>OY756944.1:18370511-23370511 GCA_963580275.1 Crataegus laevigata
AACCATAATAAAATATTAATAATTAAAAAAAAACAATTTTACCCAAACAAAGACTTTGGAGGTTGGATCCGTAGATACAAAAGTGAAGGACTACTAGAAACTCAAGATTGGAGGCAGGTACCTATGAATCCAACACAAAAATCATGATTAGAACAAAAAGAGAAGTATTGGACAACAGATCAAGGTAGTCTGGGTGTGGATTTGGCTTTTTGGACAACACAAAAAACGATTGATATGAAACATTTCAATAGTGTAAACCATAAAAATTTGGTAATTATTATGTCTAAAGGATCAACACAAGGGCAGAACTAGATGTAGACATGTAAATTTCATTGCATGCAAATTGTGGATGCAAATTTCTTCCTCCTTGATCTTGGACAAAATTGCACCTACAAAACAATTAACACCTTAGGTCAAGGCCAATAGCCTCACGTGCCCACGATGAATGGGGGGAGGGGGTTTTGGCTGAAAAACCTCCGATGCCAAAGTTAGAATTTAGAGAGAAAGTGTTTGAGAATTTTGGAGAATTTTAGCCAAAGAGTCCGAAGTGGGTTTATGAGAAAAATGTGAGGCTTTTATAGGAGAGTGGCCAGCCATCTTGGGAGGAGATGGACCAACCACTTGGATGGATTTGTGTACTAGGTTCATCATTTGTTTCAAATTGGGAGTTATGAAATAATTAGCCAATTAATCAAAATAATTCCCTAATTAACTTAGCTAATTATTATCATAAAAAGGAAAGATGTGGTAGAAAAGGTAGAAGGCATGGTTAATTTCTTTGGGGATGGAGGATGACTAGCTTTAGTGGGTGTTTTGGGTAAAATGGATGACTTAATTGACATTAAGGGATTAATTAGGCAATTAACCCATTAATTGGCCAATTATCATGAGGAATGTTTTAGGAGTTATGGAATGAATAAATTATTTAACTAATTGATTAGCTAAATAATGAAGTAGAAAATATATGGAATGAGATAGGTTTTGGGAATTACCTTGTAGATAGGATTTGATGAAATAGGTTTTAAATTGTTACCTATTTTGGGCACTTTTGACTTTGTTGAAGGATGATTGCCCACTGCTCGTGCATAGGAATCCCGTTACGCCTCAAAGGTATTTTTGTCCTCTCTTGTCCAAAAATCCACGTGTCCCCTAGTGAATATTTTTGGCTCCACACAAATGATGCATTATAAAGCTCCACGTGGCATATGACTCACCACAAATAGAAAAGTCATCAATGACACGTGACACAAATCAAGTAAAGGAAGTACAAAACCTTCCTAAAATTTGACAAAAAGGGAGCATATCTCTCTTAAAATGGGTAAGGGGTCCAAGTTGCTCCCAAAACCGAAAAGAAAGCTAAAACGTTTTCATAAAACAAGAAAGAATTAAAGATTGCTCACAAAATAGATAACAAGGCTTATAATTCAGCCAAGGTAAGGGAAAGTGACTAAAATTAAGACACAAAACATGCTTAAATTCACCCATGGATGAATCAAGACACAAATCAAAGCCAAATCCATTCAAAGGCATAGCTTTGGAAGTCTATAGATACAAGGTCGACAATTTCTACATCCAAAGGAACCTCTGCACCAAATCTTTGAAGACTAATACGTTGCCAAAGCTCTTTTCAAAGAACACACAACCAAAGCTGAAGCATTCATTTGAAGAATCAACAAGCACCTGCGCCGATTCCTTCAAAACTTTGTTGCAAGCTCAAAACTTGTAATGACGTTCGATTCAAGATCAAGTCGCCAAGACCCTTGAATCAACGAAATTCTACATCAACACTCCTTTTGCTGTAGCCCTAAACCTGAGGTGAAGACTATCCACGCATTGTTTCAAGCTCAAAACTTAAAGCAATCGCTCAATTGTTTGTCTGAGATTAAGTCGTCGCGACCCTTGGATCAACAACCTACGCAACATCAAATTTGAAGAATGAAAAAGAGGAAAATTATAAATAGAGATAGTAACCCTACAAATTCATCAATACAAATCTACTTTGTACACATATTTTCGTTTTATTTGTTACAGAATTTTTGTGTTTACAAATTTGGCACGCCCAGTGGGACTTCTCTACCTCTCATCTCTATCTTCAAGAAACACACATGGCATCAAGAAAAGATCAAGATGTTCTCGCAACCAATGTGAAGAGCAATAACATCCTTGTTGTAAGCGGTGGCACTTTGGGCATCACAACCCAAAGCAAGGCAAAAGCTCTCTCTGCCCTGCCTTCCACCTCTATAGTAAACTTGTGGAAGGAGTAAGAGTGCCCGAGACACGAGCCTATGATCACCTTAGCCTCACTAAAAGTGCCAGGGGAGGAAAACGAGGAGGTACTTCGAGTCCTTGACTTCTTATGCCAACTCAAGTAGTAGCTCGTATTTTATAGCCATGCAAGTCATGACTCCTGGTGTGACTTCGATCGAAGAGCAGCTGGCACAAATGAACGAAGTAATTACAAGGCTAACAAAGACCGTGGAAGAGAAAGACTTGTATATTGCTGCACTTGTCAACCGTCTGGAGGTGCAGCATGACGAGAAAGTTAACGACTTTAAGGTTGACCCATAGAAGTAGGAAAATGACGAAAAATATGAGCCGCTGATGGAAAAGGCCAAGGAAAAGCTCGAGGTAGACCGAGCTACAACACTTATGGGATCTCTCTCTATCCAACAACTACAAGAGATGATCACGAACACAATCAAGGCGAAGTACGAATAAAGCTAGCATGACTCTATGCTGTACTCAAAACCCTACTCCAAAAAGATTGACGCCTTGAGGATACCAAAGGGTTATCAACCGCCCAACTTTATGCAACTCGATGGAAAGGGCAATCCTAAACAACATATTGCCTATTTCATTGAAACCTACAACAGTGCTGGGACGGAAAGAGACTACCTCGTCAAGCAGTTCGTGTGCTCGCTGAAAGATAACGCCTTTGACTAGTACACCGACCTCGAGCCTGAGTCCATAAGTAGCTGGGACAAGCTTGAAAGAGAATTCTTCAACCGCTTCTAAAACACCCCCCACATCGTAAGCATGTCGGAGCTGACAAGTACGAAGTAGTGGAAGGATGAACCCGTCATCGACTACATTAATATATAGCATTCATTAAGTCTAGATTGCAAAGATAGGCTTTCTGAAACCTCCACCATTGAGATGTGTGTTCAAGGCATGCACTGAGGGCTACATTACATCCTCTAAGGCATAAAGCCGAGAACATTTGAGGAGTTAGCAACTCGATCCCACGACATAAAGTTGAGTATTGCCAATCTTAGGAAGAATGAGCTGATCATCGACTTAAAAAATGGTAAGGTGTTTGTCCCAAAAGTAGACAAGATTGGGAAGAAGCCCACCAACGAAACTTTTTATTGTTATCACTACCCCCATCAAGACCTCATCCGCACCTGTCAATATTTCTTCCAAGAAAAAAATGAAGGAGATGAAGAAAGGTGAGCTTTCTCACACCCAAGACAGGTACAAAAACACCTTGAGGGAACTGGAGCAGAAGACGTACCTTTTTCCTGACTCTAACATGGCTGCAATGCTAAACGACTTGTTAAAGAATAAGGTAATCAAGCTGCCTGAATGCAAGCACACCGAAGAGATAAATCGTGTTAACGATCCTAAATACTGCAAATGCCATCACATCGTGAGTCTTCCTGTTAGCAAATGCTTCGTCCCCAAGGAGCTCATCATGTGCCTCTCCAAGTGACGCATGCTCATTCTTATCCATGCATAAGCTACACAACACCTTCTACACAACCATCGATGAGGGCAAGGGACCAAAATGCACCTACCGACGATGAAGAAGGGTGGACATTAGTGACCTACAAAAAGACAAGGAAGCCAAGACCACAAGCTACATGGTCAAATGTGGAGAGCCCAAAAGAAACATAAGAGCTGTTAAGCCAATATATGCAGAGGAACCTATGGAGTAGGAGCCACGCATTCTTGTTTCTTTACACTAGTAATTCCTGAATGACTTCTTCTAACAGCACACTGCTGTTGCCTGTCAGATGGTTTAAGTAGAGATAAAAGAGCCCTTAAAAGGCCAAGTTATCACCATTGACGAGGAGAAGACCCTCATGCCCAAAGAAAGTCTGCAGGCACACTTTAGCCTCGGGGAGGCACTACGATTACCTAAGGAGATGCGAAAAACATTAGTAGCAGTCTTGGCAAGTCCCAACGACCACGAAGTGCAAGAAAGCAAAGACGAAGGCTTAAAGCATCAGCCACATGAATATGCCATATGTTGTGCCACCCATGAAGTAATCAACTTCACTGGCAAAGACTTAATGTTGGGATCAAAGCCTCACAACCATCCTCTCTTTGTCTCTAGGTACGTAAGAAAGCAGAAAGTCAACCGTATGCTTGTGGATGGTGGATTAGCCATAAACATCATGCCAAAGTCAACAATGACCATAATCGGCATCTAGGTGGATGAACTATCCTAAAGCCGCCTCCTAATCCAAGGTTTTAACCAAGGAGGACAAAGAGCGATGGGCATGATCCTAGTAGAGATGGCCATTGGCGAACTCAAATAGCTTGCCTTTAGGAAAGCCTTAGAGCCACGTGATTGATGCAAGAACTTCCTATATCTTGCCTTTAGGAAAGCCTTAGATCCACGAGAATGGAGTAATGTCGTCCACCCTTCATCAATGCTTAAAGTTCTACCGAGAAGGAGTAAAGGTGATACAAGGTGACACTAAGCCATTCACCGAAGCAGAATCACACTTTGCAGACACCAAGTTCTACATGGATGAAGACATGGCGCCCGAAACTCTTCCAAAAGAAATCAAATCCATAGATAAAGCCGCACCTAAGAAACAAGAGTGGCAAGCTGTGCCCAAGAAATAAGAAGGGAAGTTGTGTCGTCTTTAAACAAAAATGACAATGAGCTTGCTAAGGCCACAATAATCACATGGAGTGTGACGCCCTCAAAAGGACCAAACACACCCATCTTCGGATACATCCCAATGTTGAGAAGAAAGAATGGGCAATCCCCATTCAAAACTAGAACAAGAAAAGCCGATACACAATTGCACAATGACAATGTAAATTTGCTTAAGACAAATGCAGTTTTACCTCTAACACAGCTAGGCAATGCTAAAGTTTCAAAACCACCACAAGGTTTTGTAAAACCCCTACCAAAGGGGGCAGAACCAAGCTATCTTCCAACTAAGGAGACTGAAGAAGGTTTCGACCCAAACGCTTACAAACTCATGCCAAAGGCTGGGTATAATGTTGCCTCCTCTTCAAAACCTGGAAAGAAGAATGCAAACACCATCAACGACAAAGAACGTGACCTCACCAAGACTCAAAAGAAGTTGAAGGAGCCTGGTTACAGAGTTGACAACAACAAAGCTAGACTTGGCTTTATACCAAATACAGTGAAGATTTCAAGCAACATGAAAAATGTTAGCGCTCAACATATTAGCCTAAGCGTTGAACAAAATAAAAAAGAGTCGAAACCGGCCCCTTAAACTTCAGTCTTTGATAGATTGAATCATTCAAAACCTAGAATTTCGACACTTGATCGCATTGGTGGGCAAGATCGAACTTCCGTCTTCAAACGGCTTAATACGCCAACACCCCAAAGCTCTGTTTTTTAAACAAAGCAACACGGCTAGCTCTCTTCCATGACGGTCGGCCTTGGAAAGACTTGAAGAAACCAAGAAACCTTCTAGAAAGAGGAGACAACACCAAAGGAATAAAAGCTTAATGGTCTAGCAGAAAAAGACGACATTCGAAGCTCGATTCCTTCAAGGATGAAACACCAAGCAACCATGGAGGTTGACACAAAAGGATAATTGAAAGTAAAGAGGTGTACCATCATCTACAATAAGGATGATGTTTTGCTGCTTGAAAGTCAAATGCCCTTACTAAGGATGGCTATACAAGAAGGCTTAACTGAAAAGGAAAATACAAAGCTATGACTTCAAAAGTTGGAAGCACTTGACGAAAGGAGGCTCAAAGCTCAACAACACTTGGAATGCTACCTGATCGGACCATATTTATACATATTTTACATCAAATTCACTCGTCTTTTCTCTGTTAGTTCGTTATATTTCGAGCTATTTACTTTGTTTTTGTGTTTTAATAGAATTTATCTAGCTAAGAAAATAAAAATAGAATAAATGAAATTTTAAGTGCTAAATTCGTCTAAACTATCTTGCCTGTTAAATAGAACTTATCATTTGGAAAATAATATATATATATAAAATGTGTTGTGTGTGTGTGTGATTAAAGAAGCAGAAAAGATATAAAAAAAAAAAAAAAGAATAAGTGCGGCACATGGGGAAAGGCCGGGGGACAGAAGAAAATAAAAAAAAAGAGTGGAATGAGTGGCCTCGGCATCAATTGAAAAGAAGAAAACAGGACCAATTGAAGAGAATAAAACAAGGCAGCTATCATGACTAGCTATCATCACATGCAGTCGGTGGAAGGAGGGAAGCAGCTCATGTGCCTTAGCTGGAAAGGCAGAAAATAATGATGGGAGAAGAAGACGGATTGGAGTGAAGTTATGGAGAGGGAGCTGGATGCGCATAAAAAGCCTCGGATCAGAAAAACAAAGGGGGGGGAGCGAGGGGGCTCCCTCGGGGCAGGAATCAGGGACGGAAGCCTCGGAAAAACAGAGGCACAAGCCTCGGGAAAGAAAGGGGAGACCAAGGCTGCAATTAGGCAGCTTGGCAGAAAACTGGTGTGGGAGCTCCTCGGGAGATCAGAAGCATCGGTGTGAAGCGGCGAGAAGGTAGCAGCGAGTCAAAGGAAAAACAGGAGGCCATTTGGCAGCCTTGGGGAGTCTCGGGGGAGTTCACACTTGGCAGCTTACGGACAGAGTGGAAGGCAGCCCCGGAGAAACCACAGACGCAGCTTACACACGGGGACAGAGAGCAAACTTCCCATTTGGTGTTATTCTTTCTCAAACTTTTGTTTTATTTCTGTCTTAATTTATAAATAATGTGTAATTAATTTGTGTTTGGCTAGAGGTTAATTCAAAGCCATGATATATTTGTAATTTGAATTGATTACCTTCAGTTGTGATTTCTGAGTTGTGATTTAATTTGCTTAACTGCTTGATAGATAACTTATTTGTGTATGTTAATTAAGGATGCATACTTAATTTACACGCATGAATTTGATGCTAGAATATAAGTGAATTTCACCTAATCGTTATGAACTTATATTCATGAGTAGTGAAGGTTGCTATCCGCAATCGCGTTAAGTAAATTCCTGGCAAACGTATCATGCTGTTCATAGTTACGAATGCCTTGTCAACACTTATGATTTTCATAGAACATAATGATCTTTAATCGTATCTCTATTGTGCTTTTCACGTAGGGAACTTTTGGGGAATAATTTGAGTTGTTGTATGCTGTTCATCCAATTCAATAACATAAGGAAAATCTGAAGGTTAATTTAAGCGTACCTAATTAATTTGGGGTGTTGAGATTCACAATTTATTGAAAGAACAATTGAAAATCAATTTAGGTTGCATATGTGTCATGTGTAGAGAAGAACCCTCTAGCCAATCCGTCGCTTATTCATTCACTTTTATTTTATGTTTTTGTAAATTCTGTAATTTATTTAAGTTTAATTTACGTTTCGTCAAAACCAAACCCCCCCCCCCCATTATTAAATTATATTATTTAGTTAGTTTTTATTATTTTTAATCTTTTAATTCGATTTCCGTCCATTTTAGTTCTTAGTGTTTATTTAATTTGTTTTCTTTGTTTTGAGTCATTTTAGTGTGTTTTGATGTTTAATATTTTTAAATTAATTTAGAGTAGATTAGCAATCCCTCTTAATCCCCGGCCTAGAACGATACCCTACTTACATCTATACTACATCTGTCAAAAAGAGGGTTAAATTTGTGCGGTTTAAAATCCCGTCACTACCAAGCATAGCTATCCAAAGCGTTTAACAAGAAGGTCCACCTAGGGTCTTTCCAAACTAGAGATCTTGTCTTGGCATTACGAAGGCTCATCATCATAACTCACAAAACAAAAGCAAGTTCACATCAAAGTGGGATAGGCCTTATGTAATACAAGAGGTCTATACTAACGGTGCCTACCTAATCATGGAAAAAGATGGCTTAAAGATCAGCCCTATCAATGGTAGATTCTTGAATCGTTATTACCCCTAAACCAAACATACAATGCTCTTTGTTCACATGAGCTTAAAAGGCGACACCCAATGCTCCTTGTTCACACGAGCTTAAAAGGCAACACTCAAAGCTCTTCGCCTGCACGAGCCTAAACTGCACATAGCAACAATGCTCCTTGTTCACACGAGCTTAAAAAGCAACATTCAATGCTTCTTGTTCGCACGAGCTTAAAAGGTGACACTCAATGCTCCTCGCTTATATGAGCCTAAACTATACACGGCACAAAGCTCTTCGTCTGCATGAGCCTAAACTGCACACGGCACAAAGCTCTTTGCTTGCATGAGCTTAAACTGCACATGGAAACAATGCTTTTTGTTCGCACGAGCTTAAAAGGTGACACATAATGCTCTTTTTTCATTGTAGCCATGGTGTTTTTCAAGTGCTTTAAGAGTAACAACATCACAATTCTTGCGAAGGAAGGTGATTTGGAAGATAGGGGAAATACATTAAAGCTTTGTGCACCGTTGACTGGCCCTAAGGCACTTGTTCTTCCTTAAAAAGACAACTCGATGCATATCAAGTCATGGTCTTCTGAAGTATCTTGGGAGGTGACAGATTTTGGTCGACCAAATATGAAGAAGAAGGTGTGTACATCGAGGATTCTTATCTTGAATCCTTTGCACCATGTTCATGACAATCCACTGGCTTCGTTTGAGCTCTTAGTGATTGCATCTGCAACGAAGCTACAACTTGGAATAACACCTCATCGATTACTAGAGAAGTCATCTTTGTTTTTTTTTTTTTCACTTTGTAATAAGGCTTTGTAGCTGAATTCTTCCTTTGAAGAAATAAAGTATAGACATTTTGAATTTTGCTCTCTATTCGTCAAAATGTTTGTGTTTTTTGTTGATGATGTGACTGTACTTGAAGTTTTGAAGTTTCAAGTTGCCTACGTACCCTCGGTTGAGGAGGGATCAAGTCATAGCAAAAGGAAAATAAAAAGAATGAAGTACATTCCAATCAAAAGAAGAAAGCAAATTCCAAAGCAAAAAGAGCAATGCTATACACTGCAACAAGGGAAATACATTCTGTTTTTTGCAACAAAAATTAGCAAAGAAAAGTAGAGGAAACAAAAGAAAATAAGGAAAGGGCTTCAAAATTTCCCAAACATCAAAGGAAATTGCCCCCTTGCCGAAATTCAAAGAGGGAATCCCTCCAAAGCAAGGACAAGTCTTCAAGTTTCCCAAACCAAGAGGGAAAACACCCCTACCCCCTTGGTCGAAAAAAGAAAAGGGGAAAGGAAAAAAATGCAAATCCTACTTACCCAAGGACAAGCATTAAATCTTTCCAAAGCTTTGAAGGAAATCACTAAAGCTTTCCAACACTTTGAAAGAAATCATCCTCATTACCAAAATTGAAGGAGGTTCCTACCTGAGGAAGAAAAGTCCTTTTTTTTTTCTTACAACCACAAGGAAAAAATCCAAAATACACCAAATGTATTTTGTCAAAATTATGGAAAATCAATACGCACAATAAGTATGTGCCAATTTATCCATTTCCAAAATTTCTTTCAAGATCAAGCCTCTACGGCCCTTTAAGAAAGAAAGAAAAATTAATTTCTTTCAAGGTCAAGCCTCTATGGACCTTGAAGAAATGTTTTGTCCAAGAAATACGCCTCAATGGCCCTTTAAGAAATGTTTTGTTCAAGATCAAACTTCTACGACCCTTGAAGAAGCAAACTTCAATATCAAGTCTCGATGACCCTTGGGTTAGAACATTCACATTGAAAGACTTCAAAACACGTTTCCTACATGTGACAAGCACATGCGTACAACGCGCCTTGAAGTGGGAGCATTTGTAGACATGTAAATTTTGTTGCATGCAAATGATGCATCACAAAGCTCCACGTGGCATATGACCAAGGTATTAAATATCGATGATATCAGAAATATCGATAGTCCAAAAACACGGAAATTTCGATGGAAATATCGGGATATTATCGATATCGATAAAAATTGAATAAAAACCATGGAAATTGTAAGAAAAACTTAGAAATTTTTATTGAAACTTTGCAAGATGTTTATTTAGTCAATTATCTATTAGTTTATCACAAAAAAATTGGAAGGAAATGCATTGCATGATGGATTTAACTAATTTAAGTTGATTATATAGCGAGCTGGCAAACATTGTGAGTGTAGAAAATATGTAAATATTTTAGCATATTTTCACAAAAACATAAGTGATATGGTGGTCAAGGTGTTGAAGGAGTAAAATAAGAGGGGTTCGAATCCCCTTGGTGTTTTTTTAAATATAGAAATTTAAAAAACACGGAAATTTCGATGACATCGGAAATATCGGTAGTCTAAAAACACTGAAATTTCGATGAAAATATCGGGATATTATGGATATTTAATACCTTGCATATGACTCATCACAAATAGACAAGTCATCAATGACATGTGGCACAAATTAAGCAGAAGTACAAAACCTTCCCAAATTTTTGCAAAAAGGGAGAAAATCTCTCTTAAAATCGGTAAGGGGTCCAAGTTGCTCCCCAAACCGGAGAGAAAGCTAAATCATCTTCATAAAACAAGCAAGAATTGAAGATTACTCACAAAATAGATAAGCCTTATAATTCGGCCAAGGTAAGGGAAAATGGCTGAAATTAAGACACAAAACATGCCTAAATTCTACCATGGATGAATTAAGACACAAATCCAAGCCAAATGCATCCAAAGGAATAGCTTTGGAAGTCTATAAATACAAGGTCAACAATTTCTACATTCAAGGTCGGCAATTCTACATCCAGAGGAACCTTTGCACCAAATCTTTGAAGAATAATATGTTGCCAAAACTCTCTTCAAAGAACACATAACCAAAGCCGAAGCTTTCTTTCGACCAAAGCCGAAGCATTCCTTTGAAGAATCAGCAAGCACCTGTGCCGATTCCTTCAAAACTTTGTTGCAAGCTCAAAACTTGTAATGACATTCGATTCAAGATCAAGTCGCCAAGACCCTTGAATCAACGAAATTCTACATCAACACTCCCTTTGCCGCAGCCCTAAACCTGAGGTGAGGACTATTCATGCATTGTTTCGAGCTCAAAACTTGAAGCAATCGTTCAATTGTTTGTCCGAGATTAAGTCATCGCGACCTTTGGATCAACAACCTACGCATCTATATCAAATTTGAAGACTGAATCAGAAAAAAAATTTAAACAGAGGTTGTAGCCCTACAAATTCATCAATACAAATCTACTATGTACACGTGTTTTCGTTTCATTCGTTATAGAATTTTCGTGTTTACACCAGAAAACCCTAGCAGTCACCACTAAGTTTTCCATTAGCCTAGTCAAACCCTAGCTAGTGTCCTAATTATAGTCCTATCCTATTGTACTTCCACTTTTTTGTGCTCCTTCGCCAGCAGATGACGTCTGTTAGGGTTTGTCTGCTGCTTGCCAGCAAGAACTATTTCGGGTCCTTTTCAAAGGGGACAACGGAGATTTCAGGCCTAGAATTACCCAGAGAGATTGGGCAATTAATTGTTTTATTCATTAATTTTTGGAGCTTTGCCTCATGAACTTGAGTGACTACTTAGGTTTGAATCTTTAAGTAGTCATCACAATAGTTTATTTCCATCAAATTACGACTTATTCTATCTTCCTTGCTTGACTTTGTAATATTTGAACTAAAAACATTGTGTGAATGTATGTGGAAGTACTATAGACACTATGTTTCATTTATCTCTTGTCTTGTCCCATTTGATACCTTATTTATTCACAGTAAAATAAGAAATCATCACATCTTAGAAACCAAAAATTAAACAAGTTGGTGTCTCTCGTATTATTATCCTATGTGGAGAGTGTGAACATGATTAAACCCTATTAAACCGTCGTGCGATTCATCAGTCCCAAGAATTGAACCAAGAACGTATCATTTAGAGTATGAGCCTGTAATTCGTCTTAATTACTAGGCCACCCGTAGGGTTACCAACTCATCATTTGAAAGTTTCAACTATCAAGGACATGACTTCACTATTTGACATCAGATTTTGATTAACATATCATTAATTTCTTGGGAATTAAACTTGACTGAATTTTAGAATCACTTAAGGAAGCAGCCTCTATATTAAACTATCAAACATTGGGATTAAACTATCAAATGGAAATCAAATTAACCTTTTTAAAACAGTGCATTTTCCTCATGCATGTGTTTTCTTCAGCATATAATTTATAAATACCTTATCGCATTTAGCAACGTATCTGCATTACTCACTCTGCTCCCACACCAACATTATAAAAAGCTGTCTCATTCCCGTTTCCTCTGTACTTGGAAACAAAACATTGGTTCTTAATTTCTGTTCTTACCTAACCTCTTGTGTTACTCCAACTCCACACCAATGGCTCTGTCTAGGCTTCCTCCAAAGAGAGGCCGGATCAAAGTTAAGATAGTATCCAGTCTTGTCAAGTTGGTGGTGAGAGTAGCTTCGAAAGTCGGGAAAGGGTTGAGCCGCCGTAGAAAGGTGGCGACACAGGTTGTGCAGGCGCCTATGCAGCCGGATGGTGATCAAATTAATCACGTGTAGGTCATACGAGCGTTGATGTCTTTAGCTGTCCGTAATAAAACTTTCTTTTTCTTCTCACTCTTTACATTCTTATGGAGGATGGAGAGTCCTGTTCTTGTAGACAACGAACTCTTGTGCCGTTCTGCATGGTTTTTAGAATACAACGGTGTTTAACGAACATGAATTTCGAGCAATTCTGTTACCCGATTCCAGATTCAACCGCGCGTTTTGGAATCATGCAAGTATGCAACGGATATACCTAATGTACCTTTTTCAGTTTATCAAAATGTTGATGTAGTCTTAATGGATGACTCTTGTTGAAGAACATGAAGTCTCACATCGGAAATCTTACAGAATAAATTACAACTTATGCTGAGTGGTTTCACTGCTAATTGAGTGGAGGCCTTTCGTATAAAACTCCACACCCTGTTTACTTAATTTTACCTGAGTTTTTCTTTTCTCAACAATTAGTTTCTGCAATTTTCAGTACAGTTTAAACTGCGCAATTATATGGGCAACAAGGTTGATCTTGTCGTGCAAATTTGACGCCCTTTTTATCCTAGACAGTATCTGTGACCATAAAGAAAAACAAACTTTTGCAGTTAAACCCGACAAACCCTTCATTGTGTTGTTGATCAATTTCAATATAAGAAGTTTTAACTGTTAGGGAGCAAGGCAGCACTATTCCTTGTCAAATTTGGTTTATTACCGATCAGCTGTCAACCAGAAAATAAAAAAGAATATATATATATATATATCTTAGAGTTATTATTGGAGGCGGGATTACTTTAAGCGTCCAATTATTTAAGGGCTCATTTGGCTGCTACTTCAGTTTTAGTATTTGATTTTTTCGTTTGAAATATGCAAAAAGTATACAAGAAAAATTGAGATATGAAAATGGACGGTGAAAGGGAGAAAAAGAATAAAGAAAGAAGATGTGCAAATTTTTCCTTGGATGAGGGCTCCCTCCTCAGAACTCAGAAACTTGTATTTGCAATTATAATACAAAGTTTCAAAAGGTTTGTCCAAATTCATCCATCCGAAAAAGCTCGTTTGACAAGTTTCCCTCGTCAAGATAGAATATTGCCCAAAAAAAGGTTTATCCATTACCTGTCGTTATACACCGTGCAGACGTACCAACTTAGTTATGTTGGGGTTGCCTGGTTTAATGCAGGTCAGATGGACTTAATTTCACATCGAAAAATGTCACAACAATCTACAATATAAAAGTAAGTGGTTTAAAGCAGTGAAAACTTTTAAGATAAAACTTCACACTTTAACAATTAAGTTTAGTATTGGGCTTGACCGACCCATGTTGAATTCGAGTAGTTAAGTTGGGATAATATTAGCACTGGATTGAATGTATAACAAGTTAGACATAGGTCTTTAGTCAAGGATTTGATTCACATACCCCGCTTCCGGTGCGCCAATGAAAATGAATAAACGAAATAAGTGAAGAAGTTGGAAGGCTACAGAGTTCCCTCCGTTTCATTTTTCCTTCTTTTTCTTAGTCTGAATCCAATAAGTTGGAAGGCTACAAAGTTCCCTCTGTTTCATTTTCCTTCTTTTTCTTAGTCTGAATCCAATATATGTCTTTAGTCAAGGATTTGATTAATCTAAGTTGGATTTTATGTGTTTGGCTTTATGAGGCATGTAAAAACCTTTGGACAAAAATATAATTATGGTTTATTATTGGAATTAGGGATTTGGGAGATGTATGTGAATTCGAGTGGTGATTATTAATTTGCAAACTTTGAAGGTTAGGTTTTTCTAATGCATATTCTCCTCCTGATATTCAAGCAAGAACGTATATCTAACATGCAATGCATCTGTGATATTCAGATCAAATATGAACATGCAAGACTCATTAAGTTTTGTTAAAATCCTTCGAAAAACCATGCAACTCCCTAAGAGCGTGGCATTCGCATTAGGTAAAATTACAATTATTAACCACAAGAAAGCAAATACTCAATCCTCCGGAGATATTCCGACCAAATTACATCCGATTACTTATCTAATCATAATGGTAGCTAATTATTAAGACATAGAGACAGTTTAAACACAGTGATTAATAATTCAAAGTAAACATGCATAATATCATAAGCAATTGAATAAAAACTACATATTCATGCTAAGGCTCATGGCCTCGCCCTAACAACTGGAAATTAGTTACGAATAACCATAAAACAAAAGGAATTTTATTGAAATAGAAAAAGGATAGAAAACACCTGGAAAGAAAAATACAAACCATCAAACGCTCTCTAAATTAGTGCGTCCCCTCCAAAATCTTAATGGCTAAAAAGCCTTATTTATACCACTACAAAATAAAACCCTACCTAAAAAGGTCTTGGAATAAAATTAGGAAACCAAATAAATTAAAATTAACTAGGAAACATAATCCCAAATTAACTAGGAGAATCTGCCATAAATCTGCACAGCCACGTTTTGGACCCATATCTGCTCCAAAAATGACCCAAAATAGCTGGATTTAAAGTTTGGACTATGCTAAACACTTCTTTAGAAGGCCACGAACTCATCGTATGTCATCTTATGCTCCAAAAATTGCAATTAAGCCCAGAAACGTTACTTTCCAAGACCATGCACTGCTTCTTTATTTCATCGCCAGAAAATAACCGCACGGTGGAAAAATATGATATTTTGAAGCAATCAAACTAAGCAACTCACAAAGATCTTCCAATTGGAAATTACTCCAAAATTCTTCCATTTGATCACATTTTGCCCCAAAGGAAGTCGGAAATCCTATATTGAAAATACAATTTAAAGTATCAAAATTTTTCCAAAATAATAATCAAAATAAACTAAGATTAGGGTAATATATATAGCATAATATCGACTCATCACGAACTATGGTGAAAGGAGAATGCGAGAGAGACAAAATTTGTAAACTAAATGACATGAAAATTGATAATTGAATTATGACTTAAGCGTTGATAAATGTGTTCATCTCTATTGGTGATACATTATCATTTGGTTTACAAATTTAGTCTTCCTTTCACTTGCCTCATCGGTTTCTCCCGTGCTATTTTTTTATAAATGTTTTGTACGGAATGATTTACGTTTAAATTGTATTGTTGATTATTTGGTCTTGGATTTAAATTGATTTTGGTCTTGATTATGAAATTGCATTTGAATATGGTTTCGTGTTTCTCCGAATGTGACCCGCATTGCATGTGGTGATGACCAGTTGTTATTTAGATATTTGGCATACGTACTATATCCCTTGTGTGAACCCCTCTGCTTTATGGCGTAGGTAGTTATTATGTTTTATTTGGTCATTAGGCAATGTTGGTATATAGTGACATTTGGGTAATCGCCTGCCATTGGTTTTAACTTATCGATCGAGCATGCTCATGATTTGAGATTTTAACCAAATGTTTTATACACACACACACTTAAAATAAAAAAAGGGGCAAACCTTGAGGGATAGCAATTAATGTCGTACGTGTTGCTTCCCCTTACCATTGCATATTTTTCTATTCAGGTGATCCTAAAAAGATAATGTGTGAGATGACATTACAGTGACGATATTAAATTATATTTGTTATTCTCAGAGGCTTAATTATGCATTACTATATTGGTGATGTGATTATCATGTTAATAGTTGGATTGTTTTTGCAAGCTGAATTGCCCCCACATCTTGATGTAACATGCTAGGCTTTGAGGGAACACTACACATCTTGATGTAACATGCTAGGCTTTGAGGGAACACTAAATTGAGAAATGTATATGTTGGTTCCCTCAATGGTAATTGAATATCTTTTTTATGTTAGGAATGGTCATTTAGATTTATATGTCACTATGTTGGTCTCTATATATGCATTATAGCCCACACTAAACGTTGATTACTTCATCTCGTGGTACTTGTGGAACCACAAAATACGTCTTCGGTGATCGGTAATGATGACCGTATACAACTGGTGATATGACAAATTTTCTTTTGAAGTTGTGAGACGTCAAACTATTGTATGGATGCAGTAGTAAGTGTTTTACAGTTGGCCAAGCATGATTTACGAAATATAAACGAACTCCGACAGCAATTTGATTACTTCAATTTAAGGTTTGATACAGTGCAAAACTCCATGGATTGGATGGTGAAGCTTATGATTCACTCTCCGGATATTCTGATTGTTGGGACCAAATGAAGCCAGCACATTAGACAGATTAGTACTAAGCATCTGGAAGCACAAGACTTACCACTTCATTCCAAGAGAAACATTTGTTTAAATTCAACATTTAGGTAGTTCTGGCGTTAACAATTTAACTGAGAGAAGAGACATTACTTGCATCCTACAATGCTCAGGTAAATACAACGCAACACGATTATTCATGTATCCTTAGGGACTATCGACCAGGGAAAATTAGATATATTACTCAAATGTTCATAATGATCCCAAGGATGCCAAGATCATTGACGGGTGAACGTTATAACCTTTTAGAGAACATCCGAGAGGTTACAGTCGTTGAGGGGCTCATGAGCTTACAGATAATGACATGATCACACACTCAAAAAATATGCAGGCTTCGGATTATCTCTTGTGGACTAAGCATCAGTGCCTGGCTCTTGAATTGCTACCCTCGAAAAGCTTGACTCGTTTAACTCATCTATGTACAGTTCATCGCCATCGTCAACATTGGTAACTTCAGCAGCACCACCAGCTGTTGCCGAGTCACTCGGTCCATCTCCATTAGAGTTCTCATTGGCCCAGAACCATAGAAAATTTGAGTGATACAATTAACGCAGTGTCCATTCAATTTGTGCTAGTCAAACATAACACCCCATAGAAAAGCAACCCAAATTCCTCACTCGCATCTACGGTCAATAGTGTAAAAACAGTTATCATAAGCTTTAAGAGACCTGAGCACTTCTATCTCATAACTTCCAGTGCAATAGGATACACAGTTTTGACTTTTGAGGTTAGAAATATAGAAGCGTAACGGCTAATAAGTGAAACCACCCTTCTGTTCATCGCCAATAAAAATTTAAAACTAAAACTAACCTTCTTATCAGCAACTGCAGGTTCTTCCTCCATGTGGTATTTCTCATGTGCCTCAGCATCATCCACAAATAAGCTAGAATCTGACAACAATAGTTCACGGCCACTGCAAGAGTAGAAGCAATAACAGAGTCAGTTCTCCATATTTGAATTGAAGACATGCGGCAGCTTACCTATTTTCTAGGTTTACAGGTTCAATGTAAGGAGAACGGAGATATCTTTTGTCAATCAATCCAAATATATCAAGGATTTGATCCACAAAACAGGAATAGACTCATCTAAACCTGCAAATACTCCTTGTATACCTCATCACCAAATGCTACATGCAGAAGGGCAAATGTAATTATTATGTCCAAAGGATTAGCTCGAATGCAGCACGCAGTCGTAACTAAGTTTTCCAATAGCCTAAGCAAACCCTAGCTAGTGTCCTTATTATAGTCCTAGCCTATTGTACCTCACCTTTTTTGTGTTCCCTTCGCCAGAAGATGACATATGTTAGGGTTTGTCTGCTGCTTTTCCGGCAAGAGCTTTTTCGAGTCCTTTTCAAAGGCCAGGGATCTGTTGTCCCTAACTTTGTGTGTCCTACCACGTCTCCTTCTAATTATGTCTTCCAATTTAACACTGTCAAATGTTTAATAAGATTAAATAAATAAAAATTAAAACCAACAGCCACTCAATTTCTTCTTCATTTTGTTGAAGATTACTTCATTATAATTTTTTTTTATTGAAATTCATTCTAATAATTCTGAAACTTCATCTTCTCTTCGCCTGCAACCTCCATTCTTCAAAATTTTAATCATCAATTGAAACTGGCCACTGGCTCCATGACCTTTACAGTCTAATTTGAACCACCTTCCTCACCGTCAAACCCCAATCGCATCGGTGGTGCGCTCTCAAAATCCCCCAACAACGCCATCGTCAGAGCCTCCATAGCCAAATCAACGACGAGATCTTCTTGTCCAGCCTAAAACAGACGGTACCGCATCGTCTCGCCCTTCGCAGCCTCCATCTTGCTCGCCGGCTCTCTGTCAAAGTCCTCGGTCAAGTTGTCCACCACGCGCAGCACCAACAAGGAATTGAACCTGGCAAGGAAAAAGGGTTTAGTCTGTTTAGGAATTGAGCGGATCTACAAATCTACCAAGGAAGAAGATGAATTGATTGAGAATTAATGGGGTTAACCATTCAGGTGCAGTTATCAATAATAATTAATAGACTTTCAGACTTCTTGTTTTGGTTTTCAATTTTCTTTAATAAATCAACTTTTTGCCTCATGACTTTGGCCTTGAATGTTTACTTGGCGATATTCAGCTTCTAGAGCGAAGGTTAACGTCAGTGATGTTTGCGTTTGTGTTTAGAGAGAGCAATCGTGCTGCTTATTCGGTGACTAAGTATGTATTTAAGGAGGGCCGATCTTTTGATTGGGATTGTATTGGTCCATGTTAGATAATAGAATCCTAGTTGAAGTCTAGATATGATTGTAACCCTAGTTATGATTGTATTCCTATTTTGTAGATATTATGCCTTGTAGAGCAAGGAATGTACTTGTACATATTTCCTATTCACGTTTCAATGAAAATCACTTTTACCCCACATATCTTTTTTCTACATGGTATACATAGCCAGTTTTCTAACCCTAGCTTTCTTTTAAAAAAAATTCGGCCGCCTTCTTCTGCCGTTCTTCTTCTTTCCTCATGGGCGACTCTGATTCCAGTACCCCATTTTATATTCACCATTCTGATCACCCTAACCTTGTTTTTGTCTCCAAAAAATTAAATGGCGACAACTATACCACCTAGGCACATGACATGGAGATCTTGAGTGCCAAGAACAAACTTGGCTTTATTTCAAGTGAAATTGCGGAACCGTCTTCCTCTGAGGATCCTGATACCCACGCTGCCTGGCATCGCTGCAATGATATGATTCTTTCTTGGCTTCTTCATTCTTTGAAGTCCGACCTCTTTTCCACCACCGCCAAAGCCGTTTGGGATGACTTTCGTGAACGGTTTTCCCAAAGCAATGATCCTCGTATCTTTCAACTAAACTGTGACCTGGCCACCATCTCCCAAGGTACTTCATCTATTTATGCTTACTTTACTCGTCTCAAAGGCCTTTGGGACGAGCTTGCTTCCTACACCGACCCATGCACTTGTTCTTCTGGCTCCAAGACCGACAGACAACAACTTATGCAATTTCTTATAGGCCTTAATGAGTCTTTTTTGGCCATTCGCAATCAAATCCTCTTGATGAACCCTCTGCCCACCGTTCGCCAGGCCTGTTCCTCTGTGTCTCAGGCCGAGAAGCAGCGTTCGATGGGTTCTTCCCGCTTGGCAAACCAACCTACTGCCATGGCGGTCTGTGGATCGTCTCGTGCTCCCTACGACCGCCTTCCTCTTCACTATACCTACAATTATGATTATCATACACGTGACACTTGCCACAAGCTTCATGGTTATCATGTTAGACATCCTCTCCATGGCCAGCCATGAAGGCCTCCTTGCCGTTCTCCCAGCGCTAGTCCTTCATGCAGCAATGGCGCTGCTCCTGCTCGCAGCTCTGGTACTACTTCCGCCCGTGGTAACCCTGCCACTTCCTCTCGGCCCAATACCACTCTTCAGGCCCACACAGCTCCAGTTCCATCTTCGGCCCACCACGTGCACACGCAGTCCACCGTGACTAATGTCTAACTTTCTATGCCACATCTCTCTGCTAACCAACACGCACGCATCATTGCTGCCCTCACTGATGCTACCAATCCTTCTTTCGCTCCTCAGGCTCATGCTGTTTTTGGTGAGGATCTTCCTAAAGGTTTGTCTCCTGTCGTTTTTTCTCATGGTCACGGGATCCTTGACAGTGATGCTACTGATCATATTACATCTTTCACCTCATGTTTGGTTAATACTTCTGCATCGCAGTTGCCACCTGTTTCTTTGTCTAGTGGTGATATCGCCCCTATTACTTTGACTGGCACTCTACATTTAAATTCCTCTATATATTTGAAAGATGTTTTGTGCGTTCCTAATTTTAAAGTGGACCTTTTATCGGTTGGTAAGCTTACACATGGATTATCGTGTTCCGTAACTTTTTCCCTCTTGGTGTGTTTTGCAAGACTTGGTTTCGAATGAGATGATTGGTGTGGGTAAGCGACGTGGTGACCTATATTACCTTGTGGCCCTTGCCTCCTCCATCCCATCTCGTCATCCCATTTGCAATGCCATCACCATCATATCCTTCTTATGGCATAGGCGTCTTGGCCATCCTTCCTCTCCTTGTTGCAAGTTTTAGCTTCTAGTATTTTGAATTGTTCTTTTGATTCTAGTCATGTTTGTGATGTTTTTCCATTGGCGAAACAACCTTTTGGTTTAAGTTCAATATCAACAACCTTTCCTTTTGCTTTAATTCATTGTGATATTTGGGGCCCGAATCGTCAAGCTTCCCTTTTTGGAGCTCATTATTTTTTATCCATTGTGGATGATTTTTCTCGCTTTACGTGGATTTTTCTCACGAAACATAAATTAGATACTCAACAATTAATCAAGGACTTTTTTCTTATGTCCATACTCAATTCCATACTAAAATTCAATGCATTCGTACTGATAATGGCTGTGAATTTCTTTCTCTTTGTTCTTTTTTCTCTGATCATGGGGTCTTATTTCAAACCTCTTGTGCTTATACTCCTCAACAAAATGGCGTTGTTGAACGCAAACATAGACACCTCTTAGAAACCGCCTGCACCCTTCGCTTTCAGTCACATCTTCCTCTTACTTTTTGGGGTGAATCTGTCCTTACCGCTGCTTATCTCATAAATTGTCTTCATACTCGTCTTCTCCATAATAAATCTCTCTATGAGGTCCTCCATAACAAAGTCCCTACCTACAATCGCTTCCGCGTCTTTGGTTGCCTCGCCTATGCCACCTCTGTCTTTTCACCTACAAAATTTTCCCCTCGGGCTCATCGTTGCATCTTTCTTGGTTATCCTTCGGGCCAAAAGGCCTATAAATTATACAACCTAGACATTCACCAGTAGGGATGTAATTTTCCATGAAGATTCCTTCCCTTATTCCATTCCCGTTCCCACTAGCCCATTCCCTACGCCTACCGTATCTATTACCTCTTCTTTGGACCTTTCTTATTCACCACATGATGTCCACCCGTCCCCCTCACCTCTTGCCACCTTATCCTTCTCTCTATCCCCGATTCCCCTTAATGCCGCCACCTCACATTCCCCTCATCCCATATTATCTTCTCCCTCCATTATCCTCACGGCCCCACCCATTTCTCTTGATCTCCCCTCCAATTCCCCTACCCACCCCCCGAAACCTCTCATCTCCTCGCTCATCACCTTCTAACCTTTCCACAGTCCCCCGCCTCTCTTCCCATACCCATAAAATATCGTCCTATTTAAAGGACTACGTTTGCTCACAGATGATTCTACCCCCACATCAATCTCCCACTTCGCAGCCCAGTCCTACAAAAGGTACGTAATATCCACTTTGTAATTTTATTTCTTATCACTGTTACTCTCCCAAGCATCTGTCACATATATATTCTGTCAGTCAGGGTGTTGAGCCCTCTTCCTTTGTAGAGGCTGTCAGTGATCCTAATTGGCGTCGTGCCATGAACGAGGAGCTTCAAGCATTACATGCCAAAGGTACTTTGACCTAACTACCTTACCATCTGGCAAAGTTCCCATTGGTTGTAAATAGGTTTACAAATTGAAGTATAATTCTAATGGCTCTATTGATCGCTTCAAAGCTCGCTTGGTTGTTAAGGGTTACACTCAGGCTGAAGGTATTGAATATCATGACACTTTCTCTCCTACTGCTAAAATGATTAAGGTTCGTTATCTTCTCGCACTCGCTGCTAGTCAGTCTTGGTCCCTTCATTAGCTTGATGTTAATAATGCCTTCTTGCACGGTGATTTACATGAAGAAATTTATATGTCTCTTCCTCTTGGTCTTCGGCGATAGGGGAGAATCTTGTGTGTCGCCTCCACAAATCTCTATATGGGCTTAAGCAAGCTTCTCGCCAATGGTTTGCAAAATTCACTACTACCATTATTTCTGCTGGTTTCCAACAATCAAAAGCTGACTATTCACTGTTCACCAGAAAGTCCAGTACTTCTTTCACAGCCATACTTATTTATGTGGATGATATTGTGATTACAGGCAATGACGTTGGTTCCATTGATTCTCTCAAGTCTTTTCTCCGTGAACATTTTTGAATAAAAGACCTGGGTGAGCTAAAATATTTTTTGGGTATTGAGATCTCTCGATCTCAACGTGGCATTTATATTTCACAGCGAAAGTATGCATTGGAGATTCTCAAGGATTATGGTTTCCTAGGTGCACGACCTATTGCTTTCCCTATGAATGATACAAAATTATCTAATCAAGGAGAACTTCTCAAGGATCCTGAAAAATATCGGTGTTTAGGAGGAAGGTTGATTTATCTTACCATAACTTTGCCAGATGTCACTTATTCTGTGCATGTTTTAAGTCGATTTATGCACGAGCCACATATCTCTCATATAGATGTTGCGCTTCATGTTGTTCGTTATTTGAAATTTACTCCATGTCAAGGCTTATTATTTCGTTCTAACAACCAGGCCAAGCTAGCTACATTTTGTGACTCTGACTGGGTAGGTTGTCCTATCACTCGTCGTTCGACTACTAGGTATTGTGTTTTCTTTGAAAATTCTTTGATTTCGTGGCGAACAAAGCGGCAGAAAAATGTGTCGCTTTCTTCAGCTAAGGCAGAACATAGGGCTATGTCAGGTGCTTGTTGTGAGTTAGTTTGGCTTCGATATTTATTGAAGGATTTGAACGTTTCTTTAGAAAGTCCTTCTGTGTTATTTTGTGATAATCAGGCAGCGTTACATATAGCCGCTAATCCTGTCTTTCATAAGCGGACTCGTCACATTGAGATGGATTGTCACTTCATAAACAATAAGATTGCATATGGAACTATAGCAACCCAATATGTTGGTACGACACATCAGTTAACGGATTTGTTCACTAAGCCTCTAGGAAAAGACAAGTTTTCAACTTTGATACGCAAGTTGGGTGTTCTTGGCATTCACTCTCCAACTTGAGGGGGAGTGTTAGACAATAGAATCCTAGTTGAAGTCTAGATATGATTGTAACCCTAGTTATGATTGTATTCCTATTTTGTAGATATTATGCCTTGTAGAGCAAGGAATGTACTTGTATATATTTCCTATTCACGTTTCAATGAAAATCACTTTTATCCCACATATCTTTTTTCTACAGTATTCTTGTTTAACATTCTAGCGCGGGATGTAAACATTTCTATTCGACTTTAATATATTTCTCTATCTTTTGGCAAAAAAAAAAAAAAAAAAGACTAGCTGACATTGTTAAATTGAGAGTTATTAAATGACATAATTAGAAGGAGACATGGCAGGAAACACAAAATTAAGGGCAGCAAATTCCTGGCCCTTTTTAAAGGGTACAGCGGAGATCTCATGGACTTGAGTGACTGCTTAGGTTTGAGTCTTTAAGTAGCCATCACAACAGTTTATTTCCATCAAATTACGACTTATTCTATCTTCCTTGCTTGACTTTGTAATCTTTGAACTAAAAACATTTTGTGTGAATGTATGTGGAAGTATTATAGACACCACGTTTTAATATCTCAATTAATGTGACAGTTTTTCATTTATCTCATGTCTTATCCCCATTTGATACCTTATTTATTCACAATAAAATAAGAAATCATCCATCTTAGAAACCAAAAATTAATATAGCAAGTTGGTGTCTCTGGTATTATTATCCTTTGTGGAGAGTATGAACATGATTCAACCCTATTAAACCAACATAGCCATATAACCAACTCATCAATTGTTTTAAGGGAACCAGCTAGTTGCTTTGCAATGGTAGTTCACCTTTTCAGGGGTTAGGAAGACTAACTAATGCATTTTAGCCTCCCCTAGCCAACATTGTGCGATTCACCAGCGCTAGAAATCGAACCTATGACGTGTTGTGTGGAATACGGGCCTGAAATTCATTCCTAACTACTAGGTCATCCGTGGGTTACCAACTCATCATTTGAAAGTTTCAATTATTAATGACATGACTTCACTAGTTGACATCAGATTTTGATTTACATATCATTAATTTCTTGGGAATTAAACTTGACTGAGTTTTCGAATCACTTAATTAAGGAAGCAATCTCTATATTAAACTATCAAACATTGGGATTAAAATATCAAATGGAAATCAAATTAACCTTTTTAAAACAGTGCATTTTCCTCATGCATGTGTTTTCTTCAGCATATACTATATATAAATATCTTATTGCACTTAGCAGCCTATCTGCATTACTCACTCTGCTCCCACACCAATATTACAAAAAGCTGTCTCATTCCCATTTCCTCTGTATTTGGATACAAAACATTGGTTCTTAATTTATGTTCTTACCTAACTTCTTGTGTTACTCTAAGTCCACACCAATGGCTCTATCTAGGCTTCCTCCCAAGAGAGGCCGGATCAAAGTTAAGATAGTGTCCAGTCTTGTCAAGTTGGTGGTGAGAGTAGCTTCGAAAGTCGGTAGAGGGTTGAGCAGCCGTAGAAAGGTGGCGACACAGGTTGTTCAGGCGCCTATGCAGCCGGCTAGTGATCAAATTAACAATGCGTAGGTCATGCGAGCATTAATATCTTTAGCTGCGTAATATTATAGCAGTGTACTGCTGTACTATATGTATTAGTAGAGCACATGCATGCTCTTAAAAATGCATGAGAAAGTTTGTAATGGGGCTTTGCTTTTGGTTATATATATACATATACGTGTACTGATCCTTAAAGAGACACATCATCCCCAGTCAACTCAACAGTGCCAACTAGGATCTAAGTCTTCAGTACTGTCAGCAATTACTTAGTGTAGAAGTTTTGTTGTTATTTTTGCATTGTAACTAATCTTTGTTTAAGGTTAATTAGTTACAATAGTTAATATCTAATCTTTATTAGTTGACTGGTATAAATACCATCATGTAAAATCATTTCTGATTAATGAGAAATATCTTTCTAAATATGGTATCATCCATTTCTGCTCAACCGCCTCTCTCTCGATCCTCTTCTTCCTCGCTTCATGCGATTTGCAATCTTCGTGCTTGCTGATTTCTGTAATCTCTGTGCTTGCTTCAATCCGTGATCTGCAATTTCTTCGATTTGTAATCTCTGTGCGCTCTCTGATCTCTGTGCTATATGTGTTTTTCCTCAATCTGCGATCTCCAATCTTCGATTTCTATTTTAATGGTGATGCGATGTAAACAACACTCAAATTAAACGCTCTTGTTGACAATTGTAGTAAAGATGTAAGTAGGGTATCGTTCTAGACCGGGGATTAGGAGGGATTGCTAATGCACCTAACTGACTTAAAAATATTTAAAAAGACTCAAAAACACAAAACAAAACTCTAAAACAGAAAGCTAAACTATAATAACTTAAAACACACTAGAATAGTCAAAACAACACAAAGCTAGCAAATTGAATAAAAACAGAGACTAGGGATGGATTTAAACGAATTTGGGATTACAAAGACTCAAAATACGCAAAAGACATCAAATTGTACAGATTATAACTAAAGAATACAACTTAACAATGGGGGGTTTGGTTTTGGACGAATTTAAAAAAAAAACTAAGTAAACTTTGTAAAACAGATTTTAAGACAGATTTGAGTAAATCAATGGATGAATGGATGGCTAGAGGGTTCTTCTCCATACATGACACACTTGCATACAAACCAATTTTCAGTTGTTCTTTCAATAAACCATGAATCTCAACACCCCAGATTAACCGTGAACAGCACTTTTTTAACCTTCAAGTTTTCCTTAAGTTATTGAATTGGACGGAAAAACGCATACAACAATGCAAAACATTCTTCAAAAGTCCCTTACGTGAACAGCACAATAGAGATACAATCAAAGATCATTAAGCTTTGTGAAAACTATAAGCATTGACGAGGCATTCGTAACTATGAACAGCATGATACTCTTGCCAAGAATTCACTTAACGCGATTGTGACTAGCAACCTCCACTACTTGTGAATATAAGTTCATAACGATTAGGTGAAGCTCCCTTATATTCCAGCATCAAATTCATGCATGCAAACTAAGTATGCATCCTTAATCGACATACAAGAATAAGTTATAAATCAAGCAGTTAAGCAAATTGAATTCACAACTGAAGGTAATCAATTCATATTACAAATATGTTCATGGCTTTGAATCAACCTCTAGCCAAAACGAATTTAGTTCCACATATTTGCAATTAAACAACTATAATTGAATTTAAACATGATAAACAAAAGTAGAAGACACCTAGAACGCTCCAACAATCCGACGTCTTGAATGGTTAGCACAGCTCCAAGTCCTCCTCATTTCTTGCAAACATGCGGCACCAAGGTAGGTGTGGTGTTTGGATGGTCTAGGGGATGTGGCAGAGATTAGATAAGTTGAGAGAGTATGGAAGGGTGGTAGGGGATGGATAGGAAAAGAGGTGGATGGAAATGGATGGAGGAAGAAGGAAACTTGCGGCAGAAATTGTGTTGTTTTATGGAATGTGTTGTAGATGTCCATTGGTCTTGTGATGGAGAAGCCTATTTATAGATTTTGAAAATGAATCACCACCACAAAATTTCTTGGTGAAGTAAGTGGATATTGTAGGTGAAGTGGGTGTGGATGTTGTAGGTGAAGTGAGTGGATGTTGTAGGTGGAATAAGTGGATGTTGTAGGTGAAATAAGTAAGTGTGGATGTTGTAGGTGAAATAAGTGGATGTTGTAGGTGAAGTGGGTGTGGATGTTGTAGGTGAAGTGAGTGGATGTTGTAGGTGGAATAAGTGGATGTTGTAGGTGAAATAAGTGAGTGTGATGTGTTTTTGGGTCAAAAAATAGGAAAGGAGGGGATCCCTTAATCTTCAATGTCATCCATCCACTTGGCTCCAAGCATAAGCTAACCATCCACTTGTCATTTGGACCTACAAACACACGAAAATAGCTTAAAATACTAAAATAACTAAGGACTAACAATCTAAATGCAAGGAAACAAGCTAACTAAGTTGTATAAATATACTCTTATCAAATACCCCCACACTTAGCTTTTTGCTAGTCCTTGAGCAAAACAAAACAAACAAAAGAGACAAAACACAATCTAGACCTTCCAACATTTGCCTTAGGGATTTCCAATGGACATGACATATTAAAAATCATCACTTACACATATTTTGGTCATCCATACCCTTAAGCATATACTTAATCACAGTCATAATTTACTAGCTCGCATTTAATCAATTAAAACAACATTTTGAATGTAGCAACATGCCTTAGAGAATTCCCTTAATTCCTTACCAGATAAACACTTTATTTTCACTCAGATTTTCTGACTATACTCCCTACACTAGGTATATGTGAGAAGATTGATGTAAACATGAAAACTAGTACTCACATATGTTATAACAAGGAAAGCATTTTCTGAAGTTATTAATGCACATATGAATATGATCTCATGAACATAATGCTACTACTTAGATGCGAGAACCAGGGACACCATATGCTCATACCAATCCCAAACTCAAAATATTAAAAACACAACAACCAGGATAGAAGTCAAAGGGTTGTAACGGGACTGAGGGTATTGGCTAACAAAGAAAGGATATGGAAAAACAAGGGTTCTTAAAGAAATAGTAAGCAAAGTAATGAGATTGACACTTAGAATTCACTTTCGAATGTAAACTCAACTTTGAACAAAAAGGGGAGATTTACACATTTTAGGGTCAGATTTCAAACTTTTGGACCCTTTCTTCAACAATCAACACTTTTGAACTCAATCTTATTTCTTTTCAAACTCTTTTTTTTTCTTTCATTCTTTTCAGACGTTTTTCTCTTCTTTTTCTTTTCTTTTGAAAACCAAAACGTACAATTGAACTTGAAACAAATAATGCCTCCCCCACACTTGATCAAAAGGAATTCATTCTAAGTCATGCTTCATTATCCTTAAAAAACAAGGGTATGGACAGTCCTACACTAGGCTAGGTAAGGTTAATGGGGTTAACAAAGAACATAGGCTAAACATGCCTCAAAAGGGGTTAAACCTACAAAACATATGACAAAGGGGTACGGCTATTTGGCTTTGGTTCACTAAACAACTTCATCTTGTTATGTGTTATGCAATTCAATGTCACGCTTTGAATGAAATGGATATGAGCTCTAGTATTTGGAACTAAGATGATAAAACGCCTTCTAAGAAGCAACCGAGCAAAGAATAATGAGATCATGCAATTACTTTAGAAAACAAAAGCATCAAGATTAATAACTTTCCAAAGAAGGTATAAGCTCAAGTCTCACAGGGATGTAGCATTAGTTTGAGTTCCTTCCTTCAAGCATGTTACAAAAATTGATTTTATCCTTTTATGATCAAATTTGAATTCGTAAACAACAACTACAACTAAGCATAAACCAAGAGCATATCAAACTTCCATCCATGTTCATAACTTTCTTTAACAATCATGCAATTAAAAACCAAATCCTCATCATTGTGTTGGAAGGTACCTAAGACATAAACACACAAAAACAACTCTTTTTGGCATTTTTCAAAACTTTTTTCAATTTTTTTTTAAAATTTTCGTATAATAACTTCAAACACAATAAAACACACCAAAACAGCTTAAAAACACTTAGAAATAGTGAGAAACAACCTAGCTTCATGCGGTAGATGATCTTTGGTCGCTTGTTGATTTTCCACAGCTTTGATCTTGAACTGGATGGGACTTTCCACAGCTTTCGAAGAAGTATCTTTCCACAGGTTGATTCTTGAACTGGGTTGGGGAGCTTTTTACTTGCAAGTGATCCTCAGCTTAGTTGAGGATGAATCAGCACGTTGTCTCCACATGCTTCAAGCAATCAGGTCTCCATGCAGGTGTGGCATCTTCTCGAGTTCTTGGATCAATTCAGACTCCTCCTGCATCTTCTATGAGATACTTTTGCTTTTGAAGAAGTATCTCTCCACAGGTTTATTTTTGAATTGGGCTGGAGGGGCTCGAAGATGAGTACTCGAGAGCAAGACTAGGTAAGCAATCAGGATTTCTCTTTCTTCCTGTTCTTCAGATGAAGGTGAGGAGAAAGCATGATATGAGATAATTTTTCTTTTAACCTTCATGATATGAAATACTTTTGCTCTTGATGACTTGTTTGTAGAGGTACTCCAGGGGATGAGGAACACTGAGTAACTCGAGAAGTTTCTTTGGGAATACATTCTCGGAGATGAAGAAGTGTTGAGTAAGTCTGCCTTTGCTATGGAGGGCGAAGGTAGACACTTATAGGAATTTCTTCACAACCGGTACTATTCTCTTACTCTTGTCGGCAACCGGTGGATGATTGAACAGTAAGGTTTACGCACTTTCTGACAAAGTTATCTGTAATTCCCGCAAAGCTGAGGGTGTATGTGACAGGTGACGACAAGTCTGGAAAAGTTGATCTTTTGAAATCCGGGGGTCAGCTCGTGGTTTCTGAGCAGGCTCGGCTTTTAAGAGATGAGCGTTTCTTCGATTTGTGAGCAGGCGCCTCTTCGATTTCTTCTTTTTATAGAGGCACTAATTTTGTTCCACAACACACTTGAATTACCTCCTGTAAAAACTCCATTCTTGCACTTCTGAAATCTTAATCTGTCCGATCTCTTCTTTCTCAACACCTTCGAAAAGTCTTGCCCCTCTGACCGTCGCCTTAACTTAAATGTCGGGGAAAATGATGACTTGTCTTCTCCAAACAACATTTGGCATCCATCCTTCTTATCCCCTAATGGTCCTCTTACAGTTGGGGACTCTATGATGAAGAACGATACAACTGCTACAGTGGTTGCTAGAAACCTTCTCACTCCAAGAGACAATAGGTTGCTTTCCAAGCGGTCCGACGAGCTCGCTGTTCAGGACTCTCTAGCGCTTAGCGTCCAGTGTGCAGGCTCAGTCTCAAACATGGGCCAACGCCTTCTTGCACGATCTCGTCAGGTTGAGTCTTTGATGGCTGAGGTGGCTAGTCTTCGGCAAGAGGTCAGAGGACTCATGCGCGAGAATAAAGAGTTGCACATGCTCGCAACTAGTTACTCAACAAGTATGAAGAGGAAGCTTGACCAGCTGCAGGAGTCCGAAGTGCAGATTCAGAGTGATCATCAAAGATTTGTGGCGTTACTGCAGAGGCATCTTTTGCCTTCGTCATCTGAAGTTGCACCAAGTGTTGAGGCTCCTGTGTCATCTTCAAAAGTTTCAGGGACTTTGAACTTGGCCAGATTTACTATGATGGTTGTGGCTTGTCCTGTGTCATCAAACTTAACTTCTTTGGCATTGGTTGTCTCAACTACATCCTTTTTTATGCATTCAACATATTTTCTAGCCACTTCCTTTTCTTGAATCATTCTTCTTGGTGTACAAGGTTTTGTGAACAATTCAGCAAAATCTGGAACTTGATTTGTTGCACCAAGAATTGGGGTATCCTTTTGCACCTTTGGAAGAGCTTCTACAATGTCTTTTTCACTATCTTCGTCATTGGGAATCAAAAACCTGCGAGGAAAAGGGACATTTGGTGGAATAATGTTAGAATGAATTGAATTTGGAACAACATTACTGGAGTTAGACATCATAGGGACTTGAGGGGCTTACGGCAAGAGTTCTTCTAAACTGCACATGTCGTCCTCCTCATCTTCTTCTTGTAGCAGCAATTCATCCATGTTCGGGCTATGTTTGGATGGTTCTGGGACAACTTCATCCTCCATATCACTTTTCAAAGTGATGGCTTCATCGATTTCAACTTCTCCCTTTGAATTTGCCATGTTGGAATTGAAGAGTTCACGTTGCTCTTGAATCTGCGCCATGAATTCCACAATCTGTCCAACTTGCTTCTCCAATTCGTCCACTCTTTTGACTCAGTCTTGCATCTCCTTGTTTGATTTTCTACTCCCTATGTCAAAGAGGTGATTAATTGAATAATATTATTATTATCCACCGACGAACCTGAAATTGGTTGGGAAGATTGTGGTGGAGGCTGTGGTGGTGCATATGGCCTTTGATAGAACTCATCCGATGGCTGAAATTATTCTTTTTGTGAGCCCTGCGTCAAAGAGATTAGTCCTTCAAGAATTTCATTATAACTCATGGGCATACTTGAATTCGATTGGAATTGTTGTGGGGGAGGTTGTGGTGGCTGCACAGATCTTGAATAGAACTCCTCTTCTTGCTGCCAATATCCACCTTGTTGAAATTGTTGAGGTTCATCCCACATATAATCTGAATAATCTCTCCAATCCGAATTGTAAGCGTTGGAAAACATGTTGTTGCTTGGTTGATCATAGACTTGATAACCCCAAGCATCTCTGTTTGCAACAAATTGAGGACATTGATGAGTTTGATATCCTTGCTCATAGGGCACATCAAATGTAGTGACATTTGGCATTGTGGTCCTTTCGGCATTATGAGTCAATTGAGAAGTGAGATGCGCCAATTGAGCTTGAATGGTCGCAAGTGCCATGTCTTCCTCTATTTGTACCTAAAATCAAAGAAAGAAAACTAAATCAAATATCAAAAGTAAAAGTCACAAACACAAAAACAAATACAAACACAAAGGGATTAGCAAATTTGCTAATCCCCGGCAACGGCGCCAAAAATTTGATGCAATGTAAACAACACTCAAATTAAACGCTCTTGTTGACAATTGTAGTAAAGATGTAAGTAGGGTATCGTTCTAGACCGGGGATTAGCCTAACTGACTTAAAAATATTAAAAAAGACTCAAAAACACAAAACAAAACTCTAAAACAGAAAGCTAAACTATAATAACTTAAAACACACTAGAATAGTCAAAACACAAAGCTAGCAAATTGAATAAAAACAGATACTAGGGATGGATTTAAACAAATTTGGGATTACAAAGACTCAAAATACTCAAAAGACATCAAATTGTACAGATTATAACTAAAGAATACAACTTAACAATGGGGGGTTTGGTTTTGGACGAATTTAAAAAAAAACTAAGTAAACTTTGTAAAACAGATTTTAAGACAGATTTGAGTAAATCAATGGATGAATGGATGGCTAGAGGGTTCTTCTCCACACCTGACACACTTGCATACAAACCAATTTTCAGTTGTTCTTTCAATAAACCATGAATCTCAACACCCCAGATTAACCGTGAACAGCACTTTTTTAACCTTCAAGTTTTCCTTAAGTTATTGAATTGGACGGAAAAGCGCATACAACAATGCAAAACATTCTTCAAAAGTCCCTTACGTGAACAGCACAATAGAGATACAATCAAAGATCATTAAGCTTTGTGAAAACTATAAGCATTGACGAGGCATTCGTAACTATGAACAGCATGATACTCTTGCCAAGAATTCACTTAACGCGATTGTGACTAGCAACCTCCACTACTTGTGAATATAAGTTCATAACGATTAGGTGAAGCTCCCTTATATTCCAGCATCAAATTCATGCATGCAAACTAAGTATGCATCCTTAATCGACATACAAGAATAAGTTATAAATCAAGCAGTTAAGCAAATTGAATTCACAACTGAAGGTAATCAATTCATATTACAAATATGTTCATGGCTTTGAATCAACCTCTAGCCAAAACGAATTTAGTTCCACATATTTGCAATTAAACAACTATAATTGAATTTAAACATGATAAACAAAAGTAGAAGACACCTAGAACGCTCCAACAATCCGACGTCTTGAATGGTTAGCACAGCTCCAAGTCCTCCTCATTTCTTGCAAACATGCGGCACCAAGGTAGGTGTGGTGTTTGGATGGTCTAGGGGATGTGGCAGAGATTAGATAAGTTGAGAGAGTATGGAAGGGTGGTAGGGGATGGATAGGAAAAGAGGTGGATGGAAATGGATGGAGGAAGAAGGAAACTTGCGGCAGAAATTGTGTTGTTTTATGGAATGTGTTGTAGATGTCCATTGGTCTTGTGATGGAGAAGCCTATTTATAGATTTTGAAAATGAATCACCACCACAAAATTTCTTGGTGAAGTAAGTGGATATTGTAGGTGAAGTGGGTGTGGATGTTGTAGGTGAAGTGAGTGGATGTTGTAGGTGGAATAAGTGGCTGTTGTAGGTGAAATAAGTGGATGTTGTAGGTGAAATAAGTAAGTGTGGATGTTGTAGGTGAAATAAGTGGATGTTGTAGGTGAAGTGGGTGTGGATGTTGTAGGTGAAGTGAGTGGATGTTGTAGGTGGAATAAGTGGATGTTGTAGGTGAAATAAGTGAGTGTGATGTGTTTTTGGGTCAGAAAATAGGAAAGGAGAGGATCCCTTAATCTTCAATTTCATCCATCCACTTGGCTCCAAGCATATGCTAACGATCCAATGCCCAAAAATGCTCCAAAATGCTCCAAATTGCACTTTCTTGCATACTTTGTCATTTGGACCTACAAACACACGAAAATAGCTTAAACTACAAAAATAACTAAGGACTAACAATCTAAATGCAAGGAAACAGGCTAACTAAGTTGTATAAATATACTCCTATCAAATCGCGATCGATATTCTTCTCTCTCTGATTTGCAGTAACAATGACTTCATCAACCTCATCTCCAACGGATCCTGAAGTTTTTGCCCCTAATTTGGCCCCGATGAACCCTAATTTTGCTTCGGTTCCTCATTCTCCCTTAATTTCTTCAATTTTGATTCAAAATATCAATTGTATAGTTCCTATAAAGCTCAAGCGAGATAATTACCTTGTCTGGAAGGCATTATTTGCTCCGATCTTTCGTCGGTATAAGCTTACAGGAATTATTGATGGCTCTGAAGCTTGTCCCTCTCCATTTCTTGATGAATCTGGCAAGAACACTGGAATTCCAAATCCTAACTTTGATATATGGTATGAAAAGGATCAAAATATCCTCATTTGGTTGAATTCTACACTTTCGGAAGATTTTCTTCCTTTCACAGTTGGTGTCTAATCCTCTCGTGAACTTTGGCTCGCTCTTGAGCAACGCTTCGGAGGCATCTCAGCTGCTTATATTCATCAGCTTTGTTCTCATCCTCACTCTGTTCAGAAGGGCGATCTACCAATTTCAGAGTATATTCAACTCATCAAGAACATTTTTGATGCACTCATGGTTGCTGGAGCTCTAGTTTCTGAAAGTGATTTGATTGCGATCACACTACAAGGTCTTTATGATGATTATGAGCCTTTCATCGACTTGATTATGCTCCACATCTTGTCCACCTCTTTGGATGAACTACATGGATTGTTGATTAACAAGGAGTTGTTTATGAATCGCAAAAAGAAGTCTGTTGTTTCTGAACCATTTCAAGCTTATGCATCACAATCTTCTCAGCCTCAAGCTCCTCTTCTTCCTACACCACAGGGTTATTCTCCACACAATTCTAGGAGCACTCACTATCGTGGCAAAGGTCATTTCAGGGGCAACAACAACTTTCGTGGAAATAATGCTCATGGTAATTATCGGAGCAATAACAGAAGTAGCTCTCATACTTTCAATCGCAATTCTGAATGCTATACTCGCCTTACTGGTAACACCACTAGTGACAAATCTCCTTGTCAAATATGCCATTCTCTGAATCATGAAGCTATTGATTGCTTTGAAAGAATTAATCATGCTTTTTCTGGTAAAGTACCTCTTGCAAAACTGGCAGCTATGTGTGCTCAAACCAGTTACAGACCTTCTGCTCCTACTTAGCTCATGGACTCAAGAGCTACATCGTATATTACTAATGATGTTTCTACCATTCAATCTCTAGTGCCATACAATGGTCAAGGCAAGGTCTATATAGGTGATGGTCAAGGTATGCCAATTCATCATATTGGTACTGCCACTCTTCGAACTCATATTGCTAATTTTCGTTTAAATAATTTTCTTCATGTCCCTGCAATGAAGCATAATCTTCTTTCTGCTTATCAAGTCCTAAGAGATAATCACTATAACTTAACCCTTGATTCTGATGGATCTAAAATCAAGGGTCGTATTTCGGGGATGATGCTTTTTCGGGGGCCGGTTAAACATGGCTTCTATCGATTTTAAGGCTCAACAACTATTCAACTCTCTTTCTACACTTATTAGTACAAAAGCTCCATTATAAGTTTGCCACAACCAGCTCGGTCATCCATCATCTGCCATTTACTACCAGTTAAACATGGCTTCTATCCATTTTAAGGCTCAACAACTGCTTTCAACTCTCTTTCTGCACTTATTAGTACAAAAGCTCCATTGCAAGTTTGCCACAACCGGCTTGGTCATCCATTGCAAGTTCTGCACTTATTAATACAATAGTTTTATTGCTTATAGTGGTAAAAAGTTCACTTTGTTCTTTTGTTCAGATTGTGCAATTGGCAAGAATCACAAACTGCCGTTTACTATCAGTGTTCATTCAGTGTATGATGCTTTAGAACTTGTGCATTGTGATGTCTGGGGACCTGCCCCTACATCTTTTGTCAGTGGTTATCGATACTATATTTTGTTTGTTGATGAGTTTAAAAAGTATAGTTGGCTCTTTCCATTGAAATTGAAATTTGAAGTGTATTCCATCTTTGTTCATTTCAAGAGCTATGTAGAAAACTTTCTTGGGAATAAAATCAAAGTTCTCATAACCGGTGCAGGGGGTGAATTTACTAGTTCTACTTTCAAATCTTTTCTGCTACATCATGGTATTATGCATCAGTTTTCTTGTCCTCACACACCAGAACAAAATGGTCGTGTCGAAAGGAAACATCGACATCTCACAAAAACTGCTCGAACTCTTCTCACTGCATCAAAGATTCCCCATAAATTCTGGGTTGAGGCATTCTCCACTGCCTTATATTTGATCATTCAGCTTCTAATTTTTGGTCATGCAATCTCTCCATGGGAATTGTTATTTCACACGCCTCCTGATTACTCAAAGCTTAAAGTGTTTGGCTACAGCTGTTATCCTTGGCTCAAACCATATACTACTTCCAAGTTGGATGGCAACAGTATTCAGTGTGTTTTTCTGGGTTATAGCTTGCAGCACAAAGGCTATAGATGCCTTGATTCTCTCCCATCCAAAGTATACATCTCAAGACATGTCTTATTACATTAAACACATTTTCCTTTTCATGATTTTCAATATTCTCCTATGTCATCCTTATAGCAACACAACCTTCATCTCCCTACATTTACCCTTCCCTTTTCAATACCCTGCCACACATAAACCTCCCTATCTTAGTCCACTCCTTCACCTTTAGCTAGCGTTCCAAGTCTTGCTACCGTACCACAACCATCTATTTCTTCCAATCCTAATTCATTATCTCCTTTTATATCTTCTTCACCATTACCACAACCCCTTATTCCTCCCAACACTCATTCTATGATCACCCGATCCAAAGCCAGGATTTTAAAACCAAAAGCCTTGGCAGCCACTAAACATCCTCTTGACACTTCACAATTTATTCCTACTACTTACCTTCAAGCCTCCAAACATTCTCATTGGAATAAAGACATGGCAGAGGAATTTCAAGCCCTGCAATCTATAGAAACTTAGTCACTTGTTCCCTCTTCTCCTAATCAAAATCTGGTGGGTTGTAAATGGGTTTTCCGCATTAAAAGGAAACCAGATGGCAATGTGGACAGGTACAAAGCCCATTTAGTAGCCAAAGGGTTCATCAACAAAAAGGGATTGATTTTACAGAAACTTTCAGTCCAGTTGCAAATCCTGTTACTATTCAGATTCTTTTAACTTTAGCAGTGCAGTTTGATTGGTTTTTAAACCAATTGGATATTAGTAATGCATTTTTGCATGGCACACTCAAGGATGAAGTCTTTATGCGACAACTTCCAGGGTTTATTGATCCATCTAAAGCATTTTATGTCTGCAAGCTCAACAAATCCCTATATGGCCTCAAACAAGCCCCAAGGGCATGGTATGACAAGCTTTTTTAGACCTTCGTTTCTCTTGGTTTTCACAACTCTTCATCAGATTGTTCACTGTTTGTTAAATATCAGCCTACTCTTGTTATTGTTTTGGTATATGTTGACGATATCCTACTAACTGGACCTAATGCCCATCTCTGTCAAGCTTTTATTCATAAGCTCAGTTAACTATTTCCAGTTAAAGACGTATGACCTTTACACTATTTCTTGGGTTTTGAAGTTCATCAAAGTTCAGCAGGAATCTTTCTTTCTCAACATAAGTATGCAGCTGATCTTCTGCTAAAAATTAAATGCATAACAGCAAACCTTGTGCTACACCTCTTGGTAAGCAGAAATTGGATCATAGTGGTACACTTCTTTCTAATCCACATGAATACCAATCCATTGTTGGGCCATTCCAATACTTGACTTGGACTCGGCCTGATCTCTCTTTTGCTGTGAATTAACTCTGTCAGTTTTTACATTGTCCAACAGAAACACATTTTCAAGCTGTTAAACGAGTTCTCCGATTTCTCAAAGGTACTGTTACTGAAGGACTTTGGTTTAAGAAAAGTTCCTTACATCTCACTGCCTTCTCGAATGTGACGGGATTTTAAATCCGCACAAATTTAAACCCTCTTTTTAACAGTTGTAGTAAAGATGTAAGTAGGGTATCGTTCTAGGCCGGGGATTAGGAGGGATTGCTAATCTACTCTAAATTAATTTAAAAATATTAAACAAGACTCAAAAACACAAAACTAGGCTAAAAACTCTAATAATTCAAAACACACTAAAAATGACTCAAAACAAAGAAAACACACAAATTAGACACTAGGAATTGAAATGGACGGAAATTGAAATTAAAAGATTAAAAATAATAAATACTAACTAAATAATATAATTTAATAATGGGGGGGGGTTGGTTTTGAAGAAACGTAAATTAAACTTAAATAAATAACAGAATTGACAAAAACATAAAATTAAGGTGAATGATAGGCGATGGACTGGCTAGAGGGTTCTTCTCCACACATGACACAAATGCAACCTAAATTGACCTTCAGTTGTTCTTTCAATAAGTTGTAAATCTCAATACTCCAGATTAACCGTGAACAACACTTTTTTAATCTTCAAGTTTTCCTTAAGTTATTGAATTGGATGAACAGCATACAACAATTCAACACATTCTCTAAAAGTCCCCTACGTGAAAAGCACAATAGAGATACAATCAAAGATCATTAAACTTTGTGAAAACTATAAATACTGACGAGGCATTCGTAACTATGAAAAACATGATACTCCTGCCAAGAATTTACTTAACGCGATTGTGGATAACAACCTTCACTACTCATGAATATAAGTTCATAACGATTAGGTGAAATTCACTTATATTCTAGCATCAAATTCATGCATGTAAATTAAGTATGCATCCTTAATTAACATACGCAAATAAGTTATCAATCAAGCAGTTAAGCAAATTAAATCCACAACTCAGAAATCACAACTGAAGTTACCAATTCAAATTACAAATATAATCATGGCTTCGAATTAACCTCTAGCCAAACTAAATTAATTATACATTATTTATAAATTAAAAACAGAAATTAAACATAAGTTTGGAGGATTAAACCGAAATGAGAGTGTAGAGGTTTTCTGTGCACTGTGCAAGTTTGCACCGTGCCTCCTTGCTTTATTATTTTCTGATTGGCTTGCTAGCTGCCCTCCGAAAACTCCCTGTGCACTGTGCTTGTTTTGGATGACTCCTCTCGGTGACTCCTCCGTTTTATTTCCAAGCTGCCCAAAATGGCAGCTGACCTCTCCTCCCTCTCGACTTCTCCCCAAAAACTGCCAGTTACCTTCTTTTATGCTTTTTAGCTGCCAAAATGGCAGCCCACGTGATGATCCTCCCAGTGGCAGCCCTCGGTGTTCTCTGTCTTCCTGCGCACTGCCCTCTCCCGTGCTGCCTTATGAGACAGCCCTCCTGGATTTACAAATGCTTCTCTCCTCTATTTCCCCCCGAGGACCTCTCCTTTTAATCTTAGATGCCCCAGCGCCTCTTTTTCTTTTTTTTTTAAATTCCTTTTCTTCCTTCTTGGCCCCGAGGCCACCTCTTGTAATAATGCCCTCCATCATTCTTCTGCTTTTGACTCACTGCTCATCGAAAGCAAGAGGCTGCTTTCTTTCATGCTCCCACCGAGGCCCTTGTGCTTGCCAGCCTAAATTCACACACACCCACAACATAAAAATATAAAAATATACAACATAAAAATATATAAATATATATAAATATTATATATATATATATATAAATATATTATTTTCAAAATGATAAGTTCTATTCAACAAGCAAGATAGTTTAGACGAATTTATTACTTACCACTTCACTTATTCTATTTTTATTTTCTTAGCTAGATAAATTTTTATAAAACATAAAAATAACATAAATAGCTCAAAATATAACGAACTAACTAAGAAAAGACGAGTGAATTTGATATAAAAATATATATAAATATGATCCGATCAGAATGCTGATTGGGCAGGATGTGTGTTTGATAAGCACTCTACCAGTGGCTACTATGTTTATATTGGTAGTAATCTCATTAGCTGGAGTGCAAAGAAGCAACACACTGTTGCTCGTTCCTCCACCGAAGCTGAATATCGATCTTTGGCTCACACATCTGCTGAGATTACTTGGATCTGCAAAATTTTCAAAGATATTGCTTTTCCTCTGTCTAAAGTTCTAGTGCTTTGGTGTGACAATGTCTCCGCCATCTCTCAAGCATCTAATCCGGTCTTTCATGCTATAACTAGGGGTGGTTCGGTATGGGATCCCATACCAAAACTCTTGTCCCGATTCCCAAACCGAAATTTTCGGGAATCCCAATTTCAATACCGATCCCAAACCAAATTTTCGGGATTCCCAATTTTCGGGAATCCCGAAATATCCCATACCGAACCACTTGTCCCGATTCCCAAACCGAAATTTTCGGGAATCCCAATTTCAATACCGATCCCAAACCAAATTTTTGGGATTCCCAAAATAGTTTCGGGATTTCGGGGCAAATCGGGAATCCCGAAATTATTTTGGGTTTTTGGACTAAAATTTGACATATTATGCTTTGGGGCTATAATTCAACCATTTATATTTAAAAATTGACATATAGGCAAGCCCAATTTGCTATTTTGTTTCTACTAATCTGTGCACACAAATCTGCCAATCAAATGGCAAGCCCCAGTTAGTATTTGCCTATTTGTTTCTGCCTATTCAAAAGCAATATGCCAATCTGAAACGTTAATATGTGCTTGAGTAAACTAATATATCTATCTATAATCATGCCAGTCCCTAAAATTACGTCTAAAACGTCAATATATACTTGAGTAAACTTTTGTACATATATAATATAAATATTATAGATAGATGTGAAGTTTTCTCAAGCAAATTGTAACTTATAATCTATCCATGTATCCATCTATCAATCTCCCATGTTTATTCTGCATCTATGTATCCATTTATCAATTTCCTGTGATTTAAAAATTCTGCATATGTTCCACTATCTATCTTAGGGCTCCTTCCTGTATATGTCCCATCATCGATTTCCAGTGCTCCTTCAGTATTTCAATTTTCACTATTGTAGGTAGATGACGTTCCCCTTAAAAATGTGCTCCTATATATTTAAAAAATAAATAATATATATATATATATTTTTTTTTTTCGGTTTGGTTTGGGAATACCGAAATCCCAAAAACTTGAGACCGATTCCCGTACCAAATTTTCGGGATCGGTTCGGTATTGGATACCGAAATTTTCGGGAATTTCGGTTTGGGATTTTTTTGGTTTGGTTTCGGGAATTTTTCGGTTTGGTTTGGGATTTTTGGGATTTTTTTCCAGCCCTAGCTATAACCCAACACGTGGAAATTGACTATCACTACATTTGAGAACTTGTCTTAGCTTCTCTTCTATCTGTTCGATTTGTACCGAGTCACAACCAAATTGCAGATATTCACATCAAATCATTGTCCAAAGCTCAGTTTCAGCTTCTCAAATCCAAGCTCTCTCTTGGTGCTCATCTGTTCAACTTGAGGGGGTGTAAAGAGACACATCATCCCCAGTCAACTCAACAGTGCCAACTAGGATCTAAGTCTTCAGTATAGTCAGCAATTACTTAGTGTAGAAGTTTTGTTGTTATTTTTGCATTGTAACTAATCTTAGTTTAAGGTTAATTAGTTACAATAGTTAATATCTAATCTTTATTAGCTGACTTGTATAAATACCATCATGTAAAATCATTTTTTATTAATGAGAAATATCTTTCTAAATATCCTACCATCAGTTAGTAATAAAAATTTATTTTTCTTCTCTCTCTGTACATTTTTATGGAGGATGAAGAGTCCTATTCTTGTAGACGATGAACTCTATGTGTTGTTCTGCATGACTTGTAGAATACAATGGTGTTTCACGAACATAAATAGAGCTATCTGTTATCCGATTCCAAATTTAACCGCATGCATTTGGGAATCATGCACGTATGCAACAAATTTACCTAATTAATGTATCTATTTAAGTTTATCAAAATGTTGATGTAGTCTTAAGGGATGACTCTTGTTGAAGAACATAAAGTCCCACGTCGGAAAATCTTACAGAATAAAACGCAACTTAGAAAACTCCACACACTGTTTACTTAATTTTTTTACCCGAGTTTTATTTTTTCATTTGTTCGTTTTTTATATTCTCAAAAAGTTTCAGTACAGTTATAAAATGTGCAATTATATGGGCAACAAGGTTGATTCGGTCGTGCAAATTTGAAGCCTTTTTATCCTAGACAGTATCTGTGACCATAAAGAGAGACAAAACTTTTGTAGCTGAACCCGACAAACCCTTGATTGTGTTGTTGATCAATTCCAATATAAAACGTTTTAACTGCTAGGGAGCAAGGCAGCATTATTCCTTGTCAAATTTGGTTTATTACCAATCAATAATCATATAGGTATCAACCAGAAAATAAATAAGATTAAACATATATCAAATTTTAAGCGTCCAATTATTTAAGGACTCATTTGATTACTACTTCATTTTTAGTTTTTGAATTTTGCGTTTGTGATATGAGAAAAAATATACGAGCAAAATTATTAGATAAAGAAGAGCGATGAAAATGAGAGAAAGAAGAAAGAAGGATGCATTTTCCAAAAAAAATAAAAAAGAAGAAGAAAGAAGGATGAATATAAAAAATAAAATCTAAACTAACTTAAAAAGGTAAACATAAAATGATTGGTTTTGGTTTCTACAACGTTAGAAAATGAAGATGTGTAAATTTTTTCTTCGATGGTGGCCCCCTCCTCAGAAAAAAACTTGTATTCCCAATTATAATTTAAAGTTGCAAAAGGTTTTTCCAAATTCATGCATCCAAAAAAGCTCTGCTTGTCACTTTTTCTCATGAAGATAGTGTTGACTTGTATTAGGATTCTTATAATTGTGGGATTCCTACCCTATTTGGTTTCCTAGTTTAGGATATAATTATCCTTTCCTTTATTCTGATAGGATTGTATATGATTGTATAAGGTTGTATATATATACATTTGTTTGAGATGAAATACAATATCATTGAAAAGCATTTTTTCTTCTTGGCACCAGAGCCAAGTTAGAAAAGGAAAACCCCTAACCCTAACTATTTTTTCATGCCGTGTCCCTGATCAATTGCAGTGAGCAACTAAGAGTTGTTACTGCCAGTGTTCCTGATTGATTGCAGTGAGCAACTGTGAAATTGTTGCTACCCCTGTTTTGTCAATCTATCCGAATTGTTCCAGAGTCCCATCAACGTTGCAGGTCTTTTGCCCAGTTTTTTTAGTCAATTACCAAGTTCCAAGATCCCATCAACGCTACAGTTTTTTTAGGCTATACCGACAACAAGAGAGATAGTTGAAGAAAAATGGGCCCGTTATCAGATTGTTCCAGTGGTTGCTCCAATTATGGTCAGTCAAATAATTCAAGCTTTAATATTGGTATAGTTTTGGATGAAAAGAACTATGATTTGTGGGCTCCTCTCATTCAAATCCATATTGTTGTAAGGAAGAAGATGGGATATCTTCGTGGGTCTATCAAGGCATCTAACAAAGAGGATCCTAAATATGATGATTGGTTCTCTGAAGATCAAAAAATTAAGAGTTGGCTTTTGTCTTCAATGAAGCCTAAGATTATGAAACGGTACATTCGGTTGTCTACATCGAAGGAAATTTGGGACTCCCTTAAGGCAACATACTTTGATGAGAATGACGAGGCTAGAATTTTTCGTTGAATCAGAAGGCATCACGTCTTCGTCAGAATGGCCGACCTTTGGCTACCTATTTTGGGGAGCTAATTGAGATTTTCCAAGAATCGGATCACTTTAATAAAGTATCCATGGAGTGTGAAAACGACATCGAAGTGTTTCAAAAATCCACCGAGAGACAACAAGTTTATATGTTTCTTGGTGGTCTCGATGATGGGTTTGATCAGGTGCGTGGAGAAGTGCTATAAAAGGATCCCTCATTTAGCCTTTAGGCTTCTTATGCATATGTTTGTCGAGAAGCCAATCAGAATGAAGCACTAAAAACGGAGTTTGACAAGAGTGAACCTGTTGTCGTGGCAGCAAAGGTTCGTGGATCATCTTCTGGGTCGAACCGAGAAGGGTCACAAAACTAGCCAGGACAAATTCGGCTTAGCCAGACAAGCCGAGATTGTCCCCAAGGTAAGTGCCCACATTGTGGCATGACAAGACACTCCAAGAGTCGCTATTTTGAGCTGATTGGATATCCCAAGAATTAGGATAAGACCCATGATCCTTAGTGCAACAAATCTCGAGCCTCCATTGCAGAAACCAACAATGATTTAGATTAAATAGCGGACAAGGCATCTGCCATGATTGTTGCGACAAGTAGTGATGATAAGGCACTAAGTACTTCTACTGTTGTTATGAATAATACATGCATAATTGATTCCGGAGCTACTGAACATATGACTTGTGATTCTAGACAGGTTCTATTCCTAAAAACATCCACACAAACCGAGGTCAATGTTGTTAATGGTAATGTCATCCCTGTTATTGAGGAAGGCACTGTTTCCCTTTCTGATACCATGAAACTTGACACTGTTCTTATGGTTCCCTCTCTAAATTATAAATTGTTGTTTGTTGCTCAAATAACCCTTGTCTTACATTGTTTGATTATTTTTTTGCCCTAATTTTGTGTTTTTAAGGACATCCGGACGCTGAAGACGATTGATTATGGTATTAGAAAAGGAAAACTTTATTACTTAGAGTTAACCACCAATAGTTCTAGCTTGCTGACTCAAGCTCTTTCTGTTGATGATTCTCAAGGGGGTACTAATAAAGTGTCGGACATCTGAATGTGGCACAGGCGCCTTAGGCATGCTTCATTTGGCTATCTGCATAAGTTATTTCCTAGTTTGTTTGTCAAGACTGATGTTTCTCAGTTTAAGTGTGATGTTTGTGAAATGGCTAAGAGTCATCGAACCTCTTTTCCTCCCAGTTTCAATAAAAGTACTATTCATTTTATGATTGTGCATTCTAATGTATGGGGACCGTAAAAAATAGCTACTCTTAGTGGTGCTCACTGGTTTGTTACTTTTATTGACGATTGTACCAGAATGACTTGGGTTATTTTTTTAAAGTCGAAAAGCAAAGTTAGTTCGGCCTTTCAAAGGTTCCATAAAATGGTTGTTGTGCAATACAATAGGAATATCTAGGTTCTTAGAAGTGACAATGGTGGTGAATATGTTAATATGGAACTTCGTTCCTTCCTGGAACTGCATGGTGTTGTTCATCAGACCACGTGCCCGTATACTCCTCAACATAATGGTGTTGTCGAACGCAAAAATAGACACCTATTAGAAATGGTTCATGCTTCACTCATTGCGGCACATCTGCCTCTACAACATCTATACACCATTTTAGGCTCTCACATCTCAGACTAGCAGTCCACCAACTCCCAATGTTCCCCCACGAGTCTTGGGGTGTGTTGCTTTTGTTCACCTCCATCCCCCTCAACAACATAATAAACTTGAGCCTCGAGCCATTCGTTGTATTTTTTTTTTTTTGGGTTATGCTACTACCCATAAAGGATATCGTTGTTATCATCCTTTGAGTAAAAAAATGTTTATTACTCAGGATGTGATTTTCCATGTGAATGAAATGTTTTTTGGATATTTCTTGTCCTCACTTCAGGGGAGTACCGAAATAGTGAAGTTCTGACTCGAGATAATAGTGAAGTTTTGAGCTTTGATTACTCTCATATGGCTAGAAACGGGCTATAAGAAGAGCAACCATTGCAGTCATCACGCCTGGAGTACACGGCACCTAGACAAGAGCAGCAGCCCACGTGCTGTGGTGATCAGTCCATAGTGTCTGGAGACGGGCAGCAGCCCATGTGCTTTAGTCATCAGCCCACTGAGCAGCTCATTAAGGAGCAGCAAACATTGCATGAGGAAGAGCAGCCCACAGGTCCCACGGGGTTTGAGCTTGATGATGAGCTGTAGCCTATTATTTGCAATGGAACTAAGCAACAATTGCAGCAATTGTCACGAGATTTTCCTCTTGATGTTATATCAGATCCAAGTATGAACTCATCTTCTGTTAATTCTCATAACAAATCGTCTCCTACACCAGATGCACTTCCACTTCGTCGCCTTCCAGAGAGTATTAATCGAGGTATTCCCAAACCCACTTATGAGGCATATCCTAAGTGTAAACACAAGTATTTCGTGAGTGAGCCAAATTCCGATTCAAAAGTGAGATACCAATTAAACAATTATGTGTCTACCTGTCACCTATCAGAATCAAATAAGTCATTTGTATATCAATTATCTACTGTATCTATTCCTAATAGTGTGCAGGAGGCCTTAGCAGATTCCCGCTGGAAAGATGCAATGAACGAGGAATTGAGATTGTTGAAGAAGAATGCTACTTGGGAAATAACTAACTTCCCAGCCATAAAGAAATTTGTGGGATGCAAATGAGTTTATACAGTGAAATACAAAACAAATGGAACAGTAGATCGCTTTAAAACAAGATTGGTGGTAAAGAGGTATACACAGAAATATGGCATCAACTACACTAATACTTTCGCACCAGTGGCAAAGATCAATACAGTTCCTGTTCTACTGTCCTTAGCAGCAAATCTAGATTGGCTTTTGCAACAGTTTGATGTAAAAAATGCATTCCTCCATAGAGATCTAACTGAGGAGATTTACATGGACCTTCCACCAAGGTGGAGTGATCTGAACATACAGAAACAAAAGGTATGTAGGCTTAAGAAATCATTGTACGGGTTGAAGTAGTCTCTAAGAGCCTGGTTTGGTAGATATACCAAGTCCATGAGAGCATTCAGGTATAGGCAAAGTAATTGGGATCACAAGTTATTCCTGAAACGCCAAAATGGTAAGGTTACAGCTCTTATCGTATATGTGGATGATATGGTGGTTACTGGTAACGATCTTGTTGAGTAAGCAACCTTGAAAAAATATTTGTCCACAAAATTTGAAATGAAAGATCTTGGTTTTTGGAATATTTCTTTGGGATTGAAGTGTTGAGATGCAAGTCTGGGATATTTCTATCGCAAAGGAAGTATGCTCTTGACCTGTTGAAAGAAACCAGTATGACGGCGTGCAAGCCGGTGTCTACTCCGTTGGCCAAAGGAATGAAGTTGGGTATCGATCAGAACCAAGTATCGATTGATAAAGGGAGGTATCAAAGGTTAGTAGGAAGATTGGTGTACTTGGTTCACACTAGGCCGGATCTTTCTCATGCCTAAAGTGTAATTAGTCAATATATGCACAATCCAGGAGAATAACATATGAGTGCAGTTATGAGAATATTGAGTTACTTGACAGGAAGCCTTGGTAAAGGAATTTTATTTTGGAAAAATAGGCATTTCAGAATTGAGTGTTATACAGATGCTGACTGGTCAAGATCAACGGATGATAGACACTCGACATCTAGGTATTTTACCTTTGTTGGGGGAAATCTAGTAACGTGGAGAAGCAAGAAGCAGAATGTTGTATCAAGGTCAAGCGTAGAAACCGAATTTAGAGGTATGCCACTCGGTATTTGTGAACTCTTGTGGCTTAAGTTTCTGTTACAAGATGTGGGGGTCAAACATGGTCAGCCGATGAAGTTATTTTATGACAATAAAGCTGCTCGTGATATTCTCATAATCCAGTGCAACATGATAGGACCAAGCATGTAGAGGTTGACAGGTTCTTTATTAAAGAGAAGCTAGATAGCAAAGTAATTGAGGTTCCTCCCATAGGAATGGACGGCCAAGTAGCAGATATTCTCACTAAGGCGGTTTCTAGTGATAAGTTCTCCAAGTTTCTAGACAAGTTGGGCATGTGTAACATCTATGCACCAACGTGAGGGGGAGTCTTGACTTGTATTAGGATTCCTACAATTGTGGGATTCCTAACATATTTGGTTTCCTAGTTTAGGATGTAATTATTCTTTCCTTTATTCTGATAGGATTGTATATGATTGTATAGGGTTGTATATATACCGTTGTTTGAGATGAAATACAATATCATTGAAAAGTACTCTTTCTTCTGATAGAATATTGCCCAAAAAAAGGTTTATCCATTAGCTGTCTTTATATACCGTCCAGACGTACCAAACTTAGTTATGTCGGGGTTGTATGGTTTAATACAGGTCATGATGGACTTAATTTCACATTAAAAAATGTCACAACAATCTACAATATAAAAGTAAGTGGTAAAAGCAGCGAAAAGTTTTAAGATAAAACTTCACACTTCAAAAATTAAGTTAGGTATAGTATTGGTCTGACCAACCCATGTTAGACACGAGTAGTTAAGTTTGGATAATACCAGTGCCAGATTGAATGCATAACAAGTTAGATATATGTCTTTAGTCAATGATTTGATTCATAAACCCCACGTTCAGTGTATCAATAAAAATAAAATAAAAACGAATAAACGAGATACGTGAAGAAGTGGGAAGGCAACAAAGTTCCCTCTGTTTCATTTTTTCCTTCTTTTTCTTAGCCTGAATCCAATATGTGTCATTAGTCAAGGATTTGGATAATCTAAGTTGGATTTTACGTGTTTGGCTTCATGAGGCATGTAAAAACCTGTGGACAAAAATACAATTATGGTTTATTATGGAATTAGGGATTCAGGAGATGTACGTTATTCGAGTGGTGATTATTAATTTGCAAACTATGGTGAAAGGGTAATGCTAGAGGGATTAAATTTGTAAACAAAATTTTATTAAATTAAATGACATGAAAATTGATAATTGGATTATGACCTAAGTGTTGATTAAGACGTTCATCCCTATTGGTGATATATCACTTAGATTTAGTTTTCCTAACATTATCCGTGGTGAAAATACAAGTTTAGATTGGAGATGAGGTCGGGGGTCATTTCACTTGCCTCATCGGTTTCTCCCATACTATTATGTTTAAATGTTTTGCAGGGAATGATTTACGTTTAAATTGTATTGTTGATTATTTGGTCTTGGATTTAAATTGATTTTGGCCTTGATTATGAAATTGTATTTGAATCTAGTTTTGTGTTTCTCCGAATGTGTCACCCGTATTCCATGCGGTGATGACCAGTTGTTATTTAGATATTTGGCATGGTGCTATATCCCTTGTGTGAACCCCCTCCGCTTTATGGCCTAGGTAGTTATTATGTTTTATTTGGTCATTAGCCAATGTTGGTATACTGTGACGTTTGGGTAATCGCATGCCATTGGTTTTAACTTATCGATCGAGCATGCTCATGATTTGAGATTTTAATTAAATGTTGTATGATATATACATACATATATATATATATATATATATATATATATATATATATATATATGTCGTATGTGTTGCTCACCTTTATCACTGTATATTTTTCTATGCAGGTGATCCCAAGAAGATAGTGAGTGAGATGACATGACAGTGACGATATTAAATTATATTTGTTATTCTCAGGTCCTATATTGGTAATGTGATTATCATGTTAATAGTTGGATTGTTTTTGCAAGCTGAATTGCCCCCACATCTCGATGTAACATGCCTAGGCTTTGAGGGAACACTAAATAGAGAAATGTAAGTTGGTTCCCTCAATGGTAATTGAATATCTTTTATGTTAGGGTCATTTGGATTTATGTCACTATGTTGGTCACTAATAGGCATTATAGGCCACACCAAACGTTGATTGCTTCATCTCCTGGTACCTGTGGAACCATAGAACACGTCTTTCGGGGACGGGTAATGATGACCGTATTAAACTAGTGGTATGACAGATTTTCTGTTGGGGTTGTGGGACGCCAAACTATGGTATGGACAGACGCTGAACTATTGTATGGACGCAATAGTAAGTATTTACGGTTGACCTAGCATGAATTTACAGAATATAAATGAACTCCGGCTGCATTTTGGTTACTTCAGTTTAAGGTTTCAGACAATGTAAAATTCCATGGAGCGGATGGTGAAGGCTTATATGATTCAGTCTCCAACTTTCGGATTGTTGGGGACCAAATGAAGTCGCCAAATTCGACAGATTAACTCTAAGAATTACCACTTGAATCCAAGAGAAACATTTGTTTAAATTCTTCAACATTTAGGTAGTTCTGGCATTAACTGAGAGGAGACATTACTTGCATCCTACAACGCTCGGGTAAAATACAACGCAACACAATTATTCTTGTATCCTTCTTAAGGGACTATCGACCCGGGAAAATAAGATAAATAACACAAATGCACAGAATTATCCCCAAGGATGCTAAGATCATCGACGGGTGAACATTATACATTATAACCTTTCAGAGAGCATCCGAGAGGTTATGCTCCTTGAGGGGTTCATGAGCTTACAGATAATGACATGATTCCACACTCAAAAAAAAGTATGCAGACTTCGGATTGGCTCTTGTGGACTAAGCAATAGTGCCTGGCTCTTGAATTGCTACATTCGATAAGCTTGCTTCCAACTCGTTTAACTCATCTATGTCCAGTTCATCGTCATCGTCAACATTGGCAAATTCAGCATCACCACCAGCTGTTGCTGAGTTGCTCGGTCCATCTCCATTAGAGTTCTCATTGGCCTGAATTCATACCATAGAATATTTGAGTGATACAATTAACAGTGTCCATTCAATTCTGTGCTAATCAAATATAACACGCCATAGAAAAGCAACCCAAATTCCTCACTGGCATCTACGGTCAATAGTGTAAAAACAGTTATCATAAGCTTTCATAGACCTAAGCACTTCTATCTCATAACATCCAGTGCAATAGAATACACAGTTTTGAGGTTAGAAATATAAAAGCGTGAAGGCTAACAAGTGAAACTACCGCCAATATAAATTGAAAATTAAAACCAACCTTCTTTTCAGCAACTTCAGGTTCTTCCTCCTTTTGGTACTTCTCATCTGCCTCAGCATCATCCACAAATAAGCTAGAATCTGACAAAAATAGTTCACGGCCACTGCAAGAGTAGAAACGATAACATAATCAGTTCTCCACATCCAAAATGCTCCCTTCATCGTTCATAGCTATTTCCTTTGTTAACATCAGAAAGTTAACGCTTGTATCCATTTAATTTTTAGTATTTTTTCTTCTTTGAAAGAGTGGGGTGATAACAAATTGGAGAAAGTGGAAAATAAACACACCTCATACGGTCATTCTTAGCTCGCTCTGCCATTTTTGCAGCCAAGCCGGCATCTCTTTCCGTAATCTTTTTCTTCTTCCATTGCATAAATAGCTCAGGAGTCATAGGTGTTGAAGTTGTCAATTTAACACGCTAAAACCAAGAGGCGAATGTTTGGTTAGGTTACATATCAGGAAATGATAGCAGTGATAAACTGACAGAGTTTAGACAGTCAAACTCGAAATGCTATAACTTAATGTAAAGACTTGTTCAAATAACCTGATTTTCAATCTCCTCCTCAATGGGTATTTTTTCACTCTCCTCCTCCAGCAGAGCCTTCATCTGTGACTTCAAAACATATCCTGGAGGAAGAGCATGCCTGTAGTGGCAATTTTTGCCACCATTGGGACAGACCCAAAACCAACCATATTGTTTCTTCTCCACTGCTTCTAAAAAGTATTTACAGATCTGCACGTGTATTAAAAACAACAAAGGAAAAATCATTTTGAAGTCTAACAAGTTCATTGATGGTTCAAACATCTATATTAAATAAGCATGTACGAAGTTGGGAACTAGAATGCAGGTTGTACGAAACACCTCAGAGAGAGAAAACTTACAATATCAGTTGGTTTGTTCTGCTGGTACTCATTTTTCTTCGACTCCACCATCTTCTCCAAAGTTTCTTGATCCCAATCCTCCATTGTTTCTTCTATAAAAGATATAATCAGAACAACATAAACCACAACGAAATCCAAAATTGTCAAACAATTGGCATCATACTGAAGTTCAAAATTATAATCGTACCATTATCACGCTTATCACTGTAAATGTCAATCTTTTCTCCTTTCCTCTGAACATTCAAATCATGTGAGAACTTGCACTTGAAACCTTTTGCACACTGCCCCGCTTTATAGAACTCACATAGTATAGACTTGGGATCAACACCTACGCGGAATCAATTAACCATTTATATCATGTCGGAATTTCAAAAACATCAATCAACTGGACACTAGAACAGAAAGTAATCACTTACCAACTGGTACTTTCGGTTGACTAATAGCAACCTTAAATAAGTCATTCAGTTCCTTGTCCTTGGCCTTCTCTTCCTCCTTCTTCTTCTGTTACACAAATCTCACGGATAAAATTTCTCTCATTTCAGTTAGTATACAAAAAAAACTCCATAGAAGCAAAACAGATACTCACACTTGAAAAAAACCAAAGTCTAAAACTCGAGAACAACTGTCATGAAATAGAGATGCCAAGGTGGCAGTGTCCCAAACCCATCATGCAACGCCATCCGAGAAACTTAAAACACATGGCGTCACATCATTATTTCGGGATGCCACGGTGGCATCCCAGGTTGTAGCAACTCCTTTCTCCCCAGACTAATATATGTGTAAATGAAATGTTTCCCTGACCATGCAAATTCAAAATTTTATTTTCTAATCTTTTGTTTTCCAAAAGGCGATATCCAAAACTATTTTAATTCGAACTTGGGCGCAAGGGGGCAAATTGTCCCGAGTCCTGACCAACTAAACTAACCAACATCTGCAACGTTAATTCTTATCTAAATTGATGGATCACATCCATTCTGTCACATCACATAGAATCAAAACAAAAATCGAAACTTCCATAAAAAATAATTTCTAATACATCAAAATCAAGTTAATTAATCAACCAATCAATCAAAATTTAATCATTCATCGATTAATCATAGAAAATAAGAAGAAGATGAAGAAAATGGGACCTTAGCGGCGGTCTTGGAAGGATCGGGTTTCGGCTGGACAGATTGCTTGAGGGTCTGAACATACTTCTGGACATTCTTGCTCTTGTTCTTGTTCTTGAGCCCGAAGGTCTTGTCCTCTACGATCTTCTGCTTCTTCGCCAAATCGGCCTTCGATTGCTGCTTCGGCGGCATCTCTTATCGGCATCAAATGTTTCCGATTTCCGAAATTTCGGACGATTGCAGGGTTTTGATCTTCCGTCCGAATTTCAGAAATGATGTGTCGCTGACATCCGGTCTGGTAATCTGGTTAAGGAATTTGGACGGGACGGGACGCTCCAGAAGCTTGCGCTTGTGTGGATTTCCGGATTTGCCCTTGGAAATTCTGGACGTGGCGGATTGTTGGGTGGGGCTGGGCTTGGTCTTACCCTCGTGTAATTCTACCCGCCTTTTGCCAGAATTGGCGCCACGTAAGAGTTGGACGCGACAAAATGCTTGGCCTATCACCTAACTAAATGTCGTTTTGAGACACTGTGCTTAATCTCCTAATTAATTTGATTATTATTCCGTAACAAGTTCGATATAAATTTATCCTTACATTCCTTAGTGTGAATATATCGTGTCAAAAAGGAAGAAAAAAAAATTCAACAACCCAATGCAGATATAGATTTGCTAAATTAGCTAGAATAGTGTATTCCTATTTTGGATCTTAGTTTGAATATACATCCTCTTGTAATTTAGATAATCCAGAGTTGGATATCGTTTGTACTAAACGAGGAAAATAAAAATATTCAACAACACCATAAACTAATTCATCTCGCTTATGAGATTTGAACTATAAAAACATCTTTTAACAATGCGTCATAATTACAAATGGTAAATTATCCTAATATTTAGAGTCTTCATTTTCTACCCATTGCGTCGTGGGTGTAAACCCTTTCTCTTCTCATTTAGGGTAAAATATCGTAATAATAATTTAAAAGAAAACAATGCGTCATAATTTCCTTATCTAAAATTTCAATCTAAAATGTGTGAGCCCCGTATTTTTTAAGAAGTAATATTCACATTGTGGGGCCTATGCAAGGACTTATCTTTGAAGAGGATTTGTATGTACATGACAAATGACTTAGTTTGGTATTCTTGCGCCTTAAAGAAAATAACTGTTTTTGTTGTGCTGCAAAATAAAACAATAAAAAGTGTTTAATAAAATATAGTTGTAAAAGTATTTTTAGCAAAAAAAAAAAAACAGTATTATAATATTTAGTAGTTTTTTTAATGTAAAAGAAACATGGTGGTTTAAAATGATAAAAAGGAGCTGTTGTAGAAATGGATGTCCACTCAATTGGCAAGTTGCCCTTCCACTATTTAGCATATGATTTGCTTTTATAAAATAAGTCTTATGGAACACAACATAATTGATAGAAGTTCACGGGAGAGAGAGAAGAAAGAAGAGGAAGAAAGAAAAGAGAAGAAAGAAAAGAAAGAAAAAGAGAGGAGAGAAAAGAGAGATTTATCTTTGTACTCCTATTATTCTAGATTATAAATGAAAGCACTACTGCTGCCCCGAGGATGTACTCCAGTCACACTGACTGTAGAGGAACCTCATAAATTTTGTGTCTTGTTTATTTATTCCTCTGCACACACTGTCGATTTTACAACACGTTATCAGCACGAGAAGTTCTCGTGTCGGTGGAAAGCACAACGCCATAAATCTGGTGAAGCACTACCTGCCTCTCACCTCTATCGGCTGAAATCTCACAGATAATAAAATCTTTTCATTTCATCTTCATATCTCTGTATGACTAATTTTCTTAAAGTAAATATACATGTGGTTATATAACTATTGTCATTATTATTGGCAGAAAATTCGACAGTCATATGAGCTTTGAAACTTCAACTTCCAGTGCCCATACAGAAATCCTTCCTTCATGAAAGTTGTTCGTTCACCTAGTACCTAGAACATATCCAAATTTTCAACGGTTCGATCGTCGCAGATGACCGAAACTTCAACTCAGCTTCCATTTCCGCAGAAAACTGGACAGCCATCTTATGAGTACCAAAACTCTATTTTCAGTAGTTGAGATCGAAACTGTTTCTTCATGAAAGTTGTTTGGTATCCTCTTATCCATATCATAATAAATTTGGAGTTAAATCTAACGGTTTGATCTTTTTATAAGTGGCAGACGAAGAAAAGTGTTATTATTTTGGCTAGCTGGAAAGAAGAAAAAAATATATATATTTATTTATGTGAATGGTGTTGGTTTAAATCCCTATCACAAGTTCCATTTATTTACAGTGGGTAGAATTATTACCCTTTGCTTTAAAGCTTTGTTATTTATGTGAATGGTGTTGGCTTAAAACACTTTCACAAGTTATCTTTACTTTAAAGCAATTTATTTATTATGGACGGTTTTACCGCCTACTGCTTTACGTTTTGATTTATGTGAATGATGCTAAATTAAAGCCCTTGTCACAAGCTTTATTTTACTTAAAAGCAATTTATTTACTATGACTGGAATTACCGCTTATTGCTTTAATTTAATTTATTGTACTTCTTTTGTTACGATGAGTATAACAAGGACCCGAAGTTCCTTGATTAGATTAGAACCTGCAGTTTCTTGATCCTCATCATATAAAAATGATTGGACTAGAAGTTCCATCATGCAAATATAAAATGATTGGAACAGAAGTTCCATCATACAAAAAGATCGGGCATGAAGTCCCTTGATCCTTAAGAACAGGACATGAAGTTCCTTGATGAGTACCTTAAGTTTGAAGTGCCGTAGTGCCTTAACTTAATTGCAATAAAAGCCATAAGTGTCTCAGTCTACAAACTATTAAATAAGAACCAAAAGTTCCTTAAGTCCATACTCAAAATGGTTTAGCAGAAGCATTTATTAAGCGAATGAAATTAATTACCCACGCTCTACTCATGAAAACGAAATTGCAAGTTTTCTACATGTGGACATGCCATTTTATATAATTCACTATTAAAATTCGGTTGAAACCAGTTGCCAACCATCAATACTTCTCAGTATAACTCATGTTTGGGCACTAACCAAACATTACACATTTACAAGTTTTTGGTTATATTATCTATGTGCCTATTGCAATGCCACAAACATACTAAAATGAGGCATGAAGGCAAACTGGGAATTTATGTTGGATTTGATTCACCATTTATCATTCAATACTTAGAACCCTTGACTGGGGATATAATTACCGCATGGTTTGCGGACTATGATTTTGATAAGACAGTTTTCCCGCCATTAAGGGGAGAAAATAACATCGTTCCAGAAGAACGATGAGAAAATATCATTCCAGAAGAATGATGAGAAAAGACCGTTTCAAAAGAACGAAGAGAATTTGTCTTATTTTGATTCACAAAGCAATCAATGAGAAAATAAAGTAAGAATAATTGAATGATGCAACTAAAGTGATAAAATCACATATACCAGCTGCAAATGCACCTGCAAGAATTGATGTCCCTGTTGGACAAAATAAGGTGGTAGCGAATGATTCTTCTGGTGCACGCCTGAAGCGTGGTAGATCCCCAGGTTCAAAAGATTCAGCCCCTCGAAAGAGAAAGACAAGGGCACAGCTGAATCCAAATGAAATCATTCAAGAAGAGAAAATGAATGACAAATCCATAATTCATGATTCTGTACTTCCAGAAAAAGAAAATGTCCTTGATGAGACACATGTCCCTTAAGAGACAGCAGTACATGAAAGCAAAGAAATCTCCATAAATTATGCATGTACTAATGAATTGTGGGATCAGAATGAAATAATCATCGATAGTATGTTCGCATTCGCAGTAGCCACTGAAATCATGTTAAGTGATGATATTGAGCCCCGCTCTGTTGATGAATGCAAACAGAGACAAGATTGGCCTAAATGGAAAAATGCAATCCAAGCATAATTAAATTCCTTAGAAAGGCGATTTGTTTTTAAACCAGTAGTCCAAACTTCATCTGAAGCGTGGCAAACCCTTAGACAAAAAGGTTCAATCATTTAAAAGAAGAAGAATATGGCACTATTGAACTATTGCATTCCCAGAATATAACTGTTGCATGTCGGAAGCATGACAGTCGCCATATGGATACACGTCCCAGAAAGGACAATCCACGGACATGGGAATTTTGATGTCTCATGCATGAAGCATGATAAACGTATAGGTTCCAATGACTCAACTCCCGGAAGTGGAGATTAAAATCCCAACTCTATAACGCTCAAGATGAGGTTATGATCCGCATTCTCTAAATTATGGCTATCCTAGAAGAGATAATGTAACGGTCTTGAAGAGGCAATGGATATCCAAAGAAATGAAAAGTTTTTATGCATGCACATGAGAATATGGGATCACGAATTGATGATAACCAATGCTAAATTTGGTTTTTACAAGTAGCTACTAAATTTCATCAATAAGCTGTGTTGATATTGAGTCACGTTCTTTTGTTGGTCAACGAAAGGAAATATTATTTGCCAAAAACGGAGAAAGGCAATTCCATTACAATTTTGTAAGAACGTGGGAAAATGGACCTATACCTGAATACAATACAAATAGCCAAAGGATGTTGAACCAAAGAGGTTACATATGGGCATTTGTAATACAGTGAAATACACTCACATGATATGACCCATGGTTGTAAACGAGTTCATAAGAATGGAGAATTATATACGAAGGGTTGTGAGTCGCCCACATCATATCTCCATAAGAAAATCCCTCAAGTATACATGGGAGCAATGACTAAAATATCGTTTTTCAGAGAGTGATATTTTCCCACGTATCCCCCTAATTGTCGACAAAATATCACGATATTATCGAAACAATCGTCGTGGCTCTGTTGTCGAAAAGGTAGCCGAGGTTGCGTCGTCGCAGCTCCCCAGATCTCTCTCTACAATCCAGGCTCAGACCTAAGATCTACGCCTCCGTCGTCGGAAATGAAAAATCCATTTTCTCCGGATCCCAAAACCCGCTCGAGTTTGAATTAAACTGTTTAATGGATCCCCTTGCCTGATGGTGGTCGCCGGGAGGTGAGAAAGGGAGGAGGAACGGTCCACAGGTGGTGATGGTGCTCGCCGGAGTGTGTCTGTCTGCTTTGGGAAAAAGACTTGCAGAGAAGAGATGGGGGGAGAACCGGAGATGAATGAGGAGAGGAATGAGGGAAAAGGCTGTGGTCTGTGCGTGTGTGTGTTTGGAAGTGGGGTGTGTGGGGGGGGAGAACTGGAGAATGGAGAAGGGAAGGGAGAAGACTCAGAAGAGAGAAAGATCAAGAGAGTGAGCTCAGTCTCTATGTGCGTGTGTGGTGGCATGTGACTCACTCTCTGACTCTGTGTGTGTGTGTGTGGTGGCATGTGAGAAAAAAAAAGCATCCAATGATCCAAATAATTCAAAACCTGTCTCTGGCTCTTTGATCCAAATAAAAAGCATATAAATAATCCAAATAATTCAAAAGCATCCAATGATCCAATGATCCAAACAATTTTGACAAGACAAAAAGTAATGCTGGTTTCATAAAGATTCAAAATTGTGTGCCACGCATGATATTCTTTCACATTCTCAGAGGTGGGGTATCAGATTATCACACATTTTTTTACCCTTCGAAAATTGAAAAACCTCTATCACCTTTTCATTTTTTCTTCTTCCCTTAGCTCTTTCAGAGCCATTCCAGAGCCATTCCAGAGCCATTCCAGAGTTATTGTTGCTCCACGCAGATTCTATTTGGCCTTTACACAAAGAGTTCCATATTTAAGGTAAGTTTACAAACTTATATTTATATTATTGTAATTTATACAAAAACAAAAAAAATTGTGTGAACCTGTGCATGTAATCTAAGAACCAAATAATACTTGCATGTTAATTTTTTGAAGTAATTAAGTATTGTTGTATAATTTTTCCCTAGAATAATTTTAATATGTTTAATGTTATTTATTATTTTATTATCAAATTGGATTATTATTCATTAATATTAGGTTTTATTATTCCATATTATTTTTATAATTACTTAAATTCTTACAATCATTTTCTTTACTTCCTATTTAATTCTTCTGTAGAATAACTTTACTTCCAATTTAATATGTTTCCGTCACTACTATATTTTTTGGCCAAAAAATAATTGCCTAATTTCCATGAAAAATAAATATAGGTATGTTTAAGATGTCCAGACGTGATCCAGCTTGGGAACATAAAGACCTAATAGACAGAAACAATCATGGCATAATTTGCAAATATTGTGGTCGGGTAATGAAGAATGGCGGAGTGACACGACTTAAGTACCATCTTAGTGGATTAGATCCAGGAAATAATGTCCAACGATGCAATAATGTCACCTCAGAAGTGAAGGCATTCATCACCACATTATTAAAAATTAAAAAACATCAAAATTAAAACAAAGCACATGGAATGGAAAATATTCGAGCTGGGCTACGAGGAGAAGTCATTGGCCAAGCGGTTGACAATGATGTTGATGACGATGAGGACGAATGCGATGATGACAAGGGACTTGAAGAACGACGTAGTTTCAAACAAGCATTACGTGTCTTCAAACAGTCAGCATGGGAAAGAGAACACCTTCATAAAATTCCTAATAGAGCACAAGGTTCTGGGACAAATGGTGGTGCACAAATGAGACGGGGAGCAAGTGTTAGAGAATCACAACCAACACCACCAATAGCCCCAAGTTTATATAAGTCATCCAAAGCACATCAAAAGAGTGTTTGGAGTTATTTCACTGGAGGTAATGTGAAGGAGGGAATGGGGCGTCTAATTAGCAAGTTCTTTATCTATGAAAATGTCCCTGCTGAGAAGGCATCATCAGATCATGTCAAAAATATGGTGCAAAGATGTCAACAGGCCGGTGTTGGAGTACAACCTCCCACTCCCTATGAGGTAAGAAACAAGTATTTGGAAATGGAGTATAAAGACATTGGCGAGTATGTTAACAAGTTAAGGTCAAAGTGGGAAACTAATGGTTGCACAATCATGTGTAACGGATGGACTAGACTGACCAGATTGTCTATCATAAACTTCATGGTATACTCTAAGGGAAAGACAATTTTTTTGAAGTCTATTGATGTTTCAGACCATATAAAGAACTACAAGTATATTTACAAATTATTGACGGATGTAATCATGGAGGTGGGAGAGCATAATGTTGTCCAAGTTGTGACCGACAACGGTTCTGCATTTGTCAAAGCTGGAAAAAAGTTAATGAAGCATCATAATGTGTTTTGGACATCATGTGCAGCACATTGCATTGATCTCATGTTTGAGGCAATAGAGGAGAGAGAGAATGTTGCTACTGTCGTAAAAAGAGGTAGAACGATCACAAATTATATTTACAATCACGGTTGGTTGTTGGCAAAGATGCATGAATTTTGCAAAAGAGAAATTATTCGTCCAGCTACCACTCGATTCGCCACCAACTATATTGCATTATACAGCCTACTTAAGAAGAAAGTAGGGTTGAAACAACTATTTACTAGTGACGATTGGGCCAACCACAATTTCAGCCGCTCAAATGCAGGTCATATGGTGGAAAGTATAGTGCTTGATCAAGCTTTTTGAACTCAATCAGAACATGTGTGCCAAGTGTTTGAACCTCTTTACAAAGTTTTACGGATCATTGACACAGAAGTGTATCCTACTATAGGGGCAATATATGAGTTAATGCGTGTAGTGAAGGAGGATTTGGAAAGAAAACATGGTGCAAGATGGGTCATAAAGATAATTGATGACCGATGGTATAAAACATTATATCACGATTTGCATGCAGTAGGTATAAATTATGTCATAATTTGCAATTCATTTCTTTAGTTGCATAAGTATTATTTCTCTTATTAGAGTATGTGTTTCTTTGAACAGCATATTATTTGAATCCTCGATACCAATACAGACCCGGTGTTGGAGATGATGGTACCCTTATACGTGTTGTAGATAATGTATACTCTAAATTAGACCCTACATCATCAGCAGTTGGCCAATTTGGAAATGAGGTACACAATTACTTAAATTATAATAATTACATTGTTGGATTAAACTAACACGATTTATTGAATTCAGCTAACATGGTTTAAAGATGCAAGAAGAACTTTTGGAGAACCAACATCAGTTGCTGCTCGAACAAAAATGTCTCATATTGAGTGTAAACATATTTCACTATCAGTTTAGAATAGAATTTGTTGGAGTTATTAGGCTTATCAAAATTGTTTTTTCATTATAGCTGAATGGTGGATCATGTATGGGACTGATGCACCAACTATGAGAAAGTTAGCAATCAAAGTATTATCACAAACAACTTCCTCATCTGCTTGTAAAAGAAATTGGAGTACATTCTCATACACACAAAGCAAAGAAATAGGTTGGCTCATAGTAGGTTGGAAAAATTAGTTTATTGCTACTACAACATGAAGCTTCAAATTCAAGATAAGGAAGCAGAAATAGATCATGTCGACCGTGGTGACCCACTAGATGTGTTTGATATTGTTGCTGAAGATGATAATACAGAGGGTAACCAACTTTATCAATGGATTAGACCTCTTCATTTAGATGATGATGAAGGCAACCCAGCTCCAAAAGTTGTTGAAGAAGCACGTAATGAAGGGATAAATGTAGAAAGAGTATTAGAGGAGGAGGTGGGATCTAGCAGCGCTGACTCTTTCGAAGAACTTTTACGCCTAAGACCAAGAAACACTGGAATTCCACCTTCTTCCAGTCCTACACAACCACAAGATCCTGCTGATACTAATGATAGCTCTAGTACAAGATCAAAAGACTCACCTACCACCGGAGGTGGGAATGATGAAGGATATAGTGGAGCTGGAGGTAGTGGTAGTGGTGGATATGGAAACTATGTTGGACCACCTCCAGGATTTATGAGCCCCTTCACTAGTGAGGCAAACTTCACGCATGCAACATAGGATGAGGACCATGGCAGTAGGCGGGCAGGACCAGGAATTGGTGCAATAGGGAATGACTGTGGTCGTAAAGAAAGAGGCAAAGGAACTTTGTCAAGTCAAGAAGATGACTCGTTATCTATAACTTCGGACTCTATTGGAGTGGGAAGTAGTAACTATGGTTATACACATAACCACCCATTTCCCTACCCTTCATATCACATTCCTATTGGGATGGAATCGAGTGACTAATGGAGAAAATCTGAGACTCAATCTTTAAATGATTTTGCTTATGGACAACGTCAACCAAGCTCGGATCCATATGGGTGGCATGTTAACAATTACATGCAAAACTATTTTGGGGATTTATCATTTGATGACTACTTTTCACAATACACTTACTCTATACATAGAGATGATGAAGATAGTCAAAATTTTGAACCTCATAGGAACTCTATGTGGTACTAAGTCACTCGTGTATCTTACCATCAATGTATAAAGTGTAAAATATTGTACTAATTCATTATATATAAATGATTATGGTGTGTTTAAATTTCTTTCATTAATTACTACATATTTTCTACACTCACAATGTTTGCCAGCTCACTATATAATCAACTTAAATCGGTTAAATCCATCATGCAATGCATTTCCTTCCAATTTTTTGTGATAAACTAATAGATAATTGACTAAATAAACATTCTACAAATTTTCAATAAAAATTTCCAAATTTTTCTTACAATTTCCGTGGTTTTTATTCAATTTTTATCGATATCGATAATATCCCTATATTTCCATCGAAATTTTCGTGTTTTTGGACTACCGATATTTCTGATATCATCGATATTTAATACCTTGCATGGGAGCAAATTGCTCTGTATAAATTCCAAAAGAAAATGTGTCATGAAGTGTAGAAAATCCATGAAGGATTCAGATTGCTTGAAGTAAGTCCTGGAAGGATAAAGCATAAATTATGTACCCAATACCAATGGATGGTATAAATTGCCTGAGTGAGTACTATCATTATGATATTGTTGCAACATACTAAAATCTCTTGCAAGAGTCAATGACATTAAAATAGAACTCCTGAAGAGTTGATGATATTAAATTGGGACTCCTAAAGAATCAAGAAAAATTATAAAGTGTTGAGAGAAATATTGTCTCGAACTGCAGATCGAACAATCTACCAACACGAATCTTATCCATGATGTTTATGATATTAAAGAATCATATGGATTGAAGATTATAAGTTGAATACTCAAATGATTTAGACACTAAGAACGATCGTTTATCTTCACGAGGGAACTGATAAATTGATATTTGGTCTAGAAGTACCACATCTTAGTGAAATATATGATTTGGCACAATACACTGAATGAAATAAAGCTTATATATTGATATCTCCGACAAATTACAGATATGTGCATGAGTTAAAACAAACAAACAAGAGGAGACCTTCATAAAGGTTGCCCATGTGAAGCCTCAATACTCGGCAGTACCCCAGAATGGGGAGGCACTGGAGATTGATCATGAGACGCCTCAGTATTTGGTAAAACACCAGAAAATGAAGGCATCAGTTGCCCTCGGAATCTAGCAACAAACCTCTGATGATCACTTTGAATCAGATTTTTGGATTCTTGCAGCTGGTCAAGCTTTCTTTTCATGCTCGTTAAGTAATTATTTGCAAGCATGTGTAACTCTCTATTCTCGTGCTTGAGCCCTCTGATCTCTTGTTTAAGACTTGCCACCTCAGCCATCAATGATTCAACTTAGCGAGTTCGAGCAAGCAGGCGTTGGCCCATATTGGATACAGAGCCCGCACACTGAACACTGAGAACCAAGGAGTCTTGAACGGCTGACTCATCAAACCATTTTGAAAGGATTCTTTTATCTCTGGGAGTGAGAAGGTTCCTAGCTACTACTGTAGTTGTTATTTCATCCCTCATCACAGAGTCTCCAATTGTAAGAGGGCTATTAGAAGATAAGAAGGATAGAAGCCATATATTGTCCTGACACGACTCGTCTGTGTCAGTATTAAGACTCAAATCTAAGCAAATGTTAGATGGGCAAGCCATTTTCAGAAATGATGAAGAAAAAGGATGTCAAATAAAATCTCAGAAGTGTAAGAAGGGGAAATTTCTGCAGGCAGCAATTTTCTAAGTGTATCTAAACAGAATTGATATCTTTATAAATAAATAAAAAAGACAACAAGGCCACTTGTTCAAAAATCGAAGAGGCACCGCACTCCAAATTTCAAAGGCTAGATGTTCTTGAATAAAGTTTGTTGGCATTTTTCAGGCAAAATCTTAGCTTTTCAGATATCGCGTACAACTTTATCAAAAGATCTCTGATAAAGTTGAAAACGCGTGAATCTTACTGTTCTAATTACACCACAGTTGCTGACAAGAGTAAAGGCACAGCACCACTACCTGTAATTGGGAAATCCCTATATATGTCGACATCCGTCCTCCATGGCAAGGCAGACCTGAAAAATATCTAAATCTTCCTCCTCTCCAAGAATGCATCTTCAACAAAGCATCTCGAAATATTCAATATTCTTCCTCTCTAAGAATACCTCCTCAAACAAGTCATACCAGAGCAAGACTATCTCATATCATCAAGGTCGAAAGCAAAAGTATCTCATATCATGCTTTCCCTTGTCCTTTTTCTTTGTTGTTGCTTTTACTTACTAAGACAAGGATAAAGAAAGTAATATGTCGGAACCTCCACTCAAAATTCCGCTGCCAAGCATGATGAGTCGCTGAGAAGTGATGTTCTGAAGGACCATCCAAATGTAAGGTTTGCATTCCACTCCTGCATCAGAGAGAAAATACTGCAGGAGAAGATGTCAAGCCTGCATGGGGAAAAACTAGGGAAAATACCACTTCTAAAAGGGGAGCAAGTAAGACAAATGAAAATGATACATTGAAGCATGTGGAGACAAGCACAACAAAACACATGCCAATTCATCCCTAACAAAGCCGAAGATCACTTGCCACATGAAGCTCCTCATGATCCAATTTCATTTAAGATCAAGCCTCAACGACCCTTGAAGAAATCACAAGTCCGATTCAAGATCAAGTATCCACCACTCTTGAATCAAATTCAGGTCCAGATAAAAATGAGTAAATTCAGACCTTTGGAGGAAGTCTAGCAGAAGGCCATCCAGCCCAGTTCAAGAACAAGCCATGGAAAGTTAACTACTAGTAAAATACCTCTGTTGGCAGCTCTTTTCACTAAGAGACTAAAGCAGAATGATCAACGATCAGCCTAGATGATTTGAAATCAGGGGGAGATATTCATCATGGGGAGCATCCAAAACAGATTAAGATTTTAACGAGTCAATCGAGGACTTGTGGTCATCCAAGGGGGAGTGTTGTAGAAATGGTTGTCCACTCAATGGGCAAGTTGCCATTTCACTATTTAGCATATGATTTGCTTTTATAAAATAAGTCTTATGGAACACAACATAATTGATAGAAGTTCACGGGAGAGAGAGAAGAAAGAAGAGGAAGAAAGAAAATAGAAGAAAGAAGAAGAAGAAAGAAAAGAAAGAAGAAGAGATGAGAGAAAAGGGAGAGTTATCTTTGTACTCCTATTGTTCCAGATTATAAATGAAAGCACTACTGCTGCCCCGAAGATGTACTCCAGTCACACTGACTATAGAGGAACCTCGTAAATTTTGTGTCTTGTTTATTTATTCTACTGCACACACTGTCGATTTTACAACAGGCGCAAATTTTTAAGGCCTTTTTTCCTTTTTCCATTTTTCTTTATGCTAGAAAGTTTGATTTTCTTCTCTTTTTTATTTTTCGTTCTAGCAGCTCAATTTCTAGATTTTTTTTCCTTTTTCTATCGACGACCCTCTCCTGAAATTTCAAAGTCCTGACCCACCTCCGTCGCCGTCTCCTCGCCCTCCCTCTAGTTTTGTGCACTGTACTGAAACACGCATATCATTGCATGAGGAGATCGCATTGCAGCTTGAAACTTCGTTGTTTCTAGAATGAAGAAAAAGGTTTTCTTTGTCTCGCTGCGTCCTCCATGGTGTGCCTATGAATCGGGTCAGTGTTTGCTTGGTGCGACAGCCAAAGTCAAGATGGCAATGTAGGCTATGTGATGGCGCGATGCGGATCCAGCCGAATTGCAGGGTGGTGATCACAAACGGCGTTGTGCTTTTCAGGAAAACCAATAAATTGAACGACAAGGGCAAAAGAGATGGTAATGTGATCGTGAAATTCCTGTGACAAATAAAACAAGAATACGTGTACAAAGTAAACGATTTTATTAATGTACAATTAGGGTTACAATCTCTATTACAATGTTTGAGTGCTCAAATTCAATTCCGGGGTTGTAGAGGTAAGATTATGAACATGAGACTGGATATTTCATAATGATGAGTTGAGTCCAATTGGCATAAGGAAGGCTTATAGGAGTTGGTAGAATGATTCTAATTGATAGAATGATTCCGGTTGATGAAGGATTTAGTCTTATATTAGAACTAAGATGAGATAGAAAATACAAGCATTTTTCTATATGGATTCTAATAGGGAAAGCTTATTATGATATGATATATGTGTGTGGTGATATTTGATTAACGCCCATATTAGTACTAAGACTTATTCTTAGTTTTGAGAAAATAGCAATATGACAGAGAAGAGAAGAATCACAGTTTGCAAGTCTTGTTTTCCTGCATCCATGGCTTCCTCTAGTGCTAGTTACTCAAGTTAGTATACAGCAATATTATCATAGATTTAGGTTTTGTATTTTGCTTGGTTGTGATTCTAGTAACTTGATCGAATTTGTGGTATTTGGGATAACAGTAGAGTGTATATAGTCATTGATATGAGGGCCGCAGTGACTTGATCTCGACAGATGCTGCAAGGATTTGACTTGCGCCAATAGAGGAATCAGCACGTGTAGGGGTGCTTGGTGGTTCTTCACAAGTATGACGAAGAACGCATAAAGCTTTCTGAGTGTGTAGAATGTTTGGGAGTTTAAGTGTCTGGATGTGTGGATGAATTTTTGAACCTCTTCTTTTATCTTGGAGCCGTATTTAGAGGCTCGCCAAGTCTTGCTTACAATTTTATGGCAACCCATCCATCTCATGTTCCTCGACTCCCAATAGAAAATTGAATTCGACCGATAAGATATAGGCCGCTTTGCACAATTCGACACGGTTTCAGATGAAGAACATAAGTAATTTTTAAAACCAGGAATCTCATTCTTTTTTGTTTTTTGGGTGCTTTGTGATTAACATTACTGGATTTTGTACATTATTGAATTTTGGGAGACATCTGGGCTTTTCCATTTGGTGTAACGGGAGGACGATTGGGCTTTGAAGTTTTCTTTTCCCTCTCATTTTTTTTTCCGGTTAGAATTTTGTTTAGATGTAATGAGGAGGATTTAACTTAATAAGCCTAGCTACCCTTAGATTAATATAAGGATTCAGATGAAAGAAGTCCTCACAAGTCCTCAACGTTAGGAATGCAGCTTTGTATATTTTAGGTTGCGACTCGCTTAGACAAAAAATAGATAATTTTCATTTTGCATTTTATTTTTTCAATAAATTGTAAGAGACTTGTTGAATACTTAAAAGGAACACACATTATATACTTGTTCGCCATATTTTCATTATATTCCAATAGCTCATAATATATATGTCATTCCATTTTGTAGTTTGTGATGAAATCATATATATTTTAAGTATAAACAGACACTTATTTACACAAAATATATAGATTTAATTAAATCCGCCTAATCCGCCTAGGTGCCTACCTAGACTCCGCCTAACCACCTAGGGGCTAGGCCCCAGCCTGCTGCCCAACTAGCGTCTAATGTCTTTTAAAACCTTGGTTTTTAACATAAAATAACGGTAAAAAGTTCATGAACATTTTCATAGAAATAGAAATGCTATGACTTAAATCATAATTCATAGTAACCAACTTCCAGTTTACTTGAATATTCATTAACATTTTCACTAGTACACCCAAATGGCCTACATTATGTCTCTTTTTAACACCATATTAAAGAAATTATATATATACAAAAACCCAGTTCAGCAGCTTCACTGTTCATAAGCACGGTGACAAGACAAAATTACCCTTGCTTTTCTCTTTCTTCTGCTTCATATTTTCTGCTCAACAATAAAATGACGCGTTTACCCCTAGTTGACAAGGGAGCTTTTTGGGTCTGATTTGTTGAGACCTGTATTAAAACAAATTTGATTTGAGACAGAGGAGAAGGAGTGTATGAAGATGTGCTCATGCTTATATGGAGGTTGTTTAGAATAGATTCAGAGATGGTTATATTTCGTTGATTTTTCTTTGTTTAAGTATTATCTATTTTCTTTATAATATCTCAATTTTTAGTTTATCACGGAAGGCTAACCAATGGCTACTATCGTAGTTTCTAGCAAAGTGGAAGTGGGTGCTTCAGACAGTTTTTGTATTGAGCCTGTTGACTTGAATACCTCTTTTGGTGATAATTTTAAACTATTTTGATGGTTTGAATGAGATGATTTAGAACAGTTTCTGTATTATGTTTCTTTGTATGCAGATAACCATATGTATTTACAAGCGATGTAAGACTCTTTCTCTGTATCTCTCTCTTTATGATTTAAAACTTTATCATTCAATACCAGACTCCTTATTACCAACTTTCGATAATGTTATCAATTCTGGTATGTAGACCAAATGATACAATGCATGCAAAGCAATTGTTATTGCAACCCTCGCCATCTACATGTCGACCACGACGTTTGCCATCTCATTCTAAATATCCAAATAGTTGGCAAGGTCCATCACCATCTCCATCATACCAATCAAAATGACCGTCACTTGTCTTCCCCCACAAATCATCCTTCAATTGTGAGTTTAACTCTCTTGAACTTGCAAGAAATGGAATTCATATCAGACATGAGAGTGCAGATGGAGCAACTCTATCGTGAGATTTTGGAGCTACGAGAATAACTAAGAGTCTAAGAGCTGAGATTTTGGAGCTACGAAAATAACAAAAAAGAAAGAAAGAGGTTGCAGAGGGAAAGAAGAAAAGGTTGCCACCGACCCTAATTGGAATTAGGATCGGCAGCAAAGGGAAATTTTAGGGTTTATTGCTGCTCTCACTAATAGAGAGAGAAAGGCTCTCACTCACACAGAGAAGGTAACTGTTATCTCATTGGATGCTAATTCAATACATTTTACATCATTTGGTATAAAATGTGGTAATCTGTTTGTAACCACTATTCTTCCTACATGTCCGTAATTAGATGCAAAACTGCATTATTTTTCGGCCCTAAATGTGATCATATACACACACACAGATACAACATCAACAGGTGCGGAAACAAAGTTAGAAAATTATTGTTCATTCGTTTCATTCCGTTTCCTTTGAATTTAACAATTCGAAAGATATTACGCCATTACAAACCAATCTCAAAGTAAATTCATGACTTACCATAAAGCATCATGCCGGAGGCTCATATCCAATCCTGCTCCTGCAGTTTTAGCGGCAAATAAACCTGAGTCAAATATTGGAAGCCGAATGCGCTCAGAGCCTGAATTTCTGCCTTCTGCTTGGTCTTCACCATAAGAGTCAGCTCCTCAACCCATTTTGGATTCTTCTTCACAAAATCTTCCTCCAACATTTCTTTCCCTGTTTTGATATCCTGATCTGTCATTGTCAACCTACACTGCTCTGGAATTTTGTACTTGTCCAAATCACTCGGCCGTATCCCCAACCATTTGATATCCGGTGTGGTCAAATTCGCACTGTCATATGACATGTTCTTCGACCCGCAACCATAAACCGATAAAATCTTCAGGCCATATGGATCACTGTCCACAAGGGCGAGCACCGGTAGCTTCAATTCAAGCTTCAATTTTCTCAAAAAGAGTCTAGTGGCTACATCCGGTTGCCCCTTCGCAGTCAGAATAATGCACGGAAACCTATTGTAAAACCGATCCTCAGACAATCGAATAAAAGCCGCATCCTTCTCAACCAGCAATATGAACAATGCATCACTCTGCACATCACCAACTTTGTGGATATTGGGCGGAATGGCTTTTCCGCCCATTCCCATTTTCGTGCAATCAATCATATCGCCATTGTCGCTGAATATAAGCCTCCCCACAACTACACCTTTCTCGGAGGCAATCACATTGAGACTAGAGCGCGTACAGCCAACCATACAGGCCGCATCATCGAGGACCGAATCGGACTGATTCTGGTCCTGAAAGAGCTTGACATCGGTGTAGAAAAGGTCACGCTTGGTGACGTGGATGTCCTTGAGGCAGAGCTGGTGAATCAGCTGCAGAACACGAGCTGTGATGGTGGCCTTGCGGACGGTGGAGACGTTGGCGTACGGGCGAAGGGAAGCCTTGTCCTTCAACACGATGCGGTCGAGCTCCGGGATGTACAGCTGGTTGGCGGCGGCGCGTGAGGGGACCTGGAATGTGAAGCCGTTGCCGTCGAGGATGGATTTGATGACCTTGAGCATTTGGAGTTCGATCTCGTACTGTACAGACTCGTGGTCGAGTTCGCGGACCTCGCGGCAGGTGGAGGAGATGGGGAGGTCGGCCAGGCTTAGGGATTTGGAGGAGGAGGCGGCGGCGGTGGTGGAGCGGAGGTTCTCGAGGATTTTGTTGATGACTGTGTCTTTCTTGGGGACCTTCTTGTTGGGATGGTGGGTTTCGTCGTCGGAGCTCGGGTCCGGTCGACGGCGCTTCCCTTTCTTGTCCGCCATCGTTGGGATATGGGAAAAGAGAAAGGGTTGAAGTGGCGGGAAGCTGTGAGGTTTGTGGCTGCAACTGATTTTTTTCACTCTAGGTTTTTGTATTTAGGTTTTCTAAGTACAGATGGAAGCCCAACAAAACTTAACTAAGAGCAAGTCCAGAGCTGGGCATTTAGCCCAGCACCCAGTGAAAAACAAGACCATCACCCTGTCAATCCAGTCCACCCCTTCAAATTCCCTGGCACCAACCCGTGCTGGCTTCTGGCCCAGCCTAAAATGGACAGAGCAAGAAGCCGGGCATTTGCCTGGCGCGTGCAAAAGACTCGCGCCTGGGGGGTGAGTAGCCGACACATTTGCAGGCGGCAAGGCCCGCTTGTCAGCCCACTTGGGTGCGCCTGGGATGGAGCGACGTGGCCATCTTCAATGCCGTTGGATTTCCAACGGCTAGTTTTTCTAGACCGTTGGATTTCCAACGATAAAAAAATTTAAAATTTAACTTTTAAAATAGACCGTTCGATCAAAGATCAACGGTCCAGATTAATTAAGTACATTAAAATTAATTTAAATTTTAAAAAAAAGACAGAAAATTATTTTTAAAATACAGAAAAATTTAAAAAAAAATTTCTATAAATACCTAATCCTCATCTTCCACTTTACACCACATTTCAATATTTCTACACTTTCTATACTATCTACATTTCAATATTTTCTACACTTTAAGAGAGAAAAAAATGTCTTCATGGAAGTTCATTGAAGATCTTACGTTGTGTGAAAGTTGGGTTCGCACTACTCATGACCCGCTTACGTTAAAAATCCTATCCGAAATTAAAACTATTTTATTTTTTTATTCTTTTACAAAAAATTTAAAAATATTTTAAATGCGCTGGGTGCCAGCGCATTTTTTTAGGGGTGGAGATGCAGTGGCCTATTACTATTTATTGGAGTTTGTTACTGTTCACTTGAGTGGATAAAAAGGCTGGGTGCTGGCACCCAGTCTTAGGGGTGGACTTGCTCTAAGCGGAAAGAAAGATGGGCCCTATCATTGATTTCAGACGGTCGAAGGTGACCCACTACAGTACACGCCATTAAACACCTCAAATGATTGGAGGAAAAAAAACCCAAAACGAAAATACGAATGTCCAATGGCCAAACAATTATTGATTTGACTGTGTTCGGCTGAAAGAACTCCATGAATCATTAAGACTACGTTCGGGTGAAAGATTTCCAAGTCCCATTGAACTGATGTCAAGTTAGTAAGAAGGATAATAGCAAAATGTTAGATATGAGAGATTATAAATGCACTAATAGATGAGATACCTTTAAACTTTCAATGTACAAATGTATCTTAACTGTATCGCTTTGTATAGTATATAAATGCTAAGGGGACTTTTTTCACAATGAGACTTTTCATAGGCTCTCTACCACCTTACAGTTTAACGTCAATTTATGTGTCAAAATTATAAAGTTACAGTATTGTATAAAAAAAAACATGGCAAATGTCCATGGAGAGTCTCCTTAGCATTTTTATGTATATACTACACACTATAGGCCTTTGATGAATTATCGAGGCACAACCTAGCAAAATTATCTCTTCTATATGATTTATGCCCTTCTTCTTATTCTTTTATGCATCATATGAGCATTACAAAGCCATAGAAGAGAGATACGTGAATGATACTTCACAACTATGGTTACTATAATATTTTCGATTTTGCAAGGATGTTTGTTTAGAACCCTGGGTGACACACCCTGACCCAAAATGTCCACTTGGACTCCGAATTGAGCTGTGTTGGCTGACATCTGGAAGGTGACAAAGCTATAAAGTGTAGTGTGGTAGAATATGTGAATAAATTTAAATATAAAAGTGCCTAAATACAAGAGTGCGCTGTGAGCGGAAATGAACCCAATTCACACATGATGACAGAGCATAAGTACAGTACAGTGAAATAGGGTGAGAAATTATACCATTGAAGGTAACCATCTACCCCAAGATTTGCCAAGAATCATCGTCAATATGAAAGCTCAGCTACTAAAACCTGGAGGGGGCGAAAAACAAGGGTGAGTGGGCGTAAAAATAAAGCTTTAATAAAAACCTTTGAAAATTTTACAACCCCTCGCCATAAAACATGTATAATTTCTAAAATATATATACTATGTATAATATGAAAATACTTACCGTAGCCTACAAAACGTAAATAAGGCATGACGTCCCAAAATCACAAAATCTCAACATTAATGTAAGTAAAATTAGGTGCTCAACAACCTATGCTAGCACACTAGTCGAAGTCGCCTAATGTGACCTATATGACTGACCTATTGCTCATCAATCTATACTAGCACATGAGTCGGAGTCACCTAATGTGACCTGTACGATAGGACTGGGTGTAATCATAATATACGCTCTAGTGCTAAGATCACGTGAAGACTGGTGATAATCGCTATCATTTATGAGTCGGAGTGGCCTAATGCGACCTATACGACAAGACTGGCACCTACTTAGATCTAAGGCGAGCGTACGGTGCAGGAGGTGAACACACACGCGAATGACTAGCCTTGGCCCATGGCAAGCACTTACACTGAGGTGCAACAATGATGAGCAGACTACATGAATATAAGCATGCCATAATTATGCAATAATTCTAGTCAACATAATAACCTTACCTGAAGCATGACATGCAAAAATCAATTCGAAAGCATTTGTGGAAACTATAAAGTTTATATATATACTATAAAAAGAAAAAGACCCACTCACCTAGAGTCCACGCTACAACTCCCTAGCACGAATATCGAGGCTTCACGAACGATCGTTACCTAGAATAATTATCAAATCACGTCTTAGAATTCTTAGCGATAGAATACATAACTTACACAAAACACATCCCCAAGGACGTTCTAGAATGATTTGAAACCATTGACCAAAAGTCAATCGTCGGTCAAAGTTTGACAGTAAGGTCCATAATCCTACGTAGCTTGATCCATAAGATCCGTACCTTGGATTTCTAATCTGTAACTTCCAAAGATACATATTATGCTTCTAAAATAACATACTAAAATTTCATTGAGATCCAACGGTCAGATCTCCGCCAATCACAAATTCAAGTGGAGGTCGACGTTTTATTTTATGAACTTACAAATCTAATTCGGGAAGATTCGTACATCGGATTCCTGATCTGTAAGTTTCATTGGTCCAAAAATATTATGTACTATTATGTATTAAAGTTTGGTGACAATCCAACAGTCCGATCGTCAATTGCTATACTATTCAAGTGGCGGACCTTAACGAAAGTATGCTCAAACGATGGAATTTCATCCATCGGGTGTCGAATATGGAATCGGGGTATCCATATATGCTCATATGATGGAATTTCATCAATCGGAGATCAAATATGGAATCGGGGTATCCAAATTAGTCTAGGAAGCGCATGTGGGGTCTCAGCCCACGCGTCACCGTCACATGTTGCCACACGCGGCAGCCGGCCGCCCCGACTAGTCTGAAAATTCAACTAATTCCAAAAATTCTCAAATTTTACCAGAATGAAGATTTGAATGAGTAGAGCAAGTTTTATAACTGTGGCCAAGTCCAATTTGGTCAGGAAAAGCTTCAAATCACCATGAACTCGCCATAACCCTAGAATTGGGTGTTCTTGATTTGTCGAATCCGAAGCTTTGCCGCCTCCTTTGCTCTTGGGCTCAAGGAAAGGCTAATGGTGGTGGTAATTGAAGGAAATTGTTGCAAGAAAAGTGGAAATGCCATCGTGACCCACATGAAGCTCTCGGCTTCGATTCTCCACGAAAATAGTGCAAATTTCCTCGAGTTTGTGGTATATATGGAATAGAAGGGTCAAGAATAAGTTTCCAGCTGTTGTCCCATTATGATTTTCTATTAAATGGCCGGAGAAGACGACAGGAAGCCATAGCTTTCGTTGGGTCGGGTCAAAAATGATACAGGTCCAGAGCTGGGGTCGGTTCTCCTCTTTTCCTCTCCCTCATTTCTTTGATTTCTCATTGGTTCATCTCTCTCCCTTCTTCTCCTACTGGTATGTCCCCCCTCTTCTCTGATTGGGCAGCTAATGCTCTATCTTCTTTCTCCTTTTTTTGCTGCAATCTGGACATTATCTAATCGGTGCGTGTTTTGTTTTGTTTTGTTTTTTATTTTATTTTTATTTTTTTAAGTCTCTTCCCAATTTAATATGAACCCCTGCAAATTAAATTAAATTCCCGTTTTATTTAAGAAACTTCTAGCGTTCGTAACGTCTTTTTTCTCATCCTGATTCACGAATGGCCTACGCCTATGTGCGGTCAACAAAAACCAACGCCTTTGCCTCAAGGGCATTTTTGTAATTTCACTCAGTTAAAATCAATAAAATCCTAAAGTTAGGGACGGGTTGTCACACTGGGATTTTTTTTTTTTTTTTTTGCACAACCCAGCAAAATTATGTCTCTTTAATTTGATTATGCTTGCTTTTTTATTCTTTTATGCACCATATGAGCATTACAAAGGCATACAAGAGAGATATGTAAATGATACTTCACAACTATTGTTACTATAATATTTTCAATTCCGCTAGGATGTTTATTTAGGATCATTGGATTTTTTTTTTTTTTTTATAGAAAACCTTGACATTACGAGAGAAATTTTATTGATATCGAAAAAAAAGGTACACTTAGTCAAGGGGAATATAAACCTAACCCCTCATAATACAAACAAAAAGGATAAAAAATACATGAAAAGAAGGGGGAGTTTTTTTTTTTTTCTTGGAAGACCTTGACAGTACAAGGGGAGTTTTATTGATATCGAAAAAAAATAGTACACCTACTCAGGGGGGATAGAAACTTAACCCCTCATAATATAAAATAAAAAAAAGCATAAAAATACATGAAAAGAAGGGGGACATAAACTTTACCGTTCTAGAAACAAAAACAACAAAGATATAAGGAAAAGAAGGGGCGATGGGGGGGGGGGGGGGAACATGAAACCTAATCTCTCTAAAGCCAAACTTAAAGTTTTGAACCTACAAAATAGAATAGGGAACATCATAAGGATAAGAAAAAATAAAACAAGAAAGTGAGACAAACCTATATGCCGAGATACATTAATTTAAGAAGTGAAAATTAGGAAAGCCAACATAGTTTGAAAATAAGGGGGAGATTTGATATGTTTTATTGAGCATCTTTGTGTCTCCAATCTGTTGAGACTGTTAACGATATCAATCCTCTGCTACATAAGTAATTCTTCCTTCTTTAATTAGTTTAATCTTAATTTCACTAGTTTCTTCGATTCGAAGATTCTCCGAAGAGCATTTAAATTTGAGCTTCACTTTCAGAATGGTTGATTTGTTGCTTACTCGTATGTTTTATTTTCTTTCAGATTTATTGTTCTTCTATCTATTATTCAAGCTGGGGATCTTCCAATGCATTGGAAAAAGCCTAAGTAAAATGTGTTGGGCTGCATGGAGATATTACTTGTTTCTTGTGGTACAAGCTAAGGAACACTCGGCGGATAGGCCGACTGCGTCACCTCACCGCCATCTCCGCCGCCGCCAATTTCCAGACATAGAACAGTTCGAGTAAAGAAAATGACATGTGGGATAATTATCATAACTTAAACGTCAGTACAAGGCGGAAGTTAGTCACCGGGCGAAAAAAGGACAGGCCGCAGAGCTCTATTTACCCTTCAAGTAGGCATGTTACTCGTAGCCATCACCATGTAAGGTTAAAGTCCAGGGGAAGGTCTGTTCGGGTTGTGGGCAGGTCTCGAACGGTGAGAAGCTCTGGACGTCTTCAATTAATAAGCAAGGTGAGAAATAGTAGAAGGCAAGCCAGAACGTCGAAGAGGAGGAGAATTGGATGATTGTCTGTGATTCTGAAATTAGTTTGGAACTAGTATTGTATTTTGATTAGTTGAACTTTAGATATGACTTCTAATAAAAAAAAAATATGAGATTGGAAATGCTCGCGTATGACGAGACAATATAATGCACGAGTACCTCCTCCCATCGAAGTCTAGAGACCAAATCCTGTAAGATGTAATCTGAAAATCAACAAGTTACTAGGATCACAGATATAACAAATATAACTAGAATAAACCAATCAAACAATTAAAGGGAAATAAACTTATCTTCCAAAGCGGAGGAAGAAGCCATGACTGCTAGGGTTTCAAGGAGGAACTTCTACACTCTAGCAGCCGAGAGTCCTTGTGCACAGAAATAGGGTTTTGCATTAGAATAGGATAATGCTCTGAGTCCAGGGACCTCCTAATATATAGACACTCATCCCTTTAATCCGGCCTATTAACTAATTAAAGGGATATTCCAAATCAATTAGGATGTCATTATAGTCCTAAATGGTAACGAATTTTTTGTCAACTAAATAAGGTTTTCATAATTAATTGCACTAAATAAGGACTCCTAACGTAACCAAATAAGGCTCCATAATTTTCTCAACTATTAACTCGGATTGACCAAGTTACTGTATGTCAAGAAACAGTGAGCACATGTTCTTTGACACTCACAACTTACATTCTCCCACTTGAGTGTTCAAGAACATGATCCTTATTTGGCTAAGTGGTGGGTGATCACTGAGTCCCACCAAAATTTGCAATTATACCTTTAACAACTTGTCACTAGTAGTTTAAATATTGGATTATAGAAAATAACATGTAATTGCTTCTACATGGTTACTCTATTACCACAAATATCAAATTACGAGCACAATGTTGCCTGACATCATTCGTTAAATTCAGGTTGATAAGCACAAGATCAACTCTTGAACTGAGCCTCATGCAAGCATGGCTCATATTTTCTGTCAATTTATAATATGATAAGAGGACAAGTAAAATACAACATACTATTTACAAAATTAGGACCTCTTTTTAAACTTATGAACAAAACTTAAACAAAAACTCTTAAAATATCAGCTACTAACACTTCAAATTTTAAACACAAAAAGGTAATCTCTTACTCCCACTGATTAAAAGAGACAAAATTATATAAATTATTATTACTCCCACTGATTAAGAGAGTAAAATTTTTTTTGTAAATGTCTACAAAATGAAACAGATACCTTTCAAATACTCTCATTAGCAAGACATTAGTCATGGGATCTAAAACATAAAATTTGTGAGCTCAACATCTTTATTCCAGATATCTGTAGGGAAGTGACTCTTGTGACTGAAAAACTATACAAAATCATTTGGTCTGTTTTGTTCATCTAACATTTGACAGAAATAGAAAACTTTAACGGAACGTTTTCAGATTGCAACAAAAACATATAATTCCAGAATCAACTTTGGACAGAATCTGATTATATTAGGTTTTCACAGCTAAAACATAAAATACAAGGGCAAACGTATATAGTTTCAACACTTTTGAGCAGAAGAAGTATATACAATCTTGTCAATTCCATGTTTAACCGTTCATTGATTTATAGTTGGACTAAATAAGAAAATACTTTTAAGCAGATTAATTATCCATCAATAACATATAAATCACAAGTCCAATTTCTTGAACAACAAACAAGAATTAATAAGCAAAACACTTTTGAGCAGAATATACTCATTAACCCTTCTTGAATTTCCTGCAAGATTAGTTGCATATATAAAATATAAACACGTATGATAATGTATGTTTTATCTACCAAAACTATGACCATTAAAAGCATGCAAAATTGATGAGTGTGAAGCTCATAATACATTATTTCTCCCACTTGGGCAAACACTCAAAATTGCAAGATTAAACACTAGAGACAGTGGTTTTCATATAACAAAATATAGGCTAGTTGAATCAATAAAGATAGTGTAAGCTCTACCAAAATTTCAGATTTAATCATAATTTAAATAAAACCAATTTACAATCTTTAATATGATCAAAACATGAAAATTTCTTAAATAAATTAAAGGTTCATTTCATTAGATAAATAACCTTTAATATGCCCAAAACATTAAAATTTCTTAAACAAATTTGTTGAGTCACAAAATAGTTGGTTTGGACATAATAAACCAATCTATATGTATCAAAAATTAGGCTTATATAAGGAACAATATCTCAACATTATTAATCGATCTAAAAGTGACAAGTGATTAGATAAACAAATGGATACGAAATTTATTTTAGTGTATGAGACTCATATATAGGGCTGGGTTCGGTTCGAAACGGTTCCGTTTTTTGCCAATATCGAAACCGAACCGAATTCGGTTCGGTTCGGTTCAATTTGTTTTTGGTTATTTTTTGGTTTGGTTTTTTTCGGTTCAGTTTTGGTCCAGTTCGGTTTTTCCCATGATTTTTTTAAATTTTAAATCTGGAGCTTGAACGCTTCCCTACCTTGAGCATCCTCATTCCTCAGTGAGAAATCAACCTGCAACATGCCCTAATCAACATATTTGAACTATAACTGAGAAGTCAACTTAACTCATACTTTTCAGTTTTCATCTCTGCATTACATAATATTATACAAAACCTAAATACTTACCAAATTAAAATCAACCAACACAAAAAATAACAACCAAAACGAATTCATAAACCAATAGTAGTAAACACGGTTGGAGCATTTGAGTTGAAACAAGAAAAACCTAACAATAGAAAAACAAATTCAGAAAACTCAACCTAAATTACCAAATTAAAATCAACCAAAATGAAAAAAAATCAATCTTTTTTTAAATTAATAGTTAAAATAAGGAAGAGATCGAACTTCCTATGCGCTAGTTCCAGGCCATTGCAGGGCCAAGTTGAAGTTTTCTGCCTTTCTCCTTTGCTTCCGATTCGAAAGGGGCGAGGAAAAATTATGGTTTGGAAGAAGAAATCTGTGAGGAGGACATCAAATGTTAGAAACCTATAAATATTTTGCGAGTACAACATCAACAACAGAAAGCCTGCGGTGAAGTTGGCTTGATCTTCTAAGCCTATCTCAGATGCCCAGAGGGAAAGGGTTCAAACCTTCACGTCAACATTTTTTTGAATATTTAAATATAATTTTTTTTTCGGTTCGGTTCAGTCCGATTCAGTTTCTGAACCTCAAAAACCGAAACCGAACCAGCCAAATTTTGTTCGGTTCGGTTTTTTTTTTAGTTCGGTTTTTTTCGGCTTCGGTTCGGTTTGGTTTTCAGTTTTTTTCGGTTTTCGGTTTTTTGAACCCACCCCTACTCATATATATGTTAAAGATTAGGTCTTAAATTAAAATGAAACCTAATAAGAGAATCCAAACTCAAAATTTATGTTTTAATTCTAAAACAAAGTAGAATTAAGGTAAACACATAGATATCTCAACAACATCAATTTTTCAACAATAATTTTAATCCAATTTAGAACTCACAGAAAATTAAGGTAAAAGATCGGCAAATTTACCTACTCATTCTCGATTCTGCAAGATTCATCATGGATGTAGTCGAGTTGTGGAGGATTGAACTAATTCCAAATTGCATGATTGTTACACCTTTGGGAAGAAACTAATCATGCAAAGAAAATACCTGCATAGCTAGCCAAAACATAAAATACAAAATACATATAGCTTCAACAGCTTTGGCCAGATGAAAATATGTTAGAAGTACTTTATGATTTGCTATAATAGTAATTTATAATTGGTGAGTTATTTCCTAAAATTCCCATTGGGACAAAAAGTATTCACCATATAAATTAGAATTCTGATTTTTCAAAATAATCCTTTAGAACAATATTAAATAACCGTTTTGTTGGATATTCAATGATTCTCAAAAGATTCAATCAGACACAAAATATGTCGTTATTGACATTGAACAATAGTGTTCTTGAAAGAGGAAACATGATTATTCAGTTATTCGATAGGGACCAAAATGATCAATTAGTAAATTGATGCCACTTTCCAATTTTCTTTCAAAAGACAATTATCATCATAATCAAAATTGATGACCAAACAAAACATTGGTTTAAGCAAAACAAACCAATACATCTTTAAATCAATAATTTAATCAGTGTTGTCTAATAAAAGTCATTAGTATTAAGAATTCGCATTAAATAAAGACATATTGGAGCCATAAACTTGTATAATAATCGGTACCAATAGATGTGCACAAATAAGTGAAAACAATATCACATAACAAAACTAGTTTTGAAGTACCAAAATTCAGCAGTACTACTTTAGTTTGCAAATTCACTAAAAACTCACTTCTCTTTAGATTGTCATGAAATTTTTTAGATATGCACTAGACATATGTGGCTACTAATTCGCAAAATTTCATGATTGTTAAAATTTTATAAGCGAGCCAAAAATGAATTCGAAAGGAGATGTGCTGCAGAAACTACTACAAAAAAAAAAATCTGCATGCAGACCTGAGATTAAAAAATTCACTAAATACTCCTTTTTCATTCAACGTGCATACAAATTTAGTAGACATACAATGCTACTATTTCCTAAAGGTTTATAATTTTTTTTGTTTTTTTTTTTTGAAGTTTGACAATTATACGAGAGGCAAATTCGAAATGGGATATGCTGCAGAAAGTGCAGAAAATCTGCAGTACAACTGAGATGAAAAATTGACTAAACATTCATTTTCCATCCAATGTATATGAAAATTTCCAGAAGTGAAGTAGATACATAAAGCTGAAATATCACAAAATTTCATAATTTTTGAGATTTTATAAATGGTCTAAAAATAAAGTCGAAATGGAATGTGCTGCAGAAGCTGTAGAAATTCCGCACTACATACCCGAGACTAAAACAAAATTCACCAATAATTCATTTTGCAGCCAATTGTCGTGCAAATTTCCAGATTTAAACTAGATATATCGATCTATATCATACTAAAATTTCATGAATTTATGAGTTGAATGGGTATACCAAAATAATATCACAAACAGACAATGTTGCAGAAATTTGAAAAATTCAGTAGCATAATCTCCTTTTTAAATTTTACAATGATTTCATTTCATGCCAAAATGACGTGAGAACTTTTAATTATAAAAATCATATACTAACATAGCATGATAAAATTACATAATAATTCACAATTGACCATGAGTAGTTTTAAAAATAGCCTTTAGCATGTCCATAATGTATCAAAATCTCCCTTTAAAATAAGAACATAATTCAAAAGGGAAACCAAAAACGCCCAGTCAGTAGTGTGTGTATTTGAGAAATTTCCCAAAAGCACTTGAGTCTCAACTTTGCAATTTTATGTTTGAAGATGAAAGTCACAAAGGACAAACGTAGCAAAGAAAGTCTCAACATTAATTGGTCTCAACCATCAGTCATAGAAGCATAAGGGAAATCAAAAGTTACCAAAATCTTATTACTGAAGAGGGATGCTTCCAGGCATAACAATAGATGGAAGCGTAATCAACTTAATTAATATGTATGGGAAAGTTAGTTTGCAAAAGCAGATGGACTTTATGTTCAAATTAGTTCAACTAATCAACTAATACACCAAAGTGGCCATACCACTATTCTTGTAAACCATTACTCAAAAATATGCAGCGAACTGGAATAAACGAAATTAAATGCAATTGAGGAAAATCCTCAAAGCCTCATTCTAGGCATTAGGAATTGAAGGCCCAAAAAAACATAAAATGTGAACATGATATAAGATCACAATGGCTCACCCAAGTTATCTCCTGACGGCAAGTGATTCACATTGAAAAACCTTCGAAAACAACCGAAATTTTAAACCTGATCATTGACACGGTGCGCTAGAAGAGAGAAGCGTGCAAAATAATTATTGATTTAAAAGGGGATTCCAAAACAAGGTACCCTAACCACTGCCCAGGAGCAACACAAATGCCATCCAAGCGGATCAAAGCCAATCTTGATATTAATCATGTTAAAAAAATAATAATAGTTAAATCAAATTATTTAGATGCATATGTGTCAAGCCTTCGAACTTTAAATCCAATGCAAAATTATTATTAATTAGATATATATATTAGAGGTATAGCCATATATAAAGCAATCAGATTTGCTTCTTAATTAATCATTATCACGACATGGCTAAGAAAACTTATCTTTATGTTTTCCCATGAAAGCAAAACAAAACCATTTTTTATAATTACATGAGAATCATGAAGTCAGAAAAGTAATTATAAAAATACTCTAAAAATAAGCGGAAGCCTCAAGATCGATAAGTAAAAGACCTTTAACTAAAACACAAACTAATTGTGCCTACAGTTTGTCAAAAATTTGTTCAAACAGATTACCTTTAATCCGAACCCCCAAGCTTTGCAAATTCCCTAGCAGATTTGTATCTGCAGACAAAAATAATACAACTGCACGCAGAAGCAGTTTCTGCAAATGGGTCAGATTAAAAAAAAAAACTAATAATAATAACATCTAAATAATTATTTGCAAAGCCAATATGATAATCACTCCACATATTGAATTATCAACAATTAAATCAATGAATCATATTATTCGCGGAAGCATTACACATTGTAAAGGATAAAAAGTTAGGAAAACTAACCAAAAGGGCCTGGAAACTTTCAGTTTTAACCAAAAACCATGTTGTAAGTTTATTTAATGGTTAGGACAAAGCCCAACACTAAATTAATCCAAATAAAATGGCCCAAACAGTGAGTGTCCAATTTTGCCCCTGACGGCAAAGCATTTCTCCGTTTAATCTCTCTTCCTTTATGGGTCTCTCTGCTCTGCTATGGTCTGTCTCTCCCATTTCTTCCTGACACATCTGAGAGAGAAAGAGAAGTGAAGGAAGTGAAAGAAGAACACCTATGAATTCTTTTATTTCCAAGTTCAATTCCAATTCCTCCATTTTTCAATCGAATTGATCGAATCTCTCTCCCTCTCTCTCGATCTCTCCACCCAATATGTATTTTTGTTTTCAATTCAATTTGAGTTCCACAATTTTTCAAATCAATTGAATTGATCAAATCGGATAAGCACGAGCTACCTTCTCAGCATCGATTCTCTGGAGCTCGAGTTCCCCTGTCAGTATAACACATTACCTTTCTCTTTCGATCTGGTTTTTGTTTTCAAAAATTTGCATGTTGCTGTTTCATTCCTGTTTTCAATTTATGATTTTGAATCTTTGCAGTTGAATTTCTTTTGCATACATCATTAGTTCTCGAACGCTTGAGATTTCTATGAATCCAATGATCTATTTTGTTTTAAATATTGTTTCCATGATCCTACTACTGTTTTATTTTTCTATTTTGTTTTAAATATTGTTTATAATTGGTAATGATGAGGATGAGGATTTGGTTTTCGTGGATTTCATGAGAAGTTAAATTATAGTTTTGAAAATTTCGAAATTGATTAAAAAGAAATTAACTTGTCGGACCGTACTTGTGGGTGTTGCAGAGTACAAGTTAGTATACAGTTGTTGTGCAATTGGAGCAATTGTCAAAAAAATTGGATCAAATTGGAGATTACCATGTGCTCTGCTGCGCCGTCGAACATGCTGTATAGGAAACAGCACTGCACTGCCTTTTGCCGTGAGTGTTGCATCAGAGGAAGTAATAGCTGCTGACTGTATTCAATATAGAGAATTGTCATAACAGTATTGTATACTTGTCATCGTGCTTTCCTGCTTCAATTATCGCGTATTGGTATAATTGTTGCGTATCAATAATTATTGTGTATTGTAGTCTCGGGTGGTATTGCAATGGCGAATACAAGTTGGATTTTGGACTCTGGGGCAACAGATCATATGACGTATGATAGAACTTTGTTTCAATCCATGACACATCCTCATAGAAAGTGTGTGGCAACTGCCAACGGTACTACTATTCTTGTTGTTGGAGCGGGAACATTGTCTCTTACACCCTCTCTTCCCTTATATAATTGTTTATTAGTTCCGTCATTGTCCCATCACTTATTGTATGTACCATAAGTCACTAAACAATTGGATTATGTTGTATTAATGTATCATTTATTTCTTGCTTCAGGATATTCAAACAAAGGAGATCATTGGGTGTGGCACTAAGAGAGAGGGGCTATATTATGTGGATGACGTGGTTCTTAGAAGAGCTAATTTGGTTCGTGCGTCGCGTAATAGTAATCTACAGAAGGTATTGTTGTTGCATCGTCGTTTGGGGCATGCATCATTTGGTTATTTGAAGCACATGTTACCTAATTTGTTCAGTGGAAAGTATGAATAAAAGGTCTTCTCCGTTTGCACTAGTACACTCTGATGTGTGGGGGCCTTCCCTTGTTAGTACTACTTCGGGAATTAAGTGGTTTGTTACTTTCGTGGATGACTGCACTTGTATGATGTGGTTGTATGTATTGAAAAATAAAAGTGAGGTATGTAATGTGTTTCTTTTGTTTCTTCAGATGGTTAAAACTCAATATTCATATGATATTAAAGTTTTGCGTTCTGAGAATGGTAGAGAGTACAAAAATTCTGAATTATCCTAGTTTCTACAAGATCGTGGAATTGTTCATGAAACTACCTGTCCGAATACCCCACAACAAAATGGGGTGGCGGAAAGGAAAAATCGTCATATCCTGGAGACAGCTCGCGCTTTGCTGATTGGTGCATCTGTTCCCAAATGTTTTTGGCCTAAAACAGTTGTACATGCAGTTTATGTTATGAATCATATGCCGTCTTGGGTCTTGAATTATCGAACACGACTTCAGGAGCTTACTCAAATTGTTCCAGTGGTTTCTACAAATACTTTGTCACTTGGGATTTTTGGTTGTGTGGTCTATGTTCACATTCAGAAAGCTCATCGCAGTAAGCTTGAACCATGTGCATACCGTTGTGTCTTTCTTGGCTTTTCTCCGCATCAGAAAGGATTTAAGTGTTATCATCCTGCTAGTCAACGTATGTTTGTAACCATGGATGTGACTTTCTTGGAGTTTGAATATTTTTATACTTCATATGTACCCAATTCAGATCACCATGGGGAGATTAGTGATATTGGTGATCTAAGTTGGTTGGAATATACTTCAGAGGGAGAAAGAGAAGTTGTGGAAATCCGCCCAGTTGTTCTACAAGAGTTTTTCGAACCCAGTACCCCAGTTCGGACGACTGCAATTGAAGAAAACAGTCCAGTTCTGCAGACTCCCATCGAACGGTACACCCCAGTTCAACAAGAGTCTGTAAAAGTGCCCAGTATGTCCGTAGTACCCCCTCTCTCTCTGATCCTACAGTGCCCGTTCCATCTCCTCTGAATATCTAAGAGGTAAGTATTTTAAATGATAGTACAACTAATCCTGATATTGGTGTAAGTACTTATAAATTACCAGCAAGACAAAATCGTAGTGTGCCACCTAACAGGTTCTCTCCGGAAGGGAAAGTCAAGCATCCAATTGTTAATTATGTATCATGCAAGCGTTGTTCACCAGAATGTATGGCATTGGTAAATCATATGGAATCAATCAAAATTCCAACTCAAGTAGAAGAAGCCCTTCGAGACCCTAAGTGGACACAAGCGATGGATGAAGAAATGTCAGCATTGCAGAAGAATAAAACCTAGGAGATAGTGCAGTTACCAAAAAGGAAGAAACTTGTTGGCTGTCGCTGGGTTTTTACGATCAAGTATAAAGCTGATGGATCAGTGGATAGGTACAAAGCAAGGTTAGTGGCTAAGGGGTATACTCAAATGTATGGTGTAGATTACCAAGAAACCTTTTCTCCAGTAGCAAAGATGAATACGGTGCGTGTCTTGATTTCGTTAGCTGTAAATATGCATTGGCCTCTTAAACAGCTTGATGTGAAGAATGCACTCCTTCATGAGAACTTAGAAGAGGAAGTGTATATGGTCTTTCCACTAGGATATAGTGTAAATGGTAATACAGGAGTGTGCAGATTGCATAAATTTCTTTATGGGCTCAAGCAATCGCCCCGTGCTTGGTTTGATAGGTTTACTCAAGTAATGAAGAAGTATAGATATCGCCAGAGTCATTCAGATCACACTTTGTTTTTGAAGCATAGGCTTAACAAATTGAATGCTTTAATCATTTATGTGGATGATATGATTATTACAGGGGATGATTATGAAGAAATTTAGAAGTTACATGTAAATCTTGCATCTGAATTTGAGATGAAAGATTTGGGAGAATTGAAGTACTTCATTGGAGTTGAGGTCACTCGTTATTCTAAAGGAATTTTCTTATCGCAGCGAAAATATGTGTTAGATTTGTTGAAAGAGACTGGTATGTTAGGGTGTAAACCTATGGATACTCCTATGGTAGAGAAGCACCACTTGGGTATTTACCCAGATCAGGTTCTTGTTGATAGGGGTAGATATCAAAGACTTGTAGGGAGATTAATTTATTTATCTCATACTCGTCCTGATATTGCGTATGATGTGAGTGTTGTAAGTCAATTTATGCACTCACCCAGTAAAGATCACATGGCTGCGATAATGCGAATTTTGGCATATCTCAAGTCTGCATTTGGTAAAGGAATACTTTATGGAAAACATGGACATCTAAAGGTTGAGGGGTTTACAGATGCAAATTGGGCTGGTAATGTTACTGACAGACAATCTACATCTAGATATTTTACGTTTGTTGAAGGTAATTTGGTTAGGTGGCGTAGTAAGAAGTAGAAAGTAATGTCAAGGTCATCTGGAGAAGCTGAGTATATAGGTATGGGCCACAGAATATGTGAACTTCTTTGGTTACGTAAACTTTTGAGATGTCTTGGTTTTGAACCAAATGAGGCTATGGAGTTATATTGTGACAATAAATCTGCAAGGAAATAGCTGATAATCTGGTACAACATGATTGAACAAAGCATGTGGAGGTTGATCGACACTTTATCAAGGAAAATCTTGAAAGAAAGATTGTGTCTATACCGTTTGTGAGTTCAGGAGAGCAGTTGGCTGATGTTCTTACTCATGCAGTATCTAGTAAGGTTTTCCAGGACTCAATTATCAAGTTGGGCAAGTATGATATCTATGCACCAACTTAAGGGGGAGTGTTGATTTGAGTCTTTAGTGTAAATGTTATTGGAGTCTTATTTTAGGTAGGATTAGTATATGTAATCTTTAGGATTTAGTTTCCTTATTTATTTGTAATTACTTTCCTTGTAGAATAAGGTATGTGTGCCTATATATTTGTAAACCCTAGATGATGAATAAAAGAACAAAAAGTATTTTCATGTATTTCTTCTGACGGCTACTGTGGCAGCTCATAACACACACACACACACACACACACACACACACACACACACACACACACACACACACACACACACACACACACACACACACACACACACACACACACATATGTCATTGATAGGGTTTTAGGATTGCAGTCAGCCCTTGTCTCCATTGGAGCCAGCTGACAAAATGCTCACCAACCTGTTCATATAAAGCTAATCTTAGCCCTTCATTAGAGCTTTTAATCTAAGCCTTACACTCGTAGAAAAACTATCACTTAAACTGCCCCATTTCAAAAGGAAATAGCTGTTGGCTTTCTTAGTCTAGCTGCTGTAATTACTTCAAGATCAACTCCAGAAATGGTTTAGCATCCAACACATCACACATACATGTACTGATCATTTATCTGATCACTAGGAAGTTCTAGACATTGGGCTTGTTGGCACAAGTTTGATCAGATGTTGCAACCATTTTCTCTATGGTAATCCCAGCATTGCATATGTTGGCTATAGCTCGCGTGTACTTCATTCCGTATGTAGATAAATGTCCACAGTACTTCTCATAAATATTCAACTACATGGAAAGAACTCAAAATCAATTATCTCATAGATAAAACTTGTTGATTTACTTCAAAAAACTGAACAAAGAAGCAGAAACACTTGCGTGTCGTCTGTATCAATTTGATGTGTAGAATTACAAGAGATGAACTTAGAAAGTTCTTGAAGCAGTCCCAATTATCTATAATAGGTTGCCCCTGCGGCCTAACATTCATTAAAACGTTTGAGCTCTTCTCATGTCCGAACAAAACCTCCCTTAATTTCGTTATGATATAGTCCACGTTTTTCCTATGAGCAATTTCAAGCAGCAGCTGCTTCTGAGCACCCTGTTTCTCTTGAGATCCAGTAGAAGCTCTTTGCAGCTGAAACATATAGAACTAAAAATACAAATAGTAAAAAACATACGAAAAGTTCTTTAGCCAGAGAGTTTGGCATGTACTAATCAATACATATATGTGTATACATGAAAATTAAACACATTGAAGTTTGAAATTCAGAATAAAAAAAGAGCAGAAACCTTTTGCTGAAAGTAGGGGAGCTTCGTGTCACATTAGTTAACAACCCTTGAGATTGAGGGTGAAGAGATATCACTGGTGGAAGTATGGCTACGATTAGAAAGATCTGCACCTATGTAAGCAAAGAGGAACTCCGATTTATGACTCATATCTCTATACTGCATAACATGTGAATTAGTTATTCTTCGAACCTGTAATTCAATCGACATGGTCACATGGTCATATTATTCTAATTTCTCCAACATTAGACATTATGATATCCATAAATATTTTACACAAAAGAAATTTTCAAAATATTAACCTTTCATATTGATTCTCCAAAGTTTCCTTATGCAAATCACTTATGCCATTGCTCTCAAATGTGAAATTATGGTCCAAAAGTCTGGTGGCTACATCCGATTGCTTGCAATCAAAATTATACATGGAAACTTATTGTAAAACTGATCCACTAGTAATATGAAGAATGCATCACTCTGCACATCCCCAACTTTGTGGATATTGGGTGGAATGTCTTTTCTGCCTATTCCCATTTTCGTGCAATCAATCATATCACCATTATTGCTGAACATAAGCCTCCCCACAACCACACCTTTCTTGGATATAATCACATTAAGGCTAGAGCGCGTACAGCCAACCATACAAGCCACATCACCAAGGATCAAATCAGACTAATTTTGGTCTTAAAAGAGCTTGACATAGCTATAGAATAGGTCACACTTAGTGATGTGTGATAAACCAAGTTTGAAATCAAAGCTTCCCACCACAAACTTACTGAAGATCACAACAGAATAAGTCAATAGGAAATTGTAGCTGAAACTTCTCAACAGTTCAATCATTTGGTTATTGAATGATTTTGAATTCAAATAGATTATTTGTTAATTATCTGTAAATTATCTTTGGTTTGTTTTTAAAGAGTTTGTTCTTCACTTAAACTCTACTTGTTATCTCTATATAAACATTAATACAATACGCTCAAGCCATCGAGCACAATTCTTATATGGTATTAACCTTTTAATAGTCTAATGACAACATATCTTTCTTAAACACAATGGCCTTTTCTGCTACCACTCATCTCACCAATGTTTAGAACTTCCTTCCTTTGAAAATTAATCATCACAACTACCCTTTGTGGCGAGCACAGTTTGTTCTATTACTTCGAAGTCGAAGTTTAATGCCTTTTGCTAACGGAACGCCATACTGTCTGCCTACTTTTCTGCTGGATGATAAAGGTCAACTTACTGACAACATCAACCATCTTTTATAACCCTGGATTCAGCAAGACCAGATAGTGTTCACGTGGCTCACCAATTCCCTTTCTCCTTTTGGCATGCATGTCATTGTCAAGTGTATTAGTGCTACCAAGGCTTGGAAAGCTTTGCTAGAAAGGTATGCACCCATTTCTCACAATCAAGTTATTCAACTCGATAGAGAACTTCTCAACCTTCGTCTCAGTTCTTATTATTGTTGATTTTGTGGATAAAATCAATACTTTGGCTGATTAATTAGCTTTATCTGGCTTTCCTATGTCTGGTGCTGATTTAATTCCTACAATAATGAACAATGTTGGACCCTTGTATAAAAATATTGTGGCATCTATACAAGCCCGAGAAACCTTTATTTCTCATGCAACTTTGGAAACACTGTTATTTAGTGCTAAAACTCGCCATCTCACATTTACTTTGGCCGAAGATATTCCCGTTCTTGTAATGATTTCTATGGTTGCCAACTGAGGACGCAGAGCTCATGCACCTGCAGGTTCTGCATGCAGTGGAAGATAAGCAGGTGTTCCTCCACTAGATGGTTTTGTTCCTCGCCCTAATTGAAATGATGCAGGTCTTTATCAAGGATGTCCAGGTGTTCTTAGTGCTGGTCCCTCTTTTGATGACCGTCCACCACTCAAGTGCCATATATGTCGCAAAAATAGGCATTCTGCGATCGATTGGTATAATTGCATAAACACTTCCTATGAAGGTCATGTTCCCAACGCTTACCTTACAACCCTCGATGCTCAGTCTCATCGTGTACCCCAAGCATCCACTACTCCAACAAGCTGGCTTTTGGACTCCAGAGCCAATGCCCACATAACCAACGATCTTGGTCAACTCACAAATACACATGAGTACACAGGCACAAATAATGTCAATGGCATTAATGGTGGCCAAGGTTTGCAAATTTCTCACATATAAACATCCTACATACACTCTCTCACTAAATCTTATACTCTCTCTAATACCTCATACTGTCTAAATGCCTCTCAAAATATCCTATCTATAAATCAATTTTCTTATGATAATGATTGCTTCTTCGTACTTTACCTAAATTTCTTTTGTGTTCAGAATATCTGATTGGGGATGATTCTTTTATCAGGTTGAAGTAACACTGGGTATATCCATATGCAAGTTTCAACTCAAATAAAAGCCATGTATTTTTTACGCGCATGGGAGTTAGAGTCGATGATCGTGTTTGGCACTCCAGACTTGGTCATCCATCATCATTTATTTTGAAGCATTTAGTGTCCACTAGTAAGTGCCTCTTACTAGGCACAATTTGAATTTTGTATGTCATTCATGCCCTCTGGGCAAAAGCAATAAATTGATATTTCTTTTATCTCATTCAATTTCGCATTTTCCTTTACAACTTATTCATTTAGATGTATGGACATCCCCAACTTTGTCAATTTCAGGATTTCATTATTATGTGATTTCATTGATGATTATTCGTGATATACTTGGCTATATCACTTAAAATTAAAATCCGTTATGTTTCCCACTTTTATTAAATTTAAAACTTAAATGGAGAATAAATTTCAACGGAAAATTCAAACTTTTCAAACGGATGGTGGAGGAGAATATATCAATAAAATTTTCAAAACCCACTTGGAAAAACATGGAAATCGTCACCAATATACTTGTCCTCACCATCCTGAACAAAACGGTTGGCAGAACAAAAACACCATCATTTCGTTGAAACATTACTCACTCTTCTTGCTCATGCATCTATGTCTCAAAATTATTAGGTTGAGGCTCTTCATACAACGAATTTCCTAATAAACTGACTGCCAACCAAGGTTTTAAACTTAATTTCTCCATACACAAAATTATTTCAACGAGAACCATCATATGAATTTTTCAAAGTTTTTGGGTATGTTTGCTTTCCCTATTTATATCCATACATGTCTAATAAGCTGTAATTTCATTCCAAGAAATGCATATTTTTAGGTTATTCTCAAAATCAACTACGGTATAGTTGTCTTGATCTTTCAACAAGTCGTGTTTTCATGTCTAAGCATGTTATTTTTTATGAAACTTGTTTTCCATTTCATGAAATGTCCAGTGTTGCTTCTCAAACATCCTCCCTACATGATAGTACTCTTATTGCATTTGGGACTCCTAAATTAATTTTCCCCTCACCATTCCCACCAAATCCAGTCCCTATCCAACCCCACAACCAACCCTCTACATCCACCACTTCTCATACATAATCAAACATTATCCCTGACTTAAACTCCTCAATTTCTACACCTTTACTTCCTCTTTCACCTATCCTACCCCACCCATCACCCCTCAGTTGCATATAGTCAGGCACATAACTTTTAGGAATGGAGAACTGCAATGGCAAACGAATTTAAAGCTCAGCTTGTTGCGAATAGATATCATCAACAACCTGGACTTGATTATGGAGAAACATTTAGTTGTGTGGTTACTCATTCCACCATTTGCATGATAATTACGCTTGCAGTTCAGTTTTCTTAGCCTATACGACAACTAAATGTTCAAAATGCCTTTCTTCATAACTTATTGTCTGATGAAGTTTATATGCAACTACCAACGGGCTTAGTTGATTCTCAATTTCCAACACATGTTTTCAAATTGAAACATTCACTCTATAGTCTTCAACAAGCTCCAAGGGCGTGGTTTCAATGTTTTCCAAACCACTTAGAACATCTCGGTTTTGTGGCTTCTCAGGCAAATTCACCTCTCTTTGTTTACTGTCATGGTTTAGTTTGCATCTATTTACTAATCTATCTTGACGACATCCTTATCATAGGCAACATCTAGTGCATAGAGGTTCACCATTCCAGCAATAGGCACAGCTTTCTCCATGAAAGATCTTGGTCCTTTGAATTATTTACTAGGCATGGAGTTTCACCGTTCCAGCAATGAGGTTCATTTATCTCAATCCAAGTACATTATGGACTTACTGAAACGCACAACTATGGTTGATTGCAAACCAATTTCCACACCTGTAATCAGTGGAAAATGACTCAGCCTTCACGATGGTGAACCATTGTCAGGCATCACTGAATTCAGAAGCGTGGTAGGTGCTTTTTAATATCTCACCTTCACACGTCCAGATATTAAGTTTTCTATTAATCAGGTTTGCAAGTTCATGCACAAACCTACCATTACCCACTGGATTACAGTCAAGAGAATTCTTCGTTATTTAAAATCCACACCTATCATGGTCTTGTGTTTAAACTCGAACCTCTCACTCATACTGCCTTTGTTGATTCTGATTATGCTAGAGACCCTGATGATTGCAAGTTAACAGGAGGATATTGCATTTTTCTTGGTTCTAGTCTTGTGCCCTGAAGTTCTAAGAAACAAAGAGGTGTTTCTCATTCAAGCACAGAGTCCAAGTATCGCCAACTTGCCATTACTGCCACCACAATTTCATGGTTTCAAAAGTTATTCAATGGTCTTCATCTCCAAGTTTCTAATCCAAAGGTGTGGTGTGACAATATTTATGCGATCTTTATGGCTTCCAACCCAGTTTTCCATGCCTAGATACGACATGTTAAAGTGGACTACCATTATATTCGAGGTAAGGTAACTCGACGTGAAATTCAAGTAGGCTACATAGTTACCTAAGATCAAGTTGTAAATTTTTTAACAAAAGGCCTGTTCACTTAACGATTCAATTATCTTATGTCCAAGCTTCCCGTTCGCCGGGAATCGCTTAACTTGTAGGGATGTGATAAACCAAGTTTGAAATCAAAGCTTCCCACCACAAAACTCATTGGAGATCACAACGGAATCATTCAACAAGAAGGCTTAGCTGAAACTTCTCAACAGTCCAATCATTTGGTTGTTGAATGATTTTGAATTTAAATAGTGACACGCCCTGATCTCGATGTCCCCCTGACATAGGGATGGCCACATGTTGGCCAACACCCGAGGGTGACGCAAGCCATTTAATGAATGCATATGCTGAGAACATGTGAAACATGCATGTAAATTTCGTGCGAACTACGTAATGTAATATTCCAACATAAACCTTATAAAATAATATAATAATATTCAACTGCCAACTGATAATACATGACATGTTCAAAGCATACATCTAATTTAGAATACAAACGGAAGGTGTTACTACAATGATGTCAAAGCAGAAAGGATTGCATGATGTCACTGGTAGGGGAATGCCTCGTAGCTCAGATTGTAAGCCTCGTTCCTATGTCTTGAGGGGGCGCAAAACAAACATGAGTTGACCAAGTTGATAAATAAGTAGTACAAACATAGTTATTCAACAATGTACTAATCTCTAAAGTTTATGAAAACTAATAGCATAATATGTAATAGGTTTATGAAAACCCTAGTATGCCATAAAACCTTTCATAAAACAAATATCATTATAGTGTGCTAACTAGTGGTATCATAATCGCACGAAGGCTTTCTATCACACGCCCGTATGCAACACATACGCCATTCACCCGTAGGTAGAACAATCACCTATAGGCAAGACATACGCCTATAGGTAGAACATATGCCCGTAGGCAGGACAGTGACCACTAGATGAGCACAAAAACGTTGAATATAATCTTTCCAGCATAAGTACATATATCTCAAATCATCTTCATAGTATATAGTCATCCATCATATATCCTACAAAGAACATAAATTCGATAAAGTATGGTGTTCCTAAATATTCTCAGTAAAGCATGATTATCATAAAGTTTAAATCTAATTTACTCATAAAATGTAACCATTATATCATACTTTTCATGTATGTACTTCTACTATTAAAACATACATTTTAGAAGGGGTTCACTCATAGACACTTTGTCATTGAAGAGCCGTGCGAAATAGAAAGGACAGAATCGTCGCTAATAGTCGCACCTAAGCACATAAAGGGTCCAATTAATAAAATTTTATCATAATGATTCAATTTCAAAAAACTGACGTCATAAACGAATTCAAGACATAAAAAAATATAAAGGGGGACCTCAGGTACCCCCACGCAGCACCTCAAGGTGGCTGCTTCGGCGGCCACTTGCCGTAGTAAGTCGCGGAAAGTTGGCCAAAAAAGTTGCCAGCTCCGCAGTGGACGTCGGCGCGTGTGCTTCACGAGCCGACACTAGTGGCCCTTTACACGCAGGCCTACACGCGACCTAGTTTAAGGTCTTGACTGGGTTTAGGCTTAGGCTTTGGGCTTGGGTCCAAAGGGTTTGGGTCAAGGGTTTAATAGGCTGAAAGCCTAAGTTTTACACAACCCAAATGCCTGGGTTCAATGGGTTATTGGGTTGGGTTTCACAAGAGTTTGGGCTTGAAAGCCCGGCCAGAGGGTTTGGGTTTGGTTTGGGTCTGAGTTTTAGACCTCGGGTTAGGTCTGACCTGGTTTCATCGAAAGGGAAGACCGGAGCTTTCCGAGCTCCGATCGATGTCGATTTCCAACCCTAGAGTACGATCTAAGTACCAAATTGAAGTGCAAGACGAGATGAAAAGGTTTGATATTTTAGCCACTTCGCGTGGTGGTGGAAGTTGGCTGGATTTCAGCTCGAAAGCCATGGGGCTCGCCGAACCTGGGTTCTCGGGTTCTTTATGCTTCACAGAGACGAAGGAGATGGAGCAATGGCCCACCATAGTGATGATAGAGGTGTTGGGGTTCCTTGGGTGTAGGTGTGTCGTCAGAGGGGTGAGAGTACAGAGAGAGATTTATGAGAAAGTGTGAGGGTGTAAGCTGAGAGAGAAAGTGAGCTCGAGGGAGAGAAATGAAAGGTGGATGGGAGTTGCCACGTGGCGGCCAAAGAAAGAAGGAGAAATAAGAGGAAATCCCAAAAAGAAACCAGATTGGGTAGTAGATATGGGACAAAAAGGTAATTTCATAATTCCTATTAAATGAAATTACAATTAGTTTAGGGCGAGTTTCACAAATAGATTATTTTTTAATTGTATTATCTGTAAATTATCTTTGGTTTGTTTTTAAAGAGTTTGTTCTTCATTCAAACTCTACTTGTAATCTCTATATAAGCATCAATACAATACGCTCAAACCATCGAGCACAATTCATATAACGTGGATGTCCTTTAAGCAGAGCGGGTGAATCAGTTGCAGAGCACGAGTTATGATGATGGCCTTGCGGACAATTGAGACGTTGGAGTACGGGCGAAGGGAAGTTTTTTCCTTCAACAAGATGCGATCAAGCTCTGGGATGTACAGTTTTTCGATTGTGGCGCATGAAAGAACTTGAAATGTGAAGCCATTGCCGTAAAGGATAGATTTGATGACCTTGAGCATTTGGAGTTCGATCTTGTACTGTACGAACATGTCATCGAACTCGCGGACTTCTCGGCAAGTGGAGGAGATGAGAGGTTGGCGAGGGTTAGGGATTTGGAGGAAGAGGTGGCAGCGGTGGTTAAGCATAGATTCTCGAGGGTTTTGTTGATGATTGTGTCTTTCTTGGGGAATTTCTTATTGGGATGGTGGATCTCGTCGTTAGAGCTTGGGTTGGGTCGATAGCACTTCCCTTCTGCCATTGTTGGGATTTGGGAAAAGAGAGAAAATGGTTGAAGTGGCGGGAAGTTGTGAGGTTTATGGCTGTAACCATTTTTTTTTGGGAACTTTAACGAAAAGCTCTCGGTACTGTTCACTTTAACGAAAAACCACATTTTTACACTAAAAAGTCAATCGTGGCACTATTCACTTTACCCTTTATTTTGTCCTTATCATTAAAACTCAAAGTTTTCAAGCTCTTTTCATTAGTTTTCCTTTTTTTTTTACTCTAGATTTTTATATTTAGATTTTCCTAGTACAGATGGAGGCCATAACTCGAAGGCCCAATAGAACTTAACTAAGCTAAAAGGAAGATGGGCTCGATCAGTGATCTTAGATGGTCAAACTCAAAAGTCACTCACTACAATACACAAAGTGACTCGAAAGACAACGACGATATTGGTATCGAGTATCACTGTTGTACTGAAGTAATATTAAATATTGATCTATATCAACAATGAAATATCAACATTCACTAAGCATAAACACATCTGTCATCCGCTAAATAAGAACATTTTTGCCAATAACGACAAAAAGTAGCAAACATGATGAAGATGGCGGTAGAGAACGACTACCCATTTATGATGTGATGTAGTTTTTCTTTTTCAAGTCACTTAAAAGGGATTGTCCATGAGTTGGTGGAGTGAAATTTTGGTTACCAGCTTTGGTAAGTAAATATTGTCATTTCACTTGAAGGCTTGAAATGTTCTGTCATTCTACATCCATCATTTCACTTAACCCTGGCCGGCATGAAATTTTGGGAGTCAACTGACAACAAAGGCATTCTTCCAGTAGCTTTTGAAAGGTAGCTTGGAAGACACAAAACTAAGAGAAATCGAGAGGAGATGAAAATGAATTCAAATTAAGAGAGGACAAAAATTTGTGAAATACAGTGCTTGCAAGGGCTCAGGACACAACAAGGCCACTTGCCCAATCATTAATCATCCTCTAGCTGCTAGAAAAGGAAGAAAAAGCAAGAAAAATCAAGTAACATTTTGATATTTGTGATTGATTATGTTTATATGCTTTTTATTACTGAAGTGAATGTGTTTTTTGTCAATTGTAAAATTCGTGAGGGCTAATGTGCTATTTTACTTAGGCCACAACATCTAAGACATCACATACAAGCACTTCAATCACCACAGCCTTGCACTCAGGAAGCTCTATAACCCTCATCTCAACCAACTGAAGCCTCTTAAACCACTTCAAAGTCTACTGCAAAAGGTCTGAAAATTAGGGGAAATGTTGCTTGATGCTGCTTTTTATGCTTTAGATTTTTTTTTTGGTGGTTTAGTTTGTTTAAAGGGTTCATTTGTTATACTTGTATATGCCCTTAGTGTTTTGAAACAGTTTTGCTAATTTGGACATATCTTTGGTATTTTAGAGAGATCTTTGTTATTTGGTACTTATACGTTGGTAGTTATATTTTGGTAGAACACCTTGACCCAATAGTTGTTAAAATTGTGGTCTTTTGGTACTTTTTTTTGTGAATTAAACGTTGTAGAACTTGTAATTGGATATGCAAATTGAACTTTGTTCTGAATTGACCCTTGTGATCTTTAGTTCTTTGTTTGTGGTGTTTTGGTGCTTCAAACTCACATTCATTTCTTAAATAAATAAAATAAAATAAAATTGGTGGGAAAATTGGAAGACTCAGAAAACACAAATTCGGGTATAAATTTTGGTGAGAAAAGTAAATTTTCAAATTTCAAATTAAAAAAAAAACTTTTTAATATCCGTGACATGGAAATGTCATGTGGCGTTGAGTCACTGGCCATATGAGTGACACGTCACAAGATAACGGGGTTCTTAATAGCCAACATAATAGATGTACTAAACTATTCCAAAATTGTGACTTAAGGTACCACCCTGGGACGAAAAAACCATCATGTCTCCAAAAGGTTTTGCTCCCTCCTTTCTTATATAATCTTCTTCATCATTTCAATTTTGTTCTCATCACCCCCACAAGCTTGAATTATGTACTCCTCATTTAGTTTCACATCTCCCAATGAAGTCCCAATATTATATTATATGTTAGTTACGGTACAGTAATACCGTGGTAATGGTATTCATTACTAATATCATACTATGAAATTTTAGTACAATACAATATCATACCATTACTGATTGGCACAAAATCTATATGCCACGGTTGATAATTTAGTTGGCATGGCAATTTGGCAAAAAAATCTACCCGTAAGTACGAGCCAATTTCCCCCAAAAACGACATTATTCATTAGGGTTGCGCGGGCATAAAACCAAACACTCTGCAACATCCAACAAACTTCCACTCTCCCTTTCACACCCTGCCAACTTCGCGGTTTCAATGGCGGCCCTAACCCGCCTATCAAAACCCTCCTTCTCCTCCGTCTACCACGTTAGCCGGTGCCTGTACTCGGGCGCCGCCCCTGATACCACCTCTCACGGCGCCTGGCCTTACAGCCCGCGCTTGGTGCCCACGCCCAATCTCGCCTTCAGGGATCCCAAGGACCGCAGTGTGCAGTGGGTCTTCCAGGGCTCGCCGGGCGTCGGAAAAGGCACATATGCCAGCCGGCTTTCGAATCTCCTCGGCGTTCCTCACATTGCCACGGGAGATCTCGTCCGTAAAGAGCTCGCTTCCTCCGGCCCTCTCTCTCAAGAGGTTTTTTAATCTTCTGATTGGTTTTTTTTTTTTTTTTTTTTTTTTTTTTCTGTCAGATCTGCATTTTAATGTGTTTTGATTGTCTGCGATTGTTTCATGGTGTTGTAGTTATCGGAAATTGTGAACCAGGGGAAGTTGGTGTCTGATGAGATCATAATAAACTTGTTGTCGAAGAGATTGGAGGCTGGGGGAGCTAAAGGGGAACTGGGTTTTATTCTCGATGGTTTTCCTCGAACGATTAGACAAGCTGCAAGTGTTTTCGCTGGAATAATGTGATTCAAAGTAGTATGAAAGATCTTTGATTTAGAAATGTATGTGGGTTCTTTGCGATCCGATTTAAACGAATTTGATTGATCTAAATGAGTAATTGACTGATTGAAAGCTGATATCTTGGAATTATGAATGCTACGTTGTATTGAATTGGTGAAAATGTGCTTGAGGATTGATTGAGTGTGACTATATATGTGTATTAGGAAGTATTGGAAGGGGTGACGGAGGTTGACTTGGTGCTCAATCTGAAGCTCCGGGAAGATGTGCTGCTCGAGAAATGCCTTGGGAGGAGAACTTGTAGTCAGTGCGGTGGAAATTTTAATGTGGCATCCATTAATGTCACGGGCGGAAATGGTCATCCTGCAATTAGCATGGCTCCACTTCTTCCTCCTGCACATTGTATGTCAAGGCTTGTTACTCGAGCAGATGACACCGAAGAAGTGATCAAACATCGGATTCACGTGCACAATGAGAAGGTATTGCATTATTTTCCAATCATGTGATCGGGGGCATATTTGAATAACATGTTTAAATACAAAAGGTCGATGAGGGCAGACGAGAGAAAATAGTTCATTTCCATGTTATCTTCAATTATTGAACTTTGATAAATTTTATTCGCAATGGTTCTCGCAGAGTCGGCCTGTAGAGGAGTTTTACCATAGTCGGGGGCAACTGTTGGAGTTTGATTTGCCAGGAGGGATCCCGGAGTCTTGGCCCAAGTTGCTTGAAGTTCTTAATCTCGATGATTACAAGGAGAAGCAGTCTGCTGCTGCATAATTTATTATATTGCACCTTGAAAAGGTGAACACGCCATTCTCTTGACGCGTAAGGTGCGAGCTAGGGTTTTGGATAATTTCAATATTTTGGAAGGTTGTTTTTTCATGGAGAGAATTCAGTTATATTGCATCGGGAGCGAGTCTTTCCATTACAATTGTTTAGTTGAGCGGATGATTTATTTACTGACAATTTTGGCAGCAATAAGCCCCGGTAAAGGAGGCTAAGCATACTGTATTCTTGTAACTTAATAGTCGATTAATATATAGCAAATTGCGTCCCTGTGGGGCTCAATAATTGGTTTTGATTCTCAACTGAAACCTGTTCCTATGATTTTCGGTTTGTCCTCTGCGACTTGATGATATGGCGTTCTTATCTTTTTTTTCTTCTTCTTTGAAAAGTGACACACACAGTACTGTAGTATAGTATCAGATGAACGAGTCATGCTAAGATATCCGATGTTATGCTACACGCTCATTTTGTCCTCTGACTTGATGATATTTCGTTCAGCCTTGTTTGTTTCCTGATTTTTCTTGCACTGGCCGAGTTGATTGGCACTAGTTTTGCCAATCATCAAGTTATCAGTTGCAGATATTGAATCTCGGCACAATACCAGCTCTTGACTGCATAAGTTTAAGCGGTTTCAAGATAGAATGTGCCGTACATTTTAAGTAAAAAATCTTTTCACACTTGCTTTACATTTAGATCCTAGTTATAATCCCAGTGCTTAAGACTTTGTGGGGTTCTTATGCATTATGAATGATTGTGTTTCTGAACTACTTATACTTAGTGGGTTATACTTTGTCTCTTTCAATCACAGCTGAAACTTTGAAGAGGAAAATCAGATCTTTTTCTGCGTCTACATAATTTTGCATCTTCTTTTATCTATGTAGGGATTCATTGTTGGATGTCACTTAGTACTTCGGTTTAGTGGTGTTTTGTTTAACTTGTTTCTTAATTCGATTCTCGCCAAAAGTAAATTTGAACTACATTATTGCTAGTCCATTGTGAAGCTAAAACTCACCATCTCATCTTTAGAATAGATAATATCGGTTGTTATAAAAATATAACAAAAATAAAAATAAAAAACTTCATTGTTGGATAAGATTGGGATTTGGGAGGCCTAAAATCTACCACAAGAAGATATGTGAGGTTTGCAAAAAATGTATTTCTATTAAAAGGTAAAGCTCTATGGAGCATGTTGCCTGTCATGGTGCACTAGTCAACGGGTAGGGTTTGTCATTTATCCAAAAGTATACAATGATATATTTCATGAGGGGCCTACCCACCATTGTTAACAAGACAGTGTTGTTACAGATTTGAAAATTAACGAGGATAATATTTCAACCATGATTTAAACTTTTTGAAGTTGGCCAATTGACCTCCTGCCATCTAATTTTATTTATACATCTGTTAGAATTGAGAGTAAATTAGGATTTTCATTACTAATTTTAACATGTTGGCAACACTCGCTAATAAAACACGCTAAGTGGAAATATCTACAATTCAAGATGACTTTTTTCTTTGTGAAAATAAAATTTTTACAATAAAAATACGTTATTTGTGAGTGAGTATTGTTCATCATGTAATCCTTTCAAGTTGCAGACCCTAATTTAGGATATTTTAGGACATATTTACTCGTGCGACCTGCTAAAATTCAGACCCAACAGAGGAACACACACGTGTCAGAAATCCGATCCCAGAGATCTTCATACCCGCCAAGCGAGTCTTTGCGCTCACTGCTTTAGATTTCGTCCACCGCAGCATCCCCTCGGCCCCAATTTCCGCCAAGCTGGAAATATCTTCCTTTCGACGTGGCGTTCTCCAACGCTCTACTTCTACTGCATCTCCAGCCCTTGTTTTGTCCACGTCAGCAGTCCTTCAGCCCATCTCGGACCTCATATGTTTTCCTCTTCTCTCTCTCCGCTCTCTCTCTCTCTCTCTCTCTCTGTAACTGTTTACACATTTTTATGTTTCTTGGTCCGGTCAAGGTTGTCGGAAACACAAAATCTGAAAATATCCGAACTAAGATATTTTTGGAGATCCAAACTTAGATTTTCAGGATTATTCTCTGACGTTATTAACTTTTAGTTACAATGATTTTCTTGGTAATTTCAGTTGGGATCTAGCTCACTTATGGCGATTAATGAAGCTTTGCAGGTGATTTCTGCCATATTTTGCTTCTTTGATCTTATAATTCTCCGTTTGTTTACTTATTTATTTATTGGTTTTTAGCTACTTTGTATTAGTTGATTGGAAGTTCTTCCAAGTTAATTTATTATTCTTAGTCATTTAAGAATTGTTAATTTAAATGTTTAGTAATCTAAAATCAGATTTTTCTATTGATTTTATGCATATTTGGAATATTTGTTGATTAATCTATTAATTATATACAATTGCAAGTTCTTGCAGTAGCAAATTTTCTCTTTTTGTTTTGTTTTGTTTTGTTTTTTTTTCTTCTTAATTTCGTACTGGTAATTGTCATTTCTGAAGAAGTGTATGTTTTCTTTAAGAACAAATGATGTCGGTAATGTTTTGTGGTGGATTTTTTTACTGATATGATGTTCTGGTCTTACAGGGTGAAAGCAATTTGTTGGGTTTCAAGCCGTTTTTAGGCAGCTAACGACGTTTGGCGTTTGTTTCGCATCCATTGTGTATATATTCGGTTATGGATTTGCTTTCGGCATCACTCTGTATTCGGTCAACACACTTTGTGTTAGATTTAGAAGGGTCTGTAATTGCAGATATTTGTTTTTGAAATCGGCGCTGTCCGCTATTCTTTTTCCGGATTCAAGAAGATATTTTGTTCGTTCTGAACTTGGGCCGTGTTTACTGCTAGTGTTTTGTGTGACTGACAGGGAGTGCCCTGATGAATGTTAATAGTGACGAGGACAGACAACTGTTGGAACTAAACCACGGCTCATGGGAGGGCGAGGGGGAGAGGGGTAACAATGGAGTGGAGGATGAGGAAAGGAGGTTAGTCGAGGAAGATGAGTCGAAAAGTAATGGAAGAGTTGGAGATGTAAAAGGTCGGCTGGGAGGGGCTGTTCAAGCCCAGACTGTTACTCAACAGCCTCAAGGGTCGACGGTTTGCTGGGAGAGGTTTCTACATGTAAGATCTCTTAAAGTTTTGCTGGTGGAATATGATGATTCTACTCGCCATGTTGTCACCGCGCTGCTTCGCAATTGCAGTTATGAAGGTTAGTAACTTGACTTCCGAGAGCCCTAATGCTTCATTATGGAACTGCTGTTTATGGAAAAATTGAACGGATGCATTATCAACTTTATGGGGTTGTTGATTTTCTTGTTAACGTGACTTTCAGGGTTCGCATCTATGAGCCTTTGTTTTTTCTTCACAAATAATGCAGAGGCTATCATCGGATATGCTATTATATGTTTTTGGTTACTGATAGTATAAATGTGTATATTGGTGCATTTGAAATCAATGTTGTTAGTAGAATCATTTGTCATTGCAAATACATGATATATTGTTCCAATTTCACACAAACTTGTAGACAATACTACTTTGTGCATTAATCACATCTTCTATATATATATATAGGGGTGTGCTATCCACACACCCCTTTTTACTTCTCACACACCTCTATTACTTTCTGTCCGTTAGATCTTGTTCAATTCATTCGATCCGACGGCCGAAATCTAAAAAGGTGTGAGAAAAGTAAAAAGAGGTGTGTGGATATCACACCCCATATATATATATCAATGCATTAAAAGCGCGAGGCATGGACGAGCCGTCCGAGGGATAGCCCGGCCTAGGCTTGAGGCATAGCCTCACGGGACCTAAATTTTTTAATATATACACTAAAGGTACACATATATTATATACACACATATTATAAATATATATACACACATATATATATACATCTATTATATTATATATATAAAATAGAGGATGAAAAGCACAATGAGCACACATATAACAATGCACTCAGACAGCACACACATCTATTATATAAAAAAATAAAAATCAGAAAAAGAAAAAAAAAGGCAGAGAGATGATAGTGCAAGGAAGAGGTATGAGGCAGTTAAAACCCTACCCAAAATTTGGGTTTGGGAGTTTGAAAAAAAAAAAAAAAAAAAAACCATTGAGGCGCGCCTAGGCGGCTTTGGCGAAGCCTTTTGCCCACTCCAGCAAAGCAAAGGCGTTAGCCTTGGCGCCCAGCCTCAAAGGTGCCCTAGGCGAGCCCCGAGGCTAGTTTTTTAAAACATTGATATATATATATATATATATATATATATATATATATTTTTTTTTTTTTAATTTTGTTTTTTAAATCTGAGGATGTGATAATCTTCATAATTTCAGTGATTCCAGTAGCAAATGGAGTGCAAGCATGGAAGATTCTTGAAGATCTGACTAATCATGTTGATCTAGTCTTAACTGAGGTAGTCATGCCGTGTGTATCAGGCATTAGCCTTTTAAGCAAGATTATGAGCCATAAGACACGGAAAAATGTTCCTGTGATCAGTATGTTCTTTTCCCCATGACCATCTCATTAACAACTGTATTGAGAAGTGATCTCCGTTATGAGGTTTGATGCAGCTTAGAAAGCAGACATTTGATTATGCCTTTTTGTTGATATGTGTGTGCAGTGATGTCATCTCATGATTCAATGGGCCTCGTCTTTAAGTGTTTGTCAAAGGGTGCTGTTGACTTTTTAGTGAAGCCTATTCGAAAGAATGAGCTTAAGAACCTCTGGCAGCACATTTGGAGGAGATGCCATAGTGTGAGTCCTTAAGACTTTTTGTTCTGGTATTCGAATGTTTGCCCACAAGTGTGTATAATTCCGTTCATTTCTTGGTTTTTTTCCATCTTTTTTTCCACCTCCCCTACCTGATATATAAATTTCTCCTGAAATTTAAAGAAAGTAATATTTTTTCTTCAGATTGGAATTGAGCAGCAGTAATGTTGATGAGAGGAGCTTTGTAATTATATGATGATATTTAATATGTTTGCTAAATGGTTATGATTGTTTCACATATGTCTCTTACTTTTTTTGTATGACTAGTATCTAAACTTTGTTTTTTCAGTCTTGTGGTAGTGGAACGGGAAGTGAAAGTGGCAATCAAACTCAAAGGTCTATAAGATCAAAAAGTGTTGAAAAGTCTGAGAACAATAGCGGAAGCAATGATGAGGAAGATACTGATTTGAATGTTGGAGATGGAAGTGACAATGGGAGTGGCACTCAGGTATGGTAGTTATTGCACATACCTATTAAAAGAGTGTTGCCGACATTAAGGACAATCCACAAATTTGCAGATATGCCTAAGGATATAGCGCTTGGGATACGAGTTTGTTTTTTTTTTTTGAAGGGGGGGTGGGGGGGTGACGGGACATTAATACATTTTTTTGTTGCACAATCTCAGTATCAATTTTCTGATCATCTCCTTAAAGAAAGATTAAACAGTAAATTCAAAGAATGACCTGGACTCATAGATATGTACGCTGCAGTCTCACTGTGTCAGTGCGTTTCATTTTGTAGAGTTCTTGGACAAAAAGAGCTGTAGAAGTTGACAGTCCGCGACATGCGTATTCATGGCCCCATCCCGATAGTACTTGTGCCCAAGTAGTTCACTCAATTGCTGAATCACTTGGTAACAAATTGGTTCCTGCAGCTGCAACAAGGGAGTGCCAGCAACAGAAGGAACAAAATGGTATTCCTGGAATTATTTGAACCTGTGTGGTTCCGCGTGTGCTAAATTCAAATGTTATTATGCAATTTCGTTATATATTGATGTTTATGCGCGCGGCGCACCTAAGTGTATGTACGTGCATATGTACTTGTTTTACTTTCTTTATGATTAGGCTGTATTTTCTATTTTCAGACAACTTTGCAATGGGAAAAGATCTGGAGACAGGCCTGACCAATATTGAAGAATTACAGCACGGGCAGCGTAATGATTTTTCAACAAAACTAGCAGGAGCAAGACAGAATAATCTGCTTGAGACAGGTTCCAGTAAACTTGACGAGAAAATTGATAACGGCAAGCTGAACTTGAATTGTGAGAGTCCCTCCAGCATGCTAAAGTATGATGGTGCTTCAATAACAGGTGTCGTAACTAATCCCACTGATTCCCAGATGGACAACACACAATTTGAAGCTTCTAACAGACATTATTACGCCTTAGACGTTAACAATAGGGCGCATAGTAATGTTCTTGAAATGTCATCCGTGGAGATCAGTTTGAAAAGGCTTAGAGGAGTTAAAGGCACTGAGACAACAGTACAAGATGACCGCAATGTCTTGAGACGGACAGACTCTTCAGCCTTTTCAAGGTATTAGGACCAGGAGGACCTAGAAATTATTAATATCTGTGGAAGTTTGAATCTGCGTTCACTTGAACTTTCTATATTTTCCTTTAGCATATTACTTCCTGTGCAGGTATAACACAGCCTCAAATGCTAACAAGGGTCCTTCTGGGCATGTTGGAAGCAACTCTCCACATGATAATAGTGGAGAAGTTGCAAAAAAGGAATTCTTTCACGACATTCGATCTCATTCAAGAGATAACCCTCCCAATCAATGCTTGAAAGGAGGCAGCAATATCAATGATATGGGATCCACTACTAATAATGCCCTTCAGAAATCTCAAGTTGCAAACAAGTCAGCAGCAGCATCCACAGTCCAACTTTTGCATCCATCATCTGCTTTCAATCCTGTGAAGGACCTTAAGAGTGCTACCGAACATGTTATAGTAGATAATTATAGCAATGTGGAAACAACAGTACGGGTTCGATCAAGAGACACCCAGAAGCAACTCCAAATCCAGAACTGCCATCATGATTATGATCAGCATCGGGTCCATCACCATGTTGGCCACAATAAGCAAGAGCAACAGCTGTGTGACAATAATGATTTATCTTTGAAGAAATTGGCTGCAGCTGCCCCACATTGTGGATCATCGAATGCCCTGACTGGGCCTGTTGAAGGTAACCCTGGAAATTATAGCATCAATGGGAGTGGTTCGGGTAGTAACCATGGGAGCAATGGGCAAAACGGAGGCAGCGGTGGACATAATATTGGAGGTACAAAGCTAGAAAGTGATTATGGAGTTGCTGGGAAAAGTGGGAGTGGTGATGGTAGCGGAAACCAGAGTGGAAATAGAGTAGATGAAAACAAGTTCAAGCAGAGAGAAGCTGCCTTGACCAAGTTCCGTCAGAAAAGAAAAGAGAGATGCTTCCGAAAAAAGGTAACTAACATTCAGTTTGCAACTTTACATCCTAATAAGAGATCTTAATAAGTGCTTATGAAAAATTTGCGTGTTCCTCCTGTACATGCAACATTTATATTAAATGATTTAACTTCAATCTGGTAAATGTGCCCTTTCTTGCATTGCGTGTTTGATTTCCTTTAGAAGGTTGCCGAATTCTGAAAATAGGAGAAAATATAGACAGCTTGTTGAATTTTCTTTTCGGTTGGTTTTTCAGATTCGGTATCAAAACAGAAAGAAACTGGCAGATCAACGACCTCGAATTCGAGGACAGTTTGTGCGGCATACAATGAGCGAGAACACGAGCAGGACTACAGGTATCTAACTCGGGCACTTCTGGTAACATAGGCTTGAAACTTGGTGATTACTTGTGAGCTGTTATCAGTTAAATGCATATGTGTATTTTCTTGCAACTCTTATGAGCAAGGTGCTACGTAAATATTCGTGTAGACAGATTTGGAGGTGTAGGACGTGAGAATTCCAGGCAAGACTACACCTTGAAGCTGCAGTCGATTAATGTGGATTTCAAATTGCTTCTTTAAACAGGAGGCCATCGGCTTTATGCCATCAGTGTCCTTTTATTTCGTGTTAAAGAATAAAATATCTTCAATGCCTTATCTAGGCTATTGGCTTCTCGGCATTGGGCCGAGAGCCGGCCAATATTTCACTTGAGGTTAGGTTGCCTTCACCGGAGAATAATGTGAGTTCTGGTCGCTCTCTCTACCGCAGGCGGGTAAGGCAGTTTGCCTGCCATCTTGAATCTGAGTTCGAATTTCCCTCTTCGTAAATTAGAGTAGTTAAAAGAAAAGCGTTATTTCTTTACCAAGCTATATACATAAACAGATTGCATGAATCAATGGAAACCAATATGTTAAAATTAGAAGGAGGATTATGAGATTACTCGCAAACCAGTGATCTCAGCACTCTCCCTTTCACCTTGCGCGCGCACTCTTTTTTTGTTTTTTTAAAATTTTTAATTTATAAATAAATCAGCGGATTGAACAAATCAACGAAGAATCAACAGACAAAGATAAGCGAAGATGTGTATAAAAATAGAGGGACTTTCTGCCACTTCCCTTTCTTAATAATTCAGGCAGTTGGCGCATTTTGGAGGAGTAAAGATCTGGGTTGGGCCTAGTTTGTCTATGATTAGAATTTTTGTTTTTCGGCCCTTGGGCTCTAACTCTACTCAAAAGTGGGAAAGAAAAAAGGGAAAATATCCTAAATAATAAACCTAATAACCTCCTATATACGCAATTGAATTATCAACTTTGACATGATATCATTAAACTCTAAAGTAAAGCCACCGGCTGGTATTCTTTTTATTTTATTTTTATTTTATTTTTATTTTAATAATAATAATTTCATCATCGGAGCCAACAATCCTGAAGAAAGGCAAAACGTTTGCCGTGAACATCTACGTAAACGTTTGTATCATAAAGTTGTTAGCGATTTGAATAATTTCGAGTTGACTCAGGTGGTAAGACCATTTCCAACTCTTAGCCAAAAAGTTTTCTACTTTAACTCTTGTGGCCTAAATTTTTTAGTCTAAAATTATTAAAGAATAAATTTAGGCTAATTTTTTCTTTTAAAGTAATTTAAAAAAAAATTATGTACACTGTCATAATTTAATTTTATGAACATTTTCATCTAAAAACATTTAGATTCCGATAAATATTGAAAAATCACCAAATTTGGGTGAATTTTGAGTTAAATTTTTTTTTTAATTATTTAAGCTGTTGGATATAAATTTGGGCCGTTAGATCTTTTTTTTACCATTAAATTTGATTATATTCAACCGTTAGATTCAATGTATTTTAAAATTAGATTTTTTTTATAAAAATAATTTGAATCTATACCTTTGAATCAACCAACAGTCCAATACCTTCAGCCGTCCAATTCAAAATAGAGCTATTCGGGCGCTGAAGGCTTGAGGTTGTGTGTGGAAAGTGGATCGGCTGCGACTGGCCTTGTTTCTGGCGAGTGCACGCGCACAGGTAGGTTCCATCAGTGCTTTTGGGCTAATTTTAGGGCAGAATTTGACTTTTGTTTGACTTTTAGCTTTTAGCCCACACATTTAGCATAAGTTGGGTTGGGTTTTGGGGGGGAATAAAACCTAAAAAATAGCATTTAGCCTAGGATTAGGTTTGGTTAAAGGTTCGGTTCTGTCCATCACAAGAAAAATAAAGTTAATACCGCAATGTAATTAGTTCAGAACTCGTGAGCTTAATTTGTTTGACTGGAAGATGTGTTCGAAACAACTGACAAACACGATATGCTTTTTTCTCCAAACAAAGCACGATGTGCTTTGCTTTGTTTTTTTCTTCCTTGTATGTGGGAATGTCTTAAAGTTTCTGTTAATTGGTCGGATTCCGTTGGAAAAAAATCCAAAAGAAAAAGGGCACCTTATGGTCCTCATCACTGTATTTGCTAGTAATTTTTTTTTTTAAGAACGAAAACGATAGCTTTATTCAAGTAAACTTAGGATACAAATTTTGGAAGAGTACGTCTCTTATAACGTCAAGAGTTCTTCGAACTAAACCTTTGAATCAACACTATGTAAACTTGACTTGACGGGGCGATGAGCCATACTATTTACAATTGTGCGAGATAAACGAGTTTTTACAATCTTGGAACTCAGATGAAAGCCCTTGGACATTGTCACCGAAAAAAAAAAAAGGCCCTTGGACGTCCCCAACGTTACAAAGCTGATCGTAGACACGTCCTTGGATGCCTTTGGGCAAGCTGCCACCGCCTAAGGAAAGTCAAACTGTCACATTCAGCTAAAAGTCTACATGTCCGTTTTATTTGATGTGGTTAATTTTTATCTCAATAAGTAGTTATTTTAATTAGGGATTTTTAATAAAAAGGGCTTAAACTAAGTTTATTTTAACCAAAAACCATGCTATAACTTTTTTTAACAAAAAACCATCTCAAAACAAAGTAAAACCCACAAAACCAACAGACAGCTCGACCACCAGCCAGTCACTCATGGCTCTCCTTTGACCCTCATCCTCCTCCTTATCCTCCTCCTCTTTGTATCCCTGAGTACTACAACTTTCCTTTTTGAATCACCATATTTCGTTAAGTATTGAAAAAGTTATATCCATTTGAATCTTACCCAGTTTCCGGCGACCTCCGAGGCTTTCGAGGCCTTTTCCGGCCAAACCACAGCGAGTTAGCCATTATGCAAGATACCATTCTCTTAGTCTCTTCGAGAACTACAACTTTCCTTTTTGAATCACCATATTTCGTTAAGTATTGAAGAAGTTATATCCATTTGAATCTTACCCAGTTTCCGGCGACCTCTGAGGCTTTCGAGGCCTTTTCCGGCCAAACCACAGCGATTTAGCCATTGTGCAAGATACCATTCTCTTCGTCTCTTCGAGAACTACGATTTTCGTTTTTGAATCACTCGATTTCGTTGAGTATTGACAAAGTTATGAGCGTTTAAAGTTTGTCCAACTTTCCAGCCGAAATCTGACCTTCCCTTCTGTTTAGCTCCAGCGAGCAGCAACCACACCAAGCCCTTTGGTGTTTAAGTGACTGTTTCTGGAAAAATGAATGTTCACTGTTTCTGGAAAAGTGATTGTTCACTGTTTCTGGAAAAATGAATGTTCACTGTTTCTGGAAAAGTGACTGTTTCTGAAAAAATGAATGTTCACTGTTTCTGAAAAAATGATTGTTCACTGTTTCTGAAAAAGTGACTGTTTCTGGAAAAATGAATGTTCATTGTTTCTGAAAAAGTGACTGTTTCTGGAAAAATGAATGTTCACTGTTTCTGGAAAAGTGATTGTTCACTGTTTCTGGAAAAATGAATGTTCACTGTTTCTGGAAAAATGAATGTTCACTGTTTCTGGAAAAGTGACTGTTCACTGTTTCTGAAAAAGTGACTGTTTCTGGAAAAATGAATGTTCACTGTTTCTGGAAAAATGAATGTTCACTGTTTTTGAAAAAGTGATTGTTCACTGTTTCTGGAAAAATGAATGTTCACTGTTTCTGGAAAAGTGACTGTTTCTGGAAAAATGACTGTTTCTGAAAAAGTGACTGTTTCTGGAAAAATGACTGTTTCTGGAAAAATGACTGTTTCTGAAAAAGTGACTGTTTTTGAATCATCGTGCGAGTTAGCCATCGTGCGAGGTACCATTCTCTTCATCTCTTCGAGAACTACGATTTTCATTTTTGAATCACTCGATTTCTTTGAGTATTGACAAAGTTATATCATTTTGAATTTTACCCAGTTTCCGGCGACCTTCGAGGATTTCGAGGCGTTTTCCGGCCAAACCATGGCGAGTTAGCCATCGTGCGAGGTACCATTCTCTTCGTCTCTTCGAGAACTACAATTTTCGTTTTTGAATCACTCGATTTCTTTGAGTATTGACAAAGTTATATCATTTTGAATCTTACCCAGTTTCTGGCGACCTCCGAGGCTTTCGAGGTGTTTTACGGCCAAACTATGGCGAGTTAGCTATCGTTCAAGGTACCATTCTCTTCGTCTCTTCGAGAACTACGATTTTCGTTTTTGAATCACTCGATTTCGTTGAATATTGACAAAGTTATGAGCGTTTAAAGTTTGTCCAACTTTCCGGCCGAAATCCGGCCTTCCCTTCCGTTTAGCTTATAACATGGTTTTTTATTAAACAAAACTTATAACATGGTTTTTTTATTAAAACTAAAACTTTTCAAGCCCTTTTCATTAATTTTCCTTTTTAATTAAGGATAAATTATAAAAGATTACCTCAACTATTGGTGTCACGACACTTTCATATCTCATTTTTTAAAGTTGACAATGTCATACCTCATCTTACGAATTTGTGCCAATGTTATGCCTTCCGTTAATTGGCCGTGAATTTTTCAGTTAAATGCTGGCGTGGCTTGATCTAGAACCCATTTTCTATTAAAAAAATTATTAAAAATTAAAAAAAAAATCATTTAATATTTTTTAATATTAAAAAAATTTAAAAAATATTTATAAAAAATTTAAAATTTAAAAAAAAAACCAAACTCGTCCCCTTCCCCCTTCTCTCTCTCTTCTCCCCATCTCCATCTTTTTTCCCCTTCCTGCAACTGCAACCTAGAAAAAAAGAAGAGAGAAAAAAAAAACCAATTTGTCTTCCCCCCTCATCTCCCTGCACACTCTCCGCACCAAACCTCCTCACCTTCGCACCCACTACCTGAAACCCAAAAAAAAAAAAAAAAAAAAAAAAACAAGATCCCGTTGAGGTGGAATCGGGAAATTGGGTGTTTCCTTTTTTCTTCTTCTTCTTCTTGTGCAGGTGGGGTGAGGGTGGGGGTGGCAGATGAATTGGGTGTTCCTTTTTTTTTTTTTTTTTTTTTTTCTTGTTCTTCTTCTTTTGCAGGTGTGGTGGGGGGTGGGGGGGGGGGGGTTGGGGGGGAGGTGGACGAACTGGGTGTTCCTTTTTTTCTTCTTCTTCTTCTTCAGGTTGGGTGGGTGGGGGTGGGGGTGGGGCGGGGCAGACGAACTAGGTGTTTCCTTTTCTTTTTTTCTTCTTCTTCTTCCTCTCTTCCTCCTTCTTCCTTTTTTCTTCTTATTTCTGGGTTGCAGGAAGATGGGCAGAGAGAGGGGGAGGAACGACCTGACCTAAGGTTTTTTTTATTTATTTTTTTAATACTTTTTTTTAATATTTAAAAAAATATTAAATTTTTTTTAATAATTTTTAATAGAAAATAGGCCCCAGATCAAGCCATGTCAGCATTTAACTGAAAAATTCACGGCCAATTAACGGAAGGTATAAACATTGGCACAAATTCGTAAGATGAGGTATGACATTGTCAACTTAAAAAAAAAGGTATGAAAGTGTCGTGACACCAATAGTTGAGGTAGTTTTTTGTCATTTACCCTTTAATTAATAATATATGTTAGGTCTTCCAATTAGATTATGACTGTTTAAGATATCGCATTCATCAAAGAATTTTTATCCATTCTTCTATTCAACAATGCAACAAATTTTCAACCTACAAAAATTTGTAGCTCAAACAATTAAGAGTATATTTTTATGACCTTATGCACGGAATTATGTATTTGATTTCTCCTTTTGTTTCCACCACAAGTTGGAGATAGTGTTCTCTATAAAGAATAGGATGAATACTCCCTCTTGACATGTTCGAGCTTCACCTTCCTTTTCTTTTCTTTTTTTTGGATAAACTGGAATTTTCATTACCAGAGCAAAAGTCAGAGAACTTCACACGAGAGGCAAGCAAGGAAAACATCAGAAATAATTAACAAATAAGATTGGAATAGGGGGATACATGAGAGGATGCCACAATAATTGCAAGCGTCACCCAGCCTATTCCCTAAACAAAATTAGGCTGGAGGAGGACAAGGCAGACCGTCCTTATTGAGGATATGTGCCAAGGAAGATGAGGCCTATTGACCCAAGTGTAAACACGCATCTCTGGGAATTTGATTAACCTCCCCCTTTGGGTATATGTTACTTACATGTATGAGGGTATTTATTGTTAAAATATCCCACATTAACCGTACCAATGAGAAAAAAATAGTTTAAATATCTTAACCTCACTCTAACAAATACTGATGCATTTTGTAATAAAACTCCCACACTTGATAGATTGTGTAGGTGATAATTACCAAGTTGAAGACAATAATGGTGTTGTTGGAAATGGGTCTTCAACTCGTCTCTCTGATAATTCTAAATGGTATTCTCTGATAATTCTAAATGGTATTAGAGTCAGGGAACGGGCTCGTACTGTACTACCACGTGATAGGTGGGTCCCTTATGCCCCCGCATGTAGGGTGAGTCTCCTTGACTCCATGTGTTTGTCAATGTGTGAATCTTTTACGTGTGACCCACTAATTGAGAATCAAGTCTCACGTGAGAGGGCATGTTAAAATGTCTCATATCGACCGTATCAATGAGAAAAAAGAGAGTTTAAATATCATAACCTTACTCTAACTAATACTGAGACCTTGTGATAAAATTTCACACCTGACGGATATTATAGGTAGTAATTATCAATTTGGGGACAATATCGATGACGTTGAAAGTGGGTTTTCAGTCCGTTTCTTTGATAATTTTACATTTATAGCATTTATTTAAAGGAAAACTAATGAAAAGGGCTTGAAAACTTTGAGTTTTAATGATAAGGACAAAATAAAGGGTAAAGTGAATAGTGCCAGGATTGACTTTTTAGTGTAAAAATGTGGTTTTTCGTTAAAGTGAACAGTACCGGGAGCTTTTCGTTAAAATTCCCTTTATTTAATTGTGTTGAATTGATGAACCAGTGAAGATTAGTCTAATCAATATCTTATTTAATATAACTATGCTTGAAACTATACAAATACATCACTGACATGCAACCAGTGACCCAGTCCCAGGTTCTAATAAGTTTCCCTGGTGCTATCATCCTGCAGCCTTGACAGTTTCATTGATGTGTGGAGCCCCGTACAATTACCAGAGGATATATAGTACAATCTGTGTGACAGGTTTCTTTGATCAGCATGATTCTGTTTATTTATTTATTTGTTTGTTTAATTTTAAAAGAAAATTAAGGAAAAGTTATAAAAAAATTGTTTTAATAAAACAAATAAATAAAAGTGTAGTAAATAATATCAGAAAAAGATAAAAATGTGATTTTTCGTTAAGAGTGAACAGTATCCGAAGTGTTTCGTTAAAACTCTCTTATTTTAATTGATGAAACCTTGTATCTCGTAGAAGAATTGGGGGCAATGTTCATAATTAAACAATTCTCTCATGTATTAGTTATGGGTCATTTTGATTCCGATCCCTAATCAACCTAACTGTTAGACTAAAACCTTGTTTGTTTAAATATTTTGATTGAGGTCTTTAACATCATTTAAGATATTTAACTTATCTATTTATTCATTTAATGTCCCACAAATTATGAAATTTTAACAAATTCAAATAATATTTTTAAAATATAATAAGTACTTAAAAACAAATATTAGAATAACATTGTTCTTCACAAAATTATAGCAAGAAAATAATGTACCCACATAATTATTAACATATTTTAAAAATAACTACTGATATATTTTTAAACATAAAATAATTACATATAATTAGCATGGGTACATTTAGAAAAATAAATTATATAGTATGGGTACAAATACAAATAAAACTTTAAGAAATATAGGCACATAAAGAAATTAATATATGTGTACAAGTTAAAAGTGAAAAGAAAATTAGTACAAATTAAAAATGGTTGCAAATTAAAAATGAGTACAAACTAAAAATAAAAATATATGATAAAAAATTTAGCCTTAAATATAAATATACCAAATTTAACATCTCTAACACTAAATGCATATATTTAGAAATAAAAAATATTTTATTATCGAAATAATTAATGATGTTTATTAATACTTAAGGACCTTGATCAAAAATTGAAAAAGAATAAGATTTTAATCAATAGAGTAGCAAAAAGAGGGATGAGAACCTAATTTCTTCATTAGTTATTTACGTGTGCACTGAATTTAACATTCTTATACCTTATTAACCTAGACAACAAAGGTGGCATGTGTCGGTATATGCGTGAAAAGCTTATGTGCCTCGAAGGGCATTTTCGTAAACTCATTAAATACAATGAAATGAGAAATCGTGGTATTACGTTTTATAAGTGCTATACCTTAATTAGTTTATATTTTAGCATGTGATTTAATACAGCTTACACAGTGTGGCACAACAATGCAGAGATCAAGGTAAGTTCAGGTGAGCTTATAGTGTTGGTATGATCGAAAAGTAATTAGTGACGAATGGATTTAGGTAGAATTCATTGTCCTGCACCTCGGTGTTAGTGCTTCGCCCGTGGCCAGGGCCAGCCTTCACGTGATCGTTCACCTCCCGCACCTTACGCTGACCTTGGATTCTAAGGTAGGTGCCAGCCAGTCGTACAGGTCACTATAGGTGACTTCGGCTCACGTTATAGCACTTGATTGATGTTGTATGATTGATGAGATGTGGGTGAATCGTACAGGTCACTATAGGTGACTCCGACTCACGTGCTAGCACTTGATTGATGTTATATGATTAATGAGATATGTGCTAGCACCTGATTGATGTTATATGATTGATGAGATGTGGGTGAGTCGTACAGGTCACTATAGGTGACTTCGACTCACGTGCTAGCACTTGATTGATGTTATATAATTGATGAGATGTGGGTGAGTCGTACATGTCACTATAGGTGACTCCGACTCACGTGCTAGCACCTGATTGATGTGATATGATGAATGAGTTATGGATCAGTCGTATAGGTCACTATAGGTGACTACGACCGACATTCATTTATATTGATTTATTTCATCTTACTTATATGGTTGTTGCTGAGATACTCGACATGGTATACTTTGGTTTTCCATTCTTCAGCATGATTATTTTATACCTAAGTATTGGTATTCTCTGGGGAATTATACGAACTGCAGCGAGGGGTTATTGTATTGCTATAAAGAAAGATGTTTTTGAAGTTTTATTTTGTCTACTCACATGTCTGTTTTGTGCCCCTCCAGGTTTTAGCTGATGAGGATTCTTGGCAAATCCGAGGATTGGTGGCTACCTCTGCGGGTATAATTCTTACCCACTTTACTGTACTTCACTTATGCTCTGTCTTCACATGTGAGATGGGTTTGCTCCCGCTCACTAGCACACTATGATATTTAGGCACTATTAGGTTTAAACTTATTCATACTTTCCACTTCAATACACTTTATGGCTTTGTCACATTCCAAGTGTCGGCTAGTACAGCTCGATTTGGAGTCCTAGTGGACATTCTTGGTCGAGTTGTGACAATATTAGTGATTTCTTGATGAACTGTAATCATCTATTATCTTCACTACAATTACTTGCCTTAATGTTTTTATTTGTGTAACAACCCATCCCTAATTTATGATTTTATTAATTTTAAAATAGTGCATTGACAAAAATGTCCCTAGAGGCAAGGATGTTGACTTTCATTGACCAGCATATAGTGAGATGTATACAACATTCTTTTAGCGTATCCTCATAGTACTTGTTGCTATGAACACGTAGGCATAAGCATAATCGAATTTGGAGCTATGATAGACATTTTATGGACTTACGAACGTGAAGGGCGACTTGGTAATTTCATGTTTAGAGATATTTTTTGGCTTGTTTTGTGAGCCACGTGGGGCTCACACCTCACTTTTCCCTCTCTTTCGTATCTTCCAATCCCTCGGAAAACCTATTTTTTCAACTCTCTCCACTCATTTGCCGCCACCTCATCTTTTCTTCCCTTATTTCACTCTTTCTCACCTCTTAGCTCCCACTCATCTTTCTCTTTCTCTGCAAGTGCAGAGAAGCTACCCAAGGCACACACCACTGAGCCATTACCCCAGCCATGTACGACCATCGCCAATCCTGCAAGCCTCAGAACCAGACCATCTTTTGTAAGAATAAGGTTGAGAATTTAAACAGAAAAATGACTTTGAGGCACGTTAATACTTTTTCCTTAAAGTGATATTTGCCCCCACTATAATATGAGTTTGCTAACGAGTCTAAAGCAAATCACTTCCAGGATACAACAAAGTTTGGAATTTTAGTTTAGAAAGAACTGAAATTCCCTTAAAATCTTCTAAAAGGAAACTGTATGATTTTGATGGAGATAAAGAGGATAAGAAACTATTGTTTGAAGAATTGTATATCCAAATATGCAGCCAACATGGGCTATTTATAGATATTATGGAATCTTTTGAAGATGGATCAAAGTGTGCATATAAAAGTCATGTTCTTTCATGCATCATTACCACTGAATGGATGCATCTTTTAATCGAAGTCGCACCTGTTGCATCTTTCATTTTCTGATTTCATAGCAAGGGACATATCCCTTAGTTGTGCTTCTTCATCCAAGAGACATGGAATTGCAGCCATGTTTCTTTAAAAAAAAGACATGGAACTGCTGTCTGCAGCCATGCATCTTTTACCAAAAGACACGGCACTGCAGCAGAAACATGAAACTGCAGCATGCCCTTTTGCCAAAAGGCACGGCATTGCTGCCTTCTCCCATTTCGCACGCAACTTCACATATATATATATATATATATATATATATATATATATATATATTATGTACATATAAATATCTATATATATATTAATGAAATATACTAACAATCCTTCCCTTGACCCTACAAAGTTAAACCAAGATTTAGGTTATTGAAAATCACGCACATAAGCTCACATGGAGCTTTGAAATCTAATTTTTTCAGCGAGAGTCTCGCCTTTATGGAGAAGGTAAAACCTAATGATCTTAAACTAATTCCCTGTGATGTTATGAATACATATTTGAGTTCTTATGTGTGTTTTGATGGGATTTGGCACAAAATGTTGGATTTATCCCATACAATTCAACCTTTAAGTGGTCTACTAAATGTAATAAGAATGTAATATTGGAGAATAATGTTGATTGTGATTTGATCTTCTAAAGATATCAATCCTATATAAGGTGTCTTGTATTGGAAATAGGATTGATGGAATCCTTAATTGAATATGATTATGATACTTGACTTGGAGGCTAAGAAAGCAAGTTTAGGTTTCCTTTATGGATGGAAACCCTATCTTTTAGCTTATATAAACACCGGTCCCTATAAGCCTTAGAACACACAACATAATGCTTCCTGTAGAGTAGTTGTATCTGGCTAGGTGTTTATAGAAGACATTGGTGTTGTCGTGCCTTTTCTCTTTCCTTGCTCAAGTACCATGATTACAACTGGAATCAGGTTGGTCACTCCTTCGTTTGTGTATTAATTGTATAACTTTTTAAGGCTAACAAAAAAAAACATCATGGGGAAGTTTTCCCTGAATTTTGGGCACTCAGAATCGTGGCCGTCGAGCCACTTTCAGACTCTTTTTTTGGCCAATTCCAACCATAACACAGCCTCAAATGGGAATAGACCTATTCCCTACACTTCTAGCTTCACTTAGGTTTTTGTATCACCAATTTTGGTTGCGATTTGAGCTCGTTTGGGGCTCTGAAAGTCAGCTCTGCAACCTGCAAAATGCAGGCCTTCGCAAGAAAGGTGAGTACTGTCGTACTCACAGGCGCGTGGGCACATGTGAGGGAGCCGGCGTGTGGAGGAAACCGAGTCGTACTTTATACGACCATTTTAAAATAGTTCATTTATTAGCCGTACTTTATATGAAAATGCATTTATACGTTAGTATGTTAAATATTTACGTAAATGGTTTCGTTTCTAGGTGAAGCGCATCGCAAGGACTCTCAATGCCCGTGAGGTGGGTTCGACTCAACAACATGATTTGTGAGTGGGTCTTTTCTTTGATATAGTATATATATTTGTATAGGTTTTTTTATATACATATAATAATGAATTTTCTATATGATGCCGTAATTAAATTAACGTTTATAGGAAATGGCGTAATGTTGAGAATTAGGAAATCATTATAAATCCTACGGGATGCCTTAATTAGATATACTACTATGAATAATATTATGTTGACTAGAATTATCGAATCACTTTGGCTTGACTATGTTTACGTTATTTGCTCATCGTGTGCTGCACCGGTGTTAGTACTCACCGGGGACCAGGGCCTATCTTTCACATGTATGTTCACATCGCACCGTACACTCACTTTGGATCTATTGTAGGTGCCAGTCCTGTCCTAAATTGTTATAGGCAATTAAAACTCGTATGTCATGCGCATAGCAGTAGTCTTCACGTGATTGTAGTACTAGAGCATAAATTATTATTACACCCAGTCTTGTTCATGTTAGAGTACCTCTGCATGAACTCATGTGTCTGCATGTGTCGATGAGCACTTGATATGATATGTTTGCTTATGCAAGACTATGTGATTACATAAATCATGTGTTTCTTTACGAAAGTTTGTAACGTATTGCATTTTTGAGACACTGCTGGCTATGGTAAGTAATTTCATACTATACGTAGTATGTTATTTGTGGAAACTATACTTGTTTTATGCAAGGGGTTATTACATTTTAGAAAATATTTTTACAAAACGTTATTTTTAGGCCCACTTGCCCTTGTTTTTTCGGCCCCACTCGGATTTAGTGGCAGTGTTCATGTTGACGAGGATCTCTGGCAAACACTAATATTGGAGACTACTTTCGATGGCATATTTCTTATTCTAATTTTACTATACTTTACTTATGCTCTGACATCAAGTGTGAAATGGGTTCATTCCCGCTCACAAGTGCACTCTTGCATTTAGGCACTTTTAGGTTTAAATTTACTTATATTTTCCACATCACTATACTTTATGGCTTTGTTACTCTCCGGGTGTTGGCCATCACAGCTCCATTTAGAGTCCATGTGGATATTCCGGGTTAGGGTGTGTCAATTTATTTTATTTTTTTTTAAACAAGGATGATCTATGTATAATGTACTAATAATATAGAAGGTTTGGATCGTAAAAAAAACAAAAAACAAAACAAAAAAAAAAAACCAAAAAAAAAAAAAAAAAAAAAACAACTACAGAATGAGCATCACAAGCATGGGTGGATGGAAGTTGGGATAAAGGTGATCCTAGGACCACTTGAAGTCCCAAAAATATACATGTGAAAATCTTCCAAGGATCCTCCAAAGGTTTGATACGGCTTCTTTTTGTAGCTAATAAATGTTTGGTGTAATGCATGTTAGGTATGTCTCGACAAGTTGTGTTGACAACACTCGACAAATTCTCTCTATATCACTCATCGGATTCTTTCATCACATGCCGCTATCTTTTGACATGTGTGCAACATAGTTTAGCGGATGATAACAAGTCTACCAAGCATTCAACAAAATGCCTCAGTGAATAAGCAGAATTTTTTTTTTGGGCGCACTTCAGGCTCTGTTCCTATCATAAAAAGGACTCCTTAGGTTCAAATCTTGGATCCACCATTGGACACAAGGTATCCCTCAACAGAAATAGACTATATATATGCAAATTGCAATGACTTAGTTTTCAAGTCTAATTTGGTTCTTTGCATGGATTTCAATACTTCCATCTAAAGATTTCAAGTCTAATTTGATTCTTTGAGTTTTCTTTCTATTTTCTCTGTATTATAAATTGAAGGAAAACAAATAAATTGTCAGCATTGGAGGCAGGCGATTCTTCAATTTAACCAACCGACTATGGCGCTGTAGAGTTGGAAGGTAAATCAAAACCAGAGCATATCATGTCTGGCCACTAACATGCATGTTTTTAAACGCAACAACAAAATATATCCCTACATAAATTGTCTTATGCTGGCAAAAATATTAGAAGGGTCAACACCTTAAACTTGTCATGATCCATATATATATAGCCAAATTTTGTATTTCCTTTTGTATAGTAATTTACACTGAGAGACTAAGAGGTTAGAGATTTGGACTCATTCATATTAAATAAGTATCAAACTCACCATACACAAGAATTGAACATATAATTTTTCACGTATAAGTGAGAAAAATTACTAAAATGTAGTACATGCTTTAGTTTGAATATAGAAATATGAGAATAATATGAAGGTTTTTTTTAGTCAAAATGGTCTCTAAAATTGACAAAACTCCTTATTTTGGTCTCTGATATTTGAAATCGATAGAAGTGGAGTTTGTCCACCATCAATCATTCTGTGAAAAATTTGTTAAATAAGGACCAAAATGAAAAAAATACCCTCAATTTAATAAAAAATGGACCCAAATGATTTGACCAAAATTGAGGGCATTTTTATCCTTTTATCCTTATTTAATGGAGGTTTTCCACGAAAGGATCAAAATGATTGATGGTGGACAAACTCAGAGACCACTTCTATTGATTTCAAATTTCAAGAACCAAGGTAAGGAGTTATGCTAATCGCAGGGGCCATTTTGGTTATAAAGCCTAATATGAAAGACGACTTTGAGGTACGACTTGAGTTGTTTCCTTAAAGTGTTATTTGCCCCCACTAAAACGAAGTTGGTAAAGAGTTCTTGGCAAACCATTTCCAGGATACAATAAAGTTTGGAATCTGCAAATTCAAAGTATCCCTTTGAAAATAATTATAAAAAAATTTGTATGATTGTAATGTGAGAGGAGAGAAAGCAATCAAATTGTTCTTAAAAGTTTTTGAAATATTCAACTGATAGGAACCCTGGGTATTTGTAGAGATCCAATGGGTGTCTTTGCCATCCATTCGTTTTATCTCAAAGTGGGCAATGGTTTGATTGAAGGGTATATGTTGCCTTGGTTATATCTGATGCAAACCCCTTATGCAAAGGGTCATGCCCTAGTGGCTAAGAGATACAAGACTTCACCAAAAGTTATGTTTTCTTTTTAACAAACAATATTATCTACACTAAAGGGGGAAGAGGGGGGGGGGGGTGGGGTTGTCAGAGGTGCATTTTTAAGTACGAAGTTAGTGAAATAGATGCATTCACGCAAAACGGTGTGTGTGGTTGCACTATCTGCCAGACAACTAACTTTCCCACTAGTCATACTTGGAAATAAAAATTAATTTGAATCGGTCAAATGCATAAAAGTTCTAAAACCAAATTATGAAGATTATCACTAACAAATTATAAAAATTAATTCGACCCCATTATTTTAAAATGCAATTAAAAATAGTTTATGTCTAAGATTCTAATCTTCCATAGGGGTAATAGCCTCTTGATAGTTAGAAACCTTCATCTTGGTACTCTCCGGTGCATCTACTTGCATAAAGTTTGATTCAAATTTCTTACAACTAGAATGATATTCAGCTATAACCATCTGGAGAGCACAACACACATAGACCAATGGTCCCTTGAACCACAGTGGTAGCACATGTCTGCATCCATGGTTTCGAGTGCTTTGTCTTTATTCTTGAAGTTCGGGGCCTTAGAAACGAGATTAGGGCACTTCTGAGCTCTATTTCATCCCTTAGATGGGCCTTGGCTTTGTTAACCTTGACGGGGTTACTTTTGGCCGCCCCTACCACGCCTATGTTGGTGTTTTGAGCATTCATTTGTGCTATAATATGTTGCAAGCACAGTAGTCGCCCCAGTAGGTCGCGCTTGATGATTTTTCATCAACAACTGATTCTGATTTTCAACAAAAAGTAAACAGAGATTAAATATGAAAACTTAGTAAACTTCTTAGCCCTATATTGTTGTTGTAGGACAATATTAGTAACAGAGAAGGTCGAATAGGTCTTCTCCAAGAGATCTTGTTTGGTCAAATTATCATTACAAAACTTGAGAAGTGATCAGATTCGACAAACATCAAAATTATATTTATTCATAGACTTAAAGTCTTGAAAGCGCAGATGCTGCCAGTCATGTCTTGCTTCAAGAAAAAAGTTGTTCTTTTGGTAATCAAAACTATCAGCCAAAGCGGCCCATAGTGCTTGTGGATTGGTTTGCAGTGCATCATGAATATGTCTTCGGATGAAGATCATGGCAGTGGCTTTCTTAACTTCGCTAACTGGATTGTCCATCTCATCTTTAATGGTAGGACACAAATTCTTTACGATTAGGTGAAGCTTGACATCTTGAACCCACTTAAGGTAGTTTCTTCCAAAGACCTCTAAAGCGGTGAAGTTAAGTTTGTTCAAATTCGACATGTCCCTATCACAAAATAAATGGACAAGAATGTGGTTAGTGTAATGGAGAAAAATAAATCCATTCACATAAGAGTATAACATTCAGGTTCTCATAGACATATATTGGTTTTAATTTACATGAATAAACAATTAAACTCAGGGCCTAAAAACATAGACCAAAGCTCGCCCTGGGGGGGGGTGAGAAAATTGGGACCTTGTAGTCCAGGCTAAAAAAATGAGCTAGGTTGGGTTGGGCCTACTATGAAGGTAGGCCCAGCATCACAAAATAATTAGGTTGCAGGCGCAAGCCCAAAAACAGAGGCCCATAAAGGGCTATGATCTGGTACGATGCATACATAGATACACCAGCACTTGGGTTGGGATCTGGTGCAACGCAAAGCATAGGAACCAGGACAGCCATACAGGGTTGGGTCCCTTGTGGTGCGAAACATAGGAACATCGTGGCCAAAAAGGGCTGGTGTTGTGCCGATGGGAGCTCCAAAACCCAAAGGGCTGGTGTTGGGCCGTGTTCCTCTTCTTGCAGAGTGGAGATCGACGAAGTACAACTAGAGTTGAGCAATTCTGTGGTAGAAGATCGAGTAAATGTCTTACTTGCTAGCTTCCAAATTAGACCGACCTTGATTGATCGTATACTAGAGGCCCAGATTTATGATGAAGAAAATCAGGAACTTATTCATTTACGGAATGACGGGAAAAAGAAAGACATCTGAATTAGAGAATCAGATGGTATACTTATGTAAGAAAGTAGGATGTACATACCTAATAATGTAGAGTTAAAGAAAGATATCTTAGATGAAGCACATATTTCAGCTTATGCGATGCATCCCGGAGGCACTAAAATGTATCATACCATTCGACCGTTTTACTATTGGCCGGGTATGAAAAGAGAAATTTCTGAATATGTGAGCAGATGTGTCGGGTGTCAGCAAGTTAAAGCCGAAAGGAAGAAACCGTTTGGATTATTGCAGCTGCTTCCCGTTCCACAGTGGAAATGGGAAAATATTACCATGGGTTTTGTGTACAAGCTTCCTCGTACACTGAATGGATATGATGGAATTTGGGTGATTGTTGATCGGCTTATTAAGTCAGCGCATTTTATTCTTGTGAGGAAAAAGTATTCTTTAAGCCGATTAGCTGAGTTGTTCATAGCGAAGATTGTGAAGTATCATGGTGTTTCAGTTAGTATTGTTTCAGATCATAATCCTCAATTTACTTCTAAGTTCTAGATTGCAATCCAGGAAGCTCTGGGTATGAGATTACTGTACAGTACGGCATATCATCCTCAGATAGACAATCAATCAGAGATGACTATTCAGACATTAGAAGAAATACTAAGATCTTTGGTTTTGCAGTTTAGTGACGCTTGGCATAAGCAGTTAGATTTGATGGAATTTGCCTACAATAACAGCTTTCATTCAAGTACTGGTATGGCACCGTTCGAGGCACTTTATGGCAGGCCGTGTCGTACATCGTTGTGTTGGTCAGAGGATGGCGAAAAAGTTTTAGTGGGCCCTGAGTTAGTAGAAGAAACTACTCAGAATATCCAGGTTATTAAGTCTAATATGAAAGCGGCCCAAGATCGCCAAAAGAGTTCAGCTGGTAGACTTGCCATTGATCGAGTGTACAAGGTTGGTGTTTAGGTATTTCTTGAAGTTATCACCGTAGCAAGGTGTTGTACGATTTGGAAAGAAAGGCAAGTTGAGTCCTAGATACATTAGACCTTATCTGATCACCGAGCGAGTCGGTAAAGTTGCTTACATATTTGAGTTGCCGTCAGAGTTTTCCAGAGTACATAATGGGTTTCACGTTTCGATGCTTCGACAGTATGTTTCAGATCTGTCGCGTTTGATATCTTTCCTCAACCTTTAGAGATAAATCCAGATTTGACTTACGATGAGGAGCCGGTGACGATACTTGATTGGAAAGATAAGGTGCTCAGGAACAAGACAGTACGTTTGGCAAAAGTTTTATGGATAAATCACTCAGCGGAAGAAACTACTTGGGAGACCGAGGACAGGATGAGAGAGATGTATCCGAGGTTGTTTTATGGATACTAGTGTTGTTTTATAGTATGAAATTTCGGGACGAAATTTTTATAAACTGGGTAGATTGTGACAACCCGTCCCAGACTTTCCATATTGAGAATGTGAATTAGCAGATTTACCCTCGAACGTTGAGGGTGTATTTGCATGTTAAGTTAAGTCTTGGTCCAATTAAATAAATTCCCACAAGATTGGACCCAATGAGAAACTAAGGGATAATTGTATGTGATTGGTTGGATGCCTTTAGACCACACAAAACACTCATTCTCTCTCTTTTTCCTCGTATCTCCCTATCTCTCTCAAACTCTCTCTTCGAACTCTCACTCTTTCTCTTCATTTTGGTACGGACACACCCACACTCATACATCCAGGCACAGATCGATGCAGGTGAGACCACCATTCTATTCCTGAGGTCTATACGAACTAATTGGCACCCATTTCAGGTAAGGTTTTGTTCTATTTCACGTCAGAAAATCGAGCACAGTTTTGGGTACTATTCATCAACTTTTTAATGGTTACGTTTTAGGACAATCCAAGCTCACATGGAGCTTTGTTAGGACCTCTAGAGACTCGGAGTGCTTCGTTTGGTCGGTTTTGATGTCGGGATTACGTGGTTCGAGGGTGGCCGATTTTGGTGGAAATTTCCCGATGAGATTTCGAAGGATTTGAAACTCCAAAGAGGTATAAAATTATTCTACATGTCGAGGGCTTCATTTTGGTATAAAGAACATGAAAAATGGTGCAAAAATGAGCGAGAAATGGGCATTTACAGGTTGCCCAGAATCCGGCATCGGTGGCACTGTTCCGGCGTCTGGGTGAAGAAGATGATGCGCATAGGTCCGTGGCCTCCCCGTTGTGTGGGGGTGCGTGGCCCACTGGAAAATTATTTTAAATTTTTTTCGACTCTCGTGACGTCATGTAGGTCACGTTGGTATATTCATATGCCAAAATTGAGCTACGTATGGGAAGTTATTATCGAGTTTCGTTTATGTGCGTTTAAATAACGTTTATTCAATTATTTCTCGAATAGGTGAGAACTATCCGGAGGACGAGCATAGCCAGGTTAGGCATGGGGACTACGACCCGTCGGCATATCAGTGAGTGGGCAGTTTGTTTTCCGTACATACCTATATATATTGCTATTTTTCCCAGAAAATGAATTTAAACGATGAAATGATTTGAGATGCCATGCAAGTATTTATTTATTTTAATTATGCATTAGTACTTGCATATAATTGTGATGGTGCTGCGGACGCACAGGTAAGTATCAGGTAAGATTCTATACTGGTCATGATGAGAAGGAAATGATGCGATGTGATACGAATGAATGATGCGATGTGATACGAATGAAATGATGTGATTTGAGCTCATACACATGCACATTTATATTAGTGCTCCCGCCCAGAGTTAGGGGCACAGTCTTTCACATGTCGTTCACCTCCCGCACTGCATGCTCGCCTTGGATCCAAGTAAGTGCACAGTTTTGTCGTATAGACCACTATAGGTGGGTTCGACTCATAGGTGACCCGCGAATCATTCGCACAGTTTTCACGTGATTGTAGCACTAGAGCATATTATGTTATATACAGAGATGAGTTGCAGACCACTAGAGCTGGTATTGATTTATGTGCAGGATATATATATATAGTCGAGGGCTGAGTTGATATGATGAGATTATGAGATGATTATGAGCTATATATGCAGCCGAGGGCTGAGATGATTAACATTTATTTATTCACTTTACAGATTTATGATATGAGCATACAGTTGAGATATTTTGGCATGGCATACATACAGATGTTTTCAAGGCATGATTTTGAGATATATATGTATATGAGTATATATTTTATTTCTGGGAAATTATACAAGTTTTACGGAGAGGGGTTGCAGTTTTTGAGAAAAGAATAGTTTTGAAAAAATTTGTTTTACTGACCCACTCAACTTTGTTTTTCGCCCCTCCAGGTATTAAGTAGTGTTCGTTGGTGGCATACGAGGATCTCCCAAACTTTTTGACAGAATTCACTCATGTAAGACCACCTTCGGGTGTCAATTGCAATTAGTACTTTCTGCTTGACTGCACTTAGTCATTTATGCTCTAAATTTGTATAAGCACTATAAACTCTCGCAGTAGCACACTCTCTTTTATTGGATTGCTAGAGGCTTGGTTTTAGTTGGTTCGTATCTTTCTAATCAATCTTGCTTCCGCACTGTGCATATGGTTACGTCACGCTCACGTGACAGCTAGCACGTCCCACTTTCGGGCCGGGGTGTGTCATTTGGGGTATAATTATTATAGTATATATAATAATTATAATAATTATAGTTAATTTAATATAAATATATATATATATATATATATATATTTATTATAGTTTTTAGGGGTATAAAATTGTTAAATTAATATATATAATTATTATAGTATTTTTTTAGGGTTATAAAATTATAAAAATAATATTCTGCTTATCGTGTATCGTGTTACCCACGTGTATACCCGAATCAACCCATTATCTTAACAGGTGCTTATCGGGTTGCTCGATAATAACCCGATTCGTTATTGTGTCGACCCGAACACCTGTTAATTTCGTGTTGTGTCATGTCGGGTTATCGGGTCGTGTCAGAAATTGTCATGCCTAACTTTGTGTTCTATGGAGAAGTTATGAGAAGCGGCTGCCGAGGCATAATTTGTGGGAGGAGTCCGGACGTGAACCGATCAAGGTCAAAGTTGTATGAATTTGTGGCGTGAATAACTTCATTGAGAAGATCAATATTTGCATTGGCACTACACTCCATATGCCATATGGAACTTCTTTGCGTTACTTGGTCGATAAAGTCAATAGTCCATGAGAACTAACGGATATAATCTAATATATAAGGACCATATTCTAAGATGATTGGTTGGTAATTTTATTTCCTTCTCGCATGGTTTTGTAGTTGTAGGGATCATTGAAGTATTTAATTAACATTAAGAGGAGTAGGAGGATTCGAGATTATTATATTAATTTAGAAATTATTCAAGTATTTGATTTATGATATATATGTTATGTTTTTTGAGTTCCCATGATTTTCTAATATGATATTAGAGCCTTGATGTCTTTTGACTTCAATGGTTATCTGGCATGACGTCAAGGTTCTTGTTTTTAGAGGTCTTCGGTTTTTCATTACATACACGTGAGAAAGGGTATTAGTAAAGAAAATTGGAGTTTTTATCACAAAATTAAGAAAACTTTAACGAAAAGTTTTTGGTACTGTTTACTTTAACGGAAAATCACATTTTTATACTAAAAAGTCAATTTTGATACTATTCACTTTTCCTTTATTTTGTCGTCATCGTTAAAACTCAAAGTTTTGAAGCCATTTTCATTAGTTTTCCTTAACCCAACTACTTATAAACACATGCAATGCAATGTTCCTCCCTGTTCCTATGCGGGATTGATACTCTTAACAGTTAGCTTCATATACCTTATTGACCTATTCTAAAAGTTTAAGTTTTTCGAACTTGGTTATTGACACACCCCGATCCGAAAATGAGGCGTGTTGGCCATCACGTGAGCGTGACGTAACAATGTGCACAGTGCAGAAGCAAGATTCATAAGAAGAATACGAAAGAATTAAAACCAGGCCACTAGCAACCTAATTAAGATAGTGAGATAGAGCGAGAATTTAGAGTGATTACACAACCAGAGCATAAATGGCCTACGTGCAGTCAAGCAGAAAAATAATAAATGCAATTGACACCCGAAGGTGGTCATACATGAGTGAATTCTATCAGAACGTCCGATGAGATCCTCGTATGCCACCAACGAACACTACCTAAACCTGGAGGGGCGAAAAACAAAGTTGAGTGGGCCAGCAAAACAAATCTTTTCAAAAATCATTCTTTTCTCAAAAGTTATAACCCCTCGCCGTAAAACCTGTATAATTCCCCATAAATAAAGTATATATTTATATATATGTAAATCTCGAAATCAAGCTGGAAAATATGAATGTATGCCATGCCAAAGTATCAGAATTGAAAGCTAAATCATAACTCTATGGATTTGATTAAATGTCAGGTAATCATCTCGGCCCTCGGCCGCATATATAACTCATAATCAATCTCAATAATCAACTCAGCCCTCGCTTATATATAAAGCTCATAATCAACTCATCATATCATGTCTATCAATCCTGCACACAATCAATACCACCTATAGTGGTCTACACATCATCACTGAATATGGAATAAGTATGCTCTAGTGCTACAATCACGTGAAGACTGTGCAAAGGATTCGCGGGTCACGTACGAGTCGAACCCACTTATAATGGTCTATACGACAGGACTGTGCACCTAACTTGGATCCAAGGCGAGCATGCGGTGCGGGAGGTGAACATCACGTGAAAGACTATGCCCCTAACTCTGGGCGGGAGCACTAATATCAAGGTGCAGATGTATTAGCTCTCATCACATCACATCATTTCATTCTCATTATAGCTCGTAAATAAACTTACCTTACACTTACCTGTGCGTCTACAGAACCATCATAATTATATGCAATCACTAATGCATAAATAAATTAAATAGATACTTTGCATGGCATTTCAAAACGTATAATCATTTAAGTTCATTTTTTGGGAAAAATAGCAATATATAGGTATATACGGAAAAAATAACTACCCACTCATTGGTAAGTAACCGGGTCGTAACCCCCACGCCTAGCTTGGCTACGCTCGTCCTCTGAATAGCCCTCACTTATATGAGAAGTAACTGAAATAACGTTAATTAACGCACATAAACGGAACTTTGGAAATAACTTCTCATACATAGCTCAATTTTCATATTTGAATATACCAACGTGATCTACACAACGTCACGAACACGCAAAAAAATTTAAAATATTTTTTCCGGCCTCCACGCCCCGCCACGCGCATAGATCTACGCGCCCCCACTCGCGGTCATGTGACAGGCACACTGACGGCGTCAGTTAACACTGTCAAGTGTATACTGGGAACATTCCATCTATTCTTAACAGTAACCATTAAAGTTAACTAACGGCATTAGCATATTCCGCCATCTTCTACCTTCCGGCAACCGTCGTCGGCGCCGGAAACTGGGAATTTTTCGAAACCTTATATCTCCGTCAAAACTCAATCATTTTTCATGATTTTTGTGTCAAATTGAAGCATTCGAAGAATATAACACAAATATACCTCTTTTAAGCCTCGATAACTATGGGATCTCGCCGGGAAAATCCCACAAACTTCGGCCAAACTTTAACAACTCCGTTCTCCACACTCCGACGTCCAAAATCTTCAAACAAATGTCCCTGAGCTTCGTAGGAACCTCCTAAAGCTCCCCGTGAGCTTAGAATTTCCAAAAACACAACCAATTACAATTGCATGAACAATACATATCTCGGGGGTTATGATTTTGACGTGAAAATGACGGAAATCTCACCTGAAACTGGTATGGATGAACTCGTGGTGACGAGATGAACGCAATGGTGGTCTTTACGTCCTCAATCTGTGAAGTTTCAGAGGGATTTTGGGTGTGTCCGTATGAAATGGAAGAGAGAGGGAGAGTTCTGCAAGAGAGAGAGAGAGTACGAGAGTGAAAAGAGAGAAAGTTATGTTGGTTTGTGTGTGTGGTCCAAAAGCCACCAATCACAACTAAGGGTTTCCCCACTTCTCATTGGTCCCTAAAACTAAGGAAATAACATAATTGGACCAATACCTTAGTTTGATTTACAAATGCACCCCACGCTCAAGGGTAATTTTGTAACTTCACATCAACTATACAAAATTCCCGGGACGGGCTGTCACAATTTACCCACCTTATACAAATTTCATCCCGATATTTCATACAACAAATACAACCACTAGTATCCATAAAATAACCTTGGATACATCTCTCTCATCCTGTCCTCTGTCTCCCAAGTCGCCTCTTCCGCTGAGTGATTCCTCCACAAAACTTTCACCAAATGCACTGTCTTGTTCCTGAGCACTTTATCTTTCCAATCCAATATTGTCACTGGCTCCTCATCGTAAGTCAAATCTGGACTGATCTCAAAAGGTTGATGAGGTATCACATGTGACAGATCTAAAACATAATGTCGAAGCATAGAGACATGAAACACATTATGCATTCTGGACAGCTCTGACAGCAACTCAAGCCTGTAAGCAACTTCACCAACTCGCTCGGTGATCTAATAAGGTCCAATGTACGTAGGACTCAACTTGCCTTTCTTTCCAAATTGAACAACACCTCGCCACGACGATAACTTCATAAATACCCAATCACCTACCTTATACACTCGATCAGTGGCATGCCTGTCCGCTAAGCTTTTGTGGCGATCTTGGGCCGCTTTCATGTTAGACTTAATAACATGAACATCCTGAGTAGTCTCTTCTACTATCTCAGAGCCCACCAAAACTCTTTTGCCAACCTCCGACCAACACAAGGGTGTACGACAAGGCCTGCCATAAAGTGCCTCGAATGGTGCCAAACTGATGCTCGAATGAAAACTGTTATTTTAGAAAAATTCCGTCAAATCCAACCGCTTATGCCAAGCACCTCCAAACTACAAAACTGAAGATCTTAGCATATCCTCCAACGTCTGAATAGTCCTCTCTTATTGACTATCCGTCTGAGGATGATATGCCGTACTGTAAAGTGATCTCGTAACAAGAACTTTCTGGAATGTTATCCAGAACTTAGAAATGAATCTAGGATCATGATCCGAGACGATACTAACTAGAACTCCATGGTACTTCACAATCTTTGATAAAAACAACTCAGTTAATCGGCTTAATGAATACTTTTCCCTCACAGGAACAAAATGCGCTGACTTAGTAAGCCGATCAACAATCACCCAAATTCCATCATAGCCGTTCTGTGTACGAGGAAGCTTGTACACAAAATCCATGGTAATATTTTCCCATTTCCACTGTGGAACGGAAAGCGGCTGCGTCAATCCAAACGGCTTATTCCTTTCGGCTTTGACTTGCTGACATATGACACATCTGCTTACATACTCAGCGATGCATTTTCGTGCCTCCGGGATGCATCGCATAAACTGAAATATGTGCTTCGTCCAAAATATCCTTATTCAATTCTGCATTGTCTGGTACGTACATCATTTTTTCCTGCATAAGCATACCGTCTGTTTTTCTTATTCGAAGGGCTTCTTCTTCCCTGCATTTCTTAGTCGAATAAGTTCCTGAGTTTCTTCATCATTAATCTGTGTCAATTAGGATTAGCCTGACTTGGAAACTAGCAAGCAAGGCTTCCTCTTGATCATCTACCAGTGGGTTCTCTATCTCTAACTGCACTCCAGTTGATCTCAACTCTGCAAGAAGAGGAACATGTCTAGCGTAGAAAATATTAACTCTGCCCTGAGATTTCCTGCTAAGAGCATCAGCCACTATATTTGCATGACCCGAGTGATACTCTATCGTGCAATCGTAGTCGCTCAACAACTCAATCCATCGTCACTGACGAAGATTCAAATCCTTTTGAGTGAACAGGTACTGAAGACTCTTGTGATCTGAGAAGATCCTACATTTCTCACCATAAAGATAATATCTCCAAATCTTCAAAGTGAAAATAATGGCCGCTAACTCCAAATCATGAGTAGGATAATTCATCTCCTGAGGTTTTAACTGACACAAAGTGTAGCAATTACCCTACCATGTTGCATCAAAACACATCCTAGGCCTAATCAAAGAAACATCGCTAAAAATCTCAAAGTTACCACTATTATCAGGAAGAGCTAAAACAAGAGCATGAGTGAGATAATTCTTCAACTGCTGGAAACTCTGCTCACAATAATCATCCCACTCGAATTTAACCTCCTTCCTGGTCAACCTCGTTAGTGGTAAAGCCAAGATTAAGGAATCTTTAACAAATCACCAATAGTAACCTGCTAAACCAAGAAAACTCCGTACCTCGGTGACGGTTATTGGCTGCTCCCAATTCTCCATAGCTGCTATCTTCTGAGGGTCTACCTGAATACCTTGAGCTGAAACAATGTGCCCCAAAAATGCTACTTGATCTAGCCAGAACTGGCACTTGCTGAACTTAGCATACAATCGATGTTCCCTTAGCTTCTTTAACACCAAAGTAAGATGTCGAACATGGTCTGCCTTTGACTTAGAATACACCAGAATGTCATCAATGAAGACAATGACGAATCTATCCAAATACTGTTCAAATACCTTATTCATCAAACCATGAAAGTTGCTGGTGCAGTAGTCAATTTGAATGGCATCACGAGTAACTCTTAATGACCATAACGAGTCCTAAAAGCAGTTTTAGGAACGTCGTCACTCTTGATCTTCAACTGATAGTAACCAGACCTTAAATCAATCTTAGAAAACACACAGGCACCTCAAAGTTGATCAAAGAGATCGTCTCTACGCGGCAATAGATAACGGTTTTTAATCGTCGCCCGATTCAATTACCTGTAATCAATACATAGCCTCAAGGTACCATCTTTCTTCCGAACAAATAGGACTGGAGCTCCCCAAGGTGAAGTACTAGGCTGAACGAAACCTTTATCAAGTAACTCCTGCAACTGGATCTTCAACTCTCTCAACTCAGCAAGAGCCATTCGATAGGGAGTTAAAGAAATAGGATCAGTATCTGGAAGTAAATCAATGACGAACTCCACATCACGATCTAGCGGCAATCCAGGTAATTCATCAGGAAGGACGTCAGAAAATGTCTGACCACTCGAACATTCTCCACGCTAACAAGAGCATCGTTATTTAGTACCACGTGAGCCAAATACCCTTGACAACCTTTCTTTGGCAACTTTTTGGCTCTCACCGCCGAAATGACTCCATGCCTAATTCCCCTACGTTCACCCATGAAAGTAACTTCAGGTAATCCAGGACGATGGAAAGTCACTGATTTCCCGTAACAGTCAATTTTGGCACGATTGTAGTGCAACCAATCTGTGCCTAGAATGACGTCAAAATCGACAATATCTAACGGAGTGAGGTTAGCAGGCATAACCACATTCTCCACTACTACGGGACATCCTGGATATACTTAATCTACATAACACTTCTCCCCTCTAGGCATAGTAAACTTTAACTCATACCCAAGGGGTGAAGGTTTGAGGTTGAGTCAACTGAGCAAATGAATGAGAAATTACGGAATGTGTAGCGCCACAGTCAATTAACACTTTAGCATAATGACCAAGAATATTTAACGTACCCATGATCAAGTCCGGATTGTTATAAGCATCATGCAGCGAAAGGTCATGGATACGTCTCTGAGCTTGCTGTCTTCCTCCCCGACCTCTGTTGGCGTGAACTTCTCGTCCTTAAGAATTACGCCCCTATCCTGACCACAGGTGTAACAACCACTACTACCTCATCGACACTCACCGAATGTCGATTATTGCACCTACGGCACAAGAAAACACTGCCCCTATCGGAATTCCCCTGCCTCGGGAATCTAAAACCGCTTGAAGACTTACCAACTCCTCTCCAACCAGTGGAACTAAAACCTCCATTGGAAGAACTATAACTGGGGCGCTACACATTCCTCATATTCCTTATAACAATCCGGACTTGATCATGGATAAGTACCATAAGGTTATCTTCCTTATAACACTTATCCCTCTTCTGGTTCCCATTTCCTCATCTTCTTCCTCACTATCACTGGGCATATTCTAAGAGTCCTCAATCCTCAACAAAATCTCATAAAACTTCTTATAAGTACCACAAGGATAAATAGTCGCCATCGAACGCCATTTCTTCTTAGTACCAAGCTTAAAGCGTCTAAGCATCTCAATTGGATTAGCAACAGTTTTTGGATCATATCGAGACAAATCAGTGAACTTCTTGTAATACTCGTTAGCAGATAACTTCCCCTGTTTCAAACCTGTGAACTTCTGCTTCTTACGGTCTAGATATGTTGAGGGATGAATCTCTTATAGAATGACCGCTTAAAATTCTCTCAGCCTGCAATCTCCTCGAGCGTCCACCCGTAAGTCTCCTGTTTCCACCAAGATGCAGATTCTGCGTCCAAAAGCCAACTAGTGGTCTCTACCCACTACCATCGGAAGGACTCCCCAGACTCTAAATCAGCCTAAAGTCTTCTCAATCTAATTGAGCCAACGCTCAAACCCTATATGGCCTTCATTGCCCTTAAAGGTAAGTAACTTAAGATTATACACCGACTCCAAATGAGTTCGCTGAGGAGGGTGAACAACAAACTGAATAGCATTGGCAATAACTTCCACTAATTGAGCAATATCAAGCAAACTAGACTCATCAGTATGACGTGGCTCTCTACGAGATGGCATAGTTCTGACATAATCACCAAGATAATTAGAATATTCATAAGATATGCAGGACTGCCAAACCTAGGCTCTGATACCAAATTGACACACCCCGACCCGAATGTGGGGCGTGCTGGCCGTCACGTGAGCGTGACGTAACCATGTGCACAGTGCGGAAGCAAGATTCATAAGAAGAATACAAACGAATTAAAACCAGGCCACTAGCAACCTAATTAAGATAGTGAGCTAGAGCGAGAATTTAGAGTGATTACACAACCAAAGCATAAATGGCTCACGTGCAGTCAAGCAGAAAAATAATAAATGCAATTGACACCCTAAGGTGGTCCTACATGAGTGAATTTTGTCAGAACGTTCGATGAGATCCTCGTATGCCACCAACGAACACTACCTAAACCTGGAAGGGCGAAAAACAAAGTTGAGTGGGTCAGCAAAACAAATCTTTTCAAAAATCATTTTTTTCTCAAAAGTTATAACCCCTCGCCGTAAAACCTGTATAATTTCTCAGAAATAAAGTATATAATTATATATATGTAAATCTCGAAATTAAGCTGGAAAAATCAAGGTGCAGGTGTATGAGCTCTCATCACATCTCGTCATTCACATCACATCATTTCATTCTCATCATAGCTCGTAAATAAACTTACCTGACACTTACCTGTGCGTCTGCAACACCATCATAATTATATGCAATCACTAATGCATAAATAAATTAAATAGATACTTTGCATGGCATTTCAAAACGTATAATCATTTAAGTTCATTTTCTGGGAAAAATAGCAATATATAGGTATATACGAAAAAATAAGTGCCTACTCACTGGTAAGTAACCGGGGCGTAACCCCCACACCTAGCCTGGCTACGCTCGTCCTCCGAATAGGCCTCGCCTATATGAGAAGTAACTGAAATAACGTTAATTAACGCACATAAACGGAACTTCAGAAATACATACATAGCTCAATTTTCGTATTTGAATATACCAACATGATCTACACAGCGTCACGAACACGCACAAAGTTTTAGAATAATTTTTCCGGCCTCCACGCGCCGACAGGCGCATGGACCTACGCGCCCCCACGCGCGGTCATGTGACAGGCACACTGACGACGTCAGTTAACGCCGTCAGGTATATACTGGGAATATTCCATCTATTCTTAACGGTAACCATTAAAGTTAACTAACGGCGTTAGCATATTCCATCAACTCTGACGGAATATGCTGTCATCTTTTACCTTAAACTCTCTGGCAACCGTTGCCGGCACCGGAAATTAGGAATTTTTCGAAACCTTGTATCTCCGTCAAAACTCAATCATTTTTCATGATTTTTGTGTCAAATTGAAGCATTTGAAGAATATAACACAAATATACCTCTTTTAAGCCTCGATAACCACGGGATCTCATCGGGAAAATCCCATAAACTCCGGCCAAACTTTAACAACTCCGTTCTCCACACTCCGACGTCCAAAATCTTCAAATGAACGTCCCCGAGCTTTGTAGGAACCTCCTAAAGCTCCCTGTGAGCTTAGAATTTCCAAAAACACAACCAATTACAATTGCATGAACAATACATATCTCAGAGATTATGATTTCGACGTGAAAACGGCAGAAATCTTACATAAAACTGGTATGGATGAACTCGTGGTGATGAGATGAACGCAATGGTGGTCTTTACGTCCTCAATCTGTGAAGTTTCAGAGGGATTTTGGGTGTGTCCGTACGAAATGGAAGAGAAAGAGGGAGAGTTCTGCGAGAGAGAGAGAGAGAGAGAGAGAGAGAGAGAGAGAGAGAGAGAGAGAGAGAGAGTACGGGAGTGAAGAGAGAGAAAGTGATGTTGGTTTATGTGTGTGGTCCAAAAGCCACCAATCACAACTAAGGGTTTCCCCACTTCTCATTGGTCCCCAAAACTAAGGAAATAACATAATTGGACCAATACCTTAGTTTGATTTACAAACGCACCCCACGCTCAAGGTCAATTTCGTAACTTCACATCAATTTTACAAAATTCTCGGGACGGGCTGTCACAATTATTTGACTATACACACTAGTACAATGTTATTTTTTTTACTAAGTTTGAGACTTTTAGCTGAGTTTTTGATAAATCAAAATCTTAAATTAAATTTATCTAAATTACAAAACAGAAGATTCGAACTTTAGTGTAAAAATTACTCTAGTCAAAATTGACTAAAATGATTGTTCTATTCAACTTGACTAAATCCAAATAGACCTCTGTAGTCTGATTCAATTATTTACTATTTCTTTCCTTAAGAAAGTTATTCTTTGTCAAAGCTTGCTTTTTAAAGAAGGTATTTTTATATAATGTATAGGAAATACCTTTTCTACATAAAACCGTTACGTGAGGATTTTTTGGTTTACAAGAAGATAAATATAAATTAAATTTCAATGCTTTATTAAATTTATTTTATAAGTTGAGGAAAGGATCACACAAATCAAAGTCCAACTTCACAACACCAAATATATCACAAATCAAATGACACCAATATATACGCACTCTGTGTGCTTTCTTTTATAAAAACAATATAGTCGGTCAAATTTTTTACCTAAATTTGGTGTCCGATTCTCAAATATATCTCATGACACCAAAAAAAAAAAAAAAAAAAAAAAAAAAAACAGAATTGTTGGAATCGAAAATGTGCTTAAGTTTCAAAACAGAGAATTTTTATAATATATAAGAACGTGACCAACACCATCAAATCAAAGTCACATAACAAAAATACAATTCTATTGAACATAAACAGTGTGCACCAAATGGAGGGTCCAAAACAAGCCATTTGTGACCAGCTGTGACTTTGTCACTGTCACTAAAATTGAAAGGATAAGTAAAAAAACATAACACTCTTGTAAGTTGTAAAGAAGGTATATCATTGGATAGTTGAGAGTCCTATAGTTGAAAAAGGGGAAAGAACTTGCACACACCTCTCAGATAATATATGTTTTTTTTTAATTTTATTTTATTTATTACAAGTGATATGCACTGATTTATATTAAGAGCAAGAAGGGGGAATATGATTTGAACCTGAAACTCAATGAATTAAATAGAAAGATTCTAACTACCAAACAATCCACCACTAGTTAATTTATGTTAATAATCGACATCGTTGCACAAGTGAGCAATACAGTTAAAGTTATAAACATCTCATACGCAAGTGTGAGACTTACTTCTATTAGAAACAATATCCTATTAATTTTGTATGTTTAAATAATATTATTACCGTATTATTAATTCAAAAGTGTGGGTGATGCACGTAGTCTTTCTTCTGAAAATCATAGAAAGGTTCAATCATCCCCATCCATTTGGCCTCACAATTTTTAAGCCGATTGAAAATAATATGGGGTAAGAGAAATTTTTTGGTGTGTTTAGAACCCCACACACACACGTTTCATCACCATCACCTGGCAGATCCATTGTTTGGATCAAATGGATGTTTTCTAAATTTATTTTCCTATTCGATACTTTCTGCTGTCAAATTACAGGGCTTTACCAATTGGATCAGTTCTTGAAAAAATTACGAAGTCGAAATTTATTCGAATAAAAGTCAACAAACCAATAAAAATTTGTTTGTTAGCTTTTTTTGTCTTTACATTTAGCACACACAAAAAATAAATTATAAAATTGTGTTAAATAATGGTATGGAGCTATTTAATGCTGTGCAGTGTTCTAATCTCAAAATAGGCTAGCAATAAAGTGGTTCAAATTTGTATTTGATGAGAATCAAACCTAAAACCTCTTACTTACAAGTGAAGAAGAATACCACTAGATCGTAGTACTAAGTGACATGTCTTAGATTTACAATGAATCTACAATGAATGCTTGTTAGATTCCAATCTTCCTGCAGGTTGGTTTTTTATACTTGATGATATAATTTTTGTCTTTATCGTAAGTGTTTATATTTTTTAACTGTATTACAATATCGTCTCTGTTAAAAAAAAAACCTGTATTAGAAGTCCTTCATGCAGTGACACATAACAAAAAATTATGTCTATAAGGTCATCTGTCTAATTAACCGTACAAAGGTGTAGTGGGTCTTCAGATAGGCAGATGACACAATTTCAAAATAAATGGCCATTGAATATTAATAATTATAAATTTCCTTTTTGTGACACAAATTTTAAAAATTGTGTCCAGTAAATAGTAATAAATTATAAATCATTCAACTTTCAATATAGCAAAAGAATATGTTGGCATAACTAAGGATTTGTGCATTTGAATTATTTTAATATTGTTTATGTTTGAGTGGTGTGCTGTGGGACCCACCCACGTGTGAGTCCCAGGGCCGATCCAGAGATTTTTGAGGCCTAGGGCGATGCCAAAAAATGTGCCCTCACTTCATATAAAAAAGTTATTTGTTTTCATACGTAAGACATCGATAAAATTATATTTAAGAAAACACTTCAAACTCAATAATTTTAAAACAGAAAATAACTAATTTATTTTGTATCGAGATAAGGAAACAAAAAAACTTTGGGCTTACAAGTAGATAGATTATGAGTTTTGTTTTTCATTTGAACTTTTATAGTGTTTTTGTATAAATCGTGAGATATTTTTTCTTATTTACTAACCTCGTCAATATAAGACTAAAAATATAATAATGTTTTCGAGTCTTTAAGGATGGTATAAGTAATGAATGAAAACTACATTAAACCTTTTGATGACATGTAATATTATTTGCAAATTTGGTCTAAAAATTTAGTCGATGCGTTATTCTTTGTTGAATATTAGACTTGAATTGGAACAGATATTTAAAAACAGAACCCCACATAGCTACTATCTAGTAAATAAATTAACAACCAAACAAAAATTTGTAAAAATTTGAAAAAAATAAAATAAACATGCACATAGCATTTCGAACTTAGGACCTCTTGTTAATTTTAAACAATAATAACCATTGCTTCCAATTAAACTTTTTGATCATTTAGCCAAATTTTATAAATTTATACTATTATGAAAGGAAATTTGTAAAAATTGGAATGTAAATAGGCCACACATGGTGTTTTGAACCCAAGACCTCCTCATTAATTTTAAACAACAAAACCACTAGTTCTAGTTATATTTCTTTGTCAATAAACCACATTTATAACTTTATATTTTTATAAAAACATACATAAATATATTGCCCTAATAATTTTGGTGCCCCCAATTATTTTGGACCCCGGACAGTCGCCCTGCCCGCACTGGGCCTGGGGCGGGCCTGGTGAGTCCCTTTTCCCTGTGCAAACCCCCTCGTTTTCCCCTCACTCTCTTTTTGCCATCCCCATTCCTCGCACTCAAACTCTGCATCTCTTATGTTGGCACAATTATGGATTTGTGCATTTAAATTATTTTAATATTATTTATGTATGAGTGGTGTGCCGTGGGACCTACCCGTCTCTCTTCACCGTGCAAACCCCTCATTTTCCCCTCACTTCTTTCTGCCATCCCCACTCGTGTCTCTCTTCTCCCTCAGTTCCTCCTCTCTTCTCCTTTTGTCCCTCATCCTTCTATTCTTTCTCTTGGCTTGCTTCTCCCTGAGCAACACATCCACCACGTTCTCCAGCGACTTCAAACACCAAATCACCACCACCCTCGTCCCAACCTCACACCAAACACAAAATTAGAACCCAGAGTCCCAGAACTTAGACTCGAACCTCAAATCAGAGAACCAGAGCTCCGTCTCGAATCCAAGAGAGTTCCAGCAAGTTCATTGTTTTCCCTACCGAGGTAAGGTCCGGAGTCGCTCTTCACTTATTTCTCTCAGATTTAAGGGTCTTCCCTCGTTTCTTCCAAGCAAATCCCAGCTGTGCCATCAGAATTAGTAGAGTCACAACCCAAAATCACTTTCATCGTTGCAGATCTGCTGCATCCTCCTGCATTTTTTGAATTTTTGTTTTTTTTTTGTAACGCTGCAACCCAAAACTAATAAATTGTAAATCCGACGCAACCATAGAGTCTTAGCAATTCCTTGAGCTTAGTACCACCTCAGTGCTGCAATCGACACCCAAAAGGTGAGCCCCATATATCTCCTTGTACATTTCTTGTCCATTAACCATCCTTGTTCAGTCTGATCCGTGAAATCCTCATGCATGTGGTTGCTTCTCTATGTAGGACTTTCTCTCCTTCATCTTCACTGCAAATCCCAACGCAAATCCGTCTATACAAGAAGTGTCTCATAGATCCTCACGCCCTCGAAGGTAAAATTCATCCCTACAGTTATTTGAGCCTGAACTTGGCTGATCTGTAAATGTGTTGCTTGTGCATGCCTAAAATATGAATAAGGTTATGTCTCGCATAAATATGTGAAAGTAGTACTTCTTGATTTCAGTGCGTTCATGCATCAGTGGTTTTAGTATACTGTCTGCAAGCTCATGAATGTGTTATCTATATTGCATGTCTCCATTGATGAACGCATGATGTCAATTTCTGTGTAATTTGAGATGGAATGTGGAAGTGGTTTGAATTTATGGTGTATTTATTATGTGTAAGTTGTGTGTTTTTTTATCTTTGAGGTTTTTATTCATAACCTTAGCAGGAAGAGGCCCATATTCTATATAGACCGGCTGATTAATTTATTTGTGGAACAAGATGGGATGAAGTAAAAGCTTTCTGGGAAAGATTCAAGTGTTCAGAAATGCTTGTTTTCATCATTCGTATGAATTGATTGTGTGTAGAGCTAAATTGTAAAAGCATTATGTAATATTTGAATTTTGTTTTAATATTTTACCTATTGGGCACAAAAACAAACCTGTGCTAACATGGCTTGGAAAAAGTTAGAACTGTCAGAACTGAGACACAAAAGAACCCCTATTTGTGCTGAGCTTTTTGGGCATCAAAGACCATATTGTGCCCAATGGTCGATGGTGACGCCCATAGAGGGCACATACACAAAGATAGTAGCTGCATTGTTACTATTGGTCTATGGGCACAATTGTTGGTGCTTTTTGGCTTCAAAGGGCACATATAATTTATTGTGTGCAGTGGCCATTTTTGTTGTAGTGATAGCATATGTGCGTCCCTGTAGTTCTAGAATTTAATGGTGTGCCACTAGGTAACCATATCTATTATTTCACTTAAATGTGATATATCACTTTAAATCACCATGGACGATGAATACCCATTTAAATTCAAGCATGGGATCAACACAATATTATAAATACATGTCGAATTGAAATAGCATTTTTTTAGTTGAAGATTTTTGCAAATAGAAGTCCTAAAATATGTGTGCATAATATGCTATTTCAATTCACTGCATATAGCGCGCACAGAAGCTCAGGAACCGGTTTCCCATTCTCAGACACAGTTGTCTTGGTTTTAGATTTCCATTCAATTTTATTTCGTGTAAAAGATTACACAAATGATCGCTAGCCCCCGAATCAAGTATGTAAGGTTGGATAGAATTTACCGCAGTTGTTGAACCCATGATAGCAAAGACATCGAGATCAAAGTTTGTCCCGGGGTCTAGAACAATTTTTTTCCTAGATATAATTTGCCACTTCTGTTAAATCATTTTCTTATCTGGGTTGTCTGTGAATTAGAACTGTTAAGAAGATTCTTATCTCCAAAATTTTAATTAGCGAAAGTTAGACTCAAATAAAAAGGGCCTTTATTTTTATTGGTCTTTCATCTAATTTTATCAATTTCGATTTAGCTATGAAATCGGGATTTGCTCCCAGTAAGCATTGAATCCCTCGACAGACGGGATTGGAAACTTGCAACGGTAGACTGAAAATCGCATATACAGCCAATCCTTCAATCACATCCATTCAAGAGGGTGTATGCTACCCATATGCATCTCATGCTTCCTCCAATCATATTCGGCTTCAAATGCTCAAATTAAACCGCTTGTAAAATTAGCTGAATTACTACCCACCAAACAATGCCTTGTTGGAATTTGAAACTTAAATAACTCCAAGCAACCATTGAATTACCATTTGAAGTACACATAAGCCGGTCCTTTGGAGTTCTCTAAATCGTCAAAGCAACCATGGTAAGCATTTAGATAGGGCGACTAGAATGACTATGCGCTTCAGTGGAGTGCCGGGAATAGAACCAATTTTGATACATTTTCCATTCAATATTATGGGTGAGGTTTTTTGTTACAAGTTTCATACATAGTGTGTACAAAATTTAAAACAGGGATTCAATGACATTATATCATGGGGATTAAGGGACTTGATCATGGACCTAAGTTGATTAAATTGCGAGCCAATGATTTTTTGTTAACATTAACGTCCCTTTTGCCAAATATTAAGGCCATCTCCAACCGATCAGGCCAGAGGGCTAGAAGGCCGAAAATAGTCTGAAATGACATGAAAATTATCTCCAACCGAGAGCTAGGCCAAAGGGCTCGTGGGCCCCACCAAACCAAAAATGAGAAAACATGCCAACTGGTTGGCCCAAAGGAGCCAACCAACTAGCCCCGGGCCGGCCCAAAAATTTGAAACCAATGGCTACCTAGCGTTAGTATGATGCCAACTAGCAACAGCTAGCTGACGCCAGGTGACCGTTGGATTTAAAAATTTACTTTTTCGAACAAATTTTTTTTTTAAATTCCCATCTTTTTTCTATAAATACCTAAGCCATTTCTACACTATTTCTCACATAACTTTCACCATTCCATACTATCTTACTTCATTATATTTCAATTCTTCACATTCTATTTTCTTACCTCTTCCAGTAATCTTTCCTCCAATTTTTTTCAATAATTTTCAAATGGACACATCTACAATGAAAGGTGGGGCTTGGACCCGAAAAGAAGATGAAGTTCTATGCAGGGCTTATAGATGGGTCTTAGAAGATAGTGTGAGGGAGAGTTCTCAAACAAGTGAAGGTGTTTAGACTTGTACGTCCAAAAAATACCATGAGTTCTACGAAGGCACCACTCCACCGAATATCCGAAACCACAAGAGTTGTTCTTAAGATGGAAGAAACATCTTCATCCAAGTTTGAATAAATGACATTAAGCACTGTTAATGGCCGCAAGTAGACATGAAAGCGGCTCCAATTACTACGATGAAGTAAGTGTTTTCACCATTTATTTTAAATATTTAATTATATTACGTTTAATTTCTTTTAAATGTTGTAATTATATTTTCTAGGTACGCCAAGCGGAGAAATTGTATATGGAGAACAAATCGAAACCCTTTAATCATCACGGTTGTTGGGAAATATGTAAAGGGTGGGTGTTATTTGAAGATCCACCTCAACAAAGAGTAGGTTCTATGCTGGTGCTCGGAAATGCATCCTCCACTACAGATGAGGTTGAAGATGGATCTCCTATGTCACATCCCGGCCCGGGGCAGATCACTTCCCGGGCCCGCTCTACTACCGTAGCACGATATTGTCCGCTTTGGGCCCCGACCACGCCCTCACGGTTTTGTTTCTGGGAACTCATGAGGAACTTCCCAGTGGGTCACCCATCATGGGAGTGCTCTCACGCACTATTCGCTTAACTTCGGAGTTCCGATAGAACCCGAAGCCAGTAAGCTCCCAAAAGGCCTCATGCTAGGTAGGAATGGGAATATACATTTAAGGATCACTCCCCTGGGTGATGTGGGATGTCACAATCCACCCCCCTTAGGGGCCTGATGTCCTCATCAGCACACCACGGCTAGGGTTAGGCTCTGATACCAATTGTCACATCCCGGCCCGGGGCGGATCACTTCCCGGGCCCGCTCCACCACTGTAACACGATGTTGTCCGCTTTGGGCCTTGGCCACGCTCTCACGGTTTTATTTCTGGGAACTCACGAGCAACTTCCCAGTGGGTCACCCATCATGGGAGTGCTCTAGCCCCCTTCTCGCTTAACTTCGGAGTTCCAACGGAACCCGAAGCCAGTGAGCTCCCAAAAGGCCTCGTGCTAGGTAGGGATGGGAATATACATTTAAGGATCACTCCCCTAGGTGATGTGGGATGTCACATCCTACCATTCAAGAAACAAGAGTAGAAAATCCATCTCTGGGTGAAGGTTCCAGACCTAAGGCTATGGGACGAAACAAGGCCCGAAAATTGAAGAAAAAGAGCAAAGCAAAAGATGATTACGCCTTTCAACAAGGAATGGCAGCCTCTTTGCGATTAATGGTGGAGCAAAATGCCATTGTCGCAGAAGAAAGGAACCATAGGCATGAAGAGCGGGCCAAACAAATACAAGAATAGATGGATGATAGGAATATGCAAAGGATCACTTCAAATTACACTCCTATGAGTAAGACCTATTTTGATAAGAAAAAGAGGGAAATTATGGCTTGACGGGAGTTGTTTACCTCCGACTATAATACTACAATGGTGGATGATGATGATGATTATAGACATTAAATTTAAGTTGCTGTAGTTTTTAAATTTAAGTTGTAGTTTTTAAATTTAAGTTGTAGTTTTTAAATTTAAGTTTAAGTTTCTAAATTTAAGTTGCAGTTTTTAAATTTAAGTTGTAGTTTTTAAATTTAAATTATTGTAGTTTTTAAATTAAAATAAAAAATTATGTTCGACTCTATGACCCTTTGGCACATTCGGTTGGAGATTTTTTTTTGTCATAGGGCTATGTTTGACCTATCTAGCCCCTCAGTTGGAGATGGTAAGAAATTTGGTCTACACTATTTATTAAAATATTAATTTCTTGGAGGGCTATAGGGCTAAAATGATCCCTCTAACCCTCCTTCGGTTGGAGATGGCTTAAACAAGCATGCAATAAAATACTCTCCACACATTCATTGCCAGCAGTTGCAGCCGTGCCTCCTATATTAACTTATCCTTAATCTATACATTATAAACCACGAGTTGGTGACCCAGTGATAAAGGACAGACTACGAGGCTTCCTTAAAACTAAAAACTGGAGGTCTTGGGTTTGAACCCCGCTGCTGGTGTGGAAGCCAGACTTGTGGCCAAGGGATGGCTGAAATGCCTCTATGAGACTTCTCGGCCCCCAAATAAGGCAGATAACCGTGGTTTGCCACCAGTTGTCCTCTTTTTTAAAAAGAAAAAAAATCTATAAATTATATGTCTAAGTAGAAACTTAATCTCAAAGAATTAGGAGAGTCACATTAAGAGTGAAATAGAAGATTACAACTTCAAGAAATCAAAGTGAGGTGGCACGCAAGCCCCTTTAATTAAATACAATGGAAAACTTCAAATTAAGAACAAAATATACAAGTGCCAAACCATATCTCATGTTATAAACGAATAATCACATAACTCAATTATTTGGTCTAGTCCATGATTATCTTTATTTAAATTTAATTTAAATTCAACAATTACTTTTTAAATTAAACAAGTTCTCCTTCTAATTATGTATATAATTAATTAGGTTTTGGTCCAAAATTACACCATAGATTTAGGCCTAGTGTCCCTAGGGTGTGCCAAAGTTTGTAAGGCCAGGATCCAAGTCCAACTTGCTCTCCATCTTAGCTCCCACTACTTAAGGGATTTTATTAAGGAAAACTAATGAAAACAGCTTCACAACTTTGAATTTTAACTACAAACTACCTACTAACTTTATTTAATAGTTAGGACAAACCCAACATTAAATCAGCCCAATCAAAACTGGCCCAAACAATGAGTTTTCGATTTTACCCCTGATGCAACACCTTATCCCGTTTATTTAATCCGTTTTCACTTCAGATGAAATAAAAAATAAAATAAAAAATTTGTATGGTTTCTACAAGTTTCTACAGATCTCATGTCATCTTCTCTCTGCTATTTTCTCAATTTATAATTTCGATCTGATCGTCTACGATGGAGATGACGCCATCCTTGTGATCCATGAGGGAGTCAAGGCCAAGAAGAGTTTGAGAAGTTCGGGACGCTCTCGACCACTCTTCCACTGATAACTAGGAGTTTGAGTGAGTTCTGACAATCATCAGAGATAGCTTAAAGATGGACTCCAAGAGGTACTTGAAAATTTGGTTTCGAATTTGTGAAAAAGTGTGGATTTGTTTTTATCTATTTATTTTCTGCATATTTGGGGCCTTCTAGTTGTGATTATGTTGACTATTTATGGGCTTTTGCAATATTTTACTCATATCTGTTTCAAGTCATTTTTTAAGAAGATGAAATGATTAAGTGTTTGGAGTTTTCTAGTTGCTTTTGATTTGTAGAGCTTTTATTGTTTAAATTAATAAATGTATTATTTTTAAAATGTAAAGATTGGTTGGTTTGCAGTAGAATAGAACATTTGAATCTGTTTTCACAGCTTGCTGCAAGAGAAGATAAATATGCAAGTCAAATTTGCAATCAAGAACGATGTCACCGAACTACCATTTTTCTTCATGAAACTTAACCATTCAATTTTTATTTTGTTTTATATTTTGATTTGGCCTATGATGCACTCTCATTGTCCTTTTGATTCCTACAACTGATTGGAAATACCCCGTTGGTATATCAAATGAACACTAGTACTATTACTGTTTCGTAAACTAAACACTGACTATTTATCAAACGAACAATAGTGCTATCTCTGTTTCGTAAACTAAACATTGATTATTTCTTAAACGGAACACTAGTACTATTACTGTTTCGTAAACTAAACACTGACTATTTCTTAAATGAAACACTAATACTATCACTATTTCGTAAACTAATCATTGACTATTTATCAAACAAATAATAGTACTATCACTGTTTCGTAAACTAAAAACTTACTATTTATCAAACGAACAATAGTATTATCACTGTTTCGTAAACTAAACACTGACTATTTATCAGAACACTACTATTATCATTGTTTCGTAAACTAAACACTAACTATTTCTTAAACGGAACACTAGTACTATCACTGTTTCAAAAACTAAACATTGACTATTTATCAAACAGACACTAGTACTATCAATGTTTCGTAAACTAAACACTGACTATTTATTAAACGGAACATTAGTACTATCACTGTTTTGTAAACTAAACATTGATTATTTCTCAAATGGAACACTAAACACTGATTATTTATCAAATGGAACACTAGTACTATCACTGTTTCGTAAACTAAACACTGACTATTTATTAAACGGAACACTAGTACTATCACTGTTTCGTAAATTAAACACTGATTATTTTTTAAACGGAACACTAGTACTATCACTGTTTCGTAAACTAAACACTGACTATTTCTTAAATGGAACACTAATACTATCACTATTTCATAAACTAAACATTGACTATTTATCAAACGAACAACAGTACTATCATTGTTTTGTAAACTAAGCACTGACTATTTATCAAACGAATAATAGTACTATCACTGTTTCGTAAACTAAACACTGACTATTTATCGGAACACTAGTACTATTACTGTTTCGTAAACTAAACACTGACTATTTCTTAAACGGAACACTAGTACTACTATCACTGTTTCGTAAACTAAACATTGACTATTTTAAACATTGACTATTTATCAAACGGACACTAGTACTGTCAATGTTTTGTAAACTAAACACTGACTATTTATTAAACGGAACATTAGTACTATCACTGTTTCGTAAACTAAACACCGATTTTTTCTTAAACAGAACACTAGTACTATCACTGTTTCGTAAACTAAACACTGACTATTTATTAAACGGAACACTAGTACTATCACTGTTTCGTAAACTAAACACTAATTATTTCTCAAACGGAACACTATACACACACACACATGAGTTCAATTTTATAATGAGATAGATCCAAGGCAATTGCATGAGACTTCCAAACATAATTCAGGCCAAACATAATCATAAACTTGTTTCCAAAAAAAAAAAAAAAAACATAATCATAAACGTTGATGTGAGTCTCGCACTTTAAGTTTCACTGATCCAAGAAATCTTTCCATAACCTTCATTATTTTGTAGTGATTTGTGTAGAAGTTTGGATATACAAGTGAATGTGCAATGTGCTACACTGACACGCCCCAACCCGGAAAGGTCGGCGCATGCTGGCCGTCACTGTGAAGTGACGTAACCATAGGGGTAAGTGATGTAAAAAGTGTATAAATTTAAATTGAACATAGAATTAATTAAAATTTGAAATAGTGACAGAGTGCACAAACGTGGGTGTGGCCCACTATAGTTATTCAGAGCTTAACGAGGGAACGACTACCGAAGAGTAGTCAAGCAACTAAAGTACGCTTATTACACATAGTGATAAGTTCATACGTCAGAAGCGGAATGCCGAATGTCAGAAACGTTTCAAGGTTCCTCGAATGCCACGCAGAATAGCTATCTAGGTCCTGGAGGGGCGAAAAACAAGGTTGAGTGGGTCAGTAAAAGAAACTTATGTGAAAACGTTTGGTTTTGAATATACTAGCCCCTCGCCGTAAAACAATTATAGTTTCCTTTATTAAGAAGTACATTATGAGTAAGTACGTACGTATATATATATATATATCCACAATACTAAAGCCAAGTATAAGCGACAATATACAAGTCAATTATGATAAGGTCGATGCTGCAGTTATATAATCATGTGGCAATGATACAATGCAATATAACTAAGTACTCATCCATCTAATGCTGGCACACAAGTTCAAACAGATAACTCTGAACGAACAGGACTGGGTGTAATCAATACGCTCAAGTACTACGATCACGTGAAGACTGGTGCAAAAGCACATCATATACAAGTCGGATTGCCTAGTGCAATCTACCCGACAGGGCTGGCACCTAACCTGGATCCAAACGAGCGAACGGTGCGATGTGAACATACACGTGAAGGACTGGCCCTGGCCCTGGGGCGAGTACTAACACCGGTGCAGCAAGATGAGTATGTATATAAATATGTATGAATGTCATGGCAAATATATCTCAACCGCATTTCAGCATTTATCACAATTATACCTCAATTATCCAATACTTAGCAACATATACGTAAAGTGAAGCATTTTATGAATTTTGGAAACCATAAATACGTATAGGTATAAAAACAAACTGCCCACTTACAAATACGCAGTCCAAACGAAGCCTCCTAGCTTGGCTCAATCACATACGTCATCGGAATACGTTTCCCTATACGTGAAATTTCTAATTAACTTAGTTTAATACACATAAACGGAAACGTAAATAAAATCTTCATATCTTATCCAAATATAGGGTTTAAATATATGAAATCGTTCTACTCGACGTCACGAACACACACATATTTTTATAATAATTGTTTGACTTCTCACGCGCCCCCACGCTCCGCCACAAGGTGGCTGCGCTGGTGGCCACGCGCTTGCGAGTACACTATACTCGTCTTCTTCGCGGGTTCCAGCCATTTTTTACAGATTTTTCGTCCAACTTTCAGAGCTTCAAACGAGCTCGTTTCTTAACCAAATTTAGTAATTCAAAAGCAAAATTAAAGTTAGGAATGTAGAGAATAGATCTATATTTACAGAAAGTTCATATGTAGTCCGTGTTGTTCAAAAATTGGGTCTGAAAGTGGCCAAACGACCATGGTTACATTTTTCCAGAAAACTTATATTTTCTTCCCAACTTCCAGAGTCGATATCTAACTCGTTACTTAACCAAATTGGATGATTCAAAAGTCATTTTGAATCTAGGAATATATAGAATAATTTTGTACCTAGTAGGAGTCCAAATGTGGTCGAGGTTGACCGGAAAAAGTCATTGAAAGTGACCTAACAACCACAGTCATTTACGTTGGAAACTGCTCTAGATTCAAACGGCCATAACTTTGTCAATACTCAACTAAATCAAGTGAAAAAAAACGAAAGTTGTAGTTCTCGAAGATACGAAGAGAATGGTACCTCGCACGATATCTAACTCGCCGTGGTTTGGCCGGAAACTGCCTCGAAAGCCGCCGGACTCGCCGGAAACTGGGCAAGATTCAAATGAGTATAACTTCTTCAATACTCAATGAAATGGGGTGAAATAAAAAGGAAAGTTGTAGTACTCATCGAGACGAAGAGATTGGTACCTTGCACGCCGGCCAAATCGCCGTGGTTTGGCCGGAAATTAGCTCGAAATCCGTCGGTGCTCACCGAATTTCGGGTTCGAGTTTCTACGTGAAAACGAACGAGTTCTTACTTGAAACTGATATCTATGGACTCGTGAGGTCCTAAGCAATCCAATGGTAACCTTGGATCTTCAAATCACTAAGGTTTGGATGGTTTTCCAAATTGCTCTGTGTGTAAGTGGTAGAGAGAGAGAGTTTGATGAGAGAGAGAGAGAGATAATGTTTGTTTCTCTAGGATTCAGATTGCTTGCCAACGAATATGGAATGGTGAATGATCAGGGATGGAGAGGTATGAGTTGTATTATTCCGCCAGATAGGGTCATGATTGATTGATCACTGCAATTGGAATGGTGAGTTGTAAGGGATGGGTGGGTGTAGTGGAATAGGTTTGGTGAGGGATTAATCTTACACATATTTTCTACTAATGTAAGTTTTATATTACTATAGTTAAATCGAAATAAATTTAATATAACGTTTTCATATTATTCAACGATAAGGGTACAATCGTCATTTTACACGCACGGGGAGAATTTACATAGGAAAATTAGGGACGGGTCGCCACAATCTACCTCTCTTATAAAAATTTCGTCCCCGAAATTAAAATCATTTGTTATACAAAACTTAAGATAGGGATGTACAAACATATGTACCAACGAAGGAATCAAGTCAGAGTAATTGTACAAAAGGGAAAATGCTACTCTGTCGCGATTCAGAGTGCATTAATTCCTTTTCATGCCTCAATTGATACTTTCCTTCTTCTTCAGTACAATACTATAGTATAATAGTTTTTGCAAGACAAAATGCTGAAAATATTTATATGTACTACTGTCCCGTCGAAAATACATACATATAATAACATAAAGTTAGAGTAGTTGTATTGATTTTAAAATTGAACATAGGATTTTTCTACTACGTTTCCGAGCGTTGCATACTTAAAAGTACGTAATATCCTTGGGTTGAGCCCAAGTAACAAATAGGTAAAACAACAAATACATAAGTAAATAATACTGGTAAAATAATATACCTATTTACTTGCTTAACAAATTCAACGAATAAGTCCTTGATATTTCGGTATGCAGCCCGCGATATCAACAACTCACTATTGTCATGATAAGTAAGTTACAAATTCCTAAGGGTGCAATATTACCATCGTGCCCCCATTGGAAAATACACAACAACGTCTGATTAAATCTCTATAGTGCTCACGCACTACTCCCTTGGGTAACAACAGTAATGAAACAATTCTATATTCTTATCTTTCACAATTAAACGATTATTCACAAAACTCTTCTGACAAACAAGTGCTAAGCAAGGAATCTCCAAACTACGTTTCAAACGTGACACAACCAAGATCTAGATTTGTAACCGCAGTTACAAGCAGTTCTAACAAGAATAAGTGTCTAATACGATCATGCTATCACTAAAGAGCACATAAATCAAAATACATTCGCAACATAAGACGACAAGAGAGAATATATATATATATATATATATATATATATATATATATATATATATATACACTTTATAATAACATAGAGTTAAAGGTATATACGCAAGTAGATAAGTATGTAAGGAGGTAAGGGTAAGAAATCAAACACTATATATATGTGGTTCACCCAGATTGGCTACGTCCATAGAGTATAAAAGTTCTCATTAATGGTGAAGGGTTACACAAGTACATAAATTCAAGTTCTCGTTTTGTGGGTTCTAGTGAAGAATTTATTACAAATGACATTAGGGACTTGCAAGATCTAAGCCACTGAGAAATCACAAAAACTTTTAAGTGCTGAAGTATGGTATTATCTTACGTTGCCTTCGTTCCTTAGGTAGGAGTGGTATCTTGAACATATGTTGACGCACAAGGTAATGTATCATCTTCACTCGAAGCTTATTGTAGTTTCAGGCTTGGTCAAGTGCGATATCAACCATAGAGTAGGAGTTCCCTAAGTCTCTGACTGAGAAGATCTGCCGAATGAGGTGACAAACAAGGTAAGCAATCAGAGTATCAAGCAATCAGGTCTAGATCGAAAGTTTCACTTCGGGTTCCTGTTGATTGTTCTCCTCCTACTTGTCTCTCATTCAACAACAAGGACAAGGAAAAGGAAAATGAGGAGGGGTGATATGGGATACTTTTGTTTTTTTTTTCTTTTTTTTTTTTAAATTTTAAAAGTAGCTTTCCACAGGCCTATTCTTGAACTGGTTGGAGGGTTTTCTTGCAAGTGATCCTCAGCTTAGTTGAGGATGAATCAGCACGTTGTCTCCACATGCTTCAAGTACTCAGGTCTCCATGCAGATGTGCATCTTCTTTACTTCTTGGATTATCTCAGACTCCGACTTCATCTGGATGCAACTCAGACTCCTCCTGCTTCGTCTGTGAGATACTTTTGCTTTTGAAGAAGTACCTCAACACAGGTTTATTTTTGAAGTGGGCTGGGAGGGGTCTGAGAATTAGGATCTCACTTTCTCCATGTTCTTCAGGTGAAGGTGAGGAGAAAGCGTGATATGAGATACTTTTGCTTTTAACCTTAATGATATGAAATACTTTTGCTCTCGAAGATTTGTTTTCTGGGGTGTTCCAAGGAATTAAGAACACTGAGTAACTCGAAAGCTTTCTTTGAGAATACATTCTCGGAGATGAAGAAAGGAAGAGAGGTGGAGAGGGTGTGCCTTTGCTGTGGAAGGCGAAGGTAGAACTTATAGAAATTTTTCTTCACAACCGGAACTATTCTCGCACTATTTGTCGACAACCGGTGGATGGATGAACAGTACCAGTTACGCGTTTTCTGACAAAGCTGCCCGTAATTTCCGCAAAGCTGACAGTGCATGTGACGAGTGACGACAAACTGGAAAAGCTGATCGCCTCGTGATGTTGAGCAATTCCGGCTTTTGATAGAAGAACGGCTCTTTTGAGACAGGAATCCGGCCTTTGAGAAAGGAGCGTCCAGCTTTTGAGAAAGGTGTCCGGCTGCCTCTTCGATCTGCGAGGAGGTCCTCTTCGATCTCTGAGGAGCGTCTCTTTGATTTGCTTCTTTTTATAGAGGCATGAATTTTGTTTCACCTCACACTTGAACTCCCTTCTGCAAACACTCCATTCTTGCACTTCTGCACTCTTACTCCTTCCGCTCTCTTCTTGCACTTCTGCAATCTTAATCTTTCTGAACTCTTCCTCCTCAACACCTTCTAAAAAAAATGTCTTGCCCTTCCGACCGTCGCCTAAACTTGAATTTCAGAGAAGATGATGACTCGTCTTCTCCAAACAATATTTGGAATCCGTCCTTCATATCCCCCAATGGTCCTCTTACAGTCGGGGACACAATGATGAGGAACGATATAACCAACCTCCTCACTCCAAGGGACACTAAGATGCTATCTAGGCGGTCAGACGAGTTGGCTGTTCAGGACTCTCTTGCTCTCAGCGTCCAGTGTGCAGGCTCAGTTTCAAACATGGGCCAACGCCTTCTTGCACGCTCTCGTCAGGCTGAGTCACTGATGGCGGAGGTGGCTAATCTTCGGCAAGAGGTCAGAGGACTCAGGAACGAGAACAAGGAGTTGCACATGCTCGCAACTAGTTACTCAACCAGCATGAAGAGGAAACTGGACCAGCTGCAGGAGTCGGACGTTCGGATCCAGAGTGATCATGAACGGTTCATGGCGTTACTCCTGAGGTTTATGTTGCCTTCGTCCTCTGGAGTTGCACCAAGTGTTCTGGCTCCGGAGAATCCAACTCTGGCGCTTCGTCTTTCTGGAGTTTCGTCGACTTCTGAGGCTCCTCCCGAGTAACCTTGTGAAGTCTCCATCCTCGATGTTTGTTTGATTTCCATGTATGTCCACGTATGTAGTTTATCGGAGTTTCAATAAACAAGCTTTATTTCGTTTAGCATACTGTGTTAAATACCCTAAGGTATCCTTGCTAAGTTTTTTTTTTTTTTTTTTTTTTTTTCGTCACGCGTTACAAGGTCTTCGTAACCTTCTCAAAACTCGTTCCACTCCTAAATTTCCAAAATCCAACTTCTTCAGTTCAAGTAGCCACTGTTGATCAGTTTATCAGTCGCGCCGCTAATTAACGCGCTTAGAATATTTTAATATTGTTCGTTACCCTGAAACTGTGAACCGGTGTACTGGCATAAGGTATCACTCCCAGATACTAGTACCTACATCCGGTATCAGAAATCATACCACCGAACGCTGGTCAACGGTCTCTGGATATCGAACAGCATCGTCAATTAGTTGCGTCACCGTACGTTGATTACAGTTTAGAGCCTGCTCGAGTAGAAAGTTTCGGGTAATTGGAAAAGAACTGGTCAAGCGAAGCAGTTCATTGATCTTAGGAGGATTTGATTACTACTTTTCGAATTTCTGTTACTCTCAGAATATGACAACTCACACTCGCAAGCCTATACTTACCAAATTGATGGGGCTAGCTACTCGTTTCTTCCAAAACAAAGCTTCCTAGATGGAGAGGTTCGTCGATTAAAGTTCTAGAGGTGATTGTCAAAACGATCTTCTAAAATGACGATAAATCGTCTAAGGTATTCATAACTTTCGGAAAAGTTAACAGGTTTTTCGTGCTCGACGAGGTGGCATGTTTCTGACATAAGAAAACAAGAGTTAAAACACACTAGGAATTTCAGGACTATCTAAACCTAGAGCTCTGATACCAAGCTGACACGCCCCAACCCGGAAAGGTCGGCGCATGCTGGCCGTCACTGTGAAGTGACGTAACCATAGGGGTAAGTGATGTAAAAAGTGTATAAATTTAAATTGAACATAGAATTAATTAAAATTTGAAATAGTGACAGAGTGCACAAACGTTGGTGTGGCCCACTATAGTTATTCAGAGCTTAACGAGGGAACGACTACCGAAGAGTAGTCAAGCAACTAAAGTACGCTTATTACACATAGTGATAAGTTCATACGTCAGAAGCGGAATGCCGAATGTCAGAAACGTTTCAAGGTTCCTCGAATGCCACGCAGAACAGCTATCTAGGTCCTGGAGGGGCGAAAAACAAGGTTGAGTGGGTCAGTAAAACAAACTTATGTGAAAACGTTTGGTTTTGAATATACTAGCCCCTCGCCGTAAAACAATTATAGTTTCCTTTATTAAGAAGTACATTATGAGTAAATACGTACGTATATATATATATCCACAATACTAAAGCCAAGTATAAGCGACAATATACAAGCCAATTATGATAAGGTCGATGCTGCAGTTATATAATCATGTGGCAATGATACAATGCAATATAACTAAGTACTCATCCATCTAATGCTGGCACACAAGTTCAAACAGATAACTCTGAACGAACAGGACTGGGTGTAATCAATACGCTCAAGTACTACGATCACGTGAAGACTGGTGCAAAAGCACATCACATACAAGTCGGATTGCCTAGTGCAATCTACCCGATAGGACTGGCACCTAACCTGGATCCAGACGAGCGAACGGTGCGATGTGAACATACACGTGAAGGACTGGCCCTGGCCCTGGGGCGAGTACTAACACCGGTGTAGCAAGATGAGTATGTATATAAATATGTATGAATGTCATGGCAAATATATCTCAACCGCATTTCAGCATTTATCACAATTATACCTCAATTATCCAATACTTAGCAACATATACGTAAAGTGAAGCATTTTATGAATTTTGGAAACCATAAATACGTATAGGTATAAAAACAAACTGCCCACTCACAAATACGCAGTCCAAACGAAGCCTCCTAGCTTGGCTCAATCACATACGTCATCGAAATACGTTTCCCTATACGTGAAATTTCTAATTAACTTAGTTTAATACACATAAACGGAAACGTAAATAAAATCTTCATATCTTATCCAAATATAGGGTTTAAATATATGAAATCGATCTACTCGACGTCACGAACACACACACATATTTTTATAATAATTGTTTGACTTCTCACGCGCCCCCACGTGCCGCGACAAGGTGGCTGCGCTGGTGGCCACGCGCCTGCGAGTACACTGTACTCGTCTTCTTCACGGGTTCCAGCCATTTTTTACAGATTTTTCGTCCAACTTCCAGAGCTTCAAACGAGCTCGTTTCTTAACCAAATTTAGTAATTCAAAAGCAAAATTAAAGTTAGGAATGTAGAGAATAGATCTATATTTACAGAAAGTTCATATGTAGTCCGTGTTGTTCAAAAATTGGGTCTGAAAGTGGCCAAACGACCATGGTTACATTTTTCCAGAAAACTTATATTTTCTTCCCAACTTCCAGAGTCGATATCTAACTCGTTACTTAACCAAATTGGATGATTCAAAAGTCATTTTGAATCTAGGAATATATAGAATAATTTTGTACCTAGTAGGAGTCCAAATGTGGTCGAGGTTGACCGGAAAAAGTCATTGAAAGTGACCTAACAACCACAGTCATTTACGTTGGAAAACTGCTCTAGATTCAAACGGCCATAACTTTGTCAATACTCAACTAAATCAAGTGAAAAAAAAAACGAAAGTTGTAGTTCTCGAAGATACGAAGAGAATGGTACCTCGCACGATATCTAACTCGCCGTGGTTTGGCCGGAAACTGCCTCGAAAGCCGCCGGACTCGCCGGAAACTGGGCAAGATTCAAATGAGTATAACTTCTTCAATACTCAACGAAATGGGGTGAAATAAAAAGGAAAGTTGTAGTACTCATCGAGACGAAGAGATTGGTACCTTGCACACCGGCCAAATCGCCGTGGTTTGGCCGGAAATTAGCTCGAAATCCGTCGGTGCTCACCGGATTTCGGGTTCGAGTTTCTACGTGAAAACGAACGAGTTCTTACTTGAAACTGATATCTATGGACTCGTGAGGTCCTAAGCAATCCAATGGTAACCTTGGATCTTCAAATCACTAAGGTTTGGATGGTTTTCCAAATTGCTCCGTGTATAAGTGGTAGAGAGAGAGAGAGTTTGATGAGAGAGAGAGAGAGAGATAATGTTTGTTTCTCTAGGATTCAGATTGCTTGCCAACGAATATGGAATGGTGAATGATCAGGGATGGAGAGGTATGAGTTGTATTATTCCGCCAGATAGGGTCATGATTGATTGATCACTGCAATTGGAATGGTGAGTTGTAAGGGATGGGTGGGTGTAGTGGAATAGTTTTGGTGAGGGATTAATCTTACACATATTTTCTACTAATGTAAGTTTTATATTACTATAGTTAAATCGAAATAAATTTAATAAAACGTTTTCATATTATTCAACGATAAGGGTACAATCGTCATTTTACACGCACGGGGAGAATTTACATAGGAAAATTAGGGACGGGTCGCCACATACACTCGGTGAAATTATGTCATTTTCCAATTTAAAGTTCATTATTTTGTAGTGATTTGTGGAATTTAATTTTTTTTTAATTTATTTGATGGGAGGCGAGGCGAGGAATTGGAGATAATTAATGGAATCCAGAGTTTGCCACCTAAACCCCTCGAAGTCTGATCATCTACCTCTTATTGTGGAAATTTGGAGTACTCGCTCAGGGAGGATTTGAAGAGATAAGAGATTTGAGTTTGAAGAAATATGGTTACAAGGAGCAGGCTGTGAAAATGTGATAAAAGGCTGCATGGTCTACTTCCAGCAGAGGGGTGCCTTTATTTCAAGTGTGAGAAAATCCGTGCCACATGGGTTGCTCTATTGGAGTGGCAAAGAGCAGTGTGAGGGACAAATTGGGGGTGTTGTTTGATCATCTACTGTTGGAAGAGTGGGAGTATTGGATGACTAGTGATTTAGGCTAGTCAACTTCCTTTGTGTAAGTTAGGCAAGTTACACAAGTTAGGCTAGTTAACTTCCTTTGTGTAAGTTAGGCAAGTTACACAAGTTAGGCAAGTTAGGCTTAGTTAGGCAAGTTAGGCTTATGTCTTATTTCTTTCCCTATATATATGTTTCATCTTGTAATTGTTTCTTCATGAAATACACATCAAAAATTCATCATGGTATCAGAGCAGGAACTCTAAACCTGGCTCTGTTGATCGTTTCCGCTAAGTCTCTTTTACTCTAAGCCAAGATGGCTGGAGAACATTCTGAAGCTGAAAGCTCGATGGATGATTTAGCTCTACCTAACGTTGAAATCAACCTTAATCAACGTCTCAGTTCTATTTTGTTGAATGAATTCAACTATCTTCCCTGGAGCCGTGCTGTTTCTCTCGCACTTGGAGGAAGATCAAAGCTTGGCTACATAAATGGTGTCATAAAAGCTCTAGCAGTCACTTCTCCTACCTACGAGTCGTGGTTATGTAAAGACCAGTTGGTCATGTCTTGGTTGCTCAACTCAATGGAGCGTAGGATTGCTGAAATTTTCAGCTATTCTGAGTCGTCCATGCACTTCTGGAAGCAAGTCAAAGAGATGTATGGAAATCAAAATAATTCTGCTCGTGTCTTTCAACTTAAGAAGGATATTTCGAGCTTGCAACAAGGAGGAAAAACCTTTGTTCAACACCTTGGCAGCCTTACAAGCATGTGGAATGAGCTTGATGTCTATCGTCCTCATACCACCGATGCCACCATATTGATCAGGAGAGCAGAAGAAGACAAGATTTTTCAACTCTTGGCAAGCTTAGGCTCAGAGTTTGAAGATCTCAGAAGTCACATTTTAATGAATGCTGAACTTCCTTCATTCACTGGTGTTTGTGCCATCATTCAAAGGGAAGAAGTAAGGAGGAAAGTAATGAGCCAAGATACTAAAGACCCTATTCCTGAAACTAGGGCATATGTCTCCAACAACAAGCGTCCCGAAGGAAAAGTTTACAAGGGAAAAATACCAGATTTGAAGTGCAGCTACTGTGATTCACTTGGCCATACAAGAGACAAGTGCTGGATTCTTCATCCATAATTGAAGCCAAAATTCTTGAAAGAGACAAAGGGTCCCCAAAGACATTTGAGTAACAATGGCTACAAGGCAAATTATGCAGCTACCTCCTCAACTGAAGGAATGGTAAACTTCACTACCTATCCTACAGCACTAATTAATGATTTTGCAGCATATCTCCATAACAAACAGCTGCATAACAATGGAGATGAAGCTCATAAAGCTACAGTAGCTAAAGAAAAGGATCACACTGCCTTACTTGGACAATTTACTGGTTTCTTGGCTGAGCATGATCATGTTTCGCATAAGGATATTCCAGGTATTTAAGTGCCTTCTCTACTGCCTTAAATGCTAGTAATGAACATGATTATTGGATCATTGACTCAGGTGCTACGGATCATATGACAAATCAAATTAATAACTTGCATGATTTCAAAATATTGTCAAAACCGTCTCAAGTGTCAGTAGCCAATGGAAAAGGTGCCTTAGTTGTAGGAAAAAGAAAGGTCAACTTACTCTCAAAACACATAGAGTCAGCAGCTCTTTACATTCCTTCATTTCCTTTTCAACTTCTATCAATAGGAGCCATCACCAATTCTCTAAACTGTCTAGCTATTTTTTCTCCCCACAATGTTGTTTTTCAGGACATCATAACCAAGAGAACGATTGGTGAAGGTTTCTTTTTGAATGGTCTTTACTACTTAGCTAAAGATACTAAGGATCCCAAGGTTTTTCAAGTCAGTTCGAGTGTGTCTCAAGATCAACAACTTTGGCATCAACGTTTGGGTCATCCTTCTGAAAAAGTGATGTCTTTCTTATTCCCAAAATTGTGCAAAGACAAGTTGCACTGTGATGTTTGTCATTTGTCTAAATTTTCCAGGTTGCCTTTTGAGTCATCCACCAATAAAGCCAGTCATCCGTTCGAAATCATTCATTCAAATATTTGGGGTCCAATATTAGAGTCCTTTGATGGATATAGATATTTTGTAACCTTTGTTGATGATTTCACAAAAATGACTTGGTTGTATCTTTTGAAATTTAAGAGTGAACTTCCAATTGTTTTTCAAGATTTTCATAAATTGGTTGGCACTCAATTTGCATCAAAAATTCATATATTAAGATCCGACAATGGCACTGAGTATATGTCCCATAACATGTCTCAATACTTGAGTATTCATGGCATCTTGCATCAAACAACATGTGTTGGCACACCTCAACAAAATGGAGTGGCCGAAAGAAAAAATAGAGATCTTCTTGAGAAGACAAGATCAATCATGTTTCATATGAATGTACCAAAGAAATTTTGGTCACAATGAGTACTTACAGCTGCCTATCTTATTAATAGATTGCCTAGCAAAGTACTGAGTTTCAAATCCCCATATGAGATGCTAAAAGGCAGAAAAATTGATCTTTCACACTTGAGAGTTTTTGGCTCCACCTGCTTTGTTCACAACAAATCCCCTCATCATGATAAATTAGATCCTAGAGCTACCAAATGTATTTTCATGGGTTACTCATCCACTCAAAAAGGCTACAAGTGTTACAATCCAATCACAAATAAGCTTCTAGTTTCAAGGGATGTAAGGTTTAATGAAAATGTGTCATACTTCTCAAAGAAACCAAGTGTTGTAGATCAGGGGGAGTTTTTTAGTGATATGTTTCCATTGCCTAGTGTCCCGTACTACCAAGAAAATCCTCCATCATGTGACACTACAAGTCTATCGCCTGAAATTGCTCCTTCCCAAGTCACAGATGTTGAACCTCCAGTCCAGATTCGTCGAAATCCTTCTAGGGTTCGACAACCCCCACTTTGACTACATGATTATGTCACCTACACCTCCAGGTATCCTCTCACAAATTTTGTTTCCTATAAGCAGTTTTCACCCTCTCATATCTCCTTTCTTAGTGCCTTGGATCATACTCATGATCCACAAACATTTCAAGAAGCAAATAAACATAAAGTTTGGCGAAGTGCAATGAGGGACGAATTGCAAGCTCTTCATGAAAACAAAACCTGGAGTGTAATTAAACTTCCCCCAGGGAAGAAAGCAGTGGGTAGCCGTTGGGTGTACAAGACAAAGTTCAACTCAGATGGGACTATTGAAAGACACAAAGCTCGTTTAGTGGCTCGTGGATTTACTCAGACTTATGGCTTGGATTACAAGGAGACCTTCGCTCCTGTAGCCAAAATGAACACTGTAAGGGTTCTCTTGTCAGTTGCTGTGAATCAATCTTGGCCTCTCTATCAAATGGATGTGAAGAACGCTTTTTTGCATGGGGAATTAGAAGAGGAAGTGTACATGAAACTACCACCAGGGCATCCTCAATCATGTGATCCTGACATGGTTTGTCAACTGCACAAATCCATTTATGGTCTGAAACAGTCTCCACGAGCATGGTATGCAAAACTGAGCTCAATCCTTGTAGAGTTTGGCTTCCAAAGAAGGAATGCAGATTCCTCACTATTTGTTTGTAATGGCTTAGTTGGAAAAGTCATTGTTTTAATCTATGTAGATGATCTCATAGTGACAGGTGACAGTGATGCAGAAATCCAATCCCTCAAGCTTGCTCTTCGAAACAAATTTGCAATCAAGGATTTGGGGCGCCTCAAATATTTCCTTGGTATTGAAATTGCCACTTCACAACAAGGTCTCTTTCTCAATCAAAGGAAATATATCCTTGATCTCTTGAAGGACTCTAACTTAATGGATTGCAAACCTGCACGCACTCCTCTGGATAGTAAGCTGCAACTCACTACTCACGGTAAAGCTCTTTCCAATATTACTGAGTATCAAACATTGGTAGGCAAACTCATTTATCTCACAATCACACGACCAGATATCTCCTATGTTGTGAGTATTGTGAGTCAGTTTATGCATGCTCCTACATTAGTTCATATGCAGATTGTGAAGAGAATTCTTCGTTATCTAAAAGCTTCTGTTGGTCGAGGGATCCTTATGACAAAGAATGATAGCACTACCATCATGGGTTACACAGATGCTGATTGGGCTGGGCATTCTCTTGATCGCAAATCAACCACAGGTTTTTGTACCTTTGTAGGTGGGAACTTGGTAACATGGCGCAGCAAGAAGCAAAGTGTTGTAGCTCGTTCCAGTGCAGAGGCCGAGTATCGAGCTATGGCCTCCACTGCTTGTGAACTTATTTGGCTGAAAAGTCTTCTGTTTGATTTAGGGTTTCACAGTAAGGAACCTATATCTATATTCTGTGACAATCAAGCTGCCATGCATATTGCTTCCAATCCTATCTTTCACGAGAGAACGAAGCATATTGAAGTGGATTGTCATTATGTTCGAGCACAGGTTCAAGCCAACATCATCAACACTCATTACACTCGCAGTCATGATCAATTGGCTGACATTTTTACTAAATCTCTTCCTACAGTTCAGTTCATGCGCCTTCTGTCCAAGCTTGGCTCAAGGAATCCCCTCGATCCCGCTTGAAGGGGAGTGTTGGAAGAGTGGGAGTATTGGATGGCTAGTGATTTAGGCTAGTCAACTTCCTTTGTGTAAGTTAGGCAAGTTACACAAGTTAGGCTAGTCAACTTCCTTTGTGTAAGTTAGGCAAGTTACACAAATTTGGCAAGTCAACTTCCTTTGTGTAAGTTAGGCAAGTTACACAAGTTCGGCAAGTTAGGCTTAGTTAGGCAAGTTAGGCTTATGTCTTATTTCTTTCCTTATATATATGTTTCATCTTGTAATTGTTTCTTCATGAAATACACATCAAAAATTCATCATCTACCCTCTGGGGATCTCCGGGCGTGTAGGGAGGAGTTCATGGGGCAATTGGACTCGTTGTTGGGCAGAGAAGAAACCTTCTGGCAATAACGGTCGAGGACACAATGGTTGAAGGAAGAAGATAGGAACACTATTTTTTTTCTTCAACAGGTGTTAAATAGAAAACGGAAAAACACCATCAAGTGTCTGCGAGATGGAGAAGGAATATGGCAGGATAATCCTATGGGTATTGAACAAACGGTAGTGGCTTATTTTAGGAAGATTTTATGATCCCAAGGTATGTTGCATAATGCCTTGCATCAGGTATTGGATGCAGTGTCTCCAAGGGTCACACGTGAAATGAATGCCGACCTGTTGAAACTGTACATTGAGGAAAAGATTAAAGTGGCATTGTTTCAAATGCATCCGTCGAAAGCACCGGGACCTGAATTTATGTCCCCACTTTTTTATCAACAATTCTGGCACATTGTTGGTGCGGAAGTGGTGGAAGCAGTGCACACTTTTCTATGTTTTGGTAGACTATTATGGGAGGCTTGTTTTACGCATGTGATTTTAGTGCTAAAGTTGAACGAACCGCAAGACATGTTGCAACTTCGCCCCATAAGTTTGTGTAACTTCATTTACAAGATTGGAGCTAAGGTGCTAGCTATTCAGCTCAAAGGGAATCTGACAACTATCATCTCTCCTCACCAAAGTGCTTTTGTGCCAGGTCGGTTGATTTCGGACAATTCGCTAGTGGCAGTCTGAGATTGGATATTTCCTCCATAATAAACGCAGAGGGAAAGATGGTTTTCTAGCTTTGAAGCTTTCTCAGTAAAGCTTATGACAGAGTGGAGTGGGCATTTTTGGAGGCTATGATGGTTAAATTGGGGTTTGTTAGGGAATGGGTTAAGGTGATTATGACATGTGTGACTTTAGTCCCTTATTCGTTTCTAATAAATGGTGAGTCGATTATGACATGTGTGACTTTTGTCTCCATATTTATTTCTCCTATGTGTGAAGGGTCTCTCGGTACTTACTACAAAACAGGAATGGAATGCAAGTTGAGTGATATTCAGATTTGTGATGGGGCACTAAGCATTCACCACTTACTCCTTGTAGACGATCGCTTTCTATTTGGCAAGGCTAATATTGAGGAGTGTTATGTGGTTCAATGAATCTTGGATATTTATTCCCAAGCTTCGAGGCAGGCAGTGAATTTCTCGAAGAGTAGTGTGGATTTTAGCGCCAATGTGGGGTTGTATGAACAACGAAAGCTAGGAGATTTTTTGGGAGTTCAGTTGGTGGAGAGGCATGAAAGGTATTTGGGTCTCCCTATGTTTGTGGGAAAAAATAAGAAGCAAACCCTTTCTTTTATTAAGGAGAGGGTGATTAAATGGCTCAGCAATTGGAAAGGGAAGATCCTAAGCAGTGCGGGTAGAGAACTCCTCATTAAGGGAGTTGCTCAAACTCGTTCGGCTTATGCAATGAATTGCTTTTTACTTCTGAACACTTTTTGTGATGATCTACATCAATTGATGGCTTGGTTTTGGCGGGGGAGTGATCTGAATGCCCGAAAAATACATTAGTGATCTTGGGAGAAGTTATGTCAACCTAAGGAAGAGGGTGGTATGGGTTTCAGGGATGTATTTGCGTTTAATTTGGTAGTTCTAGAAAAGCAAGGGTGGCGTTTGGTCCATCAACCTAATTCTTTGGTTGCACAGCTCTTTAAAACTCAGTATTATCCTTAGTCCTCTTTCTGGGAGGGCGTCCACCCCATCATATAGCTCATTCTGTTGGAGTGGTATTATGAAGGCATGCAAGGTAATAATGGGAGGGTCCAGGTGGGTAGTTGGCAATGGCGAGTTGATTAACGTTTGGAAGGATAGGTGGATCAGAAGACGGAATACTTTTAAGGTCCTATCAGTTGCTCCAAGCTCCCAATAAAGTATGAAAATGAAGGAGTTAATTGATCCAGTAATGTTGTCTTAGAGGTTCGATGTGTTGTCTGCTTTATTTTCAGAGGAAGAGGTGAGTATGATACAGTCTATGCCTATTTGCTTTCGTTTGCCGGCAGACTGTCTGATTTGGCATTTTCACAACCGAGGTCTCTACACGGTTAAAACTGGTTATAATGTTGCTCGGAAGCTTGTGCAATCTCCCTCTCTTAGTGCTTCTACCTAGAATTTTGATGGAAATTCATATACGAAGCTTTGGAAATCTGTTTGGAAGGCCAAAGTACCTCTGAAGGTGAAAGTCTTTATTTGGAAGGCTATTCGAAGTATTCTCCCTACTAAAGTTAATCTTGCTAAGAAAGGTGTTTCTTTGGAGGTGAGGTGTGCGATGTGTAACGAAGTTCCTGAAACGAAGGGTTATGTGCTCAAGGAGTGTAGCTTTGCACAGGATGTTTGGTTTACATCTCCTCTTAGGCTGCGTTTGGTGAGCGTGCGGGACAATCCAATAAAGGAATGGTAGATCTCGTTGGTGGACCAACACGAAGTTATTGGCAATGATGGAGGGACTTCAACTCGCACAACACTTGGGGGTACATTAGGTTGTAGTAGAGAGCGATTCTACTCAGGCTCTGGCTGCGATCAACATGTACTCTAGTGACATTTTGGCATTGGGGATGCTTGCGGAGGACGTTGGGCAGGTTGCAACTGCACTTCATCCCACTTAGTTTGTGCATGTCCCTCGAACCTGTAATGGGATAGCCCATAGATTAGCTCAGCTTACTATTTCAATTGGCAATGAGGCAGTTTGGTTTGAGGATCCTCTTGACCTTATTTAGGACCTCCTTATCCAAGATTTGATGTAACATCGATTGGAATATTAATATATCGTCGTTTTTAAAAATTAAAAAAAAATCAAACTTGATTTCCCGTCGGTTTTTTTATGACAAACAGTTTCGTCATAAAAGTAGTTAGGGTACAGTATGGGAATTTTAGTGACAAACATTTTTGTTTAGATCAAACATATCTAATCATACATATCTAATGTTTAGATCAAAACATGCATGTTGTCAAGAACTATTAAAGATAGGCCTAACAAACGGGTCGTGTCTGTCGTGTTCGTGTAACACCTGTTATCTTAACGGATCGTGTCGTGTCACACACATTATCTTAACGGGTCCTTAACAGGTCGTGTCACTTTACCCAACGGGTAAAGCGACCCGACCCGTTATGACCCGTTAAGAAAAATATATTTTTTTAAAAAAAATTTGCACATACCACACATTGCCACATAAATATTACTTCAAAACATTAAAACATTTGTCGTTTAAATACTATATTTACACTCGAAAATAAGCTTCTAATAAAAAAATAATACATACACTAACTAATTTATTACAAATATTAAATGTGCAAGGATATGCAAAATGAAAGAGTTTTTGTTTTCAAGGTTGTAAGTCTTTTTCAAAAGTTTAAACCTCAATTTACAAAATCTTCAAATTACATCGATCATCATGAAATTGTATTGGAACTTTGGCTTGATCTATTGCCTTCAAGAGTTATGTTGATGATGTTTTTAGTAAGGTTTTCCACATCAGAACTCTCTTCCACATAAACTAAGTATAGAAAAATCAAACATTAAAAATCATTCAAATTATGAGAAGTTTAACAAAATAATAATGAAAAGAAATAAAATAATAATGAAATAGATGGCTGAGATTAAATCTCAGCCGGTCAATGGTCATCAATATTTAAAATTTAATTTAATATATATAATTATATTATATAATTATTATAGTTTTTTAGGGGTATGAAATTGTTAAATTAATATATATAATTATTATAGTTGATTCATACTTTTATTAAGTATATAACATAAGATTTTGCGATATCCACATCCACTAGTGTAAATATTTTAAATTGAAGATTGAATTCATTCATTGTATTTATATAGAGTCAATGAGTGTAGCTGTAAACAATCATCAAAATCGGAGTTAAAATAACCATTAAATCGTGATTTTTCGTTTCTAACCGTCGAAAAACTTTGTCTTGTTACTTGATCTCTGAATGTTTGTTTTTTGTGATTTTTTGCTGATGTGATCTCGAAGCATATACAAACAAGTTTGACGGTTGGGATCGTTGAAATTAGTTTCAGAGAATTCGTATCCCATTAAAACGATAGATTTACTAACACTTAGATTTTCACTTTTATTAAATTTTCACTTTTCCCTCCGGTAGCCTACCTATCTTTCCCTAATTCCCTCTCTTTTTTGTTTCATTTTCAACTTGTTTTATCATTTTCATTTTCCCTCCCTTTTTCTTCAAAAAAGGCGGCACTTGAAAGTTGAAATGAAATCAAATGAATCATGAATAATGGATTGTCCGATTATGGTTGGACTTGGATGCATGCATCATGCTCATGAATTCATGCATATTATTAATTAATAATTATTATAGTTTTATAAAATTTAATTCAAAATTATATATATATATAATTATTATAGTTAATTAACTTAATTTAATATATATATATATATTTTTTTTATTTATTTATTTATTATAGTTTTTAGGGGTATAAATATATATAATTATTATAGTTAATTAACTTAATTTAATATATATATATATATAACTATATATTTATTATAGTTTTTAGGGGTATAAAATTGTTAAATTAATATATATATAATTATAATAGTAATTTTTTAGGGTTATAAAATTATAAAATTAATATTCTGCTTATTGTGTATCGTGTTTATCCACGTGTATACCTGAATCAACCCGTTATCTTAACAGGTGCTATCGGTTTACCTGATAACGACCCGATTCGTTATCGTGTCGACCCGAACACCTGTTAATTTTGTGTCGTGTCGTGTTATCAGATCGTGTCAGGAATTGCCAAGCCTAATTAAAGAACAACGGTACCCTATATAATTAAATCTATAATGGAATTCACTATAATAATGAAACACACTGTGCAATTATCGATTACGCTATGACTCAGATACCATCGTTGGATTTCAGGGCATATAATTGAGATTTATTTAATTGTAATAGTTAAATACTCAGCAGAAAATAATTAAATAAACATAATATGTTGTAATTTTATAATTCAACAAAAGAATACGGCGAAGAGATTAACTTAAATGAATCTTTAGCCACATGTGCACTGCTGTGTAGGATTTTCATTGTGCTTGTGTTCCTCTAGGAGTATCCACAATGATACACCTATTGTTTTGTTGACTACTATAGTACACGTATGCGGAAGCGCGGCAAGTGGCATAAGTATAAATAATCCAATTAACATGCATGATTAAAGGAACATTGCATTCTGTTTAATCAAATTAAATTAATCCATGTTATTGTAGTTAATTGACGTACTTGTGTTTAGGCAAATAAATTAAGAATACATGGATAAAGTTAGATTAGGTTTAGAGTTTCAACATTAGGATTGTTTTCAAGTGTTAGGCGTTTACTTATATCCACACGAATTGTCAGGAAGCTATGACAGGTGGCATATTTCTGTTGGTAATTCTATAGGTAATTGTTGTATGAGAATTAGTTGGGTGGTTAGTTAGTTAGAATTCACTACATATAACAGCTTGTAAGAGAAGATGACGAGTTTTAATGAAATAGTGAATGTTACCCTGTATTCTCTTTGTGCAATCTCTTGAAGACATAGCTAGGTCTTAACATTTGGTATTGAGCCAGGCGTTTCGATCCTACCAATCCTTCGTGTTTGCATGTCGCGCAAGTCCTTGTGAAGAACCATGGAAGCTCGCGTTTCTAGTTTGGAGTTGAAATTCGACGAAGTCCGAAATTTCAAAGATGAAATCAAGTCTACACTCGCTCAATTATAATCGATTATGGCACGTTTCGCTGGTGGGTCGATCGGCAAGTCATCTAAGGCCGCTCTTGGTGATCCCCAATTCCAGAATCCGATGAACCCTAATGTTGTTCGTCACGAATTTGGGCAAAATTTCAATCACCAACCACGACCTCCGTTTTTGAAGATGGAATTTCCACGATTCAATGAAGGGGATGATCCATTAGGTTGGATCTACAAGGTTGAGCATTACTTTGACTTCTTCAATGTCAAGGATGCACGAAGGTCAAACTTGTGTCCATTCACATGGAGGGGGAAGCACTCCAATGGTTTCAGTGGGCGCGATGCCTTACCACATATCCTTCTTAGGGGGAATTTACACAGATTCTTTGTCAAGAATTTGGTCCTTCTGCCATGGAGGATTTTGCTGAAAGGTTAGTCAAATTAAGGCAAGATGGTACACTTCGAGACTATGTTCTTGAATTTTGACGATTGGCAAATCGGACAAAGGATATTAGTCCCGACCTTCTTCGTTCTTGCTTTATCGGTGGTTTGAGACCTGAATTACGGCATGATGTGAAACTTCTCCAGCCAAAGAGCGTACTCAAAGCGGCTGCTTTTGCTCAACAAGTGGATGCCAAGATCACCGAACTAAAGGTGAGATCTTTATACAAACCTCCTACCATTCAACCTATTTTTCGTTCTCCAACACCACAGAATGTTATTCCTTCTATTTTCCCTGATCATCGTGTTAAGAACACCACTGTTAGGAGACTCACACCGGAAGAAGTAGATCGTTGTAGGAAGAATGGTTTGTGTTATCATTGTAAGGAGAAATTTGTTTAGGGTCACACATGTGAGAAGAAACAGTTGCTATTGATTGATGTGCAAGATTCTGTGTTGGATACTAAGGAAGAACTGGACAATCATTGGTCCTCTCACTGCTCTTACAAAAAAGGACAATTATAAGTGGACTGATGATGCTACTACTGCCTTCAACACTCTTAAGAAGGTAATGCTTTCTCCACAAGTGTTAACTCTTCCAGACTTTAGTAAGCCTTTTGTGATCGAAAATGATGCCTCAAGACATGGTATTGCGGCTGTGTTACAACAAGGAGGCATACCAATAGCATTCACCAGTAAAGCACTTAGTCCAAGAAATCAAACACCATCTGCTTATGAGAGGGAAATGTTAGCCATTCTTCATGCTATTCAAAAGTGGCAATCATATTTGGTGGGACATCATTTTGTCATTCTCACAGATCACCATAGTTTGAAGTATTTTTTGGAGGGCCGAGCTCATACATGTATGCAACAAAAGTGGGTTATGAAGTTACTTGGGTTTGACTATGAAATCCAATGCAAAAAAAGGTGTGATAACCAGGCCGCAGATGCATTGTCCATAGTAGTTTCTAATTAGCATAAGTCAGAGCATTCCAGTGAACTTCATGCTATTTCATACCCTTATTCCTCGTGGTTGGATGAGTTATGACGACATGGGGAGAAGGATACTTAGATAATTGCCAAGACACAACAAGTATTGAAATCTCAGGGAGATGATGTTCCTATTAGTGCTTTACGATTCAGTTTTGATAACGGATTCTTAAAGTACAAAAACTGGATTGTGTTGAGTCCATCCAGTTCTTGGAGATCGAAGGTGTTTGATGAACTTCATTCAAGTCCTGCAGCTGGCCATGAAGGGTTCCTTCAAATTTACAAGCGGATTTCTCGAACATTTTTTTGGGAAGGCATGAAAAAAGATATCAAGAATCGAGTTGCAACTTGTGCTATATGTTAGCAAAATAAATATGAGACCCTATCTCCTCCCGGACTCTTGCAGCCATTATTAATTCCATCTAAGGTTTGGTCTAAAATTTCAATGGATTTTATAACTTCTCTTCCTCCCTATAAAGGTAAAACTGTGATATGGGTTGTCGTGGATTGTTTGTCTAAATATGCCCACTTTCTGGCATTAAGTCACCCTTACACAACTTCTTTTGTTGCTCAACTTTTTGTTGACAACATTTTCAAATTAAATGGTATGCCTCAGTCGATAGTGAGTGATAGAGATCCAATATTCATGAGCAAATTTTGGAAAGAATTTTTCCATTTACAAAGGTCTATACTTTGTTTTAGTTCAGGTTACCACCCACAAACAGATGGGCAAACTGAAGTTCTCAATCGATATTTGGAGACCTCCCTGAGATGTTTCTGCAGTCTACAACCTACGAGATGGGCCATGTGGTTGTCTTGAGCATAATGGAGTTATAATGACTCCATTTGAAGCAGTATATGGTTATGCTCCTCCTAGTGTGGCGGCCTATGAACCTGGAACAACTAAAGTGGATTCGGTGGAACAGTGCTTGAGAGAGCAAACTAGAATCTTGTCATTGATGAAGTGTAATTTGGAAGCTGCTCAGTGTTGTATGAAAGTTCAAGCTGACAAGCATCAGACAGAAAGAAGTTTTGAAGTGGGCGATTGGGTTCATTTTAGGTTGGTTCCTTACCAACATAAGTCTTTAGCAGCACATCCTTTCCACAAACTTCAACTCCGATTCTATAGGCCGTTTAAGGTGTTAGCTAAAGTGGGTAATGTTGCTTACATAATTCAACTTCTAGATCACTCCAAATTACATCATGCGTTTCATGTTTCTTGCTTGAAGAAACATTTGGGGAGTTATGTTCAAGCTACAGTTCCTTTGCCAGTATTTACAAGTGATGGGATATTGCAGGATGTTCTAATTGCAATTTTGGATCGTCGAATCGTTAAGAAGAACAACTCCGCAGTTACTGAAGTGTTGATCCAGTGACAGAATCACTCCCCGGAGGATGCTACTTGGGAAGAGTACCATGAGTTGAAACAACAATTTCCAGAAATTGCTCATTTTTGAGTCTATTGTGTTGAGTATATTTTCATTGTTGTTGTGATCTGTAAGTCCAGTTTTAAAGGGGGGTATTGTTAGGAAGCTATGACAGGTGGCATATTTTTGTTGGTAATTGTTGTATGAGAATTAGTTGGGTGGTTAGTTAGTTAGAATTCACTACATATAGCAGCTTGTAAGAGAAGATGAGGAGTTTTAATGAAATAGTAAATGTTACTCTATATTCTCTCTGTGTAATTTCTTGAAGACGTAGTTAGGTCTTAACACGAATGAATATGAAATTGGTGAAACAAGAAGACAGCAATCTGTTAGGACCTTCTCCTTCACCTGGGGTGGCAAAAATGGTGTTTGGTTGCGATATTTTGTCTTTCAATTTTCTGAAATTGGAAAACCTGATTCCCTTCTCTTTAAATTTCTGATATCACAATTCGTTAAATCTACACTAGGTCTAACGACCCCTTAGTCTTATTAGTATTATACAGAACAATGCCACCACACGTGTATCACATAGGGGACCCTTCCTTGGGCTTGATGCACCTCCCTAAAGCCCGGTTTGCTCCTTTTTTTTATTTGTTTATTTTAATTTAGTTAATTTGGTATTTTCTTTCAGACTAGGAGTCTTTATTTTATTTAGTTCAAATAACTAATAATAAATTAAAAGCCCAAAACAACTAATCAAATTATAAGTTAGAATTAATAAATCAATTTTATTAAATGTAATCTTCACCGGTTTTATCCTTTGTTATCACTATATTGTGTGTGACCTTATTGAAAGAAAAACTTTTAACAATTAAACTAAAGTGTGAACTCTAAACAAATCTAAGTCCCATGAAATTCCAGACCTAGTGGATGGTGAATTATGACTCTTTTCATAAAAGAAGGCAGACAGATCAAGCTTTCATACCCATGAAGCTCATCCTTATTTTCACAAGGTCATCATCCATGTGAAGGCCTCCAATCCTCTTCATATGCTCCATGATTTAACATCTTGAATCCTTGGGTCTTTGCTTCTTCCTTACTCCTTTGGTCCTTGAAGATTTGATGAAGGGATTCTCCAAGCACCAAAAGGATGGTGCCTCTAAGTCTCCACACCAAGGATTGAGAAGCGAAGAGGAGATGGAAGACCTAGAAGATATTTGATTCTAGTAAACCTCCTCTAGGTGGCCGGCTCTCTAAGGAGGAAGTGAGAATGTATTGTGCCTCCAAGTTTCCTCTCGAAGAACCCTAAAGAATTTTGGCTAAGGTCACTTTTACACCAACTCAGAAGTGGGAGGTATAAGTGAAATAATGGCCAATCTTCCTTATGGACGGCCTCCCTTAGTTAAGTGGACTAAATCGCTCTTTGTTTTAGTTGTCATAAAACTTAAACTCAATGGACATTATGGACCAAAGCTCATTGGGCCTTGAAACTGCAAAACTATTTTTAATCCTAGTACGAACCTTTAGTATGATTAATTAACTAATTAATTATTCTTACCATACTCAATTAAACTATTTAATTGTTTATATCAATCTCATTTATTTCTTCATACTAAGTAATTAATATTAACTATTCTCAATTAAACTATATAATTTGTTATATCCATCTCATTTATTTATCCATACTCATCCGTACACAGTGTACAATCTATTAGGTTCCAATTAGCAAGGCAGTAGGCATTGTGAATTGAAATTTTATTTCAATTCTCCCTATGATGAAGATTAGTCATTTCTAATCATTAGAGCTTCCACAAACCATGAGTGATACCTCGCAGTATGTCATGGCTACCCAAGCTAAGTATAACTGGTTGGAGAACTATCATAACTACAAAGCAATACGGACCTTCGCTAATAATCTTGATCACATTGTTTGGTTGATAGTTTGTTTCATGTCTACTATCCAATGTGATAATTCTCTATATGATTCTATTAAATATAATTCGGAAGATACTTCCTAAGTCATATTCATATGCTTTGGTCAAAGGCTCCTGAATCACATCTTATTCTCCTTCCACCATGAAAGGTTAGAGATCCCTTATTGTACATTCACAGGACTACATGCTTAGGTAGCATAACTGTAACAATGTTTTGGACTTCCTCAATGGAATGCCTTTAACATAGTCAAAGGTTAGTATCTAACTGCTAGAAAAATATGATGCCTCAGGTCGAAAGACTGCTTTGCATTATTGCAACTTATGAGTTCTTACATGATATGTATGTTCCCTATGCCGACAACCTTTGTAGCACCTATATGTTTGTCTCAGTGTCCAAACACTAATGACTTTGAGACTAGTCACACTCCTGATTGATTTGACATAACACATAATAACCTTATCGGATTGTTGATGCCCAATTGACAATATTATATCTACAAACATTTTAGGAACGAACATAAGAGAAGGGTCTCATTGATCTAACACATATCACTTCCCTCTTATGTTGATTATATTTTTTGAATTATGTTATTGATTTAGCACATAATACATTAAATATTGATTGACAATACACAATGCCCCTCCATTATACTAAATAAGAGTTTAACATAATAAGTATTCCTAAAGCTATTACATCAAATGAGTAGTAGATAAATTGATTACTCAAATTCATCTAAATTGATATAATTAGAAACCATTTGAATTTAAGCTTGGAAGAATATCCACAAACTGAGTAGTAACATCTAGCAATAACTTTCGGCTACCCAAATTAATATATTTTGGAGCATGAAATTATTGTCAAACTCTACATATAAATATGATCACCTAGATGTATCTCCTTTATATTGCTTTGGCCAAACACTTTTGAAGATAGATCATCAAGGTGATCTAGGAATATCTACCTTCATGATTACCTAGTAGGTGATAGATTCCTTGTTGTGCATTCACCTATCTGGATGTTAATGCATATGATCCTGATCCTCACACTATAGGGCTCCACTATCGTTTGATAACTTCGAGTTAAGGTCAAAGATCACATTCATCAACGTGAGATAATTACTGATGCCTTAGGTTTAAGAAATAGTTGCATCCATAAATCAGAAGTGCGGTAAGATTGACAGCTCAATCTCATAGATGATCACCCTTATAACTATTCTATGTCACTAAATGCTTAATCTGAGACTTACTATTAAATATGAGTGGCCTTTGCGGATGTTCAATAGTCCACTCGACCAACCTATGGCTAGAAACATAATTTAAAACTTAAGATTCGTAGGGTACGCATCTTAGAATTGGAACTTCTTTCCCTTACGCCATAAGTTATTGCATGGACTCATCTTGATCAATAACGAACTTTCCTTCTCTGCTATTAGGTCACATGCTCAATTGACGGATGTTCTTACTTGCCCATGTAGTAAATGACTCTACATGCTTTTGAAGCATACACCAACAACACCTTACTAGTGATCATGATGGTTGAACATCCACTACTGGCTTTGTTGTTTACTTTGGTGGAAATATGAAGCTCTCATAAGCAGCGCTCTGTTGCTCGCTTGTCTACGAAAGCAGAATATAGTGCCATCGCTTCCAATACTACTGAGATTGCTTGGGTTTAGTCCCTACTTCGTGAACTTGGCATCTTACTCCAGCAAAAACCCACTGTTTCTTGTGATAATATTAGTGCAACCTTTTACTGCGTGAATCCAATACTTCATTCTCGCATGAAGCACATTGATCTTGATTTTCAGTTTATTTGTGATCATGTCAATCAGGGCCTTCTCCAAGTATCTCATTTTTTCCTCATCTACGCTTACAATTGCTCAGGTCCAAGATCAATGTCTCTGATAGTAGCACCATTTTGCAGGGGCTTAAAAAGGATTTCCTCAAATCACAGCACAACCTCTCCATCAACAAAAGTCAGTTGTTCCAATCCTATCTAATCCTTAATGGGCTGCCTTTCATTTTCCTTGTTGATTGTAATTGATTCTTTGTGTTTGCTCATTGTATTTCTTTATTTTAGCTTACCTGCAACTATATATAATGGTTGTATCTTCTTCTTGTGTAAATTTATGAAAATATACTCATCCTTAATTGAAATAGTGCTTAATATTATCATCATTCACAAAAAGTATCGCAATTTAAACAATATAAATATACATGTTCAATATATATGACTGAAGAAAATCAATTAATAAAGACTCCATCTTAATTACTGTCAAGTTCAAACTGCCAGTGAAGCAAATGAAGTAGCCATGGAAGCACCTGCAAGTGCCAGCTATCCGAGACAACCAACTTACATGACTGATATAGGTTGCATACCACCTCACAAGAAATTTGATGCCAAATGCCGGCAACAGCTGCTTCATCACTTCCTTGAAAACCTCGACTTTAATCGCTGGTCATTTTCGTGATTATAATATTGCCTGTTCTTATTGAACTGGAATAAAGGGTGACTCAAGGCCAGTTGTTAGTTCTTCAACATCCATATCTTCTTGTTTAAAATGACCCCAAAAAAAGAAGGAATTCATCAGTATATAACTGTTCTATCACGAGCTTTGCAAGTGTACTAGGCCCAATGGACTAAATGCGAGTTTTTATACTCGTTCAAAGTGGGATCCATCACATAGTTACTTCTTATATCGGGCCAAACTACAACAACAATAACGCATCGTTGGATGTTGCTCGACCTCTACTAGTAGTGTACATCATAACTACATGTATATGAGTTTGCAGTTTCAATGCTCGATCCACTATTGTTTCATCATGGTAGACATTCACATTTATTGTCTTGGCTCAGAACATTAAGTGTGTGTGGTCCGTTGATATTGATCAGTCCATAGTAAAACATGTAGCCTTATGTTAGCCTCAACCTTGTTTCATCATGGAGGCCTATATGCAAACAACATGATCTTCTACATGCAAAGGACCTTCACTATTGCCTACATGAATATCTGTAGGGATTCTGTATTCATGTATTTATCTTGGTAGCATATGTAGTATTCTTCTTTCTCTAAAGTCCTGTGATGTATTTGGTTCATACGGTCTACATATTGTTTTGTGTCTGCTGGTAGCATTTGTAGTTGTTTGGGTTAATATTTAACATTGGGCTTTGTAATGAAAAAGCCTAAGGATGCCAAAGTGAATGGAAATTTTCAAGCCTAGTTGAGGTACCTGAAGCAAATTGAAGCCATCTCAGCAACAACCTAGGTCATGTGCCTATGATTGAAGTGATGGACCAACTCACCACCAACCAAAAAGCACTTTCTGATGGCATAAAAGTGTAAATAAGAGACGACTCACTACCCCTAGAAGCCCTTGACTAAGAACAAAGCCAAGATAGTCAGGCCAAGTCACCTATAAAAGGGGAAAGAGACACCAGAGACAAGGACACTCAACCAACCAATCAAAAGACATACAAACTCTACTTTCAAGCCAGTTCGTACCCAAAAAAGCTTAAACTTGTCCAGATTCAGTCCTTTTAGCTACAGTTCCCTTAGAAACGCTAACTTTTGTCTAGGGTAAAAGCTTTGCTACCTTCCCTTAGTATTGTAGTATCAATTCCCTCATGTAGAACCCAGTTATCTACCATCCTTTCTAGTCTACAAACATATGTGAACTCAAAGAGAAGTGGCTGCAAGAAGTTCAACCTTGCCCGACAAGATGAAATCTTGCCCGAGTCTCTTTGTCTTACTTGTATTTAGTAGATCTGTCGCTTAATATACTTTTCAGCATGTATTTAAGTCATAATCAATTGTTTTCTACCTAAGAAGTCCCATTTATGTTCGAATCTGGTTAAATTAATGAACCTGTTCTCATAAAGGTAAATTATGATCGAGGAAATGGTTTAACAGGGCCCTGAACCCCCTTCAGTTTAAACATATAAGATTATGAACTAAAAGTCTTTGTTTACAAGGCAAGAAAAGAACATAAATGTAGACTTAACCTGTCTGCGACAATCCTTTGATAAACGAGAAGTCAAAATAACTTGGGGCGTAAGTAATCGATTTAACTCGCACCCATTCAACAATCTGTTAGTAAGGATAACAGTGGCACACTCAAAGCTTTGTTAGTTTTGATTGCGAGCCTCAAGGCCAACACCAAAGGCCCCACAAAGGCACCTTTCAAGCTAACTATAACCTCTTCTTGCAGTAGATCAAGCAGCAAGAACTCGACCAATGACCAACACCAAGTGTTACCTCCTCGGAGAACTGTGCGAGGGAAATCTTGCCTAAACAGTAGTAGTTGTGAGATCTATCGTATTCGTGTTTAAGCCCCTTACAACACTTATCGTTTGAAAAAATGTATACGAGCACTGAATTGCTATACAAAACCCATTGGGCTCAATTGATACAACATTACGAAGAGAGGCTTGTTGTACGACTTGAAATTGGGCAGCCTATCTTATATATGGAACTATTTTTTATTTTATTTCATTTGAGATTGTGTCATCTCGCCATCATTTTCTCAACACATTGTTTTACGTCTTACTATTTAGCAACGCAGAAAGGCATACAATCTGTGGTTAGTAAGAATGTAACTTGTAAATTTGTTGCCCAATTTGCAATTGTTTCATGCAAATAAGGGAGTTTCAAAATTACCCCAAGTAATTATAGGACATTGTATTCTGTTTAAAAGTTTGAAATTACAACACTATCTGGGAAAACATTCCACACAAATCCGGTACAATGTCATCTGAGATTCATCACCTTCAGTTTTCTGATGTGGCTTGAAATGTCTTCTTTAAGAAGAGAGAACTCTTTACAAAATTATGGATTAGAACCTTCATTTTTTTTAAATTCTAAATATTTTCGCCTTCCCATATTATTTCTTTCCCTTAAAGGACGCAATCTGAAGCGATGGCGGCTTCTGCTCCTGCACCAATTTTACTATAATCACTGTTCTAAAAATCCCCGCCTAGCACCGTTTGGAGGCTAGACAGTTAGCCACTGCCCCGATTAATGCTTAGACGTTTGAAAATTAAGAAAAGGCGCCTAGACCAACTGAGGCACTCGCCTATATTGCCTAGGCACCATCCTAACCCGCTCAGACCTGCCTAGGCACCTACCTAGATTGCGACTCCCTTAAACAGAAAATAAATAACTTTCCATTTGAATTTTTTTTTCCAATAAATTGTTAGAGACTTTTTGAATACTTAAATGAGCACACACTATATGCTTGTTCCCCATGTTTTCATTATGCTCCAATACTTCATAATACATATATCATTCTATTTTGTAGTTTATGATGAAGTTATATATATTAAGTATAAACAAACACTTATCTACACGAAATATAATAGATTTAATTAAATCCACCTAGTCCACCTAGGCGCTCACTTAGACTCCACCTAGCCACCTAGGCGTTAGACTCCAGCCCGCCGCCCGACTGGCGCCTAACATCTTTTAAAACCTTGACTATGACGTATCAGCCGAGGTCATTGTGTTGTACACTCGGTCAAAAGCGTTCTTCACCTACAAAGGAATGAAAAATGGATCATGAAATGAATGTAAAATCAGACTGACTAAACAAAACATAACATGACAAAGTAGCCTACTTCTTTTTCCCAATCTGTGCATATGATTATGAACGAAAGACATAGTGCCTGCACGAATAGAGCCACGATAATTCCCGTCCAAAGACCCTGTGAAGAACTTAAACGTTAATTTATTTTAAAAGATTGAGAAAGTAGAGAAACTAAAACTAAAAAAGTAGGGAGGGGGGTTTAAAAAAATATAAGGATAAGGACTGTGATGTTACCTTCCCACCAATGTGCAGGACAAAAGCTAATAAGACTGCAACAGGAATGCCCATAAGATAGTAAGCTCCCAGATTAACATATGCCCCAACCTTTTGCTGCCCACTTCCTCTTATGACCCCTGAAATTGTAAATTAGTGTCACTTCTCTTCCTTAAATATCGACTACAAAATCTTAGAACATTGGCTAACATGACCAGAAATCAAATCATATTTTTGAATTGATCAAAATGAAATATCAACCACATATTGATTGATCATATATCGACAACATAGATATAAGATATCGACAACACATTCAGTATATATGAGTTCAATGAAATTCAAAATCCTTGCAACAGAGAAAAACGTAAAGTTTTGACTTCAGTTTTAGCAGTAGGTTATACTGGTATCACAAAAAGTTTCCGAAATCCAAAATTAGAACAGAAAAATCTATTTCCATGAGAGGAGATTGTGCAAACCGGAACAAACCTGAAAGCACAGATTGAAGTCCATCAAAAAAGTGAGATACCGCAACCAAAATCAACATTTCTCCCACATAATTTACAACTTCAGTTTCATTGCTGTAACAGTATCCCCAAAGTTTTCGACCCAATATCAGGACAGCACCGATCAAAAAGCCTTCAATAACCACAATGGACAGTGCAACACGTACTGCTATAATTGCGAGTCGTGGTTGACTAGCACCCAATTGATTTGAAACCCTTGTGCTGTTATGTATAATTAAATAACAGAAAAGAGTTTTTGAGACAAATAACCAACAATGGAGGCATAAACACTTTGACGTGAATTTAGGGTCTTAAACTCACCTTGCTGCACCACTGAATGCCATTGGAATCATGTACACCATTGAACATGTGTTAAGGCTGAAAATGTAATCAATCCGTTAGTAATTTCGCTGTTTCTGCTTCATCTTTGGCAGCTGCATATAACAGTTTATATTGATCCTTGCTCAGTAGAGCATAAATATTGCAAACCTGATTGACAGGACTGAGGTTTCTAGCTTTGGATTAGGAAGGAAACCGGATAAGAGGACCATCAATTCGAATGACCAAATCTCCAAGCTATTCACAGACATAAAACCAGTACCAATTACACTAGGTGCTAACATTTCATAATTGCAAATTTTCTGCTGATCGATTATCATTACAGAACAAGGAATAGATAGTTTTATAGATAGTTTCACTACAGAAAGCATCAACAAATGATTACCTGATCATTACAGCAGAAGGAATAGATAGTTTTATAAAATCGGGAATTCCACGGAAGGCCTCCTTTGAAAATCCAGTCCATGTGTGCTTACAAGAGGGAGAGACTCTGACATAAACAACTAACAACAATGCATTGATCCAATATGAGATGGAGTTTGCCAACGCCGCACCTCTATATCCAAGGCTAGTCTTGTATACCAGAAACCAACAGAGAAATAAGTGCAATAGCGTTGCTGTGCCCGTGCTAGCAATCATGGGAACCACATTGTTTTGAGTTTGCAAAAATCTAGAATGACATTGTTGGATTGCATATGCAAAAAGACATGGAATCAGGAAACGAGCATAATTTCCAGCAGCAGCTGCTATTTCAGGATCTTGACCCAAGAATTTAAGAATACGACCAGCATTGAACCATACAGTTGCCAAAGGAATGCAGACCAGGCCAAGAACAAGCATTGCTCTCTGTAAGTGTATACCAAGCATGTGATACTGTTTTGCACCATAGGACTGGCCGCAGAATGTGTCTAATGCACTCCCCATTCCTATCTGTTCAACAAATTAAGGTTGAAATGAGAATAGTATCATAATATACATATTGAAATTATTTGGAGGGATAATTTGATACCCTGTACCAGACCTGACATTTTAAATCCGACCTGACCCACCCCTTAAAATTAGTATTTGGACCTTCATCTTTAAAATATTGATTACAATATGTGTAACTTGTATTGGAACGCAAAAACAAACAAAAAAAAAAGTTGTTAACGGGTGAAATAGATGATCTATTAGCTTAACATGTTGAGTTTGGATGCTGTTAGCTTAACGATCGGTTTTTGGTGACCCATTAACCTAATGGGTCGAGTGAAACCGATCCAAACCCAATAAACCGATCCCACTACAATTGTCTATTATATACCATATGATGACTCGTGATTTAATTACTAGTAAAATCAATAAGAATATAAATTAAATCAAATAATCTGAAATAAGTAGAGAAGCCATCTTACTATCAAGCTCAAACCAGTGACTGAAGCAAATGAAGTGGCCATGGAAGCACCTGCAAGTGCCAGCTCTCCAAGGTGACCAACATACATGACTGAAATCACCTGCATACCAAATAGCAAGAAATTTGAGGACACAAGTGGCCCTGCCAACAAAAGCTGCTTCTTGACTTCCTTGATAACCTCATCTTTGCTCAGTGGTCCTTGTTTTCTTTGTACTTCAAGTTCTTGAGGAAGAACTGGAATCAAGGGTGACTCGAGACCCGCTGTTTGTACTTCAGGATCCATTTGGGTATTTTGTTTTGTTTCGTTTCTTTTCTTCAAAGGGCAAGCGTTTAATACCACCATCTTTGTAAATAAATTAGAATAGTTCTATCCACACATTTATTTTTATACACTCCTTCAATTTTCATCGAATAAATTGAGAAAAATTAATAATAAAAATAAACAAAAATGTGTGAGAATGCAGCGAAGACCTAGTCGTCCAACCCTTCAACTAATATTCAAATTTTTTGTTCTAAACCTACCTACTCCAACTGTTGAGCCAAATAGTTTTAATGCAAAATTCTTTTTTGGGTCAAATTTAGTCCATTATTATCCCAAATTATTGGGCTAGACCATGTATTATTTTTATTTTATATTTACAAATTTATTGAATCCTACTACTAATATTTAATATGATCAAATTTAAACCGTTAAAAAAAAACCTAACGGTCCAAATTTAAATCCAACGACTAAAATAATTAAAAAAAATTTCTTTCATGTGTTTCATACTATATCATAGTGATCCACGAGTTTCATAGTGTCGGTTTAGTACTTTTTCAATATTTATCATAATCTCAATATTTTTGTAAATGCAAAAATTTCCTGAAACAAAAACACGTGTCCAAAATAATATTTTTGTATTAATGATTTGGGGTTACAATCTCTTTTACAATTTGATCCTCTGATTCGATCTCCGTAAGGTGTGGATTTATGGATGTGCGGTTTGTTCCAAGGGCCTTTAGGGCTTAATTTTGGATGAACAGGGGAAGTTTCTTCAAGAGCCTTCGGAGCTTGATCTTGAAGGTTGACGGATCTTCAAGAGCCTTTGGGGCTTGATCTTGATGAACAGTTGTGGATTTCTTCAAGGGTCGTTGGGGTCTAATCTTGATGACCGTGTCTCCAAGGATTTGACGAATAACAAAGAGAGCTTTCTTGATCCTTTGGGATTCTGGGGAATTTGGGAGGTTGGATGCTTGAAAACTTTAGAACTTCAAAGCTTCAAGGATTTGGGGAATTCTCTTCTAATTTGGGAGTAGAGAAATGTATTTGTGAATTGGTCCTTTGAAATGAATGAAATGGCTTCTATATATAGAATTGTCCAAAGCCTAATTTTGAATATAATATTCTGATGAAATAAATCGTTTCTGCCAGGTGTTGACATGTGTCCTGTTTGATGACTTTTCCAACTCTTTTTCGATTTTTCGTTGAGTCACGTGCTACATGTAAAATTTATGTGACATATGAGCATTGAAATTTTAATTATTGGTCAACGTTTATTGTACCGAAATTTCGATGTCTACAAATGCCCCGACTTCAAGGCGCGTTGTATACATGTGCTTATCACGTGTAGAAGATGCATTTTGAAGTCCCTTAATGTAGATATCGATCCAAGGGCCGTCAAGGCTTGATCTTGGATTGGCTAAAAAAAATTTCAAGGGTCGTCAAGGCTTGATCTTGAATTGGGCTGAAAGTTTCTTCAGCTTTGCTGGGGAAGAATTGGCACGTGTATTTGTTGTGCTTGTTGACTTTCCACAGGCTTAATCTTGAACTAGATTTGATTCAAGGGTGTTGGACACTTGATCTTGAATCGGGCTTGTGATTTCTTCAAGGGCCATTGGTGGCTTGATCTTGAAGGATTTGATTCAAGGGTGGTGGACACTTGATTTTGAATCGGACTTGTGATTTCTTCAAGGTCGTTGGTTGCTTGATCTTGAAGGATTTAATTCAAGGGTGATTGACACTTGATCTTGAATCAGACTTGTGATTTCTTCAAGGGCCGTTGGTTGCTTGATCTTGAAGGATTTAATTCAAGGGTGATGGACACTCGATCTTGAATCAGACTTGTGATTTCTTCAACGGCCATTGGGGCTTGATCTTGAAGGTTGATTCAAGGGTGGTGGACGCTTGATCTTGAATCGAGCTTGTGATTTCTTCATAGGCCGTTGGGGCTTGATCTCGAAGGATTTGATTCAAGGGTGGTGGACACTCGATCTTGAATCGGACTCATGATTTCTTCAAGGGCTGTTGGTGGTTTGATCTTGAAGGATTTGGTTCAAGAGTGGTGGACACTTGATCTTGAATAGGATTTTTGATTTCTTCAAGGGTCGTTGATGTCTTGATCTTGAATGAAAGGGGACCACGAGGAGCTTATGTGGTGGCGATTTGATGACGTTGCACAATGATGCTTTGCTTTTCGACGACGGTGCCAACAAAAGGTTGTTAAAGCTTATCGAGCTTTTTTATTAAAGCAACGATGTCGAGCTTGAATTTAACTTAGACTCCTTCATTTGGATTATGCGGTTCTGCAGGAAAGGGCGCTATGCTTTAGTGATCTGTCATAGCTCACCATGCCTTTTGCCTTTAAATAGTGGTGCGCAACCTTTTGCCTTTAAATAGTCTTTCAGAACATCACTTCTCAGTAACTTATCCATATTCGGCAGCTTTAGTGTAAGGAGCCAACATCATATCAATGGTTCTGAAGTATTTGCTGAAGAAACTCGAGACTTATTAACAGCTGAAGACGAGCACTCGAGAGCAATGCTAGGTAACCAACCAGGCAAAGGTTCCAGGCAATCAGTTCTAGATCAGAAGTTTGATTTTAGGTTCCGACTGAGTGCTTTCTTTCTCCTTGTCTTGCAGGCAAGAGCAAGGGTAAAGGAAAAGACAGGGAAAACGCATGCCATGAGATATCTTTGCCTTCGACCCTGATGATATGAGATACTTTTTCTTTTGAAGAAGTAGTTTTCCACAGGTTTAATCTTGAACTGGGCTGGAGGGTTTTTTTTGCCAGACTTCCTCTAAATGTCTAAATTTACTTCTTTTATCTAGAGTTGAATTTAATTTAGGGGTGGTGGACACTTGATCTTGAATCGGACTTGTGATTTCTTCTAAGGCCTTTGAGGCTCGTTCTTGAATGGAATGGGACCATGACCGGCTCCACATGGCAAGTGATCTTCATCTCCATTGGGGATGAAATGGCGATTGCAGTTCACTACACCTTAGTGACCTATCTCAAGAATTTGAGGGTCAAGACAAGTCCGTCAAATCCAAAGTATTTTCGTCCTTGATATGAGATACTTTTACTTTGGGTAAATTACAAAAAACTACCTCAACTATTGGTGTCACGACACTTTCATACCTCATCTTTAAAACGTGACAATGTCATACCTCATCTTACGAATTTGTTCCAATGTTATACCTCCGTTAGTTTGGCGTTAATTTTTCAGTTAAATAGCTGACGTGGCTTGATCTAGGACCCACTTTTTATTAAAAAATTAATAAAAAATTATTAAAAACTAAAAAAAATCATATAATATTTTTAAATATTAAAATAATAATAAAAAGTATAAAAAAAAAATATTAGCCCTTCCCCCGCGCCCCCCTTTCTTTCTTCTCCTCTTCTCCCCCATTTCTTTCTTCCCCCCCATTTCTTCTTCCTCTGAAACCCAGAAAAATAGAGAACAAAAACAAAAAAAAAAAAAAAAACAAAGGCATCCCCCCCGCTCCCCCCCACCCACCCACCCTTTCTTTCTCTCTCTTCTCCCCCATTTCTTCTTCCTCTGAAACCCAGAAAAACAGAGAACAAAAAAATAAAAAATAAAAATACAAAGGCATCCCCCCCGGCCCACCCACCCTTTCTTTCTCTCTCTCTCTTCTCCCCCATTTCTTCCTCTAAAACCCAGAAAAACAGCGGGGAAAAAAAAAAAAAAACAAAGGCATCGCCCCCCCCCCCGCCCGCCCGCCCGCCCACCCACCCTTTCTTTCTTTCTCTCTCTTCTTCCCCATTTCTTCTTCCTCTGAAACCCAGAAAAACAGAGAACAAAAAAAAAAAGCATCCCCCCCCGCTCCCCCCCCCCCCCCCGCCGCCCATCCTTTTTTTTTCCGTTCTTCTTCTTCTTCTTGGGCCGAAACTGGGTATAATTTTTTTTTTTTTTTTTTTTTTTGGGTTGTAGGTAGAGAACGGGAAGGGGGCTTGTAGGTAGAGAACGGGAAGGGGACGAACTGGGGGGGACGAACTGGGTTGAGGTGGGGGGTGGGGGGGTTGCACGGAAAGGGTTGGGGTGGTTCGGGGGGGGGGGGGAGATGGGAATGGGTTCTGGGTAGAGAAGAGAGAGAGAGAGAGAGATTTAATATAAAAATAAAAAAATTTAATTTTTTTAATTTTTAATTATTAAAAATATATTTAATTATTTTTTAATCCAGCTGTATTAGTGACTGGTCCCCATCTCTTGCCACGTCAGCACTTAACAGAAAAACTAACAGAAAAATTGACGGAGGTATGACATTGTCACAAATTCGTAAGATGCGGTATGACATTGTCACGTTTTAAAGATGAGGTATGAAAGTGTCGTGACACCAATAGTTGAGGTAGTTTTTTGTCATTTACCCCTTTTACTTTTGAAGAAGTAGCGGATGAATCAGCACATGTTTTATTGTGCTTGTCTCCACATGCTTCAATGTATCATTTTCACTTGCCTTATATGTTTTTCGGGAAGAAGCGGTATCTTCTCTGGAAGTACATTAACAATTGAAGATGAGTACTCGAGAGCAATGCTAGGTAAGCAATTAAAGAAGGGGTTCCAGACAGTCAGTTCCAGATCAGAAAGTTGATTCCAAGTGCCGGTTCATTGCTCTATTTTTCCTTGGCTCACAGGTGAGAATAAGGACAAGGAAAAAGACATGGAGAAAGCATGATATGAAATACTCTTACTTTTGACCCTGATGATATGAGATACTCTAACTCTAGTGTGATTTATTTGCAGAGATATTCCAGGGGATGAGGAACACTGAGTATTTCAAGAGGTTTCGTTGGGAATGTGATGGGTTATAAAACCACACACAAATTTAACCCTCTTTTTGACAGTTGTAGTAAAGATGTAAGTAGGGTATCGTTCTACGTCGGGGATTAGGAGGGATTGCTAATCTACTCTAAATTAATTTAAAAATATTAAACAAGACTCAAAGACACAAAACTAGGCTAAAAACTCTAATAACTCGAAACACACTTAAAATGATTCAAAACAATGAAAACGATCAAATTAAACACTAGGAATTGAAATGGACGAAATTTGAATTAAAAGATTAAAAATAATGAAAACTAACTAAATAATATAATTTAATAATGGGGGGGGGGGGTTTGGTTTTGACGAAATTGAATTTAAAACAGAAACTTAAAAACAAACTTCAAAGAAAATATATTTTTATGAAATAGAATGATGAGACACTAGTTAGATGGGTCCTTATCCACACACGAACATATGCATACAATTTGATTCCCAGTTATGATTTCAACAAACGAATGAATGACAATGCTCCAAGTTAATTAGGTCCGCTTAAATTAACTTTCAGATTTCCTTAGATTCATTGAATTGGACGGAATAAGCATCACAACCAAATTATTCTTATCAAGTTCCTTAACTATGGAATACGCATGATAGAGAGACATATCAAAGATCATTAAGTTCAATGGAAATCATAAACATCGACTAGGCATTCATAACTATGGAATACGCATGTTAATCCAACCTAGGGTTTACTAAACACAATCGTGACTAGCGATCTTTACTACTCATGAATATAAGTTCATAACGATTAGGTGAAATTCCCTTATATCCTAGCATCAAGTCTAAGCATGCAAATTAAGTGTCAACCCTCAACCCACATACATAAACAAGTTCTTAATCAAAACAGAAAAGTAAACCACATCCAACATTCATAAATTCATAACTGGAGTAACTCAAATTATAATAAACATATATCCATGGTTTCAAATTCACCTCTAACTAAACAGAAATTAATTCCACATGTTTAACATAATTGAAAAGAAATTAAATTAAACATGAATTTAAGAAAAATAGAACCAAATGCGATTGCTCTCTGTGCTAGATGGGCGCTGCCCCGTGTCCTGCTGGTCGGTGATTGGCAGCTGCTTGCGCTGCCTCTCCTTCTCGCTGCCAAAGGCAGCACCGTTTCTCCACCAGTTGGTTATTGCTGCGCTGCCAAGTGGCAGCTTCTGCTTCTGTGCTCTCCTCTTGCTGCCTCAAGGCAGCCTTGGTTTGTCTCCCGTATGCTTCTCACTGACTGCGTGTCAATGCTCCCAGGCGCTGTGGCCTTTTGATTGGCTGCCTTCACAGCCTTCTTTCCGTGTCAGTCTCTCCGCTGCTAGGAAGGCAGCTCTCTCCCCGAGGCTTGCGCCTCTCACTCCTATCCGTTTCTGCCTGCTTCCAGCTTTCCTCTCCGTCCCCTTTTTAGGCGTGCTTCTCTGTTTCTTATCCCCCTTCAATCCTCTGCCTTCTCAAGCTGCCAAGAGGCAGCCTCTTCTTATTTTATTTTATTTTGTTTCTTTTCTGTCCACTGGTGTTGCAGCGGCCCTGGCATCCTAGGCCATGATTACTTAAATAATTATTAAAACCTTGCTTTCTAAAGTAGTTAAAAGCTCACACGAGCACTTAAAAACTAGGAGTAAAACGATCATCCAGCTGCCTTCCATTATTTTCACTCATGATTTTTTTTTACTGCTACAACTTTAAATAAGTGGGTAAAGCAATTTTCGACGAATTTATAATATAAAACATCACTTGTTCAATTTTTATTTTCTTTGCATGATAAATCTTATAAAACATAAAAATAAAGTAAAAGGCTCAAAAATGCAAGGAACTAACTAAGAAAAGACGAGAGAATTTGATGTAAAATATATATAAATATGAGCTTATCAAATACCCTCACACTTAGCTTTTGCTAGTCCTCGAGCAAAACAAAGAAAACATGAACAAGTAATAACATGAAAAACATTAGCTTCCCCCTATGTGACCCTCATAAAATTTCATTTGAAAACACAAATCATCAAGAACCATAGCTAGCACCAAACAAGCCAATCCAAGTTCATCTTCCTTATTCAAATATTAGCAGTAATCTTTAAATCATCCTTGAAGTGTAGTGTGTGAGATAGCCATGCTAATGCAATTTCAAGTTTTTATTTTTAAAATCATCATATGCAAACTAGCAACATTCTCACAGGATATGCACTCACTCACACATGTGTTTAGTTTTAATGTGTTTCGCTCAAAGAAACAAATGTGAAAGTTCTACCATAAGCTTGCATAAAGATCACTTCTCCACAATCATAATTGCAAAACTTAAATCAAGAGGACTTTTATTGGATGTAATGAGGCTTAGGGATAGGGCTATTGAAACGAAAGAATAGGAAAGCACAAGTTTCAAGTTACACTGCAAGCAATTCTTTTGTTGAGATTTATAAGAACTCAAACTTTCCAGCGATTCTTTTAACACCTCCAACCACATCCTTAAACTGAAACTTTAAAAACTTTTTATTTTCTTCGTATACAATCTTTCTTTTTCTTTTTCTTTTCTTCTATTCTCTTTTTTTTTTTTAAATAAATACAAACATGAAATACCCCCACACTTATTCTTTTACCAAACTCCTTCCAAGTACTTCACAAACATTTCTCATAAGACAGTCTCAAATTGCTCGCTTGGAAAGGGTAAGGAAACATGTTTGAGGTATACGGGTAGACATATCTGGTGATAAGAATTAAAAGGCTCAACAAACATGGCTCAAATTGGCAATCTAATGATATTATTTTTCTTTGGGAAACATGTTTATTTGGGCCATGGTGGTAAACCTAATGCCTCTTTCATTTTCAAGTTCATGCAATCAATGACAAATATTTCGAAAGATCGTTACGCAAGTTCTAGAGATGCATCTCACATAAGTTCATCACACATGAAAGAATAGTAGTGTATGAAAAATGCACACACTTTCAAATGGCTCAAAAACTCACATAGGATGTAAATGGTCACTAAATTCACATATGAAGCTTTAAGTCATGCTTTAGTTTCACATTAACAAGGCTATGTGCATTTGGTTTTTCAAGAATGATCAAACATGTACAATACTAACAAGAGAATTAGGAATTTCACATAACACATGTTAACTAAGTTCTTGATCATTGTGGTTCAAATTTGATCCAATTATATCATTGGGTCGGGAAACTAATAAAAAAAACTAATTCAAAACAATAAGGAAAACAAGACAATATTTTTGGATTTTTTAAAATTTTCCGAAAAAATTAAATAAAACAAAACTAATTAAGAAAACAAAAAGCAATAACATGGAAACAAATGAAACCAGTTCAAAGTCGAAGGTACAAAAATTTTCAATTTGGTCGTTTTTTATACTCTTTACCCCTACCCCCACACTTAAACTGGACATTGTCCCCAATGTCAGAAAACATTAAAATGCAAATAAAAATATAAAAATAAAAATAAAAATAAAATTACTAAATGAAAAGAAACAAAATAAAGCAATAGGACTGAAAACTTCCCTAATTTGCAGAAAACTCAATCGATGACCCCCAAGCTTAAATTCTGCAATCAACTTCAAGGGTGGAAATAACCGAAAGTTCCTGCAGAGAAAAGAAATAAATCAGTTAAGCACGTAAGAAAATATAGAAAATGCAAACGAAAAATAGAAAATGAAAATAAAAGACAACGAATAGAACTAATAGGTGATCATTGGTCGCTTGTTGATTTTCCACAGCTTTCATCTTGAACTAGATGGGCCTTCTTCTTGCAAGTGATCCTCAGCTTAGTTGAGGATGAATCAGCACGTTGTCTCCACATGCTTCAAGTACTCAGGTCTCCATGCAGATGTGCATCTTCTTGAACTCTGGGATCATCTCACACTCTGCTTTCATCTGGATGCAACTCAGACTCCTCCTGCTTCGTCTGTGAGATACTTTTGCTTTTGAAGAAGTACCTCAACACAGGTTTATTTTTGAAGTGGGCTGGGAGGGGTCTAAGATGAGTACTCGAGAGCAAGACTAAGTAAGCAATCAGGATCTCACTTTCTTCATGTTCTTCAGGTGAAGGTGAGGAGAAAGCGTGATATGAGATACTTGTGCTTTTAACCTTCATGATATGAAATACTTTTGCTCTCGAAGATTTGTTTTCTGAGGTGTTCCAAGGGATGAAGAACACTGAGTAACTCGTGAGGTTTCTTTGAGAATACATTCTCGGAGATGAAGAGAGGTGGAGAGGGTGTGCCTTTGCTGTGGAAGGCGAAGGTAGAACTTATAAAAATTTTTCTTCACAACCGGAACTATTCCCTCACTTTTGTCGGCAGCCGGTGGATGGATGAACAGTGCCAGTTACGCGCTTTCTGACAAAGCTGCCCGTAATTTCCGCAAAGCTGACAGTGCATGTGACGAGTGACGACACGTCTGGACAAATTGATCTTTTGAAATCCGGGGTTCAAATCCGGGGTTCGGCTCGTGGTTTCCGCAAAGCTGCAAGGTTCGTATCCATGCATCGTTTTAAGATTAAACTGAGATTATTTAAGCAACCGTCAAACGAATCGCCAAAAACACTGAAATCGTCCATGAAAACCTCAATAATTTTTTCAACAAAATCTGAAAATATACTTACCATGCATCTTTGAAAAGTTGTTGGAGCATTGCATAAACCAAATGGCATACGACGATATGCAAAGGTGCGAAACGGACAAGTAAAAGAGGTATTTTCTTGGTCGTCCGGAGCTATGACAATTTGGTTATACCCTGAATATCCATCAAGAAAACAGTAAAATGAATGGCCCGCTAACCTCTCGAGCATTTGGTCAATAAATGGCAAGGGGAAGTGGTCCTTCCTCGTGGTGGCGTTGAGCTTCCTGTAGTCGATGCATACTCTCCAGCCTGTTTAGATTCGGGTAGGCACGAGTTCGTTTTCTTCATTCTTTACCACAACAACTCCTGACTTCTTTGGAACGACTTGAATTGGTGAAACCCATCGACTATCTGAGATTGGATAGATGACCCCACAATCAAGGAGCTTGATAATTTCCTTTTTCACAACGTCGATCATCGGAGGGTTGAGACAGCGTTGAGCCTCTCGAGTTGGTTTAGCCCCCTCCTCAAGATGTATGCGATGCATGCATGTAGTAGGGCTAATTCCCTTGATGTTGTCTAGGGTCCATCCAATGGCAGTTTTATGATCCTTTAACACTCGAATAAATGTTTCTTTCTCCAATTCCGTGAGGGATGATGAAACAATGACGGGCAACGTTTCTTTTTCTCCCAAAAAGACATACTTCAAATGGTTGGGCAATGGTTTAAACTCTAGCGTAGGTGCCTGCACCACTGAAGGTAACATCTTATTAGTAGAAACGGGAATTGACATTGGGATTGAAGACTTACCAACGCAAGGTGGGGATGACTCAAGTGCAGCCACCATTTCCTCAATTTCTTCACTAAAACCCACGGCAAAAGCTTCCTCCATGTTGTTGCCATGCCCTCGCACAATTTCTGGGGTTTGGGTTGTGCTTTTTATTCCTTGAACGATGGTTGTTTCAATGGCATCTCGATCCAATGAGTCAAGAAATTCCTGCGCCAAAGATTCCAAAATATCAATGGAAAAACACGAATGATCATCAATAGGATATTTCATGGCTTCAGAAATATTAAAATCAATAACTTCCCCATCAAATTCCATTGACAATGTCCCTTTGAACGCATCGATCTTTGTCCGGGCTGTTTTCATGAATGGTCGCCCAAGCAAGATTGGCAATGGTGTAGTATGGACTTGATCGGATCATATTTATGCATATTTTTACATCAAATTCACTCGTCTTTTCTTAGTTAGTTCGTTATATTTTGTGCTATTTACGTTATTTTTATGTTTTATAAGAATTTATTAAGCTAAGAAAATAAAAATAGAATAAGTGAAGTTTTAAGTAATAATTTCGTTTAAACTATCTTGCTGTTGAATAAAACTTATCTTTAATATATATATATATATATATATATATATATATTTATATATATATTTATATATTTAAATTTATATATAATATGTTTGTGATTGCAGCTGGCAAGCCTTGGTGGAGAGAAACATAATAATGAGAGCACAAGGGGGATTATCAGAACGTGAAGAGTGAGGGGCTGCCAGGAAGGCAGCATGATGAAAAGATATAATAAAGAAAAACAAAAGAAATACAGGAAGCGGTTTTGAAAACAAAAGGCTTATTTGAACTGGAGAGGATCCGAGGGAAAAAAGGGAGGGCGCGGCCCTTCTGTGTTGGTTGGAAGGCGCCCCATTGGAGAGCCAAATAAAAAAAAGGAAATCCACGCGGGGAATAAGAGCGTGAAGCAATACAAAGGGGAGAGGCGCAGAGAATTGCTGCCTTGCGCAGAGAGCAGGAGGAAGAATCAGAGAACTGCCCACGGGGCAGTGAGCTGAGACTTGAAGGAGGGGAATAAACTGCTATTTTGGGCAGCGCCAGGCCTCGGAGAAAAATAAAAGCTAGGCAGCTTCGCTGCCTTGGGAAAATAGAAAAAGAAGCTTTGGCAGAGAGGAGAGAATTTGCTGCCAACCCGTGGCCAATCAAAAGGAGCTGCCGTGGCAGCTGTCCAGAAAACCGAGAGGTGAAGGAGGCGCTAAGCCTCGGGAGGAATAAGGAGATAAGTTTGCGTGGGATAGTTTCCATTGGCGAGGAACTTGGAGAGCTGCCAACTGGCAGCCAATCACACGGTGCAACACAGAATTGCACAGTGGCACCAAATTGCACAGATCCTTGCAACCCCCATTTTGGTTTAATCCTCCAACTCATTTTAATTTCTGTTTTAATAATGTGTAACTAATTTGTGTTGGCTAGAGGTTAATTCAAAGCCATGGATATATTTGTAATTTGAATTGGTAAATTCAGTTGTGATTTCTGAGTTGTGATTTAATTTGCTTAACTGCTTGATAGATAACTTATTTGTGTATGTTAATTAAGGATGCATACTTAATTTACACGCATGAATTTGATGCTAGAATATAAGTGAATTTCACCTAATCGTTATGAACTTATATTCATGAGTAGTAAAGGTTGTTATCCACAATCGTGTTAAGTAAATTCTTGGCAGGAGTATCATGCTTTTCATAGTTACGAATGCCTCGTCAGTATTTATAGTTTTCACAAAGTTTAATGATCTTTGATTGTATCTCTATTGTGCTTTTCACGTAGGGGACTTTTAGAGAATGTGTTAAATTGTTGTATGCTGTTCATCCAATTTAATAACATAAGGAAAACTTGAAGATTAAAAAAGTGCTGTTCACGGTTAATCTGGAGTATTGAAATTTACAATTTATTGAAAGAACAACTGAAAATCAATTTAGGTTGCATATGTGTCATGTGTGGAGAAAAACCCTCTAGCTAATCCGTCGCCTATCCGTTCATTTTTAAGTTTATGTTTTTGTCAATTTGTAATTTATTTAAGTTTAATTTACTTCGTCAAAACCAAAATCAATCCCCCCATTATTAAAATATTATTATTTAGTTAATTTTTATTATTTTTAATCTTTTAATTTAATTTCCGTCCAATTAATTTCCTAGTTTTTATTTTAAATTGTTTTCATTATTTTGAGTCATTTTTAGTGTGTTTCGAGTTTTTAGCTTAGTTTGTATTTTCTAGAGTCTTGAGTTGTTTTGAGTCTTTTGATTTGTTTTAGTTTATTTGTTAGTTTTATTTTGAGTTATTTTAGTTAAGTGTTTTTATTTTAGTTTAGTGTTTTAAATTTTGTTTTTACGTTTTTAAATTAATTTTAGAGTGATTAGCAATCCCTCCTAATCCCCGGCCTAGAACGATACCCTACTTACATCATTACTACAACTGTCAAAAAGAGGGTTTAATTTGTGTGCGGTAATAAATACCCGTCAAATTTTTGGCGCCGTTGCCGGGGATTAGCAAATTTGCTAATCCTTTTATTTTCGTTTGTGTTTATTTTATATTTGTGTTTTTGTTGTGTTTTAGTTTATATTTGTGTTTATGTATTTTACTTTTGGTATTTGATTTATTTTTCTTTCTTTAATTTTAGGTACTAATGGAGCAAGATATGGCAACCATTCAAGCTCAATTGGCGCAGCTCACTGCTCAATTGACTCATAATGCCGAACGGACCTCAATGCCAAGTGTCCCTACACTTGATGTGCCCTATAGGCAAGGATATCAAGCTCATCAGTATCCTCAATTTTCTGCATATGACGATAATTGGGGATATCAAAGCCACAGCCAATCAAGGGGCCACAGGTTTCCCAACGCTTGCAATTCGAATTGGAGGGACTATTCAAATCAAATGTGGGATGAACCTCAACATTTTCAACAAGGTGGATATTGGCAGCAAGACGAGTTCTATTCAAAACCTATGCAGCCACCACAACATCCCCCACAACAATTCCAATCGAATCAAAGTATGGCCGTAAATTATAATGAAATTCTTGAAGGACTAATTTCTTTGACGCAGGGCTCACAAAAAGAAGAACAATTGCTGTCATCAGAAGAGTTCTATCAGTGGCCATATGAACCGTCACAGCCACCACAACAATCAGCCCAATCCAATTCAGGTACATCTGTGGATAATGATAATATTATTCAATTACTCATCTCTTTGAACCAGGAAGTAGAAAATCAAACCAAGGAGATGGGAGAATTGAATAATCAAATGGGGCAGATTGTGGAAGTTCTTCCAGAGATGCAAAGAGATATCCCAATTCTTGGTGCACCAAAACAAGTTCCCGAACCTTGCACACCAAGAAAAGAGATTCAAGAGAATGAAGTGGCTGAAGAATGTGCAAAATATATCAAAGAGGCTGTGCATGAGACAACAAAGGCCCTAGAAGTTGAGATTGAGGAAACGGGACAAGCCACAATCATCATATGCAATCTGGCTAAGTTCAAAGTCCCTGAGACTTTTGGAGACGTTGTGTTTGTGATTGAGTTTGAAAAAGAAAGTAAGCCATCTTCTCCATTTTTAATTTTGTTTTATACTAACAATTTAATTTTGATGATTCAGGCACCGTCATTAGAACTTAGACCGTTGTCGGATCATTTCAAATACCACCGTCCGTTCAAGGATAAATCCATGCAGTTGAATAAAGAAGGGAGGCCTAGGAATCACCCACAACCAGATTTGCATTCCTACACCCTTCTCTTTACTGCTTTCATTTTATTTTGTTTATTTAGTTGTGATATTTGTGGTGGTAGATTAAACATAGTCTTTTTACATTAATTTTCTTATTTTACTTTGATTTTTTTTTTAACTTAAAAAAAAAATATAAACATTCATATAAATAAAAAAAAATACATATATATATATATATATACTTATATAATTAAATAAACTTGAAAGCTTAAATATTTTACAATAATACGAAAAACTAATAGCATTCACTGATCATTGGTTAGGTGGCGCCTCAGAAGTCGAAGGAGCCCCGGGAAGTCGAAGAGCCAGAGTTGGAATCTCCGGAGCCGGAACGCTTGGTGCTGCTCCAGAGGACGAAGGCAACATAAACCTCGGGAGTAGCGCCATGAACCTATCATGATCGCTCTGAATCCGACCGTCCGACTCCTGCAGCTGGTCCAGCTTCCTCTTCATGCTGGTCGAGTAACTAGTTGCAAGCATGTGCAACTCCTTGTTCTCGTGCCTGAGTCCTCTGACCTCCTGCCGAAGACTGGCCACCTCTGCCATCAGCGACTCCACCTGACGAGTTCGGGCAAGCAGGCGCTGGCCCATGTTCGAAACTGAGCCTGCACTTTGGACGCTGAGTGCAAGAGATTCCTGAACGGCCAGCTCGTCCGACCGCCTAGATAGCATCCTATTGTCCCTTGGAGTGAGCAGATTTCTGGCAATCACCGTAGCGGTGATTTCATTCCTCATCATTGTGTCCCCGACTGTAAGAGGACCATTGGGGGATATGAATGACGGATTCCAAATGTTGTTCGGAGAAGACGAGTCATCGTCTTCCCCGACATTCAAGTTTAGGCGACGGTCGGAAGGGCAAGACATTTTTAGAGGGGGTTGAGGAAGAAAAGAGTTCGGAAAGATTAAGATTGCTGAAGCGGAAGAAGAGAGCGGAAAGATTATGAATGCAGAAGTGCAAGAAGAGTTCGGAAGGATTATGAGTGTTTACAGAAGGGAGTATTTTCAGAAGGAAGTGTTTGAGGGAGTTCAAGTGTGAGGTGGTGAAGGATTATTTTGGAAGATCATGTTCATTTAAGCAATATCATTAGCATGCAATTAACAAATTAAAGGCGGAATCATGCTTGCATATACTTAAAAACAAAACATTAACCATGAATGTTCAAAGCCTAGTAGATTGGTGAACCTTTAAACAACTCAAAACAAAGTGAGTTGAGATTTATACCTTTGTAGATTCCTCTTTGCTTAAGCAAAGGCTAATCACCCAAAGAGAGGGCCTTCATTCCTTGCATCTTAAATCTATGGATTTATATAGAAAGGATAGGTTCTCTAAGTTCTCAAAATTGAGAACCTCTAAGTTTCTACACCAAGGTTTTGATTAAGAAGAAATGAGTGACCTTGGAGGAGCTAGAGTGCTAGCTAAAACCCTCCAAGGGGGCCGGCCATTCTAGAGAGAAGGGAGAGCATTTCATCTCTCCAATTTCCCCAAAAACAACCCCTAATGAATTTTGGCTATAAAGTCAAATTTATACCTTAATTCATTTGAGTGGCAAACTTGTAAATAAGTCCAAGTTTGCTACCCTTCACAATATGGCCGGCCTTAGGGATATTTTTGGAGTATTTGGGCCTTTGTAAATCATTATTTATTAAGTTGTCATACAACTTAATTCAATGGACTTGACGTTCGAAGCCCATTGGGCCTTAAGGTCCAAAACCATCCCGAGGTCTTTAACGAACTTATTCGTTTGATTAATAATCATATTATTTAATCCTTGCCATAAATAATTAAACCATTTAATTATTCTTACTCATCTCCGTTGAATCTTCAATCTCTACCTTACACGGTGTACGATCCATTAGGTTCCTTTTAGCGAGGCAGTGGGCGATTCAAACTCTTTCAAATCGATTGTGAATTTGAAACTTACTTTCAATTCTCCCTTTAATGTTTACACACGTTTAGGGCTTCCACAAACCATGAGTGACACCTAGCAGCATATCATGGTTACCCAAGCTAATCAGAAGAGGTGGAGAACCTATTCAGTTTAGGATTACAAATGCAATACGGTCATTCTCTAATACAATACTCTTGACCACATTGTTTGGCTTGATAGTTTATTCATGTCTACTATCCAATGTGAATCTCGCACTTATATGATTACCTTGAATGTGATATGGAACGCATTCCAACATCTCATTCATACTCTGGCCAGAGATTCTTAATCATATCATAGAGTATTCTCCCTCAACGGTTTGAAGGTTAGAGATCCCTTGTTGCGCATTCACTTGTCTCCATGACTAGATAGCTTGACCCCAGCCATGCCGTGGACACTCCAAAGGAATGCCATTTGACACGATCAAAGATCAAGGACCTAACCACAAAACAACTATGATGCCTCAGGTCAAAGGACTAATTTGCATTATCCTAACCATGAGTTCTCACGTGACATGAATATGAGAACTCGTCGTTGATCGTGTTCAGTGAACTCATTCTCTATTGAGCACCTACGTACTTATCTTGGTGTCACTCACACCAATGACTCGAGACTAGTCACTCTCCCTGAGAGAAGACATAGCACGTACTGATCTTAACGGACTGTCAATGCCCAATTGGCAATCCTATGATCAGGAACGTTTAGGATGTGTCTACGAAAGAATGGTCTCATGGATCTAACTATTTAGATCGCATTCTCCCAATCACATATTCCTTGGACTTTATCGTTTAAGCATATAACATTTATATGAGACCGCTCAAACAATAATCTTTGCCCTTGATATTAAACTAGATTAGTTTAATCATGTGAAATGTCCGTAAAGTATCATCATATGATTGGTTTTAGGGCACATTTCCAACAATCTCCCACTTGCACTAGAGCCAATCAGTTTGGTCATCAGTGATGATACCTCTTCTGTAGTCATTTCATAAATGGCTGAATAGTTGGCCTATACAATGGATATCTATATGTTATCCATAGAAGCAATCTTGAGATTAACAACGTCACCATTATACATGATTCTCAATCATGTGGTTTAGTCTCTCATATGAGTTCGGACCTTGATGAGACCTTGATTCCCTGGCTTGAGCTATCGCCCCATTAGTGTCATACACTTTCTGGTTGGAACCGAATAGAGAGTTCATAAATGAACTTTCCCATCCAAACAACATTGTTGTAAGCTTCTATATGGCAATATATTTTGCATTCATAATGGAACACACTAAAGTCATTACTTTAATGTTTCCATCCAAATATCTCTTTAGTCATAATAAAGAGATATCTGTTTATCTCTTCATTCATAATGAAGAAACATCCAATGATGGATTAGATTCATAATCTAATACATTTACGCTTCCATTACGTTACTCTAATTCTTCCTCATTCTTTGAGGAATCTATCCTTTAGTATTTCTTAAATGCTTAAGGATTCACTTGACAGTTGCCATGGTTCTGATCCTGGGCTTGCACTGATATCGTTTTGTACCGTTCTAGGTACAACTCATATCAATGTTTTCATACAATATGAAATACATAAATCACCTTTGTGCGTATGCATAAAGGATTCTATTTACGCATTATTTCTTTGGGAGTCAAAGGGTTCATTCCCTTTGAGAAGAACAATTTCCTAGTCTCACTAGAATTGTCATTCTAATTGAAGTTTATCATCATATGAGAAACTTCCTAGCATCTCTTGTTTATTATAGACTATATCTCCCAAATTTATTCTATCGTTTGTAGAATGTTTAAAGTCATTACTTTAACGAAGAAGTATTCTTTTCATTTCCAAAAATTAATATATCATATATATATTTAAATTTAGGAATATGATTAACTCCCACTAATCTTTTGTAAACCTAGTAAACAAAAGATTCATTTACATCTTTATGAGAAATCAAACGATTTGATCTTTCATAAGACGGTTGTAGCTCCCACTAGCTTGCTAAGATCCATGATGGATGGATCTCTACAACTTACATGTCTTGTGATTCATAGTTTTAGACATACATTATGAAGACTATCTTAATAATGGTTATGGAAACCCATATTATGTCCAAACATTAAATCACCATTTAGTTGTAGCTAGCAATCCTCGAATTAATTGAAACTAAGACTATATCAAAGATGGTTTCTTCAAAGTCAACCATACTCTTTGAGTGTAGTCACCTTAGGCTACCAATTAGCTATTAAGGTTTCATTATTTCGAGTCAAATGGTATTTTACCATTTCCTTGAGTATATATATCGTATATACATTCAATGTAGTCATAAGGATTTTTCATTCTTATTTCTTTCGATTTAAGAGGTACAACTCTATGACATAGTCATAAAGTTCAAACCATTTCAACTAAGACGGTTTATAAATCCTTCTTGACTACCTTGGAGCTTGTGGTATAGGAACTAGGTTGTTATATTTGTTGATCACTTTCTTGTCTCTCAAAGAACCCATTCTTTGAGTTCTATGTCTCGTTCATTTGCGTTTTAGGCAAATCATATTGTAGGATTACAATGAACTACCCAACAAAACAACATTTGTTAGTTGGTTTATAGAAGCGATATCCAAAGGTTAATTTTAAGGATATCCCACAAGATTGTTTATCAAACAAATATTGCTCATTAGCACACAACCCCAAATCTTTAACATGCTTAAGATTTGTCTTTCTTTCTAACTACATCTTATGAAGTTATGAAAAATTTGGAAGATCTTCTAATTCACAATCACATTGTTTTAGAAGTGTATATATCCTATATATAGGTAATAGATAATAACCAACGAACTAAACCTTATTTAAGTTCGTTCTTCTCCTAATGGAGAAATTTATTATCTTATGATGCTATTTTCCTTGATACCTTTCAAGGAAACTCATCTAAAGTGTTATCTTTCCTTGGATCAAATCTAAGGAGTTAAATACTTTAGACGTCTTACTCATCAACTTACATTTCTTGAATTCTTTGAAACCTTTTGCAAAGTATTCGGACTTGTGTTTATTCAAAGTAAACTATAGTCCAACCGAGAGTGATCTTCGGTGAATGTTATATAACATGAGTAGTATTATGTTGTGGACTAGTGCCACTAACATCTAAGTGAATTAACCTCAACAACTTTGTGATTCTTTCTTCTTTCCAAAAGAATAAAGATTCGAACATTTCGCCTCTATACAATTTTAACAAGAAGGCATTGGATCCGGATCTAACGATCCAAGGCATCCATCTATTACCAACTCGTAATTTATGTTTTAGAGGTATCACAACTTAGTTGGGATTAGTCACTACATTGCAACCTTTTGGGTTTTAAGCATCGTTATATTCTAAACAATTAACACTACCACATCATCTCTACTATAGAGACAATTAATTAGATTACAATAATCTAATCATTCTTTATTTGGTAGTTCATATGAGGAAGTAAGTACAATCCGCTTTCGCAGAGATCTATATTTTATTCACTTTCCGAATGTGAAGTACTTTCTCTTCTCTCATTAATCTTCTACTTCTTATTAGCCACACTTTTACAACGATTTGTAAAACATAGTTACTAATACAGAATCAAGCATTCAAGTAGAAGAACTAACTGTTATGAACTTTTCAAGAACAATTTTTCAACACCTTCAAAAGATGTGTTCTTGACACTTGCAAGACATTTCTTGCAAATACCCCTTCCAATGTCCATCCTTTCATAAAGAAAGTTTGTTCCCTTGGAGTTATTTGTTTTCTTCATTTAACTTCTCCTTTGACTACAATAGTCATGGTCCCTAAACTCCCACTATCTCTCTTGAAACTTGTTTCAATCGTGTTTTACACATCAAACAATTTGGAGAGCGTGTGGTTATAGTTCACCATATAGTTTACAATAAACTTAGTGAACGATTAGGATAGGGACACAAAGGTGAAGTCCTTATCTAGTTTCCGTCTCGTTAAGTGTTTTAACACTTCAACATACAATGATTCAAAATCATCATAAGTCCATGTTGATGGACTATTTTTGTCAACCAACCATTATGTTCTAAACATAATTACAAACATTCAAGAGTTGTTTAAGGCAACTCTCATTTCTTCATACAACGATTTGTAAGTGAAGAATCATGGCACATAAAGTGTCCATGCCTTTGTGCTTTCTTCTCAAGTTCCTTGTTCATGTAACAAAGAGACAAGCACTTAGTGTTTGCGTTGATTAAGGGTTGTTCAAAGCAACTCTTATTTCTTCATACAACAATTTGTATTTGAAGAATTTATGACAATTAAATTGTTGTCCTCTTTATGATAGACTTATCTATCATGTTCTTCCAATGATACATTATTTATAGGAAGATTGTGAGGGTGAGACTACTTAGGCAATTTTACAATCCATACAAGACAATCTATGGGATTGTGGTACCAAGTTCGGAAACTAAAGTATTCGGCTTTTCTTTGTCAAGTATTGGATAGCGTTTGCAAATATATTGGTAAACAAATACATAACGTATATAAATAGATTGATTTTAAGCTATTTGATCCGGGTCTTTAAATCATAATAGCACCACCCACTATTTTTGGCAAATTCCATATCCCTCATCGGAATTCGAGAGTTTTGGTGGAAACTCTTAGTAGGTTTTGGGAGACTCACTATTACCAAGCCCACCTCAGAAGAATATCTTATTGGCAAGTATTAATAATAATGAGAGAGTACGCTTACTCATTTACATCTAATGTAAGAACCCATCTAATTTGGCCTCTAGAGAATGATGCCTCAGAAGAATATCTTATTGGCATCATTGCACTTAGTTAAGTCATTCCCACCATGCTAGTTCAAGTAGGGGTTCAAGAATGGCCTCAGAAGAATATCTTATTGGCCATACTCGTTGCCTACTTTCACCTCATCATATGTTTATAGGCTTCTCCTGAATGTAAGCACATACTTTGCAACCCCAGAACTGGACGAATACGGTGTATGAGTCACACACGATTGAACCTATCATGGTGGAAGGCCACGAAGAGACATTCTAAGCATCTCTCGCTTATCAACTTAATATTCGTTTGGTTGAGGGTTTTTAGGTCTCATCACATATAAACATACATTTTAATCCAATTAAAACATTTTTGGTCCTATCACAACTATTGGTCCATATGATTTATTTAGTTGTATATGATACTCCCACTAAGCTTTTAAAACGGTTTTTAAAGCAAGAGTACATGATACTACTAACATAAGGTTTGCATTCATTGATGGACTATATAGTTGCCTTAGGGCCTTAGGATGACTATGAACCTTTTGTTTAGATCCAACACGAGCCTTGTGTTGAATCTCGGACTAGGGATGGTGATTGATTTTAGTTACGCGTTTAATCATATTAAGGCGTGTTGTCTTAGGGGCGTTGGACCCAACTACTTCATTTTCATGCATATCATATAAAGCAAGAAAGAAGTACTTCAAAGTAAAGAAGAGCTTATGCTCTTTTACAACAATTGATCAAATCAAATTACTTTAAATTAAAGAAGAGCTTATGCTCTTTTACAACATTTGATCTAATCAAATTACAACCAAAATCTAATCTACACATTCCCATGGTTCAAACAAATTTGAAACGGCCTTTCACATAGCTCAATTATCGTAGGCTTAGGTTCATAATCACCCTTTAATTAATTAACACTTTAACTAATTAAATTGAATGCAACATTTTTCATTTGGTTTTTGTATCCATAAAATTTGATTTTAAATGGAGCTAACTAAATGAAAATCCAATTCTCATTTAAAGAGACAAAACAATTTTTGTTCTCTACCTAATTTGGGCTATAATGCAATTAACCTCAACATTTGGGCCAAAGTGCAAAGACCTCAACTTATTTGGGCCATAGTGCAATTAACCTCAACTTTTGGGCTATTTTGCAAATACTTAAACTTTTGGGGTCACTTTGTAAAAACACAAAAGTTCACTACTTTATGTAATTACAACTAGAACCCAAAAATTTCATCAAAAGTTAAAACTTCATTAAAGGATCAAAACAATTTGTCCTTTTAGTGATTTTGGACCTTTACGTAAAAACGTAAACTTTTGGGGCAAAATGCAAATACACAAAAGTATCAAAACTTTATGTAATTGCACAAAAGGCCCAAAATGACCCTACTCTATAGGGTGGCCGGTTTTGACAAGATTTTATAAAAAAATTTCAAAGTTTTTGTTAGGTGGTTTTGGTTTCAAAAAACCATGCAAGTGGTGTGTGTGAAAGGGAGTTATCCTTTACACACCACCAAAGTTTCTTTCACCTTTTATAATCAAATATCTAAGATATTTACAAAGTTTTTGACTAACATTAAAATGTTAATCATTAATAAATATGTGAAAATATCTTATAACAAAACTTTATGAAATAATTCAAAACTTTGAATCAAAACCACAAGCTTTAATGTTCTTGGCAAGAACATCAAGAACATGAAGAACATTCATGAGAAACCCATAAAAGTTCCATGAACATTTTTCATCCAAAAACATTTCAAAATCACTTAAACTTAAGGGAAATAACATATAACCAAACTAGGGTACTTAGGGGTTCCAAAAGTCACTTGAAAAACATTTTAACAAGACAAACAAGAACCCAAAAAATCACCCTTTTAATTTGGCCGAAAATCCCAAAATTCTTGGCACCAAATTTTAGCTTCAATATTCATGCTCACATGAACTACATCTACAACATTTGAGATGCCAAATTTTCCAACAAAATTTACATTCATAAAACAAGAATAAAGCTTGTAACATTTTACAACTTTTAAATCACATATTATGAAATACAAAACCCAAAAGGATTCACCAACTACTAGACCTAGGCTCTGATACCACTTGAAGGATTATTTTGGAAGATCATGTTCATTTAAGCAATATCATTAGCATGCAATTAACAAATTAAAGGCGGAATCATGCTTGCATATACTTAAAAACAAAACATTAACCATGAATGTTCAAAGCCTAGTAGATTGGTGAACCTTTAAACAACTCAAAACAAAGTGAGTTGAGATTTATACCTTTGTAGATTCCTCTTTGCTTAAGCAAAGGCTAATCACCCAAAGAGAGGGCCTTCATTCCTTGCATCTTAAATCTATGGATTTATATAGAAAGGATAGGTTCTCTAAGTTCTCAAAATTGAGAACCTCTAAGTTTCTACACCAAGGTTTTGATTAAGAAGAAATGAGTGACCTTGGAGGAGCTAGAGTGCTAGCTAAAACCCTCCAAGGGGGCCGGCCATTCTAGAGAGAAGGGAGAGCATTTCATCTCTCCAATTTCCCCAAAAACAACCCCTAATGAATTTTGGCTATAAAGTCAAATTTATACCTTAATTCATTTGAGTGGCAAACTTGTAAATAAGTCCAAGTTTGCTACCCTTCACAATATGGCCGGCCTTAGGGATATTTTTGGAGTATTTGGGCCTTTGTAAATCATTATTTATTAAGTTGTCATACAACTTAATTCAATGGACTTGACGTTCGAAGCCCATTGGGCCTTAAGGTCCAAAACCATCCCGAGGTCTTTAACGAACTTATTCGTTTGATTAATAATCATATTATTTAATCCTTGCCATAAATAATTAAACCATTTAATTATTCTTACTCATCTCCGTTGAATCTTCAATCTCTACCTTACACGGTGTACGATCCATTAGGTTCCTTTTAGCGAGGCAGTGGGCGATTCAAACTCTTTCAAATCGATTGTGAATTTGAAACTTACTTTCAATTCTCCCTTTAATGTTTACACACGTTTAGGGCTTCCACAAACCATGAGTGACACCTAGCAGCATATCATGGTTACCCAAGCTAATCAGAAGAGGTGGAGAACCTATTCAGTTTAGGATTACAAATGCAATACGGTCCTTCTCTAATACAATACTCTTGACCACATTGTTTGGCTTGATAGTTTATTCATGTCTACTATCCAATGTGAATCTCGCACTTATATGATTACCTTGAATGTGATATGGAACGCATTCCAACATCTCATTCATACTCTGGCCAGAGATTCTTAATCATATCATAGAGTATTCTCCCTCAACGGTTTGAAGGTTAGAGATCCCTTGTTGCGCATTCACTTGTCTCCATGACTAGATAGCTTGACCCCAACCATGCCGTGGACACTCCAAAGGAATGCCATTTGACACGATCAAAGATCAAGGACCTAACCACAAAACAACTATGATGCCTCAGGTCAAAGGACTAATTTGCATTATCCTAACCATGAGTTCTCACGTGACATGAATATGAGAACTCGTCGTTGATCGTGTTCAGTGAACTCATTCTCTATTGAGCACCTACGTACTTATCTTGGTGTCACTCACACCAATGACTCGAGACTAGTCACTCTCCCTGAGAGAAGACATAGCACGTACTGATCTTAACGGACTGTCAATGCCCAATTGGCAATCCTATGATCAGGAACGTTTAGGATGTGTCTACGAAAGAATGGTCTCATGGATCTAACTATTTAGATCGCATTCTCCCAATCACATATTCCTTGGACTTTATCGTTTAAGCATATAACATTTATATGAGACCGCTCAAACAATAATCTTTGCCCTTGATATTAAACTAGATTAGTTTAATCATGTGAAATGTCCGTAAAGTATCATCATATGATTGGTTTTAGGGCACATTTCCAACAGGTGGAGCAGAATTAGCGCCTCTATAAAAAGAAGAAAATGAAGAGGCGCCCGCTCCTCAGAGGTTGAAGACGCGTCCTCGCGCAAATCGAAGGCCGACGCTCCTTTCTCAAAAGAGCCGTTTCCTTTCTCAAAAGCTGGGCTTGACTCAGCAATCACGTGGCTCAGTTTTTCCAGTTTGTCGTGACTCATCACGTGCAGCGTGGAGCGTTGCGAAAACCACGAGCCGCACCCGGTTTTGAACCCCGGTTTTCAAAGATCATCATTCCAATTTGTCGTCACTCGTCGCATGCGCAGTCAGCTTCGCGGAAATTACGGACGCGTTGTCAGAAAGCGCGTAACGGGCACTGTTCATCCATCCACCGGCTGCCGACAAATAGTGAAGGAATAGTTCCGGTTGTGAAGCCAAATTTCTATAAGTTCGACCTTCGCCTTCCACAGCAAAGGCACACCTTCACACCCTCTCCACCTCTAAACCTCTCAACCTCTCTTCATCTCCGATTATGTCTTCCCAAAGAAAGCTTTCGAGTTATTCAGTGTTCTTCATCCCTTGGATCACCCCAGAAAACAAACCTTCCAGAGCAAAAGTATTTCATATTAAAAAGGTTAAAAGCAAAAGTATCTCATATTACGCTTTCTCCTCACTTTCATCTGAAGAACATGGAGAAAGTGAGATCCTGATTGCTTACCTAGTCTTGCTCTCGAGTACTCATCTCAGACCCCTCCCAACCCACTTCAAAAATAAACCTGTGTTGAGGTGCTTCTTCAAAAGCAAAAGTACCTCACAGACGAAGCAGGAGGAGTCTGAGGTGCATCCTGATGAAGGCGGAGGGTGAGATGATCCAAGAGTTCAAGAAGATGCCACACCTGCGTGGAGACCGGACTACTTGAAGCATGTGGAGACAACGTGCTGATTCATCCTCAACTAAGCTGAGGAGCACTTGCAAGAAGAAGGCCCATCCAGTTCAAGATGAAAGCTGTGGAAAATCAACAAGGACGACCAATGATCGCCTATTAGTTCTTTTCGTTATCTTTTATTATCATTTTCAATTTTCGTTTACTTTTTTTTCTATTTTTTCTTGCATGCTTAACTGTTTATTTCTGTTCTTTGCAGGAACGTTTGGTTATTTTCTCCCTTGAAGTTGATTGCAAAATTTACGCTTGGGGGTCATCGCTTGGTTTTCTGCAAATTAGAGAAGTTTTCAGTCCCTTTTCTTTATTTTGTTTCGTATTATTTGTTCATTTTATTTTTATTTGCATATTATTGTTTTCTGACATTGGGGACAATGTCTAGTTTAAGTGTGGGGGTATCAAGATAAAAAATGACCAAATTGAAAATTTTTGTACCTTCGACTTTGAACTGGTTCATTTGTTTCCATGTTATTGTTTTTTGTTTTCTTAATTAGTTTTGTTTTATTTAATTTTTTCGGAAAATTTTAAAAAAAAATCCAAAAATATTGTCTTGTTTTCCTTATTATTTTAAATTAGATTTTTATTAGTTTCCCGACCCAATGATATAACTGGATGAAATTTGAACCATGATTATCAAGAACTTAGTTAACATGTGTTGTACGAAATTCCTTATTCTCTTGTTAGTTTTGTACATGTTTGATCATCTTTGAAAAACCAATTGCACATAGCCTTGTTGATGTGAAACTAAAGCATGAATTAAAGCTTCATATGTGAATTTAGTGACCATATACATCCTATGTGAGTTTTTGAGCCTATTGAAAGTGTGTGCATTTTTCATACACTCCTATTCTTTCATGTGTGATGAACTTATGTGAGATACATCTCTAGAACTTGCGTAACGATCTTTTGAAATATTTGTCATTGATTGCATGAACTTGAAAATGATAGAGGCATTAGGTTCACCACCATGGCCCAAATAACCATATTTCCCAAAGAAAAATGATATCATTAGTTTGCCAATTTGAGCCGTATTTGTTGAGCCTTTTATTTCTTATCACCAGATATGTCTACCCTTATACCTCAAGCATGTTTCCTTACCCTTTCCAAGCGAGCAATTTGAGATTGTCTTATGAGAAATGTTTATGAAGTACTTGGAAGGAGTTTGGCAAAAGAATAAGTGTGGGGGTATTTCATGTTTGTCTTTATTATTTAAAAAAAAAAAAGAGAAAAGAAGAAAAGAAAAAGAAAAAGAAAGATGGTATACGAAGAAATAAAAAAGTTTCTAAAGTTTCAGTTTAAGGGTGTGATGGGAGGTGTTAAAAGAATCGCTGGAAAGTTTGAGTTCTTATAAATCTCAACAAAAGAATTGCTTGCAGTATAACTTGGAACTTGTGTTTTCCTATTCTTTCGTTTCAATGGCCCTATCCCTAAGCCTCATTACATCCAATAAAAGTCCTCTTGATTTAAGTTTTGCAATTATGATTGTGGAGAAGTGATTTTTATGCAAGCTTATGGTAGATCTTTCACATTTGTTTCTTTGAGCGAAACACATTAAAACTAAACACATGTGTGATTGAGTGCATATCCCGTGAGAAGGTTGCTGGTTTGCATATGGTGTTTGTAAAAATAAAAACTTGAAATTACATTAGCATGGCTATCTCACACACTACACTTCAAGGATGATTTAAAGATTACTGCTAATATTTGAATAAGGAAGATGAACTGCGATTAGTTTGTTTTGTGCTAGCTATGGTTCTTGATGATTTATGTCTCGAATAAAATTCTATGAGGGTCACATAGGGGGAAGCTAATGTTTTTCATGTTATTACTTGTTCTTGTTTTCTTTGTTTTGCTCGAGGACTAGCAAAAGCTAAGTGTGGGGGTATTTGATCGGATCATATTTATGCATATTTTTACATCAAATTCACTCGTCTTTTCTTAGTTAGTTCGTTATATTTTATGCTATTTACGTTATTTTTATGTTTTATAAGAATTTATTAAGCTAAGAAAATAAAAATAGAATAAGTGAAGTTTTAAGTAATAATTTCGTTTAAACTATCTTGCTGTTGAATAAAACTTATCTTTTTGAAAATAATATATATATATATATATATTTATATATATATATTTATATATTTAAATTTATATATAATATGTTTGTGATTGCAGCTGGCAAGCCTTGGTGGAGAGAAACACAATAATGAGAGCACAAGGGGGATTATCAGAACGTGAAGAGTGAGGGGCTGCCAGGAAGGCAGCATGATGAAAAGATATAATAAAGAAAAACAAAAGAAATACAGGAAGCGGTTTTGAAAACAAAAGGCTTATTTGAACTGGAGAGGATCCGAGGGAAAAAAGGGAGGGCGCGGCCCTTCTGTGTTGGTTGGAAGGCGCCCCATTGGAGAGCCAAATAAAAAAAAGGAAATCCACGCGGGGAATAAGAGCGTGAAGCAATACAAAGGGGAGAGGCGCAGAGAATTGCTGCCTTGCGCAGAGAGCAGGAGGAAGAATCAGAGAACTGCCCACGGGGCAGTGAGCTGAGACTTGAAGGAGGGGAATAAACTGCTATTTTGGGCAGCGCCAGGCCTCGGAGAAAAATAAAAGCTAGGCAGCTTCGCTGCCTTGGGAAAACAGAAAAAGAAGCTTTGGCAGAGAGGAGAGAATTTGCTGCCAACCCGTGGCCAATCAAAAGGAGCTGCCGTGGCAGCTGTCCAGAAAACCGAGAGGTGAAGGAGGCGCTAAGCCTCGGGAGGAATAAGGAGATAAGTTTGCGTGGGACAGTTTCCATTGGCGAGGAACTTGGAGAGCTGCCAACTGGCAGCCAATCACACGGTGCAACACAGAATTGCACAGTGGCACCAAATTGCACAGATCCTTGCAACCCCCATTTTGGTTTAATCCTCCAACTCATTTTAATTTCTGTTTTAATAATGTGTAACTAATTTGTGTTGGCTAGAGGTTAATTCAAAGCCATGGATATATTTGTAATTTGAATTGGTAAATTCAGTTGTGATTTCTGAGTTGTGATTTAATTTGCTTAACTGCTTGATAGATAACTTATTTGTGTATGTTAATTAAGGATGCATACTTAATTTACACGCATGAATTTGATGCTAGAATATAAGTGAATTTCACCTAATCGTTATGAACTTATATTCATGAGTAGTAAAGGTTGTTATCCACAATCGTGTTAAGTAAATTCTTGGCAGGAGTATCATGCTTTTCATAGTTACGAATGCCTCGTCAGTATTTATAGTTTTCACAAAGTTTAATGATCTTTGATTGTATCTCTATTGTGCTTTTCACGTAGGGGACTTTTAGAGAATGTGTTAAATTGTTGTGCTGTTCATCCAATTTAATAACATAAGGAAAACTTGAAGATTAAAAAAGTGCTGTTCACGGTTAATCTGGAGTATTGAAATTTACAATTTATTGAAAGAACAACTGAAAATCAATTTAGGTTGCATATGTGTCATGTGTGGAGAAAAACCCTCTAGCTAATCCGTCGCCTATCCGTTCATTTTTAAGTTTATGTTTTTGTCAATTTGTAATTTATTTAAGTTTAATTTACTTCGTCAAAACCAAAATCAATCCCCCCATTATTAAAATATTATTATTTAGTTAATTTTTATTATTTTTAATCTTTTAATTTAATTTCCGTCCAATTAATTTCCTAGTTTTTATTTTAAATTGTTTTCATTATTTTGAGTCATTTTTAGTGTGTTTCGAGTTTTTAGCTTAGTTTGTATTTTCTAGAGTCTTGAGTTGTTTTGAGTCTTTTGATTTGTTTTAGTTTATTTGTTAGTTTTATTTTGAGTTATTTTAGTTAAGTGTTTTTATTTTAGTTTAGTGTTTTAAATTTTGTTTTTACGTTTTTAAATTAATTTTAGAGTGATTAGCAATCCCTCCTAATCCCCGGCCTAGAACGATACCCTACTTACATCATTACTACAACTGTCAAAAAGAGGGTTTAATTTGTGTGCGTATAATTCTCACATCAGGACTGATTCATCCATCTTTAGAATGTAGAAATCAGCTGGGAATACTAAATGATCCATCTGCACTAAAACATCTTCCAAAACTCCTTTTGGATAGGCGTTAGAGCGATCGGCTAATTGAATGATTACACCATCTTTTTTTAGTTCCCCTAAGTTCATAGATGAATAGATTGAGTATGGCATTACATTAATTGATACACCTAAGTCTAGCATGGCATGTTCAAATTTAGTATTGCTAATAACACAAGGAATCGTAAAACTACCCAGATCTTTGCATTTAGGGGGTAATTTCCGTTGTAAAACAGCGGAGACATTCTCACTTACCTGGACAACCTCATTATTCGAAATCTTCCTCTTTGTTGTGCATAGTTCCTTCAAAAACTTGGCGTATCTTGGAACTTGCTTAATTGCATCAAGGAGAGGGATATTGACTTGCACATTTCTAAACATCTCAAGAATGTCCTTCTCTACTTTCTCATTCTTCGATTGCATGAACCTGCGAGGAAAGGGCACATTTGGAGGAACGACATTAGAAATAATAGAATTTGGAACTCCCTTACCTGTGATGGACGTCATGGATGGCTTAGGGGACTTAGGTGGCTGCGGCAAGGTTTTGGATCCCTCTGCCGTGGCCTTTGCTTCTTCCTCCTCTTCAATTTGCATCATTTCATCCTCCTTGTGACCTGTTTTTGACGATGTAGGACCTGCCCCAATTTCCTTGCCACTTCTTAGCATGATGGCCTTGGCAGATTCGAAGCCACCCTTTGGATTTGCAATGGTTGAACTTGGAAGCTTCCCTTGGTCTCTAAATTGCCCTACAAACTCTGCAATTTGTCCAATTTGCTTCTCCAATTGATCTACCCTTTTGTCTTGGTTTTGCATGACTTTGGTTTGATTCTCTTGCCCCTGAGACAAATTGGTTAGCAATTTAAGAAGTGTATCATTATCGAGAGAATTACCTGAAGTGTTTTGGGCCGGTTGTTGTTAGACTTGATTTGAGGTGTACGGATTGGTGTAGAACCCAGAAGGTTGCTGCCTAAAGCCTCCTTGTTGTTGGGGTTGTTAGGGCTCCCTCCATTTGAAGTTTGGGTGGTCTCTGTAACCTAGATTGTACGTGTTTGAATATGGATCGTTTCGGGGCTGATTTTGACCTTGGAATCCAATGGCATTAACGCTCTCCCATCCACCATATTCAATCAATTAAGGACACTCTTTAGATGAGTGTCCTTGGATGGAACACACGCCACAAACACTAGGTCCTTGCACTTTCATCCCCTCGGCCATCTGTGACACAATGGAAGTAAGATTAGCTAATTGGGTTTGAATATTAGATGAAGAGCTTACCTCATGAACTTGTTGCCGTGGCATGTCTCTTTGGCCAATTCCTTCATATTGTTGTGCATTCAATGCACGGTTTGCAATTAGTGTCTTGGCTGCCATGGGTGTTTTGTCCACTGACGCACCTCCCGTCGAAGCATCTAGCATTTGCCTTTCGATCAGAAGAAGGCCTTCATAGAAATATTGAAGGAGAAGCTCTTCCTTCATTTGGTGATGCGGACAAGAAGCAACAAGACTTTTAAAACGTTCATAATATGTTGGAAATGACTCACCTTGGCTTTATTGGATTCCACTAATCTTCTTCCTCAAGAGAATGACTCTCGAAGTGGGGAAGAACTTTTCTAAAAATGCCCTCTTCATGCTCTCCCAAGAGGTGACAGTTCCAGGGGCTAATTCGTACAGCCAATCTTTAGCTTTTTCTAGAAGAAAGAATGGAAAGGCCTTCATCTTCAAAATGTTTCCATCGACATTGATTGGGGTCATGCTTGAACACACCACTTCGAACTCCTTCAAGTGCTTGTTTGGATCTTCCATGGATAGCCAATGGAATTTAGGGATGTGGTGCAGCAAGCTTGATTTCAATTCAAACTCGTCGCTCTTGTTTTCAGCCGCCCTAGGGTATTGAATGCATAGGGGTGCGGTGTTGTCCAATCCCAAAGCTGAGAGCTCCTTGATTGTTCGGTTATCTGCCGCCATGACTTGTGGTTGCTCAACTCCTTAGGCTGTGGGCTCCTTTTCCTCTTCTATTTTGTTCTCCTCAAGCTCAGGTTCAAGATTGGATGGTTCAGCCTCTTGCTGTTTCTTTGTCCTTCTCAAAGTTCGCTCAAAGTTGTTGTCAAAGTCAGAGATATGCTTATGAACTGGATGAGAATTTTGAGTCATACACTAGTACCTATGAAACAAGAAGAACAAAGCAAAGTTTGTAACTAAATTAAAACATACGAAAAGAAATAAGGGATTAGCAAAGTTGCTAATCCCCGGCAAGGGCGCCAAAATTTGATGCGATGAATAAGCAAACACACAAATTAAACCCTCCTGTTGACAATTGTAGTATATATGCAAGTAGGGATCGTTCTAAACCGGGGATTAGGAGGGATTGCTAATCTATATAAAATAAACTTAGAAACACTAAATAAAACTTTAAAAACACAAATCTAAAATCAAAACACTTCACTAGATTCAAATGATTCCAACTAAACTAGAATAACTCAAAATAAAACTAACAAATAAACTAAAACAGATTCTAGGGTTGTTTTAGGACGTGAATTTAAAAGATTCAAATTATGAAAATTAACCAACTCTAAACTAAATTAACTCAAAAGAAATCAAATAAAGTAGATTCAAATCAAAGGACATAAAATGTAAAAGGGGGATTGGGTTTTGATGAGAATAACTTGAAAATAAACAAATTATAAACTAGACCAATTTAGACACAAAATATGGTTGTTTGAATGGATGATGGATTAGCTAGAGGGTTCTCCTCCACACATGATACACTTGTACATAAACCAATTTTTAGTTGTTCCTTCGATAACTTATGAAACTCAATACTCCGGGTTAACCGTGATAGCACTTTTTTTAACCTTCAAGTTCTCCTTAAGTTAATGAATTGAATGGGAAAGCGCATATAACAATTCAAAACATTTTTCAAAAGTTCCATACGTGAAAAGCACAATAGAGATACAATCAAAGATCATTAAGATTCATGAGAACTATAAGTATTGACGAGGCATTCGTAACTATGAAAAGCATGATACTCTTGCCAAGAATTTACTTAACATGATTGTGGATAGCAACCTTCACTACTCATGAATATAAGTTCATAATGATTAGGTGAAATTTCCTTATATTCTAGCATCAAACTTATGCATGAAAACTAAGCGTGCACTCTTAATTAACATACACAAATAAGTTATCAATCAAATAGTTAAGCGAATTGAAATCACAAATTATTAAAGCACAACCAGAAGTAATTAATTCATAATGCAAATGTAATCATGGCTTTGAATCCCCCTAGCAAAAGGGGGGGGGGGGTTTAGTTCCTCATAATTGTAAAACAAAGGTAAATAGATTTATACATTGAAAATAAAAGAAAGAAAACACCTAAACGCTCCAACGATCCTCGTTGAGTGGCAAGCACGTCTAAGCTTTTTCCTTCCATTCCTTTGCTACGACACAAGGGGTGGTTGTGGGTTGAAGGTTTGGTTGTATAGAGGAATGGATAGGAGGATGTATGGTGGTATTTAGGATGGTTGGGGGGGTTATGGCAATGGTGTTTATGGGCAGATTTTTGTGGAGGGTTTTAAGGAATAGATGCGGCTGTTTTGGAGAGAATGAATGGATGTGTAGAAGGAAGTTGTTGTATGAATTGGTGAGTTTTAAGCCTTGCAAGAAGGCCTATTTATAGGTGCTCAAAAGTAAAGAACCACACAAGTTGTTTTAATAAACAATACAAAGCAAGAATTAATCATCAAAAACAGCTAGCACACATGCATCTTTGTAGAAATTTCATGATGAAACAACTTGCATTCATCCTCCTTGGTCCATGCCTTTGGTCCCTCTTGGTCTTCTCATGATGAATCAGCTAGTACACTTTCAAAATAGCTAGCACACTTGTATTTCATGATTAAATAAGCTAGCACACTTGCAAAACATGAATACCCATCCATGCCGTGGGGTTTCCTTGCAAAAACAACTTGCACACTTGTGTTTTCATGATTAAAACAGCTAGCAACACATATGCTTGGTCTTTGCAAGGTATCTTCTTCATTTTGATCAGATTTTAGCATGTGTTTGAAGCCCTTTCATGCAAAAAAACGTCCATCCTTTATGCTCCCCATGCATGCAATCCATTCCACCCCAAAATAGCTCCAAATTGCACCAAAATGCACTTCTTTGCTAACTTTGTTATTAAAACCTATAAACACACGAAAATATCTTAAAACATTATAATAAGATGAAACTAAGTAAGTAAATGCAAGGAAACAAACTAGTAAAGTCACATAAATATGTTCCTATCAAGCCCACAAGCGAAGATGGGAGTCTTTCGACCCAAACGAGATCGCACATCTACACGCCAGAATGATACGCCACATAGTCCACTGCCTGATATTAGGACCCAAGACCAGTCGCAACCATGGAAGGAATTCCTTAATGCACGGATGCGGGATAGGATGAGGAACGCCTCCCAACTGCAATCATCAATATGTCTATTGAGGCAAGACACCACCTCTAACGAATCAGATTCAATGATAATATCAGGGAAACCTCACTGCAAACCCAACAGGTACCCCTTCAGGACCATCGAGGCTTTCGCTAAACACACATTTGGGGCCCAAACCTCTCTACTTTTGATCGCTATGCAACAACCCACTAAGTTTTTATAATAATACCTGCAGATCCCCCAGTCCGACCATCTATAAGGCTCTTCTTCCACGATGCATCAACATTAATCTCCAGCATATTCACATGAGGATGAGTTCAATAAGATGGAAAATGTGGAGACATTTTGCATGGTAGGTGAGAAGGGGCCAACCTATAGCAGGCAGCTAAGAATGAGATAACTACAACACTCGTTGCATGGATAGTTTGAGAAGGGGATGGGGTTTTGTTGTTGAACACCGTATTACAGCGAGCCTTCCAAATGTTCCAGCAGGTGAAAGCAATTTCGGACTGAGATTTCATTTGTTCTTCCGCGGAGCCAAGATTTGTACCCAAAAAACCCATAAGCTAGGTTTGCAGAGATGTTATGGACCCATTATTCACACGATAACACAACGACCCTCCAAACCAAACCCTATCAACCCATGGAAAAAGCAGCAAAAGGTGTTCCACTGACTCCTCTTGGGAATTACACAAAGAGCATAATGGCAAAGAGGCACACCACCTAACAAAGAGACCAAGTTTCGTAGCAAGCCTCTTCTTAAGGGCCCTCCACATAAAATTTTGGATTTTAGGTTGGACTTCCAAACTTCATATACATTTCCAGACCCTTGACTCAGCATCATTAGATGCCAATGGACGATGGGACTGATATTCTTGCCGCATGCTCCTCTGAAGAAAGCAGCTCATTAATAGGATTCAATTGCCATAAGGAGTGTTCTTGATCAATAATTGAAGAAACAGAAAGTGTGCCATTTGCCGAAATCCCCAACAATAGAGTGGGATGCCCTGTTGGTAAGGTAAGAATCCATCTATCCACCCACACTCAAGTTTGTGCCCCGCCCATAATTTGCCAATGAGAACCTTGGTGCAACAAATCCCAGCCTGCTAGGATACTCGACCAGCCCCACGAAACGCTCCCCCTCTCTTGACCTCCCCCAAAGTATTCAATACTCTGAATGCTATTGAAAATCCCATGTGATTGTTTGTCTAAGTACAAAATATTGTTTTACAAAAAGAAAAAGAAAAAGAAAAAGAAAAAGTTGAGAATAAAATTACTTTAGTATACGAGTGATATTATTCATACTGCATTTATTGATGAGCATCTCAACTAAAGATAGATCTCACATATATAGGTGAGTCACTTCTCTATATTAAGTAATGTAATCAGTAAATATTTTACAAAAATCTAGCATACTCTTAAGTATATTACTCATATATAACAAGTATAAAAGGCTTTCTAGCCAAAATGGTCCATACGATTTGCATAACTCCTCACTTTGGTCCCTGAGATTTGAAATCAATAGAATTGGTCCTTGAGTTTGCCCACACTACTAGGAATAATATCTTGGGTGACGAAGGGGAAACTTTTGCGCAAAGGGAAAAAATGTTGCCGGAAACATTAGGCGGCAAAGACTCCGTCGCGCAAAACTCCTTAACATTGCACAACAAATGAAATGTCTTCATCGTGCAAATTGAAGATTGGGCGACAGAAGTGGTGGTCGTTGAGAGTACAGAGCGACTCGATCCCCAACCTTTTGCACGACGGACATGTAGGTTCTACCCATAAACTCTTGGGCGACAGATATAGAGACCGTCACAGAGAATTTTAAAATTAAATTTTTAAATAATCTATTATTTATTTGTAAATTAGTTTTATAAATAATTTATGATTTAATTTTTTTCTTTTCGTTTATGTAAAAGTGAATTTAATGAAAATAAAAATAGGAAATGTAAAGAAGAATATTGAATTGAAAAATTATTGTAAATGTGCATACAATGGAAAAAAAGTATTTTTAAATTCAAAAACAATTTAAAACAAAACTAAAAAAAGAAGTCTGCAACGTCACAATCGCTGGCTGGTAGTGTTGTTGCTGTGTCAAGGGGGATCTCATCCATCAAATGTCATAACATAATTGATTAAAAATTTTACTTTTAATTTTTGAACCAATTATATTATTATATTTATTTCGAACTGTGTTTTGACATATTGAAAAATCTCTCATAAATAGGACTTTCGGAAATTGAAACAAAAATAATTGTAAAACGTTACATACACAAGGAAGGGAGAGAGAGTGTTCAAAAGTTTCCAGCTTTTCGATATACAAATTTATAAGCTTTCATTATCTGGGTGAGTAGCTCGTGTGGGGTTTTTGCTTTTGGGGAACTTGGGGAAAGTTTGAAGAGTCTCTGTGGAGACTGCTTTTTCTAACTGCTGCTTTTTTCTCTTTTTGAGTCTTTGGCTTCTCAAACAGCAATATAAAATCATGGGTTGGATGATGATTCCCTGTTCTGGTAGTTCCAACAGTCGAGCAAAAACCAAGAAGAAAAGGAAGAACAAGATTGAGTTGTAGGGTAAGCCACTTGATCAGATCAAACCCACTTCAGGTACTTACTGGTTTGTCTAAATGTACCTCAATCTGTGCTGCTGGTGATTAACAGATGAATTTACTGGCTTGGTAATTGTTTTTATCCATCTGGGGTTCTTTTAAATTTTGCAGAAGATTAGATATTTCATGTGAAGTATTATTTTGTTCAGTTTTTAGTATGTAGATTAGTGCCTTTGAGTAGAATTTTTCAAATTTTGAGATAACTTTGGGATTGAATTTGATAGGGTATGAACTGTTGTTGTAGTTAAATATGAATTATGATGGCACATCATACAATGCCCTGGTAAAGAAGGAATCTTTGTAGCATTGTTATTGTTGTTTTCTTGTCAGAAATGCAGCTTATACTCCTGGTATTGCATATAGCCATGAATAATACTTAGCTACTCAAAGATAAGTAGGAACTCCTACTCGGAACTCTTAGTATTTTAATCATAGGGCTTTATGCTTATGATCAGAAGCGTTCATACTATGAATCACACTGTAAAGGTCATCTTTGCAAAAAATAAATTAAAACTAAGGTCGTTTAGTCAATCTATTGTAGCAAACACATAGAAGGTTAGTAATGCTTCTACCAATACTGTTCATTTGTTTTTAAACAGTTTGATGACTAAACAACCTTAGTTTTAATTGATTTTTTGTAGAGACGATCTTTATAGAGTGATTTATAATATGAATGGTTTTGATTATAAACACGAAGTTATATAAATTGACAACGAACAATTTAGAGAAATTTTGAGTATGAGTTCCTACTCATCTTTGAGTAGCCAAGTATTGTTCTACAGCCATGTAGGATTGTTTTCGATTAGCTTGGCATCATCCATAAAATCGCATTCAGTCTTTATTACAATTTAGTTGCTATATTTATGAGAAGTTTATAGGTTGGTTATTTTCTCCATTGTGAATGAAATCACTCATACTTTTAATCTGTTAAAAGTTCTCACTTCTTTTCCATGTTTGATTTTAGGCTTTTCAAAGACTAGTTCCATTTTGAGTGTCAAGGAGGATCCTAAAGATAGAGGGTCTGACCACATTGCAGCACAGACTTTTGTATTTTGTGAATTGGCAGCTGTAACTAGAAATTTCAGGTCAGAATGTCTTTTGGGTGAAGGTGGATTTGGTCGAGTATACAAAGGACGTTTTGACAGTACAAATCAGGTTAGTCATGGTTGTCTTTTTATTTCATTGAACATGAAACAATTAATCAGCCCGAAGAGGTTTTACGAGTGCTTTACACATATACGTGTGTATAGATATTTTCAAAGCTATTTTTTCTTTCCTTTTTCGGGTTGGGGGATGATTATTTTGAAATTTTCTTCATAGAGACTACAGATTGCAAAGTATGGGATGAAGATTCTAGCTTACTAGGAGATTACCTTCTAATATGCATTCGATATAGTTGGTCATGGAATTTGAAATTTATGGTTGTGTTTGGTGTAGGTAGTAGCTATCAAACAACTTGATCGTGATGGATTACAAGGGAACAGGGAATTCCTTGTTGAAGTGTTGATGTTGAGTCTTCTTCACCACCCAAATCTTGTTAATCTTATTGGTTATTGTGCGGATGGAGATCAAAGGCTTCTTGTTTATGAATATATGCCCCTAGGGCCTTTGGACGACCATTTACCTAGTATCTATAGCCTTTTGCATTAACTTTCAAATTTCAGATGCTTCTTAACCTTTAATGATTCATTAGTTAGCTTTTCAGTGGAACTGGTTTCATAAGCTTCTTTTGCAGATGTGTTACCTGGTAAGAGACGACTTGATTGGAATACGCGAATGAAAATAGCCGCTGGGGCAGCGAAGGGACTAGAGTATCTACATGACAAAGCAAGTCCTCCTGTTATATACAGAGATTTGAAATGCTCCAACATATTGCTCAGTGAAGGGTATCATCCAAAGATGTCTGATTTTGGTTTAGCCAAACTTGGGCCTGTTGGGGATAACACCCATGTATCTACAAGGGTAATGGGAACGTATGGATATTGTGCTCCAGAGTATGCAATGACAGGGCAATTGACTCTTAAATCAGACGTTTATAGCTTTGGCGTGGTTCTTTTGGAAATTATAACAGGCAGGACAGCGATTGACAATACCAGAGGTGCAGGAGAACAGAATTTGGTTGCGTGGGTAAGAAATTCCGTTCGGTTCACATGTTTCATATTCTTTTAAGTAATGAAGCCTTTTGGGCTCATTCCCATATTTTTAGCTCTTTCATATTCTTAATAACATGACTGACCATCAATAAAGAATTCTGCAAATCAGAACTTATTCTGATATTTAACACTCACATGTTACTACTTTGTTTTTTCAGGCAAGACCCTTGTTTAATGACCGAAAGAAACTTTTGCAAATGGCAGACCCAACGCTCCAGGGTCAGTATCCCCAAAGGGGCTTGTACCAAGCTTCTGCAGTTGCAGCAATGTGTGTTCAGGAGCAGCCTAATATGCGGCCAGTTATAGCTGATGTAGTCACAGCTTTGACTTACCTTGCTTCACAGAAGTATGACCATGAAACAAAGCCAGTCCAAATCTCCTGTCTCTCCCCTTGTACTCCCCCTAGAACCAAGAGGGATAGTGAAAGGAAAGCTAAATTGCGGTAGTGGACACGCCAACCATTGCAAAGTTATGATGATACATGATAGATGGTCATACGGTATGGAGTCTGAACTGATATTTATTGCGGATGATAACATGCCCTCAGACCCTAATTCCGAAAGTTTCTTCCCATCTCCATTTCGTGTCTCATCATCATCAGAAAATAGTGTTTCTCTTCATTGTTTTTTCTTCTTGAATATATACAGAGCCAGAATGCTGTACTATATCCTCATGTCCCTTCGTGCAGTGATTTTTCATTTGTATTTTTACATCTTTATTCTTCAAATATCTCTAGATCCCATAGTTTTCGCTTCATACTACCTTCTCTTTTCAAGTTTTCGGGGGTATAGTTCTGCCTTGTTGTGTAAAATGTAATTTCTAAACCCTGTCAAGATTGCTTTGTATTGCTTTTTCTTTTGTTTGTAAATGTGAATATGGATGGATGAACTTGGCTTAGAGCGCAAGGCAAGTTTTATAACATATAAACAAGATTTACGCTTCATTTTATAACATATCGCGTGCGATTATGCATATCATTCGGAACCCGAAAACTCGAGTAAGAGTTTTCATTCTGAATCAGTTTCAAAGGTAGAAAAATACCTTACCATGAGAATAAACTATTTATTTTACTTCCTAATTTAACTGTATCTAGCACTAGCTGTTTTCCGGAGTATGGGATTTTGCTGTAGTTTGGTGGTTCTGAGGCTCCTGAAAATGTGTAACTAATTTGATGAAAATTATATGGTGCGCTGGGGTACCCTATACTTTTGGATTTTTGGCATTTGGATCATGGTCTTCGACCAAGAATCTAATGGCAAAAACTCTGAAGTATACTAAAACATCTCCAAATCTTGTTAGAAAAACATAAAATGATAAAGACTAATTATGAAGATTTTTATTAAGGATAATGCCTAAGAATTATGATAAAGAAAATAAATATAGGTAATTTTCCAAGTGAATATTGATTTTTGTTTCTTTTTTTGGTAGCAAGATAATAATGTTTTCATGGTAAAACATGTAATCCATTTCCATTCCTCCCAAACCCAAAACTAAGAGCTAAGCAAAATGAGTGAGGCACCACCGACACCATCAACTGGGTGCACCGGAAATCTACGGAGTTTCGTTCTTTTCGCGGCCAAAAGCTAATGGTTTTCTGTTTCGCTTCGTTGACGGTGATGTCTGGTTCAGGTACAATTTTTCCTATTCGGAACGTATTCCAAAGAGCTCAAAACCACCTTTGGCTGTGACCAAGAAACCCTGAACCTACTGGGGTTCTTGAAAGACCTTGGGGCCAACATCGGCATTTTCGTAGGCTTAATAGCCGAGGTAACACCGACGTGGTTTGTGCTTCTCATTGGGGCGGCCATGAACTTGTTCGGCTACTCCATGATGTGGTTAGGCGTCACGGGAATGATCGCGAAGCCAGAAATCTGGCACATGTGTTTCTACATTTACATTGTGGCAAATTTGTTTAGGTTATTATTTAATATTGGGCTTTATGATAAGGAGGCCCAACGATGCCAAAATATATGGGGACTTGCCCAAGGCCTAGCCAAGAGGCTTGAAGCAATTTGAAGCCATTTTAGCCAAGGCATAGACCATGTGCCTAGGATTGAAATGACAAATGACAGAGACCAACTTATTATCCGCCAAAAAACACTTTCTAGTGGCATGACAAGTAAATAGATGATGATTCACTGCCATCCGAGAGCCATCGGCCAAGAACAAAGCCAAGACAGTCGGGCCAAATTGCTTATAAAAAGGGAAAGAGATATCAGAGACAAGGACACTCAACCAACCAATCTAAAAACATACAAACTTTGCTCTCAAGTCAGCTCGTGCCCAGAAAGTTGAACCTTGTCCAGATTCAGTTCTTTAGATATAGTTCTCTTAGAAAAGCCATCGTTTGTCTAGTATAAAAGCTCAGCTACCTTCCTTTAGTGTTGTAGTATCGATCTCCTTGTGTAAAGCCCATTTACCTTCCACCCTTTTTAGCTTACAACCCCTGTAAACTCAAAGAGAAGTGGTTGCAAAAGGTTCGATCTTGCCCGACAAGGTGAAATCTTGCTCGAGTCTCTTTATTTGTACTTTAATTTAGTAGATCTGTCCTTTAACGTACTTTTCTGCATGTATTCCAGTTATTCTCAAATGTTTTCTACTTAAGAGTCCCATTTCTATTTGAATTTGGTTAAGTTAATGAACCTATTTTCATTAAAAGTAAACTATGATCGAGGAAGTGGTTGAAAGGGCTCTGAACTCCCTTTGTTTTTGGATGTATAAGATTATGAACTAAAAGTCCTTATTTACAAGGTAAGAAAAAGAACTTAATGCAGACTTAACCCATTTGTGATAATCCTTTGATAACAAAAAGTTTAAGTAACTTGGGGCGCAAGTAATCAACTTAATTCACTTCTATTCGACAATTTTTTATGTAAAGATAATAGTGGCACGCCTAAATCCTTGTTAGTTTTGATTGCGAGCCTGAAGGCCTATACCAAAGGCCATACAAAGGCACCTTTCAAAATAACTACTAACTTATCTTGCAGCATACCGAGCAGCAAGAACTCACCCGATAACACACCAAGTGCCAACCCTCTAGGGAGCCGTGCGAGGGAAATCCTTGCCTGAAACATAGTTTTGGCACGTTCGGTGGGATCTCAATAATCTTATATGCCAAAAAGAAGAAGGAAGGAATGAACGTTCAGGTGGACAACAGAATATGGGTAAACCCTTTGTCCAATAAGATCCGACATGACAAATCACTCAGATGACTTTTCATCCCTATGAGGACATGCTATCTTGGAGAACCCAACTTATTTTGAGAAGTCGGATGGAAAAGTTACAAATAAAGACTTGCAAGCCACCATAGTGCAAATGTTGAGAAGTATGGAGAAGATCATTCTGGAAACCCAAGGAGAAGTTAGTAGGCTTTGTTCCTTAACAATGGCTCTGCATAGGATGTTGAAGTTAAAGTACTCCACGCCAAGAGATGGTTATGCCAAGGAAGTGATCAAGGAAGGAAGCCCTGAGAAGGAATTGGTAATCCCTCTATTTCCTTTACTAAAGGAAAAAAAGGATAAGGGAAAGAAGAAAGAGAAGTTTGTGACCAGTCGACCTGAGGAAGAAGAGATCTAGGAAATAGATTTGCCTAATAATTGCAGGCAAACCCCCCTTATAGGCCACCATCGTTGGCTAATAAGGGAGGAGAAGCTCGGTGGAGACAGCTAAAACCACAGAGGGAGGCTTTCTTGGGTAATAAGTGTAGCTCGAAGTGGAGACCTCCTTATACCTTGCGGAGACCTCATTATACCTTGCACAATAATGCAGCTAACCAGCAACTTAGAAATGAGTTGGCTGAACTGAGAAAGATGTGATCTAAAATGCTCAACTACAAGCTTGCCCGCTATTTAGGATTATATACCAGAAGTCTTACCCTGACTATATTGATAACCCTTTTCCCCCTCAACTTGATGATACCCATATTCCCAACCTTCAGTGGGGAAAACTGTAATGTGTCTTCCAAGGATCATATTTTTAAGTTTTCTAACAACTGCGTGACATTTAACGACATTCCTAACTCCAAGCTAAGGTTGTTTGAGAATTCACTAGTGGGCTTAGCATCTCAGTGGTACTCTTTATTACCCATCAATTCCATTACCAATTGGGGGCAGATGGAGATGGCCTTCCATGAGTAGTTCTATAAGGTGGAGCCCGAGATAACCATCAATGATCTAGTAAAGGTGAAATAGTATGAACATGAGTCTATTGAGGACTTCTTCATGAGGTTTAGAATGACAAAGATGAGATGTCAGTTCCGTATCAATCATGCCTAGCTCATAGCCATTGCTCAGAAGGCTTTAACGATACCTTTGAGGAAAAGTTTTATGATGTACAGTTTAATGAACTTTAAGAGTTGGTGATTGCGGCTACTAAGTATGAAAATTAGTTGACCGAGGAACAGCAAGTGAAACACTCGTCCAAAATGCCCCATTTCTACAAAAAAAAACAAAGCCTCAATACACCAATTGGAGTTTGAGAGTTTAAAACCAATGGAGAATGATAGCAGTGTAGAAGAAGGAATTGAATTATGCTCAGTTGAGATGACCATTCCCTTCAAACCTTTGATAGTTAAGGGGTTAGTCCATCCTGTTAAGGGTTAGAAAGTTGTTATGAATGATGAAGGTTTTGTGCCTATGAAGCCCCCGAAATACCAGTCTTATTCTTTTGATTTGGCTAAGGTAGCTGACATTTATGAGGAGCTAGTGAGGGCTAAAAGTGATTGTGCCCGATAACACCAAAAAGATGCCCAAACTAGAAGAGTTAAGGGGAAAGAAATACTGCAAGCTTCATTACATTTTCAATCACTCAATCACCAACTGTGTACAATTCAGGGATTGGATCCAGGACCTCATAGTTAAAGAAAAGTTATTGTTGGAAAAACCCCAAGCAAATATGATAATTCACACAGATCTTTTCCTAAAGCCCCAATCAACATGATCAACCTTAACTGGGTTGAGAAAGGAAATGGAATAGCTACTTGGGAAGAGAAGAGTGAGAGAAGGCAAGCTGTTAGACTATCTGAAGGTGTTAGAAGATTGCCCGAAAGACCATAAGAGGCTGTAATTAAGGGAGTGGTCTTATGCAGTAAATGCCAATGTGAATGTGAATTAGAAGTGCCAGCATTGGGCTCCATTATTGATCGAGAGTTAGTGAGGAGAAGACAGATATAAGAACAAGATGCCCCAGAAGTGTTATTCGAGCAGCAGAGAAGGAAACTTCCAAGAATGTGTTCCAAAGACTTGGTGGAGATTAAGAACCAAAAGGCTTATCTAAGGTGTTCAGGAATTATGAGGTCTCTAAAGAAACTGAAGATAAAGAAGTCAAGGTGCCAAGGTGGGTGGAAGTGAAACCTCCCCAACCAAGTTATCATTGCAGTTAAAAGCAAGGATGGAGAGAGAGAACCACGAACCTACTTGGCCGAAAATGGTATGTAGTTAGAAAAGATGGAAAACCTGTTAAAAAGATGGGGCATCTATGGTCAGGATAGTTCAAAGGCAACATAAAGCCCATATGAACTCATTGAAGATCCCTACCATTTCAGAAGCTTCTGGGAATGTCAAGTTTAAGGAGGCCACACAAGGTGGAAGAAGACATCTCCGATGGAAAAGCAAAAAAGAGATAGAAAGAGCTAATAGTAAAGTAGAGGGTGAAAGATACCATGTACCTCAAAACCTCATCCAGGGAAGTATAGAGTCTTGAGAAAAGCTCAAGAAAATGTAGTTATGATGCCTACACTAGGCTGGAAACCAAAACATTTTTTGCTTTAGAACTATCTCCCTTGAGAGAAGGATACCCCTATCTCTACTAGAAGATACAACCTGTTAAATGGCAAGACAGTTGTTTAGCTTTGATATAACAGTGGAAGATGAGGTTCCTGAGTTAATGCTACCAAAGGAAGCACATGCATGGATGGATCAGTTTGTGTGTCAAGTTGGAGGAAATAAAGAACAAGCACCAAGACTAAGCAACTACCATGTGAACATGGCTTGTGTTCTGTCAAGCATGTTCTGCACTAAACCAGATCAACCAATAACTATGGAAGGTGACTATTTAGCAACAGAACACAGGACAATATTTGTAAACATCGAGAAGGTTGAAAAAGATGAGCTGAGCTCAGTAGACTTGCCCGAACTTGTACGACAGAAGCCCAAAATGGGGTATTCTGACCAAATGGTGTTCATTACTAGAACTTATGAGATATTGCCTTTGGAAGTCGACTTGGGGTCCAAGCAACTCATGTTGGCTTTCTTTGTGGTGGATAATAGCTCTACTTATGGAGCATTGCTAGGTAGGGATTGGATTCACCAAAGTCTGTTAGTGCCTTTCACTCTGCATCAACAGGTGGCTATATACCATAAGGTTAGAGCTGAGAAGCCAGGATTTTGGGAGATTGTGGAGGTCGAGTCACAACCATTTCTCTCCACAGCCAATATTATTGAAGCTAGTTTTTACAATCACAGTGTTGGGACTTGCATTATTTAGGAGCTGATGAGAACGGCCACCCGACTAAGGTGACGACCTAAAAGGTTTTAGAGTATACATTGATGACAATGTGGTGGAGTCTAAAACTGAGGAACAACACTTAGAAGACCTCAAGCAGGCCTTGGTGAGAATAAGAACCAACAAGCTGAAGATGAATCCCAAGAAATGTGCCTTTAGAGTTAGATTGGGCAACTTTATAGGATTCCTTGTTCATTAGAGAAGTGTGGAGGTAGACAAAACAAAGCTCTGGCTATAATAGAGTCACATTCCCCTCCAACAAAGTGCAATTGCAAAGGCTATTAGGGAAAATCAACTTCTTAAGAAGATTCATTGCTAATCTGGTGGGCAAGATCCAACCATTAACTCATTTACTAATACTAAAGAATCAAGAAGAGTTTAAATGGGGCCCACAACACCAAGAGGCTTTTGATAAAGTGAAAGCTTCCCTAGCTTCTCCACCAGTCCTTATGTCTCCTCAGATAGGGAAACCGTTGAAGCTCTATATTTCTACTTATGAAAAGTCAATAGGAATATTGCTGGTTCAAAACAATGAAGGAAGGAATGAGCAAGCAATATACTACCTCAGTAAGATCCTTACTGAGGTAGAAATAAGATATACCCTAGTTGAGAAGCTATGTTTAGCTTTATACTTCATTGCCTACAAGTTAAGGCATTACATGTTGCCTTGCCACATTCGTATCATTCCTAAGACCGATGTGATCAAGTATATGCTGTCAAAACCAATGCTAATTGGAAGAATTAGGAAATGGATTCTAGCACTTTCAAAGTTTAGTTTCCAATATGTGCCTCAAAGAGCAATAAAGGGGCAAGCAAATGTAGACTTCTTGACCGAGCACCTAGAATCACATGAAGAACTTGTCAACATCCTAGGAACTCTGGAAGTGGCCAGTCTTTGGATCCCACCAAGTAAAGATCATTCGGGCAAGGAAGAATGGATCCAACAATAAGGATAACTAGCCTTTGGATCACTCATTGGAGGTTGTATTTTGATGGATCTTGTACTCAATATGCTGCTGGAGCTAGGATTGACATCATTAATCCCAAGAGAGTACAACATTTCTACTTATTCCTTCTAGATTATCAAGATACTACCAACAATCGATCAGAGTACGAGGCATTGACCATTGGCTTAGAAATCCTAATAAAGTTGGGGGGAAACTGAAGTTGAGTTGTTTGGTGATTCAAAATTGGTGATTAATCAGCTGAATGGAGACTACAAGTGTAGACACATCATAATGGCTGGTTATTATTTGGAAGTTACTCAACTATTGAGTTATTAGGGTACTGAAGTTTCAATCAATCATATTCCTAGAGAAGCAAACTTAATTGCTAATAAAATGGCACAATTGACTTCTAGAGCACAAATCCAAGAAAGAAGGTTCGAGGTGGATGTGGAGGTACAAAGAAGAAATCTCCCTTCTATCTTGGAAAAAGGGTTCAACCTAGATGTAATGACTAAGGAACCTGAGATAAAAGAGTAGAGGACACCCATCATCCAGTACTTAAAAGATTTTTCTTTCCCAACAAGTAAGAAGATTAGGTAGCAAGCAACTAAGTTTGTTATGTGGGATAGAACTCTACTAAGAAAAACTCCAAATAGACTTCTATTGAAATGTTTAAGGTTGGAAGAGTTAATGAGAATGATGGCTAAAGTATATGAAGGCATTTGTGGGGCGCATCAAGCTGGAACCAAGACGAGGTGGTTGTTGAGAAGATAGATGTTTTTGGTCTGACATGGAAAAAGATTACAAAGCCTATGCTAGAGGTTATGAAGAATGCCAAAGACATGGGCCTCTCCAACACATATCCTTAGTACCTTTGAATCTAGTAGTGAAGTCTTGGTTTTTTAGAGGATGGGCAATGGACTTCATTGGGAAAATTTACCTAGCTTCTCACAAAGGGCACACCTTCATAATTGTGGCAACTGACTGCTTTACCAAGTGGGTGGAAGCTTCAACTGTGAAGACTATCACTTCAGCTGTTGTGGAGAAATTCATTGAAACTAAGATCTTACATAGATATAGGGTACCCGAGATGATTGTCACAGATAGATGATCATATTTTATCTCGAAAGAAGTGGTAGTATATAGTCTAGAGAGGTGGCATGAGAAGTTGGGAGACACTCTGTGGGCTTATAGAACTTCAAATAGGGCAGGAACTTGAACCAACGCTTATGCCTTAACCTTCGGGCAAGATGCTGTGCTTACTTTGGAAATCAATGTAAGTTATGTCAGGCTTCAAAACTATTTTGGTCTACACAATGAAGAATACAGTCAGGCTATGTGTCAAGGAATTGAAGATTTGGATGTTGCCTAAATTGAAGCCTTGAATAAAATCCAAGAAGGGAAGAAGGTTGTTGCCTGAGCATACAACAAAAGAGTGAAGTTAAAAACCTTCAAAGAATGAGAGTTAGTATGGAAGGTAGTTCTACCCTTGGGAGCTCAAGTTAGAGGTTTTAGGAAGTGGAGTCCTACTTGGGAATGACCTTTTAGCATCAACAAAGTGTTAGAAAGATGAGACTGTTACTTGGCATATTTAGAAGGAAATTTGCAAAGACATCCAATTAAAGCCAATTTTTTAAAGAAGTATCACCAACTTTGTGGGATGTTAGAGACTATTATATTGATGAGATTTGAACACAAGAAAAAGTATTCGAACCTTTTTTAGTTGAAGCAGTTAAGTATAAATGGACAAATCAAGTTGGAAATTGAAGAAGGAAGATCTTTTATTCATATTGGAAAAAGTTACAAAGACCCTAGCTTAACAGTTTTACATCTTTTACTAAGGTAGCTATTCTAGAATGATATGTTTGCATAATCGTAAAAATCCTACTAGGCTCTTATAAGTACATATTGTTGTTGGCTAGTTGGGCTTCGGAGTCTTCCACCTCTTGGTTAACCTTCTTCACTTCTTCAATTTTCTGATAAAGTTGGCTCGAAAGAGTAATTTGCTCGGCCTTTAGTACAAAGAGTTGTTCCTCCAACTTCTGAATCTCGGAGGTCACCACAATGATTCTGTCTTCCATGACCGAGCTCTTCTACACCAAATGCCGCAGATAAGTAGAAGTTCTAAAATGTTTCTCCTTGTAGCACTTGACTCTGTTTGATTACTTCTCTACCCCCTGGTGTTGATCCCTCATTTCCCTTAGGTTCTCGAAGAAGGAGAGGAATGACTCATATTGAAAGAAGTGATGAAATCCATTTGCATCCACTCCCCGAAGACTTGGCGTGAATCTTGGAGAAGTTGAGGTTCAGAAGGGCGTCTTGGGACCTCAGCTTGGTCATGATTTGCTCGAACTCTTAGACTAGTTCGGGCAAGGAGGCCGTGGCTGGAATAGATGTAAGGGGAAGGGCATCACTCTAGCACCCCCTGAGGCAGTAGCGGAGGAAGCAGCTTCGGATAGAAGTGAGGTAGGAGGCTCAGAATTGGAGGCAACAGTAGTGGTGCTTTTCTTTGACCGAGGGATGGGAATCTTTGTGACCCCAGAGGCATTGGGAGGCCGAAAAAAGACTACCTTATGTGCTATGTGCCACGAAGATTTGCCCGAGCCCTTGCCAGAAGCCTGTTAAAAGCTAAGGAAAATGAAGTCAAATAACTGATTCATACTTAAGATAAAGTGGAAGAAGAAGAGAAAAAACTTGTATACTTGAGCTGGCCTTGAAACTTTGGGATGAGACACCCATGTGATCGCAATTGCCTTGGGAGAAGCAGGCGAGTTGGCCTGAGAAACAGCCTAAGGAGCTCTCGAGATAGTCACTTTTGAGACCATGGGGATCTCAAGGACTATTGGCTACCCAAAAGTTGTTGGTGGTTGTTTGGTGGCCTCATGCACTAGAGATGATTAACAAAAGAGGAATACATAGTAAACTAAGGAAAAATTCAGAAGAAAGCCTAGAAGAACTTAAAGAGAAAAGTACTTACTGAAGCGTTATCATCTTCAACATAATGTAATATATCCCCATTCCTGGGATTGAACTGGGAATTGGGAGTTACCATTATGGGAGGATGAAGAGTTGAAGAGGTAGCGGTGGAGGTTTGCCCGACCTGAGAAGCAATGCCCCAACTTTAGCCTAGGGAAATGAGAAAGTTGAAGGTTAATTTTGGAACTTGAAGAATCACAAGCTTCACTAGGATTGAGAAAGGTAGTACCTCTGAGGGCTTGGTCCGAGAAGGAGGAGAATGCATTGATTAGGCTAGAGGAGCAAAAGGCTCGGGCTGGAAAATCCATTCAGCTCTAGTATCCTATTTTTAAGCAAACAAACAGTAACAAAGAATTAGTAGAGGCAAGAAAATTTCAAGAAGAATCAGTTGAGTACTCTAATAGTGAAAGCTCTACCTTTAACTCTTTGAGGATTGTGTCAAGGACTGCCTTATCCTCTAGCTGGACTTCTTTGCCTGATTGCCCCTCTTAAGGAGTGGGGGTAGGTTTCTTGGTTGGTGAAGGCCCTGATTTCAAGTCAGAGAATGGTGCCAGTTTAAAATTCAAGAAAATTAAAATTGAGAAGGAGAAGACTAATGTTGAGTCACTTATTGGAGGATTTTTGCTTCTTCCTACCTGCTTTAGCTGGACGGGTAGTAGAGGATTGGGAGGCCTTAGAAGTTTGAGCTCTGGTCTTCTTCCTAGTGAAGGTTGCCTTTGGGCCAGGCAAAGAAAGTCGAGGCTGAGGCCACTCATGGGGCTCAAACTCTAAAGACTCTACCACAGTTGTCTTTGCCCGCTGAGGTGCCCGAGTATCCACTTCAAGCCTAGCCTCAACATTTAAATCCCTAAAGAGCTCGAAGATGTCTCCAGTGTCTCCAGCAGCTTGATTGGACCCAGCCTCTTGCCTTGCTGCCTCGGTAGTAGCCTCTTAAAAGATTAATGCATCTGCAGCTTTTTCTTCTGGCTCGACATCCACTTCTTCAGTGTTGCCTTGGGCTGCAAAATCAAAAGAAGAGTTAGCAGAAGATAAATTAGGGATGCAGGACAAAGAGAAATAAAATATAAGTAATAAGATAATGTACCTATAAAAAGAAGCTGGTTCTTCTGGTTGATCGCCTCCTTCTATTTTTCAAGTTCTTATTCTTCGGGTAGGATTTGAAGAAAACTTGCTCGAATAGTCGACTGTGAGCTTCCATAAGGTCTCCCTCATATTTCTTCGACCATTTGACCTCTTACCAAGTGGCAAATGAAGGAATGCACTCGAAATTAAAAGTCATGGGCATATGTGCGATATAGCTCATCACTTCTAGGTTGCACCGAGCTGCCAGAAATGTTATATCAGCAGGAGAACGACGGTGATAGAAGGTTCCACAGTGCATGCAGTCAAAGAAGGGTATTGGGATCACTTGCCTAATGCTTAGCTGTCTACCACAGAAATTAGGGTGGTAGACTTCTAGCCCGTGCTCATAGCCAGTTCAGTCACTACGCACTCCCCATGCTAGATCTCTCTACTCGATGCAATTAATGAACTTTTCCTCAAGAAGACCGTTGGCATCTTCACCGAAAGCATCTTGGAAGATCTGGTCCAAGAGCCATAGGTACTTCCTGAGCACAGAGGCACCCCACTCTAACTCTGCCCGAGTTCGACAGACTCTGAAGAAACAGAGGCAGGCGAGAGTAGAATGGTTGGTGGGAGACGCCTTGGCCATGATGCGAGCTAGAGCTACTCTTTCAGGGAACTCCAGGTTGGGCACTCGTAACTCAGGGAAGTACCACTGGAACCATAGCTAGACCATCCAGGTTGGCCTGTTGAGGTTAGTTTCGAAGGGTTCGACTCTTGTCACCTCGTAGAGGAGGTGGAAGAGGTGTGCGAGGAGGAAAGGCCTTGTGGCGAAATCATTGAAAGAGTGCAGTGCCTCTACCAAGGGAATCCAATCCAATTTTACTCCTTTCGACTTATTTGGGAACACATGCTTGTTCAACAAATATAGAAGGAATTACATGTGTTCTTCAGCCCTATTTGCAGTGGAGGAGGGCATGCTGAATTTTTTATTGGCAAATGGGATGAAGCCCGCGAAGGAAGTCCCATAGCACTTGAATGTTGAGGAATTATACTCCAGATGAGTGATAGACTCAGAGGCGCCCAAGCTTTCAGCAGTCAGGCAAGAAAGTGATGACCAATCGTGAGTAATTTCCACACACCTATCTGAGGGCCTTAGCCCGAAGACTTGAGTTATGTCGATTACTGTGGGAGACATAGAACCCAGTCTAAAGTCAAATGTTTTGGTCCCATTGTTCCAGAAAAAAAAAGTGTTGTGGTTAGGAGCTCGAGCTTGGCAATCACAGTAACCTTGGAGAGCATGACGAGCTCGTAGATCCCATTGGCCATCAATTTTTGTTTCTAAATGGGCTCGAGCTTGTCCACCCATTCCGACCACGCTTTATCCCTCATCAGTGGAAAACTTCTTTTGAATTGGACCACTTGGAGCTTAAGATGCCAGCCTAGGCAGAATAAGGGCTAGGGGTAAACCAATTAGTAGCAGGTATATTGCTATCCACCGCAACTGGGACTCAGGCAATCCAGGCTAGCCCCAAGAAGTGTACTCTTCATTCTTCAAAGAAAATCGTCGAATTAAGGCCTGCTTGAGGGTGATGAAGGCCGTTAAGTCGACGACATAGGTTGATAATCCTTTTACCAGACTCGCATGCAGAATGAGTTTTAGGTGCCGAGGTTAGCTTTTGGGAAGAAAATGAAGAAAATCGAAGACAAAAAAGCGCTGCAAAGGCAAGGAAATTCTGGAAGCTCAGAGAATAAGAATTGCTAGAGATGTTGGCCGAGAAATTTAAATGGAGGTTATAATGAGCAGTTAGTTAACGTTGGAGATCGTGGGTTAGTGCAAAGGTTTACTCGAAAATGGCTGTCTAAATGGTGCAAGTCCCTAGTTAAAGCATGCAGCTAGTGTTTAATCATTATTAATGTCTCGATTAGCGCACTTAACAATGATTAAAAGGGGTACTGTTTGGGTTATTATTTAACATTGGGCTTTATGATAAGGAGGCCCAAGGATTCCAAAACAGATGGGGACTTGCTTGAAGCCCAGCTAAAAAACCTGAAGCAATTTTAAGCCATTTCAGCCAAGGCATAGGCCATGAGCCTAGGATTGAAATGACAGATAACCGAGACGAATTTACTATTAGCCAAAAAGTATTTTCTAGCGGCAAGACAAGTAAATAGATGATGACTCACTACCCTACTAGAGCTATTGGCTAAGAACAAAGCCAAGACAGTCGGCCCAAATTGCCTATAAAAGTGGAAAGAGACATCAGAGACAAGGACTCTCAACCAACCAATCAAAAGACATACAAACTCTGCTCTTAAGCCGGTTCGTACCCAAAAAGCTAAAACTTATCTAGATTCAGTCCTTTTAGTTATAGTTCTCTTGGAAAAGCCATCTTTTGTCTAGTGTAAAAGCTCTGTTACCTTTCTTTAGTGTTGTAGTATCGATCCCTCGTGTAAAACCCATTTACCTTCCACCATTTTTAGCTTACAACTTCTGTAAACTCAAAGAGAAGTGGTTGCAAGAGGTTCGACCTTGCCCGACAAAGGTGAAATCTTGCCCAAGTCTCTTTGTTTGTACTTTAATTTAGTAGATATGTCGTTTAACGTACTTTTCAGCATGTATTCCAATTATTCTCAAATGTTTTCTACTTAAGAGTCCCATTTGTATTCGAATCTGGTTAAGTTAATGAACTCATTTTCATTAATAGTAAACTATGATCGAGGAAGTGGTTGAAAGAGCCCTGAACTCCCTTTGTTTCTGGACGTACAAGATTAAGAACTAAAAGTCCTTGTTTACAAAGCAAGAAAAATAACTTAATGCAAACTTAACCCATATGCGACAATCCTTTGATAACAAAAAATTTAAGTAACTTGGGGTGCAAGGAATCAACTTAATTCATTTTTATTTGATAGTCTGTTATTTAAAGATAATAGTGGCACGCCTAAATCCTTGTTGGTTTTTATTATGAGCCTCAAGGCCTACTCCAAAGGCCCTATAAAAGCACCTTTCAAACTAACTACTAACTTATCTTGCAACACACCAAGCAGCAAGATCTCGCCCGACAATACACCAAGTGCTAAACCCCTAGGGAGCTGTGCGAGGGAAATCCTTGCCTGAAACAAAATTCTCTGCGCTTTGTGAACACATGAGTTTTGGTTACTTGCGTCAAAAACTTCCCACAAAGCTTCGACATCATGATCGGCCTCCTCAAAGGGTACATCGGCCTTAGTGGGGCTATCACCACCCAAATGTATCTAGCATTGTATGGATTTCAGGACAGGTGAGCTCTAATTCTTCTCATTGGCTGGCTCCTAACTGCAATCTCAATTGTGTTTCTATGCAAGATTATTCCGATAAAAATCATAGCAGCTGTTGAAAATCAACAACAAAAACGACAACTCAAAGTGTTTTTTCGCTTTCTGTACGTGTCGATTGTTCTTGCCTTGTTTCTCATGGCAACAACTCTGACTCAGAAATGGGTTGTCTTCCCTTGGGCAGCCCAAGCTACGACAGCTGCGATGGTTTGCTTCCTGCTTTTGATTCCTCTCTTGGTTATCATCAACGAGGAGTTAGTTAGCTGGACACTGACGAAACAAGAACCTCGTCAAATAGCCTTAGAGGAAACACAAGAAAAAGGACAACGAGATCAAGGACCACAAGAACTGGAATTGGATCAAGAGATCAAGCCAAAAGGTACGTCGTTCTTCTCAAACGTTTTCAAGAAACCACCAAGAGGAGAAGACTACACCATTTTACAAGCAATCTTGAGCATTGTCCTGCTACTCATATTCATTGCAACATTATTTGGACTTGGATCAAGCTTCACTACTACCGACCATCTCGGCCAAATCGGCAAAGCTTTGGGTTACAAACCTCAAACCATAAACACATTTGTGTCACTCATCAGCATATGGAACTTCCTGTGCAGTCTTAATGAAAGAGATGAAGGTTCCGAAGGTTCCGAAGGTAGAGTTGAAGATCAAATGAAGTTGGACTACCTGTGCAGTCTTATCAAACCAAAGCTCCACTATCTTTTGATCCCCATGCAACTGGAGGATTAACTACTGGTGGTGCAACTCCTGATAATTCTTGTGGTCTTAGTGGCGAATGCGAGGAAGCAAGTAAGGTGCTTGAAGTAGAGGATTATGAACCTAGAAGTAAAAGAAAGTAAGACGAAGTCAAAGGCCTTGGATTAGCTATGCATGCTTTAGTTTTGAAAGCTGGTGCTCCTTACTATTTGAAACAATACGACAGTCACTTATTATCTTTTGTTCTATGCTGGTTTGTATCCATTTTCTTGTCTATTCCCTTCTCTGTGATTGACCCGCCTGTTTGGATTAAAAATGTGTTTGAAATATGTTGATTCTTGATGAGCATTTCTATCATAATACTTTGTTCAAGGGTAATATCATTGACTATGTTTATGATTTTCCTTCAGATAAAGTGAGTATTATTCCATTGAAGCAGGGATATCAGGGGAAGGTGTTCAAGATCCTCGTGTTGTGGTGCAAAATTCTGTTGAATCTGATATGACGGGTGATGGCTTCCGCTGGAGGAAGTACGGGCAGAAAGTTAAGGGCAATCCATATCCCAGGCTAGAAAGAGTGAAATCTCTTTATTTTTTTAGGAAATGTATCCTCACCTCTTGGAGCAATTGGTTAATTTTCCTCTTACATATGCGCTCACCTGTCTCATACATACAATGTACCTCTAGCTCTTTGTCTACTAATATTTTTTGTGTTGTTGGTGAGGTCTCAAATCAGCCCCCATCTTTGTCGATAACGAAGTATTTTGGTAACCGAACTCAAGATATTACTTTTCAGAATGACATCCTAATCCAATATATAACCAACCTCTATGGATTATGTTAAGACTCAGCTGCTTAAGTTGTTCAACATGTGCTGTTTGTGCATTCATGACATCTGCAATGGGACACAAGATTCTACGTGGCTAGCTAGTGCTTACTCCATAGCATTTTTGATCGTGTAGAAGTCCACCGTCAATCATTTTGGTTATTTTGTAAAAAATCTTCGTTAAATTGAGGGTATTTTTATCAAATTAACCCCTCCACTTGAACTGGTGGTTTCATCAATTTAACGGAGATTTTACACAAAATGACTAAAATGGTTGACGGTGGACAATCTCAAAGACCAATATATGGAGTTATATCAATCTCAAAAAAATATTTTAGCTAAAAAACCCTGTTGACTTCAATTAGCTCATCAGAGTATTACATTTTTACTTTCTTTGTATTAAATGCTATGCCAATAATTTCACGCGGGCAACTTCACATAACAAAACTTTCTTACAAAATGTTAATGGCAGTTATTAGGTTGATGACTTGATAATATAAGGATGACGGAGAGTAAAGTTTAAGGATTATTCATTTCCTAGTGGGTAATACTTGTGTTGTTTTTGTTATTAGTAAAAGTTGGACACGGTACTTATAGTATGTTTAAGATTTTGGTTATTACATCCTAGCAGCTTTGAATTTCTGAATACCTGTTGCTTTTTGTTTTACAAGGGACATGAGAAGACAAGGGTTTAGTAAAGACACTGCGTGTAGGGACAAACGCTTCTAACTACTTGAGTTATAAACCTAGTACTTATTACAGTCAGGCATTTGTAGTTTTACTTCTTCATGCGAGTTGTTTTAAATCTCTAGTTTCGCATCTATTGACATCCAAGCTAATCATTCAAATTCAATCACCTAACCTCTATAAGAAGACCCATCACCCAAGCTAATAATTCAACATTCAAGCACCTAACCTCCATATCTTGTAGACTACATTTCCAATAGTGATCATACTTATTTGAACTACTGATTCCACTTTTGTTACTAGTAGGGAAACAGTTTTACAATTTTAGTTTTTTCAATTTGGGTTCCTTTCTCTTATTTTTTGTGCTTTGATGATTTTTTTTTTATACAAAGATATATTCTGATATAAAATAGTATTGAATTCACTATTTACAAAATTTCAAAATAAAACATCGTATTTACAAGTGAAAATAAATATCATTAACTATAGTGATAAGTAGCTGCGATTTGATGATTGAGTGATTAAACTAAGAAAATAATTGTGTGAAAATCTCTACCCATTAATTTTTCAACTTAACCAAAAGAAATGTGACACTTCAAGTCTTGAAGCTTGTAACTGTTGAATTCAAACCTACATTTTTTTTAGTACATCAATATTTTTACACTAAGAGGAGGGGGAGTTCGCAAAGTCACACAATGGGCAGCCAAATTTGATATCAAATTCGCCATCTACGAGATTCGAACATAAGACCTCTCACTTCCAAGTGAAGAAGAATACCACCAGAGTACTCTTCATGTGTCATCTCTTTCCACTCCCTAATTTTAATCACACTTTGGAAGTTTTCTGTTGTCCTAACCTTAACTCACGCATCCTTTGCCGTTGTTACTGTGTAAAGGTTTCATATCAAATTGCCATTTCATTCTCTCCATTTTGCTTCAAAAATTCTAGGGTCTTTAGAAGTATGAGATGTCCGGAGTGATAAAACTGTCAAATCTTAATTTTTTTAATTTTTAAGTAAAAAAATCTAATGACTAATGTGGAGCAAAAAATAATCAAGAAAAATATGGAGGCGACATCTGGATTTTTGGGTAAAAAGACAAATTTACCCTCGAGGCACACCGGAACTCCCACATGCAAGCAGTGGACAATAACGGCTCAATCAAGGTCAAAGGTGATCAAAATAGGTATTTATTCAAAACCTATTTCATCAATCCTCATCAAATCTTTCCCACAAGGTAACCTCCTAATTATTCTTTCAAATTAGGATTGATTACCAAAACTAATTGATTGCAAGATATTATTTTGAAACTAATTGATTGCAAGATATTATTTTGACATAATATCTTGCAATTAGAGCAAAAAAACCACCAAAAGTGGTCGGACCCCTTTTCTCCAAAGAAGGCCAGCCACACCCCTATAAATAGCCCTCATTTCTCCAAAAAACCTAAGTCCAACTCTCTTCTAAAATTCTCCAAATTTCTCTAAACACTTTTCCCTCAAATTCTAACATTGGCATCGGAGGTTCTTCGGCCAAAGTATCCCCCTTCATCGGAGGCTCTTGACCTTGACCTAAGGAATTAATTATTTTATAGGTGCATTTTCATCCAAGAAGAAGAAGGCGAAAATTTGCATCTACAAATTGGTACTTTCATTGAGGGTCTTGATTCACAAGCTTATAGAAGACTCCCACATTCAAGGTTGCTACTTTTTTTGTTCATTTGTAGATTTTTTTTTCCTACGTTCTTATTTCTAGAATTTTTTATACAAAAATTCTTTGAATAAACGTAAAAGAAAAGTACAATGACAAGAGATTTGGAAACCACAACGAACAAAAATTCCAACGTTCAAGAATTTAGACCTTGGCGATCCACGAGGCTCAACGCGACGATGAGTGGAGCAACACCACCCCCACGGGGCACCACTGTGACAACCACCGTGGTAGCAGCCACGACAACAACCCTCGGTGAGCCCGCTGCACACGGTGAGCAAGCCACCTCACAGTAACAAGCCCAAGCCCGTGCCACAAGGCAGCTAACCTAGATTGAGCAAGCCCCAAAAGGCGCAAGCCTTGAAGACAGCCTAGCTTGTTGCCATTTCAGCAGCCCATGCCCAAGAGAAAACCCAGGCCCAGACGCCAGTAGCCAAAGCTTGGCATACCTAGGCCCACGCCACGGAGCAGTACCAAGCCCAAGCCCGCGTCAAATAGTAGCCAGCCCAAGCCGCACCAAGGAGGAAGTAGGCCTAGTGCCCATGCACAACACACAACGCACGTGGCCCAGCCCATGCCAGCGGCCCCAACCTACTCTAGTGATCTGACCCGCTCCAGTAGCCCAATTCGAGATCCAGCCCACTGCCGTCATGTCCCAAACAGCCCAAACTGGTCCAAGACCGGTTCAACCGTTCCGGCTCTAAATTTCTAAGTAGATGATTGAACTTGTGGCATTTCATCCTATTTCTTTGTAGATTTGACATTACACTTCCGCTACTCAAGGAGATGCATTACAGTCCATTACACTTCCGCTACTTAAGGAGATGCATACAGTCCAAGCTCTTCCAACCCAAATGGCGAATTACACTTGTCCCGATGAGTCATAAAATTGACAAGAGCACTTGCACAGCAGACGACCTTGATGAATTAGCTCTTGCAGCCCACCAAGATGCAACATGCCCTAGACGAGGTGTCCCGAAGTAGGACAAGGGCAGACGACGAATCTCTCCAGCAGCGTCCCGGCAAGCAGTCATTTGACCAGTTACGAATCAAGCATTCTGGCAGTGTACAATTCTGACTAGGCCCTCGAGATAACGTATACTCTCATCTCAGAGTGCAGAGGACCGTGCACTCTCTATTAGGCTCACAGACTAGCATACACTTACTGTTAAGGTCACACTCTAACAGTCAGCATGAGCAACCTTCTGATGCGCTAAATTAGTTAACGCGCAAATTAACCCTCTTTTGACAATTGTAGTATATGTATAAGTAGGGATCGTTCTAAACCGGGGATTAGGAGGGCTTGCTAAAACCTCTAAACTAATAAAAACAAAGTTAAAAATTTAAATAAAAGACTTTAAAACAAGAAAGTAAAAGGGGGATTTGGGTTTGGTGAAATTGAACAATTAAACTTGTAAAACAAAACAGACTTTAAAACGAATTTGGTTTGAATGAATTGATGGAAGGCTAGCTAAGGGGTTCTTCTCTACACATGTCTTGCTTGCATACAAAATGATTTCTAATTGTATTTCAATAACTTATGAATTCTCAACGCCCCAAATTAACCATGAATTGCATAGATTAATTCTCAGATTTTCCTTAAGTTAATGGATTGGATGATTCCATACGACAACCCAAGGCATTCCCCACAAGTTCCCTCAATGAATTGCATATAAAAGAGATACAAGCAAGAATCATTAAGTTCTATGAAAATCATAAGCATTGACGAGGCACTTGTTACTATGAATTGCATGAAACTTATGCCAAGAATTTACTTAACATGATTGTGATCAACAACCTTTACTACTTGTGAATATAAGTTCATAACGATTAGGTGAAATTCCCTTATATCCTAGCATTCAATTTATGCATGAAGATTAAGCGTGCACTCTTAACAACCATACATAAATAAGTTATAGTTCAAGAAGATAAGTAAATTGAAATCACAACTTATGAAACACAATTAAAAGTAATCAAATTATATAGCAAGCAAGAACATGGTTTCGAATCCCCCCCTTAGCTAAGGGGGGTTTAGTTCCTCATAAGCATAAAACAAAGATAAACAAATTTAGACATTGAAAACAAAAGAAAGAAAACACCTAAACGTTCCAACGATCCTTGTTGGATAGCAAGCACGTCCAAGCACTTTCCTCTTCTTCTTTGCCGCCACACAAGGTTGGAATGATGTTGAAGGGTTGGTTATATGGAGGATTGGATGGGAGGAGTTTAGATATGTAGGGAGAGGCAAGGGAAGGCTTGTAGAATGGTTGATTCTTGGATGATTTGAATGAGGTTGCTACCATGGTATTTATAGGGATGGAGATGGACTTGTTTAATGCAAATTTCTGGTGGGATTTACATGGAACTCACGGCAAGAATTAAGAATTGTTGGTGGGTTAGGTTTTGAGTCATCCACTTCACATGTCATGGTGAGTTAAGCATTGCATCATCCACTCACATGTCATGGTGAGTTAAGCATTGCATCATCCACTCAAATGTCATGGTGAGCTAAGCATTACATCATATTTTTAGGCCCATTGCAACAGATTTTTGGGCTTCTTTGCATCAGATTTTTGGGCTTCTTTGCATCAAATTCTTGGGCTTTTTTGCATCAAATTCGTCCATCCATCTTGCTTGGATCATAAGCACTCCAACTTGGTGCCAAAAACACTTCAAACTACTCCAAATTGGCTCATAATGCACCCTTAGCCCATAAAACCTACAAACACACGAATTTAACTTTAAACACTATAATAAATACTAAATAATAACCAAAATGCAAGAAAACAAGTAAGCTAAGTCGCATAAATATGCTCCTATCAAATTCCCCCACACTTAGCTTTTGCTAGTCCTCGAGCAAAACAAAGAAATAAAACAAAACAAATAAACAAACATAACCTAAACCTTCCAACGTTTGCCTCAGGGATTTCCAATGCACATGACATGTTAAAGATTATCATTCCCACATATTTGAGTCAATTTAACACTTAAGCACATACTTAATCATAGTCACAACTTACTAGTTCACAATGAACCAATTAAAACAATGTTTTGAATGTAGTAACATGCCTTAGAGAATTCCCTCAATCCTTACAAGATATGCACTCTATTTTCACTCAGATTTTCTAACTACACACCCTATACTAGTTATATGTGAGAGAATTGATGTAGATATAAAAACGAATGCTCACATATATGTATCACAGAGAACGTAATTTCCGGAGTTAATAAGCATGTTTAGATATGATCTCATGAATGGAATACTACTACTTAGATGCGAGAACCAATGACACCATATGCTCATACCAAATTCAAACTCCTCAAATTGAAACACATATCACTCAAGAAGAAGTTAAGGGTTGCAACGGGGCTTGGGGTATTGGTTAACAAAGAAAGGATAGGGAAAACAAACGTTCTTTAAGCAATAGTAAGCAAAGTAATGAAATTAAGACTTAGAATTCACTTAGATTGCGGAATTTAACTTGAAAACACAAGGGAAAAACTTAGACAACTCTTTAGGGCCGAATTCATTGTTTTGGGCCCTTACTTCAACAAACAATACTTTGGAACTCTTTTTCACATCTTTTCAACTTTTTTTTTCTTTTTTTTTTTTTAAATCCGTGCCTAAGGCACACAATTCACAAAATAAAAACTTCCCCCACACTTGATTTCTGCCACAAAGGAATTCAATTTGAATCATGCTTACTATACTTTAAGAACGAGGGTATGGATAATCCTAATCTAGGCTAAGTGAGGAAAACATGGGTTAACAAAGAACATAGGCTAACAAGGCTCAACGGGGTTAACTTAAACATAAAATAGAGTAGGGCACATGGCATTTTGGCTAAAGTGGTGGTCACTACACAACTTCTTCTTGAATATGTGATATGTAAATCAATAGCATGCTTTGAATGAATTGGGCATAAGTTCTAGCATTTGGAACTAAACGATGAAACGCCTTCTAAGTAGCAATCAAGCAAAGAATAATGAGATCATGCAACGATTTAGAAAAGCAACAAGTTCACAGATTATTAACTCTCCAAATAAACGTTTAGGCTCAAATCTCACAAGGTTGTAGCGTTAGTTTGAGTTACTTCCTTCAAGCATGTTACAAAAAACTAATTTTTCCTTTATGATTACATGTGAATTCATAAGTTACAACCTCAACCAAGCATAAACCAAAGAGTAAATCAAACTTTTATCCATGTTTATAACTTTCTTTAACCGTCATGCAATTACAAACCGAATCCTCATCATTGTGTTGGAAGGTACCCTAAGACACAAACAAACACACAAAAACAACTCTTTTTGGGTTTTTAAAACAATTTTTCAAATTCTTGACTCAAAACACATTAAAACACACCAAAACAGTAAAAAGGCTTAAAAACAGTGAAAAACAACATTAGAAATTATGAGTGAGAAAACCCTACGAATTTGCATCAAAACACTTTGGTTACCCCCCCACACTTAAATCAAACATTGTCCTCAATGTTTCAAGCATAGACTAACACAAATAATCAACAAACAAACAAAACAACAACTAAGCAATTTAACATGGCATAAATGAAAACAACAACAAAGAGAAGGGTTTAGGAACGCAAATCTGGAATTTGGAGGGCTTTCTAGGTCTTCCTTTGTTGCATGCATGGGTTGCCTCCCAAGTAGCGCTTGCTTTAACGTCTTCCAGCCGGACGAAAAGCCCATTCACTCCTCAGTGGAGCCCACGGCATCCAAGGAGATGTCATCCACGGTTTGCTCCACAAAGTTCTCGTAGTATGGCTTCAAACGATGCCCGTTTACTTTGAATTCGTGTCCCGTTTTCAAGCTTTGGATTTGGACTGCACCATGAACAAAAACATTAGTAATAACAAAAGGTCCAATCCACTTGGAACGTAACTTACCGGGAAACAAACGTAAACGGGAATTGAACAATAGCACTTTCTGCCCAATTGCGAACGTTTTGCTTCTAATCATCTTATCATGGAACACCTTGGTCTTTTCCTTGTAAATGCTTGCGTTCTCGTATGCCTCGTGCCGTATCTCATCAAGCTCATTCAATTGGAACTTCCGGTGACTTCCCGCTTCATCGAGGTTCATGTTAAACTTCTTGATGGCCCAATGAGCTTTGTGCTCCAACTCAACAGGGAGATGGCACGGTTTGCCATAGACAAGCCGAAAGGGGGACATTCCAATGGGTGTCTTGTACGCCGTACGATACGCCCAAAGTGCATCATCTAACCGTAAACTCCAATCCTTCCTCGTTGGCCCAACGGTCTTCTCTAGGATTTGCTTGATCTCACGGTTGGAAACCTCGGCTTGGCCATTAGTTTGAGGATGATAAGGCGTAGAAACCTTATGATTGACATTGTATTTCCTCAATAACGCCTCAATGGTCCGGTTGCAAAAGTGTGACCCTCCATCACTAATGATCATTCGTGGCATGCCAAACCTTGCAAAAATGTTAATTCTAATAAAATCTGCAACCACTTTAGAATCATTAGTCCTGGTAGCTTTTGCTTCCACCCACTTTGACACATAATCAACCGCAAGCAATATATATATACAACCATACGAAGAAGGAAAGGGACCCATAAAATCAATACCCCAAACATCGAAAATTTCAACATTTAGGATAGAAACCTGCGACATTTGGTCCCTAGCACCAATGTTACCCATTCGTTGGCATTTATCACATGTTAAGCAAAAAGTTCTAGCATCCTTAAAAATACTAGGCCAATAAAATCCACATTGTAATACCTTAAGGGCAGTTCTTTGTGTGCCAAAGTGCCCACCACATGCATATGTGTGACAAAAACTTAAAATTGAACGAAATTCAGAATCATGCACACAACGACGAACAATTTGATCCGGGCAAAATTTCCACAAATATGGATCATCCCACACATAAAACCGTGCATCATGCCTAAGTTTATCACGTTGGTGCCTAGTGTAAGTGCTTGGAATTCGTTTTGTCACCAAAAAGTTCACCAAATCAGCATACCAAGGCTCACTAACCTTTATGGACAACAATTGTTCATCGGGGAATGTCTCCAAAATCGGCAGAGCCTCCTCATTATGCACCATTCGGCTCAGGTGGTCAGCCACTACGTTCTCACTTCCCTTCTTGTCACGAATCTCTATGTCGAACTCTTGAAGTAGCAATATCCACCGGATTAGCCGTGGCTTGGCCTCCTTTTTGGTGAGCAAGTACTTCAGTGCTGCATGGTCAGTGAAAACAATTACTTTAGTACCAATTAGATGTGATCTAAACTTATCTAAAGCAAAAACAACGGCAAGAAGTTCTTTTTCTGTAGTGGAATAGTTCAATTGTGCATCATTAAACGTCCGTGAGGCATAGTAGATGACGTGTGGCTTTTTGTCCTTCCTTTGTCCCAAAACAGCCCCTACAGCGTAGTCGGACGCATCACACATAAGCTCGAAAGGTAGGCTCCAATCCGGTGGAACAATGATGGGTGCCGTGGTCAACAACTCCTTGAGTTGATTGAATGATGCCGTGCACTCCTTGGTGAATTCAAACGCCACGTCCTTTTGTAGGAGACGGCAAAGAGGTTGTGCAACTTTTGAGAAATCTTTGATAAACCTACGATAGAAACCTGTATGGCCAAGAAACGAACGAACCTCTCTAACCGAAGTCGGAGAGGGTAAGTGACGTACAAGATCTATCTTTGACTTATCAACCTCAATGCCGTTTTCAGAGATAATATGTCCTAAAACAATGCCTTGTTTAACCATGAAATGACACTTTTCCCAATTAAGCACAAGGTTAGTTTCAACGCAACGTTTTAAGATCAAACCAAGATTATGCAGGCAACCATCAAAAGAATCACCAAACACGCTAAAATCATCCATAAACACTTCAATGATCTTTTCAACATAATCAGAAAATATGCTCATCATGCATCTTTGAAATGTAGCAGGTGCATTACATAAACCAAAAGGCATGCGACGATATGCAAATGTACCAAAAGGGCATGTGAAAGTGGTTTTTTCTTGGTCCTCGGGTGCAATGACAATTTGATTATAACCGGAATAACCATCAAGAAAACAATAGAAAGCATAACCGGCTAACCTTTCAAGCATTTGGTCAATGAATGGCAATGGAAAGTGATCCTTCCTTGTGGTGGTGTTTAGCTTCCTATAATCGATGCACACCCTCCAACCGGTTTGAATGCGCGTAGGAACAAGCTCATTCTCGGCATTAGCTACCACTGTCACTCCGGACTTCTTTGGAACGCATTGAACGGGCGAGACCCACTTACTATCCGAGATTGGATAGATTACTCCACAATCCAAAAGCTTGATTACCTCTTTCTTCACAACTTCCATCATCGGAGGGTTGAGACGGCGTTGAGCCTCTCGAGATGTTTTGGACCCCTCCTCCAAAAGTATGCGATGCATGCACGTTGTTGGGCTAATTCCCTTGATGTCGGCCAATGTCCACCCAATTGCCGTTTTGTACTCCTTAAGCACTCGCACCAATTTGCTCTCTTCTTGTGCCGTGAGTGATGATGAGATAATGACGGGCAACGTCTCATCCTCTCCTAAGAAAACGTACTTCAAGTGACTAGGCAACGGCTTAAGTTCAAGTGTAGGTGGCTGCACAACTGAGGGAAGCATTTTATTAGCCGAAACTGAACTTAAAATAGGGTCCGAATACTTACCAAATTGTGATGGCAATGACTCGAGGGCAGCCACCATCTCCATGACATCTTCACTAGGGGGCACGGCAAAGGACTCCTCATTCTTGGTGGCTGTTTCAATGTTGTTCATGTCCATTCCTTGTGCAATGACCAATTCAAGTGCATCGTCCTTCAAATTGTCAAAATGGTCCTGCGCCAAAGAATCAATTACGTCAATAGCAAAACATGAATGATTTTCATTAGGAAACTTCATAGAATCAGAGAGATTGAAATTAATAACTTCCCCATCAAATTCCATCGTCAAAGTGCCATTGTATACGTCAATCTTCGTACGCGCAGTTTTCATGAATGGCCTTCCAAGGAGGATGGGCAAGGAAGGGGCATGGTTTGATTCATCCATCTCAAGTACATAGAAATCCGCCGGAAAGATCAAATGGTTAACCTGCACTAGAACATCCTCCAAAACTCCCTTTGGATAGGCATTAGATCTATCGGCCAATTGTATAATCACACCATCGTTTTTCAACTCTCCTAGGTTCATAGATGCATAAATTGAATATGGCATAACATTTATTGATGCACCTAGGTCTAGCATGGCAGATTCAAACCTAGTATTACCAATGACACAAGGAATCGTAAAACTACCCGGATCTTTGCATTTGGGGGGCAGTTTACGTTGCAAAATGGCTGACACATTCTCACCTACTTTCACAACTTCATTGGTCGAAATCCTCTTTCTTGTGGTGCAAAGTTCCTTCAAGAACTTGGCGTACCTCGGGACTTGCTTGATTGCGTCCAAAAGGGGAATGTTGACTTGAACTTTCCGGAATGTCTCTAGAATGTCCTTTTCCGCTTCTTCTTTCTTTGTTTGCTTAAACCTATTTGGAAAAGGAGCATTCGAAGGAAAAACATTAGTAAGAACTGAATTTGACACGTTCTTACCTTCCTTGAACGAATTGGATAGTTTAGGCCCATTTAAAGCTTGCGGCATTTGTGTGTCCACCCTTGTCGTGGCCTTCCCTTGTTCCTCTTCTTCAATTATCAACTCCTCCACCTCGTTAGAACGTGATTTGGAAAGTTGGGGGTCAGATCCTACTTGCTTCCCACTCCGCAAAGTTATGGCTTTTGCAGATTCGAAACCACCCTTTGGATTCACTACGGTATTGCTTGGTAACTTGCCTTGCTCACGAAACTGCCCCATAAACTCGGCAATTTGCCCAATTTGTTTCTCCAAATGGTCCACTCTTTTGTCTCGGTTTTGCATAGCCTTAGCTTGATCTTCCTGCCCAAGAGACAATTTAGTTAGTAACTTAAGGAGTGTATCATTGTCAAGAGACGTACCTGAAGAGTTTGGGGCAGATTGGGGTTGGTTTTGAGGTGGGCCGTATGGCTTGGGAAAGAACCCCGGGGGTTGTTGCCTAAAGCCTCCTTGGTTTTGAGGTTGTTGGGGCTCCCTCCACTTGAAATTTGGGTGGTCTCTCCAACCGGGATTATATGTGTTTGAATATGGATCATTCCTCGGTTGGTTTTGATTTTGGAATCCAATGGAATTAGCGCTCTCCCATCCACCATTTTCAATCAATTGAGGACACTTTTCAGAAGGGTGTCCTTGGATGGAACACACGCCACAAACACTAGGTCCTTGCACTTTCATCCCCTCGGCCATCTGTGACACAATGGAAGTGAGATTAGCTAATTGGGATTGAATATCAGATGAAGAGCTTACCTCATGAACTTGTTGCCGTGGCATGTCCCTTTGGCCAATTCCTTCATATTGTTGTGCATTCAATGCACGGTTTGCAATTAGTATCTTGGCTGCCATGGGTGTTTTGTCCACCAACGCACCTCCCGCCGAAGCATCAAGCATTTGCCTTTCGATTGGAAGAAGGCCTTCATAGAAGTATTGAAGGAGAAGCTCTTCCTTCATTTGGTGCTGCGGACAAGAAGCAACAAGACTTTTAAAACGTTCATAATAAGTTGGAAAGGACTCACCTTGCTCTTGTTGAATTCCACTTATCCTTTTCCGTAAGAGGATGACTCGAGAAGTTGGGAAAAACTTCTCCAAAAAGGCCCGTTTCATGCTTTCCCATGATGTGACGGTTCCGGGCGCCAATTCGTACAACCAATCCTTCGCCTTTTCCAAGAGAGAAAAAGGAAAGGCTTTCATCTTTAAAATACTCCCATCGACATTGACGGGGGTCATGCTCGAACACACCACCTCGAATTCTTTCAAGTGTTTGTTAGGATCTTCCATGGACAACCCATGATACTTCGGAATGTGGTGTAACAAGCTTGACTTCAATTCAAATTCTTCTGTCTTTCCTCGGGCTGCTGCGGGGTATTGGATGCATAGAGGCGCGGCATTGTCCAATCCCGAGGCTGAAAGTTCTTTGATTGTTCGATTGTCTACCTCCATGTCTTTTTCTTCCTCCTCCTTTTCTTCAAATTCGGATTCAGAACTAGAACTAGGTGGACTAGGTTCTGGTACTTTCCTTTTCCTTCTCAAAGTTCGTTCAAAATTGTTGTCAAACTCCGATATATGTGCATGAACTGGTTGAGAACTACGAGTCATAAACTAGTACCTGAAATAGACAAAATCAAATAAAATTAAAACTAAAATTAAAACACATGAAAAAGAAATAAAAAGAAACAATGGGGATTTAGCAAAGTTGCTAATCCCCGGCAACGGCGCCAAAATTTGATGCGCTAAATTAGTTAACGCGCAAATTAACCCTCTTTTGACAATTGTAGTATATGTATAAGTAGGGATCGTTCTAAACCGGGGATTAGGAGGGCTTGCTAAAACCTCTAAACTAATAAAAACAAAGTTAAAAATTTAAATAAAAGACTTTAAAACAAGAAAGTAAAAGGGGGATTTGGGTTTGGTGAAATTGAACAATTAAACTTGTAAAACAAAACAGACTTTAAAACGAATTTGGTTTGAATGAATTGATGGAAGGCTAGCTAAGGGGTTCTTCTCTACACATGTCTTGCTTGCATACAAAATGATTTCTAATTGTATTTCAATAACTTATGAATTCTCAACGCCCCAAATTAACCATGAATTGCATAGATTAATTCTCAGATTTTCCTTAAGTTAATGGATTGGATGATTCCATACGACAACCCAAGGCATTCCCCACAAGTTCCCTCAATGAATTGATATAAAAGAGATACAAGCAAGAATCATTAAGTTCTATGAAAATCATAAGCATTGACGAGGCACTTGTTACTATGAATTGCATGAAACTTATGCCAAGAATTTACTTAACATGATTGTGATCAACAACCTTTACTACTTGTGAATATAAGTTCATAACGATTAGGTGAAATTCCCTTATATCCTAGCATTCAATTTATGCATGAAGATTAAGCGTGCACTCTTAACAACCATACATAAATAAGTTATAGTTCAAGAAGATAAGTAAATTGAAATCACAACTTATGAAACACAATTAAAAGTAATCAAATTATATAGCAAGCAAGAACATGGTTTCGAATCCCCCCCTTAGCTAAGGGGGGTTTAGTTCCTCATAAGCATAAAACAAAGATAAACAAATTTAGACATTGAAAACAAAAGAAAGAAAACACCTAAACGTTCCAACGATCCTTGTTGGATAGCAAGCACGTCCAAGCACTTTCCTCTTCTTCTTTGCCGCCACACAAGGTTGGAATGATGTTGAAGGGTTGGTTATATGGAGGATTGGATGGGAGGAGTTTAGATATGTAGGGAGAGGCAAGGGAAGGCTTGTAGAATGGTTGATTCTTGGATGATTTGAATGAGGTTGCTACCATGGTATTTATAGGGATGAAGATGGACTTGTTTAATGCAAATTTCTGGTGGGATTTACATGGAACTCACGGCAAGAATTAAGAATTGTTGGTGGGTTAGGTTTTGAGTCATCCACTTCACATGTCATGGTGAGTTAAGCATTGCATCATCCACTCACATGTCATGGTGAGTTAAGCATTGCATCATCCACTCAAATGTCATGGTGAGCTAAGCATTACATCATATTTTTAGGCCCATTGCAACAGATTTTTGGGCTTCTTTGCATCAGATTTTTGGGCTTCTTTGCATCAAATTCTTGGGCTTCTTTGCATCAAATTCGTCCATCCATCTTGCTTGGATCATAAGCACTCCAACTTGGTGCCAAAAACACTTCAAACTACTCCAAATTGGCTCATAATGCACCCTTAGCCCATAAAACCTACAAACACACGAATTTAACTTTAAACACTATAATAAATACTAAATAATAACCAAAATGCAAGAAAACAAGCAAGCTAAGTCGCATAAATATGCTCCTATCACCTTCCAGGTGAAATGTTCATTCATGGCTAGGCCTACAAGGAACATCCTACACTTTATATTAGAGCATCCAACATGACAAATTGAGAGAAGCAATCACCTAATCTGGCTCAAAGTTCAACTGGCAGCCTGCGAAGAACTCATTCGCCTGCTAGGAATGTACCACATACACCGCAGCCGTGGCATAGACGAGCCGAACACATAGAAGAGCCACCTAGACTAGTAGGTCACGACCGGGGTCGGCCGAGAGTTTCGGTACCCAACAAAGGCAAATTCAAGAAGAAGCAAAAAGGCTCTTGATTGAGCGACTGCGCGATTTGCGACGCAACAAAGTCACTGTGAAGGCACTATAACGGGACATAACCAACATAAGCAGGTCACCCTTCACGGACGAGATCGAGCAGGTAGAGCCTCTACAGATGTTCAATATGCCATATTTCACATCCTTGAAAGGGGATGGAAACCCAAAGATACACCTAAAGCACTACTGAAGTGCAATGATCATTTATCAGAACAAAGACGCTTTCATGTGCAAGATATTTGCCACCACTCTACAAGGTGAGGTGCAAGATTAGTTCCATACCCTGCTGCCATAATCCATTCAGAGTTTCAACGAACTTTCTTTAGGTTTCAAAAAAAAATATTCATCATATCGCTCGATCAAGAAGAAGTTTGACCATTTGTTCAACCCCAAAAAAAACCCAAATGAGTCACTTCACGACTATGTAAAGAGGTTTAAAGTAGAGAAAGCAAAGATAGTACGATGCAACAGCTCGATAGCTAGTGTAGCTTTCCAAAAAAGACTCATAGCAGACCACTAGCTGTTTGGAAAATTGATCATGAAAGAAGATCTAACTCTGGCAGACTCTTTCACTCTGGCAAAGAAGCATGCACTTTGGGACAAGGCTCGCCGATACACATTCAAGGTAAATCCGAGCGATCTCAAATATAAAGTCCCCATTTACTCTAAAAGAGATTCAAGGTATGACCAGGCGAGCAGCTACACTCAACCATTTATCCTTGCAATCCACCGATCAACGTAAGCCCTTTTTTCTACTCAATCCAAAAAGAGCAACAAGACGAATAGAACGACGAGTGCGAGAAAGCATTCAAAGACTCGAAGAAGTACCTGACATCACCTCTCTACTATCCAAATTTAAAGCAGCGGAGGACTTATTTATATGCTTGACGGTATCTAAAGCAGCAATAAGCTTTACCTTTATACGAGAAGAGCTAGAGACTCGACTACATGTATTCTATAGTTCAAAAACTCTTCTCGATGCGGAAACCAGCTACCAGAAATTCAAAAGCTAACTTTAGCAATAGTTGTTGCTACCCAGAAGCTCAAGTTATACCTTCAGACGCAAGCAGTCATCCTCATGACGCACTATTTCGCCCAAACTAGACACACGACGATAAAGGCGCAGACACTGGCGAATAAAAAGTTTTTTTACGAACGCAACAACTCAACCCAAAAGGTGTGCTAAAGGAAGATGAACACTAGAATGACACACTCAGAAGCAAGTTTTATCCTCGTTACCCCAAAAAATTCTATGTAGGAGCAACATGTACTGCAGTTAAGCACCACCTCCTACTGCGCGTCATACAGCCCCAACCGACCCTTGCTCCATAATTCAGCTAAAGAGTGGCCCAATACCAATAAATGAGCATCTCATGCTACGAGTAACATGGCCCCAACTCCACTGCTCTTTATCCTGCTTTCACGTCTACCCTAGGCCATGTAACAAAGCGACCTAACGACGCCTCGAAGGCAACCAAGCACACCCTAGCCACGTCTGCTTCACCCAATAAAGACTTCTGGCATTTACACATCAACAATGCATCCAACTACAAAGGCTTGGGAGCAGGCGTGGTCTTTGTCACCCCAGATGGTTCGATGCTTGAGCATGCAATCACTCTAGGCTTTAAAGCATCCAACAACGAAGCAAAGTACAAAGCCCTATTAGCAGGCCTCCGAATGGCAAAAGACTTGGTAGTGAAAAAGCTTGCGATCCATTTTAATTCCTAGTTAATCACCTGTCAGACTACTAGAGAATACACACCAAAACATCCAAAGATAGCGCAATACCTAAAGAAGGTACGAAAGCAACTTAAGACGTTTTAGACTTACACTTTCACTCAAGTTTCACGGGTAGACAATACTCATGTAGACGCGCTAACCGGCCTAGGCTCCGCCCTCTACCACCAACTTAAACGCTCTATTAGGTGGAGTTTCTAGACAAGCTAAGCAGAGAGGCAAAGCCAGCAGTCGAGGTGTCATAGGTTAGTATAACTCTAAACTGTCAAGATTCCATTATAGACTACCTGGTCAATGGCACACTTCCTGTGGAAAGATTGGAGTGTAGAAAGCTCCAAACAAAGGCATCAAGCTACTACATGTGGAACGGCATTGTCGTCAGAAAATCCTACACTAGACCACATCTCTTCTGCCTAACGCCTCCTGACGACCTAAAGGTTCTAAGCTTAATCCACGAAGGCGTTTGTGGAAATCATTTCGAAGATCGATCTTTGGCGTAGAATGCTCTTAATGCAAGCTACTATTAGCCTACTATGCATCACGACACTAAGGTGTTAGTACAAAAGTGCCACCGCTGCCAACGCTACAAGCCAGTACCAGCATTACCTGCCAGCGAACTACACCCGCAGATGAGTCATTGGTCGTTCATGCAGTGGGCAATCGACTTGGTAGGGTCAATGCCTTCTGCTACTAGGGGCAGAGGCATAATGATCATGACAACTATAACTTAGACGGACATAGAACGCTTCATATAGAAGGACATCGTTTGCCAATTTGGCATTCTTCAATCCATCGTCACATACAAAGGCCCGTAATTTATAGGCAAAGATTTGGCGAAGTTCTTCCTAAAATATGGCATCAAGCAACACATATCCATACCAAAGTATCCCCAAGACAATAGGTAGGACAAAGTATCCAACAAGATGATTCTCGATGCCTCAAGAAATCCATTTCCGACAAGAAGGAAAATAGCTAGATGAACTTCCCGGATGTCTATGGGCGTATCGCACAACCAAACGACGAACAACCAGTGACACTCATTTCTCTTTGGCATTTGGTTCAGAAGCAATCATTTTTCCTAATGTCATCGTGCCAAGTATCAGCACTCTACTGCCAAACATAAAGCAGAATATAAATGAGATGGCCACAAACTTAGATCTGGCAAAGGAGAAATGCGAGAAGGTCATCACTGTATCATAGCCTACTAGCAGAAGCTCATCTCCATCCACAACAAAAAGGCTATGATCTGGTAGTTCCAGCTTAGAGATATAGTCCTAAGAAAAGCCTTCATCACTACCTGTATAGGATCAGCATAGGAGGATGTAAGGGTAGTTACACTCTCGCCACTCTGAATGATTAAGAGATCAAAAAGCAGTTGAACGTCTACAATATGAGGAAGTACCGTGAATGACCTCCCATTACATCAAAGCCCGAAGACTCAAGTAGCTCGGTGGGCGTCACTTTACAAGTTGAGGATTATCCAGTTATTATGCAATTCCTGCCTTATAGCTAAGTTTTCATTGGTTTCACTCGTTTTTCAATGAGGAATTCAAAAGTAATTCACAACTTGGCTTGGCTGCATACTTACAACAACTGATCACTCTTGCACTTCAAAAGAAGAACACGCCCTTCTTAGGGATGTATCGCAGGAATTGCACCCCCTAATGACAACCATGCTCTCCAGCGCGAGAGGGTTAACCAATTCCCCGACATCCATTTGGGTCTGCTCTCCAGTGTGAAAGGATAAACTAATTGCTCTTTAGTGCGAGAGGGTAAACCAATTCCCCGACACCCACATGGGTTTGCTCTCCAATGTGAAAGGATAAACTTTACACTCCGAATATCTAGACGTGGATGAGTTAGGCTGCCTTGGTGTAATTAGGTGCATGATGGCTTATGTCGGGATTCCTAGAAGTAGCCACAATGATCTTTTTCAAGGCTTAGGTTACTGAAGGATTTTGGGTATCTTAGCCTAATCCGTGGGGAACCGGGCCTCAGAGACGAAAGAGGCACATTACGCAGTATGTCCTATGGACGGCTGATCTGGAACCCTAAAGCTGCTACTGAATGCACTAAGGTAGCCTACGGTTTCCAGAAGACTGCCAATGGCTTGCCCTTTAAGTAGTAAGCCGCGCTAAACTTATACAACCGTATATTTTTGTGAAAGGTTAAACAAATTAGCATGCATATGCGGAGCTTTATCCATCGCCGACATGCTACGCAATCGATAAGCTTCAAACTCTGACAAGCACAAAATGATCATTTAGATCTACACTAATTCCTAAAGTGTTGTGATACTTGTTACACAACCCACAAAATTGGTTACATAAAAAGCAAGTAGTTCTCTTGAACCTTTGCTTACAAAATTCCTTAGAACCACGTACTTTTGGTATGAAAGGTTAATGAATTTCATAACCCAAAAATCTTTAGTATGTTATAATGCATGCCACATAGCTCAAAGGACTGAAGAAAGCAAAGGCTAATAGGCAAGTGGTCATGTGGACTCGTCTGCTTTTATAAGTGAGGCATCTGGCTGCCGACCCTATGGCTAACAACTCTACACAAGTTCTACTCCAACACCTATGATTGCATAGGCTACGCGGGTCTGTCTGCTTATGGGAAAGCAGCACACATGCTGTTGGCCTAAAAGTCAAAGGTTGGGCATAAACAAAAGAAACAAAGATGAAGAAAAGCGAAGGAAGCAAGTTGATTAAATTTTCCAGCAAAATTGATAAACAAATAACAAAGGCCAAATGAGTTCAAGCAAAGCAAAAGTAACAAGAAAAAGAAAGAAAATCCTAAAGGTTACCTAGAAGACTACTCAGCAGCTTGGAAATCCCACGACTACTCCATTGCCACACCTTCAGCAGTCGCGATGCTCTCAATAGCAACATCATCCAGTGCTTCACCCCTGGCTGCCCCAGCTTGGGTACTAACTTCTCTGACTACTTCACCAATGGAAACCTCAAAAGTAAAGGCAAGCAAGTTTCTGGAGAAACAGAGAAGGCCTTGAAGTCTTTCCCAGCAAACTCAAAGTTAGATGGCCTACCAAAGAGGTGATTTACATAACCTAGCTTATGGAAATCGGCCTGACTTTGAACAAGCAAAGCCTTAAGCTTAGCCTTCTCACCATTCAACTGCTCGTTCTCCTCGAGCAGACCAACACGGATGCACTGCAACTCATCCACTTCCTTCTTCAGACTTTCGTTGATCATCAGTGCACCTTATAGTTCCAAAATTTGGTGTTCAAGCCTATAGACGATCTTTTTGATGTGGATCACTTGATTATAAGCAGTAATCAAGTTTTCATCCTTTGTGTAAGCAGCGAAACAAAGCTTAGAAACTTTACACTCAAGATCTGGAATCTAAGGTATGTAACAACTAATTTCTTTCTCTACACTTTCATACTTAACTTGGATCGCATCAAGCCTAGTCTTCAAGTCAACAATCTTCTGGCAAACGGTTTCAAGTTGTAGAGAAATGAGGGTAAAGATATTGGACCCTTTCAAAGCGATGAGCTTAGACTCTAACTTTATGATATTCTCGGCAAAAGAATAAGCTTCAACTATCATAGTTTTTGCCATCTCCTTAGTAGCCTTGGTATCTTCTTGGTCAAGGAGCATACACTCAGCTGCCAGAATCACCCTTTTTTTTACATCATTGCAAGCAGACTAGTTCTCCTATATTCTGTCGTATTCTTCGCAAAGGAACTTCAGCAGATAACCCCTTTAACGCCATCAAGCTTGATACACACATCTATGTCTTCAAGCAAATCTGGTTTCAAGAGTGCACAAATCTCAGTAGCCTCCTCAGAAACAGGCTTAGTGGATTTCTCATAACTACCCATGTGAGCAATCTCCTCTTTCTCGGCAGACAAATAAGTCTTAGTAGTGAGGGTAGTTGGTTTTGGCGCCATTGTAGCAGCAGAGTTTACCTTAGAGCCATAGTAGCAAGTTTTTCCAAAGGTGAACCAGGCTTAGCCCCGACGAACGTTTTGGCACAAATTTAAGCACTAAGGGCACGATGGAACTTCTACGTTGAGCAATCCTATTAGCAATCATGCTAGCCATCTTTTTTCCCCTTGGAAGAAGTCAAGTCAATCACAAGTTTATCAGTAGCAGGCAAACCCTTGAAGGAAAATTTGTGAAAAACAAGTTTATTTGAGCAACATCAACAACATGTAATTAACATTTAAAGGCGGAATCATGTTTATATGCACTCAAAAACAAAACTTAACCCATGAAATTCAAAGCCTAGTAGATAGGTGAACCAAGACTCAACTCAAAATAAAGTGAGTTGAGAAATCTTATACCTTTGTTGATTCCTCTTTGCATAAGCAAAGGCTAATCACCCAAGGAGAGGGCCTTCATTCCTTGCTTCTTGGCTCCATGGATTTCTAGGAGGAGGATGGTGGAATGGATTCTCCAAGTTCCCAAGAAAAGGAACCTCTAAGTCTCCACACCAAGGTGAGCATTTAAAAGAGATGAGTGACGTTGGAGGAGGATTAGATGCTAGTTAATCCCCTCCAAGGGGGTCGGCCACTTTGAGAGAAAAGGGAGAGAAGTGTTGAAAGTTCTAGGATGGTACTAGTTTAACCTAGAGGGGGGTGAATAGGTTCCAATTTAAAAATCCAATTCAAGTTTCAATTTAATTTTCAGTTCTCAAATTAAATCCACATTCACATCACATATCAAACTATCATACTCATATGCAATTAAAACGATAAATAAAAAGTGCACAAGGATGTAGGATTTAACGAGGCAAAACCCACCACTGGGAAAATCCTCGGGCTACCAAGCCAGGAAGCACTAAAAAAGAAAGAATACATAAAGACTTACAAAACTCATCAACTAGACACTCATACCAGTTGGCAGCTTTGTCTCCACGCTTTGCTACTCGATCTTTCTTCAGTCTTCGAGTTGAAGTGGCACGACACTAACGCGATCGTCAATCACCTTTTCCTCGAACTTTGCAAGATACTAACTCGATCATGCAGTATGTATATATGATGAAATGTTTGTTGAAAAATAATCAATTACGAAAATCACAAGGCATATTTCCATAATTGATATTCAAATTGAAACCTCACAGAAATCAGCATGAAAAACAATATCTTCTTCTTTAAAAACCCATGCTGTTGGAACCACAAACTAATAGCATTATTCAAATTATTTTTCTATGAACACAAAATCCAAACCGGTGCTCTTTCCAAGATTATTTTTAATAAAATCAGCTTTTATGCATATGTGGCTCACAAGAGCACGTTCCTGACTTCCCATTTATATACCAAATGCACCAACTCAATTTTCTTATATGATAAGAACTACCATCAATCCATGTAATTCAATAACTCTACTAATATACAATTAGGCAATCAGATAACTCCCATATAAACTAATAAGTCCTACCAACATGCAAACAGATAAGTTTGAAAACACGGTTTGATAGAATAGAAGGGATAATTCATTCTAGAGAAATAAAACACACAAGAATTAGAGTCCTAACCCGAATACAATCACACGCGATATAGATGAATGTAGTTGGATGCATGCAAACGTACCTGAATGTGTATCGCGTTTCGGTAATATCTTCTCATCGAAAGTGTGAGAAACCTCCCTAGACTTAAACTATTACAATTGAAAATATATAACAAGTCTAATCTATTACAGACTCAGGCGTTTTGTTTAGGAATAGCCAATTTTACCCTAACAAGTGTTCTCATCTTTTCTCCAAAAGAAAACCCTAAGGATGAAATGGCTATAAAGTTGTCTTTATACAATTTCACAATGAAGTGGCAAACTTGCAATTAAGTCAAGTTCACTACCCCTCCTCTATATGGCCGGCCATTAGGGTTCATTGGGCTTTCAAGCCCTTTGTGTTTTCAAATTGTCATACAACTTGAGTTAATGGGCTTAACATTCAATTCCCATTGGGCCTTGCGGCCCAAAACTAACCCGAGGTCTATAACGAACATATTCGTTTGATTAATTAACATATTAATTAATCCTAGCCATAAATAATTAAACCATTTAATTATCCTTACTCATCTCCGTTGTTTCTTCAATCTCTACCTTACACGGTGTACGATCCATTAGGTTCCTTTTAGCGAGGCAGTGGGCGATTAGAACTCTTTCAAATCGATTATGAATTGAAACTTACTTTCAATTCTCCCTTTAGTGATTACTCACCTTTAGGGCTTCCACAAACCATGAGTGACACCTAGTAGTATGTCATGGCTACCCAAGCTAATCAGAAGAGGTGGAGAACCTATTCAGTTTAGGATTACAATGCAATACGGTCCTTCTCTAATACAACACTCTTGACCACATTGTTTGGTTTGATAGTTTATTCATGTCTACTATCCAATGTGATTCATTTACTTATATGATTACTTTGAATGTGATTCAGAACGACTTTACAAATCTCATTCATACTCTGGCCAGAGATTCTAAATCATATCATAGAGTATTCTCCCCCAAACAGTTTGAAGGTCAAAGATCCCTTGTTGCGCATTCACTTGCCTCCATGGCTAAGTGACTTAACCCCAACTATGTCGTGGACACCATCTGATAGAGTGACATTGACATAGTCAAAGATCAAGGACCTAACCACAAGACAACTATGATGCCTCAGGTCAAAAGACTACTTTGCATTATCCCAACCATGAGTTCTCATGTGACATGAGTATGAGAACTCCTCGTTGATCGTGTTTAGTGGACTCATTCTCTATTGAGCACCTACATGCTTGTCTTGGTGTCAGTCACACCAATGACTCGAGACCAATCATTTTCCCTAAGAGAAGACATAGCACATACTGATCTTAACGGACTGCCAATGCCCAATTGGCAATCCTATGATCAGGAACCTTGAGGATATGTATACGAAAGAGAATGGTCTCATGAATCTAACTTCTTTAGATTACATTCTCCTAATCACATATTCCTTGGACTTATCGTTTAAGCATATAACATTTATATGAGACAGCTTAAAACAATAACCTTTGCCCTTTATATTAAACTAGATTAGTTTAACATGTGAAATGTCCGCAGAGTATCATCATATGATTGGTTTTAAAGCACATTTCCAACAATCTCCCACTTGCACTAGAGCCAATCAACTTGGTCATCAGTGATGATACCTCTTCTGTAGTCATTTCAAAAATGGCTGAGTAGTAGGCCTAAGCAATGGATATCTATATGTTATCCATAGAAGCAACCTTGAAAATAACAACGTCACCATTATACATGATTCTCAATCATGTGGTTCAGTCTCTCATTTGAGTTCGGATCTTGATGAGACCTTGATTCCCTGGCTTGAGCTATCGCCCCATTAGTGTCATAGTGTCAACACACTAAAGACACTTTCTGGTTGGAACCGAATGGAGAGTTCATAAATGAACTTTCTCATCCAAACAACAATGTTGTAAGCTTATATATGGCAATATATTTTGCATACATGATGGAACACATTAAAGTCATTACTTTTAATGTTTCCACCCAAATATCTCTTTAGTCATAATAAAGAGATATCCAATTATCACTTCATTCATAATGAAGGGACATTAAATGATGGATTAGATTCAAATAATCTAATATATTTACGCTTCCAATACGTTACTCTAATTCTTCCTCATTCTTGAGGAATCTATCCTTAGTATTTCTTAAATACTTAAGGATTCACTTGACAGTTGCCATGGTTCTGATCCTGGGCTTGCATTGATATCGTCTTGTACTGATATTAGTACAACTCATATCAACGTTTTTCATACAATATGAAATATGTAAATTACCTTTCCGCATATGCATAAAGGATTCCTTTTACGCATTATTTCTTTAGGAGTCAAAAGGGTACGTTCCCTTTGTGAAGAACAACTTCCTAGTCTCACTAGGATTGTCCTTTTGATTAAAGTTTATCATCACATGCACTATTTTTAGCAAATTCCATATCCCTCATTGGAATTCGAGAGTTTTGGAGGAAACTCTTAGTAGGGTATGGGAGACTCACTATTACCAAGCCCACCTCACAATGATATGATGTTGGCTAGCAAAAATAATAATGAGAGAGTACGCTTACTCATTTACATCCAATGTAAGAACCCATCTTATTTGGCCTCTAGAGAATGATGTCTCACAATGATATGATGTTGGCGCCATTGCACTTAGTTAAGTCATTCCCACCATGCAAGTTCGGGTAGGGGTTCAAGAACAACCTCACAATGATATGATGTTGATCATTCTCGTTGCCTACCTTCACAACATCATGTATGCATATAGAACTCCTCCTGAGTGTAAGCACATACTTTGTACTCCCCCATGATAGGGTGAAGTCGGTGTATGAGTCACAAACGATTGGAGACTACCACGGTGGAAGGCCACGAAAGAGTGTTCAAAGCACTCCCACGCTTGTCAACTTAATAATGGTTTGGTTGAGGGTTTTAGGTCTCATCACATATAAGCATGCTTTCAATCACATTAAAACATTTTGGTCCTATTACAACTATTGGTCCATGTGATTGATTTAGTAGTATATAATACTCCCACTATGCTTGTAAAATGGTTTTTAAAGCAAGACTATATGGTACTACTAACAAAAGATTTGCATTCATTGATGGACTATATAGTTGCCTTAGGGTCTTATGATGACTATGAACCTTTGATTTGATCCAACACGAGCCTAGTGTTGGATCTCGGTCTCGGGATGGTAAATGATTTTAGTTACGCATTTAATCATATTAAGGTGTGTTTTCTTATTGGGCGTTGGACCCAACTACTCCAATTTCATGCATATCGAATAAAACAAGAAATGAGTACTTCAAAGTAAAGAAGAGCTTATGCTCTTTTACAACAATTGATCAAATCAAATTACTTTAAAGTAAAGAAGAGCTTATGCTCTTTTACAACAATTGATCATATCAAATTACAACCAAAATTTAATCTACACATTCCCATGGTTCAAACAAATTTGAGAGACGGCCTTTCATATAGCTCAATTATCGTAGGCTTAGGTTCATAATCACCCTTTCTTAATTAATTAACGCTTTAACTAATTAAACTCGAATGCAACATTTTCATTTGGTTTTTGTATCCATAGAATTGATTTAAATTGAGCTAAATGAAATGAAAAACCAATTCTCATTCAAAAAGACAAAACTATTTTGTTCTCATCTAATTTGGGCCAAAAAGCAATAACCTCAACCATTGGGCTATATTGCAAACCATAAACTTTTGGGGTCACTTTGTAAGAACACAAAAGTCCACTACTTCATATAATTACAACTAGAACCCAAAAATTTCAACAAATTCAAAATCTTCATTAAAGGAGCAAAACATTTTGTCCTTTAGTGATTTTGGGCCTTTACGTAAAAACGTAAACTTTCGGGTCAAAGTACAAATGCACAAAAGTATCAAAACTTTATGTAATTGCATAAAAGCCCTAAAAGTACCCTATTTTAATAGGGTGGCCGGTTGGTGAGTGAGAGAGTGTCAAAAACTTTTGAATTTTAAACAAAAGTGAAAGGTGATGGGGTGTGTAAGTTGATGTGTAGGTTTGAAAAGGTGATGGAAATGTGTAAGTGATAGGTATGGTGTGAATAGTAAAATAAGTATAGGTGTGTAAGAGAAGTACCAATCATGTACAAAAAATTCAAACACCCTTTCAACATATCAATCAATTATTTGAAAAAACAATCATACCATCCATCACTAACAAAATTTAAATAATAACCAAACACCCTTTTTGAATCAAAATTCCCAACCTTTTTGTTCTTGCCAAGAACATATCAAGAACTATGAAGAACACCATGAAAACCCATAAGAGCTCCATGAACATTTTTCACCCAAAAACTCTCAAACTTAAGGGAAATAACATATTACCAAACTAGGGTACTTAGGGGTTCCAAAAGTCACTTTAAAACACTTTTAACAGGTCAAACAAGAACCCAAAAATCCACCCTTTGGATTTGGCCGAATTTTCCCAAAAACATGGCACCAAATTTTAGCTCTAAAATTCATGCTTATATGAACTACATCTACAACATTTGAGATGGCAAATTTTCTAACAAAATTTACATTCAAAGAAGCAAGAATAAAGCTTGTAACAATTACAACATTCAAATCACAAACTATGAACTACAAAACCCAAAAGGATTCACCAACTACTAGACCTAGGCTCTTGATACCACTTGAAGGAAAATTTGTGAAAAACAAGTTCATTTGAGCAACATCAACAACATGCAATTAACATTTAAAGGCGGAATCATGTTTATATGCACTCAAAAACAAAACTTAACACATGAAATTCACAGCCTAGTAGATAGGTGAACCAAGACTCAACTCAAAATAAAGTGAGTTGAGAAATCTTATACCTTTGTTGATTCCTCTTTGCATAAGCAAAGGCTAATCACCCAAGGAGAGGGCCTTCATTCCTTGCTTCTTGGCTCCATGGATTTCTAGGAGGAGGATGGTGGAATAGATTCTCCAAGTTCCCAAGAAAGGGAAGCTCTAAGTCTCCACACCAAGGTGAGCATTTAGAAGAGATGAGTGACCTTGGAGGAGGATTAGATGCTAGTTAATCCCCTCCAAGGGGGCCGGCCACTTTGAGAGAAAAGGGAGAGAAGTGTTCTCATCTTTTCTCCAAAAGAAAACCCTAAGGATGAAATGGCTATAAAGTTGTCTTTATACCATTTCACAATGGAGTGGTAAACTTGCAATTAAGCCAAGTTCACTACCCCTCCTCTATATGGCCGGCCATTAGGGTTCATTGGGCTTTCAAGCCCTTTGTGTTTTCAAATTGTCATACAACTTGAGTTAATGGGCTTGACATTCAATTCCAATTGGGCCTTGCGGCCCAAAACTAACCCGAGGTCTATAACGAACATATTCGTTTGATTAATTAACATATTAATTAATCCTAGCCATAAATAATTAAACCATTTAATTATCCTTACTCATCTCCGTTGTTTCTTCAATCTCTACCTTACACGGTGTACGATCCATTAGGTTCCTTTTAGCGAGGCAGTGGGTGATTAGAACTCTTTCAAATCGATTATGAATTGAAACTTACTTTCAATTCTCCCTTTAGTGATTACTCACCTTTAGGGCTTCCACAAACCATGAGTGACACCTAGCAGTATGTCATGGCTACCCAAGTTAATCAGAAGAGGTAGAGAACCTATTTAGTTTAGGATTACAATGCAATACGGTCCTTCTCTAATACAACACTCTTGACCACATTGTTTGGTTTGATAGTTTATTCATGTCTACTATCCAATGTGATTCATTTACTTATATGATTACTTTGAATGTGATTCGAAACGACTTTCCAAATCTCATTCATACTCTGGCCAGAGATTCTAAATCATATCATAGAGTATTCTCCCCCAAACAGTTTGAAGGTCAGAGATCCCTTGTTGCGCATTCACTTGCCTCCAAGGCTAAGTGACTTAACCCCAACTATGTCGTGGACACCCTCTGATAGAGTGACATTGACATAGTCAAAGATCAAGGACCTAACCACAAGACAACTATGATGCCTCAGGTCAAAGGACTATTTTGCATTATCCCAACCATGAGTTCTCATGTGACATGAGTATGAGAACTCCTCGTTGATCGTGTTTAGTGGACTCATTCTCTATTGAGCACCTACATGCTTGTCTTGGTGTCAGTCACACCAATGACTCGAGACCAATCACTCTCTCTAAGAGAAGACATAGCACATACTGATCTTAACGGACTGTCAATGCCCAATTGGCAATCCTATGATCAGGAATGTTTAGGATATGTATACGAAAGAGAATGGTCTCATGAATCTAACTTCTTTAGATTACATTCTCCTAATCACATATTCCTTGGACTTATCGTTTAAGCATATAACATTTATATAAGACAGCTTAAAACAATAACCTTTGCCCTTTATATTAAACTAGATTAGTTTAACATGTGAAATGTCCACAGAGTATCATCATATGATTGGTTTTAGGGCATATTTCCAACAACCCTCACAAGCAATGGAGGAAATCTTTGGCTTTTTCTCAGCCGGCATTTCTTGAGTAAGTAAGGAAGATTTTTTTTTCCACCTTCATTCGCAGCAAGCTCCACGATAGTGATCAGACGAGCCAATGCATTTGCCCTAATGCTTTTCATCTCTTCTCTCGGGAGCAAGCCATCTTTCTCCTGGCAAAGAGAACTAAGCGGCCAACACCATTTATGGTACTTGGCAGAGGAGCTCAACCCATGATGGCTTTTTCCTCATTTTTTTCTCTTAGACCAGCAGGCAAGAGGCTTGCATGCCTAGCATTCTAGTAGCCCATGAGGGTCGCAATCTCTTCATTTATCTCAATCACCGGACTGGTCCGCGTCAGGTCCAAGAACCCAAAAGACATGAGCCATGCAGCTGATCTAACACTGCGCCCTAAAGCCTCAATTCGCGGCCCCAACTGCACAGCTGCCCTTGGCTTTAGCCAAGTCGAGTAACCTAAGTAGTGGTTCTTGCCACAATAACTCATCGGCCCATGCCGAGCCGACTCCTGACCCCTGCCAGCCGACGTTCTACACCATTACGATGGCTGCCCCACGACAGCACTATCCAAGATGAAGATAAGGAAAATGAATTTTTCTTACCTTCGTGAGGTGTGGAAAAGACAAAGAAAACAACGAAATACAGTCATTTGCACGGGCAAGTGTAGAAGATTGCTAGGGGAGGGGGAATAAATATCCTCTAGCTTTCTCTCTCTTATAGGGTAGAATAAATTGCTCTTTGAAATTAATTTAATCATCTACTTAAGGTAGACTTAAATAAACTTTAGAAGTAATTCATTCCCTTTCCTAGAAGGATCTAATTTCCAATTAAAGAGGGAATCTACATCAAAATAGGAAACCATATTATGTTTCCTAAAGCAAAGGAAGATCTTTACACTTATTGCCCTTTCCTATGAGCAGTCCAACAAGTGTGAGGGCATTTGTGGAGCCAAAAATAATCAAGAAAAATACGGAGGCAACATGTGAATTTTTGGATAAAAAATATAAAACTACCCTTGAGGCATACTGGAACTCTTACACGCAAGCAGTGGACAATAACGGCTCAATCAAGGTCAAAGGTGATCAAAATAGGTATTTATTCAAAACCTATTTCATCAATCCTCATCAAATCCTCCCCACAAGGTAACCCTCCCAATTATTCTTTCAAATTAGGATTGATTACCAAAATTAATTGATTAATTTTCTAATTAATTGATTAATTTTCTAATTAATTGATTAATTGATTGCAAGATGTATTTTGACATAATATCTTGCAAGTAGAGCAAAAAAACCACCAAAAGTGGCCGTACCCCTTTTCTCAAAAGAGGGCCGGCCACACCCATATAAATAGCCCTCATTTCTCCAAAAAAACCTAAGTCCAACTATCTTCTAAAATTCTCCAAATTTCTCTAAAACTTTTCCCACAAATTCTTATTTTGGCATCAGAGGTTCTTCGACCAAAGGTCCACCCCCCTCTCACCCAATTTATCAAGGGTGTGTGAGGCTCTTGACCTTGACCTAAGGTGTTAATTGTTTTGTAGGTGCATTTTTGTCCAAGAAGAAGAAGGCGGAAATTTGCATCCACAACTAAAACACCAGAAGTATCCCATAGTCCGGAATACCATTGAAAATCTTATTTTTCTTTGGACATTGATCCACTTCTTATTACGAAAGAGTAATTTTTTGTTCTTGTAAATCACAGTTTGACGCATATGGAGAGAGAACTCAAATAGAAATTCTTGTTTACATGCATATCAAAATGTAATTAGCACGAATGTAGAAATAGCTACTTCCAAGAAAACAAGACAAATATTATCATTTAAAAAAAAATTGTTGGAAAGAATGCAACAACTTTTCATACCGTTTTATTTTGCTAGCTTGACTTGTTAATATGATTCTGTGAACCTGGTATCAGAGTTGCACTTTGTGTTCTATGGAGAAGTTATGAGAAGCGGCTACCAAGCCATAATTTGTGGGAGGAGTCCGGACGGGAACCGACCAAGGTCAAAGTTGTATGAATTTGTGGCGTAAATAACTTCATTGAGAAGGTCAATATTTGCATTAGCACTACACTCCATATGCCATATGGAACTTCTTTGCGTTACTTGGTCGATAAAGTCAATATTCCCTAAGAACAAAGGGATATAATCTAATTTATAAGGACTACATTCTGAGATGGTTGGTTGGTAATATTAAGAGGAGTTGGAGGACACGAAACTGTTATATAAATTTAAAAATCATCCAAGTATTTGATTTATGATATATATGTTATGTTTTTCGAGTTCCGTGATTTTATAATATGATATCAGATCTTTGATGTCTTTTGAATTCAACCATCTAGCACGACGTCAAAGTTTTTATTTTTAGAGGTCTTCGGTTTTTCATAAAATTTAAATAGTAATATATAAGTATTATCGCCCGTAGGCCCTACATCACTCAACCAAAGCCATTTAATGATATCATTCGCCCGTAGGCATATATAAGCATAGAAAATCATAAATATAATATTTCCAATGTATATCTCATCGGAGTATGCTCAATAGCTCAAGCATGATATTCAAAGTATATAATCATAAATCTTTCAAAGAATGTAAATTTGATAAAGCATGATATTTCAATAAGCATAAATCCAATTTACTCATAAACGTTTCATAAAATATAGTCATAAAATCATACTTTTCATGTATGCATTTCTAATAATAAAATCAGGCATTTTGAAAGGGGTCCACTAATAGATACTCCATCGTCAAAGAGCCATGCAAACTAGGGAGGATGGAAATGCTACTAACAAACGCACCTAAGCACATAAAAGGATCATTTAATAAGACTCTACTGAAATGGTTAAATTTCATAAAACTGACGCCATAAACAGATTTAGGACGTCAAAAAACCTAAGGGGGAACCTTGGGTACCCCCACGCGCTGCCACGCGCCGAGTTGGGTCACCGGAAAGTTGGTCAAAAAAGTCACCAGCGCTGCCGTCCACAAGACCTTCAGTGAAGGCTCATGTGCTCCATGCGTTAACCAAGACAGGCACCCACACGCTAGCCCATTCGTTGACCTGAAACTGAGATCCGATTAGGTCGGGTCGGATCTGGTTTTGGGTTTGTTGGGTTGGGTCAATTTATGGGTTAGATCTAGGCTTGGTTTAATGGGCCCAAGGTTTAGGTTAGGCCAACTGTACAGTTAGGCGGGGTGGCAAGTTGGGTTTGGATCCGGTTTAAGGGTATCAGATCGAGTTGACACGATTTCAGGCTGTGGGTCTGCCGAAAACTAGGCAAGAGTTCTAGACCTCTGTTTGAGCTCATTTCTTCACCATTTTCAACGTACAAGCTATGGAAATGAAGCCTAGGATGAAAGTACGAAATTTGTACCAAATTTGAGACATGATGTGGCCGAAGTTGGCCGGAAAATCACCTCGAATGCATGGATTCTCGTCGAAATTTGGGGAAACTCACTCCGAGTTATTTTTTAGTTTAATGAGTATGTACAACTTAAAACAAGTTTTGATCTAACCTTCAAAAAACACCCTAAAGTTTCTAGGAGCTTACCAACGACGAAAAAACCACAAAACACATCGGAGTTCGTCGACAAAGATGATGAACAGTGACCTCGTCACTATGGAAGTTCTACGGTGCTTGCCTGAGGTTTCGCGGTCACCACATCCCAGTGGTGAGGTTTGTTAATGTTGTTAGGGAGCTTGGGGAGGGAGTGAGGATTTGCAAAAAAACAGACAGCTAGGGGAGAGTTAAAGGAAAGGAAGAGAAAGTGATGGGAAGAGAGATAAGAAAATCTGAAAAGGGGAGGAGAAAATCCGGATGGGAAGAGGATAAAGGGACATGAATCCCCACATGGGTCCCCTTGGTTCGCAATTTAAGAACGCATAATACAAAACACAAAATATTCGAAAACGTTCGACTTTTTAAACGTAGAATCTTTGTTACAAAAACCAATTTCGAATCCGTTCACACCTACGTGTTCATGGTAATAAGTACGATAAGAATAAATTAATAAAATTTGAAATACACATTTCGACGAGATGGTCAATGAAAGTCAACTCAATGGTAAATTGGTAATTTCATAAGTCCGACAATATGAAAGTACAACAAATTAGGGACGAGGTTTCATAATCTACCCCCTTAAGAAAATTTCGTCCCCAAAATTTACAACCTTAAGTAAACAAGTACGGATACTGACTCCTCATCAATTCTTTCGTTTCCTATGTCGCCTACTTGACTGCATGGTTCCTCCACAACACATTTACTAACGGAATGACTTTGTTTCTCAGCATTTTATCTTGTCGGTTGATAATCGCCACTGATTCCTCAACATAACTCACGTCCTGACCCACTTCTAACAGTTGCGGCTAAATAACATAAGAGGGATCTGATACATACTTCTGAAGCATAGAAACATGAAATGCGTAGTGTAACTGCAATAACTCCAGTGGTAACTCTAATCTATAAGCAATCGCGCCAATTCTCTCAGTGATCCTATAGGGGCCAACATATCGAGGACTCAACTTCCTTCGCTTACCAAAGCGAACCACACCCTTCCAAGGCGACAACTTCAAAAAGACAAAATCACCAATCTCATACTCATGATCCCTAGAATGTCGGTGAGCAATGCTTTTTTGACGTCTTGTGCCGTCTTCAAATTCTTCTTTATCAACTGGATGTTAGTATTAGTGGTGTTGACAATTTCTGGCCCCACTAACACCCGTTCACTGACGTCAGTCCAACAGAATGGTGTCTAGTATGCCTTCCCATATAGTGCCTTAAATGATGCCTTGCCAATATTGGAGTGGTAATTGTTATTGTTGGCAAATTAGATCAATGGCAAATAGCTATCCTAACTACCCTTCCACTAGAGAACACATACCCTCAACATGTCTTCCAAGGTCTGAATCGTCCTTTTAGATTGACCATCAGTCTGTGGGTGATAGACAGTGTTGTACAATAGCTGAGTATTCATGGCATCATAGAATTCTTTCCAAAATCTAGAGGTGAATCTTGGATCTCTGTCTGAAATAATGGTGATGGGTACAACGTGAAGTTTAATGATATTATCAATGAACAACTGTGCTAACTTTTCCAATGTGTAAGTCTGTCAAATAAGTAAGAAATTATCAGTCTTGGTGAGTCTATCCACAATCACCCAAATTCCATCAAACCTTGACCGTGTGCTCGGAAAACCGTACACAAAATCCATGGTGATATGCTTTCACTTCCAAGCTGGTATAGGAAGATTCTGCATTAGCCCTGCAGGTCTCTGTCTATTCGCTTTCACCTGCTGGCAAATTATACATCTATAAACATGTAAATTTTGTTGCATGCAAATAATGCATCACAAAGCTCCACGTGGCATATGACTCATCACAATTAGACAAGTCATCAATGATATGTGGCAAAAATCAAGCAAAGGAAGCTCAAAAGCATTCCTAAAATGCGACAAAGGGGGAAGAAATCCTTTAAAATCGGCAAGGGGCCCAAATTGCTCCCAAAACCGAAAAGAAAGCTAAAGCATCTTCACAAAACAAGCAAGAATTGAAGATTGCTCGCAAAATAGGCAAGAAAGCCTTATGGATTTCAACCAAGCAAGGGAAGTAGTTGAAATTAAGACACAAAACATGCCTAAATTTTCCCATGGACGAATCAAGACACAATTCAAACCCAAATTCATCCAAAGGTAAGCTTTGAGAAGTTTATAAATACAAGGTCCCAAAGACAAGCAAAAGGTTGACAATTTCTACATTCAAGGTCGAAATTCTCACATTAAGAAGAACCTCTACCAAATCTTTGAAGACTAAAACACTGCCAAAGCATTATTCTAAGAACGTACAACCAACGCCGAAGCTTTCTTTCGACCAAAGCTGAAGCATTCCTTTGAAGAATCTACAAGCACTTGTTCCAATTCTTTCAAGACTTTGTTACAATCTCAAAACTTGTAACGAAGTTTGATTCAAGATCAAGTCGTCAAGACCCTTGAATCAACAAAGTCCTACATCAACTCTACCTTTGCCGCAGCCCTAAACCTGAGGTGAGGACTATCCACACATTGTTTCAAGCTCAAAACTTGAAGCAATTGTTCAATCATTTGTCTGAGATCAAGTCATTGCGACCTTTGGATCAACAACCTACACAACTTCATCAAATTTGAAGACTTACTCAAAGGAAGATTGTAAACAAAGATTGTAACCCTATTTGAACACTACTTTGTACACGTGTTCTCATTTCATTCATTACAAAATCTTCGTGTTTACTTATCTTCACATATTCCGCCACATCCCGTTTCATCCCATACCAATAGTAGAATGAATGAATGGTGAGATAGTACTCCCCAGATGCATGGCATACATCAAAATGTGGGCTTCATCAAGAATTTCTTTTTTCACCACTTCATTGTCCTTAGGCACAAACAGCCTATTCCCCATCATTAAGGCTCCATCTCTCTGGATCTTCAAATCTCACCTCGAACCATTCTGCATATGTTCCTTTAGGTCTGCACATTGTTGATCGAGCTCTTATGCTTCCCGAACCAGATCCACCAAAACAGGCCTAATTTGGAAGTGTGCCAACAATGCTCCTTTTGAATTTGGCATCACTGCAAAATCAGTTTCTCGAAGAGAAAACAATAGCAGAACATGAATAGCTCGAAGAAAGACAAGCTGTCAATAAGATTTCAGGCTAAGGGCATCCGCTACAACATTTGCGTGACCAAGATGATACCCAATAGTGCAGTCATAGTCACTAATAAGTTTTATCCACCTTCTCTGCCTCAAATTCAACTCTTTCTGGGTGAACGCATGCTTCAAACTCTTGTGATCTGTAAAGATCCGACACTTCTCACCTTAAAAGTAATGTTGCTAGATCTTCAAAGCAAAGACTACTGCTCCAAGCTCCAGATCATAAATAGAGTAATTTCTCTCGTGAGTTTTGAGTTATCTAGAAGCATAGGCGATGAATTTCTCACACGGCATCAGAACATAACTCAATCCTGACAAGGATGCACATAGATTTCAAACTCACCACCATCATCCGGAAGAGCAAGGATGAGGGCATGAGTAAGACGATGTTTAAGCTCCTGAAAACTCTATTCGTATCCTAGTCGAATTTGACCCTGTTCCGAGTCAATTTAATAAGAGGTAAGGCAATCACTGAAAAGTCCTGCACAAAACGTCGATAATAACTAGCCAGTCCCAGAAAACTCTTCACTTCAATAACATTCCTTGGTTGTTCTCACATAGACACAACAGAAATCTTCTGAGGGTCCACACAAATTCCCTCAGCAAAAACCACATGTCTGAGGAAACTGATCTGGTCCAGCCAAAACTAACACTTACTAAACTTCACATACAGTTGATGTTTCCTCAAACGTTCCAACACCAACTTCAAATATTTCTTGTGCTCAGCATTACTCTTGGGGTAGATCAAGATGTCATCAATAAATACAATCACAAACCGATTAAGATACGGTTTGAAAACTCTATTCATCAAATCCATGAAAGCTGCAGGTGCATTCGTTAACCCAAAAGGCATGACATGAAATTCATAGTGTCCATACCTAGTATGAAAAGTAGCTTCGGTACATCTTCATCCCGAATCAGCAACTGATGGTAACCCGAATGAAGATCGATCTTAGAGAATACCTGAGCGCCCCTCAGTTGATCAAACAAGCCATCAATTAGAGGCAAGGGATATCCATTGCCTCTTTAAGGGCGTTACAATATCTCTTCCAGGATAATCCTAGTTTAGAGAATGCGGATCATAACCTCCACTTGAGCGTTATAAAGCTTGGATTTTAATCTCCACTTCCAGGAGTTAAGTCATTGGAAACTATACGTCTATGATGCTTCATGCATAAGACATCAACATTGCCATATTCGTGAATTCCTTTCTGAGACGTGTATCCATGTGGCGACTGTCATGCTTCTAACATGCAATAGTTATACTTCGGGAATGCAATAGTTCGAAGAACTGAAACTTTTAAGTATGAGGGTCTGCCACGCTTCAAGTGTGCAACATATAAATCATTTGCTGCCACATTATTTTGTCCAATAGGGACATTAATTCTTGTAGGCACATTTGCAGCCAGTATATGTGATTTTATCACTTTCGTTACATCATTAAATGCATCTGCCATTTGATTAGCACATCGTTGTATCATTCAATTATTCTCACTTCATTTTCACATTAATTGCTTCGTGAATCAAAATAAGACAAAATGGGTACATCCCATGACAATTCTCGTCATTCTTCTGGAATGGTCTTTTCTCCCCCTAACGACGGGAAAATTGTCTTGTCAAAATGACAGTCCACAAACCGCGTGGTAAACATATCCCCATTCAAGGGTTCTAAATATTGAATGATAGGCGGGGAATCAAATCCAACATAAATTCCCAATCCGCAATGATGCCTCATTTTAGTACATTGTGGCTGTGCAATAAGCACATAGATAACACAACCAAAAACTCATAAATGTGTAATGTTTGGCTAGTGCCCAAACACAAATTGTACTGAGAAGTATTGATGGTTGGCAACAGGTCTCGACCGAACTAATATTGCATCATGTAAAAAGGCATGTCCCCATGTAGAAAACTTGGCAATTTCGTTTTCATGAGTAGAGCGCGGGTAATCAATTTCATCTGCTTAACAAATGCTTTTGCTAAGCCATTTTGAGTATGGACAGGAAGAACATGGTGTTCAACATCAATGCCCAGTAACATGCAATAATCATAAATAAAAAATCTGAGATGTAAACTCTCCAGCAAATATGCATGGATTATATCATCATTTACATGATTCAAGGAACTTCTGGTCCTTATTTAATAGTCTGTGAACTAAGACTCTTATGCCCTTTATTACAATTAACTTGTGGCCATTTGGCACTTCAAACTTAAGGTACTCATCAAGGAACTTCATGTCCGATCTTGAAGATCAAGGGACTTCATGCCCGATCTTTTTGCATGATGATGATCAAGGAAATTCATGTCCAATCTTTCTTCATGATGGAACTTCAAGTCCAATCATTTTATATGATGAGGATCAAGAAATTGCAGGTTCTGATCTAATCAAGGAACTTCGGGTCCTATATATACTCATTGTAACAAAAGAAGTACAATAAATAAATTAAAGCAATTGGCGGTAATTCCATTCATGGTAAATAAATTGCTTATAAGTAAATAAAGTTTGTGACATATGCTTTAATTCAGCATCATTCACATAAATAAATCAAAACTTAAAGCAAATGGCGATAATTTCACCCACTGTAAATAAATTGCATTTAAGTAAATGAATCTTATGAAAGGGCTTTAAACCAGTATCATTCACATAAATAAAGCAATAATAGAGAAGTGTGATGATTAAGTTTCCATCATTTTTTTTTCTTTCCTTTTTCTTTGTATGCCACTTTCTTTTGTTTCATCTCTTTTATTTTATTTCATTTTTACAACTCAGTTTTTTTAGTTACCTAAGAAGTAATAGTAACAAAGAGTCTCAATCGATATTCCTCCTGCGGTGAGTTTCGAAAGAGCCGAAACGGTTCCCATAAGTTTTGGAGTCAAGAATAGTGTCTGCAACTTATGAGAAGATCAAACCTTTAGATTTAGCTCAAATTTTAGTATGATATGCATCGAACAGCTTTCATGAAGAAACAATTTCGATCTGAGCTACTGAAAATGGAGTTTTGGTACTCATAAGATGGCTTCCAGTTTTTTGCAGAAATTAAAAACTGGTTTGGTATTTCAGACATCTACGACGATCGCACCGTTGGAATTTTCTAAAAATTTGATATGCTGTAGACATTGGGTGGACGAACAACTTTCAAGAAGAAAGTATTTCAATCCAAGGTCAGCAAGTTAGAGTTCTGAGACTGTTTACATGGCTGCTAGATTCTCTACGGATTTTGAGTATGTACCATTTTACTTCTACAAATGATGATATACAGTCATACAACAATATATATAGTTGCTTCAAGAAAATCAGTAGTACAGAGATTTGAGGATGAAATGAAAAGATTTTCTTATCTGTGAGATTCTAGCTGACATAGGTGAACTGAATTTGTGGCATTGTGCTTTCTACTAACACGAGATCTTTTCGTACTGATAATGTGTTGTAAATTCGGCGTTGTGTGTGCAATGGAATAAATGAAACAAGACATAATATTTATGAGAATCCTTTACTGTCAGTGTGACTGAAGTACATCCTCGGGACAGCAGTGTTGCTTTCTTTTATAATCTGAAACAATAAGATTATAAAGATAACTCTCTCTATTGTCTCATCTCTTCTTCCTCTCTTTTCTATCTTCCTTCCGTTTCTCTTCTCTGCAGAGTCTTGTGTTGTGGGGGGTGCTATATATCCTCATTTTATAACAGAAACCAACTTGTTTTGTTAATTAAAATAAGAAAATTGTAACGAAAAACTCCTGATACTGTTTATTTTAATGAAAAGTTACATTTTTACACTAAAAAGTCAATCATGGTACTATTTATTTTACCTTTTATTTTGTCTTTATTGTTAAAACCATGGATTTAAATATCGATATTATCGGCGAAATATCGCCGATAATATTGTTTTTTTCCCCCAACGAAATTTTTTTTACTATCCAAATAATTTTCGTTAAAATATCGCGATATCGGCAAAAAAACCAAATCAGAGAAGAAGGTCGGAGCTCGTACAACTCCGGCCACTCATTGCCTTCCTCGTGACTCAGTATTTTGCCAAATAAAACTTAAAAAATACTTAATAATTAATTTAATATCATCTCAGATACTAAACTAATTAAATACACTCCACCAAATCTCAGCCAAATGGCCAAGATCGGATCTCAGCCAAAAGGCCAAGGCACACCTTACTCTAGGCTGTAATGGTGTATTTATATAGGCCAGTTAGCATCACTTTCTATCCCACAGCCGATGTGGGACACTTTGTAGAAGCCTAAAACTAGAAGCAAACCCAGTTTTCTAACGTCCACCGCCACTTTCGAATCATTTTCCGGCCAAACCACGACGACTTAGCCGGCGTGCAGGGTATCAATCTCTTCATCTCCTCGAGTACTACAATTTTCATGCTTGGATCACTTAATTTGGTTGAGTAACGAAGAAGTTATGGACGTTCAAAGTTAGGGTAGAATTCCGGCCCTTTGGGCAGCACCGCCCCTTTCGAGGCATTTTCCGGCCAAACCACGGCGAATTGGCCGGCGTGCAGGGTATCAATCTCTTCATCTCGTCGAGTACTACAACTTTCATATTTGGATCACTTAATTTGGTTGAGTAACGAAGAAGTTATGGACGTTCAAAGTTAGGGTAGAATTCCGGCCGTTTGAGCAGCACCGCCCCTTTCGAGGCGTTTTCCAGCCAAACCACGGCGAGTTGGCCGGCTTGCAAGGTATCAATCTCTTCATCTCGTCGAGTACTATAACTTTCATGTTTGGATCACTTAATTTGGTTGAGTAACGAAGAAGTTATGGACGTTCAAAGTTAGGGTAGAATTCCGGCCGTTTGGGCAGCACCGCCCCTTTCGAGGGGTTTTCCGGCCAAACCACGGCGAGTTGGCCGGCGTGCAGGGTATCAATCTCTTCATCTCGTCGAGTACTACAACTTTCATGTTTGGATCACTTAATTTGGTTGAGTAACGAAGAAGTTATGGACGTTCAAAGTTAGGGTAGAATTCCGGCCGAACTCATAAACCGTGGTCGTTTGGCCATCTTTCAGGTAATTTTCCGGTCAACACCGGCCACCACTCGGTCCTCACTTGATATGAACCTCTTCTCCACATTCCTAACTATATTTTAGCTTTTGAATCACTCAATTTGGTTAAGAAACAAAGAAGTTACAAAGCTTTGAAAATTGTCCAAAGCTTTGAAAATTACCCAAACCTTCGGCCCCAAACCCAATTTTCCGACGAGCACCGCCCCTTTCATGTTTGCTTTTCTAGGTTCTTTCTCCCTTTCATGTTTGGATCACTTAATTTGCTTTTCAATTATGATGAACATGAGTAACTAAATTTCAATCAAGCGCGTTAAACATTGATTAGGGTTTTGGATAAACATCCATTTCTCTCTTTGTTTTAAGTTATAATTATAAATGTTATATAATTATAAATTATTAGATTTTTTTTTTTTTATGCAAGCATATTAGATATGTACATAAAACATTCACATATGTATGTTCTTTTATAAGAAATAACATATTATTCAATAATTATTTACTAATTCATTATATATAAATGATTGTAATTGGTTCGGCGCAATTGTTATTGGTTCGAAGCAACAGCTCACATTGCTTAATCTCTTGCTTAAATGAGTGTAAAATATTGTACTAATTCATTATATATAAATGATTATGGTGTGTTTAAACTTCTTTCAATAATTACTACATATTTTCTACACTCACAATGTTTGCCAGCTCGCTATATAATCAACTTAAATCAGTTAAATCTATCATGCAATGCATTTCCTTCCCATTTTTTGTGATAAACTAATAGATAATTGACTAAATAAACATCCTACAAAGTTTCAATAAAAATTTCCAAGTTTTTCTTACAATTTCCGTGGTTTCCATGTAATTTTTATCGATATCGATATTTTATCGATATTTCCGTCGATATTTCCGTGTTTTCGGACTACCGATATTTTCGATATTACCGATATTTAAATCCTTGGTTAAAACTCAAAGTTTTCAAAAAAAAAATTATTAATTTATCAATAAAATAATTGGAGAAACTTGATGACCAAGGTTGGAAGGCACTGAAACCAACTTGGTTGACAGCTATCTTTATTCTTTTGGTTGAGTGGACGTCTATTGATTTACAACAAGTCGAATCTTTTATCTAAATTTGGTGTCCGATTCTCAAATATATCTCATGACACCCAAAAAAAAAAAGAAAGAAAATAAAAGTTGGTGGAATCAAAAATGTGCTTTACTTCTAAGTTCCAGAACACAGAATTTTTATAATATATAAGAACGCGACCAACACCATCAACTCAAAGTCACATAACGAAAATACAATTCTATTGATTTTATTTTGAACAAAAACAGTGTACACCAAATGGAGGGTCCAAAACAAGCCATTTGTGACCAGCTGCGACTTTGTCACTGTAAAGCATAAGTGTAAAAACATAACACTCTTGTAAGTTGTAAAGAAGGTATACCATTGGATAGTTGAGCCCTATATTTAAAAAATGGGAAAGAACTTGCACACACCTCTCAGCTAATATATGTTTTTTTTGTATTACAAACGATATACACTAATTGATATTAAGAGCAAGATGAGGGAATATAATTTGAGTCTGAGATGCAGTGAATTAAAGTGAAAGATTCTAAATATTAGAATAATTTATCACTAGTCAGTGTATATTAATAATCGACATCGTTGCACAAGTGAGCAATATTGTTAAAATTATAAATGTCTCATATGTAAGTGTGAGACTTACTTCTCTTAGAAACTATATCAATTTTGTAGTCACTAAATAATTTTGTGTGTTTGAGTAACATTATTACTATATTATTAAAGAAAAACTAACCAAAATAGCTTTTAAAATTTGAGTTTTAACCATAGGAAAAAATAAATAGTATCATGATTGACATTTTAGTATAAAAAATGTAGTTTTTCGTTAAAGTAAACAGTACTGCAAAATTTTTAATGTAGCACAAACTTTTCATTAAAATTTCATGTTATTAATTCAAAGGTGTGGGTGATGCACGTAGTCATTCTTCTAAAAAACATTGAAAGGTTTAATCTTCTCCATCCATTTGGCCGCACAATTTTTAAGCTGATTGAAAATAATATCCCTAAGGTAAGAGAAATTTTCTAATGTCAGAAACAAGATTCTTCGATACATTAAGTGTCATAATATAATTGATTAAATTTTTATTTTTAAAATTTTAATTAATTATATTTTTTAATTTATACCGAGTCTTGATATATTAAAGAATCTCTCGTACCGAGGACTGAGAGAGAGAGAGGGAGAGAGAGATGGAGGACGTGTTCTTGACATATTGAAGAATCCCTCGAACCGAGAACTTAGAGATAGAGAGAGAGGGAGAGTGTGTTCTAAACTTTCCAGCTTTTCGATATACAAATTTATAAGCTCTCGTTATCCGAGTGAGTAGCTCGTGTGGGGTTTTTGATTTTGCGGAAGTTGGGGAAGTTTTGAACAGTCTGTGTGGAGACTGCTTTTTCTAACTGCTGCTTTTTCCTCTTTTTGATTCTTTGGCTTCTCAAACAGTAATATAATTCATGGGTTGGATGATGATTCCCTGTTCTGGTAATTCCAACAGTAAAGCAAAAACAAAGAAGAAAAGGAAGAACAAGATTGAGTTGCAGGATAAGCCACTTGATCAGATCAAACCCACTTCAGGTACTTACTGGTTTATCTAAATTTACCTCAATCTGTGCTGCTGGTGATTAACAGATGAATTTACTGGCTTGGTAATTGTTTTTATCCTCTGGGTTTCTTTTAAATTTTGCAGAAGATTAGATATTTCATGTGAAGTATTATTTTGTTCAGTTTTTAGTATGCAGATTAGTGCTTTGAGTAGAATTTTTCAAATTTTGAGATGACTTTGGGATTGAATTTGACAGGGTATGAACTGTTGTAGTTAAATATGAATTATGATGGCACATCATACAATGCACTGGTAAAGAAGGAATCTTTGTAGCATTGTTATTGCTGTTTTCTTGTCAGAAATGCAGCTTATACTCCTGGTATTGCATATAGCCATGTAGGATTGTTTTTGGTTAGCTTGGCATCATCCGTAAAATCGCACTGAGTCTTTATTACAATTTAGTTGCTATATTCATGAGAAGTTTACAGGTTGGTTATTTTCTCCATTGTGAATGAAATCACTTTTTATCTATTAAAAGTTCTCACTTATTTTCCATGTTTGATTTTAGGTTTTTCAAAGACTAGTTCCATTTTGAGTGTCAAGGAGGATCCAAAAGATGGAGGGTCTGATCACATTGCAGCCCAGACTTTTGTATTCCGTGAATTGGCAGCTGCAACTAGAAATTTCAGGCCAGAATGTCTTTTGGGTGAAGGTGGATTTGGTCGAGCATACAAAGGACATTTGGAAAGTATGGGATGAAGATTACAGATTGCAAAGTATGGGATGAAGATTCTAGCTTACTAGGAGATTTACCTTCTAATATGCGTTTGATGTAGTTGATCATGGAATTTGAAACTTATCGTTGTGTTTGGTGTAGGTAGTAGCTATCAAACAACTTGATCATGATGGATTACAAGGGAACAGGGAATTCCTTGTTGAAGTGTTGACGTTGAGTCTTCTTCACCACCCAAATCTTGTTAATCTTATTGGTTATTGTGCGGATGGAGATCAAAGGCTTCTTGTTTATGAATATATGCCCCTAGGGCCTTTGGACGACCATTTACCTAGTATCTATAGCCTTTTGCATTAACTTTCAAATTTCAGATGGTTCTTAACCTTTAATGATTCATTAGTTAGCTTTTCAGTGGAACTGGTTTCATAAGCTTCTTTTGCAGATATGTTACCTGGTAAGAGACGACTTGATTGGAATACGCGAATGAAAATAGCCGCTGGGGCAGCGAAGGCACTGGAGTATCTACATGACAAAGCAAGTCCTCCTGTTATATACAGAGATTTGAAATGCTCCAACATATTGCTCGGTGAAGGGTATCATCCAAAGCTGTCTGATTTTCGTTTAGCCAAACTTGGGCCTGTTGGGGATAACACTATAACAGTTATGGTTTTTTTTTTTTTTGAAGCTACTATAACGGTTATGGTAAATATTGGATATTGTGCTCCAGAGTATGCAATGACAGGGTAATTGACTCTTAAATCAGACGTTTATAGCTTTGGCGTAGTTCTTTTGGAAATTATAACAGGCAGGACAGCGATTGACAATACCAGAGGTGCAGGTGTAAACACGAAAATTTCCTGAAACGAAAGAGACAAGAACACGTGTACAAAATATATTTATATTAATGAATTTGTTTGGGTTACAATCTCTATGTGATTTGATCCTCTGATTCAATTTCCGTGAGATGTTGGCTTGCGTATTTGGTTGATCCAAGGGCCGTCGGGGCTTGGTCTTGGAGCGGTTTTTTGATGAAGAATGCAGAGAGCTTTCTTGATTCTTCGAGATTTGCTTAAGAACTTTGAAGCTTTGAATTTTTTTTTAGGCCTTGGTTTGATGTGAATGTCCCAAGTCCCCCATCCTTTGATGGAGCAGCCTATTTATAGACCTTGAGGATGAATTCCTACCACCTATTTTGTTGGTGAGAGTGAATCGTCACCGTTCATTTTTGTTGGTGAGAATGAATCGCCACCGTTCGTTTTTTTGTTGGTGAAAACGAATCATCACCATCTGTTTTGTTGGTGAAGATGAATCATCACCGTCCATTTTTGTTTGTTGGTGAAGTACTTGTATGATGTAGGTGAAAATGGATGGATGTTGTGATTTTAAGGCAATGGTCGACATTTATTTCATGAAAACTTTAATGTTTACAAATGTAATTTTAATACATTCGTTAATATTCATTTCACCGAAATTTCAATGTCTACAGCAGGAGAACAGAATTTGGTTGCGTGAGTAAGAAATTCCATTCGGTTCACATGTTTCATATTCTTTTAAGTAATGAAGCCTTTTGAGCTCTTTCATATTCCCTTTTGTTTAGCTCTTTCATATTCTTAATAATATGACTGACCATCAATAAAGAATTCTGCAAATCAGAACTTATTCTGATATTTAACACTCACATGTTACTACTGTGTTTTTTCAGGCAAGACCCTTGTTTAAAGACTGAAAGAAACTTTCGCAAATGGCAGACCCAACGCTCCAGGGTCAGTATCCCCAAAGGGGCTTGTACCAAGCTCTTGCAGTTGCAGCAATGTGTGTTCAGGAGCAGCCTAATATGCGGCCAGTTATAGCTGATGTCGTCACAGCTTTGACTTACCTTGCTTCACAGAAGTATGACCATGAAACAGGGCCAGTCCAAAGCTCCCGTCTTGCCCCTTGTACTCCCCCTAGAACCAAGAGGGATATTGAAAAGGAAGCTCAATTGTGGTAGTGGACATGCCAACCATCACAATGTTATGATAATACCTGATAGATGCTTATACGGTATGGAGTCTGAACTGATGTTTATCGTGGACGATAACATGCCATCAGACCCTAATTCTGAAAGTTTCTTCCCATCTCCATTTCGTGTGTCATCAGTCATCATCAGAAAATAGTGTTTCTCAATTGTGGTATTGTATATATGTGTGCCTTCGTGCAGTGATTTTTCATTTGTATTTTTAAGTCTTTATTCTTCAAATATCTGTAGATCCCGAGGTTTTGTTTCATACTACCTTCTCTTTTCAAGTTTTCGGGGGTATAGTTCTGTGTTGTGTAAAGTGTAATTTCCAAACCATGTCAAGATTGCATTGTATTACTTTTTCTTTCGTTTATATGAAATGCCTGTGGATGCTTGGAATGAGAAGTGTTTGTATATGTGACTGGATGGATGAACATGGCTTGGAGTGCTAGGCAATTTTTGTAAACAATACACTAGATTTATGCTTCGTTAGACTGTAAATTTAAGAGTTTTCGATTTGGATCAGTTTCAAAGGTAGGAAAAATACTTTACCATGAGAAATAAACGATTTATTTTACTTCCTAATTTTACTGTATCTAGCACTAGCTGTTTTCTGGAGTATGGGATTTTGCTGCAGTTTGGTGGTTCTGAGGCTCCTGAAAATGTGCACAACTAATTTGACAAAAATTATATGGTGCTCTAGGGTACCCTATACTTTTGGATTTTTAGCATTTGGATCATGGTCTTTGACCAAGAATCTAACGGTAAAAACTCCGAAATATACTAGAAAATCTCCAAATTTTGTTAGAAAAACGTAAAAAGATAACACTAATTATTAAGATTTTTTTTTTAAAGGATAATGCCTAAGATTTCCGATAAAGAAAAAATATAAATGCCAAACAAAAACAATTTTCCAAGTGAATATTGATTTTTGTTTCTATTTTTGGTAGCAAGAAATAATGTTTTCATGGTAAAACATGTAATCCATTTGCTAATCCTCCCAAACCAAAAACTGAGAGCTAAGCAAAATGAGCGAGGCACCACCAACACCACCAACTGGGTGCACCGGAAATCTACCGAGTTTCGTACTTTTCGCGGTAAAAAGCCGATGGTTTTCCGTTTTTGCGTCGTTGATGGTGATGTCTGGTTCAGGTACAATTTATCTGTTTGGAACCTATTCCAAAGAGCTCAAAACCACCTTTGGCTATGACCAAGAAACCCTAAACCTGCTGGGGTTCTTCAAAGACCTTGGGGCCAACATCGGCATTTTCGCAGGCTTAATAGCCGAGGTAACACCAACGTGGTTTGTGCTCCTCATTGGGGCTGCCATGAACTTCTTCGGCTACTTCATGATGTGGTTAGGCGTCACGGGAAAGATCGCGAAGCCGGAAATCTGGCACATGTGTGTCTACATGTACATTGCAGCAAATTCTCTGAGCTTTGTGAACACAGGAGTTATGGTTACTTGCGTCAAAAACTTCCCACAAAGCCGCGGCATCATGATCGGCCTCCTCAAAGGGTACATCGGCCTCAGTGGGGCTATCATCACCCAAATATATCTAGCATTGTATGGATTTGAGGACAGGAGAGCTCTGATTCTTCTCATCGGTTGGCTCCCAGCTGCAATCTCATTTGTGTTTCTGTGCATGATTCGTCCGATAAAAATCACAGCAGCTGCTGAAAATCAACAACAAAAACGACAACTCAGAGTGTTTTTTCACTTTCTGTACGTGTCGATTGTTCTCGCCTTGTTTCTCATGGCAATGACTCTGACTCAGAAATCGGTTGTCTTCCCCCGGGCAGCCCAAGCTACGACTGCCGCGGTGGTTTGCTTCCTGCTTTTGATTCCTCTCTTGATTATCATCAGAGAGGAGTTAGTCAGCTGGACACTGACGAAACAAGAAGCTCGTCGAATAGCCTTAGAGGAAACACAAGAACAAGGACAACGAGATCAAGGACCACAAGAACAGGAGTTGGATCAAGAGATCAAGCCGAAAGGTAAGTCGTTCTTCTCAAACATTTTCAAGAAACCACCAAGAGGGGAAGACTACACCATTTTACAAGCAATCTTGAGCATTGACATGCTACTCATATTCATTGCAACATTATTTGGACTTGGATCGAGCTTCACTGCTACCGACAACCTCGGCCAAATCGGCGAAGCTTTGGGTTACAAACCTCAGACCATAAACACATTTGTGTCACTCATCAGCATATGGAACTTCTTCGGCCGAATCTTCTCTGGTTTTGTCTCCGAAATCCTACTGACGAGGTATAAAATCCCAAGACCCCTTATGCTCACTGTTGTTCTTACACTAGAAGGCACTGCCTACCTTCTCATTGCTTTTGCATTCCCTGGCTCCCTGTACATTGCTTCAGTCATCGTCGGGTTTACTCTCGGCGCTCAGTTACCACTGGCTTTGGCAATCATTTCTGAAGTTTTCGGGTTGAAGTACTACTCCACCCTCTTCAATTGTGGACATTTGGCGAGTCCCCTCGGGAGTTATTTACTCAATGTGAGGGTCACCGGAATGCTCTATGACAAAGAGGCAGAGAAGGAGCTTGCTAGGCTGGGTCTGCACAGGATCAAGGGCCAGGATCTAACATGCATTGGCACTCGATGTTATAAGTTGACGTTTACAGTTTTGACTGCAACGACACTTGTTTCAGCTCTCGCTTCATTTATTTTGCTGATGAGAACGCTTAAATTCTACAAAAGTGACATATACAAAAAGTTTAGAGAGAATACGGAGAATGTGGTCGAGGCAGATGAGACACAAATGGCTTCATCATCTCGGGCTCCGACCCATTAATGGAGGAGAGCCGGGAATTACAGTTATTCTTATTCGGTTTTCTGAATCCAATAAACAAAAGAAAGAATGTTCCGACTTGCTGATAATGACGATGATATCATTAACAGAGGCCAAAACTGATTTTAAACGTCGTTATTGTAAACAAATGACCATTAAACAAAGAACTAACATGCTTTACATTCTGACCGTCTAGGGGTGAACCGAACCCACTGCTGAAAATTGACAAGTTTACAGATTGATGGCTGGCTTCCCTCAGCCACCAGTATATAAATACAAAAGAGGAAAGCAAACAAAGACGTGCATAGGCAGCAGCTGCTTCAATCTCTGTTTCATGTGGTGTTTCCCTGTGTGCTCCCAGCCCTACAAACCACCACTTTAGCTTGATAAGGTACTGCCAGAGAAATATATGGCCCGGTAGCACAACCAATGAATTAGTTATATTACTTATGACAGACAAATGTATGCGTATACAATACCAATACTGTACTAAGAGTAATGGAAGAGATGACTGAATGCAAATTTTCATTGTTAAACCAAAAGAGATGATGGATTGTTTTCATTGTTAAACCGGAAAAGGGATTATGAATGAACAACCATCATATAGCTCATTCTAGAAACAGATATTTTCATGTACCTTGGAGAAAGCGCTTTGGCTTGACCAGATTCATATTGCAATGTAGACTCCAACATCGACTCCGCTACTTTTACTCTCTTTTCCATCTCAGTACGCGAAGACATAGCTTTGTCATATCTTTCATGCATATACGCTATTCTGTTGAGAAATAGATATATTCATGTTCTAAATGATGGAAAACAAATGACATCCAGATTATGAGATCTGGAGTTTCAGAAGAAAAGAAAATGAAACAACCTGCCAAGAAATTAACATTCAACTTTCTCATTCACAGCCATTTTCTTTGCTGTGATGCATTATTCAGAAATATATGGGTTTCTTAGAAAGCTAAAACGATAATGAGATGGTGCATGATCCGAGAATTAATTAAAAAACTGGGCACAATTTCCTTTAATGAATTGCTGCAAGGAATGCTAGAAAACGACCAACATTGTCTTCTCGGTAATATTTTTCCCAACTAAGAGCAAGAAAGCTTCCAAAATGTTAGGAGATGGCTTCAAATAGGCATCCCAATCTATAATACATTGATATAAGATGCATCCCATAAGCACACTAATATATCAGGACATCAAGGAAAATAAAGGTACCTGAAGCACATTAACTGCACTTTTCTGAGCAGCTGCTTCTTGCTCGGCTCTTAGTCGGACATCTACAGTAACCTTTTGCTCTTGCTCCCACATCAAGACCTGGACAGAAAAAAAAAACAAGCGATCATCTTCCCGCTGCTCTCCCCCCATCAAACGACAAAATGAGTTAATTTAAACCTTAAGCATTCCAGTCGCTTGCTCTGTCTTATCCGCAAGGGCTTGCCGTAACTCAGCCACCTCTTGCTTCAACTGCTCAACCTGCAGGGCCATGAGCAGGTGCTAAATACCATCTCAAGGAGAAGATGAAAGCACTTTTTTTGTAGTAAGACAAACTTTAAAAGCATTTTCACTAGGTTTAGAATCCAGATCTCCCCATATTTCTTCTGACTCAATCTTGAGGTTCTGGATGCGATAGCTTCTACAGTTAGGATTGACACAAAGTTGTTTGATGTAAAAAAATTAAAATACAACTCCTTATCACTTCTATTCTATGTTTAGGATGAGTACACACAAGGTTGTTTAAGGTGAGGTAATAAAAAAACAAGATGCAACATCTCTCACATTGGTAACAGAAAGTCTAAACACCACAATTCATCATTACTGTTGAACCTAACCTTTCGAATAATATAAATTCAGAAGATTGAAGATAACCCAACAATTCATCCGTCACTCCAGAACATAATCAATAGAAACTAGCATAGACGTCACACAAATATATTAGAGTACATGATTGAAGATAACGAAACAACTTCAAGGATATTGTGATGACTGTTCCTAAATGCCTATTCATCAAGAAGTTTTGGAACTGCTGGAGGAAGGGGTTTAACTAAAGATACTGTAAAACAGCACCATGTTTAGACCAATAATTGTACAGATTTCATCATAGGTAAACATAACAGATTTCTTCGACATGGAACATCAGGAAAACATAATACTAGAAGAACAGTAAGCTAAATCAACAGTAGAATTACCCTTGCACTGAAGTCTCGTCAATTATCGAGCTCGACTATCTCCATAAGTGCTGTCTCTAACTCCTCAGCCCTGGAAAGAACAGGAGCCACGATGAGCACCTTAATTATTATCTCAGAAGGTATAAAAATAAGATCACAATATTCCTGGCAAAAGGGCAAATTGAAAATTTCACTAATTGCCAGTTGTCTATTATAAAACTGGTAATTTAGAGAACTATGCATGAGACTAATCCTTTGAAGTTTCACAATGATGATGGCTAAAGGAAAGAAATGCAATTAGTGAAAGAAAACAACGGTAATAAAAAAGTCAAACATGATGTGAGATTCTTAAAAATGACAGGAAAAGACCCCGCAAAAGTGCAGAACTTTAAATTCCTAAAGTAGCAGGTCACCTAAGTACAGCAGATCTTTTCTCCTCCAGCACCCTGCATACCTCAACCTTCAACCAATCGACCTGCACAAAAGCTGTTAATCATTGAAACTTAAAAAAGGAATAGCACAGTGGTAGCCTATATATATCTTTCAACAAATTACAAGTGGAAAACCAATACGATAACCTATATACAAAAAGTTCAGTCTGGCCAATTAAATTATAAAATGGAAAGGATGAGATGCCTCCAACGAGAGAAACTATAAGCATGTCTGGAAAGTAGTTAACTAAAGCAAACATCATACCCACATCTCAAAATAGCACTCACAAAGCAAAAGCCCCCACCACACACAATAAAAATAAAAAATAAAAATGCTTGGTTTTAATAAGCCACTTGACAGACTACGTTAAAATCTAATGCACATCAAAGAATAGTTTTAGGTAAAGAAGCAAAGAGAAAGCAACCTGATCCTGAATATCTGGTAAAGAATCTACTTCAAAAACAGATAGGCCACTAAGGAATTTATCCAGATTACAAGAGCCATATTTCGAGCGAGATACATCTCCATATGTACTTCCTTCTTCAGTAGGACCTTTCTCTTCTATTATGCTAGGATCACGCTTAAAACTATACAGCTTGGATGTGAGTCCTTTGGAATCCTTCCAAGCTTGATCCTGTTTAAATCTTTCCTCAACTATTGCTAATACAGCTGGCCGGTGCTTATCTCTCAACTCTTTCAATCTACTTTCAGTTATAGCCAAAAAAAACCCATGCAAGCAGTCAAAACAAGTTGGCTGCTATCAAATGTTGAGCCAGCAAGAGACTGCAATAAAGTAATAGCATCGCATGCATCCTTAGTGGTAACTAACGCTAGCCCTGCAGGAACATATAAATAGTAAAATGGCATTCCTAGGGATAGATTGAAAATGCAACAAAATCATATCTTATGAATTTAGCGTTAGTAGAATTGCAGCAGAGTACCATATAACTCCATCAATGCTAATGCTGTTCGAAAAAGCATAAAACGATTTCCTTCAAACAGAAGCACATCCCAAACTCGAACAACTGAAAATCAAAGGAAGCAACAAGAAGGTAGATATTTTAGAACAACATGATTTCAACTCGTTCTTGAAACTGAGAACTAAAGAGAACAGTTCTTCAAATTTTTTAAACACCATAAGGCACATGCCACATAAATCTTACCACTTTCCCAAGGAATCATATTCACAAATATGGAAAGGAACCAAGGTCCAATGATCCATCCCACCTGGACTCCTAAGAAATCCAGATGATTCGCTGCCACAAGCATAGAGGGAATGAGAAAAATGTTGCTTCATATAAGGTAAACACGAAGTACACATACCCAATTTTGGAAATTTTTCTCGCACCAATTCCTCAAACGCTAGTTGGTCCACCTGATAAAACAGAATAATTACTTTTCATGAAGATTAGTCAGAACTGAATCCTCCATAAGTACTACAACCGTTGGAAGTGTGATAAAATAAATTGGTGAATCCGAATGGAATCATATATATTTTTGCTCAAGAACTCTAAACCGTGACAACACACCTGAGATTCTGTCATTTCCTCAGTATAGTAGCCATCAAAGTAGTCATCAATTATACCAACCATAGCCCTATAAGAAACAAACGAAACACTTCAAAAAGTGAGACAGATTATCATGGAACACCTGTATACAAATTGGTAAAGAATTGAGATGATGTAGTGTTCACAAAGACTATTTCCTTTATCAAATATCAACAACTCTTTCAACACAAATTTGCGTAATCAAAACAGAAATAAAAACAGGATTTATACAATCGACCCCACTTAGTGGGATAAGGCTTTGTTGTTGTTGTAAAGCAGAAACAAAAACATGCTATGTTTCATAGATAGCCAATCCACAATGCAGAAGTTACTAGAGGAGCATCCATTTTATTAGAAATTATAATAAAAAAATAAAAATAAAAACATACAGTTGGAAGAGATCGGGGATATGAGCTCTGAAAACCTACCAAAAGGCATTTTCCTCAGGCATCAGAAGTAACAATAACCCTGCAAAGAAATTCATTGCCTGCATATATTTTAGTACTGAAGTAATAATAATATTAACAAAAACAGTAATAGCTACGATACTTATCATGTCTGACAAAAAAGTGAATGCAGGTCATTGTATTAGTTGCTCGAGTTGTACTTAACAGAAGGCCAGCATAAAACTAATTTAACTAAGAAATAAGAATATAAGTAAGCCCTTGAAAACAAATTGTTTTATCAACAAAAATAAAGGAAATAAGAATTGAACTGATGTGTTCCTCTATAGAATTTACAGGTAAGTCTAATAAAAAAGGAACCTAAGGTCAACCACAAAATGGGAATGATCTCTTGCAAAGATTCTTTACAGTTTAATTAGTGTTTCCATTGGGATTTAGAATTTAAATTATCCTTTGGGTGTGGGTGCAGTGGGCCAAAAGGGACTTTCCATCCATTCAAACAAATGCAAAATAGAAAGTCCAATGAATAGCCCCAATTACCTGGCAATACCCAACAGAAGGGTTATGACGAGCATAAGCTAAAAGTAAACGCCTCAGCGAATTCCGACCATTCTCGTTCAATGCAGGATGCCCTGGAAATGTACATGGTATGTCCTGCAATAAAATGAAAACATTTAGCTCAGGGAGAAACCCAGATTGCAATGCAAAGCAAAAGAAGTACCGCCTACGAATTGAAACGATAAAGTCCAAGGCACATGCATCTAATGACCTCAATCTGCCGTCTCCATTTTCTGGGAACACCAGATGAGTTGTCATTATCCATGCTTTCACTAGTATTTATTTCTTGAGCCAGCAAGTCATAGTAATATTTCTCCACCTGGCGAGCCTTCACACCTACAAAAGCTTGCCATACCTACAATGAAAGATTTAGAAAGCACTGTACTTCCTCCCAAACAAGTTTTTTAGGTAAATCAATCAAGTTGAAAGTATCAGTTTTACCTCTCCCCTGAGATCCCTTGGCACTCCGCCATGAACAAGAGACTCGAGTTCTAGTTTCCAAGGAAAGAAGGGCTCCGGAGGGGCCCCATTAACCCTAGCTTCCTCCGTCCCAACATCACCAGCCTCTCCTGTCCCAGCAACTTTCTCACCATCAGAGTGCCCATCACTTACAGAATTTTCTGAACTGAAGGCATTCTTACTTTAGACAAATTTTATCCTCACAGTCATCCTCGGAAGCCACTTCTGAAGAAGCTGCTTCTTCTATGAATGGAAGATGGTCTTTATCCACGATTATCTGCTTATCTTTCATATTTCTTCCCTTCCTGACACAAACGCTCATCATATTTTCAATGGAACTAAGAGATGATCTAATGAGAGTCCACGTTTGGGCCTCAGATGTCTCTGTTCTGAAAGTTTAAGCTCCTTTTCTGGATCTCTTTCTGATGAAAGATCAGAAGCAGTTTTTTTATTAATTGTATCATTCCCTTCCTCACCACTCTCAGAAACTGTCTTTGCTTTCTGCTCAGTAGCTTCAGCCTGCTATTCCTCTTTATCTGAATTCTCAGGAGTGCACGATTGAGAAGATTTCTCTACATTTTCAAGGAAGTACTTCCACTTATTTGATCTTTCCTCTTCCTCCTCCTGATACCACAAATATATCACTAAACTGAACAGTCAATATTTCCTTATTTTAGTCCCTTGACTCTGTTTATTTCGACGGGAATACTATTTCAACAGAAAGAAGTCCTAGCAATATAATGTGCAAAGCCCCCATGTCTTTAAACTATTACAAAACTGGAACCTTAGGATCATGCATCATGTCACTCTACTTCTCTATAAAGCGTAAAGTTAATTAAAAATCACGTCTTCCTCCTTGCAAAAATTTTAGTAAATAATAAATCCCATTACAAACACACAGATAACATCAGTTTAAAGTCAAAACGATGTCTTTTCCACATCTCTAAGTATTGAATTCAGAGTTAGTTGATCACATGAGACTTGAATGAATGTTAAAACAGTTACAAAGGCATTTCAATACAAGAAGATGCCCACAAAGAAAACGAAATTACCTAGTAGATATTAAAGTACTCTCTATATCTTTGTACATGTTGAGGTCTCAAATCAAATCCATAGGTGTCCCTGTCGAGATCTTATTGTCTATGAATCTCTTTAACTCAAAATATAACAATTCAAAGGGTGGGTGTGTGTGTGTGTGTGTGTGCGCCATGCATATAACATTTCGAGCATTAAACCCTGGGGGAAAAGAAAGATCACAAACATAAACGCTGCACTTTTTCAGCATTGTGAATTCAGAAATTAAAAGAAAATAACCAATAAACTCTACAGACCTGGAATCAACCTCCAACGAGCGCTTACTCAACAAGGACAACAACATGCTTCACAAAGATTTTCAATTCTACTTCCCATTTTCTTTACAACCAATCTCAGAAATTTTAAACCTTCCGCTACATTACATACTCAAAGCAAAAACAAAAATCAAACATCCGCATTACGAATTTGCACAAACCCTAACCCTAATTTTCTTCAAACACCACAGATTACCACACAACTTCTTCAAAATTCAAGTGAATCCTGAACCTCACCAAATTCAAGAACAACCAATCCAGGCAGAATCGAAAAATCTTCAATTAAAAAATTAATTTAAATTCTACAGCTGAAATTCCATAAACAAAAAAAAAAAAAAAAAAAGGATAATTGATCCACAAGTGCAATGAAACAGAAGAATTTGAGTGTGAAATGACTCGGTCACCCGGTGTTCCGAAGTATCAGGCTTTCAGCAAGAAGAAGGATTTAGAGAAAAAACCTAACACGTACAATTAGTTGCGGAAATGCAGAAAATTAGGGTTAGATGACACGTTGAGAAACGAGAAAACTAAAGAGAGCGTAGGATTTACCTCTAGGACCTCGGAGCGTGGAGGCCATTGAAGCCCGGTTCCGCCATTGTAGCTCAAGGGGAAAGAGAGGGTTTCAGGCGTTTGTTTCGGAGAGATACAAGAGAGCCAGTTCGTTGATTACTCTAAAACCAAAACTAAGTTGGGCGAAACGTTGTGAGTGAGTGTGGAAGCTGAGCGCTCCTTCATGGACCATTTGTAAGTTTCATTCAGAGCTTTCTAGTTACTTGGAGACGTTGAGACTGCCAGTTTCTGTTGGTCACGTGAGCCTTTTAGACCATCTCCAACCTTGGGCTAAAAGCTAAATTACCTTCCAAAATTTCTCTCCAAACTCACTCCAACCCAAGAGGAAAATTCGGATTAAATACTAAATGCTAAACCAAGGCCAGATTCCCCCCAAAAATCGGTGTGGGCTCCACCAAATTGAATGAAAATATTTATCGAAATTTAAATTTTTTTTATTAAAATGTTCATAAAATTAATTTACGATAGTCTACATATTTATTTATTTTTTTAAATTTAATTTAAGAAAAAAAATAGCCAAAGTTATTCTTTAATAATTCCGGGCTAAAATTTTAGGCTACAAAGGATTGGAGCAGAAAAACTGTTTCTGGGCTAAAAGCTAAATTTTTCGGGCTAAAAAATTTGACTTTTAGCCCAAGGATTGGAGATGGTCTTAGCGGGACTTGGAGGGAAATTTTTGTAAACTACTGTCTACTTGCCTTATTTTAAAAACAAAAATTATTTAATACAATGATATATTTTATGCTAACAGGTGGAGACAGTAAATTAGCATTAAACTTGTCATTTACAATATTTAAATTTAAAATCTCTTATTCATAAGTGAAAAAAATATATTATTAAGTTGTTGAACATCAATGTACGCGAAACGACAAACCAACCAAATATAAAATTATGAATAAAACTTTATTAATTGAAACGAAATATAACACTTCAAATTCGTTGAGATGGCTATATAACTTGTAAGATTACATTGTGACAAACTTAATTCTCACATTAAATTACAAGTTGTATTCATAGAGAATAAAACCTAAGAAACCTTAATCCATATAGGCTAGGCCCAAACCCAAACAATAAAGTAAATAATAATTTTCCAACACCCCATGTCAAAGTCGTGGAGGTATACATAAGGTTGCCAATAAGCAGGTGCAGATGCAAGCTTCATTAGGCGGATACGACAAGATAAGCTCCATTAAGCATATACACCAAGACAAACTCTGTTAGACGGATACAACAAAACAAGCTCTGTTAGACGGATACAACAAAACAAGCTCTGTTAGGAGGACACAACAAGACATCAAGCAATCAAGCGAGTGAACAATTCTTCTTCTTTTTTTTCATTTTTCGGCTAGTGAACCATTCAAGTGAACAAGCAAGCGAGCAAATGAATAATCCAAGTGAACAAACAATCCTAACAATCGGACGAGCAATCAAATAGTCACCAATATATGCACTCGAGCGATCATCGTAGTGGCAACAACAGGCAACAGACACAAGACCAATTGACATGTCTCGATCCCGATGTCCGCGGGACATCGGGATGGCCATGTGCCGCAGACACATGAGGGTGACGCAAGCCATTTAATGAATGCATATGCTGAGAACATGTAAAACATGAGTATAAATTTTGTTCGAACTACATAAAATAATATAGTAATATTCAACTGCCAACAATTATAAAGATAATGATAGTGCATGGCATGTTCAGAGCATACATCTAATTCAGAATACAACGGAATGTGCTATTACAATGATGTCAAAGCAGAGATGATGGCACGATGCCACTGGTAGGGGAATGCCTCGTAGCTGGAATCGTAAGCCTCGTTCCTATGTCATGAAGGGCGCAAAACAAACATGAGTGGACCAAGTTGAGATATATATATAATACTGAAACAGTTATCAACATACTAACCCCCAAAGTTATATGAAAACTCAATAGCATAATATGTAATAGGTTTTCTGAAAACCCTAGCATGCCATAAAACCTTCATAAAACATACATCATATATAGTGTGCTAAGTAGTGGTATCATAGTCACCCGTAGTACTAACATTTCCCGGCTTGAAGCCAATAACTATATCTCTCGGCCCAAAGCCAATTTACAAGTATCTTCGCCCATAGGCGGAGCAGTGACCACTAGATAAGCACAAAAACATTGAATATACTTTTTCCAAACATATATACATAATCTCAAAAACATTTTCATAGCATATAGTCATCCATCATATATACTACAAAGAACATAAATTCGATAAAGTGTGGTATTCCAAAATATTCTCAGTAAAGCATGATAATCTTAAAGTGTAAATCTAATTTACTCATAAAACGTTTCACAAAATGTAATCATTAAATAATTTTTTTCATGTATGCATTTCTAATATTAAAACATGCATTTTAGAAGGGGTCCACTCACAAATACTCCGTCGTCGAAGAGCCGTACGAAATAGAAAGGATGAAATCGTCGCTAATAATTCCACCTAAGCACAGAAAAGGTCCAATTAATAAAACTATACTAAAATGATTTAATTTGGAAAAACGGATTCATGACGTCGAAATTAGCCTAGGAAGGGTCCCGACCGAAACCCCAAAAAGTCAACATTGACTGGTCAAAGACAACAGTCTAAGTTGACTGTAAGTCAATGGTGAACGGGTCGGGTCAATCGAGTTAGGTCACGGGCCGGGTCGGGTTAACTGGGCTGGGTCTAGGGCTAGTGGGCAGGTTTTATGGCCCATAGGCCTAGGGTCACTTAGGTTTTTAGGCTTGGGTTTAACAGGCCTAGGGTCTGAAAGCTCGGCCCAAAGGATTTGATTGGGTTGGCTCAGTGGGCTAAAGCCTTTAGTTCTAAACGGTCCTAAGGCCCGGGTTTGAAGGTTTAAAAGGTTTACTAAATGGGTTTGGGCTACGGGGGTCATTGGGTTGGGTTTAGGGCTTAGGGGGCCAAAGGCCCAAGCTGGTACGACCCGAAGGGCCTGGGTTTGATAGGTTAAGGGTTTTGGGTCTCCGAGTGCGGGTCAATCAACCCATTTCCATTGAGAACAAAGGCTAAAGCCTCCCGAGCTCCAGTCGACGTCGGTTGGCCACATTAACATACGATCTAGCATCTAAAATAAAGATAGAGATAAGATGGAGTATTTGGTACCTTCAATTCGCCAGGAAATGGCCGGAGGTGGTGAGGTCGCTGGGTGTCACGATTTAGGGCGTTGGGTGCCTTAGGTGTCGCCGGGAAAAGGGTAAGGGGAGAGTGAGTGAGATCCGAGAGGAAAAGAGAGAGTGCGTGAGTTGAGAAAGAGTTCAGGGAGAAGAAAGAGAATGAGGGGGTGGGTTAGGGTGGTGCCACATAGCAATTAGGGAGAGGAGGGGAATCTAAAGAGAGGATCCGGATTGGATAAGGATATAGGACAAGATCGTCAGTTCATAAATTGTTAAAATAAAAAGTAAAATTACAATTTATTTGGGGGTGGAGTTTCACACCAATAGTAGCAACGCATTGGCCCCAAAAACCTTAAAACAACCAACTTTTTTATCCTTGCCCATGTGTACCGCCAAAAAAAAACCAAGGATAATGTGAGGAAAACCAAATTTTTAGATCAATTTTTGTAAACCATATGACATGGTTATTGATGATTGGATTATTACTTAAGGGTTGATTGACATGCTTATTTTCTATAGGTGGCACATCATTTAGCTTCTAAATTTGATCTAAAAATTTGGTCTATCTAGCATTACCGAAAATTGTAGACTCAAGTAATAATTAGTAATGAATTAGTTAGTAGTACCTGTGCGTTGCCGCGAGTTTGAAAATTGTAAGAAATATTGTATTAAAAAAATGTAAGATGGTGGGATAAAACATCAACATTGTTTATGCCACAAAGGTTTCAAAATTTTAGTGAGCAAAAGTTTTACTTTATGTATTCTACAAAGAAAAGATTGGGGCATTCTTGTTTATGCACTTATTAAATTCAGTACAGTCATCCATTCCATTCCAGTAGCTACATATACTGTTCCATTGGGACCAATACTTGAACAAAAAAATTACAAAATGCTGGTATATGTACAGGCAAAAAATGTTACAGTTATTGATTCTATTCTAACAATTCTATCTAGCCTTTGATTAGGACCAGCATCTGGACAAAAAATAAAACCAAATGCTGGAGTATGCACATGCAAAAAATACCATAGAGTTTAGACCAGAACGAACTATTTACATCCCAAAAAATATTAGAGATGTTGTCTGATACGCATCAAAAAGGCAATAAATTTTTTTATCCGAAACAACTAAAGTTTTGATGTAGCATTCTTCAATGCCAACAAAGCAACCTAAGCAAAAGGAAAAGAAGTTGTGACATTTAGATAAGTGTTAAATTTATGTTTTAATAAATTTAAGTGAGAAGGAAAAGCAATGAAGTATTGTGACCCATTCCTTTTTTGCAGGGCCAAAATTCACCTTCGCACCATTTGGAGATGATTTGTTTCCCAACAATTTGATTGGAATTTGATCAATATCTTCTCCGCTTGGTTCAAACATCTCTTCTACATCACTATTTTAAAATGTGGCAGATATGAGGAAGAAGAAATAAATCATAGTTTAAATATAGGATAAAAGGTAGGAAACAGGTCTTTGTTCAGTGCCAGCAAAAGGAGGCCTCCTCACTGCTTCCCTTTTTCGTTTGTATGATTGCGCAGTTGTTTCTGGTGTTGATGTAGAGAATGACACCGTTGTTGAAGACAAAGTAATTTTTGTTAGCAATGCCTGTAGTGTTTTTGGTTCCATATCTGTATCATCCGGAGAGATTGTAGATGAGAACATTAGTCGAATTAAAGGTGTTTTTGTTATTTCCAAAATGCAGGTGAAATTGTTTTCTCTAACTAGTCAATTTGAGGAATTTATTTAGTAATTGTTCTTGATCCACCAATCTTTCATTCATAACCAAATCTTTGCAAGCCGCATCAAAAAGTTTTTTGCCAATTTACCAATCACTAAAGCACTGATTTCATTGTTTGATCTTCAAGAACCAAGTTGACATTATACTTACATTTGAAAGTCAGGGTCACTTATATCTGGTACAATTATTACTTAGATATGAAACTTCTTGTAACAATGTATTAAACGTCAAATCATGTGCATGTTAAATTGGAAAAAGCATAATTCATTAATTGTATTATGTTAAACCATACAAACAAAAAAAAAATAGATAGCTTCTGTTTGAAATTGTAGGATAGAAAATTGAAACAACACATGTTAAGTATTACCAAGGTGTTGAAATTTGAGTGGGGTGTTTTTTAACTTAAATAAGTTAAATCCATCATGCAATGCATTTCCTTCCAATTTTTTGTGATAAACTAATAGATAATTGACTAAATAAACATCCTACAAAGTTTCAATAAAAATTTCCAAGTTTTTCTTACAATTTCCGTGATTTCCATGTAATTTTTATCGATATTTCCGTCGATATTTCCGTGTTTTCGGACTACCGATATTTCCGATATTACCGATATTTAAATCCTTGGTTATGAATAAAATAAGCAGTCAACATGATAAGTATCATATAATGGTTTAACAATATTGATTTGTCAGATAACATCTAAAAATTTTGTAACGTGGATATAATAGATACATAAAATAAATTAGAATCATAGAAAGCACAGGGGAGAAACAATCTAATGTTTTCAATAGCTATATCACACTTATGTGCAATTCTCTAATTAATTTGCTTTGGCTCCAACTCTTGCACACCAGTTACATGACCAATGACATCTTGCAATTTAATAAACAAATATAGTGGAAGTGTTAAAATTCATTTTACAAAATAAAGATAAAAGTTTTTTTAATGTGTGTGTATATATATATATACACACACACACACACATACACATATACATTTACATATATTGTTACCTGTAAGGATATCAACCCTGTGGAGGTGAGGATAAAGTGTTTTAATCTTGCAAAAAGAACCGGTGTGAGGGATAGGCGAAAACACATTGGACAATTTTTTGAAAATTGTTTTCTCAGTGAACACAACCTGGGTATCATGTGGCACAACTATGTATTGACCCCTCATTATATTCGTACGGAAACCCATAATTTCATAGTAGTTTTTAGCTTCTATTTTCAAAGCAACGATTTCATAGTCCATCTCCGTTATGCAAGTTTCAACCGCATGTTGCTTTGCAATTGATCAGGGTGAAAAAAAATAGAAAGAAAAAAAAATGTTACAAATGCAATTGACAAACAAAATCAAAATATGGATTATATTTTGTATAAGATAAATAAATAGGTATGCAGTTACAACACACTGTATTCACAAGAACAAAATTAATGTTTATTATCTAACACGTAAAAAAAAGTCAAAAACAAAAATAATATATTTGCTGTTAATTATCTTTGTAAGTAGTTGTAATTAAATTACTGAAATAATGGTTTCTCACCATTTCATCAAGTAATATAGAATGAAAACTGTATATTTTCGAAGAGCTGTTAATTATCTTTGCAAATAGTTGTAATTAAAATATTGAAATAATGCTCTCTCACCATTTCATCAAGTAATATACAATGCAGAGCTGGATATTTATGAATAGTTACAGGGATTGTCGACTTCCATATCATGCAAATCCGAACTTTTATCTTTGTTGCCTTTACATATGGTTGCAATTTATCAATAGGAGTTGATGCTACATTTTCCATTTGACCTGCTCAAATAAAGCATAAAATTTAGAAATTTAGAAATTTAGAAATTCTTACGATGCAAAGTTTAAACATAAGAAGGGAAAAAAAAGAGGCAATGACAAAATTCTTAAAAAAATTATCTTGTACTGAGAGTGAAACAATGGTGGGCACAAAATTGTCTACCATTGCCAAAGATCTATTTGTCTCTATTTACAATGCTGATAGAAGCATATTTATGAGACTTAGCTTGCTTGTTTTCTTGAATTTTTATTATTATTTAGTATTTATTATAGTGTTTAAAGTTAAATTCATGTGTTTGTAGGTTTTATGGGCTAAGGGTACATTATGAGCCAATTTGGAGTAGTTTGAAGTGTTTTTGGGCCCAAGATGGAGTGCTTATGATCCAAGCTAGATGGATGGACGAATTTGGATATTAATTGGGTTGAAATCTACTTTGAAGATGGATAAGTGAAGCCCAAATTCTAGATGTGAGTGGATGATGCAATGCCTAGCTCACCATGACATTTGAGTGGATGATGCAATGCTTAGCTCACTATGACATGTGAGTGGATGATGCAATGCTTAAATCACCATGACATGTGAGTGGATGACTCAAAACCTAACCCACCAACAATTCTCCACTCTTTGCTTTAAACAAGTCCATCCTCTCCCTATAAATACCCATGGTAGCAACCTCATTCAAATCAGCCAAGAATAAACCATTCTACAAGCCTTTCCTTGCCTCTCCCTACATATCTAAACTCCTCCCATCCAATCCTCCACATAACCAACCCTTCAACATCATTCCAACCTTGTGTTGCCGCAAAGAAGAAGAGGAGAAGCTCTTGGACGTGCTTGCTATCCAACAAGGATCGTTGGAACGTTTAGGTGTTTTCTTTCTTTTATTTTTAATGTATAATTCTATTTATCTTTGTTTTGTGAACATGAGGAACTAAACCTATTTAGTTAGGGGGAAGTTTGAAGCCATGAACATGCTTGTGATATGAATTGATTTCTTCCAATTGTGATTTAATAAGTTGTGATTGCAATTCAATTATCTATTTTCTTCATAACTAATTCTTGTATGTTTATTAAGGATGCATACTTAGTTTTCATACATGAATTAGATGCTAGAATATAAATGAGTTTCACCTAATCGTTACAAGTTTATATTCATGAGTAGTGAAGGTTGCTTGTCACAATCGCGTTAATTGAATTCTTGGCATAAGTTTCATGCAATTCATAGTAACAAGTGCCTCGTCAACGCTTATGGTTTTCATAGAACTTAATGATTCTTGCTTGTATCTCTTTTATGCAATTCATTGAGGGAACTTGTGGGGAATGCCTTGGGTTGTCGTATGCAATCATCCAATCCATTAACTTAAGGAAAATCTGAGAATTAATCTATGCAATTCATGGTTAATTTGGGGCGTTGAGAATCATAATTTATTGAAAAGCAATTGGAAATCGATTCATGTACAAGTGTGTCATGTGTGAAGAACGGACCCCTAACTAATCCATCGACCATCTTATTTACCAATTTCATTTTAAAATCTGTTTTGTTTTACAAATTTAATTGTTCAATTTCACCAAACCAAAATCCCCCTTTTACTTTCTTGTTTTAAAGTCTTTTATTTACATTTTTTTAACTTTGTTTTTATGTTTTTGAATTAGTTTAGAGGTTTTAGCAAGCCCTCCTAATCCCCGGTTTAGAACGATCCCTACTTATACATATACTACAATTGTCAAAAGAGGGTTTAATTTGTGTGCATATAATTTTAGCGCACCAAATGCATAGTCATTGGTTAATCCCATAATGAAAACGATAACATACACTAATTTTAGCAAAGTAGCTAAGGCTTTTTTCAACTATGTTTAATAGCACCAAACCAAGCCTTAAAATTTCACACAGCCTAAAGCATAAAATATGTTTCCACCTATTTCAAAAAGGGATACTTTTTTAACATGAAATTCAACAGAAAAACTTTAAAAGCAATCAAACAAATTTTAACTCGACTATAAACATAACGTGTACAAACTAAACCCACAATGTTAAAAATAGAAAGAAAAAAAAAAGAAAAAAAAGAAAACCATACAACACATCAAAACACTATTAATAACATATGTTAACCATGAACAGCACAACCTTATCTCTTTGCATCATTGCAAGACACTCTATTTATAAATATTTACAAAGCTCTATTATAGAGAAAGACGAAAACCCCTTCTTTTTTTTTGCACCATGATCAATTTGAACGTTCACATTTATAAAGATCACATTTTTTGTTCCAATTTTTCTTCCTCTGCTATTTCATTTCAATAAAACTTATTTTTTTCACTTGGTTCAAAATGATTGAAACTTTACTAAACGACACAAAATTTAGTTCAACTATAAACAATGTCATCCAATGAATTAAATTAACCTCAACCCAACATCCCTTTTTATAGAAATAACTTATCTGCACCGATTGAAAATTAGTTTACAGTAAACAACACAACACACTAAATCATACAATCTACTATCCCTATTTATAAACATAATCGAACTACATTTGCATCATCCGACTTCTTTCTGAGCAAATAAAAAAAACTCATCTTGCTCTTCCAACAGTTATAATTAAACCGTTGAAAACAACACCCAAAAAATAGGAAAAATTAAACAAAATCAATCCCCCCGCACCAAATTACATGTTTATCTAGTCCAGTATAGCAACACCAACTCACATGTACTGCAATCATTGTTAAAGAATCACTCTTTAGATTTATACATCTTCAAATTAACAGAAGCAAATAAATTTGTAAAAAATAATAATTAAATTAATAAATTAATAAATAAATTTTAAAAAAAAAACGTGAATTAAGCCATGATAGCAAGTAACAATCAATAAGCAAAAAATCCACCCTTGCAAAGAAAAACCCCAAATCCAAACAACCATTCACAACAACAAAATTTAAACCAAAGAGGTATCACAAATTAAAATTAACACTCCTAAGCACACAACATTGAAAAAAGATTATCACCCACTCTCAACTGAACAACACAAAACACCACCTTCTATAGGACTTCAAAATTTCTTGGAATGATAAGCAAAGAACAAGCAGAAAAATGGAGATCAGGAAAGCAGAAAATGCAAAATTCATGAAAACCAAGATTAAAACGCAGCTGCAAATACAAAATCACAACAACAACAAAATTTAAACACCACACCGTCGGGAGATGAGCGACAAAAGTTACCTTTTGCAAGAGAAAGGAAGGTAGGTTGGAGCACAATTGAGGCTGAGAATCCTGACTGAGAAAAACGCAGAGTAAAAAAAACGGAGAAAAAAATGGGAGAAGGAGATATGCAAAAGAGTAAAGTAAAAAGCAAAGGAAATATGGAAACAAAATGCATCGATGATCGACAAGTGGAGAGAAAACGTGGTTTAAATATGCAACAAAAAAAAGCAACGTGAGGTAAAGGAAGGAGAAAGGGGATGATCGACAGGTGGAGAGAAAGTATACTTTTACTGTACAAAAAAGCAAGATAAGCGAAAAGAAAAAGAAACGGGATAAACGTGTCCACAGCAGGGCAACAGGTGCACATCAAGGGTAAATCAGCCATTCTACTATAGTTAAAAGGGGAAAAAGTGGGGATGAGAAAACAAATGGAGGGCATTACCGTCCTTTCACTGTTCACTAACAGTGAAAAACAATGCTAGCCGAACCCAGTTTTAGTATATAGATAATGTTGGAGGATGATTTATAGAGGTTCCCATGTATCTGTAGCCTTAAGTATTAATTAACCAGATATTACAATCTTAATCCTAACTTGATTCTTGAACAACCTTACAACCTTAATTGGAAAAGTTCCAACAAAAACCACACTTATAAAATTCAAATGCAAAACAAACTTTGAACTTACTGTGGTCATCCAAGAGCACCACTTCCGAGTAATATTACCCGTCCATTGTCATTACAAAAAATCATAACTTAGCTCTGCAGCTCTGCTGCCATTTCCTTTCCTCCACGTCCGCTTCATTCCTAGCTAATGCCATGCTTTTACTGCTGTGGCAAATACGTATGCATCGTTGTTAAATTTTTCCAAAACTTGAAAGAGAAGGATACATAAAAGCTTTAGGGTAGAAAGTATATATGATTAATAAATGTGTGTCGGTATGTGTGCGTTTCCATACAAAATAACAATCTTCATGCCCAATTACCAAGATGAAAAACTTGTAAATCAGCACAAATAAATTGTTAGAAGTTCAACACGGGAAAAGGAGGTGTCGAACCAACGGATCCATCTCAAAATTACATTTGTGGGTGATTAATTAATTAGAAGCAATTTGCCTTGCTTTGGAGGGAAGTAATTAATGAAGGAAAAAGAACTTATAATCTACATATAGAGTGGTTCATTTACAACTTAAGCCATTGTGGTTGGACTAATCTTTTCATTTTAATTAGTCCTCAGGGTTTATGAACATATTTGGAATGCTTTTTTAAAATAACTAAAAACATTTTTAAAGTGCTTTTGAATTAAAAAGTAAGAATAAAAAGAAAAAAACTTGAAATGAATTCTGTAAGAATCACGTACTTTCAAAAAGCGCTTAAAGTACTTCTTTAAGAAAACTTACTTTTCTGTTAAAATTTTGATGTACTTCTAGATAGAAGCATTTTAGTAGAAGTGCTTTAACTAAAAATGAATTCTAAAGAAGTAATATATTTTGCTAATACGTGTTCCTGAATTTTACAAAAAGTTTTGCAAGTCACACCTCAACAAACATAATTTTGTGTTATGAATAAAAAGAAATTGTACATGCAGAATAATCTAATGCGATTCATGCTTTGCTTTAATGCAATTAGTCTTAGTTGTCGTCTTCATCTTCGTCATGGTTGTCGTTGGGGATGATCAGCTTAACGGAAACCTGCAGAGCGGGCAGGAAGCATTTTTGGGCAGCCAGTCCTCGAGACAAAGCGAGTGAAAATCACCTTGCGTACAGTCACAATGCATCACGGTGGCTTCGCCACCTCTCTAATGAGTCGATATTATGCGATATATTTTGTCCTAATCTTAGTTTTGATATTTTGCAGTATATTTTCAATATAGGGCATACAACTTCTTCACTTTGCACTATATTTTCAATATAGGACATACGACTTTTTATGGAGCAAAACGTGATCAAACGGACGAACTTTAAAATGTTTCAAATTGGAGGACGAGTCCCTTGACTTCTTTGTGTAAAAATTTCAGCTTTTTTTTTTTTTTTGCAATGAAATAAAGAAGCAGTGCACGGTGCTGGAAAGTGACGTTTTTGGACTTAATTGCGATTTTTGGAGCCCAAGATGACATCTGTTGGGTTCGTGGCCTTCTAAAGAAGTGTTCAAAATCCCTTAGCTTGGAATATTCTAAACACTTCTCTAGAAGGCCACCCAATAGAGGTCATCTTGGGCTCCAAAAATCACAATTAAGCCCAAAAACGTCACTTTCTAGCATTGCGTACTGCTTCTTTATTTCATCGCTATAAAATAAGAAAAAGCCGAAAGTTGGTTATTTCATTGCCAGAAAATAAGAAAAAGTCAAGGGACTCACGAGCGTCATCCAATTTGAAACACTTCAAAATTCACATCCTCCAATTTGAAACACTTTAAAATTCATCCGTTTGATCATGTCTTGCTCCAGATGAAGTCGAATGACCTATATTGGAAATATAGTGCAAAATATTAAAATTCTCACAAAATAACCAATAAATTAACACTAAGATTAGGAAAAAATATACAGTATAATATCGACTCATCAAACTCCAACTCTTCCAAGCATATAGAACACTTGGTGATTGTCAGGACTGAGAGTCACCTTCGTCATGGTGTCTACCTCAGCCTCGGATGCTGCTAGGAGATCTTCATTGACACTGTCTCAGTAGACTGTCGTACGTACTGACGCCCGGGACTCCACCAGACGTCGCCGTACTGATAGCGGATGCCTCTGCCTTTTCATTCGCATGATTAAGCCCTACTTTAGAAGAAGACATGGTTTTGCTAGCTTTTGTTGTTTGCTTTTGAGAGAGACGAAAGAATATGAAGGGTTGAGTGGGTATATATAGGAAGGGAGGGAAGGGATTGATTTGTTGTTACTTGGAGAGCAAGTCACATATGTTAAACCTATTTCAATTAGGAAAACCAATTTAGGGTTCGTTTGGCATGTCCTTTTATATGACTGAAAGCGCTTTTAGAGAAAATATTTTTGGTTTTAAAGAACTTGAAGTGCTTCATGCTAAAAGCACATGTTACGTGCTTCTTGCTGGAAGCACCAAGTGTTTTTCCATAATTAACTTGCATTTTTACTAAGGTTTGGTTCCAAAAATATTTTATCTAAAAACACTTTCAGTCGTCTAAAAACACTTGCCAAATGAACCCGTAGTAATGATGCGCTAAAATTAGTTAACGCGCAAATTAAACCCTCTTTTGACAATTGTAGTATATGTATAAGTAGGGATCGTTCTAAACGGGGGATTAGGAGGGCTTGCTAAAATCTCTAAACTGACTCAAAAACATAAAACAAAGTTAAAAATGTAAACAAAAGACTTTAAAACGAGAAAGTAAAAGGGGGGTTTGGGTTTGGTGAAGTTGAAAGTAAAACAAATAAACTAAAACTTAAATAGATTTTTAGCTAGACAGATTGTAAAACGAATTAGAGAAATAACATGGGGGATGGATTAGTTAGAGGTCCGTTCTTCACACATGACACACTTGTACATGAATCGATTTCCAATTGCTTTTCAATAAACTATGATGCTCAACACCCCAGAGTTGTCTAAGTCAAATTCTTCTGCCCTTGAGTCATTGCCATCACACTCTGGTAAATTTTTGGACCCTATTTTAAGTTCAGTTTCGACTAATAAATTGCTTCCCTCAGTTGTGCAGCCACCTACACTTGAACTTAAGTCGTTGCCTAGTCACTTGAAATACGTTTTCTTGGGAGAAGATGAGACATTGCCCGTCATTATCTCATCCTCACTCACGGCACAAGAAAAGAGCAAGTTAGTGATGGTGCTAAAGGAGTACAAAACGGCTATTGGATGGACATTGGCCAACATCAAGGGAATTAGCCCAACAACGTGCATGCATCGCATACTTTTGGAGGAGGGGTCTAAAACATCTCAAGAGGCTCAACGCCGTCTTAACCCTTCTATGATGGAAGTTGTGAAAAAGGAGATCATAAAGCTTCTAGATTGTGGAGTTATCTATCCAATCTCGGATAGTAGGTGGGTTTCACCCGTGCAATGCGTACCAAAGAAATCCGGAGTGACAGTGGTAGCTAATGCCGAGAATGAGCTTGTTCCTCAACGCATTCAAACCGGTTGGAGGGTGTGCATCGACTATAGGAAGCTAAACGCCACCACGAGGAAGGACCACTTCCCATTGCCGTTCATTGACCAAATGCTTGAGAGGTTAGCGGGTTATGCTTTCTATTGTTTTCTTGATGGTTATTCTGGTTATAATCAAATTGTCATTGCACCCGAAGACCAAGAAAAAACCACTTTTACATGCCCATTTGGTACATTTGCATATCGTCGCATGCCTTTTGGTTTATGTAATGCACCTGCTACACTTCAAAGATGCATGATGAGCATATTTTCTGATTATGTTGAGAAAATAATTGAAGTTTTCATGGATGATTTTAGCGTCTTTGGTGATTCTTTTAATAGTTGCTTGCATAATCTAAGTTTGATTTTAAAACGTTGCGTTGAAACTAACCTTGTTCTTAATTGGGAAAAGTGTCATTTTATGGTTAAACAAGGCATCGTTTTAGGTCATATAATCTCTGAAAAGGGTATTGAGGTTGATAAGTCCAAAATAGATCTAGTACGGCACCCATCATTGTTCCACCAGATTGGAGCCTACCTTTCGAACTTATGTGCGATGCGTCCGACTACGCTTTAGGGGCTATTTTGGGACAAAGGAAGGACAAAAAGCCACACGTCATCTACTATGCCTCACGGACGTTGAATGATGCACAATTGAACTATTCCACTACAGAAAAAGAACTTCTTGCCGTTGTTTTTGCTTTAGATAAGTTTAGATCACATCTAATTGGTACTAAAGTAATTGTTTTCACTGACCATGCAGCACTGAAGTACTTGCTCACCAAAAAGGAGGCCAAGCCACGGCTAATTCGGTGGATGTTGCTACTTCAAGAGTTCGACATAGAGATTCGTGACAAGAAGGGAAGTGAGAACGTAGTGGCTGACCACCTGAGCCGAATGGTGCATAATGAGGAGGCATTCCCCGATGAACAATTGATGTCCATAAAGGTTAGTGAGCCTTGGTATGCTGATTTGGTGAACTTTTTGGTGACAAAACGAATTCCAAGCACTTACACTAGGCACCAACGTGACAAACTTAGGCATGATGCACGGTTTTATGTGTGGGATGATCCATATTTGTGGAAATTTTGCCCGGATCAAATTGTTCGTCGTTGTGTGCATGATTCTGAATTTCGTTCAATTTTAAGTTTTTGTCACACATATGCATGTGGTGGGCACTTTGGCGCACAAAGAACTGCCCTTAAGGTATTACAATGTGGATTTTATTGGCCTAGTATTTTTAAGGATGCTAGAACTTTTTGCTTAACATGTGATAAATGCCAACGAATGGGTAACATTGGTGCTAGGGACCAAATGCCGCAGGTTTCTATCCTAAATGTTGAAATTTTCGATGTTTGGGGTATTGATTTTATTGGTCCCTTTCCTTCTTCGTATGGTTGTATATATATTTTTCTTGCGGTTGATTATGTGTCGAAGTGGGTGGAAGACCTAGAGAGCACTCCAAATTCCATATTTGCGTTCCTAAACCCTTCTCTTTGTTGTTGTTTTCATTTATGCCATGTTAAATTGCTTAGTTGCTGTTTTGTTTGTTTGTTGATTATTTGTGTTAGTCTATGCTTGAAACATTGAGGACAATGTTTGATTTAAGTGTGGGGGGGGGGGGGGGGGGTAACCAAAGTGTTTTGATGCAAATTCGTAGGGTTTTCTCACTCATAATTTCTAATGTTGTTTTTCACTGTTTTTAAGCCTTTTTAAGCTGTTTTGGTGTGTTTTAGTGTGTTTTGAGTCAAAAATCCAAAAATCCCATAAAAATTTGAAAAATTGTTTTAAAAACCCAAAAAGAGTTGTTTTTGTGTGTTTGTTTGTGTCTTAGGCAAGGTCTAAAATATCCATAATATCCCGATATTTCCATCGAAATTTCCGTGTTTTTAGACTACCGATATTTCCGATGTCATCGATATTTCCATCGAAATATCCGTGTTTTTTAAATTTCTATATTTAAAAAAACACCAAGGGGATTCAAACCCCTCCCATTTTACTCATTCAACACCTTGAACACCATATCACTTATGTTTTTGTGAAAATATGCTAAAATATTTACATATTTTCTACTCACAATGTTTGCCAGCTCGCTATATAATCAACCTAAATCAGTTAAATCCATCATGCAATGCATTTCCTTCCAATTTTTTGTGATAAACTAATAGATAATTGACTAAATAAACATTCTGCAAAGTTTCAATAAAAATTTCCAAGTTTTTCTTACAATTTCCGTGGTTTTTATTCAATTTTTATCGATATCGATAATATCCCGATATTTCCATCGAAATTTCTATGTTTTTGGACTACCGATATTTCCGATATCATCGATATTTAAAACCTTGGTCTTAGGGTACCTTCCAACACAATGATGAGGATTCGGTTTGTAATTGCATGACGGTTAAAGAAAGTTATAAACATGGATAAAAGTTTGATTTACTCTTTGGTTTATGCTTGGTTGTGGTTATAACTTATGAATTCACATGTAATCATAAAGGAAAAATTAGTTTTTGTAACATGCTTGAACGAAGTAACTCCAACTAACGCTACAACCTTGTGAGACTTGAGCCTAAACGTTTATTTGGAGAGTTAATAATCTGTGAACTTGTTGCTTTTCTAAGTCGTTGCATGATCTCATTATTCTTTGCTTGATTGCTACTTAGAAGGCGTTTCATCGTTTAGTTCCAAATGCTAGAACTCATGCCCAATTCATTCAAAGCATGTTATTGATTTGCATAACACATATTCAAGAAGAAGTTGTGTAGTGACCACCACTTTAGCCAAAAAGCCGTGTGCCCTATGTCATTATGTTTTGTAGGTGTTAACCCCATTAAACCTTGTTTAGCCTTTTATTTGTTAACCCACATCATCCTCACCTAGCCTAGATTAGGACTATCCATACCCTCGTTCTTAAAGTATAGTAAGCATGATTCAAATTGAATTTCTTTGTGGCAGAAATCAAGTGTGGGGGAAGTTTTTATTTTGTGAATTGTGTGCCATAGGCACGGGTAGAAAGAAAAGAAAAGAAAAAAATTGAAGAAAAGAGTATAAAAAAATAAAAAAAGAGTTGAAAAGATGTGAAAAAGAGTTCCAAAGTATTGTTTGTTGAAGTAAGGGTCCAAAACAATGAATTCGGCCCTAAAGAGTTGTCTAAGTCTTCCCCTTGTGTTTTTAAGTTAATTTCCGCAATCTAAGTAAATTCTAAGTCTTAATTTCATTACTTTGCTTACTAATGCTTGAAGAACGTTTGTTTTCCCTATCCTTTCGTTGTTAACCAATACCCCAAGCCCCGTTGCAACCCTTAACTTCTTCTTGAGTGTTATGTGTTTCAATTTGTGGAGTTTGAATTTGGTATGAGCATATGGTGGCATTGGTTCTCGCATCTAAGTAGTAGCATTCCATTCATGAGATCATATCTAAACCCTCTTTTGACAATAGTAGTATATGTATAAGTAGGGATCGTTCTAAACCGGGGATTAGGAGGGCTTGCTAAAATCTCTAAACTGACTCAAAAACATAAAACAAAGTTAAAAATGTAAACAAAAGACTTTAAAACGAGAAAGTAAAAGGGGGGGTTTGGGTTTGGTGAAGTTGAAAGTAAAACAAATAAACTAAAACTTAAATAGATTTTTAGCTAGACAGATTGTAAAACGAATTTGAGAAATAAGATGGTGGATGGATTAGTTAGAGGTCCGTTCTTCACACATGACACACTTGTACATGAATCGATTTCCAATTGCTTTTCAATAAACTATGATGCTCAACACCCCAGATTAACCGTGAATTGCACTAATTAACCCTCAGATTTTCCTAAAGTTATTGAATTGGATGATTGCACACGACAACCCAAAGTATTCCCCACAAGTTCCCTACATGAATTGCATAATAGAGATACAAGCAAAGATCATTAAGTTCTATTAAAACCATAAGCATTGACGAGGCACTTGTTACTATGAATTGCATGAAACTCATGCCAAGAATTCAATTAACTCGATTGTGACAAGCAACATTCACTACTCATGAATATAAACTTGTAACGACTAGGTGAAACTCATTTATATTCTAGCATCTAATTCATGCATGAAAACTAAGTATGCATCCTTAATTAAACATACAAGAATTAGTTATGAAGAAAATAGATAATTGAATTGCAATCACAACTTATTAAATCACAATTGGAAGAAATCAATTCATATCACAAGCATGTTCATGGCTTCAAACTTCCCCCTAACTAAATGGGTTTAGTTCCTCATGTTCACAAAACAAAGATAAATAGAATTATACATTAAAAACAAAAGAAAGAAAACACCTAAACGTTCCAACGATCCATGTTGGATAACAAGCACGTCAAAGAACTTTCCTCTTCTTCTTTGCTACAACACAAGGTTGGAGTGATGTTTGAAGGGTTGGTTATATGGAGGAATAGATGGGAAGAAGTTTAGATATGTAGGGAGAGGCAAGGCAAGGCTTGGAGAATGGTTAATTTCTGGATGCCTTCAATGAGGCTGCTGCCATGGGTATTTATAGGGAGAGGATGGACTTGTTTAATTCAATTTTCTGGTGGAAATCAACAAGGATGCCCACGGCAAGGATGTAAAGAATAATGGTGGGTTAGGTATTGAGTCATCCACTCAATTTCTGTGCACAATCTACTTATTTTCTGGTGGGTTAGAGATGAATCATCCACACAAATGTCATGGTGAGTTAGGCATTGCATCATCCACTCAAATGTCATGGTGAGTTAGGCATTGCATCATCCACTCAACTGTCATGGTGAGTTAAGCATTGCATCATCCACTCAAATGTCATGGTGAGTTAGGCATTGCATCATCACTCAAATTTCTGGTGGAAGTGAATCAATACCCACGGCATTGATGAATTTCTGGGGTAGGCATGGTTTTGAGTGAAGTTTTGGTCAATCCTTCTAGAAACCTATCCCTTCTTGCAACTTGTATTTGTTTCACTAGATTTTTAGCATGTTCCTAGCCTCTTTTGACTTCAAATTCGTCCATCCATCTTGCTCATATCATATGTAATCCATTCCAAGCTCAAAACTGCTCCAAAATGCACCAAAATGCACTTTCTTGCTACCTTAGCCCTTTGGACCTACAACACACGAAAATAGCTTAAAGTACTAAAATAACTAAGAACTAATAACGTAAATGCAAGAAAACAAATTAACTAAGTCGCATACATATGCGTCTATCAAGTAATTTCCATAAAAAATAAGTTTTACCAAACAAAAAGGAAAACCATTTAACCCGCACTAGTAAGTTCCGGTTTAGTAATTTCCATAAAAGATAAGAAGTTAGATTCCCTAACCAATAAGGAAAGCCATTTAGTCCGAACTAGTAAATTACTTGGATAAATTTTGGTGTACCGGTCAGATATAATTCATGTGAATATATATTTAATGCAAGTATCGCTTGACAATCGAGATGATGATTGTATTAAACAAATACATGATATTGTAGCCAAATCCTAATTCTTTTTGTTGGAACATGTAATTTGTTGATCTCTTCTATCTCAGATTAGTATATGTATTTTTTATTAGGACGTGATATGATATTAGAAACATTTTGCCTTGTTTTATTTGGAGAGTAGTGTAAGAAAAGATAGAGAACTTGGACTCCAACGTGGTTTGGACTATATTGTTTGGTAATTGTCTTTCTTTGCTTTACAAAAGAACTTCCCTCTTCTCCGAACAGAGTCCGATGACCCGAATTTTATTCATGTAACAAAGACCATACATATCCAAATACACAAAAGTCCGTATATATAACAAGACTACATAATCTGCATACATAATTAGGCTGCGGAAGTCACTTATTTATACTGCGTCCGCAGCAGAATATTTCACAGGTTTACAGTTGCTCCTGTAACGAAAAGTATTCCGCAGAGGTTAGCAAACCAGCATAATGAATATAGAAATACAATAGAAGACTGATTGTAAACAGGATCATAAACTGCAAGGCAACAAGATACCTTATCCAATCTCAGCATAGCACGACATCCAGAACCCTCCTACTCAACCAGTTGAGTTGAAGAAAGCACTTTCTACAGGCCAAAAATGCAACTATAATTCAGATGAACTTGAAAGCAAATAATATCATGATACAAGATAAATGAAATTAAACCTGTTATGCATGCCTAAGGGATCAGTATGTTCCATACCACATTCCTAAAACATTAGTGCTAACACACCTCTAAATGGATTCTCAAAATCTATTATTCTACACAGGCACCAACGATCCCACTAGCACATAAGAAACATACTAGACTCCCTGTCATACATTTATGTACATACATAAATACACACATTATATGCAAACACTTTCTCAAATTACAGCTACCACACAACTACTGATATATATATACACAAACTTTACTCTGGATTCTCAAATATAATATTACACACTAACTAACCTCGACAAGCCTCTGTTCACTGCTTGAATGAAGGTAGTCGTTAACTCTCTCTCTCTCCCTTTCCAAGCATGCCTCTGCCTGTATAATTCCATGAGGTGTTGGACAAAAACTACACTGAAAAGCCACACAACACTCTTAAGCACATGAAAACTTGCCTGCGACATGTACTCCGGATAAGTATATGTCAAAATCCAATTCGCTGCTTTACCAGAATAGTATTCACCAGTATCTACGAGCAAGTGTGCTTCAAAGTCCTCATTGTAAGAGTCCATTTGACCCATTCCAATTTCAACAAATATATCTACCACATTCTTCAACAGTGCTCTATCAATCTGCTCTCCGTCGCGTTCTCTATCGATCTGGAGAAAAAGTGTTGGTCAAACAACATTCATCATGGCCAGGAAACTTATGCATAAAACATAGACTTGATCACGAAGCAATAAACTTACAAGATCAATAGCAGCAATTCTGGCATTCACATTGAACTCCCGATATACCTGAGGTTATATATTCAATACATTTCAGATCACTAAAGCCCCTTTTGACAAACAACAAAGCATATAAAAGGGAGTATGTATTTTTGCATAAAGTATGTAGAAGATACAAAAGAGTCCAATAACTAACCAAATCACGAAAGCAGGTTAGTCCAACTTCATTTAGTGCAGGTAGTGACCTTCTTCCAATGAAGTAGCGATCAAGATAGTGAAAGAAGCGTGATAGCCACTTAACCATTTCTTTATGGTTAGCCCATCTTTGAACAAGCTCCCGCAGCATAAACTCGTCTTGCTCCTCTCTAAGAGCTGGCAGCACCTAATACATAAACAGCCAAATAAGATTATGATTCTATGCAAGTTCAGAAAATGATGAAAGGATGTCACTTTAGTAAATGATCAGAACAAAGAAACCATAAGCAAATATTCCAGAATGTTCCTCGATCCTCACTGTTAAAGTAATGTATTCCTCAAACGCTTCCCGGTATCTGTCATATAGCTGTTGAGAGTAATCATTGGGGGGCTTTTGAGTACACATCTTATAGATCGTTCTGTACTAGTTAAGGAAAGATTCACCTTGAAGAACACACCAATAAGGAGAAAATAAAAGAAACACAGTATTTAAAAAGTATATATAAAACAACCAAGGATACGTGTAAAGCATCATATATTCGTCTGACTGGAACTGAGGCTCCGGTAACCCCTCTACGATCCTCCTCAGCTTCATGATCCCGTTCTGCATATACTCCCATCCTTGATCAAACTCAATAACTTCGCGCTCCATTTGCAGAATGTGTCTGTGTACAAAGTGGGTGGCCGCTTTATAGAGGACTGTGAGTTGGCGGTGGAGTCGCCAGCAGTGACGAAATGGTTGCGCTTCTTTTTTTGGTCAAGGAAAACGGTTGCGTTACTGTTTACTACTATTCGTGCCCGACTTTGGTGGTGCATGATAAGTGTCGTGGACTTGATTTCTCAGCCGTTGGATTTTGAGTATCTCACATGATCTGGGTTTTGGTGTTGGTCGGACGCTTAAAGAGGAGAATTGAGGATGACGACTTTATCCGAGTTTTAATATTGTGAACTAATCGTTAACTGTCTAATTACAAAACCTCTCATAATAAATAAAATCGCATGGACTCGACTTGAATAGAATTAAAATATACTAAAATTTTGTGTTTTTGTGAAGGGTGTCTAATAAGACTACCTAAGTCGGGCAAGTCTCTTTAGAATTTAAATTTCAAACAACGTGAAGAGAACACTTAAATGTGACCATCCTATCACTACATTTTGTTACTAATCTATATATATATTATAGTACGAGTGGATGACATGTTTATACTCTAAGCTACATTATTAATAGCAAAACACCGTGTTATAAGTTAGGCTATAACACAAAGTGTTTGAAGGTTACGTGGAAAGAAAATTGAATTTGTCTAGTTGATGTATTCCTCAACCAAACAAAGATCGTATTGGTCTTGTTTGGCGCCTAAAATTGAATTGGATTGGACAAATGAACAAGAGTAAACCATCTAGCCAAAATAAAAATAAGTAAATGATATGGCTAAAAAGAATATTAGTAACTTGCTACATATATAAACATTTCACAGATTGTATATCCATCCATCCATCCGCTTCTCCTTGCAACCAAAAGAAAGCTATGTCTTACATGATTTACCCGTAAATCCATCTCATCGTCGATGAAATCGCCTTTGCCGGTCCATCATATTTGGACCAAGAGAAACTTAAATCTTCACGAAACTCATGCTCAAACGCTCTGCGAGACATGACCGGCATGAAAGAAACATTTTCTTCTTTCAAATCTTTGCTTTCCTCATTGTTACTGTAACAAAAGTATTCACATGTCATGCATGAGCTCATGAATCACAAGCATTTCCAAACCAAAGAAACGAAGAAGAAATAACATTGTAACTGTATAGCAACGTATTCACAGAAATATGGTCAATTGAAACCTAAATCTAACAAGAATTACCTACGATGGCAAAAAGATTAGAACTGAAAACTATGAATGGATCCCGAGTAACGCCAAAAACTGCTGGTATAGAGTCGACCTAAAGAAAATGAAGCATCATATCAATATCCATGACAACAATAAGTGGAAAAGCAAAGACATATATTACATAAATGTATTGTATATAGATGTGTGAGGAAACCTACAGCGAATGCTATGTCACTGAGCTCAATAACTGCTACCGTGAGAAGTAAAGGTGTGGCCTGCCCAAAACGTTTGATACCTGTTAGAGATCAAGTAGCCATTAATTTAACAAAAATATTGATTTTCAATTTGGATTCACAAACTGTGGCATCTTGATCCAGAGAAAGTTGCAAATTACATCTGTGCAGTTTAAGACTTTTATACCTCCACAACTGTGTGATAAAATGTTGTAACCTAAGAAGATCCCATCAACAACTTACCTTTCGGACACCATCTTGAAATGTAAAAAATCGATTGCCATCATAATTAGCTGCAAAAATCCACCAGAAAAAAGGTATGGATTTAGATCATATACCAAAAAGAAGCTAGTGCAAAGTGAGTGTTTACAAGATAGCCAATGATTACAATCCAATTTTTTTTCTTATTCTGATACAGTGTAAAATTCAAGTAAGCAAAGTCCCACCAAACTAAAATATTCCGCCCTAAAGATGGTCTCCTAGGCCTTGCTATATTCAAAGGTCACGCTCAAGTTTATCTAATAAAAGTGAGATAAAAAATGAGCTAAATAAGACAAAGGATCAGATCAGCCCCAATAAATTCACAATTTCCAGTTTTGGTCTAAGCTTGACTTACCAAGAATCAACAAACAGCACTTCAACCAAAAAGTAAGAAGAAAATAAATACAGAGTAAAAACATTACACGTGACAGGGATAAATCTCTGGCATGTCTTCACAATGAAATTGTTGGAAAGATCAGTGTCATCTTCTTCACTGGAAAATAGCTAGAACAGTAAACAAAAAATTTGAGTCATTTGATGGCAAGAAGTCGATAAGTGCAGAATTACAAGTTTGTTTTAAGGAGAAATGTTAGTCCACGAAAATGTATAAGAAAAAAAGATAGTTATCACAACAGTTTTAGAAAAGAAGACTCACCTTGAAAGATGAGTAAAGGAGTATTGCGGCCAGCAAAAGATTTACCGCCTCAAACCTCTAAACAACACATCACAAAAATTTCAAAATAAGCACATAAACACAAGAACTATAGATTCACAAACACGCATATGCACCGAGAACTATAAGTTTACCTGAAGTGTGGCTGTTCCAAGGAGTATTAATGTCAAACGGAAGACCACTGCTCCAGCAATACCATAAGAAAGTACTCGATTCTATAGTTCGGAGAGCAAACTTTTCGTAACCATGAATTACCAGACAGCTTGAATCTTTCAAGAACAATCCTTTACATAAAATTGAGAACCTATTGAGCATAAATTTGAATGCTAAAAGGTTTACAAATTACCTGATACATATTTGGCACTTTGAAGTACTTGAAAACTAGAACAAAGACAAACAGATTGTCTACTGACAAGCTTTGCTCCAGTAAATACCTGGTACATCCTAACATTCAGAATGCAGCACAAGATATACACATGTTGCCTACTTTGATTAAGACACTGGAAAATAACTAATGCTTCAAAAGACAAGAAGTTTAAATTCCTATCCACTGTTAGAAAGCTTTCACAGTACAAATTTCTGCATACCCAGCAAAGAACTCCGATGCCTTGCCAACTCCGTCTTTAAAGCCCACACCAATGCCAAATGCTACCGCAGCACACACCTAAAGAAATTAATAGCTACATTTATCAGCATTGTTGAAGTAGACAGTTCAAATTAAGCTGAGAGGTGCTCACCCACAAGGCTACAGTTCTTACAGAAGCAGCATAAACTTCGCGCCCCTTAATTTGATCGGGAGAGTCATTGTGAGAGGTTTCCACATTACTAATGCCATTTCGTGACGCAGAATCACCCCTCTTTTCTTCTGGAGATTCAAGCGGAAAGTTCATATAAACTACAGAAAAGTATCAAAATTTGACATAATTTCGCAAAAATCTCAAAATTGTCAGTCCTTTGGATCTAAATTTGTTAAACTCAAGTTACATGAACTTATCAAAGAAACATACAGTTAGTGTTTTAAATTGAGCCCTTAAAAGAGGGCCTTTTTTTCACAAGAATCCTTTGATAACATTACATTTTAGAGAAAAATACTTCGTGTCCAATACTTTGGAATATTACCATCCTGAATTTCAATTGTAGAAGGGCACAAAAGGGTTTTAGCAACTAAAAACCAATTAGAACATTACAGTTTGCCTAGCAGAGGGTGTTTTTTCTCAATTGAACTCTTGGTGTAAAATTATGAAACTTATATAGTTGTGAGGGTGTTTCTTCTAATTTACTAATGTCGAAAATAATATGCATAATTCAAGTGGGCAACTTTCACTTGCTCGTGAATCTCAAATTTACATCCATCAAGTGTTAGAAACTGGTAGTCACCTGAAGTGGATAAATCATCATCCTGCTCAGTTGCTCTAGAACGTGCAATCGGCGGGGATTGGCCGCGGCGGCAGTGGCCGCCTACAATCCAAATTCCAACAATACAAATATGTAAATCGGACAAGGAAATTGCAGATCTAAAATTGAAGCACGGAAGAGTGAGTGAGAGACCTGTACGGATGGGAACGATGTGATGGTGAATGAAGTGAGGCCTACTCCAATTTGGGGCTGGTGATGGCATCGAACCTTAGGCAAGCGGGAATTGAGCTTCAGATGGATGTGGACGCCGTTATGGATGACGGAAGCCGTGCCCATGTCGGTGATGAGTAGGGGTGGGTGCGGTTCGGTTTGGTGCGGTTTTTGGTGAAACCCAAAACTAAACCTGCAAGTTTTTGCGGTTTGGTTTGTTGCGGTTTTGAAGTCAAAACCAAAATGAAATCAAACCATTTAGTTCGGTTCGGTGCGGTTTCAAACGGTTTCGGTTTGGTTTTTAAGAAAAAAATGTACAATTTGCAATTTAACATATTAATAAGTATTTCCCAATAATAATAGGAAAAAGACATTTGTTATGTAAACAATCAGCATGTTGCATGCAGTTGTGATGTTAAAACATGTTTGTGCAACAAAAGGGTGTCCCTTACAGTGTTTTTCATAAAACAAGTTGAATAAATTTGAGTTCATTAAACGTGAGCAAAACTTTCATACTAGAATATGTGATATCATGCTTCAAATGAGTGGACTTCATTAGATCATTATTCGACTCTTGATAACAAGATTAGTCCACCCTTGTATATATATGTGTGTGTGATGGTATAAAATAACAAAGGTCCTTCAAGTTAATAAACGTGTTGATGCACAAAATCAGTGAGGACTTCGGTACAACAGAAAGTGTCAGGTGTGTGTCCTTCGCTAGATTGCTTCGGTCACTAGTGCAGATAAGTATGTAAAGATATAGAGGCAGTGAAGCAAACACCAGATGTATGTGGTTCACCCAGATTGGTTACGTCCACGGAAGTAAACACCAAAAATTCTCGAGATTGACATAACTCTTTACTCTCATTTTTGAGATTCGAAATAGTTAAAAATGTTCTTTGAATTTGTCGACCATCAATCATTTTCATAAAAAAAATTACTTAAATAAGAATTAAAATGACAAAATATTCTCAATTTAATAAACAATGGCGAGGCCCCAAAAATATTTGTCGATGTCGAAATGCAGAATGGTTTCTTATAATCCATGTCAAAAAATTTGAAAACAAGATATAAATCTAAATTTAAATCTAAAAGTATTCAAATTTAAATAAAGTAACGTATTTAAGTTTTCAAACCATTTTATTAGTTTTTTTTTAAGAAAAATAGAGAAAAGAATATAATAAAAAAAGAAAAATATATGATCGGTACTTAGATAGCGATTATTCTAGTTTAGAGTTGCTAGTAAGATAGCGACTAATCCTATATCAAGTCGCTAGAGTCATAGCGACTATATTATAATTCATATTCATGTTAATTTTTCATTTATTTTTTTTATATTTTTATATTTGTTAATTTTTCTTTTATTTCTCTTACCATAACAACAAACTATCATATTCATGTTCTTTAAAATATGTTTTTTTATAGAAAATATATTTTAATTCATATTTAAACACTTGAAATCAACGATTTAAAATCTAAATTTAAAGATTTTTTTTATTTTTCAAGTTTAAAAATCAATAAAAAATTATTCCGAGACCTAATAAATGGTAGGATCACATCCAAAGGTTTTGCAATATCTTAACTTTGACGCAAAATATTTCCTAAAGCTAAAAACACACAAAAACTGTGAGTTACCCAAAATTTTCTAATCGATTTTGAGAACTTTTACAATATTCGTTATAAACTAAAGTTGGAGTCATTCTACTTGCATCACATGTTTTCTAAAGTTAATTTAAGATATTTCCAAGATTTCGTACACCTACACATCTCTTTGGGGGCTCCACTATTAGCATTCATTATTTTTTTTTTCTATTTTCAACTTTAAAAATTAATGAAAAATAGCTTCGAGACCTAATAAAGGAAAAATCACATCCAAATGTCTTGCAACATTTTCGTTAATTCCCACGTAAGTTATTTCCTAAAACTAAAAATTTTAATTTTTTCCCAAAAACTGTAAGTTATAACTCACGTTTTCCAATCGATTTTAAGAACTTTTACAAGATTCATTATAAGCTAAAATTTGAGTCGTTTTAGTCGCACCACATGTTTTCTAAAATTAATTTAGGACATCCCAAATATTTTTCAACACCTACAAATTTCTTTGGTGGCTTCATTATTAGTTTATACTATTTTTCTAACTCATAGTAACAACGAAAAAATTTCCCAACATGACCAAAATGATTAATGGTGCATAAACTCAGAGACTACTTCTATCGATTTCAAATTTGAAGGACTAAAGTAAGGAGTTATGCCAGAAAGTGGCCATCTACCACAATGGTGGAGAGAAGTATTGCCCTTACACTACGACAGGGGTTCGAACCATGTCGGCTCCCTAATCTAACATCTAATTAAAAAATCTATTGTTTGACGAAGAAAAAAAAGTAAGGAGTTATGTCAATCTCAAAATCCATTTTGGCCCCTTTTTAACATGGATAGAGGGTTTCAAATTCCTTGTTACTACCTTTTAGGGGTTTTATTAAATTTTATGAATTTTTTTTGTTGGTATATTTGAACGTGTCTTTAAAATGATTAAAATTGTTTTAATATAATAAAATAAAAAGTGTTTATGACAACATTTTGACAAAAAAAAAAGGGACTTTATGGAGACGTCTATGAGCAAAATGCAACTCTTACTACCTATTTGTACTATAATTTGTACCACTAATAAAGATGAGACCCACATGCGTTGGCAAGCCCTACCACTATTAGAGATATAGTACAAATATATGGTAAATGTAGCATTACTCATCTATGAGTGTTTTCAACGGAGTACAATTTTCTGTCATCCTATTCCTAGTGTGGTTTAGTCCATACTAAGTGTATGGATTCTAACAAACGACCAATTAAAACATGAAATCTAATACGGACATTTAATTAAATGTTTATTAATATTTACGGTGCGGTTCGGTTTCGGTGCGGTTTTCAAAAGTCAAAACCGAAACCAAACCATTTTCTATGTTGCAGTTCGGTTTCAAAACCGAAACCGTTTCAAAATCGCAAAACCAAACCATTCGGTGCGGTTCGATTTGGTTCGTGTTTTGGTTTCGGTTTTCGGTTCTAAGTGCCCACCCCTAGTGATGAGGGAGAGAATTTGGTGCCAAATTCAAATGAGGAAAAGGGAAGAGATAAAGGAGCTCCGTGTAGTGTGTAGTACAGTAGTAATAGCAGTAGTAATGTGTGGTGGGTATCTTATCCCTTTTGGATAAATTGGCCACACAGAAAAATTGGAACGATTTAAAAGCATGAGAATGTTATAAATAGGCAAAGTTAGAGAAATAATTTTTACTAGGGACATGAGCGAGATTGTTGCAAAATATTGTAGAGAAATGGAAGATTATGTTGTGAACAATTCTAGTTTAACTGTGATTGTGTAAATCCTAGATTATATTTAATTAGGGTTCTTTATATTTATCCTATCGCATCTCTTATTCCTTGGAGAGCAAGGAATACCCTTACTTTATTATTATAAATACAGGTGCAAAGTAGGAGGGATACACAACACAATTCCCCTACAATTCTCTCTTTCTCCTCCCTCTGCCGCTGTTTCTCTCCCTCTTTTTGTCAGATAAAAATAGTCCACAACACGTTATCAGCACGCTCCTACCGCTGCGCTTAGGAATATGATGTTGGAGTAATTTTTCTGCATCAAACCAGTTCATCCATATCATCACGCAATCAGGTTCTTTCAAAACAACGACTTTTAACTCGATATTTTGCAGCCCTAATAGCATGAACATTCACCATGATGCATAACCCAACTTTAAGTTTAACGTATTTTAGATTCTACATAAATTGTGTATGCCTCATAACCATAATTGTTGAAATTATGTGAATTTGATATTTGCCATGAATTGAATCTTACATATGTACATGCATTGAAAATCTTATTTTGCATATGCATCAACGTAAATATGTGATTCATTGAAATATATATGCATATAATTGTATATAATTGAATTGAAAAAAAAGAGAGATCGGAATTGGGAACTAGGGTTCTGTTCGAACCCGTGCCTTTGCATCATGCAAGGCCGCAAGCTTTGAGCATGAAGCTGCGATGCACTGGAGCACAGCTCTGATGTGTTGAAACCTGAAGCTTCTTATACTTGTTGCATATTTGTATATACTTGTTGCATATTTGTTTGCATATATATTTGTGTTTGCCTGCAGGAATATATGAACCTGAAGTTCATAATTAATTTGAAACCTGAAACTTCTTATAAACATGCCTTTGTTTGAAAACCTGAAGTTTTCACATAAACACATCACCTATGAAAACCCAAAGTTTTTATGCAAAATTAAACCAATACATGTCTATTAGAACTTGTATGTTCTACTCCTATGTGAATGGATTGATTTTTTCTCCATTACACTAACCACATCTTGTCCATCTATTTTGTGATAGGAACATGTCGAATTTGAACAAACTCGACTTCACCGCTTTAGAAGTTTTTGGAAGGAACTACCTCAAGTGAGTTCAAGATGTGAAGCTCCACCTCACTGCCAAGAACTTGCGTCCTGCCATTGAAGAAGCAACAGATGAGCCTGTTAGCGAAGCTGAAAAAGCCACTGCTATGATCTTCATTCGAAGACACATCCATGACGCTCTACAAACTGAGTATCTTGCTGAGGAGGATCCACGTGCATTATGGGTCACTTTGGCTGATCGTTTTGATCACCAAAAGAACATATTCTTGCCTGAAGCAAGACACGACTGACAGCATTTGCGCTTCCAAGACTTTAAATCTGTGAATGAATATAATTCCGAAGTTTGTCGAATCCGATCACTTTTTAAGTTTTGTAATGAAACTTTGACTAAAGAGGATCTCCTGGAGAAAACCTATTCGACCTTTTCTGCTTCTAATATTGTCCTGCAGCAACAATATAGAGCTCAGAAGTTCACCAAGTTCTCGGATTTGATCTCTGTCCTACTTCTCGCTGAAAAGCAGAACCAGCTGTTGATGAAGAATCATCAAGCTCGACCTACTGAGGCTACTGCTGTGCCTGAAACACATTATAGCACTAATCAGCACCCAAGACGCCAAAAAAGGCGTGGTAGGGGCGGCCAGAAGCCATCCAACCAAGGTCAACAGAGTTAAGGCCCACCCAAGGGAGGAAACAAAGCCCAGCAGCGCCCAAACCTCGCTCCGAAGGCCCATAACTTGAAGAATAAGGGCAAAGCACCTAAAACCATGGATGACGATATGTGATATAGCTGTGGTTCAAAGGACCATTGGTCCCGTGTTTGCCACGCTCCCAAGAAGGTTGTAGATGAATATCATTCTCGTCATAAAAAGTTTGAATCAAACTTCATGCAAGTGGACGAATCAGAGACTACAAAGATGGAGGTTTTTGACTTTCAGGAGGATACCACCCCTATGGAAGATTAGAATCTTAGACATAGACTTATTTTTTTTAGTTGAAATAGGACAAATGGGGCCGAATTCCACCTAGTGGCCGAACCTCACCTTGTTTTTTGGTTGATTTTTGAACAATTTTCCTTTATGTTTTGGATTATTAGTTGGTGATTTTTTTTTTGGATATTAAGTTTTAATCCTTGAATTGATATTATTTTGAATTGATAATTTTTTATAAACTTTTATGCATTACATACTGCTTCTTTATTTCATTGCTATAAAATAAGAAAAAGCCGAAAGTTGGTTATTTCATTGCCAGAAAATAAGAAAAAGTCAAAATTTGAACACGAAAAAGTCAAGGGACTCACGAGCGTCCTTCAATTTGAAACACTTCAAAATTGACATCCTCCAATTTGAAACACTTTAAAATTCATCTGTTTGATCATGTCTTGCTCCAGATGAAGTCAAATGACCTATATTGGAAATATAGTGCAAAGTATTAAAATTCTCACAAAATAACCAATAAATTAACACTAAGATTAGAACAAAATATACAGTATAATATCGACTCATCAAACTCCACTCTTCCAAGCATATAGAACACTTGGTGATTGTCAGGACTGAGAGTCACCTTCGTCATGGTGTCTACCTCAGCCTTGGATGATGCTAGGAGATCTTCATTGACACTGTCACTAGTCCCCGGATCAGTAGACTGTCGTACGTACTGACGCCCGGGACTCCACCAAACGTCGCCGTACAGATAGCGGATGCCTCTGCCTTTTCATTCGCATGATTAAGCCCCACTTTAGAAGAAGACATGGTTTTGCTAGCTTTTGTTGTTTGCTTTTGAGAGAGACGAAAGAATATGAAAGGGGTTGAGTGGGTATATATAGGAAGGGAGGGAAGGGATTGATTTGTTGTTACTTGGAGAGCAAGTCACATATGTTAAACCTATTTCAATTAGGAAAACCAATTTAGGGTTCGTTTGGCATGTCCTTTTATATGACTGAAAGCGCTTTTAGAGAAAATATTTTTGGTTTTAAAGAACTTAAAGTGCTTCATGCTAAAAGCACATGTTACGTGCTTCTTGCATTTTTAGTAAAGTTTGGTTCCAAAAATATTTTATCTAGAAACACTTTCGGTCGTCTAAAAACACTTGCCAAATGAACCCGTAGTAATTTCCATAAAAAATAAGTTTTACCAAACAAAAAGGAAAACCATTTAACCCGCACTAGTAAGTTCCGGTTTAGTAATTTCCATAAAAGATAAGAACTTAGATTCCCTAACCAATAAGGGGCATTTAGTCCAAACTAGTAAATTAGTTGGACAAATTTTTGTGTACTGGTCAGATATAATTCATGTGAATATATATTTAATGCAAGTATCGCTTGACCATCGAGATGATGATTGTATTAAACAAGTACATGATATTGTAGTCAAATCCTAATTCTTTTTGTTGGAACATGTAATTTGTTGATCTCTTCCATCTCAGATTAGTATATGTATTTTTTATTAGGACGTGATATGATATTAGAAACATTTTGCCTTGTTTTATTTGGAGAGTAGTGTAAGAAAAGAGAGAGAACTTGGACTCCGACGTGGTTTGGACTATATTGTTTGGTAATTGTCTTTCTTTGCTTTACAAAAGAACTTCCCTCTTCTGAAGAAATTGCTGATGGATTACGAGAGGCCGAAACCGAACACCGAACAGAATCCGATGACCCGAATTTTATTCATGTAACAAAGACACTTACACATATCCAAATACACACAAGTCCGTATCTATAACAAGACTACATAATCTGCATACATAATTAGGCTGAGGAACAATCTGTGCGTGGGCTCAGCCACTTATTTATACTGCGTCCGCAGCACAATATTTCACAGGTTTACAGTTGCTCCTGTAACGAAAAGTATTCCGCAGAGGTTAGCAAAGCAGCATAATGAATATAGAAAGAACGACTGAGCACAAATTTCGTATTTTAGGTCAGCAAAAGAGAATGTACCAAGAATTTCTTCTTGTACGCTGCAACAATCTCCTTTGGATCAGCTCTGGTTACCTTGTATGCCTCAATCTTGTTGATTTCCTGCACAAGGATATATAACAACCATCTTTATGAGATATATTACAGAGGAGCACGTCCTCTATCAAATCCGATTTTAAGATAGTGGTTAACGTAGTGCCTTTGTTTAGAGTTCTTGCTCGGAAACCACTTGAACAGCTAGCTTAGTGTCATGAAAAGTTTAAGTTTGTTTTTAAACAGATGAGAGACAGTCATCCGTACACGGGATAAAGCTCAGACAATGGAATTCATAACATTCCATTGTCATACAATTCTATGACTTGTTAATGTACCTCCAAGAATGCTGCTAGTTTAGGCCTCCCAGCTGTGATGTCATACTTGAATACGTCTGATAAGAAGGCTTGGAACTTCTCAATGAACGGGATATAGGCTATGTCCACCTGAATATCACAAATACTAGCTCATTTTATTAGAAATACAAAAACATTAATTGGCATGTCGATACATTGTACATTCAACTTACCAAACTGAACGGACCCAGAAGATATGGCCCATCGCCAAATTTCTTAAGAGCATTTTCCAAGTAATCAAACTGCTCATCTGATGCAGTTAACCAAATTTGTTCAGCGTAAATTCGTCAACAAAAACAGTCACTAATGGGAGAATCTTCCATGTCTTACCAGCTGCTTTTACCGTGTCTCCTTTCAATGAGCGATACAAGGACCCCACAAAGGTGTCGACATAAGTTAATAATTCTTCGCCAAACTTTTTTCTCTCAGGGTCGTCCTAAAAACAATTTCGCAGCATCACTCTGGTCAAATTTGTGAGAAAGAAAGGCATGCTACTTGAGGCACAATCAAATTCTGGATATCTTACATTGGGGACAAGTGAAGGCCCTTCGAAGTTGCTTTCGAGGTATTTGATCAGATCAAGACTTTCTCCAATGACTTTTCCATTGTGCTCCAGAGATGGCACCTATAAAAATAATCAATCAAGAGATTTATCCAGCTTCACCAAATTTTCCACAGATAATCAAATCAATGGCAGCAAAGAAGAAAGAACACTAATTTTTGTTCAAAATTTTACCTTGTTTCCGGGGTAGACTTTTTCCTTGTACCAAGCAGGCCTGTTTTCAAGATCTATACCGACTAACTTAATCTTGTCTTGCAAACCCTGCAACTCAAAAAATTTCAACAAAAACAAACAATAAGACATGGATTCTGATTAATTCTCAATTTACCAATTCATGAAATGTTTAAATCAAATAACGATGACATATCCATCAAATATAGTGAAAAAAATCATTTCCGCAATTGGGATTTGTATTTCATCATATTAGCCAATTTTTCAAACAATAAATTGAATGATATTTATAAAAGGGCCTTTGCCAGAAGCTCCAAAAACGGAAAATATGGTGAAGAAAGAGAACAGACCTTATAGTTCCTAGTGATCCAAACCCGCTGTGCAAATGGACATGTGTAATTTACGTACAACCTTCAAAACACAAAGCAACCAATACACATCAAAACATGGTAATCACTGAACAAAACGAAACTCAGTGAACAAAAACAGTGGCCAAAATGAGAAAAATAAAGAACAAGGTGACCAAAATTGAAATTCGGACGAGACAGAAGGCGAAAACAGCCACAAAAATGTGTTTTATCTCGGGAAAATTGGCTGAAATGATCACATTACAAATTTCAAATGCTGAAATAATCATTTTTCAGCATATATCGTTAGTATTTGAACGTATCACTTCAGCAATGGGATTTGTAATCAACCATTGCAGACCAAAAAAGTGGAGGAAAGAGGTAAACCTTGTAGTGCCGTCAAAGAGAGGAGGAGGGGACGAAGTGGAATCCAACGGTGGAGGAAGTTCCTCATGCCTGCAACACCCAGAAACAAAACAATCTTGGATTAATTTTAGAACAACAAAAAAAATAAATCAGAAGTTCAGATGAACCCAGAAAAAAGAAAGGCCACGAAAATGAGAAATCGTACTTGTACGCCATTTTTGGCTCTCTGCAGAGATTTTTTTTTTTTTTTTTTTTTGGCAATTAGAATCTGGCGCGGAATGTGTCTGTACAAAGTGGGTGGCCGTTTTATAGAGGACTGTGAGGTGGCGGTGCAGTCGCCAGCAGTGACGAAATGGTTGCGCTTCTTTTTTTGGTCAAGGAAAACGTTGCGTTACTGTTTACTATTCGTGACCGACTTTTTTTTTTTTTTTTTTTTTTTTTTGGAATTCGTGACTGACTTTGGTGGTGCATGATAAGTGTCGTGGACTTGATTTCTCAGTCGTTGGATTTTGAGTATCTCACATGATCTGGGTTTTGGTGTTGGTCGGACGCTTAAAGAGGAGAATTGAGGATGACGACTTTATCCGAGTTTTAATATTGTGAACTAACCGTTAACTGTCTAATTACAAAACCTCTCATATTAAATAAAATCGCATGGACTCGACTTGAATAGAATTAAAATATAATAAAAACTTGTGTTTTTGTGAAGGATGTCCAATAAGACTACCTAAGTCGGGCAGCTCTCTTTAAAATTTAAATTTCAAACAACGTGAAGAGAACACTTAAATGTGACCATCCTGTCACTACATTTTGTTACTAATCTATATATATATATATATATATATATATTATAGTACGAGTGGATGACATGTTTATACTCTAAACTACATTATTAATAGCAAAACACCGTGTTATAAGTTAGGCTATAACACAAAGTGTTTGAAGGTTACGTGGAAAGAAAATTGAATTTGTCTAGTTGGTGTATTCCTCAACCAAACAAACATCGTATTGGCCTTGTTTGGCGCCTAAAATTGAATTGGATTGGACAAATGAACAAGAGTAAACCATCTAGCCAAAATAAAAATAAGTAAATGATATGGCTAAAAAGAATATTAGTAACTTGATATATAAACATTTCACAGATTGTCTATCCATCCATCCATCCATCTGCTTCTCCTTACAACCAAAACAAAGCTATGTCTTACATGATTTACCCGTACATCCATCTCATCGTCGATGAAATCGCCTTTGCCGGTCCATCATATTTGGACCAAGAGAAACTTAAATCTTCACAAAACTCATGCTCAAACGCTCTACGAGACATGACCACGGCATGAAAGAAACATTTTCTTCTTTCAAATCTTTGCTTTCCTCACTGTTACTGTAACAAAAGTATTCGCATGTCATGCATGAGCTCATGAATCACAAGCATTTCCAAACCAAAGAAACGAAGAAGAAAGGCGAACAATTTTCTTATCATGTTCTTATCTGCATCTTATCCTTATGTATTATCCACCATTTTCTGGTTAGATCCGCCGTTGACTTTCGACTCCAATTTTTCTGATTGTTTATCGGTCCACATTTTGTGCCAAAAGAGTTCATCCAAAAAATTTATTTTCGCTGAATTTTAATGGTTGTCAATGTCATTTCAAAACTTTTAAGAGCAATTGCTACTATTATTCGTGATACGGAAAATGCAAGATTAAATGCCTACGAAATAATAAAAACAAAAAACAAAAGCAAATTTTTTTTCAGATTTTCACCTGCCCTGAGCTTGAATGGTTTCTTAAAGCTAGTCCGACTTCTTCATTAGACTTAACAGCACCCCGGCACTAAGACTTGTAGCTACAAAGCCAAGAGACACCTCGGTTGATACATGAAACCCTGTGGAATTGTTGAGAAAAGGTGAATGCAGGATGGATTGAAGATTTTGTATAACTACAATACTACTTGAAATACCCACCAAAAAAATCCAGGATCATCTTACACCCGATAAAGCCTAGAACAACAGCAATTGATGGCTGAAAAAAAGAACCTTATTGGATTTTAGTTATCAATAGGAAACAAAGAATCAGGATTAAAAGTTTGATCAAGTGAATCCCTCATTTCAAAATACATGCATATATAGAAACCGGCCCTGTGCTGATGGTTATCTATGGGTAGATGATCATTAGTCATTCACAGAAAGAGCTAGAAATTCAGGTACAAATATGTCAACTTTGTACCTGCAAATACTCCAAGTCTGACATACCCACAGAAATGAGTGTGTAAAGCGACCTTAAACCTGAACTCAATGGGAAGGGGTCAATTATCAACTACTGCAGAAATGCGCACAGATCCAGAAATAACATTGTAACTGTATAGCAACATATTCACAGAAATATGGTCAATTGAAACCTAAATCTAACAAGAATTACCTACGATGGCAAAAAGATTAGAACTGAAAACTATGAATGGATCCCGAGTAACGCCAAAAACTGCTGGTATAGAGTCGACCTAAAGAAAATGAAGCATCATATCAATATCCATTACAACAATAAGTGGAAAAGCAAAGACATATATTACATAAATGTATTGTATATAGATGTGTGAGGAAACCTACAGCGAATGCTATGTCACTGAGCTCAATAACTGCTACCGTGAGAAGTAAAGGTGTGGCCTGCCCAAAACGTTTGACACCTGTTAGAGATCAAGTAGCCATTAATTTAACAAATATATTGATTTTCAATTTGGATTCACAAACTGTGGCATCTTGATCCACAGAAAGTTGCAAATTACATCCGTGCAGTTTAAGACTTTTATACCTCCACAACTGTGTGATAAAATGTTGTAACCTAAGAAGATCCCATCAACAACTTACCTTTCGGACACCATCTTGAAATGTAAAAAATCGATTGCCATCATAATTAGCTGCAAAAATCCACCAGAAAAAGGGTATGGATTTAGATCATATACCAAAAAGAAGCTAGTGCAAAGTGAGTGTTTACAAGATAGCCAATGATTACAATCCAATTTTTTTTTCTTATTCTGATACAGTGTAAAATTCAAGTAAGCAAAGTCCCACCAAACTAAAATATTCCGCCCTAAAGATGGTCTCCTAGGCCTTGCTATATTCAAAGGTCACGCTCAAGTTTATCTAATAAAAGTGAGATAAAAAATGAGCTAAATAAGACAAAGGATCAGATCAGCCCCAATAAATTCACAATTTCCAGTTTTGGTCTAAGCTTGACTTACCAAGAATCAACAAACAGCACTTCAACCAAAAAGTAAGAAGAAAATAAATACAGAGTAAAAACATTACACGTGACAGGGATAAATCTCTGGCATGTCTTCACAATGAAATTGTTGGAAAGATCAGTGTCATCTTCTTCACTGGAAAATAGCTAGAACAGTAAACAAAAAATTTGAGTCATTTGATGGCAAGAAGTCGATAAGTGCAGAATTACAAGTTTCTTTTAAGGAGAAATGTTAGTCCACAAAGATGTATAAGAAAAAAAGATAGTTATCACAACAGTCTTAGAAAAGAAGATTCACCTTGAAAGATGAGTAAAGGAGTATTGCAGCCAGCAAAAGATTTACCGCCTCAAACCTCTAAACAACACATCACAAAAATTTCAAAATAAGCACATAAACACAAGAACTATAGATTCACAAACACGCATATGCACCGAGAACTATAAGTTTACCTGAAGTGTGGCTGTTCCAAGGAGTATTAATGTCAAACGGAAGACCACTGCTCCAGCAATACCATAAGAAAGTACTCGATTCTATAGTTCGGAGAGCAAACTTTTCGTAACCATGAATTACCAGACAGCTTGAATCTTTCAAGAACAATCCTTTACATAAAATTGAGAACCTATTGAGCATAAATTTGAATGCTAAAAGGTTTACAAATTACCTGATACATATTTGGCACTTTGAAGTACTTGAAAACTAGAACAAAGACAAACAGATTGTCTACTGACAAGCTTTGCTCCAGTAAATACCTGGTACATCCTAACATTCAGAATGCAGCACAAGATATACACATGTTGCCTACTTTGATTAAGACACTGGAAAATAACTAATGCTTCAAAAGACAAGAAGTTTAAATTCCTATCCACTGTTAGAAAGCTTTCACAGTACAAATTTCTGCATACCCAGCAAAGAACTCCGATGCCTTGCCAACTCCGTCTTTAAAGCCCACACCAATGCCAAATGCTACCGCAGCACACACCTAAAGAAATTAATAGCTACAGTTATCAGCATTGTTGAAGTAGACAGTTCAAATTAAGCTGAGAGGTGCTCACCCACAAGGCTACAGTTCTTACAGAAGCAGCATAAACTTCGCGCCCCTTAATTTGATCGGGAGAGTCATTGTGAGAGGTTTCCACATTACTAATGCCATTTCGTGACGCAGAATCACCCCTCTTTTCTTCTGGAGATTCAAGCGGAAAGTTCATATAAACTACAGAAAAGTATCAAAATTTGACATAATTTCGCAAAAATCTCAAAATTGTCAGTCCTTTGGATCTAAATTTGTTAAACTCAAGTTACATGAACTTATCAAAGAAACATACAGTTAGTGTTTTAAATTGAGCCCTTAAAAGAGGGCCTTTTTTTCACAAGAATCCTTTGATAACATTACATTTTAGAGAAAAATACTTCGTGTCCAATACTTTGGAATATTACCATCCTGAATTTCAATTGTAGAAGGGCACAAAAGGGTTTTAGCAACTAAAAACCAATTAGAACATTACAGTTTGCCTAGCTGAGGGTGTTTTTTCTCAATTGAACTCTTGGTGTAAAATTATGAAACTTATATAGTTGTGAGGGTGTTTCTTCTAATTTACTAATGTCGAAAATAATATGCATAATTCAAGTGGGCAACTTTCACTTGCTCGTGAATCTCAAATTTACATCCATCAAGTGTTAGAAAATGGGAGTCACCTGAAGTGGATAAATCATCATCCTGCTCAGTTGCTCTAGAACGTGCAATCGGCGGGGATTGGCCGCGGCGGCAGTGGCCGCCTACAATCCAAATTCCAACAATACAAATATGTAAATCAGATAAGGAAATTGCAGATCTAAAATTGAAGCACGGAAGAGTGAGTGAGAGACCTATACGGATGGGAACGATGTGATGGTGAATGAAGTGAGGCCTACTCCAATTTGGGGCTGGTGATGGCATCGAAACCCTAGGCAAGCGGGAATTGAGCCTCAGATGGATGTGGACGCCGTTATGGATGACGGAAGCCGTGCCCATGTCGGTGATGAGGGAGAGAATTTGGTGCCAAATTCAAATGAGGAAAAGGGAAGAGAAAAAGGAGCTCCGTGTAGTGTGTAGTACAGTAGTAATAGCAGTAGTAATGTGTGGTGGGTATCTTATCCCTTTTGGATAAATTGGCCACACAGAAAAATTGGAACGATTTAAAAGCATGAGAATGTTATAAATAGACAAAGTTAGAGAAATAATTTTTACTAGGGGCATGAGCGAGACTGTTGCAAAATATTGTAGAGAAATGAAATATTATGTTGTGAACAATTCTAGTTTAAATGTGATTGTGTAAATTCTAGATTAGATTTAGTTAGGGTTCTTTATATTTATCCTATTGTATCTCTTATTCCTTGGAGAGTAAGGAATACTCTTACTTTATTATTATAAATAGAGGTGCAAAGTAGGAGGGATACACAACACAATTCCCCTACAATTCTCTCTTTCTCCTCCCTCTGCCGCCGGCTCTCTCCCTCTCTTTGTTAGATAAAAATAGTCCACAACAGGTTATCAGCAAGTTCCTATCGCCGCGCTTAGGAATTTGACGTTGGAGTAATTTTTCTGTATAAAACCAGTTCATCCATATCATCACGCAATCAGGTTCTTTCAAAACAACGGCTTTTAACTCGATATTTTGCAGCCCTGATAGCATGAACATTCACCATGATGCATAACCCAACTTTATGTTTAATGTATTTTAGATTCTACATAAATTGTGTATGCCTCATAACCATAATTGTTGAAATTATGTGAATTTGATATTTGCCATGAATTGAATCTTACATATGTACATGCATTGAAAATCTTATTTTGCATATGCATCAACGTAAATATGTGATTCATTGATATATATGCATATAATTGTATGTAATTGAATTGAAAAAAAAAAGATCGGAATTGAGAACTAGGGTTCTGTTCGAACCCGTGCCTTTGCATCATGCAAGGCCGCAAGCTTTGAGCATGAAGCTGCGATGCATTGGAGCACAGCTCTGATGTGTTGAGAACCCAAGAAACGACGCCGTTTGCGTCATCCCCAACCCAGAAAACATATTCTCGCCGGAAGCCAAGACCATGGCGTTGCCATTTTTTCTGGATATAACGACTTGCAGTCATAATTAGTTCGGGTTTTCATCGTCGATTGCAACGATGTTCTTTGAATTTCAATTGAAATTCACTACTGAAAATTAAAGATTCCTGAATCGAATCCCTTGGGTTCCACACTTCCCTGACGCCGAGGACCCTCATTCGTTGTTATGATTGGTTCTTGGATGAACCACCATTCCTCGAACCCGCCATGAGTTTTCTCGACCAAGATGCCATCAACTGAACTGATACGGTTTTCTTCTCCGGCGAGCACACCCAGCAGCGGCTAGGCTGCTTTCTTGGTCCGTATGAGCCCTATTTGGGCCTTGGTAACTCGGCCGGCAGCAACTGTAAACAAGACAAGTTTTTCCCCTCCTGGGCTCGCTTGCAGCGGCCCAGTGCAGCTACTTTGCTCGGCCTGCATAGCTGTAGTGCTCACATGAGCTGTGCCACATGGGATCTGTGCTCCTATTTTTGGGGCCTTTGTTTTCCCAACGCCTTTGGGCCTTTTTCCAACCCATTCGTTTTTTCAGTTGGACCTGCAGTCTAATTCGTGTGAAAAAAAATGTTTTTCTTTTGAGCCTGGGTTTTGTTAACCCAATTTTTCTCGCTGGCCCGCAGCCCAGCCAATTAAAATTAAATTCTAATTGTAAACTTCAAATTATTTTTTGCATATACTTGTTGCATATATATTTGTGTTTGCCTGCAGGAATATATGAACCTGAAGTTCATAATTAATTTGAAACTTGAAGTTTCTTATAAATATGCCTTTGTTTGAAAACCTGAAGTTTTCACATAAACACATCACCCATGAAAACTCGAAGTTTTTCATGCAAAATTAAGCCAATACATGTCTATTAGAACTTGTATGTTTTACTCCTATGTGAATGGATTGATTTTTTCTCCATTACACTAACCACATCTTGTCCATCTATTTTGTGATAGGAACATGTCGAATTTGAACAAACTCGACTTCACTGCTTTAGAAGTTTTTGGAAAGAACTACCTCAAGTGGGTTCAAGATGTGAAGCTCCACCTCACTGCCAAGAACTTGCGTCTTGCCATTGAAGAAGCAACAGATGAGCCTGTTGGCGAAGCTGAAAAAGCCACTGCTATGATCTTCATTCGAAGACACATCCATGACGCTCTGCAAACTGAGTATCTTGCTGAGGAAGATCCACGTGCATTATGGGTCGCTTTGGCTGATCGTTTTGATCACCAAAAGGACATATTCTTGCCTGAAGCAAGACACGACTAGCAACATTTGCGCTTCCAAGACTTTAAGTCTGTGAATGAATATAATTATGAAGTTTGTCGAATCCGATCACTTCTCAAGTTTTGTAATGAAACTTTGACTGAAGAGGATCTCCTAGAGAAGACCTATTCGACATTCTCTGCTTCTAATATTGTCCTGCAGCAACAATATAAAGCTCAGAAGTTCACCAAGTTCTCAAATTTGATCTCTGTTCTACTTCTCGCTGAAAAGCAGAACCAGCTGTTAATGAAGAATCATCAAGCTCGACCTACTGGGGTTACTGCTGTGCCTGAAGCACATTATAGCACTAATCAGCACCCAAGACGCCAAAAGAGGCGTGGTAGGGGTGGCCAGAAGCCATCCCACCAAAGTCAACAGAGCCAAGGCCCACCCCAGGGAGGAAACAAAGCCCAACACCGCCCAAACCTCGCTCCCAAGGCCCAGAACTTCAAGAATAAGGGCAAAGCACCTAAAACCATGGATGACGATATGTGTTATCGCGGTGGTTCAAAGGACCATTGGTCCCGTGTTTGCCACGCTCCCAAGAAGGTTGTAGATGAATATCATTCTCGTCGTAAGAAGTTTGAATCAAACTTCATGCAAGTGGACGAATCGAAGACTACAGAGATGGAGGTTTCTGACTTTCAGGAGGATACCACCCCTATGGAAGATTAGAATCTTAGACAAAAACTTATTTTTTTAGTTGAAATAGACAAATGGGGCCAAATCCACCTAGTGGCCGAACCCCACCTTGTTTTTTGGTTGATTTTTGAACAATTTTCCTTTATGTTTTGGATTATTAGTTATTGATTTGTTTTTGGATATTAAGTTTTAATCCTTGAATAAATGATATTATTTTGAATTGATACTTGTTTTATAAACTTTTATGCATGTGACGGATTCAAATTACTTTTTTTCATTCTAGGTATGATTAGTGGGAAAGTTAGTTGTCTGGCAGATAGTGCAACCACACACACTGTTTTGCGTGAACGCATCTATTTCACTAACTTCATACCTAAGAATGCACCTCTGACAACCCTCTCAGGCTCATCCAACCTGATAGAAGGATACGGTAAGGCACGTATAATGTTGTCCAATGTTACAATCTTGACTATTGCTGAGGCACTCTATTCTCCACGTTCTGGAAGAACGTTACTAAGTTTCAAAGATATTAGAGATAACAATTTCCACGCTGAAACCCACGTAGAAAACAGAGTTGAATTTCTGTGCATAACTTCCTACGAATATGGCCAAAAGCGTATTCTAGAGAAGATGGAGCGTATCTCGAGTGGTTTGTATACTACAACCATACGACCCATAGAAAGCCACTATGTGGCCCACCCTACTACTGGGACCGTGCACGAAATTACACTTTGGCATGATCGTTTAAGACATCCTGGACGAATAGCGATGCGCCGTATCCTCAAATCATCACACGGGCATCCACTAACCCGAAGTTTAGGTTCGATCCAAGGAATCGCATGTCAAGCATGTTCTATGGGAAAGCTTATTACTAAGCCTTCTTGTGACAAGATTCGTTCGAATCCTCTCATTTTTCTACAATGGATTCAGGGGGACATTTGTGGACCGATTCAACCTCCTTGCGGACCATTTAGATATTTTATGGTTTTGGTTGACGCTTCCACACGTTGGTCACACGTGTGTTTGTTGTCCACAAGGAACACTGCATTCTCCAAACTGTTGGCTCAGGTTATCAAGCTCAGGGCTTACCACCCTGATTATCCAATCAAATCTATTCGATTGGATAATGTTGGAGAATTCACATCTAAAACTTTTGATGACTATTGCATGTCGGTTGGGTTGAGCTTGAACATCCAGTACCCCATGTTCATACCCCGAACGGCCTGGCAGAGGCTTTCATTAAGCGCTTACAAATGATTGCTCGATCGCTGGTCATACGTACCAAGCTCCCGATTGCTGCTTGGGGCCATGCAATATTGCACGCAGCAAAGTTGGTCCGCCTGAGGCCTGTTGCGACACAACCATTTAATGCCCTTCAGTTGGTTATCGGATACGAACCTGACATATCACATCTGCACGTTTTTTGTTGTGCGGTATATGTGCCGATCTCGCCACCCTTACGTACAAAAATGGGGCCTCAGCGAAGGATGGGAATCTATGTCGGATATGATTCTCCTTCGATTATTCGTTACTTAGAACCTTTGACAGGCGATCTATTTACCGCTCATTTTGCGGATTGTCACTTCTATAAGACAGTCTTCCCGTCGTTAGGGAGAGCTAAGAACGTCAACATTCCTGAAGAACGACGCGAATTATCGTGGACGACTCCCACTTTGTCTCACTTAGATCCCCGCACCGCTTAGTCTGAAACTGAAGTGCAGCGCATATTAGATCTTCAGAGCATAGCTCAGAGCATGCCAGATGCTTTCACCTATCTAGCGCGCGTGACAAGATCACACATTCCAGCTGCAAATATGCCTACAAAGATAGATGTACCAAATGTATGACGAACAGCCCTCCTGGAAGCTCGGGACTCCAATTCTGGTGATCTACGTACATTAGCTGCTAGCCAATCATCTGCCCTTACACAAAACCATGGCAAAACTCTTGGTTCAAAGGATTCACACCCCCGAAAGAGGAAAACTATGGCACAAGGTCCTGAAGAGCCTACCCTGAATCCGATTATCGCTTACTCATTCTACCCAACTCATGAGGAAATTCTAGATTACGGAAGCGTTCTTGAAGAGACGAATCCTCCTCCCGAGAATCGTGAGATTTCGGGCTATTATGCTAGCTTAGATGATGTATGGCGTAGAAATGAGATGATTGTCGACGATGCATTAGCATTTGCAGTAGCTACTGAGATCATGTTGATCGATGACATTGAACCGCGTTCCGTTGATGAATGTCGACGTAGAGCTGATTGGTCAAACTGGAAACAAGCAATCCAAGTCGAACTCGATTCACTTGCGAAACATAATGTGTTTGGAACTGTAGTTCCTATTCCTCCACATGTGAAGCCCGTTGGCTACAAGTGGGTTTTCGTTCAGAAGCGTAATGAGAAGAACGAAATTGTGCGTTACAAAGCTCGTCTTGTTGCGCAAGGCTTCTCACAATGCCCCGGGATTGACTATGATGAAACTTATTCACCCGTTATGGATGTGATTACTTTTCGCTACCTTATCAGTTTGGTAGTTTCCGAAAAACTGGATATGCAGCTGATAGACGTAGTAACCGCGTATCTCTATGGAGATCTTGATACGGAAATTGATATGAAAGTTCCTGAAAGACTTACATTGACTGGTTCAAATATTTCCAAACCCTGGAACACGCTCTCAATTCGGCTGAGGCGTTCACTCTACGGTTTGAAACAATCCAGAAGAATGTGGTATAACCGTCTGAGTGAGTATTTGACTAGTCAAGGATATGTGAACAACAAATTATGCCCTTGTGTGTTCATTAAGAATTCACATTCTGGATTTGAGATTGTTGCAGTATATGTCGATGACATGAATCTCATTGGAACTCCTAAAGAGCTCGCGAGAACTGTTTAACACCTGAAGTCGGAATTTAAGATGAAAGATCTAGGTAAGACTCAATACCATCTCGGTCTCGAGATAGAGCATTGTTCGGATGGAATCCTAGTACATCAATCGAACTACACCCAGAAGGTGTTGCGCTGCTTTAATGAGGATAAAGCAAAGTCTTCGAGTACTCCTATGGTCGTTCGTACTCTAGATGCAAAACGAGATCCCTTCCGTCCGAAGGAGGATGATGAAGAGATTTTGGAGCCTGAAGTTCCTTATCTAAGTGAAATAGGCACTTTATTGTACTTAGCTCAATGCACTAGACCCGACATCTCATTCGCTGTCAATCTTTTGGCAAGATACAACAATGCACCTACACGTAGACACTGGACTGGTGTGAAAGACATCTTCTGTTACCTTAAGGGTACAACGGATCTGGGCTTGTTCTATCTCTACGAATCCTCGAATGATGCTACACCTTATGCTCCTCGAGTTGATTCTCGCCTTGTTGGTTATGCCGACGCAAGATACTTATCTGATCCACACAAGGCGCGTTCTCAAACGGGTTATGTCTTTACCGTTGGAGGCACCGTAATCTCTTGGAAGTCAACGAAATAGACCTTAGTTGCCACTTCATCTAACCATGCTAAAATTCTCGCCTTACATGAAGCAACTCGGGAATGCTTTTGGTTGAGATCAGTAGTGGACCATATTCGAAGCTCTTGCGATCTTCATCCTGCCGTTGATGTCCCGACGACGATCTTTGAAGACAACGTAGCTTGCATCGAATAGCTCAAGAAGGGGTATATCAAAGGAGACAAAACCAAGCACATTGCGCCGAAGTTTTTCTTTTCACATCAACAACAAGAGCATCAGAAGATTGAAGTCACGCAAATCCGTTCACAAGACAATTTGGCCGACCTTTTCACCAAATCACTGCCGAATGCGACGTTTCAGAAGCTTGTTCATGGAATAGGTATGCGTAAACTTTCTGAGTTGTAACTTTGTTATTTCTCTTTGGAATTATGTCAAACTCAGGGGGAGTATCCTGTAGATACTTGCTTGATCTTAATGTACTCTTTTTCCCTACAATTAGGAGCATTTTTTCCACTGGGTTTTTGCTACCTAACTAGGTTTTAACGAGGCACCCACCTTGGGCTGGTCATATCCCTGATGACGTCCTGTAGACATTTCTTTTGACTTTGCATTTCTCACGCATTTTTCCTTAGACTATGGATTTTGTCCCTACTCGGGTTTTTGCCATAGCCTTAGGGTTTTTAGTGAGACTTACTTACTTATGCAAATTCCTACCTTATTGAGAATAAGCGTTGTTCCTTGGAATCAGCACTGACAAGTCGACTTCATCAACTTCTGCATGATACTAAATCTACCTTGAGTATTTACACACTCAAGGGGGAGTGTTGTGAATAATTCTAGTTTAAGTGTGATTGTGTAAATCCTAGATTAGATTTAATTAGGGTTCTTTATATTTATCCTATTGTATCTCTTATTCCTTGGAGAGTAAGGAATACCCTTACTTTATTATTATAAATAGAGGTGCAAAGTAGGAGGGATACACAACACAATTCCCCTACAATTCTCTCTTTCTCATCCCTCTGTCGCCGGCTTTCTTCCTCTCTTTGTCAGATAAAAATAATCCACAATAGATTACTTATTATTCAACTTTTCTTTTCTCTTTTTGTGTCTTTATGTTTGATCACTCATAGTGCTCTATATATAGAGCAACTTCATTGAAAGTTTACAAAAACTTCACTATTAGGCATATCATATGATAGAGTACTATTTGCATGTGGGCAAACAATCCCACTATTTACAACACTCCCCGTTGGATTCCCACATATCAACATCAGTTGCCTCGTTAAAACATTGCTTGGAAAAACCCAATGGAAAAAAAACCATAGCGAAGGAAAAAGAGTACAACTTTCCCCGACTGTTGATATAGTGTTAAGCATGCTTATGTTGCCTCGTCAAAACCTTGATAGGAAAAAATCAGTGGTAAAAATCCTAATCGAAGGGAAAAGAGTACAACATGCATGTAGTATAGATGCTCCCCCTAATTTCGCATTCTTCAAATTTAGTTGATTGGTAAGCCCACGTAATTCGATTCCCTGCGCTAACTTCTAAAATGTGCACTTTGGTAAAGATTTGGTGAACAAGTCTGCCAGATTTTCATTAGAACAATTTTGTCTGACGTCAATAACTTTAGCCTTCTTAAGCTCATGTGTGCTGAAAAACTTTGGAGATATGTGTTTAGTTTTATCGCCCTTGATGAATCCTTCCTTCATTTGGGCAACACAGGCTGCATTATCCTCATGGATAACAGTTAGAGTGTTTATCTGCGATGGTAGACCACATGAATTCCGGATATGAGGGATCATTGATCTTAACCAAGAACATTCACGACTTGCTTCATGTAAAACAAGTATTTCCAAGTGATTAGAAGATGTAGCAACTATTGTTTGCTTTGTTGAGCGCCATGAAATTGATGTATCTCTATTAATGAACACATATCCAGTTTGTGAGCGGGCTTTGTTCAGATCAGAAAGGAAACTAGTGTCTATATATCCAACAAGAATTTGGTCATTTGTGGACTTGTGGACTTGTCTAAGTAAAAGAGACCCAAGTCAGTTGTCCCACAAAGGTATCGCAATAAATCTTTGACTCATTTCCAATGACGAATTGTTGGAGAAGAGCTATATCTTGTTAACAAGTTGACTGAAAAAGCTATATCTGGTCTAGTACATTGTGCTAAATACAATAAAGCACATATTGCACTCAAATATAGTACTTCTAGACCAAGGACCATTTCATCTTCTTTTGGACAGAATTGATCTTTCTTAATGTCCAAAGAATGAATGACCATTGGTGTGCTAAATAGATTGTCCATGCCAAATCGCTTCAGGACTTTTTCAATGTAAGCTGATTGGTGGACCAAAATTCTATTAACACAGTGCTCGATCTGCAGGCCGAGACAGTATTTTGTTTTCCCTTCATTTCAAATTCGCTTTTCAGATATTCAGCATTTTTATTGAGCTCTTCAGGAGTTACAACTAGGTTCATATCATTGGCATATACTGCCACTATAGCAAATCCACAATTGGATTTCTTAATGAACACACAAAGGCAGATGACATTGTTGGTATATCCTTCGTTGATCAATTACACACTGAGACGATTATACCTAGGGGTGGAAAAAAATACCGAAAATCCCAAACCATACCGAAAAAATCCCAAAACCGAACCGAAAAAATCCCAAACCGAAAATCCCGAAAATTTCGGTACCCAATCCCGAATCGATCCCGAAATTTCGGTATGGGAATCGGTCTCGCAGTCTGACTTTTTCGGTAATCTCATACCGAACCGAAATTAAAATATATATAATTTTAGATATTATAGGCCGTTGGATTGGTTGAGAATTAATCTCAGCCGTTCATTCAAAACTGAAACCCTCTCTTATTCTCAGCGACTTGACGGTCCTCACTTCCATTTTCCATTTCCAATACTCGTACAAATTTCTTGTCTCTGGGATGGCAGTCCTCTGCACGCGGCCTTCACTTGTCCTTTTCCTCCTCCTGCCCTTGAGTCCTTTGCTGTTCCCTCCTCCCTATAAATTGTTTTTAGGTCTGATTCCTTCTTCCCTCCGTTCTCTCGCAGCCCCTTCTGTCTTCTTCGACCCAACAGCTTCAAGACAGACAGATCCGTGATTATTGGGAGTGAGGGTCCACCAACGCCATTAGAGAAACCGGCTACCCGCAGCAGCCGGAGCAAGGGACAGGCGGCGCGGCTAGATGGAAGTTGATCTGGGGTTTGGCTTTTGGGTTGCTGGAGCAGGGGATAATAGGTATTTTACTTTCTTCTTTTTTTTCTCCTTTTTCTGATGTATGAAAATTGGAATTATGAAATTCATTTTTTTGATCTCTGTGTTAAACTAAATTAGATTGAGTTGTCGTAGTTATGAAATTCATACTAATAGTTAGAATTATGTGTGAATCAATCGAATCGTCAAACAAATTATTATCAGTGTTAGGCAGCTCATAACTCAGATTAATGTGGTTGTTTCAAGTTTCATGCTTTAGTTTCTTTTGAGATGATTGAATTCTGCAGATGCAATTAGTTTCTGCAGATTGAATTGGATTGGGAATTTGGGTGTCTTAAGTTCTGCAGATGCATATCAGATACAATTGTAGCAGTGTGTGAATTTTATTTCGGGATTCCCGATTTGTCCCGAAATCCCGAAATTATTTCGAGATTCCCGAAAATTTGGTTTGGGATCGGTCTTGAAATTGGGATTCCCGAAAACTTCGGTTTGGGAATCGGGACAAGGGTTTCGGTTCGGGATCCCATACCGAACCAGCCCTAATTATACCACATTCATTCAGATTGTTTCAGCCTATACAATGATCGCCTTAATTTGAATGAGAGCATACCTCGTGGTTTATTAGTTGTTTCAGGAAACTTAAGTCCTTTTTGGGCCTTCATGTATATGTCAGTATCTAATTCTCCATATAGATACGCAGTGATGACATCCATAAGTTGAATGTCAAGTTTTTCTGAAACCACTAAACTTATTAAGTAACGGAACGTAATTGCGTCCATTACAGGAGAGCATGTCTCCTTATAATCAATTCTAGGTTTTTGTGAAAAACCTTGTGCAACGAGTCGTGCTTTATATCTTCCAATTTCATTTTTCTCATTGCGTTTTCTTGTGAATACCCATTTGTAACCCACGAGATTTACATCAAGTGGGGTTTGGACTACCAATCCAAAAACACTCTGTCTTTCCAAATAATTTAATTCGGCTTGGATTGCATCTTTCCACTTAGCCCAATCTTGTCTCTGTTTGCATTCATCAACAGAACGGGGCTCAATGTCATTGCTTAATATGATTTCAGTGGCTACTATGAATGCGAACATGTCATCGATGATTATTTCATTTCGATCCCACAATTCATTAGTACATGCATAATTTATAGAGATTTATTTGCTTTTATGCACTTCTATCTTTTCAGGGACATGTGTCTCATTAAGTACATTTTCTTTTTCAGAATCATGAATTGAGGATTTGTCATTCATTTTCACATTGAGTGCTTCGTGGATCAAAATGAGATAAGGTGTGAAGAACCCATGTCAGCTCTTGTCGTTCTTTTGAAACGGTCTTTTCACCCCCTAACGACGAGAAAATTGTCTCATTAAAGTGACAATCTACAAAACAAGCTGTAAACATATCACCTATTAAGGTTTCCAAATATCTAATGATAAATGGTGAATCAAAACCCACATAAATTCCTAATCTGTGCTAAGGTCCCGCATTATGGCGTTGCAATAAGCACATAAACATCACAACCAAAAACTCATAAATGGGAAATGTTTGGATGATGCCCAAACATAAGTTGTATTGATGAGTATTAGTGGTTGGCTATGGGTCTCAGTTGAACCAATGATGCAACATGTAGTATGGCATGTCCTCATGCAGATTCTAGCAATTTTGTTTTCATGAACAAAGTGTGAGCTATTAATTGAAGCCACTTGATAAATGCTTATGCTAGACCATTTTGAGTATGAACTTGATGAACAGGGTGTTCAACATCAATGCCCAACGTCATGCAGCAATCATCAAAGGTATGAGACGTAAACTCGCCAGTGTTATCAAGTCGGATTGACTTAATAGGGTAACCTGGGAATTGTGCTTGCAACTTAATTATCTGAGCAATAAGTTTCGCAAAAGCTACATTTCGAGTAGACAAGAGACAAACATGTGACCATCGGATAGATGCATCAACCAAAACCATAAAATATCAAAATGGTCCACAAGATGGTTGAATAGGCTCACAAATATCCCCTTGAATTCTTTGCAAAAATGATGGGATTCAGCATCAACCTTTAGTTGTGATGGTTTAATTACCAACTTCCCTTGAGAATAAACCTTGCAAAGGTTATCATTTGAGATAGCAATGTCTTTGCTCAATAATGGATGTCCATTAGAGTTGGTAATGATCTTAATCATCATAGTGGATCCTGGATGACCCAGACGGTAATGCCAAAGCATGTAAACCTTTGAATCAATGAACTTCTGGTTCATGACAGTAGGTGATTCAATTGTCTTTATGTATGTATAATACAATTCACTCGACAAACCACACAACGTCTCCAATATACGCTTCTAGGTATCATTAGAGGTAATGCATAGATACTCCGCATTTTCTGAACTTTTCGTTTCAATGTGGTATCCATTTAAACGTATGTCTTTGAAACTCAACAAATTTCGAGTAGATCAAGTAACATACAATGCATTTTGTATGGACAATATTGTTCCATTTGGTAACATAATATGGGTTTTCCCTGAGCCTTCAATTACATTTGATTGCCCTGATATTGTTGTTACCTTTACTTTTGTAAACAACAAGCTTGATAAATACTTTCGATCTCGAAGTATTGTATGTATCGTTGCGCTGTCTGCAAGACAAAAATCTTCACCATTGCTTTTGTTTTGAGAATGACCATAGTTTTTATCCATGCTCTCTAAGTAAGGGAATCACAAAAACAATTTATTTATAATAAAAGGAAATTGACTTGCCACTTTTATTGAATTTGAAATGCAAGCTTTAGACTACAAGTTCAGAATAATAAAAGTACATTAAACATAAATGATTCACTTGGACCCATACACTTCATTCCCTTTTTCCACAGTAAAGTCTGAGACATCTAAGTGGGTTGTGTTCAATTGTCCTGATAAATCGACCACTGGATCAAGTATATCCATCAATCTAGCCTGGTCGAAGAAATTGATCTCGACACCCTTCTCCTCAAGGGAGGCTTGATATAGATCCACCAGATGTTTCGGGGTACGACAAGTACGCACCCAGTGCCCATTGTCACCACACCTATGGCAAACTTCTTCAGAGTTTCTAGGAGCATTGTTCATATGAGTTTTGCCTTTGTGGCGATTTACATTTTTGAAGCTTAGCCTTGAATTTTACCTTGGAACCTGGTTCTGAAACTGGACATCATGATTCTTGCCTTTCCCGTTCCACCGGCCTCGTTTATGGCAACGTTTTCGTTTATGATTATTGCCACCAGATGATGTGGCGTTTATTTCGAGGGAAGCAACATTTACTTTTAGGAATGATGCAAATCCAGTAGGTCGAGACTGATGATTTTTCATTAGGATCTCATTGTTTTGTTCAGCTACCAGGAACACAGATATCAGCTGGTTGTATTCAGTGAAGCCTCGCTCTTTATATTGCTGCTACAGGAGCATGTTAGATGCATGAAAGGTGCTAGAAGTCTTTTCCAGCATATCTTCCTCAGTAATGGTTTCCCCACAGAGTTTCATCTGGAAGCTAATTCTGAACATCGTAGAATTGTACTCAGCCACTAACTTGAAATCTTGGATCCTTAGGTGAGTCCACTCATAACGAGTCATTGGAAGAATCACCGTTTTCTGGTGATTGTATTTGTTTCTCAATGCCTTCCAGAGAGCTAACAGATCTTCAACCGTTAGGTACTCGCTCTTTAGTCCTTCATCAAGGTGGCGATGTATAAAGATTATAGCCTTCACCCGATCTTGAGAGGATGCACTGTTTTCCTCTCTAATGGTTTCTCCAAGATTCCTTACCTCCAGATGGATCTTTGTATCCGCTAAGGTAGTTTTTCCCAGTAATGTCCATGGCAACAAAATCAAGATTTGCCAAGTTCGCCATTGTCTTTTCTTTACTGAAAGAAAGATGAGATGTGTAAGAACTTGCAAGAAATTGTATTCTGGAGGAATATATTGTTAAAACTTCTGGTTCTTACAAATTTTTCAATTTTGATCTTCAGATCAAAATGATAAGCACTCAAAACTTCAAGCTTGAGATTTACATGATGAATGAGAAGGGCGATTGTACCGCACCATTCTCATTGAAATAAAATAACATAGGATGGGTGATTATTCCACACCACTTAAGCAATAGAAAAATTTAAATATGCAGAGCAGGGTGGACGATTATACCACACCACCTAAAATTGCAATAAAATTAAATAACAGGCAAATTTAAATATGCGGGGTTGACAATTATACGCACCACCTAAAATTGCAATAAAATTAAATAGCAGGCAAATTTAAATATGCATGGTGGATGATTATATTGCACCACCTAAAATTGCAGTAAAATTAAATTTGCAGTTCAAGATAGGCGATAATACCGCACCATCTTGGATTGCAGTAAGATTAAATTTGCAGTTCAAAATGGGCGATTGTACCGCACCATCTTTGATTACAGTAAAATTAACATAAATAAATACTGGACTAGTAATTAGAAACTACACCAAACAAGAAATCAAAGATATAAGTAACTGTTATGTTGAGAACTAAAAGCAGGCATGGTGCAAACAATTCTTTGCGAGGGTATATCTAGCAAGTGAGGCAGATGAAGAAGAAGAAGAACAATAATATCCTTAGAGGAAACTTTTTTTTTTTTGGGCAAAGGGAAATGAGAAATGATTAGAGAGTCGTGCTGATAACGTGTTATAAATGGGCAAAAGTTAAAGAAATAACCTTTATTATAGACATGAGTAAGGCTGTTGCAAAATATTATACTAACAAAATATTACAGAGAAATGGAATATTACTTATTATTCCAACTTTTCTTTTCTCTTTTTGTGTTCGTATGTTTGATCACTCATAGTGCTCTATATATAGAGCAACTTCATTGAAAGCTTACAAAAACTTCACGATTAGGCATATGAAAGGGATACTATTAGGCATATGATGGAGATACTATTTGCATGTGGGCAAACAATCCCACTATTTACAACAGAGAATAAATACTTTGTTATACATGGTCAAAATAAAGAGAACACTTGCTAGAGATCAAAGTAGAACGAAAATAATATATTACACTGTTTATTTTCTTTACATGCCAAACGAGTGAAATAGACGTAGAAGATGAGATGTGAATGAAGCAATATTTTTTTCTTTTCTATGCTTTTCTTCTTTTGTTATGTAAGGGAAGAGCAAAGTTGGCATAACTTGTTTACTGAGGTTGAGATGGATAGATAAATGGGGATGATCTTTAAATTACAAAGGTCCATTTACATAGGGAAGCCTTACACTCATAGAAAACAAGTGGCATGAGTGAAAATCCTCATCCATTTTACTATTTCATCTCTTTAAAACTTATCCTACCTAAAGTCTTAATTGGTGTTACCAAATTTTGGCTGCATGTTGCTTTGCTTCTTCATGCATTTTAATGTGTGGCATTCACACTATATTTCACAACAGAATTAATTAATCACAATTTAAAGGGATAGTTGAGATTTCTTAGAACTTTATCGAATGTCCCTCAAAATACTAATGTTAGGTAAACTTACTTTTTAGACCAAATTTGTAAGTTATGTTGTGTTCACTAATAGAAAATAAACAGGTTAATCAACTTTTAACTTATTATCTAATTGTCAACAACTTTGGTTAAAAAAAAAAAATCTAATTATCAACAACTGTGTCATATGATTTAAATAGATGGTATTCCTAGTATTACCATCCGTCAAATGGGACTGAGATTTCCTAGAATGAATAAAAGTTGTTTTATGATAACTACAAATATGCATGATTGTATTATGATAAATAAATTGTAAAATAAAATGATATAGAGAGAACAGCACATGTAATTGTAATGAGTGTTTATCCAAGTATCCAATAAATTTCTTACGATTTATTGGAAAAAGTAAAATACAAAAAAAAAGTTAAGTGAGAGTTGCAACCTAAGCCATATATATATAAATGAAGCAAAAAAGTCACAAAAAGGCCAAACTCACTTAGACCACCTAGGCGGGCTAAGTGGGTGTCTATGCGAGTTTGGGCGAGTGCCTAAACATGTATGTGCATCATTTTTTATTTTAGATTTATGAGACTGATCATAGCAGTGACCAGCTGTCTAGGACCTAGGTGATCTTAGGTGAAGACTTTTAGAATTCTCAAGTTCTTTATGGGTATGCACTTGGAATCTGGATCCTCTCCGGGTCCTCTTTGTGAGGATTCCAGAGATCCGTGAATTGTGTCCGTTCATCATACATCGTGCAGTCATAAATTATTTTAAAAAAAATTATTTAAATTGAACACAAACCGTACCTGGTGAAAACTAACCATACAATATATGATGAACGGATAAGATTCACAGATTCCCGGGATCCTCACAAAGAGAATCATGTTGGATGCACTTGAATCTTTTTAATTAAAATTTTGGCATATCTTTATATATAAAGCCAACAACCCCATTTTGGGGTCATGGCTTCACTAAAATGCTTTGGATAAAAATTCCCCCCAAACAAAAAAGTTTAAAAGTAGCCCAAAATAATGCAGGGGCGTTTTTGTCATATAAATATTTTTATAATAATTAATTTATTTTTGTACAGTTTTTTTGTTTTTTATTTTTATACATTTAGTACTTCACAATAGGTTAACAATAATGTTATTCAATCAGTTGTTTATTAAATATTACTTTGGCTTGTTATATTAACACCCCATAAATTGTTAAATAAACCCCACATACTTAATACACCCCACATTTGCTTTTTCACTTAAAATTTATCTTAATACACCCCAATAAGGAGCCTTGGGTGATATTCTTGCGGTAGGGTTTTTGAGATATGAAAAATTAGGATAGTTTTTTAGAGTTTTTTTTTTTGATGCAAATTTCCCCATAAACTGAAGAGAGAATTTTCCCAATTTTCCATAGCAACTTTCATCATCTTTCACTTCATGTACAACACTATTAAATAGAACTAGACCTAGAGGCTTGAGGTTGGAAAACGGCAAAGGGGGCTTGGGCATAGGATGTATCCGATGCACAATCAACTAATCAAGGGGGTTAGGGTTTTGTTCAACAATGGAGGGTGGGAGGGTTTTGATCGTTGAGAAGATAAATAATATGCTAAAAGTTATTTGGGGTGTATTTAGAAAATTTAATTTAAAAAAAAAATCTAATAAGGTCAAAATTGTCATTATATTGTGAGGTAAATAAGTTATTTAATATTAAATTTTAATATGGGATGCATTCAACATTTTGTGGGGTGTTAATATAAATAGCCTATTATTTTCTCTATTTTTAAACACGTTCAAAACATTTTAAGGGATATGTAGTGCCGGTTATAAAAAAAGGTTTTTCATACTCGCATAATAATGTGATTCAATTAGTTGTCAAATGATTTTTTTTTGAACAAATGATGTTATCTATACTAAGGGAGACGGGGGTGGCTTAACCTCACAATGGCTAGCAATAAAGTGATTCAAACAATTATTTATTAAATAATATTTTTTCTATTTTTAGACACGTTCAAAACATCTTAAGAGGCGCGTAGTGCTGGCTATAAAAAAGCTCTTTCGCACTCGCATAATAATGTGATTCAATTAGTTGTCAAATGATTGTTTTTTTTTTCTTTTTTCGAACAAACGATATTATCTACACTAAGGGGAAGGAGGTGGACTTAGCCTCACAATAGGCTAGCAATAATGTGAATTCAGTCAGTTGTTTATTAAATATTGTTTTCTCTATTTTTAAACACGTTCAAAACATCTTAAGAGATGCGTATCGCCAGTGGTAAAAAAGGTCTTCCGCATGTGTACAATAATATGATTCAATCTGTTGTATTATTTTCTCTATTTGAAAACACTTAAGAAGCGTGTAGTGTCAGTTATAAAAAAAGGTCTTTCACACACGCCTAATAATGTGGTTCAATTAGTTGTCAAAGGATTTTATTTTTTGAACAAATGATATTATCTACACTAAAGGGGAGTGGGTGGGCTTAGCCTTACAATGAGCTAGAAATAATGTAACTCATTCATTTTGTTTATTAAATATTATTTTCTCTATTCTTAATGTAAATTCAATAGAATATAAATGGAATTTGAAAGACGGATTTTATTATGTGGATTCAACTGCTTTGATTGGTTTATGAGGGGTTTCTTCTAGTATGGTATAATATTATTCATTTACTTCAAATATTTGACTTTCATTTTGTCATAAAAACAAAATTATAAAAGCAATTCACGCATATAAATACATTTAAACGTGTAAGTTGCACGTTGCACACCGTGATTTAAAAAATGTGCATGCATGAAGGCTAGTTTAATAATAAAAGCACTTGTAGCAATACTGCTTACTTTAAAAGTAATTTCATAGAAGCCTTAATATTTCACACACACTATCACCTCTAAGCTACAACTTCAAACATGTTAGGCCATCTCCAACTGATTGAGGCCCCAGAAGGCTCTCTTTGGCCCTATAGCCTCCAAAAAATTAATATTTTAATGAATAGTGTTAGACCATTTTTCTTACCATGTCCAACCAAGGGCCAAAGGGCCATAAGCCAAACATAATTTATTATTTTAATTGAATTACTATAGTTACTTTAATTAAATTACTTAAGGAAATTTATGAGATTTGCATGGGATTTCTATTGACTAGCATGTATATACAAATCAAAATATATATATACGAAAATAACGGAAGCATGTTAACAATTAATATTAAAGCTCTAGTCATTTAAATCCCCTTCAAGATGCATAGGTTTATGTAAGATGCATCAAAAATTATTTTATTGGAGAACAAAGTTAAGGAGTAGATTTGTACCTCTTGATCTACTCTTGAGACCAAGGATGGACCACCTCCAAGACCTTTGCTCCTCAAATTCCTTGAGCCTAGCCTCCCTCCTTGCCTCCTCCACTTTGTAAGTTTGAGTGCTCCAAGGTTCTCTTAGAGTTTTCAAAGAGAAAACCTCTAAAGATTCTCACCCACTAGTGTAGTGAGAAGGATGAGGAAATAACCAAAGGGGTGAAAGATGATTAGCTAAAACACCCCCAAGGTGGCCGGCCACTTTTGTGTTCTAGAGAGATATTTTCTTTTTCTCTATTTTGTTTTGAACACACAAATAACCCTAATGAGATATTTGCTATAAAGTTCCTTTTATAGACAAAAGGAAACAAGTCAACATTTGACTCTCTCACCTCCTCATTATGGCCGGCCCTTTGTGTGATTATTTGGGCTTTGGGCTTTTATTATTTCAAGTCATCTAATGCTTGAATAAAAGCCCAATGGGTTTAGGCCCAATGGGCCCAATTAAACCCGAACGTTTCTTTAAGCCCAAAACGATCTTTTATCGCTTTTATGATTTGTTTAGACTTTCTAAATTGATCACCACACTTAATTAATCCAATTAATTATTTCCATCATCCATTAGTTACTCACTACAAGAGTGTATTGGTGAACAATCTTTTAGGTTCTAATTAGCAAGGCAGTGAGGTGATTGGCACCAATCCAATTGATTATATTTAATCTAATCACTTAGCAAATTAAAACTTACTTTTAATTCGCCTTCTTCTTTGATGATTACATTTAATCATCTAGAAGAACTCACAAGCCATGAGTGACATCTAAACATATATCATGGCTTCCCAAGCTAATGTAGAAGTTATTCAGAGAACCTATTCAGTTGGAATTACAATGTAATTCGATCCTTCTCTAATACAATACTCTTAATCACATCACTAAGGTATGGATGTACTATGTCAAACCCCTAATGTGATTATACGTTCTTATATGATTCAATTGAGTCGTATAGGAACGCTTTCCTTTACTACGCTCGATACTTCGGCCGAAGATTCCCGAATCATATCTTAGAGTATTCATCCTCTCATAACGAGGATTAGAGATCCCTTGCTGCGCATTCACTTGTCTTCATGGCTAAGTGGCTTAACCCCGACCATGCCGTGGACACCCGCGGATGGAGTGACTTTGACATAATCAAAGATCAAGTACTTAACTACAAGACAACGACGATGTCTCAGGTAAAAGGATTACTTACATTATTCCAACCATTAGAGTTACTTGCTTGACATGTGAGTAGACCTCCATTCAAGTACTCTCGTTTGATTGTGTTCAGTGAACTCATTCCCTTAATGAGCACCTACATACCTGTCTTAGTGTCACTACACGAATAGGATGAGACTTTCTATCCTTCCATTTGAAGCGGACATAGTATGTACCGGTCTATGCATTGTCAGTATCCCTCCGACAATCCTATGACCAGGAACCTTTTGGACATGATGGTTATGTGAAGAAGGTCGCTGTAATCTAACGTCATTAGATTACTTCTTCCATCGATCCATCGTCCATGGATTCACTATTTAGGACATATTTCATTTATTGAGATAGTCCTAATTAGTATCATTGCCTTCTGATGTATAAGAAACATATATACATCAATTCATTGTCCTGAAAGGTTTCTTCCAAAGATTGACTTTCAGGGCATATGTCAAACAATTACCTCAATAATTTTACGTCTCGGATTTCGAGTGCCATGTGTCGATGTGTGAGTAACTTTGCAAATTTCTTGTTGCTAAGGAATCTCAATAATTTTATGTCTCGGATTTTGAGTGTCACGTGTCGATGTGTGAGTAACTTTGCAGATTTCTTATCAATAAGGAATCTCAATAATTTTAGGTCTCGGATTTCGAGTGCCACATGTCGATCTGTGAGTAACTCTCCAGAATTTTTGCCGATATGTAATCTCAATAATTTTTCTAATAGGATTTCAAGTGCCACATGTCGAGATGTAATTGGTTGTGGGAATTATTGATATGATTTTTATTTGCGTGTCACTTCATATCTTCAACTTTCAATGTCCATAAATAGGGTGTATATTGGCCTATAATTCACACACCTTCAGCTCTGCCCTCTCTAGTATCTCTTTCAATTCAAGTTTGCAATGAATTCAAACTTTGGATCTTTTTCTGGTTCCAACTAGGGGTCCTCTTCCAATTCCAAATTGGAAGATAAATGGGCACAAATAAGGTGAGAAGATGAGGAGTCTGATGAAGAAGATGAAGCATGGCACAATACATCACATATGAGAGCCATGGCTGGGTCATGGCTTTTCAGGCAACTGAAGAACAACCTCAATAAGGTGACTCTATTGTTGGTCACGGTTACAAGCCATGAAATAGAGAGATGAAGTATCAGAATCTGATGAACAACTACTTTAACCCCAACTTGGTGTATAACACGAAGATTTCAAACGTCGCTTCCGGATGAGGCTTTATGTCTTCGAGTGTGTACTTCATGATGTCCAACATGTCAATCGGTGTCATGTCTTTGAGCGTGTACTTCATGATGTCCAACATGTCAATTCATACTTTCAACAAAACTGGATAGAGCAGGCTGCCTTAATTTCTCACCTCATCAGAAGGTTACTGTTGCACTTCGAATGATGGCCTATGCCTCCCCAGCTGATGCGATGGATGATACATATGGTATGTTTGAGTCTACATGCCTTGATACTCTTGTTGAATTCTGTCAAACAGTTGTTCAGCTTTACAAAGAGGATTACCTTCGTCAACCAAATCAAGCAGATCTAGAGCGGTTCATTCGCAATGCTGAAGATTGTGGCTTTTTGGGCATGATAGGGTCATTAGATTGCATGCATTGGCAGTGGAAAAATTGTCCCACTGAATGGCAAAGAAGCTTTAGTGGAAAATCGAGAAAGCCAACAGTTGCGTCAGGTGGTTGCGTCATTTGACACATGGATCTGGCATGCTTTCTTTGGAGTCCCATGATCCCAAAATGATATTACAGTTCTTAGTTGTTCACGCCTCTTCAATAACCTGACAAAGGGTAAATCATCTTAACTTGACTACTACGTCAACGACCGTTAGTACAACATGAGGTATTACTTGGTAGATGGCATCCACCCAAAGTGGGCGACACTTGCCCAAGCAATTGAAAACCCTACGAATGACGTCAAAAAGTGGTTCACCTTACACTAAAAGGCATATTGGAAAGATGTTGAGAAAGCTTTCGGTATTCTACAAGCACGGTGGAAGATCATTAAGGAACCGGCAAGAGGGTGGAGTCGAGAAAATTTGGACTTCATCATGATGTCTGACATCATATTACACAACATGATTGTAAAGGATGAGCGGGATAGGTATATTGATAGAGAGTTTGATGATGACCAAGATGATCCAAATAGGTCAAGAAAGGCTCGTGCAAAAATATATGATAGACCTAATTTGCCTTTGAATCCAAGAACTAGTAATATCTCTTTAAATGAGTACATGAGACGTTATAGGATGATACGTTCCCGTGTCATAAACAAGTCCCTACAACAGGATCTTGCTGTACATCTTTGGGCCAAAAGAAGCATGGAGTAGGCGTTTAAGTTTTATGTTGTTAAATGTTTTTTTTAATGTTGTTTAATATTTTTTTATATTGTTTAATGTTACTTAATGTTATTTAAGGTTGTTTAATATTGTTTAATGTTGTTTAATGTTACCTAATGTTATTTAATGTTGTTTAATGGCTTAGGTAGTTATAGGAAGAAAAAAAAATTAACAAAAAATTTGTAAAAAAAAAAATCAAATCTAACGGCTAGCTAACGTCAGCAAGTAGTCGTTGGATTCAAACTACTGGATCGGCCCAAGGCTGGCTGGGTTGGGCCAGCTGGTTGGCCTTTTCTCCATTTTTTGGCCTGGTGGGGCCTATGAGCCCTTTGGCCTAGCCTTCGGTTGGAGAGAGTTTTCGTGTCATTTTGAGCTATTTTCGACCCTATGGCCCTCTAGTCGGATCGGTTGGAGATAGCCTTATATGTAAAATTTGAATTTAGGGTTCGGTGGGGGGTTAGGATAGTTGAATACAAGTTATGGGCTTTGTGTGTGAGTATTATCTTTTTGTACAATAACATATTTATATTGAATGCTGGGGGATTAAGTTGCTATCGAGCTCATCATTTTTAAAATTTGGACCTAAGAGTTGTTATTTATGAGTAAAATGAATATCATTAGGCCATAATACTAACGGTTGTTTGAACGTACAAAATAACAAGACTATCTGATCGAACATGATACACAAGTCTTAATCGAGCCTTGGTACAATGTTATCGTGTCTCGTGTTATGTAAATTCTTTTTGACACATGTCTAAATGGGACCAAACACAAATAATTTACTTTTCACTCTGGGGTCTGGACATGTCTGGCAAAATATCCCCTCCAAAATTCACACGCTTCTTGTTTGCACTTTCACCATCTTCGCATTCTCACAGCCTAACCCGCACTACACCCAAACACCTCCCTCTCTCCTCTCTCTCTCTCTAACCTTCTTTGCCGCACTTCTCACGCGCTCTCCGATTCCCAATTCTCCAATGGCCACCGACACACAGAAGCCCAGCGACACCACCACTGCCCTAGAAACCCCTAAGAAAACCCTAGGCACCTCCCCGGTCCCACCCATCTCCACAATTTCGGATCGACCTGAAAATCCGTCCGGCGGCACTCCCTCCGATCTACCTCCGTCGTCCGTGGTTAACTCCGAAGAAAACTGGTCCAAGGCCGACTCCGAGGATACCAAGACTGGCTCTGCCGCCGGTGACGCGGCTGCTCCGGCTACCGCCATTGAGAAGAAGATGCGCCGTGCCGAGCGGTTTGGGATATCCGTGCAGCTCACAGAAGAAGAGAAACGCAACTCTCGTGCTGAGAGGTAATTGGGATTAGGGTTTTTTTTTTGTTGCTTTCTGGTAAGAAGAGTAGGAAATGGATTTATGGAAACCGAATGCACCCATTGTTCTAACATTCACAAACAGGGCACTTATGAGCAGAATATTAGTTCTTGATAATTAAAAAAAGATTATGATTTTATTAATTGAAGGATAATGATACTTGAATTGATGATATGAGATTTAATTGTAGTGATAATACATTCTTAGATCAGTAAAGATAATATGTTTGTTTGAATTTGATGAGGATTTGACTTAATTTAATTGTAGTGACAATACATCCGTATATTATCCGCTGAGAATTGCGTTTCTAAAGGTGTTGTTTGATCTGATGTCAGGTTTGGTACTGTTTCGACATCGCTTGGATTCCAAGCATCTAAAAAACCAGATGACCTAAAGAGAAAGGCTAGAGCAGAGAGGTTTGTCATGGAGTGGTTGTTCAGAATTCTTGAATTTGATTCTACCAAATATTGGGTTATTTGTTTGTTTTGTATTAAAGATTGTCATTAATCTCTTTATTGTTATCAGGTTTGGGCTTCCTGGCCCAGCTGTGCTAGGTGATGAGGATGCAAAGAAGAAGGCTCGTGTTGCTCGGTTTGCACCTATTTCCAAGACAGATACTAAAGCTGATCCTCAGGAAGAAGAAAAACGAAAGGCAAGGGCACTCAGGTATGTAGCACTCAAGGCCTGATGATTATATTTTCTGTTTTTTCTCAATTGAGGTTTCTTTCTGTTTGTTTTAATTCTCCTGAATCGTTTATGTTATATTTCTAGGTTTTCAAACACCTCAAAGGGTTCTCTTACTCAAGTGAATGAAAAGGGTAACGTTGAGCCGGTAAGAGACTCTTAGTTTGATTTTTATTGGAACATTTTGTATAAGACTTTCTCTCTTTGTTTTTTTTGTTTTTTTTTTCCATTTTCATTCTGCTTCTTGCAGTGCTGATCTTTATTTTTTTTAAATAAACTAGAAGGCAGCCATAGTGGGCAGCGCTGGTGGAGGGGTCTGAAAAGAAGCTTCATTTTCTTAGTAGTAAGTTAACTTTTATGAAATTTGGGAGCTATGCGACCAGTTTTAATCTACTTTCTATTCTGTTCTCCTTCTTGATTAATATACAAGTATGTTATGTTTGTGTTCCTTGAGCTGCTTCAGTTTGTCTTATACTTCTGTTTCTTGTGCATGTATAGGATTCTAACATTTTGTGGTTCCCTCAAAGGCGTCCGTAACAGTACCTATCTCTGATTGCATGGATTATCAGGTCGAGTATTTTCCCAATGGTCTAGTTATCTTCTACCGGTCACTGAACACAACTTGGCAGCATAGGGGAGCGTTATTTCATGCTTGGTTTTGGTTCCTTTATCAATTTTCCTGGCGAGGCTTTGAATAATCAACAACTACCTACTTAGTGTTAATCTACCCTGCAATCTAACAAGAATGTCAGAAATTCAGTATTTATGACCTAGGGAAAATTTAGTACTGGAGGATGCATTAGTGGCAACTTTTGGTGGGTCATTCATCCAATTTATGCATACAAAGATAATATCTCGTAATTGTTTGCCTTGAATAAACACGATGCAGTGTTGAACAGTATTCTGAAGTTGGTTTGCTAAGTCTACACCTTCTGATATGGATATGTAAGCAACTTAATCCATTACTGTGGGATCCAGGTCTTAGTTTTCTAGGCAATCGATCCTTGTAATATTAGTTATTGGTGGTCAAATTTTAAACTTTTGATGGTGTGTTGAATGGTAAAAACATGTTATTTAAGAAGCAGAAGAGTCGAGCTCATGCACAGTTGAAGATGGCCGCAATAATGGAGTTTTGTTAGGGTGTTACATATCTGTTTGTTACAGGACCTGCATAGTTTTATTGACTTGTGTTCTAGCTTAAGTAAACTGAATCTTTTTTTTCTCTTTTATTTTTTTATTTTTTTTGTTTTGGGGGGGGGGGGGGGGGGGGGGGGGGGTGGGGGTTGTGTGTTAGTTCATATTGACCATCTTTTCTTAATGCCCATTGGGTCGGATTAGATTAGATGAGGTGTATGGGCAAATCCGATTGAGTATTGCTGTCCGACACTGCCATGTTTGTCATGTCTAAGATTAACTGACTTGAAGCTTTGTTAGATGGAAATCTTAACATGTATTAGTTATTCATATTTGCTCAACAGAGGATTTCTTGAGACTCTGGTGTTAGAATTTCTGATATTCTTGGTTGGCGATTTTGGGTTAAGTAGACAATTTGGAGGTGGTTGTTGGTTTTCTTAAGCCTTGCTGGGTTAGTTCTGCAAACTTCAGGTAGCATACCAGGAACGGATGGTACTCGTTAATACTTTGTTCAGTTTTTGCTGTGTAATTTTTTATTTTTGTAGAAAAATCCACCTCATGTGGAAATTCATGTGTTGTATTAGGTATTGTGGACGGAACGACATGTTAACTTAATTTTGGAGGGAATCACAAAATGTTTGTTACATTCTCCGTCTGTTCAAGTTATCAAATTGCTAATTAATTTCTTTGTTATTGCCATATTGATGGGTACTTGTGAGGTATCCTGTCTGTCTTGAGTTTGCAAATTAAAAGGCATGAAAGGTGATGATTGGTTTATTACTTAAACATTAATAAACGTGCTTATTTCTATTGTGAATACATCTTTAGTTTACAAATTGTCTCCAAATTTAGTATCCTTAGCATTACCCTTCTTTTTATCGATTTGTATGTCGATTTATGATCTCCCCTTTTTTCCACGTGCACTCTTCCCCTCATTGTTTCCGTCCCTCAGCCCTATTTATACTCTTTGAACAAAAACAAAGGACGGAAACAATGAGGGAGGGGAGTGTAGAAGGGGAAAAGAGGAGCGTGGAAATTATTACTTGATTTATTGTTTCTCTGGTGGTTGTGCATAAGGGTGGGTTTGATATAGTTACTGTACCAGAATTCTCATACCAATTATCATATCAAATTTTCGGTTTGGCAAAATATATTACTATTATCGTATCAAACTTTCGAAATACTAAAATTTGGTATTGCCAAATAGTTCGGTTGGCATGATATGACAATGGTAATTGTCACTTTGTTTGGGGACAAAATTAGTTTTTGATTTTTTAACCCAATTCAAGGGCAAAACTCTTTTTTTTTATTGTAGCCTAAATTCATCTATTATTCATTATTCACACACACAATAATTCAAATGATTCATCAATATTCATGATGAAAATTAAGTTTACAATCCAAATAGAAATTACAAACCAAGACAAATAGAAGTTAACAATCTAAATAGAAGTTAAAGTTTCAAACCGAATGAATATTGAAACTAAACTTCAAAAAGTAAAATTTATTGATCATTTCTTCAAACTTGAGATGTTGGAAGCTTTTGGAGGATGCATTGAACTTGTAGAAGATTGAGCTTGTGTCAAGCATACATTACAAACAAAGAAACCATATTAGTAGCAAAAAGAATTAAAGTTGAAAACCATTTAATAACAAATATACTAAAAAAAAAAAATTAAAGCATATCTTACTTGTTTCCACTTCTTTCATTTTCTTGTAAAATTGAAGCATATCTTCCGTTGGTTCCTTGTAGAAGTTTACTTTATCCGTCTCAGCCAATCACTAGTACACACTAGTGCATCTACCATTTAAGGAGTTATGGATGCCATATAAGGGTCCACAACCCTCCTCCCTAGGCTCAATGCATTTTCACTAGCAACAGTAGAAGTGGGGATTGCAAAGACATCATTGACTATTTGTGAAAGAATTAGAAACTCTTTTGTGTTTGATTTCCACCAACTCAATAGTTCAAAGTCACCAACAACAATGCTAATATAAGTAGGTTTTATTTTCAAATTATTGGAGTATTATAAATATGTGTTATATAATTATATATTATATTATATTTTGGATATGGTACGGTAATATTGTGATAATGTTATTCATTATCAATACCGTACTATGAAATTTTAGTACGGTACAATACCGTACCATTACCGATTGACAAAAAAAATTTGGTACAAAATTAGTATGATACAACAATTAACAATTCAGTTGGCACGGCAATTTGACAAAAAAATTCATCTCTAGTTGTGCATGTGAACATGGGAAGTGGGTAAACATCGATTTTGAAAACGACAAATATCTGTAAATCTTTAGGTGTAGTTTAATTATTGGTTAAATATCTTTATTAGCCTCAAATCTCAAATTTGCTTTCGGATTTCATGGTTTTTCAGATGGTGCTGGAATCATTTCCAAAAATTTAATATTTGGAAATCATTTCCAGATAAAATTATTTTCCTCTATAGCGGTGTTGTAAATCATTTCCAAATGTTGTACTCTGGCCCCCGTTCTGAACGAAGTTGCTCCTAGTTTCACCCAACAAAAAATACTTTCTAGGTTCCTTTTGTCTGTCCGGCCTTCCAATTGGAAATTCGAATTTATTCCGGGTGTAAATGTGATTGTTTTTAATTAATTAAGTTACAATTCCTTGCATAATTTGAGCCTTTTTGTGCTGAATGAAAATTCGACATTTTAATGTGTCAAATCAAAATTACTAGAATGCATTTTTTTTAATCTTAACGGTGTGTCAAATCTGAACGCTAAAGTGAATATTGGGGTTGAACTATTTGTTTGCCTTTGGATGACAATGAATATAAATAAAAAGACGGACCTCAAGCTTATAAAGCTTTTCGCTTTACAGAAATTGAAGGAGGAATATATATCGTATGCAATTTTACCTTGACTTTATAAAAAAAATTGTTTCCACGACCCAAAGCAATGACCTTGGGGTCACAAAGGAGCAACCTTACCTTTTGGTCATAAAGGATAACAATGAATATGATTACATGGAATAATCCCATATAAATGGTTATGGAATTTAAAATCGTAGACGGGGATACAGGGTATTCCTTTCTCAACTACAAAAGAAGGCTCAAAGCTTTTTATTTTTATTCCAACGATATTCTAACTTGATACAGATTTGAGCTTCGGTGCAAAGTGAGGATTACTTCTCTTGCCCCACTTAGCTACGCCCAGATCTGTGATCCAACGTTAAACTTATAGATTACAATTTACAAGAAGGAACCGAGTTACAGAAAATATTTTGGCAAAAGCACTCGTTGCCTTTTTACCAAAACAGGATAAAAATATAACAGAAGGCCGATCCAGAACTAGAAGTTGGGTTTTAATGAAAAATGAGACATGCGCGGGGAGCTTCCATTTTTCAACAGGCTTTGATTCAGAAACACCACCACCACCGTGATGTCGTCGTGAAAATGTCGCCTTACTCCGCGCTCGATTTTCCTCAAATCTGCGTACCTCACTTCCCTTTTCTTAGCCGCTTCTTGTAGTGCAGCTTCAATCAGCTTTCTTGCTATTCCCTGCATTACCAAGAAAATAGAAAATGTTCATTAACCGAAAGCTATTCCCAGCTTCAACCAGCTTTCTTGCTTTTCTAATTTTCACACTCTCATTTTCTTCTTCTGCGCTCCTCTCATTGTTTCGCTGTTTTAATTCTTGTTTGATTATTTTAATCCGAAAGCTAATAAAAAAGAAGAAAAGAAAAAAAAAAAAGGAGTGCATGGGAGAAAAGAGGAGTGTGAAAATCACTTTCGGGGAAAAATAAAGGGTACAGTTACAGGTGGACGTGGAGATTGACCTTGCGGGGGTAATCGTTGACAATGTCGACAGCCTCCTGGTTGCTAAGATGCTCCCACAGACCATCAGAAGCGAATATGAGAAACTGATCTTCCGGTCGGAGTTTAATTACTGATACTTGTGGTTCCGGGATTAGAATTGGCTTGAGGAAAGGTTCAGGTAGCCTATATTTTAGGGGTAGAGGCTCTCTGTTGAACTCTGCATTCTTCAAGTATGCGTCACCAATTGATCTCGAAACCTGCAAATCGAGAATATTAATATTAGTAATTTAGTACCAAGTTCAAATCTCATAGACGACAATTGTTGGATTGAAAAAAAAAAAAAAGGAAAGATGGTACCTGAATGAGCCCTTTAACGCGCCAAACTCGGTGCCTTAAAACGACAATCTTTGAATCGTGTGGATGCAACGACTTGAGTTCCTCTCTCACGGATTCTATGCTTGCATTGTGCTCTGCAGATAACTGAATAGCCATGACTTCTTTAGTTGCCCTTTCTAATTTTCCTAGAACCACCCTAGAGTCCCCAACATTTGCTGTGTAAAGCAGTCCATTGCATATTATCCCCACCAAACAACATGTTCCTGCAGATGCAATTTGTGGCTTGCTTTGCCACTGCTTCTTCACCACGGAGAGAAAACTCTCTTCCGTCGCCAAGTACGCCTTCTTGATCACGTTTTCCGACATGCATCGATGCTCAGCTGCAATTCCTGCTTTCCCAATTTGGGTTACAAAACGATTAGTGAGCTTAACATTCATCTTTCAGCCTCCTGAGGGCTGAGAAAGTATTAAAATATTCAGTTTCGAATGCAAATGGCTAAGAGAGGAGTCATGAGGGAAATTAAAAAGACAAACTTTTAACTTACTTTTTAGATTGCAGAAGAGATTTTCATTGACATATCTTGAAGCCTCAGGCCCTCCGTGTCCATCATAAACTCCAACAAAAGTCCCCAGAGGACCGCCTTTCGTTGTACACAGAGGACCAGATTCGAGCTGGCTTTGATCCTCGATGACAGAATTGGCCTGAATGGCAGCCATTGAGAATTCTCCCCAAGCATGCTGCCCAAAGTCCTTGTACCATAACAACCCATCAACCCGGCCGCTGGCTTCCCCACCAAGGCTAGGTCCATCATCCACTGCAGAAGGCCTCCAACATGACCCAACCATTTTTCCAAGCAACAACTTTATAACACACAACAAAACTTTTGTATCATATCATCATCCAAACGAGCCGGAAATCAGAAAATTGATCAAATCGAGATCAAGAGCAACGAGAGCAAGAATTAGGCTGAACCCCAGTTCTGTTTATGTTTCAAACCCGAAACCCCGTTCTCAACATTCTTACACCCTTCAAAACCAGACACCATTAATATGAACAAAAATTTAAGAAAAATGTCAAAGGGGTATGGGGAGGTAAAGTCACGTCACAAATGTGTCTTCGGACCAGAAGGCAAATAGTTTAAATGTTTGTTCAGAGAATATGGACGCCTGTTGGTTCTGTGTATCTTGAATTTGGGTTAAATACTTCTGGTTTTTCGATATGTGCCATTTTTGAGGAGCAAACTTAGCTGTAAAAGCACATACAGATTTGGAAATTGCAGAGGTTGGTCTGTGATCAGATGATCAGAGTGATAAGAGGGAGCACTGGATAAGAAAGGGGTTTGGAGTTTTTTGCCAGAAGATCTTCAAATTGTGGTCAGATGAGATCTAAGATGGGAAATAATAAGAGATTTTTGAGTTACAAAGCTCTGACATTGTTTGTGTTTTTTCTTGTTTTTTTGATGGTTTTTTTTTTTTTGGGTTTGTGAGAGTCCTTCCCTTTCCATGGTGGAGGTTTTGAGTTTCTATGTGACCTTTATTAGAAAGTAAACCAAAATTCTAGGCAACATTTTGGGCAATTAAGGAAGAAAAAAAAAAAAAACTTTAAGGTAAAGTAGAGATACGCGTAAATAATTACCATAAATTTAAACGCGTCTTGTATTTTTACTTGGATTATTTTTGGTTTAGTTGAAGTACGTAACTTCCAAGTAGTTATTTGTGACCTTTGCCTTGGTGGATCTTGCACTCTCATTTGACCTCTTGTGGGTTGAATAAATCCAAGCTCTATCTTTTTCAAACAAAAACTTACACTGGCTTGAGGCAATGAATTTGTGACAAGAACCTAATCATCATTAAAAGAGCTATGCATGCAATGATTTCAAACCAAGCCATGATTAAACTACTTTATCACTTACTGATTTAGACATGAGCAACTGGATTAAAACATTGTGCTCTATCATATGAATTTAAGTTTGTATTTCTCTTTTTATAATTTAAAATAAATTAGAATATTACTTAAAAAAAACATTTTCACTAGTTCTTCTCCAATTTTTAATTCTAATCTTTCTTCTAAGGGGAGAGGTTGAATATTTTGTAATTGATACTTGCTGTGTATTATGGGGGTCAGTTGACTTGAACTGATGTGTAACTGTTTCTTGATTGGGGGTTCTTGGTTGGTAGTATTCATGGATGTAATGAGAGAAGAAATGAAAACTCAATGGCCCATGCTATCCCATGCTCTAGCTAGGTTGGCAGATCAAATATGATACAGAACCACCCTGTTTGTGGATGGATGAGGCCCCTACATACATGCATAGAGGTTCTAGTAATTCAAAAGGCCAAGTTTTTTTATTCTTTTTACAAGACAATATTACAAGCGATATAACTACTCTAATTTTAATTTACATAAGGAGAGAGATGAAAGTTTGTATGCGGGACACAATGAGGTGAAGAGAAAGAATCGTATCCCTCATGCCAATCACCACCATTGTTTAAAATATCGGTTTTCCTGAAAATATCAATATACAAATTTGTGAAAATATCGACGGATATATTGAATATCGATATCGGTTGCTTTTGGTGGAAATTATGGAAATTTAAAATGAAACTTTAGGAAATTCAAACACTGGTTTAGATGAAATATAAATTATTATTTTTTCATAATTAACCAATAAGTCGAAAATATTAATGAAATTTGTTGATTTTAACCTTAACTTAAGAGTTCATCCGACACAAGGTGAAGTTTAGGCATCAAACCCCCCCTCCATATCTTTTTTCTTTCTTTTTCTGAATGTTTCCACGAAAAAGTAGACAATATCGAAGAAATTTCAAGCATTGATCATGACGGGCACTGTAATATTATGACCAACTAAGTTAGTTCAGAGATAGAAATTTCTTTTAATGAGGGCACCAAAAAAACTACTAACAAAACTTTAGGTATGGCCTATACCCAATATGATAATGGGGATTATTTCAAACGATAGATATATCACAATTTTAATGTTCAATGTTACAAAAATTTCAGTAGCGTAATGGAAAGTGGCAAAGTGAAGAGAAAAATATTAACACATGAGAGATAGGAGATGGTTTTTTATGTTTGAATGATGGAACATTAGCACTTTTGCTCGTATTATATTTGATGTGGGGTATGCTTGATATTACAACATATACTTACTTCAAATATATTAAGTGTATGTATATAATTGCAGTTTGTAACTTAACTCTGAATTACTTGAGTGGGAGCATCTGCCCTTAGTGAGCCTTCATTGGCTCCATCCATGCAACTAACCGTATGCTCTCAACAAGGTGAGTATAAGTTTTAATTTTTGTCCAATGCATCAAACTATAACAAAAACATCAAAACTAAAAAATAAATTAAACATTTGTGTCTATGCAAAAACTGAGAAGGGGAAGTTGAATGCAATGTGTGCGTGCATTTCCGAGTTTTGGTTGCATGTTGTTTGTCTCAAGCAAAAAAGAATGGGTCCATTTTCTTTGGCATCACGAGAAGAAGATGAAAGCCCAAAGTATATGGTACACGCACTCCGCACCAATAACGGACCTACATATGCATGTTTTTTCACCGACTTTGATTCTGATTATTTATCCAATTATCATGACAAACTATTTCCGGACACGTCTTTTCTCAAACTGCACACTTTTGTTTATTTTTTTCTTTAAATATTCTTTGATTTATTTGATATAAAAATCTGAAGTAAGAATGTACAGGGCAATAGCGGATCCGGTTTTTTTTTATTTTTTTATTTTTATTTTTAAAGCTTGGTGTGCTGTTCTTGCTTAAGTTTCTTTGTTTGTTGGCGGTCGTACTGATGGTAGCGTCGGAGGTGTTCGGGCGAAGATTTCTTCCGGCGGGGAGGGTCTTCGGCACCTTGGCACAGCTCCCCTAGGGATTGGCATGTTGGTTTGAAAGTGTTTGGTGGTCGGGCTCTTATTAGTTCGTCCACTATAAGAACAAGACATAGTTAGTTCTGAAATGTGCCTTTGTGGGGCCTAAGGTATAGGCCTTGAGGCTCACAATCAAAACTAAGTGCTTAGGCGTGCCACTACTATCTCATTATAGTAGATGTTGAACAAGTGTGTTTAAGTCGATTTCTTGCACCCCAAGTTACTCGGACTTCTTGTTATCAAATGATTGTCATGGATGGGTTAAGTCCATATTAAGTTCTTTCTTGCCTTGAGATCAAGGACTTTCAGTTATGGTCTTGTATGCTTAAAAGAAAGGTGTCCAGAACCCCTTAAGTCATTTGTTTAGTTCTAAATTGGTTTTAGATGCAAGAGGATCCATAAAGACAACCAGATCTGAGCATAAATGGAACTTTCAAAGTAGAACATATGTTCAAATGACTTGAATACATGATGGACAATATGTTAAATGATAGATCTACTAGTTTAGAAGACAAACAAAGAGCACTAGACAAGATTTCACCTTGTCCAACAAGGTTGAACTTCTTGCAAATGTTTCTCTTTGATTTTACAAAGGTTGAAAGCCTTGAAAAGTAATGGGTGGTAAACGAGTTTACACAAGGGGATCGATACTACGGTGGTAGCAGAGCTTTAAACTAAGGAAATATGAACTTTATGGGTAGGCGATACCTAGAAGATCAGAGATATGGGTTGTTTACAGCTTACGTTTGCAAATCTGGATTGAGAGTAGAGTTTGTAAGTTTGTTTGTTTGATTGGTTGAGTGTCCTTGTCTCTGGGGCCACTTCTTTCTTTTATAGGCAGCTTGCCCAGCTGCATTGCTTGCGCCCTTGCCCGAGAGCATTTTGGAAGACAATGAGTCATCACCTATTTTTTACTTAAGTGCCACTAAAAATTACTTTTTGGCTGATAGTAGATTAGTCCTTATCACTTGTCACTTCCATAGGTAGGCAAGTGGCCTGTTTGTGGTTTGAGAAGGCTTCACTTCTTCTTTGGGCTTCATGTTGGGCTCCGGATAAATCCCTTTTATTTTGACATCCTTGGGCTTTTCTTGGTTTGGCCCAAAGTTCAAATATTAACCCAAACTTGAGGGATTGAGAGATTTTCAAGTCGAAGTGGGTAGTTGCCCACATTTACCATAGAATGAGTGGCAGATCAAGAAATCCAATCTTTGCGAGTTCTATTGTAAAATGTCCAAGTTTTTTTTAGACATAAACTTTGCATGAAGCACAGAAAAAATTCAATTTGTACATTGAGGCCTTTCATCGAACAGTTTGTAGGCTTGTTGGCATTAGCCAATCCACGTTGTGCACTTGTCAACAAATATCAATATCTATTGAATGAATTTAATGAGTGCTAGCGAGTATTGTGAATGCAATCTATTGTTGCCGAGAAAAGCCCAACAACAACAAAAGAAATCCGTATCTAACATCCAAAAAGTTTCCGAAAGACCTTTACATGCATCTTTCTCAGCTTACAGGTGGTCCCGAAATCACCTTGATCCCTATGTGAATCTCCCCTTGCATAGAATGAGTCCACCCACATACATGGAAATAAACTAAATGTCTGAAAATCACTTCCCATTATTATCTTAATGTCGACCACTATAGATAAAGGCGCGGCCTAATTTACCACTATGATTGCCGTCCATCAATGGCTGGGTCTACCCATTTCGAGTTTTGTTACAATAATTTCATAATTTCCCAAATCTGGTTCAACCATATGTGGCAAAAAAAACCCCAAATGCTTAGCTTTAATCAGATTGAGAGATACAGTCACGTTTTACATTAACTTTAGTCAGTGTAGGTGGAGTTTGGCCATTGGTTGCTTTTTGTGGACTAATAAGCTCTCCCACTTTTATGGTTGCATGATATGTGTCACTCTCTTTACGTGTCATCCACCATTTGTGTCTGTGAGCACAATTTTATGTACAAGGATCTGCATTTGCAATGCTATATGCAATCACATAGATACAAAAGTTATTTTGGATGCTTCGACGGAATAGTCAACTAGTTATTTGTCTAATGATAATTTGATTTTTAATGTTAAAAATAAATTCCAAGAATTAAGCAGAGATATATACGAAATGTTCACAGACAAAGGAATGTGGAGTGTGTGATATCAAATTAGGCTTGAGAAGGGTCGGAACTTGAGAAGAGGGGAATGAAGTTAGTTGTCCAACATGCAAGAGTATTCGATGTGGTAGTCGCAACATGTCAATAAACACACAAGATGGGAGCTATAAGTCATTTGAATGAGACATGATGTAAGGGTGAAAGGACTTTTGCGTGTACGAGCAAATGGAATACGTGATTCAAAATCTCATACTAAATTTTTTATCTCGATATACGAGTTTGTTTGGTGCTTGGAAGAAGAAATGATTAATCGTAATCAATGAATTGTCATATTCCGTATGTTGTGATAAAATTTTAGATGTTGACTTATTAAATTGCATAACATCCAAGATATTGTGACTAACAAATCCATGTTGAGGCATATAGCCACCAAATACCATATTAAACTTAGAGGACTGAATAAAAATCATTACAAAATGATGAAAACCAATTATAACATGAGAACTTTAACGAAAAGCTCTTTGTACTGTTCACTTTAACGAAAGACCACATTTTTACACTAAAAATAAATCCTGGTACTATTCACTTTACCATTTATTTTGTCCTTATCATTAAAACATATCTAAAGTTTGTCTGATAATTATTCACTTTATCATTAGTTTTCCTTTATAACATATCTAAAGTTTGTCTGATAATTATTATGTTTTTCCTTTTGTTCATGATTGAGATAGAGGGAAGATGATCCATGTTTATCGATTCGTAATAAGATTGAAGGATTATTATTATTTATTTATTTTTGTCAAAAGATTGAGAGGAATTGGATTGAGGAAGAATTAGAATGTGATTATTATTGTGACAACCCGTCCCGAAATATTATTCACGAGGATGTGAATTGACAGATTTGCCCTAGAGCGTTGAGGCATGTTTGTGAATTTTGTTAAAGGTTATTGGTCCCATTGTGTTAATTCCCATTGTGTTAATTCCTACACTTTTGGGACTAATTGGGAACTAAGGAATAATTGGTTGTGATTGGTGGTTGATGTTGGACCACATGCACTATTTCTCTCTCTCCCGTATCTCTCTCTATCTCTCGAACTCTCACTCTCTCTCCTCTCCTTATGTACGGACAAGCACTAAAGTCACCTTAAAATTCACGGTTCGAAGGTTTTAAGGTAATATTCTTGTTCCTTATCTTCCCCTGAGTCCATTGGTACAAGTTTTGGAACTTAGAACCCTCGAAATCACGTCGAAACCATAACCCCGTTTGATATCACTGTTCATGCACTCGTGAAATGTTGGTTTTCAGGGGATTCTAAGCTTATAGGAAGCTTAGTGAGGTCCCAAGGAAGCTCGGAGTGCTTCGTTTGAAGGAATTGGACGTCGGGATTGTGGATTGGAAGCTTGGCCAGATTTTGTGGAAATTTCCCGGTAAGATTTCGTAACTTTTAGAGCTTTAAATTAGTATAATGTGATTCTACAAGTTAGGAGGTTCATTTTGATATAAAGATCGAGACAAATGGATGAGAAACGAAGGAGAATAGTGGTTTTGAAAATTTCCCCAGATTCCGGCGCCGGAGCCAGAGGTTGAAGGTGACGGAATATTTCATCAATTCTGACGCCGTTAGTTAAATTAAACAGTTTCCATTAGAAGTTGACGAAATATTCCTGACGCCGTTTAGAAGCTGTCAGTGTGCCTGGCATGTGGCCGCGCGTGGGGGCGCATAGGTCCGTGCCATTTCTGGCGCGTGGGGGCGCGTGACAGGTCTAAAAATAATTCTAAAAATTTAGGGATGTTCGTGATGTCGAGTATATCACGTTGGTATGTTCAAATGCCAAAATTGATTAACGTATGAGAAGTTATTTCTAAAGTTCCGTTTATGTACGTTAAATAACGTTTATTTAGTTACTTCTCATATAGGCGAGGCCTATCCGGAGGACGAGAGTAGCCAGGCTAGGCGTGAGGGCTACGACCCGGCTATTTATCAGTGAGTGGGCAGTTTGTTTTCCGTACATACCTATATATATTGCTATTTTTCCCAGAAAATGAATCTTAACGATGAAATGATTTGAGATGCCATGCAAGTATCTATTTATTTTAATTATGCATTAGTACTTGCATATAATTGTGATGGTGCTGCAGACGCACAGGTAAGTATCAGGTAAAGTTCTATACTAGTTAGGATGAGAATGAAATGATGTGATGTGATACGAATGAATGAAATGATGTGATTTGAGCTCATACACCTGCACATATTGTTAGTGCTCACGCCCAGAGTTAGGGGCACAGTCTTTCACGTGTCGTTCACCTCCCGCACCGCATGCTCGCCTTGGATCCAAGTAGGTGCACAGTTCTGTCGTATAGACCACTATAGGTGAGTTCGACTCGTAGGTGACCCGCGAATCATTCGCACAGTCTTCACGTGATTGTAGCACTAAAGCATTCTTATATTGATACAGTGATATGATAGTGACCTCATGAGGATATTGATGTATGTGCAGAGTATATATATGATGAGATTGAGATGTTATGAGCTATATATATATATATGCAGCCGAGGGCTGAGACGATTATCAGATATTGTTCACATCACAGATTTACGATATGAGCATACAGTTGAGATTGAGTTATGATACTTTTGCATGGCATACCTACAGATATTTTCGGCATGATTTTGAGATATATATGTATGAGTATATTTTATTCTGGGAAATTATACAGGTTTTACGGAGAGGGGTTACAGTTTTTGAGAAAGAATGGTTTTGAAAAAGATTTGTTTTACTGACCCACTCAACTTGTTTTTCGCCCCTCCAGGTATTAAGTAGTGTTCATTAGTGGCATACGAGGATCTCCCGGACATTCTGACAAAATTCACTTATGTAGGATCACATGCGGGTGTTATTTCCATTTAGTACGTTCTGCTTGACTGCACTTAGTCATTTATGCTCTGAATTTGTATAAGCACTATAAACGCTCGCAGTAGCACACTCTCTTTTATTGGATGGCTAGTGGCTTGGTTTTAGTTGGTTCGTATCTTTCTAATCAATCTCGCTTCCGCAGTACGCACATGGTTACGTCACGCTCACGTGACGGCCAACACGCCCCACTTTCGGGTCGGGGTGTGTCAATTATGGAAGTTGTTTACTGTCTGGAATTGGAGTAAAAATGTTGCTGATTCCCAAATACCCCTAAACTGAAATTAAAACTAGTATCCTTACTAAATTGGCCATGTTCTAAATAAGTTAATTTATGTGTCAGGTAATAACTTTAATTTCCATAACAACATATACTTTTGTTTTAACAAACGATATTATCTACACTAAGACAATTTCCAACTCTTGGGGGTTTTAAACCTAAAATTTTGAACTTGGAAAATTTAGGTTTTAACTCAGAAATAGTTTTTCTGCTTTAACCTTTTTGGGTTAAATTTTTAACCCGAAATTATTAAAAAAAGAATTTAGAATATTTTTTTTCTTAAAGTAACTTTTAAAAAAAATTACATAGACTATTCTAATTTAATTTTAGGGTAAAAGACATTTTACTACTCTAATGTTTGGTGGTTTTCAACATTTAGTACATCAATTTTTTTTCATCCCAGAGTCATACCTAAAGTGTAAATTTTGGGACAGTCTCATACATCCGTTAGTCAAACTGTTAGTTCTCCCGTTAAGTGATGACGTGGCGCCCTGATTGAGTGTCACGTGTCATTAAAAATATTTAAAAATTATTTAAATAAAAAAATATTTAAAAATTAGTATTTAAATAAAAAAAATAGGGTAAAAGACATTTTACTACCCTAATGTTTGGTGGTTTTCAACATTTAGTACATCAATTTTTTTTCATCCTAGAGTCATACCTAAAGTGTAAATTTTGGGACAATCTCATACATCCGTTAGTCAAACTATTAGTTCTCCCGTTAAGTGATGACGTGGCGCCCTGATTGAGTGTCACGTGTCATTAAAAATATTTAAAAATTTCTTCTTCTCCCCCCTCCTCCTTTTTCTTCTTCCCTCTTCCTTCCTTCCTCTTCTTCTTCTGTTGCCCAGATTTCGTTTGCTTGTTTTTTGTTTTTTTTTCTTTTCTTCTTCTTCTTCTTCATTCTTCTTCCTTTTTCTTCTTCCCTCTTCCTTCCTCTTCTTCTTCTTCTGCCCAGATTTCGGCCCAGATTTCGTTTTTTTTTTTTTTATTCTTCTTCCTTCTTCTTCCCTCTTCTTCTTCCCTCTTCTTCTTCCCTCTTCCTTCCTCTTCTTCTTCTTCTACCCATATTTCGTTTTTTTTTTCTTTTTTTTCTTATTCTTCTTCCTTCTTCTTCCGTTTTCTTCTTCCCTCTTCTTCTTCCCTCTTCCTTCCCCAATCCCCCATGCCCACCCTCCCACCCACACCCAGATCTTCCCGTCGACCCGTGTCCCCCCAACCCAAACCTTCCCTTCGATTTTTTTTTAGTTTAGTTTTGCTAAATTTGGTGCGGGTTGCAGAGGAGATGAGGGAGGGTGGGTGATGTGAGTTGCAGAGGAGAGAAGGGAGGGAGGGTGGGTGGGAGTTGCAGAGGAGAGGAGGAGAAGGAACAAAAAAGAAAAAAGAAAAGAAGACACAAAAACAGAACCCAGAAGAAGAAGAAGTAGAAGAAGAAGAAGAAGAAGAAGGAGAGAAGAATAAATTTTTTTGGGTAAAAGACATTTTACTACCCTGATGTTTGGTGGTTTTCAACATTTAGTACATCAATTTTTATTATCATTATTTTTTTTTATTTAAATACTAATTTTTAAATATTTTTTTATTTAAATAATTTTTAAATATTTTTAATGACACGTGGCACTCAATCAGGGCGCCACGTCATCACTTAACGGGAGAACTAACAGTTTGACTAACGGATGTATGAGACTGTCCCAAAATTTACACTTTAGGTATGACTCTGGGATGAAAAAAAATTGATGTACTAAATGTTGAAAACCACCAAACATTAGGGTAGTAAAATGTCTTTTACCCTTAATTTTATGAACATTTTAACCTAAAAATATTTACATTCAGATAATTATTGAAAAATTACTAAACCGACACTCTAAAACTCGTGGAACACTATTAAAGAATATGAAACACATGAAAGAATATGTTTAAATTACTTTAATTATTGGATTTAAATTTGGACTGTTAGATTTTTGTATCGTTGGATATGATTATAGTAGATCTTAGTTGTTGGATTTAATGAATTTATAAATATAAAACTAAAAAAGTGCACATATATGGTGGGCCAGCCCACTAACCCAGGGGGAATTCAGGGCCAAATCTTCTGACACACCCCGACCTAGAAAGTCTACTAGGACACCGAAGTCGAGCTGTGCTGGCCGACACCTGGAAGGTGACGAAGCCATAAAGTGTAGCGATGTGAAAAATGTGAATAAATTTAAACCTAAAAGTGCCTAAACACCAGAGTGTGCTTGTGAGCGGGAGCGAACCCACCTCACGCGTGACTTCAGAGCATAAGTAAATACAGTAGAGCGGGTAAGAAGTATACCCTCAGAAGTAGTCACCAATCTAGAGATTCGCTAATAATCCTCGTCGATACGAACCTTAATAGCTAAACCTGGAGGGGCGCAAAACAGAAAACGTGAGTGGACAAAAACAAAGCTTTTAAAACCATTTCAATATCAAAAGTACTAACCCCTCTCTGTAACACCCGTATACTTTTCCCAAAAAATAATACATATATAATCATATACAAAAATAGGCTGTAAAACGATAAAACTCGAATATGCCATGTCAGAAATATGCCATGCCAAAATATCCAGTCAAGAAATATATGCATCAATCAGGTGAGAGAAAACCAATAATCACAATATGCTGGCAATATAAATATGTCAGCTTGAGTCACCTAACAGGACCTGTACGGTTGAATCTATAGCTCCTCAACCACTATCATGCACACGAGTCGGAATCACCTATGGTGGTCTGTACGATAGGCTAGGTGTATAAAATATGCTCAATGCTACGATCACGTGAAGGTTGTGCGACGAATCGCGGGTCACCTACGAGTCGGAACCACCTATAGTGGTCTGTACGACAGGCTGGCACCTGCCTTGGATCCAAGGTGAGCGTACGGTGTGGGAGGTGAACGATCACGTGAAGGCTAGGCCCTACTCTGGCAGAGCACAAACACCCGAGGTGCAGGAATATGAGCTATATCACAATCTCATCATCACCGCTATCACTATCAAACATATACTCACCTGACTTACTTGAGCATCCCTAGTGCCAAACAATAATCATCACACAATCATAATAAATATAAACGATACTCGACATGGCATTCCAATTTATAAAATAATTTAAAACACATTTTCTGGGAAAAACCAAGCGCATATATATATATATATATATATATATATATATATATACAATGAAAACAAAAGCCCACTCACCTAGAGTTCACGCTATAGCCCCCTAGCATGAATATCAAGATATCCCAATTGATTCCAAAAGATCACCGCCTAGCACAATTATCAATCACGTCTCAGAATCCGTACTGAGAGAATAAGCAATTCACATAAAACACATCCCTACGATTTGCTTCGGAAGATCCGTCACTTCCAATAATACAAATTATACTTCTAGAGCAATACCCCAAAGTTTCCTTACAATCTAACGGTTGGATCTTCGCCAATTGCCAAAACCAAGTGACGGTTAACGTTTTAATTACAAACTTACAATTCCAATTCGGGAAGATCCGAAAAATGGATTCCCAATCCGTAAATTCCTACATTTCTCAAATATTATGTACTACAACATACTAAATTTTGGTGATGATCCAACGGTCAGATCGTCGATTCATACTTTGACCTATTACCGAATGGTAACGAATCCTAACGATCAATCTATGACAATCCATTATCAAAAATAAATTCAAGGCATTGAATAACGTCTAAAAACATCATTGGCGGCCCTCGGACCACGTGCCGCCGCGGGTGGCGGTTGGCCACTCGGGGTCGCCGAAAAATTCAACTTTCACTAAAAATTACCAAAATTTGCAGAATTAAAGATCTCAATGAGTAGAACAACTTTCATACCTTCAACCAAGTCCAATTTGACCTCGAAGACCTCTGATTTCACCAAAATCCGTATGAACCCTAGAAATGGGGTGTGCTCCAATTCGACCACCAAAGTAATTCCAACGCCTTAAACATTGCTTAGGCTTTGTTCTAGGCCTCAAGAGGATGCTATGGGTGGTGGTAATTTAATGGAATCGCTTCAGGTTTGGTGGATTTTGGAACAATTTACCACCAAATTCCTCCTAATTTTGGATGAAAATGGAAGATGAAGGGTAGTGAAGAGGTTCCCAAGTGGTTGTGTGAAGAAATGCACTGGAAAAATGATGAATTTTGGTCGGAAATGGAGGTAGAAACCGACCGAGTCGGGTTTAGGACCCAGATTGCGGGGATCCCCCGTGCCTCCCCTTCTCTCCTTTTCCTCCCTTCTTCTATTTCTGATTGGCTCTTATTCCTCTCTCTCCTCTCCTTATTCCTTCATTTCTCTCCCCTGTTCATCCTTTCCTTTTAATCTTCACCACACAAAATTTATTTCTTTTAATCTAGGCCATACATTTGGCCCTCCAATTTTCTGGAACTTTCCAAACAATTGGGAAATTATCAATTTTGCCCTCGACTTCAAACATTAATAACTTCTTCATTATAACTCCAAATTTGAATCTGTTTGCGCCCACGCATCCGTAGTGATGAATACTACAAGAATATGCCAAGAAAACGAACCTTACATGTCACTACAAGGCATCAACATCAATCGAAGTATGTGCCTCGAAGGGCATTTTCGTAAACTCGCTTATTAAAATTATAAAAATCATAATTTTTAAGGACGGGTTGTCACATCTTCCCCAAAAATGAGTTTTGGTTAATACCTATATTTTGCCCAAGGGTTTGAGCAAATTGGGGTAAGTTTAAGGACCTACATTTTGAGTTTTACTTGGATTTGAGTGGGTCTAAGGGGGAGGGGATGAGCTTAGCCTCACAATGGGGCATCAATAATATGATTCAAATTTGCCTTTCGCGAGAATCGAACCTAAAGTCTCTTACATAGAGCAACTCCACACCTAAAAAATGAGCTGGCCCAAAGTCCACTTAATCCACCCAAATGAATAGTAATTGACTGCAATGAATAGTAATTGACCAAGTGCATTTCCACTCCTAAAACTAAATAGCCTAGTCTATTTTATTAAAATATTATTATAAAATAATAATAATAAATATTATTTTATTTTTAATTTCTGACATTTTCTTTATTTATAAAAAAATATCATTAATTTCTGACATTTTATCTATTTTTAAATATTTTTAAAAATTTTTGTTACAAAAAAATCTGGACCGTTGATCTAAAAATCGAATGATCCAGATTATAACACGTCACTAGCCATTGGGTTTGAATTTAATTTTTTTTTTTTACCATTGGAAATCCAATGGCCAAGAAAACTAGCCGTTGGAAATCCAACGGCCGAGGCTTAGCCACGTGGCCTATGTCCCGCGCCCCTTTAGTGTACCTGCAGCGCGGGCCCGTTGCTTGTAGCCTTGTCAGGGACACAAGCCCACGCGCCTGACACAAACAAAATTTGTGTTGTCCAATGGCGTCAGCATGATGCCAGGTAGGCCAGTTGCGACCTCAGCCCATTTTGGGCCGGCTTGCAAACTGGCTTGGACTTTGGGCTTAAGAGGAATATCACTAGATCGTAATACTAAGTGGCCTAGAACAATATATACGTAAAAATTATAGAAACTTTCTTCCTCTTTATAATATACTCAATAATTTTTTTTACTTCTTTTCGACCTCTTTAAAACTTGATATCTTTTCCTTAAAAAAATACCTATTTCATTTTTGTGACGACCCGTCCCGAATTTAATTATAATTTTCTCCCCGAAGGTGTAAAATGACGATTATGCCCTTATTGGCTTAGTGACGTGGATGTACGTATGCAGTTTTATATTATAATTTTTGTCATCGTACTCAATGTCACAAACACGTTGACGCGAGTTAGGGTTGAATCAAAGTCGTAACAAAAAATTTACAAATAAAGAATTACGTAAATGGGTAAAATAAAGCACCAATTATATTAGTTCCTAGTTATTAGAAACCAATCGAATTTTGGGCTTTTATTCCCTTTGGGCCAATTGAAACTCTATCTCTCTTTCTCTTTATTTCTCACGACAACCTAATCAAAAAATATTATTTTCTGATCATGCCCACACACACACACACACACACACACACACACACACACACACACACACACGTACACCCTCACTCTCCCCTTCCTTCTCGACTATTCTCTCTATCCGTACACCCGAGACACCCTAGCTCACAAGCTTAACCAAAGCAACATGAATCAAGCTTGAAACTGTCACCAACACACTCACTTCGACCTCACGGACTCAACCATACCCTTAGGTTGAAGAATGGACGACGGGAGCTCGAGAAACTAGAAGCTCCGGTGAGGTGCTTTTCTTCCCGACGTGATCACAGTGAGATTTTAAAGTTTCAAGGCTTAAGGAAGCTTCCAATCAACTCTATAGGGACCCTATAATAGGTTTGGAGTAGAGTTGACATCGGGATAAGGGAGTTCTCGAAGTTGTAGAGTTGGCCAGATTTTCCAAGGAATTTTCCGACCGTTTTCTTTTGGATTTTGGACTTCTAATAGAAAACTGGTGAGTTTTCTAGAATTCGGCGAGTCTAGACGGCGGTGGACAGGGGCACCGAACGGCGAAGACCGACGAAGTTCACCGAAGAAGAAGGAGAATATTTCGTCAAAGTAAAGGTGTCAGGTGAGACATACCCTAAGGACAAGCGTGGACAGGCGCGGCTATGGGGCTACGATCTTGCTACTTATTAGTGAGTGGGCATTTGTTATAGATATATATATATATATATATATATATATATATATATATATATATATGCTTTACGGTTCCCAGAAATGTTTTTCTTAAAATAAATTATGCTTTGAATGCCATGTCTTAAATGAATTTCATTTTAAATATTGCATTAGTATATATGTTGAATGATGTTGCGGAGGCTCAGGTAATTTCCAGGTGAGTATTATGTGATGGTATTGGTTGCGTTGCATTGGCATGAATTTATACATTTAGAACTCATCATTGTTGCACTCTGGTGTTAGTGCTTCCGCCCGAGGCCAAGGCACAGTCTTTCATGTGATGTTCACCTCCCGCACCGCACGCTCACCTTGGATCCAAGTTTGGTGCACAACCCTATCATATAGACTGCATTAGGTAGTTCCAACTCGTAGGTGACCCGCAATTTATCTCACAGCCTTCACGTGATCGTAGCACTTAAGCGTACAAATTTACACCTAACTCAGTCGTACAGGTCACATTAGGTTGCTCCGACTCGTGTGCAGGCATATGTTGATGAGCTATAGATCCAGTCGTACAGGTCACGTTAGGTGACTCCGGCTGACATGATATTTTTACACCTGGCTTACATATTTTAGTGCTGAAACATTATGACATGGCATATCTCGGTTTTCACTACCTTGAGTATTGGTTTTTATACATATGTAGTATTATTTTATGGGAACTATACGGGTTTTACAGAGAGGGGTTATTATGTTTAGAAAAGATAATGTGTTTTCAAATGCTTTGTTTTTGCCCACTCACTCTTCTGTTTCACGCCCTACAAGTTCTAGCTAGCTGAACTTCTCTGTGGCTCACGAGGATTCCCAGGCGGTTCTGACATTCTTACAAATGTAAGGATCTTCCTCTATATTTGTATAATTAGTACTTGATCAGTTTGATTGCACTGTTGGATTGCCTATGCGCTAAATATTTGTATTTGGTCTTGTTCACTTCCACACACTTATATATTATCTCTAGTTTAAATAGGTTTTAGTTTTGATTTTTAATTATTCATCTTTTCTTATTATTATCGCTTCCATTTTGCACTTGACTATGTCACGCCCACGTGATGGCCAGCACGTCTCGACTTCGGTCGGGGTGTGTCAATTTCAATCTTGCTCTGTAATTAAGCGTTTCTCCAAACTGCTATAAAAACACCCTAGGCAGACTCTAATTTCACTAACTGTTTTTGTTGATGCCATAATTTCCAAACTGCTATAAATACACCAAAGAAAATTTGGCATTTTATAAATATGTGGGGGTATAATGGATAAAAATCATGCATTCCTGATTGTCCACAACTTTTTGAATTCAATTTCCATCTCCCACCAAGGAATCAAATTCCTCCAAAAGGGCCAAAAGGAGCTATTTTTCATGTGAGCCCTCTGGACGGAGCCATCTTGGGTTCAATGGGTGGATAACCCCACTCAGTTTTTTTGGGTGATAAATTGTAAATATTGCATATAATAATTTCACGTGATAGAGTATTTTTTGCTATGAAATTTCTAAAGAATATCGGATGAAAGATTAATAGATGAATGATGACATGATTATTTTTATAAAGAGAGGTATTGATGGTATTGGTAATGAAGCTTTCATGCAACGTTTTCAAAACAAAAAAATGCGTCTGAGTGATATTGTAATATGTTGTATAAAAATCTTATGGATTAATATATAAGTATTTTTTTGGGTAAATTCCTGAGCCCATTATTTTAATTACAGGTAGCACGATAGGTGGCAATACAAAACAAAAATTGGAAAAGAAAACTTGCTACAATTTGTTTCAGTTTTTTATTTTTCCCATTTTTAACTCTTCCATGTACATTGGTCCACTTTCCCGTTTCCACCACCCTTCCTCTACCTCTGCCACCCCTTTTTTCTCCTTTGTATTTTCCTTTTTTTTTAAACAAAAATAAAAAATAAAAAATGAAACACAGAAAACAAGTGGTGAATTGTTTTGTATAAAATGTATTTCTGTTCATTTCATTGTGTTTTGGATACAAACATTTCCTCCCTCTCTTAATCTAACTTAAGATGCTCTAATATTTTTATTGCCAAGTCTTGTCAGAAGTTCGTATTAGGACGTGCACATTTGTACTTAAAAAAAAAAAAATATTTGTGCAAGAATCTCAATTGTTAATTGTTGAACTGAATAAATTATTTTTCCAAAAAAAAAAAAAACTTGTACATCTAAAATATAAAATTTTAACCACTTAGTATTACGGTTTATGATATTTCTCTTCACTTGTAAATGAGATGTCTTATGTTCAATTCTCACCAAGAGCGAATTTAAGCCACATTATTACTAGTCCATTGTGAGACTTAACCCACCCTCTCATTCTCTTAGTATAAATAATATCGTTTGATAAAAAATAAAAACTCCAATGTATTGCTTGCCTCTGTGCATTCTTGATCATGTGATGGGCTACATATCAATCCAGAGCACTGACTCAACTGCGATCCATGTCTGGGGTTCATCAATCCCTTTGTTCTTTTATAGCCATTTTTCAGCTCCATGCGCAAATCTTAGCGCAGGGCCCAAGCTTAGTTGTCAATAGAAGAGTTTTGCTCTCCTAGAGATATTAAAAGACAAGTAAAGAACGGATGAGATTTAATTTATTCGTGAAAAATAATGTGCGAGAAAGAATCATGCTTCAGCGTCAATAGAAAATGATTTTGCACTCTCTTTCTTTTTAACTGTCATCTTATTTTCCGTGGCTGTTGAATTGAATAAAAAGAACATAGAGTGGAAATCATTTTTCATTATCAAGTTAAGTTTTGTTGAATGGCTTCAAAAAGTGAAAGTTTACGATCAATGATAAGAAGTTTTGAGTGCGAATATCACATTTGCAAATAATTCATAAATTAATAATTAGATATACGTGGTATGAGATGAGTAAATAAGAAGCGCTATGGAACATACGTTCAGTCCAAAAAACAACTCTTATTCCAACTTTGAGAACTTTTTGTTTAACTTTTGACCCTTTTTTTTTTTTGCTCTTTCTTGTGCAACTATATCCAAATACATGCTATTGTGAGACCAAGCCAACAAATGTAGAGATAGTTTGGGCAAATCTCAACAAGAAAATCTTTAATATAAAGGTCACAAGAATCAAGCTGCCATGGCCAACGACTTCCTATAATTCTATTCCACTCAAGAGATTGCTACAAAATAAAGTAGAGAAGTTGGGGTCCAAATCAGAGCATCAATGCAACAAACCCCACAATTCACATGCCCTCTATGACTGAATGTACCACATGAAACAACTTTATTGCCCACATCCACAGATATTAATCCATCCAAGTACTATACAAAATTTATAAAAACTACTAGTTTTTTTTTTATCGATATACTTAAAGACTTTGTACTCCAGTGTTTAAAGCTCTTAGATCCAATTCAAACGATAACTATAACTAGTACTAATTATTTCATCTACATAGTATGTTACATAAGTATTAATGATTACCATTTGCATGTTCGAGATTGGTGATCAAATGCACCATATATAATCATGTCTTTTCTCGATTGATTTTTGAAGATTTTCTATGACATCCCTCAATAATTGTCCAGGCAATTGGGTGATAAGCAATTATTATGTTAGTAAATAGTAATTTTTCATTTCATATACATGTATTTTGATGATGATGATTTTGCTATGCGCAGGCGAGCAAGAAGACGATGGTGTCGGACTTGAGCTAGAATAAAGTGGCACAAAAGGATTGCCTACGTCTCCATGGTTGAATGTGTTGATCTCAACATGATGTCAGATCCAACTCGGGCACAGAGTCGGACTGAGATTGTTCTGGTTACCTAGTCCGGCACACTTGGGCCCACCCAATTGCCTGACTTTTGGACATGAATTGGAGATGTTATGGACATCTTTTCGGCAATAATTGCCCATTTGCCCGGTTTTTGAGCATGGAGTGGACTTGCTCATAGAGCATCAAGAACTTGCCAAAATTTTTCACCAACTGGCTTCGATTCAGTGCTGGTGACAGGTGGCAGGCACAGTCACAGGTACTAATGCAATTGTATTATCAACATAATAACCCAAGTCACCGTTCTCAATTTCTTTTAAGGTTGAACAACTGAAAACTTTTTGCAAATTTTATTCTAATTAGTTTAATTAAGCAAATCCCAACATGGAATGTCCATGATTATTTCTAAACGCTAGTGATTTTAATGCTCTTTTTTTAGCTGTATGCACTTCTTCTAAACGCTAGTGATTCTAATTAGTTTATTAAAAGCTGAGTGCCAAAATCTCTACCCTAAGTACAGACGCTAAACCTGATAGAACTGGTCAGGTTAATTGGACTTACATACCTATTACTATCTTCAATCTCTGGATCTTCAGATTTATGTGTTGGGTTGTGGCAGAACCCTTTTGGGGAAGAACATTCTATGCTGGAACTAGAACTGGAACCAGAAGTGCTTTGAGAAGAAGTGTTTTGTTCAGTGAAAGTGCTTTCATGGCTTTGCTCAGATTTGGTGGAGTCTGCTGCATTTTGTCTTGATTCTTCTGGGATTTCTGACTCTGCAACTTTGGATTTGGCTTCATTGATTTCTGGATGATTGAATCCTATCGTAGTAGTGGATTGTGTACAAGATTTTTCACTATTTTTGGAGGAAATATTCAAAGATTCAAGCTTTTTCTTCAAATATTTGAGCTTCTTTTCGGCTTTTTCCTTCAGTTTGATCTCTTCTTTGAGCTGCTTCTGTAGTTCTACTTGTTGGTATTGGAAAGTTTACTAACTCAATACCAAAATATGTGGGTGATAAGTTTACAAACTCTATCACACCTCTCACTTTCACTCTCAATAAAATTGGACAAAGAAATAGAGAAAGAAGGGAAGCAACAAGCTTCGGAAACAACACTTACACTTTGATATATGAAAAAAGGAGTTTACAAACTTAATAGCTTACAAGCTAATGAATGGAAATGGGAAATGGGATTTGGATGGGATGATTTACAAGGCTTGAGGACTAGGGTATTTATAGCAAACCAAATGAAATCTATACCACACATTTATTCAAACCTTGCCTAACTTGTACAAGAAATTTGACTAGCCTACCATTGTTTACCAACATGTTTATTTCATGCATAGCCCACCATTGTTAACTTGCCTAACTTGTAATTGTAAGCAATTACATCATCAAACTAGATATGAATTTGGACAAATTTGACTTACCATTTGTTTTTATTTGAATTCACAACACACCTCCTCAAATCAAAACGCCTTCATTCCAAGCATTTCACGTAGCAACTTGAATGGCTCAACTGGCAATGGCTTTGTGAATATGTCAGCCACTTGTTCCTTGGTGTGACAATAGACAAGTTCGATTGTCTTTTGTTTTACATGATCCCTTAGAAAATGGAATCTAGTATCAATGTGCTTGCTCCTTCCATGTTGAACTGGATTCTTTGCAAGTTTGATTGCAGATATATTGTCCACATGAATCAAGGTTGATTCTTCTTGTGGATGACACACTGATTTCAACAGATTCCTTAGCCAAATTGCCTCACACACGGTTGAGGCTACAGCTACATACTCGGCTTCGCATGATGACAAGGCAACGATTGACTGCTTCTTTGAAGTCCATGAGAAAGCTGTTGAACCTAGAAAAAACACATAGCCAGTTGTGCTTTTCCTTTCATCTTGGTCACCTCCCCAATCACTATCCGAATAGCCATATAATTTTGCATCTTCACCAAAATTATAAAATAGACCAAAGTTTAGAGTACCTCTTATGTATCTCAGAATTCTCTTGACAGCAAGCCAATGAGACTCCCTTGGTGTTTCCATGTATCGACTTACAAGTCCAACACCATACACTATATCTGGTCTTGTGATTGTGAGGTACCTTAGGCTTCCAACAAGGCTTTTGTACACGGTTGAGTTTACAAACTCACCCTCTCCTTCTTTGGAAAGCTTCAATCCAGTTGCGACTGGAGTATTGACAGTGTTGCACTTGTCCATATTGAACTTCTTCAATATGTCTCTCATGTACCTTTGCTGTGAGATGTAGATGCCATCACTTTCTTGCTTCACTTCTATGCCAAGAAAGTATGACATTAATCCATTGTCAGTCATCTCGAACTCACTGAACATGGATTGCTTGAACTCATGGAACATTGCCTCATTGTTTCCTGTAAACAATAAATCATCTACATAGAGACATATGATTAAGAACTCCCCTTTCTCACCATTCTTCATATAAACTGAATGCTCGTATGGACATTTCTGAAATCCATTTTGGTGAAGGTAGTTGTCAATCCTTGAGTTCCAAGCTCGTGGTGCTTGCTTGAGGCCATACAAGGCTTTTTTCAAGTGATACACCTTATCTTCTTCCCCTTGTATTTGAAAACCTTCCGGTTGTTCTACATATACTTCTTCCTCAAGAAGTCCATTAAGAAAGGCTGACTTGACATCTAATTGATAAATCTTCCATTTATGATGAGCGGCAAGAGAAATTAGTAATCTTACCGTGTCAAGTCTTGCAACTGGAGCATAGACTTCATCATAGTCCACTCCATACTTCTGTTTGTAGCCCTTCGCTACAAGTCTTGATTTGTACCGATCCACACTTCCATCTGCAGTGCGTTTGATCTTGTACACCCATTTGACACCTATAGCCTTCTGATTTGGTGGAAGTTTTGTCAACTTCCAGGTGTCATTCTTCTCGATGGCATGGATTTCTTCCTCCATGGCTTTCTTCCAATGAACATCTTCCACAGCTTCATTGAATGATAGAGGTTCATGATCTGCATATAGACAGAATAGGTTTGTTTCTTCTCCATCTTCTTGTCCATAAATCTCTGTGAGACTTCTTAGCCTCACTGGAGTTGATGAGCTACTTTCTTCACTGGATGTAGGGCCACTCCTTGCATTTCTGTGCACTGGAGTTGTTGTGCTTGATTGAGTAGGTTGTTGCTCGACTAGTGGTTCAACTTCTTGTTCTTCAAAGTTGGTGGAAACAACTCTCTCCTCACTGACTTCTTTGTTGTTCCACTTCCATGTCTCTTCTTCATTGAAGATGACATCTCTACTAACCACTAGTTTGCTAGTTAGTGGATTGTAGAGTTTGTATGCTTTGGACTCTTCACTATAGCCCACAAACACACACTTCTCACCTCGATCATCAAGCTTCCTCCTCTTGGCTTCTGGTACCTGAGCATATGCAACACAACCAAAAATTTTTAAGTGTGCAACATTCGGCTTGTATCCACTCCAAGCCTCTTGTGGTGTCATCCTCTTGACACTCTTTGTTGGACATCGGTTCAACAAGTAAATTGAACAAGCCACAGCTTCTGCCCACAGTTCTTTTGGCAGATTCTTCTCCTTAAGCATGGACCTTGTCATGTCAAGGATGGTTCGATTCTTCCTTTCAGCTATCCCATTTTGCTGTGGTGTATAGGCAGCAGTCATTTGATGCCTAATTCCTTGCTCCTTGCAGTATGCTTGGAAAGCATTGGAGGTGTACTCTCCACCTCTATCTGATCTCATGGCCACAAGTTTGTGGTTGCTCTCAGCCTCTGTGAGTGCCTTGAATTCCTTGAAGACTCTAAGGGCAGCTGACTTCTCCTTGAGAAAATAAACCCAAGTCTTCCTGCTGAAATCATCAATGAAAGTAATAAAATATCTATTACCTCCATAGGACATGGGATCCAATGGACCACATATATCCGTGTGCACCAACTGCAGTGGTGTCTTTGCTCTCCATGCATTGCCAACAGGAAATGGCAACCGTGCTTGCTTGCCAAGTATGCAGCCTTCACATACTTGGTGTTTGGTTTCAATCTGAGGTAGACCACGCACCATTCCTCCACTTGACAGCAATCTTAGACCATTGAAATGAAGATGGCCAAAACGAAGGTGCCATCTCCATGACTCATTTTCAATCTCACCGATGTTGCAACTCCCAATCTTTGTGTTCAACTTCAGTGGGAACATACGGTTCTTTGACATTTGAACACGAGCAATAAGTTTTCTCCTTGCATTCCTGAGAGTGAGATACATATTCTCCATATGTATAATGTACCCTTTCTGGAGCAGTTGACCAATGCTCAGAATGTTGCTCTTCATACCTGGTATGTAGTAGGTATCGGATATGTATTCTTCTCTACCATTCTTCTGGATGATCTTGATCTTCCCTTTGCCTTCAACTGGTAGCCTTGAGGAGTCACCAAGACTTACAGATCCATAGGCCTCAATCTTGAGTTCGGCAAAAAACTCTTTCTTTCCACACATGTGGTTGCTTGCACCAGAATCCAAATACCAAACATCTTGTTGGCTACTGGAATCATGGTGTGCTAGTAAGACTGTGAATTCCTCACCATCATTTCCACTTGATTCTGCCATGTTGACATGCTCACCGTTTTTATATGAACATTCATTTGCATAATGTCCATATTGCTTGCAACTATGACACTGGATATGTGCCTTTCCTCGAGCAGATCTCCACTCTTGAGATTGTCCTCGATTTTGTGCATAGCCACGACCTCTTCCTCGGGCTCGTCCTCGGCTATGATTGGATGAGCTTCCACGATGTGAGTTCCACGTCCCACGACCTCCACTTGGCTTGTTGATACTGAGCTTTGTCTCCAAAGCTTGCTCCAGCGTTGTGGGGCTTGCATTCTTCTGAATGCGTTGTTCATGAACTAGGAGGGATCCTAGTAGCTCCTCTGCGCTCATTGTCTCCAAATCTTTGGATTCTTCAATGGCAGTCACCACATGCTCGAACTTGGATGTGAGTGACCGGAGTATCTTCTCCACAACTCGTACTTCATCGAGTCTCTCTCCATTTCTCCTTATCTGGTTCACTATCACAATGAGCCTTGTGTGATAGTCGGAGATGCTCTCTCTTTCATTCATGTGAGCAGTTTCAAAATCTACTCGAAGTGATTGTAACCTCACTTTCTTGACTCGATCTACTCCTTTGTAGATTGTACTGAGTATGTCCCATACTTGCTTGCTTGTTGTTGCTTCTGCAACCTTTTCGAATGTTGAATCTTCTAATCCTTGATATAGAAGATACAGCGCCTTTTGATCCTTCTTTCGTAAGTCCCTGAGAGTGTTGCGTTGATCTGCAGTATATGTAGCTTCTTGCTCGGCAGTGGGTACAACATACCCACTACTGACAACTTCCCATAGCTCCTGTGATCCAAACAATGCTTTGAATTGGATACACCATCTTTCGTAATTTTCTTTCTTCAATGTGGGAACTTGGAGTTGTACTAGATTTGATGCCATAGCCGCTGCACTTGCCAGAAAGGTATTCTGGCTCTGATACCAATTGTTGGTATTGGAAAGTTTACTAACTCAATACCAAAATATGTGGGTGATAAGTTTACAAACTCTATCACACCTCTCACTTTCACTCTCAATAAAATTGGACAAAGAAATAGAGAAAGAAGGGAAGCAACAAGCTTCGGAAACAACACTTACACTTTGATATATGAAAAAAGGAGTTTACAAACTTAATAGCTTACAAGCTAATGAATGGAAATGGGAAATGGGATTTGGATGGGATGATTTACAAGGCTTGAGGACTAGGGTATTTATAGCAAACCAAATGAAATCTATACCACACATTTATTCAAACCTTGCCTAACTTGTACAAGAAATTTGACTAGCCTACCATTGTTTACCAACATGTTTATTTCATGCATAGCCCACCATTGTTAACTTGCCTAACTTGTAATTGTAAGCAATTACATCATCAAACTAGATATGAATTTGGACAAATTTGACTTACCATTTGTTTTTATTTGAATTCACAACACTACTAACTGTTAACATTTGAAACATTATAATGTGAATGACAACATATAGATACACACACACACACACACACACACACACACACACATATATATATATGTATATAACTGGTTACCTCTTTTGCGTTTCTAATATAGATATACTCAAGATTTAACTTACCAATTAATGTAATTGAAAAGAATAACAACTATGGATATTTAATAATCCGTAATCGAAAATTCAAAAAATTTACCTTCTTGCCAATGAGTTCTGCATCCTCTTTTGCAACCCTAGAAGCTTGCCTCTCTGCCAGCAGTCTCCCTCTGAGGCACTCCAAAGTCCTCAAGCCACCATCTCCTTCCATCTTCCTGTCACTAAGACAAAAACCCACATCTCACATTGTCAATTTTGATGAGAGAGAGAGAGAGAGAGAAACCCACCTCCATGTTCCATCTTCCATGCCAGTATTAGCTGTCATTGTTATATTTAGGTGGAGAATATACACTTAGGCAAGAACACAGATGCTTGATTGTCAGTGTTTAGAAAACCAAGGACTGAGATCTTTGGAGTCTCTTTTGCTCATACCAGGTGGACGATGATACATTTGAAGGAGAGACAATAGCTCTTGTACTTAAAAAGTATGTTGGTAACTGTGATCATCTGCCCAAAGTGTTTGCATCTGTCATTTACTTCCCTCACCACCCATGGTTTTATTTTATAGTGTTACCTCTTGATTTTCATTATTTTGTTGTCTTGGTATTAAGCAATTGACCACTTTTGTAATGAAAGTTTCTTGATGGTCACTCCATACAATTCAGCAGGCCATGTTTTCCCTCTATGAGTGAAGGCTCTTTCATCACTGATAAAATGCCACTTTCCCTACACTTCTAAACACACCAAAAAAAAAAAAAAAAAAAACTTATAGACTGATGAAATGTTTACTTAACTATAACGAGAGAAGTCGAGAAGAACTGGGCACGAGATCCCGTTAGTCGTTAGTTGTTCAGGTATCAGATTACAGAAAGTAATGTGAAACTCACATTCATTTTATCTAGTATGTTTTAAAAAACGCAAAAGAAGTCAAAAAATCAAAATAAGTTTAATAGTGGAGTGGAGCAATGGTCCTTGAGCTTTTGTCCAATTGGAGCATTGGTCCCTAAACTAAAAATTACAATATTGGTCCTTACACTTATTACAATGTATAACAATGGTCCTTCACGGTGTTATTCAAAATGACTAATGTTCCACATCGTGATAAGTCCAAGTATAAATACTCAACAACTTTTAGTTCAAGGACCATACCTCCAACTGAGCCAAAGTCCAAGACCAATGCTTCATTTTTTCTAATTCTAATATCCATGTCCAGTAATGTTAGAGAGACTAAATTTGTAAACTAAATGATGTGTTACCAATTTGAATGAGCACGTTTATCAACGTTTAAGTAATAAACCAATTATCAACTTCTATGTTCTTTAGTTTCCAACAATTTATCTACAAATTTAGTCTATCTAGCATTACTCTATTCATGTGTTAATAACGCAAGAAAAAGTCAAAAATCAAAATAATTCAAATTCTTTATATAATTAAATCATAACCCAGAGTGGTTGGAATTTTCTTTATATAGTTTTGGTTCCACCAATATTACAGATACATGAATATAGGCAGTGCATTTTAAATACATGAAATAGGAATCATAGATCTAAAATTTGAAATATGTGGCTATCATAGATTTAAAAAAAAATTCTACGGAGATCTGGCTGTTATGTCACGTGATCTCATCTCACTGTATTGTCTTCCTCCTCCTCCTCCACCTTGCTCATGATTTGTTCTCATCATCTATCATACATAGATTGGAATTGGACTCTAGTTAAACATATCAAACAATACAATCGCAAATCAATCTTTGTTAATTTCTCTTGTTTGTTGTTTCTCTCTCTCCCCAGTGAGCTACGAATAATGATTTAAATAGAACGAATTTATTATATTGTCAAACGTTTTATTTTAATAAAATAATATCATGTATAAATTTTTACCGCATGACATGAGACTCTGAGTAAACTAAAACGTCACATGTTGAAGGGCTCGTTTAATACAACTTCATGACTCATAGTCATAACAGACCCTTGAGTATCAACACGTGTCATACAACAACATATATATTGCAGACTTAAAGTGTACTCACATGCAATGATGGACCAGCATCTTCGATATATATATATATATATTAGAAAGGTACGATATTCATTGAAGATTGAAATACGTACAAATTGAGGATATGATGCATACAGTGGGTCTCGATAAAAACCTTGTTGAGGTTTTTAACCTGATCGAATAAAAAAAAGTGTCCCGCACCAAATTAACTACTAGTACTATCCTCTAATAATAAATCAGAAATTACATCAAGATGTTCTTCAAACCAGGAAATAGGGTGATCAACAGTGAGACTAAACCTCGCAAGGAGGTGAGCCGCCTTGTTCGTCTCTCTTTGACCAAATGTGATTTGCCATTGCTTGAAGTCCTGCAAGAGCCGCCTAGTATTGTCGAACATATGTCATAATGACCACTATACGCTGCACCTACATTCTAAATTGTAGGAAATCACAAACAATTCATCCCCTTCCACATGAAGAAGCCGCTGCCTCTACATGAAGCGCTGATTTCACGTCGTCCTCCATGCTCGCCTGTGCTGCCAAAAACTGTCCCTCTGAGTTTCTCACTACTAACCCATAACCTCCAATCGACCCCTGCTCATCCCATGATGCATCAAAATTACATTTTATCTAACCAGACACTAAAGGCTGCCATTTATTTATTCTGTCCGAAGAACAATCTGGTGTCGCCTTATTCCATTTTTCATACTCCCCCAACCAAGTTTGTGCTTTGATTTATGTATCTAACAGATCAGCCTTAAATCTCATTCCAAAGAAAATCGTTACGAACCTTCCAAATACTCCAAATAAGTACCAGTAGCAACTCAAAACTGTCATTGGACAAATTTTGCGCCATATACTCTAACCAATGTCCAAATTGCCTCCTCAATTCAATAAAAAGAACGGATTCTCAACGGACTACCAAACCACACCATTGCCGGTCTAGGACACAATAGTAGAGCATGTTCTACTATCTCTACCTCTTTATCACAAAACTCACATGTATCCTCCATAATCGCCCTTTTGCTCTTCAAGTTCACTTTGGAAGGCAACGCATTCATAAACCCACGCCATACACAAATCTTCACTTTCCTTGGAACCTTAGCTTGCCACAAAGCTTTCCATAGGAATTGTGTGCCAAAATTAATTGCCGAACCCATAGGCTCATCACCACTCATTCTCGGACAAGTTCGAGCCACAAAACACGCACTATTGGTAGTGAACAGGCCTTTAGGTTCCTTAGCCCACATCAAAGAATCAGCAGGGTAGAATAAGCTCAAGGGTATACTCAAAAATCAAATCTGCTTCCTTATCCAAGAACCAACTTCGAACTAAATTAGATTTCCATCGAACCCCATCATCCTCTAACATCAGCGATCTTACTGTGAGCTCTAGATGCACCCCAAATTGTATGGGGCTAAGCACTTTATAATAATGTTCTCATGGCAGCCAATTATCTCCCCATATATGAATTCGCAAGCCATCCCACACCCTCCATCGCATACCTCAACAAATAATAGACCTAGATGCTGCCACACTACGCCAACAGTATGATGCTTTAGGTTTAATTAGAGCCTGTAAGAACTCAGAATTAGGGGAATACCGGACTTTGAAAATTCTTGCCACAAGGGAATTAGGCTGCTGTAATAATCTCCACCCTTGCTTCGCAAGCAAAGCAAGGTTAAACATACATAGATCTTTAAATCCTAAACCACTTTCACTTTTCGGCTTACACAACCATTGCCATTTCACCCAATGTATTCTCCATTTTCCTTCTTCTCTTCCCACCAAAACTGAGCCACCATTTGATTTAGTTCATCACCAAATGACTTAGGGATCAAGAATGTCTGCATCGTATACAATGGCACTGCCTGAGCAATAGCTTTTATCAAGATCTCTTTCCCCACACTACTCAACAATGAACCTCGCCAACCATGCAACTTTTTCCACACCTTATCTTTTATATAAGCAAATACGTCTTTCTTGGACCTATCAATGAACATCGGTATGCTAAGATATCGGTTGTGATACTCCACTCGTTCCATCCCTAGGTAATCTGCCAATAATTGTGCATCCAACTCTATAAGGTTCCTACTAAACGCCACACTGCTTTTGGTGAGATTGATTGCTTGTCCAGACGCCCTTTTATATGTATGCAAGAGCTGCTTCACCTGTAAACACTCCTGTAAAGAACTTCTAGCAAAAATAAAGCTATCATCCGCAAATAGCAAATGGTGAATACTTGGAGCATCTTCACACACCTGGACCCCCTGAATTCGGCCTTGTGCTTCCTAGGAATCAAATAGAGCCGATAATCCCTACGTGCATAAAACAAAAAGGAACGGTGATAGCGGATCTCCTTGACGGAGTCTCCGTTTCGGATAAACTAATCCACAAGCTCCCTATTCAATTTGAACGAATAAGATACCGTAGACACACAAATCATTATCCATTCCTCCACAAAGCCCAACCTTCTCATCATTTGCTTCAACAAACTCCATTCAATACGATTATAGGCTTTACTGATATCTAACTTCAACACCATCACCCCATTCCACCCATTATTCTTCCTATGCATGTAATGTGCAATCTCTGAGGCTACCAAACAATTATAAGAGATTAGCCTTCCCGGTATAAAAGCACTTTGTGATGGTGAAATAATTTCTGAAAGAATGGCCTTTAGCCGGTTAGTAAGAACCTTTGAGCACATCTTGTAAATCACATTACAATGACTAATCTGCCTAAGCTCATCATCGCTGAGGGATCAACTTTCTTTGGAATCAATGTGACATGGGTATAGTTGATTTTATTAAGCATATGACCCGATGAAAGAATATGCATAACCCCATCACACACATCTTGGTTGACCGTATCCCAATGTTTATGATAAAAACCTGGCGACATACTGTCAGACCCTGGCGCTGGTGCCTTAGTCGGATGCATTTGAAACAATGCCACTTTAATTTCCTCATTGGATACCTATCGAATAAGCTCCTGATTCATCTTAGCTGACATTATGGGTGTCACCACCTGCATGATTTTGACACATCTGTCTCACCCTGAGAATCAAACAATTTCGTGAAATAATCAACAATCACCTTCTCCATACCCCTCTTATTTGCATGAGACACCCCAACCTCCTCATACAACCCTGGCAAAGCATTCCTATGCTGTCTTCTATTAGCCTTCTGGCGAAATTTTTTTGTATTTTGATCTCCAAGCTTTAACCAATTTTCCTTGGACCTCTACCTCCAGAACGCTCCTTCCTGCATCAATAAAGCTTACAACCGAATGTTTAATTTATTCCATTGTGCAATGGTTGTTTCAGTAAAGGACTTTCCAAATAATGCATTCAATTTATCTTCCGTTTCTAAGATCTCCCCTGGAATTGACCTCTTTGTAGTTTTAGTAATTGTGTCGCCTTAATCTTCTCTATGACTCGAAACATTGGTGAACCATGGAACTCCGTTGCCTAACCATGTTTGACCACCACTACACACCCCTCTTCCACCGACCACCCTTCCTTATATCGAAGGGATTTTTTGAATTTAGCTTTGGTATTTGGCGTCCATTCAACCATTATAGGTATATGGTTCGATGAATTTGGTTTCAAATGAGAAACTCAAAACCTCGGAAACTCATCCACCCACTTTTGCGAAGCTACAACTCTATCTAATCTTACTTTGATTCCCCCACACCTGGTAGTCATCCAAGTAAATTTATTTCCAACATATCTCAGAACTTGTAATTGGCAGGTTGCAAGTGCATTCTAATCACTTCTTATATCACCTCCTTCATGTTCCTTGGCATACAAAATCTCATTGAAATCTCCCATGCAACACCACGGTAATACCAAATTTTCACTCAACCTTCAAAGCAAACTCCAAGATTTATGTCTATCCACCTCCGCCGGAAAGCCATAAAAGAAAGTAAGTCTCCAGTGATTAGCATTGCCTACTCCTCCAACCTCCAAGTCAATATGATTTGAGGAATACAATCTTAGCAACAAATTTTTCTTCTCTCTCCACATTGCACACAAGCCCCCGAACCTTCCCACACTTGGAACCGAAAATAAAAAATTAAACTTCAACTGTAATTTTAACCTTTCCATACGCTCCTTCGAGCTTTTTGTTTCGCACAGAAAAATCACCATGGGATCTTTGAGGAGAACAAGTCTCTTAAGCGCCCAAATTGCCTGGAGGTTTCCAAGCCTCCGGCAATACCAACTAATACAACTCATTGGACTCGGCGAGGCTAAACCTCGTCAGCCGCCGCCGTTGTGAAACTCAGTGAAGTAGACGAAGCACGCTTCTTTGCACCCGGGATCAATCCCCTTTCCTCCTTCTCCCGTTGCCCTCTTTTTCCCAACTCTGGAGAAGCAAAATGACGGAGTTTAGACTGCCTCCTTTTATTCCTGCAAATAACCTTTCCTCCCGAGCTATCACCATGCACAGTTCCCATTTTTAAATACACCCACCTCTTTTCTTAATTTCTTCTATCAAATTCCTAGTTTGATTTTCCAAACATAGAAATCCTTATAAAGTTGACAACACCTTCTGCTAATTAGTATTCATAATTATCTAGATTTTTGGCAAAATGATTTTTGGTAGAGTTAAATTCAGAATTATCTAGATTTTTTTGGCAAAATGATTTTTAGTATTCATAATTATGTAGATTGTTTTTTGTTTTTTTATTACCAACTATGTGCTATTTGGTAGAGTTAAATTCAGAACCTATTTGAACGAAATAGAGGCTTAGGTATAAGTTAAAACTAAATGAAGTAAAGATTTACATCGTATGTTACCGAAACAATTTCAAAAGCATAAAGTGGCCACGTCACCACTATAATCATCATTAATTGTGTTTGCCTTCATGTGATTTTTTTATACAAATATATATTACACTAATAAGTGAATGAATAAATTGGTATCAATTTTTGCGGTTTAGGAGATTCAAGCTTATGACAGTATAGTACTAAATGACGTTTTAGGTGTGAAAATTAAAATCATTGTGTTTCATATACATTTATAGCAAAGGACGTTGGTACGAGTTAGCTTGGTTTGCACTGAAAGAAATGACTAAGCAATTCTGCAAGTATTTGATCATATTAGGAATGCAAGAGCTTTAAGCACACTCATTATCATTAGCTGAACTATTCAAATTATTTTGAGTGGGACCTGGGTTTAGCACGGTGGATGAAAATATTCCCATGGCTAAACATCCTTTATGTCCCTTAAACTTGTTTATATTTTCAATTTTAGAGTAAGAGATAAGTCATATTTGTCGATTTACCCCCTGAACTGGAATGGAGCTGCTAATTTTCCTCTGAACTTTAATTTTAGTCGATTACCCACTTGAACTTTTATAATTAGTCAATTTTCCCCTTGAACTTTAATTTTAGTTCATTACCTCATGAACTTTTATAAATAACCAATTTTCCCCCTGGTGCTAGATTTTAAAAAATTTCATCCAATTTTCCATTCATCTTGATCATGGAAACAACACATGACAATTGTATGAGGGCAAAAAGGATGAAAAATTGAATGAAAGTTTTTAAAATATAACGTCAAGGGAGAAATTGACTATTTATAAAAGTTTAGAGTGGTAATTGGTTAAAATTATAGTTCAAGGGGGAAATTGGCTAATTTAAAAAGTTCAAGGGGGTAATCAGCAAAAATTAAAGTTCAGGGGGAAATCGATAGCTGCATACAAATTCATGAGGCAAATCAACAAACACCTCAAGAGACAATGATTTAGAGAAGGATAATAGTTCATCTTAAATTAAAATGACAACATAAACTCAGGCAAAAGCGATGTAGGATTAGATGAGGTGGCCTACACATAAGAGCTCAGTTGTCTAACTACTATTATAGCACATCAGCCTCAGGGTCAAGCAATTGGAGGGAATTGAGAATCTGAGACCCCCTAATAGGAAACAAAGCACCAACAATGAAAATCTAGAGGTTCTCTAAACTATGCGCAACAACTGTTAATATGTAACCAAAAGCGCACAAGGCAATGAGCAACTTTGTTAACTCTTGGTGACAAACATGAATAGAATTATCTCCAGTTATTCGAAGCAACTATAATATCATGTTCTCATTGACGCATTTATCAAAAATGAATATAAACTCTAATGATGTAAAAGATTAAACAATATAAACAAGAAAACGAGTAACACAAACTTCCCTAAATTTTGACATGTCAATTGTTTTGAGTAATTGATGAACTTAAATTCATAATTAATTTATCTAAAGAATTAGACAAAACTGAGTTTTTGTTCTTAAATTGTAGACTAAGAGGACTCGAGTCATAACATTTGAAACTATAAAGACCAAAGTAGAACTTCACGTAATCTACGGGCACTACAATAATTATTTGGTCTCGTTTAATGATTTAAATGCACAGGCACGTGATACAAACTGGCTTTGTTCAGAATTCAGCAAACGACAAACACGTGACTTATAGGAACCGACTTTATTTTGAATTCGTACCGCGCGGGTGGCATAAACTCGGTGCGTAGAGCAATGACAAAGTGGAGCGTCGAGGTTTTCTTGTCGCGTAAATTGTCGCCGAAATCATATGCTTCTCCTATGCTCACTATTCTATCTCGTGAGGTAAACAAATCGGTTCATTCTTCTGGGGCTTTGATTTTTTGGGAAATTTACCCATTTCAATTTCGTTTCTGCGTTGTGGATTTTAGGGTTTTCTAGTGTTGTGCATTTCAATTGTTTCCATATAGAAGAAAGCCACTTCGTATTTAACTTTGACCTAATTTTCATAATTTGAGTAGCGAGTTGTGCATTCCCAGTTTCTTTTATTTTTCATATCCAATTTATAAGTGTGGAATTTGGATTGATACATGCTTGCTTTGATTTTGGTTGGCACAATTATTTTCATGCCTTCGTTCATGGTCTGGCTTAATTCATGATAGTTCAGTGCTATTTTGTTGCTCAGTTATCCTGATAACTGGATTCATGGTTTGCTTAGGTTTAATTTGATACCTTGATTCATAGTTGCCGCGGTCTATTTTTTGTCGAAGTTCTAGTTGCCTGAGTTATCTTGATGCCTCGATCTATGGTTACCTCGGTTGTATTGGAGCCTCATCATGGTTGCTTCGGTTATTGGTTGCCCAGTTTATTTTTGAAAAACGTTGTTTTCTTGATTTATAGCAGCCATAGTTGACTCCTCGATTAATAGATGCCTCAGTTTAATGTGGGCTTAATACATTGTTTCCTTGGTTTATTGCTGCCTCAGTTTTTTTCAGTGTGCTGTTTCCTTAGTTCATGATCGCGTTGCGGTTATCTTTATAACCTAAGTCTGCTTGGGTTGTTTGGATGACCTTAATCTTATTGTCATAATTTGTTTGAGTTATACTTTAATCTAAGTTCAAATTTCGACTTTAGTTTTAGTCAGTTTCCATGTTTGATCCAACTTTTGAACTACTTTGGTTTTTTCCCTCTGAATATGACTCTTTGGTCGCTGTGGATTCATCACACCTACATCTTAATATTTCAATTTGTTCTCATAGACTGTGAGCTACGTTTCTAATTGATGGTAAGCTACTAGTTTCATCTGTTATCTGTTGGCTTAGACATGACTCCATTTACCTTTGTCTCCATTGGGTTCATGAGTTCATTGTCCATTTCCTTTGGAAACTTGTGGATTGGACAAACAAATGCAGTGGCTACCACGATGCTATTTTGGGAGGAACATTTTTCCATCTGCCCATCTGTGTGAACTGTTTAGTATTAATAGAAAAAGAAAGGCAATTTGTACCTGATGAGGCTTGGAATGCTATTTTTATAAAGGTACAAAAAGAAAGGCAAGCAAATGATCCCACATTACCGATCTGAGTTTACAAGCTCTTAAGGTAATGGGACACTTTACTTATACCTATTTATATTTGCTGTGATATTTTTACACCTGCTCTCACTGCGTTTTAAGTACCAATTTGCACTTGATGACGCTTATCAATCTCTTATGATCTTAGTAACAGTGTTAACAAGATTCAAATCTAAGACTTCTCACTTATAAGTGAAGAGAAATACCACCTAAAAAGTTACTATTAAAACACTACATATACACTACACAGACACTAAACGAGGAACGTTTCAGATAGGACCTAGAAATATATGGCAATTAGTCACTTTCAACTTTATAATCGAAACACACCATTAGTCTAGTGACTTTCACTTTGATTCTCTTTAGTCGAACTGTCTCATGCCAACCTATAATACTATAGTTTAATTTGTTGGAAAATTATAACATTTAGGTTTATTTTATTCTTTGGGTTTTGGGCCTAATTCATTAGAATAGGATTTCCTTTCCTTGCTTATTAGGGATTACCAGAAAAATTGCCCGCACATCGCTATGGATTTTGAACAACTTGAAAATTTACGAAAGTCAAATTTATAGGTAAAGAAGCAATCATTTACTGAATTATAAAGAAAATCTTAAGAAAAAAGTGTCTAATTTGAAAAATAAATGAAACCTAAAATTTCTTGATAAAAACTAAAAGCTTGAAAGCTTGAATCCAACAAAGAAAAGATGCAAACTTTTGCATTGGCAAACCTTTCATAAACCAAAAATGATATCTTAAACGAAACCCATGAATCCAACTGAAAAATGCCCAAATTTAAACGAATCAAGACAAACAAAATATCAAACACGGTTCATTGTCTCTCTTTGAATTTTAAATCACATGATATATTATCGTCCTAACATTTCATATACTCATGCATTACATAAAAAAATGATATCTATGTTAAAATTACTTGGACTGCTTTATCATGGTTTAAGAAAGCAACCCCAAATCATAGTATCTACATATTCCTTCAGATTATCTAAAACACTAAAACAAAATCCCCAATTCTCACTCTATGTTTAAGATACATGAGCCCATACAAACCGCTTCACCATTCATCTATACCCTCAGTACTATAAATCCAAATAAAAAAACCAATAAATAAAACTAGGCTACTAACCAACACACACCAACAAAATAAAGATATGCTTGAATTGTTGATCAAATCAACAAAAAGAAAAAAAAAAAAAAATTAACAGTGCGAGAAACAACAGCAAACATACCTAGCAACAACAAGCAAGCACATCCTGTCACACATACACACATTGAAATTGAATGCACTTTCATACATGTGTTGTCATAAGGATGCAAATTAATTGCTGCATCTCGTGTTTATTAATTTTTATTTCTATAATCAAATATAAATCACATACATACTCCAAAAATAAAAAAGAGAATGCTGGAAAGGAGAAATTTGAAAATCATATTGAAGAGCCTTCCAAAGCACATTAATAATCAAGCTAATGAATGTGATTTGAGAAACAAATCTCTTTTCGGCGTGACTAATCAGATACTGCTCTTGCATTGCTGGTTTCTACACACAACATTCAAATAATAATAATAATAATACATAGTCCATACACAAATCAATCAACAAATAAAAAAAATCCTCTTTTTCAATCACTTTCTCATCCAAATAGAACACATACTGAAAAACGATTAATATCCTGAATGGGGGAACAACTTGCTGATACCTTTCATGGCCAAAGCCAACACAATCTCCTATAATTTCCTCATACTTTGTTTTTCTTTTGACAATTTACAAATGCAAAATTTGAATGATGCAGTGGAAGATCATGCTACAAATTCAAACACAAAACTCACAAAAAGAAAATCTGAATAGAAAACCCATTTGTAAATTGAAAACCTTACTATAATCCTAAAAAAAAACAAAATCCTAGGTTTTCTTCAATGTTTAAAAGTGTTGTAAATTGAAAACAAAGAAATTAAAGAGAGAGAACACAATAGTATAAATTTGATGCATATTTGAATCAAGTTGATGCATATTTCAATAAAGCCTCATTAAAAACAAAAAAAATACAGAAGAACAAGGCATATTTACCATGCATAAGAAAGAATATGAGCACTGACTAAAAAGGTCAACAAAAAGGAAAATTCACACTTCTAGACATGCTGGGAAAAAACATAAACTCAAAATGAAACATGATTTTTTTTTGTTCTAATACGCATAAGAAACAAAACATTTTCTTTTAACAATAACCTTGAAAATGTCTTTCTATTCAAGTACGTTGGCCCAAACTTAAAACCGATAGATGATTTCAAACAATTTACTTTGTAGCCATCATTAACATTACAAATTTTTAGAAGTAATGCAGATAGATTTGTTTAGTTGCATCAGACTCCTCAGTTTCCAATTGACATGCCAATTTAGGGTCCATTGCCCTTTCTTTTTCAGATAATAAATAAAAAACATTTATATAACCAAATGCATCCGATAATAGAAAACTACGTAAATTTCTTAAGAGAGTTCCTGAACGGAAGAATCGACAAAGTATCGAGTTGATCATGGCTTTTATACCTACCTAGCTAGTGGAAGAAGTATCTCAGACATAAATGTTAGAATTTGGATATTTAGAGAGTGATTTAGAGCAGCTAAGGAAGAACAAAAAGAATTTTAGAGAGTTTGTTTTTAATGGCTGCAAATCATGGCTGCAGACCTTTCGAATTCATTCATCCATTTAAAAAAAAAACATTCTCCCTACTTATCTGCAGGTATTGCAGACAGTACATGTCCTTCTATTGGACAGCTGGATATGTGAATCACAGCCTTACATTGATTCTAATCCTAGCCTTACATATGTTCTTTGACAAACTAGGATCCTATTCTTCATTTTTTTTCAAACAAACTAGCCGTTGTAGTATTTTCCTTAAACCCTCAAGTTTGCAATAGCTTACATTTCAACACTCCCCTTTAAGCTATTTCCAGACTTGACACCTAGCAATCCTCTTAGGTAGGTAAATCTTTCTTTAGGCAATGACTTGGTGAACACATCTGCCACTTGATCTTCTGTTTTGCAGTATAGTAGCTGAATCACATTTTGCTGCAAAGTATCTCTGATGAAGTGATACTTTCTTTTTATATGCCTTGTCCTGTGATGAAATACATGATTTCTGGTCATTGCAATTGTTGATGTGTTGTCACACATCAGTGGAGTAGCCTCCAATTGCATCTCACCAAAATCTTTCAACACAAACCTAAGCCAGATGGCTTGAGAGGTTGCTTCTGCTGCAGCTACATACTCTGCTTCTGCGGTGGATAATGCAACAGTTTGTTGCGTGACAGAAGCCCATGAGAAGACACCTGATCCAAAAGATAATGCATATCCTGAGGTGCTCTTTGAATCATCTTCACTGCCTCCCTAATCACTATCACAGAACCCGATTAGTATTGAGTATTGCCCTTTTCTCATAGTGAATTCCATAATCAATTGTGCCTTGCACATATCTCAAGACTCTCTTTGCAGCTCCCAAATGAGTCTTTGTAGGGCAATGCATAAATCTAGAGAGAAGACTTGGAGCATACATGATGTCGGGTCTTGTTGCAGTTAAGTAGAGTAAACTTCCCACAATGCTTCTATATAGACTTTGATCCACAGATTCAGTTCCATCATCTCGACTTAACTTTGCATTTGCAACTAAGGGTGTGCACACAGCTTTGCAGTCCTTTAGTCCAAATTTTTCTAATAAGGTCTTTGCATACTTCATTTGGTGAATGAAAATGCCATTATCATTTTGCAGGAGACCAATACCAAGAAAGTGGTGTAGCAACCCCAAGTCAGACATTTCATAATGATTCATCATATCATGCTTGAAGTCACTGAGCATTACTTCATTGTTACCTGTGTACACCACATCATCTACATACACAGATACAATGAGAATATCAGAGTTCCTTTGCTTCTTGGTATATAGAGTAGCTTCACTGAGGCTTCTATGGAACCCATTTTTGCTGAAATAAGAGTCTATTTCACCATACCATGCTCTAAGTGCTTGCTTTAGCCCATATAGTGCCTTCTTTAACCTGTACACCTTTTCTTCTGCATTTTGAACTTCAAAACCCTCAGGTTGTTCTTCTAGCACACCATTTAGAAAAGCCGATTTTACATCCAATTGGAACAACTTCCAATTCTTTTGTGCTGCCAAGGCTATTAGGGTTCTAATTGTGTCTAACCTTGCCACTGGGGCAAAGGTGTCATTGAAATCAACTCCAGGTTGTTGTGAATACCCTTTAGCAACAAGCCTTGCCTTGTTTTTTTGCACAGATCCATCTAAATTAAGTTTGGTCTTGTATATCCACTTAACACCAATGACAGGTTTATCACTTGGTCTGTTAACTAACTCCCAGGTTGAGTTCTTTTCAATAACTGACATTTCTTCCTCCATTGCTTTCTGCCATGCCACATCACCTTTAGCTTCTCCATAATTGTCTGGTTCTACAGTACAAAAATTGCAGGAAACATATATTTCATTCAAGCTTCTTAGTTTTATAGGAGTTGAACTTGGAGTGGAATGCTGTGAGTCTGTGGTCAGAGGTGTTCTGCTTGAACTTTGAGGTGTTGATGTTGGAGATGAAGGTGTAGATTGAGCTGATGTGTGATTCAGAGATCAAATTAGATTCTCCCTGATCTTGGTGCTCACTTGAATTAGAGTGACTTTCATCAAGGGGCAATGAGAGATGCACTTCAATGCTGTTTTCCCAACTCCACTTTGTTTCTTCATCAAATACAACATCCCTGGATATTACAAATTTCTGAGTGTTGACATTGAATAGCCTATATCCCTTCTCACAACTTCCATAACCAACAAACACACATTTCTTGCTTGTTTCTTCTAGTTTGTGTCTGAGTTGTGTAGGTGTGTGAACATAACACACAGATCCAAACACTCTTAAGTGTTTCACAGAAGGTTTTCTCCCACTGTAAGCTTCAAATTGTGTCAAGTTCTCTACAGCTTTAGTTGGACACCTATTTAATAGGTACACTGCAGTGCTGACTGCTTCTCCCCAGAAATGATGAGGCATTCCTTTCTCATGAAGCATTGACCTAGCCATCTCCACTATGGTCCTGTTTTTTCTTTCGGCCACTCCATTTTGTTGGGGGTGTAAGGTACTGTAAGTTGCCTCTCTATCCCTATATCTTCACAAAACTTACGGAATTCTAGGGAGGAGTACTCCCCACCTCTGTCACTTCTCAATTTTTTGATTTCCCAACCACTTTGTCTCTCAATCATTTGTTTGAATTTTGTGAACACATTGAACACATCAAATTTGTGCCTTAGCAAGTATACCCAACATATTCTACTTTTGTCATCAATGAAGGTCAAGAAATACTTATTACCTCCAAGTGTTTCAGTCATCATTGGGCCACAAACATCACTATGAATCAGCTCTAGTGGTTTAGTTGCTCTCCAGGTTTGACTTGTAGGGAATGGTTCCCTGTGCTGTTTTCCCATTGTACAGCCTTCACACACTTCCTTCACCTCACCAATCTTAGGTAGACCATACACTAGTTCCTTATTCTTCAAGTTCTTTAAACTCTGGTAGTTGAGATGCCATAGTCTTCTGTGCCATAGGCAGGCATTTTCAATCACAGTTGTCCTCATGGCAATTGAATCCATATGTTTAAGAAAAAGAGGAAAGCTTCTGTTCTCCTTCATCAATACTCTAGCCACCAAATTTGACAGTGACCTATCATCAAAGATTTCTACCATGGAGTCTCCAAACAAAAGGAAATACTTGTGTTCAATCATCTGCCCAACACTGAGAAGGTTCTCATCAAGTCCTGGTACAAGCATCACTTCTCTAATATATCTCTTTCCCTTCTTACTTTCAATAACAAGGGTACCTCTACCAACAACATCAACCAAGTTTCCATTTCCCATTTTAACTCTGCCTTTGAAAGTAGTGTCAATATCAATGAGTAAAGACTCTTGTGCAGTCATATGATTGCTGCATCCACTATCAATATACCAGGTGGTATTGGCCTTCTTCATTGTTGCTATTCTACACTGAGCAAAGAACACATTGGTTTCCTCCACCTCATTTGCAAAATTAACCTGTTGATTGTCTTTGGCATTGTAGTCTTTCACCCAATGTCCAAATCTGTTACACTTTGAACACTTGGGTTTTCCCTTGAACCAGCAGGGTCCAAAATGTAGTTTATCACAGATTTTGCAAGCAGTTTTGGTTGTCTCTCCTGCACCACTACTTGCACCTTGCTTCTGCACTACACTGACTCTACTACCCATCTCTTGTTCTTTCCTTTCCACTCTTTTTTTCCTTTATAATTTTGATTTCCAGAGAATTGTCCACTGGAGTTGTTGCTCTTGCCTCCAATGTTCAACCCTTGGAATGCATTTTCAGTCATGTTTTCAGTATGTCTATTTAATCTCTGATCACAGGCTTTAATTGAAGCTACAACTTCTTGTACTCTTAGTGTATTATGATCCTTTGTCTCCTCAATAACATTGACAATATTATCATATTTTCTGGTAAGACTGATAAGTATTTTCTGCACTACTCTAGCATCAGTGAGTTCTTCTCTATAGGTTTTCAACTGATTTACTAGTTCAAACAGTCTACTGAAGTAATCATTCAAGGGTTCTCCTTCTTTCATTCTAGCATACTCAAAATCTCTTCTCAAGGTTTGAAGTTTAACTTTTCTTACCTTTACATCTCATCTGTACTCTTCTTTAAGTTTGTCCCATGCTCCGTTTGAGGTTTCTTCATGAGCTATTCTGGGAAAAACTCGATCTGTGATAGAGTTCTTTGCACGATTTCGTTATTGTGAGCAGTGAGAGAGAATATGATGGTCACATCACAATTCTCTCACCCGAGGTCGACTCTTCCAAGTCAGAAAAGAGAAAAATTAAAATTTCAGAACAATAAACTAACAGAAAGAACTTACAAAAGAGGAAACAATCAAATTACCTCAACAATAATCCATGATTATTCCATGAGTGCTGAGTCTATATGTTATGAAGGGGTAAGTTTTTATTTGAGCCTATCTCCCTGCTCCCAATCTTCCTTATTCTCACTGAATCTCACACCCATTCCTTATGACCGATAGCAACCCTAGTCTCTGTGAGATAGAAGCAGATGTCGAGAGTGACGAAAACAGATTTTTTTAAAGAAAGAACTAGAATTGCACAGCTAACCCTCGTTCAAGAGAAGTGTTGGAATTCTTCAGGCTTTCTATTTTTCTCTCTCCATCCATCTCTGTAAGCTGAAGGCTCCCTCTAACTCATCCCCTCACCAAATCCCACCTCACATAGTCATCGATCCCACAAATGCAACCTGATGTAATGGTCAGCCTAGTACAACAGGGCACCCAAATCCCACGAACAAAATTACCCTCCTATCTTTTCATAATTACCCTTCAACCCAACCCTAAATCAGATGGCTTTCTTGCAAATAAGGTGAAATCAAGGGACATTTTCTTGATTGTAGCCATGAACAGGCCAATTTCCCTCCAACTTTAGAATAGATAATGGTTAGTTCTCTATAAGTAGGATGTTGTGTAATTGAGTGAAAAATAGTCTGTCGCAATGTACTCTTCTTAGCTATTATGGTTATTTTACATTTCAATTAATAAATCAATCTTTGTATTTGGTAGTATTGTTTGTTTGTTTGTTCAATGCACTTTGGTTTTCAACTTGGTTTATTAACTACAAAGTAAATAGGACGTATCTAGGGATCCGAGCGTAACACTAAGATTGATTTATTATCTGATGGCTACATGAGAAAACTACATGGCGACATACTATTCTTAAATGAATTACATAACAGCCTAGGCCGGGTGCCTTGACTAAGGTTTAGAAAATCGGTGAAGCCTGTAGGTGGTCTAGGCAGTTCATGTTTTTTATTTTATTTTTTAAGTTAAAGAGTTAAAGATAATTTTTTTTTTGCAAATTAACTTTAGACTTTCTTTCTTGTAATATAACTCAGAATGCATATTTCATTTTATGTATTCAATTAATTGTAGTGATTTATAATTTATATATTCTTCTATTTTGCATTTATGTTTCCAAATAGAAGTATAAAGATAGCTAGACCTCTGTCCGTTGTCCATTAGCGTCTAGTGTTTTTTAGAACTTCACTTGTATTTAAAGAAAAGAGTAATAATAGGGAAATTACATATTTATATTACATTCTTGTATCATCTCATGTGGCAAGACGCTTATAATCAACATCCAATGAGATAAATATATGAGTAACTACACTACCACTTTTTTAATACTACATTTGTATAATCTCTTTAATACTATCTCCAACACATGGGATAAAGCTTAAAATATAAGCTTTAAAACCCCCCAAACCATCTCCAACCATGGGCTAAAATAAGTCCTGGGGGAGAAAATATGTATCTGTGTTAGATTCCTTTAGAATTTAAGTCTGGCTTAAATTATTCTGGACCCAACAAACTATCATATTTCGAACTTTTTTGTTTTGTTTTTTGCCTTATAATCTAACGGCTATGGTCAAATGAGATCAAATCTAATAGTAAAAAAAAAAGATTTGACCGCCCAAAATTAAATCTAACGTCTAAGATAATTTAAGAAAATTATTTAAATCAAATTTAACTTAAAACTTTATAAATATCTATGTACTTGTATGATATTTAATTATAGGATATGATCAAGGGACAAATATTTTGATAAACATTTGTACACTTCCTTGTAGCCTTTAGATTTTATAACATTCAATGGTCTAGATTAAGTGTGACATCCCACATCGCCCAGGGGAATGATCCTTAAATGTATATTCCCATCCCTACCTAGCACGAGGCCTTTTGGGAGCTCACTGGCTTCGGGTTCCATAGGAACTCTGAAGTTAAGCGAGAAGGGGGCTAGAGCATTCCCATGATGGGTGACCTCCTGGAAAGTTGCTCATGAGTTCCCAGAAACAAAACCGTGAGGGCGTGGTTGGGGCCCAAAGCAGACAATATAGTGCTACGGTGGTGGAGCGGGCCCAGGAGGTGGCTGCGCCCGGGCCGGGATGTGACATTTGGTATCAGAGCATAAGTTGGGCAGTATTGCATCCATCACACGCGTGATGAGAGCATTCTAGGTTCTTGAGCCTAATTTTCGAATCTTGACACCTCGTCGAATACGAAAATGTGTTAGTTTCTCCTAAGTTTTGGGCGTTTTTGCCAACTCCTTGGTATTTTAGGAGATTACTTGGCAAATATTTTAGACCTGAAGTGAAGAATTTCCCTGCCAAGGAAAGATGTGGATTGAGAGTGGGTGATGGCCTTAAAGAAAGGTTAGTGCTTCGACATCGACGTAGTACCCGGGATTTACAAATCGATTTCATCTCTGTTATGTGGCCATCGTTACTAAACCTTTTGAGTTGGAATTAGAAATGGTTTTGGTTCCTTGGCAGAATCCGTTAGAATACCCCTATTAGAATTCATACGAAGCTTACCTTCGTTAAGATTTTTAAAATGTCGGGAATGATGATGTGATGCTACAAAGGTAGCACTCGATGGAGGAACACCTTGAGATGATTACATTTGGTTCTTAATAATGCTAATCCTCCCAATGAAATTGGTGGTCATTTTGGATCTTTTGGAGGAAGATCGACTTCTATTTAAGTTCGTCCTAAAGTAGATTATTCGAAAATCCTATCCTACTGGCTTAGGACATTATAACCAGTGTTAGTTTCCAGAAGTTCTTGGCGCTATACTTGTCAATTCGATGAGTATAGGCAGGCACGTGAGTTGTTGTATCTTTGGGTAAGAGGAATTTCTAAAGTAGAAAGTATCCTTTCCTAGAATTGGAGAACCATTTTCTAGACCAACTTCTTACTCATTATCTGAACCAACTGCCTGAGTGGACTCTAACCTGTAATTAGCCTACGGTGGAACAACTAATCAGTGACATTGTCCGATATCCAGAAACTGTTAACTAGTATTCAGGTGATATGATTTCTAGCACCGGACACATGTTAGTATCAGGATGTGACAATTGGTATCAGAGCCTAACCCTGGCCGCGTGTGTGCCGACGAGGACATCGGGCCCCTAAGGGGGGGTGGATTGTGACATCCCACATCGCCCAGGGGAATGATCCTTAAATGTATATTCCCATCCCTACCTAGCACGAGGCTTTTTGGGAGCTCACTGGTTTCGGGTTCCGTAGGAACTCTGAAGTTAAGCGAGAAGGGGGCTAGAGCATTCCCATGATGGGTGACCTCCTGGGAAGATGCTCGTGAGTTCCCAGAAACAAAACCGTGAGGGTGTGGTTGGGGCCCAAAGCGGACAATATCGTGCTACGGTGGTGGAGCGGGCTCGGGAGGTGGCTGCGCCCGGGCTGGGATGTGACATTAAGAGCGAGGTGGAGAGTTTTAAAAATTAATGACTTGGATGATGATGTCGATTATAACTAATAAAGAAAACACTAATCTAAATTAAAAATTAATATCTAGTAGAATAAAATTGAAAAAAAAATCAATAATCAAACTTTGAACCTAGTGTAAAAAATAAAAAAAATAAGAAAAACAAAAACATGAAAATACTGTAACCTATCTCCTTCCCCGCAATGCCTTGGATGAATTCTCCTCTTTCATTTTATAAAAAATGAACCCTAATAAATAACAAAAAAGGAATGAGCAAAAGATTGATTGCCAAGAAATAATTCAACAAAGCCATGAGTTAATTAATGAATTTGTTTCCACTACTTATGGTGATTCTCCTTCAACTAGACCTATACTCTCGACTAAAACACCAAATCTTTTTAAAAAAATTGAGAAAGGAACTACTTTCAGTCTACAATTGTAGAAGCAACACCGCAGATGATGGGTTTGGATGGATTAACCATCTTTCATGTTAAAAGTTATCTGCAGGTTTAAAGGAATCCATTAAAAAAATCTTTTTTTTCCTTTTCTAAAGTGTGATTTATTTTCCTCTCTCCTTTTTTATTTTAATTTTAATTACCTTCTATTTTATACTTTTTGAATTTTATTTTTATGTTTAATATTAGTTAAAATCCACTTAAGCATCCATGTCGTTTAGTGAATGAATATTGACCTTTGGATGTTTTGTAATCTAAAGGTTTAAAAGAAGTGTAAAAATATTTGTCAAAATGTTTGTCCCTTGATCATATCGCTTTAATTGCTTATCGATTTTAAATATTTTTAGACTAAAATGTTCATAAAAATAAATTAAGATAATCTACATAAATTTTATTTTTAAAAAGGTTATTGAAAACAAAAAGTTAGGCTAAAATTATTATTTAATCATCACGGGCTAAAATTTTAAGCCAGAAGGGTTGGAGGAGAAAATTAGTTTTTGGCTTATGGCTTAAAATTTTCTGGCTTAAATTTTTAAGCTTTATCCCCAAGTAGGCCTGACAATATCTAACATGACCCGATAACCCGATACGACACGACACGAAATTAACAGGTGTTCGGGTTGACACGATAACAAATTGGGTCGTTAACAGGTAACCCGATAAGCACCTGTTAAGATAACGGGTTAGTTCGGGTATACACGTGGGTAACACGATATAAGATAAGAAAAATATTAATTTTATAATTTTATAACCCTAAAAAAATACTATAATAATTATATATATTAATTTAACAATTTTATACCCCTAAAAACTATAATAATTATATATATATATATATTAAATTAAATTTTAAAATTGGTGACCATTGGATCGACTTAAATATACATACCATTTAATTTATTAAGTGTTATATACAAAATAAATAAATTTAAATCTACTTAATAAATATATATACACACCATTGAACTTGATGGGATACGAATTCTACGAAACTAATTTCAACGATCCAGCCGTCAAACTTGTTTGCATATACTTCGAGATCGCATCAGCAAAAAATCGCAAAAAACAAACATTCAGAGATCAAGTAACGGGACAAAACTTTTCGACGGTTATAAAACAAAAAAATCACGATTTAACGGTTATTTTGACTCTCATTTTCATTATTTTTTATAGCTACACTCCTTGATCATATATGAATGCAATGAATGAATTCAATCTTCAGTTTAAAATATTTACACTAGTGGATACCACAAAATCTTATGTTATACTTAATGAAAGTATAAATAAACTCTACATCCTAGTGAATCTATCGTTTTGATGGGATACACATTCTACGAAACTAATTTCAACAATCCAAATGTCAAACTTGTTTGTATATGCTTCGAGATCGCATACATCAAAAATCGCAAAAAACAAACATCTAGAGATCAAGTAACGGGACAAAACTTTTCGACGGTTATAAACGAAAAAAATCACGATTTAACGGTTATTTTAACTCCAATTTTGATGATTTTTTACAGCTACACTCATTGATCCTATATGAATATAATGAATGAATTCGATCTTCAATTTAAAATATTTACGCTAGTGGATACCACAAAATCTTATGTTATACTTAATAAAAGTATAAATAAAATCTAAGTGTTAGTGAATCTATCGTTTTGATCTTCAATTTAAAATATTTACGCTAGTGGATATCACAAAATCTTATGTTATACTTAATGAAGGTATAAATAAACTCTAAGTGTTAGTGAATCTATTGTTTTGATAGGATACGCATTCTAGGAAACTAATTTCAACGATCCAACCGTTAAACTTATTTGTATATGCTTCAAGATCGCATACACCAAAAATCGCAAAAAACAAACATTCAGAGATCAAGTAACGAGACAAAACTTTTCGATGGTTATAAATGAAAAATCACAATTTAGCGGTTATTTTAACTCCAATTTTGTTGATTTTTTACAGCTACACTCCTTGACCTTATATGAACACAATGAATGAATTTGGTCTTCAATTTAAAATATTTACACCAGTGGATACCACAAAATCTTATGTTATACTTAATGAAAGTATAAATAAACTCTAACTGTTAGTGAATCTATCGTTTTTATGGGATATGCATTCTACGAAACTAATTTCAACGATCCAACCGTCAAACTTGTTTGTATATGCTTTGAAATCATATACACCAAAAATTGCAAAAAACAAACATTCAGAGATCAGGTAACGTCACAAAACATTTTGACGGTTAGAAAACGAAAAATCACGATTTAACGGTTATTTTAACTCCAATTTTGATTATTTTTTTTTATAGCTACACTTCTTGATCCTATATGAATACAATAAATAAATTCGATCTTCAATTTAAAATATTTACACTAGTGAATACCACAAAATCTTATGTTACACTTAATGAAAGTATAAATTAACTCTATTTGTTAGTGAATCTATTGTTTTGATGGGATACGCATTCTACGAAACTAATTTTAACGATCCAATCGTCAAACTTGTTTGTATATGCTTTAAGATATCATACGCCAAAAATCGTAAAAAAAATAAACATTCAAAGATCAAGTAATGGGACAAAACTTTTCGACGGTTATCAACGAAAAATCATGATTTAACGGTTATTTTAACTCTGATTTTGATGATTTTTTTTACAGCTATACTCATTGACCATATATAAATACAATGAATAAACTCGATCTTCAATTTAAAATATTTACACTAGTAGATACCATAAAAGCTTATGTTATACTTAATAAAAGTATGAATAAACTCTTTAAGTGTTAGTAAATTTATTGTTTTGATGGGATACGCATTCTACGAAACTAGTTTCAACAATCCAACCGTCAAACATGTTTGTCTATACTTCGAAATCGCTTACACCAAAAATTGTAAAAAATAAACATTCAGAGATCAAGTAACGAGAAAAAACTTTTCGACGGTTATAAATTGAAAATCACGATTTAACGGTTATATTAACTTCGATTTTGATGATTTGTTACAGCTACACTCCTTGACCTATATGAATACAATGAATGAATTCGATCTTCAATTTAAAATATTTACACTAGTGGATACCACAAAATCTTATGTTATACTTAATGAAAGTATGAATAAGCTCTTAAGTGTTAGTGAATTTATTGTTTTGATGGGATATGCATTATACTAAACTAGTTTCAACGATCCAACCATCAAACATGTTTGTATATACTTCAAGATCGCATACGCCAAAAATTGCAAAAAACAAACATTCAAAGATCAAGTAACGGGACAAAACTTTTTGACGGTTATAAATGAAAAAATCACGATTTAACGGTTATTTTAACTCCGATTTTGATGATTTTTTACTACACTCCTTGATCCTATATGAATACAATGAACTACTTTGATCGTCAAATTAAAATATTTACACAAGTGGATACCACAAAATCTTATGTCATGGTGATCGATGAAAATTGAGGATTTTGTAAAAGGAATAACAAGCAAGCTTTGAGTTCCATTGACAAGGTTTAAACTTTTGAGAAAGGCTTCACAACCTTGAAAACAAAAAATCTTTCATTTTGCATATCCTTGCACATTTAATATTTTGTAATAGACTAATAGTGTATGGATGTTTGTTTATTAGGCTCTTATTTTCGAGTGTAGATGTAGTACTTAAACGACAAATGTGTTTTAGTGTTCTGAAGTAATATTTATGTGGCAATGTGTGGTATGTGTAAATTTAAGAAAATGGGTAAATTGACCCGACCTGTTAAGGACCCGTTATGATAACGAGTGTGGTATGACACGACCCGTTATGATAACGAGTGTGACATGACACGACCCGTTAAGATAACATGTGTTACACGAAAACGACACGAACACGACAGACACGACCCGTTTGCCAAGGCTATCCCCAAGGGTTAGAAATGGTGTAATAGAGATTGGGCTCACCAACACATGTGAGTTTTATCTCTATTAGGTAGGTAATACAAATTTAGTATAAAAAAATGTGGTTAGAGTACTATTTTTGCAAATATATTAATTGACGTCACATATACACATTACTTTGTCACATTAAATGGTACACCAATGTGATACAAAAAAATGTGATCTCCCTAGTATTTTAAAAAAAAATAACTAAGAGTGGAATGATGTTAATCAGTTGGATCACAGGTTGGGTCAGTTTATTGAAGTGTAAAATTATTAAAGAAAAACTAACGAAAAGTTCAAAAAAACTTTAGTTTTAATGAAAAATGACAAATAAAGATGTAGTGAATAGTATCAGAAAAAGATAAAAATGTGATTTTTCGCTAAAAGTGAATAACACCGAGAATATTTCGTTAAAACTCTCAATTATCAATTCATAAAAATGGATTCATTTCATGAAATGTGAAAATAAATTATAGAAGAAATCAGTGGTAATTGCAAATCAATTACCCAACTAAATTAATTGCGAAAAATATCTCTCTCCCTCTTTCTCTCTCTCTCGATGTCTTATTTATATGAGAATTTTAACGAAAAACTCCTTGTACTAGTTACACGCTAATTCACGTATGCCTATAACCTAAACAACATGCGTCCATATCAAGTTTTATGTGTGAACCTGTGCAATTCATTCATCACACACAATCCCTTCACAGCCAAGAAATTTCCGAACCACTCCGATGGTGCCACGTGTGCACATTGTTGATCCCCGTCCCTCTACGATAATTCCTTCTCGCCAATCTTAACCAAAATCTCCCACAGCCGTTGGATCTCCCCGAACACATCGTCCGTGGGAAGCGTAAACCGGCAGCATGGACAAGTGTTCCTCTTCCTCAGCCACCGCAAAATACACATCCAATGAAAGAAATGCCGGCACGGCAGCTCACACACATCTCTGTCTTCTCTCATCTCCTCTTTACATATCACGCACTCGCTCCCGCCACCGCTTACCACCACTGATGGCAGCGACACGACGACTGATGGCGATGCCGCCACTTCTCTCCCTGCCTTCCCGCCATAGCAAAAACCCATCACGCTGACGAATATCAAGCACCTTGTCAGCACCTCAATATGAGACACCAAAGCCGACCCGTTGTAGACCCCAATGCCGGAAACTGTTAACATGTTGTCGGAGTAAAAATCGCTTAGAATTTCGCGCCATTTTACAGTTGGTGCTTCGAGGGCTTGAGGGTTGTGCTGGTGTACTTCGCAGAGTAAGAGGAGGAGCAGGACGGCGTCGAGGTCTCTTTGTCTGGCCTGCCGTGGCGGTAGATTGGTGTAGGGTTGGAAGTGGAGTGTAAGGTGGTGGAGGGAGGAGAGGAGGTGGTTGGCGATGAGGATAGTCTTGTGGGGGAGAGGGAGGGAGTTGAGGCGGTGGAGGGTGAAAGAGAAGAGGATGGGGAAGGAGAGGAGGGAAGAGAGACGGCGGTGGTGGTGGTGGGTGTGGGAGAGGATGGTGCGGGTGAGATCTGAGAGTTGGGGTGGGGTGAGGGTGGCCAGAGCAGCCATGATGGTTGCGGTTGCTGCTGTTGTTTCTTCCATCATGGGATCGTGTGCTTTGTGGACTTTCGCTTTTAACTATTTTTATAGAGCGTGGAAAAAGGTTTTGAGGAATGTTGTGGCTTTTTTGTGAATTTTGGTTTGGACTAATTTGGCCATGCTGGTCTCTTGTAATGACCATTGTACCCCCTTCAATTTTTGTTCCACTTTTGTAAATACTATCGGGAAGTGATTTCGGCACACATTTACCTCCTCTCTCTTCCTAGGTTGAGATAAGTAAATCAAAGAAAAAATAAGGGAACGAAAAAAAAGTAAAGGTGTACAAAAGAAGAAAAAGAAATAGAAAACTATTGTTCATAGTATATTATTGTGGCCATGACATTTGTAATGGAATGTTACATTAATCATGTCTTTGAGTCCACAAAATCACATTTATGTGAAACATATGGTCATAACATTTATGGTTATCTAAAAACATATATGGTTATCCGAAATCTTAAATCATCATTAATTTTGTCAATGTCAAGTTATAATTTGTTATATTTCTTTACATGTAAGAAAATAGCGAGAGTCGAACTCTTAATCTAGTCAAATGACAACAAATGCAATGCATAAAGCTAAGTTGGTATAAGAGGGGTTGGTTAGCACTTTAGCAATGGAAATGTGCATGTGGGGTATTAGATTAGATGAATTGAATCAAGTGGTTGGTTATGTATGTTGGTTTGTCTACAAGTTGTGTGTCCAGTTCAAACCCCATTTGTCCTTGCTATATAATTATGTAAAGAAAAACAAGTAGAAGAGTAGAAAAACCGATTGGCCCATCCCATCCATGGCTCGCTCTCCTTGCCCCCCTTCACTCTTAATTAGGGGTGGTTTTGGTACATTACCGTACCAAAATCTTTGTACCAATTACCATATCAAATATTTAGTACGACAATATCTATTACCATTACTGTACCAAACTTTCGGTATACCGCCATCCCATCCATGGCTCGCTCTCCTTGCCCCCCTTCACTCTTAATTAGGGGTGGTTTTGGTACATTACCGTACCAAAATCTCTGTACCAATTACCATATCAAATATTTGGTACGACAATATCTATTACCATTACTGTACCAAACTTTCGGTATACCGAATATCGGTATACCAAATAGTTTGGTTAGTATGATATGCCAATAGTAATTACTACTTTGTTTTACGCCACTTAGTTTGCCCAAAATCTAATATTTTTCTAACCTAATTCAAAGCCAAGAAAATATACACAGTTTGACATATATACACAATTTAACCTAATTCAAGATTTTTTATTATTGTATGTCAAAGTGGTAGAGACTTAATAAATCATAAGACAAGATTTCTATAGCATGCTGAGACTCAAATGAATCAGAAATGTAAGACAGCAAACCACAAAAAAAGTAAATATCCATAGATGTGCTCGACGACTGGCTTACTGATTTGAACCCACAGTCCAAGGTGGTAATACCCAATGCATATGTTGTGCCCTCACTTGGAAGTGCTGTTGTTGGGGACACATTTCAGTTTGAAAGGCTTGGTATGTTTCTGTCTTCTTTTACTTGAAAAAGGTTCTTAAGAATACAAAACCATCTTCATTCCAAAACAATAAAGAGGATGCAGTTTCACAAATGGATGTAGTTTCACATGAAGCTTAAAAATAAAGGGGAATTTGGATTCCCTACTTGCAGTTGCAAATACAAACATGCTGAAATTAACATTTGTGTCGAGCAGGGACTAGAGTAAGAGACTGAGAGTGTTTGGTTTCTGTGGAGATTTTAGGATAAATGAGTCAAACAACATAATATAATATTACATAATACATAATATATAATTCTATTTATATATATATATATATATATATGAATAAATACATAATATAATATTAATAATATTGGTAACTGGTAGGTACGGTATACTACCGGTACTAGTTTTGAGTACCAGTACCGCACCGAAACAGTATGGTATGGTACAAATACCATACCATTACCAGTGGTACAAATTTTTTGGCACAACTTTGGTATGGTACGGTTGGTAATACGGTAGGTATGATAATGTTGTAAAAAATTCCACCCCTACTCTTAATAATGCAAATGCAAATGGTAAGATGATCGAACTTGACAGCCATGCTAATATATCATTTCGCTTCTCAAGGAATTGTGTCACCTTTCACACTTGCATTTACCGCCTACAGCTCCGGTTAATCTCCATTGGAAGTTGAGCAAATTGTTTGCTAGATCTGGCAAATTAGCCTAATGACCATTTTGTCCCCTGTTTTCACAAGAATTTTTGGTATTATTTAGGTTTGCTTGACAACCAAAGCACATTCTGAGTTTGTGTAGAAAAAACTTAAAAGCACCTTCAGACTCAGAGAAGAGCTTTAGGTGCTTTTTCGGAAAGCACCTTGAAATGGCCTAACCTACATCCCAACCAATTAATGGGTTGGGGGTGTATATGATTCCACAAGAGGCATCCTCGTCACTGCAATCAAGCCTAGTAAGAGTGAAAATCCCTTGTAGAGGAGACACAATGATAACCTTTGTAGGCAGCCAAACCATGACCACGATTCAGGGCCGAGGAAATGCCGGAAAAAAATCATGCACATTGGATTCTTTAACAGCAAGAAAAGATTTGTAGCTAGCTTTGTTAGAAGTATGGAATAAAGTAGGGGCAGGTCCCTTAAAAAGTATGGGCAGGTCCAAAAGCTATTAACTTCACTACTTGTAAATAGAAAAGTAAAAGATGAGTGTCAATACTAGACACCCAATCAACAAACTGAATTGGAAGTTCTTTCATGCTTTTGAGCACCTAAAAACACTTGAATTCTATGCCACTTTGGAAAAAGACAGGGTGTTTCTTGGATCCTAAGCAAACCAATATGAACCGGAGCAGTGATCTTGGCTCAACAATTAATACTCTCCTCATCTAATTCATCCTGCAAAACGTATCCTTTTTCTTTCATCGACCCCAGCAATCCATCCAGTGTTTCATAACTCTCTTCGGTTTTTTCATTCGATGCATCCTTTGCTGTAAAGCTTTGTAACCCATCACGTGTTTCAATCCAGCCACAGCCAGGAGTCTTTCTCAGCCCAACTTCTTTCATTTTCTCCCTGATCTGATCAGCTTCTTCCCATCTCCCAGCTTGTGAATACAAATTTGCCATAACGATGTAGTTCCTTGTATTCTCGGGCTCAATTTGAAACAAGCGATCACAGACAAACTTTCCCAACTCAACGTCACGAGAAACTGATGCCCCATTAAGTAGTGCGCCCCAAACTTTAGCACTTGGCTCAACTGGCATTTTGTGGATAAAGTCTGCAGCTTCGCTGAGTTTCCCAGCTCGGCTAAGAACACCTACCATGCAAGCATAATGCTAGGGAAGAATGCCATGTTCGAAACATGGCATCAAAGATCTTCCAAGCCTCATCAACCACTCCAAAATGAGAACAAGCTGTTAATACCGCTGTAAATGTCACTTGGTCTGGTTGAATCCCGCTATTCAACATCTTATAAAAGAGGCTAAGAGACGTATCAGCGTCTCCATGGGATGCGTAAGATTATCGACATCCAAATGAATAAGCTCTTTTTACTTGATCAAAAACCCGTTGTGCCCCGTTTAGAAACCCCGACTTCGCACAAGTATCAATAATAGCAGTTGCAACATAAATGTTCCCATCAAAATTGTTTTTAACAGCATAAGCATGTACTTCCTTCCCGACTTTCAGATTTGAGAAATACAATATTGAAGGAAGAATACTTGACAATGTCACGGTATTTGGTTTGCAACCACATGCCAGCATTTCACGAATTAAATCCAAGGCATCTTCATGTCGGTTATTCTGAACCAGACCTGAAATCACAACATTCCTAGTACTTAACTTTGGCTTCTTACTATCTCGAAATACATCCATGGTGAAACATGTACCCCGAAGCTATTGAGCCATAAGTGACCTCATCCTTTCACTCATCTCATCGAATAATTCTTGAGCATAATCCAAGCTACCACATCTTGCGTATAGCCCTATAAGAGCATTACATAGCAAAACATCCATCTTGATCTGATTCTCATTCACAAACTGAGGAACTTCCATGCCGAGCATAAGATCATTCGACTGTAAACATGCCTGCAAGACACTAACCACTGTCAACCCAACAGGCCTAAACTTTCCTAAGCTTATTGATGATGACAATTATGTTTCAACCCTTATATGATATCTATCATCTAGCTGGCATATTGTATTTCTTTTTCCAATAGTTACGGTACGGTGCAGAGCACCAAATCATTAGGTTTTCCATTTCATTCTACTATATATCTGTAAGGTTGCGCCTCCTCGAGAGCTATGAGAAATATGACAGCCTTTTTATCTTTGATTTCTTCATTGCATTTACTTCTAGCTTAATTTTCTTGAGAAGATCGTACCACTTATCATCTCCCTGTACAACTCTTTACACTCCTGATAATACCCAACCTGAGAATACCCCGCAATCATTGAATTCCATGACACAATCTCTTTCTGGCATCCTATCAAACAAAGCTCTCGCCAAACCAACCTCATCACATCTTGAATAGTAAGTAATCAAAGAATTAACATAAACATCCAAATCAAACCCACAAAGCAGAACAAGACAATGTACCTCCTTAGCCAATTTTGAACCCAAAAGCAAAGCGCCCAGAGCCTTCAACACACATGTCACAGTAAAATTGTCGGGCTTCGCTTGATCCGAACACGAAGACACCATAGCCGAAAACAGCTTCAGGGTGTCGACGTGCACGTTGTTAAGGGAGTAAAATTATCGGGCTTCGCTTGATCCTTACACGAAGACACCATAGCCGAAAGCAGCTTCAGGGTGTCGACGTGCACGTTGTTAAGGGAATACCCAACGAGCATGGCGTTCCAAGAGAAGGCGTTTGGGTGGGGAATTTGGTCGAACACCTTGCGGGCATAGTTAAGGTTATTGGTTTTAGAGAAAAAATTGATGAGCTTTGAAGCCGGAAGTTGGCGGGGGTGACGAAGAATGATATGAATGTAATAAGTGATAAGCTAAATCACTAAGTAGAGGTTAATATTAGGTTTAGTCATTAGTGCCAGGTGGCATTTTGTGGAATTGAAAAGTTGTATTAAAGCTCACATGGAGCTTGGGGGAGAGCATAATTGTATTTGAAATCAGAAATATCAATTGGAAGAAACATTTGGGCTTATCTTCCTTCCCTCTCTCTTCCTTTTTCCCGCCATTGTTTTCCCCTTTCGTTTGTGCTGCTTGCAGGTTGAGATAGGGTTTGAGGTTGATAAGTTCATCCTTATCATTGGTATCAGCCTTCCGATCCTACTTTCCCTCTTGTATGCCCCGCCACACCAACAATTCCAAGTTTGTTGCCATGGAATCTCGCATGAGCGCTGTGGAGGCCTCTTTGGTTGACCTTCCTCAGATGCTTCAGGATGCTGTGACTGCTAACAATGCCTCCTTATCAGCGTCGTGGGATTTGAAACTTCAGGCCTTCCTCGAGCAATTTCGCCGTGAGTCCTTTTTTCTCGGCGGCGGGGGCGGTGGTCAAACTTCAGATCCGCATCCACATACCGCTTTTCCTTCTCAGACCTTCACTGATCCTAATGATTTCTGATGTCTCGAGACCCTTCGTCCACCTCGTCGGGACGGTGGTGATGGGGGTGGACAGAATTTCAGACCTTCATGGCAGCCTCGCCTGGATTTCCCTCGTTTCAGTGATGGAGACGACCCCTTGGCTTGGATCTACCGCGCTGAACAATATTTTTCCTATTACGCTATTCCGGACAATCAGCGTGTTTTTTTCGTTTCGTTCCATCTGGATGGGGAGCCTTTACAGTGGTTCCGTTGGCAAAATTGTTTGCAGTCCATGCCCAATTGGTCGGAATTCACCGTCGCACTTTGTCAGGAGTTTGGTCCTCTTGAATTTGACGATTGTTTGGAGTCTCTTTTCAAATTAAGGCAAACAGGTACTTTGAAGTACTATATCCATGAATTCCGTAAGTTAGCCATTCGATCTGGTGCTGTTGGTCTTGTGATGCTCAAAAGTTGTTTTTTAGGCGGCTTAAAACGTGAGTTGCAATATGATGTCAAACTCTTACGGCCTTCCACGGTTCATGATGCCATCTCCATTGCTTTTCAAGTTGATGCTAAATTGACTGCCTTAAAGCCTTCTTTTCCTCGTGTTCTTCCTAATGTGAAGACCCAGCCTCAGTTGGTTCCTCAACTTCCTGCGCCTCCTCCTCGTCCTCCTCCACTTCCTTATAAGAAACTTACACCAGCGGAGGTTCAGCGTAAGAAGGATTGGGGTGAATGCTGGTATTGTGAGGAGAAATGGGTTCGAGGTCATACATGTCCCCGTACGCAGCTGCTGATGCTGGATGTCGTGGAGGATGAGTTCGAATTTGCTCAAGAATCTGCTCAGGAACATGCTCAAGGTGACATTGATTACAGGGATGTACCTCCTGAAATGTTGCACATGGAGTTGAGCAAATGTGCTTTCTATGGTACACTTGCCACTCGATCTGTGCAAACTATGAAGGTTAAGGGCCTTCTACGAAACCAACCATTACGAATCCTGCTTGATTCTGGCAGTACTCACAATTTTTTAGACTCTCGATTAGCAAAGAAATGGGGTTGGCTACTTGATAGTACTCATGCTTTTGAAGTGATGATTGCTAATGGGGGTCGGATTCAGGGCAGTGGCTGTTATAAGGATGTTCCCTTGTCACTGGGAGGTTATAACTGTTATACTGCGCTATTTCCATTGCCTCTGGGGGGTTGTGATATGGTTTTGGGTGTTCAATGGTTGTCAACCATCAGTCCTGTGCTTTGGGATTTCCAATTACTGACTTTGGAATTTAGTGTGGGGGTTACAGATACAAGCTGCATCACAGTGCTACTACTACACCCTGGGTGCGAGAGATTACAGTGCAACAACTGGATAAAGAAGTGACTAACTCTAATTTGGGAATCTTATTGTATTCCATGACTTTCGACAAATTAGAAGCTTCCGATCTGACTCCTCTACAATTACAACAACTGCAATCGGTTTTAGGACAGTTTACAAATGTTTTTGCAGTACTTGCTGCTTTACCACCCATTCGCGAACATGATCATCAGATTCCATTGATTCCTGGTGCCAAGCCCCCCAACATACGACCATATCACTATGGTCTGTTGCAAAAGTCAGAGATCGAAAAAGCAGTGCAAGAACTCTTAGACAATGGTTTTATCAGACCCAGTCATAGTCCGTTTTCATTTCCAGTCTTGTTAGTAAGGAAGAAAGACAGCACATTGAGGATGTGCATGGATTACCGTGAGTTGAATGCCATTACTGTGAAGGACAGATATCCCATTCCGCTCATTGACGACTTACTGGATGAGTTATTTGGCGCTCGGTACTTTACTAAGCTAGATTTGAGGTCTGGCTATCATCAAATCCGTATGCATCCTTCCGATGTCGAGAAAACAGCATTCCGCACTCATGTAGGCCATTATGAATTTTTGGTCATGCATTTTGGCTTGACTAACGCTCCTGCTACCTTTCAAAATCTGATGAATGATCTCTTTCGACCCTTTCTCAGGAAGTTTATTTTGGTCTTCTTCGATGATATCCTCATCTATAGCAAGACCTGGGAGGACCACTTGCTTCACCTACAAGAAGCCTTTGCTATATTACACAAGAACCGGCTTTATGTGAAAAAACAAAAACGTGCCTTTGGTCAGGGTACTGTGGAATATTTGGGTCACTTGGTCTTAAGAGAAGGAGTGTTGGCAGACCCTGCAAAGCTTCAAGCTATACTTGAATGGCCAGCTCCCATTACTGTGAAACAGTTGCGTGGATTTTTGGGGTTAACTGGCTACTACAGGAAGTTTGTGCCCGGTTATGCGAAGATTTGTCAGCCTTTGTACCAGCTCACTAAAAAGGATAGTTTTGTTTGGTCACCCTTGGTTAATGAAGCTTTTGAACACTTGAAGAAGGTTATGGCATCTCCATAGGTCCTGACTCTACCTGATTTTTCGAAACCCTTTGAGCTGGAGTGTGATGCTTCAGGCACGGGAATAGGCACTGTGCTGCAGCAAGATGGAAGACCTGTGGCTTTCACTAGTCAAGCTTTGGGGCCAAGGAATCAGGCTCTTTCGACTTACGAAAAGGAACTCATTGGAATAGTGCATGCAATAAAAAAATGGCAGAACTATCTCCAGGGCAGACATTTCATCATTAAGACTGATCATAACAGTTTCAAATATTTTTTAAATCATCGGGCTAACACTGCTTTCCAGCAAAAATAGGTCTCAAAGTTGTTGGGATATCACTATGAAATTCAGTATAAGCATGGTAAGGACAATGTGGTGGCTGATGCATTATCAAGGATCTCCACACCTACGGAAGTGCCTGTGGAAGTCTCGATTAATATGTTGGAATGCCGGGCTATCACGTACCCTTATTTTGGATGGTTGGATAAGATGCGAAGGGAGCTGGAGCTTGATCCCTGGATTCAGAATCAATCACAAGAAGTGGCTCACTTCAGGGCCAACCCTTCGAAAACTGCCAGTTCTAAGCTCAGCCATTTCCACTTGGATAATGGATTCCTGAAGTATAAGGGACGAATTGTTCTTAGTCCTTCTTCGGGATGGACATTCAAAGTCCTAGAGGAGCATCATTGCACTCTCACGGCTGGACACCAAGGGGTGCTTAAAACGTACCAACGGCTCAAAAGGTGTTTTTATTGGCAAGGCATGAAGCAAGATATTAAGAAGTTTGTATCGGAGTGTGCTGTTTGCCAGCAGAATAAATACGAAACTATAGCTCAACCGGGTTTACTTCAACCTCTACCCATTCCAAAAAAAATATGGACTAGCATAAGCATGGATTTCATTGTAGGGCTGCCTAACTACAAGGGCAAGACAGTGATAATGGTTGTGGTAGACAGGCTGTCTAAATTTGCTCACTTTATTGCACTCTCTCATCCATACACCGCAGCTAGTGTAACCCACTTGTTTGTGGAACATGTGTTTAAGCTTCATGGTATGCCCTCTAATATAGTCAGTGATCGAGACTCAGTGTTCCTCAGTCAATTTTGGCAAGAATTTTTCAAGCTACAGGGCTCTAAACTGAGCATGAGTTTTGGATATCATCCCCAAAGTGACGGGCAAACTGAAGTCATGAATAGGTGCTTAGAGACATACTTGAGGTGTTTTGTGGGATATCAACCAAAGAAATGGGTGAACTGGCTTCCATGGGCCGAGTGGAGTTATAATACCTCATACCACACATCTGCCAAACTTACTCCATTTGAGATTGTGTATGGGATACCCCCTTCGCTTGTTATCACCTATGAACAAGGCACAGCTAAACTGGAAGTTGTGGAGCAAGCTCTATTGGAACGGGATCAAATGCTTGCCTTGTTAAAAAATAATTTAGCATGGGCTCAAACTCGAATGAAGAATCAAGCTGATAAACATCGAATTGAGAGGGAGTTTACGGTGGGAGATTGGGTGTACTTGCGGTTAATACCTTACCAGCTGCAGTCTTTAAACTCACATACTTTTGATAAGCTACACCCTAAATTCTATGGGCCATTTGAAGTAGTGGAACGAATTGGCAAGGTAGCTTATAAACTTAAGCCTCCTCAGGGCACCAAAATACATCCTGTATTTCATGTGAGTTGTTTGAAGAAAAAACTGGGTTTTCAGATCACTTCTCTGGCTGCTTTACCAGAGCAAGTTACTGATGAAATGGAAGTGAAAAAACCACAGGAGGTGTTGCAGAGACGAATGTACAAGAAAGGTGACGCTGCAGGAGTCCAGGTGCTGGTGTTGTAGGAGGGTTTGCCAGCCAAAGAAGCTACCTGGGAGGACTATGATGAATTCACTACCAGATTTCCCAACTTTGTTCTGAAACCTTGAGGACAAGGTTGTTCTTCAAGGGAGGGGTAATGATATGAATGTAATAAGTGATAAGCTAAATCACTGAGTAGAGGTTAATATTAGGTTTAGTCATTAGTGCCAGGTGGCATTTTGTGGAATTGAAAAGTTGTATTAAAGCTCACATGGAGCTTGGGGGCGAGCAGAATTGTATTTGAAATCAGAAATATCAATTGGAAGAAACATTTGGGCTTATCTTCCTTCCCTCTCTCTTCCCCTTTCCCGCCATTGTTTTCCCCTTTCGTTTGTGCTGCTTGCAGGTTGAGATAGGGTTTGAGGTTGATAAGTTCATCCTTATCAGAGAAGAGGACGAGGCGGGCGTGGAGCTGCTTGACCGGACCGACCAGGCGACACACTGTGCAGTGCTGGATGAGGTTGTCGTAAGCTCCGCAGTCGAGGCCGTCTAGTCCACGGAGGTTTTGAAGGGCTCGTTGGACGTAGCCGTTGTTGGTGGCCGAGATTTGAATGTGGAATGGCTTTGTTAACAACATACATTTGTTGTTCTCGCAACAGCTTTCGCGTGTTACATTTGATTTTCTTAAGCCTTTCTTCTCCTTTCACAAGAAAAAGTAAAGGACAAAAAAAAAAATAATGCTTCGAATTCGCTGCTGGGCCAAATTACGGTGGCTTAAAACTAAGTGTTTTTATTGGAGTAAGTACATAAAATTCCTCAAATTTTTAATGTCATTTTTTTAAACATTCCAAATAAGTAGCCAATTTATTAAAATTTGTTAAATTAACTAACACTTATTTTGTCTCCAAAATTAATAGAAAGTCATGAAAGTATAGCCTCCAAACTAACAGCCACCATCACTCCCATTAGGTCATCACCTTGAAATCCAACGCAAAACCACCAACTCCACCCTACAACTCAAGTCGTCAACGTCAAGAAGAAGGTCATTGAGGTTATTGAAATGGTATGGATTGCCATGATGCAGACACCACCATCTTCACCGCCTACAAAATTAACTGGAAGCTTTACAAGCCGAGAATCAGCAAACGAGGAAATTGCATGAATTGAAATATGCTCACTGAATCCCCATCTGAATCATAACCCTTTTTCTTTGTTCGGAGTCCACCCTCCAGATGTAATTTCAATTTTGGTTTATTTCGATTCAATATCCTGTTGATCATGAGGTTCAATATTATGTAATCTATATATGTTTGAAATTTAGATTTATCATGATATACCTAGTTGGTGGGTTTTGAATATAATCTATGTTCGAAAAATTAACTGGGACTTAATGAATGTGACATTTGTAAAAGATTGGGTACTTATTTGGAATGCTTAAAAATGTTAGATTAATTTGGAATGACACTAAAGAGTTGCGATTAGATACTTAATTCTTTTTATTTCGTCTTTACTTTTCTTTTTAATTTATTAATAATACAAAAATAATTGTTACCCAACAAGGGCAAATGACAAGGAAAAAACTCTTAGGTATAATCGGGAAAATAATGTCCCTTCAACAGTGTGAGTGCATTGCATTAGACAACTTAGCTAAACTTGCATCTGTGTTAAACGTATAATATTTCAAACAACAAAAAGAAGAAGAAAATTTTGTCATTTCTCTAGCCCTTTTTTTTAATAATTTTTTTTAAAACAATAAAAAATTGAATTGCTGTGGTGGGACTAGACCTAGCAGTTTCTGACACGACACGAAAATAACGGATTTCTGGTCAACACGATAACTAATTGGGTCATTATCGAGTGACCAGTTAAGAACCCATTAATAACGGGTATACATGCGGGTAACATGTGGGTAATCCGTTTCGACTCATTAAGAAAAAAATTATTTTCATAATTTTAAGTTTAATTACTAAAAGATTTATTATAAAATACAATAGCCATATTAATATATACAATATATTCTATATTAAACATATAGTTTTATATTATTATTCTATATAAGTTTTTTTTTAAAAAAGTTTTAGTCATTATTTATTTTTATTATAAGAGTTCCTTATTATCGTTACTAGGATAAATTTTACTTAAGATGTTGTTGTCCAAAATTAAAATAAACTAGTATAGTATTTGTATAAGCAAGAACTAAGAAAACATACATACAAGTATGAAAAATGTGAAAGAGTACCTAAACACTTGTGATTCATTATTATTCCTCCACAAGTAGATAATGATTACACTTACATTATCGTTTGGATTTTTAAAATCCTCCAAACCCTCATGAATAATGTTTTTTGTTTGAAGAAAACATTAATAATAATTATTGTAGAAGTGTAAAAAATGTATATATATACAATCACTCATAGTGACAAGCTTTACAACTTTCATGAATGGATCAATTCGAAATCCAACACTATAATCCATAAACCTTAAATTTATATTTAACCATCGATTGTCATTTATGCTTTATTCTTCTTACTGAATTTCATTTTTTAAAATTTTCTTTTTTGAAAACATGATCATTTGGCGGATGTAAGAAGATGAACGGTTCAGATCTTTGATATCACGTTTCGATATTTACGGTTAATTGAAATATGAGTGGATGTCATATAGTTTGTAGAAACTTTATAAATATCAAGCAATATTTTTACTAACCTTAAAACTTTGAACATAATATTAACAATCCAAACCGTTAACCTTCTTGCATCCTCTAATAGATCATGTTTTCAAAAAAGACAATCTGAAAAAATAAAATTTGATGAAAAAATGAAGCGTAAATGTAAATAACAATCAACAGTTAAATTTTGATCTATGATTTATATGATTATAGTGACAAATTTCGAAGTTAAGCTATTCACGAAAATTGTAAAGCTTGTCATTATGAGGGTTTATATATATATATATATATATATATATATATATATATATATATATATATATATATTTTACACTTCTACATTAATTAAAAAACTATCAAAGACTTTACTTAAATAACAGCCTTAAGATAAATGAAAATGTGCAAGGTTCCAATGTTCTAATGTTCCAATGTCCTTAATTTTGCAAATCTTTTGAACGTTTGATATTTTGTAATATTCTAACGTTTTTTTATTTTTTATTATGCTCTTATTTTGGGTATGTAAATATATACTTAAAAGAAAAATGTGTTTTTATGTTTTGGATGTGACATTATGATATGTATATACTAATTTAGTATTATATTTTTCATTTGGTTATTTAGTGGTTTAAAATATATTTTTCTTAATGGGTAACGGGTCGGGTTATATTATCTATTCATATTATCGAGTCATTTTACCCATTTATTTTAACAGGTGTTACACGACACGACCCATTAAGATATCGGGTATGACACGAAAACAACACAAAAACGACACGAATACGGAAAACACGACACGAATGCCAGGTCTAAGTGGGAAGCAAACTTAGTAATTGGATATCAACTTAAATAAAACAGATTCACCTCTATAGTGACGTTCTATTCAACAATTCAATGTCATGTATTGTTTATATTGTGAGTAGAGTATCGTTATATGAAAGTCATTCTTTAGTAGTAACTAGTCAATGAGAGTAGCTAGGGGAAAATAGGAATTAACTTTGCACACCATTTTTTTGATAGCCCACCATTTTTTTTAACCCTGCATGTCTCAATTGATATCAGTCCATCAATTTTCTTTCATTTTATGCAATAAAAATGGGTGCAAGAGAGACAAATAATGTGCTATTAAATACACTCCATTGTCAAAAAGATAAAAATGTTAATGACATATTTATCTTTTTTAAAAAGACTTTTAGACCCCTATTTTATAATTTCATTATAATGTTCTTATAACTCCACAAAAAAAAAAAAAAAAAAAACCAAAAAAAAAAAAAAAAAAACCAAAAAAAAAAAAGAAAGAAACAAAACAAAAAATTGAAAAAGCCTAGCAATGAATTCTCTTGTCCCTACCCACCTCGTTTCTATCTATCTACAAGTTACAACAATCACAGTTCAAGAATATTTATAACACTCCGCATGAGTGTGTAAATACTCAAGTAGATTCGTCATTAGGTAAAGTTGAGAAAGTCGACTCATCAGCACTAATCTGGGAACATGCTAGTCTAAAAAAGAAAGAACTTGCATATGAAAATAAGTCTCACAAAACTCAACTATGGTAAAACCCAATATGGTACAAAAACCCATAAGCAAAGGAAAACGGTGAGTTAATGCAAAAATTTAAATGTTTACAGAACGTAGACAAGGTATGAGAAGCCTATGATGGGTGCCTCGTTACAACCTCATCGGTTAGCAAAAACCCAAACGGAAAAATGCTCCTAATCGTAGGAAAAAAGAGTACATTAAGATCAAGCAAGTATACTTCAAGATACTCCTCCTGAGTTTGACACAATTCCAAAGAGAAATAACAATGTTACAACTAAGCAAGTTTATGCATACCAATATCTTGAACAAGCTTCTAAAACGTCATCTTCGACAAAGATTTAGTGAAGAGGTCGGCCAATTTGTCCTGGGAACGGATTTGCTTGACTTCAATCTTCTGATGCTCTTGTTGTTGATGAGAGAAAAAGAACTTTGGCGCAATGTGCTTGGTGTTATCTTTTTTATGAATATCTTCTTAAGCTGTAACATGATGTGTTATCTTAAAGTATCATTGTAGGGAATTTAACGATGGTAAAAAAGTCCACAGGTGCTTCGAATTTTTTCCACAACTACTCTCAAGTAGAAGCATTCCCAAGTAACTTCATGTAGAGTGAGAATCTCACCATGGTTCGAAGAAGTGGCCACTAAAGTCTACTTGGTTAACCTCCAAGACATTGTGGTGCTTCTAACGGTAAAGTCGTAACCCATTTGTGAGCGCATTTTGTGCGGGTCAGATAAGTACCCTGCATTAGCATAACAAACAAGGCAGGAATCAACTCGAGAACTGAGGGGGGTTGCGGCACCTCTCGAGCGTTCGTGGGGATAAAACAAACTCAAATTCGTCATACTCTTGAGGTAGCAAAAAAATTCTTTAATATTTATCCAGTGTTTGCGTGTAGGCATGTGGGGTTGTATCTTGCTAAAAGATTGACAGTGACGGAGATGTAAGGTTTAGTGCACTGAGCTAAGTACAATAAAGCACCAATTGCACTTAGATATGTAACTTCGAGTTCTAAAATATCTTAATTCTCCTTAGTATGAAAGGGATCTCGTTTAGCATATAACGATCGAACGACCATATGGTACTCAAGGGCTTCGCTTCATCCTCCTTAGATGTAACACTTAACTGAATCATAAGAATATGAGAATCTCCTTCATAAATTATTAGAAACCAACCTGTTGAATTCACATTTTACTTGATCTTTAGTTTCGTATAGATCATGGGCTAAGACAAAAGAAAGAAAACAATTGATCTAGTATCAACGATCAATATAAGTGAATAGACTAGAATGGAAGAACTCCATTCAATATCTAAAAGTAAAAAAAATCTATCCTTCTATTGAGGTATCAAATGTATGGTTTCCATTGGCTTTCTTGCTTTGGTGGGTCTCCGAGATCCTTTCAATGACCTATGTTGTGTTTAAGTGATATTTATATGATTTGATGGATTGTATAAAGCATAACCTTTTGCTAAAAGTCGTTCGAGTTTTTCTTGGGAGTATGACATGGGTCACTTCAGTGTCGTGGTGTTTGGTACTCGAACATTAGCTCGAGGCATTTTTTCTACTCCTTATCTTAAAAAATCAAGAGCACCCCGCATCTTTAAAACTGATAACCATCTTTTGGCTAACTTAGCCTCTTCCGTCTCTTAGGACCAACAAAGGGTAGTCAGGAATATTCACTTGTTGTCCATTATTATCTAAAAATAATCAAGTTATTTATGACTAGACGAAACCAAGAAAGAACCCCTCATGTGCGAAATTATAGAAGATCCCCTTTAAGATCAAACAATTCCATCAAATTGAGTAAGATTGTATTTGTGATAGCATCTACTATACCAGGAATAAGAATGATCTTGATTATTGAAATTGCTTAGGATACCTTTTTTTAGCTTCTAAAATCTATCTTTTAGTTCAAGATCCATCTTGTTAACTAGAATCAAAGAAGTAGTAGATTTGTTCCGCCCAAAATGGGAATGGGCTTGGGTTATGAACACGGCTACGAACCACAGTGTCGGGGATTTGAATCCCTCCTTGCCCATAACCGGCTAAAAAGGGAAGGACCTTTTCCTTTGGGGTTAGGAAAATCATGATCCTCAACCTAGCTTTCCCTCACAACCTCTTCAACCCGCTAATCTGTCCTTAGCTACCCACCTCCCCCTTTCTCTCCGACAACAAGATACCTAGTGAAGAAAACAAAAATTAAAGGTATAAGGTGATCGGGTCATAGTCAAAATGCAGCTTCAATCCAAATTAAATCCAATCATCAACCTAATTCACTCTCTCTGCATCTCTTTCCCTCTTGAACGAGCAAATTTTTAGCTGCTCTTTCTCTCTTGTAGGCACGAATTCTCAACCCTTCTCTCTCTTCGAAAAAAAGATACCCAGTGAATTAAAAAATTAAAAATATTTTAATTCCATTGAGTCACACAAGTCTGGTTCTATCGTGAGCTCAACAAATCGGGCTGTCCGACTTTCGTCCGCACGCAAGGTCCATTTCTAAGTTCTACACCTTAGAAACCCCCTTCTCTTTTAACCTAATGGGCTTAAAGTTCTCTTTTATTAAAAGAATAATATTTGGCTACTCAAAGATGAGTATGAACTCCTACTCAAAATTTCTCAAAATTGTTCGTTGTCAATTTATAGAACTTCGTTTTTATAATCAAAACCGTTGATATTATAAATCACTCTATAAAGATCGCCTCAGCAAAAAATTATTAAAATTAAGATCGGTTAGTCATCAAACAATTTTTTTAAAAATGAACGGTATTGGTAAAAGCATTACGGAATGTCTATATACTTGCTACAATAGATTGACTAAATGACGTTAGTTTTAATTTTTTTTTATAGAGATGATCTTTACAGTGTGATTGATAGTATGAACAGTTCTAATAATAAACACAAAGCTTTATGATCAAAGCACTAAGAGTTTTGAGTAGAAATTACTACTTATCTTTGAGTAGCCAAGTATTGTTCTTATTAAAAAGCCTTCATATTTTATTTTCTTCCAGACTTCTTGGAAACTCAAAATTCTCTTTCTAGATGTTTTGTCCCTTCTCCTTTAACCTAATCGGCTTAAAGTCCCCTTTTATTAAAAAGCCTTCGTATCTTAATCTGTCAAGGTTGATACCCAGTGGCAGGAAGCATTGGATTCAAGCACGTAGATCGACCTTCATGTACTGAAACTGCTATATGCCGTATAAAAAATTGAAATTTATGAACCGTCAAATTTTACAGAAAGTAGACATTCGTAGCTTTCCAAACGTTTATAGCTCATCTCTTTGTTCTTCCTGAGTTAGTACAATTTAATTATCAAATTTGATTGATCTACGAAGACAATTATGACAACATAGGATTGTAAACCCTTCTACTCTCAATTCTTTCTTTGTAGCTCATTTTCCACTCTTTACTTGTTACAGCCTACAAAACATTAAAAAAAACGTAAAACCTAAATAAAAGAGTAAAACAAAAGGTGTAAACAAGGAGAATTAATATTGATACAAATTATGAATTTATGAGCACAATGGTTTGGTATGAGATTTTGATGATAAAGATATGAACAATATCTTAAGCATGCAGGCATTAAAGGGGTGATTTTATTGCTAGACTCCGTATCTCATATTTTATCATCTCGAGATGTTTCATTGGTCAAATCTATTCCCCCGTACAACTTAAAGGAACATGACTCCCTTTTTTGGCCTTGGAATTCTAAGGGTGATTTTTGTTTGGGCTGACATTTAAATAGTGGACTTTGTACTAAGGAAGGCCCAGAGCCCAATAACAAATCCTGAAGTAATTTGGCATTTCCTTAATTAAAACATAGGCCATTTGCCTAAGATTGAAATCAGAAGTGACAGAGACCAACTCACTATCGGCCAAAAAGCACTTTCTAGTAAATAAGGGATGAATCACTGCCTCTGAGAACTTTCGGCCAAGAACAGAGCTACAACAGTCAGGTCATATTGTTTATAAAAGAGGAAAGAGACATTAGAGACAAAAACACTCAACTAACTAATCAAAAGACATGCAAACTCTGCACTTAAGCTAGTTGGTACTCAGAAAGCTTAAACTTGTCCAGATTCAGTCTTTTTAGTTTTAATTCCCTCAAAAAAGTCATCTTTTGTCTTGTGTAAAAGCTCTGCTACCACCCTTTAGTGCTGTAGTATTGATTCCTTCATGTAAAACTTGTTTACCATCCATATTTGTTAGCATGCAACCCTCTGTACACCCAATGAGAAGTGGCTACAAGAGGTTTGACCTTGCCTAAGTCTCTTTGATTGCAATTTTATTTAGTAGATCTATCGCTTAATGTACCTTTCAGCATACAATTAAGTTATTTCCAACTGTTTTCCATTTAAGAGTCCCATTTGCACTCTAATTTGGTTAACTTAATAAACCTGTTTTCATTAAGAACAAATTGTGTTCGAAGAAAAGGTTAAAAGGGCCTTGAACTCCCTTCATTTTGAACATACAAGATTATGAACTAAAAGTCCTTGTTTACAAGGCAAGAAAAAGAACTTAATGCAGACTTAACCCATCTGTGATAATCCTTTGATAACAAGAAGTTTAAGTAACTTGGGGCGTAAGTAATTGACTTAAATCATATATGTTCAACATCTGTTATACTGAGATAACAGTGGCATGCCAAGATCCTTGTTAGTTTTGATTGTGAGCCTCAAGGTCTACACCTAAGGCCCACAAAGGCACATTTCAAACTAAATACAAACTCTCGTTGCAACACACCAAGAAGCGAGAGCAAACCCAACAACACACCAAGTGCCAAATGCTTGGGGAACTATGCGAGGAGAAATCCTTGCTTGAACATAGTTTTGGCATGCCTGGTGGGATCTTGATAGTCTGTATGCCAAGAAGAAAAAGGAAGAAGCTAACTTTCAGGTGGAACACAGAGTACTGGCCACCCTATTGTCTGACAAGATCAGACATGATAGATCACCCAAAAGATTTTCCCTCCCTACGAGGCCCTGCGATTCTAGAGAGCCTAACTTCTTTTGAGAAGTCGACCGGAAAAGTTACAAATGAAGACTTGTAAGCTACCATGGTGCAAGTATTGAAGAGTATGAAGAAGATTTCTCTAGAGGAGAAGTGAGTAGACTCTGTTCCTTAACATAGAGTCTACAAATGAGGTTAGAGTTGGAGTATTCTTCGTCAAAGATTAACATGAGGTTAGAGTTGGAGTATTCTTCGTCAAGGAATGATCAAGTAAGAGAAGTGACCAGGGAGACAAGCCATGAGAAAGAACCATTGATTCCCCTATTTACTTTGCTCAAATAAAAGAATGATATAGAGAAAAATAAGGAATAACCTAGAACCAGTCAGCTAAAAGAGGAAGATATCCAGGAACCAAGTTTGCCCGACCCTTTATTATTCCCACTAGATAGTAGGGGGCAAATCGGGCTAGAATGAGGGAAACTTAGAATGACTTAGCAAGTTGAGAGTCTAGTGGAAAAGGTGTGCCCACAGCCGCGGGCAAACCTCCCCCTTATAGGCCACCACTATTGGCTAATAAGGGAGGGGAGGTCATATGGAGATAGTCAAAACCACAGAAAGAAGCTTTCTCAAACAATGAGCGTAGCTCGAAGTGGGGACCTCCTTACACCTCACACAACAATACAGCTAACTAGCAACTCAGAAAATTGAGTTAGCAAAACTGAGAAGGATGGTGGTCCAAAATGCCCAGCCACAGGCTCGCCTGATGTTTAGGATCACCTACCAGAAGCCCTACAAGGAGTACATTGATGAGCAGAACCCCTTTCCCCTAAACTTCAAGATGTCCGCGTTCCTAACCTTCAGTGAAAATGACTGTAATGTGTCCTTTAGAGATCACATTTCCAAGTTTTTCAACTACTATGTGGCGTTTGAAGACAATCTTAACTATAAGTTGAGGTTGTTTGGGAATTCGTTGCTTGACTTAGCATCTCAATGGTATTCTCTGTTACCCCCGCCTCTCCATCGCAAAAAAAAAAAATCCATTGCCAACTAAGGGTAAATGGAGATGGCTTTTCATGAGCAGTTTTATAGGGTGGAGCCCGAGATGATTATCAACAATCTAGTGGAGGTAAAACAATATAAACATGAATCGACTGAAGACTTCATGATGAGGTTTAGAAAGACAAGGATGAGATGCCAGTTCCTTATCAACCATGCTCAGTTTATATCTATTGCTCAGAAAGCTCTGAGATTGCCATTGAGAAAGAAGTTCTATGATGTACAGTTTAATGAGTTGTAGGAACTGGTAATAGTTGCTACAAAGTATTATACGTTGTTAGCTGATGAGCAGCAAGTAATGCATTCATAATATTTCTCTTCAAGGGAATTGCCTGCCACCAATATATATACATTCTATCTTCTTTTCATCTAGTCTAAATTCATGACCAATTACTTGCTTGCTCATTAAAGGTTCAAGTTGGACATCCAAAAGTGTAAGTCAACATGCCCCTAGCAAAGATGTAATCTCTTCACAACAAACTTAAACCCTATCAATGTAGTATTGTGAAAGTAGGGATCGTTCTAGGGCGGGGATTAAAAGGGATGCTAATCTACTCTAATTAGACTCAAAAATAGAAAACTAGACTCTAGACCACTCAAAACAAATACTATGGATTAATTTGGACGAATTCTAGGCTTACTTAACTCAAAACAAGCTAATTCGACTTAAGACACACCAAACAGGTTCCTAAGACTCAAAAGACTAAGTGGGACTTGTTTTGACAAATTTAAACTAAACTAACACAATTTAAATGCTAGGAATTGGGTTTTGACGAAATTAAACTTAAACAAGCAGAATTGTAAAACAAACTTAAATTGACACGAAATTGGATGAATTAGATGGGTGAAAGGCTAGCTAGAGGGTCCTTCTCCACACATGACACATATGCAATACAAATCGATTTCCATTAGACATCTATGATGCCTCAGGTCAATGGACTACTTTGCATATTGCAACTTGCGAGTTCTTGCATGACAAGTATGTTCGAACACTCTTTTGATCGGTGTTCATTGTACTCAATTACCTTTTGAGCTGTTATGTGTTTGCCTCAGTGTCCAACACTAAATGACTTGAGACTAGTCATACTCACGCTTGAGTTAACATAACACATACTAACCTTAGCGGATTGTCAATGCCCAATTGGCAATCCTATGGCTAGGAACGTTTTAGGAATGAACATAAGAGAAAGGTCTCGTTAATCCAATTAACTTAGATCACTTCTCTCTTAGATTAAATACATTCATTGGATTCCCTTATTGCTTAAACACATAATACAATAAATAGTGACTAACAATAAGCTTTGCCCTTTATTAAACATATAATAGTTTAACACAATAAGTATTCCAAAAAGCTATTACATCAAATGAGTGGCTTTATGGGCATACTTCCAACAGACTCTGCTAGGCATTCGGTTCATGAGATAAACTGAATATCGAACGGCCTCCGCCCAATATGAGTGAGGAGCATGAGCACTAATGAGAAGCGCCGGAGTGGTTTCCAAAATATGTCTATTTTTACGTTCAGCAACCCCGTTTTGTTGTGGAATTTGTGGACAAGAAGTTTCATGAAAAATGCCCCATTCCTGAAAAAATTGAGAAAGTTCGGTACTGAGATATTCACCACCATTATCTGATCGGAGAACCTTAAGAGGAAGAGAGTATTGATTTCCAACCATGTGATAAAATTGTTGAAATTTTTTTCCAACCTCACTTTTATGTTTCATAGTATAGAGCCACGTCATTCTAGTGCAATCATCAACAAAGATAATGAACCAACGAACACCATGAATAGTAGCAACTGGAGAAGGTCTCCACACATTTGAATGGAGTAATTCAAACGGCACAGTTCTTTTATTTAAATTTGAATGATAAGAAGTACGATGGATTTTTGCCATGATGCAATCATTACATTGAAAATTAGAGTCTGAAACGCCACAAAATAAAGACGGAAGTAATTTTCTCAAATAACCAAAAGATGCATGCCCCAAACGACAATGCCATAACCAGATTGTCTTATTCTTCCTTGGTTGGCTACTGCGTACTTGGTTCATCTTGCTAGCCAACACATCATCCACATAGTATAACCCTCTCCTCTTAGTACCACGCCCAATTATCGCCTGAGTCTTTATATCCTGAAGTAGGCAAAAAGTTGGAAACATTAACGTAACACAATCCAATTGCTCAGTAACTTGACCAACATACAACAAATGATTGGACAATGACGGAACAAGTAGTGCGTTGTGAATAGACAATGATGGAGTAAGGGAAATAGAACCGGCTCCTGTTACAAGAACGATATCACCGTTGACTGTGATTACATCCTCTTTAGATGGTGAAGTCATGTGATAAAATAATGATGCATCATAAGTCATGTGATCTGTAGCTCCAGAGTCAATTATCCAACCAGTATCTTTTTTGGTGAATGATATTAAAACAGTACCGATTTTACCTGAGTCTTCTGAATTGTCATCCATTGAAATTTGATTAATGAGAGATAACAATGGGCCATTTTCATCACCCACCGTTGCTCCCTCCAATGCTTGCTTCGCAGATTGGGCTTCTGCAGTAACTAGATGGGACAGACTGGGCTGAGGTTGGCTTGTCGCGACAGTAGCCACACCACTGCTGCTATCTATCTTGTCGGTTTGGGCTTTAGGCCCAACATGGCCTCCTCTATTCGATGCGGTTCCTGGTCCAGCAGCGGCAACACAGACTTGTCCCGAGGTCTGTTTGTTTCCTTTAGCTTTTAACTCATTTTCCTTTCCCAATACCAGTCTGGGTAACCATGAATTTCAAAACAGGTTTCCTCGATGTGTCGGGTTCCATTGCAGTGATTGCAATGGAGTTTATCTTTATCGATATCCTCTTTTGTACGAGATGATCGAGAGTTTCTAATAAATGGTTGACAATGATTGGATGTTTTAGTCTCCATAGCCGTAGAGGGCCCTGCAGTCGTGGTGCTCTTCGTACCCATCATAGTGGCCAGCCTCTGAGTTCCCGTCGTACTAAATTAAAACATTCTTCTATTCCAGGAACAGGCTTTATCCTGAGAATTTCACTTCGAACTTGGTCGAAACCGCTATCTAGACCAGCAAGAAAATCATACACCGTATCTTTTGCAATTTCCTCTTTACGAGTTTTCAAATCCGCTCCACACACCATACGAAGTGGACGTCTCTTGTCAATGTCCTGCCATACACCCTTCAATTCGGTGAAGTACAGGTTAACCGGGCGACCGTCTTGTTTTGTCCGTGTAGCCTTGCATCGGAGTTTGTAATATTGTGACTCATCAGAACCATCATCAAACATTTGGGTGACACTCTCCCAAATATCATTTGCTGTAGGCAGGTCTATAAAGAGACCAAGTAAGTGTGGTTCCATGGTTTCCAACAACCATCCTTTCACAACAGCATCTTCAATGGACCACCTTGTATACCCCGGATTATCTTCCTCTACCACGAGAATTTTCCCTGTTAAATAGCCTAGTTTGTCGAGCCTAGACGCATGCACCTCTATCATTTTCAACCAAACTTTGAAGTTTGAGTCCCTCAACCGAAACCCGAACGGAATAGCGTTGATGTTGGTAAACTCGCCTGGGTTGGACGCAGTGTGCACGAGAATCAAAGCTCCCTTTTGTTCTTCAGCCATTGCAGCACGTTCGTTGGATATATTTGATTAGATTCTCCCAGCTTTGATGTTTACAAAGACTGCAATTCAGTTTTGTGGCTTCTTACAGTCTAAGGTTCTGACTGTAAGAGAGTTTACTGGGAGTTTGCTTGATTGTCGAAGGGGCAGGCCAAACATGCTCTTGATACCAAGATAGAATTCTAGGGTTTTCATGAATATTGTTCTTTGATATCATTCATCTCATAAAGAGGAAAATATATAAGTTTATACAACCCTAACAAACTAGGAAATAAATATCCTAAACATATTAGGATATCAATTACATATTCTCATACCCAAAATATCCCTACATTCCTTAATCCCCAAAGATTGACTCACGGCAACAGGGGCTACCATCGAAGAGTCAAATGATATTTCAAATTTTCTATGGAAGAGGGGCAATGAAAATTGGAGGGACGTTAGATCAAAATTAATTTGAGGAATCCTCTTGCTACTCAACCTGATCAAGCACTCAAGTCTCAAGTTATAACTATAGGAGGTAATGGCAATCAAGCTTCTAGCCCTAATCAAAGCTTTGGACGTGGAAGAGGCTGAAGAGGCAGACAAGGTAGAGGAAGAAATTTGAATGGTAGAGGCACTAATTCTTATGGCAATGAACGAGGCTTATCAAGCAATTCCAATAATGAAGGTGAAAGAAGTTTCAATTCATACCGAGGAAGAAGACGTGTTTTTCAAAGAGGAAGAGGACATGGCACTCTGGAATGTTACTACTGCAACAAATATGGGCACAAGATCAGAGAATGTCGGTTCAAAAAGGCTAATGCTAAAAAACAATATGGAGCAAGTTAAATGCTTCAACCTAATTCTGAAGATGGTGATTATAAAGAAACTATATTGCTTGCATGTCATGTAGATCAAATGAATGATGTGTGGTATTTGGATAGCGAAGCTAGCAAGTATATGACAGGCAACAAAAACCTTTTTTCTGTCATCTATAAGTTCGATGGTGGTCAAGTAAGAATTGGTGATGATAGAGCCTACAAAATTGAGGGAATTGGTGAGATGTCTTTTAAAAGCAAAATCTAGAACAATTGAGAAGGTTTCTGAAGTGTATTATGTTCTTGGTTTGAAGAGTAATTTATTGAGTATGGGTCATATGTTGAGGAAGGGTTATGATATTTGCCTCCGTGGTGATTTTTGTGTTCTCAAAAGGAAGGATAAATTTGTTGCCAAGGTTGGACTTGCTACAAATAACTTGTTTCCTTTGAAGCTCCAGACAACAAAACTATCTTTCTTTATGAGTGCTAAAAAAAAAAATTTTAAAAAGTTTAAGTTATGGCATGACAGATATGGCCATTTAAATTATGGAAGTTTGAAGTTGCTGTCAAACAAAAGAATGCTACATGGGCTACCTCAAATTGATCTGGTAGATGGCATTTGTGAAGATTGTCAATTTGGTAAGCAACATAGAAGTTCATTTCCTTCAGAGTTCTCTTGGCAAGCAAAGAAGCCGTTGGAGCTTATTCATTCCGACTTATGTGGTCCAATGCCAGTAGCATCTTTTGGAGGTAATCTATATTTCATTACATTTATTGATAATTTCTCAAGAAAAGTTTGGGTCTACTTCCTCAAAGAAAAATCTAAAGCAATTCAAGCCTTTAAAGATTTTCAAGGTTGAAGTTGAAAAGTTTGTTAGCCTACCAATCAAAAGTTTGAGCACAGTTCGTGGTGGAAAGTATCTCTCCAATGAGTTTCAAAAATATTGCAGAGATCATGGAATAAAGCATCAGTTGACTGCCCGATATACACTGCAACAAAATGGTGTGAGCAAAAGAAAAAACTAGACAATCATGGAGATAGTGAGATGCATGCTCAAGAAGAAAACATTGCAACAAGAATTTTGGGGAAAAGCTGTTTCTTGTGCTGCATATTTAATCAACAGATCACCAACAAAGAGTTTGAAGGATTGCACACCTTATGAACCATGGTATGGAGTAAAGCCAAGAGTACAACATTTGAAGATTTTTTGCTGTGTTGCCTATTCCCATGTTCCAAAGGAGTTGAGAAACAAGCTTGACCATAAGGCACAAAAGTGCATTTTTATTGGATATAGTGAAAAGCGCAATGGCATTCTATGATTCATATAGCCAACCCCACTTAGTGGGAAAAGGTTTTGTTGTTGTTGTTGCTGTATAGTGAAATGAGCAAGGCCTACAAGCTGTACAATCTGAAGACCAAAAAGTTCTTGATCAGTCATGATGTCCACTTTAATGAAAATGCTTTCTTTGAAGAAGAAAATGGTCCAACAAAATTGCCTATTATGCAAGAAGAAGATGATTCTTATCAATTAGAAATTGCTCCTCAATCTCCAAGAACTACATCAAGTTATGACGACTTGCCTCCAAAAAAGTTCAGAAGTATACAAGATCTTTATGACTCCTCAGAGCAAGTAGATTTAGAGGATAATACTATATTCTTTGCCTTCTTTGCTGGAGATGATCCAATTTCATTTAATGAAGCATGTGAAGAGGAAAAATGGAAGCAAGCCATGGATGAAGAAATAAAGGCTATTAAGAAGAATGAGACTTGGGAGCTCACAAATCTGTTAGCACCCAAGAATCCTATTGGTGTTAAATGAGTATATAAGACAAAGAAAAATGCAGATAGGCCCATTAACAAGTACAAGGCTAGACTCGTTGCAAAAGGTTATAAGCAAAAAGAAGGTGAAGACTATACTGAAGTTTTTGCTCCTGCTTCCAAACTTGACATTATTCGACTGATCATCTATCTTGCTGCACAAAACAATTGGGAAATGTTTCAAATGGATGTAAAGTATGCATTCTTGAATGGTATCTTTCAAGAAGAAGTTTATTTGGAGTAGCCACCTGTATATGTGAAGAAATGAGAGGAAAATAAAGTTTACAAGCTTAAGAATGTGTTATATAAGCTCAAACAATCACCACGTGCATGGTACAGCCGTATTAATTCATACTTTGAGAAGCATGGTTTTCAAAAGTGCCCGTATGAACATACCCTCTATATCAAAAGTACCTCACAAGGAAGTTTCATAGTGGCAAGTCTTTATGTAGATGATCTTATCTTTACTGAAAATGATTTGGAGTTATTGACTAGTTTTAAGCTCTCTATGATGAAAGAATTTGAGATGACAGATTTGGACAAGCTACATCACTTTCTTGGTATTGAAGTTTCTCAATCTAAGAAAGGCATTTTCATTTCTCAAGAGAGTTATGCAAAAAAGGTTTTGAAGAAATTTGGGGTAGAGAATGCAAACCCAGTAGTGACACCATGCATTACAAGCCTAAAGCTAAGCAAAGATGGTGAAGGGAAACTTCTTAACTCAACCAAGTTTTGCAGTTTGGTGGGTAATTTGATGTACTTAACGCCACAAGACCAGACATCATGTATGTAGTAAGTCTGGTGAGCAGGTTTATGGAAAAGCCACATTCAAATCATTGGGAAGCTGCAAAAAGAATTTTGCAATACATCAAAAGAACCGTTGATTATGGCATTCTTTATAAAGCAAATGTTCAACTGAAACTTATTGGCTATACGAATAGTGATTTAGCTGGAAGTATTGATGATTGCAAAAGCACTTCAGGTTATGTCTTTAGTTTAGGAAGTGGTGTGATTTCATGGAGAAGCAACTGATTGCTGCCTCTCTTGTATAAGGAGATCAAAAAGAGAGCTTTCAATGCTACTGTCACTTCAGAACCCAAAACATTCAAAAGTGTATCTTAAGTTTCAGAAAGGCAGGTTGCAATGAAAGAGGAATAGCTGCTCTTCACTCTAAAAAAAACTTGGTCTTTAGTTCCCTTAACACATAATAAGAATTTAGTTAGATGTAAATGGATTTATAAAATAAAAAAGAATGCAGATGGGTCTGTGGCAAGGTATAAGGCATGACTTATGGACACGGGTATAGCCAAGAAGAGAGTGTTGATTATCTGGAAATGTTCAGTCCTGTTGTAAAACCTACAACTACAAGACTCATGTTTGCCTTATCTACTCAATTTAAGTGGTCTTTTACGTAGCTAGATGTAAAAAAAATGCCTTTCTACATGGCATACTTCAAGAGGAAATCTATATGGCACAACCTCCAGGATTTGAGAGTGCAACACATCCTTCAAACTATGTGTGCAAGCTCCAGAAATCATTATATGGGTTAAAACAGGCTCCCAAAGCCTGGAATGAGAGATTCACCAGTTTATTACCAAGTCTGGGTTTTCAAGTTTCTCTAGCTGATCCTTCCTTGTTTGTGCAATAGTCTTCAAAGGGGATTGTGTTATTGCTACTGTGTGTTAATGATGTGATTCTCACAGGTAGCAGTTCACAATTGATCAATCAAGTTATACAAGCTCTCACTAAAGAATTTTAAATGAAAGACCTGGGACAGTTGCATTTCTTTCTGGGATTGCAGATCAATTATACATCAGAATGCTTGTTTGTATCACAAACAAAGTATATCAATGAGTTGGTTGATAAAGTGGATTTACAGGACTCTAAATCGTGTAACACACCATGTCTACCTTATCACATATTACTTAAGGATGATGGGAAGCCTTATCAAAGTCTTGAACAATAGAAGAGTGTTGTTGGAGCACTTCAGTATCTCATTTTTACAAGACCTGACAAAGCTTTTGCAGTTCATGCATAATCCTATGGTCTCTCATGTCATTGCAGTAAAGAGAATCATTCAATATCTCAAAGGAACATCTACCTATGGTATTCATTTTAAACTAAGACCACTGCATCTGCAATCTTATGGTGATGCAGATTGGGCAGGTGTTACAAATGATAGGAGATCAACATCAGGTTTTATTGTGTTTCTTGGTTCAAATCCTATTTCGGGGGCATCTAAGAAATAATACACTGTGTCTCGATCATCCACAGAAGTTAAGTATCACGCACTAGAAATTAATGTTGTTGAACTTGCCTGGATTCAACAACCATTCTGTGATATGCATATACCTTTACATTCATCTCCAATGATATATTGTGATAATGTTCAGCTATTGCACTATCTACAAATCATGTGTTCCACGCTAAGTCCAAACATATTGAAATAGACTATCATTTTGTAAGGGAGAGAGTCACTCGAGGAGATCTTCAAGTTCAACATGTGTCTTCAGCAAACATACTTACAAAGGGCTTATCTGCACCTTTGTTTCAATAGCATTGTGCCAATCTCATGCTCAATGCCCTCGAGCATAAGGTTGAAGTGGGATGTAAGAAGAATGAAGTGAAAAATAGTGATCCAAGTGAGAAGGATATCAATAGTTAAAACAATGCCACTTGTCAAGCGATTACAAGGGCTGTTATGTTAGTTGGAATCTTGGTTGTTAGAGATATAATTAGTTGTGATAAGGAGATAGTTAGTTGATATAAGGAGTTAGTTAAAAAGAAGATTACTTGCTCAGTAAGATTTGTATTGAAAACACCTATATAAGTGATGATTGTAAATCAATATAAATCAATGAAGAAAAACCTTTACATCTGCAAATCTGTCTCAATATTTGTCTCTCTTCTTCCCTCTTAGTTCTTCGATTCTGCCATCTTAACAGTCAAATGCGTTAAGACTTTTACCAGACTTGGACCGTATTTGCCCCGAAACACCCTCCTTATTTACAATTAGACACGTGGGGATTTTGTGATTAACTCCCAAATAGTGAGAAGGGCGTGAGAGAATTGCGTGGACGTATGATTTTGGCACCAGTATATGCTCTCAGATTTTGTCCAAGACCACCAGTCTGTTAAAACCGTTATTTCAACCACATTCAAAACCACCACCACCTCCACTCTTCCAACAAGTTCAAGAAACCTTCCCCTCGCTCTCGCCCTCTCAAATCCAGCCATGCTGATTCTACTCCTCCTAGTCGTCTTGGCAGAAATCACTCCCGCTACCGAAGCCGTCTTCCCAGAGGCCATGCTCACTTCCCTCTAGTCTTCCGGCTTCACACTCTTTGCCCATGCTCTCCATTTCCACACCGCCACCAGAGTCACTTGCTTTGTGCACCCTGACGATGCCTTCTTAGGCCAGGTCCTCGACACCACCACGCTCCAAGCTCACGTCAACACCTCCGGGGCCATGGATTACAAAGCCCTTCTCAAGCTTCCGCTCAACACCACGCTCACTGCTCACAACACACAACTTGCTTTTGGTACCGATGGCAGAAGGGTCTCGTTCAACGACGTTCTTGTCACTGCCTAGAATCTCCACGTTGACGATTCTTGCATAGTTCATGGCGTTGAAGGGCCGCTGGTGCCAATGCCGCCATTGACAGATGATGTTCTGTTCAGACCATATTGTTGAACCTTTTAGCTTTTGTCCCCAGCCCACAATTGTTAACCCCTAACTAAGTTTTGGCTCAAGGCCCAGCCTGTTTGTTGCTAGGGTTCCCTTTTCAAATGTATTTAAAGAATGTGCTGTATTCGAAATGGGCATGATGAATGAAACAGATATTTTCCTTTCCCTTACAGCTTCTGGACTTTTCTCCTTTGCTTTATAATTTCAGCACTGTTTTGTCAATTTCCTGTTATTTCCTGTTGTGGACCGATTGGTTGTACCAATTGGTATCAGAGCCCGTCTTTCGATGGGCAAGAACACTCAGTCCGCCACCTCTTCGGACCCTGACGCCGTCGCCGCCGCGCTAGACTCTCGCCACGAGCACATCCACTCTCAGGTAGAGGGCGTCTGTGATTCCCTTGCCGCTCTTGAAACCCAACAAACCACCCTCTAAAAATCTTTCGACACCATGAATGGCTCGACCTCGGCCGTTCAAAACACAATGACATCCCAGTTCACAGCTTTTCAATCTTTAATGCTCGACGAACTTCGTCTTCTGAAATCGAGCCTCCCCACGTCACAACCCACCCCACCCACCACCACAACGCCAACCCCACTGCCCATTCGACCCTCCACAACCACCCCCACCACTTCATTCTGTGCCCTGTTCTCCCCACCCAACCCAACTTTCTCTAGTCTCGGCCTCTCCAACCCACTTTCGACGAGTTTAGCCCCATTTCCCCATTTCTCCTCATCCACCCGCCCCACCCCATCTCCCCTAACCATTCACAGCCGACCAACCCAGTCCCCACAACAAACCGTATCTTCTTCTCTATTTTCCCAAAACCCTAACTCTCTCATACCCACCCAACCATATTCTTTCCATGTGCTTCCATCCCCAGCCCCTCTTCACACAACCCCCACCCCATATCCCCACCATTCCAATTTTAGAACCATTAAAATGGAATTACCGCGATTTAATGGTGATGACCCATATGGCTGGCTTGCTATGGCCGAATGGTACTTAGACTATTACGAGGTCCCACCTCAACAATGGGTTCTGGTCGCTGCTTGTAACTTTGGGGCTGATGCATCTATTTGGATGCGTGGCTTCGAGCAACGCTATGGCCAAGATAACTGGAGCTTTTTCGTTGATTTATTACTTCAGCGATTCGGGGGAGGTGATCGCGCTAATATTGAGTCGCAGCTCACTCATATTCAACAGAAAGGGTTTGTCGATGATTACATAGTTGAATTCACCAAACTCTCTTGTCGCGTCATTGATTGGACCGAAAACCAGCTCAAACATGTTTTCCTGGGTGGCTTACGTGGCGACATTCGTCATGACGTCCTTGCTCTCGAACCTGAGTCTCTCCACCAAGCCTAAAAACTAGCCAAAATCTTTGAAACCAAAAACCAAGCCAAACGCTCCTTCCGTCCTAGTTTTCCTCGCCCACCACAACCTTCACCTTCCTCCCGCCCCACCTTTTCCACCTCCAATTCACCAGGGACCTTTCCCCCCTTCCACCCCACAATCCCACTGCCCCCTTCAAACGCCTTACCCCTGCTGGGGTCTAAGAAAAATTCGAAAAAAAGAGTGCTTCCACTACACCGAACCCCATTTTCCTGGCCAAAAATGTAAAACTCCTATCATTGTGCTATTGGACTTTGCTACCCCGGATGATGACCACCAGGAATTCCATGAGTGCACCACCGAGGAAGAGACCATCATTGAACCACATTGCCACATGTTGGAGTTATTCTCCATTCCGGGTTGCAATATGGGTCACTGATAGGAAATTATAGCGCACCACAAAAGTAGCACGCAATAATCCTATTGATTTTCCTTATTAACACTAAAATTTGTCGATTGTAGTATATGAAAATAAGGGTCTTTCCCGCAGAAGATTGTTTTATCCAAATACTTAAAAAGATGTCACAAAAATTGGTGGCTGTCTCCACTGACCAGCCACCGAAAACTAATTATTAGACCCACTTACACTTAACCAAATGCAACGAAATTTTATACACATAAACTAGACACACCGAGCTATGCTCACACAAATATTTGGGATTTTTGGAGTTGATTTGCTATTTTAATTAATTCGTACGAAACAGAACATAAACAAATTTAAAATAATGCTAATAGATTTGAATTCACAAGTTAAGAAAAACGAGTTAGGGGAAATGTTATCCACCTCCAAATAATCATGCAAATGTGTTATGTTTCATTCAAATTTATTTTATTTCCGGATGAAGATGCTCAAGTTGGCTCACTGTTAGAACTCAACCTATTACTCTTTCTTACGTGGTATGTTAAGAGAATGGCGTTTTCAACTTAACTTAGTTCCTAGCATGCAATCTAGAATGGCGTGTTCATAGATTTAACAAGTAGAAATCATTAAGAATGAAAAGAGTTTGAGACATCACAAGGCATCGTAAGTACTGGCGTTGTCTTACTTATCCTAGAAATCGATTCACATGTTAACCACAATTAACAAGCGCTACTTTAGAATATATGTAGGTCCTCATTCAACAAGGGCAGGCACACATATATTCATAGCATTAAAATCCTTAATATGCTTACTAAGTATGCATCCAAAGAAACACATCAAGAATTTATCAATGACATAAGTAGTGAATCAATTTTCATCCTTACATAAAATTCATTCAAACAAAATATCACAACACATTCACAATCATATTCGGGGCTTCAAAACAGCCCCTAACTACTAAAAATTAGTTACACATTATTCTCAAATTAAAACATAAATAAAACATAAAAGTTTGAGAGATAAAACCAAATGAGGAATTTCTTCCTCTCCACCGTGAACCCTCTGCTGGCAGCCTCCCGTTCTCGTCTGTGACTCCAGCAAGCCTGGTTGGTGTTCTCGCTGACACGGATTGGCAGCTGTCGCTGCCTTGTTTCTCTTCTGCCCCGTGTCTTGGTCCTGTCTGCCGCAAGCTGCACCGACTGCCTCCGCTTCTCCCCACCGCCTGCAAGCTGCCTCTAGACTTCTCTCCCTGCCTTCTCGCTGCCAAGGCAGCCTTCTAAATATTTTTTTTTCTTTTTTTTTATTTTATTTTCCCCGCTGCCCTAAAGGCAGCTCTCTCTGTCTTCTCTCTCGCTACCAGAGGCAGCTTGCCTCGATTTTTATTTTTCTTCACCCCCTTGGCAGCTGTTCTAGTCTTTTTCTACTTAGCATCCTTCCCACATGCTTTACATCATCAAGCTTGGACCACTCCAGCTGTTGCCATCATTCTCAAAACATGCTGACTGCTTTCTTCCTTTCGATGCATTTCTTTTTTTCTTTTTTTTTTTAAACAAACAAAAGGCAGTCTCCTCCTATTTTCTGACTCTCCATTAGCTGCCCAAAGGTAGCCCACTTGTCTGCCAAATGCTCCCTTCCTTTTGCTTTCGTTTTCCACCCGTCACTTGCTATTATTTTCACACAAAACAAACCAAACCAAATTCAATCACTCAAACCGAATCGAAAACATAAACAAAGAAAATAAGTGAGTAAGGTAGTTTTGACGAATTTGACGCTTAAAATTGCACTTATTCTATTTTTATTTTCTTTGATTAACAATTTCTATAAAACACAAAAACAACGTAAATAGCTCAAAAACATAAGGAACTAACTAAGAAAAGACGAGAGAATTGGATGTAAAATATTATATAAATATGATCCGATCAAATACCCCCACACTTAGCTTTTGCTAGTCCTCGAGCAAAACAAACAAAACAAGAACAAGTAATAACATGAAAAACATTAGCTTCCCCCTATGTGACCCTCATAGGATTTCATTCGAGAACATAAATCAACAAGAACCATAGCTAGCACCAAATAAGCTAATCCAAGATCATCTTCCTTATTCAAACATTAGCAGTAATCTTTAAATCATCCTTGAAGTGTAGTGTGTGAGATAGCCATGCTAATGCAATTTCAAGTTTTTATTTTTTTAAAATCATCATATGCAAACTAGCAACCTTCTCACGGGATATGCACTCAGTCACACATGTGTTTAGTTTTAATGTGTTTCGCTCAAAGAAACAAATGTGAAAGTTCTACCATAAGCTTGCATAAAGATCACTTCTCCACAATCATAATTGCAAAACTTAAATCAAGAGGACTTTTATTGGATGTAATGAGGCTTAGGGATAGGGCTATTGAAACGAAAGAATAGGAAAGCACAAGTTCCAAGTTATACTGCAAGCAATTCTTTTGTTGAGATTTATAAGAACTCAAACTTTCCAACGATTCTTTTAACACCTCCAACCACACCCTTAAACTGAAACTTTAAACTTTTTATTTTCTTTTGTATACAACCTCTCTTTTCTTTTTCTTTTCTTCTCTTTTCTCTTTTTTTTTTTAATACATCCAAACATGAAATACCCCCACACTTATTCTTTTGCCAAACTCCTTCCAAGTACTTAACAAATATTTCTCAAAAGACAGTCTTAAATTGCTCGCTTGGAAAGGGTAAGGAAACATGTTTGAGGTATAAGGGTAAACATATCTGGTGATAATAAATAAAAGGCTCCACATATACGGCTCAAATTGGCTCTAATGATATCATTTTTTTCTTTGGGAAATATGGTTATTTGGGCCATGGTGGTAAACCTAATGCCTCTATCATTTTCAAGTTCATGCAATCAATGACAAATATTTCGAAAGATCGTTACGCAAGTTCTAGAGATGTATCTCACATAAGTTCATCACACATGAAAGAATAGGAGTGTATGAAAAATGCACACACTTTCAATAGGCTCAAAAACTCACATAGGATATATATGGTCACTAAATTCACATATGAAGCTTTAAGTCATGCTTTAGTTTCACATTAACAAGGCTATGTGCATTTGGATTTTCAAGAATGATCAAACATGTACAATACTAACAAGAGAATAAGGAATTTCATATAACACATGTTAACTAAGTTCTTGATAATCATGGTTCAAATTTCATCCAGTTATATCATTGGGTCGGGAAACTAACAAAAATCTAATTCAAAACAATAAGGAAAACAGGACAATATTTTTGGATTTTTAAAATTTTCGAGAAAAATTAAATAAAACACAAAACTCCGAAAAAAATTAAGTAAAACACAAAGCTAATTAAGCAAACAAAAAGCAATAACATGGAAACAAATGAAACCAGTTCAAAGTCGAAGGTACAAAAATTTTCAATTTGGTCATTTTTTTTATACTTGATACCCCCACACTTAAACTAGACATTGTCCCCAATGTCATAAAACATTAAAAATGCAAAAATAAAAATAAAAATAAAATTACTAAATGAAAAGAAACAAAATAAAGCAAAAGGGCTGAAAACTTCCCTAATTTGCAGAAAACTCAATCGATGACCCCCAAGCTTAAATTCTTCAATCAACTTCAAGGGTGGAAATAACCGAAAGTTCCTGCAAAGAAAAGAAATAAATCAGTTAAACATGCAAGAAAATATAGAAAATGCAAACGAAAAATAGAAAATGAAAATAAAAGACAACGAATAAAACTAATAGGTGATCATTGGTCGTTGATGTTGATTTTCCACAGCTTTCATCTTGAACTGGATGGGCCTTCTTTCTTGCAAGTGCTCCTCAGCTTAGTTGAGGATGAGTCAGCACGTTGTCTCCACATGCTTCAAGTAGTCCGGTCTCCACGCAGGTGTGGCATCTTCTTGAACTCTTGGATCAACCCAGACTCATCTGCTCCTCGAAGCAACTCAGACTCCTCCTGCTTCGTCTGTGAGGTACTTTTGCTTTTGAAGAAGCACCTCAACACAGGTTTATTTTTGAAGTGGGCTGGGAGGGGTCTGAGATGAGTACTCGAGAGCAAGACTAGGTAAGCAATCAGGATCTCACTTTCTCCATGTTCTTCAGATGAAAGTGAGGAGAAAGCGTGATATGAGATACTTTTGCTTTTAACCTTTTTGATATGAAATACTTTTGCTCTGGAAGGTTTGTTTTCTGGGGTGATCCAAGGGATGAAGAACACTGAGTGACTCGAAAGCTTTCTTTGGGAAAACATTGTCGGAGATGAAGAGAGGTTGAGAGGTGGAGAGGGTGTGAAGGTGTGCCTTTGATGTGGAAGGCGAAGGTCGAACTTATAGAAATTTTTCTTCCTCAACCGGAACTATTCCCTCACTATTTGTCGGCAGCCGGTGGATGGATGAACAGTGCCCGTTACGCGCTTTCTGACAAAGCTTCCGTAATTTCCGCGAAGCTGACTGCGCATGCGACGAGTGACGACAAACTAGAATGATGATCTTTTGAAAACCGGGGTTCAAATCCGGGTGCGGCTCGTGGTTTTCGCAACGCTCCACGCTGCACGTGATGAGTCACGACAAAATTGGAAAAACAGAACGCCTCGTGATCCCTGAGTCACGCCCAGCTTTTGATAAAGGATTCCGGTTTTTTAGAAAGGTGTCTGGCTCTTTCGATTTGCGCGAGGACGCATCTTCAACCTCTGAGGAGCGGGCGCTCTTCATTTTCTTCTTTTTATAGAGGCGCTAATTCTGCTCCACCTCACACTTGAACTCCCTCCTGAAAACACTCATAATCTTTCCGAACTCTTCCTGCACTTCTGCACTCTTATTCATTCCGAACTCTTCCTGCACTCTTAAATTTTCCGAACTCTTTTCTTCCTCAACACCCTCTAAAAATGTCTTGCCCTTCCGACCGTCGCCTAAACTTGAATGTCGGGGAAGACGATGACTCGTCTTCTCCGAACAACATTTGGAATCCATCCTTCATATCCCCCAATGGTCCTCTTACAGTCGGGGACACAATGATGAGGAATGAAATAACCGCTACGGTCATTGCCAAAAATCTGCTCACTCCAAGGGACAATAGGATGCTATCCAGGCGGTTGGACGAGCTGGCCGTTCAGGAATCTCTTGCCCTCAGCGTCCAAAGTGCAGGCTCAGTTTCAAACATGGGCCAGCGCCTGCTTGCAAGATCTCGTCAGGTGGAGTCGCTGATGGCGGAGGTGGCCAGTCTTCGGCAAGAAGTCAGAGGACTCAGGCACGAGAACAAGGAGTTGCACATGCTTGCAACTAGTTACTCGACCAGCATGAAGAGGAAGCTGGACCAGCTGCAAGAGTCGGACGGTCGGATCCAGAGTGATCATGAAAGGTTCATGGCGTTACTCCCGAGGTTTATGTTGCCTTCGTCCTCTGGAGCAGCACCAAGTGTTCCGGCTCCGGAGATCCCAACTCTGGCTCTTCGTCTTCCCGAAGCTCCGTCGACTTCTGCGGCGCCACCTGACCAATGACCAATGAATGCTATCAGTTTACATATCATTGTAAAATAATTTAAAATATTTCAGCTTTTATGTTTATTTATATATATATATATATATATTATATTTTTGTTTTTTTTAAAAAAAAATGTAAAATATGTAAATTAATGTAAAAAGACTTTATTTAACCTTCCCCCACACTTCAACTAAATATGTTATAAATTTAAACTCACACAAATCAAACAAACAACACAATTAATTAAACATGGAAAAATAAATGCAGAAAAGAGAAGGGTTTAGGAATGCAAATCTGATTGTGGGTGATTCCTAGGCCTCCCTTCTTTATTCAAATGCATGGGTTTATCCTTGAATGGACGATGGTACTTGAAATGATCCAACAACGGTCAAAGTTCTAATGTAGGTGCCTGGATCATCAAAATCAGGATGTTAGGAGAAAACAAAATTGAAAATGGAAAAGATGGCTTACTTGCTCGTTCAAACTCAATGACAAACACCACATTTTCAAAAGTGTCAGGAACTTTGAACTTGGCCAGATTACATGTGATGATTGTGACTTGTCTCTTGTCATCAAACTCAACTTCTTGGGCCTTTGTTTCCTCAAATACATCGTCTTTGATGTATTCTACATATTCTCTACCCACTTCATCTTCTTGAATCATTTGTCTTGGCGTACAAGGTTCTTTGAACAATTCAACACCATCTGAGACTTGTTTTGTAGCACCAAGAATTGGGATCTCACTTTGTACCATCGACTGCTCAACAACTTCTTGTCCACTCAAAGTCACAGCATTCATCTGCTCAGCATCTGGATTTACCACCGTTTGGCTAGGCAACTTTCCTTGTTGGTGTTGTTGCCCCATCAAACTTGCTAATTCACTCATTTGGTGCTCAAGGCTTTCAATTGCTTTGTCTGTTTTCTGTTGATGAGATATAGTATAGTTAGCTAACGAAGCAATTAAATCCTCAAGAGACTTACTAGGAGCTTGTTGTTGTTGAGGCGGAAATGGTGCATGTGGTGGTGCAAATGGACATCGATAGAACTCCTCCGATGGATTCGATTGGAATTGTTGTGGGGGAGGTTGTGGTGGCTGCATAGATCTTGAATAGAACTCCCATTCTTGCTGCCAATATCCACCTTGTTGAACTTGTTGAGGTTCCTCCCACATATGATCTGAATAATCTGTCCAATCCGAATTGTAAGCATTGGAAAACATGTTGTTGCTTGGTTGATCATAGCCTTGATAACCCCAAGCATCTCCATTCGCAGTGAATTGAGAACATTGATGAAGTTGAAATCCTTGCCCATAAGGCACATCGAATCTAGGAACACTTGGCATTGTGTTCCTTTCGGCATAGTGAGTCAATTGAGACGTGAGATGCGCCAATTGAGCTTGAATGGTCGCACGTGTCATATCTTGCTCCATTTGTGCCTTCGAGTATGCATATACTATAAAGAGTACCTAAAATAAAACAAATAAAACAAAAACACTAAATAGACAAGAAATAGAAAATAATAAAAAAAAATTAAAAAAAAATGAAAATAATAATAAAAAATAAAAATAAAAATAAACTAAAATAATAATAATAAAATATAAGCAATTAGAAATAACAATCCCCGGCAACGGCGCCAAAAATTTGATAGGAAATTATAGCGCACCACAAAAGTAGCACGCAATAATCCTATTGATTTTCCTTATTAACACTAAAATTTGTCGATTGTAGTATATGAAAATAAGGGTCTTTCCCGCAGAAGATTGTTTTATCCAAATACTTAAAAAGATGTCACAAAAATTGGTGGCTGTCTCCACTGACCAGCCACCGAAAACTAATTATTAGACCCACTTACACTTAACCAAATGCAACGAAATTTTATACACATAAACTAGACACACCGAGCTATGCTCACACAAATTTTTGGGAGTTTTGGAGTTGATTTGCTATTTTAATTAATTCGTACGAAACAGAACATAAACAAATTTAAAATAATGCTAATAGATTTGAATTCACAAGTTAAGAAAAACGAGTTAGGGGAAATGTTATCCACCTCCAAATAATCATGCAAATGTGTTATGTTTCATTCAAATTTCTTTTATTTCCGGATGAAGATGCTCAAGTTGGCTCACTGTTAGAACTCAACCTATTACTCTTTCTTACGTGGTATGTTAAGAGAATGGCGTTTTCAACTTAACTTAGTTCCTAGCATGCAATCTAGAATGGCGTGTTCATAGATTTAACAAGTAGAAATCATTAAGAATGAAAAGCGTTTGAGACATCACAAGGCATCGTAAGTACTGGCGTTGTCTTACTTATCCTAGAAATCGATTCACATGTTAACCACAATTAACAAGCGCTACTCTAGAATATATGTAGGTCCTCATTCAACAAGGGCAGGCACACATATATTCATAGCATTAAAATCCTTAATATGCTTACTAAGTATGCATCCAAAGAAACACATCAAGAATTTATCAATGACATAAGTAGTGAATCAATTTTCATCTTTACATAAAATTCATTCAAACAAAATATCACAACACATTCACAATCATATTCGGGGCTTCAAAACAGCCCCTAACTACTAAAAATTAGTTACACATTATTCTCAAATTAAAACATAAATAAAACATAAAAGTTTGAGAGATAAAACCAAATGAGGAATTTCTTCCTCTCCACCGTGAACCCTCTGCTGGCAGCCTCCCGTTCTCGTCTGTGACTCCAGCAAGCCTGGTTGGTGTTCTCGCTGACACGGATTGGCAGCTGTCGCTGCCTTGTTTCTCTTCTGCCCCGTGTCTTGGTCCTGTCTGCCGCAAGCTGCACCGACTGCCTCCGCTTCTCCCCACCGCCTGCAAGCTGCCTCTAGACTTCTCTCCCTGCCTTCTCGCTGCCAAGGCAGCCTTCTAAATATTTTTTTTTCTTTTTTTTTATTTTTTTTTCCCCGCTGCCCTAAAGGCAGCTCTCTCTGTCTTCTCTCTCGCTGCCAGAGGCAGCTTGCCTCGATTTTTATTTTTCTTAACCCCCTTGGCAGCTGTTCTAGTCTTTTTCTACTTAGCATCCTTCCCACATGCTTTACATCATCAAGCTTGGACCACTCCAGCTGTTGCCATCATTCTCAAAACATGCTGACTGCTTTCTTCCTTTCGGTGCATTTCTTTTTTTTTTTTTTTTTTTTTTTAAACAAACAAAAGGCAGTCTCCTCCTATTTTCTGACTCTCCATTAGCTGCCCAAAGGTAGCCCACTTGTCTGCCAAATGCTCCCTTCCTTTTGCTTTCGTTTTCCACCCGTCACTTGCTATTATTTTCACACAAAACAAACCAAACCAAATTCAATCACTCAAACCGAATCGAAAACATAAACAAAGAAAATAAGTGAGTAAGGTAGTTTTGACGAATTTGACGCTTAAAATTGCACTTATTCTATTTTTATTTTCTTTGATTAACAATTTCTATAAAACACAAAAACAACGTAAATAGCTCAAAAATATAAGGAACTAACTAAGAAAAGACGAGAGAATTGGATGTAAAATATTATATAAATATGATCCGATCAGTCACCCCATGTGTTTGAATGGCTATATAAACACGACACCTATTCGGGTCTTAATCGATTCGGGCACTGCGTGCAACCTCTTGAGCGTTGACATAGCACAACAATTGGGTTTGCATATTGAGATGATCGCCCCTGTCCCATTTACAACAGCCTCTCGTACCCAAGTCACAGCCACCATGAAGGCCCACCACGTGTCCATAAAGCTCCAAGACTACACCCTTACTGGATCTTTTCTCCTTTTAAACATCCCTGGATATGATTTAATATTGGGAGCTGAATGGCTTGAATCTCTTGGCTACATTGGGTGGCATTTCAGACACAAAACCATGTTTTTCACTGTGCACGGCACAACCTACACCCTCCAAGGCCTCATTACAGCCCAACACGCACTTGCCCCTTGTCACTTAGCCCAGTATACACCTCCACATAACCCACCCCACCCTGCATCCATCTACATTACTGACACTTTCTGTCCACCGCCAACCGATCCCACCGCCACCAACCTTACCCCATAGTCCACTTCCTCCACCGCCAACCCCTTTCACTCACACCCCACTATTCCAACCGACTCCTACACTTCTCTACCACCACACATCCATCCCACAATTACCCCTTTGTTATCTCAATATTCCTCCCTTTTCACAATCCCGCACGGCCTTCCTCCACAGCGGCAAGTCAACCACACAATTCCCTTACTACCCAATACCACACCAGTCAACGTACGACCATGTCGTTATCCACATTCCCAGAAAGCAGAAATTGAATGACAAGTACAGGAATTGCTTGACTCCGGAGTCATTCGCAATAGCAACAGCCCATTTTCCTCACCCGTTCTTTTAGTAAAAAAGAAAGACGAGTCATGGCGACTTTGTATCGATTACAGGGCCCTCAATGCTGCCACCATCAAGGATAGATTTCCAATCCTGGTGGTCGATGAGCTGTTGGATGAGCTTCACGGTGCAACCATCTTTTCCAAACTTGATCTCCAATCCGGTTACCACCAGATACGTATGTGCACAGAGGACATCGCCAAGACCGCATTTCGTACACACGAATGTCATTATGAATTCATGGTCATGCCATTTGGATTATCCAATGCTCCATCTACATTTCAAGCTTTAATGAATTCGATCTTCCGTCCGTACTTACGTAAGTTTGTCTTAGTCTTTTTTGATGATATACTTGTGTATAGTCCTTCTTTACACACTCACCTCTCCCATTTGGAGCTTGTTTTCCAACTCTTATCAACCCACAGCTTGAAGGTGAAGCTCAGTAAATGCTCATTCGGCCAACCCAAAATTGCTTACTTGGGCCACTCCATCTCTGGCCATGGTGTCTCGGTAGACACTTCCAAAATCCAAACCATCATCGATTGGCCTCAACCAACCTCCATCAAGAGCCTTCGAGGATTTTTGGGACTCACGGGCTATTACCGGAAGTTTGTCCATCATTACGAGTTGATTGCGAAGCCTTTGACATCCATGTTGCAGCAGGGCAATTTTTCTTGGTCCCCTGACTCTATTACCGCCTTCTAGGCACTCAAGTAAGCCTTGGCATCCACTCCAGTTCTTGCTCTCCCAGATTTCACCAAGCAATTTATTTTGGAAATCGATGCTTCTGGAATTGGCATAGGAGCCGTGTTAAGCCAGGACGGCCATCCAATTGCCTACCTCAGTAAAGCTTTATCTGGCCGAAATCTTGCCCTTTCTACCTACGATAAAGAGCTGCTAGCCATCGTCTTTGCCGTCCAACATTGGAGACCATATCTCTTAGGCCAACAATTTCGAATCATTACCGATCACAGGCCCATCAAGTATTTCCTCGAGCAACGGATTACAACTCCACATCAACAACAATGGCTTGTTAAACTTTTGGGGTACAACTATTATGTGGAATACAGACCCGGGTCTCAAAACAAGGCCTCAGATGCACTTTCCCGCAAGACCGAGTCACCCCAACTTATGGGGCTTTCCTCTTCCATATTTGACTGCATCACTGATTTCCAACAGTCTTATGCCACGGATCCCTCCGTAAAAGAGATATAGGCCGCCTTGCTCAACTCCCCGGACACAACCATGCGTGGGTTTTCACTCTTTAATGGCATACTCCACTACAAGAAACGAATTTTTGTCCCCTCTACTGCACAATGGCGTCAAAAGGTACTCGGCGAATTTCATTCCTCCCTACAAGGAGGACACTCGGGTTTCCTCAGGACTTATCACCGCATTAAACGCAGCTTCCTTTGGCCCGGTATCCGACGAGATGTGAAAACATATGTTGCCCATTGCACCGAATGTCAGCGACAAAATCATGAGAACATCCATCCACCAGGCCTCCCGCAGCCCCTACCAATTTCAAGCGGCATTTGGCAAGACATTGCCCTTGATTTCGTTGACGGGTTACCTTCCTTCAATGGCTACACAGTAATATTGGTAGTGGTGGACCGCTTATCCAAGTATGGTCATTTTGTTCCTGTCAAACATCCATACACTTCAGCCTCCATTGCGGAGACCTTCATCAAGGAGATTTTTCGTCTACACGGCATGCCCAAGTCCATCGTCTCTGATCGTGACCCAACCTTTCTCGGTAACTTTTGGAAAGAATTTTTTAAGCACCAAGGTAGCAAACTTTGCCATACATCAGCATATCACCCTCAATCGGATGGACAAACAGAGGTACTCAACCACACTTTGGAACATTATCTTCGTTGTTTTTCTGCCGATAAACCAAGCAAATGGTCCTCTCTCCTTCCATGGGCCGAATGGTGGTATAACACCACCTTCCAATCTGCCATCAAGATGTCGCCATTCCAAGCTCTTTATGGGGTACCTCCTCCATCCATTCACACATACCTCCCTGGCACAACTGCAGTCCAATCTGTGGATGCAGCTTTACAAGACCGTGACCGATTGCTCCGTCTCTTACGGGCCAACTTGCAGCTTGCTCAAAACCAAATGAAACAGGTGTATGATAAAGGAAGAACAAAGCGTGAATTTACGGTAAGCGATTGGGTCTTCCTCAAGCTACAACCATATCGACAACATTCCGTCGCTATGCGCCATTCACACAAACTTGCACCAAAGTTTTATGGACCATTTCAAATCCAAGAACGTATTGGCTCTGTGGCTTATCGTCTCCATCTCCCACCTGACTCCAAAATCCATCCAGTTTTCCATGTCTCATTGCTAAAGAAGAAGGTTGGCGCATCGGTCTCTCCAAATCCTACCCTCCCTCCATTTGACCCCAATGGACTCCTTCATTGGCACCCTGAACAAATATTGGACTGAGGCATGTTCAAGAAGAAGAATACCGCAGTCACCAAGTGGCTAATCAAATGGGCAGGTCTGCCGACTGACGATGCAACATGGGAGGAAGCCAATGACATCATCGCCCGTTACCCGGAGTTTCAGACCTGAGGACAGGTCTCCTCTTAAGCAGGGGGGAGTTGTTAAGACCATATTGTTGAACCTTTTAGCTTTTGTCCCCAACCCACAATTGTCAACCCCCAACTAAGTTTTGGCTCAAGGCCCAGCCTGTTTGTTCCTAGGGTTCCCCTTTTAAATGTATTTAAAGAATGTGCTGTATTCGAAATGGGCATGATGAATGAAACGGATATTTTCCTTTCCCTTACAGCCTCTGGACTTTTCTCCTTTGCTTTATAATTTCTGCACTGTTTTGTCAATTTCCTGTTATTTCCTGTTGTGGACCGATTGGTTGTACCATGTTCCGAGGCCGAGAACCAAGAATGTGGCGTCTCCGGTGGAATTTAGATGTCTTGTGTAACTGAAAACCATAAATGATCTTCATTTCGAATTTCAGCCATTCCGATTTCTTTCTTTTCTTCGTTTGATGGATTCAGCAGGAATTTTTGTTGTATGGAAATTTGTAAAGATCCTATGCCAAGTTGCCAACCACTTTGAAAGCACCCAGAGAAAATTCTCTCTCAGCAAGTGGAAGCTGTGAATTTTTTTTCCTCGGCGCAGAAGAAATTGGATAAAGATGCTTTGCCGGCCAATGCCTGAGGCCATCTTTTCTGCTTCTTTTCACACGAAAAGAAGAGATTCGATTCCAGGAAGTTATGGCCATTAGTCGATAGAATTCGAAGAACAAAACGGAATCTTCATCAAAATCCGATATGCTTGTATTCCCTTTGCTTTTCGTTTATCAAAAGATAACCTTTCCTACATAGTATAAAATGCTGTAGCCTTTCCTGCATCGTCACAACTCCAGAATGCTTAAAGTTCAAGCTTCGTTGGAGCTTCCAATTCGAGTTAGGGTCGAGCTAATGGATAACAACCACTTCCGGCCATATGATACCACTTGCGTTGTCGCCAGCAACGGCGAAAATCTGTCATCTGATGCAACATGGTATCCCAGCCCTTTCGTCAACCCGGTTTCTGGACAGGAGGAATATTTCCCAAGCAGTCCCTGGAATGGGAATGAGCTTGTTGAGGAGGCTTATGCGGACGAAGAGCTGTCATATTACGGCTGTGGAAACTGGCTAAGAGAATATCAACACTCGTTTGGTGACTTGGGCAGATGGCTACGGCGTTGCCAACGGAAATTGCAGCAATGAAGATGGAGCCAATCTGAAGGAGATCCAAGACTCCAAGAAAAGCGAACAACACCATGAATGTCCACCGGAGCATGAAGAGTTCACACAAGGTCATTCTGCTTCTGATCTTTCTAATCCTTGGTATGATCTTTGGTTTGCACGTGGAGGGAAAACAGAGTCTCAGAACTACACTGGGCAAGAAACTACTAGGGTTAGATATGGGTACGACGTGCCGGAGACCGAAGTTTGTGAGACTCTTTTCGGCTACTGGCCTTGCTTGCATCGATAAGATCGAAAGACATGTAGTGAACAATGATTTGCAACATTATTATGAACCTTGAGATCAGGGAACTTTTGTATGTCTCATTTGTGCATCTGACCAACACAAGCATATAACTCGTAATTTCGACTAAAGTAAAGCGCTGCACAGTATATTTCTAACTTTAACTTTGTTCTCCTTTTCTTTTTACAACAACAAAATTTATGTAAGATAAACCTGTTTATAATCAGATTATATGGTCAAGCCCCATTTCATCTTCAATATCATCCCCGTCTTCAAACAGTTTTAGGAACCGAGCCTGATCTTGCTCTCTCTTCTTCTTTTGCCAGTACTTGTATGCAGCAAAGCCAACAAGAATACACACTGCTAAAACGGCTACAATGATTAAAAGTATTAGAACAACATGCATTCCCTTCTCCTTTTCTTCTTTGTCCGGCGCAGCGGTGGAACTGGAAGCTGCAAACACATAGTAAAAAGAATTCAAATTACATGTTGAACACTAAGTAGAAAGCGGCTTGAATTCAAATACAAGTGCATGCGTGCCAAAAAGATCCCAAACGAAAACTTTGTACATGTTATAAATTCATTGAACTACTAACCCAGTTGTGAAAATTTCAACAATACCAAATGCATTCAACTACAATTATCAACCGAAGGTTGCTAGCCATACATTTAAATGGCTTATACTTAATGTCTTGTTGTGGCCAGAAATGGTATCTATGTGGTACGAGCGAAATGAGCATGAATTTAATTCTAACCAGTTTAAGCTCAAAAGCCCTTGTCGTCCAAAACTACGAAACTATACAGGAAGCAAATGGGCTACAAAAAAAGGTTCATTGCATAGACTCACTCACCGGGTATATCAGATTCACACTTTGGGCACCAAAACGTAATGTTGAATTCCTTGTTCTTGAACCGCACATATTTCCCATCAGACGCATTGAAGTCAGAAGGACACAACTCCCACTCATCGAATTTGTCATCTGGTTTAAGGGTATCCGCCTCATACAATCCACATCGCTTGCACTTCTTACCCGGAAACTGTGTCAGAGGCTGAAAGCACGAAAACCAATTGTAATCCCACTAGACACCTCGCCAAATTTAGCTCAACAACAGCTATTCAGCTGAAAGAAAAAAAACAGCTTCCGGATACAAACATACAAATATTCTCTAGAAAGATATCGTCTATGTTATGTTGTCAGACCGTCAATTAGTACCGCGCTTTATTTTAACATATTCAACGATCACAATCCCACAACATTATACTCCAAACTGTAACACAGAGAAAATATAATTACTGAAATGAAATCGAAAGTGAAAATCTTTCTCACCTGCCAAGACTCTTCACCGTTGAAATTATACCTGACGTTCTTCTCCTTCACGTCTGGAAAATTAGTCTTGTTCTCCCCTATGCATTGGAAATACACCTTCGGTTTCACCGCCTTTATCAATTCATGTGTGTTGTATATCACGATCGAATCCAGCGTCACGATCGCCGATAATATAAATCCTACACACGCAAAAGCAAATCAATTCCACACGAAACGGCGTCGCATTCGAATCCTCGCATCCTGTTTGTTTCCCGTGAAAATAACGAAAAATTACCGGGAAAGCAGCTGAGGAAAACGCAGAAGGTGAACAAATTGACCGAAACCGTAGAGCTCCGCAGCTCCCTAATCGGCATGGCGAGTTTAATCGCAATTAATTTATTTTAAAAATTCAAAATTTTGGACGAAACGATGATCGGAAGAAGCGGCGGGGGAGTGCGCGCGATGCAGCTCCTCTCTCCTTTCCTCCCTGAGACCACCGCCGCGAGGGGCAATTTCGTCAAATTAAAAGTGCGGTGGTGGAGGTTGTGGCGGTGGTTTAACGGCGTGTTTGTTCGAATCTTTTGTTTTCGTGAGCTCGAAGTTGAAGAGGGAAGAGAGAAACGAAAACCAGGGTTTGACCGTGACCAGTTCGCGCTTCGCGCTTTCGGGGATAAGACGGCGTTTAATTCTGGGAGGCTTGGTGCGTAGAGCTCACACCACTTCTCAGATCATGCCACGTAGTGTGGGTTTTGTCCGACTGCAGTTCGCCCACGGTTTATGACAGGACCCGGATTTGGGCTTCGTATTCTCGGGTACAAAAATGGACGTGGTATCCTCATATCTCGAAATCATTTTTACTCCGATTTTAGGTAGTTTAGTAAATAACTTAAGCAAAAATCGACTCCGGTTCAATACAACTCTTATCAATTTAATTTTCTCCGATTAGGAATTAAGTATCTCTCAAGATTAGCAAAACTACGTGCCGTTTAGTAGTAGTGTCTCTACTCTCCATCATGTAGTATAACTACATCTCATGAGTCATGTATCAACATGTTGTGGTATCTCTCGAGGCAGCAAGTAGCAAGAAAATGGTTGACTCTCCCTCCCTCTAAAATCACTCTATATTTCTCACCAGTCCTCCATTCTTCAAAAATATGTTCCCAAGCCTAGAAGCTTTATATGTAAATTGTATATAGGGATGGTAACGAGACGAATTGAGATGTGTCATCTCTATACCTAAACTCGTTTATTTTTTCCGAACCCGTAGATTCTCTAAACGGGTTTTCTCCATAATCGAACCCATCGGGTAACGAATTTTTGATCGGGAAACAATTTTCCTCATTTTAATATTGATATACTTATTTATATTATTAACTAAATGAAGAATATTAACAAAAGGTTGAACAAAGTCAGTGATCGACTCAGTGATTCGCAAAAGGTTGAAGGCTTGAAACAATATATGTTGCTGCTAATTTGTAAGAGAAAACAAATATATTTTTCTTCCCAAAATTGAAGTATTGAACCATCCTTTCTGACCTTTGAGATTGATTGAAAGCATTAAAATTTGTGGAATAAAGTTAGAGACCTTTGAAGTCTGCACGCTCAAGACCTTTGGAGTCTCCCAAAATCCCTTAATTCATAGAGTATTAAAGTTGCTGAAGAAAAAAAAAATAGGGATTTCATTCTTTTATAAAAAAAATTATAAAAAATTATTATTTATATTTTTTTATTAAAGAATGAAAATGGGGCGGGTTTGGGTACGAGTTTGAAGCAGATACCCTTATAACCATAACCGAATCCGAAACCGAACAATTTACCAAACGGTTACCCATAACCATAAAAAAAACCCGAAATTTGATCCCAAAAACCAAACTGTTTGGGTTGGTTACCTACGGGGATTGAGTTTGATGGACTAAGTTGACATCTCTTATTGTATACGCCCATCATATGGTAAGATACGTATACATATATACAAAGTGTATGTAGTCCAATTACAACAAGTCTAGCCCACCCAAATTTGTCCTGCAAATAGGCAATTCATTCTCGCCCAAAAACCAGGAAAAAAAGAAAGAAAGAGAAATAGCTCTAGTCAATCCAAAAAGTCGGGCAATTTGTAACGACCCATCCTAGAATTTACAAAATAGATGGGTAATTTTGTAATTTCACTATTGTTGGGTTAGATATTTTGAAATGTTTTCTTTTGGTCTTAATTGGTGTGCCCAAGGGGGGGCCACAATTCTAGTTTTATCCCTCGGCCCATTTTCCCTATCTTCTCTCCTCTCCTCATAAAGTTCTCTCTCTCACTACTCTCCATCAACTCTCTCTCGTTTATCTTATCTCTTCCTCTACAAATGCAGAGGATAGCAATGTACCCACCGTCATGTTTTGACGAGCTTCAACCATTAACCACCATCGTCCTTACCCCCCTTAAACTTCCCTCTCAACCCTGTAACATCACCATCGCGGTAGAGCTGCCATCTTCGACGAGTTTCTCGACTTCCTGACACGATGGTAAGGTACTAAACCCTTTGAATCTTCTTTCCCTTATCCTTTGTTGAAGACTAACTCCTTCGTGCGTGTTTTGGATGTCAAATAAATGGAAAACCAGCTCGGGGATACTTCCCCAGATTTTGGCAAGAACCCGAAACGTGCAGGCCGTTTTTTGGCCGTGAGAGGTATAATATTCTTCCTTGTTCCTTGGGCTTCAATTTGGTATATTGTATGACTTGTTTTGGTTAAATTTTGGGGTTGAACGGAGCTTGGAAAGCTCTTACTTTCTTCTTCGTGGAAACCGGCCAATCGGGGCTGAAACCGGGTCAACCCGACCCACAAACCCAAAAACCGAATCCAAACTCATCCTTGATACCTGGCCCAAACCCTTGGACCATGCTACCCAACCTAACCCAGTTATCTGGACCAACTTAGCTGCCCAGCCCAAACCCAGTTTCGACCAACCCAGATGAAATATTTTGTTAGGGAATATTATGTCAGTGAATATTCTCTAAAATATTCTGAGAATCTTTTGTGTTGACTTTTATGAAATTTGCCTAGGACCCCTCTTAGGGTATTTTGATGTCCTGAATTTGTTTTTGACGTTCATTTTCTCAAATACAATCGTTATAGTATAATTTTATTAATTAGTCTCTTTATGTGCTTAGGTGCAATTGTTTATGGCGTTTCCATCTTCTCTAGTTTGTACGGCTCTTCGATAGCAGAGTATCTGTGAGTGGACTCCTTCTAAAATGCATGATTTTACTATTAGAAATGAATATGTGAAAGGCATGATTTTATGGATACATTTTATGAAACGTTTCTGAGAAAATTAGATTTACGCTTTATGAAATATCATGCTTCACTGGTTTTATGCTTATTGAGATATTCATGAATATGATTTAAGATATGATGTTTGAGCTATTGAGATCTGTTGAGACATATACATCAATTTTGGAAATATTATGTTCATGTTTTTATGTGCTTATTTAGTGGTTTCTCATATGAACTGCTTACGGGCAAATGATACTGCCTACGGGCGAATGATACTGCATTCGGGCGAATGAAGATTTAGTCTTACCTAAGAGTGAATGATATCATTTTATGGCTTCAATCAAGAGATGTAAGGCCTATAGGTGAATGATATTGCCTTCGGGCGATTTTGATACCACTACTAAGCACATTATATATGATATATGTTTTATGAAGTTTTATGGCATGCTAGGGTTTTCAAAAAACCTATTAAATATTATACTATTGAGTTTTCTAAACTGGGGTTTAGTATGTTGAAGAATAACTATTTTAGTATTACTTTGTTGGAAATGTGCCCTAAAAGCCAATCATATGATGATACTTTACGGACATTTCACATATTAAGCTAATCTAGTTTAATATACATAAACGGCAGAGATTATTGTTTAAAGCTGTCTCATATAAATGTTATATGTTTAAACGATAAGTCCAAGGAATATGTAATTAGGAGAATGTAATCTAAGGAAGTTAGGTTCATGAGACCATTCTCTTTCATATACATATCATAAACGTTCCTGATCATAGGACTGCCAATTGGGCATTGACAGTCCGTTAAGATCAGTATGTGCTATGTCTTCTCTTAGGAAGAGTGATTGGTCTCGAGTCATTGGTGTGACTGACACCAAGACAAGCATGTAGGTGCTCAATAGAGAATGAGTCCACTGAACACGATCAACAAGGAGTTCTCATACTCATGTCACATGAGAACTCATGGTTGGGATAATGCAAAGTAGTCCTTTGACCTGAGGCATCATAGTTGTCTTGTGGTTAGGTCTTTGATCTTTGACTATGTCAATGTCACTCCATCAGAGGGTGTCTACGACGTAGTTGGGGTTAAGCCACTTAGCCATGGAGGCAAGTGAATGCGCAAAAATGGATCTCTAACCTTCAAACTGTTTGAGGGAGAATACTCTATGATATGATTAAGAATCTCTGGCCAGAGTATGAATAAATTTGGAAAGTCGTTCCAAATCACATTCAAGGTAATCATATAAGTAAATGAATCACATTGGATAGTAGACATGAATAAACTATCAAACCAAACAATGTGGTCAAGAGTGTTGTATTAGAGAAAGACCGTATTGCATTGTAATCCTAAACTGAATAGGTTCTCCACCTCTTCTGATTAGCTTGCGTAGCCATGACATACTGCTAGGTGTCACTCATGGTTTGTGGAAGCCCTAAAGGTGAGTAATCACTAAAGGGAGAATTGAAAGTAAGTTTCAATTCACAATCGATTTGAAAGAGTTCTAATCGCCCACTGCCTCGCTAAAAGGAACCTAATGGATCGTACACCGTGTAAGGTAGAGATTGAAGAAACAACATAGAGGAGTAAGGATAATTAAATGGTTTAATTATTTATGGCTAGGATTAATTAATCAAACGAATAAGTTCGTTATAGACCTCGGGTTAATTTTGGGCCTTAAGGCCCAATGTGATTTGAATGTCAAGCCCAATAACTCAAGTTGTATGACAACTTGAATGACAAAGGGCCTCAAAGCCCAAAGAACCCAATCATGGCCGGCCATATAAGAGAATGGTAGTGAACTTGGCTTAATTGCAAGTTTGCCACTCCATTGTGAAGTGGTATAAAGGCAACTTTATATCCATTTCATCCTTAGGGTTTCTTTTTTTGGAGAAAATATGAGAACACAAACCTCTCTTTGCTCTCTAAGAGGCCGGCCACCCTAGGAAGATTTTACTAGCATCTAAATCTTCCTAAGCCACTCATCTACTCATCAATGCTCTCCTTGGTGTGGATGCTTAGATGTTCCCTTTCTTGGGAACTTGGAGAATCCATTCTACCATCCTCCTCCAAGAAATCCATGGAGCTAAGAAGCAAGGAATGAAGGCCCTCTCTTTGGGTGATTAGCCTTTGCTTATGCAAAGAGGAATCAACAAAGGTATAAGATTTCTCAACTCACTTTATTCTTTAGTTGAGTCTTGGTTCACCTATCTACTAGGCTTTGAATTTCATGGGTTAAGTTTTGTTTTTGAGTGCATATAAACGTGATTCCGTCTTTAATTGTTAATTGCATGTTGTTGATGTTGCTCAAATAAACTTGTTTTTCACAAATTTTCCTTCATACTTATATATATATATATATATATAAACTTGGTCCACTCAAGTTTTTTTTTACACCCCCTCTAGACTTAGAATCGAGGCGTACAATCCTGGAGTCCTCTCGTATCAGTATCTTCGAGTCTTCTCGATGTAGGACCATTTTCTTTGTTCGTACATTGTATAATACTCATTCTTAAATGTTCTGAATTAGTTGTATGCTCTGAACACGTTCCACAATTGCATATTCATTATAGTTTAATTTATGAGTTTAATTTATGTTCGTTCTTTCTTCATAGTTCTCATGCATGTTAGTATGGCTTCGTCACCTTTGGGTGTCGGCAGCACGTGTCTACTCTGGTGTTCGGATGATATCAATGCTAGGCATGTCACAATTTGTGGGCCCATACTTTCTGGATCAAGAAATCAGGTAATCGCTATTTGACTCTGTGCTTGAGTTCCATCTGATGTTAGCCACATTTTAATTTTTTTTTTTTTTTTTGCCTCAAGCATGTGAGTGAACGGACACATCAGTTGACCAAAAAAAAAAAGACGATGGGGCTCGCGTTGCACTGCACTCAACCCATCTGCACATGGGCGACGTGGTACAATCTCGTCTGTTGGATTTCCAACGGTTAGAAAAATTTGAACTGAAACCCAACGGCTAGTACACGTGGCGCAATGATAAATGAACTGTTACTTGGTGACGTCACGTGTCGATCCTAGACGTATCTCGGGATCGGGGTATGTCAGCATCACTGCTCCATTTATTCAACTCCACATCAGAGGTTGTTATGTTCATGACAGGACTTTTGAGGTATGAGTATTCAATTCGCCTTACTCCAACCCTCAAAATCATGGTCCCAAAATCTCTATAACTCAAGCACAACAATAAAAAAATAAAAAATCAATTCTTAATTTCTTCTTTGAAACTTAATATTTTTTTTATTGTTGAACACATAGTGGAGATTTATAATCAAATCTATTGGCACATGTGGCATTATCTTATTGGATGGTGGGTCCCACATATATTCTAGTAGCGACTATTGAGTTTCAGGGAGAATGGAGAGTTCACAAGTCAAAGTGTAACGAATTTTGAGTTTCAATGAATTAAGTGGTGACTTTTAAGTTAAAGAGAATAAAGTGAGATTAAAATCGAGTTTTAAGTGTCGTCGCTAAAAATTGAAACCACAAACTTTGACTTATGGCTTGTTTGGATGTGCTTTTCATATAACTAAAAGCGTTTTTTAAAAAAAATATCTTTGGGTTCCAATAGCACTTCTTTCTGCAAGAAGCACTTATTATGTGCTTCTTTATGATTTACTTGCATCTTTACTAAAAATTAGTTCTAAAATTATTTTTATCAAAAATAATTTCAGTCATTTTAAAAGCACATCTAAACGAGCTCTTAAAAGATCTCTCTAGTTTGCCAGTTTTGTCCCCAGTTTTGCTTCATCGGTAGCCTGTTTTTAAGCCTTTCATTTTTACATCAGTCACATTGTTCCTGACATTTGCCTTTATAGTATACTTTTTTTTTTCGGTGACAGGGAACAAAATACTTTCAATGCAATGCAATATCTATAATAACAGACTTCATACTTTAATTTTAATTTATAAAATGGTGGTATCTTGTTTTATTTGTAAGAGTGCACTTTTGCTCATCACCTTCAAGTGGTAGTAATGCTCACTACCATATTTATCATAGTTAGATGTATTTAAATTTTGAGATTTGTTTCTATACACAACACAAATTTCGAAATTTAAACTTATTTAACTGATAAATAAAGTGGTGAATATCATCATCACTTGAAAATGGTGAGTAAAAATATCCCCATTTGTAAATAGGTTTTAAAAAGATTCAAACTTAGTGGATGTTAAGTTCCATATCAAATTTTAACTTATTCATTGCCGAGCTATGTAAATTCACATTCTCTTAATATCGTTGTATAAAAAAGTAAAAAACTAAACCAATTTACAAAATTTCGATTAATGTAAAATAAAAATGCTACTACTTTTATTATATTTTTCATACCACATTTGTATGATATTTTTAATAAAAATGAGACTTACATGTATTGGTGAGTCATAACTCTGTTGGAGAGCTAACAGAAATATGATATAAGTATAACGTTACTTAATGTAAAATACCATTTTCTTTCAAGTGCTTGACATTGAAGGACAAGTGGACAGCATTTGCATGGAAAACAACAATTTGACCACTTGACCTGCAGATTCCCATAAACTGCGGCTCTCTATCCGCAGCCTCCTTACAATAGCATAACTATTTTGGAGGCTGAGAGCTAGCAAGAATAGGCATAGGATGATGGTAATGTTGATGGAGTCCTCTCATGGTCGCCGTCTCTTGCCGCTGCTCTCGAAGGCTGAGAGCTAACAAATCAAAACCGAACCACACCGAACTAAACCCTACACCATGATGTCACCCCTATCGAAGATATAAACTACCTAGATTCTAACCACCACCTTCAGAACCTCCACATACGACCACCCAATGACGCGAGGTCAAACATTCTCCACCGTAATACTCACCACCTATCTCTTGATTCTCGCAGTCTCGGCCTACTTGAAAAATCACGTTCTTCATGTCAATCATGTTGACGCGATGAACGCCGATGCTAATTCCAATTATGAATCACACGACATAGCTAATGCCGCCGACCACATTGGCAGGTCGTCGGCGGCTTGCCAACGACGCCAACAGCCCTAACAGCCTTGTCAATAACCTCGCCAGTGCTTGAAACCAAACAAGGACAACTTCACTGAGTACGCTCGGCCGGCGCTGGTCCAAGAGTTCATCATGGCCAATAACGAGATCCGAAGGGCTGAGAACATGAAGCCGTTGGTGTGGAACGACACGATGGCCCAGTTGGCGGAGGACTGGGGCAAGAAGCAGGATCACGACTGCGGAATGCGGCACTCGTTGTATCAAGGTATGGGGGAGAACTTGTTCTGGGGTTACAAAGCGCATTGGCTGCCGAGGAAGGCAGTGTATGATTGGGCACATGAGAAGCAGTACTACAACAAACGAAACCGCGAGTGCGACCCAGACAAAGCATGGGACCACAACACGCAGATTATATGGAAAGACACTGAACAAGTAGGATACGCCCGATACAAATGGTCCAGTGGAAGTTTGCTCGTTGTTTGTGACTATTACCCACCTGGAAATTGGGTTGGTATGGACCCCTATAACCCAATCCCTTTATCTCAGTTAGCTCATTATAACCTGTCGACAACGTTGCCACAATCACCACCATCTTCAGATTTACATACTTCTCCACCCTCATCGCCGCCACCATTGCCTCCTCGTTTTGGTGAGGTTTCGGCTTCAAGTAGCAACACTTTTCTGAAACGAAAGGTAATTTTAATTACACGGTTTTAGGCTTAAGCATGCTACATCGTTAAAAGGAGAATGAGAAACTAACTACAATAGTAAGGAAATGATTTTATTTAAATTGTCCGAAAAGATAAGAATCTAAGGTACAAGAATTATAGTTCTTATAACTTCTTGCCATTTTACTCTCTAGGGTAATAAAGGTGCGGGTCATCATGTTCCACGTGGACAAAATGGACAAAGTCAAGGTCATCACGTGCCACCTCAGGGTAATCACGGGCAGGGTCACCGTCAGAATTGAATTCTCTCCGATGCAATCCCTCAGAATCCTCCTGACTGGTGTTAGTGGGCCGTTGAATTCACGGGCAGGGTCACCGTCAGAATTGAATTCTCTCCGAGGCAATCCCTCAGAATCCTCCTGACTGGTGTTAGTGGGCTTATCCAACGGCCCACTAACACCGGTCAAGAGAATTTCGAGGGGTTGCCTCGGAGAGAATCCAATTCCATCACCGTCGTCAACATCAACGTCAAATGCGATCCTCCCAAGGTCATCACGTGCCATGTCAAGGTGATCAAGACCAAATTAATCAATGTCAATGTCAAGGTCAAGTGCCTTGTCTTGGTGGTCACCATCGTCAACCTCAACCACAATTCCCACCATTAATTGAAAAATCCAACCCGATACAGCACTAAGGTTAGCCAAACACACACGACATCCACCACCTCCACTCTGATCATCTCAAGCTTCATGGTCTAGATGTTGTAGTGGCATACGGATGAGGATCTCATCCGGATTCAAATGGTGAGATTTTAGAGATCCTCATATTCTATCTGTTCATCGTATATCGTGCGGTTAAAAATTATTTAAATTTTATTATTTAAAATTAAACACAAATAGTACCGAATGAAAATTGACCGCACGATATACAATGAACGGCTAGAATGTGAGGATCCCCACCATTTAGATCCGGATGGGATCCTCATCTGTGGCATACCTTTTCATACGAGTAGCTGAGACGTTAATTTTATGGAGCAAATTTTGGCACTCCTCTTTGGTCACTTGGACCCAAAGCTGAATGATAAGATTTTTAGGTACCTGCGCAAAGAGGTTAAAATCACACAAAAAACTTACAAGAGAATAAGGTAGTTGCAGTATAAATGGCTCAAGCAAAGTTGTTTTCCTCTGGGAATATTTAAAACAATTAATGCAAAACCAAAATCTTAGCTAATTATTTGAAACAAAGATTGGAAAAGGTTAATTTTGAATTTAAAAGTAATAAAAACGAATTTAACAAAAGTCATTTAGGATGCAACTAATAACCAATTTAAAAGGAAATAAATCAAAGAGAAAAGATTTTGAGAAACAAATTTGGAAAAGCACTAGAGTTCCGCCATCCCCTTAATAATCCTATGTAGATTTACCAATTACTTATGAAGTATTCATGCAACTTTGAATGTTAGGTTTTCCTTATACATATTCTACTTGTGGCATTCAAGCTAGAATGTATATCAAATATGCAATCCGTATGTGGCATTTAGATCAAATATAAACATGCATGACTCATTATGCTTTGTGAAAACCCTTTGGAAAACCATGCAACCCCTAATACTTGGCACCCTAGGTGGAATTACAACTATCAATCACAAGAAGCAATACCCAATTCTCTGGTGGCATTCCGACCGAATTACATCCAATTACTTATCTAAACATCCTAATGGTAGCAAAGCATTAAGATATAAAGATAGTTTAAACACAGTGATCAATAATTCAAAGTATGCATGCATAATATCATAAACACTTAAATAAATACTACATATTCATGCTAAGGCTCAAGGTTTCGCTCTAGCAAAAAAAAAAAAATAGTTGTGCATACTCATAATAAAAATAAAAAAGAGTATCATTAACTAGAAAAGAATGAAAACACCTTGTAGGTAAAAATTCTGAAATTCTCCAAAGCCTTGCTAAGTTCTCTCAATGTTGTGTGTAGAACCCACTGGCTAAAAAAAAAAACTTATTTATACTACTCCTAATTAAAACCCTCAAAGGAAAAGGTTTTTTTAAAACCTAAGAAATAAAATAATTAAAGCATAACTAAAAATTACAGTCTTATTATGACTAAGAAATTTGCCCATCAAAGGAGAAGCCACATTTCTGAACCTTCAGGGCTCCAAAACAAGCCCAAAATGAATCAAATTAAAGATCAGAACCCCCTCTTCAAGTCCTAAGAACAGCCCAAGTCCAAAATCCATCATCTTCCAGCCCAAAAGTTGCAAACAAGCTATGTAGCCCAATCTGCTAACACTACGCGCTGGCCATAAATTCATTCGCCACAATCAAATGATTCGGGATAAAATTATGAAACTTTGATATAACCTTCTTAATTGACCCACAAACTAGCTCCAATTGGAATCACTCAAAAATTCCACCGTTCGATTACTTTATGCTTCGAAAAAGTCCGCACGTCCTATATTAGAAATACATAATAAAGCATCAAAAGTCTACCAAAATTATCTATTCTAAAGTTGGAGGGGAATTGGCACTGTTCATGGCTATAGTCAATTGTTTGCCACTCGATTTCACTTTATTTACAACAAAGCCATGAGATTTAGGCCTAGGTTGGAGGGTAATTATCAAAACTTAGGAGGGCAATTTTGTCCCTGAATAGATTTCCACATATTTATGGTTGTGCTCTCCCCACTCATCTTCTCACTCTTCCTCTTTCTCTCCTACGCGAGCCTTCTCTCATCTCTCACTCTTACTGTTTCTATCTCCTCAAACCCTAGCAGCCACAATTCCATCTCTTTCATTTCTCTCATCCTAGAACGGAAGAAATATGGAAATCAGGGCTCTTCCATTTGCTTCCACAGATTTCTTGAGCTTTGGATCGCTAGCCTCCGTATGAAGGTTCGTCTTTCTCTCTCTCTCTCTCTCACTTTTTTTTTTCTTTTTCAATTCGTGATCAAATTTTCTTTCCAAGAATGTTAGATTTGTTGCCTTCGGGAAGAATACCCTGCATTTTTCTGCCTTTTTCTTTTTAGTGATTTTTTCTCCTTTTTTTTTGTTTTCTGATGAGAATGCAGGTTTTGGATTTACTATTTCTGGTATCTGTTTTGTGGAGGGTTTTTTTTTATCCTTTTAAACGTGGGTTTGTGGGTGTTTTGTCCAAGGAACAAAATTTATCTGGTTAGGCTTTTTCCGTTTGAAAATTAATAGATGTTCAAATTCAGAACCGTGAATTATTAATTTATTTGTTGTTGCGGTAATTTAGGCACTTGAAAGCGAGGCAATCATGGTTAGATTTCATGCGATTCATGAAATACTCGATCATGCTTTAGAAGGTTTGCCTGATGAACTTTCCCTATCAGATGAAGTTAAGGAACAGGTATATACATATATGTCCCCTCTTTTTTTTTTTTTTTTTTCTATTTTCAAGCTAATGATTCCCATGTGTTATTTCATTTTTTTCACACAAACAGATCTTTTATCAATTCAAACTATTCTCACTTTGCTGCACACGTTTGATATAAGTCCATCAAGGTTTGACGAGATTCAGAGTACTTTTTATCAGATTGGTCGCATGGACCATTACGAGGAAGAAATCCTCCAAACTACATAAGCATCGAGGTAAATCCCACTTCTGCTTTGCTTCACAGATTATTTGTTATTTTCCATAATATATTTTGATTTCTAGAATTATTGCCCCTTCGACTCCTCTCCTACTACCTCAGGCCAAAACCAAACCCAGCTCCAGTCCTCTACAAATCAAACCTCACAAAGTAAAGCACTCTGATTTCATTTTTTTTTTTAATTTCAGGTCCAGTAACCTTTGTAAAGTGAAGAACTGTATAAATCCTCATGCATGTGGTTTGTTCTTTTGCAGAATCTGAGATTAGAGGTGATAAGTAGCTGTTTTTAGCTTCTAAAGTAGACACCTTGAAGAAGGAGCATGCATGCGGTTATATAACTTATCTTTAACCATTTTCTAATATTTGTTGTGTTTTAATTAAAATTCAAAGATTGTTGAGGAATGGATATGGCTACAGCTTATTTGTGAATTATTGGTGCAGCGGCAACTCTTAAGTTGCTATTTAGGTAAAATCTCAAAGCTCCCCTAATTTGAATTTTCAATTCGGAATTTCAATTTCTAGGGTTCATTTTGATTTGAGTTTGTTTGGAATCTGGGATTTCTTTGGTATTTTTGGTTATTCCGTCGTCGGTCATGGCCTCCTGAGATGAAAAGGCCATGGGCGTGCATGGCTGCTACCGTGTTTGCTTAGTTTGAGGGGCTGATTTGCTTTTGGGTTTGTGTTTCTCTTGCTAATTTTGTATATGTTTGGATTTTGTTTTGCTGGGGTTGTCATTCTTTAAATTTTTGTAAATTTTCTATGAAGAATTGAACATTTGTGCCTATCTAGGGTTTAGGTTTTGCTAAAATGTTCATATCTAGGTTCGGGTTGTTGCATCGTTAATTTTGAATTTTATGTTTAATTTGGTTTTTTACGTTATGAATTTTGAATCTTTAGCCTGATTATGGTGTAAATAATTTTATTTTCATGGGTTTGAGTAATTCTACACCTTTTCTTTCCGTTCTTTAATGGTTTGAAAAAAAAAAGCATGAATCTAGAGGATGGAACAAATGGGTTTTCTATTCAAATCCCTCATCCAAATTAAATATATAAATTAATTTCTTAATTTCCTTTTAATGGTTTGGAAATCAAGCCTTTTATTTTGTGCATTTTCACAATTATTTCTTCTCGAGTTGGAAAGTAGAAGCTTCAACTTTTAGCTCAGACCTTAAAGCCTCAAAATTTTCACTTTATCAATCTAGTTATTCCAAGCAAGCATAACCTTTATCAACATCCTGTTTATAGAAGAATAAAGTCATTCTCGTGGTCCTTCTTTGGTAAGTGGATTATTGAATATCATAATTGAAGTACTGTATTAATGCATTTCACTGATGATAATCTAAATTTTTTAATCCTTTGTGTCACATCCCGGCCCGGGTGGGACCACTTCCTAGGCCCGCTCCACCACCGTAGCATGATATTGTCCGCTTTGAGCCCCTACCACGTCCTCACGGTTTTGTTTCTAGGAACTCACAAGCAACTTCTTAGGGGGTCACCCATCCTGGGAGTGCTCTCGTGTGTTACTCGCTTAACTTTGGAGTTCCGATGAACTCCAAAGCCAGTGAGTTCCTAAAAGGCCTCGTGCTAGGTAGGGATGGGAATATACATTTAAGGATCACTCATTGGGCGATGTGGGATGTCACATTTGTGTTTCAGGAATACAGTGTTAATTCTTTGGACTATGTACCTCTGCTGTTTGATTCTCCTCAATGGTGCTTGCACCATTTGAACCAGAGGGAATTTTAAGGTTGATTTCTGCATTTTTCGAACTCTAAACCTATTTCCATCTCTCTCACAATCAAACACACCATGTCAATGTTAAAACGTCATCATTCCTGATTATTCAAAATTGGTCTTTGGTTCATTTTGTAAGTAAAATTTTCAATTCTATGATGGCTGCTGTTACATGTTTTGTCAGATTGCATTATAGGCACATACTTTTGCATTTTAAGGTATCAAGCTTCTTCTCAGTGATAATACTAACTATTTGCACTCTAGAAAATTCTTCATTTGATTCAATAGGGTTTTTAATTTCATTTTTTTGTTGCTGTGAAATGTTTTTCCAAGCTAAATCATTGGATTGCAATTGGGTATGTTTGCTTTCACCCTCGCAGTTCTCTTTGATTTTTTTTTTATGAAACTTCTTTTGTTTCTTCTCAATATATATTTCGTTAAGGGTTTTTAATTAATGAATTCTCTCTCTCAGAAATCACGAACTAAAAAGACTATGACATGTATCCTCACCCTTCCTTCATATCAAAGAATAGACTGGCAAATTTTTATTGCCTTCTGTAAGCTTTTGTGCTTACTTTCTTTATTTGTTTTGGCATATTTTCTTTTTCTCCGTTTTGTCTCGAGGATTGAGTTATACTTTACTATTGATGGTCCTTACAATATTTTTGAATTGTGTTGAACCCATACGTCTATTATAAGTACATGCCCCATTAAGGTTTTTAAAATATTCTTCTATAGTCCTACAATGAGATGCGGTTGTAGATTGTGGAAGAGACCTTTTGAGAGCCAAAATGCCCATGTTGCCCATCAAAGCACAACTATCTGAGGCATTTTAAAGTATTCTGCTATTTCAATTCGTTATTCAAGAATGAATATTAAACCGGCTTTAATTTAAAAAAAAATTCAATTACAAAAATATAGTACAACAAAGATCCGCAATCTTTTTAATTACTCTGCTATTTCCATGAGTTATGGGTACCTGACTTTGTCTTTTATTTCTATATATGTCGTTCCAATGGAATCAAGTGCCAAAATTAGAATAAACATCCTTTAGTCAAGTTGAACACTTTTCCAAATAATGTTTGGTTCATGGATCTCTTATACAAGCAGAATATTCCCATGTATTTTAATCATACTTGACCCTTATGGTTTAATAAGCATGAGAACTGTCTTAACTATACATTGATGCAATTTTTTCATAAGTGTGAATGGCAAATTGTAAGGCAATAAACCACGCACACCATTAAAAGCGTCCGGTCATATTTTTATCATTCCTAGCAATAGCATGATCTTCTATTTTTGAGAATGGCATATAATACTTTCTATCATTTTTCATATACAATTGGATCACGATAATGTTCTGAGGCATTTTAAATTATTTGTCATGTAAACAGTTTTGAATTTAGAATTTAGTTTTAGATTAAACTTCTGAGTTATTCAATTCAAAGTTTGAATTTAGAGTTTTCTTTAGTTTTTTATTACATTACAATTCAATTTGGTACTAAAATTAGATTTTAAATTTGGCCACTAAAAATATACATGTGCGTGCATCATCTGATATCAATTTAATGCATTCTATTGAATACATTTTTACTCTCTCCTCTTTTAAGAATTCATTGAAGAAGAGTAGTATTTGTTGAGAATTTTGTGGGATTTTCCGAATTGCACTGATTAAATTCTATTAAATTTTAATAATAAGCAATCATTTTTTTTTTCATTACAGGATTTCAGGAGACTATTTTTTTTGGATTTTGAGGCTTTTGTTTCGGGGCTCCAAAGTCCTTTGTGCATAAGGTAAGCAATTTATTTAAACATATGGGGAAAACTTGAAGTTAAGAGTTGTTTTATTAATAAGAGTTAAATCTTACTTTGGTTTAAGGATAAGTTCAAGGATGAGTACTAGCAACTGTTCAAATCTTTTAACACTTGAATGAATTTGAGTTGTTTTAGGTTATGGTTGGTTGACGACAAAATATGTTTTATATATATGTTTAGCTGATGAGAAATTGTGTACTGAGGTAGCCTACCTTGAACTTGAAGTAAGTAGTCTCTCTTATATTTGATAGCTTTAACTGCTGCCAGCTGAGAGAAGTGGGTAGATTTGTTATAGAGGCCAAGCCCACTGCGCGGCTATGCGAGGCTTCAGTGGCTTGATATGCAGTGTTTTTGCTTTTATTTAGGTGTTTCATAATTGGGACATGGCATGGGCTTTGCCAACATTATGTCATGCTTCCGAGATTTGGGTTATGGCTGAGAGGGTAAGACCAATAATTTTGATTTGTTTGAATAACGAGATATATGCTTTATTTTGTAATAGGTTGTTGATATAATGGGAAGACGGATCAATTAAGACTATTACGTGTGGTTTTGTAAACTGTTTTGGTTCTTTATTGAACATTAGGATGTAAATAAATTTTGATTATGAATGAGAATAGATTTTAATATATTTCACATGTTTAACATAGTTTTAAAACCCGCGGCATCGCTCGGGCTCAATATCTAATAATAACTAAAATACACCAAAAACAGGGAATAATATATAATGTAAAATTGACTCATCACTGAACATTTTGCAATTGTATCTGAAGTTTGAACTCGTAGGAGTAGAGTGTAGTAGGCTAAAGGAAGAGTGTTCAAATCACCTCTCCTACTTTATTACATCAATGGTATTATTCTTTTTTCAATCATCCTTATTATCAGAACAAAACCAACTTATGTACAGGTAAAGGATGAAAAAATTTCCAATGTGTTTTTGGGAATTACAATATTTTTCATGTGTTAGTAGCCCAAATAATTAGCATGATGGATGGATATATATATTTGCCACTTAGGGCTCGTTTGTGGCGCATAATTGGGTTGAAAAGGAGAACTCTCAAATTTCAAGATATATTGGAAGTGGAAATGAATGGTTTTCATTTGGAGAAGATTAGAAGACGAATAGCTATGAAGGATATTCATCATTTTTAATCCTCCAATTTTGTGGATGATCAGAGTGAATAAGTTTTTTTCATGAATAATTCATCTTCTATATTCTATGTAATCATAATTTTATAATTACCCCTTCACTTTTAATTTATTTTTTCATTCATTTCAATCCAATCATGTATGTGTACCAAACGAGTCCTAAGAGAAAAGCAAAGTTACCGATTGATACACATTGTACAATCTAACACTTCAAAATCCCTATTCTGAATAGAAAACCTTGGTCTCTAACTGATAAGCTTTGGTAAAGAAAGCAGGCCAACACAGATATGTTGAAAAAATGCTGCTAACTGTAGATGCACCAATCAGAAAGTTCATCACAACAATCTGCAGATGAATGGCCTCCAGAGGAGAAGCTCCTCCCATTATGAGACCAGTCATTGCGCCAGGAAGCGAGATGAGGCCGACAGTTTTCGCATTGTCCAGAACTGGAGACAGAGAAATCACCAGAGCTCTCTTCACCTGCTGCATTGTTGCTTGGCGCGGTGTTGCACCGAGAGCCAACGCTGTTTCTACCTGCATAAGCAAATATTGGTAATCCGTATGAGGTTTTTGACATTGTTCTCAAGCTTCAAAATCCCAACTGGAAAATGACACAAATTAACTAAATTATGATCGTATTGAACTAAATGTGACATTCATGATCCATTTGCAATTACCAAATCATGAATATTGAACAATATAACAATGCAAGACTATATCTTGAACACAAGTTGTGGACTCCAGTGTCCGTTTGTGATTTTTTTTATGGGCAGCACTTATGTTTGTCAGAAAAATACTTAGAAGTACTTTCTGAAAATCACTTTTAGTTATTTCTGTCAAAAAAAAAAATTAAAAAAACGTCACGAGAGCTTTTGGATATATGAAATCGCTATTGGAAACAGGCAGTTGCGTTTGGTACGCGGGACGGGACGGGACGAGGCGTTCCGTCCCGCGTTTGGTACGCCTAAAACGAGTGGGACGAGGCGTTCCACGGGACAAGTTTTGGATGATTTTTGGTTCCACCTCCCCTCATGGAACGGGGTTGTTCCACGTCTGTGGGACAGAAATTTTTAACATTTTAGGACAACAATGCCCCTTGTCTTTTTCAAAATTTACAACATCCGTCCCGTCCCGTCTGCGTACCAAACGCACCTAGATCTGTGGAAAACTTATAGGTACGGGACGGGACGGGACGGGACGGAACAGGACGGGACGGATGTTGTAAATTTTGAAAAAGACAAGGGACATTGTTGTCCTAAAATGTTAAAAATTTATGTCCCACAGACGTGGAACAACCCCGTTCCATGGGGGGAGGTGGAACCAAAAATCATCCAAAACTTGTCCCGTGGAACGCCTTGTTCCACTCGTTTTAGGCGTACCAAACGCGGGACGGAACGCCTCGTCCCGTCCCGTCCCGTCCCGCGTACCAAACGCACCAAAAGAACAGAGGGATTTGGTACCGATATGGTTTTCTTCTGGGTAAGAAATTAACCTACCAGGTTCACTTGACTTCGAATATCATCTCGAAGTCTTTTCATTGTAACCCCAGTTACCATCATTGAATTTCCGACCATCATTCCCGCAACAGGGATAATATATCTTGGAGTGAAGGGGAACACGCTTAGCAGCACAAGTAGCAACATTGTGACTGAAGTTCCAGCCAATATAGAAGCCCCAGCAACATACTTCCCTCTAGGAACATGCTTAGCCCTTTGCCCTGCTGTATAACCAGCAACAGTCACCTGCAGGCCAACAATCACAAAGATCCTCAAATAATGTTGAAACTTTTACTATTGAAGCACTAAGAATAAAAAGAGATAGGAAACCAATAGAACCGTTATAACCTTTTAATTACAAACTGAATTGGAGCGACACAAAACAAACAATAGATGGCACCAACTGTGTTATATACGGTTTATGGTCTGATTAGTGTTTGATATCTTTTTTAAGAATGCATGATCATTCACGCTTTACTAGAAGATGGAAAACACATTTCTTTATTCTCTATCCACGATATCAAAGATAAAAAATAAGCAATAAATTCTTGGTTTGTAGGTGACTAAGATAACAAAACTCTTAAGTAAGCAGAGTAAAATCAGAAATCTCTACTTCTAAAAAAATCAAAAAAATTAAACCAACCCATCAACACGTTTCAAAAGCTTCATCCAAGAAAAAGTAATGACAAAACAGTTCAAATTTTATCGGAAACCAAACACATGGCAAGAAAGTTAGCACAATAGAGAGAATCACAAACCATGAAAAGGTAAGCCAGAACGATCCAAACGGCATTGTCCCGAGTGAAGATGAACTGAAGAACAAACCCGATAATCGAGAGCTGAATGAAGGCCCTAGCAATAGAGTAAATCATTTCTCTACCCAATCCCAGCTGCTGCATGTATGACAAGGCCACTGCCATGAGCACCACCACCGTCGCCGCCAGTGGCTTCACCATGCCCTTGAGAAAGTCCATCATCCATGACAAGTCCATGTTGGCCAGAAACTCAGGTAAGGGAAGAAGAACTTCGGCAGCAAATAGGCCTTGTATGAAATTGGACGGTGAAATATCTGTGTGGTTTTGTGCGGTGGTGGAGAGGAGCGATGCCATTTGCTAGGAACTGATAACGAAATTCTGATTGCGATGGAAGAAATTAGTAATATTTATTTTTTGAGAGAAAAGAAATTAGTAATATGTGGAGAGAGAGAGAGAGGAAACGACCTTCTCCTGAAGTTCGAATTATATGGCGGAGAGAGAGAGAGAGGAAACGACCTTCCCCTGAAGTTCGAATTATATGGCGGTGAGAGGAGAAACGACCTTCCTCTGAAGTTCGAATGATATGGTGGAGTTGACGACTCCAAGATTTTTAAGTACTTTTGCACGTACCTTTTGGTATGACGGTTATCTGTCACATGTTTACAAATGTTTTTTTATTTTCTTTTTTTGACACACAAAACTAATACAATTTAAATATAAAATATAAGAGTAGGGCAAATATGTATTAGACAGTTAGAGCTGTCTCTGAGATTTTATGGGCACTATATAAAATTTGTAAAAGATGCCCTCCTTAAGATACTTTTAAGTTTAAAAAAAGTATGACAATGTAGTGATATAGAAAACATTCACTTAAATTAAAACAAAGTCATTTAGTACTATGGTCTAGTGGTATTCGTCTTCACTTAGAAGTGAGAAGTCTTAGGTTCAATTATAGTCAAAGGCGAATTTGAAACACATTATTATTAGCTCATTGTAAGGCTTAGCTCACTCCCCCACCCCATTAGTGTATATAATATCATTTGTTAAAAAAAATAATAAAAACAAACTTTAGCATCACTAATTGCATATTTACAAGTGTTCTTAATGATAAGTAAAAAGATCTACAAACATAACCCTCACAAAATAATCAAAGCAGTTTTATCTTAAACAATTAAACATGAAGAAAAAAAACCTTCAAACTGCTAACTTTAAAGTTTTACTAGAATATATATCGTTGTTATATAATAAAATTATGAAACTTTTGTTTTTTAAGGATGTTATAAGATACTCAAAATATCTCATTGTACTCCAAGTTTTTATATTAAAAAAAAAAAAATCTAATATGGAGTGCACAATACAGTTTTAAAGTGCTAACAATTTTTTTTTTTAAAATATAGAATATTATTACATGATCTTAGATGGCAAAAATTTAAGAGTCCCTTTAAATTTGGAGCTTTGTGCGACTGCACATTTCTCTCTCATTTAACATCTCTCCTATAGACGGTATATTAACATTGAGGTCAATTTTTTTAAAATACCATAGTATCAAAATTATGTTGTCCACTTTATAGTAGTACTCACGTTAATAATATTACGTAAAAGTATACTTGTCATTTTGCTAAGAAGCAATTGATCTGTGTGTTAAACAATGGTTAATTGTAGTGATTATTAAGTTACAAATTCCGTATCTTTGTTACTGAAAGCAACGGTTTTGTGTTTGGATATGGCCGTAACGAAAGTACTGGGAACGGTTTGTTCTGCAGTCGGGGTCAACTTAGCGGTGGGTAAAGGCGGGTACGGCCGGGGTTGCGTGGCGGGAATGGTGGCGGCGGGGCCGCTGATAGAGGAGGGTTGATTCAGTGGGAGAGCTGCTAAGTCTGAATTTTATTGGTTAGTTTGGTATATCCACGTCGACATGGCATTAATGATTGATCCATGAATTCTTCCTCCGTCATGTTTACTTGTTCAATACTGATAGCAATTTTACCGTCTATATAAATATAGGCAAAATCACATTAAATACTTGCAAGAATACAAAGTAGATATAGTATAGATACTCATGCAAGGTTGTTCTCTTCAAGGACTATTTGAATAATTTTTGCAAAAACAATTCCCAATCAACTACTTTAAATTAAAGGTTGAGAAAGATGATTTTGAAAGTGGCTAATATTAAAAACGAATTTTAATTAAAAACTAATATGACAAATGAAAAGAGTTTAAAATACCAATTTATAAAAGCACTAGGGTTCCACCATCACCTAGCAATCCTATGAATTTTTACCAATTACCTATGATTTGTACATGCCACTTTGAAGGTTAAGTTTTCCTAATATATATTCTCCTCGTGATATTCAAGTAAGAACGTATATCTAATATGGAATCCGTCTGTGATATTCAAATCAAATATGAACATGCAAGACTCATTAAGTTCTACGAAAACCTTTTGAAAAACCATACAACCCTTAAGAGCGTGATATTTGCCTTAGATGAAATTACAATTATCAATCACAAGAAGCAATACTCAATCCTCCGGTGATATTCCGATCAAATTGCATCTGATTACTTATCTAAACATCCTAATGGTAGCTAAGCATTAAGATATAGAGACAGTTTAAAACGGTGATTAATAATTCAAAGTAAACATACATAATATCATCAGCAATTGAATAAAAACTACATATTCATGCTAAAGTTTAAGGCTTCACCTTAGCAAATGAAAATTAGTTATGAAGAACCATCAACAAAATATTAAAAATAAGGATAGAAAACACCTTAAAGTAGAAAATCTCCAAGAACCCTAACAAAGTTCTCTGTCTCTCAAATTGAATAATAAGCCCCCCTTCAAAACTAGGAACGGCAGAGCCTTATAAACCCTAACTAAAAACCAACGCCAAAAACCCTAGAGTTTCTTGGTCTTTTTCTTTAATTAGGAAACTAATAATAATAATAAAATAAATAAGAAAATAGAGTCCTAATTAAGCTAGGATAATCTGCACAGAAACTGTCCAGCCACGTTTTAGCCTCAAATATCATCCAAACCAGGCCCAAGATAGCTTGTTTTGAAGATCGGAACATTCCAAACATATCTCTAGAAGGCCACGAACCCATCCGAGGTCATCTCGGGCTCCAAAAACGCAATTCAAGCTCAAAACATCACTTTTCCAGTATTGCGCATCGCTCCTTTATTTTATTGCCAGAAAATCATCGCTTGGTAGAAAAATATGATATTTTGATACGATCAAGCTAAGTGACTTATGAACGTCCTCCAACTGGAATTACTCCAAAATTTATCCATTTGACCATGTGTTTCTCCAGAGGAAGTCAAAAGTCCTATATTGGAAATTCAATTCAAAGTATCAAAATTCTTCCAAAATATTAACCAAAATATACTAAGAATAGGGTTAAATATATAATATAAATTTACTCATCAAATACCAAATCATCAAAGCATTTCAATATTTAATCTAAAAATGTATTCTTAGTTGAATATCAGAGTGTGAAACGAACAAGACTACAAAATAATAAGAATATTATTAAACAAACTGAGAATGCTGAAACGACTACAAAATCCCAAGAGGCTACATCATGACTAACATATTCACAACCGAATAACAAGCACGCTATTTATAATAAACTAACCCTAACCCTAATGCTAATGGGCTAAGCCCGAGAAACCAAACATTAAAGTAAACCTAAATATTAATAGTTTCCAACACCCCAGTCAAACACATGGCAGTATACGACATGAGTTTGCAAACATGGAGATGCGGACTGGCTTCGTTAGGCAGACTAGTAGGCATGCAAACTTGACTGGTGAAATTGACTTGACTTGACTTGACTTGTGAACTTAACTTAACTGGCGAACTAGAATTGACTGGATTGGCAAACTGATTCTTACTAGCAAGCTGATTCTGGCTGGCAAACTGATTCTGATTCAGATTCAGGCTGGCTAGTGTTGAGAGTATAGAAAGAACCCGTCACTAAACGGACGAGATTTCCATATCTCAATTGTAGCAACAAACGAACAAACACAAACACTATCACTTAAGTGGCCACAATTCCAAGCACTCGAGTGACGGTCACACAACAATCTCAAACAAGCCAACACCAACAACAAAAGATTTCAACAACAGGCAACAGGCCACATTGCCCATGTGGGCCTCTCAGAAACTTTTTCTCCTTGCCTATGTGGGCCTATCTCACTTTTTTTTTCTTTCTTCTTTTCAATTTCTTTTCTCTATTCTTTTTTTTTCTTCAAACATCACTTCTTTTTTCCTTTTTTCTTTTTCCTGAATCTTTTTCCCTTCTCTTCTGTGCATCTGCAAACAAGTGTAGCAATCATCAAATTGCATTGGAACTCCAGTGCAATCGTCAGACCAACAAAAAAAAAGAAGAAGCAAGAATTAGGTTTTCAAACTAGCATCAGCAGGGTTGTAGTGGTTGACAGATCTGACTCATGGGAGTTGACTGTGTGTACGAGTGCAGACAGCAAGATGGTGATGGTCTAGTAGGATGGCCAAGTGGCGACAGGGCAGAGGGTTGGTTCAATAACTAGTTTTAGATGGACGGCAAAAATCGAGTTACAGCAACAGTAAATAGCAGGGCGTGGCTTCGGGCAGCGGCTCAGTGAAACAAAGGTTCAGTTTCCTTTTTTATTCATTTTTTTTCAAACTATAAAACCTTAATCCAGGGCATAATGACTGAACAAACCACAACAAACAAGAGAACACGACTAGACAAACAAACTAGTTGTCAAGAACATATTCAACCCCAAATGATCAAACTATGCTCCGATACCAAGTTGAATATCAGAGTGTGAACGAATAAAACTACAAAATAATAAGAATATTATTAAACAAATTGAGAATGCCGAAACGGCTACAAAATCTAAAGAGGCTACATCATGACTAACATATTCACAACCAAATAACAAGAAAGCTAGTTATAATAAACTAACCATAACCCTAATGCTAACGGGCTAAGCCTAAGAAACCAAACATTAAAGTAAACCTAAATACTAATAGTTTCCAACAAATTATTTCTTAAATTCTTAGAAAATTACTTGTGGCGTTCGTAATGATTGAGGGGGCCGAAGGCCAAGAAGTGAGTTATTTATTGCCAAGAAATGTCAAAAGTTCTTGTTTAGCAACAACGAAAACTTTGTGTTACGAATTCAATCAAATTATAATGTTGCGGCTCTTTTAAAATTGTCGTTATGATATATGTCAGAAAACAATTTTTTGGACCATAAATTGTAGGAGTATCTGCAAGCTAAATTTACATCAAGAGACTTCATGTAAACGATGAACTATGCATCACGATACATATGGTTCTTAGCAATGTTCCGGTAAGCTTTTTAGAGTCGCCAAGGTCAAATGTGTTTATAATGTGTTTGTGAAATCTTTTGAATAATAGTGTTACAATTTTTGTTTATTTTTATTATAAGAGATATTATTCCACTAAGCTATATTAGGGAGATGATTTAAAATCAGAACACAATAGGTTGAAAAGGAAAACTCTATTCGCCAATTACACAATTCTTGTTTTATATTTGTCAAGAAATTAGTAAACAAACAGACAAAATATTACTTATAACCCCTTACAAATTTGTACTCAAATTGATATATTAATTGGTTTTTGGTAGCAACTGATAGATTGTCCTGATGTTTAGAACTTTTCTATTCTGGTTTTCGTGTCCTAAGCTTAAACTTTCTTTTTCTTCTTAGTGTGATTAGTGTATAATATTGCTTATAATAAAAAAAATAGTAAATATAAAGTATATTTTTAAGAGCAACAGGATGAATAATAAAATGCGGGGTGTGATATCCACACACCCCTCTTCTCTCACACCTTTTGGGATTTCGGCCATCAGATCAGATGAATTGAAGAAGATCTAATGGATAGAAAGTAATAGGGGTGTGTGAGAAGTAAAAAGGGGTGTGTGGATAGCACACCCCTAAAATGCATTTCAAATTTTTGGTGGTTCAGCAACATGGTAAGTAATTTTTTTTGTTCTCGTGTGTTCCATGAGGTTAATTTTGTTGCAATGCTTCAACTCCAATGGTGTGATATCGCTCGCTATCTGCGAAAGCTCGTCTGGCTTGATTATGAAATTTTGCTAGCTCTTCTTGCCTTTACGACTTTTCTTTGTAATTGTTATTTTCGTCTCAAAGATAAAATAAAATGCATTTCTTCAGTTTTTAATATTAAAGGGCATGTGCTGAGTAGGGAAGAAAAAAGTATAGATTATTATGTACCGACCGAACCGATGATTATTCACGATTCCATAATTGAATCAATTACATACTGGTTCCAAACTGAAGGAATGTTATGGTAAAACTTCGTTTAAAACGATGTGGAAGAAAGCAACGTGCGACTTGAAGGACATGATCAGCTGTGGATTCTTACATCCACCACTTTTTTATATTATATAGGAACGAAAGTGCTCTTGGCTCGACATCATTTGTTCTGTTCCACTGGAACCCTCATTTTTTAGAGTGTTGCCATGTAAATAGTACACGATGGAGGGGTGAGCGCGGTTCGGTTTGGTGCGGTTTTGAGTGACACCAAAACCAAAACCGCAAGTTTTTGCGGTTTGTTTCGGTGCGGTTTTGAAGCCAGAACCGAAATGAAACCAAACCATTTGGTTCAGTTCGGTGCGGTTTCAAATGGTTTCGGTTTGGTTTTTAAGAAAAAATGTACAATTTGCAATTTAACATATTAATAAGCATTTCCCAATAGTAATAGGAAAAAGACATTTGTTATGTAAACAATTAGCATGTTGCATGCAGTTGTGATGTTAAAACATGTTTGTGCAATAAAAAGGTGTCCCTTACAATGTTTTTCATAAAATAAGTTGAATAAATTTGAATTCATTAAACGTGAGCGAAACTTTCATACTAGAATATGTGATATCATGCTTCAAATGAGTGGACTTCATTAGATCATTGTTCGACTCTTGATAACAAGATTAGTCCACCATTGTATATATATGTGTGTGATGGTATAAAATAACAAAGGTCCTTAAGTTAATGAATGAAAGAAAGTGATGAATGATGATATCTTAGTGTGGTTGAGTCCATACTAAGTGTATGAATTCTAACAAAAAACCAATTAAAACAAGGTAATCTAATATGGACATTTAATTAAATGTTTATTAATATTTGCGGTGCGGTTCGGTTTCGGTGTGGTTTTCAAAATCCAAAACCGAAACCAAATCGTTTTATATTTTGTGGTTCGGTTTCAAAACCGCAAAACCAAACCGTTTGGTGCGATTCGATTTGGTTTGTGTTTTGGTTTCGGTTTTCGGTTCTAAGTGCCCACCCCTAGTGCTGAGATCCAACCCTCACTTGCTATAGTGAAGATATCAAATTTCTGGAAGAGAATCCGATCCACATCTCTCCCATCAAAGGCACAGGGTCAAGTGATCTGGACCGTTGAAATTTGATCCAACGGCTACAATTATTATAACTTTTAGGAAGGGCCCTCTATTTGTAGCTATTGGATTAAATTTCAACGGCCCTAATCGCTTGATCTTGAGCCTTTGATGGGAGAGATCCGAATCCTCTTTCCAAATTTCCACTCAAATTTGATATATAATATTAATATTTAATTTGTCCCCTTTTAATTCTTTGTAGAAAGATCCATAAGTGGCCATAGCAATTGGATTCAGGAATTAACTTGACTTCTTAAAATTAAAGAGGAGTTATTCGTCAAGATATTTAATAATCGATTCAAGAAATTACGTATTCATGATTGAAATCGTTCGTATTATTAACCATTTTGTAAACATCATTTATACAAAAAATAAATAAAATAGGAGATCCTTTAGTCATGGAACTATACAAAAATATATGAACAAATCCGATAAAAAAATTACAAACTGTTTATCTATTTGCTACTATTGATTGACTAAAAGATCTTTTTTTTAATTATTTTTTTGCAGAGATAATTTATACAAAGTGATTTATAATATAATGGTTCCATTTATAAATACGAAGCTCCATAAATCAATTTAATGTGTACGTTTTGGGTTTTTTTTTACAAGGTAATAAGAATTAATTAAGAAACCAAACGCAATTATCTATGTTTGATATATGTAGAGAGAATATGAGCGAAAGAAGAGAGAATGGAATATAATTTGTTGGATGGACGACTTTTTGTCTTTTTTGAAGTGGACTTATTCCCTCATAAGAACGATTGGGTAGGTGGCTGATCTGTCTACTTGCACTTAGGGGTGGGCACGGTCCGGTTCCACCCTCAAAATGGAACCAAAATCGAAAAATTTCAACGGTTCGGTTCGGTCCGGTTCCGCTTAAATTTTTACTAAAACCGTACGGTTCGGTTCATAACGGTTCCGATTCGATTCATGCCGGTTTACGGTTCTAACCAAAATTATATATATATATATTATTATTTTTTTCTAATTTTTTTTTACTTATAATATCAAACACATATTTCAACCACAAATTTTCCACTACTAAATCTACAAGATTTGTGACCAGTTGATAGTAAGTGTGCATATAAATATAAATCAAAAGATAAAAAGGCTCATATCAAGACCAAAGTAAAGATTTTAAACTAAAACTAAAGTGTACATAATGCATAACATACTGGAAAAGAATGGAGAAAAATAATGGAGGCGGAGAAAAGTGATAAAATAACAAAGGAGGGGAAGAGAGGTGAAGAAAAATATTAGGCTTATGCACATGATCTTCTTGAAAAAATGTCTTATTTATATAAAAATAATAATAAAACAATAATTTATATTAAACACGGTTCGGTTCGGTTCCTCCGGTTCTTAATATTTCCAAACCAGAACCGAAACCGTTTGAAACGGTTCGGTTCGGTTTTTGTTCCGGTTTTGACTTTTTTGGTCAACGCGGCTTTTTACGGTTTTTTTTGTCACGGTTCGATTCGGTTTTCCGGTTCGGCGGTTTTTACGCCCACCCCTACTTGCACTCAACAGTTGGACATGGTTTGTTTGGATTCCAAGAGAGATTCCATCAGAACTTGCAAACTACTCGCATTAGATTGAAGTTAACTCAGGCTCCTTGTTAATCAAGTTGTGAGGAAGTATATAAGTTCAATTGTTTTACATGTAGTGACGGAATTAGAAATCGATTTCGGGAGGGACTTTTAAGTCATATGAAAGAAATTAGACAAAACTTTAGCAATATAATTAGTTGGAGAAAAACTAATTTTTTTTTATTGGCAAGGAAAATTTTAATCAAATAAATGTGATGGAGCTTTAACATTTGTATGAAAAATTTGATATTGAGAATATTCTATCATAAGAACATAACTTATTTACGAGTTATGATAAAAAATTATTAAGGCTCGAACAAAAATTTAAGATCAAGAATCAAAACTATTCCTATGAGATTTCCCTTTTAACATAATTGAATTTTCTTCTAAATCGTATAGACCTCGTTTTATATTAACCGACTAGAAAAAAGGAATTGAATTTTATGTTGTAAAACAGAATGCAAGGTGTAAGGTTGGATATATATATATATCGCCCAATAATAATTGTATTAAATACATAAAAGTAATGTAGTCAATCCCAACATCATGTTACACCTGGTTCGTTGGATTTAGGGATGCTTCGGAGGACGTGCTGCATTTTACTCCTAGTTTTACTAATTTTAAGTTTAATTTAGTCCCCGTTTGTGTAATGGGGCTGCCCATTGGCTAGCTAAATTTGCTTTGTTTTTGTCTATTAGTAATGAACTAGTTTAGACTGAAGAGCCTCCTACTCTTATCTAGGAGCTTCTCCTCCAAGACGTATGTAACTCTCTCTGAGTTTGCTTCAATATAATCGTTTCACTTCAAAAAAAATCCCAACATCATATTCTAACAGAACTGACAGAAGGCTATTCATTTTGGGCTGAGCTTCAGACATTTAGAACCTGGGCTTTCGTCAAGCCCAATCTAATGAAAGAAAAGCAACAGCACTCTACAAATAGGTCAGGGGCAGAATCTATAATTTCGCTACAATTCCGGGGCATTTCTCGAATTCCACTTTCTCGAAACGACAATCACCGTCCTCACCCCTTAGTACTACTCAGTAGGCAGAGACACTGACGCCGCGCCACTGTGAATCTCCAAAAGCTCGACAAAAAGCGAAAGAGAGTGCAAAAATGTCGAAGCTCGGTCTTCTCCGCGCCGTAATCACGTCAAACCTCGCCGTACGTACGGCCGTGCCGCAGAACCGCGGCCTACCTATGCTTCTCGGCGAACCGGCGAGGCGGTTCTCAACGGAAGCCGAAAACCCGCCTCTGAACTCCCCGCCGTCTGATCAGCCACAGGATGCTTCAACGATCGAGCCATTTCTCCAAACCCCAACCACAGGTATTATAAACCGACCTATCAACTGCCGTGGGCATGGCTGTGATTTCATTTCCATTTTCAATTTAGGGTTCGGGGTTTTGGGGATTTAATTTCAATGACGAGATGTGTCGATGGCAATGTGTTGCATATGATATTTTTAAGGTTTGGTGTATGGGAAGCTGCTTGGAATCTCGAGGTATACGCTGAAGACCGATGTCGTGAATATGCTGGAGGGCTGTAATTTGAGCCTGGAGGATGTCAAAGTTGATTACAATCGGGCCTTCACGCCGATGGGAATGTAAATTGCGTATTCTCTATTTTGTTTATTTGCCAGTAGATTGATAATTTGTTATGCCATGCAATAGATAAATTTGTTTAGGTGCTCCAAAAATGTTTGGTTGATGATTTGGGTATGCATTTTGGTTGGTAGGGTAGTGCAATTCCGGTCATGGAAAGCTTTTGATAATGCAGCTAGGGTGATTTCCAGGAAGGGCCGCCTGTATAAATTGGAGAGGGTAATGATGTCATGGATGCTTGATAGGATATAATTGTTGCGCATGTATTCTGTGTCGTAGTGTGCTGATGGTAGGTTTGTGAATGACAGGCTAACCGATCGCAGTGGGACAATCTTACTCCCCATGATGGAAAAACTGTAAGTCAAGGTTTTCTATTGCATGCTTATTATTGTTTTCAATGAAATGTTTGATCAAATTGGTTATGTTTGGAGTTACTCTTCGTGCAACAAATTCGCTTGCTATGTAGAGTGTACTGAGTAGTAAGACTGGATTGATGAATATTTGGCTTTTGAGGACGAACCTAATGAATTCAAATTCTTCTGCAAGGCAATATATGCCATAGGCAGTTTGGCACTCTAAACAGTTGAAGTAGGTTTTTTATCTGGATAACACATAAATATTACCTGGATAGAGTTGCTTCATCTTGAAAACGGAATCGCTGGAACTACCATGTGGCAACCTAGTGAATTTTTGTTTTAGTATGTTTGCATGCACCTTCACAAGAAAGTTGGTAACTGAGGTTGCCATATGTATTGATTCTATTGACCGAAGAGAAACAGGCTCCATAGATTCATATGTAGACTGAGTCTTCGTAATTTGGAGTTACTGTTTCCCATATGTCAAGTATATGCCATAATTATTGGAATGTAATCTATACACTTTTATCTTACAATTAATTTGCTATCACATGATGAAATTTTTTCTGAAAGCATTGGAAATGGACATTTGGTATTATCAGGTTTTATTGCAGGGAATTCCTCAAACTGCGGCTCCAGAAGATGTAGAACGGTTTTTGTCTGGTTGTGAATACGATTCATCTTCCCTCCAGATAATTTTCAGGTAGGCTGAATGGCTTGCAAATGTAACATACTTATATATATATATATATATTTTTTTTTTTAATTTGTTTGAAACTATGTTGCAGGTCTTTCCCAGAACCCTCTAAATTTGCGACTGTTGGCTTTCCGTCTCAAACCGAGGCAATGAATGCATTCCTTGCGAAGAACAAAGGCTTCTGTCAGAATGGTCAAATTTTGATGCGCGTTCTCCAGTAATCCTGGTTTGTTGGTTCCCTTTGTCGGAAGAATTGCTATGAGACATGATAGAATGAGAATAGGATTACGTAGTATCATGTCATTATGCGGCACTTTAGGAATTTGCATGGTATACAATGTCTTTTTATGAGGCTCTGTTTTTATTTACTGGATTCAACTCAGGAGTAGAAATGTGTTCATTCCTCATGCAGGAATGGGTATTCCATTCTTTCTTTTATTCCCAAGTCCTTTTGCTAATATTTACAGGCATATATAATTTTAATTTCTTAACGTTACGATGTGTAGAAGAATATTTTGCAATCAGATCTATATTACAAATATATCTTTGAAATGATGTGCTACTTTAAGATTTTGACTCAAACATCTAAAAGGGAAACCTTTGAACGGTATCACTCAATTTTGGGATCACAGGCCATAGTAGGAGGAAAATTTTGCGTTTTTCATTAACCATCTTCGGTTCATGAAGGTGAAAACATTTGTTTGTCTACCTATATTAGCATGCGGATTAGTAACGTGACTGATTGAGGGTCAAATGGAAACGAATAACAGTACATATTTGTGTGTTACCTGTGAGATTCAAATAACATGGTGGGAGAATTGCAGCGGCGAACTGGAATAAAGATAAAGGGGTCATAGACTGCCACTGAAAATTAACCATTAACAATATGATTGAGATTTGAGACTAATAAGACCAATTAAGCTAGAAAGCTGCCAATTAATTAAGTTACATTCTTTCCTTAACAAACAAGTGAGGGAAGAAACAAGATTTAAACATTCTTTCCTTGTTCTACTATATAAAATGCTGAGTTCAACCTTAACACAATCTCACACAAATTTGATACGTATAATATCCTTATTCGAATGATTTCTTGCACACAGACGAGACGAGGCTAATTATTTAACAAACTTTACCTCACATTTATCAGTCCCGTTATCCTAGACCACAAGGTTCAAGTGTGGTCTCCCACCATTTGATCTTATGTCCTCCACCGTAGGATGAAGATCGAACGGTGATTGATCATCATTTTCTTGGACCAAGGGGTCTAGGAGAATGGAACTCTCACATTTATATTTCTAGCCTCTACATCTTAAATTGAGATATGAATCTCTAATTGTCTTTATTTTGTTCACAACATCCATAAGCATTCGCTCTGACGGTGATGTGGTAGAGCATGAGAGTCCAATTTGCATCACTGAAACTAAGCATTCCACCAACCTTCTTGCTTGAATTGGGCTTCCATCAACATCTGCATCGTCACATTTGACGAGCAGCAATGGGTCAACTATGTCCATGGCATGGTCAGGCATCGCCATGGCAGTAAACTGGTGAATGCTTAGACCATCTTTGAACATGTCATTCGTAGGTCGTCTTCCTATGAACATTTCTAGCAATAGTATTCCAAAACTATAAAAATCTCCAAGGATGGAAACTTGGCCTCCCATGCCATACTTTGCCATTCAATACATACATTAGTACTTAATTTGGCTTTGTGACAAGTTATTAGGAAGAGAAGGCATTGAAAGTGATAGAAACTCATACCTAGAGGAATGTAGCCTATTGAACCCTTTAACTTTGTTGATATGGTTTGACTTTGAGCAGGATCATTAGACACCTCCAAGAGGAACCTTGCTAAACCAAAGTCACCAACATGAGCTACCATATCTTCGTCAAGAAGAACATTATTTGGCTTCATATCACAATGAACAATTGAAGTTTCGCAATAGTGGTGGATATAATCCAATGCAGAAGCAACATTGATTGCAATATTGAGTCTTTGGACAAGGCTCAATCTCTTACTCTAAGTATGCTCGTCATTTCTCGGATGCAGCCACATTTCTAGGCTTCCATTTACCATGTACTCAAAAACTAGACTTTGGAAATCTTGACCCTGGTTGTCAATGCTTGAGCATGCAGTAATGATTTTCAAAAGCTTATGTTGCCTTGCACTTCTCAAAGCTTTGCATTCATCCATAAAACTCTTGGACGCTCCTTCTTGTTGAAGGTTTAATACCTTAATTGCAACTAGAGTTCCATCACCAAGGACTACTCCTTTGTAAACAGAACCAATCAAATTTTCCATAGAGAACCCGTTGGTTGATTGAACAAGTTTTGAGTAAGAGACACCAACTTTCCAATCCTTATAAGAACGTGAGCTTACAGGTATACGCCTTGGCCTCTTAAGCATTGAACGAGCACCAATAAAGCATGACATACCAATTATGATGGCAAGTGTGCAAGCTACAGAGATGACTACTTTTTGAGCAAGCAATCCTCGAGATGAGTGAGGCTTTATGTTGGGACATGCAGGTAAATGTAATTTCGAGCTGCCACCACACAAATTAGGATTTCCAAGAATTGATAGACCAGTTGCATTTGAAAAGATTCCTCCTTAAGGCATTTTACCCTCAAAATTATTATATGAAAGGTTGAGATGACTAAGAAATCTAAATTTGCCTAGAAATTCAGGAATCTTCCCAGATAAGTTATTACTCGAAAAATCAATTTCTTCCAGGCTTCTTAAATTTTTGAGAGATTCAACTGCCAAGGCTTGTGGGAATTTCAGCTGATAAATTGTTTCTTGATAAATCTAGCTCTACTAGATGTCCCAAAAGACCAACTTCAGATGGCACTGGACCTGTCAACTGATTGTTAGACATGTTCAAATAAATTGAGAGGGAAGAAATCCAAAAAAGCTCTTTAGGTATGGTGCCTGTTCGATTGTCAAGGGAAAGGTCAAGCAATAGCAGGTGTTGGCAGTCTCCTAGACTTGGTGGTATATTTCCCACAAATCTATTCCCGTCTAGGAAGAGTCTTGTCAATGAAGTCATGTTACCTAGGGACGACGGGATTGGACCAGAAAAAGTGTTGCCGTCCAAATATAGTTCATTCAACTTCTGAAGCCTCCCGATTTCTTCCGGGAGACTACCACTGAAGTAGTTATTCTCCATTCCAATCAAGCCCAAGATTACAAGATTTCCAATGCCCAAGGGGATGCTTCCATGTATCGAATTTGTCCCCAGGGAAAGATATCTTAGTGTGGTTGAAAGGTTGGACATGGATACAGGCAATTCTCCTCCAAATTGATTTTTGGAAAGACTCAACTCCTCCAGACTAGTACAATTAGCCAAGAATTTGAGAAAATTCAGGTCGCCAGCTTTCCCACTTCCCAATCTATTGCTATTAAGGGTTAGTACAATTAAGCTTCGCAAGGTTCCAAGATTTTCACCAGGGATTGTTCCAGTAAGACCATTTTCAGGAAAGTCAAAAACTTGTAGTCTAGGAGCATTTGACAATGATACAGGAATATTTCCAGTGAATTTGCTGATGCCACCGACAAATTTTTGGAGATTAGGAAGGGTAATGCCGACATTTGGTGGTAGCTCTCCATGCAGTTGGTTTTGAGTAACACCAAACAAGTATATGGAGGAAATATTATAGATTGAAGCAGGGATTGTACCAGAGAGATTGTTGAACTCAAGGACGAATTCTTGCAATCTTGTTAGCCGCCCGAGCTCATTGGGTATGCTTCCTTGAAAATTGTTTTCGCCAAGTCAAACGCATGCAGAGAAGAAAAGTTTCCTATCCAACTCGGGATGTTTCCAGTCAGACTGTTGGTATAAGCCCCAGATAATTTAATTTCGACATTGAGCTGAGTTGGTTTGGAATCGACCCAATAAGTTCATTGTAACGAAAGTCAAGGTTCTTTAGCTGTGTACACTGATAAATTGGTTGGAATTTTCCCACTGAAGGAATTGTGAGACAAGTTGAGAACGTGCAGGCTTTGCAGATGACCAATTTCTTGACGAATTTCACGACGAAAGCTGTTGCTTCCTAGGTTGATTCTAGTAAGATAGGAAAGATAGGAAAGATAGGAAAGATTTCCTATAGAAGGAGGTAAAGAGCCTGCCAATTTTTGATCTTGCAGGTTCAAAATCAAGACTCTTTTGGTGGAATGGTTGCATGTAACGGCAGCCCACCTGCAGAAATGGATGGAATCATTCCATGAAGTTGAGCAACGCCAGGCGATCAGTTTCATTTCCAAGACCAGTGCTTGACAGTGCTGCAGATCCTACCGATAGGTCTTTGTCCTCACAGTCAAGTTCATCGTGATTGCAGGCCCTACCACTGTGTAATCAACCAATGATTCTTCATTGAACAAATTAAGGAAGAGGAAGCAGAGAATGTTAGAAAAAACACTTCTACTCGTAAGAGTTTCTACTAAAAGTACATTCATTAGAAACACATTAAAATCAAGTGCTTGGCAAAAAAAAACTTGAAACCTACTAAAAAATGACTAGTACGTGCATGCTCCATCCTTACCAAAATACAGACGGCAAATAAGAAACTCTCTGTGTTTTTTCTCTATTTTGGCTGTGAAATTAGAAACTGAGTGTCGTTTACAGGAATGCATACGAAACACGAATACACAACATTTTTATCCCATACAACATAATCTTGGTTGAATGATAGCCAGTGACAAATAGGCCGCTGCTCCCAGAGTGTCTAGCAGGAATGGGAAGACCATATTAGTCTGTAGCTCCCCGGTAGGTCTTTACCACTGTGGAATCAACGAGTGGTTCTTCAATGAACAAATATTAAAGCACTGGGAAATGTAGAACTCCAAGCATTATGAGATTGCTGCTGCTAGCTACTAAATGTGAAAAACAAACATAGTCAGCTCTCATCTCGTAGACTTGGATGACCCAATTCGGGTCCTTTTGGTGGGAAGGATGGACAAGTTGCAAATGCACCTTTAATTACAGTACTGTGGCGTTTTTTTGTCAATAATATAGTGTTATGTGCAAGTATTTTTCCATATTGCAGTGTATTATATTGGCTGGGGATGTTCCCATTGGTGTCCCCTTTACTCCGTCACTTGTATGTTCTTCCTCTTACAATTGTTGTTGTTGAAAAACACTTATGCTCAGAAGGGCCTAGAAAAACGGTTGGAAGTGCTTCATAAAGAAGCATCTACCAAGGGCACTTTCAAAAAACGCTTTAGTGATCCAATCGCATTTTAAAGTTTTTATGTCAAATGTAGCCAAAACTAGAAAACCCAACAGAGGAAGCAAGTATAAGAAAGGCCAGAACATGTCCAAATGAAAAGGTTGAAGACAGAGGAAAGTCGACACACTCTAAACAACTGAAAAGTCATCCTAGAAATCAGACAAACTGCAACTAGCATCCTATCGGTTACCAACAGAGAAGTGAGGCTGATAGAACAGAGAGACTAGCAGACCTCAATTAGAGAACTACGGGAGGGCATGGCAGCCCGTCACGAGAAGGTTCCATGACCAGTGAGGTAGGAGGCGTTGATACAAGCTTTGTGATACGGTGCAGGAAAATAGTGGGATTTGGCGCCCTCTCGTTGAAAATAGCCGAGCATCGCTCTTTCCATATTTCCCAACAACCAATAAAATTTAGAACTTTTGTTATGGCTTCGATTCCCCATGAAATTTTCCAAACCTCCCTATCAATAGTATGAGAGGAAGAAGCGATGGGTTTAGGGCCCTCTTTCTTTGTCCAAAGACCCAATGATACCCGCTTTTTACACTAAAATTGTTCGGGCAAGGATTTCCCCTTGCACAGCTCCCCAAGGGTTTGACTTGACACTTAGTGTGTTGTTGGGTTTGCTCTCGCTGCTTGGTGTGCTGCAATGAGAGTTTGTAGTTAGTTTGAAAGGTGCCTTTATAGGGTCTTAGGTGTAGGCTTGAGGCTCACAATCAAAACTAATAAGGATCTTGGCGTGCCATTGTTACCTCAGTATAACAGATGTGGAACATATGTGATTTAAGTCGATTACTTGCGCTTTAAGTTATTTAAACTTCTTGTTATCAAAGGATTGTCACAGATGGGTTAAGTCTGCATTAAGTTCTTTTTCTTGCCTTGTAAACAAGGACATTTAGTTCATAATCTTGTATGTCCAAAATGAAGGGAGTTCAAGGCCCTTTTAACCTCTTCTTCAAACACAGTTTGTTCTTAATGAAAACAAGTTTATTAAGTTAACTAGACTCGAGTGCAAATAGGACACTTAAACGGAAAATAGTTGGAAATAACTTGAATATATGATGAAAGGTACATTAAGCGACAGATCTACTAAATGAAAGTGCAAGCAAAGAGACTCGGGCAAGATTTCACCTTATCGAGCAAGGTCGAACCTCTTGCAGCCACTTCTCTTTGGGTGTACAGAGGGTTGTATGCTAACAAATATGGATGGTAAACAAGTTTTACACGAGGAAATCGTTACTACAACACTAAGGGGTGGTAGAAAAGCTCTTACACAAGATAAAAGATGACTTTTTTTAGGGAATTATTACTAAAAGGACTGAATCTGGACAAGTTTCAACTTTCTGGGTACGAACTAGCTTAAGGGCAGAGTTTGCATGTCTTTTGATTGGTTGGTTGAGTGTCTTTGTCTCTGATGTCTCTTTCCTCTTTTATAGACAATTTGACCTGACTGCTGTAGCTTTTTCTTGGCTGAAAGTTCTCAGGGGTAGTGAGTCGTCCCTTATTTATTTGTAGTGCCCCTAGAAAGTGCTTTTTGGCCGATAGTGAATTGATCTCTATCATTGTCATTTCAATCATTGGCAAATGGCCTATGTTTTAATTGAGGAAGCACCAATTTGCTTTAGGCTTTGTTGCTGGGCTTCGGGTAAGTTCAACTTGTTTTGGGGCATTTGGGCCTTCCCTCGTATAAAGCCGACTATTTAAATTTCAGCCCAAACAGTGCTCCTTTTAATCATTGTTAATTCTGCAAACCGAGATCTTAATAATGATTAAATGATTAAATATCAACTACATGCTTTTACTTGGGACTTGCACCATTTAAACAGCCGTTTTCAAATAAACCTTTACATTAACCCACGATTTTCAACGTTAACTAACTACCCATTACATAACCTCCATTTAAATCTCTCGACCAAATACCTTTAGCAATCCTATTTTATAAGCTTCCAAACTTCCTAGATTTTCTAGAATTCTCTTGCCTTTGAAGTTCTTCCTTGCTCTCTGCCTTCAACCTTCTTTATTCTTTTTTCAAAAAACTAACTATGGCACCCAAAACTTGTCCTACATACGAGTTCAGCAAAGGGATCATCAACTTCCGCCCCTGACTCAATGGCCTTCATCGCTCATGGGCTGGCCTTAATTCCTCAATTTTCTTCTAGGAAAGAGGTGTCCACTATTTGGGATTGGCATGGACTACCCGAGTCTCAATTGCGATAGAGAACAACATGCCCTCTGCTACCTGGTTCACCCCAAATCCCTGCTCTGTCAAGGCTGGTATCTCGGCCCCCAAATCCTTGGTCGCAACTGGTCGACGAGCTTGAGCCCATCTAGAAGCAAAAGTGGATGGCTAACAAGATCTACGAGCTCATTATGCTTTCCAAGGTTACTGTCATTGCCAAGCCTGAGTTCCTGACCATAGCTTTTTTTTTCTGGAACATTGGGACCAACACATTCGACTTTAGAATGGGTCCTATGTCTCTAACTATCCTCGACGTGGCCCAAATCTTTTAGCTGGTGCGTGGACATCGCCCACGACTGGTCTTCTTATTCTCGCCCGACTATTGAGGGCTGGAGGGCTTTTGATTCTATCACTCGACTGGAGTACACCTCATTGACCTTTAAAAGCTATAGGATGTCCTTTACGAGCTTTATCCCCTTTGTCAAGAAGACCTTCAGCCTGCCTTCCTCCACTGTGGATAGGGTCCAAGAGCACATGTATTTCTTCCTGTATTAGTTGAACAAGCATGTGTTCCTGAACAAATCCTAATGAGTGAAATTAAAGTGGATTCCTTTGGTAGAGGCCCTTCATTCCTTTGATGACATCGCCACAGGGCCATTCCTCATAGCCCACCTCTTCCACCTCCTATACGAGATGACTAGAGGCGAATCCTTCGAGACCAATATTAACAGGCCAACCTTGATGGTTTAATTATGGCTCTAATGGTACTTCGCCGAGTTTTGGGCGCCCAACCTAGAGTTCCCTGAAGGAGTGGCTCCAGCCTGCATCTTGGGCGAGGTGTCTTCCACCAATCATTCCATTCTAGCCTGCCTATATTTCTTTAGAGTTTGTCGAACTCAGGCAAACTTGGAGTGGGGTGCCTCCGTGCTGAAAAGGTATCTATGGTTCTCAGACCAGATCTTTCAAGATGCTTTAGGAATGATGCTAACAGTCACTTCAAAGAGAAGTTTGTGAGCTGCATCCAACAACGGGACTTAGCGTGAGGAGTGCGAAGCTACCACATGGGTTACGAGTGCAGGCTAGAGGTCCACCACCCAAATTTTTGTAGTAGGCAACTTGACTTCAGGCAGGACATCCCAGTGTTATTCTTCGACTCTGTGCAATATGGAACTTCCTTCCTCATTCACTCTCCCGTTGACGTGACTTTTCGGGCAGCTCGGCGTAGCTTGGAAGTGATGAGTCAGGTCGTCCACAAGCTCGTGGCTCTCAACTTCAAGTGTACTTCTTCATTTGCCACTTGGTGGGAGGCCAAGTAGTTGAAGAGGTATGAAAGGGACATCAGAGAGGCCCATGATCGCCTTTTCAGGCAACATTTCTTCAAGTCTTACCCGAAGAAGGAAGAGCTCGAGAGTTAGAAGGAAGCAATCAATTAGATGAACCAGCTTCTTCTAATGGGTATATCTCATTGCCTTTCTCTTTGCAATGCTTTGGGGTGCTTTCATAATTTATCCTCTATTAACTCTTATTTTGGTTATCTTGATCTTGCAACTTAAGGCAACACTAAATAAGTGGATGTCGGGCCAGAGGAATAAGCTACAGATGCTCGGGTCCTTCAAGAGGCTGTAGCTAATGTGGCGAGGCAATAAGCTGGCTTCTGCTAAGCAGCTGGAGACACAAGAGACGTCTTTGAGCTCTTCGGAGATTCAGGGGATGATGTCAGGCCTGAAGTGGAGACTCAAGCACCTTAGTAGGTAAGGGCGACCGTGGTAGAATCATCAAAGTCAGAGCTCGAGGAGCAGCCTTAGCCTTAACTTACTTTGCCTAGCCCGAAGGCAACTCCCACTAGGAAGATGACCAAAGCTTAGACTGCTAAGGCCACTAAGTCTTCGTCTGCCCGCCCAGTTGAAGTGGGCAGAAAGACACAAAAATCTTCCAGTAAATTTTGAACTAACATTTCCTCCTTTTCATGTAACCAAGGCCTCCAACAACTAAGAAACATGCCCCTACTCCCAAAGAGGGGCAGTCGGGCGGAGAAGTCCAAAAAGAAGACCAAGAGATCCTCAACACAATCATTGAGGAGTTAAAGGTAAAACTTTCACCCCTTATGCACTAAATTCTTCTTGAAGTCCACTTTCTTTAACATTTGAGCTTATTATTTGCTTGAAATAGGATACTAGAGGCAAAGGAACCACCAAACCTGAGTCTTTCCTTAACTTGTGCTTATATTTTGCCTTCTTTCATTCTTCTCATGCACATGAGACCACCAAATAACCATCTACAACCTTTGGGGAGCCCATAGCTCTTGAGATCCCTATGGTCTCAAAAGTGACTAGCCAGATGGCTCATCTGGCTACTTCTCGGGCTAACTCGCCGGCTTCTCCTAAGGCAGCCGAGGCAACAGAAATCCCTCATCCACAAGCTCAAGGTTCAGCCCAGGTATGTAAGCATTTCCATTCCCATCCTTTTTTCTAGTTTAAGTATGAACTAAAATTCTAACTTACTTTCTCCTTAGTGTAAAATAGGCTTCTAGTGAGGATTCGAGCAAGTCTCCTCGGCTCGTGGTTCGCAAAATGGTCATTCCCAGGCCTCTCAAAGCCTTTAGGGTCATAAGGATTCTGATCCCTCGGCCAAAGAAGACCGTTGCTATTGATATCTCCTCCATTTCTGGCCCATCTCTCCCACTTCCAACTGCACACCTAACCTAGGCGATGGAACAGAGCGGCCCAATAAGCCGAGCATGCTCTAGTCGCACCTAGTCCTCCTAATGGAGACTTCTGGCATTTGCATATTGGCGAGGCATCCAACTACAAAGGTTCGAAGGTAGGCGTGGTTCTTTTAACCCCAGACGTACAATGCCCAAGCAGTCGATCACTCTAGGGTTCAAAGCATCCAACAACGAAGTGAAGTATGAGGCTCTATTAGCAGGCCTCTTAGTGGCAAAAGACCTAGTGGTAAAGAAGCTTCTAATTCATTCTAATTCCTAGCTAATCACTAGCTAGAATACTAGAGAGTACACGGTAAAACATCTAAGGATGGCGCAATACGTAGATAAGGTACGCAAGCAACTTGAGGCATTTTAGACTTACACTCTCACTTAAGTTTCACGGGAAGACAACACCCACATGGACACATTAGCCAACCTAGGTTCCACCCTCGACCACCATCTTAAACGCTCTATTTCGGTGGAACATTTAAACAAGCCAAGCATAAAGGTGGAGCCAGCACCAGAGGTGTCATAGGTTAGTATAACTCCAAACTAGAAAAGTTCTATTATAGACTACTTGGTCAATGGCACACTCCCCATAGAAAGATTGGAGTCTAGAAAGCTCCAAATAAAGATAGCATGCTACTACATGTGGAACGACATTCTTATCCAAAGATTGTACATTGGATCACATCTTTGTTGCCTAGCGCCTCCCGGTGACTTAAAGATTTTAAGCTTAATCTACGAAGGCGTTTATGGAAATCACTCCGGAGGCCGATCCTCAACGCGGACTACTATTGGCCCACCATGCACCAAAATGCTAAGGAGTTAGCCAAAAAAATGCAACTGCTGCCAATGTTTCAAGCTGATACCAACACTGCCTGCTAGTGAACTACACCTGCAGACGAGTCTATGGCCATTCATGCAATAGGCAATCGACTTAGAGGGAGCTAGGAGTAGAGGCATGATGATTGTGGCAACTGATTACTTCACTAAATGGGTAGAATCAAAGCTCATGACAACCACAACTTAGACAGACATAAAGCGCTTCATATGGAGGAACATCAATTGCCAATTTGGCATCCCTCAGTCCATCGTCACCGACAACGGCTCGCAATTCGTGGTCAAAGGTTTGGCAAAGTTCTTCCAAAAGTATGGCATTAAGCAGCACATGTCCGCATCGAGATATCTTCAAGGCAATGAGCAGGCTGAAACATCTAACAAGATGATCCTGGACTGCCTTAAGAAATTCCTCTCCGACAAAGGAAAATGGCCAGATAAACTCCTTGGATATATGTGTGCGTATCACACCACCAAACGACGAGCTACCAAAATGACTCATTTCTTTTTGGCATTTGGTTTAGAAGCAATCATTCATCCCAATGTCATCCTGCCAAGTATCAGCACTCAACTACTAAAGCATTGAGCAGAATAGTAAGGAGATGGCCACAAGCTTAGATTTGGCAGATGAGAAGCGTGAGCATAGCATCACTCGCATTGCAACCTACTAGCGGCAACTCCTCTCCATCTACAACAAAAGGGCCAAGATCCGGCAGTTCCGGCCTGGAGATCTAGTCCTATGGAAAACCTTCATCACTGCCTACAAAGAAGGCTCTAAAAATAGGAATCACATCTGGGAAGGTCCGTACAAGATTAGCAAAGAGATCCAGAAGCAATGGAACACCTACAACATGAGGAAGTACCATATGTGGCCTCCCACTATATCAAGACCCGAAGACTCAAGCAGCTCAATGGGCACCACCTCGCAAGCCAAGGACTATCTAGTTGTTCTGCATTCTTTTACAGCTAAGTTATTCGTTCGTTTTTCAATGAGGAATTGAGAAGTAATTTACAACTTGGCTCAACTACATGCTTACAACAATTCCCCGAGGGACCAACCATGCTCTCCAGTGCGAGAAGGTAAACTAATTCCCCGAGACCCACATGGGTCTGCTCTTCAAAACATGAGGATAGACTCTACACTCCGAATATCCAGACGTGGATGAGCTAGGTTGCCTTAGTATAACTAAAAGCACGATGGCTTGCGCCGGGATTCCTAGAAGTAGCCACAATGGTCTTTTTCAAAGGCTTAGCTAACTAAAGGATTTTGGGTCTCTTGGTCTAATCCGTGGGGAACCGGGCCCTAGAGACGGAGGGGGCACATTACACAGTATGCCCTAGAGACGGCTGCCCTGGAACCTTAAAGCTACTACCGAGTGCACTAAGGTAGCCTACGGTTTCCAGAAGACTACCTATGGCTTGCCTTCGAGCTATAAAGCCACGTTAGACTTATACAACCGCATATTCTTGTGAAAGGTTAAACAAGCTAGTGTGCATATATGAAGCTTTATCCACTGCCGACATGCTACGTAGTCGATAAGCTCCACCTCTACCAAGCGTGGAATAATCTACACCAATTCCTAAAGTGTTGTGATACTACGCAACCTACGGAGTCGGAGAAAGCTAAGGTTAACAGTCTAGTAGTCACACAGACTTGCCTGCTTCTGTAAGTAAGGCGTCCGGCTGTTGCCAACACATATGGCTGCATCGGCTATGCAGGGCTATCTGCTTATAAAGTCTAAAGGTTAGGGCATGAACAAAAGAAGCGAAGATGAAGGAAACAAAGGAAGCAAGTTTATTAAATTTTCTAGCAAAATTGATAAACAACAAGCAAAGCAAAAAAGCAACGTGGGAAACAAAGAAAATCCTAAAGACTACCTAGAAGACAATTCTTCAACAACTTGGAAACTCCACAACTACTTGATCGCCACACCTTCAGCAACCGCGACATTCTTAGCAGCGGCACTATCCGGCGCTTCACCCCCGGCTACCCCAGCCTGGGTACCAACCTCTCTGGCTACTTCACTAATAAAAGAATCAAAAGTGATGGCGAGCAAGTCTTCTAGAGAAATAGAGAAGGTCTCGAAGTCTTTACCAAAAAATTCAAAGTCAGATGGCCGCCCAAAGAGATGATCTACATATCCTAGCTTGTAGAAATCGGCTTCACTTTGAACAAGTAGAGCCTTTAGCCCAACCTTTTCACCTTTCAGCTGCCCGATCTCCTTAAGCAGACCAATACAGACGTGCTGCATCTCACCCATTTCTTTATTCAAATTTTCGTTGATCTTCAGTACACATTGGAGTTCCAACACTTGGGTTTTAGCCTATCAACGATCTTCTTGAAGTGGATCACTTGGTTATAAGTAGCAATTAACTCTTCATCCTTTGCATAAGCAGCAGAACGAAGCTTATAAATGGCACACTCAAGATCTTGAATATGAGAATAAGCTTTGGTTGCCACAGCCCTTGCCACCTCATTGGTAGCCTTGGTATCCATTTGGTTAAGGATCATAGACTCGACTGCCAGAATAGTCGTCTTCTGCATCATAGAAAGTAGGGCAGTCTTTCTATACTCAGTCGTATGTTTCGCAAAGGAACTTGGGCAAACAATCCCTCTAATGCCATCGACAAACTTGGCATAAGCGTCATTGTTTTCAAGCAGATCTGGTTTCAAAAGCGCACAGATCTCAGCAGCCTCCCAAGAAGTAGGCTTAGTAGATTTCTCACAACTGCACACGCAAGTAGCCTCCTCCTTCTCAACAGGCAATTCAATCTCAGCAGTAGGAGGAGTGGGCCTTGGTGCCACATTAGCAGCAGAATCCATTTTATTGCTCTTCATAATAGCAAGTCTCTCCAAAGGTGAACCAGACTTAGCTCCCACCAGATGTCTTGGTACAGACTTCGGCAACGGGGGCATGACGGGACCTCTACGTTGAGCAACCCTATCAGTAATCGAACTAGTTACCTTTGGCATGGCAGGCATCATGGCTCGGATCTAGCAACCCCATCTTTCGATACCTTTGGAAAAAGTCAAGTCAATCACAAGCCTGGGGGCAGTCGGCGAACCCTCGCGAGCAGCGAAAAAAGTCTTTGATTTTCTCAGCCGGCATTTCTTGAGCATGAGAGGAATATCCCTTTTCCCACCTTCACTTGCAGCGGGATCCACAATAGCGATTGAACGAGCCAATGTATGCCTTAATCATATTCATCTCATCTCTCTGGAGCAACCCACTTTTTTTTTCTCGGCGAAGAAGACTAAGTAGCCAACGCCATTCACGGTGCTCAGCAAAGAAGCTCAACTCATATTGGCTTTTCCATCATTTTTTCTCTCAGACTAGCGAGCAGAATGCCTGCATACCCAACATTCCAGTAGCCCGTGAAGCCCGCGACCTCCTTATTTCTCCTAATAGCCAGCCTGGCTCGTGTCAGGTCCAAAAGCCCAAAGGACATGAGCCATGTGGCTTGCCTAGCACTACGCCTCAGCGCCATAATTCACGGCCCTAGCTGCACAAACTGCCCTTTGTTCTAGCCAAGGCGAGCAGCCCAAAGCAGTGGTCATTGCCACAACACCTCATTGGCCCATGCCGAGTTGACTCATGGCCCCTACTAGCCGACGTGCCGCACTACCCCAACGGCTGCTCCGCGACAGCAGTATCCAAAAAGAAGACAAGAAAAATTAAATATTTCATACATTGGTGTGGCACAGAGAAGACGAATAAAGCAACAAAAGATAGTCCTTTACACATGCAAGATGTAGAAGATTACTAGAGGAGGGGGAACAAATATCCGCTAAGCTCTCTCTCTCTTTCTCTCTCTCTCTCTTGTAAGGTAGAATAAATCGCTCTTCAAAGTTGATTTAATAACCCACTTAAGGTGGACTTAAATAGGCTTTGAGAGAAATTTATTTCCTTTTCCTAGAAAGATCTAATTTCCTATTAAAGAGGGAATCGACATCAAAATAGGAAGCAGTCCAAAGTTTCGTAAAGCAAGAAAATCTCTACACCTGTTGCCTTTTTTCTGTGAGCAGCCCAACATGTGTGTGGGGCATTTGTAGCAAAAAATAATCACAAGGTAACACGTGAATTTTTGGATAGAAGAGGACAAAAATACCCTTGAGGCATACCGGGTTTCCTATGAAAGGGCAATGGACAACCATCCTTCAATCAAGCCAAAAGTGGCCAAAATAGGTAACAAATTCAAAATTATTTCATCAATCCTCATCCTATATTCCATACAAGGTATTTATTCCATAACCTTCAAAATATTCCATATAAATTGAGTTAATTGGCCAATTAATGGATTTATTACCTAATTAATCTATTAATTGCCAAACCATACTCTATATATTGAACCCCATTTTCTCTAAAAAGTTGAGTCCACACTCTTGTAAAATTCTCAAAAAACTCTCTAAACACTTTTCTCTCTAAATTCTAACTTTGGCCAAAGGCCCCCCCCCCCCCCCCCAAAAAAAATCATCGTGGGTGTGTGAGGCCTTGATCAAAGGTGTTAATTTTTTTGCAGGTGCAATTTTGTCCAAGAAGAAGGAGGCGGAAATTTGCATCCACACACGAGACCTAAAAATGCATTTTTGAAATATAAAGTAGGATAAATCACTTACTATTGGTGGCAGTGTGGTTTATGCGTGAGTTGCAGAGTGATTCATCGGATTTGGGTGAGTTGGCTGTGGTTTGGGTGAGTTGGTGGAAAAGAACTTGATAAGAACTATGAAATTGAATAATAATGAGAATGAATTGTGATGAATATAAAGATATGAAAAAGTTGAACAAAAGTTACACTGTTTTCTTTTCTTGGATTTGAAAATTTTGAGAGCCTGACCTCCGTTTTTTTTTTCTTTCCAGTGTAGACAATAGATTGGGAAGGCATTTTATAGAATTTAGACATGTATCCCAATTCGATTTAAGACAGCATATAGACATGTGTCCCATTTCCCATTATCACCTACATTCAAGTATTTAAAAATAGGAAAAACGTGATAAGAAAATGTTATAAACTATTGGCAAAAACAAAAAAAGTGTACCAACTTGTGCTATACGCGTAGACTTTTGTAATGAACATTAGCTGTGATTCAGGTTGCCATTGTATCATGCTCATCTTCTAAAGTTATGATAACAAAATAACAAAATCTATAGTTATAATTTTAAAAAGCTTAATGAAAAACAATAGAAATTGAAAGAGCTAAACACTATTTCGTAACATCCAATTATGTGTCATAAAACAACTAATCAGAAATTAAAAAAAATAAATAGGGCAACATACATAGACAGAGAAGTAAGGTGTTTGAATAGCAACATGTCACATTCCACTTTAAAATTTATATGTACAAAAATAATTAAACTATACCAAAACATTTTTCCAACAATGAAACGTTGAATTTTTTATGTTCTCTTTGGACAAAAATGAAAACCGGAATTATAAACAAAGAAGGAAAAGTAATGAAGGTGAAAGAAGAAATGTACATTGAGCCAAAGAGGAATGGGCCATCCGAGATACAAACTAAAGATTTTGGTATGATGATTTGCGTATCAGAAAAATGGATTTTAAATTGAGTTTTTTTAATAACACCCCACAAATTGTTGAATACATCTCACTTAATATTTAATGTTAAATGACTTGTATAAAATGACTGTTTAAGCCCTATTTTTTTCTCAAAAAACCTATTAAAAAAATGCAAATATTTTCTTATCACATCTCCGCCCGGACGCAGCCACCTCCCGGGCCCGCTCCACCACCGTAGCACGATATTGTCCGCTTTGGGCCCCGACCACGCCCTCACGGTTTTGTTTCTGGGAACTCATGAGCAACTTCCCAGGAGGTCACCCATCCTGAGATTGCTCTAGCCCCCTTCTCGCTTAACTTCGGAGTTCCAACGGAACCCGAAGCCAGTGAGCTCCCAAAAAACCTTGTACTAGGTAGGGATGGGAATATACATTTAAGGATCGCTCCCCTGGGTGATGTGGAATGTCACAATCCACCCCCTTTAGGGGCCCGACGTCCTCGTCGGCACACCACGGCCATGGTTTGGCTCTAATACCAATTGTCACATCCCTGCCCGGGCCCGCTCTACCACCGTAGCACGATATTGTCCACTTTGGGCCCCGACCACGCCCTCACGGTTTTGTTTCTGGGAACTCATGAGCAACTTCCCAAGAGGTCACCCATCCTGGGATTGCTCTAGTCCCCTTCTCGCTTAACTTCGGAGTTCCAACGGAACCTGAAGCCAGTGAGCTCCCAAAAGGCCTTGTACTAGGTAGGAATGGGAATATACATTTAAGGATCGCTCCCCTGGGTGATGTGGGATGTTTAAGTCTAGACTTTATGGACAACTACATTTTCTTCTCTGTTTACTTTCAGAGGACAATGACAAGAGCTACTTTTGGACATCGATGCTAGTTCAGGCAAGCAGAGATCAGACGAGATTATTATCTGGACATATTTATATTTCATCGTGGGATGCATTTTACTTCCAAGCTTGGGAAGTCTTTTCAAAGGCTGTGAGTACTAGATTTTGTCTAGTGTCACATTATCGCCTCGAGACTAAGAGTTGTCTGAAATGAGCTATTCCAATTTTATGGGGCGTGTGACAGGTTGTTCATCACATAATTAGTACGGTTATGATATATCGTTAGCTCCATTTTCGTTGTTTGTAACTATGGTTACAATTCTGGTTTAGCTACATCATCATTGGAGCTAGTATACAGAGACTTTATCCATCGTGCATAGTTGGTAGACACTTACCCTTGTTAGGGTGTGTGTAACAATGGTTACACTTCTAATTTTGAGCATGGCATTGCTGAGAAATGGTACAGATATTTATGCACAGTTTGTGATTGGCAGAAGAGGATTATGGAAAAGTATTTGAATTATGAAGATTGTGACTCAGAGAAAATTTATATTATTGATGATGTTGTCCGAGGAGTAGTGCAAGAGCACGATGTAGGCTTTGTTTAGGCGGTGTGTGTATGTTTCCCAATGAGGGGCAAGATGGTAATATTGCACCCTCGGGAATTATTTACTTGCTTATCATGACAACGATGAGTTATCAATATTGCGGGTTGCAGACCGTAATATTGATAGCATACTTGTTGGACTCGTTAAGCAAGTGAATGGATAGACCGTTTATTTTAGTTACTTTTTATGCTTACTTATTTAAAGGTTAGACTTGAGCTAGGGGTACTGCATGCTTATCTTCAGAGTTTAATATGCTTTGAGTGCGTATGCAAAGGCTTTTCTCTCTAAACAATTTTGATTTCAGTAAAATTGTTTTTGCAGTTTTCATATACGTATGTAATATTTGAGGAATGTAGGAATTTACGGATCTTCCCGAATTGGAATTGTAAGTTTGTAAATAAAACGTTAACCGCCACTTGGTTTTGACAATTGGCGGAGATCCAACCGTTGGATCGTAACGAAACTTTGGGGTATTATTCTAGAAGTTTAATATGGATTATTGGAAGTGACGGATCGAAGATTTGTGATATAGATCTTCCGGATCAAAGTCGTAGGGATGCGTTTTATATAAATTGCATATTCTCTCAGTACGAATTCTGAGACATGAATTGACATTTATGCTAGGCGGTGATCATTTAGGATCATTTGGGATATCTCGAGAGTCATGCTAGGGGGCTATAGCGTGGACTCCAGGTGAGTGTGCTTTTGTTTTCAGTATATATATATATATATATATATGTGACTGCCGTTTTCCCCAGAAACGTGATTTGAATGAATTATGAATTGAATTGATTTTATAATTGAATTGCCATGTCGTATGCCAATTATATTTTATAAATTATGAGTATGATTGCATTCATTATGCTCCAGCGCTGTGGACGGTCAGGTAAGTCAGGTGAGTATGATAGTTAGTAGTTGAGATGATGATGGATTGTGATTTAGCTCATCACCTGCACCTCGGGTGTTTGTGCTCCGCCAGAGTCGAGCCTAACCTTCACGTGATCGTTCACCTCACGCACTGTACGCTCACCTTGGATCCAAGGCAGGTGCCTAGCCTGTCGTACAAACCGCTATAGGTGGTTCCGACTCGTAGGTGACCCGCGATTCGTCGCACAGCCTTCACGTGATTGTAGCACTGAGCGTAATATTATACACCTAGCCTGTCGTACAGACCACTATAGGTGGTTTCAACTCGTGTACAGACCACTATAGGTGGTTCCAACACATACTCAGGGAGAAATTACGTAGAAAAATTAGGGATGGGTCGTCACAGTTGATACTGATGTGAATGTGGTAAAAATGAATCTTCATTTTTGTGTTTTATTTTGGAGTTATTGGTGATTAATTGGAATACTAATTAAATTTATACATTTCTTATGTAGGCCTCTTTTGGCGACAACGAATCGAGGAGAAATTGTAATTGAACGTGCTAAAGCATTAGAGTGTTTGAAAGTTTAATTTTTAAATATTTTGGAATACTAATTCTGAGATACTAATTCTTTAGGTTAGGAGCTCCAACTAGAGATGCTCTTAGGAGGTTAAAACATCAAATTTCTGGGATCAAAAGAACAAGATAACATGTAATTTATTTGAACCCAATGTTAACGTTTTTAAATATAGTAGAAATTTATATTGTAACAATATAAAATTTTAGAGTAAAAAGGAAAAGAGAAAGAGCTAAGCACGTAATTTAGTGATAACAAAGTGCATATTTCAGAAGGTTGAGGGAGTGACATCTACCATGCTTTGTTTGCTGCCCTTCCTAATTCAGCTGGTGGACGGAGCGACATCTGCCATTCACACTTATCAGGATATCGGTAGGGCATAAACTTGCTTTGGACTTTGGTGGCTCCATAGTTGCATATAAAGGTTGGGTATTATAGGAAATTGAAAGGAAAGAGAACGTAGTCCCACATTGACGAAATCAGGCTCTTACAACCGCCTTATAACTAGTAGTGTATATGCACCACAAGAAATAAATTGAAAGGAAAGAGAACGTAGTCCCACATTGACGAAATCAGGCTCTTACAACCGCCTTATAACTAGTAGTGTATATGCACCACAAGAAATAAAGTTATGCGGGTCAATTAGAATAATAGAATAATCATAGATGGGCCTTGGGAGATGAGAGAAAAGAAGGATTTAAAAACACTAGCAATTTAATTTTTAAATATTATATTTATAATTTCGATGGATCGTAGTAATTAATATTTTTGAATTTTATGCAATCGGCACATGCATAAAGGCTATGGCGTCATGGCCAAAGAAATGGTTATATACAATCACGTGTCATAACCTAATAGATGCAATCGTATCAACTCACATGCATCGGATTCCATCAGAACTCTGAAGTTAAGCGAGTTTAGGCGAGTAGTACTAGGATGGGTGACCTCCTGGAAAGTCCTTGTTTTGCATCCCCCACCTTTTTTCTTTTTTTTTTGTACGTCAAAGAAATGGTTATGTACAATTACGAGTCATAAGCTAAGGGATGCAATCATACCAACTCACAGACACCGGATCCCATCAGGATTCCGAAGTTAAGCAAGTTTAGGCAAGAGCAGTACTAGGAAGGGTGACCTCCTCGGAAGTCCTCGTGTTGCATTCCCCACTTCTTTTTCTTCTTTTTTTACACCAAAGAAATGGTTATGTACACTTACGAGTCATAAGCTAATGGATGCGATCATACCAACTCACAGGCACTGGATCTCATCAGAACTCCGAAGTTAAATGAGTTTGGGCGAGAGTATTACTAGGATGGGTGACCTCCTGGGAAGTCCTCGTGTTGCATCCCCTTTCTTTTTTTTCGCCAAATAAATGGTTATGTAAAATTACGAGTCATAAGCTAACGGATGCGATCATACCAACTCACAGGCACTGGATCCCATGAGAACTCCGAAGTTAAGTGAGTTTGGGCGAGAGTAGTACTAGGATGGGTGACCTCTTCGGAAGTCCATGTGTTGCATTCCCCTCTTTTTTTCTTTTTTTTTCGCCAAACAAATGGTTATGTAAAATTACAAGTCATAAGCTAACGGATGCGATCATACCAACTCACATGCACTGGATCCCATTAGAACTCCGAAGTTAAGCGAGTTTGGGCGAGAGTAGTATTAGGATGGGTAACCTCCTGACAAGTCCTCAGGTTGCATCCCTTTCTTTTTTTTCTTTTTTTTTTTTGCCAAACAAATGGTTATGTAAAATTACGAGTCATAAGCACATGGCTGCGATCATGCCAACTCACAAGCACTGGATCCCATGAGAACTCCGAAGTTAAGTGAGTTTGGGCGAGAGTAGTACTAGGATGGGTGACCTCTTTGGAAGTCATTGTGTTGCATCCCTTTCTTTTTTTTCTTTTTTTTTTTGCCAAACAAATGGTTATGTAAAATTACGAGTCATAAGCTAATAGATGCGATCATACCAACTCACATGTACTAGATCCCATCTAAACTCCGAAGTTAAGTGAGTTTGAGCGATAGTAGTACTAGGATGGGTGACCTCTTGAGAAGTCCTCACATTGCATCCCCCTCTTTTTTTTTTCGCCAAACACATGGTTATGTAAAATTACGAGTCTTAAGCTAACCGATGCAATCATATCAACTCACATGCATTGGATCTCATCAGAACTCCGAAGTTAAGCGAGTTTGGGTGAGAGTAGTACTAGGACGGGTGACCTCCTGGGAAGTCCTCGTGTTGCATACCTCACCTTTATTGTTTTTTGTTTTCTTTACGGATACAATTACGAGTCATAAGCTAACGGATGCAATCAAACCAACTCACATGCACCGGATCCCATCAAAACTCCGTAGTTAGGCGAGTTTGGGCGAGAGTAGTACTAGGATGGGTGACCTCCTGGGAAGTCATCGTACTGCATCCCCCACCTTTTTTCTTCTTCTTTTTCGCCAAAGAAATGGTTATGTATAATTACGAGTCATAAGCTAACGGATGCGATCATACCAACTCACATGCACCCGATCCCATTAGGATTCCGAAGTTAAGCAAGTTTAGGCAAGAGTAGCACTAGGATGGGTGACCTCCTCGGAAGTCCTCGTGTTACATTCCCCACTTTTTTCTTTTTTTTTACGCCAAAGAAATGGTTATGTACACTTATGAGTCATAAGCTAACGGATGCGATCATACCAACTCACAGGCACTAGATCCCATCAGAACTCCGAAGTTAAGCAAGTTTGGCCGAGAGTAGAACTAGGATAGGTGACCTCTTGGGAAGTCATCGTGTTGCATCCCCTTTTTTTTTTCATTTTCTTTTTTTCCAAACAAATGGTTATGTAAAATTACGAGTCACAAGCTAACGGATGCGATCATATCAACTCACATGCACTGGATCCCATTAGAACACTGAAGTTAAGCGAGTTTGGGCGAGAGTAGTACTAGGATGGGTGACCTCTTGACAAGTCCTCAGGTTGCATCCCTTTTTTTTTCTTTTTTTTTTCGCCAAACAAATGGTTATGTAAAATTACGAGTCATAAGCACACGGCTGCGATCATACCAACTCACAAGCACTGGATCCCATCAGAACTCTGATGTGAAGCGAGTTTGGGCGAGAGTAGTACTAGGATGGGTGACCTCTTGGGAAGTCATCGTGTTGCATCCCCTTCTTTTTTTCTATTTTTTTCGCCAAACAAATGGGAATGTCAAATTATAAGTCATAAGCTAACGGATGCGATCATACTCCGAAGTTAAGCGAGTTTGGGCGAGAGTAGGGCTAGGATGGGTGACCTCCTGAGAAGCCCTTGTGTTGTATCCCCCTCATTTTTTCTTTTTTTTTTTCGCAAAACAAATGGTTATGTAAAATTACGAGTCATAAGCTCATGGATGCGATCATACCAACTCACATGCACTGGATCCCATTAGAACTTCGAAGTTAAGCGAGTTTGGGCGAAAGTAGTACTAGAAAAGGTGACCTTCTAGGAAGTCATCGTGTTGCATCCCCTTTTTTTTTCTTCTTTTGTTTTCGCCAAACAAATGGTTATGTAAAATTACGAGTCATAAGCTAATGGATGCGATCATACCAACTCACATGCACTGGATCCCATCCGAACTCCGAAGTTAAGCGAGTTTAAGCGACAATAGTACTAGGATGGGTGACCTCTTGAGAAGTCGTCGTGTAGCATCCCCCTCTTTTTTTCTTTTTTTTTTCGCCAAAACAAATTGGTTATGTAAAATTACGAGTCTTAAGCCAACGGATGCGATTGTACCAACCCACATGCACCGGAACCCATAAGAACTTCAAAGTTAAGCGAGTTTGGGCGAGAGTAGTACTAGGATGGGTGACCTCTTGGGAAATCCTCGTGTTGCATCCCCCACCTTTTTTCTTCTTCTTTTTTCGCCAAAGAAATTGTTGTGTACAATTACGAGTGACAAGCCAACAGATGCGATCATACCAACCCATATGCACCGGATCCCATCAGAACTCCGAAGTTAAGCGAGTTTGGGCGAGAGTGGTACTAGGATGGGTGATCCCCTGGGAAGTCCTCGTGTTGCATCCCCCACCTTTTTTTTCTTTATTTTCGCTAAAGAAATTGTTATGTAAAATTACGAGTCACAAGCCAGCGGATGCGATCGTACCAACCCACATGTATCGGATCTCATAAGAACTCCGAAGTTAAGCGAGTTTGGGCGAGAGTAGTAGTAGGATGGGTGACCTCCTGAGAATTCCTGGTGTTGCATCCCCCACATTTTTTCTTCTTTTTTTTGCCAAAGAAATTGATATGTAAAATTACGAATCATAAGCCAACGTTTGCAATCTTACCAACCCACATGCACCGGATCCTATAAGAACTACGAAGTTAAGCGAGTTTGGGCGAAAGTAGTACTAGGATAGGTGACTTCTTGGGAAATCCTCATGTTGCATCCCCCACCTTATTTCTTCTTCTTTTGTCGCCAAAGAAATTGTTGTGTAAAATTACGAGTCATAAGCCAAAGGATGCGATCATACCAACCCACATGCTCCAAATCCCATCAAAACTCTGAAGTTAAGTGAGTTTGGGCGAGAGTAGTACTAGAAAAGGTGACCTACTGGGAAGTCATCGTGTTGCATCCCCTTCTTTTTTTCTATTTTTTTTTCGCCAAACAAATGGTTATGTAAAATTTCGAGTCATAAGCTAACGGATGTTATCATACCAACTCATATGGACTGGATCCCATCCGAACTCCGAAGTTAAGCGAGTTTGAGCGATAGTAGTACTAGCATGGGTGACCTCTTGAGAAGTCCTCGTGTTGCATCCCCCTTTTTTTTCTCTTTTTTTTTCGCCAAACAATTGGTTATGTAAAATTACGAGTCTTAAGCTGACAGATGCGATCATACCAACTCACATGCACTGGATCCCATAAGAACTTCGAAGTTAAGCGACTTTGGGCGAGAGTAGTACTAGGATGGGTGACCTCCTGGGAAGTCCTCGTGTTGCATACCCCACCTTTATTGTTTTTTTTTTACGGCAAAGAAATGGTTATGTAGAATTATGAGTCATAAGCTTATGGATGCGATCATACCAACTCACATGCACTAGATCCCATCAGAACTCCGTAGTTAAGCGACTTTGGGCGAGTGTAGTACTAGGATGGGTGACCTCCTGGGAAGTCCTCGTGCTGCATCCCCCACCTTTTTTGTTTCTTTTTTTCGCCAAAGAAATCTTTATGTACAATTACGAGTCATAAGCTAACGGATGCGATTATGCCAACTCACATGCACCGGATCCCATCAGAACTTCGAAGTTAACCGAGTTTGGGCTAGAGTAGTACTAGGATGGGTGACCTCCTGCGAAGTCCTCGTGTTCCATCCCCCACCTTTTTTCATTTTTTGTTTTACGCCAAAGAAATGGTTATCTACACTTACGGGTCATAAGCTAACGGATGTGATATTACCAACTCTCAAGCACTGGATCCCATCAGAACTCCGAAGTTAAGTGAGTTTGGGCGAGAGTAGTACTACGATGGGTAACCTCCTGGGTAGTCCTCGCGTTGCATACCCCACGTTTATTGTTTTTTTTTTTAATGACAAAGAAGTGGTTATGTACAATTACGAGTCATAAGCTAATAGATGCAATCATACCAACTCACATGCACCGGATCCCATCAGAACTCCGTAGTTAAGTGAGTTTGGGCGAGAGTAGTACTAGGATGGATCACCTCCTGGGAAGTCCTCGTGCTGCATCCCCGACCTTTTTTCTTTCTTTTTTTTCGCCAAAGAAATTGTTATGTACAGTTATGAGTCATAAGCTAACGCATGTGATCATACCAACTCACATGCACTGAATCCCATCAGAACTCTGTAGTTAAGTGAGAGTGGGCGAGAGTAGTACTAGGATGGGTGACCCTTGGGAAGTCCTCGTGCTGCATCCCCCACCTTGTTTCTTTTTTTTTTATGTCAAGGAAATGGTTATGTAAAATTACGAGTCATAAGCTAACGGATGCGATCAAACCAATTCACATGCACCGGATCCCATCAGAACTATGAAATTAAGCGAGTTTGGGCGAGAGTATTATTGGGATGGGTGACCTCCTGGGAATTCCTCGTGTTCCATACCCCACCTTTTTTCTTCTTTTTTTTACGCCAAAGAAATGGTTATGTAAAATTACGATTCATAAGCTTATGGATGCGATCATACCAACTCACATGCACTGGATCCCATCAGAACTCCGAAGATAAGTGAGTTTGGGCGAGAGTAGTATTAGGATAGGTGACCTCCTAGGAAGTCCTCGTGCTGCATCTCCTACCTTTTTTCTTTTTTTTTTTCACCAAAGAAATGGTTATGTACAATTACGAGTCATAAGCTAACGAATGTGATCATGGAAACTCACATGCCCTGGATCCCATCAGAACTCCAAAGTTAAGCTAGTTTGGGCGAGAGTAGTACTAGGATGGGTGACCCCCTGGGATGTCCTCGTGCTGCATCCCGCACAGTTTTTCTTTTTTTTTTTTCGCCAAAGAAATGGTTATTGTACAATTACGAGTAATAAGCTAACGGATGTGATCATAAAAAATCACATGCACCGGATCCCATCAGAACTTCGAAGTTAAGCGAGTTTAGGCCAGAGTAGTACTGGGTTGGGTGACCTCCTGGGAATTCCTCGTGTTGCATGCCCTTTTTTTTTTCTTTTTCTTTTCTCCAAACAAAGGGTTATGTAAAATTAAGAGTCATAAACTCAGGGATGCAATCATACCAACTCACATGCACTGGATCCTATCAGAACTCTGAAGTTAAGTGAGTTTGGGTGAGATTGGTACTAGGATGGGTGACCTCTTAGGAAGTCCTCGTGCTGCATCCCCCACCTTTTTTCTTTTTTTTCGCCAAAGAAATGGTTATATACAATTACGAGTTATAAGCTAACGGATGCGATTATACCAACTCACATGCACCAGATCCCATCAAAACTCCGTAGTTAAGCGAGTTTGGGCGAGAGTAGTACTAGGATGGGTGACCTCTTGGAAAGTCCTCGTGTTGCATCCCCCACCTTTTTTCTTCTTTATTTTCGCTAAAGAAATTGTTAAGTAAAATTACGAGTCATAAGCCAGCGGATGCGATCGTACCAACCCATATGTACCGGATCCCATAAGAACTCCGAAGTTAAGCGAGTTTGGGCGAGAGTAGTAGTAGGGTGGGTGACCTTTTGGGAATTCCTGGTGTCGCATCCCCCACTTTTTTTCTTCTTTTTTTTTTCCCAAAGAAATTGTTTTGTAAAATTACGAGTCATAAGAAAACGGATGTGATCATACCAACCCACATGCACCGGATGCCATAAGAACTCTGAAGTTAAGTGAGTTTAGGCGAAAGTAGTACTAGGATGGGTGACCTCTTGGGAAATCCTCGTGTTGCATCCCCCACGTTATTTCTTCTTCTTTTTTCGCCAAAGAAATTGTTGTGTACAATTACGAGTCATAAGCCAAGGGATGCGATCATACCAACCCACATGCACCAGATCCCATCAGAACTCCAAAGCTAAGCAAGTTTGGGCGAGAGTAGTACTAGGATGGGTGACCTCCTCGGAAGTCCTCGTGTTGCATCCCCCACGTTTGGAATTTTTTTTTTCATAATTCCTTTTTTTTATTTTTGGCGCGCATCGTGAATAACCTAGTCTCCTGCTTGGGAAGTATTTTCTTGCCGATTATTTGTGGCGCGCGTCGTTTATAACGAGTCTCGTGCTCGTTCTTGGGAAAAACTGTTAATTCTGTTTCTTTTTTTATTTTAAGGGATCGTTTGGAGCTGAGGTGATCTGTGCTTGCATAAATGTTATAGGTTCATGGCCAAAGAAATGGTTATATACAATTACAAGTCATAGACTAACGGATGCGATCATACCAACTCACAAACATCGGATCCCATAAAACTCCGAAGTTAAGAGACTTTGGGCGAGGGCAGTGCTCGGATGGGTGACCTCCTTGGAAGTCCTCGTGTTGCCTTCCTGAACATTTATTTTTTATTTTTCATAATTCTTTTTTATTTTTCATATTTTTGGAAGCTAATTTGTGGCGTGCGTCGTCGATAACCGAGTCTCATGCTTGGGAGATATTTCCTAGTGGCTTATTTGTGGCACGTGTCGTTTATAATCGAGTCTCATGCTCGTACTTGGGAGATGAGAGAAAGGAATGGGAAAGACAGTGAATTTTGTTTTTTTTTTATTTCGAGGTATCATCTTGATTAATATTTTTGAATTTCGTGCGATCGTTTGGAGCTGAATTGATCTGCGCCTGCATAAAGGTTACGGGGACATGGCTACAGAAATGGTTATATACAATTACAAGTTAAAGACTAACGGATGCGATCATACCAACTCACAAGCATTGGATCTCATCAGAACTCCGTAGTGAAGCGAGTTTAGGCGAGAGTCATACTAAGATGGGTAACCAACTAGGAAGTCCTCGTGTTGCATCCCCCCACATTTTTTTTAATTTTTCAGAAGTGTTTTTTTGTGTGTATTTTTAGTAGCTTATTTGTGGCGTGCATCGTGGATAACCGAGTCTCGTGCTTGGGAGGCATTTTCTAGCAGCTTATTTGTGGTGCGCGTCATTTATAACCTAGTCTCGTGCTCGTGCTTAGGAGATGAGAGAAAAGACTGGGAAAGACTGTTAATTCTATTTTTTTTATTTTGAGGGATCGTCATGATTAATATTTTTAAATTTCGAGGGATCGTCTTGATTAATATTTTTGAATTTCGTGCAATCGTTTGGAGCTGGTGTAATTTACTGATGCATAAAGGTTACAAGGTCATGGCCAAAGAAATGGTGGAATACAATTACAAGTTATTGACTAATTGATGCGATCATACCAACTCACATGCACTGGATCCCATCAGACCTCCGAAGCTAAACGAGTTTGGGAGCGATTAGTACTAGGATGGGTGACCTCCTAAGAAGTCTTCATGTTGCATCCCCCCATCTTTTTTTAATTTTTCATAATTTTTTTTTTTATTTTAGTAGCTTATTTGTGGTGCGCATCGTGGATAACTGACTCTTGTGCGTGGGAATTGTTTTATGGTGTCTCATTTGTGGCATGCGTCATTTATTATTGAGTCTCATGCATGTGCTTGGGAGATGAAAGAAAGGAATGAGAAAGACTGTCAATTCTGTTTTTTTTTTAATTTCGAGGGATCATTTTGATTAATATTTTTGAATTTCGTGCGATTGTTTGGAACCGCTGTGATCTGCGCTTACATAAAGGTTACAGGGTCGAGGCCAAAGAAATGATTATATACAATTACAAGTCATACACTAACGGATGCGATCACACCAACATACATGCACCGGATCCCATTAGAACTCCGAAATTAGGCGAGTTTGGGCCATAGTAGTACTAAGATGGGTGACCTCTTGGAAAGTCCTCGTGTTGCATTCCCCCACCTTTTATTTTTATTTCGTCAAAACACATTTTTTTAGTATTTTTAGTGGCTTATTTGTGGCACGCGTCGTGGGTAACCGAATCTCGTGCTTGGGGTGATATTTTCTAGCGTCTTGTTTGTGGCGCATGTCGTTTATAACCGAGTCTTGTGCTCGTGATCGGGAGATGAGAGAGAGGAATGGGAAAAACTGTTAATTCTATTTTTTTTTCGAATTTCAAGGGATTGTTTTGATTAATATTTTTGAGTTTCATGCGATCATTTGGGGTCAACGTGATCTTCTCATGCATAAAGGTTATGGGGTCATGGCCAAAGAAATGGTTATATATAATTACAAGTCATAGACTAACGGATGCGATCATACCAACTCACATGCACTGGATCCCACAGAACTCTGAAGTTACGTGAGTTTGGGAGAGAGTAGTACTAGGATAGGTGACCTCTTGGGAAGTCCTCGTGTTGCATTCACCACCATTTTTTCTAATTTTTCATAATTGTTTTTTTGTTTTTTGGGTATTTTTAACGGCTTATTTGTGGCGCGCGTTGTGGATAACCTAGTCTCGTGCTTTGGAGGTATTTTCGAGACATTTATTTTTGGCGTGTGTCTTTTATTACCGAGTCTCATGCTCGTGCTTGGGTGATGAGAGAAAGGAATGGAAAGCCTATTAATTTTGTTTTTTTTCGTTTAATTTTGAGGGATCGTTTTGATTAATATTTTTTATTTTCGTGCGATGGTTTGGAGTCGGTGTTATCTGCTCATGCATAAAGGTCACAGGGTCATGGCCAAAGAAACGATTATATACAATTACAAGTCATAGACTAACGGATGCGATTATACCAACTCACATGCACCAGATCCCATTAGAACTCCGGAGTTAAGCGATTTTGGGTGAGAGTAGTACTAGGATGGGTGACCTCATTGGAAGTCCTCGTGTTGCACCTCTCTCCTTTTTTTTTTTAATTTTTCATAGTTTGTTTTTTTTTTGCGTATTTTAGTGGCTTATATGTGGTGTGCGTCGTGGATAACCAAGTCTCGTGCTTGGGAGATATTTTCTTGCAGCTTATTTGTGGCGCGCATCGTTTATGACTGAGTGTCATTCTCGTGGTTAGGAGAGGAGAGAAGAGGATGGCAAAGACTTTTAATTCAATTGTTTTTTTCAAGGGATCATCATGATTAATATTTTTGAATTTCGTGGGATCACCTTGATTAATATTTTTGAATTTCATGCGATCGTTTGGAGCCAGTGTGATCTGCGCTTGCATAAAGGTTATGTGGTCATGGCCAAAGAAATGGCTATATACAATTACAAGTTATAGACCAACGAATGTGATCATACCAACTAACATGCATTGGATCCTATCAGAACTCCGAAGTTAACCAAGTTTGGGCGAGTGTAGTACTAGCATGGGTGACATCTTGAGAAGTCCTCGTGTTACATCCCCCACCCTCTTTTTTTTCATAATTCTTTTTTGTATGCATTTTTAGCGGCTTATTTGGGGCGTGCGTCATGGATAACCAAATCAAGTGCTTTGGAGGTATTTTCTAGTAGCTTAATTGTGGCGCGCGTCATTTATAATTAGTCTCGTGCTCGTGCTTAGGAGATGAGAGATAGGAATGGGAAAGACAGTTAATTCTTCTCTCTTTTTTTTAATTTCAAGGGATCGTGTTGATTAAAAGTTTTGAATTTCGTTTAATCGTTTGGAGCCACTGTAATTTGCGCATGCAAAAAGGTTATGGGGTCATGGCCAAAGAAATTGTTATATACAATAACAAGTCCTATACTAACGGATGCGATCATACCAACTCACATGCACTGGATCCCATTAGCACTTTGAAGTTAAGCGAGTTTGAGCGAGAGTAGTACTAGGATGGGTGACCACCTGGGAAGTCCCATTGTTGCATTCCTCCACCTTTTTTTTTTTAATTTTTCGTAATTGTTTTTTTTTTTGCGTACTTTTAGTGGCTTATTTGTGGCGCGCATTGTGGATAACCGAGTCTCATGCTTAGGAGGTATTTTCTAGCAATTTATTTGTGGCGTGCGTCGTTTATAACCGAGTCTCTTGCTCGTGCTTGGGATATGAGAGAAAGCAATGGGAAAGACTACTAATTCTATTTTTTTTCTTTTCGAGAGATTGTCTTGATTAATATTTTTGAATATCGAGGGATCGTCTTGATTAATATTATTAAATTTCTTGCGATTGTTTGGAGCCGGTGTGATCTATGCATGCATAAAGGTTACGGGGTCATGGCCAAAGAAATGGTTATACACCATTAAAAGTCATACACTAACGGATGCGATCATACCAACTCACATGCACCGTATCCCATTAGAACTTTGAAGTTAAGCAGGTTTGCGCGAGAGTAGTACTAGGATGGGTGACTTCCTGGGAAGTCATCGTGTTGCATCTCCCCACCTTTTTTTATTTTTCATAATTCTTTTTTTATTTTTGCGTATTGATAAGAGCATATTTATGTGACTTTATTAGTTTGTTTCCTTGCATTTACTTAGTTTGTTTCATCTTATTAGAATGTTTTAAGCTATTTTCGTGTGTTTGTAGGTCTTAATAACAAAGTTAGCAAAGAAGTGCATTTTAGTGCAATTTGGAGCTATTTTGGGGTGGAATAGATTGCATGCATGTGGAGCATACAGGATGGACGTTTTGGTGCTTGAAAGGGCTTCAAACATATGCTAAAATCTAGACACAATGAAGAAGATACCTTGCAAAGACCAAGCATGTGTGTTGCTAGTTGTTTTAATCATGAAAACACAAATGTGCAAGCTGATTCACCAAAAGGAACCCACGACATGGGTTGTTTCATCATGATTTTTGCAAAATAACATGTGCTAGCTATTTTGCAAGTGTGCTAGCTGATTTAATCATGAATTACAAGTGTGCTAGCTGTTATGCAAGTGTACTAGCTGATTCATGATGAGGAACTAAGAGGAACCCACGACATGGACCAAGGAGGATGGATGAAAGTTGTTTCATCATGAGATTTCTGCAAAGATGCATGTGTGCTAGCTGTTTTGAATGATTAATCTTTGCTTTGTATTGTTTATTAAAACCACTTGTGTGGTTCTTTACTTTTTAGCACCTATAAATAAGCCTTCTTGTAAGGCATAGAAGGACACCATTTGATACAACACTTCCATTCTACACATCCATACACCATCTCCATTCATTGTCGCAACCACCCCCTTAAACTCTCTAGAAAATCTAACCATAAACACCATAGCCGCACCCCCCCAACCACCCTAAAATACCACCATACATCCTACTACCCATTCCACCATACAACCAAACCTTAAATCCACAACCCACCCCTTGTGCCGTAGCAAAGGAAGGAAAGGATAGTGCTTGGATGTGCTTGCTGTCCAACTTGGATCGTTGGAGCGTTTAGGTGTTTTCTTTCTTTTGTTTTCAATGTATAAATCTATTTACCTTTGTTTTACGATTATGAGGAACTAAACCCCCCCTTTTTGCTAGGGGGGATTCAAAGCCATGATTACATTTGCATTATGAATTAATTACTTTTGGTTGTGATTTAATAATTTGTGATTTTAATTCGCTTAACTGTTTGATTGATAACTTATTTGTGTATGTTAATTAAGAGTGCACGCTTAGTTTTCATGCATAAGTTTGATGCTAGAATATAAGGGAATTTTACCTAATCGTTGTGAACTTATATTCATGAGTAGTGAAGGTTGCTATCCACAATCGTGTTAAGTGAATTCTTGGCAAGAGTATCATGCTTTTCATAGTCACGAATGCCTCGTCAATACTTATAGTTCTCATGAATCTTAATGATCTTTGATTGTATCTCTATTGTGCTTTTCATGTATAGAACTTTTGAAGAATGTTTTGAATTGTTATATGCGCCATCCCATTCAATTCATTCACTTAAGGAGAACTTGAAGGTTAAAAAAGTGCTATCACTGTTAACCCGGGGTATTGAGTTTCATAATTTATCGAAAGAACAACTAAAAATTGGTTTATGTGCAAGTGTGTCATGTGAGGAGAAGAACCCTCTAGCTAATCCATCAACCATTTAATTCATCCAAATTCATGCTATAATCTACCCTAGTTTTCAATCTGTTTGTTTTTAAGTTATTTTCGTCAAAATCCAATCCCCCTTTTACAACTTGTGTCTTTTGATTTGAATCTGTCATATTTGGTTTCTTTTGAGTCTTTTAAGTTTATTTAGGTTAGAATTGGTTTGTTTTTATAGTTTGAGTCTTTTCAATTCAATTTTCGTCCACAAACAACCCTAGAATCTATTTTGAGTTTATTTGTTAGTTTTGGGCTGTTTTGAGTCATACTAGCCTATTTTGAGTTGTTTGAGTCTAGTCAAGTGTTTTGAGTTTAGATTTGTGTTTTTGAAGTTTTAATTAGTGTTTTGAGTCAGTTTTACATAGGTTAGCAATCCCTCCTAATCCCCGGTTTAGAACGATCCCTACTTGCATATATATACTACAATTGACAACAGGAGGGTTTAATTTGTGTGTTAGCATATTAACATATCACGTATTTTTAGCGGCTTATTTGTGTTGCGCATCGTGGATAACTGAGTCTCATGCTCGTGCTACGGAGATGAGAGAAAGCAATGGGAAAGACCATTAATTCTGTTCTTTTTTTCGAGGGATCGTCTAGATTAATATTTTTGAATTTCATGCGATCGTTTGGAGCCAGACTGATCTATGCATGCATAAAGGTTACGGGGTCATGGCGAAAGAAATGGTTATATACAATTACAAGTCATTGACTAATGGATGTGATCTTACCAACTCACATGCACCGGATACCATCAAAACTCTGTTGTGAAGCGAGTTTAGGCAAGGGTAGTACTAGGGTGGGTAACTCTTGGGAAGTCCTCATGTTGCATCTGCTACCCTTTTTTTCATAATTCTTTTTTTTTTTTTTGAGAATTTTTAGCAGCTTATTTGTGGCGTGCATCGTGGACAACCGAGTCTCGTGCTTTAGAGGCATTTTCTAGAGGCTTATTTGTGGCGCGCGTTATTTATGACCGAGTCTCGTGCTCATGCTTAGGAGATGAGAGAAAGGAAAAGGAAAGACTATTAATTTTGTTTTTTTTTTTTAGGGTTTGTCTTGATTAATATTTTTGAATTTCAAGGGATCGTCTTGATTAATATTTTTGAATGTCGTGCAATCGTTTGGAGCCGGTGTGATCTACGCATGCATAAAGGTTATAGGGTCATGGCCAAAGAAATGGTTATATACAATTTCAAGTCATAGACTAACGGATGCGATCATACCAACTCACATGCACCGGATCCCATCAGCAACCCGAAGTTAATCGAGTTTGGGCGAGAGTAGTACTAGGATAGATGACTTGTTGGGAAGTCCTCGTGTTGCATCCCTCAAGCCTTTTTTTATTTTATTTTTCATAATTCTATTTTTTGCATATTTTTAGCGGCTTATTTGTGGCGCGCGTCGTGGATAATTGATTCTCATTATTGGGAGGTATTATCTAGTAGCTTATATGTGGCGCGCGTCCCTTATAACCGAGTTTCATGCTCGGGATATGAGAGAGGAATGAAATAGACTTCTAATTCTTTTTTTTAATTTCGAAAGATCGTCTTGATTAATATTTTTGAATTTTGAAGGATCGTCTTGATTAATATTTTTGAATTTTGTGCGATCATTTGGAGCCGGTGTGATCTGCGCATGCATAATGGTTACGGGGTCATGGCCAAAGAAATGGTTATACACAATTACAAGTCATAGACTAACAGATGCGATCATACCAACTCACATGCACCGGATCCCACCATAATTTTGAAGTTAAGCGGGGTTGGGCAAGAGTAATATAAGGATGGGTGACCTCTTTGGAAGTCCTCACATTGCATCTGCCAATTTTTATTTTTTTTTTGCATATTTTTAGCAACTTTTTTGTTAGGCGCGTTGCAAATAACCAAGTCTCATGCTTTGGAGATATGTTCTAGCAGCTTAGTTGTGGCGTGCGTCATTTATAACCAAGTCTCGTGCCCATGCTTGGGAGATGAGAGAAAGGAATGGGAAAGACTGTTAATTCAGTTTTTTTATTTTTTATTTTTTATTTTTGAATTTCCACAGATGTTCTTGATTAATATTTTTGACTTTCGTGCGATTGTTTGGAGCTGGTGTGATCTGCACATGCATAAAGGTTACGGGGTCATGGCCAAAGAAAAGGTTATATGCAATTACAAGTCATAGACTAATGGATGTGATCATACCAACTCACATGCACCGTATCCCATCAAAATTCTGAAGTTAAGTGAGTTTGGGTGAGAGTAATAGTAGGATGGGTGACCTGTTGGGATGTCCTATCCACCCACCTTTTTTTAGGGGTGTGATATCCACACACCCCTTTTTACTTCTCCCACACCTTTTTGGATTTCGACCGTCGGATTAGATGAATGATCTAATAGACAGAAATTAACAGGGGTGTGTGAGAAGTAAAAAGGGGTGTGTGGATAGCACACCCTTTTTTCATTATTCTTAATTCTTTTTTTTTGCGTATTTTTAGCGACTTTTTTGTGGCGCGCGTCATGGATAACCGAGTCTCGTGCTTAGGAGGTATTTTCTAGTGGCTTTTTGTGGCGCGCATCATTTATAACCGAGTCTCATTCTCGCTCTTGAGAGATGAGAGAAAGGAATGGTAAAGACTATTAATTCTGGTTTTTTTCTTTTCGAGGGATTGTCTTGATTAATATTTTTGAATTTCGTGCGATCGTTTAGAGCCAGTCTGATTTGCGCATGCATAAAGGTTACGGGGTCATGGCTAAATAAATGGTTATATACAATTACAAGTCATAGACTAACGGATGCGATCATACCAACTCACTTGCACCGAATCCGATCAGAACTTCGAAGTTAAGTGAGTTTTAGCTAGAGTAGTACTAAGATGGGTGACCTTCTCGGAAGTCCTTGTATTGCATCCCCTAACTCTTTTTCATTTTTCATAATTCTTTTTTTGCCTATTTTTAGTGGCTAATTTTTGGCGCGCGTTGTTTATTACTGAGTCTTGTGCTCGTGCTTGGGAGATGACAAAAAGGAATGAAAAAGACTATTAATTTTTTTTTTAATTTCTAGGGTTCTTGGCCAAAGAAATGGTTATATACAATTACAAGTCATAGACTAATAGAGGCAATCATACCAACTCACATGCACCGAATCCCATCAGAACTTTGAAGTTAAGCGAGTTTGGGCGAGAGTAGTACTAGGATGGGTGGCCTCTTGGAAAGTCCTCGTGTTGCACCCCCCTAAACATCTTTTTCATTTTTCATAATTCTTTTTTGTGTATTTTTAGCTGCTTATTTGTTGCGATCATCGTTGATAACTGAGTCTCGTGTTTTGGATGTATTTTCTTGTGTCTTATTTGTGTCGCGCGTCGTTTATAACCAAGTCTCGAGCTTGTGCTTGGGAGATGAGGGAAAAGAATAGGTAAGACTGTTTATTCTGTTTTTTTTTATTTCGAGGGATCGTCTTGATTAATATTTTTGAATTTCGTGTGATCATTTAGTGCTGGTGTGATTTGTGCATACATAATGGTTATGGGGTCATGGCCAAGGAAATGGTTAAATACAATTACAAGTCATAGACTAAAGGATGCGATCATACCAACTGACATGCACCGGATCCCATCAGAACTTCGAAGTTAAGGTAGTTTGGGCAAGAGTAGTACGAGGATAGGTTACCTCTTGGGACGTCTCCCCAACTCTTATTAATTTTTCATAATTATTTTTTTTGCATATTTTTAACGGCTTATTTGTGGCCCACGTCGTCAATAACCGAGTCTCGTGCTTTTGAGGTATTTTCTAGCGGCTTATTTGTGGCACTCATCGTTTAGAACTGAGTCTCGTGCTCATTCTTGGGAGATGAGAGAAAGGAATGGGAAAGACTATTACTTCTTTCTTTTTTTTTGGAATTTCGAGGGATCGTCTTGATTAGTATTTTTGAATTTCGTGCGATTATTTGGAGCCAGTGTGATTTGCGCATGCATAAAGGTTACAAGGTCATGGGCAAAGATATGGTTATATACAAGGGTAAATCTTAGTTTACTACCCTAAAGTTTCATGGTTTTCAACATTTAGTACATGAAGTTTTTTTCGTCCCATAGTCATACCTAAAGTGTTAATTTTGGGACAATCTCATACAGCTGTTAAGTTTTTCGTTAGAACTTCTGTTAACGGATGACGCGGCACCCACATGGACAATTACTGGACGCCACGTGTTAATATGAGCCCACTTCAATGTTAAAAAATTAGATACAAAATAGAAGAAAAAAAAAACCACCCATCTTCTACCTCCCCCACCCTGTCCCTTCCTTCTTTCCTATGCAACCCCCACCCTCTCTTCCCTCTTCTGCAACCCCTACCCCACCCTCATTCCCTTCTCTCCTCTGCAACCCGCACCACCCACCTTGTTCGTCGTTTGCCAAAACTGTTTTGTTGTTATGTCCCAAACAAATCATCTTTTTAAATCTAAACCCAAAACCAAAACAGTAATTCAAAACCAAAATCAAAGATTCAATTTTCATTGTTTTTAGAGAGAGAAAAGTTTTAGAGAGAAAGGGAGAGAGGGATGTAGGAGTTGATCTTCCTAACGCTAGGCGGCAACGGCCGGAAACCACAGCATAAAAAATCTCTATAAAAAGGGCACCGTCATTCTTCCTCATCTCTCTTTCAAGCTCAAGGTAGGTAGTCCTTCATTTCCTTTTTTGGTTTGCCCATTTTTGCCCATTTTGATTATGTGATTGTTGTTCAAATCCCAATTTGTAATTTCGGATTTGGATTTCGAGATTCCGGTTCCAACTGGGAGTTGGGTTTCGTTTCAAATTCCCAAATTTTTAGGATTTACAACAAAATTTCAAATTTTTGAATGTTGTATATGTTTTCAGGTCATCAAGGCATATGCGTTGAACAAAGCATGGCTGATAGGATTTCTGATGGATATATTTGGAGCTTTGTTGATGTTGAGATCATTGTCTTTAGCTCTAGTAAGTAAGGGCCCAGGGGAGAGGATCATCTATGCCTTATATGTACATGACCACCTCCCTATATCAAGACGCGTTTTGGGAATTCACTGGCTTCGAATCCCATAAGAACTCTGAAGTTAAGCGAATTTGGGCGAGAATGGTTCTAGGATGGGTTACCCTTGCGAAGGCCTAAGAACCCAACAACAAAACTGTGTAGGCCTGACCCAAAAGCAAACAATATCTTGCTCTACGGATTGGAATGTGACAATTTGGTATTAGAGCCACTGCCTGGTCAGAAGTGTGCCGACGAGGACGTCGGCCACTAAGGGGGGTGGATTGTAAGGTCCCACATCACCTAGGGGAGAGAATCCTCTATGTCTTATATGTACATGCCTACCTTCCTATATCAAGTCGCGCTTTGGGAACTCACTGGCTTCGAATCCCATAAGAACTTCGAAGTTAAGCGAGTTTGGACGAGAGCGGTCCCAGGATAGGTGACCCCCTGGAAAAGCCTAAGAACCTAAGATCAAAATAGTGTAGGCCTGGCCCAAAGCGGACAATCTCTTGCTATGCAAACTGTGATGTGACAATTACCAAAAGTTGTCACACTCCAATCCCGAGATATGCCCAGAATCGCTACGCGACAGAAGAACAGTAGCGGTACAATATAAAATATATAGAGTCACTTAGACTCATACATATAATATACATCAGAGCTTAGTGAAAATAACTTACAACAAAGGGTGGCAAAACCTACTCTCGAGTGCAATGCCCACACAGCTACACCGCATGCAAACCTCTTCTCTAGCAGCTACCCATTACTCTGCATAATAACCCTACGCCGTGGGAATGGCACACCAGGCAAAGCAAAACCCGGATAACCTGCGAAGCTCGTATGAGTGACAATAATACCATATATGTGAATATAAATAACAATAAATGATTAAATGTCAAAATAGTGCTACGTCCACACATGACTTTTCTTATGTATATCATACCCACCATCAATATTTTTATCATTTTTCTTTGGATTGTGACTCACCACTTGCCTATCATCATTTTTGAATAATCCCAAGGGTCCAATTTCCACATATATTATACTTTAACCACCATACGCCTTGATAATACGTATGGGAATGGTTATTCAATTTCGAATCTCACCACATATCTATCAAGATAATATTCAGTCATCACACAACCAGAAGTTGTGTAGGAATGACACACCATCAATAATACATTTACGTGTAGGAATGAGATTGGTATCTTTTCATCCTTTCATCTCTTCGTTACGAGTAAGAATGAGTCACATCCAGATCCGATCTCTTTTAGGCAACACCATCATGTAAACTATTTGAATCAATGATTACTTTCTAGATTGAGCCATATAGGCATTTAATCTCATCTTCCATATATGTACTAATCAGTAGTCTAAGGCTATAGAGAGACACAGTTCGACCAAAGCCTACAATAGGTAACCGATCAAGAAGTTGCCTTCTATCGCAGATTAACCAAGCATAACCACCCCTGAGAAAGTAGGCAGTGACCCCTCATCACGGATTAACCAAGCAAAGTCACCCTTACGCATCTGTTAGGTAGTGATCGCCTATCGCAGATTAACCAAGCATGATCACCCCTAAGTGTGCGTGTGTGTATGGCCATACCAAAGATATAAGGATCACCTATCGCGGATTAACCAAGCATGATCCATAAACAGTATGGTCCCCTATCGCAGATTAACCAAGCAGGACCATCCATGTACCACTGCTACATGGTGCAGATTCTGATTTTATCCCACATTACCCCATGTACTGGGTTAGCGGTCCTCTACTAGCCCTCACATATCACCATCATTTCAAGCGTAGCATACATATGTTTTTTCGATAGCATCATCAAGTAAACATAGCGTAGTAGCACACATTTCCATATAATCATTTGGAAATTCATGTTATATCCAAATAATATATAACAAGGAATTTCATGGGTAATAACCATATCACATACTATTAATGTCACTCACCTAGGTGATTTGCACTTCCACATTCACCATCTCCACTTCTAAGGAACCTAAAACAACACACAAAACTCTACTCAGGAAACTTAACAAGACTAACACAAAAACCGAGGCCAAGTGCCACTTGCACATAAATCAAGACACGTCATCGAGATGAGCCAACTAAGCTTCATCAAGCCTCAATAACAACTAAAGATAAATGACACTCTAGAGTAAAGCACATTGACTAGAATGTCAACCTTCGATAAGGTAGGTCCAAAAACGTCAAGAAACCTAGGTTATTCAACCCAGAAGATCCGCTCATCAAATTTCAGATCCATAAGTTCCCAAAGGTCCAACAACTGATAACTAGGGTGCTCACAAAATTGCACGATGATCCAACGGTCAGATTGTCGTCAATCACACAAACGAGTGGCGGCCCAATTTGATCACCACACTAAACAATTGAATTTCGGGAAACCGAGATAGACATAGGTTCACAGGGTCACAAGAAGGTCTTTGCTAGTTAGATAACACTTGTGGATAGTCTCACGAACTGCCACAAGAAGGTCTTTGCTAGTTAGATAACACTTGTGTAACATATAATTTCAAAAAGTTGCAAGGTTTATTCTTATACAATACATGAGTTTTCTTTGTAATTTATATGTATAATGGTTAATATTGTAGCTATGATTGAGTTGTCCTACAAGTTTACACTCAATGCAGGTCCAAATGAAATGAAGCACTACTTAAAGGAATTGTTTCTAAAACCAAGACCTTCAACTTATTAATGCAACCATTATGGGATCCCCAAAACCAAAAGGTGCGCTGGTATTTCTGTGTTGATTATAGCGATAATCTTAGATTTTGATTAGGCAACTTGAAGAATTTGGTAGTTATGGTTGTAAGCAATCTGATTTAAATGTTGATTCTGAATTAACAGAGTATTAATAATTGTGAATTAACGGTGCAGGAACAACTCCTAAGTTGGTACTTCAATTGATGAATGTTAAAGCTCTGAGTATAGCTCATATCAAGACCCATCTTCAAGTAATTGAAGATGTATCAGAGCAAGAAGATGCAAGACCCAAGTCAAGGTGAACAAATTAACAAATTGCACACATGCTCACCTTCTCATGCAATAACAAATACAAAAATTAGGGTTTGTATATTTACAATCTTGCTCCAATCAAACGCATACATTCTATTTTAATTTTCTGTGTGAAATGGTCACTTCTTCCTTACAAAATGGTGTGCCAAAATACTCGGAAGTTGGAATTGTGAAACCAAGTCAACTCTCACTAAAAAATTTAAGTAATTTCAGTGTTACACAGATGCAAGTTATGTTTTAGTTATTCTCTAAACCTTTTAATTCCTTCTAAACTTGAAAGTAGAAAGCCAAGTCCCCAGACTACTTCAAGGGCTATGAGATCATCTGTGAACAACATGGCATAAGAATTTTACCAAAATGGTTTAGCTCTGAACCTCGTTATATGTCCATGTATTTTTCTTATAGAATGCATCCATCAGTGGATTGAAATAAGTTCTTTTCTAAATTTTCAGAGCATCAAAATTTAAGCTCAAGCGGTACCCCCATTTCATCACTCACCCAGCTGCGTGATTCATCATCTGCTTTTTTTCTCATATAGAAACAAATCTGTAACAATCAACGGTATGTTAAAACAGTTATAATTTATTCCCTTTTCCATAAGCTCTCTCTGCTTAAATTAAATTTTTGCTAACCCTTCTCTTCAGGAGCAATGATTATTACCCATGTATATCTGCAGTATCTGCTTTTCTTCTGCTTTTAGTTCATGATTAATTAATTGCCTACCCATAAATGGATTCAATTGGACATCCAAAAGTATTATCAAAGATGTAACCAAAAAAGTATTCGCTCCACAACTCTTGGTTTGACAACAAAAAAAATAAAAAATAAAAAAAAACCCTAAACCCTATGGTCTATGACGCTGAAGAGATGCACGCATACATTGCAAGAATCTTAAGGTTACAGTTGGACTTTACTTTAGTCTCCTACAACTCAATTGATATTGGTCTTCAACAGCTCTATGTCTTTGCGTTTTTCAAGGTGTGGTTTTTATTGATCTCAACTTTTAATTTGTTTTTCAAGTTTTGAGCTTTGGATTTGTAAAAACCCTTGATTGCATCAGGTATTGGTATGCTGTCTTATAGCAAAAAGAAGCTCTTTTTTTTGGGTTAAAATTTTAGTTTTTGTTATTTATTTTTTTTCGCAAAGGAAATTAGCTGATAGTAGTTTGCCAATTAGTTACAAAAGTTATATATTTTGTATGCAAAAATTCAAAGCACGCAGAGATCTCGAGTCGAAAACAGAGGTACTCATCCCTTTTTGTTCGATTTTTGCTTTATTTTTATCTCTGTTTTCATTTTTGGGTAGGATTTTGTGCTTTATGAATGTGAAATTTTTGAAGCAGCTAAATCTCATTTGGTTATGTTTGATTGATTGTTGCACTTGAAATTTTACGTTTGATTAGTGTATGTTTTCATAAGTAGATTATATCAAGCTCCATTCATGCCCACTTCTATTCCTACAAGCCCATTTTCTGTCAATGGTGACAACAGATGGTAAGCCTGAAGCCAAACCAGACACAAAGGAAATTGAAGTGAGTTCTGAATCTCTTCTCAAATACAAGGTAATTAAAACTTAGAAAAAAAAATTATTATGAGCACCAATAACAAAGGATTACTGATTTTCATATGTTTCTAACATCTTCTAATTCTGTCCTAAAATTGAAATTATGAATCCTAATAATTGAGATGCCAATGATCTGAAGCTTCTGACTGAATAAATACAGTTCTCGAAAATTTATTGTGTACTGTTATTCCTATGAAACTTTGAATAATAGGTGTTTCTGTTTGGCTTTGGTATAGTTGAGGTGAGAGTGAAATTAATGGATTGATGATCAATAACAATCCTCAAGGAAGACATCTTCCTGATATGCTTCGCGACTGGCAATTGTATTGAAGCTGGAAGATTGGATGCGTCTTCTCCTCCCCTCACCCCCTCACAATCTCAAAATGCCTCTGTCAGCTAAATAAATAGTGTACAAAGATGTTCTTCAAAATTTTATATCATGTTTGAATTTTTATATATGCATTATTAAAATGTTTTATATATTTCGTAAAAAATTACATAAATGCTGTTACATATTTGTTTACTAACAATAATAATATTTTACTTCCAGATTTCAATGAATATAGTTCTACTTTGTAATTTGGAGCCTTTTCAATCTGGGACAAACATTTAAGTTTGTGGTGTTGGCCTCGCTGTAAGTTTGGACAAACTTTGTTGATCCAAAATTTTTTGGGGCCTTTTCCGTATTTGTACTGATAATGTGTTACATGCATGATCTAGGTTGCTGAAGGTGCAAGAATTTCTGGGGCGCCACTGAGTATTGGGGTGGAGTTTGTGGACTTGAATCTCAAGAGGTTTGAGGAAAGTGTTTAAATTTTTTGTCCACTTTGATTTACCATGGTGAGTAGGACTAGGAAAACATAGAAACTAAGAAATTCGGTGAAAATAAGTTTGTGTATTCGAAAGACCATGAAAAACCAGTGCACAAGATGAAAAACGATTCGCTATTTTTATTATATGTTGGACGTAAATCAACATAGATAGGTTTTTTTTCTTCTGAACATAGATAATTAAGTTATAACTTTAACTTATATTTTTTATTTTCTTTTTGCTTTCATCTACCCAAGTCTTCAAGCAACTAAGGAAAAGACCGAGACATCAACCAATACAGAAGCTTCTGATAAGACTAATTGCATGATAGCTCTGAATCCACCTCTTCTACATACAAAACAGAGTAAGCATACCATTACAGTTAACTTCCACTCATACCAATCATTTACTATTATTCTAAAATCTTATATTTTCATGCGTAAAATTAACTTATCCCTTAATTGATGTTGATGTGTTTCTTACAACCATTTGTTTTCTGTCTTAATAGGTACCACTTCAACAACATGATGACCAGGAGAAAGATGTGGTCATTCACAAATAAGCAAGACCAAAGATTGACCAAAGCATTGAGCATATGTGCGGTGCCAACCTTCTGATAACTATGGACATGTATATTTTGGTAGCCTTCCTATCTTTTGAACAATGAGTGTTCAATCTTTTGATAATTATGAACTTATGTACATAAATTTAGTTTCCAACCATCTCTATCTTTTGAACAGTGGGCAATTGAACCTTGCCAATCTTTTTATAACTATGAACACTGCCAATCTCTATCTTATGTATATAAATCTAGCTTCAATCATTTCTGCTTTCTGTATGTGTATACTATCAAAACATTTTAAGCACCCGCAGCAACACGCATGCCACTTTTGCTAGTGCATTCTAAATTAACTAAAGTCAATACCTTCCATATCTGTTGAAAAGACATTCTAGATCACATGAAAGCATGTGTTAAGACAACCGACCAGCATAAAGACGCGTGTTGCCATATCGATCATCATAACGAGGCATTGCCAAGCTGCAAGAAAATTCATAAAACTTCGTAAGCACCAGCGCCGAATGTGAAACGTTGCTAAAATTTCAAATTCAGTAAATTAACTTACGGCAACATTAAACAGCAGAACATCTTAATACTTACAGTTGTACCAATGAATGAAATTTTCAAAACAGAAACATGAAACAGACCTAAATTATTAGTATCCCATAAAATTTGAGTGGGGCCCAATAAAATTTTCACACTAAACCAATTCTTCATATGGAACAATCCAACAATTAACCAGCTCAAAAGAAAAACTGAAGAAAGAAAAGTGGGGTAGGGAGGATAAACCTAATCATGCTTTCACTAATAACAATCCCTAATTAAGAATTAGAACAGGTAATTATTGCATAAATCCATCTAATCTGTAACTGAGAGATTCTGTCTTTTGATGATTTATAGAATGAAGCGATAAGTTTGATGACCAGGATACGTTTTGGGTATTTGACCTTAGCATAAATTGGGCTTGATTTAAATGGACCTCAGCCCATATAAGTTGGAAGAAATAGTAGGTGCTTTTTTTTTTTTTTTTTTTTTTTTTTTTTTTTTGGGAAACAAGAAATAGGAGTTTTTTATATTTCTTTTGAACACAAGTCGCACAGCTGCTTGCTAGTTTTGGTTAGTCGTACCACCGAGGGAAGTCCAAATCTTTGCCCAGAAGAAGGGCCTTACTTCTCCCGGAAGTACTTCTGCTACAAGTACTTTTCCTTTTGAACTCATCAAAAATTTTAAGGTAAATTACAAAAAACTACCTAAACTATTGGTGTCACGACACTTTCATACATCATCTTTAAAACGTGACAATGTCATACCGCATCTTACGAATTTGTGACAATGTCATACCTCCGTCAATTTTTCTGTTAGTTTTTCTATTAAGTGCTGACGTGGCAAGATATGGGGACCACTCACTAATACAGCTGGATTAAAAAATTATTAAATATATTTTTAATAATTAAAAATTAAAAAAATTAAAAAAAAATTATTTTTATATTAAATCTCTCTCTCTCTCCCTCTCTCGCCTCTCTCTCTTCTCTCTCCTTCTCCTTCTTCTTCTTCTTTTCTTTTTTTTTTAACAGCAAAATCTAATCGTTTAACTCCAGTAGGCAAATCAGTAGGCAAATCAGACCCCATTTCCGATACGGCGCTGTTGAATCTCCCTTCTCAAAACCTGAGCTTGGTGAAGAACCACCTGTTTTTCCCGGTCTTGAACCGCTCCTCAAACCGCTTCTTCACCTCCTTCAATGCAGTGACCTTCATGTCCTTGGTCTGCAAAGACTCGACGTTGACGACGTCCTTGAGATCCACATCCAGGGTGTACCGGGTGGGCATCAGGTGCTGGTAGTTCACGAGCTTGACGAAGGCCTTCACTCTGGATTTCTTGGCCGTCTTTTTGGCGAAGTTCTTGCGGATGACCTTGCTCGGGTATTTCTTGATCCCCGCAACCAAACAGTGGTCGTATGGACGATCGCGGGTGCCCTCGTCGAAGGCGCGCACAATGACGGCCTTGCGCCCGGCGTAGCGGCCCTGGAGGTTGATCACCGCTTTGTTTGGCTTCAGAAACTTAACCATTGTTTCTCTCTCCTCTCTCTCTCTGATGCTCGAGTTACATCTCCTGGGCCGAAACTGGATGGGTTCGAATTGTTTTTTTTTGTTTTTTTGTTTATGGGTTGCAGGTAGAGAGAAAGGGGGAAGAAGATGAAGATGGGGGAGGAGAGATGAGTGCGTGTTGGGTTTGGGGGGGGTGGGGGGTTGTACGGAAGGGGAACGGGAAGGGGTCGGGATGGTTGGGGGGAGATGGGAATGGGTTCTGGGCAGAGAAGAGCGAGAAGAGAGAGAGGCGAGAGAGGGAGGGAGAGAGAGAAAGAGAGAGAGAGAGAGAGAGAGAGAGAGAGATTTAATATAAAAATAAATTTTTTAATTTTTTTAATTTTTAATTATTAAAAATATATTTGATTATTTTTTAATCCAGCTGTATTAGTGAGTAGTCCCCATATCTTGCCACGTCAGCACTTAACAGAAAAATTGACGGAGGTATGACATTGTCACAAATTCGTAAGATGCGGTATGACATTGTCACGTTTTAAAGATGAGGTATGAAAGTGTCGTGACACTAATAGTTAAGGTAGTTTTTTGTAATTTACCCAAAATTTTATTAAAGTCCAAGGCTCTTTGAAAGTGCTTCCTCAAATAGCACTTGACAGGTGCTCTACGGAAAACACTTCCATTAACCAGTACCACTTATAAATTGAACATAAATGCAAACATAAGCGTGTTTGACTTCATAATGTGCTTTTAGAGAAAGTTCCCATGGGCATTGGAAAAGCACTTGTATTTCATTGGCCACTTGTTCTAGCACAGGGGCACAGCACCGAATACTTGAATAAAGAATGGCGCCCAGAGCATCGAGAACTGCAGGCCAAACGAAACAGACAACCACGAGGAGCCAGGAGTTGACCCATATGGCACATTGACAAGAGGCTTCCGTCCTCAGAAAGCGAGAAGCGCTCCGAGAGAGTTGGAACATTTTGATGGCAACCAACACAGAGGGAGCGTTGAAGCTCACACTTTTCCACCATGAAAATCACAGGGTTATATCAAAGGAGAAAATCTGAGACTATCCCCATTTGGCGAGCTGGGAGTATTTGACACGGGAGTGGCCATCCCCACTGAGATTAAAACTCAAGAAAAACCATGTGTATGCCAAATGACGAATCTGCCTACGGTTGCCAGTGAAGCGGACATCCCAATCCTGTCAAAGCATAATCAAGTTCCAAGCGAAAATTGGTAAGAACGTTCTCAGGTGAATTGGTACAAAATGCGGCAACGCAATCCAAGAAGTTGGAAGAAAGAAGAAAATCAAACATAAGCTACCAAATAAGGGAATGATAACAAGCGCTGAAAGTATGATTGAAGAGAAGAAAACAACTAAATAAATACCTCGTTCCAGATTAATGCCCCATTGCAATCCTAACATCAGCAAGCTTCAAAGCAGGTGCATCATTCACTGCATCAGTGGGGCTGAAAGAACTAAACTATATTTACCTAGCACATTGTGGACTAAAATACTTTTCCGTAAGAACAAACTGAATTAAAAGATAAAATTGTGGACTATATATATATATATATATATATATAGTCTGTACAAACTGGGGATTAAGGGCTGGTTTGGTATTGCTGTGCTTTGAAAAAAAACTGCTGTGAGAATAAGCGGCTGTGAAATAAATCAGCTGAGTGTTTGGTAAACATTTTTGTAAAAGTGCTTTTGGAAAAAAAAGCAGTTTGATAGTGGGTCTTTTCATTAAAGGAGCACTGTAGCTCCGTGTGCTTTGAAAAAAAACCAATTTTCCAAAGCTACAAATAGCTGCTTCAGCTTTTTCCTTTGATTTCAGCTTATTCTCACAGCAGTTTCTAAAATAAGCCCCTTTTTTTTAGTTTACCAAACACCTAAAACTCTTACAGCTTTTTTTCATGGGTGCTTTTTTTTAAAGCACCTCACTCCCAAACTAGGGCTAAGCATTGCAGATTAATACGCGTCTAGCCTTTCTATTAAAAGATAATCCAAAGGCAGGAGTTGCAGAAAAAGGCAGCAAAGGTAAGAAAGGGTAATTTGGCTCAATCCCTCGATACTTTAGAGGGTGCATTATCATTGATTTAAATAGTGTACAATGACTTGATTTACAAGTATAATTAATATACAAATAATACATAAAAGGAATGTTTTAATAATACAAAGAAATCTAGAAATCATGATGAAACAGGAAACAATCTCAAGAGATCATGAAGATATCATCTTTTACACCCTTGCAAGCTGATAGTATAATCGAGTACAGGAAGCTTGGAAACCAAAAGTCGAAAACGAGGAAGAGAAAGACCCTTGGTGAAGATATTAGCAATCTAATCATGAGTGGAAACATAACGAACGTCAATCTCCTTGTGAACAACCTTCTCATGAACATAATGGTAATCCACCTCAACATGTCGAGTGCGAGCATCAAACACCGAATTGGAAGCAAGGGAGATAGCGCTGATATTGTCACAAAACAGAGTGGGGCAATGTAGAGGGAACTGTAGCTCACGAAACAACATACAAAACCAGGCGATGGTGGCAGTGGTGATGGCAAGTTGACAATACTCGGCTTCAGTGCTTGAGCAAGAGACCCTATTCTGTTTCTTGGCACTCCATGAGACAAGATTGGAGCCCATATACAAAAAATAGCCTCCGATGAAACGCCGGTCATCAGGATCCCTGACATAATCGGCATTGGAAAATGCCGTAAGACGAAGGGAACCAGGCCTGTAGGTAAGACCATGAGTAGAAGTGCCAGCAAGGTAAGGAAGAATGCGTTAGATGGCGGCCCAATGTGTGGAAGTCAGCTGGTGAAGAAATTGGTATACTTGATTGACCGCAAAGTTGATGTTGGGATTAGTGAGAGTACAGTATTGAAGGGCGCCGACAATACTACGGTATTCAGTAGGATCCAACAGAGGGTCACCATCGTGAAGGCTGAGTTGTCGCCCACTGACGACACGGGTAGGAAATGGCTTGGCACCAAGCATTTTGGTGCGATGAAGAAGGTCAGTGGTATACTTATGTTGGGAAAGAGAGAGACCAGATGGAGTACGGACCACCTCCATAATAATGGACCGGCCCAAGGTCCTTCATTGAAAACCGTAGGTCCAAATTCTTAATGAGTGTGACAATGTGAGAGGGATTATTCCCAGTGACCAAAATATCATCAATATAAATTAAGAGATAAATGCGAGTAGGGCCATGAATATAGGTAAAAAGCGAATGATCCGCTATAGATGGACGAAAACCCAAATCTTCCATATGAGTGGAAAAGCACTGGAACCAAGCACAGGGCGCCTGCTTAAGCCCATATAAAGAACGACACAGGTGGCACACATGATGAGGAAACTGTGGATCAACAAAGCCACGAGGTTGGTGCATATAGACCTCTTCAGATAAAGAACCATGGAGAAAAGCATTCTGAACATCCAATTGGCGAATAGGCCATTTAAATTGAACTGAAAGAGCCAAAATTAACTGAATAGTAGAGTGATTGACAACAAGACAAAAAGTTTCACCATAATCAAGGTTGGGGTTGCTGATGAAAACCAAACGAGCTTTATACCACTGAATAGAGCCATCGAAATTCAATTTAATATGAAACCCCCATTTGTTTGGAAAAATATTCATAGAAGCAGTACGAGGAACAAAAGTCCAAGTATCGGCGCGCTGAAGTGCATTAAATTCATCGGCCATTTCAGTACATCATTCTGGGAATTTATTGACCTGACTAAAACATGTAGGCTTAATAGAGAGCATATTTAGGAGGCTTAAGAGAAGCCGTTTTGGACCGGGTTAGCGTACCATGGGAATTAAAGGTAGCTGCAAGTATAACAGCAGCATATTGGGCCTCAGAAGGTGCAGCAGATAAGGCTACAGGAGCAACTGCAGCTGTGGGCCTAGAAGCTTCAAGTTGGGCTGCAGCTTGGGCAAAAGAAAAAACCCGCCTATGAGGGTCATGGGAGTAGACCTGCAGGGCAGCTGTGGTAGGCTTTGTGATGGGCTGGCTTGATGACTCTCCAAAGTGAGGGACACAACCACTGGTTGGCTGCTAAATTGTCAGGGGGCACTTAAGAAAGGCCCAGTGATTTCTAAAGCAGGAGGATGAGACAAGGCCAGGAAGGATTGGGCAAGAGAGCCAGAGATTTCCTTGAAAGGAAAAGAACACAACATGGCGTGATTAAAGGATGCGATTGGTAGAGATGTCTAAGCACCGATAACCTTGATGATTGAGAGAGTAACCAAGAAAAATACACTTAGTATAACGAAATTGCAATTTATTATTATTATATGGCTTAAGGTAAGGAAAGCATGCACACCCAAATGTCTTAAAAAAACTATAATTAGGCTCCTTATGAAACAGTTTTTGATAAGGAGACATAAAACCAACTTTAGAAGGGAGCTAATTGATAAGATAAATCGCGGTGCACATGGCCTCAACCCAATAGGCAAGAGGCATTGACGCGTGGGCCATTAAAGTAAGTCCAGTGTCAACAATGTGACAATGTTTTCGTTCCGTCAAACCATTTTGCTCGGGATGGTGAGGGCACGAGAGACGATGATGAATGCCATGTTGAAGTAAAAAATTCTTGAATTGGTGACTAGTGTATTCGCCCCCACCATTATACTGAAACATCTTAATTTTAGTGGAGAATTGATTTTCAACCAAGGCCTTAAAGTGAGTAAAAATATTAAAAACTTCATATTTTAATTTCATGGGATAAATCCAAGAATAACAAGAGAAATTATCAACAAATAGGACATAATATTGAAAACCACTAACTGATTTATTAGATGCACTCCAAACGTCGGAGTGAATAAGCTCAAAAGAAGCGTGAGTAATAGACAAAGATGCAGAAAAGGGTAACTTAATGCTTTTGCCTAAAGGACAAGAATGACACATAAAATTATTAAGAGGCTGGTTGCCAAAAACAGGCAATTTATTTGGATGCCTAGAAAAAAGTAACTTCAAAATTGAAGAAGATGGATGGCCTAAACAAGAGTGCCAGACATCACTACCAACACGAACACCAAGGAAAGTAGCACGACCATAAGCAGACGGTGATGAAGATGAAAAGGGATAAAAACCATTGCTACTCTTGCCCGAAAAAAGAATCGTCCTCGTCTCCATATCCTAAATATAGAAACAAGTGGGAAACAATGTAATATAACAGTTGTTATCCAACATAAACCGATTAATAGACAACACAAAAGTAGAAACATCCGAACAATGAAGAAAATCATTAATCTTGAAAGAAATATTATTATGAGAGAGAGTTGAGGTGCCAATACAGTTAATGGGAAAACCTGTACAGCCAACGACACCACTGACAGAATCACCACCACGATAGTCACGGAACTAAGACAAGGTATTGAGGTCATTGGTGATATGCAAGTTGGCCCCGGAATCAAGGAACCAAGGGTGGGAGTGTTGAGCCGTCAAGGCAATGAGACGGGAAGAAGGAGGGCGACCTTCATAAGCTAAATTGAGGCATTGATCATAATCAAGGTCACCATGGCCGAAAGTGTTGCAAATCCAGCAGCGAGGACGGGAAGAGCCTTGCGATGGGGCTGGGCCAAGAAGCCCAAAAACATTGTTGTAGCCATGGAATCTAGGAGGATGATCCCCACAATCGCGAAAATTACGTACACGGAAACCACCAACACCTCGATAGCCATGATAGCCATCACCTCCATTGTTGCGAGTGTTATCCATAATGTCTATATGGTTAAAACACAATATACAATAATTGAGAACTAATATGAAACACTTACTTGTTGAAGATGTAGCAGCCATGTGGACTGTGCGTAACTTAAAGACACCAACTCTTGTGGAATAGTTGTGATCGAACAGTACACCGATTCTTCTGTAAACTCCTAGCTTTATGACAATGCTCTATAGGAAGCTCTTCTTGTCGTGTCTAGGGTTGGCAGGGACCGATGCTTTATATATTATCCAAAAGTCTTAGATTTCATCCATAAGGGAAAGCTAAGAACTCTCCTTTCTTGGCTCTCAAGTAATATCATAATCATATATACCTATTAAGGACTCAATCAAAACCTACTTATATTGTAAGACACTTAATGTAGGATTGATATAAGGAAATCAAATCGCAACTTAACTAATCTCCAACTTATACATTCCAATTACATATAGTAGACCATTTATGGTTGATTTACATTGAATAAATCCAACATTCTCCCACTTGGTCTACTAATTGTAATGATCATGCTTCATACATATGTCGGAGAACATTGTTTCTTTAATGGCCATATCCTTGCGACATAATTCCATCCTTAATTCAAATTTCTGTTAAATGGATTTCTCAATGCAGGACTAACAAGGTTGTTAAGATATTTCATCTTAGTACCTTCATAATCACATACATTGTGTCAACCATTCACATGAAAACCATCAAATTATGATCTAGAGATGAACCTTAACTTAAGAACTGTCTTACACTATATCATCTCAGGTCCTCTTTATTGTAACTTTAAGTCATACCTTATCCTTTTGAACGATACACATGTCTGCCAATGCAGACTTTTTTATCATTTCAAGGTCACGATTATGCCTTTAAAATAGCCTACATGTTTACCAATGTAAACTTTTATTATTCCAAAATGTCACTGTATACTTTTAAGGCATGCTGCATGTTTGCCAACGCAAACTTTTATCATTCCAAGATGAACTTATGCCAAATGTAATAAATATGCATGCAACTCGTGAACACAAAATTAAACTAACAGCAATCTTTATTCAAACCGAACCTCAGAAACAAAACTTATCTAAAACTTAGAACTCAGTGAGCTTAACTCACTTATATAACTGCAACTTAAAGGAAACAGCTTTCTACTCCCACTAACTCAGCATATCAAAATTCGAGATCAATCCCATATTCTCTGTATGCTTCTTGAAAACCTTGACTAGAAGTGGCTTGTTCAAGGGATCTGCAAGCATTGATGCCGTATCAACATAGCTAATCTTTATGAACCCTTGCTTAATCTTTTCTCTGATTAACTTGTACTTGATATGCATATGTTTGGTTCCAGAAGACCTCTTGTTGTTTTTCGAATAGAAAACTGCAGCAGTATTGTCACAAAATATCTTCAACGGTTTTGTGACAATATTGAGAACTCTCATTCCTTCTATGAATTTTCCAATCTATACAGCCTGGGAAGTAGCTTCAAAACAAGCCATGTATTCTGCCATCATGGTAGATGTCGCTATGTTCTTCTGTTTCATACTTTTCCACGAGATTGCACCTCATCCCATCATGAAGATGTAACTAAAGGTTGATTTCATTGAGTCTTGGCATCCTGCAAAATCTGAATCACAATAGCCAACTAACTCGAGCTTGTCACTTCTTTTGTATACTAACTTATAATCTTTGGTTTTCTGCAGGTATCTGAGCACTTTCTTTGCTGCAATCCAATGAGCATATCCAGGATTCGATTGATATCTTCCCAGCAAACTCAATGCAAAAGCAATGTCAGGTCTGGTGCATACATGTGCATACATTAGGCTCCCTACAACTGAAGCATAAGGTTTGTCATTCATCTCAAGCTTTTTAGTTTCAGTTTTAGGGCTTTGCAACTTACTTAGTTTATCTCCTTTTGTCACTGGCACATCACATCCGCTGCATGTTGACATATTAAACCTCTTGAGTATTTTGTCAATATACCCCTTCTGTGATAACCCAAGTAAACCTCTCCTTTTGTCACGGGTAATTTCTATCCCCAAAACATAAGAGGCTTCAACCATATCTTTCATCTTAAAGTTGTCACTAAGTATCACTTTTGTTTCATGTAGTAAGGTCAAATCAGTGCTAGCTATGAGGATATCATCCACATACAGCACCAACATAGTAAAATGTCTCCCACTGGATTTGAAATATATGCACTCATCTTCTGTATTCTCATCAAAACCATGTGACTGCATAACTTCGTCAAACTTCAAATACCATTGCCTCGATGCCTGCTTTAAGTCATAAATTGATTTTCATAGTTTGCATACTAATTCCCTTTTATCAGAGTCAATGAAACCCTCAGGCTACTTCATGTAAATCTCTTCCTCCAAGAAACTAATTAGGAATGCGGTCTTTACATCCATTTGATGTAAATGGAGATCATAGTGAGCCACCAAGGCCATAACAAACCTGAATGAATATTTTGTCGAAACTGGTGAGAATGTCTCAGTGTAATCTGTTCCCTCTTGTTGAGTATATCCCTTGGCTACAAGTTTAGCCTTAAATCTTTCAATTTCTCCCTTGGAATCCTTCTTGGTCTTATACACCCATTTACATCCAATTGGTTGCACCCCGTTTGGCAATACTGTTAATTCCCATACTTTATTCTTTTCCATGGATTCAAGCTCACTCTCCATAGCTTTTATCCATTCTTCTTGCTGCATTCCACTTATAGCCTCTTTATACATGGAAGGGTCGCCAATGTTAATATCTGCTTCACTTAAATATACCATAAAATCATCTGAAATTGCTGATTTTCTTACTCTTGTAGACTTTCAAAGTTCAGGAGCCAAAACTTCAAGAACAGGTTCTGTGACTTACACTGGATCTTGTGGAACAATATCTTCAGCATCATGCTATTCCATATTTCCTGTAGCATCATCATTGACATCCCTTGTATTATCCTGTATGATATTCTCAACAACTTCAGTAGCTGGTGGTAGAGAAATATTGTCTTTTGCATCTTCTTGTGAGTCGTGCTCATCTTCTTCCTCAAATACCAAACTTCGATTCGAAACCTCTTCTGACACTTCTTCTATAAACTTGACTTTATTTGTCTTAATAAAACGCATAGAGTTGCCTGGACAATAAAATCTGTACCCTTTTGTTCTTGGTGGATAACCAATGAAATAGCAACTTATAGTTTTGGGATCTAACTTCTTTTCATGAGGATTATATGCCCTTGCTTCTGCTTTACATAACCATATTCTCAAATGTAACAAGCTAGGTTTTTTGTTGTTCCAAAGTTCAAAAAGTGTGGACGTAACAGATTTGCTCGGTGCCCTATTGCAGATATAATTTGCAGTTTTAATTGCATCACCCCATAGAAACATTGGCAAGTTGGTGGTGCTCATCATGCTCCTTACCATATCCTTCAATGTACGATTCTTTCTTTCAGAGACACCATTCTGTTGTGGTGTTCCAAGATTTGTATATCGAGCTACAATTCTTTCACTTTGCAGATAAAGTGCAAAAGGCCCTGGGTTTTTGCCATGTTCAATGTATCTCCCATAGTATTCACCGCCTCTGTCAGACCTCACAGTTCTGATTTTCTTATCCAACTGTTTTTCAACTTCAGCCTTGTAAATTTGAAAAGCATCCAGATCACAAGACTTCTCAGTAAGCAGATATAGGTAATAGTATCTCGAATGGTCATCTATGAATGTTATGAAGTATTTATAACCATCATAAGTAGGTGTAGGAAAAGGGCCACATATGTCAGTGTGCACAAGCTTCAATAATCCATTGCTTCTGGCTGCATCTTCCTTGTGTGAACTTACCATTTTTCCTTTTATGCATTCAATACATATATCCGGATTTTCAAACTCAAGTGGTGGAAGTATACCACTTTTACTTAGAATTTTTATTCTCTCAATCGAAATATGCCCTAATCTTTTGTGCCAAAGAGTGGATGAAGTCTCATTTTGATTCAATCTTTTTTGTCCAATCAAAAGTGCTACACGACATGATTCTTTGCAATTCAGTCTAAACATTCCACCAATATGCAAGCCATTTCCAATAATCTGAGAATTTTTGTGAATCGAAAAGCCACTGTTATTTATTGAAAATACAGAATCCTTCATAACTAGTTGACTAACAGATACTAAGTTCCTTCGTATTGAAGGTACATAACACACATCCTCAAGGTCTAAGGTAAAACCCGATTCTAACTTTATTTTAACTGTTCCAATGAACTCAACAGCAGCTCTTCCTCTATTCCCAACGATCACTGAGACTTCATCCCTTCTTGGCACTCTCTTGCTTATGAATCTCTGTAATGAATTTGTCACATGTATTGAAGCACCACTGTCAATCCACCAAGAATCCCGAGCATATTCTACATTATTTGTTTCAAAACAAACCAAAACTTCACCTTTAAAAATCATAACATTACCTTTTCCCTTGCCACTGTCGATCCACTTTTTATACTTCTGGAAGTGTCTCTTCATGTGCCCAGGTTTCTTGCAGAAAAAACACTTTCCCTTAGCTTTGAACCCTTTATTCGCATTAACTTTGGGGTGATGCGGTGCTCCTTGGTTGTGCTTCTGTCTTGCAGTGCTATTGTTATGATAATTAGTCAACATATTCACCTTCTTTTCAAAAATTTCCTGTCTTATATGCTACTCCTCATGCACACAGATTGCAATCAATTCATTAAGACTCCACTTCTCCTTATGTGCATTGTATGTGCTTTTTAACTATGAGTACTCTTTCGGCAATGAATTAAGTGCAACATGAACTAAGAAAAGATCACTCATAGGGACTTTTAGAGCATTTAATTTAGCACCAATATCCAGCAATTCTAATATATGTTCTCTAACACATCCCATACCGTTATACTTTTTGGTCATAAGTTCATTCATGAGATTACCAGTTTCTGACTTATCTGATTCTTTGAACTTCTCATCAATGGATGCCAAGAATTCCTTGGCATTCTCGGACTCAGGAATACCACCTCTTACTGTGTCGGACATGGATATCTTGATCACCAAGAGAGCAATTCGATTTGCCTTCTGCCACCTCTCATACTTTGCCTTGACATTAGCTGCAGCATCTGTAGCAAGTTCTGGAGGAGGATTCTCTCTCGTTGCTATGTCCAAATCCATTAAACCCAGGCAGATCTCAAGGTCTTGTTTCCACTTTTTGTAGTTTGTTCCACTTAGGGTTTGAACAGTGTTCACAGCATTCATCACTGAATATAACATGCATGCATCGATTAAACCATTCCCAATAAACTTTATAAAAACAAAATTGATCCAACACTTGTGAGCAAGATGAATCAATATGTTTTCTGACACTGATTTATGCATTATATCAGTTACCTTCATACTGATTCCCAATACTTGTGAGCAAGATGAGAATCTTCACAGCTTATATAATACATAAATCATGCCATACCATTCATATATGATCCAGAAAAAAATGATCAACACTTGTGAGCAAGAAGAACGGTTTCTATATCATATATTGAAAGCAACTTTTATGAACAACAACTTTACTACATGATTCAACTTCTCATGATAAACGGTTGTAGCTTGAATAAATGATTAATTGAATTATGCAAATGTTGTTCACATCAACTTTAAGAGTATAGAATTATTGATGATCATGCAGAACAGTTAAAACTGACATGAATTTTAAAACCATGCAGAATCATTACGTTGAATGTTTTGACCGTCATAAGATACGATTATAACTTTACATATACAGGTTGATCAATCAATGATATATATAAGGTATTGATTCTTTATTGGTTTTAACCATACAAACAATGGCTCTGATACCAATTGTTATCCATAATGTCTATATGGTTAAAACACAATATACAATAATTGAGAACTAATATGAAACACTTACTTGTTGAAGATGTAGCAACCATGTGGACTGTGCGTAACTTAAAGACACCAACTCTTGTGGAATAGTTGTGATCGAACAGTACACCGATTCTTCTGCAAACTCCTAGCTTTATGACAATGCTCTATGGGAAGCTCTTCCTGTCGTGTCTAGGGTTGGCAGGGACTGATGCTTTATATATTAGCCAAAAGTCTTAGATTCCATCCATAAGAGCAAGTCCACCCCTAAGACTGGGTGCCAGCACCCAGCCCATTTATCCACTCAAGTGAACAGTAACATACTCCAATAAACAGTAATAGGCCACTGCATCTCCACCCCTAAAAAAATGCGCTGGCGCCTAGCCCATTTATAATATTTTTAAATTTTTTGTAAAAGAATAAAAAAATAAAATAGTTTTAATTTTGGATATGATTTTTAACGAATCTCGTCACGCCACGTGTCACAACGTAAGATCTTCAATGAGCTTCCACGAAGACATTTTTTCTCTCTTAAAGTGTAGAAAATATTGAAATGTAGATAGTATAGAAAGTGTAGAAATATTGAAATGTGGTGTAAGGTTGAAGAAGAGGGTTAGGTATTTATAGAAAAAATATATATAGTTTTTAAAATTTTTCTGTATTTTTAAAAATAAAATTTCGTATTTTTTAATATTTTTAAATTAATTTTAATGTAATTAATTAATCTGGACCGTTGGATTTGAAAAATATTCAAATCCAAGAGCCAAGATCACGCCACGTGTCCAACGGTCATAAATCTGACCGTTGGGCTTTTTTTTAATAGAAAAAAACGTGGATCGTTGATCTTTGATCGAACGGTCCATTTTAAAAGTTAAATTTCAAATTTTTTTACCGTTGGAAATCCAACGGCTAAGAAGACAGCCACGTAGCCCATCCCAGGCCACCGCAAGTGGGGCTGACACGCGGGCCCTGCCGCGTGCAATGTTGTCTGTTACTCGCCCCCAGACGCGGGTGTTGTGCACGCGCCAGGCAGACTGCCTGGCTTCTTGGTCAGTCCATTTTGGGCTGGGCCAGAGGCCAGCACGGGCTGGGTGCCAGGGAATAACATGGGGTGGACTGGATTGACAGGGTGCTGGACAAAATGCCCAGCGGTGGAACTGCTCTAAGGGAAAGCTAAGAACTCTCCTTTCTTGGCTCTCAAGTAATATCATAATCATATATACCTATTAAGGACTCAATCAAAACCTACTTATATTGTAAGACACTTAATGTAGGATTGATATAAGGAAATCAAATCGCAACTTAACTAATCTCCAACTTATACATTCCTATTACATATAGTAGACCATTTATGGTTGATTTACATTGAATAAATCCAACAGCGAGGACTATCATTCTAGGGACGACCACCACCACGATCACCCCATAGGAGAAACAGCCAGAGCCACGATCACCGCCACGATCATACGCTGAGCGGCCACGAGAGGCAGAGGAGTCGCGGGAGGCAACCAGAACTGAGACACTAGAGTTCGGCAGATGATGAGGATCAACAAGGCGGAGTTCAGCAGTGAGAAGAAGAGCCTCAAGATCAGAAAGATGGGTTTGTCACGGGCCTGAGCAGCGCAACAGTGTTCTCAAATTTGGGGCCAACGTTGGACATGACAACTAGCACCATGTCATCGGTAGAAACAGGCGCTCCAGCAAGAGCCAATTGATCTGCAATACCATTGATCTTATCAAGAAAATCAGAAATTGAAGAATCACCTCGCTTGGTCTAGAAGAAAGTGGTACGAAGTCGAAGGCTGCGACTTTGGTTTGTAGAGGCAAAACGCTGCTGAAGAGCAACCCAAACATCATGGGCAGTGGAATAACGAGCAGTCCCAACGAGGGCTTGATGACTAAGAGAGCCATTGATCCAGGAAAGCACAAGCTAGTCTTTCTGAATCCATTCAGCATATGCGGGGTGGGGTTTGGTAGAGACTTTACCGGTATCATCAGACAGGAACGCCAAGGGGCAAGTGGAAGAACCATCAACAAAAGCCATCAATTGACGACTGCGAAGAACAAGAAGCAACTGAGCCAACCAAAGAGAATAGTTGGAAGAGTCAAGCTTGATGTTGATCGCATGAGAAACAGAGGGGAAGACACAAGGAGGATTAGAAATTAAAAAAATAATAATAAAGAAAAAAAAAGGACGCTAGTCACTGGCTCTGAGATACCATAAAAGATAACCCAAGGGCAGGAATTGTAGAAAAAGGCAGCAAAGGTAAGAAAAGGTAATTTGGCTCAATTCCTCGATACTTTAGAGGATGCATTATCATTGATTTAAATAGTGTACAATGACTTGATTTACAAGTATAATTAATATATATAAATAATACATAAAGGGAATGTTTTAATAATACAGGGAAATCTGGAAATCATGATGAAACAGGAAACAATCTCAAAAGATCATGAAGATATCATCTTTTATCTATGACTACGACTACATCCACTCTAACATATAGAGCTTACTGTAATATGGATCATATAGGTCATATCTTCTCATTGCTTACTTCCAAACTCGTACAATATCCAACCTGCTAATATTAGAAACGAGCAATGACATCCAAGATATAGTGGTCATCTCATCGACGTCCCCTCTCACCTCCATAGAAGTACTTAGCCACATGGGAATAATATAAAAGCAGACACAAAATTTACCCTAGAAAGTTGCTACTGCCAGAACTGCCCATGCCAAAAGGTATATCACGGACCAGGAACTTCACACAACGTGTCCCTATGTCATCCAGTATCTCAAGACACTCCTGCAAATCTGCATCACAGACTAACATCACCCATTCCTCTTCGTCATCCAAATACCTGAGTTGGAATGTCCCGTTTTGCAACTTCAACCTCTTTGCAACCTCTTCATACAGTTGAAGGCACCCAAGAGAAGGCTCAAACTTGAACCTGATTGTATCCTCTATATAAGTAGCTTTCACAATTATTTTTGATCCATTCCCACCGGTGGTTGTCTCGACTTGTGGGTGCTTTTGCTCCTCAAAGCTCTGAGAGCTTGATGAGTGGCCCTGCATAATTGAACCAAAGCCATTCGATGAATCTGTCAAGCTCAAAGAACTATGCTGGTTATATTCAACAATTCCATCATTTCCATGTACTCCCATATCCATCTCATCAGTAGCAACCAAGAAGCCTGAGCTCTGAGACACAAAGTGGCAGTCAGAGTTCTGAGTGTAACCCCATTTATTAACTTCTTTTGCAAGATAAGAGCCCTTCGTATCAGGTGTTGTCTCACAGTTAGTAGGATCGCATGACCCAAAATCTATTGCAATGGGCTTGGAATCCCCTTGAGGCATGAGAGGGATGCTCTGATTTTTTACCTCATTCTCATCAGAAGTTGGAACACAATTCCCATCCTTTTCCAACTTAACAGTCAAATTCTCACCATTATTGATAGACAATGGAGACACTGAAACAAGATCTAGGGTAACTGGTTCAGAGTTCTCAACATACAGATTCTTCTCGGGAAATAAAATATTTTTGGGCGCATCAACTTCCTGGATGATGGATCCCGTTGCCACAAACCTCCCAGTAGTTGGGTCATACTTCAATCCTCCATCCACCCCCTGAACAGAATCAAGCACATTCTGTATTTTCTCCAATGAACGGTTCACCTTACTTATTTTACGAGATGGCCATTTTGAGATACCATGTTGTCTGCATATCCTTTTTAGCGTAGTGGGGCAAACTACCAAAAGACAATGATATGTTAAATAAAGAAATCCTTTCAGTAGATTAGCAAGAATTATACTTAAAAATAAAAACAATAATTTGGATCGAAACTTGATAGTAAATTTTTCTATGCATGGACTGACTAGACTAGCATGGAGGAGATACATGATTCTATAAGAAAAATACTGAGGGTAGAAAAATAAGCCCCATCTGCAGCTTATCACAGAAAAGCTTAATAATCAATAGAGAATACGTGAAGTTACTTATTATAATGAGTTAGAGAATATGTGAAGTTACTTGTTATAATAAATTGATTAAAGCTCATATAGATTCTGAAAAATATAAACATCTTCTTTTGATTTAACTAGTAAAGCATCAAATCCAACAATAAGTAGATTCGTCATGCTTGACTCTCACCTCCTATATTTTTTGCAGCATCCTTGAGACTACCAGAGAAGTATTGCTGTAAAACACTCAAGCTCACATTTTTCTCTTTTGTAGTTCGCTTTTTCTCCACCTGCCTTCTTGATCCACTCGGTGCCTATACAAAGAACAATATAAAAAGTTATCCCTCCAACAATATTGTTCCTCGAGTGAAGATCCAACAATGAAACATTATAACAACATAGCTTTCCAAGTAGCAATAATAAGGACCCTTTCAGTGTTTCCATACTTACAGAAACAAAATCCACGGAGATGTTTAATTTCAACCAGTAATAAGAAACATAAGGATAATGTGGTCATAAGGACCCAACGCAGAACATAGAAGATGAGGTGAGTCTCCCACATAAATTTATAACACAATATTTAAGATAGAGACTAAGATGCACCTCCACTAGTCAATACAGAAGTTCATAATGTATCAATAATTTATCCACAATATTGTTCTTCTATAAAAGCAATACCTTTGCAGGAGGATTATCTCTTTTGATTCCCCCATTTTTTCGATTAAAAACATTAAAGGTGACATTCTTCGCCGATTTCATTTCACTATCTGACAGTATTGTCCGAGAATGACTCTGCGGGATATTGGGGCTCGACCCCTTCTGAAACCTAGTGTTGGTGCCTTCTAACCCAACTAATTCTGCATCTGAAGCTGTCCTTAAACTTTTACAAATTTTCTGCATGGTACCTGAGAGTTTGTTTAACACAACTTGTTGTTCGGTACTCCCCTTCACATTGACAGGGAGAAAAAACTCCAATATATAGTCATCGTCACTGGTGTAGGTGCTCCTTAGCCTGATTGCGACGGCGGCATTCAAACCATACTTGCGTGCATGATGAACAAGTGGATATTCACATATATCATACACCTTAACATCATTTATGAAGAATGGATGATTTGATTGAAGTGCTTTCCCAGCAATTCCCTCCCCTTCCTCAAGATGATGTTCTGCACATGCATGCACAAAGCCTTGTATTCTGCTATCATTTACATAACAAGCTGTTTCCTCGATGCATAGTATACATTTCTCATTTGAATTTGTAATACCCCCTTTGGCACGTACTCTTTTAATTTCATCGCCATTACCCTCAGAGTAGCAACAAGGAATCCAGGTCATAGCCAATGGCAATAAATGCGCATGACATACAACCCGTAAGACATCTCTTATTTCAGTTAAAGCAGCCCTTTGGTTTTCTGAGAGGCACTGAGAGAAAAAGTTCTCTTATAAGTGCAGAAAATTATAGTAAGGAAAATATTATGACATAAATAAATAAATAACAAAGAAATAAACAACATATTCTGACATGTACCTGGGGAAGAAGTCGGAGAGGCGCATTGGTGCTCAAATTAACGGCCTGCAAATAATTGCCATCAAAATATACTAATTTTTACACTTTAACATTGACAACATTAATTAACAAATTAAAACATATAGGGTAGTATCATTTGTACAAAAGCTTGGGAAGCACCACACAAAAATTAGTAAATGCAACTTTTAGGGCGTTCATTACATCTACTAATTCCACTAACATGAACCTAAAAGCTTAAAAGAGAGAAGAAGAAGGATATGCATCAATCATTTGCATATGGTATGTGTGTTTGTTAAACGAGAAGAAAGAAACTGACCTGGAGCGCACCGCAAACTATTTCCATCTCCGTATCAAAATTGGGCTTCTCTTTTGTACTGACAAGTTCCAATACAGCACAGCATGACATTGTCATGTCAAAATCAAAAATTGGTAAAGCAATTGATCCACGAACTTGATGATTAGCTGCATAATCCACCCGTAGGTACTCAGTCTTATTGTAAAAAATAACGTTTGAAGTCCACTCTGGAATTTTGGAGACAAATACACGGCCAGGAAGACCCAAAATAGAACTCTGTTTTTCTTCTGTAGAGAATGTAAACATCCTTGAGACTTCACGATACCCTGCAAGAATATGGTCAAGCAAATAAGGTTGCTCACAAGTGCTTAATAAGAACTGATCACCGTGCTTCATGGGAACCCATAATTGTGCTAAAATACCCCCACCGGAAGTCTCTTTAAACATCGACAGTGCCTCAAGCATCTTCTCATTAAGTGACAACCCAGGTGGCCTATAGATCATATAACTTTCCATGTCCATGGGATGTTTGTGTTGAAAAGAACTATTATTTAACTTAATAGCTGAGTCATTAGCCTCATCGGAATCAGTTGACACCCCATATTGGGGGGTCCCCATTTGATCAAACACAATTTTGTCTCCACAACTGAAATTTTCCCCGACGTTGAAAGTTCCAGCACCACTCGTAACTGGCAATGGCTCACCATTCGGTTCTACGAAATTCAAGGCGTAAAAAGGTGCATAGGTCACTGATGGACATGATGGCACCCCTAAAGAGGCTGCAATCTGGTCCGTTGCTGCTGGGCTGCACCATCCAGAATAAGTATCAAAGTTCATAAGCTCAGAAATGTTAATAAACATATCCTCTGGGATCTGGTTCCTTGTTCCACCATCAAAAGATGCCAAATTCTCAACTTGAGCTCTGGCAGATGCCCAATGATTGTTTCCCTTATCTTTAGGCAAAAAGTGATAATCCATATTCAGATTAAAACCCTGTTATAATTTGACCAAATAATTAGCCGTGTATTGCCATATCAATCATCACAATGAGGCATTTCAAGCTGCAGAGGAAAAAGGCACTCAGCATGGTAAGTATGATAAACACCAAATGGAACCTGCTACGAATTCCAGATCCAGTTATATAACATTAACGATAAGGATATATTAAACACCATCGCATCTTAACACTATCAGTTTGTGTTTATTAGTGAATTTATCAAAACACTACCATGCATATATTCGGACTGAACTCGTTACTCTAGTAAACAAAAAAAAAAATGAACATTATGAGCATAGAATTTTTTGAGTAGAACTCATCTGTTCTGACCAAACTCATTACTTCAGTTAACAAAAAAAACATGAACAAATAAGCTCTTATTTGAGCATCCAAAATTCTTAGTGGAACTGGAACCCAATAAAATTTGATCAAAATTTAAAGAAGTTAAATAATAAATATCAATTCTTCATCTGAATAGACCAACAGCAAGCCACATCCATTTCTTTTCTTCTTCTTTTTTTTTTCAAAAAAAAAAAAAAAGAGGAATTGAGGAGCATAATTCCACCAAATTTCAAAAACAACAACTCTAAAGCTCTAAAATCAAATTAACAAACAAAAACCCAGCATCAATTAATCTCTAGCTCAACATATCAATTCAAACTACACGAAACGATTAAAACCCCATAACAAATAAAATAAAAATTCAAAATTGGCAAGCTTAGTAACATAACCAGTGAATAATACACGAAGAAGAACCCAAAACAAAACCCTAATTTCTAAAAACTTGCATTTTTTTGGTCAAACGTGCGTACCTTGACTGGTAAGAAAAATCCCCAATTTTATGCTTTAGACATAACAACGCTTCCGGACTCTCAGAGAGAGAGAAATGATTCTGTCGTTGCGAGTTGCAGGACAAGCCGACTGGGTGTGTGTTTTGACGGAGGGTCGGGACTGAGGAAGATAAACTGAATTGAAAATTTCGTTGTGACATGATAACGCCAGATATCATTGTTTGTGACGTCGACGGCAGATACCGTTGTTTGTGATACCGCCAAATTTCGCTCTATGACATAACCGCCGAATTTAATTTGTTTGTAGTTTTTCTATAAAAAAAAAAAGGAAAAATAAATTTTGTTTTTAAACTTCTGACATCCGTCACTTAGTAATATTCTTCTTCATCTGTAAGTGGAAAATTTTAAATTTGATTTTTTCAAAGGCATTTGAACCACATTATTGCTAACCCAATATAAAGTTAAGCCCACAACTCATCTCCTTTGAAATAAGATAATGTTGTTTGTTCAAAAAAACAAAACAAAACTTCCTGACATCCATATCCCTTGCCCCATTTCAGACAAGGAGTCTATCCACTAAACAAATTTTGAAATTTAAACTCATAATAAATAGGGTGGTGCGCTTTACCATCACTTGAAGGTAGTGAACAAAAATATTTCCTATTTACACACCTTTTTTTTTACCTCCCACACATTCTTGTTAACTTTTGTTCATTAATCTTCTTAAACTTATTCGATTCGATGGCCGGAAAATTGAAAGATGTGTAAGAGATAAGAAAGTAGAGGTAGATAGCACCACTCTTACACAATTCTTTGGCCCCAAGAAAATTAAAGATTGTCTGATAACTATTTTGTTTTTAATTTGAGTTTAGATATTTGTTTTAAATTTTAGTGTGTCATCTTTTATGTGTTTGAGATATCAAACCTTATTTCATGATAATTACATGAGATTCTCTTTCTTATTCTTAAACAAGTTTTTGAGAAGGCTTAGTTGATTTTATGTTTTGTCTTCGTTTTCTTTTCGTTCGTTTTCAAAAATTGTCGAGTATTTGACTCCACTTCAAATTCGAATGTAATCACATGTCTCATAACTAGTTACCTACTCGTTTTCAGGTTGGGTTAAGGGAGATAAAACTTTGTTGTTGATAATCTTTTTGTCAAAAAGCCTGCAATCTGATCTTTTGTGGCAACAAAACTAACTGTAAGCTCTTTTCGAATAACTTTTTTGCTGATGTCTCGACATGGCGAGTTGGAGAATAAAGTATTTGGTTAGATGCACTAAGGAGATTGCTGAAATATTGTCACACCAAATCTGTCGTATAACCTTGTGCCATTAGCCTCCAAAGTGTAAATAATTCGCAAGCAACATGTTGTATGAATCACAAACTTACATGGCAAACTTGGAATTAGACACTGAAAATCAATTAAGCAAATAATGATCAGAGAAGTTTGTACCACCATAGAATTACATGGCTGTGACTGGAATATTTCACATTTCCTCCTCTCTTTTTTACCTCCTCTTATTTTTACTGCTCAACAACAAGGTAAGGTAAAAGAGAATCCTAAAGAAGAATCCCAAAGCAATGGTGATCCACAAGCAACTCCATTTACTGAGGTCCGTGATCCCTTGCTGCTTCAGTATATCTGCTCCGGTGGTCACGCAGGTGGACGCCGTGATGTTCACGCCCAAAGTTGTGCTCATGCTCTTGAGAAGCTTCAACTTCATCGCCACCGGGAAGGCTCCTAGTGGTGAGTTGTCGAACATCTGGGTGCCCCTCACGAAGCACTTGATTGGATCATCAAACTCGTTTTGCAAAGCACCCTCATATGGGTACTTCACTAGGGACATGTAGTGAAACCAAAGCCAATAGGGTGGGATTTTATCTCTAGTTATGAAAAATCCACTAAAGAGTAGGAAGTAGGCTAGAATTGCCACTACAACTGTGTACCCCAACATGACATGTGTCACGACGCCTGACAGGAATGTGACAAATGAGCTTCCGGCCCAGAAGGCTGCAAAAATAGTGAAAAAGAAGAAGAGGAAGCCATGGAGCCCGCCAGCGAGCCCCACGGCCCAGAAGGTCGTGGCGGCAAAGGTTAAGGAGAGGAAGGCTAGGGAGGGAATGGAGATTAGGGAGTGAGCTAGGACGTATGAGGACCGACGGTAGGCATTGTATGCGGTTTCGCGCATGAAAATGTAGCGTTCTTGGAGGAAGGTGGGGATGGCCTCAGCGCAAGTGTAGAATGTGGTGGACATGGTGAATGCGAAGAACCCTAAGCGCTCTTTGATGCCTTTTGGGGAACTGTCTAGGTGCCAAAACATGGTGGCTAGGATGATGCCCGTGACAAGGACCGCGCCTAGGCGAATGCCAAAGAGTTCGGGCATTCTTCGGGAGTTTGTGAGGGAGCGTTTGGAGATGACTGCCATTTCAATCCAAGGAGGGTTAGCAAATGTGGGGACTGAGGAGGAGAGGTTTGAGTCATTTGGTGCTCCGGAGACTAGTTTGCCTCTTGAGATGCTTGCACTAATTGCATCTTTGAGAGAGAGCTTTGGCTTGCAGTTGGAGTTGATCATCAAGTTGTTTTGGTTTTCTCGTTGTTTTTGTTGGCTCTTGGTGATCTGCCATGATTTGTTGAATTCCACCAAGCTCTTAGTTCCACCTGTTTTGCAACATCCAATCGTAAAATGGTCAGCATCAAATAAAATTTACTTCACAAGTAATGTCGAGTAAATGCAGACTTGAGCTTTGCCGATTTAGCTAGGCCGATGTATCCTCTTTGCAGTTAAGTTAGAATCTCCCTCATGTAATTTAAGTTAAATTCGCTCTAAAAGAATGTATCAACTTCAAATATCGATATCAATAAGAATTAAATAAACACGTATAATTAATTTGGTGCAAAAATTTAAAAAACTAATCATCTATGACATACGCTAACTCTGCTGCACTCACTACTAAATTTGATCACAATTTTTTTTTTGTCAAATTATCCTATGTATCTTTTCTTCAAATGTATGCCTACCTTGAATATTACTTGTACCTAATAGATAAAATACGACTGATTGGCACATGCATAATGAATAAATTTGGTAAAAAAATTTAGTCTGATTGAAAAGGTCACCTGGGGTTTCCTCGAGCTCTCGGATGAGGTCGAGAGCGAACTCAGTCCGATTCTCAGTCTCAGGAATCGGATGCCCAAACTCTCCGAAAAACACTGGAAGATTAGCCCGCGAATCACTGTACACAGTCTGTCCATGTGACAGGAAAATCAACCGGTCCAACAAGCTCAATATTCTGTAACTAGGTTGGTGAATAGACATGACCACAATGCTCCCACTCTGCGCTATCCGCTGCAAAACCTTCACCACCATATAAGCACTCGTCGAATCAAGCCCGGAGGTTGGCTCATCAAGAAACAGAACAATGGGGTCGTGAATTATGTCGATTCCAATCGAAACCCGCCTTCTTTCGCCTCCTGAGACGCCTCGATGTCCCTCGTCACCGATCACAGTCTTGGCGGCATTTCGAAGACCGAGTTGGTCGATCAGAGCTTGAACTCGGGCCTTCTTCTTGGACTTTGATAGGCTCCGAGGAAGCCGAAATTCGGCTGAGAACATGAGAGTTTCTTCAACCGTAAGCATTGGGAACAAAAGATCATCTTGCATGACATAAGCTGATATGACTTTCAAGAGCCTTGAGTCTAAGGCCTCCCCATTTAATGTGATCGAGCCTTTTAAACTGTCCTTGGCGATTCTATCCGCTAGAGCATCGATGAGGGTTGATTTTCCCGACCCGCTTGCTCCGAGAACCGCCGTGATCTCGCCTTCTCTGGCCTCGCCGGATATACCATTGAGCAAAACTTTTGTGTTTGTGTTGTTGTCCATGCCTAGTTTAATCTCTGCCGTTTTTCGTTTCCTTTTGAAACAGGAGGGTACTAAGGTCATTTTGCGCCGGACTTTTACACTGTACGTGAGATTAGTGAATGAGAGGACAAAGGAATAGGAGGAAGGCACGGAGGTGCAACCGTACCCTAACTGAAGAACATGATCATGAGGAGAGTTGTTGGGACTCTCCGCATCTCCGACCCACTGGAGGAGCTCGGCGAGGGTAGGGTTTAGGCCCCGGGGTCTCGGGTTGAAATCTATGAGCTCCATTGTTGGGGTGGGGGGTTTGATAATTAGTACAAGGGCTGTTTGAGAGCAAAGATATATAGAAAGTGAGTGTGATGACGATGGTCATTGTGTTTGGTGAGTTTTAAGTGTCCAACCGTTGCTTGCGTGAATGCTTCTTTAGTTGGTCAGAAGAGAGGGAGAGGAAGTTGTGTCCAGCTTTGTATTTCTCCACACTAGTTACCAAGTCCAAAGGGGTAAAGGATATATGAGTTGGCTCACTTTTACGTCTCTCTCATTGCAATTTAGAGTTTTGGTAGTGAGTACTAACTACCATACCCAAGTGACTTTTGGGAATTTCTTTTGCTTGTAGGCTTGAAGTTCTAAATTTGTATATATATTCTTGGGTTTTCTTTTTTGAATCATCGTGCAAAATCTTCCAAACTTGAAACATCTTTTGAGAACAAAAGTATCACTAAACTAAGTTATTAACGTCTAACTAATATTAAACTTGGGTTTTCTTTTCTGAATCTTTATTGAAGGAGAAGGAATTCGAATTTCAAACATTTTTCAACACTAAGAACAGAATTATGACTAAATTAACAACTGCTTAGTACTACATTCAGGTTTTCAAGTGTTCACTACTAATTAAGTGCTTCATCACATATATAATATGAACAAACGGAGTGTACATATTACATTTTCTTGGTAAGATTCTCCATGCATACAAGCATGCAACAGAAGAAGTGCATATAACACATGAAAATTTTCAGTAAGTTCAGGGCAGCTACATGTTTATGTGCAAATGTTTGCTAAGCAAGCACCATAAGAGCATTTCCAATCTTCGAAGGGAGTTTATCTAATTTTAGTCAAATATTATAAAAATAATTAAAAATAGTTATTATCTAAAAGAGTTTTCAGTTCTGCCAAAAGAACTCTCCCAACCATTTTCCAAAAATTTAAAAATAAAAAAAAATAAAGAACTCTCCCAACCAGACTGAAAGTTTTCTAGTTTACTTTAAGGTTTCGTTGTATTGTTAATTTGTAATCTTATTAATTAAGGAAAACTAATGAAAAATGTATGAAAACTTTGAGTTTTAATCAAAATGGCAAAAAGATGTTGTAAATATATAGTATCAGGAGTGACTTTTTAGAGTAAAAATGTAATTTTTGTTAAAAATGAACAGTACCAAAAATCTTTGGTTAATGTCGCCAATTTTCCCCTCCACTTCTCGGCAAACTAGGTTGGCCATCAAAATCAAGAAAACCCCCAAACTCATTTTATTGGATCATTAGGGTTTCTTTTTCTCATTTCAATTAAAAAGTTGACGCGCTATTGCCTAGTGTCCTAATTGGTTGCAACGATAGTTCAAAATTCCAATGAATATAGTACTGAGTTCCTATTCATGTGTTATGGATTCGAAAATCTTCTATCCCTTAAATTGTTATAATAGTATCGAACTCTTTCTCCTCTCATAATAATTGTAAAAATAAAAATAAAAATAAAAATAAAAAATAAAAAACCGTGACGTGAATAGAGAAATTATCAAATGTTAATGTCAACTCAGCAGCTCACCACTACTCGCACCACAATTGTCTCCTTCTAACTTATATCTTACCATTTGTATTAATAAATGTAAGATTCATATTACAAAATATCTCAATATAATTAGAAATGAAGTCGTATAATATGTCATATTTAATTTTGTCAATTTTTCGCTTGTTCAACATGAATTCTGACTATTAGCTCTATCTTTTATGGGTTTGGTTGTTTTGACATGGAGGAGGGATGACCTGAGCCTCCTAATCTGTTTTCTACACGCCTCCATTTCTTCACGAAAACCCCATTCTCCACGTCCTGCTTTGATACCTTTAGCTTAATTTCCTAGCTAATTAATTAGTAGTTTAACCTATTAACCTTTTCTTTGTTAACTATTATTTGGTAATAATCTCTCTCTATACGTATTGCATATGATATCGGCCATGGTTAGGTAAGGATGTTACATCTACTGTGGACTCACTGTATGGTTTGGTCTTTGTAGGCGAGAAAATATCAAACAATAATATGGATGGATAAAGTAGTTAATATCCCATTGGGCTAATGCCATTTGTGTTACATTGTTATGTAAATGGGATTGGGGGTCAACTCTTGGAGCTAAGCACATAAAACCCATGATTTGACATGACACTTTTCTTGAACATTCAATGTTCTGAGTTTGGTTTTCTTCTCTCAATATAAAACGAAACAATGTTGTTAGCGCTTCCTTATCTCGTCCGAACAAATTTGAGGGTCCATTTTATAATCATTCGATTTTTAAATTTCACATTTGTGCTTAATATATGCGAAAAACGTAGGTGAGAAATGAGGAACGAAGAGCAAATGATGCTTTAACATAATGCAAAAAACATTTGTGCTTAATATGCCAAGTATATGCACTTATATGCAGAAACGTACAATATGCAGTTTTCAAGCAGGTCCAACATGGTGATGTTGCCGAATGCAATCACAATTTGGATTTAAGATCAAAACCGCAGTCCAAAAGGAAAAAAAAAATTATATAATCAAACTTTAAACCTAATAGGTTTTAATTATATAACCAGTGGCTCTGATACCAACTGTTAGCCTTGTAAGGTTATACAATTAAAACACAAACGAAGGAGTGACAAACCTGATTTCAATTGTACTCATGGTACTCGAGCAAGGAAGGAGAAAAGGTCACGACAACACCAAGATCTTCTACAAACACCTAGCCGAATACAACTACTTTTATGGAAAGCATTATATTGTGTTATCTAGGGCTTATAGGGATTGGTGTTTATATATAGGCTAAAAGCTAGGGTTTACATCCATAAAAAAAAACCTAAACTTACTTTCTTAGCCTCTAAGTTAAGTATCATAATTATAGTCAATTAAGGATTCCATCAATCTTATTTCCAATATAAGACACATGATATAGGATTAATATCTTTAAGAGATCGAATCACAATCAACATTATTTTCCAATATTACACTCCTATTATATGCAGTAGACCACTTAAAGGTTGATTTATATTGGATAAATCCAACATTCTCCCACTTGGTCTACAAAATGTAATATTCATGTTTATACTTGAGATTGGAGACTAATGTCTCTTTAGTGGCCATGTAACAATGATTACATCTCGTCCTTAATGCAGTTTCTGTCAAATGCATTTCTTAACATGGAACTAACAAGGTTGTAGGGTTGACACAATCCAGAACCTTCATAATCACACGTGCTAAGATCCTCATTCACATGAAACACAAATTATGATCAAGAGATTAAACTGTAAAACAAAAAACCAAAATGTCTCACTTTATATCATCTCACGTCCAACTCATTGTAACACACAAGTTACACTTTGTGCTTCTTCAAAGCCTTAAATCTGCCAATGCAGATATCCTTCATCTAATAAAACCACCATAACCTGTAGATGTGAATACATCTCAAAACAATCACGCATCACTTTCATTAGACCAATAACAAGCATAAAAACAATGTTTGAAGCCAACGGACACAACTAAAAGTACCAAATAGGCACATGTCCAAGTAAAATACTGAAAAACTTCATAAAACATATTAATCCAACACTTATGAGTAGATGAATTAACATGTTTTTTACACTGATCTATGCACTTTACCAATTACTTTAATGATGACTTCCAACACCTGCGGGCAGATGGAAATTACACAACTGACGCATAGACCAAGTCATGCCATTTAGTATGCAGTTTGATAACAACTTGATATCCGACATATATTTCATCAGATAAATGACAAGCACATAAAAATGTAACTTAATGAATCCAACTGAAAACTGAATACATGGATTCTATACATACCTTATAGGTCATCTGCAAATGTAAGGCATTCCTAATACAAAGCTCAAGCTCCCATTGATCTGCAACATTGTTACTTAATTTGCAAATCAATACTTAAATCATACCTTTGAAAATATGCCTTTGAGAATAGTGAATGCGTATTACCTCAATGAAAGCATTCACTGTTGTTCCACAAAAAAAAAAAAAAAACATGTATCCAACAACCATCGTATATGTATTAATAAGTCCACCTTTGTGCTAAGTCCTTATGAGCCCCAAAACAAATGATCAACCAAGAAATCCAAATGATTGCAAGTAACAAAAAATGCACGCATATACCAAGTATCCATTCGTGCAACTTAAACATATTATAGACATTTGAGTAACACAAATTCATGAAAGATTGAATAATGCTTTAATAGTATCATGCAAACACTAAGTTTTTAGAGCTTATACTTGCAAATAAGTTAATAAGTGTGAAGCCCAATTTCGTTCCCTAATTCTCCCACTTGGGCAAACACTCGCTAATATATTCTTTCAAAGATGTACCTAAAGAAAATTGCTTTATATTTTAGACATAATAAAATAGACATCAAAACAAACATAAAGCTGTCAAACAAAATTTCAGCAATGAGTTACACTTACTTTAGAATTTACCATAATTAATCCATAAACTTGATCACTACCAAAATTATATAGATCAAAATAGACAAACTTATCTTCATAAAATAAAAATATGGAACAGTTTTGGGTCAAAATAGTAGTCTAAAGTGACGTCTCAAAAGACTAACACAATCTGCCAGTAAAACTGTATACGAGCATGGGTCACTAGTAAATTCACCATAATCAATACACAAAGCAAAAAATTACAAAACTTTTTAGACACATAGCAGACACATATATGTTGAACATATCAAAAATTCAGGTCATTTAGTGACAATTAGACGTGTCATTCATCCGATTTTAATCAAGACACGCAATCTGCCAGAAAATATATATATATATATATATATATATGTTCGTCTATCATGAATCTAAACATTTCTACCAAATTAAGTTTCATATCATTTCAATTTTGATGTCTAAAGGAAACTTTAGTAGTCAAATTTCATCCTCTAAACCGACATCATAGTTCAAATTGAAAAGATTTACAAGCATAAGACTTAAACAATGCAATGCGTACCTTAGCAATCCTTGATTAACCTTCATAGGTCCAATACTTTGCATCAACAAGTCTCATAAAAAGACACCAAAACACGTCATGATGCAACCAATTTCTATGCCTTAAAACCACAACCTTTTATGGGGCTCATAGTGGAAATATTTGTAACTAATGGCATGGAACTATATCCCCAATAAACTTCATGAAACTAGGTTAATTTACACCTATAGGCAGAAAATTAACTAGTTTATAGTACTAGATTCTATGTCACATAAGTACGTTCATGAAAAACTTCAACACCTATAGGCAGATGAAGCTTTCATTACTCTTATGAAATAAAACCCATACTATGCTATCATAATTAAAACTAAAAGAAACATTCCACACCTGCGAACTGAAGATTATCGCTTTTATTCTAAGTAAGATGCAATGTTGACCAAAAAATACAGTTCCATCATCAACTAAGTTGTTGCGGCTTGCTTAGTTGAAAAGGCATTGGTCAACTCTGCCCTGAAACAATACAAAAAGTCACATGGATTAATTAACTGTAAGTGACAAAATTATGATAACCTTATTCGAGCTTCGAGTCTTGCCAACAAATGGCACTAATTCCTTCATGACTCCCTTTGACATTAAATTAATCTCAAGAAACCTGACAGCATACTTGAAAGAGATTAATCACATATAGAACAAGTTTTATTCCACCACAAGAATGTCAATACTTATCATTATGGAGTCAATTGCTTAAAATAGAGACACTTTATGTAATGTGAGATAACAATATATTCCTTTAATTTAAAAGCTAAGTTGCTCAAATGTTTTCTTAAGTCAAACGGGTTCCTTTCCTTTTATATATTTCTTTCCTTAATACAAAACTACTAAACATAGCATTAAAATCATGCATTAGCTTTGTAAATACCAAATTAAATAAAAGGAACAACTAAAATTATTTTCTTCCATAGAAAACATCTCCAATATGTGCCCTACATTAGCCTTGAAAAGTTGTTTTTCTTCTCCCCTTATGACACATAAAAATTTACCAATCAAAGCACTCTTTAAATTCTTTAGGTATAGGAAAAACCATAAATAATAATACATGTTTGAAAATTCATGCTTATCAATTAAGCCACATACTTTGAATGGATTACATACCTCATGCCTTCATATGGTCACCACTTCCTTGTAAACATATATCTAATCACATGACCAACCAAAGTTCTCATATAAGAATAGATAAAAATACAAATGAGAATTGTCATATAATTACTCCAAACCTCATTCTATTTGTATAATGTCCTTGTTCTTGCCACTGAATGCTTTCTGTCATTCTCAATCAATTCACAAGTTATGCATCAATTTCATAATTAACTAGTCATGTACAATTGACTATACTGAGATATGAAAGCAAAATTGTAGACAAAACTAATTTGATTAGTCATGAAAATTCCTTATGCATCAATTTCATTATAAACTGTACTTGAATTAATCCTCAATCATACGTGCTAGTAAATTGCATTACTAATAACACATTTATGTCTTTACATAAGATCATCTCAAGCTTAAAGCAATATAGGACAACCCAATCCCTTTAATAAAACACGTCATATGTCAATTTTGCTACATGTTTGCAAAACTTAAAATTTTAATCCATATTGATTACTTCCCATAGCAACCAATGACATGGAAATTACATTCGATCTACACATAATGTAACATAACTGATTCAAAATTTATTTCCATGAATTTATTTTACCCATGAAAAAACAGATCAATGGACTACTAGTGCTGAAACACCCAAACTATTTTGACAAATATAGTCTAAAAAACAAGTAAAATAATTTATGCATATTTACATATGCCTTTTATATGCATAGTAGAATTTATCATGTTCAAAGCATATATTTTTCTCTCTGTTATAATTATCAAGTTCAAAACTTAATTATCAAAACTAACCATATGTATGATCGACTAATTCGTACAATATGCAGTTTTCAAGCAAGTCCAACATGGTGATGTTGCCGAATGCAATCACAATTTGGATTTAAGATCAAAACCGCAGTCCAAAAGGAAAAAAAATATTATATAATCAAACTTCAAACTTAATAGGTTTTAATCATATAACTAATGACTTTGATACCAACTGTTAGCCTTGTAAGGTTATATAATTAAAACACAAACGAAGGAGTGGCAAACCTGATTCCAATTGTAATCATGTTACTCGAGCAAGGAAGGACAAAAGGGCACGGCAATATCTTCTACAAACACCTAGCCGAGTACAACTACTTTTATGGGAAGTTGTCTAGGGCTTATAGGGACTGGTGTTTATATATAGGCTAAAAGTTAGGGTTTCTATCCATAAAGGAAACTTAAACTTACTTTCTTAGCCTCTAAGTTAAGTATCATAATTATAGTCAATTAAGAATTTCGTCAATCCTATTTTCAATATAAGACACATAATATAGGATTAATATATTTAAGAGATCGAATCACAATCAACATTATTCTCCAATATTACATTTTTATTACATGCAGTAGATCACTTAAAAGTTGATTTATATTGGATAAATCCAACAACATCTACTGTGGACTCACTGGATGGTTTGGTCTTTGTAGGCGAGAAAATATCAAATAATAATATGGATGGATAAAGTAGTTAATATCCATTGGGCTAATGCCATTTGTGTTACATTGTTATGTAAATGGGATTGAGTGGTCAACTCTTGGAGCTAAAGCACATAAAACCCATGATTTGACATGACACTTTTCTTGAACATTCAATGTTCTGAGTTCGGTCTCTCAATATAAAACGAAACAATGTTGTTGGCTTCCATATCTCGTCCGAAAAATCTGAGGGTCCATTTTATAATCATTCGATTTTTAAATTTCACATTTGTGCTTAATATATGCAAAAAACATAGGTGAGAAATGAGGAACGAAGAGCAAATGATGCTTTAACATAATAACGGAAAATAATCATGCTTATGCATCATGGTGCTCATTCGATCCGCTCACAGCCCCCTTCTTTCTAATAACTAACAATTTAATCCACTGACGCTATTGTTTGTTAAAATAAGGATTGAAGAAGAGTGGAAAGGATGTGAGAGAGCTGTAGAACAAATATACAAAGAAAGTAGACAAAATAAAAACTTATATAAGTTGTTTTCACTTTCAATATTTTGTTTTCATTCATTCTTCTTTTATTTCTTCCTATGCCTCTCATCATCCTACATTCTCATTCAATTTTCTCAAACAATTTCTCTATATCTCAAGCACAAAAAGTGAAACTGATCAAACCAGCGCTAAATCTCTAAATCTTACGCACGAGTATTCGACCCTTCATAAACCCCACAATGTTATATTTCCGTTTTGCACTTTCTCCTTATTTTATTTTATTTGAATAGTTGGTTTTTCGTCTTGGTACGAACGAATGCCTAAAATCTTTAGAGAATAAGAACAAGAGTCGAACTTACAATAGTCATAGAATTAGGTTCCAAAAGAATACATTTAACTTTTTTTGCAACGGAATAATCTTTTATTTCTTTCTTGGTATGAATGGTGTAGATTTTATATCAAAAGAATCTAGGGTCATTCCAAAAGCCTGACATATAGCATCCGTCATTTCCAACTGAAAATGATAAGTATAGTCTCCTTCATAATTATACCTTACAAAAAATTATTTTTAAATGAAGAGTGTCAGACATACTAATATATCATCTCCAATCAAAGAGTATACATAGCCTCCTCAATAATTTATTAGTTTTATGTTTATACATTAAATTCATTGGTTAATTTATTTAAATTTCCATTGCATGTTTTCAAATTTGGTCGTTGAATTTAAATCAATTATTGTCATAAAGAAGCTGGGCCCAAATAAAGGTTTTAGATGGAGGCTATATTTAGCCAACCTAATACCCATTGACCAAATAATGGCATAGTAAGCTCCATAAAATTATTACACAATCCTCAATTGAAGATGAATTTCTAGACAAATCAACCATTTCAGGGTCGGGCAGTCTCACCGTTGAAAGCAAAACTGGTAATCAAGCTGAGTCAAAAACTCAAAACCTTGCCTCACAAGAAAGCTAAACAACCAAATAGAAGAAAGCACTTGCGCAAATTCCTCATCATACATCCCTTGTGCCATACTCTTGTTTTCTTACAACTCCAGAGTTTATTAGTCGGGCGTGGTCTATGTTTTCCCGACGTTTTCTTTAAGAGGTTTCGAACGGCACGGGAGATTTATGGTCGAGAAAATCTTCCATTTGGTTTCAGATTACTTAGGAAGCAAGTATCGATACGAAATCCAAGTTGGTAGGTGAACTATATCATCCTCCAACAGGCAAAAGATAAAGACTTGCATAATTCTACTGTTGCATTCACTAATAAAAATGGGGGCAAAGTTATCCAGTTTTACAAAAAACCTAGAAAAAGATATTGCTGATCAGTTCTTCAACAGCCAGACCATCCCTGACTAAAACGGGAAGAGAGTCCAGTTAAGACCCACAGTTTAAATTTGTTGCCTCAGATGTAAAACCCGTTTTCCGGGTATACAAATAAATATTAAGAGTGCGCACCTCTCGGACGAGAGTTATCAACCTACTGGAAGTCTGGAACTCACCTCACTCTGTCTTGGGCCTTGATGGTTTTGTCCTCCTGGATATTTGAGTAGTGCTTGTCCATCTTCCAACGAGCTTGAGGACCTCGTCAATGAGAATCACTGGGAGTGCAACGGCCAAAACCAGCAGCCACTCGTTTAAGCTCAGGGGTACAATGCCAAATACTTGAGCCAAGAATGGCACATACAGGATCAAGAAGTGCAGGCCGAATGAAACAGACATGGCCACCAGAAGCCAGGGGTTGACCCATGGGGGCATGGTCAGCAGGCTTCCGTCCTCAGAAAGGGCATTGAGAGAGTTGAACATTTCGATGGCGACCAACACTGAGAGGGATAGTGTCATAGCTTTCACTTTGCCAGCATGGAAATAATCACAGGGGTTATCAAAAGAGAGGACCTCATTTCCGGCTGTGAAGGGTGAAGCGGTGAAATTTGTCCAAGATGAGCACTGTCCCCAGTTAGCAAGTTGGGAGTAAGTCACAAGGGAGTGGCCATCCCCACTGAGGTCAATACCAAGGAAGGAACCATGTGTATACCAAATGATGAATACGCCTACAGTTGCCAGTCCAACATACATCCCAATAACCTGTCCAGACAAAGATTCAGGTGAGAAAATTATCAAGAAAGTTCTCAGGTAAATTCATGCAAACTGTATCATTAAAATGCAACAAATGGGAAGAAAATGAAAAGTAAGGTACCATATAGCGGAATAATATCCACACGCTGATAAGTGAATCATCGCTTCTGCGTGGGGGCTTCTTCATTATGTCCTTGTCTGGAGGATTAAATCCTAGAGCTGTTGCAGGTGGTCCATCAGTAACAAGATTCACCCACAAGAGCTGAACAGGTATGAGGCCTTCAGGAATGCCTAATGCTGCTGTTAAGAATATGGAGGCAACCTCACCAATGTTGGACGAGATCATGTACCTGAAACAGGGTTTAAGACTTCAAATCTTGAAAGAAAAAACATACATGTTTAACCATCAACAAAGAGGAAAACTATTTGAGCGGTTAACAAAATTCTGGGATTAAATGCTAATATTAGTTTCCAGAATGAATGTCACTATTAGAATGTAGGAAGATATATGGTTGCTTCACAAGGTTTTATAATATGTACGATACTAGAAAAATGCTGGGCACAGAATTTCAGGAGAAGAAAAAAACATTATTTTAGCACGTCTCACCAAAAGGAAAAAAATCACAGATAAAATACTAACCTGATAAAGGCTTTCATGTTATTGTAGATAGATCTGCCTTCACCAACAGCCGCAACAATTGTGCTAAAATTATCATCAGCCAAAACCATGTCAGAAGCTTCCTTTGCTACCTGCAATGGCCAAGAAATGAAAAGTTTGTGATACGAATGAGTGAGAAACTCGCTAAAAAACATGACATTTACAAAAAGTGATTAACAACATATTCACACTTGCGTATTCTTAAGACTCATGGGTGGGTTACACAGATCCTGCTTCACGGGACACTCCATTTAAATCTATGAATGAAATCTCGTAGAACTAATGAAAATATGCCAATTATCTGACCTCACTATAATTTGAAGGTTTAGTTCATGCAAAAATCTTTGTCTATAAACTAACTCTAGGTTTCATACAAAATTACATTCCTTCAATCAAAAGGGTATGAAATTAAATTAATGCCAGCATTGCACCATACTACAAGATAGGTAACCCAAAAGTAGGCATGGGAAAAACAAAACAAGAGAAACGAACTAAATAAATACCTCAGTTCCAGAAATGCCCATTGCAATCCCAATGTCAGCAAGTTTCAAAGCAGGTGCATCATTCACTCCATCACCAGTCATAGCAACCACCTCACCATCCTCTTTGAGCAACCTCACAATCTCTTGTTTGTGCTTTGGTTCGGCTCTTGAAAACAGAAGGCCACCACCTTGTCTTAGATGGGCTTTCTGATCAGGTAGACCCATAAACTGTTTTCCTGTAAGGCTTCTTGAATGAACATCTTCATCAGCACCAAACACGCCTATTTCACGGCATATTGCTTCTGCTGTGTTCTGGTTATCTCCAGTGATTACCATGACACGAATTCCTGCTGCTCGGCAGTCTTCAATTGCATCAAAAACCTCCTCTCTTGGCGGATCCTTTAAAAAAAATTAAATTCAACAATCACAGTTAGTTCAATAAATGAAGGTACTGTGATGAAATATATGACTAAAAAGATGTAGACAACAGTCATGTTACAACTTACCCTCAGTCCAACAAGGCCGACTAAAACAAGGTCGCTCTCAATTGATGAATAATTGGATGGATCAAGTAAAAGTCTATGAGCTGGATGATCTTCATCACCATCATAGGATGCAAACTCACCAAGCTCATCTTTGTATGCAAAACCCAAACAGCGTAATGCACTAGTTGACATCTCACGAAGAGCTTCCATGATATAGTTCCTTGAGCTATCATCCAGTGGTACAACAGTGCCATCAAGCAACTGAACCTTAGTGCTTCTCTCCAGCAAATTCTCTACAGCACCCTGCAATAATGCAGCACCTCATTCAGAAGTCTCCAATATTCCTTAGATATTTTTTATTTAATGATGAGGAGAGAAAGGGAGTATGAAGGGCAACGCAATTGCTCATGCTCGACTTATCTTTTGAATACCAGAGAGGAAATAAGCAGCATAAGAGGAAATAAAATAAGGAATACAACTGAAAAGCAGTGAAGTCCCTTCTGCTGTTTATGCTTTTAACTTCTAATTTAAACACTAATATTCAATTTAACTGTAGAGTATAGCACAATTGGATATGCAATTTCAGTTTATTGTAAGAAGGCAAATAAAACTACAAAAACCTTCAGTTCCGAACAGGAAAGCTATTGTTGATAAACATCTGAACAGAAACCCTAGCGCCTTGAAACATATACAGCTTGCAAAGTCTCAAAAGAGGGAGACTTTGGTGAAAAAGAAAATCAGGATAGCATAATTTCCACCTCAACATTCTCATGAGAATAAATATATCTTCATTTAAATCTCACTCATTCCTTATCAATCATGCACCCTTTACACCTTACTTCACAAATAGACCCTTCAAACTTTCCCAGTTTCTATTTGAAATTTGAAAATCAGAGCATGCCACAATTTGGACGTTAGATTAAATACAGTGAATGAACATAACAATTCATGAAGTTATTGAAACTTAAATTAGAATACGAACCTTCACTAGCAATGACTTCTTTCCTGAACGGGAATTGACAATTACACCCATGGATTTCCTATCACGATCAAACTCAAGGGTTGCAATTCGGCGTTCCAATTCACTCCACTTCTGGCAACATCCTGACAAAAGATATAAACATAGTATCAGAGTATGCAAGCTTACCAATTCAAAGTTGTAACAAAACAGATAAAGTGGAAGCATTTATATCGGGAGTTTGGCTTACCAAGCAAATCCCTTTCATTTGATGATTCCGCACCCTTGGATCCTTCAGGAAGGCCCATCTTCTCAACTAAAACCTGAAGTGACAAAACAAAATACTCGATATCAAGCAGAGTTCTCTAACAAAGTGAATTGTCATCACAAGCAAGGAAATAATGTACTCTGAGAATGGTAAGTACTAAGAAGGCCCTTTGCTATGTGATGTTAATCAGTTTATTAGTGAATTTGCACAATTTTTTTTTTTTTTTTTTTTTTTGTGAAGAATGAATTGCACAATATCAAAACACCTAAAAAAGTCAATAACAAAGGGTTAAAATATATAACCTTTAGAGCTGCCTCAGTAGGCATTCCATGGGCAACATACTTCTGTTCTGCCTGGGCAATGCCTGCATCGTTGCAGACAGCAGCTACCTTTGCAATCATTTGAAGATTAGCATCCATACGACCAGTTGGCCAGTCATGAATTTTACCATCAAGTGGATTGTATGTAGTTCCATCCACCCTAAACTTCCGTAGTATAGTAGGTCTAGGACCCAAAGCTACAAGTTTTGCCACTGCCATCTGGTTTGTAGTCAGGGTCCCTGTTTTATCCGAACAAATCACAGTTGTACATCCCAGAGTTTCAACACTAGGCAGCTTTCGTACCAAGGCATTCTTCTGAGCCATTTTACGGGTACCAAGCGCCAAGCATGTTGTAATGACTGCAGGCAGACCTTCAGGAATAGCAGCCACAGCCAATGCTACTGCAATCTCAAAGTAATATGTGCACTTCTCAAACGAAAACTTGAAATTTGCCGGCCATCCATTGACATATTCCCAAGTAAGGAAGTACTTGACATTGATGAGCCACACTAATATGCAAATCACTCCAATTATCATTGTAAGCATCTCTCCAAACTCATTAAGCTTCTTCTTAAGTGGTGTATCTTCTTCGCTCTGTGAGGCAACATGGATTTGCATATGCACCTTCCCAATTTCAGTCGACATTCCTGTCTGTGCAACCAAGCATATGCAATTTCCATTCACAATAGTCGTCCCAGCGAAAACCATATTTTTCTTCCCTTGAATATCTGCGTCCTCAGAGACCGGCTTGTTAGTCTTATTCACTGCCTCACTCTCTCCGGTCAATGAACCCTGCTCCACCCTCAAAGTTGAGCTAATCAGTTCCACAACACGCATATCAGCGGGCACCTTATCCCCAACCTTAAGCTCCACAATGTCACCAGGAACAAGCTCCTTTGCCGGCAAATTTGGAACCTTAGTCCCATTCCGAATCACAGTCGCCTGCTCCGATTGAATCTCCTTCAGCGCCTCCAAGGCCTTCTCGGCATTGGTCTCCTGCCAAACCCCTACAATCGCGTTCACAATCAAGATCAAGAAGATCACCAGCGGCTCCACAAACGCCGTGATCTCCTTCTCACCGCCTTCTTCCCCATCCAGCCAAGCCAGAACGAAAGAAATGACCGCCGCCGCGAGCAAGATTCGAACCAGTGTATCATTGAACTGCTCCAGAACCAGACTCCAAATCGACTGCCCCTCGTGCTTCTCCAACTCGTTCGATCCGTACTTCTCCCGCCGCTTCTCGACGTCCTCCGATCCCAACCCTAATTTTCTGTTAACCCCGAAGTGCTTCTCGCACTCCGAAATCTCCTTCGCCCACGCCGGAAATACATCGCCGTCCACCGGCCTAGGGTTTCCGTCCTCTTTCCGTTTACCGAAATCCTGCCCTCCCTTCCCCATCTAGATCTACCACAACCACAAATCAACACACAGAGAAACGATTACTTTTCTCAGTAAGATTAAAAATTCAATCTTTCCGAATCCAAAAACCCTTAATCGAATCGGGATTGGAAAAGTCGATTCAATTCCGGAAAGAAAATTCAAAAACAGCGAAAGAATAGGACAAGGAATAGAACTGTTTGAGGGATTTGACTCTCCTAGATAACGGAGTTTTCCAGATGAGAGGGTCCAGATTCGTACCTAGGTAAAAATTTCTGTTTGCTTCCCAGGAAAATGTTCTGTTTGTTTTTTAGGAAAATGAAGGAAACAAAGAAAGAAAATTAGATGGGAAAGACAACAGATCAAAATATTCGGTTGCCGTGCGCCTCCCACTATGCTTTCAGCCTTCCCACTCGCACACTCTTTCTCTCCCCCTCTCTCGCTAATTATACAACAGATTGATATCGTAATTAATTAGGATCGAGATTAAGGCTAATCACAATTTCGGGGAAGCATCGTATGCTGATTAAAATAATTGAATTGAAAACTCAACGCTCGGATGACGTCGTTCGACTGGGGGACAGCTGGCGGGTAGGTGATGTGGCGGGAGGCTATTGGTTGAATGTCGTGGATCCTGAGTTGCTATTGGCTAGGGTTCTATTCTCGCGGGGGTGGTGTGCTTTCTCTTCGCTCCTTTTCGAAATTTTATTTTTATTATGACCGGAATACAAGTGTTATATTATACGGGTGCGTTTGTTGCACCGGACTGTCTTGGACTGGACTAGTTGCAGGGACTAAGCTGGACTGGCTTAGACTAGACTAAGCTGGATTAGCTTAGTGAAGCGTTTGGTGCAGTGTCGGACTAAGAAGCAGAATAATGAAAGCAGTATTGTTCATCAGATTTGTGTTTACTTAGACTAGGACTACATTTGTTCTATTTTAATAACTCCAATTACATGTGCCCAACGCGCAAATTTTTTCCATTGTGTAATATCAGTTTTTTTTTTTTTTTTTAATTTTAAATTCACTTTTAAATTATAAAAATAAAATAAATATTATATTTATAAAAATATCTTCTTCATTAGTTATTTTTTAATATCTTTTGCAGCTTCCCACTTCTCTTTTCTGGAAGGAGCTTCCCCTCTCTTCACCTCACGACCGCGTCCCCTTTCCTTTTTCTCACAACTTTGCAGACGACACACCTCTCCCTCTTCACTTTCTCTCACATCTTCACTTCCTCTTTCTCCCTCTTAGTGCAGAGGTATCGATGCTCATCCCACTCGTCGTCTACAAAAACTCCCACTCTCACAGCTAAGCAAAACGAACAAATCACAGAATCAACAGATCCCATGGCGCGACTTGGATTTTGGTGGTACTAGAACAACTAATGTGCAGCTGATGGAACGATAGACGCACAACGATTTTGTAAATTTGTTTTTATTTTTTGTTTTGAATTCTTGGTTGGATTTTTGAAAATGGGTTTCAAATTCTGGGTTGTTTCGAATTTTGGGTCAAATTATGGGTTTCAGATTGCGCTATCTGGTTTTGAAAATGGTTTAGCAAGTGAGGAAGAAGAAGATGGGACGGGCGAAGCTGGGAGAGACGAAGCGAAGCTCATTGGTCTTAGCAGTCCGCCCAAAATTGGGGAGTCTCGCTAAGACCCTTCAGCGAACCTGTTAGTCCATCCGAGTCCCACTTTATCCCATTAAAGTTAGTCCCTGCTGGAACCAAACACAGGCTTACACAAAAACTTAATCTAGTCTAGTCTAGTGAAATCTAAGGAGGGCAAACAAACACACCCTACAAGTGAAAAGAAATTTTATTTTTTAAGTTATTAATTTTTTAAAATATATACTTTATTATTTGTACAATAACACATTATATACTATTCTGTATACTGAATATACTGAAAAATCTCTTCTCGTTCGTGAGGGGACTTTTAATTATTTCTGTTTGGTAGCTAACCTACAAATTATTAGACTGCAGTCCTTTTGTGTTACGGAGCCGCCTCAATCTGGAACGTCCAATCAGATGTTATCTTCTGGTTTGACCGAGGATTAAAGAGGTGTACTAATCTTTGCAACACAATTAATTTTTTTTGGTATTTTTTTAGGTGATTAGAAAAGTAAATATTTTGTGTATATCTTCTCGTTTCGTTCCTTTCATGACTTCATAATTAATTTTATTTTTTAACAGATAATTCCTAACAAATGATATTATTTACTCAAGAAATGGATCGGCTTATTCTTACAATAGACTATTAATAATGTGGTTTAAATTCGTATTTAGTGAGAATCAAGTCTAAAACCTCTTATTTATAAATAAAGATGAGTACCGCTATATTATAATACTAAGTGACTTTTAACAAAGAATTCTTTATTTGGCTTTGGCTACATACTTGAAAAAGATTTAACATCTAGATCACACTTTAATACATATAAAATGACTCACTAAAAATAAAAATTTGAATGCAATTTAGTACTATAGTTTAATATTATTTTTTTACACTTATAAGTGAAAAGTTTATATTTAAATTTAGAAAATAACAAGTTCGTAACTAATTTAATACTTAGAAAAACGGCTCCTTGCAAAAAACAACCAAAATATTTGCCAATTCTTTCATTTACCAATATTTTCACATTACCCCACAATAATAGATCTAGGAAAGCTTCACATTACCATACTATATCTTAGATTCAAAAAATCATTTCTCAGGTATAAATTAAAGTAGTAATGTTGTTTGCAGTAACAAGAATTATTAGTGCTTATACTTAAGAACAACAACAATAAAGCAGTATCTTACTATGTGGGGGTGCTTATAGGTAAAGATCGATTGTATTAAAATAGTATTATTGCTGGAGACTGATTTTGGAGATATTAAAAGTGTTTTATGGTAACAAAAATGTTTTTTTTTTTGGCAAACAAAAACTTTATTGATAAACAAGGTTTTAAAAAGTGTTACGCGCTATTCCGGTGGCACGCAGAGATTTTAGTTAAATTTATTATATAAATATAAATAAATGTCTACTTATAAGTAAAAAATACATAATTGTATTTGGATATATAAATGCAAAAAATAGAATGACATATAAATTATAAAATATTAGAACATAATTAAACATAAGAAACAAGAACATAATGAGTGTTCATTCAAGTATTCAACAAGTCTCTTACAATTTATTGAACATTATTTTATGTCTAAGTGATGCCTAAGCGGGTCTAGGCAGACACCTAAATATGTTTAGGCGCTCTTTCTTAATTTTTAAAGACCTAAAGATTAATCAGGGCATAATCTAGCTGCCTACTGCCTAGTCGAATTTTTTTAGAACAATGTTACTAAAATTCGACAAAACAATATTTAAAAGTGATTATTATGAGTTTTAGTAGTGTTAAACAAGCACCTGCTAGGTCTTATTCACGCAACATTATTAAGTGCTTTTCATAAAGCACTTGAATTTCTAGTATTTTAAACTATATCTATTAAGTACTTCTAATAAACACTTGTACACATCCACTCTCTACAAAAGTGATTTTAAATTAACCCTAAATTTGGTTGGTGCCTTTGAAAAAAGTAAAATACTTTAAGGCTCAAATAGTCTATCAGCAACATTATCGATATTGTTCTACTTAACCACCTATATTAAATATGGGCTTTACATAGAAAGTCTTAATGTTGTTAGAAGTAGACCTCCTACATATAAGTTGTTATTTTGTTATATTTTCGCATGAGACTCTATTCTCCAACAAAAATTATATTTTCTTTGTGATTTTCTTTAACAAGACATAAAACTGGGTGGTACAAAAAATAAGTGTTACACATCATTGAAGTCAAACCCCGGTTTATGTCAGTTGGAATCTCATAGACGTATACATCTAATCTTTTACCATGATCTTGACTATGACTAACTTTGGACATTGGACAACCCTTGACCATATATAGTAGGAGGTTAGGCTTCCCTTTTGACGGAATAAAGTCTTGCATGAAAACTTGGGGCAAAGTTAAAGCATTTCAATGCAATACACCATCGGACTTTGAACTGTGAAGCTTCGAAAAGGGATCATCTCCAGATCATTTTCACTTAATTCTCCTCATCAAATAATTTGAGTTTTTGAAATTTGATCCAACGGTTAAAAATAGAGGCTCACTTTAAAAGTTATAATAATTTTAACAGTTAAATCAAAGAACCCGAATTGTTTAATGAGAAAGATTAGATGGAAGGGATTCGAAAATGACCCCTCATGATAATCAAAGGTAGTGGTTGAATACTTATGTGCATCATAAATTTGATCGATCTCCATCAACAAATAAATAAATTTGATCGATTCTATTTATTTATTGTGATGAAAAAGAAAAATTATATTACAACCCCAAAACAAAACATAATTTGAACATTTGGTACTACAAACTGATATTGGATCAAAGACTTTTTTTTTTTTTTTTTTAAAGTTATTACAAACACATTTCTATATGGAGCTAAGTAAAAGGAGGTGAAAATTCGAATTCGAAATGCAGTGTGATAAACAGGAGTGGCATATGTGACATCCCACATCGCCCAGGGAATGATCCTTAAATGTATATTCCCATCCCTACCTAGCACGAGGCCTTTTGGGAGCTCACTGACTTCGGGTTCCGTAGGAACTTCGAAGTTAAGCGAGAAGGGGGCTAGAGCAATCCTAGGATGGGTGACCTCCTGGGAAGTTGCTCGTGAGTTCCCAGAAACAAAACCGTGAGGGCGTGATCGGGCCCCAAAGCGGACAATATCGTGCTACGGTGGTGGAGCGGGCCTGGGAAGTGGTCCCGCCCGGGCCGGGATGTAACAGCATATCCACCACTCTCTCAAAGTCATTTATGTGTATATATTAAGAATATGAATTTTGTTGGCAACACTCGCCTACTACAAAGACAAAATCTAATATTAACGTGGACGATATACTATAACCTTGACATACATCAATAGTCACCAATCACTGACGCTAAGCGTCGACGAGACCTACAGAACGTTGTTTATGAGTTATTGCCCAAGTTTGCAAGCACCTGCTGGGTACTTATTCATGCAACATTTTTCGGTGCTTTTCTTAAAACGCTTGAATTTTTGGTATTTTAAATTGTTTCTAATAAAAGTACTTCTAATAAACACTTGTACACATCTACACGGTGATAGCCCGTCCCGAAATATGGAATATTTTATTTTTGATGGCGTGAAATTGATGACTTTGCCCTCGTACGTTGGGTGACAATGGTGTCAATGGGTTAAGGGATTGGACCAATTAAATTATTTCCAAGTGTTTTGGGTCCAATCAAAATAGTAGGATCAATTGGTGACCCTAAATGGTAGCCCAATACAAAACTATAGCAATTTGAAATTGCCTAATCCGGTCCCTTGGCACTCACACACACGTGCACCATCCTTTTCCTTTTTCTGTTTCTGTCTCTCTCTCCCTCTCTCTTGAAAATTCTTCCATTTTCGTACAATTGTAAGGACGAACTCGCAACCAACGTTTCTTGGCATGGATCAAAGCTATAAACACTCTCATCATCTTCCTTGCGACCTAACAAACTCACCTATACCTTTGGTTGGGCGTGAAGATTTCGAAAACTCGAGAACCAGTGAGCTCCGACGAGGGTACAATAACTTCATCGTGATCGTGAAGGTTTCATGTAGATTTGAGACTTTAAAAGGTCCTAATTATGTTTTTCTAGCATGATTGGTTAATTTTGGAATGTTTTGGACATAGGAAAGCTCAGGTTGCTTGGCACTGCGGACGTTCAGGTAAGTCAGGTGAGTATATTGATGGTAGTGATGGTTATGAGCCTGATTATGTTTAGATGCATGTATAGCTCATTGTCCTACACCCTGTGTTAGTGCTCCGCCAGAGGATAGGGCATAGCCTTCATGTGATCGTTCACCTCCCACACCACACGCTCACCTTAGATGCAAGGCAGGTGCCAGCTTGTCGTACAGACCACTATAGGTGATTCTGACTCATAGGTGACTTGCGATACTTCGCACAGCCTTCACGTGATCATAGCACTGAGCGTACTTATATATATATACACCCAGCCTGTCGTACAGACCACTATAGGTGGTTCCGACTCGTGTGCAAGAAATTGGTAGATGAGCTATAGATTCAGCCGTACAGGTCACGTTAGGTGACTCCAACTGATATATTGTTGTTGCTGGCATACTGTGGTTATTGATTTATCTCACCTGATTTATATATATTTCCTGGCTGGATATTTGACATGGCATATTCTAGATTTACCATTTTCCTAGTATGGTTCGAGACATATGATTACGTATAATATTTTCTGGGAAAGTATACATGTTTTACAGCGAGGGGTTATTACTTTTTATATTGAAATGGTTTTTAAAAGATTTGTTTTTTCCCACTCACGTTTTCTGTTTTGCGTCCCTCTAGGTTTTAGATAAAAGTGACTGTTGGGGGCTAACGAGGCTTCGACGGCAGTTCTGACAGATCACCACTAATGTAGGATTTCCTTTGGTATTGTATAATTAGTACTTGTTCGTTCTGGACTGCACCTAGGTTACTTATGCTCTGGTGATGTGTTGTTATCTTCAGTTCTCGTCACTTTTACTCACTTGGACTTTTAGTGTAAATTATTGAGATTGGTTTTCTTTCACTTGCATTTTCACTTCAGCACTTCCGCATCGCGCACTTGACTACGTCACCCTCACGTGACGGCCAGCATGCCCTGATTTTAGGTCGGGGTGTGTCACACACTCTTTACATAAGTAATTTTAAATGAACCCTAAATTTGGTGGGTGCCTTTGAAAAAATTAATAAACTTTTAGGCTCAAATATAATCTACCAACAATATTATCGATATTGTCTTACTTAACCACCTATATTAGATATGAGTTTTACATAAAAAGTCTTATAGTGTTATTAGAAGTAGACCTCCCACATATAAGATGTTATTTAATTATATTTTCGATCTGAGACTCCATTCTCTAACAAAGATTTTATATTCGTCATGATTTTTCTTCAACAAGATGTAGCACTAAGTGGTACAGAAAATGAGTGCTATGTACCATTGCAGTCACACCCCACTGTATTAGTTGTTATATATCTGTTTTGGGGTTTATGTCAAATTGGAATCTCATTGACGCATGCATCTAATCTTTTACCATGTCCATGACTACGACTAACTTTGGACACACCTTGACCATATGTAGTACGAAGTTAGGTACTCTTCCCTTTTGAAGGATTAAGTCTTGCAGGAAACTTGGGGCAAAGGTAAAGCATTTCAGAGCAATACATCATCGGGCTTTGTACTATGAAGCTTCCAGGAAGAAGAGCTAAAAGAAAAACACAGGGAAAAGATCACGATTCTAATTAGTAGTGGTTGAATATATGCATCATAAATTTGATATATCGCCATCAACAAATAAATAAATTTGATCGATTTATTTATTTATTGTGATGAAAAAGAATATATTACAACCCCAAAACAAAACATAATTTGAACATTAGGTACTACAAACTGATATTGGATCAAAGACATTTTTTTAAAGTTAATACAAACACATTTCTATTGCTAATTAAGAAAAAGTGAAAGTTCAAATTGGAGATGCTGTGCGACAAAGAGGAGTGAAATATTCACCTCTCCCAAAATCATTTATCTGTATATATTAAGAATATGAATTTTTGTTGGTGGCAATCTCTTACTACAACAGATAAAACCTAATATTAACGTGAACGATATACTATAGCCTCGACATGTATCAATAGTCATTAATCACTAACGTTAAGTGTAGACAAGACCTAAGAAATGTTATTTATGAGTTATTGCCCAAGCTTGCAAGCATCTACCGTAACCACCTCATGCATACGCATGCATGTATATATGCTGGCGACGTCAGATTTTGGGCATTAATGTTGAGGGAATCAAAACTCAACAAAAGAGCAGAATTCATGGATCCTGATGTTAGTACACTTTGCATACCGTGAACGCAACGAATTTGCATATGCTTTTTTAAATGATGGAATTCAGCTACAGGGAAGGTTCCACTCTTTTGACTAATGACTTTAGGGGGCATTTGTTTGCCCTCACTAAGTGGGATTGGACTGGACTAGACTAGCTGTTAGTCCAATACTTGGTTTGTTTCATGCTGGGACTAACATTAATGAGACTAAAGGGGACTAGCATGGACAAAACCCTTCACTAAGAGGTCTTAGCGAGACCCCCCAATAACCATAGGACTAGCTAAGACTATCATCTATCTCGTCCTCGTCATGCTCAACGACCACTCCCGATAGACTCCTCGTCATCTCCGGTCACTTAGATCAATCATTAACTTTCCAATTCGACTTTCTTTCAGATCCATTTCGCAACCAACTTTCATATAAAATATACCAAATTGAAGGTGTGAGACGGAAATGATAGGAAAAGATGGAGAAAAAGATAAGATCATAATAAAATATTAATAATTTATAGAGTAAATAATATAATATTAGAATTTGTCATTATCCAGCTTCTTAGTCCAACATTGCACCAAACGCTTTACTAAGTTAGTCCAGCTTAGTCTAGTCTAAGTCAGTCCAGCTTAGTCCTTCAAGCTGGTCCAGTTCGAGATAGTCCAATACAACAAACGCTCCCTGAAAGTATAAGCTTTTGAAGCAAGCTAGCTTTAAATAATTTTATTAATTTTGCAGCATAATTAAAGGTAATTTAACTTGAATGTTCACATAATCTCGAATCAAAGTTGTTACAACTCGTGGCTACAGTTCCTTTTAGTGTTTTAATTATTTATTTTTGTTAATCACATTACAGAAATATTCATTTGATTTTTATGGCAATTAAAGTCAAAATTCCAAAAGAATATGATACTACATTATATTTTGGGTTTACTTTTCTCTCTTGAAGGAGTCTTATTAGTTATTTTCCAAAGGTGCTATCTGTTGAGAATTGGCGATTTTCAGGGTTTAAAATCTACAGATATTTTCTTGTGTCTTAATCTAAGTGCTCGTTATTTGTCGCATGAATTTGGTGTTAGTTCAAAAGGTTTTCTTGTTAACATAGTCGTTTTCAAAAGGTTTTCTTGTTAACATAGTCGTTATTGTAGTCTATTCAAACAAAAAATCGACAAATGAACTACACACACCATTGATATTCTTTCAAATTTTGTAAATGGTTAACGTCATTGTTCTCATTTAACACATTTTCAAAAGTTTAGGAACCAATTTAGGACAAGAAAAAGTTTGAGGACCAAAGTGAAACCACCACCATAATATAGGACCAAATTTATAACTCTTATATTCATGCAAGCAATATCGGTTATATTGTTAGACTGTCGTTAAGTAACTACATTCAAATAATTTTTTTTTTCATTAATTCTTAACGATTCAAATTATGTCATGTGAAATCATGGAAGGGAATGCTAGATTAAGTAGCAAATGCAGATGTGTGACACTATGAGCAATTGATGCAAATATTCCATGTTTTAATTGACGCTCGGGCTAGCCTAGCTTAATCAAACATGATTCTAACTATCAATGTTTGTCGGCTTATTTGTTTATGTCTCATGTGCTCTGATCGAAAATATCAATTTTCTCCTTAAACTTGCAACTGTAACTTTTCTCCTCCATGCTTTCCTTTTGTGTCACGTGTAACCTAATTTCTTAAAACATCGTTAACATGGTTTATGTGAACTAACATTATACTCAATCTATTATTTTCTTTATTTTTACTCTAGATCTTGTTCCATGTCAACCAAACTAAACAGTTATCCTAACTGACCTGACAAATTGAAATAACTTGAGACGCGAAATATAAGAACAGTGCCAAAGTCACATTCAGAGAGAGAAAATGACACTTCTATCACAAAAAATAGGGCATATAAGTGGGGAAAAAAATCAACCTATATTTATAAGTCATCACATAACAAATAAACAATTGTCTCGCATTCGAATTTCCCTCCCATTAAATCATGTAGAAATTAGAGTGCTCTTCTCCTCGTGAACCTCCAAGATGGCTTTTGGCTTTACAGCTGTGTCTTGTGTTTTAGTGGGACAAAAACAAGATCATCACCAAACTATGTAGTAAAATTATATTGCCAATTTGTCAGGGATTACGTATTCATGTGTCTTTGCATGCACATACCACCCAATTTACGGAACCAATGTCCTTCTCCTCCTCACATTTTTCTCTTTCATACCAGAACGGATTCATTTTGGCTAACAAGTCAATTATAATACATTAATTAATAAATTAATTCATTGGTTAAACCAAAAGCCAAGAGGTTTGATTAATCAAAAACCCTCAGAGCTGGTGAGAATGTACCTTCCTGGTACTGCCGATCTTTGTTTCTTAATCAATTTTAAATTAAATTAACTAATCCTGGAAGCAACCAAGAACAAGCATGGGATTAGCAGCAAACCCTAGATTAAAAAAGTACTTTGACCAAACAGACATAAATTTTTAAAAAATAAGTATTCTGGTGTCCCTGTCAGTTGTTGTGTGAGATTTAGATTTATTCCCGAAGTCCCAAGCATATGCTTTGTGTTCGTGTAGGAGACCCAAGAAATACATCACTGTCCTTGGTGGCGCATGCATCATATATTTTTTTTATTCGAGGAATTAGATTAGAGTTCATTGGGATTTATATTTGAATTAATTTTTTTTAATACAACGATATGTTTTATATTAAGAAAATGAAGAAGTTCAGTTAAAATACATAATGTACAATTTAATTTGGTATTGAATTCGTTATCTATGAGATTCAAGCTTACTTACTTATAAATGAAGAAAAATATCACCAGACTGTAATACTAAATGACTTGAATTATTTAATTAAACAAGTTGAAGATTTGAAATAGTGGGTATTGAGGGAAGCAAGGGACGGGTAACCCTAGCAAGAAAACAAAAGCAATTGACTTGAAGCCCACTGCAAGAAAAGGGCAAATTGGTTAAGATTTGAAATATTGAAACTGAGGAGTTGAGTTAGTGACTTGAGGAAAAAGTTTGATTGAACCTACCACGTATATTGACCCATCATTATCACAATGAGGAAAAAGTTTGATTGAACCTACCACGTATATTGACCCATCATTATCACAATAAACATGCGTTTAGTTTGGGAAACAAGCTACAAATAGGTTGTCTCATTTCTTGATTCAAATCTCACATGCCTTAACAATTGATAATCAATGCGTGTCGAAATCAACCTAAATAACTTTAGTTCTATATACCTCGATTATTACAGCTCGTTCCGAATTAATATATATAGTTCATCCCCGAACATGTAAAGTGCCATTACTGCCCTTGAGGTTAAGTGACGTGAATGTAGATATTTAGAATTAAATTATTTTCATCACTGATGTCATTAAAATTGTGCACGATGCCACGAGTGTGTCGACACGAATTAGGGCTGAATCAGGTTCGTAATGGGAATGTTGTGAATGTTAGAAAATAATTGGGTTAAAAATAAGGAATTAAACCATTCACCAATCACACTTGTTCCTCTTTTCTTGGACCCAATTAATTATTTGGGTTATTTTATGGTACTTGGACCCAATTGTTTAGACCTAAAACCCATGGTCCAATGGGGCCTGTGTGACAACCCGTCCCTAAAAATTATGATTTTTATAATTTTAATAAGTGAGTTCACAAAAATGCCCTTCGAGGCACATACTTCGATTGGTGTAGACTGCCTCGTAGTGACACCTAAGACTCGTTTTCTTGGCATATTCTAATAGTATTCGTCGCTATGGACGCGTGGGCGCAAACGGATTCGAATTTGGAGCTATAACGAAGAAGTTATTAACGTTTGAAGTTGAGGGCAAAATTGATACCTTCTGAAATTATTTGGAAAGTTCCAGAAATTGGGTGTACCACGTGGAGGCTTGTGAGTGGAGGATTGGGCCATGCCCAATCAGATAAAGGAGCAAGGAAGGAAAGGAGGGGACCAAAATCCCTCACCTTTCTCCAACCCATTCGGCCTTCACCCAAACCCATTCGGCCGGGGCAAATTCCGGCCACTTCTCCACCATTTTCCGACGAATCACACCCATATTCCACTTGTAATCTCTTCCATAACCTTCCCTCTACCTAATTCACTTCAAATTTGGAAAGATTTGGCCTTGAAAATGGGTAAAACCGAAAGTGGTGCAAAACGGGTCGTGTTCAAATTCTCCCAATCCTGAAACGTTTTCATGAAATTGACACCACCACTAGACTCCTCTAGAACCCAGGAACAAAGCCCAAGCATTGGTGGAGGCGTCAGAGCAAGTTTGGAGGTCGAATTGGAACACACCCAAACTTAGGGTTCTTGCGGGTTTTGATGAAATTGAAGGTCTTAGAGGCAAAATTGGACTTTCTCACAGGTATGAAAGTTGTTCTACTCATTGAGATATTTAATTCTGGAGATTTTGAGAATTTTTAGTGAAAGTTGAATTTTCCGGCGACTCGGGACGGCCAACCGCCACCCGCGGCGGCGCGTGGCCCGAGGGCCGCTAATGATGTTTTTAGGAATTATTCAATGCCTTGATATTAGTTTTGATGATGGATTGATGTAAATTGATCGTTAGGACCTAAATTCGTTACGATTCGGTAATAGGTCAAAATATGAATCGACGATCCGACTGTTGGATCGTCACCAAAATTTAGTATGTTGTAGTACATAATATTTGAGGAATGTAGGAATTTACGGATCGGGAATCCGTCGTACGGATCTTCCTAAATTGGAATTGTAAGTTTGTAATTAAAACGTTAACCGCCACTTGGTTTTGGCAATTGGCGGAGATCCAACCGTTGGATCGTAACGAAACTTTGGGATATTGTTGTAGAAGCTTAATGTGGATTATTGGAAGTGACGGATCGAAGATTCGTGATACGGATCTTCCAGATTGAATTCGTAGGGATGCGTTTATTATAAATTGCATATTCTCTCAGTACGAATTCTGAGACATGAATTGATATTTATGCTAGGCGGTGATCATTGGGGATCGTTTGGGATATCCCGAGAGTCGTGCTAGGGGGCTATAGTGTGGAGTCCAGGTGAGTGGGCTTTTGTTTTCAGTATATATATAGATATACATTTGACTTTTTTCCCAGAAACATACTTTGAATGATCTATGAAGTAAATTGATTTTATAATTGAATTGCCATGTCGTATGCCAATTATATTTTATAATTATGATTATGATTGCATTTATTATGCTCCGGCGCTGTGGACGGCCAGGTAAGTCAGGTAAGTATGATAGATAGTGATCGAGATGATGATAGATTGTGATTTAGCTCATCACCTGCACCTCGGGTGTTTGTGCTCCGCCAGAGTAGGGCCTAGCCTTCACGTGATCGTTCACCTCACGCACCGTACGCTCACCTTGGATCCAAGGCAGGTGCCTAGCCTGTCGTACAGACCACTATAAGTGGTTCCGACTTGTAGGTGACCCGCGATTCGTCGCACATCCTTCACATGATCGTAGCACTGAGCGTAATATTATACACCTAGCCTATCATACAGACCACTATAGGTGGTTCCGACTCGTGTGCAGGATAATGATTGATAGTGATGGATTGTGATTGATGAGCTATAGATTCAGCCGTACAGGTCACTAGAGGTGACTCCGGCTGACATGACACTAGGGACACCCTAGATTTATATTACTTGCCTGATGATGATTTTCTGAGTTGGTATATCGACATGGCCCATTCTTGAGTTTGATAATGAGTTTTGATTCCTAGACGGGATTTTCGTATATAAGTTTATATACGTATTATTTGTTTTTGCCCACTCACGTTTTCTGTTTTGCGCCCCTCCAGGTTAGCTGTTAAGGTTCGTATCGACGAAGATTATTAGCGAATCTCTGGTCTGGTGGCTACTGTTGACGGTATAATTCTTGCCCGTTCTTTTGTATTTGCTTATGCTCTGAAGTCACGTGTGAGATGGGTTCGCTTCCGCTCGCAAGTACACTTTGATGTTTAGGCACTTTTAGGTTTAAATTTATTCACATTTTCCACATCACTACACTTTATGGCTTCGTCACCTTCCAAGTGTCGGCCAACACAACTCGACTTCAGAGTCCTAGTGGACTTTTTGGGTCGGGGTGTGTCAGCCTGAGTCCCTTTTTCTTTGGCCAATCCTGTGGCCACGTACGCACACTCACACACACGTGTCATCCTCATTCTCACCAGTTTCTCGAACCATCTATCTCGTCCGTAGAACCAAACCCTTATACACCCATATCCTTATCAAAACACCTTGGATCGAGCTTGAGATTCCCATATACTTATTCCTTCTGAGCTCCTGAATCTGGTGATACCATTAGTTAGGTAAGTCGGATTCGAAATCTGAGATTCCATAAACTCCAGCGAGGAGTTGAATGTGTTCCGACGTGAGCGTCACAATTTTACGAAATTTCAAGGCTTAAAAAGGTTCCTAAGAAACTCAATAGGAACCCTAGACTAAATTTGGGGAAGTTTGGACGTCGATGCACCCGGGTTTAGCGAGTTGTAGTGATAGCCGGAGTATCGAAGCTTATTTCGATAAGTTTCCGTTAGATTTAAGACTCCAAATAGGTAAGATTGTGTTCTCCTTGTTGAGAGCTTTAAATTGGTATAAAGTTCATAGAATTTGGTGATGAAATGAAAAAGTTATTAAGATTTTAAAATTTTCCAGAAACCGGCGATGTAGACGGCAGCCAGCAGCGGCTCCAACGAAGCCCACCAGAGAAGACAAAATATTCCGTCAAAGTTGATGGAATATTCCTAACGGCGTCAGGTAAATCTAATGAAATATTCTGATATTTAACGGAATATTCCTTAACGGCATTAGGTTTTCCGTCCACCGTGCTAGGCACGTGGCCGGTGCGTGGGGACTCAGAAAATTATTTTAAAAATATGGGGGTGTTCGTGGTGTTGTGTAGATCACATTGGTATATTCAAACACCCTAATTGAGCAATATATGAGAAATTAATCCTAGGTTTCGTATATGTGCGTTATAATTAATGTTAAATCAGTGGTTTCTCATATAGGTGAAACGTATCCTGAGGACGATCCCGGCCAGGCGAGACTCGGGGGTTACGACCCAGCTACATACCAGTGAGTGGGTTTTTGGTTTTTTATATATACGTATATATATGCTTTATGCTTTTCCTAGAAATGTTTTTAAGTGGATTTATGTTTTATATGCCATGTCAATCGCATTACATGTTAATACATGCATCAGTATAGATGTGCATATTATTCATTGATGCTGCAGAGGCTAGGTAAGCTCTATACGAGTACATCATGATGATAGTGATTATGGTGAGTATGATTATGTTTTGATATAATTAGTGCTCAATATCCTGCACCCCATTGCTAGTGCTCCGCCCGTGGCCAGGGTCTAGCTTTCACGTGAATAATCACCTCCCACACCACACGCTCACCTTGGATCCAAGGCAAGTGCCAACCTGTCATACAAACCACACTAGGTGGTTCGGACTCGTAGGTGACTTGAGATACTTTGCACAACCTTCACGTGATCATAGCACTTGAGCGTATTTATTACACCCAGCCCGTCGTACAGACCACGTTAGGTGGTTCCGACTCTTGTGCAGGAATACATATTTATGAGCTATAGATTCAGCCGTATAGATCACGTTAGGTGACTTCGGCTGACACATTACTTTTACATTACATCACATCACCTGGCTTACACATTGTTTATGAGATATTTGACATAGCATATATTTGGTTTTCTTCATTATTGAGTATGATTCTAAATACGTATATATATTTATTTTCTGGGAAATTATACGGGTTTTACGGTGAGGGGTTATTATATTTGAAAGGTGAAATGTGTTTTCAAAACCTTAGTTTTTTCCCACTCACGTTTTCTATTTTTACGCCCTTCTAGGTTCTAGGTAAACGTTCGGATTGGCAGTTCTACAAATATGTAGGAACTTTCTTTCATATTATATATAATTAATATTTGATGCTGGACTGCTCCTAGGACATATATGCTGTGATATGTGTATTATCACCTTAAACACCTTCACAGGCTTATATATTTGTTCATAGTATATATTAGTTAATTTGGTTTTTATACTCACATTTTCTTATCACTATCACTTCCACATTGTGTACACGACGACCAACATGCCTCGATTTAGGTCGGGGTGTGTCATTGATATACATGCATGAGTTGACTGTGTGTAGCAATGAGAGGAATTAATAAATGAAGTATTGAGTACACATAGAGATCCTAACAAATTTGTTGTTTTGCTGGTGATATAACTGACTTATCATTATTTGTCAAAGTTATTCCTGCATAAAACAAATTCCTCGTCATGTGGTAATTTAATCTATTACCATAATGTCATGGGTAGAGAAACTTAAATATAATATTATATTATTGAAACGAAAAGCCAAGATAATAGTAAACTTGTTCTAAGTAAGCAAGGTTGGATCCATTGAGGGACCTGGATTGTCCTGTACCATTTGGAAGCCCGTTAAAGTGTCTATTATAGCCTTCAAGGACCACCCGACTGTCATGGCGGGTGGTGAGAGGAGATATGCATCTGCGGTGAGAAGAATGTTTTACTTGTAACAAATAAGAAGGCTCTATTTCTTTTAAATGACTTGACAAAAACGACGTGATTCTAAGTCATGTCATTTAAAAAAAATAAAACATAATAGACCCTGGATCCCAATTAAGCTATCCATATCTCTCATTTTGTTCAAAATACAGTGTCTTTCCTCCTAACACGAGATGTACCCAATTACCAATTTTTCTTTTCAAACCCCTAATTTCCCAAATCCAAATCGTTCAATTACCTTATTATCCTAAGCCCAATGGACCCCATCAGGACACCACAACCGCTTCAGCGCTCTCCTCTTCACCATCACTTGTGTTGGAAATTTTGAGTAAAAATATTATTTTATATTGTCTCACATTAGTCACTATTAAAAGATTTTCTTATTTTATAAGGTTTTATCTTTATTAGAAAGTGATTGGAATGATGAATCACATAGAATAAAATTAAGCTCAACCTTGTGTTTGAGCTTTGGGTGTGCTAATTAATTGAAAATTAATATATAATTAATGGAAAGGTATCATCTCCGGATCATTTCCACCTAATCCTCCTCATCAAACAATTTGGGCTCTTGAAATTTAATCAAACAGATAAAAACAGGAGCCTACTCTAAAAGTTATAATCAAGAGCCTAGATTGTTTGATGAGGAGGATTAGGCTCTCATAATTAAATTAATTAATTATTTTGGATTTAATTTTTAATTTAAGCAATAGAAGAACGCCTCCTTTCTGAGAAGATGTCTCCCCAAAAACGCATCCCATATTCATACTTGTTGCGAATAGGCATAACTCAATTATATATACATTTATCTGCATGGCATTTAGAACACAGAAAAATTAAATTCATCTTCTACAATCTCAAACCTTGAGAACCACAAAGAAATTCGCCAGAAATCTAGTTTTCCGGTGCTGGAATCTTGACTTAGATCGTTGAATCCTGATGAAGCAGACGTCTGTAGAACTACAAGCATAGAGTAGGGACAAAATTCTGTTTCAAGGACATTACGGTACGCAAGCCCGATCTTCAGTTTGTTTGTTTAATATTGTTCGCTTTGTTTATACTCTATTAAATTATTTATTCGCATTTATTATTTATTAGCAGAAATAAATTTATAATTGATTATTTATATTTATCCAATAACCTAGTCCATCTCTCTCCACGACCCCAATTTTCAAATTTATGTATGTTTTTTTAATCATAATCCAAATTAGTAATATAGGATGTTAAACATTGAAATTGATGTGTATTGAACGCAAATTTTGTTTTTTTAATAGAGAGTAATGTTATTCATACTATATTTTTGTACCACATTTTTATACAACCTTAAGTTGCATTTAATGTGGACATCCACATCATTTGAAAAATTTGCAAAATCTAATGAAAGGAAGAAGAATGACTCTTCGTATAGCACAATTACCATTTAATTAATTAGTTATTTTTTAATTATTAGTTTATTAAATAATGAACTAAATTTAAAAATTTGATTAATTCAAATGATGTGACTGTCCACATCAAATGCCACCTGAAGTAATACAAAAATATGATATTAATAACATTACACTTTAATAGATTATAGTGTTTTATTTGGTTGAAAATAATAAACTTCATTAATGATTGGAAATTACAGCTCTACGTAAAAAAACAGAGACATAAGAAGTAAAAAAGCCCAAGTAAAAGGAGATAACCCGAGGTTGAAGTCGAAGATACCATATAGCACCACACCAACCCCACAATTGAAAAAGCACCCGAGCTAAAAAGTAAACCTAACCGTGCTGAGTCAACCAAAACACCAAAAGCCGCACCATCCACAACCACATATGCAAAGGAAGTTAGAAAAGGTAACAGAGGAGGGGAAGGGCAAAGGATGTGTGTATTTGTTTGTTACAACGTGAGGTGTACCATACTTTGCCTAAATTTGTCGGCGCGCCGGTTTGACAGTGGGTAGGGAGGGATGAGCCTAGTGGCAAGGTCGGATCCAACACTCTAAAATCTAAATCATGGTTATGGGAGGGAAAATATGAGGGATAGCAAGGGAGATGAGAGATGAAGGGGTGCCCTGGGGATGGGGAATGTGGTTGGAGGGTAGGGATTTGAAAATTAAAACTAAGGCTTGGAGAGAGGGTGGAGGAGATGAGGAACCGGAGAGAAAAGGCAAAAAAGAGGAAAAGAAGGGGCGATGAACGTCGAGAAATCGTGCCACCGACTCTTAAACCAGCGACAGAGTTGGCGGTGGTGAGTGAGTCAAGGGAAAGTGAGAATTCTTAGAGAGAAGGAAGAGCTTCACGAAAGATTTTTTTTCTTCTCTTTTGCTGTTATGACATTGGGATGCAATTTATAAAAGTTTTTTTTTATTAGCACCCCACATAATATTGAACACACCTCACAATGAAATTTAATATTAAAGGACTTATATACCCTATTATGCAATGATAATTTCGACCTTATAAGATTTAAAAATAAAAAAAATTTTAAATACACACCAAATCAATTTTTAAGTATTATTTATCTGCTTCAATTCTCAAAACTCCTTTCACCCTCCATTGTAAAATAATAAAAATTCTAACTAATGAAACTAATACGTCGATTGAGAAAAAATATTTTTTACGAATAAAACACGAAGTCGATGTTTTGGAAACTTCTCACGAAGTAAGACTTTATATTTTTCATTTTTTTAGTGATTTCAATAGCATCTCCCAATATAAAGTGAGAGATTAGCCTTTCAATAGAGAGAATTTGGGGTAGGATCGGATTGTTTGATGAACGATGAAACTATAAGTAGTCCGAATTTGTGAATTACATATACTGCAAATACCTGCATGCAATTCCCAAGAAGCCATAATATTTTGTTGTGTGTTCAAGCTCTTAGAAAGAATTTAAGGTTGTATGTCATATCATTCCAAGTGCCTGCAGTCATGGGTTGTATCTGCACCATGGTCATGCAGAACCTTCCCAACAATTTCAAGAGAAAATAATCAGTAGAAGACATTTGTGATTATTTTTCTCCTTCTTTTCCCTTTTTATTGGGGTTTCTCATACCCTCCATACTTTATGCATGGTATTTTCATGCATTCTCATTTTTGTGATTGGAAGCAAAATTCTAGAAGTCCGAGTTATCTGAATATGTGAACGGGGAAGTCTTATGTAGTGAGTATTTTGTAGTCAAAACCCTTGACAGTAAAACACTTTAAGATGCAGACACCAGTTTGCTCCTTAACTTACTTATATCTCTTAGTTGATTGTTTGAGGACCTAATTTAGAATGCTGATCAATTCTTACAGGTTATCAAACCTTAGTTGCTTAGAGAAGGTTTTACTCCCAAGTCAATTTAGTTTACAATAATTAAAATTGAGTATTATAAGATGTGAAGGATGTGGGGTGTATGTAAAAAATATAAGGTGTATGAGGGTGTTATGGGAAAGGATGTGGGGTGCATTAAGATAATTGTTAATTTAAAAAGTAAATATGGAGTGTATTAAGTTTGTGGGGGTGTATTCAATAATATGTGGAGTGCTAATATAATAAGCCTTTATAAAATCTCACCGCGGACAAATTCAGTCTTTATAATTTGTATGTTGTTTGTACTATAATTATGAATGAAAAATTAATAGTTATTATCATGCAATTTTCCAGTGTAATTTTTGTCTTATTTTTTTGAAACTTTTACATAGAGATCACCTGATATTAAAATTCTGAATCCATCGTCATCGTCAATGCTAGGGCTGGGTTTGGTTTTTTCCTAAAACTGAAACCGAACCGAAATTTTGGTTCGGTTCAAATTTTTTCGGTTTTTTTGTTTGGTTTTTCCGGTTCGGTTTCAGTTTGGTTTCGATTTTTTTCATGCTTTTTTTTTAAAAATCTGGAACAAATATGCAACTATTGATTGAGCACTGAAGATGCAGAAACTTCTGCATCAAATGAATACGAACTGGGACGATGGATTTGACATTATTAGGTGTTGGTGCACCTTTCTTGTTGTAGATTCGAGAGCTCTCGTAGAGAAAAAACACATGCATGTGTTAACTCTCTGATTTTTCCATGAAAATAAACCTAATAGAACTAAATAGCAGCCAGCCATGACAGATTTTTACCTTAGGGGTTTGTTTTTAGTCCTAAACCTCTTGTCAGGCATGGGAAAACCTATGCATCTGCTGCCAAATTGGAAGATCATAATATGCAAAATCCCAACAAAATAGTTAAAAGCAAAAACCCATTTTAATTCAGTACATCACAATATAAAATTATAAATCATATTAGTTTTGATTTGAAAATTATCTGTGAGAGATCGGAAAACTCAGATTAGAATCTTCCAATTTGGAAAAGGTTCTGATTCGAAAGGGGCGAGGGAAAATCATGGTTTGGAAGAAGAGGAGGAGGACAGGAGAAGACTGGAGAGAGAGAGAGAGAGAGCACAAAGAGGAAGCGGCGGAAGGGAGAAATATGTGGTACAGTTTTGGGGTCAAATATGTGGTACAATTATTACACATTCACCCTAAAAGAAAATGTTATCTCCTATTGAGTCAACATCTATGAACTACGATAAAGGTGAGCTGAAAACAAACCAACGGCGGTGGAGCCGGGAAAGAAAGTAAAAGCGCACTTGTCCGATAGAATTGGATTTTAACGAGATGGAATCTGGCTTCGGTGGTGAAGGTTGACCGGTGCCCTAGTGGAATGGCCTATGTCACCACTGATGACTGACCTAGAGTTGGAGGGCCACAAACAACAAATCACCTTGGATATGTTATGAATGGAGGGCGAATCTGCTGTCCCCGGCTCCTTGCAATTTTGCCCTAGATTTTACACTCCAGTGATTTTTATATTTCCATTTAAGGGTTAATGTTGCTTTCGAGTGTGGATACTTCTGGCATTTTTACCATTAAATTTTAAGTTAAAATACACAGTCGAGATTTTATAATTAAAAAGTCTAAAACATAAGATATTTTAAGACACCATAAACATTTTGTTATATACTTTTTATTTATTTATTTATTCAGGACGAGTGTGTATAGAGAAAAGAGGAGTGAAAAATCACATATTTAATCAGCCAGCCTAATCATGTGTCTTGTCCAAGCATTAAGTAAGCTATTGTCACCTTGTCATTTATTTTCAAATTAGAGTCTTGTTGACAAACGTACTGGCACGATCTCGTGAGTTATGTAATGAAGTAAGCTTCAATGGGATCTTTTATTCTGGTCGGAGGAGAAATTACCAAACATCTAGCATTCCAATAGTCAAATGAAATCTCGGCAGCCACGCACTCTAACCACATTGTTGCCGATGCTCCTCTCACAGTCGGAGAAGCATCGTTTACGTTCTCCATCTCTCTTTTAAATACATTGGTCAAAGAACAAATATTCTATCAAGTTTGGAATTTGGAGATGCAAGGAAGGGTATTAATGGATCGATATAGGTGAATTTGAAACGACTTGGCGACGAAACAAAGGTCTAGATCTGAAATGGTTGGCCAACGATGAACGTCAAGATTTGAATCGATGCAAGGATAACTCGAAAATTTGGTATGGATTCCCCGACAAGAGAGAGGAAGAGAGGGAAATCGAAAGAGAGGAAACGAAACCTCGCCAGCTATGAGGAATTGCAGCTCACATTAATGGCGGCGGGAAGGTTGCAGTTGATTACGGTGGGGAAAGGTTGGTTTAAAAGGTTGCAGTTGGTTGAGAGGGCTTAAATTCGATTCTCATTAAAATATGAACACATTATTACTAGTTTATTATGAAGCTTAACACACTCTTTCATTTTTTTTTATTATATATAATATTGTTTATTAAAGAAAAGAAAAAAAAAATTCAGTTTTTACCTACGTTGGGTGGTGGCTACAAACACCCTAAAATGATTTGCCTCCAAACTCTTACCTATTCATTTTTTATTTTATATTTAAAATGCTAAGAATTATTCTTTAAAATTTAATTGGGTAGTTTGGTTATATAAAATAAAAAAAAAAAAAATAATTACTGGTGTCCAGAGATTAAAAAAAAAAAAAAAACAATGGGCGTAAATAAACCATTCGAATATGACCATGAGTCCAAATTTGGGCCATACACAAATCCAAACCAACCCATTTGATCACCAAAGTTTTGGACATGGGCCTGACCAGCCCATTTGATCACCGAAACATTGCAAATATTTTTCTTTTGTTTCAAAGAACTTTGTAAATTTTTATTTTGGGTAAATTACATTTTACAATCTCAGATTGAGGGTCGATTTTAATTCCTTATAATATTTTTAAAACATTTCACTTTCATACCTTAAGTACTATTTTATTTCAATATAATACATCTGCTACATTTTTCATTAATTGATCTGTTAAGAGCTGACCTGGTTGCCATATGGCTGCCAAATTTGTGCCATGTGGCAAATTTTTTTATTTTATTTTTTTATGCATTTAAAATCTTATAATACTTTATCATATTAAAAAAAAAGAAAAAAAGAAACCCATCTTCTTCCTTGACCACACCTTATCCCACCCCACCTGCAACCCGTCCACCCCACAAACCATCCAGAAACCTATCTCCCACCCCACCCACAAACACCTGCACATCGAATTCAAAAATTTGATCCCAAGTCAAAACCCCACACACAACCACCAGCACACTAGCGTATCAGGAAGCTTCAAGGGCTTCCTCAAGATCGAGCTACGACGCGACTTCACGGACAATATGGTCAGCAACAACGAGGCTCGCATTGGTGACATCGTGCATAACGATTTCGTCCTCCCAGGACATAGAGTTCGAAACCTAGAGCTTCGAATGAGCAAAATTGAGAAAATTGAAACCCTTCTAGGGAGGTGAAATTGAAATGTTGAGCTTGTTTTCCCTTCTTTTCTGGATATCTGGTGCTTGCGGGGGAGGTGGGGGGTTGCAGGTGGGGTGGGGTGGGATGGGTGTGCTCGGGGAAGAAGATGGGTTTCCCTTTTTTTTTTTAATTTTAATTTTTTTAATTGTTAAATAGGATAAATTATTATAAATTTTAAATGCATAAATTTTTTTTGCCACGTGGCACAAATTTGACAGCCATGTCATCACCACGTTATTACTTAACTGATTTTTTAACGGATGTATGAAATTGAAATCAAATAATGAGTAAATGTATGAAATTGAAATGTTTTAAATATATTGTAAGGAATTGAAATCGATTCCAAACTTGAGGGGGTAAAATGTAATTTGCCCTTCCATTTTTTGTCTCTGGTTGTACTAACATAAAATTAAGATTCTTAATTTATTTAGAAGCCAATCAGGGGCAGGCAGATATTACGGAGGCACGGAATTTAGAAAAATTCTAGATACTATAGTCACGTAGGGTTGGGTTCAGTTACCAAATCGTGTAGAAAACAATATACCAACAACCAGTCAAATATACACACTTGTCATAAATCAGTTACCGCTAGCCAACTGTTATCTTGATGTTGCCGAAAGTTGCTTCAACCAAAACTCTTCACTAGTTGGGTTGGTAAATGGCACAATCGGTGGTATGCAATTTGATTAATTTTATTGAACTTATACAATTGAATAGAACTTAGCAGATGCCTAAACTATTATAGTTTAAAACGGGTTGTTATCATTGATAGTCAAAATGTTAGTTTTTTTTATAAACTTTCAAAAATAGCAAAAAATTCACTTAAATAGACACAAACACCATTATAATTTAGCTGTTCTTTTGGCTAAACTGTAGTTTGTAGTTTAGTTGTTCTTAAAAATAAATAAGATATATTATGAATCCTACAAGGTTCTGGGTTTTTTCCGCATGAAGTTCTTCCCTGGATAGTAGAACAATGGCTTTGCATTATGTGGAGCAAAAAATAATCAAGAAAATTATGGAGGTGACACGTGGACTTTTGGATTAAAAGAACAAAATTACCCTCGAGGCATACCGAGATTCCCACGCGCATGCAACAGACAATAACGGCTCACAGAATGACACTCCCCTTGTGCATATTGTGAGGCAGAGAAGGAAAGAACGAAAGAAGTTTGCTTTTCAACCTAAAGTCGATGAGTTGAAGGCTCAGAACAATAAGATAGCAATCAAGAATGAGATCCTCCAGGAACAGTATGAGAAGCTTTCCGAGATGCTCCATGAGGTTAGGCATACTCGATCACACGAGCCCATTGCTCATGTGGACATCAACCATCACCGAGGTGCCCTTCAATAAGAAGGGTCACCGGTCTTCGATATGGATATTTTTGATGATAAGTGAGCTACCTATTGATGTGTTGATTAACTTGAGACTTCTTTCAACCCAGCTGCTTCAACCCGAAGCAAGAGAAGTAAAGGGAGACACCTTCTAATAGAGGGAGTAGAAAGATCGAAAGCCTTGTGATTACCGAGACTTTCTGAGGCAACGTCGAAAGAACCCTATCCATATAAGCTAAAAGATTAATGACCCAATGGTTTCTGAAAGACTCAGTCTTGTACCATAGCCTAGGCCAGCTACCAATCCACGGAAGGAGTGACATGTCCTTGAGAAACACGAGGTTATAGAGGACTCAAAGGTCTTCCGACAAACACACCTTAGAAGTCAGTATGGTGAGTCCAAGGAAAAATCACATGCCCTTGACCAAACTTCCCTACTTCCAACCAAACTTACATACTTCCAAGAGGTGATGGAAATTTACGAAAGAAGGCTCTAGTAACATATGACTCCACTAAGGACCTCCTTGTCCTACAGCTCTTAGAGGAAGTAAACAAGTTGAAGGCCGAACGTCAGGCTGAGATACCTAATTGGAATCAACCCAGGCCTGGCCCTCTTACAAGGAGGATCATTGACACACTTCTCTAAGCAAAGACAAAGCAAAAGCTCAGCTTGCAATTGTATACTGGAAGGGAGGATCCGATTGAACATCTTAACCTCTTTGAGTCCACAATGGCATACCGAATGCATGCTGATGAAGAACGATGTATTCTCTTCCTCTTCACCCTTTTTGGCGGAGCTTTAAATTGGTATTACCGCATTCCATCTGAGACTGTAGATTCATTTGAGGAGTTGAGGAAACTGTTTGTCTCTCAACACATTTTACAAACCGATCGTTTACACTCTGTAGATAACTTGTACATTGTTCACCAAAAGCCAGACGAGTCACTACGTAAGCACGCCGACTACTTCAGCCATGAGTATTCTCGTTGCGCTGAGGTAGATGACAAGACCGTCCTTAAGGCCTTCACGGTAGGCTTACGTGATTGTTTCTTTAAGTACATGATCAATGCCAATACTTGGAAGACTTAGTCTAAAGTGATGACGCAAGCTTACAACCATGCATCCGATGAAGCAAATACATACCAAGGGAAACCCCATACATCTATTCCTTATCAGCAAGTGGGAAGTGGAAGCCAGATCTAACCAAATGAGAAGACCTTAACTTTTCAAACGACTATGGCGCCTCCTCCTGCCTCACCTAACGCTTTGCTATGACAACTTGCATACCAATCTTAGGGCAAGAGAAATGATTTCCATCTTTAACAGTCTAATTTTAGTAAGAAGAGTAAGGGACACTATCGCAATAACTAGGGATATCGCTACGATAATGCTTGCCCTCAGACAGTCAATGCAGGGGGCCAAGTGCAGGTTAAGACAGGCCCTACCCTAAGGTATGAGACAGCTTGGGCACCATCCAACACTTCACTTTTGGCTGCCCCAGCTTGGGCACCAACTTCTTCGACTACTTCACCAATAGAAGAGTCAAAAGTAAAGGTAATCATGTTTTTCAGAGAAATAGAGAAGGTCTCGAAGTCTTTCCCAGCAAACTCAAAGTTAAATGGCCTACCAAAAAGATTATCTACATAACCCAGCTTGTAGAAATCGACCTGACTTTTAACAAGTGAAGCCTCGAGCCTTTCAGCTGCTCGTTCTCCTTCAACAAACCAACACTGACACGCTACAGCTCATCCACTTCATTCTTCAGATTCTCATTGATCTTTAGTGCATCGTGGAGTTCCAACACTTGAAGTTTGTGCTTATCGATGATCTTCTTGAAGTGGAAAACTTGATTATAAGCAGCAAGCAATTCTTCATCTTTACGTAAGCAGCAGAACGAAGCTCAGAAACAACACGCTCAAGATCTTGAATTTGAGGCATGTAACATCTAATCTCATTCTTTGCATTTTCATACTTAATTTAGATTGCGTCAAGCTTAGTCTTCAAGTCAACGATCTCTTGGCGAGCGGTCTCAAGCTGCAGATAAATGGAGGTAGAGATATTGGACCCCTTCAAAGTAATGAGCTCAGACTCCAACCTTTTGATCTTCTTAGCAAAAGAATAAGCTTTAGCTGTCATAGCCTTTGCCACATTCTTGGTAGTTTTGGTATCCTCTTGGTCAAAGAGCATACATTTGGCTGCTAGAATCACCTTTTTTTCCTACATTATGGTAAACAGAGCAGTCCTTCTATATTGGGTCTTATGTTTCACAAAAGAACTTTGGCAAATAATCTCTCTAACGCCATCAATAAGCTTGGCACACGCGTCCATGTCTTCAAGTAGATATGGCTTCAAAAGCACACAAATCTCAGTAGTTTCTCTAAAAACAGGCTTGATGGATTTCTCACAACTGTCCACACGAGTAGTCTCATTTTTCTCAATAGGCAAACCAGTCTTAGTAGTAAGAGGGACAGACCTTGGCGTCACTTTAGCAGCAGAGTCCACCTTATCACTTTTCATAGTAACGAGCCTCTCCGAAGCTGAACTAGACTTAACTCCAAAATGACGTCTTGGCATAAATATCGGCACTAAAAGCACGACGGAACCTTTACGCTAAGCAATCATTTCAGTAATCGTACTAGCTACATTTGGCATGGTAGGCATCAGTGGCTCAGACCTAGCGGCCTCATCTTTCTTCCCATTGGAAGAAGTCAAGTCAATCACAAGCCTATTAGCAGCAAGCGGACCCTTACTAGCAGCGGAGGAAGTTTTCGACTTTTTCTCAACCAACATTTCTTGAGCAAGCATGGAAGATCTCTTCTTTCCACCTTCATTCACGCAGGCTCTATGACAATTATCAGACGAGCTAATGCCTCTGCCTTGATCCGCTTTATCTTTTCATTTGGGGGCAGCCCATATTTCTCTCAGCGAAGAGGACTAAGCAGTCAACGTCATTCACGGTACTTAGCGGGAAAACCTAAAACAACATGCACATTTTTCATTTCTGGAGAAGACTTGGGAGTTAAGTCGAATTCCGAATCTACATAAACAGAGAAGGACAATCAACAAATCAAAGAACAGCTCATCAAAAGCACAAAACAGTCTAGAGACTAAGTAGTCTACTTCTTCGTGTTGAAAATTGTTAGAATGCACAGCTTAAGGTAAGAATCAGATTCTCATTCTCCACTTATCTCCAAAGTTTCCTTGGCCTAGTCATGATCTTCCTTGCTCGAATGATTGAAGAGCCTATGGTGGGATCGCAGTTGCCCAACTCCATCAATATGGCCAATGCCAAAGAAGTACCAGAATTCATTAACGGTCTGATCCAAGTCAAAGAACTGGGTTAGATTGAGGAATCTCACCATCACACAGACCGCATTTGGAAAACATTGAGTGAGGGCACACTTCATGGAGCAAATCACTTATTGGAAGAAATGCGGCATGGGAAAAGTAAATCCCAACACGAAGTAGTAGGGGTGAAACTTGATGGCTCTTCAAGCCCTATTACATAGCTCACAGCTGTTACCCTTTTAACACGTTTCACACGCACCCCAGATGGAATGACGTGCCTATATGCTTTAAGGAATTCTCTGAATGAGTCATCAGAGCTAATTTTGAAGTGAGTAGCCTTAGAATAGCCCAGTTTACTCAAAGACTTGTCTTGGAAATACAACGGTGGCACACAATCGTCATTCTTGTTGCTTGAAGAAGACACACTTGAAGAAATTCTACACAGATACAAGGAAGAATCGTTAGACGGCTAAAAAAAAAAGGAAATCAACGTACCAGGGCCTACAGCCCAAGATCGTAGGAGCCCAGCAACCACACCAGGCCCCACGGCCTGGTCCATATCTCTCTTGGCCCAAAAGGCCTCTCGGCCCCAAATTAGCTGCCCCTACGCCTTCTGTAGTCTCTCACTCGCACATGCCAAGCTTAGTGACCTACAATCCTTAGGCCTTTTCTTCCTCTCTTTAACATGGGCCAAGGCACAACGACCCAGACCTAAGCACCTTGGCCCAAGCGAGCCACACCTTGCTAGCCCTCGGCCCAAGCCGAGCTGCCGCCGCAACATGCCACCCACAGCAACAGTGTCGTGGCCTTTCCAAGCCATTTTTTTTTCACACATCCTCGACCCTCGTCGAGCTAGATTTCAAGCCCCGAGGCTCCAAAAAATTACAAAAACAAGGAAAAATTAATTTTTTTTCTTACTTTGGTGCGGCGTGAAGACGAAGAAAGCAATGAAAGACGGTCCTTTGCACGGGCAAGTGTGGAAGATTGCTAGGGGATGGAAAACAAATATTCTCTAGCTTTCTCTCTCTTGTAGGGTAGAATAATTTGCTCTCTGAAGTTGATTTAATCATCTACTTAAGGTAGACTTTGGAAGTGATTTATTTCCCTTTCCTAGAAGGATCTAATTTCCAATTAATATGGGAATCTGCATCAAAATAGGAAACAATCTTATGTTTCCTAAAGCAAGGGAATATCTCTACACTTGCTACCCTTTTCTGCAAACAGTCCAACAGGTGTGGGGGGCATTTGTGGAGCCGAAAATAATCAAAAAAATTATGGGGGTGTCACGTTGACTTGTGGGTTAAAAGGACAAAATTACCCTCGAGGCACACATAGATTCAAAGGTGATCAAAATGATGTTTATTCAAATCCGTCTCATCACTCCTCATCAAATCCTTATTCAAAAGGTAACTCCCAATTTTCCTATTTAATTTAGGATTAATTGCCATGTTAATTGTAAGATATTATTTCACATAATATCTTGCAATTATTCATACAATTTCACCATAAATGGCTGGCAACTATTCTCCAAATAAGGCTGGCCTCTCCCCTATAAATAGCCATATTCTCCCACTAAAAAGCTAAGTCATTTTTCTACCCATAAACTCCTAGATAGATTCTTTTCATAATTCTAACTTTGGCATCGGAGATTCTTCGGCCAAAGCCTCCCCTTCCCCCCAATTCATCATGGGCGCGTGAGGTTTTTAGCCTTAATTTTAGGTGTTATTATTTTGCAAGTGCATTTTTATCAAAGGAGAAGACGATGAAAATTTGCATCCACACATTCAATGACACAACACAGACAGTAGCTTCTACATTTGAGGGTATTTGGGTACTTTTGCATGAGTGTTCTGTCATAATTGAATTTTTTTATAAAACCTGACATTTATGAAAATGGGGGTCAAGTTTTGGCTATAAATGCATATATATTGCTCCAGCTACAATGCACAAATTATTATAATTTAAACACTACATTATATTACTTCAAAACGTGTAAGCATTGTTCATATGATATCATATTATTTTTGTTAAAAACCCAAGCGAGGGATTTTCATTGAAACGAGGAGCGAAGCTGCGAAGGTCGTATCGAATGGAAATCAAATAATAACTTCTTAAGGTAACATAAAAAATGACCGGCTGGTATGGTGCGCTGCGGTATACAACACTCTAAACGGAAGCCAGCCGTTAATGGATCGGTTTAGTATCTTTTGATATAGGCGACTTAATTTTGAATTTTCTAGATCAAACATCTATGCATTTTAATGATTTGATTAAACTTTATTTTTGTCATAATTTTTGTGCTATACGCACATTATATTGTAACAAATTTCCTATAATCTAGCCTTTTGATATAATTGTAAAAAAAAAAAAAAGTTGGTTAGATTCAATTTATTTTCACAATAATGCTACAATTTAGCAATAATTATCTACGATTTAAGATATTTTCTATCCAAAATAGTTTAATTTTTTTTTAGATCCCCCAAAATCAAACTTACCAAAATAAGTTTTTCTTTTAGTACTTTAAGAGAAAATAGAATTGAGAATAATATAAATGTACCAATATACAATGTGTACAAAATAAAATAATCTACCAATATTAACAATATGTATCAAATCAAATGTACCAAAATTGCAAGTAAACGTACCAATTAATGATTTTTTGTAAATTCAAATGTACCCGCAGATAATGACACACCCCGACCCAGGGTCGAAGCGTGCTGGCCGTCACGTGCGAGTGACGTAACCAAAAACGTCAGCGGAAGTAATTTATGCATGAAATGCAGTAGTGAAAGTTAGATTGATAATGTACATATGATAAGAAGTGATATCGAAAGAAAGTGTGATAGTGAAAGGTTACAGAGCCGATCCTAGGTGCAGCCGTTTAATCAAAACAACATAATTACTAAAGAAACCCTACTTCAGTGGTGGTCTGTCAGAACTGCCTCGATGCCTCGATAGCCGTCCACGTCGTCGTTACCTAGAACCTGGAGGGGCGCAAAACAGAAAATGTGAGTGGGCAAAAACAAATACTTTCAAAAATCATTTCATAAAATCCTTAAATAACCCCTCGCTGTAACACAGTATAATTTTCCCAGAAAAATAGTAAGTATATAAATTTATGTACGGAAACTCGTCTCAGAATCAAAGTCAATTATCAAATCTCAATGATAGGCCATGTCGATATACCAAATAAGCAAAATCATCATCATCAGTCAGGCAATAAAATCAGAAGTATCCCTAATGTAATATCAGCCGGAGTCACCTCTAGTGACCTGTACGGCTAAACCTATAGCTCATCCATCATCCTCAATCACTATCAATTATTATCCTGCACACGAGTCGGAACCACCTATCGTGGTCTGTACGACAGGCTAGGTGTATAATATTACGCTCAGTGCTACGATCACGTGAAGGCTGTGCGACGAATCGCGGGTCACCTACGAGTCGGAACCACTTATAGTGGTCTGTACGACAGGCTAGGCACCTGCCTTGGATCCAAGGTGAGCGTACGGTGCGTGAGGTGAACGATCACGTGAAGGCTAGGCCCTACTCTGGCGGAGCACTAACACCCGAGGTGCAGGTGATGAGCTAACTCACTATCTATCATCATCTCAACACTATTATCGAACTTACCTGACTTACCTGGCCGTCCTCGGCATCGGAGCATAGCAAACGCAATTATAATCATATTTATAAAATATAATTGGCATACGACATGGCGATATTATTATAAAACCATTTTCGTTTATAAATCATGCAAGTTGCGTTTCTGGGAAAAACGCCAATATTATAATATATATATACTGAACACAAAAGCCCACTCACTGGTATGTCGACGGGTCGTATCCCCCGAGCCTAGAATGAATGCGCTCGTCCTCTGGGTACGTCTCACCTATATGTGAAACAACTGCAAAACGGTCATTAATAGCACATAACCGAACTACGTAATTAACTTTTCATACGAAGGTCGATTTTGGTATTTGAATATACCAACGCGTCCTACACGACGTCACGAGCGTCGTGATATTTTTAAAATAATTTTTGGACACCGCACGCGCCGCCACGCACCGGCCAAGGCACGGGTAGACGCGCCGGCCACGCGCGGCACGTGCCTCGCACGCGCGCCTGAACCCTAACGGCTCAGGAATATTCCGTTGGGAATATTCCGTTATCTTCTAACGGATTCCGTTAGAAATAACTGACGGCGTGAGGAATATTCCGTCAACTTTGACGGAATATTCCGTCACCCCCTACCTCCAGCTCCGGCGACCGTCGCCGGCGCCGACGCCGGACTGGTTTTTCCGGCGACCGGATTCCGGCCAAAACTTCAAACCTTCATAACTCACTCATTTTTCATCCTTTTTCCACGATTTTTCTTCCTATATGCTTAAAATTTAATGTAGAACATTCCTATAACCTTAGATACCTTGAAAAACGACGAGAAATTCGTCGAAGAATTTCTCCAAAACCGGCCAGTCACGAACCCGACGATCCCGACGTCGAACACGAGCAAACGAAGTGCTCCGAGGTTCCTGGGAAGATCCTAAGCCTCACTGTGATCTTAGTTTCGTCTAAAATGCCCTGAAATAAAAGTACATGAACAGTACCTTAGAATCTAAGCTACGGGTTCGAGGTGATTCTGGGGATTTCCCAGCCTAAAACTACCATGTAAATGTTCAGCACAAGTCACAGATCATGTTTAACCTTACCTGGAGCTCGATCCGTGCGTGAGGAAAGGTTATGTGGGTGTCCGTACAATGAATCGAGAGAGAGAGGCTTCGAGAGAGTGTGAGAGAAAGGGAAACAGAAACCAGAAAAGGATGCACGTGTGTGCATGGGTACGTGTGTGTGTGTTATAAAATATCAGCCCAATTTTGGGCCTAAGTGATTAGGGCACCCAAGCCCAAAACTAAACCCGAAACTATACCCGTTTCCGCGTATTCGAGGGTAGAATCGTCATTTCACGTCGAACTATTTTTAAACTCGGAACGGGATGTCACAACCTACCCTCCTTAATAAAATTTCGTCCTCGAAATTTACATAACATAAGTACACACTACTAACCATAGAATAAACGCGGATACATATCTCTCATCCGCTCCTCTGTCTCCCAAGTAGCCTCCTCAACCGAATGGTTTCGCCACAACACTTTCACTAGTCGAACTGTCTTGTTTCTCAGAACCTTATCCTTCCAGTCTAGGATAGTCACCGGCTCCTCCTCGTACGTCAAATCAGGACTAACTTCTAACTGCTGCGGAGGTAAAACATGAGACGGATCAGCCACATAATGACGTAGCATAGAAACGTGAAACACGTTATGAACTCTGGATAGCTCTGGAGGCAACTCAAGCCTGTACGCTACCTCACCGATCCGCTCAGTGATCAGATACGGTCCGATATACCTGGGACTCAGCTTCCCCTTTTTGCCGAACCGAACAACCCCTTTCCACGGCGATAGCTTCAAAAATACCCAATCACCTACGTCGTAACCCGATCAGTGGCATGTCAATCGGCTAAGCTCTTCTGGCGATCCTGGGCTGCTTTCAAGTTAGACTTGATTACCTGGATATTCTGAGTCGTCTCTTCGACTATCTCTGGACCTTCTAGTACTCTCTTGCCGACTTCCGACCAACATAGGGGCGTGCGACAAGCTCGTCCGTACAGCGCTTCGAATGGTGACATTCCGATGCTCGAATGATAACTGTTATTGTACGCGAACTCCATCAGATCTAAGCGCAAATGCCACGCATCACCAAACTGTAGTACGGAAGACCGTAACATATCCTCTAGCGTCTGTATAGTCCTCTCGGACTGCCCGTCCGTCTGTGGATGATAAGCTGTGCTATACAGTAGCCTTGCACCAAGGGCTTCCTGGAATGCCGTCCAGAACTTAGATGTGAATCTCGGATCTCGATCTGAAATGATACTGACGGGCACGCCATGATACTTCACTATATTCGAGACAAACAACTCGGCTAACCGTCGTAGAGAAAACTTCTCTCGAACTGGGATGAAGTGCGCAGATTTCGTAAGTCGATCAACTATTACCCAAACGCCATCATAACCATTCTACGTACGGGGCAACTTGTAGACGAAATCCATAGTGATATTCTCCCATTTCCACTGAGGAACGGGAAGTGGTTGCATTCGTCCGAACGGTTTCTTTCTTTCGGCTTTAACCTGCTGACAAATAATACATCTGCTCACGTACTCGGCGATCTCCCTCTTCATACCAGGCCAATAGTAGAATGGCCGAATGGTATGATACATCTTGGTACTGCCCGGATGCATCGCATAAGCTGACACGTGTGCCTCATCGAGAATAGCCCTTTTTAGCTCTGCGTTGTTTGGTACGTACATTCTGTTCTCTTGCATGAGCATACCGTCCGTTTCTCGAATCCGTAGATCTGTCTTTTTACCTTCACCCCTCAACCGAATCAGCTCCTGAATCTCCTCATCATCCAGCTGAGCCTCAAGAATACGATCAATTAGAATCGGCCTAACCTGGAAGTGAGCGAGTAACGCTTCTCCCCGATTCTCCGCCTCCGAATAATCAATCTCCAATCCCACTCCGGTCGATCTCAACTCGACTAACAAAGGAGCACGACTCACGAACATAGCATCTACTCTACCCTGTGACTTCCGGCTAAGTGCGTCAGCTACTACGTTTGCACGACCCGGATGGTACTCGATCGTGCAATCGTAATCACTCAGCAGCTCCATCCACCTTCGCTGACGAAGGTTCAGGTCTCTCTGAGTGAACAAATACTGGAGGCTCTTGTGGTCTGTAAAGATCCGACATCTCTCGCCGTAGAGGTAGTGTCTCCAGATCTTCAACGCAAATACGATCGCCGCTAACTCAAGATCATGTGTAGGATAATTCCTCTCGTGCAATTTCAACTGCCTCGAAGCATAAGCGATCACCCTACCGTGCTGCATCAATACGCAACCCAAACCGTTCAGCGATGCGTCACTGTAGATCTCGAAGTTACCACTGTCATCCGGAAGAGCTAACACCGGAGCATGAGTAAGACAATATTTTAACGGTTGAAAGCTCCGCTCGCAGCCATCATCCCACTCAAATCGGACATCTTTCCTGGTTAACCTCGTGAGAGGTAAAGCAATCACTGAGAAGTCCTGCACAAACCGTCGATAGTAGCCTGCTAATCCGAGGAAACTCCGTACCTCAGAAACAGTTCGTGGCTGTTCCCAATTCTCCACCGCTGCTATCTTCTGGGGATCCACCTGAATACCCTGAGCTGAGATAACGTGCCCCAAAAATGCCACCTGATCCAGCCAGAATTGACATTTGCTGAACTTGGCGTATAATCTATGCTCCCTCAGCTTCTTCAATACCAATGAAAGATGTCGCATGTGATCTGATTTCGATTTAGAATACACCAGAATGTCGTCAATAAAGACAATGACAAATCGATCCAAATACTGCTTGAATACCCGGTTCATCAAATCCATAAAAGCAGCTGGGGCGTTAGTCAATCCGAATGGCATAACTAAGAACTCGTAATGACCATATCTGGTTCGAAACGCCGTCTTCGGAACATCTTCACTCTTAATCTTCAGCTGATAGTAGCCAGACCGTAGGTCAATCTTAGAGAAAACACAAGCTCCTCGCAGCTGATCAAACAAATCATCGATACGTGGTAGTGGGTAACGGTTTTTAATCGTTACTCGATTCAGCTGTCGATAGTCAATACACAGCCGTAAAGTACCATCCTTCTTACGCACGAACAACACTGGAGCTCCCCAAGGTGAAGTACTCGGCTGAATGAAACCTTTATCTAATAGCTCCTGTAATTGAATTTTCAACTCTCGCAGCTCTGCGGGAGCCATTCGATAGGGAGTCAAAGATATAGGATCTGTACCTGGCAACAAGTCGATAGAGAACTCCACGTCTCGATCCGGCGGCAAACCCGGCAAATCATCAGGAAACACGTCAGGGAATCGCCTGACCACCTTCACATCCTCTAAACTGACAGGAGCACCATCATTCAATACCACGTGTGCCAGATACCCTTGACAACCATTCTGCAACAATTTCTTAGCTCTCACGGCAGAAATAATGCCGTGCCTAACATGACTACGCTCGCCAGTGAATGTGACCACCGGTAACCCCGGCCGATGGAATGTAACCTTCTTCTCGTAACAATCTATATTGGCTCGATTATAATGTAGCCAATCAGTGCCCAAAATCACATCAAACTCGACAATATCCAGCGGAATAAGATTAGCGGGCATAACCACATCCTCAATCAATACGGGGCACCCTGGGTACATCCAACTGACCAGACATGTCTCCCCCCTAGGCATCGACACCTCTAACTCAAATCCAAGGGGTGCAGACTCAGGTTGAGTCAATTGAGCAAATGAGTAAGAAATGACTGAATGAGTAGCGCCACAGTCTATCAATACCCTAGCGAAATGACCAAGTACATTTAACTTACCCATTATCAGATCAGGGTTATTCTGAGCATCTTGCGCTGTGAGATTATGAATACGGCCCTGAGGCTGCTGTCGCCCACCGCGACCTCTACTCGTCTGACCAGCTCGTCCAGGCACACCACGACTCGAACCAACTGGATTAGGCTGTCTAGATGATCCCGCACTGCTCGCTGTAGCCTCACTCTGCTGTAGCTGAACTCCCGGATACCACTGCGATCCGCCAACAGGATAAGAAGGATACGGGGTGTATCCTCCAGGATACGGAGTATAGCCGCTCTGATAACCGCCTGAATAATACGGATCTGGAGGATATGGATACGGTGCAGCAGAATAAGGGACAACATCGCCCTGATAATGATAGGTACTGCCACGACTCGGCTGACCATATCCACCAGGAGGTGGAAACTGCTGAATAGGAACTGGAGGTGGTAGTGCAGGTGGTGGAGGTCTCGGCTGATTCTGAGGACAATTCGCAGCTCGGTGACCGATCTGTCCACACGTGAAGCATCCACGAACGCCCTGCCTACACTCGCCAAAATGTCGACTGTTACACCTCCGGCAAAATGGTGCGGAAGAACCACCAGCATCTCGCTGCCTCTGAGAACGCTGACCCCCAGTGAATCTACCTCCTCTCCTATAGCCTGGGGAATTTACACCCCCACTCGAAGAACTCGAGCTGACACCACTTCTTTTGAAACTCTGTGTCTTCCGAGGCCCCTGTGATGCCACTCCCTTACCTTTGTCGTCTCGCCTCGGTTCCTCATTCCCTTCTTCTTTGTCACTATCACTCGGCATGTTTTCTGAATCTTCTATCTGCACCAAAACTGCGTAGAAGTCATGATAAGTCTCACAGTGCCTCGTAGTAGCCATCGTGCGCCATTTCTTTCGAGTGCCCAACTTAAATCTCCGAAGCATCTCAGCCTGATTCCTAGCAACCTCTGGGTGATAACGAGAAAGATCAGTGAACCTTCGGTAGTACTCGTTTGCTGACATCTTTTTCTGCTTTAGACTCGTGAATTCTTGTTTCTTACGATCAAGATACGCGTCTGGGATGAATCGCTTGTAAAATAACTGTTTGAACACCTCCCAGTCCTTGGCCTGTTCTGGTGGCATCTTATCCTCCATCTGTTCCCAGCAGGACGCAGGTTCCTTCCCCATGAACCAAGTAGCAGTCTCAACCCAAGTCCCTACGGCTAAATTACCCTGACTGTGCATCACCTTAAAAGTCCGCTCTATCTGCAGAAACCAGCGCTCGGCACCTTCGTGCCCCTCGTCACCCTCAAATCTCGGTAACCTCAGATTATGCGCACTCTCAAGAGGAGTCCTGTGGGAAGGACGAAGGGTAGACTGAATAGCCTGAGCAATAGCATCTCCTAACTGAGAAAAGTCAGGAAAGTTAGGATCAACAGGTGAACGTGGTTCTCGGCGAGGCGGCATCGTTCTGACAGAAAACACCAGAATAATTAGAATATTCACAAGCTATAGAGGACTGCCAAAAACTAGGCTCTGATACCAAACTGACACACCCCGACCCAGGGTCGAAGCGTGCTGGCCGTCACGTGCGAGTGACGTAACCAAAAACGTCAGCGGAAGTAATTTATGCATGAAATGCAGTAGTGAAAGTTAGATTGATAATGTACATATGATAAGAAGTGATATCGAAAGAAAGTGTGATAGTGAAAGGTTACAGAGCCGATCCTAGGTGCAGCCGTTTAATCAAAACAACATAATTACTAAAGAAACCCTACTTCAGTGGTGGTCTGTCAGAACTGCCTCGATGCCTCGATAGCCGTCCACGTCGTCGTTACCTAGAACCTGGAGGGGCGCAAAACAGAAAATGTGAGTGGGCAAAAACAAATACTTTCAAAAATCATTTCATAAAATCCTTAAATAACCCATCGCTGTAACACAGTATAATTTTCCCAGAAAAATAGTAAGTATATAAATTTATGTACGGAAACTTGTCTCAGAATCAAAGTCAATTATCAAATCTCAATGATAGGCCATGTCGATATACCAAATAAGCAAAATCATCATCATCAGTCAGGCAATAAAATCAGAAGTATCCCTAATGTAATATTAGCCGGAGTCACCTCTAGTGACCTGTACGGCTAAACCTATAACTCATCCATCATCCTCAATCACTATCAATTATTATCCTGCACACGAGTCGGAACCACCTATCGTGGTCTGTACGACAGGCTAGGTGTATAATATTACGCTCAGTGCTACGATCACGTGAAGGCTGTGCGACGAATCGCGGGTCACCTACGAGTCGGAACCACTTATAGTGGTCTGTACGACAGGCTAGGCACCTGCCTTGGATCCAAGGTGAGCGTACGGTGCGTGAGGTGAACGATCACGTGAAGGCTAGGCCCTACTCTGGCGGAGCACTAACCCCCGAGGTGCAGGTGATGAGCTAACTCACTATCTATCATCATCTCAACACTATTATCGAACTTACCTGACTTACCTGGCCGTCCTCGGCATCGGAGCATAGCAAACGCAATTATAATCATATTTATAAAATATAATTGGCATACGACATGGCGATATTATTATAAAACCATTTTCGTTTATAAATCATGCAAGTTGCGTTTCTGGGAAAAACGCCAATATTATAATATATATATACTGAAACCAAAAGCCCACTCACTGGTATGTCGACGGGTCGTATCCCCCGAGCCTAGAATGAATGCGCTCGTCCTCTGGGTACGTCTCACCTATATGTGAAACAACTGCAAAACGGTCATTAATAGCACATAACCGAACTACGTAATTAACTTTTCATACGAAGGTCGATTTTGGTATTTGAATATACCAACGCGTCCTACACGACGTCACGAGCGTCGTGATATTTTTAAAATAATTTTTGGACACCGCACGCGCCGGCCAAGGCACGGGTAGACGCGCCGGCCACGCGCGCCTGAACCCTAACGGCTCAGGAATATTCCGTTATCTTCTAACGGATTCCGTTAGAAATAACTGACGGCGTGAGGAATATTCCGTCAACTTTGACGGAATATTCCGTCACCCCCTACCTCCAGCTCCGGCGACCGTCGCCGGCGCCGACGCCGGACTGGTTTTTCCGGCGACCGGATTCCGGCCAAAACTTCAAACCTTCATAACTCACTCATTTTTCATCCTTTTTCCACGATTTTTCTTCCTATATGCTTAAAATTTAATGTAGAACATTCCTATAACCTTAGATACCTTGAAAAACGACGAGAAATTCGTCGAAGAATTTCTCCAAAACCGGCCAGTCACGAACCCGACGATCCCGACGTCGAACACGAGCAAACGAAGTGCTCCGAGGTTCCTGGGAAGATCCTAAGCCTCACTGTGATCTTAGTTTCGTCTAAAATGCCCTGAAATAAAAGTACATGAACAGTACCTTAGAATCTAAGCTACGGGTTCGAGGTGATTCTGGGGATTTCCCAGCCTAAAACTACCATGTAAATGTTCAGCACAAGTCACAGATCATGTTTAACCTTACCTGGAGCTCGATCCGTGCGTGAGGAAAGGTTATGTGGGTGTCCGTACAATGAATCGAGAGAGAGAGGCTTCGAGAGAGTGTGAGAGAAAGGGAAACAGAAACCAGAAAAGGATGCACGTGTGTGCATGGGTACGTGTGTGTGTTATAAAATATCAGCCCAATTTTGGGCCTAAGTGATTAGGGCACCCAAGCCCAAAACTATACCCGAAACTATACCCGTTTCCGCGTATTCGAGGGTAGAATCGTCATTTCACGTCGAACTATTTTTAAACTCGGAACGGGATGTCACAGATAATATATATGTAATGTATCATACCTAATAATAATTCGTCAACAACTACAATTAAAAACCAGCAAAAAAAAAAAAAAATCACCAAAAAATTTGAAAAAATTACACGGAGCTTTTATGTTGATCACCAACTATTTGAAAAAGAAAAAACCATTTGGAAAAAGAAATAATATTAAATGTTTGCATAACAAAAAAAAAATGATCGTAAAAACATATTTGGAAGAAGAGATAATATAGTTTAATTACTAATATCTCTACTAAATAAGGAAAAGTACATCATGCATATAATAGGATAAATCTAAAAAATATTTTAATTAAAAAAATAGAGGCGACTATTGATCAAAGTACTTTAATCAAATTTTAAAAAGGCACAGATGTTTAATCTAAATGATATAAAAAAACTATAGGGAATTCTAATTTTCCGTTAGTTTTATACTAGCCGATTATGAAGATTTACCAAAATACTACTGTATGAATAGGAGTTGACGGGTACGATTCGGGCAAAAAATCCCACCCGTATTATAGTTGAGAGTATGAGAAAGAAGTCAAATGATGGAGTTTCACTTCTGTGCTATGTAACATTAAGTGCTACGAGTATTGGATATCCTAAATTTACGGGACCACAATGAAAGCAATAATGTGAACTAATCTAGGTCATTCAAGTGCTCATAGCATTTATCCCATGTAGCATGGAAGATTTTTTCCAAATTATAAAAGAAAAAACTTGGAATTTTGATACGCATCTAAATACTTAACCAGTAAGATTAGTTGACACTAGGAGCCTATTTAGAATGATTCCAAATTTAGAGATTTAATTAACATTATGATATTAAATTGCTTGTTTAAGCTGTTACGATCCATATATATGCCAAAAAAATTCAAAACAAAAGAAATGAAGGAACAAATCCCTAAGTTTTTTATATTTTGAACATATTATATATTGGAAAGTGATTTTTACACTCTTTTTTCCTCCTCTTAAATACTTCTAATTATACATGATCGTTAAATTAAATAAATAAAAAAGAATTAACGATAAATGTTAAACAGAGGTGTGCAAGAAAAGAAAACGAGTGTGTGAAAATTATATCTTTATTTAAATGTTTCATAAAGCTTTTTTGATAAAAACAGAAGTGATTTTGGCACTCTAAATATCTGGTACTACACTCCACCATCAATTGTAATCCACCACGTGTAAGTGTTTAGGCCAGCCAACTCATGCCCAACAACTGCACACACAAAAACATATTGACAGAATGTAAAGAAGTAGTCATTGCAAATTATGCCAAATCATCATTTTACACACACTCATAACCATAATTAACATACCCCAAATTACATATATACCCTCATCTCTCACCCTGCCTCTCTGTTTTGTGTACGTCTTTTCTTGCAATCTAAGTCTACCCCTTTATTTTCTGTCCAAACACATCAAACTCCATATAAAACCCCCCCAAACGCCATTTGCACCCACCTCTGACCTCCACAAATGACTTCAGTTTGCATATCAAACTGCTTCAACGATGCACGTGACCCCCGCGTGCCGATTCGGGCCACCTACGTGAACCTCTACAAGTGGCCCGAGTCCGACGCGGAGTTTGTGCGCTCGGTGAGCTCCAACGGGCGGCAAACGGATCCTACACTGCGACACGGGCACCCAAGGGTGGTGGACAGCATATCATGCAGGCAAATGTATCTCAGGAGCTATAAGTTTTCAAGGAAAGAGAGCGTGCCGGAGAAAACCCAGAAGTGCTTTGGAAGAGTGAAGGAGAAGATGGCAGGAAATAACAACAATAATGACGGGAGTAAGGGTAAGAAGGGGAAGGGAAAAGTGGGAAGGAAAAAGAGTAGTAAGTGTTTGGTTCTCAGGAAAGTGAAGGAATTTTCATCAGCTACTCTCTTTAGAATATTTCAGAGGTTGCTGTCTTGCTCTGCTAGTGTAGATGTTGTGAGTCATGATGACTAATTTAAATTTTCGGTTTTGTAATTTGTGTTATTTGAAAGGTTTTAATTTAGTTTTTGGTGTTTTAATTAAATTATAATCCAGAGATTGTTGCTGTTAATTTGTGTTTTTGTTTGTGTAATTTGTGTTAATATATAACTGAAAGAAAATAGGGGCGTTTATATTTGGTTCTGCAATATTTTCTGCATTTACATGTTTTTGGCTTAGAAATTTGCATCTATTTCTTTCAGTAAATGCCAAACATTTGAAGTTCGATTAGTTAAGAACATTCATCTCTGCATTTGTTATCCCCATCCAGTGTTCGACTCCCCACTTCCCAAATGTCGTATCACGTGTACGAAAAGAAAAAACAGTTTAGGTTGTTAGCACCATTGACCGGTAGCTTAGCGAGCAGTAGATTATGTACAAAACTATGTAATACAAATGTACGACTGCTTAATCATGGGTCAAAACAATAGAAAAGTTGACTGGTTCAAGCTTTATCTTAGTTGATTAATTTTGGTAAAGAATCGTTGAACTGCACAGGATTTAAAATGATCAGTCTGCATAACATCTGATTGACCAAAAAAACAAGTGCAGGACTAGTTTTGAATTTGAATGGTGGGTACTGAAAATATTTGAGCTTTCAGTGTTACAAATATATATACATAAGTTGGATATTAGGATAAAAACTGTGTTAAAAGTATGGTAATTGGCTTTGGATTCTGTTTAGGGTTAAACGGAGCTGTGAAAGAGACCTGGCTCTTTTGGGTCAAAGTATATTGCTGTCTTAACAGGAAAAGCCTATAGTTACGGTTAAATTAAGGGAGTTTTAATAAAACACCCCTGGCACTGTTTACTTTTAACGAAAAACCACTTTTTTACCTTTAACTGTCACTATTCATTATACCTTCAAAAAGGACTTTTCATTAAAACTGTCACTATTCAGGGACTTTTCGTTAGTTTTCCATTAAATTAACCGTTGATTTGGTGCCAATTGCTACATAGACAAATACGGCACTAAAATGAGTAATTCAACGCCAATTATAAATTAGAGGTTTAGGTTCGGTTGTTGCCGAAAGCGAATTCAAATAAAATTATTATAACTAGCCCATTATGAAACTCACTCCTCTACCCTTTAGTGTGAAAAATATCGTATGTATTACACAAAGGGCAATTCAACATGTTGAATGACGAAAATTGTACTATATTCAGTGTATGGTATTAAAAATTTCCAATGAATGAAATGATTGCAGTTCTGTTGCAATCCAAAAGTTGTAATCTTGCATTTATTCACGGATGTATCTCCATTTTTTTGTAACATTCGACCACTGTTCTAAAAATCCTTACCTAGTGCTGCATAGGCCCCTGATCACCGTCCCGATTAATGCCTAGTCGTTTGAAAATTAAGAAAGATCGCCTAAACTTGCTGAGGCACCCACCTAGACCTGCTGAGGCACCCGCCTAGATTGCCTAGGCACCCGCCTAGGTTGCGACTCACTTAGACAGAAAATAGGTAACTTTCATTTTGGATTTATTTTTTTTCAATAAATTGTAACAAACTTGTTGAATACTTAAATGAGCACACATTATATGCTTGTTCCCCATGTTTTCATTATGTTCATATATGTCATTCTATTTTGTAGTCTATGATGAAATTATATATATATATATATATATATATATATATATTAAGTATAAACAAATACTTATTTACACGAAATATAACGGATTTAGTTAAATCCGCCTAGTCCGCCTAGGCACCCACCTAAATCCAGCTTAGCCGCCTAGACCCTGCCTAGTCGCCTAGGTGCTAAACCCCAACCCGTCGCCCCGACTAGCACCTAGCGTCTTTTAGAACCTTGAACTTGACACACGACTTGTTACAATCCAACATTAACTAATAAGGTGGAGAATCTAACATATAAACCCGGGTACATTAATTCCTCTCTTCCTACACGAAATGAGTTCTATAATTAAGAAGAGGCTTGGGAGAAGATTCTTATAACTCAATCTGATATTATGAAATTGATGGATGACTAAGTTCAGTATGCTCCTCAATATCCAACGGGATTAATTTGGTTTTCATAGTGATTCTATAACAAATATGGGAAAGGGAGCTGTGGAGCCAAAAATAATCCCAAAAATTCTAGAGGCGATATGTGGACTTTTATTCAAGAAGGACAAGATCGCCCTCAATAAATGGGCAGACTTCTCAGATTTTCCCACGCGCAGCTCACCCCCTTGAAGTACCCAGCTAAATATAACTGCTCACAGCTTACCTGCCCATGGCAAGGAATTAAAGATAAGGATTAATTATCCAAATCCTATCTTTAATACATTCCTAATCAAAGATTGACTCCAATCAAGTAAGTAATCCTAATTTAAACCAATTAAGGATTATTACCCTATTATCTCAAGATATTATCTCCTTATAAATATCTTGGGAATATTTAGAGAATATTTTCTCCATAAAAACCCTATATGGCCGGCCCTAGCCATATATATACCCCATATTCTACCATTTTCAGGGGGCTTTTGGCAACCTTAATACATTCCGTTGACCTAACCCCCCCCCCACCTCATGGGTGCGTGAGGCTTAGGTCTTTGATCAAAGGTGTTAATTGTTTTGCAGGTGCATTTTCGTCAAGACTGAAGACGGCAGAAATTTGCAGCCACAGGAGCCAGTTTTCACTCACAATGTTGGAAAATTTTATTTGACCCCATGTAACCTCTATCTACACCTAACTTACTCTCTTCACCTATATTATTTTTTATTAAAGGATTAATCTCTCTTTAAACTCAAATTTATTACCTAAAATACCCTCTCAACCCCAATTCAAAATGTTAAGTTATCTTTACACCCATTATCTTTATAACATAACATCTGTAATTGATTTTTTTTTTAAAGAGGCATCCTTGCCCCACCCCCCTCTTCCCACTAGCATTTCAATGGCTACCTTTTTTTTTTTTCTTTCTGCTACCAAACCCAAATATGTGCATAAGCAACAAATCAAACAATTCATCCCCACATATTTATCAACAAGCAAGGAAGTTTACAATCTAAGAACATTGGTAAGAAGTTTTTCCTGGAATTTTCCAAGTGCAGAAAGCTTAACAAACCATTCGGGATTGATGAAAAAAAATTGAAACCCAAATACTCATCTTCTAAACTTAAAAAAAAAAAATTGAAATCAAACAAACAAAATATTCATAAATTGAGTTATACCTTAGTTGGAGGATTTAAAACTTCAAAATCACCATCCATCAATAAAAAAAAAAGCTTGTTTTTCTCTACAGATCTATTAGGATTTTAGTCAAAATGAATGTAGGATAAACAAGAAGTGATGATAGGGTTTATTGATAGATTTGAATTTTATTATTAATTTCATTTTGTACTTAATAGTAATTATGCAATAGGGTAAAATATATAATTAACAATTTAAATTTAAATTGGGTGTAGAAAGAGGTTACATGGGTTGAAATAAAATTTCCCCACAAGTGTGGCTTGACATCACAGCTTGGAAGAGAGAGTGAGGAAATAACAAAGTGATAAGTTGGGGGGGGGGGGGGGGGGGGCCAAGGGAAAAAGAGAAAGATATAATGATAACAGCCACCAAACACATTGGCTTTTTTGTTGATGAAACTTGCATTCTAAGCAGGTCCTTAATCAATACGCCTGCAGCAAATACTTGATTTCTATATGGTCCTCATCAACAACTTGAAAAGTTTAGAGAAACTGAGACTTAGAAACTTGTAATAATCATTTTTTATGTATATACAATGATATTTGGAGTTGGAAATTTAGGTCATGACACATAATAAGTAAGTCATAATTTGATATGAAACTTGTTATTTTGGGGAGTTGAACCAATTACATTTCACGTACAAGAAAAAGAATAGAGTAATGCTAGTTAGACTAAATTTACAAACTAAATTAAGTATCACCAATAAGAAATAACACATTAATCAATACTTAAGTAATAATCTAATCGTCAACTTCCATGTCAATTATTTTACAAAATTTAGTCTCCACATTTAGTCTCCCTAACATTACCTAAAGAAATATTACTACACCGTATTGATTGTGACAAAAATTTATGATAAACCTTACTAAAAGAGAGAGCTTGCCCCCTGAAGGATTGATGAGTAGTCCCTCCTCAAGATGCTCATGGCATATTCACAAAACTTTGTGCTTATGATCAAAACCATTAATATTATAAATCAATTTGGAAACACCATCTCTGCAGAAAAAATAAACTAAAACTAAGATTGTTAATTTACACTAAGGGGGTGGGGGGGGGGGGGGGTGGGAGATAGTTTGAATCTAGGACATAATGAGTTAAAGAGAAGCCTTGATCATTATGGCAATCCACCACTTGCTTCTGTTCTTATTTTAATGAATTTTTGTGTGTGCTAGTGATGGTTAAGAGATATTGATCGGATTAGTATGATTTTTAATAATTTGTTATGTTATTTGTGAAACTTTTGCAACAAGAACTAAAGTAATACATATTGGATATATTAAAGTCAATATTCTCAAACAAGGAACGAAAGTGGTTTTTAGGCGATCATCTCTTGAATAAATGGTCATATTTCGGGGCACTTGGTTCCTGCCCTCAAACCAGCACAGTTACAGGTAATCTTACCTTTCTCTTCAACATCATCATCATCATCATCTGATACTGAATCTCATGTGGTTGTTAATCCAAATACTAGACCTGATGGTATTCAAACAAGACTACAAACAGGAGCAATATCAAGGAAGAATATGCAGCTTTTCTTGCTGAAATACCTGAGTTAACATCATTACAACCTGTGGATTCAGTCTCTGGTGGTTTTTCTTGTATAGCGCATATTACAAGTGTTGAAGAACCTAAGAATTTCAGGATGGCTTTCACTAAAGCTGAGTGGCAATTAGCTATGCAAGAGGAATATAATGCTCTAAAAGCTCATGGAACGCGGATTTTGGTACTACCTCCAACAACTAGATCTGTTATAGGCAGCAAGTGGATGTATTAAGTTAAGAAAAACCTGATGGATCAAATATGTATGCAGTAGGAATCTGATACAATATGTATTTTTATTTACAATATGGCTGAAATATATTTGAAATATATATGTTGTTTCGTCATTTTCCGGATAATTAAAGATAGGTGAATGGAAGGAGAAGAGGCCCGACAGTTTTGCTACTACAGAACTCGTATTTATTCTCTGTTTGGAGGCTAGGGACACAAACACCATGTTCTTATCTATCCATGAAGATTGGAAAGAAGATATTCATTGCAAATACTATTTTCTTGTTTTGCCTACTTTAATTGACGTTAAAGCAATGACAAAGGTCTTCTTAACAGATGAATTCTGAAATAAAAAATCTCAATTAAACTATGCGACTTAAAGAAACTCCATTATTAATGAATTAATAAAGTAAAAGTATGTTTAGGGAGTTCTACTTAATTGTTATTATATTCGCATCTCTTTTTATATTTCATTACATGTAGTTATATCTACGTGTTTAAGGGAAGGGCTATTGTCATGGCCGGTCCAGAGATTTTTGAGGCCTGAGGCGACACTAAAAAATGTGCCCTAACTTCATATAAGAAAATTATTTATTTTCACACGTAAGGCATCGATAAAATTATACTTAGAAAAGCACTTCAAACTCAATAATTTAGAAACACAGAATTTATTTTGTATCGAAAGAAGGAAACAAAAAAACTCTGGGCGTACAAGTAGATAGATGATGCGTTTTGTTTTCCATCTAAACTTTTAAGGAAAACTAATGAAAAGAGCTTGAAAACTTTCTTTTTAACGAAAAACCACTTTTAAAGGTATAGTGAATAGTGACAGTTAAAGGTAAAAAAAGGGTTTTTCGTTAAAAGTAAACAGTACCGGGAGTGTTTTATTAAACCTCCCAAACTTTTAAAGTGTTTTTATATCAATCGTGAGGTGTTTTTTCTTATTTACCAATCTTGTCAATATTGGACTAAAAAAATAAACAAAAACTAACGAAAAGTCAAAAACTTTAGTTTTAATAAAAAATGACAAATAAAAGTCTAGTGAATAGTATCAAGGAAAGGTTAAAATGTGGTTTTTCTTTAAAAGTGAACAGTACCGGGAGTGTTTCGTTAAAACTCCCAAAATAATTTCAATTCTTTAATTGATATGTATAGGTAATGAATGTGCACTAAATTAAACCTTGTGATGACAAGTCATATGATTTGCGAATTTGTTCTAAAAATTTGGTCTACGCTAGCTAGTAACTAAAAATAAATTAACAGCCAAACAAAAATTAAAAATAAATTAACAACCAAATAAAAATTCATAAAAATTGAAAAAATAAACACGCACATATCATTTCGAACTTAGGACCTCTGGTTAATTTTAAACAACAAAAACCATTGCTTCTAATTAAACTTCTTTATCATTTAACCAAATTTTATAAACTAATTTTCTTATGAAAAGAAATTTGTAAAAGTTAGAAAGTAAATAAGCACATGTGGTGCTTTGAACCCAACCTCCTCATTAATTTCAAATGACAGAGCCGTTCTAGTTAAATTTCTTTGTTATTGAAGCAAATTGTATAAATTTATACTCTTATGAAAACATATATAAATATACCGTCCTTAGAATTTTGGTGCCCTTAATTGTTTTGGGTCCTAGACGATCCCCCTACCCACACTAGGTCTGGGCTGGCCCTGGCCAGCCCTGGCCATTGTCTGCTCTAAGTAAAGGTATATTTTGAATGTTATGGTGGAAGGCGACTTTAAGCTTGTCATTCATGAAGCACAAGGCCTATGCTGGATCCCCTGGAATCTTGTTCCAATCATTGAAGATATCAGGTAGCTAGCTTCCAAGTTCAGTAGCATCAAGTGGAACCACATGTTCAGAGAGACTAATTTTGTGGTTAATGCTTTTGCCTACCATGGTCTCTTGGTCTCAAATTGTCATATTTGAGATTATTGAACACCTAGTTTTGCCTCTTATGCACTTTTATTTGATAGTTCTAGAAACGGTTGTATTTGTGGATTCTTTCTTTAATGATTTGTTCGTCATAAAAAAATGAGATGCCTTGAAAATTGCCCTCCAACTGATTGACGAATTGCCCCTATGCGCACTGGGTAGGGTAGCTGCTAGTTTATGCCTTTGTATGCATTGTTATGGGCATCTTTCGATAGGCTCACTTGGTATATGTTGGCATATGTTGGCATGCTCGCTCAAAAGTTATTGACATCAATCAACATGCTCGCTTGAAAGTTATTGGCATCTGTCGACATGCGTGTAATATGACTTGGCAAATGACCTTGGGCCTCTACTAAGGCTTGATGAAATGACAATTTTCATATTATTCAGTCCAAAAAAGGTCATGCGTGTAGTATTCTTATTAACCCCCCAATAATATTTTCTAGATCCGCCACTAGCCTAGTAGACCACATATTATATTATTCTCGTAGTGTCTATTAGTTATTAAGACAAATTAGTATTTGGTCCTTAGTTTTATAGGTTTTAATACCCACACCCTTATTAAGCTCCTAATTGCAATTCAAAATATTTTTAAAATAAAAAAAAATTAGAATAAGTTTGTTCTCATTAATTTTTTTTTATAAAAATATTTCAATTTTCTAGTTTTAGGTTTACCCATTCATATATTTTTTCAACTTTTTTAATCTTAAGTGTACCCATTGTTAAATAAACCAATTTGTTACATGTAAAATGTACCATCTTTAATATAAAATGTACACATTTTTTTATACAAAATCCATCCAACTTTTTTCTAATCCATTTTTTAAACTTATATGGGTATATTCTATTTCGTTGATTTGAGAATGTATCTATGTCAAATTTAATTAAAGAAATTTAATAAATTTATCAAGCCTAATATATATATATATATATATATATATATATTTGTTGTGGTTTTGAAAAATATAACCATGTTTTTGTACAATTATTTTTTGGTTAATCCTATCCCAAAAAAAAAAGAGTTAAGTATCGCATCCATAGTCTCTCTAGTTATTATTTCATAATTCGTGTATCTTACTCAAAGGGTAAAATAAAAGCAATTCCTCCCACTCCATCGAACGCACATAACTTATAAAACCGTCATTAAATTTGATATAACCCATAAAAACCATAATTTTATCTTCCTTAGTTATTTGTATCTGCATTCAACCAAAGCATTTTTTTAGGTTATTTAGCAAAAAGCAATAAATTTTTAATATTTATTTATTTATCAATAGTCTATTTTTATTTTGGACCTAATTAATGATATATTTGTATTAATTAAATATAGGTCTTAGGTTCGATTTTTATTAAAGACGAATTTGAACCACATTATTATGGCAAGTCCATTGTAAGGCTTAACCCACTCCTCACTCCTTTAGTGTAAATATTATCGTTTGTTAAAAAAAAAAAACACAGGTCAATGATGAATGTCACATGAGTTTCAAGTGAGCATTTCCAGTGGAGTATTTAAATAGGGACAACCACCGTATAAAATATGTATAAAACAAATATAGGAACAAAAGTTTTCCAACAAAAAAAAAAACAAATATAGAAACAAAATGAATCTCCAATGGATCAGAAAGTGAGTCTCTTTAAGTATAAGAACTCACCAAATATATAGTGTGTGTCTTCACATATAAAGACTGTACATCGACAACCTTGAGTGGAAAACGGAATCCACAATCTTAATTGAAGCTTTTAATGGTTTTAATTAATTAAAAAATGGATAACATAAACAAAAAAATTTACACCTTGAGTGGAAAACAAAACCCACAATCTTGATTGAAGATTTTAATACTTTTAATACTTTTAATGCTTTTAATTAATTAAAAAAGATTAACATAAATAAATAAAAAATTGTGCACCTAATCAAATTATCACATGAAATCCTAAAAACTTTAAATTTAGGAATTCTTCTATAAGGACTCTACTATTGGAGGTAATGTTCTTTTGAAAATACAAAGATTTCTTTTAAGTCCTTAAATGAGTACTCAAAATTGATGATGAAAGTTCCTAAATAAAGACTTTCACCGGAGATAAAGAGTTAGAACATTAAAGAGTTAGAACACAATTCTATTCTTCCATCTCTCTCTTCACTTTGAAGGAATGAATGTGAAATCGTAGGGACCCTAGTAGCCATGACTCATGAGTTCATTGCAAAGAGGGGTTAACGGTTAACTTGCTGGTTTTTTTTCAACATAGCAATAAATGCATGGTCGGATATTCTTTGTGGAATCCATTACTAGAACGTGATGAAATGCACAATAATTTTAGAGTAATGTTAGGCCATTTCCAACCGAAAGCTGGCCAAATGGCTCGTTTTAACCTTCTAGCCCTCTAACATATTAAGGCCATCTCCAACCAAAGGGTCCAGAAGGCCAGAAGGCCGAAAATAACCCGAAAATCGTTTTCAACTGCGGACTAGGCCAAAGGGCTCGTGGGCCCCACTAGACAAAAAATGGCCAAAGGGCCAATCGGCTGGCCCAACTCAACCAACCAGCTAGCCTTGGGCTGGGCTAGAATTTTCATTATTTCTGTCAATTATATCCGACACCATTGCCTGTTGGTTATATCCGACAGAAATGGTAGGCCAAAATTTCAAATACAACGACTAGCAAATGTCAGTTACTATTGGATTCAATTTTTTTAAAGAATTTTAAAAAATCTTTTTTCCCCCATAAATACCTAAGCCATTCCTACACCATTTCTCACATAATTTTTAAATTTAATTTGTAGTTTTTAAATTTAAGTTTTTGTAGTTTTTAAATTTAAATAATAAATTATGTTTGGCCCTATGACCCTTTAGCCTTCGGTTGGAGACGATTTTTTGTGATAGGGCTAAAACGAGCTCTATGGCCCTTTGGCCCTCGGTTAGAAATAGAGGCAAATATGGCCCTATACTGTTCATTAAAATATTAGGCCATCTCCAACGAAAGGTTGGCCAGGACTCGTTTTAGCCCTCTGGCCCTCCAAGACATTAATATTTTAATAAACAGTATATGGTCATATTTTGCCTCTATCTCCAACTGAGGGACAAAGGGTCATAGGACTTGTTTTAGCCCTGTCACAAAAAATCATCTCCAACAGAGGGCCAAAGGGCCATAGGGCGAAACATAATTTATTATTTAAATTTAAAAACTACAGTAACTTAAATTTAAAAATAATAACTTAAATTTAAAAACTACAACTTATATTTAAAAACTACAAATTAAATTTAAAAACTATGTGAGAAATTGTGTAGGAATGACTTAGGTAAAAAAAATGGAATTTTTTTAATTCATAAAAAAAAAATTTTGGCCCAAAAAAAATAATTGAATCCAACAGTAACTGACGTCAGCTAGCCGTTGTATTTGAAATTTTGGCCTGCCATTCTTGTCGAATATAACTAACAGGAATAATAAAAATTCTGACGCAGCCCAGGGTTGGCCCTTTGGCTCTTTTTTGTCTAGTCCCCATGAGTTCTTTGGCCTAGTCATCCGTTGGAGACGGTTTTTGGCTATTTTCGGTCCTTTGGCCCTCTGGACCCTTTGGTTGGAGATGACCTTAGGCAGACTAAAATTTTAAATTATGTGATGTGTTGCTAATAAGAAATAAGTTCGTTAATCAACATTTAAATAATAATTCAATTATCAACAACCATGTCATATAATTTATAAAATTTGGTCTAAATAGTTAGTCTGCTAAAATTTGGTCTAAATAGTTAGTCTGCTAAAATTTAATCTAAATAGTTGATTTGCCTAAAATTACCTATAATTTTACGTTGTCAGGATGAGTCCAAAACAAATCACTCATGGTATTCAAGTCATGAATCCTATTCCACTCAAACTATTTGTGCTCAGATAGTGTACACAGCAACAAATGCTTTTCACTTCTAGCTTTCTCCAACACTTTTTATGTTTAGCGTCGTTGTAAAATAGACAATATATGTGGGGTAGTATATAAAGTAAATAATATACAATATTGAAGTAATTCAATAAGTGTGTAGTATATAAAGTAAATAATATACAATATTGAAGAAATTCAGTAAGTGTGCTTACATTTGGCTTTTTTTTATTAGCACCCCACGTAATGTTGAATACACTCCCCACAATGAAATTTAATATCAAAAGACTTATATACCCTACTATGCAATGACAATTTTGACCTTATAAGATTAAAAAAAAATTCTAAATACACACCAAATCACTTTTAAAGTATTATTTATCTTCTTCAATTCTCAAAACCTTTATAACCCTCCATTGTAAAATAAAATTCTAACCAATGAAACTAATACGTTGATTGAGATAAAATATTTTTTACAAATGATACACGAAATCAATGTTTTGGAAACTTCTCATGAAATAAGACTTCATATTTTTCATTTTTTAGTGATTTCAATAGCATCTCCCTATATAAAGTGAGAGATTAGTCTTTCAATAGAGAGAATTTGGGGTAGGATTGGATTGTTTGATGAACGATGAAACTTTAAGTAGTCCGAATTTGTGAATTACATATACTGCAAATACTTGCATGCGATTCCCAAGAAACCATAATATTTTGTTGTGTGTTCAAGCTCTTAGAAGAAATTTAAAGTTGTATGTCATATCATTCAAAGTGCATGCAGTCATGGGTTGTATCTGCACCATGGTCATGCAGAACCCTCCCAACAATTTCAAGAGAAAATAATCAGTATAAGACATTTGTGATTATTTTCTCCTTCTTTTCCCCTTTTATTGGGTTTTCTCATACCCTCCATACTTTATACATGGTATTTTCATGCATTCTCATTTTTGTGATTGGAGGCAAAATTCTAGAAATCCGAGTTATCTAAATATATGAACGAGGAAGTCTTCTGTAGTGAGTCTTTATATGCAGTGAGTATTTTGTAGTCAAAACCCTTGACAGTAGAGCACTTTGAGATGCAGATACCAGTTTGCTCCTTAACTTACTTATATCTCTTAGTTGATTGTTTGAGGACCTGATTTAGAATGCTGATCAATTCCTACAGGTCATCAAACCTTAGTTGCTCAGAGAGGGTTTTTACTCCCAAGTCAATTTAGTTTACAATAATTAAAAATGGGTATTATAAGATGTGAAGGATGTAGGGTGTATGTAGAAAATATAAGGTGTATATTGAGAATGTGGGGTATGAGGATAATTGTTAATTAAAAAAAGTAAATATGGGGTGCATTAAGTTTGTGGGGTGCTAATATAATAAGCCTTACGTTTTTGGGACAACAACAGCAGTTTTTTTTTAATCTAAAATAATAGAATTACAAAAATAACTCTTACTTAATTTATATAATCTCACTGCTACTTAATACTACGGTCTAGTGATATTCGTCTTCACTTGTAAGTAAGAGGTCTTAAGTTCGATTTTCACCAAAGTCAAATTTGAACCACATTATTGTTAGCCCATTATGAGGCTTAACCCACTCCCCTACCCCCTTAGGATTGATAAAAATATATATAATCAACTATAACTCATCACACATAGATGCATGAGATTTGGTGTAACGCACCATTACATATTAATCCCTTTATATAGGAAATATTAGCAGCTAAAAATCTTCATAACAATAATGCTATCTTAACCTAGCATATAAGATCAACCCCTATATTAATTATATTGTTGAAATAAGACGTACTATTTAATCAACCACAAAATTATTCCACCAAAATTGGTTTGAATTGTACGTGGCCATTCGTTCTTCTTTTCACAAGAAGCATTGTATATCGAGTTCGCGTCGTTTAATATTGTACAATATGTCTTTCGACCCACCAAACTCTTAGACATATCCACCAACAAGTTATTTTCTTGTTTTGTTAAACCGCCTACATACGAACGTCCTTCAACATACTCAGCAAAAGGATGGTCGTCATAAACAATTCCGACTTTTGTTATTCAACAAAATTACGATATTTGAAACGAAACAACTTTTAAGTGAAGGGGTTCCCATTTAAAAAAAAAAAAAAGATTTAGTTGTGAGGCTTAGACCTTATCGAACTTCAACTCTGAACCGTTTATCTTTCAAGTTGCACCTCATAGACCATACTTGCAAAATATTAGCCAAATTGAAAATATTTGAGACATCTAATTGAATTTAAAGAAATTGATGAACACTTTGTTTTATTAGAAACAATGAAATTTCATCGTGATAATTAAATAGGCAAATAGTTTCGGATTAAATTGAATTTTTACAAGAACGGTCTATGAATCGAGACTTACAAAATAGAAGGTTCATATCGTTGAAATTTGACGTGAAATAGATCCTGCAATTAATCTCCATTTTTTGAAAAAAAGAAATCTCTTCTCTTAAACAGCCTGCCTTAAGTATATGTTCGGTACTGCCATACCAAACATTACTTAAGCTTTCAACCGTTGCTCGCAGGACAAGTCCTTTTTGACTGAGAAAGTCAAGAAATTGGAATCTGAGCTTACTGCTTTGAAGGGGTCTGACATCTTTGCCCCCACTTTTCTACAGCTGGAGACCGCTCACCAAGAGATCGTGGATTTGAAGACTAGGCTTGACGCGATCCAAGTAAAGTTTGAAAGTGTAGAGAAGGAGATCAGGTGTTACATACCTCAGATTCAAGATCTTGAGTATTTCATCTCTAAATTTTGTTCTGCTGTTTATGCAAAGGATGAAGAGTTGATTGCTGCTTACAACCAAGTGATCCACTTCAAGAAGGTCATTGATAGGCTTGAGCCTCAAATGTTGGAACTTCAAGGTGCTTTAAAGATTAACGATAGTCTGAAGAAAGAAGTGGAGGAACTGCAGCAGGTCCATGCTTGTCTAATTGAGGAGAATGAGCAGTTGAAGAGTGAGAAGGCTGGGTTCGAGGCTTCGCTTACTCATAGTCAAGCTTATTTCTACAAGCTGAGAGTGTTACGGTTGTTAAAGGTGTAACGACCAAGTAGCCATGAGATGTCCAAGCTGCTGAAGAATAGTCTTCCAGATAGCCTTTAGGATTTTCTTTGTTTTCCTTGTTGCTTTTGCTTGAACTCCTTCGATCTTTGCTAGTTGTTTATCAACTTTACTGGAAAATTTAATAAACTTGCTTCCTTTGCTTTTCTCTATCTTTGCTTATTTTGCTCATACTCTTAACCTTCAAACTTTATGGACTAGTGACGAGAGTGCTACTTTTCTATAAGCAGACAAGCACGCATAGCCTATGCAGCCATAGATGTTGGTGTAGAACTTTGCAAAGTTGTTAGCCATAGAGTTGGCAGCCGGATGTCTTACTTACAAAAGAAGACAAGTCCACGTAACCATTAGGCTGTTAACCTTAGCTTTCTTAAATTCTGTAGGTTGCGTAGCAAGTATCACAACACTTTAGAACTTCATGTAGGTTTTTCCGCATTTGGCAGAGGTGAAGTTTATTGCCTACGTAGCATGTCGATAGTGGATAAAACTTCGTATATGCATGCTAGCTTGTTTAACCTTTCACATGAATGTGTAGTTGTATAAGTCTAGCGTGGCTTTACTGCTCGAAGGGCAAGTCGTAGGCAGTCTGTCGAAAACCGTAGGCTACCTTAGTGCACTCGATAGCAGCTTTAGGTTTCCAGGGCAGCTGTCCATCGGGCGTACTGCGTAATGTGCCCCCTTCGTCTCTAAGGCCCAGTTTCCTGCAGATTAGGCCAAGAGACCCAAAATTCTTTAGTTAGCTAAGCCTTGAAAAATACCATTGTGGCTACTTCTAGGAATCTCGACACAAGCCATTATGCATCTAGTTATACTAGAGCAAATCGGCTCATCCACGTCTAAATATTTAGAGTGTAAGTTTATCTTCCCGCCTTGGAGAGCAAACCCATATGGGTGTCAAGGAAATAGTTTACCCTATCATACTGGAGAGCATGGTTGGTCTTTCAGGGAGGGGGTGCAATTCCTGCGATAAGTCCTTAAGAAGGGCTCGATCTTTTTTTGAAGTATATGAGAGATAAGTTGTTATAGACATGTCGTCGAATCAAGTTGTAAATTACTTCTAAATTTCTCATTGAAAAATGAGTGAAACGAACGAATAACTTAGATGTAAAAGACTGCATAACAACTGGATAGTCCTCGGCTTGTGGGGTGGTGCCTGTTGAGCTGCTTGAGTCATCGGGTTTTGATGTAGTGGGAGGTCAAACATGGTACTTCCTCAGGTTGTAGGCGTTCCATTGCTTCTCGATCTCTTTGTCATTCACGGTGGCGAGAGTGTAGTTACCCTTGCCGCCTACTTTGCTGATCTTGTACAGACCTTCTCAGATGGGATCCATCTTTTTGGAGCTTTCTCTGCGGGCAGTGATGAAGGCTTTTCTTAGGACTAAATCTACGGGTCAAAACTGCCAGATCTTGGCCTTTTTGTTGTAGCTAGAACTGAGCTGCTGTTGGTAGGCTGCGATGTGGGTGATGGTCTGCTCACGCTTCTCTTCTGCCAAATCCAAGCTTGTGGCCATCTCCTTACTGTTCTGCTTAATGCTTGGTAGTATAGTGCTGATGCTTGGCATAATAATTTTGAGAGGAATGATTACTTCCGAACCAAATGCTAAAGAGAAAGGAGTCTTGCCGTTTGCTAGTTTTTTGGTGGTGCGATACGCCCAATGACATCCAGAGAGTTCATCTAGCCATTTTCCCTTCTTGTCGGCGAGGGATTTCGTGAGGCAGTCGAGGATCATATTGTTGAATGCTTCGGCCTGCCAATTGCCTTGAGGATATCTCAGCGTGGACATGTGCTGCTTGATGTCATCCTTTTGGAAGAACTTACCCAAATCTTTGCCCACGAATCGCGGGCCGTTGTCGATGATGTTCCTCCATATGAAGCGCTTTATGTCCGTCTGAATCGTGGTTGTCATGGGCTCTGCTTTTACCTATTTGGTGAAGTAATCAGTTGCCACGATCATCATGCCTCTCCTAGTAGCGGGTGGCATAAGTCCCATCAGATCAATTGCCTACTGCATAAACTGCTAAGAACTTGTCTGCGGGTGTGGTTCGCTAGCTGGTAATGCTAGTATCGGCTTATAGCGTTGGCAGCGGTTGCACTTTTGTACTAACTCTTTAACATCTTAGTGCATAGTGGGCCAGTAGTAGCCTACGTTAAGAACCTTCTATGCTAAGGATCAGCCTCTGGAGTGATTTCCAAAAAAGCCTTCATGGATTGGTGTTAGAACCTTCAAGTCATCATGAGGCGCTAGGCAGCGGAGATGTGGTCTAAGGTAGGATCTTCGGGTGAGAATGTCGTTCCACATGTAGTAGCATGCTGTCTTTACTTGGAGCTTTCTAGACTCTAATCTTTATGTGGAGAGTGTGTCATTGACCATGTAGTCTATAATAGAACTTTGCTAGTTAGGAGTTACACTAACCTGTGACACATCGGCTACCTCCTCCGCTTCTATGCTTAGCTTGTCTAGATACTCCATCGGAATAGAGCGTTTGAGTTGGTGGTGGAGAGTAGAGCTTAGGCCAGCTAACGCGTCTGCTTGAGCATTGTCTACTCGCAAAAACTTAGGTGAAAGTGTAAGTTTGAAATGCCTCAAGTTGCTCACATACCTTCTTCACCACCAAGTCTTTTGCCATTAGAATGCCTGCTAGTATGGCATCATACTCTGCTTTATTGTTAGATGCTTTGAAGCTTAGAGTGATCGCCTGCTCGAGCATTGAACCGTTTAGGGTGACAAGGACCATGCCTGCTCCTGAGCCTTTGTAATTGAATGCGCCATCGACATGCAAATGCCAAAAGTCTCCATTGGGGAGAGCAGGTACGGTTAAGGTGTGTTCAGCTACTTCTGGTGTGTCGTTGGGCCGCTCTATTGCGTCACCTAGGCTAGGCGTGAATTCCACTATGAAGTCTGCCAAGGCTTGGGCCTTTATCGCCATAATAGGTCAGAAAACTAAACCGTATTGGCCAAGTTCCAATGCCTATTTCATCACTTATTGAGAAGCATCTAAACCATGTAGGATTGATTATAGTGGATATTGAGTCATGACAATGACTGTATGAGCTTGAAAGTATGGTCTGAGCTTCTGAGCCACAACAACTAAAGCCATAATTAATTTTTTGATCTTTGGGTATCTAGTTTCCGGATCGAGAAGAGCTTTAGAAGTGTAGAATACTAGCAGTTGGGCCTCCAGCTCTTCTCGTATGAGGGCAGAGCTTACTGCTACTTCTGAGACTGACAAGTAAATTATAAGTCTTCCGCTGCTTCTGGCTTGGAGAGTAAATGAGGTGATGTGAGATACTTCTTCAGGTCTTAAAAAGCTCTTTTGCATTCTTCTTCCCATTTCTCTCGTCTTGATGGCCTTGAAAAAGGGCTTGCATCGATCAATAGATCGCGAAGGAAAGCGATTGAGGGCGATTAAGGGCAACTGCTCATCAAGGTCAAGTTTTAGATCTCCTTCAAGGTAGTAGGAGACTTCATCTCTAGGATTGCTTGGATTATATTGGGATGTGGTTCAATTCCTCGTTGGGTTACTAGGCACCTTAGGAACTTGCCTGAAGATACTCTGAATGTGCATTTGGTGAGCTTCATCTTATAATTTCTGAGGATGTTGAAAGTTTCTGCCAAGTTATTGATGAGTCTGACCGTTACTTGCCCCTTTACCATAATGTCGTTGACATAGACCTCAATAATTACCCTAATTTGCTTCTTAAACAACATGTTTACTAACCTTTGGTAAGTGGCTCCCACATTCTTGAGGCCGAATGGCATGACCTTGTAGCAGTAGGTCCCTCGCTTAATCACGAACGCAGTTTTCTCCTTGTTAAGCTAGTACATGGCTATTTGTTTGTAGCCAGAGTATGCATCTAAGAAGCTGAACAGCTGATTCCTGAAAGTTGAATCTACAGGCAAGTCAATTCAGGGAATTGGATAGGAATCATTCGGGCATACTTTTTTGAGGTCGGTGTAGTCTACGAAAACCCTCTATTTGCCCTTCTCTTTATCCACGACGTTGGCAAGCCATGCTGAGCGTGCTACCTCTTCTATGAATCCGGCCTCCAGTAGCTTGTCAATTTCTACTTTGATGATCACTACTTGTTCAGGCGCAAAGTGTCTTCTCTTTTGAATCACTGGTTTGGCAGCAAGATTGACGTGCAACTTGTAGTAAGCTACTTCGAGGTCGATGCCGAGCATGTCAGAAGGTGACCACGCAAAGACATCATGATTTTCCCTGAGGAAAGTCATGAGTTCTTCCTTCTCAACTAGGCTTAAGCGTAAGCTGATCTTAGCTGTCTTTTTCGGCTGCTGGGGATCAAGAATCATGTCCTAGGCGTCATCCTCAAGTTTCCATCCTTTGTTGTTTGCTTGCGTGTTGGTTTGGACTCCATCTTCTTAATCCGCTTGCTGTAATTGTTATTTAGTAGCTTCATCGTTCCTTTGGACCTCGGTAGCATCTACGAGGGTAAAAGTTTTCTTCTTTGATTCCTTTAATACTTGCACAATGCATCGTCGAGATGTGGCCTAGTTAGACTTGATTTCTCCAACTCTTCCTCCAGGATGCGGAATCAAATTTTTTTATATTTAACGGAAGTGACAGCATCTAGCTTGATCAACTAGGGTCTCTCAGGAATCCCATTGTAGGGAGATGGGTCGCTTACGATCGTGAACGTCTGCTTTGAGACAACTGGCAGTGTTTTCACGTCAAGTGTAATGTGACCGATGACAGTTGATGTGTGCCCGTTAAATCTAGTGAATACCTTTGCACGACATATGATTGTGCTTTCTAAACCCATCTTTTGAATTATTGAGAGTTGAAGTAGGTTGACTACACTTCCATTATCAATCATCATTCTGTCGACTATATCATGAGCTAGTTGGACAGATACTACAAGTGCGTCGTCGTATAGGAAATCGAAGCCTTCTGCATCCTGCTTGGTGAAGCCAATAATGGGTCCAGGATGGGTGTCGACTGCTTGGACTTATGAGACTAGCAACCCTTACTCGATCTTTCTCTTCTTTGAATTGTTGTCGTCCCCCAAGAGCTCAGATTCGGCGAATATGCCATTAATCCGAATTGTCTTGTTAGGCTGTTCTTCGTTGACATCCACATTTTTTCTAGGCTATATAGCCGGCTTGTCTAAGTATCTGCCGACCTTGCCTTCTTTCACGACCTTCTCTAAATAGTTATTCCAAGTGTAGCAATCGTCAGTTGTGTGACTAGGACCTTGGTGGAATACATAATACTTGGTGTGGTCCATCTTGGAAGTATCTCTCTTTGATTGCTTTGGCAACATGACCATGGCTCATTCTTGACATCGTGAAGGATTTAGTGGATCGGGATCAAGAATTTTAAGTAGTTCTTGGTCGTCGAGCCCTCCTCTAGTTGGGGATCAATCCCTATGTTTGGCCATCTGCCTGTTTTTGTTATTCGGTTGCTTTCCATCCTCATTCTTTACTGCTACTTCTTTCTGAGGCTGCTCGGGCTCCTTGTCTGCTCGTCGAGCCTCATCCCAAAGTGAGCGTTTCTCTGTTATAGCGAATGAGTCTGCTAGGGTTAGATTTTCTTTCATGATCAACTCTTCGAACAACCGGTGGTCTGCTAGGAGTCTTTTTTGGAATGCTGCATTTGCTATTGAATGGTCGGAAGGCTGCATTTGCTATTGAATGGTCGCATCCGACTATCCTTGTCTTATCTGCTTTGAACCTTTTCACGTAGTCGCGTAGTGACTCTTTTGGGTTCTTTTTCATGTTGAACAAATGATCAGACTTCTTCTTGATCGAGCAATAAGATGAGTATTCTTTGGTGAAAACCAAGGAAAAATTATCAAAACTCCGGATGGATTGTGGGGTTAGGTTATGAAACCAGTCTTGCGCTTCGCCTTGCAAAGTGCTGCATGCTAAACTTTTGTGGAGGTCTGCCTACTCGATCTCATCTGTGAAAGGTGACCTGCTCATGTTGGTCATGTCTCGCCGTAGTGCCTCGTTGGCGACTTCGTTGCATTGAAAATCAATCAAACGTTCGTTCAATAGCCTTTCTACTTCTTTTTAAAATTGTCTTTGTTAGGGAGGTAGAGCTTTCGGCTGCCCCTGGTCTTGACCTGTTGATCTAGGGTGCTTTTCTACGTGCTCAGTTTGTCTATGTCATGGCAGGAGTGCATGTGCTCTACTCCTGGCAGGCGAGGGAGTTCTTCTTAGGCTACCAGTTGAACTTGAGCCGGATTGAGTGACTGATTCTCTTCGTCTATTGTGCTGCCTGCTCCGATGTGATGTGGAAGATAGTCCTTGCGAGCCTAGCCTCGAATGAATGCTCTGCCTGGAAGGCTGCTCATGTTAATTAGCGGAATATGGCCCCAGCCGTGAGTGTATACTTGCCCTCGGGTCAAGTCAAGAGTGCACATTCCTCCACATGCTAAGACGGGAGTATACGCTATCTCGGGGGCCCAATCAGGAATGTACATTGCCCGAACTGATTGACTGGTTGAGTGGCTGCTTGTCGGGACGCTGCTGGAAAGGTTCGTTTACCCTTGTCTTACTTTGAGACACCTCATTTGGGGCACGTTAGATCTAGGTGCATTGCAAGAGTTAATTCACCAAAGTCATTGGTTGTACAAGGGTGCTCGTCAACTCTATGACTTGTCAAGATAAGTGTTATTCGCCATTTGGATTGGAAGAGCTTGGAAGGAATGTGCCTCTTTGAGCAATGGAAGTGTGGTAAGCTTCGGGCGCGATATTTGAATTAGGAAATGTCAAATCTGTGGAGAAATGTGGCGAAAATGCCCCTAGTTCAAACGTAAGTCCTAAAACTTGAAATTGCGACGGTTATGCTACCTACCCTTGGACTGACTGGGGCTGCTTGGGAAATCACAGGAGCAAGCTAGGCTGTGGGAGCAAGCTGGGCCGTGGAAGCAGGATGGGTTGCGGGAACAGGCTGCTTAGTGCATGATGCACACGAGTGCGAGGCTTGGGCTTGGCTTGGCAACATGTTGGGTTCACGTTAGGCTTGGAGTGGTACGGCTTAGGCCATGGCTTTGGTGCCGTTGGCCTTGGATGGCACGGCTTGGGCTTAGGCCTGTGCAAGCTTGGATGGCATGGCTTAGACCATGGTAATGGTGCAATGGACCTTGCCGCGGATGGTTGTCATGGTGGCCCCCACGGTGGTTGCCGTGGTGGAGAATCGTAGTGGTGGTGCTGCTCCACTTATTGTCACATTTAGCCTCGTGGATCGCCACGGTCCCATCTCTTGAATATTAGAATTTTCACTTGTTAAATTTTCTAAATTTCTAGCCATTGTATTTCTCTTTTACGTTTTATCAAAGAATTTTTGCAAATAAAAAATTCTTAATAATATGAATGTACGAAAAATCTACAAATGGACAAGAAAATAGAAAAACCTTTGATGCGAGAGTGTTCTATGAGTGTGTGATTCTTCTCTCAATGAAAGCACCAATTTGTGGGTGCAAATTTCTTCCTCCTTGATCTTGGACAAAATTGCACCTACAAAACAAATAACACCTTAGGTCAAGGCAAAGAGTCTCATGCGCCCACAATGAATGGAGAGGGCTTTGGCCGAAGAACCTCCGATGCGAAAGTTAGAATTTTGAGGAAAAAGTGTTTGGAGAATTTTAGAGAATTTTGCAAGAGAATTGGAAGTGAGTTTTGGAGAGAATGAGAGGGATTTTATAGGGGTGTGGCCAGCCTCCTTGGGTGAGTGAGGACCGGCCACTTGGCTCATTTTGTGAGCTAGGTTCTTGATTTGTGTTCAATTGGGAATAATTAAATAATTAACTAATTAATTAGCTAGTTAATAGAATAATTGCCAAATTGATTAGCTAATTAATATATTAAAAGGGGAAAGATTTGGGAGTTACCTTGTGGAGAGGATGGATGAAATAGGTTTTGAATTGTTACCTATTTTGGGCACTTTTGACTTGGTTGAGTGATGATTACCCGCTGCTTGCACGTAGGAATCCCAGTGTGCTTTGAGAGTAATTTTGTCATTTTTTACCTAAAAATCCATTTGTCGCCTTATGATTATTTTTGGCTCCACAGCATTTTTGCTTTCTTAGGACATCTCTCCTAACACAACTAACTCTGGTTAGACCCTGGTCCCTTCAGTGGAAAGTTTCAACTTTCAACTACATCAGCAACTTAACACCGCAAACACTCTTGTCTGATTAGATGCTTATGATGCAATAACAAAGCATGCGCACACGCATCTTAACCTTGATTCTAAACTATATACAGGAACACTAGGGAGTTCCGGTGAACAGAAGCCATTTACCATGATCAGTAGGGCCTAAAGGGAGTAGACACAGAACCAAAGAGCACAAGAACATATTCCAGAGAAAAGGGACACAACACAGGCTGGTCAAGGAATATGAATTAAAGATCCATGGGTCTCCAAAGAAGTTTTAAGCTCCACAATGATCAACCATCACCAGTTTTAATTTGTATTCTTCTTTAAGTTTGTTGCTGCTAAATTAGTTTTCAGATTGATTTAGTTTTATACGGGATCAACATAATTGCTAATTTCCCAATTTGCTAGAACAGACAGTAAGATTGACAATTTCTAGTAGTTTCGGACTATGCTAAGTATTCAAAGTTTTAATTTAAGTACTCTAATTATAAAGTTTCCTAGTTTGTATTAAGGTGACATAGAAATTCCAACAGTTTCAAGCTTCTATATGCATGGAACCTTTGAACAGGATCACTATCGTGCAGAAATCATAACCAAAATCTTATTATGAATGAAATTATTAGGATATGCAATGAAAAAACTTAGCTCAGCACCATCTTGCGGAGACCATTATAAACATTATGTTTGAAACATCTATTAACAACCCTATTAAGAATGAAGTGAGTCACTACAGGTAAATTGGTATTGAATAACATAAGAAATCAAATTGAAACAGACACTACCAGCAGGATCAATACAATACGTTGTAATTTGAAATCAATATCAGCATTATATAACGAAATCATTATCAGCATTTTTTAACTGAAAATCCTATCAAACAAACTCTACAAGGCACGGTATCTTAAAGCATCAAACTTCTTATAATAGGTAAAAAAGCAATAATACAGTTGAAAGGAAAACAGAAGAGGCAACAGAAGTAGCAGCAGACCTGAACCTGATAGGAATCTGAGGTAAGAGGTTGTCGTATGACAATTTGGATAGTAATTGTATGACATTACCAATATACCAAAAACTCAATCTTCAACAAGGAATGATAACTTTACAAGATTAACAGCTGCAGAAATTGAGTTTCGCTATAAAAAAAAAAAAAAGATTGTGTTTCAATTGTGATGAGAAATTCTCTAAAGAACATGTGTGTGCTGGTCCAAAACGGCAAGTTTTACTTATGGATGTATATGAAATTGGACATCTTACTAAGCATGAATATGATGATAATGAAGAACCTGAAGTCACGGCTTGTGCAGTTTATGTTATGCCTGCTCCCAAAACTATCAGAACCATGAAAGTCAATGGATTCGTGTTGAATTGTCCTATTATTTTCTTGATAGATTTAGATAGCTCACACAATTTCATTGATATTTCTTTAGTAAAGCAGTTGAAGGGTCCACTTAGATACTACGCATCCATTTTCTGTTAAGATTGCAAATGGAGGCTCCCTTACCAGCACTGGTTATTTAGCCTGAGTCTCTATTCGAATTCAAAACTATGCAACTGTGTTGGACTTCTATGCACTCCCTTTCGGAGGGTCTGATATTATTCTCAGAGTGTAGTGGTTGAGAACATTAGGACCATTTTTGTGGGACTTTGATAAGATGATTATGCAGTTTGTTGTTGGAAATACCACATTCTTTATCACAAGTCCTTAGGTTCAAGATCCCCAGTCAATCTTTTCCTTGCAAATGGATAAGTTATTCACTTATGATCACTGTTTGGGAGCTGCACTATTTGTTTTACAAGTTAGTGAGGAGACCATACCTACTTCCATTCTTTCTCAGCTGAATTCCACACAAGAAAAGATGTGGTCCCTTGACTCAACTCACAAAAAAAGATGGATTTCATTGGAGCCCTACAACCATAACAGCATTTCAAGAACTCAAAAGTGCCATGATGTCTCCCACAGTCTTGGCTCTCCTAAAATTTTCAAAACCTTTCATTATTGAGAATGATGCCTCAAGTACGGGTATATGAGCAGTGTTGCAACAAGAGGCTAAGCTGATTGCATTTACAAGCCAATCTTTAGGACCAAAAAATCAGGCTTCATCAACATATGAAAGAGAAATGTTAGCAATAATTCATGCAAGAAGTGGCAATTGTATCTCCTTGGGAACCATTTCATTATACGAACAGATCACCACAGCCTAAAGTATTTTCTGCAGAATCAAGCTAATTCTCATTTTCAGTAGAAATGGGTCCCTAAACTACTTGGCTTTGACTACAAAATTCAATATAGAAATGGTAGTGACAACAAAGCAGTAGATGTTTTGTCTCGAATGTTCAGTTCTCAAGGCAATATATTTCCCGATTCGAAGACCACAGCTGCCACTACTTCAAACAGTATTGTTGTTTCTGATGCAAGTAGTGTTGCTGCTATTTCATTGAATTCCAGAGTGTTAGATAGTGAACTTACTGTTATATCTTACACTTATATGTCTTGGCTCGATGATCTTCGCAGACATGTTGAGCAAGATACTTGGATTTTAGCAAAATCACAAACTGTTTTGAATACAACTTCATATTTTGTCCCATTGAAATTTTTCAGATACCACTTTGCTAATGGGTTATTGAGGTACAAAAATAGGATTGTCTTAAGTCCTACTAGTTCTTGGAGGGAGAAATTGTTTGAGAAGCATCATTGCACACCTAGTGCAGGTCATGCAAGTTTTCTTAAGACTTACAAACAAATCTCCAAGTCGTTTTATTAGAAGGGATGAAGAACAACACCATGAACATGGTTGCTAGCTATGATATATGTCAAAAAAAAAAAACAAGTATGAATCACTTACTCTGTTTGAACTCCTTAACCCTTTACCTATTCCCTAAAGAGAATGGACTGACATATATATGGATTTCATCATTGAATTTCCTCCTTGCAAAGGCAAATTAGTCATATTTGTGGTTATTGACCGATTTTCTAAAGCTGTACACTTTCTGTCTATATATCACCCTTATACAGTGCACTCAATAGCTTAACTCTTCATTTATCAAGTGTTTAAACTACATGGGATGCCAACCTCCATTGTATCGAATAAAGATCCAATCTTCATCAGCTCATTTTGGAAAGAATTCAAGGCTCCAAATTGTGTCTTAGTTCAAGATTTCATCCCCAAATAGATGGGCAAACTGAAGTGCTAAATCGGTGTTTAGAAACATACCTACTGTGTTTTTGTAGCTTACAGCCCAAGCAATGACTGAAACGACTTACATGGGCGGAGTGGAGTTACAATACATCTTATCACTCTGCAACTAAGCTCTCACCCTATGAATTCCAATTTATGAATCTAGTTCTACAAAGATTAATTTTGTGGATCAGTGTTTACAAGATAGAACTAGGATTTTATCTCTTCTGAAGACCAATCTGGAAGCAGCTCAAGTGAGGATGAAAAGTCAATTGGACAAACATAGAACTTAAAGATCTTTCGAAATTGGTGATTTTTTGTATCTTAGGTTGGTACCTTACCAACAATAGTCACTAGCTTTACATCCCTACCATAAACTACATCCTTGATTTTATAGACCCTTTTAGAGTCTTGCTAAGGTAGGACACGTGGCTTACAAATTGAAGTTGCCACCTTATTCTAAGATTCACCCAGTTTTCCATGTTTCTTGTCTCAATAAACAATTGGGCACGTCAGTCTTTACTACTTTGCCACTACCATCAATTCATGATGTGGGTTTGATTCAAGATGAACCAGCAGTTATGATGGATCGCAGGGTAATTCAACGAAGGTTGACTCCAATCACTGAAGTCTTAGTGCATTGGAAGAATCATCATGTTGCAGATGCATCTTTGGAGAGTTTGGATGATTTGAAAGCTCGATTTCCTGACTTCCAGCCTTGAAGACAAGGCTAATTTCAAAGAGGGGACTAAATGATAAGAATCTAAGGGTAAAGGTTGTTGTATGACAATTGGGATAATGCTAAGTGTTATCATATTAGTGAATAACACTGTATTAATTGTAAAAGTTGTTAGTTAGTTATAATTGATAAAGGTTGTTGAGGTCAGTTACTATATAGTAGGGATTGTAAGATACAATTCGATATGATGAAATAGTATTGCTTCCTTCTTGTTCGTATTCTCTCTCTGCTGAATATTGGAACCATAAAATTTTATAATAATCGGTACCAATAGATGTGCACAAATCAGTGAAAGAATATCACATAACATAGCTAGTTTTGATGTACCCAAATTCAGCAGTACTACTTTAGTTTGCAAATTCACTAAAAACTCAATTCTCTTTAGATTGTCATGAAATTTTAGGTATGCACTAAACACATATGGCTACTATTTCAAAAAATTTCATGACTTTTTAAAATTTTTAAGCAAGCCAAAAATAAATTCGAATCGAGAGGTGCTTTAGAAACTGTAGAAAATGTTCAGTACGTACCTGAGATTATAAATTCACCAAATATTCATTGTTCTTCTGATATGCATGAAACTTTTTAGACATAAAGTAAACATACAAATATATTAATTCCCAAAATTTCATAATTTTTTAGACTTGAAAAGTGTACTAAAAGAAAATAAAAAATGGGATGTGCTGCAGAAACGGCAAAAATTCTACAGTACATACTGGAGACTAAATAATTCACCAAAAATTCAATTTTTTCTCCAATATGCATGAAGATTTTTAGAAATTAAGTAGACATATAAATTTATAGTCACCCAAAGTTTCATAATTGTTTCAATCTTAAAAGTGGGCTAAAAATAAAATCGAAATGGAATGTGCTGTAGAAGCTGCTTAAATTGTGCAATATATTCCCGAGGTTAAAAAATTCACCAATAAGTCATTTTCAAACCAATGTGTGTAAAAATTTTCAGACCTGAAATAAACATATCAATGTATATCATATTAAAATTTCATGAATTTATGAGTTACATTGACATAATATCACAAACAGATTATTCTGCAGAAGTCTACAGTAGGGGTGGGTTCGGTTTAAATCGGTTCGGTTTTTTGCCAAAACCGAAACCGAACCAAAATTTCGATTCGGTTCGGTTCGGTTCTTTTATTCGGTTTTTTTCAGTTCGGTTTTTTTTCGGTTTGGTTTTTTCCAATCGGTTTCGGTTTTTTTCACATCACGGTTGGGTTTAAAAAAAATAAAAAAAGTATACACAAGGTTAATCCTTGTTTGGTTCTTGAGAAATTGGGTTTAAAAAGTAATGATATTTTAAATTCTCTTTTTCTCAGTATTATTTATATAATTATTTGTTTTGGATATTTTTTTTTTCACATCAAGCAAACAAACAAAGTATACATAGGGATAATCCTTATCTGGTTCCTTAGAAAATATCAAGGAAAGTCCTAAAACTTTTGAGCAGAATAGATCACTCAAACATTACATGATTATTAATAAAGGGCAAACAAAGCAGTAAAACCTAAATCACAAACAACCATCAAATCCAATGGTATATTTAGTTTTATAAGAGAATGCAGTGAAAGTTTCAATCTTTTACAAAGTCTAGCAACAAAAAAAAATGAAATTTAAAATATTTAACTCTCTCTCCCCCTTCTCTCCCTCTCAATTTTTACCCAGTAGAGATGTGAAAGTAAATGGACTGGAGTGCAGAGAAAGAGAAGTTGTACAAGTAGATTTGATTACTGTGTGATTATTACTCCAAATCACTCATAATTTTAATTCAAACAATAAAAACACAAACAAAGAAGAACATGATTGATCAAGAGACAAATGGAAAGCAACTGGTTTAGTGATGAAACAAACAAATCATAAAAAATTAGTAGTAAAATTGGAGTGTAGTGATGAAACAAACAAATCATAAAAAATTAGTAGTAAAATTGGAGTGTGAGAAAAATGAGAAAACGGTAGTAAGTATTTGGCAACAAATTGGGTTTAAAAAATAATACCCAAAACAAATAATTAAAAAAATAAAAAATATTACAAATTGGGTTTAAGAAATAATACCCAAAACAAATAATTAAATAAATAAAATTAAAAAATATTAATTTAATTAATTCGGTTCGGTTCGGTTTTTTCGGTTTCTAGCCCTCTAAAACCGAACCAAACCAAAAGAATTCGGTTCGGTTCGGTTTTTTCAATTCGGTTCGATTTTTTCGTTTAGTTCGGTTTGGTTTTCGATTTTTTTCGGTTTTCGGTTTTTTGAACCCACCCCTAGTGTGCAGAATTCCAGCAACATGGTACCACACTTAAAAATTTACCATAAATCCATTTCTTGTCCAAAAAACGTGGAAAAATACCAATGTCTAAAATCCATTTAATATTACGACGTGACCGAATTTCATAATATTTGGAGTTATGGAAGTCTATCAAGCCCAGTTTATTGACATGAATGGATTTCCTTTTAATGAGACTTTAATGGAGTCATAACCCTATAATATTATAGTTTGAAAAGACTATAATTTAGCATGATTAATTTTGACAAAAGTTTAGGCAAGATATAATTCACACCACAATTGAATCAATTTATTAATAAATTGAAAACCTTATACGAATTGTCTGAAAGCAATTCAAAATAATGTAATCAAAATTATGACAGATCCTTCATAATACAATAATTTGTTTATATATACATAAGTTGCCAAATAGTTTCACCATTATTGTTTCATCAGAAAACAAATAAATTGTGACACACCTCGACCAAAATAAAGGACCATGCCTTTCTCATCTTCTATTCGCTGATGACACTTTGATTTTCATGAAAGCCACAAGAAACAATTGTCAAAATATAGTGAATCTTCTCAATGCCTACTGTTATGCATCCGGGCCGGAGATTAGTTTGCAGAAGTTAGTTGTTTATTTTAGTGCTAATACTCCAGTTGAGGTTTGTCAAGATCTTTGTAGGGTTCTGAATATGCCACAAGTGGAGGACCCTGGAAAATATTTGGGAATCCCAATAGATTGGGGAAGTTAAAAAAAACAAGAAGAAAAGGCTTTGGTCTATGTTAAAGATCATGTTATTCGAAAGATACTAAGGTGGAAGCAACAATTTCTTTCTCAGGCTGGACGGGAAGTGTTGATTAAGGCAATTGCTCAAGTGGTGCCCACTTACCCAATGAACATATTTAAATTTCCTGATTCCTTGTGTAATGAGATTGATGCTGCTCTTGCAAGATTTTGGTGGGGTCAAAGAGAAGATGAAAGAAGAACTCACTGGGTTAGTTAGGAAGCTATGGGGTATTCAAAAGCTGACAAAGGAATGGGATTCAGGAATTTGAAAGAGTTTAACATTTCTCTTTTAGCCAAGCAATGTTGGAGATTAATTCATGATCTAATGTGATATAAACTACCACTCAAATTAAACCCTCTTATGGACAATTGTAGTAAAGATGTAAGTAGGGATTGTTCGAGGCCGGGGATTATGAGGGATTGCTAATCTACTCAAAAATGACTTTAAAATACTAAACAAGACTCAAAAACACAAAACTAGGCTAAAGAAACTTAACTAGACTCAAATAACTCAAAATTGCCTAGAATGACTCAAAACAGTACAAAACAATCAAATTGACTCAAAACAGAAACTAGAGATGATTTTTGACGAAAATTGAACTAAAAAGATTCAAACCAATGTATATGGACTAATTCAAACCTATAATGACTCAACACACTCAAAAGAAACCAAATTGGACAGATTCTAACTCAACTAACACAACTAAATTATGGGAGGGGGTTTGTTTTAGCGAATTTAAAAACTTAAGTAAAGGACTTGCAAAATTTAAACAAAGCAAAAAATTAAGTAATTCAAAGGATGGAAGGACTAGCTAGAGGGTTCTTCTCCACACATGACACACTTGCATACAAATCGATTTTCAGTTGGTTTTTCAATAAACCATGAACCTCAACACCTTAGATTAACCGTGAACAGCACTAATTAACCCTCAAATTTTCCTTAAGTCATTGAATTGGATGGATAACGCATCGGCAATCCAAATTATTCTTCAATAGTTCCCTACATGAACAGTATAATAGAGATACAATCAAAGATCATTAAGCTTTGTGAAAATTATAAGCATTGACAAGGCATTCGTAACTATGAACAGCATGATACTTTTGCTAGGAATTCACTTAACACGATTGTGACTAGCAACCTCCACTACTTGTGAATATAAGTTCATAACGATTAGGTGAAACTCCCTTATATTCTAGCATCAAATTCATGCATGCAGACTAAGTGTGCACCCTTAATCAACATACAAGAATAAGTGTTGAATCAAACAGTTAAGCAAATTGCATTCACAATTTATGAAATCACAACTGAAGGTAATCAATTCATATTGCAAGTATGTTCATGGTATTGAATATCCCCCTAGCTAAAAGGAATTTAGCTCCTCATGTTTGCAAAATAAAGATAATAAAACTAATACATTGAAAACAAAAGAAAGAAAACACCTAAAACGTTCCAGCAATCCAACTTGAATAGCAAGCACGTCTAAAAGCATTCCTTCTCCTTCTTTGCTGCGGCATACGGGTTGGGTGAAGGTTTGAGAGGTGATTTATATGGAAGAATGGTTGTGAAAGTGTATGGTAGTGAATGGTTAAGGGTTTGGTGCGGCAGAGAGTGAAAAGGTTTGAGAGAATATGGAAGGATATGTGTATGAGTTGCAGCAGAATGTGTAGAGAGGGTTAGGGATGTGTAGAGAATGTCTAAGGCTAAAAAGATTATGTATTTATAGGGCTAGGGCACGACAAGGTTTAAGGAAGGTGAATAAATCTTAGCTATTTTTTCCCACAAAGATTAAAAGTCAGAAATCAATGGGAAATAGGCAAGTAAGGTGCGACAAGGCTTGAAATAAAAAGGGAATGTGGTTTTAAGGCAAAAAAATAGGAAAGAAAGGCTCTTTCTTATGCGGCGAAGAAGAGGGATCACCTAGGGTGGTGCGGCAACCTCTTTGGACTGGGACAGAGCTTCTAGAACCATGTAATAAGGCAACCTCAAATGTCTAGGGCACCCTTTTGTAGCTGGAACTTAAGTAAAGTAGGATTAGGAAAGGTTTAGTACTAAATAAGAAAACTTTGGTTAGCATTCCTTCTTTCTTTTCTGAGCTCCTTGACTTCATTTGTCTTGAATTCATTTCTTTAATCTCTTTGCTCATTCCTAGCCTCCTTTGGTCTTCAATTTCGTCCATCCACTTAGCTCCAATCATGTGCCATCCATCCAATGCCAAAAACTGCTCCAAAATGCACTTCCTTGCTACCTTAGCCCTTTGAACCTACAAACACACGAAAATAGCTTAAAATGCTAAAATAACTAAGAACTAACAACCTAAATGCAAGAAAACAAGCTAACTAAGTCGCATAAATATGCTCCTATCAAATTCCCCCATACTTAGCTTTTGCTAGTCCTTGAGCAAAACAAAACAAACAAAAGAAACAAAAAATAATCTAAACCTTCCAACAATTGCCTCAGGGATTTCCAATGCACATGACATATTAAAAATCATCACTTACACAAATTTTGGCCATCCATACCCTTAAGCACATACTTAATCACAGTCACCATTCACTAGCTCGCATTTAATCAATTAAAACAACATTTTGAATGTAGTAACATGCCTTAGAGAATTCCCTCAATCCCTTACTAGATATACACTCAATTTTCACTCAGATTTTCTGACTACACTCCCTACACTAGGTATATGTGAGAAGATTGATGTAAACATGTAAACAAACACTCACATATGTTATAACAAAGAAAGCACTTTCTGGAGTTATTAATATGAAAATGTATATGATCTCATGAATGGAATACTACTACTTAGATGCAAGAACCAGGGACGCCATATGCTCATACCAATCCCAAACTCCACATATTGAACACATAACAATCAAGATAGAAGTCAAAAGGGTTGTAATAGGGCTGAAGGTATTGGCTAACAAAGAAAGGATAGGGAAAAACAAATGTTCTTAAAGCGATAGTAAGCAAAGTAATGAGATTTGACAAGTAGAATTCACTTTTGAATGCAAAAATCAACTTTAAACACAAGGGAAGATTCATGCAACATTTAGGGTCAAATTCAAACTTTTGGACCCTTTCTTCAACAAACAACACTTTAAAACTCATTCTTACTTCTTTTCAAACTCTTTTTTCTTTCTTTCTTCCTTTTCTTTGTTTCTTTTCACACATTTTCCTCTTCTTTTTCTTTTCTTTTGAAACACAAAACATACAATTGAGCTTAAAACAATCAATCCCTCCCCCACACTTGATTTTCTGCATATTGTAGATCAAAAGGAATTCACTCTAAGTCATGATTTTCTATCCTTTAAGAACAGGGGTATGGACAGTCCTACACTAGGCTAGGTAAGGTTAATGTGCTTAACAAAGAATATAGGCTAAACAAGGCTCAAAAGGGTTTAAACCTACAAAACATAAGAGAGAATGGTACAGCTGTTTGGCTTTGGTTCACTAAACAACTTCATCTTGATATTTGTTATGCAATTCAATGTCATGCTTTGACTGAAATGGGCATGAGTTCTAGTATTTGGTTATAATGATGAAAACGCATTCTAAGTAGCAACCAAGCAAAGAAATAATGAGATCATGCAACGACTTTAGAAAACAAAAAATCACAGATTAATAACTCTCCAAAGAAGGTATAGGCTCGAGTCTCTCAGGGTTATACCATTAGTTTGAGTTCCTTCCTTCAAGCATGTTACAAAAACTGATTTTTTTCTTTCTTTTATGATTACATGTGAATTCGTAAACAATAACTACAACTAAGCATAAACCAAGAGCATATCAAACTTCCATCCATGTTCGTAACTTTCTTTAACAGTCATCCAATTAAAAACCAAATCCTCATCATTGTGTTGGAAGGTACCTACGACACAAACACACAAAAACAACTTTTTTAGGTTTTTTTCAAAACTTCCTCGATTTTTTTTGAAATTTTCGTATTTTTGCTTCAAAGCACACTAAAACACTCCAAAACACACTTAAAAATACTTAAAAATAGTGAGAAACAACTCTAGAAGTGATGGGTGATAAAATCCCACGAATTTGCATCAAAAACACTTTATTTACCCCCCCCCACACACACACACACACTTAAATCAAACATTGTCCTCAATGTTTCAAACATAAACCCACACACAAGCAAGCAAATAACATAACTAATAATCATGACAAAATAAAGGCAGTAAAGAGAAGGGTTTAGGAATGCAAATCTGGTTGTGTTGCAATTCCTAGGTCTTCTTTCTTTGAATGCATGGGTTGCCTCCCAAGAAGCGCTTGTTTTAACGTCTTCCAGCCGAACAATACCTCTAATTAAGCTCCATTGGTGTCCACGGCAATGAGGGGTATTGCCTCCACAACATGCTCCACAAAATTCTCATAGTAGGGCTTCAAACGGTGCCCATTCACCTTGAATTCTTGGCCGATCTTGAAACTTTGAATTTGGACTGCACCATAAGGAAAAACTTTAGTAACAACAAACGGACCTATCCATTTAAAACGTAGCTTACCTGGAAATAAACGAAGGTGGGAATTAAAAAGTAAAACTTTCTGCCTTATTGAGAATGTCTTGCTACGAATCATCTTGTCATGGAATGCCTTGGTTTTCTCCTTGTAAATTCGAGCATTCTCATAAGCCTCATGCCTAATCTCTTCAAGTTCCTTGTAAATTCGAAGCTTCCTATGAATACCAGCCGCATCAATGTCCATTTTGAATGCTTTGACTGCCCAATGCACCTTATGCTCTAATTCCATAGGAAGATGGCATGGTTTGCCATAGATTAGACAAAATAGGGACATTCCAATGGGTGTTTTGTAAGCCGTACAATATGCTCACAGTGCATCCTCCAAATGCAAGCTCCAATCTTTCTGAGTTAGTCTAACGGTCTTCTCCAAAATCTGCTTGATTTCTCTATTCGAAACCTTGGCTTGGCCACTAGTTTTGGGGATGATAAGGTGTCGAAACTTTATGCGTGACATTGTACTTCTTAAGCAGCGCCTCAATTGTTCGATTGCAAAAATGAAACCCTTCCCACCATCACTTATGAGCACTCTAGGCATCCCGAATCTAGAAAAGATGTTAGATTTCACAAAATTTGCAACCACTTTAGAATCGTTAGTGCGGGTGGCTTTTACTTCCACCCATTTCAACACATAATTAACCGCAAGCAAAATATAATTAAAACCATGTGAGGAAGGAAAAGGGCCAATGAAATCAATGCCCCAAACATCAAAAATTTTGATAGAGAGGATGGCTGTTTGCGGCATTTGGTCTCTTTGATTGATGTTTCCTGTTCTTTGACAGCAATCACATGTTATGCAAAAAGTCCTAGCATCCTTAAATAGAGTAGGCCAATAAAAACCACATTCAAGAACCTTAAGCGTTGTCCTTTGAGTGCCGAAATGACCCCCACATGCACAAGTATAGCAGAAAGTTAAAATTGAATGAAATTTGGCCTCATGCACACACCTATGTATAATCTGATCAAGGTAATATTTCCACAAGTACGGGTCATCCCACACATAAAACCGTGTATCCTTTTTGAGTTTATCACGTTGGTGCTTGTTTAGGGTGCTTAGAACTTGTTTAGTTACTAAATAATTCACCAAATCTGCATACCATGGCTCGATTACCTCAATGGACAACAATTGCTCATCTGGGAATGTTTTTGGAATGGGTATGGACTCTTCTTCATGCACCACTTGGCTCAAGTGGTCAGCCACCACATTTTCACTCCATTTCTTGTCCCTTATTTCAATATCGAACTCTTAAAGAAGAAGCATCCAGTGAATGAGTCTTGGTTTGGCTTCTTTCTTCGTAAGCAAATATTTCAAGGCTGGATGATCAGAATAGACAATAACTTTAGTGCCAATTAAATAAAAACGAAACTTATCTAATGCAAACACAACAGCTAGGAGTTCTTTTTCAGTGGTGGAGTAGTTCAATTGGGCATCATTCAAGGTCTGGGAGGCATAATAGATGACATGTGGCTGCTTGTTCTTCCTTTGGCCTAAAACAGCTCCAATTGCATAATCTAAGGCATCGTACATGAGCTCGAAAGGAAGGCTCCAATCTAGTGGAATTATGATAGGGGCCGAAGTAAGCAATTCCTTGAGGTGTTTGAAGGCTTTCTCGCATTCCTCGTTGAAGTCAAAGGGCACATCTTTTTGAAGGAGACGGCAAAGAGGTTGGGATATCTTTGAAAAGTCCTTGATGAATCGTTTATAAAAATCTGCATGTCCAAGAAAAGAAGGAACCTCTCTCACCGAAGTGGGAGAAGGTAAGTAGCGTACAAGATCTACTTTCGATTTATCAACCTCAATTCCTTTTTCAGAGATTATGTGACCCCAAACTATGCCTTGTTTTACCATGAAATGACATTTTTCCCAATTTAAAACAAGGATAGTTTCAATGCATCGTTTCAAGATTAAGGTGAGATTAGCCAAGCAATCATCAAACAAATCACCAAAAACACTAAAATCATCCATGAAGATTTCAATGATCTTTTGAACATAATCTGAAAAAATACTTACCATGTATCTTTGGAATGTGGCTGGTGCATTGCATAAACCAAATGGCATTCGACGATAAGCAAACGTACCAAATGGGCAAGTGAAAGTGGTCTTTTCTTGATCTTCCGGTGCTATGACAATTTGATTATAACCTGAATAACCATAAAGAAAACAATAAAATGCATGACCAACTAACCTTTCAAGCATTTAATCAATGAACGGCAATAGGAAGTGATCCTTCCTTGTGGTGGCGTTGATATTCTTATAGTCAATGCAAACTCTCTAACTAGTTTGGATACGGGTGGGCACAAGTTCGTTCTCTTCACTCTTCACCACAGTGACTCCAGATTTCTTTGGAACGACTTGAATTGGTGAAACCCAATGACTATCAGAGATTGGATAGATCACTCCACAATCAAGTAGCTATTAGAAGTATGCCCACAAAGCCACTCATTTGATGTAATAGCTTTTTGGAATACTAATTGTGTTAAACTATTATATGTTTAATAGAGAGCAAAGCTTATTGTTAATCATTATTTATTGTATTATGTGGTTAAGCAATAAGGGAATCCAAGGAATGTATTTAATCTAAGAGAGAAGTGATCTAAGTGAATTGGATTAACGAGACCTTTCTCTTATGTTCATTCCTAAAATGTTCCTAGCCATAGGATTGCCAATTGGGCATTGACAATCCGCTAAGGTTAGTATGTGTTATGTTAACTCAAGCGTGAGTATGACTAGTCTCAAGTCATTTAGTGTTGGACACTGAGGCAAACACATAGGTGCTCAAAAGGTAATTGAGTACACTGAACTACAATAAAAAAGAGTTCAAACATACATGTCATGTAAGAACTCGTAAGTTGCAATATGTAAAGTAGTCCTTTGACCTGAGGCATCATAGATGTCTAATGGTTAGGTCCTTGATCTTTGATCATGTCAAAGGCGTTCCATCGAGAGTGTCCACGACATTGTTGGGGTCAAGCTATCTAGTCATATAGGCATATGAATTCACAACAAGGGATCTTTAACCTTCCATGTTGGAGGGAGAATTCTTTGAGATATGATTCGGTGGCCAAAGCATACGAATATGACTTAGGAAGTTTGTTCCAAATCATATTCAAATGAATCATATAGAGAAGTATCACATTGGATAGTAGACATGAAACAAACTATCACTTAAACAATGTGATCAAGAGTATTGTATTAGAGAATGACCGTATTGCGTTGTAGTTGTAACTGGATAGGTTCTCCACCACTTCTACTTAGCTTGGGCAGCCATGACATACTGCTAGGTGTCACTCATGGTTTGTGGAAGCCCTGAGGATTAGCAAACACTAATCTTCATCAAGGGAGAATTGAAATGTAGTTTCAATTCACAATCGATCGTTAAGAGTAACAATCGCCCACTGCCTCACTAAATGGAACCTAATAGATCGTACACCGAGTAAGGATGAATGTGAAGATATAAAAGAGATGGATAAGCAATTAAATGGTTTGATTGAGAATGGTCAAGATTAATTAATTAGTTAATTAATTATACAAAAGGTTCGTATTGGGCTTTTAAGTTGGTTTTGGGTTTCGAGGCCTAAAAGGGTTTTTGGTCCACAAGGCCCATTGAGTTTAGGTTGTGTGACAACTAAAACTAAATGGAAATTAACCCAAAAACAAAGCCAAAATCGGCCTAGGGTGAGTGGTAGCAAACTTGGGTTAATTACAAGTTTGCCACTCACATGTGAGGTGGTATAAAGGCAACTTTATAGCCATTTTCTCACTAAGGTTTTTCTTGAGACAAAGGAGAGAAACATTTTTCTCTCTTTTTCTCCATAGAGGCCGGCCACTTAGAGAGTTTTTCACTAGCATCAAAATCTCTCTAAGTCATCCATCTTCTCTTCACACTACATCTTTGGTGTGGAGACTTAGAGGTACCAAACCTTTGGTACTTTTGGAGTTCCTTTCCTCACATCCTCAAGGAGCAAAGGAGCATCAACAAAGAAGAAAATCACAAGGAAGATCCAATGAGCTAGAAGGTGACTTGAAGGCCCTCCACTTGGGTGAATCCCTTGTGCAAACAAGGATGAGCTTCAAGGGTAATGAATCTCAAATCCTTCATTCTCTTTAATGTTGTTAAAGAGTCATATGGTTCACCATTCTCTAAGCTTTGAAAGTCATGGGTTTTAGAATTTTTTTTGAATGCATGCCTACTTTAAAGTGTTATTAGTTTGCATATGTGTTCAAATGTTCTCACATGTTCTTAGATAGGACAAAAAATTTCGTTCAGTAGTTTGATAATCTCCTTCTTCATAACTTCCATCATTGAAGGGTTAAGTCGGCGTTGAGCCTCTCGAGTTGGTTTAGCCCCTTCCTTCAAAAGTATATGATGTATGCATGTGGTAGGGCTTATTCCCTTGATGTCAGCCAATGTCCAACCAATTGATGTTTTGTATTCCCTCAACACCCTTACCAATTTCTCTTCTTCTTGTGCCATGAGTGAAGAGGAGACAACGACGGGCAAAGTCTTTTGTTCTCCCAAGAAAACATACTTCGAATGGCTTGGTAATGGTTTAAGTTCAAGGGAGGGTGCCTTAATTATGGAAGGTAGCAATTTAGTCGAAACTGAGCTTGAAATTGGGAGTAGAAGCTTACCATATTGTTGTGGCAACGATTCTAGGGCAGCCACCATCTCAACCACATCTTCACTAGGGTGCATGGCAAGGGTGTCTTTATGTATGCCACGGGTAAGCATAGGTCATGCTCCTTCATTTTTTAGTCTCATTCCTTTCGTAATGGTTGTTTCAAGGGCATCCTTATTCAAATCTTCAAGGTATTGATGCGCCAAAGAATCAATTATATCAATAGAAAAATAAGAATGATCATCATTAGGGTATCTCATGGCTTTAGAAATATTGAAATCAATAACATCGCCGTCAAATTCCATTGTCAACGTCTCTTTGAATACATCAATCTTGGTGTGGGCTGTTTTCATGAATGGCCTTCCAAGTATGATTGGCAATGGAGGAGAATGGTCTGAATCTTCCATTTCAAGCACATAGAAGTCTGTCGGAAAGATTAAGTGATTGACTTGCACCAAAACATCCTCCAAAACTACTTTTGGATATGCATTAGAACGATCGGCAAATTGAATAATAACACCATCATTTTTTAGCTCTCCTAAGTTCATAGATTCATAAATAGAATAGGGCATGACATTAATGGATGTACCTAAGTCAAACATGGCATGTTCAAACCTAGTATTGCCAATAACACAAGGAATTGTAAAACTACCAGGATCTTTGCATTTAGGGGGCAGTTTTCTTTGCAAGGCGGCTGAAACATTCTCACTTACCTTTACTACCTCCTTGTTCGAAATTCTTCTCCTTGTGGTGCAGAGCTCTTTCAAAAACTTGACAGACCTTGGAACTTGCTTGATTGCATCAAGGAGTGGAATATTGACTTGCACTTTTCGAAATGTCTCTAGAATGTCCTTTTTAGCCTCTTCTTTCTTTGATTGCATGAATCCGCGAGGAAAAGGCACATTTGGAGGAATAACATTAGAATGAACTAAATTTGAACCCAACTTAACTTTATTGGACAGATTAGGAGGTATAGAAGGTTGCGGCAAGGATTGCTCAGTCCTTGCCGTGGCCTTGTCTTGTTCCTCCTCCTCGAATTGCAATTTCTTGTCTTCCTTTTGGCTTGATTTGGATGGGTGTGGGTTAGTTCCAACTTCTCTTCCACTTCTCAATGTGATGGCCTTTGCGAATTCAAATCCTCCCTTCGGATTTACAATGGTTGAACTAGGCAATCTGCCTTGCTCTCTGAATTGTCTCATGAATTCCACCATTTGCCCCATTTGCTTCTCTAATTCATCCACCATTTTGGCTTGATTTTGTATTCCTTGTGCCACAGTGGTTAATAATTGAATAATTTGATCATTATCCATGGACGAACCTAATTTTGGTTTGGCAGTTTGTTGTTGGGGAAAACCCGGAGGTTGCTGTCGAAATGCACCTTGTTGTTGAGGTTGTTGAGACTCCCTCCACTTGAAGTTTGGGTGATCTTTCCAACCCGAATTGTAAGTGTTGGAGTATGGATCAGATTTGGGCTGATTTTAGCCTTGAAATCCAATGGCGTTGGCACTTTCCCATCCAATGGCGTTGGCCTTGAAATCCAATGGTGTTGGATCATATAGACCACACGCCACATATTGTGTTTTCTTGCGCTTTGGGTCTTTCAACAACCTGTGACAAAAGAAGAGTAACATCAGCCAATTGAGATTGAATTTCAGAAATTGCACTTACCTCATTCACATGTTGCTGTCGTGAGGGTTCTCTCTACCCAACTTCTTTGTATTGTTATGCATTCAAGGCTCGGTTGGCAATTAGGGTCTTGGCAGCCGTAGGTGTTTTGTCCACGAAAGCTCCCCCAACTGAGGCATCTAGCATTTTTCTCTTAATTGGAAGAAATCCTTCGTAAAAATATTGAATGAGAAGCTCTTCTTTCATTTAATATTGAGGACATGATGCAACTAGAGTCTTGAAACGCTCATAATACGCCATAAATGATTCTCCTTGATTTTGTTGAATGCCACTGATCCGCTTCCTCAAAAGAATGACTCTTGACGTTGGAAAGAACTTCTCTAGGAATGCTCTCCCAAGAAGTGACGGTTCCAGGTGCCAATTCATACAACCAATCCTTAGCCTTTTTCCAAAAGAGAGAATGGAAAAGCCTTCATCTTCAGAATATTGCCATCTACGTTGATTGGGGTCATGCTCGAGCAAACCACTTCAAACTCCTTCAAATGCTTGTTTGGATCCTCCATAGACAACCCATGGTACTTCGAAATGTGGTGCAACAAGCTCTTCTTCAAATACTTGTCTTGAGCCGCCTTAGGATATTGGATGCATAAAGGCACGACATTGTTTAATCCCGAGGCTGAGAGGTTTTTCATTATTCGATTGTCTACTGCCATGACTTGTTCTTCCTCTAATTCCTAAGTTGTGGCCTCTTCTTCTTTTTCTACTTCTTCAAACTCGGATTCAGAGCTAGAAGAAGGTAGGTTAGGTTTTGGGTCTTTCCCCTTTCTTCTCAAAGTTCGTATAAAATCGTCGTCAAACTCCAAGATATGTGCTCGAATAAGTTGAGAACTTCGAGTCATAAACTAGTACCTAAAACAAAGAAAACAAAACAAGATAAAAAAAACTAAAACAAAATTTACAAAAAGAAAACAAGGGGGATTAGCAAAGTTGCTAATCCTCGGCAATGGCGCCAAAAATTTGATGTGACATAAACTAGCACTCAAATTAAACCCTCTTATTGATAAGTGTAGTAAAGATGTAAGTAGGGATCGTTCTAGGCCGGGAATTAGGAGGGATTGCTAATCTACTCAAAACAGACTTAAAAACACTAAACAAGACTCAAAAACACAAAACTAGGCTAAAGACCCTTAACTACACTCATATAACTCAAAATTGACTAGAATGACTCAAAACAACACAAAACAATCAAATTGACTCAAAACAGTAACTAGAGATTATTTTGGACGAAAATTGAACTAAAAAGACTCAAAGCAATTTATATGGACTAATTCTAACCTATAATGACTCAACACACTCAAAACAAACCAAATTGGACAGATTCTAACTCAACTAACACAACTAAATTATGGGGGGCTTTGTTTTGACGAATTTAAAAACTTAAAAGTACAGGACTTGCAGAATGTAAACAAAGCACAAAATTAAGTAATTCAAAGGATGGAAGGACTAGCTAGAGGGGTCTTCTCCACACATGACACACTTGCATACAAATCGATTTTTCAATTGCTTTTTCAATAAACCATGAACCTTAACACCCCAGATTAACCGTGAACAGCACTAATTAACTCTCAAATTTTCCTTAAGTCATTGAATTGGATAGATAACTCATCAACAATCCAAATTATTTTCAATAGTTCCCTACATGAATAGCATAATAGAGATACAATCAAAGATCATTAAGCTTTGTGAAAATTATAAGCATTGACAAGGCATTCGTAACTATGAACAGCATGATACTCTTGCTAGGAATTCACTTAATACGATTGTGACTAGCAACCTCCACTACTTGTGAATATAAGTTCATAACGATTAGGAGAAGCTCCCTTATATTCTAGCATCAAATTCATGCATGCAAACTAAGTGTGCACCCTTAATCAACATACAAGAATAAGTTTTGAATCAAACAATTAAGCAAATTGCATTCACAATTTATGAAATGATAACTGAAGGTAATCAATTCATATTGCAAGTATGTTCTTGGTATTGAATATCCCCTAGCTAAAAGGAATTTAGCTCCTCATGTTTGCAAAACAAAGATAATAAAACTTATACATTGAAAACAAAAGAAAGAAAACACCTAAAACGTTCCAGCAATCCAACTTGAATAGCAAGCACATCTAAGAGCCTTCATTCTCCTTCTTTGCTGCAGCACAAGGGTTGGGTGAAGGTTTGAGAGGTGATTTATATGGAAGAATGGTTGTGAGAGTGTATGGTAGTGAATGGTTAAGGGTTTGGTGTGGCAGAGAGTGAAAATGTTTGAGAGAATATAGAATGGTGTGTGTATGAGTTGCAGCAGAATGTGTAGAGAGGGTTAGGGATATGTAGAGAATGTCTAAGGCTAAAAAGGTTATGTATTTATAGGGCTAGGGCACGGCAAGGTTTAAGGAAGGTGAATAAAACTTAGCTATTTTTTCCCACAAAGATTAAAAGTCAGAAATCAATGGGAAATAGGCAAGTAAGGTGCGGCAAGGCTTGAAATAAAAAGGGAATGTGGTTTTAAGGCAAATAATAGGAAAGAAATGCTCTTTATTGTGCGGTAAAGAAGATGGATCACCTGGGGTGTTGCGGTAACCTCTTTGGACTGGGACAGAGCTTCTAGAACCATGTAATAAGGCAACCTAAAATGTCTAGGACACCCCTTTGTAGCTGGAACTTAAGTGAAGTAGGATTAGGAAAGGTTTAGGACCAAATAAGGAAACTTTGGTTAGCATTCCTTCTTTCTTTTTTGAGATCCTTGACTTCATTTGTCTTGAATTCATTTCTTTCATCTCTTTGCTCATTCCTAGCCTTCTTTGGTCTTCAATTTCGTCCATCCACTTAGCTCCAATCATGTGCCATCCATCCAATGCCCAAAACTATTCCAAAATGCACTTTCTTGCTACCTTAGCCCTTTGAACCTACAAACACACGAAAATAGCTTAAAATACTAAAATAACTAAGAAGTAACAACCTAAATGCAAGAAAACAAGCTAACTAAGTCACATAAATATGCTCCTATCATGATCCAAGTGGGCCCAGGTTTTGAAGGATTGATACTTTCCTCTTGTCTCTTTTTTGGAAGCCAAGAAGGGTATTCGTGCCTCATGGATATGGTCTAGCTTGCTCGAAGGAAGGGAGTTGTTGCTAAAGGGTGTGCAATGGCAAGTTATGACTGGTAATCAAGTTAAATTTTGGGTTGATAAATGGGGTTCCAAATATTTTTTGTGGCCACCTAATTCCTCTTAATGGAGTTGAGGTGGATAGGGATATGCTTGTTGCTTCTGTTATTAACCCGGTTGACGAGAGATGGGATTTAGAGCCAATTCGCAACTTGATTTCTGATCAAGACTTCAAGGCTATTTCTAATTTACAAGTGAGAGATTCTAGGAAGGATGATAGGTTGATATGGCCGGCTAATAAGAATGGGAATTACACTATTAAATCTGGTTACAGATGGATTCGAAATACTAATGATAAAAGACGGAACTTGAGACCTTCTTCTTCAAGGCTTGTTGATCAGGTACTGTGGAAAAGGATTTGGAAGTTGGATGCCCCTCCAAAAAATTTTAATTTTTTATGGAAAGGAATCAATGGTGCTATTGCTACGCAGCTGAGTCTTTTAAAGCGAAGGTGTGTTTCGTCTCCCTTTCGTCCTATTTGCAATGAGTGTGAGAAGTCTATTGAACATCTATTGTTTTTTTTGTCCTTAGGTTGATTTGGTATGGTTTAGTGGCCCTCTGAATTATAAGGTTGATAAGAATTCTATTACTAATTTTGATGATTGGCTTTGTAAAATGTTTAAGGAGGATTTTTGGGGTCAAGCGGAGATGGAGAAAATTCAAACCCTATTGGCTTTTACGTGTTGGCATATATGGAAAACTCTATGTAAGTCTATTTTCAATTTTAAATCTCCCTCTCCTATGCAAACTATTCAGGCCATCCAATGTGTTTATGCTATGTTTTTTAAGGCGAATGAAGAAAACATAATCCATTAAGATGTTCGGCCTGTGGTTCAGCCTGTGGTTCAGCAAGGTGGTTTTTGGTCTCCACCCCTCTCCCCCATGGTGAAAATCAATGTTGATGTGAGTTGGAAAAGGGGGGTTTCAAATAGCTATGTGGGTGCTGTGGTGAGAGACTCAAGGAATAAATGTTTAAAAATCAGAAAAAAAAAGGAAGTGTAGACCCCTAATGCAGCTGTTGCTGAAGCTTTGGCGGTCTTGGAAGGGTGTAGTTTGGCTCAACAAAGTAGTTATTCTCATATAATGGCTAAATTTGATTGTAAGCAGATCATTTCTTATTGAAAATTGCAGTTGGGAGATATACCCCATTCTGAGCCGCGTTCGGCGATTGAGGGATTTATTTCTCAATTGCGTATGATATTGGGTGCCAAGATCAGGGAATGAAGCAGCAAATTTGTTTGCTAGATTTCGTGGAGCAGAGATAGGCAATTTTGTCTAGGTTGACAGGCCCCCATCTTCGTTGGTGAGGATTTTGAACAAAGATGGGTTACTATGTCCTTATTTGAGTTGAATATCAGAGTGCACGATAAACAATACTACAAAATAATAAGGAATATTATTAAAAAAATGAGAATACCAAAATGGCTCCAAAACCCTAAGAGACTACATTATGACTAACTTGATTCTCAAATTAAATTACAAGCTCTATTTATACAGCAATAAACCTAAGAAACCCTAATGCGTAAATGCCAAAAATACCCTACTATAAAATCAAATCAAATCTCTAATTCATTTCCTAAATAAACCTAATAAATTCCAACACCCCTTGTCAAACTCATGGCGGTACACGTCATGAGGTTGCCAACAAGTAGATGCTGATGCAAGACTCCAAATTACAGTGCTAGTGCCAGTGCCAATGTAATATTCCAATGCTAGTGCCAGTGCAAGATTCCAATGCTCGTGCCAGTTCAAGATTCCAGTGCCAGTGTAAGATTCCAATGCAAGATTCTAATGCTTGTGCAAGATTCCAATGCCAGTGCCAGTGCAAGATTTCCATGCCAATGCCAATTCCAACTTTCGAACAAACAAACAAATAAACAAGCAAAAAACCTAATTTTCGTAACATCACTCGAGTGGTCATAAGTCCAAGCACTCGAGTGATCATCGTGGTGGAAACAACAGACAAGCCAAACAAAAGGCTCAACAGTAGCTTCAATCAACAAGTGGGGCCTAAAGACTTCAAACTTTCTTCCTTTGCTTGTATGGGCCTCAAACAAACAACCAATTTTATCTTTTTCTTTTTTCTTCCTTTTTTTAAACCCCTTCTCTTTCCTTATTCCTTTTTTCTCCCTTTCCTTCTTTCCTCTTGCTGGGCCTTTTTTACATTCATGCAACAACCAAGCAGAACAAAAAGAAAGGGATTGCAGCAAACAAAACAACTCTAGTGCAAAGTCAAAATGCAGGACTTCAAACCGGTTGCGATAGATTCGAATCGCAGAAGTCGATGCGGGTACGACTCGAGTTAAGGTACAAATCAAGCTGGTGATGCGGCAGGTTCCTAAAGGGTTCAGCTAGTGATTGTGTGGTGTGAAGCAGTAGGAGCGATGATGCAGATCAGGTGTGGGTGCATTTTTGAACGAGTCATTTTCTATGAAGAGATGTAGTGATTGTTCCAGCGAGTTCTGATTCAGAAGGATGGTGACGGTACGGTGTAGATGCTCCAGATGCGGTTTAGACTACCAATAACTAATATCGAAATCCAAAAACAAAGAAACTGATACGAGCAAACAGAAGCAGATTAACAATACTACAAAATAATAAGGAATATCATTAAACAAACGAGAATGCCGAAACGGCTACAAAACCCTAAGAGACTACATTGTGACTAACTTGATTCTCAAACTAAATTACAAACTTTATTTATAGAGCAATAAACCTAAGAAACCCTAATGCATAAATGCCAAAAATACCCTACTACAAAATCAAATCAAATCTCTAATTAATTTCCTAGATAAACCTAATAAATTCCAACAATTTGTAGTTTGGGCTGTTTGTAGGATAAGGATGACATGGTAGCCTTGTTAGGCAGCGTCTTTTGTTTTCCCCATCTTGCTTTGCTTTTTGTTGGTCAGATGCTTCTGACATTTGGTTGTATCTGGTGGCTATTTGCCTTGGAAGGAATTTTCCTTTTTACCAAAAAAAAAAAAAAACCAAAAGCTTAATAATTTTAACTCAACCAAATTAGGTAGATTAAATTAAACAATTTCATACCTTTCCAAAGAGAATTCTTACCGAAAAACGCCAAATAGATCCAAAAAGCCACTATTGAGGAGTTTTGCAAGAGAGCTAAAGACTTCACACGCAAGGGAGAAGACCCCGTACTGTTTCAACGCCCGATCTCACCTTTTTTTTAATAATCCCTTAATTATTCTCGGCATAATTCATTATCATTCACAAAAATGGTTTTATAGGATCAATATCGGGGTGCTCGGAGGTGACAGACACTTGCGAGACCCGGATGCTCACGTGACCGGTGTGGGTGAACCCAAACTTCTCGAAGAGGATCATGAGGCGGTTGTCGTAGGATGGGGAAACCAAGCCTGCCACCAGGACGGCGATGACAAGAGGGATGAGGGGTAGATATGTCATTTTGCTTTCGACGAAGGTCCGGTTTAGCCTCTGGCGGGGAATTGGGGGAGATCGGGGCAAAGCTTGGGATTTTGGGGACGAAGGATTTGAAGATGGAATGGCATGGATTTTAAGATTTCTGTCGATTTGACCGTAATGCAATGAAGTCCAGTTGGCCGGTAGATCCATTTCTTGTTCCTGTGTGTGGGAGGAATATGGGAAACTATCATTTTGTTTCTTGTATTTGTAGCCTTGTGTCAAATTGGAGCAATTTTTCCGTAAATTCAAAAAGCAGCGTCATATCAGTTTTATGGTCTAGTGTTATTTTTTTGGGATATGATGTCCACACACTTTTTTTTAGTTCTCACACACCCTTATAATTTTCAGCCGTCGGATTGGATGAATTGAAGAAGATTAATAGACATAAATTAACAAAGGGTGTGTGTGAATAACACACCCCTTCTTTTTTTACTTAAAAGTGAGAGGTCTTAAGTCTGAATCTCGTGGATGGCAAATTTGATACTAAATTAGGTTATCTATTGTGTGGCTTAGTCAAACTCCCTCTTGTCTCAGTATAAAAGTATATCGATTGTACTAAAAATAAATTAAATTAAATTAAAAAACAATGCCTCGTCATATTATAATTCAACTCAATTTATAATATGTGTACATGTTTTTTTTTAATGGTGGCCAAAGAGAGGTTTAAATACTTCTATGAGTCTTTCTAACTCTCAGAATGATGAACTGCAGTGACGAAATCACCAGCTGATCCTCTTTTTCTTTTTTCCTTTTTTAATACAAGCACAATATAACAATTATGTTGCTCATACATATTATAGCACATAAAAATATACATTGTGTAGCAAGTGTTCTAATAAACACAAACTATTTGAGTCAAATTAGGTCATAATCTTTCAATTTTCAACTAATATGAGTTATAAACTTATTTATTTATTTAAAGTGATTAAGTTTATGGACACGTATCAATTATTGGTGGAGGCTACAAACAAAATGAGTGCAGGAAATTTTTACTCGCCAAGGCATCCACCAAGGCGATGAAGACAAGAGTAACAAGGAGCAATTTCATCATTTTGCTCTTGCCTCTCAATGAGGGTCAAGAGAGAATTCGGCGTAATTAGAGGTGTATGTTATCTCACTCCAATGTGCCTTTATTTATATTAGTAAGAAGATAAATTTCTTACCATTTAGGTATTGCAACTAAATTTGGACATTATCTAAAATATATTGTAGAATTATAATAGAATTTACACAATTACATTCCTAACCTAACTATGATTGCAACAAATATTTAATTATTACTGGTTTACAAATATTTTCCACTCCATTAGGTTGAAATGAGGCCTAATGGTTTAGAGCACTTCCACCCCTTTCTAATCCCTTAGAGCACTTCCAGTGTAGGATGCCATCTTGGACAATAGGCAACTCAATCCCCTTAAATAAACAGTAACTGCCCATGTAACGCTTAGACCCGAAAATTTTTATTTCGAAAAATAATTGCGGTGATAGGTCAAAAAATTAAACTCTCATTTAATTAACTACCATTAATCAGATTTCTTTATTTAAATTTCCCAATCACTCACAAAATCTATAACCAAAATTTATTTTACCAAGAACATAAGATTTAATTTTCAAATAACTCACCATAATTCCTTTTCTTCCTTCAAATTCCCAACAAAAGATTAATCTCAATTATATAAGGCTGCATCTAATCCCTGTTAGACTACCTACATACCCTTGATGCGAAATCAAGCCTTTCGTAATTCACCATTCATTCTTTTATCCATTTCCAAAAATATTCTAGTTATGGAAATATTCAACATTAGCTTTCACAATCGAATCACAACACATGGGTACCAATTACGGATTTAAAAATATCAAAATTTGCATGAAATGGCAGCGTCAGCCCACTAGCCACATGCCGCCGCACGTGGCGGTTTCCACCGAACGGAAACCCAATTTTCTGACTAACTCTAAAAATTACCAAAATTTACAAGCAAGTAGAGTTCAATGAGTTTCATACCTAAGCCAAAGTCCAATTCGGCTGGAAAACACCTCAAATCACCGGCGAACCACCAGAACCTTATAACTAGGTATGCTTTGATTCGCCCTCCATACTCACTCTGATGTCTCCACTATTGATTGGGGTTTCTTCTTGGGGTTGACGGGAGCCTATTGGTGGTGGTAATTGGCTAAGTTAACTTCACGATTTGCGGATCGCCGCCGTACACCCACACTGACCACCGTCAATTTTTCCCTAAAACCACCATCAAATTCCTTATAATTTTGGGTGGAAATGGAAGAGGGAAGGCTAGGGAGATGTTTTCAGGTGTCGATTTTCCTCGAATAACAGTGAAACTTCGTGAATGCCGGCGAAAAACCTTGTGCCGCCACCGAGTCAAGTCAGGTAGAACACCTGTTCCCCTTCCTTGATTAGCCATCCTCCCTCCCCACCCCCACCCCCCAGGGTTCTAATTGGTCTTCCTCTTTCCTTTCTTTCTCATTTCCTTTAATCTCAGCCACACACGTGGCACCATATCCACACTCCAACAAATCTGGAGTGTTCCAGATTAATAATTAAATTACCATTTTTCCCTTTACTTCATTCGCTAATAACTCCTTCGTTATAACTCTGTTTCACAAATAGTTTGCGCCTACGCGTTCGTGAGATTGAGCTCTATCCAACTATGCCAAGAAATATGATAAATTATATGAGGATAAAATACATCCTCGTATAATTACGTTAAACCAACTAGGGCCATTTTCATCTTTTTCACTTATCGATACATTTTATGATGTAAATTATAATAATTTTCGGTAATAAAATTTTAAAATTTCTCATATTCATAAATCGATTTATTTTTTATTTCCTTCACATATTCATAATTATGAATATCTAATTCATATAATTAAATTTTCAGGGTATTACAGCCCAAGTGCATCTCCACCCCTATAATAAATAGCCCAGGCGGTTCGTATTAAAATATTAGTATTTTTTTATTTTATAAAATAATAAAAGATAACTTTATTTTCAATTTCAGATAATAATAAAACATTGGTTGAAAGTATTTGAAAATATTGAAATGTAAAGTGGAAGAACATGGTTAGATATTTATAGGGAAAAAATTGATATTTTTAATTAGTTTTTTATGATTTTTTAATAATTTCTATAATTTTTAAATACTCAAAATTGTGGCTGACGTCAGTCTTACGTCACATAAACAGGGCGTTGGGCTATGTGATTATTGCCTAACTTCTCAATCCGGCTCGCCTTGGGTTTAACTGCCCGAGTGGGCTGGAGTGTTTTAGGAAAGGGATAAAGTGGATTGAGTTGCATATCACTAAGGGAATAAGCAACAGTTGAGTTGCTCTTAAGAGATAGTTGATTTAATCCCCCTTCCCCACAAAATAAAAATCAAAAAAATCAAAAAAAATCAAAAAAAAAAAAGAACAACTCTTTTTCAATCCATTGTTTGCTCTGAGGGAGCCCAGTTGCTCACCCAATGAGTAATCGAATAGCCCAGCCCTTAGGAGTAGTAAGTAATGCAAGGTTAACGTTACGGTGACGTCAGCCACTATAAAAAAAATTAGAAAAATTAACAAAAAAATTAATTAAAATATATAAACACCTCACCGTATTCTTTCACTTTACACCACGTTTTAATATTTCACATACTTTTAACCAATTTTTTTATAATTATTCGAAATTAAAATAAAATAATTTTTATATTTTATTAAAAAAAATAATAATATTTTAATACGAATATCCTACACTATTCTATTTAGGATTGCAATGCACTTAAATAATTACTGTTCACTAGAAGAATTACTGTTCATTTAGAGGATTATATTACTTACTGCCCAGAAAGTTAGGGGTGAAAGTGCTCTTATGGGCTTAGTGGGCCGTCAGACCCATTTATGGTCTTGTGGAGAAATATTGATACGCGCATGTGCAACACGTGGACGCATATTCGGATGTCCCAACTCCAATTCGTATCTCATAACTCAGATTCATTACGATTGACCCTGTCCAGTCCAGTATTCCCGATCCGTAGTTTTTTCTTGTCTCCGAAATGCCCTTGTTCCACCATGAAACACCCATTGCCATCATAGACTTGCAATTTCATGTTTTACTAAATTATTTTGTTTTTTCCAACAAAAAAAGGGTAAAAGACATTTTACTACTCTCATGTTTGGTGGTTTTCAACATTTAGTACATCAATTTTTTTTCATCCCAGAGTCATACCTAAAGTGTAAATTTTGGGACAGTCTCATACATCCGTTAGTCAAACTGTTAGTTCTCCCGTTAAGTGATGACGTGGCGCCCTGATTGAGTGCCACGTGTCATTAAAAAGATTTAAATAAAAAAATATTAAAAAAATTAGTATTTAAATAAAATATTATTTAAAAAATATTTTAAATTTTTTTTCTTCTTCTCCCCTAATAAGAAGAAGGAAGAAGAAGAAGAAAAGAAAAAAGAAAAAAAAAATTCAAAATCTGGGCAACAGAAGAAGAAGACGAAGGAAGAGGGAAGAAGAAGAGGGAAGAAGAAAAAGGAAGAAGAAGAAGAAGAAGAAAAGAAAAAAAAAAAAAAAAGGAAAAACCGAAATCTGGGCAGCAGAAGAAGAAGAGGAAGGAAGAGGGAAGAAGAAGAGGGAAGAAGAAAAAGGAAGAAGAAGGAAGAAGAAAAGAAAAAAAAAAGGAAAAACCGAAATCTGGGCAGCAGAAGAAGAAGAGGAAGGAAGAGGGAAGAAGAAGAGGAAGGAAGAAAAAGGAAGAAGAAGGAAGAAGAAAAAGAAGAAAAGAAAAAAAAAAAAAAAAGGAAAAACCGAAATCTGGGCAGCAGAAGAAGAAGAGGAAGGAAGAGGGAAGAAGAAGAGGGAAGAAGAAAAAGGAAGAAGAAGGAAGAAGAAAAAGAAGAAGAAAAGAAAAAAAAAAGAAAAAAAAAAGAAATCTGGGCAGCAGAAGACGAAGGGAAAGGAAGAGGAAAGAAGAAAAAGGAAGAAGAAGGAGGAAGAGGGGAGAAGAAGAATTTTTTTATTTATTTTTTATTATTATTTAAATACTAATTTTTTAAATTTTTTTATTTAAATATTTTTTAATGACACGTGGCACTCAATCAGAGTGACACGTCATCACTTAACGGGAGAACTAACAGTTTGACTAACGGATGTATGAAACTGTCCCAAAATTTACACTTTAGGTATGACTCTGAGATGAAAAAAAATTGATGTACTAAATGTTGAAAACCACTAAACATCAGGGTAGAAAATTGTCTTTTACCCCAAAAAAAATATTGGCAAGATGATTAGTGATTATTACTAATAGCATTTTCTTAATCAATGATGGATGTGATTATTGTAATTAATCGAATCTGTCCCCATCCCTTCAATAAAGTAAAGATGGATTCCGACATGGTATTTACTATTTAGCTATAAACTTGATTAGTGCTGTGTGAATTAATAGACTTAAATCATCTCTAAAGATGTCAAATTTTAAGCATAATGTTAATTTGAAGGCTTATGTGTGATATTAATTACATGGGAGGTTGTGTAAATTATTAGTACATTGTACTTAGGATAGCAGAAGATCTTATTCCTTTGTGATTGTGTTACGCGCCAGGCAAGAAATCTTTATCAGTTTACTATAAATAAAGGCACAAATGATGGAAAATAAGCATCACATAAATTCATTAACTCTCTCCCTATGATGCAGCACCCTCTTTCTCATAGGCACAACATGTTATCAAGCACGCTTCTGACCTTGCGTTAAGGAACTTAAGGTTATTTTGTCGAAAACCTATTCACAAGATACATCATCATAATCCAAGTTCTTCCAAAATACGGTCTAAATGTCCATATTTTTTCAACTTGATTGCATGAAACATTCACCATTGGACATGAACTCTAATTTCGTTTTTAGAATTATATATTCTACTCACTATTCTAAAAATTGGCCTATGCGGCCGCTTAGGCGCTGGGCGGTAGAGCCCCGCCCAGATTTTTGGCAAAGCATTTGGAAAAATTGGATGGAAGCTAGGTGGCTCCTAGGCTGAGAGCTAGGCAGCACCTAGGTGGTCCTAGGCCTTTTATATATTTATTTTTTATTAATTGTGTGTTTTTTACTTTTTTAGTTTTATGGTGGTAAACCTATAGAAATGATGTACATAATTTGCAAATGATGAATTTACTACAAGTTCATCCAATACTAATGGAAATGGTGTACCTATTTATCATTATTTTATTATCCACACAAGTATTTTTTTTAGGTGTAAATAGACACTTATTTACAAGATATATAATAAATTTACATAAATCCACCTAGGCGCTAGGCTCCTGCTCGCCGCACGACTAGCTCCTAGCGATTTTTAGAACCTTGATTCCACTTAAATTATTGTTAGTAATTATATTATGTTATTGCTTTTATAATTGTGGTGAATTGAATCTAGTGTGAATAAGCAAAGAAAAAGGAAGAAAAATATAATTGAGTTGGAATGTCATACAATGTTAAAAATTGTTAAGTTAGCTTTTAAATGATGCCATGACAAATATGAATATTATAAATCACTTTGGAAACACCATCTCTGTAGAAAAAATCAACTAAAACTAAGTTTGTTAATTTACACTAAGGGAGGAGAGATAGTTTAAATCCAGGACGTAATGGGTTAAAGAGAAGCCCTTGATCACTATGGATCCAAAAAAATCACAAGGCAACACGTGGATTTTTGGATAAAAAAGAACAAAACTACCCTTGAGGCATACTGGGATTCGTATGCGCAAGCAGCGGATAATCATCCCTCAACCAAGTCAAAGGTGCCCAAAGAAGGTAACAAATTCAAAATTATTTCATCCTTCCTCATTCCATATTCTCTACAAAGTAATCATTCCATAACCTTCCAAACATTCCATTTAAATTAGATTAATTGGTTAATTAATGGATTTATTTCCTAATTAATCCATTAATCACCAATTAAATCACCCATTACATAACTCATCACCCATGACACACCAAAGAAGGCCCCAAAGGGCCGGCCACCTCTTCTCCAAAGGGGACCAGCCAACCTCTATAAATTAGATCCCATTTTTTCTAAAAAGCTAAGTCCACACTCTTACAAAACTCCCAAAATTTCTCTAAACACTTTTTCTCTCTAAATTCTAACTTTGGCATCAAAGGTTCTTCGGCTAAAGCCCCCTCCTCCAAATTCATCGTGTGCGCATGAGGCCTCTTGGCCTTGACCAAAGGTGTTGATTGTTTTGTAGATGCAATTTTGTCAAAGAAGGAGCAGGAGAAAATTTGCATCCACAAATTGGTACTTTCATTGAGAGTTGAAGATGCGAATTAGGGCTTATTTTGAGGTTTAATTTTCTGATATCATTCTTCTCACCAAGGAGGAAAATATATAGTGTATAGGAGTGATTTACAAGGAAAGAAACATCAAATAACTTAATTACAATATGATTATAAGGACTCAAATAGGTAACTAAACTAATTACAAAAAGTCAACTCTCCAACACTCCCCCTCAAGTTGGTGCATAAATGTCGTTCAAGCCTAACTTGACAAGAGATTTGTAGAACACTTGACTTGCAACAACTTTAGTAAAGATATCCGCCAATTGATCCTTTGACTTTACGAACGGGAATTGAATAATATTCTCATCCAACTTCTCCTTAATGAAGTGTCTGTCAACTTCCACGTGTTTTGTCATGTTGAATTGGGTTGTGTGAGATATCAATAGCTGCTTTATTATCACAAAATAAATCTGAGGTTGAATTCGAAGGATACCTGAGCTCACCAAGTAGCTTCCGAAGCCATAATAGTTCACAAACTCCTTTTGCCATACCCCCTATATTCTGCATGTGCACTTGATAAAGCAACCACTTTCTGTTTCTTACTCTGCCAAGTCACTAAGTTTCCTCCCACAAATGTAAAGTAACCAGATGTGGACCGACGATCAGTAATGTTGCCTGCCTAATCTGCATCGGTGTAACCCTCTATTCGACAATGACCATTCTTGGAAAACATGATGCCTCTACCCGGTGAGGACTTCAGGTATCGTAGGATGCGTTCAATCGCACCCATATGTGCCTCACTCAGAGAGTGCATAAATTGACTAACAACACTTACTGCGTATGCAATATCAGGCCTGGTGTGAGACAAATAAATTAACCTCCTAACTAACCTTTGATAACGATCTCTATTAGTGGAAACTTGATCAGGGTGTAAGGCAAGATGGTGATTTTGGACTATGGGGGTGTCAGCAGGTTTACAATTAAGCATTCCGGTTTCAGCTAATAAGTCTATAACATATTTTCTTTGAGACGAAAATATACCCTATTTAGATCAAGCTACTTCTATCCCCAAGAAAAATTTCAAACCATCAAGATCTTTCATCTCGAACTTGGTTGCTAGGTAATCTTTGAGCCTTGAGATTTCCTCTTTGTCGTCACCGGTAACAATCTGTTGGAAATGTGCCCTAAAACCAATCATATGATGATACTTTACGGACATTTCACAAAGTTAAACTAATGTAGTTTATATATAAAAGGCAAAGGTTATTGTTTAAGCCGTCTCATATAAATGTTATATGCTTAAACGATAAGTCCAAGGAATATGTGATTGGGAGAATGCGATCTAAAGAAGTTAGATTCATGAGACCATTCTTTCGTAGACACATCCTAAACGTTCCTGATCATAGGATTGCCAATTAGGCATTGACAGTCCGTTAAGATCAGTACGTGCTATGTCTTCTCTCAGGGAGAGTGACTGGTCTCGAGTCATTGGTGTGAGTGACACCAAGACAAGCATGTAGGTGCTCAATAGAGAATGAGTTCACTGAACACGATCAACGAAGAGTTCTCATATTCATGTCACATGAGAACTTAAGGTTGGGATAATGCAAAGTAGTCTTTTGACCTGAGGCATCACAGTTGTCTTGTGGTTAAGTCCTTGATCTTTGATTGTGTCAAAGTCACACCATCAGGAGGGTGTCCACGGCATCGTCGGGGTTAAGCCACTTAGCCATGAAGGCAACTGAATGCGCGACAAGGGATCTCTAACCTTCAAACCGTTTGAGGGAGAATACTCTATGATATGATTTAGAATCTCTGGCCAGAGTATGAATGAGATTTAGGAAGGCGTTCCAAATCACATTCAAGGTAATCATATAAGTACACGTATCACATTGGATAGTAGACATGAATAAACTATCAAACCAAACAATGTGGTCAAGAGTATTGTATTAGAGAAAGACCGTATTGCATTGTAATCCTAAACTGAATAGGTTCTCCACCTCTTCTTATTAGCTTGGGTAACCATGATATGCTGCTAGGTGTCACTCATGGTTTGTGGAAGCCCTAAACGTGTATAAACACTAAAGGGAGAATTGAAAGTAAGTTTCAATTCACAATCAATTTGAAAGAGTTTGAATCGTCCACTGCCTCGCTAAATGGCGGGATTTTAAAACCGCACAAATTTAACCCTCTTTTTGACAGTTGTAGTATAGATGTAAGTAGGGTATCGTTCTAGGCCGGGGATTAGGAGGGATTGCTAATCTACTCTAAATTAATTTTAAAAAATTAAACAAGACTCAAAGACACAAAATTAGGCTAAAAACTCTAATAACTCAAAACACACTAAAATGACTCAAAACAAAGAAAACAATTTAAATAGACACTAGGAACTAAAATGGACGGAAAATGAATTAAAAGATTAAAAATAATGAAAATTAACTAAATAATATAATTTAATAAAGGGGGGGGTTTGGTTTTGACAATAAGTAAATTAAACTTAAATAAATTATAAAATTGACAAAAACATAAAATAAAAGTGAGTGGATGGGCGACGGACTGGCTAGAGGGTTCTTCTCCACACATGACACATATGCAACCTAAATTGATTTTCAGTTGTTCTTTCAATAAGTTATAAATCTCAATACTCCAGATTAACCGTGAACAGCACTTTTTTAATCTTCAAGTTTTCCTTAAGTTATTGAATTGGATGAACAGCATACAACAATTCAACACATTCTCTAAAAGTCCCCTACGTGAAAAGCACAATAGAGATACAATCAAAGATCATTAAGCTTTGTGAAAACTATAAGTACTGACGAGGCATTCGTAACTATGAAAAGCATGATACTCTTGCCAAGAATTTACTTAAGACGATTGTGGATAGCAACCTTCACTACTCATGAATATAAGTTCATAACGATTAGGTGAAATTCACTTATATTCTAGCATCAAATTCATGCATGTAAATTAAGTATGCATCCTTAATCGACATACACAAATAAGTTAACAATCAAGCAGTTAAGCAAATTGAATCACAACTCAAAAATCACAACTGAAGGTAATCAATTCATATTACAAATATATCTATGGCTTTGAATTAACCTCTAGCCAAAATAAATTAATTACACATTATTAAAACAGAAATTAAAACAGAAATAAAAATATGAGTTTGGAAGGATTTAACCGAATTGAGAACTTTCTGTGCTCTGTGCAAGTTTGCACCGTGAGCTTGTGCACTGCCCGTGTGCTCTCTGTGCACCATCAGTATTGCTACTTCCTGGTTTTTGCACCGTGTCCTCTCAAAGCCCCTAATTCCTGCACGTTGATTGCTTCTCTCGTGCGCTCTTTTATGCCAAAACTGTCTGGCAGCTCTTTCTGATTGGCCACGGATTGGCAGGTTCAGTCCTCCATTTTCTGTCGCAGCCACAAGGCAGCTCCCTGCGCTGCCAGCCTTTACCGTTTTCTGTGCAACCTTTTGCTGCCTGCTGGCAGCCTCCTGCCTTCTCCTCTATTTTTATTTATTATTTTTTTTTCTTTTCTCGCTGCTCGCTAAGGCAGCTCTCCCTCGTCTTACGCCCCGACTCCTTTTTATCACGCTGCCTTCTGGGCAGCTTCTGTCTGCGTCCGTCCCCAGCTGCCAACGCAGCTTTGTATTATTAATTCCTCCTTTTTATTTTTCCTTTCTTTAAATTTTTCTGCTTGTGGAATCCAGCCCGTGTCCTCCTCCAATTGCAACTGCTTTCTCTTTTTTTATTTTTATTATCTCATTCCTCCACTATCCTTTGTTTTCTGTTTCCCACCAGCTGCATGTGCTAATTATTCTCTTTAAATCCATGCCGCATGCTTTGCCTTTTAAGCTGCCAAAGGCAGCTTGTCCACCTTTTCTTCCCCGTGGCCTGCTGCCTCTTTTAATTCTGTTTTTATTTTATTTTTCAAATAAAATAAACCAACCCAATTACAATCACTCCAATCCGAATCGAAAACATAAACAAAGAAAATAAGTGAGAAATGTAGTATTGACGAATTTAGCACTTAAAATTTCACTTATTCTATTTTTATTTTCTTTGCTTGATAAATTCTATAAAACACAAAAACAAAGTAAAAAGCTCAAAAATAAAACGAACTAACTAAGAAAAGACGAGTGAATTTGAAGTAAAAATATATATAAATATGATCCGATCACAAAAAGAAACCTAATGGATCGTACACTGTGTAAGGTAGAGATTGAAGATTCAACGGAGATGAGTAAGAATAATTAAATGGTTTAATTATTTATGGGAAGGATTAATTAATATGTTAATTAATCAAACGAATAAGTTCCTTAAAGACCTCGGGTTAGTTTTGGGCCGCAAGGTCCAATGGGATTTGAACGTCAAGCACATTAACTCAAGTTGTATGACAACTTGAATATACAAAGGGCTTGAAAGCCCAATGAACCCTTAAGGGCCGGCCATTTAGAGGAGGGTAGCAAACTTGGATTTACAAGTTTGCCACTCAAATGAATTAAGGTATAAATATGACTTTATAGCCAAAATTCATTAAGGGTTGATTTTTGGGGAAAAGATGAGAACACAAACTCTCTTTTCTCTCTAAAGAGGCCGGCCACCTAGAGGGGAAAATCTAGCAATTTAACTTCCTCTAGGTCACTCATTTCTTCTTCAATATGCCTTGGTGTGGAGACTTAGAGGTTCTCATTTTGGGAACTTGGAGAAACCTTTTTCATCCATCCAAATCCATAGATCTAAGAAACAAGGAATGAAGGGCCTCTCTTTGGGTGATTAGCCTTTGCTTATGTAAAGAGGAATCTACAAAGGTATAAGTTTCAACTCACTTTGTTTTGAGTTGATTATTGGTTCACCAATCTACTAGGCTTTGAACATTCATGGGTAATGTTTTGTTTTTAAGTACATGCAAGCATGATTCCGCCTTTAATTTGTTAATTGCATGCTAATGATGTTGCTTAAATGAACATGTATTCTCAAAATAATCCTTCACAATCATATCGTCCACATAGATAATAAGTGCCGTCAATTTCCCCATTTGACGTTTCAAGAAAAATGTATGATCAGAATTGCTCTGCCTGAACCCATAGTTCCTAATAGCCGTCCAGAACCTACCAAACCATGCTCGAGGTGATTGTTTCAACCCATAAAATGCTTTATTCAACTTGCATATTACTCCGGGTTGTAAAACCAATGCATAACCAGGTGGAATATCCATATACACTTCTTCTTTAAGATTACCATGTAAGAAAGCATTTTTCACATCAAATTGCTATAATGGCCAATCTAAGTTGGCCGCCAATGAAAGCAATACTCTTACTGTATTAATCTTTGCTACTGGGCAAATGTCTCTATATAATCAACACCATACGTCTGAGTGTATCCCTTGGCCACCAATCGTGCTTTGTATCGTTCAACGAACCCATCAGCTTTGTACTTGATGGTGTGCACCCATCGACACCCAACTCTCTTCTTTCCTTGGGGAAGTGGAACTAAATCCCACGTTTGATTTTTCTGGAGTGTGGCCATTTCTTCCTCCATTGCATTGGTCCATCGATTGTTAGATAGTGCCTCCTTCAATGAACTTAGTGTGCTATCATAGGATATTTGTTGTACAAAAGCTTTGCTGAGTTCTGATAACTTATGTGATGACACATAGTTGGCAATGGGGTATTTAATGCCTTCCGTTGTGTCTGGTGAATATCGATTGGGTGGCTTTCCTCTGTTGTGCCTGAAAGATAATTGATAATTCGAAATAACAGATACATCAACAGGGATAGTAGAGCTTACCTTAAGAATATTCTCAAGAGTATGGTCATCTGGTGGTACTATATTTGGAGATGATGGGGGAGTAGTATCAGTAAAAGTCTCAAAGTTGACAAGTGGTAGCACTATTTCCGTGGGTGAGGACGGCATTGCCGTGCCTTCCGTTGATTTTGTGGGCAGCACTACGGCTGCTGTTGGCTGGGCTGGCAGCTCAACTGCTATAGGCTTGGCTAGTGGCAGCGGAAGATCAACAATATCATTCATGGTCCAATCTTTCTCGTCATGCCGTGTCTCCCTCGGATGAGGAGGATTGGAAGAATCTGAAGGGTAATACATCTCAGACTCGAAAAAAGTGACATCCATAGTAACATACATTCGATGGGAAGAAGGGTGGTAGCAACGGTACCCTTTCTGATAGAGTCCGTACCCCATAAAAATACAACGGAGAGCACACGGTTCAAGTTTTGTCCATTGATTTTTATGAAGATGAACAAATGCAACACATCTAAAAACCCGAGGTGAGAGTACCAAAACCGACGGTAAATGCACAAAGGTAGCAAGGATTTGTAAGGGGGTAAGAAAATCCAGGACCTTGAATGGCAAACGGTTGATAAGATAAGTGGCAGTCTGAAGAGCAACATCCCAAGAAGAGCAGGGAACAGACGCCCCAATCAAGAGTGAGTGAGCCATTTCTAAGAGATGACGATTTTTGCGCTCAGCCACTTCGCTCTGTTGAGGAGTCTGAGGACATGTAGTTTCATGAATAATTCTGTGATCAGTTAAATAATGGGAAAAATCATTATTAACATATTCACCACCATTATTAGAACGCAAAATCCTTATCTGAGTTGAAAATTGTGTCTGAACCATGGTGTGGAAGGTCTTAAAAGCTGAAGAAAAAAAACATCACTTTTATGCTTAAAAAGATATAACCATGTCTTCCGTTTGTAATCATCTATAAACATTACAAACCACCGAATACGAGATGAAGTAGTAATAGGATATGGTCCCCAAACATCTGAATGAACAAGACAAAAAGGAATAACACTTTTATTAGAATTCAGCAGATAAGAAACACGGTGACTCTTGGCGAGTATGCAAGTGTCACATTTAAATTCTGAAACTGAACAACCAACAAATAAATCCGGAAACATATGCTGCAAATAACTAAAAGATGGATGACCCAAACGATGATTCCATAACCATATCTGACGCCGTTTGTGATCAATGGCTCATTGGACGAGATTGACCCCTCATGTACTAACATCATCCACAAAATAGAGATCCCCCCTCTTAGTACCACGACCAATTATCTTGTTTGTGAGAATGTCCTGTATAAGACAAAACTTTGGATACATTAGCACATAACAGTTCAATTGTTCAGTAGCTTGGCCAGGAGACATCAATTTATGCTTTAGTGAAGGTACAAGTAATGTATGAGGCAAAGAGAGAGTGGGCGTGAGGCGCACGGTGCCAGCACCAGTTACCGGTGAGGTGACTCCATTAGCATTAGTAATATTACATCGAAGTGGAATGGTATCACAAGCTAAATTAGTAGGATCATAAGTCATATGGTCTGTGGCACCGGAGTCAATGATCCATCTGGATGGAGTAGCATCACTATTCATATTTAAAACATAACCACAGTTACCTGAGGACTCCGGAGACATGTCGGAAGAACTCGAAATAGGAGGAAAATCATCTTGAGATATCAAAGATAATTGGGACATAGATGTGGCAAGATTGGCTTGCCTAAGCTTGGCTTGCTCATCTTGTTCCTGTTGTTTCTGAAGCTTCAACGGTTCCCACCAGTCATGATAGCCATGCAATTGGAAGCAATTATCACGGCCATGCTTCTCACTACCGCAGTAACTACAACCACCAGCTGGGACGGGTGGTTTAGGACGAGGAGGACAGGGACCCATGGTGGGTCGTGAAGCCGTCCTAGTAGCAAATAGCGAGCCCTGTGTTAGGCTTGGGGCAGTAGCCTGGGGTTACAGTCCTAGGCTTGGTGCATGTGACTTCTTGGGGGCACGGGGATGAGGTGGAGCTACGACTCGTGTGGCAGGCCGAGCCACCATAGCTGCCCTACTTGGCAGATGTCCTCCGGTATTCATCACAGCTTGTCGCATTCCCTCCCGGTGATCATATGCAAAAGTTTGTTTGATGGGAAGGAAGCGGCTCAGTTCGTAGAATATCACTACGAATTTTATTGAACATCTCATCCAATCCTGCAAGCAAAGTGTACACACGATCTGTTTGAACAATTTTATTAAAAATTTCAATATCAGTACCACATTTCATCGGATTGGGTCGACGATAATCAATCTCTTACCACAAAGATTAAAGATCACTATAGTATGTCTCCACCGATCGTCCATCTTGCCTCATGCGAGAGGCTTTGCAGGTAAGATCATAGACTTGAGAGATATCGAAGCCGTCATAATACGTGCGAGCGACTGCGTCCCACACTTCCTTTGCCATTGGTAGTCAAAGAAAATACCCAATCAGATTAGGTTTCATAGAGTTGATGAGCCAACCCTTCACAATAGCGTTCTCCGTACTCCATTTGGTGAAGGCTGGATCGTCGATAGGTGGTTGAGGATTACTCCCAAATAAGTAGCCCAACTTGTCTTTTCCAGCAACAAACATCTCAACAATCTGAGACCAAACTCCATAATTGGCACCATTCAGTTTGATGCCAATCAAAACAGTAGACAAATCATGATGGACAATCTGTGTAACAACTTGTGATATAGGTAAGGTAAGATTCATGGTAAGGTTGGTTAGGGTAGTAGTGTTTAGGGTTGTAGTGTTTAGTGTAGGAGTAGAATCGGTTAGGATAGGGTTGTTTTCACCGTGGAGTGGTGGTAGGTTCTCCATGGGAAGGCCGAGTTTGCTTGAGGGAATAGGCAGAGCAGAAATCCTAGGATCTCTGCTCTGATACCATGCTAATTAGGGCTTATTTTGGGGTTTAATTTTCTGATATCATTCTTCTCACCAAGGAGGAAAATATATATTGTACAGGAGTGATTTACAAGGAAAGAAACATCAAATAACCTAATTACAATCTGATTACAATGACTCAAATAGGTAACTAAACTAATTACAAAAAGTCAACTCTCCAACAGAAGATCCATACTCGTAGAAGACTATCACATAAAAAGTTTTTTCTCTATTTTCTAGTCCATTTGAATATTTTTCATATGTTCTTATTATTAGATTTTTTTTTAATTTGCAAAGATTCTTTGATAAAACATGAAAGAAAAATATAATGGCTAGAAATTTAGAAAATTCCACAAGTGAAAATTTCAATACTCAAGAAACGGGACCGCGGCGATCCATGAAGCTAGATGTGGTCATAGGTGGAATGGCACCACCACAAAGTTCCACAATGGCAACCACCCATGGTGAGATCCATGACATCACCGTCATAGCCTAAGCCATGTCATCCAAGCTTGCACAGGCCCAAGCCCAAGCCTCACACTCACATGCATCACGCACTAAGCAGCTTGCTCTTGAGGCCTTGCCTGCTCTCGCGGCTCAGCCTACTCCTGAGGCCCAGCTCCCCTGGCTTCCCAAGTAGCCCAAGTTGGCTCAAAAGTAGCATAACTGTCTCGACTCCAAATTTCAGGACCCACAATCGAACCAGGGGCATTTTCACTACATTTTTCTGTGACATTTCCCAACTCAAACCTCGGGTCCGGAGTCTACTACACTTCCATTGCTCAAGGAGATACATTCCTTCCAAGCTCTTCCAACCCAAATGGAGAACAACACTTGTCTAGACAAGTCATAGAGTTGACGAGCGCTCTCGCACAGTAGACGACCTTTGTGAACCAGTTCTTGCAGTGTCCTGTCATAGAGTTGAAGAACCTCTTCAACAGCGTCCTGGCAAGCAGCCACGAAATGAGCGTTCGAGTAGTGTACACTCCTGACTGGAGCCTCGAGATAGCGTATACTCTAATCTTAGCACGCGGAGCAGCGTGTACTCTCGACTTGGCCCACAGACAAAAATACATTCATGATTGAAGTCACACTTCGATAGTCAACATGAGCAACCTTCCAGGTGAAGTGTTCATTCGCAGCTAAGCCCGCAAGAAGCATCATCCACCTCACATCGGAGTAGGTAGCACAACGGACGGAGAAAAGTAGTCACTCAACCTGGCTCAAGTTGAACCGGTAGCCTACGAAGAACTCACTTTTCTGCTAGGAACGTACCACAAGCATTGCATCCAGGGCACAAATAAGCAAAACACACGGAAGAGCTGCCTAAACCAACAAGTCACGACTAGGGGCAGCCAAGAGCTTCGCTACCCCCAACAAAGGCAAATTTAGGAAGAAGTAAAGAGACTTTTGACCAAGCGATTGCGCAATTTTTTACGCAACTAGGTCACTGACGAGGCACTACGACGGAACTTGACCAACATGAGCAAGTCACCCTTCGCGGATGAGATCGAGCAGGCAGAGCCTTCACACGAGTTTAGCATGCTACATTTCATATCTTTCAAAGGGGTAGAAGACCCGGAGAGACACTTAAAGCACTACCGAAGTGCAATGATCCTCTATTAAAACAACGATGGTCTCATGTGCAAGATATTCGCCACCACTCTATAAGACGAAGCGCAAGATTAGTTCTACACACTGCCGCCATAATCCATTTGGAGTTTTGATGAAATTTTTTTGGTTTTCACCAAAGAATATTCATCCTATCACTCGATCAAGAAATAATCTGACCATTTATTCAACGTCAAGAAGAACCCAAATGAGACGCTTCGTGACTATGTGAAGAGGTTTAAAGCAGAGAAGGCAACGATAGTCGGATACAATGACTTGATAACTAGATAAGCCTTCCAAAAAGAACTTCCAGCAGACCACCCATTGTTCAAAAAATTGATCATGGAAGAATATCCAACTCTGGCAGACTCTTTCACTCTGGCAAATAAACATGCACTTTGGGACGAGGCTCGCTAATGCACATTCAAGGACTTAAAGAAGAACTTGACATCATCTCCCTATTATCTAAATCGGAAGCAATGGAGGACATATTCGCATGTTTGACGATATTTGAAGCAGCAACAAGCTCTACTACCATACGAGAAGAGTTGAGGGCTCGACTAACCTGTATTCCACAATTTAAAAGCTCTCCTCGATGCTACCAGAAATTCAAAAGCTAACTTTGGCAATAGTTGTTGCAACCCAGAAGCTCAAGTTTTACCTTCAGACACAAGCAGTCATCCTTATGACGCACTATTTTGCCAAACCTAGACGTGCAACGATAAAGGCATAGACACTAGCAGATACAAAGTTTTTTGAAAAACGCAACAACTCGGCCCAAAAGGCGCTCCAACGGCAGATGAACACTAGAATGACATACTTGGAAACAAGTTTTGTCCTCATCGCCCCAAAAAAATCTACATAAGAGCAACATGTACCAGCAGTTGAACGCCACATCCTGCTACGTGTTACACAGTCCCGGCCGACCCTTGCTTCATAATTCAACTCTAGGGTGGCCCAATACCTGTAGTTGAGCATCTCATTCTACGTGTAACATAGCCCAACTCCGCGACTCCTTACTGCGCCTTCATGCCTAGCCTAGGCGACACAACAGAGCTACTCAATGACTCTCCAGAGGCAGCTAACCATGCCTTAGCCACGCCTGTTTCATCCGATGGAAACTTCTGGCATTTGCATATCGACGGCGCATCCAACAACAAAGGCTCAAGAGTAAGCGTGGTCCTTGTCCCCCCAGACGGTTCGATGCTTGAGCAGGCGATCACTCTAGGCAACTAAGCAGATTACGAGGCCCTATTAGCAGGCCTCCGAATGGAAAAACACTTGGCAGTGAAAAAGTTCGCAATTCATTCTGATTCCCAGCTAATCACTAGCCAGACTACTTTAGGTGTTTCAGACTTACACCTCATTCAAGTTCTGTGGGCAGACAACGCCAACGCATATGCACTAGCCAGCTTAGGCTTCGCCCTCGACCACTAACTCAAACGCTAACCAAGCATAAAGGTGAAGCTGGCAGCCAAAACTTCATAGGTTAGCACAATTCTAAAATGGCAAAGTTCTATTATGGATTACCTGGTCAATGGCACATTCCCTATGGAAAGATTGGAGTCTAGAAAGTTCCAAATCAAGGTAGCACGCCACTATATATGGAACAGCATTCTCATATGAAGATCCTACACCGAACCACTTCTCCGGTGCCTAGCGTCTCCTGTTGACTTGAAGGTTTTAAGCTCAATCCACGAATGCGTTTGTGAAAATCACTCTGGAGATCGACCATTTGCACATAAGGCTCGTAACACAGGCTATTGTTGGCCTACCATGCACCAAGATGGTAAGGAGTTAGTACAAAAGTGTGATCACTGCCAGCGCTACAAGCCGGTACCAGCACTGCCTGCCAACGAGCTATACCCGTAGATGAGTCCTTGGTCGTTCATGCAATGGGCAATCGACCTGGTAAGACCTATGCCACCTGCTACTAGGGACAGGGGCATGATGATCGTGGCGACTGACTATTTCTCCAAATAGGTAGAAGTAGAGCCCATGACGACCACGATTCAGATGGACATAGAGCACTTCATATGGAGGAACATCATTTATCGATTTGGCAACCCTCAATCCATCATCACCGACAACAGCCCGTAATTTGTGGGCAAAGATTTGGCGAAGTTCTTCCAAAGATATGGGCAGATCGAAGCATCCAACAAGGCGATCCTCAACTACCTCAAGAAATCCCTCACCAATAAGAAGGGAAAATGGCCAAACAAACTCCCCGGATGTCTATGGGCATATCGCACCACCAAAAAATGAGCAACCAGTGAGACTCATTTCTCTTTAGCATTTGGCTTAGAAGAAATCATTCATCCCAATGTTGTCAAGCGAAGTATCACCGCTCTACAACCAAGCATTGAGTAGAATAGTAAGGAGATGGCCACAAGTTTAGATCTGGTAGAGGAGAAGTGCAAGCAAACTATCACTCGCATTATAGCCTACCAGCAGTAGCTCCTCTCCAGCTACAACAAAAGGGCCAAGATCCGGCAGTTCTAGCCCGAAGATCTAGTCCTAAGAAAAACCTTCATTATTGCCCACAGAAAAGGCTCCAAAAAGATGGATCCTATCTGGGAAGATCCGTACAAAATCAGTAGAGTAGGCGGCAATCGCAATTACACCCTCACACCATGAAATGAAAAAAAGAACGAAAAGTAATGGAACACCTACAGTTTGAGGAAGTACCATGTGAGACATCCCGCTAGATCAAAGCCTGAAGGCTCAAGCAGCTCAACGAGCACCATTCGCAAGCCGAGAACTATCCAGTTGTTATGTAGTCTTTTACAGCTAAGTTATTTGTTTGTTTCACTCATTTTTTCAATGAGGAATTCAAAAGTAATTTGCAATTTGGCTCAACTACATGCCTGCAACAACTGATCATACTTATTCTTCAAAAGAAGTTTGTGCCCTTCTTAGAGACTCATCGCAAGAATTGCACCCCCCCTCGAGAGACCAACCATGCTCTCCAGTGCGAGAAGGTAAACCAATTCCCCGACACCCACATGGGTCTGCTCTCCAAAGCGGGAGGATAAACTCCACACTCTGAATATCCAGACGTGGATGAGCTGGGTTTCCCTTGTATAACTAGAAACACGATGGCTTGCACCGGGATTCCTAGAAGTAGCCACAATGGTCTTTTTCAAGGCCTAGCTAACTGAAAGATTTTGGGTTTCTTGGCCTAATCTGCGGGAAACCGGGCCCTAGAGACAGAAAGGGCACATTACACAGTACGCCCTAGAGACGGTTGCCCTGGAACCCTAAAGCTGCTACCGAATGCACTAAGGTAGCCTACGGTTTCCAGAAGACTGCCTACGTCTTGCCTTTCGACCAGTAAAGCCGCACTAGACCTATACAACCGCACATTCTTGTGAAAGGTTAAAAAAGCTAGTGTTCATATACGAAGCTTTATCCACTGTCGACATGCTACATAGTTGATAAGCTTTACCTCTGCCAAGCGCGGAACAATCTACACCAATTCCTAAAGTGTTGTGATACTTACTATGTACCCTACGGAATTGGAGAAAGCCAAGGTTAATAGCCTAGTGGTCACGTGAACTTCCCTGCTTCTGTAAGTAAGGCATCCGACTGCCGACCCTATGGCTAACAACTTTGCAAAGTTCTACACCAACACCTATAGCTGCATTGCTATGCGGGCATGTCTGCTTATAGAAAACTAGCACGCCTGCAACTAGTCTATAAAGTCTAAAGGTTAAGGCATGAACAAAAGAAGTGAAGGAAGCATATTTATAAACAACTAGCAAAGGCTGAAGAAGTTCAAGCAAAACAAGATCTACAAGGAAAAACAAAGAAAATCTTAAAGGTTACCTAGAATGCTACACTTCAGCAACTTGGACATCCCACGACTACGTGGTCACCACACCTTCAGCAATCGCAATGCTCTTAGCAGCGGCATCATCCAGTGCTTAACCCCCAGTTACTCTAGCCTGAGCATTAACATCTCCCGTTACTTCACCAATAGAGGCCTCAAAAGTAAAGACAAGTAAGTCTTCTGAAGAAATAGAGAAAGTTTCGAAGTCTCTCCTAGCAAACTCAAAGTTAGACGGCCTACCAAAGAGATGATCTACATAACCCAACTTGTCGAAATCGGCCTCACTCTGAACAAGCAGAGCCTTAAGCCCAGCCTTTTCACTTTTCAACTGCCCAATCTCCTTGAGCAGACCAACATGGATGCGCCGCAGCTCATCCACTTCTTTCTTCAAACTTTCATTGATCTTCAGTGCACTTTAGAGTTCCAACACTTGGGTTCAAGCCTATCAACAACCTTCTTGAAGTGGATCACTTGGTTATAACCAGCAATTAATTCTTCATCATTTGCATAAGCAAGGGAACAAAGCTAAAAAAAATGGCATGCTCAAGATCTTGAATCTGAGGTATGTGACATCTAATCTTTTTCTCTGCACTTTCATACTTAAAGTTGGATCGCGTCAAGCCTAGTCTTCAAGTCAACAACCTCTTGGTGAGCGCTCTCAAGCTGTATAGAAATGGGGGCAAAGATATTAGACCCCTTCAAAGCGACGAGCTCAAATTCCAACCTCTTGATCTTCACGGCAGAAGAATAAGCTTCAACCGCCACAACCTTTGCCACCTCATTAGCAGCCTTGGTATCTTTTTGTTCAAGGAACATAGACTCGACTGCCAGAATCTCTGTTTTCTGCATCATGGCCAATAGAGCAGTCCTCTCATACTTGATCATATGCTTCGCAAAAGAACTTGGGCCAACAAACCCTTTGATGTCATCGACAAACTTGGCACAAACATCTATGTCTTCAAGCAGATTTGGTCAAATCTCAGCAACCTCCCTAGAAGCAGGCTTAGTGGATTTCTCATAGTTGCGCACGTGATCAGTCTCCTCCTTCCTAGCAGGCGATTTAGTCTCAGCAACAGGAATAGTGGGCCTTAGCGCCACTTTAGCAGCAAAGTCCACCTTATCGCTCTTCATAATACCAAGCCTTTCCAAAGGTAAACTAGACTTAACTCCCAACGGACGTCTTGGTACAGACTTCGACATTAGGGGCATGACATGACCTCTATACTGAGCAACCCTATCAGCAATCGAACTAGCCATCTTTGGCATGGCAGGCATTACTGGCTCAAATCTAGCAACCCCATCTTTCGTCATCATGGATAAAGTTAAGTCAATCACAAGCCTGGGGGCAGCCAGCAAACCTTCGCGAACAGCAAAAGCAATCTTTGGTATTTTCTCAACCAACATCTCTTGAGCAAGCGGGGAAGATTTTTTTTCCCACATTCACTTACAGCGGGATCCACAATAGTGATTAGGCGAGCTAATGCATTCTCCTTTATCCTATTCATCTCATCTCTTGGGAGTAACCCACATTTTTCCCGGCGAAGAGAACTAAGCAGCTAACGCCGTTCGCGATACTCAGCAGATGAGCTCAACCCATACTGGCTATTTTTTCCCTCGAACTAGCAGGCAAGAGGCCTGTATGCCCAGCATTCCAACAGCCTATGAGGCCTGCGACCTCTTCATTTCTCCCAATCGCCGGCTTGGTCCGTGTCAGGTCCAAGAGCCCAAAGGATATGAGCCATGCAACTCGCCTAGCACTGCACCCTAGCGCCACAATCCACCACCCCAACCGCACAAGCTGCCCTTAGCTCTAGCCAAACTTCCCAGCCTAAAACAGTGGTCCCTGCCATAATACCTCCTCGGCCCAATCCCGAGCCGACTCCTAACCAACGTGCCGCGCCATCCTAAAGGCTGCCCCGTGACAGCACTATCCAAGAAGAAGACAAGAAAAATTAAACTTTTCTTACATCAGTGCGACACGGAGAAGATGAAGAAAGCAATGAAAGACGATCCTTTGCACGGGCAAGATGTAGAAGATTGTTAGAAGAAGGGGAACAAATATCCTCTAAAATCTCTCTCTCTCTCTCTTGTAGGGTAGAATAAATTGTTCCTCAAAGTGGATTTAATAACCCACTTAAGGTAGACTTAAATAGGCTTTGAGAGAAATTTATTTCCCTTTCCTAGAAGAATCTAATTTCCTATTAAAGAAATAGGAAGCAGTCTTAAGTTTCCTAAAACAAGAAGATCTCTACACTTGCTGCTTTTTCCTACGAGCAGCCAAACAGGTGTGGAAACATTTATGGATCCAAAAAAAATCACAAGGCAACACGTGGATTTTTGGATAAAAGAGGACAAAAATACCCTTAAGGCATACTGAGATTCCTACGCGCGAGCAGTAGGCAATCATCCCTCAACCAAGTCAAAAATGCCCAAAGAAGGTAACAAATTCAAAATTATTTCATCCTTCCTCATTCCACAAAGTAATCATTCCAAATTCAAAATCAACTACCAAAAATTTAAAAGCTAACTTTGGTGACAGTTGTTGCAACTCGGAAGCTTAAGTTATAACTTCAGGTGCATACAGTCATCTTCATGATGCACTATATCGCCTAATCCAAACGCGCGATGATAATGGTGCAAACACTAGCAGTGCAAAGTATTTTTGACTAAATCCACAACTCAGCTTAAAAGGCACGCCAAAGGCAGACGAACACTAGAAGGACACTCGAAAGCAAGTTTTATCCTCGTCGCCCCAGAAGATTCTACATAAGAGCAACATGTACCAGCAAGCTGAGCACCACCTCCTGCTGCGCATCACACAGCCTCAGCTGCCTTTGCTCTATAATTCAGCACTAGAGCAGCCAGATACCGGCAGTTGAGCATCTCCTGTTACGTGTAACATAGCCCCAGCTCCACGGCTCCCTACCACGCCTTCACGCCTAGCTTAGGTGACACAACAAAGCAACCCAACGACACTCCGAAGGCAACCAAACATGCCCTAGCCATGCCTACTTTGCCCAATAGAGGCTTCTAGCATTTGCACTTCGACAGTACATCCAACTACAAAGTCTTGGAAGCAGGCATGGCCCTTGTGACCCCAGACGGTTTGATTCTCGAGCAGGTGATTACTCTAGGCTTCAAGGCATCCACCAACGAAGCAGAGTACGAAGCCTTATTAACAAGCATCCAAATGGCAAAAGATTTGGCGGTGAAAAAGCTTGCAATTCATTCCGATTCTTAGCTAATCATCAGCCAGACTACTAGTGAGTATACGACAAAACATCCAAGGATGGCACAATATTTAGAAAAAGTACGCAAGCAACTTGAGGCATTTAAGACTTACACCCTCACTCAAGTTCCGCGGCCAGACAATGCACACCCAGACGCATTAGCCTGCCTAGGCTCCGCTCTTGACCAGCAACTCAAACACTCTATCTCAATGGAATATCTAGACAAACCAAGCAAAGAGGCAGAGCTAACAGCCGAAATGTCACAAGTTAGTATAACTCCAAACTGGCAGAGTTCTATTATAAACTACCTAGTCAATGGTACACTCCCCATAGAAAGGTTAGAGTCTAGAAAGCTTCAAATAAAGGCAACACGTTACTACATGTGGAATGGCATTCTTGCCCGAAAATCCTACATTGGACCACATCTCCGCTGCCTAGTGCCTCCTGACGACCTAAAAATTCTAAGCTCAATCCACAAAAGCGTTTATGGAAATCACTCTGGAGGTTGATCCTTAGCGCAAAAGGCTTTTAACGCAAGCTACTATTGTCCTACCATGCATCAAGACGCTAAGGAGTTAATGCAAAAGTACAGCTGCTGCCAATGCTACAAGCTGGTACTAGCACTGTCTACTAGTGAGCTACACCTACAAATGAGTTCTTGGCCATTCATGCAATGGGCAATCGACCTGGTAGGGCCAATGTCGCCCGCAATTGGGGGCAAAGGCATGATGATCGTGGCAACGGATTACTTCACCAAATGGGTAAAAGCAGAGTCCATGACAACCACGACTCAAGCGGGCATATAGCGCTTCATATGGAGGAACATTATTTGTCGATTTGGCATCCTTAATCCATTGTCACTGACAACGGCCCGTAATTCGTGGGCAAAGATTTGACGAAGTTCTTCCAAAAGTATGGCATCAAGCAATACATGTCCACACAGAAATATCCTTAAGGCAATGAGCAGGTCGAAGCATTCAACAAGACGATTCTTGACTGCCTCAAGATATCTCTCTCCGACAAGAAGGAAAAGTGGCCAAACGAACTCCTCGGATATCTATGGGCATATCGCAAGACCAAATGACGAGCCACCAGTGAGATTCCTTTCTCTTTGGCATTTGGTTCAGAAGCAATCATTCCTCCTAAATGTCATCGTGCCAAGTATCAGCACTCTACTGCCAAGCATTGAGCAAAATAGTAAAGAGATGGCCACAAGTTTAGATCAGGCAGAGGAAAAGCATGAGCAGACCATCATTTGCTTCATAGCCTACTAGCAGTAACTCATCTCCAGCTACAACAAAAGGGCCAAGACCTGGCAGTTCCAACCCAGAGATCTAGTCTTAAGAAAAGCCTTCATCACTGCCCACAAATAAGGCTTCAAAAAGATGGATCTCATTTGGAAGGTCTGTACAAGACCAACAAAGTAGACGGCAAAGGTAGTTACACCCTCGTCACCATGAACGACAAAGAGATCGAAAAGCAGTGGAACGCCTACAATCTAAGGAAGTACCATCTGTGACTTCCCACCATATCAAAGCCTAAAAACTCAAGCAACTTGATGGGCACCACCTCGCAAGCCAATGACTATCCAGTTGTTATATAGTTCCTACCTTACAGCTAAGTTCTCATTCTTTTCACTCGTTTTTCAATGAGGAATTCAAAAGTAATCTACAACTTGGCTCGACTGTATGCTTACAACAACTAATCATTCCTATGCTTCAATAGAAGACCGCGCCCTTCTTAGGAACTTATTGCAAGAATTACGCCCCCCAAGGGACCAACCATGTTTTCCAGTGCGAGGGGGTTAACCAATTCCCCGACACTCATCTGGGTTTGCTCTCTAGTGCGAAAAGATAAACTAATTGCTCTCCAGAGCGATAAGGTAAACTAATTCCTCGACACCCATATGGGTCTGCTCTCCAAGAAGGGAGGATAAACTTACACTCCGAATATCCGGATATGGATAGCCACAATGGTCTTTTTCAAGGCTTAGCTAACTAAAAGATTTTAGGTCTCTTGGCCTAATCCATGGGGAACCGGGCCTCAGAGACGGATGAGGCACATTACACAGTAAGCCTTATAGATAGCTGCCCTGAAATCCTAAAGCTGCTACTAAGGTAGTCTACGGTTTCTAGAAGACTACCTATGGCTTGCCCTTTTAGCAGTAAAGCCGTGCTAGACTTATACAACCACACATTCTTGTGAAATGTTAAACAAGCAAACGTGCATATACGAAGCGTTATCCACTATCGACATACTACGTGGTCGATAAGCTTCACCTCTGCTAAGCGTGAAACAACCTACACTAAGTCCTAAAGTGTTGTGATACTTGCTACGCAACCTACAGAATTAGAGAAAGCCAAGGTTAACAGCCTAGTGGTCACGCGAACTTGTTTGCTTTTGTAAAAGGCACCCGGTTGCGGACCTTATGGCTAACAACTTTGCAAAGATCTACACCAATAACCACGGCTGCATAGGTTATGTGGCACGTCTACTTATAGAGAAGTAGCACGCCTGCCACTAGTTTATAAAGTCTAAAGGTTAGGGCATGAACAAAAGAAGTGAAGATAGAGAAAAGTAAAGGAAGCAAGTTTACTAAATTTTCTAGCAAAATTGATAAACAACTAGCAAAAACTGAAGGAGTTCAAGCAAAGCAAAAGCAACAAGGAAAACAAAAAAAATCCTAAAGACTACATAGAAGGCTACTCATCAGCAGCTTGGACGCTCCAGGACTACTTGGTCACCACACTTTCAGCAGCCACAGCACCCTTAACAGCGGCACCATCCAGTGCTTCATCCCCAGCTGCCCCAACTTGGGCATCAACTTCTTCGACTACTTCACCAATGGAAGCCTTAAAAATAAAGGCAAGCAAGTCTTCCAGAGAAATAAAGAAGGTTTCGAAGTCTTTCCCAGCAGTCAAACGGCCTACCAAATAGATGATATACATAACTAAGCTTATAGAAATCGACATAACTCTGAACAAGTAAAGCCTCAAGCCCAGCCTTTTCACTCTTCAGATGTTCATTCTCCTCGAGTAGACCAATACGAATGCGATGTAGCTCATCCACTTATTTCTTCAAATTTTTGTTGATCTTCAGCGTACCTTAGAGTTCCAACACTTCGGGTTCTAGCCTATCAATGACCTTCTTGAAGTGGATCACTTGGTTATAAGCAGCAATCAACTCTTCATCTTTGCATAGGCAACAGAACGAAGCTCAGAAATGGCATGCTTAAGTTCTTAAATCTAAGAAAAATAAGCTTTGACTGTCACAGGCTTTGCCACCTCCTTGGCAACCTTGGTATCCTTCTGGTTAAAAAGCATAAACTCGACTGCCAAAATAGCCATTTTCTACATCATGACAAGTAGGGCAGTCTTCCTATACTCGATCGTATACTTCACAAAGGAACTTGGGCAAATAACCCCTCTAACGCTATCAACAAGCTTGGCATAAGTGTCCATGTCTTCAAGCAGATTTGGTTTCAAAAGCGCACAAATCTCAGAAGCCTTTCTAGAAACAGGCTTAGTGGATTTCTCACAACTACCCATGAAAGCAGTCTTCTTCTTCCTAGCAGGTGAATGAGTCTCAGCAGCAGGGAGACTGGGCCTTGATGCCACTTTAACAGCAGAGTCCACCTTATCATTCTTCATAATGGCAAGCCTCTTTAAAGGTGAACCAAACCTAACTTTCAACGGATGTCTCAGTACAGCCTTTGACACTGAGGGCATGACAAGACCTCTATGTTAAGCAATCCTATCAACAATCGTACTAGCTATTCTCGACATGGCAGGCACCACAGGCTCAGATCTAGCAGCCTCATTTTTCTTCCCATTGAGCAGCGGATGAAGTCTTAAGTTTTTTCTCAACTGGCATCTCTTGAGCTGGTGGGGAAGATCTCTTCTTTCCACCTTCATTCATAGTAGGCTCCATAACAGTGATCAAATAAGCCAATGCATCCACCTTAATCCTTTTTACTTTCTCTCTCGGGAGCAATCCATCTTTCTTATGGTGAAAATGACTAAGCAGCCAACGACATTCACGGTACTCAATATAAGAACTTAACCCATACTGGTTTTTTTCTCATTTTTTCTCTCAAACCAGCAGGCAAGAAGCCTGCATGCCCAGCATTTCAGCAGCCTATGAGGCCCGTGACCTTATTATTTCTCTCAATCATCGGCCTAGCCCGCGTCAACTCCAAGAGTCCAAAAGACATAAACCATGCAACTAACCTAGCACTGCGCCTTAGTGCCTTAATCCGTGGCCCTGGCCGCACAAGCTACCCTTGGCTCTAGCCAAGCCGAGTAACCCAAGCAATAGTCCCTGCCACAACACATCTTCAGCCCATGCCGAGCCGACTCTTGTCCCCTACTAGCTGACGTGTCGTACCACCCAGACGGCTGCCCCGCGACAGCACTATCCAAGAAAAAGACAGAAAATTAAATTTTTTTTACCTCGGTGCGGGCACAGAGAAGACGAAGAAAGCAATAAAAGACGGTCTTTTACACAGGCAAGTGTAAAAGATTGCAAAGGGAGGGGGAACAAATATCCTTTAGCTTTCTCTCTCTTGTAGGGTAGAATAAATTGCTCTCTAACGTTGATTTAATCATCTACTTAAGGTAGACTTAAATAGGCTTTAGAAGTGATTTACTTCCTTTTCCAAGAAGGATCTAATTTCTAATTAAAGAGGGAATCTACATCAAAATAGGAAACAATCCTACATTTCCTAAAGCAAGAAAATCTCTACACCTACTGCTCTTTCCTGCAAGCAGCTCAACAGGTGTAGGGGCATTTGTGGAGCTAAACATAATCGAGAATAATATGGAGGTGACACGTGGATTTTAGGGTAAAAAGGGCAAAATTACCCTCGAGGAATACCAGAACTCCTACGCACAAGCAGTGGACAATCATGACTCAATCAAGATCAAAAGTGCTCAAAATATGTAATTATTTAAAACCCATTTCATCCATCCTCCTCAAATCTTCTCCACAAGGTAACCCCTAAATCATTCATTTCAAATTATATTAATTAGCTAATTAATTAATTTATTACTCAATTAATTTATTAATTAGCTAACAAATTATTAATCACACCTCTATAAATAGCACCCCATTTTCTCCAAAAATCTAAGTTCAACACTCTCGCAAAATTCTCCAAATTCTCTAAATATTTTTCCCTCAAACAAAAAAAAATTGTGGCCACATGAGGCTCTTAGCCTTGACCAAAGGTGTTAATTGTTTTGTAGGTGCAATTTTGTCGAAGAAGAAGAATGCGGAAATTTGCATCCACAAATAACTCTTTTGACCCACCAAACTCTTAGACATATCCAACAACAAGTTATTTTCTTGGTTTGTTAAACCGCCTGCATACGAACGTCTTTCAACATACTCAGCAAAAGGATGGTCGTCATAAACAGTTCCTACTTTTGTTATTCAACAAAATTACGATATTTGAAACGAAACAACTTTTAAGTGAAGGGGTCCCCATTTTAAAATAAAAATAGAATTAGTTGTGAGGCTCAGACCTTGTCGAACTTCAACTCTGAACCGTTTATTTTTCAAGTTGCATCTCATAGATCATACTTACAAAATATTAGCCAAATTGAAAATATTTGAGACATCTAATTGAGTTTAAAGAAATTGACAAACACTTTGTTTTATTAGAAACAATGAAATTTCATCATGATAATTAAATAGGCAAATAGTTTCGGATTGAATTAAATTTTTGCAAAGATGATATATGAATCAAGACTTACAAAATAGATGGTTCAGATCGTTGAAATTTGATGTGAAATGAATCCCGCAACTAATCTCCATTTTTTTTAAAACAAAAAAAATCTCCTCTTAAAAAGCCTGCCTTAAGTATATGTTTGATACTGCCATACCAAACATTACTTAAGCTTTCAACCGTTGCTCACCCGACAAGTCTTTTTCGTTCAACCCCATATTGCCTAAAATTATAAAAAAAATAAAAAAAACAAACAAACAAACAAAGAATAAAAAGGTAAAGTTTCATACCTTGTTGACGATTGCCCGACAATACAAAAATCGTCTGAAATAACCATACTTCAGAGCACCAAAAAGTTTTATCCAAAAAAAAAAAAAAAAATTTGTGGTCCCCTTGGTTACTTTCAATGTTATCCTAGTGGAATATGGATTACGAGGCTTCTTTAAAACTAAAAACTAGAGGAATCAAGTTCGAAACCCGTTGCTGGTGTGGAAGCTAGACATGTGGCCAGGGAGAGGCAGAAATGCCTTTGTAAGTCCTTCCGGCCCCAGAAGGGGTCGATAACCGTGGCTTGCCCCCAAGTTGTCTTCCTTTAAAAAAAGGCTTTTTAGCCAAAATGGTCCTTGACATTTGCATAATACATCACTTTGATCCTTGAGATTGAAAATCAATAGAAATGGTTCTTGAGATTGTCCACTATCAATTATTTTGGTCATTCCGTTAAAAACTCATTTAAGTGTTGCGAAGCTCTTGGCCAGAAGTTTGGGCAATTTTCAAAGCTTCGTAACTCAATCATTTCTAAACCAAGTTCAACCCATAATATATCAAAATGAAGATAGATTATACCTATTTAGAAGCCCAATGGTTGCCGGAGATGGCCAAAAAATAGCCTGAAAGGTGATTGGTCCGCGGAAAAAATAGAAAACTCGCTGGAAGCTAAGTAAATTTTAAACGTTCATAATTTCTTCAATACTCAACAAAATCAAGTGATTCAAAAACAAAAATCATACCTCTCGACGAGACAAAGAGAATGGTACCTTTCTCGACCACTAACTTGCCGTGGTTTGGCTGGAAAATGACTTGAAAGTGGCTAACTCAACGGCCAAGATAGCCACTTTCTAGCCATTTTCCGACCAAACCACGACGAGTTACCCTTCGAGAAAGGTACCATTCTCTTCGTCTCGTCAAGAAGTATGATTTTCATTTTCGAATCACTTGATTTCATTGAATATTGAAAACGTTATGAACGTTTAAAGTTTACCTAGTTTCTGGCGAGTTTTCCAGTTTTCATACGGACCAGTCACCTTTTAGACTATTTTTTAGCCATCTCCAGCAACCATTGGGCTTCCAAATGAGTATAATCTTGTTCTACACTTTTCTATCTTCAGTTTGATATACTATGGGTCGAATTTGGTTAAGAAACAATTGAGTTACGAAACTTTGAAAATTACCCAAACTTCTAGCCAAGAGCTATGAGACACTTAACAGAGTTTTTTATGGAATGACCAAAATAATGGATGGTGGACAATCTCATCGACCAAAGTGATGTGTTATGCAAATCTCAGAAACCATTTTAAATAAAAAGCCTTGAAAAAAAATAATAAAATAAAATGTTACCCTAGTGGTGAAAAAACTCGCAATGAGCTTCGTTATGAATTAAAATTCAAATCTAAATTTCTGTTAGTCCCCCTAAAACAAAATTGTGTCTCACATGGATTCGTCTTTTTAAAACAAAATCAAGAAACCAAACACATTTATTGTCAGATATTAGGGTTCATAACTAATAGGCACATATAGACAGGAAATGTTTTAAGATTTGAACAAGAAATTGATAACTAATAGCTCCAGGTCCAACACCAAAACTAATAGCCACACAAGGGTTCAAAACTAATAGCTCCAGGTCCAATGTCAGTAAAACCCTACTATCTGGATTTAGTTTGAAAAGAAGAATTTTAGCCTCTCCGCATTAGACTAGCGTGAGTTTATTTGACGGAAAGCTAACAAAAGTTTAAATTTAGACCTCAATTGCCAACACAGTTCACCACAAGGACTTGGTGTATGCGTATAGAAGAGCTGCTTTTAAATACAAAAACTCTTCTAAAAATTCAAAATCTAACTTTGAAGATTCAGCAAAACAAGTATCCATGAACAAAGAAAACAAGTCAATACAACGTGTTCTTGCAAACCCTCGGTAACGTTGTTAAAGGATCGTCAACAAGAGGACTCTAGCACGTTATAGATTCTTATCATAGCCATCAATATTATTTTTAGTGGAACCTGTAGTTAAGAGCATATACACTTATTACACATGTTAGTTAAGATGTAGTAATCTTGCTTTCTTGGTGATGAACCAAATAAATAAATATTGAAAAGAGAAAGAAACAAACTGAGAAAATCAATTGAAATCTGGGAGAAGAGTAATTCAATCAAGAAATATTTGCTTCCTCTCCTTTCCTGCCTTCTCGTCCACACTCGTCCACACGTCCTCTCTTGATATAGAAACTACAACCTCTCCTTAAACTATCAATCACTCCGGCCTCTCCTTTTCTTCACCAATTCTCCATATATACCCGTCTTCATTTTCTGAACCGGCATTGATGCTTTCTTAGGACATCTCTCCTAACACAACTAACTCTGGTTAAACCCTGGTCCCTTCAATGGAAAGTTTCAACTTTCATCTACATCAGCAACTTAACACCAGCAAACACCCTTGTTTGATTAGGTGTTTATGATGCAATAACAAGGCATGTGCACACGCATCTTAACCTTGATTCTAAGCCATATACAGGAACACTAGGCAGTTCCGGTGAACAGAAGCCATTTACCGTGATCAGAATGGCCTAAAGGGAGTAGACACAGAACCAAAGAGCACAAGAACATATTCCAGAGAAAAGGGACACAACACAGGCTGGTCAAGGACTATGAATAAAGATCCATGGATCTCCAAAGAAGTTTTAAGCTCCATCATGATCATCCATCACCAGTTTTAATTTGTATTTTTCTTTTAAGTTTGTTGCCGCTAAATTAGTTTTCAGATTGATTTAGTTTTATACGGGATCAACATAATTGCTAATTTCCCAATTTGCTAGAACAGACAGTAAGATTGACCATTTCAAGTAGTTTCGGACTATGCTAAGTATTCAAAGTTTTAATTTAAGTACTCTAATTATAAAGTTTCCTAGTTTGTATCAAGGTCACATAGAAATTCCAACAGTTTCAAGCTTCTATACACATGGAACCTTTGAACCAGATCACTATCGTGCAGAAACCATAACCAAAATCATATTATGAATGAAATTATTAGGATATGCAATGAAAAAACTTAGCTCAGCACCATCTTGCGGAGACCATTATAAACATTATGTTTGAAACATCTATTAACAAAAGTGAGTCACTAAGTGGTACAGATCGAATTGAATAACATAAGAAATCAAATCGAAACAGACACTACCAGCAGAATCAATACAATAATTGTAATTCGAAATCAATATCAGCATTACATAATGAAATCATTATCAGCATTTTTTAACCGAAAATCCTATCAAACAAATTCTACAAGGCACGGTATCTTAAAGCATCAAACTTCTTATAACAGGTAAAAGAGCATTAAACAGTTGAAAGGAAAACAGAAGAGGCAACAAAAGTAGCAGCAGACCTGAACCATCATCAACTCTATCAATAAATCCGATAAGCGGGATGCAAAACATTGAGTGGGTAGCATCAGCAGCAGCACAGTCAAATACAGATGGGCAGCAAAAAATGAACACTACCCAATTTTAAAGCTCGAACTCCTCGTCCCTAAGAGCCACCTCTGCCGCCTCTTCTTCCTCCTCATCGAGAATAAAGTACTCATTCCTCTCCACCGGCCTGAACATATAGAACATCACCATGTAAAATGCAAGGCTCACAGTCTCCTCAGCCGCATTGCTCACCCACTGGTACTTATACGCGGCAATGGTCTTGAGCGCAAAAACAACGATTCGCGTGAAATACAAGTACCCAATAACGACAACGTAAAATTGCCTGAAAAGGGTCAGCTTTGCCAAGTTCCTGGCGGCTTTTCCGTCGGTTTTCGAGGTTTCTCTAAGAGACCTGATGGACCAAACAATGGGGAAGATGATAGCGCAGCAGCAAATGATATCAACCAACAAGAAGATCTGGTTCCAGGTGACCCAGTCCTTGATAAATGGTCCCGTCTCGCCGATCACAATCGACGCTACGTTGGCTAAGACCTGCAGAGGGATCACAATCATCAACACCTTCTTCTCCTTCTCCTGCAAAAAAGGCTTCAAGAACGACCACCCGGTCCCGATCAAAACGATCACGGTAAACAACAAAATGACACGGAGGAACTGGAAGATGTAGAACAACACATCCCAGCCGTGCGCCGTGCCGGTGACCTTCACGTAGTGCTTGTCCTCCGCCGCGCAAATCAGATTCAACGCCTTCATCAAAAGCAATCCGCCCATTAGAAGATGGATCCGGTGCACGGACCTCTTGTTGGTGTAGCAGAGGTAGACCCAGAAGCCCACAAACACCAAATACGCGAGAAAAAAGACCGAAAACAGCGACGGCAGGTTGGTCAACCCGGCCGAAAGGTAGTCGCGGGAACCATCCGGGTCAAGATTGTAGACCTCCGTCCGTACGATCATGGATACGGTGGTCTGCGGCACGCAATTGGCGAAGAAGAGGCTGTATTCGTTGGGGGCGGAGACCGGGTAGGAGCGGTTGAAGGAAGCTTGCGGCGGCGGTGAGAGCTCCTTGAAATTGAAGAGGGGGGTGATGTAGCGGGAGTCTAAGACGCAGAGCTGAGGGTTCTGCTGGATCTCGACGAGGACCTGGAGGAGGGACTCCTCGGAGAGGAGGAAGAAACCGAAGCGGGAGGGATCGATATCGGGGTGCTTGGAGGTGACGGACACGTGCGAGACCCGGATGCTCACGTGACCGTTGTGGGTGAACCCGAACTTCTCGAAGAGGATCATGGGGCGGTTGTCGGAGGAGATCGTGAGGGTCCTAATCTCCGCGGCGGACGGGGAAACCAGGGCCGCCACCAGGACGGCGATGACGAGAGGGACGAGGGGTAGATTCGTCATTTTGCTCTCGGCGAAGGTCAGGGTTTGGCCTCTGGAATTGGGTGAGAACGGGGCAAAGCTTGGGATTTTGGGGACGAAGGATTTGAAGATGGAATGGCGTGGATTTTAAGATTTCTGTCGGTTTGACCGTAATGCCCCTTTTTCATGGGCCGAAATGAAGTCCAGTTGGCCGGCAGGCCCATTTCTTGCTCTTGTGTGTCGGAGGAATATGGGAAACTATCGTTTTGTTTCTTGTATTTATAGCCTTGTGTCAAATTAGATCAATTTTCCCTATACTCCAAAAACAGCCTCATATCATTTCTACGATCTAATAGAATTCGTTTTATTTAAAAGTGAGAGGTTTTAAATTCGAATCTCGTAAATAGTAAAATTCGATTGTTCATTGTGTGACTTAGTTGAACTCTACTCTTCTTAGTGTAAAAAAAAGTATATCAATGTACTCAAAAAAAAAAAAAAAAAAAAACAATGCCTCATCATATTATAATTCAACTCAATTTATAATATGTGTACATTTTTTTTTTAATGGTGGCCAAAGGGAAGCTGAAATATGTCTATGAGTCTTTCTAACTCTTAGAATGATGAACTGCAGTGACGAAATCACCAGCTGATCCTCTTTTTTTTTCTTTTTTTTTAATACAAGCACAATATAACAATTATGTTGCTCATAAATATTATAGCACATAAAAATATACATTGCGTGGCAAGTGTTTTAAATAAACACAACCTATTTGAGTCAAATTAGGTCATAACCTTTCAATTTTCAACCAATTTGAGTCACAAAATTTTTAAAATAGGTCAAAATTAAGCAATCAATCCCAATGGCCATCAAAATTGTCATGTGTCAGGCACATGAATGAATTTTTTAGGCTATCCATTTTATGTGCGGCCTCTCAGTAATCTTTATTATTGATTGACACATGTCTATCAACTTATTCGCACGTCTACAAACTTATTAATTTAAGGGGATTAAGTTTATGGGCACGTATCAATTATTGGTAGAGGCTATACACAAAATGAGTGCATGAAAATTGTACTCGCCAAGGTATCCACCAAGGTGATGAAGACGAAAGTAACAAGGAGCAATTTCATCATTTTGCTCTTACCTCTAGATGAGGGTCAAGAGAGATGGTTTGGGTTTTAGGGACAATGAAGCGGGATGGGGATGGTGCGGATTTATTATTGGGACACTACTACAAAAGGGAATATCAGTGGCGCTATAAAACCGACAAAACAAAACTACTTAATGTCGGATATTTGGTAAAAAAATCGACATTAAATCGTGCAATGTCGCATATCTAAACCGACGCCAATACTACCGTCACAAAAGGGTATTGGCGTCGCTTATCCACCTTAATCCGCCACTAAGAAGGAAAGTATTATTAAATAAATAGAACAACAGCGTCGCTTGAAAGCGACATAGGCCCTTACGTCTCTTAAAAGCGACATCCTCACTCAATGAGACGTCGGTTTAAACCGACATTAACTAATATATAAATAATTAAAATATCAAATTTAGTGTCGCTTTAAACCGACACTACATTAGTAAAATAAATAAAATACTGAAACTAACGTCGCTTATAAGCGACACTAGCCCTATTAAAAATAAAGAATTTACTAACCTTCACGTCAGTGAAGTACCAAAAAAAAAATTATAATATCATAATTAGTGTCGTTTTAAACCGACACTAATTTAGTGAAATAAATAAAATACTGAAACTAACGTCGCTTATAAGCGACACTAGCCCTATTAAAAATAAAGAATTTACTAACCTTCACGTCAGTGAAGTACCCAAAAAAAATTAAAATATCATAATTAGTGTCGCTTTAAAGCGACACTAATTTAGTGAAATAAATAAAATACTCAACCTAACGTCGCTTATAAGCGACACCATAATTAAATATTCAAGCCTACGTCACTTACAAGCGACACTAGACTTAAAAAAATCATATTTCAATTTTGCCCCGCCAGTTTTTATTTGTTCTTATTACCCAGTTTTTATTTGTTTTTATTACCCATCAGTTTTTATTAGTTTTTATCTCATAATTCTAACCAAAATAACATTTATAAGACATGTCAAAAATTAACAAAAACTCATAACATTTTATATTTCACATAACATCCACAATAACAAACACCAAATCCGACATAATAAATACAACATACAAAAAAAAAATAGAAACTATTAATGTTAGCACAAGTGTCATACATATCCGACAAGAATGCAAACCACACTACACAGGAAAACCAGAGCCCAAATGTGACCCCATTCCTTCACGAGTTCTTTCTCGAGGTCCTTGAGATGCTTGCTGAGATGCTTGTTGAGATCCTCCTTGTGATCCAATAAACCCCGCCATGTCAACATATAATACACCACCTGCAAGCATTCCAGCAAAACCTCCAATTTGAACATCCGGGCAAGTCCCATCATGAGAAGCCATCTCAGGTCGATATACAGGCATTTGATATGGCGGATGCTGCATGTATGACATAGGTGGCTACTGCATGTAAGTCATGGGTGGTTGCGGCATGTATGCCATGGGCTGTGTCGGATACATCAGATATGGAGGTTGCTGATTATAACCTGCATACCGATATACAGGTGCACCAGGAGGCTGATTTTGGGGTGACTGTTGGGTTCCTTGTGGGCATGGATACGGAGGAAGAGGCTGACCCAACCCTGAATGTTGGGATCCTGGGCTATAAGGTGTTGGTAGCGGATATTTTTGCAGTAACAACATAACCAGCTGGTTATATTGGTGCTGCTCACTACGTGTTTCTGCAAGCTTCAACTCTACCTCTACCACCCGTTTAGCACTAATTTCTTGCTCCCTTCTTAATTGATTATTCTCAAACAACAACAATGCCATTAAACACTAGGACGATCTTCTGGAAGAATTAGAAGTAGAAGTCGAGGAAGATGCATATGACACCATATCTGGAGTCACCCCATGTCCATATCCTCGTACTCTATTATGTCGCTCAGGACCCATTGTTTCCACATAAACGCGGGTCCTAAGCTCATCACTATCTTCTTGCCCGGACTCGATCATAGTTTGAATATTTTCCTCCATAATTACCTTGCAACAAAAAATTTAAAGATAAGAATTCAACTATAGATAATAATATTTAATAACAATAATATACTACAAAGCCAAAATTAATTACCCCAGTGCACTCCGACGTTTCATCAATCCAAGAGCGATCCTTCCGAGTATGACAATGACGAAAAAAACGTAACCGGATCTGCCTCCTTCCCAGTTTTTTTTTTCTATATTTATAAGTCAACAATAACAAATTTCAACAACCAGAAATTAAAAATAAATTATAAGTCAACAAAATAAAAAATTACCGCAACCATAAATTAAAAATAAATTATAAGTCAACAAAAAAAAAATTCACCAAACAGAAATTAAAAACAAATTATTACCAATAATATAATTTTTTAAAATGTACAACACTTACAATATCTGACCGAACTCTTGCATATGATTTTGGACCGGTTGTGTGGTTCATTGTTTTCAACCGCCGATTATACTTTTTTTTTGCAACAATCTCCTAAAAAATATTTATACAACATATTTAAAGCTTTAATAAAATAAATAATAAAAAGTTTACCTTCGTTTTTTCTTGATTCCAGTAGGACACCAAATTAGCCCACTGTTCAGGATCCACATTAGGAGGTGTTTTCTGGTGCTCCTCGACTGTTTTACCAGTATAATACTCTTTTTTTAACTTATTTCGATACTCCTTATGCGCATGCTCCGCAATATTAAGTGTCATTTTCCGAATTATTGGTAACTTCGGCATATCCTCTTCTTGAAAAATAATAGTTTCCTTTACGCATAAATAAAATCAAGCAAACTAATTATTTCAATAAACATTGACTTATTATACTCTCTTCTAGTCACGAAAAATACTTCTACCTTTATTCGATTCCAAAAGGCTTCCCTGCCATCTTCCTTGATTTTATACCAATCACTCACCAACGACATATGTCTATGATCTCGGACCTCGGACGCTACATGCTTTGAAAATGCACTAGAATTTTCACTAATACATTTTCCCGATGCATCAAAACAACAAACTTGTACTGTCTAGTTGGGAATCGAGGGACCCCGGCCCCTTTGAGTTGTTCCTTACAAAAAAAAGAAAATAACATTAAACACAAGGGCCAAAAATACAATTTCTATTTTGGACAACATCCTAGTTAGGCTACAAAATAAAAAATTGAAACAAAAAATCATAATAAATTAAAAACGCACCACCTTCGACTTCTTCCCCTCCGGATTGGGGCTCACCAACATGTTCATCTTGAAAATCCATACCAAAACAATTTGAAAGAAGTAAAATGGAGTAACTGAAATTGGTAGGAAAAGAAAGAAAGGCACGGGCGAAATGGGGGGGAAAAGGAGAGACTGAAATTGGTAGGAAAAGAAAGAAAGAAAGGCATGGGCGAAATGGGGGGGGGAGAGGTTTAAATATGGAGCCAAGTCAGCGTCGGTGGAAACCGACATTAAGTGACTGGCGTCACATTAAAAAAGTCTAGCGTCGAAATAAAGAACACCTAGTGTCGCTTTAGACTGACACCACCCCCACCCACTTCCTAAATCAAATTAAATGCACCTACTTTCTGACAATATTTAATGACACATTGTTGAGTTGGTTTAGAAGCACATTGTGTCGGTTTAAACCGACACTAATACTGACACATTAATATTAAATCACCCACTTTCTGACAAATTTAATGCATCCGCGTGGTGTCGCTTTAGCATCAAGTGGTGTCGGTTTAAACCAACACCAATATTGACCCTTTCACCCACTTTCTGACAAATTTATTGCATCCGCGTGGCATCGCTTTAGCATCAAGTTGGTGTCGGTTTAAACTGACACCAATACTGACAAAATTTAATGAATCAAAACTGACAGCTTTTTTGAAATTAGCTGCCGTTACGAGTTAACGTCAGTTTTAGCCGACACTATCTCACGTTGCCGTCGCCTAAAAGCGACAGAAAGTTGTTAAAAAAAGTAGTTTAATCCATAAAAAGTCAATGTCACATTTTTTTTTGTTATCTCATATTACATTTTAAGATTTTAATAATTAAATTGAACTTAAATAAAATACGTAATAAGAAAAAATATTGTCTAAATAATACTTAAAACACATAAAATAGTGAATATTTTTATTCCAGGTCACCATCTATTGTGTCGTTGTCGGCATTGGCATTACTAGCGAACTGGGTAGGCAACGGTAATAATTCAGGAAAAAAAGTCTCTTCCACGCCAACCCTTGTATGGAAATTTTCACGGTCAAGTATCTAATCATCCAAATTTGGTACCGCATAATCTTCAATTGCATCACTATCCTCTAATACATCAAACAAATTTCTTGGCTACGTTCAAACAACTACATGCCAATCTTTTTCAATTATGTCCTCCACGTAAAATGCTTGTAATGCTAATATGAAAGGATCATCTTTAAATCCTAATCGATTGAAGTTCACCATAATAAATCCATATTGATCCGTCTTCATTCCTCGTGGACTTTCACTATTAACCCATTTGCACTTAATAACATCACAGCTCGACCCCTATCTGCTGGCTCAGCCTGACCACAATATTTAACTTCGAACATATCTACAATTCTGCCATAACAGTTCACTTGCCCAATTGCACCAGGAACATTTGCAGGTACAAAGACGCCACAATTTTGATTCTTATGCTTGTCATCCACAGATTTTATACGAAATCTGAACCCATGAACAATGTGACTTTTATATCTACTCATAACCCTGTTAGGATAATTAGCTAGCCAATGCAAGTCTTGAGATATCAACGTGTCATTAGGATGACATCTTGAATTCATCTATAATAAGAATGAAGATAAAAGTTGATATGATAACTATAATCATGTTATAATTAAAATGTAAAAATATAAATAAATAATGTGATTGTTGTATCAACTCACATGTTGCTTAAACCATTCTGGAAATTCTTTCTTACTTAGCTCCTGAATTTGTCGCATAGTTAACCTTTCTCGACGATGTTTCATTTTCAAGAATTCCTCATGTTGCCTGGGCATTTATGTTCAAATTTAGATAAGTAATTTTTCAAAGTTACGAAAACCAATAAAACATTAAGACGTAAGATTAAACGTTCTTACCTTCTAAATGGGTTAACTTCATCACAATTATTTAGAATGTATCTTTGGCATTGATCAAGAACATTTAGATCGAGCTCCACATTTTCTCCCGAGCCCATATAACGTCTTTTGGAGTCAAAAATTGATAACCCACCAGACACTCCACGTCCAATAGCATCTACATTTCGGCCTCTACGGGTGCGATGAGACTCGACATCTCTATGATACATGGAACAGAAGGACAAGCACTCATCCACCAAATATGCTTCAACAATTGAACCTTCAGAACGACCCTTATTACGAACATAGTGCTTCAACGTTTGCAAATACCTACAATTATAAACAAATCACAAATTATTATAATTATAAATTAAAGCTATGGCTACAATTGTATAAAATTTAAAACAATTTATTAATTACCGTTCAATTGGATACATCCATCTATATTGAATAGGCCCTGCAAGAGGTTCTTCATCTGCTAAGTGAACTGGAAGGTGCACCATTATATCAAAAAATGCAGGAGGGAATATTCTTTCAAGTTGACATAATGTCAAGGCAATTCTTGAATTTAGTTGCTTGAATCCTTCCTCAGACTCCTTCTTACTACACAACTGTCTAAAAATTGCACTCAACTCTAATAATACCATACTAACAGCTTTAGGCAAAAGCGGGCGTATTGCAAGCGGGAGTAATTTAAAGAATATCCATCGGGATAAATTTAAAGAATATCCATAGTAACAACTTTTCAACCCATGTATTTTTCGTTCATTCACGTGCACACATCGCGATAAATTTAAAGAATATCCATCGGGGACTCAAATGGTAGACAACATTTTGCAAAACGCAGTTTTTTCTTCTCTTTTCAACGTGAATAATGCTGGAGGTAGAAATGTTCTGTTTCCTTCTCTACGTGGGTGTTGACTACGTCTTATGTTGAAGACTTCAAGATCTGCACGTGCGGCCAATCCATCTTTACACTTTCCTATATCTAGCAATGTTCCCACCACACTGTCACATATATTCTTCTCGATATGCATAACATCAAGATTGTGTCTAATCAACAGATGCCTCCAATAAGGTAGTTCATAAAAAATAGATTTCTTCTTCCACTGACTGTTACTACTTATACTGCCCGAAGTTCTTTTTCTGCGTTGCCCAACTGAAGTATCTTTCTTTAGTTTTCCAAAAGTAAATCTCAATGTAGAAAGTTCTTCGAGACACTGTAAACCAGTCCACTTCCTTGGTGCATTACGATGCTCTCGACGACCATTAAACGGTACGGTTTGCCTTCGAAACCTATGATTATCTTCAAGAAAGTGTCGATGCCCCATATAACAAATCTTACGACTCGCCGGCAAGTAAATAGATTCTTTATCATGCATGCAATGTGGACAGGCTTTATAGCCATGTGTACTCCATCCTGACAACATTCCATAAGCCGGAAAATCACTTATAGTCTATAAGACGGCAGCCTTCATCGTAAAACTTTGGTTGGAATATGCATCATAAGTGGGAGTGCCCACCTCCCACAACTCATTCAACTCGTCAATCAGTGGGAGTATACATCAATCTCTTTACCAGGACTGCGTGGTCCTGGTATTAATAGAGACAACAACAAATTTGGTTACTTTATGCACATCCAGGGTGGCAAATTGTAAACAGAAAGCACCACAGGCCATGTGCTATGGTCATACCTCATTTTCCCAAAAGGATTAAATTCATCATTAGCCAACCCTAATCTGACATTTCGAATTTCTGACGCAAAATCCGGATAGAAATTATCCAAATGCTTCCATGCTGGAGAGTCTAAAGGATGCCTCATAAACTCATCTTTAGGACATTCAGTTGCGTGCCACCTCATATTTTCAGCCGTATGCTTCGACATAAAAAATCGTTGCAATCGTGGTTTTAAAGGAAAATACCACATAACCTTAGCTGCGATCTTTTTTCTCAAGCTATCTTCTGCATTGGTAATTTTATATCTTGATTCACCACAAACCGAGGACATGGGCAACTCTGAAGTATCTTTCCAATAGATCATGCAATCATTGGGACATGCATCAATTTTCACATACGTCAGACCCAAGTCATTTATAAGTTTTTTTGCCTTATAACAGGATTCAGGCAGACAATCCCCTTCAAGCAACATTCTTTTAATTAACTCCAGTAAAGTGGTGAAGATCTCGTCTGGCATTCCTGCTAAGCACTTGATCTGATAGAGTCTTACAACTGCTTCCAATTTCTTAAACTCTTTACATCCTGGCCACAAATCTTGATCTGCCTCTTTAAGCAACCTAAAAAAAGTCTCCACTTCTTCTGGATGCCCTTCCCTAATAGGGGGTTCAGTAGACGGCCCAACACCTTCTTCTGTTAATGGTTGGACAAATACATCATTAAGAAAATCATGCATACCAACCTCCTCATCTCCTGTTTCTTTTTCTCTGATTGCCACATTTTGCTCTCCAATATTTTTCTCACCATGATGTCGCCACAAAGCGTTTTTATAATCTTTATCCATATCATACAATATGAGATGTTCAACAACAGCGTTCCTAACAAAAGTATATCGATTACAACATCTTTTGCAAGGACATTTAAACTTATCAGGGCCAACACCATTTGCAACTGCTTGGTCCAAAAATAAATTAATTCCAGTCGTATAAGCTTCCAAATTTCGAGCTATCGTCAACCAACTCATGTCCATGTTTTATCAATTTACGAGGGCAAAATATTACATTGAAACTAAGATTGATGCCTACAATCTTTCAATCCCTATCATGTAGGCATAACTATTAGAATTTTCAATTTCTATCTTTCAACCCTCGAACTCTATCACAATTGCAATCTTTTAATTTTCAACACCTATTATAGTAAAAACAAATTAAAATAACAACAAAAAGTTATCAAAATTATGCTCATGTAATCCATTCTAGTAAATAACAACCAAAAGTTATCAAAGTTATCAAAATAAGAACAAAAACAAGTTAAAATAACAACAAATTAAAATAACAATTAGAGTGCAAAACAAATTAAGTTAACATAATATATTCTAATATTACTAAATATTATAAGTTAACATAATATATTCTTATATTACTAAATATTATAAGTTTATGTTATATTTAATATGTCAATTTCACATAAATGCTAATAAATACTATTTATTTCCATTTTCTCATAACAATTCAAGTGATAAAATTAATTAATTTGACTAAATATTTATTAATTTAACAAAAATAGCAAAAATTTATCTAAGTATTGAAATTAGAACTTTTAAATAAATAAACTCGTGTCTTATACAATTTAAAGATTAAATTGTAGGCATAACTATTAGAATTTTCAATTTCTATATTTCAACCCTCGAACTTTATCACGATTACAATCTTTTAATTTTCAACACCTATTATAGTAAAAACAAATTAAAATAACAACAAAAAGTTATCAAAATTATCAAAATAACAACAAAAACAAGTTAAAATAACAACAAATTAAAATAACAATTAGAGTGCAAAACAAATTAACTTAACATAATATATTATTATATTACTAAATATTATAAGTTAACATAATATATTCTTATATTACTAAATATTATAAGTTTATTTTATATTTAATATGTCAATTTCACATAAATGCTTATAAATACTATTTATTTCCATTTTTTCATAGCAATTCAAGTCACAAAATTAAGTAATTCGACTAAATAATTATTAATTTAACAAAAATAGCAGAAATTTATCTAAATACTTAAATTAGAACTTTTAAATAAATAAACTCATTATTATACAATTTAAAGAATAAAGAATTTAGTGATAGAAACCTGAATTATGTAAGAATTCCGTCGTCAATTAAATCTCTATGTACTCAACCACCTCAAATAAATTCCCTACAAAAACAAATTGTAAACAAAATTAAACATAAGTGGAGAAAATAAAAATATTAAAAGTAAGAAAAACTTCTGTTGTGAAGAAGGAAGAAATAAAGTAGGGAGAACAAATAAGAAAGGTGTAAGAGAGAGGAGAGGGTTTGAAATTAGAAGAAGGAATAAGAATAATGCAAGAAATGAAGAGGAAAACGGGGAGAGTATATAAAGACTATCATTCGGTCGCTTACAACCGACATTGGGATTTAAAATATTTTAAAAAATAAGGACAAGGTTGTGTGGCGTCGAAATAAGGACAAACTTGCGTCGGTTGAAACCGACATAATCCTGACATGTCAGTGCACTTGGATGTGGCGTCTTGCAGTCCCTGCCTACTTTATGTCGCTTAAAAGCGACACTAATATTTAAAAATATTAAAATGGATTATTACGTTGCTTTAAAAGCGACATCAATATTTAAAAACATTAAAAAGTATTTTTACGTCGGTTTAAAAGCGACGCTAGTATTTAAAAACATTAAAAATTATTCTTACGTCGGTTTAAAAGCGACACTAGTATTTAAAAACATTAAAAATTATTCTTACGTCGGTTTAAAATATCATCATTCATGTTTTAATTGGTCGTTTGTTAGAATCCATATTAGATTAGATATCCATATTAGATTTCATGTTTTAATTGGTCGTTTGTTAGAATCCATACACTTAGTATGGACTCAACCACACTAAAATATCATCATTCATCACTTTCTTTCGTTCATTAACTTGAAGAACCTTTGTTATTTTATACCATCACACACACATATATATACAAGGGTGGACTAATCTTGTTATCAAGAGTCGAACAATGATCTAATGAAGTTCACTCATTTGAAGCATGATATCACATATTCTAGTATGAAAGTTTCGCTCACGTTTAATGAATTCAAATTTATTCAACTTGTTTTATGAAAAACATTGTAAGGGACACCCTTTTGTTGCACAATCATGTTTTAACATCACAACAGCATGCAACATGCTAATTGTTTACATAACAAATGTCTTTTTCCTATTACTATTGGGAAATGCTTTTTAATATGTTAAATTTGTACATTTTTTTCTTAAAAACCAAACTGAAACCGTTTGAAACTGCACCGAGCCGAACTAAACGGTTTGGTTTCATTTTGGTTTTGGCTTCAAAACCGCACCGAACCAAACCGCAAAAACTTGCGGTTTTGGTTTTGGTTTCACTCAAAACCACACCAAACCGAACCGCGCCCACCTCTATAACTAGGACTCCAACAGATATTTTATTATTAAAGTTTTACAATTATTTTCCACTCCATTGGGCTGAAATGAGGCCTAATGGTTTAGAGCACGTCCACCTCTTTCCAATCTCTTAAGGGATTGTTGATTTAATCCCCCCTCCCCAACGAAAAAAAAACAACTCCAACCCGTTTCAATCAACTAGGCTATGAGGGAGCCCAATTGCTCACCCAGTGAGTAATCGAGTGGCCCAGCCCCCAGGGGTAGTGATACAAGGCTAATGTTACAATGAAGTCAGTCACTATTAAAAATTATAAAAAAATTAAATATAATACAAAATAAATATAAAATATAAAAAATTGTAATTTTTTTTATATAAATACCTAACTGTGTTCTTTCACCTCACACCATGTTTTAATATTTTCAAATACTTTTAACAAATATTTCATTATTATTCAAAATTAAAAATAAAATTACTTTTATTATTTTATTAAAAGAAAATAATAATATTTTAATACAAAATTCTTGTATTATTCAGTTCTGGGGCGATACACTTGAATAATTATTAGTAAAAATAGTTACTGTCTATTGGAGGATTATATAATTTATATTACCTATTGCCCAGGGAGCTTTTTAAAAGTGGAAGTGCTCTTATGGGCTTAGTGGGCCATCTGACCCATTTATGGTCTTGTCTAGTGGGCTTCTGGAGAAATATTGATATGCGCATGTGTAACACGTGGACGCATATTCGGATGTCCCAAGACATATCTCATAAATTACAGTCATTACGACGGACTGACCCTGTCCAGTCCAGCGTTCCGAATCCGCAGTTTTTTCATGTCTCGGAAATGCCCTTGTTCCACCATGAAACACCCACATTGCCATCGTAGACTTGCAATTTCATATTCTACTTCTTTTTTTTTTTTTTTGGAAACAAGTATGATATTCATTAAAGTAATTTAGAAATCGTCCAAACTGAAGATAGTGTGTTAATTGAGTCTCAATAAAAATCTTGTTGAGACTTTCAACCCGATCTAAGAAAAAGAGTTTCCGGACAAATTATTTTGTTTTTTCCAACAAAAAAAATATTCGCAACATGATTAGTGATTATTACTAATAGCATTTTCTTAATCAATGATGGATGTGATTATTGTAATTAATCGAATCTGTCCCCATCCCTTCAATGCAATAAGATGGATGTTGACATGGTATTTAAGCTATAAACTTGATTAGTGTTCAGTGAATTAATAGATGGAATGCTTCACATTTTTTGTAACTACATTATTGCTGACTTATTGTATGTTCAATACACTCCTCTATAGATAATATTATTTGTTAAAAAAACGTGAATAATTGTTACATACTTTTTTTTTTTGAGTCAATTGTCACATACTATTGACTATTGACTATTGAGCTAAACATTTATAAATAATAGACTTTGACCATCTCTAAAAAAGATGTCAAATTTTAAACATAAATTTAAATTTGAAGGCTTTTGTGGCACTTTAATTTAAAAAAAAAATTTGTTCTACACCCGATATACTAAATTTAAACTATTATTTATTGCATTATTTATTTTTTATAATAATAATAATAATGGTAAAAAGCATTTACTAATCACTAAAAACATATTTGAAGTTGTTGTCAAATTTGTCACCAACCACATTTGATGTCAATCCACGTCATGCCATGTAAGAATTGAGATTTCGGTTGAAAAATGCTAAAGTTATCTTTTTTTACTATTATTATGGATGTGAACCTTTTGACTTTTTTTTTGAGATGCTCTTAAGTGGTTTAATTGATAGATTAGAAGGGTAATATTATATAGGCCATGAATGAGAGGATTGCTAGCTACATTTTTACCTATGCTATGACAACCCATCCCTGAATTTATGTTTTTATTTATTTTAATCGAGAAAATTGATGAAAATGCTCCTAGAGGCAAGGACTTTGACTTCCGATAACCATCGTATAAAGAAACGTATGACTTATTCTTTTAGCGTATTTGATTAGTACTCGTTGGTATGAACGCATAGTGTGACGACCCGTCCCTAATTTTCCTATGTAATTTCTCCCTAAGTATGTGAAATGACTATTATGCCCTTAGTGGCAAATGATGTGGACATGTTTATTTTCTTCTTTATTTGTTTTCTCGTTCCGTGATTAAATTGTACGCTTTATTATGAGAGTGCGTGGTTTTTACCAGTGTCAAATATATGTTTCGGATAGGTTTCGATCTCCTTTTATTGAAGGAAATCTAAAACCCTATCTCATCCACCCTTTATACCCATCCATGTGCACTTTTATCACACCAACCAATCCTTTTCTTCCTTCATTTATGGCCAACCAATCAGAAGCTCACTTTTCCATCCAATCAAAGCCAGTCATTCTCTCTCTTCTTTCTCTTTCTTCTATATGCTCTCTTCTTTGCAAACACCATGAACGAGCTTCAAAGCTCGTAGATCGAGCTTGAAACCAACCCCATTGTACTCCTATCATCTCCACGATCACAACTATGTCAACCAAACCTAGTTTAGACGAGTTTTGACTCGTTAACTCGAAAGGTCCAAACTCGGGCAAATTGAGTTCAACGTGATTTCGAACGAGTTAGGAGGTTTTGAAGCTTGGGTAAGCCTCTACACAACCCCTCGAGGCTCATACAACAATTTGGAGGAAGTTTGGAAGTGAAACAACTGAGTTTCGAAGAACTCACTTTTGGTTGGATCTTTCGAGGCATTTTCCAGCAACCTTTGTCCACTTTTTGGACTTCAAATTGGTACAATGTGATTCTGCTCTTCATGAGCTTCAAATCCATATAAAGTAGGTCGAAAGTTGAGAAGTGAAGAAATTATGCTCGTTTGAAAATTTTCCAGAAAACTGGCGAGATTCAAGTTGCAAACGGCGGCGCTGACGGCGGCAACCGGCGAAACTCGCCAGAGAAGGTGACGGAATATTCCTGACGGTGTCAGGTAACACCATTAACTTCTGTTAGGTTTTAACGGAATATTATATGGAATATTCCTGATGGCACTAGCCTACGCGTGGGGGCGTGTCTAGCCGTGCCATTGTCGGCGCGTGAGTGGTTCAAAATTTATTCTAAAATAATGGGGATGTTCGTGACGTCGAGTAGGTCACGTTCGTATATTTAAACTCTAAGTTTGAGCAAACTATGGAGGTTTCCGTATATGTGCTTTAATTAATTCGAAAATAGTTATTTCACATATAGGGGAAAAGTATCCCGAGGACGTACGAGGCCAGGCTAGGCTCGGGGGCTACGACCCAATGACATACTTGTGAGTAGGCAGTTTGTTTTATACCTATACCATATTTATAGTTTCTATAAATGCGTATTTACTTCACTTTACGCTTATATTGCCTAATATTTGATAATGTGATATAAAATGTGATAAATGCTGCTATATGGTTGGGATATTACTATCATGACATTCATACACATTTGTATATGCACATCTTGCTGCACCCCGGTGTTGGTACTCCGCCCAGGGCCAATCTTTCATGTGTATGTTCACATCTGCATCGTTCGCTCACCTTGGATCCAAGTTTAGGCGTCAGTGCCGTCGTACAGATTGCATTAGGTAGTTCCAACTTGTATGTGACCGTGCTTAGCACCAATCTTCATGTGATTGTAGTACTAGAGCGTATTATTACAGCAATCTTGTTGTACAGATTGCATTAGGTAGTTCCAACTTGTATGTGACCGTGCTTAGCACCAATCTTCATGTGATTGTAGTACTAGAGCGTATTATTACAACAATCTTGTTGTACAGGTTGCATTAGGCAACTTCGACTCGTGTGCTAGCTTAGATGATGAGTAAACTGTTTATATTTGATTATCACATGATTATATTACTGTGGCATTGATCTTATCATAAATTGGCGTATTCTCATATATATATATTGGCTATAGTATTATGGATACATACTTACTTACGTTGTATGTTCTTCTTTAAGGAAACTATACTTGTTTTACGGCGAAGGGTTTTTTCGCCCCTCCAAGACCTAGATTGTTGTTCTTCGTGGCACTGGAGGAACCTTGGCAGTTTTGACTTTACCTTCAATTTAGATGTATGAACTTATCACTGTTGTGTAATGAGTGTACTTTAGCTGCTTGACTACTCTTCGGTAGTACTGTCTTTTAAGCTCTGGATAACTGTAGTGGATTATTCTCATGATTGCGCACTCTATCACTATTTAATTTTAATTAGTTCTAGTTTAGTTTAAAATTATTCACTTTTTGCATCACTTACCCCTATGATTACGTCGCCTCACGGTGATGGCCACCGTGCCTCGACCATCCCAGGTCGGGGTGTGTCATATAAGCGAAAGCTGTTTGGGAGTACGGAGTATAACGGTATAGTTATGGATGTTTGAAATTGGTTATTTAAAGTTTAGTTATAAATTAATTAAAACTTTCACCATGTGGGAATGTTAACCAATCAGTTTTAAGCAAGAAAGTAAGGGACCAATTAGGAAAATAAAAAAAAAAGAAAAAAAAAGCTGCCCAATAAGGGGAAGGAAGGAACGTGTTGTGGGGGAGGAATCCCCCATCTGATGGGAGGTGGACGAACCAGAGAAGAACAAGGTGAATGGACCAATGAGAGGAAGAGAAATGAGGGAAATAAAAGAGGAAGGGAAACCAGACAACCCGGGTCATCCCTTGACTTATTCCTATCTCGCGTGACCTAACTCCCTGAACCTGTTGTTGTGGCGGTTTTAGACGCCATTGCTGGCATTTCTCTGACGATTCATGGCGCGATGACACTTGAAAATAGCTTGGCATCACTCCTTCATTTTCACTCAAAACCCGACATGATTGGCCTCGGATTGTGAAGAACACGACCGAAGGGTCCGTGGATTTTTCCATAGTGATCGAGCATTCCTGCAGCTATCATCATCGATCATTACCACTAATTTACTTCCCTCAAACCCAGGAACCATGCCCAATCATTGGTTGGGGCGTCGGGGTTCGATTTGGCAGCAATTCAAAGAACACCCATTCTAGGGTTTTCGGCTGGTTTGTGGCAATTTAAGGCTTTTCCTGGCCAAATTGGACTTGTCCACAGGTATGAAACTTGCTCTACTCATTGAGATCTTCATTCTTGTAAAATTTGAGAATTTTTTGAAATAGTTAAATTTTCTAGCGAGTCAGGGCACCCGACCGCCATATGTGGCAGCATGTGGGCCCCAATTCCATATGTGAAGTCCGATTGATGAAATCTCATCGTTTGAACATAGTTTTGATAGAGACTGCCACTTGATCCTTATATGAATCGACAATCTAACTGTTGGATTGTCACCAAACCTTCATACATTATATTACATAATATTTGCGGACCATAGGAACTTACGAATCGGGAATCCAACATATGGATCTTTTCAAATTAGATTTGTAAGTTTATAAAATAAAATGTCGGCCGCCACTTAATTTAGCAATTGGCGGAGATCTGACCGTTTGATCGTTCTGAAACTTTAAGATGTTGTCCGAGAAGCTTATTAAAACTCTTGTGAAGTTACAGATTAGAAATCTGAGATGTGGATCTTCCGGATCGAGTTACGTAAGGTTGTGGACCCTACCGTCGACCTTCGACTGATGGTTGACTTTTGGTCAATATGTTCCAAATCATTCTAGAACGTCCTTGGGGATGTGCTTTATGTAAGTTACGTGTTCTATCAATAAGAATTATGAGACGTGATTTGATAATTATTCTAGGCGACAATCATTCGGGATGTCTCGATATTCATGCTAGGAAATTGTAGCACGGACTCCAGGTGAGTGGGTCTTTTCCTTTTTATAGTATATATATGATTGATAGTTTCCACAAATGCTTTTAAATTGATTTATACATTTTTATGTCATGGTTTATTAGTTTAAAAAATGTTGTTATGTGGTTGAGATTTATATATCATCATGGCATATTCATATGCATTTTTACCTGCTCATTAATGTTGATTGAAATGGTTGAATCATTTTGGCAAGCATATGTTCATGTAGTGTTCATCATTGCTACACCTCAGTGTTAGTGCTCCCGCCCGGGGCAAGGCCAGCCTTCACTTGTATGTTCACTTCCCACACCGCATGCTCGCCTTGGATCCAAGTAGGTGCTAGCCTGTCGTACAAATTGCATTAGGCAATTTCGATTCGTAGGTGGTATTAGAGCGTTTATTATTACACCTAGTTTGTCGTACAAGTCACATTAGGTGACTCCAACACTTGTGTTAGCATATATTGATGAGTGATAGGTCCAGTTGTATAGGTCACGTTAGGTGACTCCGACTAACATGTTAGTATAAATTTTTGAGTATTTGATCATAATTATATCACCGTTGAGATATTGTGATGTGGCGTACTGATGCGAGAATTAACTCGACACAAATTAACCCTCTTTTTGACAGTTGTAGTAAAGATGTAAGTAGGGTATCGTTCTAGGCCGGGGATTAGGAGGGATTGCTAATCACTCTAAAATTAATTTAAAAACGTAAAAACAAAATTTAAAATACTAAACTAAAATAAAAACACTTAACTAGAAAAACTTAAAATAAAACTAACAAATAAACTAAAATAAATCAAAAGACTCAAAAATACAAAACTAGGCTAAAACTCGAAACACACTTAAAATGACTCAAAATAATAAAAACAATTTAAAATAAAAACTAGGAAAATAATTAGACGGAAATTAAATTAAAAGATTAAAAATAATAAAAAGTAACTAAATAATAATATTATAATAATGGGGGGATTGATTTTTTGATGAAATTGAAATTAAACTTAAATAAATTACAGAATTGACAAAAACATAAAATTAAAAGTGAACGGATAGACGACGGATTGGCTAGAGGATTTTTCTCCACACATGACACAATTGCAACCTAAATTGATTCCCAGTTATGAATTCAACAAACGAATGAATGACAATGTTCCAAATTAATTAGGTCCGCTTAAATTAACTTTCAGATTTCCCTAGATTCATTGAATTGGACGGAATACGCATCACAACCAAATTATTCTTATCAAGTTCCCTAACTATGGAATACGCATGATAGAGAGACATATCAAAGATCATTAAATTCAATGGAAATCATAAACATCGACTAGGCTTTCATAACTATGGAATACGCATGTTAATCCAACCTAGGGTTTACTAAACACAATCGTGACTAGCGATTTTTACTACTCATGAATATAAGTTCATAACGATTAGGTGAAATTCACTTATATTCTAGCATCAAGTCTAAGCATGCAAATTAAGTATCGACCCTTAACCCACATACATAGACAAGTTTTTAATCAACACAGAAAAGTAAACCACATCCAAACATTTATACATTCATAACTGGAGTAAATCAAATTAAATTACAAATATAATCATGGTTTCGAATTAACCTCTAGCCAATATAAATTTAATTACACATTATTTATAACAGAAATTAAAACAGAAATTAAAAATAAAAGTTGGAGGGATTAAACCAAAACTGAGGAGAGTGCACGGATTGCACCGTGTGCTTTCTGTGCAAGTTTTTGTTTCTTGCGCAAGGTTTACTCTCGGTGACAAATGACTGCACGAGGCAGCTGGTTCCGTGAGCCTCTGGCAGGTTCCTAGCAGCCCCGTGGCTGCTTCTTCAAGGCCTCCCCCGCAAGCTTTTTGCTCCGACTCCCAGGCTGTTCACTCCCCCGAGGCTTGCTAATCTTGACTGCCCCCAAGCTGCCAAGCTCCTGTTTTATTCCTGCCTTGCTGCCCAATGGCAGCCTCCCTCCAATTATTCTCCCCTGCTCGCTACCTTATATGGCAGCTCCTACTTCTCCTTTTTTATTTTATTTCCGTTCCTCACATGCTGCTCCACAACCTTTTCTTCAGCTTTTTTTTTATGCCGCTGCCTATAAGGCAGCTTTGCCTTTCTCTATATTTTTTTTTATTTCTTTTCTGTTTCTTTCTTCTCGTATCACTCCACTGAGATGCCTTTCCCCTGTATGTCACTATCTTTGCGCTCCACCGAATTGCCTCTTCATCATTATGTTTGCTTTTTCTTTTCATTTTTTATTTTCTTCTTTCTTGACCGCACTTCCTCAAACCTCTTTTCAGCTCTCCCTCATCTTCTTTCGGTGGAATCCCTCATGCACTACTCATTTCCATTTTCTTCTTTTCTGCCCCGTGAGCTGCAATCAATTCTTTTTTTTATTTGTTTTTATTTTTTTTTAAAAGCTACAAAAATCAAATAAGTGAGCAAGGCAGATATTTGTCACTTAAAATCTCAATTATGCTATTTTTATTTTCTTAGCAGATAAATTCTATAAAACACAAAAACAAAGTAAATAGCTCAAAATATGAGGAACTAACTAAGAAAAGACACGAGAATTTGATGTAAAAATATATATAAATATGAGCTTATCAAATACCCCCACACTTAGCTTTTGCTAGTCCTCGAGCAAAATAAAGAAAACAGAAAAAGTAATAACATGAAAAATATTACCTTCCCCTTATGTGACCCTCGTAGAATTTCATTCGAGAACACAAATCAGCAAGAACCATAGCTAGCACCAAACAAACTAATTCAAGTTCATCTTCCTTATTCAGGTATTAGCAGTAATCTTTGAATCATCCTTGAAGTGTAGTGTGTGAGATAGCCAGGCTAATGCAATTTCAAGTTTCTATTTTTAAAATCATCATATGCAAACCAGCAACCTTCTCACGGGATATGCACTCAATCACACATGTGTTTAGTTTTAATGTGTTTCGCTCAAAGAAACAAATGTGAAAGATCTACCATAAGCTTGCATAAAAATCACTTCTCCACAATCATAATTGCAAAACTTAAATCAAGAGGACTTTTATTGGATGTAATGAGGCTTAGGGATAGGGCTATTGAAACGAAAGAATAGGAAAGCACAAGTTCCAAGTTACATTGCAAGCAATTCTTTTGTTGAGATTTATAAGAACTCAAACTCTCCAGCAATTCCTTTAACACCTCCCATCACACCCTTAAACTGAAATTTAGAAACTTTTTATTTTATTTTCTTCGTACACAATCTTTTTTTTTTTTTTTTTCTTTTTCTTTTCTTCTCTCTTTTTTTTTTTTTAAAATAAATACAAATATGAAATACCCCCACACTTATTCTTTTGCCAAACTCATTCCAAGTACTTCATAAACATTTCTTACAAGATAATCTCAAATTGCTCGCTTGGAAAGGGTAAGGAAACATGTTTTGAGGCATAAGGGTAGACATATCTGGTGATAAGAAATAAAAGTTTCAACATATACGGCTCAAATAGGCAATCTAATGATAATAATATTTTTTTTCTTTGGGAAATAAGGTTATTTGGGCCATGGTGGTGAACCTAATGCCTCTATCATTTTCAAGTTCATGCAATCAATGACAAATATTTCGAAAGATCGTTACGCAAGTTCTAGAGATATATCTCACATAAGTTCATCACACATGAAAGAATAGGAGTGTATGAAAAATGCACACACTTTCAATAGGCTCAAAAACTCACATAGGATGTATATGGTCACTAAATTCACATATGAAGCTTTAAGTCATGCTTTAGTTTCACATCAACAAGGCTATGTGCATTTGGATTTTCAAGAATGATCAAATATGTACCAAACTAACAAGAGAATTAGGAATTTCACATAACACATGTTAACTAAGTTCTTGATAATCATGGTTCAAATTTAATCCAATTATATCATTGGGTCGGGAAACTAATAAAAATCTAATTTAAAACAATAAGGAAAACAAGACAATATTTTTGGATTTTTTAAATTTTCTGATTTTTTTTTTCATTTTATAAAAAATTTTAAAAGAACAAAACCAATTAAGAAAACAAAAAGCAACAACATGGAAACAAATGAAACCAGTTCAAAGTTGAAGGTACAAAAATTTTCAATTTGGTCATTTTTTTATACTCTTTACCCCCACACTTAAACTGGACATTGTCCCCAATGTCATAAAACAAAAATATGCAAATAAAAATAAAATGAATAAATAATACGAAACAAAATAAAGAAAAGGGACTGAAAACTTCTCTAATTTGCAGAAAACCAAGCGATGACCCCCAAGCGTAAATTTTGTAATCAACTTCAAGGGAGAAAATAACCAAACGTTCCTGCAAAGAACAGAAATAAACAGTTAAGCACGCAAGAAAAAATAGAAAATAAAGTAAACGGAAAAATGAAAATGAAAATAAAAGACAACGAAAAGAACTAATAGGCGATCATTGGTCGTCCTTGTTGATTTTCCACAGCTTTCATCTTGAACTGGATGGGCCTTCTTCTTGCAAGTGCTCCTCAGCTTAGTTGAGGATGAATCAGCACGTTGTCTCCACATGCTTCAAGTAGTCCGGTCTCCACGCAGGTGTGGCATCTTCTTGAACTCTTGGATCAACCCAGACTCATCTGCTCTTGGGTGCACCTCAGACTCCTCCTGCTTCGTCTGTGAGGTACTTTTGTTTTTGAAGAAGTACCTCAACACAGGTTTATTTTTGAAGTGGGTTGGGAGGGGTCTGAGATGAGTACTCGAGAGCAAGACTAGGTAAGCAATCAGGATCTCACTTTCTCCATGTTCTTCAGATGAAAGTGAGGAGAAAGCGTAATATGAGATACTTTTGCTTTTAACCTTTTTAATATGAAATACTTTTGCTCTGGAAGGTTTGTTTTCTGGGGTGATCCAAGGGATGAAGAACACTGAATAACTCGAAAGCTTTCTTTGGGAAGACATTATCGGAGATGAAGAGAGGTTGAGAGGTTGAGAGGGTGTGAAGGTGTGCCTTTGCTGTGGAAGGCGAAGGTCGAGACTTATAGAATTTTTCCTTCACAACCGGAACTGTTCCCTCACTATTTGTCGGCAGCCGGTGGATGGATGAACAGTGCCCGTTACGCGCTTTCTGACAAAGCTTCCGTAATTTCCGCGAAGCTGACTGCGCATGCGATGAGTGACGAAAAATTGGAATGATGATCTTTTGAAAACCGGGGTTCAAAACCGGGTGCGGCTCGTGGTTTTCGCAACGCTCCACGCTGCACGTCATGAGTCACGACAAAATTGGAAAAGCTGAGGCCACGTGATGCCACGTGATTGCTGAGTCAAGCCCAGCTTTTGAGAAAGGAAACGGCTCTTCTGAGAAAGGAGCGTCCAGCTTTTCCGAATTGCGTGAGGACGCGTCTTCAACCTCCGAGGAGCGCCTCTCTTTGATTTGCTTCTTTTTATAGAGGCGCTAATTCTGCTTCACATCACACTTGAACTCCCTTCCTCAAACACTCTCCTCTGTAAACACTCTCTTCTGCACTTCTTAATCTTACTCCTTCCGCTCTCTCCTTCCGCTCTCTTCTTCCGCTTCAGCAATCTTAATTTTTCCGAACTCTTTTCTTCCTCAACCCCCTCTAAAAATGTCTTGCCCTTCCGACCGTCGCCTAAACTTGAATGTCGGGGAAGACGATGACTCGTCTTCTCCGAACAACATTTGGAATCCATCCTTCATATCCCCCAATGGTCCTCTTACAGTCGGGGACACAATGATGAGGAACGATATAACCGCAACGATGGTTGCAAGAAACCTTCTTACTCCCAGAGACACTAGGTTGCTGTCTATGCGGTCAGACGAGCTGGCTGTTCAGGACTCACTGGCTCTCAGTGTCCAGTGTGCAGGCTCAGTTTCAAACATGGGTCAGCGCCTGCTTGCAAGATCTCGTCAGGTGGAGTCGCTAATGGCGGAGGTGGTCAGTCTTCGGCAAGAAGTCAGAGGACTCAGGCACGAGAACAAGGAGTTGCACATGCTCGCAACTAGCTACTCGACCAGCATGAAGAGGAAGCTGGACCAGCTGCAGGAGTCGGACGGTCGAATCCAGAGTGATCATGAGCGGTTCATGGCGTTACTCCCGCGGTTTATGTTGCCTTCGTCCTCTGGAGCAGCACCAAGTGTTCCGGCTCCGGAGATTCCAACTCTAGCACTTCGTCTTCCCGGAGCTCCATCGACTTCTGCGGCGCCACCTGACCAATGACCAATGACCAATGAACGCTATTAGTTTTCGTATTATTGTAAATTTATTTAAGCTTTTAATGTTTATTTAAATATATATATATATATATATATATATGTTACTAATATTATTATTATTATTATTAATTTTTTTGTTTTTTGTTTTTTGTTTTTTTTTTAAAGGTTTATTTTAAGCAAGGTAAAATATGTAATGTAATGCAAAAAAAAACTTTATTTACTCGCACTTAAAATAAACAAGGCCCTAAATTTATTTAAACTCAAACTAAATAAAAATCAACCAAATAACACAACTAACTAAGCGAAACAAAATGAAAGTAAAAGCAATAAAGAAGAAGGTTAAGAAATGCAAATCTGGTTGCTTGGGTTGCCTCCCAAGAAGCGCTTGCTTTAACGTCTTTAGCCGGACGATTCTTTCCTTATCCTCCCCTCGGCTCCAAAGCATGAAATTTATCTTTTAATGGGAGGTGATACTTGAAATGATTCGGCAATGGTCTGAATTCTCGGGTGGGTGCCTGAATCATTAAAATTAGCATGTTAGTAGAAAATAAAATTAAAATTGGAGAAGATGGCTTACTATCTTTCTCCGACTCAAAATTAATAACAAAAACCACATTTTTGGATATTTCTGGGATTTTGCACTGGGCCAGGTTGACTATGATGGTTGTGGCCTGTCCCGTGTCATCAAACTCAATTGCGTGGGCCTTTGTTGTCTGTACAGCCTCTTTGATGTATTCTTGAAAGTCTCCAGCCATTTCGATATCTTGAATCCCTTTTCTTGGTGTGCAAGGTTCGGGAACTTGTTTTGGTGCACCAAGAATTTGGATATCATTTTGGACCATTGGAAGAGCGTCCACAATGTCCTTTTCACTTTCTTCGTTATTTGGAAAAAATCTGCAAGGAAAAGAGACATTCGGTGGAAAAATGTTAGAATGAATTGAACTTGGAACAACCTCACCATAGTTGGACGACATAGAGACTTGAGGGGTTTGAGACAAGAATTCGTCTAAACTGCCCAAGTCGTCCTCCTCATCTTTTTCTTGCAGCGGCGATTCGTCCAAGTTTGGGCTGTGTATGGATGGTTCTGGAACAGCCTCATCCTCCATCTCACCTTCCAAAGTGGTGGCTTCATCGATTTCCACTTCTTTTGAATTTTTAATAGGTGAGTTGGAGAGTTCATTTTGATCTTGAATTTGTGCCATGATCTCCATAATCTCCCCAACTTGCCTCTCCAATTCATCCACCTTGTTGGTCCGGTCTTGCATCTCTTGGATTTGATTTTCCACTCCCTGATTCAAAGAGGAAAGTAACTTATTAAACGTATCATTATCCAGAGATGTACCTGAATCGAATTGGGCATATTCTTGTGGTGGCTGTGACGGTTGACATGGCCATTGATAGAACTCTTCCGATGACGGCAATTGTTCTTCTTTTTGTGAGCCCTGCGTCAAAGAAATTAGTTCTTCAAGAATTTCATTATAATTTACGGCCATACTTGAATTCGATTGGACTTGTTGTGGGTGATGCTGTGGTGGCTGCATGGGTCTGGAATAGAACTCTTCTTGCTGCCAATATCCACTTTGTTGAAATTGCTGAGGTTCATCCCACATCTGATTTGAATAACCTCTCCAATCCGAATTGCAAGCGTTGGAATACATGTTGCCCCTTGATTGATCATAGCCTTGATATCCCCAATCATCTTCATATGAAGAAAATGGAGGATATTGATGAGTCTGATATCCTTGCCCATAGGGCACATCAAATGTAGAGACATTTGGCATTGAGGTCCTTTCGGCATTATGAGTCAATTGAGCAGTGAGCTGCGCCAATTGAGCTTGAATGGTTGCAAAATCCATGACTTGCTCCAATTATACCTAAAATCAAAGAAAGAAAAATAAATCAAATACCAAAAGTAAAATACACAAACACAAATATAAACATAAACACAAACGAAAAAAAATAAAATAAAATAAAATAAACACAAACAAAAAATAAAGGGATTAGCAAATTTGCTAATCCCCGGCAGCGGCGCCAAAATTTGATGCGAGAATTAACTCGACACAAATTAACCCTCTTTTTGACAGTTGTAGTAAAGATGTAAGTAGGGTATCGTTCTAGGCCGGGGATTAGGAGGGATTGCTAATCACTCTAAAATTAATTTAAAAACGTAAAAACAAAATTTAAAATACTAAACTAAAATAAAAACACTTAACTAGAAAAACTTAAAATAAAACTAACAAATAAACTAAAATAAATCAAAAGACTCAAAAATACAAAACTAGGCTAAAACTCGAAACACACTTAAAATGACTCAAAATAATAAAAACAATTTAAAATAAAAACTAGGAAAATAATTAGACGGAAATTAAATTAAAAGATTAAAAATAATAAAAAGTAACTAAATAATAATATTATAATAATGGGGGGATTGATTTTTTGATGAAATTGAAATTAAACTTAAATAAATTACAGAATTGACAAAAACATAAAATTAAAAGTGAACGGATAGACGACGGATTGGCTAGAGGATTTTTCTCCACACATGACATAATTGCAACCTAAATTGATTCCCAGTTATGAATTCAACAAACGAATGAATGACAATGTTCCAAATTAATTAGGTCCGCTTAAATTAACTTTCAGATTTCCCTAGATTCATTGAATTGGACGGAATACGCATCACAACCAAATTATTCTTATCAAGTTCCCTAACTATGGAATACGCATGATAGAGAGACATATCAAAGATCATTAAATTCAATGGAAATCATAAACATCGACTAGGCTTTCATAACTATGGAATACGCATGTTAATCCAACCTAGGGTTTACTAAACACAATCGTGACTAGCGATTTTTACTACTCATGAATATAAGTTCATAACGATTAGGTGAAATTCACTTATATTCTAGCATCAAGTCTAAGCATGCAAATTAAGTATCGACCCTTAACCCACATACATAGACAAGTTTTTAATCAACACAGAAAAGTAAACCACATCCAAACATTTATACATTCATAACTGGAGTAAATCAAATTAAATTACAAATATAATCATGGTTTCGAATTAACCTCTAGCCAATATAAATTTAATTACACATTATTTATAACAGAAATTAAAACAGAAATTAAAAATAAAAGTTGGAGGGATTAAACCAAAACTGAGGAGAGTGCACGGATTGCACCGTGTGCTTTCTGTGCAAGTTTTTGTTTCTTGCGCAAGGTTTACTCTCGGTGACAAATGACTGCACGAGGCAGCTGGTTCCGTGAGCCTCTGGCAGGTTCCTAGCAGCCCCGTGGCTGCTTCTTCAAGGCCTCCCCCGCAAGCTTTTTGCTCCGACTCCCAGGCTGTTCACTCCCCCGAGGCTTGCTAATCTTGACTGCCCCCAAGCTGCCAAGCTCCTGTTTTATTCCTGCCTTGCTGCCCAATGGCAGCCTCCCTCCAATTATTCTCCCCTGCTCGCTACCTTATATGGCAGCTCCTACTTCTCTTTTTTTATTTTATTTCCGTTCCTCACATGCTGCTCCACAACCTTTTCTTCAGCTTTTTTTTTATGCCGCTGCCTATAAGGCAGCTTTGCCTTTCTCTATATTTTTTTTTATTTCTTTTCTGTTTCTTTCTTCTCGTATCACTCCACTGAGATGCCTTTCCCCTGTATGTCACTATCCTTGCGCTCCACCGAATTGCCTCTTCATCATTATGTTTGCTTTTTCTTTTCATTTTTTATTTTCTTCTTTCTTGACCGCACTTCCTCAAACCTCTTTTCAGCTCTCCCTCATCTTCTTTCGGTGGAATCCCTCAGGCACTACTCATTTCCATTTTCTTCTTTTCTGCCCCGTGAGCTGCAATCAATTCTTTTTTTATTTGTTTTTATTTTTTTTAAAAGCTACAAAAATCAAATAAGTGAGCAAGGCATATATTTGTCACTTAAAATCTCAATTATGCTATTTTTATTTTCTTAGCAGATAAATTCTATAAAACACAAAAACAAAGTAAATAGCTCAAAATATGAGGAACTAACTAAGAAAAGACACGAGAATTTGATGTAAAAATATATATAAATATGAGCTTATCACGTACTTCTAGATTTACTATCGATTTGCATTTAATATCATACCTATACGTAGTATGATTTTTTGGAAACTATACATGTTTTATAGCGAGGGGTTATAACGTTTTCAAAGGTTTTGATTAAAACTTTATTTTCAGGCCCATTCACCCTTGTTTTTCGCCCCTCCAGGTTCTAGTAGCAAAGTTTTCATACCGACAAGGATTACTGGCCAATCTGGGTTTAGACGATTACCATTGATTGTATAATTATCACCCTATTTTATTGTACTGTACTATACTATACTTATGCTCTGTCATTACGTGTGAAATGGGTTCATTCCCGCTGACCGTGCACTCTTATATTTAGGCACTTTTAGGTTTAAATTTATTCACATTTTCCACATCACTACACTTTATGGCTTCATCACTTTCCAAGTGTCGGCTAGCACAACTCGATTCGGAGTCTTAGTGGACATCCTGGGTCGAGATGTGTCATATGCGTTTTTTTTTTTAAATTACCTTCTTGCTAGTTTTTCTCATCAAACTTGAGGTGCTTTGATAAAATTTCTATTTATGAGGTTACTTTATTAAGATCATTTCTCTAAAAAAAATCAACCAATTTGAAAATCGTATTGCATTGCCATTATATTGTCGTGATTGTTTGAGTGTTTAGCTTAAAAATAAATAAATTTGAAAATGTTGTGATATTAATTACATGTGTTGATGTGTAAATTATTAGTAGATTGTATTTAGAATACTTAAAGATCTTATTCCTTTGTGATTGTATTATTTGCAAGGTAAGGAATACTCATCAGTTTACTATAAATAAAAGCACGAATGATGGAAAATAAGCATCACATAAATTCCTCATCTCTGTCCCTCTGATGTTGCACCCTCTCTCTCATAGGCCACAACATGTTATCAAGCATGCTCCTGACGTTGCGTTAAGAAACTGAAGGTTATATGCTATAAACTCGTTCACAAGATACATCATTGCAATCTAAATTCTTCTAAAATACGGTCTAAACGTCGATACTTTTTCAGCTTGATTGCTTGAAGCATTCACCATTGAACAAGCACTCTAATTTCATTTTAGAATTATATATTCTACTTAAATTATGGTTAGTAATTATATTATATTATATTACTACTGTTTAATTGTAGTGAATTGAATCGAGTGTGAATAAGCAAAGAAAAAAGAAGAAAAAATGGGATTTTTTTAACTCTAAAGTGATTTAGTTGCAATGTCATACAATTGTTAAAAATATGTTAAGTTAGCCTTTAAATGATGACATGACAAATATAAGGCCCACATTTTTTATGACGTGGCAAATTAAAAAAAAATTATTGAAGAAAAATAATTTAAAAAAGGAAAAAGATGGGCTTACCCTATTTTCCAAGGACCTTTAGAACTGGAACCAGATCCCTTCCGGGCCCAACAAATCTAAGCCTAAGGATCAAATGATCCGAGCCATTGAAATTTGATCCAACGGCTCCGGAGGGGATCCAGTTGCTTTAGAACCTATAGTGCTTCACCAATGCCACCTCTACTCGCTATCTTTGAGCATGACGTCACCTTCACCTCCACCTACAATGTTAAGGCTAACTCTATCCACGTCCTCTCCAACGTCACCTCCACTAGCGACCTCGCCAACCAACGCCAAGGTCAGCAAGCCTAACCTCGCCCAATGTGTCAAGTCCATGCTCTATTGCCTTGACGCCATTATTAAGTGCATCAACTGAATCAACGACGTCAAGTAGGCCGTCAAAGCCCATGACTATGAGTCTGCCATTAATTATGTCTAGAGCTTCCTTAGATCAACTCCAAATACATGAATTCCAGCATCGACCAGATGAAGCATTCTAATGTGTTGAGATTCATCACCACATCATTCTCGCCTTCTGAACCAGTTATCAAAACCAATCATTGATGTTGCCATCTGGCCCCTTATTCAGAAAGATGAGAATTTATGACCAAAACCGGTTGGGAGAGCTGCTGGAAAACTAGACAACAATAAAGGGTGGAATAGATGGTGCTTTGGACGGGGAAGATGAGTTTTTGGTTTATTTATTTTTTACTTTGGTTTATTTTTTTTATTTAATTTCATTTTGATTTATTTGAAATAATCAAATATTTAAAATATAATTTATTTTTATCTACATGGCATAATTGATTGCCACGTCAGCAAAAATATCAGCTTGCATTTGCCATATCATCATTTAGCAGTTAATTTAACAAAATTTCTAACTATTGAATGACATTGGACCTAAATCATAACTCTGCATATGAGTTTAAAATGTTTTAAAAGGACGTTTGTTGCATTCAAACTTAAAAAGAGGCAAAATATAATTTATCAAGTAACACCTCAAGCCAAACACAATAAGACATAAATTGAATAAAAAATTAAGGTTTAGAGGGCATGATAGACAATCTGATAAGAAACGCATTAAAATTTTGTTGACTAGGAGACAAAGACTTATATTGTTGAAAATCTGCCCTAAAAGCCAATCATATAATGATACTTTACGGACATTTCACATATTAAGCTAATCTAGTTTAATATACATAAAGGGCAAATATTATTGTTTAAAGCTGTCTCATATAAATGTTATATGTTTAAACGATAAGTCCAAGGAATATGTAATTAGGAGAATGTAATCTAAAGAAGTTAGGTTCATGAGACCATTCTCTTTCGTATACATATCCTAAACGTTCCTGATCATAGGATTGCCAATTGGGCATTAACAGTCCATTAAGATCAGTACGTGCTATGTCTTCTCTCAGGGAGAGTGACTGGTCTTGAGTCAATGGTGTGACTGACACCAAAACAAGCATGTAGGTGCTCAATAGAGAATGAGTTCATTGAACACGATCAACGAGGAGTTCTCATACTCATGTCACATGAGAACTCATGGTTGGGATAATGCAAAGTAGTCCTTTGACCTGAGGCATCATAGTTGTCTTGTGGTTAGGTCCTTGATCTTTGACTATGTCAAAGTCACTCCGTCAGAGGGTATCCACGACATAGTTGGGGTTAAGTGAATGCGCAACAAGGGATCTCTAACCTTCAAACTGTTTGAGGGAGAATACTCTATGATATGATTAAGAATCTCTAGCCAGAGTATGAATGAGATTTAGGAAGTCGTTCCAAATAACATCAAGGTAATCATATAAGTAAATGAATCACATTGGATAGTAGACATGAATAAACTATCAAACCAAACAATGCGGTCACGAGTATTGTATTAGAGAAATACCGTATTGCATTGTAATCCTAAACTGAATAGGTTCTCCACCTCTTCTGATTAGCTTGGGTAGCCATGACATACTGCTAGGTGTCACTCATGGTTTGTGGAAGTCCTAAACATGTATAATCATTAAAGGGAGAATTGAAAGTAAGTTTCAATTCACAATCGATTTGAAAGAGTTCTAATCGTCCACTGCCTCGCTAAAAGGAACCTAATGGATCGTACACCGTGTAAGGTAGAGATTGAAGAAACAATGGAGATGAGTAAGGATAATTAAATGGTTTAATTATTTATGGCTAGGATGAATTAATATGTTAATTAATCAAACGAATAAGTTCGTTATAGACCTTGGGTTAGTTTTGGGCCTTAAGGCCCAATGGGCTTCGAACGTCAAGCCCATTGACTTAAGTTGTATGACAACTTAATGACTAAAATACATAAGGGCCCAAACAGCCCTATAAACCCTTAAGGCCGGCCATATAGAGAATGGAGTGGGTTTTGGACTTATTACAAGTTTGCCACTCCAATGAAGGTAGGTATAAATGTGACTTTATAGCATTTTCTTCATTAGGGTTTCTTTTGGAGAAAAGATGAGAACACAAAACTCTCTTTGCTCTCTAAGAGGCCGGCCACCCTAGGAAGGTTTTACTAGCATCTAAATCTTCCTAGGTCACTCATCTCCTCATTAATGCTCTCTTTGGTGTGGATACTTAGAGGTTCTCTATTTTGGGAACTTGGAGAAACCTTTCAACCATCCTCCTCCAAGAAATCCATGGAGTTAAGAAGCAAGGAATGAAGGCCCTATCCTTGGGTGATTAGCCTTTGCTTATGCAAAGAGGAATCAACAAAGGTATAAGATTTATCAACTCACTTTGTTCTTGAGTTGAGTCTTGGTTCACTAGGTTTTGAATTTCATGGGTTAAGTTTTGTTTTTGAGTGCATATAATATGATTCCGCCTTTAATTGTTAATTGCATTTTGTTGATGTTGCTCAAATGAACTTGTTTTTCACAAATTTTCCTTCATATATGATTCTAAGGCCTCCTCCAAATGCCAAATTACCCCATTTATCCCCCCCATCAAATGCGTGAACTCGCTTGCATTTGGGCCATTCTCAGCCTGCCCACTCGCCGACGCTCCCCAAGCAGCCCGCATCAATTCAGCTCCTGACAGCGGGAGGCCCACTGTCAGGGCCCGCATCAATCGAACAGCCATAATTTAAGGACTGTTGGTTGATCCAACGATCCATATTCAAATTTTGTTTTTGTAAAATATGTTATTTTAAAATACATTGAATCCAACGGCTGAGATCGAATATAATCAAATCTAATTGTAAAAAAAAAGATTTAACGTCCCAAATTTAAGGTTAAAATAATTAAAAAATTTATTTAACTCTACAAATACCTATGTATTTGTTCAAACATCCACACAAAGCTCAATTTTCTCTTACAATTCATCCAATTTATCTTTCTACCATTTCCTTCCATTTCCAAATTGTTCAACATGGCAAGAGAACATATTAGAGGTCGTAATTGAACCTGTGAAGAATATGTTGAACGGTTGGTGAAGAGTAGTTTGACCGGTATATTAGATGTTGAACGGTATATCAAGTTTGATAACACAATTGATTGAAAATTTGAAAAAGAAGTTTTAACTAATTGTACTATGACATTTTATATACCCCTAATTCCGACACAATAAAACATTTCTCCACCTTGAAAGAGTGGTTTGACCGAGATTAAATATTTTGCACTCAAAATGAGTTAAGCTTCTTTGTGACCTGAATTATTGATTGACACATATTTAAAAATTTAATTTGATTAACTTTGTTATACTTAACGAGTATCAAATAATAACGGATCAAGCCACACCAAGTGGACTTGGATCCTCTCCGGATCCCCTCCATGGGGATCCTAGGGATCAAACCATAAGGGCCGTTCATAAAAAATCGTGCGGCTAAAATTAAATGATTTTTATATTTTTAAAAATAAAGCAGTTTCGTTTTGCGTAAAATACATTTAATTGTAACCCCACGATTTTTGATGAACGACCCATGTGGCTTGATCCCTAGAATTCAAGTCCACACCAAGTATGAAGATTTGCTCTCGGTCCGACCCCCTCTTTCTCTCTCTCTCTCTCTCCGTTCAAACCTGGCGAGTGGCGACACGACATCTGATCTCAGTAACGAAGTAATACCAACACAAAATCACCAAACTACCCTTATACCTACACCGATATTTACACTTCACAGCCGGCAACTCCACACGAAATTTCCCCGACCCCACACGACTCGTTCGGTATTTTACTCCCAGGAGTACCTATATAATGCTTCGCCGCGGAGATTTCTATCAATGCCTTTTTTCTGTTCATCCAGACGAATCCTCCCGACGGAAATCCAGACTTCGAAGCCGATAAGTGTTCAAACGACGGACGTTGGATTTCCCAATTCGCTGTCGCGGACAGAAAACCAGAAGGAAAAATTCAAAATTGAAGGAGAACGGTGCCATAGAGAATTGTTTCGAGTGTTTGAGCTGTCTGATTGCTCTAATTTTTCATGAATTTTGCAATACGAACCCGTAAGTTTGATTTAATCACAATGTTCTTGTTATTTTGCTGATTATATACACTTTATGATTTTTCAATGTGGGTTTTTTAAGTTTCTCAATTTTGGGTATTTGATTGAATTGTTTAATTTTTGTATGCATTGGAGAATTGTCGTTATTAGTTTGTTTGGTTGCCGAGAATATTAGAAATCGCAGGGAATCAAATTTGAGACTTTTGAGCATCTTAGAGCTCAATTTGTAACGGATTGTATCGAAAGGTTTCGAATTTTCTGATGGGGAATGTAGAATTAATTTTCCCACGTATTTTCTTGGCAACCAAACAGTGTTACAGGGTTTCCAATAACTTTTAGATGACATTGGTTGCTTCTTTTTATGTGGATTCTTCCAATTAGGAAATCACTTTGTTTGAGTTTTATCCAGTTACATGTTATGCAGATACCGGAAAAGGATCCGAATCATGATCACGGAACTGGACTTTTCGATGCATGTATTAAAGAATTTAGAGATTTGAGGTTAGATTATAATTGGGGTTTCACAAAAATTTGAGTGGTTGATAGTAGGTTTGACCCGATGAATGTGGTTGGCAAAGTTGGGAGCCTAATTTCCCAAGGTGTTTACTCTGTTGCCACCCCTTTTCATCCGTTTGGCGGGGCTGTTGATGTCATTGTGGTTCAGCAGCAGGATGGGACGTTTAGGAGCACGCCTTGGTATGTCCGGTTTGGTAAATTTCAGGGTGTTCTCAAAGGTGCGGAGAAGATGGTCTGCATCAATGTAAATGGCACAGATGCCAATTTCCATATGTATCTTGATAACTCAGGTGAGGCATATTTTATAAAGGAGGTTGAATCAGGTAAAGTAAGTGAGATAAATGGGGTTGTCAAGGATTCTGAAAATTCAGAAGCTACACAAGGGGATAATACTTTCGTTGGTGATGGCCAAAGTCATGACATTCGTAGACTTGAGCACAGTGTCTCTGATTCAGTGGTGGTTGAAATGAGAGAGGAACACAATTCGTTTGGTGCAAAGCGGATGGAGAGGGCAGAATCTGATGTTGATCGGAGGTTCAATGAATTTCAAGATGAGCAATCTTCTCTAGAGGGTTCTGTTGAGTTATTGGGGTATGGGTCTAGTCGATACGATAATCTAGACAGTGAGCGTATTTTGGAATCACAGAATTTAAACTCGGAAGTTATATTGGTGAGTGTAGATGGTCATGTATTGACAGCTCCCATCTCAGCATCAGAACAGACCGCAGAGAATGTGGAATTAGACACACCTCGATTCAATCTGGGTCCAGGTGAAGAGACGGACTTCTGTGAAGGCAATGAGGAGTTTAGTTCTGTTGAAACTGCTTGGGCTGCTGATTATATCAGTAAGCTGAATGCATCTACAGCTAGTGTTGCTTCTGGGAATGTCAGCGGCGTCCAGAAGGATGATAATGTTATTGGACATCAGTTGGAAGTTGATGAAAGAGAAGGGGAATGCGCATGTCAAGCTCAAGAAACACAAAAGACTTCAACACAGGAAAGAGATCTTCAGATAAATAGCGATTCAGAAGGCACATCTGCTAACAAGGAAGATGTTTTCAAGTGCTGTTTGGAACTAGAAGAAAAGGCCAAACATGAAGTGAAAGATGTTGTTGAAAATATGGGATCCTCATTGGAGGTTCAAAGTTCACCAGAAACATCTCATGAGACTCTTCCTGTGGTTGATAGAACTGAAGATGCTACTGTTGATTTGAGAAATAATGATGGGGTATCTGCATCTTCTGGTTCTGTTTCACCCAACAACAATATGCCTCCACATTTGGAAGTAGGAAGTGAATCAATTGAGAAAATTGTGTGTTCTGCAGAACAAATGAGTATTGACAGCATTTCTGTACATTCTGTCAGTAACGATCCAGACTGGAAGGATGGACAGTGTGTTACATCAGCAGTGGTTGATGGGGCAGAGATTAATCAACAAAGACCTGTAAGTGTAGATGAATGCAGTAAAAGTGAGCTAATAGAACCCCCAAGAGAATCTTCAAGTGAAGGAACACAAAATGAGCTAATAAAACCCCCAACAGAATCTTCAAGCGAAGAAACACAAAATGAGCTAATAGAACCCCCACCAGAATCGTCAAGTGAAGAAACACAAGTCCATTCAAGCATAAGTAAGCACCTCTTACTGGCTCCAATTGTTATTTAAATTTCCCTATTTTGCCATAATCTAATTTCTGTTTATTGTTCTTACAATTCCCAGGGTTTGAGATTTCTCTCTGTGGGAATGAACTTCGCCAAGGTATGGGGGTGAAAGCTGCTGCTGAAACCTTTGCTGCACATCATGTATCTGCAGAGGATTTTATAACTTCTGCAACATCAATTTTGAAAAATGAAAATCTGATTGTCAGATATAGGGAAAGATACTTTTTGTGGGAAAAAGCAGCTCCTGCTGTTCTTGGAATGGCTGCTTTTAATCTAGATTTATCTGTTGAGCCCGAGGATGCATTTCCTGTCGAACAAGATGGCTCAGGAAAACCAAGGAATGAGGATCCTGGAACGCCTTCCACTCCTTCTCGACGCAGATGGAGGCTCTGGCCCATTCCATTTAGGAGGGTCAAAACACTTGAGCACACCGACAGTAATTCATCAAATGAGGATGAATTTGTTGATTCTGAATCTGGTCTGCAGAACTCACAAGTTGAAACAGTTCCTGAGTCCCCTCAGAAGCAATTTGTAAGGACAAATGTTCCCACCACTGAGCAGATAGCATCTTTAAATCTCAAAGAAGGTCAGAATATGATAACTTTCAGTTTCTCTACAAGGGTTTGGGGGACACAACAGGTTTGCCAATCATCTGGTGTTTCAACTATATTTTGGGCTATAGCCAGATAGAGTTACATATTTCTACCATTTAGCTGCTAACCCATGTTTTATCTTTACGAGGTTGATGCCCATATATACTTGTGGAAATGGAATGCCAGAATTGTAATTTCTGATGTTGACGGAACTATTACCAAGTAAGGCTGCTGTCATGTAATATGGTTTGGATTGCTAAATAGGATTGCATCTGCAACTTTCCATTGCCATATGAGATGTAGTTTAGTGCTGGACAGTCATGCAAATTAGTCCTTTGGACTATTGACAGCACATGAAATCTGCAAAGCTATAAAAAAATAAAACATTTCAAAGATACAAAAAAGACAAGATATTTTACCATCATGATAATATTAATGCTTAGTTGAATGATAAATTTTTTCACCTTGATGCATTTTACCAGGTCGGATGTGTTAGGTCAGTTCATGCCATTAGTTGGAAAGGATTGGACACATACTGGTGTATCTAGACTTTTCTCTGCGATTAAGGTACATCTCTTGATTGCATAACTTATCATTTAAGGTTATCGGGTTGATTCTCAGTCAAGGTTCATTAAGGCCATTGTCGGAACATTGCAATTAATTTTTATAATTTTATTTTTACATTGTCATGGACTGATTTGCTTTCCTTTTGTGGACGGGTATCTAATATTGATTCCTGCTTTTACTACAGGAAAATGGATATCAGCTACTGTTTTTGAGTGCACGTGCAATCGTACAGGCATATCTAACGAGAAGCTTTTTACTCAACCTAAAACAGGTATCTAATAATAGCCTGATTTTTGGTCTCCCTGTCCTTCTAATCCAACATCAAATTTTTGTTCTTTACCTCCTTTATGTGATTAAAGGCAGATATTTGACTTGTAAGATTGAGATTGTCGAGGCTTTGTTGATAGAATTGCATAACCAATTTGGTTACTCTCCTGTACTTGCAGGATGGAAAAGCTTTACCCAATGGACCTGTTGTTATCTCACCTGATGGATTATTTCCTTCATTGTTTCGTGAAGGTGAGGTCATCTCTGTAATTTATGTTCTGCTTGCAGAACTAACTTTGTTATAATGTTGTTTGTGCCCACTCTGTTCTGTAGATGTTACTGCTTTTCTCATGAAGTAAATCTCTGTGAAAATTAAACCCAAAAGGAAACTAACAATGGAGAAAGGCAAACATTGGAAGTTTTGTAGTGTTTATCACAAAATAGATATTTTAGATGGTGGTAGGTTGATTTGGATCAAATCGGCGTATTTTGGCCATGACATTGTTATGTGTGGTGCTGTTGTTAAACAAGCAACTATTCTTGCTCTCTAGTTCACTATTGATATCCAATAAGACCAATGTTTGAAATATCCTGGATATGCTTGATATTTCCACGGAAATATCCAAAAATTCAAGGAACGATATGGAAGGAGGGGGTGAAGTCTAAACTTCACCCCATATCCGCAATATTTCTAGAAATCAGTCAATTTCCTCGATATTTTCAGGAAATATCCAGTGTTTGTAGATAATTTGCAAAAGGTTTGCAGGAAATATTCATGAGCCTATGTATTCTTTATTTTTTAAATTCTTTCTTTATGGTATTAGTTTACTTCAATAAAACTTGTACTGCTTTCATGACGAAAATTTCAACTAAGTTATGTATAATTTATTCTTTCTAGTGAAATGCTTCATCTTATTACTTGTTATTAGAAGGAAGTTTTTCTTCTCACATATCACATACCTATTGTTTACACAATATCTAATCATTAATTCTTGATTCATACTTGTGTTGTGGCTTCATATGACATTCCCTAAAAATTAATTTTTAATTTCCATGTTTTTAAGCAAATTCCCATCATTTCCATCAAAGGCAATCGATATCGATATCGATATAGATATACTATATATCTATCGATATTTCCACAAATTTTTCTATCGATATTTCCACCGATACCGATATTTTAAACACTGGATGAGACTCACGTTCTCTATACATTTGGATATGCAACCATGAGAACCTTTTGATGTGTCATTCACTTGGCTTTGACGGTACTGACTTGATCATTTGTTAGTTCATTGACCTTTGACAAATAAGACATTAGTTTATCTCCATTATACATCATACCACCACTGCCATATACTAAATAGCTCATTTAGTTGCTTACGATTTTGAATTCTGCCTGCTTTAAGTTTTGAGATTATATAGTTAGTACTGATCAGTTTGTTTTTTCCTATTTGCTGATGGCAGTTGTAAGAAGAGCCCCACATGAATTCAAAATTGCCTGTTTAGAGGTAAGTAGCAAATAAAGTTAAGCTTGAGTTCAAATTCGAACACTTTGGGTTGTATCCCTTTCTTCTAACGGTTGCAATGCATGCTAAATCTTATATTGCAGGACATTAAAAAACTCTTCCCTGCCGATTACAATCCATTCTATGCAGGATTTGGAAATAGAGACACAGATGAGCTCAGCTACAGGAAAATTGGGATTCCGAAGGGCAAAATATTCATAATCAATCCCAAGGTATATTTCATATTTATCTTCCGGTGATGGTTTTTACAAACGAAAGAGAGCATTGCATGTCTCTCGTGTGGCTAAACCGTGGTGATTAACTGGCAGGGTGAGGTGGCCATCAGCCATCATCCCGTTGATGTGAAGACGTACACATCTTTGCACACTCTTGTCAACGACATGTTTCCTCCAACTTCATTGGTTGAGCAGGTAAATACTCTTTTGCATCCTTTCCTCCGAACATAATCCATAGTATCTAACTCAATTTTTTGTCTTCATCGCTGATGATGGACGAACCTGGTTTTCGACATATGTGCAGGAAGACTTCAACTCGTGGAACTACTGGAAAGTGCCATTGCCGGAAATTGACTGATGGATGTCACTTGCAGAAAAGCATTCCCCTTCAGCCAAACACGTCGGTGTTGGTGGCTTTGAGGACGAGCTATAGACGAAATCAAAAGAACGATACTCCAGAGTGTTGCTGATCATCTCCATTCTATGCACATAATAGAACTGGTGGTTACTCTTTTTTGGTCAGTTGTATTATCAGTGTACTATCCAAGCCATTGACACTGTACTAGAATTTCCGAATTTTGATAGGAAAGAAGAAAGCTCTCTTAAAGAATAAAAGTTCTTGTCACACTTGCCCCTCCCATTTTGCCCTTCTCCTTTTATATTTGTGAATTACATTTTCTTTGGCCACTTAGCTAGCATAGATTGTCCCTTCCTTGTACTTAAGTTGAAACCTCTCTTGCCACTTTGTACTGCGGATCTCCCTAAAAACAAATTTGAGCCAAATTATTATGGTTAATTCATTGTGAGGTTTAATTCACTTTCTTATCCTTCAACGTAGATAATATCTAATGTATTAAAAAAATAAGTTGAAACCTCTCATTTTGTAGTTTAGAGTAATTTGAAATATCGTTTAATTGGAAAAATCTTCATGAAAATTGGAGCATTGGTACTTTGGCTTTAGGATTTTTGTCCCTGGATTAGAAATCCCTGAAAAACATGAGTATTACAAGTGATGGATTCGCCCTAGTAATTTGAATCATCCTCTCGTCCGGATCCAAACCCTTTTATCCCTCCCTCCCCCTGGATCACTTGTATTAAAAAAAAAATGAAAATTTGATCCCTAAACTAAATATCCACATATAAATTTTATTAGTATGTTTCTTATTATCAAGTGCTAATTGAAATTCCTAATGAATAAAAAGTGGTTAAAAAAAGAGAATTAAATTTTAAGCCTGGAACGACGTCGTGAACGCTAAAAAAATTTAGGCGTTTTCTTGCGAGAATTCCTCCGGGCCCCCATACCACCAACGTTGTCAGACTCGTGATGCGTCGAATGCAACTGGGAAGAAGGAGGGCAGTTTGGTAAATTCGTAGTCCAAAAAGGCCAAAAAGGAATCGAATCAAAAGGGAAAAGAATTAGAAAACCGCGCAAACAAAGCACTCCCAACTAAAACCAGAAAAAACCGTTCATTTCGTTTTGCAGTTGCACCCAAAAGAAATCGCTCGACTCCTTCCTCTTCGTCTTCCTCTTCCGGCATTCATCAACCCAAAATCAACAAAAATCAGCCCAATTTCACCATTAAATCTGTAATTTATTCTTTTAATTTCTCAATAGTTATTTCATTATTTGTTTGGAGGGCGGCAAATTGCGAGAGAAAAAGGAGAGAGCGTGCGTCGGATGACATGTCGTGGATTAGAAATGCGGTGAACCTGGCAGTGGAAGCAGGGGCCGCCAACAGCCTCACCCGCACCGTACGCAACTACACCGACACCGTCGTCCTCCACGCCGGCAATGCCGTCGCCGGCGGAGCCAGACTCCTCCTCCCTGACCGCATTGTACTATTTTCCTCACTTGTTTTCCGTTTGACAAAAAAAATAATATTTTGATTCAAGTCCCCTTATTAATGTCGTATTTTCTGTTTAATTGGATGGCCTGTTTGGAAGTTTTTCAGAATGGCCAAAAGAATTTCTGGTTGTAACACATACACTTGTAATTGCTTTTTCAAAAAGCAATTGAATTTTGGTTGGGAAATTGATTGTTGCACTCCCCTTTACTCCTTTCCACTCGCCCCTCTTGTTTCTAATTTTAAAATTGAATAAATAAGGGGAGAATAAGGGGCAAAACGAGAGAGCGAAAATCAGTTCAACAAGCTTCTATCGAAAGTGCTTTTAGTAAAAATGCTTTCGAAAAGAAGTGCATTTTAGAGAAACATGTCCAAACGGACCCAATTTATTTCGAGAAAAATGAATGCCCTTTTCACATTTGCTTTATTTATTTGTTTGGTTGGTGTTGGTTTGCGCTTTTGTATTTTAACTTTTAAGTTTTGTTTGCACGGTTTTTGCTACTCAGCGTCCAAGGAATTTACAGAGTTTTAAGCAGACTGTGAAAAGATTGGAAGAAGTTTCTGTTTCTTGTAGAGGTGTAGAAAGGGTTCAGCTGCTGAGGAGGTGGCTGGTTTCACTCAAAGAAATCGAGAGATTGTCCACCCTTTACAATGGGAGAAACGGAAAGGGTTCTGAAGACCACCTTAAATCCGATGAGTCAGCAGACTCCCCGGGGAAACCTACCCTGGTGATTAAATCCTACACTTTGTGTTCGCTGTTGTTGTTTTTTAGTTGCTCTTCTGTAATTCTTGCTTTAATGTTCGCGACAGGTTTACTACGTAGACTCTGATGCTGGAGATGAACCGAAAACTTTTCGTGATGTCTTTCTTCATAGCCAAGCTCTGGAGGGCATGACATTATCCATGGTAAGTTGAACAAGTACAAATGTTCGCTTTCAATAGGCTTGATAACATTCTCCTTGTAATATAATATCTGATGAGTGAGATTTCTCTATTCATACTTGGTTGACATAGAATTAGAAGGAAGTGTTTATTTTCTGCTACCAACTACAAAGCTGATCCCTAGTGTATATATGACGAGTGAATAGAGCACCGTATTATATAATAATCGGGCGTCATCACGGTGTGCATAATAATTCCATTATAAGTAGAGAGAACCTTTTTTTGAATTATACACCGAAAATTTGAATGAAATGTTTCTGATGGATTAAGATTTCTTTTTCCTCCTTCTAACCTGTGTGAAAAGTTTGAGAAGTGTGATATCTAGAATTTTCATCCTTTCAGCATTCCCTTGAGTTTTAGTGACTTCTGTATGCAATGGCTGGGCTTTGTATTTGCTGATCCATGGAGTTTAACCGCAGGTTAACTCTTTTGTATGACTCAGATTCTTGAAGAACCAAATGAGGAAGAAGTTTCGCTACTTTTGGAGATATATGGGTGATTTTTCTCACTCTTCGAATCTTCTTATTATGGCCGAATGTTATTGTCATTACTTGTTTGGGATAACTTAGGTCCTTGAAATTACAGTTTTAGCAAAATTCTATTCGGTTGACTAAAAAATATATTTAAGATTTATCTAAACTCTAAAGATAGCTTTTGCAGATAATATTTTTTGAATATTAAATATTACGTGAATTTTCTTGTATGGTTATATACAGGCTCTGTCTTACAGGAGGAAAGGAAGTACATAATGCAGTAATGAGCAGCGTACAGAATTTGGCAATTGCACTTTCATACTATCAAGATGAAGTACTGGTAAGGACGGGGTATGCATGCCTTCAGCATTACAGCATGCGCATTTACATGGGGTTTAGATTGTCTGCCTCTAAATAATATTGATATCAGACACCTAAAAGGGGTCCCTATATTCAGCTTTTGCAAGGGGCCATATAAATCGCAGGACCTGATCCTGTACTCTAAATGGTACTAGGAAGCTCATTTAGCCGATGGAACCATTAAGTATGCTACAATTTGATGCAAGTTTCCCGTCCTTTGATTTATGATCTAATAAATTAATGTTGTGCTTGAGATTTTCAGTCTCAATCCAATCCAAGTTTTAAAGATATAAGGTGTTTCGTGTTAGAATTGATATATTATTATCATTTGAAGGCTCAAGTTCCCAACAAATTGTTCCCTTTTTTCTCATGTTCTCAAACTGTCATCTTCTGTATGGCAGAGCATGGTTTTCTCTCTACATGATGCACCGTGTTTTTAATTTTCTAGATTATACCATAGCTTAAGTAAAAAGCAGCAGCATTTTTAACATCACACAATCATGTTGCAAACTAAATTTTTTTATTTTAGCACCTGCATCCCTTCCTCTCTTCTCTGTTTTACTTTCTACAACTCTTTTCAGATAAAGCGAGAAGAATTGCTCCAATTTGCTCAAAGTGCAATTGCAGGGCTGAAAATAAATGCAAATCTTGCAAGGTGGTCGTTGAGGAACACAGTTTTTCCATTTTTATTGTTGCATGTTTGGGCATTGACAAACGCACTAAGAGATATTTGGAATGTAAATGACTGTTTTATTATTGGTCTTTGATGTATTGTGTTGTGCTGGTTTTTTCTTTGATATATAATAGCTCCACTTCATGCCTTGAAATGTTAAGTTTGTTCTCTATATGCTGCAGTAGGCATTACATATCAAAGTTACAATTACATGTTTGAATGTTGATAGTCAGTACGCTTTCTCAATATGTATAATGCATATGCACTATATATGTATATATATGATCTCTGCGTGTGTGCGAGCGCGTGCATGTGTTCTTTGTGTGCATTTGATTTATGAAACGTCATACCAGTTAAGCATGATTATTTTTGTAACTGTCTTTCTATACCATTTCAGTTTGAGCTCTTATAGTTTGGTTGTCTTTGGTAGTTGATTTGTATAGGAAAGTAATAATAGTATTTATTTTTGGATTGCTTATCTATTGATTTCCTTTAATGAATGTTGATTCACCTAATCTTGTTCTCCACATCTTCCGGTGACTTGTTCTGTGCTCTCAGAATAGATGCTGAAGCCTGCAGTATAAGCGAAGAACTTGATAAATTGATGGCACACCAGAAGCCTCTTAGTGAAGGTTGTGAAAAATCATCTGAGAAGACAAGAGATGCAACAATAGAGGTAAGCTTGATGTTCTTATTTATGAAGATGCACGACATACGTATGCAAATCCACTCACATTTGCATGGAGTTTCACGCACACACACAGATACATAGCCCATACATGCACAGACTTCAATTGAGGTGATTTTATGTCCAACTTTTATTTTGACTTTAGGAAGACATCTCTTTTCTTGTTTGCATACTTGTTTTAATATTGTTTTGATTTATCTATGCTTCTGTAATAATATTTGCATATCCAATGTGTTCCTAACTTCCCATTTCTTAACACATTAAAAAGCATAAAAGTATGTATTATCTTAGTACTGTAATCATCACTTGACCATTTCTGTTTATCTTTTTTATTAGAGCTGTGCACTGCGCTACGGTTAATTTAGTCCAAGGATTGTGCTCAACTAATTTTAGAAGAAGGATAAAAGAATGTGAATAGGGTCTTTTGGGTTCAGATTTTGTGCAGTTGTGCCAAGCACGGTTCAGGCAGCTAACTGGTCATTCATTTTTAGATGCAGTTGTATTTGTGATGATTTTTATAAGGAGTTTTGGTAGTTAAGTGCAAATGACTGAAAGTTCTTATTTCTTTACAGAATTTAAAAGACGCACTTGTAGAAATTCAACTATGTTCCAGGTTGGAGGCTCTGTTACTAAAGAAGAAATCATTGAGCAATGGGGACTCACCCGAGATGCATTATGAAAAGGTCAAGGAAACCAATTGTCAAGTAATCTTACAGAAGTTCTAAAATTCTTCTAGATTTCATTTTTTCTTTTGTTACTGAACAAGAAGCTTAACTGTGCCGCTAGAGGGGCACTGCACCTGTTCAGGATATTAGGCTCCATATTCTTAGTCTTGGGTCAAGACTTCTCTTATTAGTATTTAACTGCCATGTTCTATGTCTTGCAGGTTGAGAAATTGAAAATATTATCAGAATCTCTTGCTAACTCCACCTCACAAGCTGAAAAGCGCATTTCAGACCACAGGTTTCAAATATTATCTTAAAAGATTTTTTCTTGTGTCTATGGGTGCGAGTGTATGCATGCAGGTTTCCATTCTCTATTTTTCTGTCCCTGTATCACTGCATATGTGTCAAGAAAATAGATGCTTGAGTTATCACATCCGTTGTGGAGATTTCCGTCATACCAAGTATACCAATAATTTAAAGAGTTAGCATGTATTTATTTATTTCTTTTCCATTGTGAAGATAGTGTTCACCATGACTGCGTTTGACCAATGATTTGAGTTTAAAGAGTTATCACATCCTGTGTGAAGATAGTTTTGTGTGGAATTGTAAAGGGATAGTGCACTTTGTGATCAATTCTTGTTTAGTGCATGTCAGGGCATGCATCTCCAATATGATATTTGATTAATTGCTATTTGACATGGAAAATGTGTAAATTTTGACCATATGCGTTTTCTTAATCTGGTTGGCTTTGATTTTGGTAAAATGTTTTTCTTTGTTTTGTCCTTCAATACTTCAAGCAGGTTTCAGGAAGAAGAAGCACTCAGCTTTCGTGTAGCTAAAGCTAACGAAGTAAGCCAAGTTGAGAAGGTATATTGCCTCAAAGGACTTATTTGCGTCTAACTATGTAACTCTTTTCCACAGATATGTCTTGATTGAATAAGGTACAAATGTTAATTGAGGCTCAATAAGCCTCTCTATTATGTTAATTTCTAAAATGAGTTTTAGTTGCCCAGGATTTGTGGTATCCAACACAATGGTGTGTGCCAATTTAGTTTGATGATTAAATAAAAACTGCAGAGATCACCCTCAGTTTTCATACCCATGGCTAGTACGTATAGAAACTGTTATGTTAGAAAGGCCTGTTATCATATAGTCATCTGTAATAATATTTTACACAAGAGATAAATGACATTTTTTATTGGTGCACTGTTAAATTTTAATTTGGATATAGTGGACTGTTTATTCGGGATAAATTTGTTTGGTTGTGATCATTTTGTTGTTGAGGTACACAAATTTTAGTAAATTTTCAGGAACTGGTTGCGGAGATTGGAAAACTTGAGAGGCAAAGAGAAGAACTCCAAAATGAACTGAAAAAGGTTCCTCCTGTGTTTCTTATGTCACTCTTTTTATGCTTTCAAAGAAAATATGCACTTTAGGAGATCGCAGTCATTCCCAATTCTGTTTATTTGATTGTTAGTTCTAAATCGTCCGTGTGAATGGAGCCTATCAAATGTCAAATGTCACTCCTGCCAATTCTAGTCTACAAAATGAATCCTGTTGAGTGTTTTTTTTTTTTTTTTCTTTCATAATCTTTGGCTGGAGAATGCATATACAACCGAACATTATTTTATAGGTGATTATCGCATTGAAGGCCGTTCGTGCACGCCTTCACAATGCAAGGGAAGAAAGAGAACAATTTGATGAAGCCAGCAATCAGATTCTTGTACACATAAAAGCAAAGGTACAATAGATTTTTTATTATGCCCTGGTTCAGAATGCATACATTACGTATGGTTTTTACTGCTCTAAATTGGATGAAAATTTGATAGCTCGCTACGGTGTATCTTTTTATATTTGTTTTCTTTAATGATAGGAAGATGAGCTATCAAAATCTATTGATTCATGTAAAGCAGAAGTTGATGTTGTAAATACGTGGGTTAGTTTTTTGGAAGATACCTGGGTTCTGCAGTCTTCGTACACAGAGCAAAAAGAGAAGCAGGTCAAGTATGTAGTTCTTATGTACACTGATCACCAAATTAATCTGATCTCAAATTTCCCAACATATTATGTCGGATAAATTTATATTTAAAACTGGAAATGGAACAAGTATTTGATACGATATACTTAATGATATGTGTACTTGCATTGTTGTGTCGTATTTGATGATTATGATATTTGGTTCTTTCATGTTTAAGTGGCGAACTGGAGAGATATGGAGACTATTTTGTGAATTTGGTAATCCAACTTCTCTCTACTTACAAGGTAATATTACTTTTCTTCATTGATAGTTGTTTTTAAATACTGCATCGTATTCGCCTGTTATCTATTACATTGTATTTTTTTCCACTTCATCCTCGTATCACAATTAGGCAAACTTGGGATCGTCAATCACTCTCATCAGGACTCGTGTTGAATGCTTGAACTCAAGTAAAGGGTAATTCTCTGTCTCTTTTAGCAGTTTTTACACCGTTAGATTGAGCCTCTGATTATTCATTTACATCAGAGCAAATATACCGGGCATAGATGATGGAAGTTCAAAAGAAAGCAACCCAAGGAAAAATCTTGAAGAGGATTATGTGGACATGGAAGCCAAGGTATGCATAAATCTTCCGCCTCTTCTTTTGCTAATATTATTGTTTGTCTAAATTAGTGCTTTATTATTCTTAAGCATTATGGAATGGAATTCATTGTTCTGTGTTTTTCGTTAATAAGAAAAAATATTTCTCAATCTATGCTTCTTTGGCCATTTTCCAGTTTCTGACCACCTTAAGTGTAGTGGATACCATGAAAAAGCAGTTCTATGTTCAAAGCGAAGGCATTTTCAGGTAGTTGAATGTGCTGTCATTTTCCCTTCTGCCATTAGGTGCACTTTTATGCACGTAACCTCACTCCTCTGATGTCGATGGATACACGGTGTTTTCTTGAATCAGGAGAGATGATGAGAAGGTCAAAGAACTCTTTGATGCCATCAAAAATTTAAATGACGAATTTGAATCCATTGACAGACCAATATTGGAAACTGAAGCTTTGCCACGGATACCAGAGACACCCTCTAGTGATAGGGCCATTACAAGTCCATCTCCTACCACTACCTCTCCTTTGACAACTGGGACTGCAGAACTCAAACAGGATGCCAGTTCTTCCTTGACTAAGGGAGAGAAGACACTGGACCCAAAGGAAGATACAAAACTAGGGCAGGAACTTGGTAAGACTGCCCCATTGTCCACCGGGACTCCAGAACTCAAACAGGATACCAATTCTTCCTTGACTAAGGGGGAGAAGGCACTGGACCCAAAGGAAGATACAAAACTAGGGCCGGAACTTGGTAAAACTGCCCCATTGACCACCGGGAGTCCAGAACTCAAGCAGGATACCAATTCTTCCTTGACTAAGGGGGAGAAGGCACTGGACCCAAAGGAAGATACAAAACTAGGACCTGAACTTGGTAAGACTGCCCCATTGACCACCGGGACTCCAGAACTCAAACAGGGTACCAATGCTTCCTTGACTAAGGGAGAGAAGACACTGGACATAAAGGAAGACACAAAACTAAGGCCGCAACTTGGTAAGACTGCCCCATTGACCACCGGGACTCCAGAACTCAAACAGGATACCAATTCTTCCTTGACTAAGGGGGAGAAGACATTGGACTCAAGGGAAGATACAAAACTAGGGCTGGAACTTGGTAAGGCTGCCCCATTGACCACTGGTACTCCAGAACTCAAACAGGATGAAGTTTCCAATTCTTTCTTCATCAAGGGGGCAAATACACTAGACCTGCAGGAAGAGTTGTTGAAACTAGACCCTGATCTTGGGAAGACCAGTCCAATGACCACTGAGACTCCAGAACTTAAAAAGCATGAAGCAAAGAAAAAACTGGCGAAACTACAGCCAGAACTTGGGAAGTTTGCCAAAGAAATCTCAGCAGATGAGATTTGCGATATGGTGTTTGATGAACTTGAAAAGGAAGTGAAAAGAAGTAGCTGACCGGCAAGAAATGTAGGCCAAATTTATACGGTGGAATATGCATTACGAGTGCATATTGATCTTATAACATTGCAGGTTTATGACATGTCTTGTTGAAGAAGCAAATAAGTAGGTCTCCTTCGACACAAGATGTAACGCTATGTATCTACAATCGACACTCCTTGTAGGTTGTAAAACAAAAGTTGACAAACACTGGAGTTGCTTAGGTCTATTGATGCTGTGTAAATTCTCTGATCCATTTGAAGATGTAGATAATACCTTGAAGAAAGTGGACTATATTCTCGTGTAGATACTGTAACTGTAAAATTATTCCAATATTGTGCTTTCAACAGTGTGGATGTAGTTTAGAAACTGATTTTCACCATTTAAAGAACAACAGTTTTGAGGGGCACGTATATGTATTTCACAATAACTGATCATCTGACTGGCATCATTAGTTTCTTTGAAAAATTTAAAATCGTACCATATACCCTTTTGCAAATTAGAAGGGAACTTACACCAAGTGATTGGTTCTTTGGCTCAAAGAAGCTTAACATATCACTGCGGTGATACTCGAAGCCAATAACATAAAACCACGTTCCTTAAAAACTTTACTATGTGAAATGAAAGTGCATCGTTAGTTTGGAATACTACCACGTCAAATTCTGAATGTAAGTCTTTGCTTATTAGAGTTAAATCTACTCTTCAACACCCAAAGTACGTGATAAGACTTGAGCTTTGGCCTCGACCCAAAAAGAAAAAATACGACACAAGTTAACACATCGAAATTATAAGAGCAAGTCCACCAGTTTTGTCATTACAAGGAACCGGAGAAGGCTCTGTTACTATGGAGTTGCAATGTCTTGCAATCACATTAGCTACAAATGTTATTAATCTGTGCTTAGGAGCAGTAGTCAAGCATCACGTGACCTCTTAATCTAGTGTTAGTGAGATAATATGGTCTGTCTCTGGTGTAGGCACGTGGTGGCTACCATTAGAGCAAGTCCACCGGAGTGGACTTTGCCTGGCACCCAGCACAAAAACCTCCCTGGGACCCTGTCCATCTCCTCCAGCCCACAAAAGAGGCTGGCACCCAGCCCACAAAAGAGACTGGCACCCAGCCCAAGCTGGTCTCTGGGCCAGTTCGAAATTGGCTGAGCAAGAAGCCAGGCAAATGGCCTGGCACGTGGGCTTCACACGGAAGAATGGGCGAGTAGCCGACAGGAAACAGGTCGCGGGCCCCGGCCCGCAGGCGCACTCAAATGCCACCCGATAGGGGCGACGTGGCAAAGTCTCTGCCGTTGGATTTCCAAAGGCTATTTTTTATAGACTGTTGGATTTCCAACGGTAAAAAAATTTTAAATTTCACTTTTAAAATGGACCGTCCGATCAAAGATCAACGGTCCAGATTAATTAACTACATTAAAATTAATTTAAAATATATAAAAAATACGGAATTTTTTTTTTAAAATACAAATTTTTTTTTAAAAATATTATTATTTTTTCTATAAATACCTAACCCTCATCTTCAACCTTACACCACATTTCAATATTTCTACACTTTCTATACCATCTACATTTCAATATTTTTTACACTTTAAGAGAGAAAAAATGTCTTCGTGGACGCTCATTGAAGATCTTACGTTGTGTGAAAGTTGGGTTCGCACTACTCACGACCCACTTACGAGTAATGAGATGGATAAGCGAGAAAGTAAAACTATTTTTTTTTATTCGAGATTAGTTAAAAATCCTATCCGAAATTAAAACTATTTTATTTTTTTATTCTTTTACAAAAAAAATTAAAAAAATTATAAATGGGCTGGGCGCCAGCGCATTTTTTTAGGGGTGGAGATGTAGTGGCCTATTACTGTTCATGAGAGTATGTTACTGTTCATTTGAGTGGATAAATGGGCTAGGTGCTGGCACCCAGTCTTAGGGGTGGACTTGCTCTTACTGGCAGGGAGCCTTCACCTTTTCATACCTTTCAATGGCCATGGCATGCGGAGCCCCGTCAGGGGAAGGTTATGGAAGGTTAGATTCGAGTCTCCTATTGCATGTGTGCCAGGTGAAAACAACAAGGATGAGGATTCTCTCCTCATTTTTTCCCAATGACTTCCATTCTCCCATTGTTTGTGTGGTCACGGTTAAGTCACGTCAGCATTTTATATTTTTTTTTATAGAGATAATAAGACAAAAAAACGTAACTTAACCGTGACCACACAAACAGAGGGAGGATGGAAGTGGATGAGAAAAAAGGAGGAGAGAATCCTCCTCCAAACAACAAAACTAATATATATGTGATTCAATCAACACAAATTCCTCACGATGATTTATTGTTTCTAACTTAACCCAAATTCAAAAACTTCAAAAACGTGCCTACACCCGTTTTGATTGACCTATAGTAAATATCATAACTTTTAATTGATTTTGGATAAATTACACAATAACCCCTTAGGTTTGAGGTCTATTACAATCCTATACAACATCTTTAAAACATTTCACTTTCATACCTCACGTACTATTTTATTTCAAAATAATACCCCCTCCCCCCGGGCGAAACCCAGATCCCGTAACCCTCTCCAAACAGATTCCACCGCCAACCTGCAAACCAGAAAGAAGAAGAAAAAAAAAACCCAACGCACCCACTCTCTGCACCCACCATCGCACACATCACGGGATCTAGAGGGAAAGGGAGATGGGTTTTTTTTTTTTTTTGTTTGTTTGTTCTTTTCTTCTTTTCTTTTCTGGGTTGCAGGTAGTGAGTGTAGATGAGCAGGTGGAGGATGGGTGCACAGTGGGTTTGGGGAAGACGGGAGGGGGAAGAAAGGGATGGGTTGCAAGGAACGGGGAAGATGAAGATGGGTTATTTTTTTCCTTTTTTCCTCTCTTCTTCTTCTTCTGGGTTTGCAAGTTGGGTGCGTTGGGGGAGAGGTGGGGGCTGCGGCTTCAGCTTCAGCTTTTGTTTTTTTTCTATTTTTATTATTTAAATTTAGAAGATTCAGATGCTTTTTTAAATTAAAAATTATTTATTTTGCCACGTGGCGCACATTTGGCAGTCACGTGGCATAAATGTGATAGTCACGTCAGCACTTAACGGATTAATGGATGGAAAATATAAAGGAGGTATTATTTTGAAATAAAATAGTATGTGAAGTATGAAAGTGAAATGTTTTAAAGATGTTGTATAAGGTTGTAATAGACCTCAAACTTAAGGGATTACTGTGTAATTTATCCATTGATTTTATACAAAATCACCCTTAAAAAAATTAAAAAAAAATTAAACTATTAAAAAAATTAATTAAATAAAAGTAAAAAATAGAAATAAAAATAAAAATCCCTAGATCCCCTTTGTCTTCCCCACCCCAACCCCCCTCCCTTCTCCCTTTGCACCTCTGCACATCCATCCTTCCCCCTCCCTCTTCGACGGCCCCGTTTCTCTGTACGCAACCACCACCTTCCCCCACTCCCCATATTCCCCCCACATCTTGCATCATTCTCTCTCACTCTTCGCTCTCACTCTCACTAAAATTTTGAAACACAGAATCTAGGGGTGGGTTCGATTTTTTGCCAAAACCGAAACCGAACCGAAATTTCGGTTCAGTTCATTTTTTTTCGGTTCGGTTTTTTTTTCGGTTTGGTTTTTTCCGATTCGGTTTCGGTTTTTTTCACATCACGGTTGGGTTTAAAAAAAAGTATACACAAGGTTAATCCTTGTTTGGTTTTTGAGAAATTGGGTTTAAAAAGTAATGATATTTTAAATTCTCTTTTTCTCAGTATTATTTATATAATTATTTGTTTTGGATATTATTTTTTTTTCACATCAAGCAAACAAACAAAGTATACATAGGGTTAATCATTGTTTGGTTCTTTAGAAAATATCAAGGAAAGTCTTAAAACTTTTGAGCAGAATAGATCACTCAAACATTACATGATTATTAATAAAGGGCAAACAAAGCAGTAAAACCTAAATCACAAACAACCATCAAATCCAATGATATGTTTAGTTTTCTAAGAGAATGCAGTAAAAGTTTCAGTCTTTTACAAAGTCCAGCAACAAAAAATGAAATTTAAAATGTTTAACTCTCTCTCCCCCCTCTCTCCCTCTCAATTTTTACTCAGTAGAGATATGAAAGTAAATGGACTGGAGTGCAGAGAGAGAGAAGTTATACAAGTAGATTTGATTACCCTGTGATTATTACTCCAAATCACTTATAATTTCAATTCAAACAATAAAAACACAAACAAAGAAGAACATGATTGATCAAGAGACAAATGGAAAACAATTGGTTTAGTGATGAAATAAACAAATCATAAAAAAAATAGTAGTAAAATTGGAGTGTGAGAAAAATGAGAAAAGGGTAGTAAGTATTTGGCAACAAATTGGGTTTAAAAAATAATACCCAAAACAAATAATTAAACAAATAAAAAATATTACAAATTGGGTTTAAGAAATAATACCCAAAACAAATAATTAAATAAATAAAATTAAAAAATATTAATTTAATTAATTCGATTCGGTTCGGGTTTTTTTTTCAGTTTCTAGACCTCTAAAACCGAACAAAACCAAAAGAATTTGGTTCGGTTCAGTTTTTTTGACTTCGGCTCGGTTTGGTTTTCTGTTTTTTTCGATTTTCGGAACCCTCCTCTAACAGAATCCATGGAAGATCGGAGAGTCCTGCGTTTTTTCTTCTTTTTCCTCTGCACAGGCTTATTCTTCCTCTTCACTTGGTCCCACCTCTTTACTTTCCTCCCTCTCCCTTATGTGTCCCCTCAAAACCCTAACGGCGAAACGGCTAAGGGCGAGAGTGAGAAGAAGAGGAGGAAGGTGAAGAAATTGAAGGGCGAGGAAGTAGAGGATCAAAGCCCCATGGAGGACAAAGATGAAGAAGATGAGGAGAGGGAAGAAGCAACGGAGGAGGGGGAGAAGAAGAAGGTGAGTAGTGGCGGTGGAGGGACTGGGATTATGACCACAGAGTCGTTTGCTTCTGATAGGATCAGACATGTTAAAAAGAGAAATTACAAGAAAGTAAATGCAAGAAATGGAAAAGGAAATTCATATCTTCATTCATGCCAAATTTAGATGAACATAGTAGTTTAAATACACAAAAGGATAGTTAGGGTTTAGTAGTCTTAGTGGGCTTAACATTAGCAATGGGCCTAATAAATACTAGTAACCTATAATGGCCCAAAGGGTCCTAACAATCCCGCCCCCTTAAAATAAGGCATGTCCTCATGCCGTAAATGTAGTAGTTACTGACGTAAACGGAATGTGCTCTGCCTCTTTCCAAGTAACACCCACTCCAAGCAATCCGGCAAGTTGGCATGTAGAGGTTTGTCTCTGCTTGTTCTCCCGTCCATGAGCCATGAGGTCCCCAAATATTATCATGATAGACGCCACCAAAACCAATGTAGTATAAGTCTCCAAATAGACCACAAGTCCAGCAAGCATGTAATATTTCCACGTTTTGGCAAACAATAAACCCAAAGAATCAGAGGACCTTGAATACGTGGAGAAAATGGTCGGCCACGGGTGGAATTGGACTACAGAAAAACTCACACCATGATGCCATATCAGAAAGGGCCTTGTTGCAGCCATAATCCATAAAAGCTTTGATACATAATGAGTGAAAAGTGATATTTGATTTGTGCCCCACGTCTCAACTGTCACATTGTGCTCCAAGTGCTGAGATTCATTTAGCAAAGTAAACAGGAGAGAATTCAGAGTTCCAAAACCAGAGAATGCTTGACAAGAAAATGAGTGTGACTCGTTGGATACAACTGCTAGTGCCATTGGAATCTTCAAAACTATGAAATTTGAAGCATCAAGTGCTTGAAACGGAGAAAATGCAGAAAGAAAGGTGATTGATATCCCCAAATTCGTATAGTAAATGTCGTCTTGGAAAAGTATTGGGTCTCTGACTCTGAGTGCACCCCTTAATTTGGCAGCTTCCACAAACATTGGATAACACAGTGAGCTGATATATAAGAGGTGAGGAAGTAACAGCACTATCGGAACAATGTTGCCCAGGAAAACACCCAGCCACACAATTAATGAGATGAACACGTTACGGTTTCATACCGGAGTATCAGCGAAAGAAACGTTCGTATTGAACCAATAACTCACGCAAGTGATATAAGTAGTAACAAACAAAAGAATCTTGCTACCAAAAATATTTTCCAGCATATACCTTGAAAAGAGTGCAAAAGCCACACATACGATCACCGCATGCGTGTAGTCATTCCAATACTGCAGAATCTCATCAATCATCCAGTTCACATGCTTAGTGAACTTGAGGAATCCATAATAGCCTTTTGTAAATATTCCATAGGCTATGTCTGCTGATGTAAGATGGATATAAAGCAGAAACTGTTCCCAAAAGTAAGGGCCATTCAAACCAACCCCGTACTCCAGCAGCGGTAGCATAAGATCAAAGTAGAACTTATGAGCAAGGACATCATTTCCCATCATAGTCCGAAGACAGGTACAATTGGAAGAACAAATTCGCATGTATCCAAAAAACTGTCGTCGGATTGCAGCAAGTGGGATAGCGGCATCTTCTTCTGCCAGCATAGTGTCAAAGATAACTCCCCACGTAGCACCAGCATGTCCAATTGCAAATAGATAGGAATTTCCCATCAAAGATGGTCGAATTGAAGTCTTGATCAATTGGAGATGACAACAAACAACGAAACTGGAACCCAGATTCGCATGCCTGAAAACCCAACACGCAGCTATCAAGAAGGCCTCCCATAGAACAACAAAAAGGTTATCAGAGCACGGAGGAGTGTGCTTCATTTTTCGACCGTGAAGCAGTTGGTTGCCAGTTGTGTTTGCAAACAGGTACTCCAGAAAATAAATAGGACGAGATACAATAAGTGGTTTGCCAAGGATAAGCTGTATAGCACAAGTGTTGCAATCGGAGACAAGTAGACAAACTGAGGACATAGTATCTATCATGTGTCTAGATAAAGTAAAAATGGAAATTACTTTAGTCAAGCCACTCATGAAAGGGGAGAAAATACCATTGGCCATCAGAGTGAAATTATGGTGCCAAATGGGAGAACAAAGCATGGAACCTGTACTAGTAACTTCCCACTTCAGTACTTTCCCAACCAGCCTTAAAAAAATATCCATAGAACACAAACTTACCCCTGCAAACGTGCCAGCCAACAAGGTAATGGGAGAAGCCAAAATGGTCTCAACAGCACGCTGAACATAACCACCCGTCTTCAGTCCTAATGATGCTAGTGCCACTTTTAGCTTTTCCATTATATTGGTCAAACCAACACAATATATATATGCCTTTGTGCCATGTGACCTCTGTATAAACTGAGGAGCCAGACAACATGTGTCTGCTATAATAATGAAAGATCTCCAGAACCATCTTGAAAGTAACACCAGACTGGCATTAGAAATTGCAGTGTACTCATCTATATCAGAGCTCCACAACAGCTTAAATTCTTGCAGGAGCCTGTTTGTAAGAGACATGCCATCTATATATTTGAGTTCAACATTATAAATTCCTCTTATATTCGCCAAGTCATGCCATATGGTTTTCCAACGTGAGATAGCCTTGAATTCAAAATGCCCATACTCTTCTACTGTCTTATAAGCTTGAAGTCTGCGCAGGACACCCGAACAACTTTGAATCAATGATGTAACTACTAGCTCAATCACTCCCATTTGAACGCACAGGATTGCAAGCTGACGGTTATTGCGCAGACATCTCGAAGTCAATACGTCGGGTAGCTGCTTAGAGCCAAGGTATGCAGAGATTGACCCGGCTCTCAGTTGTGGTCTGAAAAAAGTAATGGGGAGCTGCCTAGGTAGACCATCTGCCCAGTGCTCTTCCAATTCAGTTGCAACCTTAAAAAATATCCTATTAAGATCTTGCAAAGGCTCTGTCCTTTGGAAAAAATATATCAGATATGCGAGTAAATTTCCCATATATTCCTTGTAATGCCTTGACGACTTCAACTTGCGAGGAATCTTGTGCGGTTGTGAAATCATATCAAGGTAAGCAGAGTACTCAAAAGGTTCTCCAAATTCAACAAGCAGAAAATCAGTAACCAATTTAGTGATCTCCCTCAAATGGTGCGGAACAAGTACAAGGTCAGGCATATATTTCTGGGCAATTTCTCGCTTTTGCCTTTTGTCAAACACCTGACAATGGCGTGCCTTGTCTGGTTCTTTAGGTGGGATGAGTGGATGGGCAATCGGAATAACATTTGCATTAGGAGAGAGTTCTTCCATTGCATCAGTAGGGTGATCTAATGGCGGTACAACTCGATGATCATTGCGGGGCTGAAAGCAACTCTTCAATCGAGATTTGGTAACCCCATTAATCAGCACGTTTGCGACAAGAGCAGTAGTGCGAAAATAGGAGTGCAAGCTTGCTCCTACAGAGGAGAAAGGAAAGTGCGAAGAGTGCTTGGACAGTCGGAAGGCACGGACCCTTGTCTTAGGCCTCCTTTTCATCTCCACGTGAGGAACCGTTTGCAGAAAATGTGTGGTTTGCTGCGAAGTATGGCGAAAATGAGTCGTTTGCTTGAAGCCCTCCATTGCGGAGGCCCGGGTCCTGGACGGAGGTGCCATTGCTATAAACAAGGGTGAAGAACCAAATTGCGGCAAAGGTTCGAGAAAGTACTCTGATTGAGGAGCAATCACTACTGACTCCAGATGCGAAACAGAGGGCAATGGCGGCGGGGAAGAGAGCACCGGCGGTACCATGGTTATTGTGGTTTGCATCGTGTCTTGGCAAACACCTAGAGAAGACACGGGGTCTGAAACACTCGAAATCTGCTGGCCCAGTCCGTCACAGTGAGGAACAGGTGCCAGCGTTGACGTTGTGAACTCCCAAACAGCGGGTGTGGACGTCGTCGTCCCCATGAAGTCCAGAGCTGGAATAGGCATGGTCGATTTTTGAGGGGTTAAGTAGGGTTGGGTGAAATGGGGGCCATGGGTTGGTGGAGGGGGCGGGTAGTGGTGGGAGAAATGTGGGTTCGCAGAATTGGAAACCCACAAATGTTGTTCATACGACAATGGAGAGTAAATTTGGGGGTCATGAAAATTAGGGTTTGTGGCATAGGAATGAGGGATTTGAGGGACATCGATGGAGTCCGAATACACAACGGAAGGTGGGGCGGGGTGCGGGAGGAAAATGGGACTGGTATACGAAGGAGCAACGGGAAGCTCAGGCATATACGAGGCTGGGTAATCTGGTGGTCGATAGGTAAGAGCAGAGGAGGGAAAATTAGGTTTATACTCGAATGGGAACTGGTAGTGATCAGGAGGAGGAGGAGGTGGTGGAGGCGGATGTGGGTTCGGATGTTCATACTGAGAAACATTGGTTTCTGGATTCCAATAGAACGCCAGTCGACCAGAATCATCCAACACACTACTCCACGGCGCTGGAAGTGTGGGATCAACGTAGGCAAACCACAGATCCGCGGTGGATCTCTGGCTCTGGTACCAATTGATAGGATCAGACATGTTAAAAAGAGAAATTACAAGAAAGTAAATGCAAGAAATGGAAAAGGAAATTCATATCTTCATTCATGGCCAATTTAGATGAACATAGTAGTTTAAATACACAAAAGGATAGTTAGGGTTTAGTAGTCTTAGTGGGCTTAACATTAGCAATGGGCCTAATAAATACTAGTAACCTATAGTGGCCCAAAGGGTCCTAACAGCTTCCTTGAACTTGTCTGAGAACACTTGCAAGGCCATTGAAGAAATGAAGTTTCAGTATATGAATCAGGTAATTTGCCGTCTCGAATTTGATTTCGGTGCCTAATTATGTTTATGGGATTTCTTATTATGAGTTACTTGATCGAAAAGTGTATTTTTTTTCATACGGATTGAGAACTTACTAATTTCAAAGAATTTTAGGGTTTGTACTCGATGAGAAATGTGCGAGTTCGTTGAGATATCTTTCAATTTTTAGTTCTAAAAAAGTTGTTGATGATTTGGGATGAGTTGAATTTACAATATATTACTATTGCAGATTCAAGCTAGAGCAATCCCACCGCTCTTTCTCCATTTCCCTCTGCATAGGCCTAGTCCTCCTATTCACTTGATCTTCCATGGATTCTGTGTTTTAGAGTTTGAGTGAGAGTGATGAACAGTGGGGGAATATGGGGGTGGGGGAAGGTGGTGGTTGCGTACAGAGAAACGGGGCCGTCGAAGAGGATGAGGGTTGAGTGGGTGGAGTCGAAGAGGGAGGGGGAAGGATGGATGTGCAGAGGTGCAGAGGGAGAATGGATGGGGTCGGGGTGGGGAAGACAAAGGGAATTTGGGGAATAATTATTATTATTATTTTACTTTTATTTAATTAATTATTTTAATAGTTTAATTTTTTTGATAACACATGACGCCCAGTTATTGTTCACGTGAGCGTCATATTATCAGTTAACGGAAGACTTAATTGTCAGACAAACGTACGTATGAGACTGTCTCAAAATTAACACTTTAGGTATGACTCTAAAACGAAAAAAATTTAAAAATAATAAACTCAGATTTACCTAAAGTAAAAATAACATTTGAAGAGTGGGTTGAAGAGTCTATAGATTTAGAGAGTGAAATGAAGGTCCCAAATTTGAAAACTAGGTTTGTTAACTCTGTTGGGCCAGTGAAATCCCACCTAAAAAATAATGTTTGTTGACTTTCACGGATATCAATTGCTAATAGTTATTTGTTAGAGATTAGATTTTGGCATCAGAGCTTGTACTTTCATTTGAGAAATGTCGAGGAGATTTTCTTAAAAGTAAAATTCTTCACGGTTTCATATTTTTGACATAATATTTTACAATGTTGACATGCGAATTGAATTAAATACATAATGTGACGGAGAGTCTCACTTTCAAAAAAATCTATTTCTCCTTTCAGTTTATTAGCACTGTTTCAAAAGATGGGGGGATATTCTTTACATTGAAACTCCCAAATGAAATCTCAATAAAAGCAGGAGGCTTTCTTGTGTTCTGATCTGCCAACATCTTCATCTTGTACTACTTATGGTGGTGGGAAACTAGTCTAAGAAAACGTTTGAAGATCCAAATTCAAGGTATTTTCAAGGGTGGAGTGGATGTAGACCAAGAAAACGTACAGTCAATGGGGTTTTGTTTGTATAAGCATTGTCATCCACCAATCACGCTCTACAGTCATTGCATTATATATGTCTTGATTGGAAGTCTTGCAGCTCATTATAAACAAGCTATCTAGGTCATGTTTGAGACTGATTTTGAAATGACAAGCTTGTTTGAGAGTGTTTAGCACTTCTTTAATTTAGAATCACTTTTAATTTTTTGTAAAATATAGTTAAAAGTTTTTTTAGTTGTTAAAAAGCGTTTAGCCGTTCGAGAAGCAGTTTCAAACAAGCCCTGAAAGTCTTTTCATACACCCAAAACTGCACCAATATGAAAAGAAAAAAAAGACAACAAAATATGTTATTGACACTGTGTGACAAAAAATGCGTTTCTTACAAAATTGGTTCTAAAGGGGCTCTTGGGCATGTTCGGGATTGTATTTTTTAATTATATAAATTTTAGTGTGTTTATCATAGCAATCTTAAACATGAATCACATAAAAAAAAACAGTGCATTTTTGCTCACTCTCATTCATTATAGTTAGATTAGTTTAAATCGAAATTCGTACTTAAAATTAATTAAACCAAACTAATCTAAAGGCAAATAATCTGGGATGTGAGCATCAGCCCCACTTTAGAGGGGTGAGCAAAGTTGCACTCCTAAAAGAACTCTATCATTTCAAAACAAATAGGCATTTGAAACTTATTGTATTATATAGAAAAACCACTACTTGGTATAACTTCCATGCATGTTTTATCTATTAAAATTGTACCGTAAAGTATAAACTCGGCGTGCACCTATATTATAATACATAAAACTACCTATATTATAATAAATAAAATTAATAATATTAGACACAATGTCAAGTACCGATTTAGTTTTTTCAGATAACTTCGTTAGAATTGTTTTTTCCCTTAAACCCTTTTGTTTAGACAACTTTGGACAAAAGTTCTAATGGAGTTGCCATAAATATCATTGCTCTACGATGTGACAATTTTAGAAATCAACGCGTATAGGTTTTTAGTTCAAAAATTAAAGTTTTAATTCAACTAAAGTTCAAGAATCAATAGTCTAATTTTAACGTTAAGTATAATGTGTGTGGATATATACACACACGGTACACTCATAAAACTGTAATTAGAATCTATTGAAACTACTAACTCTAGCCCATATAACCTACAGTTAGATGTTCTGTAGCCCTAGATATACGAACAATAATATATATTGGTCCGTTTGTGTGGCTACTCGGGCTAGGAAAAAAGTTAATAAGTTTTTGAAAATTTTAACTAAACACTTTTGATATTATTTACTTTTAATAAAAAAATTGTATTTTTACTCTTTTTAGTACTATTTATTACATATTTATTTATTTTTATTAAAGTTGTTTTTTTTTTAAATTTTTCGTTAATTTTTCTTAAATTTTTCCTCTTACATTCTTGTTATCGGAAGTATTCAAGATAGACGTGGAAAGAAAAAGGAAATAGAATTTGCTATTTATTTTTATGCATTATTCAAACTTTTCAACATCTTTATTTTAAAGGGAGCTCTGTCACATCTTTCACCAAGCTCTCTTCCCCATAATTAAGCTAAGCATCTTCACACACACAGAGAATCTAGAGAGAGAGAGAGAGAGAGAGAGAGAGAGAGAAGGGTCAGATGCGATGGCCAGAAGCCAAACTCCAGGTGATCATAGTTCAGATGAAGACTACATAGACATGGAAGTGAGCTCTTCCTCCAACTTCTTGTGCTATTCCATCAGCTCTCCACCACAAACCAGAGAGTTTGAGTTTCAGATGTCCTCACTTTGTCAAGACAAAGAAACCACAAATTCCCCAGCTGATGAACTCTTCTACAAAGGTAAGCTCCTCCCGCTCCACCTCCCACCTCGCCGGCAAATGGTCCAAAAGATCCTCCAAACCTCCAACAACAAAACACAGGAAGCCATTGACGAAAGCTTCACCAAAAGGGAAAGCTCCAATACCCCATTAGCCCAGTCCTACAATATTGCCCCCTCAGAGTCCTGCAGGGTCAGCAGTAAACTCAACTCAGATGAGTACATCTCCGAATGGGCGGCTGACATGTGTGTGAATTTCATTGGTGGGCACAATGATCATCAAAAGAAATCTTGGTCCACAAAGCTGAAGCAGATCAAGCAGTCCTCATTGGGTCAAAAGCTCAAGGCTTCAAGGGCATATGTGAAGTCCCTCTTCAGAAAAACCACCTGTGCGGACGACTACAACTCATGTGCCGAAGCCGAAGCAGAAGCAGAAAGTGGCTCAAAAGTCAGAGACTTTTTCTCCAACAAGTACATGAAAGTGGCTGAGAAAACCCCATTTGGAAGAGTCGACAGTGGTAGATTCCAAATATCATCAACCACTCTCATGAAAAGCATTGAGAAAGAAATGGCCGAGGAAAACTCAAACACCCACAGAAAATCTTTCTCTGGGGCAATTCAACATACAACTGCCCTGCAATCTATGTGTTCACCTACATCTTCCTCCGTTTCTTCGTCTTCCTCGTCTTCTTTCTCCTTCAGCTCAAGTGGGTTCTCAGATTTGCAGCTGCTGAAGCGAAGTACGAGTGCAAATTCAGAGCTTGAGAGCTCAATCGAGGGGGCAATTGCTCATTGCAAACAGTCCCAGCAGCTGTTGAGTTCAAGAATACAGTTTGTGGGGGTGAAGAGATCTCACCAGGGTTCATCCAATAATCCTATGGGAGACGCACACATGAATAATTTGATTGCACTATATGATTGAGATTTTGAGAATTTGAGATGGGTTTTCTCTGTTAATCTCTCTTTTGAATTTTCGGGGTCCAATTAATATGCAGTATGCAGTGTGATTGATGTACAGGCATCTGCTTTTTGCACGTTTTTTCAGCAGTGTTAGAGCAGAGACCTTGTTCTTGGGGTTTTCATTCACTTGAGGAAATGAGGATTTAACTGTTCAAATGAAAAAGCTTAAGCCTAGTCTCTCGGGTTCCCCAACTTTTGTGGTACTTGAGAAGTTTTGTAGTTGTGATTGATTTCCACAATCCTTTGTTTGATCTCGTTGTTACTTTTTGGATGATACATTATTGTTTCATTGAGTACAAACAAGTGTCTTGTGAGTCTGAGAAATGAAGTTGTAAAAAACGCTGTACGCTAATCCGTCTACATACTATTGCTGAGCAGGTTTTTTTTTTTTTTTTTTTTTTTTAAAGAAAACTAATGAAAAGAATTAGAAAACTTTGAGTTTTAATGATAAAGACAAAATAAATGATAAAGTGAATAGTAGTATGATTGACTTTTTAGTGTAAAAATGTAGTTTTTCGTTAAAGTGAACAATACCGGGAGTTTTTCGTTAAAGTTTCCAATTTAATTAAATTTATATAATATAGAAATAAATATTTACTTACACTTAAAAATAAATAATTATATTGGGATATATAAATTGTAAAATAGAGTAACATCTAAATTATAAAGTATTAGAACATATTGAAAACATGGGAAACAAGTATATAATGAGCGTTTATCCAAAGTATTCAACAAGTTTCTTACAATTTATTGAAAAACAAAATGTAAAATGAAAGTTATTTATTTTCTGTCTATGTGACATCCCACATCGCCCAGGGGAGTGATCCTTAGTACCGTTTGGTATGCAGACGGGACGGGACGGAACGGAACGGGATGGGACGGGATGGGACAAGATGAGACGGAACGAAGAGGGAGTAAAGATGCCATCGGATGGAAACGAGGAGGAAGAAGAAGGAGATGAAGATGTTATAATTTTGTGTTCCACATATGTGGAATGAGTCGTTCCAGGGAGGTGAGGTGGAATGAAAATTCACCCAAAACTCGTCCCGTGGAATAGCGCTTTCTACCCGTTTTAGGCACACCAAACGTGGGACGGAACGCCTCCGTCCCATTCCGTTCCGTCCCGTCCCACGTACCAAACGGTACCTAAATGTATATTCCCATCCCTACCTAGCGCGAGGCCTTTTGGGAGCTCGCTAGCTTCGGGTTTCATAAGAACTCCGAAGTTAAGCGAGAAGGGGGCTAGAGCACTCCTATGATAGGTGATCCACTAGGAAGTTGCTCATGAGTTTCCAAAAACAAAACCGTGAGGGCGTGGTTGGGGCCCAAAGCGGACAATATTGTGCTACGGTGGTGGAGTGGGCCCGAGAAGTGATCCGCCCCAGGGCGGGATGTGACAAATTGGTATCAGAGCCTATCCCTAGCCGGAAGTGTGTCGATGAGGACGTCGGGCCCCTAAGGGGGGTGGATTGTGACATCCCACATCACCCATGAGAGTGATCCTTAAATGTATATTCACATCCCTACCTAGCGCGAGGCCTTTTGGGAGCTCACTGACTTCGGGTTCCGTAGGAATTCCGAAGTTAAGCGAGAAGGGACTAGAGCACTCCCATGATGGGTGACCCACTGGGAAGTTGCTCGCGAGTTCCTAGAAACAAAAACGTGAGGGCGTGGTCGGGGCCTAAAGCGGACAATATCGTGCTACGATGGTGGAGTGGGCCTAGGAAGTGATCCGCCCTGGGCCGAGATGTGACAGTCTAAGTGAGATTCGTGACTTAGGCAGGCTACGTGGGCTCTTAAATAGGTCTAGGTGCCATTTCTTAATTTTCAAACGTTTAGAGATTAATCGGAGTGGTCGTCAGCTACCTAGCACCTAGGCAACGCTGGGCAGAGATTTTTAGAACAATGATGAGAAATGACTTACTCTTTTTTTTACTACTCTAATTTATGACACAAGAATTCAAATTTTAATGTAGGATGACGTGACACAATATGCTGACTAAATGGCATAATTCACATTGTATTTTTTTATTTATTAAAATGTTTATATATCACTATTTAGATTTTTTTTGGAAATTCTCTAAGTAGAACGTCTAGTCTTTTGCTCAATGATAAACTTTGTGCCAATAATGTAGTAACACATTAAAAGGTTTTACAATTGAAATGTTACGCACCAATGTTATCGACCCTTGTCAACATTTGAAACTTACCTGACACGGATTTACCATCACTGTAGCATTTTGTGTAAATAATAGGGCATGTGAAAAACTTACACGTGTATTATTGATTTAGAATGTCAACAACCCGTTCTTTAACCCAAAAAAAAAGAAGACATTATATTCAAAGAAGACAATTGAAAACATTTGGAAGCATCTCCAAGAGATGCTGTAAAACAAACCAAAAGTTTACTTTAAAGAGCCAAACTCAAAAAATTCATCTCCAAGAGATGGTGTAAAAGAGTTTCTACCATAGCAAAATGAACAATCACTGTTTAAATTCGAAGTGCAACTATTTACTTGCTAAATATATAAAATAAATATAAAAAAAACTCAATAGTTGACCCTTGAGCAAGGCGAAAAGACATTGAAAATGTAGTTTAAAAAATAAATGAGTTGAGTTTGAATTGTTAATATTAAAATATTTTGAAGTTTGTTAAAAAAGAACGTTGGTAGAGAAAAAAAATTTAAACTGAATAACTAAAGGGGTGTGCTATCCACACACCCTTTTTACTTCTCACACACCCATGTTAATTTCTGTCCGTTAGATCTTCTTTAATTCATCCGATCCGAAGGCCAAAATCCAAAAAGGTGTGAGAGAAGTAAAAAGGGGTGTGTGGATATCACACCCCTAACTAAAATAATTTTTTAATTATTCACTTGCTATATTAACAAAAATTTAAAGTTTCTCTTCAAGCACAATTAGTCAAAAAAAGAAAAAAAGGAAAGTAAACCAAATTATCATAGAAACCTTTTCTCTGTGAAAGTGACTCAAACTTCTCTAGCGACGGGAAAGCTAGCCTAGGGACTTTGTGCAGACTAGCAGCTACCTAGCTTTTGTAATAAGCTCTTTTCCCATGAACCAGATTCTCAATACCTGCTTGAGCTTTACTTTCACCCAAAAGCACTGTGGGCGATATTTGTCTGTAATGTGCGGTGCATTAAAGTTAGTAGCACATAATCCTTTTATCTTTCCTCTGTCAATTGTTGTTATTAAGGTGAATTTCCCAAACAATAGATGGCCTCATTCTCTAGGGTTAAGGATTTTATGGGGACTCGGTTTTTGTTGGAAGGTTTTGCATGACGGTTGCTAAATTGCAAAAACTAGGTGAAAGATTAGCACGAAAGGAGGATGACAAAATGGTAAGTGTTTCAAACTAATTATACATGACATGAGAGAGTTAAAAAAACATGGCGATGAGTGATAGGTTTGCGTATGACACTGTGAATGCAAATTTTTTCCTTTTTGTTCTTGGACAAAATTGCACTTACAAAACCAATAACCCCTTATATCATGGTCAAGAGCTTCACGCGCCCACAAATGCCCCCACACCTGTTGTGCTGCTTAAAGGAAAGGGCAACAGTTGTAGAGATTTTCTTGCTTTAAGAAACATATGATTGTTTTCTGTTTTGATGTAGATTCCCTCTATAATTGGAAATTAGATTCTTCTAGGAAAAGAAAATAAATTTCTCTCAAAGCCTATTTAAGTCCACCTTAAGTGGATTATTAAATCAACTTTGGAGAGCGATTTATTTTTCCTACAAGAGAGAAAAAGCTTAGAGGATATTTGTTGCCCCTCATCTGGTAATCTTCTATATCTTGCCCGTGCAAAGGATCGTTTTTCGTTGCTTGCTTCGTCTTGACACTGCTTCAAGGTAAGAAAAAATTCATTTTTCTTGTCTCCTTAATTTTTTGGGAGCCTCGGGGCTTGAAACTTGGCTCGACGGGGGTCAAGGATGTGCAAAAGTAGGTGGGAAAGGGCCATGACAAGGCTGTTGTGGGTGGCTGGTCGCTATTAGTGCGGTGGTCTGGGTCGAGGAGGCTTGGGCCTCCTTTCCTCTCTCTATCTCTCTCTCTCTCTCTCTCTCTCTCTCTCTCTCTCTCTCTCTCTCTATATATATATATATATATATATATTTTCGCTGGGCTTGGGCCCGTGCGTGTAAGGGAAGAGAGAAAGGCCAAGAGTTGCTGGGCTGAGGCACGCGCTGGGGGGCCTGTCCCTTTGCTACTATCTTGGGCCGAGAGGCCTGGCTTGCCGCACTTTTTTTTCTTTTTATTTATTTTTTGAGCAGCCATCTAACGAATTTTCATGTCTTTGTAGAATTTCTTCAAGCATGTCTTCCTCGAACCACGAGAATGATGATGGTGCGTCGCCATTGTATAGTCAAGGCAGATCTTTGAGCAAGGTTGGCTATTTCAAGGCTGCTTACTTAAAAATTACATTCGATGACTTGTTTAGAGACTTCCTTGAGGCATATTGGCATGTCATTCCGTTGGGAGTGTGCGTCAAGTGTGTTAAGGATGGTAGTAGCCGTGAGCCTTGTAGTGGGGGGCTCAGAGAGCCATCAAGTTTAACCCTTAATATTTTGTGTTGGGGTTCACTTTTCCTATGCCGCGTTTCTTCCAAGAAGTGCCCTATTCCATGAAGTGTGCTCCCGCTCAACGTTCTCCAAACGCAGTCTGTGTGACGGTGGGGTTTCACAATCTAAGCCAATTTTTTTGACTTGGATCTAACTGTCAATGAGTTTTGGTACCTCTTTGATATAGGCCACATTGAGGGAGTTGGGCAGCTACGATCCCACCATAGGCTTTTTGACAATTCAAGCAAGGGAGATCATGACTGGGCCAAGGAGACTTTAGAGATAAGTGGAGAATGGGAGTCTAATTCTTCCCTCGAGCTACGTGTTCCAACAGTTTTCATATCTGGTAAGTAAGTTGCTTAATCTTTTGGCTGCTTTGTATTTTACACTAAGCTGCCTTTTAATTTTATGATTGTCTCCCACTACTTTTGTAGATTCGGAGTTTGGCTCAACTTCTAAGACTTATTCAGACATGAAGAAAGTGCATGTTGCTATGAGTATCCATTCTAAGTACTGGCAATGGTGTTGGCTACTTAGTCCTATTCGTAGGAAGAAAGGTGGGTTGCCCTTAAGAGAGGAGATAAAAAGAATCAAGGTAGAAGTGTTGGCTCGCCCGATCACCATTGTGGAGCCTGCTGCAAATGAAGGTGGGAAAAAGAGATCTTCCCCGCTTGCCCAAGAGATGCCGGCTAAGAAAAAACTTAAGACTTCTTTTGCTGCTCGCGAAGGTTCGTCGGCTGCTTCTAAATCACCGGTTACCCCCAAGCTCATGATTGACTTAACTCATCCAAGGGTGAGAAAGATGAGGCTTTTAGATATGTGCCGGTGATGCTTGCTGTTCTGAAGACTGCTAGTTCGATTATTGACATGATTGCTTAGCATAAAAGTTCTTCCCTGCCTCTAGTGCTAAATTTGTGCCAAAACGTCTATCTGGGGCTAAGTCTGGTTCACATTTGGAGAGACTTGCTACTATGAAGAGTGACAAGATGCCCTTGCCTGCTAAAATGGTGCCAAAAATCGTTCATTCTGTTGCTATGACCGACTCATCTGTTGAGAAGAAGGAAACTGCTCGTGCGGGCAGCTGTGAGAAATCCACCAAGTTTGTTTTCAGGGAAGCTGCTGAGATTTGCACACTTTAAAGACCAAATCTGCTCAAGGACATGGATGTGTGCGCCAAATTTGTCGATGACATCAAAGGGGTTGCTGGCCCAAGTTCTTTTGCTAAGCATACAACCGAGTATATGAGGACTGCTCTACTGGCCATGATGTAGAAAACGATGATTTTGGCAGCCAAGTCTATGTTCCTTGATCAAGAAGGTACCAAGGCTGCTAAGGAGGTGGCAAGAACTGTGGCAACCGAAGCTTACTCATTGGCTGAGAAAGTCAAAAAGTTAGAATTTAAGCTTGCAGCTATGAAGGGGTTTAATATTTCTACCCCCACTTTTCTGCAGCTTGAGATTGATCGCCAATAGATCGTGGATTTAAAGACTGGGCTTGACGTGATCCAAGTAAAGTATGAAATTGCAGAGAATGAGATCGAGTGTTACATATCTCAGATTCAAGATCTTAAGCGTGCCATCCCTAAATTCCTCTCTGTTGCTTATGCAAAGGATGAAGAACTAATCGCTGCTTACAACCAAGTGATCCACTTCAAGAAGGTCGTTGATAGGCTTGAGCCTCAAATGTTGGAACTCCAAGGTGCTTTGAAGATCAACAACAATTTGAAGAAAGAAGTGGATGAGCTGCAATGGGTCCGTGCTTGTCTGCTCGAGGAAAATGAGTAGTTGAAGGGTGAGAAGACTGGGTTTGAGGCTTCGCTTACTTAGAGTCAAGCCGATTTCTACAAGCTGGGTTATGTAGACCATCTCTTTGGGCAGCCGTTTGACTTTGAGTTTTCAGATAAAGACTTCGAGACCTTCTTTATTTCTCCGAAAGACTTACTCACCTTTACTTTTGAGTCTTCTACTAGTGAAGTAGTCGAAGAGGTTGGTACCCTGGCTAGGGCAGCTGGGGGTGAAGCGCTGAATGATGCCGCTGCTACGAGTGTCGCGGCTGCTGAAGAGTAGTCTTATAGGTAGCTTTTAGGATTTTCTTTGTTTTCCTTGTTACTTTTGCTTAAACTCGTTTGGTATTTGCTAGTTGTTTATCAATTTTGCTAGAAAATTTCATAAACTTGTTTCCTTCGCTTTTCTCCATCTTCGCTTCTTTTGTTCATGCCATAACCTTTAGACTTTATAGAGTAGTGGTAAGCGTGATACTTTTCTATAAGTAGACAAGCCAACATAGCCTATGCAGTTGTAAGTGTTGGTGTACAACTTTGCAAAGTTGTTAGCCATAGGGTTGGTAGCCGGATGCCTTACTTACAGAAGCAGACATGTTCGCGTAACCACTAGTCTGTTAACCTTGCCTTTCTCTAATTCTGTAGGTTGAGTAGCAAGTACTTTAGGACTTAGTGTAGGTTGTTTTGCGTTTGGCAGTGGTGAAGCTTATCGACTACGTAGCATGTCGGTAATGGATTAGGCTTCATATATACATGCTAGCTTGTTTAACCTTTCACAAGAATGTGTGGTTGTATAAGTCTAGCGCGGCTTTATTGCTCAAAGGGTAAGCCATAGGCAGTCTTCCGAAAATCGTAGGCTACCTTAGTGCACTCAGTAGCAACTTTAGGGTTCCAAGGCAGCCGTCCATTAGGCGTACTGTGTTATGTGCCTTTTGTCATCTCTAAGGCACGGTTTCCCGCGAATTAGGCCAGGAGACCTAAAACCCTTCAGTTAGCTAAACCTTGAAAAAGACCATTGTGGCTACTTCTAGGAATCCCAGCACAAGCCATCGTGCATCTAGTTATACTAGGGTAGCCCGGCTTATCCACGTATGGATATTCAGAGTGTAGAGTTTATCCTCTCGCTTTGGAGAACATACCCATATGAGTATTGAGGAATTAGTTTACCCTCTTGCACTGGGGAGCATGGTTGGTCTATCGGGGCCGGGAGGGGGGTGTAAATTCCTACGAGGAATCCCTAAGAAGGGCGCAATCTTCTTTTTGAAGTGCAGAAGAGATAAGTTGTTGTAAACATGTAGTCGAGCCAAGTTGTAAATTACTTCTGAATTCCTCATTGAAAAACGAGTGAAACGAACGAAAACTTAGTTGTACAATAGAAATTACATAACAACTGGATAATCCTTAGCTTGCGATGTGGCACCTATTGAGCTGCTTGAGCTCTTCGAGCTTTGATGTAGCGGAAGGTCACGCATCGTACTTCCTCAAATTGTAGGCGTTCTAATACTTTTCGATCTCTTTGTCGCTCACAGTGGCAAGAGTGTAATTACCCTTGCTGCCTACTCTACTAATCTTGTACAAGCCTTCTTAGATGAGATCCATCTTTTTGGAGCCTTCTCTGCGGGTAGTGATAAAGGCTTTTCTTAGGACTAGAGCTCCTGTTTGGAACTGCTGAATCTTAGCCTTTTTGTTGTAGCTGAAGAGGAGCTACTACTAGTAGGTTGCAATCAAGGTTCTAAAAAATGCTAGGCGGCCTAGGCAGACTAGCGCCTAGGCGGCCTAGGCGGATTTACATAAATTTATACTATATATTATAAAATATGAACAAAACAAAATATAGATGAAAAAAGAAACAAAACAAATAATAATAATAATAATAATAATAATAGGGAGATTATATTCACACACCCCAAATTACTTCCCTTACACCCTTTTAATTTTTTAATATTTTTCTATCAAGTGTTTGTGGTAGGTAGAAAATATTAAAAAAATAAAAAGGTGTGGGAGAAGTAATTTGGGGTGTGTGAATATAATAATAATAATAATAATAAATAAATAAAAAGTGGAGATGGACACACCTGGGCTTAATTTGGAAATCATCATGGACACACCTGGAAGAACCTTTTGGGCTGAACCCAACCCCAAACTCAAGTCCAATAGCATACAAAAACCAATGGGATGGATTGTAATGGGATACATCTGGCATGCTGTTGTTAATAACTTAATATATTGTTGCTGGTTCCCATGTCTCAACCCTAAAGATGCCCTCTTTTTTCTTTATTCCCTCGAGCCTAGAGCTGAACGGCTCTCTATCTTACCATATCTCTCATATTTCTCTCATTTCTGATTGTGTTAAGAATCCCTAGGCCATTCTCTCTAGAATATTAGAAATGTCTCATTTCTTTCAACCCTTTTTCTCAGACACAAACATGCTTGCTTTCACTTTTAGCTGCTCCTCCACCGTCTCTATTTCTCAAACAACACACATCCTCACCTTCTCTCCCTTTCTCTTTCTCTCTCTTCAACAAATCCACTTCTCTCTCTATAGTAAAACCCAGATCCTTTTCTCTCTCTGCAGTAAAACCCAATGGACGGATTATGTGTATTGTTCATCCCTGTATATTCTCAATCTACTTGGGTTCATCGATTAATGTTGGGTGCAAAAGTGCAGGTTTGAAGATTTGGGTTATAGGTGATGGATCGTGCGGATGTGAGGGGAGATTTGCAGAGAGAATCAGTTGCATCGACCGCAGCCTAGCACCGCTTAGGCCGCCTTGAGCGCCTAAAAATGCGTAGGTGGCCGCCTAAATCCTTCCCGCCTTCCCTGAACAATTTAGCCCAAATCGGATTAGGACTCTACCGCCGAGCCTCTAGGCGCCGCCTAGGCCAATTTTTATAACACTGACTGCAATACAGGTGATAGTCTGTTCGCACTTTTCCTCTACCATATCTAAGCTTGTGGCCATCTCCTTATTGTTCTGCTCAATGCTTGGTAGTAGTGTGTTGATACTTGGCACGATGACATTGGGATGAATGATTGCTTCTAAACCAAATGCCAAAGAGAAAGGAGTCCCACCAGTTGCTCGTCTTTTGGTGGTGCGATATACCCACAGACATCAGGGGAGTTGGTCTGACCGTTTTCCCTTTTTGTTGGAGAGGGATTTCTTGAGGCAGTCGATGATCGTCTTATTGGATGCTTCGACTTGCCCATTGCTTTGAGGATATCTCGGCGTGGACATGTGCTGCTTGATGCTATACTTTTGGAAGAACTTCGTTAAATCTTTGCCCCCGAACTGCGGACCGTTGTCGGTGATAATGGACTGAGGGATGCTGAATCAGTAAATGATATTCCTCCATATGAAGCGCTATATGTTTATTTGAGTCATGGTTGTCATGGGCTTCGCTTCTACCTATTTGGTGAAGTAATCGGTTGCCACGATCATCATATCTCTGCTCCTAATAACTAGCGGTACTTACTAGGTCGATTGCCCACTGCATGAATAACCAATGACTCGTCTGTGGGTGAAGCTCGCTAGCAGGTAGTGCTGGTACCGACTTGTAGCGTTGGCATCGATTGTACTTTTACACTAACTCCTTAGTATCTTGGTGCATGGTAGGCCAGTAGTAGCCTACATTAAGAGCCTTTTGTGCTAAGGATCGACCTCCGAAGTGATTTTCACAAATGCCTTTGTGGATTAAGCTTTGAACCTTTAGGTCATCGAGATGTGCTAGGCAGCAGAGATGTGGTCTGGTGTAGGATCTTCAGACGAGAATGTCGTTCCACATGTAGTAGTGTGCTGTCTTATTTAAAGCTTTCTAGATTCCAATCTTTTCGTGGGGAGTGTGCCATTGACCAGGTAGTCTATAATAGAACTTTGCTAGTTGAGAGTTATACTAACTTGTGACACCTTGGTTGCTGGCTCTATCACTATGCTTGGCTTATCTAGATACTTCATCGGAATAGAGCGTTTGAGTTGGTGATCAAGTGCGGAGCCTAGGCTGGCTAGCGCGTTTGCGTGGGCGTGTCTGCCCGCGGAACTTGAGTGAGAGTGTAAGTTTGAAATACCTCAAGTTGCTTGCGTACCTTCTTTAGGTATTGTGTCATCCTTGGATGTTTTACTGTGTACTCCCAGTAGTATGGCTGGTGATTAGATGGTAACCGAAATAAATTGTGAGCTTTTTCACTGCCAATCTTTTGCTATTTGGAGGCCTGCTAGTAGGCCTTTGTACTCTGCTTCGTTGTTGGATGCTTTGAAGCCTAAATTGATCGCTTGTTCGAGCATTGAACCGTCTGGGGTGACAAGTACTACACCTACTCCTGAGCCTTTGTAGTTGGATGTGCCATCAACATGCAAATGCCAAAAGTCTCTATTGGCATGAGTATGCGTGGCTAAGGTGTGGTTGGCTACTTTTGGGGTGCCGTTGGGCCGCTTTGTTGCACCGCCTAGGCTAGGCACGAATTCTGCTATGAAGTCCGACAAGGCTTGGACCTTTATCGCCATGCGAGGTCGGAAAACTAAACCGTATTGGCCAAGTTCCAATACCCATTTCATCACTCGTTGAGAAGCATCCAGACCATGTAGGATTGATCATAGTAGATATTGAGTCATGACGATGACTGTATGAGCTTGAAAGTATGGTTTGAGTTTCTGAGCTGCAATAACTAGCGCCAAAATTAATTTTTTTGATCTTCGAGTACCTAGTTTCCACATTGAGAAGAGATCTTGGAAAGCTTTTTTGCACTCTTCATCCCATTTGTCTTATTATGCCCTTTTGATGGCCTTGAAAAAGGGCTTGCATTGATCAGTAGATCACGAAAGAAAGCGGTTGAGGGCGACTGCTCGTCCGGTCAAGCTTTGGATCTCCTTTAAGGTAGTGGGAGATTTCATTTCTAGGATTGTGCGGATTTTCTTGGGATGTGCTTCGATTCATCTTTGGGTTACTAGGTACTCTAAGAATCTGCATAAAGATACTCTGAATGCGCATTTGGTGGGGTTGAGCTTCATCTTGTACTTTTTGAAAATGTTGAAAGTTTCTGCCAGGTTGCCGATGTGGTCTGATAGCTGCTTGCCTTTTACCATGATGTCATCGACATAGACCTCCATGGTTACCCCAATTTGCGTCTTGAACATCATGTTTACTAACCTTTGGTAAGTGGCTCCCGCATTCTTAAGGCTAAAAGGCATGACCTTGTAGCAGTAGGTGCCTCGCTCGATCATGAACGTGATTTTCTCCTTGTTCGGCTTGTACATGGGTATTTGGTTATAGCCGGAGTATGTGTCCAAGAAGCTGAGCAACTGGTTCTCAAAAGTTGAATCTACTAATAGATCGATCCGGGGAAGCGGATAAGGATCTTTTGGGTATTCTTTGTTGAGGTTGGTGTAGTCTATTCAAACCCTTCATTTGCCTTTCTTTTTCTTCACGACTAGCATGACGTTGGCAAGCTATGCTGAGTGTGCTACTTCTTCTATGAATCCAACTTCTAGTAACTTGTCAATTTCCACTTTGATGATCGCTACTCACTCCAATGCAAAATGTGAAATCCCGTCCCCAAAATTTCACTATTCATTACATATCTCGCTATTTAAATCCGTAATTCACATTTATGTTATTTTTATTAGTTAATTTTAATTCCGTTAATTTTAGGAATTAAATCGAATAGTTTTCGAGTTTTAACTTTCATAATTAGGCTTTAAATTCGTTGACCTTTCGAGGTCACAAGTAACGTTTTCAAATAGGTCTCGAAGCCACGAGCACATATGCGAAATTTGTTTGTGGGTCCGGGTTATAACGGTATAGTTACGGACGTTTAAAGTTGTGATATTATAGATTTTAGGAATTATTTAAATTCCCACTTTGTGGGAAAGAGGCCCAATCAGATATTTGGGTTAAGGACCAATCAGTTAGTAGAGGAAGGGGACCAACTAGATTTTAGAAAGGTTAGGCAGCAGCCAATCAAAAAGGAAGAAAAGCAAAGAGGGACTTTTCCCCCTTCTATTTCGTCAACCCCTGTGCACCCACAAACCCGACTTCAACCCAGCCGAATTCCAGCCTATCTCCATAATTTTCAAGCCATTCTCACCCCTCCACCACCTGCAATTTATTCCACAACCTCTCATCTACCATATTTGCTCAAATTCAAGAGTTTTAAAGGCCAAAACTATGTAAAACCTCACCTAACCACCAGAGGTGCTGGACGGTGATTCCTCCAATCCGGCGTGTTTCACCACCCACCACCACCCTTAATAAACTTCCCTTAGACCCATGAACAAGACCTAATAAGTTGTAGGGGCATTGGAACACCGAGGAAGGAGAATCGAAGCACACCCATTCTAGGGTTTTCGACGGGTACGAGCTGATTTGGGGCATTTCCTGGCCTAATTAGGCTTGGCCACAGGTATATAACTTTCTCTACTCATTGAGACCTTCATTGTGGTAAAATTTGGTAATTTTCGGAGAAAGTCGTATTTTTCGGCGAGTTAGGGCAGTTGGCCGCCGCGTGTGGGCCGTGATACCCCTTGACCACCCTAAGCTAAATTTGATGCCTCGAATCCATATTTGACATCCAATTAATGAAATTCCATCGTTTGAGTATATTTTTGTTAAGGTTCGCCACTTGGATATTCTAACGAATGACAATCCAACCGTTGGATCGCCACCAAACCTTGAAGTACTATTTTATGTAATATTTAAGGACCTTAGGAACTTACAAATTGAAAATCTAGTTCTTGGATCTTATGGAACAAGTGACATGGGATTATGGACCTTACCTTTGAACCATGGTTCAATTTCTCTTAAATTGTTGTTGTGGGGTACCTATGGAAGTCGTAAATTTATGAATTATCAAAGAATTTTAAATGTGGACTTGTACCTTGTTTTAGGCAGTGATAGTGCGTGAAGTCTCAATTCTCATGCTAGGGTGCATTAGCGCAGACCCCAGGTGAGTGACTTTAATATATGTGATATAGTTATTACCTTGAAAACTCTCATGCTAGTATATTTTATGGATACAACATGGATTTCTAAAATATGTTGTAAGCTAATTAGTTGTTTTTATAAAGTTTTCCATCAATCTACTTTATGAAATGTTTTGTGACTTGGATATTTGAACTGTATATGAGATGTGTTTTAAAGGATATATATTGTAATGTTTGTTAAATTGAGGGCTAGTAGGAGACCATGACCCTGCTTGGTTAATCAGTGATAGAGGGTCACTAGTGGTCCTACTTTGTTAATCCGCGATAGGCGACCATATTATTATAGATCGTGCTTGGTTAATCCACGATAAGTGATCCTTATATCTTTCGTATGGCCATACTCACTTAGGGGTGATCATGCTTGGTTAATCCGCGATAGGTGACCACTGCCTAACAGATACATAGGAGTGACTCTGCTTGGTTAATCTGCGATAGGAGGTCACCACCTACTTGGCTACTGCAGGAGTGGCTTTGCTTGGTTAATCTGCGATAGGGGGCCACTTCCTGTTTGGGTACTTGTAGGCTTCGTATCGAACTGTGTCACTCTAGCCCTAATTTTTAGTGTTTTCGTGAACTTTAATTTTGGGACTTTGTGTTTGAATTAGAAAAGTCGTTGGATGTCTGGTGACTCATTCGGAGATTTTGGAGACTTAATATTGATTTCTTACGAATGATTCATATTCGAGATTTATAAACTGTGATCGATGGATGGTTTTACTTTCATTATCACATACTTTGTATTATTGTCACTCACACGAGCTTCGCAGCTTATCAGGGTTCTTGTTTGCCTGGTGCACTACTTTGATGGTGTAAGCACTGATCATACACGTGACATGTCTGTGTAGATTCCAAGAAGTTCGTGGGTGGGGTAGCAATGCAGCTATCAGAGACTTGGAGCGTTAGGTTACCCCTTTATCCAATTTTGTACTTTATCTTTTGGGACTTTCTTTTGAGTACCTCGAACTTGTTTCTAGTCAAGTAAGGGTTGTGCTTCTTTTTTGGAGTATACATATTTGTAAATATCTTATGGAGAACTTAGCCACCCTCGTAATTATCTTGGTTTATCAGTTAAAGTATTTCATTCCGTATCTTTTGCCTGATTCTATGTATTTTACTTTCCCTTGTCACGTGTTGATTCCCAACGTATGTTGGGATTAGGGCGCAACACAAAATATCTTCTCTTTTGGATCACTGGTTTTGCAACCGGGTATATATGCAGCTTGTGGCAAGCTATCTTGGGGTCGATGTCGGGTATGTCAGAAGGTGACCATGCAAAGACATCACAAGATTTCCTAAGGAAAGACGTGAGCCGATTCTAGTCATCTTTTTCGGCTATTGGGGATCAAGACTAATGTCCTCAGTGTCATCTTTAGGTTTCCATCTTATCTCATCTACTTGGGCACCATTTTCTTGATCCACTTGTTATAATTGCTATTTGGTAGCTTCTTTGTCCCTTTGGACCTCGGTAACCTCTATGGGGGTAAAAGTTTTCTTCTTTGATTCCTTTAATACTTACACAGTGGATTGTCTAGATGCAGCTTGGTTAGACTTGATCTCTCTGACTCCTTCTCCAGGGATACGAAATCGAATTTTTTGATACTTGACGAAAGTAACGGCATACAGGTTGATCAACCAAGGTCTCCCAAGAATCCCATTGTAGGGAGATGGGTCGCTTACGATCGTGAATGTTTGCTTTGGGATAACTGACGGTGGTTTCACGTCAAGTGTGATATAGTCGATGGCAGTTAAGGTGTGTCCGTTGAATCCGGTGAATACCTCTGCTAGTATATAATTGTGCTTTCCAGGCCCATTTTCTGAATTATTGAGAGTTGAAGTAGGTTAACTACATTTCCATTGTCAACCATCATTCTTTCGACTATAGCATGAGCTAGTTAGACAGACTATTAGTGCGTCGTCGTGTGGGAAATCGACGCCTTCTGCATCCTGTTTGGTGAAGCCAATGATTGGTCTAGGTTGGGTGTCGACTGTTTGGAATCGTGGGACTAGTAGAGCCTGTTGGATCTTTCTCTTTTTAGAGTTATTGATGGCTCCCAAGTGCTCGGATTTGGCAAAGATGCCATCGATACGAATCGTTTCGGTTAGCGGTTCTTCGTCATCGTCTGCGTTCCTTTTAGGTTGCGCAGCTGGCTTATCCAAGTATCTATCGACCTTGCCTTCTTTCACGAGCTTCTCTAGGTAGTTCTTCCAAGTGTAGCAGTCGTTGATTGTGTGACCAAGACCTCGGTGGAATGGGTAGTATTTGGTGTGATCCAACTTGGAAGTATCTCTATTTGATTGTTTTGGCAACTTGACCTATGGCTTGTTCTTGATGTCGTAAAGGATTTGGTGGATCGGGATTGAGAACTTAAAGTAGTGTTTGGCTGTCGGTCGTTCTTTGGTCGTGGGTCGGTACCTACCCTTGGCCTCCTACCTGTTTTTGTCGGACTGTTTCCCATTTTCCTTCTTTTGAGTTACTGCTGACTATTTTCGAGGCTGCTCGAGTGTCTTGTCTGCTCGTCGAGCCACGTCCCAAAGTGCATGCTTTTCTACCAGAGCGAAAAAGTCTGCCAGAGTCAGATATTCTTTCACGATCAACTCTCTGAACAGTGGATGATTTGCTGGGAGTCCTTTTTTAGAAGGCTACACTTGCTATCGAGTCGTCACATCCAACTATCTTCGCCTTTTCTACTTTGAACTTCTTCACCTAGTCGCGGAGCGACTCTTTCAGGTTTTTCTTCAAGTTGAACAAGTGGTCGGACTTTTTCTTGATCGAGTGGTAGGATGAGTATTCTTTGGTGAAAACCAAGGATAGATCATTAAAACTTCAGAGGGATCGTGGTGGTAGGGTGTGGAACCAATCTTGCGCCTCGCCTTGTAGAGTGATGGTAAATATCTTGCACATAAGAGCATCGTTGTTACGATAAAGGACCATCGTGATTCGGTAGTGCTTCAAGTACCTCTCCAGATCTCCATCTCCTTTGGAAGATGTGAAATGTGGCATGCTAAACTTGCGTTGAGGCTCTACTTGCTCGATCTTGTCTGTGAAGGGCGATCTGCTCATATTGGTCATGTTCCGTTGTAGCGCTTCATCGGCCACTTCATTGCATTGGAAATCACATAATCGCTTGTTTAAGAGCTTATCTACCTCTTCGTGAATTTGCCTTTGTTAGGGTAGTGGAGCTCTCGACTGCCCTCGATCTTGACCTGCAGGTCTATGATGCTCTTCTACGTGCTTGACTTGTCTATGCCACGGTGGCAGTGCATGTAGTCCGTTCCTAGTAGGCGAGGGAATTCCTAGCAGGCTGCCGGTTGAACTTGAGCTGGATTAAGTGACTGCTTCTCTTCGTTCGTCGTGTTACCTATTCCGATGTGATGTGGAAGATGCTCCTTGCAGGCCTATCCTCGAATGAACGCTTTGCCTGGAAATCTGCTCATGTTGATTATCAGAGTGTGGTCCTAACCGTGAGTGTATACTCGTTTGTGGGCCTAGTCGAGAGTGCATCCTCCTTCATGCACTTATACGAGAGTATACGGTATCTCGGAGGTCCTGTTGGGAGTGTACACTACCCGAACGTTTAGTTTGTGGCTGCTCGAGTGGCTGCTTTCCAGGACGCTGCTGAAGAGGTTCTTCATCTTCCCTTGTTCTATTTCAAGACACCTCGTCTAGGACACGTTGGATCTCTGTCCGCTGCAAGAGTTGATTCACCAAGGTTGTCTGTTGTGCAAGGGCACTCGTCAACTCTATGACTTGTCGAGACAAGTGCTGTTTGCCATTCGGATTGGAAGAGCTTGTGAGGAGTATGCCTCATTGAGTAGTGGAAGTGTGGTAGACTCTAAGCATAAGATTTGAATTAGGAAATGTCAAATTCGTAGAGAAATGTGGTGAAAAAGCCTCTAGTTCGATTATAGGTCTTGAAATTTGAAGCCGGGATAGTTGAATGAATCTTGGGCCTACTTGGGTTGCTCGGAAAACCAGGGGAGTAGGCTGGGCTACAAAAGTGGGCTACTCGGCGTCTGGTGCACGCAAGTGCTAGACTTGGGCTCGGCTTAGCAACGTGTTGGGTTTGGGCGTAACGAGCCGACTCGGCTAGGGCTTAGGCCCTTGAAAGTTGAAGTGGCAGAGCTTGGGCTATTGCTTTGTGTCACATCTTGGCCTGAGGTCTACCACATCCCGGGCCCGACCTTCGCAGGAGCACGATATTGTCCCCTTTGGGCCCCGACCATGCCTTCACAGTTTTGTTTCTGGGAACTTACACGAGAACTTCCCAGGGGGTCACCCATCATGGGAGTGCTCTCGCGCGCTACTTGCTTAACTTTAAAGTTTCATGAACTCTGAAGCCAGTGAGCTCCCAAAAGGCCTCGTGCTAGAAAGAGATAGGAATATACATATAAGGATCACTCCTTTGGGTGATGCAATATGTTACAATCCACCCCCCTTAGAGGCCCGACGTCCTCATCAATACAACAAGGCCAGGGTTTGGCTCTGATACCAAATTGTCACATCTTGGCCCAGGGTTCGACCACATCCCGGGCCCTACCTCCGCCGTAGCACGATATTGTTCGCTTTGGGCCCCGACCACGCCCTCACGGTTTTGTTTTGGGAACTCACAAGAGAACTTCCAAGTAGGTCACCCCATCATTTGAGTGCTCTGGCGCGCTACTCACTTAACTTCGGAGTCCCGATGAACTCCGAAGCTAGTGAGTTCCCAAAAGACCTCGTGCCAGGTAGAGATGGGAATATGCATATAAGGCTTACAGGATCCTCTCCCCTGGGTGATGTGGGATGTTACAATCCACCTCCTTAGGGGCCCGACGTCCTCGTCGGCACACCTTCAGCTAGGGATTGGCTCTGATACCAAATTGTCACATCCCGACCCGAGGTCCACCACATCCCAGGCCCGACCTTCGCTGTAGTACGATATTGTCCGCTTTGGGCCTCGACCACGCCCTCACGGTTTTGTTTATGGGAACTCACACGAGAACTTCCCAGTGGGTCACCCATCATGGGAGTGCTCTCGCGCGCTACTCGCTTAACTTCGGAGTTCCATGAACTCTAAAGCCAGTGAGCTGCCAAAAGGCCTCGTGCTAAGTAGAGATAGGAATATACATATAAGGATCACTCCCCTGGGCGATGTAGGATATTACAATCCACCCTCCTTAGGGGCTTGGGTCTGGATGTGACAATTCATCCCGGCCCGAGGTCCACCACATCCCGGGCCTGACCTTCGCCGTAGCACAATATTGTCTGTTTTGGGCCCCGACCACGCCTTCACGGTTTTGTTTCTAGGAACTCACACGAGAACTTCCCAGTGGGTCATCCATCATGGGAGTGCTCTCGTGTGATATTCATTTAACTTCGGAGTTCGATGAACTATGAAGCTAGTGAGCTCCCAAAAGGCCTCATGCTAGAAAGAGATAGGAATATACATATAAGGATCACTCCCTTGGGCGATGTAGGATGTTACAATCCACTCCCCTTAGGGGCCCGACGTTCTTGTCGTCACACCACGGTTAGGGTTTAGCTCTGATACCAAATTGTCATATCTCGACCGGGGTCCACCACATCCTGGGCCTAACCCTCGCCGTAGCACGATATTGTCCGATTTGGGCCCCGACTAGGCCCTCACAGTTTTGTTTCTGGGAACTCACATAAGAACTTCGCAGTGGGTCATCCATCATGGGAGTGCTCTCGCACGCTACTCACTTAACTTCGGAGTTCCATGAACTCTGAAGCCAGTGAGCTTCTAAAAGGCCTCGTGCTAGGAAGAGATAGGAATATACATATAAGAATCACTCCCCTGGGCGATGTAAGATGTTACACCTTGGTGTTATGGGTTTTGCCAAAGTGGCCACAATGGTGGTTGCCACCGTGGTGCCTGTAGGGGTGGTGCCTCTCCACTTACCTTTATGTTAAGCCTAGTAGATCTCCGTGGCCATAATTCTTGAACGTTGGAATTTCCGTTCGTCGAGGTTTCTGAATCCCTTGCCATTGTACTTTTCTTTTATGTTTTACCAAAGAATTTTTAGAAATAAAAATTCTAAGAATAAGAACATACGAAAAATCTACATATGAACAAGAAAACGAAAAACCTTAGATACGAGAGTCTTCTACGAATGTGTGACTCAACTCTCAATGAAAGCACCAATTTTTTGATTCAAATTTTTTCCTTATTCTTGGATAAAATTACACCTACAAAACAAATAACACCTTAGGTTAAGGCCAAGAGCCTCATGCGCCCACAATGAATTGGGCGAGGATGCAGGAGATTTTGGCTGAAGAATCTCTGATGCCAAAGTTAGAATTTTGAGAGAAAAGTGTTTGGAGAATTTAGAGAATTAAGCAAGAGGATTCAACTTAGGTTTTTGGAGAAAATGGGTTGATATTTATAGGGGTGTGGCCGGTCCCTTTGGGAGGATGGGGACCGGCCACTTGACTAGATTTAGCTATCGCGTTGACTAGATCACGTAATGAGACAGATATACATAAGAAAATACCAGTGTTTTAAAAAACAGCCTAGGCGCTAGGCGGTCGTGACCCGAGGTGTTTTCTTGCATATCGTTTGGAAAAATCGACTGGGCTTTAGGCGGGCTAGGTGGTTAGGCGGTTTTTTTTAATTAAAAAAACATAAAAAAAATCCTATGTACATTACTATATTTCCTTATTTTCCTCCTATTTTGCATTTTAAGTGGTTTTAAATTGTGAACTTATTGTACACGTCTCATCCTACAATACTCCTCACTATAGTTATATGGCATATATGCTTAATGTTTTTAAATTTTGGACTTATTGGATACTCTTTTTGCCTTTTAGCTTTCTTTTATTATCTTATTCATGGATTTCATACAAGTATAAGTTTTTGTAAGTGTCAATGTGCACTTATTTACAAGATATACAGGAAATTTACCTAAATCCGCCTAGACCCCGCCTAGCCGCTTAGGCTCTAGGTGCTAGCCCGCCGCCTGACTAGCTTCTATCGTTTTTTAGAACCTTAGAAAATAGAACCGATTACAAGACATAATTCTCTCCAATACATGATTAGAAGAATAGGTCATAAGTTCCTTATATATATATACACTAGTTTATTAACATACCTTCTCTTTCTGTATGCATATATTACAAATGACCAACAATATGCAGAGCTCTTAATAGTAACTAACAATAAAGTATGACCCGCGTGTTGCTGCAGGAAATGTGACCTGCGTGTTGTTGCGAAACTGAAAATTTTATGACATTCTAGTTAAAACATATAAAAGTCATGTATGCAATGATTGTGGACCTAATAATCATGGACTCAATACCGAACACCTAAATGTCATCAAACTAAAGTAAACTTTCATTTAACTAAGTTCTGAGTGAAGGAAAATTTGTGAAAAACAAGTTCATTTGAGCAACATCAACAACATGCAATTAACAATTAAAGGCGGAATCATGTTTATATGCACTCAAAAACAAAACTTAACTCATGAAATTCAAAGCCTAGTAGATAGGTGAACCAAGACTCAACTCAAGAACAAAGTGAGTTGAGAAATCTTATACCTTTGTTGATTCCTCTTTGCATAAGCAAAGGCTAATGACGGTTTTGTAAAACCGCACAAATTTAACCCTCTTTTTGACAGTTGTAGTATAGGTGTAAGTAGGGTATCGTTCTAGGCCGGGGATTAGGAGGGATTGCTAATCTACTCTAAATTAATTTAAAAATATTAAACAAGACTCAAGGACACAAAATTAGGCTAAAAACTCAAAACACACTTAAATGACTCAAAATAATTAAAACACACAAATTAGACACTAAGAACTGAAATGGAAGGAAATTGAATTAAAAGACTAAAAACAATGAAAATTAACTAAATAATATAATTTAATAATTGGGGGGTTTGGTTTTGACGAAACGTAAATTAAACTTAAATAAATTACAGAATTGACAAAAACATAAAATAAAAGTGAATGGATGGGCGACGGACTGGCTAGAGGGTTTTTCTCCACACAAGACACATATGCAATCTAAATTGACCTTCAGTTGTTCTTCCAATAAGTTGTAAATCTCAACACCCCAAATTAATTAGGTACGCTTAAATTAACCTTCAGATTTTCCTTATGTTATTGAATTGGATGAACAGCATACAACAACTCAAATTATTCCCCAAAAGTTCCCTACGTGAAAAGCACAATAGAGATATGATTAAAGATCATTATGTTCTATGAAAATCATAAGTGTTGACAAGGCATTCGTAACTATGAACAGCATGATACGTTTGCCAAGAATTCACTTAACGCGATTGTGACTAGCAACCTTCACTACTCATGAATATAAGTTTATAACGATTAGGTGAAATTCACTTATATTCTAGCATCAAATTCATGCATGTAAATTAAGTATGCATTCTTAATCGACATACACAAATAAGTTATTAATCAAGCAGTTAAGCAAATTAAATCACAACTCAGAAATCACAACTGAAGGTACCAATTCAAATTACAAATATAATCATGGCTTTGAATTAACCTCTAGCCAAAACAAATTTAGTTACACATTATTTATAAAAACCGAAATAAAACAAATGAGTTTGGAGAGATTAAACCGAAATAGGGATCCAGGGTATGTGCACTGTGCTGTGCACTGTGCATTTGCTGTGCACTGTACAATTTCTTCTTGGCTGCTCCGTGTGTTTTGGTTCTTGACTGGCCTGTCCCGAGGCCTTTGGTTTTCTCCCTCAACGCTGCCTAATGGCAGCCTCTTAATTCGGTGCCCTCCTTGGTTCAGCTTCTTATTGGCTGCTTGATGGCAGCCTTCAAGACCCCCTTGTATTGCTCTCGTTGGTCCCCCCCCCCCCCCGAGGCCTACGCTGACTTTCAAAATGGCAGCCCTTCACTTCGCAAGCTGCCAAAGCAGCTTTGGGTTTTCTCTTCGTCAGTTTTCACAGCTCCCCCGTGACTGGGCTCACCGCGGCTCCAATCTCGCCAAATGAAGCTATCTGATTGGCTTGCCCAATGGCTGTGCTACCCCGAGCCTCTTCCCTCAGATCTCTCCCTCGAGGTCTCCTCCTCTAACGCTGCCCTATGGCAGCTTTATATTATTTGTTATTCTCCCCACTCTCGGCCTACCCCGAGGCCTCTCTCCCATTCTATCTTCCAGCTGCTTTCGCAGCTTTTGTTCCTTTTTAATCCTTCCGTCCCCCTGATTATGCCGTGCCTTTACTCTCCTCTTTATGCCTCAAATTATTCTCCGAGGCCCTCTTTTGACTTCACTTTCGGTGGAGGACTCCCCCACATGTCTGTGTCTTGCGCGCTATCATCACACACACCCACCATCACATTATATATATATATATATATATATATATATATTATTTTTCAAATGATAAGTTCTATGCAACAAGCAAGATAGTTTAGACGAAATTATTACTTAACACTTCACTTATTCTATTTTTATTTTCTTAACTTGATAAATTCTTATAAAACACAAAATCAACGTAAATAGCTCAAAATATAACGAACTAACTAAGAAAAGACGAGTGAATTTGATGCAAAAATGTATAGAAATATGATCCGATCAAATACCCCCACACTTAGCTTTTGCTAGTCCTCGAGCAAAACAAAGAAAACAAGAACAAGTAATAACATGAAAAACATTAGCTTCCCCCTATGTGACACTCATAGAATTTCATTCGAGAACATAAATTAGCAAGAACCATAGCTAGCACCAAACAAGCTAATCCAAGCTCATCTTCCTTATTCAAATATTAGCAGTAATCTTTAAATCATCCTTGAAGTGTAGTGTGTGAGATAGCCATGCTAATGCAATTTCAAGTTTTTATTTTTAAAATCATCATATGCAAACTAGGAACCTTCTCACAGGATATGCACTCAATCACACATGTGTTTAGTTTTAATGTGTTTCGCTCAAAGAAACAAATGTGAAAGTTCTACCATAAGCTTGCATAAAGATCACTTCTCCACAATCATAATTGCAAAACTTAAATCAAGAGGACTTTTATTGGATGTAATGAGGCTTAGGGATAGGGCTATTGAAACGAAAGAATAGGAAAACACAAGTTCCAAGCTACATTGCAAGCAATTCTTTTGTTGAGATTTATTAGAACTCAAGTTCTCCAACGATTCTTCTAACACCTCCAACCACATCCTTAAACTGAAACTTTAAAAACTTTTTATTTTCTTTGAATACAATCTTTCTTTTTCTTTTTCTTTTCTTCTCTTTTCTCATTTTTTTTTAAATATACAAACATGAAATACCCCCACACTTATTCTTTTGCCAAACTCCTTCCAAGTATTTCACAAACATTTCTTATAAGACAGTCTCAAATTGCTCGCTTGAAAAGGGTAAGGAAACATGGTTTGAGGTATAAGGGTAGACATATCTGGTGATAAGAAATAAAAGGTTCAACAAATACGGCTCAAATAGGCAATCTAATGATATCATTTTTTTTTCTTTGGGAAATATGGTTATTTGGGCCATGGTGGTGAACCTAATGCCTCTATCATTTTCAAGTTCATGCAATCAATGACAATTATTTTGAAAGATCGTTACCCAAGTTCTAGAGATGTATCTCACATAAGTTCATCACACATGAAAGAATAGGAGTGTATGAAAAATGCACACACTTTCAATAGGCTCAAAAACTCACATAGGATGTATACGGTCACTAAATTCACATATGAAGCTTTAATTCATGCTTTAGTTTCACATCAACAAGGCTATGTGCATTTGGTTTTTCAAAGATGATCAAACATGTACAAAACTAACAAGAGAATAAGGAATTTCATACAACACATGTTAACTAAGTTCTTGATAATCATGGTTCAAATTTCATCCAGTTATATCATTGGGTCGGGAAACTAATAAAAAATCTAATTCAAAACAATAAGGAAAACAGGACAATATTTTTGGATTTTTTTAAATTTTTTCGAAAAATTAAATAAAACAAAACTAATTAAGAAAACAAAAAGCAATAACATGGAAACAAATGAAACCAGTTCAAAGTTGAAGGTACAAAAATTTTCAATTTGGTCATTTTTTATACTCTTTACCCCCACACTTAAATTGGACATTGTCCCCAATGTCAGAAAACATTAATAAGCAAATAAAATATAAAAATAAAATAAAAATAAAATTACTAAATGAAAAGAAACAAAATAAAGCAATGGACTGAAAACTTCCCTAATTTGCAGAAAACTCAATCGATGACCCCCAAGCTTAAATTCTGCAATCAACTTCAAGGGTGGAAATATTCAAAAATTCCTGCAAAGAAAAGAAATAAATCAGTTAAGCACGCAAGAAAATATAGAAAAATGCAAACGAAAAATAGAAAATGAAAATAAAAGATAATAAATAGAACTAATAGGTGATCATTGGTCATGACTGTTGATTTTCCACAGCTTTCATCTTGAACTGGATGGGCCTTCTTTCTTGCAAGTGCTCCTCAGCTTAGTTGAGGATGAGTCAGCACGTTGTCTCCACATGCTTCAAGTAGTCCGGTCTCCACGCAGGTGTGGCATCTTCTTGAACTCTTGGATCAACCCAGACTCATCTGCTCTTCGAAGCAACTCAGACTCCTCCTGCTTCGTCTGTGAGGTACTTTTGCTTTTGAAGAAGCACCTCTACACAGGTTTATTTTTTAAGTGGGCTGGGAGGGGTCTGAGATGAGTACTCGAGAGCAAGACTAGGTAAGCAATCAGGATCTCACTTTCTCCACGTTCCTCAGATGAAGGTGAGGAGAAAGCATGATATGAGATACTTTTGCTTTTAACCTTTTTGATATGAAATACTTTTGCTCTGGATGATTTGTTTTCTGGGGTGATCCAAGGGATGAAGAACACTGAGTGACTCGAAAGGTTTCTTTGGGAATACATTCTCGGAGAAGAAGAAGGTTGAGAGGGTGTGCCTTTGCTGTGGAAGGCGAAGGTAGAACTTATAGAATTTTTTTCTTCACAACCGGAACTATTCTCGCACTATTTGTCGGCAGCCGGTGGATGGATGAACAGTACCAGTTACGCGCTTTCTGACAAACCGTCCGTAATTTCCGCGAAGCTGACTGCGCATGCGACGAGTGACGACACGTCTAGAATGATGATCTTTTGAAAACCGGGGTTCAAATCCGGGTTCGGCTCGTGGTTTCTGCAAAGCTCCAAGCTGCACGTGATGAGTCACGACAAAATTGGAAAAACAGAACGCCTCGTGATGTCTGAGCAATTTCGACTTTTGAGAAAGGAAACGGCTCTTTTGAGACAGAAATCCGGCCTTTGAGAAAGGAGCATCCAGCTTTGATCTCTGAGGAGCGCCTCTTTATTTTCTTCTTTTTATAGAGGCGCTAATTCTGCTCCACTTCACACTTGAACTCCCTCCTGTAAACACTCTCTTCTGCACTTCTGCAATCTTACTCATTCCGCTCTCTTCTTCCGCTTTAGCAATCTTAATCTTTCCAAACACTTTTCTTCCTCAACCCCCTCTAAAAATGTCTTGCCCTTCCGACCGTCGCCTTAACTTGAATGTCGGGGAAGACGATGACTCGTCTTCTCCGAACAACATTTGGAATCCATCCTTCATGTCCCCCAATGGTCCTCTTGCAGTCGGGGACACAATGATGAGGAATGAAATAACCGCTACGGTGATAGCCAGAAATCTGCTCACTCCAAGGGACAATAGGATGCTATCCAGGCGGTCGGACGAGCTAGCTGTTCAGGAATCTCTGGCTCTCAGCGTCCAAAGTGCAGGCTCAGTTTCAAACATGGGCCAGCGCCTGCTTGCCCGGTCTCGTCAAGTGGAGTCGCTGATGGCGGAGGTGGCAAGTCTTCGGCAAGAGGTCAGAGGACTCAGGCACGAGAACAAGGAGTTGCATATGCTTGCAACTAGTTACTCGACCAGCATGAAGAGGAAGCTGGACCAGCTGCAGGAGTCGGACGGTCGGATCCAGAGTGATCATGAAAGGTTCATGGCGCTACTCCCGAGGTTTATGTTGCCTTCGTCCTCTGGAGTTGCACCAAGCATTCCGGCTCCGGAGATTCCAACTCTGGCTCTTCGTCTTCCCAGAGCTCCGTCGACCTCTCAGGCACCACCTGACCAATGACCAATGAACACTATTAGTTTTTCGTATTATTGTAAATTTATTTATGCTTTTAATGTTTATTTAAATATATATATATATATATATTACTAATATTAATATTAATATTATTATTATTATTTTCAGGTTTATTTTAAGCAAATTAAAATATGTAATGTAAAATAAGTAAATTAATGTAAAAAGACTTTATTTATCCGCACTAAAAATAAACAAGGCCCTTAATTTAATTAAACACAAACTAAACAAAAATCAACCAAATAACACAACTAACTAAACAAAACAAAGATTGCAAAGTAAAGGCAATAAAGAGAAGGGTTAAGAAATGCAAATCTGGTTGCTTGGGTTGCCTCCCAAGAAGCGCTTGATTTAACGTCTTTAGCCGGACGAATCTTTCCATTAACCTCCCCTCGGCTCCAAAGCATGAAATTTATCTTTTAATGGGAAGTGATACTTGAAATGATTCGTCAGTGGTTTGAATTCCAGGGTGGGTGCCTGAATCATTAAAATCAGAAACATGTTAGTATAAAATAAAATTAAAATTAAAATTGGAGAAAATGGCTTATTGTATTTCTCCGACACAAACTCAATTATAAAAACTACGCCTTTGGATATTTCAGGGATTTTGCACATGGCCAGATTGACTATTATGGTTGTGGCTTGTCCCGTGTCATAAAAATCAACTTCTCGGGCCTTTGTTTCCACAATTACATCCTCTTTGATGCATTCCACATATTTTCCAGCCACTTCATTCTCTTGAATTCTTTTTCTTGGTATGCAAGGTTCTTTGAGCGTTTCAACCTCATCGGGAACTTGCTGTGGTGCACCAAGAATTGAGATATCACCTTTGACCTCTGGAAGAGCTTCCACAATGTCCTTTTCACTTTCTTCGTTATTTGGAATTAAAAACCTGCAAGGAAAAAGGACATTTAGTGGAATAATGTTAGAGTGAATTGAAATTGGAACAACATTACCGAAGTTGGAAAACATAGGGACTTGAGGGGTTTGAGACAAGAATTCTTCCAAACTGCCCAGGTCGTCCTCCTCATCTTCTTCTTGCAGCGGCAATTCATCCAAGTTCGGGCTGTGTTTGGATGGTTCTAGGATAGCTTCATCCTCCACATCACTTTCCAAAGTGTCGGCTTCATCGATTTCAACGTCTCCTTTTGAATTTTCCATGTTGGAGTTGGAGAGTTCACGTTGCTCTTGAATCTGTGCCTTGACTTCCATAATCTGCCCCATTTGATAATTCAATTCTCCCATCTCCTTGGTTTGATTTTCTACTTCCTGGTTCAAAGAGATGAGTAATTGAATAATATTATCATTATCCACATATGTACCTAAATTGAATTGGGCAGATTGTGATGGAGGCTGTGATGGTGTTGTATAGAACTCATCATACGGTTGCCAATATTCTCCTTGGTGAGTCTCCTTAGCTTGATTTTGTGACCCCTGCACCAAAGAGTTTAATTCATTAAGGATTTGATTATAATCTATGGGCATACTTGAATTCGAGGGGGATGCTGTGGTGGCTGCATAGGTCTTGAATAGAACTCGTCTTGCTGCCAATATCCACCTTGTTGAAATTGCTGAGGTTCATCCCACATCTGATCTGAATAACCTCTCCAATCCGAATTGCAAGCGTTGGAAAACATGTTGCCCCTTGATTGATCATAGCCTTGATATCCCCAAACATCTTCATATGCAGAAAATTGAGGACTTTGATGAGCTTGATATCCTTGCCCATAGGGCACATCAAATGTAGAGACATTTGGCATTGTCGTCCGTTCGGCATTATTAGTCAATTGAGCAGTGAGCTGCGCCAATTGAGCTTGAATGGTTGCAAATGCCATGTCTTACTCCAATTTTACCTAAAATTAAAGAAAGAAAAATAAATCAAATATCAAAAGTAAAATACACAAACACAAATATACAAATAAACACAAATATAAAAATAAACACAAACAAAAATAAAGGCAAACAAAAATAAAGGGATTAGCAAAGTTGCTAATCCCCGGCAACGGCGCCAAAAATTTGACGGTTTTGTAAAATCGCACAAATTTAACCCTCTTTTTGACAGTTGTAGTATAGGTGTAAGTAGGGTATCGTTCTAGGCCGGGGATTAGGAGGGATTGCTAATCTACTCTAAATTAATTTAAAAATATTAAACAAGACTCAAGGACACAAAATTAGGCTAAAAACTCAAAACACACTTAAATGACTCAAAATAATTAAAACACACAAATTAGACACTAAGAACTGAAATGGAAGGAAATTGAATTAAAAGACTAAAAACAATGAAAATTAACTAAATAATATAATTTAATAATGGGGGGGGGGTTTGGTTTTGACGAAACGTAAATTAAACTTAAATAAATTACAGAATTGACAAAAACATAAAATAAAAGTGAATGGATGGGCCACGGACTGGCTAGAGGATTTTTCTCCACACAAGACACATATGCAATCCAAAATTGACCTTCAATTGTTCTTCCAATAAGTTGTAAATCTCAACACCCCAAATTAATTAGGTACGCTTAAATTAACCTTCAGATTTTCCTTATGTTATTGAATTGGATGAACAGCATACAACAACTCAAATTATTCCCCAAAAGTTCCCTACGTGAAAAGCACAATAGAGATACGATTAAAGATCATTATGTTCTATGAAAATCATAAGTGTTGACGCATTCGTAACTATGAACAGCATGATACGTTTGCCAAGAATTCACTTAACACGATTGTGACTAGCAACCTTCACTACTCATGAATATAAGTTTATAACGATTAGGTGAAATTCACTTATATTCTAGCATCAAATTCATGCATGTAAATTAAGTATGCATTCTTAATCGACATACACAAATAAGTTATTAATCAAGCAGTTAAGCAAATTAAATCACAACTCAGAAATCACAACTGAAGGTACCAATTCAAATTACAAATATAATCATGGCTTTGAATTAATCTGTAGCCAAAACAAATTTAGTTACACATTATTTATAAAAACCGAAATAAAACAAATGAGTTTGGAGAGATTAAACCGAAATAGGGATCCAGGGTATGTGCACTGTGCGGTGCACTGTGCATTTGCTGTGCACTGTGCAGTTTCTTCTTGGCTGCTCCGTGTGTTTTGGTTCTTGACTGGCCTGTCCCGAGGCCTTTGGTTTTCTCCCCCAACGCTGCCTAATGGCAGCCTCTTAATTCGGTGCCCTCCTTGGTTCAGCTTCTTATTGGCTGCTTGATGGCAGCCTTCAAGACCCCCTTGTATTGCTCTCGTTGGTTCCTCCCCCGAGGCCTACGCTGACTTTCAAAATGGCAGCCCTTCACTTCGCAAGCTGCCAAAGCAGCTTTGGGTTTTCTCTCCGTCAGTTTTCACAGCTCCCCCGTGACTGGGCTCACCGCGGCTCCAATCTCGCCAAATGAAGCTATCTGATTGGCCTGCCCAATGGCTGTGCTACCCCGAGCCTCTTCCCTCAGATCTCTCCCTCGAGGTCTCCTCCTCTAACGCTGCCCTATGGCAGCTTTATATTATTTGTTATTCTCCCCACTCTCGGCCTACCCCGAGGCCTCTCTCCCACTCTATCTTCCAGCTGCTTTCGCAGCTTTTGTTCCTTTTTAATCCTTCCGTCCCCCTGATTATGCCGTGCCTTTACTCTCCTCTTTATGCCTCAAATTATTCTCCGAGGCCCTCTTTTGACTTCACTTTCGGTGGAGGACTCCCCCACATGTCTGTGTCTTGCGCGCTATCATCACACACACCCACCATCACATTATATTTATATAAATATATATATATAAATATATAACTATATATATATATATATTATTTTTCAAATGATAAGTTCTATGCAACAAGCAAGATAGTTTAGACGAAATTATTACTTAAAACTTCACTTATTCTATTTTTATTTTCTTAACTTGATAAATTCTTATAAAACACAAAATCAACGTAAATAGCTCAAAATATAACGAACTAACTAAGAAAAGACGAGTGAATTTGATGCAAAAATGTATATAAATATGATCCGATCAGCTAATCACCCAAGGAGAGGGCCTTCATTCCTTGCTTCTTAGCTCCATGGATTTCTTGGAGGAGGATGGTATAATGGATTCTCCAAGTTCCCAATAAAGGGAACCTCTAAGTCTCCACACCAAGGAGAGCATTTAGAAGAGATGAGTGACCTAGGAAGATTTAGATGCTAGTGAAATCTTCCTAGGGTGGCCGGCCTCTTAGAGAGAAAGGGAGAGACATGTTCTCTCCAATTTTCTCCAAAAGAAACCCTAATGACTTTTGGCTATAAAGTCCTTTATATAGTCACTTCAATTAAGTGACAAAAAGAACAAAAACCCTATCACCATAATGTGGCCGGCCTTGTCAACATTTTGGGCTGTTTGGGCCCTTTAGATTCTTTAGTCATTTAAGTTGTCATACAACTTAAGCTAATGGGCTTGACGTTCGAAGCCCATTGGGCCTTGAGGCCCAAAACTAACCCAAGGTCTAAACGAACTTATTCGTTTGATTAATTAACATATTAATTAATCCTAGCCATAAATAATTAAACCATTTAATTATTCTTACTCATCTCTGTTATTTCTTCAATCTATACCTTACACGGTGTACGATCCATTAGGTTCCTTTTAGCGAGGCAGTGGGCGATTAGAACTCTTTCAAATCGATTGTGAATTGAAACTTACTTTCAATTCTCCCTTTAGTGATTACTCACTATTAGAGCTTCCACAAACTATGAGTGACACCTAGCAGTATGTCATGGCTACCCAAGCTAATCAGAAGAGGTGGAGAACCTATTCAGTTTAGGATTACAATGCAATACGGTCTTTCTCAAATACAACACTCTTGACCACATTGTATGGTTTGATAGTTTATTCATGTCTACTATCCAATGTGATTCATTTACTTATATGATTACTTTGATATTTATATATATTTTTATATCAAATTCACTCGTCTTTTCTTAGTTAGTTCGTTATATTTTGAGCTATTTACGTTGATTTTATGTTTTATAGAATTTATCAAGCAAAGAAAATAAAAATAGAATAAGTGAAATTTTATGTAATAAATTCGTTAAAACTGTCTGTGTAGATAAGCTTTTAAATTAAATTAAAAAATATATATATAATAATAATAAGTCATGATGATGTTATCATCATGATGGTTTTGTTTTGTAGAAGCAGAAAAATGATGGAGGAAGGCAGCGTGAGCTGCCAACCAAGTGGGAAAGAAACATAAAATAAAAAAAAGAAAATGGAAGGCAGCTGGAAATCAAGTGAGTTAAGGGGCAGATCAGAGACCACCGAGAGGCAAATTAGAAGGCAGCCTTGAGGAAGAAAAAATTAAAAGAAGGGCGCTGCCCTTCGGTTTTAGAGGGAGAGACAGACGGACGCTGCCTTGAAGGAGCGTGTGAAATCAGTGAGCAATTAGGAGCTGCCACTGGGCAGCTCAAGTGGGCAGCTGGGGACGAAGGCTGCCTTTGGTAGCGTGAAAGCCTCGGAGGAGCGCGCAAGGCAGCAAAGGAAGTCAGAAGAGGAGGAGGCTGCTTGAAACTGTCAGGCGGTGCCAAGCAGCTTGCGGCCCATTGGAGAAAAACCGAAGGCAGCGGCAGGAGGAGCCAATAGACGAGAGGCAGGGAGTTGAAGCAGCAGACGCTGCATAGTCAGGGCACGGTTTGAAGAAAAACGAAGAAGGGCGCTGCCCTTCTGTTGGTTACGGTGCAGTGCACAGTGCACAGAAAACCAATCCCTGCACACTCTATTTCGGTTTAATCCTCCAAACTTATGTTTTTTTTAATTTCTGTTTTTTTTTAATTTATAAATAATGTGTAATTAATTTATTTTGACTAGAGGTTAATTCAAAACCATGATTATATTTGTAATTTGAATTGATACCTTCAGTTGTGATTTCTGAGTTGTGATTTAATTTGCTTAACTGCTTGATTAATAACTTATTTGTGTTTGTCGATTAAGAATGCATACTTAATTTACATGCATGAATTTGGTGCTAGAATATAAGTGAATTTCACCTAATCGTTATGAACTTATATTCATGAGTAGTGAAGGTTGCTAGTCACAATCGCGTTAAGTGAATTCTTGGCAGGAGTATCATGCTTTTCATAGTTACGAATGCCTCGTCAGTATTTATAGTTTTCACAAAGTTTAATGACCTTTGATTGTATCTCTATTGTGCTTTTCACGTAGGGGACTTTTAGAGAATGTGTTGAATTGTTGTATGCTGTTCATCCAATTCAATAACTTAAGGAAAACTTGAAGATTAAAAAAGTGTTGTTCACGGTTAATCTGGAATATTGAAATTTACAATTTATTGGAAGAACAACTGAAGGTCAATTTAGATTGCATATGTGTCATGTGTGGAGAAAAACCCTCTAGCCAGTCCGTCGCCTATCCGTTCACCTTAATTTCATGTTTTTGTCAATTCTATAATTTATTTAAGTTTAATTACTTCTCGTCCAAAACCAAACCCCCCATTATTAAATTATATTATTTAGTTAGTTTTTATTATTTTTAATCTTTTAATTCAATTTTAGTCCATTTCAATTCCTAGTGTTTATTTAAATTGTTTTCATTATTTTGAGTCATTTTAGTGTGTTTCTAGTTTTTAGCCTAATTTTGTATCCTTGAGTCTTGTTTAATATTTTTAAGTTAATTTAGAGTAGATTAGCAATCCCTCCTAATCCCCGGCCTAGAACGATACCCTACTTACACCTATACTACATCTGTCAAAAAGAGGGTTAAATTTGTGCGGTTTTAAAATCCCGTCAGGAACGTTTAGGATATGTATACGAAAGAGAATGGTCTCATGAATCTAACTTCTTTAGATCACATTCTCCCAATTGCATATTCCTTGGACTTATTGTTCAAGCATATAACATTTATATGAGACAGCTTAAAACAATAATCTTTGCCCTTTATATTAAACCAGATTAGTTTAACATGTGAAATGTCCGTAAAGTATCATCATATGATTGGTTTTAGGGCACATTTCCAACACTGAGCACTTTAGTTAAATCTGAAGTTAAAAAAAAGTAGTTCAATTTGACTAAAATTACACAGAGGAAGGGAGATAGAAAGAAGAAACAATTGCAAAAAGGTGTATAGTGACATTGATCCTACATGTCAAAAATGATAAATGTTCAAAAAAATGTAAAAGATCAAATTATCCCTAGAATTAGCATATTAACAAGGAAGAAAAAAAAATCCATATGTTTATATTGCTTGTCGCAAAAAAATGCAAGAAAAAAATATTGTTAAATTCTGGTGAATAACAGTGAAAATTACATATAGTATAACATGAATATGCATGTGCATAGTATGGAAAAAAAAGGTACAAACCCAAATCAACTAAGTTATAAAACAACTACATGTGCAAACGACTAATTAGAAGCAAGCCAACTAATTTCGAATTTAACCAAATCATAAAAGCAATCACAATTGAACTAACCTCTTCTTCCCATATGAAGTAGAAGATGTCCCCTGCTTTGCCTATGTGAACAACGTACTTTTCACCCTCTATGCACAAAAAGAACACACTGAAAATGCTTAACAACATTTCAAAAACTATACATACAGGATTATATATGTATTTGAACATAAAGTATAAAGATTTACTAATAGATTCAAGCTTAAATTTAACAAAATAAGTAATTATGAATTGAAATCAAACTATATCATAGTTGTTAAAATAAGCTTTTGACTAAATTTTACAAATAGAATGAAAACCTTGCTCTCTATCAACTAATCAATAGTTTGAACTGTGAAATTTTTTTTTTTGATTTGAAAGCCTTCTTTACCAACTTAATGATGCATAAAATCATTAATTCCAAAATAAGCCAACTTTCAAAAACCCTAACACGATATCACATTGCCAAAAACCTTAAACCCTTTACTGCAACAAATCTCAAAATGCTCAATAACAGTTCCAGATGGCACACACCAATTTTTATCATGAGAAAAAGCAATCCCAAACCCAAATTAAGCATTTCATAAATCCTATTTACCAAAGTGAATTTTTTTTTTTGAAAGGGAAGCTCACCAGTGCTATCATAGGCCTGGGTAGAGAGCGGTTCCAAAACTGCAAACAAAAGCCCCTAAAAGCAAAAAAAAAAAAAAAAGTTCTCCTGAAACTAAAAAACAAAACAAAATTAAATACCCGCATACACAATTGGAGGCTACAAATCAAACCCCGAAAATCACAAATAGAAAATTTGAACAGAAAAAACATTTGTAAATCCAAAACCACAAAAAAGAAATTCAAACAAAAGATAACTGCCAGATAATATCGACACTGTTGTAATAACACCACGAAATACTAACAAAGATATTAATATTTTAATTTCATACCACTTGATACCATGACTCACCTTTCTTTTTGTATTTTAACAATAACCCTCTGTAGCTCATGTAAACTGGTTTAGTGAGAATGTGCAGTGCGAAATATGCTCTCATCTATTTCAAGAAATCACAAAGTTTTAGCTTTACATTTAATATGAAAAACTTAAAATTAACCAAAGAAACCCTAACATGGCTAAACATGAAGCACATATAAACCAAGGCATACAGTAATAACAAACATTTCGACTCTTTTCTATTAGTTTGAAACACACTATTTATAAAGATTGATAAAGCCCTATGAATAGGCTTGACAATTTCTAACACGACCCGATAACCCGATATGACACAACACGAAATTAACAGATGTTCGGGTTGACACGATAACGAATCGCGTCGTTATCGGGTAACCCGATAAACACCTGTTTAGATAACGGGTTGGTTCGGATATACACGTGAGTAACACGATACACGATAAGCAAAGTATTAATTTAATAATTTTATAACCCTAACAAAATACTATAATAATTATATATATTAATTTAACAATTTTATATCCCTAAAAACTATAATAATTATATATATATATATAATTAAATTTTGAAAATTGGTGATTAATGGATCGGCTTAAATATACATACTATTCAATTTCTTAAGTGTTATACGTACAAAATAAATAAATTTAAATGTACTTAATAAATATATAGATACCATTGAATTTGATGGGATACAAATTCTACGAAACTAATTTTAACGATCCAACCGTCAAACTTGTTTGTATATGTTTCGAGATCGCATCAGCAAAAAATCGCAAAAAATAAACATTCAGAGATCATGTAACAGGACAAAACTCTTCGATGGTTATAAAACAAAAAATCACGATTTAACGGTTATTTTAACTCTAATTTTGATTATTTTTTATAACTAGACTCTTTGATCCTACATGAATACAATGAATGAATTCGATCTTCAATTTAAAATATTTACACTAGTGGATACCACAAAATCTTATGTTATACTTAATCAAAGTATAAATAAACTCTAAGTGTTAGTGAATATATTGTTTTGATGGGATACGCATTCTGCAAAACTAATTTCAACGATCCAACTGTCAAACTTGTTTGTATATGCTTCGAGATTGCATATGCCAAAAGTTGCAAAAAACAAACATTCAGAGATTATAATGAGACAAAACTTTTCAATGGTTATAAACGAAAAATCACAATTTAACAGTTATTTGAACTCCAATTTTGATGATTTTTTTACAGCTACACTCCTTGATCCTATATGAATACAATGAATAAACTCGATCTTCAATTTAAAATATTTACACCAGTGGATACCACAAAATCTTATGTTATACTTAATAAAAGTATAAATAAACTAGTAAAATTTTCTTTTGATGGGATATACATTCTTTAAAACTAGTTTCAACGATCCGATTGTCAAACATGTTTGCATATATTTCGAGATCACATACGCCAAAAATTGCAAAAAAAACAAATATTCAGAGACCAAGTAACACAACAAAACTTTTCGATGGTTATAAACAAAAAATTACGATTTAATGGTTATTTTAACTCCAATTTTGATGATTTTTTTACAACTACACTCCTTGATCCTATATGAATACAATGAATGAACTCGATCTTCAATTTAAAATATTTACACTAGTGGGTAACACAAAATCTTATGTTATACTTAATGAAAGTATTAATAAACTCTTAGTGTTAGTGAATCTATTGTTTTGACGAGATACGCATTCTACAAAACTAGTTTCAACGATCCAACCATCAAACATGTTTGTATATATTTCGAGTTCGCATACGCCAAAAATCGCAAAAAACAAACATTCAGATATCAAGTAACGTGACAAAAATTTTCGACCATTATCAACAAAAACTCACTATTTAACAGTTATTTTAACTTCGATTTTGATGATTTTTTTCAGCTACACTCCTTGACCCGATATGAATATAATGAATGAACTCGATCTTCAATTTAAAATATTTACACTAGTGGATACCACAAAATCTTATGTTATGCTTAATGAAAGTATGAATAAACGCTTAAGTATTAATGCATTTATTGTTTTGATGGGATACGCATTCTACAAAACTAGTTTCAACGATCTAACCGTCAAACATGTTTGTATATACTTCAAGATCGCATACGCCAAAAATCGCAAAAAAAAAAAAAAAAAACCTACCTATGAATAATAAAGTTTGACATTTTTTCCCCCCAAACGATGGTTGGTTTGAAACCCCACATCTAAACAGATTGTGAGTTTTTGTTAACGGAGGCAGACTTCTTGCTTTCACTGCAGCTGCCAAATCTAGGTTATCTTCAACCCTCGGATCTCCCCTGAACTCAACCACACTGCAAGCACCAGCTAACATCTGCAAAATTATATTTTTTCACCAACCAGCAAAGCCCGGCACCAATTCTTTCCTATCTTAAACCTATGTTGTACCATATGGAGATATATTATCCTTCTCATAGGTCTTTCTCTCTCTATCTCTCTCTTTGGGAGCACATCACCACGTATAACCTGAACTAACTCAATGCCTACTTTGAGTAAATCCAAAATCTCATTGTATACAAAGTACAACAATCCAACACAGAAAAAGGTAAGAAAATCGTAAAACTCACCTAACTCAATACTTAGTTTGAGTAAATCCAAAATCTCACTTTCATACAAAGTACAACCATTCAAAAACAGAAAAGCTTCTTCTGACCATATATATATATATATACCCACATAAAATAAGGACACGAATGTCAGGCACGTCGAATAAAGTAAGTTCTCTTACCAAATAACTAAAGCCAAATTGACAGAAGCATATCAACATTGCATCGTCACCGGTACATCGTCAGCAACGTTTCTTTCCTGATCCAACATAAACATGAATAAATTAAAAACGTTAAAAGAAAGAAAGAATTAACACTTCAATCTTAAAACTAAAAACCAAATGGTTATCAAACGACCTCTAAAAGAATACACATTTTGGATTTATTAAAGGGAGCTTTAATGAAAAGGGTTTGGACTAACTTTTATATAATGGAAAGCCATCCTAAACTATTATTTAATAAAAAGGGCTTAAATTTTAATCATAAGGACACAAAAGTTTTATGTCAGGCCCTATAAAAACTAAAACACGGGCTTGCCAAAAAGCCCAAACAGCATAACAATTAATATTCCACAATTACCCCCTAACGGAGCCTAACCCAGGCCCGTTAGCCAAAAGTTAAATATCAGCAATTCCCAGAGCCCCCATTAATTCCTACCAAACCTTCACACCGTACGAAACCATTTTCAACTTCTCAGAACTTTTTCAATTTCTCAGAGCTTTTTCACCTCCATTCCTCGAACCGTCAAGAATCTCAAAGCATTTTCAAGTTCGATCTCAAAGCATTCTCAACCCAAAAACTATGTTTGAAGACGAAAAACTGCATACATTCGAACTGTAGGTTTGCAGAGTCGAAATCGGACAAACACAGGTACGAATCTATAATTTCTGATATTCTTGATGATTTCTTACTTTAATTTACTAAATATATACATATGCATGTTTGAGATTGTAAAAAATGAATTATGTTTCCAGTTCTTCCACGGACGAATTCACCCAGTTCTTTCACGGTCGCAAAAAAACCCAGAAAATAAACGAAGGTAACAATCTTACAATTTTGTGGTTTCCCATTCTGGTCCTTTATTATTTTTTGTCCCAAGTTTGTTCTGATACTAGGGTAGTGAAGGGCGGAGAATCTAGAGATTAAGCCAAACAATAAATCAAACATAGTGAGCTTGTGGGTTATTTTGTGAATAGGGAGCTACATCTCCTTCCTATGTTGTCGATTTATGTGAATAGTGAGCTTGTGGGTTATTTTGTGATTGCTATGGAGATGTTGCCCCGCATCATCAATGTTAAAGTAAAACCTCTCCTCTTTTTGTTAATAAAGTGTGGTTTTCTAGTTCACTTTGATAAAAAGTTCAGTTTGCTAAATGGTTCAGTTTGCTAAATAGTTCAGTTTGCTAAACAGTTCAGTTTGATAACTAGTTCAGTTTGCTTTGGTGAAAAATGTGTGGTTTTCTAGTTCACATTGACAAATAGTTCAGTTTTGCTTTGGTAAAAAAGTGTGGTTTTCTACTTCATTTTGATAAATAGTTTACTTTGCTAAATGGTTCAGTTTGTTAAATAGTTCAGTTTGTTAAATGGTTCAGTTTGCTAAATAGTTCAGTTTGCTAAATAGTTCAAAACCTTCCACACTTTTGAGTTTGCTAAATAGTTCAGTTTGCTAAACAGTTCAGTTTGATAACTAGTTCAGTTTGTTTTGGTGAAAAATGTGTGTTTTTCTAGTTCACATTGACAAATAGTTCAGTTTTGCTTTGGTAAAAAAGTGTGGTTTTCTACTTCATTTTGCTAAATGGTTCAGTTTGTTAAATGGTTCAGTTTGTTAAATGGTTCAGTTTGCTAAATAGTTCAAAACCTTCCACACTTTTCAGTTTGCTAAATAGTTCAGTTTGCTAAACAGTTCAGTTTGATAACTAGTTCAGTTTGCTTTGGTGAAAAATGTGTGGTTTTCTAGTTCACATTGACAAATAGTTCAGTTTTGCTTTGGTAAAAAAGTGTGGTTTTCTACTTCATTTTGATAAATAGTTCACTTTGCTAAATGGTTTAGTTTGTTTAATGGTTCAGTTTGCTAAATAGTTCAGTTTGCTAAATAGTTCAAAACCTTCCACACTTGTGAGTTTGCTAAATAGTTCAGTTTGCTAAACAGTTCAGTTTGATAACTAGTTCAGTTTGCTTTGGTGAAAAATGTGTGGTTTTCTAGTTCACATTGACAAATAGTTCAGTTTTGTTTTGGTAAAAAAGTGTGGTTTTCTACTTCATTTTGATAAATAGTTCACTTTGCTAAATGGAGTGAGAGATTACTTGTTAAAGATGATTAACAAATAAAAAAAAAAAGAGAAAAAATAGACAAGAATCAGCAACAACAAGCGGATGTACTGCCCTTATTTTGGTAAGAAATAACAAATGTATTTTAAAAACATGAATTATGTCTTATAAATTACACAAGAAAGTAATTCAAAGTTCTTATTTGATGCAGTATTGGATTTGTCTCCACACCAATCTGGTGGAGACAATAAGTGGGCGAGAAAACATGAATCCTGCCATTGGAAGATGGGACATTACAAAAATCCACAAAGCAATCAGAGACATTCGAGTTGAAGAAATTGAGGTAAGGACAAATAATAAACAATATATTTTTGCACTTTACTTTTTCATAACATAGTGATCTTTACAGTTTAAAGTTTCAGAAGTAGTGCCTTCATAATCATACGGAAAATAGTTCAAATTTGAAGTTTAATAATAATTCAACTTTGCATTTGTACCAACAATGAAACCTGCATAACCTCTAATACAACAAAATCCAGCAATAGTATCATTTATATAAAACAGAAAAAACTGTCAAATCCAGTAATAGTTTTATTCGAAGTTTCAAATTTGTACCAACAAATCCAGCATACTGATCTTTACAATTTAAAGTTTCAGAAGTAGTGGCTTCATAATCATACAGAAAATAGTTCAAATTTGAAGTTCAATAGTAATTCAACTTTGCATTCAGTAAAATAGTTTTAGTTTTTTTAAGTTTAATAAACAATGTTCACGAAACAATGGCATTATTATGTAATGTGTGACCGTGCAGATTGGTGGTGGTGTTGCTCGTGCTCAACAAAATGAGCCGATTTGTGGTGGTATTGAAGAACCAAGAGAGCAGCATTCCAACATAAACCAAGAAGAACACAATACTGTTCCTTCTCCTGAACAAAATAACGAGCCTTCGAAGAAAAAGGAAAAGAAGACGAAAAGGAAAATAAGTGAAGTTGGAAATCAAGAAGATCAAAGTATCAACATCACTGAAGCTCAATTACAGTTTGATCAATTGTACACAGAAGAAGTGATGAAAATTGATGCAATCTATCAAAATGACTTCATCGGCATTGATAACACATTAAGTGTGGAAGGTTTTGAAGAGTTCAAAAGATGTGCAAGCATGGATCAAAAGAGGTATCTACTGCTCAGTCACATGATGATATATGCACTGGACAACCTACACACAGATTCAATTGTAACGAATCAAACAAATGGTGCATTAAACAGAAACATTGAAAAGCTTATGCAAGAAAAACATGAGGACAAGCAGAAGATTAGTTAAATGAAACTTGAAATGAGACAGTTGCAATTAAAGAACACAGCAGCTTCTATGAAAGTAAATAAATTTCTGGATGAAATTAGAATTTTGAAGAAGCAGCTACTGGAAAAGCAGCCAATAGTACCAGATTTAAATGATGATCAAGCTGAAGAGCATACACATGATAAGGATAATGCTATTGAGGACCCAGTTCAAGAGAATGCAACTGAAAATGATGTGGCTATGGAGGATCAAGAGCATGAAGCAAAACACACTGCCATTGCAAAAGAGATGTCTGGAGTTCAACAAGATGTTCAAACGCAAAATCCAAATATCAAGGACCCTGAACAGCAAGGAAAAGAGACTGCCACAAAGAAGATGAGAACACTGGTAAAAAATATACGAAAAAGGGATGACTGCAAACAAAATGTTGATCCACAGTATGATTATATCACAATACAGAAAAAACAAAAGAAGGCAAAATATATTTATGCTGTGAGTGATAGTGAAAGCCCTTCAGTTGTTCCGTCAGAAAGTCAACCTTTGGAACCAATAATTGAGAAAGCAAAGGAGCAGATAAAGGTTGAATCACCTTTGAGGCCAATTGCTAAAAAAATAGCAAACAAATATGTGAAGAAGTCTACAAAGAAGCATGCAAAGGGAAAGATTGACAAACGATATCATCTACCTGCACAAACAAGGGCGTACAAGTTACTTAAAGATGAGACAAAAGAAAAATTCAAAGAATATTACAGACAAGAAAAGATGTAAGTTTACATTATTAATCATAACTTAATACATGTGTATACATACACACACACACACACAAACACAAACACAAACACAAACACACACACATATATAGATATTTAATACTTTTTATTTTCTGACATAGGGACTACTTCTGGATGCAACCAAGGCAAGGGTCCATGGCAACTGAGCTTGTTGTCCTAAAAACAGATATAACGTCATTGTTTGTGGATGGGGCAATTGATGCAAACATAATTGATGCTTCGTTCTACATAATGGCAGAAATGAATAAAAAACAGGGCAACAACAAAATCTGTATCTTCCTTCATTCATCTTTGTAAGTGCCAAACAGTTTTGTTTACAAAAAAATCTGGTTTTCTAGTTCACTGTGATAAATAGTTCATTTTGATATATAGTTCAGTTTTATAAGTGCCAAACAGTTTTGTTTACAAAAAAGTGTGCCAAACAGTTTACTTTTGGTAAAAAAGTGTGGTTTCCTAGTTCACTGTGATAAATAGTTCAGTTTGCTTTGGTAAATAAGTGTGGTTTTGTAATTCAGTTTGATAAATAGTTCAGTTTGTTAAATAGTTCACTTTGATAAATAGTTCAGTTTGTTAAATAGTTAAGTTTGATAAATAGTTCAGTTTGCTTTGGTAAAAAAATGTTGTTTTATAGTTCACTTTGCTACATGGTTCAATTTAATAAATAGTTCACTTTGATAAATAGTTCAGTTTGATTTTGGTAGAAAAGTGTGGTTTTCTAGTTCACTTTGATAAATATTTTGATAAATAGTTCAGTTAGCGCTGGTAAAAAGCTGTGGTTTTCTGCTTCAGTTTGAGAAATAGTTCGATTTGCTAAATGGTTGACTTTGCTAAATAGTTCAGTTTGTTAAATAGTTAAGTTTGATAACTAGTTAAGTTTGCTTTGCTAAAAAAGTGTGGTTTTATAGTTACACTTTGCTAAATGGTTCAGTTTGCTAAATAGTTCAGTATGTTAAATAGTTCAGTTTGATTTTGGTAGAAAAGTGTGGTTTTCTAGTTCACTTTGATAAATATTTTGATAAATAGTTCAGTTAGCGTTGGTAAAAAACTGTGGTTTTTTGCTTCAGTTTGAGAAATAGTTCGGTTTGCTAAATGGTAAAAAAGTGTGGTTTTCTACTTCAGTTTGTGCGATTTTATAAATATTTTGCAAATCTAATTAACTTTCATGAACAGTGTTTAGTGTTTTGGTTCAATTTAAGAATTAGTGTTACTTATTAATTAAGATTAATAAATAAATATGTATTTTTGGTTCAGAATGATATGGAGGTTGAAAAGAGCAACAGTGATCAGGAACACATTGACCGAACATTGAAGACAGTTTTACAAGATAATGTGGATAAAGTTGGAAAGGTCTTCATACTGATCAAGCATTACTTCCACTTCAGCTTGGAAGTTTGGGGCATTAAAGATGGAAAAATGACCCACTACAATTCCAAACTACCAAGGATACATGGCCATACAGACCTATACTTTGATCATGCTGTCCAAGTGGTAAATAACAAAACTATAATTCAATTACAAATTATATTCTTATGTTGATAGGAAAAATCAAACTTCTTAATACAATTTCTTTTTTTGTTTTTTTTGTTTTTTATGTTATTTTTTTTTTGTTTTGGCAAAGAAACAAAATACAAGCATTTTACAAAGATTTCAAAGGAGACAGCAACATCACAATAGATATTGAAAGATGCTTAACTTGTGCACAACAAAAGGAGGACTCGGAAGTACAAACAAGTCGATCTCTATAATAGTTTGAAGTTTGCAAAATAATGTCATAAGAAGTTTCAGAAATAGTTGATTTTTCACTCTTTACACTTTACAAAACAGTATTACAAATCAACAAGTAGTTTTTTTTCTTCCAGTAATTATATGTCATCTACCTACAAATATATGGAAGAGAGACATAGAAAACAGAAAACAAAATCATTCTAGGAAAATATACTATAAATTTAGACTTTGCAAAATAGTGTCATAATGTAGTTTCATAAATAGTTCCAGTTTGCATATTAGTGTTACGAACAAGAAATAGATCCATGTTTTCCAGTACTAAAACATGGAAATAGTTCAAAATTGAAGTTCAATAATAATTCAACTTTGATAAATAGTTCAGTATTTGCCAAAAGAGCTTAGATTGCAAATGTTATGTCTTGATAATAGTTATGCAAATGTGGTTGAAATCTTGTAATTCATGAAATAGATCATTAGTATTGGGTTTGTTCACTTTTAAATATGTCATCGAATGTTATAATATGATCTCATTATCTATCTTACTTATTTGTTTTTCCAAAAAAAAAAATGCAGATTGGATTGTGGCATATTTGTCATTCAATTTGCAAACCAAGTGCAAAATGGCAAACCAATAGAAGCCACCTTTGAGAAGGAAGAAGTATTTGCCAAAAGAGCTCAGATTGCAACTACACTTGTGAATCACAAGAATAGTTATGCAAATGGACTGAAGAAGATACTTGAAGACAGAAGACGGCAAAATAAACTTGCTTAATATGATGACATTCTTGATGAGGATTTTATTACATTAGAATGAGTTTTACAAAAAAACATGTACATACAAAACCCCGAGCTCAGGTGGGCCTGTAAGCTGGTGCCCATCCTTTACTTGCGTACATTTTATAACTTGTGGGCCGTAGGGCGCCTAACACCAATACTCATCTAAATCATGTAATGGTGTTCAAAAAAGTCCAAGACGAAACCATGTAAAAAATGAAAAAAAAGTAAAGTTTAGTATGAAGCCAGTCAACTTCACATCCCTGATTCTTTGAGTTATAAGAATGAGAACTATATTAAAAATTTTCACATGCTTACATATTGACACTTCCTTTTTGTTGAAGTTCCCTTTTATTATCCCAAGAATATAGTTACCAAATTAGATAAATTTATGCAAAATAAAAAACTAGATAACTTAAATTGTTTCTGAAACACATGTAAACACTATATCTAAAAAAAATGAAAAAATAGCAGCTTTTTTTTTTTTTTTTTCAGATCAGCACCAAAAAATTTCATCCTTCACGCATAAATAACGCCCAGCAAAAATCATCATTTCACTCTCGCAACACTTCACTTTCTCTCCCTAACACCAACTCCCATTTTCACGCACAGATAAGCCATTCGCGATGAAGAAACTGCATGCACTATAAAACACACCAGAAACCCAGCCCCCAGCTCAAATCATCCATCCTCATTTCCCGATTTCGTACATCATTCCAGTTCTTTCACGGACGAATTCACGAAGTTCTTCCACGGTGGCAGAAAAACCCAGAAAATAAACAAAGGTAACAATCTTACAATTTTTCTCAACATATTTCACAAAATGATACGGTTCATTGTTTATATAACTAACATCTACTGGAATCAACCATATAGAATAACATGCATCAACTTAAAATAAAATCCAGGTTATACTATTTCCTTAAATTTATTTTGTTATTTACTATCAATACGAATCCATCATAGATCCACACCCAAAAAAAAAAAAAAAAAAAAACTATTTACTAGCTAATCTTTCAATATATAAACATACATTATGCTATTACACGTACTGGTGTGATTCTCTGTTTGTAATTTCTACATTTCAGTAAAATAGTTCATGATTTTTAAGTTTAATAAACAGTGTTTACGACATAGTATGCATTCACGAACTAGTGTGATTCTATGTTAATAATTTGTACATTCAGTAAATACGTTGTGTGTTTTTGAAAGTTTAATAAACAGTGTTTACGAAACAGTTTACAATTGCTTCATTTATAAATAGAATTGTAATTTTTCCAGATCTTACACATAATACATCTCCTATTGTACATTTTTATTTCTAATTTATTTAGTTATATGAATATTGATCGGATCATATTTATATATATTTTTATATCAAATTCACTCGTCTTTTCTTAGTTAGTTCGTTATATTTTGAGTTATTTACTTTGTTTTTGTGTTTTATATGATTTATCTAGCAAATAAAAGAAAACGTTAATAAATGAAATTTTAAGCGTCAAATTCGTCAAAACTGCCTTGCTCACTTATTTGATTTTTGTAGCATAAGAAATGTCATGCTTTCTATTTTATGCCAATGTTTGAGTTTGAGTTTTCTGTAGAGACAATTAATTTGAATGAGGTGTCATTACACTTTCTTATCTTGCACTAGTGAATTAATTCAATTCTACTCAATCATTTATGTAGTTATATTACTTCATGCGATTTCAACTTGGCAGTCGGTGCAAGAGAACGTGAGCTGCCATTTTGGCAGCTGAGAAGCATAAAAGAAAAAATATAAAAAAAAGGCAAGAGGGCTCGGCATGATGAGGCGCATTTTAATAAGGCAGTCGGTGAGGGGGAATTAGCTGGAAAGCTGCTTTGGCAGCTTGGAGTCCACCGAAGGCAAGGGGAGTTTGAAGGCAGCTTTGGGGGCATTAAAGAAAAAAGAAAAAGGAAGTGACGGGGGAGAAGGAATAAGCAGCAATTAAAAGCTGCCTCTTGGCAGCCAAAAATAAGAAAACAGAGGCTGCCTTAGGAGCAGCCAATCCAGAGGCCTCGGGGAAGAGAGGGCAGCGGTGCTGCCTTAGGCAGCGAGAACCAAAGGTCAGAAGGAAGGCTGCCAAGAGCAGCTCCTCGGGGACAGCTGGCAAAACAGAAACAAAACAAGGCAGCTTAAAGGAGGCGCAAGGGTTGACAGCTGGGCAGCGCCTATTGACGAGAGGGCCTCGGGGAGAAAGAAACCAGAGGCGCGGAAAATATAAGAAAACAGAGGAATCATTCGGTGCAGGGAGAGAAGCCGAGCATTGGAGAGGGCCGAGGTGGAGTGCTGCTGCCAGCGAGGCAGCGCGCATGGCAAGCAGAAGCAGCAAGCTGCCCTGAAGAAATTGGCAGCGTGGACAGTGTACAATTGCACAGAAACCCTTTATTCCTATTTCGGTTTAATCTCTCCAAACTCAGTTTAATTTCTGTTTTTAATTTATGAATAATGTATAATTAATTTTGTTTTGGCTAGAGGTTAATTCAAAGCCATGGATATATTTGTAATTTGAATTGGTAATTTCAGTTGTGATTTCTGAGTTGTGATTTAATGTGCTTAACTGCTTGATTAATAACTTATTTATGTTTGTCGATTAAGAATGCATACTTAATTTACATGCATGAATTTGATGCTAGAATATAAGTGAATTTCACCTAATCGTTATAAACTTATATTCATGAGTAGTGAAGGTTGCTATCCACAATCGCGTTAAGTAAATTCCTGGCAAACGTATCATGCTGTTCATAGTTACGAATGCTTTGTCAATACTTATGATTTTCATAAAACTTAATGATCTTTAATCGTATCTCTATTGTGCTTTTCACGTAGGGAACTTTTGGGGAATAATTTGAATTGTTGTATGCTGTTCATCCAATTCAATAACATAAGGAAAATCTGAAGGTTAATTTAAGCGTACCTAATTAATTTGGGGTGTTGAGATTCACAACTTATTGAAAGAACAACTGAAGGTCAATTTAGATTGCATATGTGTCTTGTGTAGAGAAAAACCCTCTAGCCAATCCGTCGCCCATCCGTTCACTTTTATTTTATGTTTTCGTCAATTCGATAATTTATTTAAGTTTAATTTACGTTTCGTCAAAATCAAACCCCCCCCATTATTAAATTATATTAATCAGTTAGTTTTCATTATTTTTAGTCTTTTAATTCAATTTCCGTCCATTTCAGTTCTTAGTGTCTAATTTGTGTGTTTCCATTATTTTGAGTCATTCCAGTGTGTTTTGAGTTATTAGAGTTTTTAGCCTATTTTTGTGTCCTTGAGTCTTATTTAATATTTTTAAATTAATTTAGAGTAGATTAGCAATCCCTCCTAATCCCCGGCCTAGAACGATACCCTACTTACATCTATACTACAATTGTCAAAAAGAGGGTTAAATTTGTGCGGTTTTAAAATCCCGTCAAATATTATAAAAATTTATGTAGTTATAAAAATGTTTTCTATTTCCATAAATAGTAATTCACCTTGGTATATTTCGAACATAATGTGTACTCATACTGATTTTTATTTGTTTACAATCAAGTTGCATTCTAATAAAAACTATATTGACAGATGGTTTCAGTTAGAATAACTGTACAAATAACAAACTCAACCAAAGCCAATGTCAAAATGATATCCAAAACAACAAAGAGGACAGAACAAAGGAAAATGCTTGGAGAAATAGAAAACATATCACGTACAAAGAAGGAGACAATTAATCTACAGATTGACACCACTACTGAAGAAGAAGTTGGAGAGCCAATGCAAATTGCAAATAAAAAGGTGCAAAAGAAGAAACCACTACAAAGGCAGAGGAAGAGGGAGACACAACCTAAAAAACAGATCAATTGTGAATCAAGGAAGTAGAAGAGAAGGTCCCAAACACTTCAACAACCAACAACAATCAAGAGAAAGAAAAAGGAAAATGACAAACTGGTTTCAAAGAGAAAAAAAAAAGAAAAATGCCAGACCAGTTTCAGAATCAAACAATCAAGAAATTGAAGAAGAAATAGTGCAAAAAGAGGCAATAGAACAAACAAATGAGCATGGTGACAGAAATGACACATTGCTAGACAAAAATGTTTCACCGATGGCAAAAGAAACAGAACAAGAAACATATATTGAAGCTCTAAAAAGCAACAATACTACCAACAAGAATGATCTGCAGGTCAAAAAGCAAACATTCAGCCAAACAGCAACAAAGCCAACGACAAAAAACAGAAACAAAGTATTGGCTGAAATTCCATCATTCAACCTGCATTTCAAAGACGAGCCTTCTTCACAACCAGATGACCTTCCAGCAACAAATCACATAGACAGCAGTGTGAATTGGACACAACTTCAAGTGTACAAAATGCTGAAACCAGATGATAGAAGAAGAATAACTCAATTCTGGTCAACAGAGAACAGGTGAGTAATACAAAACAAAACTCTTCACTGAAGTTTTTTTACACACACCCATAACTTTATGAGCACTGACGAATTATTGTATAACTAATACTTTTGCACTGCCATGCAGCGATGAATACTGGACGGCTGAAACTACAGATTTCAACTATTACATAAATGGTGTTGAAAGAAGACCTGCACAGTTTTATGGCAAATGGACCTACATCAACTCAGATTATTGATTCTTTCTGCTACCTGAAAAGAGAAAAAGAGAACAGTATGAAACAAATGAACTTCTATGTCTCCACAACAATCTTTGTAAGTAAACAAAACAACTAATATTCTGAAAAAAAATATTTACATACACGTATCAAAATCTGTATCTTCCTTCATTCATCTTTGTAAGTGCCAAACAGTTTTGTTTACAAAAAAATATGGTTTTCTAGTTCACTGTGATAAATAGTTCAGTTTTGTAAGTGCCAAACAGTTTGCTTTTGGTAAAAAAGTGTGGTTTTCTAGTTCACTGTGATAAATAGTTCAGTTTGTTTTAGTAAATAAGTGTGGGTTTCTACTTCAGTTTAATAAATAGTTCAGTTTGCTTTGGTAAAAAAGTGTGGTTTTATTAGAACAAATAATCTGTAATTATGATTGAAATGATTTTCATTTTCAACAGCACAACATCAATGAACAAGGCATTGACACAACTCTGCGAAACAAGGAAAGGCTCTACAATCAATTGATGGACCAATATGGAAAAGTATCAAAGATTTTCTTCCCCTTGTTTCATTACAACCATTTCTCCTTGGTAGTTTTGGACACAACAAATGCAGAAATGATTCACTACAATTTTCTTCGACAAAGCACAACAGATGAAGATTTGGACTTTGATTGCTACTGGAAAAATGCATCAATAATGGTAAGCAAAAACGCACAACCAAAAACTCTGTCATATTTATAGAAAAAAACATCTTATTATTACATTATAAATTTTTTGCAGGGCCACTTTGTTCAATATTGGCTCGATAAAGCAAGAAAATCAACAAGCAATTCAAATTTTATGGATTCAACTCAAGCAACAATGAAGAAAATCAATTCCATAAAAAGTGACTTTGAATTCCAAGTCAAAGAAGACAGAACATGTGCACAACAGAAGCCAACATCGAACGTTATAAAATTAAAAGCATTTCAGTTATATATATAGAGTTTGTGATTACTGCAGTTTCAGAAACAATATGAATAATTTGATACAATTATATAAATAGTTTGTACCACACACTTCATTTCATTTTAATACTCATAATCATTCCATGAATTTCTTTGCAAACTCATATTAGATTGTGAATTATACATGATGAGCTTCATTGAGCAACTCTCAAATAACCGAAAGGTTCAAGGACGTATCAAAGATTATGAAGCAAGGAAAGATATAGTCATGGAGTTGATGAACCATCAGTTTAGCTGGACAAAGGAACAAGAAGCATATATCAAAATCTCACAACAACTCACAAGCATTGGACATTAGAAAAAAAATAGACATTATATGTAAAATTGATGCGGATGTACTTATTAAGGTTGAAGATCAAAATCTGAGAGATGGTCGAAAGTATTGGTCTAAACTGAAGCAATACTTATAGGTTCAAGATTACTTTTGCTATGATTTACAAATGTCATTGTTAAACATGTCTGACACAACTCTAAATTTACTTTTGCTATATTTCATGACTTAGTCTAAATTTTAATATATTTTGATGAATAGTTCAGTTTGCTTTGGTAAAAAAGTGTGATTTTCTAGTTCACAGTCATAAATAATTCATGTTGATATATAGTTCAGTTTGCTTTCGTAACAAAGTGTGGTTTTCTAGTTCACTTTGCTAAATAGTTCAGTTTGCTTTGGTAAAAAAGTGTGGTTTCCTAATTCACTTTGATAAGTAGTGTGGTTTTTTTTTTTCATTTTCTCGTGCCTAAAATGGAAAATTAACTAGATTAAGAATGAAAACCAACATACTTGCCTCCTACAAAGCTATAAACTTATATATGTATTCACTATTTATCAAACTCAACATACTGTTTCGTAAAACTAGAAATAAATACATTAAGTTTGCTTTGGTAAAACAATGTGTTTTTCTAGTTCACTTTGATAAGTAGTGTGGTTTTTTTTCATTCTCTCGTTAGCTAATATGGAAAATTAACTAGATAAAAAATGAAACCCAACATGCCTCCTACAAATGGCCTTGCATTCACTTTAAAACTTTAAATACAACACACATGTACTTACATACAAACCTGCAAAAACAGATATTGAAACCACAAAGCCATAAACTTAGATATGTATTCACTGTTTATCAAACTCAAAATACTGTTTCATAAAACTGGAAATAAATCCTTTAAGTTTGTTTTGGTAAAAAGTGTGGTTTCCTAATTCACTTTGATAAGTAGTGTGGTTTTTTTTTTCATTTTATCTTACCTAAAAATGGAAAATTAAGTAGATCAAGAATGAAAACCAACATACTTGCCTCCTACAAAGCCATAAACTTATATATGTATTCACTATTTATCAAACTCAACATATTATTTCGTAAAACTGGAAATAAATATATTAAGTTTGCTTTGGTAAAAAAGTGTGGTTTCCTAATTCATTTTGATAAGTAGTGTGGTTTTTTTTTTTCATTTTATCTTACATAAAAATGGAAAATTAACTAGATCAAGAATGAAAACCAACATACTTGCCTCCTACAAAGCCATAAACTTATATATGTATTCACTATTTATCAAACTCAACATACTGTTTCGTAAAACTGGAAATAAATATATTAAGTTTGCTTTGGTAAAAAAGTGTGGTTTCCTAATTCACTTTGATAAGTAGTGTGGTTTTTTTTCATTTTATCTTACATAAAAATGGAAAATTAACTAGATCAAGAATGAAAACCAATATACTTGCCTCCTACAAAGCCATAAACTTATATATGTATTCACTATTTATCAAACTCAACATACTGTTTCGTAAAACTGGAAATAAATACATTAAGTTTGCTTTGGTAAAAAAGTGTGGTTTCCTAATTCACTTTGATAAGTAGTGTGGTTTTTTTTCATTTTATCTTACCTAAAAATGGAAAATTAAGTAGATCAAGAATGAAAACCGACATACTTGACTCCTACAAAGCCATAAACTTATATATGTATTCACTATTTATCAAACTCAACATACTGTTTCATAAAACTGGAAATAAATATATTAAGTTTGCTTTGGTAAAAAAGTGTGGTTTCCTAATTCACTTTGATAAGTAGTGTGGTTTTTTTTTCATTTTATCTTACATAAAAATGGAAAATTAACTAGATCAAGAATGAAAACCAATATACTTGCCTCCTACAAAGCCATAAACTTATATATATATTCACTATTTATCAAACTCATCATACTGTTTCGTAAAACTGGAAATAAATACATTAAGTTTGCTTTGGTAAAAAAGTGTGGTTTCCTAATTCACTTTGATAAGTAGTGTGGTTTTTTTTCATTTTATCTTACCTAAAAATGGAAAATTAAGTAGATGAAGAATGAAAACCCACATACTTGCCTCCTACAAAGCCATAAACTTATATATGTATTCACTATTTATCAAACTCAACATACTGTTTCGTAAAACTGGAAATAAATATATTAAGTTTGCTTTGGTAAAAAAGTGTGGTTTCCTAATTCACTTTGATAAGTAGCGTGGTTTTTTTTCATTTTATCTTACCTAAAAATGGAAAATTAAGTAGATCAAGAATGAAAACCAACATACTTGCCTCCTACAAAGCCATAAACTTATATATGTATTCACTATTTATCAAACTCAACATACTGTTTCGTAAAACTGGAAATAAATATATTAAGTTTGCTTTGGTAAAAAAATGTGGTTTCCTAATTCACTTTGATAAGTAGTGTGGTTTTTTTTCATTTTATCTTACATAAAAATGGAAAATTAACTAGATCAAGAATGAAAACCAACATACTTGCCTCCTACAAAGCCATAAACTTATATATGTATTCACTATTTATCAAACTCAACATACTATTTCATAAAACTGGAAATAAATACATTAAGTTTGCTTTGGTAAAAAAATGTGGTTTCCTAATTCACTTTGATAAGTAGTGTGGTTTTTTTTCATTTTATCTTCCCTAAAAATGGAAAATTAAGTAGATCAAGAATGAAAACCAACATACTTGCCTCCTACAAAAGGCCTTGCATTCACTTTAAAACTTCAAAAGCAACACACATGTACTTACATACAAACCTACAAAAACAGATATTGAAACCACAAAGCCATAAACTTAGATATGTATTCTTTGTTTATCAAACTCAACATACTGTTTCGTAAAACTGGAAATACTAAAACATTGAATTCACATTTATTAGTTGATCATAATTCCAAATCAACAAATACATAATCCGAAACACCAATTGAAACAAAATAAAAAATAAAAAAAATCCAAAATGAGAAACTGTTACATATCACCAACAACTCCCATCTATCAAACCAAATAAGAAAAAAATCAACCGTCTTGGATAACAACTTTACATGAAACCTTGTTATGTCCCGAACAACCACACCTACTATAAGTGACAGTTTTCTTACTCCCACTGATTTCCCCAGCAGATTTGATCCTCGTTTTCTTTGGTCTTCCAGACGGAATCTTTGTAATTGGAGGCCTCACACCATTTATAATAGTATCAACACTCGGCTTTTCCAAATCTGAAGATGGATGCATGACAAATTGATAAGTTTTCCGATAAAAGCTTGCTTTCCAGTAATCATCAACGTAATAAAAAACATCACGATTATCATGTTGCAACACTTGCAAAGCATGAGAACATGGGAAACAATTATGCTGCCATTGCACACAAGAACAGGTCCTATCATCCAGACAAATAACAAACCGATTCCACTCTTTCCTAACTTCAAAAACATCCGCATCAGAACGACTAATCCTCCAATGCATGCCGTCCTTCAACATCAACTTCATCTCATTTTCTTTCTTTGGACACAAAATCGTATGAATATTCTGACCAAATATTCTTTTCTCAGCCATACTACCCATCAAACGAACTCTAATGTCTTCAAGAAGATTCATAAGTGGCATACAACGACTATTCGACACCATGGCATTAAAAGATTCTGAAAGTGCATTGCTTATCGATCCCCATCTCTTCCCCGGAAAATGAGCAATAGCGTAGTTCTCTTTTGGCAAATCACACAAAAAATTCTTCACATGCCCTTGCCCATAATCCTTAAATTCCGCCATGCAACTATCAAAATCAGATGGAGTACATGCATATGCATAATTTGCCAACAGATTCGTCATTTTCTTCTTCAGTCCTTCACCAGCAGCCTTTGGAAATAAAGTACTCACATTCTGTTTCAAATGAACAATACAAAATGAATGTGGACACTCAGGAAAGAATTCTCGAATGCTCTTCAAAATACCATCATGTCTATCTGACATAAATGTGATCACCCTCCCTTGAGGCCTCAATATACCAGATAATATTGCCAAGAACCATCTCCAATTTGCTATAGTTTCTGAATCAACAATAGCATAAGCAGCCTCAAAAATCTCTGCACAACATAAGTGAAAATGCACTGTCAAATGTCAACTACTTCTGAAAACTGTAATTGAACTATTTATTATACTCTCTTTGAACTACTACTGCAACCTTTTCTCTTTATTTGAACATAAAATTAAAGACCAATGCACAAAAATAAAAAAAAACAAAAATAAAACACAGATACAGTCAAGTATCACCTATTTATGAGACTGATTGAACTATTTCTTAAACTATTCTTCAACTAACTCTGGATATATTTCTTTTGCACAATAAGAAAACAGAAACAAATAATTTCCAATATAAAAGTCTGAAATTATTAACTCACCATCGTTGCCATTTTTTGCACAGCAAGACAGAAGTGTTCCCTTATATTTGCTCTTGGTAAAAGTACCATCAACAAATAACATCAGGCGACAAAACATGAAACCTTTTATCCATGCATCATAAGCAATAAACAAACGAAGAAATCTATAGCTCTCTGGTACAACTTCAAGCTCAAAAACAGATCCAGGATTGCTTGAACGGGCAAATTCAACATACCAAGGCAAGAACTTGTAGGCATCAACATCATCACCATTTAACTCAAAAACTGCCCTCTGTTTGCCAAAATATGCAGTAGAATAATCAATATCCAATCCATAAAACTGTTTTAAGTTTGAAATGATCTCCTTCGGTTTAATAAGAGGATTTGACTGAACCTTATCCTTGATGAGAGAAGCAACAAACTGTCGTCCAACAACTTTGTTTTTCTTCTTTCGAATCATACCCTTGCATGTATGCAGATTATGCAACTTCCGAATAACAAAAAAGTCATTAATATCACACTTGGATGCATACACACGCCAAAGACAACCATCAGATTCCTTCCTAGAACACTCCGCACTAATGCGATTCTTATCATTCTTTAAATACTTCAAATCAAAACCACATTCAACAGAAAACTTCTTCAACTTATCTCGGAAATCAACACAACCTCCCCTAAAGACTTGCCCCTCAGATTCTATGTAATTGTCCCATTCACATGACATATAATTGTGCACACCATAAGAACCATACTTTCCTAAATGATCGTTTTCACTAGAAACAATCATAGAGTCTGATGAATGGCAAGAAGAAGTTGTGCTTTCCGTAGCCAACTGAACAATGGAACCATCACATTTATCTATAACCAATATTTCTACAATGGATTTCCCAACAACATCAAGAACCATCAGCATGTTCAGAACATCAGCATCACAATCTAACACGCAATTAGGATTTTCATTCAAACCATATTGCAACTCAAAACAACCAACTCTCAAACCCTTAAACCTAGAACAAAGATCAATGCAAATCTGATTGAAGGTAGAAGTTGATGAAATAGAACTAACAACGCATAAACCACCATATGTAAACCGAGCTAGTTTACCATTCTCCATAACTGTTTATTAATAAACAACAACTGTTTATTAATCCGTTACAAATCTAAATTCTAATCTTTGTAAAACAAATCAGTACCTAATAGTTAAACAATATGCATATAAAGTGAACAAAAATGACACTATTTATAAAACACAACAACCACAAAAAAAAACTGAAATATCCACTGACTCGTAAAAAAAAAAAAACACTATTTCTGAAAAATTTTAAAAACATAAAAATGTGATGAACACCTATTAGTTAAACAATACATATAAAGTGAACAAAAATTACACTATTTATAAGACACAACAATCACAAAAACTAAAAAGTAAATTGAAATATCCACTGTTACCTAAAAAACAACACTAGTTCTGAAAATTTTAAAAACATAAAAATGTGATGAACACCTACTAGTTAAAAAATATACATATAAAGTGAACAAAAATTACACTATCCAAACTTCTCTAAAACACAAAAATCACAAAAAACTAAAAAGTACACTGAAATATCTACTGTTTCCTAAAAAAGAACACTATTTCTGAAAATGTTAAAATATAAAAAATGTGATGAACACCTATTAGTTAAACAATATACATATAAAGTGAACAAAAATTACACTAGTTATAAAAACACAACAATCACAAAAAAAAAAAAAAAAAAAAAAAAAAACTAAATTGAAATATCCACTGTTTCGTAAATAAAAGAAGAAAACTATTTCTGAAAAATGTTATGAACCTCAAATGTGAAGAACACGAATTAATTCATAATAAATTTCTGAAAAAGGAAAACAAAATCAAGACGAACAACATACAAATATAAACAAAACAAAAAAAATGAAAATAAAAACTAACCTGAGATTCTTCGAAATAAGAAACTCCTAACTGAAAATTTCACAAACCGGAATGAATCTGCTAATTTGAAAACAAATCAACAACAATATATAAATTCAAATAAAAAGCTAAGCATATTACATGCAAAAACAAATTCAAATTTTTTTTTAAAAAAATTCAATTCAAAATCAAATACAAAACTGCAAAAACAACGTCGCTTACCTCCAAACGAAAATCTAACCAAATATGAAAGACGATCACTCCAGTGAAAAATATTGAAGCACAACGAACAACACCGATCACAACGATTCGATAGAATCTCAAAATCTGCAACCACTGTGAATCTGTTCTAAAACAAAGGTTTATTCCGGAAAAAACCTCTAACAGGAACGAAGACCAACGACGATCGCTCTCAACATTTGTCGGCAAACATTACTCAAAACCACTCAACCAGATTCAGAAAAAATTTGAAGATCACTCTAAAACTGGTCTGCAAAATTCAATCAGTTTGTACGTCTGCTAACTCCTAACTAATCTAACAGAATAGTTAAGGTAGGTTAACCAAATCCGTTAGGGGTAAAATTGACAAACCATAATGTTATTTAGTTTGGGCTATTGTATTTGGACTGATATAAAAATGGGCTTTGTACTAACCATTAAATAAACTTCCAATGTGGTTTTTGGTTAAAAGTTAAACTTTTCAAGCCCTTTTAGTTAGTTTTCCTTTTATTAAATGGAGTTTTTCAAAACCCTCAACTAAGTGAAACTAATATACAAATACAGTGCATATATAGGGACCAGAGATCACTGAAAACTATATGCTTAACAATCTTTTAAGTACCACAGTAAGTAAACAGTGCTAGGAGAAAAATATTATTGCATTTATTGAATGAACACATAACGGAACCCATTTTAGTCTTACCTCGCCATCATTTGCCCAAATAATTATCAGATTTCCAAGTGATAGATCAAATATATAACTATTACTATAATGCACTACCATTTCAAATTATCATGCCAAGAGAAGGAAAAGGAACATTGTGACGTGAAAAATATAAATGAGAGCAGAGTAGAATTAACCATTTTCATGTTCTTGTTAATTATGTCTAAAAGAATGTCAATGTCCAGTGCATTATTTCTAATAATTGACACAAGAAATAACTATACAGCCATGTTCACATAATTTGAAGAGGAACAACCATATACCTGAGTTTTTTCAAATGATTGGTCACTCTTTCCCCAAATCCCCTTAACATAAAATTCTCATGCGTTCATTTGTTCCATATTTTGCCTTGCTCCCATTCGGATCATTCTCTTTCTTCTAGTTGGAGACTCTAATTCAAGTAAAAAAAACTGTCATATCCCGGCCTAGGCTGGACCACTTTCGGGCTCTACTCCGCCACAGCACGATATTGTCCGCTTTGGGCCCCCACCACACCCTCACGATTTTGTTTTTGGGAACTCACACGAGAACTTCCCAATTCGTCATCCATCATGGGAGTGCTCTCGCACGTCGTGTTAGTTAGAGATGGGAATATACATATAAGGCTTACAGGATCTTCTCTCCTGGGCGATGTGGGATGTTACAATCCACCCCCTTAGAGGCCCGACGTCCTCGTCGGCACACATCCGGCCAGGGATTGGCTCTGATACCAAATTGTCACATCCCGGCCCGGGCTGGAACACTTCCCGAGCTCTACTCCGCCATAGCACGATATTGTGCGCTTTGGGCCCCCACCACACCCTCACGGTTTTGTTTTTGGGAACTCACACGAGAACTTCCCAGTCGGTCACCCATCATGGGAGTGCTCTCGTACGCTACTCGCTTAAATGAACTCCGAAGCCAGTGAGCTCCCAAAAGGCCTCGTGTTAGGTAGAGATGGGAATATACATATAAGGCTTACAGGATTCTCTCCCTTGGGTGATGTGGGATGTTACAAAAATATTCAAACATTCAAACAACTCATCTTTCACTTGATTGATTGGTACCAAATGAAGGCCATTAATACTTATTTGTAATTTAATTAACAAAAAAATTAAAAACGCTTTAATGAATTTAACAAATCGGTGAGCAGCAGTATGTAATTAATTAGTAATCTTGACAAATATATATATATATATATATATATATATAAGTCCAAGTTATAATTCAATGTCGAATCGAAATCAATATTCATATGAACTAATTTAAACAATAAAAATAACGAACTGAATCATTTACCCAAGATATAAATTAACGTCACCAACTCGCCTAAATTAAAAACTTGCATTGGTGAAATATACAACCCAAAGGCAAAGTATTCCCTGCAGTTAATTCAAATGACATTGACAAAAAATTCCCAAAAAATCAATATTCTTACAGCCACTACTATCATATTTTATAAACACACAATACTCATCAAACAAAAAGAACGGTTAAGAAAAATACCCACTAATCTGATTTCTCCAAAGCACCCTAATAGCAGCAAATGGTTCCACACCGCGTGCTTCATGGCTTGAAGTAGCAACCCTTGAACCCTTTTCAATTCAACAGAAATTATAGCAACATAAACCTACAAAAGGGCTGTATAAGGCAATTAATAATTAAAAAAAAACAGAGAATCACCAAATCCAATTTTCAATCACTTAAAATTAGATCGAGAGAAAGTATACTGTCGAGATAAGATTCACAAGGAAACCCTAGCTTTTCTGGGTAACATTTTCTTCGAATTAAACCGAAAATTTGAAGAAGGTGAGAATCGTGACAGAAAACAAGAGAGAGAAGTGAAAGAAAAAGAAAAACGGAAAAGAAGTGGAAGCAGGAGCTCCAATGATGATCAAAATTCAGTCCCAAATTGAAAAAAAAAATATGTGAGAGGAAGAGCGAGAGATGAACATGATTTGCTTGCGGAGGCTAGGGTTTGGGGCTTGAGAGAGAGCTCGAGAAATCTATGGAAGCAAATGTGATAGCTCGTCCCGAATTAAGACTATCGACTGCGTGAATAGATGTTTTTACCCTTGTTTGTGCGTGAACGTGTGGGTGATTGGGTCACATTTTGGACCCATTAGTGTCCCATATTGTTAGATCCAATAAGAACTTGGGTTGGTTTTGTTTTGGATTGGTTGAAGGATTAAATCACACACACATATCACAAGTACACGTGTTGTCTCCCTTTTCCCGTTTTCTGTCAACTCTCTCTCTCTCGAACTCTCTTATCTTTTCTTGCCATTTTTGTACGGACAACTCCCTATCTGTCAATCATGGCACAGATCGAAGGTTTGGATGGCATTTTTGGACTCCTCGTGAACTAGTGAGTGTTCTAGTAGCCTTAGTTTGACTCGAAACAACCTAAAACCCTAGGAACCCGAGAACACCATTAGAGGCACTGTTCACGAACTTTTTAATTAGGGGTTTTTAATGAATTTGGAGATCACAGGGAGATTCTAGGCATCCTGACGAAGCTCGGGGGTGTGTCGTTGGCACGTTTTGGATATCGGAATCGCGAGTTCTAAAGTTGGCTGAATTTCTTGACTTTTCTCTGGCGAGTTTTGACCTTCAAAGTGGTAAGGTTTTTTTCTAATCGTCGTGGGCTTCATTTTGGTATAAATTTTGTAAGACTTGGTTGAGAATTGAGTGAGAAAATCAAGTTTTAAAAATTCTAGTTTCCGGCGAGTGCAGCGGTTGTCGGCGTTGGTCTCCAGCGACTGAAGGTAGGGGATGAGGAATATTCCGTCAAGTTTGACGGAATATTCTAACAGCTTAAGTTAATTTTAATGGAATCTATCAGATTTTAACGGAATATTCCTAACTACCGTTAGTTTTCCGTTAGGGTTGGCCGCGCGTGGGGGCACGTCTGGCCGTGCCCTTACCGGCGCGTAGGGGCGCGTGAGCCATCGAAATTTTTTCCTAAAACTATGGGGGTGTTCATGGGATTGAGTAGAGCATGTTGGTATATTCAAACACCCCAATTGAGCAATGTATGAGAAGTTATTACCTAGTTCGGTTATGTTCATTTAATTGACGGTTTTATAGTTGTTTCACATATAGGTAAGACCTATCCAAAGGACGAGCGCAGCCACACCAGGCTCGATGGATACGACCCTTCCACCTATCAGTGAGTGGGCTTTTAGTTTTCAATATATATATATATAAATGATTTTAAAATCGAATGATGTTATGATTAAAATGCCATGTCGAATACCATTGATACTGTTATTATGATTATGTTGGTTATGTTTTGGCGCCGTGGACGTTCAGGTAAGTCAGGTGAGTATACTTGTTAGTGATAGTGTGGTGATGAGATTGTGATATAGCTCATATTCTTGCACCATGGTGTTTGTGCTCTGCCAGAGTACAGCTTAGCCTTTATGTGATCGTTCAACTCCCACACCGTACGCTCACCTTGGATCCAAGGCAGGTGCCAGCCTGTCGTACAGACCATTATAGGTGGTTCCGACTCGTAAGTGACTCGTAGGTGTTTATTTAATTTGGACTGCACCTAGGATATTGCACTTTGATGTTGTGTTGTTATGCTTCCATTTCATCACTCACTCTCACTTATATCTTATTGCAAATTATCCCGCTTGGTTACTTTTCCGCACATCTTTCATAATTACTCTTCTGCACTGTGCACTTGGCTATGTCACCCTCACGTGATGGCTAGCACACCTCGATATTTCGAGTCGGGGTGTGTCAGTTTGGTATCAGAGCCTAGGTTTGGCAGTCCTGTATATCTTGTGAATATTCTAATTATTTTGGTGGCTTCTGTCAGAATTATGCCGCCCCACCGAGATCCACGTCCATCTTCTGAGCCTAGTTTCCCTGATATAGCTCAGTTAGGGGAAGCTATCCTGAATGCCATTCAGTCGACGCTTTGTTATCCCAGAGGACCCCTCTGGAGAGTGTTTATAATCTGAAGATAAATAATTTTGTGGGAAATGAAGGGCATGAGGGTGCCGAGAAATGGTTACTTCACCTTGAGAAGACCTTTTGATTGATACAGAGTCAAGGGGAGCCTACCTGCAAACAAGTGGGTAGAGACGACTGCTTAGTTTTTGGGTAAGGAACCTGGGTTCTGGTGGGAACAGCAGGCTAAGGAGATGCCAGAGGAGGAAGCTACAGATTGGGAGGTATTTAAACAGTTCTTCTATAAACGATTTATTCCTTCTACATATATCGACAGCAAGAAGAAGGAATTCACAAGTTTGAGGTAGAAGAAGATGACAGCGAATTAGTATTATAGAAAGTTCACAGATTTGTCCTGCTATCATCTAGAAGTTGCGTCAAACCCAGCAGAGATGCTTCATCGATTTAAGCTTGGTACTCGTAAGAAGTGGCGCTCGATGGCGACCACGACCCCCTGCAGCACTTATCACGAGTTTTATGAGATTCTGTTACAGATTGAGGATTCAGAAAATATGCCTAGCGATAGCGAGGAAGAAGAAGAAAAAGAAGATCAGAAGAAATATGATAAGGGCAAAGGTCAGGCATCGCAGGGACTCCGGAAGACTCAAAGTTTCAAAAGAAGTAGGGTTAGTTCGAGTTCATCCAGTGGAGATGTGAGTTCCCCAGGTCAGAGGAGAAGGGGTAGGTTCACCAGAGGCCCACGTTTCCAAAGGCAGCGCGATACTGGCGGTTCTGGTGGTTCAGTAGCATCGTTTTGTCAGAGATGTAACAGTCGGCATGTTGGTGAGTGTAGACATGGCAATCGATGATGCTTCATCTGTGGACAGATTGGATATCGAGCAACAAATTGTCCACAGAGTCAGTAGAGACCCCAGCTACTTTCCTTACCACTGCCAGCAGACTCCAGCTCTGAGTGGCTATGGTCAGTCGAGTCATAGGGGTATTTATCATTATCAGGGTGATGTCGTCCCTTATTCAGCAGTGCTGTACCAGTAACTTTAGGACCCGTATTATACAGATGGTTACCAGAGTGGGTATCCTCAGTACCCTGGATGATATACCCCTTATCCTCCTTATCTTGCCAGTGGATCGCAATGGTTTTCTGGAATACAGCTACAGTTCAGAGAAGATGCCTCTAGTAGCGCAGGGTCGTCCAGACAGCCTAACCAAACAGGACAGAGTCGTCGTACACCTGGACGTAGTGGTCAGTCTACAGAGGTCGAGGTGGACGGCAGCAGCCTCATGGCCGTATTCATAATCTTTCAGCGCAGGATGCTCAGAACAACCCCGATTTGATAATGGGCACGTTAAATGTTCTTGGTCACTTTGCTAGAGTTCTGATAGACTGTGGTGCTACTCATTCTGTTATTTTTCATTCATTTGCTCAATTGAGCCAACCTAACTCTGTAACTCTCGGGTTCGAGTTAGAGGTTTCGATGCCTAGAGAAGAAACGTGTCAGGTTAGTTGGATGTATCCAGGGTGCCACGTGTTAGTAAAGGATGTGGTTATGCCAACTAATCTCATCTTATTAGATATTATTGAGTTTGATGTCATCTTGGGCACTGATTGGTTACACTACAATCGAGCCAATATTGATTGCTATGAAAAGAAAGTCACGTTTCATCGCCCGGGGCTACCTATGGTTACTTTTGTTGGCGAGCGTAGTGACGTGATTAGTGCTAGCATCTGTTCTTACAGGAAGAGAAATCTTGGTTGACACGGCATCATTTCGTCTATGAGAGCTAAGAAGTTGTTACAGAAGGGTTTTCAGGGGTATATGGCACATGTGGTGTTAAATGATAGTGCTTCTAGCAGTGTGGAGAATGTTAGGGTTGTCAGGCATTTTCCTAACGTATTCCCTGACAATTTACTAGGCTTGCCACTAGATCGAGGCGTAGAGTTCACTATCGATTTATTGCCAGGTACAGACCTTATATCCTTAACTCCCTATCGAATGGCTCATGCTGAGTTGCGAGAGTTGAAAATTTAGTTACAGAAGTTATTGGATAAAGGTTTTATACAACCTAGTACTTCACCTTGGGGAGCCCCAGTCCTATTTGTACGAAAGAATGATGGTACTTTAAGGCTATGTATAGACTATCGCCAGCTGAATCAGGTAACGATTAAGAATCGTTATCCGTTGCCGCATATTGATGATTTGTTTGATCAGCTACGAGGAGATTGTGTGTTTTTGAAGATTGACTTACGGTCTGGCTACTATCAGCTGAAGATTAAGAGTGAAGATGTTTCGAAAACGGTGTTCAGGACCCGATATGGTCACTATGAGTTCTTAGTGATGTCGTTCGGGTTGACTAACGGCCCAACTGCCTTTATGGATTTGATGAACCGAGTATTTCAGCAGTAGTTAGACCAGTTTGTCATTCTTTTCATCATTGACATTCTAGTCTACTCTAAGTCGAAGGCAGATCATGTACGACATCTCTCTTTGGTGCTGAAAAAGCTGAGGGAATATCGGCTATATGCAAAGTTCAGCAAATGCCAATTCTGGCTAGACCAAGTGGCATTTTTAGGACATGTCATCTCAGCTCAGGGTATACAGGTGGATCCCCATAAAGTAGCGGCAGTGGAAAATTGGGAACAACCACGAATTGTCTCTGAGGTATAGAGTTTTCTGGGTTTAGCAGGTTACTACAGATGGTTCATTCAGGATTTTTCAGTGATAACATTACCGGTTACGAGGTTAACCAGAAAGAATGTTAGATTCGAGTGCGATGATAGTTGCGAGCTGAGCTTCCAACAATTAAAGTATTGTCTCACTCATGTACTAGTATTAGCTTTTCCGGACGACAGTGGTAACTTTGAGATCTACAGTGATGCTTCATTGAACGGCTTGGGTTGTGTGTTGATGCAACACGGCAGAGTGATCGCTTACGCATTGAGATAGTTGAAGCCGCATGAAATGAACTATTCTACGCATGATCTTGAGTTAGCGGCGATCGTATTTGCATTGAAAATCTGGAGACATTATCTCTATGGTGAGATATGTAGGATTTTACAGATCATAAGAGTCTCCAGTACCTGTTTACCCAGAGAGATTTGAACCTTCATCAGCGGAGGTGGATTGAGCTGCTGAGTGATTACGACTGCACAATCGAGTATCACCCGGGTCGTGCAAATGTGGTAGCTGATGCACTTAGCAGAAAGTCTCACAGTAGAGTTGATGCTATTTACGCTAGCCGTGTTCCTCTTCTTGCCGAGTTGAGATTGATTATAGTGGAATTAGAGATAGAAAATTCAGAGGTAGCGAATCGAGAGGAAGCCTTGCTTGCTCATTTTCAGGTCAGGCCAATTCTGATTGACCGTATTCTCGAGAAACGGACGGCATACTCATGCAAGAGGGCATGATGTATATACCGGATAATGGGGAGTTAAAGAAAGCTATTCTGGACGAGGCTCACGTTTCTGCCTACGCGATGCATCCGGGTAGTACCAAGATGTATCATACCATTTAGCCATTCTATTATTGGCCAGGTATGAAGAGAGAGATCGCTGAGTACATGAGCAGATGCATTGGATGCCAGCAGGTTAAAGCCGAGAGGAAGAAACCGTTTGGACGGATGCAGCCACTTCCCGTTCCACAGTGGAAATGGGAAGATATCACCATGGATTTTGTTTATAAGCTACCTCGTACGCAGAACGGTTATGACGACATTTGGGTAGTAGTTGATTGACTTACCAAGTCTGTGCATTTTATTCCAGTCCGAGAGAAGTTTTCCCTGAACCAGTTGGCTGAACTTTTTGTATCGAATATCGTTAAATACCATGGTGTACCCGTCATCATTGTCTCTGATCGAGACCCGAGGTTTACTTCCAAGTTTTGGACGTCATTTCAGGCAGCCCTTGGCACGAGACTACTTTTTAGTACGGCATATCATCCACAGGCTGACAGGCAGTCCGAAAGGACTATTCATACGCTTGAAAATATGTTGAGATCTTTCGTACTGCAGTTTGGCGATGCATGGCATAGACGCTTGGATTTGATGGAATTCGCCTATAATAATAGCTATCACTCAAGCATTGGTATGTCATCGTTTGAGGCGTTGTACGGTAAATCTTGTCGTACACCGTTATGTTGGTCGGAGGTAAGCGAAAGAGTGTTAGAGGGCCCGGAGATAGTGGAAGAGACTACACAGAACATTCAAGTGATTAAGTCTAACCTAAAAGCGGCTTAGGATTGTCAAAAGAGCTTAGCAGATCGACATGCCACATATCGAGTTTATAAAATAGGTGATTGGGTGTTCCTAAAGTTATCGCCATGGAAGGGCGTTGTACGGTTCGACAAAAAGGGGAAGCTGAGTCCAGGTACATTGGACCGTACCAGATCACTGAATGGATCGGCAAAGTAGCGTACAGACTAGAGTTGCCTTTGGAGTTATCTAGAGTGCACGACGTGTTTCACGTTTCGATGTTTCGTCACTATGTTTTAGATCCATCTCACATTTTACCTCTGCAGTCATTAGAGGTTAGTCCTGACTTGACGTACAAGGAGGAGCCGGTGACTATCTTAGACTGGAAAGATAAGGTTTTACGGAACAAGACAGTGCAATTGGTAAAGGTTCTGGGGAGAAACCATTCGGTAGAGGAGGCTACTTGGGAGACCCGATGAACGGATGAGAGAAATGTATCCGCGTCTATTTTATGGATATTAGTGATTAGCATGTATTGTATAAATTTCGAGGATGAAATTTTCTTAAAGGGGTAGGTTGTGACAGCCCGTCCCGAACTAAGATTATTGATTGCGTGAATAGATGTTTTTATCCTTGTTTGTGCGTGAACGTGTGGGTGATTGGGTCACATTTTGGACCCATTAGTGTCCCATATTGTTGGAACTAATAAGAACTTGGGTTGGTTTTGTTTTGGATTGGTTGAAGGATTAAATCACACACACACATCATAACATTCCTAACTGCCGTTAGTTTTCCGTTAGGGTTGGCCACGCGTGGGGGCGCGTGAGCCATTGGAATTTTTTTCTAAAAATATGGGGGTGTTCGTGGGATTGAGCAGAGCATGTTGGTATATTCAAACACCTCAATTAAGCAATGTATGAGAAGTTATTACCTAAGTTCGGTTATGTGCATTGAATTGACGGTTTTATAGTTGTTTCACATATAGGTGAAACCTATCCAGAGGACGAGCGCAGCCACGCCAGGCTCAGGGGATATGACTCTTCCACCTATCAGTGAGTGGGGTTTTAGTTTCAATATATATATAATTGATGTTTTTCCCAGAAACTTCGTTTTAAATGATTTTAGAATCGAATGATTTTATGATTGAAATGCCATGTCCAATACCATTGATACCATTATTATGATTATGTTGATTATGTTTTGGCACCGTGGACGCTCAGGTAAGTCAGGTGAGTATACTTAGTGGTGATAGTGTGGTGATGAGATTGTGATATAGCTCATATTCCTGCACCCCGGTGTTTGTGCTCCGCCAGAGTAGAGCCTAGCCTTCACGTGATCGTTCACCTCCCGCATCGTACGCTCACCTTGGATCCAAGGCAGGTGCCAGCCTGTCGTACAGACCACTATAAGTGGTTCCGACTCGTAGGTGACTCGCGATTCGTCACACAGCCTTCACGTGATTGTAGCACTGAGCGTAATATTATACACCTAGCCTGTCGTACAGACCACTATAGGTGGTTCCGACTTGTGTGCAGAATTCGGTTGAAGAGCTATAGATTCAGCTGTACAGGTCACATTTGGTGACTCCGAACGACTTATTGTTATTGCTTGCATATTATGATGTGATTGATCTCACCTGCTTGATGCTTATTCAGTTTGATTTGGGTACTTCAACATGGCGTATTCTTACTTGATATATTTGAGATTTATCGTTTTCCATCATGATTTTGGTATACGAACACATATGATATTTTATGGGAAAATATACTTGTTTTACGGAGAAGAGTTACTACCTTGATTTGTGAAACTGTTTTGGAAAAGTTTTGTTTTTGCCCACTCACGTTTTCTGTTTTGCGCCTCTCTAGGTTCTAGGTAGCGGTGACGTTGGTGGCGAGCAAGGCATAAAGGCATTTCTGATAGAACGCCATCCATGTAGGATTTCTCTGTTTATCTTTTCAGTGTTTGTTTAATTTAGACTGCACCTAGGATTCTGCACTTTAATGTTGTGTTGTTATGCTTCCCTTTCATCACTCACTCTCACTTATATCTTATTGCAAATTATCCCGCTTGGTTACTTTTCCGCACATCTTTCATAATTACTCTTCCGCAATGCGCACTTGGCTACGTCACCCTCACGTGACGGCCAGCACGCCTCAATATTTCGGGTCGGGGTGTGTCAGCAAATGGAGGAGCTTTGCTTTTCCACCTTTCTTCCTTTCCCAGATGACTAACACGCGTAAACTCAGTCTCCTTCCCATACCACGACACGTCTAGCATGGGAAAAATCAGCAATTTACTGCGCGATCTAAAAGAATGCTAAAAATTGTGAAGAAAATAAAGGGCAAATCCGTCCGGATGGACATCCCTTTCCTTTTCTGGTCATCTAACTTTCACTTTCAAGTCTGTTGGGAATAGATTTCGCCTTCCTCATCGCGCCTTAGCTTTAAGAGGTTTTTTGGAATGTTCTTGGTAGGACCCCTTCAATTACCTGCATTAAGAGATTTAGGGAATCCCATTAAACCTGTGAAACATTCCACGTTCTCACTTAAGTTGGCAAGCGCAAGCCCAAACAAAGCAAACCGCTTTTTTCATTTCGGCTGATTCAATCGAGATTGAGTTGCCTTTCCTTTGCTACACTATAGATCAACAGTAACTCAAAACTAGATTTTAGTTATATATAATTTCATGCGGTAGACTCGTGTGTTTGAGAAAACTACTTAACGCAAACTTGGAATTTGGAGAGGTCAGATCTCTAAGAATCGCACAAGGGATATAGCAAGTACTAATTTATTTGCTTTTTGGTAAATTTAGTAAGTACTAATTTTTCTTTCAGTCATTCTCCTCATAAATAATCTATTTCTCGATTGACTTGATTTGTCTGACATGATAAAAAAGCACAATAAATAAATAAAAAGTTAGAATAAATCTGGTTTTATTGCATTGTCTTGTATGAACATCTTAATGGAATTGGAAAGTAACCGATGTTAAAATTCTATGGCGATAGCCGATAAGGAGTTATTATAATCCGAAATTTTTTCAATGAACGGTATTATTTATACCAACGAAAACAAAAATAGTTTTAGCCATACGATGCGCTAATAATAATGTGATTCAAGTTTATTTTTGAAGATAATTAAACCTAAAACCTTTCAAATTGAAGAGGAATACCACTAGTATTAAGTGACATAATTTGAAATTTTTAAACGATAAAAATTTAAGTCAATCGTTTTTTTTTTACAAACGATATTATCTACATTAAGAGAGTGGGAGAATGCGCTAGCCTCACAATAGGCTAACAATAATATGGTTCAAATTCTCTTTTGGTGAGAATCGAACCTAAGACCTCTTACTTACAAGTGAATAGGAATATTTCTAGATCGTAATACTAAATAACAAGTCAATCGTATTTTTAATTTAGAAATCTAAAGGTTAAATACTAGCTATAGTGATGTCATGTATGCGTCCTCTTTTAACATGACCACCTACAAGATGAGGGAGGACATGAAAAAGGCTTCTCTATTATCTTTGTTTACCCCTTTTAAAGATAAAATAAGGGGAAATGGTTGGTACCTGTTGTGTTTTCACAAAGGGATTTTATTTATTTATTTATTTATTTTTACTATAGTGATTTCTGCAATCCTATTTTTTCCCTAGGCACTCCATTATTCTGTTAAGCATTGAGGCGAGGAGGCAGAAGGGAAGGATAGTAAAATTCATTAAAAGACAACATCCATCTCGGTCGTTTATTCTTCATCTAATAGCTGTTTTGAAAGCAGAACAGATTAAACAAATCAAACAAAAAATCAACGAAAGCCATACGTCTCAAAATTAAACAAAAAAATTTCTCTCTCTCAGCATCCTTGCTTCACTCTTTTGTAACCTTCGTTTATCCGATGTATGCCTCAATTGTCTCTAACACAAATGAAAATGAACCATAAACAAAAAGCAAAGTGTATATAGTAGGCGATGAGGGTAATGGCAAAGCATGCAATGACCACAAACATGCACCGAGGGCTTTTTATTTTTCCATAGACGACCATAACTAGACATGACATTTGTGTCGTGTTTTTCATGTTCGTATCTGTTTGGACCCGATTTTACACCATCGGCCCAAGCGATCGAGGCCGTTGAGTGAGCATGGTTCTCAACCGTTGGATAAGAAAGTTGAGATATTTTGGTGTTGTTAAGAGATAATATTATGATTTTTAATCATAATAATTATCTTTTAAAGTTATCTCGGGTTTTTTTTATGCAAAATTAAATGGGATTAACATTGGCGAGGTCTACAAAGTTATTCTTGTTGGGATTGGTATCATGCATAACCGTGGAAGATTGGAAGACTATTTTTATGCAAATGCAATGGAGATAAAAGTGGGATAATGTTGTCATTGGTTGGTCAAAGAGGTGGAAGAAAGTAGGTTACTCATCCAGCACAGGGTAACTTGCTTGGATAATTAGCCAATAAAGGTTATGTATTTTATAAGCCCATGCGCGTGGAAATACGGGATAAGGATGGCATATGCCATTTTATTCGATTGTGATTTCACTTGATGACGCGGTGATTATCGATTGAGATAAATGAGGATTGTGATTTATCAGAGATGGATGTTCACGGCTTGGATTCTACAACACCTCTAACATAATTTTACTGCTATAAATAGAGGGGAAATGCACCATATGAAGGATCTTCCACACAACATACAAATCTGCCCTGCGCAATTTCTCGCTCTACGCGAAACCTCTCAACACCCTTGAGAATTTTATTTTCTTTTCCGCCTCCATACCTTCAGTTTGGATAGACAGCACTGTGGAGGCAACCGGTAAACATCTTCAGTTTGGATAGACAGCACTGTTGCCGTAGAACCAACCGTCCGTGAAGCATCTTCAGTTTGGATAGACAGCACTGCGACAGGGTCGATTGGTTACTTATCCCAGTTTCGGCCGGCGAGGGTTTTCGGATCCCCGTCGACGGAGGTCATCTCACCAGCCATCTCAGCGAAGTGAGGTGTTACTGATATCTAAGCTCGGTGCCTTGACGCCGAGTTATTTTATGATCGCATATTCACAAGTGGGTTTCAGAGTTCGGCATCGAGACGGCCGAACCACGTTTGTTGTCAAAACCTTCATCCGTTTTGAGTATCTGTGCCCGTACACATTAGTATCGATTCGGCGTGGTTTTACCTTCACCAATACGGTGACCATTGCCGAGTTGGACGACGACGAATCGTGAGCTTTGTAATTAGCAACCTCGTCTTCAAGTTTGAGGACCCAAAGGCCGAGACGCGTTCCTTTCTCGGCCGCAATTGCAAGATACAGAAGTCAGCCGTGCGCATCAACGCAACATCAAGACATTTTACTCCTCGGCCGAGCCCGGCCGACGAGTTGGCACGCCCCGCACACATTTGAAGGACTTAGTTAGTCTACTATTTACTCGGCCTGCGCGCCACGTAGGCTAGGTGATTTTTGTAGTCAACAGTATCGTTTTCGTGTCATACCCAATAACTTAACGAGTCGTGTTGTGTAACATCTGTTAAAATAAACGGATAATATGACTCATCCCCAATATCGACCTATTAATATTATCAGGTAATATGACCCGATCCGTTACCTATTAAGAAAAATATATTTTAAATCAATAAATAATGAAAATGAAAAACATAATTTGACCCAAAAAAATGTAAAACATAATACTAAATTAGTATATATATACCACATTGTCACATAAATTTTACTTCAAAACATTAATACTAAAAAAATAAAACATTTTTCTTTTAAGTTTACATACCCAAAATAAGAGTCTAATGAAAAAACATTAGTGCATATATGCAAAATGAAGAGAGTTGTGTTTCAAGATTGAGGAACCTTATACCTTTTTTACAATAAAACCCTTCTAGTTTTATCAATCACGAAGGGAAATGGTATTGAAACTTTGGCTTGATATATTGTCTTCAAGGGTTATATTGACGATGTTTTCACTAAGGTTTTCCATAATCCATAAACTATAGATTTAAATTTAACCGTTGATTGTCGTTTACATTTACGCTCCATTCTTCTCACCAAATTTTTTTTTCTTTTCGGATTTTCTTTTTTGAAAACATGATCTCCTAGAGGATGCAGGAAGATAAACAGTTTGGATCGTTGATATTACAATGATGGTTTTACCATTAGTGAAAATATACATCCGTTAAAAGATCACTTTTCAAAAATGAAAATCTACAAAATGAAATTTGGTGGGTAGAATAAAGTGTAAACAAAAATGGGCGGTTAAATTTAAATTTAAGGTTTAAGGACTATGGTGTCAAATTTCGGAGTTAACCCCTTCACGAAAGTTGTAAAACTTGTCATTACGAGTGATTATATATATATTTTACATTTTTTACACTTCTACAATATTATTAATTTTGCACTAAAAAACATTATTCATGATATTTGGAGGGTTTTAAAAATCTAAACTACCATGTAACCATCGTCTAAGTGTAGATGATGCAATCATGAGCTTTTATATATACTTTTACATTTTTCAGACTTATAAATATCCTTGACTATAAACATTATTTATGCTTTCACATATCTCTGACTTCTTAATGAATTTTATTTATTTTGAACTCCCTTAAAAATAAATGAGGGTTTGTATGATTTTAAAAATTCATGTACCCACCTTTAAAGCGTAGATGATGCAATTGTGTGCGTTTGTATTTTTTTTTTTTTACATTTTTCGCACTTGTAAATTAATTATTATAATTTTTAAATGCATTTGGTATAAATTACTTGATGTTTTTATTTTTAATTTGTTTTATAATTTTCTAAACTCACTCTTTGCTCATAGTATTTTATAAAAATAAATAAATAAAACTTAAATTTTAAAAATTTATTTAGAATAATAATACAATAATAATTAATAAACAATATATATATTGTTGTGGTCTATTTTTATCTGACAAAGGGAGAGAGGCCGGCAGCAGAGAAAGAGAGAAAAGAGAGATGTGTGTTTGTAGAATTGTAGGGGAATGTGTGTGTTTCCCTCCTACATTGCACATTTATTTATAATAATAATAAGATAAGGATATTTCTTATTCTCCAAGGAATATGAGATACAATAGGTAAGGATAAACCCTAATCAAATCTAATCTAGGATTTACACAATCACACTTAAACTAGGAATGTTTACAACACTATCCCTTGAGTGTGTAAATACTCAAGGTAGACTTAGCATCATGCAGAAGTTGATGAAGTCGACTTGTCAGTACTAATTCCAAGGAACAACGCTTATTCTCAATAAGGTAGGAATTTGCATATGTAAGTAAGTCTCACAAAAAACCCCAAGGCTATGGCAAAAACCCGAGTAGGGACAAAATCCATAGTCTAAGGAAAAATGCGTGAGAAATGCAAAGTCAAAAGAAACGTGTACAGGACGTCATCGGGGATATGACCAGCCCAAGGCGTTTGCCTCATTAAAAGCTAGTTAGGTAGCAAAAATCCAGTGGGAAAAATGCTCCTAATCGTAGGGAAAAAGAGTACATTAAGATCAAGCAAGTATTTACAGGATACTCCCCCTGAGTTTGGCATAATTCCAAAGAGAAATCGCAAAGTTACAACTCAGAAAGTTTACGCATACCAATTTTATGAACAAGCTTCTGAAACGTTGCCTTCGGCAGTGATTTGGTGAAGAGGTCGGCCAGATTGTCTTCTGAACAGATTTGCGTGACTTCAATCTTCTGATGCTCTTGTTGTTGATGTGAAAAGAAAAACTTCGATGCAATGTGCTTGGTGTTGTCTCCTTTGATGTAACCCTTCTTGAGCTGTTCAATGCATGCTGTGTTGTCTTCAAAGATCGTCGTCGGGGCATCAACGACGGAATAAAGATCGCAGAAGCTTCGAATATGGCCCACTACTGATCTCAACCAAAAACATTCCCAAGTTGCTTCATATAAGGCGAGAATTTCAGCATGGTTAGATGAAGTGGCAACTAAGGCCTGTTTCGTTGACCTCCAAGAGATTGCGTTGCCTCCAACGGTAAAGACATAACCCGTTTGAGAATGCGCCTTGTGCGGATCAGATAAGTATCTTGCGTCGGCATAACCAACAAGGCGAGAATCAACTCGAGAAGCATAAGATGTAGCATCATTCGAGGATTCGTAAGGATAGAACAAGCCCAGGTCCGTAGTACCCTTAAGGTAACGGAAGATGTCTTTCACGCCAATCCAGTGTCTGCGTGTAGATGCATTACTGTATCTTGCCAAAAGATTAACAACGAATGAGATGTCAAGTCTAGTGCATTGAGCTAAGTACAATAAAGCGCCTATTGCACTTAGATAAGGAACTTCAGGCTCCAAAATCTCTTCATCATCCTCATTCGGACGGAAGAGATCTCGTTTTGCATCTAGCGTACGAACGACCATAAGAGTACTCAAAGACTTCGCTTTATCCTCATTAAAGTGGTGCAACACCTTCTGGGTGTAGTTCGATTGATGTACTAGGATTCCATCTGAACAATGCTTTATCTCGAGACCGAGACAGTATCGAGTCTTACCTAGATCTTTCATCTTAAATTCAAACTTCAGGTGCAAAGCAGTTCGCGCGAGCTCTTAAGGAGTTCCGATGAGGTTCATGTCATCGACATATATTGCAATAATCGCAAATCCAGAATGTGACTTCTTAATGAACACATAAGGGCATAATTCGTTGTTCACATATCCCTGACTAGTCAAATACTCACTCAGACGGTTATACCATATTTTTCCGGATTGCTTCAAACCGTAGAGTGAACGCCTCAGCCGAATTGAGAGCGTGTTTCGGGGTTTGGAAATATTTGAACCAGTCAACGTAAGTCTTTCGGGAACTTTCATATAAATTTCTGTATCAAGATCCTCATAGAGATACGCGGTTACTACGTTCATCAGCTGCATATCCAGTTTTTCAGAAACTACCAAACTAATAAGATAGCGAAAAGTAATCACATCCATAATGGGTGAATAAGTTTTGTCATAGTCAATCCCGGGGCGTTGTTAGAAGCCTTGCGCAACAAGACGAGCTTTGTAACGCACAATTTCGTTCTTCTCATTACACTTCCGAACGAAAACCCACTTGTAGCCAACATGCTTCACATGTGGAGGAGTATGAACTACAGGTCCAAACACCTTACTTTTTGCAAGTGAATCGAGTTCAACTTGGATTGCTTGTTTCCAATTTGACCAATCAGCTCTACGTCGACATTCATCAACGGAACGCAGTTCAATGTCATCGATCAACATGATCTCAGTAGCTACGGTAAATGCTAATGCATCGTCGACAATCATCTCATTTCTACGCCACACATCATCTAAGCTAGCATAATAGATTAAAATCTCACGATTCTCGGGAAGAGGATTCGTCTCTTCAAGGACGCTTCCGTAATCTAGAATTTCGCTTATGAGTTGGGTAGAATGAGTAAGCGATAGTCGGATTCACGGTAGGCTCTTCAGGACCTTGTGTCGTGGTTTTCCTCTTCCGGGGGTGTGAATTCTTTGAACCAAGAGGTCTGCCATGCTTTTGTGTAGGGGCAGATGATTGGATAGCCGCTAATGTACGTGGATCACCAGAATTGGCGTCCCAAGCTTCCAGGAGGGCAGTCCGTCGTACATTTGGTACATTTATCTTTACAGGCATATTCGCAGCTGCAATGTGTGATCTTATCACGCACACTAGATCGGTGAAAGCATCTAGCATGCTCTGAGCTATGCTCTGAAGATCTAATATGCGCTGCACTTCAGTTTCAAACTAAGCGGTGCGGGGATCTAAGTGAGACAAAGTGGGAGCCGTCCACAATAATTCGCGTCGTTCTTAAAAAATGTTGACGTTCTTATCTCCCCCTAATGATGGGAAGACTGTCTTATAGAAGTGACAATCTGCAAAACGAGCGGTAAACAGATCGCCTGTCAAAGGTTCTAAGTAACGAATAATCGAAGGAGGATCATATTCGACATAGATTCCCATCCTTCGCTGAGGCCCCATTTTTGTACGTAAGGGAGGCGAGATCGGCACATATGCCGCACAACAAAAAACGCGTAGATGCGATATGTCGGGTTCGCATCCGGTAACCAACTGAAGGGCAGTAAATGGCTGTGTCACAACAGGCCTCAAACGGACCAACTTTGCTGCGTGCAATATTGCATGGCCCTAAGCAGCGATCGGGAGCTTGGTACGTATGACCAATGATCGAGTAATCATTTGTAAGTGCTTAATGAAAGCCTCTGCCAGGCCGTTCTGGGTGTGAACATGGGGTATTGGATGTTCAACTTCAACTCCAACCGACATGCAATAGTCATCAAAAGTTTTAGATGTGAATTCTCCAGCATTATCCAATCGAATAGATTTGATTAGATAATCAGGGTGGTGAGCCCTGAGCTTGATAACTTGAGCCAATAGTTTGGAGAATGCAGCGTTCCTTGTGGACAACAAGCACATGTGTGACCAACATGTGGAAGTGTCAACCAAAACCATAAAATATCTAAATGGTTCGCATGGAGGTTGAATCGGTCCGCAAATGTCCCCGTGAATCCGTTGTAGAAAAATGGGAGGATTCGAATGAATCTTGTCATAAGAAGGCTTAGTAATAAGCTTTCCTATAAAACATGTTTGACATGCGATTCCTTAGATCGAACCTAAACTTCGGGTTAATGGATGTCCGTGTGAGGATTTGAGGATACGGCGCATCGCTATTCGTCCAGGATGTCCCAAACGATCATGCCAAAGTGTAATTTCATGCGCGGTCCCAGTAGTAGGGCCGGCCACATAGTAGCATTTTATGGGGCGTATGGTTGTAGTATACAAACCACTCGGGATACGCTCCATCTTCTCTAGAATACGCTTCTGGCCATATTCGTAGGAATTTATGCACAGAAATTCAACTCCGTTTTCTACGTGGGTTTCAGCGTGTAATTATTATCTCTAATGTCCTTGAAACTTAACAATGTTCTTTCGGAACGTGGAGAGTAGAGTGCCTCAGCAATGGTCAAGATTGTACCATTGGACAACATTATACGTGCCTTACCATTTCCTTCGATCAGGTTGGATGGGCCTGAGAGGGTTGTTAGAGGTGCATTCTTAGGTATGAAGTTAGTGAAATAGATGCGTTTACGCAAAACAGTGTGCGCGGTTACACTATCTGCCAGACAACTAACTTTCCCACTAGTCATACCTAGAATGAAAAAAATTAATTTGAATTGGTCACATACATAAAAGTTTATAAAACAATTATCAATTCAAAATAATATCATTTATTCAAGGATTAAAACTTAATATCCAAAAACAAATCACTAACTAATAATCCAAAACATAAAGGAAAATTGTTCAAAAATCAACCACAAACAAGGTGGGGTTCGGCCCAATGTTCTAAAAAACGGCCTAGGCGCTAGGCGGTGGTGACCCGAGGCGTTTTTGTGCAAATCGGTTGAAAAAATCGGATGGGCTCTAGGCGGACTAGGCGGGCTAGGCGGCTAGGCGGGTTAGGTGGGCTAGGCGGAGTTAGGCGGAGCTAGGCGTTTTTTTTTTTTTTTAATGAAATTAAAAAGTAAAAAATTCCTATCTAAGTCTAAGTGGTTTAAAATTGTGAACTTGTTGTACATGTGTCATCCTTAAATACTTCTCACCATGGTTATATGGCATATAAGCTTAATGTGTTTTAAAATTTTGGACTTGTTGGATACTCTTTTTGCATTTTATCATTATTTTATTATCTTATTCATGGATTTTATACAAGTATAATTTTTTGTAAGTATCATTATGCACTTATTTAGAAGATATACAAGAAATTTACCTAAATCCGCCTAGGCCGCCTAGGCACTAGGTGCTAGCCCGCCGCCCGACTAGCGCCTAGCATTTTTTAGAACCTTGGTTCGGCCACTAGGTGGAATTCAGCCACATTTGTCTTATTTCAACTAAAACATAAGTCTATGTCTAAGATTCTAATCTTCCATAGGGGTGGTATCTTCCTGAAAGTCAAAAACCTCCATCTTTGTAGTCTCCGGTTCGTCCACTTGCATGAAGTTTGATTCAAACTTCTTACGACGAGAATGATATTCATTTACAACCTTCTTGGGAGTGCGGCAAACACGGGACCAATGGTCCTTTGAACCACAGCGATAGCACATATCGTCATCCATGCTTTTAAGTGCTTTGCCCTTATTCTTGAAGTTCTGGGCCTTGGGAGCGAGGTTTAGGTGCTTCTGGGCTTTGTTTCCTCCCTTGGATGGGCTTTGGCTCTGTTGACCTTGGTGGGATGGCTTCTGGCCACCCCCTACCACGCCTCTTTTGGCGTTTTGGGTGCTGATTAGTGCTATAATGTGCTTTAGGCACAACAGTAGCCCCAATAGGTCGAGCTTGATGATTCTTCATCAACAGCTGGTTTTGCTTTTTAGTGAGAAATAGAACAGAGATCAAATCTGAGAACTTGGTGAACTTCTGAGCTCTATATTGTTGCTGCAGGACAATATTAGAAGCAGAGAATGTCGAATAGGTCTTCTCCAGGAGATCTTCTTCGGTCAAAGTTTCATTGCAAAACTTGAGAAGTGATCAGATTCGACAAACTTCAAAATTATATTCATTCACAGACTTAAAGTCTTGGAAGCACAAATGCTGCCAGTTGTGTCTTACTTCAGGCAAGAATATGTCATTTTGGTGATCAAAACGATCAGCCAAAGCAACCCATAATGCACGTGGATCCTCCTCAGCAAGATACTCAGTTTGTAGAGCGTCATGGATGTGTCTTCGAATGAAGATCATAGCAGTGGCTTTTTCAGCTTTGCCAACAGGCTCATCTGTTGCTTCTTCAGTGGCAGGACGCAAGTTCTTTGCAGTGAGGTGGAGCTTTACATCTTGAACCCACTTGAGGTAGTTCCTTCCAGAAACCTTTAAAGCGATGAAGTCGAGTTTGTTCAAATTCGATATGTTCCTGTCACAAAATATATGGACAAGATGTGGTGAGTGTAATGGAGAAAAATCAATCCATTCACATAAGAGTAGAACATACAGGTTCTAATAGACATGTATTGGTTTAATTTTGCATGAAAAACTTCAGGTTTTCATGGGTGATGTTTTTAAATGAAAACTTCAGGTTTTCAAACAAGGCATGTTTATAAGAAACTTCAGGTTTCAAAGTAATTATGAACTTCAGGTTCATATATTCCTGTAGGCAAACACAAATATATATGCAAACAAGTATGCAACAAGTATATGCAAAAATATAACTTTAGGTTTACAATTATAATTGAAATAATTTATTTGGACTTCGGGCCAAATTAGAATGTGGGTGCAAAATATAAAACCCATTAGGCCTAAAAATAATTAGGCGAATAAAATTTGGGGCCCAAAAGTAAAATATAAGCGCACGGGGTGGCTTAAAAAAATTGTGCCGTGTAACCTAGGCCCAAGAATTGGGCTAGGGTGTCTCGGGTGGAGCTGCAGGCCCACGAGGAGAACAGGGCAGGGGGTTGGGCTGCTGCAAGTAGACCCCCAAAAAAATTTCTTTTTTCTCACGGGTCGCTTCAAGCTGGCCCAAAAAAAATTGTTTTGTTTTTTTTTCTTTTTCGTCTTGCAGGCTGAGAAACAGATAGACCATAGCAAGGGTTTTTGGGTCACGGCAGGTGAGCCCAAAAGAAGAAAAAAATTGAAATCAGGAAAAGTGAAGGAGCCTAATGGGGCTTGGGTTAAGTCCAGAAACATCCCAGCCATAGCTGGGTATGTGTCGCCGGGGAAGAACACCGGTTTTGATCGACGGCGCCATGACAGACAGCGTTGCTAAGGTCAAGGCAAGCCCATGGGTTGACAAAAACTCAAATAGGAATGGAGATTTTGAAAAAAAATCTCGACATTTGTTATGAAACCCTAGAATGTCAAATCGAATTTTCAACAAAATCCCGTGAGATTCAGGTGAATCTGGGCTTAATTTTCGACAAAGGACGACTTCAGGTCGTCAAGGACATGAACCAAAGGTTCAAGGTACCGGCTGCAGGCCATGCCGAGGTCGAGGACACCGTGAAAGGCGTCGGGTTTTCTGAGTTTTGAGGCTCGAAGCTTCTGGCTCCGTGGGTTTTCTGGGGAAAATGAGATCTACGGGCTCTCGGCTTGGCGTGAAGACCCCATCTGCGAGATGGTGGTCATGGGTTCGAACAGAACCCTAGTTCCTTAATTCCAATTTTTTTCAATTCAATTATAGGCATATATAATTTAATCAATCCCATATTTATGTTATGCAAAATAATATTTTCAATGCATGTACATATGTAAGATTCAATTCATGGCAAATATCAAATTCACATAATTTCAACAATTATGGTTATGAGGCAGACACAATTTATAGAGAATCTAAAATACGTTAAACATAAAGTTGGGTCATGCATCATGGTGAATGTTCATGCTATCAGGGCTGCAAAATGTCAAGTTAAAAGCCGTTGTTTTGAAGAACTTGATTGCGTGATGATATGGATGAACTGGTTTGATGCAGAAAAATTATCTATCGTCAGATTCCTAAGCACAGCGGTAGGAGCGTGCTGATAACGTGTTGTGGTCTATTTTTATCTGACAAAGGGAGAGAGGCCGGCGGCAGAGAAAGAAAGAAAAGAGAGATGTGTGTTTGTAGAATTGTAGGGGAATGTGTGTGTGTTTCCCTCCTACATTGCACATTTATTTATAATAATAATAAGATAAGGATATTCCTTGTTCTCCAAGGAATATGAGATACAATAGGTAAGGATAAACCCTAATCAAATCTAATATAGGATTTACACAATCACACTACTAGGAATGTTTACAACATATATATATATATATATATATATATATATATATATATATATATATATATCCACTATATCTGTTGTATTTTATAGTAAGTTTTTTTAGTAGTTAAAAAATTAAAATCATGAAAATAACTTTTTTCTTTTCGTGTCGAAACAGGTTACTCGCGTGTCACTCTCGTGTAAATTTGTTAAGGACTCGTTATTAACGGGTTCTTATCGTGTGACCCGATTAGTTATCGTGTTGACTTGAAACCTATTATTTTGTGTCGTTTACCTGTCGTGTTAACAGGTCGTGTAAAATGTTATCAGGTCTAACCATAATCACGTTGTATGCATGATACTGAAATATATTGCCTTTTTTTTTCTTTTTTCAGTTTTTGTTAACAGATATCATGTATTTTTCATACTCTACGAGATGTCATGTCTATTTCCTTCATAATTTGTATACGGAATCATATAGAATTTTCAAACAAGGAACTTGAGTAAGTTTCAAATGTTCCTAAATGATAACATTATCCATCAAAATCTAATAAATTTTGAGGGGGAATCGTATGTTTTTTCAAAACTAGATCCATCCTGAGGTTTCCTTTCTTTCACCCTATTATTGAGATGTTGGAGTAATACTGAATGTGGACGAAATACACAACTTTGCCTAAAGCTTAGTTGAAAGGATAGTGATATTCATACATCTATTTTTACCTCCACATACTCTTGTTAATTTTTTGCCATTAGTCTTCTTTAATTCATTTGATTGACGGCCGAAATTGAGAGGAGTGTGTGAGAAGTAAAAATTAGCGTGTGAATAGCACTACCTAGTTGAAAAAGGTTAGAATGAAAAAAAACTTTCTTACAAGGATGCTAGAGGGGAAATAGTGAGTGCGTGTTCTGTAACTGAAAACATTGCATATTGTGATGTTTTCTTTTCTAGTAAAGGGAGACTCGGTACAAAGTTGTCACAACTGCAGTTATACACCATTGTACATCGGCCCATGTATCGCTGGCAGAGAAGTTATATACATAGTTGACATGGTGTGAGAGAGGCTATTCACTCCACATCCCAGTCATTTCAACACCAAGTTGTGCTCTAATTAAAACCTTAGTTAGATTGGAGCTTCTCTAGCCATGATAACAACCTTTATCCCATCCAATTCATGCGTCAATCTTGACAATGAAAATCTAGCAAGTGAATGAGACACCACATTACATGTTCTTGGTTCGTCCAATTCAAAACCTACATGACAGAACTCAAAAAAGTTATTACCCCATCTAATTTGGAAAACTACTCTAATGAATTCGGCCATTGTATGTTTGAGAATACTTTAGATTATGTTACATCGATATATACGTAAGGCCCCAAAAATCATGTTAGGAGCCAGGCAGTTTATATGTAAGATATCTTCATCTCAAATTGCGTAAACTTTCTTACCCTTAAACTCGGTGTTCAGAAGCTCTGAATCCAAAATCACTGAGAAAGAGCAAGAGTGTGAGTGGATGCTCAGCGATGATCTCCGAATGCGGCGACGATGTTTAGATGCTTCAACGCGCTGCACAACCATCCAATAACACATTGTTCCTAGTGTCATTCCCATGATCACTGTCCCTATAGCCGTCACTCCAACAGCCAGCCATTTTTCTTCTTTTCCAACAATTACATATGATAGTGCAAGAAATGCAACTGAAACCATCACACAAGCCATCCACATTAGCTTGTTTATGACTGTCATTAGCCTCTCTTTTGCCTCCCTCTCTACGACAACAATAGAAGTCTGAACCACCACAACGGCCAACAATATGAAGAAAGCAAATGAGCCAAAGATGAAGAAGACTATGAACTCGGTTTTGGGGGCAATGTTTGCTTCTCCGGGAGAGAATCCATCAGGAAGAGGTTTTTTAGGGTCAGGATATTGGCCCGGGACACTGAAGATTGCAGCAAGGGCAACAGTGGCAGTGAGTACAGCCACAACTGTGGTGGAGTTTATTGCGTTGTTAAGCCCTTCCGAATTCATTTTGCCGAGCTGCTTTACCATTCCATGCACTTTCTTTCTTGTTTGTCTCGTTTGCTTAAGCTGATCATGCACCTCATGTTTTATTTCACTTACAGTTTGTTTGAGTTCTTGATTTGGGTTCAAAGTCGGCAGCTTCATGGATTTGGCACTTTGAATCCCATGCTCTGCTAGAATGGTGGCAATCTTTGAGTGCCCAGATTTCTCAGCAGTGTCAAAAACAGATTCTCCAGATCTGTTAATGATGGTTTTCGCCACTCCCATATAACTTAACAGCGTTCGAACAATCTGTAAAAGTCCAATCTCAGGAGGGGCTTAAATATATGATTGATTCAAAAACCATTTTAATATCACGCTCCAAAGCCTAATTGAATAACATATTCATGATAATTCAACTTTAAGTGATGATCGAAAACTCAGTAACACGCATTAATCCATTTCATCTCTTAAAGAAGTTCGATTTTCATTTGCATATTATAAATCAAATTAACAACTTTCATTACCTGAGCTCGACCCTTCCCGGTTGCCACATGCAAGGCAGTGTTTCCCTTGTCATCTACCTCGTTTATCAACGAAGGATTTGCCCTCGCTAGCTCATCCACCAATTCGACATTCTGTCCCTTGACTGCCATATGGAGAGCTGTCTGGCCCTTACTATCTTTTCTTATTGCAGTTCCGATATCTTTGCTCATGAGGGCCTGGACCACCTCGAAATGCCCCTTCCTTGCTGCAGAATGCAAGGCAGTTTTCCCATTGCTTCTTGCTATGGACATCAAGCTGCAACCAGTCTCCAAAAGAAAACTTACTACTTCAGTGTATCCCTGTGCTGCAGCGATGTGCAATGCCGTGGTGTTTGCGCGATCAACGGTCATTGAAAGTTCTGGAATCGCCTCGATGAGGATCTTCAGTACCTCTGAAACATTAAAAGAACAATTTAAGATGATCCGCTCGATAAGTTATATGTTATTGATTTCAATCATGGTTTACAAAACCTTCCTAGTCTCCTACAAAATTCACAAATCAAATGAGGTACGAACTGTATATGCAAGAAACCAGATTTTCTTTTGTGATTACAGCATGCAGTCTAAGCTTATGCATAGCAATTCACAAGGAATAAGTACAGATTAGGTTAACAAAAATTCTAAACATCGATTGAGACTTACCTAAGTGCCCTTGCTTGGAAGCAATGTGAAATGCATCACAGCCATTCCCAGCTTTGATACTAGCTGCACCAACATCATAGTACTTCATCATTTCCTTAACCAAACCAACATATCCACAACCAGCCACCAGATACAAGGCGGTTTCACCCGCATAATTCTGTTTCGACAACAGTTCATTCAACTCCTCCTCCCCACAATTAGACATGATTTCTACAACCGGTCCCAAATCTCCTGCCCTAGCTGCCAAATGCAAGGGACCGTTGTTGCGCTTTCCTGTCAACTGCTCAGTCATCTTCTTCCCAGCAAAGCTTTGCTGCCTCACCGGAGCTTCCGTTGTATTCAATTCCATTTCTGTATGTCTAACATTTGATGCTTTTTTTCTCTTTTCACCATGGAAGACAAGGCAACCTAGAAGATCAAATTTCCATGAGTTTGCACGTGGGAAATCTGTAAATTTGGTTTCTTTGATAACCACAATACACACCCAGACATCTTCCTCCTGCACCCAAAACAATTCAAATAAATTAAACTCCAATTCTCAAACACACTCTCTCTCTCTCTCTCTCTCTCTCTCTCTCTCTCTCTCTCTCTCTCTCCATACACATTGCTTTGCATGATCCAAACATCATTACAAGAGGGCAAAAAACGAGAACGAAAGTTAAAATGAAGCAAAGTTGAAACTGTATTTGCAGTGGGAAATCAAATATATATAATGCCTAATTACATATCTATCTAGCCATCCAATAAAAGTTAAAAACTACAGTTAGGCACTAAGTATATACCAAAAAAGGTCACTCATTTAATACTAAATTAAATTTTAACAAATTGAACTTTATGAAACAAAAGCATGGACTTACTATTTTGTGCAGTTGGGCGGTTGTTAGAACTCAGAGCAGAACTTCTTACTACTCTGAAGGACCCAAAAAGTATGAAAGTTTCAAGTGCGAATAGTGAGAGCCCAACAATTGGAGGGTTGAGCGAGCGGAGCTCCAATTAATTCCTACTCTTTATAAAAAGGTGACGTTTATAGATTCACTAGAGGAAGAAAAAAATTTCGTAATCGGAATACAATGCGGTATATTAAATGTTATAATACAAGTGATTGAATTTTTCTTTTTTTAAGTATCCAACACTTGTATTATGATATCCAGTGTATCAGATTGTGTTCACGACATACTGAAAATCTCTTTGTCAGGGGATGGAAGAAGAAGAAGAAAGAGGGGGTTTTGTGTGTAGCCAAAGGAGAAGCCGGCTTCATTGCAAAGCGGGTGGCCTTCATTTTTAACCTCTCATTTCCACTTGGATTTTTACGGGTTTTGGAAAGTGACCAATCATGTTTTTGGTATCAAGGTATGGGAACTTGACCATCCATGACCTCTAAGTCTGTGGCTAGAGTAACTCTGATGCGCAACGTTCCATAATTTTTTTCTTTTCTAATTATGAGTTCTCGAAGAAGTCGATGTTTTATTATAAAATCAATTGACATTATGAAGTAGTTTTACATCTTCAATGCAAAGACTCAAACTTTAAACCTATATTCTTATATTTAGGTCTCTAAAGATGGTGGATTTATGTATTTTCTTTTTCTTCTCCAATGCAAAGGCTCGACTCTTAAAACTCAAAATGAGTCTTAAGATTTGAGTTTTTACATTGGAGGAGAAAACATTAGACTCAAAACTTTGTATTTGAGTTTTTAACAATTTATGTGCAGTGAAGATGGTTGGACTTAAAACTCAAATCTCATTTTTCTTTGTTGAATAACATTTTTTCCTACTTGGTATGGGCTTTACCTTAAACTCAAATCTCATATTGAAATTCAAATTTGAGTCGCAGTTAAATATGAGTTTTAAGTTTTATGTGCATTTGAGATATTTTGCCTTGTATTTAAATTCAAGTATAAAATTTGAGTAATTGCACGAAAAACGCTCTTATAAATCCATGCAAGGTCGGCATAGATATTTTTGGCTTTTGGGATTTTACCTTTCTGGGAACACGTTGAAACCAAAACCAACTTTAGAAATTTTAGCCTTTATTCTTTAAACCTCTTTTTTTTTTTTTTTTTTTGTACTAGCTAAAATAGCTATACCACACAAAGAACGTCATGCTTTGCTTTTGAGATGAAGTGATATGATACCCTCACATCCTTTTGATCCATCAGGCTTCCCCATCAAAATAAACTTGCTCCATTAGTCTCTGCTTAATGGTGTTTTTGATAGCTTTTTTTTTATTTTATTTTATGGGAAACCTTGGCGGCACGAGGTAAATATATTGATAAGAAAAAAGAAGTTACACCTAGTCAGGGGGGACATAAACCTTACCTCTCATAGAACAAGAAAAACAAAATACAAAGACGGGGGGACATACACCATACCCCTTTTGAGAAAGGAAATACATGAAAAAGAGGGGGGGGACATAGACCGTACCTCTCTTGAAAAACAAAATACAAGGCAAAGATTGTGTGGACATAAGCCCAAACCCTTTGATAAACGTTCAAAGGTAAGAACTTGCAAGACAAGCTGCAAAACGAAAAAGGAAAACCAAAAAGGTTAGGTAAAAAAGGAAATCACACATCAAGAAGGGGAGACAAACCTGTAGGCTGGCATGCCCAAGAAATCTGAGTGCAGAAGAGGGATGATCTCTATAGGGGGAGCGGAATGCCAAACAAGTGAAGGTGACAGAAACCCTAAATTGGCTAATTTGTCAGCAACAACATTCCCTTCTCGAAATGTATGAGAGCAATGGAAACCATGTTCCACAAATGGAGAATAAAATTGTTCCAGCGTGTCTGGAGCGGCCAAGGAGGAGAGAAAGATCTAGAAGCAAAACAGGATATTATACTAGAAGAGTCACTTTCAAGCCATAAATTTTGCCAACACCGCGCATGAGCCAATTCGATAGCAAGGATGACAACATGGAGCTCCGCATAGAAAGAAGTACGATGGCCCAAGCTTAGGGAGAAACCACTAAGGAAGTAGCCCGCAAAATCGCAGAAAACCCCCGGATTACCTTTAGCAAGGCCATCAGTATTCACTTTGACCCAAGAAAAATGAGGGGGATGCCAAAGAATAGAGACAATAGAATGAGCTTTACAAGACTTAGCCGAGATTCCAAGAGAGACTAAAAGTTGCCTATCCAAAATGCCTCGTACATGACCAGGGGTGAAAGCTCCAACCTGCATAATCCAGGCCGAGGTGGAACAGCAAAGACATGAGAAGGAAGGGGGTTTGCTTTCAAACTTCACTTTATTACGCGTCTTCCAAATAGCCATTAGAAAGAAAAACCCTGAAGCTAGCCAGACATTGCGAAGTTATGGAGAAAACCATTTTGACACAAAAGCAAGCCATAAATTAGAGAGGGAGCCCGTAGGTGGAATAATGGTGCCAAATTGGGTAGCTAGCCAATGACAAGCACGTTGTGCAAATTCACAACTAGAAAATAAGTGATCAATAGATTCAAAATTCTTGTAACATACTTGGCATATTGGAGCCATCGAGATGCCCCGTCGTTGAAGATGGTCCTCCATTGGAAGCTTATTGAAAAGAATCTTCCAAACTAGAATAGAGTAGTGAGGTGGGATGAAAGGACACCAGATAGTGGAAGTCCAACTCTTAACAGAAAACCAATGACGAACAATTTCATAGCCATCGAAAAACGAAAAGACTCCAGATGTAGAAGATTCCCAAATTAAAATGCCATTGTCCTCATCAATTGGAAGAGGCATTTCTAAAATCTTTTTAGCTAGGTCTAGAAAAGTAGAAGAGAAAACATAAGGAATAGCCCATTTTCCCATACGAATAATATTTGAGACCTTAGTACATGATCGGATCATATTTATATACATTTTTTACATCAAATTCACTCGTCTTTTCTTAGTTAGTTCGTTATATTTTGAGCTATTTACGTAGATTTCGTGTTTTATAAGATTTATCAAGTTAAGAAAATAAAAATAAAATAAGTGAAGTGTTAAGTAATAAATTCGTCTAAACTATCTTGTCTGTTAAATTATATTTATAATTTAGAAAATAATATATATATATATATATTTATATTATTTTAATTATGTGTGTGTGTGATGATTAGGTGGAAACACAACCATGTGGGCAGCAATTATGCAAGCACCGAGAAGAAAATAATAATAAAAGAATGTGGGTGCTGTCGGTGGGAAATAATGGGGTGACAAGCTCTGGTGGCTACCAGGGAAATAAAGGAAAATAGAGCTGGAATTAGCAGCTTAAAAAGACGAGGGCTGCCTTAGAGCAGCGGGGGAGGAGAAAAATAATAAAAAGCTGCGAAGGCAGCGTTGAAGGGACGTGAGGGAGCTCCGGGGGAGCGGTGATCAGAGGAGCTGCCAAGGAGAGAAGGCAGCGACAAAAACAGAAAATAAAAAAAAAAAAAATAAGAAGCTGCCCTGGGCAGCACCGCGCCAGGCAGAAAACAGAATAAAGGGGAGTTCGCGGAGAGGCAGCTTGGAAGGGGTCTCGCAGGAATTATAATCTGCCATTTGGCAGTTTAAAAGCCTTGCAGCTGGGGGAGTGAAGGTAGCGTCTTGGCAGCACCGAGAGGAGTGAAGGCGGCCAAGCGGCAGAAGGCAGTCAGCGAAGTTTTGGGGAAGTCTCGGTAAGGGAACTCGGCAAAATAGAATAAGGCAGCTGTGGTGCTGCCTTTGGCAGCATGAAAGAAAATCAGAGCTGGCGTTGAAAACTCACAGAAACACAAGCTCACGGTGCAATTGCACAGAAACTCCTCACAACTCCAATTTGGTTTAATCCTCCGAACTCATGTTTTTATTTCTGTTTTTAATTTATAATAATGTGTAATTAATTTATATTGGCTAGAGGATAATTCAAAACCATGATTATATTTGTAATTTGAATTGGTACATTCAGTTGTGATTTCTGAGTTGTGATTTAATTTGCTTAACTGCTTGATTAATAACTTATTTGTGTATGTCGATTAAGAATGCATACTTAATTTACATGCATGAATTTGATGCTAGAATATAAGTGAATTTCACCTAATCGTTATTAAACTTATATTCATGAGTAGTGAAGGTTGCTAGTCACAATCGCGTTAAGTAGATTCCTGGCAAACGTATCATGCTGTTCATAGTTACGAATGCCTTGTCAACACTTATGATTTTCATAGAACTTAATGATCTTTAATCGTATCTCTATTGTGCTTTTCACGTAGGGAACTTTTGGGGAATAATTTGAGTTGTTGTATGCTGTTCATCCAATTCAATAACATAAGGAAAATCTGAAGGTTAATTTAAGCGTACCTAATTAATTTGGGGTGTTGAGATTTACAATTTATTGAAAGAACAACTGAAGGTCAATTTAGATTGCATATGTGTCTTGTGTGGAGAAAAACCCTCTAGCCAATCCGTCGTCCATCCATTTACTTTAATTTTATGTTTTTGTCAATTTTATAATTTATTTAAGTTTAATTTACGTTTCATCCAAACCAACCCCCCCCCATTATTATATTATATTATTTAGTTAGTTTTTATTATTTTTAATCTTTTAATTTAATTTCCGTCGAATTAATTTTCTAGTTTTTATTTTAAATTGTTTTCATTATTTTGAGTCATTTTTAGTGTGTTTCGAGTTTTTAGCTTAGTTTGTGTTTTCTATAGTCTTGAGTTGTTTTGAGTCTTTTGATTTGTTTTAGTTTATTAGTTAGTTTTATTTTGAATTATTCTAGTTAAGTGTTTTTATTTTAATTTTGTGTTTTTGAGTCTTGTTTAATATTTTTAAATTATTTTAGAGGTTTTAGCAAGCCCTCCTAATCCCCGGCCTAGAACGATACCCTACTTACATCCACACTACAACTGTCAAAAAGAGGGTTAAATTTGTGCGGTTTAAAATCCCGTCAGTACAAGATAGAGAAGGAGCAATCTCAGTTGCCCCAACGACGTCCACAATAGGCATATCCAACCATTTATCAACCCAAAGGGAAGTAGTGCAAACATTTCCAATCACCCAACGACAATTCTGAAACAAGATATGAAGAATGGATTTAATACCAGGCCATATAGAAGATCGCTTGTAACTACAAGAAAATAAACGACCATGTAGCTAGAAAGATTCTCGAAAATAAATACTCCAAGGAGAATCAGAAGTAATAATAACCCATCCAAGCTTTAAGAAAGCTGTAGTATTAAGAGAGCAAAGATCACGTAAACCCAAACCACCTTCATTCTTCGGTGCACATATCTGACGCCAAGAAACAGTAACAAACTTCTTGGAGGTCATGTCACCAGACCATATAAAATTGCGAGCACATCACGAAAGAGAACTCAGCAAGGAAGAAGGCCACTTATAAACAGGAAAACTATGCAAGAGCATACTCTGAAAAACTGATTGCATACTCTGAAAAACTATGCAAGAGCATACTTTGAGAAGTATATGTTCTGTTGAGTTTCTCATGGAAACAATGTTAATTTCCTGATAAAATTTGAGACGATGCCATGTGAATCGCTAAAAACATGTAAAGTGTAGAAGTGCTTTGCAGTAAGTATTTTTGCTTGCAACGCTTTTGTTTACAAGCACAACAAAAATTTGTTGAAGCTTCAAAACTAAAGTGCTTTGCGAAAAAAAAAGCGCACAAAATTCTATTTGTTCTTCTTAAGTTCTTCTAGTTGAATCATTATGAAGCACTACGTCCTAATGCATGCTAATGTATTCATGTCTTTCATGAAAAAGCATTTGGAAGTACTTCCTGAGAAGCACTTTATAAGTTGTTCTAAAAATGTAGTGCTTTGATAATCTAAAATCACTTTTAACTTTTTCAATCAAACGTCTTCTAAAAAAGTTGTGTTTTCATAATCCAAAATCGCTTTTACTTTTTTCTGTCAAACGTCACTAAAAACAGGCTTTTGATCTTCCCAAAAGGACAAAGGGAACAGTTGCAGTGAACAGAGTGTGCAACCGAGTAGCTTGTCTTTTAGAGGCCACAGTCACGCGGATTCAAGACTTTCTGCACCACGTGATGCACCTGGTTCCTGTGATGGCTGATGAAAGACCCGCACTTGGCCTCTCAGAAAAGCAAAAGCCTGCAATAATTCAACCAAAAGCAAAAGCACTTGTTGTTATCACAACCAATCACAATCTTAATTAGCGGACCATTAAATATACGTAATATAATGGATTATCTGTTCCATGAAGTGGATTGCTTGACATGGACATCAGAATATCTGCATTGGTTTTTTCGTTCACTGAGATGCATCCCAACCTAAACATGTGTTTAATCAAATGGGGTCAACTCAAACCTGATTTTGTTTCTCTAAGAGCAGTCATAACGCGCATTGACGATGATAGAGACGTAGTCAATTAGAGGAAGAAAGCATGCCTTGGCCTTTGGCTACCAGCTTCGGCTAACGAACAATTCAAGGATGTCAAAGTCTTCCAATGTATGAAAAGAGGTCAGTCGTGCGATGGGATCGTCATCCGCCAGATTTATTACACTGAAGCAAACGTTTTTTTATCCTGGTAACTCAGAAAGATGGAAGGGAGCAACAAACTTTAGAAAATGTACAAACTTTTCAATAGGGTCGAGCTCGGAAGAAAGTAAAAGTAGAATCGTACGTGAACTCTATGTAAAGAACATGATCCTACAAAGCCATTAGATCTTTGGTGTGTTCAACCAATCAACTCACAAGTTTCCAAATGTCGAAAACTTGTTATTTGCTACTAATCTCACTACATTATAGTTGCATATCGATCAAATTGTGCAAATCACAGACCCTTTGTTTCTATTTAATATTGAATCATCCAAAAGGTCAGTAGTTTGATGAGTTCTATCAAAATTGACCAGAAAATATGAAGAGAGATGAAGGAAAATGGTACCTTCTGCAGAAACATTGTCAAAATCTCGAATCCTCTAATTGGAGCACTGCTTCTTTCATCTGCATGGACAATAACTCAACAGTCACAGCATTGATAAGCAATCCTTCATGAGTTGAAGGAAAGTCCCCAATACAATATAGCAACTTTTCATTTAGAGTGGAAAAAACATGTGATGAGGGAAAAGTAGAAACGGAAACCTCTACCGTAGGCATCCACAGCAAACTCTATTTATACTTAAGTTCAAGCAACATCGACCTAATACATTCTTTTCTCAACCATCTGATTGTATGCACATGTAATTCTTCAGGTTTTATTCACATATCAGATACATCAACAGTTATCAGACATTAATGTCGAGTAAAGTGACGTTCAAAATTTTGAACAACTAATCAGTCACTAAACTACCTATTGCTAGAATTCGAATAGCAACTCACCACTGACAAAAACCTATACAAGTTACAAATGGACTGGTACCATGTATACGCCATATAATATACAGATGATATTTCTCACTTGCTGCCTTTGAAGATTCAAGGACATTAACAGTTTTGCTGAAAATTTTCTTAATCCTTGAGATACCCAGAAAATCACTTTCAAACGAGTCCATTCACAGATGCTATTACAAGGTCCCTGAATTTTGTATCTATAGCTTAGAACCTTTTCGGAATCAGCTAATCCTGTGTTGATTTTCTTTTCCTTGTGGCATAGAACCAGAGGCTAGTTCCAGCCAAACTATGATCACAGGGCATAAACACGGTTCACTTCTGAATCGGACTATGAGTGATGCACGAAATAGTTGGTTCCAATCCTCAACATCTTCTCTCTTTTCCTCACTCTACGAATCCTTTTGGTCTTCACCACATAATATGTCATGGCACCAATAACTCCCCCCATTATGAGTCCCCCTATAACTGACAATGATTGAAGCCCACACATTATGCCGCCCAACCACTATATATGATGAAGAAATAAATGCCACTGTAGTGCATACAGAGGCCAGCCACATCAACTTATTGATCACTTCCACAACCCTCATCTCCACCTTTGTCTCCCCCCTGACGAGGGTGATTTATACCAAAACAACAGCCAATGACGCGAACAGTGAAACAACATTGAAAAGGATGAAAATTTTAAATGACACTTGGATTGACATAACAGCTGCCCCGGAGTCAAGATCACCGCCAGAAAGTGTAAATATAGCTGAAAAAGCTACTGTTGCAAAGAGTGAAGCAACCACTGTGACTGAGTTAGTGGCATTATTGATTCCTTCCCTCTGTAGCTTCCGGAGCTCCGTGGCAATTCCAGTAACACTCTGGTTGGTTTTGCGGGCTTATTCAAGCTGATTATGGACATTTTTTTTAATCTCTGTCACGGTGTTTCTAAGCTCATCTCGTGGCTGGTTAAGTTCATTTGCTCGGACAGCACCATATTGAGTTAAGGTTTCCTTAATTGTTGCGCTTTCTTTCAGAGTATAGAAGTCCTTCGGCTATATCAAGGGGTGTTTTCTGGTCTCTTGTTAGAACATTCACATTTGTGTCATGAACGAGCAATAGCACATTGACTATCTGCAAACGTAATGAGAAATTAAATTTCTAAAGATGTAAACCAAGCTCAAACTCAGTTAATATTCAATTGCAGGTCAATAAAAAAAACTTATCGGCAAATCAAGGAACTTGTATTAAGATCAAATGAATAAGCTCAATATTATGTATCCAATCATAGAACAAGATTATATTGACATGTCAAAACTTGAAGATCCAACAATGGAAATACATACATCTACTCGTTTTTTCCTGGTGGCCACATGCAATGCTGAATTGCCGAACTTGTCTGGAAGCATGACAATAGCTGGATCCGCATCGACAATCAACCTCACAACAGTTGAGTATCAGAGTGCGCAACGAATAAGATTACAAAATAAAAGGAATTTTATTAAACTAACGAGAACGCCAGAACAGCTACAAATGCTAAGAGACTACATTTAGACTAGCTTGTTATTTTACGAGCTACAAAGCACCATATATATAGAGAACTAACCTAACCTTAATCAGCAAGAAAATGAAACCCTAATTCAGATGGGCTAGGCCCATATACTAACTAACAAGCAAACTTAAATAATTATAATATACTAATATTTTCCAACACCCCCGTAAAACTCATGGCAGTATACGACATGGGCTTGCAAACAAACAAATGCGAATTGGCTCCGTTAGGCGGACTGGTAGACATGCAACCTTGACTAGACTTGACTTGCTGGCGAACTTGACTTGATTCTTGATTCTTGACGACAAACTGGAAAACTGGTTCTTGATTCTTGGCTTGACTTGACTTGATTCTTGATTCTTGTTCAACTAGCTAGTGTTGAGAGTATGAAAAGAACTCGTCACTAAACGGACGAGATTTTCATATCTCAACTGGAGCAACAAACGAACAAAAACAAAGTTCTATCACTCAAGTGGTCACAAGTCCAAACACTCGAGTGACAGACAAACAACCTCGCAACACTTATTCGTGTAGGTCTTAAAAAAAAAAATTTCAAACCACGGACCTGGATAACCAATTTTTTTCTTGGTGCCCGTGTGGGCCTCAAACTAACAGCAAACAATCTTTGTTTTCTTTTTCCTTCACTTTTTCTTACTTCTCTTTCCGTGTGTGGGCCTAAAAAAACTCTAAACAATTATTTCTTTTTCTTTCTTTTTCCTCTTTGACCATGTGGGTCTCCAGGAACCAAAGCTTCTTTTTTTTTCTTTCATACTTTTCCAATATTTCCTAGAGTTTTTTTTCCAAAACGTGAGTTCTGGTCTGTGGACAAGCTCGTAGGTCGAGCAACAACAATGAAATCCAAAATCGGGTGATTCTGCAAGAGGGCAGGGTTGCATCGGGTCAACCAGATGTGGCAGTGGGGATGCAGGTACAGTGCAGCAGCGGAGTCAGCGGGTCATGGTGCGGACGGCGGTGGACAACGGCGGAATCGATTCAAGCAATGGAGTCGTGATTGTGGGGTGGCGAGGTGGAGAGACGGCTGTACGGTGGTGATCTGATGCGGGATAGGAACAGTGTGCAACAAAGCACGACAAATCTTTAACAATCCTCTTTTTGTTTTTTCTGCTAACTAAACCAACGACAATAAACTAGCATACATACATACTGACAAATAGATACCAACCCAAACAAGCAGATTAAATCCCGAATGATTGAACCTGCTCTGATACCAAGTTGAATATCAGAGTGCGCAATGAACAAGATTACAAAATAAAAGGAATTTTATTAAACTAACGAGAATGTTAGAATGGCTACAAACGCTAAGAGACTACATTTAGACTAGCTTGTTATTTTACGAGCTATAAAGCACCATATATATAGGTCACTAACCTAACCCTAATCAGCAAGAAAACAAAACCCTTATTCGGATGGGCTAGGCCAATATACTAACTAACAAGCAAACTTAAATAATTATAATATACTAATATTTTCCAACAACAAGTTCACTGCTAACACCTTTTACTGCCATATGCAAAGCAGTTTGTCCTTTCTTATCAGTTCTTCTTGTTAGTTGTGGATCCCTTCCTAGCAAAGTTTTCACAATTTCTACATGCCCCTGCCATGCAGCAAGATGCAATGCATTCTTCCCATTGGATTTTGCTACTTCCAGCAAACTCCAATCTTTGGATAGTAATTCTTTAACTACTGCTGTATGCCCTCTTGTAGCTGCAGACACAAGAGGGGTAGCATTTGTCTGCCCAACTGTTTTGCTAAGCCCCGGGTTATGGTCTAATAGCACCTGGACAATGGCTGCATAAAGCTAGTTAGTAGTTATTGAACTGAAGTGACACAATATTGAAACTCAATTATCACCAATAACAAAGTAGAAAAAACTCACAGTGCCTAAACTAAAAGTTTAAAACAAAACAGAACACAAACTTCTCTAAAAGAACTATACCTGTTGTGGACATAACACAACACTATTCCAACTCTGGACTCAAAAATTCGATTAGGGAATTAAAAACAACTGATCTTTCATTCGCCAATACTATAATATGTGGATTAGTAACACCCAATGGCGTAGCCACACTAAAGGTTACCGTGGGCCGTAGTCTAGGAAAGATTTGTAGCAATATGTATATATACTATAGTGTGTAGTCTATATAATAGACAAAAAAATGTATATGAAGAATTATTTTTAATGAAACTAGCCTAGTGAGTATTTAGCACAACAAAAAATATAAAAATTACCACGAAAATTGTGATGTCATTTTGTTCAAGATTATTTTGCTTTGATATAGTGGGGTTTATATTAGTTTCAACCTATTTTTAAAAAAAAATTGTCTTTACTTCTACTTTTAGTATTTTGCTTTGTGTTAGTTGTGTGGTTGTAATTGAGATATTAAACTTTATATCTTCTTCTAGTGTTTTAATTTAAATATATGTGAAATTTGATAATTCATTGTAATTTTGTTAGTTTGCAATTGTGAAACTTATTGAGTTTCTGTCAAGCAAATTTTAAGTATACAAATACAGAATGTTAAAATTAAATATTTTGCATACAATACGAATGTAACAAAAAAACACACACACACACACACACAAAATTGATTTTAGGGTAATTTTTTTAACTAGCCCACCCATAAAATATTTTCTGGCTCCGCCCTTGGTAACACCATGTGATAGTAACGACCGTCACACTAAAAACTTCTCCATTTCAACATCTCATAAACACATAGATATCACATGACTGAAATAAGAACAAGAACACAATTCAAATTCGGGCTTGAATTATCTAACTTTATGGCTACCTTGGTGCCCTTGATTTGCAGCAATATGCAATGCATCAAACCCAATTTGATTCTTCAACAAAATGCCCTCCTCCGTTATGTAAGGCAAAAGCTCCTCCACCACAGCAAGATGCCCCTGCTCCGCCGCTATGAATAGCACCGTCTCTCCCAACTTATTCACCTCATTCACAATGGCAGACCTAATCTTCGCCACCTCTTCATCAAACTCGGATCCCGCCATCTGAGCGTCAATCTCCGCTAGAAACTGCTTCAGCGCTGCCAAATCCCCGCGACACGCAGCCAGGTGAAGCTCCGTGTCATTGTTGCGCCCGGTCACCTGCTTCACCTACTTCTTCCTCCCCAACCGATCAAGGCACTTCCCGGAATTCGACACGACCAGAGACTTACCGGAATTTGAAACTAGCAATGCCTTGCCGGAATTTGAAACCAGCAATGCCTTGCCGGAATTTGAAACCAGTAGGGCTCCTGGGGTCGAGGGCTGCGCCAGCCTCTTCTCCAGGTCCCTTTTAATTAATTTTAAAATAATTTAAAAAACAAAAACCCAACTCATTGGATCATATACTCTATGGCTAAAATTGATCAAATGAGAAAGGAAAATGAACTATCAGGGAAAATTCAATTCCTAATTGCATATTCTTTCATTTTCCTGCAGATTCTAGGCAGTCAAACAGACAGTAATGCAAAGAGAGACGGAGAGGGAGTACCTGAATCATGCCCCGGTTTCAAACGGATTCTCATTGTGAAAATCGAGCCTTTACTTATTCATTTCTATAGTATATAAAAATTATATAATAAAAAAATACGACCAATTGATTAGGGGGAACGAAGAATGTGTTCGATTAGGATTTTGAAGGCGATGAAGAAGGCAAAGCTGATGGGAGCGGGGCGGGAGGAGGTGGCGGGAGGAGGTGGCGGCAGGCGGCGGGCGGCGGGCGGCGAGCGACGGGCGGCGGGCGGCGGGTAGCGGGTGGCCAGGAACAGGGGAGCTTTAGGTTTTTTTTCATTTTTTTTTTCAAAATTAAAAAAATGAGGTTGATATTAAAAAAATAAATGAAATAAATGAGGTCGTTAATTTGGTGCCAGCAGTGTTGTACCAATTTTGACATCACTAGGCAACCGAATCGAACACAAATTTCATACCAAACCAGATTACTTGTGTAACAAGAAAAAAGAATCCTTGTAACCCGCTTTCAGTTAATTTTCAACTCATAACTCTTGGGAAAAGAAAAGACACATAATTTGAGTAATGTCAAACCTTATAAGTTCATACAATCTTTTGTTCGGCTTATTTTTAATTATGATACTTGTATTCTTCACAATATCTTACTTTTATCTCTATAATTTATATTCTTTCACTTTATCACCTGCATTCTTCCTTCATGTCGCATTTTATTCATACGCTCTATATTGTCTTACATTAAAACATGTATTGTTCCTCAATGTCTCATTTCATCATATTTCATCAAATAAGTTAAGAAAGATATTAGTTGTGTTCACGTGACAGGGACAATTTAAAATTTTCAACTAAGTTGGTTGTGTGACATGTGACATGGTATGTTAGCAGAACCCAAGGGTAATAGGAGGTGGATTAAACTCAAACTAGGGTTTGATTTCCCATATTAAGAGAAAAATATAAGAAAGAAGGTTGAATATAAGAAATGAAGGTTGAAATATAAGAAGTGAAGGTTGAATTTCACTTTACGAATCAATTTCAATGTTCTTTTGCAGAGATTCTTGAGGAGAATCTACCTCTATCGCTCTCCTCTTCTTTATTTTCTTTAGTATGGAGAAATCAAATCCTGGTTGGAGTTTAACTCACATTCTTTTACCAATGGGTCTTACTAATATAGTTGAAAAAACTAAATTGTCCATGCCACCAGAGGCGGATCCATTAAAGGACCAAGGTGGTCCTAGAACCACCCAAAGGCTTAGAAAAGTGGCTATGGAAACCTCTAAGGACCACCCAAATTTGGAAGAGAAGAGCAGCCATGGCTACCGAGCACCTTTTGCAAAACAGAAGGAGAAAGAAAATGACTCTTTTTCTTTCAAATTAATTGGCCAAAACAAGACCGTTTTGAGCCAAACAATTAATAAAAATGGAAAGCATGCATTTTTTATTGTGATTGGACATCTGGTCACATCTCTTTGGTTTAGACTCCACGGAGGTTCTTCAATCCATACACATTGGTGGCTGAGGTAGGACCCAATTCAAAGTAAAAATCAATTTAAAGACTTTGAAAAAAGGAAAAATTATATCAAGCGAGTCCTAATCTCATTCAAGTAATCATCTCATTTTGCCTTTAGGATTCCTCAACTCTTACAAGCAGTAAAAAAAATTAAACTTACCTTCTTCCTCTATGCTTTTTGCTGACTGCTACCTGCTGCCCACTGCCCAATAGGCCTATAATATTTTCTTCTCTTCGATCCCAAAACCCTAATTAGAGTTTAGTTATGCAAGTTTTTTTCTTGGGGTGCCTAGTTTATTTATTAGTGCATTTTGTGAGGACTTGTCACTTAAGTGACCAACACAGTGTTTGTCTTTGTATTAACGGCAAAAGTTTTGATAGTCTCGCATTCCCGATAAGAGTTACACATTATGTAGTTATATTTCAAGACAACAAAAATATTTATTTTATTTTGATAGACAGATAGTGACTTTGTCCTTCTTTTTTTTCAGTGTTATTTTGGTCTAAATTTTTTTTGGAGTTTTAAAGTTAGGACCACCCCATACTAAAATCCTAGATCCGCCACTGCATGCCACGTTAGCACAATTAATGGCTCTTTTTAATTTATTTGATGAAATATGGTAAAAGTGGGACATTGAGGAAGATCATACATGTGTTAAAGTGAGACAATACAGAGTGCAGGGGCTAAAGTGTGACACGAAGAAAGAGTGCAGGTGGTAAATTGAGTCAATATAAAGTGTAGGGGCTAAAGTGAGATTTGGTGAAGAGTACATGTGTCGGAGCTAAAATAAGCCCTTTGTTATTACCTTATGTAATGTCGATGGAAAGAAATTGAAAATCCTAATGGAATTGAAGCCCCTAATAGTTTAAGATTGATAAATTTGTTTGCAACATTTTGTTTTTATAGGGGACCGTATGAATTTCAGGGATGATTATACTTGGTATATCTGCGATGGGTGATCACTACCTACGCGATTAGACTATGCTTATGTCTTTGCTTGGTATATCTGCAATGGAGGACCATACGCATGTTAGGGGTGATCGTGCTTGGTAAATCCTTGATGGTTGATCACTAACTAGAGCTATAGGAGACAACCCTACTTGGTATATCCGCGATGAAAGAACATACCAATTTTAGGGGTGATCATACTTGGTATACCCACAGTAGGAAATGCCGATATTATCGGCGATATATCGCCAATAATATTGGGTTTTTCACTATCCGATATTTTAGTTGTTATCCAATTGATTTTCGTTGAAATATCGCGATATTATCGATAATATCGCGATATTTCCGAAAATATCGTGATATCGGGGAACTTCGAATCGGAGAAGAAGGCCGGAGCTTGTACAGCTCCGGCCGACTGTAAAAACACACCCAAGACGCCGATCTAGGTACAAAAATGAAATAGAAGACAAGATTAGGGATTTTGTAACATCCGTTTGCTGTGAAACGGACGGAGGTGTTCGGAAAGACCGTCGACACCCACGGCCTCGCCGGAGATGGGTGTGCCGAGTCCTGAGCCGCTTTGGTCTCAAAAACCTTGTTAAAACCCTATTTTGAACTTAAATTTCACATATAAACAGAGAGAGAGAGACTGAGGTTGCAAAAACAAGATTTCTCCGAATCTTACCTAATCGGAACTCGCCGGAGTTCCTGCGTTCGCCGAGTTGCAGAGACGAGAAGGGGTTTTCTTTCTCCGAAGCAGGCTGCATGTGCGATGGTGTGCATGTGTGTATGTGGGTCTCGGAGAGAGAGACCGAGAAGAGAGATCGAGAAGAAGACAGATCGAGAAGAGAGTTTCGAGAGAGAGACCGAAAATAGAGAAGGAAAAGAGAGAGTTTTGAGAAGATCTGTGTGTGTATGTGTGTGGGATAATGGAGAAGGGAGAGAAGAGAGAAAGATCGAGAGAGAGAAGGCTGCTGTGGGAAGAAGGGAGGGAGAAGAGAGATCGATAGATCTCTGTGTGGCTGTGGGAAGAAAAGAGGGAGAAGAGAGATCGACAGAAGGGAGAGAAGAGAGAGATCTGTGTGTGTGTGTGTGTGTGTGTGTGTGTGTGTGTGTGTGTGTGTGTGTGTGTGTGTGTGTGTGTGTGTGTGTGTGTGTGACAATGGAGAATGGAGATAAGGGATAGAAGAGAGAAGAAGGATCCATATATAATGGGTTAGTGTGCGTGTGAAGATCAGTGTGCGCGTGTTGTGTGCGTGTGTGATCTCGTGTGTGATCTCATGCGATTAGGTAAGTGGCTCTATTATTGAACATGAAAACTAAAAAAGTTGTCTGGTGGTCAGATGAATGAAACCACTTTTACAGTTACTTTTTGACAATTTAAGACCATGGACAAAAATATAGTGGTTTATTCTTTCACATTCTCAGAGGTGGAGTAAGCCATTCAGAGCCTCTTCGTTTTTTCTTCTTCCCTTACCCCTTTCAGAGCCATTCCAGATCCATTCCAGATCCATTCCAGAGCTTCAACACAAAGGATTCCATATTTAAGGTAAGTTTACAAACTTATATTTATATTATTGTAATTTATACAACAACAAAAAAATTTGTGTGGACTCGTATCGTATGTTAATTTTTTTAAGTAATTAATACTTGCATGTTAAATTTTTTTAAGTAATCAAGTAATGTTAACAATTACATGTTAAATTTTTTAAATAATTAAGTAATGTTAACAATTACATGTAAATTCTTTTAAGTAATTAAGTAATGTTAACAATTACATGTTAATTTTTTTAAGTAATAAAGTAATGTTAACAATTACATGTTAAATTTTTTAAGTAATTAAGTAATGTTAACAATTACATGTTAATTTTTTTAAGTAATTAAGTAATGTTAACAATTACATGTTAAATTTTTTAAGTAATTAAGTAATGTTAAAAATTACATGTTAAATTTTTTAAGTAATTAAGTAATGTTAACAATTACATGTTAATTTTTTTTAAGTAATAAAGTAATGTTAACAATTACATGTTAAATTTTTTAAGTACTTAAGTAATGTTAACAATTACATGTTAATTTTTTTAAGTAATAAAGTAATGCTAACAATTACATGTTAAATTGGATTATTATTCATTAATATTAGGTTTTTTTATCATCAAATTGGATTATTATTCATCAAATTGGATTATTAACAAATTGGATTATTCATTAAATTGGATTATTATTAAATTGGATTATTATTAAATTGGATTATTATTCATTAAATTAGATTATTATCAAATTGGATTATTCATTAAATTGGATTATTATTAAATTGGATTATTATCAAATTGGATTATTATTCATCACTATGTTTAATATTAGGATTATTTTATTTATCAAATTGGATTATTATTCATTAAATTAGATTATTATCAAATTGGATTATTCATTAAATTGGATTATTATTAAATTGGATTATTATCAAATTGGATTATTATTCATCACTATGTTTAATATTAGGTACGTTTAAGATGTCCAGTGGAGTTACTAAACGTGATCCGGCTTGGGAACATGAAGACCCAATAGACGGAAACAAGCATGGCACAATTTGCAAATATTATGGTCGGGTAATGAAGAGTGACGGAGTGACACGACTTAAGTACCATCTTAGTGGATTAGATCCAGCAAAAATGTCCAACGATGCGATAGTGTCCCCCCAGAAGTGAAGGCATTCATTAGAACATTATTAAAAAATAAAAAACTAGAGAAGGAAAAGATAACACATGGAATGGAAAATATTCGAGCTGGGCTACGAGGAGAAGTCATTGGCCAAGCGGTTGACAGTGATGATGATGATGATGAGGACGAATGTGATGATGACATGGGACCTGAAGAACGACGCAGTTTCAAACAAGCATTACGTGCCTCTAAACAGTCAGCATGGGAAAAAGAATACCTTCATAAAATTCCTAATAGAGCACAAGGTTCCGGGACAAGTGGTGGTGCACAAATGAGACGGGGAGGAAGTGTTAGAGAATCACAACCAACACCACCAATAGCCCCAAGTTTATATAAGTCATCCAAAGCACGTCAAAAGAGTGTTTGGAGTTATTTCACTGGAGGTAATGTGAAGGAGGGAATGGGGCGTCTAATTAGCAAGTTTTTTATCTATGACAATGTCCTTGCTGAGAAGGAATCATCACATAATTTCAAAAATATGGTATTGGGATGTCAACAGGCCGGTGTTGGAGTACAACCTCCCACTCCCTATGAGGTAAGAAACAAATATTTGGATATGGAGTATAAAGACATTGGCGAGTATGTTAACAAGTTGAGGTCAAAGTGGGAAACTAATGGTTGCACAATCATGTGTGACGGATGGACTGGCTCGACCAGATTGTCTATCATAAACTTCATGGTATACTCCAAGGGAAAGACAATTTTTTTGAAGTCTGTTGATGCTTCAGACCATATAAAGAACTACAAGTATATTTACAAATTATTAAGGGATGTAATCATGGAGGTGGGAGAGCATAATGTTGTCTAAGTCGTGACCGACAACGGTTCTGCATTTGTCAAAGCTGGAAAAAAGTTAATGAAGCATCATAATGTGTTTTGGACATCATGTGCAGCACATTGTATTGATCTCATGTTTGAGGCAATGGGGAAGAGAGAGAATGTTGCTACTGTCGTAAAAAGAGCTAGAACGATCACAAATTATATTTACAATCACGGTTGGTTGTTGGCAAAGATGCGAGAATTTTGCAAAGGAGAAATTATTCGTCATGCGTGTTGTGAAGGAGGAGTTGGAAAGAAAACATGGTGCAAGGTGGGTCATAAAGATAATTGATGACTGATGGTATAAAACATTATACCACGATTTCCATGCAGCAGGTATAAATTATGTCATAATTTGTAATTCATTTCTTTAGTTGCATAAGTATTATTTCTCTTATTAGAGTATGTGTTTCTTTGAACAGCATATTATTTGAATCCTCGATACTAATACAGACCCGGTGTTGGAGATGATGGTACCCTTATACGTGCTGTACATAATGTATACTCTAAATTAGACCCTGCATCACCAGCAGTTGGCCAATTTGAAAATGAGGTACACAATTACTTAAATTATAATAATTACTTTGTTGGATTAAACTAACACGATTTATTAAATTCAGCTAACATGGTTTAAAGATGCAAGAAGAACTTTTGGAGAACCAACATCAGTTACTGCTCGAACAAAAATGTCTCCTAGTGAGTGTAAACATATTTCACTATCAGTTTATAATAGAATTTGTTGGAGTTATTAGTCTTATCAACATTGTTTTTCATTGTAGCTGAATGGTGGATCATGTATGGGACTGATGCACCAACTGTGAGAAAGTTAGCAATCAAAGTATTATCACAAACAGCTTCCTCATCTGCTTGTGAAAGAAATTGGAGCACATTTGCACTCATACACACAAAGCAAAGAAATAGGTTGGCTCATAGTAGGTTGGAAAAATTAGTTTATTGCTACTACAACATGAAGCTTCAAATTCGAGATCAGGAAGCAGAAATGCATCATGTCGACCGTGGTGACCCACTAGATGTGTTTGATATTGTTACTGAAGATGATGATACAGAGGGTAACGAACTTTATCAATTGATTAGACCTCTTCATTTAGATGATGATGAAGGCAACCTAGCTCCAAGAGTTGTTGAAGAAGCACGTAATGAAGGGATAAATGTAGAAAGAGTATTAGAGGAGGAGGTGAGATCTAGCAGCGCTGACTCTTTTGAATAACTTTTGCGCCCAAGACCAAGAAACACTAGAATTCCACCTTATTCCAATCCTACACAACCACAAGATCCTGCTGATACTAATGATAGCTCTAGTACAAGATCAGGAGACTCACCTACCACCGGAGGTGGGAATGATGAAGGATATAGTGGAGCTGGAGGTAGTGGTGGAGCTGGAAACTATTATGGACCACCTCCCGGATTTATGAGCCCCTTCACTACTGAGGCAAACTTCACGCATGCAACACAGGATGAGGACCATGGCAGTAGGCGGGCAGGACCAGGAATTGGTGCCATAGGGAAGGACTATACTCGTAGAGAAAGAGGCAAGGGGACTTTGTCACGTCAAGAAGATGACTCGTTATCTATAACTTCGAACTCTGTTGGAGTGGGAAGTAGTAACTATGGTTATACACATAACCAACCATTTCCCTACCCTTCATATCTCATTCCTGTTGGGATCGAATCGAGCAACTCATGGAAAGAATCTGAGACTCAATCTTCAAATGATTTTGCTTCTGGACAACGTCAACCAAGCTCGAATCCATATGGGTGGTATGTTAACAATTACATGCAAAACGTTTTTGGGGATTTATCATTTGATGACTACTCTTCACAATACACTTACTCTACACATAGAGATGATGAAGATAGTCAAAATTTTGAACCTCATAGGAACTCTATGTGGTACTAAGTCACTCATGTATCTTACCATGCAATGTATAAAGTGTAAAATATTGTACTAATTCATTATATATAAATGATTATGGTGTGTTTAAACTTCTTTCATTAATTACTACATATTTTCTACACTCACAATGTTTGACAGCTCGCTATATAATCAACTTAAATAAGTTAAATCCATCATGCAATGCATTTCCTTCCAATTTTTTGTGATAAACTAATAGATAATTGACTAAATAAACATCCTGCAAAGTTTCAATAAAAATTTCTAACTTTTTCTTACAATTTCCGTGGTTTCCATATTATTTTTATCGATATCGATATTATCCCGATATTTCTGTGTTTCCGGACTACCGATATTTCCGATATCATCGATATTTTATACCTTGGGTATACCGACAAAGGGTGCCTACACCACTAGGCCTATGGTTATGTTTGGTAATACGCGATGGCAACGACTTCCTAGTTTGATTTCATTTAATGGGTCAATAATTTCATTTCATATTCGTTTCCATTTAGTTAGTTGGAAACCAAGTTTCTTATGCATAGAAGTTACTCAGGTTTATAATTGTTGTTGTAACTTAGGGTTATAATGTTTCAATAGTGAAATACGTTAGACCTTACTGTGGTTGGTTCCATTAATCCTAGTAAAGTGATATTTGATATTAATGGATGATTAACATAGTTAATATGGTGCTTCTTTGATTCTTTGGATCAATCATTCTCGTGTTTGTTGACTTCTTGTTGGAAAATAGTGTTATGTAAGTGATGGATGAAATAGAATTCTTGGTTATTATATATGGTTTCGTTAGGTAGTTTGGAATCTAGCGAATTATGCTCGTGAGTTTTATGGAGTGATTTTGGAACTTTATGTTATTTTCCTGCTAAGGGATGCCATGAAAAATATCGGGGTTGATATTGGTGAACTACGAATGGCTTGATCCTTGCTTAGGGTACGTAGACAATCTAACTTTATGCTATTTTCCTGCTAAGGGATGCCATGAAAATTGTCGGGGTTGATAATGGTGAACTACGAATAGCTTGATCCTTGCTTAGGGTACGTAGGCAGTCTAACGCAAATGTTAGATGCATCCATGATATAAAAGGAAAGTTATTGTGCTGTTAAAGTATTGGTTTGTGTTTTGGTCATGTCTCGAAGGCAAGGCATAAAAGATGAACATGTAGGTGATGACGTCACGTGTTGATCTTGTACGTTCCTCGGTATAGAGGCATGACAATTCACCGTAGTAATATCAAATAACAAACTAAATACATCTTTGCGCCTTTGAACGTTAGTTGTAGAAGATCATTCTCCAAAATCCTTTAGTTCCTTATAGCAGCAACAGGAGCATGGCCTATTTTCTTGAGGGTAAAGAGAAGGAGAGGGTCAATGGCAGAGAGAGAGTTGAGAAGGGCTTGAGGAATTCGTCATATTCATCGTTCTTTGTGTTTTTATTTATAATAATAAGAAGAGAGAAGCTTACTCTCCAACTAATATAAGTAGTACAAGGAAAGATTTTTTAGATTTCATAAAATTCCTATACATAGTTAGTATTGTAACAAATAATAATTTTTGTGAAAAATCCATCAAACTAGAAATTGTAATTGACACTCGGAACCACATTTCTCAAGTCAGATTTATCAAACACGAGAAATAAAGTATTTTTCAATTTTGAAGCCTCATTTCTCGCATGCCAAAGTTAACTCGAAAGGTGAATTAAACACAATTACGTACATAAATGTGTCGGTGTTTACCGGGTTTTAGTAGAGTAAAACCCTCCGAGCCTCCGACAGAAGAAACACTTTATCACAACCGACGCAAGAGTACGTAAATACTATCACATCAAACGCAAACAATCTTCATCTTCTACAACAAATGCGAGTCTGTTTTCACTTCACCGGTACAAACTCACAAAACGAATGTTTTTCCGTTTCAGTTTCCACCATAATACAGCACAAACCAGCAACGTTTTTGCCATAAATGGGCAACTGCCACGGCCACCACCGTAAACGCCGTAACGGCCCCGTCTCCAGTGAAACGGCCAGTTCTGGCTTTAAATATGTGGCATCGGATCAAGCAGCTCAAATCCCTTGCTCTAGTTCATCGTCAGCTAAGAAGACCAGCAGCATGGTGGTCGCCTTGCCGTACGCTCACGTCGACTCGAGCTTGCGCGCCCTCGCCGCCCAGGCCGAGGGCTTCGGCCGGCTCGCCGTCGGTGGTCTCAACGGGGCCGTTTACCACGTCACTACTCTAGCAGGTCAGTTTTGTTAGTCCAATTTGTTGACTAAATGCATGTTCTTGATAACTTTAGCTTCAATTCACTTTGTAAATGTGTTTGCTTTATGTTTTGAAGATTTGGGTTTTGTGTGTTTTGAAAGTTTAATTGGTGGGTTAGTGTTTAATTTGCAATTAGTTGAAGTAAAACTTGCTTGTGGGGATTGGGATAGTGGAAGTGCTTATGGGAAGTTGATTCGAATCCCTTTTTGAGGGGTTTTGTCAGTTTAAATGGTTGATTTTGTAGTTAATTTGGCAAGCCAACTCCAAAGTATGAATCTTGCTGTTAAATTAGTTAATTTGATTGCATGTTAAATTAGTTAATTTGATTGCATCTCTTGCTGCTGTTTGATCTGTTGAGAACTTGAGATCGGCATTTGATGTCTTGTACTGTGTATAGTTGCGTGTGGAAGCTTAAATTTGATTGTTTGGGTTTATATTTGTAGATGATGGTCCGGGTTCACTTAGGGAAGGATGCCGAAAGAAAGAGCCACTTTGGATTGTCTTTGAAATTTCAGGCACTATCCATCTCCAGTCTCACTTGAACGTATCATCGTACAAGACTATAGATGGGCGCGGTCAGAGGATTAAATTTTCGGGGAAAGGGTTGAGGTTGAAGGAATGTGAACAAGTGATTGTATGCAATTTAGAGTTTGAAGGTGGTAGAGGATCAGATGTTGATGGCATCCAAATAAAACCCAATTCTAAACACATATGGATAGATCGGTGCAGCCTTCGTGATTATGAAGACGGACTTATTGATATCTCCAGAGGAAGCACGGATATTACAATTTCAAGGTGAGGTGAATCCTCGCTCCATGTTGGAATTCACTTTTCTTATCCTTGCAACGTTTTAAGTTCGTGTGTTTAACCATTATGCAGGTGTCATTTTTCACAGCATGATAAGACAATACTGATTGGAGCAGATCCCTCGCATATTGATGACAGATGCATCCGGGTTACCATTCACCACTGTTTCTTTGATGGGACCAGACAGAGACATCCTCGTGCTAGATTTGCGAAAGTACATCTATATAACAATTATACCCGAAACTGGGGCATATATGCTGTTTGTGCGAGTGTAGAATCGCAGGTAATAATGCTACTACAGATAGATAGATAGATATATATTGCTTAAATACTCTTTAGATTTTTCCAAGGATTTTATCCTATACGAGGTTAATATGATATTATTATTTTTCCTCTCCAGATATTCTCTGAATGCAATATATATGAAGCAGGAAAGAAAAAAGTGGCATTTAAGTACCTTACGGAGAAGGTATGTCCATTTTCATTTTTATCGAGCAACTACATGCCTTTAAGATTTCTTACTCGCATAATTCTGCAGTTTCAGCATTTGACATTTTAGAAGCTGATGTAAAGATATTGTATATCAGTATCCTGCAATAGTCCTTGTATGAGTGCAACATTATTGTATATTTCGAGTCTTTCCCTTTTGCTTATCCTACTCCATGATCTATAAATTCATATCTCTGACCACAATGCAAGGCCAGATGCTTTCATAATTTCGTGACGCATATTAAGTTACTAACATTTTCCATACATTTCAATCCTGTTCTACCACTTAACCATTGGAATTTCGAAAGGGGTTCAAAGATACGTCCAAATTTCCAACTGCTATATTACCACCCTCGTTGCAACATATAGAACTTATCTCAAACTGGAAGCATTGGACATGTTGATTCACCATGCTTGGCTAAATAAAAATGAAGATAGTGTAGGCGTAGTGGTTGGCCATTATGATAATCATGATATCCAAAAGCGATTTGGAATTTGGATGAGAGTTGGTCAGAATGGTGCATAAGCTCGGGTAAGCACATTCGTTCTTAGTTAGGAATTGAATGCTGAGTTGAGTTATTTCAAGAAAGATTTAACATGAATGCATATAATGCGATATTTTTTTCTTTTCTATTAATCCAATTGAAGGCTTGATGAACGAGAATATGTTCCTCGCAGCCTTTGTTTCATGAGAGTCAAAATATAGTTGTAGGCTTGTTTGTGCAATTAAAACTACTGTCAATTCATCCCATACATGGCTATTGAATTGTATGAGACTAACTTGATTACTCTGGCCTTTCTATAGGCAGCGGACAAGGAGACGGCAGTGACTGGCCACATTAGGTCCGAAGGGGACTTATTCGTAACGGGAACTCAAGCAGGATTATCAACCGATGGCGGTGAACATTGCATGTTTCACCCTACCCAACACTATCAGACATGGACAAAAGGACCTCCAGTGGATGATCTTAAGCATGTTCTTCAACATTGCACAGGATGGCAGGGTGTTCCGCGGCCAGCTGATCAAGGAGTAGCTATGTAGGATGACCAGGTGATCCGCAACCAGCTGATCAAGTAGTAGCTAAGTAGCCACGAGAAAACTAATATTCGTTTCAATTCCCAAGTTTTATTTATTTTTCAATTTTTTGATCTTTTTTTTGTTAAGTTTAGTCAGTCTACTTCATGTATTTCTTGTGTGTAAAATAACAATCAATAACAAATGAATGTGCGCATTATTTGTGCAGTCCTACTATCCATCGCAATGATAAATTGAACTCGATCGTGCTTTAGGAAAGTATTATAATCCACATGTTATAACGTGGGATGAATGGATAATCTGTATTTCAGGATACATATGTAATAAATGTAAAGCGTGTTATAGCTTAGTTAGGAATGAAATTAGAGATCTACATGAATGGAGCATCCTTAAACAATAGTCACAAATTATAAATTTATAAACAAAACACTTACATATTAATCTATAAAGTGTTTCATACAACATCCCTTGTCGTGATTTCATGTTTTAAAAGCGTTGCATGGCAACTTTATTACCATTACTTCTCTAGAGTTTTCTTGGTCATCAATACGACCTATCCTTACAAAAAAGAATATATATATATATATATATATATATCTGTCTCTCCAAAAATAATCATCTTATTATTCATATATTGATCTCCTATCTAATTCCTCAATCGATCTTTAGATATTTCATAACCGAAAATACTCTTTCAACGATAACGGTGGCACATGGAAGAGTACATTTTTTCCAACATAAAAAACTAAGTGGGGGCATCTGCCCCTGTTGGGCCCAAGGTGGCATCCATGAGTATAGTGGATCGGTCAAGGGATTTTTTATAACTAGCCATTTTTTTAGTACATCGATCTTTTTACATTAGGGGAAGGTGAAGTTCAACTAAACCGCACAATTGGCTACCTAATTTGGTATCAAATTCGCCATCCACAAGATTCAAACCTAAGACCTCTCATTTCTAAGTGAAGAGGGATACCACCAGACTATAGTACTGAGTGGCTAGCCAATTTTTATACCTCAAATGAATTTTATCTTTCCTTTTATAATTCTTACAATTTAACCATATGTCCATGTGAAATTTCAAAAGTAACCTTAAATTAAAACCCTAATTACCCTCTCTCACTCATCCCTTCCATTTTCTTATGCTACAGACAACCATTGGCCTACCCATCATACCCCTTCCTTCATCGTCACCCTACCTTTTATAGGGCCGGGAAGACTCATAGAGGCATTTCAGAATCCCCTAACCCCATCGTGCGATCTACCAGTGCCAAGAATCAAACCGAGGACATGGAGTGTGGAATACGGGCCTAACTTCATCCCCAACCATAGGACCATTTTGTAGTGTTTCCCATTTTGTACCTATTCATTCAACAAAATTAGCATTACCAAATCAATATCAATGGTGTCGTGAATTCCAGTATCGGAAGCAAGTTTAAGCTTCGTCTCGACACCATTTGTGCAAACATTACGTGGTTATGGTTGTTGGCGCCCTCCTCGAATACAAATATACTTCATTAGTTTTTTAGAGTAAATTGTAGCCATGGTGCCTCAACTTTAACACAATTAGAGTAATGGTCCCTCAGCTAAAAATTCATTACCAGTGGTCCTTTCAACTCTTCAAAATATGTAGTTATGGTCCTTTTCATCACCTCCGTTAAAAGTTAAGTCAAAATGATTAAGTGCTAGAATATGATTAATGAAAAGCACTTGAGGCTGGATCAAGGGGCAAATATAGAAAATCAAAAAAGAAAAATTGCATCATTGGTCCCTCCACTTTAATCCAACTGGAGAAATAGTCCCTTAACTTTAACTCAATTGGAGCAATGGTCCCTCAACTTTAACCCTATTGTACCAATGGTCCTTTTAATATAACTCATTTTGACAGAATTCTGATGTAGTTAACGAAAAAGACCATAGCTACATGTTTTGATGAGTTGAAGGACTAATGGTAATGGATTTTTAATTAAGGGACCATTGCTCTAATTTGATTAAAGTTGAGGAACAATTGCTACAATTTACTCTTAGTTTTATCCAACCGACCACCACTGTCACTGATGTACCTACTTCCTGCCATGGATATATCAATTAAGTAAAATAAAAATTATGTTGAAATGTGTGTGTATATTTAGGTGAACAAATATGCAATTCTGGGACGTACGGGAGGATTGAGTTTGAGGGACTTGGGGCTAGGGATTAGATCTGGAATTCAAATCGAAGTTGTTCAAAGAATTCGTAATCGAAGCGATGGCTCTTCATTTTTCCATCAAAATCAAAATTCAAGAATAAAAAATCAAAACTAAAATCAAATCATAATCTACAAAAATTGGAAAAATAACCAGGTTGATAGACAATGAGGAAGTTTATAGTCATTAACGGTAGATTAATACTTTTATATTAAATTTTAGTTACAATTATAATAAACTTAAAAAAATAGCTATAATTTTATATGCGGTGTTAAATTTTGATTATTTTTTTTCAAATTGTCCGAGGGTGACATCGTTGGTACTTGTTTTATATAATGTCGGGTCGTAGGCTCTTGAAAATTGGTAACCGACTTTAAGAAAATACTGATGCGAGACCGCAACATAAAGGTCAATCGATGAATGCCAAGGTATCTTCTTATGCGGGCGGTGTGCAAACCCAATATTTAATTGTCTTACGATTCTTTAACAAACCTCTATCTACATATGACGAGTAGAAACTTCGATTTTACTTTATCAACAGCAGTTGTAAGTTGACTTGGTACCTCTATTTGGAGAACACAGAAACGTCTTGCCCTTCTTTTCAAATTTTCATACTTTTCAAATCCCAATGTCTTTTTTGTCAAACATATCGCTATAGCCCGCCAAGAAGAAGAGTAATTTTTTGAAGTACTAGGAGTACGGTCTTATAACGTAATTATTTCTAGTTGTATAGAACATATGATTTTTTTATTTTATTAATATACTTTAGGAGTGAGACATGTTAATCATGTCGTTGCATGTAATCTAGTATCTTAGCGGATAAGGTGTCGAGTTTTCATCTATGCATCTCGAGTTCGGAACTCTCTCATCTCCTTAATTATTATAATAACTTCCAACCCTTTCCTCTCCTTTTAATAACAATAATTTGAAGAACCATATCGTTCATCCTTATTATAACATGTAAAATGATATACCTTGTAACTTGTGTTCCAGGTACTCATTAAAATTTCTTCTGAGGGAGAGGGAGAGAACACACGAATGAACCAAGTCGTTTTTGTCCACCTTCACAAGATTATGCGGCTCTGTGTTTTTGTCAAGACTCCAAGAGCTTTCAAACTTAACATGATTGGTGGTTGAGGTTTTATCCCACTTAATTACGTACTAATTATAACTAATTGAGGGTTGAACAAAATCTATTAGGCTATCAGCTTCCAACAACAAAATCTTGTTAGAAAAATAAAGAGATTAAACAACAAATACAAGGCTGAGAAGCTACCAACAAATTATGCGTCTCCACATCAATTTAACAATCAATATGAATTAAACTCACAGAATTTGAGGACCAGATTTTTTTGGGGGTCATAATCAAATTGAAGCTCCAAGAGAGCACTTTATAAGGGCAAGTACAAAGCTATTGTGATGTATCATTTTAATGATGTAATGTTATGTAAAAAGAAATTTATACTCAATGTTGTATCACTAATGTTGAATGTTACAGTAACAATGTACTCGCACCATCAGTTCTCCAAACAAAATTACAAAAACTACACGGTTAGGTTAGTGAAATTATGCACTACAAGCAGCTCTTAACATATTTATTAGAAAATAGTTCCATTAGCATGTGGATTGTTACCAACGATAAAATGATTAAAAAAATATCTATTGGAATAAAAGAAATGAATAAAAAAAATTCCTCAATGGTACAACGGGAGGGGGAAACTAAAGAAACTGTGGTTTGCAAGTGAAATGATTGTTTCTTCAACATAGCTACATCCGTTTTCAAAAGACGTTGAATCTCCGCGTTTTTTGTTTCGTCCTCAAGTCTCTGAACTTATGAAGTCTCGTTTTTGTAGTATGCCAATTCGTTAACATCACACTTGTGCAAAGATTATACATCTAAGTTTTAGATAAATTAGGATTATGAAATTTTAGGGTTTCGAACCTCCAATCAAACAAACGAAAATCAGTACAAAGGAATATAGAGACAAATGATCAATTATAAAAATTGAATAAAAATGCGAATTATGAACTTGAACATAATAAATTCCAGCTTTGACTGTAAATTAGAATTTAGAATATCATATTGTTGGAAAAAAGATTAAAAAATAATAAAACAAACAAAAATGTTATTTTAACCATCAATTTGTATCATCTGTCTAATAAATATGAAATCCATCAATGTTAATGGGCCCTATCTCTATCAGATAGATGATACAAATGTAAATAGTAAGAATTTACAAATATGAAAGGAATATATTTTAGTGTTACTAAACTCACCTCATTGTCTTATTTTCTCACCCACATTATAAATTCACCCACTATGAAATGTTAAAAAATTAATATGTTATTTCTACACCCACCATTATTCCTAAAATAACCTTTAATATATCTAAATTCTTTTTTTATTTTAAAAAAATATTAAAAAGAAACAATCGACCTCTCGTACTCGCTATTGAAGAGAGTAAAACGGGAGGGGTACGAGGAGAAAGAAGCAAGGGAGAGACAGAGAAACGAGGGACTAACAAACTAAATGATCGGAGAGAGATGTGAGAAATGGGTTGGAGGTTGGATGTCTTTCTCCTAGTACTCTCCGTCGTGTGGGTGCATGTGTTGTTGGATCTGGCCATCTCCAGGTTGACCAACGCGTAAGTCTCGTTCCCTCCCTCCTTCCTCTGCAATTCACATTCTTAGTCCATTCTCAAAATCCCTAATTCCGTGAGTTGAATTGTGTTTTCTTTGTTTTGTTTTTTTGTTTGATCAATGTTGTTGGAGATCTCCAACTTCCTTGATTCAATGTTGTTGGAGACGGGGGGATAGAGAAACAGGGTGGGGGAGGGGAAAAGTTTGCTGGGCCATTATTTTTTAATTATAACTACAAAAACATTATAATGAATTTATAAATATGGGTCTAAAAGTCTTTTTAATAAAAGTCAATATACCATTAAATTTTTTATAAAAATGTGGGTGAAGAAATAAGACATTGGGATGAGCCTAGTAAAAGTAATAAAGAAATATAGGGGTGATAGTAGAAGTAATAAAGTAAAGAGTAATATTATTCTTACCACAATTTTATACCACAGTTTTTCATCATCTTAGGTGACAGATGAGCTAGATGAGCTGGATAAGTAAAAGTTTTCAAAAAGTCGTTACAGTTGACAACAACAGCTAACTTGTTTAAATTGTCTGACGTGTGAACGCGCGCTTTTTCTACACGGAAGAAAACAAAAAATATATACCGCCGGAAACAATCGCCAATAAACCGGCGATTAAATACAAAACAAAAACTCGGCGCCAAAAATAATTCTTAAGTCTCAAAGACTCCGCCGACGAGACAACGCTGAGGACGAAGAGCCGCCGGATGCTGGCGTAAAAAACAGGTCGGATAAGTGTTTCCCAATATCTTCAGGGGCAATTCTGACATAAAGCGCCTCGTTTCTCCCGCCGCCAACTGTCATCCTGTGCGTGTCATAAAACTCCCTGTAAACCGGAACGAGCTTTTGCCCTACAGAAACTTTGATCTCGTCTCGGAGTTTAGGTTCCGGTACGACACTCATTCTTTGTTTCCGATACGCTTGGTCGAAGGCAAAATTGAAATTTCGGAAGATCAATCTCGCTTCCTCGGGAGAAATCTGAGCCGTCGGATTCTCCGGCAGCGAAGATAACACATTCCCCCAAGCCAGTTTCTCGTAATTCGCCGCGAACTGCCGCACTTTCGCCTCGTGCTTTGATATCCAGTCCTCCCCAAGGAGGTACTGGAGATTCGACGTGCGGACTTTCGAGATTACGTACTGGAGGTTGTTGGCGAGGAAGAGGTACGAGAGGGCGATGTCCTTGTAGTGCTTGGCCTTGTCGTCGAGCTTGCAGAGGAGGACGAGGACAAGCCATGCCATGCGGACGGAGATAGCCGGCGCAGGAGCGTCATCGGAGACAGGACTGTCGAAGTACGATTCCGGCAGTGTCGATTTAGCCGGACGTGGCCAATCGGTGATAATGTCGGCGAGGATGTTGCTGTAGTCGTTGAGAAGCGAGAGGTAATTCATCGCGCGGACCGTCAGATCGTGGATCCCGCCGCCGGTGGGGGCGGATTTCGACGAGTCTTTCTGGACCGTGGACTCGAAGTCGGAAATCAGCGACCGCACCGACTCGCCGAGTTTGATGAGCGAGTTGAGAGCCTGAGATCTGACGGCGGCGGTGGATTCGAATCCGAAGATGGATTCGATCTCCGGCCAGCTCTCGGAGATGGCGGTGTACATATCGAGGAGGCGGAAAATGTCGAGCGACGACGGCGAGTTCTTCTTGCTTTTCACCGCCACGAGAACCTGCGGGAAGCCGAAGAGCAAATTCGCGGCCTCGCTAGAAATGTGCGTGAAGCAGGACTCGCGGATCGAAGCGGAGGACGCGAACACGTGGTCGCACAGGATCCTCTCGCCGTCGAAGAGCGTGGAGATCGAGATCTTCACCGCACTCAGCCAGCTCGTGATTCTGAAATCCAGAACCTCCCGGTCCATCTTCCCGATCTGCGAGGAGCTGAACCGCTCGACGCGGAGCTTGTACATTCCCTCGTCGATGATCGATTTTCTGATGGTTTTGTAGATGTGAATGCATTCCTTGGCGTATCCCGATGTGATCATGCACTCGGCAATTAATTTCAAGTCGTTCATGGCGATCGCCGAGACGTGTTCGACTTCGGAAATGGCGTCTCCAGCGAATTTTACGTCGTCGTCTGTGGTGGCGCCGCTGTCTTCGTCGTAATCGGACGTGCTGGACCAGGTCGAGGCGAGAGAGGATCTGGACCGGGTGGAGACCGATTCTGGGTCGAGGTGAGCCCGGTTCATGGAGAGGATCTGGTAAAACTCCTTCTGGAGACGCTTCATTGCCACCTGCATGAGGCTCTGCGCGTGAACGAGTTTATCGGATGTGGGTTCCTCTTGGACGAGGTAGTGCATGACACTCTGGAGGTCCGTCACGCACCGGATAAACTGCCGGGCTTCGTTTTTGCTCTCGTAGAATAGGGAGGTGACTTTGGCGTAAGTGGAGGCGTCCGGGTTCCACTTCATGATCAGCACGGCGCCGTTCTCGATGATCTCTTGAATCATCGCCTCCGTGAAGTTCGTAACGGGAACGCGCCGTGGGGTCGGAAATGAAATCGCGGGCCTAGAAGCGGAAGAAGAGAAGGCCGAGAGTCTAGCAGGGGAAGAAGAGTAGGCCGCGAACGACGGCGATTTGGAGTGAAAAAACAAGCTCCTCATTCCTTTTGATGGCATTTCAACTCTAATAGTCTGACAGGCTTGGATTGGCTTGGCTTGGACTGGATTAAATTTTCTCGAGAAAATTGGTTTGGTGTGAGCTGTCTAGGTCTGTTTGTTTCTCGAGAAAATTTGGTGGCTGTTGTGTGTGAGATTTGGAGGGAGAGGGGAGATTGTGATTGTGTTGGTGTTAGGTTTGGGACTGGAGAGTGGGAGGGGGTATATATAGAGAGAGGGAGATGGAGATCGACGTCGGCGTTTCCTGTAGGAACAGAACGAAGGCACGTACGCGACGCGTTTGTATTGACAAACGAAACGACAATTTCGTACCAGGAGACAAAAAATGGAGGAGATTAACTAATTGGTCGCAGTGAGACGCAAATATATTCAAATAATCCGGGAGAAGCCTATGAACGGTACAGGTTAAATAATAATAAAATTACTATTCAAAAACAATATTATGATTAAGAAAATAATAAAAGATTATTTATTTTGTTGGTTTGTTTTTAACTCTAGTCGCAATTGGGGGCTTAATTAAGTATAAGAATAATATTTAATTTATGATCAAAGGAACCTTAAGTCTTATGACTAATATTCCAATATTATTCTCCAAGTTGTTGTTTATAAGTTGGAATATAATTGGTATTGCACGTGGGACGTAAGCGCATATATAATTTCAGAGGCACTGTTATATAGCATGATATTCAGCCCAAGTTATTTTAGGTAGGGCGTGACGTTTTCGCTAACATAGAAACTAGTGGAAGCAAATTTTAAATAGGAGTTTATATGGAGGACGAAATAAATTCGAGAAAAGTATCACACACTTGCACCAACTTATCATCCAAGGATTGCTGAAAATGGAAAATAGTTGGAAACAGAAAGGCAGCTTAGGCGACATAACTTGTGAACCAATCTACCTTGAATGTACATTTTTTTATTAATTATTGATACCGGCTGATAAATCCCAAAGTGTTGTAACACTCTCATCTAGCTACCACTCGACTACGGTACTTTACTTTTAAAGAAACAGACTAGTCGCACAATGAACTAGCCATAACTAAGTATTAAACTTAACATATATATGTTATTAGATGTGAATTAAACTTGAGAGACCTCTCACTTATTAAACTTAACATATTTCTGCCTCCTTCAGTCATGGTGAAAATGTACCTCTAAAACAATAAACACATTTGATAAAGACCAAAACCTCAAGCGCCCACAAAGAGTTGAGGGAGGGGGTTTGGCCAATGGACCTCTGATGCCTAACTCAATAACTCTGAATAGGGTGGGTGTTTAGAGTTTTCTATATATTGAAAAGCTTATCGAAATTTGGTGGAGATAGAGGTATTTATAAGAGAGAATTGAATTCTCTCCTAAGCTTTTGCTCAGGAGCTTGCTGACCAAAGTTCGTGGGTCGTTGGATTTTAATCCAACGGCTACAATTATTATAACTTTAGAGAGACCCCTTATTTGTAGCCGTTGGATCGCATGTGTGCTGGTCAGGAGACTCTTGAGCTTGTGCTCAGGAAAGGATCCAATTCCTTTATAAAAAGAGGTGGGGGGCCATGGGGTAGGGTTTTGTATTGGCCATTCGTAGGATGCGCAAGGAAATAACATTTCCAAGATATTAATTAGGAGATAATATCTTGAAATAATAATGAAAATATCCCTAATTAGTTGTGATAAGGATTCTTACTTGATATGTTGATCTTCATTTAGGATTGTATTAACAATAGGATTTGGTAATTAATTTTTATCTTTAATACCTTTAACTTTTTCACGCCATGAGCAAGGGGGCTCTGAGCAGCTATAGTCTACTGTTTGAACTTCTAGGGATGCTGAGCTACATTTAGGGATGCTTAAGAGCCCTGCCCATTTAATGACATCAATTTTGTCTTTTTTGAATAAAAGTCCAAGTGTACCTTGTGAATTTTTGGTTTATTTTTTGCTCCACAAATAGCACTAGACAGGGCTTAATACTAGTTAATATCTTGAGTTTACATTAGAAGTTTTTTTTTTTTAATAAGGGAAGTGTTATTGACGCTCCAAAAATCTCATTCTACACTCCTCACAAGTGTATTTTTCTTTCTTAATATAAAAAGTTTGGAGTGTAGAATAAAATTTTTGGAGTGCTAATAACAATTCTTTTTTATAATTACAAATATTAAGAAGAGGGAAAACGATTGAAACTATTACAATATTTAAGAGAATAGAAAGGAAGTTTCGAGGATACATTTTTAGCCATTCATTTCACTTCCACATTCAACTATAATTATCATTTAAGGAAGTCAAATATAAATCCATGGGTGAAAATGAAGAGCATAACAATAAAGTATAATATTTATTATGGAGGCAATGTAATTTGGAATGAAAATATATAATAATATTACAAAAACAAAATAACTAGACTTATGAGATAATAATACACAGCTAACCATAGGTAAACTTTCGATTTAGCTACCAATATGAAAAGGGTTGTCAATATACAAATCAGCAATCACGAGAAGTCTATAAAGTACACTTGAAAACTCAAACTCGCTTGTAAAAAAATAGAAGACTCCTACAGCAAAAATACAAAACTCATCAATATATAGTGAGAAAACAAACTCTTGCTCATTTTTTTCTATTTAGAGGGAGAAATTTCTATTGAGACAGCCAAACATTTCAACTATTTCACTGTTATTGACTCATATATAAGCGTGAAGGTAAATTGCTTCAGCACTGGAGTTTCAAATTCCCAGCAGAAACATGCACCTCACTACAACAAAAATGGCCATTGCGCACAAAACATTATCTGTGCCCTTTGAGGCCAAAAAGCACCAACAATTGTGCTCATAGACCAATAGCAACAGTGCAGCTACAAAATTTGTATCTGTGCCCTCTATGGGCGTCACCATTTCTTATAGCGCACAAAGGGGCTATTTGTGCTCAATGAGGAAGCACAAATAGTGGTTTTATTGTGCCTCTGTTCTGACACCCGTGTCAAATGAATTTCACATCATGTTGGCACAAATTTTGTAATTGTGCCATAACAATTAACAATTAAAAAAAATTATAAAAACATAAAAAATCAAAACACCCTTCAAACCCAAATTGAGGCCAACAAAAAATTAATTTTCTTTTCATAAAAGCAAATCAAAACAGCACCTACCACAAGCATCCAGAATATTACAAGTTACCAACATTCAAACCATCCATCAAACATATATTCAAACTACTATAATTTTACATATTTTATCCGTAATTGAAAACACTTAAAAACGAAAATTTCTGGTCAATTGCATCTTCCCTGGAAAGCTTTGTTGCTCCACAAATAAATTCATCAGGATGGTCTATATGTGGGATCGAGACTTCTTTCTGCCTTCAGTGATCGCTAACCGCTATATGGCTCAACAAAACGATCCAACCTCCTAATTAATCCTAAGAAATACTCTGACAAACAACAAAGTCCTTAATTTTTTCCTGCTCATTTCACATAAAACAACACTAACACTTACATCCACCAATGCAGACACAACAAGTCATCATTCCCACAAGCAGAGCTCCATCAAGCTTGTACTTCCACAATAGAGCTCAAACATATGAATTTATGGGCATGAAGTACAAAAAATAAGTCAATCAGAATCGAAATGAAAACTTTCGCATATTTTTTTCCCCGTGGAGAATCAGCAATAGGAGGGGAGTTTTACCTTTTTCTTTGTGAATCCAGTAGATAGTAGACCTTTTCCTTCCTGTTGTTCATCAATCAGAGACCCGGTCCCATCATTTCATCACCATCATCTGAAATCGGAAGCCTACATAAAGAATCAAACACATGCATCAAAAAGTTTTTCTTTTTCTTATTCACTCTTTGAAATTGAGAAATAAAACACATATTGGGAGCATGGTTACCTTTTTCTTTGTGGATCCAAGAGATTGTAGACATTTTCCTTCCTGTTGTCCATCGATCTCAGATCCGGTCCCATCATTTCATCACCATCATCTCATATCGGAAACCTACATAAAGAATCAAAGACATGCATCAAGCAACCGCCGCCTCGGCCTCCTCCTTCGAGCGGAAGGTCTCGAGATCCAGATCCGTCGGCTGCGGAAGCCGAAGCTTCTCCGGCGACTTCTTCGAGTGAATCTCAACTGGGTTTGGCGACTGCACTCTCAAAAGAGTTAAGTGGCAGAGAGAGGGAGGCATAGATGAGAGAAGATCGGGAAATGGAGAGAAAGGGAGGCAGATATGAGAGAAGATCGAGAAATTGAGAGAGAGAAAGGGTGGTTGGACTGCATCTGGGGAAGCAGAGATGAAAGAGAGAGCTAAGGAAAGTATGAGAGACAGGAAAAGAGAAATGAGAGAGACGGAGAGAGAGATCAGAGAGTAAAGGGAAAGAAAGGGCACAAATAAAAATATATTAAAATAACATTTTGTCTTCAACTTGTTGAAGTAAGACAAGATACTTATGTGTATAAAATTAAATAATTTAAATATACTAAATCAAAGGGCACAAAAATTATTTATGTGTGTATGTAAATTAATAAAAAATTATGATTACTGATATTTATAAATAGTGACACAAATTTTGGTGCAAACATTTTAATGGGCACAAATGCAAGACACCAACCAATGTGCCCTTTGTTTAGAGGGCACATTTGAGATGGTTTTGGTGCTCATTGATATTTAAAAAGCACATATATGTATTTGTGCTCAATGATAATGAAAAGAGCACAAATGAATTGTGTTCTTAGCCTATTTTTCTTGTAGTGCCTCGCGAATGCTTGAAGACTAAGCAAGTCAGCATGCAATGTAAGCCTGAAATATTTCAGGTAATAATTACATGCTCTTGATGATTTAATAATTCCCACTTCAGTTTTCCATCTTATAATTATGGTGGAAACTGTGAATGGAATCCTTCGAACATAATATTAATTAGGATAAATTACACAGTACCCCCTTAGATTTGAGGTATATTACAATCGTATACAATATCTTCAAAACATTTTACTTTCATACATCAACTATTATTTTATTTCAATATAATACATCTGTTACATTTTCCATCAATTAATCCGTTAAATGCTGACATAGCTGCCAAATGTCTGCCACGTGGCAAATAAATTTTTTTTTTTAAACCTGAATTTTCTCAAAAAAAAAAAATTCAAACCCACTATCCCTCACCCCCCCCCCCCCAAGCGATCCACTATCCCTATCCCTAACCCAGAACCCAAAAACCTGCAAGAAGAAGAAGAAGAAGGAAAAAAAAAAAAAAAAAAAAAACCCCAAACCCAGTTCGTCCCCCACCCGCAAAAAACCTGCAATCTAGAAGAAGAAGAAGAAGAAGAAGAGGGGAAAAAAAAGCCCAGAACACCCCCCCTCGCCCGCAGATCTTGTGATTTACAATGCGGGTGAGTTTTGAAAATACTTTGAGTTTGTGATGATTTTTGGACTAGTTTTGTGATAGATCCACCTAATCTCGGGTGAAATTTTTTGGGCTGGGTGATGGGGGATAGGAGAAAGAGGTGGCTTGGGTGGGACGAATTGGGGCTTTTTATTTTTTATTTTTTCTCCCTCTTGTTGTAGCAGTTTTTTTTGGGGGGGGGGGGGGGGTGGGGGGGGACGAACTGGGGCTTTTTTTTTCCTTCTCCCTCTTCTTCTTTTTCTTGTTACAAGTTTTTGGGTTTTGGGTTAGGGATAGGGATGTGGGTCACTGGTGGGGGTGAGAGATAGTGGGTTTCAAGTTTTTTTTTTGAGAAAATTCAGGTTTAAAAAAAATTATTTTATTTGTCACGTGGCAAACATTTGGCAGCCACTTGGCATATATGTGACAGCCACGTCAGCATTTAACAGATCAATGGATAGAAAATGTAACGGATGTACTATATTAAAATAAAATAGTAGTTGATTTATGAAAGGGAAATGTTTTGAAGATGTTGTATGCGATTGTAATAGACCTCAAACCTGAGGGGGTACTGTGTAATTTACCCTATTAATTACTAGAATAATTAAGTAATCTTCTACACCTGTATACGTTAGCATCTGTTAACTACATTGTAAAAGATGAAGAATTCGTACAAAGGAAAAGGAAGATGATAAAGAGAAACAAGAGAGATTGTATTAATTGATAGGATAAAATGTATACAACTGAACTTGAGGAAATGATAGCTATACAATCCCTTATATAGTTATATACTATTAACCCAATTACAATAATACCCTTCTAACTATAAGGGTATTTCTGTTAGTTCTATAGCTATACAATCCCTTATATAGTTATATGGCTATATAAGGGTATTTCTGTTAGTTCTAACTATAACATAAATATAGTTAGAAGGGTATTATTGTAATTGGGTTAATAGTATATAACTATATAATAAGGGATTGTATAGCTATCATTTCCTTAAGTTTAGTTGTATACATTTTATCCTATCAATCAATACAATCTCTCTTGTTTTTCTCTATCATCTTCTCCAAGTGTAGTTTGAATTAACAGAAATATAGTTAGAAGGGTATTATTGTAATTAGGTTATATGGCTATATAAGGAATTGTATAGCTATCATTTTCTTGAGTTCAGTTGTATACATTTTATCCTATCAATCAATACAATCTCTCTTATTTCTCTCTATCATCTTCCTCTTCCTTTGTATGAATTCTTCATCTTTTACAATGTAGTTAACATGTAAAAGATATTAATTAAAAGCTATATCGATTCAAAATGCTCCCGCACAGACTGCCATTTTCTCTGCTAACATGTGCAGCACAACATACGCTGCCTTGTTACAAATTCTGGGAACTAACTGTTAAACATTATTTACTATTTTTTAGGTAATCTCAGATGCATCGCTATTAATTTAGATGACATTGACTGCCCCGATAATATGTTATTACGTAGTTGATCATTGTACTCCACCATGATTACTCAAATTAAAAGTTAATTTTAAATGACATATGGTTCACTTTTTTTATTAGTCAAGTTCTGTTCACCTTGCAACTTGATCATTGTAAGAGGATGGATGTTGCGACTTGCTAGTTGCAACTTCAACACCAAAAATTAAAGAAATAACAAACAAGAAATAGAAACTTCTGGCAGAATAATATATATAATCCTCATCACCATGTGATGATTATGCATCCTTCACCACACAAGTATATATTTTAATATCATAAACATTCTTCTGAAATACAAATTATATATAAATATACCGAGTTTTTATCCAAAAAAGGATCCCCATTTTTTATAAAAATGGAGACTAATTGCCGGGCCCACTTTACACCGAACCTCATTGATCCAAACTATTTATTATTTTTAAGTCTTTATTCATAGATCATCTTTGGAAAAATTCAACTCAATCCGATTTGCTCATTTGATTGTCTTGATGAAATTTCAATGTTTCTTAGAACACAGTATTTATCAATTTCTTTGAACTCAATTAGATACCTCCAACATTTCTGATTTGGCTAATATTTTATAAGGAAGATCTATGAAGTGCAACATGAAAAATAGATAGTTTGGATCGTTAAAATTTAATGTGAAGTGGGAAGCAAATAGTCTCCATTTTTATAAAGAAAAAAATGGGGATAGGGGTCTGTAAATATATATATATATATATATATATATATATATATATAATGTACATGGACATATATATGATAATATTCATAAATATTCATCATTTTTTTAATTTGTTTCACTTCTTCCAGTTCTTCTCTGGTCATAGTCATATATAACGCGATTAGGTTTTGGTAAAAAAATATTAGTCGAGTTTTGTTTTCGTCTCAAGTATTCTGTCGTTTGGCTCCTTGCCCGTACATGCATCTGCAGTGATCACTGGATGCAGCACTCGTTTTGAGCTGTTGGAGTTGGATCACCCACCGCTGTACATGTTAGGGTTTGATTCCTTTATTTTCGCGTGATACAAATTATCCAACAAAGAACGTATATATAAATCCATTATGTACAGATTCTAGACGATCGAGAAGCAATACAATTCAATGTTAGTTTCATATATAGTTAATTGGATTGAAGCACATGTTTTTATAATAACTGGTTTTTTCTTGGGCTGCTGATCGATTATATACATGGTGTATATTATGCCAACCAGAGAAATTAACAAATATGCTTGCATGGGAACTGGGAAGAATACGCGTAGATTATAGCATGCAATTTAAGAAAGACAGGTTCAAATCTCCCCTCCGGCAATGACCAAAATAGTAAAAATATATCTAAGAATTGAAGAGGAGGTGAGGCTTTGAGTGCAAAGAGTCTAATTAACTAGTCTAGAGTTGTAAGAATGTGAATGTGGTGTAAGTATTTATCATAGAGTTGTAAGAATGTGAAAAAAGGTTCTCAATTAATTGGTTTTTGCGCGGTTTGAAACCCTGTCATCCATCAGGGGTTAGATAATATGCCATTTTGAGATTTATAAAAGAAATAATGTTTTTTCTAACAAAATGTGTCTTTAGATATAATATTAAGTTGTTATTAGGTATTATTTAGGTACTTTGGGTGCAATGTTGTATATATGACAACAAAAGCATAAACCACTACCCAGAAGTACTGTCTAGAACATGCACGCACCATCATATTGGCAATGCAATTCTTTTTTCATTGATATTGTTGAGCACTTCAGATTAATATATATATATATACACACACACACACATACATATATAGTGCTTTTAAAATGTCATTTAAACATTGCAAATTGATTGGTACGGTAATTGCTTTGGTTTTTCATGTTTTGGCGGTCTATATATAGTATATAAAGTTATAAAACCTAGCTTCGCATCTTTCTTTTCCTGTATACATGTTTGAAACTTTTCTATTTTGCTGCTGGAGACCAGTACTACTGCGGCAGGTCAAAATAAAACCGTTGATAACCAAGACTTTGCACATAAATATTATTATGAATTTACAGTCTTTGGCATTCGTTTGACTGACTTGGAGTCTTGGAATGCTGCCTTCCTCAGTTCCGATCTTTGCATATATATGAACTCAAGAAATCGGCTATCAGATATTAAATCCTTGTGGAGTAATAGAATTTATGGGTCTTTTTCTTAACAAACCCAATTGCTTCACATGCTAGTAAATTGGACTGTTGAATTTTAAGAAATGGATGTTCTATATACTTAATTACGTATACTAGTCTTTTAAGACGGCTTTGTTATGCCATATATAAATTCACCACTGATACTCCTTCAACACATAAGTCTTCACGCATATGTATAGGTATTTATTTAAAATTATAATTTTGTATATATAGTTGAGAATATCGATCCAGCAATATGGAAGTCGTGGTGTGTTTAAAAGGTCATATACTCATTAATTATTTCCATCCTCAATTAATTTTGAATGTCTAAATTCTGAATTGGTTACACGCGTACACCTATTACATCCCTACCAAAATTTATTGTATTCTATCCCTCTACACTATAAATTTATGAAAAATGACCCTTGACGGGCTAAATGAAAATCCTACGTTAACCTCTAAACTCTTTTCATAATTTGTCTCTTTTCTTGGCTTGCTTAAGCAGTACTTGTCACCACAAGCAAATGAGCACAAACGGGACGTAAATTGGATGCCTCCTTAGCTCCGTCCCCTTTCCATTTATTTTGGTTTTGTTCTACTTGCAAGGGTTTTCTTCTCCAGAGTGGCAGTTTTGGTGGCGAAATTTTGTTGGGTTTTTTTCCTTGTTGAGGGTCTTTTTTTTTTTTTTTTTTTTTTTTTGTGATGTGTGGCCTTTGTTGAATTCAACGCAGAGTTAGTTTTCTTAGGACGACTACCGTTGTAGTCACTAACAAGATTGTGGCGACGACAGTTTGCTAGTTAAAAAATTAGGGTTTTTGTTTTTTGTTTTTTGTTTTTTTTTGTTTTTTGTTTTTTTTTGCCTACAAAATAATTTACCTACAAAAAAATGTTATTTGATTTAGTGCACCTACTATTCAAATTTTAAAATGTTGCATGCTTAAAAAAAGCAAAATCATTTACCTACATAATAAAGCAAACCCAATAAATACAAAATACATGCAAAATAATGTACCAACATAAAAAATAATTTTTTTTTATTCAATCCTAGTTTACCTAGGGGTGGTATTGGTACAATTACCGTATCAAAACTCATGTAATAATTACTATACCAAACTTTTGGTATGACAAAATCTATTACCATTATTGTGATGACCCGTCCTTAATTTTCCTATGTAATTTCTCCTCGAGTATGTGAAATGACTATTATGCCCTTAGTGGCAAGACGTGGACGTGTTTATTTCCTTCTTATTTATTTTCTCGTCCCGTAATTAAATTGTATGTGTTATTACAAGAGTACATGGTTTTATCAGTGTAGAAAATATCTATTTTGGATAGGTTTCGATTTTCTTTTACTAAAGGAAATCTCAAAACCCTATCCTATCTACCTTTTTACCCATACCCATGCATCCTCATTATCACACCAACCAATCCCATCTTTCCAAACATCACAGCAACCAATCAAAATCAGAGAAAGCAAGTCACACTCTCTATCTTCCTTCTCTCTCTATCCCATATACTCCCTTCCTCTGCAACATCCATGAACGAGCTTCAAAGCTCGTAGATTAAGCTTAAAAATACCCTCATTGTACTCCTCTCGTCTCCACGATCACAACCATCTTAACCAAACTTATTTTAGATGAGTTTTGACTCGTTAACTTGGAAGGTCCGAACTCGAGCAAACTGAGTTCGACGTGTTTTCGAACGAGTTAAGATGTTTTGAAGCTTGGGTAAGATTCTACGCAACTCCTCGAGGTTCCTACAAAAATTTGGATGAAGTTTGGAAGTGAAACGACTTAGTTTCGAAGAACTCACTTTCAGCCTGATCTTTCGATTTGAAAATTTTCCAGAAAACCGGTGAACTCGAGTTGCAGACGGCGACAATCAGCGAGGCTCGCCGGAGAAGGTGACAGAATATTCTGATGGCGTCAGGTAACACTGTTAACTTATGTTAGATTTTAACAAAATATTCCTGACGGCGTCAGGTTAATTGACGGCATTGGCCTACGCGTGGGGGCGCGTCTGGCAGTGCCGTTGCCGGTGCGTGAGGGCACGTGCATGGTCCAAAAATTTATCTGAAAATTTGTGTAGGTTCGTGATGTCAAGTAAGTCATGTTTGTATATTTAAACCCTAGGTTTGAGCAAACTATGGGGGTTTTATTTAGGTTTTTGTATATGTGCTTTAATTAATTCGAAAATAGTTATTTCACATATAAGGGAAACGTATCCTGAGGACGTGCGAGGCTAGGCTAGGCTCGGGGGCTACGACCCGACAAAGTACTTGTGAGTAGGTAGTTTATTTTATACCTATACATATTTATAGTTTCCAGAAATGCATATTTACTTCACTTTACGTCTATATTGCCAAGTATTTGATATTGTGATATAAATTGTGATAAATGCTGCTATATGGTTAGGATATTATTGTCATGACATTCATACATATGTGTATATGCTCATCTTACTGCACCCTGATGTTGGTTCTCTGCCCAGGGCTAGGGCCAGTCTTTCACGTGTATGTTCACATCTGCACTGTTCGCTCACCTTGGATCCAAGTTTGGTGCCAGTCTCGTCGTACATATTGCATTAGGCAGTTCTGACTTGTATGTGACCGTGTTTAGCACCAGTCTTCACGTGATTATAATACTAGAGCGTATTATTACACTCAGTCTTGTCGTATAGGTTGCTTTAGGCAACTCCGACTCGTGTGCTAGCTTAGAGGATGAGCAAATTGTTTATACCTGATTATCACATGATTATATTACTATGGCATTGATCTTATCATAACTTGGCATATTCTCATATATATATATATATATATATATATATATATATATATTGGCTATAGTATTGTGGATACATACTCACGTGGTATGTTCTTCTTAAAGGAAACTATACTTATTTTATGGTGAGGGGTTAGTATATTCAAAAATAAAGGTTTTCGTATAAGCATTGTTTTGCTGACCCACTGAACTTTGTTTTTCGCCCCTCTAGGACCCAGATAGCTGTTTCTTCGTGGCACTTAAGGAACCTTGGCAGTTTTGACTTTACCTTTGGTTTAGATGTATGAACTTATCACCGTTGTATAATAAGTGTATTTTAGCTGCTTAACTACTCTTCGGTAGTCGTACTGTCTTTTAAGCTCTGGATAACTATAGTGGGTTACTCCAGAGCTTAAAAGACAGTACGACTACCGAAGAGCTTAAAAGACAGTACGATTATGCACTCTATCACTAATTCATTTTATAGAAAACTTCATTTTAGTCCTTGCCAAAGATTACTTTTTGATTAAAACCATGAGTAAGATCAAAATCTAATTTTAGTCCCTTGATACATTAATAACCTCATTTATTAATTATATTTTGATTTTTTAATTATTTATCTTTTTCTTTTCTAATTTTTAATGTATTAATTTTATTTCATTATAATTTTTATTTTTATTTCATTCATTGTAATATATTTTTGTTGTAAACATTTAGATAAACTAATTTTTGTTATACAATATATTTCGATGTACTGTAACTTCTTCATTTAGGTATATTAAATTCATTATAATACATTTCGGTGCATACATTTAAGTATACACATTTTGGTACTAACATTTCGGTGCATATATTTCAGTACACATATTTCGGTGCATACATTTAGGTACATACATTTCGGTACTAACATTTCGGTGCATACATTTCGGTACACACATTTAGGTACATTAATTTAATAGTAATACATTTCAGTGCATATATTTAGGTACATACATTTCGGTGCATATATTTAGATATATACATTTCGGTGCATATATTAGGTGCATATATTTAGGTATATACATTTCGGTGCATATATTTAGGTACACACATTTCAGTGCATACATTTCGGTATACACATTTTAGGTACATTAATTTAATATTAATACATTTCGGTACTAACATTTAAATATATTAGTTCAATATAATATATTTCGGTACACACATTTCGGTACTAACATATAGGTACATTAATTGAGTCTTTCAAGTTTGAAGAATGTTAATAAAATTAATAAATTAAAAAACTCTTTTTTGGTCAAAAAATAAATTAAAATTTGTGTATTAATAAATTTAAATATTTAATGGGAGATATTAAATAAAATACACATTAATTATTTTGAATTAAGGACACATTAGGGACTAAAAATCAATATTCAATTTAACACCAGGTTTTTTTTAAATTTTAATTTTCTTGAAGGATTAAAGTTCAAAAACCCCTTAATTTTAATTAGTTCTAGTTTAGTTTAAAATTGTTCACTTTTTACATCACTTATCCCTATGATTACGTCACCTCGCGGTGATGGCCCATATGCTTCGACCTTCCCAGGTCAAGGCGTGTTAATTACTGTGCCAAACTTTCGGTATACAAAATTTCGGCATTCTAAATAATTCAGTTGGCATGGTAAGGTAATGGTAATTACCACTTTGTTTTGGGCCAATTTTTTTTTTTTTTTTTCAACTCAATTCAAGACCTAAACGTGTTTTGGCCACTCTCTTTAGCTTTCTAAAACTTTTTTATTTAATTATGAGAATTTTATAAAGATTCATTTAAGAAACAAGAAGTAAATAGATGGAAGAACTGCTGAAAGAACCCAACATCCCTATAAAAATAGTACAAAGATTCCTAAATTTCATCCCTACATTCTTTAAAATTGTGCAAAAATTAACTTGATAGACAAAGTCAAGGAGAAAGACATCCCAATTTTATGAAGGAGAAGATGAGATGCACTGCGAAGAGAAAGAGAGTCACCGGAACGGGAGCAACAGAGATGAAGTCGATGGCTAGATGAGTGAAAAGATGAAGAGTCACAGCGCAAGAAGACTTAGGTTTTTTTTATTGGGAAAGTAGATAGAGGGTGAGATGATTGGATAAATGACTAGGAAAAAATATAAAGTGCATATATAATGATAATAATACATAATTATATATATAAATGAATAAATATATGATATAATATTAATAGTACGGTATACCTCTGGTAATGGTTTTGAATACCATTACCGTACCGAAAATATATGGTATGGTACAAATACCATACCATTACCAATAGTACAAAGTTTTTGGCACAACTTTGGTATGGTACAGTTGGTATGGTAATTTGGCAAAAAATTCCACCCCTAAGTTTAGCTATTATTTGTACATAGAATAATAAAAAGTGCCAATATATGATACATACAAAATAAAATACCTACATAATGAAGAATGTTATTTGATTCAAAATTAATTTACTTACAAAATAAAGCTATTTTATTTTATTCAAAATTAATTTACCTATTATTTGGACATATATCCTATAATAATAAAATGTGCCAAATATATGTGTAGACAATGAAATTTTAGTAAATAAATGTTGACCAATGGTCAAAATTTTAACACTCGTGTATTACATAAATTGTACACATATTGTGTGATTCGACGAAAATTCGAAAAGAGTTAGAAAAGCTGTCAAACAAGACACGTGTCAACACCTGGCAGAGACGGCTTATTTCATCTGGGATATTATATTCAAAATTAGGCCTTGGAAAATTCTATAAATAGAAGCCAATTTCATTCATTTCATTTCACCAATTCACAAATACATTTCTCTACTCCCAAATTGGAAGAGAATTCTCTGAAGTTCGTTCTTCGTTCTTCGTTCTTCGTTCATCGTTCATCGTTCTTCGAGATCAAGCCCCAACGGCCCTTGAAGAAACGATCATCCATCCTAAAATCAAGCCCCAACGGCCCCTTGGATTAGCACAATTGTTCTTCAAGATCAAGTCCAGAAGCCCTTGAAGATCCATCCACCATTCATCGTTCATCCGTTCATCCGTTTCTTCAAGAACCAAGCCCAAAAGCCCCTTGAAGTTCATCCATCGTTCATCGTTCATCATTCATCCATCTTCTTCAAGATCAAGCCCCGACGGCCCCTTGAAACAACATTCATCCACCCTCCAATATCAAGCCCCGACGGCCCTTGGAATCAATACATTCATCCTTCAAGAATCAAGCTCAAAGCCCCTTGAAGCTCATCCATCGTTCATCTTTCATCGTTCTACATTCATCATCAAGCATCTGAAGATCATCACTGTTCATCCCAAGAATCAAAGCGCCAAACAACCCCTTCAGATCAACACAAACAAATCCACATCACTGTTCATCCAAGGATCAAGCCCAACGGCCCTTTGGATCAACAGCTCATCAACAAACCCATATCTTACGAAGATAGAATCAGAGGAACAAATAGAGATTGTAACCCCAAAATTCATCAAATAACAAATATATTTTGTACACGTGTTCTTATTCCTTCAGGAAATTTTCGTGTTTACAAATTTGGCACGCCCAGTGGGACCTTCTCTACCTCTCATCTCTATCTTCAAAATCCGAAAAGAAAAGCACAGATGGCATCAAGGAGGGCTCAAACCGTTCCCGCACCCAATGTGAAGAACAAGACTGTCCTCGCTGCAGGTAGGAGCATTTCAGAGGTTGTAACTCGAAGCAAGGCAAGAGCTTTCTTGGCCGCATCTTCCACCCCCGCATCAATTTTGCTGGAAAAACAAGGACACCCAAGGCACGAGCCTGTGATCACCCTAGCCTCACTGAAGGCGCCAAGGGAGAAAAGCCTGGGGAAGTACTCCGAGTCCCTGCTCTCTGACGCCGACTCGAGCAGCAGCACGGCCATGCAAGTCATGACCACCGGAGCAACTTCAATCGAGGAGCAGCTGGCTCAAATGAATGAGGCAATTGCAAAACTCACACAGACGGTGGAGGAAAAGGACTTACAAATCGCCGCGCTTGTCAATCGATTGGAAAAAGAGAACGACAGAAAAGAAGGAGGCGGTGATGAGGAGGAACCTCCGACACAAGAATTCGAGGATAAACCAGACCAGGCAATAGCACCCGTGGGATCCCTGTCTATCCAACAGCTGCAACAAATGATCGCTAACACCATCAAAGCGCAGTATGAAGGGAGTTCACATGCCTCCATGTCATATTCAAAGCCCTACTCCAGGAAGATTGACGCTTTGAAGATGCCAAGAGGGTATCAGCCGCCGAAATTCATGCAATTCGATGGAAAGGGAAACCCAAAGCAACATGTCGCCCACTTCATTGAAACCTGCAACAATGCTGGAACTGAAGGGGACTACCTTGCCAAACAGTTTGTGCGCTCACTGAAAAGTAACGCCTTCGATTGGTACACCGATCTTGAGCCCGAATCCATTAACAGTTGGGAGCAACTGGAGCGTGAATTCCTCAACCGCTTCTACAGCACCCGCCGTACAGTCAGCATGCTAGAGCTAACAAGTACTAAACAATGGAAAGACGAACCAGTTGTCGACTACATCAACAGATGGCGTACGTTAAGTCTGGATTGCAAAGATCGACTTTCCGAAACCTCTGCCATTGAGATGTGTGTTCAAGGCATGCACTGGGGGTTACATTACATCCTCCAAGGCATAAAACCAAGAACATTTGAGGAGCTGGCAACTCGTTCCCACGACATGGAGCTGAGCATCGCTCATCATGGAAAAAAGGAGCCGATCACCGACTTCAAGAGGGATAAGGTGTTTACTCCGAAGGCGGACAATCATGGAAAGAAGCCCGCTAAGGAAGCTTTTGCCGTTGACGCTATCCCCACTAAAACTTCAGCGGCACCCGTCAAAATCTCCTCTAAAACCAAAGCAAAGGAGATAAAAAGAGGTGAGCCCTCCCGTACCCAAGAAAGGTACAAAAACACCTTAAAGGAATTGGAGCAGAAAACATACCCATTCCCAGACTCTGACATGGCCCCGATGCTAGACGACCTGTTAGAGAAGAAAGTAATTGAGCTTCCTGAATGCAAGCGCCCAGAAGAGATGAATCGCGTTGATGATCCCAAATACTGCAAGTACCATCGCATCGTAAGCCATCCCGTCGGCAAATGCTTTATCCTCAAAGAGCTCATCATGAAGTTGGCGCAACAAGGACGAATTGAACTCGACTTGGAAGACACAGTCGCAACACACACTACGACGATCGTGTTTGGGTCCTTTGATCCTGTGCCTCTTCAAGTAATGCACGACCATCGTCACGCAGCCCCTTCTGCACTACCATTGGGGGCAAACAACCAAGATGCACCGATTGAGGATAGTGAAGAATGGACCTTAGTGACTCGCAGAAAATCAAAGAAACCCAAGCCACAGGCCGCAAAGCCAAAGGTAGAATATGGGAGAAGACACCGCCGTCGCAACAATAGGAAACCCAAAAGAAGCGTTAGAGCTGCTAAGCCAACATACGCTGGGGAGCCTATGGAACAAGAGCCACGCATTCCCGTCTCCTTGCATGAGTACTTCCCAAAAGACTTCTTCCAACGGTACACTGTCACTACGTGTCACGTAATAGAGGTAAAAGAACCATCAAGAGGGGAAGTTATCACCACTGAAGAAGTAAAGACCTTCATGACCAAAGAAGGTCTACCGACTCACGTGAGCATCGAGGAGGCATTGCGATTACCCGAAGAGATGCGGAAAGCACTGATGGTGGCCTTAGCAAATCCCGATGACCATGGGGTACAAGGAAACGAAGACGAATGCTCAAAACTTCAGTCACATGAATATACCGCATGCTGTGCCGCCCAAGACTCAATCAGCTTCACTGACGAAGATTTATTGCTGGGATCAAAACCTCACAACCGTCATCTCTTCATCTCAGGATACATAAGGGAAAGCAAAGTCAAACGCATGCTTGTAGATGGCGGATCGGCCATAAACATCATGCCAAAGACTACAATGGCCACAATTGGCATCAAAATGGACGAACTGTCTCTAAGCCGTCTACTAATCCAAGGTTTCAACCAAGGAGGACAAAAAGCGATAGGCATGATCCGAGTGGAGATGACCATCGGTGAACTCAAATCAAGCACAATATTTCATGTGATCGATGCAAGAACTTCATACGGCTTGCTCTTAGGAAGGCCTTGGATCCATGAAAATGGAGTAGTGCCGTCTACCCTTCACCAATGTTTAAAATTCTACCGGGAAGGAGTAAAGGTGATTCGAGGCGATACAAAGCCATTTACCGAGGCCGAATCACACTTTGCAGACGCCAAGTTCTACATCGAGGAGGCATTGCGATTACCCGAACAGATGGAGCGGGGGCAGGAGTGGTATTCATGTCACCACAAAGACAAATACTGCCTTATTCCTTCCAACTAAGCGAACTATGCTCTAACAACGTCGCTGAGTACCAAGCATTGATCCTCGGCCTCCAAATGGCAACCAATATAGGAATCACAGCCCTTGAGGTATATGGCGACTCGAAGCTCATAATCAATCAACTCCTGACCGAGTATGAGGTGAGGAAAGATGATCTGGTCCCCTACTTCCGACTGGCAACTCAGCTGCTGCAAAAGTTCGAGATGGTGACACTAGAACATGTGCCAAGAAAAGAAAATCAAATAGCAGATGCTCTCGCCAACCTAGCCTCTAGCATGATGCTAGGAAAAGGAGAAGTCGCAAATGTGCCAATTTGCCAAAGATGGGTGATTCCACTTGCCACTGAGATACTGCTAAATGACACAAACGTCATCTCAGTACTCCTAGTCAACACCCAAGAATGGAGACAGCCGTTAATCGACTACATGGAGCACGGAAGACTTCCAGACGATACCAGACACCGCTCTGAGATACGTCGACGAGCACATCGCTTCCTCTACTACAAAGGAACACTTTACCGACGCTCTTTTGAAGGAGTACTTTTGAGATGCTTAGGTGAAGAAGAAGCCAGTCAAGCCATGGAGGAAGCACATTCAGGTATATGTGGAGCACATCAGTCGGGGCCAAAGCTACATTTCCAGCTCAAAAGAATGGGTTACTATTGGCCAAGCATGGTGAGAGATTGCATGGAATACGCCAAAAGGTGCCAAGCCTGCCAGTTCCATGCCAACTTCATACATCAACCGCCTGAACCATTGCACCCTACAGTTGCTTCATGGCCGTTCGACGCATGGGGGTTGGACGTCGTGGGACCGATCGCACCAAAGTCATCTGCAGGAGAAGCTTACATCCTAGCTGCAACAGATTACTTCTCCAAGTGGGCTGAAGCCATACCCCTGAGGGAAGTCAAGAAAGAAACTGTCGTCCGTTTTATCAAGGAGCATATCATCCACCGATATGGTGTGCCTCGCTACATCATTACGGACAATGGAAAGCAATTCTCCAACCGACTCATGGACGAACTCTGTGAGAAATACAAATTCAAACAGCATAAGTCTTCCATGTATCACGCCCCAGCTAATGGTCTCGCGGAAGCATTCAACAAAACTCTATGCAACCTTTTGAGAAAGATCGTTGGTAGGAGCAAGAAAGACTGGCACGAAAGGATGAGCGAAGCACTTTGGGCATACAGGACGACACACCGTACGCCTACTCAGGCTACACCATATTCGCTCGTGTATGGCGTAGAGGCAGTTTTGCCGCTGGAAAGCCAAATTCCCTCACTGAGAATGGCTATACAAGAAGGACTGACCAACGAAGAGAACGCAAAGTTACGTCTTCAAGAGTTGGAAGCATTAGACGATAAGAGGCTCGAAGCTCAGCAGCACTTGGAATGTTATCAAGCACGGTTGTCCAAGGCCTTCAACAAGAAAGTTCGCCCGAGGTCATTTCAAGAAGGAGACCTCGTCCTTGCATTACGTAGGCCTATCATCATGACGCACAAGACGAAGAGCAAATTCACCTCAAAGTGGGATGGGCCTTACATAGTACAAGAAGTCTACACAAACGGTGCTTACATGATCGTGGAAGAAGATGGCTTGAGGATTGGCCCCATAAACGGCAAGTTTTTGAAGCGATACTACGCATGAGAAGATACCACGCTCCTGGCCCGCAAGAGCATAAACTGTGTACGGCAAAATCATCATCAAAAATCACCATATTAAAAAAAATCCATCATTCATTTGAACTACGTGATGACTTGATCCCTCCTTAAACCGAGGGTACGTAGGCAACTTGAAACTTCAAAACTTCAAGTACAGTCACATCATCAACAAAAACACAAACACTTTGAAAAAAAAAAAAAAAGGGGAGGCAAATTCAAGAACAAAAAAAAAATGCTTTAAAGGAAGATGTTGGCTATAAAGCCTTGTTACAAAAAAAAAGGGGGAAAAGGAAAGATACTACTCAAAAGTTATGCTTCTAAAACTACGAAGGCGATCCTCAAGTAAATCCTCCAAATTCTTCAAAGACTCGACCTCAGTAGGAGACAAAATAGGCGATTCCATAGCCATGCCCTTCTCTTGCTCTAGATGAGAAATCTCTTCTTGGTGCTCCGCAAGCACTCTTTCTAGATGAGACGATTCGGCCTCCAACTGCTCTCGCTCTCGCACTAATGCATCAAGACGCGTTCGGACGGAAGCTAAAGAAGTCTCTACAGTCTGATAAACTCCCAAAACAGCTTGCTGAGAAGATTGAACTCGAGCTAGCGAGGAATCTATTGTCACAAGTTGCTGAGCCCTAACATCCGGATCCAATTTCTCCAAAGAGGTCGCACGCAAGGAAGAATACTCAGTCGAGGCGGCCATAAGTTCGGCAATTTTGGCCTTCAAGGTCGAAGAATCAACGTTGAGGTTGTCAATTACAGAAACAAACTTTGACAAATCCTCACGGAGCAACACAAGGTCTTCCAGCGGGCACTTTGAGATCCTACTGTCAATATGGCCCTTGATGTCCATGGCCGCACGGAGACTAATACGATGAATAAGCTGCTCAGTACCGCTAAGGTTTGGCCCCCTCAAAGAAATCTCAGAATTAGCTGGCAAAGGTACCGGACGCATAGCAGACTCTTGTACGCATTCACCAACACGCGGCAAGCTTGGGAGGCTCAACGGATTTTGAGTAAGCTCTGTACCAGGAAGATCCCTGATCCCCTCATCGGCGGGTAAACTGCCTCCGACCGGCATAGAAGGCCCAACCTAAGAAGGACAAACAAAAAAATGTTAGAAACAAAAACTAAAATAAAGAGAAGAAATCATGAAAAAAAAAAAAAAAAAAATACATACATCTCTCTCAAATAACATACGGCCATCGGTTTGAGAAAGCCTAAACGCATCTTTCTTCTTATGACGAAAGTTAACGTCGCTATCAACCCGAGAAACCTCAAGTGGTCGCTTCTTTAAAGACTGCTGACGCAGCCGCGAAGCAAGTCCATCCTCATGCGAACCGACTTCGTCACCCGCCTCTTCAGAAGCATCCAAATGAGAAGAAAGCAAGCGTGAGCGTGGGCGGGCTAGGACCACAGGGCTATCTTGCAAGGGAGTCACACTCGCACAATCAAAAGCTACCAGCTGCGGAGGAACTGAAGAGCAACCCTCTTTTGATACCTTATGGTGAGAATGGGAAGAATTAGTGTCACTTGCCATCCCCAAATTCTCATGGTGTGCCTTCAACCACCAATTTACGTAAGCACGAGTCACAGGATTATTCTTGAACTCGTCTTTAACTGGCAGGGTGATAGAAGCATTTGTGCATGCACGGGTACAAGACTCCCAATGCATATACATATTTTGCAAAGATTTCGATTGGTCTCTTTCCTTCAGCTTACCCGGAACAGTTTGGACAAAACCAAATTGCCTACTAAAACGGTGGGGATTATACGGTTGAATAATGCATCGGTCTTCTTGCCGCAAAGAAACATACGCCGAGCGAAGGCTTATAAAATAAGACAAGTCTGAGGAGCGAAGATCTGAATCATCCACAATGACTTGCCGCGTCAAGCCGACTCTTGCCAAACGATCCATCCTCGAGCCTGCGCAACTTTCAAACAGCGCTCGCGCCTGCGAATCATCAAGACCCTTCGCAGAAAGCACACCGGAATACTTCGTCATTAAGGGCCCCAATTTCACTGAAGTCGATGAAGAAAAATGAGTGTTAAAGTATTCGCCCAACCAGCCATACACATAGTGGTAGGGAAGTACCGCAGCACGGTCTTCAGTGCTTGCCAAGTTAGAAACAACACTCAAACCGTTGTAAATATTGGCTAAGACCGAGATAGCAAGACTAAAAGGTTCGCCTGCAGCCATCTTGCTGGCAACTTTGAAAACTCCGGGACGGACGAAGTTGACGTCATCTTTAGGGAAAACAAATTTACAAAGCCAACAGGCTAAAAAAGCGGCTAAGTAAGATTCCTCCAAGTGCTCTGATGACACGCCAAGGTTTTCGAACGCCCTCAACTCAGTGGGAGTACGGCGCCCAACTGGACCAATAAAGCCTGATGGATCCGAGTCTCCCTTAGGCCTGGTCGTCTTATTGCGACCAATTTTCTTCGAAGGCCTCTTATACTTCATGGCATCCCAATACCAAAACCGAATCCATGAAGATATCTTCACGCCTGACTTGCCCGAAGCATCTTGGGAAAGCTTGTGATATGCCCAAAACAAATAGCGACAGCTCGCAGGCAATCCTCGACTGTTACGACAAGAAAACTCCTCCACGCTAGGGACAACTTCGTCGTAAAACTTTCCCTGGATTGGCAAGCCCCCTATCTTGTGAAGATCTCGAAGAGAGAGAGACATCTCCCCTCGAGCTGTGTGAAGTGTGTTGGTTGCTGAACACCAATGCTCGAAGAATTCACGAATGACAGAGGGTTGGCGATCATAACTGAACAAAGATACGTATACAGCATGGTAAAGGCCCGTCTTGGTAAGCACATCCTTAGAACGGCTCAAGACATCTTCAAGCCATTCCCAATAAAAATCAACAAAGGCAGCTCCTCCAGTGGTCGACAGGGTACCACTCCAAGACACGGCTCCGCTACGGATACGATCGCCAAGAAGATCAAACACAACCGGAGGGTTGTCATAAACATGGTGCGAAGAGTTCAAAATAAGAATCCTGGATGGACACACCCTCTTCTTTGCATTAGATCGAATGGAGTCCACCACCTCCCAAGCTGCTTCAGAAGACCATGACTTAATATGCATGGAGTTGTCTTTGGCGGGAAGGACAAGCGCCTTAGGACCAGTCAGTGGCGGATAAAGCTTCAACGTCGTTCCGCTATCTTGGGAATCGCCTTCCTTTGCAAGAACAGTAAGGGTACCGCCCTTAAAACACTTGAAAAACACCATGAGTGCAACAAAAAGTCAGCCACAAGACTTCAGCAGGGCAATGGACAATGCAGCAGGGACAGCAAGCACGGTAACAAGGGCAGCTCCAAGACGGTCCTTCAAAGGCACGTTACGGTAGCAAAGAAACTAAAATGCCACGTAGTCACACTACGTAAACTCGTAGCGACCACGCAAGCAGTTTCTCGCACCGCACGGCAACGCCACCACCGAGGGAAAATTGCGACCAAAAGACAATACAGAACGAAGCCCCTGTGCAGCCTCTTGTACAGCACCACACGGCAGCGCACCAACCGAGGGAATACTGTAATCAAAAGGCACTACACGGCGGAACTCCGGCGCAGTCTCTCGCGCAAGCACTTGGCAGCAAAGAGCACAAAGAACACCGTCGTTCACTCCACTTCCAAAAGCTTCATGGGTATCCCGACATCATGTTATGCCTCTACAAAATTGTTTACGTAATCCCTGACATCACAACAAAGAAGTCCATCAGTGGGGGGTACGCACATTATGTTATACATGCATATATGTATGCGGCTAAAAAAAAAAAAAACCGGCCCAAATATGAGCCAAAGGCCCAGGCCCAAAAAAAAAAAAAAAAAAAAAAAAAAAAAAAAATCGGCCCAAATATGAGCCAAAGGCCCAGGCCAAAAAAAAAAAAAAAAAAAAAAAAAAAAAAAAAAAAAAAAAAACCGGCCCAAATATGAGCCAAAGGGCCAGGCCCAAAAAAAAAAAAAAAAAAAAAAAAAAGAGACAAAAACAAAAAGTTACAGTGTGTGTTTTACCCCTCAAATGGTCAAACACTCCACATCTGTAAATGCTTGCTTGTCTTCGTCTTCAGCACACACACACATATATATAGGATTAATAAAAGAATAAAATATTGATAGTAGGGTAACAAGAAAATAAAAAAAATAAAAAAATAAAAAATAAAATATATATAGTGCAGCACTAAAAAATAAAAAAATATATAAAAAAAGTAAGTGCATCATTAAAAAATATATATATATAAAGAAATAAAAAATAAAAATAAAAAATATACATATATAAAACGTTTTGGGTGTGCATCTACCGAAAGTTGAAAAAACAAATATATAAAAAATATAAATATATAAATTTTTTTTTTTAGTGGAGCACTCACCATAAAAAAGTATATTAATATATGTATAAAAAATAAAAAAAAAGGGGGGGGGTTTGAAATGGTGCGGATTGCACCAGAGAAAAAAAAACATAAAAAAAAAATATATATATACATATATATATAATAATAATAATTATTATTATATTAAAAAAATAAAAAAAATAAAAAAAAAAATGATGAAAGCTTGTGAAATGATGATGTCCAAAAAAAAAAAAAAAAAAAAAAAAAAAAAAAAGAGCAAAGTGTCGGCAAGCCCAAAATAGTGGGCTAGAAAATTATGTGGAGGGTGAAGGCCCACATGTCCAAAAAAAAAAAAAAAAAAAAAAAAGAAAAAAAAAAGCAAAGTGTCGGCAAGCCCAAAATAGTGGGCTAGAAAATTATGTGGAGGGTGAAGGCCCACATGTCCAAAAAAAAAAAAAAAAAAAAAAAAAAGCCCAAAATGGTGGGCTGGAATATTATGTGGAGGGAAGGCCCATATGTCCGAAAAAAAAAAAAAAAAAAAAAAAAAAAAAAAAAGTTTTGAAAATGCATGTGTATGCATATGACGTATATACATATTTATGTATATTGTATATGTGTAGCAAAAAAAGAGAGAAAAGAGAAAAGCGATAAAAGTCCATTTTTTATTTATTTCTCTGGAAAATTACACAAATTGGCACTCTACATGCCACAAAAAAAAAAGTCAAATCAAAATTACAAGCAGGAAATATTCAAGGACGATCAGGTGGTGCCTCAGAAGTCGACGGAGCTCCGGGAAGACGAAGAGCCAGAGTTGGAATCTCCGGAGCCGGAACGCTTGGTGCAACTCCAGAGGACGAAGGCAACATAAACCTCGGGAGTAACGCCATGAACCTTTCATGGTCACTCTGGATCCGACCGTCCGACTCCTGCAGCTGGTCCAGCTTCCTCTTCATGCTGGTCGAGTAACTAGTTGCAAGCAGGTGCAACTCCTTGTTCTCGTGCCTAAGACTTCTGACTTCTTGCCGGAGACTAGCCACCTCAGCCATCAGCGACTCCACCTGACGAGACCGGGCAAGAAGGCGCTGGCCCATGTTTGAAACTGTGCCTGCACACTGGACACTGAGAGCAAGAGATTCCTGAACAGCCAGCTCATCTGACCGCCTGGAAAGCATCCTATTGTCCCTTGGAGTGAGGAGATTTCGAGCAACCACCGTAGCGGTTATTTCATTCCTCATCATTGTGTCCCCGACTGTAAGAGGACCATTGGGGGATATGAAGGACGGACGCCAAAGGTTATCTGGAGAAGACAAGTCATCATCTTCTCCGACGTTCAAGTTTAGGCGACGGTCAGAAGGGCAAGACATTTTTTAGAAAGTGTTGAGGAAGAAGAGATCGGAAAGAGTAAAATTGCAGAAGTGCAAGAAAGAAGTGATTACAGGAGGGAGTTCAAGTATGAGGTGAAACAAAAAATTCGCGCCTCTATAAAAAGAAGAAAATGAAGAAGCGCTCCTCAGAGATCGAAGAAGCGCTCCTCTCGCAAATCAAAGAGTGACGCTCTTTTCTCGAAGGCCAGAGTCCTGTCTCAAAAGAGCCGTTCCTCTATCGAAAGCTGGGCTTGACTCAGAAATCACGTGGCATCAGCTTTTCCAGTTTGTCATCACTCGTCACATGCGTCGCATGCAGCTTGGAGCGTTGCGAAAACCACGAGTCGCACCCGGATTTGAACCCCGGTTTTCAAAAGATCATCATTCCAGTTTGTCGTCACTCGTCACATGCGCAGTCAGCTTCGCAGAAATCACGGACGGCTTTGTCAGAAAACGCGTGACGGGTACTGTTCATCCATCACCGGCTGCCGACAAATAGTGCGGGAATAGTTCCGGTTGAGGAAGAAAAAAATTTCTATAAGTCTCGACCTTCGCCTTCCACATCAAAGGCACACCTTCACACCCTCTCAACCTCCCAACCTCTCAACCTCTCTTCATCTCTGAGAATGTATTCTCAAAGAAACCTTTCGAGTCACTCAGTGTTCTTCATCCCTTGGAACACCTTAGAAAACAAATCATCCAAAGCAAAAATATTTCATATTAAAAAGGTTAAAAGCAAAAGTATCTCATATTACGCTTTCTCCTCACTTTCATCTGAAGAACATGGAGAAAGTGAGATCCTGATTGCTTACCTAGTCTTGCTCTCGAGTACTCATCTCAGACCCCTCCCAACCCACTTCAAAAATAAACCTGTGTAGAGGTGCTTCTTCAAAAGCAAAAGTACCTCACAGACGAAGCAGGAGGAGTCTGAGTTGCATCCAGATGAAGGCAGAGTCTGAGATGATCCAAGAGTTCAAGAAGATGCCACACCTGCGTGGAGACCGGAGTACTTGAAGTATGTGGAGACAACGTGCTGGAACCCTTCCCTAATTGCTTACCTAGCATTACTCTCGAGCAGTCATCTTCAACTAATGTTGGAAGCTAGAAAAAATGATGAGTCGCTAAGAAGTGATGTTCTGATGCTTTCATGGGAATTTTTGCAGCATAGCTAATCTCCACATTGAATGTTTTGGAGCGGCATCTCCAATTGCTTTCATGGGAATTTTTGCAGTATAGCTAATCTCCACATTGAATGTTTTGGAGCGGCATTTCCAATTGCTTTCATGGAAATTTTTGCATTAGAAAAAAAAATACTGCAAAAGAAGATGCCAGACCTGCATGAAGATCCGACTACTTGAAGCATGTGGAGACAACGTGCTGAATCAACCTTCAAGACCAAGCCGCGACAGCCCCTTGGAGAAATCAAGACCCGATTCAAGATCAAGTGTCCAACACCCTTGAAACAACCTTCAAGATCAAGCCTCAACGGCCCTTGGAGAAATCAAAAGCCCGATTCAAGATCAGGTGTTCATCGCCCTTGAATCAAAACCAGTTCAAGATGAAAGCTGTGGAAAAATCACAAAACCCGATCCAAGATCAAGCCTCGACGGCCCTTGGATCAAACGTCTACATTAAGGGACTTCAAAGACGCATCTTCTACACGTGACAAGCACATGTATACGACACGCTTTGAAGTGGGGGCATTTGTAGACAATGAAATTTTAGTAAATAAATGTTGACCAATGGTCAAAATTTTAACACTCGTGTATTACATAAATTGTACACATATTGTGTGATTCGACGAAAATTCGAAAAGAGTTAGAAAAGCTGTCAAACAAGACACGTGTCAACACCTGGCAGAGACGGCTTATTTCATCTGGGATATTATATTCAAAATTAGGCCTTGGAAAATTCTATAAATAGAAGCCAATTTCATTCATTTCATTTCACCAATTCACAAATACATTTCTCTACTCCCAAATTGGAAGAGAATTCTCTGAAGTTCGTTCTTCGTTCTTCGTTCTTCGTTCTTCGTTCATCGTTCATCGTTCTTCGAGATCAAGCCCCAACGGCCCTTGAAGAAACGATCATCCATCCTAAAATCAAGCCCCAACGGCCCCTTGGATTAGTACAATTGTTCTTCAAGATCAAGTCCAGAAGCCCTTGAAGATCCATCCACCATTCATCGTTCATCCGTTCATCCGTTTCTTCAAGAACCAAGCCCAAAAGCCCCTTGAAGTTCATCCATCGTTCATCGTTCATCATTCATCCATCTTCTTCAAGATCAAGCCCCGACGGCCCCTTGAAACAACATTCATCCACCCTCCAAGATCAAGCCCCGACGGCCCTTGGAATCAATACATTCATCCTTCAAGAATCAAGCTCAAAGCCCCTTGAAGCTCATCCATCGTTCATCTTTCATCGTTCTACATTCATCATCAAGCATCTGAAGATCATCACTGTTCATCCCAAGAATCAAAGCGCCAAACAACCCCTTCAGATCAACACAAACAAATCCACATCACTGTTCATCCAAGGATCAAGCCCAACGGCCCTTTGGATCAACAGCTCATCAACAAACCCATATCTTACGAAGATAGAATCAGAGGAACAAATAGAGATTGTAACCCCAAAATTCATCAAATAACAAATATATTTTGTACACGTGTTCTTATTCCTTCAGGAAATTTTCGTGTTTACAATATGTAATAATACATGGAAAATATATTACCTACTAAATAAAAGAACGTTATTTGATTCAACATTAATTTACCTACAAAATATATGTTAGTTGCTCATCATAAATGTACATATAGGTAGATTAATTAGTATAATATGTTTGAACATATATGTAGTACTATGCATACATGTGTGTGTGTTGAGTTTATGGTAGTACTATATACATTTGAACGTGTGTGTGTGTGTTAGGGGTAATAATATGTGTAATAACTATTTGTTCATTGTAAGTAAGGTGAGTAATTACATTTATTGATTTATTTTGAATATTGTGGTACAAGTTGTAAATATCTTGTAATAATAGGTCAATAATTTTTCTACTTGGCAGTCATTTTCAAATTTGGGGTTTATTTGGAAGTTTATAACTAGGTGGAGTCTAAATTTATTCTTTAATAATTCCGGGCTAAAATTTTAGGCTTGAACGGTTGGAGCAGAAAAACTGTTTTTGGACTAAAAGCTAAATTTTTCGAGCTAAAATATTTGGCTTTTAGCCTAACCATTGGAGATGGTCTAACGGAACCTAATCTCCTTTAGCCCAAATCTATCACGTTTTAATTACAAAAATGTTGCTGCATTAGTCAGTCTAATTCTATAATAACATAAGAGTAATATTAGAAAGATTAAACTTGTAGATAAATTTACAACCTAAATAATGTATCATCAATAAAATTAAACACGTTTATCAAAAATTAAATAATAATTTAATCATTAACTTTCATGTCAAATTTAGTCTCCTTAACATTACTCATAAAAAACATCCACTTATTTACAAATATGCCATTAACTCACTAAAGAGGAAAGACAAGTACCAAAAAAATTAAATTTTTTTTTTATAATAACCCATTCCCTTAATTATTAACATTTTTTATTGGGCACTTAATAAAATTACAAAAACAAGCATCATTATCGCTGCTCCCTACTACTAATGTATTAAATACGAATACATCCTAATCGAGCAACATTAATAAAATACAAAAATTGAAAAATCTGATAATTTAACAACAAAACGAAAAATCAATCAAATTAAAATTACAAATAAAATCACTCAAATTACATAGTAGCAATACCCCATCCAATTATGCTCTATGATCAATTGTCTTGAATTGCAATCAAACAACTCGCCTTGTTATGTCTGGCAATAATCTCAAATTACATAGTAACAATATCCCACCCAATTTTGACTTGGTATAAGAATTTTCAATGAAATCATAATAGTTATATATAATCCATTTATCATATATATAAGACATCTCCAACTCTTAGGTTAAAATCTAAAAATTTTAACTTCGAAAATTTAGATTTTAACCCAGAAATAGTTTTTCTGCTTTAACTCTTATGGGTTAAATTTTTAGCCCCCAAATTATTAAAGAATATGTAACAACCCATCTCTAATTTTACAACTTTATAAAATTTAAAAGTGTGAATTGACCAAAATGCCCTTGAGGCGAGATTGTTGACTTTCGTTGACCGTTATTTCGTGAGATATACGAAACATTCTCCTAGCATATCCTTGTAGTACTCGATGTTACAAACGCATAGGCGCAAGCGAAACTAAATTTGGAGATACGACGAAGATTTACAAAACAACGAATACCGAGGGTATTTTAGTAAATTCACATGTAAAGTATATATTTTTGTTTTGTCTTTTTGTGAACTTGTTTTGTGAGTCGGTGAGGCCCACACCCCATTCTCTCCCATCTCCCCCGTGTCTCCCAATCTCTCGGGATTTCTTTCTAACTTTCTCACCTCACTCTTCCTCTCTTTCGCTGCCACCTCATCACTCTTTTTCTCTAACCTCTCTCTTTAATTCTCTGTTGCACTTATTGCATAGAGGCAGTGAACTAACCCCAACCACCATCATATACTGTCTTCGTTTCTGACAAGGTTGACACACCACCAAACCACCATCATCTTACCTTATAAACTTAATCTAAGTTTTGGGTTACAAAAACTCTGTGCATAGGCTCACAAGGAGCTCTATTTTAAACTTAAATTTTTCGGTGAGAATCTCGCCTTTACGGCAAAGGTCAGGCTTCAATGACCTTAAACTGATTACTTGTGATGTTATGAGTAAATGTGTTGAATTCCCTGTGTTTTGATGATGAATTGATACAGAGATAACTCAGGGAGGTTATTTTCCCAGTTTCTGAAGGAGCCCAAGATTTTTGCAAGCCATTTTCGGCCAACTCTGGCCATGGCGGGAGACCACGATGGTACATTCTTGTTCTTGGTGTCTTTAATTTCATTTTGGTTTTTGAATCATTGAAAATGATTGAGTTTTGAACCCAAAATTGAGCTCGGGAAGTTTCCCGGCCAAACTAGTGCAGATCCAGCCTTCTTCTACATTGACTCTAGCGGGTGCAACCCATGAGCCTAAACATGTCAACCTTAACCGATACAAAAAAAAAATCAAAACCTGATTCAGGAAGCAGCCCAAACCCATGACCCATTAACTCTAACCCGAATTCAACCCGATCCATTTTCGAAATAAATCTGAAATATTCGTGGAGTATTCCTTGCGTTGACTTTTTTCAAAATTTTCTCGGAAACCCTCCTAGGCTAATTTCGACACCCTGAGTCTATTTTTTGACATCTGTTTAGTGAAATTCTAAAGTTGTAAGGTAGTTGACCGTATCGGCGGCTTGGTTGACTTTTTTTGGGTTGACTGCTGACTTTTCGTTGACTTTATACGAAAATTGCCCTAGACCCTTCTTAGCGTATCTCGACGCCCTGATTCCAAATTCGCACTCTTTTTTTTCCCAAATTTAATTGTTTTAGTTGAGTTTTGCTAACGGGTCCTAATATTATGCTTACGTGCGATTATTATCGGAGACTTCGCTTTCTTAGTTCGAACGACTACAACCTCGCAAGTATTTGTGAGTATGTCTTTATTTTTATACTCTGTGTGTGTGTGTGTGTGTGTGTGTGTGTGTGTGTGTGTGTGTGTGTATTTTAGTTTCCATACATACTTGTCCCTCCTCCCATCAATGTGGGACCCATTCTCAACACGCCCCTTCACTTGTGGTGAATTTTCGAGCCTAACACATAAATAACACAACGAGGTGACGTGGAGCACATATGGCCGTTTGGCTTCACATGTGGGACAACCCGCTCTAATACCATGAAGAAAGTTGATGTTCCACTATAAAACCAATTGGCAATATAGGGAGTAGCCCAACCTCTTATAAGCCCATGCAAGGTCCTTTCTCTCATCAATGTGTGACTCATTCTCAACAGAGGGTTGAATGAGGGGGTTGCAGTATAAGATTTGGGTTTTTAAAACGTAAAAGAAGTAAAAACATTGAGAAACGGCTAAAAGCGTTGAAAAAAAAAAGTTCTTTAGATATAGGCCATTGCAATTTTTATTTTCTAGATAATTCTTAAATTAATTTTAAAAAAAATTAAATATGTAGACTATCGTAAATTAATTTTATGAATATTTTAATCCAATTTTTTTCAATTTCGATAAATATTTTCACTTGGTTCGGTGGAGCCCACACCGATTTCTAAGCTAAATTATGGGGGGGGGGAATTTGGCCTTAGTTTAGCATTTAGCATTTAACCCAAATTTTCTCCTTGCATTGGAGTGAGTTTGGAGGGTAATTTGACTTTTAGCCCACCATTCGAGATGATCTTAAGGGCCTGGATTGAAATTTAATTTGGAGCTTGCGTGTTGGCCTGTGGTTCCAGCACGTGGGCATAATATTAATTTATTCAAAATATCTACTGGACGAGAAGATGTTGTGTACGATGATCGCTGGTGGTAGGCTAGGAGGAGGATTGTCTGCCCTCCTCCTTCCCGTGCCCTCCTGTTTTTTGTGGTCACGGTTAGGCCACGTCAACATTTTATATTATTTTTTATAGAGATAATAAGACAAAAATGAATAGTAATATAAAATGCTGATGTGACTTAACCGTGACCACACAAACAAGAGGGCACGGGAAGGAGGAGGCAGACAATCCTCCTCTGGTGGGCTATGGATGTTGTGTCAAAAGAGTGTGAGACACGAATGAGACCGGTTGAACATGGAAAAAAATGAAAAAAGAATTAAGGGTGGGGCATGGAATTTTTTTTTTTTTTTTTTGTTGTGTGTGTCTAGAATGCGCACAGACACGTTGTCTAGATGTCAGATCTTAAAATTTCTTTTACTTGACTGATTTTCTGTTAGATTGTATGCATCAGCGTTGGTACGATCCCATGTGGCAATGACAATGAGGTTATCCAAAAAATAAAACTAAACCGAACCAGGTATGGTTTGTTTAATTCGATGGCTAACAAGGGAAATTGGTGCCATATCCCCTTTATTTCTATTTGTTAAAGATCAAAGGTTCTATTTAATACATATTTGGTAAAATGTTTATTTACTGTTCACATTACATGTATATTAATATTAATTAGCCTTGTGGGATAAACTCACAAAAGCAATGAGTTCTAAGCATTATAACATGCAATAAAACCAGTGGCGAAGCTACATGGGGGCGAGGGGTGGCCGCCGCCCCTCCGCTATCCAGAAAACAAGTCCAGGAGCACCTCTTTGTTTCGGCCAGTAACTGGAAAGTATGGTGGTTTCTGGTCTTTGCTGCTATGCAGCGCCCCCTGCGCTCAGCAGGGTTTGTTTTCACAAAAAGAAAATATTTATTTAAGCAAAGCGACACCGTTTTACTGCTTCATTAAAACAAAATAATAAAATATTGGAGGGACCACTGGTCCCCAAATTTCTCCCTATTTTCCATTAGAGCCCTAATTTCCAGCAATCACCAAAAGCCACGGCAGCAGCCTAAACACCCAAGTCCCAACCCAAATCGCTTTGTTGGCCCTTCCATTCCAACCGCCATTCTAGCTTCCATTTCAGTCACCAACCTTCCCAATTTTAGGTAAATTTTTTATTTTTAAAATTTATATTATTTCAAATCTGAATTAATTATCTAATACGAATTTTTCTTTAATTAGTATTGAATCATAGGATAGTACATTAATATGGTTATTAATTATTGATTGATTAATTAAATTATCAAATAATTTATGTTATTATTCATATTGATTAGTTGAATTGAATTTTTATTGATTTAATAATGGAAAATTTAACAAAAAGCTACCGGTGCTGTTCACTTTAACAAAAAACCACATTTTTACACTAAAAGTCAATCTTAGTACTATTCACTTTACCCTTTATTTTGTCCTTATTGTTAAAACTCAAAATTTTCAACCCATTTTCATTAGTTTTGCTTTGAATAATTTGTAGTGATTATTGGTATTGATTAATTGAATTGTTGGTTTGATTAGTTGTTAGTCATATTAGTATAGTCTAAGTGTAACAACCCGTCCCGACATAATTGAATTATTAATTGTGAATGACGGAATTACCCTTTGGGGAATTTAGCACGTGTGCATGTGTGTGTGGTGTGAGGACCAATGGTTGGTGGCCCTCAATTATTGGAAGATTAGTATTGTTATTGTTGATTAAAAATTGGACCACACACATTATTTTTCACACCCTCACCGACACCCTTCTCTGTCTCTCTCACCCCTCAGACTCTCTCTCTCTCCTCTCTCACGATCTCACTCTCTCTCTCCTTCGCCAAATACATACAGAGAAGGCCAAGGGTGGCCAAAACTTCACCGATCGAATCATCCATCACCACCATTCGACTCCTGAGGCTCCTACGAGTACGTTGACACCCATTTCAGGTGAGGTTTAGTTCGTTTTCACGTCGTTCTCACGAGGCCCGAATTTGGTACTGTTCACAAACTTTTCATATGTTGTGTTTTAGGCAAATCTAAGCTCACCATGAGTCTTAGAAGGTCTCAAGGAAGCTCGGGGACGTTCGTTTGCTAGGCGTTGACTCGGGATCGTCGAGAACGGAGGTGGCCTGTTTTGGAGAATTTTCCGACGAGATTCTCGTTGGTTTTCGAAGTTTTTGAAGGTATAAACTTGTTCTACACTTAATTTAGAGTACGTAGGAAGAAAAATGGGACAAAATGGTGCAAAAATGGCCGAGAAAAATGGAGTTGCAGGTTTCCGGCGGCCGGTGGCCGGCGCCGGCGAGAGCTCCGGCGAGCTCGAGGTAGAAGGCGCGTGGCGCGCGCGTGGGGGGCGCGTAGCCCCGTGCCTGTGCTGGCGCGTGAGGCTTCCAAAATTTTTTCTAAAAATATAGCGACGCTCGTGACGTCGAGTAGGTCGCGTTGGTATATTCGTATGCCAAAATTGAGCTATGTATGAGAAGTTAATTCCGTAGTTACGTGTATGTGCTTAAATGACGTATTTATAGTGATTTCCCATATAGGTGAGACATACACCGAGGACGAGCGTAGCCAGGCTAGACACGGGAGCTACGACCCAGCTACATATCAGTGAGTGGGCAGCTTTTACCGTATTTACCTATATATTGTTATTATTTTTCCCAGAAAACGATAAATGAACGTTTATGTGATTTTGATGCCATGCAAAGTATTCATATATTATATTAATGCATTAATGATTGCATATTCATATGTCGGTGCTGAGGACGCACAGGTAAGTGTCAGGTAAGATTATATGCTGATTATGATGAGAATGATGTGATATGATGTGATTAGAGCTTATATACCTGCACATTGATATTAGTGCTCACGCCCAGAGATAGGGGCACAGTCTTTCACGTGTCGTTCACCTCTCGCACCGCATGCTCGTCTTGGATCCAAGTTAGGTGCACAGTCTTGTCGTATAGACCACCTCTGAGTGGATTCGACTCGTAGGTGACCCGCGTTTATTCGCATAGTCTTCACGTGATTGTAGCACTAGAGCATATTTACTTGATATACATGATGATGAGTAGACCACCAGATGTGGTAGTGATGATTGTGCAGTATTGATATACATGATGTTATGAGCTATATGAGATATTAGATGGCCGAGGGCCAAGATGATTACCTGGCATTTGATCACATCATCAGTTTATGATTGAGTTTCTGTTTTGGATACTTTGGCATGGCATACATACACTTTTCAGCATGATTTTGAGAACCCTCGTATATATGAGTATATATTTTGATTCTAGGAAATTATACAGGTTTTACGGTGAGGGGCTATATGTTTAAGTAAAGATTGGTTTTAAAAGAGAATTGTTTTGCTGACCCACTCAGTTTTGTTTTTCGCCCCTCCAGGTTCTAGGTAACTAGAGGCTAAGCAGGTGGACGTGAGGGCTTCGGCAGTTCTGACACCTTCACTTATGTATGGCACCGGTGGTGTTATCTAGACTTATTTTATGCTTGACTGCATTCGAACTTAGAACGCTCTGATTATGTATAAGTACCTTTTTATGCATCTAGTACACTATCGTATCTAGGTTGCTAGTGATTTCGATTTTAATTAGTTCGTTCTTAGTTGTCGATCTTAGCTTCCGCACAGCGCACATGGCTACGTCACACTCACGTGACGGCCAGCACGCCCCACTTTCGGGTGCGGGTGTGTCACTAAGAGTCAAAGAGGTTTTTTTTTTCACCATACAGTTATGTAATGGAACGATATTATAAGAAACAGTGCTTAAATCCTTGCACGCTTTTGTTTGTTTTAATAAATTATGGAAGACATTACTATATCAAAGGATTTGGTTGTACATTTTTTTAACCTTAGACATTTTAAGTTCGCCCCTCCCCCCAACATATCCTGGCTTCGCCACTGAATAAAACTCACCTTTTGGAGGAACAAGCCATTCTCTCATTTAAAAAATAACATACCGTTACCACAAAACTTCATAATTATAACTGTTTAATCTGTTGATTTTCATTTGACGATTATTTCTACAAAAATTCAATCAAATTAGAGATCAATTAGTCATCCACATGTATCAAAATAAATCATTGGTGTAAGTATCAAGTAGCATATCAATGATGAACCGTTTGTTTATTTGGTACATTTAGATGACTAAACGATTTCCGATATGAATAATTTTTTTTGGTAGGGATGATCTTTAAATGAAGATTAAGAAATTGAACAATTCAATTATAAATTTTTTATGATTATGATACATTATTTGCAAGTGAGAAAATAGACTCATCTCAAAGCAAGAATTCAAATATTATCCTGTAACTATTTAGATATACAAGACTAAATTTTCATAACCCTTTTCTTTTAATTTAAATTTAGCCAGTCTCTCGAACTTGTTCCATCTATTCAACACATCTCTCTCATTTTCTCTTTGACCCAGTTTACACTCTTTGTACGGAACTCTCAAAATTTCAAAGACGGCCATGCTCTCAACAGTTGAATATCAGAGTGCGCATACTACGATGAACGAACAAACGGATTACAAAACTAGAAATATTATTGATCTCAAACACTACAAAATTGTCAAGACCGCTACATAAACTCCAAGAGGCTACATTGTGCCTAACTTGTCATTCTAGAGTTACAAGGTACCATATATATAGAAAAACTAACCTAACCCTAATAGGAAAGGAAACAAAACCCTAATACTAATGGGTTAAGCCCAAAATACCAAACATGAAAATAAATCTAAATAATAATATTTTCTAACACTGCCCACCAAACTCATGGTGGTACACGACATGAGTTTGCCAACAAGTAGATGTGGATGCAAGCTCCATTATGCTAATTTCCGATGCCAATTCCAATACAGAATTCCATCGGTGCAAGACTCCAAATTCCAATGCCAATGCAAATTTCAACTTCTGAACTAACAAATAAAAAATCTAGTTCACCATCTACCCAACGTCACTTTAGTGGTCACCAATCCAAACACTCGAGTGATCGTTGTAGAAGGCAACAACAAGCTACAAAAACAAGCCCAAATAGCAGCATTACGTGGGCCCCAAACCTCAAAACACAACAACCATATTTTTTTCCCTTCCTTCTTTTCCCTTTTTACTTCCTTCTTTTTCCTTTCCGTGGTTCCCTTTTTTTTCCTTTTCTCCTTCGTCCCTTTTTTATTTGTTGGGGGATCTTCTCCTCTACAAGCAAAACATTTTTTTTTCTCTTTCATTTTTCTTTTCATTGCAAACAATCAATACCAACTAACAAATCTAAAACAAACGACGACAAAGGCAAACAAATTGATACCAATGAGAACGGATTGAACCCTAAGGACCAAATCCGCTCTGATACCAAGTTGAATATCAGAGTGTGCATACCACGATGAACGAACAAACGGATTACAAAACTAGAAATATTATTGATATCAAACACTACAAAATTGCCAAAATGGCTACATAAACTCCAAGAGGCTACATTGTGCCTAACTTGTCATTCTAGAGTTACAAAGTACCATATATATAAAAAAAAACTAACCTAACCCTAATAGGCAAGGAAACAAATCAAGTAAAGAAACAAAACCCTAATACTAACAGACCAAGCCCAAAATACCAAACATTAAAATAAATTTAAATAATAATATTTTCCAACGTCAACTTCCTATATTCTGAGGTGTAACTCCAGCAAGTTGGATCTGATCATGTGAGAGCTAACTCGATTGATTTTAAAACCCCTAATTAACAATATGGCTACGCTAATGTCTGAGTCATTTTTTTAATTCGCGCTGATAACAGCTTAAGCTATACCTAGATTAATCAACTTTTAACCATTATGAATTACCTCAGTGGTTGGAGACGAATTTTAAACACATATTTTACATGGTACGTTCTAGATTCCATTCTTAACGCTGGTGAATCATACGATGGTGGTTAGGTGAGACTGAATGCATATGTAAGTTTTTCTGACAAAAAAAAAAAAAAAAGACTGCCATAGGGAAGTCATCAACTAATATCTTTTTTAGATTAATCAACTTTTCATTTTCAATTTTTTGTTTGACTAAACTTATTTAATGGAGTTTTTTTTAAAAGAATAACTAAAATTATTGACGATCAACAGACTCCAAGGCTAATTTTATCGATTTTAAATTTCAAAGATCAAAGCGTAAAGTTATGTTAATTTCAGAGATTATTTTAATTAAAATCACATGCATACTATTAACTAATTTCAGAAACAATTTTGATTAAGATAGATTATATTCACACACCCCAAATTACTTCTTCCACACCTTTTTAATTTTTTAATATTTTTTTCACAACACTAACACTTGATAGAAAAATATTAAAAAATTAAAAGAGTGTGAGAGAAGTAATTTGAGGTGTGTGAATATAATCTCCCTTTGATTAAAAGCTTAATATTTTTCGACACCACACATGCATACTATTAACCGAAAGAGACACGACACGACGAGCTCAAAATCCAAGTGGCAAAATTTGCGACGTTGAAATAGGTATTCCATGCATAATATAATGTAAAATTGTATTTGTAGTACTTGTAGTTGACACTGCTAGCGACAGGTAGCATCACCTCAGACAGAGTCTTGACTAACACGCAAGCCAATGCTGCTTGCATATTTGACTTTTGATTACAGCTATATTAAGATAAAAAAGAGTTGTATTATATATGTTCTTTACATTTGACTTTTGAAAGCAGTTATATTTGGAGCGTTTTGATATAGACGCCTTGTTTTTTAATTTTTTAGACTAAACATACTTCTTTTAAAAATTTGATCAAACATTTTCCTAAAATTTGACTTATTAATTTTAGTTTTTCATATAAGTTCAATTATGTTTACAATTTTAGTTTTTCACAACTTTTCTTAGGCATTTCGTTTTCTTTTCTTATTATCTCTATATTTATGCATTTATTATCCATCTCTACGTTTTTTTTATTGTTTGTTATAATTTTTTTTTGTGTGAATATAGTAGAATATTTATAAAAAAATTATCAGATTTGATTATTTAGAAGACCCAGCACATAATAAAGATTTGTTTGATTATATAGCTACGTCTAGGTACCTATAATATGGACACATTTAGTTTTATAGTGGATTTGATTTTTCGGTACATTTGGAATCTAAATGTACCAAAAGGGTTACCTGATAGATGTCACATCTCGCCCTGGACTCGACCACATCCCAGGCTCGATTCCGCTGTAACACGATGTTGTCCGCTTTGGGCCCCTACCACACCCTTATAGTTTTGTTTTTGGGAATTCACACAAGAACTTCTCAGTGGGTCACCCATCCTGGAATTGCTCTCGCGCGAACTCGCTTAACTTCGGAGTTCCGATGAACTTCGGAGCCAATGAGCTCCCAAAAGGCCTCACGCTAATTGGAGGTGGGAATGTACATATAAAGCTTATAGGATCCTCACCCATGGGCGATGTGGGATCTTACAATCCACCTTCTTAGGGGCCCAACGTCCTCGTTGGCACATTCGCACCACACGACAGAGTGGCTCTGATACCAAACTGACACGCCCCGACTTGGGAAGGTAGAAGCATGCTAGCCATCACTGTGAAGTGATGTAACCATAGGGGTAAGTGATATAAAAAGTGAATAAAGTGTGCATTCGTGTGAGTTCCTAGAAACAAAACTATGAGGGCGTGGCCGGGGCCCAAAGTGAACAATATCGTGTTACGGAGGACCTGAGTCTCGGACATGACAGAATGGACCTTGGGGAGTGTAATGGAAGCCTTCAAAGTTCCTAAAACTTTATAACTCAGAATGGTTGAGTTTTCGATGTCGAACTTGTGAGGTTCAAACTCAGTACTTTGAGTTCGACGAGTTCGTGACCAAGTTACAAAGTTTTAGGAACTTTGAAGGCTTCCATTGCACTCCTCGAGGTCCCTAAAGAAGCTTTGGTGAAGAAACCACGTCGAAACGGCTGAGTTTCGAAGCGTTCTAGTTTGGCCTGAACTTTCGAGGCGTTTTTCGAAAACCTCCGTCAACTTTTTGGACTCCAAACAGGTATAACGCCATTTTACACATCCTTAGCTTTAAATCCATATAAAGTGGGTTAAAAATGGATGAAAAATGAAGGAGATATGTTAAATTGAAAATTTTCCAGATTCTTGCAGAAATCGAGTTGTAGATGGTGGTGCTGACGGCGACGACGAGGGCGAGGAAGATCAGAGAAGGTGACGGAACATTCCCAATAAAGCCTGCTGCTGTAGTGGGTTAGGCCTCCTGCCCATGGGCTTGGAAATGGACCTGGGCCTTCTATCTAGGGTTTTGGTCCATGCGCTGCAAGAGCAGCCTTGCTGAGGCTTAGGCCATGGCCTTGCCGCGGCTGCTGGGTCACGGCAATGGTGGTGGTGCTGCTCCGTGGCGGTAGGGCTCCTCCTGCCATTGCGTTGAGCCTTGAGGATCTCCGTCGTGGGGCTATGTCTTCGTCTCCATTCTCTAGTCCAAATCATTGTACGTACGGGGTTCCATTCGTCGTAGTTTCTGAATTTCCTATCATTGTATCCTTTCTTCGGGGATTGATCAAGAAACTTTTCTAGGAAAAATTAAATGATACAGCATGTGAGAAATTCAACATAATAGAAAATTCAAGAAAAATTAAATGATACAACATAATAGAAAATTCAACGTAATAGAAATTTTGAGAGCTTTTGCAACCCTAAAAAAAGCCCTATAAATACCCTATATTCTACGAAAATGCACTTACAAAACAGTTAACACCTTTGATAAAAAAAACCTAAGCCTCACGCGCCCACGAGGTGGGGGAGGAGGTGGTTACGTTAATGTTTAGGGCTTTTTTAGGGTTGTAAAAACTCTCAAAATTTTGGTAGAATATAGGGTATTTATAGCGATAGGGCCGGCTATAGTGTTTAATGGAGAGATATTCTCTAAATATTCCCAAGATATTCTCTAAATATTCCCAAGATATTTAATAAGAAATAATATCTTGAGATAATGGTGTAATTATCCCTAATTGATATAAATTAGGATACTTACTTGATTGGAGTCAATCTTCAAATAGGAATGTATTAAAGATAGAATTTGGGTAATTAATCATTTTCTTTAATTCCTTACCAAGGGCAGGTGAGTTGTGAGCAGTTGTATTCAGCTGCTGAGACCTCCAGGAATGCTGGGCTGCGTGTCGTAGCATCTGAGAAGCCTGCCCATATATTGAGGGCAATCTTGTGTTTCTTGAATAAAAGTCTACGTGTCGCCTCTAAAATTTTTGAGATTATTTTAGGCTCCACATCATTTACCTACATTTTAACAGTAATATAGGTAAACTATTTGCACATAATAATTATAATAATAAAATACATGAAATAAATTAAAATTTTACCAACAAAATATAGGAATGCTGTTTGATTAAAAAAAATTAAACAAACGAATCTACAAAATATACGTAAATTTTTTAAAATCTTTTTGTGAGAATATATATTATTGGTAGGTATATATATTAGTATTTATAACTTGACTTTCCATGTGGGATTCATTGCTCATCATGGTTAGAGTGAGTTATTATGATAATTTACATGATTCGGATATTTTGTGATAATAGGTCACTTATTTATCCACATGGCAGCTTCTTTAATATTTGAGTTAACTCGCATTTTTAATATTAAGTTTTGTTTAAAAAACATTAGTTGTAAAGATCTATTTTTAAAGAGCTCACCCTAAAACAAAATACAACAATTTTTATTTGGTGGCTAGTCTCTATCAATTTTATTTGGCTCAACAACTCAATCAGTTTCACTTTCTTTAATATCTAATTGATTAATTGTTTTAAAAACTAAAGAATTTTCCCTTTCAGCCTTTCTTCGACGGTGCCGTTGGATTAAATTTAGTGTTTCTTTATAGAACCGTATTCGTCTATTTTCTTCACTACAAATGAATTCTTAGTGATTTTGAATTTGTCTAAATTTTATACAAAAATGATCTATGAATAATATATTAAATATAAACGGTTCAGATCGTCAGTAACCACCATTGGTTTTTCTAAACCAATAATCATCGTAACTATCAGTTCAACAATAAAGTGTATATTTCATCTTTGCTTGAAGTAAGCTTACTTACTAGCTCGTCAATTTGAGGGTTGAACTGATCATATATCGCGACGTATATCTGATGCATTCGGACGGTGCCAACCCTCTTCATTCTCCAGTTATGAAGTGAACCCTTGCATAAGTGTCATATACTGAATGCATCTTGCTCTTAATTACGATTCAAATAATTGAATTGAAAATTTTGTGTTGTCGATTCAGACTCAGCTCGTACGTGGCCCTTGCCAAGTCTATCCATCGTTGAATTTTAGCGTTCACCATTGATGTACAGTATAATATATGATCCATGCAGATCTTTGTGTGGGCACAATACTTGATACAATGAAAAACTTGATTTGGTTGAGGATGAATTTCAGGCTTGTATTTTATACGACACGTCCTGAAAGAGTGGGCTACTTTGAAGAACCCACCAGCTGGTCCTTTAAAAAAAAATTTAAAAAAAAATCTAGCTACTTTCTAAACCATTATTTTTTTAGAACAGACCATTACTTTATATAGAGATATGATAAGTAGGTTTTATATTATATATTTAACCCTATTCTTAGTATATTTTGGTTAATATCTTGGAAGAATTTTGATACTTTGAATTGTATTTCCAATATAGGACTTTTGACTTCCTCTAGAGCAAAACATGGTCAAATGGATAAATTTTGGAGTAATTTCAATTGGAGGACGTTCATGAGTCACTTAACTTGATCGTATCAAACTATCAGATTTTTCTATTAAGCGGTGATTTTCTGGTGATAAAATAAAGGAGCAATGTGCAGTCTTGGAAAAATGACGTTTCGGAATTGAATTGCGTTTTTGGAGCCCAAGATGACCTTGGATGGGTTCGTGGCCTTCTGAAGATGTGTTCAAAAAGTTCCAATCTTTAAAACAAGCTATCTTGGGTTGGATTTGGAGGAGATTTGAGGCTAAAACGCTGCTGGACAAGTACTTTGCAGATTCTCCTAGTTTAATTAGAACTTTATTTTCTTAGTTATTTTATTATTATTAGTTTCCTAATTAGAAAAAGACCAAAAAACTAGGGTTTGGCATTGGATTTTTAGGGGGGAGGGGGAGGGGGGGTTATATTGCTTTTGCAGTTCCTAGTTTTTGGGGGAACGCTTATTTTTATTCAACTTTGGAGACAGAGAACTTTGTTAGGGTTCTTGGAGATTTTCTACTTTAAGGTGTTTTCATTCTTTTTCTTCTTAATAATATTTTCTATGATTCTAATTATGAATATGCGTAACTAATTCTCATTTGCTAGGATGAAGCCTTGAGCCTTAACATGACTATGTAATTTTTATTTAATTGTTTATGATTGATTGCATGCATGCTTTGAATTATTGATCACTGTTTTAAACTATCTAATTGTCTTGATGACTGGCCACCATTAGGGTTTTTAGACAATTAATCGGATGCAATTCGGTCGGAATATCACCGGAGGATTGAGTATTGCTTCTTGTGATTGATAATTGTAATTTCATCTAAGGTGAATATCACGCTCTTAGGGATTGCATGGTTTTTCAAAAGGTTTTCATAGAACTTAATGAGTCTTGTATGTTCATATTTGATTTGAATATCACAGACGGATTGCATGTTAGATATACGTTCTTGCTTGACTATCACGAGGAGAATATATATTAGGAAAATCTAACCTTCAAAGTGAAATGTGTAGATCATAAGTAATTGATAGAAATTCATAGGGTTGCTAGGTGATGGTGGAACCCTAGTGCTTTTATAAATTGGTATTTAAAACTCTTTCTTTTGTCATATTAGTTTTTAATTAAAATTTGTTTTTAATATTACCCAATTTCAAAATCATCTTTCTCAATTTTTAATTTCAAGTAACTGATTAGGAATTGTTTTTTCGTAAATTATTAAAATAGTCCTTGAGGAGAACAACCTTGCATAAGTATCTATACTACAACATCCTTGTATTCTTGCAAGTATTTTGTAACAGCTCGTTCTGGAAAATATTTATCGACGTTGTGAATTGACGTAAATGCCTTTGAGTGATGGGTGTGTGTTTATGTATTGGTTTAGTTTTAGGTAAATTATTTCATGCCCTAAATAATTGGAACCAATTATAACTAAGATTTCCTTAGTTTGTAATTGGTTACATTTGGACCACACATACATCATCTTTCCTTTCTCTTTCTTCTCTCCCGTAGTCTCTTTCTTCCATTTTTGTACAGACAAACCTCAAAACCTTCCCAAACCTTGTAGATCGAAGGTTTTGAATGCACCATTGTGTTCGTGAGAACCATACGAGTTCAAAGACACCAGTTTCAAGTAAGAACTCCTTCGTTTTCACGGGGAAAATCCTACCCCGAGATTTGCACTGTTCATGCAAATTTTAATGCATGATTTTTAGGGAATCTCAAGCTTATAGGAAGCTTAAGGAGGTCCTTACGAAGCTCGGAGTGCTTCGTTGGAACATTTTGGACGTCGGAACACCGAGATCGAAGAGTTTCAAATTTGGCCTAAACTTTCGAGGCTTTTTTCGGTGAATCCCCGGCGAGTTAGGGGTCGGGACATGTATGGTTTTGTTCGTCTTGGTGAGATCTTCAAAATGGTATAAATTTCATAAGATTTGGTGAAGAATCAAGCGAGATATAGTGTTTTAAAGTTTTGCCCAGAAACCGGCAAAGTCGCGGCAACCAGTGACTCGCCGGAGAAGAAGACAAAATATTCCGTTAGTTTTAACGAAATATTCTTAATGGCAGTAACGGCGTCAATTAGTTTTAACGGAATATTCCAACGGCGTTAGTGGATTCCGTCAGGATTCTCTGTGCGTGGGGGCGCATTTTGCCGTGCACTCGCTGGCGCGTGAGGGCGCGTAAGGCACAAAAAAATTATTCTAAAAATATATGGGGGTTTGTGGAGTTGTGTAGATCACATTGGTATATTCAAATACCAAAATTGAGCAATGTATGAGAAGTTATTTTGCTAATCTCATTTATGTGCTTTAAAATAATGCTATTTCAGTTACTTCTCATATAGGTGAGACCTATCCGGAGGACGAGCTTAGCCAGGCTAGACGTGGGGGTTACGACCCGGCTACTTACCAGTGAGTGGGCTTTTGGTTTTCCGTATATACCTATATACTTACTGTTTTTCCCAGAAAATGAATTTGAATGATTATATGATTTGAAACGCCATGCAAAGTATCTGCCTATTTTATTATGCATTCATTGTCGCATATATTTATGATTGGTGCTGTGGACGCACATGTAAGTGTCAGGTAAGTTTATATAATGGTTATGATGAGAATGATGAGAATGATGTGATATGATGAGAATGATGAGAATGATGTGATATGATGAGAGCTCATAAACCTGCACCTTGATATTAGTGCTCCAGCCTAGAGTTAGGGCATAGTCCTTCACGTGATGTTCACCTCCCGCACCGTATGCTCGCCTTGGATCCAAGTTAGGTGCACAGTCTGATCGTATAGACCATTATAAGTGGGTTCGACTCATAGGTGACCCGCGATTATTCGCACAGTCTTCACGTGACCGTAGCACTAGAGCACGTTTATTATATATTCAGTTATGTTGTGCAGACCACTAGAGGTGATATTGATTGTGTGCAGTATATATATATATATATATATATATATATATATATATATATAAATAATATATATGATTGATTGAAATTGAGTATGAGCTATATATTCAGCTGAGGGTTAATTTGATACCTGACATTTGTACTTAGTCATTGAATTACGATTAGCCTTCCCTGGCAATACTTTAGCATGACATATATGTTTTTATGGCAGGATTTTGAGATATATATGTATATGAATATAAACTTTATTTCTAGGAAACTATACAGGTTTTACGGAGAAGGATTATAACTTTTGAGAAATGAATGATTTTGAAAAGCTTTGTTTTTGTCCACTCACGCTTTTGTTTTTCGCCTCTCCAGATTCTAGGTAGCTTTTGTCGTTGGTGGCTAATGAGGATTATCCGAAGGTTTTGACAGAATTCACTCATGTAGGACACCCTTTGGTGTTAATTGAACTTATTATTTTCTGCTTGACTGCATTAGACTATTTATTCTCTGGTTCTGTAAAAGCATTATAAATCCTCGCACTAGCACACTACCTTAGCTTGGACTACTAATCATTTGGTTTTAATTCGTTAGTAATTCATATTATTAATCTTGCTTCCGCACTGTGCACATAATTATGTCACTCTCACGTGACGGCCATCATGCCTTGATTTAGGTCGGGGTGTGTCATATTTCATGTGATTTTGCCTCTATTTACATAGACGGTAAAAATCCTATCAAGATATATACACAAATATATGTATATGTATTTATGAGAACCAGATGGAATTATATCAACAGAGCAGAGACATTTTTAGTTTGAAATTTTGTACATCTAAAGCTGGACAAGAACCATGCATTCATATTGTAATTAAGGGTGTTGGCCTTTGGGAGCTTATAATTATGAGATCCCCTTCTCAAAGCAGAAAGCCGTGTCATATGAAAACGATGTTTATGGCTCCTCGTCGTCACATACTTGACAATTGAATTGCTTGGCAAGTGGGTAAACCCTAGAGTTTCAACCAATCATGATTTTGACATTTAATAAAGCCAAGAAATTTGATGTATCAAATTTTAAACTGAACGTGATCCATATATAATTTTAATACAATGATATTATTTATTGTAGGAGTGAAGAAATATATTGGTACCGAATATGTCATTCACAAGAATTAAAACAAATACTACACCGATCTCGATCATTTAGAAGAACTACTGATAAACTTATAATTTCTTGTACCCAATATATACGTTAATACAAGAAAGGAAAACCAATACATACCCAAATAAGCAAAACTCATTCAATAGATTTCTGCGTCTATTAAAACAAAACGGCAATAAATTAACATGTTGACCGCTTAGCGCAGTGGATTAGCGCGTTTGACTTGCATTTTTATTTTAACATTTTATTCGGGATCTAATTTAGTGTCCATTTTATATTGGGCCGTCCATGAGGATATATATCTTGTCCATTACCAGGTAGGCCCGAAGTTGGCTCGGTTTATGATTTGGGAGCAGTTTAGTGCAACTCTAGCTGATCTTTACATCATATTCTAGGACGAACAATTGAAAGACATCTCTCTCACGCTCTTCTCAAATCATATCTACGACTTAACATTCAATTAATATCTCAAATTTCCTTTTAGTTATCATAAATGTGTGTCTTTGGTTTGTCACATCACTAAGAAATATAAGCTAGTCACTTAAATTTCTTCGACAACATGTCAAGTATTGTTACAATACTTATTCTCAATAGCGGAGATAAAGTCCTAACTATGGATCATGAATTTGAATGACCCAAATATGTATGTTTATCTTTACTCTGAGTCACTGAGATGTGATGAATTTGAATGAGCCAAATTTGAATGACCCAAATATGTATGTTTAGTAATCAATCCTTACTCTGAGTCACTGAGATGTGATGACTTTATAGTACATCAAACTTAATCAAATTCAAAGGAGAAGACTAAGGATTATGAGCTATATTAAGCTAGTAATTATGAGGTGTGTTTTCATTGTGATGAAATTCTTGCTCCTCCAAAGTTCATATACTCATACATAATGTTTTATAAATGTAGAGTTGTAGATCCTGAATGCACTAATTAACATAATACCAAATTTGACACACCTCGACCTTATTGTCTAGTTGGCACCAAAACTAGTTGACAAAGCCATGATGATCTGCATGAAAATTTAATTAAAGTTACCAACAATTAGAATCTATCGAAAATTCAGCACAACTTCCCCAAAAATAGGGATAAGCCCAAATTAAAACACTTAATAGGTCTACAATCCTCTATTACATGCGTAATAATATTCAAAGAATATTTTCAGAAATACAAGTTTTACTAATAAAGCTGAGTAGATAGCCTGCTTTGTGAAATCCCATTCCTGGATTTCACTATTATAATCTACATATTTGTATTATTGAAATTTTATATTATTTTGCGGGAATTTATATTAATTTATATGAATTTAGATTTTAATTAAACTAGTTACAAAGTTTGAAGTTTGGAACTTGGTTATTTAAAATTCCTAGACCTTTTGAGGTATCAATTTATATTTTCAAATAGAGTTTGATCTCACAAACGTGTAGGAGCAAACCACTAATGAAACGGAGTTATAACGAATAAGATATGCACGAGCAAAGTTAGGGGCGAAATGGTCATCTGATCATAATCTGGAATGCTCCAAAAAATCTAGAAGCGTCACTTGGATGACTGTGATGGAGAAAGAAAAGAGATGGATGGCTGAGATTGAAGGAAAAGAAGAGAAATGAGAGATTAGGGGTGGCCAATCAAAAAGAAGGGGAAAAGAGAGGGGACCGATGGGAAGGGAGAAGAATGAAGGAAAGGAGAGAAGTGAGGAAGCACACAACCCGGACCCCCTCATCCTTGGCCCATTTTGCGACTTGGCCAGGTCAGAAACAATGGAACCCGTTGGTTCTCTGGCCAAATTCTGGCGATTTAAACCGAGCCACCACCTAGGAAGTACTCCACAACCCTTTCTTTACCATTTCCACCTCAAATCCGAAGAAATTGGGCTCAGAATCATAAAGAATTGCATTGGTGGGTGCGACAGACCATGCCGGCGATCGGCCATTTTTGAATGCAATCACATCGATCTCCACCACCATTAGACTCTTCTTGAGGCCAAGAACAAAGCCCAAACAACCTTGGAGGCGGCGAAGCACCGGAGAAGTCGAATCGAAGCCACCTATTTCTAGGGTTCTCGGCGGATTTAAGGCACTTTAAGGCTTTTCTCGACCAAATTAGCTTTAGTCATAGGTATGAAACTTGCTTCACTCGTTGAGATCTTCATTTTGGTAAATTTTGGTAAATTTTAAAATTAGTTGAATTTTCCAGCTGCCACGTGCGGCGGTGCGTGGGCCGAGAACCCACGGGACCATCCTATGCTAATTATGATGCTTCGATTCCATATTTGGCATCTGTTTAGTGAAATTCTGATGTTTTAATATAGTTTCATAATTGACTGCCTAGTTGGCCGTTACTTGACTATTATATGAGTTGACGATCCGACCATTGGATCGGCACCTAACTTTAATACATAATAGTATGTAATATTTGAGAATATTAGGATTTGACGGATCCGAAATCTAATGTACGGATCTTCCCGAAGTGGATTTCTAAGTTTGTCAAATCAAACGTTGACAGCCACTTAATCTTAGCAATTAGCGGATATTCAACTGTTGGATCATAATGAAGTTTTAATATGTTGTTCTATAATCATAATATGGACTTTAGGAAGTTATGGATCAGAAGTCTGATAAGAGGATCTTCCGGTTTAGATTTCTAGGGTAGTGGACCATACCCTCGATCTTGATCTACTGTTGACTTTTTAGTTATCTGGCTTGAGTTCTTCTAGCGTGTCACTGATCTTAGAGTGTTGTTGAGATTCCATGGAGCTTCTTGGGCTCAGCGTGAAGACGTGTCCTTCTCGTTTGACGCATGTCTCGATTTACGTACTAGTGTCACCATATTGTGTATACTTGGTTATTACATGTGATTTCTATTGAATTATGTTTGAGATACAAGTATTTGGTGAAGTCACATGTGGACGTATGACGGGATCAGGGCATGACATGCTTGGTAATAATGTGTTAGAGCTTTGGGCGGATGCCTCAACGTTGAATATGCTCACTATAGTTGCTACTGATTATTGTGACATAGCATACAATATCATATACCAGTCGTAGCTAGTGTAAGCTGGATGGTAATATAATCATGTCATTACTAAGTAGTCTCGAAGTAATGACAAGCTGACAACATGGTTGTATAATCATGTCATTAATGTGTAATCTTGAAGTAATAACAAACTGAGTAACTGTATAATCATATCATTACATAGTAATGACAACCTGAAAGCGTGGATGTATAATCATGTCATTACTCAGTAATCTTGACATAACCACAAGTTGAGAGTATATCTGTATAATCATGTCATTACAAAGTAATCTCAATGTAATGACAAGCTGAGAGTATATCTATATAATGATATAATCATATTATTACAGAGTAATCTTGACATAATGATAAGCTAAAAGTATATATGTATAACCATGTCATTACTGAGGTAATCTTGACGTATTTATGAGCTGATAATATATCATACATGTGTAAGCTAGATGTCATGTTTGTAGAATGGACAAGCTAAATATAAATCATGCACATGTAAGTTGGATGTCATCTCATTAGTATGGACAAGCTGAATATATATGTTACCCATGTATGATTTATATTCATCTTACACGTGTTAATTCTTTATTTTATGTGATGTATCCACGATAATATCATATAATTTCTTTCAATGGAGAAGGGATCTACCTTCTTATATTTCTAAATCTAGGATTTGACTTGTATCATACACGCGTAAGCTGGATGTCATGTTCATAGTATGGACAAGTTGAATATACTTTATTTATTCTTTGTTACTTTTATTATTTCCCATATACATATTAATAGATATATAATTTGTGTCATAATTCATCAATTAATATAGTTTTTTTTTTGTACATGAAACCAACGGGTCATTGATATTTTTATAAGAAGTTTTTTATTGAATGGTTAAGTTATTACTAAACAAAGAAGAATTGAAATATTATATTTCTGAAACCATATACTTAGACTCCCTATCCCTATTAAGTATATATATACTCACTTAGGTATACTTAGTATAATATAACAATTATATATGAATTATAAGATATCTTTATAACAATATAAGGATACGGTTAAATTATAAAACAATAAATAATTGGTACAAATATTAAATTCAGGTACCCATTCTATGACAACTCTCAACAGTCTCCCCTCCATTTTTGAGCCTTTAGTGGGCTTTGTATTTCCAGCAATTGCAATGACTTCTTTATCTCTTTACACGTGTATGATTTATATACAGCTTACACGTCTATAATCATGTCATGACATCTAGCTTACACATGTATGATTTATATTCAGCTTGTCCATTCTATGAACATGACATCCAACTTACACGTGTATGAATATAAATCATACACTAAATGTCATGTTTGTAGTATGAACAAGCTGAATATATCTATCTTACACGTGCAAACTAGATGTCATGCCGTAGTATGCAAAAACTGAATACAAATCATACACATGTAAGCCAAAAATATAATCATACATAATACGATCTGTTATTAACCCGTAAAGTCTGTTTTCTCGCAAACGTAATTGAAATTATATTTAATCTTATGGTTGCATCTAACTTTCGAGTTAGACTGCCTACGTATTAAACTCAAATCTTGTATTTGCTATGGCTTTTAAAATTCTTCTGAAATTATCTAGCATGAAAGTATAGAGTTCCAAAATTGCTCGACGAATCAATCTAACAATTAGGATTCCAGACCAATTTCAAGAAATCCTAATAATGTAAGGTTCAAGACCAACTCAACGAAACCCAAACCCTAGAATGCATATGGTCCCCCAATGCTTATTGAACAGGCAAGGCCATTCATCTACCACACTGCTATATGGTGCATGCTAATTATTACACATCATGCATCATAAACCAAAACATCAGATTTATAAGCATTACTTGTCGATTCTACATATCAACCAAGTATCTTGTTATACGAAGCATAGTACGGGAAATGCTCTTATATACTAGTTTTATTGAAATTCTAATAGAGTCCCTGACTCGTCTAACATGCTAAAAATCACACGTTATCACTACATTCATCTCTAACAAATACTAGTATATAGCGCCAAGTTCAATAGGGCATTCATATTATATAATCATTATTACGTTAGTCTAAAGAATGCTTTGAAATTGCATTGTACAAATGAATAGTTTTTTGACCCCAATTTCACTCTATTTATGGACATGCCATTGAAATTTGGGTTTTGTTTTTTCTCGGTGAGGTATGCTTAGAGAAGCGGTGAGGCATGAAGTGACGCCTAAACCGAGGGTTGGTTTCAGAGATTTGGTTCTAGCTGGAAGCTATCTTTGCAAGCATTGATGATGATTTCTCCCAGCTGGCAGCTTCAATTCCCTTCAAAGCTAAGTGTCCCTTTTGAACAGAAGTTTCCCTTATTTCACTGTTTCTGGTTTAAACCTGCTTAGAAACCTGTTTTTTTTTTTCTGGTTTGTTTTCTGTCTGGTTCTGGTTTTGGTTCGGTTATTCAACTTTTAGTTGGGAGTGCAAGATGTGTTTTTAAATTATTAAATTGGGATAGAAAAACAGATATTTTGTGCTGCTTTCTTCACTATTTGATAATACCACTTCCTCTTCTTGTGTTGGTCTTTCAGTGTTATAGCTTTTCTGCAGAAATCAAACTGTATGCAATTTGCCCCTTTTTGTTCATTACCCTATTATTTGTTTCCCTTTTTTGTTCATGGCTTATTGTTTTTTGTTGTGGTGATGACCGTGTGAATTAAATACTCTGTTATCTGTTCCTCTAAAATACATGATCCATCTGATTTTTTTTCGTTCGCAGATGATGGTGCATGGTTGAGGTTTTTATGCTATCACTCTATTGGTTGCTTTATGATTGTAATTTTTTGTTTTAAAATGTGTATGTTGTGTGTGATGTACAAATTAGAGTTAAGGTTTGTACATGCAGTTTTAAATTGAGGGGGAGCCAGAATTTTGTTATCAGAAAAAAAATTGATTGAGGTTTCATCTGGTTGTGTTACGGTTGCCTAATCTGTGGTTCGTAGCGACTGTGATCATTTCTTGACAAATATATGGAGTTGTGCTGTTTTTGGTGGGGAATTATGGTTGATGATGTTAACAATGGATTGAGTCTTTCTGTTTGGTATGATTATATCGTTGAACAAGCATGGTTTTAAAGTGGATGCAGATGACAATTTTGTTTGCACGAGAAAATGGTTGAGTTAGTGGTTTTTAATCGTTTAATTGTTGTGGCTTTGCTATGATCCATGTTCCAGCGTTGTTTGATTGGCGCAAATAGATTTTCATTGTTGTTTCTCAGCTGTTATTTTCGTTGTTGTTCTGTGAGTTAGTGTTAATGGCTTTGCCGTGTTTACGATTTTCAGGAACTTGGATCGTTGGACAGAGCACTTGGCCCTTTGGCTTTTGAGGTATATGTTGGAACTTTTGATTTTGAGTTGAACTTACTTTGTCCCACGTTGGCCATTCCCAAGTAATCTCTTCACTTTATAAGGCTTTGTCCCTTATAGAAAGTGACTGGAGGTTAGGCCTTGGAGAATAAAATTGGGCTCACCCTTGGGGTTGGGCTTTGGGGTGTGATAATTAATTGCCAATTAATATATATTTAATTAATTAAATTCGAATTTAATTTTTAAACTCAACATACTTATCTTTTCAGATGAAGTCTGCAAGCGTATCTGAAAGATGGAGCAGCACAACCCTTGCATTGAACAGTCGCCTCCCCAACATGTCTGTTGCGAATATACATATGCACACTATAAATATATGCATCTGCATGTCATTCAACTCACTGAAAATCATCAATCTTTCTATATCAAGCATATTGAGAGAACCACAAATAAATTCGCCAGAAGTCTAGTTTTCCGGTGCTGGAATTCTAAACTTTAGATCGTTGAATCCTGGTGAAGCAGAAGTCCGTAGAACTACTAGCACAGAATAGGGACGAAATTTTTGTTTCAAGGACATTGCGGTACGCAAGCCTCGATCTTTACTGTTTCTGTGTAATTTTATTTCGTTGTTAGTACACTGTTCATTCATATATTCGCATTTATAATTTATTAGCATATATAAATTATCATTGATTGTTGATATATCTCCAACAGTATATTTATTTGCAGTTGTTATGGTGGAATGTGCAATCGTTATGTCTTAAGTTGAGCCTGGTTCTTCAATAAAAATAACCAAATGTGTTGAGTTTTGCATGTGTTTCGCGTGAAAACACCAAGTTATGATGTGTTTGTCGTTGTAAACATTATCAACAACTTTGGCATTTCATGTGTTCGCATGATAAAAATGGCTAATATATTGAGTTTGAAAATAAGGGTTTGGGGTTCACTATCTTTCCATGTGTATAGTTTTACCCCATTTTTCGTCTCTTTATAATTTCAATTATCTTTCAACAACGTAATCACTAAGCTTATTAAATTCATTAACCAGGTGATTTTGGATTCAATCCAAAGGTTCCTATTTTTCAGATTGGTGTTGTCTGTTCCCTTGTGGTAGTGAGATTGGTAAATCATTGCATTTTTACTAAAAGTATTTGACTTGTGTGTTCTAAACTTTTGAGCTCATTTCGTCTCTAATATGTCCTCTTGGAGCTCTTATTGTGATCGTTCTTCTATTTCTTTTATTCAAAATGTTTTACATTTCTCATTTAATTGGTGTGCCATGCCTTACTTCAGTTTGTATGTTTTTATTTTTATTTATTTATTTATTATTATTTTATATTTTATATTTCGGTTATCATTTGCCATCTTGCTTCAGTTTAAGTGGTCATTTCACCTTAGTTTATTAGACCACAACAGATGTTATTATGAGACCATTATATTGTAATTGATTCTAATGACGGAGGTTTATCGAAGATGATGGCTAATGCTTAAGCTTTCATTGGTTAATATCTCTTGAAACTTTTGATTTCATTTATCTTATTGACCTCTCTCTCTCTTTTTCTCTCAACAGTTGGGATGAGTGGGTAGGGTTGGATCATCTGATGAAAAACACTGACGAGAATAAGAAGAAGCACGAGTACCTCAACCAGAAACAGGGAACAGACAATAATGCAAAGCTAATACGCACAACACATACTAAACTAAAAAGTTATCATGGTTGGGTTTATCATCTTTTAACATTTCCCAATCATGAAATTTGGATTTATTCTTGAATGTTAGATGTAGGGTGTGGAATTCTGGCATGTGACATGAACCATCCTATTTTTGGGCGAGCTTTGAGGTTTAACGGTCATACCCTTCATAGGGGTAAATATAATGGAAATGGGATACTGAAAAAGTAACAATGTAGTTAACTAATTTACCAACATGCATTTTACGATCATAACTTGAATATGGTTCTTGAATTAGGATGCCAAGAGGTTAGGTACTGAAAATATATCCTGTTTTACTAACTTCTCTTGCAATTTGAAGGTGTATATAATCTGCATTTGTAAATTTTGGAAGGTGGTAATTCACCGATTCTCATTGATTGAAATTGTCTTTACAATACTACTATATGTAGTCATATATTTACAATCAATTCCTACAAACTAGCTACTAATAGACAGCTCATAATACAAAATAGGAATATAATTAATTACAATATATGGCAAGTATCTTGATGATGATCCTTGACTTTCTCAACAGCATTGTTCTTACTGTTATGTGCAGCGTCAACAGGGAAGAAGTGAAAGAATGACTCTGTCTATAAGGTATACCTCCAGGTCATTATACATATCTCTCTGTTCATATTATTTCCTTTTCATTCTTGCTATATTATTGGGTTATTATATTTGTGTACAGATATTAGTGTATTTGTTAATTGGATTTCGATAATTAGAGTTCAAATATTACATTGTTATAGAGATACCAATTTCTCATATGATTGCAATTTGCATGTCGATATGTGTTATCTGATTCAATCACAAAATTTGTATCCCTTTAGCTAATAGTATGTTCATTTGATGAACTGGGTTGGCTTTAGTTTTAGGTTTTATTATGCGGTATGCAGTTGGTCAGTTCTTGAACATATTCTCAATTTAGAACAAGAGAAACTAATGATTCTTCTGAATGAAAATGTTTCAGATGGGTTTCAGTGATGCTAATTTCGCGAGGTTCATAACGCTGATTTGATTCTCTCATAAGAAAGGATCTCCTCTCTGGCTTTCTGGGCCAAGTCGTCGAAGCTCTCTTTGTAAGTAATTTCTCACCTTTTTCTTCATATTTACCCCCGTCGTAGTAAAATCTGATTTCTTTGGTTAAATTGATTGTGCCAATAAGTTCATTTGCTTTCAATTTCTTAATTCTCTATTTGGTTGCTGGAAAAGTGTGGGAAAAATGATTTAAATTTACTTCCTTTTATGTTTTCGACTTCAATCTTCGTAGTAATTGTACCTAAATGAGCTTACTTTTATTACAGTTTTTGTGGAATTCCATCTTCTTTCGTAGTAATATTTTGAATTCGTCGACTTTGATATGATTAGACTATTGCAATTAAGCATTTTGATTAGATTTCAGCAAACAGCATAAGATTAGCGTGCTGGAATTCAATAAGATAGAAGCTAATAGAACACTTTGATATGCAGGAAATGCTTTGACTCAAAATGACCATAAAGACAATTGGTCTTATTAATGGTTGTCTTCTAGAGGAATTAAAGAAGGTACTTTTATATGCAGCTTCTGAATAGGGGGAATTCAATGTCATATATTGTCAAATATTATGTTATTGTGTATGTATTTACTTTGCATAAACTTGGTCTCACTTTTGATTGAATTGTTGCAGTTCTTGGTATAAGGAGCTATAGCTCCATTGAAGAAGTGAGAGGCAAACGACAATATTTCTTCAGTCTGGTATGTCATTTTAACAATTGGAATTCCACAATTTGATTAGTTTTGATAATTTCCGGAAGAAGAAGAAGGCCCTGTGTCCAAGTTTTAAAAAGCACACTTTGTAATGCTTCAAAATTTCATGTTTTTTTTCAAGAATTCAGACAGGCAAGATGCGGATACTTTTGACTTTATCAAGGTTAGTGAATTATGTGGTTTCTCCACGTGGTGCAATTTTATTGTTACACTTTGTAAAGCTTCAAAATTTCATGTTTTTTTTTCTTCCGGAATTCAGTGGTCCCCATCACATCCTGCTATTGTTAAAAACTTTATTCACGCTATTGCAGTTTATTCACGCAAAGAACTAGTATGTCCAAAAATATATGTTACTCGATTCTTAAAAACTTTATGGCATGACAAAATAAATTTACAAATTGCTAATTTTTCTGTTTTGTATAAAATCTTTGTTCACTCTACCTGAACAAGTACACATGTTAAGTTTTCTTTCATCTTATCTTTGGCACAGAAAGCACCATCAAAATTTAAACTTTTTTTCTTTTCATTCGGCTGTTGAGGAAGGGATTGTTGGTGGATGAAACCTTTAGGTAATTATCTGTTAATTATTGAACTCCCTCAATCATGAGTTTTGACTCAGAAGAAGATTTTGATGATGACAAATACTACATTGAATTTTGTCTCAAATTGTATTGAAAATTGTAGTTTGGAGCAATTTTTATGAGGAAGCAAGATGAATCCTAAACATATGCACTACTACAATACAGGCTATCACTGTCAGATCTAAAACCGACATTAAATAGTGATTGCGTCAGAAAATTGGCAAAAATCCGACGTTAAATCATGTAATGTCGGGTAACCATAGCGACACATTTGCTAGCGTCACTAAAGGCCTTCAGCGTCGGATTGTATAATTAATCCGCCACAAACTAGCGTCGGTTCAAAGCGACACTTAAACCAACGTCGGTTTAAACCGACGTAATATAATTAAATAAACATTATAATATTCAAACCAGTGTCGCATTAAAGCGACGCAAACTAATAAAATATTACACGTAATGTCGGAGCAAACCGACGTTGTTTAATAAAATAATTATAAAATTTTAAATATGCGTCAGATTCCACCGACGTTATCTTATATAATAATAACCTATATAATTAAACCGACGTTATATAAATAAATAACTATATAATTAAACCACTAGTGTCGGCTAAAACCGACGTTGTAGAATAAAATACTATATATAATAATAACGTATTTTCCGTTAAACCGACGTTACATAAATAAATAACTATATAATAATAAGGCTAGTGTCGGCTAAAACCGACGTTATTCAACACCGACGTTAAAAAAAAATAAAATAAAAAAAAAACGTTTTCAATATTATAATCATTATATCACCAAAAACATTCATAAAAATACTTAACAAAAAAAATACTTAACAAAACATTCATAATATAAAAAAACTTGTCCGTCGCAATAAACGTTAAATCCGACATCACAAACATAACAAACAAAAAATAAAATATATAAAACGATTAAAGTGTCATATTTATCCGACAAGAACCACATAAACTACTCAACCACATTTGACCCTGAATGTGGCCCAGATTCCTCCCTTCCTCGACTTCCTTCACTTCGATGAACACCTCGGCTTCCTTCTTGCCCTAGAGATCCCCCATTCGATCCAAGAACCCCTGCAAAGTCCACGTCAAATCCAACACCCGCTTCAATTCCAGCACCTGCAAGCATTCGAGAAAACTCCCCAGTTGGAGCTTCAGGCATCTCAGGTCGATATACTGGCATTTGATATGAAGGCTGCTGCATATATGACATGGGGTGTTGCTGCATATAAGGCATGGAAGGCTGCTGCATATATGGCATGGGAGGCGGCTGCATAGGCATCGAATACATAGGATATGGCCCCTGCTGATTATGGCCTACATAAGGATATGTAGGTGGCTGACTTTGGCCAGACCGTTGAGTAGGTTGACTCGGGCCCGACCGTTGAAGAGGTTGATTCGGGCCCGACTGTTGGCTGCCCGGGCTATTCGGCTGCTGTGTCGGAAACCTTTGCATAAACATTTCAAACAACTGATTCTGCCGCATATCATATTGTTCAATCCTACCCTCTAAGTAGGAAATCCGTTTTTCACTTTTTTCCTCCCTCATTTTCAATTGATTATTTTCAGTCATCAACACTGCCATTACGCTGTTAGATGACCTCCTAGAGGAATTAGGATTACAAGATGAAGAAGATGCATAGGTCACCATATCAGGAGTCACCCCATGACCATATCCCCTAACTCTATTACGAGTCTCGGGACCCATTATATCAACATAAACACGCGTTCTCAGTTCTTCACTATCCACTTCGCCCGACTCAAGCATAGTTTGCAGACTACTCTCCATTGTTGCCTTGCATTACAGTTTAAAAAAAAAAAATTGTTAAAAAAATAAATAAGCTATAGACAATAAAAGTTAATAACAGCTAAACACGAAAACGAAAAAATCATTTACCCCAGTGCGCTCCGATGATTCATCGACCCAACTCTTATCTTTTCTAGTGTGACATTCACGAAAAAAAGTTACTGGATCTGCCTCTTTACCGTGTGTCTTCCGCTTTATCAAAAAAAATTTATTCATACAAACAAATTTTTAAAACAATATATAATATATAAACAATTATTAAAAATAAATTTTTAAAACAATATATAATTTATAAACAAATAACATATTTTTATAATGTACAATCCATACAAAATCTTCCCGCCTTCTTGCAAATGATGTGGTTCCAGTAGTATGGTTCATCGTTTTCATTTGCCTATTAATTTTGTTTTGTTCTGCAATTTCCTGAAGAAAAAAAATGTTAGGACAATTTTAAACCGGTAATAAAAACAAACCATAACAATTACCATTGTTCTTTTACTATTCCAGTGATCCACCAATAGACTCCACTGTTCGGGATCCACATTAGGTGGAGGGTGGATGCGGTCCTCCTCTGCTCGTTTAGTGTAATATTTTTTTTTCAACGTGTTTCTATATTCCTTGTGGGCATGTTCCGCACATTTAAGCGTCATATAACGGATGACGGGCATTTTTACTATATCTTCATCTTCAAAAAAGATATTTCCCTACATCCCAAAAAAAAACCAAGCTAATCAATTATTTTTTAAATCATTTACATGTCCTATTTTCAGATAAAAATACAAATATTTATACCTTTATTCTCTCCCAAAAACGTTCCTTCGTTGGTTTATCAATCCTTCGCCAACTACTCACCAGCGGGAGAACATGGTGGTCTCTAACCTCCCCAGCCACATATCTCGCAAAAGCACCAGAGTTCTCACTAACACATTTTCCCGAAGCATCAAAAGAGCAGAGTTGCTTCGTCCACTTGGGAACTGAGGGACCTCGCGTCTTTTGAGTTGTTCCTAATTAAAATAACAACCACCAAAAAAAAATTAAAAACGACGAAAGACATGTCATTTTTCATTTTAAGCATAATAAATAAAAAATACAAAACAAAAAATGAATTAACTAATATATCAAAAATTACCGTCTTGGAGCTCCTCTTCTTGAACATGAGGTTGATCGTCATGAAGATTATCCATATCTCAAGTTAGTACGTGAGGAGGAGAGAGCGAGAGAGGGAAACGGGAGAGAAATGGGAAACGGGAGGACGAAATGGGAGAGAAATGGGAGAGCTAAGTGAAATGGAATTGGGAGAGAAGTCGGAAAGGGCTCAAGGAACAAAACTGAAATGGGAGATAAGTGAAATGGAAGAAGAATTGCGTCGGATTAAATGCCCCAATTTCCTAGGTGATTAAATCGTAGGGATTGCGTCGGATTAATAGCTATTGCGTCGGATTAATAGGTATTGCGTCGGATTAAGAGGTGTTGCGTCGGAATAAATCCCCAATTTCCGAGACAAACTCATTATGACAACGTTGACTGGCATGCAGCATTGCGTCGGAATATGCTAATATAGTGTCGGATTAAACCGACGCTATCCCTGCGCCCACTGACAGATGTGTCAGTAGCGTCGGAATAGGTCATTTAGTGTCGAATTAAACCGACGCTATATCTGGCATTGAAACCTGCTACGCTTTGACTGACGCGCCACTGACAGATGTGTCAGTAGCGTCGGAATAGGTCATATAGTGTCGGATTAAACCGACGCTATATCTGGCATTGAAACCTGCTACGCTTTGACTGACGCGCCACTGACAGATGTGTCAGTAGCGTCGGAATTTACTCATATAGTGTCGGATTAATCCGACGCTATCTCTGGCATCGAAATCTGCTACTCTTCGACTGATGCGCCCACTGACAGATTTGTCAGTAGCGTCGGAATAGGTTGAAACCGACGCTATCTTATTGTTAAAAAAATGGAAATTTCCCGCCCAACTATATTTAAACTAAACCGACGCATATGACCTATGCCGTCGGCTTAAACCGACAGGAAACGTTGAAAAAAAAAAAAAAAAATCCAACGTTATAAAATTAGTGGTTTTATTATCTTATATAATATTTTAACTTATATAAAAATTAAACCCAAATTTATATAAAAAATAAAAATAAACCCAAATTTAACTTATATATAATACTTAATAAAAAACAAAAATATAATTTTTTTTATAAGATATCATCACACACAAATTGAAACATCCTCTAATTAATACATAAAATAACTACTATGATTATTCCATGTCATCATCTGTTAGCTCGTCGTCCGCATTGGCATGATTAACGAAACCAGTAGGCAACGGTAGTGATTCCAGAAAAGGAGTTTCTTCCACGCCAATCCTTGTATGGAAATCTTCATTATCAAGAATTCGATCATCCAAGTTAGGTATGGCATAATCATCAATTGCATCACCATCTTCTAATATGTCAAACAAATCTCTCGGCTGGGTTCGAACAACTACATGCCAATTCTTTTCAATTGTGTCCTCCACGTAAAATGCTTGTGATGCTTGTGATGCTAATATGAAAGGATCATCGTTAAATCCCAATTGATTGAAATTCACCATAGTAAATCCATATTGATCGGTCTTCATTCCTCGTGCACTTTCACTATTAACCCATTCACACTTAAATAACATCACAACTCGACCCCTATCTCCTGCCTCAGTAGGCCCACAATATTTAATCTCGAACATTTCTACAACTCTGCCATAACAATTTACTTGCCCAATTGCTCCAGGAATATTTGCAGGTACAAAAACACCACAATTCTGATTCTTATGCCTATCATCCACAGATTTTATACGAAATCTAAACCCATGAACTATGTGACTTTTGTATCTACTCACAATCCTACTAGGATAATTAGCTAGCCAATACAAGTCTTGAGATATCAACGTGTCATTAGCATGACATTTTGAATTCATCTGTAATAAGTATAAAGATAAAAATTGACATAATAACTATAAATAAATAATGTGATAATTAAAATGCAAAACAATAAATAAATAATGTGATTGTTATACTCACATGTTGCTTGAACCATTCTGGAAATTCTTTCTTGCTTAGCTCCTTAATTTGTCTCATAGTTAACCTTTCTCGACGATATTTAGTTTTCAAGAATTCCTCGTGTTGCCTAGACAATTATGTCCAAATTTAGATAATTAATTTTTCAAAGTTAAGAAAATCAATAAAACATTAAGATGTATGATTAAACGTTTTTACCTTCTAAATGGGCTAACTTCATCACAATTATTTAGAATGTATTTATGGCACTGATCAAGAACATCTAGATCGAGCTCCACATTTTCTCCTGAACCCATATAACATCCTTTTGAGTCAAAAATTGATAACCCACCAGATACTCCACGTCCAATACCATCTTCATTTCGGCCTCTATGGGTACGACGAGACTCAATGTCTCTAAGATACATGGAACAGAAGGATAAACACTCATCCACCAAATATGCTTCAGCAATGGAACCTTCAGGACGACCTTTATTACGAACATAGCGCTTCAGTGTTTGCAAATACCTACAATTATAAAACAAAATATAAATGATTATAATTATTAATTAAAGTTATGACTACAATTGTAAAAAAATTATAAAAAATTATTAATTACCGTTCAATTGGATACATCCATCTATATTGTACAGGCCCTGCAAGAGCTGCTTCATCTGCCAAGTGAACTGGGAGGTGCACCATTATATCAAAAAATGCAGGAGGGAATATTTTTTCAAGTTGACATAATGTCAAGGCAATTCTAGAATTCAGTTGCTTGAATCCTTCCTCAGACTCCTTCTTACTACACAACTGTCTGAAAATTGCACTCAACTCTAATAATACCATAGTAACAGCTTTGGGCAAAACCGGGCGAATTGCAAGTGGGAGTAACTGCTGCATTAAAACATGACAATCATGACTTTTCAACCCATGTATTTTTCGTTCATTCACGTGCACACACCGTGACAAATTTGATGAATATCCATCGGGGACCCGAATAGTAGACAAGACTTTGCAAAACGCAGTTTTTTCTTCTCTGTTCAGCGTGAACAATGCTGGAGGTCGAAATGTTCTATTTCCTTCTCTACGTGGGTGTTGGCTACGTCTTATGTTCAAGAATTCAAGATCTGCACGTGCAGCCAATCCATCTTTAGACTTTTCTATATCTAGCAATGTTCCCACCACACTATCACATATATTCTTCTCGATATGCATAACATCAAGATTGTGTCTAATCAACAGATGCCTCCAATAAGGTAGTTCATAAAAAATAGATTTCTTCTTCCACTGACTGTTACTACTTGTACTGCTCGAAGTTCTTCTTCTGCGTTGCCCAACTGAAGCATCTTTGTTTGGTTTTCCAAAAGTAAATCTCAATGTAGAAAGTTCTTCGAGACATTGTAACCCAGTCCACTGCCTTGGTGCACTACGATGCTCTCGGCGACCATTAAAAGTTGTAGTTTGCCTTCGAAATCTATGATTATCTTCAAGAAAGCGTCGATGCCCCATATAACAAATCTTACGACTCGCCGGCAAGTAAATAGATTCTTTATCATGCATGCAATGTGGACAAGCTTTATAGCCATGCGTACTCCATCCTGACAACATTCCATAAGCTGGAAAATCACTTATAGTCCATAAGACAGCAGCCTTCATCGTAAAACTTTGGTTGGAATAAGCATCATAAGTGGGAGTGCCCACATCCCATAACTCATTCAACTCGTCAATCAATGGACGCATGTATACATCAATCTCTTTACCAGGACTGCGCGGTCCTGGTATTAACAGAGACAACAACAAATTTGGTTGCTTCATGCACATCCAAGGCGGCAAATTGTACACAGAAAGCACCACAGGCCATGTGCTATGGTCATTCCTCATTTTCCCAAAAGGATTAAATCCATCACTGGCCAACCCTAATCGAACATTTCGAATTTCTGACGCAAAATCCGGATATAAATTATCCAAATGCTTCCATGCTGGAGAATCTGAAGGATGTCTCATAAACTCATCCTTAGGACATTCAGTTGCGTGCCACCTCATATGTTCAGCTGTATGCTTCGACATAAAAAATCGTTTTAATCGGGGTTTTAAAGGAAAATACCACATAACCTTAGCTGCAATCTTTTTTCTCGAGCTATCCTCTGTGTTGGTAATTTTATATCTTGATTTACCACAAACTGAGCACGCGGTCAAATCTGAAGTATCTTTCCAATAGATCATGCAGTCATTGGGACATGCATCAATTTTCACATACGTCAGACCCAAGTCATTTATAAGTTTTTTTGCCTTATAACATGATTCAGGCAAACAATCCCCTTCAGGCAACATTCTTTTAATTAACTCCAACAAAGTTGTGAAGATTTCGTCTGGCATTCCTGCTAAACACTTGATCTGATACAGTCTGATAACTGCTTCCAATTTCTTAAACTCCTTACAACCTGGCCACAAATCTTTATCTGCCTCTTCAAGCAACCTAAAAAAAGTCTCCACCTCTTCTGGACGCTCTTCCCCAATAGGGGGTTCAGTAGACGGCCCAACACCTTCTTCTGTTAATGGTTGGACAAATACATCATTAAGAAAATCATGCATGCCAGTCACCTCATCTCCTGTTTCTTCTTCTCCAATTGACACATTTTGCTCTCCAATGTTTTGCTCGCCATGATGTCGCCAACAAGCGTTTTTATACTCTTTATCCATATCATACAATATAAGATGTTCAACAATAGTGCTCCTAACAAAAGTATATCGATTACAACATCTTTTGCACGGACATCTAAACTTATCAGGACCAACACCATTTGAAATTGCTTGATCCAAAAACAAATTAATTCCAGCTGTATACGCTTCAAAATTTCGGGGTATCGTCAACCAACTCTTGTCCATGTTTTACCACTTTGCGAGGGCAAAATATTATGTTCACACTAAAATGCCTACAATCTTTCAATCCCTATCATGTAGGCATAACTATCAGAATTTTCAAATTCTATCTTTCAACCCTCGAACTCTATCACGATTGTAATATTTCAATTTTCAACACCTATTATAGTAAAAACAAATTAATTTAACAACAAAAAGTTATCAAAATTATGCTCATCTAATCCATTCTAGATAATAACAACCAAAAGTTAACAAAGTTATCAAAATAACAATAAAAACAAATTAAAATAACAATTATAATGCAAAACAAATTAATTTAGCATAATATATTCTTATATTACTAAATATTAAAAGTTTATATTATATTTAATATTGTTAATTTCACATAAATGCTAATAAATATTATTCATTTCCATTTTCTCATAACAATTCAAGTGACAAAATTAACATCTATATTAACTACTTAAACAAAAATAATAGAGATTTATCTAACTACTTAAACTAGAACTTTTAAACAAATAAATTTATATATTAAACAATTTTAAATTAAAGAATGTTGTAAAAAAACCTGGATTATAGAAGAATTCCGTCCTCGATCAATTTATTATGTACTCAATCAATTCAAATGAATTTCCTACAAAAATAAATTGTAATTAAAAATTAAACATAAATAGAGAAAATAAAAATATTAAAAGTAAGAAATACTTACTGTTGCAAATCAAGAAAACGAAGTAGGAAGTACAAGAAGTGCAAGAGGAAAACACGGGAAGGTTTGTGAATTGGAAGAAACAATAAGAAAAATGCAGAACAGAAAGAAGTGAACACGGGTAGAGAGTATATAAAGACAATCTATCTGTCGCTTAGAACCGACACTAGGTTTCAAAATAATTTAAAAATTAAAATTTATGTCGCTCAAAACCGACGCAGGTTTAAAAAAAATTAAAAAATAAACTCTGCGTCGGTTTAAAACCGACGTAAATATTTAGCGTCGGTTTTAAAGCGACGCCAAATATTTGCGTCGGTTTTAAACCGACGCTAATAATTAAAAATATTTAAATCTGTGTCGGTTAAAAGCGACACTAAGTCTTTGCGTCGGTTTAAATTCGACGTTATATCTAATAAGTGTCGGAACTGTCTAATCCGCCACTATATTATATTAAACCGACACAAGCCACCGACATTATAAGGCTCTTTTGTAGTAGTGATGTATGAATTTAGTCAATTTCTACAGGCTCCATTCAATAGATGAATTGTAAACATATGAATTTCAAGCACTTGAATTGAATAGATTCTTTTAATTCTTCTCTCATCTAAACCTTCGATTTTTCTGCAATTTTATTTCTATGTTGTTTATATCATTGTTGTTTGAATATATGGTTAAACTTATTTCATTAATTGTTGATGCCGTGTGTTGATAATCATGGAAAGGCAAGGGTGTGATGGTCGTTTTAGTCTGTAGGGTTTCGAACGGATTGGGTGGGTCAGGGAGACTTTCATTTCGTTTCTTTCTATGAGCTGCAGAGGGACTTGGTGAGAGCATGCCATCAGGAGAGAGAGCAGGAGGGGTAGATATAGGGATTTGGTGAGGGGAATGCACGCGGCTTGCAGAGAGAATGAGAATATAGAGGAGGAAGAAGGAAGAGTGAGAGCGAAAAGGATTTGGTGAAGGGAAAGCATACGGTTTGTAGGTAGACAGAGTCATAGGGGTGTACGATTCAAGGCAGAGAGGAGATTGAGTAGTTGCATCACTCTCGCTACCTGCATTCCTGAGGCAGGAAGGCTTGAGATTGAGGACAAAGGCCATGGTTGCACAGAATGACTGAGATTTGAAGCCCATGATAACCTCAGCTGATTGAAAAGGTGGGGAGTCATTTTCAAATCTTTTGTGCTTTAGGATTAGGTTTACAAACTCTATTCATATCATGCAGCTTCACATTCGAAATTGTGATTTTGGTCAGCAAGAATTCTAAGGTTTGTGACGTTTGTGAGGTTTACACATTTTAAATCTTCTTTTGTCTTCCAATTCTCTCTACTTTATTGCTATGTAATGTAACTCTTATTCTGTATATTTTCCCGATCAATCAAACGTGCAAAGGTAGTGATTGAAGCTTTTTGTTGCTGGGAATCTATTAGATCGTTTAGAGGTAAAAACCCAGCTTCTTTTTTATTTTTCTTCTTCGTTTAAATCTATTAGTTCTACTCAAGGTATAAAATATCCATAATATCCCGATATTTCCATCGAAATTTTCGTGTTTTTGGACTACCGATATTTCCGATGTCATCGATATTTCCATCGAAATTTCTGTGTTTTTTAAATTTCTATATTTAAAAAAACACCAAGGAGATTCGAACCCCCCCCATTTTACTCCAACACATTGACCACCATATCACTTATGATTTTGTGAAAATATGCTAAAATATTTACATATTTTCTACACTCACAATGTTTGCTAGCTCGCTATATAATCAACTTAAATCAGTTAAATCTATCATGCAAGGCATTTCCTTCCAATTTTTTGTGATAAACTAATAGATAATTAACTAAATAAACATCCTACAAAGTTTCAATAAAAAATTTCAAGTTTTTCTTACAATTTCTGTGGTTTTTATTCAATTTTTATCGATATCGATAATATCCCGATATTTCGATCGAAACTTCTGTGTTTTTGGACTACCGATATTTCCGATATCATCGATATTTAATACCTTGGTTCTACTTAAGGAATGATTTATGATCAGAATTTGTTTCAGGGAATGGGAGAGCGAAATTTGAGAGAGAATGTCGAAATCGGCTAGGATCAAAGATAAAGACGGATATTTCGATTTGGTCTACTCGGCTCCTCATACTGACGACATGTAAATCAAAGCTGGTGAGAATGGCGGCAGAGAAGTTCAGGTCGACCTAAAGTTGGGTTTCTGAAAAATGAGAAAGGTTTCTACAATAGGCTTTTCTCCTTTCTCCTCATCTTCTGGTATGCTTCTTTCCCTTAACTTTGCAAATATTTTTGTTTAAATGCTAATTGTTTGCTTGGTTTGTTTATTTTATTTTACCTGAATTATTGTTTATGAAGTGGGTAGGAAGAATTGGAGAAAATGATGAGGGAGAAGATCAAGATCAAGAAAGATCGACTACTTACCGGCAAGGCAAGTGACCTTCCGTGCAAATCAAACAAAGAAATTAATTTTGATTTTATTTCATTAGAAACTGCAAAAACTTAAGTTATATTTGGAACAAGTTACGTACGTTGTAGCCTTTGGGTGCCACTTGTAAGAATAAATCTGAACAATTCATCAATCTAAAAACATGGATACAACCAATTAAATCACAACTTCATTTAACCAAGAGATGAACTTAAACATGAGAAAGAATCGAGAACTTATCTGCAGAATTGGAACCAGATGAAGAAGCCATTGCAGCCTCTGTGGTCGAAGCCTTCTCCTCTTTTACGATCACAATAGCTTCTCTAATCAATAGGACTTAGAACAACATAAGCTGATATCGCAAGAGCATTGGTTTGAACCATAAATATATAGTGCTCCTTCGTCCATTCCCTATCAGAATTGGACTAGGATTCAAAGAAATACAAACCATAAAGATTCATGAGACCTTATAAAGTTCCAACACAAAGTTCTTTTCCAAAACCAATTGGAACTTCTCTCAAGACTGCATTCCTTATCAGATTTAGACTTCTTTATAATATCAATTATCCCAAGACTTGTAAGAATCATACTCATACTCTTACATCACTGTCATGACATAGAGAACAAGCGTTTAAAATATGAGATTACGAACCTGACATGGCAGAATCTGTTTCAGCAGCATTTAACGAGTGGCGTAACTCAAACCTAACAGCAGGTATACATATGTTTCATTTTCTATGTTGTCAACTGTCTACAGGAACTTGTCCTTATGTTCACATATGCTCGAATGTAAATTTTGAATGTTTCTTCTAACCTAATTTGTCTGATTCAAACGTGCCATTCTTCTTGGTTCATATTGATTCAAATTCACACGCTACTAGTAAGCATATAAAGGATTGGAAAACCTCCCAAAGTGCTAATGATGTTCACAAGGTCTGTTCTAACTTTTAATTCAAACTATAGCTAATCATTTAGGTGTCCGGGAAATTGGAATAATTTTTTAGATATTTCTGGGTTCAACTTTCTTAAAAATGGTGCATTATCAACGAATGGATCACATAAGGTTGTGTTTTTAGTTTATAACCATAAATATTATCCATATAATTTAAGCTTTGTTGTCGGATGGAAATTGATGTTTAATAGCTGTGGTAAAAGAAAAATTATTTTTGGCCATGTTGGGTGACCTCCTCTCCTCGAGGTAATTAGAAAACTCTTTTCAACATGGCTCTTTTAATTTTTGTGTGTAAAGTTCCAATTTTCTTCTCATTTTCATGTGATGAATCATATTAATGTAGAGAACCAGTACGCCGACCAAAGACTTTAAGGCTGCTCTCATTGATAGCAAATGGGACATTGGTCAGAACCCCTTTCTTCCTATTTTTGCTTATGCTAATTTGAATCGGTTATGTGTGTGTGTGTGTATTAATCCTTATCAAAGTTGGGTTCTTTAATGAGATGCAGAGGCTGCTCAGAAGGAATTGAGGAGGAGAGGGAAGGTTTTGGCATCGAAAAAGTCATCTCAGATGGCTGCCGAGGGCTTGCTGGCTCTGCCTTATCATGAGAACATATCTTTCAATACTTGGTAAGTGTGACTGATATGATTCCTCCATATTTTTTTTAGTTCTATTTGATTAGTTGTTATTACAAGTATATGGTTGCGTACTTAATTTCAGTCGCCCTTTTTTCCCTTATTTCTTTTTCATCTGCTTCGCTTTTGCTGCTTCTTCTTCTTCTTTTCCTTTTTAGTTCCCCCTCTGTTGCTTTATTCCTTCTGATATTTTCTCTCTCTCTTGCTCTCTTCAAAATCCCACAACAATCTTTGGAGTTGGAGGTTTTTGCTCTATTGGGGTTGTGAACACGAAAAATTCCTGAAACAAGAACAAGAACCACGTGTACAAAATAATATTTGTATTAATGATTTTGTTTGGGTTACAATCTCTAAGTGATTTGGTCCTTTGATTCGATCTCCGTGAGATGTTGATTTGTGGATTTGATGGGCTGTTAATCCGAAGGGCCGTTGGGGCTTGATTCTTAGGATGAACAGTGGTGTAGATTTGTTGATGTTGTGTTGATCCGAAGGGCCGTTGGGGCTTGATCTTATGATGAAAGGATGATCTTCAGGGGTTTGATGATGAACGTTGATGTTGTGGATCCAAAGGGCTCTTGGTGGCTTGATCTTGGAGTTGGATAGGCATTTTCTTCAACGGTCGTTGAGACTTGATCTTGAAGGTGGATGAGCATTGCTTCAAGGGCTATCGAGGCTTTGATCTTGAAAGAACGATGAACGAAGAACGAAGAGAGCTTTCTTGATTCTTCGGGAACCTAGGCACCTGAGAGCTTCGGAGTTTCAAAGCTTAAAGGGTTTGGCTTCTTGATTTTTTTTGGTTCTTTGAAATGGTTGAAATAAGCTTGTATTTATAGAAATTTCCAAAGGCAAATTTTGAATATAATATTCCAGATGAAATAAATCGTTTCTGCCAGGTGTTGACACGTGTCATATTTGACGGCTTTTCTGACTCATTTCAATTTTCGTCGTGTCACACGCCACGTGTAAAATTTATGTAATACATAAGCATTGAAACATTGACTATCGGTCAACATTTTATTTTTCAAAATTTCAATGTCTACAAATGCCTCCACTTCAAGGCGCGTCGCATACATGTGTTTGTCATGTGTAGAAGATGCGTTTTGAAATCCGTAGACGTCGATCCAAGGGCCGTTGTCTTGGATTGGGCTGGAAATTTCTTCAACTTTGTTGGCGACAAATCAGCACGTGCATTTGTTGTGCTTGTTGACTTTCCACAGGCTTAATCTTGAACTGGTTTTGATTCAAGGGTGATGGACACTTGATCTCGAATCGGGATTGTAATTTCTTCAAGGGCCGTCGAGGCTTGATCTTGAAGGTTGATTCAAGGGTGTTGGACACTTGATCTTGAATCAGGCTTTTGATTTCTCCAAGGGCCATCAAGGTTTTGATCTTGAAGGTTGATTCAAGGGTGGTGGACACTTGATCTTGAATCGGGCTTGTGATTTCTTCAAGGGCTGTCGAGGCTTGATCTTGAAGGTTGATTCAAGGGTGTTGGACACTTGATCTTGAATCGGACTTGTGATTTCTTCAAGGGCTGTCAGGGCTTGATCTTGAAGGTTGATTCAAGGGTGTTGGACACTTGATCTTGAATAAGACTTGTGATTTCTTCAAGGGCCGTCGAGGCTTAATCTTGAAGGTTGTCGGACCACAAGCGGTTTCACATGGTAAGTGATCTTCGGCTTAGTTGAGGATGAATCAACACGTGCAGTTGTATGGCCCATGTTGCATTCTTCTTACCTTTTTTTCTTTTGCATGGCAGGCAGGCACGAGGTAGAAGTGTTGGTCTGTTTCTTTGTTCAATCTTTCCAAGTACCGACCGACTGCTCTATTTCTCCTTGTCCTGTAAGCAAGAGCAGTGGTAAAGGAAAAGCATGCCATGAGATATCTTTGCCTTCGACTCTGCTGATATGGGATACTTTTGCTTTTGAAGAAGTATCTTTCCACAGGTTTATTCTTGAACTGGGTTGGAGGGTTTTCTTCTGCTAGACTTGCTAAAAGTCTAAGCTTACCTATTTATCTGGAGTTGAAGTTGATTCAAGGGTGGTGAACACTTGATCTTGAATCGGACTTTGTGATTCCTTCAAGGGTCGTGAGTGGCTTGATCTTGAAAGAAATGGGACCATGGGCGGCTCTATGTGGCAAGTGATCTTCGCGAGCCGACTTAAGAATTTGAGGGTTAAAGTAAGTCCATCAAATCCAGAGTACGTCAGATCTTGATGATATGAAATATTTTTGCTTTTGAAGAAGTAACCGATGGCCCGACACATGTTTCGTCGTGCTTGTCTCTACATGCTTTAATGTATCATTTTCCCTTGCCTTATCTGTTTCCCTTGTAGAAGCAGCATCTTCTCTGGTTTTCTCCCATGCATGTGTGGCATATTCTCTTGCAGTATTTGCCTTACTGATGCAGGAGTGGAATGCAAATGCTAGGTAAGCAATCAGGGAAGGGGTTCCAGGCAGTCGATTTTGGATCGGAGAGTTGATTCCAAATGCCGGCTGATTGCTTTCTTTCTCCTTATCTTACAGGTGAAAACAAGGACAAAGAAAAGGAAGGGAGAAAGCGTGATATGAGACTCTTGCTTTTGAAGAAGTGGTGACGATTTGCCAGCGTTGCACAGCGAAGCTTTGCTCTTCGACAACGGTGCTAGCTCATCGTTGATCCTTCTGCTTCAATCTTTTTGCATAGCAGAAATGGTGCGCAACCTTTGCATTTGAATGGTGAGCCACCACCGTATCAACTGCGCTAAATTATTTGACGAAGGAATTCGTGACCTTGACAACAGTTGAGGATGAGTGCTCAAGAGCAATGCAAGGTAAGCAACCAGGCAAAGGTTCCGGGCAATCAGTTCCAGATCGGAAGTTTGTTTTCAGGTTTTGATTGATTGCATTCTTTCTCCTTGTCTTGTAGGTGAGAACAAAGACAAGGAAAAAGACAGGGAGAAAGCGTGATATGAGGTACTCTTGCTTTCGACCCTGATGATATGAGGTACTCTTGCTTTGGTGTGATTTATTTGTAGAGGTACTCTAAGGGATGAGAAATACTAAGTATTTCGAGAGGTTTTGTTGGAAATGCATTTTGGAAAAGCTTTGGCATTTTGCAAGTCTGCCTTACCGTAAATGATGAGGGTTGGCCTATATAGGGATTTCCGAGTAGCCAGTAGTGATACTGTTCGTTTACTCTTGTCAGCGACAGTGGGTAACTAGAACAGTAAGATTCACACGTTTTTAGACTTGTCTATGACTTTTGCAAAGCTGAGACAGCACGTGAAGGGTGGCGACAAGCTTTTGAAGAGGTGACGCCTCTTCGATTTCTGGGCAAGTAACTCTTCGATTTTTGAACAAGCGGCAGAGCTTTTGAGGTTTGGAGGATGGTGCCAAGCCTCTTTGATTTTGTCTGTGACTTCTTCAAAGCTGAGATTGCACGTGAAGGGCGTCGACAAATTTTGAGAATATCCAGCTTTTGATTTTTTGGGTAGTGGCGCCTCTTCGATCTTTAAACAAGCAACCCGATTTTTGAGGTTTGGAAAAAGATGACAAGCCCCTCTGATTTTGTTCGTGACTTCAGCAAAGCTGAGATCACGTGTGAACAGTACTGACAACTTGATCCAAAAAATTTGGCTTTTGAAAAAGTGGTGCCTCTTCGATTTCTAAATGAGCAGCTATTCGATTTCTGGGCAGGTAGTTTTTCGATTTTTGAGCAGGTAGCCTCGTTGCTTCTTCTTTTTATAGAGGCATTGATTGCTTCCCAAAGCACACTTGAGAATTACTACTTGTAGAAGTTCCCCTCTTGTACCTTTGAGATCTTGATTTGTCCGACCTCTTCTTTTCTTCAAAACCTTCGGAAAATGTGTTGCCTATCTGACTGTCATCTTAACTTGAATGCCGGGGAAGAAGCTGTGATGTCTTCTCTAGACAACGTATGACACCCATCCTTTTTATCCCCGAACGGTCCTCTTACGATTGGGGATTCAGTGAATGATATAACAGCCACGGTGGTGGCTAGAAATCTTCTCAACCCCAGAGACAACAGAGTGCTTTCCAAGAGGTCCGATGAGCTGGCTGTCTAGGACTCTTTGGCCTTTAGTGTCCAGTGCACGGGCTCTGTGTCGAACATAGGCCAACGCCTTCTTGCTTGTACTCGCCAGGTTGAATCCTTGATGGCTGAGGTGGCAAGCCTTAAGCAGGAGATCAGAGGGCTTAAGCATGAAAATCGGGAGTTGCACATGCTTGCCAATAGTTACTCGACGAGCATGAAGAAAAAGCTTGACCAGCTGCAAGAATCCGATAGTCGGATTCAAAGTGATCATCAGATGTTTATGGCTTTGTTCCAGAGGCATCTTTTGCCTTCGTCATCCGGAGCTTCACCAGGTGTAGAGGCTCTAGACAATCAATCCCCGACACCTCGTCTTTAGGCAGCTCCGCCGAGTAATGAGGCTTCTCGTGACCGTTCTTGAAAATCCCTTCCTGTAAATTTGAATTTTTTTTTTTAGGATGTGTAATGCCAATTTATGTAATCTTTCCAGAGAAATAAATAAAATGGACTTTATTTCTCTTAATGCATTTTTTTTCTTTTTTTTGGCTATATATATATATCATATGCATACACATGCATTTTCATAACTTCTTTTTCTTTTCTTTTCTTTTTATTAATAATATATATATATATATATATATATTTTTTTTTTTTTTTTCTTTTTCTTACCTTCTGTTTTCGGTGGATCTGAGCACTTTGGATACCTTTTTTCTTGTTTTTTTTATTACCCTTTGTGACAAGCCCACATTGGATACCTTTCCTCTTTTTTTTCTTTTCATCATTTCATTTCTTTCTTTTTGAAATGGTGCCCGCCCCATTTGATTCCACCATCATTTTGCTTTATTTTATTTTATTATTTTTCTTTTCCTTTTTATAGAGCTTTGCAAGATGTGGAAGATGGGCAAAGGAAGAAGACAGAAGTGGCCTATTGAGAGGTACTTCATGTTCTGTATGTTCTTCTTCAGAGTACTCCACAACTTTAATGGCCCATGCGGCTGCCTATTCATCCCGAGCAGCTTTAGCTTCTTTATTTTTGGCCACCCCTAGCGCCGGTGGATTCTTTATTGCTTGGACTGTACTGCCACTTCCGCTGTCACGGCAGCTTGGGCGAGGAGGAAGGAGAATGAAGTGCATGGAGGCTTGAAACTTGACTCCCCATATCCGAGACTGAGACCGGCGTCACTCTAGGTGTTCTAGTAAGAGTCTATGATGGTGGGCAGCGAGCTGGAGTTTGAGGCAAAGCAAAGCGTTGAGCTTCGCGACCGACTAGTCGTTTGACGACGGTCATCGCCAATTTTGTGGCAAGAGTGATGCATTGCAGCACCACCACCTGCACCACGAAGCTGCCGTTGCTGGTACTGATTGTCATCGTCCTTTTCCTCCCGTACTTGCGAAGCGCTCGAAGACGACATCGTAGTGGCAACAGCAGCACCGCTCGAAATGTCCCTACTAGTCGAAGCACTAACACTGCTCGAAGTGTCCCTACTGCTTGAAGTGTCCCTGTAGATGTCTGAGGAAGAAGCAACCATGGCTGTTTGGGCGATGAGGAGTTGGCGGAGAGTCTGATGGCACGGCGACAGAGTTGGCACCACCGTCCAGTATCTCGAAGGTAGAGTTCTAATGGTGACGAGGAGTCGGGCTAGAAGAGACAGATGATACATGCACCAAGCAAGGGAGAGCTAGGTGGTGATGGTGCGGTGGTTGGCGACGGCTTCAACCGTAAGCTTGAAGTTTTTCTCTTAGGCTTTGAGCTGTGTTCGCGGAATCGATCGATGGTGCAGGGAGATGCGATATGGAAGAAGCCGGAGTAGCTATTGACAGCAGCGAGTATAGAGTTGTAGTCGATGAGGTCGATCTAGGAGAGACGGAGGAGAGCTAGAGCACCAAAGATGTGGTGGAGGAGGACCAAATAGCGTGGAAGAGATGACGAGGAGCACAAGTGTGGGGTTTGTGGTGCTGCTACTTCAATGGAGGGGAGAGCAACTCAAGCTGTGGCTGTGCTCGGTGATGAAGATGGAGTAAAGTTTGTGGTTTCCATAACCTTTGAAGCTGTGGTGGTCTGGGCTCCAAGATGGCTGCTCGGATGAGGAAGATGCAGGGCTTGAACCTGGGCGCATGGTCCACACTGAGAGAATTTCAGGAAGTGCTGGTGATGTCTTGGATGAGCGACAACGGATGATGAGCGACAGCGAGTTCCTCCTCGGTTAGCTTTGGATCTTTTGATTCTTCGAAGAAGACAAGACCCTGAGAGAGAGAGAGACAATGGAGAGTAGGAATGGGCCACGAAAGTTGGGCCTGGGCTGTTTACGTATATATATACATATGTATATATGCATCTTTTCTTTTCTTTTTCTTTTGAAGAAACTGTATTATTCTCTCTTTTTTTTTCTTTTTTTTTTTGTAAATACATAAACATATGTATTCATTTTTTTTTGTAATAAAATTGACTTTCTTTAATAAAACATTTATTTATATTTTGATGTGACTGAACTCGAAAAGTGAATATTCGAGTTACCTACGTACCTCTCTAACGAAGAGATCAAGTCAACGTAGTTCAAATACATACATATCTTTTTTTGGTATTTTCTTTTGGTGCCGTTTGCAGTTTCAACTCGTGCACGCAAAGAGTGTTTGATGCCGTGATACAGTTTCAACTTGTGCAGGCAAGGAGTGTTTTGTTGTCGCCTTTTAGACTCGTGAGAACGGAGGAGCGTAGGTGTCGCCTTTTATGCTCGTGCAAACCAGGAGCGTTGTGCCATGCAGTTTGGGCTCGTGCCGGCGATGAGCCGTCGTTCATGCAGTTTAGGCTCTTGCATACAAGGAGCATTTTGCCGCCTCCTTAAGCGTTGAATTGTTTCGAGCCATGAAGTTTTATGCATGTGTGGAGTTGCCTTGATTTTGTGAAGACAATAGTTGAGCTTCGTCCCGAGTCCATGACATTTTCAATGAAATCAGCTTCGATCATGTTGATGATCCCAGCTTCATCTAGGCTTGAAAGTGCATTGACAATGGTTTCTTGCCCCCTTTCAGTTGGCAAACTTGTGGATTCGAAGTAGGCTTCATGTGCAACTTTTCTGGAGCAAAATGAGCCCATCCTTCTGCTTCATTTGACTTGGAGCATGCCCCCAGCGGTCAAGGTGAAGACTTCGAATCGAATGAGGTAAAAGTGACTGTGATATAGTTTGATTTCGCTACATCGTCCAGATCTAGCTCGATGATTCCTTGCTAAGCCAGCCTCACGATGAGATCTTTTAGCACAAAACATTTTTCCGTCGGATGACTAATGAAGCGGTGGTACTTGCAGTACCTTTGGTTGTTAGTGTGATTTATTTCTTCCGGCCATCGGCATTCGGGTAGATCGATCACCTTCTTCTCCAATAAGTCTTCTAGTATTGCGGCCATGTCAGAGTCTGGAAAAGGATACGTCTTCTGCTCTAGTTTCCTCAAGGTGTTTTTGTACCTGTCTTGGATGCTAGAAGGCTCTATTCTATTTATCTCCCTTTTTTATACTTGGACGGGATTTTGAAGGGTGCAGGTGGGGTTCTAGCGAGAGTAGTGTTGACGGTGAAAGCTTCATTGGCGGTCTTCTTCGCAGTTTCGTCTGATTTCGGAGCAAACACCTTGTCTTTGAAGTTGGTGACTGGCTCCTTTTTTTCATGGTTGGTGATGCTTAATTCCATGTCATAAGCGCGGGTTGCTAGCTCTTCGAAGGTCCGCGGTTTGATGCCTTGAAAGATGTAGTGTAATCCCCATTGCATGCCTTGGATGCACATCTCGATCGAGGAAATCTCTGAGAGTCTGTCTTTGCAATCAAGGCTAAGAGTGCGCCATCGGTTGATGTAGTCAACGACTAGCTCGTCCCTCCACTGTTTTGTGCTCGTCAGTTTCAGCATGCTTACTATGCGGAGAATGTTGTAGAAACGATTGAGGAATTCCCGCTCTAATTGCTCCCAGCTGTTGATGGATTCGGGCTCGAGATCGGTGTACCAGTCAAAGGCGTTACCTTTCAGCGAGTGCACAAACTATTTGGCGAGGTAGTCTCCTTCAGTCCCCGCGTTGTTGCAAGTTTCGACGAAATGGGCAATGTGCTGCTTCGGGTTTCCCTTTCCATCGAACTCCATGAACATTGGTGGTTGATATCCCCTCGGCATCTTTAGGGCATCAATCTTCTTTGAATAAGGCTTTGAGTACAACGTACTACGCCTTGACGGTGTTGGTGATCATCTCCTACAACTGCTTGATGGAAAGAGCTCCCATGAGCGCCGCTGCTTGGTCTGGCTCCGGCTTTTCTTCAGGTTCCTCCACCGGAGGCTCTTCTTTTTCGTCGCCACATTTCTTAGAGCCAAAGCCGGATCCTTCATCATGCCGTGCCTTCAATTTACTCATGAGCATAGCGATCTTCAAATCTTTTTCTTCGAGGGTCTTCGTCATCATTGCAAACATCTCATTCATCTGAATCAGCTGTTCTTCGATGAAGGTCGCGTCAATGACTTGTTCCTTGTTTGAGGCCATTGTGCTTGAAGTGTGCTTTGGATTTCTTGAACGGAGAAAGAGATGAAAGGTAGAGATTGTCCCACTAGGCATGCCAAATTTGTGAACACGAAAAATTCCTGAAACAAGAACAAGAACCACGTGTACAAAATAATATTTGTATTAATGATTTTGTTTGGGTTACAATCTCTATGTGATTTGGTCCTCTGATTCGATCTCCGTGAGATGTTGATTTGTGGATTTGATGGGCTGTTAATCCGAAGGGCCGTTGGAGCTTGATTCTTAGGATGAACAGTGGTGTAGATTTGTTGACGTTGTGTTGATCCGAAGGGTCGTTAGGGCTTGATCTTAGGATGAAAGGATGATCTTCAGGGGTTTGATGATGAACGTTAATGTTGTGAATCCAAAGGGCCGTTGGTGGCTTGATCTTGGAGTTGGATGGGCGTTTCTTTAAGGGTCGTTGAGACTTGATCTTGAAGGTGGATGAGCGTTTCTTCAAGGGCTGTTCGGGCTTCATCTTGAAGGTGGATGAGCGTTGCTTCAAGGGTCGTCGGGGCTTTGATCTTGAAAGAACGATGAATGAAGAACGAAGAGAGCTTTCTTAATTCTTCGAGAACTTGGGCGCTTGAGAGCTGCGGAGTTTCAAAGCTTCAAGGGTTTGGCCTCTTGATTTTTTTAGGTTCTTTGAAATGGATGAAACAAGCTTGTATTTATAAAAATTTCCAAAGGCAAATTTTGAATATAATATTCCAGATGAAATAAGTCGTTTCTACCAAGTGTTGACATGTGTCATATTTGACGGCTTTTCTGACTCATTTCAATTTTCGTCGCACGCCACGTGTAAAATTGATGTAATATATAAGCGTTGAAACTTTGACTATCAGTCAACATTTTATTTTTCGAAATTTCGATGTCTACAGGGGTTTTTTTCCAATAACTCAAAGAGCCGGAAGGTATGCCCTTTTCATATTCTTCTCTTCCAATTTCTTTAGGGTTAGTTTCAATTTTCTTATGCTATTTGCAATGGTGCTTTTTAAGATTTAACTATTTGATTTCACATATTCATTACAGACACAGTAAATAGTACATTTCAAATTCATATTTTATAACTTGGTTGCTTGATAACACAGTAAATAGTTACATTTTAAATTTGTATTTCATAACACTGTAAATAGTTACATTTTAAGTCGCTGGCTCTATATCCTTTTTGGTCAATTTTGTTTTAATCTCATAATCTATGTTTCTTTATCTCAATCATCAGTGGTATCTGGTTTGCAAGAAATTGAGGATAGGATAAAGGAACTGGAAGTGAGCCTGGTGCGAGAGGGTCTTATCTCAAGGACTCAGAGAAAGCTGAGATGTATAAAAAGCATAAGGAAAACTCTGAGGTTTATACTGTTGAGAGGCTGGTTAAAGATTATAAGATTATGACGCAGAGAGTGCATGCTATTCTTTGGCTCAAAGAGCTTGATGAGGAAGAGGAGAAAAAGCTTGGTCATCCTTTAGATGATTCTGTTGAGCTCTTACTTGACACCAGCCTAGAGTAAGATATCAGTTCATAAGCATTACTTCTATTAGATACAATGGGTCATGTAGTTCTAATAATTTTGTAATGATATCAATTATTCTATGCATACTTCATACGGATGATAAAGGTTTCCTGCTGCGTTAATTGTAGTCGCAAATTTATAAGCTTAGTGGTGTGTGGCTAATCTAATAGCCAGATTTCATTTCTCATAGTGCATAACTCCTTTCTTCTTTTCACATTTTTTAATTCTCATGATCGCGAATTCCACGTGGTATCCCTTCCATACAAACTTGATTTCAAGGTTATGCCAGAGGGTTGGGACAGTACCACCAGAGATTTGGATGAAGTTCAATATGAAATCTCAAGGAAAGAAGATGAAATGCTCTATCAAGAGTTTGTCCAGAGAATGAACTTCAACAAAATGAAAGTAAGTTCCATAATCTTGACTTTTCCATGAGAAAAGAAAGCAATCCAACATTAATAATTAAGAAAAAAACATAGTTCTGTACTACAAACTATTATTGCTATTATTGGTGTTACTGTTACATCTCTCATTATTATTAGCTTTTCTCTCGTTGTTCATATTTTTGTCTTCAAGGATGAATCATTGGAAGCATAATATGTTTTTGCATCATGCTTTTCTTTTTCCTACTAAAGTGGCATCAATAGTTATTGTTTTTCTCCTCTACATACCTCTTTATACAAACAACTGATGGACTTTACGATGTACAAGCAAATTGGTTAGGAGTGTATTAAGTGGGTTTCTATAAGACAAGGTGAAAGATTAGCAAGTCTTAACTCAGTTTCTTCCTACTAATTGTGCAATGTCTTTACATGTTAGCTTAGTTGAATGTATATAAAAGCGAAGCTGCTTATCTTATCGACCTCATTCACTCATGTGTCCCTCTGTTCATTTATGATTGTGTTGAATTTATTCAGGTTAAATGTGTCTTATTCGTGTAGTTTTGCCTGAAATAGTGGTTTCTACCGCAACCTGCGGGCATATTTTCTAGTCTATTCTAAAGTTGGAAGGCAATTGGCATGTTCATGGCTATAGTAAAACAAATGCCCCTCGATTTCACCTTATTTGCAAGAAAGTCATCTAATATGGGTTGGGTTGGACAGTAATTAATGAGGGTGAATAGGGTAATTTTGTCTCTAAATAGATTTCAAAATATTTACGATTTTACCAAGCTGCTGCTTTTGGCCTGGAGTGAACTTCTTCCTCTCTCATCCGATTTCTTTCTCTTTTCATTTCATCGTCCCTCCGAAATTTAAAATAAAATAAAAAAACCCTAGCCGCTCAAATTTCCCTCAACCCTAACCATCCCTCATCGTTCTCTCTGCAATCACCATTTTGATGAACTCTACTTGTAGCACGCTCTTCCATTTGCTACCTGAACCCAGCTCTAGTTCTCTTTCGCCAGTTTTCTAGGAAGCACAAATCGAGTTCCCTCTTCTTTTTCTTTAAGAAATAAAAACCGTGAATCCCATCCCGATTCGAAGAAAATTCCTCAGGTGGATTTGATTTCAGAGTAAGTCCTCTCCCTTTAGAATTTTGTTTTGGATTCTCTCTTCCGCTCAATCTCAAAAAAAAAAAAAAAAAGGAATTTTGTTTGTTACACTCTCTCCCTCTCTAAAATTTCTCTGTTGGGTCTCTTCCATTATGTCAATTTGTATAATTTATTTTTTGATGTGAGATTTGGTGGGTTTGATTTGGGTTATGGTTTGAGATGTTATTTGGAAGATTTTATTTTTGAGTTGGATTCATGGTTTTTGCTTCATATATCTTTTTTTATTTTTGTTTTATTTATTTTTATCGTTGTATCTTGCTGTGTATGTGATATTTTCTACCAGGTGCAATATTATCCAAATTCATTACTACATTTCAAGACCTTGCGATTTATAACTTCGCTCCCAACTCCCAAGTGAGTCTTAGATACCAAATCACCCTAATAACCTTTCAAAAATACATTAAATGGTGAAAGTAAGAAATGGTGGATCTAAATGGTGGCCTGGTACATCATGTAGAATCTTTTGAATTGAAGTTGTCTATTATTTTTTTTTTCTTCTTCCCTTTTTGTTGATTTAAATTGGGATTCGCTATTAGTTTGTTTTTCCAGATTAGGAGGAAAAGAGAAATCATGTGCATTTCATTGTTTTGGAGCATTGCAAATAAATACGATATACAATCAAATTAGGAAACGATAAAGGAATATGCTTGATGACTAATTGGTTTATGGATTAGTAGTATTATTTGTGATGTAGATCATGGTTTTCAGGTCTTTTACATTTTTAGTGGTTTTGCTTAAGGTAGATGATGACGATGTAGGATGGGGATAGTTTTTAGAGAATGCTGGAGTTACATTTGTTGGTGTACATTGGTGTACATTCAAGTAGTTTTGTGTCCCTGTGAGGTATTTGGTATTCCTCATAGTTTGGTTCTAGAACATATTCCTTCTCGAATCTTCATCGTTAAAATGTTTCCTTAAGCATCTTCTTTAAATGTGTCTTTTATGTTTGATCCAATTGTGACTTTCCCTACCTTTGTTTGCATGTATTGGTTTGAATTTATATGCTTTGTATTTGAAATGATTCGAATTTAATATTTATAAGTAGAAGAAGTGATTTTTTCTAACTATGATAATTGTGACCCATGTTTTGTTTAGGACTTTGATATTCTAATTTCTTCTTGATAATACATCATTTTTGTAAGCATATACGGGTTCTTATAATTCATCATTGTTTAACCATCACATGCTTTATTGAATGTGAAAATAGTGACCACTAAAAGCTTTGACCCCTTAAGAGGCCTATGAAACTAAAAGTATTTCATTGTGGTTAATTACTGATAGAAGTTTAAATTGGGAAAATAATATGCAAGTGGATTACTGATTTATGATGAATATGATTTTCAATTTGTTGGTGCTACAACAAAAACATGTCCTTAACTCTGAGAGGAATCCTCCTTTGTGACTTTGGTTACCGATTTATGATGAATATGATTTTCTCAGCTTATTATCAGGACGGTGTTAATTTCACTTGATTACTTCACATTTTCCAGGTCAATCTTTGATTTTGTGTTTCCGGAAGCTACTGTCATCTCCAAAATCATTATTCTGGTATGTAAATAGCTGCTGAGTGCTGCAGCTCGCTTAGTTTGGCCACATGTCTTCATTGTAGTATGCTCTCTGTGACAAGTAAGCATTATAATTCCACTTTGTGGATTGTTATTAAGTTGACTTATGAAATAATATAAGGTCGTGTCGTGGTTGAACATTTCTACATTCTTTATAGCTTGGATTATTTCTTTGTGATTTTTGACCTATTGCTTTTTAGTTAAGTAGCCCGATTACTGTTGCAATTTTTTTATGGTGGGTCACTAATAAATATTCGTACATTATTTTGATTAACCTATTTTCTAGGAAAATGGCTTTTATAAATTGTGGTTAGACATAGTATTTGAATTTGTTTTTTCTGTTGAAAATTGAAGGGCACAATTAATAATTTCTCTATCATTATTCTTTTTGATAAATTAGCTTCTCTATCAAATTTGAAGTCTGAATATGCCAATAAAACTATATAATTATAATAGTTGGGACAGTCTCTACAAATCTTTTTGTGACGTTTTTTTAATGGGTATATTGTTCCATTGCTTTCTTGCAGGTTATATATATATATATATATATATATATATATATATATATATATATATTGACAATGTGAATGAAGATGCAAGGTAATTTTTTCATATTGCTTTTAGTGTTTACCATCTGATACCTCATTGACCATGGGATTCCATATCAGTCTATTTTTTCTTATTGATTAGAAACCCGCTTTTTTGTTGTACATAGAATGTAGATACAAACTAAAAGATTTATTTAATCATATGAATTCAGCTGCTTTGAATGTTTTCTGAATATTATAAATGGCTGCGTTAAGTTATGATTATGATTTCAAGACCCGCAACAGAGCGCTAGCATTTTTGCTAGTGTAATCTACAAAATCAAGGTATAGTGCCTTTTGTATGCAAATCAAGCTACACCTCACCCAAGGTGGCTCATTGACTGAGTTAGGCCCGCTAGGTTTTATAGGGTCTCTAGTAATGCTAAATTCAATATTCAAAATTTAGAACATGTTGGCCAAGCCTCAAACCTCGGTTAGGGTGATTCCTGTTAAATTGAACACCCGTAACTATTCCAATCCGAAAGATTAGCACATCAGATTGCTGATCCACAAGTTTTATATTACTTACACAATAACATACTACATTTTTTTTATTGATCCGACCGGCGGATCTTTTCCTACCATAAAGGTCAAATGGTAGACGTTTATGAAACTAGGCTTAAACAATGGAATTACATGAAACGGATATCAAAAACGAATTTAGAGCATCAAACTTACAAGGTTGGGTCATTGATCACGGGCTGCCGCACGTGGTGGTTTCTAGTGAATGGAAACTTAGTTTTCCGACTAACTCCACTTTCTACCAAATTTTGCAAAGAGGTAGATGTTAAATAAAGAACAACTTTCATACCTATGAGGAAGTCCAATAATAAATGAAAGACAATCAATTTTGCTGGTGAAGACGGCTAGTGTCCAAACTTCTGAAGTTGGCCGCTCCACCTTCGGAGGTCTAATGAAAGTGAAATTGGTTGAGTTTTATTTTTGGAGTGATGGGCTACAAAGCCCAGGTGGTGACATAGGTCACCGCTTTTCGGATTAGTAGAAAAAAGGTAAAGTCGTCGGTACCCATCGAACTTCGTGGCTAGCTCCGCCACGTACAGTGGTTCTTAAGTGGGCTTTGTTCGTTGGAACAAAAGAATTCTAATAGTGGTGGTGGTGACAATTTTCGTCCAAAATACCGGAAAATGTGCTTGAAAATGGTCGAGCGAACTGGGGTCAGTTCGCGGGTCAATTGGTGAATTTGGGTTGGCTTTCCAAAATTGGAAAGGCTGCTCCAACTTACCGGGATTGCTATATATAGAAGGTCCAAAAGACCAATTTGTTGTTCTTTTGCTCACTTGTTCTCCTTCGTTACAACTCATGTTTCGCAAACGGTTTCACATACGCGTTTGTGAAATTGAACTCTATCCAACTACTTCAAAAGTGAGCCCAAAAGGTCTACGTAATTTTATTGGCAAATTGCTCAAACTTTAACTAACTTAAAAATTCATAACTTCCTCATTCGAACTCTGAAAATTCATTCAACTTGTGTTCACACGTTCGTGACGACGAATACCACATAAATATGTTAAAATAATTCACCATACATGTTTCGACACAATAGTCAACACCTTCTCTTCTAGAGGATTTTTGGTCATTTTAGGCCTATAAGAATAAAATAGAATAATTATTGGAATGGGTCGTAACAATATTATTACAACATGTTTAATAATTTGTGTGTCATCGTATTATAATTTGAATAAATTAATAAAACCATATAGAGTTCGTTTGGATGTGCTTTTAAAATAACTTAAAGCGTTTTTGGTGAAAATGTTTTTGATATCAATCCTTAGTAAAAATTCAAGTGGATTCTGAAAAAGCACTTTTAGTACTTCTTCCAAAAAGCACTTAAAGTACTTTTGAAACTCAAAATCAATTTAACCAAAAATACTTTCAAACATTTTAAAATATAATAAAGTAGAATAATTATTGGAATGGTTATTACAACATGTTTAATAATTTGTGTGTCATCGTATTATAATTTGAATAAATTAATAAAACCATATATGATTACTTACGTTATATAATTTGCATCTCTCTTGTACCCACACAATAACATTTTCAAAATATAATAAATTTTTTTGGTCAAATCAAAGTATAATAATTAATTCACTAATTTATGGAAACATGGTAATACTTACTCGCACGGTTAGAGTAACTGGAACTTCCACTTAGCTTTTGATTTTTTTTTCTCTAAACCTTTTAATTGGAAAGGATTTAAACTAATTTTTTTTAAGGTTCTAAAAAACGCTAGGCGCTAGTCGGGCGGCAAGTAAGGGCCTAGTGCTTAGGCGGGCACCTAGTCGGCCTAAGCAGATTTATGTAAATTTATTATATATCTTCTAAATAAGTGCTTATTTACACTAAAAAATATTTGTATGGATAATAAAATACAAAACTAATCCATAAAGTATATCCATCCAACAATTTCAATATTTAAAAAATAGTAAGCATATAATCATGATGAAGAGCATTCTTAGATGATAGACTAAAGAGAGATTATATTCACCTTAAATTACTTCTCTCACACCTTTTTAATTTTTTAATATTTTCTACACACCACTAACACTTGATAGAAAAATATTAAAAAATTAAAAAGGTGTGGGAGAAGTAATTTGAGGTGTGTGAATATAATCTCCCTAGACTAAATTATTCTTGTTTATAATTTTTGCATTAGAGCACGTAGCGGGTTGTTTGAGTAATAAAAATCCATTGAACGTGCTCACATTAGAGCAACTCCAGTGTAGGAGCCCTCTCCCCAGGCAATACACTATTCAATCCACCTAATGAATAGTAATTGCCTTAATGAACAGTGTATTCCCCTGGCAATGGCCTTTTTGCATCTCCACCCCTACACTTGAATAACCTTGACAATTGGCAATAAAATATTAGTATTTTTTTATTTATAAAATAATACATAATAATTTTATTTGTAATTTCAGATAATATTTTTAATCGTTCTCGTTGCGCCACGTGTCATTATCCGAAAAGCCAATAGCAAAAAATATTTGGATTTTTTTATTTATAAAAAAAATTCAAAATAATTTTATTTGTAATTTTGGATTTCCGATAAAATTTGTAACCAATCACGTCATGCCACTTGTCACAATCTGATTACAATCTTTGAGGATAGATTTCCACCAGATTTTTAACGAATGACGACATGCCACGTGTCATTATCTACAACCTAATCCTTACCCAAATCCTCTATATAATGAAACCCTCCATCCTCAGAAATCTCACACCAATTTCCTCAAACTCTCTATCATTATTCATAGTTTCTGCTTCCTTCTTCACCAAAATCCCTTTCATTATTCATAGTTTCTGCTTCCTTCTTCACCAATGTCTTCTTCTTCTTCAAAGATGATGTAGGAAATCGATCAAGAAGAGGAAGAATTGTTTAACCAATAAGAAGGAATGTTCAATGCCGGGGATTGGGCCCAAAATGAGATGGAAGAGGATGATGAGCGTAGACGGAGAGATGACGAATCAAGAATGGCACGAGCCTCACATTCCCGTCGAGTCGTCCAAGGTGTGGCTCAGATCTGCAGGCCCAACCGTGCTGGAAACATTGATAGAAACAGGCAACGACGAGGTCAGGAGCTCTTGGACGATTATTTTGTCCGGAACAGTGCATTCCCTGATACGTACTTCCGACGTCGTTTTAGAATGGAACGACATTTGTTTAACAGAATCATTGGCGCTGTTTGCAACCATGATTCTTACTTTGTGCAAAAGCCGGATGCATTTGGTGCTATAAGTCTCCTGCCTGAGCAAAAACTTACTGCTGCTTTGCGGATGCTTGCATATGGAGCAGCTGCAGACCAAGTGGACGAGATAACGAGGATGGGAAAATCAACCATTCTTGAGTCCCTGATGAGGTTTTGCTCGGCAATCGAATCTATCTACACCAATGAGTACCTCCGGAGGCCTACTCATATGGACTTGGAAAGGCTTTTGAAGAATGGCGAGATGCGAGGTTTTCCAGGGATGATTGGAAACATTGATTGTATGCACTGGACTTGGAAAAACTGTCCAAGTGCATGGCAATGCGCTTATGGGGATAGAAAATGATCGAAAAGTATCATTTTGGAGGTGGTGGCATCTTTTGACACTTGGATTTGGCACGCCTTTTTCGGGGTTCCGGGAGCTCAAAATGATCTTAATGTCCTTGCATAATCCCTAGTGTTCGATGAAGTCCTGCAAGGAAAGGCACCAAAAGTCACATACTGGGTCAACGAACGTAAGTACGACGGGCCATACTACCTAGCAGACGACATTTACCCAAGGTGGGAATGCTTTGTCAAAATAGTGCCACGTCCACAAAGTGCAAAGGAAAAATACTTTGCAAGCTGTCAAGAAGGATGCAGGAAGGATGTGGAGGGTTGTTTTGGTATACTCTAAGCTCGCTGGGCTATTGTTAGAGGTGTTGCCAGAATGTTTGATGTGGAGTCGCTTCGATCTATCATGATGACGTGCATCATTCTTCACAACATGATTGTGGAAGATGAGTACGATTATGATGCTGTTGATGAATATGAGCCAGACATGATGAACAATTCCAAAACATGAATATATTGTGCTCATGACGCCACCGAAGAACCCGTTCAACACGACCCAATACAAAGCGATGGACGTTTCAATGATAGAGTCATTCAACGATATATTGCAATGCAAAGGCCATATATGCACAATGCTCGCCAAATTGACTTGATAGAACACCAGTGGAAATTGAGGGGTGTTGAAGATACTTCAGTTCATTAGTGTTTGTTTTTATTTGGGGTATTTATTTGATTTCATGTGGTGTGTTTATTTAGTTCATTTAGTGTGTTTTTTATTCGGTATGTGATATAATTTTATTCGGTATGTGATGTAATTTTATTTGGTATGTTTATGTAATTTTATTTGGTATTCGGTATGTGATGTAATTTTATTTGGTATGTTTATGTAATTTTATTCGGTATGTGATGTAATTTTATTCGGTATGTGATGTAATTTTATTTGGTATGTTTATCTTATTTTATTTGGTGTGTTTAAATGTGTTTTGAATAAAGTACTAAATTCAATCAATTGGAAATAACATAAAGTACTAAATTCAATAAATTGGAAATAACATAAAGTACACAATTCGATAAATTAGAAACAACATAAAGTACACAATTCAATGAATAAGAAATTACAACCTAAATTCAATAATCATCACTTAACCAATTTGTGGTGCTAGGATGATCTTCTCTTGTCGTGCTAGGACCATCTCTCTTGCTCTCGCTTCTCTTGCACGCCTCATTCGCACCACGTCTTCTTTATTTGACTTCCAAAAATATTTAGAGTTTGGAGACTTCCCTTCTAAAGGCTCTTTCATAATGTTACGATCTTCCACATCCATTCTTTCTTCTCTTCTAAGTTCCCTTTCTTGTCGAAGTAGTTCTCTTTCTCTCTCATTAGCTTCAAATTTTTTCTCAAAAGTTGCAGCTTTTGCATCCTCTCTAGCCTTATCGGCCTCATATTTAGCCATTTTTCGGGCCAAAGTCAATTCACCTTGGCGGGCAAGGTCTTCCATATACTTTCCATAATCATTCTTTGAAGTATTACCTTTTCTCTTTGCCGCCTTCTTACCTTGAGGCCTAATTGGAAAACGGGTCGACCCCGACGCTTGTTCAACGGGGGGCGTTTCAGGCACTTCTTCTGCATCATCATCATCATGATCATGCGAGGCATGATCGGCTGTAGAGTGTAGAGGGGTGCTGTTCATGAAAACTTCTGGACCGACAGGCACAACTCTGAATTTAGGACAATCTTTGACAACATTCCAACATTCAAATCGGGTGAATGTTTTGTTTTTGCTTTTGGTTTTGGCACCATACCAAGCTTGTGCTTGAAGTTCCTATACAATGCGGGAGAATAAATAATTATGATGAAAGTAGGTAACAAATAATTATAAGGAAAGTAGCTAACAAATAAATAATACAACATAATAATTATAATGAAAATAGGTAACAAATAATTAATACAAACAAATAAATAATATGAAAGTAGCTAACAAATAATTATAATGAAAGTAGCTAACAAATAAATAATACAACATAATAATTATAATGAAAATAGATAACAAATAATTAATACAAACAAATAAATAATATGAAAGTAGCTAACAAATAATTATAATGAAAGTAGCTAACAAATAATTAATACAACATAATAATTATAATGAAAATAGGTAACAAATAATTAATACAAACAAATAAATAATATGAAAGTAGCTAACAAATAATTATAATGAAAGTAGCTAAACAATTAAATAATACAAACAAATAAATAATATATTGTTACCTGATCCGCTAAACTTTCCCCACTTCGAAGATTAGCACTAGCTTGTGTCAAGGCGTCTCTCCACAAACTAAACGATATATTAAATAATTTCCAACGAATGGACAGTGAATCCTTGGTTCTTTGCCCACCCATTTTCTCAATATAAATGGTATGAATAAGACTCCACATTTCTCGCAACTGCATCTCATTACCCGAAAGTGAATCATGAGTAATTTTAACCCAACTAGCACACAACGCAACATCTTCAAGAAGCGTCCAATTCGTACGTGCATCAGTACTCATTTTTTTAAAAAAAAAAATTGGCTTCAAACTTTGAGAGAAAGATAGGAATGTGAGGAGAAATAGTTGAGAAAATATGGAATTGTGGTGTAAGGTAGATGTTAATGACAAGGTATTTATAGAAAAGTAAAAAAAAAAAAAAAAAAAATTACAGATTTTTTTAAATTTTTTTAACTTTTTTATTCAACTAATTAATCTCAGCCATTGGATTTAAAAAAAATTAAATTCCAACACTCCAGATTGTGCCACGTGTCACAACGGTAACATTTCTGATTTTTTAAACTATTTTTTCTTTTTTTTTTAAAAAATTTATAAAGCAGAATAATATCAACCGTTGATCTGAGATCCAACGGTTGATATTAAATCAGTTTTTTTTATTTTTATTACCGTTGAAAATCGGACGGTGCAAATTAAAGATCCGTTGGGATCGAACGGACTGTGGGAAGCCACGTGGCTTCCCAACGGTAACTGAAATTTTTTTTTTTCTGAAAAGTTGTCGGGCGACGCGCCCCCACGCGCGCGTGGGGTGCACGCGCCTGACAGAAAAAAAAATTAGTGTGACGTCAGGCTGACGTCAGAATCCACTGGGTGGCTGGGTCAGTCAACTCTTCACGGGCCCGTCCCTCGGGCCTCCACCTTCCCTCGAGCCAGACCACGCTGGAGCAGCTTCATAGGGCCTCGGGCCCTTTTTTCCGCCTGTCCCTCGAGCAACCAGCACCGCTGGAGTTGCTCTTACCTAAGGTGAACGTTGCACTCGGACGCCACCTCTCACATTACCCAAGGTGAACGTGCACACCACCTCTCACATTACCAACGTATAGCCCAAATAAAGTAAAGCACCTTCCCAATTTCTTGGTTCTTCATCTTCCTTATCTATTTCAGAAGAATCAGAACCACAAAGTGAAATAGAAACCGGAGCTTTCACGGTCGCACCGCCACGACTGAAATGTCAAATACTCTCTCTCTCTCTCTCTCTCTCTCTCTCTCTCTCTCTCTCTCTCTCTCTCTCTCTCTCTCTCTCTCTCTCCGCGCGTACTCTCTCTTCCTTCATCTGCTCACAGACGGCAAAGCTCCAGAAGCTCGCCGAGATCGGAAGTTGCAGATTCAGAGTTGCTGCGCGTTTGGGATTTGGCACCGCCTAGAGTGGCGCATGGCGCCACCTAGACCGCCTAGACGACCGCCTAAATCCTCTCCACCTTAAGTGAACGATTTGGTCGAAATTGGATCGGAGCTCCGCCGTCCAGTGCCTAGGCGTCCTCTAGGCCAATTTTTAGAACACTGATTTTTTCTGGCCAATTTCCCCTTGCCGTTAGTTTTCCATATTCTATTCAAATTAACGTTAATTCTTATCACATGCAAACTACGTGATTCGTCTTTGAGAACAAAAGTGTCACTTCACTAGACATTCAAACAAAAAAACTATAGAATGATAGAATCGCAGAAATTTGCATAGGTTGACATTCTAGAAATTTAGGGTTTTTAATTATTTTAAAGAACAAAGTGACCGAAGTACCCTCACATGTTGTGCACATGCTTCTAGCAGGGGAAATTGGCCAAACAAATTAGTTTAAGTCCTTAATTTTTCCATTGAAAAGTTTAAGGAAAAATTGAAAATTAAGTGAAACTTCATGAGAGAAATCAACAGTTTTCTCTTACAATTTACACTCGCGCGACGTTATAGTCGCGCTTGTACTTGCACAAAATAATATTTGTTATAAAAAAAAATACTATTCTTCCTATGTATTTGTACCATTTATCTAATAAATAATAAAAAAAATGCTACAGATAATAAGTGTATTATTTCACTGCTCATTTTTCAAAAAATAGCTAAGCTAACTCATGCCCTTTATCGTAGCATACTTTGCCTCACACCAACTGCCACCCGCGCGCTTCATCATCAAATCTGGGTCCAATCAAAATGCAAATCCCTTCCTAATTACTCAAAGCAACCCCCAACATTTCATCGTATTCCATCGCCATCACCATACCCACCTCTCAGAAACAGACCTTTCACCTTCCTCGCCCAAATACCAAAACATGATTTGATCCATCAAATCACACACACACACACACACACACACTCCTCATCATCTGAACCAGAAAGTCTCTGTCTTTCTCCCAAACCCAGAAAACCAGAAGAGACAGAGAAAAAAAAATCTCAATCCCCAATCCTCAAATCCCGAAATCCCCAATTCCCTGAATTGTAATGATGAAGCAACTGCACAAGCAATCGAGCGTGAACCACCGGCGGGACGAAGAGACCCCATCGACCCTAAGCTCCTCCTACTCCCCCAAAGCTCTCAAGCACCCCCGATCCCTCCCCAGATCCATCAACTACCTCTTCAAGGAGCAGCGCCTCCTCTTCATCCTCGTCGGCATTCTCATCGGCTCCACCTTCTTCATCCTCCAGCCCACCCTCTCCCGCCTCGGCCCCTCCGATCCCAACTCCGCCATCAACACCGTCTCCAGATCCTTCTCCACCGCCCACGACCTCGTCTCCAAGCCCATTCATGCCAAGGTCGGTCGCGTCCCTGTTGGCCTCGGCAAGCGGAGGCTCCGTATCGTCGTCACCGGCGGAGCTGGGTTCGTCGGGTCCCACCTCGTTGACAAGCTCCTTGACAGAGGTAATGATGTGATTGTGATTGATAATTTCTTCACGGGGAGGAAGAACAATCTGGTGCATCATTTCGGGAACCCGAGGTTCGAGCTCATTCGGCACGACGTCGTCGAGCCGATTCTCTTGGAGGTGGATCAGATCTACCATTTGGCTTGCCCTGCCTCCCCTGTTCATTACAAGTATAACCCAGTCAAGACAATTATATCCTTTTCAACTAGTTATGCTTTTATCGTAGTTTTTATTTAATTTTGGCATTTGGGTTGTTGTGGTTTGCTTTATTTTTTGGGTTGAATTCTGAAATTTTGGGTTTTGAGGTCCTTGACTATGATTACAAGACCAATGTGATGGGTACCCTTAATATGCTGGGACTTGCCAAGCGAATTGGGGCACGATTTTTGCTTACTAGTACCAGTGAGGTTTATGGCGACCCGCTGGAGCATCCTCAGAAGGAGACGTACTGGGGAAATGTGAATCCTATAGGTGTGTTGTTTGTTTCTTTTTGTATGTTAGATGTCTGCGCCCACAATGCATTTCTGTTGCTTAATATGTTTATGCACATGTGTGGTTGGAAAGAGTAGGTGAGAGGAGCTGTTACGATGAAGGAAAGAGGACAGCAGAGACCTTGGCAATGGATTATCATCGAGGAGCAGATGTTGAGGTAACTGAAATTATGGTTCTGATGTTTACCTGTAAATGAGCTGTTTTGAAATCCATTACTTGGTGTCTGGATTGTTAGGCATGCAGATGTAGAATGTTAATGTCGTTCTTTTACATTTGGGTAGGATTATGTTGGATTTTTGTATTGATATCTCCGATCTGGTATTCCATATCCAGGTTTATTCCTGAGAAACTGCATGCCTTTTCACTTTAGTGGTACCCGCCCACCATTTCCCCCCTTGCATTGGGAGCTTTTATGAAATTCGACTTTGGGCGACCTTGTTTGTTCTTTTAATTCATTCCACATATTCTACTTTATACATATTCTTTCCCTTTGAAAACTATTCTGTTCTATACCTTAATTGTCATTTTAAATGTTGATTTGGTGGACTTTTTTAAATATGCCATAGTTTTAAAGCTACCATAAACTGCACACGCATTAGGATTTTGTAAAATTAAGGGTTGCAAGTAGTCAAGTGTTACTTGGGCTTTCCTATATGATAATGCCAACTTTAACCCTAGCCATGTGGATTTTGTTATATGGGTTTTTTCCATGTATGGGTTGTTTGACGCAAATTTTCACCCTGCACCAATTTCAATTTTATTTTATCCTTGAGTGAAGCATACAAGTCATCTTTCCATTTCTAAACCCTTTCTCTTATCCAAATCCCTTTGAAATCCTTTTCTATCATGCAGAAGTTTTAACTAATGTGGTTAAAAGTAAGGTAGGATATTCATCAACTTATTTTCCGCAATTGACTTGTCAAACTCACATAAAGATTTCTGTTTTCAGGTGCGTATTGCTCGAATTTTCAACACTTATGGGCCGCGTATGTGTTTAGATGATGGGCGTGTGGTTAGCAATTTTGTTGCTCAGGTTAATACAACCCTTTTCTTTTAAAGTGATTTTGAAATTTGTTCAATGAAATAACTCATGAGGACTAAATGTTTTGCAATGTGATTCTCATTGTTTTATTAACTACTTTGGCTGTCTGTGCAGGCTATCCGCAAACAACCATTGACTGTGTACGGTGATGGTAAACAAACACGAAGCTTCCAATATGTCTCTGATTTGGTATGCCAGACTTTTTGTATCGTTATATAGTTCTTTCTTTGCAACTTTTGCACATGCCGCGTTACTTATGCATATTCTTCATGTTTGCTGCATTTTGTTTTTGTACTTAGAAATATGTACATTGTATGGCTGAAACAATAGATCTCATGATCACCAGGCAATTCTAGAAGCAGTTAAAGTTTAGGACATGATCTGAATTCTGAAGGCATACAAAGCTTTAATATCCATTTTGTCTGACTTTGAATCTTAAAGGCAGTGAATAAATTAGTGAAATGATGTGATGGATGGTCTTATAAAACACTTCTTACAATGACAGGTCAATGGACTAATGGCATTGATGGATGGAGAACATGTGGGACCCTTCAACCTGGGTAATCCAGGGGAGTTCACTATGCTAGAGCTTGCCGAGGTTTGTCTTAATCGTGTTTCCATAGTTTTAATGTATTTTAGACACTCCATTTAGACATAGAAATGCCATAAGATATTAAGATGCTTGGGAGGTAATTCTTATAAAGCACTTTTAGCATTTTGTTTTTTTTTTATGTTTGTTTGTTACAATATTTGGTATTCTCAAGTAATTTTTGTGCTCGCAACAGAGAGATTGTACTATGGCATTCTCAATTTTCTGTTTTTCCTGATGAACAGGTTGTCAAAGAAACAATTGATTCTAGTGCGACCATAGAATTTAGACCAAACACTGCTGATGATCCACACAAGAGGAAGCCCGATATTAGCAAAGCCAAGGAGTTACTGAACTGGGAGCCGAAAGTCTCACTGACGGAAGGACTGCCCCTAATGGTGAGTGATTTCCAGAATCGCATTCTAAATGAAGATGAAGGAAAAGGGGTTAACTAAGAATGAGGAGAACCGGTATGTATAGTGTGAAGCATGACTGTATCAAATCGATTCATTTATTATTGTCATCCTCAGTTCACATTACCTAGCAATTCAAGCAAAATGCTACTGTAGGAAATGTATCTGTTTAACGACCGTGCTTGATCAGCAGAGTCTACAGTCACTAGATTTTGATGAATTTTTTTACAAAATTTTCTGGCACGCATTGTGTTGGTGGAAGGATGAATCTTCTTTTATTCTTTTTGGCATTTTTTTTTTTGGGTATCTTGATACGAAAGTTGATTCTCCTTGCAGAAAATTCTTTTTGACATATATAAAACTAAACTAGAACGAAGAAAATGAAACGGCTTCGCCTCGACCACCCTTTCTATGTCCTTGCTCCCCCCTCTCTTGTCATCACCGCGAACCCCTCCCTCAGTTCCTCTCAACTTGGTCGAAGCTTGAAAGATGATAGGAAGGGGGTGACCGGAATTGAGGAAAATGGGTCATCAGAGTGGGGAAGACGGGAGACTTGCTGGCTCCTCAGTCCTCCTTGATTTTTCCATTTAAGGTTTGCTTTTAGTATATTTGTCAAATGTTGTGGGTGCGTAGAACGAATATCATAACATTAGAGATAAATCATTCCAAGTCATATTGTACTGTCACCTTGGGCAGCAAATCGACCAACATAATCAAGTCCACGCTCGCCACTGATGTCTGGCATTGGCTTCGGTTTGTGCCGCACTAACGAGAGATTCTGTTGTGTCACTGAATCTGCAGAGTTGTTCTATTTGTATTTCTGGTCACATAACGAGATGTATAGGCATAGAGAAGTATTCATCCAGTGACAATAATTTTCTCCCAAGTTAGAAGTGCTTTTAGAATTGGGAGCTATTAGTGGGTGATAATAAGTGAGAGAACATTTGGTATGAAGGTAAAGATTGATAACTATTTTACTTGCTTAGCAAGAATGACGAAAATCCATCAAACTTCAGATAATTTTTATATACAAGAAAACCCCTTTAAATTTTAATCCCAAACTCTTTGTTCTGCCAACCTAAAATCCAATAAAATTTTGTTTTTTTTTTTTGGCCTCTTTCTTCCTTTTGAAATCTTGGTAGGTAAAAGTTTGGAACTTGGGATCAAATTCCATGCCATATTGCCATGCATGGTTTGCACAGAATCTCTTACTGGGACCATCTCATCTAAGCGACGATCACTTACAGAACACATCTATAATTTTCTAATGAAGTTTGACCAAACTTTAAAGCAAAAAAAAGAAGAAAGCTTACCTTCTAAACAACCCCACCACTTTCCACCTCCATGCAAGTCCAATTGAAGTTCTAGACTAAGTAAAAAAACAAAAGACATGGGATTACTGAGTTCATCGCTATGGGACGTCTTAATAAGGATGGAAACGTTTGGAATTGGGAGTCTGAATTGGTGAAAGTGGAGGGTAGGCAGGGGATATAAAGGAAGAAAAGGAAAGGAGTTACGAGTGATGGTAGCCATTTATATAAGCATCTGATTCCACAACCCTTGAGGAGTAGAAATATCTCACAATGAGAACTTTGTGTCTCATCCATCCATAGAAAAGAAAGCAAAATTCCGAATGGTTTTCCCTTCTTCTTTTCTTTATTTATTCAATTTATATGCTGGCAACATTTATTCCATAGGAATCTAAATAATTGCATGATAAATATCATCTAGCTTTCCTTTCATATCTTTGTTCCATTGCTGGTATGCTTGCCTTCTTAAGAACGTTTTTGTAGGGACTTCTTCTTGTTCTTTAATTCTTCAAACCCTTATATTTTTCTTTTCAATTTTAAATATAATATTATTGTTTAAGAACCGATACGAGAGAAGTGGAATTAAACTTGTAATCTCAACTTTACTTGTAATCTCATTTGCAAAGGGAAATAGTTTTCGTTAAGTGAGCTACAAACTCCTGCAATCTCAATGATTTGAACTCACGACATGTACTAAGTTGCTATGAGTATGACCGCCTCGCCACGTGTTATAATATGAAGTGCGACATGATTGATATATCACGGATTTGAAATACAATCTTAATAAGCTGATACGCATGTTTTATAACATAAGTGAATTTATAACATAAAATTAACAGTCATGTTTGTTTCATTTCAAAGACTAATCTCTTGGGGACAAGTTGCTGCCAAGCGTGTGAATAAGTAGTGAAAATAAATTTGTAGGGCATGTATGCCCCAGGCCAACAGTTTATCAGACTATACAATAAATTAGTATTTGCAGGATACAATTTCTTTCACTTTCCAATATTATATAAATCTTAAGATTAAAGCTTCCAAAGGAAACTGTCACGGGGTCCTTCACTCTTATCCAAGCCAAAATTAGGATATTTAGCTCTGTAATTACACCATCAAATGCCCTAATTAGTTATGTATTTACATTGGTCCTAGTGCAATATATGCAGTATCTGATGGAGGCAGATTGTCTGCCTTTCCCTTATCATCTCATTTCTATTTATTCTTATTTGTGCAGTTACGGTTAAGTAACGTTAACATTTTATATTCTTATTATTTTTTGCCTTATTATATCTATTAAAAAATTAATATAAAATATTGACGTGACTTAACCGTGACCTCACAAATAGGAGGAATGGGAAGAGCATGGAAAAAAGAGGGCAGACAATCTGCCTCCATATCTGATGCTTTCCTAATGCAATCCCTTATTTACTTGAAAGAAAAAATGATACCAAGTGAAGGAATACCAATATAAATACAGGTAAACATGTCAAAAATGACAAATAAAGGTGTAGTGAATAGTAGAAGGGAAAGATAAAAATGTGATTTTTCGTTAAAAGTGAACAGTATTGGGAGTGTTTCGTTAAAACTCTTAGATAAAGGAAAACTAACGAAAGTCTAAATTTTTTTAGTTTTAATGAAAAATGACAAATAAATGTGTAGTGAATAGTAGCAGGGAAAGGTAAAAATGTGGATTTTCGTGAACAGTACCGGGAGTGTTTCGTTAAAACTCCCAGATAAAAAAAAACTAACGAAAAGTCTAAAAAAAAATTTGTTTTAATGAAAAATGACAAATAAAGGCTTAGTGAATAGTAACAAGGAAAGTTAAAATGTGATTTTTCGTTAAAAGTGAACAATACCGGAAGTATTTCATTAAAACTCCCAAATAAAGGAAAACTAACGAAAAGTCTAAATTTTTTGTAGTTTTAATGAAAAATGACAAATAAAGGTGTAGTGAATAATAACAGGAAAAAATAAAAATGTGATTTTTCGTTAAAATTGAACAGTACCGGAAGTATTTTGTTAAAACTCCCAAATTAAAGAAAACTAACGAAAAATCTAATTTTTTTTTAGTTTTAATGAAAAATGGTAAATAAAGATGTAATGAATTGTAGCAGAGAAGAGTAAAATGTAATTTTTTATTAAAAGTGAACAATATCGAAGTATTTCGTTAAAACTTTAAAAAATAATAGTATTTCAAAATACGAGTTATACAACTACCTATGTAATGGCACACTGACACTGGTACATTACTACATCTAATTGCAGAGGGACTAACTCGAAATGGAGACGGAGAAGAACGAGAGACCATTTAGTTTAAAGAACTGCCTGATTTGATCGTCGACTTGTTATTAGAGGATGTAAATTAGTTTGTATTTTGGTACGGACACTCACTCTCTTTGTTCCTATTCATTTTTACCTCCATTAATGAATGTCATACTCTACTTCAGAAAAAATAAAAAATAAATAAACAACTGACCACAACTATAGGTGACATGCTCCGATTCCGGTGTCCTGTAGACATCAGGATGGTCACGTGCTGATCGGCACCTGAGAGGTGACGCAAACCATTTAGAATACATAAGAACGAGAAATAAGAATTTAATGGAACATTAATAAGCATTTAAGGAACGTATTCAGATGCATACAACTAATTTGAAATACTAAAATAAAGAATATAAAATTGAATGAACAAAAGGAGTTGGTCCTACACCGAAGAACTTGAAGATGCCGATGCAGAAGTGTCTTGATGTCGGGATTGTATGCCTCGATTCTAAACCCTGAAAGGGGTGCAAAACAAACATGAGTGGACATTTTTCACTAGTGATTATTATATATGAGAAATGATTTGAGACATGGCACGGCATTCTAGGTTTTTGAGAACCTATTTTATTTATCATGCTATATGAGTTTTCATAAAACCTGAGGGTTAGTACGTTGTAACTGTTTTATTATATGTAAGTGGGTCACCCATCATGCTAGTGCTCTGGCCCCCTTCTCACTCAACTTCGGAGTTCCCAAAAACAAAATCGTGAGGGCGTGGTCGGGGCCCAAAGCGGACAATATCGTGCTACGGTGGAGTCAAGCCCGAGTTGTGGTCGGAGCTCGGGCCGGGATGTGACAATAGGTTCATCAATTAGCTTGCTTTTTATCTTACAACGATTGTAACAAATAGGAAGAAATCTCAAGTTCGATCCACTTTTAGATGGTTTAGTGTGTGTAATATTTAGTTACAAATGACTCATTGTAGTGAGAAAGTGTTTCTGTATTCTGTAGATATCCGATAGGAGAAAACCAAAATTGAGTTTGAGGTGGATTTGTGAAAATTGAGTGGATACTTTTGTCTTGAAAATTTTAAGGATATATGACTCACTTTTAGGTCGAAATTGCATGTGTCTTCCTCTAAAAATAATGAATGCGGAAATTATATGACTTATAATACAATTTGTAAATGGTAACATATGTATGGAAAGGAAATAAAACTAGGCACTTACTACACATAATTTTCATCCATTGAATCCGCAGATAAGTTAGCTGTATATCATAAAGGATGCTTCTACTACTTTTTTGCTTTCCTTCCTCCCCTCAATTTTTATATTTTAACTAGAGTCTCAGATAGACCTGGCATTCATGTCATGTTTCTCGTGTTCGTGTCGTTTTCATGTCATACCAATATCTTAATGGGTCGTGTCATGTAACACCCGTTAAAATAAATGTGTAAACTGACTCGATCCGAAATCGACCCATTAAGAAAAATATATTTTAAACCAATAAATAATCAAATAAAAAACATAATACTAAATAAGTATATACATACCATATTATCACATTCAAAACATAAAAACGCATTTGTCTTTCAGGTATTACATATTTACATATCCAAAATAAGAGCATAATAACAAAATAAAAAAAAACATTAGAACATTACAAAATATCAAATGTTTAAAAGATTTGCAAAATTAACAGAGTTATGTTTCAAGGTTTGGAACCTTGCATATTTTCTTACAATCAAACTCTTCAATTTTCATTAATCACCATGGGAAACAGTATTGGAACTTTGGCTTGATATATTGTCTTTAAGAGTTACATTGATGATATTTTTAGTGAGCCTTTCTACATTAGCACTATCTTCTCATTTATCTTATGTCTATTGTTTAAGTAAAGTCTTTAATAGTTTTTTAATTAATTAGAAGTGTGAAAAACATAGAAAAAATATATAAACGTTCGTAATGACAAGCTTCACAACTTTTGTGAAGGGCTTAACTTTGAAATGTGCCACTATAATCATATAAATCAGAGATCAAAATTTAACCGTCGATTGTTGTTTACATTTATGCTTTATTTTTATCACCAAATTTTTTTTTCTTCAGATTTTCTTTTTTGAAAACATGATCTATTAGAGGATACAGGAAGATGAATGGTTTGGATTGTTGATATTATGTTCAGAGTTTTACCGTTAGTGAAAATATTGCTTGGTGTTTATAAAGTCTCTACAAACTTGTTGACTACAAAAATCACCTAGCCTACGTGGCGCGCAGGCCGAGTAAATAGTAGACTAACTAAGTCCTTCAAATGTGTGCGGGGCGTGCCAACTCGTCGGCCGGGCTCGGCCGAAGAGTAAAATGTCTTGATGTTGCGTTGATGCGCGCGGCTGACTTTTGAATCTTGCAATTGTGGCCGAGAAAGGAACGCGTCTCGGCCCTTGGGTCCTCAAACCTGAAGACGAGGTTGCTAATTACAAAGCTCACGATTCGTCGTCGTCCAACTCGGCAATGGTCACCGTATTGGTGAAGGTAAAACCACGCCGAATTGATACTAATGTGTACGGGCACAGATACTCAAAACGAATGAAGGTTTTGACAACAAACGTGGTTCGGCCGTCTCGATGCCGAACTCTGAAACCCACTTGCGAATATGCAATCATAAAACAACTCGGCGTCAAGGCACCGAGCTTAGATATCAGTAACACCTCACTTCGCCGAGATGGCTGGTGAGATGACCTCCGTCGACGGGGATCCGAAAACCCTCGCCGGCCGAGACTAGGATAGGTAACCAATCGACCCTGTCGCAGTGCTGTCTATCCAAACTGAAGATGCTTCACGGACGGTTGGTTCTACGGCAACAGTGCTGTCTATCCAAACTGAAGATGTTTACTGGTTGCCTCCACAGTGCTGTCTATCCAAACTGAAGGTATGGAGGCGAAAAAAAAAATAAAATTCTCAAGGGTGTTGAGAGGTTTCGCGTAGAGCGAGAAATTGTGCAGGGCAGATTTGTGTGTTGTGTTGAAGGTCCTTTTCTCGCTGCTACTGCCTTTGTATTTATAGAGGTTAAAACCTCTCCCCAGATTAAACCATAATTCTACTTGGATTGGGACTCTTAGGCGTTCCTGTTTCTACTAGGTCTTTCGCCGAGACTCCTTCCTGCATTGGGTTTCCTTTGCCTTTTCTAGAAATCCTTCTTCGAATGGGATTCGGCCGGCTGCATCTTTAGCTGGCCCATCTCCTATATCCTCCGTGCCTGGTATTGGGCCATTGGGCCGAGACATCCGGCCCAAATCGTCATTTTGGGCCCAAACAAAACTATATAACATCGACTCATATTTCAATTAACCGTAAATATCGAAACATGATATCAAAGATCCGAACCGTTCATCTTCCTACATTCCCCAGAAGATCATGTTTTAAAAAAAAGAAAATTTTAAAAATGAAATTCAATATAAAGAATAAAGCCTAAACGACAATCACGGTTAAATACAAATTTAAGGTTTATAGATTATAGTGTCGGATTTCAAAGTTGACCCTTTCACGAAAGTTGTAAAGCTTGTTACTACGAGTGATTGTATATATATATATATTTTTTAAATTTCTTACACTTCTACAATAATTATTATTAATTTTATTACTTTTACACTCAAATAAAAAACATTATCCATGACGATTTGGAAGGCTTTAAAAATATAAATGATAATGTAAGTGTAACCATTGTCTATTCGTAGAGGAATGATGAATCACGAGTGTTTATACATTCTTTCACATTTTTCATACTTGTAAGGATGTCTTATTGCCTATACTAATATTGTACTAGTTGATTTTAATTTTGGACAACAATATGTTAAGTAAAATTTATTTTATTAATAATAATAAGAAGAAACTCTCATAAAAAATATAAATAAAACTTAATTTTTAAAACTTATATAGAATAATAATACAAAAATATATATTTAATAGAGAATATACCAATATATACAATATGGCTATTGTATTTTGTAATAATTTTTTTAGTAAATTAAACTTTAAAATTATAATTTATTTTTCTTAATGAGTCGAAACGGGTTACCCACGTGTTATCCGCTGTATACCCGTTAAGAACCCATTATTAACGGGTTATCCGGTATTGACCCGATTAGTTATCGTGTTGACTCAAAACTCGTTATTTTCGTGTCGTGTCACCCTGTCGTATAAGAAACTGTCGGGTCTAGACTCAGCACCAAGTCCTACTTGTACTGCCCCGTGATACGTGGGAGTTTCTGTAGACAATGAAATTTCAGTAAATAAAATGTTGACCGATGGTCAAAATGTTAACGCTCATGTATTACATAAATTGTACACATAGTGTGTGATTCAACGAAAATTCGAAAAGAGTCCGAAAAGCTGTCAAACAGGACACATGTCAACACCTGGCAGAGACGACTTATTTCATCTGGGATATTATATTCAAAATTAGGCCTTGGAAAATTCTATAAATAGAAGCCAATTTCATTCATTTCAAACCACCAATTCACAAATACATTTCTCTACTCCCAAATTGGAAGAGAATTCTCTGGAAGTTCGTTCTTCGTTCTTCGTTCTTCGTTCTTCGTTCATCGTTCATCGTTCTTCAAGATCAAGCCCCAACGGCCCTTGAAGAAACGCTCATCCATCCCAAGATTAAGCCCCAACGGCCCCTTGGATTAGCGAAATTGCTCTTCAAGATCAAGTCCAGAAGCCCTTGAAGATCCATCCACCATTCATCGTTCATCCGTTCATCTGTTCTTCAAGAACCAAGCCCAAAAGCCCCTTGAAGTTCATCGATCGTTCATCCATCGTTCATCCATCTTCTTCAAGATCAAGCCCCGACGGCCCTTGAAGCAACATTCATCCACCTTCCAAGATCAAGCCCCGACGGCCCTTGGAATCAATACATTCATCCTTCAAGAATCAAGCTCAAAGCCCCTTGAAGTTCATCCATCGTTCATCGTTCATCGTTCTACATTCATCATCAAACATCTGAAGATCTTCACTGTTCATCCCAAGAATCAAAGCGCCAAACAGCCCCTTCGGATCAACACAAATAAATCCACATCACTGTTCATCCAAGGATCAAGCCCAACGGCCCTTTGGATCAACAGCCCATCAACAAAATCCATATCTTACGAAGATAGAATCAGAGGAACAAATAGAGATTGTAACCCAAAATTCATCAAATAACAAATATATTTTGTACACGTGTTCTTGTTCCTTCAGGAAATTTTCGTGTTTACAAATTTGGCACGCCCAGTGGGACAATCTCTACCTCTCATCTCTTTCTCCGTTCAAGAAATCTAAAGCACACTTCAAACACAATGGCTTCAGGCAAGGAACAAGTCATCGGCGCCACCTCCATCGAAGAACAGCTGATTCAGATGAAGGAGATGTTTGCAATGATGACGAAAACCCTTGAAGAAAAAGATTTGAAGATTGCTATGCTCGTGAACAAATTGGGGGCAAGGCATGATGAAGGATCCGGCTCCAGCCCTAAGAAAGGTGGTGACGAAGAAGAAGAGCCTCCATTGGAGAAAGTTAAAGAAAACCCAAAGCCAGACCAAGCAGCGGCATTCATGGGATCTCTCTCCATCAAGCAGTTGCAGGAGATGATCACCAACACCGTCAAGGCACAGTACCAAGGGAGCTCAAATACCTCCGAGTTGTACTCAAAGCCTTACTCCAAAAAGATTGATGCCCTGAAGATGCCAAGGGGCTATCAACCACCCAAGTTCATGCAGTTCGATGGAAGGGGGAACCCAAAACAGCACATCGCCCACTTCGTTGAAACTTGCAACAATGCGGGCACTGAAGGGGACTACCTTGCCAAGCAGTTCGTGCGCTCACTGAAAAGTAACGCCTTCGATTGGTACACCGATCTTGAGCCCGAATCCATTGACAGCTGGGATCAGCTTGAAAGGGAATTCCTCAACCGCTTCTACAGCACCCGCCGCACAGTCAGCATGCTGGAGCTGACAAGCACAAAGCAATGGAAAGATGAGCCAGTTGTGGACTACATCAACCGATGGCGCACCCTTAGCCTCGACTGCAAAGATAGACTCTTAGAGCGCTCTTCGATCGAGATGTGCATCCAAGGCATGCAATGGGGATTGCACTACATCCTCCAAGGCATCAAACCGCGGACCTTCGAAGAGTTAGCAACCCGCGCCCATGACATGGAGTTAAGCATCGCCAACCATGGAAGAAAAGAGCCAACCACCAACTTCAAAGAGAGAGTGTTTGCTCCGAAGGTGGACGAGACTGGGAAGAAGCCCGCTAAGGAAGCTTTTACCATTAACACCGCCCCCGTCAAAATCTCATCTGCGCCCGTCAAAATCCCGTCCAAGTATAAAACAAGGGAGATAAAGAAAGGAGAGCCTTCTAGCACCCAAGACAGGTACAAAAAAACCTTGAGGGAACTAGAGCAGAAGATATATCCTTTTCCGGACTCCGACGTGGCCGCAATGCTGGATGACCTATTGGAGAAGAAGGTGATCGATTTACCCGAATGCCGATGGCCAGAAGAAATAAATCGCACCGACAACCCAAGGTATTGTAAGTACCACCGCTTCGTCAGTCATCCGACGGAAAAATGCTTCGTGCTAAAAGATCTCATCGTAAGGCTGGCTCAGCAAGGAACCATTGAGCTGGATCTTGACGATGTGGTAAAGTCAAATTATACCACCGTCACTTCTGGTACATTTAATTCAAAGCCTTCATCGCCGCCGCTGGGGGCATGCTCCAAATCAAGTAAAGCTGAAGGATGGATTCATGTCGCTCCAAAGAAATGGCGCATGAAGCCTACGCCTCTACCACAAGTCCACCAATCGGAAAGGGGGCAAAGCAGCTTTTACCAATCTCCAAAGCAACGGGAAATTGTTGAAGATGATGGAAATTCAACACAAAGATCGCCCATCCCCATCACGATGCGTGATTTCCTCCCGGAAGATTTCTTCAAACACCCGGTCAAAGCCCCTTGCTACGAAGATTGCGAGGAACGCTTCTCCAAAATAGCTTGACAAATCTGTGTGCTGCTCCTTGTCTGCATGAGCTAAAACTGCAAGACACCATGCTCCTTGTTCGCACGAGCCTAAACTGCATGAACGAAGGCTCCTCGCCCGCACAAGCATAAAAGGCAACATCAAGACTCTTGGTCTGCACGAGTTTAAAAGGCGACACAACGCTCCTTGCTTGCATGAGCTTAAAACTGCAAACGGCACCAAAAGAAAATACAAAAAAAAAAAAATGCATGTACTTTGAACTACGTTTTGACTTGATCTCTTTCTTTGGAAGGGTACGTAGGCAACTTGAATACTCAATTTCGAGTTCAGTCACATCAAAATAAAAAATAAATGCTTCATTAGAAAAAAAAAAAATATACATGTGTTTCATGTATTTAAAAAAAAAAGAGAAAAAAAAAAGAGTTGTTATTATGTATTTAAATTTTTAAAAAAAAAATATATACAGCTTTATATGTATAAATAGGCCATAAATAGCAAAGAAGCCCATCTACACATGGGTCTTAGCAATAGGTGGACCTCAAGGCCCAAATATCAGGCGCAGACCAGGCCTGGATCCTTCTCGAAGCCCACTGCCATCTCTCTCGCCCAGCCACCGACAGTCACAGGTGAAAGCTGCCATTTTTTTTACGGCGACACTCCAGCACAGAGAAGCATACACACGAGCAGGAGTACCTACCCTGCCCGCGCTGCACCAGTCCGGTCCCGATACCGAGCTCATCCTGGACTCGTCCGCAGGGAATATAAACCGCTGCTCCACCCAAGACTTCTGTTGCAGCCCCGCCACTGCTTCCCGGGTCAACCGTGGTGCCATTTACCACGATGCAGGCTGCCGTCTCGAAGAACATGGTGGAAAGCCTCTCCGTGCCGACTTTCCGGGTCGGGTACCCGATTAACAGCGATGCCATCGACGCCCTCTATGAAAAGGTGAAACCAAAGGGTGTGACAATGACTGCATTGATTGGCCAAGGCTGCTGCTATGGCACTTGCTCAGCATCCAGTTGTGAATGCGAGCTGCAAAGACGGAAAGAGCTTTTTGTATAACAGCAGCATAAACATTGTTGTTGCTGTGGCAATCAAAGGAAGACTCATAACCCCTGTTCTTCAGGATCCCGATAAGTTGGATTTGTATTTGCTATCCCAGAAATGGAAGGAGTTAGTGGAGAAGGCCCGTTCCAAGCAAACCCACAACCCCCATGCCTTCACCGAGAGAAGATCCGGCTTTGGGCTGGCTCTCTTCAACACCGACGCGGATACATCCCAGACGACTCGACCCACTGCGAGTTCTCCGCCGACGTCGAGAAGGTTTACAGAATACTACGGAAATTCCACTCCAGGGTCCCGAAATTGGAGCTCGCTATGCACCAATTTGGCGTCGTATTGAGGTCGGGGTTAACGAAGCAGGTGCTGAACCGGTGCGGCGACGCCGGGAACCTCGGGTATAGGTTCTTCGTGTGGGCTGCGCAGCAGCCGAATTATATAGACCCAGTTACGAGGTGTATAAGGCCATGATTAAAAGCTTGAGCAAAATGCGCCAATTCGGCGCCGTTTGAGCGCTGCTTGAAGAGATGAGGAGGGAGAATCCGCAGCTGATTACCCAGGAAGTTTTTGTGGTTCTGATGCGGCGGTTCGCGGCAGCGAGCATGGCAAAGACAGGCAGATTGCAAACCAAGCAAGCAGAGATCTTGCTTCCATATTTGATGATGGTTGTTCTCTAAACACGACTTGGGTCATATCATTCCCACCGGTGCAAGGCAAACGATCTTTAGCGTCCAGGTACTGCAGCATGCCTAGGTGGGTGGTGCACAGTCAATGACAGCAAAACCTCCGTCTTCATCCTTCCTGCAAATTTCTCTGCCAAGCTAGGAAGAGATAAGTGAAGTTTGTTTCTGAGATATTGAAAGAAGAGGAAAGGGCCGACGTCTTCCACGTGAAAATCGAGTAGTGGTGCCATACTGGTTTCATCGGAGTTTCAGTGCACCAACGTCCGCCCCTGATGCTGCAACCCTACTATCTCCGATCCCAGCTCAAATGGTTGTACTTGCCTTGCCAGTACCAGCCTCCACATCACCATCAACTGTTTCTCCTCGCAGATCTGGGAGAGATCACTGCTAAGCACATCAAAATTCATGGCAAAAGCTTTCTTCACATTACTAAGCTCGGAACTGTGGAGCAAATATGTCAGGAACAAGGTTGAATTTTCCGGACTCCCTTATATGCATGCTCCTTCTCCGCCATCTCCACCGCATCAGCTGCAACTCCAGCACCTCCGTGGACCTTCTTCCTCCACAGCAACTGCAAGTAGACGCGAATGACTTCAATAACCGCCGTCAAACGACTAGCCGGTCATAAAGCTCGACGCTTTGCTCGGCCTTCTCTCCATCTTCCTGCAGCTCGCCTCCTCCGTCCTTCATGCAAATTCCTCTACCCATCGTCCAGCCTTACGAAGAGCATTATATAAAGGAAAATAAAAATGATATAAAAAGAGGATGGTGGAATGGTGGTGCATCACCACCACGTGAAAAAATGATGGAGGTGCATGCATGGGTACCATGTGCAGGAAGAAAAAAAAAAAAAAAAAAAAAAAAAAATTGTAAAGAAAGATAGTGGCACCGAAAAGCAGAGGGAAAAGAAGAAGAAAATGTAAAATAAAAGAAATGATGATGGTCAGCCACCGAAAGAAGAAAAGAAAAAAAAATATAATAATAATAAAAAAAGGAGATGGTGGAATTTTGGTGTCGGCACTTCAAAAGCAGAAGGTTTTTAATATATATATATATATTAAAAGGTTTTTAATATATATATATATATATATATAATATTAAAAAAAAAAAAAAGAGCATTGAGAGAAATAAAAGTCCATTTTTATTTATTTCTCTGGAAAATTACACAAATTGGCACTCTACATGCCATAAAAAAAAAAAGTCAAATCAAAATTACAAACAGGAAATATTCAAGGACGATCAGGTGGTGCCTCAGAAGTCGACGGAGCTCCGGAAAGACGAAGAGCCAGAGTTGGAATCTCCGGAGCCGGAACGCTTGGTGCAGCTCCAGAGGACGAAGGCAACATAAACCTCGGGAGTAACGCCATGAACCTTTCATGGTCACTCTGGATCCGACCGTCCGACTCCTGCAGTTGGTCCAGCTTCCTCTTCATGCTCGTCGAATAACTAGTTGCAAGCATGTGCAACTCCTTATTCTCGTGCCTGAGTCCTCTGACCTCCTGCCGAAGACTAGTCACTTCAGCCATCAGAGCCTCGACCTGACGAGATCGAGCAAGAAGACGTTGGCCCATGTTTGAAACTGAGCCTGCACACTGGACACTGAGAGCCAGAGAGTCCTGAACAGCCAGCTCGTCTGACCGCATGGACAGCAACCTATTGTCTTTGGGAGTAAGGAGGTTTCGAGCAACCACCGTAGCGGTTATTTCATTTCTCATCATTGAGTCCCCAACTGTAAGAGGACCGTTGGGGGATATGAAGGACGGACGCCAAATGTTGTCTGGAGAAGACAAGTCATCATCTTCTCCGACGTTCAAATTAAGGCGACGGTCAGAAGGGCAAGACATTTTTAGAATGTGTTAAGAAAGAAGAGATCAGAAAGATTAAGATTACAGAAGTTCAAGAAAAGTGTTTACAGGAGGGAGTTCAAGTGTGAGGTGAAACAAAAATTCGCGCCTCTATAAAAAAGAAGAAAAAATGAAGAAGCGCTCCTCAGAGATCGAAGAAGCGCTCCTCTCACAAATCAAAGAATGACGCTCCTTTCTCGAAGGCCGGAGTCCTGTCTCAAAAGAGCCGTTCCTCTATCAAAAGCTGGGCTTGACACAGAAATCACGTGGCATCAGCTTTTCCAGTTTGTCATCACTCGTCACATGCGTCGCATGCAGCTTGGAGCATTGCGAAAACCACGAGCCGAACCCGGATTTGAACCCCGGTTTTCAAAAAGCATCATCATTCCAGACGTATCGTCACTCGTCGCATGCGCAGTCAGCTTCGCAGAAATCACGGACGGCTTTGTCAGAAAGCGCGTGACGGGTACTGTTCATCCATCACCGGCTGCCGACAAATAGTGCGGGAATAGTTCCGGTTGAGGAAGAAAAAAATTTCTATAAGTCTCGACCTTCGCCTTCCACATCAAAGGCACACCTTCACACCCTCTCAACCTCCCAACCTCTCAACCTCTCTTCATCTCTGAGAATGTATTCTCAAAGAAACCTTTCGAGTCACTCAGTGTTCTTCATCCCTTGGAACACCCTAGAAAACAAATCATCCAAAGCAAAAATATTTCATATTAAAAAGGTTAAAAGCAAAAGTATCTCATATTACGCTTTCTCCTCACTTTCATCTGAAGAACATGGAGAAAGTGAGATCCTGATTGCTTACCTAGTCTTGCTCTCGAGTACTCATCTCAGACCCCTCCCAACCCACTTCAAAAATAAACCTGTGTAGAGGTGCTTCTTCAAAAGCAAAAGTACCTCACAGACGAAGCAGGAGGAGTCTGAGTTGCGTCCAGATGAAGGCAGAGTCTGAGATGATCCAAGAGTTCAAGAAGATGCCACACCTACGTGGAGACCGGACTACTTGAAGCATGTGGAGACAACGTGCTGATTCATCCTCAACTGAGCTGAGGGTCGCTTGCAAGTAAAAAGGCTCCCAAACCCAGTTCAAAAATCTACTTGTACTTCTTCAAAAGCCAAAGTATCTCATATCAGCAGGGTCGAAGGCAAAGATATCTCATGGCATGCTTTTCCTTTACCCTTGCTCTTGCCTACGGGACAAAGAGAAAGAGAGCGATCAGCCGCCACTTGGAGTCAAGCTTCCGATCTGGGACTGATTGTCTGGAAACCTTCCCTGATTGCTTACCTAGCATTGCTCTCGAGCAGTCATCTTCAACTAATGTTGGAAGCTGGAAAACATGATGAGTCGCTGAAAAGTGATGTTCTGATGCTTTCATGGGAATTTTTGCAGCATAGCTAATCTCCACATTGAATGTTTTGGAGCGGCATCTCCAATTACTTTCATGGGAATTTTTGCATTAGAGAAAAAATACTGCAAAAGAAGATGCCAGACCTGCATGAAGATCCGAACTACTTGAAGCATGTAGAGACAACGTGCTGAATCAACCTTCAAGACCAAGCCGCGACGGCCCCTTGGAGAAATCAAAAGCCCGATTCAAGATCATGTGTTCATCACCCTTGAATCAAAACCAGTTCAAGATGAAAGCTGTGGAAAAATCACAAAACCCGATTCAAGATCAAGTGTCCAACACCCTTGAATCAACCTTCAAAGATTAAGCCTCAACGGCCTTTGAAGAAATCAAGACCCGATTCAAGATCAAGTGTTCACCACCCTTGAATCAACCTCCAAGATCAAGCCACCAACGGCCCTTGGAGAAAATCAAGACCCGATTCAAGATCAAGTGTCCAACACCCTTGAATCAACCTTCAAAGATCAAGCCTCAACGGCCTTTGAAGAAATCAAGACCCGATTCAAGATCAAGTGTTCATCGCCCTTGAATCAAAACCAGTTCAAGATGAAAGCTGTGGAAAAATCACGAAACCCGATCCAAGATCAAGCCTCGACGGCCCTTGGATCAAACATCTACATTAAGGGACTTCAAAGACGCATCTTCTACACGTGACAAGCACATGTATACGACACACTTTGAAGTGGGGGCATTTGTAGACAATGAAATTTCAGTAAATAAAATGTTGACCGATGGTCAAAATGTTAACGCTCATGTATTACATAAATTGTACACATAGTGTGTGATTCAACGAAAATTCGAAAAGAGTCCGAAAAGCTGTCAAACAGGACACATGTCAACACCTGGCAGAGACGACTTATTTCATCTGGGATATTATATTCAAAATTAGGCCTTGGAAAATTCTATAAATAGAAGCCAATTTCATTCATTTCAAACCACCAATTCACAAATACATTTCTCTACTCCCAAATTGGAAGAGAATTCTCTGGAAGTTCGTTCTTCGTTCTTCGTTCTTCGTTCTTCGTTCATCGTTCATCGTTCTTCAAGATCAAGCCCCAACGGCCCTTGAAGAAACGCTCATCCATCCCAAGATTAAGCCCCAACGGCCCCTTGGATTAGCGAAATTGCTCTTCAAGATCAAGTCCAGAAGCCCTTGAAGATCCATCCACCATTCATCGTTCATCCGTTCATCTGTTCTTCAAGAACCAAGCCCAAAAGCCCCTTGAAGTTCATCGATCGTTCATCCATCGTTCATCCATCTTCTTCAAGATCAAGCCCCGACGGCCCTTGAAGCAACATTCATCCACCTTCCAAGATCAAGCCCCGACGGCCCTTGGAATCAATACATTCATCCTTCAAGAATCAAGCTCAAAGCCCCTTGAAGTTCATCCATCGTTCATCGTTCATCGTTCTACATTCATCATCAAACATCTGAAGATCTTCACTGTTCATCCCAAGAATCAAAGCGCCAAACAGCCCCTTCGGATCAACACAAATAAATCCACATCACTGTTCATCCAAGGATCAAGCCCAACGGCCCTTTGGATCAACAGCCCATCAACAAAATCCATATCTTACGAAGATAGAATCAGAGGAACAAATAGAGATTGTAACCCAAAATTCATCAAATAACAAATATATTTTGTACACGTGTTCTTGTTCCTTCAGGAAATTTTCGTGTTTACAGTTTCATTTCATTTTATGGTATTGGAATAGTCTAATTTAATATTGGCACTGTATGAAAGTGATTTTTACGCTCTTTTTCTGTTTTCCTTCTACTCTCATTCTTATTCTAACAGTAATAACTTTGAATAGATTAAAATAGACAAAAGCGAAGAGATGAGTAGTGCAACGGAAAAACTACTGAAAGTGCGAAAATCATTTTGTTAAAAACTTTCAACATTATCTTTCCAGTGTATCATACAATAAATCAGTTTTCTTACTTACTAAAAATCATTTTTTTTTTAACTTGCTTGGAATCTACAACCACATTATGTTTCTTCAGTATCTCCTTTATCTCCAAGAGGATTCTTCAAGCTCAAAAGCAGAAATTAAACTACCGACCATATCTCTCTCTCTCTCTCTCTCTCTCTCTCTCTCTCTCTCTCTCGCTCGCTTGCTCCTCCTTTTATGCAGATTCTCTAAACCACTAGCTCCCACTCTGTGTTATCAATATCAAATATGAAGATGAAAGGCATAGACATCTTCTGTGCAACCCAAGCTTCAACAGCCATATGCATGAGCATGGATAATCAAGCATCCTCCTCTTCCTCCTCCGTCATTCAACTCGGCGGCCGAGCGCTCGACCGCCACAATCCGATCATCCAAGATGCAAGAAGAAGCACAAGCTCCAGAACCCTTCCCATTGCTCCATGCTCTTCCCAATCTCCCATCAACCCGAAAGCCCACCACCAACTCCCAAAGAGCAAGAAAAAAACCTCCTCCTCATCACCAAGACCAAGCACTGATCATCAAAACAAGAAAAAGAGCTCCACTTTCAGCTCCACAAAAGAAAACGACCAGAAGAGGAAGAGTAGTAATCTTTTACAAGGAAAGTTCGATGAAAATGTGAAGAAGTTTTCTTCTGTTCTAAGTGAGAGTGTTGTTGTGAGGAAGAGCTCTGCAAACCCTACTGATCTCATCACTCCTCCTGGCTCCACCAGATACCTTTTGGGTGATACTGTGATCTTTGATGGGTTATCCGATTACGATCCGGATTCGGCATTGGTTTCAGTTGGGCAGAAAAAGAGCCAAAATGCAGTAAAAATACTCAAAGAAAATGAATCTACTACTTCTCCAATTAGCTCTTCCTCATCTCTGACAAAAGACTCACAATCACCGCCGCAGCCGCAGCCGCCGCCCCCTTCCAACCAGGTATGTCCAAATTCTTTTGTTTTTTCTCGCTCAAATTGTTAGTTTATATGCACAGAAGTAACAGTAAACAATGTTGATGGTTCCAAATTTGGTTTAAATTATCGAGAGTGTGAATCCCAGGTCGAGGAATAATCAAAGCCTTGAGTAATTATTTTAATGATTACTTGTGATAACGATTTTCTTTTGCAGGTTGTTGTATTGATGGTGTCTCTCCACTGCAAAGGGTGTGTGGGAAAACTGAGAAAACATCTATCTAGAATGGAAGGTAATTGCTTTTTTACCATTTTGTAATTTGTTTAAATCCTTAAAGCTGAATTTTTTTTTACTAGATTCTATCATTCAAAGAAGTGATTTCCACCAATTCTTTTTTTCTTAGGCACGCTCATGTTTATTTTTGCGTTTAAATTGAATAAATTATAAAAAAATTAAGAGACAACAATAAGTAAAGGTGTGCAAAAAAGAGAAAATGATGTGCGGAAATCAGTTCAGTAAATTTAACATCCACTTATGGCAATTTTAGTTTTACCAATGAATATATAAACTCACGGTTAATTGTTGTGAATTATGTTGGTAGGGGTGACATCATTCAACATAGACTTCTCAGCAAAGAAGGTGACAGTCACTGGAGATGTAACCCCATTGAGTGTCCTTGCCAGTGTCTCAAAGGTGAAGAACGCTCAGTTTTGGCCTACTGTGTCATCAGCATCACCTGCCTCTCCACCTTGTCCTACCAAAGGCCAAGAAATAATTTAACAGGTAACTGAAGAGAGAGAGCAGGGGAGAGGAAGAAAAAAAAAAACCAAAAACTGGGAAGTTTCTTTAGATGTATCGTTTGGATGTGAATTTTATTAATTATTAGTTAAAATTTAATCTTAGTGTAAATGCACTGTTAGCATGAGTGAGTGGAGGAACCAGATTCTGTATTGCTTGGCAGGAACTAGATAGGAAGAAGTTGAGCGAGTAGTAGAAGAATCAAGAATAGAACTCATCTTATCATATGCGTTGCTTTTTGTAGTTTGCTTTTAGTTTGGGACCTTTGCTTTCTGTAGTCTTATAAGAAAAGGTAGTGCCTTTTGGAGGAGAACTTTCTTACAACAGACAGATTTTTTAATGTGACCGGAATACAGAGTGGTACACCACGTGTTATTATACAAATAATAGGATATATGTGTTAAAAAGTTAATAACTTAAAAAATAAAATTTCTTACCACGTATATTAAAATACGTGGTGTACCACCTGTGTTCCGGTCACAATGAAAATTTTCTCCTTACAACAAGAATGCTATTAAAATCATATGCAAATCAATTAGCAATCGTGTATTGTCATGCGAAATTTAAAATGCATAAAAATACGTGATTAATTTGAGATATAAATATAACAGCATTCTCGTTGTAGGTAAATTTCTCTCGTTCTCTTAAGAGTACCCAACAAATTAAAAGCCTGCTTAGACCATCTCCAAAGGAGATGTTAAATCCTAATTGGAATGTCATGTAATCAAATTTGAAGGTAGGAGCAAGCTCCAACTGATATGTCAATCCCATGTGGATTTGTAACCACTCATCCTTAAAAATTATAGTTTTTTATAATTTTAATAAGTGAATTTACGAAAATGCCTTTTGAGGCAAATATGTTGGCTTTTGTTGGCCACATATTCGTGACACAAAAAATCTGTTTTCTTGGCGTATTCGGGTAGTGCTAGTTGTTTCGAACGCGTGGGCACAAACGGAACGTAATTTGGAGTTATAACGAAGGAGATATTAAAGTTTAAAGTTGGGGACATTTTAGTAAATTAGTTATTTTTGGAAGACTCCAGATTTTTGGAGCAAAAATCTGGAAAGGCGCGTGTGTGGCCCAGATTGAAGGAAAGAAAAATGGGCAGTGGAGATGAAAGATAAAAGAGAGAAAATGAGGGAGTGTGTTGCTAATTAGGGGAGGAGAGAGAAATATGAGCCCAATTGGAAAAAGGAGAAAGGAGGGGAAAGGAGAGAGAAGAAGGGCACGAGATCATGGATCCCTCACGCAGGATCGTGACCCGACCCGTATGCTGGCAATTTTTCGTTGCCTTTCCACCATTTTTTTTGGCGAATTGAGACCTACCATCACTCCTAAACATCATCATAGTGTCCCAGCATCCAGTTATAGCCTTAATCAATGAAGTTTCATCACAGTTTCCACGAAGAACAACCCACGAGTCCGAAGACCCTTAGTTGGAAATCCACTGATAGGAGTATATTTATACAACTTAGTTAGCTTGTTTCCTTGCATTTAGATTGTTAGTCCTTAGTTATTTTAGTATTTTAAGCTATTTTCGTGTGTTTGTAGGTCCAAATGACAAAGTATGCAAGAAAGTGCATTTTGGAGCATTTTGGAGCATTTTTGGGCATTGGATGGTTAGCTTATGCTTGGAGCCAAGTGGATGGATGAAATTGAAGATTAAGGGATCCTCTCCTTTCCTATTTTCTGACCCAAAAACACAACACACTCACAACACAATTTCTGCCACAAGTCTTCTCTCTTCCTTCATCCATTCCATCCACCTCTCTTCCTATCCATCCCCTATCATCCTTCCATATTCTCTAAACCTATTCAACCCATTTGCCGCACCAGCCATCAACCATCATCACTATCCCTTGTGCCATAGCTTTACAAAGGAAGAAGGAGAGGATTACCTTGGAGCCGTGCCGAGCCATTCAAGACGTTGGATTGTTGGAGCGTTTCTAGGTGTAATCTATCTTTGTTTTCAATGTTTAAATCTAATTATCTTTGATTAATTGCGACTATGAGGAAATAAATTCTTCTTGGCTAGAGGTCGATTCAATACCATGAACATATTTGTAATATGAATTGATTACCTTCAGTTGTGATTTCATGAGTTGTGAATTCAATTTCCTTAACTGCTTGATTTATAACTTATTCTTGTATGTCGATTAAGAATGCATACTTAATCTGCATGCATGAATTTGATGCTAGAATATAAGGGAGTTTCACTTAATCGTTATGAACTTATATTCACAAGTAGTGGAGGTTGCTAGTCACAATCGCGGTAAGTGAATTCTTGGCAAGAGTATCATTCTATTCATAGTTACGAATGCCTCGTCAATGCTTATAGTTTTCACAAAGCTTAATGATCTTTGATTGTATCTCTATTGTGCTGTTCACGTAGGGGACTTTTGAAGAATGTTTTGAATTGTTGTATGCGCTTTTTCGTCCAATTCAATAACTTAAGGAAAACTTGAAGGTTAAAACAGTGCTGTTAGGTGCATTAGCAATCCCTCCTAATTCAATATTCTGTACAATTTGATGTGTTTTGTGTTTTTGAGTCTTGTTTAATATTTTTAAGTCAGTTTGGTGCATTAGCAATCCCTCCTAATCCCCGGTCTAAAACGATACCCTACTTACATCTTTACTACAATTGTCAAAAAAATGGTTTAATTTGAGTGTTGTTTACATTGCATCATCCACCATTTTCTAAAATGTTTACCCTCGATCCACACCATCAAAAAACTCATCTTGGACCTAGGAACAAGTCCCAAGCATTGGTTGGAACGTCGGAGTTGATTTGAGGACGAATCGACGAACACCCATTCTAGGGTTTTTCGACGGGTTTGATGAAATTGGGGCCTTTCTTGCCAAATTAGCCTTGGCCACTGGTATGAAACTTACTATACGCATTGAGATCTTCATTCTGGTAAAATTTGAGAATTTTTGGAAATAGTTGAATTTTTTGGCAAGTCGGGGCGGTCGACCGCCACCCGTGGCGGCGCCTGGCTAGAGGACCGGCAATGCTATTTTTAGGTTAAATTAAATGCCTTGGGTTCAGTTTTGATAATCGTATGACGTAGGTTGATTGTTGGAACCTAATTTCTGTACGATACGTAAATAGGTCATTATATGAATCGACGATCCGACTGTTGGATCGTCATCAAACTTTAATAGGTTATTATTCATAATATTTGAGGACCACAGGAACTTACGGATTGGAAATCTGATGTATGGATCTTCTCAAATTGGATTTGTATGTTTATAAAATAAAACGTCAGCCGCCACTTGGTTTTGGCAATTGGCGAATATCCGATTGTTGGATCGTTCCGAAACTTTAGTATGTTATTATGGAAGCATAATGTAGATCTTTGGAAGTTATGGATCGGAAATCTGATATTGGATCTTCCAGATCGAATTACGTAGAGATATGTTCTATGTAAGTTACGTATTCTATCGACAAAAATTCTGAGTTGTGATTTGATAATTGTTCTAGGCGCCGATCGTTCGTGACGCCTCAATGTTTGTGCTAGGAAGTTGTAGTGCGGACTCCAGGTGAGTGGGCTTTTGGTTCTATATATATATATATATGTATATATATATGTATATATGCTTTATATTTTCTCGGAAACTGTTTTAAATGGATTACGCTTTTGAATGCCATGTCAATTGCATTACATTTTAGTATATACATTAGCATAGATATGCATAGTATCGCATGACGCTGTGGATGCCCAGGTAAGCTTCAGGTGAGTACATATTGACGATAAAGATTGCTGTGAGTATAGTTGTGTTTATATATGGTTAGTGCTCATTCTCCCGCACATCGATGTTAGTGCTCCGCCCGAGGCCAGGGCCTAGCCTTCACGTGATCGTTCACCTTCTGCACCACATGCTCACCTTGGATCCAAGGCAGGTGCCAACATGTCGTACATACCACATTATGTGGTTCCGACTCATAGGTGACTTGTACTTTGCACAGCCTTCACGTGATCGTAGCACTTGAGCGTATTTATTTAGAGGTTTTTGAATTTTAATCCTTCAAGAAGATTAAAATTAAAAAAAAAAACCTGGTGTTAGATTGAATATTGATTTTAATCCCTAATGTGTCCTTCATTCAAAATAATTAATGTGCATTTTATTTAATGTCTCCCATTAAATATTTACATTTATTAATACACAAATTTTAATTTATTTTTTGACCAAAAAAGAGTTTTTTAATTTATTAATTTTATTTAACATTCTTCAAACTTGAAAGACTCAATTAATATACCTAAATGTTAGTACCGAAATGTGTGTACTGAAATATATTATATTGAACTAATATATTTAAATGTTAGTACCGAAATGTATGTACCTAAATATATGCACTGAAATGTATTAATACTATATTAATATACCTAAATGTGTGTACCAAAATGTATGCACTAAAATGTAAGTACCGAAATGTGTTATATTGAATTAATGTACCTAAATGTTTGTATCGAAATGTATGTACCGAAATGTGTGTACCTAATTTTATGCACCGAAATGTATTATAATGAATTTAATGTACCTAAATGAAGAAGATAAAGTACATCGAAATATATTTTATAACAAAAAATAGTTTATCTAAATGTTCGCAACAAAATATATTATGATGAATGAAATGAAAATAAAAATTATAATGGAATAAAATTAATACATTAAAAATTAGAAAGAAAAAGATAAATAATTAAAAAATCAAAATATAATTAATAAATGAGGTTATTAATGTATCAAGGGACTAAAATTAGATTTTGATCTTACTCATGGTTTTACTCTAAAAGTCATCTTTACCAAGGATTAAAATGACGTTTTCTAATTTATTTACACCCAGCCTGTCGTACAGACCACATTAGGTGGTTCCGACTTGTGTACAGGAATAGATTTACGGGCTATAGATTCAGCCGTACAGGTCACGTTAGATGACTCTGGCTGACACATTACTTTTATATTACATCTCATCACCTGGCTTACATATTTGTTTATGAAATATTTGACATGGCATGTATTTGGTCTTCTGCATTATCGAGCATATACGTATATATATATATATATATATATATATATATATAATTATACGGGTTTTACAGTGAGGGGTTATTATATTTAGAAAGAGAAATGTGTTTTCAAAAGTTTTGTTTTTGCCCACTCACGTTTTCTGTTTTTCGCCCCTCCAGGCTTTAGTTGCTGAACGATCGTAGCGACGAGGATTCTTTGCGAAACTCAGCATAGATGGCTACTTCTGAGGGTATGATCTTTAACCGCTCTACTGTACTTGCTTATGCTTTGATGACACGTGTGAAGTGGACCTGTGCACTCTGGTATTTAGGCACTCTTAGGTTTAAATTTATTCACATTTTCCACATCACTACGCTTTATGGCTTCGTCGCCTTCCAAGTGTCGGCCAACACAGCTCGATTCGGTGTCCTAATGGACATTCCGGCTCGGGGTGTGTCAGGATTGACATGAGTTTTTATATGTCAAATTTGACATATGAGCAAAAGTGATGTCAAATAATTTTTAATTATTTTATTGTGTGAGTCCCATTAATGTACTAATTAAAGATCATGAAACTTTATTTTAATTGATTTCTTTTTAAAATGAGTCATACGGATATCATTTATAACAATAAAACATATTGGTTGGAAAAAACGAAAATCTAACATTGCCGCCATGTCAGCCATTAAATTAAGATTTGACATATTTTTAACATCTCCTTTGAAGATGCTCTTAGCTATCTATGGCTCCCATTTTATTTTATTTTACAAGTCCCCATGTTTTTGTTTAATTTGTGCTTCGTAAAAGCTATATTTTTTTTTTTGAAAAGAAATGATAGCATTTTATTCAGAGAACTGATAAATCAAACCGCATCAAAGAGGGCATCCACAAGCACATCTAGAGGCTCCTCAAACCAACAAAAATCATTAGAAAAAGAAACAGCCAACTTGGCCATACTATGAGCCACAACATTAGCAGTACGACACACATAACAAACCTGCAAATACACAAAGAAACGCAAAAGAGCATGTATATCTTTCACCAGAAGATCAATTAGGGAAGACCCTTGAACACGATTGCCAATAGTTTGAACCACCTGCAATGAGTCACTCTCCATAATAATACGAGCCAGATTCCTATCCATAGCCCACTGAACGCCCTCACAAATAGCAAGCAATTCCACCATAGTAGGGTTCAGTGTGGGAGATATTTTACAAACAAAACCTCCAGCATAGCTATCGGCTTCCTCGCAAAATACCCCACCAACACCTCCTCTATTAGAACTAGTAAGGAAAGAGCCATCAACATTGACTTTCACCCACCCAAGTGGTGGGGGACTCTAACGAGACGACACTTGAAGAAGACAGGAAGAAGAGATAGGTTTGGCTAGCACAAACTCTTGTAACTGCAGCTTAGCAAAATGAGAAACCAAAGGCGGGTTATAGACTTTGTTTTTCCAAAGCAATAAATTCCTAGCATGCCAGATTCTATGCAGGATCATGAATAGTAACTCCACTTGCGTTTTAGATCAATCTTCCACCTATAGTGACATCCAATCACACATAGATCCTTAACCCGAAATCCGAGAACTCAATCTTAATTGAGAGGAATCATAAACCATACGAGCGAATGAACAATCTTTAAACACATGTAGTAGTGACTCTGAAGAGGAACTACAAAACAGACAAATATTGTCCACACCAACTTCTTTGGTTTCTAGATTAGCACAAGTAGGCAGAATATCATGGCAAGCCTTCCAACTACACATCTTAGCCTTACTCGGTATATTTGCCTTCCATATAGCCTTCCAAAGCGATGTTACCCTTAAATTAGGCTGTGAAAACGAAGCCTCAAAGCGACGATTAAAAGTAACTTTATAAGCATTTTTCACAGAAAACAAGCCTTTCGCATCAAAGTGCCATATTAGCTCATCAGAAGGAAGCCTAAAACTCAATGGAATAGTAGGATCAATGCAGCCTCATTAGAAGGGAATAAGGCAGTGACCAAATTAATATTCCAAGAAGCTGGTTCCGCCACAATCAAATCATGTACATACTTTACTCCATCAATAAGAGAAAAAGGCATGAGTGGTCTAAAGAGATGGGGGCGATCCAGCCATCGATCATGCCATATTCTAATCGAGTTGCCATTGCCCACTCGCCACCAAGACCTATTTTTTAGAATTGAACGAGCTTCCACAATGCCTCACCAACATACTGATGGGGAAGATCCAAGGGACGCCTGCCAAAAAAGTATTATGAGGGAAATACTTAGGGTTGGTTTGATATTGCTGTGCTTTGAAAAAAAAAATGCTTCTGCTGTGCTGTGAGAATGAGCAGCTGTGAAATAAAGCAACAGAGTGTTTGGTAAACTTTTTTGTAAAAGTGCTTTTGAAAAAAAAAGCTGTATTATAGTGTTTGGTAAACTTTTATGTAAAGCAGATGTGAAAAAAAGCCGATTTTTCAAAGCTGGATTTTGCAGCTTCCTGTTTTTGGCTTTTTTCACCCAAAACTGTGAAAAAAAGCTGAAGCTGAATGTTTACCAAACATAAAAAAAGCTGCCAGCTTTTTTTGATACCAACTTTTTTCACAATTACCTCAGTACCAAACCAGGGCTTAGCCTTCAACAGGCGAAATGCCAAGGAATCTGGATTTTGGACTAAACGCCACCCTTGTTTGGCAAGAAGCACAAGATTGAAATCATACAACGACTGAAATCCAAGACCACCATCTTCCTTGGGACGACACATATTCTCCCATGACATCCAATGGATATGACGGGAATCTTCATTACCACTCCACCAGAACCGACAGAGAATACGCTGGAGATCCTCACAGAAGGACTTAGGTATAAGAAAACAGTTCATTGAATAAATTGGAAAAGACTGACCAACAACCTTAATAAGAATCTCTTTCCCAGCTGCACTGAGTAATTTTTCTTTCCAGTCTTTCAACTTTTTTCCATAGCCGATCCTTGATATAGGAGAATTTTATGGAGCGATTCCTCCCCAGGACAATTGGTAGACCGAGATGCCGGTCCTGCATATAGTTTATGCTAAGTTAAATAGTTCTTATGAAACTGTAAAATCCTGAGTGTTTGGTTGTTGGCTCAAGGACCATATTTTTGGGTTATTGGTGTTTTGGATTAGAATGTGACATCTGCATGCAGGTAACACTAACTACTCGTTTCTTTTAGAATGTCATTTGGAAGCTGTAAAGATCAGTAATCTGGTAAAAATAATAAATAAGATGAAAGTTTTAGGTAGTGGAGGGTTTGGAAGGGTGTCGAAGCAGCTGTACAGAGCCCTCTATCTACAAAGGTCCCCCAACTTTTAATTATATAAATTTCAGTCTATATATTCAAAAAATATTTATATATATAGATTGCTTAAGGGGCGGTATTCCCATTTTTTTAAAAAAATGAGACATGCTCCCCACCATTAGATTGACTTTAATGAAATTGTGTGGTTAAGATTAAGGGTAAAAGACAGTTTACTACCTTAATGTTTGGTGGTTTTCAACATTTAGTACATCAATTTTTTTTTTTCATCCTAGAGTCATACCTAAAGTGTAAATTTTGGGACAGTCTTATGTATATCCGTTAGTCAAACTGTTAGTTCTACCGTCAAGTGATGATGTGGGAACACGTGTCATTAAAAAATATTAAAATAATTGTTTAAATAAAAATAATATTAAAAAAAACCCCACCCTGCAAAGAAGAAGAAGACGAACAACAACAAGAAAAAAAACTCGAATTCAGAAGAAGAAGAAGAAGAAGAAGAAGAAGGAGAAGAAGAAGGATAAGGAGAAGGAGAAGGAGGATGAGAATGAGGAGGAGGAGAATGAGGAGAAAGAGAAAAAAAATTGAACCTAGAAGAAGAAGGAGGAAGAAGAAGAAGAAGAAGAAGGAGGAGAAAAAAAACAGAACCCAGAAGAAGAAGAAAGAAGAAGAAGAAGGAAGAAGAAGAATGAGGAGAAGGAGGAGAAGGAGGATGAGGAGAAGGAGGATGAGGAGAAGAAGAAGAAGAAAAGAAAAAAAACCCGAACCAAGAAGAAGAAGAAGAAGAAGAAGAAGAAGAAGAACGAGAAGAAGGAAAAAGAAGAAAAAGAAGAAAAAGAAGAAGGATGAGAAGGAGGATGAGGAGAAGGAGGAGGAGGGGAAGAAGAAGAAGAAAAGAAAAAAAGAACCTGAACCAAGAAGAAGAAGAAGAAGAAGAAGAAGAAGAAGAAGAAGAAGAAGAAGGAGAAGAAAAAGGAAAAAACAACTGAACCCAGTAGAAGAAGAGGAAGAAGAATGAGAAGAAGAAGGAAAAGGGGGAGGAGGAGGAGAAGAAGAAGAAGAAGAAGAAGAAGAAGAAGAAGAAGAAGAAAAAACCGAACCTAGAAAAGAAGAGCAGGAAGTAGAAGGAAGAAGAAGGAGAAGAAGAAGGAGGAGGAGGATGAGAAGAAGGAGGATGAAGAAGAAAGAGAAGGATGAGGAGGAGGAAGGAAAAAAAAAAAGGGGAATCTGGGTTGGGGCGCCGCGCGAGGGTGGGGAAGGGGAAATGAAGGAAGGTTTTTTTTATTATTATTTTTAATTTTAATTTATTATTTTAATTTAAATAATTATTTTAATATTTTAATGACATGTGGCGCCCAGTCATTGTTCACATGGGCGCCACGTCATTACTTAACGGGAGAACTAACAGTTTGACTAACGGATGTATGATACTGTCCCAAAATTTACACTTTAGGTATGACTCTGAGATGAAAAAAAATTGATGCACTAAATGTTGAAACTCATCAAACATTAGGATAGTAAACAGAGATATACCCTAAGATTAAAACACAGGTCACACAATTTCAACTATACAATTTCATTAAAGTTAAATCTAACGGTGGGGAGCGTGTCCCTATTTTTTTTAGAAAAGTGGAGAGCGTGTCCCCATTTTTTTAGAAAAATGAGGATCCCTCCCCTTAAGCAACCTATTTATATATATGCATAGAATTAATTAAGTACAAATTTGAAATTTTTCCTAAGTTATTTTATGTTTCGGAGAATACTGGATTTTTTATATACTTTCTTATTTCTTGGTTAAAAAATTTCATTTCTTTGACATATATTTTTCTTAAAATTCTTCTATATTTATTGTTTAGCAGACGATATTGTATTACAAAGTTGACTTTCATATTATATTTCGTACTCTTACACGTACCATAGAGGAAAAAAAAAGTTTTAAACACCCAAAAAAAAGTCATGTTCATGAAAAGGCCTCAGTTTAATTTTTGCACACGGTCCATGAAATCTTAGAGCCATCCCTGGTTTTAGGATGGATACTAGTTAACTTAGATGGGGTGCATAAGTTCCAAATTAAAAATTCAATTTCAATTTCAATTCTTAAATTATGTTTCACATGGATACGAAAATGTTCTACACAACAGTAACAAGCATAACTAAAAATGTGAACACAAGGTGTAGGATTTAATGAGGCAAAATTTATCATTAGAAAAATCTTCGTGCTTCCAAGTCAGGACAAACTTTAAGATAAATGAGTGCACAAAGACTTACAAAACTCATAAATTAGACACACATACTAGTAGGTAATTTTATCTCCCCTCATTGCTACTCTATCTCTCTTCAGCCTTTGAATTGAAGAGGCAAGACACTAATGTGCCCATCACCTTCATCTCGAATTTGCAGAATGCTAATTAAGGTGATCATGCAGCAGTATGAAATGAATGATCTAATATCGACTGTAGTAGACCAACCGAGAAAAGCACATGGACCATTTTTTTGATTGATTTCAGTGATTCAAAACTAAATCTCTAAAAGCACACGGCTATAAAACTGGTTTTCTTCTCTCCAAATACTGTGGAAATTTCCTCCCTATGCTCACGGGCTGCTTGCCAGAATTTTTTGCTCTCGATACATCTCGTACAACATCAGCATAATAACAGAATTGGTCTGATCCATTAATCTTTCACCAAGTCCAAAAACAATAGTTAAGTCCAAACTTAACGTCATCAGCCAATTCGTAAACCTAGAACCATGCAGCCCAAACTAATTGTATTTGAACCAACCAACACCTGTACTATATGAGTGCATTATGCATGACAAATTTACGTGAGTGGATTATTGAGAGTACTTATGAAAATGAATTAGTTGGATAATACTTAGAGATATAGTTGAATATTTGTTAAGTAGTTGAGATGTGTAATTAGTTAGTTAGTTAGAGTGATTGATAGTGACACATGTAAATATACAACTATCTTGTAATATTATTCATTGAATGGAAAGATATTCTTTTCCAAATATGGTATCACCTGCCTCTGTCTAACGACTCGATCCTCTCTTTTTCTACCTTCTTGCCAAATCTTCATCCCTAAGTTTTCTTCTTTCTTGAAAGTTTTTGCATCTGAAACCCTAATTTCTTTTGCAACTTTCAATGGCAACGGCTTCTCCCTCTTCTGGCTCTGGTTCTCACATTCATCCTTTTCCGATCAAGAACATTGGATCTCTAGTGCCGATCAAGTTGTCCACGACAAATTACTTGACCTAGAGTGCTCTGTTCACTCCAATTTTTCGTCGCTACAACCTTACAGGCCTCATTGATGGCTCGGTTCTTCCATCGCCTCTATTTCTCACTGATGCAACCGGAAATCGCACTCTGAATTCAGCCTATGTTACTTGGTTTGAGAATGATTAGAACATTCTCATATGGATCAACTCTACACTTTCTGATTCTCTGATTCCTTATACTATTGGTGTCAATTCTTTCAAAGAATTGTGGGCTAAATTAGAATCAAGAGTTGCGACTGCCTCTCAATCGCACATTCATGAACTTAGAACTCGTCTTCAATGTCTCCCTAAGGGAGATTCTTTTGCTGCTCGATTCCTTCAACAAATTGAAGAGATTACTAATGCTCTTGCCAGCGCTGGACCTCCGATTGAAGATTCTGAGTTAATCTCTGTCATTTTTCATGATCTTCCATCAAAATATGATTCATTTGTTGATGTGATTCAGTTTCGCATTGGTTCCACAACAATCGATGAACTCCATGGTCTTCTTCTTAGTAAGAAGATTAAATTGACAAATCGGAAGAAAACTTCTCAGGCTTCGCCATTTCAGGCCTTTAATTCCTCCGCATTTCTTTTTTCCAACACCTTCTTCTTAGGCTCTTATGGCGTTTCACAACTTTCCTTCTACATTTTCTCAAGGCTGTGGTATGGATCGCAGCAATCCTCAAGGTTGAGGTGCTGCCTCAAACCCTAGAAATTTTCGATCTAACAACTTTCGACAAAGTTCAAAATGTCAAGGCTATCCAAGGTATAATCGTGGTGGTTGATCCAATTTCCACTCCTATGGTAAGAAAGTTGCTTGTCAAATTTGTCAACAATTTGGACATGAGGCATTTGATTGTCCTCAACGCATGATGGGTTTGTAAAACCACACACAAATTTAACCCTCTTTTTGACAATTGTAGTATAGATGTAAGTAGGGTATCGTTCTAGGCCGGGGATTAGGAGGGATTGCTAATCTACTCTAAATTGATTTTAAAATATTAAACAAGATTCAAGGACACAAAACTAGGCTAAAAACTTTAATAACTCAAAACACACTGGAATGACTCAAAACAACTCAAAACATCCAACTTCACTCGAACTAGACACTAGCGACTGAATTGGACGGAAATTGAATTAAAAGACTCAAAACAATGAAATCTAATTAAATAATACAATTTATTCTTTCAATAAATTGTAAATCTCAACACTCCAGATTAACCGTGAACAACACTTTTTTAATCTTCAAGTTTTCCTTAAATTATTGAATTGGACGGAAAAACGCATACAACAATTCAATACATTCTTCAAAAGTCCCCTACGTGAAAAGCACAATAGAGATACAATTAAAGATCATTAAGTTTCATGAAAACTATAAGCATTGACGAGACATTCGTAACTATGAAAAGCATGATACTCCTGCCAAAAATTCACTTAACGCGATTGTGACTAGCAACCTTCACTACTCATGAATATAAGTTCATAACGATTAGGTGAAATTCACTTATATTCTAGCATCAAATTCATGCATGTAAATTAAGTATGCATTCTTAATCGACATACACAAATAAGTTATTAATCAAACAGTTAAACAAATTAAATTCACAACTCAGAAATCACAACTGAAGGTAATCAATTCATATTACAAATATATCCATGGCTTTGAATTAACCTCTAGCCAAAACAAATTTAGTTACACATTATTTATAAATTAAAACAAATTTAGTTACACATTATTTATCCATGGCTTTGAATTAACCTCTGTGCTGCTGCTCTTGTACTTGTGCACTACCGTGGCTGTCCCACTTACTGGCACCTTGACTGCACTGATTTGCACCTGCCGCTGCTTCGGTTTTTCTCTGAGCTGCTGCTAAGGCAGCTTCTGTTATTTTTTTTTTTTTTTTTTTATCTTTCTGCGCTGCTAAGGCAGCCTCTTTTTATTATCTTCTGTTGCGCGCTGCCTCGCTGGCAGCACTCCACCTCGGCGCCTTTTGTCTCGCAGCCCTTCTTCCTAAAGCTCCCCAGGCAGCTTTGCCTTGCAGCCTCTATATATTTTTTCCGTCTGTTTTCAAGCTGCCAAGAGGCAGCTCTTATCTCCACCGACTGCCCGCTATCCCTATTTTCTTTGTGCTTTCCAGCTGCCTTCTTCTATTTATTTTTTTTTCTTTCCTTTCTGTGCGCCCAGCTTGGCAGCACTTATTCTTTTGTTTTTCTTTTTTTCTGCTCGCCCAGCTGCCTTCATGATTTCCTTCCTTTTATCTGCCCGCCACCTTCTGCAATAATTCTTCTATTAAAAATCCCATGCTGCCTTCATGATTTTTTTACTGCTACAACATTAAATAAGTGGGTAAAGCAATTTTCGACGAATTTGTAATATAAAACATCACTTGTTCTATTTTTATTTTCTTTTCTTAACAAATTCTAAAAACACAAAAATAACGATAATAACTCAAAAATATAAGGAACTAACTAAGAAAAGATAAGTGATTTTGAAGTAAAAATATATATAAATAAGATCCGATCAAATACCCCATTTTTATTTTCTTTTCTTAACAAATTCTAAAAACACAAAAATAACTATAATAACTCAAAAATATAAGGAACTAACTAAGAAAAGATAAGTGATTTTGAAGTAAAAATATATATAAATAAGATCCGATCAAATACCCCTACACTTAGCTTTTGCTAGTCCTCAAGCAAAACAAAGAAAACAAGAACAAGTAGTAGCATGAAAAACATTAGCTTCCCCTTATGTGACCCTCATAGAATTTCATTCGAGAACACAAATTATCAAGAACCATAGCTAGCACCAAATAAGCTAATTCAAGATCATCTTCGTTATTCAAATATTAGCAGTCATCTTTAAATCATCCTTGAAGTGTAGTGTGTCAGATAGCCATGCTAATGCAATTTCAAGCTTTTTATTTTTAAAATCATCATATGCAAACTAGCGACCTTCTCACGGGATATGCACTCAATCACACATGTGTTTAGTTTTAATGTGTTTCGCTCAAAGAAACAAATGTGAAAGTTATACCATAAGCTTGCATAAAGATCACTTCTCCACAATCATAATTGCAAAACTTAAATCAAGAGGACTTTTATTGGATGTAATGAGGCTTAGGGATAGGGCTATTGAAACGAAAGAATAGGAAAACACAAGTTCCAAGCTACATCGCAAGCGATTCTTTTGTTGAGATTTATAAGAACTCAAACTTTCCAACCATTCTTTTAACACCTCCAACCACACCCTTAAACTGAAACTTTAAAAACATTTTTTATTTTCTTTGTATACAATCTTTCTTTTTCTTTTCTTTTCTTCTCTTTTTTTTTTCTTTTTTTATAATAATAAATACAAACATGAAATACCCCCACACTTATTCTTTTGCCAAACTCCTTCTAAGTACTTCACAAACATTTCTCAAAAGACAGTCTCAAATTGCTCGCTTGGAAAGGGTAAGGAAACATGTTTGAGGTATAAGGGTAGACATATCTGGTGATAAGAAATAAAAGGCTCAACAAATACGGCTCAAATTGGCAATCTAATGATATCATCATTTTTTTTTTTTTTTGGGAAATATGGTTATTTGGGCCATGGTGGTAAACCTAATGCCTCTATCATTTTCAAGTTCATGCAATCAATAACAAATATTTCAAAAGATCGTTACGCAAGTTCTAGAGATTTATCTCACATAAGTTCATCACACATGAAAGAATGAGAGTGTATGAAAAATGCACACACTTTCAATAGGCTCAAAAACTCACATAGGATGTATATGGTCACTAAATTCACATATGAAGTTTTAAGTCATGCTTTAGTTTCACATCAACAAGGCTATGTGCATTTGGGTTTTCAAAGATGATCAAACATGTACAATACTAACAAGAGAATAAGGAATTTCATACAACACATGTTAACTAAGTTCTTGATCATCATGGTTCAAATTTAATCCAATTATATCATTGGGTCGGGAAACTAACAAAAAATCTAATTCAAAACAATAAAGAAAACAAGACAATATTTTTGGATTTTTTTAAAATTTTCCGAAAAAATTAAATAAAACAAAACTAATTAAGAAAACAAAAAGCAATAACATGGAAACAAATGAACCAGTTCAAAGTCGAAGGTACAAAAAAATTTCAATTTGGTCATTTTTTTATACTCTTGATACCCCCACACTTAAACTAGACATTGTCCCCAATGTCAGAAAACATTAATAAGCAAATAAAATATAAAATAAAATGACTAAATAAAAAGAAACAAAATAAAGCAATGGGACTGAAAACTTCCCTAATTTGCAGAAAACTCAAGTGATGACCCCCAAGCTTAAATTCTGCAATCAACTTCAAGGGTGGAAATAACCAAAAATTCCTGCAAAGAAAAGAAATAAATCAGTTAAGCACGCAAGAAAATGTAGAAAATGCAAACGAAAAATAGAAAATGAAAATAAAAGACAACGAATAGAACTAATAGGTGATCATTGGTCGTTGATGTTGACTTTCCACAGCTTTCATCTTGAACTGGATGGGCCTTCTTTCTTGCAAGTGCTCCTCAGCTTAGTTAAGGATGAATCAGCACGTTGTCTCCACATGCTTCAAGTACTCAGGTCTCCATGCAAATGTGCATCTTCTTGAACTCTTGGATCATCTCACACTCCGCCTTCATCAAGATGTGATGTGAGAATTATACGCACACAAATTAAACCCTCTTTTGACAATTGTAGTATATGTATAAGTAGGGATCGTTCTGGACCGGGGATTAGGAGGGATTGCTAATCTAAACTAAATTGACATAGAAACACAAAAATAAACTTAAATGTAAACAAAAGACTTTAAAACGAGAAAGTAAAAGGGGGGTTTGGGTTTGGTGAAGTTGAAAGTAAAACAAATAAACTAAAACTTAAATAGATTTTTAGCTAGACAGATTGTAAAAGAATTTGAGAAATAAGATGGTGGATGGATTAGTTAGAGGTCCGTTCTTCACACATGACATACTTGTACATGAATCGATTTCCAATTGCTTTTCAATAAATTATGATGCTCAACACCCCAGATTAACCGTGAATTGCACTAATTAACCCTCAGATTTTCCTAAAGTTATTGAATTGGATGATTGCATACGACAACCCAAAGTATTCCCCACAAGTTCCCTACATGAATTGCATAATAGAGAAACAAGCAAAGATCATTAAGTTCTATGAAAACCATAAGCATTGACGAGTCACTTGTTACTATGAATTGCATGAAACTCATGCCAAGAATTCAATTAATGCGATTGTGACAAGCAACCTTCACTACTCATGAATATAAACTTGTAACGACTAGGTGAAACTCATTTATATTCTAGCATCTAATTCATGCATGAAAACTAAGTGTGCATCCTTAATAAACATACAAGAATTAGTTATGAAGAAAATAGATAATTGAATTGCAATCACAACTTATTAAATCACAATTGGAAGAATTCAATTCATATCACAAGCATGTTCATGGTTTCAAACTTCCCCCTAACTAAATGGGTTTAGTTTCTCATGTTCACAAAACAAAGATAAATAGAATTATACATTAAAAACAAAAGAAAGAAAACACCTAAACGTTCCAACGATCCAAGCTTTGAATGGCAAGCACGTCCAAGGCTCTCCTTCCTTTCCTTCTTCTTTGCTTTTATGCGGCACAAGTGTGATTTGATGATTTTTGTGGTGAATTGTGGTGGTGGATGGATGTAGGTGAGTTATGGTGAAGGGTGGATGTGTGTATGAATGATGAAGGCCAAGAGAATGATGAAGAATGTTGTGGCATAGGGTGGTATTTATAGGGAATGTGGAAGGGGTTGTAGGTGAAGGTAGTAGGTGAAGGTGGTGGATGTTGTAGGTGAAGTGGGTGGATGTTGTAGGTGAAGTGGGTGGATGTTGTAAGTGAAGTAGGTGGATGTTGTAGGTGAAGTGGTGGATGTTGTAGGTGAAGTAGGTGGATGTTGTAGGTGAAGTAGTAGGTGAAGGTTGTAGGTGAAAAGGAAAGGAAAGGAAAGTTCCTTGTTTCTTACTCTTTTCTTATCTTCTAGAACTTGGGCTTCACTTATCCATCTTCATAGTAGATTTCAACCCAATTAATCTCCAAATTCGTCCATCCATCTAGCTTGGATCATAAGCAATCCATCTTGGGCCCAAAAACACTTCAAACTACTCCAAATTGGCTCATAATGCACCATTAGCCCATAAAACCTACAAACACACGAATTTAACTTTAAACACTATAATAAATACTAAATAATTACCAAAATGCAAGAAAACAAGCAAGCTAAGTCGCATAAATATGCTCCTATCAGGATGCACCTCAGACTCCTCCTGCTTCGTCTATGAGATACTTTTGCTTTTGAAGAAGTACCTCTACACAGGTTTATTTTTGAAGTGGGCTGGGAGGGGTCTGAGATGAGTACTCGAGAGCAAGACTAGGTAAGCAATCAGGATCTCACTTTCTCCATGTTCTTCAGGTGAAGGTGAGGAGAAAGCGTGATATGAGATACTTTTGCTTTTAACCTTCATGATATGAAATACTTTTGCTCTGGAAGATTTGTTTTCTGGGGTGATCCAAGGGATGAAGAACACTGAGTAACTCGAAAGCTTTCTTTGGGAATACATTCTCGGAGATGAAGAGAGGTTGAGAGGGTGTGCCTTTGCTGTGGAAGGCGAAGGTCGAAACTTATAGAAATTTTCTTCACAACTGGAACTATTCCCTCACTATTTGTCGGCAGCCGGTGGATGGATGAACAGTACCAGTTACGCGCTTTCTGACAAAGCTGCCCGTAATTTCCGCAAAGCTGACAGTGCATGTGACGAGTGACGACAAAATTGGAAAAGCTGATCTTTTGAAAACTGGGGTCGGCTCGTGGTTTTCGCAAAGCTCCAAGCTGCATTTGACGAGTGACGACAAAATTGGAAAAGCTGAACGCCTCGTGATGCTGAGCAATCCTGACTTTTGATAGAGGAATGGCTCTTTTGAGACAGGAATCCGGCCTTTGAGAAAGGAGCGTCCTGCTTTTGAGAAAGGTGTCCGGCACTTCGATTTGCGTTCGGACGCCTCTTCGATCTGCGAGGAGCGGGCGCCTCTTTGATTTGCTTTTTTTTATAGAGGCGCTAATTCTGCTTCACATCACACTTGAACTCCCTTCTTCAAACACTCCCTTCTGCACTTCTGCAATCTTACTCCTTCCGCTCTCTTCTTCCTCTTCAGCAATCTTAATCTTTCCGAACTCTTCCTCCTCAACATCTTCAAAAAAAAATGTCTTGCCCTTCCGACCGTCGCCTAAACTTGAATGTCGGAGAAGATGATGACTCGTCTTCTCCAAACAATATTTGGAATCCGTCATTCATATCCCCCAATGGTCCTCTTACAGTCGGGGACACAATGATGAGGAACGATATAACCGCTACGGTGGTTGCTAGGAATCTTCTTACTCCTAGAGACAATAGGATGCTATCCAGGCGGTCGGACGAGTTGGCCGTTCAGGACTCCCTTGCTCTCAGCGTCCAGTGTGCAGGCTTAGTTTCAAACATGGGCCAGCGTCTGCTTGCAAGATCTCGTCAGGTGGAGTCACTGATGGCGGTCCTATATCTTGGCAATCTACGAAATAGTCATCAGTCTCCAGAAGCTCCATAGAGGCTGAATATAAAGCATACTGTGCTACAGATATGTGTTGGATATTGTCACTACTGAAAGATTTACATGAGTTTTTGATTGGTCATCCAACATTGTATTGTGATAATCTTTCAGCATTGGCACTCAGCACTAATCCGGTGTTTCTTTCTCAAATCAAACACCTTGATACATGTTATCATTTCGTTTAAGAGAGAGTGCAAAAGAATGGTATCAATGTTCATTATGTTTCCACAGACAATCAAGTTGCTGATATACTCACTAAAGGGTTGCATAGTCCACCATTTATCAAGCATTATATCAATCTCAGTCTTGGACATCCTAGCTGAGATTGAGGGGGGGGGGATTAACTGAAATGTATTAAGGTTATAGGTGGCAATTATTGAATGGTTAGAGTATGATAAGGAGAAATAAGGAGAGATGTAGAGGATTGCCACCTAGGCAAGTTAATTAGAATTCTTGGGTATAACTGATGTAATCCACTACAATTTGATTCATTCAATACAATCATCCTTTCTTGTTTTACTCATTTTCTCTCTAGGTTTTCATACTTTCTTACTTCCTTCATCCTTCGTCTCTGTAATTTCTTTATACATCTATGATTTCTTCATACAATTGTTTTGTTATCATGTGTAATTAGTTAGTTGGAGAGTGATTGATAGTGACACATGTAAATGAGTTGTATATATACAACTATCTTGTAATATTATTCATTAAATGGAAAGATATTCTTTTCCAAACAAGTTTCTGCAGCACCTCGCACATCACCATCATCCACTGTTTATCTCAGTCCATTTATTCCATCTCAGTTAACATTTTCTGCAAGCCCAGTCACCCTAAGTATCTCCACTCAAAAGCATACTCCAGTCTCTCAGCCTACTTCAGTATCTCCAAACCCATCCCCTTCCATCCCTGCATCTTTACCACATCCAAATACTACCACCAATATTCATCCAATGCAAACCAGATCCAAATATGGTATCTACAGGCCTAAGGCATTTATTGCAACAAAGCATCATCTCCATTCTCATTTTTCCCATGATTATATTCTCACAACTTATCTTCAGGCCTCTATATATCCACACTAGGTTAAAGCTATACAAGATGAATTTCTTACACTGAAGTAAATTGGAACCTGGTCTTTGGTTCATTCATCTCACTCCACCAATGTAGTAGGATGCAAGTGGGGTTTTAGAATCAAAAGGAAACCCGATGGTACAATTAACAGGTACAAGGCACGTCTAGTTGCCAAAGGCTTTCACCAACAAGCAGGTTTAGATTATACTAAGACCTTTAGTCCAGTTGCTAAACCTATCACTATTCGACTTCTTCTCACATTGGCAACTCAATATGACTGGTTTCTCAATTAGCTAGATATAAGCAACGCATTCTTGAATGGTAATCTCTCTGAACAAGTATTTATGCAACAGCCACCTGGCTTTGAACACCCTATTTATCCTAAATAACATGTGTCATCTTCACAAGTCTCTCTATGGCCTCAAACAAACTATAAGAGCTTGGTATGAGAAACTTCATGGAGCACAAACCTCTTTGGGATTTATTAGTTCTCAATTCGATCACTCTCTATTTGTCAAGCCATATCCAATGGTGTTCATATTAGTTTATGTTGATGACATTATTGTCACTGGACAATCATCTTCAGCTTGTCAACAAGTTATAACTCAACTCAATTATATGTTCCCTATCAAGGATCTAGGTGCTCTACACTATTTTCTTGGCATTGGGGTGAAAAGATCATCCAAGGGAATCTACATATCGCAAACCAAATACATATTGGATTTGTTGAAGAAAGCACAAATGGATAGGGCAAAACCTGGTGCCATTCCTCTGAGTACATTAAAGTTGGATCATACATCCCCTTTACTGAAAAATCTTGCTAAATACAAATCTTTAGTGGGAACCTTTCAATACTTAACCTGGACCGGGTTTGATCTTTTATTTGCTGTGAATTTAGTATGTCAATTTATGCATAGTCCTCGTCAATCTCATTTTCAAGCCATGAAGCGAATTTTCAGGTATCTTAAGGGCTATATTGATATGGGATTATGGTTTGTCAAAAGTTCCTCCACTCCATCAATCACAGCATTCTCCGATGTTGATTGGGTAGGTTGTTCACTTGACAGAAAGTCCACTGGAGGTTTTTGTATCTTTCTAGGCTCCTCTATTATTAGTTGGAGTGCCAAAAAGCAACCTACTATTGCTCGCTCATCTACTGAGGCTGAGTATTAGTCCTTTGCAAACACTGCTGCAGAAATCACTTGGATCTGCAAACTATTGGTGGATATTGGCTACAAACCACCCTCTGTTCGACAACTGTGGTGTGACAACATCTCTGCTTTTTCTTTGGCCAAGAATCCGTTGTTCCATGCTCGCACAAAGCATGTTGAGATTGATTACCATTACATTCGAGAAAAGGTTTTGGCCAAAGAAGTCTCTGTTCACTATATTTGCACACAACAACAAATTGTAGATATTTGTACTAAGGCTCTTGCAAAGGACAAATTTCAATCTCTTAGGACCAAACTCTCACTACGTATTCCTCAGCTTAGTTTGAGGGGGGATATTGAGGATACTTATGAAAATGAATTAGTTGGACAATACTTAGAGATATAGTTGAATATTTGTTAAGTTGTTGAGATGCGTAATTAGTTAGTTGGAGAGTGATTGATAGTGACACATGTAAATGAGTTGTATATATACAACTATCTTGTAATATTATTCATTGAATGGAAAGATATTCTTTTCCAAACATGGATATCTTTGAAATGTTTGTTATTTTTGTGATTGAGATCACGAGAGACAAACTTAGAATTAAATAATTACAATAGAAAACATGAGTTAATAAACTCAAACACTTCATTGAACCATGTTACCAAATTACTTTTTTGTATTTGAAAAGAAGTAAACGAACAGATCTAAATGGGTCTTAATTTGTATTGCACTACTCATACGTCAAAAATAGTTTTGAAGCGCACTCATCACTAGGCTGGAAAGAGGTACTGCCACTTTATGGTCAGGAAAAACTAGAAGCCCCCTCTAGAGAGGAAAAATATATACGTGTGTCCGACCGCCCTTATATGGAAGAATTCTTGTGAGGGCGGTGCTCAATATAGGCTGCCGGCCATGAGAATTTCTCACTTGTGGCACCATTTAATTGATCTTGACAATTGACTCATAAAAGAGGTTGCAGATGCACATGACAGAAAATACACGTCCAGAGGGCAACTTACCATTCAGAACCAACTTACCATTCCAAAATCATATTAGTTTTCAGTCAAACGATCCAAGTAAAAAATGAGAACTCAGATAACTGGATGGAGTGAATACAGAAATAGACAGACAGGGGAAAACTGTTACTTCTATTGGTGTATATTGCTTGGCTAGTATTGATATATTCACTTGGTAGCTCATATGAACTTTACTGCCAACAGAAATTTATGGTTTGATATGTCCAATCAAAGACATGGTCCATACACCAAATCATATAACAACACAACAATAGTATGTGTGCATTATTGTTGTACGTTGGGTTAAAAGTGATTTCCAATGGCTCTCGGTAACTTAAAATTAGATGGCCACAAACTATATGTTGCACACCACAATAATTAGGCTATGCAATCTTCGCAATATTGCGTTGTGTCATCGTTAGGCATAAAAATTTCCCTCACAGAACACTTTGCCTTACATGTTTTGGTTATTCATGTCAAACATAAGAATGCTGGTAAATAATTTGAGTTTTTTTAGAGGGAACTCAAAAGCTTTTGTTTGCAACAATGTAGTCATTTACACTTTATTTTTCTCCTTTTTCACTCTATTGTTTTTCTCTCCTTGATTCATCCTTATTTATGTAAAAGACCGAGGAGCAAAAAGGAGGAATGTAAGAAAAGAAAATTGTGAAAATCACTCCTTTCAGCAATAGTGTTGAAGCGCAGAAAATTCTGGTGTTTCAATGCACAATTTTAGTGGCGCTACCTCCTCTTGTGATTGGTAGAAACTAAGAGGAAGTGAGAAAAAGAAGAAAAAAAATCCATAATGCTCACTAGTGATTGGGATGAGCTATAGCCATATCGTATCATGGGTGGATGATAGATGGTGATAAATATAATCTACCGCCAAATTTAAATTCAAAACCTTCAGCTTCAAATTTGTTGCAGCCGGAAGCACAGCACCGTGAGACTCGTTCCAAAGCCAATCCTCATCCTGTGAAGAATCGAGTTTTAATTTTGTGAATCTATTTTATGTAATTATCTAGTAATTATTAGACCTGACAATTTCTTACACGACCCATTAACACGACACATAAACGACATGAAAATAATGGGTTTTGAGTCAACATGATAACTAATCGGGTCGTTATTGGGTCACGCGATAAGAACCCGTTAATAACGGGTCCTTAACAGGTTTACACAAAAGTGACACTTGAGTAACTTGTTTCGACACGTTAAGAAAAATGTTATTTTGATGATTTTCATTTTTTAAACTACTAAGAAAACTTACTATAAATACAATAGCTATAGTGTATACTAGTAATTGTGCCTGCGCGTTGCCGTGGGTTTTAAAAGTGTGCATAAAATTTGCAGAAAGTTTTACAAACATATGTGAATTCATCGTATTTACAGGAAGGAATAAAAATATAGAAATAACAAATGGTACAACTTTGTGTTGGTAATGGAGCAATTGTAAGAAACAATGTATTTGTAATCCAAAGGTTAAAGTTGTGTTGTAGGGTGTAAAAAATGTTGATTCAAATGTGAGTTTGTGAAGGTTGTTAAGTGTGTAAATTGACAGTTAACATGGATGAAAGTGTTTAGGTATTTAATATTTAACTAAGGGTAGAAATAATATTGTACTTGTTAATAAGTTAAACAACTAACAAATAATTTTATCAAAGCAAAAAGCAAATAAAAGATGGTGCTAGAATGGTGTACCTTGAAATAAACGAATACTGCATCTAGGTAATTGTATTTTATGATTTGATATTCAAAAAATGACAAATCAACAGTGAACTCCTTAGAATATGAAACCGAATAAAAATTCAAACAGAACAAAAAGTTTGAAAACCATGTGATGAAAATATTTGAAATTTCTAAAACCTTTTAGAGACTTACATTGTGGTCTGCAGGTTTTTCATCCCCAATGGAGGTTACCACGAAGGAACAGCACAGAGCAGGTCCTATGGAAGCTCCTAGACAATTGGTAAAAGATCATTACCTACAAATTTGAAAATAGAACAATTCGATCAAATAAAAAAAATACATATATATATGTTTGTTATACTGTACATAACCTGTGAAAATGGTGCAAGTTTCTATAATAGAACTAATGGGAGGTCAATAGTTCATCAAATACAAAAATCAAATACCAATATTGTAATTTAATGGAAAACCTGAAAAACACAAATAGACGCTAGAACAACATTGTGACAGAGTGAATGTAGAAATGGATACATTATTTGAGAAGTTTTATTTTAAATAAATGAAAAACTAATTAAAACTGAATTAACATGTGGTTTTCATACGGAATAAATGATGGCCTTTGTGTGATGCTTGCAAAAAATCTCTTTTTCATCCTGCATATACAAAAAGAAGACGGTGATTATGTTTAGCACTAATAAGAAAATTATAGATAAATAGCAGTGTACATGTTTGATAGGAGTATATTTATACAACTTAGTTAGCTTGTTTACTTGCATTTAGATTGTTAGTCCTCAGTTATTTTAGCATTTTAAGCTATTTTCGTGTGTTTGTAGGTCCAAATGACAAAGTATGCAAGAAAGTGCAATTTAGAGCATTTTGGAGCATTTTTGGGCATTGGATGGTTAACTTATGCTTGGAGCCAAGTGGATGGATGAAATTGAAGATTAAAGGATCCTCTCCTTTCCTATTTTCTGACCCAAAAACACACCACACTCACTTATTTCACCTACAACATCCACTTATTCCACCTACAACATCCACTCACTTCACCTACAACATCCACACCCACTTCACCTACAACATCCACTTATTTCACCTACAACATCCACACTCACTTCACCTACAACATCTACTCACTTCACCTACAACATCCACACCCACTTCACCTACAATATCCACTTACTTCACCAAGAAATTTTGTGGTAGTGATTCATTTTCAAAATCTATAAATAAGCTTCTCCATCAAAAGACAAAGGAAGAATACACATCTACAACACATTATATAAACAACACAATTTCTGCCGCAAGTTTCCTTCTTCCTCCATCCATTTCCATCCACCTCTTTTCCTATCCATCCCCTACCACCCTTCCATACTCTCTCAACCTATCCAATCTCTGCCACATCCCCTAGACCATCCAAACACCACACCCACCTTGGTGCCGCATGTTGGCAAGAAAGGAGGATGACTTGGAGCTGTGCTAACCATTCAAGACGTTGGATTGCTGGAACGTTCTAGGTGTCTTCTACTTTTGTTTATCATGTTTAAATTAAATTATAGTTGTTTAATTGTAAATATGTGGAACTAAATTCGTTTTGGCTAGAGGTTGATTCAAAGCCATGAACATATTTGTAATATGAATTGATTACCTTTAGTTGTGATTTCATGAGTTGTGAATTCAATTTCCTTAACTGCTTGATTTATAACTTATTCTTGTATGTCGATTAAGGATGCATACTTAGTTTGCATGCATGAATTTGATGCTAGAATATAAAGGAGTTTCACCTAATCATTATGAACTTATATTCACAAGTAGTGGAGGTTGCTAGTCACAATCGCGTTAAGTGAATTCTTGGCAAAAGTATCATGATGTTCATAGTTACGAATGCCTCGTCAATGCTTATGGTTTTCACAAAGCTTAATGATCTTTGATTGTATCTCTATTGTGTTGTTCACGTAGGGGACTTTTGAAGAATGTTTTTAATTGTTGTATGCGCTTTTCCGTCCAATTCAATAACTTAAGGAAAACTTGAAGGTTAAAAAAGTGTTGTTCACGGTTAATCTGGGGTGTTGAGATTCATGGTTTATTGAAAGAACAACTGAAAATTGGTTTGTATGCAAGTGTGTCATGTGTGGAGAAAAACCCTCTAGCCATCCATTCATCTATTTATTTACTCAAATCTGTCTTAAAATCTGTTTTACAAAGTTTACTTAGTTTTTGTTTAAATTCGTCCAAAACCAAACCCCCTGCCCCCCATTGTTAAGTTGTATTCTTTAGTTATTATCTGTACAATTTGATGTCTTTTGAGTATTTTGAGTCTTTGTAATCCCAAATTCGTTCAAATCAGTCCCTATTGTCTAGTTTAGTTAAGTGTCTTTTGCCTAGTTTTGTGTTTTTTAGTCTTATTTAGTGTTTTTAAATCAGTTTAGAGTAGAGTAGCAATCCCTCCTAATCCCCGGCCTAAAACGATCCCTACTTACATCTATATTACAATTGTCAACAAGAGGGTTTAATTTGTGTGTTGTTTACAACGCATCAAATTTTTGGCGCCGTTGCCGGGGATTAGCAAATTTGCTAATCCCTTTGTTTGTGTTTGTGTCTTTTACTTTTGATATTTTATTTAGTTTTCTTTCTTTGATTTTAGGTAAAAATAGAGTAAGACATGGTACTTGCGACCATTCAAGCTCAATTGGCGCATCTCACTTCTCAATTGACTCATAATGCCGAAATGATCATAATGACAAGTGTCCTTACATTTGATGTGCCCTATGAGCAAGGATATCAAACTCATCAATGTCCTCAATTTGCTGCAAGCGGAGATGCTTGGGGTTATCAAGGCTATGATTAACCAAGCAACATGTTTTCCAACGCTTACAATTCGGATTGGAGAGATTATTCAGATTATATGTGGGATGAACCTCAACAATTTCAAGAAGGTGGATATTGGCAGCAAGAATATAAGTTCTATTCAAGATCTATGCAGCCACCACAACCTCCCCCACAACAATTCCAATCGAATTCAAGTATGCCCATGAGTTATAATGAAATTCTTGAAGGACTAATCTCTTTGACGCAGGGCTTACAAAAAGAACAATTGCAGCCATCGGAGGAGTTCTATCAATGGCCATATGCACTACCACAGCTTCCACCACAATCTTCCCAACCAATTTCAGGTTCGTCGGTGGATAATAATAATATTATTCAATTAATTACCTCTTTGACACAGGGAGTAGAAAATCAAAATAAGGAGATGCAAGACCGAGTCAAAAGAGTGGATGAATTAGAGAAGCAAGTTGGACAGATTATGGAATTCATGGCACAGATTCAAGAGCAACGTGAACTCTCCAATTCCAACATGGCAAATTCAAAGGGAGAAGTTGAAATCGATGCAGCCATCACTTTGGAAAGTGATATGGAGGATGAAGTTGTCCCAGAACTATCCAAACATAGCCCGAACAAGGATGAATTGCTGCTGCAAGAAGAAGATGAGGAGGACGACATGTGCAGTTTAGAAGAACTCTTGCCGCAAGCCCCTCAAGTCCTTATGATGTCCAACCCCAGTAATGTTCCAAATTCAATTCATTCTAACATTATTCCACCAAATGTCCTTTTTCCTCACAGGTTTTTTATTCCCAATGACGAAGAGAGTGAAAAAGACATTGTAGAAGCTCTTCCAAAGATGCAAGGTGATACCCCAATTCTTGGTGCACCAAATCAAGTTCCAGATTGTGTTGAATTGTTTAAAGAAACTTGTACACCAAGAAGAATGATTCAAGAAAATGAAGTGGCTAGAGAATATGTTAAATGCATCAAAGAGGATGTATTTGAGGAAACAGAGGCCAAAGAAGTTGAGACTGATGACAAGGGACAAGCCATAACCATCATAGTAAATCTGGCCAAGTTCAAAGTCCCTGAAACTTTTGAAGATGTAGTATTTGTCATTGAGTTTGTGTCGGAGAAAGAAAGTAAGCCATCTTCTCCAATTTTAATTTTGTTTTATACTAACATGCTGATTTTGATGATTCAGGCACCTACTCTTGAATTTAAACCATTGCCGGATCATTTCATGTATCACCTCCCATTCGAAGATAAAATTCCATGCCGTGGAACCTAGGGGAGTTTAATGGAAAGTCTCGTCTGGTTGCAAGACGTTAAAACAAATGCTTCTTGGGAGGCAACCCAAGCATTCAAAGAAGGGAGACTTTGGAATTGCTCAACAAATCAAATTTGCACTCCTAAACCCTTCTCTTTACTGCATTTATCTTGCCTTTCTTAGTTCACTAATTGTTTGTTTGCTTAAGTGTGAACCTATGTTTAAAACATTGAGGGCAATGTTTAGTTTAAGTATGGGGGAGGGTAAAAAAAGTCTTTTTACATTGATTTACATATTTTACATTGCTTTAAAAAAAATAAAAAAATAAAAATAAAAGCAAAAATATTTTACAATAATGTGTAAACTAATAGCATTCATTGGTCAGGTGGTGCCTCAGCAGTCGACGGAGCTCTAGAAAGACGAAGCGCCAGAGTTTGATCCTCCGGAGCCTCAACACTTGGTGCAACTCCAGATGACGAAGGTAGAAGATGCCTCTGTAGTAACGCCACAAATCTTTGATGATCACTCTGAATCCACACTTCAGACTCCTGCAGCTGATCAAGCTTCCTCTTCATACTTGTTGACTAACTAGTTGCGAGCATGTGCAACTCCTTATTCTCGTGCCTGAGTCCTCTGACCTCTTGCCGAAGACTAGCCACCTCAGCCATCAAAGACTCAACCTGACGAGATCGTGCAAGAAGGCGTTGGCCCATGTTTGAGATTGAGCCTGCACACTGGACGCTAAGCGCTAGAGAGTCCTGAACAGCGAGCTCGTCGGACCACTTGGAAAGCAACCTATTGTCTCTTAGAATGAGAAGGTTTCTAGCAACCACCATAGCAGTTGTATCGTTCTTCATCATAGAGTCCCCAACTGTAAGAGGACCATTGGGGGATAAGAAGGACGGATGCCAAATGTTGTTTGGAGAAGACAAGTCATCATCTTCCCCGACATTCAAGTTAAGGCGATGGTCAAAGGGGCAAGACATTTTTCGAAGGTGTTGAGAAAGAAGAGATCGGACAGATTAAGATTTCAGAAGTGCAAAAATGGAGTTTTTACAGGAGGTAATTCAAGTGTGCTGTGGAACAAAATTAGTGCCTCTATAAAAAGAAGAAATCGAAGAGGCGCCTGCTCGCAAATCAAAGAGGCGCCTGCTCGTAAATCGAAGAGACTCATCTCTCAAAAGCCGGGCCTGCTCAGAAACCACGAGCCGACCCCCGAATTTCAAAAAATGAACTTTTCCAGACTTGTCGTCACCTGTTACATGCACCCTCAGGTTTGGGGGAATTATGGATAACTTTGTCCGAAAGCGCGTAAACCTTACTGTTCAATCATCCACCGGCTGTCGACAAGAGTAAGAGAATAGTACCGGTTGTGAAGAAATTCCTATAAGTGTCTACCTTCGCCCTCCATAGCAAAGGCATACTTACTCAACACTTCTTCATCTCCGATAATGTATTCCCAAAGAAACCTCTCGAGTTACTCAATGTTTCTCATCCCCTGGAGTACCTCTGCAAACAAGTCATCAAGAGCAAAAGTATTTCATATCATGCTTTCTCCTGACCTTCATCTGAAGAACAGGGAGAAAGAGAGATCCTGATTGCTTACCTAGTCTTGCTCTCGAGTACTCATCTTCGGGCTCCTCCAGCCCAATTCAAAAATAAACCTGTGAAGAGATACTTCTTCAAAAGCAAAAGTATCTCATAGAAGATGCATGAGGAGTCTGAGTTGATCCAAGAACTCGAGAAGATGCCACACCTGTATGGAGACCTGATTACTTGAAGCATGCGTAGACAACGTGCTGATTCATCCTCAACTAAGCTGAGGATCACTTGCAAGTAAAAAGCTCCCCAACACAATTCAAGAATCAACCTGTGGAAAGATACTTCTTCGAAAGCTGTGGAAAGTCCCATCCAGTTTAAGATCAAAGTTGTGGAAAATCAACAAGCACGACCAAAGATCATCTACCACATGAAGCTAAGTTGTTTCTCACTATTTCTAAGTGTTTTAAAGTTGTTTTGGTGTGTTTTATTGTGTTCGAAGTTATTATACGAAAATTTAAAAAAAAATTGAAAAAAGTTTTGAAAAATGCCAAAAAGAGTTGTTTTTGTGTGTTTGTGTCTTAGGTACCTTCCAACACAATGATGAGGATTTGGTTTTTAATCGCATGACTGTTAAAGAAAGTTATGAACATGGATGGAAGTTTGATATGCTCTTGGTTTATGCTTAGTTGTAGTTGTTTACGAATTCAAATTTGATCATAAAAGGATAAAATCAGTTTTTGTAACATGCTTGAAGGAAGGAACTCAAACTAATGCTACATCCCTGTGAGACTTGAGCTTATACCTTCTTTGGAGAGTTATTAATCTTGATGCTTTTGTTTTCTAAAGTAATTGCATGATCTCATTATTCTTTGCTCGGTTGCTACTTAGAAGGTGTTTTATCATCTTAGTTCCAAATACTAGAACTCATATCCATTTCATTCAAAGCGTGACATTGAATTGCATAACACATAACAAGATGAAGTTGTTTAGCGAACCAAAGCCAAATAGCCGTACCCCTTTGTCATATGTTTTGTAGGTTTAACCCATTTTGAGCCTTATTTAGCCTATGTTCTTTGTTAACCCCATTAACCTTACCTAGCCTAGTGTATGACTGTCCATACCCTTGTTTTTAAAGGATAGTGAATATGACTTAGAATGAATTCCTTTTTATCTACAGTATGCAGAAAATCAAGTGTGGAGGAGGGATTATTTGTTTTAAGTTTAATTGTACGTTTTGGTTTTCAAAAGAAAAGAAAAAGAAGAGAAAAACGTCTGAAAAGAATGAAAGAAAAAAAAAAGTTTGAAAAGAAATAAGATTGAGTTCAAAAGTGTTGATTGTTGAAGAAAAGGTCCAAATGTTTGAAATTGGGCCCTAAAATGTGTAAATCTCCCATTTTTGTTCAAAGTTGAGTTTGCATTCGAAAGTGAATTCTAAGTGTCAATCTCATTACTTTGCTTACTATTTCTTTAAGAACCTTTGTTTTTCCATACCATTTCTTTGTTAGCCAATACCCTTAGTCCCGTTACAACCCTGTGACTTTTATCCTGGTTGTTGTGTGTTCAATATGTGGAGTTTGGGATTGGTATGAGCATATGGTGTCCCTGGTTCTCGCATCTAAGTAGTAGCATTCTGTTCATGAGATCATATTCATATGTGCATTAATAACTTCAGAAAATGCTTTCCTTGTTATAACATATGTGAGTACTAGTTTTCATGTTTATATCACTCTTCTCACATATACCTAGTGTAGGGAGTAGTCAGAAAATCTGAGTGAAAATAGAGTGTTTATCTGGTAAGGAATTGAGGAAATTCTCTAAGGCATGTTACTACATTCAAAATGTTGTTTTAATTGATTAAATGCGAGCTAGTAAATTATGACTGTGATTAAGTATATGCTTAAGGGTTTGGATGACCAAAATATGTGTAAGTGATGATTTTTAATATGTCATGTCCATTGGAAATCCCTAAGGCAAATGTTGGAAGGTCTAGATTGTGTTTTGTCTCTTTTGTTTGTTTTGTTTTGCTCGAGGACTAGCAAAAAGCTAAGTGTGGGGTATTTGATAGGAGTATATTTATACAACTTTGTTAGCTTGTTTCCTTGCATTTAGATTGTTAGTCCTTAGTTATTTTAGCATTTTAAGCTATTTTCATGTGTTTGTAGGTCCAAATGACAAAGTATGCAAGAAAGTGCAATTTGGAGCATTTTAGAGCATTTTTGGGCATTGGATGGTTAGCTTATGCTTGGAGTCAAGTGGATGGATGAAATTGAAGATTAAAGGATCCTCTTCTTTCCTATTTTCTGACCCAAAAACACATCACACTCACTTATTTCACCTACAACATCCACTTATTCCACCTACAACATCCACTCACTTCACCTACAACATCCACACCCACTTCACCTACAACATCCACTTATTTCACCTACAACATCCACACTCACTTCACCTACAATATCTACTCACTTCACCTACAACATCCACACCCACTTCACCTACAACATCCACTTACTTCACCAAGAAATTTTGTGGTGGTGATTCATTTTCAAAATCTATAAATAGGCTTATCCATCACAAGACAAAGGAAGAATACACATCTACAACACATTCCATAAACAACACAATTTCTGCTGCAAGTTTCCTTCTTCCTCCATCCATTTCCATCCACCTCTTTTCCTATCCATCCCCTACCACCCTTCCATACTCTCTCAACCTATCCAATCTCTGCCACATCCCCTAGACCATCCAAACACCACACCCACCTTGGTGCCGCATGTTTGCAAGAAAGGAGGAGGACTTGGAGCTGTGCTAAACATTCAAGACGTTGGATTGCTAGAGCGTTCTAGGTGTCTTCTCCTTTTGTTTATCATGTTTAAATTCAATTATAGTTGTTTAATTGCAAATATGTGGAACTAAATTCGTTTTGGCTAGAGGTTGATTCAAAGCCATGAACATATTTGTAATATGAATTGATTACCTTCAGTTGTGATTTCATGAGTTGTGAATTCAATTTGCTTAACTGCTTGATTTATAACTTATTCTTGTATGTCGATTAAGGATGCATGCTTAGTTTGCATGAATTAATTTGATGGTAGAATATAAGGGAGTTTCACCTAATCATTATGAACTTATATTCACAAGTAGTGGAGGTTGCTAGTCACAATCGTGTTAAGTGAATTCTTGGCAAAAGTATTATGCTGTTCATAGTTACAAATGTCTCGTCAATGCTTATAGTTTTCACAAAGCTTAATGATCTTCTATTGTATCTCTATTATGCTGTTTACGTAGGGGACTTTTGAATAATGTTTTGAATTGTTGTATGCGCTTTTCCGTCCAATTCAATAACTTAAGGAAAACTTGAAGGTTAAAAAAGTGCTGTTCACGGTTAATCTGGGGTGTTGAGATTCATGGTTTATTGAAAGAACAACTGAAAATTGGTTTGTATGCAAGTGTGTCATGTGTGGAGAAAAACCCTCTGGCCATCCATTCATCCATTGATTTACTTAAATCTGTCTTAAAATCTGTTTTACAAAGTTTACTTAGTTTTTGTTTAAATTCATCCAAAACCAAACCCCCCCCCCAATTGTTAAGTTGTATTCTTTAGTTATAATCTGTACAATTTGATGTCTTTTGAGTATTTTGAGTCTTTGTAATCCCAAATTCGTTCAAATCAGTCCATATTGTCTAGTTTGAGTCAATTTGGTTGTTTTGAGTCATTCTAGTGTGTTTTGAGTTATTAGAGTGTAGTTAAGTGTCTTTTACCTAGTTTTGTGTTTTTTAGTCTTATTTAGTGTTTTTAAATCAGTTTAGAGTAGAGTAGCAATCCCTCCTAATCCCCGGCCTAAAACGATCCCTACTTACATCTATACTACAATTGTCAACATGAGGGTTTAATTTGTGTGTTGTTTACAACGCATCAATGTTTTTCAATCATAGCTTGAGATCAATCTCATTCGATAACTACATTTATAAAGCATACATAAGTTATAAAAATTAAGAAAAGCATATTAAACTAATAACCAAGGACACAAAAATTTTAGATAAAACCCAAAGGCAAATAATCCAAGCTTCTTATTTCATATTAGGACTGCAACCCCACTGCGAGCAGGACCACATTTCATCTAAAAATTTGTAAATTATGATAGCAGTGGAGTCACAAATTTAATATAAAAAAATTCATAAATTAATATAACAACTGATAAAAATATGATGCATTGGTCAAATAGAAAACAAAAACGACAATTCAAATTGATACCAAAACAGTAATCATTCCAAAACTGTTTGAATCCAAACATGTATCTGCCTGTTTAATACTAAGATTATCACCAAACTGTTTTCTCAATGAGTATTAAGACTGGTGTAAGAATAAAATTTACACTGGACCAATATTATCACTACCTGTCCAGCGAACAGCAGACATAGAGCAACCTTAATAGTGTCTGAGTTTGTTTATCTCGTTAAAAAAAAAGGTTAGTCACATATAAAATTAAGGAAAACTAACGAAAAGTCCCTGAATAGTGACAGTTTTAATGAAAAGTCATTTTTGAAGGTATAATGAATAGTGACAGTTAAAGGTAAAAAAGTGGTTTTTCGTTAAAAGTAAACAGTGCCAGGGGTGTTTTAATAAGGCTCCCATAAAATTATTGGATCATTTAATTACAGAACAATTTAACACGGCATCAAAGAGAAATGAGTCAGCAATTAAACATTTTGTATGAAACGGTGTGAAACCAGAACAAAAAAAGATAACAAATAACTAAAACCAATAATGAAATCAATGCGCTTCAACACGACACACTATTCTACAGAGCCAGAGTAAAAAAAATGAACAATTACACCAACAGAATTTTAGAGAAGTTAAAGAAACAAAGAAAAAAGCCAAAGAATACCAAATAAAAAAATAAAAAAAATCCAACACCTTATAAAGCAAGATAGTAACTTTACCTCCCTCCAACAATAACAATTGATATTACAGCAACTAGGTTTGTTCGGTGGTAGCGACGATTTCACTGCAAAAAAGAATTGGAAAAAAGAAACACAAAATTTTAGCAACAGGAACAACAAAAACCCAAAATCAAGTAAGTCAAATTCAACTTTTCATGATATTGTACAAAAAGGAAAATCATACATCACTAACACGCAAAAGCGATTGAACAACCTGACTTCAGTTGGGTTCAAAAACTCTGAAAGCAGAACCTAATGACCTGCAATATACGCCACACAATTAAGAAAAACTGAAATGGTCATTTCATTAACCAAACAGATATGATCTTTGCCATGCAAAACAAATTTGATACATCTATTTACATAAATTAGAGTTAACAGTTTCTTGTCTGCGTTATCTCTGTAGTAATACTAAATTATCCAAATATAGAACCAAACAGAGTGTTTGTTATTGGTATGCCATATACAACATATGCATTATTCTGTAGCCATGTGAGAACATTATTTGACAACGAAAGTAAACGAAATATTTCACGATTGAGAAAAATTTCCCCCATCAATGTTCTTAATCCCCAATATAAAAAAGTTAATTTTCACAAAGGTAATAAAATCACGCACCTTAATTCAGCATTACAACATTGATTAATTTAACTAAACATATGGTTGAATTCATAATTAAGCTATAATTAATCACTGAAGCTCTTAAACCTTTATAAAAGCTTTAAACGATTTTAAATACTGTGATTTTCAAAGCCTTTTAATTTCTGTACATCAATCTAAAGAAAGGTCTATTTAAGTATTCAAGCTTTTAAATTTTTGTAAAACCCCTAACTAATATTGAATACTTTTCTTTTCAAAGCTTTTTGGTTGCTTATCACTGATTCAAACCAATAACGAAGACAACTCCAAAAAATAAGTGTAAAACACATTGAGTTTCTCTTCTTAAAAAACGATTCAAATTTGAAGCAACCACACACCAATCAGAACAAATCGCGTGTCCCTTCTTAAAAACCGTTTAAAATCTGAAGCAACCACACACACCAATCAAAAGCAAAGCGAAAAAACATGACCAACTCAACTGATATCAAACTTTCTTCCAAACATATACAATTTTGGACCAAAAAATTACTCACATATAAAACCAATTTATTAGAACCACCATAAACACAACAGATAAAACCAATTTGGCAAGACTCCCGTCAAATATAAGAATAAAAAAGTACACATAGTTGTTTTAAACATACCTAAGCTCAATATAATTTTTTTCGTCAGTAATCTAAAGAAGTAGCATATGATGGCCTTCCAATTTGACAAAAAACTTGTCCCAACCTGCAGATCAGCACAAAAACAGAAACAAAGAGTTTAAATTTCTTACCCTAGAAATGAAAAAATAAAGATAAAATATTCAAAACAAACTGACCTAAAAATTTTAATCCCAAAGATGCCAAGATGAGAACAAAACACTGACCAACAAAGGGTTCAACACCGGAGAAGACCGGAAACAAAACACCCAATAAAATCGAGCAAAGAGTTCGACACCGGAGAAGGTTAGAAACCAAATCCCCAATAAAATCAAAGTCTGGAATTACTAAGGAAGAACAAAAGAAGAACAACCCAATTCTCAAAATTACTAATGAAGAAGAACCCAACTGATAAATTGATGAATGGACGGATGAAGTATAAAAATTAATTAAACACAGTTCGTTTTCATCAAAATTAACATGAATATAATATTGCTTCCAGCAGAACAATGACCCCAATACATATATGTGTAGAGAATGAGAATATATATATATATATATATAAAAGTTTAGATTAGGACAAACAATTACAACCCAACAAAACCAAAGCATTAATTAAGGAGTCGAAAGCTCAGCAGATTTGAACAAAAAATCAATCTCCAAATCCAAAATCACAGAAAAGAAATTAAAACACCTATATTGAGAAAATCGTAAAACTCACCAGGAAACGCCTGGGTACAAAATTTCTCCGCATCCAATTGAAGAACTGAAGAAACTACTACAGATTGGGTGGTTTTTCAGCAAGATAGTGCGGTTGGTAATTTGTGAGACAAAGATCGCAAGGTCGAACAGGGAGAGAAGGCAGCGTTTGAGAGCGAAAGAAATTAAGGTTCGAGAGCGACATAAGAAGGGATGTAGATTGATTTGAAGAGGAAGGGCATTTTCACACATGCAATGCATATCTAACAATACACACACACACACACACACACACACACACACACACACACACACACACACACATATATATATGCACAGAAACATGAAGATTTCAGAAAATGAAGCATAAAAGGATTCAAAATTCTGGAGAAAAAAAAAAGACATACAGTGACGGACGACGGAGGATAGAAGTGCGATCGCGGCTTAGAGAAAACCCTAGCTTAATCCACGCCGCAAGGCAAAGGTTTGGACAGTGTAGGAATCAAAGGAAAACCCAAATCCAAGGAAAAGCAAATGGCTTTTCGAATTCGATTTTTTTTTTTTTTTTTTTTGGAGTTTGGCCTTTGAGATTTGTAGTTTTTGAAGAGAGAACTGGAGAAATTTCTACTAGGTTGGTCATTTTCACCAGGAAAGTGAGAGAGAAAAGTCGAGATCGGAGAGCAAGGGAAGGCAAGCTTTGGCCACATAAGGGGTTTGTGGGAGAGATCGAAATGGATGGAAGGCTTCTTCAGTAAAGAAGGAAAGCATGAAAGAGTGAGAAATGAGAGAAGAGCCCTTGGATGATGATCGACGCGTGGACAGGATGGACATCATTCCACTGTGCAGAGGAGGAAAAATGGGGAACGAAACGACAAAGAGAAGCCGAAGCGATGATCAACACGTGGAGAGCATTCGGGCGGAAAAAAAACGCTGGATTTGAGGGCAAGATGGTCATTTTCATGCAGCAGAGAAGGAGAAAAGAATCGGGAAGAAAGGAATGGGAGGGCAACTTGGGGAGTTCACTGCTGGTGAACAGTAACCCCTCTCACATGATGAACAGTAGACGGAAACTGAGTTTTAGATGATAGTAATATGTATATATTGTATATTAAATATGTATTATTGTATTATTATTATGTATAAATTTAAATTTAATTTTTTTTATTTATTTTTATATTATATGTCACATCCCGGCCCGGGTGGGACCACTTCCCAGGCCCGCTCCACTACCGTAGCACGATATTGTCCGCTTTGGGCCCCGACTACGCCCTCACGGTTTTGTTTCTGGGAACTCACGAGCAACTTCCTAGGAGGTCACCCATCCTGGGATTGCTCTAGCCCCCTTCTCGCTTAACTTCGGAGTTCCAACGGAACCCGAAGCCAGTGAGCTCCCAAAAGGCCTCGTGCTAGGTAGGGATGGGAATATACATTTAAGGATCACTTCCCTGGGCGATGTGGGATGTCACAATCCACCCCCCTTAGGGGCCCGACGTCCTCGTCGGCACACCACGACCAGGGTTTGGCTCTGATACCAATTGTCACATCCCGGCCCGGGTGGGACCACTTCCCGGGCCCGCTCCACTACCGTAGCACGATATTGTCCGCTTATGGCCCCGACTACGCCCTCACGGTTTTGTTTCTGGGAACTCACGAGCAACTTCTCAGGAGGTCACCCATCCTGGGATTGCTCTAGCCCCCTTCTCGCTTAACTTCGGAGTTCCAACGGAATCTGAAGCCAGTGAGCTCCCAAAAGGCCTCGTGCTAGGTAGGGATGGGAATATACATTTAAGGATCACTTCCCTGGGCGATGTGGGATGTCACATTATACTATAGAAAAAGAGTGAGATTAAAAAAATTATAAAACACGTTAAAATAAAAGTATCAAGTAATTTAAAATACCAAACACATTATAAAAGTTATAATAATTAATTTACAAGTGCGAAAAATGTGAAAAAATATGCAAATACTTGTGATCGCATCTTGTATGCTATGAGTATGGGTACAACATCGTTTGAATTTTAAAATCATACAAACCCTCATGAATAGTATTTTTAAGGGAGTTCAAAATAAATAAAATTCATAATCATTAATGTACAAGTCTAAAAAATGTGAAAGCATATGCAGGGTTCATCAAAACGCAACTCTCTTTATTTTGCATATCCTTGAACAGTTGGTATTTTATAGTAATGTACTAATGTTTTTTCATTAGGCTCTTATTTTGGAGTATATAATACTTGAAAGACAAATGTTTTTTTTGGTATGTTTTGGAGTAATATTTATGTGACAATGTGGTATGCATATACTAATTTAGTATTATGTTTTCTATTTTTTGGGGTCAAATTATGTTTTTCATTTTCATTATTTATTGATTTAATTTTTTTTCTTTAACGTGTAACTGGTCGGGTCATATTACCTGATAATATTAATGGGTTGATTTCGGATCAGGTCATATTACCCGTTTACTTTAATGGGTGTTACATGACACGACCCATTAAGATATCGGGTATGACACAAAAACGACATGAACACGAAAAACATGACACGAATGCCAGGTCTATTATTAAGTGGTTTGAAAGAGTTCTATTGTGGTTAAAACTCCTCCTTTGTAAATTCATCAAGCAAAATCATACCCTTTAACTTTCTATCTTGGTATTAGAGTACCTGAAGGAGTATCATATGGCATTTAGAGCATCGTCCCTAAATGTGCTCATAACTAGAATTCATGAAGGGTTTCCAATCACGCCCACGCACTCTATATCCCTCATCCTAAACCCTATTTCACGCCCGAGCACGCGTAATAAGCTGGCGCTGGTGTAGACCTGGCATTCGTGTCGTGTTTCTCGTGTTCGTGTCGTTTTCGTGTCATACCTGATAGCTTAACGGGTCGTGTCGTGTAACACCAGTTAAAATAAACGGGTAATATGACCCAACCCGAAATCGACCCGTTAATATTATCAGGTAATATGACCCGACCCGTTACCCGTTAAGAAAAATATTTTTTAAATCAATAAATAATGAAAATGAAAAACATAATTTGACCCTAAAAAATGTAAAACATTATACTAAATTAGTATATACATACCATATTGTCACATAAATACTAATTCAAAACATTAATAAATAAATAAATAAAACATTTTTCTTTCAAGTTTACATATCCCAAAATAAGAGTCTAATGAAAAAACATTAGTGCATACTACAAAATACAAATGTTCAAAGATATGCAAAATGAAGAGAGTTATACTTAATGAAAGTATAAATAAACTCTTAAGTGTTAGTCAATCTATCGTTTTGATGGGATACGAATTCTCTGAAACTAATTTCAACGATCACAACCGTCAAACTTGTTTGTATATGTTTCGAGATCACAACAGCAAGAAATCACAAAAAACAAACATTCAGAGATCAAGTAACAGGACAAAACTTTTCGACGGTTATAAACAAAAAATCACGATTTAACGGTAATTTTAGCTCTGATTTTGATGATTTTATACAGCTACACTCTTTGACCCTATATGAATACAATGAATGAATTCGATCTTTAATTTAAAATATTTACACAAGTGGATACCACAAAATCTTATGTTATACTTAATGAAAGTATAAATAAACTCTTAAGTGTTAGTTAATCTATCGTTTTGATGGAATACGAATTCTCCGAAACTAATTTCAACGATCACAACCGCCAAACTTGTTTGTATATGTTTCAAGATCACATCAGCAAAAAATCACAAAAAAACAAACATTCAGAGATCAAGTAACGGGACAAAGCTTTTCGACGGTTATAAATAAAAAATCACGATTTAACGGTTATTTTAACTCCGATTTTGATGATATTTTACATATACACTCCTTGACCCTATATGAATACAATGAATGAATTTGATCTTCAATTTAAAATATTTACACAAGTGGATACCACAAAATCTTATATTATACTTAATGAAAGTATAAATAAACTCTTAAGTGTTAGTCAATCTATCGTTTTGATGGGATACGAATTCTTCGAAACTAATTTCAACGATTACAACCGTCAAAATTGTTTGTATATGTTTCGAGATCACAGCAGCAAAAAATCACAAAAAACAAACATTCAAAGATCAAGTAACGGGACAAAACTTTTCGACGGTTATAAACAAAAAATCACGATTTAACGGTTATTTTAACTTCGATTTTGATGATTTTTTTACAGATACACTCCTTGACCCTATATGAATACAATTAATGAATTCGATCTTCAATTTAAAATATTTACACAAGTGGATACCACAAAATCTTATGTTATACTTAATGAAAGTATAAATAAACTCTTAAGTGTTAGTCAATCTATCGTTTTGATGGGATACGAATTCTTCGAAACTAATTTCAACGATCACAACCGTCAAACTTGTTTGTATATGTTTCGAGATCACAGCAGCAAAAAATCACAAAAAACAAACATTCAGAGATCAAGTAACGGGACAAAACTTTTCGACGGTTATAAACAAAAAATCACGATTTAACGGTTATTTTAACTCCGATTTTAATGATTTTTTACAGATACACTCCTTGACCCTATATGAATACAATGAATGAATTCGATCTTCAATTTAAAATATTTACACTAGTGGATGTGGATATCACAAAATTTTATGTTATATACTTAATAAAAGTATTATTTTCGGGTGTAGATGTAATACTTAAACGACAAATGTTTTAATGTTTTGAAGTAATATTTATGTGGCAATGTGTGGTATGTGCAATTTCTTTTTTAAAAATCTTATTAATTTTTCATTTCTACAATATTATTAATTTTTCACTAAAAAAAATATTATTCATGAGATTTGGAGGGTTTTAAAAATCTAAACGACCATGTAACGATTGTCTAAGGGTAGAGGATGCAATCATGAGCATTTATATAGGGGTGTGCTATCCACACACCCCATTTTACTTCTTACACACCCCTTGTTAATTTCTATTTGTTGATTTTCTTCAATTCATCCGATCCGACGATCGAAAATTAGAAGGGTGTGTGAAAAGTAAAATAGGGTGTGTGAATATCACACCCCTTTATATATGCTTTCACATTTTTCAGACTTATACATTAATGATTATGAATTTTATTTATTTTGAACTACCTTAAAAATACTTGAGGGTTTGTATAGTTTTAAAAATTCATGTACGCACCTTTAAAGCGTAGAGGATGCGATTAAGAGTGCTTGCATATTTTTTTTCACATTTTTTGCACTTGTAAATTAATTATTTTAAATATTTAAATGTATTTGGTATTTTTTAAATTACTTGATGTTTTTATTTTTAATGTGTTTTATAATTTTTTAATCTCACTCTTTGCTCATAATATTTTATAAAATAAATAAATAAAACTTCAATTTTTAAAATTTATTTAGAATAATAATACAATAATAATTAATGAACAAATATATATATATATATATATATATATATATATATATATATATATCCACTATATTTATTGTATTTTATAGTAAGTTTTTTTTAGTAATTAAAAAAAATTAAAATCATCAAAATAACTTTTTCCTTTTCGTGTCAAAACAGTTTACCTGCGTGTCACTCTCGTGTAAACCTGTTAAGGACCCGTTATTAACGGGTTCTTAACGGGTTACCCGATAATGATCCGATTAGTTATCGTGTCGACCCGAAACCCGTTATTTTCGTGTCGTGTCAGAAACTGTCAGGTCTACGTTGGTGTCTGTAGTAGCAAATGTCCCACAAAGTTAGACTAATTCAAACTTCATAATCTTACTTAATTCAATACTTACCCCTTATCACGTATAACGAAGATGCAAATAAAAAATAATAATTAGAAGCAAATAACAGCAACAATATTGTTATTAGTCATAATATATATACCAGGGAGCTTAAGGGAGGGAACTCCATTTAAAACAAAATTGGGGACATGCTCCCCACCGTTCGATTGAATTTAATGAAATTGTGTGGTTGAGATTAAAACACAAGCCACACACAATCTCAGCCACACAATTTCATTAAAGTTAAATCCAATGGTGGAGAGCGTGTCCCCATAAACAATTCCTATATATATATATATTGTCAAACGATAGATTTTGGTAGATTAGATGTTAGATTAGCTATTGACGGAGTTCAAACTCACGCCGTCATGTAAAGATCCAACTCCTTTCTAGCACTGTAGTAAAGAGCCACTTGATGCTACATATGTGCTCACAGACCTGTTGGAAAAAAAGACATGTATAAGAATATTATCAGAAATATTGAAGTCCATAGAAAAGTGCAAAAGAACTTAACATTCGATGGCTAACAACTTAATTAGCATTATCCTTACAGCCTGATTACTGAAAACAAAATACAAAAGATGAGAAAAGATGAATGCTTGTACTAAATTGTACAATAATTGATAAACTGTTATAAACTTTTTATTTAAGTGTGATTGTGTAAATCCTAGATTAGATTTTATTGCAGTTATTCTTCCCTATTAGGACTTGTATTCCTTGGAGGAGAAGGATTTCTTGCCTCCCTTATTACTATAAATAAGGGCACTACGTAGAGGGAATAACACATTTTCTACACAACCCTACAAATACATTTCTCTCTATATTTTCTCCATGCTCGTTGCCCATCTCCTTGTTAGTTAAATATAGGCCACAACATGTTATCAGCACGCTCTTACCGTTGCACTTAGGAATCTGACGTGGAAGTTTTTTGTATCAAACCACTTTATCAATATCATCACGCAATCAGATTCTTTAAAAAACAATGGTTTTTATCTTGATATTTTTGCAGCCTTGATAGCATGAATATTCACCATAATGCATGACTTAACTTTACGTTTTTAGAATTTTAGATTCTACATAAATTGTGTATGCATTGTATCCATAATTGTTGAATTATGTGAATTGATATTGCCATGAATTGCATTAAATATCTGCTCATGCATTGAATTATATGTTGAATATGCATGCAATTGAAATTAAATTTATATTCTGTAATTGAACAAAAAAAAATTAGGGTTCTGTGGGTAACCCCGAGGGCGACAACTTGAAGCCAAGTCGCTGGGCTCTCCGCGCCGAGCCGAGAAAAACCAAACAGAGCTAGAAGCTCCAAGCTTTGCAACCTAGAAAAACCCCGATGCCATTACCGGCATCCTTGTCCACAACCACCACAAGCATGGCCGGCAGCCACCACCCTGAGCTTTTGGTCATTGTCACCGTCTACCAGAAGTTGTCCCCGATGAAAATTGGAACGAGATTCACTTGAATCTCATCAATTTTTTTTTTTTGAAAATTCGATTTTAACTTTTCTAGGGTTTGGCTATTGAAACATCGAGATTAAACCATCTTCATTCACCATCGAGATCATCAAGACCACTGTGACTCGCCCCGAGTCCTACCAACCCAGACACGGCAGCTAAAAGAGGCGGCACCGGGTATCTTCTCTGATGCGCACACCCAACACGGCTGGGATTCGTGTTTAGTCTAACCCATGGCCCTTTGGGCCTGGACCCTTCTCGGCCTATCAGCATAATTAAAAAAAAAATCTGGGCTTGTGAACCAAGCCTAATTGTTGTTCACCTTAAACCCACTCGCTACACCAGCCCAATTGAGCTTTGGTGTCCTTGTGTCCACACCGCAGTAGAACAAAGCCCCTGAAGGGTTCTCCGAGTTCCTTGCACTTAACCACACCAGATCCCAGCCCGTAGCTAGTGAATTGTTACACCTGGCCTACGACATACTCGATCGCACCTCTCTGTGAACACATGTGCTGTGAAACAACGAATCCATGACTCAATGTTTGGGCCTGCAGCCCAGCCCAAATTTTAGGCTTGGGTTGCACGTTTCAAATTACTCAGCCCATGCTTTGACCTATTATTTTGGGCCCTGAGTTTAAATGCCTATTTTTAGGCCCTATGGGTTTTATAATTTTTCACCCACACTTTAATTTTTGGCCCGAAGTCCAAATAATTAATTCAATTATAATTCTAGACCTGAAGTTATATTTGCATATTCTCTTGTTGCATATTTATGTGTATATATATTTGTGTTTGTCTGCAGGAACATATAAACTGGAAGTTCATAATTATTTTGAAACCTGAAGTTTCTAGAAACATGTCTTGTTTGAAACCCTAAAGTTTTCCTTAAAAATCACCCATGAAAAACCCAAAGTTTTTTCATGTAAATTTAAACCAATACATGTTTATTAAAACTTGAATGTTCTACTCCTATGTGAATGGATTGATTTTTTTTCTCCATCACACTAACCACATCTTGTCCATTTATTTTGTGATAGGGACATGTCGAATTTGAACAAACTCGACTTTATCGCTTTAGAGGTCTTTGGAAGGAATTGCCTCAAGTGGGTCCAAGATGTGAAGCTCTGCTCACTGCAACGAATTTGCATCCCACCAATGAAAATGAGACAGACAACCAGTTGGCGAAGCTGAGAAAGCTACTGCCAACCGAGTACCTTTCTCAGGAAGATCCACAAACACTTTGGCTGATCGTTTTGATCACCAAAATGACATCTTCTTGCTTGAAGCAAGACATGAATGGCAACATCTACGCTTCCAAGACTTAAGTCTGTGAATGAATATAATTATGAAGTTTATCGAATCCGATCACTTCTCAAGTTCTGTGACGAGAACTTGACTGAAGAGGATCTCCTGGAGAAGACCAATTTGACCTTCTTTGCTACCAATATTGTCCTATAGCAGCAATATAAGGCTCAAAAGTTCACTACTCAGAAGTTCACTAAGTTTTCAGATTTGATCTTTGTTTTAGTTATTGTTGAAAAGCAGAATCAGTTGTTGATGAAGAATTATCAAGCTAGACATACTGGGACAACTGTTATGCCTAAAGTATACTATAGCACGAACCAACGCCCAAAACGCCAACATAGGCATGGTATGGGCTGCTAGAAGCCACCCCGTAAGGTCAACAGAGCCAAGGCCTACCTAAGCGAGGAAATTGAGCCCAAACCTCACTCCTAACGCCCCAAACTTCAAGAATGAGGGCAAAGCACTTGAAACCATGGATGCATACATGTGTTATCACTGTGGTTCCAAGGACCATTGGTCCCGTGTTTACCATGCTCCCCAGAAGGTGTAGCTGAATATCATTCTCGTCGTAAGAAGTTTGAATCAAATTTTGTGCAAGTGAATGAACCGGAGAGTACCAAGATGGAGGTTTCTGACTTTTAGGACGATACCACCATATGGAAGATTAGAATCTTAGACATAAACTACTTTTTAGTTGAAATTAGAACAATGGGGCCGAATTCCCCCAATTTGGCCGAACCCCCCTTGTTTTTTTGGTTTAATTTGCATAATTTTTCTTTATGCTTGGATTATTTGTTGGTGATTTGTTTGTTTGTTTTTTATTTATTTATTTTTTTTAATTGATTGCCATCCTTGAATACTTAAATTATTTTGAATTGATATTTTTTTTAGAACTTTTATGCATGTGATCGATTCAAATTATTTTTTATTTCTAGGTATGACTAGTGAGAAAGTTAGTTGTCTGGCAGATAGTGAAACCACGCACACCATTTGTGTGAACGCATCTATTTCACTAATTTCATACCTAAGAATGCACCTCTGACAACCCTCTCAGGACCATCCAACTTATCGAAGGATATGGTAAGGCACATATAATGTTGTCTAATAGTACAATCTTGACCATTGATGAGCCATTCTATTCTCCACGTTCCGAAAGAACATTGTTGTGTTTCAAAGACATTAGAGATAATAATTACCACGCTGCAATCTATGTAGAAAAAGGAGTTGAATTTTTGTGCCTAACTTTCTACGAATATGGCCAGAAGCGTATTCAAGCGTATCCTGAGTGGTCTGTATATTACAACCATACGCTCTATTGAAAGCCACTATGCGGCCGACGCTACCTTTGGGACCACGGACGAAATTACACTTTGGCATGATCATTTGGGACATCCTGGACGAACAACGATGCGTCATATCCTCAAATTATCACACGGGTATCCACTAACCCAAAGTTTAGGTTCAGTTCAAGGAATCACATGTCAAACCTGCTTAATGGGGAAGATTATTATTAAGCCTTCTTATGACAAGATTCGCTCGAATCTTCCTTTTTTTTTTTTTTTTTTTTACAAAGGATTCAGGGGGACATTGGCGGACTGATTCACCCTCCTTTTGGACCAGTTAGATATTTTATAATTTTGGTTGACGTTTTCACACGTTGGTCACATGTGTGCTTGTTGTCCATAAGGAACGTTGCATTCTCTAAAATGTTGGCTCAAGTTATCAAGCTTAGGGCTCACCACCCTGATTATTCGATCATATTTATTCAATTGGATAATGCTGGAGAATTCACATCTAAAACTTTTTATAACTATTGCATGTCGGTTGAGGTTGAAGTTGAACACCCAGTACCCCATGTTCACACCCAAAATGGCCTGACAGAGGCATTCATTAAGCGCTTACAAATGATTGCTCGATCGTTAGTTATAAGTACCAAGCTCCCGATTACAGCTTGGGGCCAAGCAATATTGCACGCAACCATATTGGTCCTCCTGAACCTGTTGTGACCCAACCATATAGCACCCTTCAGTTGGTTACCGGATACGAACCCGACATATTGCATCTGCGCATTTTTGGTTGTGTAGTCTATGTGCCGATTTCGCCATCCTTACATACAAAAATTAGGCCTCAGTGAAGGATGGGAATGTATGTCAGATTTGATTCTCTTTCGATCATTTATTACTTAGAACATTTGACAGGTGATTTGTTGACTGCTCGTTTCATGGATTGTCACTTCTATGAGACATTCTTCTCGTCGTTAAGGAGAGATAAGAACGTCACTGTTCCTGAAGAAAAATGTGAATTATCGTGGACGACTCCCATTTTGTCTCATTTAGACCCGTGCACTGCTCAATCTAAAATTGAGGTGCATTGCATATTCCAGTTGCGAATGTGCCTGCAAAGATGGATGTACCAAATGTACAACAAATTTCTCTCCTGGAGGTCCGGAACGTCACTTTGGCTGATTCATGTATATTAGCTACTAGCTAATCATCTGCCCATACACATAAGTGACACACCCCGTCCCGAAGGAGGCATGCTGGCCGTCACGTGGGAGTGACGTAACCATTTACACAGTATGGAAGCTTTAATTATATCCCTTCTAAGATGAAACACCCGAAGGTGAGACCTAATTTTGTCCATTCTGTCAGAACCCAGGTGAATTTCCTCGTAGTCACCACATCTCTGCTATCTTGAACCTGGAGGGGCGCAAAACAAAAGAGAGTGGGTCAGCAAAAACAATTCTTTTCTCAAAATCCATCTTTTCTCAAAAGTTTAACCCCTCTCCGTAAAACCTGTATAGTTCCCAGAAAATAATACGTACAAATATATTTCAATCTTTCTCAGCATAAAACCATTTTGTACGAATCTTAACTATGCCATGCTATGCAATTCAATGCCATCAAAGTCTCCTAAACAATGCTATGCTATGCATTTCGATACTCATCTCATTTCTATCGTCTCAGTTCTCGGCTATATCTATAGCTCATAGCATTTCTATCATCTATCAGGTGGAAGAAAATAATCAACCGGAGACCCTCTAATGGCCCTATACGGCTGAATCTAGAGCTCAAAATCTCATCTTGCCGGAGTCACCACCTGTGACCTGTACGGCCTTCTGCACATAAGTCGGAACCACCTAATGTAATCTGTACGACTTAATGGTTAATATTACGCTCTAGTGCTTTTCTCGTCAATCATTTCTCATCAATCATCTGTGCACATAATCTAAGGTCACCCACCAGTCGGAACCTCTCTAAAGGTCTGTACGACTGGCCCGTCGGAACCACCTCTTGTGGTCTGTACGACTAGCATCTACTTAGATCCAAGGCGAGCGTGCGATGCGGTGAATAATATAAGCACTAATACCATGGTGCAGGTTATTAGCTCAACATATCTCAACATTATCATAACAGTCATATATACTCACCTGATACTCACCTGTGCGTCCACCGCACCAATTCATACATAGGCATCATATATCAATTCATAACTTTCATATCATTTCATGCATAGCATTTCGATTCACATTTCTATATACTTTTCACATACTTCTATGCATGGCATTTCGAATCATATTTCTATATACTTTTCATATCGTTTCTATGCATGGCATTTCAATTCCCATTTTTCAATCACTTATACACATTTCATTTTAAGCATATTTTCATCCAAATTCGATTTCTGGGAAAACGTCAAGTATATATATATATACTGAAAATAAAACTGCCCACTCACAGTATACATCGACGTCTCGTAGGTCTCTGAGCCTCCCTTAGCCATGCCCAACGTCCGTATAATCCTCGCCTATACGAGAAGTAATCAAAGTGACGTTATTAGCGCATAATCCAATTCTTAGCTAATAACTCCTCATATATTGCTCAAATTGGGTATATGAATATACCACTGTGACCTACACAACCTCAGGATCATCCCCATATTTTTAAAATAATTTTTGGACCCTTCACGCGCCCCCACGCGCCTGACGTGGCACGGACCTACGCGCTCCCCACGCGCGGCCACGTGCCAAGCACACGGACGGCACAGTAACGGCAGTTAGGGAATATTCCGTTAAATCTTAGCATATTCCGTTAAATAATTAACGGCGTCAGTCAACGCCGTTAGCATATTCCGTCAGTTTTGACGGAATATTCCCTGTCTTCTCCGGCGAGTCGCCGGTCGCCGGCGACTGTTCGCCGGTTTCTGGAAAATTTTCAAAACTTGTTTTCTTCTTCATTTTTCATCCAATTTTCTCGTATTTTACACCAAAATGAAGCCCTAATCATGTAGAATCATGTTGGACTAGTTTTAGGGTCTAAAAACTACGGGATCAAACTTTTCAAAATTACAAAAACTCGGTCTACCTTCGAACTAGGTGATCCCGACGTCCAATTCATGCCAATGAAGCACTCCGAGCTTCCTTAGGACCTCACCAAGCTTCCTGTGATCTTAGTTTGGCCTAAAACACAACCATTTCAAAGTTCATGAACAGTGCATAATCACGGGGACGTTTGAAACTAGGTTTTCCGAAGTAGATCTTACCTGAAATGGATACCATCGTGATCGTGAAGTCCTCAGGGTTCCAATGGTAGTATTAAATCTGACGTTGGTATAGGTTTTGGGTGGGTTTTGTGTCTCGTCCGTGTGGGTTCGAAGGAGAGAGAGAGAGAGAACTGAGAACTGCGAGGGAGGAGAGAGAGAGGGACAGTGTTACGGAAATTGGGGAAGGAAATGAGGGATTAGGAGGTCCTACCTAACCCTATACATAAAATTAATACATAGTAATATAAATCTAAGCCTAAGTTTGAGTTCCTAAAACTAATGAATATTCCAATTAACAATAGTTAGGAACCTTAGGTAAAACCAATGCCAAATTTACGCACCTTAAATCCGTAGTAAGGGCATTTTCGTAATTTCACGTCCTCGGAATTAAAAATTCCGGGACGGGCTGTGACAATCTCCCCTCCTTATAGAATTTCGTCCCCGAAATTCCAGCAACCAACCAAATCATCTATACTCATATAATAGCCTCGGGTAAATCTCTCTCATCCTTTCTTCCATCTCCCAAGTAGCTTCTTCCACTGAATGGTTCTTTCACCAAAACCTTTACCAATTACACTGTCTTAATTCTTAAGACTTTCTTTTTCCAATCCAAAGTCGTCATTAGCTCCTCATCAATCAAATCCAGTTTAATTCTCAATAGTTGCACCAGAATCCCATGTGACGAATCTGCCACCTAGTAACAACGCATCGAACACAACATACATTAAGCACCTTAGCCAATTCTGAAGACATCACAACTGGTATGTAACTTCATCTATTTCTTTAATGATCAAAAACAGTCTGATGTGTTTAAGACTTATCTTGTCTTCCTTTCTAAATCTTACTATTCCTTTTTGTGGTGAAATTTCCAAAAATATCGAACCATGAAACACATCCTGCACTTACGACAACTCTGGAAGCAATTCAAATCTGTAATCAACTTTACCAACTTTTCGATGATCACATAAAATCCGATACACTTAAGATTCAACTTGCCTTCCTTTCCAGACCGAATCACATTTTTCTAATGTGAGAACTTCAGAAATATAAAATCATCTACGTCATACACTCGGTTAGTGGCATATCTACCTGTTAATCTCTTTTGCCATGCCTGGTTACTTTCAGGTTAACCCAATCACCTGAATACTTTGAGAAGACTCATCCATAGTCTCAAGGCCTACTAAAACTCTTTCGTAATCGAATCTTTCTCTATCCAGAAGCATTCCATCCACAAATCAGCAAAAATCAACTCACACATGACACGTTTCATGGACCTTATGGCGTTATTTCGGAAACTGCGCAACCAACATACTTAAGAAACTCAGCAGTTCCGTAACCCAATCCTCTTTTCCATAAAACAATTAAGTATTGTTGCATTGTCTGGAAAAGGTTGTTGCTCAACACTGAAACAAATGTACTAACTTGGTACGTTGACCAACCACTACTTCAAATTCGATCATAACCATCTCGTGTACAAGGAAACTTGTACTCATAATCCAAAGTAATATTTTTCCATTTCTGCTGCGAAACAGAAAATAGTTGTCTCAATCCAAAGGTTTATTTCTTTCTGCCTCAATCTGCTGACCAATAAAATGTCGAATGGTATGATGAATCTTATTACTTTTAGAATATTGCATAACTGAACAGTGAACTTTGTTCAAAATTGCTTACTTTAAACCCCCAGCATTAGGCACATACGTTCTATTTGCTTATTCACATACCATCCGCTTCACAACCCAGTAATCTTCGTTTTTCCTTCTTTCTTTGCCTTGGTTAATTCTTAAACTTCTTTGTCAAACTTTCAAGTTTCGAGTACGACCTTACCCAAAAATGCCTAACTTGAAATTTAGCAAGTACAGCTTTCTTCTCGATCTTCCATTCTCAATTTTACTCCAGTTGATTTCCAATCCACAAGAAGATGGTCATGGCAAGCGTGCCAAACGTTAATCTTACTGGAGCCTTTCTATCAAGTGCATCAGCTATAACAATTCCACGATCCCCCTGGTCATACAATCATGATCACAAGTAACTCAATCCACCTTCGCTGCCTCAGATCAAAATCCCTCTGAGTAATGGATATTGGAGACTCTTTTGATTCATAAAATCTTGCCTTCTTACCAATTATAATGTCTCCATAACTTCACGGCAAGGTTGGTAATCAAAATTTCCAAATCTCAAGTAGAGTAATTCATCTCATGAAGTTCCATTTGCTATGGAACATATGCCATTACTCTAACATATTGCATCAATACATATCCAAGAACATTTAATGTAACATCACCATAAACCGATAATTACCGCTATCTTCTGGGAATACCAAATTACGTGCATGAGTGAGGAAATATTTTAGTTGTTGAATCCTTTGCTCACAACTTCCTTCCCACTCATACATAACCTCATTTCTCAATAATCTCGTCAATGACAAAGCAATGACTGAAGAATCTTTCACAACCATCCAAGATAGCTTGGTAAGCTAAAAAAATTCTAAATCTCAATTATGGTTCGTGGTTGTTCCAAATTCTCAATTTCTGCTACCTTTTAAGGATTCACTTGAATACCTTAAGAATATATAACATATCTCAGAATGCTACTTGATTCATCCAACATTAGCATTTGCTAAGCTTAGTATACAACCAACGTTCTCTCAATCTTTGCTTTACCGACTCAATATGTTTTCATACTCTGCTCTGGCTCAGAATATACCGGAATATCGTTAATGACAAATGATATCAATCTATCAAGACATTCCTGGAATACTCATCCATAAACTCATAAAACAGCATGAGTATCCGTATAGCATCACCAAATTCATAAGGACCATAACAAGTCCCGAAAACAATCTTTGAATTTACACAAATACCTCCAAGCTGATTAAATAAACATCAGTACACCACAATGGATAATGATCCTCAATCATTACCCGATTCCATTGTCTATGATCAATGGATAGTCTTAAAGTCCATTTTCTTTCTCACCAACGAACTGAGGCTCCTCCAAAGGGTTGTACTAGGTTGAATAAACTTTTATCAACCAATTCTTTCAACTGAATTTCCAATTCATTTAACTCATCATGAACCAATCTCTAACATAAAATTTATACCTGGCAACAAATCAATAGTGAACTCCACATCTCTGCCTGAAGGCAATCCAGGTAATCTTTCAGGGAAGACATCAAGAAAAGTCTAACCCCTTTAACATCCTTCTCACTACTCTGAGCAACGTCATTTAGCATCACATGAGCTAATTATTTTTGACAGCCTTTCGAAATCAATCTCTTTGCTTTCACAGCATAAATAACGGCTGACTTAATCCACTTTGCATATCCACCAAAGTAACCTCTGATTAATCAACTCGATGGAAAGTAACTGGTTTCCTTTAGCAATCCATCTTTTCATGATTTAACGCAAATAAACTATATCTAGAATAACATTGAAGTCTACTATATCTGACGGATAAGATTCTCTAACATAACTATATCTTCTACCAGCACTGGGCACCATGAAAAACACCATACTCTCATAGAATGACTTACCTGTTTACTTGCTTAACGAATCCAACGAATAAGTTATTAATATTACGGTCTACAGCCCGTAATACTGATAAATCATCGTTGTCTCGATAAGTAAGCAATAACTCTCGAGGATGTAATATTACTATTTTGTCACTCATTGGGACAAACATACACTCGTCTCAACCGCGTTTATTTACTACTTTCTAGGCAATATCATCCATAATAAGAAATATATCAGCCGGAGTCAACTAGAATGACCTGTACGGCTGATTCTCTGGCTCAACCATCTATGCTAGCATATTAGTCGGAGTCACTTATAGTGACCTGTACGACTTACACATCAATTTCTCATGTATCAGCCGGATCCACCTCTTGTGGCCTGTTCGGCTGAACATTTAACTCATCAAATATCTCTGTACCCATGATCAATCCGACCAAACTACTAGGTCCATAAACCTGATGAATCGACACTATAGTGTCATGGAAAACTGTTGGGTACAACTGATTCTAGGGACGATTCATAATTCTATGTCCCATTTGTCCACATGAATACATTCACTGATTCCCACACTTTCCAAAGTGTCTAATATTGTACCTGCTGCACAAGGTACCTTTCCCTTACTCGAGACACCTTGTCTCTAAAATCTGGGATTGCAAATAAATCCATCATTTCGCCTCTGACCAGTGGCATTAAAACCTCAGCTATAAGAATTAGCTCTAGCTTCGCTTCTTTCGAAGCTCTGAATCTTTCTATATCCTTGATATAACAAATCATTAAATTTATCGTCTTCTTTTGATTCCCATTCTTTTCTTATTCTTCTTTACTCTCGCTGATCATGTTCTCAGAGTCCTCAAAGCTCAACAACATCTCGTATACTCCTGGTAAGAAGTACAATGGATAGTGGTTACCAAAAATACCACTTCCTTTTGCCACCCAGCCTAAAACAACATAACACCTCAACCAATTTAGCAGCAATATCTGAATGGAATGAGGCTAGTCTGAAAACTTTCTAATATACTTAATTGTCGTCAACTTTCCTTGTCTCATCCTTGCAAACTCTTGCTTATTACCATCATAATATGCCGGAGGAATAATTCTTTTCTTTAACAAGTCCTCAAACAACTTTAAATCGGCTGTTTCCTCCGGTGACAACAAATGATACTCCTGTTTCCACCAGGATACAAGTTCATAACCCAAACCAGGTAGTCGTCTCGACCCCCTGTCTTTAACTTGCATAATATGAAACATCTTTTCCAAATGATTAAACCGTCACTTTGCTCCCTCAGGTTCATCATTTTTATAAAGTGATTCAAATTCAACTTATAACCCGTCTTAAAATGTTCTTTTAGATAATAGACTGAATCACCATAGTAGTAGTTTTCCCTAAACCACTATATCAGGGAACTAGGTTCATCTGAACTACGTGGCTTGCTACGAGGCGGTATAGTTCTGACAGAATTCACTCGTAAGTTCTCAAGACGTCCAAGATTGCAACCAGGCTCTGATACCAACTGACACACCCCGTCCCGAAGGAGGCATGCTGGCCGTCACGTGGGAGTGACGTAACCATTTACACAGTACGGAAGCTTTAATTATATCCCTTCTAAGATGAAACACCCGAAGGTGAGACCTAATTTTGTCCATTCTGTCAGAACCCAGGTGAATTTCCTCGTAGTCACCACATCTCTGCTATCTTGAACCTGGAGGGGCGCAAAACAAAAGAGAGTGGGTCAGCAAAAACAATTCTTTTCTCAAAATCCATCTTTTCTCAAAAGTTTAACCCCTCTCCGTAAAACCTGTATAGTTCCCAGAAAATAATACGTACAAATATATTTCAATCTTTCTCAGCATAAAACCATTTTGTACGAATCTTAACTATGCCATGCTATGCAATTCAATGCCATCAAAGTCTCCTAAACAATGCTATGCTATGCATTTCGATACTCATCTCATTTCTATAGTCTCAGTTCTCGGCTATATCTATAGCTCATAGCATTTCTATCATCTATCAGGTGGAAGAAAATAATCAACCGGAGACCCTCTAATGGCCCTATACGGCTGAATCTAGAGCTCAAAATCGTATCTTGCCGGAGTCACCACCTGTGACCTGTACGGCCTTCTGCACATAAGTCGGAACCACCTAATGTAATCTGTACGACTTAATGGTTAATATTACGCTCTAGTGCTTTTCTCGTCAATCATTTCTCATCAATCATCTGTGCACATAATCTAAGGTCACCCACCAGTCGGAACCTCTCTAAAGGTCTGTACGACTGGCCCGTCGGAACCACCTCTTGTGGTCTGTACGACTAGCATCTACTTGGATCCAAGGCGAGCGTGCGATGCGGTGAATAATATAAGCACTAATACCATGGTGCAGGTTATTAGCTCAACATATCTCAACATTATCATAACAGTCATATATACTCACCTGATACTCACCTGTGCGTCCACCGCACCAATTCATACATAGGCATCATATATCAATTCATAACTTTCATATCATTTCATGCATAGCATTTCGATTCACATTTCTATATACTTTTCACATACTTCTATGCATGGCATTTCGAATCATATTTCTATATACTTTTCATATCGTTTCTATGCATGGCATTTCAATTCCCATTTTTCAATCACTTATACACATTTCATTTTAAGCATATTTTCATCCAAATTCGATTTCTGGGAAAACATCAAGTATATATATATATACTGAAAATAAAACTGCCCACTCACAGTATACATCGACGTCTCGTAGGTCTCTGAGCCTCCCTTAGCCATGCCCAACGTCCGTATAATCCTCGCCTATACGAGAAGTAATCAAAATGACGTTATTAGCGCATAATCCAATTCTTAGCTAATAACTCCTCATATATTGCTCAAATTGGGTATATGAATATACCACTGTGACCTACACAACCTCAGGATCATCCCCATATTTTTAAAATAATTTTTGGACCCTTCACGCGCCCCCACGCGCCTGACGTGGCACGGACCTACGCGCTCCCCACGCGCGGCCACGTGCCAAGCACACGGACGGCACAGTAACGGCAGTTAGGGAATATTCCGTTAAATCTTAGCATATTCCGTTAAATAATTAACGGCGTCAGTCAACGCCGTTAGCATATTCCGTCAGTTTTGACGGAATATTCCCTGTCTTCTCCGGCGAGTCGCCGGTTTCTGGAAAATTTTCAAAACTTGTTTTCTTCTTCATTTTTCATCCAATTTTCTCGTATTTTACACCAAAATGAAGCCCTAATCATGTAGAATCATGTTGGACTAGTTTTAGGGTCTAAAAACTACGGGATCAAACTTTTCAAAATTACAAAAACTCGGTCTACCTTCGAACTAGGTGATCCCGACGTCCAATTCATGCCAACGAAGCACTCCGAGCTTCCTTAGGACCTCACCAAGCTTCCTGTGATCTTAGTTTGGCCTAAAACACAACCATTTCAAAGTTCATGAACAGTGCATAATCACGGGGACGTTTGAAACTAGGTTTTCCGAAGTAGATCTTACCTGAAATGGATACCATCGTGATCGTGAAGTCCTCAGGGTTCCAATGGTAGTATTAAATCTGACGTTGGTATAGGTTTTGGGTGGGTTTTGTGTCTCGTCCGTGTGGGTTCGAAGGAGAGAGAGAGAGAGAACTGAGAACTGCGAGGGATGAGAGAGAGAGGGACAGTGTTACGGAAATTGGGGAAGGAAATGAGGGATTAGGAGGTCCTACCTAACCCTATACATAAAATTAATACATAGTAATATAAATCTAAGCCTAAGTTTGAGTTCCTAAAACTAATGAATATTCCAATTAACAATAGTTAGGAACCTTAGGTAAAACCAATGCCAAATTTACGCACCTTAAATCCGTAGTAAGGGCATTTTCGTAATTTCACGTCCTCAGAATTAAAAATTCCGGGACGGGCTGTGACATAAGCGTGGTAGGCCACTTTGTTCAAAGGATTCACACCCTCAGAAGAGGAAACCTATGGCACAAGCTTTTGAAAAGCCTACCGTGAATTTGACCGTTGCTTACTCATTTTATCCAACTCATGAGGAAATTTTAGATTAAGAAAATGTCCTTGAAGAGACAAATGCACCTCCCGAGAATCGTGAGATTTTGGTCCATTATGGTAACTTAGATGATGTTTGGTGTAGAAATGAGATGATCGTCGACGATGCATTAGCATATGCAGTAGCTACTATGATCATGTTGAACGATGCCATTGAACCCCATTTCGTTGATAAATGTCGATGTATAACTTATTGGTCAAACTGGAAACAAGCAATCTAAGTCGAACTCGATTCGCTTGCGAAACGTAAGGTGTTTGGACCTGTAACTCCTACTCTTCCACATGTGAAGCCCGTTGGCTAAAAGTGGGTTTTCGTTCGGAAACGTAATGAGAAGAACAAAATTGTGCATTGCAAAGATCGTCTTGTTGCCAAGGCTTCTCACAACGCCCTGGGATTGACTATGACAAAACTTATTCTCCCGTTATGGATGTGATTACTTTTTGCTACCTTATCAGTTTGGTAATTTCTGAAAAATTGGGTGTGCAACTGATAGACGTATTAACTGCGTATGTCTATGGGGATCTTGATACGAAAATCTATATAAAAGTTCCTGAAGGACTTACATTGACTGGATCAAATATTTCCAAACCTCAAAACACGCTCTCAATTCAACTGAGGCATTCACTCTACGGTTTAAAGCAATCCGGAAGAATGTGGTATAATCGTCTGAGTGAGTATTTGACTAGTTAGGGATATATGAATAACAAACTATGCCCTTATGTGTTCATTAAGAAGTCATGTTTCGGTTTTGCAATTATTGCAGTATATGTCGATGAAATGAGTTTCATCAGAACTCCTGAAGAGATTCAGAGAACTGCCGCACACCTGAAGTCGGAATTTGAGATGAAAGATCTAGGAAAGACTCGATACTACCTCGATCTCGAGATAGAGCACCATTCAGATGAAATCTTAGTACATCAATCGAACTACACCCAAAAGGTGTTATGCCATTTTGCAAAAATGGTCGAATAAGGGTTAAGCTTATGACACATATTAATTTTGTTGGAGTTGTGAGGGCTGGGTTCTATTAACAGCCTTAAAAGCCTTAGGGGTATAGTTGGTATTTTAAACATTGTTTTTCATGTTTTTGGGCGAGGCTTTAGTTGCTTTTTATATTTTTGTCTCTCCTTGACATGTTTTAAAATTAGTGGAGTTCTTTGAAATATAGTGAAAGTTTTTGTCTTCATATATAAAGCTCCCTAGTAATCATGACATAGTGAAAAAAGAAAGAAGATATATATATCACGGTAGAGTGTGTAATAATGATATATTGTTTAGTATACACTACTATACAAATAAGATCATTAAAATTTAGGGTAAATTACACTTTACCACTCTAGGTTTATGGTCTATTATAATCTCATACAACATCATCAAAACATTTCACTTTCATACCTCACGTATTATTTTATTTCAATAAAATACATCCATTACATTTTCCATCCATTAGTGTCGTATGACAAAAAAAACAATTTCTTGTACATTTAAAATATTATAATAATTTATCCTATTAAAATAAAAAAACCCCGTCTTCTACTCCGAGCCCTTCCCCTTCCCTACAACCCAAACACCCTATCCCACGCCACCCCCACCTCCCCCGCCGGCGTTTCCTCTTTCTCATCCAAGGCCCCCACCGCTCTTCCTCCTCCATCCCATCGTCAACACCTTCATCTCGGAACCCAAAACATCATCTGCATTCTCGAAAACCATTTCGAAAATCCGTCTTGAAACTCATTTTGAACCTTCACAAACCCATCTCAAAAATCTTTTCCTTTACAACTTAGATTCGGCGAAATGCCATTAATGCCCAACTCCTGCAACCTCTGATTCAATCCAAAACCCAAAATCCGTCGTCTCTCGGCATCTCCGCCATGGCGACCAACTGAGCAATACATTCTTCAAACCGCACCACTGCTACTTTTTCAAAACACACTGTTAACGAGTTTTCAAGGGGGAGGGTGAGGAGTGAGAAATTGGGTGTGTGGAATTTGTTAAGAAATGAAAATTTCATGGTGCTAAATGCTACAGGGATTGTGGGGTTCAGACCTGGGAGGGATTTGAAGGAGTTTCCATTGAAGGTGGAGATGCAAAGTGGAAAGATGGAGATGCAGAGAGATGGGTAGCTGGAGAAAGAAGAAGGGACGGTTACATTTTTAATTTTTTAATATTTAATTATTTTGATTCGCCATATCACCAAAATATATTAATTTTATATTTGCCATGTCATCAATTAATGGTCAAATTAACAGTTTGATAATCAGATGTATGAAATTGCAATAAAATGATAAATAACGTATGAAATTGAAATGTTTTAAAAATATTATATGAAGTTGCAATAGCACAAAAACTTGAGGAAATTTATTATTTATCGCAATATCATAAATTCTAAAATATTTTGGGTAGATAGTAGCACTGGGAACGATGAAAATTTTGATAATCAACTTTAGTTTTGCTTGTTTTGTTGGATGGTTTAGCTAGAGTTCTTTGAGTGGCAACCTAAAGTCCTATTTCCACTCCATCACATAGAAGAAACTAGATAAAACTATCCCTTTTTTTTTATAATTTTTTTACTCTATCGTTTCTAGTTTTTCTTAATTGATTTAGTTGGATTTAGGCCAAAACAGACAAAAATACCATTATCCTTCTTTCAATATATTCAATTTCAATTTGAGTTGAGTGTGTGTGTGTGTATACATATTATAAACTTTATTATTTGTCAAGCTTGAATTACCGAATCGAGTTCAAGCCTATTTCATAAAAGTTTCAAGGAGCTTTACGAGCCAAACATACCAATGCTTATTTTTTAATTAAGCCAAGCTATGCTTCGCTTGGTTTTCTCACTAGTCGAGATTCGACGAGCCAAATTCGGTGCGAGTTCAAACTGGTTCGAGCCGATTTACAGCCCTAAGTGTAAACTTACTAAACTTAATCTGATGTGGTCCTATATATTGTAAACTTATTCTTACATTACCATCTTCTTTTTTATGTCAAAGAGAAGAATATTATTAGATACGAATAGAAATGTTCATATCAATAGCTAGAGCATTAAACAACCACTCCAGTTCAAAACAATCTTACAAGTGAGAACCCCCATACATGTGACATAATTCGCCACCAAATGCGTAGCCCCATTACAGGCACAAGGAGTAAAGAGAAATTCAATAGAACTCAATTGTTGTCTGAGATGACCATTGCCCCATAACACACCTTCAATGCTAGCATCTGGTAATAAAAGACCATTTAACATATCCACGAGTATTTTCGAATCAATTTCAATCTGAACCATCCCATAACCTCTCTCTATACAAGTTAACAAAGTCCCATTCACTGCATTCGCTTCCGTCATCAAGCTAGACTCACACAAAGCATTCCCTACACCTCTGGCTCCTTGAAAAATCCTTGAAAAATCTCTAGCAAACCACCCAAATCTACCCCTCCACGTTTTAGTGTACCAAGCTCCATCACAATTAACCTTAATTGTTCAAAATGGAGGCTGCACCCATCTCTCATGTATCGTCCCCCCTCCCCCGCACTGCTATTCACTTAACTGCACTTGCTCTCATCCACATTCCTCGAGCTCACTCCATTGACACTGCAGAAGCTCCAAAGCAACTTAAGGCTTCACTATTCTTTTCTCAAATACCACACTATTTCTACATTTCCAAATACGCCACAAACCACACACCACCCACTGCTTAAGTTTGTCCGCCTCCACCTCGTCACCATATTTCCAAATCAACCATTTTCAACATTCCAAAAAATTCACACCCTCTATCGATAGCACATCTAGTTGTAATGGCGAGCCAAACCAAAAAATTCTAGCAAACGAACATTTAAAAAAGAGATGTACCTATGTCTCAATATCCTCCCCACAATGTGGACAACAAGTCTCCAAACGAACACCCCAGCATTGTAGGTTAGTTCAAACTGGAAGGATATTTTTGCAATCCAAATAAAGTGCCGGAGCTTCAGAGGAGCCGGCAACTACTACACAGCCAACCAAATGGGATTTGTAATATGATCCTCACTTAACTTATCCGTACCCTTTCGTCCCAGTTCACCATTTTGCTCCATCTCTTGAGCCACCTTATATCCCAATTTAACCGAGTACATCCCATTCCATGAATAGTGCCAAATAATTCGATCTGGACATCCAAATTGACTAAGTAGAAAACTTAAGATGATGCAGGCTTCCTCATTATTGAAACATCGTTCAATCACATCCATCTTCCATTTATCATCAGGTGCTCAACCATTTGTGGCATCTCCGTAAACCTTGAAATATGAATAAAAGTACGCGGAATAGGTAACTAGAGGTCCTTCAGAATCTGAATACTCTGGCCATTTTCAACCTGCCATCGTATGCCTCATTTCAAAAATCTGTATCCCTGAAAAATACCCTTCCAACCCCAAGAAGTTCCTCTTCTCACTGGTGCATCCAAAAAAGAAGAGGAAGGGTAATATTTCGCTCGAAGAACCTTTGCCAACAGAGAGTCCGGATTACAAATAATACGCCATCCAACCTTCGCTACCATGGCTAAGTTAAAAGAAATAATTTCCTTGAACTCAAGCCCTCCAAATGGCTTACCTTTCGCCACTTTACTCTAAGCCAACCAATGAACCCCCTTTTGTGTTTTCTGTTCCCTCCATAAAAAAAAGGCAAAACTTGTTCAATTTCATTTGCCAACAGAATGGGTAATTGAAGGCAGGACATAGTATAATTAGGCACAACAGTCACTACACTTTTAAAAAGTACTTCTTTCCTAGCAACCGATAGAAATTGTTTCGCTCATCAGTTAATTTTCTCCTCTAGCCTATTCCTTATATCTTCAAACAATTTCTTTTTTGAGACCCCAAAATTCACTTGGATACCCAAATACTTGCCGAAGTTATCTTGATATTTAATCCCTAACACCTCTGATAGCCAGATCCTCAATGCTTGCGAACAACTAGAACTAAAGTATGCCAAGCTTTTCTCCAAATTCATGAATTAGCCCGACACTTCAGCATATTTTTGGAGTACACCATTAACATTTAAAGCCACCGTTTTCGTAGCTTGACAAAATAGCACCGAGTCATCTGTAAAGAATACATGAGAAAGAGGCTCGGCAACATGGCTAACAGTCATGCCCTGAATGCGCCTCACTCTCTCTTCATTTTGTAGTAGGGTAGAAAGACCTTTGACACAAATAAAAAACAGAAACGGCGACAAAGGATCCCCTTGGCCAAGTCCTCTACATGGTGTGATGTTCCCCGAAACTTCCTCATTTGCCACCACACTATAAGAGAAAGTTTGTACACACTCCATCACCCACTGACAAAAAAATCTCCTCAAATCCCAATTTATGCAACATAGCATTCAAAAACGGCCATTCAACATGATCATAAGCCTTAGCCATATCTAATTTCAATGCCATGAAATTGATCCTGTCCTTATTCCCTTGCTTCATAGAGTGAAGCAATTCATGAACCACCAGTATATTATCTGAAATTTGTCTCTCTGCCACAAACGCCAACTGATTCAGACTAATTACCTTAAGGATCACTTTCTTTAATCGATTCGTCAGCACTTTTAAAATAATCCTATACACCACATTACATAAGGATATTGATCGAAATTGAGACATTTTTCTTGGATTGTCCACCTTTGGAATAAGCACAATATTTGTATGATTTAACTCCTTTAGCATTTAGCTAGTTTGAAAGAAAGTTTTAACCATGCCTAGCACCACACCACCCACTGTTTCCCAATGAGGATGAAAGAACTCGACATTAAACCCATCTGGACCCGGTGATTTGGTTGGGTGCATTTGATAGATCACATGCTCAATCTCCGCATTGGTCACCGGAGCAATCAATAGATTATTTTCTAACCCTCCTACTCTACTCAGCACACATGGTATAATTTCCATAAAATTAAATGCCCTGGCTGTAGTGAACAAAGATTGAAAGTATTGAACTACAATAGCTTGAATACCTAGCCGGTCTGTACACCAATTTCCGTCCTCCTCCTCTAACTCTTGGATTGTATTTCTACGCCTCTGTTTCATAGTCTGAGCATGAAAAAATCTCATTTTTTTATCGCCTTCCTTCAACCACTGTATTCTAGACTTCGTATGCCCATAGGTTTCTTCATTTTTAATAAGCTTCGCTTCATCTCCCAAATCTGTAGACCACCAAAAAATGGTTGCTGATAAGCAATTTGAAGCTCCTCCTTCAAACGACAAATTTCCTTTTGTTCATTGCACCTACCATGAATACTCTCCCACCCCTGCCGCACCACTTCACTACACTGCTATCGCGGATCACACATAAATTGTCTTTTCCTCTAGGGTTGTACCATATCCGACGAAAGAATTAGCATCACATGGTCAGACCCTTCTAGCACCACATGCTTTACAATGGCATTCAGATAACAATTCAACCATTGGTTTGTAGCTAGTGCTTGGTTAATTCTCCCCTAAATAAAACCTTCATCACGTATGTTCCACTATGTGTACGGGTAACCTTCGAAAACCAAATCCAACAAACGCGAATTAGTAACAAAATTCTGAAGAAAAAAAACCTCATATCTGCAGCCGTCCGCATGTTACCACCTTCCTTTTCAGAATCTAATAAAATATCATTAAAATCACCCATCAAGAGACATGGTTTCGGATACTTAGCTAAACATGTAGATAAAACAACCAATTGTTGGGCCCTTTTTTTATCATCCGTACTTGCATAAACAACTACAAGCCACCACTTATAATGGCGAACCACATCTTTAATCAAAACTTCAATAAAAAAAAATCTTCATATTTAACCAACACCACATCTTTTGCATCTTTCCAAAATACACACATACCACTTGCAATTCCCTTGGCTCAATAGCATGCGTACACGCCATTCTGAGCTTACGCCTTAAGTAACAGTATCTTCTACTTTGATTCTTAGTTTTCATTAGAGTCACTACCTCAGAGGAGTGGAGCCGATTCTATTTCAGGAGATCGTCAACTGTCAGGTCCCCCTCCCCCGATACCTTGACAGTTCAAACATAAGATATTCATTGCGATCGCAGAAACCCCTCGTAGGTGGCCTCTGCTTGATCCTTCCCGGACCTTGGATTCTTCTTCGCACGAGACAAACCTTCCTCAAGAATCACCCATATGCTCATCATCCTCCTCGCAGCTCCTCTTAGCTCCACATTTCATAACCGCCTCAATTATGGGTAACAGGTTAAAAGGGTCAAAGTCCTGAGTCAACAACCCATCCCCTATACCTGCACCCATCATATCCGTCTATGCTAAGGTAGCTGATTGGCCCTATTGCTCCATCACCATAGGAATGTTTAAATCTATGACATGGCTAGGCTGAACAATCTCACTCATTCCTTCCTCAACCACACCCTTCTCTGGATGATCTTCCAACACTATCGGCCCCGCCTTAGGCGTTATGACACCCCAGGTTCAATAAGCTCCATATCAAATGCCCTCTCATGCGTCAACCTTTGGTACTCTCTTTCCTCCGCCTCTCTAGCTTGAAGTTCTTGTTGAACTACTCCAGCACCGTTAAACTGCCGCCTCCAAGATGAGGAAAAAGCCGACCCATTCCTTCCTCTTACTCCCCTATGCATCTTACCCAACCCCGGCCTCACCTGCTGACCTATTCCCGCTAGCCAATTTCCCCTCAAATCAAACTCCACTTCAAGTCCCTTCAACGCATACATAGCCTCCACATCCTCAGCTGATGCCCTATCTCCAAGAGTTTCCACCTTACACCACCGAGTAACATTCCTCATTTTACCACAAATACGATAATAATTAGGCAGCCCTTCATAACGGAAATCAATCCCTATCTTTCCATCATCTGGGAACTCCATATTTGCTCCCTGCATAAGAGGCTCTCGAACATCAAAGGAAATCTTCACCCGTAGAAATCTTCCAATGCAGTCTTAACCATCATCATTGTCGTCCTTCATAACTGAACCAATCAAACTGCCAATTGCAGATGCTAAAGCCACCATCATATTCAAGGGAGGCACATTATGTAGTTGCACCCATATCGTAGCAAGGACAAGAGGCTCTGCCCACCTAGCATGGCGAGCACCATCTACAACCAATACCAAGTCATCTCGGAATAACTATGGTTTGTCTGCCTCTAGAAACCTGCTCATATCCCGACGTCCAACGAAGCGAGCCATAAACCGCACCCAAAGCCCTAATCTTGACTCCCTCCTTCCCTCTTCATAGACTAGTAAATTGATCAATAAAACCATTCTCATTGACAGCCTTAGTCGAGAACACCTCTGCCATCACACTGTGATGAAAGCTCAGCAAGGCACCCTCATTATCCTTTTTCTCAATTTTGATTCCACCCTCTGACAATGATAAACTGGACTCAAACTTTCTTGCCAACAACTCCATATTCTGTACCGCTCCATTGCTCCCCAGAATCAGTGGATCCCTCCAACAATATCCCACCGTGAATCCCACAGTTACACATGTGCCAATCTTGAACTGCCTACTTGATACGTGACTCCAGCACCGCCACAATCGTAAGTCCCCACATGATAGCTCAACTATCAGTCGAAACAGCACAGAAAACTATGCGGATCACCACTCTTTCCCACGCTAAACCCCTCTGAAACCCTAGCACACCTTGCGCCGTCGTGCAGCCGTAACCCTTTTCACAAGAAAACTCTAAACCCTTACACTACCATCATATTAATGAGAGTTGCAATTTTTACATGGTACAAGTACCTTTTTATATGTAATACCTTAAAATGCAAATAAAGATAAACTTGAAACAAATATGTACAAAAAGTGATGAGACAAATATGTACTAGAGTAATTATCTATAAATTTAGTATTTTGCAAAATTCGATTTTTGAGTAACTAATCTCATCTTAGTTCCCAAATCCGAGTTTCACTAATCCAAAGTTGTTAGAATCTAGATTTCTACAACAATATCTTACACAATTATCTCTTCCCAAAATTTGAAATATTTTTATTCCTAACCATTCAGCACTACTTCCTACTATCTCTGAGTCTGTTATATTTCTTGAGAAAGAGGTTTTTTTTTTTTTTTTTTTTTTTTTTTTTTTTTTTTAAATAAAAAAATAAAATAAAACATAAAAAAAATAAAAATAAAACCCTTGTTTTCCTTCTTCTGTCTTCCTCAATTTTCCTCCACCTTGCACTCTCTCCACGTTTCTTCGCCACACTCCTTCTTTGTCTCCACCAAAAGTTGCAGAATAAACCGCCATGGCAAAAACCCCGACACAAACAGCTGCGAAAGAAACACTGAAATCCTCAGAGAAAACCCCCACAAAACCCCCTAAAGTTGATGAAGAACACGACGATTTCCTAAAACTTTCACTCTCAACGGGCTACAATCCACCAACGCCTACAAACCCCCACCAGCCTCCTCCACCTACAAACTTCCACCAGCCTCCTCTTTTGGTAACAACACCATCACAACCCTTGTCTCTCTTTGCACAAGCCGTCCCACAAGCGCCACCGCCGCCACTTATCCAATATCATCTCTCGCATCTCCCACACAACCCTCCTCCCGCCTCCCACCACGAAACCTCCGGGCCATCCCGCCCTACCCGTGCCAGAAGATCCCCTGTCCAAACCCTCAAGCAAGGCAAGACAGAAGAGATTCCACCTCCATTCCCTTGGGCCACAACGAAACGTGCCACGGTCCACAACCTCGATTATCTCCTCTCCAACGGCATGAACACGATCAACGGCCTCATGCAGTGCAAGAAATGCGACCAGAGCTACGAAATCCAGTACGATTTGCACCAAAAATTCATGGAGATTGCGGGCTACGTATCGAAACACAAATGCGACATGCATGACAGGGCACCAGCTGATTGGATGAATCCCACCTTGCCCAGTTGCAAGTTTTGTGATCAGAACAACTGTATAAAGCCAGTGATTTCGAAGAAGCGTTCGATCAATTGGTTGTTTTTGCTGCTGGGGCAAATGCTCGGGTGCTGCAAGCTTTCTGAGTTGAAGTATTTCTGTAAGCACACAAAGAATCACAGGACCGGCGCTAAAGATCGAGTCTTGTATCTCACTTATTTGGGACTTTGCAAACAGCTTGATCCCAATGGACACTTTGAGATTTAAGATTTGTGGGCGGCAATTAATTAGCGTTTTAATTGAGTTTATGGTTTTTATTTAATTTTTAAGATTATGCAACTCTGTTATTGGTGGGATTTGGGTTGCTTGATTTGTAAGCTTTTGTTTGATATCTTCAAGTATTGGTTTTTAGCTCTTATTTGTGTTCACAACGTGCTCGATTTTATGTTTCAACTAGCCTTTCATTCATAAGCCAAAAAGGAGAAGCATGAATAGGAAAAAATTGCGATACTTCTATTTTGTCAATTAATTGGGTTTCTCGTGACAAAATTGCAATGAGATATGTAGACATCTAACGAAAGAGTGTTATGATATACATGTGGGAGCCCAAACACTGAAAGATGAAGGCTGTGAAAGTTGCAAAGCAGAGCAAGTATTATTACTCTACATATGTGCACACAGTGGTCTTTATTTCTCAGCACAATAATACCACATGGTGTGTCCATATATGTATATACAACAATAAATTTGCAATAGGGTGAGGAAATAAATTAGTTTTAAACTCGACATCTACATTATTCGAACTTAACATCTTTTACTTACAAGTGAAAACTAGACCGTAATAATTGATGACATGTTATAACAATTTATACACACCAATTACAAATGAGCTTCTCTACGTGAGAGCAAAAGGGCTACACCTGAACCTAGAGATGAAAGAAAAATAGGGAGAGTATATACACTATACTTTGTACTCCTTTTTTTTTGAACAAACAATATTATCTACACTGAAGGGGGGGGGAGGTTAGCCTCACAATGAGTTAGCAATAATGTGGTTCAAATTTGCCTTTGACGAGAATCGAATCTAAGACCTCTCACTTACAAGTGAAGAGGAATACCACTAGACAGTAGTGTTAAGTGGCTGGACTCCTATTGTTTTAAATGATGAAATGAACTATTTATGCTCCAAGGACGGCCGTAGGTACTCTCGTCTAACCTAGTAAATATTGTGTTCTATATATTTTGGTCTCTGTCATATTTAGTCTATGTTACAAACTTGGAACATATATTTATTTCACATAGATTAATATACTATTTTATAACTTTATCAGATGGCCAGAATACTCCTTTTGTATTCAAATAGGAATACAGAACACTATCTTATTTCCTCTACATGAATAGAAACCAGACACAAAATGACTTTGCAGAAAAGCTAAAGAGAATCGACCAACATTTATATGTTTCAAGTAGTTCCGATGTGTAAAGAATGATTTTCCTTCATTACTGACTGATTTATTTTACAAATTATACAATTATAATCAACTATATATGGATACAAAATCAATACAAACTATAGGCGGAAAGGAATTGTTGATCAGAAGGTAAGTTATATTGGATTTGAACAAAAACAAAAAGGAGGCACGGATTGGATTCTAAATAATCTGTATCTCTAGGAAACATCAATGAAAAAAATTGGATTCAAATAATTTCCTAAGGAAGCATCATCTAGTCCTTATATATATCATATAGCAGGGATTGGTCTTTCATTCATAACTGAAAAGGAAGAGAAGCATGAATAGTAGGGCAACGGCATATCAAAAGTTTTCACTGGCAGCCTCAGTGGTTTTGCTCCTTCTGGGGTTTGCCTCATGTTCCACATTTACCTACATTCTGCCAAAGGGCACACTAATTCCACCAAGTGGTCCTAGCGACAGAACATCTTGTAATGAGGATAACAATTTTTGCGAACCTCCTCCTCCTGCTCTTCTGTTGGAAAGTAAAATCAATTTTGGTACTCTGCCAAAGGGCACACTGATTCCACCAAGTGGTCCTAGCAGCAGAACATCTTGTAATGAGAATAACAATTTTTGTGCACCTCCTCCTCCCGCTCGGCGCTCTTAAAAGATGAGTGATTTGTGGGCATTTCGGAGCAACGATACCAGAAACAACAATTACTACTTCAAATGATGTGTCCTATGACATGTAAGTTTCCTTATAAGATGTCCGTACTGGACACATATCAATAAATTCAAGTAATATCAATGAATTAATTGAATTTTTTTTGGCTTATTATGTTAACACCGCACTAAAATGCTCAATCAATACTATCCTTGATAAACAAATCAACTGTTACATCAGAATGTTCTTCAAACCAAGAGATTGGTTGTGCACTAGTGACTCCAAAGCGCGCCAACCTGTCTACTACTTAATTAGCTTCGCGCACCATCTTTGTCTGTGGAGGAAATGCACGAACTCATTTAACCTGCAAGATAGTAAACAATCTTAACCAAGGACCAGGGGTGTCGACCAAAGCTCTCCGACAGTCAAGTCAGTGACAAAATATAAGAGACTCAAGCACTAGCCAAGAAAATAAGTGTGTGATAATTGCATTACCATAGATAAACCCTAAGAGTGTATTTATACCAATCGATATAGAGCACTTTTAAGACATGGAATCCGTATTAAACTGAGAGAATTTAAGGATATATTTATTGCATCCTCTTAGGAGTATGATTACTTGCGACGCATGCCAATTCTTAGATTGTAAGGATTTCAAAAATACAAGAAACCTAGCTAATTTCTTATTTGGTCAGGTTTATGTGTCTTGCGAAACAAGCATGGTCAATCTTAGAGAAGTCATCAAACTTCGCCCACTACTCTAGAACAGGATGACGATGGCATCGCTGCTTCGTCTATGTAGCTCCACTGCAGAAGTTGTTGAGTCCATGATCAAACTTCTAAGATATTCATATTCTGAACCGCAATTGTGTACTAGAGGGATATTGCTTATATAGATATATAGTTCTTTCACAAGTATTATATATCTAATGTTCATAGTTTTATGAAGCGGATGGAATACTATTCCTTTCGCATTCAAATAGGAATATACAACACAATCTCATTTGCAGCAGTAACCAAATACAAATGACACTGCACAAAAGCTAACCAGAATCGACCAAAATAAATAAAATAATGCCCTTCCACAACAGCATCATGCATTATTCGGGTGCCATGGCAAAATCTAAATTTTGTTCTTGATAGTGGAAGATCGCCTTCTTTGCAGGACTAGATGGTGTAACTGCAATGTACTTTGGCAACATACCAAAGTACCATTTTCTTGAATTATCACTACCTTTCCCAAGACTATCGGTGGAGTTGGAGTACCTTCTGCTGAAATACCAATCAAGTTTCATTTCTTAATGAATATTCAAGAAGATTGCCCGTTGGACTGCTTATTGATAGCATATGGGAATTTGCAGCAAATGCAGTAAGGTTAGCGGGATTTAAAGAACAAGAGGCAAAGCCAAAAATTAGGAAAAGCACCAACGTTAGTACCGCCATGTTCTTCATGCTTCTATTGAGATATATATATATTTTTTTTTTTTTTTTTTTTTTTTATATATATATTTATATTTATGCTGCTGGCTCCACTTAGTGGGAAAATGCTTTGTTGTTGTTGTTGTTGTAGTATGTATATTTCTGCTGCGTCAACAACATACTACCAAACATAAACGACATTGCACTTTATATCGCGTATACATACACTCCAAAGTACGAGTGATGATACTTCTCAACACAATATTATTAATCATGATAGCGTGCTTGACTATTATTAATCAAGATACCCGATTTTGAATATTGTTAGTTTCCATTTGTTTTTCCTGGCCAAAGAGAACGAAACCAAGGTGCTTCAATTGATGCATTCATTTTATTCATTGGATCTCAAACAGGTGAGCTCACACAATTACCGTATGCTACTAGAACAAGATTGCTGAATAATCCCTAAAACGAGAGCACTATCGTATGAACCAGTGATTATATAGGATCCATAATATGATATTTTATAGCATACGTTTAGGTCTGGATATACAAGAACATGATAAAGGACAAGGTTAAAAAGGAGAAGTTGAAATGGTACTATATAATTTGACTGCAAGAAAACTGGACAATAACCACTAATATTAGTTACACAGAATGTGATGAGTGAAAACTTTATCAGTGGCTAAGGGGATGGTTATGCCTTTACCTACACTGTTAGCCACTCATACGTCTTTACTCACCTCATTTTGTAGATGTAATATTTTGGAGCATCTTTAATGTGAGAATACAAATTTGAGATGCACAAATTATATTACTTTCCATTTTATTACAATTTTAAAAGGTGTAAATAGGAGTTCTACACCAATAGCAGAGATGCAAATTTAAGATCTGATTTCATTTCTCTTTTTGATTGGTAGGATCCGCACCACCAAAGGATGTAAAAGAAAGGAGTAAATTTAGGTTTTTTGTATACGTTTTCCAGCCAAGATGGATATTTTACATCTCTCTATTGGAGAGTTTCCCCGGCCAACCAAAAATATAAAATACATTCTGCATCTTTCATCAACAATTTTCTTTAGTGAGTTGACAAAAATAAATAAATAACTTTATGTGAGCACAGTGCATCAGCGATTCTAAAACTGATGCATTCGTTTTAGTGCAGTTAGAGCAGTCATATATATCAGAGATGCTAAAATTAATGCATTCATTTTTATTGATAATATCTCAAACATCTAAACATAATATTTTATGCTACAAAATGGTAGGCGTTGTTTTGTAGCATAAAAAGGTTTAATTGTCTGATACTCATGTCTCAGGTGGAGATGCGTTATGTCTTTTACCAGGAGCAGATGGTGGGATTATGGTACCCTTTGGCTTCATAACAAAATGGAATTCTCCCGATGATATTTTGGGAAAAGGGGTTTGACTCACTCCAACTCCATGCTCTGTAGCTGCTGCACTAGATGGTTGAACTGGAGGGTTCTTTGATAATTCACCAAAACTAGATGGAAATGGATCAAGTGGAGGGTTACCCTTGCTAGGACCAATTGGTCGGATCGGAAAGCTGTTTGATAGGATGTTTAAGGGTGTAGACCATCTTCCAAGCAACTGGTTATGCTTCTCTTTGGTGTGATATGAGGAGGAAGAGGCAAAGCCTATGGCTAGCAAAAGAAGCAAGGCCAGCCATGGATAGTTTTGGTAGGATAGTGACAGTCCCATGATTTGCTTCTCTTTCTTTCTCTTTGTTTTTGTTGTTTCTGAATGAAAGTTATGCTATATTGTTTGTGCTCATATAAGATATTTATTTTCTTTATATGGTTATTTACTATTTATTAGCACGTTGAATCTATGTTATATTTGTGGTATATGGTCTATATATTCATATGAAGCCAATAAATTATTTTCCTTTTGAGGTTCACCAATTATGGAATTTCACCAACCATATACCACTTATGGAAGGATGGGAGGAAATATTACAACCAACTAGCTTTTAATCTATTTGTACCAGATTCAACTTACTTGAATTTGCAGCGTATAAGAAATATTATAAATAACTAGCTTTTAGTTTATCGGCATAACCTTTGTTAATGTATGATTCTGGTGTATGATTCAATGAGGGAGGTTTTGAGAGAAGAGAAAGAAGAACAGAGCTATGGTGAAACTCATGAAAATTCTGTATTGCCTCACACCTTCACTGAAATGGTGAAGGGGAATATATTTCCGTTAGAGAGGGACCACATTCATCCTCTCTCATCATTACACAATATCACAACCATTCATTCTTTAATCATCATGTAAGATGATTACACATGTCATGAGCTATGACTCATTTACAATCTAATCTAGATACCATATGGAATGTGATCCAATGGTGTACATTAAAGCTTACTCATCTCTTATACTGAAACTAACACAGCAAATACATTTATGCACCAATACTCCCTTCTAAATGTTTTGCTGATTTTACTCCAAGTGCTGCCCTTAAGTATTCGAACCTATCTTTGGGAAGGGCCTTTGTAAACATGTCTGCCAATTGCTCTTCTGTTCTGCAGTAGTGTAGTTCAATGGTGCCATCTTGAATAGCATCCCTTATGAAGTGGTACTTCCTGTTAATATGCCTTGTTTTCTGGTGGAACACAGGATTCTTGGACATAGCTATAGCAGAGGTATTATCACAGAGTAAAGGTGTAGCTGCTGCTTGTTCTTCTCCAAAATCAGACAACACAAATCTCAACCACATTGCTTGTGCTGTAGCTTCTGCAGCAGATACATATTCAGCTTCTGCAGTGGATAGTGCTACACTGCATTGCTTAACAGAAGCCCAAGAAAATATCCCTGAACCAAAGCTGAATGCATAACCTGAGGTACTTTTCATGTCATCCAAGCTTCCTGCCCAGTCACTATCACAATAGCCTATTAACACAACAGTTTTACCATTCACATATTCAATTCCAAAGTCCAGTGTCCCTTGTACATATCTCAATACCCTTTTGGCTGTTCCCATGTGCTTCCTTGTAGGCTTGTGCATAAATCTTGCCAACAAGCATGATGCATACATTAAATCTGGTCTAGTAGCTGTTAGATATAACAGACTACCAACCATTTTCCTGTATAAGCCTTCATCAGCTTCCTCACTTCCATCAACTTTGGATAGTTTATCAGTGACAGCAAGTGGAGTCTTCACAGCTTTGCAATCCTTCAAACCGAATTTCTCCAGTAAAGACTTGGCATACTTCTTCTGATGAATGAATATGCCATTATCCTTCTGAATGATGCCTAAACCAAGGAAATGGTGCAGCAATCCCAAATCTGACATTTCATATTGCTTCATCATATCCCTTTTGAATTCTTGGACCATTTTATCAGAACTTCCTGTGTAGATAATATCATCTACATACAGGGACACAATAAGAACACATGCATCACTGAATTTAGTATACAAGGTAGCTTCACTTTGGCTCTTCTTGAATCCGGACTGATTGAAGTATGAATCTATTTCATCATACCAAGCTCTGGGAGCTTGTTTTAGACCATATAAGGCCTTCTTCAACCTATAGACTTTGTCTTCTTGTCCTTTCACTTCAAAACCCTGTGGTTGATCGACATAAACTTCCTCATGTAGTGTACTATTTAGGAATGCAGATTTGACATCCAATTGGAACAGTTTCCATTTCTTTTGAGCTGCCAAAGCAATCAATGTTCTAATGGTATCGAGCCTTGCCACTGGTGCAAAGGTCTCATTAAAATCAACCCCAGGTTTCTGAGAGTAGCCCTTTGCAACTAATCTTGCCTTGTTTTTCTGCACTGATCCATCCAGATTGAGCTTAGTTTTATAGACCCATTTGACACCAACTACTGGTTTATCAAATGGCCTATTAACTAACTCCCATATATCATTCTTTTCTATCATTTCAATTTCTGTAGACATAGCTTTTCTCCAAGCTTCATCATCTGATGCTTCTTCATAACCCTCAGGTTCTATCACACAGAAGTTGCATCTTTCATATATATTTTCCAAGCTTCTAAATCTGAGAGGTGTATGATCAAACTCTTGTGATTCAGTGTGAATCATTGGTTCCCCTTGACTTGAATGAGAGCCAACAAATTGATCTTGTTGTTCCCGTAAAGTTTCAGTGAGACCCTCATCTGCTTCACTTTCAACATTACTCTCTTCTTCACAGTGTGCATCATTGGAGACTGGAATAGATAAATCTTTCTCAGAATGACTCTTCCAAGTCCAGCAAGAGTTCTCATCAAAGATCACATCCCTTGAGATAATAATCTTCTTGGTTTCAGGATTGAATAATCTGTAGCCTTTCTCACAGGTTCCATAACCAAGGAAAATGCATTTGACACTTGTTGCATCCAATTTCTGTCTCCTCTGTGGTGGAACTTGTGCATAGCATAGAGAACCAAACACCCTTAGATGTTTCACTCCAGGTTTCCTCCCACTGTAGGCTTCAAAAGGAGTCTTTTTGTTCAAAGCTTTGGTGGGACATCTATTTAAGATTTAGACAGCAGTATTAACTGCTTCACCCCAAAATTCAAAGGGAACATCCTTTTCCAGCATCATACACTTAGCCATTTCTACAATGGTTCTATTTCTCCTCTCTGCAACACCATTCTGTTGAGGAGAATAGGCCACTGTGAGTTGTCTCTCCAGCCCAACATCTGCACAACACTGAGAAAATTCAAGTGAAGTGTACTCTCCTCCCCTGTCACTTCTTAATTTTTTTAGTTTGTATCCACTTTGAAGTTCCACAGTTGCTTTGAATTTCTTGAACACAGTGAATGCCTCAGATTTATTCCTCAAGAAATAAACCCAACCCATTCTGGTGCAGTCATCTGTGAAAGTGATGAAGTATTTATTTCCAGCCTTGGTAGAAGTTTGCATTGGTCCACAAATGTCTGTGTGGATCAACTCCAAAGGTAAGACAGCCCTCCATTCGGTTTTTTTAGGAAAAGCTTCTCTGGAATGCTTACCAAGAGCATAACCCTCACATACTGTGGTGTTTGATTTTATCTCAGGCAAGCCAGTTACCATTTCATGCTCTTGTAATTTCATTAGAGCATCCATATTCAAGTGTCCGAATCTTCTATGCCATATTTCTGCAGATTGACCAACACTAGCTCTCATTGCAATATGAATTCCTGGTTGTAATGTCAAAGGAAAGCTTCTATTTCCTTTCATTGGAACTGTAACAACTAGATTTGAGCATGTAACATCATCATAGATTCTGACTTCAATTCCCCCAAAGATGAGATAATATCCATGCTCCATCATTTGTCCTACACTTAGCAGATTCTCCTTCAAACCAGGTACTAACATGATCTCCCTTATATACCTTTGACCTTGCTTAGTTTCAACCAGTAAGTCACCCTTGCCAATCACATCTACCAATTGCCCTGTGCCCATTTCTACTTTGGCAGTGATTCTCTTATCTATGTTTACCAACAGATCTTCCCTTCCTGTCATATGGTTACTACAACCACTATCAATATACCATGTATCTTCATTTCGCTTTACATCAGCTTTCATACATGTGTAAAACATGGTTGGATTATTCTCCACTTGTCCAGCATAGTGTGCTTGCTGAACAACTTTCTTAGACCTGCATTCTTTGGCAAAGTGCCCTGGCTTATCACAATTGTGGCATCTTGGTTTCCCTTTGAACCAACACTCCCCGAAATGTAGTTTATCACAGTATTTGCAGGGATTCTTAGCTCCATCAGAGTAAGTAACAAGTTTCCCTTGCTGATGCCCAGGTTTATTATCCCACTTCTTACCCTTAGATTTCCAATTCTTTGTAGGTTTGAAGTTTTGATTGGCATTATAGATATTCTTCTTGGGAGCTATACTTAAGCTAGCAAATGCCTTCTCTGTACTATCTTCAGAATGTCGCTCAATTCGTTGTTCATACCCTTTTAGAGTGGCAACAACATCCTGTACATCAACAGTCTCCAGATCTCTAGTATTTTCTATCACAGCAACAATACTATCATAAGACCTAGGTAAGCTTATCAATAGCTTCTGCACAATTCTTTGATTCCCTATATCTTCACCATAACTTTTCATTTGTGACATCAGATCAAATAATCGCACAACATACACAGAGAATGCTTCATGCTCACCCATACGAGTGTATTCAAAATCACGCCTTAAGCTTTGGAGTTTCACAGATCTCACCTGCTTATCTCCAATAAATTCTTGCTTCAGTGCATCCCAAGCCTCCTTTGCTGTCTCGAGAATGGCGATTCGGGGAAAAATTTCATCAGATATGGCTCCTTGAATGATCCCGAGAGCCTTAGCATCCTTCACGATATTCTCCTTCAGTAGTTTGAGCTCAGTTGCAGTGACCTCTCCTTCACTCTTCGTCGATGGACTATAACCCTTCTTTACCATTTCCCACAGATCGTGAGATCTGAAAATGGTCTTCATCTTGATCTGCCAGAAATCAAAGTTTTCTCCATTGAAAACTGGTGCTCTTAGATCACCTCCACTCGACCCAGCCATATTACACTTGTTATCGAGTAGCCCAGAAATGAGTTTTAAAATTTCTTCAGTCGCAATGAGCTCGATTCGTCGTCGAGTTCCTCAGCTGCACACCTTATCACAGATTCACGCCCAGATTGAGATGGAACCTGGCTCTGAGGCCATGTTAATGTATGATTCTGGTGTATGATTCAATGAGGGAGGTTTTGAGAGAAGAGAAAGAAGAACAGAGCTATGGTGAAACTCATGAAAATTCTGTATTGCCTCACACCTTCACTGAAATGGTGAAGGGGAATATATTTCCGTTAGAGAGGGACCACATTCATCCTCTCTCATTATTACACAATATCACAACCATTCATTCTTTAATCATCATGTAAGATGATTACACATGTCATGAGCTATGACTTATTTACAATCTAATCTAGATACCATATGGAATGTGATCCAATGGTGTACATTAAAGCTTACTCATCTCTTGTACTGAAACTAACACAGTAAATACATTTATGCACCAATAACCTTCAACTCACTTTAATTGCGGCGTATATGAGAAAATATTATAACGAATTGGTCTTTATTTTTCTACCAAATTCATATCATCAATCAACAACATCACCACAAATGACAATATTAAATTATGGTGGCCAACGGGAAATATAGCCTAGGGTTTTTCCTTCCGTTGGTATAACAGCTCACATTAGTTTGCGCTGAGGTTCACATGTCACAGAAATTTCGAGTGAGAGCTTCCACTCATGAAGTGGCAAGGACCACCAAGTCTTCTGCTATTGGTAGTCTTATTTGATTGCAGTAGGTATCAAATTCGACTCACATGGATATATAAAAAATTCGATACGCAACCATCCCATTTATTCATCTTCTCGTGAAACTACAATTTCAAGTCTTCATTTACATATTCTGTTTAAACTTGTCGACCGAAAAAACGAACAGAAGAAAAACTACAGTTGAAATTCTTGGCCTTCTACACTACATAACCACTACCTCTGCTACTAGCTCATCTATCAACTTCCTCTCTACTTGCCTATCTACTACGTCTATTTAGTCTCCAAAATCCATCCACAGCGAGTCACGTTGCAGCTCTTTCACCAGATTTTCCTCATTCACATTCTCTTCTTGGCTTGCTAGCAACTTGCGCAGAACATCTTCAAGTGCACTTGTATCAATCCACTTGGGACCAAATCTTTTGTTTGCAGGCCTCACCCATGGGTGTGGATAAGTGGATTGCTCAAACGTCTCCAGGTGCCCTGAATTTACTAGATCGAACAGTAATTTTCTCTCGGGCTTTGGCCAAGATGTCTGACCATAGTACTTCTTCTCCAGTTCTTCGAATAGTAAAGGACTCACAGGAGATTCTGGAGTGTGCCATATTGCCAAGAAGGTAGCCGGATCAGCATTTTTTAAACCAGATTCAGTTATAATGTCGGCCAAGTATACAGATTCCCATTTCTATTCATCTTTACAAAGCCCTCTTGCTTCTGAACACGCTGTAGATCCATCACCAACTTCTTCATCACTCGAGACTTCAATGTGTGGTTCTGATTCCAACTCGAGTAGCTGAAGCTGCATCTGAAGCCCTAGAAACCAAACAAAAAGATGAAAACTAAAGCAAACAAAAGGAATAGGCCGATTAAATAAAGGAATGCACAACACAGTAGGAAGACAAGTGAATCATATTTGTAAGCAAACTCAACGCAGATTCAGTTCAAACAAAAATTAACTCCCATCCATGACTAAAACATATCCTTACCCAACAACACCTACACTTGAAATTGCGTGCTTCCTTGTGTGTATTCATTAAAAAATAAAAATAAAAACCGACTTCTCGCATACGATATATTGCTATACTCTAGATACGAATTAGCACCAACATATTCTATGGATAATGGAAGAAGGCAATAGCTTTTTGTAGCATCTACATATTCATAGGGAAACTGACACTAGAAACAAAAGAAATAATAATTAATAGAAATCGCTTTGCAATTACCTTGCAGGTCAGCGCTGAGACTCTCAAAGCATTCAGAACTAGATGACATATCATCAGTAAAAGGAACTTCCAGAATTGAAACCGGAATGGGCTGCTCAGCCTCCTTGGAGCTTGCAGGAGATTCGATTCCAGGCACAGTTAGAGGGGATTGCCTGTTCATCAGGGGGGCCGATTGATTGTTCCTGGAAATTTAATGAAATATTTGAGAGAAATTTTTTAATGTTTAATACAAAGCCCTGCTTTCAACTGTGCAGGGAAGGAATTTCAAACACATAGACGCGACATACGTATAAAGAATGACGCATCCACTTGTTGGTATATAATTTCATCTCTTATGCTCCTGAAAACATGTGTATGTTGCATATTACTCATTGTGTTGTTAGTTTAGGACATTGCTTTCATACCTTAGATTCTTTTACCTCGTTCATAGTATATATCACTAGCAAAAATTTCCCATGCGATGCTGTGGATTTGAAATGGAATCAGTAAATATGGTTGAGAAGTTATCAATAGTCAAAAAAACATGTTGGGCAGGATAGGCAAATTTTATTAGTTTACTCTAAATGACTTCAACTTCTCCAAAAGGTTTGCTTCTAGAGTCTTACATATCACTCAATAGTTTTGTTAATTGGCCCTAAACTTTTCGTGAAAAAAAATTAAATTAGGCAACTCTAATTAACAATTGCTAATCAAACTGCAAAAACAACATCGTGAGCTTCAGTTGTGTTCAAACATCTGAATCAATAGATTCAAAGGTCTTGATATGCATTATTGTTCAAATATCTGAATATACAGATTCTAAGGTCTTGATATATATTATGAACCAAAGGCATCCATTAAATTTTAATAAAAATTTCCCTAATGGACTGCAATTCAGATTCAATTTAAAAGATCAAATTCAAACATTGAAGCACTCAAGCAATTTAGATAATGATTGAAACATGAAATTCACACACTAAAACCACTCTGCAACAGATTCACATGAGTCGTAGTAGGAACTTACCAACCAAATCTTTGTCGCAACCAAACGCTAGGTCCTTTCCATTAGTTAAGTAGATTTTACGTAGCTGCATTGACAATGAAATAGGGGAAATAAATCAGTAATCTTAATTTGTTTTAAGGAACTCAAAAATATTTCCCAACTTGCTTGTTTTCGAGTAGGTCACTTCAAGCACGATGGAACTCTGATGTGACTGTCCCATCATGCCACCTATAGAAAATACCAATTGATAAAGAGTCAATATTCGATAAGTTTATCTCACAATTATTTGATTTAAACCAATTCTTTTCATATGGTTCATAACATAAGGGGTTTCTGACAAATCCAAGCAACTAAGCTACTGGAAGGATTTGAAGATAAATCTCGAAATGGTATGCAATTCAATGACAACTGAAAGGGCTGAAAGGGAAGTAGTGGTACTGGTGATATTAGGATACAATCAAAAAACCATTGAAATGCTTAGCTTTTAGTCTAACACACTTTTCTTCTATAGAGTATTGATGCATTTTTTTCCATATTTCCTTTGCTTTTCACTTTATCTCTCACATATCTCCTTCTCCCGTTTTTTCTCTGCTTTTTTTCCCCTCTGCGTTTCTCTCGATCAGGATTCTTAGCCTCAGTTGTGCTCCAACATACCTTCCTTTCTCACTCAAAATGTAACTTATGTCGCTTATCTCCCGACGAACAACTAGTCATGGATATCCCACATCAAATCCAAATAAGAGGAATAAACAACTTAAAAAGCAGCAGCATTGCTACTTGCTAGTTTTCCTACATGATTTAAGAATATAATTAATTAAATAGATATAGGATCACGTTGACCATAAAGTATTACTTGCAACTCAAAAACTAAAAATAAGAGAGAGACTTGGTGGAAAACTCAAAATCCCTCACCCAAAAAACTCAACGCGCAATTAGATCATCAGGCTTCATGTCATATTGTTTTTCGTTTAGGAAAACCTTCTTGCAGTTTGTCGTTCAAAAAATCCTACTCAAAGGTAAAATAAACAGTAGTAAGTTATAGTAGCAGAAAGTATAATTAGTACATTAAATTCGACAGAACATAAAACACAATTTAACTAATATACATATAACTCATTAAATTCATTACCACATCAAACTTGAGAGTCCAACAGGTCTAAATGTGTCAAAACCTTCTCCGTATTCAACTTCAATTGCCTAAAAATACCGAAAAGCAGAGCAAAAACATAATTTCATCAAACTTGCCTTACCCAAGGATAAGTTAAAAATAGAAAATAATCAAACCTTAAAAGCTATGGATTCTTAAGCACCATAAAAATTACAAATTAGACCAAAACTACAATTAAAAAAGGAAACATCAATTGTCTAGAAACTTGAAGACATTGAAGCTCCTATTGTTTCCCTGCACAATTGTGAAAAGGAAACAAAGCGTTTCAAGAGATCATCTTGAAAGAGCATTGTGTATGGCATCCTTTTATATATAAACTTGCTGAATTCTTGTTTCTACATAAGTTTAAGAATGCATTCATTTTTCTTGTGAACTTTGTGATCCATTAATTTATGTTAAAAAAAAAAAAAAAAAACCTAAAACTTAAGCACCAAGCACTTCAAATTCCATAAAAATCAAACCTCTGAAACAAAACGTTATTGGGCTTTCTCTTGTGAGGAGGAGTTCAAAACTCACACCTCTGCAAGATGGGCATTGGCGGTAGAATCGACTGGCCTCGAATTTCACGTTCGTTATTTTTGCCCTTTGCAAAAACCGCAAAGTAGCCACCCTCTCCCGTTGCAATCCTCGCATAAAATCGCCACGCCAGCCTTGGAAAAAACAGGAATCAAAGTAAAAACATGTAACGGAGTGGTGCCATACTTGTGGAGCTCGAGCATGGAAATGCTCTGGTTCCTTGCAAAATAACAGAAAAGAAAATAAGAAACTGGACGGAAAACTCGGAAATCCTCACCGAAAAAACTGGACAGCGACTTACTCTAATTCACCTAAATCGTAACGATCCAGGCATGCAAATGGTGGTTTATGTTCCAGAGATGGAAGGAAGTCGATTGGTGGTAATGGCGAGGTCTGGTTTGCCTGATTTCGGCTGGAAAGAGCTTGCTGGAGTTTGGCACAGAAACCTTTACAGATGTGCACCAATTCTGTGAAAAGAGAGGCTCCAAACAAAATACCCAAGAAAATTAAAGACACGATCCCGCAAGAGATTATTTTGCGTAACAAAAAGGAAGGATTTGAGAGAAAATAGGACTCGACGAAGACAGAAAAACGAAATGAAGGAAGCAGAAAAACGGGAAGCCAAAGTTAAAGGCGAAACAAATGAGTCGAACCAGAGAAACGAAGGATGAAAGACACGTGGTTATCATGGGCAAAACGAACATTTTACTAAATAAAAAAGATAAGAAAATGGTAATGCAAGAAAAAGAGGAGGGCATTTTTGCCATTTCACTATTCACAAACAGTGTTGTGGAGAACCCAGTTTTAGTATATGTATAATTTCTAGAATATAAAGTCAAATTTATGAATGAATAAATCTTGTCCTATTGTTGGAATTGGTCACGGGAAAAGGTGTGTGGGTGTTATGAATGGACTACAGTAAGGATGGTGTGTGGTGAAACAGACTATGACTCTACTCAGTTTCCAGGTGTCCTTCCTGGGATATGGCCACGTTACTGCCCTGCTTGGTTCTACTTGGGAGCCTCTTGACCTGACTATTCGTTTTTTTTTTTTTTTTTGACAATTTCATGGTGTTTCTCTCCGTTGTGATACGGGGCGTCTTACCTTTGATTGAGAAAATTGGGAATGGTTAGGGGTTAAGAGAAAGCATTTTTGGGTAGTTTAGATTTGCATATTTACAATTGGCTTAGAGATATTAATGTAATCATTTGTATGAAGCGACAATATGTTTGATCTGTTCGGATCATGTTTGTTATTTGCATGACGACTTATTTAGAAATAGCTCTAAATTTGCACAGATCTTGACTTGTCAGCACTTGAAATAGCCAAAATTGGCTACGCACCTTTCTGAAATTGATTCGTCGTCCTCGAAAATGGCCAAAATTGAGTCTACTCAACTAAGAGATCTATGTACTTACCTAAGTGATCAATTTGTCAACATCGTGGTCAAAAAAAATTTCCAACAACATTGCATCTCTCAACTTGCCTAAAATATCAAATTGTTAGCATTGAAAATTACTAAAATTTGGTCTATTTTGCAACAATGGATCTTTGTATTTGTCTGAATGATTATTTGTTAACGTCAAAAATGGCAAAAAACTTGATCTACTTCTTCAACAACAACACATCTCTCTACTTACCTAAAAGATTAATTTGTCGGATTCAAAGATGGCTAAAATTTGATTCACTTCTCTGACAATAATGTATCTTTGTACTTACCTACATGATACAATTTTGTTGGCGCCGAAAATGGCAAAAACCTAATCTACTTCTCTAACAACAATGTTTCTCTCTACATACCTAAAAAGATCAATTTGCTTGCATTGAAAATGGCTAAAATTTGATTCACTTCTCTAACAACAACGTATCTTTGTAATTGCCTAAATGATCAATTTTGTCGGAGTCGAAAATGGCAAAAACCTTATCTACTTCTCTAACAACATCGTGTCTTTCTACTTAGCTAAAAAGATCAATTTGTCAGCGTTGAAAATGGCTAAAATTTGATTCGCTTGTCTTACTATGTACTTACTTAAAAGATTAATTTGTCAACCTAAAAAGGATATAAATTTGGTATACTTTCACCACAACAACATATCTTTTATCGTCCCTGTATTAGTGACCAAGATTTATGTGATACGGAATATTGTCAAATCACATATAGATATCTATGATCCTCATAATGCATCTCATGTTGAAGCAATTCTTACAAACATAGCTTGATCCTGTTACTTTGGCTAGAAATTTGCTAGATGGATCTTTAAGTAGCTTCAACAGATGTATCACATCAACCCATGTATCACATTATCGGGGCTTACAAAGTAGTGAGGGGTTTGAAATCAAACCAAAGTTTATATTTATAAATATAAGATACCGATGAGGCCTCATATATGAGAATTATTTGCATACTATAACCTAAAGCTTTGTAATGTTTGACATGTAATAAGCATCCATACGTTTAAGATTCTTGAGAGGTCAGTGTTCAATGAACTTGTTCAACAGACAAGCACAAGTGTATCCACCACATGTCTAACACGCAGAGCACAAAACCATGCTAACCTTAATGCAGTATTTTGGATAGTCAATGTTCATCTAACTTTCCAAACGGCTAGGAAATTTTATTTGGACATTGCTTCCGTACCTTAAATCCTATCAACTCTTTCATAATATATCATCTCCAGACTATAAAGTCAAACTCATGAATGAATAAATCTTTCCCTAATATTAGTTATATAGAATGTGATGAGTGAAAATTGTATCAGTGGCTAAGGGGGTGGGTATGCCTTTACCTCCACTATTAGCCATTCATAAGTCTTTACCCACCTCATTTTTTACACTTAATATCTTGGAAGATCTTCAACGTGACAATAAAAATTTGAGATGCACAAATTATATTACTTCCCATTTTGTTACATTTCTCAAAGGTGTAGATAGGAGGTCTACGCCAATAGCAGAGATGCAAATTTAAGATACAATTTCATTTCTCGCTTTGATTGGCAAATCCGCACTACCAAAGGATGTAACAGAAAGATGTAAATTTAGGCTTTTTGTTTACATTTTCCAGCCAAGATGGATATTTGACTTCTCTCCATTGGCGAGTTTTCTAGCCAACCAAAAATATAAAATACAGATTTCAAGACATTTTGCATCTTTCATTAACAATTTTCTTTAGTGAGTTGACAAAAATAAATAAATAACTTTATGTGGGCACATAGTGCATTCATATATATTAGATATTATATAACTGATGCATTCATTTTGGGGCAGCTACTGCAATCATATATATCAGAGATGCCAAAATTGATGCATTCATTTTTATTGATAATATCTCAAACATCTAACATAATATTTTATGCTACAAAATGGTAGTAGTTGTTTTGTAGCATAACAAAGTTCAGTTGTCTGCAACTTATGTCTCACATGGAGCTACATTTTGTCTGTGGAGCCTTAAAAGAATCTAAAATATTCTAGAGGCGACATGTGGATTTTTTTAGAGGCGACATGTGGATTTTTACTCAAGAAAAACAAGATTGCCCTCATTTAAATGGGCAGGCTCTTCAGATACTCCCACGCGCAGCTCACACCCCTGAAGGTGGGGCTGGTTCGGTATGGGTTATTGAACAAAGACCATGTCCCGATTCCCAAACCTAAGTTTATGGGAATCCCAATTTCAAGACCGATCCCAAACCAAATTTTCGGGAATCCTAAATTTTAGGAATGAAGAAATAGTTTCGGAATTTTGGAACAAATCCCATACCGAAAGATGGTCTTGTAGTACCTAAGGAAATACCTAACAGAAAGCGATAGAAGTACCTGAGGAAATTTCAACGAAGCCAACAAAAAAAACTTTATGTGTGGTCCCTGAATTTCAAGCCTAACTGCCATGTTATATATTCTAAACAAAATTAGCTTATTCTAACTCAACCATTGAAAGGTTATGATTCATTTTACAGAAGTTTATCTAGTGGATACCACTATACTATGTAAAATGGCAGATAGCTGCAATCTAGTTTACATTTGCCAGACTAACTTGAATATTCTACAAGTCAAGTAAGCATGGAAAAATATGCATGCATACCATTAATAATCAAAGATCAATGCATAATAATTTTGTATCGGCTCTCTGTGCTTGACTGCAAGTCCCGGTTTCACAGAGAAAGTTCGAGGATGAGGCGAAAGAGCTTGGGTCTGCTGGCTTCGAGGACGAAATAAACAAATTATAGAAGAACCATATGATTAAAAACCCCAAATCCAAAACTCTAGAATTCAAATGCCCAAATTAAAAATGAATTAAAGCCACAAATAGACTTTATCACATCAAGATTACCTGATGAAGACAAGAAGATTACTTTAATGAAGAAAGAAGTAGAAAGAAGCATAAGTGGTTGTATTGATTATCGAATGCAGAGGAAGTTGTCAAATGCAAAACGAAAATGGAAGACTGGATGTAATGTGAAGGTAAAGAGAAAAGAGTGAACGAGTAGAGGTCGAGAGAGAGAGAGAGAGAGAGAGAGAGAGAGAGAGAGAGAGAGAGAGATGAAGAGAGTTAAGGAGTAAAGGTGGGTTTGGAGCCAAGCAGAGAGTTTCAGACTCAGTCTGAAAGTGAAGGTGAGTACCGTGAGGTTGCTGAAACTGAGAGAGGGATGAACAATTAATTTTCAACCAATCCAACAGCCTATAATATCTAAAACTATATATATTTTAACTTCAGTTCAGTTTGGGATTACCAAAAAATTCAGATTGTGAGACCGGTTCCTGTACCAAAATTTCAAGATCTATTCGAGAATGGGTACCGAAATTTTTGAGATTTTCAATTTGGGATTTTTCAGTACGATTTAGGATTTTTGGTATTTTTTTCACCCTTACCTGAAGGTCCTTGCAGCTGAATACAACTGCCCACAACTCACCTATCATTGGCAAGGAAAAGTCAAAGCATTAAAAATAAGGATTAATTATCCAAATCTTATCTTTAATACTTTCCCAATTGAAGATTGACTCCATTCATGTGAGTAATCCACATTTAAGTCAATTAGGGATATTACTCCATTATCTCAAGATATTATCTCCTATTTAATATCTTGAGAATATTTCTCCATAAAACCTTGGCCAATAGGATGCCGCCATGTGTAGGGTAAATCCCTAACATCTTGGCCAACCACTCCCCTATATATACTCTCAATTCTACGGTAAGCTTATACAACCTTAAAAAAGCCCTAAACACTTACTCTTCTCAAAGAAACTAACTTAGGCATTGGAGATCCATTGGCTTAACCCCCTCTCTCCATCCCACCTCATGGGCTGAGGCTTAGGTCTTTGATTAAAGGTGTTGATTGTTTTCCAGGTGCTTTTTTGTCAAAGCTAGAGACTAGGAAAATTTGCATCGACAAATTGGTGCTTTCATTGAGAGCTTATTCAAATACTCGTAGAAGTCTTTTGCACTTCAGTTCTTGAATTTTCTGTTACGTTGAATTTCTCACACGTCGTATCAATTAATTTTTCCTAGAAAAGTTTCTTAATCAATCCTTAGAGAAAGGATACAATGGTAGGAAATTTAGAAACCACGATGAACAGAACCCTGTACGTACAAGGATTTGGACCAGAGAGCGAAGACGAGGATGTAGCCTCAAGATGACAATCCTCAAGACTCAACGCAACGATGAAGGGAGCCCCACTGCCACAGCCACCACTTTATAACCCACGACAATGACCACTACAGCAGCACTGGCCCAAGTGTGCACTGTAGCTGCCCACCGCGCTGCTAAGGCACCAACAGGTTACGGGCAGGAAGCCAGCCCATTGCAGCAGCAGGCCTATAATTGAGCCTAAGCCACAATAGCTATTGCCAACCAAACGTAAGCTCACTAAGATCAAGCGACAACCCAATGCACAACGCATGCCCAAAGCTAGCTACCACACGTGCGAGCCCAGCGTACCCCCACACGTGCTCTGTCCATCCAGCTCTATTGGCCTCCTCCGCGACCCAGTCCATGACCCAATCCAATCCGAGGCCATCTCAAGCGATTCTAATTATAGACATCAGTCCCCTTATCTACCCAGAGTTATTTTCACTCCGCTTTTCTGCAAGAACGCCCACTCTGAGCTCAAGCTTTATACTTGCAGTCCAATGCACTTCCCCCACACATGGAGATGCCCATCATCCACTCTTCCAACCCAAATGGCAAGCATCACCTACCCCAATAAGTCGTTAATTTAACCAGCTTCCTTGTGCAGCAAACCATAAGAAGATACTCCTATGAGGCATCAGAGTAGACAGCTATATGATGGACCAAAGAGGGTACGAGAGCAGTCCAGCTCGAGTTCCATTGGCAACCCCTACCAAGAGTGATGATGAGTAGCACAGAATGAACCACGTGCACCGCACTCATGGTTGTATTTTCTTCAAGATTAAGCCACCAACGACCATTGAAGGAATCACAAGTCCGATTCAAGATCAAGTGTTCACCACTCTTGAATCAACTTTAGCTCCAGATAAATAGGTAAGCTCAGACTTTTGAAGCAAGCCTAGCAGAAGAAAACCCTCCAGCCCAGTTCAAGAATAAACATGTTGAAAACTGCTTCTTCAAAAGCAAAAGTATCTCATATCATCAGAGTCGAAGGAAAAGATATCTCATGGCATAGTTTTCCTTTACCCTTGTTCTTGTCTGCGGGACAAGGAGAAATAGAGCAATCAGTCAGAACTTGGAAAGATTGAACAGAGAAACAGACCAACACCTCTACCTCATGCCTGCCTGCCATGTAAAAGAAACAAAGCAAAGAATAATGCAGCATGGGCCGTACAACTGCACGTGCTGATTCATCCTCAACTAAACTGAAGATCGCTTGCCATGTGAAACTGCTAGTGGTTCTCGCAACCTTCAAGATTAAGCCTCGACAACCCTTGGAGAAATCAAAAATTTGATTCAAGATCAAGTGTCCAACACCCTTGAATCAACCTTCAAGATCAAGCCTCGACGGCCCATGGAGAAATCAAAAGCCCGATTCAAGATCAAGTGTCCAACACCCTTGAATCAAATCTTTCAAGATCAAGCCTCAACGGCCCTTGGAGATATCAAAAATCCGATTCAAGATCAAGTGTCCAACACCCTTGAATCAACCTTCAAGGTCAAGCCTCGACGGCCCTTGGAGAAATCAAAAGCCCGATTCAAGATCAAGTGTCCAACACCCTTGAATCAACCTTTAAGATCAAGCCTATGAATGCCCTTGAGGAAATTGCAATCTCGATTCAAGATCAAGTGTCCATCACCCTGGAATCAAAACCAGTTCAAGATGAAGCCTGTGGAAAGTCAACAAGCACAACAAATGCACGTGCCGATTCGTCCCAGCAAAGTTGAACAGATCCTCAGCCCAATTCAAGATCAAGCCTCGACAGCACTTGAAGGAAATTCCAGCCCAATCGAAGATCAAGCCTCGACGGCCCTTGGATCGACGTCTAAATTAAGGGACTTCAAAACTCATCTTCTACACGTGATAATCACATGTATACGACACGCCTTTAAGTGGGGGCATTTGTAGACATCGAAATTTTGGTAAAATAAATGTTGACCAAAAACTCAAATTTCAACGCTTTACACCTAGCGTGTGACTCAACAAAAAATCGAAAAGAGTCAGAAAAGTCATCAAACAGAACACGTGTCAACACCTGGCAGAGATGACTTATTTCATCTGGAATATTATATTCAAAATTAGGCCTTGGAAATTTCTATAAATAGAAGGCTAATTCATTCATTTCAATTCACCAATTCACCAATTCACAAATACATTTCCCTACTCCCAAATTGGAAGAGAATTCTCTTGAAGTTCATTCTTCGGGATCAAGCCCTAACAGCCCCTTGAAGAAACGCTCAACCGCCTTCAAGAATCAAGCCTCAACGGCCTTTGAAGAAACGCTCATCCACCTTCAAGATCAAGCCCAACGGCCCTTGAAGAAACTTCGCCAAAACCTATGAAGAATCAACAAGCACTTTGGTCATGTGCCGATTCTTCATCCAAGATCAAGCCCAAAAGCCCTTGAAGATTAGTTCATTGTTCATCCATTCATCCATCTTCAAGATCAAGCCCAAAAGCCCAAAAGCCCTTGAAGATCCGTTCGTCATTCATCCGTTCATTCATCTTCAAGATCAAACCGAAAAGCCCTTGAAGATTTGTTCATCGCTTATCGTTCATCCACCCTCAAGATTAAGCCCTGACGGCCCTTGAGGAAATTTCCATCAAAATTCAAGATCAAGCCCCGACGACCCTTGAAGGAGCTTCCATCCAACCTTCAAGATCAAGCTCAAAGGCCCTTGAAGAAAACCTCCGCCAACCTTCAAAGATCAAGCCCAACGGCCCCTTGAAGAAATCCCCATGTTCATCCAAGATCAAGCCTCGACGGCCCTTGGATCAACCAAATCCACAAACCAACATCTTACGGAGATCAAATCAAATGATCAAGTTTAAAGAGGTTGTAACCCAAACTTATCAAACACAAATATTATTTTGTACACGTGTTCTTGTTTCAGGAATTTTTTGTGTTTACAAATCCAACTCCAATCAAAATTTCTTGTCATAAAAATGTTAGGGAAATCACATATTTTATACCATATTTGTGTATCATCTAATAATAAGTAATGTGCACATATTACGTCAATTAATAAAATTATCTCATTCAATATTTATTGTATGCTTCACTTACCATATGAAATAGTATAACAAATATAATATTAATATGAAGTCTTCCTAACGTTACTTTCAAAAAAACAAATTGCATGAACATTAATCTGTGAGTGTGTGACAAATGTATGGGCAGGGAGCCACGCCTTGATTTAAGTGGGAACCATACTCGTACTTGTCAGCTGTACAATTTTGTGAAATTCGTGTGACGATACTATCAAGTGGACTGAAAATATGAGTACGTTCCTTGGAATTTAATTTTCCTTAACTAAAACTCGTCATAGTAATTTTTTTCTAACAAAAACCTAATGATTAGGCCCAACTGAACAGTGTCCATAATTAAGTTTGACTTGACAAAATTTGTATTTTTGGATGTCTAATATATCCCTAATAACACTAACTTTGGGTCTCTCACTTATAATCTACATTTATTTTACATGATTTCATTCGATTAAATGTCTTCAAATACCTTATGTGGATTTGGGCATTTAATAACAAAAATTACAATATATCAATGTTTTGTTCCTTATATAGTTGTTTTTCACATGATGCTAACATATAAATTAGTATATCCTACAAATATAAAATCGTTATTTTATTCAAAATTATCAATATTTTAAATATAATATAGGTAAATTATTTCGCAACATATCTATAATAACAATATAAGTTCCTAGGAAATTATGTAATAATACACGTAAAATAATTTACGTACAACATAAATTGTAACATCCCATATCGACCAATGGAGAGGGGGTGATGTGCCTTATATGTACATGCCCACCTCCCTATAGCACGAGGCCTTTTGGGGACTCACTGGCTTTGAATTCCGTGGGAACTCCAAAGTTAAGCGAGTTCGGGTGAGAGTAATTCCAGGATGGGGACCTACTGGGAAGTTCTCGTGTGAGTTCCCAGAAACAAAACTGTGAGGGCGTGGCCAGGGCTCAAAGCAGACAATATCATGCTACGGTGGAGTCGAGACTAGGGCATGACAGAATGGTATCAGAGCCACTCTGCCGTGTGGTGCGAGTATGCTGACGAGGACGTCGGGGCCCTAAAGGGGGTGGATTGTAACATCCCACATACAATCCCACATCAACCAATGGAGAGGGAGTGATGTGCTTTATATGTACATGCCCACCTCCCTATAGCACGATGCCTTTTGGGGACTCATTGGCTTCAAATTTTGTGGGAACTCCGAAGCTAAGCGAGTTCGGGCGAGAGCAATCCCAGGATGGGTGACTCACTGGGAAGTTCTCGTGTGAGTTCCCAGAAACAAAACCGTGAGGATGTGGCTGAGGCCCAAAGCGGACAATATTGTGCTACGGCGGAGTCGAGACTGGGATGTGACATAAATAAACCTACAACAAAAATAAATAATTTTTTATTCAAAATTAATTAAATACCTATATTTTGCAACAAAAAATATAAAACAATTTACCTACAAAATAAAAGAATGTTGATTGATTGCACACACCATATAATTAATAATAATAAAAAAATGTGGCTAGTATATATGTAATATCACATGAATAATTTACCAAGAAAATAAATAAATGTTTTAAGCCAATGGATTCAAAAATTAATTAATTACCTATATTTCACATAAAAATATACATAAATTATTTGCACGCATATATATAATTATAACCAAGGTATAAAAAATATCGATATTTTCATTTTTTGTGGGGTCCGATATTTCTACACATATGCAATAAGTTTTCATCAAAATATCGATACTATCGCGATATTATCGATATTTTGCTTGAAAATGAAAAGGCGACGCCGAATCACCGATGTAGTAGACGGCGACGGGCATGTGGTTGAGCATCTGGATGAAGGAGACGAAAAGGAAGATGGAGGCAGAGACTCCGATGGTGGGGAGACGCGGAGTTGGAGAGAGAGCCAGACGGAGAGGAAGATGTAGGTGGAGACTCTGATGGTGTGGAAACGCGGAGTTGGAGAGAGAGCCAGAGAGGGAGTAGAGACTAGAGAGCGCCGATGGTGGGGAGACGACGGAGGAGAGGTAGAGCCGTAGAGGTCGCGGCGGGACATGGTGACGGGCTCCAGGGCTCGACGAGGAGGAAGGCGAGGGAAGAGCAGAGGGAAAGGAAGTAGAGGCCCTCTGTGCATGTGGGCGATCTGGCGCCGACGAGGCCGAAGACGCGGGCGTGGAGGAAGGCGAGGTCTCTGTGCGTGTGTGTGGGTCTAAGAGAAGGGAGAAGAGAGAAGGATTGAGATGTCTGTGTGTGTGTGTGGGTGTGGGAGAACTGGAGAAGGGAGAAGGGAAGGGAAACACATCCAAAAGGTCACATGCAAATGTCTTCTGTACACCAGTCTTATCTCATCAATCCCCTTCTTTTGTATGTGTGTGTGTGTGTGGTGGCGTGTGAGATAAAGTAAAGAAAAGAAAAGAAACAGAAAAAGATGAATAGCTGGATCACATCACACCACATGAAAATGATATAATACGAACAAGTTGAAACATGACAAGTTGCCAGGACTAGTATTTGATGCAGTCAGGATGTTAGAATGTAATGGCTGCATCACTGCCCCACATTGGCATCAAGTAAAGATTGCAACTTCCAATTCAAAATAGCTGATAAGTAATATTATTTAAAAGTTATATTATCAACAATCCATTTCTTTCCAATTTTTTGTGATAAACTAATAGATAATTGACTAAATAAACATTCTGCAAAGTTTCAATAAAAATTTCCAAGTTTTTCTTACAATTTCCGTGGTTTTTATTCAATTTTTATTGATATCGATAATATCTCGATATTTTCATCGAAATTTTCGTATTTTTAGACTACCGATGTTTCCGATATCATCGATATTTAATACCTTGATTATAACAAAAGGTGCCTAATACAAATGCAAAATAATTTACCTTACATTGATTGTCAACAAATAAAAGTAATGGAACATATGATGGTAAGACAAGTATAAATTAGATACTTTTGTAATAATAAGGCACTTATTTTCCATAATTATGGCGGATAGTTAAGTTTATTAACAAAATTAGGATGTTGTGGCACAATTGTAAATATTTTAGCGAGTACTAATATTGCGGATTGATGCATTTCAATTAAAAGACCCGAAGTAGCAAAACCTTGATGAAAATAATAGGTATTTACTTGTTTACATGGCAGTCTATTTCAAAATTTGGGTTTTATTTGGATGTTTCAAATGAGCTTATATCTATAGAACCCAAAAATTAATGATGTCCATCTATTCATTCATTGGATAATACTTAGGTACTTACTAGTGAGTACTTTACATATTCACTTTTTAGATTTGGCCCAATGATATTTTAACGCATGTTTTATCTTAATTTTTTTATAATGTTTCTTGGACTTTTAAAAACAAGAAACATATGTGATGTTTTGATTGAGTAAAATCACAAATTAAGCATATATGATACTCACGAACAAGTACCTAAGTATTATCTTAATATGTGTATCTGTTTATTAATAATAATCTAGATCTAAGAACTTCTGTATATAACACCTAAATTAGAAACATAATATGTGAGTATAATCGTCACACCCAAAAGCTTCCTACAATTTCCACAAACAACAATGTTGACTACTAAGCATAGCAATAATCAAAGCCATATATATTAAATAATCGAATCCACCAAGAATTCATTCTACAATACCAATTATAGTTAATTAGTACAATGATTTGGTAGAACATCATTGGATAAAAAAAATACTAAATACAGCCAAAACTAAGGAATAACTACTACATGTGGTTGAGGAAAAAGAGTACCTACGTGAGACACAGTTGTCTTTAAGATATGCTGGAAGTTAATTATAAAATAATTAATTAACTTAAGACTAACCTGACAGTGTTGCCGTCGAGCTTGAACCCTTTGTCCCCCGACATGACTGGAGCACCATTTAGCCTTGGACCGAATGGAGGCTTCTGATTGGACGCCCTCAACTTTTGGACAGGTGCAACAAACCTATCTTTGTATTCAACGATCTTCAGCTCATCCAGATCAACCGCGACTGTTATTCCCTCCACTGGCCTCACGTACAACTTTACACTATCTTTTTTTGTAAAAACAATTAATCTTTATTGTTCTTTTAGTATTAGCCGCCCCAAAACCACCCAACTGAAAAAGCACTACACACAACTTCGGACATATTAAGCCCTCTCTTTTTAATGGACTGGATAAATGGCTTATATTTGAACGGGAGTTCAGTCGCAACAGATTGTTCTTCATTGTTAAACAAAGGGTATCCATGTTTGTTATCAAATTCAGTTTTGGAAACTATGGAACGGGTTGATATGTCGACTATGAGCTCTAGGGTTTTCATTTTGAGTCGTAAAACGACCAAGGCACGACGAGGAAGAGTAGGCGGGGGTTTTGGTGGGTTTTGATTGCCATGAGAGGGCGGTGGACTTTTCGGGTTCATCTAGGCCTACGTATTGGAAGCTCAGGTTTTGAGAAGCGTAGGATTTTTGGACTACGGTTTTGACACGGATGAACTCGGATGGTGTTAGAGGGTCTACAGGATGGCATGAGGTTGGTAATAAGGGTAATATTGTAAACAGTTGAGTTGGTTATAAGATTGGTATAACAACCTCTGTGATTAGCTAATGTTTAGTGAGATAATGATGTAATTAGTTGAGAGCACAAGTGAGTGTGTCACTAGTATATATATACTCTAATGATGTAATCTTATTGACTAGAAATGAAATCATAACATTTCTATCATGGTATCTCTCGTCTGAGTCTCACGACCCTTGATCCTCTTCTCTTTGCTTCTGCTTCTCGCGCCTCTTCGCCGCTCAAAACCCTAGATTCCTTTCTTCGAAGCTCAAACCCTAGATCCCTCAACCATGGCTACCTCTAGCTCTCCTTCTTCTCAATCAGAATCTCCTGTTCATCCTGTTCCACTAAATTCTTGTCCCCATTCTTCAACCTCTTCTGTGATTTCGTCAATCTCGATTCAGAATATTGGATCTTTAGTTCCGATTAAGCTCACAACGACGAATTATCTCACCTGGAGTGCCCTGTTCGCTCCGATCTTTTGCCGATACAATCTCACTGGTCTCATTAACGGCACGATGACTGCTCCGCCGAAATTTCTTCTTGATTCTTTTGGTAATCGTACTTCTACTCTAAATCCTCAATATCTTGCATGGTTTGAGAATGATCAGAATATTTTGATCTGGATTAATTCTACACTCTTGGATGCTCTTATTCCCTATATTGTTGGTGTTACTTCGGCTCGTGAGTTATGGTCGAAATTGGAATCTCGTCTTGCTACGGCATCGCAATCGCACATTCATGAGCTTCGTTCTCGTCCTCGCACAATCACGAAGGGTGATTCTGCGGCTGTGATTTATCTTCAACAAATTGAAGAAATTGCTGATGCCCTAACCAATGCCGGTGCTCCTATCGAAGATTCTAAGTTGATCTTGGTGATTTTACATGGTTGGCCTTCTAAGTATGAATTGTTTATTGATGCTGTTCAATTTTGACTCGATTCTACTACCATTGATGAACTTCATGGTCTCCTATTGAGCAAGGAACTACAGCTTACTGCTCGCAAGAAAGTTTCTCTACCAGCCCCTACTCACGCTTTCAATTCCTCTGCTGGTCTTCTTCCAACTCCGATTGGTGATTCTGGCTCACAAACATTATTTACTCAAAATGGTTCACATATGCAATCTTATGGTGTTTCCAACCGTGGCACTGGTTTTACTCTGAGACATTTCAACAATAACAATCGTGGAAATTATCAACGAAGTTATCAAGGTTTTCAGGGTAATTCCAGATTTCATCGAGTAAATCAAGGCAATTACAGAAACAATGGTGGTTCTCGTGCTCATTCTAATCAATTCAACAGAAATCTTTCTTGCCAAATTTGTCGCCAACTGGATCATGAAGTTGCAGAGTGTCCACAACGCATGAATCCACATTTTGGTCCTTCCACTTCTCAAAGTGCGTACAATGCAACTACCACTCTTGCCTGGCTACTTGACTCTGGTGCTAGTTTGCACATGACCAACTCCTACACCAATCTGCAAAATCCTGCATCCTACACTGGACCCGACCAAGTCTATATCGGTGATGGCAAAGGTTTGCGTATCCTTAACTCTGGTTCATCTACACTTAATACTCGTGCTCATTGCTTTGATCTAAAAAATGTCTTGCATTTCTTCATTTTAAGCAAGATTTGATTTCTGCAAATCGGTTCATTCTTGATAACTGGTGTTCTATTCATTTGTATCTTTTTCACTTCATTGTGAAGGATCTGGCTTCAGAGAAAACGCTCTTTAAAGGTCCTGTAAGAGCTGGCTTTTATCCTTTTCATGCTTTTTCATTTACTGGCAATCATCAGGCCTTTGCAGCACATGCTAAAGCTTCACAGGATACTTGGCATCAACGCTTGGGTCACCCTACATTCAAAATCCTCAATAAGCTAGCATCTAAGTCCTGTATTTCAGTTTTTAGTTTTTTACATAAAGCTGTGTGCTCTAGGCAAGTGTTCAAAGTTGTCATTTTGTTCTATATCTTGCAACTCCAGTAAGCCTCTTGAGCTTTTGCACACAGATGTATGGGGTCCAGCACCATTTCTCTCTATCAATGGCTATTGGTTTTATATCATCTTTGTTGATGACTATACAAAATATACTTGGTTTTTTCCTCTTAAATCCAAGTCTAATGTCTTTCACACTTTTGTGCATTTCCATGCTTTGGTTGAATGTTTGCTTGGTTATAAGATTGTGACTCTCAGATCAAATTCTGGTGTGGAATTTCTGAGTTCTAAGTTCCTTCATCATCTTCAAGTGCATGGTATTTCACACCAGTTGAGCTGTCCTCACACACCAGAACAAAATGGTTGTGCTGAGCGCAAACACAGACACCTCGTTGAAACTGCCAGGACTCTTTTTGCAGCCTTCAAGGTTCCTCACTCTTATTGGGATGATGCATTTGCTACTACTATCTATCTTATTAACAGGATGCCAACAGTCACTAAATCTTCTCATTGGGAATTATTATTTGGTAAAGTTCCAGATTATACCTATTTGAAGATATTTGGGTGCAGATGTTTTCCATGGCTAAAGCCTTACAGTCCCTCCAAGTTTGATCCTAAAAGCAAGGAATGCATCTTCTTGGGATATAGCTTGAACCACAAAGGCTATAAGTGTCTTGACCCTCTCATTGGTCGCTTATATATCTCGAGGCATGTGATCTTTGATGAAGCCCATTTTCCTTTTGCTAGAAAGGATCCTCCGCATCCTCTGTCCACCTTCAGTTCTTCTCAATTTCCGAATCCAAACACTATTCCCACCACTTTAAATTTTTTCTCTCTATCTCCTTCTCCACATATTATTTCCCCACATCCTTCTCTGTCCTCCCATTCATCTATTACTCAATCCTCTTCCAATACATCTTCAACCTCACCTTCACCTCCTAACCCTGCTTCTGTTTCCAGTATGCCTTCTTCATCTTCTTTACCTGTGAACGTTCATCCAATGCAAACCAGATCAAAATCTAGTATCTTTAAACCCAAAGCTCTTTTGGCAACAAAACACCCCATACCTTCTGCTATATCTTATTCCCATATCCCAACAACCTATCTTCAGGCCTCCAAATTTCCTCATTGGAGAACAGCAATGCAGGAATAATTTAATGCTCTTATTCAAACTAGCACTTGGTCTCGTGTTCCTGCCACTTCTTCTCAAAACCTAGTTAGTGCAAAATGGGTTTTTCGGATCAAACACAACCCTGATGGTACTGTTGCCAGACATAAAGCCAGGCTTATTGCCAAAGGTTTTCACCAACAACATGGATTGGATTACACTGAGACTTTTAGTTCGGTTGCTAAGCCTGTTACTATTAGGCTTCTATTCACCTTGGCTGCCAAGTTTGATTGGTTTCTCAATCAACTTGATGTAAGTAATGCATTCTTGCATGGCACATTAACTGAATCTGTGTTTATGATACAACCACCTGGATTTGAAGATCTTACTAAGCCTCATCATGTTTGCCAGTTACACAAATCTTTGTATGGATTGAAGCAAGCTCCTAGGGCTTGGTATGACAAATTGACCACTGCTTTAAAGTCCCTTGGCTTCTCAGGTTCACAGAATGATTACTCTCTATTTGTTAAAAAGAAGCCAGCCTTGGTTTTTATATTGGTGTATGTTGATGACATAATTGTCACTGGTCCGAATGCCACTCTCTGTCAAGATATCATTGCTCAACTCAGTGGTCTGTTTCCAGTTAAGGATCTTGGTCCTCTTTATTACTTTCTTGGTCTTGAAGTTCACCGATCTTCATCTGGCATATTTTTGTCTCAGCATAAATACATTTTGGATCTTCTTACCAAAGCACACATGGAAGGCTCTAAGTCTTATGTTACACCTCTCAGCACAACTAAGTTGGATCATGAGTCTCTTCTATTTGATAATCTTGCGCACTACAGGTCTTTAGTTGGTGAACTTCAGTATTTAACTTGGACCAGGCCCGATCTGTCTTTTGTAGTGAACTTGGTCTGCTAATTCATGCAGCATCCTAGACAATCTCATTTTCAGGATGTCAAGCGCATTCTCAAATATCTTAAAGGCACCCTGTCTCTTGGTTTATGGTTTCCCAAGTGTTCTAAGCCTCTCACTCTCACTGCCTACTCAGATGCCGATTGAGCATGATGTAGTATTAATCATCGGTCTACTGGTGGGTTTTGCATTTACCTAGGAGGCTCCCTTATCAGCTGAGTGCAAAGAAACAACCAACTGTGGCTCGTTCGTCCATAAAAGCTGAATACAGAAATCTTGCCAATACTACAGCTGAATTAACACGGATTTCTAAGCTTTTGGTTGATGTTGGCCTAGTTATTCCTTCTTCTCCCCAGCTTTGGTGTGACAATATTTCTGCCATATTGTTGGCTCAGAATCCTATTTTTCATGCCCGAACCAAACATGTGGAACTTGATTATCACTACATCCGCGAACAAGTGCTGGCAAATCATGTGACTGTTTTGTTTGTTTGCACGCAGTATCAAATCGCGGATATCTGGAAGAAAGCACTGTCCAAGTCCAGGTTTCTCCTTCTTTGGGACAAACTTTCTCTTCGGTTCCCTCGGTCTAGTTTGAAGGGGGTAATAAGGGTAATATTGTAAACAACTGAGTTGGTTATAAGATTGGTATAACAACCTCTGTGATTAGCTAATGTTTAGTGAGATAATGATGTAATTAGTTGAGAGCACAAGTGAGCATGTCACTAATATATATATACTCTAATGATGTAATCTTATTGACTAGAAATGAAATCATAACATTTCTATCAGTTGGTGATGACAATGTGATGAAAATGGAGAGGAGTAATAAGAGACTTGATGCCAATCTTGATGCCATGGCATGCATATTACAATGTAAGTTTTAAGCTTCTTTTGTCCCGTTAAATAAGAATTTGACCAGCAAGCTAGTATAGCACAAGTGCTAGATGGAGAGTTTCGACCACTTTAAGATTTTGGAAACTTAAAAGCATAAACTTTAATCATGATTTAGCCTTAAGGTCAGTTTGGGATTACTGTGTTTTTTTTTTAAACTGCTTCTGATGTATCTTAAGAATAATCAGCTGCAAAATAAAGTAGTTGAGCGTTTGATAAATTGTGATAAATTTTAATGCAACAGTGATATAATTGTATATAATAACAAAAATAGACATAATAGTGTAGGCGATGACAACGATAACGGTAGTAAGGGCAACGGTTGTGATGGTGGTGGTGCTAATAAAAGAATGTAGTAGTTAGGCTGTAGAGGTAACAATGTAGTAGTGGCGGTGACAACGGCGATTGTGGTGCCAATGGTGGCAGTTGTGTTTATAGTGGTGGTGGTGCCCATGGTGGCGACGAGTATGGTAGTGGCAGTTGTGGTTGTAGTGGTAGTGGTGGCGGATATGGTTATGGCGGTGGTCGTAGTGGTGGTGGTGGTGCATGACTGTGGTGTGGTAGTGGTGGCAACAATGATAGTGTAAATTGGTATGTGACAGTGGTCACTTTTTTCTCCAAGAATAAAATGTGACTTGAAAGATAAATAATGTTATTTTTTAAATTTATAAGCGTATTACAGAAATTAAAAATATTCATTAAATGCTCAACTATACTTTTGATTAAAGTAGCTTTAAAATGCAACCTACAAGTTGCTTTTAAAAGTTGTTGTCATTGCTTTTAAAATAAACAGGATGGTCTAGCAGACATGGCCGAAGTCTCTTCTTAGTAGGTCTAACATTTCTCGTTTCCTTAATTCTTTGTTTGTCATCTTGTTTTGACAAATTTCTCTGCGTGCAGCCTTCATGGGAGGTCGAGCTTGACGCTTTGCTTTCCAGCACTTCTGGCGCGGCGGGACCCTCAACTGTCTCGGCCGAGCCTGCCTCTATTGCAGCCGAATATTCTGTCTTTGCTAAGCTGCAGGATCTCATTTCCTTATCGGCCTATCAAATCTTGGATCACAACGGCCTTGACTCTGTCAGCGAATGTTTGAACCTCCTTACATCTGAAGGTCTTTTGAGCAATGAATCTATTATTCAACTGTCTTCTATCTTGAAGACAACTCGAGAATACTTTATGATTTTCGGGAAAGCTATTCGAGCAGAAGATAACTTGAAAGCTGCAATGGCTGCCCAGGAAGCAATTCGACTGGAGCTCAAGGCGATCAAGGAGCAGAAAAACAGTTAGCCATTCTCTATCATCAGATTGCAGAACTTCAATGTCGGAGATCGGTAGTTGCTTTTGCACTTGAGGTGAATTTTGAATCGAACAAGGCCATGTTAACAGAGTTTACAGCCGGTACGAAACAGATTGAGCAAATGAAGCTGGATAAGAGGACTCGCAAGGCCGAAGTCACGCTTGGCGAAGTGAGGTGGCTAGAATTAAAAGCCACTATTGAAGCCTTCCTCCATTCGACCCTCTAGGAATGTAATTTGTAGGCCATTTTAACTTTTTGTATCATGTACCATTTTAATGAAACGGGCTATTATTCTTTTATTTCCCAAGTTATTGGGTAGTACTTCTTTAAAAATTTCCCATTGATTGACAATTTGTGAATTAAACCAGTTCGATCCTTGAGATGGTATGCCTTATTGCTGAGAACCTTGTGAATGACAAACGGTCCTTCCTAATTCGGCGACCTAGGGTCTTTAATTATTACCATTAACACTGTCTGCATAACTAATTCCCTCTCGCCGAATGTTTTTTTTCTGACTCGTTGATTGTACGCTCATTCGGCGATCTTCTGATGTGACATTAACAAGTTATAAGCATCAAGTCATGCTTCTTCTAGATCTTTTAGCTCTTGTCTCATAGTCTGACTATACTCGGCATTGAATAAACTACTTTGTTCAATCATCGTTAACGAATTTATGCTTAACTCGACCGGTAACATTGCATCATGCCCATATGTTAATGCGTATGGAGTTTTCCCAGTAGCTGTACAGAGTGAAGTTCGATAAGCCCATAATGCTTCGTTTAACTTCAAATGCCATATACTAGGCCTTTCTCTTACCATTTTTTCAAGGATGCCAACCAAAACCTTATTACTTGCTTCGGCTTGCCCATTTGCCTGCGGGTAATACTGCGTAGATTACTTAAGTCAAATTTTAAGATTCGCCGTATATTCCTTAAACCTATTGGAGTGAAAACTGTACCATTATCTGTTATAATTGTTTCTGGTACACCAAATCTGGTCACGATGTTTTCATTTACGAAGTCACAAACTTCTTTAGATGTCAACTCGACATTCGATTTTGCTTCGACCTATTTGGTGAAGTAATATGTTGCAACGAGTATCCATGCATGCTTTGCCGAACTGGAAGACGGTGTAATTTTGCCAATTATATCCATGGCCCATCCTCTAAACGGCCATGGTTTGGTGACTGAATGCAGTGATTCGACCGGTACTCTTTGTATAGAACCATGAATCTGGCATTGTACACATCCCCGCGTAAACTTGATGCAATCTTTTAGTATGCTCAGCCAGAAGTAACCGTGTCGACGAAGCAGCCATCGAATCTTTCGATTTCCCAATTTGGCATTTGACAATCGGTCGAGTGAGCATGTAATGAATCGGTTTGGGCGATAACCTGAGTGACAGATGAGAGCATATAATGCCTGAGCTTTAACGCGACAAAAAACAAAGCTAAGCAGAGTTTTTCGATGGCAGAGTAGTTGATCTCAGGAGCATTGAGGTTGCGGCTAAGGTAAAAGATAGCCTGCTCACGCCCAATGTCATTGTCCTGCGTTAGAAGACAACTGATGGACTCTTCAGCCGGAGAAATATACAACTTAATAGGCCCGCCTCGTCGAGGTGGGACAAGGACAGATGGGGTCGAAATAGCGACCTTGATTTATGTAAAGGCCTCTTGATGTTTTGGTGGGAATGAAAGAGATCTGAGTATTTATAGACATTTTGGTGCGAAGATCAGGCGTTTGATTTTCAAAATTGGGATAAAATCAACCGGGAAAGTCGCTAATCATTATCGATATTCAAGGGAATCTAGGTGAAAAGACCAAGGGTCTCGTGATTTGAAGATGCACGATTGCGTGTGGCGGCGAGTAATGATGAGAGACGTTCCAATGGCAACACGTTTCGAGGGACATCATTAGGGCTATTGAGTGAGCTAAGGCGTCGCCACGTGGCAGAAAGTTAAATGTGTTCAGAAATGCGTAGAACGAGGTGATTAAATGGGTAACATGTTTCATAAATGCGCGTGATTAAGGTTTTCGAGGTGATTAAATGTGTTCGGAAGACGTGCCAAAGAATGGTTTCACTTTTTTGAGGCTGAGGCTCGACCAAGAAGCGTAGAACGAGGACCTCAGAAGCGAGGGGGCAATGTTTGGGCCCAAAATAATAGTTTGGGCTGAGTGTAAACTTGTTCTCATCTTAGAAGCCAAGCTTGAAGGTTGTGGTAAGGTGCTTGGGTCGTGGGCCTTGTAGATAAGGACGACCGAGTCCTATCAGGAAAGGGAGTTGTCTAGATGGCAATGAAGTGGGTAAGGTCCTATTGCGAGATGGATGGTTGGGGAAGTGAAATCCTAATATAATAAGGAGTCCCGACGAGATAGGGATGCTGAGATATAGAGATTGAATGTGGCCTGATGAAAGGTTAAGTTCAAAATCCTAACAAAGGTAGGAATGGCCGAGATAAGATTGGATAAAATCAAAGTAGGGAGTCTTAGTCCGAGTGAAGTTGTAATTCGATCAAATGAGGGTTTACTGCTATAAATAGAGGGGTGATGACACCATTTAGAAGACCTCTAATTCAACACACAAATCTGCCCTGCGCAAACTCTCGCTTTACACGAACCTCTTAACAACCTTGAGATTTTTATTTTCTTTTTTGCCAACACATCTTCAGTTTGGATAAACAATACTATGAAAGCAACCAGTGATACCTTTAGTTTGCATAAACAGCACTATCGCCGTAGAATCAGCCAACTTCGAAGCACTTTCAATTTGGATAAACAACACTGGGTCGAGGCCGATTGGTTATCTATCGAAGTCTTGGTCAACAAGGGTTTTTGAATCCTTGTTGGTAGAAGTCATCTTATTAGCCTTGTCGGCGAAGTGAGGTGTTACAGATTGTTTGGCTCGGCACATTGAACACCGAGTTGTTTTATGATTGGATACTCATAAGTGGGATTCATGGTTCGGCACTTCGACGGCCGAACTACATTCATAGTCAAGACATATATCTGCTTTGAGCACTTGTGTCTTTACACTCTAGTGTTGATTGTTTGCTCAAACTGCTGAGATTGTTCCTCAAGTAGTCTTTTGAGGAACGATCTGGTTGGTGGGTTGGAGGCTTCATCACCGTCTTTGTCATAATCTTCTAATGTCCCTGCGACAGGACATCCTTTTGCAACCTTGGTAAGGACTCCTGTCTCACGAAGCAGTTCGCCAAGAATGACATCCTTCTCTCAACATGGATTGGGTGTCATGGCAGCAGTAGTCTGTGTCTGTGATAAGCCTTCTAGACCTATATTCTGGGTTATAGGTGTTATAGTCAATTTTCCCATGATGGTCTTTGATAGGAACATATTTATGTGACTTTATTAGTTTGTTTCCTTGCATTTACTTAATTAGTTTCATCTTCTTAGAATGTTTTAAGCTATTTTCATGTGTTTGTAGGTTCTAAATAACAAAGTTAGCAAAGAAGTGCATTTTGGTGCAATTTGGAGCTATTTTGGGGTGAAATGGATTGCATGCATGGGGAGCATAAAAAATGGATGGTTGTGATTCATTCTCACCAACAAAATGGATGGTGGTGATTCATTCTCACTAATAAAAATGGATGGTGGTGATTAATTATCACCAAAAAAATGGATGATGGTGATTAATTATCACCAAAAAAATGGATGGTAGTGATTCATTCTCACCAACAAAAATGGATGGTGGTGATTCATTCTCACCAAGAAAATGGATGGTAGTGATTCATTCTCAAAGCCTATAAATAGGCTTCTCCATCAAGACCAAAGACACCAATTCACACAACACTTCCATTCTACACTCCCTAAACTATCCTAACCTTACCCCTACCTACCCATCCTAAACACCACCATACATCCCCCTATCCATTCCTCCATACAACCAAACCTTCAACCCACAACCACCCCTTGTGCCGTAGCAAAGGAAGGGAAGGAAAGTGCTTGGATGTGCTTGCCACTCAACGAGGATCGTTGGAGCGTTTAGGTGTTTCTTTCTTTTATTTTCAATGTATAAATCTATTTACCTTTGTTTTATGATTATGAGGAACTAAACCCCCCCCCCCCCACCCCCCCTGATGCGCTAAAATTAGTTAACGCGCAAATTAAACCCTCTTTTGACAATTGTAGTAAAGATGTAAGTAGGGTATCGTTCTAGGCCGGGGATTAGGAGGGATTGCTAATCTACTCTAAATTAATTTAAAAATATTAAACAAGACTCAAAAACACAAAACTAGGCTAAAAACTCGAAACACACTAAAATGACTCGAAACAAAGAAAACAATCAAATTAACTCAATCTAGACACTAGGAAATTAATTGGACGGAAATTGAATTAAAAGATTAAAAACAATGAAAATTAACTAAATAATCTAATTTAATAATGGGGGGGTTTGGTTTTGATGAAACGTAAATTAAACTTAAATAAATTACAAAATTGACAAAAACATAAAATAAAAGTGAATGGATGGGCCACGGATTGGCTAGAGGGTTTTTCTCCACACATGACACATAAGCAACCTAAATTGATTTTCAGTTGTTCTTTCAATAAATTGTAAATCTCAACACCCCAAATTAATTAGGTACGCTTAAATTAACCTTCAGATTTTCCTTATGTTATTGAATTGGATGAACAGCATACAACAACTCAAATTATTCCCCAAAAGTTCCCTACGTGAAAAGCACAATAGAGATACGATTAAAGATCATTATGTTCTATGAAAATCATAAGTGTTGACAAGGCATTCGTAACTATGAACAGCATGATACGTTTGCCAGGAATTTACTTAACGCGATAGTGACTAGCAACCTTCACTACTCATGAATATAAGTTCATAACGATTAGGTGAAATTAACTTATATTCTAGCATCAAATTCATGCATGTAAATTAAGTATGCATTCTTAATCGACAAACACAAATAAGTTATTAATCAAGCAGTTAAGCAAATTAAATTCACAACTCATAAATCACAACTGAATGTATCAATTCATATTACAAATATAATCATGGTTTTGAATTATCCTCTAGCCAAAACAAATTAATTATACATTATTTATAAATTAAAACAGAAATAAAACATAAATTTGGAGGGATTAAACCGAATTAAGAGTGCAAGGATCTGTTTTTCTATGCTTGTGCACTTCATGCGCTGCCTACTGTGTGATGTTTGCTGGCAGTAGTCTTGCTGCCCTCTTGAGACTGCCCTGAGGAGCTCCTGTCCCGTGTGCCTTTGCTGTGCTGCCACTTGGGCAGCTCACCTTCTCTGCCCCGAGGTGCCTGACTGTTATCAGTCCTCTCTGGCTGCGTGCGCCAAGCTGACAGCACCCTCAGCTGCGCTGCTTCTCTCGGCCTTCCCCGCGATGGCACTGGATTGTTTCTTGAATCTCCCGAGGCAGTCCTTTCTTATCGTCCTAGAGGCAGCTCCTCTCCGTACTCCCCAAAGCTCGCTGGTTTCTTTTTTATTCTGTTTTTCAAGCTGCTCAGAGGCAGCTTCCCCCTTCAGTCACAAGGCAGCCTTGCGCTGCCAATTCTTTTTTTTCTGCGCTGCCAAGAGGCAGTTTTTCTGTTTTCTGGCGCAGCCTTTGTTTCCCTCCAGCTGCCAAGCAGCTCTCGGTTCTCCCTGCTGCTCTGCGAGCCTCCAGGAGCACTCACTCTCGGCGCAGCTCTTAATTGGCTGCCTCTGAAATGCTGCCCCTCTTTCTCCAATATTTTATTTCCTTAATACCGTGAGCCTTTCCCGCTGGCAGCATGCCAGCTGCCATTCTTTTTTTATTTAATTTCTGACTCCCTTCATATGCTGCTTTCGTGCAGCATCATGATAGCTCCCTTTAGCATGTGCGCTGCTTTGGATGCCTTTTGCTCGTGGAGTTCTCACCGACACATCCCCCTCATCTTCTCTTAGTGCGGCTGTCCTCTCTTTTATTTTTCTGTCATGAAATAACTACACAAATGATTGAGTAGAATTGAATTAATTCACTAGTGCAAGATAAGAAAGTGTAATGACACCTCATTCAAATTAATTGCCTCTACAGAAATTCAAACTCAAACATTGGCATAAAATAGAAAGCATGACATTTCTTATGCTACAAAAATCAAATAAGTGAGCAAAGTAGTTTTTAACGAATTTGTCACTTAAAATCTCACTTGTGCAATTTTTATTTTCATTACTAGATAAATTCTATAAAACACAAAAACAAAGTAAATAGCTCAAAATATGAGGAACTAACTAAGAAAAGACACGTGAATTTGATGTAAAAATATATATAAATATGATCCTATCACCCCCCCCCCCCCAAATTTTGCTAGGGGGATTCAAAGCCATGATTGCATTTGCATTATGAATTAATTACTTTTGGTTGTGATTTAATAATTTGTGATTTCAATTCGTTTAACTATTTGATTGATAACTTATTTATGTATGTTGATTAAGAGTGCACGCTTAGTTCTCATGCATAAGTTTGGTGCTAGAATATAAGATAATTTCACCTAATAGTTATGAACTTATATTCATGAGTAGTAAAGGTTGTTATCCACAATCGTGTTAAGTGAATTCTTGGCAAGAGTATCATGCTTTTCATAGTTACGAATGCCTCGTCAATACTTATAGTTCTCATGAATCTTAATGATATTTGATTGTATCTCTATTGTGCTTTTCACGTATGAAACTTTTGAAGAATGTTTTGAATTGTTATATGCGCTATCCCATTCAATTCATTAACTTAAGGAGAACTTGAAGGTTAAAAAAGTGCTATCACGGTTAACCCGGAGTATTGAGTTTCATGGTTTATTGAAAGAACAAGTAAAAATTGATTTACGTTGCATATGTGTCATGTGTGGAGAAGAAACCTTTAGCTAGTCCATCACCCATCCATTCACCTTAATTTATGTCTTTGTTTAATTCTGCAAGTTTGTTTAGTTTTAGTTTCAATTTTCGTGCAAACCAAACCCCCATCATTAAGTAGTGTCAATTTAGTTAGAATCTGTCCTATTTTGTGTTTAGTTAGTCCTTTGAGTTTATTTTCATCCAAATCAGTCCCTAGTGACTAGTTTTAGTCTATTTGCTTGTTTTCTATTATTTTGAGTCAATCTAGTTTGTTTTGAGTTATTTGAGTTTTGTTTAGTGTCTTTTGCCTATTTTAGTGTGTTTAAGTTAGTTTAGAGTAGATTAGCAATCCCTCATAATCCCCGGTTTAGAACGATCCCTACTTGCATATATACTACAATTGTAAAAAAAAGGTTTAATTTGTGTGTTGTTTATTCAACGCATCAGTCTTTTTCTTTACTCACCGTGTTTCGATGAGCATGAACTTCGTAGTTTTAGCACTTTGGTCCCACCGGGCGTGCTAAAAATGTTGACCTTAAAAACTACATAGCCTACATGGCGCGCATGTCAAGTAATTAATAAGCTAACTACGTCTTTCGATTGTGTGCGGGGCGTGCCAACTCATCGGCCGAGCTTGACCGGGGAGTAAAATATGTTGATGTTGCGTTGAGTTGCGCTGCTAACTTCTTCACCTTGCGATTGCGGCTGAGGAAGGAACACGTCTCAGCCTTTGGATTTTAAAGCCTGAAGACAAGGCTACTAATTATGCGAAGTTCACAAATTGTCGTTACCGAATTTAGTCACAGTGATTATATTCGTGAAGGTATAAGCATGCCGAATCGACACTAGAATGTAAGGACACAAGTACTTAAAGCAGATATATGGCTTGACTGTGAATGTAGTTCGGCCGTCGGAGTGCCGAACCGTGAATCCCACTTGTGAGTATCCAATCATAAAACAACTCGGTGTTCAATGTACCGAGCCCAATAATCTGTAACATCTCACTTCGCTGAGAAGGCTAATGAGATGACCTTTACCAACAAGGATTCGAAAACCCTTGTCGACCGAGACTTGGATAGATAACTAGTCGGCCTCGACGCAGTGCTGTTTATCTAAACTGAAGGTGCTTCGAGATCGACTGATTCTACAGCGAAAGTGTTGTTTATCCAAACTGAAGATATCATTGGTTGCCTTCACAATGCTGTTTATCCAAACTGAAGATGTGTTGGCAAAAAGGAAAATAAAAATCTCAAGGTTGTTGAGGTTTCGCGTAGAGCGAGAGTTTGCGCAGGGCAAATTTGTGTGTTGAATTGGAAGTCCCCTGAATGGTGCCCTCGCCCCTCTATTTATAGCAGCAAACCCTCATTTGATTGAATTACAACTTCACTCGGACTAAGACATCCTACTCCGATCCAATCTTATCTCGGCTATTCCTACCTCCGTTAGGATTTTGAACCTAACCCTTTATCAGGCCACATTCAATCTCCATATCTTAGCATCCTCATCTTGCCAGGACTCCTTATTATATTAGGATTTCACTTCCTCAACCATCCATCTCGCAATAGGACCTCACCTACTTCATTGCTATCTAGACAACTTCCTTTCCTGATAGGACTCAGTCGTCCTTATCTACAAGGCCCACGAACCAAGCACCTTACCACAACCTTCAAGCTGGGCCTTCGGGTCGAGAACAAGTCTACACTCGGCCCAAACAGGTACGAAAACATATGCAAATTATACAAGGTCTGATCAACTATTTCTCTATAAGCTGCATGCTAGTGAAATGCATGTTTTGAAGCCTATCTCTTTTTACCATTCTCTATAGTTAGATGCTTTGAATCTATTGTCCTTGTAGTATTTGACTTCCTATAAGCTATCCAAACAAATGATCATGAATCCACAGGAGGTATATAAAATAAAGATTTATTTTAGTTATACAAAATAAAAAAGGTGTAAATTACAGTAAATTTAACATCTTTATTGGGTACTAACATATTACAAAAGTCTTAGTAGGGGAAAAAGAAAAAGAAAACTACTAAAATTAGGGTTATTTTGTGAAGTTAACATGCTTAGAACTTGGAGGTTTCGTTTTAAGCACAAGATTGCTCTCAAAGAAATTTGTAGGCCGAAGCTCAAATCCACCGCTTAATGTTGGCATAATTGGAAAATCTTCTTGGCAAGGAACATGATGAAACCCATGGTGTACCATAACACTATGTCCTTATTTTCAGTCTCTCGGTTCCTGCACATTTTCACATAATTTAGAACAAAAAAAATGTACACAAACATACATCTAAAATTGTTACACTCACACATACACATTATTTAGCCAGTGTGTCTTCTCCATGGTTCCGATCAACATATAGTCCTCCAGTCCATTTTTCAAACTTGTTCTAAGGAGTGACCCATACATTGTAATTGGTAAATAGGTCAAGAAATGGTCGTGGTACACCCCAATTGTATAATCTGCTAGCAATGTACTATAAGCATCCTCCTTTAATTGACTAGTGTGAGTGTAATCTGCAGCCTTCACTTCTAGTATTCTTGTTAAGCCTACCTGTTTGAAAAAGAAAATGGTTTAGCTGCAATACAGAAACACCTAATGACAATTTATTCACTCTTCTATGTCTACTTTTGCTCTGAATTATTATAAAAAATGAATACAAGATCACATTTTTAGAGCGCTTGTGTCAGCTCCCTTTCTTATGTATATCTTATGTCGATCAATGGCAAACAAATTAAAATAGTATCCATCTTTATCAATTATCATACCCCAATTTTGATGGAGCCGCTTGGGTCAAATTCCCAGTCGAGTATGTAATCGTAGTTGCCAACAGTTACGACCATCCTCACTATCAAGCTTAGTTCTGGCCTAACCTCCGTTATCTGTAAAACCAAGATCTGTCATGTCAGAATATAACACAACGGCAAACTTGTTGAATTATAAGTCTATAGCTGATTAGTATTAGAGAAATAAGATGAAATTATTTGTGTATTCACTTGTGCAAAGAATGCCAAGTGTAAAGTTCTAATTTGCAAAGGTCATGAGTGCCATGTGGATTTGTTTTTCTGTTTTCTCATTTCTAGCTAGATGAGTGGCTGTGATCTAAGCCAAGTGAGAGAAAGAATCCAACAAACTCTAACTGTAATATTCCTCCACTCACTACTTGTGTGAGTGTGAGAGAGCATATCAAATCTAATGGGAAATTCAATCGCTCCTCTGTGACTTGCAGAGTGAAGCAACCATTTCCATCTCTCTCTTCTCTGTGCAATTTACCTTTCCTTCTTCGAATTCAATAGAGCAAAGAATTTGAGCTTAATTCAAGCTAACATGGCCTCAGAGCCAGGTTCCGATTAGAACTGGGCGTGCACTGTGAATTCGAACATCACCAACGTTGGGTTCTTTCTGGGTTTCTCAGGGTCTGGTGAAGTTCGCAGGAAGTTGTTTGTGATCTAAGAACTACGTGTTTCTGGGTGCACACAAACTCACGATGGCTGGAGTTGGGAGTGCTGAAGTTTGGACTTCGATCTTCTCAGGCGAAAACTACGAGTTCTGGTGAATCAAAATGGTCACCATCTTCAAGTCATATGGGCTGTGGAATCTGGTGGGAAAAGGGGTTACGACTCCCGATTCGAAGAAGAAGAAAAAGAAGACTGGGAAAACACAGATATTAATGATGGAGATGATGAGAAAATGGCTGCAATCTTCATGAAAGATGAGAAAGCTTTGGGCATCATTCAAAGTGCGGTTTCTTATCAGATCTTCCCTCGAATTGCAAACGCAGACTCAACAAAAGCATCGTGGGATTTGTTGTATGAAGAATACAATCGTGGCAATCAGGTAAGATTTGTGAAACAACAAAATCTTGGACGAGAATTTGAATACACTAAAATGCGTGATGATGAATCTCTGTCTAGATATCTTACTCATTTAAATGATTTGATTAATCAAATGAAGACGTTTGGAGAAACTCTTTCAAATGAGAGATTAGTTCAGAAGGTGCTAATTAGTCTCACTAAGATGTATGATCCTATATGCTTAGTGATAGGAAATACAAAGAGTTTGGAATCTGTAGAATTGCAAGAGGTTATAGCCATATTGAAAAGTCAAGAGCAACGGTTTGATTTGTATTCTCTCACTGTGAATTGAACCTCCTCCAGAGCCAATTCCGTAGGCCACAAGTGTATAGAAAAATTCTGCTTTATCACAGCCCAAGGCACCTGATTGATTATTCTGATATCTGTATCCTCATCCTGCGCAGTAATTATAAAGGTATTCTCTCGAACCCACTTGATTTCCACCTCCCCTATGTCCTTCCAAGCTGATCTTAAGATATTCCTGCCCCCTAATTTGTTGAGATTCTTTTTGGCAAGCCCCTTTCCCAGCAGCTTCACACCATTTTTCATAGTCGAAAGGTCTATGGATCTCTCCAAATTAACTACCAGCTCATCCACCTCCTGGTTCACCATTGTTCTTTATATTTGGTAGCGGTATTGAGAATCTCGTGCTGGAGCATTGGCCTGATTTTCGTGGAGAATATCCTTTTGAAAGTACAGAAATACAAGAATGATAAAGGGGGATTGCAAATACCTCGTCGCTGCCTTCCTGTAGCATTTATCATTAATTCTGAGGTCAGTCTCTAGGGGTTCTGGGTAGTTGGGGGTATTTACTGCTCAATAGATTATGCAGTTAAGGCATTTGATTTTGGTTGAAGTAGTCTTCATAGCTGTATCGAGCCAGGCTAAGATCTTTTTTGTTTAATCTTTCGACTACATGAGGGGTTAGCCGTCCCATCCCAAAACTTCTCAGATCTACCACACCCGAGTAAATCGGAGATGACCCAAGCAAATCAGATATCAGAGATTTAGGGGATTTAAGATTCAGAAAATTTAATGAAGGGCACCAGCGCGAAGGAGTAAATGGGTAGGTAGAAAAGGGGGATGAAATGGGTTAGAGAAATAAAAATTAAGAAATGAAAGAGGGAGGTTGGTGAGTGAAATAAAGGCAGGGTGACGCGGATAGAGGACGGATCTAGGGCACAAGCCTCTCACAAAGAAGAGAAGAACACTCACAAAGGAGGACTCTAACAGAGGAGAGATTTTGCAATTCATGCTCCTAGTTAAAATTCCCTTACAAGCCAATTTTTAACATGATCAATCGACTAGTTTAAGAGTTATTGCGTACGGAAGCGCGGTGGTGTAATGTTAGGACTCAATTGTCCCTATATCAAAATAATAATATATACTAATGTTGTTTAAAAGCTCTTGGCCACCTTTCTCTTTCAATCCGGTTTTTAGGTAGCGTTTGGTACGCAGACGGGATGGGACGGGACGGGGTGGGACGGGACGAGACGGAACGGACCAAAGATTCATGTCATGTTTGGTACTGGCAAGATGGCACAGAACGAAACTGGATTAAATGACTAACTTACCCTTTTTATTTGACTCTCTCTCTCTCCCGTTTCTCTGCTTTCTCTTCTTCCATTTGACTCTCTCTCTCTCCCACATGCTCAGATCTCCCAGTACAAATCAAACCCAGTAAATCAAACCCATACTTTATCTTCATTTCATTATCTTTCTCTTCAATTCCAGTAAATCGAACTATTTTTCCCCAATTTAAAACCAACGATATGAAAAGGCTAAGGGAGGCGTTTCGGTCTTGTTTGCAGCACTTGTAAAGATTCAGCAAATCAATAAATCAAAAAAGTTAAAAATCCGACCTTTTGAAGATTGAGCATTTTGTAGTAGAGCTCAAGCACAAGTTCCAAGTTGGCATTGGAGATCATTTTCTCTATGTTGGCCGCAACCGCGTCCTTGTTGTCCCTTATCCATTTGAAGTCTATCGCTGCTTTCCATTGCTGCTTCACACCTGCATCTCCCCGTAAAGAAAAACACAATATATTAACCAGAAAAATAAAAAATTAAGCTCTAATTTATTCAAACTACAAGTAGGGTTGTGAAATGATCGAACCCTTTTCATCTGGGCTTGTTTCTTTTGGGGATGCGGTGGCAGTTGCCTATGCAGCCGGGGCTGAAAGGCCTTTGACGAAAAAGGGTGGAGGAAGTGGAAGTCTTTGTCTGCAGCTATGGCGACAGAGAAAGGTTTGGGAAAACGGTTTGAAAAAGGAGCGGAAAGAAGAAGAAGCTCGAAATCGAGCTCGAATTCATCTGGGTTGCTGGGTAACGAAGCATTTGGGTTGTTGGGTTTGTGGTGGAGAAGGAGGCTACAGGAGAGAGGGAGGGTAGACGGTGGAATTTTTGTGTTCCACATACTTGGAACAACCCGTTCCAAGGGGGAAGGTGGGACGCAAAAACACCCAATTTCTGTCCCGTGGAATAGCGCGTTCCACCCATTTTTAGTGTACCAAACGCGGGACGGAACGCTTCGTCCCGTTCCGTCCCGTCCCGTCCCACGTACCAAACGCACCCTTAAGGAACAGTTCTATCTATATGCTCTTAGCAAATGAATCTAAGATGTTAATTAAGTCAAAATAAACACCCAAAAACAGATGAAATTAAAAGAAACTAAAAGTCTATGACAGAGTTGGTGAGTGGTATTGTTTCTGAATTTGGCATCTAATTAATTCAATCATTTTTCATTTTCTAATTAAAGGTAAATGCTGGGTTTCCTAATTACACCAATTAGAGTGTAAAGAGCAGTTGGCTGTTGTTAATCTCAATGGACAGTTTTGCCACATGACGTCAAAAACAAAGAGAATGACATATATTCACCATTGGCATCCAAAATCAAAACTAAAAGTCAGCTTAGTTATCGACATTTTTTTGTATCTACGTACGCGATATTTTGAAATATTGCCGAAATTAATAATTAAAATTTGACAGCAAAAACTTTCATAGTATAAGATACCTCAAAGCATTTGCCATGGGAGCTACAAAACAAGATATTTACAGAGAACTATAGATCTGTGAATGAAACCGATGAGCTACCAAATACTGTGCAATCTAATACAAAAAAAATAACCGAGGCTAATAAAAGGGGAAAAGGCTGTAAAATTATCAGAGAGACGGGCCATATGGCCCATTTCCAACAACACTGATATTGTTTCCAACTTGATAATGACCACCTGCACAATCCGTCGGGTGTGGGATTTTTATTACAAAAAGTAGAAATATACGGTAGGAATAATTCTTATATTATTAACATACAAAAAAGGGATATATATACAACCCTAATTACATAGTCCTAATTATATAAGGAAACAAACTTTACATTCCTAAAGGAAACCTCCTATAATATCTTATGACTCACGCTAACACAAAATGCCTCGGTATTAGTTGGAGTGGAGTTATGATATTTAAACTCTTCTTTTCTCATTGATACGGTCAATTTGGGACATTTCAACAAGGACATCTCCTTTTTTTGCACTTTACGGTGGTTCCAATGGTTGCTTTGATCAAGTTGCCACCACCCGTGCAATTGCAATACATATAAACCCACCACCACACATAAGACAGATACAGCATAAATCACCAATGAAATGGATAGGCAAACTGCGGCTTGAAAATAGTATGCGAAAACATGTTTTCTAAAGAATTTGCAGATGCAGGTTAAACCAATTAGTCAAGGCAACATATCTACATCTTCGAGTTCAATTCGAATCTCTCACTCCCCACATATTAAAATAACTTAGAATATATATTATTAGTTTAAAAGGTAACTTAACGTTTATAGATGTTGTAGATATAAGCATAACTATATTGACAATAACATATATAGTTCTGTCATTCTACCCAAATTCAAATTTCTCTCTTCATAATTTGGATTAGTTTGTACTTGATGCTGAAAGACTCTTTTTTCCTCTTTACCCTAATAATGTTGAAACAACTTTTTTGCAGTAAGCCAAAGACTATTGAAGAAACATCAAGCATGGCTGGAAGAAGGGTACAAAGATCACATATATTCCCAAAGAAAGGCAACAAAGAACCGGCATCTCTGTGGTTGATCTCATCTTCGTCGTTGACGAGAAGCGCCACCCTCTTTTCAAGCGTGACGGGAATGATTTTATGGTCACTCAGAAACCGTTTCTACTCGAGGCTTTCACCGGAGCGTTCGTCAATCTGACAACTTTGGACGGAAGGGTTCTCATGATCAGTGGCGAAGCCAGGATTTGCCGAAGGGAGGGGCGAAATTCAAAAGAGTGCAAGGTTCAATCGAAGCAGTTGGTTTCACATTGGAGAGTGCAAAGTTTTGAGTCAATATTCATAGCAGAAAATAGTCTCTCCACCAAAGCGTTTGTAAGCATAAATATTAAAGCCAATATAAGAAGCTTAAATTGGATAGAATTAGATCCTAAAAGTTAAGCGCTAGTCAAACAGCGGACTAGAACCTAGCAGCTAGGTGCCTAGGCGAGATCTAGGCAAGAGCCCATATGGATTTAAATTAGGGAGTCTTATAAGGAAATACTCTTGGTGCTGTTCACTTTTAACGTTAAGGATATTGTTACTCTAAAAAGTCACTCTTAGTACTATTTACTTACAACACATTTTTGTTCTTTTGGTTAAAACTCAAAAAATTTCAAACTCTTTCCATTAATTTTTATATTACTTGAAACATGAAACAAGTCCTCAAATTCACATCGAAAATTCTTTGAAAGTAGTGATGGCTAGAAAAAAAAAAACATACAAAAGAAGGATATGCCAATCTCTCCAAGAAAGGAAACATAAGGGTCAAGTTCGACGTCGTCTTTCCGGCGAAGCTTAGTGCAGAGCAGAAGGATGATCTGACGAGAGTGCTGGGTGGATATGAGAATTCATATGCCTAGGACAAAAACCAAATCCCTTTTTACTCTAATTGTCATGTAAATATTTAATCTTTCCACGGTGCGATTGTGCATACTAGGAAGTTTAGTTTGAAGGTTTGGAATCCATAAATGTAAGAAATGCTCATGGACCTCCATAAATTGTAAGATTATTTTCTAATGGCTTGCGAAAACTTAAAAATTGCATTTCTCAAAAAGAATTTTTACTCACGATGTTTAATCGGTTTTGTCAAATAAAAAAAAATACCATAAGTTATATATTTATGAAACTTTCCTACACCGTAAAGTTTTTAAAATTCATATAGGATATACCATATATGTTCAAAAAGACAGAACTACGTTATGGCCAAGTTTTACGGCCTGTTGGAATTTTCTATTTATATTTAAAAAAATTGGTTTAAAAAGAAATATTTATGTCACTCAATTATTGACAATATTTTCAAATGTATTATAACATTGTCCTTAATGCATACACAAAAGATTTCAAGAAAACTCAACAACTTACTCAAGATTGTTTAACTAGTTTGCGAAATTCTAGTGGAATTTTCGCCGACGCTCAAACTTCTTAAATTTCATGCAGAATATTTCATTGTAGTGCAAGCCCTTAAAAAGTAGCTCCGGCATCTTGTCTGTCGTGAGTTGGTTGATTTCTGTAGCTCCGGCACCATTCCCTGCTGTGAGTTTTTCTCTATTACCCTGGTGTGGTGGTTCATATCACCTTGGCATAGTGGTGTTGATCAATGGAGGTCGAGGATGAAGTGATGGACTGCCTCAACATATGCTTCGAGGATAGCCTGGATCTGGAGGAAAGGCTTGACAACAACATTCATCTGGTGGGAAGACTGATCGCCGACAATGAGCTATCTCAGTCGGTGGTCAAGGAGGTGCTACGATCAGCATGGAATAAAATGGGGGTAGTCAGAGTTCAAAGGGCCAAGAAAAACATTTATGCCATCACGGTGGGAGAGGAGGCGGTGGCAAGGCGCATCCTAGAAGGAAATCCTTGGTTCATCAAGGATTACACTTTCTCGGTCAAGCTGTGGCCATCTTTCTACTCACTTGATGATATTGGAGGCGAATAGAGCAGTTTTTTGGATCCAAGCTCATGGAATCCCACGGAATTTTTGTACAATGAAAAATGCTCGATGCCTAGGATCTAAGATTGGTACTGTGCTTGAGGTTGAAGACCCAAATGAGGTAGGGTTCAGGGGGTTTCTGCGATTAAGGGTGGATTTTGATGCCTCACGACCCCTGCTTACATGCTTCTCGGTTCCATGCTCAAGAGTGGGGTCATATTTGATCCGTCTAAAGTATGAGGGCCTGAAAACCTTCTGCTACCAGTGCGGTAGGCTTGGGCATTCTAGGGGATGCCCCCGCTCAGCACCTCCCTTACCAACGGGTGATAGAAGGTATACACCCCAACTCCGGGCTGAGGTTCTATCACGGGCAAACTCACTACTCTTCCCAGCAAGGCGACTAGATACAGCGGCCAGTGATCAACGAGCTCACGGGGATCACTGGAGGAGAAAGTGGCAGGAAGGCAATGGTGATCCTCACGAAGGATTGGGAACGGTAACCGGAATGGATACTCCGGCGAACCGGCTGGAAACAAACCGGAGGAACAAGGAACTGATGGTTTTCCCCACTACCACCACTACCCCACCTGCCACGCGACAGGTGGCCTCTGAGGCAATTGGCAGTATGGCAGAGTTGGTCTCCCACAACAATCAGGCTAGGACATCTGACCTGGCAGAATCAAGCAGAATGGCAGAGCATCACCGTACTGCACGATCGGACGTACGACCAGATTATGCCCATATGTGGCATCCGGACAGCTATGGGACCCAATTCACAAATGGCACGCTTACCATTGCTGTAAATGGGCTGTCCATTGAAAAAGAATGGTGCGACCCACGGCGAATCCCACCATGGGCCTTACGAAATGCAAATGTAAATGGGCTTCTCAAGGCTGCTGAGGAAGTGCGGGCGAGCCCAACTAATCTCAAGATAATGGACTGCTTCCCTCCCAACAAAAATAGAGCAGAAGTTGATGACTCAAGCTTGCGGATTGCGGCCCACTACCTCAATCCGCAAGCTTGCGGACGTACGACTAGAAGACGAGGCACCGAACACCAAAGGCCCACCACCAAAAAGAACCTCTGAAGGACATGATGACATGGCTAATCTATCCCCACTAGCCAAAAAGCCTAAAGTTATGATGAACACAAACAGGGGACGCCCACTGCACCTATCTAACCTGAAAAAGCGAAAGACCAAGCTCAGCGCTGGGAGTCGAGGGGGAAAGGGTGAAGCAAGAGCAACCGTACCCGATGCAGTCGACGACAACTTGCTATGTGAGGTGGTCATCAGTCCCTCAAAGGAGATGGAGGAAGCAGTGGCGATGGGTCTACTGGGAAAAGGAGGAAAAGGCGGACAAGCGACAAAACTAACATCGGTGGTGGCTGGCGGTGATCAGCCCCGCCGAAAGCCATGAATATCTTAGTCTGGAACTGCCGAGGGCTTGGAAACCCTCGAAAAGTTCAGGCACTGCAGGATATTATCCGGCAGAAAGGTCCCAAGTTGGTGTTCCTTTGTGAAACAAAGTGTAGTGTAGAGGTGTTAAAAATGCTGAAATTGAAATTGGGCTTTAGAAATTCCTTTGGGGTAAGCTCTCGAGGGCAATCTGGAGGTCTAGGCCTGTTGTGGGATGAGGAGATCAATGTGAGAATTGTGTCAAACTCAGAACATCATATCGACTCGGAGATTGGGGGAGTTGGAGATGTACGGCACTGGCGCTTCACTGGATTTTATGGCAACCCGGTGACGGAAGAGCGCAGTCAGTCTTGGGACTTAATGAGGAAACTTGCTGCAAGTAGCACCCTCCCATGGCTGATTGGAGGGGATTTTAATGAATTGCTCGGCATACATGAAAAGGAAAGGGGCTCGATTCGGCCTATCAACCAAATTTTGGAGTTTAGAAGGGCGATAAGTGACTGTCAACTTCATGACTTGGGGTTTACGGGGACCCCCTTTACGTGGGTGACTACTAGATCAGGAGGGATAAAGGAAAGACTTGATAGGGCGCTCGCAACAATTGACTGGAAGGAAATGTTCGATGCCGCACGGGTAACCCACCTGGATCCATCAAAATCTGATCATGTCCCTGTTTTGATTGGGCTAGAGGGGAGTCAAAACCCAAGGAGGCACAGTCGGAGGGCGTTCCGTTTCGAAAACATCTGGGCTGAACATGAGGATTGCGAAGGCATTATTCAAGAAGCTTGGGATCGCCCGGTCTTGGGGGTGCCAATGTATCAGGTAGCTAGCAAGATTAAAGCTACAAGGGTGGCCTTGATCAAATGGAACCACGAAGTATTCAGGGGTAAACAAGAGCAGATTAACCAGGTCAGGCAAAAATTGGGTTTCATACTGGCCCAACCTCTTACGGAAGAATCAATTGCCGAACGGGAAGCTCTCCTACTGAGGCTTGATGTTTTGCTTGGCCAGGAGGAAAAATACTGGAGACAGCGATCGCGTGCGTTATGGGTGAAGGAGGGAGACCGGAATACTCGATTTTCCACCAAAGAGCTAAGACCCGGCAAGCAAAAAACTCTATTAAGAGGATCAAGAACGCAGATGGGAAGTGGATTTCTAATGATAATGAGATCGAAAGCACAGTTACTGGGTACTTTCGAGATATCTTCGCATCCTCCGGTAGTCTGAATGATGATGAAGTTATTGGGGCTGTTGAGACTCAGATCACTTCGGATATGAACGGGACTTTGGAAAGGGAAATCTCTGCTGATGAAGTCCGGGCAGCGCTTTTTCAAATGCAGCCGTCCAAAGCCCCAGGGCCTGACGGTTTGAATCCTTTCTTCTTTCAGAGATACTGGCACATTGTACGGGCTGATGTTGTAAATGCTATTAGGAGCTCTCAAGCAGCGGGGACAATATTGAAGCAGATCAACTTTACGCATATCACCCTTATTCCTAAGGTAAAACATCCGGAGGAATTGGCTCACCTTCGCCCAATTAGTCTGTGTAACGTCTTGTTTCGCATCATTTCAAAGGTGCTGGCAAATAGGCTCAAGACTATCCTACCAAAAATCATTTCTCCACACCAGGGTGCCTTTGTACCGGGGCGAAACATATCAGACAACACAATTTTGGCATCTGAAATCGCCTCATATCTGTTCAAGAGGAGGAGAGGCAAAAAAGGTTTTATATCCTTGAAACTCGATATTAGCAAAGCTTATGACCGCATTGAGTGGGGTTTCCTACAGAATATGCTTATCAAGTTTGGGTTCTCGGCAAAGTGGATTAAATGGGTTATGCAATGCGTGTCGTCAGTTTCCTATTCGGTCAACCTGAATGGGTGTCCTCGGGGCTACATTATTCCGTCGAGAGGATTGCGCCAAGGTGATCCATTGTCACCATATCTCTTCATTATATGTGCAGAGGGACTGTCGGCATTAATCGCGAAAAAGGAACGTCAAGGGCTAATTACTGGCATATCCATCTGCCCGACCGCCCCGTCAGTGAATCACCTACTTTTTGCGGATGACAGCCTCTTGTTTTGCCGTGCTTCGGAGGAAGATTGTAGGCAAGTGATGAATGTCCTACAGTTATATGAAAAGGCATCTGGGCAAAAGATCAATCTGCAAAAGAGTGAAGTTTGCTTCAGCAGGAATGTCAAAAGGCAGATGCAATCAAGGCTGGCGGGTCGGCTAGGAGTAAAGAGGGTCGACCGACATGACCGGTACTTGGGCATGCCAACACTTGTGGGTCGTAATAAGACTGAATGCTTTAGTTATATAAAAGACCGAATGTGGAAAAGACTCCAAGGGTGGAAGGGCAAACTGCTTAGTGCAGGGGGGAAAGGAAGTATTAATCAAAGCAATTGCACAGGCGATTCCAAACTACACGATGAGTTGCTTCCTTCTCCCCAAACACTTCTGTGATGATCTAAATAAACTAATTGCATCCTTCTGGTGGAATGGTGATGAAGGCGAAAGGAAAATTCACTGGTGCTCGTGGGAAAGACTATGCAGCCCGAAGAGTGAGGGGGGACTGGGGTTTCGAAACATCTTTGCTTTCAATCTTGGAATGTTGGCAAAACAGGGCTGGAAGTTACTGACGGAGCCAAACTCCCTAATTTCAAAGATTCTAAGAGCCAAGTACTTTCCAAATGGCTCATTCATGGATGCTCCAGTACAGCCGAATGCATCCTACACATGGAAAAGTATATGTGCAGCTAGGAAGGTCATTGCCCTTGGCTCCCGTTGGCAGGTGGGAGGGGGGCAGTCTATCCGCATTTGGGAGGACCCATGGGTGCCCACCCCTTCAACGTTTTGACCATTTTCCCCAAGGCCGAATGGGTGTGCATTAAGGACGGTAGATGAACTCGTAGACCAATATACTGGGCGTTGGAATCGCGGGTTACTCCAAACTCTTTTCTCAGCGGAAGAGGTCAATGCCATCTGTTCTATTCAACTTAGCGAGCGATCCCCGCCGGACTACCTAGTATGGCACTATGAACACCATGGAAGATTCACTGTGAGAAGTGCATATCACATTGCTCGTGGTTGGATACAGCCTAATAACAATGGAGCTTCTTCATCCAACACTCTGTCCAACATGCTGTGGTCCAAGTTGTGGAATGCAACAGTCCCGCCCAAAGTAAAGGTATGTGCATGGCGACTATTCAATGAACATTGTCCCACAAGAGCTAACCTAGCACGACGTCATATCACAACTGAATTGGAGTGTTTGCTGTGCAACTTATATGGTGAAACTACTGCCTACTTATCACAGTTTTTTTAAATAAAGTGAATTAGCACTTAAGAAATACAAACATACAAAACAATCACGAAAATTAAAGAATACACAATCAATTTGATTTAGTCTACACCTTTTTTAAACAAAACGATAATGTTTTTATTATAATAATACAAATATCAAAGAGTACATTCGAGATAACATTCATGAGGCCTTCAATCCAACAAAAACTTTAACAAAAGATAAAAAGCCAATTCGACCAAACTACTTGCGACCGTAGTATACTCTTTATTTTTCACTTTATTTCTTCCACTATCACGCGTTGGTGTCACATCATCATATTCCTGATCGACCTTTAGTTTGGTCACAGCATCAGTTAATTAATCCTTCGATTAATTATGATCTCCTGTGTTTCTCAATCTTCTTCTGCAGTTCATCTTTCCTAGCCCCCACGATCTTATCCACCACCTCTCCCTTCTTCATGAATACAAATGAAGGCATTGCCTACACCCCAAACTCCCTTGCCACATCCTGCATCCATCCCCATTCATATTTACCAATTATATACCATACATATACATATATATTTGTATTTTCATGTCGTCACTTAGATCAAGAATTCACAGTCACTTACCCTTAAATTTAATATCAAAGATTGATATCAAAATATTAAAAACATGTTCATTTATTCTCCACCATTGATATCAAATTTAAGGGTGAGTACCTATGTATTGTTTGGCCACTTGGTAATAAAGATAACATTTTTGATATTTGTATGTCATGTTCGGTCACGTGTTAATTTCATATTTCAACATGATGTTTTTATTTTTAATTTTTTAAACAAAAGTTAGACCTACACGAATGGGGTGAGAGACTGGACTAAGCCTTAAAATGGGCTTGCCATAATAATATGATTTAACTTCGTAAGCAATCAAGGTATACTGTATAATAACGTTTTTAAGGTCTAAATAATAGTTTTCTGTGTAATATATATGTAAAATTTAAGAAAAATACGAGGAGAAGTATTCATGCATAAATATATATACCGGTAGCTCGTCAACATCAAGCTGGACGAACTCAACGTCAGTAAATTTATCAACGTAGTCTCTCAAGATTGGCTCCATGGATCTGCAAGGTCCACACCATGTAGCCGTGAAATCAATCACCATCACCATCCAAACAAAATAATTAATCTATTTAGCAACTTTATTAAAATAAAAATGAGTAGAGTATATCAGAGTAGATTTATCATATATGGAGCTTAATATGAGCTCGTTCAAAAGTGCTTTTAAAATGGCTAAAATTGTTTTTGATGAAAATATTTTTTGAACCAATAATTGTAAAAATGCAAGTAAAACCTAAAAAAGCACATAAAGCTCTTCTTAGAATAAGCACATAACTATTTTCTTACAGAAATTTAAGTACTTTTGAAATCTAAAAATATTTTTTCTAAAACTGATCCAGCCATTTTAACAGCATTTATGAACAAGCCCTATGGCTTTCCTTTTATACAAACAATAGTGCCGAGATGGACTATTCAAACTCAAGACTTTCAATGTAAGAATAGTAACAACTGAATTATAAAGTCTACAAACTCTTTAAGGAGTTTAATTATAGTTAGTTACCAGTTTATTGCTGTCTTTCAAGGCAACGAAGTGGGTGTTCCATTGACCCTTGGAATGCAGGGCCACGATGCGCGACTCTTGTTCATGTGAAGATTCATCCGAGTCTAGAATGTGTGACATGTTGCCTCCCATTTCTTCTTTCTTCTTCTTCTACTACTCTCTTTGCCTAAAACAAAATGATAAGCAGTTTCTTCTAGTCGACGGTGCTTGGCTGTGGATATTTGGTGTTGGTGGGAAGGTGTTTATATAGCGGTTTAGGGCAATGGGGAAAAGTTGTATGGTGAACTTTAAGAATCGGATTTGTTCAACTCTTTGACAGCACCATTCTACTATGTGAATCATACACCGTTGAACTTAATTTGAACTTTTTTTAAGGCATCTAAGGGGAGTGTTGACTACAAAAATCACCTAGCTTACGTGGCGCGCAGACCGAGTAATCGAAAAGAGTCAGAAATTTCAACGCTTACATGTCACATAAATTTTAAACGTAGCGTATGACCTGACGAAAAATCGAAAAGAGTCAAAAAAGCCATCAAACATGACACGTGTCAACACCTGGCAGAAACAACTTATTTCATCTGATTATTTAAATCCAAAAATCAAGTTTTGGAATTCTATAAATAGAGGCCATTCCACACCAATTCATTCACCAATTCACCAGCACATTTCTCTACTCCCAAATTGGAAGAGAATTCTCTTGAAGTTCGTTCTTCGTTCTTCGTTCATCGTTCTTCGAGATCAAGCCCCGACGGCCCTTGAAGAAACACTCTTCATCCTAAGATCAAGCCCCAACGGCCCTTCGGATCAACACAACATCAACGTTCATCATCAAATCTCTAAATATCATCCTCGTTCATCCTAAGATCAAGCCCCAATGGCCCTTCAGATCAACACAACATCAACGTTCATCATCCAATCCCTGAAAATCATCCTCGTTCATCCTAAGATCAAGATCCAACGGCCCTTCGGATCAACACAACATCAACAAATCCACACCATTGTTCATCCCAAGAATCAAGCCCCAACGGCCCTTCGGATCAACACAACATCAACGTTCATCATCAAATCCCTGAAGATCATCCTCGTTCATCCTAAGATCAAGCCCCAATGGCCCTTCGGATCAACACAACATCAAAGAATCCAAACTACTATTCATCCCAAGAATTAAGCCCCAACGACCCTTTGGATCAACAGCCCATCAATAAATCCATATCTTGCGAAGATAGAATAAGAGGATAAATTATAAAGAGATTGTAACCCAAAATTCATCAAATACAAATATTATTTTGTACGACACGTGTTCTTGTTTTCAGAAATTTTCCGTGTTTACAAATTTGGCACGCCCAGTGGGACAATCTTTATCTTTCATCTCTATCTTCAAATCCACAAAATAGGGCACATATGGCATCAATGAAGGCTCAAACTGTTCCCGCAACTAACACGAAGAACAAGAGTATCCTCATCACGAGCGGTGGCGCTTTTGGCATCACAACTCGAAGCAAGGCAAGAGCTCTTTCCGCCGCATCTTCCCCATCTGCATCAACTTCGCCAAAAGTTCATGAACACCTGAAATACAAGCCCGTGATCACTGTGGCCTTCCTAACTGCGCCAATGGAGGATATCCCAAGAAAGTGCCCGAGTCCTTGCTCTCTGACGCCGACTCGAGCAGCAGCACAGCCATCCAAGTCATGACCACCAGAGCAACTTTGATCGAGGAGCAATTGGCTCAAATGAATGAAGCGATTGCAAAGCTCACACAGAATGTGGAGGAGAAAGACTTACAAATCGCCACACTTGTCAACCAATTGGAAATAAAGAACAACGACAGAATGGTAGGCGGTGAGGATGAGGAACCTCCGACAAAAGAAATCGAGGAGAAGCCAAACCAAGCAACGACACTCATGGGATCTCTGTCTATCCAGGAGCTACAACAAATGATCGCTAGCACCATCAAGGCACAGTACGAAGGGAGCTCACATATCTCCATGTTGTATTCGAAGCCTTAATCCAAGAAAATTGACAACCTGAAAATGCCAAGGGGATATCAATCGCCAAAGTTCATGCAGTTCGATGGGAAGGGAAATCCAAAGCAGCAAGTTGCCCATTTCGTCGAAACTTGCAACAACGCAGGAACGGAAGAAGACTACCTCACGAAGCAGTTTGTCCGTTCTGTGAAGGGAAATGCATTCAACTGGTACACGGATTTAGAACCTAAATCCATCAATAGTTGGGAGCAATTAGAGCAAGAGTTCTTGAACCGCTTCTACAGCACTCATCGCACAGTAAGCATGCTGGAGCTGACAAGCACAAAGCAATAGAGGGACGAGCTAGTTGTCGATTACATCAACTGATGGCGCACTCTGAGCCTCGACTGCAAGGACAGACTCTCGAAAATCTCCTCAATCGACATGTACGTTCAAGGTATGCAATTAGGATTACAATACATCCTTCAAGGCATCAAACCACGGACATTTGAAGAGTTAGCCACCCGCGCTCACGACATGGAGCTAAGCATCGCTCATCGTGGAAAAAATGAGCCGATCACCGACTTCAAGAAGGATAAGGTGTTTACTCCAAATGTGGACAATCGTGGAAAGAAGCCCACCAAGGAAGCTTTTACCATTGACGCTACCCCCATCAAGACCTCTTCCGCACCCGTCAAAATCTCATCTAAGAACAAAGCAAAGGAGATAAAAATAGGTGAGCTCTCTCGTACCCAAGACAGGTACAATAACACCTTGAGGGAACTGGAGCAGAAAACATACCCATTTCCAGACTCTGACGTGGCCCCAATGTTAGATGACCTGTTGGAGAAAAAGGTGATTGAGCTGCCTGAATGCAAGCGCCCGGAAGAGATAAATCACGTTGATGATCCCAAGTACTGCAAGTACCATCGCATCATGAGTCATCCCGTCGGAAAGTGCTTTATCCTCAAGGAACTCATCATGAAGTTAGCACAACAAGGGAGAATTGAACTCGACCTGGAAAACACGGTCGTAACGCATACTACGACGATCGTGTTTGGATCCTTTGATCCTGTGCCTCTTCAGGTAATGCATGACCATCCCAATCAAAGCTTAAATCACACGGCCCTGTCCACACAACCATCATTAGGGGCAAACAACCAAAATGCACATGCTGATGATAATGAAGGATGGACCTTAGTGACCCGCAAAAAATCAAAGAAGCCCAAACCATAAGCCACAAGGCCGAAGGTAGAGGAAGGGAGAAGGCACCGCCGCCGCAACAATAGGAAACCCAAAAGAAGCGCAAGAGCTGCTAAGCCAACATACGCTGGGGAGCCTATGGAGCAAGAACCACGCATTCTCGTCTCCTTGCACGAGTACTTCTCGAATGACTTCTTTCAACAGTGCATTATCGCTGCATGTCACATGGTGGAAATAAATGAACCATTAAGAGACGAAGTTATCACCGTTGAAGAAGTGAAGACCCTCATGACCAAAGAAGGTTTGCTTACCCACGTTAGCATCGAGGAGGCATTACAATTACTCGAGGAGATGCGGAAAACACTGATGATGTGAAGACCCTCATGACCAAAGTTGTGACTGAAAGGCACTACACAACGAAACCCCGGTGCAGTCTCTAGCACAAACTCCAAGCGGCAAGGTTGATGTGCACGGCAACGTCACCTCCGAGGAAAGTTATGACCAAGAAGCATTACACAACGATGTCCCGGTGCACCCTCTTGTACAGCACCACACGGAAGTGCACCACCGAGGGAAAACTGTGATCAAAAGGCACTACACGACAAAACCCTGGTGCAGTCTCTCACACAAGCTCCAAGCAACAACGACAAGCGGCAAGGTCGATGTGCACGGCAACGTCACCTCCGAGGAAAGTTGTGACCAAGAAACATTACGCAACGAGGTCCCGGTGCAGCCTCTTGCATAGCACCACACGGAAGCGCACCACCGAGGGAAAACAGTGATCAAAAGGCACTACACAACGAAACCCCGGTGCAGTCTCTCACACAAGCTCCAAGCAACAATGGCAAGCGGTAAGGTCGATGTGCACGGCAACGTCACCTCTGAGGAAAGTTATGATCAAGAAGCATTACACATGAGGTCCGGTGGAGCCTCTTGCACATCACCACACGAAAACGCACCACGAGGGAAAACTGTGATCAAAAGGCACTACACAACGAAACCCTAGTGCAGTTTCTCGCACAATCTCCAAGCAGCAACGGCAAGCAGCAATGTCGATGTGCACGGCAATGTCACCTTCGGGGAAAGTTGTGACCAAGAAGCATTACACAACGAGGTCCCGATGCAGCCTCTTGCATAGCACCACACAGAAGGGCACCACCGAGGGAAAACTGTGATCAAAAGGCATTACACAACGAAACCCCGGTGTAGTCTCTCGCACAAACTCTAAACAGCAACGGCAAGCGGCAAGGTCAATGTGCACGGCAACGTCACCTCCGAGGAAAGTTGTGACCAAAAAGCATTACACAACGAAGTCCCGATGCAGCTTCTTGCACAGTACCACATGGCAGCGCACCACCGAGGAAAAACTGTGATCAAAAGGCACTACATAACGAAACCCCGGCATAGCCTTCCGCACAACCCCGCATGGTAAAAGTGACTCACTGGAACAAGCTCCGTCACAAACAGCAAGGCCGGTGAAGAACTTCAGTGACCGCCGTCAAACGACTAGCCGGTCACAAAACTCAACACAGTTGCACCCACGTCCTGCTCGCTCCGTCGTAAACAGCAAGGCCGGTGAAGAACTTTAGTGACCGCCGTTCAGGAAGCTCAACACAGTTGCACCCACGTCCTGCTCGCTCCGTCACAAACAGCAAGGCCGGTGAAGAACTTCATTGACTGCCGTCAAACGACTAGCCGGTCACAAAGCTCAACACAATTCCATCCACATCTTGCTCACTCTGTCAAAATAGCAAGGAAATCCATGAATGCAAGAAGCACCTGTCAAAAAAAAAAATACATATGTTATTATGAATTTACAAAAAAAAAAAAAAAAAGTTATTACATTTTCATTTATATATATGTCTCTAGGCCGGCTCCCAAAGCCCACAACCCCCTCATGAACAACCCACCAAGGCCGAGACCTTTTGCCCAAATGTCAGAAGCCCAAATCACTCACTCTCTCTACACATTCTTCGTGCTCTCCGCGCCACCCTCGCCAGCCGTGATCAGCTGCTGCGTCAGGGATCGGGTCGACCCAGCCCAGGAAGACCAAGTTTGGTATTCAGCGACTGAAAATGAAGGGCTTGCCGGCCGTGTAGAAGAAAGTACGGGTCCTGGACCATTTGGTTCACGGCTGCCGGAAACAGCCGTTGCCGATGATTTGAGAAGAAAGCCACGACAACACCAATATCTCGACATAGGGGATGATGATTTCTGTGTTCTCTCTTTTCCGTTCGTTATAACAAAAAAGAAAAAGCACTCTCTCAAATAGGGTTTTCGAAATTCCTGAGTGCAGCAAGGGGGTTTCTACAGATGTCCTTTGACTTAGACTTCTCTAATGCAAATTCAAGAAGAATTGTACGAGACAAAGGCCCAGTTGTAATGGATGTTTTCAGGCTACACTAAAAGAGGTTTCAAGAGAAAATTAGCTCCTCAAGCCCTGTTTGGAAATGTTTTCTCTAACAGAGAAATCTTACTCGTATAACGTCACATGAAAGAAAGATTGTGGTATTCTTCCATTTATGTTTTCGCCCAGTCAGACATGTTGGAAGAGCAACTTGACGAAAGCCCAGATCAAATTTCATTAAAAAGTTTTTGAATTTCCATCTGGCCCACGTTCAATGGCAGATGAGTCGCATAAATGGGTGCTGATGGTGATGGCACAGATGCTCACCAACTTCGCAGTGATCAAACACTAGGGGAAGAAGGACAAGAAGCTCATCTGGCCAGTATAAGATTAGCAAATCCAAGAAGATCCGACTGTCCGCTTCAGCTGCAATCATCGGCGTCCGCAGAGGAAGCTCCATCTCTCTTCAATGTCAGAGATTGAGCTGGCGGAGACTGTGGTGGTGGACAGGCCAAATCTGGGTTCAATCTCAAGCCAAATCTATGTTCTAGCTCTCAGTGTCTCTCCCTCTTCCTTCTTTCTCGACTTTCAATGCCAAAACCACCGACAAAAGACTCTCTCTCCCTCTTCGGTGTCGTTCATCGCCAGGTCACTGCTCCCGACTCACCGAGGCTCTCCTCAGCCACTGCCACAACCTACCGTGGAAGCTGAAACAACGGATGGGCAAAAGAGCACCGAGGCGGGCCTACGTCTACAAATTCCCCAAGGCCATCATCCAGATTTATACAAAAGAAATACAAATAAATAAAAAAAGAAAACAAAGGAACAAACTGATGCGGCACCATGCCGGGTGGTGGGATGGTGGATCCATCCACGTGAAGAAAGGAAGGAAAATGATGAAAGCTGTGGAGTTGATGTTGGCACCACGTAGAAAAATGAGTTGTGATGGTATGGAGCTGCTGTCTTCCACAGACTTTAAAAGAAAAGCAAAAGAAAAATATGATTGAGGTGCATGGGCACCATGTGCGGACAGAAAGAAAAAAAAAAGGTGCATCATTACTTGAGAATGATGCGGTGTGTGTGTATATGCCTATAATATATATATATATAAAATAAAAATTAAAAAGAAAAAGAAAAAAAAAGAATGAAAGATGCGGTGTGTACATATATGTATAATATATATATATATATATATATGTATAAAATATGTGGTATCAAAAAACACCAAAAAAAAAAAGAGATTTAGAGAAATAAAGTCTATTTTATTTATTTCTCTGAAATTTTACATTATACATGTCAAAAAAAAAAATGCAAACAAGCAGGGAATCCTCAAGGACGGTCACGAGAAGCCTCAGTACTCGGTGGAGCTGTAAAAAGACGAGGCGTTGGAGTTTGATTATTTGGAGCCTTAACACTTGGCAAAGCTCTAGACAGCGAAGGCAAAAGTTGCCTCTGTAATAAAGCCACAAACATTTGATGGTCACTTTGAATTCGACTTTTAGATTCCTGCAGCTGGTTAAGTTTTCTCTTCATACTCATCGAGTAACTGTTGGCAAGCATGTGCAACTCCCGATTTTCATGCTCAAGCCCTCTGATCTTCTGCTTAAGGCTCGCCACCTCAGCCATCAAGGATTCAACCTGGCGAGTACGACCAAGAAGACGTTGGCCCATGTTCGACACAGAGCCCGCGCACTGGACGCTAAAGGCCAAGGAGTCCTGGACAGCCAGCTCATCAGACCACTTGGAAAACACCTTATTGTCTTTGGGGGTGAGAAGATTTCTAGCCACCACAGTGGCTGTTATATCATTCTTCATCACCGAATCCCCAACCGTAAGAGGACCGTTCAGGGATAAAAAGGATGGGTGCCATACGTTGTCCAGATAAGACATCACAGCCTCTTGAAGGTTTTGAAGAAAAGAAAAGGTCAGACAAATCAAGTTCTCAAAGGTACAAGAGGGACACTTCTACAAGTAGCAATTCTTAAGTGTACTTTGGGAAGCAGTCAACACCTCTATAAAAAAAAAAAAGCAACGAGGCCGCCTGGTCAGAAATCGAAGAGCTGCCTGCCCAGAAATCGAAGAGCTGTTTGTTCAAAAATCGAATAGGCACCACCTTTTCAAAAAGCTGAATTTTCTGGATCAATCTATTAGCGCCCTTCACGTGCAATCTCAACTTTGAGGGAGTCACGGGCCAAAATAAAAAAGGCTTGGCACTATCCTCCAAATTTCAAAAGTTACTCGTTCAAAGACCGAGGTTTGTCGCCACCCTTCACGTGTTGTCTCAGCTTTGCAGAAGTCACAGACGAATCTAAAAACGCGTGAATCTTACTGTTTCAATCAAAATTACCCACTATCGCTGACAAGGGTAAACGAACAGTATCATTACCAGCTATTGGGAAATCCCTATATAGGTCAACTCTCATCCTCTACGGTAAGGCAGACTTGCAAAAAAATGCCAAGCTCTTCCCTATCTCCACATTTCCAAAAAAAAAAAAAAAAAAAAAAAACAAAAACCTCTCGAAATACTCAGTATTCCTCATCCTCTAAAATACCTCTGCGAATAAATCACACCAGAGCAAGAGTACCTCATATCATCAGGGTCGAAAGCAAGAGTATCTCATATTACACTTTTTCCCTGTCATTTTCCTTGTCTTTGTTCTCACCTGCAAGACAAGGAGAAAGAACCCAATCAGTCGGAACCTTTGCTTGGTTGCTTACCTCGCATTACTCTTGAGCACTCATCCTCAGCTGTTGTCAAGGTCACGAATTCCTTCGTCAAATACTTTAGCGCAGTTGATACGGTGGTGGCTCACCATTCAAATGCAAAGGTTGCGCACCACTTCTGCTATGCAAAAAGATTGAAGCAGAAGGATCAACGATGAGCTAGGACCGTCGCTGAAGAGCAAAGGTTCGCTGTGCAACGCTGGCAAATCGTCACCACTTCTTCAAAAGCAAAAGTATCTCATATCAAGCTTTCTCCCTTCCTTTTCTTTATCCTTGTTCTCACCTGCAAGACAAGGAGAAAGAAAGCAATCAGCGAGCATTTGGAATCAACTCTCCGATCCAGAACCGACTACCTGGAAAACCTTCCCTGATTGCTTACCTAGCATTTGCATTCCACTCCTGCATCAGTAAGGCAAATACTGCAAGAGAAGATGCCACACATGTATGAGAGAAAACTGGAGAAGATGCCGCTTCTGCAAGGGAAACAAATAAGGCAAGGGAAAATGATACATTGAAGCATGTGATAAGCTCATATTTATATACATTTTACATCAAATTCACTTGTCTTTTCTTAGTTAGTTCCTTATATTTTTGAGCTATTTACTTTGTTTTTGTGTTTTTAGAATTTGTCAAGCAAAGAAAATAAAAATAGAACAATTGAAATTTTAAGTAATAAATTCGTCAAAACTGCCTGTGCAGATCAGCTGACTTTGGAAGCAATTTTTGAAAAGCTCAGAATGAATTAGGGAATGATTCTTATATTTTTGGAAAGATACAGATGTCTATTTTCTAGAACATTTTGCGGATTGTTAATATCATTTTGCTAGAAGAAGTTATGGGTATTTTAGTAAGGGAAGGTCACTGCAAGTTTTTAAAATAAAAACTGTGTATGCCCTTTGGCTAAAGGCAAGAGGCAACAAAAGAGAGAGCAACGCAAGTAGTAGTAAAAGAAAGAACAAAGCTGCACAAAGCTGCCAGGAGGGCAGCGAATCAAAAGAAAAAAAAATAGAAAGAATTAGAGAGCAGCAAAAGAAAAGTCAGCAAAGCAGGGCCCTTTTGTTTTTGAAGGCAGCGAATCAAGTCACTGGAGGAGAGAAGACAAGTCATATAGAAAAGGAAAGCAAAAAGAATGGGCAGAAAGATTAGGTGAAGTGTACGAAAGGAGAGAGCACATGGGATAACAATAGGCACGGCATAAAGCAAAAAATAATGGGTATGGTGGACATTATGGAATGATTAATTAGCATGGAATGGCAGAGATGCACGGGTGCCCATTGTGAAGTGGAATTTCTACTTTAAAAAATGTCAATAGCAATCATAAAGACAAATGAGTGGAGAAGATGGAAGTAGCTGCTTTCCACTAGGAGTCTCGGTGGCTTCGGAAAGAAGATGCCTTTTGTTTGAGGCAATAAAGGGGGTTGCGGACTTTTATATGAGGAGAAAAAAAAGAGACGTAAAAAAATCAGGAAGCTGCACAAAGGCAGCAAATACTCATGCACATGAGAAGCACAGCGAGCTCGGCAAAGGGAAGGAAGAAAGAAGAAGAAATCTTTGCACTCTCCTCTTTCAGTTTTATCTTCTCACACTCATGTTTTACTTTTGGTTTAATTTGAGAATAATGTGTAACTAAATTCGTTTTGGCTAGAGGTTGATTCAAAGCCATGAACATATTTGTAATATGAATTGATTACCTTCAGTTGTGATTTCATGAATTGTGGATGTGGTTTACTTATTTGTTTGATTTAGAACTTATTTGTTTATGTTGGTTGAAAGTGCACGCTTGATTTTCATGCATAAATCTGATGCTAGGATATAAGTGAATTTCACCTAATCGTTATGAACTTATATTCATGAGTAGTGAAGGTTGCTAGTCACAATCGCGTTAAGTAAATCCATGGCAAGAGTATCATGCAGTTCATAGTTACAATTGTCATGTCAATGCTTATAATTTTCATAGATTTTATTGATCTTTGAATGCATCTCTATCATGCAGTTCATATAGGGAACAATTGGAGAATGTTTTGAGTCGTCGTATGCAATTCATCCAATTCAATAAACTTAGGGAAATTTGAGAGTTAATTTGTGCAGTTCACGGTTAACTTAATGCATTGTCGTTCATAGTTCATTGTAAACATAACTGGAAATCGATTCTATGTTGCATATATGTCATGTGTGGAGAAAAACCCTCTAGCCATCCATTCATCCATTGATTTACTCAAATTTGTCTTAAAATCTGTTTTACAAAGTTTACTTAGTTTTTGTTTAAATTCGTCCAAAACCAAACCCCCTTTATTAAGTTGTATTATTTAGTTATAATCTGTACAATTTTTAGTAATCCCTCCTAATCCCCGGCCAAGAACGATCCCTACTTACATCTATACTAAAATTGTCAACAAGAGGGTTTAATTTGAGTGTTGTTTACAATGCATCAGATGTAGAAACAAGCACGACGAAACACGTGCCGGGCCGTCCACTACTTCTACAAAAGCAAAAGTATTTCATATCATTAAGATCTGACGTACTCTGGATTTGATAGACTTGTTTTGACCCTTAAATTCTTGAGTCGGCTTGCGAAGATCGCTTGCCATATGAAGCCGCTCATGGTCCGACAACCTTCAAGATCAAGCCACCAACGGCCCTTGAAGGAATCACAAGTCCGATTCAAGATCAAGTGTTCACCACCCTTGAATCAACTTTAACTCCAGATAAATGGGTAAGCTCAGAGTTTTGGCAAGTCTAGCAGAAGAAAACCCTTTAGCCCGGTTCAAGAATAAAACAGTGGGAAGATACTTCTTCAAAAGTAAAAGTATCTCATATCAGCAGAGTCAAAGGCAAAGATATCTTATGGCATGATTTTCCTTTACCATTGCTCTTGCTTACGAGACAAGGAGAAATAGGGCGATCGGTCGGCACTTGGAAAGATTGAACAGAGAAACAGACCAACACCTCTACCTCGTGCCTGCCTGCCATGCAAAAGAAACAAAGCAGAGAATAATGCAGCATGGGCCGTACAACTGCACATATTGATTCATCCTCAACTAAATCGAAGATCGCTTACCATATAAAGCCGCTCGTGGTCCGACAACCTTCAAGATCAAGCCTCAACGGCCCTTGGAGAAATCACAAATCCGATTCAAGATCAAGTGTCCAACACCCTTGAGTCAACCTTCAAGATCAAGCCTCAACGGCCCTGGGAGAAATCAAAACCCGATTCAAGATCAAGTGTCCAACACCTCTTAATCAACCTTCAAGATCAAGCCTTAATGGCCCTTAGAGAAATCACAATCTTGATTCAAGATCAAGTGTCCAACACTCTTGAATCAAAACCAGTTCAAGATCAAGCTTGTGGAAAGCCAACAAGCACAACAAATACACGTGCCGAGTCGTCCCCAGCAAAGTTGGAGAAAGTTCCAGCCCCATCCAAAATCAAGCCTCAACAGCCCTTGGATCGACGTCTACAGACTTCAAAACGCATCTTCTGCACGTGACAATGACATGTATGCGACGCGCCTTGAAGTGGGGGCATTTGTAGACATTGAAATTTCGGTAAAATAAATGTTGACCAATAATTAAAATTTCAACGCTCATGTGTCACATAAATTTTACACGTAGCGTGTGACTCGACGAAAAATTGAAAAGAGTAAAAAAAGCCATCAAACAGGACACGTGTCAACACCTGGCAGAAACAACTTATTTCATCTGATTATTTAAATCCAAAAATCAAGTTTTGGAATTCTATAAATAGAGGTCATTCCATACCAATTCATTCACCAATTTACCAACACATTTCTCTACTCACAAATTGGAAGAGAATTCTCTTGAAGTTCGTTTTTCGTTCATCGTTCTTCGAGATCAAGCCCCGACGGCCCTTGAAGAAATGTTCTTCATCCTAAGATCAAGCCCCAACGGCCCTTCGGATCAACACAACATCAACGTTCATCATCAAATCCCTGAAGATCATCCTTGTTCATCCTAAGATCAAGCCCCAACGGCCCTTCGAATCAACACAACATCAACAAATCCACACCATTGTTCATCTCAAGAATCAAGCCCCAATGGCCCTTCGGATCAACACAACATCAACGTTCATCATCAAATCCCTGAAGATCATCCTCGTTCCTCCTAAGATCAAGCCTTAACGGCCCTTCGGATCAACACAACATCAAAGAATCCAAACAACTATTCATCCCAAGAATCAAGCCCCAACGACCCTTTGGATTAACAGCCCATCAACAAATCCATATCTTGCGAAGATAGAATCAGAGGATAAATTATGAAGAGATTGTAACCCAAAATTCATCAAATATAAATTTTATTTTGTACGAGACACGTGTTCCTGTTTTCAGAAATTTTTCGTGTTTACAATTTGGTCACAGCATTAGTTAATTAATCCTTCAATTAATTATGATCTCCTGTGTTTCTCAATCTTCTTGTCCACCACCTCTACCTTCTTCATGAATACAAATGAAGGCATTGCCTGCACCACAAACTCCCTTGCCATATCCTGCATCCATCCCCATTCATATTTACCAATTATGTACCATACATATACATATATATTTGTATTTTCATGTCGTCACTTAGATCAAGAATTCACAGTCACTTACCCTTAAATTTAATATCAAAGATTGATATCAAAATATTAAAAACATGTTCATTTATTCTCCACCATTGATATCAAATTTAAGGGTGAGTAACTATGTATTGTTTGGCCAGTTGGTAATAAAGATAACATTTCTGATATTTGTATTTCATGTTCGGTCACGTGTTAATTTCATATTTCAACATGATGTTTTTATTTTTAATTTTTTAAACAAAAGTTAGACCTACACGAATGGGGTGAGAGAGTGGGTTATACCTTAAAATGGGCTTGCCATAATAATATGATTTAACTTCGTAAGCAATCAAGGTATACTGTATAATAACGTTTTTAAGGTCCAAATAATAGTTTTCTGTGTAATATATATGTAAAATTTAAGAAAAATACGAGGAGAAGTATTCATGCATAAATATATATACCGGTAGCTCGTCGACATCAAGCTGGACGAACTCAACGTCAATAAATTTATCAGCGTAGTCTCTTAAGATTGGCTCCATGGATCTGCAAGGTCCACACCATGTAGCCGTGAAATCAATCACCATCTATTCATCACCATCACCATCCAAACAAAATAACTAATCAATTTAGCAACTTTATTTAAATAAAAATGAGCAGAGTATATCAGAGTAGATTTATAATATATGAAGCTTAATGTGAGCTCATTCAAAAGTGCTTTTAAAATGGCTAAAATTGTTTTTGGTGAAAATATTTTTTGAACCAATAATTGTAAAAATGCAAGTAAAACCTAAAAAAGCACATAAAGCTCTTCTTAGAACAAGCACATAACTATTTTCTTATAGAAATTAAGTACTTTTGAAATCTAAAAATATTTTTTCTAAAACTGATCTAGCCATTTTAAAAGCATTTCTGAACAAGCCATATGGCTTTCCTTTTATACAAACAAAAGTGCAGAGAGGGACTATTCAAACTCGAGACTTTCAATGTAAGAATAGTAACAACTAACAACTGAATTATAAAGTTTACAAACTCTTTAAGAAGTTTAATTATAGTTAGTTACCAGTTTATTGCTGTCTTTCAAGGCAGTTAAGTGGGTGTTCCATTGACCCTTGGAATGCAAGGCCATGATACGCGACTCTTGTTCATGTGAAGATTCATCCGAGTCTAGAATGTGTGACATGTTGCCTCCCATTTCTTCTTTCTTCTTCTACTACTCTCTTTGCCTAAAACAAAATGATAAGCAGTTTCTTCTAGTCGACGGTGCTCGGCTGTGGATATTTGGTTTTGGTGGGAAGGTGTTTATATAGCGGTTTAGGGCAATGGGGAAAAGTTGTATGGCGAACTTTAAGAATCAGATTTGTTCGACTCTTTGACAGCACCATTCTACTATGTGAATCATACACCGTTGAACTTAATTTGAAATTTTTTTAAGGCATCTAAGGTGGGTGTTGACTACAAAAATAACCTAGCATACGTGGCGCGCAGGCTGAGTAATTAATAGCTAACTACGTCATTCGGTTGTGTGCGGGGCGTGCCAACTCGTCAGACGAGCTCGGCCAGGGAGTAAAATGTGTTGATGTTGCGTTGATGCGCGCTACTGACTTCTACGTCTTGCGACTGCGGCCAAGGAAGGAACACGTCTCGGCCTTTGGATTCTAAAGCCTAAAGACAAGGCTGCTATTTTACGAAGTTCAATATCAAATTCGGCTTTCAATGTGCCGAACGTAGTAACCTGGTAACACCTCACTTCGCCGAGAAGTCTAATGAAATGACCTCTACCAAAAAAGATTCAAAAATCGTTCTTGACCGAGACTTGGATAGATAATCAGTCAGCCTCGACGCAGTGTTGTTTATCCAAACTGAAGGTGCTCCGAGGTCGGCTAATTCTACGGCAGTAGTGCTGTTTATCCAAACTAAAGATACCACTGGTTGCCTTCACAGTGCTGTTTATCCAAACAGAAGATGTGAAGGCGGAAAAAGAAAATGAAAATCTCAAGGGTGTTGCTAGGTTTCGCGTAGAGCAAGAAATTGCGCAGAGCAGATTTGTGTGTTGAGTTTGAGGTCTTTTGAAATGTGCACTGAGTCTTGTATTTATAGGCAAGCCTTCTGATCACCAATCTACTAGAATCCTTTCCCGAATTTACTCTAAAAACAATATCAAAATAATTGATATCATTTCTAAATATATTCTCCCAAAAATCTCGCTAGCTGACTTTCACGATGAGACTTTGAAAATTCAAAACATCCTTATCATCTTAAACCCATCTGACACATCCATCACCAAGCAAAATAATAAAAAAACCTATTCTACCTAAGTTTCCTATGCCATCATTACCACATCACCAGAACTATTCACGCACAGCACTATTCATGATTCTGTTAATAAAGGAAATCAAAACAACACGAACACTGACTTTACAGTCAATACTAAGAAAAAGTAGGCACAAAATTAAAGCGCACAGGTCCCTAAGATCAAACTGCTCTGAAGCCAAGTTGAATTGAACATGGTAAATACTAAAAAAAGTATAAAATAATAATTAGGAATATCTTTTATATTCATTGATCTTCAGAGTAGAGTATATAAGTTACATGTGTTGGATAAATGTGTTCCTAATCAATTGTGGTGTTATGCTGTTTTGGCTGTTGCGTATTTGATAAATCGTGTTCTAAGTAGGGTTCTTAATTTTCAGACACCGCTTGATGTGCTACAAAAACATGTTTCTCTTGTTTCTGTATCAAAGCTTCCTCCGAAAGTGTTTGGGTGTATTGCGTATGTGCATGCATACTCTCATCAGTAAAGTAAACTTGATGCTTGTGCTCTTTAATGTGTATTTATTGGGCATGCTAACAATCAGAAGGGTTATCATCCTTCGACTCAGAAAACTTATATTACCATAGATGTCACCTTCCACGAGGAAGTTTCGTATTTTGTGAAGCCCTCTTCCGACTCTCCACTTCAGTGGGAGATGGGGAGTTAAGTGCAGATTCGAAGAGCTGGTATAGATGATGTATTATAGGCAGACTTGGGGACAGAACCTATTATGTTGCGTGATTCTGATTAGTCGACTATAGATAGTGTCATTCCCGAAACTATTTCTACGGACGACAGATCAGATGTGCTCAATGAGTTGCCTGTGAGTATATCTGATGAATTACCTTCTGATGACCGGTTGCCTGTTGCTGGTTCGTTTAGTGATGATTCTTCTAACGGTTTGGTACAAGATAGCGGCATACATGAGGTAAATTTTGACGATTCTTCTACTTATCAGTTGCCTCCACAAGTTAATCGTGGAAAACCTAAAGTACAATATGAGCTAATATGCATGCTAAAGCCAAATATCCTATCAACAATTATGTGTATCCTCATCGTTTGTTCAAACCATATGAATCTTACATATGTCAGCTATCTAGTGTATCAATTCCAACAAAATTGCAAGATGCTTTGTTTGACCCTAAGTGGGTTAATGCCATGGGAGTTGAGATGGAAGCTTTGGAAAAGAATTCTACTTGGGTTTTGGTTCCTTTACCAAATGGGAAAAAAGCTGTTGGATGTAGATGAGTGTTCACTATTGAGCATAAAGTAGATGGTTCTATTGACCAGTATAAAGCCAAATTAGTTGCTAAGGGTTATACTCAAACCTATGGGGTGGACTATCAGGAGACTTTTGCTCCTGTTGCCAAACTAAATATTGTGCGTGTTCTTCTGTCCTTAGCAGCAAATCAAGATTGGCCTCTGTTGCAGTTTGATGTTAAGAATGCTTTCCTTCATGGTGATCTTAAGGAGGAAGTTTATATAGATCTCCCACCTGGTATAAGAACATCTCTGGAAAAATGTGTTGTATGCAGGTTGCAAAAGGCTTTGTATGGTTTAAAACAATCTCCTAGAGCGTGGTTTGGGAGGTTTACAAGTTTAATGAAGAAGTTTGGGTATATCCAGAGTCATTCAGATCATACTTTGTTTCTAAAGCGACAAAATGATAAGCTAACTGCATTGATTATTTATGTTGATGATATGATAGTGACTGGTGATGATCAGAAGGAGATACAACGCCTTCAAAAGTACCTAACTACTGAATTTAAGATGAAAGAATGAGGTGAATTGAAGTATTTTCTTGGAATCAAGGTTACACGATCTAAGCATGGTATTTTTCTGTCTCAACGGAAGTATGTTCTTGATTTGTTAGCTGAAACATGTATGTTAGATTGCAAACCTGTTGATACTCCGATTGAACAGAATCATCGTCTGGGCTTATTTCGAGATCAAGTTTCTACCTATAAGGAACGGTCTCAAAGGCTTGTGGGGAGATTAATTTATTTGTCTCACACTCGCCCTGACATTGCTTATGCAGTTAGTGTGGTAAGTCAGTTTATGTACTCACCTAGTGAAGCCCATATGGATGCAATAGCCCGTATTTTGAGGTACTTGAAGATGGCTCTTGGCAAAGGCTTGGTTTTCTCCAAGAATGTTCATTTGAATGTCGAAGGATATACAGATGCAGATTGGACAGGTTCTATCACTGATTGGCGATCTACATCGGGATACTTTACGTTTGTGGGTGGTAATCTAGTTACTTGGAGAAGTAAGAAACGAAAAGTGGTGGCTAGGTCAAGTGCAGAAGCTGAGTTTCAAGGTATGTCTCATGGTGTATGTGAGTTGTTGTGGATGAAAAAAATTGTTAAGAGATCTTGGGTTTAAACCCAATGGTGATATGAAGCTTTATTGTGATAACAAAGCTGCTATTGAGATTGCTCATAATCCAGTGCAACATGATCGAACAAAACATGTGGAGATTGATTGACATTTCATCAAGGAAAAATTGGATGCTGGAATTATTATGTTTCCGTTTGTGGGATCCGAAGATCAACTGGCTGATATACTTACTAAGGTTGTGTCTACTAGTGTGTTTTCCAACTCGCTTGACAAGTTGGGCATGCGTGACATCTTTGCACCAGCTTGAGGGGGAGTGTTGCGAGTTCTATATTAGTTAAAGTATAAATAGTAGTTTGTTGTTCCACATTGGTGAAGTGCATATGTAATACAAATTGTAACTCCTATATATACTCCACTTTGGAGATTAATGAATTTATAAGAAATTCTCAAATATTATCACATATATTTTTGGCATTTGCCATGTTTAGTTTAATAAGATAGAGTAGGGCTGGAAAAAAATCCCAAAAATCCCAAACCAAACCAAAAAAATCCCGATCCCAAACCAAAAAAATCCCAAACCAAAAATCCCGAAATTTTCGGGATGTCATCCCAAACCAAACCGAAATTTTCGGTATGGGATTCGGTACTGCATATACATTTTTCGGTATTCCCATACCGAACCGAAAAAAAAAAAATATATATATATATATATATTATTTTTTAATTATAAGAAAATTATTTGAACCGTTGATTATGTTGGATTTAATATGTGCCGTTGATTGTGTTTTAGGTCAGATCCAAATGAAATGATGCATCCCTTCCCGTCATTTGTTTCCTTCCATTCCACACCGCCGACTCGAAACGCAGCCCTCATCTCGAATTCCTTCCATTCCTTCACCGATCTCTCTCTCGCGATCTCTCTCTCGGGCGATTACCATCTGGTTGCTGCGACGGTGTGGAATTAACTTTGTTTCTTTTTTTGTTTTCTTTGAATTTGATTGAATGGGGATTGTTTGCTTGCAGATAGGAGTTCTGGGCTGTTGGCTGGGCCAAATTCTGAAAACGGAAAGCTTATTGATAGGAGTTATCAATAACTTGTATCTACAAACTGCTAGTAGGTGATGGTGCTGCTAGTAGGTAACTTGTTTCTTTGAATCTAGTTATCAATAACTTGTTTCTTTGAATCTGTGTGTCTGGGCATGTTTCGAAATCCGATTGGTTCGTCAGGTTTTTTCAATTGTATACTGTTAATGCAGTGGATCTTGATTAATTTGTCTGCTTGTAGGGTTTGATTATATTAGCATTTGTTCCGACCCAAATTAGGTTTAATAATGCAAAGTCCCCCACTATACTTGAAACATCTATTAACTAATCTGAATAAATCCAACAGATGGCCTTGACTTGGTTAATTCTTGTTCTTAATCCGGATTACTATTCAAACCACATGTTTACAGTAAACTCTCCCCACTTAGGAGTCCTTACAAATTAATGGTATCTGTCTCCATTAAGGATAGTGATGGAGGGTAATAAGTACTCGGCACTAGTTCAAGTGGAGAGAAAAGTAGGATCTTAAAGTAACGAGAAAACTCGAGGTAGTGAGTTAGCATCAAGATAAAAATTTATGATTTGATTTTTTTAAAATAAAATCAAACAATGGAGGATGAAATGGATACTTCAAAAGAAAAGTCCTCTTCAATATTCATATAACTAAACTTCTCAAATGATATAAAGCAAGCATAAAAAATGCCTTGTAGTTCCAGTAACCAACACAGTTATTGATCCAACGCATGGATAAAAGAACTACCATCGAATATTGATATTACTGTAGTCTAAGTTCCTAAAATCTGATTTAAAACGAAGTTCAGTATCCAGCATTAAGATCCCTGAACGCTAAACCAATAAAGGATACTGAACAACGTATCAAAATGATATATAGCTACAATGCTACATATAAATTCCCTGCCTTTATTGTGTGTGAAAGAGTTGTTGGATACAAGTCGTCCACATCTTGTTTCATAGCAGCTGTTCCCCGAAATAAGGAACTGACTACACTCAACTACATTGACTAGGTGGAAGGTATTGCTGATTCCAGGTGACTGGTATTGCTGATTTATTTGCTAACTTTGTCTGGGAGCCAGCTGTTGTGAAGGTATATGCTCAAATACACGATATATGCTTAAATTTTTGAATGCTATGTTGAATGCTCAGATTTTGAATGCTCAGTTTTTTGATATGCTCAGATTATTGATTGGAATTTGGATATATGCTGAACTGTGGTTGTGATATATATTAATGTGCATTGTTATTTTCTACAAGGAGCCTACACTTGACGAATTCCTTTTCTACAATGAGCTTGAACGCTTAGAAAGAAGTAAGTAAACAATTTAATTTCCTCTTTTATTTTAGGGGCCGAAGGAGCCGAAGGAGCCGAAGAGGCCAACAATCTTAATAAATTTTAGGCTTTGTTTTTTTGCTTTTGGTTTGTAACTTAATTATTGAAACTTTGGTTTGTAACTAATTTTTTTGCTTTTGAGTTTGTTACTTTATTTATTTTAAAACCTTGGTTTGTAACTAATATTTTTGCTTTTGGATTTGGATTTGGTACTTAATTTATTTTATTCATGCATACTACAAATTAAATAGGCAGATGCTATTGCTTTAAAATAGATTTGTACATAGATTTGAATTGAATTAGATTTTGCTTTAAAATAGATTTGTACAAACTAAATAGGCAGATGCTACAGTAGCTGCCCATATTTTACATAATTGGGCTGGGCGGACAGATTTTGGGCATGGCCCAATATTGGTTTTTTGTCCAAAAAGTCCAAAAGCCCAAAAGCCCAAAACTATTTCGGGATTCCCGATTTGTCCCGAAATCCCGAAATAATTTCGGGATTCCCGAAAATTGGGATTCCCGAAAATTTGGTTTGGGATCGGTATTGAAATTGGGATTCCCGAAAATTTTGGTTTGGGAATCGGGACAAGGGTTTCGGTATGGGATCCTATACCGAACCACCCCTAAGATAGAGCATAAATCACCAATGAAATTAAAAGTCTATGACAGATTTGGTGATTGGTATTGTTTCTGAATTTGGCATCTAATTAATTCAATCATTTTTCATTTTCTAATTAAAGGTAAATGTTGGGTTCCCTAATTACACCAATTAGAGTGTAAAGAGGAGTTGGCTGTTGTTAATCTCAATGGGCAAGTTTTGCCACATGACGTCAAAAACAAAGAGAATGACATATATTTACCTTAATTATCAAGATTTTTTTGTATCTACGTACGCGATATTTTGAAATATTGCCAAAATTAATAATTAAAATTTAACAGCAAAAAATTTCACAGTATAAGATACCTCGAAGCATTTGCCATGGGAGCTACAAAACAAGATATTTACACAAAACTACAATTATGTGAATGAAACCCATGAGCTACCAAATACTGTGGAATCTAATACAAAAAATTAACCGAGGCCTGTAAAAGGGGAAAAGGCATCCCTTTTTTTTGCACTTTACGGTGGTTCAAATTGTTGCTTTGATCAAGGTGGCACCACCCGTGTGTTGGAAATTTTGAGTTTGAGTTGAAATTTTCTTGTGTCCCACATTGCCCATTCCCAAATGACTTTTATACTTTATAAGGCTTTGGCCTTTATAGAAAGTAATTGGAGGATAGACCCTGGAGAAGGAAATTGGGCTCACCCTTGGGGTTGGGCTTTGGGGTGTGCTATTTAATTGGTAATTAATATATATAATTAATTATAATTAATATATAATTAATTATCAAAAAGATGGGCTCTTGGGCTCGGGCTCAAATATTTAATTAATTATCTTTTGGATTTAATTAATTATTATTTTTAAATTAATTAAATTCGAATTTAATTATTTATTTATTTTAAACCCAACAGACTCATCCTTTCCGATGAAGTCTGAAGAGTTCAAGAAAAACGCCAGATCAAAGCACCACTTCAGAAAAGATGTCTTCCAACAGATGCATCCCTTCTCCATACCTGTTGCGAACAGGCATAATCCCAGTATATATACATTCATCTGCTAGGCATTTAGGACACAGAAAATATAAATCTTCTTCTACATTCCATAGCATCCTTACTGAGAGTACCACAACGAAATTCGCCAGAAGTTAATTTTCCGTTGCTGGATTTTTAACTTGATCGTTGAATCCTGGTGAAGCAGACGTCCTTAGAACTACAGGCACAGAGTAGGGACGAAATTTCTGCTTCAAGGACATTGCGGTACGCAAGCCTCGATCTTACTGTTTTTGTATAATTTTATTTTGTTGTTAGAACATTGTTCATTAATTTATCCGCATTTATTATTTATTAGCATAATCAGATTTATCATTGATTGTTGATAAATCACCAACACCGTGCAATACACATAAACCCACCACCACACATACGATAGATAAGAGCATAAATCACCAATGAAATGGATGGGCAAACTGCGGCTTGAAAATAGTATACGAAAACATGTTTTCTAAAGAATTAGCAGATGCAGTTTAAACCAATTAGTCAAGGCAATATATCTACATTTTTTAGTTCAATTCGAATCTCTCACTCCCCACATATTAAAATAACTTAGAATATATACTACTAGTTGAAAAGGCAACTTAACATTTATAGATGTTATAGACATGAGCGTAACTATATTGACTAAAACCAAGGTATAAAAAATCGATAATATCGGCGATATTTCGCCGATATTATCGTTTTTTTGGGAGTCCGATATTTCTACACATATCCGATAGGTTTTCGTCAAAATATCGATATAATATCGCGATATTAGCTATAATATCGCGATATTAGTGATATTATCGCGACATTGGTTGAAGGTGACGCCGAATCGCCGATGGAGTAGACGGCGACGAGATGAGGGTCTTGAGCATCTGGATGAAGGAGACGGAGAGGAAGATGTAGGCGGAGTTGGAGTTGGAGAGCCAGAGGGAGAGGGAGTAGAGAGCGCCGATGGGGACGACAGAGGAGAGGTAGAGGTCGCGGGACATGGTGACGGGCTCGACTAGGAGGAAGGCGAGGGAGGAGCAAAAGGCGATGTGGGAGTGGGAGAAGGATCGAGAGACTGAGGTCTCTGTGCGTGTGTGTGGGACTGGGAGAAGGGAGAAGAGAGAAGGATTGAGAGATGTGTGTGTGTGTGTGTGTGTGTGTGGGGGGGGGGGGAGAACTGGAGAAGGGAGAAGGGAAGGGAGAAGACTCAGAAGAGAGAAGGGGGAGAAGAAACAAGGAGAGGAATGAGGGAGAATGTTCGAGGGATTGGGGAAGGGGGAAACACGGGGAAATAAGAGAGAGGCTTCAGTTTCAAAATAAAATATTATTCTCCTTCTGCAAAGGAGATGGGAACGGACAGCAGGGAGCTCTGGGCTCGAGACAATTGAGGAGAGCATCCTATGTTGGGATAACGACAGCTAGGGTTTTTCAAATGACAAATGCAGCTGCTACACCAACTTATATTGTAGTTGTTGTTAAGATTTGACATGAATGTGGACTTGTACTTGTTGGTTAGTGCGTCGTCACAAGTCCCCAGCAACCAGGTCCTGTTTTCGACTCCCCGTAGTGTCCATTTCATTTTCCATTTCTTTTATTTTCTTTTACTGTTCTCTATATCTTTTTCCTATTTTATTTTCTTAGGGTATTTTTTTTCCTTATCTTTGATATTCGTTCTACATTTTCTAGGAGTTAGTAGTTTTGTTTCTTCTCATTATTTTCCACACCTTGAGGACAAAGTGTGATTTAAGTTTGAGGATGGGAAATAAGAAATGTCCCGGGATAGTTTTGTTTCTTCTCATTATTTTGTTGACATGAAGATAGTGAAAATTTTGGTCCTCATTATTTTCCACACCTTGAGGACAAAGTGTGATTTAAGTTTTGTTTCTTCTCATTATTTTGTTGACATGAAGATAGTGAAAATTTTGAACCTCATAGGAACTCTATGTGGTACTAAGTCACTTATGTATCTTACCATGCAATGTATAAAGTGTAAAATATTATACTAATTCATTATATATAAATGATTATAGTGTGTTTAAACTTCTTTCATTAATTACTACATATTTTATACACTCATAATGTTTGCCAGCTCGCTATATAATCAACTTAAATCAGTTAAATTCATCATGCAATGCATTTCCTTCCAATTTTTTTTGTGATAAACTAATAGATAATTGACTAAATAAGCATCCTACAAAGTTTCAATAAAAATTTCCAAGTTTTTCTTACAATTTCCGTGGTTTTTATTCAATTTTTATCGATATCGATAATATCCCGATATTTCCATCGAAATTTCTATGTTTTTGGACTACCGATATTTCCGATATCATCGATATTTAATACCTTGACTAAAACATATATACTTCCGTCATTGTACCCAAATTCAAATTTCTCTCTTCATAATTTGGATTAGTTTGTACTTGATGCTGACAGACTCCTTTTTCCTCTTTACCCTAATAATGTTGAAACAACTTTTTTGCAGTATGCCAAAGACTATTGAAGAAACATCAAGCATGCCTGGAAGAAGGGTACAATTAAAGATCATATACATTCCCAGAGAAAGGCAACCAAGAACCCGGCATCTCTGTGGCTGATCTCATCTGCGTCGTTGACGAGAAGCCGCACCCTCTTTTCAAGCGTGACGGGAATGATCTTATGGTCACTCACAAAATCTCTCTACTAGAGGCTCTCACCGGAGCGTTCGTCAATCTGACAAAGTTGGACGGAAGGGTTCTCATGATCCCGGTGAAAGACATTATTAGCAAACCTGGCCATGAGGAGGTGGTTCCTAATGAGGGAATGCCAATCTCTAAAGATCCGACCAAGAAAGGAAACCTAAGGGTCAAGTTCGACGTCGTCTTTCCGGCGAAGCTTAGTGCGGAGGAGAAGGATGAACTGAGGAGAGTGCTGGGTGGAGGTGATACCTAAGGTTATGAGAATTCATATGCCTAGGATAAAATCCAAATCTGTTTTAACTCTAATTGTCATGTAAATAGTTAATCTTTCCACGGTGCGATTGTGCATACTAGGAAGTCTAGTTTGAAGGTTTGGAATCCATAAATGTAAGAAGTGCTCATGGAGCTCCATAAATTGTAAGATTATTTACTAGTGGCCTATAACACTTTTCTTTGATGTTTGTGTTAAAGGTATTGCGAAAACTTAAAAATTGCATTTTTCAAAAAGAATTTTTACTCACAATGTTTAATCGGTTTTCTGAAATAAAAAAATGATCACAAGTTATATTTTCATAAAACTTTCCTACACCGCAAATTTTTTAAAATTCATACAGAATATACCATAGATGTTCAAAAAGACAGAACTACGTTATGGCAAAGTTTTACGCCCTGTTGGAATTTTCTTATTTATATTAAAAAATGGTTTAAAAAGAAATATTTATGTCACCCAATTATTGACAATATTTTCAAATGTATTATAACATTGTCCTTAATGCATACACAAAAATCTCGAGAAAACTCAACAAATTACTCACATAACTAGTTTGCAAAATTCTATTGGAATTTTCGCCGCTACTAAAACTTCTTAAATTTTATGCAGAAAATTTCATTGTAGTGCAGAAAAATTCCACAACACATGTTTAATTTATCAAAAGAAAGCAATACAAAGTGATCCGTTAAATTTTAATGATACATAGCTCACTTTTTTTATATATAAATAAAGTGAATTAGCACTTAAGAAATACAAAGATATAAAACAATCACGAAAATTAAAGAACACACAATCAATCTTATTTAGTTTACACCTTTTTTAAACAAAATGATAATGTTTTTATTATAATAATACAAATATTAAAGAGTACATTCAAGATAACATTCATGAGGTTATCAATTCAAAAAAACTTTAACAAAACATAAAAAGCCAATTCGATCAAACTTCTTGCGACCGTACTATATTCCTTCTTTTTCCCCCTCATTTCTTCCACTCTCATGCGTTGGTGTCACATCATCATATTCCCGATCGAGCTTTAGTTTAGTCAGAGCATCAGTTAATTAATCCTTCGATTAATTATGATCTCCTGTGTTTCTCAATCTTCTTCTGTAGTTCATCTTTCCTAGCCCCCACGATCTTATCCACCACCTCCCCTTTCTTCATGAATACAAATGAAGGCATTGCCTGCACCCCAAACTCCCTTGCCACATCCTGCATCCATCCATTCATATTTACCAATTATATACCACAGATATACATATATATTTGTATTTTCATTTCGTCACCTAGATCAAGAATTCACAGTCACTTACCCTTAAATTTAATATCAAAGATTGATATCAAAATATTAAAAACATGTTCATTTATTCTCCACCATTGATATCAAATTCAAGGGTGAGTAATTATGTATTCTTTGGCCACTTGGTAACTAAGATAACATTTCTGATATTTGTACGTCACATTCGGTCATGTGTTAATTTCATATTTCAACATGATGTTTTTATTTTTATTTTTTATTTGAACAAAAGATAGACCTACACGAAGGGGGTGAGAGAGTAGGCTAAGCGTTAAAATAGACTTACCATAATAATGTGGTTTAACTTCGCAAGCAATCAGTGTATACTGTATAATAATGTTTCTAAGGTCTAAATAATAGTTTTCTTTATAATATATATGTAAAATTTAAGAAAAATACGAGGAGAAGTATGCATGCATAAATATATATATACCGGTAGCTCGTCGACATCAAGCTGGACGAACTCAACTTCAGTGAATTTATCAGCGTAGTCTCTCAAGATTGGCTCCATGGCTCTGCAAGGTCCACACCATGTAGCCGTGAAATCAATCACCATCTATTCATCACCATCACCATCCAAACAAAATAATTAATCAACTTAGCAACTTTATAAAATAAATAAAAGAGTAGAGTATATTAGATTAGATTGATCATATATGGAGCTTAATTAATATAAGCTCGTTCAGAAGTGCTTTTAAAATTGCTAAAATTGTTTTTGGTGAAAATATTTTTGAACCAATCATTATAAAAATACAAGCAAATCTTGAAAAAAACACGAAAAGTTCTTCTTAGAATAAGCACATAACTATTGTTTCTTACATAAATTAAGCACTTTAAGTACTTTTGAAACATAAAAATATTTTCTCTAAAGCTGATCCAGCCATTTTAAAAATATTTCTGAACAAACCCTATGACTTTCCTTTTATACAAACAATAGTGCAGAGGGACTATTCTAACTCGAGACTTTCAATGTAAGAATAGTAACAACTGAATTATAAAGCCTACAAACTCTTTAAGGAGTTTAATGATAGTTAGTTACCAGTTTATTACTGTCTTTGAAGGCAGCGAAGTGGGTGTTCCATTGACCCTTGGAATGCAAGGTCACGATGCGAGACTCGTGTCCATGTGAAGATTCATCCGAGTCTTGAAGGTGTGACATGTTGCCTCCCATTTCTTCTTCTACTACTCTCTTGTGTCTCCGAGGGATGGTGATAAAACAAAACTATAAGCAATTTGTTCCAATCGACTGCGTTTGGCGTGGATATTTGGTGTTGGTCCGAAGGGGTTTATATAGTGGTTTAGGGGAATGGGGCAAAAGTTGTATGATGAACTTTAAGAGTGGTGGTGGTGTTTTTGGATGCGGCATCTAATTAATTCAATCAATTTTCATTTTCTAATTAAAGGTAAATGCTGGGATCCCTAATTACACCAATTAGAGTACAAAGAGGAGTTAACTGTTGCTAATGTCAACGGGCAAGTTTTGTCACATGACGTCAAAAACAAAGAGAAGGGCACATATTCACTATTAGCATCCAAAACCAAAACTAAAAGTCAACTTAGTTATCGAAATTTTTTAACATCCTTATACGCTATATATTGAGATTTTACCGTCAAATTTTTATCAATAATACAATAACTAAAATTTAACGGCAAAAGTATAGTATAAGATGCCTCGAAGCATTTGCCATGGGAGCTGCAAAACAAGATATAAATAATTAATTGAGGGAGGCTAATAAAAGGGGAAGGGCATCGCCTTTTTTGCACTTTCCGGTTGTCCAAATTTTTGCTTTGATCAAGTTGCGCACCACCCATGCAATGCACATAAATCCACCACGTACACACATGATTGATGGAGCATGAATCACCCCCATCAATTACAGGTTGATGCCAATTAGTCATCTGGTGGTCCAATTACTGCGGCTGAAAATGGTTTACGACAACATGTTTTCCAAAGAATAACAGGTTGGCAGATGCGGGAAATTGCGTAGCGTAAGAGAAAAAAAAATACCAAAAAGTCTTATGGTTTTTTTTAGTTGGAAAAGTCCAACTGGCGACTTCCGTCTTCCTGAATTGGGAGAGCGTCTCTCTTTTTCTTTTTCTTTTTCTTTTTTTTTTAAGAACGGGAGGGTGCGCGATCAGTTAAAGAATGAACCAACCCAAATGATTGTACAATTGTTCCTGTGAGGCAACGGGTTAAACCAATTAATCAAGGCAGCATATCCACGCCTCCAAGTCTAATTCGAATCTCTCTCTCTCCCTGCATGTTGAAGACATATTAGTAACCATAACGAGAACATATATACTGTTAGAAAATATTATTATTTAAATTTATTTTAATGTTTTGAGCTTAGCTTATGAGTATTAGGTTTTGTTTCCTTACCTATTAGGGTTAGGTTAGTTTTTCTATATATATGGTACTTCATAACTTTAGAATGATAAGTTATTGACAGTGCAGCCTATTAGGGTTTTGTAGCCGTGTCGACATTCTCGTTTGTTCAATAAAATTCTTATTATTTTGTAGTCTTGTTCGTCGCGCACTCTGATATTCAACTTGGTATCAGAGCGGGTTTGATCCTTATGGTCTCGTTGGTATCAATTTGTTTACCTTTGTCGTCGTTTGTTTTAGATTTGTTAGTTGGTATTGATTGTTTACAAGGAAAAGAAAAACGAAAGAGAAAAAAAAAGTTTTGCTTGCAGAGGAGAAGGTCCCCCAGCAAATAAAAAAGGGACGAAGGAGAAAAGAAAAAAAAGGAACCACGGAAAGGAAAAGGAAGGAATAAAAAAAGGAAAAGAAGGAAGGAAAAAAAATATGAATGTTGTGTTATGAGGTTTGGGGCCCATGCGATGCTGCTATTTGGGCTTGTTTCTGTAACTTTTTGTTGCCTCTTACAACGATCACTCGAGTGTTTGGATTGGAGACCACTAGAGTGATGTTGGGTAGATGGTGAACTGAATTTTTTATTTGTTTGTTTGGAAGTTGGAATTTGCATTGGTATTGGCATTGGCACTGGTATTGGCATTGGCATTGACATTGGCATTGGCATTGGCATCCACATCTGCTTGTTGGCAAACTCATGTCGTGTACCACCATGAGTTTGACGAGAGGTGTTGGAAAATATTATTATTTAGATTTATTTTAACGTTTGGTATTTTGGGCTTAGTCCGTTAGTATTAGGGTTTTATTTCCTTGTTTATTAAGCTTAGGTTAGTTTTTCTATATATATGGTATTTTGTAACTCTAGAATGATAAGTTATTCACAATGTAGCCTATTAGAGTTTTGTAGCTGTGTCGGCATTCTCGTTTGTTCAATAAAATTCTTATTATTTTGTAGTCTTGTTTGTCGCGGACTCTGATGTTCAACTTATACTTCTGTCATTGTGTCCCAATTCAAATTTCTCTCTTCATAATCTACAATTGTTTGAAATAGACATAAAAATAGATGAAAAACTTACAAAAATAAAAATGGCATTTTAGTTAAAATGGGTCTCTAAGATTGTCAATGTCATAACTTCTCACTTTGGTATTTGAAATTTAAAATCAATAGAAGTGATCTCTAACTTTGCCTCCCGCCAATTATTTTGATCCTGCCGCGAAAAATGCTCTTTCTTGGAGGGACTAAAAGCAATAAAACAAAGAAAAACCACTCGGAAAGTTTTTTTTAGAAAGACTCAAAAGTTTATTCGTGGTGTAAAGCACTGGTCATTTCGCATTCAACATTACTTTCTTCTATCTTTTCATCTTCTTTACGCAGAAAAACATGTAAATAAATTTTTAAAAAAAATTGAGGAAAAACAAAAGAATCCAATCTAACATTGAGTAGGTCCATCTAGGGGTGGGCACGGTTTGGTTTGGTGCGGTTTTGAGTGAAACCACAACCAAAACCGCAACTTTTTGCGGTGCGGTTCGGTGCGGTTTTGAAGCCAAAATCAAAATGAAACCAAACCGTTTAGTTCGGTTCGGTGCGGTTTCAAACGGTTTCGGTTTGGTTTTTGAAAAAATATATACAATTTAAAATTTATACTTATCTACACATAACACAGTCTCATTTTCCACACAATACATTAATTAAACAACCCACATGAGAATTCTTTTCTTTACTCTAGCTAGCTAATTGCACATATGATAGACTCTGTGAGCAGAAAAAAGTACCCAAATGGAGTGTTACAGCTTATTATTTGATTAGAGATTTGGTCTTTGTATCTTTCCTACAATGACTACTCTTATTTGATGCTCATTGTTTCTTTTTTTTTTTTTTTCATTTGCATTTTTTATTAGTCTATTATATAGGCTATCATTATGAACTTGTAAATTAGGGTTCTGAGGTGCTTTTACTAGTAAATAAAATTTTAATCTTTTCCTGTAAAGAAACATTGAGATGCCAAGCTTGATGAGGGATATAATTTGGAAAAAATAATAATTATTATGACATGTACATACTAAATGTATGGATTCTAACAAACAACTAATTAAAATAAGACATTTAATTTAAGGTGCGGTTTCGGTTTCGGTGCAGTTTTCAAAAGCCAAAACCAAAACCAAACCGTTTCCTACAATGCGGTTCGGTTTCAAAACCGCAACCGTTTCAAAACCGCAAAATCGAACCATTCGGTGCGGTTCGATTTGGTTCGTGTTTCGGTTTCGGTTTTCGGTTTCAAGTGCCCACCCCTAGGTCCATCCAAACCAAAAAGGGACGATTTATAGACAGGCAGATTGTCTGCCCTCTTATTTTGGTGTCCTCTCCATACTCTCTTATTTTGTGCGATTACAATTAAGTCACGTCAATATTTTGTATTGATTTTTTTTGTAGAGATAATAAGATAAAAAGTATTAGGAATATAAAATGTTGACGTGGCTTAACCTTGACCGCACAAATAGGAGGGCATGAAGAGGGCACCATACCAGGAGGGCAGACAATCTGCATCCAACTTATAGCACTATTTTTTAATATAATTTTGTGCACACTTTTTTGTGGGTCTACTTTGTAATCTATTTTAAAGATCGAATCGATCATCTTATAGAATATAATTCATAATGCATTTTTGTAAAAAATTAAATAAATTTAAAACTATTAAAATATTCATTTTTAGTGAAAAAAACATAGATGAACGCGCTTCAAAAAAAAAAAAACCTTAACTCTTAATCCAACGGTTATATGGTTCAGTTTTGAATAATTTTTTTATAGATATAATCTTTAATAGAAGACCTAAAAGATACACTATTCAAATCATTAAATTACATTACGAAGTAAACTATACAAAAACCTTTGTAAAAATTGTGTAAAAAATAATCCCACGGGTCCGTTGTAAACTAAAATAGGCCATTGATATATCGCTAAGTAGTAGAGTATTATTAATTTTTGGCTAAATAACCTTTTATTTTATACCATTGTGTGTTGATCAACCTATGTGCTGACTCGACATAGATATAAGTAAAAAGAGATTATATTCACACACCCCAAATTACTTCTCTCACACCTTTTTTAATTTTTTAATATTTTCTACACATCACTAACACTTGATAGAAAAATATTAAAAAATTAAAAAGGTGTGAGAAAAGTAATTTGGAGTGTGTGAATATAATCTCCATAAGTAAATCCAAGCACCGAACCATTGCCAACAAAAAATATATTAGTCAGAGAAAAATATTAATCCATCAGGCACCGGAATTAAATTATGTCAAATCATGTCCCCAAAATACTTAACATCTTATATCTTTGAATGTTTTCGAACACAAAACGCATTAACTGAACTACAGGCGACTAAAAAACGCATTAACTGAACTACAGGCGACTAAAAAAATATCCCAGATGGTGAATCCGTCAACCACCCACATACAAACCATGTCTCATGCAAGGCAGCAAACGTCTTACCCCCACCGCCCCATCCAAAAACTAGAAAGAAGCATTCTGCAGAGACTGAAAGTACCGTTACGAAGCAACTCCAACGTTGGCCGAGGCATGATCCTCTTGAGCTGCACCTTGGTGGTTGTAAGATGCCGCGCCACCCCTACCGCCCCGACCCCTATTGTTATAGTTAGGTCTTGGATAATAATTTCCAGGCTGGTCGTAATACTGGTTGCGACCATTCTGGAAGGAACCACCTCCTCTGCCATTGCCTCGGCCTCCACGGCCATTAGTGTAACCTCTACGGCCACCTCCCCCACGACCGCCTCTTTGGTTTTGATATGGTCTGCGAGAAGCATGCTGTTGCTCGAATTCTACATCTCTCTGGTTATAGTCTGCTTCTGTTTCTAGCTGAACTTGTTCTTGTTGAGCTGCAACAGCCTCTGACGGATTTTCTGTCACCACTTCATCCTGCAAAGCAAGAACCTCCCACATTTCAATAAAATAGATGCAAATTCCAAAAAGAATGACTGAAATGATAACACAAGAAGAATCAACTGTCGAACGCTAAGCTAAGAGCACCTTCTGAAGCTCCTCTGTATGACTCGATTGGCTATCACCAATCTCATGTCCTTGAAAATTTGCAGCGTCTTCAACCTACAGAGCATAAAAAGAAAATTCAACACATATCACTTGACCAAAATTTATTACTCAGTTAACAATAACAGGAAGAAAATCAATTAATCACATTACACTAACCATAATTGATTAAACAACTTTCATTAAGTTTGAAAACTACATGCTAAAAATTTACTGTTCCCAACAACTTCAAACAAATAAGGTGTAAAGCATCCACAAAGATAACTGAAGTTGAGAAAGGTGGTGACTGGAAGATGAGACGGAGTGTGACTGTTAACAGCACAGCAGGATGGATGCTAGAAGATGAGAAGGGGTGAGACCAAAAAACAGCATAGCAATGAATGACCTTGGATAGACCAAGGATAACGATGCCAAATTGTCAAAAGAAAACAAGTAAAAATTGCATGTTCATTTATTTTTCATCCACACTCGGCTAAAACAAAAAATGAAAAGTAAGCCATGAAAGTACCAACCTAATCAAAACCTTGAAAAGAAATATAGCTTTAGTATATCAAAGAGATATAATAAGAGAAAGTTAGCCATGCATTAGACAGTCTGGAATCCAAGATATAGATCGATTACAATGCACTTGTTCATATTGTTCCGCATATGCAACATAGGGTGAGACTAAAGTAGATGTTCAGAACATTTGTGATTCATGTTGTCCTACATACAAGAAGTACATAAAAATTTAATGAAAATTTTCACCGATCAATGTTCGGGAGGCAAGGGCGCACAAATCCAAACAGAAATGCACACAAGCAAGAATAAAAACTTTTGATTTCCAATAGATAAAACAAAATCTTCTTGGAGACCTAATTGTGCTCGCGTTTCAAACAATCATAGTTTCATTCAGCACCAAATACAAATCTCTTTGATTCTATTTTATGCCGGTAAGTTTAAAATAAAAGGAAAACTAACGAAAATGGCTTGAAAATTTTCCTTTTAACGAAAAGCCACTTTTAAAGGTATAGTGAATAGTGACAGTTAAAGGTAAAAAAAACGGTTTTTGGTTAAAAGTAAAAAGTACCGGGGGTGTTTTATTAAACCTCCCTAAAATAAAAGAATCATTCAGTATTTCATTGTTTCCCTCACATCTGGAAGGGAATGTAGTAGCCAACAACTCATTCCTTCCTAAGATTGTTAATGCCAACTTCCAGCTTCCACTCAATTTAAACCCTCCGTAACCTTGTGAAGGCTACTACCATGCCTGAGAGTAAAAGTCAAATCAGATCACTACATCTTACACTTTAAAGTTGGCATCACCCACGAGAAACAATAGCACGAATAAGAACACACAAAGATAACAGTTCATAAAACTCTAAAAGTAAAAGACAGTTCACTACCCATGCTAAATTGTTCACCTAATATGTGTGTTTATGCATTTTGACTGCCAGATTGTAGAGCTTGCTACGCAACCTACCCAAAGCCACCATTTTAGGTATTGTCTTTACTTGGTTCATCAACAACTATTCCTATGCACAAATTATAAACAGAGATGTGGAATTAGTCTTTTTTTTTTTTTTTCTAAAATAAACACCAAGAGGCAGAGAAGCTCATAGAAAATATACAAGAATAAGGGCTAGTTTGGTATTGCTGTGCTTTGAAAAAAAGCTCCTGTGAGAATAGGCGGCTGTGCTGTGAGAATAAGCGACTGTGAAATAAATCAGCTGAGTGTTTGGTAAACATTTTTGTAAAAGTGCTTTTGGAAAAAAAAAACAGTCTGATAGTGGGTCTTTTCATTAAAGGAGCACTGTAGCTCTATGTGCTTTGAAAAAAAAGCCAGTTTTCCAAAGCTACAAATAGGTGCTTCAGCTTTTTCCTTTAATTTCAACTTATTCTCACAGCAGCTTCCAAAATAAGCCCTTTTTTTTTAGTTTACCAAACACCTAAAACTCTTACAGCTTTTTTTCATGGGTGCTTTTTTTTTAAGCACCTCACTCCCAAACTAGGGCTAACTCATGCGAAATACTACAATAGTACAAATCATATGCATCGCAATCAAAACACCAAAACATCATAATGAAATAAGCACCTACATTGTTATTAGAACAACCCAAAGCAAATCACAAATGATGAAAATTTACAACTAAATCAATGATACCTTCTGCTGGAAATCCAGCTAAACAGGCGAGATGGACCCCTGTACCGGCACCTGAAACGGAGCATAGTTCCCTGCAGCTGCTGAGGCTACAACTTCTTTCATTTGCGGTGTTATGGTAAAGTAGTCTGATGCCATAATCTTACTGAGCCTCTCTCTCAACCCCGCATCTACACACAAATTAAACCATTGATATCATCAATGCAGCCACATATAAAACATAATTTCCATCATTTACAGAAACCAACTAAATATTTCACAAAAAAAGATAGAAACTTTACATGTCACACTGGAATTCGGCTCAATGGGTTGCTCCGACTTAGCAAGCCAAAGCTTGGCGTGTTCGAGGCATTGCTGCAATGCATTCTTATGCGACAAGCTCGAATCCCCGGGCCGCGAGATCAACAACCCACCGAGCCACGAAATCAAATCCAAGTCCCTCGCGACGAGCATCTCAGTGTCGTCATCAGTGATGGTATCGTAAGTCAAGTAGCATTCTCTCTCGTGGGTCCTGGTTAGAATAATCCGGGCGAAGTCACTCTGCTACTTCACGTCGAACAAGGACCCAAAGTAGAGCAGATTCAGAAGCTCCTCGACGGCGGCAGCGTGGCAGTAATCTGATTCACTGGGCTGGACGACATTGGGCTTGTCATCGTGTTGGGGCTTCTTGTCGGAGATAGGTTGGGTCGAGGTTGAGACCTGATGACGATGCACGGCAAGGCTTTGCTCTTCGGCGACCGCGTCAGCGAAGGGCTGGCGAAGCTTCTCGAGTTCTTCGATTAGGGCAAGGACCCCGGGCTTGGATTGGAAGACACCCTCCTGCTCCTTGTTGAGGGCCTTGCCTTGAGCAAGAGACTCCTCCATCTGGATGATGCGGTTCTGCTTTTGGCGGAGGGCTTGGAGGCGCTTGTTAATGAGGCTGAGTACTGGTCTGTCGGATAAGTCCGAAGCCCCGTTGGCCACCATTTCGGCTTCTGGGGAAGTTTTAGGGCTTTGTGATTCGGGTGATCGGAGAAGCACCACCATGCGGCGCTCTACATGGCAAGTGATATTCGCAAGCCGACTCAAGAATTTGAGGGTCAAAACAAGTCCATCAAATTCAAAGTACGTCAGATCTTGATGACATGAAATACTTTTGCTTTTGAAGAAGTAGCGGATGGCTCGACACATGTTTCGTCTTTCTTGTCTCTACATGCTTCAATGTATCATTTTCCCTTACCTTATCTATTTCCCTTGCAGAAGCGGCATCTTCTTTGGTTTTCTCCCATGCATGTGTGGCATCTTCTCTTAAAGTGTTTACTTTATTGATGCAGGAGTGGAATGCAAATGCTAGGTAAGCAATCAGAGAAGGGGTTCCAAGCAGTCGATTCTGGATTAAAGAGTTGATACGGAAGGGCATGATATGCAGAAAAGCACTATAAGCCAGCATGTCAATATTAGGGGCAGCCGGAGCCTCCGCTACCCTACTAGATGTAAATTCAAGAGGAAGTACAAAGGCTTGTAGTAATGCAATTGCGCAAATTTCAGTGTATTAAGACTACCGACGATGCTTTTCGTAGAAACGTGGTCAACATGATAGGTCACCATTTATAGATGAGATTGAATATATGGAGCCACAATAAAAGTTTAATCTGCCACATTTCACGTTGTTCAAAGGAGATGAAGATCCGGGCAGGCACCTGATGCACTACTGAAGCACCATGACCCTTTACGGCAACAATAATGCTCTCATGTGCAAAATCTTTGCCATAACTTTCCAAGGTGAAGCGCAAGACTGGTTCCACACCCTATCGCCACGTTTAATCAGGAACCTCAGCGAACTTTCCTTAGTTTTCACTAAGGAATATTTGGCATACCGCTTGATCAAGAAGAAGTCTGATCACCTCTTTAACATGAAGAATGACTCAAATGAGTCACTCCGCACGTACGTCAAGAGATTCAAGGTAGAGAAAGCAAAGATTGTCAGATTCGATGATAGTATTTTAAGCTCAGCCTTTTAGAAATGACTCCTAGTAGATCACCCACTTTTTGGATAGTTAACCATAGGAAAGAACTTAACCCTGGCAAATTCTTATGCTTTGGCAGAAAAGCACTCCTTTTGGGATGAGGCCAAGTGCTCCTAGAAGCTAATTGAGTAGCCACACAAAGACAATGAGCTAGCTCAGAAAAAGGTAGGCGATACACTGCTCAATGACAAAAACAAGCTGAGAAGCAGACGCAGAGACCGATCCCCTGCGAAATGAGGCTCGGCGCCCAAGGTGTACACCTAGTTCTCAGTCCCAAACAACCAGATTCTTCGCGACCTCAAGAAGAAGCCATGATTCAAGATGCCACAACGCATGAAATAAGACACTTCCAAGATGGACCAGACGAAGTATTGTGCATTCCACAGAGGTCCCGGGCACGCAACCAACGATTATATCACATAGATGAAGTACCTTGAGAGGCTCATGAAAGAAGGCAAGTGCGACAAGTATGTTAATAGGCCAACTGCCTGGCCAAGGCGAGAAACAGATGCCAACAGCGAACCCCTAGCCAAAATGATCCAAATCAACTGCATCTTTGTCAAATCAGAAAATCTAGGGGTTACCAACAGTTCCAAGAAGGGGAAGATCCAGTAGGCGAGATTGATCTTTCAAGTTTAAGCCATAGATATTATACTTGGATCAATCGTTGGCTTCACAGAGTAGGACTTTGAGGGAGTAGACTTTCCCCATAACGACGCTTTGGTGATTTCTGTTCAACTGGCCGACGCCATCGTTAAAAGAATTATGGTAGACAGCGGCAGCTTAGTCAATATTCTACAATTATCAATTATCTAGAAGATGGGCCTGGAAAGCACGATTAAACGTAAAGCTGAGGTCTTGACCAAATTCAACTGACTTACCTCAATTGATATTGGTACAATCATGCTTGATGTAACCAGCCCTCAAATTGTCTAATCGCAGGCATTCATGATCGTCAAAGACCCATCCACCCATAATGGGATTCTGGGCCGACTTTGGCTAGTCAATATTTGAGCTATAACCTTGATTGAGTATCGGAAAATCTGATTTTGCATCCCGGGATGAGCAGTAGGAGAGATCAAAGGTAACCAGGCCATGTTTTGGCGGTGCACTGTACAAGTTCTCAAGAAGTTGAAGAAAAAACTTTTCGCCCTAGCAGTAACAGCTGAAGTATAGAAAGGCGATTCTACCTCCACCAAATAGCAATCACAGCAGATGGGTCAAGAAGATGGCGTCAAGGTCACCAATGCCCTAGTACATAAATTAGGATGGAAACCCAAAAAGGACGCATAACACATCATTCTTAACCCCCACCAGCTGGAGAAGACGGCTAAGATTAGCTCACGTCTGAACTCGATGGAAAATGAGGAACTCAAGATTTTCCTTGGTGAAAATTGTGACGTTTTCACATGGTCGCCTTCTGACATGCTAGAGATTGGTCCAGTGATAGCTTGCCACAAGTTGCACGTTGACACCATTACCAAACCTGTGATTAGGGGTGGGTTCAAAAAACCGAAAACCGAAAACCAAACCGAACCGAAATTGAAAAAACCGAACCGAATTAAAAAAATCGAACCGAACCGAACCGAATTAATTAAATTAATATTTTTTTATTTAATTATTTGTTTTGGGTATTATTTTTTAAACCCAATTTGTAATATTTTTAAACCCCATTTTATTTGTTTTGGGTATTATTTTTTAAACCCAATTTGTAAGCCCAATGTGTTGCCAAATACTTACTACCATTTTCTCATTTTTCTCACATCCAATTTTACTTCTAATTTTGTGGAGGCAGTTCAAAGCAAAGACCGAATATAGCATCACTCAAGCTATTTCGGCACAGGTATACTTAAGTTTAACTTCAGTAGTCTAATTTTTTTTATATCGTTTAATCAGAGTTGCATCCCGAATAAATGGATTTTGTCTTTTATAAAATGTTCTTTAAAGATTTGGATTATGAAAATATGAAGATTGGAACATGTTCCTGCAAAAGTAATGAACAACTGGTATGAGGAACGTGGAAATAGGACGCATGCATTGTCCTCGAATGACATTTTGGGAGGGAGTTCTTATGTAAATTGGATTTAGTTTAGTACTGAAACCAAACATATGGAAACACTTCATATTGAAAATCGCGCTTATTCTTGACTTGGGAACAGTTTAGTCAGATAGGACCAACTTATAATCAAGTTCAGTGTTTTCTACAAAGAACAATCCTAGCATCCTAATACTATTTTTGTAACGAGCTCCCTATCTTTATGCTTATAGCTCCCTATCTACAAAGAAAAAACCGAAACCGAACCGAAAAAAATCGAACCAAAAAAAAATTGAACCGAACTGAAATTTCGGTTCAGTTTCGGTTTTGGCAAAAAACCGAACCCACCCCTACCTATGATCTAGAAAATGCGACATTTCATACTCAAGTTAGTAGAGATAATTAAGGTAGAGACCGATAAACTATTGGCGGTCGAATTCATTTAGGAAATGGTGCACTCAGAACTGCTGGCCAACGTCGTGCTACTGATGAAAAAAAAAAGAGTAGGCCAAATAGAGATTATGTGTGGATTACACCAACCTCAGCAAAGCGTGCCCTAAAAGACGGCTATTTGGTTCCCTGAATCGACTTCCTCGTTGACTTAACATCAGAGAACTGGCTGCTCATCTTCTTAGATGCATACTCAGGCTACAATCAGATTGCCATGCACGAGCCTGACAAGGAGAAAACTACATTCGTGATCGAGCGAGGCACAAACTGCTACAAGGTCATGCCCTTTGGCCTAAAAAACATGAGAACTACCTACCAACGACTCATTAACACGATGTTTCAGAAGCAGATCGAAGTAACCATGGAGGTCTACGTCCATAATATCATGGTGATAGGCAAGCATCAGTCAAACTATATTGGCAACTTGGCAGAGACTTTTGACATCCTCTGAGAGTACAAAATGAAGCTCAACCCAACTAAATGCACATTCGGAGTCTCCTCAGGCAGATTCTTAGGGTACCTTGTAATTTAGAAATGAATCAAAGCTCATCCAAGGAAAATCGAAGCAATCATGGACATGAAGTCTCCCACGACTGTAAACGAGATCTAAAGTCTAATCGGACAAGTAACTACACTCAATCATTTTCTCTTGCAATCCACCAACCGATGTAGGCCTTTCTTCAAGGCAATCAAAAAGTCATAGAGAGACAAATAGGACGATGAGTGTGAGAAAGTAGTTCAGGACCTAAAGTAGTACATGACGTCACCTGCACTACTATCTAAGCTAAAAATAGCGGAGAATCTATACATCTATATGGTGGTATCAGAGGTAGTAGTGAGCTATACCTTTATACAAGAAGAGCTAAAGGGCCAACTGTATGTATTCTACATATCAAAAGCTTTCTTTGATGTGAAAACTAGATACCCATAGATTGAAAAGCTAATTTTTGCACTAGTTGTTGTGGCTTGGAAGCTTAGACCTTACTTTCAAGGACATCCAGTCATTCTCATGACCTAGTAGCCACTTCGATCAGTTTTGCATAGTCCAGACACTTCTTAATGAGTGATAAAGTAGGCGTTAGAACTTGGCCAGTACGGCTTAGCATACCAACGCCACATGGTGATAAAGGCCCAGGCATTGGCAAATAGTAGAATTCACCCCAAGCTTGAATGACACAGCAACTCAACCCAAAATCGCCCTAGAGGTAGCCGAGCACACTGAAGCCACACCAGCCCCACCTGCAAGAGATTTCTGGCACTTAGACATCGATGGATCATCCAACTACCAAGGATTTAGAGTATGCCTAGTTATCACTACCCCGGATGGTGAGATGTTCGAGCAGTGCAATCACTCTAAACTTTAAAACGTCAAACAATGAAATGGAGTATGAAGCCCTATTAGCAGGTCTCCGATTGGAGAAAGACCTAGCGGCAAAAAAGCTCACGATCTCTTCTGATTCCTAACTGGTCGCCAACCAAACCTCAAGGGAGTACACAACAAAGCATTCAAAGTACCTCGAGAAGGTACGAGAGCAGCTACCGACGTTCTAGGCATACACATTCACTCATGTTCCATGAGTAGAAAATTCCCGTGCAAACACACTAGTAAGCCTAGGCTCCGTCTTAGACCATCAGTTCAAAGGCTCTATCCCAGTCGAGTACTTGGAGAAGCCAAGCATAGATGCAGAACTAGCAGTCAAGATGGTGCAGATCAACACAACTCTGAGTTAGCAAGATCCTATAGTGGACTACATAGTCAATGGAACGCTCCTCGTAGCCAAATTAGAGTCTAGGAAACTCCAAATGAAGGTAGCGCGCTACTATATGTGGAATGACATGCTAGTTCGCAAATCCTTCTCAGGACCATATCTCCACTGCCTATTGTCACCCGACGACTTGGAGGTTCTAACCTCAATCCATGAAAGCATATATGGAAGTCACTCTAGAGGCCACTTCATGGCACAAAAAGCTTTTAATGCAAGCTACTAGTGACCAACCATGCATCAAGACAACAAATAGTATGTACAAATGTGTGACATCTACCAACGCTTCAAGCCCATGCCCGCACTACTTGCCAGCAAACTTCACCTGCAGACGAGCCCTTGGCCATTCATACAATGGGTGATTGACCTGGTGAGACCAATGATTCCTGCCACTAGAGGGCAAATGCATTATGATTGTAGCAATTGACTACTTCACAAAATGGGTCGAAGCCGAACCCATGACAATAACTACCCAAACAGATATAGAGTGCTTCAAGTGGAAGAACATCATCTGCTGCTTTGACATCCCTCACTCAGTTATCACAGACATTGGTCCATAATTCGTGGGCAAAAACTTGGTGAAGTTCTTCAAAAAATATGGCATAAAGCAGCATATGTCCACATCCCGATATCCACATGACAATGGGCAGGCTAAGGCGTCCAACAAAACCATTCTTGACTGCCTTAATAATTCCCTCTCAAACAAGAAGGGCAAATGACCAGACAAGCTCCCTAGTGTTCTGTAGGCGTATCACACCACCAGAAACGAGCAACCGGCAAAACTATATTCTCCCTGGCATTTGGCTTTAAGGCAATCGCTCCTCCCAACGTCGTGGTGCCCAGTATCAACACTATACTGCTAAATTCTGAGCAGAACAAGAAGGAGATGGCTACAAACATAGACTTGGCAGAGAAAAAACATGAAAAGGTTATCACCCGCATTGCAGCCTATCAGTAGCAACTCCTCTCCAACTATAACAAGAGGGTGAAGATCCAACAATTCTAGCCAAGAGAATTAGCCCTCAAAAAATCATTTATAGTTGCCTACCAGGAAGGCTCCAAAAAGATGGCTCTTATCTGAGAAGGTCCGTACAAAATTAGCCGAGTAAGCGGGAATGATAGCTACACATTCACCATAATGAACGACAAAGAGATCAAAAAGCAGTGGAATGCCTACAACCTGATAAAGTACTACATATGGCCTTTAGACCTTGTTCAAGACAAATAAAGTTTGAAGACTCAAGCAACTCGACGAACAAGACCTCGCATGCTAAGGATTATTAGTTGTTATGCTATTTCTACCTACAAGCAAACTTAATGTATAAACATCCTAACTGACCACCCCTATCAAAGCAGAAGACATCACTGCCTTTACAAACATGGTGTATACTCTCTCATCAAGAGAGGGTAAACTAATCCGGGATATCCATATGTGGATGGGTTGTTTGATTGCTTAGCTTTCTTGAATGCATCGATTACTTGCACCGGATAGCTCCCAGAATTGGCCACAATAGACTTTTTCCTAAAAAAGCTTAGCTAATTGAAGGATTCAATTCTGCGATAGCCCAGGTCTCTAATGGAAAAAGACAGTTAGTGCATGATCCCTACTCATGAAAAAAATTGTGTGACTAGATGGTTCGTACTAGACATACAATCTTCATGAACGTATCTCGGCTTTAAAGTGTCACAATATTAGTTAACGACCCGCGAAATCAATTACAGTTGATGCTCAAGGGATTCGTATCGAGTTGTGTGCAGCTTAAAAGATCAAGGGACTAGCAACTCGGAAGGATATGGCCATTGAGTCATGATTTCACATGCAACTTAAACCTAAAACACCTTCGAGAGCCAGGGCCAACACCTAAAGTGGTCACGCGGGTTATCTACTTCTGTAAGTAAGTCACTTGGCCGACGACCCAACATCTGTCAGCCTTAAGCAATCTATAAGCTGAGACTTACACCTACTATGACTACGTGGATCCGTCTGCTAATTCAAAAGCAGCGGTTCCGACCAACGATCTACAATTTAAGTTTTACAAGAGCTAAAGTCGAAATGTACAACTATAGTGTCTATGCGGACTCATCTACTTTCTACCATAAGCACGTGTCCGTCGGCTTCATAAGTTGGAAATTTCACAACATTCCCTAGAAAGGCCAAGGCTCGTGAAGCTGCTAAAGTTGAGATTCACAACTATAGTAGCTACACAGACCTCTCTACTTTATACAAAAAGCACGTGTCTAGCCGTCATCTCTATTAGTTAGAAATTTCGAAACATGCACTGGGAGGGCCAAGGCTCTTGAAGATGCTAAAGACAAGATTCACGACTATAGTCACTACGTGAACTCTTCTGCTTTCTACAAGAAGTATTTGTCCGGCTGCTAACTCTATAAGTTAGAAATTTCGCAACATACCCTGAGATGGCCAAGGCTTATGAAGCCACTATAGTTGATATTAATGACTATAATAGCTATGTGGACTCACCTAATTTCTACGGAGCCTCCAAGTTTGATCGCCGGCTTTATAAGTTAGAAATTTTGCAATTTTTTCTCGTGGTAAATCTCCTTGAGCGTTAAAGCCAAGACTAAAGCTTAAAGTGGTAGCGTGGGATCGCCTGCTTTATCAAAATAGTCAACCCAGCCACCTTTCCTATGGCAAAGTTTTGCAAGCCGCCTTAAGCAAGCAAAGATCCTGAAGCCGAAACTAAAACCTAAGTAATAACGTGGGATCAATTGATTCCTTGAAGCAGCTCAACCAGCTGATCGTGTAATGGTAAAGTTTTGCAAAAGACGTGGTGAAATTGCAAGAACGAAGCAAAGCAAGAAAAGTAGTTTATTAAATTTCTAGTAAATTAATAAACCAGCTCGAGGGCCAACAAAGTTCAAATAAGGTAGAACGAAAAGGAAAAGAAGAAAATCCCTAAGTCTAAGCAAAGAGACTACACATCGGCAGCCGGCACAACCACTAGTTCCTCAATTGCCATGCCTTCAGTAGCCACACCGCTCTCAGCAGCCAATGCTTCCATCAGCTCATCTTTAGCTACCCCTTCCTGAACTGCCTGATCCTTAACTGCTCCACCAAAGGCAACCTCAAACAAAAATTCAAGCAGATCAATTGGAGAAATGAATAAAGTCTCGAAGTCATTCTTGAAAAACTTATAATCTGGCGGCCTACCCCTGGAGATGGTTTACATAGACTAGCTTGTAGAAATCGGCTTGACAAGAAGCAAACACCACTTCGTGACTGACCTTCTCATTCTTCAGTTGCACATTCTCCTCAATAAGCCTAGTGTGAACCTCTTGCAACTTATCTAGTTTCTTCTTTAGGTTCTAGTTAGCAGACAGCGCACCTTGCAGATCCACTTCCTTGGACTCAAGCTTACTAGCAATATCCTTGAGACAAGACACTTCAGCATGCATGAAGAGAAACTCCTCGTCCTTGGCAAAACAAGCAGATCGTAGCTCCAAATTGACACACTCAAGGTCATTGACCACTGGTGCAACAAACTGACTTCTTTTTCTGCATCTTCCAACATCGCCTGAGTCGCACTAACTTAACCTCCAATTCGATGACCTTCTGATAAATAGTCTTCAGCAGCACAGAAGTGGGGCCAAAGACATTAGACTCTTTCAAAACGGACGAGTTCAGATTCGAGCCTCTCGATCTTATCAGCAACCAAGGCGAAGTTGAGCTATCAACGCCACTTTGGCCTTCTTAACACTTGACAGCATCCTAATCAACGCACATAAACTCAAATGCCAGGATGAAAGTTGTATACATTGTAACAAGCAAGGAAAACCTCCTCAAGTAGACAGAACGCTTCACAAAAGAGTTTAAACAGACAACAACTCTTCCAACGCTATCAAAAAACTTGGTGTATGTATCAACATTTTCATGTAGGTTAGCCTTTAGCAACACACAAACCTCGAGAAACTTCCTATCTTCAAACTCGATGGATTTCTCACATCTTCCCGTGCGAGCATACTTCCCTTTCTCAGCAGACAAATTACTCACTGCATAAGGAGGAATAGGCCTAGGCGCCACCTTTGGAGCAGTAGGTTTCACAAGCTCAGACTCAACAGTCTTTGCCTTCCCTTTAAGAAAAGTCAGAACGAAGACAAGCTTCTTAGCAACAGACGAGCCCTCCCGAGCAGCAGAAGAAGTTCTTGGCTTATTCTCAACTGAAGGCTCACAAGTAGGTGAGGAAGATCTCTTCTTTCAACCCTCATTAGCAGCAGGCTCTACAACAATAATCGAATGAGTAAATGCCACATCTGCTTAATCTATTTCTTCAAGGGTAGCTCGCCTTTCTCCTGACGAAGATGACTGAGCAGCCAGCGCTACTCATAGTACTCAACAGAAATGCCGAAGGCGATGTGCACATTCTTCATATCTGCTAAAGTTCTTGGAGTTGAGCCAAAATTTGAATTAACACAAAGTAAGAAGGACAATCAATAAATTGATGTCGTGGAGCATTTCAACAAAAGTTCAAGTAACCCAGGAATGAAACAGTTCACTTACCACTAATAAAGAAAGTCGGAATATGCAACTCAGAAGAGGAGTCAGACTCTTACTCTCTACTTACCTCCAAGGTATCTCTCGCCCATTTATGATCACATTTGCAGGAAGCATCAAGCAGCCTATGGCAAGACCTCAGTTGCCCTACGGCTTCCTTTCGGCCAATTTCAAAAAAGTACCAGAGCTCATTGATGGTCAAACCAAGATCAAAGAACCTGCTCAAGTTTGAAAACCACATCATCACTCCAACTGCATTCGGGGGGCACTGAGCAAATGCACATTTCAGATCACCTTTAAGAAAAAACGCTGCATTAGAAAAGTAAATCCGAACACGAAGTAATACGGATGTAATTGGATAGCCTTTTTCCTATAGTGGCACCCTCGTCACACGGTTCATGGATGTTATCATCGCTTGATGCGAACCTCTGACGGAATCGCATGCTTATACGTCTCAAGAAAATCCCAAAACAGCTCATCGAAGTTGATCTTGACATGTGTAGCCTTGAAGTAGCCCACCTTGATAGTACAAAAGTGGAGGATATTCGTCACTTTTGTGATCGGAGGAAAACATCACAAAATTCCTACAAAAAAAAAATGCAAAGAAAAATATGTAAAAGCAGCTTGCAAAAAAAGAAGGCGAAAAAATAAAATAAAAAAAGATGACCGTAGAGCTCAAAGCCCCTACACCAGGCCTCACAACCCAGATCCTCAGCACGGCCAGGCCACAAGAAAGACTAACCCTCATTATCTCTTTCATCCATGTAGCCCAAGCCGCTCCAACCTAATAGGACACACGGCCTAGCACAAAATGAGTATTTCCCTCATTTCCTCTCTCTTGCACCGAATGCGCTTCAAGCATGCCCAAGCCTTTCATACCAAGTCACATGAACCGAATAACAGGCCCACGCTAGCCTCTTCTTCACTTTCTCCTCTCACTTGCACGGCCCGTGCCTAGCAGCCATGGATGCCTAACACCAAGTTGGCCTTACCTCGCTCAATGCGCCTATCACCTCGGCCCGAGCCTAGGCGAGCACCTGGCCCACGCTAGCCGAGCTTCACCGCCGCACCACCTGTAGCACAGTAGCCCTGTGGCACCCTTACCATATTTCACACGCCTCCTCGGTCCTTGCTGAGCCAATTTTTCAAGCCCCAAAGCTCAAAAAAAGAAGAGAAAAATTTCAAGTTTTTCTTACCTTGGTGCAGCACGAAAAGGAAAAACAGCAACGAAAGAGGACTCTTTGCAAGGGCAAAAGAAAAAGAAAGCTAGGGGATGGGAAATAAATTTCCTCTGGCTTATCTCTTCCTTGTTGGAATGATGATTGTTCTCCAAATTTATTTAATCCTCTACTTATGGCATAATTAAATAGGTATTAGAGGCAATTGGTTTCCTTTTCCTAGAAGAAATCTATCTCCAAAGCAAGGAAAGGAGATTTAGTTCAAATTGGGAAACAACTCTACAAGCCCATGCAGCTTGCAATTCTACACCTACTGTCATTTTCCTAGGTGCAACCTAGCAGGTGTGGGGGCATTTGTGGAGCCTAAAATAATCTCAAAAATTCTAGAGGCGACACGTGGACTTTTGCTCAAGAAAGACAAGATAGCCCACATGAAATGTGCAGGCCTCTCAGATACTCTTACATGCAGCTCACACTCTTGAAGTTCTAACACATTTCCAATTAAAGATTGACTCAATTCAAGTAAGTAATCCCTATTTAAGTCAATTCGGGATATTTACCCCATTATCTCAAGATATTATCTCCTATTTAATATCTTGAGAATATTTCTCCATAAAACCTTGGCCAATACCCTTACACCATGTCTGGCCACTTCCTTATATATACCCCTAATTCTAGCAAATTTTGGTAAGCTTTTACAACCCTAAAAAAGCTCTAAACACTTACTCTTCTTAGAGAAACTTAGGCATCAGAAATCCATTGGCCTAACCATTCCCCACCTTATGCGGGTGTGGGGCTTAGGCAGGGTCGGCCCTGAGGGTAGCCCGAAAAGGTGGTCACCTAAGGCCCCCAAGTCAAAGGGGCCCCGAAAATTCTTGTCTTATGTGTTAGGTTCATATAAATAAGGAAAAATCAAGAATATTATTAAAGTTGAACATCTATCACTTTGGTTAGCTTGAAATTTGTTTCCTTCGTGTGCATGAGTTGGATCCCACCACCATAGTTATTTTTCTTTATTTTTTTATATTTTTTTCCATCAATTCAATATAGTTCTTTTTCTTTATTTTTTTTTTCCATCAGTTCATTATTATAGGCGACTAAACTCAATAGCGTAATGCACTAACATTGCACATAAAAATTAACTATTTCATACAGTTTAGAAGATTGTCATTTGAGGTAATTTAATTTTCAAATTATAAATTTATTGTTTTATATGATGTTGATGAAATAGTGTACTGTCTTCGATATAGATTGAGTTACTTAGTTATATTATTTATTGAAAGAGGTGGGAAGGAAACATGATTATGTGATGTTTTGATGCAATTAAAGTTTCTATGTTGATTATATTCTTGTTTGGTGTTTTATTTTGTTTTTGTTATAGTCAACTTGTGCTCACCAAGCTGTTTTATTTGACTTGGAAGTCCTTATGTACTAAGCGTCCCAGAAGCTTTTCTCTTTTATTCTATTTGCTTAAACAAAATGAAAATATATATATATATATATATATATATATATATATATGTATGCATGTGTGACATTTTAGAGGACTTGGAAACTCAAGGGGCCCTCTTAGAGGCTCGCCTAGGGCCCCAAGATCTCAGGGCCCGCCCTAGGCTTAGTATTTGATCAAAGGTGTTGATTTTTTTGCATGTGCATTTTCATCAAAACTAAAGACGGTGGAAATTTGCATTGACAATGTCTTTTGCCAGGTGCAGATGGTGGGATTTTGGTACCCTTTGGCTTCATAACAAAATGAAATTTTCCCGATGATATTCAGTGAAAAGGGGTTCAACTCGCTCCAACTCCATGCTCTGTAGCTGCTGTACCAGATGATTGAACAGGAGAGCCTTTTGGTAATTCACCAAATCTCGATGGAAATGGATCAGGTGTAGGGTTACCCTGGCTCCGACAAGATGGTGGGATTGGTAAGCCGTTCGATAGGATGTGTCTAGGTGTAGCCCATCTTCCAAGCAACTGATTGTGCTTCTCTTTGGTGCCATCTGAGAAAGAAGAAGCAAAGCCTACGGCTAGCAAAAGGAGCAAGGCCAGCCATGAAAAGTTTTGGTAGGATAGTGACAGTCCCATGAAATGCTTCTCGTTCTCTCTCTTTGTTTTTGTTATTTCTGAATGAAAGCTATGCGATATTGTTGTGCTCATATAAGAGAGATATTTTCCTTATATGGTATTTTTGCTATTTATTAGCACGTTGAATCCAGGTAAGATTTGTGGTATATCAATTTGTATTCTGTTGTATTTGGTCTATATATTCACTAGTAGTCTCCGTATTCCCCCAGCAAGCAAACAGTTGATGGGCTCCCCTTGAAAGCTTAGTTAGTGAACTCGCCCACCTGCACACGCACTTTAGAACTCAATTCATACACGTAGAGAGAGAGAGAGAGAGAGAGAGAGAGAGAGAGAGAGAGAGTACCACAAAGTCCTGCTTTTCAATCCCACAAAGTCCTGATTTTCAATCCCACTACAGAGAGAAATCGATTAAATCCCCATATCCATCAATAAAATGTATAAGAATAATTTACAAATTTGTTAAAACTCATACATTTCTTCTGTCATTGTAAATTTTAACCATTCATTTGAATGAAGACAAAATATCAGTAAAAATCCCCCACAAATCCTCACGCTCAATTCCATCAAAAGTGCGAAAATCCCATGGTGTGAAATTATTAACTGCGATTCATCAAACCGCCGAAAAAATAAAAATCCAGAAACTAAAAGCAACAATTCAGCAAACCCAAATAAAAACGACGATTAAGGACGCTCAAAAAACCAAATTGGGAAATCATGAGGGCAACGAAGAACTCACCGAAATCGAATAGAATGGAGAGAAAGAACCACTGGGAGATGAGATGAGTAAAGCGGCAAGCCAAGGAGGGGCGACAAATGAGGTGAGTTTTGAGTTGTGGGTGTCAAATTTTTCGTCCAGGGGAAAGAGGGAGGAAATTGAATTGCACCCAACAGGTTTTACGAAACAATTCTCGAAGGAGGAACCTCAAAATCAGCCCCCCTCATCCCTCCATTTTCTCTCTGTAATTTCCCACATCACTCCTTTTCTCTCTCTCTCCCAGTAGCACTGTAACCTCACACTATCTCCCTCTCCATCTCCCTCTTTCCCTCATCCTCTATCTCTATCTCTATCTTATTAAAGAGGCATGGCCTTCCATCCTCGAAACCCTCGGACTGATGCATCAGCCACAGGACACCCACCTGCACGTCCCTCCCGAAAATCATGTCTCCCTCTCAACCGTTCTGTCACCCTTCCCTCTCTCCCCGAGTCAAAGCCCAGATCCAGCCCAAACACTGAAAAACCATTCTTAAGCCTAGTGGTAATCTTGTAAACAAAGCGAATATATGAGAAAATATTATAACGAATTCGTCTTTATTTTTCTGCCAAATTCACATCATTAATCGACAACAAGACCACAAATGACAATATTAAATTATGGTGGCCAGCGGGAAATATGGGATAGGGTTTTTGGTTTTGTTGGTATAGCAGCTCACATTAATTTGCGCTGAACGTTCATGCGTCAAAGGAGTTTCAAGTGAGAGCTACCACTCGTGCAATGGCAAGGCAAGGACCCGCAAGTCTTCTGCTATAGGTAGCCTCATTTGATTGCAATAGGTATCAGATTTGACTCACATGGATAAATAGCAAATTCGATACACAGCCATCCCATTTATTCTTCTCATCAAACTACAATTTCAAGTCTTATTTGTTCTATTTATTCTTCTACACTACATAACGACTACCACTACCTCTGCTACTAGCTCATCTATTAACTTCCTCTCTACTTCCCTACCTATTACGTCTATTTCGTCTCCAAAATCCATCCACAGCGAGTCACGTTGCAGCTCTTTCTCCAGATTGTCCTCATTCGCATTCTCTTCTTGGCTTGCCAGCAACTTGCGCAGAACATCTCCAAATGCACTTGTATTAATCCACTTGGGACCAAATCTTTTGTTTGCAAGCCTCACCCATGGGTGTGAATCGGTGAATTGCTAAAACATCTCCAGAAGCCATGAATTTACTTGGTCGAACAGTAATTTTCTCTTGGACTTTGGCCAAGATGTCTGACCGTAGTACTACTTCTCCAGTTCTTCAAATAGTAATGGACTCACAGGAGATTTTGGAGTGTGCCATATTACCAAGAAGGTAGCCAGACCACCAGCATTGTTTAAACCAGATTCAATTATAATATCGGCCAAGTATACAGATTCCCAGCTCTCTTCATCTTTACAAAGGCCTCTTGCATCTCAACACGCTGTAGATCCATCACCAACTTCTTCATGACTCGAGACTTCCATGTGTGGTTCTGACTCCAACTTGAGTAGCTGAAGCTGCATCCGAAGCCCTAGAAACCAAACAAAAAGATGAAAACTAAAGAAAACAAAAGGAATAGGCCAATTAAATAAAGGAATGCACAACACAGTAGGAAGACAAGTGAATCATATTTGTAGCCAAACACAACGCGGATTCAGTTCAAACTTACTCCCATCAATGACTAAAGCATATCCTACCCAACACCTACACTTGAAATTGCGTGCTTCTTATGTGTATACTATTCAGTAAAAAAAATAAAAATCAACTGACTTCTCGCACACGATATATTGCTATAAACATTGCAACATTTTACGTGGTCTTACTATCAAGGCTTCATCACAATAATCTGGATACAAATTAGCACCAACATATTCTATGGATACTGGAAGAAGGCAATAGCTTTTTGTAGCACCTACATATTCATAGGGTAACTGACACTAGAAACAAAAGAAATAATAATCAGCATAAATGGCTTTGCAATTACCTTGCAGGTCAGCACTGAGACTCTCAACACATACAGAACTAGATGACACGTCATCAGTAAAAGGAACTTTCTGAACTGAAACCGGACTAGGCTGCTCAGCCTCCTTGGAGCTTGCAGGAGATTCGATTCCAGGCACAGAAAGGTTAGAGGGGACTGTAAGATATGAACATGAGGTTGATGAATTAGCATGAAGCTATTTGGACCGATTGGTTTTAAGAAAGCCTTACTAGAAGATTAGCTAGAGTTCTTGTTGATAAAGGATATTATCATAAAGAACTGCTACGGGATAGGAAACATAGGTTGTTTCCTAAGAGGATTATAATAGGGAATCCTCATTGGATTGGGAGAAGTATATGTATATATATATACACATATGCTGCAATCTCTGCTCTCACAGACATACTCTAAAAGGACTAAGCCCTATTCTTAGTTAGAGAATTGAGGGTTCTGCCAGAGAGGAGAAGAGTTGCAGTGCAGGGTGCAAGGTCTGCTGCAACCATGTCAATGGCCAATGGAAGTTCATCAGGTTAGTATAATATGGTAGTTCATATGAAATAGACTTTGTGATTTCTTGGTTGTGTTTACTGTGGCTTAAATCTTGATCTTGGCTATGTAATTCTAACATGTGGTATCAGAGCCATGGGTTTGAGTTCTTAAAATCAATCAAGCAAAGTTAAAAAAAAAAAAAAAAAAAAAAAAAAAAAAAAAAAACTCTCAGAAAATTACAGTCATCTGGTTTCGAAACCGGTTCTAGTTTTTTCTTAAAAACGGTGTGTTTTGGTTAGAATGTTACGACTGTTGGTTTTCTGGGTCAGTTCCTTGCGAAAAGAAGACTTCATCTTGTTTTCTTTAATCCCGACTCATCATAAGCATCTGAGGAAATTCAAATCTTGTTATTAAGTGTTCGACATCTGTTTTAATTGTTTCCGCTGCTCGGTGTTGATTTTGTCTTCTTTAATGAGGTATGTGATCTTCAAAACTCAGATTAGCAATATGAATATCATTAATCTTGCATTGTGGTCTGTATAATGAAAGAAATCATTCTTAAGATGATTATATCTATGCAAATTTATTGTCACTATTGCAATCATGAACTGAGATGTATGGAACAACTCAGTGTAAATTGATGGTTGGTTCAAATTATATGGTGATCAGTTCATGATCTATTCTGAAACCGATAATCCTATATGCGCCTACCAACTGTTTGTTGTTAAGATTGTATATATGGATATTGGTTATAAAGCTTCGATGTGCAATAGACTGTGAAACGAAATCAGAACTTTGAATGTTCATATGGTGATTTCAAGTTCATCGATGTCTGCAATATCAATGAAGACCTTAAACTTGGCAAACATTCTGATCCTTACTGGTGGTGGCAATTACAAGAAGTGGAGAAGGGATATCAATTTGCTATTGACTCTCAATGAGTTTGATATAGCAATTGAAAATCCAAAACCTGTCATTAGTGATCAAAGCACTAGAGCTGAGAAATTAGATTTTGAGAGATGGTCAAGAGCTAATAAGGTGGCTCTTTCCATCCTAGAAGCTGGAATGACTGACACTATCAGAGGAGGAATAAAGAAACCAGAACTTGCTGTGGAATACTTGGCTGCAATTGAAAAGAAGTTTAAGGAATCTGAGAAGGCAGAAGTGAGCCAGTATATGTCTGTACTAACTCAGTACAAGATTGAAGATTCTGGCTCGATAAGAGATCATATAATGAAGATGTCTGATGCTGCTGAGAAATTAAACTCCATGGATGTAAACATTGGAGAGAAGCAGCTTGTGTTCATGATCCTTCAAGCTCTACCTACCAAGTATAGCCAGTTGAGAGTTTCTTACAATACTCAGGATAAAACCTGGGACATAGATGAATTAATTGCACAGTGTGTGCAAGAAGAGACTCGTCAAAAGCAAGAGAGAGGCAAGGAGATTGAAGAAGCTAATTATGCAAAGTTTGGAAAAGCAAAGAAAGCATTCAACAATGAAGGGTCTTCCGGTCCTGGTAAGAATTCTAAATTCATTAAGAATTCTAACAAACCCATCATATCTGCTAAAGTAAAGGACTTCCCTAGAAAATCTATCAATTTTAAAGCTAAACCTAAAGATGTGTCTAAACTTAAGTGTTTTTGGTGCAAAACTAAAGGGCATTTAAAGATAAATTGTGAGATTTTTAAAGATTATGTGAAGAGTAAAGAGAAGGAACAAGTACTTGTTTGTGTTGAGTCAAACCTTTGTGAAGTACCTATTGATTCCTGGTGGTTTGATACGGGTTGCTCGGTTCACATAACTAACTCCCTAAAAGGTTTTCGAAAGCAAAAGGAAATAGGAAATACCATGTACCATGTATATGTTGGGGAAGGGACTAAAGTTGCAGTACATTCCATTGGGGTAGTGAATCTAACATTGGCTTCTGGTTTTATTTTGCAACTTAAAGATGTGCTTTATGTACCTAAAATTAGAAGGAACTTACTTTCAGCCTCTAAAATAATTCGAGATGGTTATGCATTCTTTGCTGATGATGTGTGTTTAAAAATCTTTAAGAAAAACAGTTTTGATGAAGTTTTGGGAACTGCCCTCTTGACTGAAAATCTTTGGCGTCTAGAGTGTCAAGTTGAGTTTGTTGATCAGTCTGTTTTGAATGTCAATACCAAAAGGTTATTAGAACAGGATTCATCTTATACTCTTTGGCATAAGAGGTTAGGGCACATCTCTAAAGAAAGGATTTTTCAACTTTCCAAAGCTGAGTTAATTCCCCAAATAGATTCTGCTACTACCACAGAATGTGTTGATTGCTTGAAAGGAAAAATGACTAACTTTAGAAAGCTAGAAGCCAAAAGAAGTCAAGGGCTGCTTGAGATAATACATACTGATATCTGTGGTCCTTTTCCAGCCAAAACAATATGTGGAAACAAGTATTTCATTAACTTTATTGATGACTACTCAAGACTAGGCTATACTTTTCTGATTAATGAAAAATCTGATGCACTTAAATGTTTTATAATTTACAAAACTGAGGTTGAAAAATAGTTAGGTAAAGTTATTAAAATTGTTAGATCGGATAGGGGAGGAGAGTACTTTGGCAGGTACACAGAATCAGGACAACAAAAGGGACCATTTGCACGATATTTAGAGCAGAATGGCATTGTAGCTCAGTACACAACACCCGGAACACCTCAGCAAAATGGAGTCTCAGAAAGGAGGAATAGAACTCTAGTGGGTATGGTAAGAAGCATGATGTCCAGATCTAAATTGCCCGGGTTTTTGTGGGGAGAAGCCTTGAAGACTGCAAATTATATTCTGAACAGAGTACCTAGCAAATCTGTTATTTCAACACCTCATGAATTATGGCATGGAAGAGCAGCCAATCTTGAATATTTTCGAGTTTGGGGTTGCAAAGCAGAAGCAAGGTTCTACAATCCCAATGAGAGAAAATTAGATCCAAGAACTCAATCATGCTACTTCATTGGATATCCTGAAAAGTCAAAAGGCTACAGATTTTATATCCCTCAACATCATACTCGGATCCAAGAAACACACAATGCAACATTCTTGGAGGAACATGACATAGCAGATCTTTCAAGGGAAAACTTTATCTTTGAAGAGATGGAACCGGTTCATACTACACAGTCAGCTTATAATGAAGTGCCACTATTCTCTCAACCAAGGCCCACAGTAATCGAAGATGCAGAAGAAGAATTAGTTCCTGCAAATGACAACTCTATGGAAGTGGATCCAGTCTCATCATCACTTGAAAATATTACAGAATCACCTCAGCAAGGGTCCAGTGAAATGGCACCACGTGCAGAACCAAGAAAATCAACTCGAGTCAGAAAATCAACTGCTGTAAGTGATTATGTTTACCTACAAGAAGCAGATTTCGACATTGGTGATCTCGATGACCCTACTTCATACTCTCAGGCCATTGAAAGTTCACAGTCAACTCTATGGAAGAATGCTATGAAAGAAGAGCTTGATTCGATGTATACGAACAATGTTTGGACTCTTGTGCAGTCTAGTCCTCACATTAAACCTATAGGTTGTAAGTGGGTCTTCAAGACTAAAAGAGATGCTCTTGGTCGTGTTGAAAGACACAAAGCAAGATTGGTGGCAAAGGGCTTCACTCAAAGAGAAGGGATCGATTACAATGATACTTTTTCCCCAGTATCTTCTAAAGACTCAATGCGAGTAATCATGGCCTTAGTTGCACATTTCAACTTAGAGCTGCATCAGATGGATGTGAAAACTGCTTTTCTTAATGGAGACTTAGAGGAGTGTATCTACATGAAACAACCTACTGGATTTATTGAAAGGGGGAAGGAAGACATGGTGTGCAAACTCAATAAGTCGATCTATGGATTGAAACAGGCTTCCAGACAATGGTACTTGAAGTTCGATGAGATTGTTTCTTCTCAGGGATTTGGAGAAAACAAGTTAGATGATTGTATTTATCTAAAGTTTTCTAGTTCACAGTTCATCTTCTTGGTACTTTACGTTGATGACATCCTCTTAGCAAGTTCGTGTTCTCAGTTGTTGCAAAGGACTAAGAAGATGCTCAGTGACAGTTTTGATATGAAGGACTTAGGAGAAGCACACTATGTGTTGGGGATTGAGATTGTGCGTGACAGACAGAAGAAATTGCTCGGCCTATCACAAAAGGGCTACATTGAAAGGGTATTGCGCCGTTTCAATATGGAAAATTGTAGTAGAGGACAAGTCCCAATAAACAAAAGGGATAAGCTCTCAAAGACTCAATGCCCGAGAACTGATTTAGAGTAAGCAAAAATGCAATCCAAGCCTTATGCTTCTCTTGTAGGAAGCCTTATGTATGCAACTATATGTACACGGCCTGATATTGCATTTATAGTTGGGATGCTAGGAAGGTTTCAATCAAATCCAGGTGAAGCACATTGGATAGCTGCCAAAAAGGTTCTGAGATATTTGCAAAGAACCAAGAATTTTATGTTGGTTTATGGCAAAGGTGAATCCTTGGAGCTTGAGGGATACACTGACTCGGATCTAGCTGGTGATGTAGATGATAGAAAATCAACAGGAGGATACATCTTCATGTTGTATGGTGGTGCAGTTTCTTGGAAGAGTGCCAAACAGACCATAATCGCCACATCCACTATGGAAGCAGAGTTTGTAGCTTGTTTTGAAGGAATGAAACAGGCTGTTTGGTTGAAGAACTTTCTGTCAGAACTGAAAGTTGTGAATTCAATCCAAAAACCTGTGAAAATGTTTTGTGATAACAACTCAGCCGTGTTCTTTGCCAAGAATAATAGAAGAACTTCAGCTTCGAGGTTAATGGATGTAAAATTCCTTAAGGTCAGAGAACAAGTGAAGAAAGGAATGATAGAAGTACAACATATCAGCACTACTGAGATGCTTGCTGATCCCTTGACTAAAGCGCTTCCTATTGGCGATTTTCAGAAACATACGTCTCGGATGGGAGTGTCAGAAAGTCTTGATCAGTGGGAGTAACTGGATGTTGTTCAGAAGGGCTTGAAGGTTGCGGATATGTGAGTAGTTCTATTTTGAGCTGTGCATGCAATCTAAGTCTAAGATGATTTATTTAAGTTATGTTAGTTAGCTTATTTTGTTTTCAATAAGTATCTTAAAATTCAAAGCTTCGTTTTGAAGTATTGTGATTTTAATGATGAGCTAGATTAGAAGGTTGGATTTGTTTGTTTCAAAATCTGTAATTAAACTTTCCAGCTATTAAAATGCTGCTTTTCGTTAAAGATTGATATGTGTTGTGATCTTTAGAAAAGTGGGAGCATGTTTTAGTTGTGAATCGATCATGAGTCAGGTTTGCAGATTGGATACATGTGAGTCACGAATCAATTATGACTTTGATGTAGTCTGAGATTCTTGATTTCTGTATTTTGAAATGCAATAGACTTTAGTCATGATAATCTTGAATAAGGCACTGTGATCACGTCTTATAATCGGCAAAAGCTGTGCTTGATTTATATCTCATGTTCAAGTGGGAGAATGTAAGATATGAACATGAGGTTGATGAATTAGCATGAAGCTATTTGGACCGATTGGTTTTAAGAAAGCCTTACTAGAAGATTAGCTAGAGTTCTTGTTGATAAAGGATATTATCATAAAGAAGAACTGCTACGGGATAGGAAACATAGGTTGTTTCCTAAGAGGATTATAATAGGGAATCCTCATTGGATTGGGAGAAGTATATGTATATATATATACACATATGCTGCAATCTCTGCTCTCACAGACATACTCTAAAAGGACTAAGCCCTATTCTTAGTTAGAGAATTGAGGGTTCTGCCAGAGAGGAGAAGAGTTGCAGTGCAGGGTGCAAGGTCTGCTGCAACCATGTCAATGGCCAATGGAAGTTCATCAGGTTAGTATAATATGGTAGTTCATATGAAATAGACTTTGTGATTTCTTGGTTGTGTTTACTGTGGCTTAAATCTTGATCTTGGATATGTAATTCTAACAGGGACTACCTGTTCATCAGGGTGCCCGATTGATAGTTCCAGCTGGAAATTTAATGAAATTTTTGAGAATTTTTTTTTAATGTTTAATACAAAGCCCTGTTTTCAACTGTGCAGGGAAGGAATTTCAAACACAGACGCGACATACGTATAAAGGATGATGCATCCACTTGTTAGCATCTAAGAGCAGCTCCACCGTATTCAATAGCCCGTAGACCGGCTGTTGCTCCAACCAGTGGCAAAGCCACGTGAGGGCGAGAAGTGGCGGCCGCCACTCCCCTGCCGGAAAACACCACTGGACCCAACTCTTCGCCACTCCCCTCGCTCGCGCCTCGTCGGAAAACCTTGGTTCAGTCCTCTGTTTTTCTGGGCAATCTGCAATCTGCAGATTGCTATTATATTATAACCCCGATCCTTGCCCATAAATTACGACGTCGTTTGGTATTAATCAAATAAAAAAAAAATTAAAGTGGGAGGGACCACTGGTTCCCATCCCAATCCTCCCACCCGTTTCAATTATTACCCCAACCCTTGCCCATAAATTACAAATCTCATCCCCCACCTTTATTCTCGGATTTCAATTTTCAAAGTTATCTCAAATCCCAGGATCGAAAGACCAATTAAAAGTTTAAAACATGTGTTCATACACACAAAGTGTGTAGACAAATACTAATATATATTATAAGAACTTGAATCACACATGGTCTAGTAATAAAAATTGATTGCAGTAACCGCTATAAACCCTAATCAACTTACTCAATTTTTAATTGTGGTTTAGAATAAAAATTGAATTCTTGATTATTCATATGATTGTTAGTATGGATTAATTAATTCGTGATTTGATTAGATATTACCCTATAGTCTACTATAGCATTAAGAGTCTAAGATATTTTTTTTTCTTTTGTTATACAGTTATGTAATGGAACGATACTATGAGCCTATTATGCGACGTTTTCATGATATGAAACTTCGCCGACAACAACTGTAATTTATTTGTATTGATTAATTATGGAAGACATTACTATATAAAAAAATTCGGTTGTTGCCATTTTTCTTTAACCTTGCACGCATATAAGTTCGCCCCTCCCCCCGAGAATTCCTGGCTTCGCCACTGGCTCCAACCCAATTGCCCCAACCAGCAGTTCCAACCCATGTGAACTTGTGGGCTAGGGGAGGGCCCGAGTGAGAGGCCCAACGCGAATTGGTGGCCCGAGAGTCTAAGGTCATATAATGCAAGGCTAAAATCAGGGTGACATTAGTCACATTATAAAATTAATAAAAATGTAAAAAATTAATTAAAATGTAAAAATTTAATTAAAATTAAAAAAATGTAAACAATCAATAAAAAAATCGATAAAATTTTAAAAATTAAAAAAAAGATTTAATTTTTCTCTAAATATTTTATCATTATCTTCCACCTTACACTACAACTTTATATTTTTCTCAAATACTTTGGGTTGTAATTTCTTATTTAATGAAACATGGTACAACGAGACCGATTAAAAATCATATTCGAAATTTGAAATAATTTTTTTTATTATTTGATAAATTTAAAAAAATACTAATATTTTATTACCTATTGCCATGACTATTCAGTTTAGGGGTAGAGATGCAAAAGGCAGTTACTGTTCATTAAAGGCAGTTAATGTTCACTGGGTGGATTCAATAGTGAGTTGCCTTCGGCAGCCTTTGTAACGCTGAAGTTGCTCTAATTTACTCTTTTATGTTCTTGAAAACATGTGTATGTAATAGAACTTTTATGGCTTAATTTTCATTGTATTACATAATCAAAAATATATACATAAAAAGTCTTTGTACTATAAGGAAACAATAAAGGACACAAAATATATCCTTCCTAATAAAGGAAGCCTAATATTCACATAATCTATACATATCCTTTTTACAAACTAACTCAGGTTTACACTCCCCCTCAAGTTAGTGCATTGATATCTATTTGGGCCCAAAATAATGGTTTGGGCCGAGCGAGAAGTGTTTCTCAGCCCAGAGGCTTAGTTGGAAAGGTGTTATGGGATATTCAGTTGTTGGCCGACTAAATTGGGTCGGCCAAGTCCTGCTAGGAAAATGAGTCATCCAAATGGAGATAAAGGAAGCACAGTCCATTCGTGAAACGGACGAAGAATCCCAGTGCAATAAGGAGTCTCGACGAGTCTAGGATACAGAGGCGAGTAAGAACATGGCCAGAATGGGGGTTAGGTTCAAAGTCCTAATAGAGGAAGGAGTGGCCGAGATAAAGTTTGATCAGGATAGGAGTCCTAGTCCGAGTAGAGTTATGATTCGGTCGAAGGAAATTCAACTACTATAAATACAGAAGCAATGGCAATGGGAAGAGGACCTCCAACTCAACACGCAAATCTGCCCTGCGCAAATTCTCGCTCTACGCGAAACCTCTAAAACCCTTGAGATTTTTATTTTCTTTTTCCGCCTTCACATCTTTAGTTTGGACAAACAACACTGTGAAGGCAACCGGTAACACCTTCAGTTTGGATAAACAACACTGTTGCCGTAGAATCAATCGTCCTTAAAGCACCTTTAGTTTGGATAAACAGCACTACGACAAGGTCGACTGGTTATCTATCCAAGTCTCAGCAGACAAGGATTTTCAGATCCCTGTCGACAGAAGTCATCTCACCAGCCTTCTCAGCGAAGTGAAGTGTTACTACTTGTTGGGCTCAGCGCCTCAAACACCAAGTTATTTTATGATCGCATACTGACAAGTGGGTTTCAGAGTTCGGCACTCGGACGGCCGAACCACATTCACTATCAAAACCTTCATCCGCTTTGAGTATTTGTGCCCCTATATTCTAGCATCGATTCAGCGTGAGTTCATCTTCACAAATACAGTTACTGTGGCCGAATCGGACGACAACGAGCCGTGAACTTTGTAATTGGTAGCCTTGTCTTTAGGCTTAAGGACCCGGAGGCCGAGACGTGTTCCTTTCTCGACCGCAGTCGTAGGACACAAGAGTCAGCCATGCGCATCAACACAGCACATCGGCTTTTTTACTCCACGGCCGAGCTCGACCAACGAGTTGGCACGCCCCACACATATTTAAAGGACATAGTTAGCTTGTTAATTACTCGGCCTGCGCGCCGTGTAGGCAAGTAGTTTTTGTATCCAACAATATCACATATGCCCAACTTGCCAAGTGAGTTACTAAATGTCCTACTACACACGGCATGAGTAAGGACATGCCTCTATACTTCTCTTTAATAAAATATCGATCAACTTCCACATGCTTTGTTCTATCGTGTTGTACCAGACTATCTGTTATGTCTCTTCCTGACTTATTATCACAAAATAATTTCATAGTATCCTTTGACTTGAACCCAAAACCCCAAAGAAGTCTTCGTCACCAAAGAATCTCACAAACCTCCCCTGAGCCATACATCTATACTCGGCTTCAGCTGATGACCGAGATACCACATTCAGTTTCTTACTTCACCATGTAACCAAATTTCCTCCCACATACATGAAATACCCAGACGTGGAACGCCTATCAGTCACATCAGCTGCCTAATCTACATTAGTAAAAGCCTCAATCTTTAAATTCCCATGTCTTCCATACAATATTCCTTTTCCTAGTGCAAACTTTACATATGCCAAAATACGCATGACCACAGCCATGTGATCCACACTAGGTGAGTGCATAAACTGACTCAAAACATAGGTAATATCCAGACGAGTATAAGCCAAATAAATCAGTCTCTCGACAAGTCTCTAATACCTACCCTTATCCACTAGTTTTTTATTCGGATACAACCCCAAATGATGTTTTTCCCCAATAGGAATGTCCACAAGCTTACACTCTAGCGTACCAGTCTTTTTAATAAATTCAGAACATATTTACGTTGAGACAAGAAGATACCTTTGGATGAGCAAGTAACTTCAACTCCAAGAATATACTTCAAATCCCCCTAGTTTTTCTTCTTCAACTTGGCAACAAGATTCTTTTGCAACTTTAAAATTTCCTTGGAATCATCTCATATTATAATCATATCATCTACATAGATAATCAATGTAGTCACTTTGTCCTACCTATGTTTTACGAATAATGTGTGATTAGAATGACTCTGATGATACCCATCTTTCTTCATAGCTTGAGTAAACCTATCAAACCATACACAGGGTGACTGCTTAAGCCTATACAATGGCTTACGTATTCGATATACACCGGTCGTCCCACAAGTATCATATCCTAGAAGAAATCCATATACACTTCTTCTTCCATATAACTATGAAGAAACATATTTTTCGCATCAAACTGTTTTAATGGTCAATCTATATTTACAGCTAAAGAAATAAGAACACGTACCGTATCCATCTTGGCCATATGTTTGAGTATATCCTTTTGCAACCAGCCTTGCCTTGTATCTATTAATTGATCTGTCAGCCTTGTGTTTAATTGTAAACACCCAACAACATCCAACAAGCTTCTTTCCCTTGTATTATTTTTCTGTAGTGCCAACATCTCTTCATCCATTGTTTTTTCCCATTTTGGATCATTCAAAGCTTCATCCACTCAGGTTAGAACCTAAATAGATTCCATATTATTCACCAAAGCTTGACGTTCAGGTGCAAGATTCTGGCATGATACATAGTTGGCTATGGGCTACTTCACTTTTCCTTCTGGAGAAAACTTGTTAGGAGGTACACCTCGATTTTGCCTTGGTGGCAACTTATATGTACTTACAACATTATTTGGATTAGTTGCATAATCATCTATTATACTTACCTCAGGTATACTTAGACGAGATGTATTAGACGACATTGTGGAGCTTGAGAGAGATGGCGACGTACTAATAGGCTCGGCAAGATTCTGTCATGGCTGGGCATTACTTGGTTCAACAGCAGATGACTGCTGGTCATCGATATTCTCGGCAGGGATTAGCCAAGGATCAACACTATTCGTGGCATGAGCTGGTCAAGTTTTTGCCCTGTTCTCGACAGGAGCTGGCAGAAGCCTTGCAGTGCTATTCTCGGCAGTTGCAGGCTGAATGCTTTCTACAAAGTTCTCGATGGCAGCAATTGGGGTTTCCAGTTCCTCTCCCCCTAAAACACTTGGATCGAGAACCACACTTCCTCCCACGTCCAACCAACCAAGGTCACCAATAGTGATCTCCATATTGTGATCTGAAGTCAGAAGGGACGAATCATAGAAATATTCAGATTTGGAAAAAGTAACATCCATTGTCACATACATGTGCCAAGTTTCAGGATGAAAGCTCACATACCCTTTTTGGTAAGATGCAAAACCAACAAATACACACCGAAGAGCACATGGATCAAGCTTACTACGACGAATGTTCTGAATATGAACATAAGCAACACACCCAAATACTTGAGGAGTGAGATGTTAATGGACATCACTAGAGCATGTTGGGTGTGAACTTGTACAGGTGTTTGAAACCCAACAACCCGGGACTACATACGGTTGATCCCATACACGATATAAGTGACTGCTTCAAGCCAAAAAAAATTTAGGCATGGCTGTACCAAGGAGTAAGGCACGGGCAGTTTCCAGAAGGTAATGATTCTTTTTCTTAGCAACCCCATTTTGTTAGGGTGTGAGGGCAAGATATTTCATGAAGAATTCTTTGATCACGAAGAAACTCAGATAACTCCATATTAATATATTCACCTCCATTACCAGAGTAAAAAACTTTAACAACAAAAGAGAATTGTGTTTTAATCATCTGAGAGAAAGAACGAAACACCATAACATTACTTTTTTAACACATATAACCAAGTCATACAAGTGCAATCATCCACAAACGCAACAAACCATTTAATTTTAGAACAAGTAACAACTGGAGACGACCTCAGACACAGAGTGCACAAGGTCAAATAGTAAAGATCTTTTATTCATACTTGGAGGAAACAAAGCACGATAGCTTTTAGCAAGAATACATACTTCACAATGTAAGTCTAATTCTTTTATTTCATGAAATAAACTTGGCAACCTTAAATATCCAAAAGATGGATGGCTTAACCAACGATGCAATAACCATACTTTTTTGTAAATTACTAGCATGAGATGCTCGAACCGAGTTAGCTCTGCCAGGAATGATGTCATCCATATAGTACAACTCCTCTCTCTTAGTGCCATGCCTAATTATCTCATTGGTCTGAATATCCTGAAGTAGACAAAAGAACGGATACATTAGCACAAAACAATCAAGTTGTTCAGTAACCTGCAGTATATAGAGTAAATGTAATAAAGAGGGAACAAGTAAAGAGGGGTGTAGAGACAGAGAGAGGGTAAGATACACAGTTCCTGCTCTAAGAACCATGGCAGTGGAACCATTAGCAGTTGCTACACACTATCGATGAAATGTTGTCATGCATTGGAATAAATTATATCATATGTCATAATGATCGGTTGCACCAAAGTCCAGAATCCAACCTGTATGATGCTTAATGTCTGAGACTAAAAGAACATGCCTTATAGTACCTGTGTTGGATGACAAGTCACTAGGTTTAGTACGAGTCAACAACATTTGTCTTGGATCTACAGAACTAGGCCCCGCCTCCTTGGTGGATGGTGCGGTAGCAACAAGGGAGGCACGACCTACACTAGTTCTATTATTTGCTCGCTCCTTAGCACGCAAGCATTTCTTCAACTCTCCAGAAACCACTTATGTACCTCATGCTTCAAAAAACATGTATCTTCAGTATGATGGGTTTGACCACATAATGTATACTTCAAATCATCTTTGTTTTCTCAAGTAAAGGATGATAATTCGAAGATGAATTAGAAGAGAATGGTGAACAGGAAACGGTAGGTGGCCGAGACAACATGGCCACAGATGATGCCCATTCCTGGTTGCTCACGGTACTCCCACCCATCATGGTGGCATGCTATTGTGCTTCACGCCTAACAATAGAAAACACCTCCTCGACAGATGGTAATGGTTGAGTTTATAAAATATCATTACGTACCTTATCAAATATATCATCCAAACCTGCCAGAAAGGCATACATAGGGTCCAATTGGATTTCTTCTCGGAGTGTTTAAATCAATGACAATTCCATCTTGATTGGTCGGCATTGATCCAACTTTTGCCAAATGAATTTGAGATCAGCATAGATTACACTAATAGGACGTCCCTCATGACGAAGTCGGAACAATTTCACCTTCAACTAATAAATCTGTGAAATATCAAACCCATCATAATACATGCAAGCAACCACTTCGTATAATTCTTTAGCCATGCGAAAGTGGATGAAAAAACCCATGATATTAGGATCCATAAAGGTGATCAACCACCCCTTTAAGAATTCATTCCCCGTATCCTATGTATTATACTCGGCACCGCCTTAACTAGGTTCCTTAATGCTTCCAGTCACGAACCTTGTTTTACCACGTCCAGCAATATGCATCCCTAAGACCTTGGACCAAATAGGGCGGTTTGATCCATTAAGTGTCACATATTAGGTATAGCCGAAGCATTATTCTCAATAACTATTGGACTTAAAACTGAGTTGTTGGTTGGACCTTGCGCACCACCCTCCAACTTCAGTCTTGGGTTTTCTTCAGCATTCGCGATCTTGACTCACGGACACCACGTAGTAGCACGGTAGGAAGCAAGAATATCCCTTGCGACCTCTTCACGATACACGACTAAAGCAGGTATGTCTCCTGTAAAAAGATCATAGCGGTAGCAGCTATAAAAAAATATTTTTTACAGTTAGGGTTACGGCAAACCAAGCTTGGATGCCAAATAGAACTTTTATGGCTTAATTTTTATTGTATTACATAATCAAAGATATATACATACAAAGTCTTTGTACTACAAGGAAACAAGAAAGAACACAAAAGATATGATTCCTAATAAAGGACACCTAATATTCACATAATCTATACATACCCTTTTTTACAAAATAACTCACGTTTACATATGTTGCATATTACTCATTATGTCATAACTTAGTTTAGGACATTACTTCCATACCTTTGATCATACCAACTCATTCATAGTATATTATCTCTAGAATATAAAGTCAAACTCAGGAATGAATAAATCTTGCCCTATTGTTGGGATTGGTCACTGGAAAAGGTGTGTGGATGTTGTGGATGGACTACAATAAGGATGGTGTGAGGTGAAATAGACTATAACTCTACCCATTTTCTAGGTGTCGTTCCTGGGATGTGGCCACATCACTGTCCTACTTGGTTCTGTTTAGGAGCCTCTTGGCGTGACTATTTTTTTTTTTTTTTGTTACAATTTCGTGGTGTTTCTCCCTTGTGTCTTACCTTTGATTAAGAAAATTGCGAGTGGTTAGGGTTAAGAGAGAGCATTTTTTACATATTTACAATTGGTTTATGGTTATTAATGTAACCATTTGTATGAATTGACGATATAGATGTTTGGTTTGTTCGGATCATGTTTGTCGTTTGCATGATGACTTATTTACAAGTAACTCTAAATTTGCCCAAATCTTTACTTATCAGTGCCTGAAATAGCCAAAATTTGCTACGTTTCTGACATTGGATTGTCGTCCTCAAAAATGGCCAAAATTGAGTTTACTCAACTAAGAGATCTATGCACTTACCTAAGTGATCAATTTGTCAACATCTAAGACATAAAAAATTTCTAACAACATCGTATCTCTGAACTTGCCTAAAAGATAAAATTGTTAGCGTTGAAAATTACTAAAATTTTGTCTACTTTGCAACAACACATCTTCGTATTTGTCTAAATAATTAATTCGTCAGCGTCAAAAATGGCAAAAACTTGATCTATACTTCTCCAACAACAGCACATCTCTCTACTTACATAAAAGATCAATTTGTCGGGTTCAAAGATGGTTAAAATTTGATTCACTTCTCTAACAACAATGTATCTTTGTACTTACCTACATGATACAATTTTGTCGGCGTAAAAAAAAGGCAAAAATTTAATCTACTTCTCTAACAACAATGTTTCTCTCTACTTATCTATAAAGATCAATTTGTCTACATCGAAAATTGCTAAAATTTGATTCACTTCTCTGACAACAACGCATCTTTGTACTTGCCTAAATGATCAATTTTGTTGGTGTTGAAATTGGCAAAAACCTTATCTACTTCTCTAACAACAACGTGTCTCTCTACTTACCTAAAAAGATAATTTGTTAGTGTCAAAAGGGCTAAAATTATTCGCTTCTCTTACTTTGTAATTACTTAAAAGATCAATTTGTCAGCCTAAAAATGACAGAAATTTGGCATACTTTCACCACAACGTATCTTTTATCATCCATGTATTAGTGATCAAGATTTATGTGATATGGAATAATGCCAAATCACATATAGAAATCTATGATCCCCATAATGCTTCTCATGTTGAAGCAAACCTTACAAACATAGCTTCGTCCAGTTATTCTGGCTAAAGATTTCCTAGATGGATCTTCAAGGGGCTTTGAGGGTATATCCTTTCGTAGAACAGTTCTCATAAGGCCATATATGGGTATCTTCATACTCATACATATCAACCCATGTTTAACACTATCGGGCCCTACGAAGTAGTGAGGGCTTTTAAGTGAAATCAAAGTTCATATTTATAAACATAAGATAACTTTGAGCCTCAGATTTGAGAACTATTGGCTTACTATAACCTAAAGCTTTGTAAAGTTTGACATGTGGTTAGCATCCATACATTTAATATTCTTGGGCAATCAGTATTCAATAAACTTGTTCAACGGACAAGCACTTATGTATCCACCATGTGTCCAACACGTGCAGCACAAGACCATGCTAACCTTAATGCAGCATTTTTGGATAGTCAATGTTCATTTGACCTTCAAACGGCTAGGAAATATTTTTAGGACATTGCTTCCATACCTTAAATCCTATCAACTCATTCATACTATATTATCTCCACACTATAAATTCAAACTCATGAAAGAATAAATCTTGCCCTAATATTAGTTATAAAGAATGTGATGAGTGAAAACTTTATCAGTCGCTAAGGGGGTGGGTATGCCTTTACCTACACCGTTAGCCACTCGTATCTCTTTATCCACCTCATTTTGTACACTTTTAATATATTGGAGCATCTTCAATGTGACAATACAAATTCGAGATGAACAAATTATATTACTTCCCATTTTATTATATTTCTCAAAGGTGTAGATAGGAGTTCTACACCAATAGCAGAGATGCAAATTTAAGATCCAATTCCATTTCTTTTTTTTTATTGGCATGATCAGCACCACCAAACGATGTAAAAGAAAGATGTAAATTTAGGTTTATTGTTTACATTTTCCAGCCAAGATGGATATTTACATCTCTCCATTGGAATTTTTCAGCAACCCAAAAACATAAAATGCACATTTCAAGACATTTTGCATCTTCCATTATATTTTTGGGGCATTAAGATATAGGTCCAAAAAATTGACCAAAAATTTGACATTGACTTTAGTCCAATTTTTTGAAATTTCTGATTTAAGTCCACTTAACTATTTTTTAAACCTATTTTACCCTTTGTTTTCAAATTTTGAATATTTATACATCTGCAATTTATTAAACATTTAAAAAAAACGTTTCAATTCTTTACCTTTTAATAAAATAAAATATTTTTATTATAGATTAAGTTGCAAAAATATACAACCTAATTAAAAGGTACTAATACATAAATGTACATATACCTATAAGTAAGATATCAAATGAATAAAATATATCTAATCAATAGGTAGATAAACGAACTGAAAGGTAATTTGTGATAGAGATAGATAATAAAATAGAAAAATATAATCTACCTATAATAGAGGTAGGTTATATAACAAAATCTTGTGACACAGATAGATAAATATCGACCGTGAAATCAATTAATTTGAGTAAAAATACAACTCAAATGAAGATCCAACTTTGACTACCAAATTAACTAATTTGAGCACAATAAGCAATTTGATGAAAAAAGCCAACCAACCTCCATTCTTTGATCAAACAGAATCAAATTTCATATATAGTGGAAGCCTAAGAAGAGAAAAGTAAAACTGAACGATGATAAAGAGAAGAAGATTCGCAAGGCAAATGACAAATCCTATCTAAGAAAAAGGTTTTAGATAACAAACTAAAAAGAAAGAAAAGATAAATGAAAAAGAAATGAACAGGCATATCCTCAATTCGAGATATATATAGGAAATAATTTTATTCCAACAATTATCCTATCATTAAGGGAATTTTATTCTTTAAACCTCAAATAGGTAAAGTGACACACCCCGACCAGGGAGAGTCGAAGCATGCTGGCCATCACTGTGAAGTGACATAACCATAGGGGTAAGTGATTTAAAAAGTGCATAAATTTAAATCGAACTACAACTAATTCAAATAAAGATAGTGATAGAGTGCACAAATGTGAGAGTTACCCACTATAGTTATTTAGAGCATAAAGGCAGAACAACTACTGAAGAGTAGTCAAGCAACTAAAGTACAGTTATTACACACGGTGATAAGTTCATACATCAAAAGCCGAAGCTAATAGTCAAAAACTGCCAAGGTTCCTCGAATGCCGCGAAAGAACGGCTATCTAGGTCCTGGAGGGGTGAAAAACAAAGTTGAGTGGGTCAACAAAACAAGCTTATACGAAATCCTTTAGTTTTGAATATACTAACCCCTCGCCGTAAAACAAGTATAGTTTCCTTTAAGAAAAAGCACAATATGAGCAAGTATATATATCCACAATACTATAGCCAAGTATGAATGATGATGTGTATGCCCAAACAGGATATAATCAATGTCGAAGAAGTAAAATCATATGACAATAATATAATGAAGTACTCATCCATCTAAGCTGACACACGAGTTCGAACAGACAAAATCTGACACGAACAGGACTGGGTGTAATCAATACGCTCTAGTACTACGATCACGTGAAGGCTAGTGCAGAAGCACGGTCACATACAAGTCAGATCGCCTAATGCAATCTACCCGACAGGACTGGCACCTAACTTGGATCCAAGACGAGCTAACGGTGCGATGTGAACATACATGTGAAGGATTGGCCCTGGCCCTGGGGCAAGTACTGACACTGGTGCAGTAGGATGAGCATGTACACAGATATGTATGAATGTCATGACAAGTATATCCCAACCATTTAACAGCATTTATCACAATTATATCACAATTATCCGCTACTTGGCAATATATACTTAAAGTGAAGCAATTATGAAGTTTTGGAAACTTTAAATATGTATATATATGAAAACAAACTGCCCACTCACAAGTACATCACTATATCGTAGCCCTCGAGCCTAGCTTGGCCTCATAAATCCTCGGGATACGTTTTCTCTATATGTGAAATAACTAATATCGAATTAATTAAAGAACATGTACAAAAACCTAAATAAAAGTCCCTTTGTTTACTCAAACCTAGGGGTTTAAATATATGAAATCGATCTACTCGACGTCACAAACCCACACGTGCCGACCATACGCCGACCGGAGGCCGGAAGTACCGTCACACGCTGCATGCGCCGATGGCCCATGGGAGTCCACGCACACCCATGCGCCACAAGTAAAACTGTACTTGCCTTCCTCGCGAAAACTTGTAAAAATTGCAGGTTTTCAGTCCAACTTCCAGAGCTCCAAACGAGCTCATTTCTTAACCAAAATATGTGATTCAAAAGCCAAAATAAAGTTAGGAATGCAGAGAATGGATCTACCTTCACAGAAAGTTCATATGTGGTCTGTTTTGATCAGAAATTTGGCCTGAAAGTGGCCAAATGGCCACGATTTTATATTTCCAGAAAACCTAAATTTTCTTCCTAACTTCCAGAGTTGATTTCTAACTCTTTACTTAACCAAACTTGATGATTCAAAAGCCATTTTTGAAGATAGGAATATAGAGAATAAGTTTGTACCTAATAGGAGTCCAGTTGTGGTCGAGATTGACCTGAAAATGGGTTGAAAGTGACCAAACAGTCATTGTCCTCGCCTGAAAGTTGTGTAGTTTTCACACTTCGAGTTTTCTATGTAAAACTACACGTTCAAAACACAAAAAAAGGATCAATATAAACTCATAAGGATGGAATGAAGGTTCTAAACGTTTCTCAAGGCTTACCTAAGCCGTGAATGGCCTGAAAATCGAAAAACTGAGACTCACCGAGTCAGACCTTCCGAGTTGGTGAGTCAAAACTCATCAAAACCAGATTCCAAGGACATGGTTGTGATCGTGGGACTGAGATGAGCACGATCGTGTAATTTTTGAGTTCACTCTACAAGCTTTGAGGCTTGTTCATGGCCTTGCAAGGATATGGAGCATAAGGGAATGAGAGAGAGAAGAGAGAGAGAGCTTTGAATTATTTCTTCTTTTTTCTGAGTGGGCAGTGTGAGATGGAACAGATGGGAGTGGCTGGTTTGAGTGAAATAATGGAGTTGATTGGTGAAGCAATAATGGGGTGCAAGGGTAGCTTTAAGGAAAAAAGGTAAGATAAGGTTTTCCATATTTCCTACAGTAAAAGGAAATTGAAATCTATCCGTAGCAGGTAATTTCTACTGTAAGAAATTTACGTACACTCGTAACTACGTGTACAATTTAGCTATATAGCGACAAAATAAATAAGAAAGATTTTAAGCACGTCCACGTCATTCGCCACTAGGGGCATAATCGTCAAAACACACATGCAAGGAGAAATTACATAGGAAAATTAGGGACGGGTCGTCACATAAAATTTATCACAAATACTAATCCTAAATCAAGGGATAATATTGATTACTTATATAAGTAATTTTAGGGGTAAATTGGTATGAAAATGAAAAGAAAAAAAAATGAACATGAAATATAATTGGACTCATCTCAAAAATGACTCACAAAATTGGATTAATATCAAGTTTCCCCTATATTTTTCTTTAGTGACTTGACAAAAATAAATAAATAAATAACTATAATGGGCACAAAGTGCATTCATGTATACATCAGAGATTCTAAAACTGATGCATTCATTTAAGTGCAGTTAGTGCAGTCACATATATCAGAGATGCTAAAATTGATGCATTCATTTTTATTGATAATGTCTCAAGCATCTAACAGAATATTTTATGCTACAAAATGGTAGGAGTTGCCTTGTAGCATAAAAAAGTTTAATTGTTTGATACTTATGTCTCAGGTGGACCTGCATTATGTCTTTTCCAAGGAGCAGATGGTGGGATTATAGTACCCTTCGGCTTCATAACAAAATGAAATTCTCCCGATGATATTTTGGGAAAAGGGGTTTGACTCACTCCAACTCCATGCTCTGTAGCTGCTGCACCAGATGGTTGAACTGGAGGGTCTTTTGATATTTCACCAAAACTTGATGGACATGGATCAGGTGGAGGGTTACCCTTGCTAGGACCAGATGGTGGGATTGGAAAGCCGTTCGATAGGATGTGTCTAGGTATAGCCCATCTTCCAAGCAACTGATTGCGCTTCTCTTTGGTGCCATCTGAGAAGGAAGCGGCAAAGCCTAGGGCTAGCAAAAGGAGCAAGGCCAGCCATGAAAAGTTTTGGTAGGATAGTGAGTCCCATGATAATGCTTCTCTTTCTCTCTCTCTTTCTCTTTGTTGTTGTTTCTGAACGAAAGTTATGCTATATTGTTGTGCTCATATAAGAGATTTATTTTCCTTATATGGCTTTTACCAATTTATTAGCACGTTGAATCCATGTTAGATTTGTGGTATATCTAGGGCTGGAAAAAAAACCCAAAAATCCCAAACCAAACCAAAAAAATCCCCATCCCAAACCAAAATTCCCGAAATTTTCGGGATGTAATCCCAAACCAAACCGAAATTTTCGGTATGGGATTCGGTATTCCATCTCCAATTTTCGGTATTCCCATACCAAACCGAAAAAAATTTATATATATATATATATTATTTTTTAATTATAAGAGAATTATTTCAACCATTGATTATTTTGGATTTAATCTGAGCCGTTGATTTGTTTTTAGGTCAGATCCCAAATGACTCTTCTCTTTCCGTTCATTTCATCATTTGTTTCCATCAAACAACGCAGCCCTCCTCCCTCACTGAGCTCTCATCTCATCGTCTCTGTCGAATTCTTTACTGTGTTTGTTGCCTCACAAAATATTGGGCAAACGGGAGGGGAAAGCTCCTGATTTTCGTGATTTTATCGATCTAATTTTGGGTGTGCGATTTGGGGGGGTCTCCGCTATTTTCAAATCTAGGGTACTGGGTGTTTTCTGCGCTCTTAAAAAATTGGTTTCCAAGATTTGCAGAGTTGGTGTTCTGCGTCTTCTTTTGTGCAGTTTTGGAAGGGATTTTTGTTTAAGGTGAGAAACTTGCAATGAACATCTGTGTTTTATTCGATTTCCCTTTCTTGGTGTGTTAATCTGATCCCGGTATTTTTTCTTCTTCTTTTGATTACGTTTTTAGGTGCGGAAGAACATGTATTTACTCTTTTAGATAATAAAAAACCCCCAAATTCCAGAAATCTCTAACCTTCAGCAATGATCTGGTGAGCATTTTTTGTGGTATTTTCTGTCAGATTATTTGTGTTTTCCTTGGTGTTTTTTGGGTTTGTTCAAGTTCTTGAGGAATCTTTAGTTTTTGGGTTTTTGATTGAATGTGGGAGTTAATGGGTATTTGGTAGTATTTTTCTGAAGGCAATTTTTGGGTGGGTTTCTGATTACTGTAATCAATTTTGGGTATTGTAGAATGAAATAGAAAGATAGAAGTTTGGAAACCAAGAGTAGAGCTTAAATGAAAAAAAAACCACGAGTTCTTTTTTTTTTTTTAAAGCAATTTTGGATTTTCTTTATTTACTGTTTGGTTGCTGAGCAAATTGAGTTAGTTGGTGATAAAGAAGTTTCGTACTTTTGGTTGGTTCAGCAATTTTTGGGAGTTCATGGTTTTTTGTTGTGTTAGACACTTATAACAAATGTAGATTGGATGCTTATGTAGAAATTGATAATTGTTTGGGTATGTTCTTGCTTCTCATCTCTTTTGTCAGTGTTTCTGAAAATTTTCATATCGGTACATGAGGTGAAGTCTACTTCAAATACTGGATCATGACACAATTCATGATTAACATATCTAAAGCTTATCTTTGACAGTATTGTGAATACTTATGTTTATCAGTTTATGGTACCATCAACCAGTGTTATTCTGTTTGACGGTTTTGTTTGTTACATCACCAGAGTTTTTATTATTTTGACATGAAAAAGCTTGTTTTGGTCACTCAGAAACTCTTAAGTTGTGCGTATTATAGACTGCTTGGTTTTGTTATAAACCAGGATATTTTATACTCTTCTACAATTGGCATTAACAACTTCTTTCTAGCATCGAGGATTTAGATCTATCTACTAAGAGTTGTACAAGTGTTCGGAAAATGTATCGCAATGACCCAAGCTATTTTCTTCCGTTCTACTTTTTTATGGTTTGCAATCTGCAGAGATTTGCTTTTCTTTTTCATTGTATTGCTTGTTTTATTGATCCATGCTGTTTCTTGAAAGAGGAAAGTGATTTTCTTTCCTTTACACTGCAATAATGATAATATCAAGAGTAAAGTACAAAAAATTACCTCAACTATTGGTTCACGGCACTTTCATACCCCATCTTTTTAAAATGACAATGTCATACCTCATCTTACGAATTTGTGTCAATGTCGTACCTCCGTCAATTTTTCTGTTAATTTTTCGGTTAAGTGCTGATGTGGCTAGAGACGGGGCCCATTCACTAATCCAACTGGATTAAAAAATTATTAAATATATTTTTAATAATTAAAAATTAAAAAAATAATTTTTTTTATTATTAAATCTCTCTCTCTCTCTCTCTCTCTCTCTCCTTTTGTCTCCGTGAACCCATTCCCATCTCCCCCCCCCCCACCCCGACCCCTTCCCGTTCCCCTTCCGTGCAACCCCCCACCCTTCCCCACCCATGTCAACCTTCTTTCCTTTTGTCTCCGTGAAGCTCCGGGGCACCCAGAGGACACCCAACCCAGATTCGGCGAGCCATGGGTGTGCGAGCCCAAGTCTCGGGTGGGGACGAACTGGGTTTTGATTTTTAGTTTTTTTTTTTTCATTTCGTTTCTGTGCAGCAGGGGAACAAGATGGGGGAGGAGAGAGAGGGGGTGGGGTGGGAAGCGTGTCGCGCAGGGGAGAGGGGGTGGAGTGGGGTTGGGTGGGAAGCGGGTCGCGCGGGGGAGAGGGGCGGGTTGGGTGGGAACCGGGTTTGGGGATGCAGGGAAGAGAGAGATGCGAGAGAGATGGGGGAGAGAAAGAGAGAGAGAGAGAGAGAGAGAGAGAGAGAGAGAGAGAGAGAGACGGGTTTGGGGAGCAGGGAAGAGAGAAATGCGAGAGAGATGGGGGGAGAGAGAAAGAGAGAGAGATATATATATATATATATATATATATATATATATATATATATATATATATATATGGGGGGAGAGAGAGAGAGAGTTAATAATAAAAAAAAATTAATTTTTAATTATTAAAAATATATTTAATAATTTTTTAATCCAGTTGTATTAGTGAGTGGATCCCGCAGGTAGCCACGTCAGCACTTAACAGAAAAATTAACAGAAAATTTGACGGAGGTACGACATTGACATAAATTCGTAAGATGAGGTATGACATTGTCATTTTAAAAAGATGGGGTATGAAAGTGTCGTGACACCAATAGTTGACGTAGTTTTTTGTACTTTAACTCTAATATCAACTATCAAGTGCACTGATTGGTTAGGTCTTAATCTACTGTTAATGTGATGGAAAAAACTTAACTTTATAATTGGAGTGCTCTGCTTACTGTTTTGGGTGTGCAGATCATATTGGTTACTCATCCTAGAACTAGTGACTTGAGGGAATCATTGAAGTACATTTACAACTTGTATGTCGAGTATGTTGTGAAGAACCCGCTCTACTTAAGGTATAAATTCAGTATTTTTTTATATTGTTCACTATTCTTTTGGACACAACTTAGGGTATAAATTCAATATTTTTTTATTATATTATCCCGTGTATAAAACAGTTTTTTTTAACTGAAAATAATAATATTGACACATGCATTTTCACGTGTTTTTTATTATAGAGAACTAATATTAATCACTTACTTTCTGATGCAGGTTGTTGATCCAAGTATTCAAGTCCGAGTCCGAGTGTCACTCTCACCCCAAATTAGGTAATTAATTTAGTGTTTTGAAACAAGTTGGTTTTTATTTGCTTTCTAGTTCAATTACACAAGTACCAACAAGAAGGGATCAACCACAAGCATCAACAAGATCAAGGGGCCGAAGAGTCCAACAATCTTCATAAATTTTAGGCTTTGTTTTTTTGCTTTTGGTTTGTAACTTAATTATTGAAACTTTGGCTTGTAACTAATTTTTTTTTCTTTTGAGTTTGTTACTTTATTTATTTTAAAACCTTGGCTTGTAACTAATATTTTTGTTTTTGGATTTGATACTTAATTTATTTTTATTCATGCTTGTGTAGTAGAAATTAAATATGCATGTGTAGTAGAAATTAAATAGGCAGATATGAGCTGTTGAATTGACTACACAATTGGACATATTCATTTAATCCTACAGGCTACAGCTGCCCAAAATTGTTTTTTGTTGAATCAGGTTAAGCCCATATGGGCTATTGATTGAGTCTTGCGTGACTACACAATTGGACAGATTCTAGGCTGGAGCGGACAGATTCTGGGCGTGGCCCAATTTTGGCTTTTTGTCCAAAAGCCCACAACTATTTCAGGATTCCCGATTTGTCCCGAAATCCCGAAACTATTTCGGGATTCTCGAAAATTGGGATTCCCGAAATTTTGGTTTGGGATCGGGATTGAAATTGAGATTCCCGAAAATTTTGGTTTGGAAATCGGGACAAGGGTTTCGGTATGGGATCCCATACCGAACCACCCCTAGGTATATCAATTTGTATTCTATTGTTTTTGGTGTGTATATTCATATGAATCCATTAAATTTTTTTCCTTTTGAGGTTTAGCAACTACAGAATTTCACCAACTATATACAACTTATGGAAGGATGGGAGGAAATGATACAACCAACTAGCTTTTAATTTATTTGTATCAAATTCGACTCACTTGAATTTGCGGCGTATAAAAATATTAAGACTAACTAACCTTTAGTTTATTGGTACACATTTCAACTCATTTGAATAACGGTGTATATGAGAAAATATTAAACGAATTGGCCTTTAATTTTCCGCCAAATTCACGTCATCAATCGACAACATCACAGCAAATGACAACATTAAATTATGGTGGCCAGCGGAAAATACGACACAGGGTTTTTGCTTTTGTTGGTATAACTGCTCACATTAGTTTGCACAGAGCGTTCATGTGTCACATGAGTTTCGAGTGAAAGCTACCACTCATGCAGTGGGAAGTAAGGACCCGCAGGTCTTCTGCTATAGGTAGTGTTATTTGATTGCAATAAATATCAAATTCGACTCACATGAATATATTGCAAATTTGATAAACAGTTGTAATTATGTAGTCGATGAGCATTCTTTTCTACCCCTATAGTCATACACACCAACACTTTTTTTCTCTAACAAAGACCATCCCATTTATTCATCTTCTCATGAAACTACAATTTCCAGTCTTCATTTACATATTCTATTTAAACTCGTCGACCGAAAAAACGAACAGGAGAAAAACTTCAGTTGAAATTCTTGGCCTTCTATACTACATAACCACTACCTGTGCTACTAGCTCATCTATCAACTTCCTCTCTACTTCCCTACCTATTACGTCTATTTCATCTCCAAAATCCATCCACAGCGAGTCCCGTTGCAGCTCTTTCTCCAGATTGTCCTCAATCGCATTCTCTTCTTGGCTTGCTAGCAACTTGCGCAGAACATCTTCAAGTGCACTTTTATAAATCCATTTGGTGTTGAAAATTTTTTTTTTTTTAAGATCAACGGCCCAAGGCAGCCTCACTTTAATGACACCGATACTGACCCCAACTTTACTACCTGCCCAATCTGTCAGGTGTGGGGCACCCATTCACGTGTAACCTCATTTAGTGGTTCACACGTGGAGATCCACACATTGGCAATTGAAACTCAGAGATCGACTCCATATGGAGTCCAAACTTGTTTTCAATCTTTTCTGGAAGTAACTCTTAAGAACTCAGAGGTCGGCTCTATGTTAAGAGTCCAAGCTGTTTCCAAGTCCAAAATTCCTGGTGACAAGCCCATAACCGTGGGCCCTGATAAAGGTTCTAAAAAACGTTAGGCGCTAGTCGGGCGGTGGACAAGCGCCTAGGCGGCTAGGCGGAGTTTAAGCGGGCGCCTAGGAGGATTTAGGTAAATTTCTTATATATTTTATGAATTAATTAAATTTACTATATCAAATGTAAATAATTATTGACTAATATGCTATTTCTTATAAAAGAATATACATATATGAATGTTTTATGTACATATAGGATATGCTTGCCTAGAAAAAAACATATTATCTAAATAATTTATAATTATATAAGATTTACACACACACACACACACAATAAATATCCCAAACTTTTAAAAGTATAAAAAGCCCACCTACTCAAACCACCCATCTCACCTCTACTCTTTCACATCACCTGTCCACTTGGGTGGTTTTCATAATTAAAACCATCACAGTCGATGGTTTTCTAATTAAAACCATCTACTTTTGACTTTGGATTTGAGACCACACCTCACCTCTGCAGACAAGCTGCAGATGGTTTCTTAATTAAAACTGTCTGAAATGTTTAAGTCTCTCTCTCTCTCTTTCTTTCTCTTCACGCTCTCTCTTCTCTCATCTTCACAGCTCTGAAATGTTTAAGTCTTTCACTCTCTTTCTCTTCGACTCTCTCTGTGAATTAGTCGTTGTTGTTGTTGTTTCAGTGTTAGCAATTTGAAGCAGCAAGCTTTCGACACTCCCAAAGCAAAAAAAAAATAATAATGAGGCCTTCGATCTCCATTGCCAGATCCTTACACCGAGTCGCTCGCCGCAGCTACTCATCCGCCTCCGTCCCCGAACCGAAGGTCGCCGTTCTCGACGCCGATGGCAGCATCGGCCAGCCCCTCACCCTCCTCATGAAGCTCAACCCTCTCTCTCTCTCTCTCTCTTCTCGCACTCTTCACAGACGAGCTGCAGATGCATTTTTCTTCCCTCGTCTTCACAGAGACGAGCTGCAAAAATTCACTGGTTGTCTCTCTCTCTCTCTTCGCACTCTCTCTTCCCTCATCTTAATAGAATATGAAATTATGAATTAGAAGTTAGAAACTTAGAATAGAAAAAAAAGAAAAGAAAAAAAAAAACCACCCACCCACTAGCACCACCTAGGCGGCCACCTAGAGCTCGGCTGATTTGCACTAAAACGCCTCGGATGGTGTCTGCCTAGGGCGTTTTTTAGAACACTGGCCCTGATACCATGTTGAATATTTTTTTAGATCGACGAGCTCGAGGGAGCTCCACTCTAACGATACCGGTACTGTCCCCAACTTTTTTTTAGATCGACGGGCCCATGAGCCCCACTCTAACGACACTAATATTGTCCCAAACTTTACCATCCAATCCGTCAGGTATGAGGTTTTACCACAAAATGCCTCAATATTAGTTAGATGTGGTACTGGTAACACTAAACGATGTACAGCGAGCCAAGTGTACAAGTGTTCATTTTTTCCAGAAAACTAGTTTATAAATCATCAAATCCTACTTATAACATCACTTCACTTCATGCTTCTATTGATATATATTTTTTTATATATTTATATTTCTGCTGCGTCAACTACTACCAAACTTAAACAACGTTGCACTTTATATCGCGTATACATACACTTCAAAGTACGAGTGACGATACTTCTCTTCAAATATTATTAATCATGCTAGTGAGTTTGAATATTATTAATCAAGATACCCGATTTTGAATATTAATAGTTTCCCTTTGTTTTTCCAGGCCAAAAAGAAAACGAAACCAAGGTGCCTGAACTGATGCATTCATTTTATTGATTGGACCTCAAACAGGTGAGCTCACACAATTACTGTATGCCACTAGAACAAGATTGTTGAATTCCCAAAAACGAGAGCATTATCGTATGAATCACTGATTTTATAGGATCCATAGTATGATATTTTATATCATAGGCTTAGGTCTGGATATACAAGAACATAATAAAGGCCAAAGTTAAAAAGGAGAAATTGAAATGGAGCTATATATGATTTGACTGCAAGAAAATTGGACAAGGGGGTGAGTATGCCTTTTACCTACACTGTTAGCCACACATACGTCTTTACCCACCTCATTTTGTACACATTGTTAGTGAAACTTGATTGTGCTGGGTTTTTATTTACTGGAAACTGAATAGAAGCAAAGCAAAGATAGAAGAAGCTGAAACGACAGTTTTCTTTCTTGTTCACTCGTGCAAAAGTTTTGCAGAGGAATATTTCTACAATTCTGAAAAAATGAGCACTAACTCTGCTTTACATTAACTGATGGCCTTAGCTCTAGGACCACACAAAATAAACACTACATTTCATCTTAGTCACTCATCTACCTAATTACATGGATCAAACAACACATGGCACTCATGGCCTTACATCTTTTGGCTTTACACTTGGCAGATATACTCAAGTGAATACACACATTAAACTCATCTTATTTCTAATACTCAATCAGCTAGAGACTTATAATTCAACACTCCCCTTTAAGTCTTGAGCTGATTTCACTCCAAGCATGCTCCTGAGATAATTGAACCGATCTTTAGGCAGAGGTTTTGTGAAAATATCAGCTAGTTGCTCATTAGTTGGACAGTACACCAGATCAATGATGCCATCCTTCAGTGCATCCTTGATGAAATGGTATCTTCTGTTAATGTGTTTGGTCTTTTGATGGAACACAGAGTTCTTGGTGATTGCAATTGCTGAGGTGTTGTCACAGTGCACTAGAGTGGCTTCGGTTTGAAATTTACCAAAGTCTTCAAGAACAAATCTCAACCAAATGGCTTGAGTAGTTGCTTCTGAAGCACTGATGTACTCTGCTTCTGCGGTGGAAAGAGCTACACAATTTTGCTTCACGGATGCCCATGAGAATACTCCACTACCAAAGGAGAAGGCATAACCAGAAGTACTTTTACTGTCCTCAATTGATCCACTCCAGTCACTGTCACAGAACCAATTAACATTGAGTTCTTACCCTTCACATATTCCAGACCATAATCTAGTGTGCCCTTAATGTATCTTAGCACTCTTTTAGCAGTTCCAACATGCTTACTGGTAGGGCAGTGCATAAATCTGGCTAACAGACTAGATGCATACATAATATCAGGCCTGGTTGCAGTAAGATATAGGAGACTTCCCACCATACTTCTGTATAACTCTTCACTTGCTGCACCACTTCCATCATCCGTGGTTAACTTCTCAGTTGCAACCAGTAGAGTAAGCACAGATTTGCACTCTTTTAGACCAAATTTGTCTAATAAAGAGCTTGCATATTTCTTTTGGTTAATGAAAATGCTTGAAGTTGTTTGAATTATTCCCATTCCAAGGAAATGATGAAGAATACCCAAATCAGTCATCTCATACTTTCGTTTCATGTCTTCCTTGAATTCTTCAAGCATTTGTTTGTTACTCCCAATATAGATTATGTCATCCACATAGATCGACACAATCAAAATGTCTTTCTCTTCTGCCTTGATGTACAGTGTTGGTTCACTTAAACTTCTTGTAAAACCACACTGTGAGAAATATGTATCAATCTCTCCATACCAGGCTCGTGGTGCCTGTTTTAGACCATACAAGGCTTTGTGGAGTTTATATACTCTGTCTTCCTCCCCTTTAGCTACAAAACCATCAGGCTGCTCTACATAAACCTCCTCCTCTAGAACACCATTTAAAAAAGCAGATTTGACATCAAGTTGATAGAGTTTCCAACTCTTTTGTGCAGCCAATGCTATAAGGGTTCTGATTGTATCTAACCGAGCAACAGGAGCAAAGGTCTCATTGTAGTCTATTCCTGGTTTCTGGGCATATCCCTTTGCAACAAGCCTTGCCTTGTTCTTTTGCACAGTTCCATCCAGGTTGAGTTTGGTTTTAAACACCCATTTTACTCCAATTATAGGCTTGTTACTTGGCCTGTCTACTAACTCCCAGGTTTCATTCTTTTCAATCATGGAGAGCTCATCCTTCATAGCATTCATCCAAGATTCATCCTTAGCCGCATCTTCATATTTCTCTGGTTCTATAATGCACAGATTACATTGAGCAAGTACATCATCCAGCTTTCTCCATTTTAATGGAGTATGATCAAATGACTGAGTGTCACTCACACCTGCACTTGACTGTGAGTTGATCTGTGTATCATCAATACCACTTGCAGCTTCTTCCAATATGCCAGATGATAAACTACTTGAAACTTGAGTGTCATTTTCTGTATTCTCACTTCTTGGTGTATCAACAGAGTCAAACTCATAAATAGGCAGTGACATATGTCTTTTTGTGCTTCTTTCCCAATCCCAAGCTGAGTTTTCATCGAACACAACATCTCTTGACAGGATCAGTCTTTTAGAGATTGGATCAAATACTCTGTACCCTTTCTCACATTTTGCATATCCAACAAAGACTCCTTTTATACTCTTGGGTTCTAGCTTGTGTCTTAGCTCGGATGGAGTATGAACATAACAAACTGAGCCAAAAACCTTCAAATGAGCAATACCTGGTTTCCTTTTGTTGTAAGCTTCAAAAGGTGTTATGCTATCCAGCGATTTGGTAGGACATCTGTTTAATATATATACTGCAGTGTGCACAGCTTCTGCCCACATATAGTAAGGCATTCCTTTGTCATGAAGCATAGACTTGGCCATTTCAATCACAGTTCTGTTTTTTCTTTCAACTACTCCATTTTGCTGTGGAGTGTAAGAGAGAGACAGTTGCCTTTGGATTCCCTCTGTGTCACAGTATTGATTGAATTCATTTGATAAGAACTCCCCTCCTCTATCACTCCTTACACATTTTACCCTCATACCACTTTGCAACTCAGTCATGGCCTTGAATTTCTTAAAACAAGTAAGAGCTTCATATTTGAATCTAAGAAAATACACCCATATCATCCTGGTTGCATCATCTACAAGCAACATGAAATACTTGTTTCCTCCAGTAGACTCGTTTCTCATCGGTCCACACAAATCAACATGAACCAATTCAAGTGGAGCACCTGCTCTTTGTGCTTGACCACTAGGAAACCTTTCTCTGTGTTGCTTACCATATTGACAGCCTTCACAAACTTTGTCATACTCATCTAGATATGGTAAACCATGAACCATGTCTTTATCCTTCAATTTCTTGATTCCACCAAAGTTTAGGTGACCTAATCTTCTGTGCCAAGTCAGGGAACAATGAGCAAAACTAGTCTTCAACACAAGTTGTTTCTCAGGCCGTAGAGATAGAAGATAGCACCTGTTTTCTTTCATTTTTACACGGATAATTTGACATTTGAGAGAAGGACCATCAAAAACAGTACACATATGTCCACCAAACACAAGATAATATCCGTGCTCATCCATTTGTCCTACACTTAATAGATTCTCTTTCAAACCAGGTAAGTACATGACTTCTCGGATGTATTTTCTTCCTCTGTTAGTCTCAATTTCCAGTGATCCCATTCCTGCCACATTAACTAACACTCCTGTTGGCATTTGAACTTTTCCTGCAACATTTGTATTCACATCAACAAGAAGATCAACATTTCCTGTCATATGATTACTGCAGCCATTATCTATGTACCAATCTCCATTAACCTTAGTCTCAGCAACTGCACAATTTGCATAAAATATGTTTCCTGTCACTTCCATTTTACTTGCACAGTTTGCCTTTTGAACAGACTTTCCAACAGTACACTCTCTGGCCCAATGATCAAATCTATCACAGTTATGGCACTTGGATTTCCCCTTATATCTACAGTCACCATAATGAAACTTTGAACACACTTTACGTTGAGGTTTTACACTCTCTTGACCCATAACATGTGAGGAAGTATTATTCTGTGCAGCATTTGTGAATGATTTTTTCTGAAACTTTAGTTTTGAATCCCACTTCTTACCCTTTTGATTCCAATTTCTCTGTGGTTTAAAAGTACTAGACTGAGCATAACTTCGATTCTGCCCTTTTGAATTAACAGTAAGAGAAGAAAATGCTCTCTCAGTTGCATCTGAAGAATGCAAATCAAACCTCTGCTCTTGACTCTTCAATATAGCTAGTACCTCTTGCAGTTCAACAGATTCTAAACATTTGGTGTTTTCTATCACTAAGCATATAGGATCATATATCTTAGTGAGACTAATTAACACCTTCTGAACTAATCTCTCATTTGACAGAGTTTCACCAAACGTCTTCATTTGATTAATCAGATCATTTAAACGAGTAAGATACCCAGTCAAGGATTCATCATCACGCATTCTAGTGTATTCAAATTCTCGTCTAAGATTTTGGAGTTTCACAGATCTTACCTGATCCCCACCGTGATATTCGCCATATAACAGATCCTATGCCATTTTTGCTGAGTCTGCGTTTGCGATTCGAGGCAAGATCTGATCGGAGACTGCGCTTTGAATGATTCTGAGAGATTTTGCATCTTTCATGAAGATTGCAGCCATTTGCTCATCATCGTCAGCATCAACATCTGTATCTTCATTAGTCTTAGCTTTCTTCTTCTTTGAATCGAAACCGAAATCCCTTTTTCCACCAGATTCCATAGTCCATGTGACTTGAAAATGGTAACCATTTTGATTCTCCAGAACTCGTAGTTCTCACCGGAAAAGATCGGGGTCCTCACTTCAGCACTCCAAGATCCAGCCATCGTGAGCTTGTGTGAATCCAGAAACACGTAGTTCTTAGATCACAGACAAACTCCGGCAAACTTCACCGAGTCCAGAAACGGTGATGTTTGAGTTCACATAAACACGCCCAGATCTAATCGAGACCAGGCTCTGAGGCCATGTTAGTGAAACTTGATTGTGCTGGGTTTTTATTTACTGGAAACTGAATAGAAGCAAATTAAAGATAGAAGAAGCTGAAACGACAGTTTTCTTTCTTGTTCACTCGTGCAAAAGTTTTGCAGAGGAACATTTCTACAATTCTGAAAAAATGAGCACTAACTCTGCTTTACATTAACTGATGGCCTTAGCTCTAGGACCACACAAAATAAACACTACATTTCATCTTAGTCACTCATCTACCTAATTACATGGATCAAACAACACATGGCACTCATGGCCTTACATCTTTTGGCTTTACACTTGGCAGATATACTCAAGTGAATACACACATTAAACTCATCTTATTTCTAATACTCAATCAGCTAGAGACTTATAATTCAACACACATAATATTTTGGAGCATCTTCAATGTGACGATACAAATTTGAGATGCACAAATTATATTACTTACCATTTTATTACATTTTTGGAGAGTGTAAATAGGAGTTCTACGACAATAGCAGAGATGCAAATTTAGAATCCAATTTCATTTCTCTTTGACTAGCAAGATCCGCACCACCAAATGATGTAAAAGAAAGATGTAACTTTAGGTTTTTTGTTTACATTTTCTAGCCAAGATGGATATTTTATATATCTCCACAAGAAAGTTTTCCAGCCAACCAAAAACATAAAATACACATTTCAAGACATTTTGCTTCTTCCATTAACAATTTTCTTTAGTGAGTTGAAAAAAGAAAAAAAAAACTATATGTGGGCACAGAGTGCATTCATATATATCAGATATTCTAAAACTGATGAATTCATTTTAGTGCTGTTAGTGCAATCATCTATATCAGAGCAGCTAAAATTGATGCTTTCATTTTTATTAATAATATCTCAAACATCTAACATAATATTTTATGCTACAAAATGGTAGGAGTTGTTTTGTAGCATAAAAAAGTTTAATTGTTTGATACTTGTGTCTCAGGTGGAGCTGCATTATGTCTTTTACCAGGAGCAGAAGGTGGGATTATGGTACCCTTTGGCTTCATAACAAAATGGATTTCTCCCGATGATATTTTGGGAAAAGGGGTTTGATTCACTCCAACTCCATGCTCTGTAGCTCCCGCATCAGATGGTCCAACTGGAGAGCCTTTTGATAATTCACCAAAACTTGATGGAAATGGATCAAGTGGAGGGTTACCCTTGCTAGGACCAGATGGTGGGATTGGAAAGCCGTTCGATAGGATGTGTCTAGGTATAGCCCATCTTCCGAGCAACTGATTGTGCTTCTCTTTGGTGCCATCTGAGAAGGAAGAGGCAAAGCCTAGGGATAGCAAAAGGAGCAAGGCCAGCCATGAAAAGTTTTGGTAGGATAGTGAGTCCCATGATAATGCTTCTCTCTCTCTCTCTCTCTCTCTCTCTCTCTCTCTCTCTCTCTCTCTCTCTCTCTCTCTCTCTCTCTCTCTTTGTTGTTGTTGTTTCTGAACGAAAGTTATGCTATATTGTTGTGCTCATATAAGAGATTTATTTTCCTTGTATGGCTTTTACCAATTTATTAGCACGTTGAATCCATGTTAGATTTGTGGTATATCAATTTGTATTCTGTTGTTTTTGGTGTGTATGTTCATATGAATCCATTAAATTTTTTTCCTTTTGAGGTTTAGCAACTATGGAATTTCACCAACTATATACAACTTATGGAAGGATGGGAGGAAATGATACAACCAACCAGCTCTTAATTTATTTGTATCAAATTCGACTCACTTGAATTTGCGGCGTATAAAAAATATTAAGATTAACTAACCTTTAGTTTATTGGTACACATTTCAACTCATTTAAATAACAGTGTATATGAAAAAATATTACAACGAATTGGCCTTTAATTTTCCGCCAAATTCACGTCATCAATCGACAACATCACAGCAAATAACAACATTAAATTATGGTGGCCAGCGGGAAATACGACACAGGGTTTTTGCTTTTGTTGGTATAACTCACATGAATTTCAAGTGAAATCTACCACTCATGCAGTGGGAAGTAAGGACCCGCAAGTCTTGTAATATAAGTAGTCTTATTTGATTGCAATTAGTATCAAATTCGACTCACATGAATATATAGCAAATTCGATATACAGTTGTAATTGACCCCCAGGCCCGGCCCAGGCCCAGTGCCACAGGGACAACTGTCCAGGGCCCAAAAATAAAGGGGGCACCAAAAACCAAAAACCCAACTACCTAGGTATTAAAAAAAAAATTGGACCAGAGCCCAAATAGGGGCTAGTGGAGGGCAAAAGCCCAAGTTTGCCAAAAGGTCACTCAGTATAAAAAAAAATTAAAAAAAAAGTCATGACAGGGACCACTCGGTCCCCACTCCCCAATTAACCCTAACTTCTAACAAATACTCAAATTCCATCGGCTAGCTGCAATAGTGAATAGTGATTTATTATTGTTTTGTTCCCCACTTCCACACCACCCCCACCCCCCCCCGGGGGCCCCTGCTCTGCCGTGCCACTGTGACTCAATTGCAAGCTGCTGTGCGCAGCCAGGAGTCCTTCCTCCTCAGCTTTGCGTGACAACACCATTTACCATTCATTGGGCATTGAAAATTGGCTACAAATGCATTCACTCATCACCAACTCTTTTGAGTTTTGAGGTAAACTAATTTTTAAAATTTGAATTATCAATTCCTAATTTAATATAAAACTTTGCAAGTGACATAGAATTATATGATAATTGATGTATAGAATTGTTGTTATTGATGAATTGAATTATTTAATTTCAAACCCAATTTTTAGGTTCAATTTTATCAATTTTTATATGTTATAATATGTGTTAGTGTTTTTATAATATATAATATGTGTTAGAATGATAATTTTGATAGGAAATTTTTGTTACATCATGTGTAGGTAATTTTTGCAAACAAATTACCGAAGCCATGTTTTTTAGGAAACAACTCTCTGGTAATATGAAAAGGAAAAAAAAGGCAAAGGATAACGAAATTGCAGAAAGTTTAAGAGGATCTTTTAATAAATTTTAACAACTCTCTGGTAATATGAAAAGGAAAAAAAAGGCAAAGGATAACGAAATTGCAGAAAGTTTAAGAGGATCTTTTAATAAATTTTTCTCTACAAAGAATGAGTCGGATGAAAATTTGAGGGAAAATGATGTTGGGGAGTCTCATGACCATGAAAATGGTGGTGATTTAGAAGAAAATGTTGGTGATGAGTCTCAAGACCATGAAAATGGTAGTGATTTAGAGGAAAATGTTGGTAATGAGTTTGAAGACCATGAAAATGGTGGTGATATAAATTTAAATGTTGATGATGATCATATTGGTGTAGAGGAAAATATTGAATCTCTTGAACCTATTTACCAAAAGACAATTTTTTAAAGGTTGAAATTTCAAGGAGCTTTGCTAGGAGTGGTTGTATATGATTGTATTTTTTATTGTCAGGGTTTAGGTACTATGTCCCCCCGTTGTATATTTTCACAAGTAATATAATTTGGGCGTGAGGGCCTAGCCCCCCAGTTTCGACTGGGTTCCAGCCCTCGTTAAATATTTTTTTTAAAACATATGTTTCCGTATTAAAAAAGGGCACTTTTTGAGTTTTCGCACTGGGCACCCAAAATCTCAGGACCGGCCCTGTTGACCCCATTGTAATTATGTAGTCGATGAGCATTCTTTTCTACCCCTATAGTCATACACACCAACACCTTTTTTCTCTAACAAAGACCATCCCATTTATTCATCTTCTCATGAAACTACAATTTCCAGTCTTCATTTACATATTCTATTAAAACTCGTCGACCGAAAAAACGAACAGGAGAAAAACTTTAGTTGAAATTCTTGGCCTTCTATACTACATAACCACTACCTCTGCTACTAGCTCATCTATCAACTTCCTCTCTACTTCCCCACCTATTACGTCTATTTCATCTCCAAAATCCATCCACAGCGAGTCACGTTGCAGCTCTTTCTCCAGATTGTCCTCACTCGCATTCTCTTCTTGGCTTGCTAGAAACTTGCGAAGATCATCTTCAAGTGCACGTGTATTAATCCACTTGGGACCAATTCTTTTGTTCGCAGGCCTCACCCATGGGTGTGGATCAGTGAATTGCTCAAACATCTCCAGGAGCCCTGAATTTACTCGGTCAAACAGTAACTTTCTCTCGGACTTTGGCCAAGAAGTCTGACCATAGTACTTCTCCAGTTCTTCGAATAGTAAATGACTCATAGGAGATTCTGGAGTGTGACATATTGCCAAGAAGGTAGCCGGACCAGTGTTGTTTAAACCAGATTCAGTTAAAATATCGGCCAAGTATACAGATTCCCAGCTCTCTTCATCTTTGCGAAGCCCTCTTGCATCTGAACACGATGTAGATCCATCACCGTCTTCATCACTCGAGACTTCTATGTGTGGTTCTGATTCCAACTTGAGTAGCTGAAGCTGCATCCGAAGCCCTAGAAACCAAACAAAAAGATGAAAACTAAAGCAAACAAAAGGAATAGGCCAATTAAATAAAGGAATGCACAACACAGTAGGAAAACAAGTAAATCATATTTGTAAGCAAACTCAACACGGATTCAGTTCAAACCAAAATTAACTCCCATCAATGACTAAAGCATATCCTTTCCCAACACTTACACTTGAAATTGCGTGCTTACTTATGAGTATTCATTATAAAAAATAAAAATCAACTGACTTCTCGCACATGATATATTGATATAAACATAGCAACGTTTTACTTGGCTAGCAAGTATCATCTTACTATCAAGGCTTCATCACAATAATCTAGATACGAATTAGCACCAACAAATTCTATGGATACTGGAAGAAGGCAATAGCCTTTTGTAGCACCTACATATTCATAGGGAAACTGACACTAGAAACAAAAGAATTAATAATCAAAATAAATGGCCTTGCAATTACCTTGCAGGTCAGCACTGACACTCTCAAAGCATTCAGAACTAGATGACACATCATCAGTAAAAGGAACTTCCAGAACTGAAACCGGACTGGGCTGCTCAGCCTCCTTGGAGCTTGCAGGAGATTCGATTCCAGGCACAGAATGGTTAGAGGGGACTGCCTGTTCATCAGGGGGCCTGATTGATGGTTCCTGGAAATTTAATGGAATATTTGAGAGAAAATTTTTAATGTTTAATACAAAGCCCTGCTTTCAACCGAGCAGGGAAGGAATTTCAAACACAGAGATGCGACATACGTATAAAGTATGATGCAGCCACTTGTTGGTATAAATGGTGATAAAATAGTGAACATCCGACAATGAGTAATATGCAACATACACATGTTTTCAGGAGCATCAAAGATGAAATTATATAAGATTTTTTAAGAATCGGTTCCTGAAATATCTACAGAAATAGGCCTCCAATAATTCCATATCATTGCAGCACTGATAATATCATACTGCACAAGTAAAAGCCCAGCAGAAAAATTAAACACCCACCTGGGGAATTAGGTTATCTTGGTGACTACCAGAAGAATCACCTTCTACTGACATATGAGATGATAATTCTGGAAGTAACACATCGGGAGTTTCACCAGGCATGGATGCATCCACATCCACCAAATTTGCAGAAACTGGAGTTGTATCCATAGCATTACAAGGTGGTGACTCAAAGACTGCAACATTCTTCTGGGGTTGATTGTTCTCTTCAAAGTCAGTTCTATCTTTATTCTCAGTAGTATGAGTTTCAGGTGAAATGTCAATAGCTTCCCTACTTAAGGAGTGAGACAAATAAGAAATTTTGTTGCTGGATCTAGACAGTTTATGGGCACCTTCTCTAAGATCAAGATGACCAGTCACTGTGCGGTGTCTTTCGTGCGGGACTGTCTCCTTTGGCATCAGATACTTGTCATCGTGTACAGTTTCACACCACATACTTGTTTTAAAACTTGCAAACGCAGTAGATGAAGAAGGAAGAGATTTTGATCTTGATAAACTATTGATGCATCCATCCTTCCAACCATCCCTACTGCTGATACCCAGAGGTCCACCCCACCGTGCAGGTGCATCTTCAGTGGAAAACGTATCTCTGAATCCTGCCTCGCCAATCATGGCATTCAAATTAGCAGCTCGTGTTTCCTTGTCTGGGACAGCAAGCATTTCACCAAGTGTGCTGCCCCTGCTAACGGGTCCCACTTCTTGGGACTTGTGAGTCATCTTCCACCTCTCCGAGAGCCTCTTCTTGGCCTCTCTACTCACAGATGATTCAGTCGAGCACGATGATGAAGGCCTGGAGTGGTTACTTATGTGAAATGAATGCCTGGAAGACACCAACATCACCTCTGACTCATTTGCAGATTCATTCTCAGACATGCTACAACAACTCTCATCACCAGCATACCCTTTCAAACCAGAGGAGGAAAGCCGCACAGAATTACTGCTAAATTTATTACTCATTTTCCTTGTGATTTCCTTGGCAACTTCTCTAGATTCTCTGGACTTGTGCCTCAGATGCCCATCATTATCTTGGATATTTTTCCTTCCCCGTGATTCTGCCTCCCTATCCCTAATGCTCGGAAATTCAGTGTGTTTGCTTCCATCTAACATAGAAGCATGAGGAGAACAAGGTGATGTTTTGGTAGCATTCAGCACCTTCCCAAGGTTTGGTTTCAGAACAACTATCCTTGTAGGATGAATGGCAGATTCAATTTTCACTTCCGGTCGGCTTAGAGATGATTTAGGAGGATTATGACCAGCATGTCTACTGTCAGAGTGGCTAGGAAAAGAATCGCGATGCTTCTGCGGAGATTCAGAGCAATGCTTCTGCTCTCTCGCTGATGTGAAGCCAAGGTCAATGTTTTCATACTTCTGAACTTCTGATGACTTCATAGATGCTATGCGACCACAACGGGATTGAGGAACACTGTGCAGATCACGCAGATGTTTAGCAAACAATGAGTCTGGTTGCTGAAGGAATTTCAATAGAAGATCCTTGTTAGATTCCAGCACCTCAAGCGCATCATGGAATTCCTTTGAATCCTGTAGCCTCTCATCAGTTGAAAGGCGTTTTGCATCCATGAACTTCTGTCGTACAAAAGCCATTTCAGCATCACTGAGCTTTGGGTCAGCAGTTCCTCGTGATGAGTAACCCTTTGAAGTTTCATAAACTTCAAACACATCCTTGAATTCTTGCTGCACCCTTGAGTTCTTCCTGGACGAGCGGCGTTCATAAGAAATACTGTTTCGGTGCTCTGTCTCTTCCGATCTTGACTTCTGAAAATAATTCCCCGAAATGCCTTTCGGTTGTCTATGAGCAGGCTGCTGAGGTGGCAGCCCATCAAGACCCATCAATTTGGCAATTACGCTTGGTGATCTCCTTCTGGGTTCAATTTCTCTCACCATCTCCTCAGCTAATAACTTCTTTATTGGAGTTCCAACAGCTTGCTGTGAAGATCTCCAGCCCAATTCAAAGGGGAACTGCAACGACAAAATTGACACACTTCATCATGCATGTCATATTGTAATTATTTTCAATACCAATATATATCCAAAGGAGGGGAAAATCTAGAAAAAAAAACCAAAGAAAGCGGAATCTACTCTGTTCCAGATATAAAATGAATTGACAAAACAAACAACAAAATAAAATTAGTAAATTAGAAAAAGCACCCCGAGAACTCTTTAAGTTTTATAGAAAAACACTTCACTAGCTCAATTGGAGAAAAAGAAAAGCCCCCCTCCCCCCCATCATCAAGTCAATTGGGTTTATTTTTCTTAACTATTGGTTTCGAAGTGTTCTTTCTCTAACGTGTAATGTTATGAAGGGCCTACACATAACTAAGAAGTAGAAAATGAGATTACCGAGTCTTCGCCGGTAGAGCCACTACTGCAAGAACACGAATCAGAGGCCAAGTTCGGAATGTGTTTCTGTTTCTGAACCTGCCTGTTTCCTGAAAACAAAACCCCCAAACAACATCTGGATCAACATTTCAAAGCATGGACATATTGAGAAGTATACACTCCATAAAATTTTGCAAGTAATTAGAAATCATCAAATGAATTAGAATCCAACCCAGTAAAGTAGATGAAATTTCAATCAAAAGAAAAGGGAAACATGGCAATCAATGTCTGGAAAATAGCATGCAGAAAACAGCGGAAGCTTCAATTGTTCCCTTTGACTCATCAAAAAGAAGCAATTGAATTATGTCTCATCATTCCAGTGGAAACAAAGCAAATCATGGCAAAACCACAACAGAAAAAGTCACAAACTTTACCAAATTTACAGATACAACCCCAAAATTAACTTGCATTGCATAAGCATTAGAGTAAAATAAACAAAATAAAAAAAAATTAATAAATTAAAATTAGAGCTGCCAATTGAAAATTAAATTGTTATCTTTAGTGGATAATTTGTTAGAAAAAACTTTGAGAACAATAAAAACCAGTTACTAAGTTCATAATTTTGTAATTTTCTTCAAGTGAGCTGAATAATTTAGCTTAATCGTTCTGTTTTGGAACACCGGAGAAAAATAACTACTTTCAGCCAAAATCTGAAATTTTCTCTTCCACTTTTCTTTCATTTTTCTCGGCAACCAAACAGGGTCAGAAATTCAGACAAACCACAAAACTAAAACCCCGAAAAATAAAAAAGTTCCGAAATTCAGAAAAAACCAGACCTCTGTAAGCTCGCTCAGCGGAGGAGGCGAATCGTCCTCCGTCGGAGCTCCTATCACCAATGCTGGTCACCTTAGACCTCCGAGGCCGCAAGTTCTCCATTTTCACACATTAAAAACCCAAAAATTGAAAATTTAACAAAACAAAAAGCGGAAGAAACGGAGATCGGAAACTCCGCAGCGAGGCACGCGACGCGAATGTTCCGAGAAAATTACACAGAGAAAAAAAAGGAAAAAAAAAACCCCAAATTTCAGCTCCCCATGTTCTGAAGAGAGAATCAGAAAAGAAAAAAAAACAGATCTTGAACCGAAAGAGAAAGTGAGAGAAAGCAGTAGAAAACGGAGGGAGAGAGAGAGAGAGAGAGAGAGAGAGAGGGGTGACTGGGAGTGGTGGTGGGTGTGAAGAGAGAGAGAGAGAGAGCGAGCGGGGAGGGGGAGAGTTAGTTTTGGGGTTTTGTTTTGTTTTGGGATTTTTGAACTTTCAAACACCGATATACTGACACAGGGGAGGGGGGACTGATGCTCTGCGCTGTCGAGTGCGTGTGACCGGGAGTGGTTTTGGTACGTTACCGTACCAAAACTTCTATACTGATTACCATATCAAATATTTGGTACGATAAAATCTATTACTATTATCGTATCAAATTTTTGATATACTGAATATCGGTATACCAAATAGTTTGGTTGGTATGGTATGTCAATGGTAATTACCACTTTATTTTACGCCACTTAGTTTGCCCAAAATCTAATATTTTTCTAACCTAATTCAAAGCCCATAAATATATACAGAGTTTGACATATATACACAATTTAACTTAATTCAAGATTTTTTACTATTGTATGTCAAAGTGGTAAAAACTTAATAAATCATAAGACAAGATTTCTATAGCATGCTGAGACTCAAATGAACTAGAAACGTAAGACAACAAACCACAAAAATGTAAATATCCATAGCTATGCTCGACGACTGGCTTACTGATTTGAACTCACAATCCAAGGTGGTAATACCCAATGCATATGTTGTGCCCTCACTTGGAAGACAAAGTCGCCGAAAACGAAAAACGAAGATGAATCGATGAGAGAAATGCGACAGCGGAACAAACCCTAGGTTTCTAATGTGTCGAGCAGGGACCAGAATGAGAAACTAAGAGTGTTTGGTTTGTGGAGATTTTAGGAATAGGATAAATGAGTCAAAGTGTCAAACGGCATAATATAATATTACATAATACATAATACATAATTCTATATAAATATATATATATATATATACATGAATAATATATATAATATAATATTAATAATATTGGTAACCGGTAGGTATGGTATACCACCGATACTAGTTTTGAGTACCAGTATTGTACCGAAACAGTATGGTATGGAACAAATACCGTACCATTACCAGTGGACAAATTTTTTGGCACAACTTTGGTATGGTACGGTTGGTAATACGGTAGGTATGGTAATGTGGTAAAAAATTCCACCCCTACGTGTAACCGTGGATGGACTACAGTAAGGATGGTGTGAGATGAAACACACTATAACTCTGCCCCCATTTTCCAAGTGTCATTCCTGGGATGTGGCCACGTCACTGTCGTGTTTGATTCTATTTGGGGAATTTGGATCCTCGCTGGATTATTGCCAAAAAAAAAAATTTGAGAATTTTGGGAATTCGTAAATCGTTTTCAAAAATTATTTTAAATATTTTTATTTAAAATTAAACACAAACAATATTCAACAAAAATTGACCGCACGATATACGATAAACAGACACAATTCACGAATTCTCAAAATCCTCACCAAAAAGATCCAAAGAGGATTCTGTTGGCTATTTGGGGGCCTCTTGGCTTTACTCTTTGTTTGCTTGGGTTTTTTTTCACAATTTCATGGTGCATCTCACCTTTGATTGAGAAAATTGGGAATGGTTGGGGTTAAGAGAGCATTTTTGGGTGGTTTGGATTTGCATACTTACAATTGGCTTAGGGTTATTAATGTAACCATTTGTATGAATCGGCAATATAGACGTTTGAGCTGTTCAGATCATATTTGTCGTTTGCATGACAACTTATTTACAAGTAGCTCTAATCTTGATTTGTCAGCGCTTGAAATAGTCAAAATTTGCTCCCTTTCTAACATTGATCCGCCATCCACATAAGTGGCCAAAATTGAGTCTACTCAACTAAGAGATCTATGTGCTTACCTAAGTGACCAATTTGTCAACATTGTGACCAAAAATAATTTCCAACAACGTTGCATCTCTTAACTTGCCTAAATGATCAAACTGTTAGCATTGAAATTTACTAAAATTTGGTCTATTTTGCAACAACACGTCTTTGTATTTGTCCAAATGATTAATTTGTCAACATCGAAAATGGCAACCACTTGATTTACTTCTCCAACAACAGCACATCTCTCTACTTGCCTAAAAGATCAATTTTTCGGGTTCAAAGATGGCTAAAATTTGATTCACTTCTCTTAAAACAACGTAGCATTGTAATTGCCTAAATGATACAATTTTGTCGGCATCGAAAATGCCAAAAACCAAATCTATTTCAATAATGACAGTGTTTCTCTCTACTTACCTAAAATGATCAATTTGTCTGCGTCAAAAAAGGCTTAAAATTCGTTCACTTTTCTGACAACAACATAACTTTGTACTTGCCTAAATGATCAATTTTGTCGGAGTTCAAAATGGCAAAAACCTAATCTACTTCTCTAACAACAGCATGTATCTCTACTTACCTAAAAAGATCAATTTGTCAACATCAAAAATGGCTAAAATTTGATTCACTTCTCTTACTTTGTACTTAAAAGATCAATTTGTTAGCCTAAAAAGGACTGAAATGTGGTATACTTTCACCACAACAACGTATCTTTTATCAGCCATGTATTAGCGATCAAGATTTATGTGATATTGAATAATGTCAAATCGCATATTGATATCTATGATCCCTGTAATGCATCTCATGTTGAAACAATTCTTACAAACATAACATGATCCAATTACTCTGGCTAGAGATTTATGAGATGGATCTAATGGCTTCGAGGGATTTTTCCTTCTATTGAATAGTTACCATAATGCGATAGATTTCTAATTGCTCATTCATGTATCTTCATACTCATACATATGAATCCATGTATCAAACTATCGAGCCTTATGAAGCAATGAGGGCTTTGAAGTGAAATCAAAGTTCATATTTAGAAGCATAAGAAACTTATGAGGCCTTATGCCTGAGAACTATTTGCATACTATAACCTAAAGCTTTGTACAATTTGACATGAGGTTAGCATCCAAACGTTTAAAATTCTTAGGCAGTCAGTGTTCAATGAACTTGTTCAACATACAAGCACCTGTATATACACCACGTATCCAACATGCATAGCACAAGACCATGCTAACCTTAATGCGATATACATCGGTATTTTCGGATAGTCAATATTCATTTGACTTTCCAAACAGCTAGGAACTTTATTGGAGGACTAAGTGATTGTGGAATACAAGTTAATTTTCTGCAACCGCTCTAACTTGATATCTTCTTTACATAGTTAATTTTCTACTGTCTTTTCACTATTTTTGTAAAACAAATGATTTCAAATTTCGGGGATGAAATTTTTTTTAAGGTGGATAGATTGTGACAACTCGTCCCTATGTTTACGATTTTATTAATTTTAAAAGAGTGAATTGACAAAAATGCCCTTGAGATGAGATTGTTGACTTTAATTGACCATCATTTCGTGACATGTACAAGCTACTATTTTACCCTAGTCTTGAAGTACTCAACGGCACGAACGCGTACACAAGCGGAATTGAAATCGAAGTTCGATGAAGATTATACAGATTCGAAAATACTTTTGTAAAAATTACTATTTTATATTTTATATATTTATTTCATATTTTTATATTTTTATCTCTTTATTTTAATATTTTTAAAAGCATATTTTAATATTTTAATAATTTATTTTGTGGCTTATGGGGCCCACACTTACCTCTTAATCTATCCCGCGTGTCCCCTCCCCCAGTCTCGAGCACTTGCTTTCTTTCCTTCTCATCTCTCTCACTCAAACTCTCACGCTCTCTCCCTCTCCATCACTCTTCCCTCACCTCTCCCGAGTCTCTCCTCCGCCACAACATTGACAGCAACACGGCCATCACACACCATCTTTGCCGTTGTACACCTCCTTCACGAACTCTCCATCGATGAACGATGACGGAGTCACACACTTGACCACTATTCAAGAATCTCTCTGGCGATTTCTTGCCATTTTTGGTTAGGGTAAGTTTCAAAAACTCATTAAACCTTCTTGGATCACATTTTAGAATACGATTAGGGTAACTTTGAGATGTTTTGGTGATGTTTTGCTACAGAAAAGGTGCAAAGGAAAATTTCCCAGTTTTTGGGCGAATATTTGGCCATTTCGAGCTCTTTTGCAGCCACAGTCGAGGAAACCAAAGGTATATTTCAATTCCTTGTTATCTAAGCTTCGCTTTGATATATTGGAAGGTTAGGTTTAGTTAAGTTTTTGGTGTGGTCAGAACTGGGTGGAATCCAACAGTTGTAGTGGCAACCGGCTGGAGAAAACAAACTTAAAAGGGGCCAAAGCCCAAACTTGGCCTAAAACCCGATCCAAGTCCTTGGCCCAAACCTTTGGGTCACTGCTTCAGCTCAGCCTAATTTCCAAAATTGACTAAGAATATTTTAGGAATATTTTTTAGAATATTCCTTATGTTGGTTTTCTGAAATTTTCTCGAGAACTCTTTTAGGCTAATTTCAACGCCCCAAGTTCGTTTTTGACATCCATTTAGTGAAATTCCAAAGTTTTAGTGTAGTTGACCATCGAGGCGTCTCGGTTGACTTTTTAGGGTTAATCGTTGACCCTTCCGTTGACTTTTTATAATATTTACCAAGGTCCCTCCTTAGGTTTCTCAACGTGCTGAACCTAAATCTGTCCTCCGTTTTCCGAAATTTGACTGTTTTAAAATAGTTTCTTTATTAGCCGTACTTTGAACGAAAACTCATTTATATATTAGTACGTTACATATTTATATAAATGGTTTCGTTTCTAGGCAAAACGCATTGCAAGGACTCTCGATGCTACGAGGTGGGTTCGACTCAATGACATGATCAGTGAGTGGGTCTTTTCTTTCATATAGTATATATATAGGTTAATTTCCACATATATACTTATCAATGAATTTTCTAAGTGATTGCCATAATTAAATTAACATTTATAAGAAATGTCTTATTGTTGGAAAATTATGAAATAATCCTACGGTATGCACATGTAAGCTTACTATAAGGGGATACCTTAATTATATTTATGTTCATTAATAATGTGATGTCGACTAGAATTATTGAATCATTGTGGCATGATTATATTTGTGTTATTTGTTCATCGTTATTGCACCGGTGTTAGTACTCACCCGGGCTAGGGCCAAGCTTCACGTGTATGTTCACATCGCACCGCAAGCTCCCATTGGATCCATTGTAGTCCTATCGTACTAGTTGCAATAGAAAACTCTGACTTGTATGTGATGCGCCTAGCGCCAGTCTTTACGTGATTGTAGTACTAGAGCGTATATCATTATTACACCTAGTCATGTTCATGTCAGTATACCTCTACATGAACTCGTGTGTCTGCATGTGTCAATGAGCACTCATTATGATATGTTTACTTATGCGAGATTTTGTGAATATGGAAGTCATGTGCTTACTTACGAAATATAATGCCGTATTGAACTCTTGTGATATTGCAGACTACGGTAAGTATTTTCATACTAGGCGTAGTATGTATATTTTGAAAATTATATTTGTTTTATAATGTTTTCAAAAAGGTTTCTATAAAACTTTATTTCTAGGCCCACTCACCCTTATTTTTCTCCCCTCCAAGTTTTAGCAGCTAAACTTTTGTATTGACGAGGATTCTAGGCAAATCTCGGTATAGGTGGCTACCTTTGAGGATATAATGCTTATCTTATCTTACTGTACTTTACTTATGCTCTGTCATCACGTGTGAAATGGGTTCATTCCCACTCACCAACGCACTCTTAAAACTAGGCACTTTTAGGTTTAAATTTATTCACATATTCCACCACACTACACTTTATGGCTTTGTCACCTTCCAGATGTCGGCCAACACAGCTCGATTTGGAGTCCAAGTGGACATTTCGGGTCGAGGTATGTCAGTACTAGTTGCGAGCATTGTACTTTTTTATTTTATTTATAATACAACAATATTATTTACACTAAAAAGATGAGTGTTTTGGCTAAGCATCATATTAAACTTACCATAATTTATGGTTATCAAACTCGTCATTTATAGAAATTGAATTTAAGACGTCCCACTTACTAATAGAAAAAAAAAACAACTATACCGTACGACATCATAGTAATTTTTAAGTTCAATATTATACTTGTTTACAAATAAAATAAAATAAATAAATAAAACAACCATCTGGTGGTTTTGCCACGACAATTCGCCTTTTAAAGGCCTTTTAGCCTTATGTGTACATATGATATTTTGAAGATTGCACATTTTCAGGATTTGTAACATTAATTTTAACAAAATAAATTTGTACAGTTGGGTGAGTGTTAGGTTTATTAGATGCACTCATGAAAAAATATCATGTTATTGTCAAACTAACTTGATAAAAATATTTGGCTTTTTAGCCAAAATGGTCCCTGAGATTTGCATAACACATCACTTTGGTCCCTAAGATTCAAAATCAATAGAAATGGTCCTTGAGATTGTACACCATCCATTATTTTGGTCCTTCCATTAAAAACTCCATTAAGTGTCCCAGATCTCTTGAACGAAAGTTTGGGCAATTTTCAAAACTTCATAACTCAATCGTTTCTTAACCAAATTCGACCCATAATATATCAAAATGAAGATAGGAAAGTGTAGAACAAGATTATACCTATTTGGAAGCCCAATAATTACCGGAGATAGCCTGAAAGTTGACTGGTCCGTGGGAAAACTAGAAAACTCGTTGGAAACTAGGTAAACTTTAAATGTTCATAACTTCTTCAATACTCAACAAAATCGAGTGATTCAAAAATAAAAATCATACTTCTCGATGAGACAAAGAGAATGGTATCTTTCTCGACGGTTAACTCGTCATGTTTTGGTTGAAAAACGGCTCGAAATTGGCTAACTCGATGACCAAGACAACCACTTTCGTATCTTCATTTTAATATATTATGGGTCAAATTTGGTTAAAAAACGATTGAGTTACGAAGCTTTGAAAATTGCCCAAACTTTCGGCCAAGAGCTGTGGGACACTTAACGGAGTTTTTAAAGAAAGGACCAAAATAATGGATGGTGGACAATCTCAGGGACCATTTCTATTGATTTTCAATCTCAGAGACCAAAGTGATGTATTATGCCAATCTCAAGGACCATTTTGGATAAAAAGCCTATTTAAATATGTATCACACTCCGATATTGAATATTCCACCAAAGCTGAATTTACATCTTTTAGTTTAACAAATAATTTTTTTCTAACATAAAGGCTTATATCCTTAGGCCATCTCCAACCAGGCCGGTCATAGGGCTATAGGCCAAATGATAGCCATTTTTGACACAAAACTCACCTCCAATGGAGGTCTAGGCCAAAAATTCTTGGGACCTACTGGGCCAAAATCCAACCATATAGCTAGCGGGTTGGCCATCTTTAGTCAACTCGCTAGCCACTTCAGTTGGGCCCAACTGAATTTTTTTTTTAAGATGAAATTAAAAAAAAATTCTAATTTTTCCTTGTTTGGACCCAAATTTACACCATCGGTCCGAGTAATCAAGGCCGTTGAGTAAGCATAGCTCCCGACCGTCGGATGGTGAAGTGAAGATAATTTTGTTATTAAGGGATAATATTATGGTTTTTATCATAATATTTATCTTTTAATAGTGGTTTATCTTGATATTTTCTTATGAAAATAATATATCTCTAAGCAAGCAGTACATGTCAAGTGGACTTGGGATTCTTGTTACCAGATTAGAGCAGCAGGTACGATAAGATGAGGTATTGAGGTTTGAATAGTCAGGGTGCATGGCTTTGGGATAAAGGTGGAGTCAAGGTGATAAATGCAAAGCATGGGAAATGGATGATAAAGGTCCACGTAAGGCCTTTAAATATTAAAATCAATCTTTGGATTGGTTTTGGTGCATTAGACAGATATGTGATTAATGAAAAAGGAAGCAATGGTCTTGGATAATGATGATAAGCCTAGGTAGGCTAGGCTATGATATGAGAAGACTTCTATTTAGATAGGCTTTTATGGGGTTTTGAAAAATCACGAAAATCTATATGAAGGATATGTTTTGGACTCTGATGCGGATTAGATTTGGTTTCGCGAAATAGAGTTGCAGTTGGACTCGTAATCCAAGCAAGGATAAAATGCTATAAATACAAGGTGCTCTGTGGCAGAGAAGGGACCTCAAACTCAACGTACAAATATGCCTTGCGCAATTTCTCGCCCTACGCGAAACCTTTCAACACCCTTGAGATTTTTTTTTATCTTTTTCGCCTTCACACCTTTAGTTTGGATAAACAGCACTGTGGAGGCAACCGGTAAACACCTTCAGTTTGGATAAACAACATTGTTGCCGTAGAATCAGCCGTCCTTGAAGCACCTTCAGTTTGGATAAACAGCACTGCGACAGGGTCGACTGGTTATCTATCCAAGTCTCGGGCGACGAGGATTTTCGGATCCCCATCGACAGAGGTCAACTCACCAGCCTTCTCGGCGAAGTGAGGTGTTACTGGTACTTAGGCTCGGTGCCTTGACGCCGAGTTGTTTTATGATTGCATATTCGCAAGTGGGGTTCAGAGTTCGACATTCGGACGGCCGAACCATATTTATTATCAAGACCTTCATCCGCTTTGAGTATTTGTGCCTTTATACTCTAGTATCGATTCGGCGTGGTTTCACCTTCACAAATACGGTGACAGTGGCCGAATTGGACGACGAGGAGCCGTGAACTTTGTAATTGGTAGCCTTGTCTTCAGGCTTGAGGACCTAAAGGCCGAGACGTGTTTCTTTCTCGGCCGCAGTTGTAAGACACAGAAGTCAGCCGCGCGCATCAACACAAAATCAATATATTTTTACTTATCGGTCAAGCTCGGCCGACGAGTTGGCACGCCCCGTACATATTTGAAGGACATAGTTAGTCTACTAGTTACTCGGCTTGCGCACCACGTAGGCTAGGTGATTTTTGTAGTCAACATTTTGGCACGTCCAGTGGGACCCAGTGCTAAAACTACGAAGTTCACATGATATATCAAGATCACAATCAAGATGAGATTTGGCGCCTACTCAAGGAAAGTGTCGAGCGACAAAAACGTCTTGACCGAATCCTTGAAGCACATGAAGAAAGGCAAAAATCTTTCTCTCAAATGATAAAGGTGAAGGTTTATCACAGCTTACAAGATCAATGGTTAAATGAAGATAAAGCTCGATATTATGAGTGGCTCGAGGAGTCAGCCGCGCACATCAACACAACATCAATACATTTTTACTCATTGGTCGAGCTTGGTCGACGAGTTGGCACGCCCCGCACATATTTGAAGGACATAGTTAGTCTACTAGTTACTCGGCGTGCGGGTGATTTTTGTAGTCAACATTTCCCTATAAATACCTAAGACATATCTACACCATTTCTCATATCATTTTACCCTCTTATACTACCATTTCTCATATCATTTTCACCCTCTTATACTATCTTACCTCATTTTATTTCAATTCTTCACATTTTATTTACCTCAACACTCTTTTCACACACACTCCTTTCTTACCTCTTCCAATAATCTTTTGTTTAATTTTTTCAATAATTTTCAAATGGCCACATCTTCAAGTGGCACTCAAAATATGTCTGGAGACTTATTCATTCAGCGACAAATGACACTCAAAATATGTCTAAAACCTTATTTAAGAGTAAATTACATTTTAACCCCTCAGGTTTGGTGTCGATTTATTTCAATTTCATACATTTACTTATCATTTTATTTCAATTTCATACATCCGTTAGAAAATCTGTTAAGTAAACCATTAAGTGACGACGTGGCAAATATAGGATCCACATTTGTACTGATGTGATTGCCACTTTATGCCACGTGACAAAAATAATAATTTTTTATACATTTAAAAAATATAATAATTTACCCTATTATTTAAATTATATATATATATATATATAATTAAAAAAAAACACCATCTTCCTACTGCTTCCCCGCAACCCCCCACCCCAAATTGAAAAGGAGATCTGGGAAATACTCTATTCCTCCTCTCCCTCTACCTCACCTCCCGCCACAACTCCCTCTACCTCCATCCCCTCTGACCTTCTCCGCCTTTTTCTGCCGCACTTTATCGAGTCTCCCTCACCTTCACTCGCATCCCCTCCACTCGAGCACCCACCAAACAACCTCCACAGAAGAAAAAAAATTTATCAAAATTGTAACTCAAAAGAAGAAGAAAAATTAAAAATTTTAGTCTTTTTTCCAAAAAAAAAATTGGCAGCTAAACAACCAGCAACAATGCACCTTTAGAAATTTAGAAATAAGAGAAGAAAGAGAAAGAGAATATATCGAAGCAAGAGCAATCCAATTTGATAACGGAGAGCTAGAGAGGCTCTTGAGGAAGTGCGGAGTACAAAAAGCTCTTGCGGGAAAAGCCATCGACGAGCAATAACGAAACAAACGAAAGAGAATTGGAGTGGCGATGCAGTTCGAAGGACAGTTGCCGGACATGGAAACTGTCATTGTCAATCCTCAACATGTTATACGACATAGCTATGCGGGTATGGATAGAAGGGATGGAAAGGTTGGTGGGGTGAATGGTTACGAGGGAGGTGGGGGTGGGGTGGGGTGGGACGGGGTGGATTTTTGGATGGGAGGGGAGGTGAAGAGAGTTGAGGAGATGGAGGTGGTTGGGGGGGGGGAATAGGTTTCTGGGTTTTCAAGTTTTTTTTTAATAGGGTAATAAAAAAAATGCCACGCGGCACAAATGTGGCAGTCACGTCAGCATTTAATGGATCAATGGATAGAAAATGTAACGGATGTATTATATTGAAATAAAATATTACTTGAGGTATGAAAATAAAATGTTTTGAAGATGTTGTAAGGAATTGAAATTGACCCCAAACTTGAGGGGAAAGTGTAATTTACTCTTATTTTAATATGGTAGTTTAATTCAATTAACTAATAAAATTAAAGAACAAACTTAAAATAATAAACTATTGAGAGGGCTAAAAAATAGCCTTTTCAGTTGGAGATGGTGTATAAATATGGACTAATGTTGTTCATTAAAAATAATAATATCTTGTAGGCTATAATTTGGTTGGGACTAAACATAACCCCTTCAGTTAGAGATGGCCTTATATTGCTGTGTGCTAGCACAAACGATTCATCTATCTTTTTCTTTTATTTTTTGTACATTTTATTTCTATTTTTTGGATGAATGTGGTCGTACCATCTTTATTGTATGTAAAATGACACAAACCAAACAAAGAGAGGAATCTTTAATTCTAAAAAATTTGAGCTAATTACAAAGATATGGGTACCCATAATAGACTGATAATTTCTTGCACGACTCATTAACCTAATACGAAAGGACATGAAAATAACAGTTTTCAGGTCCAACCCATTAACAAGTCAATTCGTTATCAAGTCACATGTTAAGAACCGGTTAAGATAATGAGTTTGACGGCGAAACGGCCCGTTAAAATAATAAATATGACACGAAATCGTCACAAATACAATAAACATGACCCGTTAAACAGACCTATCCCATAGGTACGTGTAGGAGAGGCAAACTCTGGTGGTATTGGAATTTGTTTTGTTTGTGAAGTTACGGTTACCTACCCTTTTGTGGTGGGGAGCAAACAATTGTCATTCAATCACCGGACTTGTGTCCATCAAATTATATGGGCATGGAAAATGGCTCAACTTGATCTCATACATATATTGTTTAATTGGACCTATATTCTAATACTTATGGTTCAATATAGTTAAGTATCAAAGTCTACATAACAAACAAATTGAAAAACAAATTGATTACATACGAATATAAGTTTATTAGCAAAAAATAATGAAACAAAATTGTTAAGACAGCTACAAAGCAGATAATTATGTTGTGACTGACTTGTTCACACCTGAATAACAAAGCATCATATTTATAATAAGCTAACTATAATTCCTAATCAGCAGGAAAATGAAAGCCTAAGTGTAATGTGCAGGGCCTTAATCAAACAATAAAATAAATTTAAATATTATTTTCCAACAAATATTGAATGGATACAAAAGTCTTAAATATCATTTGCTAAAATAATAAATAAAGAAATTTGCTTTTATTCGATTGATACAAGATTCATGGTATGACCTAGACTTGACAGTTTCTTACACGACACGGTGACACGACACGAAAATGATACGAAAATAACGGGTTTTGGGTCAACACGATAACTAATCAGGTCATTATCGGGTGACCCGTTAAGAACACGTTAACAACGGGTTCTTAACAGGTATACACGCGGGTAACACGTGGGTAACCCGTTTCGACCCGTTAAGAAAAATAAATTATAATTTTAAAGTTTAATTACTAAAAAAATTTATTATAAAATACAATAGCCATATTGTATATATTAGTATATTCTATATTAAATATGTATTTTTGTATTATTATTCTATATAAGTTAAAAAAATCAAGTTTTATTTATTTATTTATTTTTATTATGAGAGTTTCTTATTATCATTAATAGGATAAATTTTACTTAACATGTTGTTGTCCAAAATTAAAATCAACTAGTATGGTATTAGTATAGGCAATAAGACATCCCTACAAGTATGAAAATTGTGAAAGAATATATAAACACTCGTGATTCATCATTCTCCACGAGTAGACAATGATTACACTTAGATTATCGTTTAGATTTTTAAAACCCTCCAAACCGTCATGAATAGTTTATTTTTTATTTTTTATTTTGAGTGTAAAAGTAATGAAATTAATAATAATTATTGTAGAAATGTAAGAAATGTAAAAACAAATATATACAATCACTTGTAGTGATAAGCTTTACAACTTTCGTGAAGGGGTCAACTTCGAAATCCGACACTATAATCCATAAATCTTAAATTTGTATTTAACTGTCGATTGTCATTTGCATTTTATTCTTCATATTGAATTTCATTTTTAAAATTTGCTTTTTTGAAAACATGATCTTATGGGGATGTAGGAAGATGAACGGTTCGGATCTTTGATATCATATTCTGATATTTACGGTTAATTGAAATATGAGTCGATGTTATATAGTTTGTAGAGACTTTATAAATACCAAGCAATATTTTCACTAACAGTAAAACTTTGAACATAATATCAACGATCCGAACCGTTCATCTTCCTGTATCCTCTAATAGATCATGTTTTCAAAAAAAAAATCTGAAAATTTGGTGAGAAAAATGGAGCATAAATGTAAACAACAATCGATGGTTAAATTTTGATCTATGATTTATATGATTATAGTGGCAAATTTCAAAGTTAAGCCCTTCATGAAAGTTCTGAAGTTTGTCATTACGAGTGTTTATATATTTTTCTGTATTTTTCACACTTCTACATTAATTAAAAAACTATTAAAGACTTTACTTAAACAATAGCCATAGGATAAAATGAGAAGAGAGTGCTAATGTAGAAAGCCTCATTGAAAATATCATCAATATAACTCTTGAAGACAATATATCAAGCAAAAGTTCTAATATCATTTCCCATGGTGATTGATGAAAATTGAAGAGTTTGATTGTAAAAAAATGTGCAAGATTCCAAACCTTGAAATATAACTCCTTTAATTTTGCAAAGCTTTTGAACATTTGATATTTTTTGTAATGTTCTAATGTTTTTTATTTTTTTTTATTATGCTCTTATTTCGGGTATGTAAGTATGTAATACTTGAAAGATAAATGTGTTTTTATGTTTTGAATGTGATAATATGGTATGTATATACTTATTTAGTATGATGTTTTTCATTTGATTATTTATTGGTTTAAAATACATTTTTCTTAACGGGTAACGGGTCGGGTCATATTACCTGTTAATATTATCGGGTCGATTTCGGGTCGGGTCATTTTATCTGTTTATTTTAACGGGTATTACACGACACGACCCGTTAAGATATCGGGTATGACACAAAAACGACACGAACACATAAAACACGACACGAATGCCAGGTCTAGTATGACCCACATCTGTCAACCTTAAGCACTTGTCGGATCTACTGAAAAAAGGAATTAAAAGCTAACTTTCTTCCTAATTAACTAGGATATGGTTTCTTAATGTATTGCATGTGATGTTACTAACTCATGTAATATAAAATTAGTGAATAATGCCCGTTTTGTAAGATCCCACATCGCTAGGGGTGATGATCCTTTAAGCCTTATATGTACATTCCCACCTCTAAATAGCAAAAGGCCTTTTAGGAGCTCACTGGCTTCAGAGTTCATCGGAACTCTGAAGTCGCTCGAGAGCATTCCTAGGATGGGTGACCCACTGGGAAGTTCTCGTGTGAGTTCCCAGAAACAAAACTTCCCAGAAACAAAAACCGCGAGGGTGTGTAGGGGCCCAAAGTAGATAATATCGTGCTATGGCGGAGTCGAGCTCGAAAAATAGTCGAGTCCGGACAGGGATGTGACACGTTTAAATTTAAAGAGTTAGTATTAAGTAAGTTAAAAATCAGTTCCTTCCAATGTATTAAAAAAGAAAAACAAAAATTCACGAAGTTATAGCGTAATTGTTGATTTTGGCTTATTTTGCTAGCTACTATTTCACCATGCATACTCAAATATTAAATTTTAGAGAACTTTAATTAAAATGGCTTCTCCAAACTTTTTATTAATAAAAAAAATTCTAATAACTTTATTTAATGAAAATGACACAAAGCTCTAATGAAAAGTGATTTTCCAAAGTTTTCTTAATCAAAAGCAACATAATAACTTTATTTGATAAAGAGGAGACAAAGGTTTAATGAAAATGGCTTCTCCAAACTACTGCAACAATTTCTAGAACTGAGTACTGCAACTATTTTTAGAACTGAACATTGACATTGCAACTATTTCTAGAACTGAACATTGTAATTGTTTCTAGAATTGAACACTATAACTGTTTCTAGAATTGAACACTGCATCTATTTTTTTCTAAAACTGAGCACTACAACTAATTCTAGAACTGAACACTGACACTATTTTTAGACCTGAACATTGCAACTATTTTTAGAACGAAACACTACAACTATTTCTAGAACTAAAAACTACCACTATTTCTAGAATTGAATATTGAACTGTTTTTAGAACTGAACACTACAACTATTTGTAGAATTGAACACTGCCACTATTTATAGAATTGCACACTGCCATTATTTCTAAATCCAAATATGAAAGTATCAATTTTGAGTAAGCACTTACATGGGAAAGAAGCCCATAATGAGAGGATTATACTTCTCTCTTATGCCGAAAACCAATTCTGTCAAGTTTGGTTAAAAATTGGCAAAAATCTTTTAAAAAACGTCACCTTTGGAGAGCTTGATCTCCCTAAATATTGTGTTTCAACGTGTAAGTCTTGTATTAGAAGAAAGAGGGTGTCAATACAAACATGTAGCCTTGCGTGAATTTCATTATTGTATGAGAGACTTTTGAAGAATCTAATATTGGAAAGGAGAAAACAAGAGGATTTGTCCTAAATATTAAATAAAATTATTAAAGTGCGCTGGTTAAGATTCGAAGTTTTAGATTTTAGTTTTTCTTAACTTTTATGCTAGAAAATGTCAGTGGTCGTGAATTGTAAACAAAGAAAACTCAAAGTAGCCATGTTATACATGATCTGACCCTCCAACAAGCTTTGGTCCCCCAAAACTTGCATGATTTTTCTTGATACCTTTATTTCCGTGTAAATATGGAATCCAAGCAAAAAGCATCGTAACATGGAGATCATTGTGGTCTCCAAAACCCTCCCCTCCCCCCTAGTTGACAAATAAAGATAGTTATACATTTACTTGTCCTTTTGCGTGATCATGGAGACTTTTCCTATCTCTTTGATATTTTTATCCCTTTGCTTTTTTTCTTCTTAATTCGGGCAATAAATTTCTAGTGTTGTTACGCTTACTTGCCTGTTATATTTTTTTTACTCATTTTATCTGTATTTTTATTAAATATTTTGACTAATTAATGAGTGAGAAAATACGACAAATAAATAGATGTAATAACAGTCATAACTCTTGGAAAAATAAAAAAAGTCGGTGTGCATGGTAGCAGTCTGAATTTTTTTTCATGAAAGCATGTCAAAAGAAAGATGACTCTCGTAGCCCCCACAAGCCTCAAAAGTATGAGTTTGCTTAACAAGTAAAAGAGAGAAAAACACCTCCTCCTTACCAAAAAAAAAAAAGAGAGAAAAACAAGAAGGGGATTGTTTTTTTCCTTCTTATAGAACTCAGTTACCAATTACTGGAGTGTTCCATGATAATTAATTAAAAGCAAAAGTTAAAAGCAAAATTTAACTAGCTAGCTTGACTGGACTAAAGTTTGATTATTTTGGTAGAAATTCACAATCATGGCTTTTGAAAGCCCGCAATTATCTGTCAAACTTTGACAAATCTCAAATTCCTTAACTAATCAATCTAAATTGAACATATGCTAGAAGCACATTGGCTATGATTCTAAGATTAAAACACTAGTATGTGGTTCAACATTTTAACAAATATAGTGTTAAATTTTCACCCATGTGTCGTGGGTTTGAAACTTTTCTCGTCTCCTAAATTATTATAATAATTTCGAACATTCGACTCTTTCCTTTATAATAGTAAGAAAAAAAAAAAGATTGAAACACTAATTGGACTTCCTAGGCAGGCCTGCAGGCTTAGTTAGGATTTTGTTCATATATTAATAACAATCAAATCTCATCCCATATTGCTTGCAAATACTAGACACGGATATGATTAGCCCTCAATAATCCCGTCTTTGTCTTCCTTAATTTACAAACCTTTCAGCATTGTGCTAATTGGATTGGAATATCATGTACAGAAAACGACCGAGCTAGGATTTAATTCAACTCTTTGAGTGCATGAGTACTGAATCACGCAACTGTAGGCAGTTCATTTTATGTTTACCGTTTTCTCTTTTATCAGTTGAGGATGACCGTTTTTAATTAAAAAAATCAGGTGTGCAATGATATTATTATGATATGGTTTTAAATGTATTGATAGCATGTTGTTACATTTTTATTGATGTTATAGAAAATAACATGTATAAACCGCATATATTATTTCACACAAAAATTTGTGGAAGTTAACCATTGCTAGTATATATCACTGTATTATTACTTAGTCTTTGCACATATATTGTATATCAGTTGTATAAAAAACCAAAAAAAAAAAAGTATACGTAATATAGTCCTAACAACTTGATTTTATTTCATATGATTACTATGTATGGTCAAGAGCGGGTGTGAGTTGTGTGACAGACTCACATCAACACCAAAACCCAGGAAAAAGAATCTTAAGATCATATGGTGGGAAACAAATTTAAAGAGAAAAAAAAGGCCTTAAGTTTCGGACTTGGTCATCCATGGACGAGACACCTAGAATTCAAAGCTATAAGATTTGGAACCAAAGATTTCAAGAAGCTCCTCCAAGGAGCGTTCCTTGTAGTTGTATGATTTGCTTCCTTGGCTCCCCAAAAGTACTAAGATTTCAAGTGGATGTGTCACATCTACTATATACATGCCTTTATTTCAAAATGAAAACATTGTATTGGTTAGTACACGGAGCCTCCTAAGGCAGAGAATATGCGGTCTAACAAATTGTACTTAGGTCCCTCTATCACTAATCGAATATGTGGGTTACAGAACGTATTTAGGTCTCTATCACTCATCAACGAGGCTTTATATTGTAAAAAATAGCTAAAATTCTCTACAGGAGCAGTTAGCTATCTCAAATTTCTTTATTAAGAGAGAGTATGCATTCTAAAGAGACAAAAACTGAAATCGATCAACTAAGCTTGGTTCGGATTTTGACCAGTTTTTGTCAACTTTAGTTTTTATACTCCATTTAGTTTGGTTTTTCAATGCATCGAATTTTTTTTTTTTTTTGGCCCACTCCTAATCTTCATATTTCATCACTAAATTAGTGATATGAAGACGAGAGTTACACATCCAAGCATGGCCTAAAGTTACATATCTCTCTTTTTGTTTTTAAAAACAATGATAGGTAGGATGATGAACTAAGAGGAAAACGACTATAGAATATAAAATGGATAGATAAGGGGGGCATCACATGACTTTCACACAAATTGTATTTACTTGTACTATATTTGTCTCTTCCCTAGTACAATGCAAAACAGATAGAATTTGTTGAAACCCCATCCATTTACTATATTCAGACCAAAACCATGTATTGTCTGTTTGACTGGAAAACATGTACTGAACCCACACCTTAAACTTCCGATCAAACTGCTAGGCCACCATATTCGAAAGTTTAGTATATAACTTAATAATATCGTTTTTCTGTTTATCAAAAAAACTAGTTGGTTTTGGAAAAGTTGATCTTTAAATGGCGACTTAACAAAGTAAGGGAACTTTAATTAAAAAATTTTACTTAATTTTTTTTCTTGATTGAAAAGATACAAATTACACATTAACTCAATTTTTATTAAAATTAAGAATAAAAAAAGAAGAAAAAGATATAGGTCCCTGGCAGCTGACGTGCGGATCCCTAGTGCATCCCCACCTCTCTCTCTCTCTCTCTCTCTCTCTCTCTCTCTCTCTCTCTCCTCTTTTAACCATCACCATCTCTCTCTCCTCTTTTAACCATCACCATCAACTCTCTCTCCCTCACGTCACTCACTCCACAAAACAACAACTTTTATGTTTTTGTATAAAATTAAAAAAATTAGTGCAGGAGTGTAGTAAATTAAAGGGTGTGATATCCACACACCCCTTTTACTTCTCTCATACCTTTTTGTATTTTGACAGTCAGATCGAATGAATTGAAAAAGATTTAACAGACATAAATTAAGAGGGTGTGTAAGAAGTAAAAAGGGGTGTGTGGATAGCACACCCCTAAATTAAAAACCTACAATATTCATACTTCACTAATTTCAAAACACTAATTGAGAAACAATCACTATTTTTTTTAAATATTAATTGAAAAGTAGTCACTATTTTCAAAATATTAATTGAGAAACAGTCTTTACTTTAAAAATATTTATTGAGAAATAATCACTGTTTCTGTAATCTCGATGCATGTCCCGTTTGATAATCTTGAAGAATTTCTACCATTGCAATCTATTCTATCTAGCCATGTTTTCCTTTGGTTACTGTGGAGCAAAAAATAATCGAGAAAAATATAGAGGCGACATGTGGACTCTAGGGTGAAAATAACAAAATTACCTTTGAGGAATACCAGAACTCCTACGCGTGAGCAGTGGACAATCATTACTCAATCAAGGTCAAAAGTGCTCAAAATAAGTAATTATTCAAAATCTATTTCATCCATCCTCGTCAAATCTTCTCCATAAGGTAACCCCCAAATCATTCCTTTCAAATTATATGAATTAGCTAATTAATTGATTTATTGCTCAATTAATTTATTAATTAGCTAATAAATTGTGAATCACACCTAAAAAACCACCCAAGTGGTCGTTCCCCATCTCTCCCAAAGGGGCCGGCCACACCCCACCCCTATAAATATCACCTTATTTTCTCAAAAAAAAACCCAAGTTGAATTCTCTTGCAAAATTCTCTAAATTCTCCAAACACTTTTCCCTCAAAATTCTAATTTTGGCATCGGAGGTTCTTTGGCCAAAGCCCCATCCAAATTCATCGTGGGCGCGTGAGGCTCTTGGCCTTGACCTAAGGTGTTAATTATTTTTGTACATGCATTTTCGTCCAAGAATAAGAAGGAAGAAATTTGCATCCACAAATTGGTGCTTTCATTGAGAGTCTTGATCAAATGCTCGTAGAAGACTCTCACATTTATGGTTTTTCGTTTTCTTATTCACTTGTAGATTTTTCATACGTTCTTATTTTGGATTTTTTATTTTTAAAAATTCTTTGATAAAACATAAAAGAAAAGTACAATGGCAAAAGATTCGAAAATCTCGACGAATGGAAATTCCAACATTCAAGGATTAGGATCGTAGCGATCTACGAGGCTCAACACAACAATGAGTGGAGCGTCACTACCCTTATGGGGCACCACCCTCACGGGGCACCACCGTGGCAACGACCACGGCAGCCACCATCGGCAAGGCCCACAACGCCACAACCACGGCTCAAGCCGTGCCATTCAAGCCTACACGGACCCCAAACCCAAGGTGAGACGGCTCGAGCCACTCAAGCCTGACGCGAACCTAAACCGTTGCCAAGCCAAGCCTTGCACCCACGTGCACCATACGCAGAGCAGCTTACTCTCGTGGCCTAGCCTGCTCTTGAGGCCCAGCCCACTATAGTGGCCTAGCTTGCGCCCGCGGCCCAGCTTGCTCCCGTGGCCTTCCAAGTAGCCTAAATTGGTTTAAGATTAGTCCAGCCGTCAAGGCTTCAAATTTTTGGGCCTATGATTGAACCAGAGGCATTTTCACCACATTTCTCTGTGGATTTAACATTCCCCAACTTAAATCTTGTACCCGGAGTCTACCACACTTCCGCTACTCAAGGAGACGTATTCTTTCCAAGCTCTTCCAACACAAATGGAGAACAACACTTGTCTCGACAAGTCATAGAATTAACGAGCGCCCTTGCAACAGAAAACCTTGGTGAATCAGCTCTTGCAGCCCACCGAGATGCAACATGCCCTAGACGAGGTGTCCCAAAGTAGGACAAGGGCAGATGAAGAACCTCCCTAGTAGTGTCCTGGCAAGCAGCCATTCGACCAGCCACGAATCGAGCATTCAGACAGTGTATACTTCGATTGGGCCCCCGAGATAACGTATACTTCCGTCTTAGTGCGCGGATGAGTGTGCACTCTCGACTAGGCCTACGGATAAGCATACATTCACGATTGGGGCCACACTCTGATAGTCAACATGAGCAACCTTCCAAGCGAAGTGTTCATTCGCAGCTAGGCCCACATAGAGCATCTTTCACCTCACATCGGAGTAGACAGCACGAAGGACAGAGAAAAGCAGTCACTCAATCCAGCTCAAGCTCAACCATCAGCCTGCGAAGAATTCCTTCGCATGCTAGGAACGAACCACATGCACCACAACCACGGCATAGACACGTAGAAGAGCAGCCTAGACCAGTAGGTCAAAACCAGGGGGAGTCGAGAGTTCCATTACCCTAACAAAGGCAAATTCAAGAAGAAGTAGAAAGGCTCTTGACCGAGCAATTGTGCAATTTCCAACGCAACAAGGTCACTAACGAGGCACTACGATGGGACATGATCAACATAAGCAGGTCACTTTTCATGGATGAGATCAAGCAGGCAGAGCCTCCATGCAAGTTCAGCATGCAACATTTCACATCATTCAATGGGGATAGAGACCCGGAGAGACACCTAAAGCATTACCGAAGCACAATGATCTTATATCGAAACAACAATGATAACATGTGCAAGATATTCGCCACTGCTTTACAAGATGAGGCACAAGATTAGTTTAACACCATGCCGCCATAATCTATCCAAAGTTTTGCCAAATTTTCTTTGGTTTTCACCAAAGAATATTCATCCTATCGCTCAATCAAGAAAAAGTACTACCACTTGTTCAACGTCAAGAAAAACCCAAAGGAGTCACTTCGCGACTATGTGAAGAGCTTCAAAGCAGAAAAGGCAAAGATAGTCGAATGCAATGACTTGATAGCTAGAGAAGCCTTACAAAAAGGACTCCCAGTAGACCACCCCTTGTTTGTAGAGTTAATCATGAAATAAGATCTAATTCTGGTAGACTCTTTCCTTCTGGCAGAGAAGTATGCAGTTTAAGACGAGGTTCGTCGATGTACATTCAAGGCAAAATCCAAGCGATCTTGAATATGAAGTCCCCCACTACTCTAAAAGAGATTCAAGGTTGACGAGCAACCTCATTTGAAGCAGGAATAAGCTCTATCTTTATACAAAAAGAGCTGGGGGCCTAACTACCTGTATTCCACAGTTCAAATGCTCTCATCGATGCGGAAACCAGCTACCAGAAATTCAAAAGCTAACTTTGGCGATAGTTGTTGCAACTTGGAAGCTTAAGTTATACCTTCAGATGCACGTAGTCATCCTTATGACACATCATTCTGCCCAATCCAGACGCGCGACAATAAAAGCGTAAACATTGGAAGTGCAAAGTTTTTTGACGAACGCAACAACTTAGCTCAAAAGGCACGCCAAGGGCAGACAAACACTAGAAGGACAATCGAAAGCAAGTTTTGTCCTCGTCGTCCTAGAAGATTCTACATAGGAGCAACATGTACCGGTAAGTGAGCACCACATCTTGATGTGCGTCACTCCCTAATTTTATTCTTTTTTACAAAGAAGATTTTTAAATAGTGATAAAGAAAATAAAAAGTCTTGTTAATACATTTGTACGCTTAAAATACATTATATTGAGGTGTACTGGGTGGTGGTGTGTTGGGGGTAGACCCGGCAGTTTCTTACACGACACGGTAACACGACACAAAAACGACACGAAAATAATGGGTTTCGGGTCAACACGATAATTAATCGGGTCATTATTGGGTGATCCGTTATAACGGGTATACACGCGAGTAACATGTGAGTAACCTGTTTGGACCCGTTAAGAAAAAAAAATCTTAATTACTAAAAAATTTATTATAAAATACAATAGCCATATTGTATATATTGGTATATTCTATATTAAATATATATTTTTGTATTATTATTCTATATAAGTTTTAAAAAATTAAGTTTTATTCATTTATTTATTTTTATTATGAGAGTTTCTTATTATCATTAATAGGATAAATTTTACTTAATATGTTGTTGTCCAAAATTAAAACCAACTAGTAGTATTAGTATAGGCAATAAGACATCCCTACAAGTATGAAAAAATGTGAAAGAATATATAAACAGTCGTGATTCATCATTCCTCCACGAGTAGATAATGGTTGCACTTACATTATCGTTTAGATTTTTAAAACCCTCTAAACTGTCATGAATAGTATTTTTTATTTGAGTGTAAAAGTAATAAAATTAATAATAATTATTGTAGAGGTGTAAGAAATGTAAAAAAAAAATTATATATACAATCACTCATAGTGACAAGCTTTACAACTTTTGTGAAATGGTCAACTTCGAAATCTGACACTATAATCCATAAACCTTAAATTTGTATTTAACCGTCGATTGTTGTTTAGGCTTTATTCTTTATATTGAATTTCATTGTTAAAATTTTCTCTTTTGAAAACATGATCTTCTAGGGGATGTAGGAAGATGAACGGTTTGGATATTTGATATCACGTCCCTATATTTTACGGTTAATTGAAATATGAGTCGATCTTATATAGTTTGTAAAGACTTTATAAACACCAAACAATATTTTCACTAACGGTAAAACTCTGAACATAATATCAACGATCTGAACCGTTCATCTTCCTATATCCTCTAATGGACCATGTTTAAAAAAAAATCTAAAAAAAAAATTTGGTGAGAAAATGAAGCATAAATGTAAACAACAATCAACTTTTAAATTTTGATCTATGATTTATATAGTTATAGTGGCACATTTCAAAGTTAAGCCCTTCACGAAAGTTGTAAAGCTTGTCATTATGAGCATTTATATATATTTTTTCTATATTTTTTCTATATTTTTCACACTTCTACATTAATTAAAAAATTATTAAAGACTTTACTTAAACAATAGCCATAGGATAAATGAGAGGAGAGTATTAATGTAGAAAGCTTCACTGAAAATATCATCAATATATCAAGTCAAAGTTCCAATATCGTTTCCCATGGTGATTGATGAAAATTGAAGAGTTTGATTGTAAGAAAATGTATAAGGTTCCAAATCTTGAAACATAACTTCCTTAATTTTGCAAATCTTTTGAACATTTGATATTTTGTAATGTTCTAATGTTTTTATTGTTTTTATTATGCTCTTATTTGGTGTATGTAAATATGTAATACTTAAAAGACAAATGTGTTTTTATGTTTTGAATGTGATAATATGGTATGTATATACTTATTTAGTATTATGTTTTTCATTTGATTATTTATTGGTTTAGTTTTTTTTTTAACGGGTAACGGGTTAGGTCATATTACCTGTTAATATTATCGAGTCGATTTCGGGTTGGGTCATTTTACCCGTTTATTTTAATAGGTGTTACACAACACGACCCGTTAAGATATCGAGTATGACACGAAAACGACACGAACACGAAAAACACGACACGAATGCCAGGTCTAGGTAGGGAGAACTAAAAGGTATAAGGCACAAAGCTATATGATAGTACATAATTTTTCCGAATCTTCAACCGAATGGACTAAACATAGCCCCGTCTAGAATTATACCCTTACAAGAAATTATTTTTTAATGAATAGTATCAAGTCATATTCATATCCATCCTCAACCCAAAAAACTAAACATAACCTCCTCAATAATTTAGTAATTTTATGTTTTATTTTTAATTTTATTGATTAATTTAATACAAATGAAAAGAGTATTCCTAACCAACAGTCAATAATCTGTAGCTAGCCGTTGGATTCTTTCAAGTCCAACGTTGGATATGCAGCTTGCTACTGATGGACCCCAGCAAACAAGTTGGCTGTTAGGCCAAGCTTGGCTAGCCTGATGCTCCCTTGGCCACGTTTTGGTCGAGTGGGTTCCACTAAATTTTAGTCTAGCTTTCAGATGGAAATGAATTTTGTTCAAATCAAGCCATTTTTTTGGCCCTTTAGCCCTAAAGGTCCAAAACCAAAAAAACAGTTTGATTTGCTCAAAAATTCATCTTCAACTGATAGGTAAGTTATAATTCTATAAAACTCATTAGACCATTATTTGGCCAAAAGAGCATCAGGCTAGCCAAATGTAACCCCTCTCATAGCCATGTTTTTAGGCTAGTTCCTCAATTGCAATATGATTCAAATTCAATAGTTATATTTAAAAACTTCAAACGAGTAGTTTAATTAAATTAACTAATGAATTTATAGCATGAGCTTAGAACCAATAAGTTATTAAGAGAGCTATGTTTTGGTCCTTTGATTGGAGATTGTGTGACATCCCACATCGCCCAGGGGAGTGATCTTTAAATGTATATTCTCATCTCTACCTAGCACGAGGCCTTTTGAGAGCTCACTGGCTTCGGGTTCCGTAGGAACTCCGAAGTTAAGCGAGAAGGGAGCTAGAGCACTCCCATGATAGGTGACCCACAGGGAAGTTGCTCATGAGTTCCCAAAAACAAAACCGTGAGGGCGTGGTCGGGGCCCAAAGCGAACAATATCGTGCTACGGTGGTAGAGCGGGCCCGGGAAGTAGTCCACCCCGGGCCGGGATGTGACAGATTGCATATGATATGACTTGACACTATTCATTTAAAATAATTTTTTATAGGGCTATAATTTTCGACAGAGCTATGCTTACCCATTTTCGGTTAGAGATGGCCTAGGGAGCCAATTCAACTTTAATTTAGCTCCCTTCCGTTAATCTTGTGGAGGTCTGCTCAACCGCACATTTGGGATTTGCGCATTGGCTCAGGTAGATAGTGCTTTGACGATATCCCACCGTGTTTGATGGAGATGGATTGTCTACCCTCCCCTTCCCATACTCTCTCCATGCCCTCCTGTTTTGTGCAGTCACGGTTAAGCTACGTCAGCATTTTATATTAACTTTTTAATAGAAATAATAGAACAAAAAACAATACGAATATAACATGTTGACGTGGTTTACCGCACAAACAGGAGGATATGGGAAGTGTATGGGAAGGGAGGGGCAGACAATCCATCTCTGTGTTTGATAATATATTTGATTTTGTATCATCATTATGCTGTGGCCCATGCGCACAACCCAGGTGAGCATTTGTGACATGTTTTCATTTTTTCCAAGGTGATTGCAGCTGCGGGTTAAGGTTACTAATAAGTCATACTGGATGATATGAGAAACAGGGAGAGAACTTGCTGCTACTCGATCCGTCTTCGATCAAATAACTGCAGTAAAAGCAAGAATGAGAGGGGGGAAGGAGAGAAGCATTATGATGGTTGGAAATCACCTGGATGCAGTAAGAATCTATACAAACTTTTCTATCTGCAAAACTGTCTTCATTTCTGCACCGGCCAAGTAGACATCCCTCGCCGTTAACCACAAGTTAAAAAAACAGGCAGTCAGTCAGTCCAGCATCTACTTTGATTCACTTGGTAGTTCATTAAAAATAGTTTAAAGCAGATATAATCATATGCATTTTTGCTGCCTGTCTGCTCACTGGAAAAAAAAATAAACAAATAAAAATAAAAGAGCACAATAGCGAAAGAGATTGTCTCTTACGCCAGTCCGCTAATTAACCATTAACTATCACGCCCGAGAGTCGTGGAGGAACAGAAAATATTGTCTCAAGCAAGGGAAATGGAAGCTCATTAAGTAAGAAAGTATAAAGGATACATAGACTTGCCATGACATCAGAAGGAACAATATTGCAGTTGAGACCATAAAAACGATGCGATGTAAAGAAATCCAGTCAGTAAGACTTGCCATGACATCAGAAGGAACAATATTGCAGTAGAGACCATAAAACCGATGCGATGTAAAGAAATCCAGCCAGTAATCGGCATATCCGAATATCCAACAAAATATACAACCACACAAATATAAATCATTATAACTGTCAACGACTCAACATCTCCGCCGCCTTATACTATGCACATTTTGTGCATTACATAAACCAAAACAAATTCATCAACTACTACAAGTTATTTTGAAACTTGAATTTCTAAGTCACTCACATACCCTTTCATGTTATTAACATTCACACGAAGTTCAAGCCTTGAAGAAATGTACAACAACTTTGAATCAAGCACAGCATGACACGAAACAACTTGTGTATGATTAATCTAAATTACAGTTTCAACATCAGCACATCAAAAACAGTTTCATTCCAGGTATAACTCCAAATATTGAGACAAAAATGGTTCAACAAGAGATTAAATTTCATTGATTCAACGCGCAGATAGCTCTACATTCTGAAAAGTACTTTTACTACGACGACTACTACTAAAATTACCTACAGTTTTAGCGAACATTACTAGCCAAAGCATTAACCAAAAACAGAGGCAGAGAGAAACCAAGAGGCAACCACCACATTACGGAAGCCAGCCACCACAATGAGCTAAAACCCAGCAACCCCAGTTCCCTCAGACGTTCGACGCTGCCCTCTCCTTCTCCACCTTCTGCCCAAAAAGCTTCGTCGCAAACATATTGTCATCGAAATACTCTTTATAAGGGTGGTTCTTTGGAACGAGCTTCCTGAATTTTTCAAACTGTTTCTCAGCCTCATTAGTCTTCCTCAACATTGTATAAATTATTCCTTGACACAGATAGGGCCTGAAGTCTCTCGGTTCCTCCCTCACAAGCTCTTGATAAAGCTTCAAAGCATCTGAATACTTCGACTCCATCACACGAATTTGAGCAACTAACAGCTTAAAATCCCTCACATCCGGCATGTTCCCTTCCTTCTTACACTTCACCATTGCCTCCTCCACCCTTTTCGTCACACTCTTCAATTTCTCCGGTGATTGCGAAGCGCACATTACAAGGCCATGAAAGGCCTCAACTTTGAAAGGGTCTTTCGACAAAATGTCCTCGAACTCAGCATTAGCGAGTTCGACCTCACCCATGTAGCTATGAACATTGGCCTTCAGCAATTGCCACTCGAAGTCTTCGGGTTCCAGCTCGATCAAGCGCTCCAACACCTGAATCGCTTCGGTCAGCTTGTGGGATTTGATCCTGACCTCCATTAAATTCCTGAGAGCTTCGACATCATCCGGGTTCTGGGCCAATTGCTCTTCAAGAACCCTTTCTTTCTCCTCATACGGAACTCTGTCAGTGAATGATTCTTGCTCCACTGGCTCAACCGTGGGAGGTGCGACTACGGTGGCGGCCATAGCGGTTCGGTGATTGAACCTCATGAAGAAGAATGCGGCGGCAGCGATGGCGGCGCAGGTCGTCTTGATGATAGGAGCGACGAGAGGGGCTAGGGCTTTAAAAGAGGAAATGGGATTAGGGTTTTGGAGGTTTCGGTGAGGCGGGTGGGCGGAGGACGGCGGAAGCGATGAGGATGAGGCCCTGACAGTGAGGGTGGTGAAGTTGAAGGGCGGCGATTGGCGCGGGGGTATGAAGGAAGAAAGGGGTTTTGGGGATGATGGGCAGTGGGGATTGAGCGAAAGGGTGAGGGGTTGGTGGCGGTGGGGAAGTTTGGCGAGAGACTCCATGGATTGCGAGAGAATTAGGGTTTTGTAAAACCCTGCAATGGTGATAAGATCCAGCCAATGCCTAGCTTACAGCCTTGACTGTGTGGTAATGGCGGTTACTGAGAAAGGGAATTGCACATAAGAATAAGTAAAATTCCAATTGTTTTCATATCCTTTTAAATCCACTAGCTCAGGCTTTTATACCATAAGCCAGCCATTAGCCCATTACAATAGCGTGAGTGTCATCTGACAACTCAATTAAAACTAAGACCCACGATTAGAGCACTTCCACCCCTAAGACTGGGTGCCAGCACCCAGCCCATTTATCCACTCAAGTGAACAGTAACAGACTCCAATGAACAGTAATAGGCCACTGCATCTCCACCCATAAGACTGGGTGCCAGCGCATTTATAATATTTTTAATTTTTTTGTAAAAGAATAAAAAAATAAAATAGTTTTAATTTCGGATAGGATTTTTAACGAATCTCGTCACGCCACGTGTCATTATCCGAATGTACTATTTTGTGAATAGATTTTCGCTAAGATTTTCAACCAATTCTGATGCGCCACGTGTCACGTACGGTTTACAATAATTTAGTCAAGATTTCGATAAGATTTTCAAACAATCTTGACTAGTTCTCGAATCTTTTCCAACGACCTTGAAGACCTTGACTAGTTTTTTCCAACGACCTTGATGCATTGAGTTTTTTCCAACGACCTTGAAGACCTTGACTAGTTCTGGAGTCTTTTCCATGTACATCGCAAAACGCTTTCGTAATTTTACTCCACATTTCTCGCTTATCCATCTCATTACCCGTAAGCGGGTCATGAGTAGTGCGAACCCAACTTTCACACAACGTAAGATCTTCAATGAGCTTCCACGAAACCATTTTTTCTCTCTTAAAGTGTAGAAAATATTGAAATGTAGAAAGTATAGAAAGTGTAGAAATATTGAAATGTGGTGTAAAGTGGAAGATGAGGGTTAGGTATTTATAGAAAAAAAATTTAAATTTTTTCTGTATTTTAAAAATAATTTTCTGTATTTTTTAATAATTTTAAATTAATTTTAATGGGTTTAATTAATCTGGACCGTTGGATTTGAAAAATATTCAAATCCAACAGTCAAGATAATGCCACGTGTCCAACGGTCATAAATCTGACTGTTGGGTTTTTTTTTTTATAATAGGAAAAACGTGGACCGTTGATCTTTGATCGAACGGTCCATTTTAAAACAGAAATTTCAAATTTTTTTACCGTTGGAAATCCAACGGTCTAGAAGAACTAGCCGTTGGAAATCCAACGGCATATAAGACGTCCACGTGGCTCATCCCAGACGCAAAGCAAGTGGGCCGACACGCGGGCCCCACCGCCTGCCGGGCTGTCGCGCCACTCTCCCGTTCCCGCGGGTGTTCTGCACGCGCCAAACAAATGAGCCGGCTTCTTGGTCTGTCCATTTTGGGCTGGCCCAGAGGCTGGCACGGGCTGGTGCCAGGCAAATGGGTGGGGTGGACTGCAAAAACTGGGTCCTGGCCTTCATTTGGACTGGGTGCTGGCCTATTTTGGCAGCAGTGGAAGTGCTCTTAACAAGACTATTACAATCTAGCCCTTCCTCTATTACAACCTGACCCCATTATTTAACTACTATTTCTTAGTGATCCAAGGATTCACTAATAGGCCAATTGCAAGATCATAACATTTACTCCCTCATTCGAAAAAACCTTGTCCACAAGGTTAAAGAGAGAAAGCAGGAAATCGAGCTTGGAAGTCTTCAAAGTCCTCCCATGTTGCAGAACTGGTATCTTGATTCTACCACTGAACAAGCAATTGAACTCATGTATAATTGCTCTTCTTATATATGCGCCTGGCGAGAATGGAGGCAAGAACCAACTGTTGAAGTCCATCTTTTGTAACTTGGGGCAACAAGTTGTTGGCAACCACATTCGAACCTAAGTGCTTCTTAAGACTGCTGACATGGAAAATAGGGTGGACTTTAGAGGCGGCGGGAAGTTCAAGTTTGTAAGCCACCTCACCTACTCGGCTGAGAACCTTATAGGGACCATAGAACCTGGGTAACAGTTTGTGATAACTGTGTGCAGCCAAGGATTGGAGTTGATAAAGGATAAGTTTTAAATAAACCATATCGCCAACTTCAAAACTCCGTTCCAATCTCTTGTGATCATCTTGTGACTTCATCCGAGTCTGAACTAATTCAAGGTTCCTTTTCAGAATCTCCAAAACCTTGTCTCTCTCAACCAAACATTGCTCCACATAAGCTAACTTTGTAGAAGCAAGTTCATACGGTGTAATATGAGGTGGGGAATAACCATACACTAATTCAAAAGGTGTGAACATAGAAGAAGTGTGGTATGAGGTATTGAAACACCATTCGACCCATGACAACCATTGCACCCATTTTTTAGGTTGCCCCCCAACAAAACAGCTCAGTTAGGTTTCCAAACATCAGTTCATAACCTCAGTTTGACCGTCAGTTTGAGGATGGTAGCCCAAACTCATACACAACTTGGCATTTTGCAGTTTGAATAATTCTTTCTAGAAGGCACTGATGAATACGGGATCGTGGTCACTTACGATAGAGTTGGGCATGCCATGGAGTTTGAAAATATGCTCAAGAAAGAGTTGTGCTACACCAGCCGTTGTATATGGATGTGCCATAGGAACAAAATGGCTATATTTGGACAGTCGATCAACAACCACCATGATAATAGCTTTACCCTTGCAATTAGAAAGGCCAACTATGAAATCCATGTTTATATCAGCCCAAATTCACTCAAGAATTGGAAAAGGCATCAGTTTTCTAGGAAGGGCCACTGTTTCATATTTATGTTGTTGGCAGATGAGACATTCAGAGACAAAGAGTTGGACATCATTTTTCATACTCGCGCAATAAAAGTCCTTCTTAAGCTTGTGGTAGGTTTTAATCACACCTTGGTGACTAGTATCAGGTATGGAATGATAAGCTTCGATAAGCTTGATGCGCCAAAGAGAGGAATGGCTTAACAAAATATGTGCCTTGTACCTTAAAAACCCATTCTGGAAAGAGTAATGAAAAGATATAGGGGTGGGGGCAGTAGTCTCATGGGCCTGGAAATACTCCTTAGCTTTACTCTGAATCCAAGAATCCTGCTTATTAAATTGGCGAAGTTCATTAAACCAACCAAAATGAGGATAGGATATTGCTGCACATTCAAGAAGTAGAGGAGAGCCGTGTACTCGAGAGAGAGCATCAGCTACATGGTTATCGCTACCACTACGGAACTAGATCTCATAATCATAGCCGAGAAGCTTAGAAACCCATTTTTGCTGGAAATGAGTATTGGCTTTCTGACTCAATAAGTATTTAAGGCTGCAATGATCCGTTTTAATGGTGAATTGCCTGCCTTGTAAGTAAGTATGCCATTTCTTCATGGCATAAACTATAGCAATAAGCTCCCATTCATAGGTTGAGAGAAATTGATTTCTTGGACCAAGAGCCTGACTGGTAAAGGAAATAGGGCGTCCCCCTTGTTAACACAACGCTAATGCCGTTACATGAGGCATCACACTCAAGTTCGAAAGGGATGGAGAAGTCAGGTAAGGCTAAAACTGGTGGGGATGTCATAATATCCTTGAGCTGATTGAAAGTTGCCGTAGCTTCTGAAGTCCAATGAAAACTGTCCTTCTTGGTCAGTTAATATAATGGCTGACAAATCTTACCATATCCAGAGACAAATTTCCAGTAATATCCCGTGAGACCTAAGAAACCTCAATTCTTTAAGAGTCTTAGGAAGTGGCCAATCTCGGATGGCTTGTAATTTTGAAGGATCTGCAGCTACCGCTTCATGAGACACGATATGGCCTAAGTACTCAACAGAAGTTTAACCAAACGAGCACTTCGATTTCTTAAGGACTAAGCTATGTTGCTGTAAGATTTGGAAAACTGCCAGTAAGTGAGACATATGATCTTCCCAAGAGCGGCTGTAGATAAGGATGTCATAAAAAAATACGAGCACACACTTCCTTAATAAGGGTCAAAAAATGTCGTTCATAAGTTGTTGGAATGTGGCAAAGGCATTAGTAAGCCCAAAAGGCATTACCAAGAACTCATAATGGCTTACATAAGTCTTGAACGCTGTTTTTTCAATATCTTCAAGTTTCATAAAAAATTGATGGTAACTGGATCAAAGATCTAACTTTGAAAAATAGGTGGCTCCACAAAGTTCATCCAAGAGGTCATCAATCAATGGAATTGGATATTTTTCCTTTATGGTGAGAGCATTGAGCTCCCGATAGTCAATACACAAATGCCAAGTGCCCTCCTTCTTGCAGACAAGAAGTACCGGAAAGGAAAAAGGATTATGACTGTGTTGGATAAAGCCAACATCTAATAATTCCTAGACAGCTTTGTCAATCTCATTTTTTTGAAGAGGACCATAGTGATAAGGTCGTATATTGGGAGGTTTTGAACAAAGCAGCAATGGAATGTGGTGGTCATGGGATCGGGATGATGGGAGTTGAGATGGCAGCACAAAAAGTGTCTCAAATTATGCCAATAAAGTGGTCAGTTGTGTAGATTAAGCTGGGGACAATGCCAAGTCACTGATAAGTGCCAGTTGGGTGGGTCTCTATAGAATACAACAAAAAGCCCAAATTAGAATTAGTAACTTCCTTATCAAGATGCTGTAAGGAGACTTCCTAAATAAGAGAGGGGGAAGCCATCGAATGGCATAATTAGTAGCGCTGATTGTTCTTGGTGAATTCAAGAGTCAAATGGTGGAAATCCCATAGTACCGGGCTAATGAAGGATAACCACTGAACCCCAAGACTAAATCACAACCACCAAGAGGCAAGGAATACAAATCAACAATGCAATCATAACCGCCTAAGAACAGTGCACAAGCCTTCTAACAACCTAAACTGGTAACTTTACCACCATCAGTAATCATGACCTCAAAAGGCATAGTAGGATGAACTTATTGGCCTCATTATTTTAATAATCGAGTGTCCGCAAAATTGTGTGTGCTGCCTGAGTCTAACAAAATCCTCACAGAATGACCATGGAGCATGCCCTGCACTTTCATAGTATGAGCCTGCGGAGTGGCGGATATCCCATTAAACGCACACTCACTGAGTTCCATGTGATGAATTTTAGTAGGTGAGTCTGGGGTAAACTCATCAATCTCCTATGGGGCAGCAACATCAAGCATAAGCAATTGCTTCAACCCACATTTATGACTCGGAGCCCATTTGTCAGTGCAAAACCAACATTCGCCTTTGTCTCGTTTTAATTGAATTTCATTTAGAGAAAGCTTTTTAACAGGGTAATTCTGGACCCGAGAAACATAAGAAGTGATGGCAGTGGTAGTGTTTGGTTGGTGTTTAGGGACTGGGGGTGAGGATTTAGTGATACCGCCTTTGAGTTCCTGAAACTTATTATGTAATTGAACCGTAATGGCAATAACATCATGAACAGAATGAGGCTTCAAAAATTTCACATCATACTTTAATTCCCGTTTAAGACCACCAAGGAAACAACTCTTTAACAAGAGAGGACCAACATCACAAGTTCGATTAGCAAGTTTTCGAAATTCAGCAATATAATCACGCAGAGGACTTGCTTGGCGAAGTTTGAAGAGGGCTTCAATACTATCTTCAAACTTGGAAGGACCAAACTCCTTACACAGTGCCTGAGTAAAGTCCTCCCAACAGGGAGTAGTATTGGAGCAGTCCATCTATCTATATCACTGAAGTATCTCCCCCTTGAGGTGGAATCAAGCTGTGACCACACACTGAGAATCTGGAATGTCGTAATAAGTAAAAAAATGTTCAGCCTTATAGATCCAAGCCAACAAATCCTCACCATTGCCAAATCGGGGAAGTCGATGCGTAGGGACCACGAAGGCTTGATCGTAGCACTGCCAGGGGTGACCAGATTGCACGGTGGAAGAAGATCGGTGAAACTACACCACGAACGGCTTGTTCACGACGAAATATCTCGAAATATGTAGGGAGGTGAGTTTCAAAAGCATGATCAATGGTGTTAGCGAGCTGATTGGGAAGGTTAGCTAAGGTGTTTTCAATTGCGGCAACACGAGATTTCATTACGGAGATGCGGGTCGTGGTGGTGGGACGGGGCATATACAGAAGGGATACCAGGACTGAAGGGTGATACCAATGATATGACCCAGCCAATACCTAGCTTACAACCTTGATTGTGTGGTAATGGTGATTACTGAGAAAGGGAGTTGCACAGAAGAAGAAGTAAAATTCCAATTGTTTTCATATCCTTTTAAATCCACTAACTCAGGCTTTTATACCATAAGCAAGCCATTACAATAGCCTGAGTGTCAACTGACAACTCAATTAAAACTAAGACCCACAATTAACAAGACTATTACAATCTAGTCTTTCCTCTATTACAACCTGACCCCATTATTTAACTACTATTTCTTAGTGATCCAAGGGATTCACTAATAGGCCAATTGCAAGATCATAACAAATGGAGGTGAGAGAAATGTAAGAGATGATGGAGGAGTGGGAAGGGAAATAGGTAACAGGAGAAAGTTCAAAACACTGAGAGTCTATGCCGTTCAGGCATGTTGGTCCAGGAGAACAAAATTATTGTCAAGGTCCCAGGGAGGTGAGAAACGGTGTCGTAGGGTCGTTTCCTTAATGGGACATTCGAGAAGGAGCTGGACAGAGGAATTCGACATTCAGCCAAAGGAACTCCGGGTGTGAGTTTTCAGCTGGGCTTTTTATTGGGCTGGAATTTCAAAACTTGGGATTGGGTTGAACTTTTGATTTTTGTTTTGTTTTTGTTTTTGGGTTTTGAAGTGGGTTATCTGGAAATTAGCACGGGCTTTCTCTGTTTTGATGTGGGCTTATTAGGTTTCCTAATAGCATAAATATAATATGTCAAAATTTTATTTGATAGTTGATGTGGTGAAAATTGAATATATACGAAATAAATGTATTAAGACAAGAAACCACGAATACAACCACCACCCATAAAATCTAAATTATAGGTCGGATGAGCAAAGGAAGGAATACAATACCATCAAAAATGGCTATTCCTAATTAGAAGTCCCCATTTTACAATGGCATCAATAAGGAAATTAGCTTTACTGAAAATGTGATTCCATCTCACGTCCAAACAAGACGAAGTAAGCCATCTAATATCTCCAAAACAAGCGAAGGTTCCATGGAGGCTGAAAAATGCCTTGAAGCTTTCCAATAATAAGGTTTGACTTCAACAAAGACCTTTTAAAAACCCTTTCCTCCTTATATAGGATAGCCCTCCTTCAATGCTTTTTCCTCCACTTCATTTATGTTGGACCGTCTAAGTCGAAAGCACTAGCTCCCACCACAATGCCATCTTCATTTCTTACCACAAAACTAGCACCAGCCATGTCGCTACAAATGTTAAATCTTCTTCTTCCTTTTTTTTAATGGATACATCAAATATTTATTTTATTATAGTTTTTATTTTATTGGATGTTAACATGACCCATGCATTAAAAATTATGGTGAATTGCCGATTTAAGCCCTAAATTATCATCTGAATAAAAATTAGGTCACTAAACTATTTTTCCAGAAAAATTAGTTCTCGAATTATAAAAGTCTGCCAATTACATCCTTAATATTAGATTCAAAGCTACTATACTCAACTTTTCGTCAATTTAAGTCACGTTACTTGTATGTGATACACAATTGAGGGTTCTTCATAAAGAAAGTGTATGGAGTTAACTTTGAAGGGTAAATTAGATGTTAAATTCGCAATCTATATGAAATGTTAAGAGCTTATAAGTAAGAAAAAGGAAGGTATTACACTCTAAAGTGTGTCAAGTGACTTAAGTTAATGAAAATTTGGATAAAACAACTTTGAATATACTGGAAGGGATGAAAATAGCAATTTTTAATTAATTTAGAGACTTATTTTACCGAAAAAATAATTCAGGACCTAAATTTTACTGAAGTGATAGTTTAGAGACTAAATCGACACTTCACTCTACAAATTAAATTAAATTGAATATATTTGACTCCTTTATTTGACATCTACATTCGAGATGGTCAAATGCATCAAAATTAAGTGTGCGTGTGAAAGTAAAGTTTTTGGTTTTGGGCAACAAAAGTAAAGTTTGAGCTCCATTGTAAAGCCGATAAAATAGTAGTCATATTGACTAGAGAAGATGTATTTTTAGTCATCACAACCTCTAAGCCACCCAAAGATCCATCCAGCTCAAAGACACCCACCACTACAAATCAGCAATAAACAACTCCCCCATACCAAGGCGACCTGGAATTGGCCAAATGTTTTGGTTGAACCGAAATCTGTAAACCACAAAATTAGTTTGGTATCAATTTCGTTTTAAGCCATGTCGATAAACTTTTGTCAATTGTCGGTTGGGGGCTATCAGTTCGATTGCAAAACTGATTCCACCACTAGATTTCCACTAGAAGAAAGAATAGAGTATTTTCAAATCATCTCCATCGATTTAGGCCTCATTTGGATGTATTTTTAAAATGACTGAAAACGCTTTTAGAAAGAAAAAAAAAATAAAATTTTGGGTTCCAAAAGCACTTGAAGTGCTTTATGCAAGAAGCACTAGTTATTGCTTCTTCTAGGAAGCACTTTTAGTGCTTTTTCAGGATTTGCTTACATTTTTACTAAGGATGGGCTCTAAAAATATGTACACCAAAGTCGGTTTTAGTCATTTTAAAAGCATATCCAAACAAGCAGTTAATGTGGTAAGCATTGAGGTTGACTTTTTTTTATACATTTGTCTAAACGTGTTTACATTTAAGTTTTAACCTAAAAGTAACTATTAATGCAGACAAATTATTCACTATTCTAATAGAACGATATTATTTATGTGAAATCCCGGTCCTGGATTTCACTGTTATAACCTACGTATTTATATTATTTAGATTTTATATTATTTTTCAGGAATTTATATTAATTTATTTGAATTTGGATTTTAATTAAACTAGATACAAATTTTGAAGTTTGGAAATTAATTATTTAAAAATTCGTTGACCTTTTGAGGTCACAATTTATATTTTGAATAAGGCTCGATCTCACAAATGCGTGGGCGTAAACTGTTCTTGAAACAAAGTTATGACGAGAGAGTTATTAACATTTAAAGTTAGAGACATTTTTGTAATTTTAGCCTCATTTAGAAGGCTCCAGTTTTTTGGAGCAGTGAGTTATGCCATGTGTGTGGCTGGGATTAAAGGAAAAGAAGAGAAAGAAAATAGATGAACAGTTGGGATGGAAATGAGAGAAAGGAGGGAAAGGATGAAGGGGGAGTGACCAATCAGAAGGAAAAAAAGGAGGGAAATGAGGAAGGGGGAGATGGAGGGGAACCCAGACCCCTTCGACCTGCTTTTCTGTTTCAACCCGACCCCGCGAGATTACATGGAATCCGGTGCATTTTTTGGACAAATTTCGGTGAATCACGTCGGGAAACCACTTGAAAGATGTTCCATGACATTCCCTCCACCCATTACAACCCAAAATTGTAGAAACTTTAGCCATGAAATTGTAAAAAACGCACTGGTGGGTGCGGGAAACCCTTCTCGTCAATTCTCCCATTTTTGAAACGATTTTCTCCAATTATCCCCACCATTAGACTCTCCTTGAACCTAGCAACAAAGCCCAAACAATCTTGGAGGCGGCGGAGCACTGGAGGTGACGGATTAAAGTCACCCAAATTAAGGGTTTCCCGTGAGCAATTTGAGGTGTTTCCCAGTCAAATTGGACTTGGCTACATGTATGAAACTTGCTCCACTCACTGAGATCTACTTTCTTGTAAAATTTGGTAATTTTTTTAAATAGTTGAATCCATATGATGTGATTTGATTATTGTGAACTTGGTTTCATTAAGGTACATCACTTGATTATTATATGAATTGACAATTTGACCGTTGGATTGTAACTAAACTTTAATGCATCATAGAACGCAATATTTAAGGATATTAGGAACTAACGGATCGGGAATCCGACATACAGATTTTCCCGAATTGGATTTCGAAGTTAGTAAAATAAAACGTTGACCGCCAATGAAAATTGTGATTGGCGGAGATCCGGACGTCGAATCATAGTGAGATTTTAATAGGTTCTGCTAGAAGCATAATGTGGGTCTTTGGAGGTTATGCATCTGAAATCCGATGTGCAGATCTTTTGGATCGAATTACGTAGGGTGGTGGGCACCACCGTTGATTGAGAGTTGACTGTTGGTCAACATGTCTCGAATTGTTTATAAAACTAAAATTAGTGTTAATCGAAGCCTAGTGAGGATAGGTGGGCTTATCTTAATGAGTGACTTTAATATATGTGATTTGGTGATTACCCAATTCTTTATATTAATATCCTTTGTGGATATAACTTGGTTTTATAAACGTGTTTTCTATGAAAATGAGACTTGGTTTTATAAATGTGTTTTCTATTAAAATGAGATTTTTTTTTAATAATTGACCATCAATCTATTTTTATTAAATGTGAATTGATTCATGGATTGGTAATATTTTGAAAAAAAAAAGTGATTTGAATTGCATATTGAAATGTTTGTTAAATTGAGGGCTAGTAGAAGACCATGACCTTACTTGGTTAATTCGCGATAGGGGTCATTAGTGGTCCTGCTTGGTTAATCCGCGATGGGGGACCATATTATTTATGGATCGCACTTGGTTAATCCGCGGTGGGTGATCATTACCTAACAGTTTCGTAGGTGTAACTCTGCTTAGTTAATCCGTGATGGGGGGGTCACTACTTACTTGGTTATCTTGACCTTGCTTGGTTAATCCGCGATGGGGGGTCACTAGTGGTCATGCTTGGTTAATCTGTAATGGGGGACCATATTATTTAGGGATCGTGCTTGGTTAATCCGCGATGGGCGATCCTTATGGCCATACATACTTAGGGGTCATCATGCTTGGTTAATTTACGATGGATGATCACTGCCTAACAGATTCGTGGAAGTGACTATGCTTGGTTAATCTGTGATGGGGGGTCACTACTGCATGGTTACTCAGCGGTAGCTCTGGTTTTTAATGTATTTATGAACGAGATTTTGAGAATCTTGTGGGTTAAATGAGAAAAACCGTTGGATGTCTAGGTGACTCCTTCAGAGTTTTCAATGGCTTAACTATGATTTTATAAAAATATGATTTATATTCGAGGTTTATAAACGGTGAACGATGGTCTTTCTTTTTATTGAATATCACATATTTGTATTATTGTCACTCACTCAAGCTTCGCAGTTTATCTGAGTTCTAGATGGCCAGTGCACTATTCCCATGTTGTTGGCACTGATTATACATGTGATCGATTTTGGCAGATTACGAGAAACCACTAAATATTTTGGATTCCGTTGAGTGGTCCGGAATTCTTTCTCTTGTTCATTTCCATAAGGTTAATCTAGAACCCTAGATTCGAGTGAATGAGAATAATATTGTGCTTCGTTGTTTATTGATATGTTACATGCTGTGGATGAAGGTATCATGTTGAAAATAAAGTAAATTATGGGATGATTGTTCGAGTGTAGAGAATAGTGAACTACGAATGGCTTGATCCCTATTTAGGGTACATAGGCAGTCTAACGAGGAAGTTAGATACAGCCATAAAATGTACGAAAAATGCTATGAAATTTGGATCTTGCTTTATGCTTTGTACATATTCCGGAGGTGGAGTATGTTAGATATACGGGTATTTGGTGACGTCACGTGTCGATCCTGAACGTATGTCGGGATTGGGGCGTGACAATTTACACCAGAATGTGAGAGATTTGGGCTAGCCACACATCGGCTATGAAGCCATATGTAATATATAACACGACATCCAGTAAAGTTGAACGTATAACTTCTTATGAAGTGAGAATAAAAATGCTACTAAATTGTAATACTAAATTATCAAATTTCAAGCAAAAATTTTGTTTTACTAAACTTGTCAATCTTAGGGAGTCATTAAAGACAACTAATGCACTCCCAAGGAACATGTTCTATTTTGAATTATTCTGGGCCTATTGTTGAAAAGGCCCAACAAATCTTACTCACCTTCACAGTAGTCGAGCCTATTACTAATCACACTTTAAAAAAAAAGAGTTTAAACGCAATAAATTGAAGAACAAAAGTCCATAAGCTCATAACAATCTATATCTACTATTGCATCTCCAAGTGACTTAAAGCACTACAGACTGGAGCCCAAATCTAATACTAATCAAAATATTGTAGGAAAAGATTAAATATAAATTCATAGCCGCGCAGGTATGCAAAGATTCTAGTACAATTAAAACGTTGATGTCACTCTCAGTCTTTTCTCCACCGAACTCAAACAAAAATTACGATTGCTATAAATTCAAATGACCCACAAACAGAATTATTGGAGAAAACTCAGATAACCAAAGCTGCCTGAACAGTAAAATTTGGAGTGGTAGAATGATCAAGTAGTTCATTAGTTCACTATGTTTCGAGTTCAATTTTTTTTCATTTTTTGACTATATAATATCTCGTAAAATCGAAAATGAGAAACTAAAAACAATGAGAAGTTATTTCTGAACAATTTTTCTCTTTCTAGATGAAATTATTTGAATGAGAATTAAGAAAAAAAACCAAAAAAAAAAAAAAAAAGGAAAAAGGAATTTGCAGAAGTCATAGCTCTAAAATTTTACATTTACAAATCAGTACAGTATCTGTGCATGGGAGACACGCACAATGGGGGCAAATGGGGGCAAATGGGGCACATCGGGCTCTGCCACGTGTGCGCCACGTAGCTAACCCCAGCCACCCACGCAGTCTCAAGTCTCAAGTCTCAAGGGTTTACAAACCACAATTCCCAACTACTATTGATGACTGCTACACGACGACGTCGTATTGTGTGTCCGGATTTGCCCCTGTATTGTCCTGGACAACTTGTTATTTTGCCTATTGTTTTTAGCAACTTTTTCCCTGATGTTACAGATTTATATACCACTTAAAGCCAAAAAGGCCATCTCTTATCGATCGTTTTCTGCATAAAAAAATCAAAGGGACTACTAGTTATCAGATTCATCACCGTCGTCATCGGTGGTGGTGGAGTTGTCGCCGCTCTGGGAAAGATCAAAAAGCATCTTCTGGATTCTTTGCTTTGTGACCATCTCAGAGGATCCTGCTTCCCTGCTCTTTGTGTAGGCCTCAAAGAACTCTCTGTTCTCCTTCTCTAACTCCTTCCACACTGCAGTTATTCAGTTAGTTCATTAATTAGCTAACCATTCAATCCCATGCAAAGAACATATAATATATACAAACAAACACACACACACACACACACATATATATATATATATATACATAGAGAGAGAGAGAGAGAGAGAGAGAGAGAGAGAGAGAGAGAGAGAGAGAGAGAGACCTGTGGAGGTAATGATGGGTTTTATGTTTGCATGCTTAGAGAGGGCTTCCATGCACTCCTCTTTGCTCATGTTGAATATGATGCACTCCTCGATTAAATGGTGCACCTATTTATAATCATGCATGTCACCACCATTAATTTTCATCACCACAAAATACCAAAAAATAAAACAACACCACTTCAAAAAAGTCATCAAGTGCTCTTGGTTTACGAAAAACTTTAGAAAAACTAAATTTCGCGAATTGCCTTGTGACGTTTTTTATGTATCGATCCTATATATCGAATCAAAGATATACATCATCTTGGTGATCAAGAAAAAGTATAAGAATTTTCATAAAATTATAACAAGGCTTACCAAGTGGATGTATGAAGCAGAAGAGTCTCCCATGTTTATAAATTCTGATATATTTTAACTGATGTATGTAAAGTTCTGCAGAAGACTTGTAGAACAACGAAGAATTTGAAAGGAGAATTCAAAAGAAGGAGGCCGGAGAGTGAGAGATTTCGAGAAGCAAGAGGCAGCTGCTGGATGATCATAAAAAGTGAACACTGATAGGTTAAAGTTAAAGAAAAATCATGAAGTTGGATCGTATAAATAAACAAATAGAAAGTGCAGGTCAGTTCTTGGGTGATGTCATAGGCATTGGGTGTGGGGGATCATTTGCCCACGTGGGGGGACGACGATGATTGGTGGAGAGGGGATTAGAGGAGATTCTACAAGCAGCCCTTTGCTTGTCTCTTCTACGTGGCCACTGAGCCAATGTCCACGTGACACATGGGGTCCCTCTGCCTACAACACATGATAGTTTGTTGCATGCCTAAACCCTAAACCACTGCACCTTGCGCCCCCCACGCTCATTCAGCAGGCAATTTAGGCCCCGGTTTCGTCCTACAACATTAACCCAGACTCTCTACCTCCTCTCCTAGTTATCTAAGCATTTCAAGATTCAACATATCAAATTCTTAGTCACCATATATATAATACCATTTGTTACAGCAGCATCACTATAATTTCTCTTAATTGCAGGAAATTATATGTTCAGATCTCGTAGATGATATTTACTGGTTCAAAAAGTTCTTAGTTAGTAATCAAATTGAACATAATGCTAGATTTCATGACATATTGTCATAAAAATAAGTAATGTTCACCTTGTTGCTATTATCGCAGTATGAAAAAATATTCTCGTCATGTTATATATATTACATGTTGTTTTGGTGCACGACTATACATTATCCTCTAAGTAACAACGTAATATCACAATTAGATAATATAAGTATCTAAAGACTTATCTTGCCTACAGTAGAAAAGTATGGCAAGTAATTGGATAAAGTTCACAGTAACGTTTATATTATAACTACTGACAATTTTATGGCCACGTAGCGGAAGAAGAGCTTTCTGATCGATATTTTTACTACTGAACTCGCTCTTGCTGTTTTATTAAGCATTTCGATCGGTGCCTTTTGTACTCTTTTGCATTTTATTTGTTTCTTTGTATTCAGATAGTTTTGTTTGCTTGTTTGCATGTCTGCATGGTTATCGAATATGGATAATCCATAAAAATATATCGTTTCATGGGATTCATTGCAGAAGATATTTCTGATGCATGGGAGAGGAAATATGAGAAAATCTGAGCACCCGCCGAATTGGTAAGACAAACGTATCTAAATAAAATACGTTCTCCTCTTTCTTTTTCTTTTTCTTTTCTAAAAATTCAAACTCTATTGTTTATTAAAATAGAGAAATTGAACGAAAAATTCTCAGTACTGTTCACTTTAACGAAAAATCACATTTTTACACTAAAAAAAAATCAATTTTGGTACTATTCACTTTACCATTTATTTTGTTCTTATTGTCAAAATTTAAAATTTTCAAACATTTTTCATTAGTTTTCCTTTATTAAAATGGAGCCAACATATCAGAGTGCATAGATGATAAAACACCATATAGAAAAAGATGATCTTCCTCCACCCAAACATGAAACTAAGGATGCAAAAAGCCAATACTTATACTGATATAAAAAATTAACAAAGAAAATGAAAAATGAAAAATGATCTGGCTTTCTCCAAAAGAGTACATTCTATCGCTCAATTAGTATTTTCTCATTTAACTTCATAAAGAAGTTGAGGTTCCATCACGACAATATAAAAAGTAGGCAACACAGTTACAAAACCTCTTGTTTCTCCTATGTGGGATTTAAACTCTAACAGAATATTTAAGAGAAACTCTAATTAAAAGCATTTGACAGAACATGAAATCCTCCTTGTCCCACACCAACGTATATAAATCATTCTTAACTGCATAGCACGTCAAATGAAATAGTTTTTATTAAATTTCTTGGTGAAGTCACCAACTGTTCCTTTTTAAACAAAACAAATCCCTTCCAAGTTATGTCTTAGAATATCATCCAATGGCATTGTCACATGATTGCTTTGTCGACTTTAATCTTCTATGCTAGGGTCAAGATATCATTTAAGCTACACCGATTTAGTATAATATGATATACTTGTTAGTGCAATTACAGCTACGAATGATAAGGACATGATCCGCTCTGCTGTTGATTCACGGTTTGTCACTGCTACTCCTTTTGTGTTTTTTAATTTTTTTTTACTACAAATAATACTACTCTTCTAAGCTATATCAAGACGAGAAAAAATAGTTGAACAGAAACACTAGTTACTGGTACAATTTATCACTTGTCACTGCAAACGTGGATGATTTTCAACATAATTAAAAAAAACATTTATACTTGCAAACGAAATTTTGTGAAAAATAAATATATATCAAATTCAGCCAATCATCAAACAATAGTTCAATGGAAATGTTTTAATTTTCTTTATAATACTGCTACAAAACTAATTTTTACAGCCATATATGTTAGAGTATAGTGCTTAAGATTGAGACACTTGTCATAATCCTACTATATTAGTTAGTTACCTAGTTATCGCTCTAGCTTGTAACAGCCTATATAAGGCTAACCTCATGCAATTGCTTATTCATTAAGAAATATACAGATTGTTCTTCTTCTCTCTCTATACAAGATTACAATAGATGATTGATCAAGTGGTATAGCTTAACATGGTATCAATTGCCATTGTAGCTCATGCTTGAAGTTTTGATCCTTCGTTGCTTTCGCATTCTCTGTATCGGATCGATTACATTCTTTGATTCGACACTTCGTCTTCTCCAATTTCTAGTTTTTGCAAATTCTAGGGTTTTAGTCTCGATCTTTATTTCTTGATCGGTTCTCTCTAAATCTTGTACATCAAGTGTTTGTTGTACTATTTCACTGATAAAATTGGTCTTCGAATCACGATGGTGACTGCATCGCAACTTCAGTTGCTTCAATCTCCGGTCACGACTCTTATTTCATCCATCTCTACGTCGGTTAATGTCAAGCTTGATGACTCAAACTACCTTAATCGGCACTTTCAGATGCAGCTTTTGCTTGAAAGCAATGGAATCATGGGGTGTGTTGATGGTTATACACCCTGCCCATCTCCACATGTCTCGATTTCTGAATAATCTTGTACCAATTGTCCTATTACTTCTTCTTCTGCTTAGAATGATGCATATATAGTTTGAAAAAAATGCATGATAGAGCCACTATGCAATTGATTATTGCAACCTTATCTTCTATTTCTATGTTATGTGCCATTGGTAGCACTAGTTCCAGAGATTTGCGGGTCAGGTTAAAGGAACAATTTTCCACTGTATCTAGGACTAGCATTTTTCAAATGAAGTCTAATTTGCAGACAATTAAAAAGGGTTCAAATTCAGTCTCTTAATATCTTCATCAAATCAAGGAAGCCAGGGACTATCTCTATGCTGCTGGAGTGTATTTTGCAGAAGAGGACATTGTAATCCTTGCCTTGAATGGGCTATCAGCTGAGTATAACACCTTCTGATGTGTCATCAAGGGGCGTGAAAGTGTGATTTCACTTAAAGAATTTAGATCACAATTACTTGTAGAAGAAGCAATTATTGAGAATTTAACCACTGCACCTTTCATGACCTTTATGGTTGCTAATACAGGTTCATCTTCTTTAAAAAGGTCTAACTTTCATACTCAAGGTTTCTCTCATACTCATGGTCAATCTCAATTTGCTACTGGAGGCTTTAAACCATATAATGCGAGTAAGAACAAGGGTAAAGACAAATTCAATCAGGGCCCTAGATTCTATAACCTAGACCAGTGTTTTCTAATCAAGCACATGCGTTTCCCAACTCTAATCCTGGAGTTCTTGGTCAGTCACCTGGTCAATAGTTTGGCAGTCCTTCTGCATTAATGATCCAAATATACCAGTTATGCAACTCTAAGGGTCACATTGCTCTATTATGTGGATCTCATTCATCTGAGAGAAATAAGTGTCATATTTGTGGTAGAAGTAATCATACCACCTAGTATTGCTTCTATAATGACAAAGGTCTAAACTATATTGGGATGAATAACATTGCATCTCATTATCAACAGTCATCTTATCACATGCAACCACCGACTGTCCATTACTCTTCATATTAGGCTTCTCCTCAGCAATCTTTATTCACATCTCACAGTTTCAATCACAGCAGCCTCCTATGCAAGCAATGCACACATTTCTTAATCCTGCATCTCAGTCATCAGGTTCTCAAGCTTCTTCTCAGGTGTGGATCACTGATTCAAGTGCTACCAATCACATGACAACTAATTTGACCAACTTGTCACTAGGATCACCATATCCAACAAATGAAACAATTCAAACTGCAAATGTTGAAGGTTTAACAGTATCTCATGTTAGTTATTCTCCTATTAATCACTAGTTTCTCTAATCAAATTGAACTCTGTGCTCTATGTTCCTCAAACTCATAACCTTTTGTCAGTACATCGAATATGTCTTTACAACAATTGTTAGCTTATATTTAATGCCTTTTGCTTTTGGATTCAAGACAAAGACACATGGAGGATCCTCTACAAAGGCTTGTGCAATAATGGGCTATATCATATCCACTCCCTGACCAATTCAAACTCACAGAGGAACTTTTAAGCTAAGGCACTTCTTGGACAACTTTTTCAGTCTAATCTCTGGCACCATAGGTTAGGTCATCCCACAAATAATGTTGTTTCTCTGATGTTGAACAAAGCTAATGCACCTTTCACAAAAACCTCATTACCTGTGTTGTGTCATACATGTCTAGAAGGAAAATTTAGCAAATTACCATTTCAAAAGCATGTCAATATGTTTGTAATTCCTTTTGAGACAATTCATACTGATTTATGGGGCCATGCACCATGTGTATCAATTGATGGTTATAGATATTACACCATATTTGTGGATGAATGTACCAGACATTGCAGGATTTTTCCATTAATAAATAATTCAGATTTGTTACCTACACTTGTTGCCTTTTATTCATTTGTTGTCACTAAATTTTCTGCAACAATTAAGATCCTTCAATCTGTTTTTTTTGGGGGGGGGGGGGGTGGGGAGGGAAGGGGGGAGGGAGAGAGAATATACAAGTAACAAATTAAAACAATTCCTCATGGAATAAGGCATTTCACATCATCTATCTTGTCCATACACTCCTAAACAAAATGGGTTAGCTGAGAAGAAGCATAGACACATCATTGAAACCACTATTACCTTGTTACAAACATCTAAATTACCATCTCAGTTTTGGTCGTATGCCTATCAAATAGCAACCTATCTAATTAATAGAATGCCCACTATTGTTCTTAATAACAAGTCTCATTTTGAATTGTTATTTGGGACATATCCAATTCTCACTCACCTTAAAATCTTTGGGTGTGCCTGTTTTCCTTTACTTAAGCCATATAATAGCACTAAGTTACAGGCAAAACTACTAAGCGTGTGTTTATTGCATATGCCACAAAATATAAGGGATATATATGCTATCATGTGCCTACCATGAAGGTTCAATGGCCAGACACAAAGTAAGGTTAGTTGCTAAAGGTTTCAGTCAAGAACCTGTATTGGATTATGGGGATACTTTTAGCCTTATGGTTAAACCTACCACATTAAGGTTAGTTCTTGCTCTTGCTACACATTTCAATCGGTCTCTTCGACATTTAGATGTCAAAAATGCAATTCTGCATGGCATCCTACAAGAGGATGTGTATATGTCTCAACCTTCTAGTTTTGAAGATCCTGGCATGAAAGGTTCACTTAGTTTCTTCCTTTTTTTTGGGATTTTTAAACACATTTTCTAACTCATCACTATTTGTTAAGCATGTTGGAAATGAAATTATGGTGTTACTACTCTATGTGGATGATATAATCATCACTGGCAGTGCTTCTGATTCAATCACATAGGTTATTAGTGTTGTTACTATTGAATTTGATATCAAGGATTTAGGACCACTACACTATTTCTTGGGGATATAGATAACCAAAACTGCAAATGGTTTGTTTCTATCATAAACTAAATATGTTCAGGATTTGTTGGTTAAATCTGAAATGATTGATGCAAAACCTTATGATACACCATGTCTCCTTTACAACAGATTACTCAAAGAGGCCTTATGCAAATCCTGGTTTGTATATAAGTATTGTAGGGGCTTTGCAGTACTTAACTTTTACAAGGCCAGATATTACCTTTTTAGTGCACCAAGTCTGTTAGTTTATGCAGAATCTAATGGTGTCACATTTAATTGCAGTTAAACGCATTTTACGATATCTTAAAGGGACAATGCAGTTTGGTATATCCTACACTAGAGGCGATTTGCAGTAAAGGCTTTTAGTGATGTTGATTAGGCAGGGGATCCTAAGGACAGGAGGTTAACTACTGGTTTGATGGTCTTTTTGGGCAACAATCCAATTTCGTGGTCCTCTAAGAAGCAACAAATTGTTTCCAGATCTTCAACAGAAGCTGAATATCGAGCCTTATCATTCACATCGGTTGAGTTGGATTGGATCAAACAGTTATTAGCATTTCTGCACATACCACTGCCTACTGTTCTTGTATTGTTATATGATAATATATCAGCAATTGGTTTGTCCTTTAATCCTGTCCAACATCAAAAGACTAAGCACATAAAAAAAATAGATATTCATTTTGTCAGAGAAAAAGTATCAAAGAAACAACTCTTAGTGCAATTTGTGTCTTCACAGGAGCAATTTGCTGATATCCTTACAAAAAGGTTGAGTGGTCCACTTTTCAGAACTCATTGCTGCAATCTCATGCTTGGTTCCTCAAAGCATGAACTTAAGGGAAGATGTTAGAGTATAAGCTTAAGACTAAGACACTTGTCATAATCCTACTATATTAGTTAGTTAGTTAGTTATCTCTCTAGCTTGTAACAACCTATACAAGGCTAACCTTATGTAATTACTTATTCATTAAGAAATATATATATTGTTCTTCTTCTCTCTCTAAACTCTTCTCTCTGTCTCTCTCTCTTTGTCTCTGTCTCTCTCTCTCTCTCTAAAACTTCTCTTATGTTCTTCTTTCAATATACATGATTATAGAAGATGATTGATCAAGTGGTATAGCTTAACAATATAGTGGAGGTTTGAAAGAGAATAAGCCTTTGCGATTTATAGGAGCTGGTCAGCAACTTGAAAATGTACATTACTAGATTCAAATACCTAACTCTTTGTCCCGATAGACACTTTGTCACTGTGAGAGTATCTCAAGTCTATTCCATTAGGCCAATCTATTTGCGCTCCCCTTCTTACTAGCACAGTATATGAGCTCCACACAACCTACAAAACAATGGAGGACTATGTGCATTACAAATCTTACTCGGCTTTAACCACCACATATTGTGGTAGTGGCACCAAAACCCTCTCCATCATGGCAAGATGCTCCAAGTTCTCATGTGTTTGAAAAAAGAGCCTCACCATGTTAAAAGAAAATATAGGAGGAAAAACAAGTGTAAACAAAAAAGCTAGGACATTCCCTAGGCAATAAAAAAAATTTCTTTGAAATTTAAATAAAACCAACTCAACTATAGATTATGGTTCCATATGAACTCAATGGTACTTACCGAGCAAAATTCAACAAGTATGCAGCCCACACTCCATAATGACAAGGATAATTCCATCCAAGACCTACAGGTAACATCAAATGACTGTCATCTAAAAAAGCAAAATATGAAATCAAGATATTGCTCTAGTAGCATAGAACTGTATTTACCCAAAATGACCTCTGATGCATGATAATGGCATGTTGACCACATCGCTATGATCCTGATGCTCAAATCTTGTACTCCCAAAATCAATGAGCTTAATGGCACTTAACTTGGGAAGATTCTTGAAATCGGAACGCTATTTAGTCGAATGTTATAGAAACTTGATTGAAATTAAGGAAAACAATAAAAAAAATTGAAGGGCTCGGACAAAGTTCTTACACCGAAGAGGCATGCAGGTTCGTGAAAAACAGTTAATTTTTCAATCTGCTCACCCCCATTAAATTGCGCAAACACTTGTTGTACAAAGTTTCAACATCCGTAGGTACCTCGCACAAAATGTGAGGGATTCTTGTACACTGATAGCCTCCGTTATGGATCATTTAGGTTGTGCCTTGCTGTGGACGAACCGTTTGTAACCGCCCAACAGCCTAACAAATTATTAAATAGTATGAATTTTTTTTAATTTAAATGGCTTGATAAATAATATTAACAAATTAATGTATTGACAAGATTACCTCTCAATTAGATACATTCAGTGATTATGCACGGGCCAATAAAGTTCACTTCATTTGGCAAATGTATCATTACATACACCATACTCGTGAAAAATGCTCGTGGGTATATTTTCTGTAGCCGTCATAAGATGCACACAATATCTTCTTCCATATCATCTACATCGGATGCATAAAGTTTTACAATAATCGTCTCTACAACCTCGATGTCCAAGTACATCTAAGTACCAATCGGAAGTAGCCGTTAAAGTAAGACATGATAATCATGACTCTTCAAACTCGATAGTGTCCAAGTGCCTATTTTAACATGTCTAGCTATATTGCTATAGCGTACCTGTCTGGAAATTTCAAACCTTGTAGCCACTTTAAGAACTCTTTCTTGCCAACTAACTTGAAAGTAAAATTGGCATTCTTCTTCTTGTATTTACCATTTTCCGATGTAGGCTACAAGTTGGGCCTTATTCCCTTTGCTTGCATACCAATAATAGTCTTCATGGTGTCTTTCGATTTTCCCTCAATATGCAAAGTTGTTCCCACCACATTGTCGCATACGTTCTTTTCAATATGCATGGATCAGCAATTTATCAAATTTTGAATTTTGACCAGTATTCCAAGTCAAAGAATATACGTTTTTTTGTCTAATTAAGTTGTTCCACTAGTTTCAAGCCTTCCTCAAAACGGAGTGTACTGAACTTGGCCAACATCTCATCTCTCGATAATTTTCTTGGTCTAGTTCTGTAATTGAAGAAAGCAAATCTACACGATTTAAATGTGGTAAAGTCACGTCTCAATTGAAAAGTTGCTCATTTGTGTCTGAAATGTCACAGGTTCGAGTTGTGAAAATAGCCTCTTTGCAAAACAATGGTAAGGCTGCATACAATAGACGTTCCACCCAACTAACTCTCATAAAGTAGGGAGCCTTGTTGACTTGGGGTCGTCTCTTTAAAGTCACGTCTTAATTGATATTATGTCTTCTTACAAACTTAACATTTGGAGCTCCTTTATTCTAAATAAATGCATGAAATGGTTACTGTACAAGCATTATTTGCTTAATTATAATATTACATATCCAAATGCCACCTTTTTTTTTGGGAAAATTAATATTCGGTCCCTAGTTTCTAATGTTCATTGACTAAGAATTTATCATATTCTAGATTTTAATCAAAGTTTATAGCTGTTAACCCTAAAAACTACCAAGCCTATGTGGCATGGGGGCCGAGTAACTAATAAGCTAATTACATCCTTTAGTTATGTACGGGGTGTGCCAACTCGTTGGCCGAACTCGGTCGAGGAGTAAAATGTGTTGATGTTGCGTTGGGTGCGCTGCTAACTTCTTGATCTTGCGACTGTGGCTGAGGAAGAAACACATCTCGGCCTTCAGGCTCAAGAGCCTGAAGACAAGGCTGCTGGTTTTGCAAAGTTCACAAATTGTCGACGCTGGGTTCAGTCACAGTGATTATATTCGTAAGAGTATAAGCACGCCGAACTAGCACCAGACTATACAGACACACATACTCGAAAGAGATGTATGTCTTGATGGTAAATATGGTTCGGCCGTCGAAATGCCAAACTTCAAAGTGTACTTGTGAATATCCAATCATAAAACAACTCGGCGTTTAATCATGCCGAGTCTCGTAACCTGTAACACCTCACTTTGCCAAGAAGGCTGTATATCCAAACTGAAGTTGCTCCTTGATCGGTTGATTCTACGGCTCCAGTGTTATTAATCCAAATTGAAGATGTTGCCGGTTGCCTTCACAGTGCTATTTATCCAAACTGAAGATATGTTGGCGGGAAGAAGAGGAAAGAGGATAAAATCTCAAAGGTTGTTGAGAAGCTTTGCACAGGGCAATTTGTGTGTTGAATTGGAGAGGCCTTGAATGATGTACTCCCTTATTTATTTATAGTAGTAAACCCCCTCACGGTCGAACTAGAATCGTACTTGGATTACAACTCTTTAACCCAACCTGATTAGGTCTCAGCCAATCTTAACTCCAATAGGACTTTGAACCAAGCTCTTTAACAAATTAGATTCATCCTCTAATTCTCAACATCCTTAGCCTTAAGACTCTTTGTTGCTCTAGGTTTCGACTACCTCACCCTTATCTAAACCAATCTCCCTTGCAATAGGATTCAACTGACCCTGACTGGATGGCCAGTGATGATTGGACGACCCATGATAAAATTCTAGATGATTATTAGGCCGAGAGGGGCTCTAACCTCAACCCAAATTAAACATTACCCCTTCACTTCTGAGGTCTTTAGCCTAGGACTCCTGGCTGAGCTTCGACCTTGAAGAAGTGGCCCTTTATTAAAACAATCAATTAAAACCTCTGCATATCAAATATTCCAACCAAACGTATTTAATGTGCATGACCTCTCACTTTACCCGTCAGACTTCAAATACTGCAAAACTTGATATGTGGCTGCTCTTCAACACGACTATCCATCTTCAATCACGCGTGCCTCATGTTCGAGGCGTGCAAGTACTGAAACGTCCTTTTGCTATAAACCTTGTCGTCACATGCAATTGTGCAACCTCAATCTGTGAGCTTTTCACCTGGATTGTCAAATATCTGTCATGATTACAAAACCCCTTGGTCAATTTTACCACTCATTATTTTAAAATTAAACTGTTAATCTTCTTCCTAAATGCTTATAAATACCAAGCCCAAATTCACTTGACCTTTTACACTTTCAAATCTCTAGAATTTCTTGCTATTTGCTCTCAACCCAGAAGAAGAAGAAAAAAAAAACCCAATTCTTGAAACCTAGGAAACCTTCCAAGTTTTCATTAATGGCTGCCAACACCTTCATCACCATGCTCGCCGAGGAATACGACAAATGCCGAGACTTTCTCAACCGGAATGCCATCAAAACCCTCAGATTTGAGGGTGGTTCAAGCGCCTCCTATCAAACTGTGGGACCACTTTTTAAGAACGATGTTCTAGAGTCAATCACCCGGATGTTCAAGGCTCACTGTCTTGAACACCTATTCCAAGGGTACGATTGGTCGAAGTGGGAGTCGACCAAACCCCAAGAAGCTTGGCCCTCGACCACTGTAGCCTGGGCCACCTAAATTACCTGTATGGAGCCACACTTCAATAATGAATAAAAGAACCTTGGCATCTTCAACACTATCAAGCTTTCGACCCATAAAATCAACCTGGACCGGGAGCTCCTGATGGGCACCCTGAGCTTATGGTATTTGGCCACCAATATAATGGTTCTTCCTCTCGGCCCTATTGGCCTAACTGTACTGGACATCACTGCCATACTTGGCACTTCCCTGTTTGGTTTCCCGATCGACGTCGCTCTTTCGCAGTAAGAATTCGACCTGGACTTGAAGGCAATCTTTGAAGAGTGACCCATCGAAGTCTTGATGAGGAAAAACCAAAGGCCGTCAAAAGAAGACATGCAGAAACTGCACAAAAATTTCTCAATTACACCACTTTAATCAACCACTTCGCCGACTCGAAATGAGAGGGCCTTAATAAGGAAGAACACGAGGTCTTCTTGCTTTACTGGTACAACAAGTTCATTTTTTGTACCAAGTCGAACAAGTGTTTGGCTGAAAACATGATGGTGGTCGAACCTCTAACTAGTTGCCACATCCTGGCCTCTAGCCCGGCCATCTTTGCCAATCTCACTTAGTGCTTGGCCGAAGCCTCTGTTGGGAAGGTCGATCCATAACAGAACGACTCGCTCTTGGTCTTCCAACTCTGGCTGCAGGTCTACTTCTACACGCTAAGGCTGGAAATCCCTAGCTTCAACTCTTCTGAAGCGATGGGTCGTTAACTGACATCACACCCCCTTCATTCCCGCTCGACCAAAGACATATCAAATATTTCTTCAACCTTGAAGATCTATCTAATGGAGAGTTTCTGGTTTATCATTGCCAGAAATATTAGTCTTCCATCAAGCTTTCTACAACGGCGTGGGAAGAAACAGAAGACACCAATCTTTGATAGTCCTGTGGGTCGTTCATCTAGCTCGCGACCTACCATTCGACTACGATGCTCAACAGACTAGTTGGGAGGTCTACCATCCTCACTTTATGGCTCGTCAACTAGGCTACCTCCAAGGTTGTCCACTGTCGCTCCTTACCTCTCGCTAACTTTTAAGCTGAGAAAATCTCTCCGGCTCATTAGAGAGGGAACGCAATAAGGTTGAGAAGGAATTCCCAGAGCGGTGTAAGGAATTCCTAGAGCAATGTACTAAATTTTGTCTTCGGTCATATACTCCAGAAATTTGATTGTACTGCACCATTACCGACTGGTGGGATGCTTACATCAAGGATTTCTTCAGTATTTCGGCTAAGGAAATTTTGAGGAAGCTCTTTGGCGACCGACCGAAGAAAACTCTCACCCCAAAATCCAAATAAATAGCAAAAGGTATATATCTTTTACTCCTCTTGTTTAATCTACTAATTCAAACTTCGTTCTAACTCAAACTTAATTTTTCCAGGTGGTCGTGCCATAAAATTGGCTGATGTGGTTGCGACGGTTGCGAAAAAAAAGAAACTCATTCGTCTTCCTAAAAAGGCTGCGACCATTGCTCCTTTAACCAAACCAACTCCACCAGCGACCCTTCCTGCACTGATCGCATAGAGCAAACAGCCTTGCCCAGAGGTTAAGACGACTAGCAGTATTGCCCGGCCTCAAAAGTTCCTAAAAAAAAGGCAAAAAAGAAAAAACGGGAGATACATGTCATTTTGAGTCAAACCATAGGAGTAACCACTCTTAGTGCCTTTCTCCATTCTCTTATAGCCCAAGCCTCGACAGGAATATCGCAAAATCCTTCGACGGATCAGGTGACTGATATTCGACCCGCTACATTGGCCGTTGTTAAACCAATTGTCGACCCATTGGTTGAGGGTCTTGCAACTCCGGGGCCGGCTGCTGCTCCTGGTGTTGGCTTAGTAGTTGCTATTTTGGAGAAGACGGCCACCTCGGTCGGAAGAAACATCCAAAGAAGACTCCAATAATCTTCCTGAAAGAAAAGGTATGACCATTTTTAATAACGTTCCTCTATTATTTTGACTATATCTCTCGATTAATAACTAATCCTCTTATGTCCAAGAGGACAAGAGTGAAGTACCCCGCTGGTAAGGTACTCTCGACCAGCTGAACTACCAACCACCAATCCTCAACCGGTGGCCGAGGTGGTTGCCCAAGTCAACGATCTTACAGTCGAATTAGATGCGAGACATGAAACGGCGCTTCTTATGAAGCTGGAAGCGACGACAGAAACATCGGTTCATCATTAGGACTAAAATCTTAGCATTCCTCCTCAGGAGGTTACTTCAACCTTTGTAAGACTCATCATCATTTTCCTTTATTAATTTCCTACCTTAGAATTCTAAACCAAGAAAATATTAAATGCAAGTGCCTAATCGCTCATTTCACCAAAAATTCTATGCGCCGAAGGGCATTATTTATATTTCTTGGCCACCCCAGTGGCCATCAAACATAGATAACCTTCATTAGCCGCATGAATTAAAAGGTTGCATGATGCGATGTAAAACAACACACAAATTAAACCCTCTTTTTGACAATTGTAGTAAAGATGTAAGTAGGGTATCGTTCTAGGCCGGGGATTAGGAGGGATTGCTAATGCACCTAATCTGACTTAAAAATATAAAAACTCAAAAGCACAAAACAAAAACTCTAAAACAGAAAGCTAAACTATAATAACTTCAAACACACTAGAATAGTCAAAACAACACAAAGCTAGCAAATTGAATAAAAGCAGATACTAGGGATGGATTTAAACAAATTTGGGATTACAAGGACTCAAAATACTCAAAAGACATCAAATTGTACAGATTCTAACTAAATAATACAACTTAACAAAGAGGGGGGTTTAGTTTTGGACGAATTTAAAGTAAAAACAAAACAAACTTTATAAAAATAGTTTCAAAAGACAGATTTGGCGAATTGAATGGATGATGGACTAGCTAGAGGGTTCTTCTCCACACATGACACACTTGCATACAAACCAATTTTCAGTTGTTCTTTCAATAAACCATGAATCTCAATACCCCGGGTTAACCGTGATAGCACTTTTTTAACCTTCAAGTTCTCCTTAAGTTAATGAATTGAATGGGAAAGCGCATATAACAATTCAAAACATTCTTCAAAAGTTCCCTACGTGAAAAGCACAATAGAGATACAATCAAAGATCATTAAGATTCATGAGAACTATAAGTATTGACGAGGCATTCATAACTATGAAAAGCATGATACTCTTGCCAAGAATTTACCTAATGCGATTGTGACTAGCAACCTCCACTACTTGTGAATATAAGTTAATAACGATTAGGTGAAACTCCCTTATATTCTAGCATCAAATTCATCTATGCAAACTAAGTATGCACCCTTAATCGACATACAAGAATAAGTTATCAATCAAGCAGTTAAGCAAATTGAATTCACAACTCATGAAATCACAACTGAAGGTACAAATATGTCATGTCTTTGAATTAACCACTAGCCAAAACAAATTTAGTTACACATTATTCTCAAATTAAACCAAAAGTAAAACATGAATTTGAGAAGATAAAACCGAAATAGGAGAGTGCAAAGATTTCTTCTTCTTTCCTTCCTTCCCTTTGCCGAGCTTTCTGTGCTTCTCCTGTGCATGTGTATTTGCTGCCTCTGTGCAGCTTCCTGATTTTTCTCTGTTGCTCTCTGTTTCTTTTCTAGCTAAAAATGTTGCTCTTGATTTGCTGCCTTCAAACAAAAAGGCCGTATGTCTTTGATTTGCTACCCTTTGTCCTTATTTTATTTGCTCCCACTTTTCTTCCTCCTGTGCTGCCTCTTCACTTTTTCCGTAGCCAACTGCTCTCTATATTTCTTCTTCTTATTTTTCTCTCTCCCCCCCCAAACTTGCTGACTGTCCACTTCTTTCCTATTTGTGCTGTCCTTCACATTCCTTTTGCACTACTGTCCACTTATGCTTTTCTGCTGCCATTTATTTCTTTTTTTTTAATTCCCCCATGCTAATTAATCATTCCATAATGTCCACCATACTCATTATTTGGTAGGAATATGCCGTGCCTATCTGTTCTCCCATTTATTCTCTGCCGCACTGCCTTCTTTTTCTCCCATGTGCTCTCTCCTTTCTTTTTTGCTTTTCCTTTTTTTTTTATTTTAGCTGATTGGTTCTAATTTGTCTTCCACTTCACTTTCTTTTTTTGCTTCTTGCGTTGCTATCTCTTTTGCTGCCTCTTGCCTTTAGCCAAAGGGCATACACAGTTTTATTTTAAAAACTTGCAGTGACCTTCCCTTACTAAAATACCCATAACTTCTTCTAGATAAATGATATTAACAATCCGCAAAATGTTCTAGACAATAGACATCTGTAGCTTTCCAATCATATAAGGCTCATTCTCTAATTCATTCTGAGCTATTCGCAAATTGCTTCCCAAGTCAGCTGATCTGCACAGGCAGCTTTGGCGAAGTTATTACTTAAAATTTCACTTGTTTTATTTTTATTTTCTTTGCTTGACAAATCCTATAAAACACAAAAACAAAGTAAATAGCTCAAAAATATAAGGAACTAACTAAGAAAAGACAAGTGATTTTGATGTAAAACATATATAAATATGAGCTTATCATTGCCTTAAACAATGGGCTCGGCCATTAAGCTCTCTGGGTTCGAGTAATGAACCAACAAACATAGCCAAAGTCTATTCTCGACAGGTCTAACATAATCTCCTTATCTGCCGTCTTTTTAACTCTTCTTCTCTTAACAACTCTCTTTTTGTGCAACATTCATTAGAGGTCGAGCTTGACGCCTTTATCTCTAGCACTTCTAGGATGGTTGGGCCTTCAACAACCGCGGTTGAGCCTTCTACAACTATGCCCAAGTTCAGCGCATTTGCCAAGTTGCAGAAGCTTCTTTCTCTCTCGACCTTGCAAATCTTCCAACATAAAGGCCTTGATTCTGTAAGAGAATGTCTGAATGACCTTGCAACCGACAACCTTCTAAGCAACAACAATGTCGTTCACTTGTCTTCCGTCCTAGAACGAACCTGATAATATTTCACTATCTTCGAGAGGGCTCTTCAGGCAAAGGATAACTTTAAGGTTAAAATGGTCGCTCATGAAGCTATCCGACCAAAGCTTGAGGTAATAAAAGCAAAGAAGAAATGACTAGCTGACCTCGACCGTCAAATCGCTGAACTTTAACGTTAGAGGTCTGCCGTTGCTTGGGAGCTTGAGAAGGATTTTGAGTCAAATAAGCCTTGACTGGTAGAATATGCAGCTGGCAAAGCAGATACAGCAACTGCAACATAACAAAATGACAAGACAGGCAGAGGTCACGATGGCGTGAAGCGGACACATCAACTACAGCTGGTTGACTATTTGTAACTTGTAATTCCTTTTTAAATCAATGAAATAACATTTTTATTCTTGCATTTCCTAAGTGACCGAATAATATTTCTTTAAGAATTTTCCATTGATTGGCAATTTATGAATTAAACCAGCTCGATCATTGAGGTAGTATGCCCCATTGCCGAGAACTTTGTGGGCAAAGAACGGTCTTTCCCAAGTTGGTGACCAGTTCCTAAATCTATGGTTTTAAATCCCCACTGGCAACATGTTTTGCCATACAAATTCACCTTCGCCAAATGTATTTTTCCTAACTCGTCGATTATAAGCTTGTTCGGTAATCTTTTTTTGTGCCACCAGTAAGTTATAGGTATCGAGCTAAGCTCCCTCCAAGTCCTCCAACTCTTGCGTCATGGTCTGACTGTACTCGGCACTGAACAAACTACTTTGTTCGATAATTTGTAACGAGTTTATGCTTAGCTCGACTGGTAGCATTGCGTTGTGCCCATAAGACAACGCATATAGGGTCGTCCCTGTTGCTGATCAGAGTGAAGTTCGATATGCCTATAATGCCTCATTTAACTTCAAATGCCACATACCAGGCTTTTCTTTTATCATTTTCTCAAGGATACCGATTAAAACTTTATTACTTGCTTCGACCTGTCTATTTACTTGTGGGTAATACAGCATGGACTGATCGAGTCGAATTTTCAAACTCATCGCATATTCTTTAAATCTGTCAGCTGTAAAAATTATGCCATTGTCCATTATAATTGTTTCTGGTATGTCAAATCTTGTCGCAATGTTTTCTTCTACAAAATTACAGACCTCTTTAGAAGTTAACTCGGCGTATGACTTTACTTTAACCTACTTACTGAAGTAGTCCGTCACAACAAGTATCTATGCATGCTTTGCTAATCCGAAATATGGTGTAATTTTGCTAATTACATCCATGGCCCACCCTCTGAACAGCCATGGCTTGGTGACCGAATGAAGTAATTCAATTAGGACTCTCTATACAAGCCTAGGGATTTGACATTTTACACAACCTCGCCTGTATTCAATGCAATCTTTCAACATACTCGGCCATAAATAGTCGTGTTGGTGAAGTAACCACCGTGTTTTGCATCCGGATTGATGAGCCTCGCATATTCCTTTGTGTACCTTTGTAATAGCTTGGGTGGCATTTTCTGGACCGAGACACAATAACAACAGACCGTCTTCACCCTTTTGGTATAGCTCATTCTGGTACATTACGTAATTTGTGGCATGTACCCTTGTCTTGCGGTAATGGTTGCCAATGGGATTATCAAGATACTGCATACTTGATTTTCTCTAGTCGTTAGGTAATGTCTTGACTGTGCAAACATCTACAGGATCCTTTCGTTCAAATAACAAAGGTAGGGATATAACTTGTGCACATATTATGTGGTCATGTTGGAAAACTTATTGATTAACCAAGGCCGAGTGTGGACGTCGAACTACTAGTATAACCCAGTCTGGCTCGCCCCTTAGGAGTTGTGCTCCAGATGCTATTTGACCCAATTCAACTACATCAGTATTTCAAACTTGTGAGATGTGCTTGAATGTAATGCCTTCAAAAGATTCGGTTAAATAGCTAGCAACCATGTGATAGAGCGCCAGAGTACAACTCATGCAACGAAAAGTTTCAGTGAGCTGGTTAATCACAAGTTCTGAACCTCCAAGAACGAGCATGCGGGCTGCCCTTAAGGAATGAAGGACATTAAGGCTGATGATAAGGGCTTCGTATTTGGTTTAATTATTCATACAATCAAAATCCAACTTGAAAGAAAAATACCATCCGTAGTTATCTAGGGATTAGATGACGTTTCCAACGCCAGCTGAGGTCGAGGTACTAGAGACATCAAAATACATCGTCCAATAATTATCACGTGTTTCCACCATGCCAATTTTGGCGTTGTTGCCCCCAAAATCGTAAGGAAATGGATGTTGAGCTAAGAAATCAGCCAGCGCATGTCTTTTTACAACTTTTTGGGGCACGTATTGCAAACTATATTCAGACAGCGCCATTGTCCATTTTTCAATTCGGCCTTGTACTACCAGCCTAGTAAGCATATAGCAAATAACATCTGTTTAGGAAATGACCTGCTTAACAGAAGTGAACATGTAATGCCTGAGTTTAAACGCAGCAAAGAACAAAGTCAAACAGAGTTTCTCGGTGGGTGAATAATTTATCTCAGTCGAGTTAAGATTCTGGCTAAGATAAAAAATGGCATGCTCCCGCCCAGTGTCATTGTCTTGCACAAGAAGACAACAAATGGATTCCTCGGTAGCTAAGATATACAACGTGAGGGGTTTGCCGTACCGAGGTGGCATAAAGACAAGTGAGGTAGTGAGGGAAACCTTAATTTGTGTGAAAGCATCCTGGTGCTCCTCGCACCATTCGAATTTGTCAGAATCCTTAAGTTTCTAGAGTGTGGGGAAAGCTTTCATCTTTTCTGCCGAATTAGAAATGAAACGGCTAAGGAAATTGATTTTACCGAATAGTGATTGTAACTGTTTCTTAGTTTTCGAGGGTGGGGCATCAATGATTGCTCGAGGTTTATTCGTATCCACCTCGATACCATAATGATGTACAAGAAAACTTAAGAAGTTGCTGGCCGATACACCAAAGTCGCATTTTGCAGGGTTCATTTTAAGGTTATGTTAGCGCATACAAAGGAAAGCCTACCGAATATCATCTAAATGTGTTCGGTGACATTTCGATTTGACCATAACATCATCGATATATACCTCGATGATGGTGCCAATTAAATTGTGAAAAATAGTATTCACAGCACGTTGGTAAGTGGAATTGGTGTTTTTAAGGGTTAACGGCATGACAACCCATTCATAAGCCACGAGTGCCCCCGGGTAATGAAAAGTAGTTTTGTGAACATCAGCCTCAGTAATGAAAATCTGGTTGTAACTAGCATGGCCATCCATGAAGGATAACATCTCGTGGTTTGCTGTTGCGTCAATTAACAAGTCTTAAATTGGCATTGTATATTCAACTTTAGGGGCTGCAAATTCAAATTTCAAAAATTGATGTAAATATGTAGAGCACCACTTTTCTTTAAAACTAAGATGATGTTCGCTAACCATTCGACGTATCGAGCTGTCCGAATAAAGTCAACTTTTAAAAGTCGAACGAGTTCATCTTTTATGCCAAGTTATACTTCGGTCGATAATCTTCGGATGGGGGGTTAGCAGAACAGTTGGCAACTAGCCTTGATGCATAATTCGTGCTCGATCTAAACCAGGCATCTCATGGTAACTCCAAGCAAAACAATCTTTATTCTTTGATTAATTTGCAAAGCTCAGTTTTCATAGGTTGGGGTAACAAAGCATTAACTAATAAAGGCCGAGGGTCTTCAGCCATTCCAACATTTACTTCTTCTAATGGGTCATTGACTTAGGGCTAACTATCTTCAAGCTAGGCTGGGGCAGCTTGAACTTTGTCAAGTGACAGGACTGGACCATTATCTCTTTTAGGGAGAAACTCTACTAAGTTTATGCCAAAATTTGATTGCTTGGAAATAGCATACCAATGGGCTAACAGTTGTTCCATGGTAGATGAAACAGCGGCCCAGCGTCTATTCTGTTTAGTATCAGACATCAATATCGGCAATTAGGTCAACCAACCAAAGTCTCGCCAAATCCTGGTGAACAGTCTTAGCGCTAACCTCGATGTCTTTCTAAACTGAGATTGAGTTGGCCATCCTTCCTTGTTGAACCTTGTAGGATGATGTAGCTGACACGATCATTGTAGTAACGGGCCTAAATCATATTAGCTTCAAACAACTGATTGTTGGCCGGATGAACCACGACCTATTTGTCGTCATAGAAGATGAGGACTTGATATAATGATAAAGGGATACAGCTCATTTGGTGGATCCAGTCATGACCAAGCAATGCATTATACTTGGTTTTTGAATCCACTATAAAGAACATGGTTATGTGATTTTGACCTGCGATTGTGACCTCTAAAGAAAGCTCCTTTAGTCTGGGATTTGTCATCCATAAAGTGGCTCATGGTTATCCCTGATGGCATAAGTTCATCATTGGAGCGACCTAATGTTTTCATGATAGAAATGGGCATGATGTTGACCGTTATTCCACAGTCGACGAAAATTTTGGAAACCGGGTACTCTTCAATATAAGCCGTAACATACAACGGCTTTAAATGACGAAGATTAATAGAAGAATAGTAGGGGAACAGTTCAGCAAGAGTTGCCTTAAGTTTATCTTCTTTGCTTACTTGCTCAATCTCTTTGGTGGCCATAAAATTGACTTATGTGGCCTCATCGGTGACCATGTTGCCATCTAGGAAGTTTGGTTGGGATGTAGATGGCTGGAACTTGGCAAGTAAGACATGGACCATGCTGATTTCCATGTTATTAAGGATCGAAAGGCTCACTGGGTCGTGATCTTTATCTTCTAAATTTTTGGGATAAGTATCTTGCTCATGGGCATTATCCGTCGGATCTTCTTCGGCCGCCACGAGAATATGTTCATGCGGTGTATCCATCAGACCCGTTTCATTTTGACCATCGACTTCAGGCTCCCTCGGCGTGGGGACTTGGTGTTGATCTCGTGAAGCCTTATGAGTTCGCTCCTAATATGCATTACGTGCATCTCTCGTGTCTAGGTAAGCATCTAATCGCGCCATGCATTCTTTCTCATCGACCGTGAGACCGAAGAGGGCAACAACTGAGAAAACTTAGAAATGATACTATAAATATTAGAGGTCCTTAAGGGAGAAGGGAAGGTCGACTTGATTAATATTGATATATGGGTCTACCTTAAAATTGAGAACTCGAGCTTCACGTATATGCTGGAATCTAGCCTTTATCCCCGAATCCGTGGTCTTTTGGATGATTTGTTCGGCACTGGGGAAAGTTAATGCCAGATCAAGAGCCTCTTGACATGCTTTTGGCAAGCCATATAAGTCGTTAACTGAATGCTTCTTGTGGAATTCTCGCATGTATTCTAAAGTTTTGCCGAGAAACCACAGGTGGAGATTTTGTAGAACTTTGGTTAATGGTTCTTGCAGGGGTAGTAGAGGAAGCATGCTTTCGGCTTCTTTTCGAAAGTGCTCCAGGTGAGCTTTCATCTCACCAAGCCAAAGAAGGAGTTTGCTTCACTTTTTGGATTTTTCAATCGTGGTTTAAAAGTCACGATCAATCACATTCTTTCCTTGAAACAACTCGACCATGATGGCCAGAGGTTGTCGGTCATCTTCGTTATCTACCATTTCTTTCGGCTGCTATGTAGTACATTCTTTGACACCGATGTTTTGCAATTTGGAAAACATATATACACATGGGTGAAGAAGTTATCGGTATACCAACGCTGGTCATGTGGCTCAGGTTGTTTGAAAGTGCACTAGTTGGCTAGTGAACCTGAGCTGCCAGAGTTGCGAACATAAAACTATTCGTTGTAAAATGGCGTGTCGAATCAAGGCGTTGTCGGGAAAAAATGGTTTGCTATCTTATACATGGGGGTCAAGCTCATCGAAAACTTTCTGGCGTTGACCTGCATCGAGTACCTTTTCGAATGTTGTCACAGCTATAGGCGCCTATTGCGATATTTTAGCTCGAAATGGCTTTTCCTTTAGCTCAGTTAAGGTGATGTTTACTTTGCACTAACTACATAAAACCATCAGCCTGTTAGTTCCCTTTGCACTGGAGTCCGACATTGACTCGATAATAGCTGGTCTTGAAAACTCTTTTGGTGGCTTGTTTGAAAATAAATCAATTTTCAATTCTGGCTGAGAGTTTTGTTTCAGGATGAATTACAATGGAATAAACTCGGCCTTCCCTTTTCCTTTATCCTTAGGTAAATGAGCATCTACCATGCTTACCATCATCGAAAGAAAAAGATTGGCATCAACAGTATAGAATTTTGACGTTTTAACGACAGCTTCTTCAGATGCCGAGCAGGTTTTGGCATATTTGGAGTTAACATAAGCCAATGCTTTGCATAGGTATGGTTTATCGATTACTATCTCGGCCGCATCTATACTGGCATATTAGGACTCTTCTTAGGCGGCTGATGCATAACTGACCGTAGAGTTTTGTAGATCGTTCCTCGAGATGGGGATTTCGAGATCTTCTCATCTGAAAGTAAATAATTGTATAGCTTGTTATGCTGAGCCAGTTCGTACATATCTCAAAAATTTGCCCCCAAGAATTTCTTTTTGTACTCCATATCTATGTCGTTTTGGGCGAGCCTAACAAACTTGACTTCAGGGAGAGGTACTCAGTACCAATTTTTAGCCGACTTAAACCTTGTAAGGTATTCCATTGGTGACTTGTCAGAGGCTTGAGCCATCATGGCCAAAGAAAATACTGACATGTCCATCCTTGGTCGATAGAATTGCTCATGAAATTTCTCGACTAGTTCTTCCCAACTTTGGATGGAGTTGGGTGAGACGTTGATATACAATGTGAATGCTGAGCCGATTAATGAAAAATTGAACAATCATAGCTTATGAAAATCGTTGTTAACGTCCCCACATTGAGCAGTGAATCGAGCCACGTGTTTTAACAACGACAGGGACGACTCCTTAATGAAAAGGCTGAAGTCTGGGATTTTGAACCCCTTCGGGTTTTCGAACTTTTCTACAAAGGTAGGATATGGGTGAATGAATTTTGGAAACTTTGGCCACTTTTTCAAGGCCGAACCAATCATTCTCTGAACTTCGACCATATCAACAGATGCTGTTTCTGCTCTCTGGTCGACTCCATCTGATCTGCTGGTTGATCCGCCACTTTTTTCTAAGTCAATCATTTTGAGTCGAGCGGATCCTGTCTCGGCCTATACCGTTAGAGGTGGGTTAGTCTTGAAAAAAGGTTGCTTGGAACGATCGACAGGTCCACATTCGTGGGCTTTATTAATGATAGGAGCATATTTATGCGACTTAGTAAGCTTGTTTTCTTGCATTTAGATTGTGAGTTCTTAGTTATTTTAGTATTTTAAGTTATTTTCGTGTGTTTGTAGGTTCCAAGGGCTAAGGTAGCAAGAAAGTGCATTTTGGTGCATTTTAGAGCAGTTTTGGGCATTGGCTGGATAACATATGCTTAGAGCTAAGTGGATGGACGAAATTGAAGACCAAAGGAGGCTAGGAATGAGTAAAGTGATGAAGGAAATGAATTCAAGACAAATGAAGACAAGGAATCCAGAAGAAAGAAGGAATGTTAAACCAAGTTTCCATATTTGGCTTTAAACCTTCCTAATCCTACTTCACTTAAGTTCCAGCTGCAAAGGGGTTTCCAAAACATATTAGGTTACCTTTGTCCGAGTCCAAAGAGGTTGTCGCACCAAGGGGTTTCCAAAACATGTCAGTTTACATTCTGCAAGTTCTTTAATTTTAAGTTTTTAAATTCGTCAAAACAAACCCCCCCTATAATTTAGTGTGTTAGTTGAGTTAGAATCTGTCCAATTTGGTTCCTTTTGAGTTTGTTGAATCAATATAAGTTAGAATTCATGGTTTGAGTCTTTTTAATTCAATTTTCATCCAAATTAATCTCTAATGTCTGTTCTGAGTCAATCCGATTGTTTTATGTTGTTTTGAGTCATTCTAGTTAGTTTTAAGTTATTTGAGTCTAGTTAAGTGTCTTTAGCCTAGTTTTGTGTTTTTGAGTCTTGTTTAGAGTTTTTAAGTCAGTTTTGAGTAGATTAGCAATCCCTCATAATTCCCGTCCTAGAACGATCCCTACTTACATTTATACTACAATTGTCAATAAGAGGGTTTAATTTGAGTGCTAGCTTATATCACATCAATTAACCAGTATTTCGAACAGCCTGAAGTGTATAGCGCTATTATTCGGCATTTCTTCAAGTATGCTTTTTACCTTTCGGCTGAACATTTGCTCAAATTGCTGAGATTGCTCTTCAAGTCGTCGTCAAAGAAACGACCTAGTTGGTGGGTCAGAGGCCTCACCATAGCCCCCTAACCTTGCTTGCCCATGTACGTCCTTGGGGTAGGTCTTCTTATATGCAAAACAACTAATACTAATTAGTTAATAAGGACATACGACAAAAACTAGGAATAACTCCCCACAGTTTGATCAAATAAAAGGTTTGAATATACAAAAATGTTGCTCGAAGTCACGAACCTGCATGTATCAACCACTAATCAGCCGAAGGCCGGCCGAGCCCTCACGAGCTGCCCAACCAACAACCACACACCCAGCCACATGCAGGTAGGTGCACAGCAAAAGTTAGCAGCTGTCAGGAATATTCTGTTAAAGTTGATAGAATATTCTGGTAAATAGTTAACAGAGTTTAACGGCATTACCTGAAGCCATTAGAATATTCCGTCAACTTTGATAGAATATTATTTATCTTCTCCGATGGGTCACTGTCGTCTGCCGCTGTCTAGTTTCGCTGGAAACTGGAAAAAATTTCAAAACTTTATATCTTCTTCATTTCTCAACCATTTTTCACAAAATTTATATGGAAATGAAGCCCATGACGAGGAGACCAAGATTTTACCTACCAAAAGTCCAAAATTAAAAGGAAATAGCTTCAAAATAACTCGAAAGTCTCCGCCAAAAACTCAATTTCTCGAACTTGCTGGTTTCGACATCAACACCTCTCCGAAACGAGTCTATGAGCCTTAGGGAGTTGAGTGGAAGCTTCTCTAACTTTCAAAACCTTGTAACTCGGTCGAGATCACGTCGAACTCAAACTCATCGAGTCGAAGCTTCTAAGTTGGTGAGTCAAAACTCGTCTATTCGAGGATCGGTTGGTATGGTTGGGTTCGTGGTGAGTAGATAAACACGATGATGGTATTTGCAACCTCGATCTGTGATGTTTGATGAATCTAGCTTGAGTTGCAGAGAGGGGAAGGCTCGGCGAGGGTGAGAGAAAAAGAGAGAGAAATAAAGCTTTTCTGATTAGACAAAAGAGAAAGGGAGAGTGCCTGATTGGGTGCCTAGAACAAGAGAGAAAATTGATTGGTGGATGTGTGACAAAAGGGAACACGGATCCCATTTTAAAGGAGAAAAAGAGATATAATTCATATATACGTAATCAGATGACATCTATCCAAAATAGTGTTTCCAACACTAAAGAATTTGCACACACGCATGTACAAAATACCCGTTGTTATGTACTTTAATGGAGCGTAACTTTATCGTTACCTATCTGTTTCAGATCTAACTCACTCTCATGTGTTTGTAATGACGAGTACAATTTAACTACGATAACGAGAAAAATAATTTAAAGCTGCATAATTACATCCACATCACATTAAATTTTTCCTAAAATGGTAAAATCGTTAAATTGCACAATCGGGGAGAAATTTTTGGGAAGATTAGGGACAGGTCGTCACAACCTACCTCTCTGAAGAAAATTTCGTCCTTGAAATTTCAACACTGACTAATGATCAATCAAAGAACAAACGTCGATACAAATCTCGCATGAGTGCCTCTATCTCCCAAGTAGTTTCCTTAACTAAGTGGTTCCCCCATAAGACTTTCACCATCTAAACGGTCTTATTCCTGAGAAATTTATCTTTCCAATCAACAATTTTCACTGAGACCTCGTCAGAAGTCAAGTCTGGATTGATCTCAAATGGCTGAGGAGGAATCATATGTGATGGATTAGAAACATATCTTTGTAGCATCGACATATGGAACACATTGTGTACCCTTGAGAACTCTAGAGGTAGATCAAGTCGGTAAGCAACTTCACTAACTCATTCAATGATCTGATATAGTCTGATATAGCAAGGGCTTAGCTTCCCTTTCTTTCCAAATCGCACAACCTTTCCACGGTGACAGCTTTAGGAATACCCAGTTTTCAACCTTGTATACCCAGTCGGTCGAATTTCTGTCGACTATACTCTTTTGTCGATCCTAGGTTGCTTTTAAGTTTGCCTTTATCACATGTATATTCGGTGTCGTCTTATCCATAATCTCAAGGCCTACCAAAACTCTTTCACCTACCTCGGACCAACACAGCGGGGTACGACATGGTTTCCCGTACAACGCTTTAAAGAGTGACATACTAATGATGGAATGGGAGCTGTTGTTGTAGCGAACTCTATTAATGACAAGTGCTTGTGCCATGCATCTCTAAACTACAGAACTGAAGATCTCAACATATCTTCGAGTGTCAGGATAGTTTTTTTTCTGATTGCCCATCGGTCTAAGGGTGATAGGCAATACTGTAGAGTAATCTCGATCCCAGAACTTCTTGGAAAGCTACCCATAATTTCGAAGTAAATCTGGGATCCCAATCAGAAATAATATTAACTGGAACACCATGATACTTAACAATCTCGGAGACAAAAAGTTCAGCCAATCGATTCAACGAATAGTTCTCCCGAACAGGTAAGAAATGCACTGACTTAGTAAGCCGATCTACAAAATCCATCATGATATTTTCCCATTTTCACTAGGGTATCGGGAGTGGCTATAGAAACCCAAATGGTTTCTTTCTTTCAGCCTTGACATGTTGACTGACTAAACAACGGCTCAAGTACTCTGCAGTTTCTCTTTTCATTCCATGCCAATAATAGAAAGATCGAATAATATGATATATTTTGGTACTTTCAGGATTCATCGCATAAGCTGAAATATGCGCTTCATTGAGAATTTCTTTCTTTAGTTCTTCTACATTCGACACATACATCCGATCATCTTGCATCAGCATGCCATCAGGCCTTCAGATCCTCGGATTCTGGGTCGTTCAACTGGGCCTCGAGAACACGATCCAGCAAAACTGGTCTGACTCGAAAGCTGGGAAGTAGGCTTTCCCGGTCATCCACTTCTAAAGTGGCTCTAATGGATCTTAGATCAGTGATGAAAGGAATACGACATGCATAAAGAACATTAAGTCGACCATGAGATTTCTTGCTAAGAGCGTCAGCTACAGTGTTTGCATGACCAGAGTGATACTCAATAATGCAGTCGTAGTCATTGATCAGATCCATCCATCTTTACTACTGAAGATTAAGCTCTTTTTAATGAAGATATAGTTGAGGCTCTTATGGTCAATGAAAATTTGACACTTTTCCCCATAAAGATAGTGTCTCCAGATTTTCAAAACAAAAACGATAACTGCCAACTCAAGATCATGAGTAGGATAGTTCACCTCATGGGAATTAAGTTGTCATGAAGAATACGCAATCACTTTTCCATGTTGCATTAATACATAACCATGACCATTTAGAGAGGCATCACTGTAGATCTTGAAATTCCCACTATCATTGGGAAGTGGAAGGACCAGTGCATGAGTGAGATAGTACTTTGATTATTGGAAACTTCACTCACAATCTTCACTCTACTTGAAATTAACTTATTTCCTGGTCAACCTTGTCAGAGGTAGGGCTATGGCTAAAAAAGTCTTTCACAAAACATCGATAGTAGCCCGCAAGACCAAGAAAACTCTGTACTTTGGTGACAGTATGAGGTTGTTCCTAGTTTTCCACTCCTGCTACTTTCTGGGTATCCACAAGAACACCTTGAGCTGATATTATATGCCCTAAGAAAGACTCTCGATCCAGTCAGAACTAGCACATACTGAATTTAGCGTATAGCTGATTCTCTCTTAGTTTCTTCAGAACCAAAAACAGATGTCTAGCATGGTCAGCCTCGCTCTTAAAGTAAACCAGAATGTCGTCGATAAAGACAATTATGAACCAGTCCAGATACAGTCGGAATACCTAATTCATCAGGTCCATAAAGGCTGCTGGAGCATTAGTCAACCCGAACGGCATCACAAGAAACTCATAATGACCATATCGAGTTCTAAAGGCTATTTTCGAAACATCACCACTTCTAATCTTCAGCTAGTAGTAACCAAACCTTAGATTAATTCTTGAGAAGACATTAACACCACGAAGCCGATCGAAAAGATCATCGATACGAGGCAACAGATAACGATTTTTAATCATCACTCAATTCAGCTGCCGGTAATCGATACATAACCTTATAGTTCCATCCTTCTTCCTCACAAACAAAGCTGGAGCTCCCCATGGAGAAGTGCTCGGCTGAATGAACCATTTTTCGACAAGTTCTTGTAATTGGGTTTTTTATTCTCTTAACTCGGTAGGAGTCATACGATAGGGAGTTGGAGAAATATGATCAGTACTTGGAATTAGGTTAATACTGAACTCCACTTCATGATCTGGTGGTGAGCCAAGTAAATCATCGGGAAAAACGTCCGGAAAATGTTTGACCACTCGAACGTCTTCCACATGAGCAAGATTATCTTCAGTCGCCACTACATGAGCCAAATAACCTTGGCAACCTTTCCTAAACATTCATTTTACCCTCATGGTAGAAATAACACCATGCTTTAGACTGCTACATTCACCAACAAACGTGACAATAGGCATACCTGATCAATGAAAAGTAACAATTTTTTTATAACAATCCAAATTGGCACGATTGTAATGTAACTAATCCATACCTAAGATAACATCAAAATCAATGATATCTAAAGGAACAAGATTGGCTGGCATCACGACATCCTCGATAAGAATAAGATATCCTTGATACTCCTAACCAACATAACAAACTTCACCCCTAGGCATCGAGAACTTTAACTCATAATCGAGGAGAGTGAGATGAGGTTGAGTCTTTTGATAAAATGTATAGGAAATAATTAAATGTGTAGCACTAGAGTCAATTAATATTCTAGCAAAATGGCCAAGAACATTCAACGTATCCATAATCAATTTAGGGTTACTCTGCGCATCTTGAAAGGTGATGTGATTGACTCGACCATATGCCTGCCATCAGCCTCCTCGACCTCTGTTTCCCTAGTTATGATTTCCTCATCCTTGATTACCTTGACCCTGATTTGTCGGATTAGGTTACTTGGTTGATGCAACTCTGTTAGAAGCTCCCTCAAGATTCTGGGACTATCCCCCAGTATACCACTGCGATTCGCCACCCTGATACGGCGTATAGCCCCCTTGGTCTGGGTGTAGCCACTTTGGTATTGTGGATAACCACCCTGATAATAAGAATCAGGTAGGTATTAATATGCTCCTCCTGGATACTAAGTTACGTTACCCTAATAGTGGAAAACACCACCATAACTTGTTGGGGTGTGTGTACCAGGTTCTGCAATCTGCTGTAGAGGAACCGCAAGTGATAGAGTCGGAGGCTGAGGTTTCTGGTTTTTTGGGGAGTTATTAGCCCTATTCACAATCTGTTCGTATATAAAGCATCTTATACTTCCACTTTTACACTCACCAAAATGATGATTATTACATTTGCGACATAGTGGATCACCAGAATTGCTAGGGTTCCTCTGATTCTGAAAGCGAGAACTGCTTGTGGACTTGCTGCCTCGTTAAGGCGAATTGGAATTTGAACTGCTCGATGATCCAGAATTATTACCACTTTGCTTGAAATTCTGGGTCTTTCTAGGGCCAAAAGAAGACTGCCCCTATTATTATTCCTCTGAGTATTATTATTATCTTCCTCATGCTCATCATCATCGGGAGCATTTTCTGAATCTTCAACCTAAAGTAAAACCTCGAAGAATTCCTGATAGGTGGAGCAAGAAGTAGTAGTTTCCATAGAACGCAACCGTTTGCGAGTCTCATTCTTAAAGTAACGAAGCATCTCCCTAGGGTTCGCAGCAATCTAAGGATAATAGCGAGATAAATTAGTGAACTTTGGATAGTACTCAGTGACTGACATCTTCTTTTGCTTTAGATTTTTGAATTCTTCTTTCTTTTGATCTTTATACTCTAGAAGAGTAAATCTAGACTCAAACCACTGCTTGAAAACATCCTAATTCATGGCCTCTTGAGTAGACAACTGGAGTGACTCCCGAGACCACTAAGATGCTGTTCCCAAATGAAGGAACCAGGTCACTGTCTTAACCCATCTATCATCTAAAAGGCTCCCCTGTTACTGCATAACTCGAAACATTTTCTCGACATGATCAATCCAAATCTCTAATATCTCAAGTCTCTCATTGCCAAAGAGATTATTGATTTGGAGATGAAACACTGTATCTGAGGTAATACGTTGAGGAGGACGAAGGGATGATTGAATAGCACTGGTAATAGCTTCTCTATGTTGTCCAAAATTGAGGAAATTAGTCTCGGAATAGACATGTGGCTCTCTACGAAGTGGCATGATTTTGACATAATAGATTAAAAATAATTAAGGCATATAGCACAACGAGGGATGCAGGACTTTGTAAACCTATGCTCTAATACCAAACTGACACACCCCGACCGGAGTTAAGGTGTGCTGACCGTCGTCCGAAGGTGACGTAACTAAAAGTGCAAGTGATGTGAAAATGTGGATAAATTTAAAACAACCTAATAATAGATTAAACTAAAGTGAAGAGTGCGCAGAAGTGGTTAAAACCCATAAGATACAATATTCAGAGCATAAATAACAAATAGTACAATCGAACTAGAAAAGTACATAACTGGGAATAGTTCCTACATTAAGGTAGAGATATGACAGAATCGCCAGGTGATCCTCATGTGCCACAGAGTAGGTCAGCTAACTAGGACCTGGAGGGGCGATAAACAGAAGGGTGAGTGAGCACAAAAATAAAGATTTATAAAACCATTTAATTTTTTACCATACTAAACCCTAGTTGTAAAACATGTATAGTTTCCAGAAAAATCATACTACGTACAAGTATGAAATCACATGCATGCCAACAGTAAATGTAGAAGTATGTCATTGCAGAATATCTCAACAGCGATATAATTATGATCATATGCTAAAAAATCTATACCAACATGTCAGTCGGAGTCACCTAATGTGACCTATACAACTGCATCTATCGTTCATCAATCTATGCTAACACATGAGTCGGAGTCACCTAATGTGACCTGTATGACAAGCTAGGTGTAATGATATATGCTATAATGCTATGATCACGTGAAGTTATTGCAATGCACGGTCACCTATGAGTCGAAACTGCCTAATGTAGTCTGTACGATAGGCTAGCACCTACTTGGATCTAAGGCGAGTGTGCGGTGTAGAAGGTAAACATACACGTGAAGGACTAGCCTTGGCCCGAGGGAAAAGCACTAACACCAGGGTGTAGCAATGATGAGCACTACATGAACATATACTTGCCAAAATAATTCAACCTTTTCAATCAACATGACAACCTTACCTTGACTTATATGTGCATCCCATACTTACTTTACCATTTCACAATAGTGGAACATTTATGAGCATGTAAAATGTATATGAATATGCCATGACAATATATAAATGTATAAATCAATTTAAAAGCGTTTGTGGAAACTATAAAGTTTATGTATGTATATACGAAAATAAAAATGCCCACTCAATGATATGTCGAAGGATCGTAGCCCCCTAGCCTTGCTTGCCCACGTACGTCCTCAGGGTAGGTCTCCCCTATATGCGAAACAACTAATACTAATTAGTTAATAAGGACATATGCTAAAAGTTAGGAATAACTCACCATCATTTGCTTCAATGGAAGGTTTGAATATACAAAAATGTTCTACTCGAAGTCACGGACCTGCATGTATCAACCATTCTCCAGCTGGAGGTAGAACGCGCCCTCACGCACCGCCCAACCCATAGCCACACGTGCACAGTAGAAGTTAACAGCCGTCAAGAATATTCCGTCAAAGTTGATGGAATATTCCGTTAAATAGTTAACAGAGTTTAACGACGTTACCTAACGCCATTAGAATATTCCATCAACTTTGACGGAATATTCTTCGTCTTCTCCGATGGGTCACCGGAAACTGAAAAAAAATATTTAAAACTTCATATCTTCTTCATTTATCAACCATTTTTCACGAAATTTATATGAAAATGAAGCCCATGACGAGGAGAACAAGATCTTACCTACCAAAAGTCTAAAAAATGGACGAAAAATGGCCTGAAAATGACATGAAAGTCTAGGCCAAAAACTCAACTTCTTGAACTCGCTGGTTTCGACGTCAACGTCTTTCCAAAACTAGTCTAGGAGCCTCTGGGTGTTGAGTGGAAGCTTCCTTGACCTTCAAAACCTTGTAACTTGACTGAGATCACGTCGAACTCAAACTCACCGAGTCAGAGCTTACGAATTGGTAAGTCAAAACTCGCCTATTCGAGGATTGATTGGTATGGTTGGGTTCGTAGTGAGGAGATGAACAAGATGGTGGTGTTTGTAGCCTCGATTTGTGATGTTTGATGAATTTGGCTTGGGTTGCAGAGAGAGGAAGGCTCGGCGAGGGGGAGAGGGAAATAGAGAAGAAGAAAGTGAAAGCAGGAAAGCTTTTCTGATTGGACAAAAGATGGAGGAAGAGTGCCTAATTGGGTGCCTAGAAAAAGGGAGAAAATTGATTTGTGGACGTGTCAAAAAATGGAACACGGATCCCATTTTTAAGGAGAAAAAAAAATAGTCAGACAAACTCTATCCAAAATAGTGTTTTCAACACTGAAGAATTTGCACACGCGCATGTACAAAATACCCGTGGCTACGTACTTTAACGGAGCGTAACTTTATTGTTACCAATCTGTTTCAAGTCTAACTCACTTTCATGTGTTTGTAATGACGAGTACAATTTAACTACAATAGCGAGAAAAATAATTTAAAGCTACATAATTACATCCACGTCACATTAGATTTTTCCCAAAAGGATAAAATCGTCAAATTACACGATCAGGGAGAAATTTTCAGAAAGATTAGGGACAGGTCATCACATTTTTAGTATAAAATGTACCCATTTTTTTTAATATAAAATTCATCCATTTTTTATATGAAATTCATTCAAGTTTTTTCTCTAATCCATTTTTAAACTTATATGGATACATTCTTTTTCATTTGATTTGAGAACGTATCCATGTCAAGTTTAATAGAAGAAATTTAATAATGTTATTAAGCCTTTTTTTAATATATATGTATGTATATATGTATGTATATATATTGGAGAGTATAATTTATCTTTAATATTTTTAATCCTATAAATTATGGATTTTATTTAAAAACTCATTAATATAAATAACTACAAATTTCATTTTTAATTTAAAAATAATAACCTACATAGAAATACATTATTACATTAATGTCAGGGACTTGGATAAAAAACTAAAAATCACAAAGGTTTCAGCTAAAGAACATTGATAGTTAGGGATCGTATTCAAAGTGTCCCTTTTTTATTTATTATAACCCAATACAAATGAATCTCACATTGATTAGAGGAGAGACCTTGTATGTGCTTATAAATAGTTGGATTATTCTTTATATCGCCAATTAGTTTTCTGATGGATCCTCAACTTCTTCCTAATACATACGATACTATGAATTTGTTTGCAATGATAATTGATATGCTGAGATATCTGGAATAAAAGGAATGCAGCGGTTTTCGAAGGAAAAACTTTCCTCGTCTGCTGGAGTTCTTAGTTCTAAAATCACTGGCGGAGGGAGTAAAGGACTAGGGATTGTCTGGGCCTATCTGCTTTCTAAAATATATATATATATATATATATATATATATATATATATATATATTAGGGAATTGTGCATCTTTCTATTGCTTCAAGTTCTGCTTTCCAAGTTTCAAGCATAACCCCAGCTCCCAATTAGCTTTAATATTTTTTCTATCTCCCTAACACAAATTAATAGCATTTAAAATCAAAGAAATATTTCACCTTTCTTTAAATATAAAACATTCAATTTTAATCACGAAAATTAAAAATATTCCCCTTTTGTTTTTGATATGTGACAGCCCGTTTTGGATTAATTGATCGACTATGTGAAATGAGGTTTTTGCCCTTGAACGTTTGTGGTTGTGTGTATAATTTGGGCCAAGTTTTGAGCCATTTGGGTTTCTTCCCATCTATTTGGACCAAGGTATAAAATATCGATGATATCGGAAATATCGGTAGTCCGGAAACACGGAAATATCGACGGAAATATCGGGATAATATCGATATCGATAAAAATAATATGGAAACCACGGAAATTGTAAGAAAAAGTTGGAAATTTTTATTGAAACTTTGCAGAATGTTTATTTAGTCAATTATCTATTAGTTTATCACAAAAATTTGGAAGGAAATGTATTGCATGATGGATTTAACTGATTTAAGTTGATTATATAGCGAGCTGACAAATATTGTGAGTGTATTTGGAACTATCAAATTAGTCCTTTATTCACACTTTGTCCTCAAGGTGTGGAAATAAATTAAAAATAAAAATAAAAAGAAAGAAAATCCAATAATAAACGGAACATAAAATAAACAAAAGGAACAAAAACAGCAAAACAAATAAAAGAGAACAAAAGGGAAAAGAATGCACCTGGGAGGATTCGAAGTGGCGATCTAGTACAAGGAAAAGAGGCTCCGAAAAAATAATGAAAAGGGAAGAACAAAATTGCAGTTCTCAGGGATCAAACTTGTGACCTGCTGGCTTTGAGAAGACACGCTGACCAACCCACAGAAATCCATACCTGTGTCATGTCCTAGCAACCGCTACAATTTAATCTGATGGAGCAGCTGATTCAGAACTCACATTGGATGCTCTGCATCCCTCTGCCTTGAGCTCAGAGCCGAGCCAAACGGCTCTTTGTTTTATTTTATTTTATTGACTGTTATTGTTTTCTCAAGACCCGAGCCAAATGGCTCTTCTTCTTTTTTTTTATTCTTTTTTTGTGCCCTTTTTGTGCATGAAACCCGGAGCCAAACACCTCCATATGTCCTTCCATCTGTTTTTTTATTGTTTTGTAGAAACCAAAGCTGCAAGCTGTGTAGAAAAATGAGAAAACCCCTGCATTTCCTCGACTCCCAAGCCAAACCAAACGGATCTGTGCTATTTTTTTAAAACAGACTCCCCCCCCCAAAACCACAATGCCCACAGACTCTAGAACTTCTAAGTCTCTCTCTTCTCTCCCTTCCGTATCTCTCTTCTCTCCATCCCTTCTCCAGTTCTCCCACACGCCACACCCAGTTCTCCCACACGCACAGACCTCCCTCCCTCGCCTTCCTCCTCGTCGGCGCCGAATTGCCCACACGCACAGAGAGAGAGCCCTCCTCGTCGAGTCCCGGAGCCCGTCACGTCACCATGTCCGCCGTCACCTCTACAGCTCTACCCCTCCCCCGTCTTTTCCCCTACCATCGGAGTCTCATTTCCGCCGCCTACATCATGAATCTCTGTCCCCTACCATCGGAGTCTCAACCCCTGGCTCTCCAACTCTCCGTCGCCGTCGCCTTCACCATCGTTGTTTCATTTTCAAGAGAAATATTGATAATATCGCAAATATCGCGATATTATCGATATTTTCGATATTTCCTCGATAATTTGTCGAAAACCATATGGATATGTGTTTAAATATCGATCTCTGCAAAAACCGATAATATCGGCGATATTTCGCCAATATTATCGGCATTTTAGTCACTGATTTAGACCCAATGGGGAACATTGGTGGTAAACTTAAACACACACACACCCACACAGACACGTGCACACCCATTTTCAGTAACCTTTTCTCTCTCCCCTCTCAACGTTTCTTCCATCTTCACCATTTTCGTACGGACACCCATGCACCTCTTGATCTAGTCACGGATCGAGATTTTAGAAGCCACCTTCGTACTCCTTGGTAGTTTAGGAACTTAGTGGTACCCTTGGTTTGGTTCAAAACCTTCGAAAACCCTAGAACCGTGAAGCTCCGTCGAAGGTACTGTTCATGCACTCTTAATCGTGACATTTTCAGTGGATTTTAAGAACATAAGAGGTCTTAGAACTTCCTTGTGAAGCTCGGGGAGTATCGTTGAGGTGTTTTGGACGTCGGGATCATGAGTTCGAGCTTTGGCTGATTTACATGGAAATTCTCCGGCAAGAATCCGACGAGTTTTGACCTTCAAAGTGGTAAGGTTTTGTTCTAATCGTCGTGGGCTTCATTTTGGTATAAATTTCATAAGAATTAGTTGAGAATTGAGTGAGAAAATCAAGTTCTAAAAATTCTCAGATTCTGGGGATAGTAGTGGTTGCCAGCACCGGTCTCCGGCTACTTGAGGTAGGGCAAAGAATATTCCTTCAAGTTTGACGGAATATTCTAACGGCGTTAGTTAGATTTAATGGAATATTCCTAACTGTCGTTAGTTATTCCGTTAGGATTGGCCGCGCGCTTGCCGGCACGTGAGGGCGCGTGGGCCAACGGAAAGTGTTTCTAAAAATATGGGGGTGTTCGTGGGATCGAGTAGAGTATGTTGGTATATTTAAACACCTCAATTGAGCAATGTATGAGAAGTTATTACATAAGTTCGATTATGTGTGTATGATTGACAGCTTTATAGTTGTTTCACATATAAGTGAAACATATCCAAATGACAAGCGCAGCCACGCCAAGCTCGGGGGATAGGACCCTTCCACCTATCAGTAAGTGGGCTTGTGTTTTCACTATATATATGTGTGTGATTGATGTTGTTTCCCAGAAATTATGTTTTTTTAATGATTTTAGAATCGAAATGGTTTTATGATTGAAATACCATGTCGAATACCATTGATACTGTTATTATGATTATGCTGGTTATGTTTTGGTGCCGTGGACACTCAGGTAAGTCAGGTGAGTACTTGTTAGTGATAGTGTGTTGATTAAAGTGTGATATAGCTTATATTCCTGCACCCCGGTGTTTGTGCTCCGCCAGAGTAGGGCCTAGCCTTCACGTGATCGTTCACCTCCCGCACCGTACGCTCACCTTAGATCCAAGACAGGTGCCAGCCTGTCATACAGACCACTATAGGTGGTTTCGACTCGTAGGTGACTTGTGATTCGTCGCATAGCCTTCACGTGATCGTAGCACTAAGCGTAATATTATACACCCAGCCTGTCGTACAGACCACTATAGGTGGTTCCGACTCGTGTGCAGGATTTGATTGAGGAGCTATAGATTCAGCCGTACAAGTTACATTCAATGACTCCGGCTGACGCATTGTTATTGCTCGCATATCAAGATGTGATTTATCTCACCTGCTTGATGCTTACTTAGTTTGATTTGGGTACCTCGACATGGCATATTCTGGCTTGATATATTTGAGATTTATCGCTTTCCTGCATGATTTTGGTATACGGGTACATATGATATTTCTAGGAAAATATACTTGTTTTACGGGGAGGGGTTACTACTTTGATTTATGAAACAGTTTTGGAAAAGCTTCGTTTTTTTTGCCCACTCACGTTTTTTGTTTTGCGCCCCTCCAGGTTCTAGGTAGCTATGACGTTGGTGGCGAACGACGCATCAAGGCAATTTTGACAGAACGCCATCCATGTAGGATTTCTCCGGTTATCTTTTCAGTGTGTTTTATTTGGATTGCACCTAGGTTTTGCACTTTGATGTTGTGATATTGTATTTCCGCTTTATCACTCACTCTCACTTATATCTTATTGTAAATTATCCAGCTCGGTTTCTATTTCCGCACATCTTTCATATTTGCTCTTTTGCACTGCGCACTTGGCTACGTCACCCTCACGTGACAGCCAGCACGCCTCGACGTTTCGGGTCGGGGTGTGTCAGATATCTCATACATTTTATAATCCTAAATTTGAAATCTATTCAACAAATAAGTTTTAAATTTCTTTATTTCTCTATTGTTTCTGCTCGATTCTACACACATTACATGAGAGTTATGGTTCGTAAAGTTTTTATTTATCTCATTGAGTTTAATAGTATAGGCAATAGGGTTATAATAAAACGATTTTAAAAATAAAAACTCATCAAGGACAATTATAATTTTTGTGAGTATGTAATATTTATATGTGCATATGTTGTTTTGAACATTTGATTTTGATATATATTATTAGCTTTGTAAATACCATCCGCTTAAAAAAAATTAAAAAAAAAACTTTATGAGAGGCCCCTCCTCACCAAAAATTCTAGCTCCGCTATTGTCTAAAATGTCACTGGTACGTGAGTGTCAAGAAGTTGGCCAATCAAGGGATGGATGTTCTGTTGTGGTTGAACATGTGCCGATGATGATGGGGTGAATTTGATTAGTAGTGCTGGAAAAAATTTCATTGTGACGAAAATATGGGTAGTACATCACATGTTTTTATATAAGTGGTAAGAAATTATATTTTTTAAGTTATTAACTTTTTAGCACACATATTTCACAATTGATATAATGACACGTGGTGTACCACTCCGTGTTCCAATCACATTGAAAATCCTCTCAATAATGATGACGATAAAGCTTGTTTTTCGGCTGAAGGTACCCGATTCAAGAGATTAGAGCTTTGTCTTTGCTCTTTTGTGATTTTTCATGTGGCTGGCAAGGTCATGAAGCCAATATGGTTGCTCATGATATTGGTCAACTTGTTTTAACTATTGAAAGTTTTATTTCATGGATTCAAGCCGAACCACCGTCGTTGTCCTTTTCTCTCCTTGCAGATGTAATGATTCTCTGATTAATGAAATTTTATTTCAACAAGAAAAAAAAAAGCAATATTACACTAAATTTAATTAAACGATAAGGAGAAGAATTCAAACTTCAGTGTATATAGAGAAGCATTGTTCTAATTAACTTGGCTAAACTTATATATGCATATGCTAATGCCACTTAATTTAAGAAAAACGTTTCTCATGTTGACATAACGGCTTAGATTATGTTTTTGTGAAGCTGTGTTATTTTGATCTCTTATCATAATTTGTACTACTTTAATTTTAGCAAAATGTTAATTGTGTTTTGTCAAGCTATATTAAAAATGTGGTACCATCCTTTCCCTCCAGTCAAAGTTGATATCTTTGCTTTGAATAATCAACATTATATAATAAAATAGTAACACCATGTATGTTTGTTTTGAAAAATCAAAATCAACATTTTGGGCTGCAATTGCCACCACCCACATGTACATCCATAAACAAAAAACAAGAATTTCCCTCATCATTGAAATTGTCATTTGCATCCACATCCGTGTTCTTTTTTCTTTTATAATAAACTGATGTGTTTCAAGTTCAAATTCTTTATTTTGTTTTCATTTAATTTATAATAGTAACATCGTATATAATAAGAAAATAATAATTATATATTAATATTCCAGCATCAGATATTGTGTGCTCGGTTCTTTCCACAATCGCTTATATAAGAAAAAAAAATCTTATATTCTATCCATTAATACTCTCTTTACTAAATTATTTATTTTATACTTGTACTAAGGGTCAAGATCTTCAAGCTGTCTTGCAGGTCCATATCATGGCAACTCGAAGCCTTGATGTAACATTCCGTTCCGGATTTTAAATATTTTCGACGTAGAATGATGTTTTATCCTCGACTCGTGCGTGAACGTGTGTGCAATTGGGCCAGGCTTGGAGCCATTTGGGCTCTCATCTATTTGGACCCAATAAGAATTGGGTTAAATTGGTTTTGGTGGGATAAAACCGACACATATGCACATCACATGTACACGTGCACTGCATCTTTCTGATTCTGTCTTCTCTCTTATTCTCTCGAACTCTCTTCTCTCTTCCTTCACTATTTCATACGTACGGATCGAGGGAAATATTGACATCTTTGGACTTCTTGAGACCTGGTAAGAGTAGTGGTAGTGTTTATTTGACCTAAAACGTAGAGAAACCCTAGGAACCCGAGTTCGATCTTTAAGGTACTGTTCATGAAGTTGTTAACGTGAGATTTTTAACGAATTTGGAGATCACAGGGAGACTCTAGACATCCTCATGAAGCTTGAGGTACCTCGTTTGTACTTTTTGGACGTCAGAGGACGGAGTTCGAACTTTGGCCTGAGTTTGTGGGAATTCTCCAGCATGATTCCGACATTTTTAAGGCTTAAAAGTGGCATAATTCTGTTCCTTACCTCCTAAGCATCATTTTGGTGGTGATTTCATAAAATTTGGTTGAGAAATGACAGAGAAAACCGAGTTTGAAATTTCCCCAGTTTTCCGGCGATCGCAGCGGCGCCAGCGCCAGCGCCAGTCTTCGGCGAACCAAGGTTAGGGATAGGGAATATTCCGTCTAGTCTGACGAAATATTCTAACGACGTCAGTTAAAGTTAACTGATTCCATTAGGATTTAACAGAATATTATGTGAAATATTCCCTAACGGCATGTGGGGGCGCGTCTGGTCGTGCCTTGGCCGGCGCGTGAGTGACCGGAAATTTTTTCTTAAAATATGGGGGTGTTCGTGGGATCGAGTAGAGCATGTAGGTATATTTAAACACCCCAATTGAGCAATGTATGAAAATTTATTACCTAAGTTTGAATACGTACGCATAATTAACGGTTTTATAGTTGTTTCACATATAGGTGAGACATACCCAGAGGATGAGCACAGCCACGCCAGGCTCGGGGGATACAACCCGGCTACTTATTAGTGAGTGGGCTTTTGTTTTCAGTATATATATATATATATATATATATATATATATATATATATATATATATATATATATATATATATATAAGATTGACGTTTTCCCAGAAACTTAGTTTTGAATGATTTTAGAATGATCCGCCAGAGTAGGGCCTAGCCTTCACGTGATCGTTCACCTCCCGTACCGTACACTCACCTTGGATCCAAGGTAGGTGCCAGCCTGTCATACAGACCACTATATGTGGTTCCGACTCGTAGGTGACTCGCTATTTGTCGCCCAACCTTCACGTGATCGTAGCATTGAGTGTCATATTATACACCTAACCTGTCGTACAGACCATTATAGGTGGTTCCCACTCGTGTGCAAGGTTCGGTTGAGGAGCTATAGATTCAACCGTACAGGTCACATTAGGTGACTACAGCTAACATGATATTATCGATGGCATATTGTGATTTATCTCACCTGCTTGATGTTTACTTCCATTCGAGTTGGGTACTTCGACATGGCGTATATCTGGATTTGGATATTTGAGTTTATTGTTTCCAATTTGACTTTTCGTATACAAATATATGATATCTTCTATGAACTATACTTGATTTACAGTGAGGGGTTATTTTACTGGTTTATGAAATGGTTTTGGAAAAGATTTGTTTTCACCCACTCACGTTTTCTGTTTTGCGCCCCTCCAGGTTCTATGTAGCGGTGACGTAGGCGGCAAACGAGGCATCCATGCTATTTTGACAGAACACTAACTATGTAGGATTTCTTTAGTTATCTCTTTAGCATTTGTTTAATCCGGACTGCACCTAGAATTTGCTCTGTGATGTTGTGTTGCTTTATTTCCGCTTTACCTTTCACTTACTCTTTTATCGTATTGTAAATTATCTTGTTTGACTTTTATTTCTACACTTCATTTATATCTATTCTTCCGCTTTGCACTTTTGGGTACGTCACTCTCACATGACGGCCCGCACGCCTCGATATTTTGGGTCGGGGCGTGTCAGTTTGGTATCATAGCCTAGGTTTGGCAGTCCTGTATATCTTGTGAATATTTTAATTATTCTGGTGTTTTCTGTCAAAATTATGCCGCCTCGCCGAGAGCCATGTCCACCTTATGAGTTTAGTTTCCCTGACTTTTTTCAATTAGGGGAAGCTATTGCAAGTGCGATTCAGTCGGCGCTTCGTCCTAACCAGAGGACCCTACTGGAGAATGTTTATAATTTGAAGTTAAGTGGTTTATGGGAAATGAGGGGCACGAGGGTTTCGAGAGATGGATACTTCAAATTGAGAAGACCTTTAAATTGATGCAAAGTCAGGAAAGTTTACCTACTAAGAGGTGGGTAGAGATGACTTTCTGGTTTTTAGGTAAGGAACCTGCGTCCTAGTGGGAACAGCAAACTAAGGGAATGCTTGCTCATATCGATAGCAAGAACATAAGTCTGAGGCCGAAGAAGATGTCGGCGAATGAGTACTATAGAAAGTTCCCAGGTCCCGCTATCATCTTGAGATTGTAGAGAATTAAGCGGAGATGCTTCGTCGATTTAAGCTTGGTACTCGTAAGAAGTGGCGTTCGTTGGCGACCACGACCCACTGCAGCACTTATCATGAGTTTTATGAGATTCTGTTACAGATTGAGGATTTGGAAAATATGCTTAGTGATAGCGAGGAAGAGGAAGAAAAAGAAGAACCAAAGAAATATGATAAAGGTAAAGGGCAGACATCACAGGGACCCCGAAAGACTCAGAGTTTCAAAAGAAGCAGGGTCAGTTCGAGTTTGTCCAGTGGAGGTGTGAATTCTCCATGTCAGATGAGAGGGGGTAAATTCACTGGAGGTCCGCATTTTCAGAGACAGTGAGATGCTGGTAGTTCTGGTGGTTCATCAGCATCGTTTTGTCGGAGCTGTAACAGTCGGCATATTGACGAGTGTATACAGGGCAGTCGGTATACTGGCGAGTGTAGATAGGGCAGTCAAGGATGCTTCACCAGTTTCTATCCAGCAGGCTCCAGCTCCGAGTGGATATGGTCAGTCGAGTAGCGGAGGCAATTATCATTATCAGGGAGATGTTGCTCCCTATTCTGCGACACCGTAACTGTATCCTCCGGTTCCGTATTATTAGGGTAGTTATCATAGTAGATATCCTCAATTACCTGGAGGATATATCCCGTATCCTCCTTATCCTGCCAGCAGATCGCATTGGTATCCTGGAGTGCAGCCACAGCTGGGAGAGGTTGCTTCAAGCAGCGCAGGGTCATCTAGACAGCCTAATCTGACAGGACAGAGCCGTGGTACACTTGGACGTAGTGGTCAGACTAGCAAAGGTCGCGGTGGACGGCAGCAGCCTCAGAGCTGTATTCATAACCTTACAGAACAGGACGCTCAGAACAACCCTGATTTGATAATGGGTACGTTAATCATTTTTGGTCATTTTGCTAGGGTGTTTATAGACTATAGTGCTACTCATTTGGTTATTTCTCATTCATTTGCTCAATTAACCCAACCTAATTCCGCACCTCTCAGATTTAAATTAGAAGTTTCAATGCCTAGGGGAGAAATGTGTCTGGTCAGTTGGATGTATCCAGGGTGTCCCGTGTTAGTTGAGGATGTGGTTATGCCCGCTAATCTCATTCCACTGGACATTGTTGAGTTTGATGTGACCTTGGGGACTGATTGGCTACATTACAATCGAGCCAACATTGATTTTTATGAAAAGAAAGTTACGTTCTATCGTCCGGGGCTACCTATGGTTACATTTGTTGGCGAGCGTAGTAATGTTAGACACAGCATCATCTCGGCCTTGAGGGCTAAGAAGTTGTTACAGAAGGGTTGTTAGGGGTATCTGGCCCATGTGGTATTGAATGATAGTGCTTCTAGCAGTATAGAGAATGTTAAGGTAGTCAGGCATTTCCTTGACCCTGACGATTTACCAGGCTTGCCGCCGGATCGAGATGTAGAGTTCTTTATTGATCTATTGCCAGGTACGGACCCCATATCTTTGACTCCCTATCGGATGGCTCATGCTGAGTTACGAGAGTTGCAAATTCAGTTGTAGGGGTTACTAAATAAAGGTTTTATACAGCCGAGTACTTCACCTTGGGGAGCTCTAGTATTGTTTGTGCGTAAGAAGGACGGTACTCTAAGGCTATGTATAGACTATCGGCAGCTGAACCGGGTGACGATTAAAAACCATTATCCGTTGCCTCGTATCGACGATTTGTTTGATCAGCTACGAGGAGCTTGTGTGTTCTCGAAGATTGACTTACGGTTTTGCTACTATCAGCTGAAGATTAAGAGCAAAGATGTTCCGAAGACGACGTTCCGAACCCGATATGGTCACTATGAGTTCTTGGTAATGCCGTTCAGGTTGACTAACACCCTAGCTGCTTTTATGGACTTAATAAACCGGGTATTTCAGCAGTATAGGATTGACGTTTTCCCAGAAACTTAGTTTTGAATGATTTTAGAATGGATTGACTTTATGATTGAAATGCCATGTTGAATATCCTTTATATTATGATTATGATTGTCTTGGTTGTGTTTCGGTGCTGTGGACGCTCAGGTAAGTCAGGTGAGTATAATTGTTAGTAATAGCGTTGATGTTGAGATAGTGATATAGCTCATATTCCTGCACCTCGGGTGTTTGTGCTCTGCCAGAGTAGGGCCTAGCCTTCACGTGATCGTTCACCTCCGGCACCGTACGCTCACCTCGGATCCAAGGCAGGTGCCAGACTGTCGTACATACCACTATAGGTGGTTTCAACTCGTAGGTGACTCACAATTCGTCGCTCAGTCTTCACGTGATCGTAGCACTGAGCGTCATATTATACACCTAGCCTGTCGTACAGACCACTATAAGTGGTTCCGACTCGTGTGCAGGATTCGGTTGAAGAGTTATAGATTCAGCCGTACAGGTCACATTAGGTGACTTTGGCAGACGTGATATTATCGATGGCATATTGTGATTTATCTCACCTGCTTGATGTTTACTTCCATTCGAGTTGGGTACTTTGACATTGCGTATACCTGGATTTCGATATTTGAGTTTATTGTTTCTAGTTTGACTTTTCGTATACGAATATATGATATTTTCTAGGAACTATACTTGATTTACGGTGATGGATTATTTTACTAGTTTATGAAATAGTTTTGGAAAAGATTTGTTTTTGCCCACTCACATTTTATGTTTTGCGCCCCTTCAGGTTCTAGGTAGCGGTGACGTCGGCAGCGAACGAGGCATCCAGGCTATTCTGACAGAACACTATCTATGTAGGATTTCTTCAGTTATCTCTTTAGCGTTTGTTTAATCCGGACTGCACCTAGAATTTGCTTTGTGATGTTGTGTTATGTTGCTTTACTTCCGCTTTACCTTTCACTTACTCTTTTATCGTATTGTAAAGTATCTTGTTTGACTTTTATTTCTACACTTCATTCATAACTGTTCTTCCGCCTTGCGCTTTTGGCTACGTCACTCTCACGTGACGGCCAGCACGCCTCGATATTTTGGGTCGGGGCGTGTCACTTGAAGTTAGCACCACTTGCAAATGTAAGAGTAGCTCTAGCAAGGCTTGTAGTCCGATGGACTGGCTATCAAAATTACCCAATTGCCCTAGCAATTGGCTCCAGCCCATGCGCCCAATGGGGCTCAGAGGAGGCCTAATGGACAGGCTAGGCGAGAATCCATCGCCCGAGAGTCTAAGGCCCAAGTGAAAATTAATAAAAATATAAAATATTAATAAAAATGTAAAAATTAATAATAAAAAATGTAAAAATTAATAAAAAAATGTTAAAAATTAATTTAAAATATAAAAAGTAAAAAATTAATAAAAAAATCCAAAACAAAATTAAAAATAAAAAAATAAAAAAATTTGATTTAACTTTTTTATAAATATGTTATCATTATCTTCCGACTTACACCATAATTTTATATTTTCTCAAATACTTTGAGTTGTAATTTCTTATTTAATGAAACGTGGTACAACGAGACCGATTAAAAATCATATCCGAAATTACAGATAAAATTAATTTTTATTATTTTATAAAATAAAAAATACTAATATTTTATTACTTATTGTCATGGCTATTCAGCCTAAGGATAAATATGCAAAAGGTTGTTACTGTTCATTATGGCAGTGACTGTTCATTAGAGGCTATTCAATAGTAATTTGCCCTAGGGAGCCTTTGCAACGGTGAAGTTGCTCTAAACTCATACCAACCGAACTCTCTATGTAAACATTGGGATAGGTTATTGTTTTTGCATTCACAATTGAGGTATTAATTTTACATTTTTATGATAATTTTTTATTTTCATTTGTTGTTTCTGATTTCACATTATTTTGTTGATCTTAATGTTTCTAACGAAGCAGGGAAAAAATATCAGAAACTCATGGAGGAGGAAAATCTTGATTTGATAAGCAGATTACCATTTGAAATCCAACAAAAAATTGTTTTCATTTCTCCCACTTAAAAAGGCAGTAAGAACGATCGAGTGCTCTTTCAGCTCGTTGGAAAAGCCTTTGGTCTCCAGTTAAAGCAAGTTTGAATTTTGATGCAAACCCAGCAAACGTTAAAGGAAACCCAGCAAAACATGAAGAGAAATACCAAGTTATGGGAACTTTCATGAAGCCTTTTGTTTTCCCAGAGCAGTGGAAGCTTTATCTCAATGTTGTTGGAAGCAGCGAAGAACCACAGATAATTGTGGCCAAAGTCACCAAGGGGGTTGGTAGTGAGCTTCATCTCGAGTTCTTCGAATCAAATAAAATAAAAAAAGATTTTAAGGGTTTGTGCGCGGGTTTGTGCATCCGCACAAACCCTGCAAAAACAGATGGTTTTTGTGGTGTGAAGCATCTCCATCTCAGATCAGTTACCGGCCTCACAGGAACTTTCGTGTCAGATTTGTTCTCCAGTTGCCATGTTCTTGAGAGCTTGAAGCTTGAAAAGTTCATGGGATTGCATAGCCTTGATGTAGAAACAAATAGCCTCAAGAGCTTGGTGGTGGAAGATTGTTCAGACAAGGTTTCTATTACAATTTCTGCACAAATTCTCAAGTCATTTTGGTACTATGGTGTTCTTCCTTGGATTGTTAGGTTAAAGAATGCAATGAGCTTGGTTGATGTGGTGCTTGATTTGAGAGATGGACCAGGCTGCAGTCAGTTTGAACGTGACCAATTTTTATACAATATCTTAATTTCTCTTTGAACCGGTGGGGGTACTATCCGCTCATCCTGATAGGATCATGGGCTTTTGGCACAATCAATCGCATTCATGACTTTATTGAACGAAGTCATAAAATATTTTGGCTCTCGGTTCTTGATGTTGGGGCAGCTGCACTCATGGTAACTTACTAATTTTCTATGGCAAATTAGTGTCTGTTTTTTAGTAAAATGGGCATTTCGTGTTTCGAAGAACATTGTTCATGTATAATTGACGGCTACTTTACTAGTTTTTTTTTTATATCATCCTGATAAGACATCTAGAGGTCGTACTTGGTGCGATGGCAAGTGCCTTCGCCCATGAGCGGTAGGTCTCGGGTTCGAGACTTGGGAGCAGCCTCTCCATAAATAGGGGTAAGGCTAGCCGACATTCACCTTTTCCAGATCCTGCGTAAAGCGGGAGCCTTGTGCACTGAGTACGACCTTTACGACCTTTATCTTAATTTCTTTCAAGGATGCTGACGCTCTCACTATAAGTGGCTGGATTCTTGAGGTATGTTTATAACATATTTCGAATTGAACACTGTTTGGCTTCTTATTTCAGGTAAAAAGTCATAATTTTTATATGTAGATCACAGTCTGACACGTATACAAAAATAACTCATTATTAAAATCTGAAAAAGAAATTTTTTTGCACACATATCAAACTATAATTTGTCTAATGTGAAACAATGGTGACTTCATCCGTGAAATAAGTCAAGTATTAGGAGTGTGATATCCATACACCCTTCTAATTTTCAGGCGTCAGATCTAATGAATTGAAGAAAATCGACGGATAGAAATTAACAAATGGTGTGTAAGAAGTAAAATAGGGTGTGTGAATAGCACACCCAAGTATTATCGTGTCTACGATTCTGACAATGTGTAAATATGCTTTGTGTTTAAGTGGTTGTGTTCAGGTGGAGTGATTTTTGGATATCTTGATTTCCAATTCAACAAGCTAAAGTCATTAACGTGGGTAGACTTTTTGATCATCAAGGTGTCTATTTCTCTCCCTATTTTCCCAATCTAGGTTTCCGTCTGTCTCTGTGGAAAAACCTTAGATCTCGCCGCTGTCAGAGAGTCGAAGCTCTGCCATTCGAGCTTCAATCCGCCTTGCCCATCACATCCCCTCGGCAGCTCCACCTATACCCCTCTAGCAAATTTTCCAACTTTTTCCCTCTGTCTCTGCATTTATTTAAACCCACGGTCATTAATTTGTATACCTCAAATCTCCAACTCAAATTCAATTCCTTTTAAGCAGTTTTCATGATTTGTTGAATTCTTCGTCTAATTAGTAATTGGGTTTTTATTTTGTGTATTTTTAAGTGAATTTATTTATGGGTTTCGATGTTTGTGAAACAAAGGATTGAATTTTTTCTGCGTCTTAACTTGCGTCTGGCTTTGGAATTGCAGGCATGGAGTCGATTCTCCAAGGCCTGCAAATCTCTGCAACCAACTAGAGCTTTCTACTAAGAAGACAAAGAAACCTAGAAAATAAAATTTCAGAGCATCAGCCAAAGGTTTCACCTTCGGCTTTGATTGCATGGTAAGTCATCTCTCTCTCTCTCTCTCTTTCTAGAACTTTATTGGGGATTAGGATTTATCCCATCTCAAAGTCTCCAAATTTCAAACCAGAACATGCTCGCTGTAGGTAAGCAGCTTCACTCAGATCTAATTTACCCAACGAAAAGATGAAAAACAGTTGCATGAAGTTTGCTTGCCTGTCTTCCCTTCAAGTCCTCCCTCAAGATGACCATGGTTGTGTGAGTCTTCGTTTCGCATTTCTCGTCTTTGTTGTTTAAATGTGTATTTATTTATGAAAGCCAAGTGTTTGATGATTTGCTTTTGAAAGAAAATTTATATTTGTTTATGCACATCAGGTGATTGGTGTTTGCTTTTAAAATGAAATTGAATCACAACCATGGAGTATAATAGTATATTGGATCTGTTAGAGTCTCCAGAGATTGTTGATGATCCATTCCAAGCTCTCTCAGTTTTCAAGCAAACAATCGCCCACCAAATCCTTTTCCATTTACTGTTTGTCCTCTTCAATGATTGCCACTTATATTGTTTTTATTTTTTACTGTTGTAAATATGGTAGATGCCTCAAATGAAGAATTCGAAAGATAATAGCAATATTACTGTGCACTTCTGTTTAATATTTATAGCACACTTTGGATATTTACATGTTAAATACATAATCTATAGTTATATTTTCACTCCCGCAAAAAAACGTGCGAGTAAAATTTACTAGTATGATGCTAAAGCAGCACACTTAAGAAGGCAAATCGTAATTATATTTGGTCTCACATCGACCCAAAAAATAATAAGGCAAATTGTAATTCTTTTTGGCCCCACAACGACACTTGAGGCGGTTGTTTAATACGCTTTCGTTAATTTTTGTCTATATAAGAAGTAAAAATGAATGTATGGATAACACTACTAATTTTAAATTATTGCATTGGCTAGAGCGGATTTACTTACCACTTACAATGTTTTCCAGGGAAGCAAATAGGCTTCACATACACCCATTTATCTATCACATATGGTTGTATAGTCCGTGCATGAAGTTGAAATAATAAAATCCAAATCGCAGATGCAAAAATAGAACTGACACAAGAGCAACAAAGATAACAACAATGGCAAACATATTACCAGTGATCACTTCACCAAACTAATAGAACTATTTCATTAAAGACGTTTGATAACTATTTCGTTTTTTGTTTTAATTTTCATTTTTAAAATGCAAATTGAAAACCAAAAAGTGACAACTTAAAAGACAAATTAGTAGGACAAGGACAAGTTCCTCTCCAGCTGCAAATCCACCCGAGTAGAAATAATAAGGGTAAATTAGAATATACCTCTCAAGTTTGGATATAATTGTAACCTAATACAATATTTTTTTTAATTTTAATTTCATACATTATTTAAGATTTTGTTGAAATTTCATATATCCGTTAGTCAAACGGTTAAGTAATAATGTGGCAATGTAAAACCTATATTTTTGTTGATCTAATAACTTTCGGCGGGATCTAATTGACTATTTATCTCTACTAATTAATAAAACACTAATTGTCAACCAAAATTAAATGAAATTACCACTTTAACTCTCATATTAAAACTGAGCAGATATTAAAAATTACGGGCAATTTAGTAATTATATGACTACAAATTTTACTGTTTTTTAGGGGAACATCACAGCCATGTAATACTAACATATTTTATTTAAAATTTCTCTTCGTACTTGTTTCCCTCTCATCAACTCTCCTGGGCTTCTCTCAACCGCCCACCTCTTCCCACCTTCTCCTCAAGCACAACTGCTTCAGTTCATTCAAACTATCCAAAAAACATCATGATTTCACTTACCTCAAACTCCCACTTGTTGCAGAAACTCCAAAATTGGGTTCACACTTTTAGAATTTTAGATGCCCAATTCGTTTTGATTCAAAAGAATACAATACCGTTCCCACCCCTGCTTCTATTGTTGTTCATCGCCACAAGTAAGCCACTTTCGTCGACTGTGGGTGCCTCTCCTTCCTGCAGCAGCACCAAGGTTGTTCAAAGTAACCATTGTCATCATCCAATCTCAATGGCTTCCTTCCAAATTGCGGAGCCCAGGTTTAATTTTAATTCTCTGAATAGCTTTTAGAATTGGATCTTCATAGCTAATGAATGACAACCATTCTCTATCAGTCTCTTCCACTTTCCTTCTATTTTAAAAACAAAAATAAAAAAATTTCACACAACTACGTGTGTGTCCATATACTAATAAAACTTTATGGAAATTGGCAGCGCCTTACTAGAAATTTGTGAAAACATTGGGTAGAGCAAGTAAACAACAATCAGGTAGTCAGAGAACGGCTGCGCCTACCGTCAGAGTCATGGTAGCCATAACCGCTGCCATCTCACTGCCACTCACCTCCCCAACTCGCCGCTCCCTCACCGCCTCTCTTCGACCTTCTTCTACGATTCTGAAGCTCAACTCTCTCCCTGCAGCTGCCTCGCCGAGAGCTCCTACTCTCCGCGTTTCGGCCGTCTCGTTTTCCATGAACGTGGAAGCCGTTGAGAAAGCCTCCCCCGCTTCTTTTCTCGGTCGGAGAGAAGCCGGATTCCTCCCCTTCGTCAAGTATCACGTCCTCGGCAACGACTTCATCCTGGTATTCAATTTCTTTGAAATGTTTGAATTTGTTGCAATATTTGATATTAATTAGCATTGAAGAAGTTCGGATTTTGAGTTTGATTTTGACTGTTTATTGCGATTGATAGGTTGTTAATAGAGATTCTTCGGAGCCTAAAATCAGTCCGGAGCAGGCAGCGAAGCTATGTGATCGGAATTTTGGGATTGGCGCCGACGGAGTGATCTTCGCGCTGCCGGGCATCATCAATGGCGCTGATTATGCCATGAGGATTTGTAATTCTGATGGGAGAGAGCCCGAGGTGAATCACTTTTTCCAAAAATCGACTTTACTTGATTCTTTGAAATGTTAATTCGACGAGTGATTGGCACATTGTATTGAATGTAGACGGTCTGAAATGGCAATGAACTTGTTGCATTTTATTGAATGGCGGTATTGTGCATGAGTCGTGAATTTTGAACTTCTGAACTTTGATATCTAAAGTTTGTCTGTAGATGTGTGGTAATGGAGTCCGTCCGGTGTTTTGCCAGTTTCATTGCCGAGCTTGAGAATTTGCAGGGAAGGCATAGGTGTGGGAAAGCTGGTTCCATATGATATATTTTTATTTATTTTTTTGCTTAACAATGCGTGCTCGTATATTACATTGTTTGCTGTAGCTTTTGTTTGCATTTAACATTGAAAAGAAAATTTTATGCGGTCTCATAGGAATGGCTGTGTATATTTCTAACAACAACGCTATATGTAAACGATTACAGATGCTGCCGGTCTAATTATTCTGGAAATTCAAGAAGATGGGAAGGTATGTTCTTTTTTATTTTATGTTTCAGTTGATGTAACATCAAACATTTTGCAAAGCCTGTGACTTTGACAATATTATAACAGTATCCATTGCTGCTCTGGATGCCTCCATCGTGCATTAAGTATTGGATGTTCTTCGTCTTCACTTTAGCAGACATCAATTTTCTTAATTACAGGTTAATGTTGATATGGGGGAACCGATTCTTAAGGCGTCAGATGTGCCTACCAAACTGCCTGCAAACAAAGATCAATCTGTCGTTAAGTCGGGTCTTGATGTAGATGGAGTAACCTGGAATGTAACCTGTGTTAGCATGGGCAATCCTCATTGTGTAACCTTTGGTACAGAAGGAGGCCAGGTAACTATTGCTAGAATAACTTATAGCATATTCACTTATACTAGGGGCAGAAATTTTTTCATAAGCATTTTGTCTGTTTTTTACCATAAATGAATGACCTATTCTAGGCATAATAAAGCCAAAATTTCTTATGATTGATTAATGGTTTCCTCCAGCATATCACATCCTATTCAAATTATCGAAACTTTTATTGAACAGTCACACAAAAAAAACATTATTCTGGTTGTGACTTTTTGCTTTTTGTAAAAAATGAACAGAATTTGAAGGTTGATGAATTGAAGTTAGCTGACATCAATTTGTGGATCATGAGGTGTTTCCGTCACGAACTAACACAGGTTAGAAATTATTTGTCTGTGGAAATGCTTTTGTTTCTGGAAGCAGTTAGAGTTGGCATACCCTATTGTTAATGTAAGGCCACAGTTACATTGTATCCTTGGGTTTAAAATCATAGGAGTAGTGCTTGCTTGCAGTGGGTATTTTGAGATATACTTTGAAAAAGACGCACTCACAAAATTGTGTAGCACTAACACCCTTTTTTTTTTTTTTTTTTTTAAATTTATAAAGTTAGAGTGGAATATTTATTCAAAAATAGCTACTCAGAGCTTTTATACTCTGAACTGCCTCAAAATGTAAAAATAACTCATGTGATGTCCATTCCAAATACGATATTAGGTGCTTCAAGATTCCTTTCTCTAATCTTGCTTAGCAGTTTGAAACACAGTTTCAAGATTTTGTAATGATCATGGTATAGTATCCAGTGCAAATGAAATGTTTGATTTCAATCAAATTTCTTGGATCCTTTGCTTCTGTCTTGTTCTCAATTTGTCATTTTGATTGTGATTGATAGAATTTGTGCAAGTTTTCACACCTTCGCACCTTAAGATGCGTGTTTGGGAGTGTAAGGCAGGTTAGTGCTGTTGCAACCAATAAAAGTTATTATACTGTGATCTTATACCAAATCCTTATGCATTGTTTCAATGGGGAGTACAATTATTTTTCATCCTAGGAGCAACGCTTGCTTGCAGAACTGATGTTTGTGCTCTAGTGGTTGCTGCACTTCTTGAGGGTCGTGTTGAGCGAGTAAGTTTTGGCATTCCTTTTCTTTTGGATATATTAACAAAAGTTAATATACATGGTTATTTATTTCACATGAAAAGAAATTCCACTTTCATATCCCAGTTTTTAACGTTGCCATGTGTTGACCCTAAAAACTACCTAGCCTACGTGGCGCGCAGGCTGAGTAACTAATGAGTTAACTACGGCCTTCAGTTGTGTGTGGGCCGTGCCAATTCCTCGACCTAGCTCGGCCGATGAGTAAAATATTTTGATGTTGCGTTGAGCACACTACTGACTTTTACGTCCTGCAATTGCGGCTGAGGAAGGAACACGTCTCGGCTTTTATATTCTAAAGCCTGAAGACAAGGCTGCTATCTCTGCGAAGTTCATAAATCGTCAGCGACAGATTCAGTCACAATGATTATATTCGTGAAGGTATAAGCACGCCGAATCGACACCAGAGTATAAGGACATAAATACTCAAAGTAGATATATGTCTTGACTGTAAATGTAGTTCGGCCGTGAGAATGCCGAACTCTAAATCCCACTTGTGAGTATCCAATCATAAAGCAACTCGGCATTTAATGTGTCGAGCCCAATAATCAGTAACACCTCACGTGCATTTATGAAGCATGATTATTTGCCTTCATTCTCCTTTAACTTTTCGCCATGTGGCGATGCCCTAGTTCACTCAGCAGCCCTTAATGATTTCCCTTAAAACATGCGGCCACTGAGATGTCTTTCCATCATTATTCACCGCCACACGCAATCATGCATCTTCAATTTGCGAGACCCTTAAATACTTGGATCTCTTTCATTCGACTCTACACTTCTAAAACTTCTGAAATTTCTCTCGCCTTTAATTCTAAAAAAACCCAGAAATCCCAAAAAATTCTAAACCAGAAATTCTTTCTTCACCCCCAAAAAACCTTCAGAACCTCTCCAATGGTCATTTCATCTCCAAACTCTCTGGCAAGTGCAACTAGTGTAAGAGCATCATTAATCGGTGCTCTATCAAGACTTTGTGCTTCAAGAGTGACATGAACGCCACCCATCAAATCCTTGGGCCACTTTTCGAGGATGCAGTGCCACCATCCATCACCAACCTCTTCAAGGCTCATTGCCTAACACCCTTGCTGCAAGGGTTTGAATTGTCAAAGTAGGATTTGGCGAAGCCCCAAGGATCTTGGCTTTCAACCACTGCAACCTGGGCAACTTGGGTTGCACGAATGAAAAAGATCTTCGGCTAACAATGGAAGGCTATTGGCATGTATAATGCCATTAGACTCTCATATGTGGAAATCGCCATGGACAAGGAGCTTCTCATGGCGACCTTGAGCTTTTGGTGCTCGGCCACCAATACCATGGTTCTTCATTTTGGCCCTATCAGCCCACCATCCTCGACGTCACTACTATCCTATGGACTTCCCCTTTTAGCATCCAGTCGACGCTACCCTCTCTAGATGCCCATCGAATCTTGACGTGAGGGCACTATTCGACGAACGGGCCATCGAAACGCTAAGCCAAGAAGGCCAAAAGCCTTCGAAAGAAGAAGTTCAGAAGCGGCACAAGAACTTCTTGAACTACAACATCCTTATCTCCCACTTTGCTGGTCGAGGAGAGGCGAGCTTACGGAAGGGAGAACATGAAGCCTTCTTCTATTGGTACAACAAATTTATTTGTTGTACCAAATCCAACAAGTGCCTGGTTAAGAATATGCTAGTGGTTGAAGCCCTGACAAGCGGTCACACTTTGGCGCTCAGTCCAGCCATCATCGCCAATCTCTTCTGCTGCTTGGCCAAAGCGACCTTAACAAGATCGACCCACACTAGAACGGACCCTTCTGGGTTTTCCAGCTCTGGCTACAGGTTTATTTTGCCATGCTTCGGCCAGAAATTCTCAGCTTTCAACCCTCCAAAGCGCTCGACCTTCAATTGGCCTTTCGACCAGCGCACCCTCATTAGGCTGAGGAAGTCTTCAAATTCTTTTTCGGCCTTGATGTCCTCTATAACGACGAGTTTTTGATTTGTTGTCGTCGAGACTATCCCGCCTCGATCAAACTTCCATCATTAGTGTGGAGCGAGGATGAGGACACTGTTCTTCGCCAACACTAGGGGTCATTTGTGTTATCACGCAATCTCCTCATCGGCTGCGACGCTCGCCGAGCTAGTTGGGAGGTCTACCACCTCCACTTCACTGCTCGAGAGCTCGACTACCTCCAAGGTTGCCAGTGCTTCTTCTTACTTCCCGCTCCCTCTTAAGTCGAGGACGCCTCAATCCAAAGAGACAACCCAAGGTATATGGCTTTCTCCACCTTTATTCTTTAAACATTTGACCCAACTTCTACTGACTTGATTTTGCTTTCAGGCAATTGTGTGCCGAAGCAGTCAGACGTGATTGCTGCTGCTGCGGCCAATAAAAAATTGGCCCTCCCCTCAAAGAAGGCTGCAACCGTTGTGCCAGCATCGTCGAGTAAACGGCCCTGCCAGGAGGAGACTGCAGGCGAAACTCCCCGACCTCTAAAACGCGTCAAGAAATTGGCGAATAAGGGGGAACATGAGATTCATGTTATCTCCAGCCATACGACGGAAACGACCACTCCAGTGTCTCTTCTCCTGCTCCTGTCATCCAGGCCCCGATAGTGAAGCGACTGACCCCAACTGGTCCAGCACTCAAAATCCGTAATGCTGGGCCAGCACTTAAAATTTGACCTATCTCTTAGGTCGTGGTCGAGCCAATCGTTGCTCTACAGGTCGAAAATCCCGCAGCTCAATGGCCGACCGCTGCTCTTGTTTAGAGAGGGTAACTTCTTCGGCTGGGAAGTCTCTCCCCAAAAATCCAAAACAAACAACGGTCATCTTGGAAGAGGTATGACTATGTCGTTGGTAAATCTCCTTTATATTAAATTCACCAATACTAACGGTTTCTGTTTTAGGACGACGAGAACGACGAGACTCCGTTCATGAGTCGCCCTTGACCTCCTTCCACTAATCCTCCTCCTGTGGTCGAGAACGTCCAGGTTGATCCTCTTGCAGCCGATCGTGGAAAAATGCCCCTCTTTGAGCCTGAAGCGACGACAGAGACACCGATTCATCCGCAGGATAAAGACCTTGGAATTCCCCCCTCAATAAGCCATTTCGACTTTCGTAAGTTCCTTTATTATTTTCCCTTTTGTCAATCTTTTGCCTTAACGTTCTAAATCAAGAAATATTAAATGTCAGGTGCCCACTTTCTCATTTCACTGAAAATTATATTCGCCGAATGACGTTATCTATATCTCTTGGCCACCTCAGTGGCCATCGAATATAGATAACTTTCATCGGCCACGTGAATTAAAAGAGAGTCTTAAACACTAGGCTCGGCCATTAAGCTCTCTGGGCTCGACCAATGAGGCAGCAGACATAGCCGAAGTCTTTTCTCGGGAAGTCTAACATTTCTCTTTTCCTTAATTCCTTGTGATTTAACTTGTTCTGACAAATTCCTCTCTGTGCAGCGTTCATGGGAGGTTAAACTCGACGCCTTACTCTCCAGCATCTTTGGCGTGGCTGGACCTTCTGCTACCTCGGCCAAGCCTGCTTCTACTGCAACCGAATCTACTGCCTTCACCCAGCTGCAAGAACTCTTGTCTCTGTCAACCTCACAAGTCTTAGAACGTAATGGCCTCGACTCTGAAAGGGAATGTCTGAATGCCATTGCCACTGAAGTCAATTGAACAATGAGTCTATTGTTTAATTGTCTTCCATCTTAGAGAGGACTCGAGAATATTTTACCATTTTCAAAAGGGCTCTTTGAGTAGAATACAACCTGAAAGCTGTAATGGTTGCCCAATAAGCACTTCTACCAGAGCTCGAGGTGATCAAGGAGAAGAAAAAGCGACTGGCCATTCTCAATCATCAGATTGCGAAACTTCAATGTCAGAGATCAACCGTTGCTTATGGGCTTGAGGCAGATTTTGAAGTGAACAAAGCCAAACTGACGGAGTTTGCAGCCGATGCAAAGCAGATCGAGCAGATGAAGCTCGACAGGAGAACGCGACAGGCCGAGGTTACTGTGGACGAAGTGAGGTGGCTAGAACTAAAGGCCGCTCTCGAAGCCTTTCTTCCTTCGACCCCTAGGGTTGTAATTTTGTAGGCCGTTTAACTTCTTGCCATGAGTAACTTTTATAAATCTAATAAAACGTGCTGTTACTCTTTCATTTCCCAAGTTATCGGGTAGTACTTTTGTAGAAATTTCTCATTGATTGGCAACTTGTGAATCAAACCAGTTCAATGATTGAGATGGTATGCCCCCTTGTCGAGAACCTTGTGAATGACAAATAGTCATTCCCAATTTGGCGACCATTTGCCGAACCTAGGGTCTTTAATTCCTACCGGCAGCACGGTTTGCCAAACCAATTCCCTATCGCCGAACGTTTTTTCTCTAACTCGTTGATTATAGGCTCGTTCGGCAACTTTCTCATGTGTTACTAACAAGTTATAAGCATTAAACCGAGCTTATTTTAGGTTTTCTAACTCTTGTCTCATAACTTGATTGTAGTCAGTACTGAATAAACTACTTTGCTCAATCATTCTCAACGAGTTTATATTTAACTCGATCGGCAACATTACATCGTGTCCATAGGTCAACGCGTATGGAGTCGTCCTAGTGGCTGATTGGAGTGAAGTTCAATAGGCCCATAATGCTTCGTTTAACTTCAAATCCCACATACCAGGCCTTTTTTTTTTACCATTTTTCAAGAATACTGATCAAAACCTTATTACTTGCTTCAGCCTGCCTATTCGCCTACTAGTAATACGGTGTAGACTGCTCAGGCCGAATTTTTAGATTCGCCGTATATTCCTTAAACCTGTCAGATGTGAAGATTGTACCATTATTTGTTATGATTGTTTCTGGTACGCCAAATTTGGTCACAATGTTTTCTTCGACAAAATTACGAACTTCCTTAGATGTTAACTAGGCATATGACTTTGCTTCGACCCATTTGGTGAAGTAGTCTGTTGCGACAAGTATCCATGCTTGTTTTGCTGTCCCAGAAGATGGCGTAATTTTGATGATTATATCCATGGCCCATCCTCTGAACAGCCATGGTTTAGTGACCGAATGTAATGAGTTAGCCGGGACCTTTTGTATAGGACTATGAATTTGACATTGTACACATCCCTAAGCAAACTCAATGCAATCCTTTAGTATGTTTGGCCAAAAACAGCCTTGTCGGTGAAGCAACCAGCGCATCTTTCGACCGGACTGATGAGCCTTGCAGATTCCTTCATGAACCTCGGTGATCGCCTGGGCGACCTCTTGGGGGCCGAGACATAACAACAATAGGCCATCTTCACCCTTTCTGTACAACACGTATTTGTGGCATGAGCCCTTGTTTTACGGTTGTGTTTGCCATTAGGGTTGTCGAGATATCGCATCATCGACCTTTTCCAATCATCCGGTAACACCTCGATTGCGCAAACCTCTACATGATCTTCTCGTTCTAACAACGAAGGTAAAGACAAGACTCGTGTTCGGATAACATGATCCTGTTGGAGAACTTGTTGATTAACCAAGGTCGGGTACGATTGTCGTATTACAGGTATCGTCCAGCCTATCTTGCCCCTCAAGAGTTGTGTGCCGGAGGCTATTTGAGGCAGTTCGTCTGCATTGGTATCCCGTACTCGGGAGATATGTTTGAACATAATGTCATCGAAGGACTTGGCCAAACAGCTGACGACCATGTGATAGGGAGCCAGGTTGTAACCCATGTAATGAAAAGTGCCATTGAGTTGGTTAATCACAAGTTCTGAATCGCCAAGGATGAGGGCGCGAACCGAGTTGTTGATCTCAAGAGCATTAAGGTTGTGGCTAAGGTAAAAGATAGCCTGCTCACACCCAATGTCATTGTCATGCGCTAGAAGGCAACTAATGGACTTTTCGGCTGCAAAAATATACAACTTAAAAGGTTTTCCTCGTCAAGGTGGGACAAGGACAGGTGGGGTTGAAAGAGCAACCTTGATTTGTGTAAAGGCATCTTGATTTTCAGCTATCCACTCAAAAGTGTCAAAGTCCTTGAGTTTCAACAGTGTGGAAAAGGCTCGCATATTTCCTGCCGAATTAGCAATGAATCGGCGAAGGAAATTAATCTAGCTAAGCAGCGACTATAATTGCTTCTTGGTTGCAGGGGGTGGGGCGTTGATGATCGCTCAAGCCTTATTTTCATCAACCTCGATGCCACGGTGATGTATAAGGAAGCCTAAGAAATTACCGGTTAATACGCTGAAAGCACACTTAGCTAGATTCATTTTGAGGTTATGTTGGCGCATGCACATGAAAACTTGTCGAAGATCATCCAAATGCGTCTAGCTACACTTCGATTTGATTACCACATTGTCAAAGTAAACTTCAACGGTGGTGCCAATTAAATCATGGAATATAGTGTTCATCGCCCGTTGGTATGTAGTGCCGGCATTCTTGAGGCCGAATGGCATAATGACCCATTTGTATGTGCCGAGTGCCCCCGGGCAACGAAAAACGGTCTTGTGAACATCGGTCTCGGCAATGAAAATCTGGTTGTAATCAGCATGTTCATCCATAAAGGATACGATTTCGTGGCTTGCTGCTGCGTCGATTAATAAATCTGAAATTGGCATTGGATATTCATCTTTGGGAGTTGCTAGATTTAGATTTCAGAAATCGATACAAATTCGTAAAACACCATTTTTCTTTAAAGCTGGGACAATATTCGCCAACCATTCGACGTATCGAGCTGTCCGAATGAACCCGGCATTCAGAAGTCAAATGATTTCGTCCTTTATGCCGAGCTGTACTTCGGTTGAAAATCGTCGAGGTGGTTGACAGAATGGTTTACATCCAGGTTTAATGCATAACTTATGCTCAACGAGCTGTCGATCTAAACCAGGCATCTCTTGGTAACTACAAGCAAAACAATCTTTAAATTCTTTAAGTAAATTACAAAGCTCGTTTTTCATATGTTGGGGTAATAAAGCATTAATAAATAACGGTCGTGTGTCTTCGGCCGTCCCAACATTTATTTCTTCTAAGAGGTTTTTGACTTGAGGCCGATTAACCTAGAGTTTGGCCGGTGCGGCCTGAACTTTATCTAGCGATAAAACTGGGCCGTTGTCTCATTCGGCCAGGAATTCGATTAGGTTTACGCCTGAGTTTGGTTGCTTGGAAATAGCATACCAATGGGCCAACAGTCGTTCCATGGTGGATGAAACAGTGGCCCGACACCTTTCTTATCTGGCATCATTCATCGGTGTCGGCAAGTAAGTTGGCCAACCCGAGTCTCGCCGAATCCTGATGCATAAATTCGGAGGTTACCTCGATGGCCTTCTGAACTAAGATCCGAGTCGGTCGTCCTTCCTCATTGAAACCCTACAAGGTAATGCAGCCGACGTGATCGGCATAATAGCGGGCCTGAATCATGTTAGCCCCGAACGACTGGTTGTCGGCCGGATGAACCACGACCAATTTACCGTCCTAGAAGACAAGGACTTGGTATAACAACGAAGGAATAAACCCAATCGCGGCCGAGTAGCGCATTGTACTCGGTTTTTTAATCCACTATGAAAAAACGGTCATGTGATTGCGACCGACGACACTTACCTCTAGAAGAAGCACTACTTTTGTTTGGGACTTGTCACCTACGAAGCTACTCATGATTATCCCTGACAGGATGAGCTTGTTGTTTGATCGTCGTAGAGCTCGCTTGATGGACACAGGCATAACGTTGACTGTTGCTCCACAATCGACAAATACCTTGGAGATTGGATATCTTTCAATATGAGCCATCATATATAACGGCTTCAGATGCTGCAGATTGATGGCAACATAGCGGGTAAACAACTCGACGAGAGCTGCTTTAAGGTTGTCTTAGTTGCTTTCTAGTTCGTCTTCTTCGACAGCGATGAAGTCAACTTGTGTTGCATCTTCGACAACAACATCACCCTCTAAGGAATTTCATTGGGATGTGGTTGGCTGAAATTCAAAAGGTAGAACATGAACCATCCTGATCTCTATGTTTTCAAGGACTGAAGGGCCTATCGGGTTATGGTCGTCTTCTCCCAAGCTATCGACCAAAGTATCTTGTTCTTGAGCATCCTTGGCTTGAACATCGATGGGTTGTGGAACATCCTCCTGCTCTGCGTCATTCTGGGTGTCTCATCCGAGCTCGCTTGGTATTGAGACTTGGTTCTGTTCTTGCACCGCTTTGCGGGCTTGTTCTCGATAGGTGATTCGAGCGTTTCTTGTGTCGAGGTATGCATCTAGTCGTGCCACGCGTTCCTTCTCATCAGCCGTAAGGCCGAAGAGAGCTACTGCCAAGAAGATTTTGAAATGGTATCGTAAATATTGAAGGTCCTCAAGGGAAAAGGAGAACTCAGCGGTGTCTATGTCGATGTATGGATCGACTTCAAAGCTGAGAACTCGAGCTTCGCGTATGTGCTAGAACTTGGCCTTCATTGCTGGATCAGTGGTCTTCTGGATTATTTGCTCAGTGTCAAGGCAAGTTAGGGCTAGGTCGAGGGCTTCTTGACACTCATTTGGTAGGCCGTGTAAATCGTTAACAGAATGTTTCTTGTGAAACTCCCGCATATACTCTAAGGCCTCGCCGAGTAACAAAGGGTGGAGATTCTGTCGTACTTTGATTAGTGGCTCTAGTGACGGCAATGGAGGGAGCTTACTTTTTGCCTCTTTCTTGAATTGCTTAAAGTGAGCTTTCATTTCCCCAGGTCGAAGAAGGAGTTTGATTCGCTTCTCGGATTCCTCAATGGTGGTTTCAAAAAAACGATCAATCACTTTTTTTCCCCAAAGTAATTTGGTCATGATTGCCGGGGGTTGTCGGTCATCTCCACTTCCCACTGTCTCATTCGGCTGCCATTTAGGAGCCGAAGTAGCCTGTGCTGCTTGTCGTCAAGCCATGCAGTCTATCCGCTGGTGGCGACGTTTTTGAGACTTTGATAGTGTAGTGTACATGCTGGTTGGAGAGTTGTAACTGTACCATTGTTGGTCGCGTGGTTCAGGCGGCTTGAATGTCTTTAGGTTTACCGATGAACTTGAACTGCTAGAATTTCGCAAATAGTAGTCCTCATTGTAAAAAAGTGTGTCAAAGTTAAGACGTCGTCTGGCCGATGATGATCCATTAGTTCGTGGTTGGGGGCTGAGCCTATCAAACACCTTTTGGCACTAGCCTGCGCCGAGTACTTTTAGAGGTGTTGTCGTGGCCGTGGGTGGCTGACATGGTGTTGGAACTTGAGGTGGCTTCTCATTTGGCTCGATTAAGACCACTTATGCTTTGCAATGATTGCACAAAACCATCGGCCCATCAGACTCTTCCTTGCTGGAACCCGACATAGCTTCAATTGTAGCCGGTCCTGAAAATTCTGTAGGTGGCTCATTAGAAAATAAGTCAATCTTGAGTCGCGATCGGTAATTTTGTTTTACAACATGTTGCATTGGAACGAACTCGGCTTTCCTTTTCCCTTTGCTTTTAGGCAAGTGAGTATCTACTATGCTGACCGTCGCCGAAGGGAAGGGATTAGCATCGACGACCATCTGTTGTTCAGGAAATTTCAGCTTGCCTTTATTAATCCTGCTTTAAATAGTATCACGAAACATAACACAGTTGTTTGTCGTATGCTTATTCGAGTTGTGATATTTGCAATACGTTTTGTCTTTTAGCTTTTTGGCCTTAGGAATGTTATGTCCTAGCCGAAGCTTGATAATTTTTGCCAGCAACAACTGGTCGAAAATTGCGTCAGCCATGGTAATATTAAAGGTATAGACTTTTGATGCTTTGACTATAACTTCTTCGGAGGTCGAGCGAGTTTTGACATCTTTGGGATGAGTCAAGGCCTTGCAGATGTACGGCTTATCAATTACGATTTCAGCTGCGTCTATAATGACATTTTGAGAGTCTTCGCCTTCGGTAAATACATAACTGACCAAAGGGTTCTTATAGATTGTTCCTCAAGTTGGGGATTTCAATATTTTCTCTTCTCGGAATATATAGTCGTATTGCTCAAAATGTTGAGTCAGTTCGTACATATCCCAAAAATTTGCCCCCAAGAACTTCTTTTTGTACTCCACGTCCAGACCATTCAAGGCGATTCTTATAAACTCGACTTCGGGGAGAGGTACTTGGCACCAATTTTTTGCCAACTTAAACCTCGTTAAGTACTCTATCGGTGACTCATTAGATGCTTGAACCGTCCTGGCCAAGGAAGATTCTGACATCTTCATTCCCGACCGATAGAATTGCTCGTGGAATTTCTCGACAAGTTCTTCCCAACTTTGGATCGAATTGGGGGGAAGATTAATGTACCACACAAATGCCGAGCCTGTTAACGAAAAGTTAAATAGCCGTAACTTATGAAAGTCACTATTAACATCTCTGCATTGTGCGGTGAAACGAGCCACATATTCTAGAGAATACAGACTATTCTTCAGCGAAAAGGCTGAAATCTGGGATTTTAAAGCCCTTCAGATATTCGAACTGCTCTACATAAGCTGGGTATGGATGAATGAATCTTGGGAATTTCGGCCCCTTTTTTAAGGTCGAATTGATCATCTTTTGAACTTTAACCAAACCCACAACCGACGTTTCTGCCTCAAATTCATTCGTTTTGCTACTTGATCTGTTATTTTTCTCTAACTCATCCGATTTAAGCCGGGCAGATCTTACTTCGGCCGTTGACGCTGGTATTATATTACTCTTTGGAACAGATTGTCTCAACCGATCAGCAAATCTCATGCTCTGGGTATTACTAACTAAGACCTCAAGCAATCTGGTGTGTATGGCGCTGTAACCGCGTACTTCCTCTAATATACCTTTTATTTCTTAGTCGATCGTTTGCTCGAACTGCCAAGATTGTTCCTCGAGTCATCTTCTTAGGAATGACCTGGTTGGTGGATCGGAGGCTTCACCACCGTCCTCGTCACAATCTTCTAATGCCCATTAGGCAGGACATCCTTTCGTAGCCTTGGTGAGGACTCATGTATCACGAAGCGGCTCGCCGAGTATAACTTCCCTTTCTCGACGTGGATCGGGTGTCACGGCAACAATACTCTGTGCCTGTGATAAGCTTTCTGGACCCATGCTCTGGGTCATAGGTGTAGCAGTCAATTTCCCCATGACTGTCTTCTTCTTTACTGGCCATGTTTCGACGGCATAAACTTCGTAGTTTTAGCACTTTGGTCCTATTGGGTATGCCAAAATGTTGATCCTAAAAACTATCTAGCCTACGTGGCGTTCAAGCCGAGTACCTAATAAGCTAACTACATCATTCAGTTGTGTGTGGGGCGTGCCAACTCGTCGGTCGAGCTTGGCCGGGGAGTAAAATATGTTAATGCTGCGTTGAGCGCGCTATTGACTTTTACGTCTTGCGATTGCGGCCGAGGAAGGAACACGTCTCGGCCTTTGGATTCTAAAGCCTGAAGACAAGGCTGCTATCTCTGCGAAGTTCACAAATCGTTAGCGCCAAATTCAATCATAGTGATTATATTCGTGAAGGTATAAGCACGTCGAATCAACACCAGAGTATAAGGACATAAGTACTCAAAACAGATATATGTCTTGACTGTAAATGTAGTTCGGCCGTCGGAATGCCGAACTCTAAATCCTACTTGTGAGTATCCAATAATAAAACAACCCGGCGTTCAATGTGCCGAGCCCAATAATCAGTAACATTTCACTTCGCCGAGAAGGCTAATGAGATGACCTCCACCAACAAGGATTCGAAAACCCTTGTCGACCGAGACTTTGATAGATAACCAGTCGGCTTTGACGCAGTGCTGTTTATCCAAACTGAAGGTATCACCGGTTGCCTTCACAATGCTATTTATCCAAACTGAAGGTGTGTCGGCGAAAAAAGAAAATAAAAGTCTCAAAGTTGTTGAGAGGTTTCGCGTAGGGCGAGAGTTTACACAGGGCATATTTGTGTGTTGAATTGGAGGGGCCTTGAATGGTGCATTCCCCTTCTATTTATAGCAATAATCTTTCAATCCGAACAGTTACAACTATGCTCAGACTAGGACTCCTTACTCTGATCCAAACTTATCTCGGCCAATCCTACTTACAATAAGACTCTGAACCCAGGCTCTTACCAGGCCGTATTCGCCTCCAAGTTTCAGCGTTCTCATCCGGCCAAGAATTCTTATCATACCAGGACTTAACTGCCTCACCTATTCACCTTACAATAGGACTTGCCCACTCCATCCTTATCTGGACTACTCCATTTCCTGATAGAACTTGGCCGGCCTTGGCTGAACGGCCCATGACCCAAATGTCCAACAGCTACATTCGAACTAGGCTTCTGAGCCGAAAACAAGTCTACACTTGACCTAAACCAATATTTTGGGGCCAAACACCATGTTACATTAGTCACTTTTATAAGCATGATACCCCTCCCATAAGCACTGCCATTCATGAAAAACCAGGGGTAGGTATTCTGATCCATGTGGCCGAACAACTCAACGGCTACGTTTGTAATGCGGGGAAAGTTTAGTGTGCAACATTTAGTTATCTTTGACCGTTGCTTATTCATGTATTGTAAAATTCCAAATCAACTTCATTGTTACTCTAGTTTCTCTTGTTGTTCGCTTCGCTCATTTTTTTATTTGCTTATCTTTTGGACATAGAATTGCACGGTTGATCTACCGGGAGGGCCATTGCAAATTGAGTGGAGGGAGGAGAACAACCACATCTACATGACATATATTGACCAATTTTTTTTTTAGAAGTTTGATAATAGAGTTATGTTTAAATTTGATGGAATTAAACTTCATACTAGGGCTGGGCACGGGCCGGGCCTAATTTTGGAAGAACCGGACCTTACCCGTTTTAAAGAGTAACGAGGCGGGCCGAACTGGGTAAAAGGATTTTGAGTTTAGGAACCTGCCCTAACCCAACCCGTTTTAAACGGGCTAGTTCCGGGCAGGTCCACGAGTCCACTTATCTTTTTTTTTTCGATTTTGATATAGAGCAACAGGACTTTCCACAATTCCAAATTGCTCCCACTGCCAACGAAATCGACGGGTTGGAAGCTACTCACACCAGCAGCTGAACCACTGGTGGTGAATCGGTGAAGGTGAATTCCATAGGTTGATGAATAAATAAGAAAAGTTTGCCTAAAGCATTGATGTATGAACGATTGACTATACTCAAAATGTGGACTAAAAATTAAGAAATTGCAGCATCAAACCACATATTGCAGTATAATAGGGTGAACATAAATGTAAAGTTCACCACTAAGATTTGAAGGGAAAAAATGATAACTCAGGTTAAAGAAATCACTAGATCCGTCTGGAAAAGGCTCCACCTTCAACACCTTCCTAACCTTGCCCTTATCACTGCAAAACAAAATTGACGTATCTGTCGCCATGACGGCGAAGCCATCGCCTACCAAACCGAAGATGAATTCCATATCCTTCTGATTGATGTCCTAGGTTTTTTTAGTTTCGAAGCAATTAGCTCAATCGTTTCGAACTTTCGAGGGTGGGAGGGAGAAGAGAACGAGGAATATGTTATAAGTGGTGCCATCGAGGGAGCTGAGTCGTTGTGGTGGTGGAGGAGATGACTCGAGCAGGAGTCTAGTTTAAGTCCAAGAAGGAAATGAGGATGGGATGGAATGGATAATGGATTTAGGGTTAAAGAATTAGGAAATGGATGATAATTGTTATAGTTAGAAATGGACCTTCCGGGGCCCCGTTATTCCAAATCTTAATACTCAGCCCACCCCTTAAATACCATGGACCCGCCCCGCCAAGCTCCGTTTCTATTCTCAAACAATTGGAACCGGCCCGTACCCGCCCCAAACCTTGATTACCCGGCCCAACCCGCAGTACTTATACCCGTTTGCCCACCCCTACTTCATACACCTAATGTAAATTTATAGACTTTTATTATAAAGACGAATGTGACTTTCCATTTTATGAAATGATTGACAAAGTTAATTTTCAAACAGTACAAATTGGATAAGTTATTCTTTACTATAATGACGAAAAACAATTGAGCTCATGCACTATAGCGTATATTTAATCCATTTCTAAATTTTTATATCTCAATTTGGCAGACAAAATTTAAAATAATTTAACAATTTAGAGTTTCAAGCAATTAAACAATTTCTGTTTATATTTTCATAATTTTCAATTAAAAGAATATTAAATTATCATCCCTCTTTCTATCTACTTTCTCTTTCTCTGGTTTATGTGGAGCCCATTGATGCCCATATGCATTGCTGGCTCTCACCCATCGATTTGTTGGTTTTTCTTCAAGGGGTTTTCTCAGCTGAGAAAAAAAGAGGATAAAAAAAAGAGAGTTTCAGTTCGTTCAATCACACTGATTGAAAGCTCTCCCCTGTCAAATAAAATCACTCTCTTCTTCCTCTTCCTCCTCCTCCTCCTCCTCCACCTTTCCGCGTCACACCCACTAGAAAAATCCCAAATCAGAAGGAAAAAAAAACCATAAAAGTTGAGAAATTTATTTCAAAACCACAAGCAGAAGCGACCCCTGTCCAAAAACCCTTTTGCCCACAGTTTTCAAGTTTGATGGATCTGCAGATCTAACGCGTAAACACCCACATGTATTGCTCTGTTTCTTTTAGATCTCCATCGTTCTCACCAGCCAAGGTTCAGTAGCTGACATCAAAACTGCCTAATTTTGCACTGTGAGTTGATTTTTCTTGGTTTTTACTCTCTGATGTGCTGTTTTTGCTATTGGGTAATAAAAAAATTCAGTAATTTGTTATCGGGAAACTGGAAAGTGTAGTAATTTGTTAGTGGGTAATGTTAAAGTTGCTTTGGGCGTGTAGAGATAATTGTGGTGGAAGTTTGGTGTGTAAGTAGTGGTAGCTGTGACTGTCACTGTTTTCTCAAGACTGTATGTTGGTTGTGTTGCTTTCTTTGTTTTCAAGGTAGTATTTAGTAGAAATGCAGATGGGGTTGATATTTCATGCCTGATTTTATCATTTGATCATATTTTGAATGAGCCTGTTAACTAAATTTGCATTGTAAAGTTTGATTCTTTGGTTAAGTGTGTGGTGAATTTTGATTAACTTGTTTTAATTGTACTGTATTAATTGATCAGTTTTAGGTTTTATATTTGATTTTTTGGTCTTCAGGAGAGGAGGCCGGTGTGGTGGGGTCTTTGGTTGTGAGAGGGATTGCATCCATTTTGGATGTGGAAGCATTGGAGGCTGGCCCAGGTGAAATGAGGGATGTTATCAAGGTTGATGAACATTCTGAGGGCCTGCTGGCTGCCTTCCTTGGACCAGTATGGACACGCAGGTTCGGATGCAGCTGGCAGACAAGAAGGGCTACTTTGGTACAAAGACACTGGGCAGCATATGAATGGTGAATTTTCAATGGCTGTTGTGCAGGCCAACAATTTGCTTGAGGATCAGAGCCAGGTTGAGTCTGGTCCCTTGAGCTTGCTCGAGTCTGGCCCGCATGGCACCTTTTTCGGAATATATGACGGTCATGGTGGTCCTGAGACCTCTCGTTACATCAATGATCACCTATTCCAGCATCTAAAACGTAAGCTACTTCATCCCAGTCCCAAGTGCACTTTCTAGCAAAAAAGTGTGTGTTAGGGAAATCAATTCGATTCACTCAAACTAGTCCATGTTAGGATTCATTATCACGAAATTAAATGAAACTCCTTACTACAATTCAGGGGCCGTGTATTATCTATTTCTGATTGATGATTTCTTAGGATTGAAATGAAGTCATTGCTGACGATTCTGTTAATCTTGGTTTATTTTCAGGGTTCACTTCAGAGCAACAGTCCATGTCAGTAGATGTGATACGTAAAGCATATCAAGCAACAGAAGAGGGATTCCTCTCTGTTGTTACCAAACAGTGGCCTATGAAACCCCAAATTGCAGCTGTTGGATCTTGTTGCCTTGCTGGTGTGATTTGCAGTGGCTCCCTTTACATTGCCAACGTCGGTGACTCCCGTGCTGTGCTGGGGAGAGTTATGAAGGCTACAGGGGAGGTTCGTGCCATCCAGTTGTCATCAGAGCACAATGTGGCCATAGAATCTGTCCGACAGGAGATGCATTCTTTGCACCCTGATGACTCACATATTGTAGTTTTAAAGCATAACGTATGGCGAGTGAAGGGCTTGATACAGGTAACTTCATTGCGTTAATTATAGTTTATCCATCACAGATTCTATGATTCATGGTAAAGTGCTTTCTTTCCTAGTTCCTAAGCTAATTCAATATTGACTCGTTAATTGTCGAAGAAGAAGATTGAAATGACTAATCAGTTTGGATTATTAGATAGAGAACTGTGGCTACCAATAGAAAAAGAAAAAAAAAAAACGATGTTAACATCTACCATGCTAGGGGACTAAGATGCTGGTTTTGGTTTGAGCTACTATATAGGCTTGTAGGCTAATGTTTGTTTTCATTTAAAGAATAAAGATTTCATGTGGGTAATTATCAAACATGATCCATGATGGGATAATACCTGGCCTGAGATCGATTCAAATTTCAAGCAGTGATAAATTTCTGTTCTTTTTGGGGCTGGCGTAGAGCTGCTATTAATTTTCTATTTCTGTGGTAGAAACGACTAAGCACATGCTGGGTGTTACTGAGTTTCGTGGTTATGATCACAAGTGGCATTGTCTTTATGAAGATTACTTTATTTTTGGCGTTTAATGAATCAAAATTATGGTTTGAATATTTGGTTGTTATTGATATCAAGGTTAATGATATTTTTCTTCTGCAGGTTTCTAGATCTATTGGTGATGTATATCTTAAAAAGGCTGAATTTAACAGGGCGCCTTTGTATACCAAGTTTCGGTTGCGAGAACCTTTTAAAAGGCCAATTTTAAGCTCTGAACCATCGATCTCTGTGCATGAACTTCAACCACATGATCAGTTTCTCATACTTGCTTCCGATGGGCTGTGGGAGCACGTTACCAATCAGGAGGCAGTTGATATTGTTCAAAATCACCCACGCAGCGTAATTTACTTATCTCTGCAGTTTGATTTTGTTTAATATGTTTGAATAGCCAGTTAGATGGTGGGCTATATTTGGGGTCTATTTGCCAAATGGGCAAAGTGGACTTTGAGGAGGATATAAATGCTTGTATTGATAGGATAGAGTTTATGACTACGAATGCAGGTGCACCACAGAATAGTGTAGAATTGTACATCAAACACCAAACTGCGAGTGGTTAAAAAGAGAAGGAACATGATTTTACTTGCTTATTGGTTTTCAGGGAAGTGCTCGGAGGCTTGTGAAAACTGCCTTGCAGGAAGCAGCTAAGAAAAGAGAAATGAGATACTCAGACTTGAAGAAGATAGAGCGTGGAGTCCGCCGGCATTTCCACGACGACATAACAGTCATAGTCTTATTCCTTGACTCGAACCTTGTGAGCAGAGCCAGCTCAACAAGAGGCCCTACTTTGTCTGTTAGAGGAGCCGGTGTTCATATACCATCAAAAACTCTTGCCCCATGTTCCACACCCACGGATACCTGATGGGAGCCAAGGTATGAAATATTGTATCTATTCCTTCTGAGAGCTCCGGTGACCCGTCAGCTTGTACATCCGAGAGAGAGAGGTAAGAGAAGGTGCAGTCATTTTTTTTCACTGTACAATGTAACAATTAACTTGAACATGTAATTTATTTTTAGTTTATGAGATATGGAGCAGAGGTATAAAATGAAAGAACCAAAAGATGTAGAGCTAGCCTACAAAGGTGACAGACACATAAAGATTCTTTCTTGAGGACATAATCTTCTCGACAATTTTTTTTTAAATTTTTTTTATTCTTTCGGGATGTTTTATTATGCTCCGGTGTACGGTAGAGTTTTTCGTTTTTCTTCGACTTCACTGCAGAGTTGGGATATGTAAACCATGCGGGACAGGACAACCTCGGAATGGAAAATCTCAGGATAGCCCGAAGATCAAACTGCTGCAACATAGAGCTTCCTTTTACTTCTGGCATGCAAATGTTGCATTCCAGAATAATTACACGATGTCATGTTGGAGCGTGTAAAACCATAACACTCTTATATATTTGGGATGTCTTGGTAGTGTATCTAGAAGTCCTCCCTAAATGGATGTTGGCTCTGAAATAAAATCAAGGGATGAGATTGAAAACCTTTTCTCTCTTAGTTAAAACATGCAAGTAAGGAGCAAAAGAGCAGGAAACTATAAACTAATTGTACAAAACCCTAACAGAGATTATGGGTAATAAAGGATCTAATCTGTCTGCTTTTTCCTGAAGCTCAGATGTTTGGTATTTTCTTGTGTGCTGCTGATTATCCAATCCTTTGGATATTTTAACCGTTAAATTTTTATTTAAAAATATTATAAAAGATTAAAAAATTAAAAAAAAACAACTGGAGTACCAGGTATTCCAAGCACCCAAAAACTTTTGGCTTCTTTATATGGTGATTTTGCAAGAATCACTTTTCAGCTTTTGGGCTTTTGGCTTTTCTTTTGGTTGTGGTCAAAACCAAGGAGAGAGGATTCTTGTTGGATCATCTTTATAAGGATTCTGAGATCCTCTAATCACATCCGTTCATCGTATATTGTGCGGTTAGTTTTTGTCAAAACTCAATTATACAAGTGAAAGGGTTGTATTATGTAAGGACTTAATTATATGAATTACACCGGATTAATTCTATATTAGAGGGAAAACTAAAGGTGGTTATCAATTCAAATAAAAGGCAGTTGTAACCTACACAAACTGACAGCAACTGCATATCTGATAGGGAGATGTAGTTGCAGCATATAACGTTGATTTTGGTCTCTCTTCTCAAATACTACTTGTTCGCATATCAAATACCAGTCCTATTGAGAGTATTGAGATACTATTTCTTAATCCAAGAGAAGAGAAGACAAGATCATGGCTTCACTGTCTTCCACTCCAAGTAAATATATTCCTTATATTGTCATGAACACTAATCATGTGTGTACTGCATTTAATATGATTATGCATGGTTTTAATTATTGTTGCAAGCACTGTTGTATTGGTTTAGTTGTTATCGATCCTTGTATATGTCTACAGAAAAGGCCCCTTAGTTAAACCCTGAGTGCTAATATGAGAAGCGAAATGCAACTCCAAATGTCAAGAGATTTTTGGACGTGTGTTTAATTTGAAAAATGTTTATCAGTCGTACTAGTCATGTAATGAGAAACATAAACATAAATAACGTGATAAGAGAATTACAAATAGACACAAATCACATGATTAAATATATATATATATATATATATATATATATATAATTACAAACAACAATCGAGTAATATACACGTGACACACCCCGACCCAGAATGTCTACTAGAACTCCGAAATTGAGCTGTGCTGGCCGACACCTGAAAGGTGACGAAGCCATAAAGTGTAGTGATGTGGAAAATCTGAATAAATTTAAACCTAAAAGTACCTAAACACCAAAGTGTGCTGGTGAGTGTGAGTGAACCTATCTCACACATGACGTCAGAGCATAAGTAAACTACAATAGAGCGGGTAAGAATTATACCCTCAGAGGTAGCCACCAATCCTGAGATTTGCCAAGAATCCTCGTCGATACGAACCTCGACAACTAAAACCTGGAAGGGCGCAAAACAGAAAGTGTGAGTGGGCAAAAACAAAGCTTTTCAAAACCTTTTCTTTATCAAAAGTAATAACCCCTCGCTGTAAAACCCGTATACTTTCCCAGAAAATATATTATACGTAATCATATCTCAGATCATACTAGAAAAATGGTAAACCCATAATATACCATGTCAGAAATATGCCATGTCAAAATATCCAGCTAAGAAATATATAAATCAGGTTGGGTAAATCAATAGCAACAATATGCCAGCAACAATAATATGTCAGCCGGAGTCACCTATCGTGACCTGTACGACTGAATCTATAGCTCCTCAACCAAATCCTGCACACGAGTCGAAACCACCTATAGTGGTCTGTACGACAGGCTAGGTGTACAAATATATATATATATATATATATATATATATATATATATATATATATATATATATATATATATATACGCTCAGTGCTACAATCACGTGAAGGCTGTGCGAAGTATCGCAAGTCACCTACGAGTCGGAACCACCTATAGTGGTCTGTATAACAGGCTGACACCTGCCTTGGATCCAAGGTGAACGTGTGGTGCGGGAAGTGAACGATTATGTGAAGGCTAAGCCCTATCCTCTGGCGGAGCACTAACACCGAGGTGCAGGATAATGAGTTATACATGCATCTCAACATAATCATGCTTATAACCATCACTACCAATCAAATACTCACCTGACTTACCTGAGCGTCCGCAACGTCGAGCAACAATCATCATAAAATCCATACATTATATAAATACTACTTTACATGGCATTTTAGTTTATAAAACCATTAAAACGCACTTTCTGGGAAAAATACCAAACATATACGTGTATACTGAAAACAAAAGCCCACTCACCTGGAGTCCGCGCTACAACTTTCTAGCACGAATATCGAGATGTCTTGAATGATCACTGCCTAGAACAAATATCAAATCACATCTCAAAATCCTTATTGAGAGAACAAGTAATTTACATATAACGCATCCCTACGTAATTTGATCCAGAAGATCCATATCAAGAATCTTCGATCCGTTACTTCCAAAGATCCACATTATGCTTCTAGAACAAAACCCTAAAGTTTCATTACGATCCGACAACTGCATCTTCGCCAATTGCCAAAACTAAGTGGCGGTTAACATTTTATTTATGAACTTACAATTCCAATTCGGGAAGATCTGTAGCACGGATTCCTGATCCGTAAATTCCTACATTCCTCAAATATTAAGTACTATAACATTTTAAAGTTTGGTGACAATCCAACAGTCGGATCTTCGATTGCTATAATAGTCAAGTGACGGACCTTAACGAAATTTTGCCGGATTCTGCAGATTTTCCAGGCAATTTTTAGAACTTCATATCTCACTTGTTTGTCAACCAAATTTGACCCATAATTTACCAAAACAATGCTAGAGAAGTGTATAACAAGATTATACTTGCTTGGAGTCCAAATGGTCACCAAAGTTGCCCATAAAATGGCCTGAAAGACGACTGTCTGTGAGAAAACAGGGAAATTTGCCAAAATTTTTGGGCAACCTTTTAACTTCCATAACTTTATCAATACTCAACGAAACCAAGTGATTAAAAAACAGAAATCATATTTCTCGACGAGATGAAGAGATTGGTACCTCACACAATGGCTATCTCACCGTGATTTGGCTGGAAAAGGCCTCAAAAGTGGCGGAGGTCATTGGAAACTGGGCAAACTTTAAATCGTTATAACTCCAAATTACATTCCGCTTGCGTCAACTCGTCCGTAGCAACGAGTACTATGAGGATACGCCAAGAAAATGAATCTTACATGACACAACACGACAGTCAACAAAAGTCAACGCATTTGCCTTGAAGGGCATTTTTGTAAATTCACTTATTAAAATGATAAAAATCATAATTTTTAGGGACGGACTGTTACACACAAATCTTTTGTCTATCTCCGTCATTACATGATTCCATAAGACGGATAATAGGCAAATTTCCTTTCAAATATAACAAGGGAACAAATTTCCTTTCACGTGTTTGAATGTTCGACTTTTAGTGTTCTAACTTTAGGCCCAAGAAAGGAGAATTACAAAAGGAAAAAAAAAAAACAAGGAAAGCTATTTTCCGTTTTGAATATGCAAAGAGGTTTCCCAGTTTCAAACATGTAAAAAACGGCCAAGTACATGAAGAACTTGCCTAATCAAAATTATTAAATTGATATTTTCTTCCTTTTTTTTTGTCGAAGATATTTTCTTCCTCTTATTCGTGGGATTAGATTACAAAACAGGAAGTTTTTAAATTAACCCCTTCAAACAAGGAGTTTTTTACCACTAGTATACATACCTCTCTCCATGAACAAACCAAAAAAAACACAACACATTAAATCTTCAGAAGTCCGTACAAATCTTCCTAAGCAAACCAAAACCCTGCAAATTCAGAGGAATCAGAGACATGGGTGGGATTCCTTCCAAATCTAAGTCCAAGGTGGTGGACGTTAACGATAAGGTACGGCTTTGTACAGAGAGAAAACGTCAGCTAGAGTTAGCTCTAGACAGAAGGTCTGGGTTCGCAGACGCACAGTGCAAATACATCCAGTCGCTCTTGGCGGTGGGCCATGCTGTAGGGATGTTAGCAAATGTTCATACTCAAAAAATTGGTTCAACGTTTCCGGATTCCGAAATTTCCATGAGCACTGTAGAGGTTGACGGAGAAGAGGTCAAGGCCGGGACTGTTGGGGAAGTAGTTTGTAGGGTGATGGTGGCTCCGTCGGTGGCATCATCAGCACAAAGAGATTCTGATGGTGAGGGGACAGAGAGATGGTACTAAGTAGTGAAAAGGAGGCAGATTCGAGTAATTTGAATCAAGGGGAGGGAAAAGGGACGATGGAATTATTGGAAGCTCTAAAAGCTGTTGAGAAGTATTCTTTGAAGCTTATTATTCTGGTATGGAGGTTTCCAAGATGCTTGAAACCAACATGGTTCAAGCACAATCTGCCTCGAAGGAGATTAAAGGTGAGATCTTTCTCTTTTAATTTTTGGTTTTTTTCCTTCTTTCGTCGAAAAATCCGTTTTGTAATTATGATATTTTTTTTAGTATTTTACGTCATCGCTCTATTTTACTATCTATTTTATAACTAGAAAAAATGACACATATATTATGTGTCGACACAATAACACCTTTTGTGTGTGTGCGCAATTCATATCGTCCACATTTGATTTTATTCTTTATTATAGCTCTAACGTCAATGTATCTATGATTTTGGGTGCAGAAAAATAGGAAAAGTTTGTCCGTTCAATGACGGTGAACCGCTTCACCTCATATAGGTTCTCCTCCAAAATTCTGTTGAGATCTAGCTCTAGAAGTTCTTCAACATGCATTTATTTCAATAGTGGCCTTGTCGATGACCATAGAAAAACGTTGCTTAGGGGCCATTCGTCAACACTTACAAGCCTATATGATGCGGAGAAAAAACTCTACGAGGAGGTGAAGGTAAAATATCGATTTTACAATTTCTTTTTTTCGTCCAGTTTCTGAAATTTCTTTGCTACAGATTGATCTTTTATTTGATTTTTACGAGTTTCACAACAATTTTTATTAAATCATCTTTAATTTATATTCAGATTGTGGAAACAACCAAGAAATGATGCGGGCAACTGCAAAAGCAAAGAGGAGAAGGAGATGTGCTCAAGAAAAAGCACAGAAATGGAGAGAAAATAACGTACTTGGAAAGCAAAATTTCAAATTCCTATACAGATATCAAATATGACTCCAAGAAAATCCAAAAGCTCAGAGATGAGTTGCAGGAAGAACTTGTTAAGTTGTTTCAAGGGTAAGATAAATGCCACAATCTTATTTTGAATGTGCATTAGACATCTGAATAATTTTTAATTGTGTTCTAACCATCCTTTTCTCGATTTTTGCGGCCTAATGACAAATTAGCAGATAATGTTGGAGGCTCATGAGATGCAAAAGAGAATCATGTCTCAACTCTCCATCTGATGGAATGTCATGCAATGACTTACACCAATATGCCACCTCTAATCTTGAAGTTGAACTTCAAAAGTGGTGCTCTTGCTTTGCTTCGTATGTCTCTTCACAGAAGGCGTACGCTAAAGCTCTTGATGGTGGGATATTCAAGTTTGCTGGCGCTGAAAATGGATCCGGCTCCCCCGACAAGCCTTCACTATATAAGAAATGGTTAGCTTGCCTGAATAACCTTCCAGATGAAGCAGTCACTTGTGCCGTGAAAGAGTTTGGGAAGGATGTCCAAGCACTGGTGGATCGAAAAAGAAAGGAGCATCGACTAAAGATAAAGATTGACGAAGAGTTGAAAAAACTGAATAAGCAGAATAGGCTTGAGTCCTTGACTGATATGAAGGAGCAGTTGGAGAAGAAGCTAGACAAGAAGAAGGCGATAACTTATATTTCTGTGGGTAGATTTCAGACGAGGTTTTCAACGGTTTTCGAATCCCTGGTTGAGTTTTCAAACAGTGCAATGAAAATGTATGATAACCTTATAGCAAGCAGTGGAAATGCAAACGAAGCTGACAACGAAAGTAGCAACTCATGCTAAAATGATCTTGCTGCATTCGCGTTGATGCTGATGTCTGATTTGGAAAGGATGCGTATAGGATTTTGAACATGATAGGCAATTTTAAGAATTGATTCATGTTATAGGATTTGAGAACGTCAGGAATTTAATGTGTTGTTTTTTGTTTTGGGAACAATATGTAATTTTTCTTTTTTTATTTGAGGATTTTTTTTTCTTTACAAGTTAACTTTTTTCTATGATCCTTAAAATGCAACAAATCGTAAATAACTTTACATGGAATGGAGAAGAAACTTGATTCTAAATATAAACTATCCGTTCAATCAATTGGACATTTGGTTTAGGTCAATAAACCAATTAATCAACGGTTCCAACCATTTTCACGAACACTCGGTTTTGCTTCTAGTGCACGTTTGTCTCGCGAGGTGCGGTTGTTTTATGTTAATAAGTTTTCTTGTATGTCACGTATTATAATACTGTGATATGTAAAAAGGCGATGCTAAGGAAACCATCTATTTAAACTATAAGGCGAGGTTGTTGATGATTGAACTAGTACTTTAGTGTTGATTAACATGCTTATTTTTTATTGGTAACACATCATATGATTTGCAAATATGGTTTGAAAAATTGATAATTTCTTTATAGAAAAAGTATTGTGCTTCTTTAAAGAAATGATATCATGATCACAGAACTCAGTATTGTGCTGACATCATGGGCACATAACTCAGTATTGTGCCCTCTGAGTAATGGTGACGCCCATAGAGGGCACAGATACAAACTTAGTTGCTGCACTGTTGCTATTAGTCTATGGGCACAATTGTTGGTGCTTTTTGACCTCAAAGGGCACATATAATTTATTGTGTGTAGTGCTCATTTTTGTTGTAGTGATATCACAATTCAGAAAACTCATATATGATGCACACACAGAAGAAAGATGTATTACATGTTCAATTCTTTTTCTCTAATAGATTCCTCAGGTATATCTTCCAAATTTTCGATGTCGATGATGATGCTTCTATCGTCCAACTCCAAACACCTTAAGCTTGTGCTCCGTAAGGAGATGCTATCTATGTCGACACGAAACCTCTGGAGTCCAATGCCATCTATGCTCACCGAGTTTTGAGACTGGTCGTAGTCCATCCATCTTCTAATACCCACTCCAACCATGGGCTAAAATCCACTCCAACCCATGACCTAAAATTAACTTAAAACCTAAAACTGATCTGGGGGTCAAATACCGGCCCAAGTTTAGGCCACAAATTGGAGTGGACCCCAGCTTCTGTGACTGAAACCTGGGTTGTGAAGCCCAAACGCCCAAACAAACTTGCTCCACATGCAGACGTGCAAGTCATTCAGCCGAGGTGGGCCCCAACCACCTGGGTGTGTCCCCTGGCTAGTCAGAATCTGTCTGTAGCCAACGGCTACTTTTCTTCATCACATGGCTGTGGTAATTGGACCGTTGGTTAATCCAACGGTCCACATTCAAATGTTTGTTTTAATTTTATATTTATATATTTATTAAATCCAACGGTTTAAATCGAATATAATCAAATATAATGGTAAAAAAAAGATCTAACGGTCCAAATTTAAATCCAACAGCTAAAATAATTTAAAAAAAATTATTTAACTCAAAATTCAACCAAAAACTCTATAAATACCTATGTATTTATTCAAATATCCACACAAAACTCACTTTTCTCCTACAATTCTTCCAATTTTTCTTTCTACCATTTCTTCTCATTTCCAAAATTTTCAAGATGGCAAAAGAGCATGGTAGAGGTTGTAATTGGACCTTTGACGAAGATACTGCTTTTATGTTTGGCATGGATTTCTGTCAGCGAAGATGGTGTCGTCGGCACGAATCAAAATAGAAAGGTTTTGTGAGGTAAAATCGTTAATAAGTTCCATGAAAACTTCAACGCCTGTTGAAGGGAAGTTGGTGGTGTTTATGATCGGTGGAAGATTATCAACGAAGCGTGCATTTTGTGGAAGGGAAGCTTGGAGAGAGCCATGGTTGACATGCCTAGTGGAAGGGGTGTAACATCGCACATCGACCAATAGAGAGGGGGTAATATGCCTCAGATGTTGTTTGGGCCCAAAATATTATTTTGGGCCGAGTATGGAGTATTTCTCGACCCAGAAACTTAGTTCAAGGGTGGCCGTGAGATATTCGATTTATGGACCGGCTATTTAGGGCCGGCTAAGTCCTATCGGGGAAGGGAATTATCTGGATAAAGATGAGGCAGGCGAAGTCTTATTGTTAGACGGATGGTTGAGGAAGTAAAATCTTGATTCAACAAGGAGTCTCGTCGAGATGGGGATGCTGTGATATTAGGATGAATATGGCTTGGTAAAGGGTTAGGTTCAAAATCCTAACGGAAATAGGAATGGCCGAGATAAGATTGGATCGGAGTAGGAAGTCCTAGTTTGAGTGAAGTTGTAATTTGATCAAAGGAGGATTGGCTGCTATAAATACAGGGGTGAGGGCACCATTCAAGGGATCTTCAATTCAACACACAAATCTGCCCTACGCAAACTCTCTCTCTACGTGAAACCTTTCAACACCTTGAGATTTTTATTTTCCTTTTCGCCAACACATCTTCAGTTTGGATAAACAACACTATGAAGGTAGCCGGTGATATCATCAGTTTGGATAAATAGCACTATTGCCGTAGAATCGGCTGACCTCGGAGCACCTTCAGTTTGGATAAACAGTACTGCATCAAGGCCGATTGGTTATCTATCTAAGTCTCAGTCGAAAAGGATTTTCGAGTCTTTATTGACAAAGGTCATCTCATTAGCCTTCTCGGCAAAGTAAGGTGTTACAGATTAGTGAGCTCGACACGTTGAACCTCGAGTTGTTTTATGATTGGGCACTCACAAGTGGGATTTAGAGTTCAGCATTCTAATGGTCGAACTACATTTACAGTTAAGACATATATCTGTTTTGAGTACTTGTGTCCTTATACCTTGGTGTCGATTCGGCGTGCTTATACCTTCATGAATATAATCACTGTGACCGAATTCAGCAATGATGATTTGTGAACTTCGCAGAATTAGTAGCCTTGTTTTCAGGCTTTAGAATCCAAAGGTCGAGACGTGTTCCTTCCTCAGCCACAATCGCAAGACCAAGAAGTCAGCAACGCAACATCAACACATTTTACTCCCCGACTGAGCTCGGCCGACGAGTTGGCATGCCCTGCACACAACTAAATGACGTAGTTAACTTATTAGTTACTTGACCCGCGCGCCGTGTAGGCTTAAGTAGTTTTTAGGTTCAACATTTTGGCACGCCCGGTGGGATTAAAGTGCTAAAACTACGAAATGCATGCAAGTCGAAACATAGTTAGTAAAGAAGAAGACCATCATGGGAAAATCGACTACTGCACCTACGACCCAGAACACGAATCCAGAAGGCTTATCACAGGCACAGACTACTATTACCGTGACACCTGATCCACGCTGAGAAAAGGAAATTATTCTCGACGAGCCAATTCGTGATACATGAGTCTTTACAAAGGTTGCAAAATGATGTCATGCTGAAGGGGCATTAGAAGATTGTGACGAGGATGGTGGTGAAGCCTCCGATCAACCAATTAGGTCATTCCTCAAAAAATGACTTAAGAGCAATCTCGGCAGTTCGAGCAAACAATCGGCCGAGAGATAAAGACTATACTAAAAGAAATACGTGGTTATAGCGCCATACACACCAGACTGCTTGAGGTTTTAGTTAGTAATACCCAGAACATGGGGTGGTCGAGGCAATATGTTCCAAAGAGTAACATAATACCAACGTCAATGGCCGAAGTAGGATCTGCTCGACTTAAATCAATCGAGTTAGAGAAAAAAAGTGAATCAAGTAGCAAAACAAATGAAGTCGTGGCAGAAGCGCCGATTGTGTGTTTAGTTGAAGTTCAAAAGATGATCGATTTGACCTTGAAGAAGGGGCCGAAATTCCGAAAATTCATTCATCCATACCCAGCCTACGTAGAGCACTTTGAGTATCTGAAAGGCTTTAATATCCTAGATTTAAGCCTTTTTGCTAGGGAATCGTCTCTATCTTCTCTGGAACATGTGGCTCGTTTCATCGCGCAATGCAGAGATGTTAATAGTGACTTTCATAAGTTATAATTATTCAACTTCTTGTTAACTGGCTTGGCATTCGTGTGGTACATCAACCTTCCTCCCAATTCCATACAGAGTTGGAAGAACTTGTTGAGAAATTCCACGAGCAATTCTATCGCCCGGGAATGGAGATGTCGGTATCTTCATTAGCCAGGATGGCTCAGGCATCTGATGAGTCACTAATGGAGTACTTAACGAGGTTTAAGTCGGCCAAAAATTGGTGCCGAGTACCTCTCCCCGAAGTTGAGTTCGTAAGGATTGCCTTGAATGGTATGGACGTGGAGTACAAAAAGAATTTCTTGGGGGCAAACTTTTGGGATATGTACGAATTGGCTCAACATGTCAAGTAATATGACTATTTACTCCGAGAAGAGAAGATATCGAAGTCCCTGACACAAGTAACAATCTACAAAAACCTTTCAATCAATTATGCGTCGGCCGAAGGCGAAGACTCCCAATATGCCAGTATAGACGTGGCTGAGATCGTAATTGACAAGCCGTACATTTGCAAGGCTTTGACTCATCCCAAAGACGTCAAAACTCACTCAGCTTCTAAAGACACTACAGTCAAAGGGTCAAGAGTCTAGACCTTTGACATTACCAAGGCCGATGTAATTTTCAACTAGCTGTTATTAGCAAAGATTATCAAGCTTCGACCGGGACATAACTTTCCTAAGGCCACAGAGTTGAAAGATAAAAGATATTGCAAATATCACAACTCAAATAAGCATGGGACCAACAACCGCGTTGTGTTATGTGATGCTATTCAAAGCTGGATTGATAAAGGCAAGCTGAAATTTCCTAAAAAACAGATGGTCGTCGATGCTAATCTCTTCCACTCGGTAACAGTCAGCATGGTAGATGCTCACTTACCCAAAAGCAAAGGGAAAGGGAAGGCCGAGTTCGTTCCAATATAGTATGTTGTAAAATAGAATTCTCGGCCGTGACTCATGATCGACCTATTTTCTAATGAGCCACCTAAAAAATTCTCAAGACTGGCTAAAGTCAAAGCTATGTCAGTTCCAACGAGGAATACTCTGATGGGCTGATGGTTTTGTGCAACCGTTGTAAAGAACAAGTGGTTTTAATCGAGCCAAATGAGAAGCCAACTCAAGTTCCAACACCACGGCAGCCATCCACAGTCACAACAACACCTTCAAAGGTACTCGATGCAGGCCAACGCCAAAAGGTGTTCGATAGGCTCGACCCCCAACCACGAACTAATGGATCCTTAACCAGGCAACAACTTGACTTCGACGCACCTTTTTACAATGAGGACTCTTATTTGCTAAGTTCCAGTAGTTCATACTCACCAACGAGCCAAAAGACATTCAAGCCGCTGGAACTACGTGACCAACGATGGTACAGTTACAACTCTCCAACCAGCGTGTATACTACATTGTAAAAATCTCAGAAACGTTATCGTCAAGGGATAGATTGCATGGCTCGACGATAGGCAGCGCAGGCTACTTCGGCTCCCAAATGGCAACCAAAAGAGATAGTGGAAAGTGGAGATGACCGACAACCCCCGACAATCATGACCTAATTACTTCGAGGGAAAAAGGTGATTGATCGCAACTTTGAAACTACCATCGAGGAATCTGAGAAATGGATCAAACTCATTCTTCGACCCGGGGAAATGAAAGCTCGATTTGAGCAATTTAGAAAAGAGGCAGAAAGCAAGCTCCATCCATTGCCGTCACAAAAGCCACTAATCCAAATACAACAGAATCTTCACCCTCATTTTCTCAGCGAGGCTTTAGAGTACATGCGGGAATTCCACAAGACATATTCTACCAATGATTTATATGGCCTACCAAAGGAGCGTCAAGAAGCCCATGACCTAGCCTTAACTTGCCCTGACGCCAAGAAAATTATCCAGAAGACCACTGATCCAGCAATGAAGGCCAAGTTCCAACACATACGCAAAACTCGAGTTCTTGGCTTTGAAGTCAATCCATATACCAATATAGACACCATCGAGCTCCCCTTTTTCCTTAAAGACCTTTAATATTTACGATATCATTTCGAAGTCTTCTTGGTAATAGCTCTCTTTGGCTTTACGACCGATGAGAAGGAACGCTTGGCACGACTAGATGCGTACCTCGACACGAGAAATGCTCGAATCACCTATCAGGAGCAAGTTCGCAAAGCAGCACAAGTCCCAACGTCGAGTGAGCTCGGGGAAACACCCAAAATGGCATAGAACAAGAGGATGTTGAAACAAAAGACTTTTCAACCGAGGATGCTCAGGGGCAAGATACTTTGGCCGATAGGCCGGGAGAAGACGACCATGACCCAATGGGCTTTTCGATTCTTGATAATATAGAGATCAGCATGGTCCAGTACTACCTGCCGAGTTTCAGCCAACTACATCTCAACTAAATTCACTGGACGGTGATGTAGTTGTTGAAGAGGCAACACAAGTTGACTTCATTGTTGGCGAAGAAAATGGATTAGACAGCAAATAGGATAAGCTTATAGCAGCTCTCGTCGAGTTGTTTCCCCGTTCTCCTGCCACACATTTGCAGCATCTGAAGCCATTGTACAGTACGGCTCATATTGAAAGATATCCAATCTTCAAGATATTCGTCGACTATGGAGCAACCGTCAACGTGATGCCCGTGTTCATTATGCGAGCTCTACGACGATCAAACAGCGAACTCATCCCGTCAAGGTTAACCATGAGTAGCTTCGTAGGTGACAAGTCCCGGACAAAGGGAGTGCTTTTTGTGGAGGTGAGCATCGCTGGCTGTAATCAAATAATCACATTTTTCATAGTAGATTCCAAAATTGAGTATAATGCGCTGCTCGGCCGCGATTGGATTTATCAGACAGGTTGCATTCCTTCATCACTATACCAAGTCCTTGTCTTTTGGGACGGTAAATCAGTCGTGGTTCATCTGGCCGACAACCAGCCGTTCAAGGCTAATATGATTCAAGCCTGCTATTATAACAATCACGTCGACTACATTACCCTGCAGGGTTTCAATGAGGAAAGGCAGCCGACTCGGATCTCAGTCTACAAGGCCATTGAGGTAGCCGCCAAAACTATGCATCAGGATTCAGCGAGACTCAAGTTGGCCAATTTACTTGCCAATACTGATGACTGATGCCAGACATGAAGAGCATCAGGCCGCGGTTTCATCCACCATGGAATGACTGTTGGCCTATTGTATGATATTTCCAAGCAGCCAAACTCGGGCATAAACCTAATCGAATTTCTGGCCGAAAGAGACAACGGCCTAGTTCTATCATTAGATAAAGTTCAGGCTGCACTGGCCGAACTCAAGGATAGTCGGTCTCAGGACAAGGATCCTTTAGAAGAAATAAATGTTGGGATGGCCGAGGATCCACGACCTTTATTTATTAGTGCTTTGTTACCGTAACACATGAAAGCTGTGCTTTGTAATTTACTTAAGGAATTTAAAGATTGTTTTGCTTGGAGTTACCATGAAATGCCTAGTTTAGATCGAAAGCTCGTTGAGCATGAGTTACGCATTAAACCTGGGTGTAAACCATTTCGTCAACCACCTCGACGTTTTTCAACTGAAGTACAACTCAGCATAAAGGACGAAATCATTTGACTTTTGAATGTCGGGTTCATTTGGACAGCTCGATAAATCGAATGGTTGGCGAATATCATCCTAGTTTTAAACAAGAATGGCACTTTATGAATTTGTATCGATTTTCGAAATCTAAATCTAACAACTCTTAAAGATGAATATACAATGGCGATTTCAGATTTGTTAATCGACGCAGTAGCAAACCACGAAATCTTGTCCTTTATGGACGGACATGCTGGTTACAACCAGATTTTCATTGCTGAGGCTGATGTTCACAAGACCGCTTTCTGTTGCCCAGGGGCACTCAACACAAACGAATGGGTTGTTATGCCTTTCAGACACAAGAATACTGGTGCCACATACCAACGAGCAATGAACACTATATTCCATGATTTAATTGGAACTACCGTCAAAGTCTACATTAACGATGTTGTTGTCAAATCGAAACGTCAGTAGACACATTTAGGTGACCTTTGACAAGCTTTCTTGTGTATGCTCTAGTATAACCTCAAAATGAACCCTGCTAAGTGTGTTTTCGACGTATCAGCCGGTAACTTCTTAAGGTTCCTTGTACATCACCGAGGTATTGAAGTCGACAAAAACAAGGCTCGAGCAATTATCAATGCTCTACCCCCTACGACTAAAAAGCCATTATAGTCATTGCTTAACAAGATCAGCTTCCTCTGCCAATTCATTGTGAATTCGGTAGGGAAGATGTGAGCTTTTTTAACAATGTTGAAACTCAAGGACTCTGACACTTTCGAGTGGGGACTGAACATCAAGAGGCCTTTACAGAAATCAAGGTCTCTCTTTCGACTCCACATGTCCTTGTCTCACCTCAACGAGGCAAACCTCTTAAGTTGTATATTTCTGCAACCGAAGAGTCCATCGGCTGCCTGCTGGTGCAAGACAATGACACTGATCGTGAACAGGCCATCTTTTACCTTAGTTGCAACCTCAATGCTCCCGAGATCAACTACTTGGCTGTTGAAAGACTCTGCCTAGCTTTGTTTTTTGCCGTGTCAAAACTCATCCATTACTCAGGTCATTGCCCAAACAAATGTCATCCGTTACATGCTCACTCGACCGATTGTCAAAGGCCGAATTGGGAAATGAACAATGGCGCTATCTGAATTCAGTTTGCAATACATTCCTCATAAAGTTGTCAAGAGCCAAGCATTAGCCGATTTCTTGGCCCAACATCCGTCCCCATATGGCTTTAGGGGCAATGATGTCGAAATTGGCATGGTGGCAACTCAGGATAATTATTCGACAATATATTTTGATGGATCAAGCACCTCCATTTCGGCTGGTGTTGGGATAGTTATTCAGTCCCCAGATCACCGTCGATGGTATTTTTTTCTCAAGCTTGACTTTGACTGTTCGAACAACCAGGCCAAATACGAGGCCCTTGTTATCGTCCTCAGTTTAATTGATGACTTACGAACAACTCACGCCCTCGTCCTCGGTGATTCCGAACTTGTGATTAACTAACTCAATGGCACTTTTCATTGCATGAGTTGTACTCTGGCACCTTATCATAAGGTTCCCAGCTATTTGGTTGAGTCATTCGACGACATTACGTTCAAACATATCTCCTGAGTACAAAATACTAATGTTAATGAACTGGCTCAAATAGCCTCCGGCGCATAACTCATGTGGGGCAAGATAGGTCGGATAATACCTGTTATACGACGATCGTACCCGGCCCTAGTTAATCAACAAGTTCTCCAACGGGAGCATGTGATCCAAACGCGAGTCATCTCTCTACCTTCGTTATTAGAACGAGAAGATCCTATGAAGGTCTACGCAGTCGAGGTGCTGCCAGAAGACCAGAGGAGGTCGATCATGCGATATTTCAACAAGCCTAATGGCAAACATGACCGTAGAACAAGGGTCCACGCCACAAATTATGTGTTATAACAAAATGAGTTGTACAGGAAAAGTGAAGATGGCCTATTATTATTATGTCTCGGCAATTACTAAGGTTCATGAGGGAATATGCAGAGCTTATCAGTCTGGTCGAAAGATGTGATGGTTGCTTCGCGGACACGGTTATTTCTGGCCGAGCATACTAAAAGATTGTATTGAGTTTACGAGGGGATATTTACAATGCCAGATTCGTGGTGCTATACAGAGAGTCTCGGCCGAATCACTACATTCAGTCACCAAACAATGGCCGTTTAAAGGATGGGCCATGGACATAATCGATAAAATCACACCGTCTTCCGGATCGGCAAAGTATGCATAGATACTCATTGCAACAGACTACTTCACCAAATGGGTTGAAGCAAGATCGTATGCCCAGTTGACATCTAAAGAAGTTTGTGACTTCTTAGAAGAAAACATCGTGACCAGATTCGGTGTACCAGAAACAATTATAACAGATAATGGTATAATCTTCACATTCGACAGGTTTAAGGAATATACAGCGAATCTTAAAATTCGACTCGAGCAGTTTATGCCATATTACCTGCAAGTGAATGGGTAGGCCGAAGCAAGTAATAAGGTTTTGATCGGTATCTTTGAAAAAATGGTAAGAGAAAGGCCCGGTATGTGGCATTTGAAGTTAAACGAAGCACTGTGGGCTCATCGAACTTCACTCTGCTCAACTACTGGGATGACCCCATATGCATTAACCTATAGACATGATGCAATGTTGCCGGTCGAGTTAAGCGTAAACTCGTTAAGAATGATTGAACAAAGTAATTTGTTCATTGCCGCGTATAGTCAAACTATGAGACAAGAGTTAGAAGATCTAGAGGAAGCATGGCTTGATGCTTATAACTTATTAATGGAACGAAAGAAGATTGCCGAGTGAGTATACAATCAGCGAGTCAGACCAAAAACGTTCGGCGATGAACAATTAGTTTGGCAAATAGTGTTATCAGTAGGAATTAAAGACCCTAGGTTTGGCAAATGGTCGCCAAATTGGGAAGGACCGTTTGTCATTCACAAGGTTCCCGGCAAGGGGGCATACCATCTCAGGGATCGAACTGGTTTAATTCACAAATTGCCAATCGATGGGAAATTTCTAAAGAAGTACTACCTAATAACTTGGGAATTGAGAGAATAATAGCTCATTTTATTAAAATTGTAGAAGTTACAAAGAAGTTAAAATTGCCTACAAATTACATTTCTAGGGGATCGAAGGGAGGAAGGCTTCAAGTGTGGCCTTTAATTCTAGCCACCTCACTTCGCCCAGCGTGACTTTGGTTAGGCGAGTTTTCTTATCCAACTTCGTTTGCTTAATCCGTTTCGCGCCAGCTGTAAACTCTGTTAACCTAGCCTTGTTTGATTCAAAATTTGCCTCAAATGTAGAAGCAACGGCCGATCTCCGACATTGAAGTTCTGCAATCTGTTGATCGAGAACGGCCAACTGCTTTTTCTGCTCCTTGATCACCTCGAGCTCTCGTCAAATTGCTTCCTGGGCAGCCATTGCAGCTTTCAGGTCGTCTTCTACTCGAAGAGCCCTCTCGAAAATGACAAAGTATTCTCAAGTTCTCTCCAAGATAGAAGACAATTGAACAATGGATTTATTGCTTCATCCCACTATTTAGCATGTGATGCTCCTACCTTGCTTATAAATCAAATGAAGAAAATGAAAGAAGTTGACGGTAGAGAGATAGAGAAAAGGAAGAGGAAGAGAGAAAAGGAAGAGTGAAGAGAGAGGAAAGAATAGAGAGAGTTATCTTTGTACTCCTACTATTCCAAATTATAATAAAAGCACTACTGCTGCTCCGAGGATGTACTCTAGTCACACTGACTGTAGAGGAACCTCGTAAATTTTGTGTCTTGTTTATTTATTCCACTGCACACAATCGTCGATTTTACAACATTCCAAGATAAATTGACATAATACTATTTAATTTGTTATATATGTATACGAGGGATGGGCAAGTAAATGTTAGAAATTAATTCTTCTATATCAAAACGCCCCTTTTGTATATTGATCTGATTATCAATTAAACAAATAAAAACTAATGGAAAACTTGACCTTTGCTTTGGATGCTTTGGAGACCAATGTCCCTGGTCTCTTGTTTGCATAAGATTCTTTTGAGAATGGAATTTATATTTAGTAATATATGTAAATGCATATAAAATGTAAACACAGCGTTGTAGCATAAACTAGCAACATTAATTTAAGCATGGGGAGTGCTGGTTTTAAGTGAAAAGAATCTACTAGTATAATAAAACTACGGTTAGGGTGGGCTGTAGCACTAGGTAGCTTTTGTGCAAATTCTAACTATATTAGGCTATTACCATGTCAATTAGGCTACTACAGCCAATTGCCACCATATATGCCCACCCAATTCCATTGTTATTAATATGTACAATGTATGCACTGGATCATAAATATAAATAATATTTTAACTAACTTAACTTTTTTTAGAATGCTACAGAGCCAATCCATTGTCTTATTTCTCTACCCACTTTAAAATAATAATTTTATTGACAAATTTATCTTTATATAAAATGACCTTCAAAGACCTAAAGACCAGCCAATCATACATTGCCACATAATAATTAGTTATATTGACATAAAAACCTTAATTATCATAAATGAGGAGAAGGAAAAAAATATTTGAGGCAATAAACAAGAACAAGGCAGCGTTTGGTATATACATTTGCTTCGATCTAGTCATTGTCAGAGAAGAAGAGGCCGAGAATTTAGCAGAGGAGATGAGCATGTAGAAGAACAAGATCGTGGGCAACAACGGCTGTAACATGGTCCAAAATCGATGGGTACTGCCGTACTGGAGGGATCCTCGAGATTGGGGTGGTGATATTTTCTTAAACAAGAGTCCATGTCCATTAGAAGTACTTTGTAACCTGTCAATAGATTTGATAAATGTAATCTTCTGTATTTGATATAGATGGGAACTGTGAATCCCAATATGACTCTTGTACATTAAACTCATTATTTATACCTAATGAATGCTGCAATGAAACTCAACGTTTCCATCATATTTGATTCTCCTGAATTTAGCTTTCTACATATTTGGAGTTTTGGGTAATTTTGTTTAATGATAATTGTTTTTAAATTATAATTATTTTTTAAAACAATGGTTATTTTGGAAATAATAGTGGGTGGGGAAGGAGCTTATGTGTTGTTTCACTTTTTATAGTGGGTGTAAACATAAGTTGGATGGGGAGATAAGATATTGGGATAGGCATAACACCAGTCTCTTTTTTATTGCATTTTTATATATTTCCTTCAGAAAAAAAAAATAGTGTACTGGTCTTTAGATTTTGATAGTTTTGGTATCTAAATTAAAATATATGAATAGTAGTCCTTGAACTCATCACTAGAGCAACAGTTAATTTGAACAACAACGTTAAAACTTTTGTCCAAAATAAAGGGTTTTTAAAAAAGCAAATAAGAGGCTAAAGTTATAACGAGTAACCCTAGAGAATCATTGCTTCACATTGTGATAAGTTCAATGATCAATACTAATGAATTTTTAGTTCAAGGATCAAAACTCCAATTAGATCATATATCAGGAGTCAATGATCCAATTTCTTTACTTTTTTAGCATAATTTCTTTACTTTTTTTTAATATTTATATTTATGGTGAACTGCCAATTTAGTCTCTAAATTATCATCTAAGTAAAAATTAGGTCCCCTAAACTTCTTTTTTTTTTTTTTCAGAAAAATCAGTCCTTGGATTATAAAAATTTGATAATTACATCCCTAATATTATATTTGAAGCTACTATATTCAATTTTTCGTCAATTTAAGTCACATTACTTGCATGTGATACATATTGGAGGGTCGATTGGTAATTTTACATAAAGAAATAGTGTATGGAGTTAACTTTGGAGGTAAATTAAACATTAGATTCGCAATCTATATGAAATATTAAGGGCTTATAGGCGAGAAAAGAATGGTATTACACTTTAAATTGTGTTAAGTGATTTAAGCTGACGAAAAATTGGATAAAATAGCTTTGAATATAATAGTAGGGATGAAATTAGCAACTTTTAATGAATTTAGGGACTTATTTTACCCAAAAAAAAAGTTTATGGACTTAATTTTCACTGAAGTGATAGCTCAGATATTAAATCAGTACTTCACACTTATATTTAAGTTGGTTGGAAATTAATTAATGGAAAGCCATATAATTGTTTTATTTATTACTTAAATGTTTTTATTTTTGGGTTGATTATAATGTAACTTTATGTAGACAAAAAAGTTCGATCATCATTTTAAGGTATATTTTTGGCTAGCCATCCGGTGAAGAAATCCTAGCTCCGTCCTTGTTTTTATTAGGTCATAAAGTCGGGACCATATCAAATTATAAATGTAGGGAGGTTATTATTTAGTAGAGGTGTATTTAAAAAAATATTATGTATTGACTTATCTAAACTGCTAGAAGAGAGTTTTATTAATAAGGGCAAATGCTAGTTAATAAAAATGAAAACTTCTCTCTACAATTCCATGTTCCTCTTTTTCTCCCTCTCTCATTCCCATTTTAAAATAATAATAAATAAATAAATTCACACACAAAGTGTGTGGCATATGCTAGTTTATCCTTAATGAATGTTGTATTTCCTATTTTCTTGGGCGCCGAGTATTTTATTTCTGCACATATGTACCAGCAAGCTCAAATGTGACATCAACTCAAAAAATAAAGCATTGTCCCAAACAACTTTAGATAAATATTTTAGCTCATCTTAGGCTTTTATTTACAATATTGCATATTTTTGTACCTATTGACAATTATTACTACGTGGAGACATGTTTCCTTAAGATGGGACCAAGAAAAATTATAACGTATTACAATGTGAAGTTTATTTCTATACACCACTAGTCCCAAGTTGAACTGAAACTTTTTATGATTTTTATTCCTTTATAGAGTATTCTTTTAGAGAGATTTTACTGTAGTTATTTTGGAGACAAACCTCTTTTATGGAGATTGAGCTTTTGTATTTATCATAGCGAGAGATGCTAAAGAGACTTTCCCAATGGTGAGACTCTCTATGAACTCTATCACCTTGCAGTTTAACATCAATTTTTGTGTCAACGTAATAAAACATTGTGCAAAAAAACATAAGACAAAAAATCTATAATAAATCTCATTTTTGAGAGAGTTTCATTAGCATTTCTCTTATCATAGCATATTGTTGACCCTAAAAACTACTAAACCTACATGGCACGCAAGCCAAGTAACTAATAAACTAACTACATCCTTCAGTTGTGTGCGGGGTGTGCCAACTCGTCGATCGAGCTCGGCTGAGGAGTAAAATATGCTGATGTTGCGTTGAGGGCGCAGCTGACTTCTTGATCTTGCGACTGCGGCCAAGGAAGGAACGCGTCTCGGCCTTCGGGTTCTAGAGCTTGAAGACAAGACTCCTAGTTCTGCGAAGTTCACAAATCATCGGCGCCAGATTCGATCACAGTGATTATATTCGTGAAGATATAAGCACGCCGAATCAACAACAAAGTATAAGGACACAAGTACTCAAAACAGATATTTGTCTTAACTGTGAATGTAGTTCGGCCGTCAAAATGTCAAACTCTAAATCCCACTTGTGAGTATCCAATCATAAAACAACTCGAAGTTCAATGTGCCGAGCCCAATAATCTGTAACACCTCACTTCGCCGAGAAGGCCAATGAGATACCTTTACCAACAAGGATTCGAAAACCCTTGTCGACCGAGACTCGGATAAATAACCAGTTGGTCTCGACGCAGTGCTGTTTATCCAAACTGAAGGTACTCCGAGATTGGTTGATTCTACGGCGATAGTATTGTTTATCCAAACTCAAGATATCACCCGTTGTCTTCACAATGCTGCTTATCCAAATTGAAGGTGTGTTGGTGAAAAGGAAAAAAAAATCTCAAGGTTGTTGAGAGGTTTCGCGTAGAGCGAGAGTTTGTGCATGGCAGATTTGTGTGTTGAATTGGAGGGGCTTGAATGGTGCACTTCCTCTTCTATTTATAGGAACAACCCTTCTCTCAATCAAGTTAAAACCATATTCAGATTAGGACTCCTTATTCCGATCCAAACTTATCGCGGCCAGTCCTACTTCCAATAGGACTTTGAACTCAGCCTTTAATCAGGCCGCATTCACCTTTAAGTTTCAGTGTCCTCATCCGGCCAAGAATCCTTACCACATCAGAACTTAACTACCCCATCTATTCACCTTACAATAGAACTCGCCCACTTCATCCTTAGCTAGGCGGCCCACGAACCGAATGTCTCACAGCGACCCTTGAGCTAAGCTTTTAAGTCGAGAACAATTTTAAACTCAGCCCTAACCAACATTTCAAGCCCAAACATTGCCCCCTCGCTTCTGAGGCCGTCGACCTACAATCCTTGGTTGGCCTTGAAAAAGCGAAACCATTATTTGGCATGTCCTCTAAAAACATTTAAACATCTTGAAAACCTAAATCACGCGCATTTATCAAGCATGATTATTCATCTTCATTCTCCTCAACTTTCTGCCACATTGACGCCCTCACTCAACAGCCCTTAATGATGTCCCTTAAAATTCGCAGCCATTGAAACGTCTTTTCATCATTACCCGCCGCCACACGCAACCGTGCGCCTTCAATTTGCGAGACCCTTGGTATTTTCACCTAGATTCTCCGAATATCCATCATGATTAGCAACTTTCTCGGTCAATTCTATCCCAATTTTTTAAAATCAAACTTAACCTTCCCTCCAAAACGCCTATAAATACCCAAATCCCACTCATTCGCATTTTACGCTTCCAAAACTCTTAAAAATTCTCTCATCTTTTGCTTTCAAGAACCCAAAAATCCCTGAAGCTCCCAATCCAAAAATTCTTCCTCCAAACACAGAAAACCTTCCTTCAAACCCAGAAATCCTTCTTTCAAACCCAGAAAACCTTCAAGGCTCCACCAATGGCTTCCTTCATCTCTAAACTCTATTATAAATTCAACAAGTGCAGGGATTTTATTGACCAGAGCGCCATTAAGACTCTGCACTTCAAGAGTGATATGAGTGCCATTCACCAGATCCTTGGGCCACTCTTCAAGGATGCAATGCCATCATCCATCACCAACATCTTCAAGGCTCATTGCCTGACACCCTTGCTGCACGGGTTTGACTGGTCGAAGTAGGACCTGGAAAAACCCCAAGGAGCCTGACCCTCGACCACTACAACCTGGGCGGCCAGGGTCGAACAGATGGAAAAATTCTTTGGCCAAAAATAGAAGGCTCTTGGCATCTATGATCTATCAGACTCTCGTCCGTGGAAATTGTCATGGACAGAGAAGTTTTTATGGCAGCCTTGAGGTTTTGGTGCTCGGCCACCAATACCATGACCCTTCCCTTTGGCCCCACTGGCCCTACCATCCTCAACGTCCCAGCTATTCTTGGGACTTCTGGCATCCCAGTCGACGCCGTCTTCTTTAGATACCGATTAAATCTCGACCTTAAGGCATTATTCGACGAACGGGCCGTCAAGACACTGAGCAAAGAAGGTCAAGAGCCTTCAAATGAAGAAGTTCATAAGTTGCACAAGAACTTCTTCAACTACAACACCCTCATCCTCCATTTTGCTGGCCGAGAAGAGGCGAGCCTACAGAAGAGAGAACATGAAGCCTTCATTTTTTACTGGTACAACAAATAAATTTATTTGTTGTACCAAGTCAAACAAATGCCTGGTAAGGAACAAGCTAGTGGCTAAAACCCTGGGTAGCGGTTATACCTTGGCGCTCAGTCCAGCCATCATCGTCAACCTCTTGCACTACTTGGCCGAAGTGACCATCAACAAGATCGACCCAGACCAGAATAGGCTTCTCTGGGTTTTCCAACTCTGGTTGTAGATCTATTTTGCCACACTTCGACCAAAGATCTTCAACTTCCAGTCTACTGAAGCGTTCGGCTTTCAGTTGGCCTCTCGACCAGCGCCTCCTCATCAGGCCAAAGAAGTTTTCAAATACTTATTTAGCCTAAACGTCCTCTCTGACGACGAATTCTTAATCTGCCGTGGTCAAGGGTACCCCTCCTCGATCAGGCTCCCAACATCAGTATGAAGTGAAGCTAAAGATGCTGATCTTCGTCAAGCTTGGGGGTCGTTCATGTTAACACGGGACCTCCAAGCTGGGAGGTCTACCACCCCCACTTCATTACTTGACAGCTCGGCTACCTCCAAGGTTGCCTCGTGCCTTTTCGTACCCTTCGCTTCCTCCTAAGCAGATAATGCCTCTCTAGCTCTTCAAAAAGGGAATGCAAAGACACCGAGAAAGAGTTTCAAGAATAGTGCAAAAAAATTTCACCTTCAACCAATGTTCTTGAATCTTTTAGCACTGACACCTTCGGCGACTGGTGGGAAGAGTACACTCAAGACTTCTTTAGCACAGCAGTCGAGGATGTCGTTAACAAACTCTTTGGCGATAGGCCCAAAAAAGCTCATGTCCCTCAATCCAAAGTGACAGCCCAAGGTATATGTCTATCTCAACCTTTTTCCTTCAAACGCCCACTTAATTTTACTAATTCGGCTTCTCTTTCTTAAGCGGTCGAATGTTAAAGTAGGTAGAGGTCATCGCTGTGGCTGTGGCCAAGAAAATATTAGCCCCCTCCTCCAAGAAGACTAAAGCCATCACGCTAACCCAGCCGAGCAAACGACCTCACCAGAAGGCCGAGACAGCAAGTGAAGTTCCCTGACGCCCAAAACGCGTCAAGAAATTGATGAAGAAGGGAGAACGGGAGATTCACGTGATCTCCAGCCAGACCACTAGAGCGATCACTCCCAATGTCTCTTCTCCTACTCCTGTCGTTCAGGCTCCGACAGAGAGGCGGCCAACTCCAACTGGTCAAGCGCTCAAAATTTGACTTGTTCCTCCGGTCGTGGTCAAACCAGCACCACCCTGCCGGTCGAAGAGCTTGCAGCTCCGGGGTTAACTGCGGCACCCGTCTTGAAGGAGGTGCCCCTTTTAGTCGAGAAGAATCTCTCCACAAATCCAAAATAATCAACGATCATCTTAGAAGAGGTATGATTATGTTGTGGTCACTCTTCTTTTATTAAATTCAAAAGCGCTAACAGTTTTCATCTCAAGATGACGAAAGCGACGAGACCTCGCTAATGAGTTATCCTCAACCTCGTTCCACTAATCCTCTGTCTGTGGTCGAGGTGACTGGCCGGGTCGATCCTCCTACAGCCAATCGTGGAAAAAGGCCTGTTATCGAGCCTGAAACGACAGCAGAAACCCCAGTTCATCTGCAGGATCAAGACCTTAGAACCTCCCCCCTAAGAAGCAACTTTGGCCTTCGTAAGTATCCTTATTATTTTCCCTTTTGTCAATCTTCTGCCTTAGGATTCTAAACCAGGAAAATATTAAATGTCAGGTGCCTTCTTTCTCATTTTACCAAAAATTATATGCGCCGAAGGGCATTATCTATATCTCCTGGCCACTTAAGTGGCCATCGAACATAGATAACCTTCATCAGCTGCGTGAATTAAAAGATAGTCTTAAACACTGGGCTCGAGCAATGAGACAGCAGACATGGCCGAAGTTTCTTTTCGGCAGGGTTAACATTCTCCTTTTGCTTACTCACTTGTGACTTAACTCGTTCTGAAAAGTTTCCTTATATGCAGCCTTCATGGGAGGTCGAGCTCGACGCCTTACTCTCTAGTACCTCTGGCACCGCTGGGTCTTCTGCTAACTCGGTTGTGCCTACTTCAACTGTTGTCGAATCCACCGCATTCGCCAAGCTGCAAGAACTCCTGTCTCTCTCGACCTCGCAAGTCCTAGAACATAATGGCCTTGACTCTGTGGAAGAATGCTTGAACGCCCTTGCCGCTGAAGGTCAATTGACCAACGAGTCCATTGTTTAATTGTCTTCCATCTCAGAGAGGACTTGAGAATATTTTACTATTTTTGAAAGGGCTCTTCGAACAAAAGACAACCTAAAAACTGCAATGGTCACCCAAGAAGCACTTCGACCAAAGCTTGAGGCAATTAAGGAAAAGAAGAAGCGACTAGTCGTTATCGATCATCAAATTGTAGAACTTCAACGTAAGAGATCGGTCGTTCCTTCTAAACTTGAGACGGATTTTGAAGCGAATAAGGCCAAGCAGACAGAGTTTGTAGCCGGTACGAAGCAGATTGAACAGATAAAGCTCGACAAAAGAACGCGACAGGCTTAGGTTACCATGGGTAAAGTGAGGTTGTTAGAACTAAAGGCTGCTCTCGAAGCCTTCCTTCATTCGACCCCCCAAGATTGTACTTCTGTAGGCCATTTTAACTTCTTGTCATTTGTAACTTTTATAAATTTAAAGAAACTCGTTGTTATTCTTTCATTTCCCAAGTTATCGGGTAGTACTTCTTTAGAAATTTCTCGTTGATTGTCAACTTGTGAATTAAACTAGTTCGATCCTTGAGATAGTATAGCCCCTTGTCGAGAACCTTGTGAATGGAAAACGATCCTTCCTAATTCGGCGACCATTTGCCAAACCTAGGGTCTTTAATTCCTATCGGCAGCATGGTTTGCCAAACCAATTCTCCTTCGCCGAACATTTTTTGTCTGACTCGCTGATTATATACTCGTTTAGCAATCTTCTTCTGTGCCACTAACAAGTTATAAGCATCAAGCCGAGCTTCTTCTAAATCTTTAAACTCTTGTCTCATAGCCTGACTGTACTCAACACTGAACAAACTACTTTGTTCAATCACTCTCAACGAGTTTATACTTAGCTCGACCGGTAGCATTGCATCGTGTCCATAGGTCAACGCGTATGGAGTCGTTCCAGTGGCTAAACGGAGTGACGTTCGATAGGCCCATAACACTTCATTTAACTTTAAATGCCATATACCAGACCTCTCTCTTACCATTTTCTCAAGAATACCGATCAAAACCTTGTTACTTGCTTCGGTCTGCCCATTCGCCTGTGGGTAATATGGCGTAGATTGCTCAAGTCGAATTCTAAGATTCACCATATACTCCTTAAATCTATTGGATGTAAAGATCGTACCATTATCCATTATGATTATTTCTGGTACACCAAATTTGGTCACGATGTTTTCTTCTACAAAATTACAAATTTCTTTAGATGTTAACTCGGCATACGATTTTGCTTCGATCCATTTGGTGAAGTAGTATGTTGTGATGAGTATCCATGCATGCTTTGCTAACCCGGAAGAGGTGTAATTTTGCCGATTATATCCATGGCCCATCCTCTAAACAGCCATGGTTTGGTGATTGAATATAGTGATTCGGCTGAGACTTTCTATATAGGACCATGAATTTGACATTGTACACATCCTCGTACGAACTCAATACAATCCTTCAATACACTCGGCCAGAAATAACCGTGTCGGCAAAGCAACCATTGCATCTTTTGACCGAATTGATGAGCTCCGCAGATTTCTTCATGAACCTCGACAATCGCCTGGGCGGCCTCTTGCGAGCCAATACATAATAACAGTAAGCTATCCTCACCCTTTCTTTACAACACATTTTGGTACAACACATAATTTGTGGCATGAGCCCTCGTTCTACAATCGTGTTTACCATTGGGGTTGTCGAGATACCGCATGATCGACCTTCTCCAATCTCTGGTAATGCCTCAACTGCGCAAACCTCCATAAGTCTCCTCGTTCCAACAAGGAAGGCAAAGACATGACTCATGTTCGGATCACATGATCCTGCTGGAGAACTTGTTAATTAACCAGGGCCAGGTACGACCGTCGTATTACAGGTATCATCCGGCCTATCTTACCCCCCATAAGTTATGTGCCAGAGGCTATTTGAGCTAGTTCCTCTGCATCAGTATTCCGTACTCAGGAAATATGTTTGAACGTAATGCCATCGAATGACTTAACCAAATAGCTGGCAACCATGTGATAAGGTGCCAGAGTACAACTCATGCAACGAAAAGTGCCATTGAGTTAGTTAATCACAAGTTCTGAATCACCGAGGATGAAGGCGTGGGTTGCCAGCAAGTAGTGAAAGACACTGAGGCCGATGATGAGGGCGTCGTATTCGGCCTCGTTATTCGAACAGTCAAAGTTGAGTTTGAGAGAAAAATACCATCGGCGATGATCTAGAACCTAACATGGCTTTGACTACAACCGGTTTTGAAATTTCTGTGGGTGGCTTGGTTAAGAATAAATCAATCTTGAGTCACGGCCGGAATTCTGTTTTAAGACATGTTGTATTAGAACAAACTCGGCCTTCCCTTTCCCTTTGCTTTTGGGCAAGTGAGCATTTACCATGTCGACTGTCGCCGAGGGAAAAAGATTAGTGTCAACGACCATTTGTTTTTCAGGAAATTTCAACTAGCCTTTATCAATCTAACTTTGAATAGATCACGAAATATGACACAATTGTTTGTCATATGCTTATTCGAGTTGTGATATTTGCAATATGTTTTGTCTTTTAACTCTTCGGCCTTAGGGATGTTATGCTATGGCCGAAGCTTGATAATCTTTCCTAACAACAATTGGTCAAAAAATTGTGTCGGCCTTGAGGATATCAAGAGTATAAACTTTTGATACTTTGACTGCGGTTTCTTTAGAGGCCGAGCAAGTTTTGGCATCCTTGGAATTGGGATGAGCCAACGCCTTGCATATGTACCTGAAGGATACTTTGTGAAAAACAAGTTCATTTGAGTAACATCAACAACATGCAATTAACATTTAAAGGCGGAATCATGTTTATATGCACTCAAAAACAAAACTTAACCCATGAAATTCAAAGCCTAGTAGATAGGTGAACCAAGACTCAACTCAAAATAAAGTGAGTTGAGAAATCTTATACCTTTGTTGATTCCTCTTTGCATAAGCAAAGGCTAATCACCCAAGGAGAGGGCCTTCTGATGCGAGAATTATACGCACACAAATTAAACCCTCTTTTTATCAATTGTAGTATATGTATAAGTAGGGATCGTTCTAAACCGGGGATTAGGAGGGCTTGCTAAAACCTCTAAACTAATTCAAAAACATAAAAACAAAGTTAAAAAAAATGTAAATAATAGACTTTAAAACAAGAAAGTAAAAGGGGGATTTGGATTTGGTGAAATTGAACAATTAAACTTGTAAAACAAAACAGATTTTAAAACGAAATTGGTTTGAATGAATGGATGGAAGGCTAGCTAAGGGGTTCTTCTCCACACATGTCTTGCTTGCATACAAAATGATTTCTAATTGTATTTCAATAACTTATGAATTCTCAACGCCCCAAATTAACCATGAATTGCATAGATTAATTCTCAGATTTTCCTTAAGTTAATGGATTGGATGATTGCATACGACAACCCAAGGCATTCCCCACAAGTTCCCTCAATGAATTGCATATAAAAGAGATACAAGCAAGAATCATTAAGTTCTATGAAAATCATAAGCATTGACGAGGCACTTGTTACTATGAATTGCATGAAACTTATGCCAAGAATTTACTTAACATGATTGTGATCAACAACCTTTACTACTTGTGAATATAAGTTCATAACGATTAGGTGAAATTCCCTTATATCCTAGCATTCAATTTATGCATGAAGATTAAGCGTGCACTCTTAACAACCATACATAAATAAGTTATAGTTCAAGAAGATAAGTAAATTGAAATCACAACTTATGAAACACAATTAAAAGTAATCAAATTATATAGCAAGCAAGAACATGGTTTCGAATCCCCCCCTTAGCTAAGGGGGGTTTAGTTCCTCATAAGCATAAAACAAAGATAAACAAATTTAGACATTGAAAACAAAAGAAAGAAAACACCTAAACGTTCCAACGATCCTTGTTGGATAGCAAGCACGTCTAAGAGCTTTCCTCTTCTTCTTTGCCGTGCCTCAAGGGTGGAATGATGTTGAAGGGTTGGTTATATGGAGGATTGGATGGGAGGAGTTTAGATATGTAGGGAGAGGCAAGGGAAGGCTTGTAGAATGGTTGATTCTTGGATGATTTGAATGAGGTTGCTACCATGGGTATTTATAGGAGAATGATGGACTTGTTTAATGCTTGTTTAATGCAAATTTCTGGTGGGAATCAAAGAAAAGCCACGGCAAGAATGGAAAATTGTTGGTGGTGGTAGGTTTTGAGTCATCCACTTCACATGTCATGGTGAACTAAGCATTGCATCATCCACTCAAATGTCATGGTGATCTAAGCATTGCATCATCCACTCAAATGTCATGATGAGCTAAGCATTACATCATATTTTTAGGCCCATTGCAAACAGATTTTTGGGCCTCTTTGCATCAAATTCTTGGGCTTCTTTGCATCAAATTCGTCCATCCTCATGCCTCCATGCTTGTACTATCCAATCTTGGCCCAAAATTGCTCTAGAATGCTCCAAATTGCTTCTTATTGCATACTTTGACATATAAACCTATAAACACACGAAAATGACTTTAAACACTATAATAAATACTAAATAATAACCAAAATGCAAGAAAACAAGCAAGCTAAGTCGCATAAATATGCTCCTATCAAATTCCCCCACACTTAGCTTTTGCTAGTCCTCGAGCAAAACAAAGAAATAAAACATAACCTAAACCTTCCAACGTTTGCCTCAGGGATTTCCAATGCACATGACATGTTAAAGATTATCATTCCCACAGATTTGAGTTAATTTAATACTTAAGCACATACTTAATCATAGTCACTACTTATTAATTCACAATGAACCAATTAAAACAATGTTTTGAATGTAGTAACATGCTTTAGAGAATTCCCTCAATCCTTACAAGATATGCACTCTATTTTCACTCAGATTTTCTAACAACACACCCTGTACTAGTTATATGTGAGAGAATTGATGTAGATAAAAAAAAAAAACGAATGCTCACATATATTTATCACAAAGAACGTAATTTCCGAAGTTAATAAGCATGTTTAGATATGATCTCATGAATGGAATACTACTACTTAGATGCGAGAACCAATGACACCATATGCTCATACCAAATTCAAACTCTACAAATTGAAACACATATCACTCAAGAAGAAGTTAAGGGTTGCAACGGGGCTTGGGGAATTGGTTAACAAAGAAAGGAAAGGGAAAACAAACGTTCTTTAAGCATTAGTAAGCAAAGTAATGAAATTAAGACTTAGAATTCACTTAGATTGCAGAATTTAACTTAAAAACTCAAGGGAAAGACTTAGACAACTCTTTAGGGCCGAATTCATTGTTTTGGACCCTTACTTCAACAAATAATACTTTGGAACTCTTTTTTTTTTTTTTTTTTTTTTTTTTTCACAAAATAAAATCTTCCCCCACACTTGATTTCTGCTACAAAGGAATTCAATTTGAATCATGCTTACTATAGTTTAAGAACGAGGGCACACGGCTTTTGGCTAAAGTGGTGGTCACTACACAACTTCTTCTTGAATATGTGATATGTAAATCAATAGCATGCTTTGAATGAATTGGGCATGAGTTCTAGCATTTGGAACTAAATGATGAAACGCCTTCTAAGTAGCAATCAAGCAAAGAATAGTGAGATCATGCAACGACTTAGAAAACAAAGATGCACAGATTTTAACTCTCCAAATAAACGTTTAAGCTCAAGTCTCACAAGGTTGTAGCGTTAGTTTGAGTTACTTCCTTCAAGCATGTTACAAAAACTAATTTTTCATTTATGATTACATGTGAATTCATAAGCTATAACCACAACCAAGCATAAACCAAAGAGTAAATCAAACTTTTATCCATGTTTATAACTTTCTTTTAACCGTCATGCAATTACAAACCGAATCCTCATCATTGTGTTGGAAAGTACCCTAAGACACAAACAAACACACAAAAACAACTCTTTTTGGGTTTTTTTAAAACAATTTTTCAATTTTTTATGGGATTTTCGGATTTTTGACACAAAACACACTAAAACACACCAAAACAGCTTAAAAAGGCTAAAAAAAACAGTGAAAAACAACATTAGAAATTATGAGTGAGAAAATCCTACGAATTTGCATCAAAACACTTTGGTTTCCCCCCCACACTTAAATCAAACATTGTCCTCAATGTTTCAAGCATAGACTAACACAAATAATCAACAAACAAACAAAACAGCAACTAAGTAATTTAACATGGCATAATTGAAAACAACAACAAAGAGAAGGGTTTAGAAACGCAAATCTGGAATTTGGAGTGCTCTCTAGGTCTTCCTTTGTTGCATGCATGGGTTGCCTCCCAAGTAGCGCTTGCTTTAACGTCGTACAGCCGGACGAAGAACCCATTCACTCCTCAATGGAGTCCACGGCATGTAAGGGAATGTCATCCACGGTATGCTCCTCAAAGTTCTCGTAGTATGGCTTCAAACGATGCCCGTTTACCTTGAATTCGTGTCCCGTTTTCAAGCTTCGGATTTGGACTGCACCATGAACAAAAACGTCAGAAATAACAAAAGGTCCAATCCACTTGGAACGTAACTTACCGGGAAACAAACGTAAACGGGAATTGAACAATAGCACTTTCTGCCCAATTGCGAACGTTTTGCTTCTAATCATCTTATCATGGAACGCCTTGGTCTTTTCCTTGTAAATGCTTGCGTTCTCGTATGCCTCATGCCGTATCTCATCAAGCTCATTCAATTGGAACTTTCGGTGACTTCCCGCTTCATCGAGGTTCATGTTAAACTTCTTGATGGCCCAATGAGCTTTGTGTTCCAACTCAACAGGGAGATGGCACGGTTTGCCATAGACAAGCCGAAAGGGGGACATTCCAATGGGTGTCTTGTACGCCGTACGATACGCCCAAAGTGCATCATCTAACCGTAAACTCCAATCCTTCCTCGTTGGCCCAACAGTCTTTTCTAGGATTTGCTTGATCTCACGGTTGGAAACCTCGGCTTGGCCATTAGTTTGAGGATGATAAGGCGTAGAAACCTTATGATTGACATTGTATTTCCTCAATAATGCCTCAATGGTCCGGTTGCAAAAGTGTGACCCTCCATCACTAATGATCACTCGTGGCATGCCAAACCTTGCAAAAATGTTAATTCTAATAAAATCTGCAACCACTTTAGAATCATTAGTCCGGGTAGCTTTTGCTTCCACCCACTTTGACACATAATCAACCGCAAGCAAAATATATATACAACCATACGAAGAAGGAAAGGGACCCATAAAATCAATACCCCAAACATCAAAAATTTCAACATTTAGGATAGAAACCTGCGGCATTTGGTCCCTAGCACCAATGTTACCCATTCGTTGGCATTTATCACATGTTAAGCAAAAAGTTCTAGCATCCTTAAAAATACTAGGCCAATAAAATCCACATTGTAATACCTTAAGGGCAGTTCTTTGTGTGCCAAAGTGCCCACCACATGCATATGTGTGACAAAAACTTAAAATTGAACGAAATTCAGAATTATGCACACAACGACGAACAATTTGATCCGGGCAAAATTTCCACAAATATGGATCATCCCACACATAAAACCGTGCATCATGCCTAATTTTATCACGTTGGTGCCTAGAGTAAGTGCTTGGAATTCGTTTTGTCACCAAAAAGTTCACCAAATCAGCATACCAAGGCTCACTAACCTTTATGGATAGCAATTGTTCATCGGGGAATGTCTCCAAAATCGGCAGAGCCTCCTCATTATGCACCATTCGGCTCAGGTGGTCAGCCACTACGTTCTCACTTCCCTTTTTGTCACGAATCTCTATGTCGAACTCTTGAAGTAGCAATATCCACCGAATTAGCCGTGGCTTGGCCTCCTTTTTGGTGAGCAAGTATTTCAGTGCTGCATGGTCAGTGAAAACAATTACTTTAGTACCAATTAGATGTGATCTAAACTTATCTAAAGCAAAAACAACGGCAAGAAGTTCTTTTTCTGTAGTGGAATAGTTCAATTGTGCATCATTCAACGTCCGTGAGGCATAGTAGATGACGTGTGGCTTTTTGTCCTTCCTTTGTCCCAAAACAGCCCCTACAGCGTAGTCGGACGCATCGCACATAAGCTCGAAAGGTAGGCTCCAATCCGGTGGAACAATGATGGGTGCCGTGGTCAACAACTCCTTGAGTTGATTGAATGATGCCGTGCACTCCTTGGTGAATTCAAACGCCACTTCCTTTTGTAGGAGACGGCAAAGAGGTTGTGCAACTTTTGAGAAATCTTTGATAAACCTACGATAGAAACCTGCATGGCCAAGAAACGAACGAACCTCTCTAACCGAAGTCGGAGAGGGTAAGTGACGTACAAGATCTATCTTTGACTTATCAACCTCAATGCCGTTTTCAGAGATAATATGACCTAAAACAATGCCTTGTTTAACCATGAAATGACACTTTTCCCAATTAAGCACAAGGTTAGTTTCAATGCAACGTTTTAAGATCAAACCAAGATTATGCAAGCAATCATCAAAAGAATCACCAAACACGCTAAAATCATCCATAAACACTTCAATGATCTTTTCAACATAATCAGAAAATATGCTCATCATGCATCTTTGAAATGTAGCAGGTGCATTACATAAACCAAAAGGCATGCGACGATATGCAAATGTACCAAAAGGGCATGTGAAAGTGGTTTTTTCTTGGTCCTCGGGTGCAATGACAATTTGATTATAACCGGAATAACCATCAAGAAAACAATAGAAAGCATAACCGGCTAACCTTTCAAGCATTTGGTCAATGAACGGCAATGGAAAGTGATCCTTCCTTGTGGTGGCGTTTAGCTTCCTATAATCGATGCACACCCTCCAACCGGTTTGAATGCGCGTAGGAACAAGCTCATTCTCGGCATTAGCTACCACTGTCACTCCGGACTTCTTTGGAACGCATTGAACGGGCGAGACCCACTTACTATCCGAGATTGGATAGATTACTCCACAATCCAAAAGCTTGATTACCTCTTTCTTCACAACTTCCATCATCGGAGGGTTGAGACGGCGTTGAGCCTCTCGAGATGTTTTGGACCCCTCCTCCAAAAGTATGCGATGCATGCACGTTGTTGGGCTAATTCCCTTGATATCAGCCAAAGTCCACCCAATTGCCGTTTTGTACTCCTTAAGCACTCGCACCAATTTGCTCTCTTCTTGTGCCGTGAGTGATGATGAGATAATGACGGGCAACGTCTCATCCTCTTCCAAGAAAACGTACTTCAAGTGACTAGGCAACGGCTTAAGTTCAAGTGTAGGTGGCTGCACAACTGAGGGAAGCATTTTATTAGCCGAAACTGAACTTAAAATAGGGTCTGAATACTTACCAAATTGTGATGGCAATGACTCGAGGGCAGCCACCATCTCCATGACATCTTCACTAGGGGGCACGGAAAAGGACTCCTCATTCTTGGTGGCTGTTTCAATGTTGTTCATGTCCATTCCTTGTGCAATGACCAATTCAAGTGCATCGTCCTTCAAATTGTCAAAATGGTCCTGCGCCAAAGAATCAATTACGTCAATAGCAAAACATGAATGATTTTCATTAGGAAACTTCATAGAATCAGAGAGATTGAAATTAATAACTTCCCCATCAAATTCCATCGTCAAAGTGCCATTGTATACGTCAATCTTCGTACGCGCAGTTTTCATGAATGGCCTTCCAAGGAGGATGGGCAAGGAAGGGGCATGGTCTGATTCATCCATCTCAAGTACATAGAAATCCGCCGGAAAGATCAAATGGTTAACCTGCACTAGAACATCCTCCAAAACTCCCTTTGGATAGGCATTAGATCTATCGGCCAATTGTATAATCACACCATCATTTTTCAACTCTCCTAGGTTCATAGATGCATAAATTGAATATGGCATAACATTTATTGATGCACCTAGGTCTAGCATGGCAGATTCAAACCTAGTATTACCAATGACACAAGGAATCGTAAAACTACCCGGATCTTTGCATTTGGGGGGCAGTTTACGTTGCAAAATGGCTGACACATTCTCACCTACTTTCACAACTTCCTTGGTCGAAATCCTCTTTCTTGTGGTGCAAAGTTCCTTCAAGAACTTGGCGTACCTCGGGACTTGCTTGATTGCGTCCAAAAGGGGAATGTTGACTTGAACTTTCCGGAATGTCTCTAGAATGTCCTTTTCCGCTTCTTCTCTTTTTGTTTGCTTAAACCTATTTGGAAAAGGAGCATTTGAAGGAAAAACATTAGTAAGAACTGAATTTGACATGTTCTTACCTTCCTTAGACGAATTGGATAGTTTAGGTCCACTTAAAGCTTGCGGTATTGATGTGTCCACCCTTGTCGTGGCCTTCCCTTGTTCCTCCTCTTCAATTATCAACTCCTCCACCTCGTTAGAACGTGATTTGGAAGGTTCGGGGTCAGATCCTACTTGCTTCCCACTCCGCAAAGTTATGGCTTTTGCAGATTCGAAACCACCCTTTGGATTCACTACGGTATTGCTTGGTAACTTGCCTTGCTCACGAAACTGTCCCATAAACTCGGCAATTTGCCCAATTTGTTTCTCCAAATGGTCCACTCTTTTGTCTCGGTTTTGCATAGCCTTAGTTTGATCTTCCTGCCCAAGAGACAATTTAGTTAGTAACTTAAGGAGTGTATCATTGTCAAGAGACGTACCTGAAGAGCTTGAGGCAGATTGGGGTTGGTTTTGAGGTTGGCCGTATGGCTTGGGGAAGAACCCCGGGGGTTGTTGCCTAAAGCCTCCTTGGTTTTGAGTTTGTTGGGGCTCCCTCCACTTGAAATTTGGGTGGTCTCTCCAACCGGGATTATATGTGTTTGAATATGGATCATTCCTTGGTTGGTTTTGATTTTGGAATCCAATGGAATTAGCGTTCTCCCATCCACCGTTTTCAATTAATTGAGGACACTTATCAGAAGGGTGTCCTTGGATGGAACATACGCCACAAACACTAGGTCCTTGTACTTTCATCCCCTCGGCCAACTGAGAAACAATAGAAGTAAGGTTAGCTAATTGGGATTGAACATCGGGTGTAGAACTTACCTCATTCACTTGTGGCCGTGAGGGGTCTCTTTGTCCAACACCTTCGTATTGTTGTGCATTATGTGCTCGGTTGGCAATTAGAACTTTTGCAGCCCCCGGAGTTTTATCCACCAACGCACCTCCCGCCGCGGCATCAAGCATTTGGCGTTCCATGGGAAGGAGTCCTTCGTAGAAATATTGAATGAGCAGCTCCTCCTTCATTTGATGCTGTGGACATGAAGCAACAAGTGATTTAAAACGTTCATAATAAGAAGGAAACGATTCACCTTGATTTTGTTGGATGCCACTAATCCGTTTCCTCAAGAGAATGACTCTTGAAGTTGGGAAAAACTTCTCCAAGAAAGCTCTTTTCATACTATCCCAAGATGTAACCGTTCCGGGTGCTAACTCATAAAGCCAATCCTTCGCCTTTTCCAAAAGTGAGAATGGAAATGACTTCATCATCAGAATGTTCCCATCGACATTGACGGGTGTCATGCTCGAACAAACCACCTCGAACTCCTTGAGATGCTTGTTGGGATCTTCCATGGACAGCCCATGGTATTTTGGAATGTGGTGCAACAAGCTTGATTTCAACTCGAACTCAGCAGTCTTGCCTAGGGCAGCCGCGGGGTATTGAATGCATAATGGTGCGGCATTGGTCAACCCCGAGGCCGAGAGCTCTTTAATGGTCCGATTGTCCGCTGCCATAACTTCTTCTTTTACTTCTTCAAACTCAGATTCGTCCTCTGAACTTGAACTAGGTTCACTAGGTTCGCTAGGTTCGGGATGCCTCCTCTTTCTTCTCAAATCACGTTCAAAATCGGCGTTAAAGTCCAAGATATGCACAGTTTGAGAACTCCGCGTCATGCATTAGTACCTAAACCAAGAAAACCAAACAAAATAAGAAAACTAGGTAAAACACATAAACACAAATATAAATAAAAACACAAACAAAAATAAAGGGATTAGCAAAGTTGCTAATCCCCGGCAACGGCGCCAAAATTTGATGCGAGAATTATACGCACACAAATTAAACCCTCTTTTTATCAATTGTAGTATATGTATAAGTAGGGATCGTTCTAAACCGGGGATTAGGAGGGCTTGCTAAAACCTCTAAACTAATTCAAAAACATAAAAACAAAGTTAAAAAAAATGTAAATAAAAGACTTTAAAACAAGAAAGTAAAAGGGGGATTTGGATTTGGTGAAATTGAACAATTAAACTTGTAAAACAAAACAGATTTTAAAACGAAATTGGTTTGAATGAATGGATGGAAGGCTAGCTAAGGGGTTCTTCTCCACACATGTCTTGCTTGCATACAAAATGATTTCTAATTGTATTTCAATAACTTATGAATTCTCAACGCCCCAAATTAACCATGAATTGCATAGATTAATTCTCAGATTTTCCTTAAGTTAATGGATTGGATGATTGCATACGACAACCCAAGGCATTCCCCACAAGTTCCCTCAATGAATTGCATATAAAAGAGATACAAGCAAGAATCATTAAGTTCTATGAAAATCATAAGCATTGACGAGGCACTTGTTACTATGAATTGCATGAAACTTATGCCAAGAATTTACTTAACATGATTGTGATCAACAACCTTTACTACTTGTGAATATAAGTTCATAACGATTAGGTGAAATTCCCTTATATCCTAGCATTCAATTTATGCATGAAGATTAAGCGTGCACTCTTAACAACCATACATAAATAAGTTATAGTTCAAGAAGATAAGTAAATTGAAATCACAACTTATGAAACACAATTAAAAGTAATCAAATTATATAGCAAGCAAGAACATGGTTTCGAATCCCCCCCTTAGCTAAGGGGGGTTTAGTTCCTCATAAGCATAAAACAAAGATAAACAAATTTAGACATTGAAAACAAAAGAAAGAAAACACCTAAACGTTCCAACGATCCTTGTTGGATAGCAAGCACGTCTAAGAGCTTTCCTCTTCTTCTTTGCCGTGCCTCAAGGGTGGAATGATGTTGAAGGGTTGGTTATATGGAGGATTGGATGGGAGGAGTTTAGATATGTAGGGAGAGGCAAGGGAAGGCTTGTAGAATGGTTGATTCTTGGATGATTTGAATGAGGTTGCTACCATGGGTATTTATAGGAGAATGATGGACTTGTTTAATGCTTGTTTAATGCAAATTTCTGGTGGGAATCAAAGAAAAGCCACGGCAAGAATGGAAAATTGTTGGTGATGGTAGGTTTTGAGTCATCCACTTCACATGTCATGGTGAACTAAGCATTGCATCATCCACTCAAATGTCATGGTGATCTAAGCATTGCATCATCCACTCAAATGTCATGATGAGCTAAGCATTACATCATATTTTTAGGCCCATTGCAAACAGATTTTTGGGCCTCTTTGCATCAAATTCTTGGGCTTCTTTGCATCAAATTCTTGGGCTTCTTTGCATCAAATTCGTCCATCCTCATGCCTCCATGCTTGTACTATCCAATCTTGGCCCAAAATTGCTCTAGAATGCTCCAAATTGCTTCTTATTGCATACTTTGACATATAAACCTATAAACACACGAAAATGACTTTAAACACTATAATAAATACTAAATAATAACCAAAATGCAAGAAAACAAGCAAGCTAAGTCGCATAAATATGCTCCTATCACCTTCATTCCTTGCTTCTTGGCTCCATGGATTTCTTGGAGGAGGATGGTAGAATGGATTCTCCAAGTTCCCAAGAAAATGGAACCTCTAAGCATCCACACCAAGGTGAGCATTTATAAGAGATGAGTGACCTTGGAGAAGCATTAGATGCTAGTTAATCCCCTCCAAGGGGGCCGACCACTTAAAGAGAAAAAGGAGAGAAGTGTTCTCATCTTTTCTCCTAAACAAAACCCTAATGAAGAAAAGGCTATAAAGTCATATTTATACCTACCTTCATTGGAGTGGCAAACTTGTAATAAGTCCAAAAACCACTCCATCCTCTATGTGGCCGGCCTCTTAGGGTCTTTAGGCTATTTTGGGCCCTCTTGAAACTTTATTCATTAAGTTGTCATACAACTTAAGTCAATGGGCTTGATGTTCGAAGCCCATTGGGCCTTGAGGCCCAAAACTAACCCGAGGTCTATAACGAACTTATTCGTTTAATTAATTAACATATTAATTAATCCTAGCCATAAATAATTAAACCATTTAATCATTCTTACTCATCTCCGTTGTTTCTTCAATCTCTACCTTACACGGTGTACGATCCATTAGGTTCCTTTTAGCGAGGCAGTGGGCGATTAAAACTCTTTCAAATCGATTATGAATTGAAACTTACTTTCAATTCTCCCTTTAGTGATTACTCACTATTAGAGCTTCCACAAACCATGAGTGACACCTAGCAGTATGTCATGGCTACCCAAGCTAATCAGAAGAGGTGGAGAACCGATTCAGTTTAGGATTACAATGCAATACGGTCTTTCTCTAATACAACACTCTTGACCACATTGTTTGGTTTGATAGTTTATTCATCTCTACTATCCAATGTGATTCATTTACTTATATGATTACTTTGAATGTGATTCGGAACGACTTTCCAAATCTCATTCATACTCTGGCCAGAGATTCTAAATCATATCATAGAGTATTCTCCCTCAAACAGTTTGAAGGTTAGAGATCCCTTGTTGCGCATTCACTTGCCTCCATGGCTAAGTGACTTAACCCCAACTATGCCTTGGACACCCTCTGATAGAGCGACATTGACATAGTCAAAGATCAAGGACCTAACCACAAGACAACTATGATGCCTCAGGTCAAAGGACTACTTTGCATTATCCCAACCATGAGTTCTCATGTGACATGAGTATGAGAAATCCTCGTTGATCGTGTTTAGTGGACTCCTTCTCTATTGAGCACCTACATGCTTGTCTTGGTGTCAGTCACACCAATGACTCGAGACCAATCACTCTCCCTAAGAGAAGACATAGCACATACTGAACTTAACGGACTGTCAATGCCCAATTGGCAATCCTATGATCAGGAACCTTTAGGATATGTATAAGAAAGAGAATGGTCTCATGAATCTAACTTCTTTAGATCACATTCTCTCGATTGCATATTCCTTGGACTTATTGTTCAAGCATAACAAAGAGACATTCAATGATTGACTAGATTCATAATCTAATACATTTACGCTTCCAATACGTTACTCTAATTCTTCCTCATTCTTAAGGAATCCATCCTTAGTATTTCTCAAATACTTAAGGATTCACTTGACAGTTGCCATGGTTCTGATCCTGGGCTTGCATTGGTATCGTCTTGTACTGATCTTAGTACAACTCATATCAACGTTTTTCATACAATATGAAATACGTAAATTACCTTTCCGCATATGCATAAAGGATTCCTTTTATGCATTAATTCTTTGGGAGTCAAAAGGGTACGTTCCCTTTGTGAAGAGCAACTTCCTAGTCTTACTAGGATTGTCCCTTTTATTGAAGTTTATCATCACATGAGAAACTTCCTGGCATCTTTTGTCTATCACTAGGGATTGATATAATCCAATTATATCCTGAAATCTATCATTATAGATTTCCATCCCATGTATATAGACTATGTCTCCCATATACATTCTATCATTATAGAATGTTTAAGTCATAACTTTAACGAAGAAGAATTCCTTTCATTTCCAAAATTAATATATATCGTATATATATGTTCAAATTTAGGAATATGAGTAACTCCTACTAATCTTTTGTAAACCTAGTAAACAAAAGATTCATTTACATCTTTATGAGAAATCAAATGATTTGATCCTTTTCTCATAAGATGTTTATAGCTCCCACTAGCTTGCTGAGATTCATGATGGATGGATCTCTACAACTTACACGTCTTGTAATTCCTAGTTTTAGACGTATATTATCAAGACTATCTTGATAATGGTTTCGGAAACCCACATTATGTCCAAACATTGAATCACCCTTTAGTTGTAGCAAGCAATCTTCGAATTAATAGAAACCAAGACTATATCAAAGATGGTTTCTTCCAAGTCAACCAATCTCGTTGATTGTAGTCACCTTAAGCTACCAATTAGCTTTGAAGGTTTCATTATTTCGAATCGAATGGTTTTATACCATTTTCTTGAGTATATGTCGTACATACACTCAATGTAGTCATAAGGATATCCATTCTTATTTCTTTCGAATTAAGAGATGTAACTCTATGACATAGTCATAAAGTTCAAACCATTCAACTGAGATGGTTTATAGATCCTTCTCGACTACCTTGGAGCTAGTGGTGTAGGAACTAGGTTGTTATATTTGTTGATTATCATCTTGTCTCTCAAAGAACCCACTCTTTGAGTTCTATCTCTCGTTCATTTGCTTTATCTTAGGCAAATTCTGTTGTAGGATTATAATGAACGACCCAACAAACAACCTTTGTTAGTTGGTCCATAGATATGATATCCAAATGTTAATTTAAGGATATCCCACAAGATTATTCTCAAACAAATATTGCTTATTAGCACAAAACCCAAATCTTAACTCAATTAAGATTTGTCTTTCTTTCCAACTACATCTTATGGAGTCATGAAAATTTTGGAAGATATTCTAATTGACAATCATATTGTCTTAGAAGTATATATATATATATATATATATATATATATATATATATATATATATATATATATATATATCCTATATATGGGTTATTTGATAATATCCAACGAACTAAATCTTATTCTTGTTCGTTCTTCTCCCAATGGAGAAGCCCATTATCTTATGATGCTACTTTCCTTGATATCTTTCAAGGAAACTCTTCTAAAGTGTCCTTTTTCCTTGGATCAAATCTAAGGAGGTGAATACCTTAGACGTCTTACTCATCAACTTACATTCTTGAATTCTTTGAAACCTTTTGCAAAGTATTCGGATTCGTGTTTATTCAAAATAAACGATAGTCCAACCGAGAGCGATCTTCGGTGGATGTCTTACAACATGAGTAGTATTATGTTGTGGAAAAGTGCCTCTAACATCTAAGTGATTTAACCTCAACATCTTTGTGATTCTTTCTTCTTTCCAAAAGAATAAAGATTCGAACATTTCGCCTCTATACAATTTTTAACAGGAAGGCATTGGATCCGGATCTAACGATCCAAAGCATCCATCTATGACCAACTCGCAATTTATGTTTTAGAGGTGTCACAACTCAGTGGGATTAGTCACTACCTTGTAACCTTTTGGGTTTTAAGCATCGTCATATTCTAAAACAGTTAACACTACCACATTATCTCTATTATAGAGACAATGAATTAGATTACAATAATCCAACCATTCATTAATAAAGAACATTGTTTTGTCAAACAAAGCATTCATCCATCTCTTATAGTCATGGAATTAAGTTCCTTATTCAAATTGGGATGTAAAGACAATCTTTGTTTTTCCAATTTCTTTGGTAGTTCATATGAGGAAGCAAGCACCTTTTGCTTTCGCAGAGATCTATATCTTATTCACGTTTTGAATGTGAAGTACTTTCTCTTCTCTCATTTATCTTCTACTTCTTATTAGCCACACTTTTACAACGATTGTAAAACATAGTTACTAATACAGAATCAAGCATTCAAGTAGAAGAACCAACTGTTTTGAATTATTCAAGAACAATTTACAACACCTTCGAAATGTGTGTTCTTGACACTTGCAAGACATTTCTTGCAAATACCCCTTCCAATGTCCATCCTTTCATAAAGAAAGTTTGTTCCCTTTGAGTTATTTCGCCTTCTTCATTTGACTTCTCCATTGACTACAATAGTCATGGTCCCTATACTCCCACTATCTCTCTTGAAACTTATTTCAATTGTGTTATACACATCAAACGATTTGGAGAGCATGCGGTTATTGTTCACTATATAGTTTACAATAAACTTATTAAACCATTTGGATAGGGACTCAAATGTGAAGTCCTTGCCTAGTTTCCGTCTCTAGAAGTGGGTCAACACTTTTACACTCAATGATTCAAAATCATCATAAGTCCATGTTGATGGACTATTTTTGTCAACCGACCATTATGTTCCAAACATAATAAAAAACTTTCAAGAGTTGTTCAAGGCAACTCTCATTTCTTCATACAACAATTTGTAAGTGAAGAATCATGGCACATAAAGTGTCCATGCCCTTGTGCTTTCTTCTCAAGTTCTTTGTTGGTGTAACAAAGAGACAAGCACTAGTGTTTGCGTTGTCCTCTTTATGATAGACTTATCTAACATGTTCTTCCATTGATACATTATCAATAGGAAGATTGTGAGGATGAGACTACTTAGGCACTTTTACAATCCATTCAAGACAATCTATGGGATTGTGGTACCAAGTTGGGAAACTAAAGCGTTCGGCTTTTCTTTGTCAAGTTTTGGATAGCGTTTGCAAATATATTGGTAAACAAATACATAACAAATATAAATTGATTGATTTTAAGCTATTTGATCCTGGTCTTTAAATCAAATAGCACCACCCACTATTTTTAACAAATTTCATATCCCTCATTGGAATTCGAGAGTTTTGGAGGAAACTCTTAGTAGGGTATGGGAGACTCACTATTACCAAGCCCACCTCACAATAATATGATGTTGGCTAGCAAAAATAATAATGAGAGAGTACGCTTACTCATTTACATCTAATGTAAGAACCCATCTTATTTGGCCTCTAGAGAATGATGCATCACAATGATATGATGTTGGCACCATTGCACTTAGTTAAGTCATTCCCACCATGCAAGTTCAGGTAGGGGTTCAAGAACAACCTCACAATGATATGATGTTGGCACCATTGCACTTAGTTAAGTCATTCCCACCATGCAAGTTCAGGTAGGGGTTCAAGAACAACCTCACAATGATATGATGTTGATCATTCTTGTTGCCTACCTTCACAACATCATGTATGCATATAGAACTCCTCCTGAGTGTAAGCACATACTTTGTACTCCCCCATGATAGGGTGAAATCGGTGTATGAGTCACAAACGATTGGAGACTACCACGGTGGAAGGCCACGAAAGAGTGTTCAAAGCACTCCCACGTTTGTCAACTTAATATTGGTTTAGTTGAGGGTTTTAGGTCTATCACAATAAGCATGCTTTCAATCACATTAAAACATTTTGGTCCTATTACAACTATTGGTCCATGTGATTGATTTAGTAGTATATAATACTCCCACTATGCTTTTAAAACGGTTTTTAAAGCAAGACTATATGGTACTACTAACATAAGATTTGCATTCTTTTGATGGACTATATAGTTGCCTTAGGGCCTTAGGATGACTATGAACCTTTGATTTGATCCAACACGAGCCTAGTGTTGGATCTCCGTCTCGGGATGGTGATTGATTTTAGTTACGTTTTTAATCATATTAAGGCGTATTTTCTTATTGGGCGTTAGACCCAACTACTCCAATTTCATGCATATCGAATAAAACAAGAAAGGAGTACTTCAAAGTAAAGAAGAGCTTATGCTCTTTTACAACAATTGATCAAATCAAATTACTTTAAAGTAAAGAAGAGCTTATGCTCTTTTACAACAATTGATCATATCAAATTACAACCAAAATTTAATCTACACATTCCCATGGTTCAAACAAATTTGAGAGACGGCCTTTCATATAGCTCAATTATCGTAGGCTTAGGTTCATAATCACCCTTTCTTAATTAATTAACGCTTTAACTAATTAAACTTGAATGCAACATTTTTCATTTGGTTTTTGTATCCATAGAATTGATTTAAATAGAGCTAAATGAAATGAAAATCCAATTCTCATTCAAAGAGACAAAACTATTTTGTTCTCATCTAATTTGGGCCAAAAAGCAATAACCTCAACCATTGGGCTATATTGCAAAACATAAACTTTTGGGGTCACTTTGTAAGAACACAAAAGTCCACTACTTCATGTAATTACAACTAGAACCCAAAAATTTCAACAAATTCAAAATCTTCATTAAAGGAGCAAAACATTTTGTCCTTTAGTGATTTTGGGCCTTTACGTAAAAACGTAAACTTTCGGGTCAAAGTACAAAAACACAAAAGTATCAAAACTTTATATAATTGCATAAAAGCCCCAAAAGTACCCTATTTTAATAGGGTGGCCGGTTGGTGAGTGAGAGAGTGTCAAAAACTTTTGAATTTTAAACAAAAGTGAAAGGTGATGGGGTGTGTAAGTTGATGTGTAGGTTTGAAAAGGGGATGGAAGTGTGTAAGTGATTGGTATGGTGTGAATAGTAAAATAAGTGTGGGTGTGTAAGAAAAGTACCAATCGCTTATTTGAAAAACAATCATATCATCTATCACAAACAAAATTAAATAATAACCAAACACCTTTTTGAATCAAAATTCACAACCTTTTTGTTCTTGTCAAGAACATATCAAGAACAATGAAGAACATCCATGAAAACCCATAAGAGCTCCATGAACATTTTTCACCCAAAACCATCCCAAAAACTCTCAAACTTAAGGGAAATAACATATTACCAAACTAGGGTACTTAGGGGTTCCAAAAGTCACTTTAAAACACTTTTAACAAGACAAACATGAACCCAAAAATCCACCCTTTGGATTTGGCCGAATTTCCCCAAAAACATGGCACCAAATTTTAGCTCCAAAATTCATGCTCATATGAACTACATCTACAACATTTGAGATGGAAAATTTTCTAACAAAATTTACATTCAAAGAAGCAAGAATAAAGCTTGTAACAATTACAACATTCAAATCACAAACTATGAACTACAAAACCCAAAAGGATTCACCAACTACTAGACCTAGGCTCTGATACCACTTGAAGGATAATTTGTGAAAAACAAGTTCATTTGAGCAACATCAACAACATGCAATTAACATTTAAAGGCGGAATCATGTTTATATGCACTCAAAAACAAAACTTAACCCATGAAATTCAAAGCCTAGTAGATAGGTGAACCAAGACTCAACTCAAAATAAAGTGAGTTGAGAAATCTTATACCTTTGTTGATTCCTCTTTGCATAAGCAAAGGCTAATCACCCAAGGAGAGGGCCTTCATTCCTTGTTTCTTGGCTCCATGGATTTCTTAGAGGAGGATGGTAGAATGGATTCTCCAAGTTCCCAAGAAAAGGGAACCTCTAAGCATCCACACCAAGGTGAGCATTTAGAAAAGATGAGTGACCTTGGAGAAGGATTAGATGCTAGTTAATCCCCTCCAAGGGGGCCGGCCACTTAAAGAGAAAAGGGAGAGAAGTGTTCTCATCTTTTCTCCTAAAGAAAACCCTAATGAAGAAAAGGCTATAAAGTCATATTTATACCTACCTTCATTGGAGTGGCAAACTTGTAATAAGTCCAAAAACCACTCCATCCTCTATGTGGCCGGCCTCTTAGGGTCTTTGGGCTATTTTGGGCCCTCTTGAATCTTTATTCATTAAGTTGTCATACAACTTAAGTTAATGAGCTTGACGTTCGAAGCCCATTGGGCCTTGAGGCCCAAAACTAACCCGAGGTCTATAACGAACTTATTCGTTTGATTAATTAACATATTAATTAATTCTAGCCATAAATAATTAAACCATTTAATCATTCTTACTCATCTCCGTTGTTTCTTCAATCTCTACCTTACACGGTGTACGATCCATTAGGTTCCTTTTAGCGAGGCAGTGGGCGATTAAAACTCTTTCAAATCGATTATGAATTGAAACTTACTTTCAATTCTCCCTTTAGTGTTTACTCACTATTAGAGCTTCCACAAACTATGAGTGACACCTAGCAGTATGTCATGGCTACCCAAGCTAATCAGAAGAGGTGGAAAACCGATTCAGTTTAGGATTACAATGCAATACGGTCTTTCTCTAATACAACACTCTTGACCACATTGTTTGGTTTGATAGTTTATTCATCTCTATTATCCAATGTGATTCATTTACTTATATGATTACTTTGAATGTGATTCAGAACGACTTTCCAAATCTCATTCATACTCTGGCCAGAGATTCTAAATCATATCATAGAGTATTCTCCCTCAAACAGTTTGAAGGTTAGAGATCCCTTGTTGCGCATTCACTTGCCTCCATGGCTAAGTGACTTAACCCCAACTATGCCTTGGACACCCTCTGATAGAGCGACATTGACATAGTCAAAGATCAAGGACCTAACCACAAGACAACTATGATGCCTCAGGTCAAAGGACTACTTAGCATTATCCCAACCATGAGTTCTCATGTGACATGAGTATGAGAACTCCTCGTTGATCGTGTTCAGTGGACTCGTTCTCTATTGAGCACCTACATGCTTGTCTTGGTGTCAGTCACACCAATGACTCGAGACCAATCACTCTCCCTAAGAGAAAACATAACACGTACTGAACTTAACGGACTGTCAATGCCCAATTGGCAATCCTATGATCAGGAACCTTTAGGATATGTATAAGAAAGAGAATGGTCTCATGAATCTAACTTCTTTAGATCACATTCTCTCGATTGCATATTCCTTGGACTTATTGTTCAAGCATATAACATTTATATGAGACAGCTTAAAACAATAATCTTTACCCTTTATATTAAACCAGATTAGTTTAACATGTGAAATGTCCGTGAAGTATCATCATATGATTAGTTTTAAGGCACATTTCCAACAGTACGACTTATCGATTACAATCTCGGCCGCATTTACACTGGCATATTGGGAGTCTTCACCTTCGGTTGATGCATAACTGACCGAAGGTTTTTTGTAAATTGTTCCTCGAGTTGGGGAGTTTGATATCTTCTCTTCTCAGAGTAGATAATCATATTTCTTGACATGTTGAGCCAATTAGTACATATCCCGAAAGTTTTCCCCCAAGAACTTCTTTTTGTACTCCACGTCCAAGCAGTTCAAAGCGATTCTCACGAATTCAACTTCAAGGAGAGGCACTCGACACCAATTTCTGGCCGACTTAAACCTCGTTAAGTATTCCATTGGTGACTCATTAGATGCTTGAGCCATTCTGGCCAATCAAGACACTGACATCTCCATTCCCGGCCGATAGAACTGCTCATGGAATTTCTCGACAAGTTCTTCCCAACTTTGGATGGAATTGGGGGGAAGATTGATGTACCACACAAATGCCGAGCCTGTTAACGAAAAGTTGAACAGCCGTAACTTATGAAAGTCACTATTAACATCTCCACATTGCACAGTGAAACGAGCCACATGTTCTAAAGAAGATAGACGATTTTCCAGCGAAAAGGCTGAAATCTAGGATTTTGAAGCCTTTCAAATACTTGAACTGCTCTACATAAGCTGGGTATGGATGAATGAATTTTGGGAATTTCAGCCCCTTTTCCAAGGCTGAATCGATCATCTTTTAAACTTTAACCAAACTAGCAAACGGCGTTTCTACCTTGAATTCATTCGCTTTGCGCTCGACTCGCTATTTTTCTCTAAATCAACCGTTTTAAGTCCAGCAGATCCTGCTTCGGCCATTGACGCTGGTATTATATTACTCTTTGGAGTAGATTGTCTCTACTGATCAGCAAATCTCATATTTCGAGTATTACTAACTAAGACCTCGAGCAATCTGGTGTGCACGGTGCTGTAACTGCACACTTCCTCTAGTATCCTTTTTATTTCTGCCGAGATTGTTCCTCAAGTCATCTTCGGAAGAACGACCTGGTTGGTGGATCGGCTTCGCCACCGTCCTCGTCATAATCCTCTAACTCCCTTTCGACAAGACATCCTTTTGTAGCTTTGGTGAGGACTCCTGTATCACGAAGCGATTCGCCGATAATAACTTCCTTTTCTCAGCGCGTGTCGGGTGTCACAACAACAATAATTTGTGCTTGTGACAAGTTTTCTAGACCCGTGTTCTGGGTCGTAGGTGTAGCAGTCGATTTTCCCATGATTGTCTTCTTCTTCACTGACTATGTTTTGAAGGGCATGAACTTCGTAGTTTTAGCACTGTGGTCCCACTGGGCATGCCAAAATGTTGACCCTAAAAACTACTAAACCTACGTGGCGCGCAGGCCGAATAACTAATGAGCTAACTACATCCTTCAGTTATGTGTGGGCCATGCCAACTCGTCGACCGAGCTCGGTCGGGGAGTAAAATATATTGATGTTGCATTGAGCGCGCGGCTGACTTCTCGATTTTACGACTACGGCCTAGGAAGGAACGCATCTCAGCCTTTGAGTTCTAGACCTAAAGACAAGGCTGCTAGTTCTATGAAGTTCACAAATCATCAGTGCGGATTCAGTCACATTGATTGTATTCGAGAAGGTATAAGCACGCTGAATTGACACCAGAGTATAAGGACACAAGTACTCAAAACAAATATATGTCATGACTGAATGTAGTTCGGCCGTCAGAATGCCAAACTCTAAATCCCACTTGTGAGTATCCAATCATAAAACAACTCAGCATTCAATGTGCCAAGCCCAATAATCTGTAACACCTCGCTTCGGCGAGAAAGCTAATGAGATGACCTCTACCAACAAGGATTCGAAAACCCTTGTTGACCGAGACTTGGATGGATAACCAATCAGCCTCGACGCAGTGCTGTTTATCCTAACTGAAGGTGCTCCGAGATCGGCTAATTCTACGACAATAGTGTTGTTTATCCAAACTGGAGATATCATCGGTTGCCTTCATAGTGTTGTTTATCCAAACTGGAGATACCACCGGTTGCCTTCACAGTGATGTTTATCCAAACTGAAGGTCTGTCGGCGAAAAGGAAAATAAAAAATCTCAAGGTTGTTGAGAGGTTTCGTGTAGAGCGAGAGTTTGTGCATGGCAGATTTGTGTGTTGAATTGGAAGGGCTTGAATGGTGCACTTCCCCCTCTATTTATAGCAACAACCCTTCTCTCGATCAAGTTAAAACTATATTCGGATTAGGACTCCTTATTCCGATCCAAACTTATCTCAGCCAGTCATACGTCCAATAGGACTTTGAACTTAGCCTTTCATCAGGTCGCATTCACTTCTAAGTTTCAGCGTCCTCATCCGGCTGAGAATCCTTATCGCATCAGGACTTAACTACCCTATCCATTCACCTTACAATAGGACTCGCCCACTTCGTCCTTATCTGGACTACTCCATTTCCTTACAGGACTTGGCCGACCTTGGCTAGGCAGCCCACGAATCGAATGTCTCATAGCAACCCTTGAGCTAAGCTTTCGGGTCGAGAACAATTCTAAACTAGGCCTAAACCAACATTTCGGGCTCAAACACATATATAATTGTAGAATAAGGGCAGATTTTGGGTACATTATTCATCAAGTCTCGCAAGGAATCGAAAATCACTTCCTGTAGATGTTGATTGTAACAAGTAAGGGAGTTTGACATTTTGGCTCATAACAAGCTTTAACTTCCCTAAAAATTTATAGCAAATTTATCCTTACAACCAACTGACAAAATCCATTAAAACAGTTCAACTATTGGTGGATGATTTGTAAGCTTATCCACATGAACTATGTACCTAATTGTTAGAGAAACTTAACAAATATCTATAGGGTACTCTAAAAGTTTTTTTTTATCAAATACTAATGATAGGGTAATGTAAGAGGAATCATCTACTTGAACCATATTATATGAAAATATTAGAGTTTTAATTGGTCATGTGATTTTATAAAGAAAATTTTATTTGAACCAAATTACCATACTCTACAATCCACTTATACATTAGATGTGAATCATCTTTTGAACCTATTGTACAATGATGATATGCCATTAAAACTAAAACTTTTTTTTTATCCATAACTCCATATTCAGTAATTGGCTCACCATGATGCAATGAGTTTGGAATGCCTTATTTAAGGATTCAAATATGATGAAAATGCTTGAGAACCTAAAGGCACAAAATCTCCCTTCCTACAGCACCTTTGCTTAAATAGCCGAATGACACAAAATGACACAAAATGAGACTTTAATCTCAATTGGTGTACCAGGAAAACTTCAGCACAACCAATTAATTTTTTCACGATTATTTTATGGGGTGGCGAATTTGAATTAACGATACAAATAATAGTGATGAGATGATGACTTAACCCAATCAAGTTTTCTCACAATTCTCCATTAATCCAATTTATAAATCATTTCAACATCCAGCACAATTTTAAGAACGAAAAAAAAAAAAGTTTTGAATACCTTAGCGCCTTAGTTGATTGGTTGTAGAAAGAGAGCAACGAAATTCGCCTGCACCGTTCAACGTTTCTCATTGCTTCGACGACTTTGTGACCTTTTAGGATTTTGATTTGGTTTCTTAGTTTTTTGATTGAGTGTAAAGATAATTTACATATGAGTTTGTTATGGTAATTTAGGTAGTAAAAATGAGTTTAAAGAGATATTAAAAGTAAATTAAATATAAAATGGGTGTAGAATGAGACAATATGGGTTTAAATAAAATTGCCCTATATAAATCAATAATCTCAGAGCTCTTCATTGTGGTTTAGACCCTCTTCGTCTCTTGCTTACTGGAGACGGTTCATATGATGTCTAAGACTTAGAATGGATTGGGTAACAAATAAAGTTCAAGGTATACTGAAGTTATATGAGAATGTTTTTTTTTTTTTTTTTTTTTTTTGAGAATATTAAGAGATTAAACATGAAAAATAAATTTATTATGCCTTTATAAAATAATCCTACCATTTCTTGTGAAGTTGAAATGAATAAGTTTCTTTAATGAGTAGTTCATATCTTTTACTTTCAAGTTTGAAACAATTTTTCATGTTTTTTTAAGATACCTTAAATACTCGAATCAAACGTTAGACACCGGAGAAGGCCTTATACTTTCTTGAGCCGTCATATGTATCAAGCACCCCACTTGATGCTGCTCCAAGCAAAGTTATAATTGCATGCATTCGAGGTTTCTGTTTAAGAAAGCTAGTTGACGAGAGTGAGTGGTGGTGTTTTCTTCGTTATTCGTTAATCAATAATCCGAACAGTTCGTCAAATATGAAAGTGGATTAATTCCCTTTCCCTGCATGCATGAAGTCGTACGATCGATCATTTGGAATTATATGCTTCAAAGTCACGTGAATTACTTTGAGACCATGGCTTTCTGCAGGTGATCAGATCACACTCATGATTTTACAAAAAGCTGGAAAAAGGGCACAGCATGTGAGAACATCACATGGTTCAACAAATCATCCACACAATGCTTTGAACAAAAGAACGCAGAAAATACAACCGCAGAATAAAACTAAAACACAAAAAAGAAAAGTTGAGAAATGTTGAAGGTGATATATGCATGCATCAGACGAGTGTGAGTGTGATTTCTCACCTGAGGTGGCAGATCTCTCTCTCTCTCTCTCTCTCTCTCTCTCTCTCTCTCTCTCTCTCTCTCTCTCTCTCTCTCTCTCTGTTGAACCAAAAAATACGCAGTTAGCTAGCTAGGTAGTCGCATTCATTTCACAAGGCAAAATAAAAGAAAAGTTTACTTGGAAAAGCCAAAAGTATGTATCCACAAGAAAATAAAAACAAAAATACCTTAACTGTGAAGCTACCAAGAATAGGACGTTATTATAAGTCATACATCAAAATATTGACAAACTATTATCATATTATTTTTACATGGAATTTTTGTTTTGACTCTTGAGTTTTATATGTTTATCAAAACTGATGTATAGATCATTTTAAATTCGTAATGATACTTAAAAGTTAAAATCAGATCAATTAAAGGGGATTAATTGATCCAAATCTTGTTCTTTACTACTCATTTCTAAGTTTCTCAGTCCGTTACTCATGTAAAGTAAACATGTCAACAATTTTGTACGTAATAGTTATAACAACTTAGTTGTATGGAAGAATCAAATATCTCAAGTTTGATTTGAAAAAATAAGAAAATGACACAAACAGACATGTAGATAAATCTGTCCAACTCATTGTAATTTTGCAGATAAAACCAAATTCCTAACAACCAAATCATCCCATGTTGTTAACTATTATTACTAAAGTTTTGTACTTGCAAAGATGTGAGATGTATGGTGTTAGAAATTACAGCTACCACAGATGATAGGTCTCCAATATAATTATATGGTTATGGCCCGCACGTTTTATTTGAGAGTTCTAAATTATTCATGCGGTAGCTGAAGTTCTTATGACTCTTGTACTAGTAGTACTCTATTTATTTATGCTGTGGGGTTTAGACACTGGGGCAGCTCAATGCCTATTGGCTACAAGATATTTTGTGTTTGCTTTAATGTATTTTATGTGCGGAGATTCTTATCTACAACCGATATACATTCTTATATGTTTATATTAATTTTGTTTACGTAATATGTTTATGTCACGATCGTTTATTACTCATGACAATACACTCACGCGGCGCTCAAGAATCTCTCCCTTAAGCTTTTTACAGTGGGTCGAAACAAAAAGGCATGTTACTAATGTATTGAGCTTATAGATACACTAGTAGGTTTTTAAGTGTGACTCCAACAATTACTGAACTTAAACTAGTGTAACATTAATGTTATACGTCTCAAACTCAAACTGATAAATTCCTATATATAAATATCACTCACTCAAATTACTATGAAAAGCTTTATTTGATATCCGTACTATCAGGGCCGGTCCTGAGATTTTGGGTGCCCAGTGCGAAAACTCAAAAAGTGCCCTTTTTTAATACGGAAACATATGTTTTAAAAAAAATATTTAACGAGGGCTGGAACCCAGTCGAAACTGGGGGGCTAGGCCCTCACGCCCAAATTATATTACTTGTGAAAATATACAACGGGGGGACATAGTACCTAAACCCTGACAATAAAAAATACAATCATATACAACCACTCCTAGCAAAGCTCCTTGAAATTTCAACCTTTAAAAAATTGTCTTTTGGTAAATAGGTTCAAGAGATTCAATATTTTCCTCTACACCAATATGATCATCATCAACATTTAAATTTATATCACCACCATTTTCATGGTCTTCAAACTCATTACCAACATTTTCCTCTAAATCACTACCATTTTCATGGTCTTGAGACTCATCACCAACATTTTCTTCTAAATCACCACCATTTTCATGGTCATGAGACTCCCCAACATCATTTTCCCTCAAATTTTCATCCGACTCATTCTTTGTAGAGAAAAATTTATTAAAAGATCCTCTTAAACTTTCTGCAATTTCGTTATCCTTTGCCTTTTTTTTCCTTTTCATATTACCAGAGAGTTGTTAAAATTTATTAAAAGATCCTCTTAAACTTTCTGCAATTTCGTTATCCTTTGCCTTTTTTTTCCTTTTCATATTACCAGAGAGTTGTTTCCTAAAAAACATGGCTTCGGTAATTTGTTTGCAAAAATTACCTACACATGATGTAACAAAAATTTCCTATCAAAATTATCATTCTAACACATATTATATATTATAAAAACACTAACACATATTATAACATATAAAAATTGATAAAATTGAACCTAAAAATTGGGTTTGAAATTAAATAATTCAATTCATCAATAACAACAATTCTATACATCAATTATCATATAATTCTATGTCACTTGCAAAGTTTTATATTAAATTAGGAATTGATAATTCAAATTTTAAAAATTAGTTTACCTCAAAACTCAAAAGAGTTGGTGATGAGTGAATGCATTTGTAGCCAATTTTCAATGCCCAATGAATGGTAAATGGTGTTGTCACGCAAAGCTGAGGAGGAAGGACTCCTGGCTGCGCACAGCAGCTTGCAATTGAGTCACAGTGGCACGGCAGAGCAGGGGCCCCCGGGGGGGTGGGGGTGGTGTGGAAGTGGGGAACAAAACAATAATAAATCACTATTCACTATTGCAGCTAGCCGATGGAATTTGAGTATTTGTTAGAAGTTAGGGTTAATTGGGGAGTGGGGACCGAGTGGTCCCTGTCATGACTTTTTTTTTAATTTTTTTTTATACTGAGTGACCTTTTGGCAAACTTGGGCTTTTGCCCTCCACTAGCCCCTATTTGGGCTCTGGTCCAATTTTTTTTTTAATACCTAGGTAGTTGGGTTTTTGGTTTTTGGTGCCCCCTTTATTTTTGGGCCCTGGACAGTTGTCCCTGTGGCACTGGGCCTGGGCCGGGCCTGCGTACTATGCTCAAATAAATAAAATAAAACAAGCTTTTAAACTGAGCACTGTCTGGATTATTATTATTTATTTGAACAATCCGAGGAATCTCTTTTCCTTAATTTAATTTTCTATCTTATTAGTGGTAGAAGACAAGGGAACCGAATCCCCTCCAGACCCAAATAAACTGAGTCTACTGAGCAAGGGATCTGGGCCGTTGAAATTTGATCAAACGGCTACAATTATTATAACTTTAGAGAATCCCTCTATTTGTAGCCGTTTGATCAAATTTCAACGGTCTGGATTCCTTGCCCAACAAGCTCAGCTTTATTGGGTTGGGAGGGGATCCGGTTCCAATGACAAGGTTACTTTTAAGATTTGGCCTACTTGTTTAATAATTTACAGGTACGATATATTCTTCACAAGTGACTTGAGTCAGAGTTCATTCCAGTCTTGCAAGAATAAGATTGAAAATCTGATATACCGTAGAAAAACAGGAAGAGACTTTACCTACTTTGTTTTGGTTAGAAAGTTTGTCATTGCTTGTTACATTGCACAGAGTAATTCCATAAAAGGCCATAGAAACATCATATATAATTGTTGATGTTATGTAGTAATAAGGAAGTAAGATCGACGCGTTGCTACACATGTGATTGGGCGGTATGGGTATGATCTGGCCGCCCAACACAGTAAATTGTAGATGCTAAGCAGACTTAATTCGTGTTTATGTTGTTTCATGCCATTATAGTCAATGATGAAAAAAAAATTTGGCACAATTTTCTCCATCTGAAAACTCCTGTTTACTTATGGTATTTAATCATACTTTGATTTATTCAATTCAAATATAAAAAATAAAAGTAAAAAAATACGTGAGGAAGTGACTTCCCTAAAATCTTAAGTTATTCTTTTCGGGACACCATACACACACACAAATGGCTTTTTTATTTTGTTCTTGAAAAAATGGCTTGGAAAGAAAAAAAACACAACATATACATGAAAAAAAACACAACCATATTTAAAAGAAAAATGTTTTCTAGTGTGATATAAAGTTCCTACCTACCTGATGAGATAACTTCGTCAGCAAAATTTACACCAAAATATGTCAATTGTTGTAGCCAACTAATACTCAATCAGTTGCACCAGAAGAGAAATTATTGGGTTAGGCATTATGTTAGTGGAAATTTAAGCCCAATTGCTCTGTGGATTAAAGTGGGATTATGGAAAAGATAACTTTAAACTCATCTTTACAAAGCCAAAAATTTGTAACTCATATAATTAAGAGCGTTTACTCTTGCACACGAGATCATGTATCGCATGATATTGTTTGACCTAAACAGGTGAGACCATGCTAAAATAGTTATTGACATCTTTACTTGTGCAGAAAAATCTGGCATTGCAATTGAAAATTTCTATGGCGTTCCAGAGCATAGGATTCTCCGAGCATTTTCCAAGATCTTACGTTTAAAAAATCCCATGTCTGCAAAACAATTAAAAGGAGTGCTGTAAAACAGTTAAAAGGAGGGGATTCGTTTCTGTGCAATGAAAAGGTTTAAAACTACCACAATCAAAAAATTTATACATGAATTCACAATGTAGTATGAAGCTATTGGAGCAGCCTGGTGAATGACAGTCCAGATGAAAAGGGTACAAAATTTGTATAATTCAATAAAGAACTTTTTACTCATTTGGTAATTTACAGGAAGATCATCAGATTCACAGATCCCTTCTGCAGAGAGGGCATGAGCCATGCCTTAGGAGCCACTTATCTATACAAGGCAGGTGAAACATGTGATGGCAGTGTGGCAAACTTCTTACTGTCTCTCCAAGCTGAAAATCCTGATCATGTGTAAAAAATTCACGATGTCAATAGCTAAGTTCGACACTCAGACTAATTCTCTCGCTCGTGAGCGAACGACGGTTTTTTAAGACTTTTTACCTGAAGGCAAACTGAACAGGAGACTTTCTCCCCACAAGCATCCACGTTGTTGTGGCAGGTAATTCTGATCTTTGGGATCTTTTCAACTGAATCTCCGGGCAACCCTTTGGAGCCGCCAGTGTCGAAGATGTTGGGGATCTCGTCAAAGCTTGATTCCACAGCACCCATCTGATTTAAGAACAGCAAAACGAATAGTAAATTAGTAATTAGCAGGAGTTTATGTTGCCTCACATAAGGTAAGACTGGCATCTAAGCATTGAAATTACCTGACTTTGCACTGCACTTAACATGGCGGGGCCAATCCGCTCGCGGACTAATCTACCGCTTAGGAGACTAGCAATGACATCAATCTGCATGGATTACACGAAACACGAATGAGGCACCCATAATAATGGCACTTGCTACTTAGTGTTCTAATGAACCAAACATTTGAGGCAATTGAACGGTGACCACCTAACCGTATAAATAATGGGGTCCCCAAAATCTTAATTGCTCACCAAATACAGAAGACACCCAATTCCTGATTCATCTGATTGCCAAAGAATAAGGGAAGATTCAAACACTTCAATTGAAAAAACAGCTCCTGATATTGCTCCAACTGCAGCTCCTCTCACAAATCCACTCTCAGTTTCTTGCCCTATCAAAGCTCCAGTCATTGCTCCCAACATGGTGCCCACTGCACACAAAAATTATCATTTCATTGAGTGAGAATCTTAACATAACATACAATTCTCCTCTGTATCGTTCTAATTTTATCGCACGTTCCCAAAAGGACAATATAACATACAGTTATTAGTTTCGAAAACGCGCTATGTTCCAAGGATCCAGACACAAATACACAAATATTGATGAACAAACTTTCCCCCAAAAAAAAACCCTTTTGTCATCAAGTAAAGTTTTTAACTTTGATTGGAGCCAGAATTTAACAAAACAATGGCATGTGAATTTCAACTCAATTCAATTCTCCCCACAAAAGTCAGGAATCCAAATGCATGCAATTATTGAATTCATTTCCTCTGTCACGGATACAGAAACCCAAGTGATCTTTCCTGCAGAAATTATTAATTCCGAGAGCCAAAATTCAATTCGTTGCAAAATTTACACCCTTTAACGCAACAGCAAAAGAAAGACAACAACTTTCAATGAACAAGCAGAACCAATTCAGAAAACAGAAAATAAAACAAACCTAATGCAAAGAAGAAGGTGAAGATCGCAGAGAAAACGTTCCCCAGAACCGCAGAGACGGCGAAGTTGCAGAAATCCTTGACCCGTTCGATGAAATTCCCCAACGAAAACGAATAGGAAGGAGAAAAACGAGATGGGTGCGCAATAAAATCCATTGCCATTTGCGTTTATAGAAGAAGAAGGCTTTTGGGTTTGTAGCTGGATGTTAGTTGATCTTAAAGCAAAAATATATGAATTTAAAACCCTTTTTAAACTATGAATATCGCCCTGCACATGAATATATATAAAGGGAAGAGGGATGGATGGATAGGTGTACGAAGACGAGAAAACCACATCAACCAACTCACATTTAAAGCTCTCTTTTTTTTCTTTGACATAAATCTCTCTCTCTCTCTCTCTCTCTCTATCGCTTTATCTCTCTAGGTTATTAAGCTCTGTTTTTCTTCCATTACAGCTATATTTGCTCGTGGGTAAAAGCAAATATAGGCTTTGTCGAAAAAGATTGGTAATTTTGGTATCAGAAAATACATGTGAGAGAGGAGAGAGAGGAGAGAGTCCCGATATTAAGATGCTTCTGCTTTGATAAATGATCAAGTTGTTCAAGCTGTAAAATCGTCCCACAAAACCCGCCACCTGCAAATTGATTTTTAATTTTCCATCACCCATTTTTCAACCAAGAGAGAGAGAGAGTCAAGGGTGTGGGGTTGGTTTTTCATTTGGGGTGTGATATCCACACACCTCTTTTTACTTCTCTCACACCTTTTTGGATTTCGGCCGTTGGATCGGATGAATTGAAGAAGATCTAACGGACAAAAAGTAATAGGGGTGTGTGGGAAGTAAAAAGGGGTGTGTGGATAACACACCCCTTTCATTTTTGCATGCTTTGGTGACAGTTTGATTGGCCACCGCTGAGGTTGGTTTAAATCCACAGGGTAGGCAAAGGCAACGAAAATATCTTCTTCTTCTTGCAATATTTTTTTTTATTCTTTAAATGTTATTGAATATTTAATATGGCATGTTGCCGAGAATTCCTGCCTGCCACCTCAACATGGAGACAACACGTAGGTGCCTTTTTAACTTAATATTATTTTACATTTGAATCTTTTGATACAGACACCTCAATTTTAAATTTTCTAGATCAAATATCTATGTATTTTAGTGATTTGATTAAAATGCAGATTATATTGTAACAAATTTTCTATAATCTAGCCTTTTGATTACACTCTCCTCTATTACAGATAATTGTAAAAAAATAATTTAAAAAGTTGATTAGATTCAATTTATTTTCGCAATAATGCTATAATTTAGCAATAATTATCTACAATTTAAGATATTTTCTTTTCAAAATAGTTTAATATATTTTTAAATTCTCCAAAATCAAACATACCAGAATAAGTTTTTCTTTTAGTACGTTAAGAGAAAATAGGATTGAGAATAATATAAACGTATCAATACACAATGTGTACAAAATAAAACGTACCAAAATAAAAATAATGTGCTAATATTAACTGACACACCCCGACCCGAAAGTGGGACATGCAAGCCGTCACGTGAGCGTGACGTAACCACGTGCACAGTGCGGAAGTAAAATTCATAATAAGAATACAAACTAATTAAAACCAATCCACTAGCAACCTAAGGGGGCGTTTGTTTGCCCTCACTAAAAGGTACTGGACTGGACTGGACTAAGGGTTAGTCCAGTCCCATGTTTGTTCCTGACAGGGACTAAGTTTAATGAGACTAAGTCTCACTAGCCTAGACTAAATCAGGGACTAGCTGGTCTTAGTGAAACCCCTCAAAAACCATGGGACTAGCTAAGACTGTCCACTTTCTCCTCCTTTCTCCTCTGCACCTTGCTCCTCGACCACTCACATTCAAAAGCCATTGGACTAGATGCTTTTCACAACCAATTTTCATATAAAATACCAAATTGAAGAAAAGATTGGAACGGACAAGTGAGAAAAAGATGGAGAAAAAGAGGGAGAGAATTGGGCGGTAAGGAAGGATTAGAGGGATAAAAAAAGATAAAAAAATATTAATAATTATGAATTAAATAATATAATATTAGAGTTTGTTAATTATCCTGCTTATTAGTCCGACACTGCACCAAACGCTTCACTAAGCTAGTCCAGCTTAGTCTAGTCTAAGCCAGTACAGCTTAGTCCCTAAAGCTAGTCCAGTCCGAGACAGTCTGGTGCAACAAACGCACCCTAAATGAGATAGTGTGCTAAAGAGAGATTATAGTACTTATACAGAACCAGAGCGTACTAAGTCAAAATGCAGTCAAGCATAAATCAATAAATTCGAATAACCCCAAAGGGTGCCCTACATAAGAAGAGGTCTGTCAGAACTGCCTCGTTAGCCACCAACGATACTTTAGCTACTTAGAACCTGGAAGGGCGAAAAACAAAATTGAGTGGGTCAGCAAAACAAATCTTTTCAAAATCATTCTTTTTCAAAAGTATAACCCCTCTCCGTAAAACCTGTATAAATTCCCAGAATCAAAATATATTCTCATATATGTACAATTCTCAAAATCATGCTAAAAAAGTGTATGTATGCCATGCCAAAGTATCATAACTAATATCTCAATCATAACTCTGTAGATGTGATCAAATGTCAGGTAATCATCTCGGCCCTCAACATTATAAATATCTCATAATCAATATCAATAATAAACTCAGCCCTTGGCCGCACAAAGAGCTCATAATCAACTCCTCATATTATATATATCAATCATGCACACATATCAATATCACCACTAGTGGTCTACTAATCGTCACTGAATATACAAGTATGCTCTAGTGCTACAATCACGTGAAGACTGTGCGAAGGATTCGCGGGTCACCTATGAGTCGAACCCACTTATAGTGGTCTATACGACAGGACTGTGCACCTAACTTGGATCCAAGGCGAGCATGTGGTGCGGGAGGTGAACAACACGTGAAAGACTGTGCCCCTATCTCTGGGCGGGAGCACTAATATCAATGTGCAGGTATATGAGCTCTAATCACATCACATCACATCATTCATTCTCATTCTCATTATAACCATTATCCAAACTTACCTGACACTTACCTGTGCATCCGCAGCACCATCATACACATATGCAATCACTAGTGCAGCATTTAAAATAAATGAATACTTTGCATGGCATTTCAAATCACATAAACGTTCATTTTCAATTTCTAGGAAAAATAGTAATATATAGGTATATACGGAAAACAAAATGCCCACTCACTGATAAGTCGCAGGGTCCTAGCCCCCACGTCTAGCCTGGCTACGCTCGTCTTTGGGATAAGTCTCACCTATATGAGAATTTACTAAAAATACGTTATTTAAGCACGTATACGTAAATACGGAAATAACTTCTCATACAAAGCTCAATTTTGGTATTTGAATATACCAACGCGACTTACACGACGTCACGGACGTCGACAAATTTTTAAAATAATTTTTTGGTGGCCCCCACGCGTAGCACGTGCCTGGCACGTGTCGTCTTCAACCTCCAATCGCCGGAGCTCACGCCGGCGCCGGCCGGAAAACCTGTAACTCGTGACAACTCGGCCATTTCTTCACCATTTTTCATAAAAATTTCTTCCTACGTGCTCTAAATTACGAGGGGAAAAGGATTATACCTTCAAAACACCTCAAAAACGTCTGAAATCACGACGTGAAATTTCTCCAAAATCGGCCAAGTTTGAACTGGGCTTTCCCGACGTCCAACTCGTGCGAACGAAGGTCTCCAAGGTTCATGGGAGAGTTCCAAGACTCGTGGTGATCTTGGTTTCCCCTAAAACACAACCATTAAAAAGTTGATGAACAATGCTCAATTCGGAGTTGAGATTTCGACGTGAAATCGAAAGGTTTCTTACTTGAAATCGATGTCACTGGACTCGCCACACCACAAGGAATACAATGGTGCCTTCAGCACCTTCGATATGTGAGAGTTTAAGGGTTTTTGGGTGTGGTCCGTACGTGAAGGAAGAGAGAGAGTGTGCTACAGAAAGGAGAGAGACAGGAGTTAGGTGCATGTGTGTGGTCAGTCTCCAATCAGAAATAAACGACTGATCTGATTGACCCTAATAATTGAGGACCTTGAATAATTGGTCTTCACACATCACATACACACGTACACGACCCCGAATGGATATTTTTGTCATTTCACAACGTCAATAAGAATTTTTTCGGGACAGGTTGTCACATTAACAATATGTATCGAATCAAACGTACCAAAATTGCAAATAAATGTATCAATTAATGATTTTTGTAAATTCAAATGTACCTGCAGAAAATATATATGTAATTTATTGTACCTAATAATAATTCGTAAACAACTATACTTAAAAAATAGAAAAAAATAATAATTTTAGAAAAAAAATTACACGGAGCTTTTATGTTGATCACCAACTATTTGAAAAAGAAAAAAAACCATTAGGAAAAATAAATAATATTAAATGTTTGCATAACCAAAAAAAACTATGATCGAAAAAACATATTTGGAAGAAGAGAAAATATAGTTTAATTACTAATATCTCCAATAAATAAGGAAAAATGCATCACGCAAATAAAAGGATAAATTCGAAAATTATTTTAATTTTAAAAAATAAAGGTGATTATTGGTTAAAACATTTTAATTAAAATTTAACAAGACACAGATGTTTAATCTAAATGATATAGAAAATTGTATAAAATTCTAATTTTTCCTTTTAAATTCAATCGCAGACAGCCAAAAGACGTGGTAGATTCAGGAATGTTCAAACTAAATGTATTATATTCATTTGGGTAAATTACAAAAAATTACCTCAACTATTGGGTTTTAACAGTTTCATACCTCATCTTTAAAAAATTTCAATATCATACATTTGCTTACGAATTTGTTTCAATGTCATACCTCCCGTCAGTCTGCCGTCAGTTTATCAGTTAAATGCTGACATGGCGTGTGACGTGGCATAATTTATATTAAAAAAATAATACAATAATATTAAAAACTAAAAATATTAATTTAAATAAAAATAAAAATAAAAAAACCTATATCAGAACCCCCCCTCCCCCCCCCCGTGTCCCCCCTCCTTCCTTCTTCCATCCCGCAACCCGAAGAGAGAAGAAAAAGAAGATAAAGAAAAAAAAACAAACAAACAAACAGCACCCAACCCTAACCCCCGCCCCTACCCCCTCATTCTCCTTCCTTATTCCCTAAATCCCAACACCTGAAGAAAAAAAAAAGACAAAAAACAAATACCATCAGCACACCCGCACCCCTCTACCTCTTTCTCCTTCTCCTTCTCCTTCCTTCTTTCCCAGATCCCAATCCCTGAACAAAAAAAACTAATGCTTTTTTTGAGGGGGGGTTGCGGGAATGGGATGGGAAAGAAAGCAGGAGAGGATGATGCGGACGGTGCCGGGGGGGGGGGAGGAAAGGGAGGGAAGGGAAGGGGGTAGGGGCGGGCGGGGGGTTTGGGTGCGAGTGCGGGTGTGCTGTTTTTTTCTTTTCTTTCTTTCTTTGTTTCAGGAATGGGGATGGGGAAGAAAGAATGAGAGGATGGCGAGGGTAGGGTAGGGGCGCGGGGTGGGGGGTGGGGTAGGGGCGCGGCGTGGGGGGGTGGGTGATGCGGGTGTCCTTATAGTTTTTTTTTTCTTTTTCTCTTCGGGTCGCAAGTGAAATGGCGATAGGGAAGAAGGAAGGAAAATATGGGGGAGGCGCGGGAGGATGGGGGTTCTGATAGGTTTTAGGTTTTTTTTATATTTTATAATAATATTAATTATTTATTTATTTAATTTTTAATATTATTTAATTAGTTTTTTAATATAAAGTGTGTCACGTCACACGCCACGTCAGCATTTAACTGATAAACTGACGGCAGACTGACGAGAGCTATGACATTGAAACAAATTCGTACGTAAAGGTATGACATAGAATTTTTTTAAAGATGAGGTATGAAACTGTTAATGACCTAATAGTTGAGGTAGTTTTTTGTAATTTACCCTCTTCGTTTTATAAAGCTAGGGTGGGTGGGGGAAGAGCGATTTCTCTCATTGGATATAGGGTGGATAAATGTTCAAAGTTCACACAACAAAAAACTATATGAAAAAAGGGATCAAGATTGTCTATCCTTCGCTTACCATCCCCTTTCTATCGTTTCCTATTTGAATGGTCATGGTTAAGTCACGTTAATATTTTATATTGATTTTTTTATAGAGATAATAAGACAAAAAATAATATGAATATAAAATGTTGACGTGGCTTAACCGTGGCCGTTCAAATATGAGAGGATGGGAAGGGGATGGTAAGTGGAGGGCAGACAATCTTGGTCCATGAAAAAATGCAACATGTTTATAGTTTGATTGGTTAAAAGTACAGGTAAAAAACGATGGTGGAGATAGAAAATTTTAATCGGATGGCTAGTTTAAAGATTTATGACACACTCCGACCTAAATCGAGGCATGCTGGCTGTCATGTGAGCGTGACGTAACCATGTGCACAGTGCAGAAGCAAGATTAATAAGAGGAATATGAACGAATTAAAACTGAACAACTAGCAATCCAAACTAAGATGACGTGCTAGTGCAAGAATTAAGTGTGTTTACATAACCAGAGCATAAATAGTTTAAGTGCAGGAAAGTAATTAGTTCAAATAACACCAAAGGGTGTCCTACATGAGGAATGGTCTGTCAGAACTTCCACTGGAATCCTCGTAGCCACCAGCGAACACTACCTAAAACCTGGAGGGGCGAAAAACAAAAGTGTGAGTGGGCAAAAACAAGCTTTTCAAAAAAATCATTTCATTTCTCAAAGTTATAACCCCTTTCCGTAAAACCTGTATAATTTCCCAAAAGTAAAGTATATACTCATATACATATATATCTCAAAATCATGCTGGGAAGATATGCCATTTCAAAGTATCTCTACTGAATGCCAATCATAATTCAATGACTAAGTACAAATGTCAGGTACCAAATCAGCCCTCGGCTGAATCTATAACTCATACTCAATCTCAATCTAATCATTATCCTGCACATAAATCAACACCACCTCTAGTGGTCTGCACAACATAACTGAATATAGAATAATATGCTCTAGTGCTACGATCACATGAAGACTGTGCGAATAATCGCGGGTCACCTACGAGTCGAACCCACTTATAGTGGTCTATACGACAGGACTGTGCACCTAACTTAGATCTAAGGCGAGCATACGGTGCGGGAGGTGAACATCACGTGAAGGACTGTGCCCTAACTCTGGGCGGGAGCACTAATATCAAGGTGCAGGTTTATGAGCTCTCATCATATCACATCATTCTCATCATAACCAATAAATAAACTTGCCTGACACTTACATGTTCGTTCGCAGCACCAATCATAAATATATGCAACAATTAATGCATAATAAAATAAGCAGATACTTTGCATGGAGTTTCAAATCGTATAATCATTCAAATTCATTTTCTGGGAAAAACAGTAAGTATATAGGTATATATATGGAAAACCAAAAGCCCACTCACTAATATGTAGCCGGGTCGTAACCCCCGCGCCTAGCCTGGCTATGCTCGTCCTTTGGATAGGTCTCGCATGTATGAGAAGTAAGTATAAAAACGTTATTTTAAAGCACATAAACGAAATTTGGAAATAACTTCTCATACATAGCTCAATTTTGGTATTTGAATATACCAACGTGATCTACACAACATCAGGAACATCCCCATATTTTTAGAAAAAGTTTCTGACCACCCACGCGCCGCCGCGTGTCGGCGAAGGCACGGCTAGACAAACCCCTCACGCGCGACCACGTGCCAGGCACACTGACGGTAACCCTAACGGCGTTAGGGAATATTCCGTCTAAAACCAAGCATATACCGTTAAATATATAACGGCATCACCTAACGCTGTTAGTATATTCCGTCAAAACAGACGGAATATACCCCTTTCTTCTCCAACGAGTCGCCGGCTTCTGGAAATCTTAAAACCGTCCTATCTTCATCGTTTTTGCACCATTTTTCGAGATTTTTATACCAAATTGAAGCTTACGATAAGTAGAATAAGTTCTTACCACTTCCAAGTTCCAAAAGTCACGGGATCTCACCGGAGAAATTCGAGAAAACCGGCCAAGCTTCAAACTCACGATTCCGACGTCCAAAATCTACCAACAAACCACTCCGAGCCTCGTGAGGACCTCCTAAAGCTCCCTGTGAGCTTGAAATCCCCAAAAACACAAATTTTTACTATTACATAAACAATACTCAATCGGAGGTTATGGTTTTCAGGAGTTTTTGAATGTGTTCTTACCTGAAATGGTATGGTTCGGCTCCTAAGCTCGCAAGGTATCCAAAGACATCAACCACAAGCTCGATTTGTGAGGTTTTGTACGGTTTTGGAGTCTGTCCGTACAAGTTGTATGGAAATGGGAAGGAATCCGAGAGGAAGAGAGAGAGAGTGTCACGGGAGAGAGAGTGAGAAGTGTGTGTGTGGTCCAAACTCAACCAACCAATCACAACACAAAAATATCTCACTTCCTATTAGATCCAAAGTAATAGGATTAAAGGTAATTGGCCCAACTTTTAGCCCAAAACACCACTCACAACTAACGCTCAAGGGCATTTAAGACTTTTCACAACGACGATAAATATTTCTCGGAACAGGTTGTGACAATTTAAATCTTTATAAATAAAGAAATTTGGTACTATATTTTTCAGAGTATTCTCTATAGCTTAAAAAAATTTCACAAGGTGAACCAAGAATTTTCATTATTTAACAAATATGCGTTAAAATTCAAACAATCCAAATTTGTATATGTACAAGAAGCGATGGGAAAAATGATGCATCAAAAAGAGATGGTTTGTAAACTGTATTATATAATTTTATATGGTTAAACAAAGAGAATTAGGATTGTGACTAAAAATATGATCGGTTACATTCAAAAATCAATAAAAATTACATGTAAAATTTTAATTTTTTTACGGAAAGCTACCTAGGTTATAGCTCAGGGTAGCCCTTAACATGGCCACGCTATTGGTGACAAATCAACTCATTGGATTGTTAATGGTATGCGTTTGGTACGCAGACGGGACGGGACGGGACGGGACGGAACAGGATGGGACGGATGTTGTAAATTTTGAAAAAGACAAGGGGCATTGTTGTCCTAAAATGTTAAAAATTTCTGTCCCACAGACGTGGAACAACCCCGTTCCATGGGGGGGAGGTGGAACCAAAAATCATCCAAAACTTGTCCCGTGGAACGCCTCGTCCCACTCGTTTTAGGCGTACCAAACGCGGGACGGAACACCTCGTCCCGTCCCGTCCCGCATACCAAATGCACCCTAAAGTCCTGTTTAATTTGATATTACTATAATATACTGATCAGATTAGTGGTGATGATGATGGTATAAGGTGAAATCAAACTAAATGGATTTTTATGGGCTATTAACCGCCTAATGTGTTAATTTTGCCACCTCTTGTGAAAAGTATGCATCTTAACATCTGAGATCTTACTTTATAATTTATGTTTTCCTAATAAGATTTTTACAAAAAAAAAAAGAAGTCATTACTTAAAATGATTTTTGTATACCCCTTTTCTCTTTCTACACTCATATTTTCCTTTTGCACTCCTTTATTTGTATTTACCTCAATTATTCTTTCATTTATTCGATTTAGCTTTAGGTAAAAATGAGAAAAGTAACAAGGAAAGAAAAAGGGACGTGAATTATAAGACTTGGTTCAAAGAAAACACTTATGCAATGTATGCAAGAGTCCAACGAATCATTACAAATGTTCAACTTTCGACAAGCGCAAAGGGTAACCGGTGTGGCTTTGATGGGTTCAGACCAATCTATTACGAACCCAGTTCAAAACTTGAAACTTGGTGTCTGTTCAAACTTAAACCTTCCATATCTGCATGCTCATTATGCGTGTAGTAAAGAGAAACAAACTGTTTGGACCCGATTTTACAATATCGGCCCGCGCAATCAAGACCGTTGAATGAGCATAATTCTCAACCGTTGGATAAGAAGTACAGATAATTTTACTTTTTAAAGGATAATATTGTGGTTTTTATCATAATAATTATCTTTTAATATGAATTATCTTGGCATATTCTTAAACGAGATAGATAAGGATACTAAGACATAAAGATGAACCTGGTTTGTTTTGGAGGTTTGATTCAAAGTTCTATGGAGATTAGGATTGGTCGAAGTTTAATTTGATTGGGTTGAGGAGTTCTAATCGAAATGTATTTCTAGTCCGTCCATTGAGGTTCTTGCTGCTATAAATAGAGGGGAAGTACAACATTCAAAAGATCTTCAACTCAACACACAAATCTGCCCTGCGCAATTTCTCGCTCTACGCGAAACCTCTCAACAACCTTGAGATTTTTTATTTCCTTTTTCGCTGACACACCTTCCATTTTCAGTTTGGATAAACAACACTACCGCCGTAGAATCAGCCGACCTTGGAACACCTTCAGTTTGGATAAACAGCACTGCGTCGAGGCCGACTGATTATCTATCCATTAGCCTTCTCGACGAAGTGAGGTGTTACCAGGTTATCTCATTAGCCTTTTCGGCGAAGTGAGGTGTTACCAGGTTACTACATTCGGCACATTGAAAGCCGAATTTGATATTGAACTTCGTAAAAATAGCAGCCTTATCTTCAGGCTCTAGAACCAAAAGGCCGAAACGTGTTCCTTCCTTGGCCGCAGTCGCAAGACGTAGAAGTCAGCAGCACGCTGACGGGTTTTTAAAACCGCACAAATTTAACCCTCTTTTTGACAGTTGTAGTATGGGTATAAGTAGGGTATCGTTCTGGACCGGGGATTAGGAGGGATTGCTAATCACTCTAAAATTAAATTAAAAACGTAAAAACAAAATTTAAAATACTAAACTAAAATAAAAACACTTAACTAGAAAAACTTAAAATAGAACTAACAAATAAACTAAAATAAATCAAAAGACTTAAAAATACAAAACTAGGCTAAAAATTCTAATACTCGAAACACACTTAAAATGACTCAAAATAATAAAAACAATCAAATTAACTCAATCTAGACACTAAGAATTAAAATGGACGGAAATTAAATTAAAAGATTAAAAATAATAAAAACAAACTAAATAATACAATTTAATAATGGGGGGTTTGGTTTTGACGAAACGTAAATAAACTTAAATAAATTACAGAATTGACAAAAACATAAAATTAAAGTGAACGGATGGACGACGGATTGGCTAGAGGGTTTCTTCTCCACACATGACACATATGCAACCTAAATTGATTTTCAGTTGTTCTTTCAATAAATTATGAATTCTCAACGCCCCAAATTAACCATGAATTGCATAGATTAATTCTCAGATTTTCCTTAAGTTAATGGATTGGATGATTGCATACGACAACCCAAAACATTCCCCACAAGTTCCCTACATGAATTGCATAATAGAGATACAAGCGAGAATCATTAAGTTCTATGAAAACCATAAGCATTGACGAGGCACTCATTACTATGAATTGCATGAAACTTATGCCAAGAATTCACTTAACGCGATTGTGACTAGCAACCTTCACTACTCATGAATATAAGTTTATAACGATTAGGTGAAATTCACTTATATTCTAGCATCAAATTCATACATGTAAATTAAGTATGCATTCTTAATCGACATACACAAATAAGTTATTAATCAAGCAGTTAAGTAAATTAAATCACAATTCAGAAATCACAACTGAAATTACCAATTTAAATTACAAATATAATCATGGTTTTGAATTATCCTCTAGCCAACACAAATTAATTATACATTATTTAAAATTAAAACAGAAATTAAATTGAGTTTGGGGGAGATAAACCGAAATGGGGATTTGCAAGTTTGCACCGTGCACTGTTTCTGTGCTTCCAGATTTGATGCGCTGCCTTCCAAATGGCTGCCCAATGGGCGCCCTTTTCTCACACCCCGTGAGCCCCTTCTCAGTGCTTGGCTCAGCTTTCTATCTCGGTGAGCTTGTGTGCTCCCCGCTCCAAAACCCCGTCACCTTCTTGATTGGCTGCTGCTCCCAGTTGCTGCCAAATGGCAGCTTCCCTTTCACGCTGCCTTGGTTTTCTCACCTCCCCCACCAGATTTATTTCTCTGACCTCCTCTTTATTCCTGCGCGCTGTTATCGATGCTGCCCAGAGCAGCTTTCTTTTATTTTTATTTTTTTTTATTTTCTCCTTCGCTCTCCCCAGGAGCTCCCGGACTTCAAATTATTTTCCCCGTTTTATCCCGTGCCTTCTCCTTCCTAATTGGCTGCTTCTCCACCCACTTGTTTTCCTTCCTTTTTTTTTTAGTAAATGGACTGACGCCTCCTTTCCATAATGCTGCACCGAAAGCTTCCATGCTTGCCAGCTAAAACACACAAACACATATATTAATATATAAATATAAATATAAATAAAATTATAAATATATATGTATAAATAAATAAATATATATAAATATATATATATTATTTTCTAAATGATAAGTATTAATTTAACAGACAAAATAGTTTAGATGAAATTAATACTTAACACTTCACTTATTCTATTTTTATTTTCTTTACTAAATAAATTCTATAAAACACAAAAACGAAGTAAATAACTCAAAATATGAGGAACTAACTAAGAAAAGACGAGTGAATTTGATATAAAAATATATAAAAATATAATCCGATCAAATACCCCCACGCTTAGCTTTTGCTAGTCCTCGAGCAAAATAAAGAAAACCAGAACAAGAATCAATCTAAACCTTCCAACATTTATCTCAGGGATTTCCAATGGACATGACAAATTAAAAATCATCACTTACACAGATTTTGGCAATCCATACCCTTAAAGCACATACTTAATCACAGTCACCATTTATTAGTTCGCATTTAATCAATTAAAACAACATTTTGAATGTAGCAACATGCCTTAGAGAATTTACTCTATTCCTTACTAGATATGCACTCAATTTTTCGCTCAGATTTTCTGATTACACTCCCTACACTAGGTATATGTGAGAAGAAAGATGTAAGCAAGGAAACGATCACTCACATATGTTATAGCAAAGAAAGCATTTTCTGGAGTTATTAATGTGCATATGAATATGATCTCATGAACGGAATGCTACTACTTAGATGCGAGAACCAGGGACACTATATGCTCATACCAATCCCAAACTCCACATATTGAACACACAACAACCAAGATAGAAGTCAAAGGGTGGTAACGGGGCTAAGGATATAGGCTTAACAAAGGAAGGCTATGGAAAAACAAATGTTCTTAAAGAAATAGTAAGCAAAGTAATAAGGTTAATGCATAGAATTCACTTTTGAATGAAAATTCAACTCTAAACCCGATGGGAGGATTCACACATTTTATGGCCAAATTTCAAACTCTTTTTCTTCTTTCTTTTCTTTTCACGCGTTTTTCTCTTTTTTTTTTCTTTTTTTTTTTTTTTTTTTTTTAAGAACAAAACGTACAATTGAGCTCGAAACAACCCATCCTTCCCCCACACTTGTTTTTCTGCATAGTGTAGAATAAAATGAATTCTTTTTAAGTCATGCTCACTATTCTTTAAGAACAAGGGTGCATACAGTCCTACAGTAGGTTTGGTGCGGTTTAATGAGGTTAACAACAAAAATAGGCTAAACAAGGCTCGAGATGGGTTAAGCCTACAAAACATAAGAAAGATGGAGGGTAAGGCTTTTTGGTTAAGGTGGTTTACTAAACAACTTCATCTTGATATGTGTTATGCAATTCAATGTCATGCTTTGAATGAAACGGATATGAGTTCTAGTATTTGGAACTAAGATGATAAAACGCCTTCTAAGTAGCAACCAAGCAAAGAATAATGAGATCATGCAACGACTTTAGAAAACAAAAACATCAAGATTAATAACTCTCCAAACAAGGTATAAGCTCAAGTCTCACAGGGATGTAGCATTAGTTTGAGTTCCTTCCTTCAAGCATGTTACAAAAACTAATTTTATCCTTTTGTGATCAAATTTAAATTCATAAACAACAACTACAACTAAGCATAAACCAAGAGCATATCAAACTTCCATCCATGTTTATAATTTTCTTTAACAGTCATGCAATTAAAAACCAAATCCTCATCATTGTGTTGGAAGGTACATAAGACACAAACACACAAAAACAACTAAAAAAAATTCTTTTTAGGTTTTTCAAAATATTTTTCAAATTTTTATGTCATTTTCGTAAGATTTCCTCAAAACACAATAAAACACACCAAAACAGCATAAAACACTAAGAAAACAAAAAACAATAACATGGAAACAAATGAAACTAGTTCAAAGTCGAAGGTACAAAAAAAAAAAATTTCAATTTGGTCATTTTTTTTTATCTTGATACCCCCACACTTAAACTAGACATTGTCCCCAAAGTCAGAAAACAATAATAAGCAAATAAAAATAAATAAATAAAAATAATACGAAACAAAATAAAGTAAAGGACTGAAAACTTCTCTAATTTGCAGAAAACCAAGCGATGACCCCCAAGCGTAAATTTTGCAATCAACCTCAAGGGAAGAAATAACCAAACGTTCCTGCAAAGAAAAGAAATAAATCAGTTAAGCACGCAAGAAAATAAAATAAAATAGAAAATGCAAAAAAATAAAAATTGAAAATAAAAGATAATGAAAAAGAACTAATAGGTGGTCATTGGTCATGACTGTTGATTTTCCACAGCTTTCATCTTGAACTGGATGGGCCTCCTTCTGGCAAGTGCTCCTTAGCTTAGTTGAGGATGAGTCAGCACGTTGTCTCCACATGCTTCAAGTAGTCCGGTCTCCACGCAGGTGTGGCATCTTCTTGAACTCTTGGATCAACCCAGACTCATCTGCTCTTGGGTGCACCTCAGACTCCTCCTGCTTCGTCTGTGAGGTACTTTTGTTTTTGAAGAAGTACCTCAACACAGGTTTATTTTTGAAGTGGGCTGGGAAGGGTCTGAGATGAGTACTCGAGAGCAAGACTAGGTAAGCAATCAGGATCTCACTTTCTCCACGTTCCTCAGATGAAGGAGAGGAGAAAGCATAATATGAGATACTTTTGCTTTTAACCTTTTTAATATGAAATACTTTTGCTCTGGAAGGTTTGTTTTCTGGGGTGATCCAAGGGATGAAGAACACTGAATAACTCGAAAGCTTTCTTTGGGAAGACATTATCGGAGATGAAGAGAGGTTGAGAGGTTGAGAGGTTGAGAGGTTGAGAGGGTGTGAAGGTGTGCCTTTGATGTGGAAGGCGAAGGTCGACTTTATAGAAATTTTCCTTCACAACCGGAACTGTTCCCTCACTATTTGTCGGCAGCCGGTGATGGATGAACAGTACCCGTTACGCGCTTTCTGACAAAGCGTCCGTAATTTCCGCAAGGCTGACGATGCAAGTGACGAGTGACGAGAAAACCGGAATGATGATCTTTTGAAAACCGAGGTTCAAAACCGGGTGCGGCTCGTGGTTTTCGCAACGCTCCACGCTGCACGTCATGAGTCACGACAAAATTGGAAAAGCTGAGGCCATGTGATGCCACGTGATTGCTGAGTCAAGCCCAGCTTTTGAGAAAGGAAACGACTCTTTTGAGAAATGAGCGTCCAACTTTTCCGAATTGCGTGAGGACGCGTCTTCAACCTCCGAGGAGCGCCTCTCTTTGATTTGCTTCTTTTTATAGAGGCGCTAATTCTGCTTCACATCACACTTGAACTCCCTTCCTCAAACACTCTCCTCTGTAAACACTCTCTTCTGCACTTCTTAATCTTACTCCTTCCGCTCTCTTCTTCCGCTTCAGCAATCTTAATTTTTCCGAACTCTTTTCTTCCTCAACCCCCTCTAAAAATGTCTTGCCCTTCCGACCGTCGCCTAAACTTGAATGTCGGGGAAGACGATGACTCGTCTTCTCCGAACAACATTTGGAATCCATCCTTCATATCCCCCAATGGTCCTCTTACAGTCGGGGACACAATGATGAGGAACGATATAACCGCAACGGTGGTTGCAAGAAACCTTCTTACTCCCAGAGACACTAGGTTGCTATCTATGCGGTCAGACGAGCTGGCTGTTCAGGACTCACTGGCTCTCAGTGTCCAGTGTGCAGGCTCAGTTTCAAACATGGGTCAGCGCCTGCTTGCAAGATCTCGTCAGGTGGAGTCGCTAATGGCGGAGGTGGTCAGTCTTCGGCAAGAAGTCAGAGGACTCAGGCACGAGAACAAGGAGTTGCACATGCTCGCAACTAGCTACTCGACCAGCATGAAGAGGAAGCTGGACCAGCTGCAGGAGTCGGACGGTCGAATCCAGAGTGATCATGAGCGGTTCATGGCGTTACTCCCGCGGTTTATGTTGCCTTCGTCCTCTGGAGCAGCACCAAGTGTTCCGGCTCCGGAGATTCCAACTCTAGCACTTCGTCTTCCCGGAGCTCCATCGACTTCTGCGGCGCCACCTGACCAATGACCAATGACCAATGAACGCTATTAGTTTTCGTATTATTGTAAATTTATTTAAGCTTTTAATGTTTATTTAACTAAATATATATATATATATATATATATATATATGTTACTAATATTATTATTATTATTATTAATTTTTTTGTTTTTTTTTTTTTTTTTGTTTTTTTTTTAAAAGGTTTATTTTAAGCAAGGTAAAATATGTAATGTAAAATATGTAATGTAATGCAAAAAAAACTTTATTTACTCGCACTTAAAATAAACAAGGCCCTAAATTTATTTAAACTCAAACTAAATAAAAATCAACCAAATAACACAACTAACTAAGCGAAACAAAATGAAAGTAAAAGCAATAAAGAAGAAGGTTAAGAAATGCAAATCTGGTTGCTTGGGTTGCCTCCCAAGAAGCGCTTGCTTTAACGTCTTTAGCCGGACGATTCTTTCCTTATCCTCCCCTCGGCTCCAAAGCATGAAATTTATCTTTTAATGGGAAGTGATACTTGAAATGATTCGGCAATGGTCTGAATTCTCGAGTGGGTGCCTGAATCATTAAAATTAGCATGTTAGTAGAAAATAAAATTAAAATTGGAGAAGATGGCTTACTATCTTTCTCCGACTCAAAATTAATAACAAAAACCACATTTTTGGATATTTCTGGGATTTTGCACTGGGCCAGGTTGACTATGATGGTTGTGGCCTGTCCCGTGTCATCAAACTCAATTGCGTGGGCCTTTGTTGTCTGTACAGCCTCTTTGATGTATTCTTGAAAGTCTCCAGCCATTTCGATATCTTGAATCCCTTTTCTTGGTGTGCAAGGTTCGGGAACTTGTTTTGGTGCACCAAGAATTTGGATATCATTTTGGACCATTGGAAGAGCGTCCACAATGTCCTTTTCACTTTCTTCGTTATTTGGAAAAAATCTGCAAGGAAAAGAGACATTCGGTGGAAAAATGTTAGAATGAATTGAACTTGGAACAACCTCACCATAGTTGGACGACATAGAGACTTGAGGGGTTTGAGACAAGAATTCGTCTAAACTGCCCAAGTCGTCCTCCTCATCTTCTGCTTGCAGCGGTGATTCGTCCAAGTTTGGGCTGTGTATGAACGGTTCTAGGACAGCCTCATTCTCCATATCACCTTCCAAAGTGATGGCTTCTTCATTTTCAACTTCTGCCTTTGAATTTGCAATGGTGGAGTTGGAGAATTCACTTTGATCTTGAATCTGTGCCATGATCTCCATAATCTCCCCAACTTGCCTTTCCAATTCATCCACCTTGTTGGTCCGGTCTTGCATCTCCTGGATTCGATTTTCCACTCCCTGATTCAAAGAGGAAAGTAACTTATTAAACGTATCATTATCCAGAGATGTACCTGAATCGAATTGGGCATATTCTTGTGGTGGCTGTGACGGTTGACATGGCCATTGATAGAACTCTTCCGATGACGGCAATTGTTCTTCTTTTTGTGAGCCCTGCGTCAAAGAAATTAGTCCTTCAAGAATTTCATTATAATTTACGGCCATACTTGAATTCGATTGGACTTGTTGTGGGTGATGCTGTGGTGGCTGCATGGGTCTGGAATAGAACTCTTCTTGCTGCCAATATCCACTTTGTTGAAAATGTTGAGGTTCATCCCACATTTGATTTGAATAACCTCTCCAATCCGAATTGCAAGCGTTGGAATACATATTGCCCCTTGGTTGGCTGTGGCCTTGATATCCCCAATCATCTTCATATGCAGAAAATTGAGGATATTGATGAGTCTGATATCCTTGCCCATAGGGCACATCAAATGTAGAGACATTTGGCATTGAGGTCCTTTCGGCATTATTAGTCAATTGAGCAGTGAGCTGCGCCAATTGAGCTTGAATACTATCCATGTCTTGCTCCAATTAAACCTACAATCAAAGAAAGAAAAATAAATCAAATATCAAAAATAAAACACACAAACACAAATATAAATAAAAATACAACAAAAACACAAATATAAAAATAAACACAAACAAAAATAAAGGGATTAGCAAATTTACTAATCCCCGGCAACGGCGCCAAAATTTGATGCGAGAATTAACTCGACACAAATTTAACCCTCTTTTTGACAGTTGTAGTATGGGTATAAGTAGGGTATCGTTCTGGACCGGGGATTAGGAGGGATTGCTAATCACTCTAAAATTAAATTAAAAACGTAAAAACAAAATTTAAAATACTAAACTAAAATAAAAACACTTAACTAGAAAAACTTAAAATAGAACTAACAAATAAACTAAAATAAATCAAAAGACTTAAAAATACAAAACTAGGCTAAAAATTCTAATACTCGAAACACACTTAAAATGACTCAAAATAATAAAAACAATCAAATTAACTCAATCTAGACACTAAGAATTAAAATGGACGGAAATTAAATTAAAAGATTAAAAATAATAAAAACAAACTAAATAATACAATTTAATAATGGGGGGTTTGGTTTTGACGAAACGTAAATAAACTTAAATAAATTACAGAATTGACAAAAACATAAAATTAAAGTGAACGGATGGACGACGGATTGGCTAGAGGGTTTCTTCTCCACACATGACACATATGCAACCTAAATTGATTTTCAGTTGTTCTTTCAATAAATTATGAATTCTCAACGCCCCAAATTAACCATGAATTGCATAGATTAATTCTCAGATTTTCCTTAAGTTAATGGATTGGATGATTGCATACGACAACCCAAAACATTCCCCACAAGTTCCCTACATGAATTGCATAATAGAGATACAAGCGAGAATCATTAAGTTCTATGAAAACCATAAGCATTGACGAGGCACTCATTACTATGAATTGCATGAAACTTATGCCAAGAATTCACTTAACGCGATTGTGACTAGCAACCTTCACTACTCATGAATATAAGTTTATAACGATTAGGTGAAATTCACTTATATTCTAGCATCAAATTCATACATGTAAATTAAGTATGCATTCTTAATCGACATACACAAATAAGTTATTAATCAAGCAGTTAAGTAAATTAAATCACAATTCAGAAATCACAACTGAAATTACCAATTTAAATTACAAATATAATCATGGTTTTGAATTATCCTCTAGCCAACACAAATTAATTATACATTATTTAAAATTAAAACAGAAATTAAATTGAGTTTGGGGGAGATAAACCGAAATGGGGATTTGCAAGTTTGCACCGTGCACTGTTTCTGTGCTTCCAGATTTGATGCGCTGCCTTCCAAATGGCTGCCCAATGGGCACCCTTTTCTCACACCCCGTGAGCCCCTTCTCAGTGCTTGGCTCAGCTTTCTATCTCGGTGAGCTTGTGTGCTCCCCGCTCCAAAACCCCGTCACCTTCTTGATTGGCTGCTGCTCCCAGTTGCTGTCAAATGGCAGCTTCCCTTTCACGCTGCCTTGGTTTTCTCACCTCCCCCACCAGATTTATTTCTCTGACCTCCTCTTTATTCCTGCGCGCTGTTATCGATGCTGCCCAGAGCAGCTTTCTTTTATTTTTATTTTTTTTTATTTTCTCCTTCGCTCTCCCCAGGAGCTCCCGGACTTCAAATTATTTTCCCCGTTTTATCCCGTGCCTTCTCCTTCCTAATTGGCTGCTTCTCCACCCACTTGTTTTCCTTCCTTTTTTTTTTAGTAAATGGACTGACGCCTCCTTTCCATAATGCTGCACCGAAAGCTTCCATGCTTGCCAGCTAAAACACACAAACACATATATTAATATATAAATATAAATATAAATAAAATTATAAATATATATGTATAAATAAATAAATATATATAAATATATATATATTATTTTCTAAATGATAAGTATTAATTTAACAGACAAAATAGTTTAGATGAAATTAATACTTAACACTTCACTTATTCTATTTTTATTTTCTTTACTAAATAAATTCTATAAAACACAAAAACGAAGTAAATAACTCAAAATATGAGGAACTAACTAAGAAAAGACGAGTGAATTTGATATAAAAATATATAAAAATATAATCCGATCACACGCTCAACGCAACATCAACACATTTTACTCCTCGGCCGAGCCCGGCTGACGAGTTGGCACCCCCCGCACACATTTGAAGGACGTAGTTAGCTTGCTAATTATTCGGCTTGCGCGCCACGTAGGCTAGGTGATTTTTGTAGTCAACACAAACATATAGTTGCATGCAAATATATACTAAACTTATAAATTGAGTGTTTGTGTGGAGTTATTTGAACCTGAGTGATGAGAAGTCTTTTAAAATATTTCATAAACAACTGAACTATCCTACAAACAGCCAAAATAAATGAAAGATGTTACTGGGAATGAACTTATGCGAAAGAAAAAAGCAAACAAGAAAATCCAAGCTAAGTGCAATCAAATTCAAATATGAATCAAACTTGTGAAAGTTAAGTAAGCTAGGATTGGTTCTCTAAATTCGCCTACAGTATACCTAAGTGGCTAGAACAGAATTTGGCTGTTGAAGATTCAACAGGACTCCCTACTGATCACCAATCATGGTTGGACACGTGTCCAAATTATAAATTTTTTAATCACAACTTAGACAAGTGTCTAGCCATGATTAGTGATCAGCAGAGAGTGCTGCTGAATCTTTCAATAGCCAAGTTCTATCCAAGTGGCTACACAACAACTACAGACATTCTACTTTTGCAATTTTATTACGCCATTTACTGGCTTTTATATTTTATGGGGAATGCATGCATGCGTCAGAAATAAGGACGACCACACAGTCAGTGCAAGCAGTCTCATCTGATCAAAAGACGCGGTTGGAAGAAGAAAAGCCAATCTTCTGGAAAAGTATCCAACTGAATTAAGGCGACAGCTTCGATCTTTGTCTTCGAGGCTTGCATGGTTCTTCCCAATGCGGACCATCTCACACCCTTCTAAGCTCCTAGTTAAAGCTAGCTACTTGTTTTTCTGGTTGGACTGCGCTGAGTCATTTGTTTATGCGAGTGATTTTTAGCTGTTAATTTAATTTTGTAAAGTATTTTATATTGTAACTTGCATAAATGTGAACGATTGCATTTAGCAATTAACGTCTCTGGCTACTTATTATATATCCATTATGATCTTTGACAAAAAAAACAAAAAAAAAGGTAAATCATCCATTATAATCTTAAAAGGAAGATGCATGAATACTACTATTCAAAAGTCCTGTGTCATGTCCAATTTTGTAGATTTGCAATGGCAACAGACAACAATAATACATACCTCTAGAAATTAAATCTCACCAAAAAGGAAAGAGATATTGTGATCGTGAAAGATTGAGGAAGTTGGGGTGGCTCTGTCAAGTGTCAATGGCGAGAGTTGTAGATGCTACATGCATGATGACACCAAGAGAGTTCTGTATACTATAATTTTGTATATCTTTGTTTTGAAGAAAGTTGAGGTTCTACTATAAAATTAATTGGCAATATGGAGAGTAGCCTAATTACTTTGTAAGCGAATGCAAGGTCTCTCTTCCCATCAATATGGGATCACACGCCTCCTCATGTACGGCGAATTTTCAAGCTTAGTGTGTGACAACACAACGGAAAAACATAAAACACGTGTGGCCGTTGGGCCTCACACTTGAGACAACACATCTAAGGGAAGTGAACATATTATTATATATTATATATATTACGTGCATGCATATATACACGTAATTGTTTTGAAGTTGAAGTCGAGAAAGTTTGAAGTACTTTGATGAAGCTAGAACTTTCTTTTCTTCTTTGCCTTTCGTTTAAATTGCCTTCACCACACGACTAAATTATTAAGATTCACTAAGTTCGTGTCTAGCTTTATCATAGCAGTTTTTTTTTATATTTTATTTTATGAAACATTATCATAGCAGTTAATTATTACTGAAGATGCACATAAGATGATGCAATACATATATTAAATTAGTTAGTTCCTATATCATTCTCAAAAGAAAGTCTAAATGACCTACTATATATTGAGAAATGCTAAGGAGACTCTGTTAGCAGAGACTCCTCTACATCTCCACCTTGTCATAGTTATCATCATTATCTCCTCTGTGTTTATCATCTTATCTTGGAGTCTTGTAATCACGATAGAACTTGTGTTAGGTGTCAAAATAGTCCCTTTAGGACTCTTTGTAAACTCAGCAGACTTTGTATATTTATACTTGATTATTATGAATGAAAGAACAACGACTTTCATCAATCTTATAGCCTTATAATTTTATATTTCTACATGGTATCATCCCTTTCACCGGCTTAATCACCTCACTCGATCCTGCTTCCCATCATGTTTTCTCCCTCCCCGCTTCCTGGTCCTGTTGTCGCCCAATTTCTCAAACTCAATGACTCTAATTACCTCACCTGGCTTCATCAGATCTAGCCCTTTCTTGTTGGCCATGACTTGTGGAAGTTTGTTAATGGCTCCCACCCACCCCCTCATGCCACTCTCACCTTCATTGCCACCCCTCCCTCTGCTGCTTCTAATTCCGACAGTTCTTCTACGCTTCCCACTTCTACCATTCCCAACGCCGCTTTCCTTAATGGTATCAATAAGACCAGTTGGTCATTAACTACATCACTGCCACCTTAACATAACTTGTCCTTGCTCTCACTGTTGGCCACGACTCCACCCAAGCCTTCTGGACCTGTCTTCAACGACGTTTTGCCCATGGCTCTGTCACTAACTCCGCTGCTCTCCGTTACCAACTGCTTGATCTTTCCAAATGATCTCGATCTATTGGTGAATACCTTCAGCATGCTAAATCTCTTGTTGACAAACTTGCTGCTATCGATCGTCTTGTCGATCCTGAAGACTTCATCACTGCTGTTCTTCATGGCCTTGGATCTGACTACCTTACCATTACCACTGTTATCATCAACGTCACTCCCATTCTTACTTTTGAGGAGATGAACTCCAAAATTGAAGCTTTTGATCTCTAAAAACCTCACACCTTTACAAATCCTGCCGTTTATCAAACAGCTCTTATCACAACCCCATGCTCCATCACAATCGTCTGGCCATCGCAATGGAAACTGGAACAGTCGTTCCCATCGTAACTATGGCGGCCAGCAGTGTCCCATCTCTGAATGGTGTCTTAGTCGCAACCAAACTCATCGTAACCAACCAAATTGGAATGGGCCCCTCCTTCTAATTCTCACCAACCTTGGTTCGACTCATCCATTCCTACTTACTGGTCCTGCCCACGTGGCGTCTCTGGCTGCCCCTTATAAGGATTATTGGGGCATGGCCCTTAGTGCCTAACTTGTTCCACTTCGCAACATAGTGCTGCTCACTGCCCACACCGTTATGGCGGCCCAGAATCCTTTCCCTCTTTTGCGGGCTCTCAAGTGGCCTACTATCAGGACCCCAAAACTTGGTTTCCCGACACCTGTGCTACCTACCACATGACAGACGATCCCAATGCCATCTTTCACCCCTAATCTTATCGTGGCCCTAATTTCGTTCAATTGTGTAATGGAGATTCACTTAACATTACATCCACTAGTACTATTCCTATTTCTCTCAACTCTCTTCCATTTACTCTTCGTAATACCTTTCTTGTTCCGTCTTTACGTAAAAATCTCTTGTCTGTTACCCGTTTTACCCATGACAACAATGTTGTCATTTGTTTCTTTCCTTCATTTTATCGTATTTACGACTTACACACTGGTTCCTTATTGTTTCAAGGCCCATGTAAAGATGGACTTTATCCATTGTCACTTTCACCACCCCAAGCCCTTGCCGTGTCATCATCCAACATTTGGAACCAACGTCTCGGTCACCCTTCATCTTCCATTTTGTCTCGTCTTAAAATTAGATTTTTTATGAACATTCTGTCACCTCACAGTTTTATATTAATTTTCGTGACAACATTATAAAACAAGATAGGATCAAGCAAAGTACATAAATTTTCACTTCGTATTTTTTTGAGTGTGTCAAACAACTGAAACGTGATTTATAAAATATAAATATAAATATAAATTGATATTTTAATTTTGGGTAAATCTCAATTTACTACTCTCAAGTTTCATAGTTTTCAACATTTGGTACATGAAGTTTTTTTTTTCATCCCAAAGTCATACCTAAAGTGTTAATTTTGGGACAGTCTCATAGATCCATTAATCTGGCTATTAAGTATCCTCTTAACTGATGACATAGCGCCTATGTGGAGCGCCACGTGTCATTAAGGGGTCTACGTGGAAAGTAAAAATTCAAAAAAAAAAATGTTTGGTTGTCTTTTACCTCCCTCGACTTCCTCCCTTATCCCTTCATTATCTCCTCTGCACCAACCCACCAAACCTTCATCTCTTCTCCTCTCCTCCATTTCCATGTCGCTGCAGAAATTGTACCACCAAACCTTCATCTCTTCTCCTCTCTTTCAGTTCTCCTATTCCCTCGTTTCTGACCCTTGCAAGAAGGCCCATTTGCTCGCTTGCATCGCCCTAATCCCCAAAATCTTTCAATTAAAAAAAAATTTGCCACAAACCAAACAATCCCAAAATCAAAAGAAAGAAACCCCCAATTCACCTACAAGAAAAGCTCATCCACCAACGACCCATAATCGGACTCCTTCCCCTGAATCTCTAACACCCTAGACCCATCCAACGACACCATTACCTCCCATTCTCTCTCTTCCATTCTATGTTGCTGCTCCTCCTCTCATTTTTGCTAAAGCTGTTGCGCCTTTTCCTCTATTGCACATAACGTGCTCGACAAAAGTTCCCACTGCTCGATCTCTGCCTGGTACTTAGCTCTAAGTTTGAGAAGAAACTTCATCCTCTGCTCTCTCCGGAGTTTCTGGGGATCCTCTCGTAGATTCGCAGTGGACAAGGATGATGGAGCCGAGACCAACAAGTCGGCATCTAGGTCGACTCTGCGCCGCTTCCTCTGCTTGAAGACAAAGCCGTGGTCGTTGCAGACCTCCCACTCTTGGGCGTCCACCCAAGCTGCTACAGACTCCATTACCGCATGAAGCCACAAGCAAGAAAAATGAAAATATACGGTGGCAGGTGGGTATCATGGAAGGGGAAAGTGGGGTGGGTGAGGGGAGGGATAAAGATTTAACCCAATTTTTTTTCTATTTTTTTAATTTTTTTTTAATTTTAATTTCCACGTGGACCCCTTAATGACATGTGACGCTCAGTCATTGTCCACATGGGCGCCAGGTCATCAGTTAACGGGAGACTTAATAGCCAGACTAACAGATGTATGAGACTGTCCCACAATTAACACTTTACGTATGACTCTGAGACAAAAAAACTTTATGTACTAAATGTTGAAAACCACAAAACTTGAGGGTAGTAAATTGATATTTACCCTTTTATTTTCTTCGTACACGATAGGATAATTTATATTAAGTTCATTTAAATGCGGCATGGATTCGGAAAAATGTCTCGAGGAACGTACCGTTGTCCAATCATATGTTGTGACCTTTTTTTTTTGGCCAATAAATTTTGTGATCTATAATCCAGCGTTCTAGAATCCATCTATACCGCGTGCTATTAATTAGTTGGAGGGAGAGTCATACATGCATGCATATATTAAGTGTCAAATGCTCTCTCACGATTTCTCAATCTTATTTCTTCCACTTGAATAATTGGTGGTTAAGTTAAACAATGACCAATGATCGTGTCATGATCGGTGAAGAATTTGTGACGCAATTAGTCAATAAATTATATTACAATCAGATGCAAACCTCAACAAAAAAGAATAAATATGCATATTAATATCAAGGACACTTAATTGTTGGTAATCTTTTAAGGTTAAAATTTGAAGCAAATTTTCAGTGTATTTGACAAATAATCATGTAAGTTATTTTTTCACTCAAATTATAATATACTAATTATTTTTATTAATACACTTAAAAATAAAACATATAACGTGGTTTACCCAAGGAACTAAAGAAATAAAGAACAAGAAGTATTTCTAATTGGAACCCACATAAGAGATACGTGGTTAGTTAATATTGTAATCTAATCCATGCGTGTGGTAACTAGGTAAAAGTACAACATATATAATTAAATGGCCTACATGTCACTCTGAAATTCTACCAGATCTTTTGCTGTCCAAAGTCAAATTTGAAAAGGAATTTACTCAACTTATATTTGTATCAGATATTGTGACATTGGAAATGCAGTATACTTTTTTGGGGTAAGAATTATTTTTTGTACAGTCCTAAACATTCTCACAAGTACGACAAATTACATGCTGCTATATCTAGCCAACTCCAAACAATGTCATATTGTTATAGGTGACGCTGAGAATAGAACTCGCGACCTCACAATCCAACATTCATAGGCAGCGGAAGGGCAGGACACATATATATTGACTAGAGAGGAGAAGAAAAAGGAGGAAGAGCAGGGGGGCTGCCTACCGACCCCAACCAAAACGGAGTAGGCGGCGAAGAGCAGAGGGTTTTGGAGGGGTTCTGTGCGAGGGAGAAAGGGGGTCCTATTGCCAACTCTCTGTCTCATGCAGGGCCGGTCCTGAGATTTTGGGTGCCCAGTGCGAAAACTCAAAAAGTGCCCTTTTTTAATACGGAAACATATGTTTTAAAAAAAATATTTAACGAGGGCTGGAACCCAGTCGAAACTGGGGGGCTAGGCCCTCACGCCCAAATTATATTACTTGTGAAAATATACAACGGGGGGACATAGTACCTAAACCCTGACAATAAAAAATACAATCATATACAACCACTCCTAGCAAAGCTCCTTGAAATTTCAACCTTTAAAAAATTGTCTTTTGGTAAATAGGTTCAAGAGATTCAATATTTTCCTCTACACCAATATGATCATCATCAACATTTAAATTTATATCACCACCATTTTCATGGTCTTCAAACTCATTACCAACATTTTCCTCTAAATCACTACCATTTTCATGGTCTTGAGACTCATCACCAACATTTTCTTCTAAATCACCACCATTTTCATGGTCATGAGACTCCCCAACATCATTTTCCCTCAAATTTTCATCCGACTCATTCTTTGTAGAGAAAAATTTATTAAAAGATCCTCTTAAACTTTCTGCAATTTCGTTATCCTTTGCCTTTTTTTTCCTTTTCATATTACCAGAGAGTTGTTAAAATTTATTAAAAGATCCTCTTAAACTTTCTGCAATTTCGTTATCCTTTGCCTTTTTTTTCCTTTTCATATTACCAGAGAGTTGTTTCCTAAAAAACATGGCTTCGGTAATTTGTTTGCAAAAATTACCTACACATGATGTAACAAAAATTTCCTATCAAAATTATCATTCTAACACATATTATATATTATAAAAACACTAACACATATTATAACATATAAAAATTGATAAAATTGAACCTAAAAATTGGGTTTGAAATTAAATAATTCAATTCATCAATAACAACAATTCTATACATCAATTATCATATAATTCTATGTCACTTGCAAAGTTTTATATTAAATTAGGAATTGATAATTCAAATTTTAAAAATTAGTTTACCTCAAAACTCAAAAGAGTTGGTGATGAGTGAATGCATTTGTAGCCAATTTTCAATGCCCAATGAATGGTAAATGGTGTTGTCACGCAAAGCTGAGGAGGAAGGACTCCTGGCTGCGCACAGCAGCTTGCAATTGAGTCACAGTGGCACGGCAGAGCAGGGGCCCCCGGGGGGGGGGTGGGGGTGGTGTGGAAGTGGGGAACAAAACAATAATAAATCACTATTCACTATTGCAGCTAGCCGATGGAATTTGAGTATTTGTTAGAAGTTAGGGTTAATTGGGGAGTGGGGACCGAGTGGTCCCTGTCATGACTTTTTTTTTAATTTTTTTTTATACTGAGTGACCTTTTGGCAAACTTGGGCTTTTGCCCTCCACTAGCCCCTATTTGGGCTCTGGTCCAATTTTTTTTTTAATACCTAGGTAGTTGGGTTTTTGGTTTTTGGTGCCCCCTTTATTTTTGGGCCCTGGACAGTTGTCCCTGTGGCACTGGGCCTGGGCCGGGCCTGGTCTCATGGAAAGAGGGTTGATCTCTATGTGTGAGTGCATCAATGCCTTTACCCTTCACTTTTCATCCTTATGGGGACTCTGCTATTTTTTAAGTACACGCAATATTTTACATTAATTTACAATAAAGAAGAGGGGGACGGTTTGAACCGGAGACACAGTGGGGTGAAAATGAAGACCCTAACCATCCACATCTTGCATGAACCGTGCCATTTTAAAATTTTAACAACCCTTATTTTTTGTGTAATGTCTTATAACTTAAGAGATATTGGCTTTGTATCTACATCTCTTATTATACGATGATTTTGTCCTAATGGGAAGTATAGATTTCAAAGAGACAATCGCGGTTACATTGTTTTATCACTTTCACGGTAGACAAAGACGGTGATGGTTGAGATAACATGTCTTTAATTGTTTGAATGCAACCTTATATAATTTGGTTGATGTACTTCTTTTTTCTATAAGGAATAAAGAGTGGGAAAACATATGACAACAGTAGAGTATGAACCATATTTTGTTCAAAATTCCCTTACTTTAGCATCGTTTGGCTCCTCTATTGTCTACAAAAATTATTCTTACGTATTGTAAATGTTATAAATGAATAATAACTCATATATTAACGTGTCAAATTATGCTTTGTCTGTTATATCAAAAGCCAATTATCTTCCATTCATATCACCACAAAACAAACCATAAGCAATTTCAAACGTTTTTTTTTTTTGGTGCTATAGGAATTTTCTAACATTTGTTTTGGGATATTGTATTGCTAAAATTAAGACCTCACAGAAATAAAGCTTAATATCCAACCCCAACCCAATTTGTTCCATTCCATGAATACAAAAAGCGCATCAAGATTGGTGACTGGTGAAAGCCACAAGCCTCCAATTCCAAGGATCCAAAGGCCCACTTTTGCCTTATCATGTCATCAGCGACCCAAAAGTCACCCAACTAACGGTCCAATTTCCAAACCATAACAAACAAACAGGAAAAAAAAAAAAAAAAAAAATCGTAACACAAATTAGGCTCGACCCCACCGAATCATTGCTCCTCCACTAAGATCGGATATTCATCGGACTAAGAACACACGACAAAAAACATCAACAACAAAATAACTTCATATAACGTTGTGAAGTCTTCCCTTCCTTTCATCACTTCACTCTCCCGAATCGTCGGCCCGAATTCGATTTGAATCGAAACCTTGAAAGCTGATCGAACCGGATCGTCGAAAGCTCGGATGTTTATCGCTAAATGGGTACTGTAACTACCCACCAGCTCGATCTTTTAATTTTGTTTTTTTCCTGATCGGGGCTTTTTATTTTATTTTATTTTGATTTTAATTTGATGTATTGGGGGTGGTTTCAGCGGCGGCGAATCCGTTTCAGAAGATACTGACGGCGCTCGAGAAGCCGGACGGCGGCGAATTTGGAAAATACTACAGCTTGCCGGCTCTGAACGATCCCAGAATCGGTTTGTATGTTTCCCCGATTGATTTTGCTGTATTTTCTGTTTGTTTGCCGAGAATGTTTGAATCTTTGTGATTTGTGCTGTGTAAAGTAGTTGTTAATGTTTTGAAACAGTGTACTTGAAAGTGAAAATTTGTGGTGAAATTTACTTTGGTGTTGGTGTTTTGTGTTGCAGAGAAGCTGCCATTCTCTATTAAGATCCTTCTCGAATCCGCAATTCGTAACTGTGATGAGTTTCAAGTTAAGAGTAATGATGTTGAGAAAATTATTGATTGGGAGAACACTTCTCCCAAGCAGGTTGAGATCCCATTCAAACCTGCTAGAGTCCTGCTTCAGGTAAATCATTGTGTGGATTGTCAGTCTTGAAATTTGAAGTTATTGCTGTTTAGCGTTACGTGGATTATCAATTTGTTGTTCATCTGGTTCTCAGGACTTTACTGGAGTACCAGCTGTCGTTGATCTAGCTTGTATGCGTGATGCCATGAACAGTCTGAAGGGGGATTCTAACAAGATTAACCCGTTGGTGAGCTACATATATGCGTGCATTGTTGTTTCACATTGGCATTTCTTGTTTATAATAACTTGACTGTCTTTTAGGTTGCATTACAAGCATGCAATTTGATTTTTTTTTTTTTTCCTTTCTTTTTAACTGTTTCAAAGAGTATCTACATTGGCTTCTCATGAATGCAGGTCCCAGTAGATCTTGTCATTGATCACTCGGTTCAAGTAGATATTGCGAGATCAGAAAATGCAGTGCAGGCAAATATGGAACTTGAGTTCCAGCGAAACAAAGAACGGTTTGGTTTTCTGAAGTGGGGATCAAATGCTTTCCATAACATGCTCGTTGTTCCTCCTGGATCAGGGATTGTTCATCAGGTAATTCAATCAATTTGGGGAACACAAATTTTAACCTGTAATATGTTATTCCAGAATGCTAACCTGAGATGTACAAAATGAAATGCTAATTGCAGGTTAATTTGGAATACCTTGGTCGAGTTGTGTTCAACACAGACGGCTTGCTTTATCCTGATAGTGTTGTTGGGACAGATTCACACACAACTATGATAGATGGATTAGGTGTCGCTGGCTGGGGAGTGGGTGGTATCGAAGCAGAAGCCACTATGCTTGGCCAGGTAAAGAAGTGCATCCAATGGGTCCTTGCCTGATTTTTTTGATGAATAACTTGATGTCTTCTTTTGATTATGTTGACCCTAATACTACAGTACAACTTGAGTTTTATTGCAGCACACTTTCTTATCCAAAAATATACATTTACTCTTTTTTTCTTGTATCTATCTTTTATTTTTATACAGCCCATGAGCATGGTCCTGCCTGGTGTTGTTGGGTTTAAATTATTAGGAAAACTGAGAGACGGTGTGACAGCTACTGACTTGGTTCTGACAGTAACTCAAATGCTGAGGAAGCATGGAGTTGTTGGCAAGTTTGTGGAGTTCTATGGTAAACCCCTATGCTTAATCATATTATCTAGTTGTACTGGTGTTTTGATGATAGATGCTCCGGCTGCTTCTTTGTTTCCATTTCTTCTCACATCAGATATTTTCCCTTGCTCTCTTTTGCAGGGGAAGGCATGAGTGAATTGTCACTAGCAGACCGTGCCACTATTGCGAATATGTCTCCAGAGTATGGTGCAACCATGGGCTTCTTCCCCGTGGATCATGTCACCCTGCAATATCTAAAACTTACTGGCAGAAGTAATGACAAGGTAACTTCTTGTTTGAACACCTTTTCATTTTCCTTGTTCTTTTGTTTATATGTTGAGATAAAAGTTACCATGCAGGTCGCTCTGATAGAATCCTATTTACGGGCTAATAAGATGTTTGTTGACTACAATGAGGTAAGATATGTGCACCCACTATTTTTGCTACCTTCCTATTCAAAATCTTCTATAATATGGGTTCTGAACTTCTGAGTGAATATTTTTCTCAACACAGCCCCAGATCGAGAGAGTGTACTCCTCCTATCTCGAGCTAAGTCTTAATGAAGTGGAACCATGCATATCAGGTCCAAAGAGGTAGGATTTCTTGGTAAATCAAGCCAACTTGCACATTTAATTGAATTCAATCTTTTGTGATGACACTGAGAATCATATGTTTTCTAGGCCACATGATCGTGTTGCTTTGAAAGAAATGAAAGTGGATTGGCATGCATGCCTTGACAATAGAGTTGGATTTAAGGTGAGAAAGTGCCATAAATTGACACGAATTTTCATTCAGAACTCTGCTTGGAAATTGTGGGGTCATTTGGATCTTCTGTAATTGATTACTTTATAGTTTAATGTTCACATAAGAAAACCTTTTCTTGAAGAGCTTATGTTTCTTGCAATGCATTGCAGGGTTTTGCTGTACCAAAGGAATCTCAAAGTAAAGTCGTAGAATTCGATTTTCACGGAACCCCAGCACAGCTTAGGCATGGGGATGTTGTTATTGCAGCTATCACCAGTTGCACAAACACCTCAAATCCTAGTGTAATGCTTGGAGCTGCTTTGGTTGCAAAGAAAGCTTGTGATATAGGATTGGAGGTTGGATGTCTCTAATTATGGCTCATTTCTCGTGTTTGTGTAATTCATTTTAGGATAACAGTAAGGGGAAAAGTTACAGGAGAATTGGTCTATAGGGGTAGAATAAAATGATGTTACGGATAATGAATTTCGTGTCAGATAAAAACTTGCGGTGGGCTATTTAGAATGAGTCCATTTCTAATTTGCCTTCCATGTGATTAACAAAATGTGTGCCTGCATTCTGCGGGTTAAATTGCTGTCCCCGTGTTTCTTAGTCTACTGAATACTTTTGATGTCACATAACTGAAAGACTAGTTTTATTTCTGCATTGTATAACGTTGGGCAACATAGTGAATCTTTTTATTACCTATCTTTGCATTATTTTGGTGCCTTTTATTAGGTCAAGCCATGGATTAAGACAAGTCTTGCTCCCGGTTCTGGGGTTGTAACCAAATACTTGCAAAAGAGGTAATTTTATGACTATGCTACAACTTTGGAATAAATGCAACTCTTGTAATGTGTTCCCAAGTCATGTATTGTTCTGCAGTGGGTTGCAGAAGTACTTGAATCAGTTGGGGTTTCATATTGTTGGGTATGGATGCACCACTTGCATTGGGAATTCAGGAGATATTGATGATGCAGTAGCGGCTGCAATTACGGAAAATGGTAATTTTCTCTACTGTTTGTGTTATTGTAAATTGGAATCTGGGTGTGAGTTTGAAGGAAGTATGCATGAATGCACACACAGAGAAGGAAAAATGGAAATGGATGCTTCTCTCTCTGTAAGTCGCAGAGGAGCTATGGAATTCTCATTAGATTTCTTCTCTCACTCTCTCACACACAAGTCGTGCAAGAGAGAATATTACCGTTAGAGAGTGTTGGATCCTTTCTCTCTCTTTTCTTAGATCACAGCCACTCATCTAGCTAGTAACAAAGATCAAAGTCCACATGGCACTCAAGGCCTTACAAATCAGAAATTTACACTTGGTATTCTTTGCACAAGTGAATACACCATTTAACACAAAACTTATTCTAATAATATCAGTTCGCAACTTATAATTCAACACTCCCCTTTAAGTTTTGAGCTGATTTCACTCCAAGTTTGTCTCTGAGGTAGTTGAAACGATCCTTAGACAGTGCCTTTTCTAAAGATATCTACAATCTGTTCATTTGTAGGACAATAGACCAGATCAATGATCCCTTCTTGTAGAGCATCCTTGATGAAGTGATATCTTCGATCAATATGCTTAGTTTTTTGTTGAAAAACAGGGTTCTTTGTTGGCAATTGCAGTAGTATTGTCGCACTGAAGTGGAGTAGCTTCAGCTTGAAATTCACCAAGTCTTCCAATACAAACCTAAGCCAAATTGCCTGTGCAGTTACCTCTGATGCACTAATATACTCTACTTCAGCAGTGAAGAGTGCTACACAATTCTATTTGATTGAAACCCAAGAAAAAATCTCACTGCCAAAGGAGAAAGCATACCCTGTGGTGCTTTTATTGTCATCAACTGAACCACCCCAGTCACTATCGCAGTAGCCAATTAGGACTGCACTTCTTCCTTTCACATACTCCAAATCATAATTAAGAGTTCCTTTGATGTACCTGAGAACTCTTTTTGCAGTTCCATAATGTTTATTAGAAGGGCAGTGCATGAATCTTGTAAGGAGACTAGATGCATACATCACATCCGGTCTTGCGGCTGTGAGATACAGTAGACTTCCCACTATCTTCCTATATTGTTCTTTATTTGCTGGACCACTCCCATCATCTTTACTCAGCTTTTCAGTTGTAACCAGAGGAATAGAGACAGGTTTACAGTCACTCAAACCAAACTCAACAAAGATGAAGCATACTTTCTCTAATGAATAAAAATGCTTGAGTGTGTTTGGATGACCCCCATTCCCAGAAAATGATGCAACAGCCCCAAATCTGTCATTTCATACTTTGTCATCATGTCTCTCTTGAATTCCTCCAGCATTGATTGACTATTCCCTGTGTACACAATATCATCTACATATAGGGATACAATCAGAATTGCTGCTTCTCCTCTGGTTTTGGTATATAAAGTGGCCTCACTTTGACTCTTTTCAAATCCACATTGAGAAAAATAAGAGTCAATTTCACTATACAAGGCCCTTGGTACTTGTTTTAAGCCACACAAAGCTTTATAAAGTACACATTTTGTCTTCACTCCCCTTGGCCGCAAACCCATCTGACTACTCTACATAAACCTCTTCTTCAAGTACTCCATTCAGAAAAGCAAATTTGACATCTAGTTGGTATAATTTCCAACTCTTCTGTGCTGCCAATGCAACTAGGGTTCGAATTGTATCAAGTCTAACCACAGGTGCAAAAGTCTCATTATAATCAACACCTGATTTCTGAGCTTACCCCTTGGCTACTAGTCTTGCTTTATTCTTCTGTACTATTCCATCAAGATTAAGCTTGGTCTTGAACACCCACTTAACCCCAATTATAGGTTTATCGGTTGGTCTGTCCACTAACTCCCATGTTGCATTCTTTTCAATCATTGACAGTTCATCTTCCATAGCCTTCATCCATAATTCATCTTTTGCTGCCTCATCAAACTTTTTAGGCTTCATAATGCAGAGATTGCATTAACCTAGAACATCATCCAAGTTCCTCCACTTCAATGGAGTGTGATCAAAAACTTGAGATTGTTTCATGCTGCTACTTATATCACTTGGTGATTCAAGAGAAAATGATAATCTTGGTGACTGAGCATAGTCATGACTTCCAAGAATTGTATTTGGTGATGTAACTTTAGGCAGCTTAGATAACTCCTCATAATTTGTCACAGTTGTATAATCCTCAGGGTCTTCTTCCAGTTCCAAGCTGCATTTTCATCAAATACCACATCTCTTGAAAGTATAAGCTTCTTAGAAATGGGATCATACACCCTGTACCCCTTTTCACAAGTGGCATACCCTACAAATATACCCTTGGTGCTTTTTACATCAAGCCTTTGTCTTAGTTCACCTAGTATGTGTGCATAACACAAGGAACCAAAGACTTTAAGATGAGCAATTCCTAGCTTTATACCATTGTAGGCCTTATATGGAGTTACATTCCCAAGAGCTCTTGTAGGACATCTGTTTAGTATGTACACTGTTGTATGTACACCCTCAACCCACAAGTAATATGGAAGACCCTTGTCATGCAGCATGGCTTTTGCCATTTCAACCACTAACCCGTTCTTTCTCTCCACTACTCCATTTTGTAGTGGAATATAGGCTATAAAGAGTTGCCTTTGAATTCCTTTCTCCTCACAGAGTATTAAATTCACAGGATGTGAATTCACGACCTCTATCACTTCTCAAGCGTTTCACCTTAAAACCACTCTGTAATTCCACCATTGACTTGAATTTCTTAAAACAGTTTAGTGTTTCTGACTTGTATCTGAAGAAATACATCCACACCATTCTTGTATAGTGATCAACCAGAAGCATAAGTATTTGTTACCAGCCAAAGAATCATTTTGCATTGGTCCACAAAGATCTACATGTACTAACTCAAGTGGATTTCTTGCTCTCCATGCATGTTCCTTTGGAAACCACTCTCCATGCTGCTTTCCAAACTGACAACCTTCACAAACTTCATCAACTTTTTCCAATTGTGGGAGTCCATGAACCATATATTGTTCTTGAGTTGTTGAAGACCTTTGAGATGCAAGTGGCCTAGTCTCTGGTGCCATATCCAAGTAGACTTAGAAATGCTTGCTTTCAATACAACTTGATCATTTGAAACCAGTGCCAAAGGATAGCAACTATTCTTTTTCATTTCAACTTTAAGTACCAGACAATCCAATGATGGGCCATAAAAAATGCTACACATTTTTCATCCAAATAACAGGTAGTAACCATGTTCATCCATCTGTCCCACACTTAGTAGATTTTCCTTCAACCCAGATAAGTACATTACTTCCTTGACATATTTTCTGCCTTTGCTTGTGTCTATCACAAGAGTACCAATACATGCCACATTCATAAGTTCTCCTGTGGGCATTTGAACTTTGCCAACCACATTTGTCTTTATATCAATCAACAATTTTGAATCACCGTCATATGGTTGCTACAACCACTGTCAATATACCATTGTCCATTCATCTTTGGTTCAGTGATTGTGCTATTTGCATAAAACAGGCTCCCTGCCACCTCCACTTGACTAGCATTGTTTGCCTTTTGCACGGATTTACCTGCAGTGACCAAATCTATCACAGTTATAGCATTTAGGCTTCCCCTTATATCTACACTTACCAAAGTGAAACTTAGAGCACACTCTACACTGTGGTTTGGTAGCTTCCTGACCCATTGACTGTGATGGGTATGAATTTTGTGCAGGACTTTTGAAAGGTTTCTGTTGGAATCTAGATTTTGAATCCCATTTCTTCCCCTTAGAATTCCAATTCTTCTGGAATTTCGATGGACTAGGTTGAGCTCCACTCTTATTTTGCCCTTTTGGACTCACTGAGAATGATGCAAATGCCTTCTCAGTAGTATCAACAGTATGTAAATCAGACCGTTGTTCCTGACTCTTCAGGATTGCAACTACTTCCTGCAATTCTACAGTCTCTAAACACTTTGTATTTTCTATGACCAAACAGATAGAATCATAAGGTTTACTTAGACTAATCAGAACCTTCTGCACAAGCCTCCCATTAGAAAGAGATTCACCAAATGTTCTCATCTGATTAATCAATTCATTCAACCTTGTAAGATAACTAGATAGGGACTCATCATCTCGCATCCTAGCATACTCAAATTCTCGTCTAAGATTCTGAAGTTTTACCGATCTAACCTGATCACCACCATGGTATTATCCATACAGTAGATCCCATGCCATCTTTGCTGAATTAGCGTGGCAATCCGATGAAAGATCTAGTCTGAGACTGCGTTTTGTATAATTCCCAGAGCCTTCACGTCCTTCATGAACACGGCGGTCATCTCTTCATCAACTTCATCTTTAGATGACCCTTTAGCTTTCTTCTTCTTCTTCTTCAGATCGTGGGTTGTGCTCCCCTTTTCTACCAGATTCCATAACCCAAGAGATTTGAAAATTGTTACCATCTTAATTCTCCAAAACTTGTAGTTCTCACCGGAGAAAATTGGAGTTCTCACTTCCGAGCCTCCAGATCCAGACATCTTTGGTCTAAATAAATCGATTTCTCTTCTCAGATGATAACGAAACTCCGGCAACCTTCACCGAGCTTCAAGTGAGCTTCGATTGAGCTCAGTGACCTCACAGATTTACACCCAGACTTAAATGATCCAACCTGGCTCTGAGACCATGTTAGTGTAAATTGGAATCTGGGTGTGAGTTTGAAGGAAGTATGTATGAATGCACGCACAGAGAAGGAAAAATGGAAATGGATGCTTCTCTCTCTGTAAGTCACAGAGGAGCTATGGAATACTCATTAGATTTCTTCTCTCACTCTCTCACACACAAGTCGTGCAAGAGAGAATATTACCGTTAGAGAGTGTTGGATCCTTTCTCGCTTTTCTTCGATCACAGCCACTCATCTAGCTAGTAACAAGGATCAAAGTCCACATGGCACTCAAGGCTTTTACAAATTAGAAATTTACACTTGGCATTCTTTGCACAAGTGAATACACCATTTAACACAAAACTTATTCTAATAATATCAGCTCACAACTTATAATTCAACAGTTTGTGCATATGGAAATGCTACTTTGTGGAGTTTTGCATGGTCACTAAGTTATTGATTTTTCTACACATATACAGATGTTGTAGCTGCGGCTGTATTATCTGGAAATAGGAATTTTGAGGGTCGTGTGCATCCGTTAACAAGGGCTAATTATCTTGCTTCTCCTCCCCTTGTTGTTGTCTATGCACTTGCTGGAACGGTACGGAACTCAAACTTTTACAGACAGTTGTTACACTCTGTATCATGTTATGTTGTATGCATCTTTATGCTATACATGAGCTGATTTTATGCTCATAACTTTTGAGTTTTGGTGCAATATCTCATTTGTTTGCAATTCTGCAGGTAGATATTGATTTCGAAACAGAACCAATTGGGGTGGGAAAAGATGGGAAAAAGATATTTTTCAGGGACATCTGGCCATCCAATGAAGAAGTAGCAACGGTGAGTTATAATTTTTTTTTTTTTTTTTGAAAGGAATGATTTTCACAAGAATAGTTTCTAGTATTTAAGTCGAGGGATCGAAAATTCATGTTGGTCTTGTCGTGTTGTTTTCAGGTTGTGCAGTCAAATGTGCTTCCTCATATGTTTATGGCTACCTATGAAGCAATCACCAAAGGAAATCCAATGTGGAATCAGTTATCTGTACCATCTGGCACTCTTTATGCCTGGGACCCAAAATCAACTTATATACATGAACCGCCGTATTTTAAGGATATGACCATGTCTCCCCCGGGCGCTCATGGGGTGAAGAATGCTTACTGTTTGCTCAACTTTGGAGATAGTATTACAACCGATCACATCTCACCAGCTGGTAGCATTCACAAAGACAGCCCAGCAGCCAAATACCTACTGGAACGTGGCATTGATAGAAGAGACTTTAACTCCTATGGAAGTCGCCGTGGTAATGATGAGGTTATGGCAAGAGGCACTTTTGCAAATATTCGGCTGGTCAATAAGTTTTTGAAAGGAGAAGTTGGTCCCAAAACAATCCACATTCCCACAGGAGAGAAACTGTCCGTGTTTGATGCTGCTATGGTAATGCCCTCCTATCCCAGCTTTTACTAAAGGTTATAGAAAAATCATTTTAGTTTTTCAGGAAGGTTTTCCTTCTTATTCGATGTTTAATATTGATGCTTTCATCCCTGGCCTAAGTTTGTAATATTGATTCCTTTACTTTTATTGACAGAGGTACAAAAGCGAAGGACATGATACAATTATTTTGGCTGGTGCCGAGTATGGAAGTGGAAGTTCTCGTGATTGGGCTGCAAAGGGTCCCATGCTACTGGTATACCCTTTAGCAGTATCTTGCTCCATTCGATTCCAGTATATGTTTGTCTTATTTCTAACGAAGTCTGTCTTGCATCATAATAATTTTCAGGGTGTGAAGGCGGTCATAGCAAAGAGCTTTGAGCGCATTCACCGTAGTAATCTCGTTGGCATGGGCATCATTCCACTATGTTTCAAGACTGGGGAGGATGCCGACTCTCTTGGTTTAACCGGGGAGGAACGCTACACCATCGATCTTCCAAGCAGTGTTAGTGAAATTAGACCCGGTCAGGATATCACAGTGGTGACAGATAAGGGCAAGTCCTTCGTGTGTACACTACGTTTCGATACAGAGGTAACATACTGCATCATCTTTTACTTCTTTCTGTCTTCATTGCCTATCAAGCTCGTGTTGCTTCAGAGTTCCCTTGTTTCGTCTTTTGTGCAGGTTGAGCTGGCCTATTTCGACCACGGGGGCATTTTGCAATATGTCATCAGGAATCTGATCAGAAGTTAGATCAACAACCGTAAGGTGTTGATCAACATTCCACCAAAACTATCCTCTCAAGTTCAAATAATTGACCCGGTTCGGCGACAAGAGGACGATGTTTCAATCCCAGCGCTGACCCCAGCTACATTATAAATAAAGGAATGTTGGTATGAATATTCATAATTTTTCCAGTTTTTAACTCGTGAAATTTGGTTTTTATTGGAGGTGTGGAGTGCATTCAATAATTTTTCTAATTTATAGTCTCTAGTACTTGTACTAGGGCCAAGATTCTTCAATTTTGACACAGTCGTGCTGCGTGTCGAAATCAGTCGTTGATCGTAGGGTTGCGTAGATCGTTGTCAGTCGTATTAAGGAATTAACCGCAATTGTATTAGGTCATGTTTGATACTTAGGACTAGATTAGACCACTAAACAACTAGATTTCATGTGCAATCAAGAAAAAAATATGGATGTTTCTTGTAGAACACCAGTTCGCCATCAGAAAGAATATGAACAATGCCCATTTCTTCTCACCACGTCTTTCTCTTCCTTGCTGCCTTGTTCATGATGCGCCATCTCTAGGTTGTGGGTGGACAAAATATGTTCAGACTTGGAAAATCAGTAATCTGCGAGGCACGGCCTGAATCCAAGCTGTACACTGCAACTTCCCTGGACGTGTTTTCCAACTCATTGCACTTGTAACTCTTGTAATGGAGAGCCTCTTTGAACTAAATACATCTCCCCTCGACTCCCGGGAAATCTCGAGCAGAAAGGGAGTAGCAGCCGTCATCTCCGAGGACCAATATTCGATCATCCAAAGCCTGAGCCTCAAGCTTAACCCATTGCTTCTTGTGAGCGTCCAGGTTAAAAGTCTCGAATGTAAAGTCCAACGGTTTGCCATACAAATACATATCGACTAGAAGCAGCTCTCCCAACGACTCCACCAACTTCTTCTTCCTCTTGTCGTCGCCGCAAGAGCTATTTGCTAATGAAGATGTAATCAGTTCAGTATTCAGACAGGAATCAACCCCTACAGCTCTCCCGTCACGACACACAGCACAAAGCCTTCCTTTGTTAAAAATAACATCTTGAAAACCAGGGTATACGTCGTCCAACTTCAAAAGGAAGTTGCTGCACTCTACGACGCCACCACCTAGCTCTCCTTTTATATGACTATATCCTCCGGTCCTAATGAGAATCGGAAAACTTATCAATTAAATATCCTAAAATTAATTGATATTCCTAACTTTTAGGATTTTTCTTTAATAAATAATAGCATTATTGAGTTAAATTGTTAGTTTTTAAATCAAGTTCACTTGTTTTAGGAGGTCAAGCACAGTAAAATTGTTCTTACAAATAGTAACAGCTTTTGTGCAAGTCCACCCTTTTGAGAAGAAAAAGGGCATGCCTCGTTAAGTTTATTTTTTAAAAACAAAAACTCCCTATGTAACTCTAATAATTTGATTTTAAATACAAAACAAAGCATGACATTAAAAATAAGCGTAATTAATTGAAAATAATAATTTAATTAGTTTAAGTGTGTTGTTAAAAAAATATTATATTTTTTGAACCTTTTTACTTTTGAATTAATTTTGATCGTTGATTTCTATTTAAAAAAAAAAATCAAATCCACTAAAATGTGCCACCTAGCCTCTTCGATAATTTTTAATTTTTTAACGTTAAAATCCAACAGTCAAGATGAAAAGACAGTTGAAAATTCAACAGCTGAGAGCAAGAAAGCTAAGCTTTGATGGGCAGCACGTCGTGTACCGTTGACGTCAGCAACCCAAGCGTACAGCCACAATCTCAGGCAACAATTGCAGGTGCAGCCGAAAAGAAATCGAACCTAAAACCTCTCCTAAGTAAATAGTAATAGGTTAAATGATAGGGCAACTAACCCCAGTCAAATTAGGGATTAATTTCAATAATAAAAAAGATGCAATTGGCTCCAGAGCAGGAAATCACTAAGAAATAAACATATGATTAGTACATGTAATGCTTTCGATCTTCCGCGAATATCTCTTACAGTTTCTTTTCATCAACTCAACGTTCTAAAGCTTCTGACAGTAGGAACTTCCATTAAAAAAGAAACGAATTTGAACTTTTTTCATCGAGGGCTCGTGATAACAAGAACATAGAAGCTCGCAAACAAAAATTGAATTAGTAGTAGAGCAGCTGTAGACGGTAGTACATCAAAATCTAAGGCATGCAGGCACCGATCCATATACTAAGTTACAACTGAGACTTGAAGCACAAGTGCGAAGGCTCCGGCTTGAGATATTGACAAGTACTGCACCGACGTAAGAACTTGTATAACCTGCCAATAATTGAGAAAATAATACATATAATTTACGGGTAGAAATAGCATATAACAGCATAACCCGAACCAAGACATATATAAGAACAAGGGCATAGAGCAAGTCAATGGCATATTTTGGGAAATTGAGAAACGGAACTTTATAGCTTCACAGAATGCAGCAACCATAAGTACTGTTAGTTATCTATTTTGGGTTAAGATAGTTTACCTTTTGTATAATAGTTCAAATAATGTACTCTTTGACACGGATCCATTTAGTAGATGACCACTTGTTCCCCTTAATCACAGGGCATCCGCCTGAAATAAACACCAGAGCAAGTTAACTCATTCTTGATAAAGGTCGGCACACTTGGGAATAAGTAACGAAAGTTACGAAATTGTGATGCAGAAATAAATTTTCTTATATCTACGTTTTAAATAGGCACAAAATTGATAAAGAAAGCGCAGATAAACAAATGTCATATGCCATGGTGGACATTTTGGAATCAGTGAAACTAGAAATTGATGCTTTGCAAAGCTAATTATAAGTGAGCTACTAACCATGTAAACTTGAAGGATCTAGACTTGCATCAGGCCTCATGCTCCAGAAAAGCAATGCATCACCCATCTTAGGTTTAACTGACAGTCCCTTTTTACCGCATTCAGATAGCTCATTCCACCAAGGCACAGAACTAATATTCCCTTTGGCAGCAGGGAACACAGTCTCACCCCCTTCTTCAACATCTGAGCTGCACCACATGGGAGGAGAAAACATTTGCGAAGGATATAAGTGGGTCAATGATCAGAAATATGAGTATTTTAGGCAGCTATGCTAGGAAACTTACAGGTACATAAGAACCGTGCCTATACGTTGGCCTCCATTCTTAGTGTTAAAATCATCTTGAAAATAGTCATAGTGAGGTTCGTACTTCTGTCCAACTTCATAGTGAAGAATCTGAAGTCCCTCCCCGTGTTCTGTATTTGGTTTTAAAATAGCTTGTGAATTGTACGAAACGCACATAGCTACACTATTAATAGATGAATACCATAAAGATTGTAGCCCACATAAAGGTAGTACCTTCAACTTTGAAGGCAAAAAAAAAATCATTAAAAAGCACAAGAAAATAAATAAATAAATAAGAGAGCAGACATGAGCTCAACAGCATACCTACAGGTAAAAAGGTGAAATTAGCAATTTTTTTCTCAATGTTCCTGATAATTTTATCGCGGCCTCTTGCCAAAAATGTTCCAGAGCTTGTACGAACCCTGCATAAAACAAGTAAAACAATTGTACCGCCATGTGGGGATTAAGTAAAGGAATGAAAACAAAGACAAGAGATTTTCCCATCCACGTCATTCAACCAAAATCACACCAGAGAATGAAGTGAGAAATGAATACCTGCTATCTTTGCTCTTTCCGGTTTCACTATCAACTACAGTTGACTTGTGCATAGTCGGCTTGGCAAGATCGATTAGATAGTCACATTCCTCCTTGGTCTGCCAACATTAGCCAACCAGGGTTAGAATCTCCCCGGCTTTAGATTACATCAAATCCCGGCACTTATGAAGCATTAATTTCTTCCAAAACTAAATGCAATGCAATTACCAATTACAAATTAGAAATTACACTCAATTATTTACTCACACCATCTATAATGCAAGATATATTGGCACAATTATAACAAATCCAGCACTCCAATGCATTGCTCAATTCAGTAACTTCAAAGGTAATAAAAGAAAATTCAATCCAAAATTTTCCGAAAAATCATAAATTTTCAGCTCAGCTAACCAAGAAATTGTGATACACAAAAGCTCTCGGCTCCCACGAGATGACTTCGACCCACTGCTCCCCTGCCCCATCTTCCTCATTCCTAACAAACCCCACAAAATTCAATTTAATTACCGAATTACCAATCAAATCAATCAAGGCAAATAATGCAAACCGACTCATCGCGCACCTCTCGACTCTCTGCCGTACGATCGAGCTGAGATCGTTGGCATTGGAGGAGCTGCCGGAGGAGCCGCTGGGAACGGAGAGGATGCCGAGGGCGAGGAGAATGAGGATGACGAAGGTGAACATGACCAGCAAGGTCAGGACCAGCGTTGTGGACGGCGACGACGTTTTGCGGGCCGGGAGGCGAGCGTGCCGTGGCTTGACAACCATAGTTGCTTCTGGGCGAAGGAATTGATAAAAAAACCCTAGGGATTTGAGATCGATGGGTTCGATTTGGGAATTGGAACAGCAAGATCTGGAGCTCTGTGAGGAGAGAGAGATTCGATTAAAGCATCGAAAAGTCTACAATTTCTAATATTTTCAAAGTCTTGTGCTTTGGGACTTTGGGAAATATGGAATTTGAAATCAGCAGTGTCAGTCTTTTACTTCTATTTAATTCTTTTTTTTCTTTTTTGGTAACTTACTATTATGAAAAAGAGCAATTTTTTTGTTATATAAATTGAGAATTGTTATTGGCACTTTATAAATTTTATTTTGCACGTTAAATTTTTTATAATTAGAAAAAAAAATTATATTTGTGAGGAGTGTATAATGAGATTTTATAAGTACTAATATCAGTTCTCTATAAATTTCCATTCAGACCTCAACATATGGTGTTGCATGTCTATAAAAAAAAAATTAATAATTTGATAGTGTTAGGTAAAGATTAATTGTCTTAGGTGTTCTATATCAAATGGTCTCTCACATTTTAATGGCGCAAGACAATTTGATATGTTAGGATTCATCGAACAATATAAAGAATTAATGTTAACATCAATGATCATTAGTCATACATTTGTGTATGGTTATTGGTGTGAACACGAAAAATTCTCGAAAGGAGAGACAATGGGGACAGAACGCGTCTACAAAATAATATTTGTATTTGATGATTTTGGATTACAATCTCTATTTGTTCCTCTGATTCGATCTCCGTAAGACTTTGATTTGTGGGCTTGATCCAAGGGCCCTCGAGGCTTGATCTTGGATGAGTAGGGGGAATTCCTTCAAGGGCCGTTGGGCTTGATCTTGAAATTTGGCGGATGAACGTTTCTTCAAGGGCCGTTGGGGCTTGATCCTGAAGTTGGGCGAGGTTTCTTCAAGGGCCGTTGGTGGCTTAATCTTGAAGTTGATGGACGGATCTTCAGGGGCCGTCGAGGCTTGATCCTGAAGTTGGATGAACGTTGAACGACGAACGAATCTTCAAGGGCTTTTGGGCTTGTTCTTGAAGATGGATGAATGACGAACGACGAATGAAGAATGATGAACGGTGGATGAACGGAGCTTCAAGGGGCCGTTGTAGCTTGATCTTGAAGGTGGATGAACGAGGCTTCAAGGGCTTTCGGGGCTTGATCTTAAAGGTGGATGAACGTTGAACGACGAGCGATCTTCAAGGGCTTTTGGGCTTGATCTTGAAGATGGATGAACAACGAATGATGAACGATCTTCAAGGGCTTTTGGGCTTGATCTTGAAGAACAGTTGTGTTGATCCAAAGGCCATCGGGGCTTGATCTTGGATGAATGGATGAACGGATTTTGAAGGGCTTTTAGGCTTGATCTTGAAGATGGATGATTTGTTGATCCAAGGGCCGTCGGGGCTTGATCTTGGAAGAACGATAAGCCAAGAACAAAGAACTAAGAGAGCCTCCTCGATTCTTCGGAAGCCTGGATGCTTAAGAGCTTCGGAACTTCAAAGCTTCAAGGACCAATTCTCTTCCAATTTGGGAGTAGAGAAATGTATTTGTGAATTGGTGAATTGGAATGAATGAATTAACCTTCTATTTATAGAATTTTCCAAGGCCTAATTTTGAATATAATATCCCAGATGAAATAAGTCATCTCTGCCAGGTGTTGACACGTGTCCTATTTGACGGTTTTTCTGACTCATTTCAATTTCTGTTGAATCACACGCTATGTGTAAAATTTATGTAATACATGAGCGTTGAAACTTTAACCATCGGTCAACATTTTATTTACCGAAATTTCGATGTCTACAAATGCCCCAACTTCAAGGCGCGCCGCATACATGTGCTTTGTCACGTGTAGAATGTGCGTTTTGAAGTTTCCTCAATGTAGACGTTGATCCAAGGGTCGTCGAGGCTTGATCTTGAATTGGGCTGGGATCTATTCAACTTTGCTGGGACGAATCGGCACGTGCATTTGTTGTGCTTGTTGACTTTCCACAGGCTTCTTCTTGAACTGGTTTTGATTCAAGGGTGATGGACACTTGATCTTGAATCAGGATTGCAATTTCTCCAAGGGCCGTTAAGGCTTGATCTTGAAGGTTGATTCAGGGGTGTTGGACACTTGATCTTGAATCGAGTCTTGATTTCTCCAAGGGCCGTTGAGGCTTAATCTTGAAAGTTGATTCAAAGGTGTTGGACACTTGATCTCAAATCGGATTTGTGATTTCTCCAAGAGCCGTTGCGGCTTAATCTTGAAGGTTGATTTAAGAGTGATGGACACTTGATCTTGAATTGAGCTTTTGATTTCTCCAAGGGCCATTGCGGCTTGATCTTTGAGGTTGATTCAAGGGTGGTGTACACTTGATCTTGAATTGGGCTTGTGATTTCTCCAAGGGTCGTTGCGGCTTGATCTTGAAGGTTGATTCAAGGGTGTTGGACACTTGATCTTGAATCAGATTTGTGATTTCTCCAAGGGTCGTTGAGACTTGATCTAGAAGGTTGCGGGAACCACTAGCAGTTTCACATGGCAAGCAATCTTCAGTTTAGTTGAGGATGAATCAGCACGTGCAGTTGTACAGCCCATGCTGCATTATTCTCTGCTTTGTTTCTTTTGTATCGCAGGCAGGCACGAGGTAGAGGTGTTGATCTGTTTCTCTGTTCAATTTTTCCAAGTGCCGACCGATCGCTCTATTTCTCCTATTCGCGTAGGCAAGAGCAAGGGTAAAGGAAAATCATGCCATGATATATCTTTGCCTTCGACTCTGATGATATGAGATACTTTTACTTTTGAAGAAGCAGTTTTCCACAGGTTTATTCTTGAATTGGGCTAGAGGGTTTTCTTCTGCTAGACTTGCTTCAAAAGTCTGAGCTTACCCATTTATTTGGAGTTGAAGTTGATTCAAGGGTGGTGAACACTTGATCTTGAATCGGACTTGTGATTCCTTCAAGGGTCGTTGGTGTCTTGATCTTGAAGGAAATGGGACTATGAGCGCTCTACGTGCCAAGTGATATTCGCGAGCCGACTCAAGAATTTGAGGGTCAAAACAAGTCCATCAAATCCAGAGTACGTCAGATCTTGATGATATGAAATACTTTTGCTTTTGAAGAAGTAGCGGACGGCCTGGCACATGTTTCGTCGTGCTTGTCTCTACATGCTTCAATTATATCATTCTCCATTGCCTTATCTGTTTCCCTTGCAGAAGCGACATCTTCTTTGGTTTTCTCCCATGCATGTGTGGCATCTTCTTTTGCTGTATTTGCTTTACTGATGCAGGAGTGGAATGCAAATGTTAGGTAAGCAATCAGGGAAAGGGTTTCAGGCAGTCGGTTCTGGATCGGAGAGTTGATTCCAAATGTCGTTGATTGCTCTCTTTTTCCTTGTCTTGCATGTGAGAACAAGGACAAAGAAAAAGAAGAGGGAAAGCGTGATATGAGATACTCTTGCTTTTGAAGAAGTGGTGACGATTTGCCAGCGTTACACAGCGAAGCTTTGCTCTTCAGCAACGGTGCTAGCTCATCGTTGATCCTTCTGCTTCAATCTTTTTGCATAGCAGAAGTGGTGCACAACCTTTGCATTTGAATGGTGAGCCACCACCGTATCAACTTCGCTGAAGTATTTGATGAAGGAATTTGTGACCTTGACAACAGCTGAGGATGAGTGCTCGAGAGCAATGCAAGGTAAGGAACCAGACAAAGGTTCCGAGCAATCAATTCCAGATCGGAAGTTTGTTTTTAGGTTCCGACTGATTGAGTTCTTTCTCCTTGTCTTCCAGGTGAGAACAAAGACAAGGAAAATGACAGGGAGAAAGCGTGATATGAGATACTCTTGCTTTCGACCCTAATGATATGAGATACTCTTGCTTTGGTGTGGCTTGTTTTGCAGAGGTATTCCAGGGGATGAGGAATACTGGGTATTTCCAGAGGCTTTGTTGGAAATGCATTCTCGAAGATAAGGAATAGCTTGGCATTTTTGCAGGTCTTTCTTACCGTAAAGGATGAGAGTCGACTTATATAGGGATTTCCTAATAGCCGGTAATGATACTGTTCATTTACCCTTGTCAGTGACAGTGGGTAATTTTGATTGGAACAGTAAGATTCACGCATTTTTAGACCCGTCCGTGACTTCTGCAAAGCTGAGACAACACGTGAAGGGTGGCGACAAACCGCGTTCTTTGAACGAGCGGCTTTTGAAATTTGGAGGATAGTGTCGAGCCTATTTGATTTTGGCCCGTGACTCCCTCAAAGCTGAGATTGCACGTAAAAGGCGCTAACAGATTGATCTAGAAAATTCGTCTTTTTGAAAAGGTGGTGCCTTTTCGATTTCTAAACGAACGGCTCTTCGATTTCTGGGCAGGCAGCTCTTCGATTTCTGAGCAGGCGGCCTCGTTGCTTCTTCTTTTTATGGAAGCATTGATTGTTTCCCAAAGCACACTTAAGAATTACTACTTGCAGAAGTTCCCCTCTTGTGCCTTTGAGATCTTGTTGCTGTCCGACTTTTTCTTTTCTTCAAAACCTTCAGAAAATGTCTTGCCCATTTGACCGTCGTCTTGATTTGAATGCTGGGGAAGAGGCTGTTATGTCTTCTCCGGACAATATATGGCACCCATCCTTTTTATCCTTGAACGGTCCTTTTACGGTTGGGGATTCGGCGATGAAGAATGATATAATAGCCACAGTGGTAGCCAGAAATCTTCTCACCCCTAGAGACAACAGGGTTATTTCCAAGCGGTCCGATGAGCTGGCTATTTAGGACTCCTTGGCCTTTAGCGTCCAGTGTGCGGGCTCTGTATCGAACATGGGCTAACGCCTTCTTGCTTATACTCGCCATGTTGAATCCTTGATGGCTGAGGTGGCGAGCCTTAAGCAGAAGATCAGAGGGCTTAAGCATGAAAATAGGGAGTTGCACATACTTGCCAATAGCTACTCGACGAGCATGAAGAAGAAGCTTGACCAACTGCAGTAATCTGATAGTCGGATTCAAAGTAATCATCAGATGTTTATGGATTTGTTCCAGATGCATCTTTTGTCGTCGTCTTCTAGAGCTTCACCCAGTGTTGAGGCTTCAGATAATCAAGCTCCAGCGCCTCGTCTTTCTGTGGCTCCGCCGAGTATTGAGGCTTCTCATGATCGTCCTTGAAGAGTCCTTCCTGTAAATTTGATTTGAATTTTTTTTTTGACATGTATAATGTAAATTTATGTAAAATTTTAGAGAAATAAATAAAATGAACTTTATTTCACTAAATGCTTCTTTTTTTTTCAACTTTTTTTTTTTTTACACTTATTGTGAGTGGGTTGGTGTGTGAACAGAAAGTTCCACAAGGAAATGGCAGAGTGGAAAACTGTTGGAAATGTGCCCTAAAACCAATCATATGATGATACTTTACAGACGTTTCACATGTTAAACTAATCTAGTTTAATATAAAGGGCAAAGATTATTGTTTTAAGCTGTCTCATATAAATGTTATATGCTTAAACGATAAGTCCAAAGAATATATGATTAGGAGAATGTAATCTAAAGAAGTTAGGTTCATGAGACCATTCTCTTTTATATACATATCATAAACGTTCTTGATCATAGGACTGCCAATTGGGCATTGACAGTCCGTTAAGATCAGTATGTGCTATGTTTTCTCTTAGGGAGAGTGATTGGTCTCGAGTCATTGGTGTGATTGACACCAAGACAAGCATGTAGGTGCTCAATAGAGAATGAGTCTACTGAACACGATCAACGAGGAGTTCTCATACTCATGTCACATGAGAACTCATGGTTGAGATAATGCAAAGTAGTCCTTTGACCTGAGGCATCATAGTTGTCTCGTGGTTAGGTCTTTGATCTTTGACTGTGTCAATGTCACTCTATTAGAGGGTGTCCACGGTAGTTGGGGTTAAGCCACTTAGCCATGAAGGCAAGTGAATGCGCAACAAGGGATCTCTAACCTTCAAACTGTTTGAGGGAGAATACTCCATGATATGATTAAGAATCTCTAGCCAGAGTATGAATGAGATTTGGAAAGTCGTTCCGAATCACATTCAAGGTAATCATATAAGTAAATGAATCACATTGGATAGTAGACATGAATAAACTATCAAACCAAACAATGTGGTCAAGAGTGTTGTATTAGAGAAAGACCGTATTGCATTGTAATCCTAAACTGAATAGGTTCTCCACCTCTTCTAATTAGCTTGGGTAGCCATGATATACTGCTAGGTGTCACTCATGGTTTGTGGAAGCTCTAATAGTGAGTAATCACTAAAGGGAGAATTGAAAGTAAGTTTCAATTCACAATCGATTTGAAAGAGTTCTAATCGCCCACTACCTCGCTAAAAGGAACCTAATGGATCGTACACCGAGTAAGGTAGAGATTGAAGAAACAACGGAGATGAGTAAGGATAATTAAAAGGTTTAATTATTTATGGCTAAGATTAATTAATCAAACGAATAAGTTCGTTATAGACCTCGGGTTAGTTTTGGGCCTGAAGGCCCAATGGGCTTCGAACGTCAAGCCCATTGACTTAAGTTGTATGACAACTTAATGAATAAAGATTCAAAAGGGCCCAAACAGCCCAAAGACTCTAAGAGGCCGGCCACATAGAGAATGGAGTGGGTTTTGGACTTATTACAAGTTTGCCACTCCAATGAAGGTAGGTATAAATATGACTTTATAGCCTTTTCTTCATTAGGGTTTCTTTTGGAGAAAATTGGAAAGAACATGTCTCTCTATTTCTCTCTGGGAGGCCGGCCCCCTTGGAGGGGATTAACTAGCAATCCTTCCTCCACCAAGGTCACTCATCTCTTCTAAATGCTCTCCTTGGTGTGGAGACTTAGAGGTTCCTTTTCTTGGGAACTTGGAGAATCCATTCTACCACCCTCCTCCAAGAAATCCATGGAGCTAAGAAGCAAGGAATGAAGGCCCTCTCCTTGGGTGATTAGCTTTTGCTTATGCAAAGAGGAATCAACGAAGGTATAAGATTTCTCAACTCACTTTGTTCTTGAGTTGAGTCTTGGTTCACCTATCTACTAGGCTTTGAATTTCATGGCTTAAGTTTTGTTTTTGAGTGCATATAAACATAATTCTGCCTTTAATTGTTAATTGCATGTTGTTGATGTTGCTCAAATGAACTTCTTTTTCACAAATTTTCCTTCAAATATAGCTTGCACACCCATCATGAGAAGACCTTTTTTTTTAGCACTGGATGCATTCCTTCTCTTTTTTTTTCGCGGATGGATCCACTCTTTTTTTCTGCTTTTCGGTGCATCTGAGCACACTTTGGATACCTTTCCCTTTTTTTTTGAGCTATATATATATTTTTTTTCTTTCTTTTTTTTATATTTTTTTATAGCTATATATATATATATTTTTTTTCTTCTTCTGTTTTCTATCCACTCCTTTCTTTTCAATTTTTTTTCTGTATTTTTGCACATGGTGCCCATGCACCTCCATCATTTTTTTTCTTTTTTCACGTGGTGGTGATACACCACCATTCCATCATCTCTCTTTTTTATTATATTTTTTCTGTATAAATTTGGACGATGGGTAGAGGAATTTGCAGGAAGGACGAAGACGACGGAGAGTTGGAGTTTGAGGCAGAGCAAAGCGTCGAGCTTCATGATCGGCTAGTGGTTTGAGGGCGGTTATTGAAGTTCTTCATGGCTACTTGCAGTTGCTGTAGAGGAAGAAGGTCCATGGATGAGATGAGCTTGCAGAGAAGCTGTAGTTGCGGTGGTGCTCATGGTGGACTCGCCGATGGAGTGGGAAGACGGAGAGAAAGGTTTCTCGGCCGGCTAGTCATTTGACAGCAGTCTCTGAGGTTCTTCGTGGCAGAGATAGTGGAGCCGAGGGAGAAGGAGGTGCACGGGTGAAGCTGCTGCGATAGAGATGGAGGAGAAAGAGCATGAGGACAAGGGAATAGTCTTGGTGCTGGAGACATGCCGTTTCCCTTAAATTGAAGTGGCCATGGAGGGAAGGTGTTGTGCAGCTAAGGAGGAAGACGGAGGCTTGCAGAGGAGGCCTGAGGTGGAGCAGAGCATCAAGCTTCACGACCGGCTAGTCATTTGACGGCAGTCGTTGAAGTCTTTCGTGGCAGAGATGGTGGAGTTGTGCAGCGGAGGAAGAGCATGGACAGAGAGAAGCCTTGTGGAGAAGATGGTGACTTGAGCTGTGCATGTTTGTGGTTTCCACAGCCTCTGAAGCTGCGGTGGTCTGGGCTCCAAGACGGCTGCTCGGAGGAGGCTATTCTTCCTAATGTGGGCGGAGTGATTATTGCCGACCAATACGGTGCTCCTGGAAATGGAGGTGCGGTGGTCACTGCCTGTCACCCTAAAGGAGAGTGACTGTCCAACCAGGATGACGTTTGACTGCCAGTTCTGACCCTAGTTCCGGCAGCATAGATGAGGAGGAGATGACGGCGAAGGTAGACATGAGAGCTCGGACGGAGAGTGTTGGCCTGCTGGAGCTTGAGCTCGTTCAGCTACTGCTCGCGGTTCATGACGATGATCAACGGATTTGGGGACATGGCAGGCTTCCCACAGCTTGGAGCTTTCGCCCGTGTACTCGTTATGTTTTGAGAAACTTTCTTTGACAACTAAAGAAGCTCTGCCTAGATTGTCTGTAACATCTTCACAAAATCAGGTTGCTGCAAGAAAGCTTAAGCCGATGGGTTCGCAGTGAGCTTGGTCCACATCTCGGGACCTAAAGATGTGATGGCTTCAGAGAAGTGTTTGACGGCGTTCGAAGCTGCGATTTTAACATCGGGGTCGGGGAGCTTTTGCATGAGTCTATGGCACCAGTTACCAACTGAAAATGACGAGTAGAGATCTCCCACCCTGGTGCAGCAACACCAGGAATAACAGATGTCTCCAACCCTTGTGGCAGCACTCCAAGGCAGCCCTCATCACGGAGATATTTCCAATGCACTCAAAACTGTAGTCAACACCACCATCAGTGAAATCAACAAGGACTTGTTGGTTTAATTGAGGCAGATTCGCAATCGTGGGTGTAGACCTCGTCTTCGATGATCTCGATTTCTGACGATATTTTGGCTGCTCAGAGCAAAGACGGAGTAGAGAGAGAGTGACTCGTCTTTCACTCCCATGGGGAACACCATCGCCGTCTTTTTCACAAAATCGAACCTGATTGAGCTGCTTGGTCTTCCACCGAGCGCGGCGATTCTGGAACCACACAGCCACCTGTCTCGGTTGCTATCCTAGCTTCTTGGCCGACACCAATTTTGCTTAGGGTTGAGAGTGTGAGCTGCTAGGCCGTGCTGTGGGCGGAGGAAAAATGGAGACGGGCCTGGGTCGAGTTGGTGAACCAGTCAGGATTTGTGGCTTCAGTTGGCTCATTTTTGGGCTTTTGTTGCTGTGGGCTATGGCTCGGGCTGAGTCATGCATATACTTTTTTTTTATAATAAAGAAACTATATGTATTGAAGGAGAAACTGTACTTTTTTTTTCTTTTTTTTCACTTTGTAATAACATATGACATATGTAATTTTTTTTTCTATAGTAACATAAGACATATGTAATTTTTTTTTTTTAAACACGTGCTCCTTGCATTCATGGATTTCTTTGTTGTTTTGACAGAGTGAGCAGGATATGGATGCAAAGTGTTGAGCTTTGTGACCGGTTAGTTGTTTGACGGCGGTCACTGAAGTTCCTCACCGACCTTTCTCATAGTGGTGACGTTGTTGTGCACGTTGACCTTGCCGCTTGCCGTTGCTGTTTGGAGCTTATGCGAGAAACTGCACTGGGATTTCGTTGTGTAGTGTCTTTTGATCACAGTTTTCCCTCAGTGGTGTGCTGCCTTGTGGTGATGTGCAAGAGACTGTACCGGGGCCTCGTTGTGTAGTACCTTTCGGTCACAACTTTCCTCGGTGGTGACGTTGCCATGCACATCGACCTTGCTGCTTGGAGCTTGTTCCAGTGCGTCACTTTTACCTTGCGGGGTTGTGCAGAAGGCTGTACCGGGGTTTCGTTGTGTAGTGCCTTTTGATCACAGTTTTCCCTCCGTGGTGCACTGCCGTGTGGTGCTGTGCAAGAGACTGCACCGAGGCCTCATTGTGTAGTACCTTTCGGTCACAACTTTCCTCGGTGGTAACGCTGCCGTGCACATCTACCTTACTGCTTGGAGCTTGTTCCAGTACGTCACTTTTACCGTGCGAGGTTGTGCGGAAGGCTGTACCAGGGTTTTGTTGTGTAATGCCTTTTGATCACAGTTTTTCCTCGGTGGTGCGCTGCCGTGTGGTTCTGTGCAAGAGACTACATCGGGGCCTCGTTGTGTAGTACCTTTCGGTCACAACTTTCCTCGGTGGTGACGCTGTCGTGCACATCAACCTTGCTGCTTAAGCTTTGTGGCTGGTCTCTTTTTCGTCGTTGTGACTTCGTCATTGTCATCCTTCAACGCTCACGAGATTTCTCTCGCATGTCTTTTGCTTATCTTTGTAACAAACTTTGTAGCTACATCCTCCCTTTAAAGAAATGAAGTATTTACATTGATGATATGACTGTACTTGAAGTTTTGAAGTTTCAAGTTGCCTACGTACCTTTCCAACAAAAAGGATCAAGTCAAAACGTAGTTCAAAATACATGCATTTTTTTTTTGTATTTTCTCTTGGTGCCACTTGCAATTTCAACTCATGTAGGCAATGAGTGTTTTGTTGTCGCCTTTTAGATTCGTGCAAACCAGGAGTGTTGATGTTGCCTTTTATGCTTGTGCAAGCCAGGAGCGTTGATGTTTATGCTCGTACAGACCAGGAGCCTTCGTGTCTTGCCTTTTATGATCTTGCAGATGAGGAGCATCTGTTCGTGCAGTTTAGGATCGTGCAAACAAGGAGCAAGGTGTCTTGCAGTTTCAGCTCATGCAGACAATGAGCAAGGTGTCTTGTAGTTTCAGCTCATGCAGACAAAAAGCATCCGTTCGTGCAGTTTAGGCTCGTGCGAACAAAGAGCAAGGTGTCTTGCAGTTTCAGCTCATGCAGACAAGGAGCAAGGTGTCTTGCAGTTTTAGCTCATGCAGACAAGAAGCATCCGTTCGTGCAGTTTAGGCTCGTGCGAACAAAGAGCATCTGTTCATGCAGTTTAGGCTAGTGCGAACAAGGATCTTTCATTTGCAGTTTTAGGCTCGTGCGACAATGAGCATCTGTTCGTGCAGTTTAGGATCGTGCGAACAAGGAGCAGCTCGTGGATTTGTCAAGCTATTTTGGAGAAGCGTTCATCGCAATCTTCATAGCAAGGAGCTTTGACCGAGTGTTTGAAGAAGTCTTCAAGGAAGAAATCGCGCATCGTGATGGGGATAGACGATCTTTGTGTTGAATTTTCATCATCTTCAACAATTTCCCGTTGCTTTGGAGGTTGAAAAAAGTTGTTTTGCCCCCTTTCCGGTTGGCGAACTTGTGGTGGAGGCGTAAGCTTCATGCGCTATTTCTTTGGAGCAACATGAATCCATCCTTCAGCTTTGCTTGATTCAGAACATGCCCCCAGCGGTTGGGGGTGAAGACTTCAAGTCAAATGTGCCGGAAGTGACGGTGGTATAATTTGACTTTACCACATCGTCGAGATCCAGCTCGATAATCCCTTGCTGGGCCAGCCTCATGATGAGATCTTTCAGCATGAAGCAATTTCTTGTCGGATGATTGACGAAGCGGTGGTACTTGCAGTACCTTGGGTTGTCGGTGCGATTTATTTCTTTCGGCCATCGGCATTCGGGTAAATCGATCACCTTCTTCTCCAATAGGCCATCCAGTATTGCGACCACGTCGAAGTTCGGAAAAGGAAATGTCTTCTGCTCTAGTTCCTTCAAGGTATTTTTGTACCTATCTTGGGTGCGAGAAGACTCTCCTCTCTTTATCTCCCTCGTTTTGTACTTAGACGAGATTTTGACGGGCGCAGATGAGATTTTGATGGCAAAAGCTTCATTGGCGGGCTTTTTCCCAATCTCGTCCATCTTCGGAGCAAACACTTTCTCTTTGAAGTTGGTGGTTGGCTCATTTTTTCCATGGTTGGCGATGCTCAACTCCATGTCATATACGCGGGTTGCTAACTCTTCGAAAGTCCATGGCTTTATGCCTTGAAGGATGTAGTGTAATCCCCATTGCATGCCTTAGATGCACATCTCGATCGAAGAGCGTTCCAAGAGTCTATTTTTGCAGTCAAGGCTCAGAGTGCGCCATTGGTTGATGTAGTCAACGACTGGCTCGTCCCTCCACTGTTTTGTGCTTGTCAGCTCCAGCATGCTGACTGTGCGGCGGGTGCTGTAGAAGCGGTTGAGGAATTCCCGCTCTAATTGCTCCCAGCTGTTGATGGATTCGGGCTCGAGATCAGTGTACTAATCAAAGGCGTTACCTTTCAGCGAGCACACGAACTGCTTGGCAAGGTAGTCCCCTTCAGTGCTCGTGTTGTTGCAAGTTTCAACGAAGTGGGCGACGTGCTGTTTCGGGTTTCTCATTCCATCAAACTGCATGAACTTGGGTGGTTGATATCCCCTTGGCATCTTCAGGGCATCAATCTTCTTGGAGTAAGGCTTCGAGTACAACCCGAAGGTATTTGAGCTCCTTTGGTTTTATGCCTTGATGGTGTTGGCGATCATCTCCTGCAACTGCTTGGTCTGGCTTTGGGTCTTCTTCAACCTTTTCCACTAGAGACTCTTCTTCTTTGTCGCCACATTTCTTAGAATCGGAGTTAGATCCTTCATCATGCCTTGCCCCTAGTTTGCCCAAGAGAATAGCGATCTTCAAGTCCTTTTCTTCAAGGGTTCTTGTCATCATTGTAATCATTTCCTTCATTTAAACAAGTCGTTCTTCCATGGAGGTAGCGCCGATGACTTGTTCCTTGTTTGAAGACATCGCTCTTGAAGTGTGCTTCGGTTTTCTTGAATGGAGAAAGAAATGAAAGGTAGAGATAGTCCTAATGGGCGTACCAAATTTGTGAACACGGAAAATTCTCGAAAGGAGAGACAATGGGGACAGAACGCGTCTACAAAATAATATTTGTATTTGATGATTTTGGATTACAATCTCTATTTGTTCATCTGATTCGATCTCCGTAAGACTTTGATTTGTGGGCTTGATCCAAGGGCCGTCGAGGCTTAATCTTGGATGAACAGGGGGAATTCCTTCAAGGGCCGTTGGGCTTGATCTTGAAATTTGGTGGATGAACGTTTCTTCAAGGGTCGTTGGGGCTTGATCCTAAAGTTGGGCGAGGTTTCTTCAAGGGCCGTTAGTGGCTTAATCTTGAAGTTGATAGATGGATCTTCAGGGGTCGTCAAGGCTTGATCCTGAAGTTGGATGAACGTTGAACGACGAACGGATCTTCAAGGGCTTTTGGGCTTGTTCTTGAAGATGGATGAACGACGAACAAAGAACGATGAGCGGTGGATGAACTTCAAGGGGCTTTTAGGCTTGATCCTTGAAGGTGGATGAGCGGATCTTCAGGGGCTGTTGCAGCTTGATCCTGAAGGTAGATGAACGAAGCTTCAAGGGGCCGGTGCAGCTTGATCTTGAAGGTGGATGAACGGGGCTTGAAGGGCTTTTGGGGCTTGATCTTGAAGGTGGATGAACGTTGAACGGCGAGCGATCTTCAATGGCTTTTGGGCTTGATCTTGAAGATGGATGAACGACGAACGATGAACGATCTTCAAGGGCTTTTGGGCTTGATCTTGAAGAACAATTGTGTTGATCCAAGGGCCATCGGGGCTTGATCTTGGATGAATGGATGAACGGATCTTCAAGGGCTTTTGGGCTTGATCTTGAAGATGGATGATTTGTTGATCCAAGGGCCGTCGGGGCTTGATCTTGGAAGAATGATAAGCCAAGAACGAAGAACGAAGAAAGCCTCCTCGATTCTTCGGAAACCTGGATGCTTGAGAGCTTCGGAACTTCAAAGCTTCAAGGACCAATTCTCTTCCAATTTGGGAGTATAGAATTTTTCAAGGCCTAATTTTGAATATAATATCCCAAATGAAATAAGTAGTCCCTGCCAGGTGTTGACACGTGTCCTATTTAACGGTTTTTCTGACTCATTTCAATTTCTGTCGAATCACACGCTATGTGTAAAATTTATGTAATACATGAGCGTTGAAACTTTGACCATCGGTCAACATTTTATTTACCAAAATTTCGATGTCTACAGTTGGTACTGACATAAACTATATAAAAATGGTGTATGTCGATCAATTTGTAACATTGGAAAGCTGATTTATTTTACTCGTATAGTCGTATTAGAAACGTTGATTTGTTTTAGTGTGAACGAATGATGATAGGATAACTAATATCGTAACCTATTATAAATTTATTTGGGTAAATGACAAAAAACTACCTCAACTATTGGTGTCGTGACACTTTCATACCTCATCTTTAAAACGTGACAATGTCATACCGCATCTTACGAATTTGTGACAATGTCATACCTCCGTCAATTTTTCTGTTAGTTTTTCTGTTAAGTGCTGACGTGGCAAGAGATGGGGACCACTCACTAATACATCTGGATTAAAAAATAATTAAATATATTTTTAATAATTAAAAATTAAAAAAAATACTTTTATATTAAAATCTCTCTCTCCCTCCCTCTCTCTCCCTCTCTCCCTCTCTCGCCTCTCTCTCCTCTCTCTTCTCTGCATCCCAGAACCCATTCCCATCTCCCCCCCGACCCCTTTCCCGTTCCCCTTCCGTGCAACCCCCCACCCCAACCCAGTTCCTCCCCCCCACCTCTACCTGCAACCCGAAACAAACAAAAAAAAAATTCATACCCAGGCCCAGAAGAAGAAGAGAGAAAAAAAAGAACAAAGGAAAAAAAAAAATTCAAACCCAGAACTAGGTTTGCTGCCAGCGGGGCGCCGGGGGGGGGGGGGAAGAAGAAGAAGAAGAAGAAGAAGAAGAAGAAGAGAGAAGTGGAAGAAGAAGAAAGAAGAAAAAAAATGCAAACCCAGAACTGGGTTTGCTGGGCGCGGGGGGGGGGGGGGGAAGAAGAAGGATGAAGAAGAAGAAGAAGAAGAAGAAGAAGAAGAAGAAGAAGAAGAAGAAGAAGAAGAAGAAGAGAGAAGCCAGAACTGGGTTTGCTGGGCGCTGGGCGCGGGAGGGGGGAAAAAAAAAAAAAAAAAAGAGGGATGAAGGCTTTTTTTTTATTTTATACTTTTTTATTATTTTAATATTAAAAAAAGATATTAAATGTTTTTTTTTGTTTTAATAATTTTTTAATAGAAAATGGGTCCCATCTCTTGCCACGTCAGCACTTAACAGAAAAACTAACAGAAAAATTGACGGAGGTATGACATTGTCACAAATTCGTAAGATGCGGTATGACATTGTCACGTTTTAAAGATGAGGTATGAAAGTGTCATGACACCAATAGTTGAGGTAATTTTTTGTAATTTACCCAATTTATTTTTATTGAATGCTATGGTCCAAGTTGACCCCATATAATATGACACAGGGTTGGTAAGAGTAATTTATGTGACGTAATGCAATAAATTGAGCTGGCAGGAGTGATTAATATTAACTAATATGCCCAAACTTTTTGTTGAAATTTTTTATTTTTGTTTTTTAAATTGAATGAGATATGAAGAGTGAGAGAGAACATGGGAGTCAGAACAGCGGGATATAGATTTATTTTTATTTTTTATTTTAAAAAATTAGAGATGTTAAAATTACATGTATGTGAGGTTTAAACAAAAAAAAAAACAAAATTTTGTTTCGTTAAATTACGCTATTGTCTTTAATTTTTGTTTTTTGTAATAGAACACTAAATAGTATTTTCAGTCGTTTTTTTTTTTGTTGACAAAGAGAATTATATTAATATCTAAACTACATATTATCTAAACTCTCTCTTTGTCAACTAAAAAAAGTGAAAATACTATTTAGTCATCTATCACACTAAAAATAATAATGAGCAATAATGTGATTTCACATGTCCAAATTTATTATTTTTTATCCTCCCACTCTCACTCTCACCCGAGTTCTCTCTCCCTCTTCTTCCTATTTTAAAAAGGAAAAGGATCCTTGCCGGATCATTTTTCTAAGGATTCCGTGATTGTGATCATTCATTATACATCGTGCGATAAAAAATCATATCAAAATTTAAAATATAAAATTAAATAAAAATGGTACCTAACAAAAACTGACTGCACGATATACGATAAACTGTAACGATGTCAAATCCGGGCCCGAGGTCCACCAAACCCCGGGCCCGACCTCCGCCATAGCACGATATTGTCCGCTTTGGGCCCCGACCACACCCTCACGGTTTTGTTTCTGGGAACTCACACGAGAACTTCCCAGTGGGTCACCCATCATGGAAGTGCTCTCGCGCGCTACTTGCTTAACTTCGGAGTTCCAATGGAACCCGAAGCCAATGAGCTCTCAAAAGGCCTCGTGCTAGGTAGAGATGAGAATATACATATAAGGATCACTCCCTAAACCGGGCCCGACCTCAGTCGTAGCACGATATTGTCCGCTTTGGGCCCCAACCATGCCCTCACGGTTTTGTTTCTGGGAACTCATACGAGAACTTCCCAGTGGGTCACCTATCATGAGATTGCTCTCGCGCGCTACTCGCTTAACTTCAGAGTCCCGATGGAACCCGAAGCCAGTAAGCTCCCAAAAGGCCTCGTGCTAGGTAGAGATGGGAATATACATATAATGATCACTCCCTTGGGTGATGTGGGATGTCACACACAATCACGGAATTCCCAGAAAAAGAATTCGACAAGGATCCTTTTTCTTTTAAAAAGCGTATATAAAAAGTGTTCATACACAAAAAGTGTGTCAACATATTATATTATTTCTATAATAAAACCCAAACTCGGGTGGCACTGTTTATGGATAGTGAGTGGACGAAAATGCCCTTCGTTTGGCTTTTCATCAGGCTTTTTCCTCTTTGTCGCACAGTTAAATGACGGTATTACCCTCCTAGGCTTCTTGCGTTAAATCTCTAGGCTTCTTCCAAAAACGCTAGAAACATGAAACGACAGAATTCTTTAACGGGTTAGCGATTTTGATCTTGCGTCCTACACTCCCGCATCGATCTCTTCCATCTCTGCTTTATGATCATTTCGATCCCTACTTCCTAATCTTTTCGATCTCTGCTTCACGATCTTCTCGTCCCCTCATGCTGCACCCAATTTCTCTAGCCTTTAAGAAGTAATTAAATCTCATTTCTTTCTCTGATTCGTGCCTTATTCTCATTGTTTTTCTTGAATTGTTTGTTTTTCTTCGATATTGTGGTGTTTTGATCCAAAAAAATTCGTAATTTGATTGCATCAGAATTTGTGATTTGGGATTGTTGATGTGTGTGTGTGTTTTTTTTTTTTTTTTTTTGTTATTGCGATCTTGATGGTTAGTGTGACAAAATTGTATCCCAAGTCCGACTGTAGTGTGTTTGATGCATTTGGTAGGGTTTATACTGGCAAGCTTCAGACAGGGCAGACTGTACATGTCATGGGAAAAGGCTGTTGACCAAAGGATGAGTAGGACATGACAGTCAAAGAGGTGACAAAGCTATGGCTTTTATCAAGCTCGAGACAGTATATCAATAGCGGAGGTTCCTTCTGGTACTTGGGTTCTTACTGAAGTTGTGGATGCTTCTATTATGAAAACGTCCACCCTCTGTAATGAATATTATGAGAAGGATTGTTTACATCTTTCGTCCTCTTCAGTTCAATACACTGCCAGTTGTGAAAATAGCAACTGAGCCACTAAATCCATGTGTGTTGCCAAAGATGGTGGAAAGACTAAGAAAGATAAGCAAGAGTTATCCTCTTGCAATCACTAAAGTTAGGAGTCTGGGGAGCACACAATATTAGAGACAGGGGAACTCTACTTGGATTCAATAATGAAGGACCTAAGAGAGCTTTATTTGGAAGTAGAAGTCAAGGTAGTTGTTTGCTCCCAATCCTCATCTTCTCTTAACGTTTTGTCTTTTTAAAGTAATTTTTCCACCCCTTAAGAAGGTAAAATTTTATTTTCTTCTTTTCTTGATGGATATGCTTTTGTTTGCAAGTTAATCCTGTTGGTTCATTTTGTGAAACAGTGGTGTAGTCTTTGTCAATGAAATGTTTTGCTGAAACACCCAATAAGAAGAATAAAATAACTATGGTAAGAAGCAACCTAATTTCAGAAATTTTATGTGATTCAGTTTTTAAATTATAATCTCCTAAAAGTCTTTCGTAGATTGCAGAGCCATTGGAGAGAGGACTTGCTAAGGACATTGAGAATGTATATAAGTACAGTGTTTGTTTTTGCAATGCAGGTTGAGTATGATTTTTGGGATTATTTCTTCATTGTCAAGAACCTTCTTAGTGTATGTTGTATTAGCTATTGACAATAATCTTAACCTCATTTGTGGTTGAATTTGACAGATTATTTTCTTGGCACAAAAACATGAATTAACTCCAGACATCCTCAAAACTACAGGCAAGAAAGTTTGTTTCATATCATATTTTTTGTTTTCATAAATATGGAAGAATCCAACATATACATTACTTAGTATTAAAGTTGGGTCTTCTTTCTATTTTTCATTTAGGTTTCCTAGTGGGTGCTCGACCCAATTTTAGGCGGGTTCACTCGACTCAGTTTGATTGCCTATCCCTGAGTATTCATGTCATATTTTATTCTTCTTCTTTCTTCTTAAAGATGACTTTTGAGTCCTACAATTTTCAAGTACTCAATCTTCAATCTTGCGTACTAGCACTACACGCTACCTGTTTGATAAAAGGTATTGGAGAAACATGCACACCCACACACACTGACATGGTGTCTAGGTTTGTTTGTTTTGTGTTTTTATGTTTTTACAGTTGCTTCTTAATTGTAAAATACTTGCATAAATAGCTTACAAAAATAGGAGTTATCCTTATATGATTTCCAATGAGATCATAAAATAAAAGAGATTGGAAAGAATCAGTTGGAATAGTTTAAATGGACTTCTCTAGATAATGAACTTTAGAAAGATGGAGTAGAAATTATTATGGCAAAATATGAAGCCATCATAATGAAGCAAGACGTTAAATAAAAAGTAGTTATTCTTCTTCTCTCATGTTTTTTTTTTTTTTTTTTGTCTTATGACACATTTTGACTTTACAATTTTTTGAATGTGATGGATTGGTCTTGGATGCCTATTGCATTGCAACTATATTGTCAAATGATTGTAACATAAAGCAGAAGAACCAATAAACTGAAAATTTTACTAAGATCATTTCATTAAGCAATTATCCCTCGAAATTTGGGGGTTTCTTAATATACAATGTTATCAAAATCATTTTTCTTTTTCTTTCTAATTTTATGACTTTGGGGTAGAAGTCCACTCTTTCTCTCATGTTACTGTGGTCTTTTTATTATTAAATTTTGGTGAAAATGCTGTAGCATAAATCTCATCATAATACGAAATAACATGAAGATAATTTTGGTGATATTGCATCTCCGTTTGTTTTTTAACCACGTTTATGCATATTGTTCATTCCAAGCATATCAATGTGAAAGCTAAAGGATTCGATTTGTAGAACATGCTTAAAAAATTATAGATTTAACTAATCACTCATCTTTCATCTCTCTCCCTCTCTCTCACTTTCGCAATAACTCACTACGTATTTCATTTGTTTTTGCTGCTACTGGTCTGCAGGTAAATTTTCACTTCCATATAAAGTTTGCTTTTTTCTATTCTTTGCACAATCATTTGACACTATATTTTCTTTGAAGTTGTTTTGTGAGTGCATTTTCAACTGATCTTTTTGTTGAACTCTCAATGGAGTTCCAACTTTGATCACAACATTGTTTGAATTTTGTCCTCTATCCTATTTTGTTTTCCACTGATTTCAACTTCCAATTACCCCACATTAAATGTTTATGGTTTAATAAAGGCATTGTTCTAATATTAAACTATTTTATTTATTTTAACAAAATTGCAGCAGTATACTTCTTCCAGTAGAATATAATTTTACACCTGAGATCAAATATGATACCATTCACTCAAATGCACACAACTGACTAATTCTATAAATATGTGTTATCAAAGGTTTGCATGATATCCATCATTCTAATGTGACTTATAGGTTGTCAGATACATGTGGAATATTGCAATTCAAATAAGAAGTTGTATTTGATTAAAAAAAAAAAGAACTTTGATACTAGTCCAAAAATATCTATATTTCACGCTTTTTTACTACTGTTTCTAAATGTACTTGGCTTGCTAGGTAAGTGGGTATGACAAGACACTAAATCGTTTTTCTCTTCTTGGGGTGCAGGGAAAATGGAGGAAGAGAGATTAAAACTCTAGATTATTTCAGCAACAGCACTACAAATTCTAGCCAAGTAGCTTAGATATGGTTAAGCCTGCCTGCATATAAAACTTAGTAGGTGTTCCTTTAGTTCCTTTATTCTCATTGATATTACATTTGAGTCTGCAGTCTCTCTAAGAACCAGTATGGCGTACTCATTCATTTACACACTCATCTTATTTATTCTATATTTTTCAGCAACTTATCCAAATTTTGGAAACCATTTTGCCAAAGTTGAATATTTATGAGAGCGAGCTATTGTTACACCCAAAAATAATATTGTAACGGAGATAAATGATTATGCAATAAATTTGATATTTGGTCAAATTAAGTTCTGATTCTTTATGCCTATCTTCTGAAAATTTTGAGAATCTTAATATAATGTATCCTACTGAATTCCTCAACACACTTGATTTTAATGGCTTACCTTCCTGCAAGTTGATTTTAAAGATAATAATGCGCATTATGCCGCTTTGAAAAATCAATCTATTGGCTTTACTCTATTGTCATATGTAAATAATACACTTATTCTCTTTACATTATAAATATGATGTCATGGATCTCATATACAATATAAATTCAGTCTCTTGATTCACAGTTTCAAAGAAGCCAAACCTGCATTCACAATGGAAACCATCTTCCAGTCAACAACTTTTATGATCTTTTTTTTAATGTAAATAGAACAATAGTTTGTCATCCTTTTTGCATGTAAACAGGATAATGTTTCGTAACCTTTTGTATGTAAATATTACTATCAATCCAAAGCCACAAAAACTAGCTAGGTAGAATGTGTCAGCCTAAATGTTTTTGCATGTAGGTAGGACAAAGTTCTATGATCTTTTGAGCAAGTATTACTATCAATCCAATGCAACATGAGCTATCTATGTGGACTGTGGATCAAATTTTTTTGTTCATAACAATTCATCTAACGCTTTCAATGTAAATAATGTTAATCTTTTGTTACACAATCTCTTATATCTTTCAACATAATTTTTCATACAAATTTCAATCCCGCAACAACGCGTGGGCACTAGTTTCTAGTATATACTAAAACTCAGTTTCCTAACACTGTGTATTAACAGTGAAATGGCGAGATTTATATACTCTCTGATCATCTCTGATAATATGTAAAAAATTTGGGACATTTGTGATTCCAAATTTATATACTCTCTGATCATCTCTTAATCTTGAATTAGGCAGCTATTAATGTTCAATTAATCAAAGTTCAACATGAGTTCATGTGTTTTTCAATGTTTTTATTCTGATTTAAAAATGTGATTTAATGGTGCGATGCTGATTTAGGCTATAAATTCATAGGCTTTTCAATAGCCAAGTTTGCAACATGGAATTCAGATGTTGTTGTATCATTAGCTAAAATATGCTAGATGAAATCTTCAGACATCATTTTTCACTTTGATTAACATGTATGCCTACCTTCTCAGTGCAAAACTGGGTTACATATCATTTTATACCATATTCTTATGTTTTTTTATGCATTTTTACGTCCAATAGTTTTAACGCCCGCAGCAACGTGCAGGCACTATTGCTAGTGCTATCTAAAGTACATATTAATATAGTCTTATTTGTTAACCAAAACTCTATAAAATTACTATCCTAACCATCTCATCAAAACTAAACAAAAATAAAAAGAGTTTTATTAATATGTAGTTTAGATTACATTAATTATATTATGAGCACATTTTACTAGTGTGGTTTGGATCACACTGATCTTTGTCTCGCTAACAGCTAACAACTAACAATTTAACTCATTAACACTTTCGTTTGGGGAAAAAAGGTGCTAATTAACTAAGATTGGATAAAATATTGCAATCACAGCTCCACACCAAAAGTATTTTTCATTGTCCCAATTAATTTATTAAATATTCAAAAATACAAACATTTCATCGTTCTGAACAGAAAGCAGAAACATATACATGACCTGCAGATGATTAATTCTGTGCAGAAACTAATGCTTGCAAAGGCTGCAAACCTTTACTTATTCCAAATGGAATTAAATTGTCTATATATTTGGCAACACAAAAACTTCACGAACAATCTTCAGTCCAGTCAGCTGAAGCAACTGATGATCATCAGCCAGTCTAAAACACGCCAAGAGAAGTAGGGTAGAGCGGCGCCGGCTTATAAGCGAAACAATTTGGAACAAATGTGGACGTCTGCCTATTCGGGGGATCCACGGAGGACTCCACGGCGGGTTGGTTCAAATATGCGTACTTGCTTTTCGTCCACCTGCACAGATATTTGTCAACTATACATATATGTTTAAGAAAAATTTGAGAACTTCTTGATTGATTGAGAAAATTAGCTCACCAGTCCTTGATTCCAACATGAATTTCGTTGTTACTGTCATTAGTAGCAGAAGGTCTGCCGTTCTCATCTTTGTCATCGTCGTTTAAGGACTCCTCGAAGCGTCTGTAATCTTCCTCCTGCATACCATACACCTTTAACCAGTTAAGAAAATGTAAGCAAATAAAAATGGCTACTAACTGCTCTTTTGCACATGTTTCTGATCATGTCTCAGCTTGATAGTGCATGACACGTGATGATTGAGATAAAATCTTACCGAGAGCTTGCGGGCTCGAATACGTACTGCAGCCTTGATAGCGGCGAGGAGATGCTCCTCTTCCTCAATACGCTTCCGATACCAGAACCTCGCGATTTCTCGCTTTGTCACACTCTCCGTAACAGCCTTATTAGCCCAAAACCTTGGAAGTGGCGGCGGTGGAGGTGGCAGCAGCAGTGAACTCCCTTGATCTATTTGCTTCATCTTCATCAATTCTTTTCGACAAATCGAATTGATCAATTTATTTTGTCGAAGATCTAACAGTACAAGATTAAGATTGGAGTGTGATGGAAGAAATAAAATGATTGCAAGTCTTGGACATGGACTTTCAAGTACCAACCCTCTTGAGGTAGCTACTACTCCAACCTAACTTTCAAATGTGGCCGATGGATTTGGTTTTCCAGGCACATTTCCCTGTCAGGCTTTATAATACAAAGGAAAATTGACTGGTAGTTGCAACTTGAAATTTCCCGGTAAGAGTTGAGAACTTGGGATTGCAGCAACTTTCAACAAGAAATATTTGGCAGATTGTACATGTAACCGAGGCATCTAACGAAAAAAAATTGTCCTTTATCGGTGTTATTATCTTAATAAGGTGGACTGCAGAGTCAACATTTTATGAATTTAGTAACAACATACCGGATACCATGGTGGGAACACCATATGTCTCATGAATTTAGTAACACCATACCGGAGACCATGGTGGGAACACCACGTATTTAAACACGTTTTATTAACTCTGGTTCCCAGCTGCCGGCTGATGAGCCAATTTCATATTATGTATTTTACCCTATTCTTAGTATGTTTTGGTAATTATTTTGGTAGAATTTTGATACTTTGGTTTATATTTTCAACATAGGACATCCGACTTCCTCTGGAGCAAAACATGGTCAAACAGACGAATTTGGGAGTGATTCAAATTGAATGATGTTCGTGTGTCTCTTGATGTATGCGTGTCAAAATTTGAGATTTTTCTATCAAGCGGTTATTTTCTGGCGACGGAATAAAAGAGTAGTGTGCAGTGTTGGAAAATTACGGTTTTGAACTTAAATTGCATTTTTGGAGCCCGAGATGACATCTAATGGGTTCGTGACCTTCTGAAGAAGTGTTCAAAATATTCCAAACTTAAAATCCTGCTATATTGGGCCGGTTTTGGAGTAGTTTAGGGGTCCAAAACATGGCTGTTCAGATTTTAGGTGAATTTTACTATTTAATTTAGGGTTTTGTTTCCTATTTTATTTTAGTTATTTAGCTTCCTAGTTGAATTGGAAGACCTTTTATTAGGAGGATTTAATTTCTACTAGGTTAAATAAGCTTGGCCGCCCTATTCCTAGCATCTTCTTCTTCTCCGCGCGTTTTTTAAGAGAGAAAATTGTGGGGTAAAATTGTTGATAAGTTCCATGAAAACTCCAACGCCGGTCAAAGGAAAGTTGGTGGTGTTTATGATCGGTAGAAGATTATCAATAAAATGTGCACTTTGTGGAAGGGAAGCTTGGAGAGAGCCATTGTAACAGCCCGTCCCTAAAAATTATGATTTTTATAATTTTAATAAGTGAGTTTACAAAAAAAAAAAGCCCTTCGAGGCACATATGTCGATTAATGTTGACCTCCTTGTAGTGATATGTAAGGTTCGTTTTCTTGGTGTACCCTTGTAGTGCTCGTCGTTACGGACGCGTGGGTGTAGACGGAATGTAATTTGGAGTTATAACGAAGAAGTTATTAACGAACGAAGTTAAGGACTAAATGGTCAATTGAATAATTGTGGAAGGCTCCAAATTTTTTTTGAAGCAAAATCTGGTGATGCCACATGTGTGGCCAAGATGAAAAGGGAAGGAGAGAGAGGAGATAATGAGGGTTCGGATTGCCCAATAAGAAACTAGAGCAAGGAAGGGAAATGAGGGAGAAAAAGAAAGAGGGAATCGGGTCCTTTTTGAAGACCTGCGACCCAACCCGCCTTTTTCCATGGATTCCGGCAATTTTTCACCCATTTTTCTAACAAGAAACACCCATCTATCACTTGTAACCTCTTCCATAACATCCCCTCTACCTATTCCACCCCAAAATATTGATGAAATTAGCTTTGAAATTGTGAAACCCACACCAGTGGGTGCAGGAGCTCCTTGTCTTCAATCGAACAAACCTGAAACAAATCTGGAACAAAGCCCAAGTAGTGGTGGAGGTGTCAGAGCAAGTATGGAGGTCAAATTAGAGCACACCCATAACAGGGTTCCAACGGGTTTTTTTTGAAATTGGAGCCTTTATGAGCCAAATTGGCCTTGGTCACAGGTATAAAAGTTTCTCCACTCATTGAGATCTTCAATTCTACAAATTTTGAGAATTTTTGGAGATAGTTGACTTTTCCAGTGAGTCAAGACGGCTGACCGCCACTCACGGATGCGCGTGCGGCGGCGAGTGGCTAGAGGGCCGTCAATGCTATTTTTAGGCTATATTAAATGCCTTGAGTTCAGTTTTGAGAATGGATTGACGTAGATTGATCGTTAGAAACTAGATTCACTACGATACGTTAATAGGTCATTGTATGAATTGAATCGTCACCAAACTTTAATAGGTTGTTATTCATAATATTTTAGGAATGTAGGAATTTATGGATAGGGAATATGTAGTATGAATCTTCCCGAATTGGAATTGTAAATTCGTAAATAAAATGTTAACTGCCACTTGGTTTTGGCAATTGGCGGAGATCCAACCGTTGGATCGTAATGAAACTTTAGGATATTGTTCTAGAAGGATAATGTGAATCTTTGGAAGTAACAGATCGAAGATTCGTGAATACAGATCTTCCAGATCTAATTGCGTAGAGATGCGTTATATGTAAATTACTTGTTCTCTTAGTAAGGATTCTAAGATGTGATTTGATATTTTTTCTAGGTGACGATCATTCAAGACATCTCGATATCCATGCTAGGGAGTTGTAGCTCGAATTTCAGGTGAGTGGGCTTTTATTTTCAATATATACGTATATGCTTGGTATTTTTCTCAGAAAGTATGTTAAATGGTTTTATATTTTAAAATGTCATGTCAAATGCTCTTTATGTTTGATTATATGTTAGTATAGTTATTGTATATTGTTGCTTGGCACTGTGGACGTTCAGGTAAGTTTCAGGTGAGTATATGTTGTGGTAGTGATGGTAATGAGTATGATTGTGTTGAGATGCATGTATAGCTCATTATCCTGCACACCGGTGTTAGTGCTCCACCAGAGGATAGAGTATAGCCTTCACGTGATCGTTCACCTCATGCACTACATGCTCACCTTGGATCCAAGGCAGGTGCCAGCCTGTCGTATAGACCACTTTAGGTGGTTCCGACTCATATGTGACTTGCAATACTTCGCACAGCCTTCACGTGATCGTAGCATTGAGCATATTTATATATATACACCCAGCCTGTCGTACAGACCACTTTAGGTGGTTCCGACTCGTGTACAGGAATAGATTATGAGCTATGGATTCAACCGTACAGGTCACGTTAGCTGACTTCGGCTGACATAACATTTACATTGATTTATTATCACCTGGCTTGCATTTTTATATTGGTTGAGACTAGACATGGCATATACTTTGGTTTCCACTGCTTTGAGCATGATTTTGTATACTTATGTATCGATACTTTCTGGGAAAGCTTACGGGTTTTACGGTGAGGGGTTATTATTTTTTAAAAGAGAAATGTGTTTTCAAAAACTTTGTTTTTGCCTACTCACACTTTCTGTTTTGCGCCCCTCCAGGTTTTAGCTGTCGAGGTTCTTATCGACAAGGATTTTTGGCAAATCTCGGGATTGGTGGCTACTTCTGAAGGTATAACTCTTACCCACTCTACTGTACCTTACTTATGCTCTAACGTTACGTGTGAGATTGGTTTGCTCCCACTCACCAATGCATTCTAGTATTTAGGCACTTTTAGGTTTAAATTATTCACTTTTTCCACTTCACTACACTTTATGGCTTCATCACCTTCCAGGTGTCGGCCAGCACAGCTCGAATTCGGAGTCTTAGTGGACATTCCGGCTCGGGGTGTGTCAGCCATGGTTGACATGCCTAGTGTTGCATAGGGTGACAAAGCAATGGCAATTTACAAGACAAGAACTACACCAAAAATTCAAGCTTTTAAGTTGCATCATGCTTGAAACATCCTCAAGGATTGTCTGAGGTGGGGAACCGATGTGAACCAATAATGTGGAAGATTATTTCATAGTGAAGCCCTACCCCCAAATGATGTCAATGAAGGTGTGAATTTTGCCGACAATGAAGGTGTCGAACAATTGACTCCAACTTCTTCTTTTGCAAGGCTCTCGGGTAAAGATAAGCAAAAGGAAGTAAAGAGAAAAGGGAAGTCCGAAGATCCAATACGTGCACAATTTGCTAGCGAAATTGCAAGAATGAACGAAAACCATATCTCTCGGCAAGAAGAATATGCCCAAATACTTTTGGCCATGAGGGAAAAAGGGGATGGGGAGTAAGAAAGGTTCAAAATTAATTTGATGATGGACGACCTCGATAAATACACTCCAGAGATGAAGAAATACTTACGTGGTAAGCAAAAGGACATTTTACGAAGGAATGCCATAAGGAGCATATTGCAAGATGATGATTCATCTCAAGACCACCCAACTCCATCACCAAGTTAAAATGATGGATATCATTATTAAGTTTATGTAGTTTATAAGTTTTTGATTGTATTAAGTTTATGTGGTTTATTAATTGTTTTTTTTTAATTTATGTGGTTTATTAATTGTCATTTGTATTAAGTTTATGTGATTTATTAAATGTCATTTGTATTAAGTTTATGTGGTTTATCATGATTTTCATGTATTGATTTAGTGATTTTTCAAAATTTATCGGAATTGAAATATTTTTAGGTTAAAATGTTCATAAAATTAATTTAGGATAGTCTACATAATTTATTTATTTTTATAAAAAATAGCCTTAATTCATTCTTTGATAATCTCGGCTAAAATTTTAGGCCAGAAAGGTTGGAGTAGAAAAGCTGTTTCTGGGCTAAAACTTAAATTTTCTGGGCTAAATATTTTTAAGTTTTAAGTCAGGGTTGGAAATGGTCTTACGGGGAGTTTGAGAAAATTAAGTTCTTAATAAAAGTACTAAAGTACTTTTCTTCCCCTTATTAGAAGCATATTTAACTCGTTTTTTTTTTTTTCCAAATATACTGTCAAAAGAGCTTTTGAATCTCTCAAAGTGTATTTAGCCATGCCATAAGCATTTCCAAACATGTAACTATTGCTTGTCTTGTCTGTAGAGATGGGATGTGGATTGGCATGAGTTATTGGTATGAGTTGCAACATAGTAAAAAACATTTAACTTCTTGCATTTGGTTGAAGGTGTATGGTGTATGGTGTATGGTGTATAGGAGGACGACTACATATCTTTCGACGAGTCCCTGAATGACGATGACAAAGATGGCAAGGACAGCGCCCCTGCAGTCCCTAATAACAGCAGCGAGAACATGAATGACAACAAAGTTCGCATCGGAATCAAGGTCTGGTTGGTTCATTTTCTCAATCAATCAAATGCTTAGCAAGTTCACTAAGCACCCTACTTGAAGTTCTGAGACAAACATTTTTACAGTTGGACCAGAAGAAATTTAAGCTAAGTATGCATGCTTGAATCAACCAGCCATATAATCCTCCATGGACATCCAAAACCACCAACAATGGCCTCTTTCGATTCGACAATCTACACCTGCACGGAGTGCGGAGCCAACCTGAACCTTACTGCTACGAATCTCTATCCACCGAACTTCTTCTTCGAGGCCGAAAACAAGGGAACAGTGTCGTTTGCAGCGGTCGATGCAATCAAGTTCTGGTTCGACAAGGAGGACAAGATCAGACCGTTCTTCGAGACTAAAAACTACTGGGGATCCAACTGATGAGGACGAAGATCAAGTGCAACGACTGTGAGAAATTTTTCAATATGACCGAAACACGAGTGGTACACCATGTCTTTTTATATAAGTGATGAAATTTTTTAATATTTAAGTTATTAATTTTTTAACACACATATCTCTCAATTTATATAATAACACGTAGTGTAACATCTTGTGTTTCAGTCACATTCAAAAATCTCTCAACAGCAACTGCTGACGACTCGTCATATACATGTACGACAATGGGCTGCTCATGACTAACGACTTGGATCCTCTCCTGAGCCCAAGGAGAGGATCCTTCTGACCAATGATTCAAGGCCGTTGAATGAAAATCCAACGGCTACAAACAGGGGGTCCATTTAAAGTTATAATAATTATAGCCGTTGGATTTTCATCTAACGGTCTTGGATCCTTAGTCAGGAGGATCTTCTCCTTCGGCTCAGGAGAGAATCCAGGTCTCATGACTAACATTCCCGGTCAGTTTCACATGGGGCCCAGCCAGGTGGTCCCTTGAGCTGCTCAGTATCGATTCAAAACAAAAGCGCTTCGCGTTTCGTCTGGGACTTAGGTGGAACTGTAGTGACTGTTTTTCTTTAATTTTGTATTTTACTGTATACTAAATAATGATATGGGTTGTGACTATAATTTCTTGATCCTATACATTTTGTTACATTTTGTTGTGATTGAAGATTGTATCGAATTTGTGATTAAATAAGTGACAATTGAGGTGCGTTTTCTGGGAAATTTGGAAAAAATGTCCTCTGTTGCTGTTTGGATCCGAGCTCTAGAGTTTTTGTTTAGTAATTGATGCTAATTTAGGCCATCTTCAACTAAAGGGTCCAGAGAACCAGATGGCCGAAAATAGCCCAAAAACCGTCTCTAACCAAGGGCTAGGCCAAAGGGCTCGTGAGCCTGACAGAGTCTTAAAGGGCCAAATGGTTAAATGGCTAAAGGGATGGCCACTTCCAGCCAGCCAACAGCCCCGAGCTAGCCAGAATTTTTTTTTTTTGTCTGTCGAATTTCCCGTCAGTTATAACTTTTAGGAATACAATTATATTATGTAATATAAATGTATTCCTGTCGGTTATAACCAACAGGAATGCTAAAACTAAAATTTGAATCCAACAGCTAGTCAGCTAGCTATTGGATTCAATTTTTTTTTTTTTGGTTTTTTGAGCCTTTTTTTTTTTGTTTTAAATTCTTAAAAAATCTATTTTTTTCCTATAAATACCTAAACTATTCATTCACCAGTCCTACACCATTAATTTGTAGTTTTTCAATTTAATTTGTCATTTTTAAATTTAAGTTGTAGTTTTTAAATATAAGTTGTAGTTTTTTTAATTTAAGTTGTTGTTTTTAAATTTAAGTTGTTGTAGTTTTTAAATTTAAATAATAAATTATGTTTGACCTTATGGCCATCAGTTGGAGTCGGTTTTTTGTGACATGGATAAAACGAGCCCTATGGCCCTCAGTTGGAGACGGAGGCAAATATGGCCATGTACTGTTCATTAAAATATTAATATCTTGGAGGGCCATGGGGCTAAAACGAGCCATTTGGCCAACCCTTGGTTAGAAATGGCCTTATATGGCTGCTTTTGGGCAAGGAGCAGATTTTCTCTTGATGTTTGAAGAACATAAATCCAACTACTAAAAAGATCACTAGGAATAGATGAATCATATCATTATTTCTACGTAGCGGTTAAATGCACAGCTAAATAAAAATTTGCAGTTAAATGCACTTGCGATGATATATTAACAACATATGAACGATATACAAACAACTGTAAGTTCACAATATTAACTGGTGAAATACACGATGGTGGCGAGATGAATGCTACAATGTCTCTATAAATCTTTCCAGCATTTGGAAGAGTTAATTGCTGCACTGACTGATCCTTTTTAATAGGAAAAAAAACTGTATACCATTGATATTGACGGAAAAGGATCCTCTTCGGATCCCTTCCACCAAATTCACCAATCTTGGCTCTTGAAATTTGATCAAACAGCTAAAGTTATTATAACTTTTAAATGGGACCCTAGTTTTTAACCATTGGATTAAATTTCAAGAATCCGAATTGGTGAATTTGGTGGAAGGAATCCGGAGAGGATCCCTTTCCGATATTGACTACCGTTGCTATTGATCACATATTGACAAGTATAACATAAAAAATCTTATAAATACATATTAAGACCTATTAGCTTTTGGAGGTTTTTAGATGGTTGGCTTACTGGAGGTTTTTAGATGGTTGGCTTTTGCTACGGCTGCTAAATTTTAAATTATGACTTTGGAGACTAGTTGAACGGCAATTTTCAGTGTGACAATATCATTTCTTACGGTACGGTGTTACTTTATTTATATTTATCCTGAAGTGAAATTCATTGATAAAGGCTAATAAAAGGTTGCGAAATTCTGTAAACAAAACAAAACAACCAAGCAAGCAAAAGCACAACCAAATAAAATACAAGGGAAAAGACTCGATAATGTTAGAATATAATATTGTAAACCTTAGTTAGTTAGTTAGTTAGTGAGAGACTTTGCTCTCTATATATACATCATTGTAATAACTTCTTGAGTAAGAAATCAATACAACAGATTCTGCAATTCATCTCTCTCTCTCTCTCTCTCTCTCTCTCTCTCTCTCTCTCTCTCAACCTTCTTTGTTTCCTTATTGTTCTTCATCTGCGATCTCTGTATTCTCTCTGCATATTGCTTAACAGATCACACACTAAAACATAAAATCCTAGATCTAAAAAGTGGGACTAGCCACTTCCACTCAAGCAGCCACACCACCATCATTAAGCCACCGCCACCGAGAAAAAGACCCAATAAACCAACTGGATGAAATCACAAGGCGACACGTGGCTTTTTGGACAAAAGAGTACAAAAATACCCTTTAGACATAACAGGATTCCTACGAGCAAGCAATGGGCAATCATCCCTCAACCAAGTCAAAAGTGCCCAATATAGGTAACAATTCAAAACCTATCTCATCAAATCCCTTCTACAAGGTAACTCTCAAAACTTATTTCGCCCCATATATCTTTTACCTAATTTCCCTTTTTTAGCTAAATCAATTAGCTAGTTATTACATAACCTAATTATCTATTTATTCTAAATATTCTATAACCACCAAAACATTCCCCTTATGTTTAATTAGCCAATTAATACCTATTAAAATTGGCTAATTAAACCAAAAATAAACCCAAAATCCCACCTAATGGCCGGTCGCTCTTTCTCCAAACAGGACCGGCTTATCCTTATAAATAGGCTCCCATTTTCACCAAAAGATCATGCCAACACTCTTGCAAAAATTCCAAAAACTCTTCAAACACTTTTTCTCTCTAAATTCTAACTTTGGCCAAAGCCCCCCCCCACCCAATTCATCATGGGCGCGTAAGGCTTTTGGCCTTGACCAAAGGTGTTAATTGTTTTGTAGGTGCAATTTTGTCCAAGAAGAAAGCGGCAGAAATTTGCATCCACAAATTGGTGCTTTCATTGAGAGGTTAAAGATCCATACTTGTAGAAGACTCTCGCACAAAAAGGTTTTTCTCTATTTTCTAGTCCATTTGAATATTTTTCATACGTTCTTATTATTAGAATTTTTTAATTTGCAAGAAACGGGACTAAGGCGATCCAAGAGGCTAAACGTGGTTATGGGTAGAGTGGCACCACCACGAAGTTCCAACATGGCAACCACCCGCGGGGAGATCCATAGCACCACCATCATAGCCCAAGCCATGCCATCCAAGCTTGCACGGGCCCGAGCCCAAGCCATGCACTCACATGCATCACGCACTCACATGCATCACGCACTAAGCAGCCTGCTCCCGCGACTCTGCCTGCTCCTGCGGCCCAGCCTGCCCTTAAGGCCCAGTCTACTCACGCTGTCCAGCTTGCTCCTAAGGCTCAACCTGCTCTTAAGGGTCAGCCTGCTCCCGGACCCAGCCTGCTCCCTTGGCTTCCCAAGCAGCCCAAGTCGGCTCAAAAGTAGCACAACTGTCCCGACTCTAAGTTTCGAGACCCATGATCGAATCGGGGCATTTTCACCACACTTTTTTGTAGATTTGACATTTCCCAACTCAAATCTCATGCCCGAGGTCCACCACACTTCCATTACTCAAGGAGATACATTCCTTCCAAGCTCTTCCAACCCAAATGAAGAACAACACTTGTCTCGACAAGTTATAGAGTTGACGAGCGCCCTCGCACAGCAGACGACCTTGGTGAACCAGCTCTTGCAGTGCACCGAGATGCAACGTGCCCTAGGTGAGGTGTCCCGAAGTAGGACAAGGGCAGACGAGGAATCTTTCCAGCAGCGTCTCGGAAAGCAGCCACTCGATCGGCCACGAACCAAGCGTTCTAGCAGTGTACACTCCCGACTGGGCCCTCAAGATAGCGTATACTCCCGTCTTTGCGCGCAGAGAAGCGTGCACTCTCGACTAGGCCCATGGACGAACATACATTCACGATTGGCATCGCACTCCAATAGTCAACATGAGCAACCTTCTAGGAGAAGTGTTCATTCACGGCTAAGCTAGCAAGGAGCATCCTCCACCTCATATTGGAGTAGGCAGCACAATAAACGGAAAGAAGCAGTCACTCAATCTAGCTCAAGTTCAACCAGCAGCTTGTGAAGAACTCGCTGGCTTGCTAGAAACGCATCATAAGAACTACATACGCGGCATAGAAGAGCAGCCTAGACCAACAAGTTATGATTGAGGGCAGCAGAAAGCTCCACTACCCCTAAGGCAAATTCAGGAAGAAGTAGAGAGACTTTTGACCAAGCGATTGCATAATTTTTGACGCAACGAGGTCACCAACGATGCATTACGACGGAACATGACCAACATAAGCAAGTCACCCTTCATAAATGAGATCGAGCAGGCAGAGCCTCCACGCGAGCTCAGCATGCCACATTTTACATCTTTCAAAGGGAAAGAAGACTTGGAGAGACACTTAAAGCACTATCGAAGCGCAATGATCCTCTATCAAAACAACGACGATCTTATGTGCAAGATATTCGCCACCACTCTACAAGGCGAGGCGCAAGATTGGTTCTACACCCTGCCACCACAATCCATCAGGAATTTTGATGAACTTTCTTTGGTTTTCACCAAAGAATATTCATCATATCGCTCGATAAAGAATAAATCTGACCATTTGTTCAACATCAAGAAGAACCCAAATGAGTCACTTCGCGATTATGTGAAGATGTTCAAAGCAGAGAAAGCAAGGATAGTCAGATGCAACGACTTGATTGCTAGACCAGCCTTCCTAAAAGGACTTCCAGCAGAGCACCCGTTGTTCGGAGAATTGATCATGAAAGAAGATATAACCCATGAAAGAAGATCTAACCCTAGCAGATTCCTTCGTTCTAGCAGACAAATATTCACTTTGGGATGAAGCTCAGCGAGTAGACAAGGCACCCGAGCATCCTAAAAAAGAAGTAGCAGTAAAGAAGGAGGACAGAAAGCAGCCGAACAACAAAACCAAGTAAGAGGCCAAACGTAGGGACCGATCCCCAACGACCAAGAACTACTCTAAGTTCTCAATCTTAACCCCACTAAATGCACATTCGGAGTATCTTCAGGTATATTCTTAGGGTACCTAGTAACCCAACGAGGAATCGAAGCACATCCTAAGCAAATTCGAGTAATCCTAAAGATGAAATCTCTCACTACCTTGAAGGAGATCCAAAGCTTGATCGGATGAGCAGCTGCCCTCAACCGCTTTTTTTTTTGCGATCCACTGATCTATGCAAGCTCTTTTTTCAAGGCAATCAAGAGGGCACAACGAGACAAATGGGATGAAGAGTGCAAAAGAGCTTTCCAATACCTGAAGAAGTATCTCACATCATTTCCCTTACTATCCAAGCCAGAAGCAGCGGAGGACTTATACATTTACTTGGCAATCTCAAAAGTAGCAATATGCTCTATCATTATACGAGAAGAGCTGGGGGCCCGACTACGTATTCCACAGTTCAAAAGCTCTCTTCGATGCTACTAGAAATTCAAAAGCTCAAGGTTTACCTTCAAACGCTAGCAGTCATCCTTATGACGCACTATTTCACCCAATCTAGACGTGCAACGATAAAAGCGTAGACGCTAGCAAATGCAAAGTTTTTTTTACAAACACAACAATTTGGCCCAAGCAACCCGCCAATGGTAGACGAACACTAAAAGGACACACTCGGAAGCAAGTTTTGTCCTCGTCGCCCTAAAAGATTCTACTTAAGAGCAACATGTATCGGCAGTTGAACGCCACCTTACTCTATAATTCAACTCTAGAGTAGCCCAATACCAGCAGTTGAGCATCTCCTGCTACGTGCAACATGGCCCAGCTCCACGGCTCCCTACTACACATTCACGCCTAGCCTAGGCGAGGCAACAGAGCGGCCCAACAAGTCGAGCGCGCCCTAGCCGCACCTGCTCCACTCGATAGAGACTTCTGGCATTTTCATATCGACAGCGCATCCAACAAGACAATCATCGACTGCCTCAAGAAATCCTTCACCAACAAGAAAGGAAAATGGCTAGACGAACCCCCTGGATGTCTATGGGCATATCACACAACCAAAAAATGAGCAACCGGTGAGACTCATTTCTTTTTGCATTTAGCTCAGAAGCAATCATTCATCCCAATGTCATCAAGCGGAGTATCACCACTCTACTACCAAGCATTAAGTAGAATAAGGCTCCAAAAAGATGGATCCCATCTGGGAAGGTCTATACAAAATTAGCAGACTAGGCGACAAGAGCAATTACACCCACGCCACCATAAAATGACAGAAAGATCAAAAAGCAGTGGAACGCCTACAGTATGAGGAAGTACCATGTGAGACCTCCCATTACATCAAAGCCTGAAGACTGAAGCAGCTCAACAGGCACCATCTCGCAAGCTGAGAACTATCCAGTTGTTATGTAGTCTTTTACAACTAAGTTATTCGTTCGTTTCACTCATTTTTTCAATGAGGAATTCAGAAGTAATTTGCAACTTGGCTTAACTACATGCCCACAACAACTGATCATACTTGCACTTCAAAAGAAAATTGCGCATTTCTTAGGGACTCATCGCAGGAATTGAACACCCCGAAAGACCAACCATGCTCTCCAAAGCGGGAGGATAAACTCCACACTCCAAATATCCAGACGTGGATGAGCTGGGCTGCCCTAGTATAACTAGAAACACGATGGCTTGCGCCGGGATTCCTAGAAGTAACCATAATGGTCTTTTTCAAGGCCTAGCTAACTTAAGGATTTTGGGTCTCTTGGCCTAATCTGTGGGGAATCGAGCCCTAGAGGCGGAGGGGCACATTACGCAGTACACCTTAGAGATGGCTGTCCTGAAACCCTAAAGCTGTTACCGAGTGCACTAAGGTAGCTTATAGTTTCCAGAAGACTGCCTACGGCTTGCCCTTCGAGTAGTAAAGCCACGCTAGACTTATACAACCGCACATTTTTGTGAAAGGTTAAACAAGCTAGTGTGCATATACGAAGCTTTATCCACCGCCGAAATGCTACGTAGTTGATAAGCTTCACATTTGCCAAGCGCGGAATAATCTACACCAATTCCTAAAGTGTTGTGATACTTGCTATGCAACCTATGAAATTAGAGAAAGCCAAGGTTAACAGCCTAGTGGTCACGCGGACTTGCCTGCTTCTGTAAGTAAGGCATTCGGCTGCCGACATTATGACTAACAACTTTGCCAAGTTCTACACCAACACCTACGACTGCATCGGCTATACAGGCCTGTCTGCTTATAAAAAAAGTAGCACGTCTCCCACTGGTCTATGAAGTCTAAAGGTTAGGGCATGAACAAAAGAAGTGAATATGGAGAAAAGCGAAGAAAGCAAGTTTATTAAATTTCTAGCAAATTTGATAAATAACTAGCAAAGATCGAAGGAGTACAAGCAAAGCAAAAAGCAACGAGGTAAAGAAAGAAAATCTTAAAGACTACTTAGAAGACTACTCTTTAGCAGCTTGGACACTCCACAACTACTTGGTCGCCACACCTTCAGCAGCCACGACATTCTCAACAGTGGCACAATCTGGCGCTTCACTCCCGGCTACTCCAGCTTGGGCACTAACATATCTGGCTACTTCACCAATGGAGGCCTCAAAAGTAAAGGTGAACAAGTCTTCCGGAGAAATAGATAAGGTTTCAAAGTCTTTCCCAGCAAACTCAAAGTCAGACGGCCTACCAAAGAGATGATCTACATATCCCAGCTTGAAGAAATTGGCCTCACTCTGAACAAATGGAGTTTCGAGCCTAGCCTTCTCAACTTTCAACTGCCCGATCTCCTCGAGCAGACCAATATGGACGTGTTGCAGCTCATCCATTTCTTTCTTCAAACTTTCATTGATCTTCAGTGCACTGTAGAGTTCCAACACTTGGGGTTTAAGTCTATCAACAACCTTCTTGAAGTGGATTACTTGGTGATAAGCAGCAATCAATTCTTCATCATTTGCATAAGCAGCGGAACAAAGCTAAAAAAAGGGCATACTCAAGATCTTGAATCTGAGGTATGTGACATCTGATCTTCTTTTCTACACTTTCATACTTAAAGTTGGATCTCGTCAAGCTTAGTCTTCAAGTCAACGACCTCTTGGTGAGTGATCTCAAGTTGTACAGAAGTCGGGGCAGAGATATTAAACCCCTTGAAAGCAAGCGACGAACTAAGATTCCAACATCTTGATCTTCTTGGCAAAAGAATAAGCTTCAGCTGCCACAGCCTTTGCCACCTATTTGGCAGCCTTGGTATCCTCTTGATCAAGGAATATAGACTCGACTGCCAGAATCTCGGTTTTCTGCATTATAGCCAGCAGAGCAGTCCTCCTATACTCGGTCGTATGCTTCGCAAAGGAACTCGGGTCAACAAACCTTTTGATGTCATCAACGGACTTGGCACAAGCGTCCATGTATTTAAGCAAATTTGGTCTCAAAAGCGCACAGATCTTAGCAGCCTCCCCAGAAGCAAGCTTAGTGGATTTCTCACAACTGCCCACGCGAACAATCTTCTTCTTCCCAGTAAGCAATTCAGTCTCAGCAACAGCAGGAGTGGGCCTTTGGCGCTACATTAGTAGTAGAGTCCACCTTCTCGCTCTACATAATACCAAGCCTTTCCAAATGAGAAACAGACTTAACACTCAACAGCCTTCAACATTAGGGCATGACATGACCTCTACACTGGGCAACCCTATCAGCAATCGAACTAGCCATATTTGGCATGGCAGACGTCATTGGCTCATATCTAGCGGCCTCATCTTTCATTCCTTTGAAAAAAAGTCAAGCCAATCACAAGCTCAGGGGCAGTCAGCAAACCTTCGCGAGCAGCGGAAAAAGTCTTTGGTTTTTTCTCAGCCGGTATTTCTTGAGCAGGCAGGGAAGATCTCTTTTCCCACCTTCACTTACAGCGAGATCCGCAATAGTGATTAAACGAGCCAATGCATCCGCCTTGATCCTATTCATCTCTTCTCGAGAGAGCAGCCCACTTTTTTTCCCGATTAGCAGGCAGGAGGCCTGCATGCCCAGCATTCCAGCAACCTATGAAGGCCGCGACCTCCTCATTTCTCCCAATCGCCAGCCTAGCCCATGTTAAAAAACCCAAAGGGCATGAGCTTTGCGGCTCGCCTAACACTGCGCCCTAGCACCACAATCCGCGGCCTCAGCCGCACAAGCTGGCCTTGGTTCTAGCCAAGCCGAGCAGCCTAAAGCAGTGGTCCCTGCCACAACACCTCATCGGCCCATGCCGAGCCGTTTCCTAGCCCCTGCCAGCCGGCATGCCGCACCACCCCGACGGCTGCCCCAGGACAGCACTATCCAAGAAGAAGACAAGAAAAATTAAATTTTTCTTACATCAGTGCAGCACGGAGAAGATGAAGAAAGTAACAGAAGACGGTCCTTTGCACGGGCAAGATGTAGAAGATTGCTAGAGGAGGGGGAACAAATATCCTCTAAGCTCTCTCTCTCTTGTAGGGTAGAATAAATCACTCTCCAAAGTTGATTTAATAACCCACTTAAGGTGGACTTAAATAGGCTTTAAGAGAAATTTATTTCCCTTTCCTAGAAGGATCTAATTTCCAATTAAAGAGAGAATTTACATAAAAATAGGAAGCAATCCTACGTTTCCTAAAGCAAGAAGATCTTTACACCTGCTGCCCTTTCCTGCGAACAGCCCAACAGGTGTGGGGGCATTTGTGGAGCCAAAAATAATCACAAGGCAACACGTGGATTTTTGGACAAAAGAAGACAAAAATACCCTTGAGGCATAACGGGATTCCTACGTGCAAGCAGCGGGTAATCATCCCTCAACCAAGTCAAAAGTGCCCAAAATAGGTAACAATTCAAAACCTATCTCATCAAATCCCTTCTACAAGTTAACTCTCAAAACTTATTTCACCACATATATCTTTTACCTAATTTCCCTTTTTAGCTAAATCAATTAGCTAGTTATTACATAACCTAATTACCTATTTATTCTAAATATTCTATAACCACCAAAACATTCCCCTTATGTTTAATTAGCCAATTAATACCTATTAGAATTGGCTAATTAAACCAAAAATAAACCCAAAATCCCACCTAATGGCCAGCCACTCTGTTTCCAAAGATGACCGGCCTATCTTTATAAATAGGCTCCCATTTTCACCAAAGGATCATGCCAACACTTTTGCAAAAATCCCAAAAACTCTTCAAACACTTTTTCTCTCTAAATTCTAACTTTGGCATCGGAGGTTCTTCGGCCAAAGCTCCCCCCCCCAATTCATCGTGGGCGCGTGAGGCTTTTGGCCTTGACCAAATGTGTTAATTGTTTTGTAGGTGCAATTTTGTCCAAGAAGAAAGTGGCGGAAATTTGCATCCACACATATTCATAATAAAAATTATAAAGTTCTTCATTGAAATAATAAAAGATCAAAAACACCTAGAATAGAAAAAGTCTAAAAATCTCTACGCTTGGTACCATCTTCGCTAACAGAAATCCATGCCAAACATAAAGCAATATATTCGTCAAAGGTCTAATTACGACCTCTAACATGCTCTTTTGCCATCTTGAAAAAATTGGAAATGAGAAGAAATGGTCGAAAGAAAAATTGGAAGAATTGTAGGAGAAAAGTGAGTTTTGTGTGGATGTTTGAACAAATACATAGGTATTTATAGAGTTTTTGGTTGAATTTTAGGTTAAATTATTTTAGTTGTTGGATTTAAATTTGGACCATTATATTTGATTATATTTGATCTAAACCGTTGAATTCAATAAATATATAAATATAAAACTAAAAAATAATAATTTGAACCTGGACCGTTGGATTAACCAACGGCCCATTTAAATCGAGCCGTTGGATGAAGAAAAGTAGACGTTAGGCTACTAATTGGTCTAACAACCAGGGGAATAACCCCACGTGGGTTTGTCACCCTGCAGCAATTGGCTAGCGCGTGCAGTGCGTAGGCGAGTCATTTTTGGGCAGTGGGCTTCACAGCCCCAGTTTCAGTCTTATTTGATGGGGCTCATTTTGCTTTGTGGCCTAAAATTGGGTCGGAATTAATTTTAGGTTTTAGGTTAATTTTAGGTCATGGGTTAGATGTGGCGACCCGTCCCTAATTTTCTATGTAAATTCTCCTTGTACGTGTATATTGACGATTATACCCTTATCGTTGAATGACATGAACACATTATATTAAGTTTATTTCGATTAAACTATAGTATTATAAATCTTACATTATTAGAAAATATTAGTAAAATTAATGAGGGATCCGTATTACCCTCACCAAACTCATTTCATTATACTCACAAACTCATCTCATTACCTCCTCACCAAACCTATTCCAGTAACTCACCAAACCTATTCCACTAATTCACCAACCCTATTCCACTCAAACTTTCCCGAAGCACTCCCTCCTCTATGATCATTCATCATTCCTTATTCTATTGCACCACTCAGACATTCTCTCTCTTTCCCTCAACTCTCTTTCTCCCGTATACATCTTCCTTCTCTGTAAGTTTCTAAACTCTCATCAAATCTTACAAACTCGACGAACAAACTACACCATCATGATCCTCTCGATCCCAGGTGCACAACCATACCCGTAGTTCATGCGTTAGTTGAGTTTTAGACGTCCAACTCGGAAGGTTCGACTCGGCGAGTTCCTACAACTATTTTCAAGCCAATTTCTGGCCAAACCACGGCGATTTGGCCAGCGTGCAAGGTATCAATCTCTTCGTCTCGCTGAGTACTACAACTTTCCTTTTTATTTCACCCAATTTTGTTGAGTATTGAAGAAGTTATACTCATTTGAATCTTGCCCAGTTTTCGGTGAGTCCGGCGGCTTTCGAGAAAATTTCCGGCCAAACCACGGCGAGTTAGATGTCGTGCGAGGAACCATTTTCTTCGTATCTTCAAGAAATACAACTTTCGTTTTTGTTTCAATTGATTTCGTGGAGTATTTACAAAGTTATGGCCGTTTAAATCTAGAGCAGTTTTCCAACGTAAAGGGCAGTGGTTGTTAGGTCAATTTCAATGAATTTTTCTGGTCAACCTTGACCAGAACTAGACTCCTATTAGGCACAAACTTGTTCTCTATATTCCCAGCTTCAAAATGACTTTTGAGTCATCCAATTTGGTTAAGTAACGAGTGAGAAATGAACTTTGGAAGTTGGGAAGAAAATATAAGTTTTCTGGAAAAATGTAACCATGGTCGTTTGGCCACTTTCAGACCCAATTTCTGAACAACACATACCGCATATGAACTTTATGTGAATGCAGATCCATTCTCTACATTCTTAACTTTAATTTGGCTTTTGAATTACTAAATTTGGTTAAGAAACGAGCTCGTTTGAAGCTCTGGAAGTTAGACGAAAAATCTGTAAAAAACGGCTGGAACCCGCTAAGAAGACGAGTACACTGTACTCGTAGGCGCGTGGCCACCAGCGCAGCCACCTTGTGGCGGCCCGTGGGGGCGCGTGAGAAGTCCAACATTTTTTCTAAAAATACGTGTGTGTTTGTGATGACGAGTAGATCAATTTGGTATATTTAAACCTTAGGATTGAGCAATCTATGGGAGTTTTATTTAAGTTTCCGTATATAAGCTTTAATTAATTCGTTATAAATTATTTATAAATAGGGGAAACATATCTGGAGGAAATTCAAGGCCAAGTTAGGTCCGGGGACTACGACCCAGCAACGTACTAGTGAGTGGGCAGTTTGTTTTTGTACTTATACGTATTTATAGTTTCCAAAATGCATGAATGATTCACTTTACGTATATATTGCCAAATAAATGTTAAGTATGATATAATTGTGATAAATGCTGCTATATGGTTGAGATATACTTGTCATGATATTCATACATGTTTATATACATACTCATCTTGCTGCACTGGTGTTAGTACTCGCCCTAGGGCCAGGGCCAATCCTTCACGTGTATGTTCACATCGCACCGTTCGTTCATCTGGATCCAGGTTAGGTGCCAGTCATGTCGGGTAGATTGCATTAGGCAATCCGACTTGTATGTGATGTGCTTCTGCACCAGTCTTCACGTGATCGTAGTACTTGAGCGCATTGATTACACCCAGTCCTGTTCGTGTCAGATTCCGTCTGTTCGAACTTGTGTGCAAGCATTAGATAGATGAGAATTGCATTATATTATTGCCACATGATTATACTTCTGCAGCATTGACTTTATCATGATTCGACTCACATATTGTCATTAATACTTGGCTACAGTATTGTGGATATATATATATAGACGTACTTACTCATAATGTACTTCTTATTAAAGGAAATTATAATTGTTTTACGGCGAGGGGTTAGTATATTCAAAACCAAAGGTTTTCATATAAGTTTGTTTTGCTGACCCACTCAACTTTGTTTTTCGCCCCTCCAGAACCTAGATAGCTGTTCTTCGTGGCATTTCAAGGAATCTTGAAAGTTTCTGACATTTGGCATCAGCTTCTGATGTATGAACTTATCACCGTGTGTAATAAGCGTACTTTAGTTGCTTGACTACTCTTCAGCAGTCGTTCTATCTTAAAGCTCTGAATAACTATAGTGGGCCACGCCCACATTTGTGCACTCTGTCACTATTTTATTTGAATTGATTCTAAGTTCGATTTAAATTTATGCACTTTTACATCACTTACCCCTATGGTTACGTCACTTCACAGTGATGGCCAGCATGTGTCGACCTTTCCGGGTCGGGGCGTGTCATTAGAGTGGTTTTTTGTTTTTTTTTGGGGGAGGGGGGTGGGGGGGGAAGAGAATTTTTAGGTTTTAGCCCATGGTTGGAGTGGGTCTAAATGTTTTGGTCCTTAATAATTGACTCGTCCTTTTATGCTTATAAACGCTTCTAAATTTTCAAGAACAACAAAAGATTTACTAAAAATCAAACTGCCTTTTAACTTTCAAGGGCGTGTTTGGGGTTTTACTCACGAAGAAACCACTTTGCACGTAAAAACATAACGTGATACAATAAATGCGTTTAAATTTATTAAAAGTTCTAAGTGTTTGATGGAAAATAGCTGAAAGTACTTCTTAAATAAGCATTTGGTTTGTGTATCTATAAGAAACGCTTCTATGATTATTAGAATACTTTTAAGGTTTTTTGCCAAACACACTTATAAACGCTTTTAACTGTCAAAATAATTCTTTTTGTCCTTTTATAAGCATTCCTAAACAAACTAATGCCTCTTGTAAAAATACTTAAGTAAACACATATTCAGTATCACTCTTGAATAATGTCACACACTCAAAAGACATTTCTAATTATCTTTTCCAATCGCAGATGAAAGTTATTGTGATTATTTGAATGCACTTTTAACGGGACATGTTTGATATTGGTACATTATCATGGTGACATAATGTGCCAATAATACAGGACATGTATTATTTTCTCTCCACATGTTCTTACACTCTTGGCACGAAATATTATATACCAATAACTAGGGATGGTTTTAGTACGATTACCGTACCAAAACTCTGGTACCAATTACCATACCAAAGTTTTGGTATTGCAAAATCAATTACCATTACCGCGCCAAACTTTCAGTATTACCAAAGTTTGGTATGCCAAATTGTTCGGTTAGTATAGTATAGTAATGGTGATTACCACTGTGTTTCGGGCCTTTTTTTTTGGCCAAAATCTGAAGAAAAAAAAATTCATCAACCCAATTCAAGGCCCCTTTTTTAAAATTTTTATGCCCTTATCTCATATTTTACATGCACAGTGATATAACTCTGTAGCTAATTCATACCTTTTAGATGATTTAATCATACTTGAAGCAAGCAGATAGCAAGCACAAATTGTAAAAAACTGCAGGCAACAAAGCATAGAGTAAAAAACATAGGGAACAGTACACTAACACAAATCCCAACATATTTCTTGTAATTGACGCTCATTATATATTTCATATAGTAAACACTAAATATATGTAATAATATATATGGTAAATATCAGTTTACTACTCTTATGTTTTGTGGTTTTCAACATTTAGTACATCAAGTTTTTTTCATGTCAGAGTCATACCTAAAGTGTAAATTTTGGGACAGTCTCATACATCCGTTAGTCAAACTGTTAAGTCTTCCGTTAACTGATGGCATGGCGCCCACATGGATAATAACTAGGCGCCGCGTGTCAATAAGAGGTCCCACGTGGATATTAAAAAAATTTAAAAATTACAAAATTACAAAAAAAAAAAGGCTGTTCTTCCTCAACCCTGACCGTCCAACCTTTTCCCTCCTTCAAACCCCCCCCCCACACACACACACTCTCTCTCTCTACACAGAGCCAGTAGCAGCCATGAAAGAGCCAGAGAATGACCCTCATGTACCTTACAAAATTACAAAAAAAGAAAAAAAAAAGTTGTTCTTCTCCTTCGAAAATCTTCTTCTTCTTCCTCCCTTCTCTAACCCTCTGTCGAGCTAGACTCTAGTGGCTCTTCGCTCTTCAAAGTTACACTCCTACCTACCCTTTGGGTCTATCCACATTCAAATCATCAAAATTTCACCAATCAAATATCTTAAACCCCACTCACATAAACCAACTAAAACCCTCATTTTTTCAAAAACCCAGATTCCAATATGCCCAAAATACCTAAGAAATTCAAAACCCACTTACAATTTCACAGAAAACGATAGAAAGAAAAATAAGTTCACCTTATGGTGCCAAAGCTACAGCTTTATATATGAGCTTTCAAATAGCCTCGAAACCTAGAGATTCCCACTCACTTCTCTATAAAATGAACTATCTGAAAGAAATCAGACAGTAAAGCATAAGTTTTTAAAACGAAACCGGTGTCGTTTGTTCACTGCAACACCTGGAGAGAGTAAAGCAGACATAAAAGACATGGTCCATTTGCAATTCCCATGCTTTCTTCACTTTCTGGGAAATAAAGAAAGTTTCCGGGAAAATGCAGGAAAGTGAGTTTTGACGAGGACTCCCTTCTCTAACCCTTCGTTGAGCTGAACTTCAACGGCTCTTCGCCTCTTCACCTAGCGGCTGCAAAAGGGTCAGTGGAAATGGTGAAAATCTGGTGTGGGTCAACCCAGATCTGGGTTTGGTGGTGGATTGCGATGGGTTCACTCCCCTATATCTGGGTGTGATCAAGGGGTGAGCTGGTCGAGTTAGCCCGAGTCAGACCAGCAACGAGGGTGTGCGGAGGAGAGAAGGGATGGATAGGGTCGGGGGTTGAGGTAAGGTGCCCATAAACTTTTTTTTTTTTTTAATTGAGTGGATTGGGGGTTGAGGGGGGGGAAATGTTGGGGGTTGAGGGAGGGAGAGGGTTGGGTGTTGAGTTCGGGGTTTGAGAGAGGGAAAGGGTTGGATTTGCACATATGGGTGGAGGCCGAGAAGGGAGGGAGAGGGTTGGATTTTCACACGATGGTGTACACGAAAGCCTTTTTTTGTAATTTTGTAATTTTTAAATTTTTTAAATATCGACGTGGGACCCTTATTGACACGTGGCGCCCAGTCATTATCCACGTGGGCACCACGTCATCAGTTAAATGAAAACTTAACAGTTTGACTAACAGATGTATAAGACTGTCCCAAAATGTACACTTTAAGTATGACTCTGACACGAAAAAAACTTGATATACTAAATGTTGAAAACCACGAAACATGAGGGTAGTAAATTGATATTTACCCTAATATATATTTATATTTTTTGGTACAGTACTGTAATACCGTGACAACGGTATCAAATACCAATATCGTACTAAAAATTTTTGGTTTGATGCATTACCAGTTACCACAAAAAGTTTAACACAAAATCAATATAATATGGTTGGTAATTCAATTTGACATAAAAATCTGCCCCTACCAATAACACTAGACGTCACCATTAACCGTGTCACACGAGTTCCTCTAATTTCGATTAGCTCTGCCACAGCCCACGACCCGCACGGATTAGCCAAACGTCAAACTGAGAGGGCAATTTGGTCTTTAAGAAAAGTAGGTAGCCACTAGCCTCCGCGCACTTTGCCTATAAATTGAGCCGTAGGGCCTTGTACTTCATTTGTTTGGTCGGAGGGCTGCTCCTCTCAAGTCGAGAGCCAAAACGATCACTGGTTTTCGCTGCAATCAGAAAAACAATTAAACCCAAAATGGTCGGAAAAAAAAAATCAGAAAACTATTGGATCGACAAACACCGCGAGCTGAATAAGTACCAGTTACAGTGAGAATTTGACTCAGGAAAAAACCCTAGGGTTTGTCGTCGTCGTCGTCGCCATGGATATCCGGTTTCCCTTCTCGCCAGCGGAGGTGGCGAAGGTGAAATGCGTGCAGTTCGGCATTCTCAGCCCCGACGAAATCGTAACTTTCCACTCCCTCTTTGTTCGAAAGCGGTTTACTGAGTTTGTTCGATTTGGTAGTGATTGGATGATGCTAGGGTCTGATGAGTGCCGTATTATGGTGAATTGGAGTGTTCTGAAACAATCTGTTGTGTTTTGTTGCAGAGGCAAATGTCTGTGGTGGAGATTGAGCACAGTGAGACTATGTTGGGAGGCAAACCGAAGACGGCTGGTTTGAGTGATCCTCGGCTCGGTACAATTGACAGGAAGTTGAAATGTGAGACTTGTACAGCCAACATGGCTGAGTGCCCCGGCCATTTTGGGCACCTAGAGCTCGCAAAACCAATGTTTCACATCGGTTTCATAAAGACTGTGTTATCTGTAATGCGATGCGTTTGCTTCAATTGCTCGAAAATTCTAGTCGATGAGGTACTTATAGTTATTGCTCTTAAAAAAGGATCTTATACTCGAGTATGCAGACAATTGTTAACCTCGACAAATTTTGTGTGACTTCATTTTGCAGGACGACCACAAGTTTAAGCAAGCTATGAGAATAAAAAATCCGAAAAACAGGCTGAAAAAGATTTTGGATGCCTGCAAAAACAAATCCAAATGTGAAGGTGGTGATGAAATTGATGTCCAAGGTCAAGATACTGAAGAGCCTGTAAAGAAAAGTCGGGGTGGCTGTGGTGCTCAGCAGCCCAAGCTCTCTATTGAGGGTATGAAAATGAATGCAGAGTACAAAGCCCAAAGGAAGAAAAATGATGACCAGGAACAGCTTCCTGAACCTGTGGAAAGGAAACAGACCCTTACTGCAGAAAGGGTTGGTGTACTTTATTTAGACAGATTTTCCTTCTATCAGACCAACTTCTCATGATGCTAAAACATTGTTAAATTTGTTTTAGGTTCTTAGTGTTTTAAAGAGAATAAGTGATGAAGACTCCCAAATATTGGGGTTGAACCCGAAGTATGCTCGGCCAGATTGGATGATTCTACAAGTTCTGCCCATTCCTCCACAACCTGTGAGACCCTCTGTAATGATGGACACCTCATCCAGGAGTGAGGTAAACCTCTTTCATGCTCTTTTTCTTCCTATCTCTCCAGAGAACGGGTGGCAAGCTGATAATTTTAGTAGCTAAAAGGAAAGTCTAGTATTTATCGTTGTTGGTGATAAGTTGATAACTGGTTTCATGTATTTTCTGAGTTCAGGATGATTTGACTCATCAATTGGCGATGATTATTCGTCATAATGACAATCTGAGGCGGCAGGAACGAAACGGTTCTCCTGCTCATATCATTTCAGAGTTTGCACAACTTCTGCAATTCCACATTGCCACTTACTTTGACAATGAGTTGCCAGGACTACCAAGGGTATGCATACATGGAAACATATTTCTGCGTAGTAGCTATATGCTTTTATGTTGTGTCTTTCTTTGTTTGTGGACATAAATTTATGTTAAGCAGTAGAACTTCATTTCACGCATACTCTGAAATTTTTCCACACTGAACAGGCTACGCAGAGATCAGGGAGGCCTATTAAATCAATTTGTAGTAGACTGAAGGCAAAGGAAGGGCGTATAAGAGGCAACTTAATGGGGAAACGTGTTGACTTTTCAGCACGAACAGTTATTACTCCCGATCCAAACATAAACATTGATCAATTAGGAGTGCCATGGAGCATTGCTTTGAATCTCACATACCCTGAGACTGTGACTCCATATAATATTGAAAGGTAAACTTTATTTTATTTTTTTTGTAATTTTCCGATCTTGTTCTTTTTTACAGTTTTTCATCTTCCCTAGTTTATTCTATTTCTACTGATGGAATATCATTCAATAACAAACAGGTTGAAGGAGCTTGTTGAGTATGGCCCCCATCCTCCGCCTGGTAAAACTGGTGCGAAGTATATAATAAGAGATGATGGGCAAAGGCTTGATCTTCGTTTTTTGAAGAAAAGCAGTGATCATCATTTGGAGCTTGGATATAAGGCATTGCTATTTCATTCTGATATGTTTTGATTTGGATCTTTTCTGTTTGAGAGTAAATTTTAAACTTCTACTATTGTGGCTTCAGGTGGAACGTCATTTGAATGATGGAGACTTTATCCTCTTCAATCGACAACCTAGTCTCCATAAAATGTCTATCATGGGCCATAGAATCAAGATCATGCCATACTCAACATTTCGATTGAATTTGTCTGTGACGTCGCCATATAATGCTGACTTTGACGGGGATGAAATGAACATGCATGTGCCCCAGTCCTTTGAAACCAGGGCTGAAGTATTGGAGCTCATGATGGTGCCAAAATGCATCGTCTCACCTCAGTCAAATCGACCTGTCATGGGAATTGTGCAGGACACACTTTTAGGTTGTCGTAAGATCACCAAGAGGGACACCTTCATAGAGAAGGTAACTGATTCACCCCTATTTTACCTCTTGAATATCATGTTTTGTTAATATTCTCTTTTCACGCAAAAGGAGCCTTACCCTCACTAATTCTTTTCAGGATGTTTTCATGAATATCTTGATGTGGTGGGAGGATTTTGATGGAAAAGTTCCTGCTCCTGCAATTTTGAAGCCTCGGCCACTTTGGACTGGAAAACAGGTGTTCAATCTTATAATACCAAAACAAATAAATCTCCAAAGAACTTCTGCATGGCACTCGGAATCAGAGAGTGGGAACATAACTCCAGGGGATACTCTTGTTAGAATAGAAAAGGGTGAATTGCTTTCTGGAACTCTGTGCAAGAAGGCCCTTGGGACTTCTACAGGAAGTCTTATTCATGTTATATGGTATGATTTTCTCTATTTAGTTCACTCTATTAAGTTAAGAAATGCATTTGTGTGTATGATCTTGGTGAAGTTCATACTCTTGAGTTTATGATGCACCATACAATAGGACCTTTGCTTCCATCTGAGCATCAAACATATAATTTGACCAAAAGAAAAGTTGTATCCATTGAAATTTCTTGTTGGGCAGGGAAGAGGTTGGTCCAGATGCAGCCCGCAAGTTTCTGGGTCATACCCAATGGCTTGTGAATTACTGGCTGCTGCAGAATGCTTTTAGCATTGGAATTGGAGATACGATTGCTGATGCAGCCACAATGGAGAAAATCAATGAAACAATTTCCAAGGCAAAAAATGAGGTGAAAGATCTTATAAGTAAAGCCCAATCTAAGCAGCTGGAGGCTGAACCTGGACGAACCATGATGGATTCGTTTGAAAACAAAGTGAACCAGGTGTGCTACTTGGCTTTTGGCCTGCAATTATTCTTTTTTGCCTGCATATTGTTGAGTAATAATGTACGTGATTTTTCCAGGTGTTGAATAGGGCTCGTGATGATGCTGGAAGTAGTGCTCAAAAGAGTTTAGATGAGAGCAACAATCTTAAGGCCATGGTTACAGCAGGGTCCAAGGGGAGTTTTATCAACATATCACAGATGACTGCTTGTGTGGGACAGCAGAACGTTGAGGGTAAGCGAATCCCCTACGGGTTCATAGACCGGACATTGCCCCACTTTACTAAAGATGATTATGGACCAGAAAGTCGTGGATTTGTAGAGAATTCATACCTGCGTGGACTAACTCCACAGGAGTTCTTTTTTCATGCTATGGGTGGTAGGGAAGGTCTTATAGATACTGCTGTTAAGACATCTGAGACTGGGTACATCCAAAGGAGACTGGTGAAGGCTATGGAGGATATTATGGTGAAATATGATGGCACAGTACGTAATTCTTTGGGTGATGTCATTCAGTTTCTATATGGGGAAGATGGGATGGATGCTGTTTGGATAGAATCGCAAAAGCTGGATTCTTTGAAAATGAAGAAAACAGAATTTGATAAGACATTTACTTATGAGTTGGATGATGAATATTGGAATCCCGACTACATGTTGCACGAACACGTTGAGGATCTCAAAACGATTAGAGAGTTCCGTAATGTGTTTGATGCAGAAGTTCAGAAACTTGAAACAGATAGATTACAACTTGGAACAGAGATTGCAGTCACAGGTGATAATTCTTGGCCACTGCCTGTTAACTTGAAGAGGCTTATTTGGAATGCACAAAAAACCTTTAAGATTGACTTCCGAAGGACTTCTGATATGCACCCCATGGAAATTGTGGAAGCTATTGATAAGCTCCAGGAGAGATTGAAAGTTGTTCCTGGTGATGACTTGTTGAGTGTCGAAGCGCAGAAGAACGCAACATTGTTTTTCAGCATTTTACTTCGCAGCACTTTCGCAAGCAAACGGGTGTTGGATGAGTACAGACTTACTCGTGAAGCATTTGAGTGGGTTATTGGGGAGATAGAATCACGCTTCCTGCAATCGCTTGTAGCACCTGGGGAAATGATTGGTTGCGTTGCTGCACAGTCTATTGGAGAACCTGCCACTCAGATGACACTGAATACTTTCCACTATGCAGGTGTGAGTGCAAAGAATGTTACCCTAGGTGTCCCCAGGTTGAGGGAAATTATTAATGTAGCCAAGAGAATCAAAACGCCATCCCTGTCTGTCTACTTAAAGCCTGAAGCTAATAAAACGAAGGAGAGGGCGAAGAATGTGCAGTGTGCTTTGGAATACACCACTCTGCGAAGTGTAACTCAAGCTACAGAAGTATGGTACGATCCAGAACCCACAAGCACAATAATTAATGAGGATGTGGATTTTGTGAGAGCTTACTATGAAATGCCAGATGAAGAAGTTAATCCTGATAAAATTTCACCTTGGTTGCTTCGCATTGAGTTGAATCGCGAAATGATGGTGGATAAGAAGTTGAGCATGGCTGACATTGCTGAGAAGATTAACCTTGAATTTGATGATGATTTAACTTGTATCTTCAATGATGACAATGCAGAAAAATTGATCCTTCGTATCCGTATCATGAATGCTGAAGCTCCAAAAGGGGAGATGGTTGATGAATCTGCTGAAGATGATGTTTTTCTGAAGAAGATTGAGAGTAACATGCTGACAGAGATGGCTCTTCGTGGTATCCCAGATATTAACAAAGTGTTCATTAAACATGGTAAAGTTAACAAGTTCGATCCAAACGAAGGGTTTAAAGCGGAGCAAGAGTGGATGCTGGATACAGAAGGGGTTAATCTCTTGGCTGTTCTGTGCCATGATGATGTTGATGCTAGGCGCACAACTAGTAATCATTTGATTGAAATTCTGGAAATTCTCGGAATTGAGGCAGTTCGTCGGTCATTGTTGGATGAGTTGAGGGTTGTTATATCGTTTGATGGGTCCTATGTTAATTATAGGCATCTCGCTATCCTTTGTGACACGATGACGTACCGTGGGCACTTAATGGCAATAACCCGTCATGGCATTAATAGAAATGACACTGGTCCTATGATGAGGTGCTCCTTTGAAGAGACTGTTGATATTCTTCTTGATGCTGCAGTATTCGCAGAGACAGATTATTTAAGAGGCGTGACAGAAAATATAATTTTAGGGCAACTTGCACCAATTGGGACGGGAGATTGTGCACTGTATCTCAATGATGGAATGCTGAAGAACGCCATTGAACTCCAGCTGCCCAGTTACATGGATGGTCTTGATTTTGGTATGACACCGTCTCGTTCTCCAGTGTCAGGAACACCATATCACGAGGGCATGATGTCCCCTAATTATTTGCTGAGTCCGAATCTTCGGCTGTCACCAATTTCGGATGCTCAGTTTTCTCCTTATGTTGGAGGAATGGCATTCTCTCCTACTTCCTCTCCAGGCTACAGCCCATCATCCCCTGGATACAGCCCTTCCTCCCCTGGATATAGCCCCACTTCTCCTGGGTACAGTCCCACCTCTCCAGGGTATAGCCCCACTTCTCCTGGGTACAGTCCCACCTCTCCGACATACAGTCCTAGTTCTCCCGGCTATAGTCCCACCAGTCCAGCTTACTCTCCTACGAGTCCATCATACTCGCCAACCTCTCCCAGCTATAGCCCCACCTCTCCAAGCTACAGCCCTACTTCCCCTGCTTACAGCCCCACTTCCCCTGCTTACAGCCCCACTTCCCCTGCATATAGCCCCACTTCGCCATCTTACAGTCCCACGTCTCCTTCCTACAGCCCAACTTCGCCATCCTACAGCCCAACTTCGCCTTCCTACAGCCCAACTTCTCCTTCCTACAGTCCCACATCTCCATCCTACAGCCCAACTTCTCCTGGTTACAGCCCAACCTCGCCTAGTTATAGTCCAACCTCACCCAGTTACAGCCCTACATCTCCAAGCTATAATCCTCAGTCTGCCAAGTACAGTCCATCATCAGCTTACTCTCCAAGCAGTCCAAGATTGTCACCATCTAGTCCATACAGTCCTACCTCTCCGAACTACAGGTGAGCTATCTTTTGAACTGCACTTATGGTAGTAGAATTGCTGTATGTGGGCTGATGAGTAGGATTATTACTCTCACAGTTGATTAGTCTCCAATTTCTAATTCTCTGTTTTGCTGCCTGTCTTTTCCAATTATTATAATTATTGTGTTGAGGAAATCTCATGCAGTCTACCAATTATGTTTTCTTTTCTTTTGCAGCCCAACCTCACCATCATATTCCCCCACATCTCCATCCTACTCTCCCTCAAGCCCCACATACAGTCCCGGCAGGTAAACTTACTTTCTTTGGTCACCTCTCGACTGCGCCGTTCTATATTTTCCTGTCCAGTTTAGTTTTTTGGGACTCTACTTGGTTGTACTGGTGTGGTTGAATTTTTTTTTTTTTGTCTTTTTCTAATATTTATTCTTGTTCAGCCCGTTGACTTCTGGAGTGAGCCTAGACTATAGCTCGAGTTCCCCTCAGTATAGGTAAACTGTGAAACAATCTTTGTTTGTCTCCGAATATTTCTATTTTGATCGCCATTGCACTAAATGTGCCATAATGCTTGTGAATTTTCCTCTCATCACTTTTATTTCCATGCAGTCCAAGTGCTGGATACTCACCCAGTCAACCCGGTTACTCGCCATCATCTGCTGGGCAGTAGATGATGTGGAGGTATATTATTTGAATCGTTCATCTTGTGGATGTCTATTTATTCAAATGGAGATTTTAGTTTCTTTTGCAAGCCCTTATCTTTGGGTTATCAGGATTGATTTGATTCCACCAGTTATTTGCATTTCCACGTCTCTTGAACATCAGTGCCTCGTTGAGCTTTTGACTCGAGCACTGGTATTCGTATATCTCATTCATTTATATGCATTAAGCTTTGCCCAGGACTAGTTTTTACTATTAATCAGTTCACACATCCAGGACTAGTTTTTATTATTGTGGGCTTGGCATCAGTCCAACATTTTCCTCTCGGCTCTCGGGATGTGTTGTAAGTGTCGAAAGTTCACATTCTGGTCGGATGGCTTCCTCTCTTCATCACTAATTTATAGATTTATAAAATTGCCTACGTCGCAATCCTCTACTGTTTTGAACTTATAATCAAGTCCAACCCTTGTCGTTAACAGTTTAACGATCTTTTTTCTTCTTCTGATACAACGATATTCTACTATAAATGAAGAGATGTTACTCTTTAACCGTTTAATGTTCATTACACGGCCTTCACTCGCATGCTTACACAATCCAATGATCGTTGTCAAAGGCTTCACAACTTGCGTGTCCACAAAGAATCAAAGATACGTTGTGGAAATTGGAGGGCCCAATTAGATGAGCAAATTTATGAAAAGAAAGATTTTACTCAAGAGGCAACGCACAAAGCTCACAAAATGCCATTGGTTTAATTTATGTCTTGCTTCTTCTAAAAGAAATATTTTCAAATAGCTACGAAGAGAGATTGAATTTGGATGGAAGATGACACGCATACTACTCTAGTTAATCGACATAACTAACATAACTTATCCTAAACCCATTTAGCTAGAATGGTAATTGCTATTATTGGGTATTAGATTGATGGCCCTATCAAATTCAAATACACATTCACGAATGGGGGAGTGAACCAGTAAGAATGGATGTGTGGATTACTTCTCTCACACCTTTTTAAATTTCGGGCGTCTCATCAGATGAATTGAAGAAGATCTAACAGACAAAAAGTAATTGAGGTGTGTGAGAAGTAAAAAGGAGTGTGTGGATAGCACACCCCCAGCAAAAATTGCCCATAATCTCTGACAAAACTACTAACTGACCCTTGAAAAAATAAAATTAAAATATGTGTCGAAATATTTGCTCTTGATCCTAAGTCATAAACAAAAGCTTTTCACTTGTGGATGTAAACCTTCTAACTGAAATACTGAAAAATAACAAAATTAAAAATCACATTCGACTTTGAAGATTGCACTGTTTGCCACGTGGAGGATGCATTGTTTTTTTTTTTTTTTTTATCATTAGTTAAATTGGGGGTGGGGGGATTCGAACCTTGGATGAGGTGGGAGTTGTTTTGGCTCTAGTGCCACTGCACTAGGCCCCCATCCTCGGAGGATGCATTGTTAATCCAAATATTTTTATTTTTGCCGGCAAAAATCCTTTGCCTTTCCATCCCACAATCTGATATTGTGAAGAGGTCAACATTCTCATTCCCATTCCGGCTCCCACAAAGCCCCTAAGGGCATTTCTGCCTATATAAAATTTATATATACAAATATACACACACATATATACTGTATATGAATATATAAGTAGACAAGAATCACAACAATTAAGTCCATGGAGAAACCATTAAAACGAATGGGAAGCAAGATTTTAACGTTTCTATCAAAAGCTGCACAGCCGGCAGTGATCACGTTCCACAGCCCACCTCCGAGCCCTCGAAAATCTGCCGGTCCAATTATACGGATATTTCCTCCTGAATCCAGAAGGAAAACCAGGAGTGGAATTACCTTTGCTTCCAAAGAACCCACCTCCCCAAAGGTCTCCTTCATGGGGCAAGTCCATGGCAAGAAGAAGAAAAAGAAGAACAAAAGCAAATCAAATAGTACTGGTTCTGCTCTGGTTTCATGTATTCCTAAAGAGGTGAAGAACAAGCCGGCTAGGGTTTCGAGCAAGGTTCTGAAAGAAGTATCCCTCCCGGAAGAAGGTAATGAAAATAGGAACGGTGATGGAGCTCCAAAAAGGGTGCCTTCTTTGGGTCAGATGAAGAGGTTTGCCAGTGGTCGTAGCACGTTGGCGGATTGATTTGTTGCGGGAGGTTCGTGATGATCAGAAGGATGACGTGACACATGAGGTAAGGGGAGATGAAGATCATAAGATAAGGATGTGAAGAAAGAAGCTGTTGCTTTGAGGAAATGGAGGGCCTTTTCTTCTCACCCTTTGCCTCTTCAATAGTAAAACACATATGCACGAATCAATCATTGTTTATATTTTGAAACTTAGGTTTCGAAATAGAAATTAAATATCTGTGGATTTAATTCAGGTTTATGTAAATATTAATTGTTCTACCATGATTTCATGACGATTGGGATTTTAACTAGAATGCTTTTTTTCTTGAGAACCAAACAACTGCCACTTCATTTAAGTTTAATTACTTGTTTTATTTGGTCAAATAGAACTGCTTGATACTAGGATGAGTTGAATTTGAGAACGCATTTGAAAGTGCTAATTAGAGATACACTTATGTTTATAAGCGCTTTTATAGAAAGCGGTTTTATAATCAAAAGCAAGTTAAACTTTCCATTTAAGAATTCCGATGCTTTTTTTTTTGAACAAACGATATTATCTACATTAAAGAAGAGGATGTGGGATTAGCCTCACAATGGACTAGTAATAATATGGTTCAAATTTATCTTTGGCGAGAATCGAACCTAAGACCTCTCATTTACAAATAAATAGAAATACCACCAGACTTTAGTACTAAGTGGCAAAATTCAAATGCTTTTGATAGTGATTTTTAAAGAAGCAATTGAAAAGGCTAAAAACACACTTTCAAGTGCTTTCATACCCAAAAGCACTTTTGCATTTTCATGTCCAACATTTGTTAACTGGCTTTTCATTACATGAATGCTCTATTTCGCTGGAGATTTGCATTTTGGGCTCTCTAGTTGGACTAGTTCGGTGGTTCATTTGGGCCCAAAATCGACCAGTTCTGAAACATTTCAAGCCCACAATAATTAAACTTCATTCTTACTAAGATACCAAAATCATCCAAACCCTATGTTGCAGTCCGTTTGGCACTATATGCAAGCCGTCCTTCACAATCATGTGGGGTTCTCTCCATTTGGAAACTAAAATTTGGAAAACATGATGGAACCATCGATATTTGGGAAAATAACTTCCACGACACGAGTATACAGTTATCGTGAAGTTTTCTTTTGTTCATATCACATGTAAAATTGGCACAAAGCGCTACAGTATTATGTTGTATAACTAACGCATGAAAACACGGTGACAGCATACCAATATCATGGTCCATGAAAGTCTATGGATAATTTGAGTTGGCACTTGGCATTCAGCTAAATGTGGAAAGCTTGTGATAACGAGTTTGAGGCTGGGGACAACTTCCCAACCAGACTGATTGTGATTTGTGGGCCGGTGGGTTAAAGCTGGAAAGCAAAATAAGCAGTTTTTTCTGCTTTTGAATGATGCTTTCACGTTTGGGTTGGGGAAGTTGGATTAAGCACAAAGGTAATAAGCACCCAATCCACTTTCTGCTCTTGCTTTTGGAGGGACAAGTTATTAAAATAGTGTATGTGACACTACCTATCTTGGAAGCTGCTAGGAGATGACACCCACAAATATGGCTGTCTCCTATGAACAAAAACACTAAATGATGATACGCTATTATTTTCTCTACCTCTCTCATTGGAATCATTAAATGCTTAGAAATCTCTCAACTCCTAATTTGCAAGCCTCTTTACTTTGTGTGTAACACATAAAAACTATATAGATTCTATGCATTTAATAATATTATGAAAACATGTAGTTCCCAAAACATCATAAACATTGGAGAATCCCATTTGGGAATTGACATCATTTATCATCGGGGATTTTCAATGATTTTGTGTTTAATTTTAAAATGGGCAGGTATTGATTGATGGTTTAAGTAGTTGGATCCACGGTACGCACATCGGCTCCGAACTGCAAACAAATGTCCTTTACCATACAATATAATGAAACTTTCTTCGGATGAAGATCTTAAAACACAAAGCAATTTCATATTTTTGAACAGATCGTTAGTTTAAACCTGTAGTAATTCATACACATTCACAGATCTTCATTAAAAATGAACAACTACAAATTAAACTAAGCAAATTAGATATTTTTTAGAATTCAGTCGAAATCAGCAGAAGATCAAAATTACCCAAAAGAAACAAACGCTCTTGGCATTGAAATTGAATTACATGTTCAAGCGTTTTTTGCCCAGCGTCCACCATTTTTAAAATTTGCAAATCGGCTCCGAGCTGTAATACCTTATCGAAATTGAACAAAACTGAGCAAAATGAATAGGAAATTTAAGACGATGAAAGTGGATGAAGAAGAAGCATAAAACAGACAATGTGAGAAACGACTATGTGCGGTTGAGTTCATTCCTCCTTTTTCTATGAATAGTGGGGATTGAGTAAGTCGTTGTGGCTTCTTGAACGTGTGGTCAGTTGCAATTTCCATTGTAGCAACTGCTTGTAGAATGTGTTTCATCTGTTTGAAAGGGGGATGCCTTTCGTCTAACGGTTGTAAAAACATCTCTGAATATTATATTGTATGTATTACGATTTTAGCCCTATTATAGTTGCGTATTACGATTTTAATCGTATTCTATTAGGGTGATTTTGTGGTTTTTTTTCTTGAAGAGAGGGCATTCTTGGCATTTCTAAATACTTCACCAAACTGGCATTCTCCCTTTATATATATAGAAATCCTATTATAGTTGCGTATTACGATTTTAATCCTATTCTATTAGGATGATTTTGTGATTTTTTTTCTAAAGCAAGGATATTTTTGACATTTTTAAATGCTTTACCAAACTGACATTCTTTCTTTATATATATATATATATATATATGAATAAAAAATTAAAAATAGGAGAAAGAAATGGAATCATAGCAACTAGTACGGATTTTAAGTAAAAATTTGTACTTTTTTGATATTATTACTCGAACTTTCCCGAAATGTAAACCTTCTTTTTTGTTGAGAATTTTAACGAATTTTTTTTAATATTGTTTATTTTAACAAAAAAAAAATCAGATTTTTACAGTAAAAATTAATTATAATACTATTTACTTTATATTTTATTTTTATATTTTATTTTGTATGGCAAAATTTAAAATTTTTAAGTATTTTTTATTATTATTTGGTAACGGACAGTAACTTCCTGGCCCCACTCACACTTTGTTTTCACGGGATTTTGAAAATCCCACAAACTCCTCGAAGGCGCCACGAGGTCCCTCTGCAACTCCCACCTTCTTTGCCTGTAAGCAACGCCAAAGCTTTTGTCACTATTCACACACCTCAAACCCAGCAAATCTGGTATACGAAATTACGGTTTTGTACACTGACTTCAGGAAATGGCCGAAAAGACGTCGGAGCGGGTGACCTACCTGCACGGCGACCTCGACCTCACAATAGTCGAAGCCCGCCACCTCCCCAACATGGACATAGTCTCCGAGCGCTTCCGCCGCTGCTTCACCGCCTGCGACACCATCAACATATCCTGCAACCGCTCCGCCGAAGACGACGGCCGATACCGCAAGCCCCACGGACCCCACCACAAGATCACAACCAGCGACCCCTACGTCACCGTTGTGGTCCCCCAGACCACCGTCGCCCGGACGCGTGTCATGAAGAACTCCCAGAACCCGCAGTGGAAGGAGCACTTCTTTATCCCGCTGGCTCACCCCGTGACTAACCTCGAGTTTCAGGTCAAAGATAACGACGTCTTCGGCGCCGAGATCATCGGAACCGCCAAGATCCCCGCCGAGAAAATCGCCACCGGGGAGCCCATCTCCGGGTGGTTCCCAATTATCGGACCCTCCGGGAAGCCCCCGAAACCCGACTCGTCTATCCGGGTCGAATTGCAGTTCACGCCGTTTGAGAAAAACCCAGTGTACAAGCACGGCATAGCGGGGGATCCGGAACACAAGGGCGTGCCGCACACGTATTTCCCGCTACGGAAGGGAAGCTCCGTGCGGTTGTACCAAGACGCGCACTGCCCGGAGGGGCTGCTGCCGGAGATTCAGTTGGACAGCGGGAAGGTGTACAGGCAGGAGAATACGTGGGAGGACATTTGCTATGCGATTTCGGAGGCGCACCACTTGATTTACATTGTGGGTTGGTCGGTGTTTCACAAGGTGCGGCTGATACGGGAGCCGAGCCGGCCGCTGCCGCGCGGCGGAAATTTGACGCTCGGCGATTTGCTGAAGTACAAGTCGGCGGAGGGCGTGAGGGTGTTGCTGTTGGTGTGGGACGATAAGACATCGCACGACAAGTTCTGCTTCAAAACGGTGACATTTGTAAACCTGAATTGTCGTTTTGATTTACTTTTTCTTGATATGGCATGTCGGGACGTAGTCTTAGTGGAGATAATATCGTTTGTTAAAAAAAAAAAATACTTTTGAAACTTGCATAGGCTTTGAAGTATGCCATCATTTCTAGACTAAAAAACTGCATTGTGTAGTTTGTGTAATGCTTGAGTTAGTTTAAAAACGACGGTCTGGAAATTGGGTCATAACGTGAAAGTTGGATTGGATGCAGGCAGGAATGATGGCGACGCATGATGAAGAAACAAGGAAGTTTTTCAAGCATTCATCTGTAAATTGCGTTCTGGCAACTCGCTACGCTAGCAGTAAGCTTAGCATTATAAAACAACAGGCAGGTTTCAGTTATGACATTTTGTAGTTCGGTATTGACACTTTTATTTTATTTTATTTTTTAATCCCTTTGCTTTTGCTCTTTTGTTTATTGCAATCTCCAAGTTATGGATATATCCCGAATACTGACCATTTGGGTACAGTTGGTCAGAACCTTCTGTGTTTTGAGAATAACTTTTTCATTGCAAGCCACTTATTGCTTTTATTGGAGATTTTGTTTTATTTCAGAATAGTTTACAGTTTACTTGACGTTCTTTTCTGCTGAGCTGATCAACATGTTGAATTTAACAAGCACTGTATGGGTTTGAACAGATTGTTGGAACCCTCTTCACCCACCATCAAAAATGTGTTCTTGTGGACACACAGGCATATGGTAATAATCGGAAGATAACTGCGTTTTTAGGAGGTCTTGATCTTTGTGATGGTCGTTATGACACACCCGAGCACAGACTGTTTCGTGATCTTAACACTGTATTTGAGGGTGATTTTCATCAACCTACTGTTCCTGTAAGTAATTGGCGACGGGGTTTTATTATCTGCATTGCTTCTAGGCTCTAGCATACTGTATCCCTTATTCTTTTGTATCTTTCTGCATGTTCGTGTTGTATTCTTGTAATAGGCTGGAACCAAGGCTCCAAGACAACCATGGCATGACTTGCACTGTAGAATAGATGGGCCTGCTGCATATGATGTTCTTATAAACTTTGAGCAACGTTGGAGGAAAGCAACACAGTGGAAGGAGTTTGGACTATTACGTAAGAAGGTTTCACATTGGCATGATGATGCTTTGATAAAAATTGACCGCATCTCCTGGATACTAAGTCCTCCCCTATCTGTTTCAAAGGATAGTACAACTATTCCAGAAGACGACCCTTCGTTGTGGGTTAACCGTGAAGAAGATCCTGAAGATTGGCATGTTCAGGTGGAGATGCAACTTTCTTGCCCCCCTTTCTGTTTTTTTCTGTTTCTTTGAATAATTTTATATTGGTGTGTATGCACACACACACAATATATTGTTTCTGTAGTAAAAAGGAGAATCAAGTTGGTAATATCTTCCTTCTCTTGTAGATTTTCCGGTCCATTGACTCAGGATCACTGAAGGGATTTCCCAAAGCTGGCCGTGCTGCTGAGGCCCTGGTTTTTAATTGATTCCCCCTCTTGTCCCCCCCTTCTTCTATCTGTCTTCCATTTTTATACTTTTAAATGTGCTCTCTAAATCTGATCACACCTCTTTAATGTAACTGCAGAATCTCATTTGCTCAAAGAACCTGGTAATAGATAAAAGCATTCAAACAGCATACATCCATGCAATCAGATCCGCCCAACATTTTATATATATCGAAAATCAGTATTTTCTTGGTTCATCATATGCGTGGCCAGATTATGAAAATGCAGGTGGGATGACAATGTTTAATGCTTGTTTTCTAGGAATTAATGTCTATATTTTGGGAGCAAAATTTTAGTTCTGTAAAACAGTACAGTAGCATGTTATTTCATGTGTGCATAATTGCACTTGGAATTTATGGTTCAAGCATTTAATACATGGGTAGCAGCTCAATTTGCTGTTATGTTATCCTTAATCGACTAGAAATATTGAAAGTTTGCATCTGCATTTTGTTTCTTCGTCGTTGGGTTTACACAAATTTTAGCCTCAATTACCCAATATTGTTGCACCTGCCACCTAACCAGTAACCACTTTGCTTATGTCAAATTCATAATTCTTCTGTTTGCAAACATTTAAATAAACATCGTTATGAATTGATAGTAGACATCTCCTTTCTTATGATTCAAATTTATCTGACTATTTTCTCTCATGGTGTGTGCAGGAGCTGATAATCTTATCCCAATGGAGTTGGCATTAAAGATTGTGAGCAAAATTAAAGCTAATGAGAGATTTACAGTCTATGTCGTTTTACCTATGTGGCCTGAAGGTGATCCAAAAACTGCTGCAATGCAAGAAATTCTCTTCTGGCAGGTATGTGGTTATCTAATATATAAATATACACGGAAATCACATGGTTGTTAAATAGGATTACGAAATTGGATGTTATGATCTTCTAATGACTAGGATAAATAGTGATGGACATTTTGCTTCGACATCATTGATTCTCTTTGCTAGCAGCTTGACTATACCCGAATCAACAGGAATTTGTTCATGGAAATTGTTGGCTTAGCCTTACAATTATTTGTTTGATGTTGCGCATAATGTTGGTATCTAATCTTTAGATGTCTAGGATAAGGGGAATTGAGAAACTGCATAACAAATAAGAACCGAAAGGACATGTGAAAGTTTCCTTCTGACTTGTGTATATTTGCTTTTTGCAGAGCCAGACAATGAAAGGGATGTATAGTGTCGTTGCACAGGCACTGAAATCGGCGCAGCTTCAGGACTCACATCCTCAAGATTACCTAAGTTTCTATTGCCTTGGTAAACGGGAAATACCTCCTGAGGATATGTCAAATGACAATGCATCTTCGGTAATTATTCGAAAGTAATTGTCATCTGCACCAATCTAACAGTCTAACTCATTCAATTCTAACTTCTTTGGTTGACCTAGGTTAAATTGTAGGCCCGTGATCCCTATGGCTAGTAACCAAAAAAAAAACACAATGGTTTGTTTATTGGGTTCGACGGTTATTGTCAAGATCTGTCACATGGATACTATATTTTGGAGTGGATAAGATATCTGCTAGAAACTCTTCAGATGTTGGTCTTCATAATTTATTTTCTTTCAGGTTTCCGATTCATTTAAATATAAGCGGTTCATGATTTATGTTCATGCCAAAGGTATGATTGTAGATGATGAGTATGTAATACTGGGATCTGCCAATATCAACCAAAGATCAATGGCTGGTACAAAAGACACTGAGATAGCTATGGGTGCGTATCAACCCCATCACACTTGGTCTGCGAGGAAGAAACATCCGTTTGGTCAGGTCTGTAGCTTGCTGTACTTCTCTCTTGCTGTATACTAGCCCACTACCTTTAGCGTCCACGAGACTTTGTTAGCACTAGCTGTCGTAATTGTTCTTGTCTTGGACCCTTGATTTAGAGTAGCAGTTCCTTCTTGCCCCTTTATTCCATTATCTTCAAAGAACAAGTTAAAGTGCATTTTAAGCTAATTATCTCACAAATTTATAATTTGTTGACAACATCAGAAATGTCCCTTCCTTCATCTTCTGTCTTAAAATATTTTGATGGTATATAATGGAAGGAAACAGTGAAAGACATGCTTTTGATGAGACCTCCAATCTTCCGTTTATGCAGATATATGGATATCGAAGGTCACTTTGGGCCGAGCACCTTGGTATGCTGGATCCATGCTTCCAAGAGCCTGAAAGTTTGGAATGTATGAGGAAAGTAAATGCGATTGCGGACGAAAACTGGAAGAGATTCACAACACCAGACTTTACACTACTGCAGGGTCACCTTTTGAAGTATCCTATCCAGATAGATGTTGATGGGAAGGTCGGCCCCCTTCCGGGACATGAAAACTTCCCTGATGTTGGTGGTAAAGTACTTGGAGCTCATTCCGCCACAGTTCCTGATATGCTCACAACATAATCTTTCGACATTCTTATGGTCATACTTGATTTGTGCAATCAATTTGAGGCGAGACATTGCTTAGTATTCGAGTTACCAGATGAAAATAGTCAGAAAAGACTTTGTTGTTGTGGTGTGGTGAAATGATGTCACTTTGTGAATTTGTATCAAATGAAGCAGCAGTCCTTTTTTTTTTTTTTTCAAGTTATTGTATGCATAAGGAATTTTGACAATGTGAATAGTGAAGTAGCAGTAATCTTTTTCTTTTTCTGCAACTGGATATATATATATATATATCTACACCCCTTTTTACTTCTTTCACACATTTTTGGATTTTGGCCATCGGATTTGATAAATTGAAGAAGATTTAACAGACATAAAATAATAGGGGTGTGTGAGAAATAAAAAGGGGTGTGTGGATAACACACTCCTACAAGCATCATTACTTCAAAATTTTCTGTTCTGGGAGTAATTTCTGAAGTTGAAAATGGACTAATTTTGTATTTTTAAATTACAATTTCAAAATTATACTTTTGACGATGTACTAAACTATTATATAACCAATTGACTTAACTCATACTGAACTTTTATCCCACAACACAAAAACGTATCCTTCAATCATATTTTCAGTTTACCCAATTATAAAAAAAAAACTATTAATCTACCCACCTTTAAGAATTTTATTTTTATTTTTTTATATAAGTGATATTTTAGACTAATTCGTCTTTGGAAAGAATCGAACCTAACACATCTCACTTATAAGTGAAGAGGAGTACCACTAGACCGTAGTACTAAGTGGTAATCATACCTCATCTTTAAAACAATGTAATGTCATACACAAACTTGCAAATTTATTTCAATGTCATACATTTGTTAATTAATCTATTTATTTAACCATTCATTGATGACTTGACGCTGCAAGAAAGTATTGAGGAAAAATTAAGAAATAAATAAACTTATCAAAGAAAATAAACTTTGTGTTGTAGGCCTAATTAACTAAGCGATCTAAGAAATAGAGAGAGCGGTCTGGCGGCAACAAGAGAGAGAGAGGGGTTTGGCGACAACAAGTAGTAGGAATGGTAGAATCCTTACCTTTATAGGATTACATCTCTTAATAGGTAATCAACTCCTAATAGGTAACTACAAGATACTCTTAGATATACTAAGATTTACACAATCACATTTATAATCCGATAGGACTGCAACACTCTCCCTTAAGTGTGTAAATACTCAAACAAAACGTAGCATCAGGTCTTCAGTAGATGAGGTAGAATAGTTGATGAAGTCGTCGACATAAATGGTGAACGTGAGTCTCAAACACAAGTAATGTAAGTATGCATTGGTAGTAAAACTCACAAAACCTCGCTATGGTAAAACCCAAGGCATGGGGAAAACCCATAGACTAAGAAGAAAAATGAGAAGTATGCATAATGTCTAAAACAAACGTCAAGCAGGACGAAAGTAGTGAACTCAACAGAGTGTGATCATCATAGGATGGGTGCCTCATTAAAACCTCGTTAGGTAGCAAAAACCCAGTGGAAAAAATGCTCCTAATCATAGGAAAAAAAGTACATTAAGATCAAGTGAGTATGCTTCAGGATACTCCCCCCTGAGTTAGACATAACTTACAAATAAGACTACAAGCGATTCAATTCAGATAACTTACACATACCGATTCGTTGGACGAGCTTCTGAAAAGTAGACTTGGGTAATGACTTTGTGAAGAGATCGGTCAGGTTGTCGTGGGAATAGATTTGCTTGACTTCAATGTTTTGATAACTTCGACGCTATATGCTTGGTATTGTCTCCATTGATGTATCCCTTATTTAATTGCTTGATACATGCTGCATTATCTTCAAAGATCGTTGTAGGAAAGTCAACGACGGAAGAAAGACTGCTAGTGCTTCAGATATGTTCCATAATTGCTCTCAGCTAAAAGTACTATCAGGAGGCTTTATGCAGAGCGAGAATCTCAGCATGGTTTAAAGAAGTCGCAACTAACGTTTGCTTGGTAGACCTCCAAGATACAGTGGCATCTCCAACGGTAAAAACATAAGCTGTTTGAGAACGTGCCCTATGAGGGTCAGACAGATAACCAACATCTATATAACCAATGAGGCGTGAATCAACCCGAAGACTAAGGGGGCGGTGGCTTCTCTCGGGGATTCATGGGAGCCCAAATTTGTAGTACCCTTAAGGTAGCAAAAAATGTCTTTGACACCATTCCAGTGTTTGCGTGTAGGCACATTGCTATATCTAGCCAAAAGATTAACAGCGAATGAGATGTTGGGTCAAGCGCATTGAGCCAAGTACAATAAAGCACCAATTGCACTTAGGTATGGAACTTCAGGCACCAAAATCTATTCCTCATCCTCTTTCGAACGGAAGGGATCTCGTTTAGCATCAAGAGTCCAAATGACCATAGGAGTACTCGAAGGCTTCGTTTTATCCTCATTAAAACGATGCAACACCTTTCTATGTGTAGTTTGATTGATGTACTAGGATTATATCCGAACAATGTTCGATCTCTAGGCTGAAGCAATATAGAGTTTTCCCAAGATCGTTCATCTCAAATTCTGATTTCAAGTGCGTGGCAATTTCCTCAAGCTATGCAGGAGTTCCAATGAGGTTCATGTCGTCGACATAAACTGCAACGATGGTAAATCCAGAATGTAACTTCTTAATGAACACGCATGGGCATAGTTTGTTGTTCAAATACCCTAACTTGTCAAATATTCACTCAGACAGTTAAACCATATCCACCCAGATTGCTTCAATCCGTAGAGTGACCTCATCAATCTAATTGAGAGAGTGTTCCGTGGTATAGAACTATTTGAACTAATCAATGGAAGTCCTTTTGGAACTTTCATGTACATTTCCGTATCTAGATCCCTATAAAGATACGCGGTTACCACGTCAATAAGCTACATATTCAGTTTTTCGAAAACTACCAAACTGATAAGGTAGTGGAACGTTATGACGTCCATTACGAGGGAATATGTCTCATCGTAATCAATCCCAGCGCGTTGAGAGAAGTCTTACACTACAAGGTGTGCTTTGTATTGCACTATTTCATTCTTCTCATTACGTTTCCTCACGAAAACCCACATGTAACCCATGGGCTTCACATGTGGTAGAGTAGGAGCTACAAGCTCAAACACTTTTTGTTTCGTGAGTAAATAAAGTTTGACCTAGATTGCTTGTTTCTAGTTTGACCAATCCATTCTACGTCAACATTCATTAATAGAGCGTGGTTTAATGTCATCGATAAGCATGTTATCGGAAGAAACGGTATACGCGAATAAATCATTGACTATCATCTCATTCCGATTCCAAACCTCATCCAATATGGCGTAATGGATCGAATTCTCATGATTCTCGGGAGGCCGGCATGTTTCATCTAGAATAACCTCATGTGTTGGAACGGATGAGTGAGCAATGGTCGGATTCAGAATAGGTTCACTAGTTTGTGCTGTTTTCTTCTTCCGAGGTTGTGAATTCTTTGAAATAAAAGGTCTGTCATGCTTTAGAGTAGGAGCAAATGATTGGCTGGCAGCCATTGTACCTTGCCATGTGGGAGGTGCATCCACCTTTGGGGACGATTCAGCCTTCCATATCAGTGTTACGGTGTATGATTGGTACGTCCATCCTTGCAGGTGCGTTTACAGCGGGTATATGTGATCTCATCACTTTTGCTAGATCAGTAAAAACATGTAACATGTTTTGAGCGATGCTTTGAAGAACTAGAATGAGTCGCACTTTAGTTTCAAACTGAGGCGTGCAGGGATCTATATGAGACACAATGGGAGTAATCCACAATAATTCGCGGCATTCTACATGAACGTTAGTCATCTTGTCTTCCCCTAATGACGGAAAGACTATCTCATCGAAGTGACAATTCGCAAAACATGCGGTAAAGAGATCTCCTGTCAAGGGCTCTAAGTAGCGTATAATTGATGGCGAATCATAACCGACATAGATTCCCATTTTTCTCGAGGACCGATTTTGGTACGTTGTGGTGGCGCTATTGGCACATAGACTGCGCACCCAAACACACATAAATATAGACGTTAGGCTCGTATCTAGTAACCAACTGTAATGGTGAATGAGGTTGGGTGGCGGTAGGCCACAAGTGGATCAACATAGTTGCGTGCAATATTGCATGGCCCCAGGCAAATACCGGCAAATTGGTTCTCATAACCAAAGTCCGAGCTATTGTTTGAATGTGCTTTTATGAAAGCTTCTGCCAGGCTGTTTTAGGTGTGAACATGGGGTAAATAATGTTCAACTTCAATCCCAACATACATACAATAATCGTCAAAATTTTATGAAGTAAACTCTCCAGCATTATCCCCTTGAATCCTCTAAAGAAATTTAAGGGGTTGTGAATAATAGGGCCAGTCACATGGTGTGTCTCTACGGCTCGAATGGTTGTTATGTACAACCTACTCTGGAGATGTTCCAGCTTCTAGTGAATATGCTTCCGGTCATATTCGTAAGAAGTGATACAAAGAAATTCAGAACTATTCTCTTCAGTGGTTTCAACATGATATTGATTATCTCAAATGTCTCTAAAACTCAGCAACGTTCTTCTAGAACAGGGAAAATATAGTGCATCTGTAATGGTTAATTTAGTTCCATTGGACAACGTTATACGGGCATTGCTGTATCATTCTATCAGGTTGGATGGGCCTAAGAGGGTTGTCAGAAGTGCATTCTTAGGTACAAAGTTAGTAATATAGTGTTTTTCACGTAGTATGGTGTGCATAGTTGCACTATCTGCCAACCAACTAACTTCCCCACTAGTCATACTTAAAAATAAATTAATTGAATCAGTTACATGCATAAATATAATTCCATTCATTCAATTAATTAATTCGAGAAATAATATTCAAAGTTCAAACCAAACCAAACACATAATTCCAAAGACTTAGAAAAATTGTTCGAAAATTAAACCATAAACCTAGAAAATAGGGAGAGGGTTTAGGCATTCCTAGTGGGTTTGGCCACTAGGGGTTAAACACCCTAAAACATGTCTAAATTTATTCTTCTATAGGAGCGGATGCCTTCTGAAAATCTAAAACCTCCAGAATTGTAGTAGCCGATTCGGGGATTTCTACATGCAAAAAGTTGGACTCACGAAGTGAATGATACTTGGCAATGGCCTCCGGGGTAGCTCGGCCTACGCATGACCAATGATCCCTTGATCCACTGCGGTAACACATGTCCAGTTCAGTGGAATTCGATTGAACGATAATTTTTCCTTTGTTTTTGAAGTTTAGGGCTTTTGGGTCAAGGGGTTGGCGCTTTTGGGTCAAGTTTCCTCCCTTGGATAGGCCTCTGCTCGGGGGACCTTGGGCCTGTGGTAGGGCTTGATTTCCTTTCCCACGGCCACGATAGGATCTTCGTCGGTTTTGGTTGTTCGAAATTGTCGCGTGCGCTTCAGGTACGACATTCGAGTCGGTAGGTCGAGCTTGATGATTCTTCATCAAAAATGGGTTCTGCTTTTCAACAAGAAGTAGAACAGATATCAAATTTGAAAATTTAGTGAACTTTTGTGCCCTATATTGTTGCTGCAGGACAATATTTGTGGCATTAAAGGTCGAATAGGTCTTATTCAAGAGATCTTGTTCGGTTAAGTCCTCGTTACAGAACTTAAGTAGTGAACAGATTCTACAAACTTCAGAGTTGTAGTCATTCACAAACTTAAAGTCTTGGAAGTGTAAATGTTGCCAGTCGTGTTTTGCTTCAAGCAAGATGATGTCTTTCTGGTAATTAAAGTGATTTGCCAAAGCGAGCCAGAGGGTACATGGATCCTCCTCTGCGAGGTACTCTGTCTGCAGTGCATCATGGATGTCTTTTCAGATGAAGATCATAACAATGGCTTTTTGAGCTTCGTCAACGAGTGCATCATCGATTGGTTCCTCAATGGTAGCTTTAAAACTCTTTGCAGTGAGGTGGAGCTTCACGTCTTGAACGCACTTCAAGTAGTTTCTTCCAGAGACTTCCAGATCTGTGAAATCGAGCTTGTTCAAGTTTGACATGTCCCTAAGACAGAGGGTACACCAAAACATTGTTAGTCATATAGATATATATCGTAGAACATTCGGGTTCTATAGACATGTATTAGTTTAATTTATGCATGAAAGCTATAGGTTTCATGTGGTAAGTTTTGAATGAAAACTTTGGGTTTCAAAGGCATTAAATTCGAAACTAGATGTTTGATTTAGTTATGAACGTTTAGTTCATATATGAGGGTACCTATAAGAACACATAATACAATATATAATAAAGTGTAGTGGATTTGTGGATTGCTTCAGGAACCTAAGTGTGAGTGCTTCGAGACTATGAAAGATAGTCAACGATTCAAAGAGACAAAATAATTTATTGAATCGTTAATGCCAAAAAGTGAGCTTTAGACCAATAATTTTGGATTAATTGTCAAATTAAAGGACTGCTGGTCACTTTAATTAATTCAATAGATTGAGACCATTTGGGGTCGATTGTAGAATAAAAAATAATTATAACATTCGGGTAAAAATGATTTAGAATGCCAAAAATTAGCATTGGATTTGAAAAACCATAGCCCAAGCATAGTGGGCACGGGTCCCGTGAGTAGGGCAAGGCTTTATAGGCTTAGTGGGCTCGAGTAGTTGCTAGGATCCCAATGTGTGGCAACAGGCCACGAGCCGAGGGGTGGGAAGCCTAGCAGCAAGGTTGCTGGCATTTTGGACCAAAACTGACGCGGGTGCATAGGCCCAGCACGGATGGGCCTAAGATGCGGGTACGCGCTCTTAGATTTTTGGGTCGAGAAAACAAGCACAACCAACTGGGGTGGCTGTTTGGTTGCGGGTTGTGGCGAAGACAAAACCCAGCAAGCACAAAAACTTGCTGACAGATCGAGCCATGTTGCAAGGTTTCGGGCTAGCAAGGCTGCATGCCTGCTAGTGGGCTCAAGCCTTCGGGTTTGTGTGAAACTCAACCTAGGCTGAAGCCTGGTTGTCGCGTGCAGAGGCAGCAAGCCCATATGGCTGCAGGAAGCGATCTGTCCCAAGGTGATCCACGCAGCTAGGCTTCAGGCCATCTATGGGGCATGGCGAGGGTTTCGTGGCTCGGCCGTAAAAATTCCTAGTTTTTTTTTCTCGAATTATAGGGTTAAAAACCCTAATTGCTTCTAAATTAATTTTAATTCTTTGACTCACAATTCCACATAGCATATATGCGTAATGCATGAACAATTATATATATTGACAAAATATATGAACATATATACGATATATATAATTGGAAGGAAAATATAAATATAGAGGAGTTCATGCATCATGGGGAATGTTTTCATGCTTCAAGATTTTTTCAAAAATCCTAATTTATTTTAGAAGAACCTGATTGGCAGAAAACAATTAAAGGCCTTTGAATTTGTAGAAGATAGCTTCCTCCTACAATCATTCAGTTCCTTAGCTTCTAGCAAGAACATTGATAACGTGTTGTAGGCCTAATTACCTGGGCAATCTAAGGAATAGAGAGAGAGGGCTGGCGTCAACAAGAGAGATTTAATTCTAAGGTGTGTGTTGTATTACCCCCAAGGTATTAAATATCCATAATAACCCGATATTTCCATCGAAATTTCCGTGTTTTTTGACTACCGATATTTCCGATGTCATCGATATTTCCATCGAAATTTTCGTGTTTTTTAAATTTCTATATCTAAAAAAACACCAAGGGAATTCGAACCCCTCCCATTTTACTCCTTCAACACCTTAACCACCATATCACTTATGTTTTTGTGAAAATATGCTAAAATATTTACATATTTTCTACACTCATAATGTTTGCCAGCTCGCTATATAATCAACTTAACTTAGTTAAATCCATCATGCAATGAATTTCTTTTCAATTTTTTGTGATAAACTAATAGATAATTGACTAAATAAACATCATGCAAAGTTTCAATAAAAATTTCCAAGTTTTTCTTACAATTTCCATGGTTTTTATTCAATTTTTATCGATATCGATAATATCCCGATATTTCCATCAAAATTTCCGTGTTTTTGGACTATCGATATTTCCGATATCATCGATATTTAATACCTTGATTACCCCTTATGTCTTTATTTATAATAGTAGGAAAGGTAGAATACTTACTCTTATAGGATTTTATCATATCTTAATAGGTAATCAACTCCTAATAGATAATTACAAGATACTCCTAGATATTTACACAATCACATTCCTAATCTGATAAGACTGCACCACTTTGTTTATTTTTTTGTTAATTATTCTAACATTTTCCATGTGGCACATTTTTCCATCGACATCAGCGTAAATTCATAAATTTATGTATAACATTGTAATTGCACTAAAACTTAAGGGTGTAAACAGTATTTTAACCAAAACTCTTTAATAAAAAGAAAATTACACCTAATAAAAATGTGCCTCGCCGTAGAGGATCGTTCCCGAACAAATATCGAATGTCATTCTCCGGTCCTACGCAGAAAATAGATGCAAAACTGCGCTTTCTCATCCAAGAAAGCTCATTGACCCCAAACCCTAATTACCTCCATTCCTCTCTCTCTCTCTCTCTCTAGAGTCCTTCGCCTTTGCCCTCTGAAAATGGTAATTTCTCTCTTGAACATCGTATGCAGCTGTTGCATGCTCGATAAAAGTTCAAATTTTTAATCCCTTTTTTGTTTTACAATTTTTGTGCAGGCGGATTCTCCACGCAAAAAGTAAGCCCTAAAATCCCAATTCTTGTTTTCAGTTTCTGGTATGGAATTGCATCCTACCATGTTTGTCTGAAGGAAAGAATTGTACTTTAACATGATATATGTATCCAGGCTTTCGATCTGTTGGAGTTTATAATTTGCTGTGTGTTTAACTGGTTTTTTGGGTAATGGATTGGGAACATTTCTTTTGCTATGTTTGTCCCTGGTTATCTCTCATTTTTCGTAAACTTTTGTGTCGAAACCGGTGCTTTAAGGGCCCTCCCTTAGCAATTATAGGAAAGGAACAACACACAAATTCCCCGTTTTAGGATTTTCAATATTAGCTAATTGTTTTAGAAATGCAGTTGATAGATATGCCGGAGCGCATGCGGGTTATGTTAGGTTCGTGTGGTTGCGCTTGATGTGCTCTATGGAAGATATTCCGATGTGAAATTTGAGGGTTGCTTGGAGAGACCATAATGTGGCAACTGTTTTCACACGAGAGGGTTTGCTTACCATTTAAGTGCTGTAATTGTAGCATAGATGTTTGTAATTTACTATTAGGCTTCGAAGTTGTTCACTGTGTTATCATATAGAAATATAGAATCAAGTGACCTGAAAGTTTATGCTCTTTGAGCATTTGTTTATTTTTCCATCGCGTTTCAAGAATGTTTCAAATTTGGCTTGGATAGTGGGTGAAATGCCCAATTTGGAGCATCCTAGTATATCTCAATGTGGTTAATATGTTTATGCAAGGATTAATATGGTTCCATTTTGGAAAATTCTAGGGTCTGTTAAATTCACACTATAGATAAATGTTATTTTGGATAGAATATTAGGTTTGAGTTTGCGGTCTTAATTATGTATATTCACTATGCAGCAGAGTTCAAATCAGATTATCAATGTTTATTTTTTATTTATTTGAAGTTGTTCAAAAAATTTATGTTGTGTATGGATAAATCAGGTTTTCACGATCCCCTTCTCCATGGAGAGCTCAGTCCAGGTCCAGGTCTAGGTCTTGGTCTAGGTCTAGGCCGAGGTCGAGGTCAAGATCATTGTCTAGGCCACCAAGGCAGAGGTCTCGCTCTAGAAGTCGTGGCAGGTTGGTGTTAATTTTTTGCTTGTATGTACTTTTCACTATGTTACTCATTGATTTTAATAACTTTAATATTTTGGCCATGTACCACTTATATTTCTGATACATGGTTGGCATTTTTTGATGCAGATCAAGGTCCAGAAGTCCTGGCAGGTTGGTGTAAGTTTTGGTTTTGCTTTTGGGTAGTATACATGTTTCTAAAGTTGAATCTTGTCAAACCTTGTTCTGATTGATGACACTGATATTTTTCTGTGCTGGCCACATGGGCTGATGGTGCTGCTAGTGCACAACTTAGTCATTTTTTGTGTGGTAGGGCTGCTGCTATAAATCCTGGAAACGCACTGTATGTGACTGGCCTATCTACAAGGGTCTCAGAGAAGGATGTTGAAAGGCACTTTTCAAAGGAGGGAAAGGTGCTTCGATTTTATTGTTTATTTTAAAGTTAATTGTTTTAGAACTTTTTATTGAAACATGGTGTACTGATGAATTTTTCATTTATAATATTTGCTTGCTTTCATCCTCAGGTAGCTTCATGCTTTCTTGTTATGGAGCCTCGGACTCGGATTTCTCGTGGTTTTGCCTTCGTTACGATGGACTCAGTTGAAGATGCTGAACGTTGCATTAAAAATCTCAATCAGTCAGTTCTGGAAGGTCGATACATAACTGTTGAGAGGGTAATGTGATTTTAATACGGTGATAAACTTGAAACCTTCTAGTTGGGTTTTCTTTTTCTTGACTTGGAGGTTTTCTGGTTATATTCAGAAGTCATTGCGTCAGCTATGTTGGCAGCAATCACAGATGATGAGTTTATCCATGTCAACTTTAGTGAAACAGCTTGATCAATGGCAAGCTTAAACAGCATTTCAAATGCGCCTGATCAACTAAACATAGCAACTATATTCCAACAAGTATACAACTTCAGCATTCACTTTCAACTTTCAATCCTCAACTAATCCACGGACATTACGAACAACTTTCTAATCAGGCTTTTATGGTATTTCATAACTGGCATTCATTTTATGGACATTAATCGTATCACGTAGGTGCCCCGATATCTTGTGCTTGTTTGTGTGCCCATATTAACCACTTTATCTAGATTCTTCTAAGTTGTTAAAATATATACTCTGGAATCCGAGTTTATTAAAAATGACGTCGCTTGGAGATTTCTTTTTCTGTTGTTTTTACAACTTTGTTTATGATTCTTTTTTCATTCCTTTTGAGATTGTGTACCGCAAGTTTCAGTAATTGAGGATTTATGATTATTTTCAGTCCCGGAGGAAGCGACCAAGAACGCCAACACCTGGGCATTATCTTGGGTTGAAAAATACTAGAGACTATGGTATGATTGATATGCTTTTCATAATAAATGATCTATTGCCTTTCTGTGGTTTGTTTGCCTCTCTCTCATATTTTGTCTCTGCCTTGGTCACAGGCTACCGAGGTGATCGAGATCGTGAACGTGATCGTGATCGTGGTAGGTACCGCGGGGGCTCAGCTCGCGATGACTATGGATATAGGAGGTCTCCAAGGCGCTCACCCTATAGAGGTGGCCGTGATTATTCTCCAAGGGACGGCTCACCTTATGGCGGAAGATCAAGAAGAGAGAGGTCTTATTCTCCCTATGGAAGCCCGGAAAGAAAGTATGCTCGTGGCTCTAGATGAGTCTATATGTGATGTATCTCCCCGTCTGTCAAAAGTGACGAATCTGGAAACACGATCGATCTGTGTCTCGGAGTTTGCTGTTCCTCTTGTTTCGTTTTATCGTGCTTAAAAAAAAAAAACTAATTGAAGGATATTGCTGGTTTTAGACCTTGGATATGGGGTTTAAATATGTATGTGGCTTCCTTTTCGTCGATTTTGGTCTGCTTTTGGCATCTGCTTTTTGATAATTGAGGGAACAAGTCTTATCTAAGGCATGAAATAGAAATTGTCATAATCAGCTTGAGTTTGCCCATGTCATGGTTGGAGAAAATAGAGTCAAAATCTTCACCAAAAATTGAAACTTTCTCCTAATAATCTTTATCTATTCAAACTACATCGCACATTATCTATTCAAACTTTCTCCAAAAATTGATTCGGTTGGATTTAGGGGTTGTGTTTTAGTGTTTCCTTGCACGAGTATGACATTTTCAAGTAAGATGTCGAGTCCTCTTGCATTCATATAATTATATTTGTGAGCTGTTTTTCTGAATTTTTATTCGACCTTATTCCAAATAATATTGTTAGATGAAATAGTTGCGTTAAGATATCAGAAAAAAATTAAAAATATTTAAAACTCATTTTAACGAGGTTCTCAAGTGAAATCCGGATACCCATTCTCAAGATCAGTGGTGCCACAAAGTGCATGTGAAGCAGCGGTCTTGTACAATCTTAAATCAGCGGTTAAGGTATTTTAAATCTTTGAATTTTGGGGAAAGCATAGCAAGTGCAAAAGACCATGCCACTCTCTCTAAACCCCCAATCCACCTTCTTCCTCGCCAAACCCCTCTCTCTCCCCACTACACCTCGCAAGCTCTCGGCGCCTGCTACCCTAAAGTTCCCGCGAAAGCTCCATGGCCTCTTTCCCTCTTTCACCTCGTCCTACTCCGTCCAAACCGACCATTTCGACGAGGACCATGTAGTCGGCGACTGCGTCGTGTTCGAAGAAGGCGTGTTCGACGACCCCTACCTCCAAAACGATACCAAAACCGACCGTGTCAGACCCGAGAAAGCGAAACCCAGAAGAGATGGTTCCGAAATCGGGTCGGAGAATTTGGTTCCGGACCAGTGGCGGGAGGTGCAGGCGGAGATTAACATAACGAAGAAGGAGCGGCGGAAGATTGCGCAGGAGTTGCAGTTCGGGACGAGGGTGGAGAAGCAGAAGAAGGGGCTAGAGCCGATTAGGGATTTGAATTTGGAGGAGTACTTGGCGTATAGGGAGGCGAAATTGAACCAACTGAAGCCACTTGTTTTGGATGATGCTTCTGGTTTAGCTCCGAAGGAGGAGTTGAAGGAGAATGAAGGGGATGCTAGGAAATTGAGTGAGAGAGTGGCGCCGAAGAATCCGAGGTGGGCGGTTTATGGGAAGGGATTGGAGGATGTTGCAGATTACTTTAACAGTGGGAATTATGAGCCTGGTGCTAAGAAATCTGAAGGTAATTGCTTGTTTATTCTGAATTTTGCGGATGTGACTGCGATTTTTTGGATATTAGATTTGCAGATGTGAGCTCTGAATTTTGTTGGAAAATTAATTAACTTTAGATAATCAAGTATCCAAACTCTATTTCTTAACCAATTTTTGAATATGGATATAACTTTTCTTATGTTGAACTTGAATTGGTTTTTTTGGGTTTTGTTTAATTCATAAGGTATGTGAGGCATTGTTTGTTGCTTGGATGAACAGGACCCCGAAAGTTATTTTCGAAAGAGGAAAAAGCTCTCCTTAATAAACGAAGACCTGATATAGCAGCTGCTACCTCTGTAAGTGTCGCCCTTCTTATGATCATTTGTACATGTTTAGGATAAAACATAATCACGTTTTTTTACTTCTAACTTGTTGAACTTGAAGTTAAGTTGTTTATAAAGTATTTGTAAAATCTTTCAGAGCAAATGGCTACCCCTGCACACTCTTGCTGCATCTGGAGAATTTTACCTTATGGACGCTTTATTGAAACATAATGCTGATATCAATGTCGTGGATAAGGTACGTAAATGGCCGCCTTTTACCTTAGAACGTTGAATGCAGAATATTGTTCTTGGCCTTTCAATACCTGATTTAAGATTTGGTTCATTTCGTCTCCAGCACGGTTGGAGTGCTCTTCACAAAGCAATTCTTGGTAAAAACCAGGCCATCACGAACTATCTTTTGAGAGAATCAGCTAATCCATTTGTTCGTGACAAAGTGAGTACAAATTCACCTAGTGTATCACTGTATTCAGTTTAGAATTGGTGTGAAGATTATTGTCCTAATTAAATGTTTATGGTAAAAACCAGGATGGCGGGACGTTGATGCATTATGCTGTTCGAACAGCTTCCAGTCAAGCAATCAAAATACTTCTTTTATATAATGTTGATATAAACCTTCAGGACAAAGTACAGATTTTAATTTCCCCTATCACTTTATTATGCAACTTCAATCTATAATAATCCAGAGAAGTACAATTAAAAAAGTTACTTTCACTATATAGGATGGTTGGACGCCGTTACACCTAGCTGTTCAAGGCCGAAGAATGGATGTTGTGAGGCTTTTGCTGATTAAAGGAGCAAATAAGACATTGAAGAACAAGGTAAACATAGTAGTTCTGGATTCTGCACATGCTTGAACTGTCCTCCATAGTATCTCCTCTTATATAACGCTGTTCAAGTTTAAGCAACTTATTGACTGTCCATTATATGCATCTCATCACCTTGATGTGGACCGTAAGATTTGCGAATGTTATGATGAATGATTGCAAGTCTTGTATACTTTCTTGCAGGATGGTTTATCCCCTCTTGACCTTTGCCTCTACTCTGGTCAAGACACGAGGACTTACGAGCTAATTAAGTTGTTGAAGCTTCTTCCCAAGTCGCGTTAATGGTTGGATATTCTAATCGCACATCCGTCTCATCAGTGTGTCAGCTGGCCAAATATGATCTGATGGCAATCAAGGATTCATCGTGTCTTGCTATCATCCGACGATCCATCTTTCCAACTCACGGGCCGATGCTGTTGCAACTGCGAAAACGCCATCTGGAATATCGAGAGGAGAACATTTGAAGCTCAAAATCATTAGCTATGTACCAACTTTGTAATGTTTTGTACTTGTCAAGGCACTGAAATTGAATCGCAGAATATATCGTTGCATATTTGGGCTGTTGGTGTTAGGCACAAAAGAAGCTCGAGTCTGCACGATCAGCACCTGCTCAACGCAATTGAAAGGGGCAGGACGCGTACATACATGATGTTTACATGGAACAAAAATGTGCTATATCAATCCACACGTGTTTTATGTGGGTTCGGGCCAAGTGTGCACGCGAATTCAAAATCTCTTGTTGTCAGAAGAAAAAAACATAAATGATGAATCATGTTCATGTGTCATTTTACGCTATGCTAAATATTTTTTTATTAAACTCGTTGTGATATGAATCATGTTCATGTGTCATTTTACGCTATGCTAAATATTTTTTTATGAATCATGTTCTTATTGTTAGGCACGTTTATTTGTGCAAGCACCAGGTCATGGTCGCCCAATCAAAATAGATCTAGTTGCCCCCCGGTCCATAGAAACTGATGGGGGAGATTAATTTTTAGACAACATTTGTAAATCATGTGATGTATTATTAATAAAAAAATTGTGTATATTAATTAATATTAATAATCTAATCATTAACTACTATTTTTTTTTAAATTTGGGAAGACATGTCTCTGAGAGGGAGGATTAGAACAAAATTATAGAAAAATAATCGTTAATTAAACTCGTTAATCACATTGATTAAAAAAGAGTTAAGAAGGTAGCCAGCCGAAGTAAAGATCAACTCTCTCTCTCCTCTCTCTCTCTCTCTCTCTCTCTCTCTCTCTCTCAGACGTTGATATTTTGGTTTGGTACAATGCTCGGAGCCGGAGCTCAATTCCACGTGACGGATCGCTCAGCTGCCATCCGTCCGGTCCCAAAATCTTCGTCTTCTTCTTCCTCTTCGCGCCACTTGGTCTTCACGGTTCGATTAGGGTTCATCAGACCATCAAAACGGTGTCGTGCGCTCAAATCTCTCCGCATTACCTGCAACAGCTCTTCCTCTCGTTCTAGATCCAGCAATGCCGACGATCATCACGATTTCGGCCACATCCAAGCTTCCCTCCTCCTCTCAGGTCCCATCTCTCTCTCTCTCTCTCTCTCTCTCTCTGTGAGCGCATACATGTTTATATACATATACAAATGCGTACGTTTCTATGTATTTGTGATTCTTGAATTGATTTTGATTCTGTTTCTTACTATTTCGTTCAAAGGATGGTCTTTGTTGCCTAAATTCAGCAATTTTGACCTAAAGTGGAGTAATTTGTTGCTAATTGAGTGTGATTAGGTCTTTGAAGTTGTTTATTTCTGTTTAATTAGTGCAGAAACTATATCGCACTACCGTATGCAGAGGCGAGGGTTTCAAGAAGAATCGAAATGGCAGTTATCTGGTAAATTGCGTCCCTTTTCGGTCCACGCCAACCGCCAACAAAATATTCTTGATACATTAGGCCGAAACTTTGTCCAGCGTTTCCAAACCCCCACGATTTTTCTTAAGATTTCTTGTGATGGAGACTTTTTGCTGCCAATTGTTGTAGGTATATGAAGTTATGTGTGTCATATGACTGATTGTGAATGTGATTTGGAGTGTACGTCCTCGGTTTTTAATGTCGTTATCTGATTTTGGTTTTCAGGCGAATTTGCGATAGAAAATCTCATAGATGCTCAGTGGGGAGATGAGAATGGGGTAACTGTTTGAGCTCTGTTAATTAAGTTGGTTCTTTCTTATGTAATGTATTGACCCCGTAAATGGTCCTGCTGCAGGACTCCCCAGATCATTTCCAGCTCTTAAGAAACCTTGTTGACAAACTCGGCTATCAAGTATGGAGCTAAGTTTTTCTTTTGTGTATTAAGTTTACTTTCTGAAGGGTCGAAGAGAAAGCTTTTGTCGTTTGTCCTTTTCCTGCTTTAGCTACTCACTAGTCTCACTCTATGTTTATTGCATGTTCATAAAAAATCTAACGATACCAATAATAGATTGTAGAAAAAGTGAGTGTTGAGAAGGGATCGCAAGTATATAGTTCGTCTGACTTAAGAAGACATTCATAGTCTTTAGATCCCTAATGGAAGCATTGCACTTTAAGGTGGGAGGTAATACCATTCAGGTCATTGTCTTATTTTTGTCACCACTTCAATTCCAGGTGAATATGGTGAGAATTACGGAAAGAGTGCGGAATACTTACTTTGCCAGATTGTACTTTAGCAAGGTGGTAAAAGTTAAAAACCTTATGAGTTATGTCCTAATCTTAAAATGAAGTAACCTTATGACATTGAGGTTCCTGTTATCTGCAGCCAGGGGAAAATGGCTTTTTTAGTGTGGATGCACGCCCGTCAGATGCCATAAATTTCGCACATAGATGCAAGGTATCTACATCTCTTGCCTTCCTCAACACAAATACTCATAGACTTTATGTACATAAATATTCCTGCTTCTTCATGTCCAAGCAAGAAACCTTCAGTTTACACATGACCGTTTCGTTGAAATTGCTGTTAAGTTCTAGTGACACTTGTCACGTGCAGGCACCCATATATGTAAACAAACAGATTGTCTTAACAGATGCAGTGAGGATCAGTTATGGGATGGGCAGAGTGCGGGAGACAAAGTCTTGTTATGACGTATCTCTTGACAGGTACTGAGTTGTATTTTAGGGGTCTCAATTTTGTTTCGTCAGTTTTTTGTGTGTGTATGATCTTATGTTGTATTCTTTTCAGTGCTATAGAGGGCCCAGATTCTTTAATTCAAGAACTTGGTTTGGTTAAGAATATCAATTTAGCTATCAAAGAGGAAAGATATAAAGATGCAGGTATTTTATCAGGACTTTTCACTGCTTTTGTAACATATACAATTACTAAGTCACGTTACATTTTCCCTTTTTTTCATCGATTTGCTTCTGATTGCCTGATTCATGTTTTTATATATTGGATCATTTGCAAATTAACGACTGGTTCCTGCAGCCATGTGGAAAGACGAACTATTCAAGCTTCGCAAGTCAATTCAAGGGCCTTAATCACTATAGAAGGTTATCCTCTTCTACTAGTTTCTTAGAAATATGCCTTTGAGGCTTTTGGCATAGCTTTTCATTGCGAAGATTCTGGTGCAAGCAACACCTTTACGAGTTACTCAATGGTGGGGGAACTTCCAAATTATTGAATGTACAGTTTTCCCCAAATTTGTAAATATGAATCGTGTATATAGTTGGATCTTCCAAACCCTAAAGACGGTCAGTTTTCCTTGGAGATATCCAGAATTCCAGAGTTTGTAAATCTTACGAAAATGTTGTATGAAAAGAATGATCATATTGTGTTTGCCCTTAATCGAATTGAAAAAAATCTTGTTTCAAAGGACATTGGATGTTTTATTACATCTGTGCAGTGGTTCTTCTACTAATATACATTCTTCTAAGGTTTGCGTATATGAATCCTTGACAGCGATAGCAGTTCGATTGTGTTCCAACCAAGATATTAAATATCGATGATATCGGAAATATCGGTAGTCCAAAAACACGGAAATTTCGATGAAAATATCGGGATATTATCGATATCGATAAAAATTGAATAAAAACCACGGAAATTGTAAGAAAAACTTGGAAATTTTTATTGAAACTTTGCAGGATGTTTATTTAGTCAATTATCTATTAGTTTATCACAAAAAATTGGAAGGAAATGCATTGCATGATGAATTTAACTGATTTAAGTTGATTATATAGCGAGCTGGCAAACACTGTGAGTGTAGAAAATATGTAAATATTTTAGCATATTTTCACAAAAACATAAGTGATATGGTGGTCAAGGTGTTGAATGAGTAAAATGGGAGGGGTTTGAATCCCTTTGGTGTTTTTTTAAATATAGAAATTAAAAAAACACGGAAATTTCGATGGAAATATCGAGGACATCGGAAATATCGGTAGTCCAAAAACACGGAAATTTTGATGGAAATATCGGGATATTATGAATATTTAATACCTTGGTTCCAACAGTAGTTACTTGTAATTCGAATCATAACGCGATAAAATTGGATTATTGCGGTATTTTCTTATCTTTTTTCTTCGCCAAATTACATAAGACGTGTGACGTGAACGTAAATTACGTCACAACTAGTACTCCAATAGCTACATTCTTCACCGGTATGAACACGTACGCTTTACAGACGAGAACAAAATGATGGATTGAACTAGCACCGGCAACGAAAGTTGCTGCATGCATTCTTTGAACGATAAAAACCGGGGGAAAGTACTGCAAAACCTACTACATTTCCGCTACAAAACTATGCTTCTCGCATATGCAAATGGAAGGAATCCGTGGATTCTGCCATCGAATCTGTGTAGACGTCTTCTCACCGTCTCCCCACAGGGCACACGCTTCTTCTCCGTGCGCGGCATCATCACCAGTGTCGAGGTTCTCTTCCTTCATTCGAAGATCAACTATGCGGCTGATCAAAATACAAATCAAACTCGTGACAACCGCGTTCCACCCGATGATGAAAAGTGCTCCGCCGATCTGGTACCCCATTTGTTGGAGGCCAACTTTTGTTTTCCCTTCAAGGATGCAGTACATTAAGCCAGGACCGTAGGTATAGTGGGGGTACATCATTCGGAGAAGGTTGGCTTGGGCAAAGAAGCCCGAGAGGAGTCCCCGCAAGAGGCCGGCTACTGCGTGCGTGTGGAAGACCCCCAACGTGTCGTCGACGTTTTGGAAGAAGGCCGATCTTCTGTGCAACATCATCATGGTGTACCAAGGTATTGAGCCAGACATTGATCCCGTTATTGGTGATCCCTGCTCGATATTATTGGTGGAATGCTGCAAAATTGCTCGTTTTTACTTTCTTAAATAAATCAAAGCCAAGTTCATAAACATTCCTAGCCATCATGTTCTTGTTTTATGAAAGCAATGATTACATTATGTTTAACTGTTAGATAAGTGACATGTTATGTTGTCAAACTGTTCGATGATGGACTTTAAACAACAATCCACTTGATCAATGAGCGAAGAGTGACAGTCTAATAATTTAACATGTCATGTATTTTATTATACGAGAGCATTTGCATTTGTTATATCTAGGAGTGATTTTCGGTTGGATTGGAAACAAGCATTCCCAATGCCAATCCAAAAATGTCGGAATCAATATTAGTTCCAATTTCACAATTTTGGATTATCAAAATTTATCAGAAATTTCGAAATCAGTTTTATCTCGTAATGTTCATAACTTAATCCGGGCCTCCTACATTTTGCAATACTTAGAAAATTTTCAAACTTTTAAATGTCCGCCATTCAATTCAATTTCTAAATTTTTGCGATATTTGTAGACCATTACATGTGTGTTTGACATAAAAAATCATAGTTGACAAGATATAATACTGTCTATTTATAAAGTATAATAGTATTATTAAATACACAAAATACGAAATAAAACATATCCGAATACAACAATAAACTTGATAAAATAAGATTATCCATGGTTTTTTTTTAAATTTTTTTTATATTTATAGTATTGGAATTTAGGAATTTCGGTTTGGATAGGTACATTCCAATTGCAATCCAAAATTTTCAAAAACTTTCAGAATTGGAAAATTTTCAAATTTGGAACGAAATTTTTTTATTTGAATTAGAATTTTCAATCCATTTTGCAACCCTAGTTATATCAATTAATGTTAATCAAAACCTAGTTCACATATATTAATAAGCATCATTTGATATGTGACATGTTATATTAAAGCATCTTACTCTACACTTCAAAACAAAATATACGTCTAATTGATAGTATAATAACATAAGATGTCATACATTTGTGTAAGAGGACGATTTCATTGGTTAGGTCCATTGAGCAATGAGTAGTTTACCTGCACCAGGTGTGATGCAGACGAGGCCGGTGATCATCCCCTGGACCGCACCGTTGACAGAGCATTTCCGGTACACCAACATGTCAAGGGAAACCCACACCAGAAGGCTGGCGGCGGTGCAGATATGGGTGTTGATAAGGGCCAAAGAGGCAATCACGTTTGCTGCAAATGGAGATCCTCCATTGAATCCTGTCCATCCAAGCCACAAAAACCCTGCACCTCCCAACATGTGAATTTATGTTGTTTGGTGGAAAATGTTGCCTGCCATGTGCTTGCGTTGAGCGCGCTGCTGACTTCTACGTCTTGCGATTGCGGCTGAGGAAGGAACACGTCTCGGCCTTCGGGTTCTAGAACCTGAAGACAAGGCTGCTATTTTTACGAAATTCAATATCAAATTCGGCTTTCAATGTGCCGAATGTAGTAACCTGGTAACACCTCACTTCGCCGAGAAGGCTAATGAGATGACCTCTGCCGGGAAATATTCGAAAATCCTTCTTGACCGAGACTTGGATAGATAACCAACCGGCGTTGACGCAGTGCTGTTTATGCCAACTGAAGGTGCTTCGAGATCGACTGATTCTATGGCGACAATGCTGTTTATGCCAACTGAAGATATCGCCGGTTGCCTCCACAGTGCTGTTTATCCAAACTGAAGATGTGAAGGCGAAAAAGAAAATAAAAATCTCAAGGTTGTTGAGAGGTTTGGCGTAGAGCGAGAAACTGCACAGGGCAGATTTGTGTGTTGTGTTGGAGGTCCCCTTGAATGTTGTACTTCCCCTCTATTTATAGCAGCAAGAACCTCCATGGACGGGTTAGAAATACATTTCGATTAGAACTCCTCAATCCAATCAGATTAAACTTCGACCAATCCTAATCTCCATAGAACTTTGAATCAAACCTCCAAAACAAATTAGGTTCATCTTTATGTCTTAGTATCCTTATCTCGTTTAAGAATATGCCAAGATAATTCATATTAAAAGATAATTATTATGATAAAAACCACAATATTATCCTTTAAAAAGTAAAATTATCTTTACTTCTTATCCAACGGTTGGAAATTATGCCCATTTAATGGTCTTGATTGCGCGGGCCGATATTGTAAAATCGGGTCCCACTGGGCGTGCTAAAATGTTGACTACAAAAATCACCTAGCCTACATGGCGCGCAGACCGAGTAATTAGTAAGCTAACTACGTCCTTCAAATGTGTAGGGGGCGTGCCAACTCTTCGGCCGGGCTCGGTCGAGGAGTAAAATGTGTTGATGTTGCGTTGAGCGCGTTGCTGACTTCTACGTCTTGCGATTGCGGCCGAGGAAGGAACATGTCTCGGCCTTTGGGTTCTAGAACTTGAAGACAAGGCTGCTATTTTAACGAAGTTCAATATCAAATTCGGCTTTCAATGTGCCGAATGTAGTAACCTGGTAACACCTCAATTCGCCGAGAAGGCTAATGAGATGACCTCTGCCGGGAAATATTCGAAAATCCTTCTTGACCGAGACTTGGATAGATAACCAACCGGCCTTGACGCAGTGCTGTTTATGCCAACTGAAGGTGCTCCGAGATCGACTGATTCTACGGCGACAGTGCTGTTTATGCCAGTTGAAGATATCGCCGGTTGCCTCCACAGTGTTGTTTATCCAAACTGAAGATGTGAAGGCGAAAAAGAAAATAAAAATCTCAAGGTTGTTGAGAGGTTTCGCGTAGAGCGAGAAATTGCACATGGCAGATTTGTGTGTTGTGTTGGAGGTCCCCTTGAATGTTGTACTTCCCCTCTATTTATAGCAGCAAGAACCTCCATGGACGGGCTAGAAATTGTTTCGATTAGAACTCCTTAATCCAATCAGATTAAACTTCGACCAATCCTAATCTCCATATAACTTTGAATCAAACCTTCAAAACAAACCACGTTCATCTTTATGTCTTAGTATCCTTATCTCGTTTAAGAATATGCCAAGATAATTCATATTAAAAGATAATTATTATGATAAAAACCACAATATTATCCTTTAAAAAGTAAAATTATCTTTACTTCTTATCCAACGGTTGGGAATTATGCCCATTAATGGTCTTGATTGCGCGGGCCGATATTGTAAAATGGGGTCCAAACAACTACTTACTGTTTGTTTAGTGTTTTTCGGTTTTACTCTTGATAAGATTTTGTAAGCGATTCTGTTTATGCACGTTATTAAAAAAAAGACAAGTATTAAACATATAATGATGTTATGTTACTCGACATAATACGATGAATAATCAATGATACATTTCTCAATAGGTTGAGTATTGACAATATGATAATGTAACAAGACATACTAAGCATAGAGGTGGCTGTCTAGATCAATTACACAATAGGCAGCAGTGAAACCAGCCACACCAAAAGAAAGATGAATCACAAACTGATGCGATGTAAACAACACTCAAATTAAACCCTCTTGTAGACAATTGTAGTATATATGCAAGTAGGGATCGTTCTAAACCGGGGATTAGGAGGGATTTCTAATCTATAAAATGAACTTAGAAACACTAAATAAAACTTCAAAAACACAAATCTAAAATCAAAACACTTAACTAGATTCAAATAACTAACTAGACACAAACTAGGACATATTCTAACTTAACTAAAAACAACGAAAACAAACCAAATTGGACAGATTGGAACCAAAAGGCACTAAATATAAGGGGGGATTGGGTTTTGACGAATTTAAAGTAAAAACAAAACAAACTTTATAAAAATAGTTTCAAAAAGACAGATTTGGCGAATTGAATGGATGATGGACTAGCTAGAGGGTTCTTCTCCACACATGACACACTTGCATACAAACCAATTTTCAGTTGTTCTTTCAATAAACCATGAATCTCAACACCCTAGATTAACTGTGAACAACACTTTTTTAACCTTCAAGTTTTCCTTAAGTTATTGAATTGGACGGAAAAACGCATACAACAATTCAAAACATTCTTCAAAAGTCCCTTACGTGAACAACACAATAGAGACATAATCAAAGATCATTAAGCTTTGTGAAGACTATAAGCATTGACGAGGCATTCGTAACTATGAACAACATGATACTCTTGCCAAGAGTTCACTTAACGCGATTGTGACTAGCAACCTCCACTACTTGTGAATATAAGTTCATAACGATTAGGTGAAACTCCCTTATATTCTAGCATCAAATTCATGCATGCAAACTAAGTATGCATCCTTAATCGACATACAAAAATAAGTTATAAATCAAGCAGTTAAGCAAATTGAATTCACAACTCATGAAATCACAACTGAAGGTAATCAATTCATATTACAAATATGTTCATGGCTTTGAATCAACCTCTAGCCAAAACGAATTTAGTTCCACATATTTGCAATTAAACAACTATAATTGAATTTAAACATGATAAACAGAAGTAGAAGACACCTAGAACGCTCCAGCAATCCAACGTCTTGAATGGTTAGCAGAGCTCCAAGTCCTCCTCCTTTCTTGCAAACATGCGGCACCAAGGTAGGTGTGGTGTTTGGATGGTCTAGGGGATGTGGCAGAGATTGGATAGGTTGAGAGAGTATGGAAGGATGGTAGGGGATGGATAGGAAAAGAGGTGGATGGAAATGGATGGAGGAAGAAGGAAACTTGCCGCAGAAATTGTGTTGTTTATGGAATGTGTTGTAGATGTGAATTCGTCCTTTATCTTGTGATGGAGAAGCCTATTTATAAATTTTGAAAATGAATCACCACCACAAAATTTCTTGGTGAAGTAAGTGGATGTTGTAGGTGAAGTGGGTGTGGATGTTGTAGGTGAAATAAGTAAGTGTGGATGTTGTAGGTGAAATAAGTGGATGTTGTAGGTGAAGTGAGTGAATGTTGTAGGTGGGTGAAGTGAGTGTGGATGTTGTAGGTGGGTGAAGTGGGTGTGGATGTTGTAGGTGAAGTGATTGGATGTTGTGGGTGAAGTGAGTGTGGATGTTGTAGGTGGGTGAAGTGGGTGTGGATGTTGTAGGTGAAGTGATTGGATGTTGTAGGTGAAGTGAGTGTGGATGTTGTAGGTGGAATAAGTGGATTTTGTAGGTAAAATAAGTGAGTGTGATGTGTTTTTGGGTCAGAAAATAAGAAAGGAGAGGATCCCTTAATCTTCAATTTCATCCATCCACTTGGCTCCAAGCATAAGCTAACCATCCAATGCCCAAAAATGCTCTAAAATGCTCCAAATTGCACTTTCTTGCATACTTTGTCATTTGGACCTACAAACACACGGAAATAGCTTAAAATACTAAAATAACTAAGGACTAACAATCTAAATGCAAGGAAACAAGCTAACTAAGTTGTATAAATATACTCCTATCACAAACCCACCAGCATAATCAATGATGTACTTCTCAAGAAACCCGTTCCCCCAAATGCTAAATGCACCCACAATGTAAGACAAGGTGAGCTGCCACATTGGCACAAACAACATCCAAGCATCGAAGTTTATCTTCCCAAGAAGGGACCCACCGAGCAATATCACAGTAATGGTGGCAAATACAAATTGGTAGTACACATGGTCAGCCTTTGGAAGATACCCCATATATTGCATCAGGAGAAAACGTTGGCTCATGGCAAAACAGGGTTTTCCCAAAATTGAGAAAATTTTTGGGCCAAATGACATGTTGTGGGCTCACATGACCCAACAAATTAGGACTGCAGCAAAAGCATATGGGGTCATGAAAGCTGAGTTTACGACCCATATCTTCTTCACCATGCTCCCGTAGAGAATCACAAGGCTAGTCATACTTTGCATGCCCACCATGGTGGTTACTATTAGCTGCCACCCTTTGTCTGCTTTGTTCATCCATGGTGGCGACGCTTCGTCCGTATAGAGATTAGTCGAGAGGTTGATAAGAAGTGGATAACCGTTGGCATTGTTCATCGGAAAGAGGGGAAAGGAAGAGAGAATGTTTGGTGAAACTTTGGAATAGCTTACAAGGAAGGGAAGTATATAGGGTTTAGAGCTTTGGAGTTTGGCTTAATGTTGTTGTACATTGTAATTACCTACAAATTTGGTTTTTTTAGTACAAAACTCATACACTCAACATTCATTGCTGGCTGATGTTACAGATACAATTTGAAATTATATGGTCTTTGTCATTTGACTTGAGAACCAAATTGAATAAAATGAGATTGATTGGATATCATGAGTTGCAAGAGCCTTTGAGGTATGTGAATCCCAAGGGCTTAGTTAGGTTGGTAAAAGTGTTGCAATAGTAAACACTCGTCTTTTGTTCTCAATCTACTTTAAAAATGTCAGCTCTCAAGATATTTGTTTGAATTCGTTACACTATGTTTGTGCAACTTGAATTTTGTCCTCATTACACTATTAGGATATTTAAACTCTTCTTTTCTTATTGATACGGTCGATGTAGGATATTTTAACACGCTTCATCACGTGAGACCTAATTAGTGGATCACATATAGGAGATCTACACATCGACAACCACGTAGAGTATATGGGATTCACCCTACACGCAGGGCCAAGGAACCTACCCATCATGTGGCAGTACAGTACATGCCCGCTCCCTGGCTCTGATACCATGTATAATTATCAGAGAGACGGGCTAAATGCCTACTTCTAATAACACCGATACTGTCCCTAACTTGGTAATTACCACCTGCACAATCGTCAGGTGTGGGGTTTTATCACAAAAGGCCTCAGTGTTAGTTAGAGTAGGGTTAGGATATTAAAACTCTTCTTTTCTCATTGATACGGTCGATGTGGGATATTTCAACACACAATTATTCTAAAAGAGCATTCTCTTCTTGGCACCAGAGCCTAGGTTAAAAAAATTATAAAAAAAAATGAAGTAGTGCTCGGCGCACAAAACTAGAATCACCAGTCGCGCAACAAGTTGTGTAGGTTATTTGATCAGCGAGTGACACCGTCGTTGCTGTCCCGAAAACCCAAAACCACTAGTTGCATAGCTAGTTCTGTAACGCGCCGTCTGTCCGGCGAGCGATGCCGTCGTTGCTGACCTGAGTTCACGGACAGATCTGTGCATCCACCCACCACGACCCGTTGTTGCATCACGTGCCCACGAATCGAGATCCAAACTTAGAAATCTCGTCGCTGCTTGAATCTCGCACCAGACCCGTAAAACCGTCTGCCACCCTCTTGCTACTTGACCCGCCGTTAGACCCATTTGGTCAACAACCTGTACTGGTACCAGATTCGTCTACTCTAGTCTGATTCGCACTTGTTGCTGCTCGACAAGTCACAAAGTCGTGCTTGCCTGATAACCCTCTGCTGCAAACCACATTGAGTGGCTGCTGATTGAAAAAATAGAAAGAAAGAAAAATGCAGTTGCCGCTGTTTGAAAAAAGAAAAGAAGGAAAAAGGTGTTTATTGAAGAAAATGAGGAATCAAAAGGGGAAATCGTGTTTGACTGAAGAAAAGGGAAAAAAAAGGAAAAAAGCTTACTGTTTGAAGAAAAGAAAATGAGGAAGAAGGACAAGTGAAGAAGTAAAGAAAGAAGAAAAAAGACAAACAAACAAACAAAAATAGAAAAAGGGGAATAAGGAAGAAAGCAGATAAAAAGGAAAAAAAGAAATTTGTTGTTGTTGTTGTTTTTTTATTTTTGGGATCTCTGTTTGTTTTATAGGAGCTTTGTTTGGAATTTTTGACCTTATCAATCACCCATACATGTTGCACCAAATTCATCTAGAGCAATGGTAGTCCAGACTCTGCATCTATTACGAATAATACATGGATAATATATTCTAGTGCTACTGAACATATGACTTATGATTCTGAATAGGTACAAACCCTAAAACCATCCACCAAAACTGTCATGAGTGTTACCAATGGTAACGTTGTCCCTATTATTAGGGAAGGCATTGTCTCCCTTTCCGATACCCTTAATCTTGATTCTGCACTTGTTGTTCCTTCCCTTAACTATAATTTCTTATAGTTGCTCAAATCACTGTCGTCATACATTGCTTTGTGATTTTTTGACCTTTTTTTTGTGTTTTTAAGGACATTCAGACTCATAAGATGATTGGTTATGGTATTAGGAAGGGCAAGCTCTACTACTTGGAGCTGACATTGAATAGTACCAGAATGTTGACTTAAGCTTTTGCAGTGAAAGAATCTCAGGGGGAGAAGAATAAAGCTTCGGAGGTTTGGTTATGGCATCGTCAACTTGGACATGTTTCTTTCGATTATTTACGGAGGTTGTTTCTTAGCTTATTTGTTAAGCATGATGTTCCTAGCTTTAAATATGGTATTTGTGAATTGGTTAAAAGTCATCGTACTTCATTTCCGCCCAATATGACTAAAAGTTTCGTTCTTTTTATGATAATTTATTCTGATATTTGGGGACCATCTAAAACTGTTACATTTGGTGAGGCTCATTGGTTCGTTACTTTTATTGATGATTGCACGCGTACGACTTAAGTTTGTTTGATGAAGTCTAAAAACGAAGTTACTTCTTTGTTTCAGTGATTTCACAAAGAGAGATTATATTCACACACCCCAAATTACTTCTCCCACACCTTTTAATTTTTTAATATTTTTTTACACAACATTAACACTTGATAGAAAAATATTAAAAAATTAAAAGGGTGTGGGAGAAGTAATTTTGGGTGTGTGAATATAATCTCCCTTTCACAAATGGTGCAAGTACAATATAAGTCACTAATACAGGTTCTTAGGAGTGATAATGGCGGCGAGTATGTGAATAATGAGCTTCGTACCTTTCTTGATCATCATGGTATTGTTCATCAATCTACATGTCCAAACACTCCTCAACAAAATAGGATTGCAAAATGTAAGAACCATCAGCTTCTGGAAGTTGTTCATGCTTCCTTGCTTGAGGCTCGTCTTCCACTATCTTATTGGGTAGAAGTTTTCACTTCAGCTGTATATCTCATTAATCGTGTTCCCTCTCGATCGATTAATTTTCAAACACCGTTTTAGGTTCTCGCCTCCCATGTCAATGCTTCTGCAGTTCCCAATCTCCCACCTCACGTGTTCAGTTATGTGGCATTCGTTCATTTTCATAAGCAGCAGAGAAGTAAGCTTGAACCTCGGGCCTTGCAGTGTGTGTTTGTGGGGTATGCTTCACATCAAAACGGATATCGATGTTATCATCATCCAACGAAAAAGGTGTTTGTCACTATGAATGTTGCATTTCATGAGAATGATATGTACTATGCCAATCTCGAGTCTTCACTTCATGGGGAGAATCAGATAAAATTTCAAACTCTTGATTATAGTATTCCTGATACAGTTATTGTGAATGATTTAGATTCATGTGGTGATGTTTTGAAAACAAGTAGTGACCATTCACAAGAAAATAACGTTGTGAACGACTTGGAATTAAATGGTAATTCATTGGACACAAGTGGTGATCATTCACATGAAAATAATGTTGAAAACTTTGAAAGAGATGAGCCTATCGCCGAACAGCTCACTGCCAACTTTCGCCCTACCTGCTTCCTCGCTGCCCTCACAGTTGGCTTCACCATTTTTGAGCCCAATAACCATAATTAATCATATTAGATTCCGGATGCACCACCGCTACCATCATGTCGTCTCCTTAACCGTGTTAACCGAGGTATTCCTAAACGCACTTACGAAGTTGATCCTAAGTACAAACCTATGTATTTGGTGAATAAGCCCAACCCTGAGTCTAATTTTTTTATACATATTAAGTAATTATGTATTTACCAGTCACCTATCAAACTCAAATAAGTCAAATATGTATCAATTATCTATTGTATCTATTCTTAACATTGTGCATGAGGCTTTAGCCAATCCACGTTGACAAGCAGCAATGAATGAAGAGTTGAAGTCTTTGAAGAAGAATGCTATCTGGGAGATCACAGACTTGCCAACTGGTAAGAAACCTGTGAGATGCAAATGGGTTTATACTATGAAGTACAAAGTTGATAGGATGGTGGATCGCTTTAATGCAAGACTAGTAGCAAAAGGGTACACTAAAAAAATGGAATTGACTATACAAATACATTTTCACCTATGGCCAAGATTAACACAGTTCGAGTTTTGTTGTTCTTGGCTGCAAATCTCAATTGGCCCTTACACCAGTTCGATGTGAAGCACGCTTTCTTGCATGGAGATTTGACAAAAGATATACATACATACATACATATATATATATATATGTAATATTCCAAATAAATACAAAAGAAAGGTGTGTAGGTTGAAGAAATCCTTGTATGGTTTGAAGCAGTCCCTTCGAGCAAGGTTTGGAAGATTCACAAAATCAATGAAAGCATTTGGTTACGGACAAAGTAACTATGATCATACTTTGTTCTTGAAAAGATGAAATGGGAAGCTTACTACACTTATTGTGTGTGTAGATGATATGGTGGTAACAAGAAATGATCTGGAAGAACGTGTGGCCTTACAAAGTTACTTGTCTACTAAATTTGAGATGAAAGACCTTGGATCCCTGAAATATTTTTTAGGGATTGAGGTATCGAGAAGCAATTCGAGAATTTTCTTGTCTCAGAGAAAGTACATTATTGATTTGTTACATGAAATCGACATGTCTGCTTGTCAGCCAGTATCTACACCATTAGAGGAAGGATTAAAGCTTTGTGTTGATCCAAATCAAGTACCAATTGACAAAAGGAGATACCAAAGGTTAGTAGGCCATTTAATGTACATAGCACACACAAGACCAGACTTTGCTTATGCCTTGAGTGTAGTGAGTCAATACATGCATGATCCCGGAGAACAAAATATGAATGCAGTGATGAAGATTTTGTGATATTTAAAATGAGGTCTAGGAAAAAGGATTTTGTTTAAAAGAAATAACCACCTTGGAGTTGAAGGTTATACTGATGCAGATTGGGCAAGTTCAGTTGATAATAGGCGTTGAACATCAGGTTACTTTACATTTGTTGGGGGTAACTTGGTTATATGGAGGAGTAAGAAGCAGAATGTGGTTACCCGTTCTAGTGAAGAAGCTGAATACAGAGGTATGGCCCTTGGAATTTGTGAAATTTTGTGGCTTAAACTTCTATTGCAGGATTTAGGGATTAAAAATGATCAGGCTATGAAATTATTTTGTTATTATAAAGTCGCCCATGACATTGCACATAATCCGGTACATCATGATAGAATGAAGCATGTTGAAGTTGATAGATTCTTTATAAAGGAAAAATTGGAAGGAAAAATAATTGAAGTACCATCAATTAGAACGGAGGATCAGTTGGTAGATATTCTCACAAAAGCTGTTTCAAATTTCTTAGACAAGGTAGGCATGAGTGACAGATATGCACCAACTTGAGGGGAAGTGTTGACAAATCAATGAGATCTCAATGGGAACAAATCCTTAATTATTTGTATACTTAGCTTTTTATGTATTTGCCTAATTAGGAAGTCAACTCCAATTTCTATGGAGTTGATTGTGTATATCAACTGTATATATTTTCTTTTTCAAGTATCAATTAAATACACAATTATTCTAAAAGAGCATTCTCTTCTGGGAGCTACCTAAGTTTGGTACCCAATCAACTCTAAGGGCAAGCTCTTAAGACATTTGTCTTGATTTAACTAATGAATGAGTTGTAAAGTCGGTTTGTGCAATCATGATTTTGCTTCTTTCCTTTTTAGTATACATAAATTTTGAGGGTTCTAAAGGACGGAGAGTAGGCAGTCACGTAAGTTCAGTTCTGAAACAACTCTACAAGAGTCAATCGTCGAGGCATTTGCCTTGGTTTAACTGTTGTACAAATTGTGGAACCGATTCATGTAATTAGAGTTTTGGTTAGTTTTTTTTTTTCATTTGTACACAAACTTCAAAGTTGCTCAAAGGAACGAACTAAGAGTGGATTGGCCATGATCCAATTGGTTCACTAACATTAAGAAATCAACTCTTTTGGTACTCCGTCTTACAAAACCTCCAATATTTTGATACTATCTTGTTTCTAGAGTCCACACATTAGCTAGAGTTCCATCAAATAACTCCAAGAAGTGGAATAATGTAACAATCAAAGCACACCATATCAATGATTAATGTGATTAATTATTTTATTTTTTTGGTGCAAATTTATATGATTAATGTGAATATTTTATCTACATTTGAATATTCATTTTTGTTTTCCCTTTTTATGTCATTGAGGTGTAAATGTAATCATCAGATGGAGAGTAGAAAGCTATGGCCCATGGTATAATCTCCTTGGACTTTATCTTGAGAGCAAGTCCACCACCTAAAAAAATACGCTAGAACCCAACCCATTTAATCTACTCAGTGAATAGTGATAGACCGTAATGAGCAGTAATAGGTCAAATGCATCTCTACCCCCAAAAAAATGCGCTGGCACAAAGTCTGAAAAATGTGCTGGCACAAACGATCTCCACTCATACAAAGTGTGCTAGCACCCAGCCCATTTAAAATATTATTAAATTTTTTTTATAAAATAATAAATAAAAAAATAGTTTAATTTCAGATAGGATTTTTAACCAATCTCATCACGTCACATGTCAAATAAACTTAAAAAAACACACTAAATAAAATTACATAAATTCACCAAATAAACTTTATAAAAAAACACGCTAAATAAAATTACATAAACTCATCAAATAAACTTTAAAAAAAAAATACTAAATAAAATTACATAAACTCATCAAATAAACTTTAAAAAAAACACATTAATAAACTAAGAATTTTATTGTTCCACCACAAGCTCCTTTTAATTATCTTGACCTTGTTGCAATCCCCAGTGGTGCTCAATCAAGTCACTTTGACAGGTACAGTGCCAGTATGGCTCTTGCAATGAAGTATACCGCTCAACGATCAATTGATTGTAACGTCCATCTCGTTCCAATGTCTCGTGTTGCATGGGAGCTTCGGTGCCATCATAAGCACAATAAATACGTGTTCTTGAGTTCTTCATTGTGTCCCGCTCATATTCGTCGACGGCATCATAATCATACTCATCTTCCACTATGAGAATGATACACGTCATCAAGATGAATCGAAGTGCCTCGACATCAAATATTCTGGCAGTTGACCTAACAATCACCCAACGAGCTTGAAAAATACCAAAATAACGCTCCACATCCTTCCTACACCCCTCTTGACATTTTGCAAAGTGTTTTTCTTTTTCACTTTGTGGATGTAGGACTGTTTTGACAAACCTTGTCCACCTTGGGTAAATGCCATTTGCAAGGTTGTACGGCCCGTCGTATGTATGGCTATTGATTAAATATGTGACTCTGGGTGCTTTTCTTTGCAACACTTCATGGAAGACTGGAGATTGGGCAAAGACATTTAGGTCATTCTGAGCTATTGGAATACCAAAAAATGCATGTCAAATTCATGTATCAAATGAATCCATTTTTTCTAAAATGATACTTTTGGCTCCATTTCTGTCGCCATACGCTCCTTGCCACGTACTTGGACAGGTTTTCCATGTCCATTGCATGCAGTCGATGCTTCCAATCATGCCAGGGAAGCCTCGCATTTCACCTTTCCTCAGCAGCCTTCGTAGGTCACTTTCTATGGGTTTCCGGAGATACTCCTTGGTATAAAGGGCTTCGATTGTGGAGCAAAACTGCATCAGGGACTCCAGAATAGTTGATTTTCCCATCCTCGTTATCTCATCCACTTGATCTATAGATGCTCCATATGCAAGCATCCGTACGGCATCAGTAATTTTTTGCTCAGAAAGAAGACTTAGAACATGAAAAGCATCATTTTTTTGCATAAAGTATTGATCATGGTTGCAAATAGCACTCATGATTTTGTCGAACAAACTTCATTGCATTCTAAACAATGTCTAAAAACATGATCAGGGAGTACACAGTTGGGGAAAAAAAAAAAAATCTTCCAAGAGATTTTTACCTCGTCATTCCCTTTTTCTATCGAAGTTTGCAGTGTGTCTGGGTTTAGATATCTGACCCACAGCTTCCATGACACTGCGGGAATGTGAGGCCCTCTGCCTTCTATGGTCATCATCCTCATCCTCCTCTGTTGCGAAAGCCTTATCTCTACCTCCACCTTCATCAAGATTGATCAATCTGTTCTGTTGTGACAACAATCTTTTCTGTTGCTCCTCAAACTGTTTATACACTCTCCTTGAAGAAGACATTGTAAAAACTCAAGATTTGAAAACGATGAAGAAGGATTATGAGCAAAAAAGAAGGATTGAGTTTGGTGTGAGGATGGACGTAGAGATGTAGGGTTTATATGGACAAAAAAAAGAAAGGATGAGGTATTTATTTCGCACAAAAAGTATATGAAAGGTTTGGTAGAAAGTGTTGAAAATATTGAAATGTGGTGTAAGGTGGATGATGATGGTTAGGTATTTATTGGAAAAATAATAATTTAAAAAAAAATTCTTGTATTTTTAAACAATTTTTAATAAGTTTTTAAATATTCCTATTAAGTAAATTAATCTGGACCTTTGGATTTGAAAAAGATTCAAATCCAATAGCCCATATGTTGACACGTGGCCAACGGTCATAATTCTGACTGTTTAGTGTGTGTGTGTGTATATATAAATATATTGGGTAAATCTCAGTTTACTACCCTTAAGTTTTGTGGTTTTCAACATTTGGTACATGATGTTTTTTTTGTCCCAGAGTCATACCTAAAGTGTTAATTTTGGGACAGTCTCATACATCCGTTAGTCAAAATGTTAACTTTGTCGTTAACTGATGACGTGACGCCTATGTGGATAATTGTAACAGAGCGTCCGTAAAAGTTATAATTTTTATAATTTTAACAAGTGAAGTTACGAAAATGCCCTTTGAGGCAAGTGCGTTGACCTTTGTTGACTGTCGTGTCATGTCACGTGAGGTTCATTTTCTTGGCATATCCTTGTAGTAATCGTCACTACGGATGCGTGGATGCAAGTGGAATTAAATTTGGAGCTATAACAAAGAAATTATTGACATTCAAAGCCGAGGGCAAAATGGTCAAATAATTATTTTGAGGAGGCTCTAGAAAATTGGGAAGTTGTGGAATAAGCCACGTGTGTGGTTGAGATTGAGAAAAGAAATGAGATGAATGGCTAAGATTAGAAAGGAAAGAAGAGAAAAGAGGGAAGGGAGAGAAAGGAGAGAAGGGGATGCCAATTAGAGACCAAAGAAATGAGGAAAATGAGAGGTGCAAAGCACCCCTCCCGCATGACCCGTGTAACCACAAGACTCGGTTTCGAACCAGTGAGGTTTCTGGTGAAATTCACCCATTTTTCCAACGATTTTCACCCAATTACCATCACCATGTCCCAACCTTCAATTCTAGCCGAAATTTACAAGAAATGGTGGAGATTTCACGAAGAACACCCCAGGGGTGCCGAGGGGGATTTGTTCGAAATCCACCAAATCCTGAAACATTTTTCTTCAATTACCACCACCCACAGTACCCTCTTGAGGCCTAGAACAAAGCCCAAGCAGTGGTAGAGGCATCGGAGTTGCTTTGGAGGTCGAATTGCAGCACACCCAATTCTAGGGTTCTGACGGGTTTTGATGAAATTGGAGCCTTTCTAGGCCAAATTGGCCTTGGTCACAGGTATGAAAGTTTTTCTACTCATTGAGATCTTCAATTATGAAAATTTTGAGAATTTTTGGAGAAAGTTGAATTTTCCGGTGAGTTGGGACGGTTGATAGCCACCCACGGCGGCGAGTACCGTGGCGCGTGGTCAGGGGTCTGCCAATGTTATTTTTAGGCATTATGAAATGTCTTGAGTCCATTTTTGAAAATAGATTGACGTAGATTGATCACTAGGGCCTAAATTCACTTTGATACGTTAATAGGTCAATGTATGAATCGACGATCCAATCGTTGGATCATCACTAAACTTTAATAGGTCATTATTCATAATATTTAAGGAATGTAAGAATTTACGGATCAGAAATCCGTCTTACGGATCTTCCCGAATTGGAATTGTAAGTTCGTAAATAAAATGTTAACCGCCACTTGGTTTTGGCAATTGGCAGAGATCCAACCGTTGGATCGTAACGAAACTTTGGGGTATTGTTATAGAAGCATAATGTGGATCATTGGAAATTACAGATTAGAAATATGATATGTGGATCTTCCAGATTGAAGTACGTAGACATATGTTATTTGTAATTTATGTATTTTATACATGTATTTTAGGACCGAGCGCAATGGCATTCTAGAATTCATATAGCCGACCCACTTAGTGGGAAAAGGCTTTATTGTTGTTGTTGTTGTTTCAATTATGAGTTGTGATTTGATAATTGTTCTAGACACCGATCGTTCGTGACGCCACAATATTTGTGCTAGGAAGTTGTAGCGTAGACTCTAGGTGAGTGTATCTTTTCCTTTTTATTATATATATATATATATATATATATATGTGATTGATAATTTCATAAATGCTTTTAAATGGAATTAAGAAATTTACACCATGTTATATACATTCATATGCTATGAAATACGATGAGAGGGTTGAGTTAGATTATATCACGATATATTCATATGCTATTACCTACAAATGATTGTTATGAACTACAAATGGCTTGATCTCTGTTTAGGGTATGTAGGCAGTTTAACGAGACGTTAGATGCAACCATACAATAAGTGAGATTAAATAGCCGAGACAAAGGCTTTGTTTGGAAAATTGAGCAATGTGAAGGAATTTGGTGAAAATATGAGATTTTAACCTTATGATTTGGTGATTTAGTATTGGTTATAAATTCTTGTGTGTGGAAATGAGAAATGGTGATTTTATGTTTTATAAATGCTATGCCATAATTGGTTTATATTTTAGTATGTGATTAGTACAGCTTTGCACAGTGTTGCACAACCATACAGAGGCTAAGGTAAGTTCAGGTGAGTATATAATGTTGGTATGATCGAATGGTAATTAGTGATAAATGGATATGAGGAGAATTCATTGTCCTGCACCCCGGTGTTAGTGCGCCGCTTGAGACCAAGGCCAGCCTTCATGTGATCGTTTACCTCCCGCACCTTACGCTCACCTTAGATTCCAAGGTAGGTCCCAGCCTGTCGTACAGACCACTTTAGGTGGTTCTGACTCGTAGGTGACTTGCGATACTTCGCATAGCCTTCACGTGATCGTAGCACTTGAGCGTATTTATTTACACCCAACCTGTCGTACAAACCACTTTAGGTGGTTTCGACTCGTGTACAAGACTTGATTGATGAGATGTGAATGAGTCGTACAGGTCACTACAGGTGACTCCAACTCACGTGTTAGCACCTGATTGATGAGATGTGGGTGAGTCGTACAGGTCATTATAGGTCACTCTAACTCACGTGCCAGCACTTGATTGATGAGATGTGGGTGAGTCGTACAGGTCACTATAGGTGACTTCGACTCACGTGCTAGCACCTGATTGATGAGATGTGGATGAGTCGTACAGGTCACTATAAGTGACTCCGACTCACATTCATTTTATATTGATTTTATTTCATCATGCTTATATGGCTATTGCTAAGATACTTCGATATGGTGTGCCTTAGTTTTACCATTCTTTAGCTTGATTTTTATATGTTTGTATTGGTATTTTCTGGAGAATTATACAGATTTCAATGAGGGGTTATTATATTTTTAAAAAGAAAGATGTTTTAAAAGTTCTGTTTTGTCTACTCACATGTTTCGTTTTGTGCCCCTCTAGGTTTAGTTACGGAACGTTCGTCTTGACGAAGATTCTTGGCAAATCTCAAGATTGGTGGCTACTCTGAGGGTATGATTCTTACCCGCTCTACTGCACCTTACTTATGCTCTAATGCCACGTGTGAGATGGGTTCACTCCCGCTCACCAGCGCACTCTGGTGTTTAGTCACTTTTAATTTTAAATTTATTCACATTTCCTCATCACTGCACTTTATGGCTTCGTCACCTTCCAGGTGTCGGCCAACATAACTCGATTTCAGAATCCTAGTGGACATTCTAGGTCGGAGTGTGTCAATAATGACTGGACGTCACGTGTCATTAAAATGTCCATGTGGAATTTAAAATTTAAAAAAAATATCTATTTAAAGAAAAGTTATTAAAAAAAAAACAAAACCTAGATCTTCCCCAAATCCCCCCGTACACACCAGCAATTACGCAGACAGGATCCCTTGCCATCCCAACTGCCCTTCATTTTCTTATATTTACTTAGGGGTGGAAAAAAATCCCAAAAATCCCAAACCAAACCAAAAAAATCCCGATCCCAAACCAAAAAAATCCCAAACCAAAAATCCCGAAATTTTCGGGATGTCATCCCAAACCAAACCGAAATTTTCGGTATGGGATTCGGTATTGCATATCCATTTTTCGGTATTCCCATACCGAACCGAAAAAATATATATATATATATATATTATTTTTTAATTATAAGAGAATTATTTGAACCGTTGATTATGTTGGATTTAATATGTGCCGTTGATTGTTTTTTAGGTCAGATCCAAATGATGCATCCCTTCATTTGTTTCCTTCCATTCCACACCGCCGAGCCCTCATCTCGAAACGCAGCCCTCCTTCACCGAATTCCTCGAACCCTCGAAACGCAGCCCTCCTTCACCGCCGAGCCTTCACCACCACCACACATCCACCACGCCTTCACCACCTCCTTCACCGATCTCTCTCTCGCGATCTCTCTCTCGGGCGATTACCATCTTCCTCGCGACTCTCTCGCGCGATCTCTCTCTGGTTGCTGCGGCCCTCCTGGTTTTGACAGTTGAAACGACGGAGCCCGAGTCCGAGCCCGAGCCATTATCTGCTGCAAGGTACCTAGTTATCTGTCCATATTAGATCCAATATCAATAAACCGTTGAATTTATTGAAGTTCCTGTTGAATTTATTTCACAAATTATAATGCGGATTACAGAATTTTTTGATAAGTTTAAGGTTTTATAAGCTCCTGTTGAATTTATTGAAGTTCAGTAATTTCGAAATTTTGATGAATCACGCTTGAGAGAGTTCGAATTGGAAACTGAATACTGGGATGGTTTTTGTTAGTTGGTCTGTGTGGTGCCATTTGTTCTGCAATCTGGAAATTAGCTTATGTGTTGTGTTTTTTACTTTAACAGCTGAGAAAATGGAATGAGCGGTGGATGATCTTAGACCCGACGACGGGGAGGATGGAATACAAGTTAGTTTTGCACTGACATTCGCTTCAATTCAAGTCTTATAAATGCATTGACCGACATTATACCTTGTTATGATTTAGGATTAGGAGAAATGAGCCCTCTGTCAAGGGAACCATTCTATTTGATGCGAATAGCACAATTACCCTATCTCCAGTGAACTTCCAGTAAGACTGATGCTTTTCATAATATCACGTTTTGTACATTAGTCATTCAGCAGGCTTTAATTTGATTGGTTATTAACTTATTTTTTTGGTTTGTGGTTTCAGTGGGTTGCAAAAGTATGACGGTTGCTGTTTCTGTATCCTTGTTTATTTTCTCTAGTACTTTTATTTTATGTTGAAAACAAAGTGAGGTTGTATCTTATAACTGCTATAGAAAACAGGCACTCTTGTAAAGCTGGACTTTCGTGCTTCTTAACTATATTCTTTAGATATTGGGACCCCGCAGAAAAAAGACTACTTCCTTTGTGCAGAGACTCCTGGGGCAGCTAGAGCTTGGGTAGCAACACTGCAGTGAGTTCTTTCCCTTTACAATATGCTGTAGCTATTGCGTAGATGTTATATATTGTACAGTTTTGTTTTTCTGTGCCTCTTATAAGTACTTTATAAGCTCAAGGATATATCTTTTGAAGATAGCATATGCTGCTGGTCCAAATGAGAAATTAGCTGACATAGGTATCTATCGATGTGTGGTCGGGGAAGTAACAAGGGGATTAGAATTTGAATTTTTCTATGCTTAGGGTCTAATTTTACTCTGAGGACTTATTCTTTATGTCCCAATTTAGTTTTAATACTCTTTTTAGATCATCCTTCACATGCTGTTTGCATTGTGAAGTTGGATTTTTTTTACAGGCTCAAATGTATTTGCTTTTCCATGTTTTCCTCGTTTTAAAGATGTATATTAGCAAGTTATTTATCTGAAAATGTGACATCAGGAGAAAAAAAAAATGTCCCTTAGCATATGATGTTGCTTCGCTCAAAGATATTATTCAAGCATCATATGGATATGGTTGATGTATATTTTTGTATAATGTCTTTGAAACATAAGGTTGGAGTATATAATATAGGTAAGGGGAAGAGCTCAACCATCAAGGGGAAGAGTACAAGTACCAACAAGACCAAAGGGCCGAAGGAGCCGAAGAGGCCAACAATCTTAATAAATTTTAGGCTTTGTTTTTTTGCTTTTGGTTTGTAACTTAATTATTGAAACTTTGGTTTGTAACTAATTTTTTTGCTTTTGAGTTTGTTACTTTATTTATTTTAAAACCTTGGTTTGTAACTAATATTTTTGCTTTTGGATTTGGATTTGGTACTTAATTTATTTTATTCATGTACTTAATTTATTTTATTCATGCATACTACAAATTAAATAGGTAGATGCTATTGCTTTAAAATAGATTTGTACATAGATTTGAATTGAATTAGATTTTGCTTTAAAATAGATTTGTACAAACTAAATAGGCAGATGCTACAGTAGCTGCCCAAATTGTTTTTGATTGAATCAGGAGACATTCAAAATGTACACATTCATATTTTACACAATTGGAATTTGGACATATTCATATTTTACATAATTGGGCTGGGCGGACAGATTTTGGGCATGGCCCAATATTGGTTTTTTGTCCAAAAAGTCCAAAAGTCCAAAAGCCCAAAACCATTTTGGGATTCCCGATTTGTCCCGAAATCCCGAAATAATTTCGGGATTCCCGAAAATTGGGATTCCCGAAAATTTGGTTTGGGATCGGTATTGAAATTGGGATTCCCGAAAATTTTGGTTTGGGAATCGGGACAAGGGTTTCGGTATGGGATCCCATACCGAACCACCCCTATATTTACTTATACAAAGATTTTTGATCTGTCATATTATCCAATGCTGGTTTAATGGTCTGAAGAACATCTCATCTTTCATGGCCATCCACCTTCCCACCCTTATCACCCTCAAGTTCCATTTTCACCCACTCTCTCTTCTATGGGCGTCTCCTACCTCATTTCTCTCCTATACACCTACCTATTTACACCTACCCTCCCTGCACACCAGCTTTCAATTCCATCTCCCAAACCCTCAAGTTCCATATGCATCCACTCTCTCTTCTCTTCGCCGTCATAGCTGGGAGCACAAAACCCACATCTTTTCTGGGTGTGCGATCTGATGGGTTCGATTCGTAAAGCCTTCCTCCTCTTCCAAAACAGTGAGCACAAAAACCCACATCTTTTCTGGGTTTCCTCAATTGTCACTTGTTACTGGAGATTTCCTCATTTTTGATCTATTGGTTTTCTTTTCTCTTTTTTTTTTTACAAATTTTGTTTAGCTTTTAGGTTTGTTTTGGTGTGTCCGTACAATGGCGCTAGTAATGCACCGAGACTCACCGGGAAGTAATAGTGGCGGGAGGCAGCAGATGAATTCGAGCAAATATGGGAGTTCAAGAGGTCGAATGCGGCGATTGAAGAGTTGAAGGAGGATTTGGAGATGATGGACCATATAGGGTGATGGAGTTGGAGGAGGAGGGCGACAACTGGATTTTTTGGAAGGATGACAGTGGATGAGAAAAGTTGTGATGGAGGCACAATGAGGAGGGAAGTGGTTGTGGGTGATGGGGGTGGGAGAGTGGGCACAGGGGGATTTGGGGAAGATCTGGGTTTTGCTTTTTTATTTTATTTTAAAATAACTTTTCTTTAAATAAATATTTTTTAAAAAAATTTTAAATTCCACTTGGACCTTTTAATGACACGTGGCGTCCAGTCATTGTCCACATAGGCGCCATGTCATCAGTTAATGGCAGAGTTAACAGTTTGACTAACGGATGTATGAGATTGTCCCAAAATTAACACTTTAGGTATGACCCTGAGACGAAAAAAACTTTATGTACAAAATGTTGAAAACCACGAAACTTGAGGATAGTAAACTGATATTTACCTTTTTTTTTAAACGAAAAATCTTCGACCGTTAATCTTCAGATTTGAGGGCCCAGAACTAGCCACGTCATATAGCCGTTCGATTTCAAATTCATTTTTTTACCATTGAAAATTCAACTGTCTAGAAAACTAGCCGTTGGAAATCCAATGGCCCAGAACGAGCCACGTGGCCTCCTCATTAGATCAGTGAGTGCGCCTGCGCATGCGGACCCGCCTCTGATTTCTTGTTGGTGACACGCATGCTTCCCATTTGCTTGGCGCAAAAAAAAATCAAACAGCATGTGACGTCACACTGGCATTAGCATGACGTCATATAAGTCGGACCTTGGCTCAGCACATTCTGGGCCGCCCTATGGGACGGGTTGGGTTGGGTGCTAGCCTATCGGGTTGGGCTAGAGTGATTTGGATGGGGGTTGGCCTGTTTTGGGTGCTGGGTGCCAAGTAATCCACTCTTGGTGGACTTGCTCTGATAAAGAATCGCAAGTTGCAGCCTCCAAAATTCTAGTTTTATATTATTTAAGACAATAAAAAAACTTGTCTGTAAATTGTTTTGGAACTTGGAACACCAAAATAAATAAATATATGATATTTGTTCAATGAAGATTCTTAGCTCAACCAAAAGAAAGTTCATTGGTTTGTGTATTTAAGGGATTTTTCAATTTATCGGAAATATGATCCGGTACACTTAATGTCATTATGCAAGTAAATGGATATTTGGAAAAAATTTAAAAAAAATTCCATTATACTATGACACTTGGTGTAGCAGACTGTATTCTCGATGTACTGAAAATCTTTATGTGTATTGGAAACCCAATAATGCTAATTAGATTAGATCAAGAGTTAAGATAGGTCAAGTCAAGAAGAAATTCTTGGGTTGCAGGTCGATCATCCGCCTAAGAAGAACTTACATAAAAAGAGAATGTTAAAGTAACGATGTTTCGAACTAATGATTTATTGTCATATAAGAAAGTAAAAACAGAAAAGATATGTACGAGGGGAGGGGTATTAGATATTCTAGAGTATAGGTTAGTTTTTCCCCCACTCAAGGCACAAAAACATCCCACCCAAGCACCTTTGTATTACGACCTCACCCACCCTTCCCGGTCCCAATTAATGAGTCTTTGGCTAAGAACCAGATCCCAGAGCCTGTTGAGCAGGCGATCCAGACCATTGAAATTTGATCCAACGCCTACAAACAGGGGGACACGGCTACAAACAAGGGGACACTCTAAAAGTTACAATAATTGTAGCTACTGGATCAAATTTCAATGGTTCGGATCGCCTGCTCAGCAGACTCAGCATATATGGATCTGGAGGAGATCCGGTTCCCTTTGGCTAAACTACCACGTGACATCTGATTTTGATTTTCTCTAAAAATATCTTTATTTTTGAATTTTGATTTCTTTTAACCGTTTAAAAATTTAATGTGTAATTAACTTACCATGTACTTAATTGGTCGAGATATTTCATTAATTGGTAACTGATACTAACCAATATGACTTTATGTTTGTGACTCGACATAAACAAATTAGCTAAAACAATAACTCCAACTTCACATAAATTCAGATTATGTTTCTCATAATATATTAAATATCGTTTTTCTCAACAAAAATATGTCATATTTTGAAATAGGAATACGAATTAATTTGACTCCTTAATATATGAGAAGAAGTTTCTCCTCAATATGCTTTCTTATTAATTTACAGAACTTTGTGTTTATGTTCAGGATCGTCCATATTATAAATCACATTATAAAGATCATATATGCAAAGAAAATCAACATTATAAATCACATTTTTTTAGATAATCTGTATATGGTGATTTACTGTGACGGTCTGTCCCAATTTATTATATAATTTTCTTCCCGAAGGTGTAAAGTGACGATTATGCCCTTGTTGGTTTAGTGACGTGGATGTATATATGCAGTTTTAAATTATTATTTCTGCTATCCTAACAAAATAATCATACTTTAGGTAGCAGCGCACGAGTAGTGCTTATCCTAAGGCTGGCCCATGAGATCCTCATTTTCTTGTGCCATATAACCTATCAATACCATAGTTGATAGCATGAGTTTTGGTATCTTTAGTCGTTCATGCGAAGTACATGACAATATGAGTCATTTGTTTATGCATTATGAAACTTATTTGTATTTGACACATATCACTTATAAGTTTACCCTGCACACATACAACTAAGGTAACTTATATGTGTGCACTGAAGCTTTTAGCGGCTGTCCGATTTGACGTGGCAGTCTTTTGATGCTATAAAAGTCTTGAATGAGTAAGAACATATAAATAGGATATTGTCACCAAATAATCTCTCTCACACACACACACACACACACACACATATATATATATATATATATATATATATATGTTATGGAGTAGGATTCACTTTCCTCTTTTTTCTCTTCTCCTTCATTTCTCTCGTATTCACGGTTATGTCACGTCAGCATTTTATATTAATTTTATATAGAAAGAGAAAAACAAAATAGAAACTGTGAAAGAATGAAAGGGAAATGGATAGAAAGAAGAGAAAGAGAATCTTGTCCGTATGTTTTAGTGTTTGTTAAATCTTGGAAGGATTAGATTTTCCAGACTGATTCAAGTTCCACAATTTTACTTGAAACTTGGATACCTTATACTTTGCCCAAAAAAAAAAAAAAAAAAAACAAACTTGGATACCATATACCGCGCCGGCAATGCCATTCAGTGTGATCGTAAATTTTCCGACTTTCTATTTCCGTGAAATGACTTAATTCAACATTTTCGCTCGTGAAATGGGAAACTTTCGACGTTTCGCATTATTCCAAGTACATCAATCCTCGAAGGATAATAAAATTAACACAATAAAGGTGAACAATAAGTACATATTGAAAGTCCTAGGATGGATACTAACTTGATCTATAAATCTCAATTTAATACTAATGCAAATTACGGTTTAAACTAATTAGTTATGCAATCTTAATTCTACACAAATATTTAACACAAATATAAAGAGCACACGCACGATGTAGGATTTAACGAGGCAAAACCCACCACTGGGAAAATCCTCGGGCTACCAAGCCAGGAAGCACTAAGAAAAAACGAATACATAAAGACTTACAAAACTCATCAACTAGACACTCATACCAGTTGGCAGCTTTGTCTCCGTGCTTTGCTACTCGATCTTTCTTCAGTCTTCAAGTTGAAGTGGCACGACACTAACGCAGCCGTCAATCACTTTTCCCTCAAACTTTGCAAGATGCTAACTTGATCATGCATAATGTTTATATGATGAAGTGTTTGTTTGAAAAACGATCAATTACGAAAATCACAGAGCTCATTTCCATAATCGATATTCTAGTTAAAACCTCAAATAAAAAACAGCATGAAAAATAATATCTTATTTTAAAAACCCATGTTGTTGGAACCGTAAGCTAACAGCAGCATTCAAAATGTTTTTCTGCGCACACAAAAACCAAGCTGATGTTTCTCAAAAAACTTCTTTTCAATAAAATTAGTTTTCATGCATAAAAGGCTCTCTCTGAGCACGTCCTTGACTTCCCATATAAATACAGAAAACACCGACTCAAAGTTCTTATCTGATAAGAACTCCAATGCAATCCAGGTAGTTGAATAACTCTATGCAATCCGATAAGTCCTATGCAAACTATTAAGTCCTACCAACATGCAAATACCCAAGTTTCAAAACACGGTTTGAACACTTGGTTTGATAAGTTCCAATGCAATCAGATTCTTTTGCATGCGTGTTTTATTAAGTAATAAAGAAAGGATAAGTTATTTGAAAAAGATAAACCACACAATGGTTAAGAGTCCTATCTCAAAACAATAACATGAAATATATATGAATGTAGTTAGATGCATGCATGCAAACGTACCTGAATATTTATCGCGTGTAGGTAACATCTTTGCATCGAAAGTGTGAGAACCCTTCCTAGACTTAAACTATTACAATTGAAAATATATAACAAGTCTAAGCTATTACAAACTCAGACAATTTGTCAGGGATTGCCAATTTTACCCTAACAATCTCCCCCTTTGGCATTTCCTTGACAAAACCCTTAATAACAACATTTTAGAAATCTTAAACCTTAAGCACTGAAGTCTGTAATCTGCACACAGTTAAACAAAACACCCGTGACGTACAAAAGATAGATGTTGCAAGAATATTAAATTAATCATTCAAACATACCAACTCCGCACCTCATTCAACAACTAAAAAAAACTTTATTAATAAATCCAAATAAGAACATAATAGAAACTCTCACAACTAAAATCCAAAAAAAAATCTTCTAGCTAAAATTTCTCCCTAACTAAAGTCAGTATCTCCCCCTAACTAAAGTCTTTCCCCCTTTTTGACACAGGAAAAGCCAAAGAAGATCGCAATTCAATCATGCTTGGCGACACCGTCATCATCAAAAATCCAGTAGAGATCTTCTTCTGGATCCTCTTTGGGATCCTCTTCTGGATCAGCTACGGGATCCTCTGCGGGATCCTCTTCGAGATCCTCTTCTGGATCATCTTCTGGAGTAAGAGTAGGCAGCGGTGAGTGGTCCGGAATAGGTGGACAAGGAGTACTAGTAGACGGTGGAACACTATCAGAGCGGAAGTCAATCTCGTCATCAGATGAAGAAATATGAATAAGAGGAGCAAACAAGTGGCTGAGAAGGCGATGAAAACATTGCTCCAAGTTAGAAACTCGATGACTGAGATCATTGATAGAGTTCTGAATAACACGTTCCAGCAAAGAAAATTTCTTGCTCAGGTCCAGAATGTGGTGAAAAACCACTTGTGGAAAATCAATATCAGGCAAAGCATAACAATCAGAGGGGGAAGAAAACAATTGACGTTTCGCAGAACGTGTATGGGGAGAAGAGAAGGAAGGATTAATAACTGGAGTCGTGCTGTTCAGAGCATGAAGGGATGCAGACTTGCGTGAGGATGCCATGACAAAAAGATGTGCAACGTGCAATGAACAATGAAAAGAAAATGACTATAAATAAGAGAGAAACCCAAATTGACTCCAAGTGCAAAGCAACTAAAATACCAAAATGATAAAAATAAAAATAAAATACACGATGTAATGTCCACAGAAACATAATATGAACGGGAGACTGCCAAAACAATCGAAACCATAGACATGCAATATGATTAAACAAGCCAACTCACCAGCAACCCCTAAACTCACACGGAATATTATCAAATATCACTCAAAGTGTTTGGGTTAAAGTGTTTACACTCATAAAGAATCATTATGTGAATGCTCTACCATAGGCTTGCAGATCAATCTCATCTCCACACAACAACATCCTACCCTCAAGAGATGAAGTAAGTTCTTACGAAGAGTTGTAATAGGGACTTAGGCACGGGATGAAGTTAAAGGAGAATAAGGAGATCATAGAAGTTCGAGAAGCTATAGAGTCCTTGAGACATAAAACTGGAGAGAGTGGGATACAGAGAGAACCACTGGAGCAATAGAGAGTGCTTTGCACATTTGATATATTCGCGGTCTTCAAGTACAACTGTACCGTTGAGGATCTTCAGAGATAAACACCCACCATGTGTGTCATACATACGACACTTGATTCCCTTTTTCGATTTCCATTTTTTTTTTCTTTCTCGGAATCGTTTCTTGATTGGGAAGGGTGTTATCAACACAATATTTTTGTCTTCAGTAGTGAAACAACCGTGGACCCTTCTCCAAAAACTATTGATGCAACTGTCTTTGATGTTGCAATGGAGGTGAGAATCAGTGTATTAAAATGGAAGAGGGAAATAGATACGGAAGGAGAGGCTCATTAATGCAGATCGGAGAAATAATAAGGCACTGGCTTGATAGGATAATGATGAAGAACGTAAGTCCTGCTTTCATCTCAAGAGGAGAGTAAGAAGTGATACAAAGCCTTGAGAGATCTCAAAGTAAGTTCTAGAAAGTCAAATCACATAAGATATAGCACACAGAAACAATTAAGAGTGTATGAAAAATGCATACACTAACTGGAGGCTCAAAAGCTCACAGGGTGCGAAGTTTTGGCAAGTTGTCATGTTTAATCAGAAAACATACATATAGTATCAACCATCAAGGCAAAATATATCATGTTTAGCACGAAGCAGAGATGTAGGTGGACAAAAGTTGTGCATAAAAAAAATGTGTAAATCCTCTTTTTCGATATGTTTTGGAAAAAAAAAAACAACTAGAAAAAATGAAAAGAGAGAAGCAGAAGGAAAAAACAATGAAAACAAACAGAAGTTAAGAAACACGACAGATTCCTAATGCCTTTCGAAGAGTTTCAAAACGATGGGTGTCTAAAGGCTTAGTAAACAAGTCTGCAAGTTGATGTTCAGTGGCAATGTATTCCAGTACTAACACCTTCTCTTCAACCAAAACACGAATAAAGTGATGACGAATGTCAATATGTTTGGTACGAGAATGTTGAACAGGATTCTTGGAAATGTTTATAGCACTAGTGTTGTCACAGAAAATAGAGAAAGCATTTTGATGAATGCCATAATCACGAAGCATTTACTTCATCCAAAGCAATTGTGTACAACAGCTACCAGCAGCTATGTATTCGGCTTCGGCAGTGGATAAAGAAACACAGTTTTGTTTCTTACTATGCCAAGCGACAAGATTATTTCCAACATAGAAACAACCTCCAGAGGTACTTTTCCGATCATCAGCATTTCCTGCCCAATCGGCATCGGAAAATCCAACAATTTCAGAATTGGTTTCAAAAGAATAATGTAGTCCAAAATCAACTGTACCACTCACATACCGAATGATTCTTTTGACAGCTTCCAGATGCGACTCTTTTGGATCAGCTTGATATCGAGCACAAGCACCAACACTGAAAGAAATATCAGGCCTACTAGCAATAAGATACAACAAACTGCCAATCATACTTCTGTAAAGTGTTTGATCAACACTTTTTCCATTTGGATCCTTATGAAGTTTTGTGGTTGTTGCCATGGGATTGGAGACTGGTTTTGCTGAAGTCAAACCAAACTTTTTAACTAGGTCACTAGCATATTTTGTCTGAAAGACAAAAATACCGTCTTCCACTTGTTTGACTTGTAATCCCAAGAAAAAATTTAGTTCTCCACACATGCTCATTTCGAATTCACTCTGCATGACCTCAGTAAATTCTTTTACAAGTATGGCAGATGTGGAACCAAACACTATATCATCCACATATACTTGTGCTATCATCACGTCCTTCTTGATTCTTTTAACAAACAAGGTCTTGTCAACAGCTCCTCGAGTATATCCTTTCTTTAACAAGTACGTTGAGAGTTTGTCATACCATGCTCTCGGAGCTTGTTTTAAACCGTACAAAGCTTTCTTCAATCGGTACACATGATCAAGATGTGTTTTGGATCAACAAACCCATTCGGCTGCTCCACATAGACTTCTTCTTGAAGAATTCCGTTTAAGAAAGCACTCTTGACATACATTTGGTATAATTTGAAACGCAGATGACAAGCAAAAACAAGCAATAACCTAATGGACTCCAATCTCGCAACGGGTGCAAACGTTTCGTCAAAATCCAAACCTTCTACCTGAGTGTATCCTTGAGCAACAAGACAGGCTTTATTTCTCGTGATGATACCATGTTCATCAGTTTTGTTCCGAAACACCCACTTTGATCCTATAACATTTGTTTCTTTGGGTCGGGGAACAAGGTACCATACATCATTTCTAACAAATTGATTGAGTTCCTCTTGCATGGCCATTATCCAGTCATCATCTAATAGAGCTTCCTTGGCATTTTTTGGTTCAATCTTTGATATGTAGCACATGAAGTTTACTACAGCAGTAGTTTTACTTCTTGTTAACATTTGATCTTCTACATCACCAATGATGTCTGACGAGGAGTCATCTTTTTGCACTTGCTTGTGTCCTTTTCTCAAAGCTTTTGTTGAGTCAACATTTTGGTGCACTTCATCTTGAGTAGTGGATAACCCATCAATTGATTTGCTGTGAAAAAATTCTTCATCTGAAGCAGGTTGTTCAATATTTAAGAGAGAGTCATTCACAACAACATTAGCGGACTCCATAACATTTTGAGTTCTTTTATTGAACACCCTGTATGCTCTATTGGTGAGAGAGTATCCTAGAAAAATTCCAATATCACTTCGTGAATCAAATTTTGCTAACATTTCTCTATCTCTGTAAATGTAGCATATACTCCCGAATACTCGCAAATGCTTAACATTTGGCTTCTTTCCTTTCCAAATTTCATAAGGTGTGCATTTTGTACCGGGTCTAAGATAGACTCTATTAGTTGTATAGCACGCAGTGCTAACTGCTTCAGCCCAGAAATGCTTAGCCAAACGAGCGCTTGTCAGCATGACATGACTCATGTCAAGTAAAACACGATTCTTTCGTTCCACAACTCCATTTTGTTGAGGAGTGATTGGAGCAAAAAAATTGTGATCAATTCCTTTTTCATCACAAAACTTAGAAAATGATATGTTTTCAAATTCAGTTCCATGATCGGTTCTGAGTTTTACCACACGATCATTTGAAGCAACTCTATCATTCTGAATTTTATTCAACAAACCAAAAAATGCTGTGAACGCATCAGATTTCTCTCGCAAGAGGGCAACCCAAGTAAAGCGTGAGAAATCATCCACTAAAACAAGTATGTATTTTTTTCCTCCAATGCTTTCAGTTTGAACTGGTCCAACCAAGTCTATGTGCATCAGTTCCAAAGGTCGTGAAGTTGAGATGTAATTTGTGGATTTGTGTGAACTTCTTGTTTGCTTTCCCACTTGACATTCTCCACAAATTCCGAGTTCTCCAGTCAACAACGGTAAACCCCCAACATATTCTTTCTTGGAAAGCTTGATCAAATCCTTGCAGTTCATGTCACCTAATCGTTTATGCCATAAATCCAAAACATCGTCAGTCGCTTTATTGCATATGTCTGACACATGTAACTCATTTGCATTCACACAATAGCAATTGTCTTTAGACCTTTTTCCTTCAAAACTGTCGACCTCTTTAGCAACCTTTACACTACATTTCAACTTATTAAAAAGTACTTCAGCATCATCATCATCACAGATTTGGCTAAAGCTAATTAGGTTAGCTTTAAGCCCATCAACTAACATGACATTTTTTAAGCAAGGAATTCCTAGTATTTTGATTTCTCATTTTCCAATGATCCTTGCTCTTTTTCCATCTCCAAACGTGACTACTCCATTTTTGCAATCTTCGGTGAAAGTCGTGAACCACCTTTTGTCTCCAGTCATGTGCCTTGAGCAACCACTGTCTAGATACCAAGTATCAGACTGACAAGATGAGAGAGCAGTGAAGGTCACCAAGCATGTAAGATTGTTTTCCTCAGATGAGGATGACACCTTATCTAATAGACAAATTTGAGTCTCTTTTCTTCTCCATACTTGCTTTACTTTTGGAGTAAGGAAGTTAGGTCTCATACTTGAAATTCTATTCATTCCCTTTGGGTGAGCAACAAATCTCCCTTTGAGATTTGATTTTTTCAGAAATCCAAGAAGCGGTGTGTTTAGTTTGATTTTCCTTTCGAAGCTTGTAACACCTAGGTCTGATATGTCCTATTTTTTCACAGAAGTGACAAATAGGAATAAAAGTTTTTGACCTAATAAACTTCTTTGGATCCTCAAGATTTCTTACGGAATTTGACTCTTTTGTAGTGATACACGAATTTCCAAAGGGTTCATCACTATTCACTTTCCTGCTAGGTTCTTGTAAAGCTTTGACAAACTTAGTAACAGAAGTGGAAGAACTTCCAGTTATATCAAAACCTAGACCACTTCTATCACCTGAAATCTTTCCATAGCTCAACATTTTGTCAATTTTGCTTGAGCCAATGCTAAACTCTTCAACTTTCTTCTTTATGTCACTCAATTCACTTTCAAGACCTTTGTTGTCTGATGCTAGCATATGTAACTTCTCCAACATTGACTCTCGTAGCTTTTCTGCATGTTCCATTTGAGATTGATGCTCAATCTCTACTTCCTTCTTCTCACTTTCAAGCTGCACGAGTTTATTTTTCAGTTCTTCATTTTCCTTCTTCACTTTCATGGTGATATCATAAAGTGCAGTGTACTTTTGTAAGACTTCTACGGAATCAGGCTCTTCAACTTCCGAATCATCAGTCTCATTTCCATCAAAAGTTCCAAAAAATGCAACCACTTCCTCATCATCTTCAGATGCCGTGTCTTTATCTGAATCACTGTTGCTCCACGTGGAAGTTAAAGCCTTGTTCTTTTCATCTTTCAGCCTTTTGAGAGTATTGGCACATTCATGAGCATGATGTCCATACCCTTGACACTCGAAACACTTATCTTTATCATTCCGACTTTTCTTTTCACCAACTTGGACAGACTTGGAAGTATTTCCATGAGAAACATCTCTAGAACGAGGGACTTTGGAGTTTGAATCAAAATTGTTTCGATTTTCACGTCCCCTAGAACTTCTAAGTTTCAAAAATTTCCTAGCTTGTTTGGTAAGAAGAGCAAATTCATCTTGAGTCAAGGTTTCAAATGGATCCTCCTTCATTTTTTCATTATTTGCTTTAAAGGCAACATTTTTCCCTTTCTTGCCTTCTGTAAAGTTGGAGTCATATGTTTGTAGTGATCCAATCAATTGTTCCAACTTGTAAGTGTTCAAATCTTTCGATTCTTCTATAACTGTCCTTTTTGCATGAAACCTTAAAGGAAGAGATCTTAGAATTTTCTTAACAACCCTATGCTCTGGAATGCTATCACCAAGATTGTGACAACCATTGACAATTACACTAAGCTTAGCATAGAAGTCAGAAAAACTCTCATCATCAAGCATTTTGATATTTTCAAATTTTGTGATGAGATTTTGAAGCTTGGATTCTTTGACAGTAGAATTACCTTCATGAGTAACTTCTAGAATGTCCCAAGCTTCTTTCGCCGTTATGCATTTACTAATGTAGTTAAATTGCTCAGGCGAAACAGCAGTAAACAACGCATTCAATGCCTTTTGATTGAATGTGCTAGAGCTGCGTTTTTCTTCGCTCCATGCCCTTCTAGGCTTAAGCGACGACATAGTTACCGAAGACTGTCCTTCTCCTTTAGTTTCTTTAACTATTGGAGGTTCCCAGCCTTCTTCAACTGCAAGCCATACTTTGTCGTCAAGCGCCCAGAGAAATGATTTCATCTTTGCCTTCCATGCAACGTAGTTGTCCCCATCAAAATGTGGTGGATGAGAAACTGAACCCATAGCACGATTCATCCTAGACTACCCACGGATCTCACTAGATATTTTTAGTGACCTGCTCTGGTGCCAATTCAAAGTCCTAGGATGGATACTAACTTGATCTATAAATCTCAATTTAATACTAATGCAAATTACGGTTTAAACTAATTAGTTATGCAATCTTAATCCTACACAAATATTTAACACAAATATAAAGAGCACACGCACGATGTAGGATTTAACGAGGCAAAACCCACCACTGGGAAAATCCTCGGGCTACCAAGCCAGGAAGCACTAAGAAAGAACGAATACATAAAGACTTACTCATCAACTAGACACTCATACCAGTTGGCAGCTTTGTCTCTGCACTTTGCTACTTGATCTTTCTTCAGTCTTCAAGTTGAAGTGGCACGACACTAACGCAGCCGTCAATCACATTTCCCTCGAACTTTGCAAGATGCTAACTCGATCATGCAGAATGTTTATATGATGAAGTGTTTGTTTGAAAAACGATCAATTACGAAAATCACAGAGCTCATTTCCATAATCGATATTCTAGTTAAAACCTCAAATAAAAAACAGCATGAAAAATAATATCTTATTTTAAAAACCCATGCTGTTGGAACCGTAAGCTAACAGCAGCATTCAAAATGTTTTTCTGCGCACACAAAAACCAAGCTGATGTTTCTCAAAAAACCTTTTCAATAAAATCAGTTTTCATGCATAAAAGGCTCTCTCCGAGCACGTCCTTGACTTCCCATATAAATACAGAAAACACCGACTCAAAGTTCTTATCTGATAAGAACTCCAATGCAATCCAGGTAGTTGAATAACTCTATGCAATCAGATAAGTCCTATGCAAACTATTAAGTCCTACCAACATGCAAATACCCAAGTTTCAAAACACGGTTTGAACACTTGGTTTGATAAGTTCCAATGCAATCAGATTCTTTTGCATGCGTGTTTTATTAAGTAATAAAGAAAGGATAAGTTATTTGAAAAAGATAAACCACACAATGGTTAAGAGTTCTATCTCAAAACAATAACATGAAATATATATGAATGTAGTTAGATGCATGCATGCAAACGTACCTGAATATTTATCGCGTGTAGGTAACATCTTTGCATCGAAAGTGTGAGAACCCTTCCTAGACTTAAACTATTACAATTGAAAATATATAACAAGTCTAAGCTATTACAGACTCAGGCAATTTGTCAGGGATTGCCAATTTTACCCTAACACATATAAAATAATTAAATAGAAGAAAAAAACCAATTCAACATTTTTTATTTGGAGATATCCATAATCATAAAATATATATATGTATGTATATATTAACATATGATATTATCTATACTAACGGGTTGGATGTGGACTAAGTCTTATAATGAGGTTAAAAATAATATATTTCAAATTCATTTTTAACGAGAATCGAACTTAATATTTTTACTCATCTTACTTACAAGTGAAAAATAATACTAGTTATAAATATAACCAGCGGCAGTGATAGATAAGTCGCCGATGACTCAGCAGGTGGTGGATCCCAGTCGCTAAAGTCTAAAAGCCATGACGGAAACAGTTCGATGTATCCAACTGGAGTAGAAAGCCAGAACGAATCTCTCGTTCTCACTCTTCCCCTTTTTCCAGTTCAAGCTCTCTCTCTCTCTCTCTCTCCTCTCTATAAAATCTTCGTCTCACTCTTCCCCTGCATATTCCTCTCCTCTAATCTATAATTCCACACCCTGATTTGATTCACTTCTCGCAATCATTTCCCCCGAGCTCCTCCAATGGCTATAGACGAAGACGTGGAGAGCTGCGGCAGCAGAGCGGCGCTGTCGTCGCAGGCGCAGCCCCGCCACCACTGCCAGAAGTTGGAAGTGTACAACGAGGTGCTCCGACGAATACAAGGGTCTAATTTTGAGGAGGCTCATCTTCCTGGATTTGATGATCAGCTTTGGCTTCACTTCAATCGGTTACCTGCTCGGTACTCCTCTCTTAACCCTAGAATTTTGTAATTTCGATTTGTATGTTCGGTAATTAGCTTTTTGGGTTTTGGCATTGCTTGTTTGGTTGCTGAGAAAGTATGGGAAGTTTAAAGAAAATAAAGAGTTGGAACTTGGAATCTATACTGATACGTGTATAAAATATCAGATCATTACTTGTTTCATAATTTTCAATCTTTTGAATTCGTATTGCTGGAAATAGTGATAGTAGGAAAAAAAAATACCGAATTGGCGCAGTTTATTAATCTTGAAGTCTTGGAAGTTAAGTTTGTATAATTCTGTAATTGTGTAATTGTTGTTGCTGGTTCTATGTAGTTATGCATTGGATGTGAATGTGGAGAGGGCAGAAGATGTTCTAACACATAAGAGATTGCTGCAATTTGCAGAAGACCCTGCTAATCAACCTGCCTTTGAAGTTCGCTCTGTGCAGGTGAACACCTATGCATTTCTTGGAATAATTTGAATATTAGCTAGCTGTAACTCTGTTGATGCCGAATGCCATCCGTCTTTGTGTGTGGGTTCATGCATGTCCTTATCCTTCCATTATGCGTGTATATATAATGGTTTGACTGTGGTCCGCATTGTTTTCTAGTGGAAACCGTTCGTCCAACTTTTGTTGCTTGAGTATAGTTATCTAGTCTTGAGTTGAAGACTTAGAAGTACCTATTAAAATCAATGTAATTACCTTAGGCTACGATGCATGACTACTTTCTAATCATGAAAATCGTTTTTTATGCAGGTTTATCCTGTCTTCAATGAAAATTCTGTTGATTCTGTCCATTCAGATTCTTCGATGAAAGAAGACGCACAAAGTTCTTTCAATTATTCTAACAGACAAGGGTGTGTCACATTGTATAGTTTTATATCAGTTACTTGTATTCTTCATCCTTGTTTTTCATTCAATTACCTCACTCTGCATTTTGTACTTTACTCCTATATGTGCTAATCATAGAATTGTCTATCAACAGGATTCATGCACCTCCCACCTTTGGTTCATCTCCTACTCTTGACGCACTTGCACTTCAAGCCAATAGATACCATGTTGAAGATGGAGGTAGTGCTATGAGTGCAACACCAGTCTTTTCACGGTAAGAAATGACATTGAACCCAATCTTAAGTAGTTACTCATCCACGGAGAAATGGATTTTTCCCTTAATTTTGTAGAGGTGTTTCGCTTGATAAGTTGTCTGCTACTTTGTTGCTCTTTCATATTATCAAAATACATAGAGACAGAAAGAGAGAAGGTTTCTCCACTTAACTTCATGATAAATCTGAGAAATTTCCCATGTGCCTTGGAATACGTTTGACGCTCAATAGGAATTTTATTTAACATTATGTTACAAATATTCTATGCTATATAATTCTTTTACAGTTTAGTTTGTTCCGGGTTTTTCTCACTCTCCGTCTGGTTGTCGACTTTTTGTAGTTTATAGTGTTTTGTACTTGTGAAGTCTGGGGCTACATACTTTAGGCTTACGCTCAAGATGCTTCTATATGACAAAGTAAAGTGTTTGATGTTGTTTAAAATGGATACAGACACAATATTGGTAGTAATTTATTGCGTTGGTTATTTGTAAATGTCGCTGTTAATTATTGTTGTTAATTGTGTAGGCCTATGCATGAGATCACGTTTTCAACAGTTGACAAGCCCAAACTTCTTAGTCAGGTAGTCCTCATCTGTATACATATCCACATGCATGCCATTGACCTTTTATTTCTACCAACTTTTATTCAATGCTGTGCACATCTGATTCTGTTCATAGGTTCATATCTATGGACATTTTGGTATGTTTGAACTTTCCTTTCAGAATGTCCTTTATAATTTATATATTTATTTCGCACTAACTTGGAACCAATGCATTACAGTTGGATCCTTTGGATGGACTAGATATACAATGAGAACTCTGTTTAGATACAGAAACCTTTTATCCTATTAGGTGGCTGTTGTTACACATTTAGTACCTTTAACATTTTAGATCAAACTTGACGTAATATTTATCTCAACCTTGTTCCATCTTTTAAAGAATAACTTAAGCAGTAACATATTCTTCATTTTCATACTCAACCTATCTCCGCGGTGATAGGTTACTGGTGGATGGATTCTGAAAATTAACATTCTTTTATCAATTGCCATTGTCTGCAACTGGCAATTTGTGCTTTAACTGAGATTACTTCTAGAGACAATTCGTATCGATCTTCGTTTACTTTTATAGGAAAGGCTTTTTATTTTGTTAGAAGATTATCCTGTAATAGGATGACCTGACTAGTGGGGCTCGAGTCTTGATTTCTGTATTTTAAACCCTGTAGCTAGTAAATTTTGGAATTCTGTAGCTCAAGAGTTACTCATCTTTTTTCATGAGATATGCTTGGTGGAGCGGTTCCTAGGTTGTTAGCATTAAATTGTGTATTGTCTTAAGATTCAACACTTCTATGGCAAATTTTGTGTTATCTTTCTGTCAGTTTTTGGCCTACTCACTTACTAAATGATATATATTAGTGATTAATTTTCCAGTTAACTTCATTACTTGCGGATATTGGACTGAATATTCAAGAAGCTCATGCTTTCTCCACTGTTGATGGATTTTCTCTTGATGTTTTTGTGGTTGATGGGTGGAAATATGAGGTACAAGTTTGTATGTTTCTTCATGGATATTTGATTCACATGCTTCTTGTTCATTGAACAAAATGTTCTTGCATGTAAAACTTAGGAAACCGAGGAGCTCAAAAGCGTGTTAGAAAAGGAAATTTCAAAATTTAAGGTAAGTTTCTCCTTGACTTGCGTAATTTTATTTTTAGAATTAAATTTAAAATGTCTCATTCTTTGAATAGACTCAGACTAGTGTGGTATGGGAATACTTGGGCTGGTTTCTTAAAATCTGGTGAATCTTTGTTTTTGTCTCATGAAAACTGGATACCACCTACCATCATGCAGAAAATTTGGGTTCATTGCTCCCATCTGATCACACAATTTACTGTGATTTCTTATTTTAGGATCAATCTTGGTCAAAACAACATCCAATTGCTGCTATTGGTGAGGACAATCAAACAAGGAATGAGTCCTTCCCCAGTAGCATAGAAATACCAACTGATGGAACAGATGTCTGGGAGATTGATACAAGGCAGCTGAAATTTGAGAACAAAGTTGGATCTGGGTCTTTCGGTGATCTGTAAGTTACATTTTGAATCTGTGTTGGATTTTATTCAGGTTCTCATTTGACATGCTGTTTCCAAGTTCTTTCAGGTACAGAGGCACATATTGTACTCAGGAAGTTGCCATAAAAGTTCTCAAACCTGAGCGTGTCAATGCAGAGATGCTGAGGGATTTTTCTCAGGAAGTTTACATATTGAGGTTCACCCATATACCTGCTTATACTTGTTGATGGCAGTTGTCATTTTCCGTGCAGCTTTGTAAACTTCTTGATATCATGAGATTTGGCAGGAAGATTCGGCACAAGAATGTTGTGCAATTTATAGGTGCATGTACACGACCTCCAAACCTATGCATTGTGACAGGTATATCTTAGAGTGTATATATATATGTATGTATAATATTGTTTGTGTATATATATATATACACACACACACATATATATATTAATGATTCTCATGGGTGCATCTATCTTATTTCTTGAGTAGTCGTGATTGCTATGGATGGCTGCCATACTTTCATCTTTGTTATACCATGTCTAATTGGTTACAACTAGAAGAAAATAGTGATATTGATTGTCAACAGTTATGAATTTTTATTTTGTGAAATATAGTGCATTTTGAATTCACCGATGACCACCTTTTGATGCTCATGTTCCTGCTTATCAGAGTTTATGTCCAAAGGAAGTGTGTACGATTTTCTGCATAAGCACAAGGGTGTGTTTAAGCTTCCATCTCTACTCAAAGTAGCAATTGACGTTTCCAAGGGAATGAACTATTTGCACCAAAATAATATAATCCACAGGGATCTTAAGACTGCCAATCTTCTTATGGATGAACACGAAGTAAGTGGAATTCATGACTATTCAATCAACAATTCATTTGTCAGCCACAAATGTTTTCCCTTTGCATTTATATTGATAAAAATTCAAACAAAATTTTGTGTCTCAATTAACCATTCTTTCGTAACGTGTTTGCGGATTTTTAATGTTTAGAATTGTATATCCTTCCGGTGCAGGTCGTTAAGGTTGCTGATTTTGGGGTTGCTAGAGTGCAGACTCAATCTGGAGTGATGACAGCTGAAACTGGTACATACCGCTGGATGGCTCCTGAGGTAGTAATCTCCTTGGACATCTACTTTAAATCCTACTTTGTTTAAAGTGATACAATTCGTAGTTTAATTATTCACGGGGTTCAACTCAATCCCACTAAACTTTTACCCCCAAGGGGAGTTAGAGCTATCATGGGGCTTTTTTGGCCTGCTATCATCGGGTTCAACAATAATTAAGTTGGTTGGTAGTTTGTGCTGACTTCATTTAACGTAACCTATCTCTCAGCTTCTTTTTACCATGGTCTTGTGAAGGTCATCGAACACAAACCATATGATCACAAGGCAGATGTTTTCAGTTTTGGAATAGTTCTGTGGGAGCTTCTAACTGGACAAGTAAGTGCTTGCTTTTCTTTGCAAGAAGTTTGTGTTACTATGCTTGCTTCTGCCTTTGCTATTCAGCGCATCAGTTGATGATGGCATTAATTTCAAAACTCACGGTCATCTTTATGGTGTATTTACCAGCTCCCCTACTCATCCTTGACACCGTTACAAGCAGCAGTAGGTGTGGTGCAAAAGGTACTTACCCAATTTCTAATTTGGCATAACTCTACCACATGAGATTCTTATGGATTAACTTTTATTTGGCATGGCATTCAGAGCCTACGACCTACAATTCCCAAGACCACTCACCCAAGATTTGCCGAACTGCTTGAGAGATGCTGGGAACAAGACCCGACTCAAAGGCCCCCCTTCTCCGATATTGTAGAAATCCTGCAGAATTTGGCCAAAGAGGTACTTTCTTGCCCAACCATAAAGCTTCTGGGCCGCTAAACATATTCAAATGATTAAATCCTATAATCTCAACACAGGTTGGAAATGAGGGAGAAGATCGACGCAGATCTGGTGGTTTTTTCTCGGCACTTAGATGGGGCAATCACTGAGAACAGTTGATGAGAGAAATCTAATCTTGCACATGACCATTTTCATTGCACATAACTTTTTGCATTGTACAAATTTTTCCAATCACACAGTTGTTCTATTGTAGTTTGTTTGTGTTTTTCTGGTGGTCTTCTCTTCAGAGACTCGAATTTTCATCTACTAATTCAGTCCGGCCGGCTGGTTAACAGTAAATATTAATGAGCCTGTCATTGACAGATAATGTTAAACTACCTTATAGTATGGTATTATGTTTTTCGTTTGACATTGGGAATATTATTTATTGACATTGAACTGCAGGAACTTTCCGGTTAGCCGGAGACTTTGAACTTAAAATTACACATCCATTTTCTAGGAAATTCTTTGACTTACCAAATCGTTGTTACAAATTCTTAAAATCATACATCACTAGACTTGTTCAGCAAACATTGGTTAACTTGCGACGGACCTGCCGTCAGTAGACCCGCTGAGGAGCTGCCGTGCACGAACCTTGACCTGCAACCGGACCATCGAATGCATGCAATACAGAGCTATACGTGCTTGTTTCCGCGCACGCACCCCACGAACCAACGCCTGCAGCTTCACCAGGCTCCTCAGTGCTCGAAACGCTTGCCTGGCCTGTCAAATTGTTCAAATCATCACAATTATCATCCATCAAAGCAAAACCTGGCGTATAAAAAAAAAAAAAAAAGGAACAAGTTGGGGTAACGTACAAGGTGTCCCCTGAAAAAGGCTTGGAGTCTGATGGCTGCAATGTCTTCCTTGGTGAAAATTCTCCTTTCGAATGCCGAAGGTGGCAAAGCAACGAATGACGATGATGACGAAGCAATGCCGTCGATTTTTTTGTACCGGGCTGATTCATCGTGAGTGCTCAGGGTGATGTTGGGGTACACGACGATGATATCTCGGTTGGATGATCCGACTAACTTTCTTCGGATTGTTCTGAACCACTTGCGAGTAGTTGCCATGTTCTTGTATAGTTTTGTGTATTGATATCTAACAAGTATGAGAGTTTTGTTGGGGCATTTTCCACTTAAAAGCAAATTGAAACGGTGACGTAAAGGAAGGAGATGTGGCCACCATGTTGAGAGAGAGATGGTTTCTGCTTGTCTGAGACGGAAAACGTGGTGGGATGAATTCTACACTGAAGTCTCAACCAACTAACCCTAGAGTCTCAAACACTTAGGGTCTGTTTGGTATTTTACTCAAAAAATTTCATCATTGTGCAAAACACTTCTTAAAAACATGTCTTAAGAACAGTTTTCTTTAAAATTCAAAAACTTGTTTGGTATGAAATTCACAATTGTTTGTAAAGAAAAAAAAAACTCATCCTATAGTGTGAACTTCTAAATTCAAAGAGAGAAAAATGAGAGGGTAGAGAGGAAAATGAGAGAGAGAAGGAAAGAAAGGGAAGATAAAGAAATAGGAGAGTGGAACGGATGAGAGAGAGAGAGAGAGAGAGAGAGAGAGAGAGAGAGAGAGAGAGAGATGAGAGGAGCGAAGTAGAGAGAAAATTGGAGGAATGAAAGAAATGATAGAGATAAAAGATAAGAGATTAGGTATGAGAAAAAAGGAAAAAGAGAAAAAGTGATCTTTAAAGTTAAAAACTTTAAAAACACACTTTTGATGTTTTTAAGAAATAGACTAATTTTTAAGTTAGTTTTGAGTCCAGTTTTTAAAAAGAATCATACCAAACAAGTTTTTAACACTTCAAATTTAAAAATTGTTTTTTAATTTAAAAAATTGAATTCAAATAGATTACCAAACAAGCTCTTAAATATAAGGTTGAAAACTAATAAAATACAACCTTCACTTTTTCAATTAGAAAACGACATGTCGGTTTTTCAAGCTTCGAGATTGGTTCGAGTTTTGTGACATGCTTACTTAAACGAAACGGGAGAAACCATAAATGGTGAAGGATAAAGAGCATGAGAATCAGATGAACCACAAACAGTTTCTGTTCTTTTTTTGTTAGATTATTAATTTTAACGTGACACGAGTATATATTTTTTGATTTTATGTACAATATATATAAGTAAACAATGCTTTTAAAAGTCAAGAACTAAAATAGTTTCAGTTCAATAGAATATCGATTAGTAAGTGACTATAATACGAGATGCCAAGTTTGTGGCTGTGAACTCCAAGCATAAAGCATGGCTAGTTGTAAAAATGGAGCATTTCATTAACTTCTTTACAAAGCTAGCTAGCTAATTTGTTTACTAATTTTGCTTTCACATGATTTTTTCTGTTGCCACATTTTTACCATAATATTCTTTGGAACGAAGTTTCTATGCTTCTGCAGGGCTCTACTACCACCACTTTATTACCTTTGGTTCCAAAGCCTGCAAAAAATAAAAAATTCAAAGAAGAAAGCTCTCGTCAACTTTTATTAATTCTTTCATTGCAAGGATACCAATTCCAAAAGGACTTTTCACAGATAAGTCCCTCGCAACTCCCTTTCGTAGCCAAAAACACTTCAAGCGCCGTTTTTGGATAATAATAAAGACCTGGTTGCCCGAGCAAAGATTGCACCGATTATTAGTTTAATTGATAGCAGAGGCCTCTAACTTTAATCTTGAGCTATTTTTCACCAACATTTACAATTGGATCGAGCTGTTATTTCACTAACGTTTATTGATAGGTAACGGTTTTTCTCTTTCTTTTTATCATTGTACTAAAAATTCCTCACCTAGGCGGCTAGCCATTGCCCTGATTAATGTCTAAGCGTTTGAAAATTAAGAAATGACGCCTAGACTTGTTGAGGTGCCTGACCTGACTAGGTTGCGACCCATTTAGACAGAAAATATATAACTTTCATTCTGCATTTTATTTTTTTTCAATAAATTATAAAAGACTTGTTGAATACTTAAATGAACACACATTATATGCTTATTCCCCATGCTTTCATTATGTTCCTATACTTTCATAATATATATGTCATTTTATTTTGTAGTTTATGATGAAATTATATATATTTTAAGTATAAACAAACACTTATTTACACGAAATATAATATATTTACTCAAATTCGCCTAGTCCGCCTATACCCTGCCTAGCCGCCTAGGCAGTAGGCCCTAGCCCGCCGCTCGATTACCGCCTAGCGTCTTTTAGAACCTTGCTTTTTATAATTGGATTCTCGAAATGTTTCTTACTAACATTATGTATTGATTACCGAAAACAAAACATGTCTAAAACACACATTCTGGCTTTGGCTAAATTCTTTTCGGAATTTAATCTGCAATACAAGTTATGCAACCTATTTGAGAATGACGTTCAACCAAAATGCGATGCATATTTTTCATCTTCATCAACCACTTAAGAGATAAAGTAAAAATGATGTGAAAGGTAAGTAAGGGTAATGTGCTTACAGCAGCTACAAGATAATTGCAGCCATCATCGACCTTTTCCCAAGCTGCAAGCTGGCATCCCTGTTGAAAGGCACAAGATAAAACACTTAAACGCGACTGAAATTTACAAAAAAAAAAAAAAAAAAAAAAAAACTATTGAAAGAAAAAAGAAGAAGAAATTAGTAGTAAAACATTTTGAACGATTGGACTCACAACTATAATCTCATCATGTTTTCTGAAATGTGATGACCCCTCTTTTAGAAATTCTGGGTTCTTTGACATCCCTGCATAGAACAACACCACAATTATAAAGGAATGGTACTTGATCCTACCACCATTGCCATGTCATGCCATTGTAACACAAAACATGCCAAACCTTGTCAAACACCATTTTTCGAGGGATCGTTATTGTTAACATTATGGCTATATTTAAGTGTTGTGGATGCAATGATCATATTTGACGATCTAAAGGATTCCAGAGCCCAATTCAGAAATTTTGCGTTACGAAGATTGCGAATTCGCAAAGCAACTCAACGAGAGCAAGAAAAATCAATGTTAATTAATTTTTCTAGAGTTGTTTAACTAAATGTGGTTCTTAAGCCACTCTCATTTAATTTCTACTGGTTTGAAACTCCCCCGGATTCCATCCAGGATGTTCTTATTGAGGATTGTATGCTTTCTTAAGATTTGAAATAAAACTGCTATTGTTTCTCTTCAAAAAAAATTCTGCAAAATCATTTAACAAAACAGTCGAGAAAAATGGGTGGAAAAAGGAGAAAAAAACTGAACCTGAGCCAACTTTGTACAAGGGATGTTAACAGCCCCAGGTGCATGCCCTGCACTAAACTCCTCAGGAGTCCTACACAAAAATAAATAAATAAATAAATAAACTAAATGTAAATCAAAGATTAACAGAGTGCTTAACTTAATACGAAAAAATTAAATAGGCTTAAAAATGAAAACAGAGAAGTTGCCTGACATCCAAATATTTGTGTCCAGCTTGAAGAAGCCCGCGAGCCACACGAACTGGCACCGAAGTTGGAACTCCAACAGCCTCCAAATTCCTTTTCTGAGAAGCTTTCACACTTTTCCCAGTTACCAAAAAAGATCCAGTTAGTGATTTTCCTACTCCCGTTTTTCTTCCCATGCACCTTGCGTCATCCATTTTTTTCTCGCATTTAGATTGAATAATGAAAGAAGAATCAAGAGACATAAACAAAAGGCGAGGGGTGCGAGAAAGCACAAGTCTGAAAATTGTTACCAAACAATATTATACTAACATTAACATACATAATTGAAAAAAATAAAAAATTCTAGTTTTGTTGGGATTTTTTTCTTTCTCCTACTTACCAAAAGTTGAAGTTGTTTTGGAGTACAGCGCCAAGTCTCTTCCTGTTTAGAGAAAATGAAGATTTGTGGATGAAATTTTTGTGAGAAAGAAGTGGAGGATGTTGAATTGCAGCAGAGCCAGTAAAGCAAGAGGAGGATGACACAGACGAAATCGCCATCATATTTCTAATTATTTAGGTTTTAATATGTGAGGGATTGCTGTTTTATCAGAGAAGTATTAGAAAATGGTTTTGAGGGAGGATTAATGGGGTGTGATGTCAGAGATGATGAGTAGATGGAGGAGTGGAGGAGTGGAGGGATTAAGTCTTGCTGTTATTTTGGTATTCAGATAGACCCAAAAATATATTTTGGTATTTAGATAGACCCAAAAATGAGGCACACATACTTTTGTGCATGGATAAGTTTCAACCTTTGCACTTTACATGTATGTACACCTGGGGTGCAGTTACTGTTGACAAGATTCTTTTAGTGTTTTGGGAGTTTCAGATTATCCCCGGGAATAAAGATCCTTTCTAGATTATAGAGATTTTTACATTTTAACCGTTTATTGTATATTATGCAGTCAATTTTTATTATGTACTATTTGTATTTAAATTTAAAATTAAAAAAATTTAAATAATTTATAACCGCACAATATACGATAAATAGTTAAGATGTGAGGATCCCTACAATTTGAATTCGAATGGAATCTAAATCCACCCCTGGGTAATGTGTTTCTTCTTTTAAAGGATCTATGGATAATGTTGACGAGACTAAATTTGTAGATCAAGTTTTTTTAAACTAAATGATATGTAAGTTGATGATTGAAATATTTCTTAAGTGTTGATTAACGTGCTTATTCTTATTAGTTACACATCATTTAGAGCAACTCCACCATTCAAAGTCCTCCTGGGCTATAGGCCCCAATCATCTAAAGTGACTGCTCAAGTGCATCTCCACCTATAAACCCATACAATTAATATTAGAATATTACCTTTTTTTTTTATAAAATAAAAAAAAAGATAACTTTTAGATAATAGTAAAAAATTGGTTGAAGTATTTGAGAAATATTTGAAATGTGGTGTAAGGTCACGTGATTTGGTATTTATAGAAAAAATTATAAACTTTCTTTATATATCTTTTACTTTTAATTAATTTTTTTTTATAATTTCTTAACTGTGGCTGACATTAGCGGGGCCTCATGCCACCTAAGCGCTGGGCTAGGCGATTTGGGTCTAATGGAATGTGGGGCTCTCTTGGAGCCTTTTTTTTTTTTTTTTTTGAAGAGATGTCAAAGCGGCTTCTTACTTCCCAAACGGATCTTCCTACATCTATATATAAATGCTGGTTTATTAAGAATACACAAGAAATGTACTTCAAACTATTAATTCATCGCCAGAGATGGCTTAGAACCAATAGTTCATTATCTAATGGATTTTTTCGTTCTAATACTCCGTCCGAGAGTTATCAGAAGGAGTTGACCCGTATCATCTTGACTTGGTTCTGATTTCTCTATTTTTTTTAAGAACACTGAGGAGGAACATATTTACTAGTTATAACATTGGCAATTGCCTGAATCTCAAGACGTTCTTCAAATATATGTCCTACATTCATTCGTGAATGCACTCCTAATGGGTTGAAGACCATATCAACAGGTCTTCCATCTTACAAATAAGGCATATCTAGACATGTTCTATTTCACTCCCTGATTGGGGTTCTTTTTACCCTTCCCTCACGGTACTACTTCACTATTGGTCACCCAAGAGTATTTAGCCTTGCTAGGGTGATTAAAAAAAAGGATCATCCATATAATATACAAAACGAAACTCCAGATATTTGATATCTTTCTCTTTGAATGAGATCTCAAACAACGCTGGTAAGGAGTCCTATTGAAACCAGGAAATATAGGCCTGCCTGCCATCCACACCAGAATAAATCTGGAATCAGATCGACCATTAATGTGGGGTTTTCAGTTACCAAATAGGATAGTCCAGTTCCTATAGAACCTATCACTAAAATACCCAAATCCACCCATATTAGGATTACTCGTTAATGGTTGATCAAGTTTGATGGATTTGCCCTCTGAACCAAAATACCCAACAAGCATTAGCTCTCCCTGAAAAGGAAAAGACATTTGTCTCACCCTCGCAGGATCGTGACCCTTTGTCCTGCGGATGGGGGGGTTCCACACGGGCTGGAGCTACTCTTAGTTTGCAAATTTGGTGCACCAATGTTTTCATGACTAAATTGTAACTGTCAAAATTCAAGTATGTAATATTTAAATTTTTTCTAAATATCTAAGGTGAATACACATCTAAGACTTCTTGTAACATTGGAAAGAGAGATATTATAAAACTAAGGGTGGTTAGCCGAACTCATTCATAGTGTGGCAATATACGTTTGATGAATCCATAACACTTTATATACAAATTTCATATTGTAAGAAACATGATAATCACTTACACTCTTATTTAGTTATCTCCATTTTTATTTATTTGATTTATTCAATATAATGATCATAATCACATACACTCTTATCTTGACACACTCCGCCCCAAAGCAAGGAATGATGGCCGTCACCGGAAGGTGACGTAACCAAAGTGCAAGTGATGTAAGGATGTGGATAAATTAAAACTGAAATAGAACTTAAATTAAACTACTAAAAATAGTGTGCTGAAGTGATAAAACTCAAAAGTTACAATGTTAGAGCATAGATAATAAATAGTGCAGTCAATGGCAAATGTACTTAATACATAACTGAGAAACAGTTCCTACTTAAAATAAGAATATGTCAGAACCGCCGGGTGATCCTCGAGTACCACTCGAACGTCTTCCACACGAACAAGATTATCTTTACTCACCACTACATGAGCCAAATAGCCTTTGCAACCTTTCCTCAGTAACCGTTTCGTTCTCATGGATGAAATGACTCCATGTTTCAGACCGCTACGTTCACCAACAAACGTGACAATAGGCATACCCGGTTGGTGAAAAGTAACAATCTTCTGATAACAATCCAAATTGGCACGATTATAATGTAACAAATCGATGCCTAAGATAACGTCAAAGTCAACAATATCTAAAAGAACAAGATTGGCAGGCATCATGACATCCTCAATAAGAATAGGACATCCTTGATACTCCTAACCAACATAACAAACTTCGCCACTAGGCATCGAGAACTCCAACTCAAAACCGAGGAGAGTGGGGTGAGGTTGAGTCTTTTGAGCAAACATATGGGAAATAAACTGAATGTGTAGCACAATAGTCAATTAATATTCTACCAAAATGGCCAAGAACATTCAACGTACCCATAATCAAGTCAGGGTTACTCTGCGCATCTTGAAATGTGATGTGATTGACTCGGCCCTGTGTTTGTTGTCTACTCTCACGACTTCTATTTCCCTGGTTCTAATTTCCTCGTCCCTGATTACCTCGACCTTGTTTGTCAGATTAGGCTGCCTGGTCGATGCACTGCTACTAAAAGCTCCCTCAAGACTCCAGAATTATCCCCCGGCATACCACTGTGGTCCGCCGCCCTAGTACAGCGTATATGGTGTATAGCCCCTTGATACTGTGTGTAACCACCCTGGTACTGTAGATAACCACCCTGATAATAAGGATCAGGTGGGTACTGGTACGCTCCTCTTGAATACTGAGCTACTTTACCCTAATAGTGAAAGTCACCGCTATAACTAGGGATGGGCAAATACCCATTGGTTATGGGTAACCGCGGTTACCCGTCCATTTAAATTAAATGGTTACGGTTATGGGTAACCGTTTAGATAAATAAACGGTTATGGGTATAACCGTTTACCCGCGAAGTGTAAATGGGCGGTTATGGGTATTAACCGCGGTTATAAACGGGTAACCATTTACCCATTTATTTGATGATGCCTTATGTTGATGCCTTATGATCCCAAGTCCAGTGCCATCAATTCCTGCACGATTCATTCTAAAGATTTTTAAGAAAAAAAAAATTCGAAATAAAGTCGAATTATTTGAGCTCATTTTTGGAATAAAGGAAAAGATATAGCAGTAAAATTACCATGTTGAGCAGCAATTAGACACGTGCGATAATCATTGAGCTTTTATGTTAGTGAGCGATCGCAAATCAGAAACATTTTTTCGTAATTGAAAGCTCACAATTATAAGGATTAAAAAATTAAAATATGAAAATGTACGATGAATTGACCTATAACGGTGTTTAATTGTCAAAAAATATATATATAAAACAATTTTTTTTTTTAATTTTCAAGTTGTTTTTTTTTTTGAACGAAATGATAGCGGAGTAGTTAAATGTAAACAGGTGAAAAATGGGTAATGGTAAAAAAAATAAAAATAAAAAAGATAAATGGGTTAAAAATGGTAAATGGGTAAACGGGTATTAAACGGTTACGGTTAAATGGGTATGCGGTTATGGGTATGGTTAACCGTTTATAAATGGTTATGGGTATGGGTATAACCGTTTAGGCAATTACCCAACGGGTAAACGGTTATGCGGGTATGAGCATAAACGGTTATGGGTAAATAACCGCGGTTACCCGCCCGCCATAACCGTTGCCCATCCCTAGCTATAACATGTCGGCGTGTATACACCAGGTTCTGCAATCTACTGCAGGGAAACTGCAGGTGGTAGAGTAAGAGGCTGAGGTTTCTGATTTTGAGGGCAATTATTAGCTCTATGCCCCATTTGTCTACACGTAAAACATTATATATTTCCAACTTTACACTCACCAAAGTGATGGTTATTACACCTGCGACAAAGCGGAGCATTAAAATTGCTACCTTTGATTATGAAAGTGTGAACCGCTTACAGACTTGTTGCCTCGCCAAGGAGTATTGAAATTCGAACCACCGCTTGATGATCTTAAACTATTACCACTACGCTTGAAATTCTGGGTCTTTCTAGGGCTAACAGAAAACTGCCCTTATTATTATTCTTCTGATTATTTTATCATCTTCCTCATCGTCATCATTATCATCGGGTGCATTTTCTGAATCCTCAACCCAAAGTAGAATCTCAAAGAACTTTTGATAGGTGAAGCAGGGAGTAGTAGTCGCCATAAAACATAATCGTTTGCAAGTCCCATTCTTAAAGTAATGAAGCATCTCCTTGGGATTTCCCACAATCTCAAGATAATACCGGGACAAGTCATTAAACTTTCGATGATACTCAGCGATCGACATCTTCCCTTACTTCAGGTTTGTGAATTCTTTTTTCTTTCGATCTTTATACTTTGGAGGAGTCAATCTAGCCTCAAACCGCTGCTTGAAAACATCCCAATCCATAGCCTCATGAGTAGATAACTAAAGCGACTCATGGTTCTACCATGATGCTGCTCCCAAACGAAGAAACCAGGTTGCCGTTTCGACCCATCTATCAGCTAAAGGTTTCCTTACCGCTGCATAACTCTGAAAGTCTTCTCAACATGATCGAGCCAAATTTCAGACTTCTCAGCCCCCTTATTGCAAAAGAGATTATTGATCTGGAGATGAGACACTATCTTTAAGGTAGTTCGCTATGGAGGACGAATGGAGGACTGAATAACACTAGCAATAGCTTCTCCAAGTCGCCCAAAATCGGGAAATTAGACTTGGAATGGCTATGTGGCTCTCTATGAGGTGTCCTGGTTCTGACATAAGAGAATAAAGAATTATTAAAACCTAAAGCCTAAATGAGGAATGCAGAACTGCCTAAACCTATGCTCTGATACCAACTGACATACCCCGCCCCAAAGCAAGGAGTATTGGCTGTCACCAGAAAGTGATGTAACCAAAGTGCAAGTCATGTAAGGATGTAGATAAATTAAAACTGAAATAGAAATTAAACTACTAAACAGAGTGTGTGGAAGTGATAAAAACCCATAAGTTCAATGTCAGAGCATAGATAATAACTAGTGCAGTCGATGGCAAATGTACTTAATACATAAATGGGAAACAATTCCTACTTTAGAATGAGAATATGCCAAAATCGCCAGGTAATCCTCAAGTGCCACAGAATAAGACAGCTATCTAGGACCTGAAGGGGCGAAAAACAAAAGGGTGAGTAGGCACAAAAATAAATATTTAATAAAACCATTTATCTTTCCGAACATACTAACCCCTCGCTATAAAACATGTATAGTTTCAAAAAATATCATATTACGTATAAGTATGAAAATTCGATGCATGCCAAATGTAAGTCCATAAGTATATCACAGAACAAAAGCTCAACAGCAATATGAATATGATCATGTGCTATAATCCATGCTAATATGTCAGTCGGAGTCACCTAATGTGACCTATATGAATGCACCTATCACTCATTAGTCATATGCTAACACACGAGTTGGAGTCACCTAATGTGACATATACAACAGGCTAGGTATAATAATAATAGTTCTAGTGCTACGATCACATGAAGCTAGCGCTATGCGCGGGTCACCTACGAGGTACGGTTGTGTTCGTGAGGACGAGAGGATCACGATGGTGGTAATTTTGGGTTTGATCTATGAGTGTTTGATGGTGGTCCTCTTCGTTGCAGAGAAGAGATAGTGACGGGTGAGGAGAGAGAGGGAGAAGATGAGAGAGAGTGATGATGGTGATGTTTGATTGGTTAAAAGGAATTGGGGGGGGGGAACAATTTCTGATTGGCGGAGAGATGTGAGGAGTGAAGTGGATTGGTTGGTGTGAAAACGATAGGGCACACATGACAATGTTAAAGAAGAAAAGTAGGATATAATTCGTACGACGTAATCCAATGAAATCTATCCAAAACAGTGTTTTCAACACTGTATAAATTATCACGTACTCGTAATGACAAGTATAATACAATTTTAATAGCGAGAAAAATAATTTAAAGCCAAACAAGTACATCCACGTCAGAATACATTTTTCCCAAAAGGATAAAATCGTCAAATTACACAATCGGGGAGAATTTCCTGGAAAATTTAGGGATGGATTGTCACATATCTAACTAGATAGTTAACATGTTTTGATTGTCTGACAAAAAACATTTTTAAAATGTAAATTATGTGGTAAGAAATTCTTGGATAGCCACACTATATTCATTCTTTTTATTCTCCCATCAAGTAATTAGGTCAATTAGTGAGAGATAGAGATAGAAACACATACAACTAGTGATATTGTATCCCGGTTGCTTATTATCTCAAGAAATCTTATTCTATGATGAAAATGTCATGATTTTGAACACGACACTAACAAACTCAAGGTGCGCACGAATATAGAACCCAATGAGCATATGACAAGCATAACATTGTATTAATAAAATGATAGGTTTTCTGATAAATAATATGAGTTATAGTACAACTATACTACATCGTGTTTTACGTATTGATCAACGGTAAATTAACACAATACAAATATAAACAGTAAACCCCAACGCAACCGTTTTCATCACCCGCCAAAATAGACCGTTAGGAAATTTGATTAGACTAACAAAAAGGCCCAAAATTGAGGAAGCAGTAGCAGTTACTTGGTCCGAGCCAGCCCAGACTAATCACCGCGAATCCTGTTGATTGTCAGGTGGAATGTGAGAGCAGAAATGGCGACTGTGGCGTTCGCGAGCCTAGCATCTCCGCCGTTCTCGTTGTCGCGGCGGTCTCCGTCGACCCACGGAAGATTCCGGTTCCTCCATAAATATCTGGGTTGGGGTCATAGATAAATCAAAAGGCCGACGAGTCTGAGCCCAAAACGGGGTCGTTGACTCCGTCGTCTTCGAGTGACTTGACTTACAAACTCTATGCAGGGCTCGGAGGTGTTGGGTATCTGGAGACGACGTACTTGACTTATCTCAAGCTCACAAATTCCAATGCATTCTGCCCCACCGGCCCCGGCAGCGGCAGCTGCGGCGACATCCTCAGCAGCGATTACGCTGATGTTTTTGGTACTCTCTTTAACTCCATATCGGAACCAATTCAAATTTTTTATCACCCAAAACAAGAAAAAGTGAAAATTTCGATTGGACTTTTGTGGATTGGAAATGAATTGCATTGCACGCAAGGTGTTTGATAAAAGTTCCCTTTTTGGCTTTCCCAGGTGTTCCTCTTCCGCTGATCGGAATGGTTGCTTATGGGTTAGTTACTACTCTGGGTGTGCAGCTTTTGAGTGCAAAGAAGTTGCCTTTTGGAATTGATGAATCTAATGCTCGCTTAGTTTTGCTTGGGACTTCAACTTCCATGGCAGCTGCTAGCGCATGCTTTTTGTACATTCTTAGCACAAATTTTGCGGGAGCTTCTTGCTCGTATTGCTTGTTATCCGCTCTGCTCTCTTTCACCTTGTTTTTCATCACCTTAAAGGTGAGCTTTTGGATATTGTTCTTTTCTCTCTTTGATTTGATGTTGTTAATGGCAGTGATTTAGTATTCGGGTTTATTGAAATATAGGATTTTGGGTTGGAAAACGTACAGAAGGAAGTGGGTTTGCTGTTTTGTGTAGCTAGCTTGGTGGTTGTGACTCTCAACAGGTCATATAGTGCTCTTCCACCTGTGCCCTCAAGGTAATTAACGTAACTCGTATTTCTTTTTTTCTTTGCTTTTCGGTTTTTTGGATGTGTTAGTTTGGCAAAGCTATTGATGGGTGATTAACGTAACTCGTATTCTGCTTTGAAGCTCAATCTTCTTGGATTATGCACCTGCCCTTCCAACTAATTTGATAGAGGAGGAAATTGAAATATATATTTATAGCAAGTGGCCCTTTACTATAGTGGTGGAAAGGTGTTGAACCCTTGCATTACGACATAGGTTCAACCCCTATTGGTGGCTAACCTAATAAAATCTATAGTTTGACAAAAAAAGAAATATATATTTATAAGAGTAGTAGTCAGAGTGGTAGGAAATAGTGGAGATGGATAAACTAAAATGTTATGATGACTTTCATTACAGTTAAAAGTGTAAATCATAAGTAATATATAATAGGTTTGATGCTCACAGCATCAAGGTAGCTGTGGTTTCCTTTATTTTCTATTTTCTTCACTTTTGTTAATTTTTGTTTAAACGGGAATTCAATGGTCATTGATATGAATAGATCATTCACTGTGTAGTCTATTGTATTGAGTCTAAAGATGCTGCCTTCTTGGCTATTTATGTAGATGAAATTAATATTTTTTTTTCTATGTGTATTGACCTGATAGCCTTATCTTAAAATCCCCTGCATTTCCCATGGTTTTGTTGCTCAATATGAATCACCTAGTCAATATTTAACGGATTGGAATGCTCACAAATTTCATATTGGTAGATTTTGCCTGCTGGTTACTTTTATTTTGTCTATTTTCTGTACTTATTGTCCTGATATTTTCCTTGTTACATATTTTATGTTAACAGCCCGTCTGAAATTGATCTTCCGTATTTTTCAACTGAGATAACAACACCGTCAAGTCCTTTTGCTCTATCTCTTGCAAAGCATCTGAGTGCTATTGGTGCTAAAATGTATGGGGCTTTCAGGTTCACACTGTGTTGAACAAAAGCAGGTACTTAGATCTTAAAGTTCCTAATTAAATTTGATTCATTCATGAAGCTTTTCTTTCTATCATCACTTTTAGGTTTCTCCCTAGGTTCTTCGGAAGAATAATGTGTTGAAAGAAGGACGGTAGGACTCAAGTTGACAGCAGCACTCAAGTTGCATCTGCAACTCTCCAGCTGGTGTTGAGTTGTAGCCGCCACTTTCGGGTTGCTTGTAACTAGAGAAAATCAATCAATCCTTTGTAACTTGTACGTAGGGTTTGCTGTCTTATATGTACTAGGGCTAGTTCTGTTATCCGTTAGTTTCTTCAGTGGCATGTTGCCCTAGTTTATCCAAAGGCTTTCAGCCTTGCTCGGACTCTCTATAAGAGTCCTCACTTGTAATTCAAACATATGATGAAATATACAACCAAAAGTTTAAACTAGATTTCAATATGGTATCAGAGCAAGAACCTTAATCGGTCGGCCTCTGAATAATTCACCATTGTATTCCTTCTTCTATCCCTTAAACAATGGCAGAAGAAAACCCTATTATTTCAGAGGTCACTAGTTCCTCTACTTTATCTCCCAGTATAGTTCATGGTGAAATCAATCTTAACCAAAAGCTGTGCTCCGTATTGTTGAATGAATTCAACTATCTCCCTTAGTCTTGGGCTGTGACTCTTGCTCTAGGAGGAAGATCGAAGTTGGGATACATCAATGGTAACATTGAACCTCCTGCAACAAATTCTACTTCGTACGATGCATGGCTATGCAATGACCAGTTGGTCATGTCTTAGGTCCTTAACTCCATGGAGCCCAAATTATCTGAGCTTTTTAGCTACTAAAAAACTTCACATCTGCTTTGGGAAGCCATCAAAGAGATGTATGGAAGCCAAAATAATGCTGCTCGAGTTTTTCAACTAAAGAAAAACCTTGCCAGTCTAAAGCAAGGTGACCAAGCATTTGTTCAACACCTTGGGAGCTTGAAGACTATGTGGAACGAACTTGATCTATATCGTCCACATACTACTGATTCCGCTGTACTCCTAAAGAGAGCAGATGAAGACAAGGTTTTTCAATTCCTATCTAGTTTGGGATCTGAATATGAAGATCTTCGCAGCCATCTTCTTATGACACCTGAACTCCCTTCCTTTATAAGTGTATGCCATGCTATACAACGAGAAGAAACCCGCAGGAAAGTAATGGAGGTTGATATCAAGCATAACTCATAGGGGGGCATTCTCAATCAACCATAAGTTTGGAGACAAGCAGTAGTTCAAAGGAAAAAAATTTGAGTGGCGTGAATGGAAGTGCACCTACTGCAATGGAGGAGGGCATGTGAAAGAGAAATGCTGGATTCTACATCCAGAACTGAGACCAAAGTTCAAGAAAGAGACCAGGCCCTTAAGAAATGCCAAGGGCCCCAAGGCCTACCATGTAACAAGCACACAAATCGATGAACTGGTAAACTTCACCTCTAATCCAACTGCCTTGATTAATGAGTTTGCTAATTATATCCAAAGGAGAAGAGAAAGTCTTGAAAGAGAAGACAAAGCCACTAAAACTCCCACAGACAAAGCCACTAAGACTCCCACAGCTTTACTTGGCCAGTTTGCTGGTTTTTTGGCAAATTCAAAAAGTGCGCAGTAAGAAAATATCCTAAGTATAATATGTGCTCTTTCTACAGCTTTTAATATAAATAATTTGCATGATTGTTGGATTATAGACTCAGGTGCCACTGACCATATGACCAATAAGTCTTCCACCTTACATAATTTTAAACCTTTCCATGAAGCCGAACGTGTGTCTATAGCTAATGGTAATGGGGAGCGTGTCTTAGGGAAAGGGAAAATTAGTTTAATGAGCAATAAGGTGAAGTCCACTACACTGTTTGTTCCTTCTTTTCCTTTCCAACTCCTGTCAGTTGGAAGAATCACAAATACCTTTGATTGCCTTGCAATTTTCTCCCCTCATAATGTTGTTTTTCAGGATCGAGTCACCAAGAAGAAGATTGGTGAAGGGTTCTACTTGAATGGACTGTACTATTTGTCAAAAAATGTTCCTGTTGTCCAAGAACCTACTGTCAGCCTAAGCATCGCACAAGAACACCAACTTTGGCATCAACGTTTAGCTCACCCCTCACAACCAGTTCTGTCCACTTTGTTTCCAAGTATTTGTAAACATCCTCATGATTGTGAAACATGTCAACTTTCAAAAGCCACTAGGCTGCCTTTTGTAACATCCAAGTCCAGAACCAGTAGGTCTTTTGAAATAGTTCACTCTGATGTATGGGGTCTGTCTATAACTGAATCTATTGAGGGTTATAGGTACTACGTTACCTTTGTTGATGATTACACTAGGGTTACATGGTTGTACCTTTTGAAGTTTAGGAGTGAAGTGTTTGATGCTTTTAAGGATTTTCACAAGCTTGTTACAAATCATTTCTCTGCTAAAATACATACATTAAGGTCAGACAATGGCTCCGCGTATACATCCAATAACATGTCAAATTATTTAAGCACACATGGCATCATGCACTAAACCAGTTGTGTGGGTACACCACAACAAAATTGTGTAGCCGAGAAGAAGAATCGAGATTTATTGGAAAAAACTTGATCTTTAATGTTTCAAATGAATGTGCCAAAAAGGTTTTGGTCTCAAGGAATTCTTGCAGCCACCTACATAATCAACAGGTTGCCAAGCAGTGTTTTGAACTCTAAGTCCCCGTATGAGGTCATGAAGGGAAGAATCATTGATCTCTCACACCTTAGAATATTTGGATGCACATGTTATGTGCATACTCAGGCAGCTCACCGAGACAAATTGGAACCTCGAGCAACCAAGTGTGTGTTCATGGGCTATTCCAGCTCCCAGAAAGGTTACAAGTGTTACAATCCAAGTACTCACAAAATAATTGTATTCAGAGATGTGAGATTTGATGAGTCCACCCCCTATTTCAGCAAGGAATCAGCTGAAGTGCATGAGGAGGAGACACTCTTGGACCTCTTTCCTTTGCCTACTCCAGCCGAAGTTCATGAGTGCAACTCACTATTGCCATCCAATGATACCACTGCTGAGCATGAAATCAGCAATAATGTCACTGAATCAGGACCAACTCAAGACCCGAGTTAAGGAGCAATGCAACCTAGTCCAAGGAGAAAGCCTACCAGAGCTCGACATCTTCCCTCCAGATTCCAAGAATATGTGACTTACACTGCAAGACACCCCATTTCGAAGGCAATCACCTATCAAAACTTGTCTCAGTCTCATGTTTCATTTCTAAGTCAGCTGTCAGCTGAGCTCAAAAAGCTTCCATGAAGCCAAAGAGAATCCAGTGTGGCAGCAAGCTATGAGTGACGAACTCAAGGCTCTAGATGACAGCCAAACTTAGAGTGTTGTCAAACTATCAAAAGGAAAGAAAGCTGTAGGAAGCCGCTGGATCTACAAAACTAAATTTCATTCTGATGGTACGATTGAAATGCATAAAGCGAGGCTAGTAGCTAGAGGATTCACTCAAACTTATGGCATTGACTACAAGGAGACATTTGCCCCTGTAGCCAACATGAACATTGTGAGAGTTCTCCTTTCGGTGACAGTGAACCATGAGTGGCCATTGTTTCAAATGGATGTGAAAAATTCATTTCTTCACGGAGATTTGGAAGAAGAAGTGTATATGAAGCTACCACCTGGTCACTCCCAAGAAAATGATCCTAATATGGTTTGTAAGCTTCATAAAGCCATATATGGACTCAAACAATCCCCTCGTGCATGGTACTCCAAACTCAGTTTAGTTCTTGAGGTTGCAGGTTTCAAAAGAAGTCATGCTGATTCATCCGTATTTGTTCGAAATGGTATAGTTGGCAAGCTTGTTGTGCTTATATATGTCGATGATTTGATTATTACCGGAGACAACATTGATGAAATCAATGCTCTTAAGAAATCCCTTCATCAACAATTTGCTATCAAGGATCTGGGACCCCTCAAATACTTCATTGGGATTGAAATGGGAACCTCTAGCAAATGCCTGTTCCTAAACCAAAGGAAATATGTGCTTGATCTTCTTGAAGAAACCAACATGCAAAACTCAAAACCTGCTCGAACTCCTCTTGCCAGCCAGCTCAAGCTAGACCTTGAAGGTGATCCCCTTACTGACCTAACCACCTATCAAAGGTTAGTGGGAAAATTAATCTATCTCACTATAACAAGGCTTGACATTGCCTATGCCGTGAGCCTCATCAGTTAGTTCATGCATTCACCAACCACATTTCACTGGAACATTGTCAAACGATTACTCAGGTATCTCAAGGGATTAGTGTGAAGGGGCATCTTAATGAGAAAAAATGGTCAATGCAACATTATGGGCTACACCGATGCTGATTGGGTAGGTAACTCACTTGATCGAAAATCTACCATTGGTTTTTGTACTTTCGTTGAAGGGAGCCTAGTCACTTGGAGAAGCAAGAAGCAATCGGTAGTTGCTAGGTCGAGCGCCGAAGCTGAGTATCGCGCTATGGCATCCACAACCTGTGAACTAATCTGGTTAAAAGGACTCCTATCCGATCTAGGCTTTCCCAGCACACAACCCATGCTACTGCACTGTGACAATCAAGCTGCTATGCACATAGCCTCAAATCCTGTGTTCCATGAAAGAACAAAGCACATTGAAGTTGATTGTTACTATATCCGTGCCTAAGTTCAATCCAAAGTCATTCAAACTGTGTTCACACGCAGTCATGATCAACTTGTAGATCTTTTTACTAAAACCCTAGACTCTACCCAATTTCAAAGGTTACTGTGCAAGCTAGGATCGATCAATCCTCTCGATCCAACTTGAGGGGGAGTGTTGAAAGAAGGACAGTAGGACTCAAGTTGACAGCAGCACTCAAGTTGCATCTGAAACTCTCCAGCTGGTGTTGAGTTGCAGCCGCCACTTTCGGGTTGCTTGTAACTAGAGAAAATCAATCAATCCTTGGTAACTTGTACGTAGGGTTTGCTGTCTTATATGTACTAGGGCTAGTTCTGTTATCCGTTAGTTTCTTCAGTAGCATGTTGCCCTAGTTTATCCAAAGGCTTTCAGCCTTGCTCGGACTCTCTATAAGAGTTCTCACTTGTAATTCAAACATATGATAAAATATACAACCAAAAGTTCAAACTAGATTTCAATATAATGTTATCCATTAAGATGGGCTCCCAACTAATCTTTCCATACTTCGATAAACATTTTGAAAAATAAAGTTATCTTCTATGTGTTAGGACTTTTAATGTATCATGTTTGCTTTGTGCATCGTGCAGATGTTTGGAGGTGAGGCAGCGAAGTTGTTGAATTATGTTGAGTGCTTCCCTGGTGGATTTAGGAAATGAACTATAATGCAATATGAATGCTTTGATGTCGGAATTGAAGGTTTTCCTGCATGGGTGATGAATGGGCAGGTGAGAAATACCATCATAGATCACTCAATATTTTCAGTCATCCTCAAATATAAACTGTCATGCAAACCTGCTGTAATTGCAATACTCATCCCATCTATGAAGATTTACTTAGTTCTCATAAAGTTTGGCGCTTCTTACAGGTTTTGAGTGGAGAAAAAGAGTTGACGGAGCTTGCGCAAGAATTTGGGTTTGATTTGAAAGAATTCAGTCAGCCTCCGTAGATTCAGCCATGGCGTTTTGTATGGCATCACACGTAAAGATGATAGAAAAATTCTTCTAATTTGCAAGTTTCAAGACTCTTCAAATATATTCTTCCACAAAATTAGCTGTCTCATACAGTTCTATATGCTTACCAAAACTCCCCCCAAGAACGGAAAGATCTTGTGTTACACCGAGTGTATACACCGGGTGACACAATAGAATTTCTCGACAATAACAGAGTAGGGTTAGATGAGACATGCCATCTTTGGGCCGCCTATTTTGAAAGTGGACTTTGGTATTGAAAATGGGCCATAAAATCAAGCCTAGTTTAATATGAATAACATAGGGCTGGAAAAAAAATCCCAAAAATCTCAAACCGATCCAAAAAATTTTCGAAACCGAACCGAAAAAATTCCAAACTGAAATTCCTGAAAATTTTGGTACCCAATACCGAACCGATCTCAAAATTTTGGTACGGGAATTGGTCTCAAGTTTTTGGGATTTCAGTAATCTCAAATTGAATTGAAATATATATATATATATATATATATATATAATTTAATTTTTAAATATATATTTAGAATTTTAATAGCCGTCGGATTCTGTTGAGATTTAATCTCAATCGCTGAATATAAATCAAAGTTATCAAACCCAGTCTCTGACTTTCTCTTTCGGTCTCTCGACACTCACCTCACCTCACCTCAGTATCTTCTCCCACATCTTCTCGTCGATTTGCCCTCCTCCCATATCCGTCGCCTGAATCCCGAATCTACCCACACCAGTCCTCATTCCTCTCAGTCCTCACTCCTCACCTGAATCGCGCCTTCACCCACTGTCCATACCACCCGAATCCAGCTTTTGAATCAAGCTCTCGGTCTCAGTCCGCATTCTTCCTCATTGCAAAAGGTAAGAAATTCCTGCAATAAACTTAACCAAAGTTCATACAAATTGTTTGATTCCAAATTTGATTAGGGATTTTGAATTTGGGTTTGCTTTACACAGCATCCTTTTTGGAATATAATTGTGGGCAATGTGTGTATTTGTTAAGTAGTTAAAACTTAAAATTGATAGTTAATCTGGAAATTTATTAGTCATGACTCATGTGTTGATATTATGTTTCAAATTAATAAATGGTCTTGCTCATTTCGTGGTGTTTCATTTATAGGTGGTGTTGTTCTTTTAGTTTGTTCTACTCGGTGCAGTTCCATTTCCCAAACACGTTCCCCAGTTGAAGCGGCTAGTATGTTCTACTTAATTTATTTTGAAACCTTGGCTTGTAACTAATTTTTTTCACTTTTGGATTTGTTAATTTATGTTTGTTGCATGCATTTGTAGTAGAATAGGCAGATTGTTAATTTATTTTGATGATCACTTCGCTGCACAGCCAAGATATGCAGTGCAGATTTGCTATTTTGCACACTACACAGGCACAACCAAGTTATAGCCCCACCAAATTTTGATCACTGCACAGCCAAGATATGCAGTGCAGATTTGCTATTCTGCACACTGCACAACCATAACCAAGTTATTATAGCCCAAAAGCCCAAAAATATTTCCGGATTCCCATTGTCCCGAAATACCAAAACTATTTCGGGATTTCCGAAAATTGGGATTCTCGTAAATTTGGTTTGGGATCAGTCTTGAAATTGGAAATCCCGAAAATTTTAGTTTGGGAATCGGGACTAAGGTTTCGGTTTGGTATCCCATACCAAACCACCCCTCACAACCAAACATGTAGGGCAGTACAACACTACTAGCTAAAAGCTAAACCTAATCGGACAAAGAGCTTACGTATGGACTTTCTCAAAAAGAATAGGATTCTATTCCCTCATAATCTTCTCTCTTTTCCTTCCTTCTTCTCATACTTTCATTTTTTTTCTTTACCTACCTACAAAAAAAAAAAAAAAAAAAAAAAAAAAAACAATATAAGATGTTGACGTGGCGAATATAAAGAGAGAAATCTCATTGGATGAGATCATGTATGCTTTGGAAGCTACCAAACCTTTGTAAAATTTTTTTGAGTTACTAAACAAATGTTGTAAGATCTCACTTTACCCAGGGGGTGAGGATCATGTAAGCATTACATGTACATTTCCACCTCTAATTAGCACGAGGCCTTGTAGGAGCTCATTGACTTCGGAGTTCGTCGGAACTCCAAAGTTAAGCGAGTTTGTGCAAGAGCAATCTCAGGATGGGTAATCCACTGGGAAGTTTTCATGTGAGTTCCTAGAAACAAAACCTCGAGGGTGTGGTAGGGGCCCAAAGCGGACAATATTGTGCTATAGCAGAGTTGAGCCCGGGCCGAGATGTGACAAATGTTATGGTCACTTGTACACATGTAAATTGATCTTGACTCTTCATGTATACTAGACATTAGATGCACCAACGACCAGTCTGTTGCTTGTCATATTGACGTTAATACTACTCAAATTGCCAATTAAGCATTCTTTCATCATGATTATTAATGTTGAAAGGTCTAACATGCATCGACAATCATTTGCACGTGTCTTATTCGTGTGTTAATGCTCAAAATTTGCAAGTTAACAAACTACATACTAAAGCTTTAGCGGGCTTGGAATGTGGACTGTAATGAAATGGACACGTAGATGTAAGTAGTTCACCTCTAAAAACTGAGTTACATCCATTGTATTGCACGAATTCTATTAATTGCAAAACTAAAAACCAACACACAACTAATACATTAATTCTCTCTCTCATTTTTTGTCTGATCCCCTTATTGGAGGTTTTTACCCCTTTATATAGGCCATCAGGGTACGTTTGGTATGCGGGACGGGACGGAACAGGGTGGGACGAGGCGTTCCGTCCCTCGTTTGGTACGCCTAAAACGAGTGGGACAAGGCGTTCCGTCCTGTCCTGTTCCGTCCCGTCCCGTTCCGTTTCGTCTCATCTCGTCCCGTCCCGTCTGCGTACCAAATGCACCCTCAGTGAACCCCTCAGTCATGGGTCCTTTCTACTTGGCATTCAATGCGCTGCCTACATAGACTAGCTTACTAACATCTTATCACCTACCATCCAGACATTCGACGGCGAAGTGATGGGTGTCCAGTTAAGATAGCACACATTCACATTGTAAAGCTGACTAAGCCTCCGGTCTGCCTCGATTGTCAAACTCAACTTCTTCAAGCGCATTCCAACTTACTTTTCGTTTCAATCCTAGGTCCCTGTTGTTGAATTTGGGTCGCTAAGTGCCTTGATTGATGTCTGAGTAGACCTTCCCTTAGAGATTTGTGTCATAAAGTTGTTAGTCTACCCACGTGCCCTCGGCGGTTGACAAGCCTTTCGTATACCTTGGTCAGTCGGTCAGTCGGTCGGTCAGTGTTCGACAATCCCTTCAACGCTCGGACGTGTTCCTTTCCAAGCCCTTTGGACCTTGGGCTTCTTGGTCTCCCATGGCCTTTGACTTTGCCTTGGGCTCTTCGTGATTTCTTTCTAGGTTGGCACCTTTGGGTGGGCCTAAAAGTGTCCAACATTAACATCGTGTAGCACCAAATTAATTTTTGTTCTATCAAATTATTAATGATTATGAGCCTCATATGCATCAACCATTAAATCAACCTCCACGCATGCCATATCACAATCCCAATTACCAAATTAGCAATTTTTATTCTTTAATTAGCCAAGTAGATTAAGGCTTGACCACATGGCCACGCCATAAACACTCTTACTAGTTCAACCCTTGAAAGACTATTTATCCTCCCCTATTTCTATCTTTGGACCCACCCTCCACTAAAACTGCCCATCCATTCTATCGAAACCCTAATTTAATCAACAGAACGCCAACTCAGCAATCAGACACCCAAATAGCTCCAATAACGGAAGATCCGTCCGAATATTCCATTCGCCCCCTTAATTCCTGAGCCAGTCACGAAATAATACCGCTTGTCGTCGGCTACATAATTCTCTCTCATCCAACGCCATTGACCCCCTCATCCTCCCTTCCCACTTCAAAATTCTATCACTATTCCCCTCACTTTCTCGCCATCCAAACAGGCAACAAGAAAGTAATAGTAAACAGAAAGAGAAAAAAAAAATGCATACTCAAATCTCCGATTCGGAGCAGCAGGAACTCATCGAGAAGCTCGACATCTTCAGGATCAGGGGACGTGACAAACGCGGCCGCACCGTCCTTCGCATCATCGGCAAATTCTTTCCAGGTATTTTAGGGATCTTCTGAGATTGCTTTTTGTTGAAAGCACTTCTCTTTCAGAGCGCTTGTGCTAGAATTGATTTTATTAAAAATACCTTTGACTTTTTTTTTATCAAAAGTTCAAGCGATCCTGGAAGTGCTTTTTGAAGAAGCCCGTGCTTCTCCAGAAAGTGCTTTTGTGACCCATAACGTTTTCTGTCAATTTCAAAGCGCTTTTAGCACTTCAAAAGATTATCCCCAAACAGATTCTTAATTATTCTTCGTGATCAACAAGTTATCCTTAATTTATTTTAGTTTTCTGATTATCTGATTTTTTTCATTGTCGTATTATTTAGCACGAATTGTGAGCGTTGATGCTCTGCGGAAGTATTTGGAGGAGAGAATATTCCCAGAGATCGAGAGAAAGCCGTTCGCTGTGCTGTACGTGCACACCGGAGCTCAAAGGTGCGAGAACTTCCCCGGAATCTCAGCCGTCCGATCAATCTACGACGCCATTCCGATCGGCGTCCGTCGGAATCTCGAAGCCGTGTATTTCCTCCACCCCGGCCTCCAGGCCCGCCTCTTTCTCGCCACCTTCGGCCGCTTCTTTTTCACAGACGGGTAAATAATTGATTGATTTACTTGAACGGAAAAGGCGCATGCAAGCATTTTTCCTGTCATTTGTACTAACGTGCGCTTGTGGTGCGGCGCAGGGTTTACGGAAAGCTGAGGTACGTGAGCAGGCTCGACTATCTGTGGGAGCACGTGAGGAGGAGCGAGATTGAGGTGCCTGATTTCGTGTACGATCACGATGAGGACTTGGAGCACCGTCCGATGATGGACTACGGATTGGAGAGCGATCATCCGAGGGTGTACGATGCGCCCGCGGTTGATTCGCCTGTGTCGACGTACTCCATGAGATGCATCTCTTAGCTAGTCGTAATAATTGACAAGTAGTTTTTTTTGTTCTTCTCGCCTTGTTACAATTTAGTGGTTGATTAGGATAAATGTGGTTGTATTTAGGTAATATATATAAATTCAAAAGGATTATTATATTAACACCTCTCATATTATTAAATAAACTTCACCTACTTAATACATCGTACATTTACTTTTTCAACTAAAAATTATCTTAAACACACTCCACATAATTTTCCATAATATTCTCACATCCCACAGTGTCAACATACACCCCACATTCTTTAAATTTTATTATATTAAAGTTTCTGTTAGTCAATGCATCTGTTACCTTAAATAAAACACTATAAAAAATTGACCTGAGCTTATATTCTTGCTTATGTGGTTTTCATTATTTTCCATGGAATGATCTTTCGTTTCCTACTTTTTGTCCAACAAATAGTTTTGCTACTTTGGCTGAATTATATCCTCTCGGTGACTCGTGTTAACATAGAGGACTAGGTGTTGGCATCTTGTTTGGGATGATGGTATTCACTTGCTTTGTTTAAATACCGATTTAGCCATAAAGATCATTTTTTATTAGAGCTCATAATTTACTAATCTATCTAAATGTCAAATCCGAAAAAAAATCGGTTCTGCAATCATGCCCATCCTAAGAAATAAACAGCAAGCATGCTTAAAAAAATTAGCAAAAGAAAAAAAAAACACTACTAAACAATCTCAAAGAAGATTTGAATATTTCAGAATATATTTTTACCTGTTATGTTGCAGAATACTAAACAGTTAATAAAAAAAACATAATGACAAGACGTTATGAGTGCAAATGTGTACAAAATTATAAATAAACTTACGGATAGTTTTAGGATTTTATTTTTCATGATTTGAGGTGTGTGAAGAAAATAATTGCTTTTTTATAGGTTTTTTTATAGAAAAAATAGGGCTTAAACAATCATTTTATACAAGTCATTTAACATTAAATATTAAGTGGAGTGTATTTAATAATTTGTGGGCTGTTATTAAAAAAACCCATCCAAAATTTCAATTTTTGGTCCGTTAAATTATAATAAAATTGAAAAATTAACAACTAAAACCAAATTGGTCCATCGATCATCACTCAAATTTTATAAATTCAAAGGAGTTTTGTCGTGAATGTTTGTAGTTTACAACCTATGTGCTACGATTTGAAAAGGAAGTCACAAAATTAAAGAAACCGAAGTCTAAAGAGAGGGCGCGAAATTACTTATTTTTCAAGAAATTTAAGTTATGTGTTCTTCATTTTGATTCAGTTTTAACCAACAATAAGACTCAAACTCAAGAACAAAAACCTAGAAATGATAAGTTGCGAAAATTACGATCTTCAATCAAACTCTTCCACCAATTTTTATGGTTTCTATTGCGTGTTAAGGATGACAACAAGTTCAAGCAAGTGTCGTCATAGGATGATTGAGAAATTAGGCTGAGGGGAGAAGAGAGTGGAAAGGGGTGGGTGAGAAAGTGTTGACATGTGGCTCGATATACATATTAGTCAATTACTTCGTATCTATTATCCTTGTTTTTCTCTCCAACACAAACTTGTTTATGACTTTACAAATTAGAAGGGAAACCATTTGTTTTGTAATACAAGGAGCTCAAGTAGAAATAATTTGTGAGACACTCTTTGTATACATTTGTTATCTCAATCAGTTAATAAATTGACAGTTATTTCTTTCATTTTATTTGTTCCATTTGGTGCTCTAGTACAAGAAGGAGGAGGGGAATCTGATTCTAGAAATGCATTACATTACCAATTACACGTAAAGATTAGAGTTCAACAAAGAAACAGATTATCCATAATAACATCAATAAACCGCACGCTTACACATCGGATAAACTAGATTGATGATTTTACACTAGTTTCATAGCAGAGGATTCTGCAAATCACTCTTCATGAGAAACCGGATATTCCGCCTCCGAGAGATGCAGAAAAATGCGTCTTCATTCGCTGTCAGCAATATCCCTGTCAAGTGTTGAGAAATAATTAATAACACACAAATCCTAGTTTTTCCAAGTGAAACACTATCAGTACACAATACTCAGGGGAATAATCATGCTCTCAATCTACCTCCTGAATCGCGATACAACTTTTTCAGGTCTCAATTTGTTTACATTTTCGATACAGCCATTCGGTGTCTATAGAAGATTGTCATAACATGAGCACTAAATCATGGGTTTGTCATCGCTGGAAACCTACAATTCTTTGAGCTGAATGATAATGTTCTTTAGGAGAAAGACCGCATGAACTAGCGTTGTTAATGATACCGAAAATTGCTTATCTGCTATCACATTCTGAAGATGAAATTCAGTTGAAAATCCAAAGCACTTGTTGTTTCGCCGAGTGGCAAAACCAAAAAATTGGTGAGCATGTAAACAGTAAACATTTCACATTTTGACAAGAATAAAGCATATCACACTTACATTAATCAGTCAGCAAGCCGATGCCGACGGAAATCAGGAACAGGGCGGAGCCAACTGGATGGTGGATGGAGCATTTTGTTACAGCCGGACAAGGCATGTACGTCCCGAATGATGCCACTCTCTAGCATGAACACGCGAGCGTTACACCCTTTTGATCCCCCAATTCCGTGTAAATGAGGAAGCTTTTGATCGGTGAATAAAATGCAATTTCCCTTCACTCTACCAAAGTCTCTGGTGGAGACGGCGAAAGACCCATCATTGCTCAAAATAAACATTTGATCTCCCAAGTTTTTCACATCAACCCACCTACCCCATTCTTGATCCAGCCTATAAACTTTAAAATCAACAGCCTCGCCGTCAACAGAAGCGGCGAAAGGATGAGGAGGAGCTTGAAAATTAGGGCCAAAAACACTAACATTTTCATTCTCAACATTGTGCTCTGGGAACCTTTCCACTTCACACTTGTCCAGGTACCGATCAACCACGAAGAGATCGCCACAAGACTCGACCAAATGCTTCCGCCCGCCAAACCCACATAACGGAGGCGAAAATTGGATCACATTCAAATCAGAATTGACCCATGAAATTGTTCCCCATCTATCAACAACATAGCATTGACCCTTATACACAATAAGATCATCATAGTGTGAGTTTTGTTCATCCACATGGGTCCATTTCTCATCCCCGAATCTCAAGAAACCCAACTTTCCGCCATTGCAAATCATAAAAATACCACAATCATTCAACTTCTTTGCATCCATGACTACCACTTTGTTCACACAAGCCGTAACAACATTGATACTATTCCTAAACTGCAGACTATACGATTTTCGCAATTCCACCATCTTAAAGTCCAACAAATTGAATTCCTTTGAAGAGTTAGATGCAGGGGAAAACCTGAGTGGCTTATTACTGATTGGATGCAGCAATCGCAGGTCCCCGGAACTCGACTCCTCAAACTTCACCACCCACGGTTTTGACGAATGGGGTTTTTCGTCGACGAGCGATTCCATCCGAAAGACTTTGATTTGAAAGAGTAGAGCTTTGGGTTGAGTCTGCAGAACTCCGCCATCCGCCGCGGCGGGAGGGGAAGAGAAGCTGAGGGGCAGAGGAGGGGTAACGGGTTGCTGAAAAGGGAAGACGGAGGAGCGCCATGTCTTGCAGACGCTGCGAAATCGGAGAACGTCGAGGCGGTTGTCGAGGCGGTTTCCGATTGCCGGCCATAGCTCCTTTGGAAGATCGGACCACTCCTTCTTCGTCTCCATCTTGATTGACTTAGGAGAGCTGAGAATCAACGGAAAAATGGTTGTTTATCTTGGTGTGGTCCCACCACACTAATTCGCGCCCTTTTATTTGTCAAATTCTTATTGGACAGGAATTTCAGTTTGTCAACAAATAAGAAAAATCTCAGATTGTCTGATATGACAGGTCGGACAATAACTGAGTCCATATCCACTTTGTTCTCCAATCAAGCTGTTTAACAATGATTAGGCGAGTTTGTCAGATTTATTTAAATTTTACTTTATTATTGTTATTTTATTTTCCCTCCTTTAAATTGTTGATTCCTTATTATAATAAGATCAAATTTATGAAATATAGGGTGCGTTTGGTACGTGGGATGGGACGGAATGGGATGGGACAGACGCGTTCTGTCCCACGTTTGGTGCGCTAAATTATGTGGAACGTGTTGTCCCATGGAACGAAAATGGGTTAAATTTTGGTGCCACCTCCTTCCCCTGGAACGGGTTGTTCCATCTCGTGGAACACAAATTATAAATTTTTAAGACAAAAATATCCCTTTCCTTTTTCAATAATTACACCGTCTATATACTCCTACCACAAAACCCTACTATCTTTCTCTTATCTCTATCGCTGTGAACCTGCATCTCCCTTCGCAACCTTCGTCGTCTTCCTCTTCCGTGTCTCCGTGAACTTTCCTTTGCATCTCCATTCCAGGTTCGATTTGGTCTTAATATCGTGTAGCCTCTCGGTCTCTACGGTCTCTCTTTCTTTGTATTGTGTAGATCTCTTTCGGTCTCTCTTTCTCCGTTCCAGTCGATTTGGTCTTAATATCGTGTAGCCTCTTGGGTTAATTTCAATTTCAAAATTTTAATTTGATCGATAGCTTCCGTATTATTGTGAATCCTTTTGCCTCCAAAGACCAAAGCTGCGGCTAAATTTTTCTTTCATTTTATTATTATGTTTTTTTTCCAGTCTTCATACCACTTTTTGGAGGGTTGCAGTCGAAAACCACATGAACTGACTGATAGACGCATATTTATGCGACTTAGCTTGCTTGTTTTCTTGCATTTTGGTAATTATTTAGTATTTATTATAGTGTTTAAAGTTAAATTCGTGTGTTTGTAGGTTTTATGGGCTAAGGGTGCATTATGAGCCAATTTGGAGTAGTTTGGAGTGTTTTTGGGCCCAAGATGGATTGCTTATGATCCAAGCTAGATGGATGGACGAATTTGGAGATTAATTGGGTTGAAATCTACTATGAAGATGGATAAGTGAAGCCCAAGTTCTTCACACATGACAAAAGAGCAAGAAACAAGGAACTTTCCTTTCCTTCCCACTTCACCTACAACATCCACCACCTTCACCTACAACATCCACCTTCACCTACAACATCCACCTACTTCACCTACAACATCCACCACCTTCACCTACTACCTTCACCTACAACCCTTTCCACATTCCCTATAAATACCACCCTATGCCACAACATTCATCATCATTCTCTTGGCCTTCATCATTCATACACACATCCAAGAATCAACCATTCTACAAGCCTTCCCTTGCCTCTCCCTACATATCTAAACTCCTCCCATCCATTCCTCCATATAACCAACCTTTCAAACATCATTCCAACCTTGTAAGGCGGCAAAGAAGAAGAGGAAAGTGCTTGGACGTGCTTGCTATCCAACAAGGATCGTTGGAACGTTTAGGTGTTTTCTTTCTTTTGTTTTCAATGTCTAAATTTGTTTATCTTTGTTTTATGCTTATGAGGAACTAAACCCCTCCTTAGCTAGGGGGGATTCGAAACCATGTCCTTGCTTGCTATATGATTTGATTACTTTTAATTATGTTTCATAAGTTGTGATTTCAATTTACTTATCTTCTTGATTAATAACTTATTTGTGTTTGTCGATTAAGAATGCATACTTAATTTACATGCATGAATTTGATGCTAGAACATAAGTGAATTTCACCTAATCGTTATGAACTTATATTCATGAGTAGTGAAGGTTGCTAGTCACAATCGCGTTAAGTAAATTCTTGGCATGAGTTTCATGCAATTCATAGTAACAAGTGCCTCGTCAATGCTTATGGTTTTCATAGAACTTAATGATTCTCGCTTGTATCTCTATTATGCAATTCATGTAGGGAACTTGTGGGGAATGTTTTGGGTTGTCGTATGCAATCATCCAATCCATTAACTTAAGGAAAATCTGAGAATTAATCTATACAATTCATGGTTAATTTGGGGCGTTGAGAATTCATAAGTTATTTGAAATACAATTAGAAATCATTTTGTATGCAAGCAAGACATGTGTGGAGAAGAACCCCCTAGCTAGCCTTCCATCCATTCATTCAAACCAATTCATTTTAAAATCCGTTTTGTTTTACAAGTTTAATTGTTCAATTTCACCAATCCCAAATCCCCCTTTTACTTTCTTGTTTTAAAGTCTTTTGTTTACATTTTTAACTTTGTTTTTATATTTTTTTTAGAGGTTTTAGCAAGCCCTCATAATCCCCGGTTTAGAACGATACCCTACTTACATCTATACTACAATTGTCAAAAAGAGGGTTTAATTTGTGTGCGTATAATTCTCACATCAAATTTTGGCGCCGTTGCCGGGGATTAGCAACTTTGCTAATCCCTTGGTTCTTTTCTTTTCGTTTAGTTTGTTTTTGTTTTTGTTTATGACTTAGTTTATTTTCTTTGTTTGGTGTTACTTTTGATATTTGATTTAGTTCTCTTTCTTTGATTTCAGGTACTAGAGAAACAAGACATGGATTTTAACCAATATCCACGAAGAGATTGGAGTGATCATTCAACTTCTATGTGGTGGGAACCTCAACAATTCCAACAAGGTGGATATTGGCAACAAGAAGAGGAGTTCTATCACTGGCCATATGAACTATCACAGCCACCACAACAATTTGCCCAATTCAATTCAGGTACGTCTTCGAATAATGATATACTTAATAAATTACTCACCTCATTGAATCAGGCCGAAGAATATCGAAACAAAGAGATACAAAATCAAGCCAAGAAGACGAGCGAATTGGAGAAGCATGTTGGGCAGATTTTGGAGTTCATGGCACAAATTAAAGAACAAATGGTTGAAGATGAGCCCATGGATGAATTGCTAATGCTCAAAGAGAAGGAGGATGCACAAGGCACGGCAAGGGAAGAACAACCCTTGCCACAACCTCCCAATGTTCCTACACCACCCCATTCAAGTAAGGTTGTTCCAAATTTAATTATTTCTAACTTTGTTTCCCCAAATGCACCTTTCCCTGGCAGGTTCATGCAATCCATGAAAGATGAGGGGAAGAAAGACATCTTGGACACCTTTCCAACAATTCACGAGGAAAAAGTGGTTGAGGAGCATCTTGAATTCATCAAGGAGGAAATTGGAGTGGATCACACGGCCATAACCTTCAAAATGCCCAATCTGGCTGAAAATATTCCTTGTGCATTTGTTGAATGTGCTGCTACTTTAGAGCCAATATTGCAGCCCATAGGTAACCCACCAACTCCAATTCCAATTCCCACTTCAATTAATCGTGTGTTACCTTCTTCATTGCAGGCACCTACTCAAATCCAATTTGGTGAAAGAGTTTACATGGATCTCAGGACAGATCTCTATTCCCTTCCATACAAAGATCCAATGCTTGCATGTTTTGAGAAGCATTTCGTGGATAATATACTTAAGTTCTTATTGGAGCACGTAGGAAAGCCACCAACCCAAATTCCAAAGTCGTTTTTTACTAATATGTTGTTGATGTCAATGATTAGGGCACCCACTCTTGAAATTCAACCATTGCCGGAACATTTCAAGTATCATCGTCCATTCAATAATCAACTCCATGCCGTGGATTCCATTAAAGTATGAAAGGAAGCATCGTCCGGCTGTACGACGTTAAAGCAAGCGCTACTTGGGAGGCAACCCATGCATGCAACAAAGGAAGACCTAGAGAGCACTCCAAATTCCAGATTTGCGTTTCTAAACTCTTCTCTTTGTTGTTGTTTTCATTTATGCCATGTTAAATTGCTTAGTTACTGTTTTGTTTGTTTGTTGATTATTTGTTTTAGTCTATGCTTGAAACATTGAGGACAATGTTTGATTTAAGAGTGCGGGGGTAACCAAAGTGTTTTGATGCAAATTCGTAGGATTTTCTCACTCATAATTTCTAATGTTGTTTTTCACTGTTTTAAGCCCTTTTAAGCTGTTTTGGTGTGTTTTAGTGTGTTTTGAGTCAAAAATCCGAAAATCCCATAAAAATTTGAAAAATTGTTTTAAAAACCCAAAAAGAGTTGTTTTTGTGTGTTTGTTTGTGTCTTAGGGTACCTTCCAACACAATGATGAGGATTCGGTTTGTAATTGCATGACGGTTAAAGAAAGTTATAAACATGGATAAAAGTTTGATTTACTCTGTGGTTTATGCTTGGTTGTGGTTATAACTTATGAATTCACATGTAATCATAAAGGAAAAATTAGTTTTTGTAACATGCTTGAAGGAAGTAACTCAAACTAACGCTACAACCTTGTGAGACTTGAGCCTAAACGTTTATTTGGAGAGTTAATAATCTGTGAACTTGTTGCTTTTCTAAGTCGTTGCATGATCTCATTATTCTTTGCTTGATTGCTACTTAGAAGGCGTTTCATCATTTAGTTCCAAATGCTAGAACTCATGCCCAATTCATTCAAAGCATGCTATTGATTTGCATATCACATATTCAAGAAGAAGTTGTGTAGTGACCACTACTTTAGCCAAAAAGCCGTGTGCCCTATGTCATTAGGGCTATCCATACCCTCGTTCTTAAAGTATAAGTAAGCATGATTCAAATTAAATTCCTTTGTGGCAGAAATCAAGTGTGGGGGAAGTTTTTATTTTGTGAATTGTGTGCCATAGGCACGAAAAAAAAAAAAAGAAAAGAAAAAAGTATTGTTTGTTGAAGTAAGGGTCCAAAACTATGAATTCGGCCCTAAAAGAGTTGTCTAAGTCTTCCCCTTGTGTTTTTAAGTTAAATTCCGCAATCTAAGTGAATTCTAAGTCTTAATTTCATTACTTTGCTTACTAATGCTTGAAGAACGTTTGTTTTCCCTTTCCTTTCTTTGTTAACCAATACCCCAAGCCCCGTTGCAACCCTTAACTTCTTCTTGAGTGATATGTGTTTTAATTTGTGGAGTTTGAATTTGGTATGAGCATATGGTGTCATTGGTTCTCGCATCTAAGTAGTAGTATTCCATTCATGAGATCATATCTAAACATGCTTATTAACTCCGGAAATTGCATTCTTTTTGATACATATATGTGAGCATTCGTTTTTATATCTACATCATCTCTCACATATAACTAGTATAGGGTGTGTAGTTAGAAAATGTGAGTGAAAATAGAGTGCATATCTTGTAAGGATTGAGGGAATTCTCTAAGGCATGTTACTACATTCAAAACATTGTTTTAATTGGTTAATTGTGAACGAGTAAGTAGTGACTATGATTAAGTATGTGCTTAAGTGTTAAATTGACTCAAATCTATGGGAATGATAATTTTTAACATGTCATGTGCATTGGAAATCCCTAAGGCAAACGTTGGAAGGTTTAGGTTATGTTTGTTTGTTTTGTTTTGTTTTATTTCTTTGTTTTGCTCGAGGACTAGCAAAAGCTAAGTGTGGGGGAATTTGATAGACGCATATTTATGCGACTTAGCTTGCTTGTTTTCTTGCATTTTGGTAATTATTTAGTATTTATTATAGTGTTTAAAGTTAAATTCGTGTGTTTGTAGGTTTTATGGGCTAATGGTGCATTATGAGCCAATTTGGAGTAGTTTGGAGTGTTTTTGGGCCCAAGATGGATTGCTTATGATCCAAGCTAGATGGATGGACGAATTTGGAGATTAATTGGGTTGAAATCTACTATGAAGATGGATAAGTGAAGCCCAAGTTCTTCACACATGACAAAAGAGCAAGAAACAAGGAACTTTCCTTTCCTTCCCACTTCACCTACAACATCCACCACCTTCACCTACAACATCCACCTACTTCACCTACAACATCCACCACCTTCACCTACTACCTTCACCTACAACCCTTTCCACATTCCCTATAAATACCACCCTATGCCACAACATTCATCATCATTCTCTTGGCCTTCATCATTCATACACACATCCAAGAATCAACCATTCTACAAGCCTTCCCTTGCCTCTCCCTACATATCTAAACTCCTCCCATCCATTCCTCCATATAACCAACCTTTCAAACATCATTCCAACCTTGTAAGGCGGCAAAGAAGAAGAGGAAAGTGCTTGGACGTGCTTGCTATCCAACAAGGATCGTTGGAACGTTTAGGTGTTTTCTTTCTTTTGTTTTCAATGTCTAAATTTGTTTATCTTTGTTTTATGCTTATGAGGAACTAAACCCCCCCTTAGCTAGGGGGGATTCGAAACCATGTCCTTGCTTGCTATATGATTTGATTACTTTTAATTATGTTTCATAAGTTGTGATTTCAATTTACTTATCTTCTTGATTAATAACTTATTTGTGTTTGTCGATTAAGAATGCATACTTAATTTACATGCATGAATTTGATGCTAGAACATAAGTGAATTTCACCTAATCGTTATGAACTTATATTCATGAGTAGTGAAGGTTGCTAGTCACAATCGCGTTAAGTAAATTCTTGGCATGAGTTTCATGCAATTCATAGTAACAAGTGCCTCGTCAATGCTTATGGTTTTCATAGAACTTAATGATTCTCGCTTGTATCTCTATTATGCAATTCATGTAGGGAACTTGTGGGGAATGTTTTGGGTTGTCGTATGCAATCATCCAATCCATTAACTTAAGGAAAATCTGAGAATTAATCTATGCAATTCATGGTTAATTTGGGGCGTTGAGAATTCATAAGTTATTTGAAATACAATTAGAAATCATTTTGTATGCAAGCAAGACATGTGTGGAGAAGAACCCCCTAGCTAGCCTTCCATCCATTCATTCAAACCAATTCATTTTAAAATCCGTTTTGTTTTACAAGTTTAATTGTTCAATTTCACCAATCCCAAATCCCCCTTTTACTTTCTTGTTTTAAAGTCTTTTGTTTACATTTTTAACTTTGTTTTTATATTTTTTTTAGAGGTTTTAGCAAGCCCTCCTAATCCCCGGTTTAGAACGATACCCTACTTACATCTATACTACAATTGTCAAAAAGAGGGTTTAATTTGTGTGCGTATAATTCTCACATCACTGACTGAAGTTGAATTATTAATTTTGACGTAAATTTTCATTGCATTATTATTCTTTTCTGATTTGTTTTGATTGCTTTGTATTTTGTAGTGCTTCGATATGCCCAATACTGCATCTGCAACCGAAGATCTGCCTCTGTTTATCTGCTTCCACTCCCCCTATTGAGCAATACTGCATTCAGAGGTATCTCTTTATCTGGATTCATTTTTTCCCCTATTGTCTTTGATGTCTTTGGGTTCTGTTGGATTGGATTGGGTTACCTGTTTTGGATTTTCCTCTGTTGGATTGGGTTCTGTGTGGGATTTTCCTCTATTGGTTCATGGGCTGTTTGATGCCACAATTTTGATTTCATTCTTTTTTTTTTTGGAAGCAATTTTGACCCATTTGCTTTAAACCTTTTTAAGTTATTGGCTTGTTGGTGCTTCTGTTATCAATTGCATTTTGGTGAGGTGGGTTTTGTTTGATTTGGATATTGGTTGTTGGAAGTAGTTTGATTGGAGTTGGAATTAGTTTTGGAATTTCCAAAGATTGTATTTTTTGGGGGTAGCTTTTAGTTTTTTTAGTAAGGTTGTGTTTTGTGTGGATTTGGACTCTAATTTGCAGTTTTCTGGGAGTTTTGATTTCATTCTTAGTGTGGATTTGAACTGCATCTGTTTTGCATCTGTGGGATTTTCCTCCCACACATTACTACATTACACAAATGATAGGGAAGTTAAAAAGTTGAGCATCATAGGCACATCATTTGCATATTTCTTTGTTTTTTTGGGTCTTAATATCATCTGTAAGTACGTTTAATTTGCAGTTTTTTGGGAGTTTTGATTTCATTCTTAGTGTGGATTTGAACTGCATCTGTTTTGCATCTGTTGGATTTTCCTCCCACACATTACTACATTGCACAAATCATAGGGAAGTTAAAAAGTTGAGCATCATAGGCACATCATTTGCATATTTCTTTGTTTTTTGGTCTTAATATCATTTGTAAGAACGTTTAATTTACTCGTTTTGCAATCCTCATATATTTACTGCATGATTCATACCTGTACAATGACATCAGAGACATAATTTTTCATTCCATCTCGCTGTTCAACAGGCAATGCATTCCACCTATACTTGATAACCCCTTCTAGGACCTGAATGTGGATGCAAAGAAAACCTTCATAATATCAGCACCTTAAAATACAAATTGAAAGATTTATACAGGTTGTAATGAAAAGCTGTATAGAATTTTTTTCAAAGCACCAAACCATGAGAAAGCTAATTAATATGCAACAAGATTAGATGGTATAAGCATTCTGTAGAATTTATCTAATGCCTAGTTTAACAAAGCAAAAAAATCTACACATAAGCAGTCAACTTGATTATTATTGTTGTTGTTGTACCCACATAAAGGCATTCTATTTTTGGCTATTTTGAAAGGCCCGTCTAAAGCCTGATGCCTTTCTGCCCTACTGCAAGGACCATCTGGGCATCTGACAGTGGCCTTGTTAGACAAAAAGTAAATGCACTATTCATAGATTGTTATGCAACACAACTGACCTGCAAGGCAAAGAACTTGGTGTTTAGGTTCTTTGCGCTCTGTAAAATGTGCACAACTTAGAGCCACATATCGGGATTATTTTGCAAGTCCCTCAATATCTGGTCTGCAGCTGTCCTCTGTATTGTCAACACATGGAGCAAAATTACTCTTAGAACATAAAATACTTGGAGAACTAAACTAAGCGCCACAAAATTACAAGTTAAGCATATAATTTTCCAACACCTCCATTATTCAAATACCATATGAATACTAATAATGAGGCTACAAGTGAATCCATAAAGCATTACTCATTTTATTTGTTAATCGTTTTGGTAAGGGAAGCTGAAATGTTTTCGTAAACCTAGTTCGTCCAAACAAAGAGCAATCGTGGTACTAAGTATTCAATAAACATTGCAATGCATTCATATTTTTCGAACAGAATAATGTAATGCAGTCACAAAATAACCAGTTCACCATGAAATGCATTCAGGTATGTCTAGTTCCGAAAGTGTTGAGGATGAAAGATTGATTATTCCAAATTTTGGTAATGATACCTTTGTTTATCATCTCATGTATTTTCATGTTAGTGGCATGTATGAAAAAATATGCGAGGGTTTTCATTGATGTATTTTCATGTTGATGCTCCATTCATTCATGTGTTGTTTTTTTGCATGTGAAGGTATGGATGAATATGAGACTCAATTCTTTGTTCTTTTGAACGTTTGGATTATAATGGCACAAGTCTTTAGTATGAATTGCCAATTTTTGAGGTATAGACAACAACAAAGGAGACAACGGGAAAGAGCTAGTTTAGAGCAAAGGACATTTGTTAGACTTCATGTTAGGAGAAAGGAAATAAATCGTATCACGCAATTGAGTGATACTAACTATTTGTGGGAGCTGCGAATGGATAGGAATGCATTTGCAGTTTTATGTGATTTACTACAAACTCGTGGTGGGTTGGTAGATGATGTTCATGTTACAATAGAGGAGCAAGTTGCTACTTTTGTTAACATATTATCCCACCACAATAAAAACAGTTCAATGCAAGTTAGATTCATTAGGTCTGGTGAAACTATTAGTCGGTATATTCGAAGAGTATAGCCTGTGTTGCTCAATTTGCAAGATGTGTTGTTTGCAAAACCAAACCCTATCCCAGAGGATTGCACGAAATCGAGATGGAAATGCTTTAAGGTAAGCATCATAGTAAAATCATTAATAACATAATTATTTGTAGTTGGTAATTAATATAGTTTTTATGTTGTCTAGGGTTGCTTAGGAGCGCTAGATGGAACATACATAAGGGTCACTGTGCCTGAGATCGATAGACCAAGACATAGAACAAGGAAGGGTCATATAGCAACTAATGTGTTAAGCGTATGCACACATGACCTCAAATTCGTATATGTGTTATCCGGTTAGGAGGGATCAACTACTGATTCGAGAGTTCTTGGTGATGCTGTTACTAGAGCTAATGGCCTCAAGGTCCCAATCGGTAAGATAGACAAGACCTAGTATTCTTCCTTTCCTTTGTTGGCCAACAACTAAAATTTATTATCAACTAATGTAGGTACATACTATTTGGTTGATTATGGATATACGAATGGCGATGGTTTTCTGGCACCTTATAGAGGCATTAGATACCATTTGCAAGAGTGGGAAAACAATTCATGTGCACCTACGAATCATGAAGAATATTTTAATATGAAACACTCACGTGGTAGGAATGTCATTGAGAGATGTTTTGGCCTCCTCAAAAGACATTGGGCTATCTTGCGAAGTCCTTCCTACTATCTAATCAAGATTCAGGGATGAATGATCACTACATGTAGTTTACTTCATAATTTTATCAGAATGTATATGACGGTTGATCCTGAGGAAAATGCAAGGCTTGCATTTGATGAATTGCCTATAGGGGAAGATTTACCAGAAGTATTAGCCTACATTGAAACCGTTGAGTCAAGCCAAACATGGACTCAATGGAGGGATGATCTTGCAAGAGCAATATATGATAAGTGGAGAGGAAGGAGGGCTTGAAAATAGGTTGACATAGTAGTTGTTGTAATTGTCTTTTATTGTTTGATGACATTTTACTAAGATGATTGTTGTCATTGTTTTTCATTGTTTGAAGACTATTGAGATGTTTATTAAGTGGATTTGTAATGTGGTAATTGAGAGTTATCTGGATCTTATGGCTGATAAAGCCCAATGTTGTTATATTGGGTGCGTTTGGTACGCGGGACGGGACGGGACGAGGCGTTCCGTCCTGCGTTTGGTACGCCTAAAACGAGTGGGACGAGGCGTTCCACGAGACAAGTTTTGGATGATTTTTGGTTCCACCTCCCCCCTGGAACGGGGTTGTTCCACGTCTGTGGGACAGAAATTTTTAACATTTTAGGACAAAAATGCCCTTTGTCTTTTTCAAAATTTACAACATTCGTCCCATCCTGTTCCGTCCCGTCTGCGTACCAAACGCACCCACCTCACTTGGATAACATTGTTTTATTTCAGTCCTCATGATATGTGTTTATCACCAGTTTACTGTATAATGTGCATTTTCTATGATCTTTAAATTTTTTGTTTGTAAGTGCTATCCCTTTTAGGGTTGTCATGTAACCTTGAGTACATGGATACTAAATTGATAATTGATTACCTTTTCCACTAGATTATATGGCCACCTCACGTAATTGGAATGATAATGAGGAGGATGTGCTGCTTACCATACTCGAGGAGATGGTAGTTGATGGTGTTAGGTGTGAGACCGGCAGTTTTAAGGCTGGTACATTTGTAATGGTTGCCACCAAGATGAGGGAGTTGATTCTGGGCATTAATATAGAGCCAAAGCATATACAAAACAAGCTAAAGCGTCTGAAAGAAAAGTATTCCGCTGCATATGACATGATGAATACCTCTGGATTTGGCTGGAATGACGAAAAAAAATGTGTTGTTGTAGATAGTGACGATGTACTACAGCTGTGGGTGAAGGTACATTTTGTTTCTTATTCTTTTTCAATTAGTTGCTTTAATAAGACTTTTCTTCATTTGCAGTTAAATACCAAATTATTATTAACTCATAACATAATCTTGCATATGTTCTACTAAGTTCAATTTTATTTTAAAATATTCAATTTCAATATTTGATTTCTTTGAAGTCAGAACTTTGATTTCTTTGGGTTCTTATTTTAGAAACATCCAAATGCATCTTACAAACCAAACAAGTCATTTCCGTTGTATCCATGGTTATGTACGGTGTTTGGGAGAGACCGAGCCACGGGTAGTATGGCTGAATCAGCAGTATATGCAATGGAAAACGTGGGATTGGAAAATGAGGATTGTGATGAGACCTTCGATATGCCTCCGAATTCACCTTCCCCATCTCATTCTGTTGGTACATCCAGTGCATCTCAACCTATTAGGAAGAGGAAGAGGAATAAGAATGATGCTGATGCAAATATTGTAACTGTTATTCGTGAAAGTTGAGATAAAGTAATGACTGAAATGAAGAATTTAAGGGAAAGTTTTACTTTAAGATAAGCTAAAGCCAAGTTACCTTCTCAGCTTAGGGCCATAGGTATCCCACATGATCAGGTGCTAAAAATTTCAATGAAATTAGTGAAAGATACTGATATGTTGAGTTTTTGGTGTACCCTGGATGACTCTGAAAAGCCAGATTTCATTAAAATGTTTATGGATGGCACCTGAGCATTAGGGGGTTTAGTATGATATGAACTATATCAACTTCTAGGGCTTAGTAAGACCTTATCTTCTTTTTTTTCTTAGGTCAGAACGAATGTTTAATTTGGGATTTCATGTTTAAGTTCTGGATATTTCATGTTTATTGCTTTAGCAAGATAATATGATTAAACTTATATATTTTTCATCCTTGCATGACAACCATTACATGGTTTTCATGAATAAGATAAAACGGAACAACATGAAACCTGGTCTTGAACATTTCTCCTATGCTCTTGTGTGGTTTGCCACGCAATGCAATATGTTTGCAGAACCTGAACTCCCAGAACAACAACCCACAATTGAAAGGATCAAAATTAGGGACTAAAAATGGAATTCGGGTGTGGGTTTTGCAATTTGCATAATAAAATTTGATGGGTTTGTGTTGAAAATTCGAATGGAACTGTAGAAAACTGGGAGATTAAAAATTAAAATTTTTAAAGGGGTTTGCATGTGGAACACAACATATACCTATTAAAATTTGGACCAAGAAAAACAAATAATGGATAATAGTGTTCAAATTTGAACAACTTAAAAAAGAAAAAGAAAAAAAAGTCTTGTCCCGTTCCACGCACAAAACTGTACCAAACAAGGGACGGAACATGGGTATTTTAGTCATTTTAAGCTTTTGGTTCCGTTCTGTCCATGCACTACCAAACGCATAATGGAACAACCGTTATGTTCCATCATGCATGTACCAAACATAACACAGAACATCCGTTCCGTCCCGTCCCATCCTGTCCCGTCCCGTCTGCTTACTAAACGCACCCATACTGAATTCAAGAACTGAAATTAAACTCAATTTACCTGCGGTAGAAAACTTATTTGTGGGTCAGTCGTTCTACTTTAGCGTAATGTTTGACTTAGAACGAAAGCATGTTACCGCATTGTATGTAAAAGAGTTGCATGTGAAAGGGGATTATATGGCATGAGATACCTAATATATTGAAAAGAAAAACATTATGCTTAATATAGTTGAATTGTACTAATATCTTATTCAGAATTATTCATTTGCTTAATTATTATTTGTAAATATAAATAAATTCATAACAATTTTTTTTCGTAAACCCTTAAGATTTTGTGTGTCAACACATTTATAAGCATAGGACTATATGCATCCCATCTGCATAAGACTAGCAGCTCATCGTTAACACTGTAAAAAATTGTCGTCAGTTACATCTTATATATAAAGCCAAGCCCAAAGGTGAACAGTCACTTTTGGGGTCACAAGCTTTACAAAAAAAAATTGTCAAACAAAAAACTTCAAAAGAAACCCAAAATAATGCATTAAATGTGGTAGGGGTATTTTCGTCATTTTAATAGTGTATTTTCAATCATTTTTTTGTACACTTTTTTTTTAAAAAATTTTTAATTTTTAAAAATGTTTTAATTTATTTATTTATAATTAGTACCTCACAATAGACTATCAATAATATGATTTAATCAGTTGTTCATTACATATTATTTTCTTTATTTTTAAACACATTCAAAACATTTTAAGAGGCGTATAATGCCAGTTATAAAAAAAGTCTTTCGCACACGCATAATAATGTGATTAAATTAGTTGTCAAATTATTTTTTTTAACAAATAACATTATCTACACTAAGGAGGAGGTGGTGGGCTTAATCTCACAATGAGCTAGCAATAATGTGATTTAATCAGTTGTTTATTAAATATTATTTTTTCTATTCTTAATGTAAATTCAGTAGAGACTAATTTTATTATGTAAATTCAGCTGCTTTAATTAGTTATTCATTTAATTCAAGTATTTGACTTTCCTCAATTTACGCATATAAATATTTTTAAAATGTATAATTCACGCATAACATGCTGTGATTAAAAAAATATATTCTGCACACGCGTGAGCGAGTGCATGAAGGCTTGTAAAACGTAAAGCGTAGCAATAGGTTTCAACGATGTTGCAGGTGTGCTAAATTTGATGATATGTTGCTTTGCTTATGATTGTAAAGTAGGTGACGGCTAGAATGGGGCACGGTCATGAGTGGGGCCCCGGGTAGGTATTGCTTGCAGAAGATGAGCTGGTCGTGGGATCAAGCTGAAAAAGGTAATGCTAGAGAAATTAAATTTTAGAAACTAAAGGACATGAAAGTTGATGATTGATTTATTACTTAAACGTTGATAAAATTGCTCATTCTTATTGGTGACATACAATTTGATTTGCAAATTTAGTCTCCAAATTTAATCACTCTAGCATTACTTAGTTGAAAGTTTGGCACCCTTTCTGTTTTGGTGCAAAATTCATTAGAAACTCCTTATTAGGCAAACACTGGAGTAATGTTAGGATGCCAAGTGGCAGCACTTAGTTAGCCATGTGTCAATTGTTTAGTTGGATTTCTTTAGCCTGCAACTAACTATAAAAACTGAGATATGTGCAGATGCAAAGGACGAATGAATATTTGATTGTATTAGTTTTCTTGTTAGTATATCTTGCATTTGAGTAAAGGTTGAAGTGGGGTTCTATCATTGATGGTATTGGCAGTGTACCTACTCTGTGCTTAAGATTTTATTTTTTTTTGGAACTGAATGATTTCTAAAATTATTTTTTGTAAAGGTGATATTCAAATGAAGATTAAGAAATTAAACAGCTCTGATTATGAAATTTGTACAGTCAAGATATGTTATAAACAAGGGGAATGAACTCATCCTCTCTAGGGTAGTATAATACTTGCATTCTTTATGTTAGAATGCACGTATCCCCCTATTTGCGGATACCGTGTATTGACCAAATGAAATCAATGGTCGGACTCGTTTAATGTATAGGGATGCACATATCCCCTATTTTGCAAATACTATATATTGACCGAATGAAATTATTGATCAGAATCCTTTAATTTATAAGGGATAGACATATCCCCTATTTGCTAATACCTTATATTGATCGAATGAAATTAATGATCATAATCGTTTAATTAATCTTCATTTGAAGATCACTCGTGCAAAAACTATTCAAATTCGAGATCGTTTAATCATCAAAGCACATCCAGATGGACGGTTCATCATGAATATATGACTTAGTACCTACACTGTCGATTTGTTTTATGCATTTGAATGACTAAATGATCTTCAATTGACATGCTTTTTTGTAAGGATGATCCTCAAATGAAGATTAAGAAATTGAACGTTAACACTTATAAATTTCTACGGTCAAGATACGTTATTGGCAAATGATAATCAGCTTATTCTTCAAAAGAGAAGTGCAAGTATTATCTTATATTAAAAGCAAATATTCTTTATTATATTGGAAAAAAAGAACTTCTGTGATACTTGTTGAAGATAGATGGTCGACAATTATTGCTAATTATTTCAAAATTTTTTTAACTAACACGATATTACCTACACTAAAAGAATGATGTAGGCTTAGTTTCACAATTTGCCAGTAATAATGTGGTTCAAATTCTCATTTAGCGAGAATCGAACCTAAGACATCTCACTTACAAGTGAAGGAAAATAGCATTATATACAGTAGTACTAAGTGACGCTAATTATTTCAATTTAAACATGGATCAAAACAACAAACCCTCACAAATTCAACTTATTTTTACATAAAAAGAAAAGAGAAGATTCATTTCTTTATTTTTGTTTGATCTAGTCATTAGGAAGTGAGATTAACATGAGTAGCCGCCAACCGACTGAAATTCAAGGGTGTGACAAATCTTGTTCCTCCACCATAGAGGGATGATAACCGCCCCAGAACAAGTACTCACGCCGATTCGCACAAAGGTTGGGGCCAAGGAGAAAAAAGCATGGCAATTCTCCTTTGAACTTTCCTGATCCACAGCAGGCTGATTGGACGTCCTTGAAGCCTATCAAGTTGAAAGATTGTATCTTCATTTTTTAAGACTTGAAAGGTAAATTTAATCATAATAACCCTAGTGATTTTATGAGAAACATTTTAGTGTGACGTTAGTATTGTTATGTGGTGTTTTATCTATTTCTTTAATATTATTAGTTATAGTACGTGTATTTATTTCTTTAATATTATTACTTACCTGAAATATTAAGTTTATAGTCTACTCATATGACATATAGTCTGTGAATATACAAGTTAACAAAGTGGCGGTTTTGGGATTGTGCAATAGGTGCCCTTGCACAGGGCCCCCAATCCTAAAGGGCCACAAAAGATGATATCATTCACATATGTACCAATTTGATTTGTAGCAAAAACACTTCAACTTTGAATTTTTTTTCTAGATTCTGATTTTGTATGTGAATAAAAGAAATATGACCTCCATACGCATAATAGAAATCAATTTATGTTTTTAGTTTGGTTCTACTAGCTTTGCTCAAAATTTTGTTATTATATATATTTTTCGTAATATTTTTTTGTTTTAATTATAACTCAAGTAATGATACTCCATTTAGATCACTTATTAATACAATTAACATCCTCATGACGATCGTTATGACGACACGATCTCTAGTTTAATCAATTTGCACATATAGCCTTCAAAAGATGATTAAGAAAATAAACATGTTGTTATTCTAAAATTTATAATGTGAACATATGTTAGTCGCAAAATGAATTAATGGACAAGGCAGTACACGGATGGATGGACAAGGTGGTGCACTCATTGGGTCCTTCAGTTGTTAGATTCTTTTTACAGCTTGTATAAAGAACAAATTCTAGGTTCAATTACATCACCATGAATTCTATATGAAATGCTTACCGAAGGCTAATGGGTCTTCAATGATACTCATGGTCATTTCATAAGTATTCCCGCGTGAGTATTTCATGTCTTCCAATTTTGAACTCATGTTTCGCAGAAGATCCTTAAGTGAAATGAAAAAGGATTGAGCAAGTTTGTTTAGATATTCTCTACAATCACCCGACTTCTTTGATGAAGCACGTAAATTAGGACAGCATCCAATTGGAGGAATACTTATCATCCCAAATTTCCGAGCTCCAAGCTTGTATAAACTCTGCATTATACAGATATTAAAAATTGATTGGAAACAAAAAGGTAAATCCAGGGGAATGACAAGAGGATCAAAATTTGAATAACGTTTTTGGTACTACATATACTAATCACCTTGACCACATTTCTAATAAAGGTGGATCTATATTAGTGACGTAATCAGTATACTGTGATTAATACATAGAGTTAAAAAAAAATAGACACTCCTCAAAACTTAATAATAATATGTGAAATAATGACACCGTTGTGTGACAGTTCTAATAAGGGTACTATTGTAAATGAATAAGTTGTTATAAGGCAGTTACAATAGTCCTTGTAATTAGCAAATGATTAGTTAGTTTGTTTGTAATTAGTTGTCAAAGCACAAGTGAATGTGCTGCTAGTGTATATATACACTTAGGTTGTAATCTTATTCTTTTGTGAAATGAAAAGATATTTTCCTATCATGGTATCACCCGCCTAAAGTCTCACGACTTTTTTCGATCCTTCTTTTTCCCGCTTCTCTGCACCGCTTCAGATCTTCTTTTTCTGCTTCTTCTGTGCTCGTCGTCTACGATCTTCATCTTCTCCGATTGTCGACTCGGATCTCGTCCCCGTTCTTGATTGTGGCTATGGCACCTTCTGCCTCTCCTTCTTCTGAATCGGATTCTCCTATACATCCGATTCCTGCTGAGATGTCTAACCCTAATTCTGCGTTTTCTGCCTCGATTACGATCCAGAACATTGGATCTATGGTTCCAATCAAGCTTACAACGACGAACTACTTGACCTGGAGTGCTTTGTTTGCTCCGATTTTCCGGCGGTATAATCTCACTGGATTTGTTGATGGCACTATGGTTGCTCCGCCCAAATTTCTTCTTGATTCCTCAGGAAATCGCACTGCTACTTTGAATCCACAGTATGTTGCGTGGTATGAGAATGATCAGAACATTTTGATCTGGATAAATTCTACGCTTTCTGATGCCCTAATTCCTTACACGGTTGGTGTTCATTCGACTCGAGAGTTATGGTCTAAACTGGAATCGCGTTTGGCAACTGCGTCGCAATCTCATATCCACGAGCTTCGTTCTCGTCTTCGCAGTATTACGAAAGGTGATTCTACGGCTGCGCTCTATCTTCAACAAATTGAAGAAATTGCTGATGCTTTAGCAAATGCTGGTGCTCCGATTGACGATTCTGAATTGATTTCTGTCATTCTCCATGGTCTGCCCTCTGAGTATGAATCTTTTACTGATGCTGTTCAATTTCGGCTTGGGTCTACTACCATTGATGAACTTCATGGTCTTCTCTTAAGTAAGGAATTGCAACTCAATGCTCGCAAACAGGCATCTCTGCCTGCACCGATTCAGGCTTTTAACACTTCTGCTGGTCTTCTTCCTACTCCTACTGGTGATCTTGGTTCTCAAGCTTTCTTTACTCCGACTAGTTCCAATTCTTCGCATCGCGGAGGTTTTTCTAATTCTAGACCTTTCAATAATCGTGGTTCTTCGCGAAATTTCTCTAATCAGGGTTCTCAACGGTTCTATCGAGGTACTCAAGGCAATTACAGATCCAATCGAGGTTCTCGTTCTCACTACAACAATTCACACCGGAGGCTCTCTTGTCAAATTTGTCGACAGATGGATCATGAGGCTGCTGACTGTCCTCATCGCATGAATCCCCAATTTGGTACTAAGTCTTCTCAACATGCCTATGCTGCTACAACTTCTCCTTCCTGGTTGCTTGATTCTGGTGCTAGCTCGCACATGACCAACTCTTCCAACAATCTGCACAATCCTGTGCCCTACATTGGACCTGAACAAGTCTATGTTGGTGATGGCAAAGGTTTGCCTATCCTTACTTCTGGCTCTTCTCATATTAACACTTCGTCTCATTGTTTTGCACTCAAGAATGTTCTGCATGTTCCACAACTTAAGCAAGATTTGATTTCTGCAAATCAGTTCATACTTGATAATTGGTGCTCTATTCACTTGTATCCTTTTCACTTCCTTGTGAAGGATCTTTCTTCGGGGAAAACGCTCTTTAAAGGTCCTGTACAAGCTGGGTTTTATCCATTTCATGCTTCTCCATTTACTAGCACTCACCAGACTTTTGCAGCCTCTACTAAAGCTTCACAGGATACTTGGCATCACAGATTGGGCCATCCTGCTTTTAAAATCCTTAATAAGCTTGCTTCTCAGTCCTGTATTTCTGTTTCTTCTTCATTTCAACATTCTGTCTGTTCTAGTTGTGCTCTTGGTAAAAGTTCCAAGTTACCATTTTCCACTGTATCTAGTTACTCTAGACAGCCTCTTGAGCTTCTGCACTCTGATGTATGGGGTCCTGCACCTCTTTTCTCTATAACTGGATATCGGTACTATGTCATATTTGTTGATGACTATACTAAATACACTTGGTTCTTCCCTCTTAAATCCAAGTCGGATGTCTTTGATGTTTTTGTTACTTTCAAAGCTTTAGTGGAAAACCTTCTTCATGCTCCAATTGTTACTCTGCGCTCTGATTCTGGTGGGGAATTTCTGAGTTCTAAATTGATCAGGTTCTTGCAACAACATGGTATTTCTCATCAGCTTAGCTGTCCGCACACACCAGAGCAAAATGGTTGTGCTGAGCGTAAGCACAGGCACATTGTTGAAACAGCTCGTACCCTTCTTAAAGCATCAAAAGTTCCTCAGGCTTATTGGGACTTTGCATTTGCTACTGCTGTCTATCTTATTAACAGAATGCCCACTGCATCCAAATCCTCTCCTTGGGAACTGCTTTTTGGTCGAGTTCCAGATTATACTTCTCTGAAAGTTTTTGGTTGCAGGTGTTATCCATGGTTGAAGCCTTATACAAGTTCCAAACTTGATCCTAAGAGCAAGCCTTGCATCTTTTTAGGTTATAGCCTTAATCATAAAGGCTATCAGTGTCTTGATTCTCTCACTGGCCGTCTCTATCTCTCGAGACATGTGATATTTGATGAAGCTCTTTTTCCTTTTGCACAGTCACATTTATCTCCACCATCTTCCCCTTGTACCTGTTCTTCTCCATTACCACAGTCCAATCCCATACCTGCTTCCTTAACATTTCCCTCTATCACTCCTTCACCTATACCTTCTCCTTCCTCTTCCATCTTACCTTCTTCTACTTCTCCAGTTCCTACTTCTCCCACTACAACCTCATCCCCCTCTCCTTTATCTGCCCCTATTCTTTCTTCACCCGACCCTGTATCTGATCCTATTCTTCCTCAACCTGTTTTCCCTCTCAGTACTCATTCTATGCAAACCAGATCCAAATCTGGCATTTTCAAACCCAAAGCTCTTTTGGCAACCAAACATCCTCTCCCTCCTGCTTTTTCTCCCGATTACACCCCTACCACTCATCTTCAAGCTCTCAAGGTTTCTCATTGGCGCCAGGCTATGCAGGAAGAATTCAATGCACTTCTTCACAAAGGCACCTGGTCTCTTGTTCCTGCTCAAGCATCTCAGAACTTGGTTGGTGCCAAATGGGTTTTTAGAATCAAGCGCAAGCCTGATGGTTCCATTGACAGGTACAAAGCCCGCCTTGTTGCTAAAGGTTTTCATCAACAACATGGTCTTGACTATACTGAGACCTTTAGTCCAGTTGCTAAGCCAGTCACTATTCGGATCCTTCTTACTATGGCAGCCAGATCTGATTGGTTTCTGAACCAGCTTGATGTTAGTAATGCATTTCTGCATGGTGATTTATCTGAATCAGTGTTCATGATCCAACCCCCTGGTTTTGAAGATCCTACCAAACCTCATCATGTCTGTCATCTTCACAAATCATTATATGGGTTAAAGCAAGCCCCAGGGCCTGGTATGACAAGCTGCATACTGCTTTACGTTCTCTTGGTTTCACTGGTTCACAGAGTGATCACTCTCTGTTTATTAAGCGTGATCCTGATTTGGTTTTTCTCTTAGTGTATGTTGATGATATTATTGTCACTGGCCCTAATGCTTCTCTTTGCCAAGCTATCATTTCTCAACTTAGTGGTCTCTTTCCTGTCAAGGATCTTGGTCCACTTCATTATTTCCTTGGCATTGAGGTTCATCGATCCTCCTCTGGTCTCTTCTTATCCCAACACAAATACATTCTGGATCTTCTCACCAAAGCTCGTATGGAAGGGTCTAAGCCCTGTGTCACTCCTCTTAGCACAACTAAACTGGATCATGAGTCTCCTCTGTATGCTAATCCTACTGAATATCGCTCTTTGGTTGGTGCTCTTCAGTACTTAACCTGGACTCGGCCAGATTTATCCTTTGCTGTAAATCTTGTCTGTCAGTTCATGCAGCATCCACGTCACTCCCATTTTCAGGCTGTTAAGCGTATCCTTCGCTATCTCAAGGGTACAGTTTCTCTTGGTTTGTGGTTTCCAAAGTGTTCAAAGCCCCTTACTCTTACTGCTTTCTCTGATGCTGATTGGGCCGGATGTAGTGTTGATCGTCGCTCTACTGGTGGTTTTTGTGTCTACCTTGGTGACTCTCTCATCAGCTGGAGTGCTAAGAAGCAACCAACGGTTGCTCGGTCCTCCACCGAGGCTGAATATAGGTCCCTTGCTACAACTGCAGCTGAGTTGACCTGGATATCTCAACTCTTGGTTGATGTTGGTCTTGTTCTTCCTACTTGTCCACAGCTTTGGTGTGATAATCTGTCTGCTCTCTCTTTAGCTAAAAATCCAGTTTTTCATGCCCGGACCAAGCATGTTGCTATTGATTATCATTACATCCGTGAACAGGTTCTTTCCAATCAGATCAAGGTTCTGTTTGTCTGCACACAAGATCAAATTGCTGATATATGTACTAAGGCCTTGTCTAAATCTCGATTTCTGTTTCTCCGTAGCAAACTTTCTCTTCGGTCACCCTTGCTCAGTTTGAGGGGGGATAATAAGGGTACTATTGTAAATGAATAAGTTGTTATAAGGCAGTTACAATAGTCCTTGTAATTAGCAAATGATTAGTTAGTTTGTTTGTAATTAGTTGTCAAAGCACAAGTGAATGTGCTGCTAGTGTATATATACACTTAGGTTGTAATCTTATTCTTTTGTGAAATGAAAAGATATTTTCCTATCAAGTTCTCTTACTAATTAGCGTATATATGTGAGATCCACCTATGTTGAAAATTAATTTTGTGTATCTATTGCACACCTCTAAATGACCATGGTACGTGAACTGAAGATTTGTGATGTATAAGTCGTTGTTAGGATCAACTAAGGTGGAGGAATTTGGAGGAACATGCTCGAAAAGGTCGTTGCTTCCAATACTAACAATGAACAAAGGCTTGGCAATCACATTAGCAGTTGCAACGGGACCTATCAACTCTGTCAAATTCCCTTTGACCGTCGCAATTGTTGAATCTGGTCACTGAGTGGCACAACCTTGATCTACAATATAGTTAATTACACAACACAGAAAATAAATAAAAAATCATAATAATTTTTTTTATTTCAAAGTTAATGTTTCCAGCAATGGTATGACTGCCGCTCTATTAATAAATTTAATTTTGTATGTCTGCATTATAATTTTATTAAATATGATTCAGTGTTCTCTTGTCAGACTTGTTATTTTGTTCATATTTACATTTTTTTCCGCATGTAAATCGATTCATGTTCTAATACTAAACAATATAGCAAGTCAACATTTCCCGTTAAATTTTTGTGTTGCGTGCTTACAAATCGTTTTTGGCCAGTTTCGCCGGCTCCCCACCAAGTATATCCCTTTTAAAAGTGGCTGGATGATTGACCATATACAATAAAGGTGGCGGACTTCTCTGGTAGCCAAATAGTCTCGCTACAAAAAATCAATAAAACCAGCAACTTAATAAGACAATAAACTTAAAGATCCTAATTAAGCCGGTGCGTGCATGCATGTTGTATAAACAAGGAGGCTGCTCAGCTCCTTGCTATATAGAGTGGTATTTTTCTCTCTTCACACATATCAAACTATGACTAGAGAAATGCAGAAATATGCGTATTTATAAATTGCTCAAATATATATATAAACAACATAATAAACAATGACGATTCCTGTACCGATTTGGTCGGCGCTGTTAAGGCCGTTGCTGAACCTCCCAGTAGGCACAGAATAAGGCAAATCAACTCCGTTGGGAGAGAAATCAGCCCTGCAGTAACTTTCTAGTAACCAATTGTTGGTGCCGACATCCACAGTTGAGTCTCCTAATATGAAAATTGTCACTGGATCATCTGCATAGGCTATGTACCCCAAAGACAATAGAAACAAAAAAGCAAATAATGAACCACAAAGCTTTGCTTTCTTTGCCATGATATACATACAAGATACCAGTAGGTCTAGCTATATATCTTTGCTGCCGGCCAAGGTTCCAAACTGAATGACTTTTATTTATGTAAGTCTCGACTAATTGATTCCCTATTTATAATCCGGAAAGACTGAAAAGTGAACAACCAGGTGATGCTATGTTGTCATTGCCCCAGCCTCTATATCAACCAAGAACTTGATTTTTATGGCGGATTTGCCTAAAAATAATACTCGCACGTGTGTATTTATGCTCTGTGTGTGATCATATAATTCACCAGCATATTGACTATCCAAAAAGTTAAAAGCTTAACGTCAACTCTCTCAATTTTCTCTAACCACGAAAAATTATAATATTTAAATTGTAAAATATGAGTAAATCAGTAAAGCTCGATCGACTCAGCTTAATTGACTGGTACCACATAAGTAAAGCTCTACAATTAGACCATCTCCAAATGTGATAACATTTGAATAGTTAAGGTATATTTGCTATACCACATAGGAAAAATGCATTTAAGGCGGAGTTAGTAACCTAATTAGCAAATTGAGATTAGCAACTCACCTTGTATATTTATAAGGTCAGTTGCTACTTTTTTAATTTAGCAAATTGAGTTTCGCAGTATAGTTTTCTTCAAAAGTATTATTTAGTGAAGAGTTTAAAACTAAAATTTGACACCACAAGATATGATATAAAGTTAAGATATTAATATTTTAAAATAACAAAATAACAAAATTTAAAGAGTTGATTGAAAAGTTTGGATAAACAAAATTTTAAAATAATATAGAAGTGTCAAATAAGTTATCAAACCACAGTTGTAAACAAAACTTTACTAACTCCTTAAAAATGCTTTGATATTTCTTTCTTTACATTTTTTTTGTTGTCAAATTTCTTTAACAATGATTGTTTTCGCTGTATTGTTGTCTTCTTCACTTCTTTCTTTATATAAATGTCATCTCCTCAGAAATAACTATCGTTTTTGGACTAATTAAAACAAATAGGAAAAAAAGATACGAAAAGATTGTTGGTCCTTCAAATTGATGTGTTTGTCTTTCTTCGTTTTCTGCATGTTCTACTTATTTTCTCCTAGTTAGGAACGATGATCCTGCGAATACTTGTCAGCGCATGGCAATCGTCGATCTCTGTAAGTTCAAGATTTAATAGAGAGTTTACTCTTATTAATATTCTTTGAAATGACTTATCCCTGTTCCGACAATATTTGGGTGGAAATGGTTGCTCTCCGAATCCTTATGTGGGGATCCTAGAAATTTCTATATTTCAGCCGTTTTTTGTATAGTATGTAGTCAGTTTTCGTCAAATCTCTAGAATTCCCGCATAATGAATCCAGAGAGGATCCATTTCCTATTTGGGCCAGATCCTTTATACGGCTCATTCTACAATTTACAATTTAAATAAGGCTTTTTAAGCCACTAATCTACAATTTGGGCCAGATCCTTTATACCGCGTGTATTTTTATTTTTTGTTAAATAACTTCCCACTAATCTACAATTTAAATAAGGCTTTTTAAGCCATTCAATACTACGGTTTGGTATTATTTTTCTTTGCTTAGAAGTAAGAGGTATTATGTTTGAGTCTAGTGGTATTCTTCTTAGCCGAACTCACCCTTCTTTTAATGTAAAAATATCATTGTACTAAAAAAAAAGATTTTTTTATTGGACAATACTAGAGAGATTCAATTTTTAATTAAATTTTGTAAATCAAATGATGTGATTATTGATGATTAAATTAATACTTAAGTATTAATTAACATGCTTATTTTCTATTGGTAACACAACATTTGGTTTGCAAATTTGGTATAAAAATTTAGTCTACTTAGCATTACCATTTTTTATTAGCACCTCACATAATATTGAATACACACTATTAAAATGTTATATAAATTAATCTACATATCCTAAAATGTAATGACAATTTCTACACCATAAGATTTAAAAAAAAATTATAAATATACTCCAAATCACTTTTAATATGTATATTCTAAAATTATTTATAACCTCAAATCATGTGTTATTGTATTTCAAGAGATGTTAGATCAAATGTTTCTCATTTTTTTCACTTGGACATCCACCTCCGACTTGTAACTTTTAGATGAACAAAGAATACCAAGTTTGCAGTGGCCCCATCAAAGCTTTAATCGCTAAACTGAAATTGGTTTTATATGTATACAGTACGTAGCTCTCCGAACCGCGTATCAAGCTTAAGAAGTTGAAATATAATTGGTGACAGAGCTGCATGCCAAATTCAGTCATTCAACTGCCACCAATATTCAAATTTCCAAGTCTCTTATTCTAGATACAAGCAAAGAAAACATGGGCATTTCTGCTGCTAAGAATATAATCACAAGAAGAAATTGGACACCTCTGCTGTTAAGAATATAATCACCAGATCATAAGCTGTGCACGTTGTGTAACTCCGAAAAAGGAAGAAAAACTCATCAAGAGTGTCTCAATTTTCTATCCATGATTCATGGAGGCATTCGATCCAATTTTCTACTCACACCCCCACATCCTTCTTCAACCCGATTTTATTGTTTCGTGATTACACAAAAGTACAATACAAAATAAAAACATAAAATATGTATTTGCACTTAAGATGTGAAGTGCCATGTGTATGTAAAGAATGTGGGGGTATATTTTGAAAGTGCCGGGTGTGAAGAAATTATGAAATTTTTTATGGGATCTATTAAGATAAGTCTTGATTAAGGTGAATTCAAAAAATATGTAAAGTGTTAATAAAACACGCCTTCAAATAATCTTCAAATAATACATAACTGAATTCAAAGGAGAACAATCTCAACAGAAAAATTCAATCTAGCACATTTAATTAGGTGATTATACAAAATAATATTTTTATAATAAAAGATAACGATTAACATATTAAGTAAATAAATAAAGATAATAAAAGATTTAAAATTCTGAGTCGGTAACAGATACGTTCTGGAGATGGAGAGTGAACAACATACAAACTTGAGATAAGGGAATAAGTGCCAATTTGAATATGGAAAGCTCTAATTAGGGCCTGATATATCAACTCATTTAGATTTACTTAAAATTAGAGAAATTTTTTATAAAATAATTTAAAATTTCAAAATCTACAATAAGTTTTGGCAAAAATTTCGGAGTGAATTGATAAATATCTTCGATATTCATGAATTTCTTATATATCGCCGATATAGAGTGAAGTTTGCATTTCAACACCATTTCCATACCTATTCTTGAATTTTCGGGTATTTCAATGAAAATATCAATAATTTCGTCGATATTTTAAATATTGGTTTGATCTAATTTTACATTTGAATTCTTAATGCTTGCATTGCTGCCATTAGGAAAGGAGAGGAGGGATGCATACGATAAGGTGGAAGAGGGTTAGGTGTTCACAGGCTACTCTTTCTTTTCTATTTTTTATTTTGGAATAAACTGTATTATCTACACTAGGGGAGATGAAGTGGATTAGCCTCACAATAAACTAGCAATAATGTGGTTCAAATTCGCCTTTAGAGAGAATCGAACCTAAAATCTCTCACTTACAAGTAAAGAAGAATACTACTAGATTGTAGTACCACCGTGTGATCTCTTTCTTTTCTATTTTTTTCTTTTTTCTTTTAATTTTTTTTGCACCCATGGCTACTAATTAACCCATATTGCTGCTAAAAGGAGGTTCATGAGGAACGGGTGGTGGAAACATGAGGAGGCGTAGTGTCGTCATAAATGTTATGGAATAATAGTGGGTAGAAAAATAATATTTTCATTTATCTAAATTTAAAACTACATTATTGAAATTTTTTTTGTCAATTAAAAGAGGGTGAAAAAACTAGTTAGTCTTCAATCACACAAAAAAAAAATGATGGGCAATAATATAATTTGACATGGCTAAATTTTTTTTTTATTGAAGCCTCACCTATAACTTATAAGTGATGTCAAAATATCTCCAATATTTAAAATTTTAAAAATAACAAAAACAAAAACCTCCCCCCCCCCCACCATGTTCTCTAGTTACATATTAATGACACTCTGTTTATCAATGAAAAAAAAAAAGCCCAATGAAATTACTGTTAGACCCTATAACATGTAACTGGGAAAAAAAATTAGAAAAGAAAAAAATGTGGGCATTAAACTTATTTTCTCAACCTTATAGCCATGTCAACTTATCAATACCTAAAGTCACATTTCTCTTTCTCCCAGTAACTGTCAACCCTCATTTTATTTAGGGAGTTTTAACGAAACATACTAGGGGTGGGTTCAAAAAACCGAAAACCGAAAAAAACCGGGAACCGAACCGGACCGAGACCGAAAAAAACCGAACCGAAAAAAAAACCGAACCGAAACTCTCAAACCGAACCGAACCGAATCTGCCCAGTTCGGTTTCGGTTTTTGAGGTTCGGAAACCGAACCGAACCGAACCGAACCGATTTATATATTTAATTATTTTTTTCAATGTTTATAAATAGTTTAGTCATACAATCATAACAAAGCAGATGTGGTTGCCAAGTTGGTTTCAGTTAAACTTTCAAAGTAAGAGGGTATGGGTTCGAACCCTCTTAATGCCTTCTGGATTTTAGAAATTTTTTCCAATTTTTATGAGAAATCAACAAAATAAATCAACAAAACCCTCCCGCCAGGTTTCGAACCCATTCCCTCAAGGTTGGGAATAGCAACCGCAAGCCAACTTGACAGGAGGCTTTGTTCTGTTATAATTGTACAAGTATAATATTTATAGGTATCCTAAAACCGAACCGGGCCGAAACCGAACCGAAAAAAACCGAACCGAATTCAAACCGAACCGAACACAAACCGACAGAAAACCGAACCGAACCGAACCGAACAGTAATTTCGGTTTGGTTTCCGGTTTTGGCAAAAAACCGAACCGAACGGAACCGAACCCACCCCTAAAACATACTTAGTGTTGTTCACTTTTAACGAAAAACCACATTTTTATCTTTTTCCGGTACTGACACGCCCGCACCCGAGAATGGGGCGTGCTGGCCGTCACGTGAGTGTGACGTAGCCATGTGCACTGTGCGGAAGCTAGGATCGAAAACTAAGAACGAACTAATTAAAACAAAACCACTAGCAACCTAGATACGAAAGTGTACTAGAGGCATAATCAAGTACTTATACATAATCAGAGCGTTCTAAGTTCAACTGCAGTCAAGCATAAATAAAAAGGGTTTAATTACACCCTCGATGCCATACATATGAAATAAGCTGTCAGAAAGCCGGGAGTCCTCGAAGTGCCAAACTCGTATCTCACGCTACCTAGAACCTGGAGGGGCGAAAAACAAAACTGAGTGGGTCAGCAAAACAATTCCTTTTTCAAAACCGTTCTTTACTCAAATCGTATAGCCCCTCACCGTAAAACCTGTATAATTTCCCAGAATCAAACTATATACTCAATGTACGTAGGTTCTCAAAATCATGCTGAAAGAGTATGTATGCCATGCCAAAGTATTCAAAACAGAAACTCAATCATAAACTATTGATGTGATTAAATGTCAGGTAATCATCTCAGCCCTCAGCTGCAAATAAATCTCATAATCATCTCAGCTCTCGGCTGCATATATATCTCATAATCATCTCAGCCCTCGGCTGCACATATATCTCATAATCATCTCAGCCCTCGGCTGCATATATATCTCACCTGAAATTTACCTGTGCGTCCTCGGCACTAATATATGAATATGCGATCATTAATGCATAAATTGATATATGAATACTTTGCATGGCATTAAATTCTCTTAAACGTTCATTTATTTCTTTCTGGGAAAAATAATAATAAAATATAGGAAATACGGTAAAAACTGCCCACTCACTGATAGGTCGCCGGGTCGTAGCCCCCGCGTCTAGCCTGGCTACGCTCGTCCTCGGTGTATGTCTCACCTATATGAGAAATCACTATAAATACGTCATTTAAGCACATACACGTAACTACGGAATTAACTTCTCATACATAGCTCAATTTTGGCATACGAATATACCAACGCGACCTACTTGACGTCACGAGCGTCGCTATATTTTTAAAATAATTTTTGGAGGTCTCACGCGCCCCCACGCGCCAGCACAGGCACGGGGCTACGCGCCCCCCACGCGCAGGCGCGTACGCGCCACGCGCCTTCTTCCTCGAGCTCGCCGGCGCCGGCCACCGTCGCCGGAAAACCTGCAACTCCATTTTTCTCGGCCATTTCTTCACCATTTTCTCTCATTTTTCTTCCTACGTACTCTAAATTAAGTGTAGAACATGTCCATACCTTCAAAAACTTCGAAAACCAACGAGAATCTCGTCGGGAAATTCTCCAAAACCGGCCACCTCCGTTCTCGACGATCCCGACGTCAACGCCTAGCCAACGAACGTCCCCGAGCTTCCTTGGGACCTTCTAAGACTCATGGTGAGCTTAGTTTTTCCTAAAACACAACGTATGAAAAGTTCATGAACAGTGCCAAAATCGTACATCGTGAGAACGACGTGAAAACGAACGAAATCTCACCTGAAATGGGTGTCAACGTACTCGTAGGAGTCTCAAGAGTTGAATGGTGGTGATGGATGATTCGATCTGTGAAGTTTTGAGGGTTTTTGGGCTTGGCCGTACGGTTTCTGGGCGAGGGAGAGAGAGACAGTCGAGGGAGGAGAGAGAGAGAGAGTCAGATGGATGAGAGAGAGAGTATGGGGTGTCGGTGGAGGGTGTGAAAAAAAAAAATAATGTGTGTGGTCCAATACACACACACAAGCACACGTGCTAAATTCCCCGAAGGGGTAGTTCTGTCATTTCACCATTAATATTTAAAATATGTCGGGACGGGTCGTCACAGGTACTATTCACTACACGTTCATTTGTCATTTTTCATTAAAACTAAATTTTTTTTGGACTTTTCATTAATTTTTCTTTTTATTTATGCTGCCTGTTTAAAACAAATAACACCTCATAAAAAAAATTAGAAAAAAAAACTATTTGAGAAAAAAAAATGTTTTTTACACGGTGTGTGGCCTTCGCTAGTACAGTAATATTAAAATGTTGATGAATAATAGGAAGATGGTTCTGTTTTATTTTTTAACCCAATGCTCAACATATAACTTCAAGGTCTATTCCTTTTTTATGGTACAAGAAGGCACAATGCAAACAGAAAGGCACTAACGTAACGTGCATGGTTAAATTGACTATGAATTAAGGGATCTAGTCTTCTTATATTATACATAGAGTATATATATCAAGCAAGTAGGGCCAATTGACCAAAAGTCATGGGTGCCACGAATCCGCCACCAGCATGAAGAGCAAAAGCTGCAAGAAGAGACGCAGCTTGTGTTGGATGGAATTGATCCCAGAACAAGTAGACATCGCGATCTTCACACAAATAAGAGTCTGGTTTGCATGGATACTCTGCATTAAAATTTCTGTTAAAGGAAAGAATTCCACAAAATATGTGTCGAATATTGTAATTGATAAGTAGTTATTGTTTCCTTTCTTGTATCTGTCTATGCATAATTATAGGCAATAGAGTAGGACTTTGATTTGTAAATTGTGTATAAATCTGTAATCATAGCCATGTTAATAAACAAGAAATTCATTCCTGCTATATCACGTTTTTCTTGATGGCACTAGAGCATTGACATGGGAAATCAACGAAACACAAACCAAAACCCTAGCCTACACAGCCATGGGAGACAACACAGAAGAGAAGCCAACCAAATTAGGCATGACTTCAAATTTCAAATGGGAGAATCCTAATCATCCTCTATATCTCCATCATTTGGACCAGCCTGGCGAAATTCTTGTGCCACAGCTCTTGGTGGAAGACAATTATAGCACATGGGTTCAATCCATGAGCATGGTCTTAACGGTCAAGAACAAGATTGGTCTTGTCGATGGATCAATTAAGAAGCCACCAGAAAACCAACTCGAAGAGCTACAACAATGGAATCACTGCAATAACCTAGTCAAAACATAGTTGTTGGGATCAATGTCGAAAGACATTGCTGGAATCGTCATCAATTGCAAGGACGCGCAACAAATGTGGCCCGATTTGCGGGAACATTTCTCTCATGCAAACATCGTTCAACTCTTCCATGTAAAAAAATGAAATTCTTGATTGCGTACAAGGCAACATGACTGTAAGTTCCTACTTTACTAAACTAAAGAGTCTGTGGGATGAGCGTGATGTGCTTTGTTCGATTCCTGCTTGCAGCTGTGGAACAACCAAAGAGATCAACTCTTACGTAGAGACCCAAAAAACAATGAAGTCTCTCATAGGTCTAAATGAGTCGTACACTATGATCCGCAGCAACACACTTTTGTTGGATCCTTTGCCAACAGTAAACAAGGCTTATTCACTAGTCCTTCGCCATGAAAAACAAGTAAAGGTCTCGAATGGAAAAGATCCACCACAACTAGAAGCAACTGTCTTTGCTGTGAAGAATGCAGAATGTGATTCTAATATAAGAGAGAGCGACACCGATTGTGAAAAATGTCACAAAACAAATCACAGTACCAAGGATTATCATGCACACCTCAAATGTACCTTTTGTGGCTGGAAAAGACATACATTTGATTTTTGCCGCAAAAGCAAAGTTACTGTGGAAGGAGAGCAAAATCGCTCCAAAGGGAATCAGGTCACTTTTTACGTACCTAACTAGAAAGAAGTTACATCCAATTTTCTTTTTTCTCAAGAAGAATGCAAACAGATTCTGAGCATGTTGAGAAAGAACAAAGTTTCTATGGCTAATCACGTTGGTAATACTTCCAATCATGAGGAGCTCTCAGGTAAAGACATTCACTCAAAATGGAAAGAAAAATGTTTGGATCTTGGATAATGGAGCTACTGATCATATTGTTTGTAGTCTCGACCTTCTTACTCATTCAAAGAAGGTTGAAAATGATACCGTTGAATTACCAAATGGTTCGTTGGCTAAGGTTACTCATGTTGAAAAAATTGTCTTATCTCCCAATTTCATCCTTGATAATGTCCTGTGTGTGCTACCTTTTCGATTAAATTTGATTTCCATCAGTAAACTAGCATATGACTCCTTATATATCACCATTTTCTCAGAAAATTTTGTGTGATACAGGACCTACGATCGGGGAAGATGATTGGGACGGGAATTGAGAGGGAGTGACTCTACTATCTCAACCAAACAAAGAAAGAAACATGTAATTTTGTTCGAACACTATCCCCCAGTCTTTGGCATCAACGCCTTAGACATCCTTCCAACAAAGTATCCATGCTATTTCCATTTCTCCAAAATAAGTCTTATGATGTAGACAAGTGTTTAATTTGCCCTTTGGCCAAACAGACCAGATTACCTTTTTCACTAAGTTCCATTTCAAGTAAGGCATGTTTTGATTTGATACACGTTGACATTTGGGGTGGTTATCAAGTAGCTTCACTTTCTAGTGCGAAATATTTTCTCACAATAGTTGATGATTACTCTAGGAGCACATAGTTTTAACAACCAAATGGATCCTTCATCAGTCTAGTTGCGTCAACACACCTCAGCAAAATGGTGTTGTTGAATGCAAACATCGACATTTACTCAATGTTGCTCGTGCTTTACTTTTTCAACCCAGTCTTCCAAAACATTTTTGGGTGGAAGCCATACTCAGATCTATCTATCTCATTGATCGCACACCCACCCCCTTCTCCATGGTAAGACTCTATTCGAAAAATTATTTCAAAAAGAGCCAACCTACTCCTATTTAAGAGTCTTCGGTTGTTTGTGTTTAGCATCCACACATGCCACTAAACCTACCAAATTTGATCTTCATGCAACCCGTTGCATATTTCTTGGTTATCCTCATGGCCAAAAAGGGTATCGCGTGTTCGATCTCAACCTCCAAAAGATCTTTGTTTCCTGCGATGTCCACTTCTTTGAGGATCAATTCTCCAGCCAAACCACCAATCCATCCTTTGCACCTTTGCCTAACCACCTTCTTGATCACTCGACCTTCTATTTTGATATGGATACCTTCCCACCACCCCACTCTCATATGTCCATTTCCCATGCAAGCCAATCTATTTTTCCTAACCCCACACCCACACATATTCCATCATCCACCCCATCTCCAAATTCCACCCTGACCACCGTTGCTTCACCAAATGAACCACCCTCTTCACCATTCATCGTCTCTCTATCACCACCAGAACTCACCCCGCCTACTTCGACGGTGAGCACCTTAACACCAACCTCACATTGCCGTCTTACACGCATAACCAACCCGCCAACACTTTTACAGGACTTTCATGTCGAGGTAGTTCTTTCCTCACGGAACGTCCCATCATCTTCAACGAATGTAGTCACATCATCAGGTATTGCTCACTCTCTTGTTCATTCCTTATCATATGATCATCTTTCTTCTACCCATAAAACGTTCACCACACAACTCACCCTTCTCAAAGAACCCACCAGTTTTCATTAAGTTGTTTAGGATCCAAAATGGTGGGCAGCCATGCATAGTGAAATCCAAGCACTCCAAGCTAACAAAACATGAAGTCTTGTTACTTTGACATCTCATAAAAGACCCATCGGATGCAAATGGGTCTACAAAATCAAGCTCCGACCCGATGGCACTATCGAACGGTACAAGGCTCGCTTGGTTACGAAACGATATAGTTAAGTTGAAGGGGTTGATTATCGGAAAACCTTTGCTCCGGTGGCCAAACTTACCACTGTCCGTGTGCTTTTCAGTGTTGCTGCGATTCAAGGATGATATTTGCATCAACTTGATGTTAACAATGCATTCTTGAATGGTGATCTCTATGTAGACGTTTACATGTCCCTTCTTCTTGGTGTCGGACGAAAGGGGAAGAATTAGGTATGCAAGTTGCACAAATCCATTTATGGTTTAAAATAGGCTTCAATTCATGGTTTATCAAGTTATCTAGTGCTCTTAAATCTGTTGGATTTCATCAATCATGGTCCGACTACTCATTCTTCGTTCGAAACCATCCAGGTAGCTTTATAGCATTGTTAGTTTATGTTGATGATGTAATCTTGCCAGGAAACAACTTGAAAGATATCTCAGATACCAAGCAATTTCTTGCAAACCACTTTAAGTTAAAGGACATGGGCCAACTCAAATATTTCTTAGGGATAAAGGTGGCCCGATCAAAGCAAGGTACATTGTGTCAGAGAAAAAATGCATTGGAAATTTTGGAAGATGCAGGTTTTCTGGGTGCCAAACCCTCACGGTTTCCGGTTGAGCATAACTTGTTACTCACACAGACAAATGGTGTCACACACCAAAACTTGAGGTGTGAGATTAAGAGAAATAACTAGAACAAAATGGTTGTTCAAGGGTGTAAAACAAATCTCATCTTAAGATTATGTCAACAAAAATTTTAAATTTCACAATTCCATTAAATCAAACTACAATAGTCAATTTAAAGAAATAGAGTTAAAGACCTCACGGTAACACAACCTGTAAAAAAGCCCTGTACGATAAAATTCACACAAAATCAACCAAAGAGTGAAAATTTCTAGATCCAAAGTAGACACATGAAATTGAGTTGTGTTAAAATTTCATTAAATTTCAAGTTCGGGAAGTATAGGAAAATTCAAAACTAAAACAGGCATGTTGCTGTTTTCTTGTAAAAACAATTTCAACAACACCAAATTACTTTGTAAATAAAACTGTATATATTTCAAAGAACAAAAATCTGAAATTTTGCAAAATGCCACTTAGGTAGAAGATACACACCCACAGTGTTAAACATAACCAAGTTCATAGTGGTTCTTCAAGAGCCATTAATAAAACCTTATAGATTATAATGAGTTCACAAAAGACCTTCAAGGTTCTCACAATAAAACATATTCAGGCCATTTGATGAAAATGTACATGAGCAAAACTATACAAGCCAAAAGATGAGTAATTGCATATACATGGTTTTCATACCCCAGGTAAGTAGAAACTCCAACCCACCGAGGTCTACACCATTTTAGTCTACTACGCAACAAAATGATCATTTACAGACAGAGACTAACTATACAAACATTTTGGCAGCTCACCCAAAAGTTGTTTACGTCTGGACTCCTTTCTACTAGCCTACACTAGAGCTGCCACTTGAAACTCACTAGTCGACTCTACACACCTGAAAATACATGTTTAGAAAAACGGGTGAGCATAAAATGCCCAGTAGGGGTTTTTCAATAAGTCTGTAGTCATTTAAAATTTATGGTGCATGCCAGAAAGTAATAAAAGTGATTCAAAACCATTTATATTCATTACCACGAAATCCAACAATCTGAAATATGCTCTAAAAATGCTTGGAAGTAACATATGATAGAAAAACCAAAGTTTCAGAGCATTAGTAGCTTTGATAACAACAGTACAACACACAAGTTCAAAGTCACTTCCTTTGTCATAAGGACAACAAAGCCATTATCATTTAAAGAAACACAAACACAACTAATCTCAAAGATTTTCTTTTATCCCAAACAAGTGACTAGAAGATTAGAAAGAACTATAGTAATACTTGGCCAATTTACATATCACACGTATTTATCACTTTGATAACTCATTCTTACAGCCCACACATGGAGCTCTCCCTTGGGAACATTGGGTCATTGTGCCCATAATCAACAACTTCATGGGTCATTATGCCCATTCATACATTTCTCAACACTCATATCTGCACAGGTATTATACTACTTTCCATCTACTTTCACAATTTGAACATTCGCGTCAGGATGCTTCAAAATTCGATATTGAGTAAAATAAGGGGCAAGCACATCAAAACAAAACCTTGAAAAATCATTTCAATCACTTGAAACTCATCAAAGTTGTAGCAACGGAATTCAAATCATTAAGATCAAACCATAGAGAAATATTTTCTTCACTTCTTTCACATAATTGAAAAATAAAAACATTTAAAGTAAGCTTCAAATAGTGCTCAAAAGCCAAAAAAACCTTGATCAAGTAAAAATGAAAAATCAAAATACTTGTATGGTTAAAACTCCCCTACCTCAACACAATTTCTTGATATTCAAATCCCAGGGTGTTCGTTGACTTGTTCCGTAGTCACCTTGGCCTTCTCCTCCTTATCTATAAGTAAGAAAAATCATCACACACCACTTATACAAAATACCAAACAACATACCCAAATTTAAGGTTAATTGGGGACTTTAATCAAACACTTGGTGCTCAACTCTAAAATTAAAACATGAACTATGGTACTTTCATGTTTCCTACTCCCACCCAAACTAATTTATGGGTTATCAAACCAAATAACAATTAGATCCCAAAGGTATGAAATAGATACCTTAAATGGAGACAAGGGAAAGATCCTCACTTGTTCTAATCTTCACAAATAGAGGAAAAGAAAGCTAATTTCCTCCTCCTTCAATTTTCTTTTTGACAATTTAAGGGCTAAAAGGGATAAACCATTTCATTCCTTTCAGCTGGAAGGGAAAGCAGCAAATATGAGGGGGTTTTCTAGAAACCCTATCCCTTTTTCTAACATCAGCCCCCCCTAATTTTTTTTTCTTTTCGTTTTCTTTTCTTTTAGTTCTTCTCTTTTCAAGCCAAAGCTTGGTCTCAAAAGTAAGAGAACTTTTAATGGCCACAAGTAATCCACTCTTAATCACCACTTAGAATTTTGGGGATATTACAATCCACCCTCATTAAAATAAATTTCATCCTCGAAATTTGTATAGAGCAAGTACATTAATTTTGGAATAGATGTGGGTGTTTCTCAAGCATCTCAGACTCAACTTCCCAAGTGGCCTATTTAGTCCCATGATGCTTCCAAAGAACTTTGACTAGAGGAATTACCTGATTTCTCAAGGTCTTTTCTTTTCTATCCAAGATTTGGATAGGTTGTTCTTCGTACGTAACATCTTCTTGAAGTGGTACCTCATCCCATTCTATCACTTGGGCTGCATTGGGTTGACTCTTTCATAGCATCGACGCATGGAATACATCGTGCACATGTGCTAGAGAAGAAGGTAAGGTAAGTTGGTAGGCAACTTCGCCAACTCGTTTTACTACTTCGAAATGACCAATATATCTTGGAGCTAATTTTTCACTCTTTCCAAATCTTGAAACTCCTTTGCGATGCTTGATTTTGAAGAGAACAAAATCACCAACCTGGAATTCTAACGATCTTCGCCTCCGATCAGCGTAGCTTTTTTGTCTGCTTTGAGCCGTTTGTAACCTATCGTTAATAATCTTGATCTTCTCACTAGTTTCTTGAATTAATTCAGGCCCAAGAAGACTGAAATCTTCCACTTCTGCTAACATAACAGAGATTGACATGGTCTCCCATACAAAGCCTAAAAAAAAGCCATGCCTATACTTGACTGATAACTATTATTGTACGAAAATTCTACCAAAGGTAGGTAATCACACCAGTTACCTTTAAAGTCTAGTACACAAGCTCTGAGCATATCTTCAAGTATCTGGATGAGTCTCACTAACTGTCCATCCGTTTGAGGATGGTATACGGTGCTAAACTGTAGTTTTGTTCCCAACGCATTGTGCAAGCTTTTCCAAAATTGAGACGTGAACCGAGGACCTCTATCAGAGATTATTGATAAGGGAATTCCATGCAATTTAATGATTTCTTTTATGTAGAGATCACTCAAGGTTGATAAAGAATATGTAGTTTTCATTGGAATGAAATGGGCATATTTTGTTAACTTGTCAACAATCACCCAAATAGAATTATACCCCTTCTTAGACTTTGGCAAACCACTCATGAAATCCATGGTGGCATTGTCCCACTTCCACTCAAAAATAGGTAGTGATTGTAGAGGTTCAGCGGGTTTTTGATGTTCTGCCTTAACTTGTTGACATACCGTGAAGTTTGCCACAAATTGAGCCACATCTCTCTTCATACCTTTCTACCAAAAATGTCTTCTCAAATTTCTGTACATCTTAATACTTCATGGATGAATAGAGTTCCACAATCGATGCGCTTCATTCAATACTTCCTTTTTTAACTGTGGATCGTTCGAAACAACTAAACAACTTTGGAATCTAAGCCCTCCATCAGAGTGCATGCTCCACCCAGCAACTTCTTCACCCATTCGAAGCTGGGCAAGCACATCTTTTAGTGCCTCAACATGTATTTGGTTTTAGACCAAGTTGTGATTTAGTGTAGGCCTCGCTACTACACCAAAGACATATGCAGTTTGAGTAGTACTGTAGAAAGCCAAATTGAAATCTGCAACCATACAACCTCTCTTCTACTCCTCTAGCATTAAACATGCAGGAACATCACCAGACTTTAGACTCAAAGCATTGGCTACCACATTGGCTTTTCCAGGGTGGTAGTGTAAGGAAAAATCATAGTCCTTCATGTATTCTACCCATCTTCGTTGCCTTAAATTCAAATCTCTTTGTGTAAAGAAATATTTCAAGCTTTTATGATCTGAATATATTTGAAATTGTACTCCGTAAAGATAACATCTCCAGATTTTCAAAGAAAAAAATCATAGCTGCTAACTCTAAGTCACGTGTGGGATAGTATTGTTTATGGTTCTTAAGATGCCTCGAACCATATGGTATTATTCGATCATGTTGCATTAGGATACAACCCAAACCTTTTGACAAGGCATCAGTAAAAACAACATAAGGTTTTTCGGGATTTGGAACTGTAAGAACTGGAGCAATAGTTAATTTCTCCTTCAATTCCTGGAATGCAACATAACTTTCAGTCGTCCATTCCAATTTGACGCCCTTCCTTGTAAGTCTTGTCAATGGAGAAGCAATCCGAGAGAAATTCTGAAAAAAACTTTGGAAATAGCCTGCCAACCCAAGGAAACTTCGAATTTCTATCACGGTTTTATGCCTCTCCTAATTTAACATTGCTTCAACCTTAGATAGATCCACTGATATGCCGTTACTTGAGATGATGTGACTAAGAAATTTAACCTCTCTCATCCAAAAGTCACATTTCTCCCTCTTTGCATAAAGTTGATGTTCCCTTAAAGTTTGCAAGATTATTCTCAAGTATTGTTGGTGCTCCTCGTACGTCTTAGAGTAAACCAAAATATCGTCATTAAAAACAATCACGAACTTATCAAGATATGGATAGAAGATCCGATTCATTAAATCCATGAAGGTTGCAGGGGGATTTGTTAATCCGAACGGCATTACAAGGAACTCATAATGTCCGTAATGGGTCAGAAAAGCTGTTTTCGGAATGTCTTCTTCCTTTACCCTAAATTGATGATAACCTGACCTTAGGTCAATTTTTGAAAAATAATGAGATCTGCCCAATTGATTAAAGAGATTGTCAATTTGAGGCAAGGGATGCATATTCTTAATAGTGACTTGATTCAATTGTCGATAATCAATGCACAATCATAGAGTTCTGTCACTTTTTGCAACAAATAACACCGGAGCACCCATAGAGAAGTACTTTTACGAATAAATCCCTTCTATAACAACTCTTCTAATTGCTTCTTCAATTCTACTGGCTTTGCCCGTGCCACCCTTTATGGAGAAATAGATATTGAGGAAGTCCTTAGGAAAACTTCAATAACGAAATCAATTTCCCTTTTTTGAGGCCAGCCTAGTAACTCCTCAAGAAAAACATTTGGAAATTCACTCATAACCGGAATGCATAAAACTGTATTATTGGCACCTTGAGTTTTCTCTATGATAGCAAAAAGAGCAGCGCCTTCCTGATTTCTTCTTCCCTTAAAACATGCTTTAAGTAGGGGGTTTTGAGAAAACACTCATTGGTTCCCATACAACTTAAGTATTGATCCGTTTTCTAAACGTAAGGTGACCTTTCTACTATAACAATCGACCTAGGCATGATATTTGGATAACCAATCCATGCCTAAAATCAAATCAAAGGGATATGAATCTAGCATAATTAAATCTACTTCTAGTCTATGGCCAAAGATTTCTATAGAGCATGCCTTAAATATGGTAGTAACAACCAATACACCGCAGACGGTAATAAGAGTAATTGGAAGATCCAAATTTTCAGGTTTCAATTCAAGAAAATTTACCAACCCTAGGGAAATGAAAGAATCACTAGCCCTCGTACCAAATAAAACTTTTATGCAAAAGTTGGAAACAAGAATTGTACCTTCCATAATAGCATGGCTAGTTTGCCCCACGAATTCAATTCGCGTGACTGTGAATACTTTTCCATGAGGTTTATTATCTTTTCCTCTACCCCGAGACCCCCGTGGTTGAAAAATCTGAGAAGAAGCCTGGGGTTACTAGGTGGTTTGTGGAGAAAAGAATGAATCACTAGCCCTCGTACCAAATAAAACTTTTATGCAAAAGTTGGAAACAAGAATTGTACCTTCCATAATAGCATGGCTAGTTTGCCCCACGAATTCAATTCGCGTGACTGTGAATACTTTTCCATGAGGTTTATTATCTTTTCCTCTACCCCGAGACCCCCGTGGTTGAAAAATCTGAGAAGAAGCCTGGGGTTACTAGGTGGTTTGTGGAGAAAAGAATGAATGATGAGGCTAAGAAACCATTTGTTATTGAGACGACCCTCCAGAAATTTAAGGTGACTGATTTTGTGGACATTGACGTTGAATATAACCAAGTTGGCCACACTTGAAACAAGGGTAAGGGCTAGGTCTTGGATTTCTGAAAGAGTTATTACTGCTTCCTTTTTTGTTGCCACCTTTTTTACCACTATAATAAGTTCTCCAAGTAATCTTCCTTCCACTGTTTGAAGAAGCCTTATTATTAGCTTGTTTAGCCATGTGATGATTATGCTCTTGCTCAATTCGTAAAGTTGCCTCCACTGCCTCTTTGTAGATTGTCAGATCCAATGCGATGACCATCTTTCGTATAGGGCGTATAAGACCATCATCGAATCTGTTAGTTTTATCCTCATCATTAGCAACTAGTAGTGGTGCATAACAAGAAAGCTATGTAAATTTAGCTTCATATTGAGTTACTATGAGATCGCCTTGAGTTAGCTCAACAAATTCCTTCAACTTTGCATTCCTTACATTTTGAGGAAAGTATTTTCCATAGAAAGTCTTCTCGAAATTAGCCCAAGTCATGGTTTCAACATTGTCAGTCCTCTTGATGTAGTCCCACCAATGATCTGCTTCACCAATAAATAAATAGGCAGCAAACTCCACTCTAAAATCCTCCAGAATTCTCAAAACATCTAGTTCATTTTTCACTTGTTTAAGCCAAGACTCTACCTCTAAGGGTTCAGTTGTTTTGGCAAAGTTAGGAGGATTCAACTTCTGAAAATCTTTCAAACATGTCAGTCTCCAATTCACATCATTAACTCCCTGATCGTTCATTTGATGATCAATATTTGTTTGATCATCACCATCATGCTTAATAGTGTTGGCAACAACGGACATCCTTCAATTCTGAGAAGATGTAGAAACATTTATTTGACAACAACAGACTCAGGTAGACTGCCCCAAGAAAAAACTAATTAAGCTAAAACTTCTAGACTCAACCCTAACAATTTTACTCGCTGGGCTCTGATACCAAAAATTGTCACACCCCAAAACTCGAGGTGTGAGATTAAGAGAAATAACTAGAACAAAGTGGTTGTTCAAGGGTGTAAAACAAATCTCATCTTAAGATTATGTCAACGAAAATTTTAAATTTCACAATTCCATTAAATCAAACTACAATAGTCAATTTAAAGAAATAGAATTAAAGACCTCGCGGTAACACAACCTACCAAAATGACATGTACCGTAAAATTCACCGAAAATAACTCATTCAACCAAAGAGTGAAAATTTCCAGATCCAAAGTAGACACATGAAACTGAGTTGTGTTAAAATTTCATTAAATTTCGAGTTTGGGAAATATAGGAAAATTCAAAACTAAAACAGGCATGCTGCTGTTTCCTTGTAAAAATAATTTCAGCAGCACCAAATTACTTTGTAAATAAAATTGTGTATATTCCAAAGAACAAAAATCTAAAATTTTGCAAAATGCCACTTAGGCAGAAGATACACACCCACAATGTTAAACATAACCAAGTCCATAGTGGTTCTTCAAGAGCCATTCATAAAACCTTACATGTGACAGCCCGTCCTAGAATATTTTATCGATAACGTGAATTGACGTTTTTGCCCTTCTACGTTGGGTGTTTGTGATTGGGCTATGTTTTGGGCCAATTGGGTTGTTTCCCATACTTTTGGACCCAATAAGAATTTTGGGCTTGGATTTTTGTGATTTGTTAAAATATACACACACCCACACACGCACACGTGCACCCTTTTCTTCCAATTTATGTTACCTCTCTCTCTCTCTCTCACTTTATCGAGCCTTCTTCCCGTTCCCCTTGCAAATGTACAGACAAACCTTGCACCTAATGTTTTTGGCACAGATTGAGCTTTTGGTTGACAGTTCTGGACTCCTTGCAAGCTTGTAAATTCAGTTATACCTTTAGTTTGGCTTGAAACCTTCGAAAACCCTAGAAACCCGAGAACCCCAAAGTGGGTACCTTTCATACACTCTTGATCGTAGAGGTTTTAACGAGTTTTGAGATCACAGGGAGTTTCTAGGCACTTTCACGAAGCTCGGAGTGCAATTTTGAAGTGTTTTGGATGTCGGGATCGTGAGTTCTAGAGTTGACCGGATTTCATGGAATTTCTCCGGTGAAATTCCATTGATGTTAGAGCTTCAAAGTGGTATAAACTTCTTTCTTACATTTTAAGCTTCATTTTTTGGCATTAATTTTGTGAATTTGGGGGTCGAAATGAGTGAGAAAAATAAGTTTGAAATTTCTCTAGAAACCGGCGACGCAGTGATCGCCGGTGCCGGATTCCGGCGACTAAAGGTAGGAGACAAACTTTGACGAAATATTCCTAACGGAATGTAACGGTGTCAGATTAAAGTTAACGGAATATTTTGATTTCTGACAGAATATTCCCTAACAGCGTTAGAGATTCCGTCCGTGTGCCAGGCACGTGCTTGTAAATGGGCATCGCGTGAGGGCGCATGACACACCAGAAATGTTTTCTAAAAATACGGGGGTGTTCATGGGATTGAGTAGAGCATGTTGGTATATTCAAACACCCCAATTGAGCAATGTATGATAAGTTATTACCTAATGTTGGTTATGTGTGTTAATTGATAGTTTTATAGTTGTTTTGCATATGGGTGAGGCCTATCCAGAGGACGAGCGGAGTCAAGTGAAACTCGGGGGCTACGATCCTTCTACATACCAATGAGTGGGCTTTGTTTTCAGTTTATAAATATATATATATATATATATATATATATATATAATTGGTATTTTCCCAACAATTACGTTTTTATGGTTTTATAAACTGAAATGCCATGTTGAATGTCATTTATATTATTTATGATTGTGATGATTATTGCTTAGCGCTGCGGACGCTTAGGTAAGTCAGGTGAGTATATATTTGTTAGTGATGATGATGGTACTGAGATGGGTATATAACTCATATTCCTGCACCCCGGTGTATGTGCTCCGCTAGAGTAGGGCCTAGCCTTCACGTGATCGTTCACTTCCCGCACCGTACGCTCACCTTGGATCCAAGGCAGGTGCCAGCCTGTCGTACAGACCACTATAGGTGGTTTCAACTCGTAGGTGACTTGTGATAGGTCGCACAGCCTTTACGTGATCGTAGCACTGAACGTAATTATACATCCAGCCTGTCGTACAGACCACTATAGGTGGTTCCGACTTGTGTGCAAGATAGTGATTAGGGAACTATAGATTCAACCGTACAAGTCACTTTAGGTGACTCCGGCTGACGTATTGATATTACCGGCATATTGTGATTTGATTTATCTCACCTGCTTGATGCATATACTGTTTGATTGGATATTTCGACATGGCGCATTTTAAGATGACGTATTCAAGTTTTATCGTTGTATAGCATGTTTTGGTATATGTTTACGTATTATTTTCTGGGAAAGTATACCTGTTTTTACAAAGAGGGGTTATTAGTATTTTGATATTGAAATGGTTTTGGAAAAGCTTTGTTTTTGTCCACTCACGTTTTTGGTTTTGTACCCCTCCAGGTTTTAGGTAGCAGTGACGTTGGTGGCGAACAAGGCATTGAGGCAGTTCTGACAGAGCACCATCCATGTAGGATTTCTTTGGTTATTGTTTATTTAGTACTTGTTTATTCTAGACTGCACCTAGGTTATTTGAACCCTGATGTCGTGTTTTATGCTTACGTTTTCATCACTCTCACTTACTTATCTTCCTATTGTAAATTATTCGGTTTGGTTTTATTTTCTTACATTTTCACTGAAATACTTCCGCACGGCGCACTTGGCTACATCACCCTCACGTGATGGCCAGCACGCCTCGATATTTGGGTCGGGGTGTGTCATTACAAATTATAATGAGTTCACAAAAGACCTTCAAGGTTTTCACAATGAAACATATTCAGGCCATTTGATGAAAATGTACATAAGCAAAACTATACAAGCCAAAAGTCGAGTAATTACATATACATGGTTTTCATAGCCTAGGTAAGTATAAACTCCAACCCACCGAGGTCTATACCATTTTAGTCTACTACGCAACAAAAGGATCATTTACAGACAGAGACTAACTATACAAACACTTTGGTAGCCTACCCAAAAGTTGTGTACATCTGGACTCATTTCTACTAGCCCACACTGGAGTTGCCACTTGAAACTCACTAGTCGACTTTACACACCTAAAAATACATGTTTACAAAAACGGGTGAGCATAAAATACCCAATAGGGGTTTTGCAGTAAGTCCGTAGTCATTTAAAATTTATGGTGCATACCAGAAAGTAATAAGAGTGATTCGAAACCATTTATATTCATTACCAAGAAATCCAACAATCTGAAATATGCTCTAAAAATGCTTAGAAGTAACATATGATAGAAAAAACTAAAGTTTCAGAGCATTAGTAGCTTTGATAACAATAGTACAATACACATGTTCAAAGTCACTTCCTTTGTCATAAGGATAACAAAGCCATTATCATTTAAAGAAACATAAACACAACTAATCTCAAAGATTTTCTTTTATCCCAAACAAGTGACTAACAGATTGGAAGGAACTATAGTAATACCGGACCAATTTACATATCACACGTATACAAAATAGCACTTATACAAAATACCACTTATAAGTAAGAAAAATCATCACACACCACTTATACAAAATACCAAACAACATACCCAAATTTAAGGTTAATTGGGGACTTTAATCAAACATTTGGTGCTCAACTCTAAAATTAAAACATGAACTATGGTACTTTCATGTTTCCTACTCCCACCCAAACTAATTTATGGGTTATCAAACCAAATAACAATTAGATCCCAAAGGTAAGAAATAGATACCTTAAATGGAGACAAAGGAAAGATCCTCACTTGTTCGAATCTTCACAAATAGAGGAAAAGAAAGTTAATTTCCTCCTCCTTCAATTTTCTTTTTGACAATTTAAGGGCTAAAAGGGATAAACCCTTTCATTCCTTTTGGCTGGAAGGGAAAACAGCAAATATGAGGGGGTTTTCTAGAAACCCCACCCCTTTTATTCCCTTTTTCTGAGGTCAGCTTTCCCTCATTTTTCTTTTCTTTTCTTTTATTTCTTCTCTTTTCAAGCCAAAGCTTGGTCTCAAAAGTAAAAGAACTTTTAATGACCACAAGTAATCCACTGTTAATCACCACCTAAAATTTTGGGGATATTACAAATGGGGAGCTGCTTAACGACCCATCTCCTTATCGGCGACTTGTGGGTTGTTTGATTTACCTCACCATTACAAGGCCTGACCTCGTTTACGCCATCCGTGTGCTAAGTCAATTCATGGATAAACCAAGGTAGCCACATCTCGAAGCTGCTCACAAAGTCCTCAAATATATTAAGCAAGCACCTGGGCAAGGGATTCTCCTACCCTTTACAGGTTCGTTAAAGCTCCGAGCATTTTGTGATGCAGATTGGGCACTCTATAAAGATACGAGGAGATCAATAACTGGCTATTGCATGGTTGAAAAATATATTGAAGGACTTGAGAGTAACTCACAGCCAAGCAGTTACATTGTTTTGTGATAACCAAGCGGCCATGCATATAGCTTCGAATCCTGTGTTCCATGAGCAAACAAAGCACATAGAAATTGATTGTCATTTAGTACGTGAAAAGATTCAAAGGGGACTAGTGTGGACGGCCTACATTCGAACTACAAATTAGCCAGCTGACTTGTTCACTAAGCCATTGAGTTCGACACAATTTGAAGTGCTGCTTAGCAAGTTGGGTGTCATTAACATACACTCCAACTTGAGGGGAGTGTTAAAGGAAAGAATTCCACAAAATAAGTGTCAAATATTGTAATTGATAAGTAGTCATTTGTTTCCTTTCTTGTATCTGTCTATGCATAATTATAGGCATTAGAGTAGGACTTTGATTTGTAAATTGTGTATAAATCTGTAATCATAGCTATGTGAATAAACAAGAAATTCATTCCTGCTATATCACGCTTTTCTTGACTTTCCTTTTCCACAACAAGCCTTTGTCGCCTCCTCAAAACCTACAAAATATTATGATTGTTGTAGCCTATTTTATCTGACAATATTTAGGGTGGCTGGCGGCAGGGCCGGTCCTGAGTTTTTGGGTGCCCAGTGCGAAAGCTCAAAATATGCCCTTTTTTAATACGGAAACATATGTTTAAAAAAAATATTTAACGAGGGCTGGAACCCAGTCGAAGCTGGGGGGCTAGGCCCTCACGCCCATATTATATTACTTGAGAAAATATACAACGGGGGGGACATAGTACCTAAACCCCGACAATCAAAAATACAATCATATACAACCATTCCTAGCAAAGCTCCTTGAAATTTCAACACATATTACCAGAGAGTTGTTTCCTAAAAGACATGGCTTCGATAATTTGTTTGCAAAAATTACCTACACATGATATAACAAAAATATCCTATCAAAATTATCATTCCAACACATATTATATATTATAAAAACACTAACAAAATTTTATACATCAATTATCATATAATTCTATATCACTTGCAAAATTTTATATAAAATTATGAATTGATAATTCAAATTTTAAAAATTAATTTACCTCAAAACTCAAAAGGGTTGGTGGTGAGTGAATGCTCTTGCACTTGAGCAGCCAATGCCCAATGTTTCTGTGTCTGTGACTGCTGTCTCCTGTCTGCCTGCGTTGCTGTCTGTCTGCCTGAGGAGTGAGGAACGGCAGGGAGGAAGTGGGGGAATTGGGAAAGTGGGGAACAGAACAAAGGGGGTGGCCTGGATGTGGGAATTAGCCAATTAGGGTTGTAAGGTTATCTTGGGAAAGGGTTGTAAAATGGGGACCAAGTGGTCCCTTTAATTACTTATTTTGTTTTTGCTGCTGTCATTCCCATTTCCCAAAGGGTTTTAAAACTTTCTTGGGCCGAGTGGTCCCAAAATCTGGACTTATATATATATATATATATATATATATATATATATATATATGTATACAAACTTAGTTATTTGGGTTTTTTTGGTGCCCCTTCAATTTTGGGCTCTGGACAGTTTTCCCTGTGGCACTGGGCCTGGGCCGGCCCTGGCTGGCGGCAAGGAGAAGAAAGAGAGACTGATGTGTTTATAGAATTGTAGGGGAATATGTGTTGTTATCTCTCATACATTGTGCCTTTATTTATAGTAATAAGAGGAGAAGATATTCCTTCATCCCCAAGAAATACAAGTCCGTATAGGAAAGAATAACTAGAATCAATATCTAATCTAGAATTTACAAAATTACACTTAAATTAGGAATGTTTACAACAACGATGTTTGTTATATACCATATAAAATTCTTTAAAAAAAAAGAAACAAATGTACATAGTAAAGGCCATTTGAATTTACTTCTATAGAAAGTAGTTTGCTCGTAAGTGCTTTTATTGGCAGCGTGCGAAAATCTTTATAATATATATAAGTTGTAAAATTTCTTTAGTGCCCTTCTTCCATTACCAAGTTAGTTGGATTTTTCTCCTAAATAACTGGGTTTTAAAAAGTTTTTCTCTAAACCGTAATGTTATTAAGGGCCATGAAAAATCATTTTTATAAAATCTATGCCAACTGCACAAAAAACAGATTTTATAACACACATATATTTATGCATTCTAAACTACTTTTGTGAAACACTACTACCAAAAGAGTAATTTACCAAATTTTTTTGGGTCGTTAATAATTTGTGTGGTCAATGTATATGCATCTGCAAGTGCATATATCATCCCTTCGCATTCTACACTTAACTTCTGCAAGACTCCTTGAAGTGCTTCGTAAAACAATTTAGCATAATCATTCATGGGCTCAGAACAGCTACCATCTTTAGTAGAATTACGCTGCAATGGGACGCACCCAACTGGTGGAACACTAATAATCCCAAATTGTTTTGGCTCCAAGGTCAAATAGACGCTGCAGTTGAAAACATTAGTTTAAGAAAAAGACTGTTAATAATTAATTAAGACATCACTTTTTATAATCCAGCAATATTCCTTCTCTAAACTACACTAAGAGAAGGAGAAAGAGTTGAATCCGGGATACAGAGTTGAAACTAAAAGTCAGAATTTGTAAAATGACATACACCAATTCCCTTGTTTGGATTCATAAACATATGAATTTAGAATTTCCGCGTGGAAAAAAACTTGGAATTTGAGACCTCCAATTTCCAAGTTTAAATTCCATGTAAATAGGTGTCATTTCCCAATTTCTATGATTGAGAGCTTAAAAATAACAAATTACATATTCAATTCCATTGTTCTTTTAGGTTAACCAAACAAGAAAATTCACAAATTCTATAAAATAAAATTCCGTCAATTCAATTTCCGTCATTTTAAAATTCCTTAAGAATCTTAAATTTCTTCATCCAAACATAGTAGGCAATCCACCAATTGCATTAAGAAGTCGCTTTTGATTAATCTACAATTTAAAGAAATAAGAAGAAAATTAAAACTGGCAATTAATGGTACCCTTAATCGACTTTCATAAGTGGACATGAGAGTGGCAATGAAGACTTTTGCAGAAGTAGTATTGTTAAAAAGAAAATGTTAGAACATGTCATTGCTTCCAACGCTGAAGAGGAAGAGAGACTTTGATATATTAGCCAATCCACTCTCACCCTGTAATTTTGATATAATGTCGTGTACTCTTGCAAACTACTCGACCTTTTCTCCAAAGGCAACGACATGTCCCTACGTGCATAATGTAACCTACTTAACTTTATTACATATGTTTTATTATTCCTGCATATAGGAAAATAAATGTTTCTCTTGCCAAACGCTATTGCTGTAACATATTGAACGTAGATCATGTTGTTGAGAGTGTCATACTGATCACAATCCAATTAATAACACAATCATTTACCTGGCAATATAAACTCCGCAACGAACATCACTTCCTCACGTAAACAAGACTTTTGATAGAGTGTATGTGGTACTCAACGAAACGAACTTTATAAATATACACATGTAACTCTATTCTTTTCTCAAAGAGTCTATGTAATAGCCAAAAAATAGTGTTCTAAAAAGTCCTACTTAGGCGTTAAGTGGTTAGCAACCTTCACAATTAATCTCTAAGCGTTTTAAAAATAAGAAAGAGCATATACACTTGCCTAAGTGCCCGTCTAGACTTGACTAGACGTCCGCCTAGAGCGCCTTTTAGAATCTTGGCCAAAGAGCACCCTTCTAGAAATATTTGAATTATATATATTATCGTCCACAATAAAACTAGGGTCATTTTGATTCCGATCGCTAGTCAACTCAATTGTTAGAATGAAATCTTATTGTTTTTTTATTTTTTGATCAAAGTTCTTTAACTTTGTACAACTCAGCATTTTAGTATTACTATATTTCCATGTCATCTTTTTTATATCTTAAATAAAAACTGTAATTTAAAATATTGATTGCAGTCCAACATTTAAGGGATTTAAATCCAAGAATTTATGTAATTCAAAATCCTAGTAGTATGAGATTCAATCAATCGATCAAGTCTAAAAGAAATTTAAAATTTTAAAAATTCAAAAATTTATGGGATCATATATGGACAAATCTCACGAACTATGAGACTTAAAAAATTTTAAAAAAAATTTCTACACACTGCACATATTTTTGTGAATTTTATTGAGTAGTATCAAGGGAAATAATGTACCCCATGAATTCATACATAGAAAAGCAATGTAACCACAAACTTAGACCAAAAATAATGTATGTGCCCATAACATAAATAGCACATGGGTACATACAGAATTTACAAGAAACCTCATGGGTACATTTAAAAACCCAAGGAAAAGAATGTACATTATACCACATTGTTTTATAGACATGCATATGTGGGTACATAAAATGCAGCAACCTTAAAAACCATTTTACATAATATTCTCCAAAATTTTTGTACACATATATTTATGTAAAACGAATTTGAACCAACTAAAACATATTATAGCAATAGATATATTAGAACGAAACATGTAGATTAAAAATGTACCCATGGATATAAGCGTAGCCAACTAGACATTGAATAATCAAGACTAATATATAATAATAAAAGGAAAAGAAAAATTATAAAAAAACAAAAGAAGATGACTTCAATATGGTACAGTTTTCACATAGCCCGCTCACTCTACAGTTTCTGCATGTTTGAATCAACCAGATTCCTAGAGAAAGTGATGCCTGCATTGCCTTGTCTATGCCACACAAATCTCACAAGCCGATAAAACCATTGATGCTAATTTGTATTTTAATCACAATAGGTTTATTCAACATAAATGCATTGGATCAATTCAGGAATGGAGAAAATTGGGTTTGGGGTGTTGTAGATTCCGGATGTGCATAAGGGAAGAAGAAGAATGGAGGAGTTCAAATGGATTTTCCTTGTTTTATACTTACACATATAGTTTATTCTGCCTCAAATGCACAAAGGGATGAGATTTCATTTATGATGATGTATAATATTTTAAATACCAAAATGATGACATGAAATAAGTCAAAGGACCTTAATCTAAAAAAAAATAAAAAAATAAGGTTTCAATCAATTTAATATGAAAATAAGGAATAGGAACCTAATCATTCCATAAAACTATTTAGACACACCAAATTTATGTAATGTTGGCACATTTTTTTAACACAAGTAAGTCATACACCTACGAGAATATCTCAGTAAGTGAGTCAGTTTTGTATATTTTTTTCATTTTGTTTTTTTTGGACGGATTTTCTTTTTGGTTGGATTTTTTTATCTGAGAGAGCATAAAGAGATATTAACTGCGACTGTGAGAATTAAGCTTACCCATCTTTGTCTTCCAGTGTCGTTCAGGAGTCCTGAACCTCCGGAAGCGAAGTTGACTCCTTTTGTTAGCAAACGGATCTTCCCGTTCTCATTCTCGTCCAAAAGAGAGAGAAAAGGTGGTGGACTCAGCTCGAAACACAGAAAGTAGGCTAATAAATAACATCTCAAAGAAATAAAAATTAATTGACCGAAAAAGTAGAAATTAAGATGATTATGTACTAACAAAATTAGTGAGAAATTAGTGTACTAGAAATAGTCGCGTTGTATTATCATTTTATACATTATAATATAGTAAATAACATAATTAATATGTCTCTCATATGATATATTAATAAATAAAAACATACATGTTATAATTTGAGTGAAATGATAACGTAACATTACGTAATTTTGTTGAGATAAAAACAATATCATATATAAATAACAGTGGGATCAGTGGCCGGACTAATACCAAGATCATCAACAAGGTTGAAGCCGTTGCTAAATCTTCCAGTCGGTGTAGAATGAGGAAAATCAATCCCATTAGAAGGGAAGTCAGCCCTTGCTCGACTTTGAGGCAAGTAATGGTTAATTAGTTCCAACATGTACTGTGGAGTCACCAAACGCGTAAATTGCAGGCACGGTTGGTTCAAAAAACATACATGCAAACGAAGCATGCAACCCAAAAATACAATGAGCCAAAGAGAACATACTGATATCAAGCTCTGAGCCATGAAATTATGAGTGTGTAATTATTTGTAAGTTGTATATATATGATCAGAGGCCAAATACAAGACTATATATGAAGAAAGATTTGGTGATGATTTCTACCTCGATGGTTGCTAATTTACGAGTTGAGTAGAAAACGAAAGTCCAGAAGCTTCCATCAGCATGTAAAGTCAAATAGTATCTTTAATTAAGAATATATAAAGGATACAAGGAAGTTAATTAAACTAAACGAGGTTTGTTTTAGTTTTTGGAGGCGGAATTTTCTAATTAATGATTGAACCCTATGATGACTCATGACTGCAACAGCTTAGCATATTCCATCGGCATTGTATTAACCATTGCCTCTTCCCTTATCAAGTGTGAGTTGAATTTCATCTTCTTTTTTTTTTTTGTTCAACCCGTGCTGAATGCGCTGATTTAATCGATATTTTTCTGGTTTATGTCATCGTCATGCTATCCGTAGTTGCATGTCTTTTGCTTTTGAGAATTTTAGGTCTTTCCATTTGTGTGACGGCGAGACAAATACACACACAAATAAGCAGCTTCTTAGCGGGATTCCGGTTTATTATAACAAAAATAGGAAAACTTGATAGAGATCTAATTTTGTGAGGCACTATTAGAAATAGTCCAGTTATATGAAATAGGTCCAATGACAAGGATCACACATGAGCATATTTGGATGAGGAAAATATACTTGGAATTTGAATAAAAGTCAGAATTTGTAAAATGACATACACCAATTCCCTTGTTTGGATTCATAAACATATGAATTTAGAATTTCCGCGTGGAAAAAAACTTGGAATTTGAGACCTCCAATTCCCAAGTTTAAATTCCATGTAAATATGTGTCATTTCCCAATTTCTATGATTGAGAGCTTAAAAATAACAAATTACATATTCAATTCCATTGTTCTTTTAGGTTAACCAAACAAGAAAATTCACAAATTCTATAAAATAAAATTCCGTCAATTCAATTTCCGTCATTTTAAAATTCCTTAAGAATCTTAAATTTCTTCATCCAAACATAGTATAAATTTATAAATTGTTATACATATGTAAATGCACCTAATCCCTTAATTATAGGAGTAATAGTTGGACGAATTCCTTAATTGTAGGATTTGAACTTTATATAATAACTTCAACTATCTTGTAAGAATTATAGGTTGGGTGGGTTTGGGGCAATTTTTATGGATGAGAATTGGAGGTTTATGTCGGCTGTTGCTGGGCATCAAGTGGGAGTATCATCCCCATTACGTTGAAGTTATTGCAGCAAAGAAGGCTACCCTGTTGTTCCATGAGTTGCAAGTGCTGCGCTGCGCGGCTGATTTTCAGGGAAACTCAATCATGACACTTTGCATTTCATTCTTCATGACCATTTTAGTCATGGTTATAGGGAAGCAAACATTGTGACTCATAGGGGAAACTGATTTGATAACTGATGAATTTTTTGGACATAATCTACCTTATATATATTACCTTTATTATATAGAATAATGGTGTTTTATCTACCTATATCAAAATCTTTTGATAATCTATCTCAGATTAATTTTAATCCACATATATTATAGGTTTTTGTTCACAGGTATAAAGTATTTGTCTTCGTATATAGTAGATATATCTAGAGGTAGATAATATTTTTGTTTATCTACCTATATCATAGTCTACTTCACATGTTTTTGTTATAATGTACCTCTATTACAGTTTAATTGTATTAATAACATCACAGGTTTTTACCTTTCACAATTTTTTAGTTTTTGATAAACTTATCATAATTAGTGTATATTTTTATTCGAAAGTGGGTAGATAAAGCATTAAAATATTAAAATTAAGTAAATTTAAATATAATTTTATTTTAACTCTAAGGGGAAAAATGGACACAATAACAAATAAAAAAAATTGGACTTGAAAGAAAACTGATGATTTTTTTGGATTTGGATCAAAATGCCCCAAAACTGATAGGTATAGGACCATCATGGTTACTACCGGTAGCAGATTCACAATTTGAAGGGGTCAGAATGTTAAATACAAGTTTTTTTTTTAGATAAAAACAACACGAAGTGAAAAAAATTTAATTTATTCACTTGGTAGAATGTTGTTGACGCAACATGTCGAGTATGCCTAGCATGCATTACATCAAATATTTAGTAGGCACAAAAACGACACACACCAAACATTTGAAGGGTCATCGGAAGACATTTACATGTATATTTTGCGGACTTAGTTGGTCCTCAGTCACCTTGGTCCTTATTTCCATCCACCCTTAGGGTGAACATACTTTTCATATAAAGACCTCTCATATTTTCCTAGTTTTCCCCTTTTTCCAAAATATGGAGGTCTTTTGCATAAATACAATAAAACGAGACCCCTACTATGTAAAGGCTCATATACGTATTTACTTGTGTGTGAATGCATATATATATATTCTGTTGTAGCCTATTTTATTTGACAATATTAAAGGGGGTTGGTGGCAAGGGTAAGAGAGAGAGATGTGTTTGTAGAATTATAGGGAAATGTGTGTATTGTTATCCTTCCTACATTGTCCCTTTATTTATAGTAATAAGAGGAGAGAAGATATTCCTTCTTCCCCAAGGATTACAAGTCCATATAGGAAATGATAACTATAATCAAATCTAATCTAGGATTTACACAATCACATTTAAACTAGGAATGTCTACAACACTCCCCCTTGAGTGTGTAAATACTCAAGGTAGATTCAGCATCATGCAGAAGTTTAGGAACTCGACTTGTCGACACTGATTCTAAGGAACAACACTTATTCTCAATAAGGTAAGAGCTTGCATAAGTAAGTCAATCAGTCTCACTAAAAAACTCTAAGGCTATGGCAAAAACCCGAGTATGGACAAAATCCATAGTCTAAAGAAAAAATGCTTGAAAAATGCAAAAGTAAAAAAAAAACATCAACGGGACATTATCAGGGATATGACCAACCCAAGATGGGTGCCTCGTTAAAACCTAGTTAGGTAGCAAAAACCCAGTGGGAAAAATGCTCCTAATCGTAGGGGAAAAAGTACATTAAGGTCAAGCAAGTATCTTCAGAATACTCCCCTTGAGTTTGACAAAATTCCAAAGAGAAATAGCAATGTTACAACTCAGAAAGTTTACACATACCAATTCCATGAACAAGCTTCTGAAATGTCGTATTCGACGGTGATTTGGTGAAGAGGTAAGCCAGATTGTCTTGTGAACGAATTTGCATGACTTCAATCTTCTGATGCTCTTGTTGTTAATGTGAAAAGAAGAACTTCGGCGCAATGTACTTGGTGTTGTCTCTTTTGATGTAACACCCTTCTTGAGCTATTCGATGCATGCTGCGTTGTCTTCAAAGATCATCGTTGAAACATCAACGATGGGATAAAGTTCGCATGAGCTTCGAATATGGCCCACTACTGCTCTCAACTGAAAGCATTCTCGAGTTGCTTCATGTAAGGCGAGAATTCAGCATGGTTAGACGAAGTGGCAACTAAGGTTTGTTTAGTTAACCTTCAAGAGATTGCGGTGCCTCCAATGGTAAAGACATAACCCGTTTGAGAATGCGCCTTATGCAGAACAGACGAGTATCCTGTTTCAGCATAACCAACAAGGCGAGAATCGACTCGAGAAGCAGACGGTGAGGCATCACTCGAGGATCCGTAGAGATAAACAAGCCCAAATCTGTAGTACCCTTAAGGTAACAGAAGATGTCTTTCATGCCAGTCCAGTGTCTGCGTGTAGGTGCATTACTGTATCTTGCGAAAAGATTAATAGTAAAGGAGATGTCGGGTCTAATGCATTAAGCTAAGTACAATAAAGCGCCTATCGCACTTAGATAAGGAACTTCAGGCTCCAAATTCTCTTCATCATCCTCCTTTGGATGGAAGGGATCTCGTTTTGCATCTAGCCATCGAACGACCACATAAGTACTTAAAGGTTTCACTTTATCCTCATTAAAGCCACGCATCACCTTCTGGGTGTAGTTCGATTGATGTACTAGGATTCCATCCAAACAATGCTCTATCTTAGGACCGAGACAGTATCGAGTCTTACCTAGATCTTTCATCTCAAATTTTAACTTCAGGTGCGCAGCAATTCTCGCGAGCTCTTCAAGAGTTCCAATGAGATTCATGTCATCGACATATACTACAACAATTGCAAATCCAAAATGTGACTTCTTAATGAACACACAAGGGCATATTTTGTTGTTCACATATTTCTGACTCGTCAAATACTCACTCAGACGTTTATACCACACTCTTTCGGATTCCAGGGTTTGAAAATATTTGAACCAGTCAATGTAAGTCATATGGAAACTTTCATGTAAATTTTTGTATCAAGATCCCCATAGAGATACACAGTCTCTACATCCATCAGCTGCATACTCAGTTTTTCAGAAACTACCAAACTGATAAGGTAGCAAAAAGTAATCTCATCCATAACGGGTGAATAAGTTTTGTCATAGTCAATCCCAGGGCATTGTGAGAAGCCTTGTGCAACAAGACGAGCTTTATAATGATAATTTCATTCTTCTCATTACGCTTCCGAATAAAAACCCACTTGTAGCCAATGGGATTCACATGTAGAGGAGTAGGAGTTATAGGTCCAAACACCTTACGTTTCACAAGCGAATCGAGTTCGACTTGGATTGCTTGTTTCTAATTTGACTAATCAGTTCTACGTCGACATTCATCAACGAAACGCAATTCAATGTCATCGCTCGACATGATCTCAGTAGTTACTGCAAATGCTAATGCATCGTCGACAATCATCTCATTTCTACACCACACATCATCTAAACTAGCATAATAGACCGAAATCTCACGATTTTCGAGAAGAGGATTCGTCTCTTCAAGGACGCTTCGATAATCTAGAATTTCCTCATGAGTTGGATAGAATGAGTAAGTGATAGTCGGATTCACAGTAGGTTCTTCAAGACTTTGTGTCGTGGGTTTCCTCTTCTAAGTGTGTGAATCCTTGAACCAAGAGGTCTGCCACGCTTTTGTGTAGAGGCAGATGATTGTGCTAACCACTAATGTACGTGGATCACCAAGATTGGCATCCCGGTCTTCCAGGATAGCAGTCCATCATACATTTGGTACATCTATCTTTGCAGGCGTATTCGTTGCTGGAATGTGTGATTTTGTCACGCGCGCTAGATCGGTGAAAGCATCTGGCATGCTCTGAGCTATGCTCTGGAGATTTAATATGCGTTGCACTTTAGTTTCAGACTAAGCGGTGATGAGATCTAAATGAGACAAAGTGGGAGTCGTCCACGATAATTTGCGTCGTTCTTCAGGAACGTTGATGTTCTCCCCTTAACAACGGGAAAACTGTCTCATAGAAGTGACAACTCGCAAAACGAGTGGTAAACAGATGGCTTGTCAAAGGTTCTAAGTAACAAATAATCCAAGGAGAATCATATCTGACATAGATTCTCACCTTCTCTGAGGCCCTATTTTTGTACATAAAGGCGGTGAGATAGGCACATATACCATACAACTAAAAATGTGAAGATGCGATATGTCGGGTTCGTATCTAGTAACCAACTGAAGGGCACTAAATGGTTGTGTCACAACAGCCCTCAGGCGGATCAACTTTGCTGTGTGCAATATTGCATGACCCTAAGCAGTGATCGGGAGCTTGGTACATATGACCAACAATTAAGCAATCATTTGTAAGCGTTTAATGAAAGCCTCTACTAGGCCGTTCTGGGTGTGAACATGGGGTACTAGATGTTCAACTTCAACCCCAACCGACATGTATTAGTCATCAAAAGTTTTAGATGTGAATTCTTCAGCATTATCCAATCGAATAGATTTGATCGGATAATCAGGGTGGTGAAACCTGAACTTGATAACTTGAGCCAACAGTTTGGAGAATGCAGCGTTCCTTGTGCACAACAAGCACATGTGTGACCAACGTGTAGAAGCGTTAACCAAAACCATAAAATATCTAAATGGTCCGCATGGAGGGTGAATCCGGTCCACAAATGTCTCCCTGAATTAGTTGTAGAAAAATGGGAGAATTCAAGCAAATCTTGTCATAAGAAGGCTCAGTGATAAGCTTGTCCATAGAACATGTTTGAAATGCGAATCCTTGGATCGAACCTAAACTTCGGTTTAGTGGATGCCCATGTGAAGATTTGAGGATATGGCGCATTGCTATTCGTCCAGGATGTCTAAACGATCATGCCAAAGTGTAATTTCGTGAGTGGTTGCAATAATAGGCCAGGCCACATAGTGGCATTTTATGGGGCATATGGTCATAGTATATAGACCACTCGGGATACGCTCAATCTTCTCTAGAATACGCTTCTCGCCATATTCGTAGGAAGTTACGCACATAAATTCAACTCGTTTTCTATGTGGGTTTCAGCGTGGTAATTATTATATCTAATATCCTTGAAACTTAGCAACATTCTTCTGGAACGTGGAGAATAGAGTGTCTCATCAATGGTTAAGATTGTACCATTGGACAGCATTATACGAGCCTTACCGTATCCTTCTATCAGGTTAGATGGGCCTGAGAGGGTTGTCAAAGGTGCATTCTTAGGTATGAAGTTAGTGAAATAGATGTGTTAACACAAAACGGTGTGCGTGGTTGCATTATTTGCTAGACAACTAATTTCCCACTAGTTATACCTAGAATGGAAAATTAATTTGAATTGGTCACATGCATAAAAGTTCTTAAAACAAATATCAATTCAAAGTAATTTCATTTACTCAAGGATGGTAATTAATTAAAACTTAATATCCAAAAACAAATCACCAACCAATAATCCAAACATAAAGAAAAATTGTTCAAAAATCAACCATAAAACAAGGGAAGGGTTCAGCCACTAGATGAAATTTGGCCCCAATTGTCTTATTTCAACGAAAAATAAGTCTATGTCTAAGATTCTAATCTTCCATAGGGGTAGTATCCTCTTGAAAATAAAAAACCTCCATCTTTGTAGTCTCCTGTTCATCCACTTACATGAAGTTTGATTCAAACTTCTTACGACGAGAATGATATTCATTTACAACCTTCTTGGGAGCTCTACAAACACGGGACCAATGGTCCTTTGAACCACAATGATAGCACATATCCACATCCATGGTTTCAAGTGTTGTGCCTTTATTCTTGAAGTTCGGGGCCTTGGGAGTGAGGTTTGAACGCTGATGGGCTTTGTTTCCTTCCTTGGATGGGCCTTGACTCTGTTGACCTTGGTGGGATGGCTTCTTACCACCCCTACCACGCCTCTTTTGGTGATTTGGGCGTTGTTTTGTGTTATAATGTGCTTCAGGCACAACAGTTGCCCAAGTAGGTTGAGCTTCATGATTCTTCATCAACAGCTGATTTTGCTTTTCAGCAAAAAGTAAAATAGAGATCAAATTCGAGAACTTAGTGAACTTTAAAGCTCTACATTGTTGCTATAGGACAATATTAGAAGCAGAGAAAGTCGAATAGGTCTTCTCTATGAGATCCTAGTCGGTCAAAGTTTCATTGCAAAACTTGAGAAGTGATCGGATTCAACAAACTTCATAATTATATTCATTCACGGACTTAAAGTCTTGGAAGCGCAAGTGCTGCCAGTTGTGTCTTGCTTCAAGCAAGAATATGTCATTTTGATGATCAAAACGATCAGTCAAAGCGTCCCATAATGCACGTGGATCCTCCTCAGCAAGATACTTCGTTTGTAAAGCATCATGGATATGTCTTCGGATGAAGATCATAGTAGTGGCTTTTTCAACTTCGCCAACATGCTCGTCTGTTGCTGGCAGGATGCAAGTTCTTTGCAATGAGGTGAAGCTTCACATCTTGAACCCACTTAAGGTAATTCCTTCAAAAGGCCTCCAAAGCGGTGAAGTCGAGTTTGTTCAAATTCGACATGTTTCAATCACAAAATAGATGGACAAGATGTGGTTAGTGTAATGGAGAAAAATCAATCCATTCACATAGAAGTAGAACATACAGGTTATAATAGACATGTATTGGTTTAATTTTGCATGAAAAAACTTCGGGTTTTCATGAGTGATGTTTTTAAGTGAAAACTTCAGGTTTTCAAACAAAGACATATTTATACGAAACTTCGGGTTTCAAAATAATTATGAACTTCAAATTCATATATTCCTGCAGGCAAACACAAATATATATATATATATATATATATATATATATATGCAAACAAATATGCAAAAATAGAATTTTTAGGTCTATAATTATAATTGAATTAATTTATTTGGACTTCGGGCCAAATTAAAGTGTGGGTGAAAAAATATAAAACCTATTGGGCCTAAAATAATTAGGCAAATAAAGCTTGGGGCCCAATAGAAAAATATAAGTCCACGGTTGGCTTTAAAAAAAATTGGTTTGTGCTTCCTAAGCCCAAAAATAGGACTGGAGGATCTCGGGTGTAGGCTGCAGGCTAATGGGGAGAGATAGGAGCAAGGTGGTGGGTTGCTACAGGCAAGCCCAAAAAAATTTCAATATGAGCCACTTCAGGCGAGCCCAAAAAAAAAAAAAATTTTTTGTTTTTTTTTCTTATAGGCCGGGGAAAATTGGGCCCCTAAGCCCAAAAGGGTGAATGGGCTACCTCGGAAAAACAGGAGTCGGGCCAAATGGTTGTTTTGTTGACCTAAAAGAGTAGCCCAGCGTGCGCTCGGTGTGCATTACAGGGTAAGAACATCGGATTTGGTCGATAGTGCCATGTCAGGTAGTCGGCTTAGAGACAACGATGCCTTGAAGAAGTCCGTGGGTCATCAACGACCTCAAATATGAACGAAGATTTGAAAAAAATCTAGACATTCTTTGTAAAACCCTAGAATTTTGAATCAGGTTTTCGAAAAAAAATCAATCAAATCTCGGTCAATTGATGACGAGGACGGGCTTCAGGCCATCAAACATAGTGACCCGAGGTGTAAGGATGGACTGCAGGCCATCCTGCGACGATGAAGACGCTGTGGTGGGCGTCGGGGTGTTCTGGGTTTCCACCTGGAGCCCAAGGCTCTTGCTTGGAGACTTGATGTAGGCCATCTAAGCTTCAGGCTTGGTTAAAAAGCACAAGGTCATGGGTTTGAAGAACCCAGGCTAGGATTCCCAATTTCGTTTTTTTTTTTATCTTTCTTTTTCAATTCAATTATATGCATATTCACGATAATAATATGTTAATTTAATTCAATTTGATGCATATATAAATATATTTAATTCAATTCATGGCAAATACCAAATTCACATAATTTAACAATTATGATTATGATGCATACAGAATTTATGTAGAATCTAAAATACGTAAAACATAAAGTTGGGTCATGCATCATGGTGAATGTTCATGCTATCAGGGTTGCAAAAATATCTAGATAAAAACTGTTGTTTGGAAAGAACCTGATTGTGTGATGATATAGATGAATTGGTTTGATGTAGAAAAATTCTTCAACATTAGATTCCTAAGCGCAGTGGTATGAGCCGGTTGATAACGTGTTGTAGCGTATTTTATCTAACAATATTAAAGGGGGCCGGCAGCAAGGGTAAGAGAGATAGATGTGTTTGTAGAATTGTATGGGAATGTGTGTGTTGTTATCCCTCCTACATTGTGCCTTTATTTATAGTAATAAGAGGAGAGAAGATATTCCTCCTTTTCCAAGGAATACAAGTCCATATAGTAAAGGATAACTAGAATCAAATCTAATTTAAGATTTACACAATCACACTTAAACTAGGAATGTTTACAACAAATTTCAAATTTTTTTTTTAGCGGTGTGAATACATATATATTCCAAATCTTTTGAAGTTTTTAGGCGTGGAAAATTATTAGTTAGAATGAATACACTATGGAATTAGAAGGGATACTAAATGGATATCCTATTCATAAATAAAACCAGATTCCAGTTAGCCACTAATATTGTAATTTTAAGATAGACTTATTATATTAATACCCCACAAATTGTTGAATACACCCCCCCCACATACTTAATACATCTTACAATTTCTTTTTCAATTAAAAATTATCTTAACACACCCCACATACTTTCTCATAATACCCTCTCACCCTACAATCTCAACATACACCTTACATTTTCTACATACACCCCACATTCTTTATACACATCACATTTTCATACAAATACTAGCTTTATATCTCATTTCGTTTTCTTTTTCAGACGAAAATTTTGCAGATTTGCTGCTTCCATGGGGCAAAAAATGAGATTGAATCGTATCCAAATTTGTGGGTAAATTATAAGGTATCTGGACCTGTAAATATTATGATTGAAAATCTTTCTTCTTCCATTCCCAATTTAACTAGTATAAATGGCTAGAAAAGACCAGATTCTTTGGTTCTATTTCAATATATAATATCCGCCAATACTTGTCATTTTTTTTAGATGTATTCTCTAAATGATTCTCACACCCTCTTGGTTTACCTCATGTAAAGCTTCCAAAACATCGATTTCGTGTTTTATTCGTTAAATTTTATTTTTTCTCAAGCAACGTGTTTGTAGTTTCGTTAGTTAGGGTTTTGTTCAACAATGGAAGGTGGAGGGGGTTTTAATAGTTAAAGAAGATAAATAATACATTAAGTGATTTGGGTGTATTTAGAACCTAATAAGGTCAAAATTGTCATTGCATAGTAGAGTACACAAGTCATAAATATTAAATTTTAATGTAGGGTAAATTCAACATTATGTGGAGTGCTAATAAAAAAAAAACCTTTAAGATATTATAGCTTTATGTAATCTATCAATATTTAGCAAAATTAAAGAACTATGATCTATATTTTGTTAGGCTTACATGGGGTAGAAGGCCGAAGGTCCCAAAAATAATTAGAAACCGACTGGCAAGTCCACACAGTCAAGATAACAACAAACAATATTTGCAGCCCAATGAAAACCTTTACTCACCGAAGGGCTTGTGAGAATGAGCATGACAAAATTCTACATTGGTGATTGAATCAAACTTTACAAGTGTCTATAGAGAGTTGATTACTTTTTATATTGCTAATTAGTTTTACGATGAAATCTTAATTTTCTTCGTAATATAGAGGTTAGTTGAGGTTATAGTCTTTTGGATTAAATAGAACAGCTAAAGTATAAAATAACAACAATAACATTAATATGCTAATAATATCATTGATCAACCAAGAGAGAATTTTTATTTTCACACGTGTTTGTTTTTTTTATGCAATTTGAATCCAAGTTATCCAACGACTAATATTTGACACCTCTCACAAAACTCCCTCGCCCAACACCCCTTACCATAGCGGTTTAGTACTCAGAATTTTATTATGTTATAGTTCATGCAAGGTTATTTCTTTTCTTTTTTTCACATGTGATTCATGTTTAACACGCTTCCTCACGTGTGATAAATTTCAAATTTTACATGTACACAACAATTGATATTTGAAAAAGTATTCCGCACTCCATCAAATGAAACTTTTGTTTCTTAAAAAAAAACATAATGTTTTTTTAAACGCTAATAACACCATTGTTTTTGTTAACCAAAAAAATAAAACCCACAATACCGTTTTATTATTGTGAGATGTTTGTTTTGGTTTTTGGCAGATTGGTAAATCCTAGAACTGAACCAATAGAGTTCTGTAGTCTAGCTACATATTTTTTACAATTTGTGTTTTTGAAAGAATACATATAGGGATGTGCTATTCACACATTTCATTTTATTTTTCAGACACTTTTTATTAATTTCTATTCATTTGATCTTCTTCAATTCATCCAATCCGACGGTCGAAAATTTAAAAAAATGTGTGAAAAATAAAAAAAAGAGTAAAAGACATTTTACTACCCTTATGTTTGGTGGTTTTCAACATTTAGTACATCAATTTTTTTTTCATCTCAGAGTCATACCTAAAGTGTAAATTTTGGGACAGTTTCATACATCCGTTAGTCAAACTGTTAGTTCTTCCGTTAAGTGATGACGTGGCGTCTTGATTGGGCGCCACGTGTCATTAAAAATATTAAAATAATTATTTAAATAAAAATAATATTTAAAAAACAAACAAACAAACAAAACAAAAAACAAAATCTGGGATTTGGGTTCGGGTGGGGCGGGGGGGGGGGGAGGAAGAAGGAGAAGGAGGAGGAAGAAGAAGGAAGAAGAAGGAGGAGGAAGAAGAAAATAAGAAAAAAAATCTAGAATTTGGGTTCGGGTGGGGCGCGCCGGGGGAGGGGGGAGGAAGGAGGAGGAAGGAGGAGGAAGAAGAAGGAAGAAGAAGAAGGAGGAAAAAGAAAAAAAGAAAAAAAATTTGGGATTTGGGTTTGGGTGGGGCGCGCGTGGGGGCGGGGGCGGGGGGTGGGGGGAGGAAGAAGGAGAAGGAGGAGGAAGAACAAGGAAGAAGGAGGAGGAAGAAGAAAAAAAGAAAAAAAATCTGGGATTTGGGTTTGGGTGGGGCGCGCACGGGGGCGGGGGCGGGGGGGGAGGAAGAAGGAGAAGGAGGAGGAAGAAGAAGGAAGAAAAAGGAGAAGGAGGAGGAGGAAGAAAAAAAAAAGGAAGAGAGAAACCGAACCAGAAGAAGAAGAAGAAGGAGAAGGAGGAGAGAGGAAGAAAAAATATATATTTTAATATTATTTTTATTTAAATAATAATTTTTAATATTATTTTTAATTAAATATTTTTTTAATATTTTTTAATGACACGTGGCGCCCAATCAGGGTGCCACGTCATCACTAACAGGAGAACTAACAGTTTGACTAACGGATGTATGAAACTGTCCCAAAATTTACACTTTAGGTATGACTCTAGGATGAAAAAAAATTGATGTACTAAATGTTGAAAACCACTAAACATTAAAGTAAAAAATTGTCTTTTACCCTAAAAAAAAATAAGCATGTGGATAACACATCCTTACATATATAGTTAGTTTGATGATACGATAATTACAATACTCGGAGATTAGAGATTGCAACTTGTCATTGAATGGTTGATGCTCCCAACGACTGTTCAGTCAGTTTAGTTAGGTGTGGAAATGGAAATTAGGTTAAATATGTGTTAATGGATTAGTTGCACCTGCCGGTACAGAACTTGTCTAACTTGTTCCGGTCTAACACGGACCATCAAAACTTCTGTGGTCTCTTTGATTGACACCTCTTTTTTGCTCCAACTGCTTAAATTTCTGGTTGATTTTTAACTTAATACGAATAATGAAAGTTCAATTCGAATTTTTTTTAGTAATTTAAATAAATTTAGGAGAAATTACTTTATTGCTTGTACCAAAAAAAAAAATTTAAGAGAGAGAGAATGATGAGGTACTAACATATAATTAAAACTAGCATCACACACAACGTGTGTATGAACCTTTTTTTTTCTTTTTTTTTTAATTTTTATCAAAGGACATTATCTATATTAAGGGGGTGGGGGAGTGGTCTATGCCTCACAATGAGCTAGTAATAATGTGGTTCAAATTCTCATTTAGCAAGAATCGAATCTAAGGTCTCTCACTTACAAGTGACGAGGAATACTACTAGATCGTAATACTAAGTGATTTTATTTATTTTTAAATAGAAGGAGATATGAAGAGAGTGAGAGAGAACTTGGGAGTGGGAATGGGAGAGGGGTGAGAGGTTTATTTTTATTTTTTTAAAATTAGATATGTTAGAGTCACATGTAGATAATGCTTTAATAAATAATAAAATTTTGATTGTGTGAAATTACATTACTGTCCATGTTTTTTTAATTTATGTTTAGTTTTGATTAAAGGGTTAGAATGGTAGTTTAATAAAGTTTTGGTTGACAATAAGAGTTCTATTAATATATTGTGTTCAGTTTTGATTAAATGGTTAGAATGGTAATTTTATGAAATTTAGTTGACAATGAGAATTCTTTTGAAAGAAAATTAATGAAAAGTCTAAAAAAAACTTTAGTTTTAATGAAAAAGATAAATAAAGGTGTAGTGTTGTCACATCCCGGCCCGGGCACAACCACCTCCCGGGTCCACTCCACCACCGTAGCACGATATTGTCCGCTTTGGGCCCCGACCACGCCCTCACGGTTTTGTTTCTGGGAACTCACTAGCAACTTCCCAGTGGGTCACCCATCATGGGAGTGCTATAGCCCCCCTCTCGCTTAACTTCAGAGTTCCGACGGAACCCGAAGCCAGTGAGCTCCCAAAAGGCCTCGTGCTAGGTAAGGATGGGAATATACATTTAAGGATCACTCCCTGGGCGATGTGGGATGTCACAAGTGAATAGTACTAGAGAAAGGTAAAAATGTGAATTTTCGTTAAAAGTGAACAGTACCTTGAGTGTTTCATTAAAACTCTCTTCTATTAATACTAACTAGCAAAGGTCACACACTCCATGTGTGAGAAATATAATTTTTATTTATTTTTCACAAAAATATTGTTTTTAACATATTTTTTTTGTAGGAGTTCTGCAAGCATCAGAAAAAAAAATCGTTGGGTCTGTTGGCAGTTATGGAGAGAGAATGAATAGAGGGCAGTGATAGAACGACATGGCTGTGAGGTTCAGAACAAAAAAAAAAAAGAAAAAAAAGGGGAGGGCGTTTTGATATAGGCGCCTTAGTTTTGAAATTAGATTTAACATCCATAACTTTTAGACTTTTGATCAAACATTCTTATCTAATTTTTAATAACAAAAATGACATATATTTGGTTTACCAATCAAATGACAAATTAATATCACCTAAATCCTAAAATCTAGGAGATATATTATCCCATAATTCATTTCAAACGACACTTTTCATTACTCAAATAAAAAATATTATTAAAATTCTAAAAATACAACTAACATCCTATTAAACATAACATACCAATTATGGACATGATATATGAATGCACATATGTATTAAACATAACGTACCAATAACTTGGTACATAATTGGTACATTATATAATCTTAGTTTTGGTACGTATTAATTTTTTGGTACATTACAAATTACTAATTTTGGTACGTTATGTGATTCTTGTTTTAGTATGTACCATGGTATTGGTACAATGTATTAACCTAATTTTGGTACGTACATGGTACGTTATGACCCTTAAAAAAAGAGAATTTTTCATATTAAAACTTTGTATTGAAAATTAATTATATCAAATTCTCAACAAATAATTATTGGGATAATGACTCAATCAAAATTTTCAAACTTATTTTCTTTCCACGAATTTAGGGATTTTAGATCTAATCAGTTTCAATATAAATAACTCTTATTTTCATTTTTTTTTTGTTTTCTTTAAAATTTACATAAAATGATGAGTTGGAAATTAAAAAATGACATGGATAAAGATGGAAGCACCTTAATCAAAATACAAAACGTTTTAATAAAAAGTTGAAAACCCACAAATGTTTAATTAATAAGATGTAGAATTGGAGCGTTTTTATCTATTTAATCTATAAAAAAAGTAAAAAGTTGTTGCCCACCCCTGCTGTAAGATCCCACATCGCTCAGGGGTGAGGATCCTGTAAGCCTTATATGTACATTCTCACCTCTAATTAGCACGAAACCTTTTGGGAGCTCATTGGCTTCGGGTTCCATTAGAACTCTGAAGGTAAGTGCCATTGGGAAGTTCTCGTGTGAGTTTCCTGAAACAAAACCATGAGGGTGTGGTAGAGACCCAAATCGGACAATATCGTGCTATGGCGGAGTCGAGCCCGAGAAGTGGTTGATCCTGAGCCGGGATGTGACAATCTGTTATCAAAGCCATTCTCTGGCCGGAAGTGTGCTGACGAAGACGTCAGGCTCTTAAGGGGGTGGATTGTAAGATCCCACATCGCTCAGGGGTGAGGATCATGTAAGCCTTATATGTACATTCCCACCTCAAATTAGCACGAGACCTTTTGGGAGCTCATTGGCTTCGGGTTCCATTAGAACTTCAAAGTTAAGCAAGTTCCTGCAAGAGCATTCCCAGGATAGGTGACCCACTGGGAAGTTCTCGTGTGAGTTCCCAGAAACAAAACCGTGAAGGTGTGGTAGGGGCCCAAAACGGATAATATCGTGTTGTGGCGGAGTCGAGCCCGGGAAGTGGTCGAGCCCAAGTTGGGATGTGACACCTGCAAAATGTCGCCCGGAAAGTGGTTTAGCCTCGGCCGGGATGTGACACCTACACAATGTCATGTGTATTCCGAAAGTTTGATTCATATTGTCTAATTTTATGAGCTAACCAACTGAATTTGAATACAAAACAAATAAACTTGAGGAAAAATGATTTTGATTTTTCATAGGTAGTGGTTATGATACCCAAGGTTAACAAATGAACTTTGCAATTTTTGTCGTTTTATCGATTGTCATATGTTTCGTGCACCTAAAATCTGAGAGCTAAATCATCAAATTTATGTTTGTAGAATATGTAAACGAATGAGCAAAAAATTGAGGAATTCTTGTTCAAACACTAAACCAAGAAAAACTTTTTGTACAAGTATCTTAAAAAAGTTCATCTGATTTAAAATTACAACCTTGGACAAATGAATTTCCTCCAGAAGAGTCACTCGAGCATTTGAAAAAGTATGGTTGCTGTTGAACAAGATTCTAGCTGTAATCCTCTAGATGTTCACACCCTCTATTTTTCAGGTTATGCATCAAGATTGTTATTTGTTAGTGTATAAAATTGCCCATGTGTTAATTTACTGGGAAAATAATCTATTATCTATCTTGTTGCCGTTACTCAAATTTTTATTTACCTGTAATGTAAATTTGGATTATATATTTTGCTTTTGATTTATGTGCAACCTTCGAGATCAAAGCACTGCCATGATTGTGACAAATGTGTTCTTCAGTTCGATCATCATTGTGTTTGGCTTGGAACATGCATTGGTGTGGGTAACCATTGTAAATTTTGGTGAGTGTGATTTGTACTAGCTTAAATTTGGTTATTGTGTTTTGCGTTCTTATATTTTATATGTCGCCAATAGACAGAAGATATTCCATGTTTAGTTTGCAATGTGAATGAGTACCAGTTGTTGAACTTAGAATTGCACTTATTTTGTTATTTCAATATCATCTCTATTTTTCTCCAACGTATGCTTATTAGATTATCGGCTTTTCTAAAATTGTCGTTTATTGGGCTAGGCAATTTGTGCATTTAAACACTCCGTCACATATTTCTATTCTATTTTATGGTTGAAGTATTCATTTTGTTAATGGTACAAAACTTTCCTAAGATTGTAATCTTATTAGTTTTGAGTCTTGTCTGATCATTTCTAAAATTGTCATTTAACAAGACAGGCAATCGGTGCACTGAATACTGCATGTAAAACTTTTATTTACATTTCCACACTTAAAATCCCTGATAAAAAAAAACTTTTATGTCTTTTGGTCTAATGTTGTAGGTGGTACATTTGCAAAGAGACAGCACTGTGCCTTTGGACTGTCATCCTGTACATCGCATACCTGAAGGCTAATATATCAGTCGCTTGGTATGGTATCTTTTCTGAGGTTCTTATTTTGTAGGAATGATTTAGGTTGTACCCTTGTCATTGTGGTAGTACTGTCTAAGTGTTTGGTGCTCTATGAATCCATGGAGAAATAGATTAAGTGAAAACTAAAAACAGAATAAAAGAGTCATTTCTTATGGTCCTTGTGGTTTTTGTTATGAAGTTTTATTTGCCCATTAAGGGTTTTCTTTTATATGTAATTGATGTCCACTATAATTTGGATTCTAAATGTTTAATTGTCAGGTGGAAGGGTGCAATTGTGATATTGTTGTTGGTTACTTTGTCAATTTTGATGACCTTTTTGCTGCTCCTCCTGATATTTCATAGGTAAAGTTTTATATTTGGCATCAGCTTTAAGTTTCTTAGATGCAAGACATTTCCTCCTATTCTATGACACCATGTTTTTATTTTCAATTTGCCATTTTGATAGAATTACCTAATTTTAATGTTTTCATAGAACTTTTGTCATTTGTTTGTGTTATGATACTGGCAGTAGTCGTGTTATAGTATAATATATTTAAAAAATTGGATGTCTTTTTTTTTCTCTCTTTCTCTTTCTGCTCCCTCATCCCTACTTCGTTCTCTCTAACTGAGCATTATCACTACATAAGTCATTTACCTCAAAAGTTTTTTTTTTTTTTTTTGCTGCAGTTATCTAGTTCTGACCAATCAGACTAGCCATGAGCTTGTAAGACGAAGGCGCATTCCATATTTAAGGTTTGTTCATTTCTTTTCTTTTCTACTAGATAATATTATTTTATGTAAATAACTAAAATCGTCATTGTATGTTAAAAATATCTAGTGTCATTATATATACTTTAATATTGATTCAGTAAAAAAAAGTGACATAAATATGGTTAGATATGTTTATTATAGCTATTTGTGGTTAACATGCATGAACAACTTGTGTGATGAAAGAAAAAGAGTATAATAGTATGTGTACACGGTGTTTACGGAACCCTAACTAGTGTTGTGTTCCAAATTGTTCTATAATGGTAAGGGGTTTACAAGGACCACCATGGAATTTAGGCTAAATTAGTTAGAAATGTGCTAGAAAAGATTAGAGGGAGAGATTTGAGATGACTAGATACAATGCATTGAGAGGGATTCACAACTGATTACTTGAAAGATTGATTTGTAAATCCTTTGTTGATGTCTTTGTAAATATTAATGATCATGTAATGCATTTCAAATCCCTCTATCTGATGTTTGTTGTTCATTTCTAATTCATTTAGGTTAAATCCCTTGCTAATGCAAATCCGTTGTCAAACGTAGGAAAATTGTTATTTGCATGTACTAGGCTATGAATATTGTGATGAGATGTAAATTATAATAGTTAACTTTTATGCTCTTAGATTGGCAGTTCTTTTTACTTTGTTTTGATCGACAAAGGAGCACCCGAGAGGGTATATCCATTCAGTAAAGGAGCATGCATAAATTTATACGAGTTTTGCTGTGTTCAAAGTAGTAAATATAGACTGGAATCATTACCAACATTGCAGCAACTTGAAGAAAAGTCTAGACCTTACACTTGTTGTAACATCATAACTTGTTGCTGACATTGTGAGCTTTGTATCATTAATTTGTCATATTTTTTCCCTCAAAATTTATAGGGGGAACCATTCATGGGGAACCATCCGGGGGCATATCTGCGCATGTATTTTGCTTAGGTAGCTCCCAAATATGGCGACTGGAGATGGACACTGGTTCAAGGTTATAGTTTGTACTTTATTTTAGGCTCGATCTTTAGGCTTGTTATATAAAAAAAATGGTTTTTGATCATATTATTTTTGCAGGATATAAAATCCCGAATTATTTGTGCCAGTTTTATATACGTAGCTGAACTCTTCCCATAAATTATATGACATCCCGTCCCGATTTATTTATATTTTCAACGTGAAATGACGAAATTACCCTCGACTCACGTTTGAACGAGGGTGTAACGAGGTTTAAAATGTGGGTTTGGGTGTCTTGAGCAATTAGGCCCAAAAGGTTGGGCCGGTGATGGTTTAAATTATGAAACACACACACGCATGCACACAAGTACACAACAGGTTCTTTTCTCTCTCTCTCTCTCTCCTACAACTCTCTCGAACTCCCTCATTCTCCCTCACTGTATTTGGTACGGACACCCACACCACACTCGATCAAGGTACGGATCGACTTCAAGGATAGTGTAGCTGTGTTCCCTGGGACTTGGTAAGTACCCTACTAGCCTTGGTTTGGCTCGGAATATCGTAGAATTTAGGAAAACCCGAGCACTGTATGATAGTACTGGTTATGAACTTGTTGTGGTGAGATTTTTAATCGATTTTGAGATCACAGGGATATTCTAGGAGTCCTCACGAGGCTCAGAGACCCCCGTTGAGACGTTTTGGACGTCGGGATCACTGTTTCTAGGCTTGGCCGATTTTGGAAGAAATTCTCGTCGAGATTTTGGAAGTTTTTCGACAGATTTGAAGGTATAAATGTGTTCTCCTCTTGATTTGGAGCATTTTGGTGCAAATTTCATGAAATTTAGGTTAAAAATGAGCTAGAACGAAGAGTTAGAAAATTTCCCAGTTTCCGGCGTCGGCGACGGTCGCTGGAGCTGGAGGTTAGGGGTGAAGGTATATTCCGTCAACTTTGACGGAATATACTGATGCCGTTAGTCAAACTTAACGGAAACCGTTAGAAGATAACGGAATTTCCGAGTGAATATTCCTGACGCCGTTTGCTTCCGTTACGCGTGCGAGGCACATGCCGCGCGTGGTCGGCGCGTGTGGAGTCCAAAAATTTTTCTAAAAATTCCTACGTGTTCGTGACGTCGTGTAGGTCGCGTTCGTATATTCATATACCAAAATTGACCTTCGTAGGAAAAGTTATTTACGTAGTTCGTTTATGTGTTGTTAATGACGGTTTTACAGTTGTTTCACATATAGGTGAGACGTATCCAGAGGACGAGCGCATCCACGCTAGGATCGGGGGATACGACCCGTCGACATACCAGTGAGTGGGCTTTTGTTTTCAGTATATATATATATATATATATATATATATATATATATATATATATATAATTGACATTTTTCCCAGAAACGTAATTTGATTGATTTACGAATTGAATGGATTTTATAATTGAATTGCCATGTCGTATGCCAATTATAGTTTATAAATATGATCATGATTGCATTTATTACGCTCCGACGCCGAGGACGGCTAGGTAAGTCAGGTAAGTACGATAGTAGTGTTTGAGATGATGATAGATTGTGATTTAGCTCATCACCTGCACCTCGGGTGTTTGTGCTCCGCCAGAGTAGGGCCTAGCCTTCACGTGATCGTTCACCTCACGCATCGTACGCTCACCTTGGATCCAAGGCAAGTGCCTAGCCTGTCGTACAGACCACTATACGTGGTTCCGACTCGTAGGTGACCCGCGATTCGTCGCACAGCCTTCACGTGATCGTAGCATTGAGCATAATATTATACACCTAGCCTGTCGTACAGACCACTATAGGTGGTTCCGACTCGTGTGCAGGATAATGATTGATAGTGATTGAGTATGATGGATGAGCTATAGATTCAGCCGTACAGGTCACTAGAGGTGACTCCGGCTGACATGACACTAGGGACACCCCTTGATTTATATTACTTACCTGATGATGATGATTTTCTGAGTTGGTATATCGACATGGCCTATTCTTGAGTTTGATAATGAGTTTTGATTCCTAGACGGGGTTTTCGTATATAAGTTATGTACGTATTATTTTCTGGGAAAATTATACTGAATTTACAGCGAGGGGTTATATATGGATTTTATAAAATGGTTTTGGAAAGTATTTGTTTTTGCCCACTCACGTTTTCTGTTTTGCGCCCCTCCAGGTTCTAGGTAGCAACGGCGTGGACGGCTATCGAGGCACCGAGGCAGTTCTGACAGACCACCACTTATGTAGGGTTTCTTTCGTGATTGTGTCGTTTTGTTTAACATGACTGCACCTAGGATTGGCTCTGTGACTCTCAACTATTTCACTTTCATTCTACATCACTCTTTATCACATGTATATTATCGACTTAACTTTCACTGCTACATTTCATGCATAATTATCTTCCGCTGACGTTTTTGGCTACGTCACTCACACGTGACGGCCAGCACGCTTCGACCCCTGGGTCGGGGTGTGTCAAATTACCAAATTCACTCTCCAAGAACAGCTCTGCAAGTATTTCATATCGTTCAAATGTGGTTCAAAAGTTTTATCTAATGTGAATTGAGTTACACTTGTGTTAGTGGAATATATGGATAGAAGCGATTAAATTTTACGCATATAAAAAAATATTTAGACACATGATTTATTCTGCAAAAGATTAGTCAAGTATTTTCATTTGGTAATTATAGCTGCATGATGCATGAAACATGAAGATAGTTTGCAATTGTATGCGCGTCTGCGTCCACACTGATTGAACCACCCGTCAAGGTTCATCACAAGTCACAAGAGCATTTACTTGACTTTGAACCACCTTCTGAGACTAATAAGCTTAGTTAATTAAACGTTGGTTCAAGACTTATAACCTTTTTAAATTTGATGGTTTTAATTAAATATTTTATACTGATTTGCAGTTAAGAAGGAACAACTTTTTTCTGTATATAAAAGAGCTAAGCAGTGTTCTTGAATAATAATAAAACAGGCATGGTCCACATTAGACCACTTTAGGGTTACAATTAGGCTCTCCCACCCAACCAATTAACTTAGTGTGATTTATTTTATAATTAGAGTGGTAGTTCATAGTTGATGAAATTTTTGGATGAGGATCCTCTCCGAGTTTTCTTTGAGATGATCCTATGGATCAATTTATCTCAGCCGTTTATTGTACATTGTGTAGCTAGCTTTCGTTAAGTACGGTTTGTGTTTAATTTAATAAAAAATTTAAAATAATTTTTGGCCGCAGGATGTGTTCTAGGCAAGATTTCCCTTGCACAGCTCCCTAGGGGTTTGGCACTTGGTGTTTTGTGGGGCATGCTCTCGCTACTTGATGTGTTGCAATGAGAGTTTTGTAGTTAGTTTGAAGGGTACCTTTGTGGGGCCTTAGGTATAGGTCTTGAGACTCACAATCAAAACTAACAAAGTGCTAGGCGTGCCTCTATTATCTCAGTATAACAGATGTTTGAACAAGTGTGGTTTAAATTGATTACTTGCGCCCCAAGTTACTTATGCTTCGTGTTATCAAAGGATTGTCACAGATGAGTTAAGTTTGCATTAAGTTCTTTTTCTTGCCTTGTAAACAAGGACTTTTAGTTCATAATCATGTAAGTTCAAAACAAAGGGAGTTCAGGGTCCTTTTAACCATTTCCTTGAACACAGTTTGAACTTAGCAAAAACAGGTTCATTAAGTTAACCATATTCAAATGTAAATGGGACTTTTAGGTAGGAAACAGTTGGAAATAACTTGAATTCATGTTGAAAAGTACATTAAGTGACAAATCTACTAAATGAAAGTACAAACAAAGAGACTTGGGCAAGATTTCACCTTGTCGGGTAAGGTTGAACTCTTTGCAACCACTTCTCTTTGATTTGATAGAGGTTGTAAGCTAAAAGGGATGGATGGTAAACAAGTTTTACATGAGGGAATCGATACAACACTAAAGGATAGTAGCAGAGCTTTTATACTAGACAAAAGATAGCTTTTCTAAGGGAACTACAACTAAAAGGACTGAATCTGGACAAGTTTCAGCTTAATGGGTACGAACTGGCTTAAGAGCAGAGTTTGTATGTTCATTGATTGGTTGTTTAGGCGTCATTGTCTTTGGTGTCTTTTTCCTCTTTTATAGACAATTTGGCTCGATTGCTTTAGGTTTACTCTTGGCCGAGGGCTCTTAGAGGGTAGTGAGTCATCATTTATTTACTTGTAATGCCACTAGAAAGTGTTTTTTAGATGGTGATGAGTTGGTCTCTGTCATATGTCACTTCATCCTTGGGCACATGGCCTATGCCTTAGTTGAAAAGGCCTCATTTTGCTTCAGGCTTCATTATTGGACATCAGGCAATTCCCCATTTTGCTATGACATCCTTTGGCCCCATTTCATAAAACCCAATGTTAAATATTAATCCAAACAGGATGATTGATAAACAAATAGGATGAAATGATCTCTAGAATTCTCACAAAGAGGATCCGGACATGATCCTGTTCCGAAATTTTCACTCGCCTTTGAATTTTCTGAATTAAAAAATGAATTAGCATGAGAGAGAGAGAGAGAGAGAGAAATCCAATCTTCAGAATTTTACTTGACTAAGTAATATTACACACACCTAAAGATTCTACAATGTCAATTACAATTTCCATGAAAAAAAATGATTATATAATTCAATTATCTTTCCCATGAAATTCAGGAGCAAACTACAACTGTGAATATTTTTTTTTTCTTTCACAAAGAACAGTAAAACAAATTAATAAGGGTAAATCCACCCTTTTGTTTTCCTCTCTACAAATCCTCCCTTCAAATCCTCCCCTGAAATCCTCCTTTTGTTAGTGCGGCTTGAAGAATTTGACTTGAATCCCAGTTTGAATCACAACATAGAGTCCAGCTGCCATCAAAACCAAACTCAAAGCCATCCCCAAAATCCCAAGAGACCAATTTAGCCACCACATAGGACTATACTTCTTAGGCTTGTTAATCTTGATCCACATGAAACAAGGATACGCTAAAGTCACTGGCAGTGCTATCCCTCCAACCAAACCAGCCACACTTCCCAAAAATGGAATTGCCACCGCGACAAAGAAGACTCCGAACCCAAACATTGCCCTAGCAATGCACCTCAGCCACCATGGAAGTGGAGCTTTCTTTCTGCTTGTGTATTGGGACTCCATGTGGTCAAACATTGGCATGCCATAGATTTGGAATGAGCACAGTGCATTTATCACCACAAACAAGCTTATGAGCGCTAGGATGGATTGTGACACGTCTCTTGAATGGAACTGGAACACAGCTGGAAGCATTCCTCCATTTGCTGGTATCTGTCGAAAAAAGGAACAAAACAAAATATTAAAATCTTTGAGTGAAGTGTATAGTTAATGTTTAAACATTTGTTAATTATGATCAAGACAGAAATCCTCAATGCAGAATGTCGAGAAAGAAAATATATGTCTGCATGTCTATTCTTTGATAAAGAACAAACAAGACGTCTTGTGCAGGAAAGAACTGAGGATGAGGATTAGGGTGCTTACCAAGTGACCATAAGCCCAATAGCCTCCAATTGCAAGGGGAAACAAGCATGCAGCTATGATTGCATAGGACACCTTCACTCCTCTCCACATTGGCACATGTGAGGGATGTTTCTCACTAGAAGGCATGGTGGCCTGCAACACAAAAACATTGAATTCAGAAAGCTAAGTAAGTCTATTGTTGAATAATTCCATGTTAGAGTTAACTACCTAGGTGATGGGGATGATCATGATAAGTGAACGGTTGCGGACCCCCGCACTTTTATTTAAATTTTTCTTTTTAATTTGACATACAAATGACGATGCTAGAGATACCATCTACTTCAATTATATTTTGTAGGCTACATGTTGTGGTGGTTAATGGTTGAATTGCTTTCTTAATTCATTAAACGAGAAATTCAACTATCAATTATCACATCATGTTATCTGTAAAAATATAATATAAAACATACTTTCTCTAGCATTTTTTATGCTTTAAAGCCAAAAAGAATCTTTAAAGATAAGCTTTTCTAAAATATAAATAAATAAATAAGCAAGAATTTGCACAATTTTAATTTATGTAAAGCTAAAGATTCATGATTAGTCATGGTTGGTTTTAATTAAATATTCAACTGGGAAAACTAAGCTATTCCAATTGCTAGATTAGTTGTACTGCAACTGCACGTGTCTTAGCATTCTCAACAAAAAAAAAAAAAAAAAAAAAAAAAAAAAAAAAACCATTGACAGTTGGATTCTTATTCATTTGAAGATGTTCAAGTTGGTCAAAATTGTCACTTTGTATGGGTAAAAGCAATATGAGAAGAGTCACAATTCTGTTAGACTTATTGTTAGGAAATTGCTTGGCCTCAAAGAAAAAGTGCACATTTAATAATTCACCTAGTTAGGCATCAATTTCTGACTTCAAAAACCCTAAAAAAATATATATTCTTTGACCAATTTTGCAGGTTCTCACTGGCCAAAGCATTGGGAGTCGAAAGCAATTAATCTGTAAAACTATTTAAATTAAAATTTAATAATTAATTAAGATGAAAATTATCAATTACCTGAATCTCAAGGATGAGATTGTGACCCCTGAAGGCGAAGGCAATGATCCCAAGGGCATTGAGCACACTAAACACCCTCTCCACATTAGTCGCAGATTCAATGGGATCATATGAAACTCCAGGAAGCCTGCCTTCTGATACAGAAATCACCCAAATAGCGGTACAGTACCCAACTGCAGTGAGAGCTCCGATAAGTGAAACTCCAGCTATGGAGTTTAAGTTTGGCAGCAGAGATAGCAGCACAGCAGCACATGTGAACACCAAGTACCATTCAACTGTTGTCAATGGCTCAGAACTGCATGCGGCCCCACATAAAGTTTGAAAGAAGAGCTTGGAAGTGCCTCCACCAATCACTATCAAGGCCACGCAGGTGCCTCCAGATAGGTACATGATCGGAAACATCCCTAGCCAATTTGCTGTTCTGTCACCTGCAACATTTTGTATACATAATCAGTTACTTCCAATGGTGCAGAAAGTCGAATTAGAAAAAGTTGATGGACCTGGGAGGAATCGTACCATAGGTGTGTTAGAATATGTATTTCTCATTATTATTTACAATAAGATTACACTTTAGTATTTATACCTGTGAACAAATCTAACAAAACTGAATTAACCAAAATCTAACAGTCACTAACTATCCTAACAAACTATAACAATTACTTAGTCTCTAAGTTTTATCTCTTGAGGAGATATTTACATTTGTATCCTTAACATCCCCCCTCAAACGAAACGGAGGGAAGCGAAGGAAAAGTTTGTCTCGGAGAAGAGTGAAACGAGATTTGGATAGAGACTTAGTACAAATATCAGCAACCTGATCCTTGGTACACACAAATCGGACAGCAACTTGGTTGGCTAACACTTTCTCCCGGATGTAATGATAATCTATTTCAACATGCTTTGTTCGAGCATGAAAAATAGGATTTTTGGCTAGAGAAATTGCAGAGAGATTGTCACACCATAGCTGAGGAATGCGAGGAAGAGAAAAGCCAATATCAACCAGAAGCTTGGAAACCCAGGAAAGCTCAGCAGCAGTGTTGGCCAGAGATCGGTATTCGGCCTCAGTAGAAGAACGTGCCACAGTGGGTTGCTTTTTAGCACTCCAACTGATAAGAGAGCTACCAAGAAAAACACAAAAGCCCCCAGTCGATCGCCGATCTAAAGAACAACCGGCCCAGTCAGCATCAGAGAATGCTTGGAGGTCCAAAGGAGCAGTGGTTTTAGAAAACCATAAACCCATAGTTAGAGAGCCTTTGAGATACCGAAGAATACGTTTAACAGCTTGAAAATGAGAAACTCGGGGACTATGCATGTACTGACACACAAGATTAACAGCAAAGCTTAAATCAGGTCGAGTCCAGGTAAGATATTGTAAAGCACCTACCAAAGACCTGTATTCAGTAATATTGTCAAGAAGGGGAGACTCATGATCCAGCTTTTCAGTACTGAGGGGAGTGGCACAGGGTTTGGCTCCATCCATGTGAGACTTTTGCAGAAGATCAACAATATATTTTGTCTGATTTAAAAAGATCCCAGAGGATGAGCGCTGGACCTCAAGACCAAGGAAATAATGCAGAGGACCCAAATCCTTAATAGGGAACAGGCTGCTCAATTGAGCTATCACTTGCTGACATGCTGCAGAAGAAGGACCAGTGATCAAAATGTCATCCACATAGACCAGGATGAACACCAACTGAGGATCCCTTTTAATAAACAGAGAATGATCATTTTGAGAGCCAATAAACCCCAAAGACACCAGGGCACCAGTTAATTTGTCATACCAAGCACGAGGAGCCTGTTTTAAGCCATAGAGAGACCGGTGCAGATGACAAACATGATGAGGCTTGGTAGAATCCTCAAAACCAGGAGGTTGTTGCATAAACACAGATTCTGTAAGAGTACCATGCAAGAAGGCATTGCTAACATCGAGTTGGTTGAGAAACCAATCAAATTGACAAGCAAGAGTAAGAAGAATCCGAATAGTAACTGGTTTGGCCACTGGACTAAATGTCTCAGAATAATCCAAGCCCTCTTGTTGATTGAAGCCTTTTGCTACTAAACGGGCCTTGTACCGATCAACGGAACCATCTGGCTTTCTTTTGATGCGATATACCCACTTACAGCCAACAATATTCTGAGAGGAGTGGAAGGGAACTAAAGACCAAGTCCCTGTGTTAAGAAGAGCAGTGTATTCCTCCTGCATTGCCTTGCGCCAGTGAGGATGTTTGGAGGCTTGCAAGTAGGTATGAGGAGTATAATCTGGAGAAACAGGAACTGAAAGGGGATGTTTGGTTGCTGTGAAAACCTTTGGTTTGAAGATCCCAGACTTAGACCGGGTCTGCATTGGATGGTGATTAGGGAAAGGTAAAGCAGGAGGTAAGATGGAAGGAGAGGAAGAAGAGACTGGGAACTCTGGAGAAGGAATGGGAGGTTGCTGAGACATAGAGAAGACCGGGTTAGGAGAGGAGGGTGGGGGAGAGCTTGGTAAAGAAGAAGAAGATGAAGTAGTAAAGGTGAGAGAGGATGGGATTGGTAAAGGAGAGGGAGAGAGAAGTGGTGAAGAAACAGGGATTGAAAATTGAGAAAAAGGAAAATGAGTTTCATCAAAGAGAACATGACGGGAGATATATAGCCTTTTGGTCACAGGATCAAGACATTTGTATCCTTTATGATGCAAACTATACCCCAAGAGAACACATAGCTTGCTCTTGGGATGTAACTTGGAAGAAGCATATGGTTGTAACCAAGGAAAGCAAGCACACCCAAACACTCGGAGAGTACTGTAATCAGGCAATCTGTTGAATAATAACTCCCAAGGTGAAGGTTTGTATGCAGTAGGTAATCGATTGATCAGATAAATTGCTGTGGCAAAAGCATCAACCCAATATAGATGAGGAACAGAAGAAGCAGTCAACAAGGTCCGTGCAGTCTCAACCACATGCCTATGTTTCCTCTCGGCACACCCATTTTGCTCGGGAGTGTGTGGACAACAAAGCTGATGTTGAATCCCATTTGCAATCAAGAATTGAGAAAAAGAGCTACTCATAAACTCCCCACCAGAATCAGATCTGAGAGCAACTATTTTAGCAGATAGAGAATTTTCAACAAGAGTCTTGAACTGAACAAATATAGAGAAAACTTCAGATTTATATTTCAAAGGAAAAAACCAAGTATATTTGGTGAAGTCATCCACAAACAGAACATAATATCGAAATCCAGTAACAGAAGACACAGGTGATGGCCCCCAAACATCTGTGTGAATGAGCTCCAGAGGTTTGCTCGTAATACAAGCAGCAGATACAAACGGAAGTTTAGAACTCTTGCCTAAAGCACAATCGGTGCAGAAGGTCTTATTTGAACTATTAGCAACTGAAATACATGATTTGGCAACTAATTTCTGGAAAATCTTCACAGAGGGATGGCCCAATCGTTGATGCCACACTTTATTTGAAGCTTTAACAGTCGCAACCAAAGCTTTAGGATGCACAGCATGAGAGGAAGAGGGATGAAAAAGATAGAAACCATCGCTGACAGGACCTTTAAAAAGCATCCTCCCCGAAGAAAGATCCTTCACAGTAAAGTGAAAAGGATAAAGATGCATGGAGCACCAGTTATCAATCAAAAACTGATTTGCAGATAGTAGATTCTGCTTAAGATCAGGAACATGAAGAACATTGCGTAATTGAAAATCATGATGTGCAGTAGGCAAATTAGAAGATCCAGAGTGAGAAATGGATAAACCTTTGCCATCGCCGATATACACTTGATCAGGCCCTGTATAGACTTCTGGATTTTGAAGATGAGCATAGGAGTTGGTCATGTGAGATGTAGCCCCAGAGTCAACAATCCAAGTAGGAGCAGAGGGGGATGTGTTGGCTACCATTGCAGATGGAGAGGTTTTGACACTGTAATTGGCATTCATGCGATGAGGACAGTTCCATGCTTCATGATCAAATTGTCTGCAAATTTGACAAGGAACAGGCTTGCCAGAAAATTGAACATTGTGACGACCTCCACGATTATTATTGTAGATCGGTCGCTGATTTTGGTTGCGATATGAATTCTGCCGCTGAGCTTGATTGTTATTGAACCGAAAAGAACCTCGATTATGAGAAGAAGTTCTGGAATTCCGATCCATGCCACGGCTGTGAGGTGTGAAATTCGAGGAATGTTGAGCAGAAAAAACTTGAGAATTAGGGTTTGTGTGCGGCGGTGTAGGCAGAATACCAGCAGAGGAGGAATAGGCCTGAAAAGGTGTCGTAGATGACGATTTCTTGCGATGATTGAGCTGAATTTCTTTGCTAATCAACAGGCCGTGAAGTTCATCAAGCGTTGTAGATCCAAGCCGAAATTGGATCGCATCCACAAAAGACTCAAACTCAGAAGGTAAGCCATGAAGAATAACAGAGATGAGATCAGAATCATCAACAGGTGCTCCAGCACGAGCAAGTGCATCAGCAATTTCTTCAACTTGCTGGAGATACTGAGCGGCAGTGGATTCGCCTTTGGAAAGAGTCCTAAGACGAGATCGAAGCTCATGAATATGTGACTGAGAGGCGGTGGCAAGGCGTGATTCCAACTTAGCCCAAAGCTCACGAGCGGATGTAACCCCAACGGTGTAGGGAATGAGGGAATCCGAGAGCGTGGAATTTAACCAGATTAGAATGTTCTGATCATTCTCAAACCAAGTGACATATTCAGGATTCAAGGTTGTAGTACGATTGCCGGAGACATCAAGAAGAAATTTGGGCGGTGCCACCATGGATCCATCAATCAAACCGGTGAGATTGTACCGACGAAAGATCGGAGCAAAGAGAGCACTCCAGGTCAGATAATTTGTAGTGGTGAGCTTAATCGGAACCAGAGATCCAATATTCTGAATGGTGATTGATGTAATTGCAGAAGAGCCAGAGGAATTAGGGTTTGGAATCATCGAAGGAGATGGATGAGGATGAGAATCGGCATCAGAGGACGGAGATGCACCAGTCGCACCAATCGCCATGGCTAGGGTAAGAAATCAGAGAGAAGAAAGAGAAGAAAGGAAGATCGGAGAAGAAGATCGGAGCGGAAGCTAAACCATTTGGATCGAGAGAGAGATAGTCGTGAGACGAAAAAGCGGAGATACCATGTTAGAATATGTATTTCTCATTATTATTTACAATAAGATTACACTTTAGTATTTATACCTGTGAACAAATCTAACAAAACTGAATTAACCAAAATCTAACAGTCACTAACTATCCTAACAAACTATAACAATTACTTAGTCTCTAAGTTTTATCTCTTGAGGAGATATTTACATTTGTATCCTTAACAAGGTGAGACTAAAGAGCTGCATGTATCTGCTGTAACGTACTCCAGTTTCTACATTTTCGTGGAGATGAACCAGTATCCATAGGGTGTAACTTTGCCATATGAATGCTAGAGTCAAACAGATTATACCCCAAGTCCTGCAATCAATCAGAAAAGAGGAGAAAAACCCATAAAACTATCAGAAGCCATAACTTGAAAATTTTGTAGCTCTGAAAAATTAAAAGTCTGACATTTTACGTTGCCATACTTTCAATCTGAGTCATGGTGAAACTACGGTCCAGATTGACAGTCTGACAACGTCAAAAGTTTGCCAAACGAGTACTAGTTCCGTGTTTAATTTGGAGGGTCTTACCAGCCAAGAATTGTGAAAGCAACAGGAAGCACCAAAGCTTGAATACCAATCCCAGAACAAAGAGTGTGGAAGGCAGCATAGTACTTGTTCCCATTTCTAGATTCAGTGATGGGAAGCCAAGCATCCTCAGGATCAAGCCTAGTCATCTTCAAAGCCTTCCTGACAGGGCTACCAATGGGAGTGATGAACCTTGGAGTCAAAGACATCCTTGGAGTCCTTATTCCAGCTGGGGTTCTAGAGCCCTTGGGTGTCTTACTGGTAGGCACAACAGCTCCTCCCGCTGCTGGTTGATCTGAGGCTCCATCTAGAAGCGGTGACCTAGACAAAGACGGTGAGTTGTACTGCAAAGGCGGGCAAGACACCGCAGGCTGTGGAGCTACCGGAGGCTTTGGAGCCCCAGCAGCCGGCCTCGGTGTTATAGGAACCGAGCTAATCTCATTTGCTTCTACACTCATTTTTGATATTTTGTTTGTTTCTCCTATAATTTTCTTGCTCCTTGCACTCTATTTATCTCCCTCTGTGGCTTGGAGAGAAAACACAGAGAGCAGAATACATATAGGGGAGGGGAATAAATCAAATAGTAAAAGATGGAAGTGGCAAGGTACAAGGAAAGAGCTGGTGGGTCTCGTCTGTGAAACTGCTTTGGAGTCGATAGACTTTGGTTCGTTTTAGACAACTTTGTATGACCATGAGAGAGGGATAGATTGAATTAGTTGGAAAGTAATTATAGCAATTGATTGATGGGCAATATTGACTGCTTATTTTTCTTGCTTTATGCATTTAAATCGTCTGGCATATATAAATATATAACGTACGATTTGGAGCTGCATTGTTAAGGATTTGGATCCTCTCCGGATCTCTTTCATGGGGATCCTAGGGATCAAGTAATAAGGACCGTTCATCAAAAATCGTGCGGCTACAATTAAATGTTTTTTACGCAAAACGATATTACTTTATTTTTAAAAATATAAAAATCATTTAATTGTAACCGCACGATCCGAAGAGGATCCAAATCCCATTGTTAAGGTTACTTGAGCATGGAGTATGACTTGGTCAACGTATTACCCCTAAGGAAGGCCAAAACGGCTATTATTATTTTAATTTGTGGAGAAACTTAGGGTTTTTTTTAAATATTTTTTATATTAGCATGTGGATATTTTGAAATTATAAGACTTCGAAAAACAGAAAGGTAATGCAAGTTGCTTTCAAAGATGAACGCAGTGGTCAATATTAGCGTTCTTTTGTAACTGGATTTGGACTTTCTTAGACCCCAAAGCATGAAGGTGACGAAAAACAAGGTCTCCTGCCTGGGAGTAGCCCGAGTAGGCGGGCGCCTAAGGCCCCCACTTCGGGAAGGCCCCCAATTTTTTTTTATATATATATATATGTTATTGAAATTTAAAAAATCTCGTCCTACACTTTTACAAGTATATTTTTCTTTTCAAATATAGAAAATTTAGAACGTACTCTACATAAATTTTGGAATGACAACGGTTCAAATATGAAAGGCAAAAATAAAGGCGTGCAAAGCAGAGTACTTGAAATAAATCTTAGAGCATTCTACACTCCATGTGGCTGTCATAGCCTTAATCTTGCACTTTGTGATATGGTCAACTGTTGTCCTAAAGCTATGTCTTTTTTTGGAGTGGTACAACGTATATATACATTGTTCTCATCCTCAACAAAGCGATGGAAAGTTTTTACAGATCATGTGCAAGGAAGTCACACTCTTAAACCGTTGTCACAAACTCGTTGGGAAAGTCATATTGAAAGTGTTAAACCCATAAGAGAAAGTGCTCAACAGATAAGAGATGCTTTGATTCACTTGGCAAATACTAGTGAAGATCCTAAGTCAAAGAGTGAAGCCGAATCCCTAGCAACCCATGAGCTGGAGAATTTTGAGTTCTTGTTAGGTATGGTTGTTTGGCATGAATTGTTGTTTGCTATTAATACTGTTAGCAAAACTCTTCAAAAAGAAGACATGCATATTGATGTTGCTATTGATCAATTGAAAGGGCTTATATCTGTTCTTGATCGGTATAGAGAAACTGGATTTGAAGATGCAATGAATGAAGCTAAGAAAATAGCAAGTGAGATGGAGATTGAGCCTGTTTTTCGTGAGAAACGCATCATTCGAAGAAAGAAACAGTTTGATGAGAGTGCTAGTGAAGTGGCAACACAATCAGCAATTGAAGCTTTTAGAGTTGATTACTTCATTTATATAGTTGATCAAGCTCGGACTTCACTTCATATCAGGTTTGAACAATTTCAGAAATACGAAGAAACTTTTGGGCTTTTGTTTAATTTGAAGAAGTTAAAAGATGTAGACAATGATAGCTTGAAGAGTTTTTGTATCAATCTTGAAGGATTTCTGAAACATGGTGAGCATTCTGATATTGATGGAAATGACTTATTTATAGAGCTAAGAATCTTGAGAGAAACTTTGCCGAAGGAAATAAATCGGGCAATGGAAGTGCTGAAATATATAAGACAAATGGATGGTTGTTTCCCGAATGCATGGGTTGCTTATCGTATTTTGTTAACCATACCAGTTACAGTTGCCTCTGCAGAAAGAAGTTTCTCAAAATTAAAGTTGATCAAATCGTATCTTCGATCAACTATGTCACAAGAAAGATTGAATGGGTTAGCTATTTTGTCAATTGAAAGAGAATTGGTTGAAAAGTTAGATTATGTAAACTTAATTAGTACATTTGCGTCTAAAAACGCAAGACGTGTAATATTTAAGTAATGTTTGCATATCTTTCTTCTTTGGATATGAATTCTAATGAATTTTGATGTAGAAATGAACTTTTTCATGTATTTAGCGAAACATTTTCTTATACATATAAATGTACGAGTCGGGTGTCAAAGAACTTTAGGGCCCCCATTCGAAGGCTCGCCTAGGGCCCCCAATTTCTCAGGGCCGGCCCTGCCTGCCATTGACTTTCTTGGCTGAATAAGCCATCAACGATGAAGGGAAAGAGATCATTAGATTTTTTTAGTAGAGTTACTCAAATGAAAATTGCAAGATCTTACATCCCCATGGGTGAGGATCCTGTAAGCTTTATATGTACATTTCCACCTCCAATTAGCACGAGGCCTTTTGGGAGCTCACTGGTTTCGGGTTCCATCGAAACTTCGAAGTTAAGTGAGTTCGCACAAGAGCAATTCCAAGATGGGTGACCCACTGGGAAGTTCTCATGTGAGTTCCCAAAAACAAAACCATGAGGGTTTGGTTGGGGCCTAAAACGGACAATATCGTGCTACGGAGGAGTTGAGGCCGGGAAGTGGTCATGCAGGTCGGGATGTGACAATTTGGTATCGGAGCCACTCCCTGGGCTGAAGTGTGCTGATGAGGACATCGGGTCCCTAAGGGGGGTGGATTGTAAGATCCCACATCGCCCATGGGTGAGGATCCTATAAGTTTTATATGTACATTCCCACCTTCAATTAGCACGAGGTCTTTTGGGAGCTCACTGGCTTCGGGTTCCATCAGAACTCCGAAGTTAAGCGAGTTCACGTGAGAGCAATTCCAGGATGGGTGATCCACTAGGAAGTTCTCGTATGAGTTCCCAGAAACAAAACCGTGAGGGTGTGGTTGGGGCCCAAAGCGAACAATATTGTGTTATGGCGGAGTCGAGCCCGGGAAGTGGTCATGCGGGCCGTAATGTGACAAAAATGGTCTTCAATGTTATTTTAACATGCTATGATGACGCATGCCAACATACATTGGGCATTATTTACTCCAAAACACAATGTGCATGCTTGTTTTTATATTCTTATTGACATACAAGAATCTTATGCAAATTAAATTGCCCTGATTGATAAGACATGTTTGGTTAATAGAAATGGGAGAATGAACGAATTAGAGAACTTAGAAATAGGGGAGGTACGAAAATAGAATCGGATCAGTAGCTATGGGCCCTCTAGTTGATCTGATTCTTAATGTTTAGGTATATGATTATGGAAAATTAAAGGATAACTCACACTTTTCTAATTTCATATATGTTAGAGCAACTCCACCGTTGCTAAGGCCCACTAGAGCTATTCACTATTTAATCTACCCAGTAAACAATAACTGTCCTTAATGAACAATAACTACATTTTGCATCTCCACCCCTATACTGAATAACCCTGGCAATAGGCAATAAAATATTAGTATTTTTTTTATTTATAAAATAATACAAAATAATTTTATTTGTAATTTCAGACAAGATTTTTAATCGTTTTCATTGAGCCACGTGTCATCATCTGAAAAGACAATTATTGGTGATGGATTTTGATAAGATTTTTATCCAATGTCGTCGTGTCATGTGTTGTTACCTTTTTAGAATCCTCGAGGATAGATTTTCGATAAGATTTTTAACCAATCACGTCGCGCTACGTATCACAATCTATTTACAATCTTTAAGGGTAGATTTTCATCAGATTTTTAACGAATGACAGCATGCCATGTGGCATTATCTACAACCCAATCCTTTCTTAATCCTCCATATAATCCACCATTTATCCTTAGAAATCTCACACCAGTTTTCTCAAGATCTTTATCACTATTCATAGTTTCTACTTCATTCTTCACCAAAATCAAAATCTCTATCATTATTCATAGTTTATGCTTCCTTCTTACAATGTCTTTTTCTTCAAGGATGATGTGAAAAATTGATCAACAAGAGAAATAATTGTTTAACCAATCAGAAGGAATGTTTAATCTCTAGGTGGCCCAAAATGAGATGGAAGAGGATGAGGAGCGTAGAATGAGAGATGACGAAGCAAGAATGGCAAGAGCCTCACATTTCCGTCGAGTCATCCAAGTTGTGGCTTAGATCTCCAGGCCTAGTCGTTTTGCAAACATTGATAGAAGCAGGCAACGACAAGGTAAAGATCTCTTAGACGATTATTTTGTTCGTAACAGTGCATTCCCTGATACGTACTTTAGACGTCGTTTTAGAATGGAACGATATTTGTTCAACAAAATCATGGGCACTGTTTGCAACCATGATTCTTACTTTATGCAAAAGAATGATGTTTTTGGTGTTATGGGTCTCTTGCCTGGGCAAAAAATTACTGATGCCTTGCGGATGCTTGCATATGGAGCATCTGCAGACCAAGTGGACGAGATAGCGAAGATGGGAAAATCAACCATTCTTGAGTCCCTGATGAGGTTTTGCTGCTCAATTGAATCTATCTACACCGCAGAGTACATCTGGAGACCTAATAAGATGGACTTGCAAAGGCTTCTGAAGAAGAGCGAGATGTGAGATTTTCCTGGGATGATTGGAAGCATCAACTATATGCACTGGACTTGGAAAAACTGTCCAAGTGCATGTAAGGAGCTTATGGGGACAAAAAATGGGCAAAAAGTATCATTTTGGAGGCGGTGGCATCATTTGATACATGAATTTGGCACGCCTTTTTTGGGGTTCTGGTAGCTTAAAATGACCTCAACTTCCTTGCACATTCCCCATTGTTCAACGATGTCCTACAAGGAAAAACACCAAGAGTCACGTATTTGGTCAATAGACATAAGTACCATGGGCCATACTACCTAGTAGACGACATTTACTCAAGGTGGTCATCGTTTGTCAAGATAGTGTCGCGTCCACGAAATGTAAAGGAAAAACACTTTGCAAGCTGTCAAGAAGGGTGCAGGAAAGATGTGAAGCATTGTTTTGGTATCCTCCATGCTCCTTGGGCGATTGTCAGGGGTGTTGCCAGAATGTTTGATTTAGAGTCGCTTCGATCTATCATGATGACGTGTATCATTATTCACAACATGATTGTGGAAGATGAGTACGATTATGATGCCGTTAATGAATATGAGCTAGACACGATGAACAATTTCATAACACAAATATATTATGCTCATGACGCCACTGAAGAACTTGTGCAACATGAGCCATTAGAAATGGATGGATGTTACAATGAAATGATCATTCAACGATATACTGCAATTCAGGACCCATGTATGCACAATGCTGGACAAATTGACTTGATAGAGCACCAGTGGGAATTGAAACAAGCTCAAGATACTTAAGTTCATTTAGTATGTTTGTTTTTATTTGGTATACTTATTTAATTTTATTTGGTGTGTTTTTTCTAGTTCATTTAGTGAGTTTTTTTTATTTATTATTTGGTATGTTTATGTAATTTTATTTAGTGTGTTTATGTCCTTTGAATAAAGATTGTCTTAGTATAAATAAATTGGAAACAACATAAAGTACTCAATTCAATAATAAGAAATTACAACCCAAAGTAATTGGAAAATTGTGGGCTCCGATTACAAACAAAGTGATTGGAAAATTATGGGCACGTGAATGGATCATCATCACCTAAAGGCGTGTTCATAATGTCACAATCTCGTTGAGCCATTCTTTCTTATCTAACCTGTTCCCTTTCTTGCCTAAGTAGCTTTCTTTCTCTCTCATTAGTTTGAAATTCTCTCTCAATAGCTGCAACTTTTGCCTTCTCTCTAGCTTTATCAGCCTCAAATTTAGCCATTTCCCGCGTCAAAGTCAATTCACCTTGGTGAGCAAGTTCTTCCATATACTTTGCATAATTATTCTTGGAAGCACCCTCTTTTCTCTTTGAAGTCTTCTTACATTGAGGCCTAATTGGATAACGGGTCGACCCCGACACTTATTCAAGGGAGGGTGTTTTGGGCACTTCTTCTGCTTCATCTTCATGAACATGCGAAGCATGATCAGGCGTAGAGTGTAGAGGGGTGTTGTTTATGAAAACTTCTGGACCGACAGGCAAAACTCTGAATTTAGGACAATCTTTGACAATATTCCAACATTCCCACTGGTTGAATGATTTGTTTTGGCATTATACCAAGCTTGTGCTTGAAGTGTCTATACACTGCGGGAGAAGAAATAATTATAATCAAAGTAGGTAATGTAAATTTGGGTATAGTACAAACAAATATATAATATATTGTTAATTGATCCACTAAATTTTCTCCACTTCGAAGTTTACTACTAGCTTGTGCCAAGGCGTCTCTCCACATACTAAACGATTGGCTGAGTATTCTACAATGATTGGACATCGATTCTTTGGTTCTTTTCCCATTTTTCTCAAGATAATTGGCATGAATAAGACTCCACATTTCTCACAACTGCATCTCATTACTCGTAATCGGATCATGAGTAACTTCAACCCATCTAGTACACAACTTAACATCTTCAATAAGCGTCCAATTCGTACCTGCATCATTAGTCATTTTGTTGGAAAAAAATTGGATTGAAACTTTGAGAGAAAGATAGGAATGTGGTTGAAACTATTCGAGAAAATATGAAATTGTGGTGTAAGGTATAAGATAATGAGAAGGTGTTTATAGAAAAGTAAAATCTTTTTTTTTTGAATTTTTCAAAAAAAACAAATTTCGGATTTTTATTAATTTTTACATTTTTTTTAATTTTTATTTACATAATTAATCTCTACCGTTGGATAAAAAAAATTTGAATTCCAACACTCCAGATTGTGCCTTGTGGCAAAACGGTAAGATTTTAGAATTTTAAACTGTTTTTTCTTTTCTTTTTTTTTAATTTATAAAGCCGAATAACGTGGATCGTTGATCTCAGATCCAATGGTTGAAATTAAGTAAGCTTTTAATTGTTTTTTTACCGTTGGAAATCCAACTGTCCACAAAATGTTGTCGTTGAAATCCAACGAACGTGGGGAAGCCACGTGGCCTCCCCAACAGAACATCTCAGAAAAGCGTATCGGGCCCCAACTCTGAAATTGTGTCGGACAACGAGCCCCCACATGCACTTGAAGCGCTCACGCCTGACGCAAAAAAGAGACAACACATGGCTGACGTCGCCTTGACGTCAGCCTTGCGTCACGTGGCCATCGGGCTCTCGGGCCGGCTGCTCGTGCCAGGCCTCTCCCTTGGGCCCGCTCAGGCTTAATCACCAACAAACGCTGGACCTCCTTGCTCAAGCATTTCGGCCTTGTTTGATAGGCAGCCCATCGGGCTACAAGCTCCGCTGAAGCTACTCTTAGTAAACATAAGGGAAGATTAAGTAGTGAAACAGTGTTTCCTAATTAATGCAAGGAAATTTATGAATAAAAATGCTTCCAATCTCTATTCCCATAAGCAAATATGAGACCGATATTACTAGAAAAAATAATAAACGGGTGAGGTCAAAATTATAACAAAAAGTTGATTTCCAGGTTTGGAATTTGAGATTTAGTAGATTGGCAAATATTTCATTTTTTTGGAAGAATGTAGTGTTTATATCATAGTAAAAATGACTATCTTTCTTGCTATTAATACGTTAAAATCACGTGACGGGAGAGTTAAAAAGAAGATATGCTGAACTACATGAGATTTCATTTTTACATGTTATTATGTGGTGATTTCATTAGAAATCCAGTAACATCTTATCCCAAAATAATTGTTTAATAACAAGACAAATCACTCCGTGTCTCTTAGCAGGCATAAAAATGGATCACTTTCTCTAGTCAGATTGTACCTAGTCAGTCTATTCTCTGGGCCAATTAGTTAATACTTGAGATTATATAGTTTTCAGTTTTCACTCCTTCATAACTTTACGTCATGTGACATCACAACTAAAGAGAATTTCCCATGAACACGATTGTAAGTCGGAAGAGAAACATCAAGCTGTGGAGTTAACTCATGTACTGGTAAGGGACGGTGGAAAAATGAGTTAGAAATTAAGATGTTGATTTATTCTCATAAAATCGTCGTCACACAAAGATACTTTTGTGTTTTGACATTGACGCAACAGCAATACTATCCAACAAGGTCAGTTTACTTCGATAAGATAGTTCGATTTGCGCTTCCTTGCTCTCAAAGTTTGGTTTGTCTTGGATGGAGATATAAGGGATTAAGGGGCCGGAATAGCTTACTTTCATCCTATAATCCTAGACGAGGATGTGTTGTTTTCGACCTACTTGACTTGTTGACCAATCAAAACCGTTTAGGACCAGACAACATATTGACAATCTCAAAGAGCAAGTCAAGAAGTGGGTGGAAACATAAGGAAAAACACTTGTCTTGTGTTAGATAAAGAGATTAAAGATGCACTTTTTGAGCATTACAAATCACTACTTTGATCAGTTTGGCAATTTAGATTTGATTTCTGATCATTTTAGTCGATTTTTCTTATTAATATTGTATTCTACGTCCATGACATATTAGCTATATCATCCACTTATGACTCATGGAGGGTAGGTACAGAAAACTTGACGAAGTGATCATTTTTTAAAAGGAAAACTAACGAAAAGTCCCTGAATAGTGACAGTTTTAATGAAAAGTCCTTTTTGAAGGTATAATGAATAGTGACAGTTAAAGGTAAAAAAGTGGTTTTTCGTTAAAAGTAAACAGTGCCAGGGGTGTTTTATTAAAGCTCCCTTTTTTAAATTCCAATTGATTACCAACATACCATCATTATTTGATCGTTATCTCGTGAATATTTCATGTTAAGGTTATTTAGTCAAAAAATTAAAGTTAAAGATGGCGGACAGAAACGATCCGACAGGGCCAACTAATAGAAGTGGGCTATTAGATTAACTCTTTCAGCCCAACATAAATGGGCTATAGGCCTAGTTAACATGCAGAGGTTTAACATTGGTGAACACAACTCTACCCTTTAAAACGAAGCGACAACCGAAAACCCTAATTCTCACAGCACTCTTCTCTTTACAGCCGCGCCGTTTACCTGACCGTCTCTGCAACTACACCACTCCGCAGCCATGGGTGAGCTCAATGCATCTCTCTCCGCCCGTTTTCCCACGCTTTAATATCATTTTCACCTTTTTGTCTCCGTTTTTTTGTTATTAAAATATGTATTTTTCTTAATTTTTTCAGGAAAGGTGCACGGTTCTTTGGCTCGTGCCGGTAAGGTGAGAGGCCAAACACCCAAAGTGGCCAAGCAGGACAAGAAGAAGAAGCCCCGCGGCCGTGCCCACAAGCGCTTGCAATACAACCGCCGATTCGTCACAGCCGGTAGCACCACCGTTTCCTGATTTTTCCCATCCAATATTTGACCGTTATTATCTATTTTATGGATCGTATTCTCTGGGATTAAACCATTTTAGTGATTTTTTTTTAAATTGGTGTTTGAAATGGGTGTTTAAGAATTTATGTTTTATGAAAAACCCATGTTCTGCATTTTTTTGAGTAAATCATTGTGTGCGTTGCGTGATTGTTGCAGTGGTTGGCTTCGGAAAGAAGAGGGGACCAAACTCGTCTGAGAAGTAGGGCAAAGATTCAAGCTTTGAAAGGATGAGAAGTGCTTCGTAGATTAAGAATTTATTTTTGTTTAATTGTCACTCATCTTAAGACCTTAGTGTTGGTTTGTTAGTTCATACAAAGATATTTTGCTAGTGTTGGAATATGTTGGTATTTTTTTTTATCTAATTTGAATTAGCAGCAATGCGATTTTGTTTCTGGTTTCTTCGTTTACATTTTTGTGTTGGTTTGGCTGTTTGATGATCCTCTTGTCTGATGCTTGATTTGATTTCCCGGGAAAATCATATTTAGAAAGCTGATTAATCGAGTTATATATCGTTTTTTAGTTTTAAATGAGAAATTGTGCAAAATTATCATTTTTAATTTTAATTCTTGAAATGATAATTTTTTCTAGATGTTGATGATGTGTAATATATATATATATATATATATATATATAAGGGTTATTTTTTTTATTGACACTTTACATATTTTTTACTACACTTCATATACAATTTAATATTAAATAACTCATATATCTTGGTATAAATTGACTATTTAAGCCCTAAAAAGTATACACTTCCCAAGTTCTTCTAACAGCAATACCTTGTAATAATTCAAGAACATGATGAGATTTTTCTTTTTTTTCAAGTTGCAGTCTAAGAGTTCAAATTTGAAAACATTTTCTACAATTTAGATACCAGTTTTTCAAAGAAAAATTTCAAAAGCTGGGGGTGTGGTCCGATCGCAATCCAAATGCTGCATGGAACCCATGGGATTTTTCATAAGGGAAATAGATTGGCGTTGGTACATGCATAATCATTAACTATGAATCAGAAACTGATTCTATTAGGCGGTTATGACTTCATGAAGATGAAAGTTAGCTGAAGTTTGAAATCTCAGAGCAAAGTAGGATAAAAACGTGAGAGGTGACCAGCTCCGATAGCAAGAACAAAAATTATACAGATAGCAGTAAGTTAGGAGCTAGGCGCATTTATTTCCTGGAATTCAACAAACAGAAGCAATTCCTTCCAAGATTGGATAAATCTCCCAACAAGGCAGCAACCACCTTTATTATTTCCTTATCTGGGGTGTAAGGGTAGTGTTGGAAATTACGTGGGGTGTATTAAGATAATTTTTAATTTCAAAAGTAAATGTGAGGTGTTTTCAATACGTGTGGTGTAGTCAGCAAAATGTAAAGTAAAGGATGCATTCATGAGAGGGATTCAGCGTGATAAATGGAGTGTCGACCAATAGTGGCACTGCAAGATTCATATAATCGATTTTATAAAAAAATCGCTAAAATTCTTTTTGTTTTGTCGAACTAAAATTCTTTAGAAATTGACTAAAATGATTATAAACCAAGTCTCAGTTGCTCCAACAGGATTTTTTCCGAACCCTTTTGGTGAGGATCTTGAAAATTCTTAAATTGTGTCCGTTCATCGTACATCGTGCGGTTAGTTTTTGTTAGGTACTGTTTTATTTAATTTTAAATTAAAATATTTAAAATAATTTATGATCACATTCACAAATTCTAGGGATCTTAACAAAAAGGATCCAGCAAAGATCTAGATTCCCAGTTGCCTAACTAATCAACATCAAATATCGTTGACATAGAGAATCTAAAATCTATAGCGTATTAAAAGTGATAATTTTAACAATTGAGACTTGAAAATTTGCCAATTTCTCATAAAAACTTTTGCATCTGCGTTTTCGCAAGGCTACTTTCCTAAGTTAAGGGGATAATGAAAATAATAATAAATGGCTCAATGGGGGCAAACATACAAAATTTCTGCCATGTGCTTTATTTAGTATTAAAATGATGGAATGACAAGCATCCACCATATCCATATCCATATCCATATGCATCGATTATACAAGCATCCACCATACATATCTATATGCATCGATTATACTAAACTGGTGCAGAGACGATACGTTTTCGGTTTGAAGTCATCACGATACGTTTTCGGTTTGAAGTATGTATTGTATACGAATTATACAAGCAACCCAAAAATAATGCAGAAGCAATCTGATTCAAGCACTAGGATGACTTCCGATACTTGAGGGCGTCAAAGCGAGCAGCAAGTGCGTCATAATCTGGTAACTTTGGATGAACTCGAGGAACCGAGTCCTGCCTTGCAGCTGAAGGTACTTGTGGTGGAGGACGCTCAGGTGCTTGATGAAAGCCGCTGGGAGGTGACTCCATTTCAACTTCTTCGTCACAGTCCGATTCATCAAACTTAATATCTGAATGTACCGATGGGGCGTTATTGTAGCTGTACCTCCTGTAGATGAATTGCTTCTCATTTCCATGGCTGTGCATCGCCTCCTCATCTCTTGAAGAGTGAGACCTATCGAATCCAGGAGCATCGCTATTCTGAGAGCCAACTGATGGAGAATCTGGCGTAAAGAAGCCAGTGGAATTGCCAGAAGGGGTTCCAAATCCATTATTGACCATAATCTGAGACCCGACTGGTGGAGAATCTGGCATAAAGCTGCCAGTGGAATTTCCTGACGGGGTTCCGAATCCAGTATTGACGCTCGAAGATGATTGAGCTGCTTGATTGTAGTCTTTGTTGGCCAAATATGCAGCAACTTGTGCAGCAGCCATTGCCTCACTGGCAGATTTTGCAGCTGCTTCAGCAGCTGATGCTGAGTCTACAAATTGCATATGTCCTCTTTCACCACCACTACTTGTTCTGCGTTCTCCGCCACTACTTGTTCTGCGTTCTCCGCCACCACTTGTTCTGCGTTCTCCACCACCACTTGTTCTTCGTTCTACACCACCACTTGTCCTGCGTGAAGAACTAAAAGAAAGTATGATAAAGTAAATGCACAATTGAAGTATGGTCATGCCTTAAATTAAGATGAGGTAAAAGGAATAGCCAAGCTACCTAGTGTCTGGCTTATTAGTCTCAACAGATTGAGGCTGGACACTCTGCACAGGCATGCTGGTAGCACTAACAAAATTGTGCGGTCCTTGCTGTTAAAATAACAGTAAATTGAAGTATTAAATCAGAAAATTTCTTGTATATAATGTGAGAAAGGAAATGAATGATTACTAAATGGAAAAGCTCTTGAATATAATTTGAGTTTGTGTGTGAGAACAAGAGAGAGGAACGCACTATAAGCTCTTCTGGAGGCTTGAGAAGCTCCTGTTCAGATTCCGATGTATCCCATTCAACCTGGTATTCCTTGGCTATCTCCTTGAGGAGTTTCAACTTTACTTCGCCCGTAGGGGTTCTAACAGAGAGCTTGTCAATCAGCTGTGTGAGAAACAAACGCACTCAGCTACCATAGAAACTAAAATATGAACTGTAAGTAGAAAAGTGATATAGTATATCCAATAACAATAAAGAAATACATGACAGGGAGACCATGCTTACCATGCGATTCACACCACAGCTAGGACGTACATCAACAGCCGCAGATACAAAATCTTTACCATACTTTTTCTCAAAAATATTCCTTAGTGCGATCAGTTCAGGAATCTCAGAGCACCTGGGGGAGGCAAAGATTAAACTTGCAATCCCTTCTTTGAGATCAGGCGGACACTCTCTGTAACAAATCCGAGAAACATTGGGATTAAGATACTATTCCATAGCTGTGAAACGCAACAAAGATAATACAATATCATCACCTTTGCTTTGCGATGATAGAAAGCCTAGAGACTACTAATTCACAGAAGAGCTCAATGAACTCATTGGCAGCCAAAACGTTCTGTTCCCTGATCACATGTTCAACCTACAAAACAAAGAATTCGTTAGTAATTACGGCAAACCTAATTCGTTAATCATGTTGCAAAACTGCAAACCTAACTGCATTGCCACATGCCTGATAGTTTGGGTACTATCGTTTGTTTGAGTCAATAAAACATCCAAGGAAACAAAAAATTCAGGAAATTGTAATAACTTGCCTGGGAAATCCATTCACACAATTGTTAACAAAATTCATGACTGACTTTAACATGTAGACCTATGATAAGTGAATTGGCCTGTTTTTCAAACAACCCGAGTTGCTAACATGCTTTTGGACTTTTACTCCCTTTCTCCCCTCCCCATTTATTTATAAAAACCAGAACACATGAACTTTAGATTAATATGTTAAATAAATGACTAATAAAAGTGATAAGTACCCGGATTCGAGCAGTGGCATCTTGACCAGATTGTAGGAGCAAGGCGATGTCACGCCTCATCTGCTTCACCACCACCTGCCTCTTGTTCCTCAGCAGCTTTATTCTAGCCACCGCCATCTTTGCTTGCATTTTGCTGTTTCACAATTCATTCCATTGATCACCATTAGCAAAACAATGAGCAAGAACAATCATTCAGCCAAAAACCAATCCCCCCACATTGAACAAAGATTTCAACTTTAACAATTTTTAACTATCAGTCTCTCAATAATTCCTACTACCCCAGTTTTCTAGGCAACCAAACAGAATGACTAACTCCCACCCTGCTTTGCCGACATAATGCAACATAGAACAAATATTTCAACTCTAATAACTTTTCAATATCTGGGTCTCTATAATTCCCGCTTCCCACATATTCTAGGCAACCAACGAAAGGGACTAAGACTAACTGCGACAATCTGGGGTCTCAATTCCTATTATCCAAGATTTCTAGGAACCAAACAGTGCAAATAGCTAAAGCAGAGAAACCCAGAAAGGGGAAAGGCAGAGAGAGAGAGAGAGAGAGAGAGAGAGAAGAATGTACCATTTGGAGGAGTTGAATCCCCATCGGAAGAGAGAGCGGCTGAGCTTCACCAGCTTCTTGGTGTGGGTGGTGGCTACGGTAGCGACAGTCATGGTCGCAGAGAGAGAGGGGGTTGGGTTTTTGCTGGGTTTTTAATGCGGAGTGTAATGTAACGGTCGCCTGAATTGGAATGGGAAAGCTATGGAATTATACTTCAGATCCTCTGGGGGGCCCACTTGGTAACCGACCTATGTGTTGTAATTATTAATTGGGCCTGTAAAAGGAGAATATAGCCGTTGTGAGTTGACACGTGTCAGAAGAATCCAATGACAAAGTCGGTGTGAAGAATTCTTAAGCTGTAAAATCCAGCCAAACCATTTCTATTTCTAACATTTTCACAATTATTTTCTAATAAAAATTCAGATTTTTTGTTTTTTTAGTACAACGATATATTTTATACTAAGAGGATTTAAGAGTGGCTAAATCAGATTTTTTTTTTGCTTGCTAAGGGGGTTATTGTGGAAATAAATTTGATTCAAGTCTATGTCACACCATAAAAAGACCGAAAAGTGCATGTACATAATTTGGAATGGAATTATTAAATCAGAACTGTTATCTATAATTTGGTTATATGATATATTGAAACCAAATCTGATTAGTCATGAACAAACGTAATAAATTGTTGAATTCGAATCATAGTTAGATTTTCATATTAAAATCATCATCTAATTTAATTGTATCACATCGAATTGGCATCAGATTAAACTTAACTCATCAACGAGCATAGGTTTTCACTTGCAAATACCTCTAACAATTTTCTGGCACTAGATTTACAACTAATAACTAAGATAATATAGGAAACGATCGACTTTAGATTTAAAAGAAGATTATAATTCTCAAATAAAATGTCGCAGACTTAATTTAGAGGTTCTTCAAACCAAATAGTATTAAAATCAGTTTAATATATATACATATATATATATATATATATATATATATATATATATACATACATTTAGCTACAAGTACAGTAGAATTCACATTTCAACAAAAATGAAGAAGAATATACGTAGATCCTTTAAAATTCGGATGCTGCTACTGGGATTATATGGTACAATGAAGGGAAACTAATCGATGTATGATCTTTTAACATGAAAGCATGTTTAGGAGAGAGACTCTAGTGCGGATCAAGAGCCTAAACAAGCACTCCAAACCATTTTCAATGCCTTCAATGCTTGAATCCAAGGCCTCCAACCTTCTTTGTGCAGATTGAATCTTCTGATCATCCTCAAAACCTTCACCTGAATTATTGACAAGCATGTTGCTAATTGCAATATCTACATTTTCCAGCTCGTTCATGCTTTTGTGTTGGTTGTTGTCACAAACCAACACCCCTTTGTGCAACAAAATCGAAACCAGTGACCATCTGCTAGGCCTTGGCTTCAGAATTGGTGTGGAAAGGAATGAAGACAGGAAGTGAAAAATGGAACTGGTGATCAAACTTGCCTCTCTCAGGACTCTCACCACCGCGGCGAGATGGTTGTCTAGATCCAAAGGAAATGCTTCATATTTTTGATCCATTTGCTTCAACGATGCCATAAACTGCACAATTTCCTTCTTCATCTTTTTTCGTATGCCAACATATGAACTAACATTGTCTTCGACGCTCAAATCTCCCACCTTTCTTCTCCGAAGCGTGGATTGAAGATCTCTAACGCTTTCCTTCATCGTCAAAATGGAATCCCTTGTGTTGCCACAAACATCCAAGTACGTGACAGAACCGTCCAACAGCTCTTCAACCCATTTCTCGTTCTGGTGATGGGCTAGAGACTGTTGTGTCAATGGCAATTGAAGAAGCTCCTCAATGCAAATGTATAACTCTTTGAGCCCACCTAGCGCTTTGCATATTGAATCCGCCTTCGACGATGCTGGCGACGATAAAGATGACAATGCTGCCTCCAAAGCCTTGAGCTTGTTCAGCTCTTCCTCGGTTCTGAGTGTGCTTGGATGTGACCTAACTGGCATACTAATCGATCGAACATTGTAAAGCTTTGATGGTTTGGCAGAGAATGAAGCCATTGTTGCTCTTTTCATCACATAAAAAGGTTGAAACTTGAGAGAAATTGTAAGAACTTATAGGAATTGGTTCAAGAAGTTGTGCTGTATGATTTAGAGTTCGAAGTCACAGATTTATACTGAGGTACAAATTTGAAAGAAGGTGGAAGGGGGACCAGAAGCATCTTTTGGGTCCTTAGGTCAATGTGATCAACATGTGGAGGCCGATGGGCCATTGTTCCATTCCATGGCGTGAGTTATGTTGTCACGTCTTGCACTAACTATAAACTTAATATTTGTCCAATTTAATATCAGCTTAAAGTTGTTTTTTTTTTGGGTAGGGTGTTATCTGAAATAAGTTCTTTTTGTTTTTCTTGAAAAATAGATTCATTTGACCTTTTCTTTCCTTTCATGCACTGCCGGCATGATAAATTCTTATAAGCAGGGATGAAGTTAGAGATTTTTTGAATGAGGACATTAAACCAAAAATTTATTAAGCGAAATGAAATGATATCCGCAACACCTCTTTTTTAAGCACACATTTGTTTATTTTTATACATTGGTTTATTTTTATTTTTATTTTATTTTATTTTATTTTTTTAAATTTATTCAATGCAATATATAACTAGAAATGCACAAGAATGTGTAAAGTGTGACGGCAGCATTTTTTTCTTTTTTTTTTCCAGACCAATGTGAGTGGGGGCATCCACCCCCCTGGTGAATATACGGTTGCTGTGTTCTTGTTTGTAAGTACTAATATATGAGTTTTCGTGATGTAATAGTTGTGGACAATGTAACATTATGTAATTGTGTTATTAAAAACTAATTGACTGGCGCGGTTAAATTTTAGTTTCTCAATATATAGTCAAGTGACTTAAATTTATAGGAATTCGGTGGCGAGTATTTAAAAAAAAAATGGAGCATTCCAAAGTTCTTTGGATAGGAGAACCTTTGAATATTGACCATCGAGAAATCCATATATCCAACAAGATCATGAAACCATTTTTTTTTATTAGCTTTGGAATTTGGTTGGAAATGTGGGGGGTTTAAACAAAAATTCAAAGCAAAAATTATATTTATAATATATATGTACATGGGTTGCACGAGTGTGATGTCTTTGCTATGTTCCCTTGATGGCTTGCAACCTTCAGTTTAGTACTTGATTAAGTAGTTCATTGTGGTCATGCTGGACCACAGACCTTTACTTAAGTTTTCTGAGTAGTGGGATTGTTGTTTTCTTTGTTCTTTTCCTCATTTTTCTTCTTACTTTGGCCTTAAAAGAAGGAAATGATTCTTTCTTGGTAACTTTTTGTCACATCTTTAACTTTAGGCCAATTTTTTCTTCATCTTTGCTGACCGGGCTAAAAAGACTTTGTCAAGGTACTTCTTGATCAGTGTGTTTGAATTAGAAATACTTTGGCCCCTTATTTGAAAGTTTCATTAATTTTAGGACGGAATCAAGGAACTAGATACAAAATAAAAGAATAGAAAATTACGTTAGTTGGTCATGATCGCTTAATATGAGCAAAAACAGAGGGGATTAAGATTAGAGTAAAGGGTGTTCAATTTAAAATACTTGTGCTTCCTTCCCAAGCTCTCTAGTGTCTCTTAGCAAGCTGCACGAGGACAGCTAAAGCATATTCAATTTCGAAAATTTGATTTGCACACCATATTATTGAAAAGAAAATGACTCCATCGTGCATATCGTGGGATAATTGAGACTTAAAAAATGAAATATGTCATAGTCACATTCTTAAAAATCTTGAATAATTTGTTGGGACGTACCAGTCACTTAATAAATTGTATACAAGGCCACAAGTTGTTACTTCATATATTATTACTCAAATAAATTTGGTTAGCAAAAACAACAGAAAAAAAAATAAAGATAAATACAGAAACAGACGGCTAGCTGACATTTGTGAAGTTGATACATTAACAATATGCATGGTAAATCTTATCTCTATTGCTATACAAGATATAGAGAGGGCAACATTGGCATGTCAATTGTCAAGTAAACTAGAAACAACATTTTTCCTTCTTTTATTTTCGATGAGCAATCACTAAAAGTTTTTAGTGTAATTGCGACCCCGGCCTTCTTGAGTTCATGTTTATAAATTGACGTGACTCTATGATTACACTAATTTTTTTTTCTACTACACATAATATATGTAATTGTGAAAGCTAAACGTCATTTCCTAATGAAGACAATTTCTTGGGGAGGACAAGGAGATCGAGTGGTGGTAGGGTTAGACCTTGAGGGCAAGCTGTGGTCAACCATGGTTTAGGGTTTGACAAAATGCTCAAAGTTGAGGTTGTTCTTTGTTTTTTTTTTTAAAGAGCTCAAGTTGTGTTGTTTGATCTTACGTTACCTTGTCACATTCACATATTTAGGCAACATTTTGTTCAAAATAATAATAATCAAACTAATATTTCCTCTAAAAAGCAAATAATAACCAAAGAATACATTTCCATCCTCTTCGTAAAAAGGATTTACTGTATTTTAAAAAATGATTGGTTTTAATATACATAATATAAGTTTTTTTAGCAAAAATTAGTTTATGAGATTGACAATAATTGAGCTCTTTCATACAAGTATACGCCGGCCCGTCTTCACTCTCATCAAGAGTATATGCCGGCCCCTGCAACTTTATTTGCCAACATATTAAAACGACAAAAAAACACTTTCTTTTAACCGCATTGGAGGTTGGAGAATGCGATGAGCTGAGTGGCGTGTATATTATATATGACGGATGATGCATCTGCATGTTCTTGAAAACGTGAACTGCTACAGGCTCTCCATCAATCCACTACGAACAATACTGCACGGCATTGATTGGCATGCCTTGCTGCTCTTTCCTCCCCAACATCATATATATTCAAAGATGATATTCCTCTCAAATTCTCACCCATAACCTTGATTCAACAGTATTTACCATTTTTGTTTCTTACAATTTCTGTGTGTACAATATCTAATTATCTAATGGTTATGTTTCAGTTCTGACATAATTTTTCATGTTACAGTTAGTTTTTTCATGCTCTTGTCTTTGAGTTGTCGCGTGTCCTGCTTCAAAGAACCACAGAAGCATGTGAATTGACTAGTTAAAAATTTGTATCGGTAAGCTAGCAAGCTCAAGTAACAAAGGAATCTTACGATAACCTAAAATATATAATATGAGAGAAACTCAAAGTTTTTTATTTATTAATAATATAGGATAACAATTTTAGGCTATCTCCAGCAGTGGAGGAGAATAGAGTGTAGAGGGCTAGCTATATTTTAAGCATCCAAATAATGCTCTTTTATCTCATGTAGTCCCAATTATATCATTTCCACCTCAACTTCTCCGGCATTACTACCGACTATTGCGCGGTTATACATTAATATTTTGGGTTTTAATCACAAATTGTTTTTGAAATTGACCATCACCATCAAGATGATTATTGAAATTAAAAATCAATTAATGCAGTCTCTGAAAATAGGTGTCGCAAATAAATGTAGTCATTCCATCACAATTCTCGTTGATGACTAGCATATAGCCCTCTTACTAAAATCCGACTTTACACATTTCAGGTTAAAAGTGACATAATCCTTACTGAAGATGACCTCAATACAAAAGCTAAATTGCTTTTTAATTACTCTTTGGTCTGTCAACTAAGATCTCTTTCAAGATATAACCATCTCAAAACTCAAAACATAGTTTTAACCTATTAAACAATAGAATTTGGCCCAAACTGAAACCCAGAGCTCAAATATGTCGAGGTTGAATTTTGCTGTTTTGAGCTTATTTGTCAAGTTGCTCCTCAATCCTATATTACAGGCAACTAATCACCGGCTTGCAATAACTTATAATTTCATAATATTGAGATTGAAGTTTTATCCTTATATATAATTCCCAAATTGACAAGTCGCCACTACTTTAACGACGAATTGCAGTGTACGTAGCTCTGAATTATATTTGGAACTGTGTTATATATAATGTTGGTGATGTTGGCACCGTTTCGGAGACAAGGAGGCACTAAGGCAGTACATATTTCCCCTTTTCTCCTATTCTCCTATACATACAGAACATATTCATGCATTGGAAATTGATATTTCTGGCCGGCTACATCATGCAACGAATGTATACACAAGATCCAAACTTTGTTTGATGGTGTGGGCGGCTTAATATTGCTGGACAAAGGTTCAATATATTCTATGCGGTTCATCAGATCAATCCAAACCGTATAAAACCAATCAGAACACATAATTAATGGCATATCGATCACATGCTCAATAATATCTATGCACATGAGGGCTACAAGATTCCTCTTGTCTCCTTTATCTAGCCAGTTAACTTGGTATTAATTCGGAATATTAGAGGAGCACAGTACTTACATTGTCTTTAAAGTGCATGCATGTAAATTAAAATAATCTTCTCCTTGATGAGAAATTTGTTACTTCCTAGAACACGACCACCAAATGTCATAATATTATTTGAGTCATAAATAATAGTAAAGCATACTATGCTGCTTATTCATTTTTATTTAAATAAAAGTTCTACGACTTCAGCCCAACAACATTGAAAACCAAACCAGAGCTCAGACGATCATCTCGCTTTACTCCAACCTGTCTAAGGCCCCAACAAAAAGTCCTTCGAAACGAGTTTGCCACACAGACGAATAGTTTTTTTTTTTTTATCATTAGTTAAATTGGGGGTGGGGGGATTCGAACCTTGGATGAGGTGGGAGTTGTTTTGGCTCTAGTGCCACTGCACTAGGCCCCCATCCTCCCACACAGACGAATAGTTAAGCATAAACAAATTTACACAAAATTTAAGATTTAGGCAAGCATAGACGAAATTACATTGAATTTAAGTTCTTGTTCGCTCGAGGCACATAAAAAAATTTAACCGAACCAATGTTCACTTGGGGTGAGTTTGGTACGCGGGACGGGACGCGACGGGACGAGGCGTTCCGTCCCGCGTTTGGTACGCCTAAAATGAGTGGGACGAGGCGTTTCACGGGACAAGTTTTGGATGATTTTTGGTTCCACCTCCTCCCCTGGAACGGGGTTGTTCCACGTCTGTGGGACAGAAATTTTTAACATTTTAGGACAAAAATGCCCCTTGTTTTTTTCAAAATTTACAACATCCGTCCCGTCCCGTCCCGTCCCGTCCCGTTCCGTCCCGTCCCGTCCCGTTCCGTCCCGTCCCGTCCCGTTCCGTCCCGTCCCGTCCCGTTCCGTCCCGTTCCGTCCCGTCCCGTCCCGTCCCGTCTGCGTACCAAACGCACCCTTGGTGCACCACCATTTGGTTGAGAAGACATATATATGTGCAACCTTCACGCACACACTTGAACACAAACATTACCTATTGGCCTCCAAGAGTGCCACACCTATCTCTCTTCTCTTGAGGCATCGTGTGGCACTGAGACCGAAAGCAAAACACAACAAATACAAGTGGATGAACGTTTGAAAAAGAAAAATTCTCCTTATTATATTATGACATTTAATATACCAAACCGTTTTTCTTGTACACTATAAAATCTCTCCTCCTTCACATACATAAAATGCAGGAAATATATACACAAATATATTCCTACCTCCCAGGCTCCAAGTTAAGGTGAATAAGTATTGTATTCTCTCTTCCTCAACAGTTAATAATTAAATTGATATTTTTCCAATACCATATGTGTGCTTTGGTAATCAACCAACCAATAAATTATTCTAAGGAATGTGTTTATACAATAATCGTACGTCAAATATTCTTCGAGTAGAGTACCAGCCGAATAACTTAAGTCATGGATAGGTCTACGTCCTTCTTGTGAATGCGGACATACCAATTTGCGACCAAGCTCAATTGGGTGAATAGAATAAATGTGGTGGCTATGAAGCCAAAAATAATCACAAAGCGACACATGGATTTTGGGGGTTAAAATGACAAAATTACCCTCGAGGCACACATAATTTCCTACGCGCGAGCAGTGGACAATCATTCTTCAATCAAGTCAAAAGTGCCCAAAATAGGTAACAAATTCAAAATTATTTCATTCATCCTCATCCTATATTATCCACAAGGTAATTATTCCATAACCTCCAAAACATTCCTTTTAAATTATGTTAATTGGCTAATTAATGAATTTATTACCTAATTAATCCATTAATTGCCAATTAAATCACCAATTATACTAAAAAAATACACAAGAGGTTGGCCACCCTCTCTCCCAAGAGGGCCGGCCATGCCCTGTATATTCAACCTCATTTTCTCTAAAAAGCTAAGTTCCACACTCTTGCAAAACTCCCAAAAACTCTCCAAACACTATTCTCTCTAAATTCTAACTTTAGCATCGGAGGTTCTTCGGCCAAAGCCCCCCCCATTCATCATGGGCGCGTGATGCTCTTGGCCTTGACCTAAGGTGTTAATTGTTTTGTAGGTGCAATTTTGTTCAAGAAGAAGAAGGCGAAAATTTGCATCCACAAATTGGTGCTTTAATTGAGAGAAGAGATCCACACTTGTACAAGACTCTCGTGTAAAAATGTTTTTTTCTTTATTTTCTCTATTTTCTAGTCCACTTATATTTTTCATACGTTCTTATTATTAGAATTTTTTATTTGCAAAGAGTCTTTGATAAAACGTAAAAGAGGAATACAATGGCTAGAAATTTAAAAAATTCCACAAGTGAAAATTTCAATATTCAAGAAATGGGACTAGAACGACCACAAGGCTAAATGTGATCACAAGTGGAGCGGCACCATTGCTATGAGGCTCCACCATGACAACCACTGCGGTGGCCACCACAGCAACAACCCGCGGCAAGGTCTATGGCACCAAAGCCACCGCCTAAGCCATGTCATTCCAAGCCCAATGCGTTGCCAAGCTGAGCCCAAGCCTCACACCTACGTGCGCCACTCGCCGAGCAGCCTACTCCCGAGGCCTAGCCTGCTCCTACAGCCCAACCTGCTCTTGCAGCCCAGTCTGTTTTCGCGGCCCAGCCTGCTCTCACGGCCTTCCAAGCAGCTGAAATCAGCCCAAGATTAGCTCAACCATCCTGGCTTTAAACTTCAGGAGCTACTATTGAACTGGGGGCATTTTCACCACATTTCTCGACGAATTTGACATTTCCCAACTCAAATATCGCTCCTAGAGTCTACCACCATTCCACTGTTCAATGAGGTGCATTCATTCTAGGTCTTCCAATCCAAATGGCGAACAACACTTGTCTTGACAAGTCATAGAGTTGACGAGCGCTTTCGCATAACAGATAACCTTGGTGAATCAGTTCTTGCAGTACCCTGAGATGCAAAGTGCCCTGGATGAGGAGTCCCGAAGTAAGACAAGGGTAGATGAACCTCTCTAGCAGCATGCCAGTAAGCAACCCCTCAACCAGCCACGATTCGAGTGTTCTAGCGATTTACGTTCCCGCTTAGGTCCTTGGGATAACGTATACTCTTGTCTTAGCCTGCGGAGGAGTGTGCATTCCCGATCAAGCCCACGGACGTGCATACGTTCATAGTTGAGACATCACTTCAATTATCAACATGGATAAATTTCCAGACTAAGTGTTCATTCACAACTAGGCTTGCAAGGAGCATTCTTCACCTCACATCGGAGTAGGCAACACGACAAGCGGAGAGAAGCAGTCACTTAATCCAACTCAAGTTGAATCGGTAGCCTATTTGCCTGCCAGGAACGTGTCGAGCGTAAAGAAGAGTGGCCCAAACCCACATGTCGCGACTGGGGGCAGCCGAAAGTTTCATTACCCCAGCGGAGGTAAGTTCAAGAAGAAGTTGAGAGGCTCCTAATTGAACAATTGCGTAATTTCCAACGTGACGAGGTTGCTGACAATGCGCTTCGACGAGACATGACTAACATAAGCATGTCACCATTCACGAATGAGATTGAGCAAACAGATCCACCTCGTGGGTTCACTATGCCTTACTTCACTCCATACAAAGGAGAGGAAGATCCGAATCGACATCTGAAGCACTACTACAGTACCATGATCCTCTATAGGCACACTTAAGGTGGATTTATGTGCAAAATTTTTGCCACAACTTTACAAGGAGAGGTGCAAGACTGGTTCCACACTCTATCGCCGCAGTCAATCCGGAGTTTCAACAAACTTTCCTTTGTTTTCACTAAGGAGTATTTGTCTAACCGCTCAATCAAGAGGACATCCGACCATCTCCTAAGCATCATAAAAGACCCTTGGGAGACAATTCGCGACTATGTCAAAAGGTTAAAAGCGGAGAAGGCCAAGATTGTTGGCTATAACGAGGATATAGCAATGGCAGCATTTAGAAATGGGCTTCCCACCAAACACCATTTATTCGAAAAAATTGATCATGAGAGAAGAACTGACCCTAGCAGCTTCGTATGCTTTGGCGGAAAAACATGCACTATGGGACGGGGCCAAGCAGTTTAACAAAAACGAGTTAGAAAAGAAGTACATGAAATGCTCCCCGAGCAGAGAAGACTCAGCAGCCGAAACCTTCACCAAGTTCACAGTTCCAATTGGCCAAATTCTCCGTAAACTCAAGAATGAACCTTGGTTTGAACTGCCACCACCCATGAAAGGCGATCTTACCAGGTTGGATCATACAAAGTATTGCGTATTTCATCAAGGACCGAGACACACTACCAACGGTTGCCTGAAGTGGAAGCAGTACCTTGAGAAGCTGACAAATAAAGGCTGGTACAACGAATATCTTGACAGGTCAACAAAACGGCCAACACAAGCAGGGGAGGTTTCCATCACCCTCTAAACCCCGTTGTGGATTTTCCAAACAAGTTTGAAGTCTCGAGCAGCTCGATGAACAAGGCTTCGCGAGCCGAGGATTATCCAGTTTGTTATGCAGTTTCTACCTTCCAGTATAGTTGATTTATTTATTTTATTCTCAATGAAGATTCAAGAAGTTATTCATAAGCCTGGCTCAACTGTTATCTACAACAATTGCTCAAAACCCTTTCTGGGTATGCTCTCCAGTGCGAGAGGGTAAACCGATTCCCCGACACCCATATGGGTAAGCTTTCCAATGCGAAAGGATAAACTAATTGTTCTCTAGTGCGATAGGGTAAACCAATTCTCTGACACCCATATGGGTCTGCTCTCCAGTACGATGAGGTAAACTAATTTCCTAACACCCATACGGGTTTGCTTTCCAGTACAAGAGGATAAACTAATTGCTCTACAGTGCGAGAGGGTAAACTAATTCCCTGACACCCATCTGTCAGGGGGCAGCAACCACTTTTGCACTCAATAGTTCGCTAATCCAGCACTTTATCTTTAGCAGCTTCATCTATGGCAACCATGGTAGAAAATATCGAAATTATCGGCGAAATATCGCCCAAAATTTCGTTTTTTTCACCTACCGATATTTTTTTTGATATCCAAATAAATTTCGTTAAAATATCGCGATAATATCGATATTTTCGATAATATCGCGATATTTACGAAAATATCGCATTATCGGTAAAATTTAAACCGACAACTACACCTTCTCTTAGCCAAACGGCCCAAAGAAGAATGCCTGATGCAAGGATCAGATTGTGCCTTTTATAGGCATGTTAGCATGCTACCTTCCTATGCACAGCCGATGTGGGACAAATACCAGAAACAATGTTTTATAGGCCAGTTTTCTGACGAGCACCGCCTCTTTCGAGGCAGTTTCCGGCCAAACCACGACGATTTGGCCGGCGTGCAGGGTATCAATCTCTTCATCTCGTCGAGTACTACAACTTTCATGTTTGGATCACTTAATTTGGTTGAGTAACGAAGAAGTTATGGACGTTCAAAGTTAGGTAGAATTCCGGCCGAACTCATAACCATGGTCGTTTGGCCATCTTTCAGGTCATTTTCCGGTCAACACCGGCCATCACTCGGTCCTCACTTGGTGTGAACCTCTTCTCCACATTCCTAACTACATTTTAGCTTTTGAATCACTCAATTTGGTTAAGAAACGAAGAAGTTATGGACGTTCAAAGTTAGGGTAGAATTCCGGCCGAACTCATAACCGTGGTCGTTTGGCCATCTTTCAGGTTATTTTTCGGTCAACACCGGCCATCACTCTGTCCTCACTTGGTGTGAACCTCTTCTCCACATTCCTAACTACATTTTAGCTTTTGAATCACTCAATTTGGTTAAGAAACGAAGAAGTTATGGACGTTCAAAGTTAGGGTAGAATTCCAGCCGAACTCATAAACCGTGGTCGTTTGGCCATCTTTCAGGTCATTTTCCGGTCAAAACCGGCCACCACTCGGTCCTCATTTGGTATTAACCTCTTCTCCACATTCCTAACTACATTTTAGCTTTTGAATCACTCAATTTGGTTAAGAAACGAAGACGTTATGGACGTTCAAAGTTATGGTAGAATTCCGGCCGAACTCATAAACCGTGGTCGTTTAGCCATCTTTCAGGTCATTTTCCGGTCAACACCGGCCACCACTCGGTCCTCACTTGGTATGAACCTCTTCTCAACATTCCTAACTACATTTTAGCTTTTGAATCACTTAATTTGGTTAAGAAACAAAGAAGTTACAAAGCTTTGAAAATTGCCCAAACCTTTAGCCTCAAACCCAGTTTTCCGACGAGCACCGCCCCTTTCATGTTTGCTTTTCTGGGTTCTTTCTCCCTTTCATGTTTGGATCACTTAATTTGCTTTTCAATTATGATGAACATGAGTTACTAAGTTTCAATCAAGCGCGTTAAACATTGATTAGGGTTTTGGATAAACATCCCTTTCTCTCTTTGTTTTAAGTTATAATTATAAATGTTATATAATTATAAATTATTAGATTTTTTTTTTTATGCAAGCATATTAGATATGTACATAAAACATTCACATATGTATGTTCTTTTATAAGAAATAACATATTATTCAATAATTATTTACTAATTCATTATATATAAATGATTATAATTGGTTCGGCGCAATTGTTATTGGTTCGGAGCAACAGCTCACATTGCTTAATCCCTTGCTTAAATGAGTGTAAAATATTGTACTAATTCATTATATATAAATGATTATGGTGTGTTTAAACTTCTTTCATTAATTATTACATATTTTCTACACTCACAATGTTTGCCAGCTCGCTATATAATCAACTTAAATCAGTTAAATCCATCATGCAATGCATTTCCTTCCAATTTTTTGTGATAAACTAATAGATAATTGACTAAATAAACATCCTACAAAGTTTCAATAAAAATTTCCAAGTTTTTCTTACAATTTCCATGGTTTCCATGTAATTTTTATCGATATCGATATTTTATCGATATTTCCGTCGATATTTCCGTGTTTTTGGACTACCGATATTTCCGATATTTAAATCCTTGATGGCAACTGAGAAATCAAACTCAAGTAGTTTCCTTATTTTTGGCAGGTAGCCCAGACGTGGCATCCCAAACAATTGCCCATGCCACGTCACTTCCTCTGCCCATGCCGAACCAATCCTTGACTTTAATCAAGCCGAGCTACACAAGCAATGGCCCCTACCACAGCACCTTTTTGGCCCATGCCAACTCGACTCCTGGCATCTACCAACCAACGTGCCGCACCACCCAAGAAAAAGACAAGAAGAATTAAGTTTTTCTTACATTGGTGTGGAGCGGAGAAGGCGAAGAAAGCAACGAAAGATGGTCATTTGCATGGGCAAGTGTAGAAGATTGCTAGGGGATGGTGAACAAATATCCTTTAAGTTTTATCTCTCTTGTAGGGTATAATAAATCGCTCTCCAAAGTTGATTTAACAACCCACTTAAGGTGGACTTCAATAGGCTTTGAGAGAAATCTATTTCTTTTTCCTAGAATGATCTAATTTCATATTAAAGAAGGAATCTACATCAAAATAGGAAGCAGTCCTAAGTTTCCCAGAGCAAGAAGATCTCTACACTTGCTGCCCCTTTTTACTAGCAGCCTAGCAGGTGTGGGGGCATTTGTAGAGCCAAAAATAATCACAAGGCGACACGTGGATTTTTGGGTTGAAAATGACAAAATTACCCTCGAGGCACACCAGATTTCCTATGCGTGAGCAGTGGACAATCATTCTTCAATCAAGTCAAAAGTGCCCAAAATAGGTAACAAATTCAAAATCATTTCATCCATCCTTATCCTATATTCTCCACAAGGTAATTATTTCATAACCTCCAAAACATTCCTTTTAAATTATGTTAATTGGCTAATTAATAGATTTATTACCTAATTAGTCTATTAATTACCAATTAAATCACCAATTACACTCAATAAATACACAAGAGGGCGGCCACCCTCTCTCCCAAGGGGGCCGGCCATGCCCTATATATTCAACCTCATTTTCTCTAAAACGCTAAGTTCCACACTCTTGCAAAACTCCCAAAAACTCTCCAAACACTCTTCTATCTAAATTCTAACTTTGGCATTAGAGGTTCTTCAACCAAAGCCCCTCCATTCATGATGGGCAGGTGAGGCTCTTGGCCTTGACCTAAGGTATTAATTATTTTGTAGGTGCAATTTTGTCCAAGAAGAAGAAGGCAGAAATTTGCATCCACAGTAGCGGTAGTGTCAAATGCGCTGCTGATTTTTTCACTTGAGCAACTACGAAAACCGAAGAAAGAACTTGTCTCATTTTGGATTCATAAGGTTGCTTGATTCACTGTGAGTTCAGGATCTTGTGTACCGAGTTTGGTTGCTTTGACTATATTTGTGAGAATACAGGTGCATCGGACCAGTATCATCAGGCTATAAAGGCATAGGTACTTTAAGGAGATGAACGTGAATGTGGTTCAGCCGTCTAAATGCTGAACTATGAAGTGCACATGAGAGTAATCGATCATAGAACATATCACTTCGCTAAGAAGTTAATGAAGTGAACTCTTTGGGCAAAAGAATTGAAAACTCTTCACCAACCTAAACTTGGATAAATAACCAACCAACCATAATTAGTGTTGTTTACTTGTCCAAACTAAAGGTGTTTCTATACTGTTTGATTCTATGGCTCTAGTGTTATTTACTTAGCCAAACAAAAGATGTGTTAACGGGAGGGTTAGGATTACTTATAAGATAAAGAAAAAAAAAATTATCTTGATGTCATTCAAGGTTTCAATTGTATTTCATTGTATGTCTATACATGTTACAAATGTATTAGAAGAATTATAATCCCAAAGGAAATCCTAACAAAATGTGGCCCTTGAGAGTACATCATTTTGAGATTATGTTCAAAAGAGAAGCTCTTGTTTTAATCAAGCGCCTAAAAATGCTTTCCAAACCCTTCTCAAGGCCTTCAACTGTGACTTCCAAAGCCTTTAATTGTTTATGTGCATTTTGAATCTTCTCAACATTAGCACATTTCGTAGGAGCTGATGAAGATTTGCATATAGAGTAGAGAGCAACATCAACACCATCTAATTCATGGCCATGAATGTCCTCCTTATGATCTTCACATGCTATCACTCCCTTGTGCATGAACTTTGATACCAGAGACCACTTATTTGATATTGGTTTTGAAACTGGAACTGCGAAGAAGACCAATAAGGATTGAAAGATAGACATATTCTTACCAAAAACTTCTCTAAGAACTCGAACCACTACAGGAGCATGCTGATCATGCACCATAAATTGTGATGCTTTGCTGTTTACTTGCTTCAATGATGTGATCAATTTCTTGGCATCCTTCTTCATCTTCCTTCTAAAGCAATTGTAATTTGCAATGCTGCTTTCTATGTTTGAGTCTCCCTTTCTCCTCCTAAGAGTAGATTGAACGTCTCTAACATGTTCCTTGATTTGTGACATGGCGTCCCTTGTGATGCCACATATGTCCACGAGCCTGAGTGATTTATCCAACAACTCATCCATAGACTTCTCTTGTTGGTATTGAGAAAGGAGTTGTTGGGTTGATGCCATCAGTAAAAGATAATCCACACAATCATACAATTCCTCTAGTCCACATAGAACTTTGCATATTGAACCAGAAGCTGAAGATGTTTGGTACCTACTCAGCTTGTCTTCAACTCTAATACTAGTTGGGTGTGATCTTGAGGGCAAGCTTATTGATCTGACTTGGTGCTTGGTTGCCATGGTTGATTTTCGTTTGTGTTCAACAAAAAACCTCAAAGTTGAAGCTGTTCTTTATGTTTCACTAGAGCCTAAGTTTGAGGGTTTTAGTCTTACTATATCTTGGAATATGTTTATATATAGAGATTACAGATGAGAGTGACAAGACTTATGAGGTTAATGTGGAAAGCATGTTACTTTGTCACAATTTTGGGTAACATTATTGCTTCAATAATTTGAGGCCTCAATTATTTGTGGCAAAAGCCTCACGGGCCATCACCAACTTTGCCTTCCCTTGTGCCACATTGCCCTTCACTTTTCATTTATTGAACTGTGGCAGGCCAGTCCTCCAATCTTTGGCTTTGTCTGGATTTACTCAATTTTGGAGAAGATCCAACACCAAAATGCGTAGACTTACAAATAAGATAAGATATGTAACATATTATTATATGCACAAGTGACTTGTACTATTTGTGACTATTATATTTTGGTAAACGTTTCATATGTGTATAAAGTCATGACCACACTAGAAGTCGACGTGTGGACCTTGGAGACATGTGGTGTTCCCTGCTTGGTTCTGACATTTGAGTCATCTCACCAAATTATTGATGTAGATTCCCTCATAAAAGTTTACCTTACAATGGGCAGATGGCGATCTCTGCTTGGCTCTCTTAGTTGAATCACGTCACCTAATTATTGGATAGTCCGTTTCCTTGGGTCGGACAAATCATTGGAGACATTGAGTAATTTTTCCTATTGAAATTAACTTTGCATAATTGCATTTAAGATGGGTGATGACAGCGGGGTATGATTTGTAATAAAATCTAAGGTGTATTATGCAAACTGTTGGCTTGAGTATGTTCAGTAGTCCACCGAAGATATTATTGGTGTGGTTTGTCTTATACAAGCCAAAGGAAGATGTGCCAGACCGGATCGGAAGGAGTTCAGCAATACTAACCCACCCCCCACCACAACAAGTGAAGTCCATCTGGCCTCTCCAAGTGGATTGGGATGTCCCTGCAACTTTCTTTGCCCACCAAAAAAAAAAAAAAAATCTCTTTAATCCTATTGGGAGTTGTATTTAAATTTTGATTATAAATATTTGCATTCATCATGATGCATTGCTGCATAATAACATGAACAAACATTAGCGCATTACAGCCATTACTGAATCTGCTCTGTTTTGTTCTGTTGTCCTTTAATTTGTATGGCTTGTGATTAATGCACGATGATTGATGAGTTCATCATTTTCATCACTAACTACACATCCTTCATAACCAGTAACCAAAATAATATATATATAATTTAGATATGTACGTGTATCAAAACAGTCATTAATTTGACACAGAATATGATTGAATGATATTTTGCACATCTTTAAATGATGATAAAGAGAATGAGCGGTTTTAATTAAAAATGTAATTGGATGTTTAAATAGGTAATTAGGTAGTACGTGGATCAGTTTTGTTACCTTATTCATTCATCAAACGATATAAACTATTTTTTAGATAGGGTGATCCATGATTGTTATCCTCTCTAAAACAGAAGTTTTATCTTTCTTTGTAGATTCATTGCCTAGAGAGAGGTATAATTCTGAAAGAAACACAAATTATCAATGAATGTACTTTCTCGAGAAGAAAAGTGGCGTGGGAATTAAGAAGAGGGTGGTGCTATTCACATATCTATTTTTATTTCTAACACATGAGACATTCATCTCAATTTCTGACCGTCTGCTTGAATGAACTGAAAAAAATCAATGAACAAAAATTAACAAGGGGAAAAAAAAATTAACAAATGTCTGTGAGAAGTAACAAATAGAGTGTGAATAACAATAGGTTAAGAAAAAAGAATCTAATTCTTCAATTTTAATTTGATGAAACCAATAAAGAGATTTAGTAGTGAAGGGTACTCGAAACTTATTTGGGCTTCCGTACGTAATATTTACACATAAATATGAAAAAGTATAGTGAACTCTTAGATGAAGTGAATAATGTTCAACAGATACTAATGCCAAAACTAAACAAGATCGATCAAGAAGGTTTTGCCCACTAGTGAAAGAATGTGTATTGTTTGTAGGTGTTCTAACCAAGATCCATTGATCTTCTTACTGTTCCTTAAAAATCAAATTATTTCTCCGTACAAGTTTCATTAGCCTTGCATGTGTTAGATTTTTAGAGTTTGATAGCCTTGCATGTACATAACAATTAAAAGATAAAAGACAAAAAACAAATATCATAATAAGATTAAGAACTTGGGTCTCAACTGTATTTCATTGTGTGACTATATATATATATATATATATATATATATATATATATATATATATATATATATACACATACATATACAAATGTATCAAAAAAATTCAAATCCCAAAGGGATCCTAATAAAATGTGGATGCCTTGGAGGATTTTGGGATAAATGAATGTGGCCTTTGAGAGCACATCATTGTGAGATTATGTTCAAAAGAGAAGCTCTTGTTTTAATCAAGCGCCTGAAAACGCTGTCCAAACCATTCTCAAGGCATTCAATGATGATTTCCAAAGCCTCCAATCTTTTTTGTGCACTTCGTACCTTCTCAACATCAGCTGAAGAAGATTTGGATAGAGAGTAGAGAGCAGCATCAACACCATCCAACTCATGGCCAATAATGTCTTCGTTCTGATCTTCACATGCTATCACTCCCTTGTGCATGAACTTTGATACCAAAGACCACTTGTTTGCCTTTGGCTTTGAAACAGGAACAGCTAAAAAGACCAAGAGAGCTTGGAAGATAGACATGTTCTCGACACAAACTTCTCTAAGCACTCGAATCACAGCGGTGAGATGGTGGTCTTGCTCTAAAAGTTGTGATGCTTCAATTTTGTTATCTACTTGCTTCAAAGATGTGATCAGTTTCTTGGCATCCTTCTTCATCTTCTTTCTAAAACAAGTGAAATTGGCAATGCAGCCTTCGAAGCTTGAGTCTCCTTTTCTCCTCCTAAGAGCAGATTGAAGAGCTGTAACATGTTCCTTGATTGTTGAAATGGTATCTCTTGTGATACTACATATATCCAAGAGCTTCACTGATCCATCCAACAAATCATCCATGCATTTCTGCTGTTGATGTTGAGAAAGGAGCTGTTGGGTTGATGCCATCTGTAAAAGATCATCCACACACTCATACAACTCCTCTAGACCACATAGAGATTTGCAGATTGAGTTTGAAGTTGAAGCACAAGATGAAGATGCTTGAAGCTTGCTCAGCTCCTCTTCAACTCTAATAGTGGTGGGGTGCGACCTTGAGGGCAAGCTGATTGATCTGATGACATTGTACTTGGCAGCCATGGTTTAGGGTTTAATTTGTGTTTGACAAAAAGCTCAAAGTTGATGAGGTTGTTCTTTGTTTTTCAAAGATCTCAAGCTTGAGATGTCTGGTTTCACCATCCCTTGAGAATGCCCATATAGATGGAATATGGTGAGAGAGACAAGACTTCTGAATTCAATATGGAGAGCATGTGGAGCCAGAGTGGGCTGGCCTCGAGTTTTGGTTACGTTGTCACTTTTTTAGGTAACATTATTGCTTCAATAATTTGCAATTTCTATAGGTTTCAATTGTTATGGCAAAACTTCAGGAGTCATCACCAACTTTGCCTCCCCAAGAGCCACATTAGCCTTCATTTTTAATTTATTGAATTGTGGCAGACCAGTCCTCCAATAGCTGGCCTTGTCTTGTCTGGGTTGTCTCAATTTTGGAGATGCTACAACACCGAAATTGTATTAAACAAAATGCTTAACAAAGAGATTGAGATCCAGATCTATAGGGATTAAGAAATGTAACATATTACACACACCACGTACTATTCATGGTGGTTAGAATGCCAAGATCAACATCATAATATTGTAGCCAGTATTAAATTGTGTGCACGAATGGTTTGCAGTATTCATGTCTCCGTTTAAATTTGTAATGTATTCTTTTGTTTAATTTAGTTTAAGGTACTCAAAATGTTTATGAAACGTATGTTGCTGCTTATGCGGACAAGTGTTGCTCAAAGACAAGTGGTGCCCTCTGCTTGGTTCTCTTATTGGACTCATCTCACCACCGAATCATTGAGTTAGATTTCCTCTTGAAATTTTAACTTTGTAAGGGATTTGTGTCATCTCACCAAATTATTGATGTTTCTTAGGGTTTCACATCCTTTTTTTTTTAATTTTTTTTTTTTTTAACTTTAAGATAGACAGGTGGTCATCTCTGCATGGTTCTCTGATTTGTGTCATTTCATTAGATTATTGGAGACTTGGAGTAGTATTTTCCTATTAACTTTGCAGTGGACAGGTACGTGCTCTTACCTTGATCTCTCATTTGGATTTATCCTTTATTTAGAATTATGGGTAAATGAAGAGGACATTTAGTATGAAATCTGCAGTGTATTTAGTAAATTGTTGAGTGTAACCCTGCTTTACATAATTGAGTGTTTAATATAAATATAATGTTAGTGAAATCAAAATTTTAAACTAAATTTTTATACTAAATAATAGGTCGTCAATATGACATAAGCACGTTAATCGATACTTAATTAATAATTAAATCATTAATAACTATATTATTTAGTTTATAAAATTTGGTTCCTCTATCATTACCTTTTTCATAATTATTTCTTTTATTTTATTTTATTTTGGGTAAAAAATAGAAGAAAATAGGTGAAAGAAAGAAAGAAGAAAGGTGGGTGGAGGAAGCATGGTAAAAGAAATGTAAAAGAAATAAAATGAACCTAAAAACCAAAATCCAAAGTCCAAAAACAATTTTAATTTGTTTTTACTTACAAGTTTCAGTTATCATATATTCTCATTCATTTCTTCCTCTTCCCTCCCAATAACCCCCTCTTCCTTAACTCATTCCTCATTTCTCTTATACTTTCTCCTATCTCAAAACACAAAAATCAAAAACTGAAAAACGGAATTATTATTAATGAGCTCTAAGAAGAAGTTCGAAATGTAAAAATACCATTGTAAAAATGACGATACGATATTAGCTAGGTTTTGAAGCATCAGGAAATGCTTATAGCTATATAGTACATATGGAATTATTTGGTTGATTATTTGATCCCATCTAGAGTATTGTTTAGAGCCCGTTATGAACTTTTATGTGTTCAGAAAAAAATAGATTTGATAAAATTCAGGTGTATATTGAATGGTATATTGCCCAGGAGGAATGACAGTATCATTTTCCCCAAGGTAAAATGAAGTTAGATTTGAGGTCAGAATGACATTTACTTGTTAACATATATATTATTCTATTAAAATTTAAACCTAAATACTTCTGTTGTATTCATAAATAGTGTTTATAATCTCTGTTTTAAATATATTATGAGTTAAATGTCGTTTCTAATGGAAGTAGCACCAGCTTGAATTAAATCATATTATTCAACTTATGATTTCTTTTACCATTCGATGGTATATACCTCTGACGTAGCGGAAGGAAAACCATTCTTGGATACAGTTCATCTTTTTTAACTGAAGTCTATTAGTTCATTAGATCAGCGCGAATTGAGGGGAAGCTTAGCTTTGTATTTGCATTGGCTTTTTTTATTAGTACCGCACAAAATGTTGAATGCACCTCATATTAAAATTTAATATTAAATGACTTATTTATTCCACTATGCAATGACAATTTTGAACTTATTAGGTTTTTTTTAAAAAAAAATTCTAAATACACCCCAAATCACTTATAGAGTTCTTCTCAACTATCAAAAAATGTTTTAAGCTAAAAGTCATTAATAAAATTGGACTCTAAAAGTTATGTAGTTCTTTCCCTTGTTTTTACTGGTTCTGATTGGTTGAGACGGGATTCATTCGATGGTTGCCTGGTGTTTAGGACTTGCCAAATCAGTCTATTCAAGTCAATCAGTAGTTCGTGGCTTGGCTGTGCTTCCTTAAGGCCATAGATTGGACAATAACATGCAACAATATGTAGGACTATGCATAATGGCTGGTGACTATAAAGTTGGCCAATTATTTCATACAAGCTTACTTGGCCACCAAGCTTAGAACCCCTCACATAACGATCATATTTAAGTTGGTGATGATCAACATGTATCATTAATTAACAGCACTTTTACAAATAATTAAGTTTAATCAACTCAGAAGGTATGTATAGAAAGCCCTAATTGGTGATTTGCTAATTACCCCTAGTCATATGGCGATGAATCGAACATAAAAGATCATAGATTAGTAATTATTTACATTAATCTTGCAGTTGCGGATGTGTTGTTGTGGAGGAATATAAGGTGTATATTGAAAAATGTGGGTGTATAGAAGATGTGGGGTGTATGTATAAAATATAAGGTGTATATTGAGAATGTGGGGTGTGGGGTATTATAGAAAAGTATGTGGGGGTGTATTAAGATAATTTTTAAGTGAAAAAGCAAATGTGGGGTGTATTAAGTATGTGGGGCTTATTCAACAATTTGTGCAGTGTTAATATAATAAGTCTTTTGCATTTTAAAAAAAAAAAATTTGTTACAAATCGAACCTTATATTTATTTTAATTTTATATTATTTACGTCTTTTTTCACTGTTTTAGCTAACTTTAAAGACTTTACCTAAGCTTTTTTAAAGACTTCACCTAAGCTCAACATCATAATCACGCCACGTACTATTCATGGTGGTTAGAATGCCAAGATCAACATCATAATATTGAGGCCAGTATTAAATTGTGCGCACGAATGGTTTGTAGTATTCATGTCTCCGTTTAAATTTGTATTCTTTGTTTAATTTAGTTTAAGGTAATCAAAATGTTTATGAAACGTATGTGGCTGCTTACGAGGACACGTGTTGCTCTAAGGCAAGTGGTGCCCTCTATTTGGTTCACTCGTTTGAGTCATCTCACCACCGAATCATTGAAATAAGAAAAGGATCCTCGCGCCGATTTTTTTTGGGAATTCTAGCGATCACGTGATTGGGACCGTCTATCATACATTGTCCGGTCAATTACCATAGTACTATTTATATTTAATTTTAAAATTTAAAATGATTTCTAATTGCACAATACACAATGGACGGTCCCGATCACAGAATCCCTAAGATCCCCAAGAAAAATAGATTTCCTCTTGAAATTTTAACTTTGTAAGAGATTTGTGTCATCTCACCAAATTATTGATGTTTCTTAGGGTTTCACATCGATTTTTTTTTTAAAAACTTTAAGATAGTGTTTGGGCCCAAAATATTAGTTTGGGCCGAGTTTAGAATTGTTGTCGGCCCAGGAGCTTTGTTCAAGGATCATTGTGGGCCATTCAGTGTGTGGGCCGCCTAGCGAAGCCAAACAATTCCTATCAGGAAATGGAGCGTTTTAGATAAAGATGAAGTGAGTCAAGTCCCAGTGCGAGATAGATGGACGGGGGAATGGAATCCTAATACAATAAGGAGTTTCGGCAAGATGAGGATACTGAGACATGGAGATGAATGTGGCCTGATAGAGGGTTAGGTTTAAAGTCCTATTGGAAGTAGGAATGGCCGAGATAAGATTGGATCGGAATAAGGAGTCCTAATTCGGATGTAGTTTTAATTCGATCAAAAGAGGATTTGCTGCTATAAATAGAGGGGTGACGGCACCATTCAAAGCCTCTCCAATTCAACACACAAATATGCCTTGCACAAACTCTTGCTCTACGCGAAACCTCTCAACAACCTTGAGATTTTTATTTTCCTTTTTGTCGACACACCTTCAGTTTGGATAAACAGCACTGTGAAGGTAACCGGTGATATATTCAGTTTGGATAAATAACACTATCGTCGTAGAATTAGCCGATCTCGGAGCATCTTCAGTTTGGATAAACAGCACTGCGTCGAGGCCGACTGGTTATCCATCCAAATCTTGGTCGAGAAGGATTTTCGAGTCCTTATTGACAGAGGTTATCTCATTAGCCTCGGCACATTGAACGCCGAGTTATTTTATGATTGGATACTCACATGTGGGATTTAGAGTTTGACATTCCAACGGCAGAACTACATTCATGATTAAGACGTACATCTGTTTTGAGTACTCGTGCCCTTATACTTTGGTGTCGATTCGGCCTGAGTTCACCCTTACGAACACGATCACTGTGACCGAATCCGGCGCTGACGATTTGTGAACTTCGTAGAAATAGCAGCCTTGTCTTCAGGCTTTAGAATCCAAAGGTCGAGATGTGTTCCTTCCTCGGTCGCAACCGCAAGACGTAGAAGTCAGCAGCGCGCCCAACGTCACACAACATATTTTACTCCCCAGCCGAGCTCAGCCGACGAGTTGGTATGCCCCGCACAAAACCGAATGACGTAGTTAGCTCATTAGTTACTCAGCCTGCGCGCCACGTAGGCTTAGTGGTTTTTAGGGTCAACAGATAGACAGGTGGTCATCTCTGCATGGCTCTTTGATTTGTGTCATTTCATTAAATTATTGGAGACTTGGAGTAGTATTTTCCAAATTTGGATCCTCTCCGAGGTAATTGGTCGGGATCCTTCTGACCGGTGTTTGTTGGCCGTTGGATTTTTATCCAACGGCTACAAATAGGGGCCCCTCTAAAAGTTATAATAATTGTAGCCGTTAGATAAAAATTCAACGGCCCACAAGCACCGGTCAAGAGGATCCCAACCAAATGCCTCGGAGAGGATCCAAATTCGTATTTTCCTATTGAAATTAACTTTGCAGTGGACAGGTACGTGCTCTTTCCGTGATCTTTCATTTGGATTTATCCTTTATTTAGAATGGGTGAATGATGAGGACATTTAGTATGAAATCTTCAGTGTATTGAGTAAATTGTGGAGTGTACCTAGAGCTAGCTTTACATAATTGAGTGTCTTTCATAAAGATAATGTTAAGAAAACTAAATTTTTAAACCAAATTTTCAAACCAAACAATAGGTCACCAATATGACATTAGCACGTTAATTGATACTTAATCAATAATTCAATCATTAACAGCCATATTATTTAGTTTACAGAATTTAGTTCCGCTAGCATTACCTTTTTCATAATTATTTCTTTTTTAATTTTTATTTTTTGGGTAACAAATAGAAGAAAATAGGTGAAAGAAAGGAAGAATGAAGGTGGGTGGAGGAAGCATGCTGAAAGAAATGTCGACATAATGAAATAAAATGAATCTAAAAACCAAAATCCAAAAACAATTTTAATTTGTTTTTACTTACAAGTTTCAGTTATCATAGATTCTCATTCATTTCTTCCTCTTCCCTCCCAATAACTCCCTTTTCCTTAACTCATTCCCCATTTCTCTTATACTTTCTTGACACACCCCGTCCCGAAGGAGGGCATGCTGGCCGTCATGTGGGAGTGACGTAACCACTTACACAGTACGGAAGCTTTAAATATAACACTTCTAAGATGAAACACCCGAAGGTGAGACCTAATTTTGTCCATTCTGTCAGAACCCCGTTGAATTTCCTCGTAGTCACCACACCTCTGAAATCTTGAACCTGGAGGGGCGCAAAACCAAGTTGAGCGGGTCAGTAAAACAAATCTTTTCCAAATCCAAACATTTTTCAAAACCTTGTAACCCCTCTCCGTAAAACTTGTATACTTTCCCAGAAATGTAAAATATCAATATATATACATATATATTCTCAAAACTTCAAATCACTATCTCAACATTACTTTCAATACAATATGCCATACAACAACAACAACAACAAAGCCTTTTCCCACTAAGTGGGGTCGGCTATATGAATCCTAGAACGCCATTGTGCGCGGTCCTGTGTCATGTCATCCGTTAAATCTAAATATTCTAAGTCTTTTCTTAGAGTCTCTTCTAAAGTCTTCCTAGGTCTCCCTCTACCCCTTCGGCCCTGAACTTCTGTCCCGTAGTCGCATCTTCTAACCGGGGCGTTAGTAGGCCTTCGTTGCACATGTCCAAACCACCGTAACCGATTTTCTCTCATCTTTCCTTCAATTTCGGCTACTTCTACTTTACCTCGAATCTCCTCATTCCTAATCTTATCCCTTCTTGTGTGCCCACACATCCAACGAAGCATTCTCATCTCTGTTACACCCATTTTATGTACATGTTGGTGCTTCACCGCCCAACATTCCGTACCATACAACAACGCTGGCCTTATTGCCGTCCTATAAAATTTTCCCTTGAGCTTTAGTGGCATGCGACGATCACACAACACGCCAGATGCACTCTTCCACTTCATCCATCCAGCTTGTATTCTATGGTTAAGGTCTCCATCTAAATCTCCGTTCTTTTGCAGAATAGATCCTAGGTAACGAAAGCGGTCGCTCTTTGATATTTCCTGGTCTCCGATCCTCACCCCTGACTCGATTGGACCTCTAGTTGCATTGAACTTGCACTCCATATATTCTGTCTTTGACCGACTTAGGCGCAGACCTTTAGATTCCAACACTTCTCTCCAAAGGTTAAGCTTTGCATTTACCCCTTCCTGAGTTTCATCTATCAACACTATATCATCTGCGAAAAGCATACACCAAGGAATATCATCTTGAATATGTCCCGTTAACTCATCCATTACCAATGCAAAAAGGTAAGGACTTAAAGATGAGCCTTGATGTAACCCTACAGTTATGGGGAAGCTTTCGGTTTGTCCTTCATGAGTTCTTACGGCCGTCTCTGCTCCATCATACATATCCTTTATAGCTTGGATATATGCTACTCGTACTCCTTTCTTCTCTAAAATCCTCCAAAGAATGTCTCTTGGAACCCTATCATATGCTTTTTCCAAATCTATAAAGACCATGTGTAAATCCTTTTGCATATCTCTATATTTTTCCATCAATCTTCGTAAGAGATAGATTGCCTCCATGGTTGAGCGCCCTGGCATGAACCCGAATTGGTTGTCCGAGATCCGTGTTTCTTGCCTTAGTCTATGCTCAATGACTCTCTCCCAGAGCTTCATTGTATGACTCATTAGCTTAATACCCATATAGTTCATGCAATTTTGTATGTCGCCCTTATTCTTGTAGATAGGCACCAAAGTGCTCTTTCGCCACTCATTTGGCATCTTCTTCGTTTTCAAAATCCTATTAAAAAGGTCTGTGAGCCATGCAATACCAGTCTCTCCCAAGACTTTCCACACTTCGATCGGTATATCATCTGGGCCCACTGCTTTTCTCTGCTTCATCTTCTTTAAGGCTACAACCACTTCTTCCTTCCTAATTCGACGGTAAAATGAGTAGTTTCTACAATCTCCTGAGTTACCCAACTCTCCCAAAGAAGTACTCCTTTCATGTCCTTCGTTGAAAAGATTATGAAAATAACCTCTCCATCTATCTTTGACCGCCTTCTCCGTAGCAAGAACTTTTCCATCCTCATCCTTGATGCACCTCACTTGGTTTAGGTCCCTTGTCTTCCTTTCCCTTGCTCTAGCTAGTTTATAGATATCCAACTCTCCTTCTTTGGTATCTAGTCGCTTATACATCTCGTCAAAAGCCGCTAGCTTAGCTTCTCTCACAGCTTTTTTCGCCTCCTGCTTCGCTATTCTATACCTTTCACCGTTTGCATCGGTCCTATCCTTGTATAAGGCTTTACAACATTCCTTCTTAGCCTTAATCTTTGATTGTACCTCCTCATTCCACCACCAAGATTCTTTTTGATGTGGAGCAAAGCCCTTGGACTCTCCTAGTACCTCTTTTGCTACCTTTCGGATACAACTAGCCATGGAATCCCACATTTGGCTAGCTTCTCCCTCTCTATCCCACACACATTGGGTGACTACCTTCTCTTTGAAAATAGCTTGTTTTTCTCCTTTTAGGTTCCACCATCTAGTCCTTGGGCTCTTCACGGTCTTGTTCTTTTTTCTCCCTCTTTTGATATGTACATCCATCACCAACAAGCGATGTTGAGTAGCCAAGCTCTCTCCCGGTATAACTTTGCAATCCTTACAAGTTATGCGATCCCCCTTCCTCATTAGAAGAAAATCTATTTGTGATTTTGACGACCCGCTCTTGTAGGTGATCACATGTTCTTCTCTCTTCTTAAAGAAGGTGTTGGCTAAGAAGAGGTCATATGCCATCGCAAAGTCCAAGATGGCCTCCCCCTCCTCGTTTCTCTCCCCAAAGCCATGGCCACCATGAAAACCCCCATAGTTACCTGTCTCCTTGCCCACGTGTCCATTTAGATCACCTCCTATAAATACCTTCTCCGTCTGAGCGATTCCTTGCACCAAATCTCCAAGATCTTCCCAAAATTTCTCCTTCAAACTCGTGTCCAACCCTACTTGGGGTGCGTACGCACTAATTACATTGATGAGTTCTTGTCCTATTGCAATCTTGATTGCCATAATTCTATCTCCTACCCTTTTGACATCTACAACATCTTGTGTCAAGGTCTTGTCCACGATAATGCCAACACCATTTCTCATCCTATTTGTGCCCGAATACCAAAGTTTAAAACCTGAGTTTTCTAGGTCCTTAGCTTTAAGACCAACCCACTTAGTTTCTTGTAGGCACATAATATTTATCCTTCTCCTCACCATAGCTTCCACTACTTCCATAGATTTTCCCGTTAAGGTCCCTATATTCCACGTTCCTAAACGCATTCTACTCTCTTGGACTCCCCCCTCCTGTCCTAGCTTCTTCACCCTCCCCCGTCTCATACGATCAAAGTACTTCTTTTGCTTGTCCGGCATAGAGTTGATGGGAGCAGGTGCTTCCAAACAACTTTGAGTGGAGTCGTTCGAAAAGAAGTTTCTATGGCCCCCTTGCTCATTTAACACTGTATCCGGGCGCCGATGGAGATACAGCGACCCTTGCTCATTTATCACTGTGTTCGGGCCACACAGCGCGCCACTTACGGGTGACGCCCTAGCTTTAGCGCAATTTCGTTTAGGATTCATTTTCATAGGGATTCGACGTAGCTTAGGAGTGCCGGCTGTCGACTACCTGACGCCCTCCCCCTCCTCCTTTATCCGGGCTTGGGACCGGCAATGTAAGATAAACTTACACAGGAGAGTCCATGGCTAGTTGTATCCGAAAGGTAGCAAAAGAGGGATGCATGTCTAAATTCAACATTATAGTATGGATGCATTATAGTATGGATGCATTATAGCCATGCCATGTCTAAATTCAACATTATAGTATGGATGCATTAACATAAATCAGGTGGAAGAAAATAATCAACCGGAGACCCTCTAATGGCCCTGTACGGCTGAATCTAGAGCTCAAAATCTCATCTCAAAATCTCATCTTGCCGGAGTCACCAACTGTGACCTGTACGGCCTTCTGCACATAAGTCGGAACCACCTAATGTAGTCTGTACGACTAAATGGTTAATATTACGCTCTAGTGCTTTTCTCATCAATCATCTGTGCACATAATCTAAGGTCACCCACCAGTCGGAACCTCTCTAAAGGTCTGTACGACTGGCCCGTCGGAACCACCCCTTGTGGTCTGTACGACTAGCATCTACTTGGATCCAAGGCGAGCGTGCGATGCGGTGAATAATATAAGCACTAATACTATGGTGCAGGTTATGAGCTCAACATATCTCAACATCATCATAACAGTAATAAATACTCACCTGATACTCACCTGTGCGTCCACCACACCAATTCATACATATGCATCATATATCAATTCCTATTTTCATATCATTTCATGCATGGCAATTCGATTCACATTTCTATATACTTTTCACATACTTCTATGCATGGCATTTCGAATCATATTTTCATATGAATCTACGCATGGCATTTGAAAACATACTTTTCATATCGTTTCTATGCATGACATTTAAAGCATATTTTCATTCAATTTCAATTTCTGGGAAAAACGTCAAATATATATATATACGGAAATAAAACTGCCCACTCACTGATACGTAGTCGAGACGAAGCCTCCTAGCTTGGCTCAATCACATACGTCCTCGGAATACGTTTCACCTATATGAGAAATTATTGAATAAACGTTATTTAACACACATACACGTAAATACGGGAATAACTTCTCATACGTAGCTCAATTTTGGCATACGAATATACCACATCGACCTACTCGACGTCACGGACGTCGAGAAATTTTTAGAAAAATTTTTGGAGGCCTCACGCGCCCCCACGCGCCAGCACAGCCACGGACACACGCGCAGCGCGTGCATCCCACTCGCCGTCTACCTTGGGTCGCCGGAGCTCTCGCCGGACTGAGTTTTCCGGTGGCCGGAAAACTGGGTAATTTTTAAACTCACTATTCTCCTTCGTTTTTCATCCATTTTTCTCGTACTTTATACCAAATTGAAGCCCTAATCATCTACTATCACGTTGGACTAGTTTTAGGGTCTAAAAACCACAAAATCTCACCTGAGGAATTTGAAGAAAACCGGCCAAACTTGTAGTTCGTGATCCCGACGTCCAATTCATGCCAACGAAGCACTCCGAGCTTCCTTAGGACTTCCTAAAGCTCACTATGAGCTTAGTTTGGCCTAAAACACAACCATTTCAAAGCTCATGAACAGTACCATTTCACGGGACCTTTAGAAACTAGGGTTTTTGAAATGAAACTTACCTGAAAATGGTACCTACGTGATCGTGGAGGTTCCAAGAGTTTGATGGTGGTCTTAACTCCGTCGTTGGTAAAGGTTTAGGGTGGTTTTGGTGGCTTGTCCGTGTGGGTTCGAAGGTGAGAGAGAGAACTGAGAAACTGCGAGGGAGGAGAGAGAGACAGTATGCAGAAAATAGGGAGGAAAATGAGGTGGGAGGTCCTACCTAACCCCAAACACAATTTTACATCACAAAAATCCAAGATTAAGTCTAGGTTTAAGTTCCTAAAACTATCTAATATTCTAATTCACCAATAGTTTAGGAACCTTAAACAAAACCAATGTCCAAATTACGCACTTTAGTCCCGTTTAGGGCATTTTCGTAACTTCACGTCCTCGGAATTAAAAATTCCGGGACGGGCTGTGACATTTCTCCTATCTCAAAACACAAAAATCAAAAACTAAAAATGAAATTATTATTAATGAGCTCTAAGAAGAAGTTTAAAATGATTAAAAAAACTGAAAATAAATAATTAAAAAAAAACTTTCCCTCTATTTTTTCCTGCTAATTCTTATCCTCAATTTTATTTTTCCCTCTCATTCCTATGCATGATAAATGACATATGATGTTATTGCCTTCATAAGTAGCTAAGTTAGTCATTTTCTTGAAGAATGTACTACTATTTTTATTTTCTCTAATAAATTAATAATTTGACAAATACTTATAGTGTTATTATCTCCAAAGCAGTGCATTAATATAAGAAAATACAAGAGGAAGGCATGCATCTCAAGTCAAGTTTTTATATTTCAACTCTTTGCTTATTATGGAAGATGGAAGTATATTATGGAAACAATAGACGTCCATATTCAATCTTTTTGTTTATTTATTATTTAAAAGGGAGCCGTTGAGCACTCATTCCATGGTCTAATCCTATTATTAATGTCACATGCTTGGATAAATATTTAATCCTTTTGCAACCAAGTCCTTCAAGAGACAAACTTGCAATCATGTCCTCCATTTCCATAATATACTTCCATCTTCCATTGCTAGAGTTCTTGAACAGCCTAATGGAATACAATGTTAAATTATATATTAATAATTAAAAACTTGAAAGATAACAACACATTAATCATACTGAGAAGAAATAATAAAAACTAATACTAAACTCTACCTCTATAAGAACTTTATATATGAATAAATCACTTATTGATTAGTCGACGTGCTCTTAATAATGTTTACATTTTTCTTTTGCATAGTAGATTATCTCTTATTTGCATTCACATAGGGTTTCTTGAGTCAGCAAGAATCAAAGAGTTTTTATTATATATAGGTGCCATAAACCTATGGCTATAAAATATACTCCTCAATCATTCAAATTTATAGGATGCATCACGTTACGTTTTTTTTTTTTGGGGGGGGGGGGGGGGTGTGGTTGGTGAGTGTTTTTGGGTTGGACAATATTCTTATGTCCAATCACTTTGAGCTAAATTGCATTTTGATCAATATTTGTGAAGTTTGGTATATTGATTGTGGCATTTCGTTGGTTTAATTTTTAATTTTTTTTATATCAATTGAAAGGTGGATTCAAATTCAGAAAATATTCGAATAGTCAGGTATCGCATGACCAAGAGCTAACTGGCTCCGTAGGTTGATTAATGAAAGGTCATGCACATTTTCGTCCTTAGGTAAAATGAGTTATAAAGTTTTACTAAAAAGAGCTAATTGGCTCCGTAGGTTAATTAATGAAAGGTCAGGCACATTTTCGTCCTTAGGTAAAATGAGTCATAAAGTTTTACTAAAAAGAGCTAACTGGCTTCGTAGGTCGATTAATGACTTATAAGGTTTTACTAAACCAGGTGATGTTTTAGATTTTATTTTTTTCGTCCGTTTTGGTTAAGTACATTATTATGTTTGTATCTAGGACCTATATCAAAATTTAATTTAACACCAAAATTGAATAAAGAAAGTCATTTTATTTAAGGATCACAATCTAATTTTCCGGTAATGAAATTCAATTTTTATCTAATAAGTCACAATACCTACATAATTCCATTATCACAAACCAAAAAAATTATTTGCATTCAGTAATTAACTTTAATTTGTTTGTAAATTGTAAGTGTTAGAATCCAAAATCTACGATATTCATAGAGAACATACTTGGTGCAAATCTTATAAAAAACACAAAATAAGCTGACAAGAATAATTAATATTACGTATTGAATTCCATAATTTTGGAACAATTGTACAAAATGGTTCTTGAACATGGTACAATCCTGTAAATGTCGATGCCATGACTGACTTTACAGATAACTTATACAGCTTCAAGGTGTAAGGACATTAAGTAGAGACACTCTATGTTGCAATAGGCATCTGAAGAATATTTCCAATCCAGCATCAAGGCTGGATATGCTGCAATCCAGTGTGTCTAGTCTCCACTGAACCACCAGCACATCAATCTTGGCATCACTCCTGATATTTCCATGGAGTGAGCAAAGAGCAACATCAACACTTCCCACTTCATTGTAAACCGTTTGTCCTTTTTCTGTTGCTGCAAATTTCGCCGCCATTAACTTTGACACCAATGACCATTTGCTACCCGTTGTGCTAGCCACCAGCGTGGATAGAAACACGAAGAGGGATTAAAATATGGAAATTGTTATATCACTTAACTCTCTTAACAATTTAAGCACTATTATAGTACATTGTGGTCGCAATCCAAGAGATGGAATGACCCAAGATTTGTTTCCATTTTCTTCAACTCTCTGAGGCTCTTTGCAATGCTCTTCTTTGCCTTTTTGCGGAAGCAAATGTAGGAATGAACGGTGGTTTTGATGCTTGAATCTCCAGTCCTCCTGCGCAATGCGGATTGGATGTTCTGGACATGTTCCTTCATTGTCAACAGAATGTCTCTTGCACTACCACATGAGTCTAGCAACCAAACTGACCCGTCAAGTGCTTCTTCCACAATTGCTTTGCACTGTTGGTGGCGAAGTGCTTGTTGGGTCACTGGAGAGAGAACAAGTTCCTCAATGCAATTGTACAACTCTGGTTGGCCAGACAAGCCCACCAGAAGATCCTCACTAACTAGAGATGGGCAACGGTTATGGCGGCCGGATAACCGCGGTTATTTACCCATAACCGTTTATGCTCATACTCGCATAACCGTTTACCCGTTGGGTAGTTGTCTAAACGGTTATACCCATATCCATAACCGTTTATAAACGGTTAACCATACCCATAACCGCATACCCATTTAACCATAACCGTTTAATACCCGTTTACCCATTTATCCTTTTTGGGTCCCATTTATCTTTTTTTTTTACCATTTTCCCTTTTCACCCGTCTACATGTTTTTTAACAACTTGAAAATTTAAAAAAAAAAATTGTCATAATTTTTTTTTTACAATTAAACATCATTATAGGTACATTCATCATATATTTAAATATTTTAATTTTTTAAATCCTTATACCATTCCAGTAATAATAGTTTACGGACGATATTTCTAACTATTACCAATGAAGATAATATAATATTTGCTAAGTATTCTTGGGTTACAAAAACTGTTTAGAAGACAACCCATAATGTAAAGTATTAATATAATATATATAAAATGAGCTACATTATATTATAATTAGCTATATAAACCATGCACTATAGTCAATATCATTGATCTAAGTTTTGTTCGATAGAGAACATGATTTGTATTAATTTTACATATATAAAATAAATGGGTAAACGGTTACCCGTTTATAACTGCGATTAATATCCATAACCACCCATTTAATTTCACCGGTAAACGGTTATACCTATAACCATTTATTTATCTAAACGGCTACCCATAACGGTAACCATGAAGTTTAAATGGGCGGGTAACCGCTGTTATCCATAACCGCGGGTATTTTGCCCATCCCTAGTCGTCTGCTTCAAAATAAAATTATATGACTACAAATATATCATGTAAAACCGTGTATGGCTATGTATCGGCACATAAGCAAATATATGTTACCGACATAATCAATAAACACTTGTAATTAGCATAGTGTACAAATAAAACGATGCATGTTGGCTAGTGCCAAACAGTGTGTGGCTTGCCAAAAAGGTTTTATGCTTGGTATGTAGCTTGTATTAAAAAGTGTAGTAATAGAAATATAAGTTATTGAGCACATCATATAGGTTTTATGCTACAGAAATCATGCACTATAGTCAATAGCGTTGATCTAAGTTTTGTCCGATAGAAAACGTGATTTATGTTAATTTTACATATATAAAATAAATGGGTAAACGGTTACCCATTTATAACCGCGGTTAATACCCATAACCGCCCATTTAAATTTCGTGGGTAAACGGTTATACCCATAACCGTTTATTTATCTAACGGTTACCCATAACCGTAACCGTTTAATTTAAATAGGCGGGTAACTACGGTTATCCATAACCAATAAGTATTTACCCATCCCTATCACTAACTAGAGAACTTGAAAATTTCGAAGTCTTTAACTTGTTTAAATCGGACTCAATTTTTTGGGATTTAGGGTTCAGCCTATATGGTAGGCTAATAGACCTCACAGGTACTATGGATGCAAATGAAACCGCCATTTGCTTTTGCAAAAAGTCTCTAATATTTTTACACTTGGAAACAAACCCTGAATTGGAAAACATCAACTCTCAAAATCTCAATATATAACGAGTTCCACTTCGGTGCTATGAGTATTGGATAATCTCAATTCACGGGACTGCAATAATTGAAACCAATATAAGTTATTCAATGCTCATTGTATTTAATGTTACATAGTATGAAAGAACTTTCTATATAATATCAAATTATGAGATTGAATTTATGTCCTCCTTTGGTGACAACCCAGTATTGCCTGCATGTGATTGTAACCTGGGTCGCCCTGCAAGAAGATCCTGCATCAAATTTAGTTAACAAGGCACAAATTCAATTTCTATTTTTTTCTCAGTTTATGAATTTAGGTCTGATTTCTTTTTGGGGTTTGGACCCTCAATCTGCAAACAGCACTGTACAGGCCATGTGAGGCTTATGCCTCCTTGCCTCCCCCAATCATTTACCAGCCCATCTCTCTCCTCTAATTTTATAGAACCTGAAATACAAGTCACGTGATGTATCATTTTACGTGTTATAACATCACGTGACTGTGTTTCAAATCCACAACGCACAATCCGCAATCAGAACTCAATCATATATATTCGTTTGGATGGATTGTTTATGAAACATGAAAGGCTGGCAAATGCTTTGTTGGTCATTTGAGAGAAACAGAGAAACAAGGTATCACTAGGTTAAAATTCAAAAGAAAACAACAACACTAAGACAAGATTTAAGCATAAATCTATAGCCCTCAAATACAAGAATCTAGCTAGGGTTTGCTGGATATGGTAATAATAATTGTAATTAGATAGGTTGTTCTAACCAAAATGGTATGGTCCATCTAATCAAATAATCACTGGATTTCCTTATCATTTTGTGCACCATATACACCCAATTTTTAATTCACAAACAATGAAACATTTTGACACTTTCACTTTTTTAGTTCACCTTTTATTCTGAAACCAAAGCAATGATGGTAAACATTTTTGGGTTAAGAGGGGCGGCAGGTTGTTGGTAATTAGTGTCACAAAAGAGCCTAAACCTCAGGAGTAAAAAGTGCCCCATGTAGCTTTTGTATCACATGTTTTAGGGCCCCTTTTTCTGCCTATACCTAATTGTGCATAATTTTGTTCACTAAATAAACAACATAAAAAATAAATGTGGGTTATGTTAATTGGCCAAACTAATTCGTCTCTCTCTTGCAACTTAGAGTAGTTTAAAATCTCATCATGTCAAAAGTAAAATATTTTTAAAAAAAGGCTCAGCTGGATATCTGGAGACCATGTTTTCCCCAAATCCCCATTGTTACACACTAATTTCTTGGTTTGATGGTGAATATGCTTCATGTAGTTGTATTTCTATTGATTTAAGCTTGTAGGTTGTTTTACGTTTTGGTAGTTTTGTGGTGTGGGTTTGACATGAGATAAAGCTTACTTCTGGTAATGTGAGTTGTTTAGTTGTTTGTATAGCTTTTGCCAGTAGATTGAATTGATCTTATTGTTTTACTGACAATGTTGATGTAATTTTGAAGTCTATTTAATGAAATTTATTCTGATTAAAAAATAAAAATAAATAAATGACAGAATAAAGTTATAGGATTCAATTGTGGTAACAAGTTGAAGGAGATGTATGATGTACCTTAACCTGAAAAACATGTCGTATTTGTCGTTTTTGTGTCACACTTGTTATCTTATTAGATCGTGTTGTGTCAAACTCATTACCATAATGAGTTCTTAACAGATGACTCAATAACGATCCAACACTTTAATTGGCCGTGTTATCTCGTATCAGGTTAATTGGTTTGTAATATGATGTACTATCAAGGAACCAGGATTAGAGAATTAGAACATATTAAGAGTCATGATATCCCACTCAATTGTTAATGCAAATCCGAACAGACAAATACAATTTGGGGGCTTATTCTATTGCTTTTTATAAAATTGATTAGCCGGTCCTCCTAAAAAGATTTGTGCCTTTGTGGTGTATCTGTGCCTTCATTGGGTTTGTGTGAGACATTGCTTATTGTCTTTTGGTGCCTTCTACAAGGTTTTCTGCAAGAACCATGCCGCTTGGTGATGAAGAAGTTGAGTGCATGTCGGTCTATTTTAAAGGCAGCCTAGACCTAGAGGAACGCCTAGAGAGTCGTATTCACTTGGCTGGGCGGTTGATTGCTAACTAGGAACCTTCCCAAAACGTTGTGAAGGATGTGCTGCAATTCACATCGAACAATTTTTGGGCGATCCGAGTCTTTTGTGCTAAACCAAACGTCTACTCTATTCAAGTGGGAGACGAGGCAGTGGCGCGGCGAGTCCTTGATGGGAACCCTTGGTTCGTCAAGAGTTACACCCTTTTTGTGAAACCTTGGCCCACATGCCACTTCATGGATGACATTGAAGCGGACCGAGCGATTTTCTGGGTTCAGACACATGGCATCCCTAGAAACCTATGCACCAAGAAGAATGCTCGTTGTCTGGGGGAAAGGCTTGGGGCCGTCATGGAAATCGAGGATTCGTTGGAAGAGGGCTTTAGGGGCTTTCTCTACTTCAAGGTAGATTTTGGTGCCTCAAAGCCTCTTGTCACTCGTGTCTCCATGCCTTGCCCTACGAATGGAACACAATACATCCAGCTAAAGTATGAAAGCCTCCAAGATTTTTGCTCTAACTATGGTAGGATTGGCCACTCTAACAATTGCCCATGGCCGAGAAATTCAAAATTAGGGATTGAAACTCGATATGAGGACGACATTCATGTGACGGCCACTACACGCTCTTCTACTCTCCTTTTCCCGAAACAGAAAAAACAATTGCCGGTTACTGGGGCGAATGAACCCCACTGGCGACGCTCATGGAAGAGACTTGGAGGTTTCTATGGAATCCCAGATGAGCTATGGGAGACTCCAGCATTGGAATTCCTCAATTGCCGGAAGCAACGGGATTAAACATCCTCAATGATGACTCGTACTACACACAACTCGGGGGCTGACTCTGAATCACTGATGGTGCCTGACTTGTCTGTGTCATCTGCCAATTCTAATTCAATGTCCCCTCGGGTGTAGCAACGACCTAGGATGCCAAACTATGGTCATGTGTGGCATTTGGACAGCTATAAGACCCAGTTATATAACAGATCTTTGACCATTGTGGTGAATGGGCTTTCACTAAACCAAAATTGGTGCGACCCCAAAAGCATCCCTTATTGGGCATTCACTAATGCAGATGGGCTTTTAAAGGCCTCACATAAGCTAAGGCTAATTGAGCCCACATTCAATATAAGGGTCTGCTACCTACCAAGGGTTTGCATTGATGAGATTATGGGCTTTAGTCAAAGCAAGACCCATGCAGCTGATGAAGGCACATCGTCCCCAGTGAAGAACAAATGGGCTATCTCCTAAAAAACCCAAAGTTAGTGCGAGTCAGCCCATTCGACTACTTATCTCTAAGAGTCGCTCTATTAAACCTAAATCTAAAGGGAAAATGAAGGATGGTTAGAGAGGAAAAAGTTGTTCCTCGATTGTGATGGAGGCTATAAGTGAGGACAATCTCTTGGAGGTGATCATCAGCCCTTCGAATGAGTTTGAAGATGCGATCAAGGCGGGACTTCTGGGTGTAAGCATGTTATGGAAAAAAAACAAATCTAAAGTGGCGGCGGCGAGCGTGCCTTGTCCACGACGACAGCTATGAATCTCTTAATTTGGAACTGTCGGGGGCTTGAGAACCCCCGGCAAGTTCAAGCGTTGCAAAATCTGGTGTGGCTGGAAGATCCTAACTTGGCATTCCTCTGTGAAACTAAGAGTTCTACTAGTTCATTACGATTTCTAAAAGACAAACTGGGATTTAAAGAAATGTTCGGGGTAGATGCTCAAGGTCAATCTGGTGGTCTCTATATGCTCTGGAAAAAACAGTGCAATATCCAGGTCTTGTCTAGCTCCCGATTGCATATTGATGCTAAAGTGGGGGGAATTGAGGATCCAAAACATTGGTGATTCACTGGGTTTTATGGTAGTCCAACCATAGTGAACAAAAGTCTCTCTTGGAACCTCCTTCGCAGAATCGCATCTACATGCTCCATTCCGTGGGTGGTCGGTGGGGATTTTAACGAACTTCTTCACTCGGGTGAAACGAAAAGAGTAATCGATTGCCCCATTAGTCAAATCCTAGATTTCTGTAAGGTGACAGGTGATTGTAACCTCCATGATTTAGGTTTTATTGAGTGTGATGCTTCAGATAATGGCATCGGGGTAGTTCTGCAAAAGCAAGGCAAACCCATTACTTTTCCTAGTCAAGCTCTTGGTCCGAAAAACCAAGCATTCTCTACCTATGACAGATAGCTCATTGCCATTATGAATGCCATCAAGAAATGGCAAAACTACCTACAAGGCTGGCATTTTATTATAAAGACAGATCACATCAACCTGAAGTATTTTCTGAACTAAAGAGCTAATACTCCCTTCCAACAGAAGTGGGTCTCAAAGTTATTAGGCTTTGACTATGGGATACAGTATACAAAGTGTACAGAGAACCTTGTTGCAGATGCACTCTCAAGACTACCAGATTTAACCCCATCAGATCCAAAGTTGTTAGAAGTTACCATCGATGCCCCTAGTTGTTTAGCCATCTCATACCACTATTTTGGGTGGCTCGATGACCTAATAATTCATAATGCAAGTTATGAATGGATTCAAGATAAAATCAAGGAGTTAAGAGCATAGAGTAATAATTCTGGTGATAATGCTAATCAGTCCAAGTACAAGTTTGAAAATGGATTTTTGAAGTATCAGTCTCATATTGTTCTTAGTCATTCTTCACCTTGGAGAAGCAAGATCATGTATGAGCATCATAATACTCATGCCTCAGCCCACATGGGGGTTCTCAAAACTTATCAAAGAATCAAGAGAGGTTTCTATTGGTCTGGTTTAAAGAAAGATATCAAGAAGTGTGTTGCTGAGTACCAACCTTGCCAGCAGAACAAGTATGAAACCCAATTTCCTCCCGAACTACTTAAAACTCTCTCTATTCCTGAGAAAATTTAGCAAGATATCAGTATGGATTTCATTCTTGGACTGCTTTCATGCAAGGGAAAAACTGTTATATTTGTGGTAGTAGACAAACTCAGTAAGTATGCTCATTTCATGGCATTGGCACACCCATTCACGACTGCAACTGTAGCACAAATCTTTGTGGACAATGTGTTTAAATTGCATAGAATGCCAGCAACCATTGTGAGTAACCGAGATGCAATCTTTCTCAGTGCATTTTGGAAAGAAAATTTTCAAGCTCAATAGCTCTAAGCTCTGCATGAGTTCGGGATACCACCTTCAGAATGATAGACAAACTGAGGTAGTCAACAGATGCCTTGAGACTTACTTAAGGTGTTTTGTAGGTACTCAGCCAAAAAAATTGGTAGACTGGTTAGCTTGGGCAGAGTGGAATTACAATACAGCTTATCATTCATCCACCAAATTCACACCCTTTGAATATGTTTATGGCTATCCTCCTCTATTGGTGATTTCTCATGAAATTGGTATTACCAAGCTTGAGGCTGTGGAAAATAATTTGAGAGACAGAGATAAAGTACTTGTTATACTCAAGACTAATCTAGAGATGGCTCAGCATCGAATGATGCAGGCTAACAAGAAAAGAACTGAATGGGAATTTTCAGTGGGTGAAATGGTCTATCTCATATTGGTACCATATTAGCTACATGCATTGAATGCTCACTCGCACCATAAGCTACTTCCTAAGTTCTAAAGGCCTTATGAAATATTGGAAAGAATTGGACCAGTAGCATACAAGTTTAAGCTTCCTGAAGGTACAAAGATCCACTCAGTCTTCTATGTAAGCTATTTGAAGAAACAAATTGGGGAATTGGTGCAACCAATTACTACGTTATCAAATGTTCAAAATGGGGACAATCTACCCAAAGTTCCACAAGCTGTGATAGCTGGGAGGATGTACAAGAAAGGGCAAACGGCTGGAGTTCAATTACTCATCCATTGGGCCGGTTAAGAATCTAAGGATGCAACCTGGGAAGATTATGATGATTTCAAGTCTGAGTATCCTGAGTTCCAATTTGAACCTTGAGGACAAGGTTGTTCTAAGGAGAGGGTAATGTTAGGAACCTAAAATAAGTGGTTTTTTCTTAATAAGGTTTCGTTATTTAGCTAATTTTGCTTACTTTGTCTTTTTTGTTAGTGAATTGTTGAGTGGCTACCCTTGGGGTCCAACACCTTTAAATGGAGCAATAGTCTCTTTCCCTTTGTAACAGTATTTTCATAAATATATATATATAAAATACAAGCACGCTCTCATTGCTTCTTCCCCTTCCATGTCCATCCATTGTTGTGCTTGTTGAGGTTGAATTCCCAGTGCAGGAATTTGGTACCCATCAAAATGACCTATTTCCACCATGATACCCAAATACTTCTTAGCCTCCATAATCCGCCCACATTTAGATAACCCAAAAATCAAAGTACCATACATAACAAGATCGGGCACCACACCATTCTCCTTCATTTTCTTCAGAACATAAGCTGCCTCTTTGCCCAAATTTAATTCACAAAACCCTTTCATAATTGTATTATAAATATAAAAATCAGGCGTAAATCCCTCATCAGCCAACAATTCCACTAACTTAGTCGCCTCGCGTAAATTCCCTCTATCAGTCACACTGTCAATCAAAATAATATAAGCGATAAGATCAGGCTTCAAATTGAAGGAATTTTTCATACTTTCAATAAACTCATAAACAACACTCACAGATCTCGACTTGCAGAGACACTTAACCAGAAAATTGTATGTATAACTGTCCGGGGCTGCATTTTTCATCGCCATTTCTTTAACCAATTCGACAGCCAGGTCAACATTACCGGCAGAACAGAGTGACCGGACCGCTACATTTATGGTGACTTTATCGGGACTGAAGCCATTGGTGAGCATAAAATTGAGTACCTGGTGTATGGACCCCAGTGTCTCGTCCCTTACTTTGCAGGACTGTGAAAGCAAAACATGGTAGGTCAATTTATCAGGCAAGAACGCAGGGTCATGTGGTTGAAAAGAGAGATGGAATCATTGACGGTGGAGGTTAAGGCGTATGATTGGAGGAGGGCGTTGTGGACGCGGAGGTTGAGTGGGGATTTCGTGGCTGAGACGATGGAGGTGAAGACCCTCTTTGGGTCGAAGATGTTTGGGGAGGTGAATGGGTTGTGGAAGGTGTGGGTTCCTTGGTTTTCTGGGAAAGTTAGGAAGGGATTTTCCTGGTGGGTTTCTTGGGAAGGTGATGGGGTTTGTGAGATTGGGACTCGTTTGGGATTAAATGTTGTGGCTTTTTGACGAGGGAAGTTGAAACGGATGAGTGCAGAGATGGTGGGATTTTCCCCATTTAGGGTTTAAGGTTCTTCGTGGACGATGGTGGAAGGTCTGTGAGGTTGAAGAAGTAAGGGTTTTGCAGGGGTTTGAGATTTGTGTGCTACCAGGGGTGCTATGACGGATCATGGTTATGGGTAGGTTCGTTATTGTTCGCGTTTTTTGGATGGGCCAAAGCGAAAAGCTTGCGTATTGAAGGACAAAAAAATGTATATGATCAGTAACAAAATGAAGTCAAAATATAAATTGTTGAAAGCTGGGTATTATATTCCAATCTAAACAGAGCTTCAAGTATGCAGCAAAAACAGGTAAATGAAAGGGCTTATATGATAACCAAATCAGCTCCAGGTGGTAATTGTGTTCCAATTAGCTGCAAAGCATGCTCCTTTGTTGCTTCTAATTTATCTTCGGTTGTAACAGACTTTGGCATGATATAGGGCTGTCGACCTAATTTGACCTTTTCAAGATCTATGAAGAACTTTCCAAGTACGACAACATTTTCCATCAAGTACATGGCAAATTCCATATCGACAATTGACCCGCCCATCCCAATGAACCCAGAAAATCTCACCACCTTAAGGCATTGATGAGGACATCTTTTAATCTGTTGCATATTTCTCGTATAACACTTACGAAAGAAAATCCCCATCGTAACCGCAAGAGGAGCATACCATAATCACACTAATCTGCCTCATGACAAGTTAATCTAACATGCAGAAGTTTGCAAAATAGGCATGTAACTCAGTTGATTAAGAGCATTCACTCCACTCTTATGCTCGAAGTCTCGAGTTTGGTTTCCCCTCCTACCATCGCTTATCAAAACATGTAAAAGTTTCACTCAGTAATTATAAAGCATGCAAAAATAGTCAATGAGGGTTGGGCTGATGGCACGCGTTTAATTTTGTTGAAATTGTACAAAGTGATTATACTAAAACTATACAAACTGATTCTATTAAAAGTATACAAAGTAAATTTCCGACATCCTTTGCTTTGACCAAAATGCACTTACAAAACAATCAACACCTTTGATTATTGACCAAAAGCCTCACGCTCCCATGATAATGCATAAGGCCATTTCCAACCGAAGAGGCTATGTTCAAAGAAAAAAATTTAAAATTATATCTCACCACACGACGTACGATGAATGAACACGATGCACGGATCGCCGGAATCCTCACAAATAGGATCCAGATTCTTTTGTTATAACACTTGTGTTATTTAGTAACCCTAACCTTGAAAGATGACTTTTTACGCTCACTTTTTTTCTTTCTACACTTATTTATTTGATACTGTAGTATTGTGTTTTTACTATTTTCTCATTTAATTTATTTAATTTAAAGTTTGAAAACAGAAAAATTGGCGTGCAAACATCAATGTACGACACTAAAACTTAAATTTATTGTCCTATTCTAGTGGATGGTGTGCTAGGTTTCTACCAATATATTTAGAGCTCAAAAACCTTCCCTCCCCTAAATTCGTTTAATAGTTTTGAATCCTTCCCCTTTCTTAATAATTTTTTTTTAAATAGAAAAAAAAATGTATATTAGAAACACCACATAGTGATTTTACCATGAGATCCTTTAAGAGAAAGGATCCTCATTTTTTAACAAAATGGGAATAGTTGTGGGACCCACTCCATATCGAATTTCAACGATCCGAATTGTCTATTTTGTAAATCTCGATTCATAGGTCATGCTTGGAAAAATTCAATTCAATCCGAAACTATTTGCCTATTTAATTATCACTAGTTTTCTTAGAACATAGTGTTCGTCAATTTCTTTGAACTCAATTAAATGCCTCAAATATTTTCGATTTGATTAATATTTTGCAAAGATGATATATGAGGTGCAACTTAAAAAATAAACGGTTCGAATTGTTAATATTCTATGCAGTGTGGGCCGCTTCCTTAAAAGATTCCTTTTACTATTACACTCAAATACTTTTCTTGACCCACTACCAAGTTGGTGAATGCCTTGATGTTAAAAGTTAAGAGAGACTTACTGGGTGAGTTGTATGGGTCCTCTGCCATAATATTTCTTGCCGGCAGCACATGGATATTGGTTGGACGGTGTACAATACACATCCTGGTTTTGCTCATTGACAAAGCAATATCCCCATGCATAAGGAAGGACCATCTGGTGCACTTGCCCATCCTCCTACATAAATTAACATTGATGATTAAGCAAAAAAATAATGTATAGTAAAGTTCTATAATAAGAGCACTGTTTTATTTTATTTTATATTTTTTATATTTTTTTATTTATTTATAACCTTACAAACGTTATTATCCCGAATTCTTTTAAATTACGAAAGAAAAAGTTTGAATTTGAGTACATATAAGGAAATACACTGATTTATCCAACTTGAGACGATCGTTACTAAACTAGTTTTATGATTTCATGACAATTTACACACAGAAAACTAATTAAACAAACAAACAAACATGACCGTTAGTTTAGTACTGAACAGTAGTCTCATGAGAGGTTTGAGCCAAAAAAGCAGCCAGCTCCTTTTTGCGAGTAGCAACATCCCCAGTTGTGCCAAATCCATTAAAGGACCGAGCTGCAGCAATGAAAGCATCATACTTGTAAAAACCATTACTAGGGCATCTCCCATCGTTTCGATACTTAAGCATTTGGTCGAAAACAGACGTGCTAACGAGACTGCTGATGTCACCACCACCGCCACTTGCTGTTGGGGTTGGAGCAGGGCCGGTCCAGAGATTTTTGAGGCCCGGGGCGACGCTAAAAAAAGTGCCCTAACTTCGTATAAGTTTGTTTTTTTTTTCACACGTAAGATGTTGATAAAATTATACTTAGAAAAGCACTTCAAACTCAATAATTTAGAAACACCGAAAGACTAATTTATTTTGTATCGAGAGAAGGAAACCACAAAACCTCGAGCTTACAAGTAGATAGATGATGAGTTTTATTTTCCATCTGCACTTTGAAAGTGTTTTTGTATAAATCGTGAGACGTTTTTTCTTATTTACTAACCTTGTCAATATGGGACTAAAAAAATAATGATGTTTTCGAGTCTTTAATTGATATGTATTAGTAATGAATGGGTGCTAAATTAAACATTTTGATGACACGTCATATAATTTGTAAATTTGATCAAAAAATTTGGTTTACGTATTACTCGTTATTGAAGATTAGACTTGAATTAAAACGAATATTTAAAAATAACAACTCACATAGCTACTAGCTAGTAACTAAAAATAAATTAACAACCAAACAAAAATTTGTAAAAATTAAAAACAATAAACATGCACATAGCATTAACAACAAAAACTATTGCTTCTAATTAAACTTCTTGATCTTTTAACCAAATTTTATAATTTTATACTCTTATGAAAAGAAATTTGTAAAAATTGAAAAGTAAATAAGCACATGTGGTGTTTTGAACCCAAGACCTCTTCATTATTTTCACATGAGTAAACCACCACTTCTAGTTAAATTTATATGTCATTGAACCAAATTTTATAAATTTATACTCTTATAAAAACATATATAAATATACCACTCTAATAATTTTGGTGCCCCCATTTGTTTTGGGCCCCAGACGGTCGCCCTGTTTGCACTGGGCCTGGGCCGGCCCTGGGTTGGAGTTGGAGTAGGTTTAGGGGTTGAGCTACACTGACTCTGGCAACCGGCTGCACAGTAATTAGATGTGGTGCTACACCAACCAAACTTGCTACAAGACAGCCCATTTGGGCACACGGCACCACCAGCTTGACTCCCACATTGCTCTGCTGAGATCCCTAGCAGCAAACTTAAGGACAAAATGATTAGGGTTTGCAACTTTTTTTTTTTTCAAGTGTTTGATGGTTTTTTTTTATCTATGAATTGGGTTTTGGAGGTGTGAGTATATATAGCGTTTGTGGAGCAGTCTTGTTTGACTATTTGCTCAATTTGGGTTGTGTCATTTGGTAGTTAGAGGATTAAAACACCATTATATGAATAATTTCTTTTGTTCTTAAAGTTGCATGGAATGTAATCTGATTTGGAGCGTTTATCTATTAAAGTTACATTCTAAAGACCATTCATACAAAGATTAGGACCACTCAAGGCCGGCCCTAAGAATTTGGGGGCCTCAAGCGAGCCTTCAAAGTGGGGGGTCCTAAAGTTCTCTGAGTCTTGACCCTTTGTATATTGATATGTGTAAAAAAGAATTCGATAACTGCATGAAAAAAATATATTTCTACATCAAATATCATTAAAAATTAATATTAAAAGAATAAATGTATACAAACATTACTTAAAGATTACACTTCAAGCAGATGCAAATGTACTAATTAAGTTTACATAATCAAATTTTTCAACCAATTCATTTTAATTGGTAAACCAACTAACTCATTTAATGTTTTTTGTAACATAGTTAATCGAAGGTAAGATTCAATCAATATTAATTTTGAAAAACTTCTTTATCTAGCTGAATCAACTATAAATAATATGATTAACAAAATGCTATAAGCAAAAGTTCAAAAAAAAAAGTCTCTAAACTTTTTATTTGAACAGGCAAAAAATTATAACATTAATTTATATATATGAGCCTGCTTACTAAGGCTATCTCAGGTTGGCCCTCGAATCGAGAAAATTTTTATTGTGACGGGAACACAAGTGGTAAACCACATGTTTTAATAGAAGTAGTGGAAATTTTTATTTTTAAATTATTAACTTTTTAGCACACATTATCTCACCATTTGTATCGTGACACGTAGTGTATCAATCCGTCTACCGGTCACACTGAAAAATCTCTCACTGAGACCACTGAAAGTCGATTAGACATATTTGGACAGTTGTCTATATTTAACTGACTAACCTTGTCAGCATCAGCCACTAGAACTTCATCGTGATGCTCAAAAGCAAGTTCGAGCGGTCTGCCGCCCGTGTTGACCCAGTTCTCTATTGCAAACTTGAAACTCTCCGACTCGTTCCTCTTGACTCACTTCACCCACCCATCTGCACATCTTGTGTAAATAATCCTCGACCTCTTATTTACAGCAAAAATGAGGATGATTAGGAATAGAAATAGAGTTGGAGCTGAGAGCCATGATGATTTGAAACTGGGTCATGATGATTTGGAACTGGGTTAAGGTAGAGTAACTGAGTCTGCTGGGTTCATTGACTTAGGTATGGCGTTGAATTTGTGGTTTGATTCTGAATACTGAACAATATAAAGCCAAAGGCCCAATGAATAGAATTTTTGACACATCCCGGCCCGAGGTCCACCATATCCCGGGCCCGCTCCACCACCGTAGCATGATATTGTTCGTTTTGGGCCCCGACCACGCCCTCACGATTTTTTTTTTTGGAACTCACACGAGGAGTCTCCCCCAAAACCTCATCATGTTTCCCCACAACAGCAGCATCTAAAACTTGTGGATGAGTCAGCAAAACTACCTCCACCTCAAGTGTGCTTATAGACCCCCACTAGAAATTATAATGTCCCTTGCCATATCTTTCATCTAAATGTACCCATTTGAATGCCTAACTGCCAGGTCACCAGTCCTATACCATCCGCCCTTGAAAACTTCATGATTAGGGTTTGAGTTTTTCAGATATCCCAACATCAAAATGTTGCCTCTTAACATAATCTCCCTCATTGTTTTTCCATCATATGGCACACTCTCCATACTGTTCGGATCCTTCACATTAACATCTTCCATCATTAGATTGTACTGAGATTCCAATTTGGGTTTGCATGGTGTGACAATTGTTGGTCCAAGAGTCTCGGTCATGCCATATCCATGGCTCACATTAAACCCTAATTCTATAACCTTGATCAGAATCTTCGGTACTGGCAATGCAGTAGCAATAATAATCTTCACCCTTAATTTTATAACCCTAGTTTGATCATTTTCTGAGGCATCAGCTAAAATGTTTAATATAGAGGGTGCACCACATAAGTGTGTTACCTTGTGAAGATCAATTACTTCAAAAATGGCTTTGGCTCAGACACTTCTTAAGCAGATATTGGTGCCATCAAGAGCAGCAACAGCCCAAGAGAAGCACCAGCCATTGCATCGAAACATTTCGACCATCCATAGAAAAAACAGGCATTTTTCTCATATCACTCTGAAAAATTGGTCCAATGAATTTAGGTACACAGCTCCGTGGCTGTACACAACTCATTTGGGATTACTTGTTGACCTAGAGTGTAACTCACTGAAATCGGGTCACACTCATTGTTGGGTCTAAGAATCTAAAAACCAGGTTCTATTGATTCCTGTAGGTCATTGTAATTTAGGGCACCTAATGGAAGATCATGATTAGTATGAGAAGATGATGATGATTGGTCACATTCTGGGATTAGAATGAGGAGAGGTGGCTCGGATTTAAAGACAAAATGTCAAGTGCTTGAAGGATAAATTCAACGTACTGATGATCTAGAAGAATGGCTTTGGCTTCCAATTGTTGTAATATCAAAGCTAATGCAGGTGCATGCATCCTAATGTCAAGTGCACAAATGATTGCTCCTGCCATTGGAATTCTGAAATGTAACTTATAGTGTGTTGGAATGTTTGGTGCAAAAGCTGCAACCTGGTCTAGGAAGAAATTTAAACATTTAAATGATTGGCAATTATTGTTACATTACACACACACACACACACACACACACACACACACACACACTTCATATAAACTTGGAAATGAGACTTGGATGCTTGATTGTTTTACTATTGAAGCACGTGATGGATGAGAACTTGCTTTTATTGTTGATAAATAGTGAACTTGTTGGAATAATTGATGCTTTTAATGTGGAGTGTGTAGATGACTGAATGATTCCATGCTTTGTTGGAATTATTGATGCAAATATTGTCTGAATGCTTCACATTTGGAATGATGACTAAATTTTCGCATGGTGACTAATTGTGTTCACATGACTTTATGAAAATGTGTCTTGAGAATCCTAATAGTTAGTCCACTTAGCTATTTAGCTTTTTGGATGGGCTGGTTGCTGTGAGGATGCATCTGAAGACTCTGAGTCTGAAACTTCTTCATCTTCAGTGTGTAGCATCACTGTTTTTGCAAGTAATTGTTAAGCTAAATCTTAGAGCTGGGTAGCTTTGTCCTTACTCTTTGTGCTTGTTGACTTGGGTGATTTGACTGTTCCTATGAAGGACGAGGATGGACTAATGTTCGATAATGATTATGCTGGAATGACTCGCAACAATAGCTATGTTGGAATGATTGAATGTGGAGTAATTGGAAATTCAAAGAGGACCTGACTGATGACCCTCTGTTGATTGAATTCATCCCACCACTTAACTAATCTTACTATGTTGACTTCACCAGTAACAACTTCATAATTCCACTTCAAGATCCACGGGGCTTTGTAGTTGGCCATGAATATTGGCAAAAGTGTAATTCTGTAGTTGAATCTGCTTCTATCACATTTTGGCTAGAAATTGGTGGAGAGCTTATGCATAAGTTTTTCTGGCAGGAGACTGGCTGTTGGGCCACAAATTGATTACCATTTTGGGAACCATACAGGAAAATTTAACTTAAAACTTTTGTTAAAATTAATGAACCATGAATGACTGAAATCTACTGTCTGATGAAGAAAGATATTAGTCCAGGCATCAATGTAATCAAAATAATTATAGTGAATATTAGGTAACTGGATGTATTAGGTGTGAAGATGTTTACTTTTGTAAAGAGGTATTCACCATTCAGACTCGGTCAAAAATCCATCAATGTAAAGGGAATGATAGAGGATTTTGTTTTCAATGGGTTTTACTGTAAAGTGGTTTGATGGAAATGGACTCAGTTTCACTACGGATGGCTTGGTAAAATTTCAATGTTTTGTATGATTCTGTGGCATGATAATGAAAGTTGGGTGGAAATATGGTTTTGACTAATTTTTCTAGTGCTTGTTCATTGCTACAATTAAAAGGAATGCTGAAAAGGTATTCTCTGGGATTTTTCTTGACATATAGTGATGTTTTGGTATAGTTAACGGGTTGAGATGAAGATAATGATGGGTATGTTGGAATTGAATAAGAGTCATATTGACTGACTAGGGATGTATGGTAATTTGGCCTGAGGCTTCCTACTGTGGAACCCAAGGGGGTGAAACAGTTGGTTATGGCTAAGACCGATGAAGAATCTGGGTTTGATTCTTGTTTTAGTAGTGGTGGTGGTAAGGAGGCTGGAAGCCTTCTTCAATCAGGTTTTCATTATGTCATTCTTTCCCTGCAGAAATTTTCTAGTTAAAAAAACCAAGAATGGAATTTTGACTACGTTTGATGTAATGAATTTCAAAATAAAAAATACTTAATATAGCTTGCCATTGTATAAAAATCTATTTTGATGCAATGTATTGAACATCTTTTTGTAAAACATGCTTTGTAGATTTGCAATCAACTCTGACTAAAAACTTTTGATTTAATAAATCATCTTGAAATTTACTAATGCATAATACTATAGTTAATATTTCTTTCTTAATGGTGCTTTAATTACTTTGGGTTGTATTCCATACTCCTGAATGGAAATGAACAATTTATTCAAGAGATCTGGAATAAATTGACTATTTCAGAATACCTTAGTAACCAACTTCATAGGAATCAGTTTCAACAATTTTGAATAAATTGAGAGTTAGAATTTCAAGACATGGCAATGTCTTAACATGTAACTTGATCTGTTTGACTATGGAAGTATGAGTATTCGACCATGATAAATGATTTTCTTTTAGGCGATCAAACAAAGGTTTGCATTGTTATTTGCATTGTTGCTTAAGATGTGGATAAAATTTTGCAACATAATTTAAAGATCCTAGAAATCTCTGTAATTGGGTTTTGTCAGTGATTTCATTTGGGAATTTATTTGCAAACTGAATTACTTTAGCTGAATGGTTGACTGGTGGATATTGTATCCTAAAACCCTAACTTTGGTATGGAATAATTTAATTTTGGTTGCTGAGATAACTAATCCATTTGACTTAATTATCCTAGCAAACATGTTTAAGTGTTTCCAATGCTCATCTATCGAATTGAAATAAATGAGAACATCGTCAATGTATAACAATTGAGAAATGACTGTATTGATTAAATATTTCATTCATGATATTCTGAAACTCACTTGGTGCATTCTTACAATCGAATGACATTACATTCTATTCATAATGACCAAAAAGAGTGACAAATGCTATTTTGTATTTATCATCCTCATGAATTTGAATCTGCCAAAATCCAGACTTCGTGTCAAATTTTGAGAAGATTACAACTTTACTAAGTCTCTTAATGAAATCACTTTTGTTAGGAATTAGATACCGTATCCATTCCAAAACTTCATGAAGACGTTTGTAATTAATGACTAACCCATATGTTCCTCTTTCTAATTTAGCGTTCTTTTGGACATAGAAAGTAGGGCAAGACTATGGTGATTTACTTTTCCTAATTATTCATTTATTAAGAAGTTCTTGAATTTCTGTTTTGAAGAATTCCATAACTTCTTTGCTCATTTGAATTGGCCTGGCTTTTGTTGGTATTTTCTTTTCCTCAAATTCTTTATTGTAAGGAAGTTTAAGAATGTGTTGCTTTCTATGCCAGAAAGCATTAGGAATGTCAGAACAAATTTCATTAACGAGTTTCTTTTCAAAGTTGTCAATGTTTTGTAACAAAAATTTGTTTGTTAGTTGTTCTTCAATTCTTTTGTAATTAATTTCTTCTTTTAAGAAATTAATTTTTTGTACTTTTTTGGTGACTAGATTGATGGTTTTTGAGATACTATCTTTTTGTAATTGTCTTAATTTTTTGAGATATGTTTCCGTGCATAACTCAAATATGATTTTTTTGTCCTATCTTTTTTGTGGTTATGCGATTGTGGTGTACTTTGAAAGGATATAATAAAGCTATGAAGGGTAGCCTTAAGATGACTGGGTCAGATATTTTTTTTTTTATCAAAATGAATGGTGTTTTAAAGAAAACATTGTTTTATCTTTGGAAATTTCATATTTTAATTGCATTGGTGATTGGTTTGCTGTACTAAGGATTTATGTTGATCTATGAAAATATTTAATAGGAGCTAAACCTTTCTGGGTACAATTTAAATATGCACCTGAATCAATTAAGGCAATTGTTTCTAACTAGAAATCTTCAATTATTATTTTTACTTTAGAATACCATTTCTAGATTCTAATCTTTTGTAGTAATTCTAATACTAAGTTATGTGTTGGATTATCTACGGAGTTGGATTCTGATTCTTGACCAAATGAAGAATTATTTTGTTCTTCATCTAATGGGGATTGGATTTCATTGTTCTTAAGAAATTCTTGTGTTTGAATGCTACTGAGGTGTGAATGAATTTCTAAGTTTTCTGATTTTAGAAACTTCATTTCTTCTTTGAATTTATTGACTTCTCTTTGTACATCTTTGACTGTAATTTCTTTCTTAGTTTTACTAAACCTTTCCGGGGTTGTAGTAAGACAGATTTTTGGGGTTACTTATGGTTGACTAGTATTGGCTTTTTCTTGGGAGACTAACTTCTTAAGCTTTTTTTAAGTAAAATGATTTTAACTCAAGGTCATCTATTTTATTGATTAACTCGATAAAAAGATCTTCATGTTCTTCGTGTTTATTAGGGACTGAAATTCTCTTACAAGATGAGACACCCCGACCGGGAATGTCTACTAAGACTTCGAATCGAGCTGTGCTGGCCGACACCTGGAAGATGACGAAGCTATAAAGTGTAGTGATGTGGAAAATGTGAATAAATTTAAAGGAAAACTAACGAAAAGTCCCTGAATAGTGACAGTTTTAATGAAAAGTCCTTTTTGAAGGTATAATGAATAGTGACAGTTAAAGGTAAAAAAGTGGTTTTTCGTTAAAAGTAAACAGTGTCAGGGGTGTTTTATTAAAGCTCCCTAAATTTAAACCTAAAAGTGCCTAAATACAAGAGTGCGCTGTGAGTGGGAATGAACCCATTTCACACTTGATGTCAGAGCATAAATAAGGTATAGTAAGATAGAATAAGGATTATACCCTCAAAGGTAGCCACCTATATTGAAATTGCCAATAATCCTCGTTAATAAGAAAGTTCAGCTGCTAAAACCTAGAAGGGCGAAAAACGAGGGTGAGTGGGCCAAAAACAAGAGTTTATAAAATCCATTTATTTACTGAATATACTAAGCCCTCACCATAAAACATGTATAGTTTCTAGAAAATCATACTATATATAAGTATGAAATTGAATGCAAATTAACAGTTAATCCAGAAGCATGCCACATCATAATATCGCAACAATAATATGAGTGAAATCAATTGCTCAACAACCTATGCGAGCACACCAATCGGAGTCACCTAATGTGGCATGTACTACGGGACATATTGCTCATCAATCTATGCTAGCACACGAGTCGGAGTCATATAATGTGACATGTACGACATGACTGGGTTAATTATATACGCTCTAGTGCTACGATCACGTGAAGACTGGCGCTATGCGCGATCACCTACGAGTCGTAGTCGCCTAATGTGACCTGTATGATAGGACTGGCACCTACTTGGATCCAAGGCGAGCGTGCGGTGCAGGAGATGAACAAACACATGAAGGACTGGCACTGGCCTAGGACTGGAGCACTAACACCAGGGTGCAACAATGATGAGCAACTACATGAATATAAGCATGCAATAATGATGCGATAATTCTAATCAACATAATAAACTTACCTGAACTTACCTGTGTATCCCGTAGGATCATTTTGGCATTTCACAAATTCATAATAATGCAACATTTCTTATAACATTATTTAACCATGGCATGATATGCATAAATCAATTCAAAAGCATTTGTGGAAACTATAAAGTTTATACACACACACACACACACACACACACACACACACACACACACACACACACACACACACACACACACACACACACTATAAAAAAGAAAAGACTCATTCATCTGAGGTCCGCACTACAACTCCCTAGCACGAATATCGAGGCGTCACGAACGATCGGCGCCTAGAACAATTATCAAATCATGTCTCAAATATCTAATCGATAGAAGACGTAACTTACATAAAACACAACCCCAAAGACATTCTAGAATGATTTGAAACCCATATACCAAAAGGTAAGGTCCACAACCCTACGTAACTCAATCTGAAAGATCCACATCTAGGATTTCTGATTCGTAACTTCCCAAAAGTTCCAATAAGCTTCTAGAACAATATCCTAAAGTTTCGGAACGATCCAACGGTCGGATCTCCGCTAATTGCTAAAATTAATTGGCGGCTGATGTTTTATTTTACGAGCTTACATATCTAATTCGGGAAGATCCATATCTCAGATTCCCAATCCATAAGTCCTTAATATCCTCAAATATTACGTACTATAATGTATTAAGGTTTGGTGACAATCCAACGGTCGGATCGTCGATTCATATAAGGATCAAGTGGCGGTCTCTATCAAAAGTATGTTCAAACGATGAAATTTCATCAATCGGACTTCACATATGAAATTGGGGTATCAAATTTATCCTAGGAAGGTTAGGGGTGCCTCAGCCCACGCGTCACCGCACGTGGCGGTCGGTTGCCCAGACTCACCGGAAAATTCAACTATTTCAAAAAATTCTCAAATTTTACATAAATGAAGATCTTAACGAATAGAGCAAGTTTCATATCTATGGACAAGTCAAATTTGACCAGGAAAAACTTCAAATTGCCACGAATTTGGGTGTTCTTCAATTCGATCAATCCGTAACACCATCACCCCTAAAACTATTTGGGCTTAGTTCATGACCTCTAGAGAAGTGTTTTGGTAGTGTTGATTGGAGGTAATGATATTCGTCGTATCCATCGGTGCGGTTCTTCTCGAAATTGGGGTTAACTCCAGTCAGGTTTGGATGAAATTGAAAGGTTTGCCGATTTTTGCCGAAGAACTTGACGAAAATTCCATTAGAAATCAGGCAAACCCTTAGGCTGCAATCAGGTCGTAGGCGAAATAGGCAGGGATGGAAATATCATGTGCTTCTCACTTTATCCCTTCCCCTCCTTTCTTTCTCTCTCCATTGGGCAGCCTCTTTATCTCTCATTTCCCAATTTGCCACTACTCCTCTTCTGAAACTCTTCTCCTCTTTTTTTTTCTTTTCGTCCAACACTCTCATTCCTCTCATCTTGTTTCCATCCTAGCCACACACGTGGCTCTCTAAAACAAATCACAAAAATATCTCCCAATTATGAAATTTATCAATTTGTCTTTGGTATTCGATGTTTCGTAAAATTTCAATCATAGCTCCGATTTCGATTCCGCTTACGCCTATGTGTTCGTAGCTCCGATTTCGATTCCGCCTATGCCTACGTGTTTCGATTTCGATTCTGCTTGCTTTATAATTTTCATATCAATATACATTTTTAATCCTTCCTTTTGGATAATAGTAATAATATTTCCGTATGTAAGGGTATTATATGGTATGATACCTTCTTCATTACCTAAGACATGTCTGGTTTTATGGGCAAACAAGTTTGGTAAACCATTAATGAATTTTTCTTTCCAAAATGGTTTATTATTATCCTCTCTAAGCATGACTCTAGACATGAAAACATCTTTGTACCATCTAAAATCGCATAGGGTTGGACATCTTAAGTTACTAAGTTGGTCGTGAATTCTTGAGGTGACATTATTGGGTGTCCCTATGAAATGTTTTATGATTGTAAAAAGTAACATGTTGACTGCATTTGGAACTCATCTTCCGATTCATTCATCTAAAATAGGTGCTCCTTCTTCATCTCTTTTTACTGCATTTTTAATTTCATTTTTGGACTGTTCAGTGAGATGTTTTTCCCACCAGTAATGAAGCATTCCTGTAAATTCAGTGACCAAAAGGTCCATAACTTGAGCTTAATTGAGGTTATGGTTGGTAATATAACTATTACCAACCATGGAGATGTGTTGTAATTTGTTCAAAAGTTCTTGTTCTGATAATCCATCTATGTTCCATTCATAAAGTTTATCAATTGAGACTGAGAATTGGTTTTGGATGTTTCTTTCATCAAATCAAATATCCAGAGATCAAATTGAATATCCAGAGGTGCTGGCCTTGGATACCAATTTTTGGTAAGAGTTGTTGGATAAAATTGTTTGTTTGTGATTTGTTTTAGTTCAAGGTTTTGAAAAGTTTCTTCTACTTTTCTGATGGAATTTGTTTCATTCTCACATTCTGAATCTTGTATTGCAGAAGTTGTTTCTGGTTAAGATAAACATTGACTATTTTTTCTTGTTTTAATTATTGGAACATTTGAACTATTTTTTTACTTGTGGAGATCGTTTTCAAAGTTGTTGTGCCAGATGAGGCTTCTGGGAAGTTGACTAAGAGTTTTTCCTTAACTGTTGGTTTGGGATGTGAAAGTCTATCTATTTTGTTTTTATTTTATCTAGCTATTTTCCTATGGTGTCTAGACTCTGGTTTGTGAAATTGTTTTGTTCAATGACTGGCTTAACTCCTGGATCTTCTTTGGGAAGTTTGAAAGGGGTGGCTGGTACCTGTGTGTTTGCAGTTGTAATTAAAATTGATTCTAGTGGAGGGTGACTAGAAGAGACTATGGTTTTGTCTTTTTCGACCCAATTTTCTTTGGTGATGACTTCTAGCTTCTTTTCAGAATCATAATATTTTTCAATTAAATAGAAGAAAAATACTTCAAATCTGTGCTTTTTAATGAAATGTCCATTTATTGTAAATGTCCAATTTTTGTTCTTTTGATATTTTTCCCTAAAGGTGTTTCTTCTGGGAATGTTTTCCATTGCTTTGATGTCAGCATTGATTTTCTTCCATCAAATTTTGAATGGTTTGTTTAGGACTAGCAGTTGGTGGTTAACTTGATTTGCTTTGAAATCATTATGTTGGAGAGGTTTGTTCTCCTTGATTCTGGGTGTTGGGTTGGTATCGTAGATGAGTAACCTGAGATGTTGTTTCTACTAATTTTAACTTCATGGTGATCAAATCATTAATTAATTCTTGATGGGTAACTACTGAGCTAGTTTCAACTGATTTTAATTTCTTATTGACCAGGGAATTGATTAGATCTTGATCTCAACCTACCATATCGGCTGATGTGGATCCAGAAAAAGAATTCTTACCTGGTTCTATAAATTTGTGTGACTGAGTTAATTTGTGAAGGTGGACATTTGATTTTCTAATTGGAGGGTTGAAGTTGATTTTAACTGTTCCGTTAAAATATTGTTCTATGTTGTGTAGGTTAACTAAGCTATTTTGTATGCTTACTGGTTTGCTTTCATTGATCAAGCATCATTATGAAGGTAGACCGATATCTGACTATTTAATAGTTCTAGGTATTTTGATGTTGGCGTTTTCTTGATTGGTTTGTATTAAGAGTATGTGGTCTCTAGGGCTTTTGACTAAGGCTTGAAAATTCATGTTTTTTTCTTGTAACTTTGTAATAAACTCTAAAGATTAAGGCTAATGGTTGGACTCTGATAGGAATTTTACCACCTGCAAAAGTAGGGATAAAATCACATAAAATACTTGCAAGAGAACAAGATAGTTGTAGTATAAACGGCTCAAGCGAAGTCATTTTCCACAGGGATTGAATGAATAATTTATGTAAATACCAAATCTTAATTAATTATTTAAAAACAAATATTGGAAAAAGTTGATTTTGAATTTAAAAATAATAAAAACGAATTTTAAATAAAAACAATTTAAGAGATTAGCAAAGCAAAGAAGAAATAAAGAAAGCGTTTTGAAAACCAAGTTGTAAAAACCTAGGGCTTCGCTGACCCCTTAACAATCTTATGTAGTTTTACCAACTACTTATGAATTACACATGCAACTTTGAAGGTTAGGTTTTCCTAATTTATATTCTACTTGGAACCTCCAACATAGAACGTATATCTAACATGCAACCCGTCCAGACGTTCGGATCAAATCTGAACATGAAAGACTCATTATGCTTTATGAAAACCATTTGAAAAACCATGCAACCCTTAAGACGTGGTGTTCATCTTAAGTGAAATTACAATTATCAATCACAAGAAGCCAAAGTCAATTTCAGAGAACCTTCTGACCAAAATTACATCAAATTACTTATCTAAAAATTCTAATGGTAGTTAAGCATTAAGACAATTAGACAATTTAAAACTGTGATTAATAATTCAAAGTATGCATGCATAATATCATAAGCAATTGAATAAAAATTACATACTCATGCTAAGGCTCAAGGCTTCGCCCTAGCAAACGAAAATTAGTTACGAAGAACCATCAACAAAATATTAAAAATAAGGATAGAAAACACCTTAAAGTAGAAAATCTCCAAAAACCCTAGCAAAGTTCTCTGTATCTCCCAAATTGAATAATAATAAGCTCCACAAACTTGGAACGGCAAAAAGCCTTATAAACCCTAACTAAAAGTCCAACGCCAAAAACCCTAGAGTTTCTTGGTCTTTTTCTCTAATTAGGAAACTAATAATAATAATAAAATAAATAAGAAAATAAAGTCATAATTAAATTAGGATAATTTGCACAGAAACTGTCCAGTCACGTTTTAGCCTCAGATCTCCTCCAAATCTGGTCCAAGATAGCTTGTTTTGAAGATTGGAACGTTCTGAGCATATCCCCAGAAGGCCACGAACCCATCCGAAGTCATCTTGGGCTCCAAAAACGCAACTCAAGCCCAAAACGTTACTTTTCCAGCACTGTGCATTGCTCCTTTATTTTATTGCCAGAAAATAATCACTTGGTAGAAAAATCTGATATTTTGATACAATCAAGGTAAGTGACTCACGAACATCCTCTAACTAGAATTACTCCAAAATTCGTCCATTTGACCATGTTTTGCTCCAGAGGAAATCGAAAGTCCCATATTGAAAATACAATTCAAAGTATCAAAATTCTTCCAAAATATTAACCAAAATATACTAAGAATAGGGTTAAATATATAATATAAAATCTATTCATCAGACTCCTTCAAGGACTTGGTACCCTGAAGTTTTTATGTTTAATGTGAGTGCTTTTAGCATGTGAGGATTTGAAAGAATTATTGTGAGATTTGGGAAGCAATCAAAATGAACTGGCCTATTGTAAAGACTTGACTCGATCATTCCAAGAATGCTATCATTGAAGTCCGTGAATCTTGCGTCTCGGAGACATAACAAAATAACAGCATTGAGGCACCTTCTTGTGAAGGGTTTGCCTGCGATTTGGACTAGACCTATATGAATGTAATTGTAACCATATTTTCTATGAGTTTTGATTTGTTCTGGTGTGAAAAATTGGCAATTCTCATGTTCTTTACTGAGAGCACAAGTCTTTTCGACTGTTTTAACTTGATGTTCACTTCTGAAATAAGGTACTGACCATTTCTTTTTGTAAATATTTTTACTACATATTTTGGGGATGTTCCAACTCCAAAATCGACACTTTCATCTGTTTGAAATTCTAATTTTTGCTCCTCATTTACTATGACTGGAATCCTACTCAAAGTGGACCTAGAGCTAGTGCTGGCTGTTGAATTAGATCTAAATAATCTACTCATTGTTAAAAATGCAAATTTTTTAATTACATAAATCTTACCAGGTTTTACCTTCTTTGCGTATTTGTTAAACTCACTCTCCGCTCATGTCAATCCTATGGACTTATTGTTTTGAACATGCCTCGTTTGGTATCAGAGCCAAGTGAATGGTAATTGAGTTATCATCTTTATAGTCCATTCATCTTGTTCATCTTTCAATTTTTCAATTACAGTTTGCCTTATCTGTTAACCTTCTAAGTAGGATTGTTTGTTCTCAAACATGTGTGTGTGTGTGTCTATATATATATATAGGGGTGTGATATCCACACACCCCTTTTTACATCTCACACACCCTTCTAATTTTCAACCGTCAGATCAGATGAAATGAAAAAGATCTAACGAATAGAAATTAACTAGGGTGTGTGAGAAGTAAAAAGGGGTGTGTGGATAGCACACCCTTATATATAAAGGTCAAGTGTTGGCTCATTTTACTATACAAAAATCACCGTATCTGATGTAGCAGGTAACAACTTTTTGCAATTTCTTGATCCAATACTAAGGTGCTACGTAGGTATTTCGTTAAGAGAATTTTTTCTTGTGATTGTCACACTGCTACTTAATATTATTTTTCACTACTCATGTTAGAACACGTGATTAGTTTATATATGCAAGTGATCACTTGTGCAATAAAAAACACTTAAGTTGGATTTGCGCGCACATATTTTTTCTGTCATGGTATGTGAGAGAGAAAAAAAAACATGCGTATTCTACAATTGAGATATTTTTTTTTTCTTGATTATGCTTTGAATAAGTATTATATTAATTACCGGAATCTGTACGCAAGTTCTTTTCAGGATTGTGATCAGGAGACAGACAGAGACAACTAGTGTATATTAACACGGATAGGCAAGCTTTTTCTGTTGATCACTTTGGGTCTGTGTACTACAGTTTGATGTAGTACCCTCCATAATGCAGTATTGCAGTACAATTCAAACGTTTACATTAATATTCCTAATTAAGGGCCCATCAACACAAAAGTGATTAGCTTTTGACATAATCCCACTTCAAATTAATTAACAAGGAAAGAATAAAAAAAGACGATCTTAAATTATCTTATATATTAAAATGGCTTATGACTGTTTCCAACTACTAAAGATTATAAGTGGAGATTTTTCTTTCTCCAATTCGGTTTATTTTATTATATGATATAGAGAAGTTTTGATTATGTATGTTCACACTAGTTATGTCACTGGTTCTGGTCGATGTGCTGCCTCAGACACATATACATATATATAGCTTCAGCAACATGCTAATTTTTAAACAAGACCAGTAGAATCTGAGAGAAAGTTTGAGAACTGAAGACCCCTTTTATTTTTGAAGCGCGTGAATACGTGTATCGTATGCAACGTAAGCTTTTTGGGTTTTGGTCGGTTTGGTCAAAGACTCAAAAGTGTGTTGTGTTTCCATTGAATTCTTATTCTCATTGGGTTAGGGGAAGGGTTTTTGCGGTCTTTATCTATCATTGAGGTACGAGTAGGCTTGGCAAACGGGTCATATCTGTCGTGTTCATGTCGTTTTCGTGTAACACCTGTTATTTTAACGGGTCGTGTCGTGTCACACTCGTTATGTTAACGGATACTTAACAAGTCGTGTCACTTTACCCAATGGGTAAAGTGACCCGACCCGTTATAACCCGTTAAGAATTTTTTTTTTTTTTAATATGCACATACCACACGTTGCCACATAAATATTACTTCAAAACATTAAAACATTTGTCGTTTAAGTACTATATCTACACTCGAAAATAAGCTCCTAATAAAAAAATAATACATACACTACTAATTTATTACAAATATTAAATGTGCAAGAATATGCAAAATGAAAGAATTTTTGTTTTCAAGGTTGTAAGTCTTTTTCAAAAATTTAAACCTCAATTTACAAAATCTTCAAATTATATTGATCATCATGAAATTGTATTGGAACTTTGGCTTGATCAAGAGTTATGTTGATGATGTTTTCAGTAAGGTTTTCCACGTCAGAACTCTCTTCCGCATAAACTAAGTATAGAAAAATCAAACATTAAAAATCATTCAAATTATGAGAAGTTTAACAAAATAACTATGAAAAGAAATAAAATAATAATGAAATGGATGGCTGAGATTAAATCTCAGCCGATCCAATGGTCATCAATCTTAAAATTTAATTTAATATATATAATTATTATAGTTTTTTTAGGGGTATAAAATTGTTAAATTAATATATATAATTATTATAGTTGATTCATACTTTTATTAAGTATATAACGTAAGATTTTGTGATATCCACATCCACTAGTGTAAATATTTTAAATTGAAGATCGAATTCATTCATTGTATTCATATAGGGTCAAGGAGTGTAGTTGTAAAAAATCATCAAAATCGGAGTTAAAATAACCGTTAAATCGTGATTTTTCGTTTATAACCGTCGAAAAACTTTGTCCCGTTACTTGATCTCTGAATGTTTGTTTTTTGTGATTTTTTGCTGATGTAATCTCGAAGCATATACATTTGACGGCTGGGATCGTTGAAATTAGTTTAAGAGAATTCGTATCCCATTAAAACGATAGATTCACTAACACTTAGAGTTTATTTATACTTTCATTAAGTATAACATAAGATTTTGTGGTATCCACTTGTCTATATATTTTAAATTGAAGATCGAATTCTATCATTGTATTCATATAGGGTAAAGGAGTGTAGCTGTAAAAAATCATCAAAATCGGAGTTAAAATAACTGTTAAATCGTGATTTTTCGTTTATAACCGTAGAAAAGCTTTGTCCCGTTACTTGATCTCTGAATGTTTGTTTTTTGTGATTTTTTGCTGATGTGATCTCAAAGTATATACAAACAAGTTTGACAGTTGGGATCGTTGAAATTAGTCTCGGAAAATTCGTATCTCATTAAAACGATAGATTCACTAACACTTTCGTAGATTTTTCAATAATAAGCAACTCTGTTATTATCCTACAGGTTTCCTATGAGTCGTACAGGTTGCATTAGGCAATTCCAACTCGCGTGTTAACATAGATTGATGAGCATCAGTTTAATCGTACAAGTCACAACAGGCGACTTCGACTTATGTGCTAGAATAAATTGTTGAGCACTTGACTTTATTTATGCCACTGCTGAGATATTGTGATTTTGGACGTCGTGCACTTATATACGAGATATGAAGCCGTATTGAATTCTTGAGATATTGCAGACTACGGTAAGTAATTTCTCACTGTACGTAGTAGGTTATTATGTTTTCAAAATAGTTTTACAAAACTTCATTTTCAGGCCTACTCACCCTTGTTTTTCATCCCTCTTAGTTTTAGCAGCTTAACTTTCTTATCAATGAGGATGCTTGGTTAGTGATTTTCAGCTATAGAGTGTTTCTTCACCTACGAACGAGGAAAGTTAGTTTAGTTTGGGATGTTGAATGTGAGTAAAGTTTCTGACAACCAAAGTGTTGTTTCACCTTACCTCTGTTTTACACCTTTCGATGACATTGATCATTTTGGGAATCCATGATGACATGTTCTTTGGATGTCCCGACAGTGTAGAGGCAACATGATGGAGTGTAACTTATATTTTCCAACGGTTCGAACCGTTCGAAATGAATCATCATACACATGACCTAAGGTCAACAGTTATCATCTTCATTCAAGAACCGGATGACACTTCCCTTTGGAGAAACGTGTCCAAAATCTTCACCAATCTCATAAACTCCTAAAATACACTTTCTCTTAGAAAGAGCTAGATTTTGGGCAACGACGATGGAAGAACTAAACCAACATCTACGAATGCACTATTGTGTATTACCCCGGTCGTTCTAACGTATTTACTATAACAGTAGCAAAAGACATTATCTACCATTGAAGTACTTTCAACCTTTCCTATTCCATTTTAGTTAGAATTCACGAGTAGTGGTTTGACGGTACCTACAAATCATCAAGAATCATTTGAATGGTTGTAATCGCTTCCTGTATCTGAACAAAAATGGGAAATATCACCATAAGCTCCCGATACAAGGTATTTTGTACATGTGGAGATCATGATGATGTTTTGGTGATCATTAACTGATATGACAAGTCAGCTCACTTCCGTTGGCCCAGAGGGACTACATTTAGTTCACTTAGTAAAATTTCTCATTCTTGAATTTTTCAGAATTCCTGGAAATTTCTAATTCTTGAATTTTTCAGAATTCCTGGCACTTCGATAGGCGTCTATTCTGGCAGTGTTTCTATATTCATCTTCTTGTGCTGGAAAGCATTTTAGTCAACTGTGGGTACATGTCTACTCCATTGATTTCCGTTTTATTTATGAGGTAGACAGACCGTCTAGAATAATCGCTCGGACATTGAAGTTTTAGTTGTGACCATTAAATCTTGAATCGCCCAACAATTACTTTTCAGAGTGGACTTTTACCATTGATGATTGAATATTTAGCAAACTACCTTTGTAATGTGAGGTCATACAATCAACCTAGATATCTTGAACTCTAGATTTGATGGACTTGTTTTGACCTTCAAGTTTTTTAGTGTTCTTTTAGCCTTATCAACTTAGCTTTTTACTAAAATCGAGAGAAACTTATTATGAATCTGATCGCTAAGGTGTTGTGAATTAAATTGTTCGATTACATGGTGCGCATGTCACTACTGTATCTTATTATGATGCTCATATCACTTCTAAATCATGGGAAGTCTTTTGGAGAGCCTTGGGTACTAACTTGTCATTTAGTACAACATTTCACCTTCGGACTAACGCCCAGTCTAAACGAATTATCTAGACGTTATTGGAAGTGTTATGTTTTATCCGTACTATAGTTTAGCATGGTTGCAACATGCACTTATCTTTTTGAGTTGCATATAACTACAGTTACAATTTTGGTTCGGCTATGGTACTGTTTGGGCGATGGTATAGAGATTTTACGCACGAAAATGTTTGATAGACGAGTATTATGAAAAGGTATTCGAATATTCGAGATTACGATGTAAGAAATTGTGTAATGTTGATGATGTTGCCCGATAGGGTAGTACGTTAATGGGATCGAGGCTTGTTCAGACGATGTATGTGTATTTCCCAATGAGGGGCAAGATGGTAATATTGCACCCTCAAGAATTCCTTACTTGCTTGTCGAGACAACAGTGAGTTGTTGGTTTTGCTGGCTGCAGACTGTAATATCGATGACTTATTCGTTAGGTTCATTAAGCAAGTGGGTAACCAGGTCCTGTTACGTTAGCATTTTATTTATTTATTGTTTGGGCTTGACTCAAAGATACCACACACTAATCTTCAGGGTACGTGACGCTACAAGTGTGTCGGTGAAATTTTTTCTATATTCGGTTTTGTTTCTAGTACAACTACTTGAACTTTATGTTATTATATACGTACTTTGATGTTACATTGTTACATACCTATTTTTCTACTTTATGTTTTTATAAAGGATTTTATATTTTAGTATTGTACTGAAGGAGAAAGAAAGTTTGAGTTTGGAGGCATGAAAGAGGAATCATTACACTCTGATCGCTACAGAATGGCAATCTCTTTTATGCAACTGTTCTAACTTGATTTCTACTTTATACATTTTATTTCTGTCTTGAGTATTTTATGGTTAGCAAGTGTTTTCAAATTTCAGGGACGCAATTTTTTAAGGTGGGTAGATTGTGACAACCCGTTCCTAATTTTACATTTTTATTAATTTTAAAAGCGTGAATTGACGAAAATGCCCTATAGGCGAGATTATTGACTTTTATTGACCATTATTTTGGGACATGTACAAGCTACTATTTTACCGTACTCTTGAAGTACTTGTTGTTACAAATGTGTGGGCTCAAGCAAAAATAAATTTGGAGTTATAACGAAGATGTTATTAACGCAAGAAGCCGAGGGCATAATGGTCATTTGACCATAAACTTGTGCCAAGTGTGTGGCTAGGTTAGAAAAGAAAAAGGAAAAAAAAAAAGCTGCTCAATAAGGGGAAAGAAGGAAGGTGTTGTGGGGGAGACGAACGAACCAAAGAAAGAGCAAGTGAGTGAACCAATAGGAGGAAGAGAAATGAGGGAAATGAGAGAGGAAGGGAAACCAGACAACACGGGTCATCCCTTGACCCGTTCCCATCTCACGCGACCCGATTCCCTGAATCGATTACTGTGGCAGTTTTCGACACCATTGTCGGCATTTCTCCAGCAATTCACAATGCGAGGATACTTGGAAACAGCTTAGCATCATCCACTCCTTCATTTTCACTACCACTAATTTACTGACCTCAAACCCAGAAACCGTGCCCAATCATTGGTTGGGGCGTCGAGGTTTGATTTAGCAACAATTCAAAGCACACCTATATTAGGGTTTCCGACGGATTGAGGTGAATTTAGGCGTTTTCCTAGATAAATTGGCCTTTGCCACCGGTATGAAAGTTGTTCTTCTCTTTGAGATCTTCATTCTTGTAAATTTTGGTAATTTTTAGAAATAGTGGAATTTTTTAGCGAGTCGGCATTGTGGCGGCGCGTGGGCCAAGACCCCACCTAACCATCGTAAGCTAATTTTGATGTCTCGAATCCATATTTGACATCTGTTTAGTGAAATTATGATGTTTTAATATAGTTTCGTAGTTGACCACCTAGTTGGCGACCACAAGGTCCTTATATGAATTGACAATCCGACCATTGGATTGCCACCAAACCTAACTGCATTATAATACGTAATATTTAAAGACAATAGAAACTAACAGATTGGGAATCCGACATACGGATCTTCCCGAGTTGGAGTTGTAAGTTCGTAAAATAAGGGGCTAACCGCCACTTAAATTGTGTTTGGCGGAGATCCGACCGTCAGATCATGGTAAGATTTTAATATGTTGTTTTAGAAGCATAATGTGGATATATAGAAGTTATGGATCAGAAATCTGAGGTGCGGATCTTTTGGATCGAGTTGCTAGGTTTGTAGACCCTACTGTTGACCCTTGATCGACGGTTGACTTTTGAATCAATGGGTTTCAAATCATTCTACATTCTTGGGGGATGTGTTTTATGTAGTTACGTGTTTTATCGATAAGAATTATAAGACATTATTGGATTTTTGTTTTGGGCGACAATCGTTCGTGATGCCTTGATATTCGTGCTAGGGAATTGTAGTGCGGACTTCAGGTGAGTGGGTCTTTTCCTTTTTATAGTGTATATCTATATATAATTGATAGTTTTCATTTATGTAATTGAAAAAAGAACTTCTTACGTACACTTGGATTTGACTAAAGTTTGTAAGAGTTAGTGAAATGATGGAATTTATGAAAAATGCTACATCATATGGGATGCATAGGTATGCTTATAATCTTTGATGTCATAATTGTACCTATGGCTATGAATGTTAGTATGTTGATTAGAACTATTGAACCACATTGGCATGACTATATTTTGTTTTTAAGCAACTCCGATATTGTCGTACAAGTTGCAATAATAAGCAACTCTGACACTGTCGTACCGGTTTCCTATGAGTCGTACATGTTGCTTTAGGTAACTCCGACTCGTGTGTTAACATAGATTGATGAGCATCAGTTTAGTCGTACAAGTCACTCCAACTTATGTGCTAGAATAGATTGTTGAGCACTTGACTTTATTTATGCCACGGCTGAGATTATGTGATTTTGGACATCATGCACTTATTTATGAGATATGAAGCTGTATTGAATTCTTGAGATATTGCAAGCAACGGTAAGTAATTTTTCACCATACGTACTAGGTATATTTTGGAAACTATACATGTTTTCTGGCGAGGGGTTATTATGTTTTCGAAATGGTTTTAAAAAACTTCATTTTCAGGCCCACTCATCCTTGTTTTTTGTCCCTCCAGGTTTTAGCAACTCAGCTTTCTTATCAACAAGGATGCTTGGCAAACCTAGATATTGGAGATTACTTTCAAGGGTATAATTCCTATCCTACCTCTATTGTACTTTACTTATGCTCTGCATCACGTGTGAATTGGGTTCACTCCTACTCACAAGCGCATTCTTGTATTTAGGCATTTTTAGGTTTAAATTTATGCACATTTTTCACATCACTACACTTTATGGTTTCGTCGCCTTCTAGGTGTCGGCCAGCATAGCTCGATTCGGAGTCCAGTGGACATTCTGGGTCGTGGTGTGTTAATGGGTAGATAGATATACCCTGCTCATTTAATAGGAGCAATCTTGTCTCATGTGTCACCTCCAAGATGTTTGGATTATTTTTGGCTCCACACTGATTCTACATATATTTGAAACTGATTTTACAAAAATAGTCGATGAGGGATTAGATTGATAGCATGTATGTAGTTTGTTTAAAGTATACAAACTGATTCTACTAAAAAGTACACAAAACTAATTCTACTTCTTTGAAACTGATTCTACATAAATAGTAGATGACAGGTTGGAATGATGGCATGTATATAGTTTCATTAAAAATATGCAAAATGATTCTACTAAAACTGTACAAGATGATTCTACTAAAATTATACAAACTGATTCTACTAAAAAAATGTGTGAAACTGATTCTACAGTAATGGTCGAGGACGAGTTGGATTGATGGCATGTATATATGTTTTGGGCTAGGTTTTAGGTATTTTATGGTTTTGTCTCTCCTAGAAACGTTTAAAAACTAGTGGACTTCCTTGGAATATAATATTTGACTCTATATATAAAACTTTCTTTTTATTAGTACTCTGTAAGTTTGTTAAAAAAAAAAAAAAAAAAACACAAGTGCGCGTCACGTGTGGGTTTAGAATCGTCAATATAAACAATTGACTGGTTTTTATGTTTTAGGTTTTTTTTTTTTTTTTTTGAGTCGATGTTTTAGCTTTTTATATACTCATGTTTAATCTTGATGGTTAGTTCAGTTTAATTTATTCAATATGATAATTATAAATAATAATAAAAAGTGTGAAAAGTTATAAAAAAATGTGTGAAAAATAAAAATTACTTGAATTAACTCATAAACGCATAACATGTGTAGGCGAACAACCATCCTCTCATGTTTTCAACTTCTGAGTTAAGGCAATTGTTGAAATTTGAAAATAACAAATTTAATTTCGCATGTGACGCGCACATGGATTTTTTGATAAAGTACTAGCAAAAATCTCAATTTACTAATTTAGACCGTAAAAGATAACATAATACTAAAGTTTCCCAAGATGGGGATGTATAATAGCCCATAACTTTATATAAAAGTGAGTTTCTTGCTAGACTAGTAGCATAAGAGTGATTCACCGTTGCAACAACAACTAAGTTCACGTATTCGATTCTCCCATCCCCCTATCACAATTAAAACTAATAGTTTATAGCGTAGACGGGAAATTTCCAATTACACAGGATTATTGCATTTTATTATTATTGTCTTTATGACAATATCTCCTAGGCTAAACATTACTTTTACCCATATTTTTCTAGGCAAAAGGCCTTTGATTGTAACAATCCAAGTTGTCCCCCGGGCTCACTTGCAATATCTCACTGTACCTTCTGTAGAACCCGATCCGACTAGCAACCCTAGCATCCTGACCGTGGCCGCATTCAAGACCTCCATTGATGATGTTGGTGATCACTCCATACCCGGGAACCCGACCCGCTGATGTGTCTGCGCTAGATGGGTTCCACTTACCAGTGATGACATCATGGCTTGATGGCTTGTTTCCCTGCGGAGTCATCCAAAACCATATAGCTGTCCTGAATGATACAACCGGGTCTGTGGCCACTAGATCCGGGTTGTTTATCAGATCCTTCCCGATTGCTTGGCCCGCTTGACCATAGTTGTAGTTGCTAGAAAAGTCAAGTAATCAAAAAGCAAGTCAATCCCCAGTCAACTAGTCAACAGACCAGAGTAGCTGGCACGTGGTGTTATATTTCATCTTTGTTATTTAGTAACCCTATAACCTTGAAGATGACTTTTTACACACACTTTTTTCTTTTCTTTTTACACTTCCCTTTTTTTTTCTTTCTACGTTTATTTATTTGATATTGTAGTACTGTGTTTTTATTTTTATTTTTTCATTTAATTTAAATTTTGAAAACAGAAAAATTGGCGTGCAAGCATCAATGTACGACACTAAACATAAATTTGTTGTTCTCTTATAGTGAATAGAATATTAGGTTTCCACTAATGCATTTAGAGTTTAAAACCCTCCCCTTCTTAAATTACTGTAATAATTTTGAACTCTCCTCCTCTCTTAACAATAATTTAAAATAAATAAATAAATAGAAATAAAAAAAAACGTATATTAAAAACACCACATAGTGATTTTACTATCAAGCCCTTTAAGAGAAAGAATCCCCATTTTTTTAAAATTGGAATTAGTTGTGGAACCCACTCCACATCAAATTTCAACAATCTAAACCGTTTATTTTGTAAATCTCAATTCATAGATCATCTTTAGAAAAATTCAATTCAATCCGAAACAATTTCCCTATTTAATTATCACAATAAAATTTCACAAATTTTCTTATAACATAGTGTTCGTCAATTTCTTTGAACTCAATTAGATGCCTCAAATATTTTACAAAGATAATCTATGAATTGCAATTTGAAAAATAAACGATTCAAATCGATAAGATTCAATGCGGGGTGGGCCGCTTCCTATTACTATTACACCCAAATACTTTTCTTGACCCACGACCAAGTTGGTGAATGCTTTGATGTTAAATGATAAGAGAGACTTACTGGGTGAGTTGGATGGGTCCTCTGCCATAATATTTCTTGCCGGCAGCACATGGATATTGGTTGGACGGTGTACAATACACGTCTTGGTTTTGCTCATTGACAAAGCAATATCCCCATGAATAAGGACCATCCGGTGCACTTGCCCATCCTCCTACATAATTAAATTGATGATTAAGCACAAAAATAATGTATAGTATTTTATTTTTTATAACCATCCAAGTGATGGGTCTAATTTTTTACAAACGGTATTATATGGAATTCTTTTAAATTACGAAGGAAAAAGTTTGAGTTTGAGGGCATATAAGGGAATACCCTGATTTAGCCAACTTGAAACGATGGTTACTAGACTAGTTTTATGATTTCATGACAATTTAAAAGCAGAAAACTAAACAAACAAACATGACCGTTAGTTTAGTACTGACCAGTAGTCTCATGAGAGGTTTGAGCCAAAAAGCAGCCAGCTCCTTTTTGCGAGTAGCAACATCCCCAGTTGTGCCAAACCCATTAAAAGACCGAGCAGCAGCAATGAAAGCATCATACTTGTAAAACCCATTACTAGGGCATCTCCCATCGTTTCGATACTTAAGCATTTGGTCAAAAACAGACAAGCTAACGAGGCTGCTGACGTCACCACCGCCGCCACTTGGGGTTGGGGTTGGAGTAGGTTTAGGGGTTGAGCTACACTGGCTCTGGCAACCGGCTGCGCAGTAGTCAGATGTGGTGCCACACCACCCAAACTTGCTACAACACAGCCCATTTGGGCACACGGCACCACCAGCTTGACTCCCACATTGCTCTGCTGAGACCCCTAGCAGCAAACTTAGGGACAAAATGATTAGGGTTGGCAACTTCATTTTTTTTTTTCAAGTGTTTGATGGTCTTTTGGTCTATGAATTGGGTTTGTGGTCTATATATAGTGTTTTGTGGAGCAGCCTCGTTTGACTATTTGCTCAATTTTGGGCTGTTGTGGAACTTGCATAAAAAGTGGATATATTTAGTGACGTTGAATTTTGGGAGGATATGCTGGAGCAGACCTAAAGATATTTGGTTACTGATTGACTAGTCCATCTCTTATCCACTTCCCTTAGACCTGGCAGTTTCTGACACGACACGATGACACGGCACGAAAACGGCACAAAAATAACGGATTTCGGATCGACACGATAACTAATCGGGTCATTATCGGGTAACCCGTTAAGAACCCGTTAATAACGGGTCCTTAACAGGTTTACACGAGAGTGACACGCGGGTAACCTGTTTTGACACGAAAAGGAAAAAGTTATTTTGATGATTTTAATTTTTTTTAATTACTAAAAAAAACTTACTATAAAATACAATAAATATAGTGGATATATATATATATATATATATATATATATTTTGTTCATTAATTATTATTGTATTATTATTCTAAATAAATTTTAAAAATTTAATTTTTATTTATTTATTTTATAAAATATTATGAGCAAAGAGTGAGATTAAAAAAATTATAAAACACATTAAAAATAAAAACATCAAGTAATTTAAAAAATACCAAATACATTTAAATATTTAAAATAATTAATTTACAAGTGCAAAAAATGTGAAAAAAATATGCAAGCACTCTTAATCGCATCCTCTACGCTTTAAAGGTGCGTACATGAATTTTTAAAACTATACAAACCCTCAAGTATTTTTAAGGTAGTTCAAAATAAATAAAATTCATAATCATTAATGTATAAGTCTGAAAAATGTGAAAGCATATATAAAGGGGTGTGATATTCACACACCCCATTTTACTTTTCACACCCCCTTCTAATTTTCGACCGTCGGATCGAATGAATTGAAGAAAATCAACAAATAGAAATTAACAAGGGGTGTGTAAGAAGTAAAATGGGGTGTGTGGATAGCACACCCCTATATAAATGCTCATGATTGCATTCTCTACCCTTAGACAATCGTTACATGGTCGTTTAGATTTTTAAAACCCTCCAAATCTCATGAATAATGTTTTTTTTAGTGAAAAATTAATAATATTGTAGAAGTGAAAAATTAATAAGATTTTTTAAAAAAAAATTGCACATACCACACATTGCCACATAAATATTACTTCAAAACATTAAAACATTTGTCGTTTAAGTATTACATCTACACCCGAAAATAATACTTTTATTAAGTATATAACATAAAATTTTGTGATATCCACATCCACTAGTGTAAATATTTTAAATTGAAGATCGAATTCATTCATTGTATTCATATAGGGTCAAGGAGTGTATCTGTAAAAAATCATCAAAATCGGAGTTAAAATAACCGTTAAATCGTGATTTTTTATTTATAACCGTCGAAAAGCTTTGTCCCGTTACATGATCTCTGAATGTTTGTTTTTTGTGATTTTTTGCTGATGTGATCTCGAAACATATACGAACAAGTTTGACGGTTGTGATCATTGTAATTAGTTTCGGATAATTCGTATCCCATCAAAACAATAGATTGACTAACACTTAAGAGTTTATTTATAATTTCATTAAGTATAACATAAGATTTTGTAGTATCCACTTGTGTATATATTTTAAATTGAAGATCGAATTCATTCATTGTATTCATATAGGGTCAAGGAGTGTATCTGTAAAAAATCATCAAAATCTAACTTAAAATAACCGTTAAATCGTGATTTTTTGTTTACAACCGTCGAAAAGCTTTGTCCCGTTACTTAATCTCTGAATGTTTGTTTTTTGTGATTTTTTGCTGATGTGATCTCGAAACATATACAAACAAGTTTGACGGTTGTGATCGTTGAAATTAGTTTCGGATAATTCGTATCCCATCAAAACGATAGATTGACTAACACTTAAGAGTTTATTTATACTTTCATTAAGTATAACATAAGATTTGTGGTATCCACTTGTGTAAATATTTTAAATTGAAGATCGAATTCATTCTTTGTATTCATTCATATAGGGTCAAGGAGTGTATCTGTAAAAAATCATCAAAATCGAAGTTAAAATAACCGTTAAATCGTGATTTTTTGTTTATAACCGTCGAAAAGTTTTGTCCCGTTACTTGATCTCTGAATGTTTGTTTTTTGTGATTTTTTGCTACTGTGATCTCGAAAAATATACAAACAAGTTTGACGGTTGTGATCGTTGAAATTAGTTTCGAAGAATTCGTATTCCATCAAAACGATAGATTGACTAACACTTAAAAGTTTATTTATACTTTCATTAAGTATAACATAAGATTTTGTGGTATCCACTTGTGTAAATATTTTAAATTGAAGATCGAATTGATTCATTGTATTCATATAGGGTCAAGGAGTGTATCTGTAAAATATCATCAAAATCGGAGTTAAAATAACCGTTAAATCGTGATTTTTTGTTTATAACCGTCGAAAAGCTTTGTCCCGTTACTTGATCTCTGAATGTTTGTTTTTTGTGATTTTTTGCTGATGTGATCTTGAAACATATACAAACAAGTTTAACGGTTGTGATCGTTGAAATTAGTTTCGGAGAATTCGTATCCCATCAAAACGATAGATTAACTAACACTTAAGAGTTTATTTATATTTTCATTAAGTATAACATAAGATTTTGTGGTATCCACTTGTGTAAATATTTTAAATTAAAGATCGAATTCATTCATTGTATTCATATAGGGTCAAAGAGTGTAGCTGTATAAAATCATCAAAATCAGAGTTAAAATTACCGTTAAATCGTGATTTTTTGTTTATAACCGTCGAAAAGTTTTGTCCTGTTACTTGATCTCTGAATGTTTGTTTTTTGTGATTTTTTGCTGCTGTGATCTCGAAACATATACAAACAAGTTTGACGGTTGTGATCGTTGAAATTAGTTTCAGAGAATTCGTATCCCATCAAAACAATAGATTGACTAACACTTAAGAGTTTATTTATACTTTCATTAAGTATAACTCTCTTCATTTTGCATATCTTTGAACATTTGTATTTTGTAGTATGCACTAATGTTTTTTCATTAGACTCTTATTTTGGGGTATGTAAACTTGAAAGAAAAATGTTTTATTTATTTATTTATTAATGTTTTGAATTAGTATTTATGTGACAATATGGTATATATATACTAATTTAGTATTATGTTTTACATTTTTTAGGGTCAAATTATGTTTTTCATTTTCATTATTTATTGATTTAAAAAATATTTTTCTTAACGGGTAACGGGTCGGGTCATATTACCTGATAATATTAACGGGTCGATTTCGGGTTGGGTCATATTACCCGTTTATTTTAACGGGTGTTACACGACACGACCCGTTAAGCTATCGGGTATGACACGAAAACGACACGAACACGAGAAACACGACATGAATGCCAGGTCTAACTTCCCTCACCCTAAAACACGTCAATAGATAAAGAATTATCGAATTCAGTAATTGGGCAGACCTAAAATTGTAGCTCGGGTACTTTAATTTGAATCTCACCTCGTCAATTCAAAATTTTGAACAGAAACTTTAGGGAAAAACATATGCAGAAAATCTCTCCGTTATTTCACAAAGAAAGTTCGTGATGACTTTTTGGAAATGAAAATAACAATCCAAAATATTTTTAGGTTTGACGCCTTAAAATTGAGAAGAACGTGAATGATAAACTTCTATTTCAAAAACTTTTTTTTCTTTCCTTATGAGAGTTCCTTCTCTCTTCTTGAGAGTCTTTTCCACCATCTATGTGTGAGTGATTTCCCCACCGGCTAACATCGTTGTCGACGGCCCTTGCTGTGGCAGGGATCGGAAGAAAGCTTTTCATTTCGCTATCTGTTTCTTAGTTTTTAAGTTAATTTTCTCCCCAGTTCTTCCTGATTCAACCAAAATGTCTCTATCCAAGGCCTGTCTTCCCCAACTTCTTTCAATTCGATATGCAGTCAGATTTCAACGTAAATTTTTTGCAATCTTTTGAGAGGGTGTGTAGAGCTCCGGTGGACTCATTGGCTCGAGTGTTTTCCACCTCCCTCTCTTTGTCTGTCTTCGATGGCACTATCGTTCGGGGTGTTCCCTCGAACTTCTTCCAATTTCTGGCTGAGATCGGGACAATTGGGATGGCTTTTGTGGCTGGGTTATGCGGAGTTGCTCGATTGGATTTGGCATTGGCTGGCAGATTTTTGATGGGTTGATCGAGATAACTTTGAAGGCAGTGGATGATGAGGGTCAAGAATCGTCTTTTGTTTTGTCTCTAGTGTTGGACATTTTTGTTGAGCTTTGTTAGGCTTGGTGGGAAGTCCATTTGTGTATCTAGTTCTTTTTGTATGTGGGCCTCTCTTTGTAATCTAGTGTTTGTTATAAAATTGTCTCATTTCTTCAGGAAGGTTTTCCCAAAAAAAAAAAAAAAAAAAAAAAAAATCTATTTCATTAATCTCCTAGCAAGCTGTCTATGGAAAATTTCTGAATGTCTTGCTAATAAGGAAAATGTAAATTGGCTGAATATATCTGGAATTTTGTTTTTTTAGTACATTATATTTTTACACTAAGAGAAGTGAGAGTTCAATTAAGCCACACAATAGACAGCCTAAAAAAAAAAGAAAGTCTTGGTATTTTTCATCCTTGTTCCTGATCATGATTTGAGCTGACTAAAAGTTAGTCTTGGTCGTAGGATAGCGTTATTGATCCAACGAGAGTGTTTGAAAATTTTGGTTAGTTTCAGTCAACTTTGGATTAACCTTTTAGTGGATCTCACAAGTCCATTTAGGTGAATCCCAATTAGAATGCATTCTTCTTTGTTGAGAATGAATTTTGCATTAATGGAAGGAGATATTTTGCATGGTCTTATAATAAGTAAGTTAGGGTACTCTTCATAATATCAATTCATTTTATAGAGAACCTCGACTTTCTTCATGATATTAGAACATGTTATTCTACGTATGAAGTTAAACGACCACACGCGATCCACGTCACTCTGTTTGTGTTGTTCACGTTCTAGACTTGAAAATTCATTATACGTGAAGATGCATGTTTAGAAGGAATCCCACATTAATGGAAGGAATGACATTGCATGAGTTTATAATTTTTGTTTTTTAACAAACAATATTATTTACACTAAGGAGAGGGAGTGAGCCTAGTCTCACAATGGGCTAACAATAATGTGGTTCAAATTCGCCTTTGGCGAGAATTGAACCTAAGACCTCTCACTTACAAGTGAAGAAGAATACTACTAGACCGTAGTACTAAATGACTGCATGAGTTTATAATTAAGTTGAGCTACTTTTCATATTGCCAATTAATTTTATGGTAGAACCTTTAACTTTCTTAATTTTTTTTAATTCAAGAATACAACAACCTTTCTTTCATGAAATTTCAATCTGAAACCTCCTCAACCAACAAAGCTAATGAGTCTTCCCTCGTTCAGTGATTTATAGTGCGTTTATTTGTGGAGTGAAATGTGTTCTCTATTCACTAACTCAAATAGTGAAGAAGCGAATGATCAGAGACTAAATCAAAACCTCTTTTTGTTATACAAGTGATATGGGAAGAAGAAAATCAAACCCTAGATCTCTAATATGGTTTAACGGATGGAAATTAAAACATCCCAATCCTCAATTATTAAAAGAGAGCCCATAATTTATGTCTCTAAGAGCAAGTCCACCCCTCATTTGGAGGTTGGCCCAAAGCTTTAAAAAGTAGGCTAACACCTAAAAAACCAACTCCACCTTACAAAATAGGCCAGCCCAAAGTCTACCCCAGTCTCTAGGCCGGCCCAAAATGGATTGAGTGAAGAATCGGCTTATCTGATGTCATACTGACGCCAGTAGGACGTCAGCAAAGGCCAGATATATATATTTTTTGCATCAGGCACATGGAAAACATGCGAGCATTTTCGATAAGAAAGCAGACGGCGGGCCCTACATTGCAGACACACTAAAGGAGCACATGACAAGGCCATGTGGCGTGTTTTCAGCTATTGGATTTCCAACGGCTAGTTTTCTAAACCGTTGGATAGGGGTGGGTGCGGTTCGGTTTGGTGCAGTTTTGAGTGAAACCAAAACCAAAACCGCAAGTTTTTGCGGTTTGGTTCGGTGCGGTTTTGAAGCCAAAACCAAAATGAAATCAAACCGTTTGGTTCGGTTCGGTGCGGTTTCAAACGATTTCGGTTTGGTTTTTAAGAAAAAAATGTACCATTTGCAATTTAACATATTAATAAGAATTTCCCAATAGTAATAGGAAAAAGACATTTGTTATGTAAACCATTAGCATGTTGCATGCAATTGTGATTTTAAAACATGTTTGCGCAACAAAAGTGTGTCCCTTACAATGTTTTTCATAAAACAAGTTGAATAAATTTGAATTCATTAAACGCGAGCGAAACTTTCATACTAGAATATGTGATATCATGCTTCAAATAAGTGGACTTCATTAAATCATTGTTCTACTATTGATAACAAGATTAGTCTACCCTTGTATATATAACAAAGGTCCTTCAAGTTAATGAACGAAAGAAAGTGATGAATGATGATATTCTGGTGTGGTTGAGTCCATACTAAGTGTATGGATTCTAACAAACGACCAATTAAAACATAAAATATAATATAGACATTTAATTAAATGATTATTAATATTTGTGGTGCGGTTCGGTTTCGGTGCGATTTTCAAAAGCCAAAACCAAAACCAAACCATTTTCTATGTTGTGGTTCGGTTTCAAAATCGAAACCGTTTTAAAACCGCAAAACCAAACCGTTCGGTGCGGTTCGATTTGGTTCGTGTTTTGGTTTCGGTTTTCAGTTCTAAGTGCCCACCCCTACCATTGGATTTCCAATGGTAAAAAAAATTGAAATTTGAACCTAATGGCTAGTGCCGTGGCAAAATTTGGCCGTCTGATTTTTTAGATTAATGGTATAGATTTTTTGTCCAAAACTTTTTTTTTAAAAAGGAAAATGTCAGAATTGTTACTTTTGGCCACGTGTCCAATTTTAGGCTGTTGGATTTCAATCTTTTTGAAATCCAATGGTCCAAATTAATTAACTTAATAAAAATTATTTCTAGTACTTTATTTAAACACACCAAATAAAATGACATAAACACACCAAATAAACTTAAAAAAAGCACACCAAATAAAAATTAAAAAAACACACCAAATAAACTAAGAACTTTATTCTTCGACCACAAGCTCCTTTTAAGTTTCTTCACCTTGTTTCAATCCCCACAAGTGCTCAATCAAGTCACTTTGATGGCTTAAGTGCATGTATGGTCATTGCATTGCAGTGTACCGTTCAATGATCAATTGATTGTAACGTCCATCTCTTTCCAACGGCTCATGTTGCACGGGATCTTCGGTGCGATCATGAGCACAATATATACGTGTTCTAGAATTGTTCATCGTGTCCGGCTCGTATTTATCGATGGCATCATAATCATACTCATCTTCCATAATCATGTTGTGTAGAATGATACACGTCATCATGATGGATCGACGAGCCTCTACATCAAACAACCTAGCAACACTCCTGACAATCGCCGAATGAGCTTGCAAAATACCAAAACTGTTGGAAATGTGCCCTAAAACCAATCATATGATGATACTTTACGGACATTTCACATGATTAAACTAATCTAATTTAATATCAAGGGCAAAGATTATTGTTTGAGCGGTCTCATATAAATGTTATATGCTTAAACGATAAAGTCCAAGGAATATGTGATTGGGAGAATGCAATCTAAAAGAAGTTAGATTCATGAGACCATTCTTTCGTAGACACATCCTAAACGTTCCTGATCATAGGATTGCCAATTGGGCATTGATAGTCCGTTAAGATCAGTACGTGCTATGTCTTCTCTCAGGGAGAGTGACTAGTCTCGAGTCATTGGTGTGAGTGACACCAAGACAAGTACGTAGGTGCTCAATAGAGAATGAGTTCACTGAACACGATCAACGACGAGTTCTCATATTCATGTCACGTGAGGACTCATGGTTAGGATAATGCAAATTAGTCCTTTGACCTGAGGCATCATAGTTGTCTTGTGGTTAGGTCCTTGATCTTTGATCGTGTCAAATGGCATTCCTTTGGAGTGTCCACGGCATGGTTGGGGTCAAGCTATCTAGTCACGGAGACAAGTGAATGCGCAACAAGGGATCTCTAACCTTCAAACCGTTGAGGGAGAATACTCTATGATATGATTTAGAATCTCTGGCCAGAGTATGAATGAGATGTTGGAATGCGTTCCAGATCACATTCAAAGTAATCATATAAGTGCGAGATTCACATTGGATAGTAGACATGAATAAACTATCAAGCCAAACAATGTGGTCAAGAGTATTGAATTAGAGAATGACCGTATTGCATTTGTAATCCTAAACTGAATAGGTTCTTTACCTCTTCTGATTAGCTTGGGTAACCATGATATGCTGCTAGGTGTCACTCATGGTTTGTGGAAGCCCTAAACGTGTGTAAACACTAAAGGGAGAATTGAAAGAAGTTTCAATTCACAATCGATTTAAAAGAGTTTGAATCGCCCACTGCCTCGCTAAAAGGAACCTAATGGATTGTACACCGTGTAAGGTAAATATTGAAGATTCAACGGAGATGAGTAAGAATAATTAAATGGTTTAATTATTTATGGCAAGGATTAATTAATATGTTAATTAATCAAACGAATAAGTTCGTTAAAGACCTCGGGATAGTTTTGGATCTTAAGGCCCAATGGGCTTCGAACGTCGAGTCCATTAACTTAAGTTGTATGACAACTTAATGAATAATGATTCACAAAGGCCCAAAGAGCCCAATTAATCCCTAAGGCCGGCCAACTAATGAAGGGTAGCAAACTTGGACTTATTTACAAGTTTGCCACTCAAATGAATTAAGGTATAAATTTGACTTTATAGCCAAAATTCATTTAGGGCTTTCTTTTGGGGAAATTGGAGAAAACACAACTCCTTTCTCTCTAGAAATGGCCGGCCCCCTTGGAGGGATTATCTAGCAATCCTACTCCTCCAAGGTCACTCATATCTTCTCCAATCTAACCTTGGTGTAGAATCTTAGAGGTTCTCAATTTTGGGAACTTGGAGAAACCTCTTCATCCATCCAAATCCATAGATTTAAGATGCAAGGAATGAAGGCCCTCTCTTTGGGTGATTAGCCTTTGCTTAAGCAAAGAGGAATCTACAAAGGTATAAATCTCAACTCACTTTGTTTTGAGTTGTTTAAAGGTTCACCAATCTACTAGGCTTTGAACATTCATGGGTAATGTTTTGTTTTTAAGTATATGCAAGCATGATTCCGCCTTTAATTTGTTAATTGCATGCTAATGATATTGCTTAAATGAACATGTTTCTCTAAAATAATCCTTCAAGTGGTATCAGAGCCTAGGTCTAATAGTTGGTGAATCCTTTTGTGTTTTGTAGTTCATAATATGTGATTTAAAAGTTGTAAAATGTTACAAGCTTTATTCTTGTTTTATGAATGTAAATTTTGTTGGAAAATTTGGCATCTCAAATGTTGTAGATGTAGTTCATATGAGCATGAATATTGAAGCTAAAATTTGGTGCCATAAGTTTTGGGATTTTCGGCCAAATTAAAAGGGTGATTTTTTGGGTTCAAATTAGTCTTGTTAAAATGGTTTTAATGTGTTCTTTGGAACCCCTAAGTACCCTAGTTTGGTTATATGTTATTTCCCTTAAGTTTAAGTGATTTTGAAATGTTTTTGGGTGAAAAATGTTCATGGAACTTTTATGGGTTTCTCATGAATGTTCTTCATTGTTCTTGATGTTCTTGCCAAGAACAATAAAGCTTGAGGTTTTGATTCAAAGTTTTGAATTATTTCATAAAGTTTTGTTATAAGATATTTTCATATATTTATTAATGATTAACATTTTAATGTTAGTAAAAAACTTTGTAAATATCTTGGATATTTGTTTTGAAAGGTGATGGAAATGGTGATGGGTGTGTAAGGATTAATTCCCTTTCACACACACACCACTTGCATGCATTTATGTCCCAAAACCACTTCACAAAAACTTTGAAATTTTTTTCTAAAAACTTGTCAAAACCGGCCACCCTATTAGTAGGGGTATTTTAGGGCCTCTTGTGCAATTACATAAAGTTTTGATACTTTTGTGTATTTGCATTTTGGCCCAAAAGTTTACGTTTTTACGTAAAGGTCCAAAATCACTAAAAGGACAAATTGTTTTGATCCTTTAATGAAGTTTTAACTTTTGATGAAATTTTTGGGTTCTAGTTGTAATTACATAAAGTAGTGAACTTTTGTGTTTTTACAAAGTGACCTCAAAAGTTTAAGTATTTGCAAAATAGCCCAAAAGTTGAGGTTAATTGCACTATGGCCCAAATAAGTTGAGGTCTTTGCATTTTGGCCCAAATGTTGAGGCTAATTGCATTATAGCCCAAATAAGTTGAGGTTGTTAATATTGGCCCAAATTAGGTAGAGAACAAAAATTGTTTTGTCTCTTTAAATGAGAATTGGATTTTCATTTTAGTTAGCTCCATTTAAAATCAAATTTTATGGATACAAAAACCAAATGAAAAATGTTGCATTCAATTTAATTAGTTAAAGTGTTAATTAATTAAAGGGTGATTATGAACCTAAGCCTACGATAATTGAGCTATGTGAAAGGCCGTTTCAAATTTGTTTGAACCATGGGAATGTGTAGATTAGATTTTGGTTGTAATTTGATTAGATCAAATGTTGTAAAAGAGCATAAGCTCTTCTTTAATTTAAAGTAATTTGATTTGATCAATTGTTGTAAAAGAGCATAAGCTCTTCTTTACTTTGAAGTACTTCTTTCTTGCTTTATATGATATGCATGAAAATGAAGTAGTTGGGTCCAACGCCCCTAAGACAACACGGCTTAATGTGATTAAATGCGTAACTAAAATCAATCACCATCCCTAGTCCGAGATTCAACACAAGGCTCGTGTTGGATATAATAAAAGGTTCATAGTCATCCTAAGGCCCTAAGGCATCTATATAGTCCATCAATGAATGCAAACCTTATGTTAGTAGTATCATGTACTCTTGCTTTAAAAACCGCTTTAAAAGCTTAGTGGGAGTATTATATACAACTAAATAAATCATATGGACCAATAGTTGTGATAGGACCAAAAATGTTTTAATTGGATTAAAATGTATGTTTATATGTGATGAGACCTAAAAACCCTTAACCAAACCAATATTAAGTTGATAAGCGTGAGAGTGCTTTTGAACACTCTTTCGTGGCCTTCCACCTTGGTAGGTCCGAACGTTTGTGACGTGTACATCGGCTTCACCCTATCATGGGGGAGTACAAAGTGCATGCTTACACTCGGGGAGGATTCTATATGCATACTTGATGTTGTGAAAGGTAGGCAACAAGAATGGCCAACATCGTATCATCGTGAGGTTGTTCTTGAACCCCTAACTTGAACTTGCATGGTGGGAATGACTTAACTAAGTGCAATGGAGCCAACATCATATCATTGTGAGGTGACATTCTCTAGAGGCCAAATTAGATGGGTTCTTACATAAAGATGTAAATGAGTAAGCGTACTCTCTCATTGTTATTAATGCTAGCCAACATCGTATCATCGTGAGGTGGGCTTGGTAATAGTGAGTCTCCCATAACCTACTAAGAGTTTCCTCCAAAACTCTCGAATTCCGATGAGGGATATGGAATTTGCCAAAAATAGTGGGTGGTGCTATTATGATTTAAAGACCCGAATCAAATAGCTTAAAATTAATCATTTATATTCGTTATGTATTTATTTACCAATATATTTGCACATGCTATCCAAAACTTGACAAAGAAAAGCCGAACTCTTTAGTTTCCGAACTTGGTACCATAATTCCATAGATTGTCTTGAATGGATTGTAAAGGTGCCTAAGTAGTCTCATCCTCACAATCTTCCTATTGATAATGTATCAATGGAAGAACATGTTAGATAAGTCTATCATGAAAAGGACAACAATTTTAATGTCATAATTCTTCAAATACAAATTGTTGTATGAAGAAATAAGAGTTGCTTTGAACAACCCTTAATCAACGCAAACACTAAGTGCTTGTCTCTTTGTTACATGAACAAGGAACTTGAGAAGAAAGCACAAAGGCATGGACACTTTATGTGCCATGATTCTTCACTTACAAATCGTTGTATGAAGAAATGAGAGTTGCCTTAAACAACTCTTGAACGTTTGTAATTATGTTTAGAACATAATGGTTGGTTGACAAAAATAGTCCATCAACATGGACTTATGATGATTTTGAATCATTGAAGGTTGAAATGTTAAAACACTTAACGAGACGGAAACTAGACAAGGACTTCACCTTTGTGTCCCTATCTTAATGGTTCACTAAGTTTATTGTAAACTATATAGTGAACAATAACCACACGCTCTCCAAATCGTTTGATGTGTAAAACACAATTGAAATAAGTTTCAAGAAAGATAGTGGGAGTTTAGGGACCATGACTATTGTAGTCAAAGGAGAAGTTAAATGAAGAAGACAAAATAACTCCAAGGGAACAAACTTTCTTTATGAAAGGATGGACATTGGAAGGGGTATTTGCAAGAAATGTCTTGCAAGTGTCAAGAACACACCTTTTTCAAGGTGTTGTAAAATGTTCTTGAATTGTTCAAAACAGTTGGTTCTTCTACTTGAATGCTTGATTCTGTATTAGTAACTATGTTTTACAAATCGTTGTAAAAGTGTGCTAATAAGAAGTAGAAGATTTATGAGAGAAGAGAGAGTACTTCACATTCGGAAAGTGAATAAAATATAGATCTCTGCGAAAGCGGATTGTACTTACTTCCTCATATGAACTACCGAATAAGAATGATTAGATTATTATAATCTAATTAATTGTCTCTATAGTAGAGATAATGTGGTAGTATTAATTGTTTAGAATAAAACGATGCTTAAAATCCAAAAGGTTGCAAGGTAGTGACTAATCCCAACTAAGTTGTGATACCTCTAAAACATAAATTATGAGTTGGTCATGGGTGGATGCTTTGGATCGTTAGATCCGGATCCAATACCTTCTTGTTAAAATTGTATAGAGGCGAAATGTTCGAATCTTTATTCTTTTGGAAAGAAGAAAGAATCACAAAGTTGTTGAGGTTAATTCACTTAGATGTTAGTGGCACTAGTCCACAACATAATACTACTCATGTTATATGACATTCACCGAAGATCACTCTCGGTTGGACTATAGTTTACTTTGAATAAACACAAGTCCGAATACTTTGCAAAAGGTTTCAAAGAATTCAAGAAATGTAAGTTGATGAGTAAGACGTCTAAAGTATTTAACTCCTTAGATTTGATCCAAGGAAAGATAACACTTTAGATGAGTTTCCTTGAAAGATATCAAGGAAAGTAGCATCACAAGATAATGAATTTCTCCATTAGGAGAAGAACGAACTTGAATAAAGACTTAGTTCGTTGGTTATTATCTATTACCAATGTATAGGATATATACTTCTAAAAACAATATGATTGTCAATTAGAAGAGCTTCCAAAATTTTCATGACTCCATAAGATGTAGTTGGAAAGAAAGACAAATCTTAAGTATGTTAAGATTTGGGGTTGTGTGCTAAAAAGCAATATTTGATTGATAATAATCTTGTGGGATATCCTTAAATTAGCTTTTGGATATCGCTTCTATAAACCAACTAACAAATGTTGTTTTGTTGGGTAGTTCATTGTAATCCTACAATATGATTTGCCTAAAGGCAAATGAACGAGACATAGAACTCAAAGAATGTGTTCTTTGAGAGACAAGATAGTAATCAACAAATATAACAACCTAGTTCCTATACCACAAGCTCCAAGGTAGTCAAGAAGGATTTATAAACCGTCTTAGTTGAATGGTTTGAACTTTATGACTATGTCATAGAGTTGCACCTCTTAATTCGAAAGAAATAAGAATGAAAATCCTTAAGACTACATTAAGTGTGTATATACGATATATACTCAAGGAAATGGTAAATTACCATTTGACCCGAATTAATGAAACCTTAATAGCTAATTGGTAGCTTAAGGTGACTACAATCAAAGAGAATGGTTGACTTTGAATAAACCATCTTTGATATAGTCTTGGTTTTAATTAATTCGAGGATTGCTAGCTACAACTAAATGGTGATTTAATGTTTGGACATAATATGGGTTTCCATAACCATTATTAAGATAGTCTTGATAATGTATGTCTAAAACTATAAATCACAAGACATGTAAGTTGTAGAGATCCATCCATCATGGATCTTAGCAAGCTAGTGGGAGCTACAACCGTCATATGAAAGATCAAATCGTTTGATTTCTCATAAAGGTGTAAATGAATCTTTTGTTTACAAAAGATTAGTGGGAGTTAATCATGTTCCTAAACTTAAATATATATATGATATATTAATTTTGGAAATGAAAAGGAATACTTCTTCGTTAAAGTAATGACTTTAAACATTCTATAAACGATAGAATATATATATGGGAGATATAGTCTATGTATATGGGATTGAAATCTATAATGATGTATTTCAAGATATAATTGGATTATATCAATCCCTAAAATAGACAAGAGATGCTAGGAAGTTTTTTCATATGATGATAAACTTCAATAAGAATGACAATTCTAGTGAGACTAGGAAATTGTTCTTCTCAAAGGGAATGTACCCTTTGACTCCCAAAGTAATAATGCGTAAATAGAATCCTTTATGCATACGCACAAAGGTGATTTATGTATTTCATATTGTATGAAAACATTGATATGAGTTGTACCTAGAACGGTACAAAACGATATCAGTGCAAGCCCAGGATCAGAACCATGGCAACTGTCAAGTGAGTCCTTAAGTATTTAAGAAATACTAAAGGATAGATTTCTCAATAATTGAGGAAGAATCAGAGTAACGTAATGGAAGCGTAAATGTATTAGATTATGAATCTAATCCATCATTGGATGTTTCTTCATGAAGAGATAAACAGATATCTCTTTATTATGACTAAAGAGATATTTGGATGGAAACATTAAAGTAATGACTTTAGTGTGTTCCATTATGAATGCAAAATATATTGCCATATAGAAGCTTACAACAATGTTGTTTGGATGGGAAAGTTCATTTATAAACTCTCTATTCGGTTCCAACCAGAAAGTGTATGACACTAATGGGGCGATAGCTCAAGCCAGGGAATCAAGGTCTCATCAAGGTCCGAACTCATATGAGAGACTAAACCACATGATTGGGAATTATGTATAATGGTGACATCGTTATTCTCAAGGTTGCTTTTATGGATAACATATAGATATCCATTGTCTAGGCCTACTATTAAGCCATTTTTGAAATGACTACAGAAGCGGTATCATCACTGATGACCAAGCTGATTGGCTCTAGTGCAAGTGGGAGATTGTTGGAAATGTGCCCTAAAACCAATCATATGATGATACTTTACGGACATTTCACATGATTAAACTAATCTAGTTTAATATCAAGGGCAAAGATTATTGTTTGAGCGGTTTCATATAAATGTTATATGCTTAAACGATAAAGTCCAAGGAATATGTGATTGGGAGAATGCAATCTAAAAGAAGTTAGATTCATGAGACCATTCTTTCGTAGACACATCCTAAACGTTCCTGATCATAGGATTGCCAATTGGGCATTGATAGTCCGTTAAGATCAGTACGTGCTATGTCTTCTCTCAGGGAGAGTGACTAGTCTCGAGTCATTGGTGTGAGTGACACCAAGACAAGTACGTAGGTGCTCAATAGAGAATGAGTTCACTGAACACGATCAACGACGAGTTCTCATATTCATGTCACGTGAGGACTCATGGTTAGGATAATGCAAATTAGTCCTTTGACCTGAGGCATCATAGTTGTCTTGTGGTTAGGTCTTTGATCTTTGATCGTGTCAAATGGCATTCCTTTGGAGTGTCCACGGCATGGTTGGGGTCAAGCTATCTAGTCACGGAGACAAGTGAATGCGCAACAAGGGATCTCTAACCTTCAAACCGTTGAGGGAGAATACTCTATGATATGATTTAGAATCTCTGGCCAGAGTATGAATGAGATGTTGGAATGCGTTCCAGATCACATTCAAAGTAATCATATAAGTGCGAGATTCACATTAGATAGTAGACATGAATAAACTATCAAGCCAAACAATGTGGTCAAGAGTATTGAATTAGAGAAGAACCGTATTGCATTTGTAATCCTAAACTGAATAGGTTCTCTACCTCTTCTGATTAGCTTGGGTAACCATGATATGCTGCTAGGTGTCACTCATGGTTTGTGGAAGCCCTAAACGTGTGTAAACACTAAAGGGAGAATTGAAAGAAGTTTCAATTCACAATCGATTTAAAAGAGTTTGAATCGCCCACTGCCTCGCTAAAAGGAACCTAATGGATCGTACACCGTGTAAGGTAAAGATTGAAGATTCAACGGAGATGAGTAAGAATAATTAAATGGTTTAATTATTTATGGCAAGGATTAATTAATATGTTAATTAATCAAACGAATAAGTTCGTTAAAGACCTCGGGATAGTTTTGGACCTTAAGGCCCAATGGGCTTCGAACGTCGAGTCCATTAACTTAAGTTGTATGACAACTTAATGAATAATGATTCACAAAGGCCCAAAGAGCCCAATTAATCCCTAAGGCCGGCCAACTAATGAAGGGTAGCAAACTTGGACTTATTTACAAGTTTGCCACTCAAATGAATTAAGGTATAAATTTGACTTTATAGCCAAAATTCATTTAGGGCTTTCTTTTGGGGAAATTGGAGAAAACACAACTCCTTTCTCTCTAGAAATGGTCGGCCCCCTTGGAGGGATTATCTAGCAATCATACTCCTCCGAGGTCACTCATATCTTCTCCAATCTAACCTTGGTGTAGAATCTTAGAGGTTCCCAATTTTGGGAACTTGGAGAAACCTCTTCATCCATCCAAATCCATAGATTTAAGATGCAAGGAATGAAGGCCCTCTCTTTGGGTGATTAGCCTTTGCTTAAGCAAAGAGGAATCTACAAAGGTATAAATCTCAACTCACTTTGTTTTGAGTTGTTTAAAGGTTCACCAATCTACTAGGCTTTGAACATTCATGGGTAATGTTTTGTTTTTAAGTATATGCAAGCATGATTCCGCCTTTAATTTGTTAATTGCATGCTAATGATATTGCTTAAATGAACATGTTTCTCTAAAATAATCCTTCAAAAACAGCGCTCCACATCCTTCCTACACCCCTTCCTTTTGATATCTTACAAAGTGCTTTTCTTTTTCACTTTGTGAACGTGACATTGTTTTGACAAACGACATCTACCTTGGGTAAATGCCATCTGCTATGTAGTATGCTCCGTCGTACTTATGTCCATTGATCCAATATATGACTTTTTATGCTTTTTCTTGTAGCACCTTGTCGAATAATGGAGATTGGTCAAGACATTAAGGTCCTTTTGAGCTCCTAGAACACCAAAAGAAACATGCCAAATTCATATATCAAATGATGCCGCTACTTCCAAAATGATACTTTTGGCTCATTTTCTATCGCCATAAGCTTATTGCCACACACTCTGACAGTTTTTGCAAGTCCAGTGCATATAGTCTATGCTTCCAATCATGCCAGGTAAGCCTTGCATCTCACCCTTCTTCAGAAGCCTTTGCAGGTCTATTGTTGTGGGTTTCCGAAGGTATTCATTGGTATAAAGGGCTTCAGTTGTGTAGCAAAACCTCATCAGGCACTTTAGAACAGTTGATTTGTACATCTTCGTTATCTCATCCACTTGATCTACAAATGCTCTATATGCAAGCATCCGTAATGTAGCAGTAATTTTTTGCTTAGGAAGAAGACCTACAACATGAAAAGCATCCCATGTCTTTTCATTTGCCCTTGTTCCTTGATAGTTATAGTATGTGTAAATAAGGATTGTTCTAGGCCGGGGATTAATAGGGATGCTAATCTACACAAATTTACCTCAAAAACACAAAACTAGACTCTAATGACTCAAAACTGACCAGACTGACTCAAAACAAGAACTAAAGGGTGATTTGGACGAGTTCTAGACTTAGCTTGACTCAAAAAGACTAACGAGGGACAGGATTAAATGAATTTTAACTAAACTAACACAACACAATGTCGAAGGGGGGGTTTGGTTTGGACGAAATTTAAAACTAAAGCTAAGTAACTTGCAGAACACAAACTAATTGATATTAAATTGGGGTGAATGAAAAGGTGAAAGGCTAGCTAGAGGATCATTCTCCACACATAAACATATACATACAAATCGATTTCTAGTTATTATTCTTGTATGCCATGAATGACAATGCCCCAAGTTAATCGTGAACTGCACAAATTAACCCTCCGATTTTCCTAAATTCATTTAATTGGACTCAGCGACGCAATCAAATTATTCTTATCAAGTTCCTTATATGAACTACATGATAGAGATACATATCAAAGATCATTAAGTTCTATGAAAATCATAAGCATTGACATGACATTTGTAACTATGAAAAGCATGATACTTCTGCCAGGAATTTACTTAACGCAATCATGACTAGTGACTTTCACTACTTGTGAGTATAAGTTCATAACGATTAGGTGAAATTCCCTTATATTCTAGCATCAAATCCCTACATGCAAACTAAGTGGGCCCCCTTAATAAACATACAAGAATAAGTTATCTATAAAACAGATAAGTAAATTACATTCAGGTTTTACAAAACAATAACTGGAGGAAATCAATTCATATAAAACATATGTCCATGGCTTCGAATTCACCCCTAGCCAAAAAGAAACTCAGCCACTCATGTTCATAATAATTGAAAAGAAATATAAAATAAACATTGAAACTAAATAAAGGATAAAAGAACTTTGGAAGTCTCCAAGGTTTGAATGCAAATTGTTGCACAAGACTTGGGACTGCATGGCACAAGTTCTCCTTCTCCTTCTTGCAGGTCACGGCACACCTTAAATTCTCCTTGAAAATTCTCAAAACCTGCGGCACAAAATTCCGCTCTGAAGGCTACAACACACTTGTATTTATAGGGCTATGTGTGGCTGAAACCAAGGAGGAGAAGGATTATGTTGTTTGAATGGATTAGGACTCCATGAATTAGATGGGAATGATTTAAAATAGGATAAGGACTCCTTTGTCTGCTGGAGATAAGTTTAGATAATGTTGGATTAAATAGGATAATGTTTGGATAATGTTGGTTAGGATAAGATAAGACTAGATAAGATAAGATAGAATTGGATAAGGTTGGATAAGATAATGTTTTTCCTTGTCTTCCAAGCTTCAATTCTGATTTCTCTAGATCTTAGCACATGTTTCACACATATTAAACACCTTCTAAACCTTAAAAACGTCCATCCCACTTGTTATCCATTCCAAGTCCAAAACTGCTCCAAAACTGCTACAATAATATGAAAATAAACTAAATCACTATAATAAATGGAAATTAACTAAGTAAATGCAAAGAAATAAGATAACAAAGTCGCATAAATATACCCCTATCATTCCTACTTGCAAGACAAGGATAAAGAAAGTAATCAGTCGGAACCTCCAATCAAACTTCCGATCTGGAACTGATTGCCTGGTTGTTTACCTTGCATTGCTTTCGAGTACTCATTGTCAACTGTTGTTAGGTCTCGAATTTCCTCAGCAAATATATCATAATAGTTATTTTGATGTTGGCTTTTTACACTGAAGCTGCCAAGCATGGATGAGTCGCTGAGAAGTGATGTTCTGATGGACCATTCAAATGCAAAGGTTTTGCACCACTTTTGTTATGAAAAGGTTTAAAGCAGAAGGATCAATGATGAAGCTCAGCATCATTGCTCTAATTGAAGACCTTGAGAAGCTTCAACTGACTTTCTTTGGCACTGTCGCCCAAGAGCAAAGCCTCGCCGAGCAACACCATCAAATCGCCACAACTGCCAGGGAACTCTCATCTTCCTTGCTCGGATTCTCCGACCCCGTTTAAGATCAAGCCTGTGGAAAGTAAGTTCAGACCTTTGGAGGAAACTAGAAAACCCTCAAACCCAGTTCAAGAATAAGCATGTGGAAAGTCAACAAGTACAACAAACATGTGCTGATTCATCCGTTACTTCTTCAAAAGCAAAAGTATCTCATATCATCTCTTCTCCCTATCATTTTCTTTGTCCTTGTTGCTGTCTGCCAGACAAGAAGAAAGAGAACAATCAGACGAAACCCGAAATCAAACTTTTGATATAGAACTGATTGCTTGGAACTCGTTTCCCTGATTGTTTACCTTGTTTGTCACTTCTTTCAACAGCTCTCCTCGCTCAGAAACTTAGGGGACTCCTACCATATGGTTTGTAACGCACTTGACCAAACCAGAAACAACAAGTAAGCTTCAAGTGAAAATGATACATTAACTTGTGCGTCAACATCAGTTAAAGATACCACCTTGGATGAAGGATAAGTACTTCCAGAGAAAATGCCACATCTGCCTGGGGAAAAACTAGAGAGCATACCACTTCTACCTATGGTACAAATAAGGCAAGTGAAAATGATACCACACTTCAGTACTTAGAAGTTTTGTGATTACTTAGTGGCTTGGATCTTGCAAGTCCCCAACCAATGAGCTTCCCTTACTCGGGAACTGAGGGGAGCATTGTTTGTACCATACTTGACCAATCCCGACACTACTGAGCACCAGTCAATATTATAACTTCAAGGACCCACAAGAGTTTTCCTCAAACCAGGAGGCCAATCACAAAGTTACACGTGTCAATGTCAGAGGCCAATCAGAGTGTGACACATGTCAATGTCACAGTGTGACACGTGTCAACATCAGAGGCTAATCACAGCACGAGACGTGTCAATGTCATAATAAAGCTAGAAACTCTTTTCTATAAAAGGAGATCATTCTTCCACAATGATCCCTAGTGTCATTTGTACTAAACTATTCACTAGAACTCACTAAAGGATAACTTAAACCAATGTATTTGTGTAAAACTTTCAAAATAATGAGAACTCCTCTACTTCATGGACATAGCCAATGTGGGTGAACCACGTACATCCTGTGTTTGCTTCCCTATCTCTGCCCATTTATATATTTATCCACATTAGTGACCGAAGCAATCCAGCAAAGATCACAAACTTGACACTTTCTATTGTACCAAAGTCCTCATTGATTTTGTGCATTAACTGATGCGATGAATAAGCAAACACAAGTATTGACGAGGCATTCGTAACTATGAAAAGCATGATACTCTTGCCAAGAATTCACTTAACACGATTGTGGATAGCAACCTTCACTACTCATGAATATAAGTTCATAACGATTAGGTGAAATTTCCTTATATTCTAGCATCAAACTTATGCATGAAAACTAAGCGTGCACTCTTAATTAACATACACAAATAAGTTATCAATCAAATAGTTAAGCGAATTGAAATCACAAATTATTAAAGCACAACCAAAAGTAATTAATTCATAATGCAAATGTAATCATGGCTTTGAATCCCCCCTAGCAAAAGAGGGGGTTTAGTTCCTCATAATTGTAAAACAAAGGTAAATAGATTTATACATTGAAAATAAAAGAAAGAAAACACCTAAATGCTCCAACGATCCTCATTGAGTGGCAAGCACGTCCAAGCACTTTCCTTCCCTTCCTTTTCTATGGCACAAGGGGTGGTTGTGGGTTGAATGTTTGGTTGTATGGAGGAATGGATATAGGGGGATGTATGGTGGTGTTTAGGACGGGTAGGTAGGGGTGTGGCAATGGTGTTTATGGGCAGATTTTTGTGGAGGATTTTAGGGAATAAGTGCGGCTGTTTTTGGAGAGAATGAATGGATGTGTAGAAGGAAGTTGTTGTATGAATTGGTGTGTTTTAAGCCTTGCAAGAAGGCCTATTTATAGGTGCTTAAAAGTAAAGAACCACACAAGTTGTTTTAATAAACAATACAAAGCAAGAATTAATCATCAAAAACAGCTAGCACACATGCATCTTTGCAGAAATTTCATGATGAAACAACTTGCATTCATCCTCCTTGGTCCATGCCTTTGGTCCCTCTTGGTCTTCTCATGATGAATCAGCTAGTACACTTGCAAAACAGCTAGCACACTTGTATTTCATGATTAAATAAGCTAGCACACTTGCAAAACATGATTACCCATCCATGCCGTGGGGTTTCCTTGCAAAAACAACTTGCACACTTGTGTTTTCATGATTAAAACAGCTAGCAACACACATGCTTGGTCTTTGCAAGGTATCTTCTTCATTTTGATCAGATTTTAGCATGTGTTTGAAGCCCTTTCATGCACCAAAACGTCCATCCTTTATGCTCCCCATGCATGCAATCCATTCCACCCCAAAATAGCTCCAAATTGCACCAAAATGCACTTCTTTGCTAACTTTGTTATTAAAACCTATAAACACACGAAAATAGCTTAAAACATTCTAATAAGATGAAACTAATTAAGTAAATGCAAGGAAACAAACTAATAAAGTCACATAAATATGTTCCTATCATTAACAAGGTGGTAAATTGTAATTTACCCTTTACAGTAATAAGAGAGAGAAGAAATCTTTCTCCTCTAAGGAATACAAGCCCTAATCGGAAAGAATAACTAGAATCAAATCAAATCTAGGATTTACACAATCACACTTAATAAGAAGTTTAAAACATTTGGTAGATTAAAAAAAATGCATTTTGTTAAAATTATGAGTCCAGAACAGTAGAGCAAAAACAGGTATACCCTTGCTTCTTAAAATAGCGATTTTTTCACAGGACAGAACCCCAAACCAGCCTTGAGAATTTTAAATTTGTGGCTTTATTTTTTATTTTTAACAAACGATAGCATCTATGCTTAGGTGTGGGAGAGTGGGCTAAGCCTTACAATAGGTTTTCCAAAATAATATGTTTCAACTTCCCATTTGGCGATAATCAAACCTAAGATCTCTCACTTACAAATAAAGAATAATACCATTAGACCAAAATACTAAGTAGCAAATTTGTGGCGTTATTAAAATATTAATTTAACTAGTTCGTCATTATCATTAAAAAAATGACTTGTATTTATGTTATAATATTTAATTAGTCTCATCAAAAATAGTCCTTATAATACTTTCATAAAAAAAAAATTCATTAATTTGTTAAAATTTTACATACAATTATATAAAAAAAATGTATTTAAAACTTGTGGTACATTTGAAAATAAACATACGGATCTTGGTACATTTAGATTCTAAATGTAACAATATAATCAACCATAATATAATCAAACGTACCTTTAATAAAATTGTAGAAAAAAAAAGTTTAGTCAAATTCTTTAAATGAACAAATGTTTAATCAACTAAATTGAAAAACAAGGCACTTATATCAAAACGCTCCCTAAATTTCTAATTATCCTCTCCTACCCACTTTCATCAATGGGGAATCAATAAACACTGGGCACGCCATCTATCGTAATATTGCTCAATTGATTAAACATTTTGTGTTCAAAGGTTTTCTTTTGGAGTTTTAAATGATTGTTATAACCTACACGTAGAAAGAGACGTCTACAGCTTTAAATTCGCTACGTGCTTTTTCTTGTTTGAATGTTATGTTTATTAGTCTTTGTGTGTGATTCATGAATTTGGATGTTTTTTCATTATTGAATTCATGAGTTTTATAAGTATAATTAGTTAAAATTACCAACATTTTCAACTTGGGATGTACTTTATTCTATGTTAGTAAGCAGATAATTTATCGGAACTAAACTAATACTCATAACTTGCATTCTTATATAAGAAGTAAACATTTCATTAGAGATTTAGTACACATGTATTTTTCAAGTGAAATGTGTTCGTCTATTCATTATCTCGAAATCATAGAGTGAATGAGAAATTGAACCTCAGTCTCTACTCTCTAGTCAGCATCAATTGGTAAAGGAGTCTTGCATATTGACTATGGGTTTGGGCCTGTGGGTCTAGCCTGTGAAGGGGGATTGTTTTGGGTGGAAATTATGTTAACCATCTTGTACCTTAGTCAACGTTTTTTTCTTGTGACATATTCAATTTAAACCTCTTGTGATTAGAATATTGCAACTCGACATATGGTTTGGGGCAGACTAGGCCGACTATTAGCATAAACATCTGGTAATGGTTCCATAAGGTCGAATATGTATTACGTGTAATGGGGTTTATACTTTATAGTGAACCAACCCATTAATACTTGCATATCTCAAAGCAAGAAAATCCGATCGTCACAAGTCCCTAGTGGTGATGAGGATGAATTCCCGTCCATTTCCTTGTATCTGAGAAGAGCTGTCAGATTAATAGGAAGGAAGCTTAATCAGAATGAAATGAATTTGTTTGGATCCGATTTTACACCATTGGCCCGAGCAATCTAGGCCGTTAAGTGAGCGTAGTTCCCGACCATCGGATGGAGCAGTGAGGATAATTTTGTTATTAAAAAATAATATTATAGTTTTATCATAATATTCATCTTTTACTAATGATTTATCTTGACATTTTTTTTATGAAAATCCCGAATAATCATCGAAAATAATGGAGCGGCATATCCTAGATTGGGATAATTATTAGGGTGGAAATATATTCTAATAATTAGCACATTTTGGCAATGGGTAAGCACGGCATGGGACAAGGATTTTAAGCTTTAGTAGTGCATGTACTTGGACGTGAAGAAAGGTGTAAACATTGAATGGTTGTTTCAGAATGCTATGGGAAGAGTTTCAGTAGTGTACAAATTGATTTGACACATGGCTATCATGAGTGGCAGACAAGGGTCAAGATTAACATCAAATCCAATGACCAATATAAGGATGATTATCATGAATTTTTCGAATGAGGTGATTATCTTCAAGAGAATTCAATTGGGGTCGGCAAAGAATACTTCACGAAAAGCATATGCATATCTAATCCTATAAACACAAGACACCATGCATCATACCGGAGACCTCCAACTCAACACACAAATCTGCCCTACGTAATTTCTCGCTCTACACGAAACTTCTCAACACCCTTGAGATTTTTCTTTTCTTTTTCGCCTTCACACCTTCAGTTTGGATAAACGGGCACTGTGAAGGTAACCGGTAAACATCTTCAGTTTGGATAAACAGAACTGTTGCCGTAGAACCAGCAGTCGGTGAAGCACCTTCAGTTTGGATAAACAGCACTGCGACAGGGTCGACTGGTTATCTATTCAAGTCTCGGCCGACGAGGGTTTTCGGATCCCCGTCGATAGAGGTCATCTCACCAGCCATCTCGGCGAAGTGAGGTGTTACTAATACTTAGGCTTGGTGCCTCGACGCCAAGTTGTTTTATGATCGTATATTCACAAATGAGTTTCAGAGTTCGGCACTTGGACGGCCGAACCACGTTCATTATCAAGACCTTCATCTGCTTTGAGTATTTGTGCCCCTATACTCTAGTATCGATTCGGCGTGGTTTCACCTTTACAAATACGGTGACAGTGGCCGAATCGGACGACGACGAACCGTGAACTTTGTAATTGGTAGCCCTGTCTTCAGGCTTGAGGACCCAGAGGCCGAGACGTGTTCCTTTCTCGGCCGCAGTTGCAAGACACAGAAGTCAGCCGCGCGCATCCATACAACATCAATACATTTTTACTCATCGGTTGAGCTCGGCTGACAAGTTGGCACACCCCGCACACATTTGAAGGACATAGTTAGCTTACTAATTACTCGGCATGCGCGCCACGTAGGCTAGGTGATTTTTGTAGTCAACAGAATTAAATTTTGATTTTATGATCGATTCGGCATTGCTGTCGTGGCATCGTGTATTCAATACGAAGTCTATAATGGAGTAACTTAGTTTAAGATCAACAACGCTATTTTTATCATCTAGTTGTCTAATCAAAACCGTTCTAACATGTGTGACCAGTTCTATTGCACAGGGCTCCAAAATTTTGGGCTCCCCAAAAAAAAAATTATTGAATATAATAATATGTAAAATAATATTATATGAATAAAATACTAATCAAATCAATACATATATATATCTAATGGGCCCAAAAGTCATGAGAATATCGTGTAAAAGCGGAGAAACCTACCGAGGCAAACAGTTCATGTCAGAGACTCAGAGTCCACATTTCTTTTCTCACGCCAAAGTCTCATTGCTACTTCCCACTTTTCTTCTTTCACACCAGAGTCCCAGACGTCAGAATCCCAGATGCGGTCGCTAGTGTCCCACTCCACTTCCTTTTTCTCTTTGTTCCATTGTTCTTTTTCCCACAAATTATTAAACCCTAATTTATAAATGAAAAAATTAGTATATGATCCCCAGTTTCTAATGTTCATTGATTAAGACCTTATCAGTTTTCAGATTTTGATCAACGTCCCTAGCATTAGTATATTAATGAATTACATGTCAGTTACATAATTTTTTAAAATAAAAATTAGTAATTGATTTAGAGTTATAATGCTCACACCCTTAAATGTACCCATTCTTTTCTCTTTTTTTGAGGGAAAAGTACATTATTCATTGCACATACCCATACTTAAACATACCAATTTGTTATATGAAAAATGTACCCTTTTTATATAAAATTCATTCTATCATTTCTCTAGTCCATTTTTTAAACTTATACGGGCACATTCTATTTCATTTATTTGAGAATGTATCTATGTCAAGTTTATTTGAGAATGTATCTATTTCATTTTTTTGTGTTTTTGAAAAATGTATCCATATTTTGGTACAATAATATTTTGGTTAGTTTTGATGAACGTATCAATGTGTGTGTGAGTGTATATATATATATGCCCAATATATTGGAGAGTATAATTTATCTTTAATATTTTTTTAATCGCATAAATTATGGATTTTATATAAAATCTCATTAATATAAATAACTACAAATTTTATTTTTAATTTTATAATCTACATAGAAATACAATTTAACATTAATGTCAATGACTTCGATCAAAAAATGAAAACCACAAAGGTTTTAGTCAAAGAATATTGGTATTTAGGGACTGCATCCAGAGTCTCCCTTTATAAAATTATGAAATTGAAGAGAAACTTCTGAATCATGAAGACAATTTAATTGATCTGAGTGATGTAGACTTCATAAGATATTTACTAATTTAAGTATATTAACTTGTAATTTGAAGATTTAGGTATTTTTCATCTATAATAAAAACAAATTCTTTTGTACTTTTCAGGGCAAAATCAAAAGAAGAGCAGTCACAAAAAATCACTAAACGCACACGTATTGCGGACTATTAGGTTTCATTGTTCATACTTACTATAATTTTATTGTGATTTTGTAGCAAAGAATGCACGAAGAGCCATCTTTAAGTGAAACTTTAGTGCTAGACTTTTTTAAGTTTTGTTTATTTGGTTTCTTTAGATTGAACTTTTTGTTAGTTATTACTACTATGGTTATTTTGTAGCCTTCGTTACATTTAATAATATTTTGTTGAGTTTTAAAGTTTATCTCGATATTGCTTTTTAGCATCAATACATTGTTTAATTCATTTAAGATGTCTTATAAGAAGGGCCTCTTTTATGAATTTCGCACAGGGCCCTGAAATCTCAGAGACAGCCATGTGTATAATCATTTATACCATATCTCTAATAGAGATATGACTCACATGCAGTAGAGAACCCTGCCTCTATTAGGGAAATGATACAAAAGATGGTACAAGTAGATAGTTAGTGTAACACTACTCTTTTAAGATTGAAACAATGTAACATCAGGACCAAAAAGTCATTTCGTTAAAATATCAGCCACATGTTCTTGTGTTGGAACATATTGACTTCCCTCCCCTTGTCTATAGCAGTTGTACATGGGATCAAGTAATTACTCTTTCATTGCAAATACAAAGACATCATTAATACTTATTCTAGAAGAGCAAAGAGTGTTTATAGATCATCAACTACGTATGACTGCATTATGCTTTCGTCCTTATCTGGATTACTCTCATGCTTTAATTAATTATTTGTTTATTGTCCGAGTCAGCTCATGGAGACGAAGGAGAAGCATGTGTTACATGAAGTCATCCAACATTATGTGTGGGAGAGTCCTATATATATTGTGGTTTTGTACTTAGCTAGGCAAGCTAGCTAGAGACGTAGCAATCATGAATAAGGCTAGTCTTGTTCAGTGCTCGGCAAACTACATACCCTTGTCACCTATAAGCTTCTTAGAGCGAGCTGCTGTTGTCCATGGCGATAAGATTTCGATTGTTCACGGTGGAGTGAGATTTTCATGGCAGCAGACGCTTGAAAGATGTCTCAAGGTCGCCTCAGCTTTCGTCCACTTAGGCATATCTCGCCATGATGTTGTAAGTAGCAATATACAATCTTTTATGAACATGAGTTATGAGTATATAGGGATTTCACTGTATTTTTAGTTTCAAAAATTGTCATACTAATTTGTATATGGTTTTAGTATTAAAGTATAAATTTTGGATGTTATGTACAAATATATATTATCTTTATGTGAGTATCTCACTATTCATTTAGTAAGAAGAAAAATTTATTTTGTTATAAGTAGCGCTTGCTTTTTCAACACAAACTTGTACCTCGAGGTCTTCTAACAATTAAGATCACATTACATTTTGTTTTGAGTTTCATGGAAATTTGATCACCATTAGCCATGGCGATGGAGATCGATCTAACTTGCTAGCTAGCTCACGGCTAGCTGGTCACCAACGACTCCGACTGTAGTAAGTCAAGAATTATTGGTTTTCATTTAGTATTAATATTGACTCGACGACGGACTCAATATTATAAGACAAAAATTACTTAATCAATTTTGTAAGTCAATGGTGGTCATTTTTTGTGAGTCAATGGTGCCGAATGACCAAGTCGCAACTTGATCATGCATCTTGGCGTGGATGCTGGGTCAAATGGACAAATGCCCATGAGGAACCATGATCGTGGAACCACCAAAGTAACATGCATGGTGAATCATCTGCCAATCAATGCATAACACGACTTTCATCTATATTTTTTTTAAAGCTTTTTAGAACTCGTTTGGATGTGATTTTAAAATAACTGAAACACTTTTGGAGAAAATATTTTTGAAACCAATCCTTAAGCAAAATACAAGTAAATTCTGAAGAAAAAAAACACTTTAAGTGCTTTTAGAACCCAAAAACATTTTCTCTAAGTCATTTTAAAAGCACATCCAAACGAGTCATTAGTCAAACTAATTTATGAGATTGGCATGACTTTTCACTTTAGTTCCTAATAATAAAAATAGATAGAAGTAATTCCTGAGTTTATCCACCGTAAATTATTTTGGTCTTTCCTATAAAAAATTTGTCAATATCCTTTTTAAATTGTCACGCAAACGACCACGTGACCACCTTTTAAGGGTATTTTCATCAAACCAACTCCCTCACTTAACGAGGATATTGATATATTTTTCACGGAATGACCAAAATGATATATGGTAGACAAACTCAAGGATCCCTTCTATTGAATTTCGTTGTACCAAAGGAAAGAGTTATACCCATCTCAAAAACAATTTTGACTAAAAAGCTTTTTCTTTTCTTTTTTTTAAATAGACACATCCCGTTTGAGTTAATATAAAACACTTTCTAGCTATTAGATTATAAACAACTCTACGCTTATATATGTATGTATGTGTGTGTGTGTGTGTGTGTGTGTGTATACATACACATATATGTACATATATTTCTATTTGTTTCTTGATTGTTCTTTGCTAAGGGTATCTCAAATTTGAAATGAATGTCTCGTATAAATTGCTTTAAAATATGGAGTCTCTTTCTCTCTATTGTCAGATGCCATCATCTTAGGAAGAGTTGCAAAGTCAGCTATCCTGATAAGTAAGTGGTTATAGTTTGTTAAGTTCTTAGTGAGAGACTTTAATGCCCGTTAGAAATTGCTTTTTTGCGCCAACGTTTTTTTTATAAATAAAAAGTTCGTGATAGCTATTAAACTCCATCTAGAATCTTATAATTGTTATGAATATACAGTTATAATATATATATATATATATATATATATATATATATATATATATATAGACATATATATAGAGCTAGTTTTCGTAGTCATTAAAGAATAAGATAGTTGTATTTGATCATGAAGAAATATGAGAAGCAGAAGCTCTCAATTCATCATTTTTCTTTCACTTCTTTCACTTCGACCATTTAGTTCCAATTCAACTACAACCTCAATTTTAATTAATTAATGTTAGGTTAAAAGTTCAATTCAAGTGTGTCGTAGGACGCTAAGTCATTGCATGTAGAGAATTATGTGTAGAATCCTCGTGTACTCACATGTTTTCTTAACATGTACTGATATATGAGAGTTTATGCTCTGTCATTGAAATTGACTCGTGCATGCATAGATGTTTGTCGTGTATCGCTAATTTTATTCCCATTTGTAAATTTAATTTGTGCGTTGTGGGTGTGTTTATTTTCATCTTCCGGACCTTGCTAGGCCGACATAGATAAATAATAGATAAAGACCGTAAACCCTTCCCCTAATTTATTGAGAATAATAATTCAATGGAAACACACACACTTTGAGTCTTGACCAAACCGACTAAAACCCAAAAAGCTTACGTCTGCATGCGATACACGTATTCACGCACTTCCAAAATAATAGGGGTCTCAGACTCTTAGTTCTCAAACTTTCTCTCAAAACCAGTGACATAGTTAGTGGGACATACATAATCAAAACTTCTTTGTATCATATAATAAACCGAATGTGGAGAAAGAAAAATCTCCACTCGTAATCTGTAATAGTTGGAAACAGTCGTAAGCCATTTTAATATATAAGATAATTTAAGATCGTCTTTTTTTTTCCTTGTTAATTAATTTGAAGTGGGATTATGTCAAAAGTTAATCACTTTTGTGTTGATGGGTTCTTAATATTAATGTACACGTTTGAATTGTACTGCAATATTGCATTATAGAGGGTACTACATCAAACTCGAAGTAGTACACAGACCCAAAGTCAACAGAAAAATCTTGCCCATCCTTGTCAATATACACTCTTTGTCTCTGTCTGTCTCCTCACAAGCTTGAAAAGAAGTTGCTTACAGATTCCGGTTTATTAATATAATATTTATTCAAATCATAATCAAGAAAAAAAAAATCTCAATTGTAGAATACACATTTTTTTGTTATCTCTCACATACCAATGATAGAAAAAAATCTGTGCATTACCTTCAAATAATGTGTGTGTGTAACAGTAATTACTAATCATTTAAAATGTTTAAATTTCTTCCCTAACCAGGTTGCAGCTTTTGCACCAAACATTCCAGCACTCTATGAGCTACATTTCAGCATTCCAATGGCAGGAGCAGTCCTTTGTGCACTTAACATTAGGCTACACGCACCCGCATTAGCTTTGATATTACAACAATTGGAAGCCAAAGCCATTCTTGTAGATCATCAATACCTTGAAGTTGTCATACAAGCACTTGACATTTTGTCCCAAACAAACTCCAAATCCAAGCCACCTCTCCTCATTCTAATCCCAGAATTTGACCAATCATCATCATCTTCTCCTACTGGTCTTGATCTTCCATCAGGTGCCCTAAATTACAATGACCTACAGGAATCAGCACAACCCGGTTTTCAGATTCTCAGACCCAACAATGAGTGTGACCCAATTTCAGTGAGTTACACTTCTGGGTCAACAGGTAATCCTAAAGGAGTTGTGTACAGCCACAGAGCGGTGTACCTGAATTCATTGGGAGCAATTTTTCAGAGTGACATGAGAAGAATGCCTGTTTTTCTATGGACGGTCGAAATGTTTCGGTGCAACGGCTGGTGCTTCCCTTGGGCTGTTGCTGCTCTTGGTGGCACCAATATCTGCCTAAGAAGTGTCTCAGCCAAAGCCATTTTTGAAGCAATTGATCTTCACAAGGTAACACATTTATGTGGTGCACCCTCCATATTAAACATTCTAGAAGATGCCTCGAAAAATGATCAAACTAGATTTATAAAATCAAGGGCGGAGATTATTGTTGCTGGTGCATTGCCAGCACCCGAGATTCTGATCAAGGTTAAAGAATTAGGGTTTAATGTGAGCCATGGATATGGCATGACAGAGGCTCTTGGACCGGCAATTGTCACACCATGCAAACCCAAGTTGGAATCTCAGTACAATCTAATGATGGAAGGTGTTGATGTGAAGGATCCGAACAGTATGGAAAGTGTGCCATATGACGGCAAAACAATGGGGGAGATTATGTTAAGAGGCAACACTTTGATGTTGGGATATCTGAAAGACTCAAACCCTAATTATGAAGTTTTCAAGGGTGGATGGTATAGGACTGGTGACCTGGCAGTTAGGCATTCAGGTGGGTACATACAAATGAAAGATAGGGCAAGGGACATTATAAATTCTGGTGGGGAGGTTATAAGCACACTTGAGGTGGAGGCAGTTTTGTTGACTCATCCACAAGTTTTGGAGGCTGCTGTTGTGGGGAAACATGATGAGGTTTTGGGGGAGACTCCTTGTGCTTTTGTGAAGTTGAATGAGGGTTTTGGTGGTGGTGGTGAAGAAATTTGTAAAGAGATTGTGAAGTTTTGTGAGGAGAAATTGCCTATTTTTATGGTTCCACAAGCTTTCGTGTTTGGGGATTTGCCTAATTCTACTGGGAGGGTACAAAAGTTTGTTCTAAAGAAGAAGGCCAATCTTGTGGGAAGCCAAGAATAAGATGCGTAATCTCTTCTATGGGCACTTATAATTGGCAAATAGGTTTGTTGTAGACTCTTTGTTATATATGCATGAACCTTCAAGAATTTGGGATATGAATGATTTGATCTTATTATTTGTTCATATTACTAAGTTTCTTACTTGGAAGTTTTATTTATTGAAATTACGATAGTGGTTCGCTCTACTTGGATATCAGAGATACATTAATGGGTCAATATATGCAAAGCTTTCATTGAGGACTCATACATGAGTAATTTTTTAGAATACTTAGAACTTCGCTATAGAATGGCACTGGCATCAACAAACACAATCAATTTATAATATAAACATTTAAATCATATCGTCGGACGGCAACCAATATATACCAACTGAATAATAGCATCACTTAACGGTGTTTCTGAGCTTCTCATCGTAGAAACCGAATGAGACATTTGATTATTGAGTCATCAAAATTAAATCCTTAAAAGTTAGATAGAAAAAATAAATAAACAAAAATATAGAACAAAGAATGCAAAACACCCAAAATCAACCCAACCCAAACAAAAAAGCAGCAAGGTCCAAGAGGTCGGCTAAAAAGGGTATATACTATAAACCCATAAAATTAAACTTGGTAAATTAGGTTGTGTATCGTGATCTTTCAGCTGTTAGATCTTATAATTGAGCTATTTCTAGGACAAGTATCCTATTAAAAAAATAAAAAGATTCTGAAACCCTCGTTGGCCTATCTAGAGAGTGAGGATCATCGCCAAATTCTCTTTATAAGCATTCTCGGGATTCTTAAATCACATTCATTCATCGTACGTCGTGTAGTTAGAAATCATTGTAATTTTTTTCATTTAAAATTGAATATAAACAATTACGAAAACTGGCCGCACGATGCACGATAAACAGATGTGATTGAAAATCTCCGCAATCCTCACAAGAAAGATCCCGAGAATTCTCTCCTATCTAGAGACCAAGAAATCCTTATTACGAATTATATACATTCATTTGTTTAATATTTATTACGTGATACGAAAAAGAGGTAAATATTATAATATTAGTGACACACAAACTTCCTTGTAGAGAAGTTCTTAGTGTAATCTCAATGAGAGAGGAAAACAATGGTTTATCTGGTAGTAAGAGTTTCGCCATTAATTTTTTCCGTTCTTGATAGTAACAAAAAAAAGAAAACGGGAAATTAGTATGCACCAGCTTTTACTTTCAAGTTTTAATTGATTGTTCTACACCAATGGTCACGTGTATGTACTGGCTTTTCTACCAATGAAGTTTTTTTAGTAACAACAATATGTTGGTCATAAATCAATAACATAACGATTACATAATAATAACACAATGGTGATATAATGAGGACATAATAAAAACTTACCATTTCTACTACCAATGTCAACATATGTTTATTGTATCTAATTGTCCTAAAACTTAAACTTGAGATACAATTGATTGAAGAAGAAAACACTACACACGAGAGCAATACCCAACTCGCACTATATAATTTTTTTTCAATTATATATCAAACTAAATACGCAATGGGACAATAACTAAATATAAAATTAAATACAAGTATATGTTGTGGCCTATATTTAACTAAGGGGTACGGCATGGAGAGAAAGAGAGTAGAGAATAGGCTTGAGGAATTGTGTGTTAATTCCTCACTCTTTGTGCCTTTATTTATAGCGATAAGGACGAGAGAAACTTGCTCTCTAAGTAATATAAAGTCTATCCGGAAAGATCTTCTAGATCCCAAGGGATTCCTAATCTATCTCTACTTAGAATTTACACAATCACAATATGTATTAGAACATATTTCACAACACTCTTCCTTGAGTGCGCAAATACTTAAGTAGATGGTGCATCAGATCTTCAGGCAAATATAGAAGTAGTTGATGAAGTCGTCTCATCTAGTCAGCACAAATAGCGAATACAAGTCTCAAAACAAATAAAAGAAGACATGGGCGGTAAAACTCACAAAACTTGCTACGACAAAACCGAAGGTGGGATAAAAACCCATAGTCAAAAGAGAAAAGTACACAAAGGTATGACCAACCCAGGATGGGTGCCTCGTCAAAACCTAATCAGGTAGCAAAAACCCAGTGGGAAAAATGCTTCTAATCGTAGGGAAAAAGAGTACATTAATGTCAAGTTAGTATACTTCTAGAAACTCCCCCTGAGTTTGACAGTACTTCCAAATGAAACTACAAGCATAGCAAATGAGAAAGTTATGCATACCAATTCCTCGAACAAACTGGAAGGCGGACTTCAGCAATGATGTTATGTAGAGGTCGATAAGGTTGTCTAGTATCGAACTGCTTGACTTCAATCTTTTGAGGCTCATGTTGATGTAGACACAATATGTTTAGTGTTGACTTGTTGGATGTATCATGATTTGGTCAATACATACAGCATTGTCTTCATAGATAGTTGTTGGGACTCAACAATGGATGAAAATCGTAGGGAATTCAAATATGCTCAACAAGAGTTCTCGACCATATCTCTCACGTGATAAGATACAGTGAGTCTTGGAATGATTCAAAGGTTTCACAACAAAAGGTCTATATCATTGACCTCCAAGATATTGAATTGTTCTTTAATGGTAAAGACATAATCATTCGGGAACGTACCTTGTGTGGTTAAATAGATAGTCTGATTCAGCGAATCCCACAAGGTATGCATCATGTGGTAATTTTCCTAAATTAACTCTTATTCGAGAATAATAATGACATCCAAAACACCAATCTTAAATCCAAGAACAAAATAAATTATTCACAAAGTAAACCAAATCTACTTAGGGGGTTCGACCAATATGGCCTTCCATGTCAAATTACGCTCGCCAAATGTGTTAGGTGGAGCAAAATTAGTCTCACAAATTGAGTATGGGAATGGTACTCCTTAATAAAATTGGTAAAAACATAAAAACGTGCATAACCAATGATTTATTCAATCAAAACTGAATTAGATTCTGCAGGGTTGAGGTTCGGGAATACTATCCCTTATTCTTGAAGTTTTAGGTGCTAAGTATCATGCTTCGGGCCTCATACCACATCATGGTAGGTCTGATTCTACCATATATTGTAAAACAAACTCGAAATGGGATTATAAGAGAGATACAAACCCAGACTCGGGTTCGGTAGGCTACAGTCGATGCTGGAGGGGTCTGTTTGGTAGCCTCTGCTGAAGCATAGCATGCATTTTGGTGCATCCTTGCTAAAGCAGGGCACCATCATTTGGTAGACTCTAGTCGAAACTAGGCATATACTTTTGGTACCTCCGAGCCAAATTGCTAGGGTACATTTCTCTCACAAGTGTGGTAGTAATCAGATCTAAGAATTTGGTAAACTTTCGCTCTTTATACTGCTACTTCAGGAGTAATTTAGATATAGAAGGACGAGAAAGATTTTCTTCCTGTCAAAATTCGATCGGATATCAACTTCAGAATTGTATCTATTTATGGACGTAAATGTTTCAATCATGTTTTGCTTCGGGCAAAAATTCAACCAAAGGCCACATGGGGTTGTAAAAAATAAAAATAAAAATAGGCCTAGTGTGGGGTAAGGCTGCAACCACTGTCTTACACGCGCGTGGGCTGCAGAATGCAAGCCTAGTAAGACAAAGGCACAAGGTTGGGCTATGTGGCGTCACGGGCAAAACAAAGTAAAAGTAAACTACAGTGGGCTGGGTTGTTGCAGGCAAACCCTAGGAGAAACCCAGAGGGTTGTTGCTATGGGCCGAAGGAAAAAACGAAGCCCAATTTAGGCTCATACTAGACCAAAGAACACCCATTATTGCTGGGAGTGATCCTCAAAGAGGAAAACCAGCACCGCCGTCTCTAGCGGCTGTGTTTAAGGTCGGGACCATTAGGGAAATTGAGTTCCAATAGAGGGCCACACATGAGTGACGGAAAGGGTTACTCTCAACGCCCAAGAGCTAAAAAAACCACGAGTTCGAAATCAAGATTTCAAAATCCAGTGAGGTTCGAAGGAATCTTGGCTAGGTGTTCGTCGAGGATGACTTCAGGTCGTCGGGCATGGCAGTTATGCCAAGGGTCTTCACTGCATGCGCACTTTTAGGGGTAACGAAGTCAAAACGACGTCATTCTGAGTTCCAAGGGAGCTGCTATGCTCCCACTTGGTTCGCAGCTTGCGAGTCTAGCAGCATAAGTTGATGGCTTAGCGTGCTGGTGGCTCAGGATTTGACAGCTCGACGGCTCCGCTTCAAGCCCCAGTTAACCTGGATTGAATAAACCCTAATTTTAATTCTTTTTTTGTTTTTGTTTTTATTTTCAATTCAATTATATGCATATATAACAATATAATTCATAGTAATATCAATTCACATAATTTAAAATTGTGAATATAATGAATAGACAATTTATGTAGAATCTAAAATTCAAAAAACGTAAAGTTGGGTCATGCATTATAGTGAACATTCATGTTATCAAAGCTTTAAAAATATCTAGATAAAAATCATTGTTTTGGAAGAACCTAATTGCATGATGATATTGATGAATTGGTTTGATGCAAAAAAATTATTTCTTCAATTTCGGCTTCCATCTCCAATGCTTGTATTACGTTCAACATAAGAAAAATAAATTGAATCAGTAAAAGTATATGAATTCAATAAAATCGAAATTTAATCAATTAAAAATAATTGAAACATAATACTCCCCTGATTGAAGACAAATAAATTTTGTTTGGCACAGCGTGAAGAGCGTGCTGATAACGTGTTGTGGCATCTATTTAACTGAGGGGTGCGGCATGGAGAGAAAGAGAGTGGAGAATAGGCTTGAGGAATTGTGCATTAGTTTCCAGTCCTTGTGCCTTTATTTATAGTAATAAGGAGGAGAGAAACTTGTTTTCCAAGTAATATAAAGTCTATTAGGAAAGATCTTCTAGATCTCAATGGATTCCTAATCTATCTCTACTTAGGATTTACACAATCACAATATGTATTAGAAAATATGTTACAGCAGTGTATATATTATTGTTAGCTAAGTCAAATCTTTCTCCAATAAAAGTGCTTAAGAATTTCATTATTAATGAGAAATTTAAAATTATTATAATAATTTAAGAGATTAAAGTGTTTTGAACTTCGAAGGTCCAAGTAAAATCTCAACATTTTATGCACTAAAATGTTAGACCACTGCAAAAACAATCCACTAAACTGTAAACAACCCGTAGTACATATTACCAGATTCCATTTCTTTAATAATGCTACTGTCGAGTATAGTGGAATATATATTTTTGGATCTTTGTACTTTATAATTTGGGTTGATCAGTATTCAGAATCAAACCACAAATTCAACACCATACCCAAGTCAACAGCAGACTCAGTTACTCTCCCCGAACCCAGGTTCAAATCATTATGGCTTTCAGCTCCAACTCTATTTCTATTCCTAATCATCCCCATTTTTTGCTGCAACCCTAGTCTACCAACTCAACTTGTTCGACCCGCCCCCTGCCATTTCAAGAGTTAACTCGATACTTGATCAAGACGGCCCCAACTCAAAACCTTCACATGCTTCAAGGAGCTGAGCGTGTAGGGTTTGCAGTCCTGCCGGGGCTTGAGGACGTGGCTTATGATAAGAGGTCGGGGATTATTTACACGGGATGTGCAGATGGGTGGATGAAGCAAGTCAAGATGAACGAGTCGGAAAGTCCCGAGTTTGCGATAAAGAACCAGGTCAACACGGGCGGCAAACCGCTCGGACACACTTTCGGGCATCACGATGAAGTTCTAATGGCTGATGCCGACAAGGTTAGTCACTAAAATATTGACAACTATCCAAATATGTCTAATCGACTTTCAGTGGTCCCAAGGCCAACTTGAGATAGCTGTAGTAAGCGGGCCCATATATATATATATATATATTAATGTTATAATTTTTGTGTCTTATCAAATAAAAAGTTTACGGACTTTTATTTTTTGAACTTTTGCTTGTAATATTTTGTTAACCTAGTTATAGTTGCTTTAGCTAGTGAAAGAAATTTTTCAAAATTAATGTTGATCGAATCATACCTTCAAATTACTATGTAACAAAAAACATTAAATGAGTTAGCTGTTTTACTAGTTAAAATGAATTGGTTGAAAAATTAGATTATGTAAACTTAATTAGTATATTTGCATCTAAAAGTGCTTGAAGTGTAATATCTAAGCAATGTTTGTATGTTTTTATTCTTTTGATATTAATTTTTAATAATATTTGATGTAGAAATAGACTTTTTCATGTATTTATTGAATTCTTTTTTACACATATCAATATATAAAGGGTCGAAACTTGGAGAACTTTAGGACCCCATTTTGAAGACTTGCTTGAGACCCCCCGAATTGCCTTGATTGGTCTTAATCTTTGTATGAATGGTCTTTAAAAGGTAACTTTAATAGAAAAACATTCCAAATCAGATTACATTCTATGCAACTTAAGAACAAAAAATGATTCACATCATGGTGTGTGTTTTGTTGTACCATATTTGTGTATCACTACATAGCCCACATGAGCTATGTAAAAACTACACCAATGTGGACATAACCCAACTCATGATGAACTACGATATAGCCTTGTATTAACGTGTGTTATGTGGTTTATGGTTGGATCTAAGTTGATCCAAGAGCAACTTGATTTTGTGAATCAAATGTTTCAAAAGCATCTCTTTACTTTAGAGATCGTTTAACCATTTATATATGTCAAACAAATTGACATTTATGATAAATTGATAATAAGCAATATCTTTTTTATTAGCTATCAACTTGTTTCATATGAATGACTAAGTGATTTTTAAATCGAATGAAATTTCTTTAGATATTTAGATGGAGAATCAACGGTTCATAATATAACATTTGCATGGTTAAATGATGCCGCATCACCTTATAACTCCTTCATGTAAGAAGTCAAACAATGTCAATCTAAATGTAATAACGGAGAACACTAATTTTACAAAGCTTTTAAAATTTCAAAGTTTACCCTTTATAAACTAGAATTCTAAAAAATTACAAGTGACAAATAGTGGATTGCCCTAATGAGTAGGGTATTCTTTTCAACCCAATGCTTCTCGTGTTCGAATTCTCCCCTCTCCTAGTGTAGATTAGAGTAGTTTCAACGCTTGTATTTCAGACAAGTGAAAAAGATACAAGTGACTTAACCAGGGCTAAACTAGCAATTCACACAATTTTGAATGAAAAATTTATACTTGAATTTCAAAATAGAATTCTCGTAGTTGGTGGTTAGCTTCACTTCTTTCTTTGAATAATTTTTTAAAATATATAAAATCATTTTTTAACTAACATAATTTAACATTAAAAAATCAATTGATACATATGTGAGGAATTGTCAAGGGGATGGTGTCTACTAATTATATGTTAATAAAAAGAGGTGACTTTCACACCCTTTGTAGCTTCTTACAGATCCCTCTTTACTTATGATTATCAGATTGAATAGAATATCAATCTAAAAAAATGAAAATGTTACAAGTTCATTTTTAAGATATTGTATCCAATGAAGGCATAGTATGTAGTGGATAAAAAGGCAATAGACAAGGTACATCATCTATAGCATAGTATGGAATGTGTTAATTTATGTCCCTTGAGGCTTCCCACACTTCTTGTTAATTTATGTCCCTTGATCTTCTTCAATTCATCTAATCCGACGCCCGAAAATTAAAAATGTGTGAGAGAAGTAAATTGGGGTGTGTGAATATCACACCCCTATAGTATATACAAAATAACAAAATCTAGGGTATGGTAGGGTTTGCTGAACGTAACAAGTAAGGGTGAGATAAATGTGCTGACAGACAAGGTTGAGGGTGTAAAATTTTCACTGACAGACGTTGTAGATGTCGTAATGGATGGAATGGATGGAATGATTTATTTCAAATATGTTGTGATTGGCTCATAAAAGCTGGGAACATGTTTCCTTGTTTTGTGGCTTGTTTTGCTCCTTGTTTTGTGGCTTGTTTTGCTCCTTGTTTTGTGGCTTGTTTTGTTCCTTGTTTTGTGGCTTGTCTTGTTCCTTGTTTTGTGGCTTTTTCAAAGCCATAATTATTTGGCTTTCGGGTGGAAGGAAGGAGGAGAAGAAAAGGGGCTGTTTTTATTTAAAGGCTTGCCAAGTGGAAAAAAGAAGTGTGCATTCGGTGGAGAACACAAAGGGAAGAGAAAATAGAGTGAGAGTGAGAAACTCTTGGGGAGAGTGAGGCTCTTGAAAAATTCTGTGAGTGGGTGTACAAGGGATATTGGAGTTTGGGTTATGTCAATTTAACTCATGTATATTTTGTACTAGTTATTCTCATAGTGAAGAGCAATATCTCTCCGAGGACGTAGGCAGGTTTTTGCCGAACCTCGTAATTCTCTTGGTGTCTTTATTTCGTGTATTTTAATTTGTTCAACTGTGAGTTTGTAACTTGGTGAGATAACAGGCCAAAGCACAACAATTGGTATTAGAGCTTTGTTGGAAGCTTTGGTTCATTGAAGGTCCAGATTTGTTATTCACCATGATGACTACAAACATGTCATTTTCAGTTGAGAAGTTTAATGGGAAAGACAGTTTTACTCTTTGGCAGATGAGAGTAAAGGATGTCTTGACTCAACAAGGCTTGGCTAGAGCTTTGAAGGGAAAAGATGGGAAGCCTCAAGAAATGACAGATGACCAGTGGGAGGAGCTGGAGGCGCGTTGTGTTAGCACGATTCGACACTGTATAGCTGATAACATTATCAATAATGTTATGGATGAAGATTCTGCGCTTGCACTTTGGGAGAAGTTGGAAAAACTCTATATTGCTAAGAGTTTGACCAACAAGTTGCATTTGAAGCGGAAACTGTACAAGCTGAAGATGGATGAAGGTGGGAATCTCATGGACCACATGAATGTGTTCAACGGATACTTGGATCAATTGAGGAAAGTTGATGTCAAGGTTGAGGAAGAAGATAAAGCTCTCTTACTTCTTACCTCACTTCCAGATTCGTATAAGAATCTTGTTACAACCTTACTGCATGGAAAAGATACAGTAAGTTTGGAGCAGGTGCAGGCTTCTTTGGTGTCTTATGATACACAAAAGAAGAAGACCATTGTTGATGATGGGTACGAGACTGCATTAGCTGTTCAAGGTGGGAATTGTGGAAGAAAAATGAAAGGAGGATTTGAGAGAGAAAGTAGGTCCAAATCAAGTTCTGGAGGTAAGGGTCTACAATGCTACGCCTGTAAAGAATTCGGGCATAAAAAGATAAATTGTCCTTTGAGAAAAAGAAAGGATGATCTTGGTCCGAGTAGTAGCAATTTTGTGGCAGAAGACTTCGAGTATGCCCTCTAGGTACTCGAAGCAACACTTCTCTTGGTGATGTTTAGTCTCGAGTGTTGCAAGGGATTTGCAGCAGGTGGAGCTATGGGATTCACAGGTGATGGGAATGGTGGAAGAAAAATGAAAGGAGGATTTGAGAGAGAAAGTAGGTCCAAATCAAGTTCCGGAGGTAAGGGTCTACAATGCTACGCCTGTAAAGAATTCGGGCATAAAAAGATAAATTGTCCTTTGAGAAAAAGAAAGGATGATCTTGGTCCGAGTAGTAGCAATTTTGTGGCAGAAGACTTCGAGTATGCCCTCTAGGTACTCGAAGCAACACTTCTCTTGGTGATGTTTAGTCTCGAGTGTTGCAAGGGATTTGCAGCAGGTGGAGCTATGGGATTCACAGGTGATGAGATGGTCCTGAAGGAAGAGAAGTGTGGGGAATTTTGTCTGGCTCGATGGGTTGTTGCTGGAAACGGGTGCACTGACGAGTTTCCAGGTTGCAGACAATAAAGAGGGGGAAATCCTACTGGATGAGACGAGGATGTGTCGAGATCCTGTCTGAAGCTAAATTAAATTTTTTAGCTTGCAGCAGCAGCACATGCATTGGCAGTGACTGAATCAGAACAGGACCAATGAGGTGGATTCAGGGTGTGCATGCTGGTACGTAAGGCCAATGGACTTTGGTGATGGGTGCAAGGATTTTTGCATGGTATATTCGCCAAGGTGGAGATTGTTGTGATTGGCTCATAAAAGCTGGGAACATGTTTCCTTGTTTTGTGGCTTGTTTTGCTCCTTGTTTTGTGGCTTGTTTTGCTCCTTGTTTTGTGGCTTGTTTTGTTCCTTGTTTTGTGGCTTGTCTTGTTCCTTGTTTTGTGGCTTTTTCAAAGCCATAATTATTTGGCTTTCGGGTGGAAGGAAGGAGGAGAAGAAAAGGGGCTGTTTTTATTTAAAGGCTTGCCAAGTGGAAAAAAGAAGTGTGCATTCGGTGGAAAACACAAAGGGAAGAGAAAATAGAGTGAGAGTGAGAAACTCTTGGGGAGAGTGAGGCTCTTGAAAAATTCTGTGAGTGGGTGTACAAGGGATATTGGAGTTTGGGTTATGTCAATTTAACTCATGTATATTTTGTACTAGTTATTCTCATAGTGAAGAGCAATATCTCTCCGAGGACGTAGGCAGGTTTTTGCCGAACCTCGTAATTCTCTTGGTGTCTTTATTTCGTGTATTTTAATTTGTTCAACTGTGAGTTTGTAACTTGGTGAGATAACAGGCCAAAGCACAACAAAATATGCTTCATACAAATACAGCTTAAAAGACCATGTTTGGGACATTTTGGAGGGCCAGCCTCACGGAAGACTCATCAACTACGATTTAGCAACCAAATAAACCACAGTACTGATACGTGATCTGTACTTCGCTAATGAAGTTGTGGCTTCACCGGATCAAAGTCACGTAATCTACTGCGAAACCCCAATGTACGTTGTTAGTGTACAACTTTTGCATGCAATTGATTTGAGCTTATCCAATTAATAAATTGTTGTTCGAATGCATAATGTAAACTGATAACCTGATATTAAGAACATAACATGTTAGACTGTCTTTCTGTTTATGCGTATTGCATGAGGAGATGTACAAAGTATTACATACAAGGTCAGAAAAGGGAAGCGTGGATACTTTTATTGATCATTTTCCAGGGTATCCTGATAACATAAGATATGATGGAGAAGGCAATTACTGGATCGCATTGTCATTGATAATTAGTATATTAAGACTGTTATAAACCATTTTACATTTATGCCCCTTAAGCTTCCAACATTACCTAGAAAAGAGTTGAAAATTGATTAATTTTGAATGCAGGTGCCTTCATTGGCATAGGATTTGGCTGTTAGGTATCCTTCCATAAGAAAAGTGATGGCAATTATGGAGAAATACAAATTAAGACCCAGTGTGGAGAAGAATGGTGGAGTTCTAGCCGTTGATTTAGAAGGAAATTTGATTGATCACTACTATGATCCAAGATTGTCGATGGTTTCAAGTGGCATCAAGATTGGTAATTACAGTTACTGTGATTCGATACTTCACCCTTACATGCTCCGCCTTAACATTCAAGAAAACCACTAGTTGCAGCCATCACATGGGGAATTTCAGCTGGATGGGCATTTGATTATAGCAAAATCTCAGCACTTAATATCTCATTTTGTGACATTTGCTTGTGTTATATACATTATAGTCAATTAGTTCATTACTATCGTATTTTCTTCATCAAGATTCAAGGGTAAAGCCCGTGAGTTTTGAGTTAGAAGAATGGGCTACTTTTTTACTGTGTATGTTAAATATGTTGAGAATTAAGAATCTCATAGGCTGGAAATCAACCTACAGATGATGATCCTGAACATGAACTTACAGAAATCGAAGAAGAAAGCAAGTTTCATAAGTTAGTAGTAGTGGTTATGTTTGAATGTCCAACGGCTAACTTAGTTTCTTTTTAGGAAAGTTTTGCAGCTGTATTTGTTCTTATTTCCTTGATTGCACTGTGTTGCTAGATCCTTTCCCAAATGGAAGGATCCTAACTGCTGAAGCTCTAGATGGCTGAGATTGATCCCTGAAAAATAGGACCTCTCCGAGCCCTATATATGTTAGGGTTTTGATGAATGAAAGATAACAAGAATTACTCTCTCTTTACCTCCTCTGTGCAGTTTTGCTCTTCGAGTTTCAGATTTCCAAAACTGTTGTAAAATCGACGATGTGTGCAGTGGAATAAATAAGCAAGACACAACATTTACGAGGTTCCTCTACAGTCAGTGTGACTGGAGTACATCCTCGGGACAGCAGTAGTGCTTTCATTATAATTTGGAATAATAGGAGTACAAAGATAACTCTCTCTTATTCTCTCCTTTCTCTTTCCTTTCTTTTCTCTCTTCTTCCTCTCTCTCTCTCTCTTCCTCTTCCTTTCTTCCCTCTCTCCCGTATGATTTCTATCAATTATGACAACCCCCTTGTTGTGTTCCATAGTGTTGTTTTTATAGAAATAAATCATATGCTAATTAGTGGAATGGTAGTGGGATGGGTGGACATCCATTTTGATTACTTTACAACACTCCCCCTTGGATGGCCACAAGTCTTCAATTGACTCGTTAAAATCTTGATTTGTTTTTGGATGCTCCCCCTGATAAGTATCTCCCCTGATTTCAAATCATTTAGGCTGATCATTGATTGCTCAATTTCGGTCTCTTAGTGAGAAGAGTTGCCAACAGAGGTGCTTTACTGGTAGTTAACTTTCCACAGGCTTATTCTTGAACTGGGCTGGATGGCCTTTTTACTTACAAGCGATCCTCAGCTTAGTTGAGGATGAATCAGCACGTTGTCTCCACATGTTTCAAGTAATCGGATCTTCATGCAGGTCTGGCATCTTCTTTTGCAGTATTTTTCCTCTAATGCAAAAATTCCCATGAAAGCAATTGGAGATGCCGCTCCAAAACATTCAATGTAGAGATTAGCTATGCTGCAAAAATTCCCATAAAAGCATCAGAACATCACTTCTCAGCGACTCATCATGTTTTCCAGCTTCCAACATCAGTTGAAGATGACTGCTCGAGAGTAATGCTAGGTAAGCAATCAGGGAAGGGTTCCAGACAATCAGTCCCAGATTGGAAGCTTGACTCCAAGTGGCGATTGATCGCTCTCTTTCTCCTTGTCTTGCAAGTGATAACAAAGACAAAGAAAAGGACATGGAGAAAGCATGATATGAGATACTCTTGCTTTCGACCCTGATGATATGAGATACTCTTACTCTGGATGACTAAGTTTGTAGAGGTACTCCAGGGGATGAAGAACACTGAGTAACTCGAGACCTTTCTTTGAGAATACATTCTCGGAGATGAAGAAAGGAAGAAAAGGTGGAGAGGGTGTGCCTTTGCTGTGGAAGGCGAAGGTAGAACTTATAGAATTTTTTTTTTCTTCACAACCGGAACTATTCTCGCACTATTTGTCGGCAGCCAGTGGATGGATGAACAGTACCAGTTACGCGCTTTCTGACAAAGCTGCCCGTAATTTTCGCAAAGCTGATAGTGCATGTGACGAGTGACGATAAACTGGGAAAGCTGATCGCCTCGTGATGCTGAGCAATTCCGACTTTTGATAGAGAAATGGCTCTTTTGAGACAGGGATCCGGCCTTTGAGAAAGGAGCGTCCAGCTTTTGAGAAAGGTGTCCGGCTGTATCTTCGATCTGCGAGGAGCTTTTCTTCGATCTCTGAGGAGCGCCTCTTTGATTTGCTTCTTTTTATAAAGGCACGAATTTTGTTTCACCTCACACTTGAACTCCCTTCTGTAAACACTCCCTTCTTGCACTTCTGTACTCTTAATCTTTCTGAACTCTTCCTCCTCAACACCTTCTTTAAAAATTAAAAAAAAAATGTCTTGCCCTTCCGACCGTCGCCTTAACTTGAATGTCGGAGAAGATGATGACTCGTCTTCTCCAAACAATATTTGGAATCCGTCCTTCATATCCCCCAATGGTTCTCTTACAGTCGGGGACACAATGATGAGGAATGAAATAACCGCTACGGTGATTGCCAGAAATCTTCTTACTCCTAGAGACAATAGAATGCTATCCAGGCGGTCAGACGAGTTGGCTGTTCAGGAATCTCTAGCTCTCAACGTCCAAAGTGCAGGCTCAGTTTCAAACATGGGCCAGCGCCTGCTTGCCCGAACTCGTCAGGTGGAGTCGCTGATGGCGGAGGTGGCAAGTCTTCGGCAAGAGGTCAGAGGACTCAGGCACGAGAACAAGGAGTTGCACATGCTTGGAACTAGTTACTCGACCAGCATGAAAAGGAAGCTGGACCAGCTGCAGGAGTCGGACGGTCGGATCCAGAGTGATCATGAAAGGTTCATGGCATTACTCCCGAGGTTTATGTTGCCTTCGTCCTCTGGAGTAGCACCAAGTGTTCCGGCTCCGGAGATTCCAACTCTGGCTCTTCGTCTTCCAGGAGCTCCATCGACTGCTGAGGCTCCACATGAGCAATGAAGGTTCCTTCATGTTTATCTGCACTTTGTATATATATATTTTTTTCATAATTGTAGCTCATGTGTATGCACATATCTGTAATTTCTTTGAAATATCAATAGATAAGCTTTATTTCATTCAGTGTATTGTGCCAAATATAATAAAGCATATTCTTCACTAAAATGTGGTACTTCTAGACCAAATATTAATTTATCTTTACCCTCTCGAAGATAAATGATCATCCTTAGTGTCTAAATCATTTGAGTATTTAACTCATAATCTTCAATCCATATGATTCTTTAATATCATAAACATCATGGATAAGATTCGTGTTGGCATATTGTTCGATTCTGCAGTTCAAGACAATATTTCTCTAAACACTTTATAATCTTTCTTAACTCTTCAGGAGTCCCAATTTAATATCATTAACTCTTCAGGAGTTCTAATTTAATGTCATCGACTCTTCAGGAGTTCTAATTTAATGTCATCGACTCTTGCAAGAGATTTTAGTATGTTGCAACAATATCATAATGATAGTACTCACCAAGGCAATTTATACCATCCATTGGTATTGAGTACATAATTTATGCTTTATCCTTCCAAGACTTACTTCAAGCAATCTGAATCCTTCAGGGATTTTCTACACTTCATGACACATTTTCTTTTGGAATTTATACAGAGCAATTTGCTCCCATGTATACTTGAGGGATTTACTTATGGAGATATGATGTGGGCGACTCACAACCCTTCGTATATAATTCTCCATTCATATGAACTCGTTTACAGGAGTATAATTTTAGGTTTCAATTAGTAACCTTGTGTCATATCATGTGAGTGTAATTCACTGTATTACAAATGCCCATATGTAACCTCTTTGGTTCAACATCTTTTGGCTATTTGTATTATATTCAAATATATATAGATCCATTTTTCCACGTTCTTACAAGATTGTAATGGAATTGCCTTTCTCCATTTTTGGCCAATAATTTTTCCTTTCATCGACGAACAAAAGAACGTAACTCATTATCAACACAGCTTATTGATGAAATTTAGTAGCTACTTATAAAAACCAAATTTACTATTGGTTATCATCAATTCATGATTCCATATTCTCATGTGCATGCGCATGCATAAAAAGCTTTTCATTTCTTTGGATATCCATTTCCTATTCAAGGGCATTACACTATCTCTTCCAGGATAGCCATAATTTAGAGAATGCGGATCATAACCTCTTCTTGAGCGTTATAAAGCTTGGATTTTAATATCTGACGGGATTTTAAACCGCACAAATTTAACCCTCTTTTTGACAATTGTAGTATAGGTATAAGTAGGGTATCGTTCTAGGCCGGGGATTAGGAGGGATTGCTAATCACTCTAAAATTAATTTAAAAACGTAAAAACAAAGTTTAAAACACTCAACTAAAATAAAAACACTTAACTAGAATAATTCAAAATAAAACTAACAGATAAACTAAAACAAATCAAAAGACTCAAAGCAACTCAAGACTCTAGAAAACACAAACTAAGCTAAAAACTCGAAACACACTAAAAATGACTCAAAATAATGAAAACAATTTAAAATAAAAACTAGGAATTAAAATGGACGGAAATTAAATTAAAAGATTAAAAATAATAAAAACTAACTAAATAATAATATTTTAATAATGGGGGGGGGGGGGTTTGGTTTGGATGAAACGTAAATTAAACTTAAATAAATTATAAAATTGACAAAAACATAAAATTAAAGTAAACGGATAGACGACGGATTGGCTAGAGGGTTTTTCTCCACACATGACACATAAGCAACCTAAATTGATTTTCAGTTGTTCTTTCAATAAATTGTAAATTTCAACACCCCAAATTAATTAGGTACGCTTAAATTAATCTTCAGATTTTCCTTATATTATTGAATTGGATGAACAGCATACAACAACTCAAATTATTCCCCACAAGTTCTCTACGTGAAAAGCACAATAGAGATACAATCAAAGATCATTAAGCTTCGTGAAAATCATAAGTGTTGACAAGGCATTCGTAACTATGAACAGCATGATACGTTTGCCAGGAATTTACTTAACGCGATTGTGACTAGCAACCTTCACTACTCATGAATATAAGTTCATAACGATTAGGTGAAATTCACTTATATTCTAGCATCAAATTCATGCATGTAAATTAAGTATGCATTCTTAATCGACAAACATAAATAAGTTATTAATCAAGCAGTTAAGCAAATTAAATCACAACTCAGAAATCACAACTGAAGTTACCAATTCAAATTACAAATATAATCATGGTTTTGAATTATCCTCTAGCCAATATAAATTAATTACACATTATTAAAACAAAAATTAAAACAGAAATTAAAAACATAATTAAAATCTGAGTTTGGAGGATTAAACCAAAATGGGGTGAATTAGGATTTTCTGTGCACTTGCATGTGCACTGTGCTTCTGTTTTATCCCTTTCACCGTGCCATGCCTTCTTTGACTGCTCTCGGTGCTGCTTTCTCCAGTCGCCAAAAATGGCGCCCCTGAGTCCTCCACGTCGCTGCCTTCTTAGCAGCTGGTCCCTTGCGCCTGTCCTATTTTCTCTAGGCCCCCGTGGCTTTTCTTCTGGATTTAGCGCCCCCTCACAGCTCCTCTCTTGGTTGCCTTCTCGACCTTCCTTATTCTCCTGGTTTTTTTTCTGCTTGGATTTCTCCTTCTCTCCCAAACTGCCAGAAGGCAGTTTCTTTCCTTCTCTCCCCGAGTCTTGGCGCCAGCTGCCTAATGGCAGCATCTCCTTGAAAACCTGCGCTGCCTTATATCTCCCCAATCAGACGAGCTGGCTCCGTGGCACGCTGCCTTGATGGCAGCTCACCCTGCCTTCGATTCCCCTTAACGCTGAGCTCAAGTGCCCTTTTGACTCCCCGTTAATTGGCCTTTTGCGCCTCTCCACCATGAACTCTCACCGACTTGGCCCTCTCCTCTTATTCTCTTATTATTATTTTTTTTCTTTCTTTTCTCGCTGCTCGCTAAGGCAGCTCTCACCTTCTCAGGCAGCTTGCCTTCTTCTTCTTTTATTCCCTGTCCGAAGCCCTTTTTCAAAGGCAGCGCCCCCTCGAAACCCCACCACTCAAGTGAGATGCCTTCCACCGACTACGTGCATCATTTTTCTGCTTTTCACTGCACTGGCTTCCATTTGTCTATTGCATGTCATGATAGCTGCCACACACACATTATATTATATTAAAATATATAAATATATATATATATATATATATATATTAATTTTCAAATGATAAGTATAATTCAACAGACAAGATAGTTTAGATGAAATTATAACTTAACACTTCACTTATTCTATTTTTATTTTCTTTTCTTGAAAAACTTATAAAACATAAAAATAACGTAAATAGCTCAAAATATAACGAACTAACTAAGAAAAGACGAGTGAATTTGATATAAAAATATGTATAAATATTATCCGATCAAATACCCCCACACTTAGCTTTTGCTAGTCCTCGAGCAAAACAAAGAAAACAGAAAAAGTAATAACATGAAAAATATTAACTTCCCCCTATGTGACCCTCATACAATTTCATTCGAAAACACAAATCATCAAGAACCATAGCTAAAACAAAACAAACTAATCCCAGTTCATCTTCCTTATTCAAATATTAGCAGTAATCTTTAAATCATCCTTGAAGTGTAGTGTGTGAGATAGCCATGCTAATGTAATTTCAAGTTTTTATTTTTAAAATCATCATATGCAAACCAGTAACCTTCTCACGGGATATGCACTCAATCACACATGTGTTTAGTTTTAATGTGTTTCGCTCAAAGAAACAAATGTGAAAGATCTACCATAAGCTTGCATAAAAATCACTTCTCCACAATCATAATTGTAAAACTTAAATCAAGAGGACTTTTATTGGATGTAATGAGGCTTAGGGATAGGGCTATTGAAACGAAAGAATAGGAAAACACAAGTTCCAAGCTATATTGCAAGCAATTCTTTAAGTTGAGATTTATAAGAACTCAAGTTCTCCAACGATTCTTCTAACACCTCCCATCACACCCTTAAACTGAAACTTTAAAAACTTTTTTATTTTCTTCGAATACAATCTCTTTTTTTTTTCTTTTCTTTTCTTCTATTCTCTTTTTTTTTTTTTTTAAATAATACAAACATGAAATACCCCCACACTTATTCTTTTGCCAAACTCATTCCAAGTACTTCACAAACATTTCTCATAAAATAGTCTCAAATTGCTCGCTTGGAAAGGGTAAGGAAACATGTTTGAGGTATAAGGGTAGACATATTTGGTGATAAGAAATAAAAGGCTCAACATATGCGGCTCAAATTGGCAATCTAATGATATCATTTTTCTTTGGGAAATAAGGTTATTTGGGCCATGGTGGTGAACCTAATGCCTCTATCATTTTCAAGTTCATGCAATCAATGACAAATATTTCGAAAGATCGTTACGCAAGTTCTAGAGATGTATCTCACATAAGTTCATCACACATGAAAGAATAGTAGTGTATGAAAAATGCACACACTTTCAATAGGCTCAAAAACTCACATAGGATGTATACGGTCACTAAATTCACATATGAAGCTTTAAGTCATGCTTTAGTTTCACATCAACAAGGCTATGTGCATTTGGTTTTTCAAAGATGATCAAACATGTACAATACTAACAAGAGAATAAGGAATTTCATATAACACATGTTAACTAAGTTCTTGATCATCATGGTTCAAATTTGATCCAGTTATATCATTGGGTCGGGAAACTAATAAAAATCTAATTTTAAAAAAATAAAGGAAAACAAGACAATATTTTTGGATTTTTTTAAATTTTTCGAGAAAAATTAAATAAAACACAAAACTCCGAAAAAAATTAAGTAAAACACAAAGCTAATTAAGAAAACAAAAAGCAATAACATGGAAACAAATGAAACCAGTTCAAAGTCGAAGGTACAAAAAATTTCAATTTGGTCAATTTTTTATACTTGATACCCCCACACTTAAACTAGACATTGTCCCCAATGTCATAAAACAAAAATATGCAAATAAAAATAAAAATGAATAAAAAATACGAAACAAAATAAAATAAAGAAAAGGGACTGAAAACTTCCCTAATTTGCAGAAAACTCAAGCGATGACCCCGAAGCGTAAATTTTGCAATCAACTTCAAGGGAGGAAATGACCAAACGTTCCTGCAAAGAAAAGAAATAAATCAGTTAAGCACGCAAGCAAAATATAGAAAAATGCAAACGAAAAATTGAAAATAAAAATAAAAGACAACGAAAAGAACTAATAGGCGATCATTGGTCATGATTGTTGATTTTCCACAGCTTTCATCTTGAACTGGATGGGCCTCCTTTCTTGCAAGTGCTCCTCGGCTTAGTTGAGGATGAGTCAGCACGTTGTCTCCACATGCTTCAAGTAGTCCGGTCTCCACGCAGGTGTGGCATCTTCTTGAACTCTTGGATCAACCCAGACTCATCTGCTCTTGGGTGCACCTCAGACTCCTCCTGCTTCGTCTGTGAGGTACTTTTTTTTTTTGAAGAAGTACCTCAACACAGGTTTATTTTTGAAGTGGGCTGGGAGGGGTCTGAGATGAGTACTCGAGAGCAAGACTAGGTAAGCAATCAGGATCTCACTTTCTCCACGTTCCTCAGATGAAGGAGAGGAGAAAGCATAATATGAGATACTTTTGCTTTTAACCTTTTTAATATGAAATACTTTTGCTCTGGAAGGTTTGTTTTCTGGGGTGATCCAAGGGATGAAGAACGCTGAATAACTCGAAAGCTTTCTTTGGGAAGACATTATCGGAGATGAAGAGAGGTTGAGATGTTGAGATGAAGAGAGGTTGAGAGGGTGTGAAGGTGTGCCTCTGCTGTGGAAGGCGAAGGTCGAACTTATAGAAATTTGGCTTCACAACCGGAACTATTCCTTCACTATTTGTCGGCAGCCGGTGATGGATGAACAGTGCCCGTTACGCGCTTTCTGACAAAGCGTCCGTAAATTCCGCAAGGCTGACGGTGCAGGCGACGAGTGACGACAAATTGGAATGATGATCTTTTGAAAACCGGGGTTCAAAACCGGGTGCGGCTCATGGTTTTCGCAACGCTCCACGCTGCACGTGATGAGTCACGACAAACTGGAAAAACTGAGCCCTCGTGATGCCACGTGATTGCTGAGTCAAGCCCAGCTTTTGAGAAAGGAAACGGCTCTTTTGATTTGCGCGAGGACGCGTCTTCAACCTCAGAGGAGCGCTCTCTTTGATTTGCTTCTTTTTATAGAGGCGCTAATTCTGCTTCACATCACACTTGAACTCCCTCAAACACTTCCTTCTGAAAATACTCCCTTCTGTAAACACTCAAAATCCTTCCGCTCTCTTCTTGCACTTCTGCACTTTTAATCTTTCCGATCTCTTCTTCCGCTTCAGCAATCTTAATTTTTCCGAACTCTTTTCTTCCTCAACCCCCTCTAAAAATGTCTTGCCCTTCCGACCGTCGCCTAAACTTGAATGTCGGGGAAGACGATGACTCGTCTTCTCCGAACAACATTTGGAATCCATCCTTCATATCCCCCAATGGTCCTCTTACAGTCGGGGACACAATGATGAGGAATGAAATCACCGCTACGGTGATTGCCAGAAATCTGCTCACTCCAAGGGACAATAGGATGCTATCTAGGCGGTCGGACGAGCTGGCCGTTCAGGAATCCCTTGCCCTCAGCGTCCAAAGTGCAGGCTCAGTTTCAAACATGGGTCAGCGCCTGCTTGCCCGGTCTCGTCAGGTGGAGTCGCTGATGGTGGAGGTGGCCAGTCTTCGGCAAGAAGTCAGAGGACTCAGGCACGAGAACAAGGAGTTGCACATGCTTGCAACTAGTTACTCGACCAGCATGAAGAAGAAGCTGGACCAGCTGCAGGAGTCGGACGGTCGGATCCAGAGCGATCATGAAAGGTTCATGGCGCTACTCCCGAGGTTTATGTTGCCTTCGTCCTCTGGAGCAGCACCAAGTGTTCCGGCTCCAGAGATTCCAACTCTGGCTCTTCGACTTCCCGGGGCTCCTTCGACTTCTGAGGCGCCACCTAACCAATAGCCAATGATTGCTATTAGTTTTTCGTATTATTGTAAATTTTTTTTTTTTTCAAGTTTATTTTAAGCAAAATAAAATAAATGTAAATCAAAATATGTAAATTAATGTAAATTTTAATTTTAAATTTTTTTTTTTTAAAAAGTTTATTTTAAGCAATATAAAATATGTAAATCAAAATATGTAAATTAATGTAAAAAGACTTTATTTATCCGCACTAAAAATAAACAAGGCCTTTAATTTATTTAAACACAAACTAAACAAAAGTCAACCAAATGACACAACTAACTAAACAAAACAAAAATTTCAAAATAAAGGTAATAAAGAGTAGGGTTAAGAAATGCAAATCTGGTTGCTTGGGTTGCCTCCCAAGAAGCGCTTGGTTTAACGTCTTTAGCCAGACGAATCTTTCCTTTAACCTCCCTACGGCTCCAAAGCATGGAATTTATCTTTCAATGGGAGGTGATACTTGAAATGATTCGGCAGTGGTTTAAATTCTCGAGTGGGTGCCTGAATCATTAAAATTAGAAATATGTTAGTATAAAATAAAAATAAAATTGGAATTGGAGAAAATGGCTTATTATATTTTTCCGAAACAAACTCAATAACAAAAACTACTCCCTTGAACGTTTCGGGGACTTTGCACTTGGCCAGATTGACGATGATGGTTGTGGCCTGTGCCGTGTCATCAATCTCAATTTCATGGGCCTTTGTTGCCTCATGCACAACCGCTTGGATGTATTCTTGATATGCCCCAGCCACTTCGATATCTTCAACCATCTTTCTTGGTGCATAAGGTTCTGGAACAGCTTCAGCAAAATCTGGAACTTGATTTATTGCACCAAGAATCGGGATATCACTTTGGATCTCAGGAAGAACTTCCACAATCTGCCCCATTTGATTATTCAATTCTCCCATCTCCTTGGTTTGATTTTCTACTTCCTGGTTCAAAGAGATGAGTAATTGAATAATATTATCATTGTTCACAGATGTACCTGAATTGAATTGGGCAGATTGTTGTGGTGGCTATGGTGGCTCATATGGCCACTGATAGAACTCTTCCGATGACGGCAATTGTTCTTCTTTTTGCGAGCCCTGCGTCAAAGAAATTAGTCCTTCAAGAATTTCATTATAATTTACGGGCATACTTGAATTCGATTGGAATTGTTGTGGGGGAGGTTGTGGTGGCTGCATAGGTCTTGAATAGAACGCTTCTTGCTGCCAATATCCACTTTGTTGAAACTGCTGAGGTTCATCCCACATCTGATCTGAATAACCTCTCCAATCCGAATTGCAAGCGTTGGAATACATATTGCCCCTTGATTGGCTGTGGCTTTGATATCCCCAATCATCGTCATATGCCGAAAATTGAGGATACTGATGAGCTTGATATCCTTGCCTATAAGGCACATCAAGTGTAGGGACACTTGGCATTGAGGTCCGTTCGGCATTATGTGTCAATTGAGCAGTGAGCTGCGCCAATTGAGCTTGAATGGTTGCCATATCTTCATCCATTTTTTCCTAAAATTAAAGAACGAAAACTAAATCAAATATCAAAAATAAAATACACAAACACAAATATAAACATAAACACAAACAAACAAAACAAATAAAATAAAATAAAATAAAATAAAATAAACACAAACAAAAAATAAAGGGATTAGCAAATTTACTAATCCCCGGCAACGGCGCCAAAAATTTGACGGGATTTTAAACCGCACAAATTTAACCCTCTTTTTGACAATTGTAGTATAGGTATAAGTAGGGTATCGTTCTAGGCCGGGGATTAGGAGGGATTGCTAATCACTCTAAAATTAATTTAAAAACGTAAAAACAAAGTTTAAAACACTCAACTAAAATAAAAACACTTAACTAGAATAATTCAAAATAAAACTAACAGATAAACTAAAACAAATCAAAAGACTCAAAGCAACTCAAGACTCTAGAAAACACAAACTAAGCTAAAAACTCGAAACACACTAAAAATGACTCAAAATAATGAAAACAATTTAAAATAAAAACTAGGAATTAAAATGGACGGAAATTAAATTAAAAGATTAAAAATAATAAAAACTAACTAAATAATAATATTTTAATAATGGGGGGGGGGGGTTTGGTTTGGATGAAACGTAAATTAAACTTAAATAAATTATAAAATTGACAAAAACATAAAATTAAAGTAAACGGATAGACGACGGATTGGCTAGAGGGTTTTTCTCCACACATGACACATAAGCAACCTAAATTGATTTTCAGTTGTTCTTTCAATAAATTGTAAATTTCAACACCCCAAATTAATTAGGTACGCTTAAATTAATCTTCAGATTTTCCTTATATTATTGAATTGGATGAACAGCATACAACAACTCAAATTATTCCCCACAAGTTCTCTACGTGAAAAGCACAATAGAGATACAATCAAAGATCATTAAGCTTCGTGAAAATCATAAGTGTTGACAAGGCATTCGTAACTATGAACAGCATGATACGTTTGCCAGGAATTTACTTAACGCGATTGTGACTAGCAACCTTCACTACTCATGAATATAAGTTCATAACGATTAGGTGAAATTCACTTATATTCTAGCATCAAATTCATGCATGTAAATTAAGTATGCATTCTTAATCGACAAACATAAATAAGTTATTAATCAAGCAGTTAAGCAAATTAAATCACAACTCAGAAATCACAACTGAAGTTACCAATTCAAATTACAAATATAATCATGGTTTTGAATTATCCTCTAGCCAATATAAATTAATTACACATTATTAAAACAGAAATTAAAACAGAAATTAAAAACATAATTAAAATCTGAGTTTGGAGGATTAAACCAAAATGGGGTGAATTAGGATTTTCTGTGCACTTGCATGTGCACTGTGCTTCTGTTTTATCCCTTTCACCATGCCATGCCTTCTTTGACTGCTCTCGGTGCTGCTTTCTCCAGTCGCCAAAAATGGCGCCCCTGAGTCCTCCACGTCGCTGCCTTCTTAGCAGCTGGTCCCTTGCGCCTGTCCTATTTTCTCCAAGCCCCCGTGGCTTTTCTTCTGGATTTAGCGCCCCCTCACAGCTCCTCTCTTGGCTGCCTTCTCGACCTTCCTTATTCTCCTGGTTTTTTTTCTGCTTGGATTTCTCCTTCTCTCCCAAACTGCCAGAAGGCAGTTTCTTTCCTTCTCTCCCCGAGTCTTGGCGTCAGCTGCCTAATGGCAGCATCTCCTTGAAAACCTGCGCTGCCTTATATCTCCCCAATCAGACGAGCTGGCTCCGTGGCACGCTGCCTTGATGGCAGCTTACCCTGCCTTCGATTCCCCTTAACGCTGAGCTCAAGTGCCCTTTTGACTCCCCGTTAATTGGCCTTTTGCGCCTCTCCACCATGAACTCTCACCGACTTGGCCCTCTCCTCTTATTCTCTTATTATTATTTTTTTCTTTCTTTTCTCGCTGCTCGCTAAGGCAGCTCTCACCTTCTCAGGCAGCTTGCCTTCTTCTTCTTTTATTCCCTGTCCGAAGCCCTTTTTCAAAGGCAGCGCCCCCTCGAAACCCCACCACTCAAGTGAGATGCCTTCCACCGACTACATGCATCATTTTTCTGCTTTTCACTGCACTGGCTTCCATTTGTCTATTGCATGTCATGATAGCTGCCACACACACATTATATTATATTAAAATATATAAATATATAAATATATATATATATATATTAATTTTCAAATGATAAGTATAATTCAACAGACAAGATAGTTTAGATGAAATTATAACTTAACACTTCACTTATTCTATTTTTATTTTCTTTTCTTGAAAAACTTATAAAACATAAAAATAACGTAAATAGCTCAAAATATAACGAACTAACTAAGAAAAGACGAGTGAATTTGATATAAAAATATGTATAAATATTATCCGATCAATCTCCACTTCCGGGAGTTGAGTTATTGGAATCTATATGTCTATCATGCTTCATGCATGAGACATCAAAATTTCCATGTCCATGGATTGTCCTTTCTGGGACGTGTAACCATGCGACAACCGTCATGCTTCCGGCATGCAACAGTTATGCTTCGGGAATGCAATAGTTCAGTAGTGCCATATTCTTCTTCTTTCGAAGGACTGAACCTTTTGAGTCTGAGGGTATGCCACTCTTCAGGCGTGCAACAGATAAATCATTTGCTGCCACATTATTTTGTCCAATAGGGACATCAATTCTTGTAGGCACATTTGTAGCAAATATATGTGATTTCATCACTTTTGTTACATCATTCAATTATTCTTACTTCATTTTCTCATTGATTACTTCGTGAATCAAAATAAGACAAATTCTCTTCGTTCTTCTGGAACGGTATTTTCTCATCATTCTTCTACAACGATGTTATTTTCTCCCCCTAATGATGGGAAAACTGTATTATTAAAATTATAGTCCGCAAATCATGCGGTAAATATATCCCCAGTTAAGGGTTTAAAATATTGAATGATGGATGATAAATCAAATCCAACATAAATTCTTAATTTGCAATGATGCCTCATTTTAATACGTTTGTGGCATTGCAATAGGCACATAGATAACATAACCAAAAACTCGTAAATATGTAATGTTTAATTAGTGCCCAAACACGAGTTATACTGAGAAGTATTAGTGGTTGGCAACATGTCTCAACCAAGCTAATAATGTATCATGTAACATGGCATGTCCCCATGTAGAAAACTTGGCAATTTAATTTTCATGAGCAGAGTACGGGTAATCAATTGCATCCGTTTAATAAATGCTTCTGCTAAACCATTTTGAGTACGGACATGAGTAACATGGTGTTCAACATCAATGCCCAATGCCATGCAATAATCATCAAAACTTCGAGATGTAAGCTCTCCAGCAAACATGTATTATATTATCATTTACATACATCAATGAACTTCTAGTCCTTATTTAATTGCCTATAGAATGGTACTCTCATGGCTCTTATTACAATTAAGTTGTGGCACTTTGGCTCTTCAAACTTAAAGTACTCATCAAGGAACTTCATGTCTAATCTCTGAGGATCAAGGGTCTTCATGCCCAATCTTTTTGCATGATGGAACTTCTGGTCCAATCATTTTTATATGATGGGGATCAAGAAACTGCAGGTTCTAATCTGATCAAGGAACTTCGGGTCCTTGTTATACTCATCGTAACAAAAGAAGTACAATAAATAAATTAAAGCAATAAGCGGTAATTCCAACTATGGTAAATAAATTGCTTTTAAGTAAATAAAGCTTGTGATAAGGGCTTTGATTCAGCACCATTCACATAAATCAAAACTTAAAGCAGTAGGCGGTAAAACCGTCCATGGTAAGTAAATTGCTTTAAAGTAAATAAAACTTGTGAATGGATTTTAAACCAACACCATTCACATAAATCAAAACTTAAAGCAATAATAGAAAAGGGTGATGATTAAGTTTCCATCAATTTTCTTTTCTTTTCAAATGGTGCAACTCACCATTCCAAAACCTTTTCTTTGTCTGCCACTTATAAGAAGATCAAACCGTTAGATTTAGCTCAAATTTTAGTATGATATGGATAAGAGGATACCAAACAACTTTCGTGAAGAAACGGTTTCAATCTGAGCAACTGAAAATGGCGTTTTGGTACTCATAAGATGGCTGTCCAGTTTTCTGCGGAAATTGGAAACTGGTTTGGTATTTCAGACATCTGTGACGATCGCACCGTTAAAATTTTCTGAGATTTTGATGTGTTGTAGATACTGGGCGGATGGACAACTTTCAAGAAGAAAATTTTTCAATCCGAGTTCCGCAAGTTGGAGTTCCGAGGCTATTTACATGGCTGCCAGATTTTCTACGAATTTTGAGTCCGTACCATTTTGCTTCTGCAAATGATGATATACAGTTATACAACAACATATACATATTTGCTTCAAGAAAATCAGTAGTACAAATATTTTAAGATGAAATGAAAAGATTTTCTTATCTGTGAGATTCCAGGCGACATAGGTGAACAAGATTTGTGGCGTTGTGCTTTCCACTGACACGAGAGCTTCTCGTGCTGATAACGTGTTGTAAAATCGACGATGTGTGCAGTGGAATAAATAAGCAAGACACAACATTTACGAGGTTCCTCTACAGTCAGTGTGACTGGAGTACATCCTCGGGACAGCAGTAGTGCTTTCATTATAATTTGGAATAATAGGAGTACAAAGATAACTCTCTCTTATTCTCTCCTTTCTCTTTCCTTTCTTTTCTCTCTTCTTCCTCTCTCTCTCTTCTTCTTCCTTTCTTCCCTCTCTCCCGTATGATTTCTATCAATTATGACAACCCCCTTGTTGTGTTCCATAGTGTTGTTTTTATAGAAATAAATCATATGCTAATTAGTGGAATGGTAGTGGAATGGGTGGACATCCATTTTGATTACTTTACAACAAAAACCAAGTTTTTCATACAAATATTACTATCTACTAAAACCTAGCAAAAAACACTGTTCATCGTGTGATAGAGCACTGTTCATTAACAGTGTGATATTGTCCCTACTAAATTGTGTTATCATATTTCTACCACAATTCAATTGACAAGCGGGATCGCACTCCCATTTCTTCCCTCACTTCTTCCTTCCCATTAGAGTCATGTTCCTGTCAAAACTTTCTGCTCCAAAAGGCAGACAAAAATAGCAGCTCTATCTTACCCTGGACGAAGACGGAGAAAGACGCCACTCACCACTCATTCATATGCTCATTCTCTTCCACTTTAACCTTTGTTCGAATTCCTTCGCATTTCTTGGATTCCAAGGTCCGTTCTCATCTCTCTGTCAATGTTTTGTTTTCCGATTTAATCATTTATCATTTCCTTCTCTTTCATGCATCCGATTGTACATTCCCCCTCCACCCCCTCCCCCCTCCCTGTTATGGCCATGGCTATGACTGTGAGAATTTCTGATCATGCAACAAGCTGTTGATTTGTCAAAAACTGAAGTCATGAATAATCCTGAATTTATTTTCTTTTTTTGGGATGTTATTGTTGTCAAGCAGCCAAACATGACAAATTTCAAGTATCAGTCTAGGTGCCAACACCAAAAGAACATGACAAGTTTCATGTTTGCCACTGATTATTCTTAAACATCCCATCTAACTTAAAATTTGTGAAATCATGTCATTTCAATACTTTTGCCAACTTAATATACCTCCTTTTGAGTTTGGTTTTGTGTTGAATTTTACTATTGTCTTCCCTTCATCTCAGGAATAAAAACCACTATTTGCGTGCCTTGATTCATTACGGTTTAGGTGAATCAATGGTAAGTTGAAGTCCAATTTTTTGGACGAGGTTTTTTGAGTTTTTTAGTGAGTTTCTTATTTTATTTTCCGTTGCTTAAAAATTATTAAAAAAAAGAAAAAGGAAAAAAACCCTAGAGCCTTTCCATACTCAAGAGCTCCACAGGTATGTCACTGCTCTTTTACATGTTTCTGCTTTGATTTCCAATACAAGGTTTAAGCCTTTGATTAACAAATTTCCATTACGTAATTTGATTTCCCTCAAAGACATAAATAAATGTGTTTTCTTTGAAACTTTGAGTGCTTCCAAAGACAATACCACGAACTCGAAGCATTTGACTGCATTCATTCAACTACTTCTAAAGGATAGTTTCTCATCTTCTCTTCAAGTCGTCTTTTTAGTTTTTCATCATGGAGAATAGGTAGCTTGCTTTTATCTTTTTACGAGAGTTTTTTTTTTATCCTATTATATGTTGCTATGCATTTTTCACTTGCATGCCTTTTAATTTCAGCTGTCCGTGGAGAACATATTTTAAATATCTTATGCACTAAGTGTAGTTGGCTATTAATTTGTTGAACCAATGGTAGGGTATGCAAGAGGTTAGGTTGGAAAGGGATGGCTTGGGATGAAGATGTTAAGGTGGCTTTAGGGGAGAGATTCTTTTGTGTAATCATTTTATCACATGGTAATCATTTATTAGACGTTGAATACATATCAAATGTATATGCAACAATGACGGGGCTAAAATTATGGGAAAGAATAGTCAATTGTATTTAGACGGGTGTCTTTAGAGTAACAAATTTGGGTGTCTTTAGTGGAACAAAACTTCATTTTTTTAACTTTGTATAGTTGTAAACATAAAACTCTCTTTGAGATTGGGCCATAGCTTTTGAAAAACAGCCCCCAAGATGGCGTACCAATTCCACAATTTTTGTCATGTAATTTATGATTGTAAGGATTACCCAAACACATGGCTGTAATATATGTATATAAACACTACAATTTGATGCATTTTCAATATTTTATACTTCTTCAACAATGTTTCAAACCTGCAGCAACGCGCAGGTACAATTTGCTAGTTAACCCTAAAGATCATGGCTTGGTACCATTTCAACATGTTACCATTCAAGAAGCCTAACTTTACATCTAACTAGAATGGGAATATTGCAAACAGAAAAGGGTGTATTTATTCACCAAAGCAAGTATACAAAGTCCTTACTTGTGAAATTTGGCCTTGAATATTGCAAACATGTATCTATTCCTCGACTTACTAGTGATAAACTCAAAAACGTGGATTTAATTGGCTGATGAAAGCATGTACAAGAAAATTGTAGGAAGCTTGTTGTGTTTAACAGCAACTAGGTCAGATTTGATGTATGCTTCCAGTTTGTTGTCTAGATTCATGAATAGTCCTACAAAGAAACATTTTGGAGTTGCAAGGAGGGCCTTGAGATATGTGCAAGACACACTAAGTTATAGCATTGAGTATGTAAAAGACAAAGAAGCAATATTAGTTGGATTATGTGATGCAAACTAGGCAGGAGAAGTACCTCTGACTAAGCATTTAGTTTTGGAAAGATCCCAGCTCCTCAGACTCTACATAGCTAAGATTGATCCTGAAAAATAAGACCTCTTCGAGCCCACTATATGCTAGGGTTTTGATGAATGAAAGATAACAAGAATTGCTCTCTCTCTCTCTCTCTCTCTCTCTCTCTCTCTCTCTCTCTCTCTCTCTCTCTCTCTTATATGTATAGTTTTGCTCTTCGAGTTTTAGATTTTCAAAACCAAGTTTTTCATACAAACTAACCCTAAAGATCACGGCATGGTACCACTTCAACAAAATATGTACCCAGTCACTAATTATCTTCTATTTTGTTTGGTATTAGACCCACTAGTTACTTTATGTACTTAATTAGTTTATAATATAAATGGTAATTGATAACTATTCTACTATGTTTGGATAAAGGAAATAAACTTAGAATTTGAATAAAAGTCAGAATTTATAAATTGACATGCACAAATTCCCTTGTTTGGATCTATAAACATATAAATTTAGAATTTTCACGTGGAAAAAAAAATTAGAATTTGGGACCTTCAATTCCCAAGTTTAAATTCTATGTAAATAAGTGTCATTTCCCAATTTCTATGATTGAGAGTTTAAAAATAACAAATTCCATATTCAATTCCATTGTTCTTTTAGGTTAACCAAAAAAGAAAATTTAGAATTTCTAAAAAATAATCCGTCATTTTAAAATTCCTTAATAATCTTAAATTTCTTCATCCAAATATAATATTAGTGAAAATACTAAATAATTCAACTATACAATAAAACTCACAAAATTCGATGGCCTCACACAAGAACCTCTCTAAAAAAAGAATTCACTTCTTTAGACTCAAAAGGCATAATTGGCTTTCTCAATCGCCAATAAAAAATGAAGGTTTTCTTGGCACTTGTAAAATAGCATCACGTTCTTCCATTTTATAATGATATAAAGAAGAAAATACAATTGAAGAAGCTAATGTGTAATTTTCAACTGTCAATGAGTTGAAAACCTTACCAAGCCAATTTTGAAAATTAAGTGTTGCGTGATCAGTATCTCCACCAATCCACATAATTGCATCAAACAAAGAATTTATATGTGTAGACGTGTAATGTTGTGCATTATTTCAAAATGTTATATGTGCGTTATAATATTATGCACTAACTTACGAATTCATTACAATATCACATTTTTGTTGATCAATTATGTTCGGGCAGGAATTCGGCCATGGCAAAATTCCTTTGGGATGGTCCTGGCACTGTGGTTAAGGTTGTTCTTGCTGCTTGATGTTTTGCAAGAAATGTTTGAAATTAGCTTGAAAGGTGCCTTTGTAGGGTCTTTGGTGTAGGCCTTGAGGCTCACAATTAGAACTAACAAGGATGTAGGCGTGCCACTGTTATCTCAATATAACAGATGTTGAACAAGTGTGATTTAAGTCGATTACTTACGCCCCAAATTACTCGGACTTCTTGTTATCAAAGGATTGTTGCAGATGGATTGAGTCTGCATTAAGCTCTTTTTATTGCCTTGTAAACAAGGGACTTTTAGTTCACAAATGTATGTTCAAAATGAAGAGAGTCCAGAGCCCTTTTAACTATCTCTATGAATACAACTCAGTCTTACTTATGATACAAATTCATAATATAAAAAAACATGTAAAGTGATAGATCTACTAGATATAAGTATATACAAAGAGGCTCGGGCAAGATTTCACCTAGTCGGGCAAGGTTGAAACGTCGTGCAGAAACTTCTCTTTGTGTTTACAGAGGTTTGTATGCTAAAATGATGGTAGCTGGCTAGGTTCTACACAAGGGAATCGATGAAGGATTATTTTGAGAAAACATGTTCATTTAAGCAACATCAATAGCATGCAATTAACAAATTAAAGGCGGAATCATGCTTGCATGTACTTAAAAAGAAAACATTACCCATGAATGTTCAAAGCCTAGTAGATTGGTGAACCAATAATCAACTCAAAACAAAGTGAGTTGAAATTTATACCTTTGTAGATTCCTCTTTGCATAAGCAAAGGCTAATCACCCAAAGAGAGGGCCTTCATTCCTTGCATCTTAGATCTATGGATTTGGATGGATGAAAACGTTTCTCCAAGTTCCCAAAATTGAGAACCTCTAAGTCTCCACACCAAGGTTAGATTTAAGAAGAAATGAGTGACCTTGGAGGAGTAAGATTGCTAGCTAATCCCTCCAAGGGGGCCGGCCTCTTTAGAGAGAAAAGGAGTTTGTGTTTTCTCCAATTTTCCCCAAAAAGAACCCTAAATGAATTTTGGCTATAAAGTCATATTTATACCTTAATTCATTAGAGTGGCAAACTTGTAACCCACTCCATCTCTAACATGGCCGACCATTGGGATTTATTGGGCTATTTGGGCCTTTGTGAATCATTATTCATTAAGTTGTCATACAACTTAAGTCAATGGACTTGACGTTCGAAGCCCATTGGGCCTTAAGGTCCAAAACTATCTCGAGGTCTTTAACGAACTTATTCATTTGATTAATTAACATATTAATTAATCATTGCCATAAATAATTAAACCATTTAATTATTCTTACTCATCTCCGTTGAATCTTCAATCTCTACCTTACACGGTGTACGATCCATTAGGTTCCTTTTAGCGAGGCAGTGGGCGATTCAAACTTTTTCAAATCGATTGTGAATTGAAACTTACTTTCAATTCTCCCTTTAGTGTTTATACACGTTTAGGGCTTCCCCAAACCATGAGTGACACCTAACAGCATATCATGGTTACCCAAGCTAATCAGAAGAGGTGGAGAACCTATTCAGTTTAGGATTACAATGCAATACGGTCTTTCTCTAATACAATACTTTTGACCACATTGTTTGGTTTGATAGTTTATTCATGTTTACTATCCAATGTGATACGTGTACTTATATGATTACCTTGAATGTGATTTGGAACGCCTTCCTTCATCTCATTCATACTCTGGCCAGAGATTCTAAATCATATCATAGAGTATTCTCCCTCAAACGGTTTGAAGGTTAGAGATCCCTTGTTGCGCATTCACTTGCCTCCATGGCTAAGTGGCTTAACCCCAACGATGCCGTGGAAACCCTCCTGATGGTGTGACTTTGACATAATCAAAGATCAAGGACCTAACCACAAGACAACTGTGATGCCTCAGGTCAAAGGACTACTTTGCATTATCCCAACCATGAGTTCTCATGTGACATGAATATGAGAACTCTTCGTTGATTGTGTTCAATGAACTCATTCTCTATTGAGCACCTACGTACTTGTCTTGGTGTCAGACACACCAATGACTCGAGACTAGTCACTCTCCCTAAGAGAAGACATAACACGTACTGATCTTAACGAACTGTCAATGCCCAATTGGCAATCCTATGATCAGGAACATTTAGGATATGTATACAAAAGAGAATGGTCTCTTGAATCTAACTTCTTTAGATTACATTCTCCCAATTACATATTCCTTGGACTTATCGTTTAAGCATATAACATTTATATGAGACGGCTCAAACAATAATGTTTGCCCTTGATATTAAACTAGATTAGTTTAACATGTGAAATGTCCGCAAAGTATCATCATATAATTGGTTTTAGGGCACATTTCCAACAATCGATACTACAATATTAAGCTAAAATAGTAGAGCTTTTACAATGGACAAAGGATAGCTTTTCTACGAGAACTATGGCTAAAAGGACTAAATCTGGACAAGTTTCAGCTTTTCTTGGCATGAACTAGGTTTGAGAGCAAAGTTTGGATGTATTTTGTTTGATTGGTTGAGTGTCCTTGATGTTGATGCTTCTCTTTCCTTTTATAGGCAATTTGGCCCGACTGCCTTCAACTTTAATCTTGCCCGAAAGCTCTTTGATGGGTAGTGAGTCATCACCTATTTACTTATAATGCCACTATAAAGTATTTTTGTCCTGAAAGTGAGTTGGCCTCCATCACTCGTCACTTCACTCATAGGCATGTGACATATGTCTTAGCTGAGATGGCTTCAAATTGCTTTCAAATCTGTCAATTGGGCTTCAGGGCTTCGAGCAAGTCTGATCTGTCATACTCTCAATATGTCCTCCTCACGTGTGACGAATTTTTAAACCTAACACGTGGACAACACCAATCGAGTGACGTAGAGCACATATGGTCATTAGGATTTACACATGTGACAACTTACTCTAATATCATTAAGAAATTCGAAGTTCTACTATAAAATCATTGGCTGTATGGAGGTAACAACTACTTATAAGTACATGTAATGTTTTTTTCTTTCTTTTGTGTGAGATCTATACTCTCCACACGCTAGTTAAACAAGATAACATGATGTCCTTTTACTTTTAAGTTTGAATTTTCAAAGTAGTTTCGAATATAATTTTTTTGGTAAACTCATGAATATTTGTATATGCAATCACAATCAACTAATATTTTGACCGTTGAATTTGTCTCGCGGTCCGCAATCTCAGTTATTCAAATTTATGACATTTGATAAATCAAAAGATTGAATACGTGTCGAGACCAAGTTCATCTAAGTACTTAAAAAAAGCAAGGTCCCTCTCCTCTGAAAGACTGAAACATATTGATACGATACAATAGCCCTACTAATTTACCAACTCGACACGCTCCACCCAGCTCCCCTGCCGCTTCACGAGTTGACCCAGCGAGTCGCGGCTGCTCCCAAACGTAATGTTCACATGCTCAAAGGGTCAGAGGTTGTGGGTGCCGGGGCTTTAGTGGCACCGGAAGACGTGGCTCATGATCCGAAGTCGGGTCTCATTTACACCGGCTGTGCTGACGGGTGGGTTAAGCGAGTCATGGTGAAGGAGTCGGCTGCATGTATATTCAATCCTACGGCTAAAAGAAAGAGCGAAAAGTACGGTCAGGGTGAAAAAGGAAGTGCGAAAATCACTTTGTTTTTAGTTTGTACGGTGTAGAAAAGATTACCTGCAAGGCAGTAAAAAAGGGAGTGTAAAAAATTTTATCGACCATTTACCGGGCTTGCCTGATAATATAAGATACGATGGAGAAGGCCACTACTGGATTGCATTGATCACGGTAAGATTTCATTTTCTCTTTTGAAATATCACATCAATTGTTAGTAATGGAATAGAGTATTGTTCGAGTACTGTTCTCTTTATTAGACAAACTCTGGTCTGTAAATTTTGACCACGCATTCTTGGATGCGTCTTATTCATGCCATTTGCAATGACAAAATGGCAGGAGCTTACACCATACTGGGATCTAGTACTTCCACATCCTTTTATTCGGAAAGTCCTAGCCATTGTGAAGCGATATGCAGGAGGCAGGCCACGTTTGCACAAGAATGCTGGCGTATTTGCTGTGAATTTGGATGGGGAGCCAACTGCCCACTACTATGATCCTGAGTTGTTTCTAATTTCAAGTGGGATCAAGATTGGAAAGTACCTCTACTGTCTATCCCTACATTATTCGCCTTGATCTGGATCGACATCCTGCACATGCCACTTCATGAGCTAATTCTAGTCCCTTGATATAATCTTGAACATGTATGGAATGGTATTGTAGCTTCACTAGAGAAACTTAAGCATTGCCGATAGATGCAACGGTAGTGTTTGGTTTATGTAATTTTGCCTTGTTTATATGTAAAGCCCCGAAAACATACCTTCCAGTGACACTAGTTACAACTTTAGTTGTTCAAGAGAGGCTGCCCAATGCCTTTGCTTTTTCTCTCAGAACATACTTCTGTATCTTTCCGGTTGCAGTTTTCGGTATGTCATCAAAAATGACTGTCCGAAGAGCCATGTAATGAGGCAAATGATCACGGGAAAATTTGATCAGTTCTTGAGCGTTTATGTGATCAAATCCATCCTTCAGTTTCACAAATGCACAAGGAGTCTGCCCCCAATGGTCATCTGGCCGTGCAACAACTGCAGCCTCAAGAACTGCCGGATGGCTAAACAAAACTGTTTCCACCTCAACCGTGCTTATATTTTCTCCCCCTGATATGATTATATCCTTCAACCGGTCCTTCATTTCTATGTAGTTATCAGGATGTTTCACGGCTAGATCTCCACTTCGAAACCATCCACCACGAAAAGATTCCTCTGTTGCTTTCAAGTCCTTAAGATAACCACTCATAACTGTGTTTCCCCTGAACATAATTTCACCCATTGTTTTACCATCAGCTGGTACACTCTCCATAGTGACAGGATCTTTTACGTCAACGTCTTCTAAACCGAGATGTTGCACTCCTTGTCGAGCTTTAAACTTTGATCTTTCGCCCAAAGGCAGAGAATCCCATTCAGGTTTCCACGAGCAGTAAGTCCCAGGACCATAAGTTTCTGTTAGACCATACAAGTGATGTACTCCGAAACCCAATTCTTCCATCTTGAAAAGGATCTGTGGAGGGGGGGGTGAACCGCCAGTCATTATTTCCACCTTGTGAGGCAGTGGCCTTCGGTCACTGACTGGTGAATTCACAATCATGTTCAAGACAGTTGGTGCCCCTCCCATGTTTGTCACCTTGTGTAGAGCTATGTTGTCGAATATGTCTTTCGGATTGACTTTTCTGAGGCATATGTTAGTGCCACCCTGAGCAGCCACCCCCCAAATGAGGCACCACCCATTGCAGTGAAACATAGGCACGGTCCACATATAAACTGGCATTGAGTTTATTCCATGAAGCAGAACCGTGGCAAGGGTGTTGAGATAGGCACCCCGGTGACTATAAACAACCCCTTTCGGCCTTGATGTTGTGCCAGACGTATAATTCACACTGATAGGATCCCATTCACTCTTTGGCCTTCTTATCTCAAATCCAACATGTCCCTTTTCCAGAAGACTTTCATATTCATAGGTGCTCGAAGAACATCCTTCGGAAGACGAGTCCGAAGACCCCTCAGAATCGGCAATTAAAACCAGAATAGGTGGTTTTGTGTCCGTTTTTCGGGCAAGAAGATCAAGCGCTCCATTGGCAATTTCAAGTAATTGGTAATCCACAAAGATGACTTTGGCCTTGGAATGACTCAGCAGGACAGAAATCATTGCCGAATCGAGGCGTGAGTTTAGTGTGCAGAGAAGTGCACCGGCCATAGGAACTGCAAAATGCAGCTCATACATGGCTGGGACATTGGGAGCCAAAGTTGCAACCTGGTCAACGACAACTAGTCAAACATGCATACAGGTTTCATCTGCTATTTCAATTGACTGATCATATTTTGACATAGTAACAAAAGAGTAGAAGGTAAATGATCAAACTAGAAGTTTTCGAGCCGTCTGATAACCATTTCGGTTTTAGATTATAGTTTTCTCCCCTACCCTTCTTCATCCCTCTTCTTTCCATTTACTCTCCATTTATCTCAATAACCAAAAATAAAAACTAAAAACGAAATGGTTCTCAAACAGGCGCTTCCGATCAAACTGAATCACAGATTTCAGTATGAGTTTGAGACGGATTGACTTATTCAATACGAAAGACAAAGAAAACATGAATAAATAAACAAAAGAACTGACCACATCACCGGGGGAAATTCCCAACTGGGTGAGAGCGGAAGCTAATCTGAGGCAGCGGTGATGGGTTTGACCCCAGGTGAATTTCAGCGAGCCGTAGATCAGCGAGGTCCTGTGAGTGTAGGCCTTGGCAGCTCGCTCCAGGAATCCTACCGGAGACAAAGGCACGTCGTTTGCCGGGCACCGGACTAGCCCCTCCAGCGAACTCCATGACTCCGGCGCGGAATTGTTCCCGGAAAAATGAGAGCATTCGCGATGGTAAGTATGACGAGTCAACGGCAGACTAACAGTCAAGTGACGGCGAAGGATAGTGGAAGCCAAGCGGGTCCATGAATTTTTGACAAAGTGGCTCATGGTCGTGACGACGGAGGTAACGAGGGAATCAGGGAGTGAGTGACTGGTTCGCGGAAGTCTCTAGGTGAGGATGAATGATGTATCAACTCATGGAAGTCTCTCGGTAAGGATGAGTGGCCAAATGTTTTAGGTCAAGTAATGTTAACGAGATTAAATTTATAAATATAATTTTAAAATTTATAAAATAAAAAAATTGATAATTGTTTATTAATAAGTATTAATAAATGTGTTTATTTTTATTAATAATAAATTATTTAATTTGTAAATTTTATCATTATAACATTAATCACATTAAAATTGAGAAAGAAACGCACGTAACCCTATACTGCAGTAGTTGAAAGAGGTTTTTCTTGTTGATAATGCTCGCTCCAATTAAAAAGTGTCAGCTATAAAAATCTTTTATTGATTTTTTATTATCGTACCGTCTTAAAAAAATATATATATATATTTCTTGCAACCTACGCCTAATCCTAATAACGTCATCGTCGTCGCTCGTCCAATGAATACAACTCACTCGTTCGCTTCTTAAAATCTACCCTTTCAGTTTCAGTTTAAATGTACTTTAGCTGAGCAAATATTTAAAAATGTGGATCCCATCTAGATTTTAAATGTACTTTAGCTGAGCAAATACTTAAGAATGTGGATCTCATCTAGATTCTCTTTTTGAGAATTTTAAAATTTTCACATTTTTTATGTTTATTGTACATTATGAGATTAAAAATTATTAGTAAAGTTGTTTACGCGATGCTGCAAGTTTTTAAGCTGTATAAAACATGTCAAAGTCCTAAATGTAAACATATACTTATAATGAGGAACAACATAGATTTCCAAAGATGGCGTACTTTTTATATAAATGTGAAAATTTATTTATAATCTTATTTACAATGAGGAACAAAATTGACCGAGGGTGGAGTAATATAATCCCACCATAGAGTCTAGGCCATTTAGAATCAATTAGACAAGAATTCATAAACTTCCTTTGTCGTAAAGGGAACAAACAGAGTTAATGAGACTCGACTAAAAACCCTTACCTCTCGTCTCTTTATTCAACACTTACTAACTTAACATATATATATTTTTCCTCTTTTTCGAATTTTCGAATTTTTAGTAACAGTAGTGATCATGCAATGTCAGTTCCCTTAAGCTTCCGATCCAATCCATGTAGCGAGCTTTTGGTCAATGACTCCCAAACCACAAAGGCTTTAGGGCACTAGGTGTAGAACACCCCTAAGGACTTACTTACTCGAGCTGAAAATGCTACGAAACCAACTAACCACCATGCCCCATGCCAAAACTCTACCGTTTGACGCGAGAATCACTATTGATCAGACAGGACTAGCTCGGTTACTAGGCAAAGCCTGGAGTTGAACAATTATTACCTTATTCATAACCAGAACTAACTTTACTTAGAACAAAAATTAAAATACACTTAGACGAAAAGCAAGTGTTCCAATCTCTTTTTTTTTTTTTTTTTTTTTTTTTTTGTGATTTTTGTAATTAGGAATAAAAATAGGAAAATAAAATAAATGAAATAAAAAGAAAAGAGTTAGAAAAATTGGGTTGCCTCCCAATTAGTGCTTCAGTTAACGTATATAGCTAGACGTAGATGAAGGAATTGATGGTTACGTCACTTGTTCTCTTAGAGTCAACCACTCTTTAATAGCATCATATAGAAACAGTAGGTATGAATTGATTTGATGGTTATCAATTATGCATCTGAATTCATTGGTTGAAGCCTTGATGTCCACCCTTTTGTGTGAATGACTTTTTGTAATAAAATAGGATCCCCTCCAGCAAGGTTTACGTTTTCGTCGAGCAGCCTTGAATCTTGTATTTAACACCCATAATTTTTGTATTGGCCAAATTTCTTGACGGAAGATTGGGCTACTGTTAACCTCTTTATGCTTTCCCTTGTAGAATTTATCCTTATTGTGAGACTCCACATAAATTTCCTCAAGTTTAAAGGGTTGTGCAGGTGCACAGATTGTTACAGCATCTAAAACATTTATATAAGTATCCTGCCCTGTGTCCAGATTAGTTAGAGTACTCAAAATCTAATCATGGGAATCATCAAATTGTGATTTGTTTTGGACAACAATGTCCAACACATCAGTTCAACACTTTTTTGCAGCTTTGTAGGTTCCTTTGCAGCTTCTTGAAAGGGTATGTGTGGCATATAGATTTGGGTAGCAAGAAGTTCTGTGGGATTTTCAGGATCGGTAGCTTCCTCTATTGGGCGTGGCTTAGCAATTGGTTAGCTAGGAAACACATATTCCTCCCATTCTTTCCATTAATGCATGAGTTGCTTAACTTGCTACGCCAGATTTTTGATCGAAACATTAATACTCTAAATCTTCCAATGTTTTTTTCAATGTATAATTCAGTTGACTCCAACAATTTAGAGAGTTTATCCTCCATTGAAAACTCTTGTGGCACATGAGGCTGCTCAAAATATTGCTCAAGATGCTTTTTCAAACTTGGAGTGTAGAACTCTGAATAGGGATCGTTCTAATGCCTTTTTGAGTCATCTCTCATATCGATATGCTTTTGGACAAACTCATGAAAATATTATCTCTCGGAACATTGCAAAATATCATAGGTCTTCAAACAGCAAAGAGCACAAATTGCAGGTTTAAATCCATAAAAACCCCATCCTGTAAATGTGACCCATAAAGGAGGTCCTCCTGGTTGTATATTGAATCCAGGAGGAGGAACACAGTCCATTGTTGCACAAATTGTAACCCAAAAAAAATAAAATCAAGTAAATAAAAAGTTATGTACAAAAATAATTAACTAAGAATATGATAAACACAAATTATTTAAAACAAACCCCTGCAACGGCGCCAATTTATTGATAGGAATTTTTACCACCTGCAAAAGTAAGGATAAAAACACTTTAAATACTTGCAAGAGTACAAGGTAATTGTACTATAGTAGCTCAAGTAAGGTCGTTCTCCACAGGAATTGAATGAATAATTTTTGTTAAAACCAAATCTTAATTAATTATTTGAAAACAAAGGTTGGAAGAAAGTGATTTTATGACCTAAAATATTAAAAACGAATTTAATTAAAAATAACTAAATAAATTGACAAAGTAAAGAAACAAAAGAAAATAGCTTTGAAAATCTATTTATGCACTAGGGTTCCGCCGTCACCTTAACAATACTATGTAGTTCTTCCAATTACTTGTGACTTACACATGCATATTTTGAAGGTTAGGTTTTCATAAAGTATGCCCTGTGACATCCCACATCGCCCAGGGGGTGATCCTTAAATGTATATTCCCATTCCTACCTAGCACGAGGCCTTTTGGGAGCTCACTGGCTTTGGGTTCCATTGGAACTCCGAAGTTAAGCGAGAAGGGGGCTAGAGCACTCCCAGGATGGGTGACCTCCTAGGAATTTGCTCGTGAGTTCCCAGAAACAAAACCGTGAGGGCGTGGTCGGGGCCCAAAGCGGACAATATCGTGCTACGGTAGTGGAGCGGGCCCGGGAAGTGGTCCGCCCCGGGCCGGGATGTGACAATTGGTATCAGAGCCTATCCCTGGCCGGAAGTGTGCCGACGAGGATGTCGGGCCCCTAGGGGGGTGGATTGTGACATCCCACATCGCCCAGGGGAGTGATCCTTAAATGTATATTCCCATTCCTACCTAGCACGAGGCCTTTTGGGAGCTCACTGGCTTTGGGTTCCGTTGGAACTCTGAAGTTAAGCGAGAAGGGGGCTAGAGCACTCCCAGGATGGGTGACCTCCTAGGAAGTTGCTCGTGAGTTCCCAGAAACAAAACCATGAAGGCGTGGTCGGGGCCCAAAGTGGACAATATCGTGCTACGGTAGTGGAGCGGGCCCGGGAAGTGGTCCCCCCCGGGCTGGGATGTGACATGCCCTACTTGGAACCTCCAACATAGAACGTATATCTAACATGCAACCCGTCCGTGGCATCCAGATCGAATGTGAACATGCAAGACTCATTAAGCTTTATGAAACCCTTTTGAAAAACCATATAAACGTGTCGTCTATCCTAAGAGGTTACACATATTAACCACAAGAAGCCAGCGCCAATTTCAAGGACAACCCTCCACCAAAATTACATCAAATTACTTTTCTAAATATCGTAATGGTGGCCAATCACTAAGATAATTAGATAGTTTCAAACACGGTGATTAATAATTCAAAACTTGCATGCATAACATCATAAATAAATTGAAAAGAAACTACATATTCTTGCCAAGGCTCGTGACCTCGCCCTAGCAAATGAAACTAGTTACAAACAATCATAAAATAAAATATGGATAGGAAACACCTTGAAAATAAACTTGAATCTTCCAAAAGCTCTCTAAAGCCAAAGTAGTACGTTCTCTCCCTCAATTATGCATCCCCCTAATCTAATGGCTAAAAATCCTTATTTATACTACTACAAAATAAAATCCTACCTAGAAAAGGTCTTAGAATAAGACTAGGAAACATAATAAAACAACTAATAAAAAGGTTTCCTATTCTAACTGGAATTCGGACTTCTCAGAAAATTAGTATTTTGACCAACCAAATCAACTATTATTTGGTCCCAAAAGGTCTCTATTTAAAGCTTGAGACATCCCTAACAAATTCTCAGAAGGAATCTTCCTCAAAATATGTCATCTTGACTTTCAAAATACACAAAACGTCCAAAAAAGTCAATCTGGGAAAACTACGTGCTGGGTCTTTATTTCATCACCACGGTCAAACGGCTTGGTAGAAAAATGTGAAATTTTGATACAATCATCTTGCAAGACTCACGAGTATCCTCCAATTAGAATTACTCCAAAATTCATCCATTTGGTTACTATTTGCTCCAGAGGAAGTCGAATATCCTACATTAAAAATACATAACAAAGTAACAAAATTCTACCAAAATAACTAATAAACTAATACTAAGATTAGGGTAAAATATATAGTATAATATGGACTCATCATAATATTTACATGAGTAACAAAATGTGTCCATGGGTAGGGCTCTGCATTAGGTAGAGCTTTCTCTTTTCTTCTTACATGTAGGTTTTGTTTTCCCACATAATTGGAAAAAACATTAAGGTGTTAATGTAAGTGAATGACAGTCTTAGTGCAAATGAGATAACATATGGGTGTGGTTTGATAAATAGATGATAACAATGAAAATAAGTTAGAATAGTATTGCCTTATTTAAGCAAAAAAGCTCATAAACTTTACAGCCTATACGAATCCAAGTTGCCACTCAAACTCAAACCAATCAGTTCAATCATGCTCGAACTGATTATGTGTAATACGTAAGAAAAAGTTATAAATTATGTTTAGCACATGTGTAAATCAACAGTAATTGTATAAGTTGAGAGTTTTTATGTGAGTGAGGAATATGCATTTTGGTCGTTTCTTAGAAACACTGTACCTAATTCTTTTGTCCTCAATTCCTCATCTTACACCTCAAATCCAGTATTTGTACTCCTAAATTGTCCACAAAAAAGAGAGTCCAATACGCGCAAATAATGTCACAAACTCAACAGTTAATATATTCTTTGTTCACACAACTTATAACACCAACTAAAAGTGGTGAACCACTAACTTCAGCACAATGACAGAGTAACAAAACTTAAACAAAGGAATAATATATGCTATGACGAGGCTAATAAAACTTGTAATAGTCAATCAATAACAACAGCTTCAATTAATATATAGTTTTTTGTAATAGGCACATGAACAATTGGTTTGTCCTCTCACATTGGAGAGCTATTAGTTTACCCTCTCGCACTAGAGAGTAATTGGTTTATCCTCTCGTATTGGAGAGCAATTAGTTTAACATCTCGCACTGGAGAGCAAACCCATATGGGTGTCGGGGAATTGGATTACCCTCTCGCACTAGAGAGCAATTAGTTTATCCTCTCGCACTGGAAAACAGACCTAAATGGGTGTCAGGGGATTAGTTTACCCTCTCGCACTGGAGAGTAATTAGTTTACCATCTCGCATTGGAGAGCATGTGAGTTATTGTTGTGAGTGCAGCTGAGGAAAAATAGGTTGCTGGACAACTGAAATAATCCTCAGCCTGCGAGGTTTTGTTTGGCAATCTTCTTGAGCCTTCGAACTGCTTGTGGACTTTTGAGGCTAAGTTAGCACAAACCACAAGGCAAGATTGGCACGGCTACGAGCCATGGTGCAAGATTGGCACAGTTATGAGCCATGGTGATAGATTAATAACTGCTGGGAGCCATGGGGCAGGATGAGTTAGACCACTAGGTCTGTGATGTTTAGCTAGTGATGATGTGTTGCTTCAGTATTGAATCGTCTGGAGTGTTAAGAACAAGGTCTGCCCCCGGTTCTTGGTAGTTGGGCTAGTGTGTCTTTCTGGTACTCGTCTACCCCCGGCAAACCATTAGGGTAAGTTGATGCGTTTGTCGGAACAGAAGTAGTCTTTGTATTCGGTAATCTATGTGGGATAGTTCCGTCTGCTCGATCTTGTCATTGAAAAATAACTTGCTTATGTTGGTCATGTTTCATTGAAGTGCCTTGTCAGTAGCTTCGTTGCGCGGAAAATTGCGCAATTGCTCTTTCATGAGCCTTTCTACTTCTTCCTAAATTTGCCTTTGCTAAGGCAGTGGAACTTTCGGCTGCCCCAGGTGACCTATTGGTCTAGGCCATTCTTCCTTATGCTCGACTTGTCTGTATCATGGCTGCAGTGCATGTGGGATGGTTCTAGCAAACGAGCAGGCTATTTGCAAGCTGCCGGTTAAACTTGAGTCGGATTGAGTGACTGCTTCTTTCCATCCACCATGCTGCCTACTCTAAGTGAGGTGAAGAATGCTCCTTGTGAGCCTAATTGTGAATGAACACTTCACCTAGAAGATTGTCCATGTTGATAATCGGAGTGTGGCCTCAACCATGAACGTATGTTTGTTTATAGGCTTGATCAGGAATACACACTCATTCGCATGCTAGGACGAGAGTACACGTTATCCCGAGAACCCAGGCGTAAGCTACTAGAACGTTCGGATCGTGGCTGGTTGAGAAGCTGCTTATCGGGACGCTATTGGAGAGGTTCTTCATCTGCCCTTGTCTTACTTCAGGACACCTCTTCAGGGACACGTTGCATCTTGGTGTTCTGTAAGAGCTGATTCAACAAGGTTGTCTGCTGTGCGAGGGCGCTTGTCAACTCTATAACTTGTCAAGATAAGTGTTGTTCTCCATTTAGGTTAGAAGAGCTTGGAAGAAATGCGTCTCCTTGAGCAGTGGAGCTGTGGTAGACTCTGAGCGCGAGATTTGAGTTCGGAAATGTCAAATCTGCTGAGAAATGTGGTGAAAATGCCCCCGGTTCGATCATAGGTCCTGAAACTTAGAGTCAAGATGGTTGTTCTACTCTTGGGCTAACTCAGGCTGCTTAGGGAACCATAGGAGCAGGCTGGGCCATGAGAGCAAGTTGGGCCAAGGGAGTAGGCTAAGTCGCGGGATCAGGCTAGGCCACGGGCGTAGGCTGCTCAACGCATGATGCATACGAATGCAAGGCTTAGGCTCGGCTTGGCAAAGCGTTGGTCTCGCGTTGGGATTGAAGTGATATGGCTTGGGTCATGGCTTTAGTGTCGTGGGCCTTGGATGGCATAGCTTGGACTTAGGCTTGTGCAAGCTTGGATGGCATGGCTTGGGCCGTGGTAGTGGTGCCATGGACCTCGTCGTGGGTGGTGGCTGTGGTGGATACCGCGGTGGTTGACATGGTGGAGCCCCGTAGTGGTGGTGTCGTTCCACCTATGATCACATTTAGTCTTGTGGATCACTGCGGTCCTATTTCTTGAATATTAGAATTTTCACTTGTGGAATTTTCTAAATGTCTACCCATTGTATTTCTCTTTTACGTCTTATCAAAGAATCTTTGCAAATAAAAAAATTCTAATAATAAGAACGTACGAAAAATATGCAAATGGACAAGAAAACCGAAAAACTTTTTATGCTAGAGTCTTCTACGAGTGCGTGACTCTTCTCTCAATGAAAGCACCAATTTGTGGATGCAAATTTCTTCCTCCTTGATCTTGGACAAAATTGCACCTACAAAACAAATCACACCAAAGGTCAAGGCCAAAAGCTTCACGCACCCACGATGATTGGATGGGAGCTTTGGCCGAAGAACCTCTATTGCCAAAGTTAGAATTTTGAGGGAAGAGTGTTTTGAGAATTTTGTAGAATTTTTTCAAGAGAATTGGAAGTGTATTTTGAAGAGAATGATGGGGTTTATATAGGGGAGTGGCCGGCCACCTAGCCTGGTTTGTGAACTAAGTTCTTGATTTGTGTTAATTTGGGAGTTATGGAATAATTACCTAATTAATTAGCTAATTAATAGAATAATTACGTAATTGATTAGCTAATCAATATAATAAAAAAGGGAAGATTTTGGGAGTTACCTTGTGGAAAAGATTGGATGAGGATGGATGAAATAGATTTACCTATTTTGGGCACTGTTGACTTAGTTGAGGGATGATTGCCTACTACTCAAACGTAAGAATCCCAGTATGCCTCAAAGGTATTTTTGTCCTCTTTTACCCAAAAATCCATGTGTCGCCTTATGATTACTTTTGGCTCCACAATACTGGTGCAAGGATATGTTGGTTGGAACTTGAGGCGTGTTCTGTTGGTTTTGGAGCCAGTTTTTCCCAAGGTACATGGATATACAGATCCTACCTGGAGACTTCATATGAGGGATAATGCATTTAAAGACTTTAGTAATTCTCTTTATAATGAGTTACATATTTTATATTTGTGTCAAATTCGTATGAGCAGTACTTCTAATTGTGTGACACGCCCCGATCCCGATGTCCTCGGGATATAAGAATGGTGGCATGCTGACCGACCCCAAAAGTGACGAAAGCCATTTAGAAATGCATGAGAACAAGAAATAAAAAAGACTTATGAGGACTCAAAAATGCCGATGCGGAAGTGCCTTGACGTTGAGATTGTATACCTCGATTCTAGATCCTGAAGGGGGCGCAAAACAAAAATGAGTGGACCAAGTTGATATACATATATAATAAAACAGTTATCAACATACTAACCTCCAAGTTTTATGGAAATTCAATAGTATAATATGTAATAGGTTTTCTGAAAACCCTAGCATGCCATAAAACATCACATAAAACATATCTTGTATATAGTGTGCTACTAGTGGTATCAGTATCAGTATTTATTCAGACAGAACCCTTCATTTGCCAAACAAGCCATTTAGAACTCTTCCTTCATTTTCCAAACAAGCCCAACCTACGCCCGACATGAAGCCAATATCAATAACATTGTCAAACAAACCTAACCTACGCTCAGCTCGAAGCCAATATCAATAACATTGCCAAACAGGCCCAACCTACGCCCGGCACAAAACCAATATTAATGACATTGCTAAACAGGCCCAACCTACTCCCGGCTCGAAGGCAATATCAATAACATTGCCAAACAGGCCCATTCTACACCCAGCATAAAGCCAATATTAATGTCATTAGCAAACAGGCGGAACAGTGACCACTAGATACTCACAAAACCATTGAACATATATATATATATATATATATATATATATATATATGTATCAAAATCAATTTCGTAGTATAAAGTCATCCATCATCTATACTATAAAGAGGTGTTCAAAAACATGTTCTAAATATTTTTTCATCATCCATCAGATATCCTATAAGAACATGGGTTTCATAGAATATATGATATAATTCAAACCAGCCTCAATAAGCATGTTATCTCATAAAACGTAATCATTAAATCATGTTTTTCATGTATGCAATTCTACTATTAAAACATGCATTTTTAGAAGGGGTCCACTCACCGTACACCGTTTGTGCAAAGTCGTAGGAAATAGGACTAACTAAATTGCCGCTATTAATCGCACCTAAGCACATAAAGAGCCTAATTAATAAAACTTTACTATAACAATTGAATTTGGGAAAACGGATGTCAAAAACGAATTCAGGACGCCGAATTACCCTAAGAAATGTCTCGGTTAAATTTCTGAAAAGTCAACAGGGGAATATCCAATAATATTCCTTAGAATATTCCAGGAATATTCTGTCTGATGGGTTCGAGGGTTTAGGCCAAAGGGTCATAGGTTTTTGAGCTTGGGTCCAAGCTTCACATGGCCTAAGGGCCTTAGTTCACTTCGGGTTTTGGGTTGGATTTTAGAAATAGGAAATTGGGCTTGGATTCTTGCACGGCCCAAAGGCCTAAATTATAAGGGTTTTGGTTAAAGGCTAATTGGATTGGGTTTAGAATTGGGTTAGGACTAGTGGGCCAAATGTAAAATCTCGTTCCCAGGTTTCACTATTATAATTTACGTATTTGTATTATTGAGGTTTTATATTATTTTTTGGGAATTTATATTAATTTATTTGAATTTAGTTTTTAATTAAACTAGTTATGAAGCGTGAAGTTTCGAAATTAATTATTTAAAATTCATGGACCGTTCAAGGTCACAATTTATTTATTCAAATAGAACTCGATCTCATGAACGCGTAGGCGTAAACCGTTCGTGAAACAAAGTTAGAGCAACTCTAGTGTAGGAGCCTTCCCCCCAGGCTATACACTATTTAATCCATCCAATGAACAGTAACTGCCCTTAATGAACAGTGCATTCCCTTGGCAATTACTTTTTGTATCTCCACCCCTACACTTGAATAGCCCTAGCAATTGGCAAAAAAATATTAATATTTTTTTATTTATAAAATAATACATAATAATTTTATTTGTAATTTCGGATAAGATTTTAATCGTTCTCGTTACGCCACGTGTCATTATCCAAAAAACCAATAGCAATAAAATATTTGTATTTTTTTTATTTATAAAATAATTCAATATAATAAAATTTGTAATTTCGGATAAGATTTTTAATCGCTCTCGTTGCGCCACGTGTCATTATCCGCAAAGACAATTATTGGTTATGAATTTCCGATAAGATTTTTAATCGTTGTCGTTGCGCCACGTGTCATTATCTGAAAAGACAATTATTGGTGATAGATTTCCGATAAGATTTTTAATCAATCACGTCGTGCCATGTGTCACAATCCGATTACAATCTTTGAGGATAGATTTCCACCAGATTTTTAACGAATGACGGCATGCCACATGGCATTATCTACAACCTAATCCTTTCTGAATCCTCCATATAATCCACCATCCATCCTCAGAAATCTCACACCAATTTTTTCAAGATCTCTATCATTATTCATAGTTTCTGCTTCCTTCTTCACCAAAATCCCTATCATTTTTCATAGTTTCTGCTTCTTTCTTCACCAAAATCTCTATCATTATTCATAGTTTCTGCTTCCTTCTTACAATGTCTTCTTCTTCTTCTTCTTCAAATATGATGTGGGAAATCGATCAAGAAGAGAAAGAATTGTTTAGCCAATTAGAAGGAATGTTCAATGCCAGGGATTAGGCCCAAAATGAGATGGAAGAGGATGACGAGCGTAGATGGAGAGATGAAGAATCAAGAATGGCAGGGGCCTCACATTCCCGTCGAGCCATCCAAGTTATGGCTCAGATCTGCAGGCCCAACCGTGCTGTAAACATTGATAGAAATAGGCAACGACGAGGTCAGGAGCTCTTAGACGATTATTTTGTCTGTAACAGTGCATTCCCTGATACATACTTCCGACGTCATTTTAGAATGGAACGACATTTGTTCAAAAAAATTCATCGGCGCTATTTTCAACCATGATTCTTACTTTGTGCAAAAGCTGGATGCTTTTGGTGCTATGGGTCTCCTGCTTGATCAAAAAATTTCTGCTACCTTGCGGATGCTTGCATATGGAGCAGCTGCAGACCAAGTGGACGAGATAACGAGGATGGGAAAATCAACCATTCTTGAGTCCCTGATGAGGTTTTGCTCGGCAATCGAATCTATCTACACCGCAGAGTACCTCTGGAGACCTACTCATATGGACTTGGAAAGGCTTCTAAAGAATGGCGAGATGCGAGGTTTTCCAAGGATGATTGGAATCATTGATTGTATGCACTGGACTTGGAAAAATTGTCCAAGTGCATGGAAAGGCGCTTATGGGGACATAAAAGGATCAAAAAGTATCATTTTGGAGGCGGTGGCATCTTTTGATACATGGATTTGGCACGCCTTTTTTGGTGTTCCGGGAGCTCAAAATGATCTCAATGTCCTTGCCCAATCCCCAGTGTTCAATGAAGTCCTGCAAGGAAAGGCACCAAAAGTCACATATTGGGTCAACGAACGTAAGTACAACGGGCCATACTACCTAGAAGATAGCATTTACCCAAGGTGGGAATCATTTGTCAAAACAGTGCCACATCCACGAAGTGCAAAGGAAAAATATTTTCCAAGCTATCAAGAAGGATGTAGGAAGGATGTGGAGCGTTGTTTTGGTATACTCCAAGCTCACTGGGCTATTGTTAGGGGTGCTGCCAGAATGTTTGATGTAGAGTCGCTTCGATCCATCATGATGACATTCATCATTCTTCACAACATGATTGTGGAAGATGAGTACGATTATGATGCCGTTGATGAATATGAGCCAGACACGATGAACAATTTCAAAACACAAATATATTATGCTCATGAGGCCACCGACCCCCGTGCAACACGAGCCATTACAAAGGGATGGACGTTCCAATGATAGGGTCATTCAACGATATAATGCACTTCAAAGGCCGTATATGCACAATGCCTGCCAAATTGACTTGATAAAGCACCAGTGGGAATTAAGGGGTGCTGAAGATACTTAAGTTCATTAGTGTTTGTTTTTATTTGGTGTGTTTATTTTATTTTATGTGGTATGTTTTTTTAGTTCATTTACTGAGTTGAAATGTAATTTTGGTATGTTAATGTAATTTTATTTGGTGTTTGTTTTTATTTGGTGTGTTTTTTCAGTAAGTTGATGTTATTTTATTTGGTGTGTATTTGTTGATGTTATTTTATTTGGTGTGTTTAAATGTGTTTTGAATAAAGTACTAAATTCAATAAATTGGAAACAACATAAAGTACTAAATTCAATAAATTACCAAATTAAATAAATATACTCTTGGTTTAAATAAAGTACTAAAATTCAATAAATTGGAAACAACATAAAGTACTCTATTCAATGAATAAGAAATTACAACCCGAATTGATTGGAAAATTATGGGTTCGTGAATGGATAATCATCACCTAACCAATTTGTGGTGCTAGGATGATCTTCTCTTGTCATGCTAGGATCATCTCCTCTTGCTCTCGCTTCTCTTTCACGCCTCCTTCGCACCACGTCCGCCTTCTCCGATTTCCAAAAAATATTTAGAGTTCGGAGACTTGCCTTCTAAAGGCTCCTTCATAATGTCACGATCTTGTTGGCCCATTATTTCTTGTCTTCTATGTTCCCTTTCTTGCCAAAGTAGTTCTCTTTCTCTCTCATCAGCTGCAAATTTTTTCTCAAGAGCTGCAGATTTTGCATCCTCTCTGGCCTTATCAGCCTCAAATTTAGCCATTTTCCGAGCCAAAGTCAATTCACCTTGGAGGGCAAGGTCTTCCATATACTTTGCATAATCATTCTTGGAAGCATTACCTTTTCTCTTTGAAGCCTTCTTACCTTGAGGCCTAATTGGAAAACGGGTCAACCCCGACGCTTGTTCAACGGAGGGCGTTTCAAGCAATCTTCTGCTTCATCTTCATCGTGATCATGCGAGGCATGATCGGGTGTAGAGTGTAGAGGGGTGTTCATGAAAACTTCTGGATCGACAAGCACAACTCTGAGTTTAGGACAATCTTTGACAATATTCCAACATTCAAACCGGGTGAATGTTTTGTTTTTGCTTTTGGTTTTGGCACCATACCAAGCTTGTGCTTGAAGTTCCTACACAATGCGGGAGAATAAATAATTATAATGAAAATAGGTAACAAATAAATAATACGAACAAATAATTATAATGAAACTAGGTAACAAATAAATAATACAAACAAATAATTATAATGAAAATAGATAACAAATAAATAATACAAACAAATAATTATAATGAAAGTAGCTAACAAATAAATAATACAAACAAATAATTATAATGAAAATAGATAACAAATAAATAATACAAACAAATAATTATAATGAAAATAGGTAACAAATAAATAATACAAACAAATAATTATAAGGAAAGTAGCTAACAAATAAATAATACAAACAAATAATTATAATGAAAGTAGCTAACAATTAAATAATACAAACAAATAAATAATATATTGTTACCTGATCTTCTAAATTTTCCCCACTTTAAAGATTACCACTAGCTTGTGCCAAGGTGTTTCTCCACGTACTAAACAATTGGCTAAGTAATTTCCAACGACTAGACAGCGAATCTTTGGTTCTTTACCCACCCATTTTCTCAAGATAACAGGTATGAATAAGACTCCACATTTCTCGCAATTGCATCTCATTACCCGTAAGCAAATCATGAGTAACTTGAACCCAGCTAGCACACAACACAAAATCTTTAAGAAGCGTCCAATTCGTACCCGCAACAGTAGTCATTTTGTTTGAAAAAAATTGGATTGAAACTTTGAGAGAAAGATAGGAATGTGGTTAAAAGTAGTTGAGAAAATATGAAATTGTGGTGTAAGGTGGATGATAATGACAAGGTATTTATAGAAAAGTAAAAAAAAAAAAAATTCGGATTTTTATTTATTTTTTACAATTTTTAAATTTTTTTATTCAACTAATTAATCTCTGCCGTTGGATTGAAAAAAAAAATTGAATTTCAACACTCCAGATTGTGCCACGTGGCACAATGGTAACATTTCTAAATTTTAAAACTATTTTTTTTATTTATAAAGGAGAAATCCAACGATTGATATTAAATAAGATTTTTTTAATTTTTTTTTACTGTTGCAAATCAGACAGTCTAAATTATTTAGCCGTTGAGATCCAACGTACCATGGGAAGCTACGTGGCTTCCCAACGATAACTTTCTGAAAGTACGTCGCAGGCCCCAGGGTCTGAAACCGTGGCAGGTGACGCGCCCCCACTCGCGGGTGAGGTACAAGCGCCTGACAAAAAAAATAAAAAATTAGGCTGACGCTAGGATGACGTCAGCCCTTCGTCAGGTCTACTTCGGGCTCACGGGCTGGCAATTCCTCACATGCCTGTCCCTTAGGCCTCCAATGTCCCTCGAGCTGCCCACATTGGAGTTAGTCCGCCAAGCTATCGGGCCCTTTTTCCTCGCCAGTCCCCCGAGCAAACTCCCCCGCTGGAGTTGCTCTTATAACGAAAGAGATATTAACGTTTAAAGTCGAGGACAAAAATGGTCAAATTATCATTTTCTAGAAGGCTCTAGATTTTTGGAGCAAAATCTAGGAAGCCACATGTGTGGCCCAAATTAAAGGAAATGAGATGGTCGGTGGAGATGAAAAATAAAGCAGAGAAAGAAGGGTAGGCGTTGCGGAATTAGAAAATGAGAGATCAGAGAGTGACCAATGAGAGAAGAGAGAAATGAGGGAAAGGAGAAAATAGGAGAAAGGGGAACCAAACCAGTTCCCCTTTGACCCGCGAACCCAGTTGCGACCCATAGGTTTCTCTAGCTAAATTCATCATTTTTTTAGGGAACTTTAACGAAAAGCTCCCGGTACTGTTCATTTTAACTAAAAACCATATTTTTACACTAAAAAGTCAACATTGGTACTATTCACTTTACCCTTTATTTTGTCCTTATCGTTAAAACACAAAGTTTTCAAGCCCTTTTCATTAGTTTTCCTTTTTTTTTTTTATGGATTGGGCTGATCTACCACTCCCAATCATCATATCGACCTTTCCTTTACCATTTCTTTATCAAATTTAAGGATTAGGTTCTGAATTGGGAAGAAATGAACCTGTGGGTGTCGTGAGACATGTGGCCGAGATCCCGCAAATTTGAAATGTTTTCTTCCAATTACCACCAACACTAGACTTCCCTTAAAGCCTGGAACAAAGTGCAAACAACCTTAATGGCGGCGAAGTACCAGAGAAGTCGAATCAAAGCTCACCCATTCTAGGGTTTCTGGCAGGTTTAAGTGAAATTGGGGCCTTTCCCGACCGAATTGGCCTTGGTCACAGGTATGAAACTTACTATACTCATTGAGATCTTCATTTTTATGAAATTTGGTAATTTTTTACGATAGTTAAATTTTCCGGCGAGTCAGACGACTAACCGCCACCCGTGGCGACATATGCAGCGACGGTTGGCCAGTAAGCCGTTGATGCTATTTTATGCTAAATTTATATCTTGATCTCATATTTGATATCCATATGATGTGATTTGATTATTGTGAACCTAGATTGATTAAAGTACATCATTTAATTATTATATGAATCGACGATCCGACCGTTGGATTGTCATCAAACTTTAATACATAATAGTAAATAATATTTGAGGACAATAGGAACTTACAGACCAGGAATCGAACGAACGGATCTTCCCAAATTGAAATTGTAAGTCTATAAAATAAAACGTTGACCGCCAATGAAAATTGTGATTGGCGGAGATCCGATTGTCGGATCGTATAGATATTTTAGTATGTTGTTCTATAAGCATAATCTGGGCTTTGGGAAGTTACGGATCAGACAACTGATAGCCAGATCTTCTGACTTAGATTTCTAGGGTTGTAGACCCTACTCTCGACCTGGATCGATGGTTGACTTTTCAGTCAACTAGCATGAGTTCTTTTAGCGTGCAGCTAATCTTAGAGTGTAGTTGAGATTTTATAGAGCTTGATAGGCTCATCATGATGACGTGTCTCCCCGATTGACGTGTACCTCAATTTACGTAATGATGGCCTTATATGGTGATATGCTTGTGTATTTTATGTGATTTTAACTTGTGTAGTGAACTTGTTGTGGAATGTGTGGTTTTATTTGTATGATTGGCTAATGTGATGAAATGTGAGGGCTAGTAGTGGATTGTTAACCTATTGTCATGGGGTTTGTTGCTTCGATACTTGTTTCACATCATGTCTTTTTATTTCTTTCATTTAGCCCTTTCTAAATTAAGTACTTGGTTCTTGTATTGTTCCTTTGAGCGGTTGTTATTTCCCTTGGCCTACCACTCAATTTCGCTGAGTGATCCGGAACTAGGTATCCGCTGGTGTTCCATTAAGAGGTCCGGTTCTCTGCTCAGTCTGGATTCCATCAAGTAATGGTCTGAAATCTCTTATATTCCGCGATTTTGTTAAGTGATGGTCCGGAATCGTATCCTTCTTTGGATTTCATTGAGTGGTTTGTTATGCATTGTACTTCGCAATTCCGTTGAGCGATAGTCTGGAATCGTATCCTGGTTCGAATTCCGTTGAGTGATGGTTCAGAATCCTTTATATTCCGTTATTCCGTTAAGTGATGGTCCGGAATCGTATCCAGCTTGTATTTCTTTAAGTGGCATTGTACTCTGTGATTCTATTGAGTGATGGTTCGGAATTGTATCCACTCGAATTTCGTTGAGTGATGAACCGAAATCCTTTTTACTCCACGATTCTGTTGAGTGATGGTCCAGAATCGTTTGGACTTCATTGAGTGGTTCGAAATCCCTTTGGTGTCTTGGTTCCTTGGATTAGATTTCATATTCAGAGATTTAGGCTTCGACCGAACTGTGTCTCTCTGGCCCTACATTTCAATGTATTGTACGTGTTATTAATTGGTGTGATTATTGGATGTCGTTCGATGTAATTTTTACAATTATGATAGACCGTTGATCAATGTGGCTATAGATTATTATTATATTTCATCGATTGTTCCTTGAGATATTGCATGCACTGGATTGTTTATTATGTTGAGACATGACAGTTTATGTGATGAATATTCGAGGGTGGTGGATAACGAACAACAAGGAGGTTAGATGCAGCCATAAAGTACAAAAAATTACTATGTGAATTGATTCTCGAGTTGTGATTTGCCATATCTCAGAGGCAGGGTATGTTTGAGATACGAATATTTGGTGACGTCACGTGTTGATCTTAGATGTATAACTGGATCTGGGTGTGACACCAAACCTGGCCCAAGACTAGGGGTGGGCATAAAAACCGCCGAACCGGAAAACCAAATCGAACCGTGACAAAAAAAACCGTAAAAAACCGCGTTGACCAAAAAAGTCAAAACCGGAACAAAAACCGAACCGAACCGTTTCAAACGGTTCCAGTTCCGGTTCGGAAATATTAAGAACCGGAAGAACCGAACCGAACCGCTTTTAATATAAATTATTGTTTTATTATTATTTTTATATAAATAAGACATTTTTTCAAGAAGATCATGTGCATAAGCCTAATATTTTTCTTCACCTCTCTTCCCCTCCTTTGTTGTTTATCACTTTTCTCCGCCTCCATTATTTTTCTCCATTCTTTTCCAGTATGTTATGCATTATATACACTTTAGTTTTAGTTTAAAATCTATACTTTGGTCTTGATATGAGCCTTTTTATCTTTTGATTTATATTTATATGCATACTTACTATCAACTGGTCACAAATCTTGTAGATTTAGTAGTGGAAATTTTGTGGTTGAAATATGTGTTTGATATTATAAGTAAAAAAAAATTAGAAAAAAAATATATATAATTTTGGTTAGAACCGTAAACCGGCATGAACCGAACCGGAACCGTTATGAACCGAACCGTACGGTTTTAGTAAAAATTTAAGTGGAACCGGACCGAACCGAACCGTTAAAATTTTTCGATTTCGGTTCCGTTTTGAGGGTGGAACCGGACCGAACCGGACCGTGCCCACCCCTACCCAAGACCCGATTGGACTCACATGTTTACACTCGCCGGAGCAAACCATAGAACACCGAAATTTGAGGTTTTTCACTGGAAAACTGGGCTAACTTTACTTTGTCAAAACTTAACAAAATTGAGTGATTTAAAACGAAAAACATAGTTCTCGAAAAGACGAAGAGAATGGTATCTCGCATGATGTCTAACTCATCGTGGTTTGGCCGAAAAACGCCTTGAAAGCCACGGAGGTCGCCGAAAACTGGATAAGATTCAAATGAGTATAACTTCTTCAATACTTAACAAAATTGGGTGAAACAAAAAGGAAAGTTGTAGTACTTAGTGAGATGAAGAGATTGATACCTTGCATGTCGGCCAACTCACCATGGTTTGGCCAAACATTGGCTCGAAAGTGGCGGTTTGCGTCGGAGTTGGTGTACGGGGCTTCATGGTTTGACTTCCAAGATGCCAAGACTATGGTTGTGTTCATAGTGATGATAAAGATGACGGTGATGTCAAAGTTGTGATTTGATGACGATTTTAGGATATGGGTTATAGGTGTGGCACGGTGAATAAGAAGAATAGAGAGAGATAGCTGAGAGGGAGCATGGGAAAGGGAAAGGAGAAGAGAGTTAGGGAAAACAAAAAGAAGGATGAATGAAGAGAGATTGGGGCCGAGGGAACAAACCCAAAAGCAATGGGCCCCCTTGGCACACAAACTAAGATCCAAAAACAAATTTTTTTTTTTTAAAACGGGGGTATGGTTTTACAATCTACCCCTTTCAAAGAATTTCGTCCTCGAAATTTAAAATCACTTACTAAACTGAAATACTCGAAAATAGGAAGAATAATATATGTATAAAGAGAAATCGAGTCAAAGTGGGTGTATCAAAGAGAATATGCCACACCGTCGTGAGCGGGTTGCAAAATTTTCTATCATGCCTCCAAGCTCTTACTGTCTTCCCCATCAGTGTAAAAGTAGAAACATACTTTATGAAGATATAAAAACATATATTGACGTAGGGTCAAAAGTAAGTATGCAAAATACGATAACGTTCAAATATATATGTAATAACATATAGGTCGAAAACTTCGTACTGAACTCAACAGTGAAAGTGAAAATGACTCGACCAAATTGTAACGTCGAAAACAAATAACTATAGTAAAGTGAGTTAAAATACTTATACTAAAAACCAAAACTAAAAATGAGGGTGGGTCTCGCCTAAGCATATGTAATGTCACGTACTTCGAGAATAGTTCTTTTTGGGTCGAGCCCCCAATGCTAGCAATTCCATAATAACTATCGTAGACAGTCTTTCTACCCACTTGCATAACAAACCCAACAAGTAAGTATTGATATGACAGTCTATAGCGCCCATGATATCGACCACAAATTTGTTGTCTCGATAAGCAAGCAGTAATTTCCCAAGGGTGCACAATTTCTCGTATCATGGCACACAAACTAAGATCTAAAAACAATTTTTAAAAAATGGGGATGAGGTTTTACATTGTGCGTTTGCGCGTAAATTTACTAAATCAAACTCAGGTTCAAGAAGATATAGAATATACTGGAAGTCATTACCAACAGAATTTGTAGAGGATTCACCTTATGACCCGCCTAGTGCTGATGGAATCGCAACTGTGAACATCGTTAAATGCAGCCCTCAGGTGAGTCTTATGAATTACGGACTAAGCAATGAGATTTAAGATGTATTCATATATCTCAACAAATTCAGTTCAACAAAAACTATATTCCAACAGAAATAATATTCAAAACACAAATTTGAAAACCCAATTGCCATAACAAATAATGCAATTATTACCTTGCAAGAGGAGAATAGGGTGAGTCTTAAAATCAGAGCAGCCTTCTCAACAACCTCATCTGCTAACTTGTTAATCCTTTCATCAGAATCACACATTATCTAGTACCAAACAATTAACTAAAAAAACCATCAACAACAACAACAACAACAACCAAGCTTTATCCACTTGGGGTCGGCTTAATTAAAAAAATCTAAAACTTATAAAATTTAAACCCTAATTATTGGGAATTTAGATTGCAGGCAACCAACCTCTACTTGTTTTCTACCCGTTTGTGTTCAAGTTGCAGACTTTTAGTGGACGCCATCCTGATGGAAAGACTCATTTGCGCTCATGACAAAAACAGTTCTGCAAAACCTCTAAACATGCCCAAATAAACAAACATTACGTTTAGCAAGTGGTTCATTATTGAGGGCAACTGACAAATGCAACAAAGAAAAACTACAATCTGTGAAAAAAAATTAACAACTAAAATTTCAAGCAAGAAAAATGATGCTTTTTCCTCCTATAAGGGACCATACCAGTATCTGATTCAATCGAGGGTTTTTGTCTTTTTTTTCTTTTTTTAAACTTCTGGGTTTTTTTGCTCGGAGTCAGCATTGGCATCGATGTTGGTGTCGACTTTTATTAAGATTCTGAGACGACCCACGATGGTGGAGGTGATGGGGGAGTTGATAGTGCCCATAACCCCTCTGTGGATTGTTGTGATTGTTATTAGCAGTTTTGTTGGTGGGCGTGGAAGCCCAAATGGGCGAGCTTGGTTGGCTGATAACTGTGCAGAAATCAAACGATATCAGCGAGGATTTTCAAGATTCCGAATGTAAGGAAGAGAAAAGAAATCTACCTTTGGGGACGTCTGAGTGGTGGCGGTGGACGCTGGAAATGAGAGAGAACTGAAGAGATTTTTGGTTGTTGAGAGAAAGAGATCGAGAGATCTGTACTGAAAGTAATAGAAAAGCTTACCGCAATGACCAACATGTGAGCTTATGCTTTTGAAAAGGGAGAACGACAGCTGGAACTCAAGGACCCATTATACCCACACGTATACCACAGGGATAAAACTGCCATTTTACTGTTAAGATTGAAAAATAAAAGGGCAAACAAACAGCAAAACAGGGGCTAAAACGTAAAATCACTATTAATGAACAGTGTTCATCAACTGAATTTTAGTATATATTATTTTGAATTTTTTTATTTCAAATTAAAGATAACAATACCCAACGAAAACTAGTCATATAATATATGATAAACGAATAAAGTATAGAAATTCTAAGACATTTACAAAGAAAATCCGAAAAAGATTATCATCCAATATTTAAAAAAAGATGAGTGGCACGTTAGTCGACCTAGAGTTCCCAACGAATATAATCTTAACTAATACGTCTATTTCATTATTGAAATTAAAAACTTGCCACGTTCTTGTACTATAAAAAAACTTGCCACATTCTGCATTTATGATAGGCATTAATAAATAGGCCAACAAAATTTCTAACCCTAACATAATCGTTCAAAGCAAAAGAAACCGAAAAAATTAATGTTAAGGATATCAAATTTTTAAATATAATTTATAAACTAAATGATATGTCATTAATAAGAATAAACACGTTTATTAATGTTTAAGTAATAATTTAATCATTAATTTTAATAATTCAATCATTAATTTTAATAATTCAATCATTAATTTTATGTCGTTTAGTTTACAAAACTTTATTTACAAATTTAGTCTACCTAATGTTATCCGGCAAAAAAAACTCTCCAACTGCCGCCTTCCATGCTGACTACCCACCTCCATCGTCGCTCTGTGATTTCACCGGCGACACTCCGTATATTCTCTCTCATCCTCTTTTTCTTTGAGGAGTACGGTGCAGGTCTTCGGTCTGTGATTCCACCAAGCGGGTTGTCTCGCTTCTCCACCTCCTTCGCTGAACTCACAGTGACAGAGCTGCACACTTCTAAAAGGCTGGCAAATGACTTTGATTTTCCTGAAAAATAGTTGCATAATCCCCTTTGAACAATTTTTTTTTTTAACAAGCAATGTTATCTATATTAAGAAAATAAGGGAATTGACTAAACTTTGTAATGAGCGAGTCATAATAATATATTTCAAATTCGCTTTGACGAGAATCAAATTTAAAAATTTTCACTATACTAAAACAAAAATAAAATTAATTAAGAAAGTAATTAATTAGTTAGTTAATTGATTAAATATATCCGGTCTGTGATTCCGCCGACCACCCGCCCTATAAGAAACCGGTCCCTTTATGGTCCTGATTCAGGTGCAGACCACCGCTTGGGGTGGACGGTGCAGGTCTCCGGGAGGGAGTTGGCCAATGGGGGACAGGGAGGACTGGGAGGAGTGTATTTTTTGTTTTTCTGTTTTTTGAGATTCGGGTACTTTTTTTTTTTTTTTTTTTTTTTTTTTTTGGTGGTGAAAATTCATTTGGTACCTTAAAATGGTCCAAATTTGTGCGTACCCAACAAGAAGAGCCCATTGTCACCCTTCTTTTCTTTTATTTATTTACTTTTTTGCCCTCTGGGAAGCTCCGCTCTCTGTCAAAATACATGTTAAGCTCTCACTTGCCATTCACCAAGCAATGCTCGGGGAAGAATCGCTAAAGAAGAAGATAACGATGAATCAGAAGAGATGACTAAAAGCAACGAGGAGAGAGATGAATTCGAATCACAAGAAGACTGAAGCGAGTCCAACCAGTGTCACCACTGGCACGCCAGTGTATCCAACGACGATTACAGTCTTGAGTGTTATCAACACAACAGTCATATGTATCAACTGTTGCCCTTTCGTACCTTGAAGCTGTGTGTGTATGGCGGAAGTTCGCATGTAGTTAGTTATCTGAGAACTGCAATTGCATTCGCAAGGATGGATATACAAGTATGGACACAGACAGATTGAGCATAAACACGACAGATCAGAACTTTGTATTAAAACACCGGAATCAGAGTTATTCATCTTTGAAATTTATTATGAAACAAAGATTATGCAATATGTAGCGATGGTAATCAAAGAATTATGTTTAAAACGTTTCAAAATTTCTGGCAGGTAAACGCTTCCCATGCCAAATTGAAAAAATGCTATGGGGCAATGAACAGTGGCTGAAGAAAGAATACCTGCTCTCCACTTCTCTGTCAATCTAAGGCAGCAATGACCGCGTCAACAACCTCTTGGGTGGTGCTCTGTCCTCCAAGGTCCTTTGTCCTGCATTTACCCTCCAGTATTACTCGTGCCACCGCAGTTTCTAGTCGATCAGCAAAGGAAGGGAATTGCAGATGTCTCAACATCATGGCGGATGAGAGAAGCAGGGCCACTGGGTTTGCTTTCTTTAACTCCAATATTTTCTGATTTCCCACGTTTCCTGCTGAAGCGCCTTGCTCAAAAATAGCATGATCTGCCCCAACATTGCCTGCAACCAAAACATCAGAGCCATCATTGTTAATTTGCAGCGAGAAACATACTGTTGAAAGCATGGAGTAAGGACGTCATTTTCCCACATTTTTCTCAAGGACATTGGGACAGCAATTAAAAGAAGACCTCACCTCCTGGCATGACACCGGTGCCAGCAGCAATACCAGCTGCTGTATTTGCAACTAGATTACCATAAAGGTTTGGTGTCACCTGCAAAACCGAAATCAGCATGCTTCACAACGGAAAACAATTTCGCCTCTTCTCTCCTCTTCCTTTTTATTCTAACACGAAAAAATGTTCCATTACAATCAGGCACTTCTCAACAGAAAGAATGCAGTAAATGCATAATCAACAGTTTTTGTCTCTGATATAACATCAAATCTTCTAAAACATAACGGGTGCCTCATTTCAGAGGCATCCATGCCGGCTGAAAAATGACCCACTAACAGAAGGCCCTGCTCTCCAGTGAACAATAGCAAAGCTATGCAGCATAAAATAAAATAGACGAACATTTCAATGAATTGTAAATGGCATACCATGACATCAAATTGCTCAGGCTTCGAAACAAGCTGCATGCAGCAGTTATCGACAATGACTTCATTGTATGCGATGCTAGGATAGTTTGTGGCCACCTCACGGCAGGACTCCAAGAAGAGACCATCTGCAAGCTTCATAATGTTTGCTTTGTGCACAGCGGTCACCTTCTTTCTGTTGTTTAGGTAAGCGTACTCAAAAGCATATCTAGCAATGCGCTCCGAACAGAACTTTGTGATCACCTAGCAAAAGAGTAAGCATAAGTGACGAATATAACCCAAACTATGCAGATAACAAGAAAATCCATTCAAATTTGCTATAAACCACAAATCCATCAACTTACAACCACTCAACCAGCAGCAAATCAAAATATGGGACTATTTCACTTGCGATTGAAAAATACGAGAAATGCACTTCAATGAATACGAGAACTTTTTGCGTATTCTCACATTGAAACCCCGTCTCACAAAAACACACGTCAGTCCACCGTACATTGTGAGAGGACGTCCTATATATCACACTATGACGTGAGAAAATCTTGAGTGTCACGTAATGAGTGAGACCACTCACATGAAGATAAATTGAGTAAGACACTCACATGAAGATAAACTAACAATCTCTCAACTAGATTAGTCTCACTCTCAAGCAATAGTCTTTCCAATGGTTCCACAACGTGGAACCACACAGGTTGGTGCAATCCCAACAATCAGTCACAAGAGAAGAAAACTTTTATCAGTGCGCCAGGAAGACAGGTGATAAAGTTACGTGTCATTATATAATAAATAGAGGGAACTTTTATTTTTTAAGTTGTTAATTTTTAACACAAGTATCTCACAACTTATACAGTGATACATGATGTATCACGGGTACACTGAAAAATCTATCTCCAGAGTATAATGTTATAGAGTAATCATTATTACATTCTAAATTGGTGTTAAACAGAGTTAATTAACTAAAAAGGACAAAATTCAATCAATAAATCAAATAACAACAAAACCCCAAATATAATTAAATTAAAAATTGAAAAATCCAAAAATCCCAGTGATTTGATGATACCTTAAGGCTTTCAACGACGCCAGGAATGACCTCGTGCTCGAGCCCAGAGTACTCGCCCTCAGTATTCTCCCTGATCACGACAATATCGACATTCTCATGCTTCATCACCAGCCCCGGTAGATTGAAGCAGTTGACGAGGGAGGCGTAGAGATCGAGCTCCCGCCTCAGCTGCAAATTGAGCGAGCTCACGCCGCCGCCCATGGGCGTCGCCAGCCCGCCCTTCAAGCACACCTTGTTCTTCTTGATCGACTCGATCACCTCATCTGGGACCTTCGGCATGTCGCCGTGGACCTCGAAGGTTTCGAAGTAGATTGGCGCGTGCATCGCGTCCAAGACCTGCTCGACGGCATTGGTGACGAGAGGACCGATGCCGTCGCCGGGGATTAGGGTTACGGCACGAGGGGCGCCGTCTCCGGGGCGGGGCATGTAGGTTACGGATCGGGACGGGGTGGCGGTGGGGGCGAGGGTCTGGGCGGTTGGTTTCGGGAGCAGGTAGCGGAGGAGTTGCGCGGATCGTCGGGCCATGGCCGCGGATTTGTGGGGTCCGGGTGTGGTGATTTGATGGTGATGTGTTTATGCAACTTGGGAAGGCATTTGCGGAAAAAGGTCGCCGAAACAGAGGGAGCGACAGACAGACAGACAGACAGAGTAAAAAATAAGGACTATGATTCTCTACCCTTATCTTTTCATTCGTTATCATCTTCTCCTCTCATATTTTTTATTTTATCTTTCTTATTTTATAAAAAGATTAATATAAAATGTTGATTTGATTTTAACTTAATCGTAAATAAATAAAATAAAAAAAGCAGGGAGAGAAAATCTTATTCTAATAAATAATTATCTTTTAATTAAAAATTATTTTCTCTTGAAAGATGAAAATATTTGTGAAACGATGACAAAAATAGAAAGGGCGGAGAGATGATGGGGGAGAGGCCCACGAGGAGGGAAAGCAGGGGCGGAAGATGGGCGCGGGAAAATGCGCCACTTTTGCGGAATTGAATGTAATTTGAACAACATTTTTCCTGATCGCTTCTTTAGTGCCAGTGATTTTTTGGAACATAAGTGAGGCAGATGTCTCTTAAAAATACGGTTAGTAAACTCGGTATATTTCTATATAAATCGAGATTAGCATCACAGATTATGTCTCTTAATTATTTGAGCTACAAATATATTATTAGTACGGTACACATGCTGACAAGTTTTTGTGTGTGATTCGGATGCGCATCAGCTACATGTATATTTTTAATAAAAAATCTCAATTCAGATCAATGATTGCAGAACAATGATGGAAAGCACAAAAGAGAACAGTAGAGGGGAATGTCTCTGGCCGTGTACATGGCCATATACAATTGAAGGATGTCCATGTTCCTATTCATTCCCTTGTAATAAATAATAACAAATGGATAAAGTTTCACCAAAGAGGATGGGCTTTGTAATCAAAATAATCTTTAAAATTGACATAATTATTCGCTTTAGTTTTTTTTATGTTGAAAATCAATAAAAGTGATCCACAAGTTTATCCATAGTAAATCATTTTGATTTTTCTGTGAAAAATTTATAGACAAACTCATGGACCACTTCTATTGATTTTCAATGTTAAAAACTAAAGTAAAGAGTTATGGCTATCTCATGAATTATTTTGACTAAAAAACCAAGAGAATTTCATATGTGTTGTGGACTATTTTATCTGACAAAGGGAGAGAGAGGGAGAGGGAGAGGGAGTGGCCGGCGGCACAAGCAAGAGAGAAGGAGAGAATTGTAGGGGAATTGTGCTGTATATTCCTCCTACCTTGCACCTCTATTTATAGTATTAGGGTAAAGGCATTCCTTGCTCTCCAAGGAATAAGAGATACAATAGGATAAGGATAACAACTCTAATCAAACCTAATCTAGGATTTACACAATCATACTTCAACTAGGATTTGTTTACAACACTCCCCCTTGAGTGTGTAAATACTCAAGGTAGATCTAGCATCATGCAGAAGTTGATGAAGTCGACTTGTCAGTGATGTTTCCAAGGAACAACGCTTATTCTCAATAAGGTAGGAATTTGCATAAGTAATTCTCACTAAAAACCCTAAGGCTATGGCAAAAACCCGAGTAGGGACAAAATCCATAGTCTAAGGAAAAATGCGTGAGAAATGCAAAGTCAAAAGAAACGTCTACAGGACGTCCTCAGGGATATGACCAGCCCAAGGTGGGTGCCTCGTTAAAACCTAGTTAGGTAGCAAAAACCCAGTGGGAAAAATGCTCCTAATCGTAGGGAAAAAGAGTACATTAAGATCAAGCAAGTATCTACAGGATACTCCCCCTGAGTTTGACATAATTCCAAAGAGAAATAGCAAAGTTACAACTCAGAAAGTTTACGCATACCGATTCCATGAACAAGCTTCTGGAACGTCGCCTTCGGCAGTGATTTGGTGAAGAGGTCGGCCAGATTGTCTTGTGAACGGATTTGCTTGACTTCAATCTTCTGATGCTCTTGTTGTTGATGTGTAAAGAAGAACTTCGGCGCAATGTGCTTGGTGTTGTCTCCTTTGATGTAACCCTTCTTGAGCTGTTCGATGCAAGCTGCGTTGTCTTCAAAGATCGTTGTCGGGACATCAACGGCGGGATGAAGATCGCAGGAGCTTCGAATATGGCCCACTACTGATCTCAACCAAAAGCATTCCCGAGTTGCTTCATGTAAGGCGAGAATTTCAGCATGGTTAGACGAAGTGGCAACTAAGGTCTGTTTCGTTGACCTCCAAGATATTGCGGTGCCTCCAACGGTAAAGACATAACCCGTTTGAGAACGCGCCTTGTGCGGATCAGATAAGTATCCAGCGTCGGCATAACCAACAAGGCGTGAATCAACTCGAGGAGCACAAGATGTAGCCTCATTCGAGGATTCGTAGGGATAGAACAAGCCCAGATCCGTAGTACCCTTAAGGTAGCGGAATATGTCTTTCACGCCAGTCCAATGTCTGCGTGTAGGTGCATTACTGTATCTTGCCAAAAGATTAACAGCGAAGGAGATGTCGGGTCTAGTGCATTGAGCTAAGTACAATAAAGCGCCTATCGCACTTAGATAAGGAACTTCATGTTCCAAAATCTCTTCATCATCCTCCTTCGGACGGAAGGGTTCTCGTTTTGCATCTAGCGTACGAACGACCATAGGAGTACTCGAAGACTTCGCTTTATCCTCATTAAAGCGGCGCAACACCTTCTGGGTGTAGTTCGATTGATGTACTAGGATTCCATCTGAACAATGCTCTATCTCGAGACCGAGACAATATCGAGTCTTACCTAGATCTTTCATCTCAAATTCCGACTTCAGGTGCGAAGCAGTTCTCGCGAGCTCTTCAGGAGTTCCAATGAGATTCATGTCATCGACATATACTGCAACAATCGCAAATCCGGAATGTGACTTCTTAATGAACACACAAGGGCATAATTCGTTGTTCACATATCCCTGACTAGTCAAATACTCATTCAGACGGTTATACTACATTCTTCCGGATTGTTTTAAACCGTAGAGTGAACGCCTCAGCCGAATTGAGAGCGTGTTCCGGGGTTTGGAAATATTTGAACCAGTCAATGTAAGTCCTTCAGGAACTTTCATATAAATTTCCGTATCAAGATCCCCATAGAGATACGCGGTTACTACGTCCATCAGCTGCATATCCAGTTTTTCGGAAACTACCAAACTGATAAGGTAGCGAAAAGTAATCACATCCATAACGGGTGAATAAGTTTCGTCATAGTCAATCTCGGGGCGTTGTGAGAAGCCTTGCGCAACAAGACGAGCTTTGTAACGCACAATTTCGTTCTTCTCATTACGCTTCCGAACGAAAACCCACTTGTAGCCAACGGGCTTCACATGTGGAGGAGTAGGAACTACAGGTCCAAACACCTTACGTTTCGCAAGCGAATCGAGTTCGACTTGGATTGCTTGTTTCCAGTTTGACCAATCAGCTCTACGTCGACATTCATCAACGGAACGTGGTTCAATGTCATCGCTCAACATGATCTCAGTAGCTACTGCAAATGCTAATGCATCGTCGACAATCATCTCATTTCTACGCCACACATCATCTAAGCTAGCATAATAGACCGAAATCTCATGATTCTCGGGAGGAGGATTCGTCTCTTCAAGGACGCTTCCATAATCTAGAATTTCCTCATGAGTTGGGTAGAATGAGTAAGCGATAGTCGGATTCACGGTAGGCGCTTCAGGACCTTGTGTCGTAGTTTTCCTCTTCCGGGGGTGTGAATCCTTTGAACCAAGGGGTCTGCCACGCTTTTGTGTAGGGGCAGATGATTGGCTAGCCGCTAATGTACGTGGATCACCAGAATTGGCGTCCCGGGCTTCCAGAAGGGCAGTCCGTCGTACATTTGGTACATCTATCTTTGCAGGCGTATTCGCAGCTGGAATGTGTGATCTTGTCACTCGCGCTAGATCGGTGAAAGCATCTGGCATGCTCTGAAGATCTAATATGCGCTGCACTTCAGTTTCAGACTGAGCAGTGCGGGGATCTAAATGAGACAAAGTGGGAGTCGTCCACGATAATTCGTGTCGTTCTTCAGGAACGTTGATGTTCTTATCTCCCCCTAACGACGGGAAGACTGTCTCATAGAAGTGACAATCCGCAAAACGAGCGGTAAACAGATCGCCTGTCAAAGGTTCTAAGTAACGAATAATCGAAGGAGAATCATATCCGACATAGATTCCCATCCTTCGCTGAGGCCCCATTTTTGTACGTAAGGGCGGCGAGATCGGCACATATACCGCACAACCAAAAACGCGCAGATGCGATATGTCGGGTTCGTATCCGGTGACCAACTGAAGGGCACTGAATGGTTGTGTCGCAACAGGCCTCAGGCGGACCAACTTTGCTGCGTGCAATATTGCATGGCCCCAAGCAGCGATCGGGAGCTTGGTACGTATGACCAACGATCGAGCAATCATTTGTAAGCGCTTAATGAAAGCCTCTGCCAGGCCGTTCTCGGTGTGAACATGGGGTACTGGATGTTCAACTTCAACCCCAACCGACATGCAATAGTCATCAAAAGTTTTAGATGTGAATTCTCCAGCATTATCCAATCGAATAGATTTGATTGGATAATCAGGGTGGTGAGCCCTGAGCTTGATAACCTGAGCCAACAGTTTGGAGAATGCAGCGTTCCTTGTGGACAACAAGCACACGTGTGACCAACGTGTGGAAGCGTCAACCAAAACCATAAAATATCTAAATGGTCCGCAGGGAGGTTGAATCGGTCCACAAATGTCCCCCTGAATCCATTGTAGAAAAATGGGAGGATTCGAACGAATCTTGTCATAAGAAGGCTTAGTAATAAGCTTTCCCATAGAACATGTTTGACATGCGATTCCTTGGATCGAACCTAAACTTCGGGTTAGTGGATGCCCGTGTGATGATTTGAGGATACGGCGCATCGCTATTCGTCCAGGATGTCCCAAACGGTCATGCCAAAGTGTAATTTCGTGCGCGGTCCCAGTAGTCGGGCCGGCCACATAGTGGCTTTCTATGGGGCGTATGGTTGTAGTATACAGACCACTCGGGATACGCTCCATCTTCTCTAGAATACGCTTCTGGCCATATTCGTAGGAAGTTATGCACAGAAATTCAACTCCGTTTTCTACGTGGGTTTCAGCATGGAAATTATTATCTCTAATATCCTTGAAACTTAGTAACGTTCTTCCGGAACGTGGGGAATAGAGTGCCTCATCAATGGTCAAGATTGTACCATTGGACAACATTATACGTGCCTTACCGTATCCTTCTATCAGGTTGGATGGACCTGAGAGGGTTGTCAGAGGTGCATTCTTAGGTATGAAGTTAGTGAAATAGATGCGTTCACGCAAAACTGTGTGCGTGGTTGCACTATCTGCCAGACAACTAACTTTCCCACTAGTCATACCTAGAATGAAAAAATTAATTTGAATCGGTCACATGCATAAAGGTTTATAAAACAATTATCAATTCAAAATAATTTAATTTATTCAAGGATTAAAACTTAATATCCAAAAACAAATCACTAACTAATAAGGCATGTTTATAAGAAACTTCAGGTTTCAAATTGATTATGAACTTCAGGTTCATATATTCCTGCAGGCAAACACAAATATATATATGCAAACAAGTATGCAACAATTATATGCAATAATAATATTTTAGGTGTACAATTATAATTGAATTAATTTATTTAATTATTTGGACTTCGGGCCAAATTTGGGTGTGGGTAAAAAAATAAAAATCCATTAAGCTTAAAAAATTAGGTAAATAAAATTTTTGCGGGACCAAAAAAAAATAAAGAAAGAAAATTTAAACCACCGGGGGGTAAAAAAAAAATGAAAAGAGACCCTTTTAAACAAATGCCCAAAAAATTGGGCTGGGGTGTTAGGTGGGGCTGCAGGCCCAAAAATCTGTTTTTTTTTCTGTTTTTCAGTATGGGCAAGCAGGCCCAAAAACAAAAAAAACGTTTTTTTTTTTTATTTTATTTTATTTTTTTTGAATTTTTTTTTCCGGGCTGGGCCGCAAAAGGGTGAGCCCAAAATTTAATTTTTTTTTTAAATTCAGGGGCCAAAAAAAAATGAGGCCCATTAGGGCTTAAAAAAATTTCTCTTTTGGGGTGCGGCTGATAAGCCGCAAAAAACTTTTTTTTTTTTTTTTTTTTTTTTTTTGTTAAAAAAAACCATGGGCTGAAAACGTGTTGTGGACTATTTTATCTGACAAAGGGAGAGAGAGGGAGAGGGAGTGGCCGGCGGCACAAGCAAGAGAGAAGGAGAGAATTGTAGGGGAATTGTGCTGTATATTCCTCCTACCTTGCACCTCTATTTATAGTATTAGGGTAAAGGCATTCCTTGCTCTCCAAGGAATAAGAGATACAATAGGATAAGGATAACAACTCTAATCAAACCTAATCTAGGATTTACACAATCATACTTCAACTAGGATTTGTTTACAACAATATGCGACATTACATCTAATAAATGTTTTTGAGTGCTCAAAAAGTGTACTATATTTGTGCAATATACAATTTTTACATAGTAAATAAGGGACACGAGAGAGTCTCATCACCATCAAGCTAGTCATTTTACATCTTATTTGAATGTATAAATTAATTGTCAGCTCTAAATTGCACAAATCACCTAATGTGGAAGGGGAACAGTGAGTATGCTAGTCTTGTGATTAAAAAAACTTGAAACATGTTTGCAATTGGATATGTCAAATCACTACTTTGTCTTCGAATTGTAACCTATTAATTTTCAGCAAGAACTTTTGACCATTAATACATAAGATAGGATGTGGACTTTGAGATTTGGAGTTTTAGACGCAACTTGAACAAAATGCATCGTGAATTTGCGTTGAAATACTATTTGTCAAATTAGAATGATTTTATCAACAAAATGCATCGTGAATTCGGGTTGAAATACAAGATATGGACAATTATCATTGAGATTCAGAGCTTAAACGCAACTTGAACAAAATGCATCGTGAATTTGGGTTGAAGTACTATTTAATACTATTTGCCAAATTAGAGTGACTGTATTTTTGAAATCCTGCATATGGAAAGAACATTGTCAAAGTGATGTCGATGTACATTTCCTTTTGTCGTTCCCCTTTCCCCAAATAATATATGATACCCGTCTTTGTTAACTGAATTGAAAATTGTGTCATTTAATTAATCATGATATAATTGAGTGTTTAATCAAATCTTGGTTCATGTACTTACTCAACAGTTAGATGAGTAAATGATGAAATATAATCTTTAAAGATTGCCTATATGAATGTACATGAATTGTATAGTTCCTCAATTATCTTGGTAATTAGTTTATTAGGAAAATTTAATCCTCCTATGCATGAATCATTTCAAACGCAATGAAAAATGCATCAACTTAATTAAAGGATTATATGGAGCGAGGTCATACTGTCTAGTATAGATATTTTCTCATTGTACTAAGTTTAAATCTTACATGTCACATCCCGACCTGAGGTCCATCACATTTCGGGCCCGACCTCCACCATAACACGATATTGTCCATTTTGGGCCTCAACCACGCCCTCAGGGTTTTATTTTTGGGAACTCACATGAGAACTTCCCAATGGGTCACCCATCATGGGAGTGCTCTCGCGCGCTACTCGCTTAATTTTAGAGTTCGCCAGTGAGCTCCCAAAAGGCCTCGTGCTAGGTAGAGATAGGAATATACATTTAAGGATCACTCCCTTGGGCGATGTGGGATGTCACAATCCACCCCCTCCCCTTAGGAGCCCGACGTCCTTGTCGGCACACCACGGCCAGGGTTTGGCTCTAATACCAAATTGTCACATCCCGGCCCAGGCCCCCACCACATCCCTGACTTGACTCCACCGTAGCACGATATTGTCCACTTTGGGCTCCGACCACGCCCTCACGATTTTGTTTCTGGGAACTCACGAGCAACTTCCCAGGGGTCACCCATCATGGGAGTGCTCTCGTCCGAACTCGCTTAACTTCGACGTTCCGATAGAACCCGACGCCAGTGAGCTCCCAAAAGGCCTCGTGCTAGGTAGAGATGGGAATATACATATAAAGATTACAAGATCCTCTCCCCTGGGCGATGTGGGATGTTACAATTTGGTATCAGAGCCAAACCCTGGCCCTGGTGTGCCGACGAGGACGTTGGGCCCATAAAGGGGGTGGATTGTGACATCCCACATCGCCCCAGGGGAGTGATCCTTAAATGTATATTCCCATCTCTACCTAGCACGAGGCTTTTGGGAGCTCACTGGCTTCAGAGTTCATCGGAACACCAAAGTTAAGCGAGTAGCACGCGAGAGCACTTCCAAGATGGGTGACCCCCTTGGGAAGTTACTCGTGAGTTCCTAGAAACAAAACCGTGAGGGCGTGGTCGGGGCCCAAAGCAGACAATATCGTGCTACGGTGGAGTCGAGCCCGGGTTGTGGTGGGGGCCCGGGTCGGGATGTGACAATTTGGTATCAGAGCCAAACCCTGGCCGTGGTGTGCCGACGAGGACGTCGGGCCCCTAAGAGGGGTGGATTGTAACATCACACATCGCCCAGGGGAGAGGATCATGTAAGCCTTATATGTATATTCTCATCTCTACCTAGCACGAGGCCTTTTGAGAGCTCACTGGCTTCGAGTTCCATCGGAACTTTGAAGTTTAGCGAGTTCGGGCGAGAGCACTCCCATGATGGGTGACCCACTGGGAAGTTGCTTGTGAGTTCCCAGAAACAGAACCGTGAGGGCGTGGTCGGGGTCCAAAGCGAACAATATCGTGCTATGGTGGTGAAGCAGGCCCGAGAAGTGATCTGCTCTAGGCCAGGATGTGAAATTACAGTAGTTCATTTTAATTAAAATAAATATCGCTTATATATATAGTTATCAAAGAATAATGCTAGGGAGATTCAATCTATAGACAAAAATTACAAACTAAATAATGTATCACCAATAAGAATAAGCACGTTTATCAACGCTTAAATCATAATTCAATCATCAACTTCTATGTCATTTAATTTGTAAAAATTTTATTTACAAATTTAGTCTTCATAATCTGACTCTTAAAAAATATTATTATTTAAAAATATCAATATTAAACAAAGAATGAACCATTGAAACTTTCAAAATGCCAAAAACTAATGTCACTTTAAAACACCTAAAGAAATATTTTATAAAGAGTAATACATATGAATCATTATATGAATCAACGTGTCTCTCTGTAGGTTGATTTTTATTTATTTTACAAAGATCGAGTATACTTTAAATTACTTTTACTGATAGAGGATTCAAAATTAAGTATAAAGAATCATTTAGTATTAAGGTTTAATAATATTTATCTTCATTTGTAAATGAGAGGTTTTAGGTTCGATTTTCTTCAAATACAAATTTGAACCACATTATTGCTAGCTCATTGTGAGGCTAAGCCCACCATTTTTTCCCTTAGTGTAGGGGCTGGTTTGGTATTGTTGTGCTTTGAAAAAAAAACTGCTTTTACTGTAAGAATAAGCAGCTGTGAAATAAAGTAGTAGAGTATTTGGTAAACTTTTTTGTAAAAGTGCTTTTGAAAAAAAAAAGCAATATTATAGTGTTTGGTAAACTTTTATGTAAAGCAGATGTGAAAAAAAAATCGGTTTTTCAAAGCTGGGTTTTGCAGCTTCCTGTTTTTGACTTTTTTTTCACCCAAAATTGTGGAAAAAAAAACTGAAGCTGAATGTTTACCAAATACAAAAAAACTGCCAGTTTTTTTTCAGAATCACCTCAGTACCAAACCAGGCATAGATAATGTCTGAATAAGCTTCGTGACCAATCCAAAGTACTTCGTACTTATGATCAGAATAAATCATTCTATAAATATCACCTTCTCAAATACTCATTTAAACAATTTGAAATACTTTTACCCATTGCAACCATATATACAATTCACTAACTAAATGATTTCATAAGTCATTAAATACTTCATAGATATAACTTTTACAAAAATTTCTATAAATCGGTTAAAAAGCAAAAAGACATAGGGTAAGCAAAATTTGTAAATTAAATAATGTATCACAAATATAAATGAGTATATTTATCAATACTTAAATAATAAACAAATAATCAACTTTCATATTATTTAATTTACAAAATTTTATTTATAAATTTAATTCTGTTAGCATTAGAGGAGAAAACAGCAACGGGAGCAAAAACGTGCCAAAATCAGAACCAAGAGCTTTATAAAACCCACAGGACACGTGATATGAGCCATCCGTTCAAAAAATTCATCAAAAACAAAAACGCTGGCACCCTCCGCGTCTCTATATTCTTCTTCTTCCGCCCTTCCCTTCGCTTCCCATCCACGACAATTTCACGCCAAAATAATCCAAAAGATTATAAAAAAACATCGATACGCAGCAGTTTCATCCCCACTACTTCCCACCACGCCAGTAGGACCACGCCACAACACTCCGCCACACACACAAAACACCGCCTTTACTCTCTCTCTCTCTCTCTCTCTCTCCCCTCACTTTCTCTCTCTACCCACTCTGTTTTTCCATGAGGGGTTCGCATTCGATCCCTTCCTAAAAGCTCCCTCTTCCGTTCTTTCATTCTCTCTCATGGCTTGCGTGAGCGATGAGAGCTGGGTCGCCCTCCCCAAAATGCTCTCCGACCGCCTCTCTATACCGGAAGACGACCGCCGCGACGACGACGACGACCAGCCCGGGTTTTTCCGGTCCGAGTCCACCGCGTACAGGTTAGAGAAGGTTTTTCCGGTCTATGCATTGGGGATTCCGAAACCCGAGTCCGACCCTGTTGGACTTGCTTCCTTTTCGGGCGACCCGATTTGGGATGCCGTCCGGGAAGAGGCCAAGTTGGAGGTATTACAAATTCTTTACAGTGCAATTTCTTCACCAGAATTTTTTGTGTTTTAGATAAATGGTTGAAACTTGAAAATTAGTTTGTTTTTGGAAGCACTTTTGCTCATAAAAACAAAAGTTGATATTCAAGTGCTTCCCGATAAAGCAAGTAGAAATGTTTTATGAATAAGCATGTCAGGTGCTTTTGCAGAAAGCATTTCTGTGGCAAGCAGGAAATCACCTGTTATTAGCGCTTAAGTTCATAAGTGCTTTCGTTGAAAACGCATTGAAATTCAAGTGCTTCCTTAAAAAGGCACTAGAATTGTTTTTTGAATGAGTGCGTTTTCTGAATGAGCATATGTTATGTGCTTTTTCAGAAAGAGCTTCTATGACTCAAAGCCCTTCTAACTTTTTCTTCCGAACGCACCCAAAAGCGTTTTTGATTGTCTTCTGGTAGAATTCGCTTTTAGCTTTTATAGAAGAAGTCCCAAACAGCTAAGATTGAAGCTTTAAGTTATTAATGAAAATCCCATCAACTTTTTATGTTTTCGTTTTTGGTTTTTTGGTGGTTTTTAGCGTTTTTTTTTTTTTTTTTTTTTTTTGTGGATTTTAAACACTGCAGGCGGAAAGGGAGCCAATTTTGAGTAGCTTCTTGTATGCCAGCATCTTGACACATGATTGCTTAGAGCAGGCATTGGGGTTTGTTCTCGCCAACAGACTGCAAAACCCGACGCTTTTGGCAACTCAACTGATGGATATATTTTATGATGTGATGCTGCATGATAGAGATATTCAGCGATCCGTTCGCTTAGATGTGCAGGTAACATCAAATTCGTGTTGCAAAGTATTACGGTTGACTTTGTATATGCTTTGATAACTTATGGAGGCTCTGTTAAATTGGAAATTTGTTTCCTCAGGCATTTAAAGACCGTGATCCGGCCTGCTTGTCGTATTGTTCGGCCCTTTTGTATCTTAAGGTGTTATGCTCTTTTCCCGTTGTTAACTAGTTATGTAGTCGAAGAAAACGAAAAGGAATGTTATAATCAAGTACATACTCTAATTTCCTGATCATCTTTTTCCTCTTCTACTTTTGCAGGGCTACCATTCTTTGCAAGTACATCAAGTAGCTCATTCATTGTGGAATCAAGGACGAAAAGTATTGGCCTTGGCATTACAAAGCCGAGTTAGTGAGGTACTTTCCTTATTTGGTATCCTTGTTGAGCATTACTAGCTGTTTAGGTTTGTGGCTTTCCGTTCTCCTTCTAATCTTTAAACCACTTTATTCTAGGTCTTTGGAGTGGACATTCACCCAGGTAAACTTATTTCTGCTCTGCAATCTGTTGACATCATGATACTAAGTTTGACAAGAACACGGGGTAATTATAGATTTAAGTAGAAAACGTGGTTTTCTTTGCTGAAAAACGGTTGTTTTCTATGAAATTTGAGTCAATAGGAGAGTGAAGGAGCTCTGGCTATGATGTAAAACTGACATTCTATTTGATGGTTTTTCTAAAGCTGCAAAAATTGGAGAGGGAATACTGTTGGATCATGGTACTGGTGTGGTTATTGGCGAAACTGCTGTTGTAGGAAACAGAGTATCACTGATGCACGTATGTCAATTTCATAATTCTTTTCTGTTTCAATTTATTGGTTCATTTGTGTTGTGCTGAAAAAGTACTTGTTGATAACGAAGAACTATGTATTCTGCTTTTATCAACAGGGTGTGACTTTGGGGGGAACTGGGAAGGGAATTGGTGATCGACATCCAAAAGTAGGTGACGGTGCACTAATTGGAGCCAGTGTAACTGTACTTGGGAATATCAAAATAGGTCGAGGAGCAATGATAGCTGCTGGTTCCCTTGTGCTGAAAGATGTCCCTCCACACAGGTAGAAAGTAATTTTGGTCTGAATGTGTAATATCTACTCTATTTACAATCATATGAAGGTGACATTTCTTTCTCTCGTACTCAAGCATGGTGGCAGGAATACCAGCAAAGGTCATTGGATATGTAGATGAAATAGATCCTTCGTTAACAATGAAGCATGGTATGTCATATGGTTGGGATGGAATTAATAATTGTTCGCAGTCAGCTTAGGTCTTGCATTTGTTGTATACATTTTATTTAGAATTAGGATACTGATATTAAGGCGAGAAAGTTAAGAGGGAAATCACATATTCATCATCAGGTCTCACGTGCAAAATTTCTTGTTATTAATCTGCAGATGCTACCAAAGATTTTTTCGAAAATGTAGCTGTTCGGTGTAGAGATACAAGACCTGCTGGTTGGTGTGGCCGTTAATTTTCATTTCATAGGCTCTCAAGAAACTGTTCCCAGCACTTTATTTATTCTTTGCAGCTCAAGATCTGCTAATTGTTTTCAGGAGGTCAGAGCTCAGGAAGAAGTGATGGGAGCACTTGAGATATGGAGGTAGGCTTAGATCTCCGTTCGTAAATTGCTAGCGTGAAGGCAGTTTGTGGTCTTCAGAGAGAAACTGACTTATTGTATCGGCTTGAAGTATACAACTTCATTAACCATGTTCACTCTTTTGCTGCCTATGCTGATGGCTGATGCTGAGGTTCTTGTATGAGCGGTTTTAAGTACTGGAGATTTTAATCTAAGGGCCTGATTTTCTTCATTTTACTACCATAACAAATTGGGAGAACCAGCAGCAAGATTCTTTCGAAGTACCCATGATCCAGAAAGAATGAAACCCCTCATCGGATGAGGAGAAGTCGAAGCTAGTTGGGTATCGACCCTCGTTATTTGTCTTATTGTAGTCAAAATGAACTGCCTTAATGTATTGGATGCAACAGAAGAATAGAAATTGATAGGAGTTTCGAGTCCATCATTTTATTTTTCCCTGTTGGCGGGTGAACAATGTAATCTTTCCATATGTATTAAATAGGTAATGTCATTTTTGCTGCTATAATCTCTGTACTTGGAATTTCTTTCTTTCGACTGAGAGACTCGTTCAAAGCTGTGAGTTTGTATGTATATTTGGCCTTCTTGTACCACTTGGGATCGTTGGAGCATTTGCCAACCAGTTTTACGCCATCGGACAAGGTCTTCTTTAGCCTATATGTCTCCTTGTTTGAGAATTTGAGCTTCTTGTTTAGTTCTTCTATATCTGCTCTGAAGGCCGAGCATATGACTCTCTCGAGCAAGCTCTATCAGCTAATAGCAACATCGTCCTAGAAGAACTGGGCAGAATTTTCACTATCATGCAGACCTATAATTCTAGGTTAGTTGTTTTAGCTAAGGATGTAAAACTATTAAGCTAGGGTCTTTTGTAACTCCCGTTATTGTGAAATGAAATGAAATGAAAGATCATTTCCTTCTTCACTTCTCTACTTGTTCATTTACACTTCAATGCTTAACTATTTTAAATATATAAAAAGGCTTCACTACTCTTCCTAGTGTTCAAACTTTATCAATGTAACAATCACTAACATCCCATAAAGTTGGGTGATACTTGTTTAAAAACTTAGCATTGACTGGATGTCTTTGCAAGTTTCTCTCTTAATTTGCCAAGTAATACCCCCCCTGTCTAACACTTTGTTGATGATACAAGGGCCTTCCCAAGTGGGACTCTACTTCCCAAAACCCCTAACTTGAACTCCCAAGGGCAAGAGGATTGATTTGGGAACAAAAATACATTGGATAATGTTATAATTACAAGAGTTAGACACGAGGACTACGGGATTTCTTATGAGGCCTTCCTCTATCAGTAGTTGCTGAACTTCCGCTTCGTTTCCTCTATGTAAATTTTCTATCTTTTGTAAATAAACTCAGTAGAACATGCTCGATAGCCAGCACGTGCCTATCTCGATATTCGGGGAATATCGGGGTCGGGGCGTTCACTATTTGTCCGATGAAATCCATTGCCCACCCTTTGAAAGGCCATAACTTCACTACTGGATTCAAGGGTACTGATGGTATGTGCTAGAGAGGTCTATATCTTTGACATTCTTCACACCCTTTAGCATAAACTTTACAATCTTTTTCCATGTCGGACCAAAAATAGCCATATCTTCTCAACAACCACCTCATCTTTGTTCTGACGTGATATGCCCCATAAATTCCTTTATGCACTTCAACCATTACCTTCATTGATTCCTCCAAACCCAAGCATTTCAACAAAAGTCCATATGGAGTCTTTCTTAGCAAGGTTTTGTCCTACATAACAAACTTAGTTGCTCACCGCCTAATCTTTTTACTTGTGGGAAAAGAGGGATCCTTCAAGTACTGAATAATAGATGTTCTCTAGTATTCTATCTTAGGCTCTTTAGTCATTACATCTAAGCTAAATCATCTCTCAAAGATAGAAGAGAGATTTCTCATTTGTACTTCTACATTCATCTCAAACATTCTCTCTTGAATATGTGCTCCAGAAGGCATTTATGCCATTTCATTGGCAATTAAATTTGCTTATATGGGGACATGATTGATTGATACTTCACTATCCCCAATAGTTTAGCAACCGAGTAGCAGCCAAATAATAACCTGCCATTGTGAGATGTTTGCACTTGTATTCTCCATTCAACTGATTAATCACCAACTCAGAATCACTATATATTTCTACCTCAGTTCCCCCTAATTCTATCATGATTTAAGCCAATGATCAATGCCTTGTATTCTGCCCTGTTGATGGTGGTATCTTGGTAATCCAAAAGGAATTAGTAGCAATGTTGGATTCCCTTTAGATCAATAATGACAATCACAGCTTCTGTAACATGTTGAATACAAATCCCATCAAAATATATAACTTTCAGAGAGTGATCCATAGGCTAGTTATTCTTCTCACTTCTTGTTGGATCCATTCTTCCTTGCCCGAATGAGCTTTACTAGGTGGAATCCAAAGGCTGGCTACTTCCAGAATTACAGGGATGTAGACAAGTTCCTCTTTGGAGTCTTGGTGCTCAAACAGAAAGTCTGCAATTGCTTGTCTTTTTATTGCCCTATGAGGTATATACTAAAAATTGAACTCTGATAGTGCTAGAATCCACTTCCCAATTCTCCCAGTTAGTATTGGCTTAGACAGCATGTACTTGATCATATCAGTTTTGGCAATTATATGGATATGGCAAGGCAACATAAAATGCCTTAATTTGTAGGCAGTGAAGTATAAAGCTAAACATGTCTTCTCAACTAGAGTATATCTTGTTTCTACCTCAATAAGGATCCTACTGAGGTAATATATTACTTTCTCTTTCCCACTTTCATTATTTTGTGCCAATAAACTCCCTATTGACTTCTCAAATGCAGAAATGTAAAGTTTCAAAGGTTTCCCCCTCTGGGGAGGCATGAGCACTGGTGGAGAGGCCAGACAACTTTTACTCTGTCAAAAGCTTCTTGGTGTTGAGAGCCTCACTCAAACTTATCTTGATTCTTCAATCTTAATATAGAAGTCAACAGTTGGATCTTGCCTGCCAGATTAGCAATGAATCTCCTTAAAAAGTTGATCTTCCCCAACAACCTCTGTAATTGCACTTTGTTGGTGGGGGAAGGTGATTCCATTATAGCTCGAGCTTTTGTTTTTATTTATTTCCCCACCTCTTTGATGGACCAGGAACCCTAGAAAATGACCCAATCTGACTCTAAAGGCACACTTCCTAGGATTCATCTTTAACTTATGGGACCTCATTCTTAATAAGGCTTGTCTGAGGTTTTCTAGGTGTTTATCTTCAATTGTAGACTTCACCACAATGTCATCAATGTATACCTCCATGCTATGCCTGATTAAATCATGAAAAATAGCATTCATTTCCCTTTGGTTGGTAACACCATCATATTTAAAGCCAAATGGCATGACCACGTATTCATATGCTCTTATATGTCATGGGCATCTAAACGATGTCTTATGTATATCTTCTGCTCCATAAAAGATAGAACTTCATATTTTGCAACTGCATCGATGGATAGATCAGCCATGGGCATCGGGTATTTGTCATTGGGAGCCGCCTAATTAATGTTTTTATAGTCAACACAAAATCGAATTACATTAGTTACAGCTTTTAATATAGGTACAAGATTGGCCAACCACTCCACATACTTTGCAGGCCTAATAAATGCTGCCTTTACCAGCCTTTCAATATCTTATTTGACATTCTCTTCTATTTCCTTGACCTTCTTCTTGGTGCTTGCTTCACAGGTTTGTACCCCTCTTTGATAAGCAGTTTGTGCTCCACTAAATTGGGGTATAATCCAGGCATCTATGTGTAACGCCATGCAAAACAGTCTTTGAATTCATGCAAAAGGTCAATTATCTTTGCCCAATCTCCAGCCTCTAACAAGCCATTGAGTTGTATTAGCTTTCGGTCCTCATCAATCCCTAAATTAATAGTTTCCAATGGGCCTTGTACTTCTGGTGTTGGTTTATCAGGCTCTATGCACAAAAATTCTATTGACTTCAGGGGCCCAGGCTTATCCTCTGGCTAGTCCAAGTCATATATACATTATGTCATGTGAATGGCTGCTTCCACTTCTTCTCCCAAAATCTCTTTTCCTTCTCTGTCTTTGGTGCCCAAAGTTCCTTACCCCCACTCTGCCATTTCTTTGGCTAAGTTTTCTTTAATCTCTCTTCTTTCTCTCCCATACTTCAACAACCTTTTGATTAAAGACCTGACTGCAACTACTTGGTCATTCCTCTTTTGGTTAGTCATCATTGGTGTTGGTGGGCAAGGACAATGTGAAGTTTGTCCCATTCTTCCTTGGTGAGAGAAAGCCCTTGCTCTAGGAGCTTCTGGGTTGTCACTTTGGTAGAGCGGTCGTTCTTATCAGCACCTAAACACTGCAAGATCCCAACACTGGGATTGTAGAAATTTACTTCTGCAACATTGGCTGTGAGGAGATATACCGTGATTCGACCTCCACTATCTCCCAAAATCATGGCTCTTTAGTTCTGGTCTTATGATAGATAACAACTTGTTGGTGCAAAGTAGATGGCACAGGTAAACTCTAGTGGATCCAATTTCTTCCCAGAAATGCCTCATAGGTAGAGCTGTTATCCACCTCAAAAAATGCCAACATGATTTTTTTAGATCCTAAGTTTACCTCCAAAGGTACTATCCCATAGGTTTTGGTGATGGCCCTAGAAAAACTAGACATTGTGATATTAGTAGGAATAAGATCTTCCTTACTTTTGCAAAGCCTCATCATTTGTTTGAGTGGGAGCACATTGACTACTGCCCTTCATCTATCAACACCCTCTTAAAAAGGACTTCCTCCAGATGAGCTTTCACATATATGGGCTTCAAATGGTTTGCTAAGGCTAGACTTGGCTTGCTGAACACCATCTTGTTAGAATAAACCCTCTTGGGCTCTTTTCATGTGAGATCGAGCAAGTGTGCCAACCTAATCCTTATTTTCCAATTTCCTCAATATGTGTCATTGTTAGTTCTGGTGCCAAATAGTCACTCGCAATTGCTACTGGTTGATCTGGTTCTGCACAGAACATAGCTGATAAGACATAGGTCATGTTCACATAGAAGTTTCTTGGTCTAGGCATTTCTCCTTTCTTTTCTCCAATCTGATACATAAATTAATCTATCCATGCCTGGGCATCCTTGGTTAGCATCAATTCGGGCACTTCTTCTTCTTTTGTTATACCAAAGTTAAGCAATTGCCTTGGAATTTCACAAGAAGCATCTTCCAGTAAAGGTGGAGATATCCCCCTCTCAGGGGAAATTGTTCCAAAACATATAGGCTATGGATTCCAACCTGGTGTAGGTATCATCACCACATTCTCTTGAGCTCTTCTCAAGACCTTACACTTCTCTGGATGGAGATTTTGAGGTACATGATATCCCTCACCTTCAGCTTTATTGTTAGCTCTCTCTATTTCTTTCCTACTCCTCCATTAGAGTTGTCTTTGCAGACATCGAAATTTCAGTGAAAAAAATGTTTATCAATGCATTAAAAAATTACAACTGTAAACATCGAAATTTTGGTGAAATAAATGTTGATCAAAACATCAAAATTACAACCTCCATTCATTTCATCTACATCATTAATTTACTTCACCAACAAAAAAAAATGGATGGCAGTGATTTATTTTCACCAACAAAATGGATGGTAGTGATTCATTCTCACTAACAAAAATGGACGGTAGTGATTCATTCTCACCAACAAAAATGGACTGTAGTGATCCATTCTCACCAACAAAAATAGATGATAGTGATTCATTCTCAAAGCCTATAAATAGGCTTCTCCATCAAAGCCAAAGGGGGATGACCAAAAAAATTGAGAAGAGACCAAAAACTTGAAGCTTTGAAACTCTAAAACTCCCAAGCAAATCCCAAAGGATCAAGAAAGCGCTCTTTGTTCTTCGTCAAAACCTCCTTCAAGATCAAGCTCCCGACGGCCCTTGAAGGAAGTGTTCATCATTCATCACCCTTTCATCCTAAGATCAAGCCCCGATGGCCCTTTGGATCAACAGCCCATCGACAAATCTACCCATTACAAAGATAGAATCAGATGATCAAATTGTAAAAGATATTGTAACCCTAAAATCAATACAAAATATTATTTTGTACACGTGTTCTTGTCTCGTTTTGTTTCAGGAAATTTTCGTGTTTACAAAATTGGCACGCCTAGTGGGACAATCTCTACCTCTCATCTTTGTCTCCGTTCAAGAAAACCAAAGCACACCTCCAAAATTAATGGCATCAAGAAAGGATCAAGCTGTTCCCGCCACCAAAGCAAAGAACAAAAACATCGTCGCTGCAAGTGGTGACACTTCAGGCATCATCACTCGAAGCAAGGCAAGAGCCCTCTTTGTCGCGGCTCCTACCCCTATATTAACTCTACCAAGTGAACAAGAGCACCCGAGGTACAAGCCCGTGATCACTCTGACCTCGCTAAGTGCGCCAAATGAGGATATCCCGAAGAAGTACCCCGAGTCCCCGCTCTCTGATGTCGACTTAAGTAGCAGCGCAGCCATGCAAGTCATGACCACCGGAGCAACTTCAATCGAGGAGCAGCTTGCTCAAATGAATGAAGCGATCGCGAAACTCACATGAACGGTGGAAGAAAAAGACTTGTAAATCACCGCACTCACCAACCAACTGGAGCCAAAACAAGACGTGAAAGTCGACCTAAAGGTTGATCCACCAAAGAAAGAAGTCAATGAAGAAGAGAAGCCTTTGGTGGAGAAAGACGAAGAGAAGCTGGAGCTCGACCAAGAAGCGGCGCTTATGGGATCTCTCTATCCAGCAGCTGCAAGAGATGATCGCTAGCACCATCAAGGCGCAGTACGAAGAGAGCTCACATACCTTCGTGTTGTACTCAAAGCCCTACTCTAAGAAGATTGGCACTTTGAAAATGCCCAGGGGTTATCAGCCGCCAAAATTCATGCAATTCGATGGGAAAGGAAACCCAAAGCAGCACATCGCCCATATCATTGAAACCTGCAACAATGCTGGAACGGAGGGAAACTACCTCGTCAAGCAATTTATGCGCTCACTGAAAGGTAACGCCTTTGACTGGTACATCGACCTCAAGCCTGAGCTTATCAACAGTTGGGATCAGCTAGAAAAGGAATTCCTCAACCGTTTCTACAGCACCCGCCGCACCGTTAGCATGCTAGAGCTATCTAGTACAAAACAATGGAAGGACGAACCTATCGTCGACTACATCAATAGATGGCGTTCATTAAGTCTGGATTGCAAAGATTGGCTTTCTGAAACCTCCGCCATTGAGATGTGTGTTCAAGGCATGCACTGGGGGTTACATTACATACTCCAAGGCATAAAACCAAGAACATTTGAGGAGCTGGCAACTTCTTCCCATGACATGGAGCTGAGTATCGCCAATCACGGGAAAGATAAGGTGTTCGCCCTAAATGTAGACAAGACTAAGAAGAGACCTGCCAAGGAAACTTTTACTGTCAACACTACTCCCATCAAAACCTCATCTACTCCCATCAAGACCTCATCTAAGCCCAGCAAGACCTCATCCGCCACTATCAAGATTTCTTCCAAGAACAAAGGAAATGAGGTGAAGAGAAGTGAGCCGCCTCGCACCCAAGATAGGTATAAAAAAACCTTAAGGGAGTTAGAGCAAAAGACGTACCCTTTTCCCGACTCAGACATGGATGCAATGTTAGACGACTTGCTGGAAAAAGAGGTGATTGAATTACCGGAATGCAAGTGCCCTGAAGAGATGAATCGAGTTAATGATCCTAGATACTGCAAATACCACCGTATCGTAAGTCATCTTGTTGGAAAATGCTTCATCCTGAAGGAGCTTATCATGAAGCTAGCACAACAAGGGCGAATTGAACTCGACCTAGAAGGTATGGCTGCAACGCACACTACCACGATCGTGTTTGGATCCCTCGATCCCGTTCCCCTCCAAATGACGCATGACCGCTCCCTTCGATACTCAAGTCACACAGCACCTTCTGCACAATCATCGCTGGGGGCAAATGACCAAAACATGTTTACCGACGATGAAGAAAGATGGACATTGGTAACCTACAAAAAGACAAGGAAGCCAAAATCACAAGTCACACAACCAAAGGTGGAACAAGGAAAAAAATCACCGTCGTCGCAACAATAGGAAGTCCAAGAGGAACGTAAGAATTGATAAGCCAACGTACGCTGGAGAACCCACAAAGTAAGAGCCACATATTCCCATCTCCTTGCATAAGTACTTCCCAAAAGACTTATTCCAACAGTGCACTACCGTTACCTGTTATATGGTTGAAGTAGAGATGGAAGAGCCCTCAAAAGGCAAAGCTGTCGCCACGGAGGAAGAGAAGACCATCATGCTCGAAGAAAGCCTGCCAACACACTTTAGCATCGAGGAAGCTCTATGATTGCCAAAGAAGATGCGAAAAGCACTGGCATTGGCCTTGGCAAGTCCTGATGACCAAGAAGTGCAAGAAAGCAAAGACGAATGCTTGAAACTTCGGCCACATGAGCATGTCGCATGTTGTGCCACCCAGGATGCAATCCACTTCACCGACGAAGACTTGCTATTGGGATCAAAACCTCACAATCGCCCTCTTTTTATCTCTGGGTACGTAAGGGAGCACAAAGTCAACCGTATGCTTATAGATGGTGGATCAGCCATAAACATCATGCCAAAATCAACAATGACCACAATCGGCATCAAGGTGGATGACCTATCCTTAAGTCGTCTACTAATCTAAGGTTTTAATCAAGGAGGGCAAAGAGCGATGGGCATGATCCGAGTGGAGATGACCATTGGTGAACTTAAGTCAAGCACGATATTCCATGTGATTGATACAAGAACCTCTTACAGCTTAATCTTAGGAAGGCCTTGGATCCACGAGAATAGAGTGGTGTCATCCACCCTTCACCAATGCTTAAAGTACTACCGAGAAGGAGTAAAGATAATACAAGGCGACACCAAGCCATTCACGGAAGCTGAATCACACTTCGCAGATGCCAAGTTCTACATGGATGAAGATATGGTGCCCGAAGCTCTTCCAAAAGAGATCAAATCCACTGGCAAATCAGTTCTTAAAAAGCAAGAATGGCAGATCATGCCCAAGAAGCTAGAAGGAAAAGACGTGCCACTTTCAAGCAAAAACGACGATGAGCTTGCTAAACCTGCAACAGACAAAGGGAGTAGGACGCCCTCAAAAGGACCAAACACACACGTCTTCCGATACATCCCGATGTCGAAAAGAAAGAATGGTCAATCCCCATTCGAAATGGGAGCAAGCAAGGCCAACACACGGCAACACAAGGATGATGTAAAGTTGTTTAAGACAAATGCAGTTTTCCCTCTGACACAGCTAGGCAATGCTAAGGCTACAATACCACCACAAGGCTTCGTAACAGCTCAACCAAAGGGGTGGAAACGAGCTTTCTTCCAACCAAGATGACCGAAGAAGGTTTTGATCCAAACGCCTACAAACTCATGTCAAAGGCTGGGTACAACTTCGCTTCCTCTTCAAATCCTGGAAAGAAGGTTGCAAACGTCGTCAACAATAAAGAACGTGACCTCACCAAGACTAAAAAAAAGTTGAAAGAGCATGGGTATGGAGTTGACAACAACAAAGCTAGGCTTGGCTTCACACCGGATGCACCGGTAAAGATTTCAAGCAAAGCAAAAGACGCTAGCACCCAACACATCAGCGTGACCATTGAACAAGATCAAGAAGAGCCTAATCCCACCCATTGAACATCAGTTGCCGATAGGATAAATCGCTCAAAACCCAGAATTTCGGCACTTAATCACATTGGCGGTCAAAATTGAACCTCCGTCTTCAAGAGGTTTAAAACACTGACATCCCAAAGCTCTGTTTTCAAAAGGTTGTCAAAACCTAAGAAACAAAGCAACACGGCTAGCTCACCTTTGCGACGGTCAGTTTTGGAGAGACTTGAAGACAACAAGAAGCCTTCTAGAAAGAGGGAGACAACACCAAAAGAAGAAAAGCTCAACAAGCTAGCAGAAAAAGGCGATATTCGAAGCTCAATTCCTTCAAGGATGAAGCGCCAAGCAATCTTGGACGTTGACGCAAATGGACCACTGAAAGTAAGAAGACGCACCATCATCTATACTAGACAATCCTCAGGCCAACAAGCCCAAGAGGACAGCATTGAAGATGAAGTCCAAGATGTCTTCCACATCACAATCCAAGAAGGCAAAGATGACGAAACCCGTGAGGGAGATGTCACTGCTGCGCCACCACAACTCGAAGATGGGGGGCAAGCCACGGTTGATGATCTCAAGGAACTCAACTTAGGTACAAGCGAGGAACCAAGGCCTATCTTCGTAAGCGCACTATTAAGTACAGATGAGATAGAGGAGTATTACCACCTGCTATTAGAGTATAAAGACGTATTTGCTTGGACATACAAAGAAATGCCCGACCTTGACCCTACCATCGTCGTGCATCATCTTGTGGTCAAGCCTGGAACGCGACCAATAAAGCAAACTCCAAGACGTTATCGATCCGAGCTCATCCCATAAATTGAGGTCGAGATTGACAAGTTAATCAAAGCAAGCTTCATTCGAGAGGTGCAATACCCTAAGTGGATCTCCAACATCGTCGTTGTCCTTAAGAAATCTGGACAAATACGTGTTTGCGTCGACTTCCGAGACCTCAATGATGCTTGTCCGAAATACGACTTCCCCTTGCCGATCATTGAAATCATGGTGGACGCAACCACTGGCCACGAAGCACTGTCATTCATGGACAGCTCTTCTAGATACAATCAAATTCGCATGGCCCTCGAAGATTAGAAACTAATAGCCTTCCGCACTCCAAAAGGTATCTACTGCTACAAGGTGATGCCATGTGGTCTGAAGAACGCTAGAGCTACATATCAACGCGCAATGCAGAAAATCTTCAATGACATGCTACATAAAAATGTAGAATGTTACGTAGACGACGTGGTGGTCAAGACAAAGAAAAGATCAGATCACTTGAAGGATTTACGAACAATGTTCGAAAGACTGCAAAAATACAACCTCTAGATGAACCCGTTAAAGTGTGCATTTGGCGTCACATCTGGAAAGTTCCTCGGCTTCATTGTCAAACACCGTGGCATTGAAGTGGACCAATCAAAGATCAAGACCATTCAAAGCATGCCCGAGCCAAGAAACCTGCGCGAGCTTAAAAGTCTACAAGGACGGCTAGCCTTCATTAGACGTTTCATCTCCAACTTCGTCGGGCGTTGTCAACTATTCAGTCGACTCATGAAGAAGGATGTTCCACTTGTCCTGGGGGCACCTATACCGGGAAAGCCGCTCATATTGTACATCGCCACTCAGGAAAGTTCAGTTGGAGTACTCTTAGCACAAGAAAATGAATCCCAGAAAGAATGAGCGCTCTACTACCTCAGTCGAACTCTCACCGGCGCTGAGTTGAACTATTCCCCAATAGAAAAGATGTGTCTCGCCTTGGTGTTCGCCATCCAGAAGCTCAGGCATTACATGCAGGCTTACACTATCCACCTGGTCGCTACAGCTAACCCAGTCAAATACGTCATGTCCAAACCAGTCTTGACAAGACGACTCGTTAAATGAGAGTTGCTCCTTAATCAGTATGAAATCGTCTACGTCCCTGCTAAAGCCGTCAATGGACAAGCTCTAGCAGACTTCCTTGCTGATCATCCAATCCCAGCTAATTGGAAAATCTCAAACGACTTGCCTGACGAGGAGGTGTTCTACATCGACATCTTCCCGACATGGATGATGTTCTTCGACGGATCCGCACGAGCAGACGGAGCGGGGGCAGAAGTAGTATTCATGTGGCCACAAAGGAAAATACTACCTTACTTCTTCCAGCTAAGCGAATTATGCTCCAACAACGTCGCCGAGTACCAAGCACTGATCATTGGTCTCCAAATGGCAATCAACATGGAAATCACAGTCCTCGAGGTATATGGCGACTCTAAGCTCGTAATCAATCAACTCTTGACCGAATATGAAGTGAGAAAAAATGATCTCGTCCTATACTTTCGGCTGGCAACTCAACTGCTACAAAAGTTCGAGGCCGTGACACTAGAGCATGTGCCAAGGAAAGAGAATCAAATGACAGACGCTCTACCCAACCTAGCCTCGAGTATGACACTAAGAGAAGATGAAGCTGCAGACGTGCCGGTTTGCCAAAGATGGGTGATTCCGCCCATCACTGAAATGCTACTGGATGATATAAATGTCATCTCAGTATTTCCAGTCGACGCTGAAGAATGGAGACAGCCGCTGATCAATTACTTAGAGCATGGAAAGCTTCCAGATGATCCTAAACATCGCTCCGAAATATGTCGGCGAGCACCTCGCTTTCTCCACTATAAAGGAACACTCTATCGACGCTCATTTGAAAGAGTACTTCTGAGATGCCTAGGTGAGGAAGAGGTCAATCAAGCCATGAAAGAAACACACTTAGGCGTGTGCGGAGTGCATCAGTCTGGGCCAAAGCTACACTTCCAGATCAAAAAAATGGGTTACTACTGGCCGAGTATGGTGAAGGATTGTCTGGAACACGCCAAAAGGTGCCAAGTCTGCCAATTCTATGCCAACTTCATACATCAACCACCTGAACCATTACACCCTACAATTGCTTCATGGCCTTTTGATGCATGGGGATTGGACGTCGTAAGGCCAATTGCACCAAAGTCATCTGCGGGAGAAGCTTACATCCTAGCTGCAACAGATCACTTCTCCAAGGTTGTGGAAGCCATACCCTTAAGGGAAGTTAAGAAGGAAATTATCGTCTGTTTCATCAAGGAAAATATCATCCACCGATATGGTGTGCCTCGCTACATCATCACTGACAATGGAAAACAGTTCTCCAACGACGCGTGGACGAGCTCTGCGAGAAATACAAGTTCAAACAGCACAAGTCTTCCATGTATCATGCTTCGGCCAACGGTTTTGCAGAAGCATTTAATAAAACATTGTGCAACCTCCTGAAGAAAGTAATCGGCCGAACAAAGAGAGACTGGCACGAAAGAATAAGCGAAGCACTTTGGGCATATAGGACGATACACAGGACTCCTACCCAAGCTACACCTTATTCTTTTGTATATGGTGTGGAAGCTGTTCTACCACTCGAAAGTCAAATCCCTCACTAAGAATGGCTATACAAGAAGGCTTGACTGACGAAAAGAATGCAGAAAGGAAGGCATTGCAGTGACTGTGCAAGTCCGCATGCAGAAAAATGATGCAAGCGAAGAGTCCTATCGACGAACCCAGAGAAGCAGATGGAGTGCGGCGACTGTGCTAGTAATGGTGCGGTAACTGTTTAAGTCTGCATGCAAAAAAAAAAAGGGATGCAGTCGAAGAGCCCTATCGACGAACCCAGAGAAGCAGATGGAGTGCGGCAACTGTGCTAGTAATGGTGCGGTAACTATTCAAGTCTACATGCAAAAAAAAAAAGGGATGCAGTCGAGGAATCCCATCGACGAACCCAGAGAAGCGAATGAAGTGCAACGACTGTGCAAATAATGGTGCGGTGACTGTTCTTTCACGGGCCACCAAGTGATGAGACAACACCATGCAAAAGGGTATATACATGTATATATGAAGGCTTCAGTGCATCATGCACCACCTAAAAGAAATAATGAAATAATAAAATAAAATAAATAAAACACAAAACCATCATTTGTGAAGTTGATGGTAACATGCGTAAAGCAAATGGGACAAACAATTGCACGCTACTGTTAGCAATTCAAAACAAAAAGGAAGTAACACATCTTAGTGAGATATATGTTTTATTTCTATTTAGCACAATACATTGAATAAAATAAAAGTCCGTTTATTGATATCTCTGACAAATTACAAATTAAAAAAAAAATGGAAAAGAAAAGAAAGAAGAAAAGTGGAGCCTTCACAAATGTCACTTATTTGAAGCCTCAACACTTAAAGCCTCAGTACTCAGTAGAACCCTAGTAGAGGGAGGCACTGAAGATGGTTTTTCGAGGCCTCAATACTTGGTCGAACTCTAGATGATGAAGGCAAAAAGTGCCTCCATAATACATCCTCAAACTTCTGACGGTCACTTTGAATTCGACCCTCGGAGTCCAGCAGCTGATCAAGCTTCCTCTTCATGCCCGTCGAATAATTATTTACAAGCACATGCAACTCTCTGTTCTCACGCTTGAACTGCATGATCTCTTGACTAAGAGTTGCCACCTCGGCCATCAACGATTCAACTTGGCGAGCTCGAGCAAGTAGGCGTCGGCCCATGTTTGACACAGAGCCTGCACACTGAACACTGAGAGCTAGGGAGTCTTGGACGACCAACTCATCGGATCGTCTTGAAAGCAGCCTGTTATCCCTAGGGGTGAGGAGGTTCCTGGCTACTACTGTAATTGTTGTTTCATCTCCCATCACGGAGTCTTCAACTGTAAAAGGGCCATTAGAAGATAAGAAGGATGTGCGCCATATATCACCCTGATGCGGCGGGCTTATATCATTCCCAAGATTTGAATCGTTCCCAAGACTCAAATCTAAGCAAATATTAGACGGGCAAGCTATTCTCAGAAATGGTAAAGGAGAATGGCTGGATAGAGTAAGATCTCAGAGATATGACAAAGATAATTTTCACAGGCGGGAAATCTTCAAAGTGTGCGTCTTGAATACGATCAATACCTCTATAAAAGGAAAAGCGACACAGCCACCTGTTCAGAAGTCAAAGACACACCACTCCCTATATTTCAAAGGGGCAGATTTTCTCGCTTAAAATCCGTCAACTCCTTTCAGACGTAATCTCAACTTTTTCAGATATCACGTGCAACTTTGTCAAAAATATCTGACAAAGTTGAAAACGCGTGAAGTTCACTGTTTCAACCACCACATTGCTGACAAAGTTGAAAACGCGTGAAGTTCCGCTGTTTCAACTACCACGCCAACACGCTTCTGCCGACAGGCGTGGGTGACAATTCCACATCCGTGCACTACCTGCTATCGCATCCCTCCTTATATAGGTCACCCTCATCCTTCATGGCGAGGCCCACAGCCAAAATGCCTAATTCTTCTTTCTTGCCAGAAAATGCTTCTGCAACCAAACCTCTAAAAAAAAAAATTACTCAGTTCTCTTCCTCCCCGAGAACAACCATTCAATCAAGCCACTAAAAAAAGATCAACCCATTTCCTCAGCCAGAAACCCCATTTCCATAAAAAATTAAAAAATAAAAAGTTTGCACCAACATCAAAATCATACGCTTCTTTCCTACAAGAGCAAAAGTATTTCATATCATTAGGGTTGAGAGCAAGAGTATCTCATATCATGCAATCACCCTGTTATTTCTCTCGCCCTTGCTCTTGCCTGCAAGACGAGGAGAAAGAAAGCAATCAGTCGGAACCTGAAATCAGACTTCTGGTCTGGAACGGACTGCCTGGAACCCCGACTTCTGGTCTGGAACGGACTGCCTGGAACCCCTTCCCTGATTGCTTACCTAGCCTTACTCTCGAATACTCATTTTCAACATCTTGTGCTTCCAAAGAAGATACCGCCTCTGCAAGGAGAACATATGAAGCAGATGAAATTAATACATCGAAGCATGTGGAGACAAGCGCAACCAATATATGTGCTAGTTCATCCGCTACTTCTCCAAAAGCAAACGTATCTCATATCATCGGGGTCGAAAGCAAAGGTATCTCGTATCATGCTTTTTCCCTGTTCTTTCCTTTGTCCTTGCTCTTACATGCAAGACAAGGATGAAGAAAAGCAATATGTCAGAACTTCCACTCAAACTTCCGCATGATGCATCAAGCTCGTGGAGAATCAACAAGTATAACAACTGCAGGTGCCGATTCATCCCCAACCAAACCGAAGACCACTTACCATACGAAGTTGCTTGTGATCCAGTTTCTTCAAGATCAAGCCACCAACGGCTCTTGAAGAAATCACAAGCCCGATTCAAGATCAAGTGTCCAACACCCTTGAATCAAATCCAGTTCAAGATGAAGTCTGTGGAAAGTCAACAAGCACAACAAATACGCGTGCCTTTTCGTCCTCAGCAAAGCTGAAGAAATTAATTCAAGATCAAGCCATCAACGACCCTGGGAGAAACTTCCAAACCAATTCAAGAACAAGCCTTAACGGCTCTTGGATCGGCGTCTACACTAAGGGACTTCAAAACGCATCTCCTACACGTGACAAGCACATGTATACGATGCGCCTTGAAGTGGGGGCATTTGTAGACATCGAAATTTCGGTGAAATAAATGTTAATCAATGCATTAAAAAATTACAACTGTAAACATTGAAATTTTGGTGAAATAAATGTTGATCAAAGCATCAAAATTACAACCTCCGTTCATTTCATCTACATCATCAATTTACTTCACCCAGTGATTTATTTTCACCAACAAAATGGATGGTAGTGATTCATTCTCACCAACAAAAATGGACGGTAGTGATCCATTCTCACCAACAAAAATGGACGGTAGTGATCCATTCTCACCAACAAAAATGGATGGTGGTGATTTATTCTCACCAACAAAAATGGATGATAGTGATTCATTCTCGTGATTTATTCTCACCAACAAAAGTGGATGATAGTGATTCATTCTCAAAGCTTATAAATAGGCTTCTCCATCAAAGCCAAAGGGGGAGGACCAAAAAAATTGAGAAGAGACCAAAACCTTGAAGCTTTGAAACTCTAAAGCTCCCAAGCAAATCCCGAAGGATCAAGAAAGCTCTATTTGTTCTTCATCAAAACCTCCTTCAAGATCAAGCTCCCGACGGCCCTTGAAGGAAGTGTTCATCATTCATCGCCCATTCATCCTAAGATTAAGCCTCGACGGCCCTTTGGATCAACAACCCATCGACAAATCTACCCATTACAAAGATAGAATCAGATGATCAAATTGTAAAAGAGATTGTAACCCTAAAATTAATACAAAATATTATTTTGTACACGTGTTCTTGTCTCATTTTGTTTCAGGAAATTTTCGTGTTTACAGTCTTATTCTTCTTCTTTGAGTGACCTTCTCGAACTTAACATTTTCAGAGGCTTCCGAAATGGTAGGGATTTTTAATGAGTTCATATAAGCCTTGTGCTTTCTTTGAACCCTCATTATAATGGATGCCCTCATCTTTCTAACTAGGCTCATGACTCTTTGTCGTCATCCTTATCTCATGTTGCTGTGATAACTTGGCTGGAGAGGTTTCACATCCACCCATCTTGGTAATTTTGCTTCATTGTCTTCTGCTTCTTCAAAGGCTTAATAGTTCTAAACACCTCAGATAACCTTGGGCTCTAAATCTCCTTCCAATCTCTGGAACACATTCTTGGTGGTTTCTTTCTCAGCAGCCCGACTAATAATTATGCGGGCATCTCACTCCTTTATCTCTCCTCTTCTAACTAACTCTCGATCAATAATGGTGCGCGATGTTGGCACCTTGAGTTCACACTCACACTGACATTTACTGCATAAAACCACTCATTTGATCACAGTTGCTTAAGGTTTGTTAGGCAACCTTCTAACATATTCTGATGGCCTAACCGCTTGCCTTTTCTCTCCTCTCTTATCCCAGATAGCCTTTCATTTTCCTTTCTCAACTCAACTACGGTTGATCATGTTGATTTGGGCATCAGGGAATGGATCTGTTTCAATCATTATATTGGCTTGAGGTTTCTCTAATAACAATTTTCCCTTGACTATGAGGTTTTGGATCCAATATCTGAACTGCACATAATTAGCTATGGAGTGATTGAAGGTGCAGTGAACTTTGCCATACTTGTTTCCTCTAAGCTCTTTAGATTTGGGCATCTTCTTGGTGCTGTTGGGCAATATTACTCTAGCCCTCACTAGTTCCTCATAGGTGTATACTATCTTGGTTAGATCAAAGGAATATGCCTGGTACTTTGAGAGCTTAATAGGCACAAAGCCTCCATCATTCAATACAAGCTTTTGGTCTTTGATAGGCTGGACCAATCCATTCATCATTAAAGGTTTGAAATAAGTAGTTATCTCTGTTGCACATAGCTCAATCCCTTCTCCTAGACTGTTATCATTTTCTCCCGGCTCCAAGCCTTCAAACTCTAACTAGTGTATTGAGATTTTGCTCTTATAGAAATGAGGCACTTTAGATGAGTGATTCACTTGTTGTTCCTCTGTTAACAACTTCTCATACTTAGTGGCTGCAATCACCAATTCTTGAAGCTCGTTAAATTACATGTCACATCCTAGACCAGCTCCGTCGTAGCACGATATTGTCCGTTTTAGGCCCGACCCGCACGGTTTTGTTTCTGGGGACTCAACATGAGAACTTCCTAGTAGGTCATCCATCCTAGGAATGCTCTCGCCCAAACTCGCTTAACTTCGGAGTTTCCATGGAATCCGAAGCCAGTGAGTTCCCAAAAAGCCTCATGTTATATAAAGGTGGCCATGTAAATATAATGCACATCACCCCCTCTTTGTTGGTCAATGTGGGATGTTACAATACATCCTTCTTAAGGGCCCGACATACTCGTCAACAGACTCGCACCACACGGTAGAGTAACTATGATACCATTCTGTCACATCTCAAATCGGCTCCACCGCAGCATAATATTGTCCGCTTTGGGCCCGACCTGCACGATTTTGTTTCTGGGAACTCAGCACGAGAACTTCTCAGTGGGTCACCCATCCTAGGAATGCTCTTGCCCAAAAGACCTCGTGCTATATGGAGGTGGGCATGTACATATAAGGCACATCACCCCCTCTCCGTTGGTCGATGTGGGATGTATGGCACATCATAAAACTTCTTTCTCAAAGGTAGCTTAAGAGCCTTCTGGCAATGGTTATGAGCTGAGCATGGTTGATTGAGAACTGGCATCTCATCCTAGTTTTTCTAAACCTCATCATGAAATCCTCCGTAGACTCATGTTCATATTGCTTTACCTCCACCAAATCATTGATGGTCATTTCTGACTTCACTCTATCAAACTGCACATGAAAGGCCATCTTCATCTGCCCTCAGTTGGCAATGGAATTATGGGGTAATAGAGAATACCACTAGGAGGCCAAGCCTATTAATGAATTTTTAAATAGTCTCAACTTGTAGTTGGGGTTGTCCTTGAACGCCACACAATAATTTGAGAACTTGAAAATGTGATTTCTGGAAGACACATTACACTCTACTTCACTAAAAGTTAGGAATGCAAGCATCTTGAAGTTGAGAGGGAAAAGATTCTGCTCAGTAATATACTCAGGATAAGGCTTTTGGTATGTTATCCTGGACATCAGGCGAGCCTGTGGCTGAGCATTATGGACCACTATCCTTCTTAGTTTTGCCAATTCATTCTGGAGTTGCATGTTAGCCATGTTATTATGTAAGGTATAAGAAGTCCCTCACTTTGGGCTACTGTCAATGCCCGAGAAAGCTCCATTCTATGGTTCTAGCTGCCTCCACCTAACTTATCCTCCTTTGTTAGCTAACGGTGGTGGCCTATAAGGAAGAGACTTGCCCGCAACTATGGATAGGCCTTTTTTACTTTCTTTTCTTACCAAATCGGTAGTATCAACCTTCATTACTTCTTGCCCGACATGCCCCTTAGTATCTAGTGGAAGTAACATAGGGTCGGGTAAACTTGTCTTTTAGAACTCTTCTTCTTCTAGCCCTACTAGTTCCAGTCTCTTCCTTTTTCTTCCCTTTGTCATTTTTTTCTTCAAGTAAAGGGAACAAAGGAATCACTGGTCCATTCTCTGGACTTGCTTCCCTGATTCTTTCCCTGGTTTAGCCATCCTTTGGTGTAAAGTACTCTAATTTCAACTTTCAATGTAGAGTTCTTATCAAAGAACATAGTCTGCTAACCTCTCATATGGTCTTCAGAAATATTTTCTCCATACTTTTTAGTACTTGCACCATAGTGGCTTACAAGTCTTCATTAGTAACTTTTCTACCTGACTTCTCAGATAAAGTCGGGCTCTCTAGAATCGCAGGGCATTGTAATAAAGGGAAGTCTTCTGAGTGATCTGCCATGTTAGCTTGTGTTGGACAAGGAGGTTTCCCAAACTCTACTTTCCACATGAATGTTCGTTCCTTCATTCTTCTTGGCATACAAATCTATCAATGTGTCCCACCGAGCATGCCAAAACTATGTTCGGGTTGGATTCTGGATTTGGTTCCTCGCACAGCTCCTCGGGGCTCTGGCTCTTTCTTGACTGTCGGGCAAGATCTTGCTGCTTGGTGTGCTGCAATACGAGTTTATTGTTAGTTTGAAAAGTGCCTTTGTGGGGCCTTTGGTTTAGGCCTTGAGGCTCACAATCAAAACTAACAAAGATTTGAGCGGGTCACTGTTATCTTTGTATAACAAATTGTTAAATATGTGTGAATTTGGTTGGTTACTTGCGCCACAAGTTATTTAGACTTCTTGCTTATCAAAGGATTGTCACATGTGGGTTAAGTCTGTATAAGGTTCTTTTCTTGCCTTGTAAACAAGGAATTTTAATTCATAATTTTGTATGTCCAAAATGAAAGGGGTTCAGGGCCTTTCCAACCATTTCCTTGATCAAAGTTTGCTTTAGTGAAAACGGGTTAATTAACTTATCCAGATTTATAAAACATGAAGGGAAATGCATTAAACAACAGATCTATTATATGTAGGTACAAACAAAAGAGACTTGGGCAAGATTTAACCTTGCTGGGTAAGGTTCAACTTCTCGTAATCACTTCTCTTTGTGCTTACAAAGGTTTGTATACTTTCGGGGATAAAAAGTAAAAGGTTTTTACTAAAGGGAATTGATACTACAACACTAAAGAAAAGTAGCAGAGCTTCTAATCTCGACAAAAGATAGCTTACTATAAGGGAACTACAGCTAAAAAAGACAGGACTTGGACAAAGTTCAGCTTTCTGGTTTCTTGCTTGTTTAAGAGCAAAGTGGGATGTTTGGTTGAGTGTCCTTGTCTCTGGTGTCCCTTTCTGCTTTTATAGACAATTTGGCCCGACTGTCCAAGCTTTGCCCTTTGCTGATAGCTTTTGAAAGGCAGTGAGTCATCACTTATTTACTCATTCATGCCCCTAAAAAGTACTTTTTGGCTGGTGGTGAGGTGCCATATGTTGCCCATCACTTCAAACATAGGCATGTAGTTTATGCCTTTGCTGAAATAGCTTCCAATTCTTCTCGGGCCTATCGACTTGTCCGAGCCCAGTCTTCCATTTACTTTTGCATCTTTAGGCCTCCATTATCACAAAGCCCAATGTCAAATATAAACCCAAACAAGTATGACATGAATGAATTAAAATTTGAGAAACTGGATGGTGAAATTACGAAACATGTCAGACAATACAAACCAATAAATACAACATAAACAAAAAACTTGACGCCAACACCCCGAAGGCTGCCATCGCAATGGGCTTTTGCCATAGCTGTTGCGAGCATAAGTTATAACTCTATATAAGTCACACACAAAATATTAAACAAATACAAAATAAAGCATGTATACCCTAATTTAACCAACACCAATGGCATTCCTCTGCCTTTGATTACACACCCTAAGGCAACTTCAACCCTTAAAGTAAGTCCTAATATGGGGCTGTCTCCCCACTTGTTTGCTGGGATTATGAGCCCAACGACTCTTTTCTAATCTTAAAGCCACAATTGCATGGGCCATTGGTTAATCCTACAATCCACTTTCAAAATATTTTTTTTTAGTTTTATATTTATATATTTATTGAATCCAACAGCTGAGATCAAATATAATCAAATCTAACAGTAAAAAAAAATTCTAACGATCCAAATTTAAATTCAACGATTGAAATAATTAAAAAAATTATTTAACTCAAAATTCACCAAAAAACTCTATAAATACCTATATATTTGTTCAAACATTTTTAGATTATCAGAATTTAAATATTTTTAGGTTAAAATGTTCATTAAATTAATTTAAGATAGTCTACATAATTTTTCTTTTTTAAAGTTTTTTTTAAGCCTAAATTCATTCTTTAAGAATCTGGAGCTAAAATTTTAGGCCAGAAAGGTTGGAGCAGAAAAGTTATTCATGGGTTAAAACTTAAATTTTATAGGCTAAAAATTTTAGATTTTACTCTAAGGGTTGGAGATGGTCTAAAAAAATCAAACAAACAAAGTCTACAAGTTTTAGAAAAGGCCTAACCGAATCAAATACACAAAATAACAATTAAACAAATTGATACACTTCAATCATGTTTTTTTAATACTTGTGGTCCAGTTTGGTTTTGGTGCAATTTTCAAAAGCCAAAACAGAAGCCAAACGGTTTTCCTACATTGCAGTTCGATTTCAAAATTGCAAAATCAAACAGTTCGGTACTGTTCGATTTGGTTTATGTTTCGATTTCGATTTTTGATTCCAAGTGCCCACCCCTAGGATTTCGATTCCACTCAAGATTTTGTCTTTTATTCAAAATGGGTTTTTTCTTTTTATATTTTTGGATGGTGGGTTTCGAAAATTTGAATTTGGATTTTAGTGTGGTGGGGTGGAACTCTGATTTCATGTTAAACTCTTATTTGTTTAATGAGAGGGAGAACTTATTGTTATTTACTATATATTGTACATGTGTTTAGTCAATAACAGAATTAAAGAAATGTATTCAACCTAAGAGAAAAGTGATCGAAATAAGTTAAATCAACAAGGCCTTTCTCTTATGTTCATTCCTAAAGCATTCATAGCCATATTATTGTCAACTGGGCATTGACAATCCGTTGAAGTTAGTATGTGTTATGTTAACTCAAGCAGTAGTATGACCAGTCTTAAGTTATTAAGTGTTAGACACTAAGACAACACACATAGTGCTCAAAAGGTTATTGAGTACACTAAACAATGATCAATCGAGTCTTCTAACACACATGTCACGTAAGAAGTCATAGTTGCAATAATACAAAGTTGTCCTTTGACCTGAGACATCACAGTTTTTTAGTGGTTAGGCATTGCACCTTTGAATATGTTAATGGCATTCCATTGATGGTATTGTTGGGATTAAGCTACCGAGTCATATAAACAAGGAATCTCTAACCTTCTATGATGGATAAAGAGTACCTTGAGATATTACTCGTTTTTTTTTAAATTTGATTTTGGCTCGATTCATTGTTTTCTGGCACACCCCTACGCATGGCCATGCGGCTATTCACATAAGGATCCTTGTACAAAGTCTTCTGACTTTTCTACTACCTACCTTTATATGGACCACGAATCTATGATCTTTTCCTCTTCTTTTCTTGTCCAAGACGTATTGAGAGCCATGTTTTCTAAAGAAAAATACATTTTTAGTCACCATTGATACTAATGGTATCACACTAGTGGAACTAACTACTCTCATTAAGTGGAAAAGACCATACAAGATAGTAAGTTAGTTTATTTATCTACACCCACCACACACCTTAACACAAATTCCTATGAACACCAAATTCCTATGAACACCAAATTTGTTACACCCAAAGATATTACGAGTACGTGAAACAAATGTCTCACATCAGAAAATTAAGAAACCATTCAGAGGCCATAGGGCTTTGAGAAACTCCTCCTATGACTAACCGAATACAACTTTATTTTGTTCATTGTATCATAGACATGTGATTAGTGCTCCACCTCACTAAATGTTTTTTTTTGGTCAAAAGTTTACTTTATTTATAACACAACAGATTACATAAGAAAAAATCCAAATACAATAAACACACAAATGAAAGATAGACCTTCATAGTGTTAGAATATGTATTTCTCATTCTCTCTTACAATAAGATTACACTTTAGTATTTATACCTGTGAACAAATCTAACAAAACTGAATTAACCAAAATCTAACAGTCACTAACTATCCTAACAAACTATAACAATTACTTAGTCTCTAAGTTTTATCTCTTGAGGAGATATTTACATTTGTATCCTTAACATCCCCCCTCAAACGAAACGGAGGGAAGCGAAGGAAAAGTTTGTCTCGGAGAAGAGTGAAACGAGATTTGGATAGAGACTTAGTACAAATATCAGCAACCTGATCCTTGGTACACACAAATCGGACAGCAACTTGGTTGGCTAACACTTTCTCCCGGATGTAATGATAATCTATTTCAACATGCTTTGTTCGAGCATGAAAAATAGGATTTTTGGCTAGAGAAATTGCAGAGAGATTGTCACACCATAGCTGAGGAATGCGAGGAAGAGAAAAGCCAATATCAACCAGAAGCTTGGAAACCCAGGAAAGCTCAGCAGCAGTGTTGGCCAGAGATCGGTATTCGGCCTCAGTAGAAGAACGTGCCACAGTGGGTTGCTTTTTAGCACTCCAACTGATAAGAGAGCTACCAAGAAAAACACAAAAGCCCCCAGTCGATCGCCGATCTAAAGAACAACCGGCCCAGTCAGCATCAGAGAATGCTTGGAGGTCCAAAGGAGCAGTGGTTTTAGAAAACCATAAACCCATAGTTAGAGAGCCTTTGAGATACCGAAGAATACGTTTAACAGCTTGAAAATGAGAAACTCGAGGACTATGCATGTACTGACACACAAGATTAACAGCAAAGCTTAAATCAGGTCGAGTCCAGGTAAGATATTGTAAAGCACCTACCAAAGACCTGTATTCAGTAATATTGTCAAGAAGGGGAGACTCATGATCCAGCTTTTCAGTACTGAGGGGAGTGGCACAGGGTTTGGCTCCATCCATGTGAGACTTTTGCAGAAGATCAACAATATATTTTGTCTGATTTAAAAAGATCCCAGAGGATGAGCGCTGGACCTCAAGACCAAGGAAATAATGCAGAGGACCCAAATCCTTAATAGGGAACAGGCTGCTCAATTGAGCTATCACTTGCTGACATGCTGCAGAAGAATGACCAGTGATCAAAATGTCATCCACATAGACCAGGATGAACACCAACTGAGGATCCCTTTTAATAAACAGAGAATGATCATTTTGAGAGCCAATAAACCCCAAAGACACCAGGGCACCAGTTAATTTGTCATACCAAGCACGAGGAGCCTGTTTTAAGCCATAGAGAGACCGGTGCAGATGACAAACATGATGAGGCTTGGTAGAATCCTCAAAACCAGGAGGTTGTTGCATAAACACAGATTCTGTAAGAGTACCATGCAAGAAGGCATTGCTAACATCAAGTTGGTTGAGAAACCAATCAAATTGACAAGCAAGAGTAAGAAGAATCCGAATAGTAACTGGTTTGGCCACTGGACTAAAAGTCTCAGAATAATCCAAGCCCTCTTGTTGATTGAAGCCTTTTGCTACTAAACGGGCCTTATACCGATCAACTGAACCATCTGGCTTTCTTTTGATGCGATATACCCACTTACAGCCAACAATATTCTGAGAGGAGTGGAAGGGAACTAAAGACCAAGTCCCTGTGTTAAGAAGAGCAGTGTATTCCTCCTGCATTGCCTTGCGCCAGTGAGGATGTTTGGAGGCTTGCAAGTAGGTATGAGGAGTATAATCTGGAGAAACAGGAACTGAAAGGGGATGTTTGGTTGCTGTGAAAACCTTTGGTTTGAAGATCCCAGACTTAGACCGAGTCTGCATTGGATGGTGATTAGGGAAAGGTAAAGCAGGAGGTAAGATGGGAGGAGAGGAAGAAGAGACTGGGAACTCGGGAGAAGGAATGGGAGGTTGCTGAGACATAGAGAAGACCGGGTTAGGAGAGGAGGGTGAGGGAGAGCTTGGTAAAGAAGAAGATGATGAAGTAGTAAAGGTGAGAGAGGATGGGATTGGTGAAGGAGAGGGAGAGAGAAGTGGTGAAGAAACAGGGATTGAAAATTGAGAAAAAGGAAAATGAGTTTCATCAAAGAGAACATGACGGGAGATATATAGCCTTTTGGTCACAGGATCAAGACATTTGTATCCTTTATGATGCAAACTATACCCCAAGAGAACACATAGCTTGCTCTTGGGATGTAACTTGGAAGAAGCATATGGTTGTAACCAAGGAAAGCAAGCACACCCAAACACTCGGAGAGTACTGTAATCAGGCAATCTGTTGAATAATAACTCCCAAGGTGAAGGTTTGTATGCAGTAGGTAATCGATTGATCAGATAAATTGCTGTGGCAAAAGCATCAACCCAATATAGATGAGGAACAGAAGAAGCAGTCAACAAGGTCCGTGCAGTCTCAACCACATGCCTATGTTTCCTCTCGGCACACCCATTTTGCTCGGGAGTGTGTGGACAACAAAGCTGATGTTGAATCCCATTTGCAATCAAGAATTGAGAAAAAGAGCTACTCATAAACTCCCCACCAGAATCAGATCTGAGAGCAACTATTTTAGCAGATAGAGAATTTTCAACAAGAGTCTTGAACTGAACAAATATAGAGAAAACTTCAGATTTATATTTCAAAGGGAAAAACCAAGTATATTTGGTGAAGTCATCCACAAACAGAACATAATATCGAAATCCAGTAACAGAAGACACAGGTGATGGCCCCCAAACATCTGTGTGAATGAGCTCTAGAGGTTTGCTCGTAATACAAGCAGCAGATACAAACGGAAGTTTAGAACTCTTGCCTAAAGCACAATCGGTGCAGAAGGTCTTATTTGAACTATTAGCAACTGAAATACATGATTTGGCAACTAATTTCTGGAAAATCTTCACAGAGGGATGGCCCAATCGTTGATGCCACACTTTATTGGAAGCTTTAACAGTCGCAACCAAAGCTTTAGGATGCACAGCATGAGATGAAGAGGGATGAAAATGATAGAAACCATCGCTGACAGGACCTTTAAAAAGCATCCTCCCCGAAGAAAGATCCTTCACAGTAAAGTGAAAAGGATAAAGATGCATGGAGCACCAGTTATCAATCAAAAACTGATTTGCAGATAGTAGATTCTGCTTAAGATCAGGAACATGAAGAACATTGCGTAATTGAAAATCATGATGTGCAGTAGGCAAATTAGAAGATCCAGAGTGAGAAATGGATAAACCTTTGCCATCGCCGATATACACTTGATCAGGCCCTGTATAGACTTCTGGATTTTGAAGATGAGTATAGGAGTTGGTCATGTGAGATGTAGCCCCAGAGTCAACAATCCAAGTAGGAGCAGAGGGGGATGTGTTGGCTACCATTGCAGATGGAGAGGATTTGACACTGTAATTGGCATTCATGCGATGAGGACAGTTCCATGCTTCATGATCAAATTGTCTGCAAATTTGACAAGGAACAGGCTTGCCAGAAAATTGAACAGTGTGACGACCTCCACGATTATTATTGTAGATCGGTCGCTGATTTTGGTTGCGATATGAATTCTGCCGCTGAGCTTGATTGTTATTGAACCGAAAAGAACCTCGATTATGAGAAGAAGTTCTGGAATTCCGATCCATGCCACGGCTGTGAGGTGTGAAATTCGAGGAATGTTGAGCAGAAAAGACTTGAGAATTAGGGTTTGTGTGCGGCGGTGTAGGCAGAATACCAGCAGATGAGGAATAGGCCTGAAAAGGTGTCGTAGATGACGATTTCTTGCGATGATTGAGCTGAATTTCTTTGCTAATCAACAGGCCGTGAAGTTCATCAAGCGTTGTAGATCCAAGCCGAAATTGGATCGCATCCACAAAAGACTCAAACTCAGAAGGTAAGCCATGAAGAATAACAGAGATGAGATTAGAATCATCAACAGGTGCTCCAGCACGAGCAAGTGCATCAGCAATTTCTTCAACTTGCTGGAGATACTGAGCGGCAGTGGATTCGCCTTTGGAAAGAGTCCTAAGACGAGATCGAAGCTCATGAATATGTGACTGAGAGGCGGTGGCAAGTCGTGATTCCAACTTAGCCCAAAGCTCACGAGCGGATGTAACCCCAATGGTGTAAGGAATGAGGGAATCCGAGAGCGTGGAATTTAACCAGATTAGAATGTTCTGATCATTCTCAAACCAAGTGACATATTCAGGATTCAAGGTTGTAGTACGATTGCCGGAGACATCAAGAAGAAATTTGGGCGGTGCCACCATGGATCCATCAATCAAACCGGTGAGATTGTACCGACGAAAGATCGGAGCAAAGAGAGCACTCCAGGTCAGATAATTTGTAGTGGTGAGCTTAATCGGAACCAGAGATCCAATATTCTGAATGGTGATTGATGTAATTGCAGAAGAGCCAGAGGAATTAGGGTTTGGAATCATCGAAGGAGATGGATGAGGATGAGAATCGGCATCAGAGGACGGAGATGCACCAGTCGCACCAATCGCCATGGCTAGGGTAAGAAATCAGAGAGAAGAAAGAGAAGAAAGGAAGATCGGAGAAGAAGATCGGAGCGGAAGCTAAACCATTTGGATCGAGAGAGAGATAGTCGTGAGACGAAAAAGCGGAGATACCATGTTAGAATATGTATTTCTCATTCTCTCTTACAATAAGATTACACTTTAGTATTTATACCTGTGAACAAATCTAACAAAACTGAATTAACCAAAATCTAACAGTCACTAACTATCCTAACAAACTATAACAATTACTTAGTCTCTAAGTTTTATCTCTTGAGGAGATATTTACATTTGTATCCTTAACACATAGTAACCCAACAGCCCAAAACATAGTTTTGAGCCCTAAACAGAAAAAACACCAAAGCAAACCCTAGCAGCTTCTTATCTCTGCTGACAACCCACTTTCCGAACGAACATCCCTTATACCCATTTAAAATCAAAATAACTAGAGCCCCAAATCTGTATGAAAAACGAGCCATAATAAGACCCCAAAATAGAGCCCCAAACTCTTCCACAGATCACCACAGTAGTAGCACCACAAATTGAAGGAAGCCAGTGGGAAAAAACCCCCTAGCAACAGTGCCAACAAAGGCAAACCAAAGGAAGGAGGTGGTGTGAACACCCGAGCCAAAGCTTTACTCACCTTTCAGGAGAATCGTGATAAATCGCATTGAAAAAAAGTGGGAGACAATCCGGATTATGGAGTCGAAGAAGGATGGAGCCGATCTGGATTGGGGAACGTGGGGGGAAAAAAGGGGAAAAGGTGGAAGGAAGGAAGAAATGAGAGAAGTTGGAAAAAGGACTGAAGTCAAAGAAAGCAGATGCACAGGGGGTTTTGCTACTAGGTAGGAGAAAACGGAAGATGAAGGAGAAGGAAAGAAAAGGAAATAAGAGAAAGAAGAAGAGAATGACTGCCACCGACCCTGCCCATAGCTAGGGTAGGCGGTTGCTAGAAGAACGAAGCGAATGACACTCACGCACCGATGAGAAAAGCTCTCAAAAGGAGAGAACTTTTTTTTTTTTTAGAGACAGACAAGGAGGACAACTTAAATTTTTATTTTGTGCGTCACCGCGTGTGAATTTGGCTAAAGTTTAGAACGTAAACAAACAAACAAAATTTTGGGTCTTTGGGCTTGTAAATTTGGGAGCTTTGGGCTTGATAGTTGACATGAAAAGTGAAAACATCCCATTAAAATCCGGTTACGATTCACACTCAAATTTTGGGTCCAAGAATGATTTGGGCTATCTTTTTAATTACTAAAACATCCTTACCAGCTTAAATTATTACGTCTCTCACGACGATTACATCGGCCACGTCATCCCGGCCCACCGTGAGAGTTTAGGCTGTAGCAGATGCGAATCCGTACAAAAACGGCACCGTTATCAGTCCCGCGCTGTCTCTGTTTGCGACTCGTGCTTCGCCAGGCTAGCGTCAGACACCCCCAGCCGAGCAACACCGGCGATCTCCACTTCCGCTCTCCGCCCTGCGCCGAGAGATCTCCAATTCTCCGACCACCAAAACGGTCCGTATAGTAACAGCTTCAGATATAAGCACCGCCGATTTCGCTGAATTGGCTTCGCTGTTTGTTTCGGTTGGGATCTGAAACGTTTCTCTCTCTCAGATTGAAACTGAGCGTTTAACAATGTCGACGAAGGAGGTCGACGGCCAAATGGAAGAGAATTCGGATTCGGATTCGAAATCGATGAAGCGCGGAAGCGGCAGCAATGGAGATCTCGTGCAGGAGAATGGCGGCCCGGACTCGGCCGACACTCACGATCAGCTCGTCCAGACGGTCATGGAGCTCAGATTGCAGAACGAAATCCTGAAGTCTCAGTTCGAAGGATTTCGGAATTCTAAATCTCCGGAGCCGAGCGAGAAGGAAGGCGGCGAATCGGAGGAGGTGAAGCAGCTGCGTCAAACGATTGAATCGTTGAATGTAGAGCTTCGGGAAGAGAAGCAAACGCGAGCTGCGGCGGAAGTGGCTCTGAAGCATCTTCAGGAATCGCACTCGGAAGCAGATTCCAGAGCTCAAGAGCTCTCTGTAAAGCTCACTGAAGGTCAGATTGTGTCTCTTAATTTATACATTTCTTTGATTCTGTTGGAAGCTTTTGCTAATTGCGAAATTCATAATCTTCGGAGTCTGAATACGTAAGAATTGTTTGCTGTTATTTTTGTGCAGCTCAACAGAAGTTGGATCAAGAAATAAAAGAGAGGGAAGAAAAGTACTCCGATCTCGACTCGAAATTCACCAGGCTTCACAAACGAGCTAAGCAGCGCATTCAAGATGTTCAAAAGGTAAATTATCTCTTCTTTTCAAAAAAAAAAAAAAAGGGTAAATTATCTCGATTATTTTGATCAAACTTTTTCTTGTTGTGTAACTGCCGTTTGAATTAAGCTATTTTGTTTTTTTTTTTCCTCAGGAAAAAGATGACCTCGAGGAACGATTTCGTGTAGTAAATGAAGCGGCTGAGCGTGCATTATCTCAGCAGACAGCGTTGCAGCAAGAGCTGGACAGGACCAGGCAACAAGCGAATGACGCATTGAAAGCAATTGATGCAGAGAGGCAACAGCTAAGAAGCGCAAACAACAAGTAAATCTCCATTCAACTTCCTACTGTGACCAATTTGTGTATTTTTTAGAAAATCATTACTGTTTCTTTTTTTACCGTTTATTATCGTAACTGTAATTATGCTGCTGACAATCAGACTACGAGACAACCTTGAGGAATTGCGGAACCAGTTGCAACCAAAGGAGATTGCTCTTGAGGCATTGCAACAAACAGTTTCAGATAAGGAGCAGGTATGAATGTTTGTGCTTATCCTTTTGGGATTTTCAGTTTCTGCCTTCAAAACTTTTTGGTCGATCGATCAAAGAAGTCCACTCATCCTCTTGTGTACCTATTCAGATATAACCTACTATCTATTTGTTTTCCGTCTGTGGATATTTGTGTATGTGCTTAGGCCTTAGGGTAACTGTCGATGCACTGAATATCTCCAAGGTTTAGAACTTCAGTTTATTTGACAACTACAACTGCTTATACAAACATATATCACGCTGTTCTATTTGATTATTTTGTAATGCTTCTAGGTTGTTATTGCAAATTCAATCTGGATTATTCATTTGCGTAAGATTATTTAAAAAAAAATAAACCGAAACATATATATTTTATTGCTGTCTTGTGTTTATCTCAGATGTTGGAAGACATGAAAGGGATGCTGCAGGCTGCTGAAGAAAAAAGGCAAGCTTCATTAGCTGAACTATCTGCTAAACATCAAAAGGTGTATTTGCATTTGTATGCCTAATTAGCAGCCCTCTTTGTTTATAATATAGTCCCTGTCATTACGTTCACCAATAAATTGTGTTTTAATACCCTTTGTCTCTGTTTTCTTCAGAATTTGGAGAGTTACGAAGCCCAGCTTGCTGAAGCTTCATCTGATAGAAATAAGGCAACTGAAACTATTTCTTCACTGCAGGTAAGAGCTTTAATCATAACGTTCACTCCATCTTTGACAACTTAGATAGATAGGGGGGAAATTTTTGTTTGAAAACTATTTCTTGTTCATAAGTCTTCTAGGAACAGACTAGCATGCTGAACCTTAGATTGTGGCTAAAATAAATAACAATTAACGTGGTAAATCGAGCTCGAGTCTTCCACTCCTTTCAATTGCAGCCCTTTATTATTATCATTATAATTGAAAGATTTAAAAGCCCACTTACCATACAAGGAGCTGGAAAGTTAGCATCAGAAACAATAAAGTAGAAGTGGATTACCGACTCCTGTATCCTTTATCTTTGCTTCAATTTGGGATAATAGTTTTACTCCATTGCATAGTTTGACTGAATGTTTCTGTTAATTTGTAAAGGGCTCGGACTAATTAGCTAATGTAATTTTCCAGATGCTGGTTGCTGAGAAAGAATCTAAGATTGCAGAAATGGAAGCAGCGTCGACGGGTGAAGCAGCAAGGCTTAGAGCCACGTTGGAAACTGTTAGAGGAGAGCTTGCTCACCTTAAACAAGAATATGTACAACTCGAACTTATAGGAGAAGTAAAAACTTATGCAGATGGGTTGTTGCATTATGGCTGCCAGGATAAGAATTTTGTTTCCTTTTTTGTGAGAAAAAAAAAATCTTATTGGCAGACCATGACGTGTTCCTTATTTGCTTTTGTTGACTATCGGCCTTGCCTTCGGTTACTTTATAGGTTCTGACTTTTGGGATATGCTGCTTCTAATTTTTTATGTTCTGAATTGTTATTATTATATCAGGAGAAAGAAAAGGAGAACTGGGAAGCTGCCACCCAAGCACTGAAAACGAAGCTAGAAATTTCTGAGAGCAACCGAATATGTGCTGATATTGAAGTAGCCAAAATGAGAAGTATATCTCTATCCCATGCTGAATTTCATCTTTTTAGATAAGCTATCTGTGTATATATATCAGTGTCACATACTTTTCGTATTGGGCAGGCCAGCTGGAATCAGAAGTGTCTGCACAAACACGAAAGCTTGATGCAAGGGATGCTGAACTTGCAGCCCTCAAGGAAGAGGTTTGATTTTACTCTTTTGGAATCCACCCCTCTTCCCTTAACATTTGATGACTGTGGTAGTGTGCAGCAATTCTATGTCTTTATCCTTCCACGTCTCCCTTTATTTTCACTGGGGTTAAACTTAGTGACCATAAACAGTTTTAGAACATAACACTTAATTACAAAAGTGGTATAACCATTAATTGGTTGGGGACACATTTGGTTTAGAGCTAACAGCAGTTACTTGAATGCTCATGGATTCTTGGAATCTTCCTTTCCGACATCTACTGCAAATTTGGCTGTAATATGTTGTTGAAAATGAAGTTGCTTACATTTAAATATCTCTTGATCTGTCTTCTATCCTCATATGTTTGACCTATTATTTCTTGCAGATCAACCGCCTTGAACGTGAGTTTTCTTCTTACAAAAGCCGTGCTCATTCGCTTCTTCAAAAGAAGGATGCGGAACTAGCTGGAGCTAAAGACTCAGAACAAGTCAAAGCTCTTGAGGAAGCACTGAAAGTGTGTGCTTGCAATTGATCTTTATTTTCGCAGCATGAAGAAAATTCGTGATCTGACGCACTCATCTGAGAATTGTTAATTACATTTTTTTTTCCTGTAGGAAGCTGAAAAAGAAGTATCGTTTGTGAGTGCTGAAAGGAATAAGGCCCTTCAAGATCTTAAGGAAGCTTTGAAGAATCATGATAAAGAAATAGCAGAAAGGTAAAGTTATAATATGCTACAGTGAGCTTGCCAAATTTGGGATTGTTTTCAAAGTTTCCTAATAAGACCAATGAAAAAGGCAATATAATTATAAAGTAAATAAATGAAGCACCGTGTGCTCTGTTGTGACCAATTTCAACATTTCGGCGTTTTAAACTTGTAGCCAATTTTTCACCATTTTTATGACCAGAATTATTTTAATCATGGTGGCTGTTGCTTCCCATGTAGTTTGAACTTTGAACCTTGTTTGTTGCTTTAAAGCCTTCCACTTTTCATGGAGGATTGTTTGATTGTGCAGAGTTAGGTAATAAACTTCTGTGAAGTTTTAAGCAATGATCTTAATCTTTCAGTTCCTTACTTGTTACAGAGATGCTGCTCTTTACAATGCCATGCAGCAGATCAAGAGCTTAGAATCAAAGCTTGAATCTGCTAATGCCCATTACCGATCAGCGAAAGAAGCATGGGAAGCGAACCTTAATAGTTTGGAAGAAACATGGCGGGGTAATATCTCCACGCTAATCTACTTATATCTATTATGTTTTATTTTCCTTTCTATGTTTATCCTATTCCTTGGTCTAGGAAATACGTCTTGTTCCAAGTTTGAGAGCAGTTATTCATGGAATAGTCATTTTTTTCCAGTAAGATGTGACACACTGAGAGCTCAAAATGAATCATCTTCTGGAGAAGATATCAAAAAAGATTTGGAAGAGCTCAAATTACGGTATAAAAAGCTGAAGGTAAGTCGTGTTAACTTTTCATATATTTTTCCTGATACAATGTCAGTATTTGTTTTATCTTAATTGTGTTCATCATTTACAGGAGGAGCACAGTTCATTTCGTGATCTTGCTGATAGAATGATCGAGGAAAAGGACAGTGAAATATCTAGACTTGTAGATGATAATAAAAATCTTCATCAATCGTTGGAGTCAAGATCACGAGTAGGTTCCTTTTTCTTGGCTGACTTCAAACTTTATCTTTACACTTCACTGTTCTGATGATGTTATTTCGATATGACCTCAGGCTGATCGCAATGATAACTATAACACAGGTAGGTGGGTCTGGAGTAAAATTTCTTTTAATTTGTTCCAATTAGATGAAGAGTTGTGTATTACTTGAATTATGGCATTCTAACCTTATGAGGGTTCTTAGTGGAGTTTAACACATCAATCACTTTTTGACGTTTGTGTAATCAGGCATGCATAAACAGGAAGCCGCAAGTATAAGCACTGCTGCTGCAGAACAACAGATTCTGGTAATTATATACTCTGATTATTTTTTACCATGAAAATTTTTGGGACATTCTGAAGGGAGAACTTGGGTATTTCATTGTACCTTATTAGTATCAAATTAGACTGTCCATGTGATTCATTTTTTGTTGTAATGAACTTGATGGTATATGAGTTATTACTATTGAAGACAAGTACTCTGTTAATCTCCTTTTCATGCTGTGCATTCAAATGATCATGTGTGGCGTAATATGAATTTCAGATTTTGGCAAGGCAGCAAGCCCAAAGAGAGGAAGAGCTAGCACAGTCACAACGGCACATTTTAGCGCTTCAAGTGTGTAATCGCCCATCTTGATTGCTACTTCTTTGTAGTGTAGTTCTGATATATGTTTATTTTTTCAACTCAGGAGGAAATTGAGGAGCTGGAGCGTGAGAATCGTCTGCACAGCCAACAGGTACTGAGAAGCCTTGTTTTTGCAGATTTTTGCCCCTATTCGTTTGGCTTGATTGATTTCAGTTGTTTGGGAACTGTTTTTGTAATTTTATTATTTTAGTAAATTTATAGAATGCGGTCAGTCAGTAGATTTATCATGAATTGAGCATATCCAAAAGGAAAATGCTGGTGTCACTGAAAATATTTGTTTGCTTTTCTTAGTACATATTGATCTGATGGATGTCATGACATATTTAGGAATCCATGTTGAAGGATGAGTTGCGGAACATGGAAAGATCGCAGAAGAGGGAAGGAGTAGATATGACCTACCTGAAAAATGTGATCTTAAAGCTTCTTGAAACAGGTATTTTTATGAAAGGCTCATGTAGCAACCGAAGTACATGTTTTTTGTGGTGTAATTTGGTTTTTGCTACATTAAAAAATCATCTAGTGAGACGCGAACATACAAGTGGTGCTGGAAAGTCTGACTGTTTTTATTATTCAAATAGGTGAAGTGGAGGCTCTATTACCTGTAGTTGCTATGCTGCTTCAATTTAGTCCGGACGAGGTAAAATCTTATCTCCTACTTGATGCCGTATGGTTAGTTGTTTATGCCATTATTAGGGTTCCTTTATCATTTTACTAGATTATCAGTTGCATTCTAATTTAATGCATTTTATATACGAATGTAGTTGCAGAAGTGTCAACAAGCCTACCGCCAATCGGCAGATGTTCCTCCTAGCCCGGCTAGTGATACGTCAGGATCAGGTGTCTCTCTTTTCTCAAGATTCTCATTTTCATAGCCGTAGACGTGATGACTGTAGAGACTTCCTTGCACGGATGCTGTGACAGCTAACTGCTTACCTCCAGATTCAGAGGTGGTGGAGGTGCGGCCATAGTACATCTTGTATTCTTTTGTAACATTGAACATTAAATGTAAAGTACAACACAACCATATACAGCGCGAAGAGAGAGCGAGACAGCGAGATAGCGAGAGAGAGGGTGAACAGTTTTTGGCCATGCTTGGTTATTCTGTCCGGAAGGAAGCCCCTCTTCTCCATGGATTTGTTGTAGAGTGTAACAGAAGCAAAATCATGATTTTGGAGACTATATTGGAAAGTTGCGGTTTTATGCAACATCTGACGTTACGAGTGATGTACACTAGTGAGATAGTAGCATCAGCATTCAGCTGGTTTCTTTTTACTCTGTTTCCCTTGTCCACAGTAAATATGCAGTCTCTATCCCGTGATTCGGCCATTGGTGTATGAATATGAAGTGAGAAACGGGGTGTGAAAATAATTTTTCCTATAACAGTATATGATCAGATCGCTTTTTTTTTTTTATCCACCAGAAGAGTACCGACAGGACATTAAGATCAGCCATGTGCACTGCCTTTCTGTGTATGTATATATTGCCCATAGATTTTTACAATTTTCCGAAAGATTTTTGCAATTTTCCCAGTTAGATTTTTTCTTCTAATAGCCATATAAAAAATGAACATTGTTACTGAGATTAAAAGCTACGTGAGAACAAGAAAAAAAAGAAAGATTGGTTACAAAGGGAAAGACTACCAGACACACTTGCAAAGTAGGTCTAAAATGTGTTTCCTCCTCTTCTAAATTCAAACCCATTTCCTCGTAACTAATATTAGATTAATTTAGAATATCGCTCCACCTATAAAAACAATTGACAAACTTTACTCACTGAAGGATTGTATTATTCATTACTCTGAGCTTATGACAACAAAATTTAAACATCGGAAATTGACTTCAACTTCATAAACGTCAAACAATGAACGCTTCGGGACAAAAAAAACAAAAACACACAGCAAACAAAAACAAAACAAAGATTCTAACAAATCTAGTAGAAATTAATGTTTCAAAACAGTGTTTCATGCATGCTTTGCTTGGAACTCCTTCATGAAAGCAACCAGCTTCTCCACCCCAGCCAAAGGCATTGCATTGTAAATCGAAGCTCTCATCCCTCCCACCGACCTATGCCCCTTCAGCTGCACCATCTTCTCCTTCGCCGCCTCCTTCACGAACTCCGCCTCCAACTCCGCCTTCTCCAGCGTAAACGGCACGTTCATCAGCGACCTCACCGACTTCTCCACCGGGCACCGGTAAAACCCCTTGCTCTCATCAATGGCATTGTACAGAATGTCAGCCTTCCTCTTGTTCTTCTTCTCAATCTCCACCAACCCGCCCTGCTCCAGCAAATCCTCGAACACCAATCCGCACATGTAAATGCCGTAGCACGGCGGCGTGTTGTACAACGACTTGTTCTCGTCGTGGATCTTGTAGTCCAGCATCACCGGCGTGATCGGCTGAGCATTTCCGATCAGATCCTTCCTGATGATCACAATGGTTACCCCAGATGGCCCCACATTCTTCTGCGCCCCCGCGTAGATGATTCCAAATTTGGAAACGTCCACCGGCTTGGAGCAGAAATTGGAGGACATATCGGCGATCAGAAGGCCCTTTTTGGGATTCGGGTAGGTTTTGAACTCGACGCCATGGATTGTTTCATTAGCGCATATATGCAAATACTTGGCGTCCGAGCTCTGCTCCAATTCCTCGAAAGCTGGAATCTTTGTGTACTTTTCGGATTTCCCAGACCAAATCACTTTTGGGTTCGAATACTTCTGCGCCTCCTTGACAGCCTTGTCGCCCCACGACCCGGTTACCAAGTAATCGACTCTGTCTTCGGGTTTGCAGAGATTGAGAGGGATGGCTGCGAACTGGGTGGTGGCGCCGCCCTGGAGGAAGAGGACGGAGTATTCGTCCGGGATGTTCAGGAGGGTTCGGAGGTCGGACTCGGCCTTCTGGATTATGGAGAGGAACTCTTTGCCTCTGTGGCTCATTTCCATGACGCTCATCCCAGATCCGCGCCAGTTGTAGAGCTCCGATTGGGCCTTGAGGAGGACGTGTTCGGGAAGAACGGCGGGTCCCGCAGCAAAGTTGAAGACCCGATCTTGGGATTCGGACTGGACAGGCGATCGATCTTGGATGTGGGTGGTTGTGGCTGAGCATTTGACGGAGATGGGTTTGGCGGGGTTTAGGGTGGTGGAGGTGGTGGGGGTGAGGCGGGTGGCGGTCATGGGGATGGTGGCGAAGGGCGTTTTGGGGTTTTTGAGAAAATTGGTATTTGGGTTTTGGAGGAGGAGGGAGTGAGGTGTGGTTGCCATTGCCATGGTGGCGGTGTTGCTGCTTCAGAGAAAGCTAGAGAGAGAGAGAGAGAGAGAGAGAGGGTTAGGTGGCAAAGATCTGAAACTTGTTGGGGGTATTTATATAATTTAAAAATTAGGGAAAATTTGTAAAATTGAATATTCGAAACAGGGAAGTTGATACTGCCCAAATTAGTGGGGGGTTGGTGAAGAAATGTTGATAAACATGGAAACGAGCAGCAGGACGTCGTTTAAGTCATACGACGTCGTTTGCAAGTACTAGACTTGCACTCCAAGTCTGAAGAATATAAGTTGCGGCGGCTCACAGGTTAAGGTAGGTTTAGGTTATGTAGAAAGGAAAGCTAACGAAAAGGGCCTGAATAATGACAGTTTTAATGAAAAGTCTTGAAGGTATAATGAATAGTGACAGTTAAAGGTAAAAAATGACTTTTCGTTAAAAGTAAACAGTACCGGGGGTGTTTTATTAAACCTCTCTATGTAGAATACTTAAAACCTTTATACAAAGCAAAATTGGTATTTTGCTCTATATTATATAGAAACGGAACTGTACCTACTAACTAGTCATTATATGCTCTTTTTTTACTAGTACAATGTGCATGATGACTTTCGAGAAGTGGCAGTAATTGTTTTCTACGGAAAAAATTGGCATTTATCATTGCTTAAAAAGCGCAAACATAAACCGTGCTCCAAGAAAACCATGGCTGCTTTCTCGAGCAAACCCTAGAAATCTAGAGTAACCCAATTTTCCCAGGTGCAACCAGTGTTGCTGAATAATCATAGTTTGAAATATCGAGGATATTTTGATTTTTTTTAAGCACGAATATTTCGGAACAGATCCATGTACATATCGTACAAATATTGACGATAATATCGGAAAATATCAATGTTGATAATTTCGCTCACACTTCAGTAATATTTTGTCAAAATATCGGTGTAATATCGCTAAAATATCGAAAATATCGATGTAAAGGAAGGAAAAAAAAAGGAAAAAAAACACAAAAGGGATTTGAACCCTTCCAACACCTTAACCACCATATATCACTTATGTTTTAGTGATAATATGTTAAAATATGTATATTTATATGAGTGGCATGTTCACAATTACATGCAAAACTATTTTGGGGATTTATCATTTGATGAATACTCTTCACAATAAACTTACCCTACACATAGAGATGATGAAGATAGTGAAAATTTTGAACCTCACAGGAAATTTATGTGGTACTAAATCACTCATGTATTTTACCGTGCAATGTATAAAATGTAAAATATTGTAGTAAATCATTATATATAAATGATTATGGTGTGTTTAATCTTTTGTTTCATTAATTACTTCATATTTTTTACACTCACAGTGTTTGCCAGCTCACTGTATAATCAACTTAAATAAGTTAAATCCATCATGTAATGCATTTCCTTCTAATTTTTTTATATAAACTAATAGATAATTGACTAAATAAACATTCTCTAAAGTTTCAATAAAAATTTCCAAGTTTTTCTTACAATTTCCGTGGTTTTTATTCAATTTTTATCGATATCGATAATATCCCGATATTTCCATCAAAATTTCCATGTTTTTGGACTACCAATATTTCCAATATCATCAATATTTTAGACCATGTGAATAATTATGTGCAAATATCTTCTTCTTCTTTTTCTTATTCTTCTTAAATTACCCAATTAACCCCTTATTAACAAAGTCATCATATGTAATGTTTGTTAGTGTGTATATGGGGCCTGCTAGAAATCTATAGTTGTTGAGTCTGCAGTAGAAACTTTGCTGGTTCTGAAGTTGCAATGTAGCCAAACTTGGAAGTACTGTACTTCCTGTGCACCCATGTCAGTCTACCCGTCGACGCCTTCTGGTGGAATCCCACCATCAAACCTGAGCACTCTCTGTTACCAAGTAATTCAACAGTTATTAGTAAAGTTTTCTAGTAATGATGATTTAGTTATTGTTTTGTAGATGGGAAAAACCAAAAAGAACTCACAAGAGCTGTTCTTCTGAGTAGTTTGTGTGCCACTCGCAGGTTCTGCTCCACTGCTTGAACCCGAAAAAAAGTGCACCGAGCAGTGTAGACTGCAGCAGCAGTTAACAAAGATGGTGGAAACTTCAGCGTTTGGTACTCCACAAGAGAGAGCTCGATCAAGAAGAACGATAACAGTTCAATCTGTTTTGAGGACATTAAAGAAAAAGGAATTAGAATCTCGCTGGTGCGAGAAAACTAAATTAATCTTCAATTGATCTTCGATGAACCACTACTGACCTTCTTGTCAGATTAAGCAGCCTTGAGGAATCTATTCATGAAAACATACGGCGTTGCTACTGACATGTTAAATTGCAATGCGTTGAGCATCAAGTTCTCCTGCACAAAGGGAAGAAAAATTAGAACTAGTGCTTCAAAAAAAGAACAACGAATTACCATTTCCAGGACTTCCTGCCTTGTGTAAGCCTTATCCGACATGAGAATCAAATCCCCGACAATAGGAGCAGAAACTTCCTCATATTTGCATGCTAAAAGCATGGCAACCAGACCAACCAACTGAAGTTTCTTTCTTACAACCGTACGCTGGGATAAAAATCTATTGATGAGATTCACAGTAAGAAACAATGTCTCCTTCAACAGCTCAAACTTGTCCTGCACCTGTTGATTCGGATAACCAGATTAGTCATTCGTTAATAAGGTTGATTGAAACAAACTGCATTGATGATTAATGCAAGAGAAACCATTTGCCATTTTTGTAAAATTGATCGATTAGGAAAGAAAAGTAGACCTCAATAAGCCAGTCAATTAGTATAGCCCTCATCTTCTCATTGACGTCACAATGTTGCTCCATATAATCAGGTGGGACACAGCTAAAACCCTGCAAATATGAGTGTTGGTTAAGATAGTTACCGCAGTTGGGATGAAATGGATGTTTTTCTTACTTCTGTTTTTTGTCGAAAAAGGAAACTTCATTAATGGTTTTTTGCTGAAATAGTAAGCAAATCAAATTCCTTCGTGACAAAAATGTACAAATATTTTACAGAAATTTTTTTGATGTCGATTAAAATGCAATGCCAGATTATTCTTACACGAAAAATTTAAAGAGCTGACATAAATGCTTCCCATATGCAGGTATTGCTGTTCTGTTATGACCTTAGAAAGAAATCAACTAGAGATTTACTTGTCATTCCAGATATGCAACTCTAAATTAGTACAGGCACATAGCAAGTTCTTCGGGCGAGTGAAAAGCTCTTCAGCGCGCGAATAATTCAAGTTATGTTTCTCGAGTAATTTGTAGAATTTCTATCAAGGATCATTTGAAAATGAATTTGCTATGGCTAAATCTAAATGGTTTAGTAGTAAAACAGTGAGCAATCTTTACCTCCATTCCCCTATCGTAAGCATAGAGATCCTCAACATAGTCTACAACTGCAAGCGGATTCTTCAAATTGCTGCCATCAATGTCCACAATCGGCTCTTCTACAATGTCCACCATTTCAACCTCTTCTAGTAAGATCAAATTTTAAATAAATCAGCAATTTGGGTTTTTCCAACAAGTAAAAACTAATTAAAAAAACTCGACATGTTTTACAGAAAGAAAGAAAGATATACCGCATCGTTTGCTTCCTCCGGCACTACTTCTGCTTGTTCTAAAAACATGGGATCTGCATCCTCCGGCATTGCTTCTGCTTGCTCTTCAGGGGACTTGAATTCGTCATCTACAAATATACTAGCGCAATCTCCAAAACCAGTTGAGTTGGTGGCTGTAGCTGTTGTGTTTGGCATCTTGGAGATCTTAACTCGTGTTCTCATCACATTTAAAAATTTCTCCGTATTTAGAAGATTACTAAATTTTGGATATTGTAGCATCTAACAAAATTTGTGTGTACCTTCTTGGGATGGCCAAACTATTTCTAAGTATAAATTTTATACTAAAAGACTTCAATCTTAGGGATTAGTATTGTATTTATTCACAAATTAGAATTCTTTTGCGTTGCTCAAATGTCTCTTGGGCAAAAGTTTTTAATTGTGATGGTAACGTGATTGCTTTTCTATTATAAAACTTACGATGTTAAGCAGTTAATGAAAGTGTTTTTTTTTTGTTATATCGTTGTTTACGATAGTAATGTACTCTCACGCCAAAGGGTGAGTTTGAAGAATTGCGGGTAGGTTTGTAGCGCGAGAGGCTGTGATAAGATCTTGTAAAAGTATTAACAATATTTTCTATTGCATTTATTTAAAAAATTAACAAGATTGCCCAGTTTTGGTAAACAAATTTTTTCAACGGAGTTTGAACATGATTGACATCATTCCTGACACACGAGACCAATGCAAGGGGGCTCTACTATTGTAAATGAGATTTACTTGTATTAGAGAGTGCGTCAGTACTGCCGTTAGTTGGGTGTGTCTTACTCAAATAGAGCAATCCTTTAATACAATACAATACACCAAATTTAAAATGAATGAAGGAATTAGTGGAGAAGGTATGAAGAAATTATCATATCAGCTTTTTGGTGGCACGTTAAATACTTTCCATTGATATGAAATCCAGGCACAACGTAAAAAAGTTAAATCACTGCAAAATAACTATACAAGTCAATATCCAAAGTTGAACATTTATTTGGCTGCCTCTACTGTTACTCAATTTGCAAACATGAGATCCAGCCATTTGTAGTTATATTTCAAAAGTGAAACGAGTTTTACACAACCCCGTTCTCTCCTGAAAGCACATGTTCTTATTTGTCTATTGATTTTCCTCTAACTCGTTCAATCCAATGGCTAAAAATAAACATGGCCATGCAGGAGTAGAAAAAAAAGGTGTGTTTAATACCTAAAGCTAACCAAAATTGATAAAGGTTCACCCATACTCATTCAAAAGACGATCCTCGAACGAATTATTAAATATATATATACATATTTTGTATACAAACTATTTCACAACGGTCCTTGACCAACATAATTTTGTTATACCCAAGGCTTAACCAAAATGTTACAATGTGTGAAACCTGGGGTGTATCTGAGGAATCTTCCTCCAGCTCCTAGGACCCTTTAAGGATACACCTGCAGTGCAGAAAGAAAAGGAAGAATTATTCATGAAAACTGAGAGAGAGAGAGAGAGAGAGAGAGAGAGAGAGAGAGAGAGAGAGATAGAGGAAGAAGGCACAGTAAACATACATGTCATTTTTGTTAGTTTACGACAATAATTTCACTTGAAGAGACTAGATAGTCGACGGAGACTGGATATTGGCTTTTCTGCTACTCGTTTGCGTTTCTGAATCTCCTCAACCCCACTGCTGAAATGACTTGATAGTGGAGGTGGACTGCTTCTCTCCTCATCTGTTTCTTGTCTGAGTTCTGTAATCTTCTCACGGATCACTTTCCTTGTTACAGGATACCTTCTCTGCTCCAACATATTTTCCAGATTAATAGTCTCCTCCTGACTTGAAATACGCTTCGTAATATTCTTCTTCTGCTTATTCTGGAACTTATCATTCTTAGAAAGCTCTCGCCTTTTCCCAATCACCTCTTCTGGCAACTGACGTTTTTTCTTCTCTAATATATTTCCCAGAACTGAAATCAACTCCTCCTGGGGTAATTGAGTTGTTTCAACCACCTCTTGATTATCGATAGCAATATTTGGATCCAAAGCTTCTTTCACCTTATGTTTCTTGGACAAATCTTCTTTTAGTTCAGGGGTATCAGTTGTACCACCACGTTTTCTATCCTTAGTGAAATTTTTGTCAATGCCCTCCGGCTGCAGGCGGTAGTCGTCCTCGTTCTCCTGAACAACTTTCTTCCCTCTCAAAATCCCACTGTCCATGGTTTCTAGAATAACTTTTCCTAAAACAAACCTAATCTCACGCATATGACCTTTCCCAAGTGAGTGGCAATCAATCTCAAAATTCTTCCTTCCTTGATTGTAATATTCGATGTCGTTGGCCAGCACTTCAACAATTGCAGCAACATGTTTAGCCATATTCTTTGATAAAAATACCTGAAAGAATCACATATGAAACAACATGTAAGTACTCCAACCAAAGAAAATTTTTATACAAGCATGCCAACAAATATTTCAGAACTGCTACAAGGGCTACCACCACACCAGGGATGGCATTTTACAGTAACAGCAAATAGTAGGCATGGTACGGTAAAATTGTAAAGGGTAACACTTAGTTTATAGTCCAAGGATTTGTTACGTACTCCTATAATACAAAATCAAGGCATGATATGGTAAAACTGTAAAAGGTAACAAAAGTTTAGATAAAAATTCTGCGATGTGGTTGAATATTAATACCAAGTTCTATAACAACAGCATTTAATGATGGGATGAGGAAAATCCAGATAAGTGGCATGAGAGACACATCGAGTTCCAGCTCAGGAGGTGAATATCAATAAGACGTACTTACCAACCCAGAGAATGGAAAAACAGGATATCTGGACATTGATTCATCAGGATCTTTCGTTGCAGTTAAAGCGGCAATATAATCTTGCACAACAGAAGCTAATTGTGAAACTTGTTTTGCAAGTTCTTCCTCTGATTTAAATTCACACAAGCCTGAGATCTCAGGTACATAGTTAACTATTGATGCAACATTCTCTCTGGAAAATTTAACACCTTCTTCCCATTCTTCATGATACAGTACGGAAGCAAAAGTAAACACTACAAGAGCATCTTGTGGGTTATTGACTAGTGCCAGGTGAAATGCCAACAGTCCGACCCTGTTATAATGACAATTAATTAGTAGTGACATCTGCAGTACATATAGAAACCCAACTATTGAATAAAAAAACTGAAATCCCAATGTGACTAGATGTAAGGCACAGGGCTCAGCTAGCATAGGCTCATTGTCATATAAACTGGTTAAAAAAAAATTAAACTAGTACCTAGGACCAAGTTCATATAAATAATGAAATGCCACGATGTGTTGGATATTATAATCTAATAGAAGCAATAAACAATTTATCTCACCATAAAGAGCAGTGACCAGGCCGATCACAGCTAACCACTTTATCCATATTTGAGAATAATTTCTGTTGAAAAAGAGAGAAAAATCAAAATCCAACGAAACTGCAGGGTTGGGCATAAATTAATTTGGCTCCACATGAAAGAAAAAAGAGTCATAGACTACAGACCTACATTTTGAGTAATAGAAAAACAAATACCACAAGCACACACAAAACCATTGTGGAAGAAGAATTAGAAAACTCTAAACAGTTCTTGTTCCATAAATTATATTCAGGAGACGTGATAAAAGTTCTAACATTATTAACATATTAAAAAAAAAGATATTTTCAACTTAGGATTTAAGAAAACTGAGACCCTTCTAGATCATATTATTGAAGAATCCAACTTAGAAGTATCTCTATAATTTGATTCCTCTTCAAACTCTTGCAAAGTTACTGTATCAAACCACACTCGATTTGGAATGCAAAGAGATCCTTCTGTAGTTTTCAATGCATTGCTTTTTACAAATCCTATATTCTTCTTCTTGCACAATCTCCTAAGTTTCCAGGATTATGGATTTAAAAATATCTTTGGTTAAAAAATTAAAACAGAAGGAACTCTTTTTTAAGTGCTTACCATCAACATCGTGGAACTCTGAACACCTTTCAAGTTTTCACTCTGTTGATCAAAGTATGCTGCCTGCAATGGTATCAGTTTGTATCAGATATGCACCTAATGACTTATGGATTTATTTGTAATATATTTTTCTTTAAGATAAAGGACTAATTCATAATATGATGGTCAGGATCTGAACAAACACGTACATGAAAGGGAAACAGAACTCTGATTAGATCAAATCTCCACAGCAAACATAGTGACGCCTCAGCAGCTCCATAAGAAAGCATATAGTCCATCTCCATCATTATTCTGGACTGAATGGACAAAGGATGTCAATTTGAACAAGTGGTATCGGACATTATCCCTCCCAAAGACAATTGGAAAACAACCGAGCCAGCATGTAATCTTATATAAATAAAGTCCTTTCAGAGGTACCTTACTCAAACTCAAAATGGATGAAGAAAGCTTATGCATTGCAGTCTCAGTTTCTTTTGAAATTGACAAGCTCAGACGAGCAGCAATTCTTAAGCCCCGCAAGATTCTTGCTGCATCAGAGAGTTTGCATATTAACCAGTTATGTTAATCTGATACACTCACTCAGCTATTGCATCCAGATGGTATCAAAAGTTTCATAAAAGATAGGAACACATACCACAATCCTCTTCAAATGACAATTTGGCAGGGCCTAACGTCCGTAGCTAAGTCCATGTCACCCAACAAATAATTCATCTTAATAAACTTCAAATGGTATATACTGAAAGACACTATTTTATAGGAAGGTGAAGATTTCCATAAACAAAGGGACGAGTTACCTTTAATTGCCTCAGGTCCGTGATTCCATTGGCATAATCATAGATCTTATTCGTAAAAGGATCAAAGAATAAACTGCTTGCACAATTTCACAATTTTCCTTGTTAAATAAAATTGAATTTTACACAGTTGAAATGAATAGAGAGTATTTAAAATGCTAGCATAGCACAAGGTAGATTGAAAAATCGAAGATAAGAGTTACCTGTTAATAGTGAAGTCCCGATGCATGCTGTTTTTCCAACGGATGAAATCTCTCTTATCCCAGCCAGGTGGCCCACAAGATAAACTATCTTTCTCTTTCTCTTTCTCTTTATTTTTTCCTGCATCTCTTGCCACTGTTTCAAAACTCGATACCTGTTACAGAAATCAGAGCAAGAACAAAAGAACATCAAGATAGGATACTAAATGCAAGTTGCAACAGCTGCATACTTTTTGAATAAGATAATGACATCTCAAACAATAAAAATAGCCATGCAAGATGATACTTAAAAAGTTCACCAACCAACCTCAATGACAGTGCCTTTAACATGCACCCTGCATATAGGAAACCGTTGCCCAACAATATCTGCACGATGAAATTTCTTCTTGATCTGTAATAGCGTTAAACAACCAAAGAAGTCTGAATTTCCCCGGATACGCAATTTATCACAATCTACCGGAGTTGAGAAGAAAACTTTAAAACACAGTGTTAAGAACCTCTTTAAGATTAGCTGTAGTGATCACATCAAAGTCTTTAGGTACTCTTTTGAGGATTAAGTCTCTGACACATCCACCCACTAAGTAGGCCTCAAATCCTGCATACATTAAAAGATATGCAAATCATGCAATTCAGCCAAGTCAAAATTAACTCTTTAGATGAAAATTTTGGACTGACGATTATTGCACTTAAGAGGAGCTACACAAACACATAACAACACCAACATACATACACACACATATCGACAATGTCAGCGAAAGTCAAACAAAATGCTACCTTCAGCCTGAAGAAGTTTCAAGACAATCCAAGAGGGCTGCGAAATCATGGAGGGTTTTATCCCAAGGACCCTCGCATTGACCTTTTTCCACTTGGACATATCAATGAAACCTACCCGATCCATAAATTAACAAAAATGCATCATTTACGCAACTCCAATGGCTATAACCATGGCAAGAATCAAACTTTCCCTTCAGATTACACAAATGTATAGACTTTAATACACATACCTTGGTCCGGCACCGAGTCCGGAACCATTTTAGGGTGAACCTGAGTTTGCAACCCTCCCTCAGACAATGCGTGGACGAGTCTCTGCGTATTAGGAAAAAAACAGTCACCAACTGTTCGAAGAAATACCTCAATGAAAATAAAAGGTTAGAGAGAGAGAGAGAGAGAGAGAGAGAGAGAGAGAGAGAGAGAGAGAGAGACCTGTTGCTTGATTAAGGCTCCGAGGCGAGATAGCAAGAACTTGTTGGAGCCTCGCGGAGATATTATCGCCATGGAAGATGAATGTCATGGCGCGCTTTCTGGCACCTAGCAGCACCAATTTTTTTTCCTGCAATTGTTTTTGGCTTTTCATATAAACCCCTAGCGATAAGACCACCTACCTGTGACCGTTTGCAGTCACCGCCTCACCTTCCACTGTTGTTTTGAGCGGGTCCCGTTTTAAATTTTATAGACACAAAAATGCTTACTTGTCTTAATTTTGTTTTTGTTTTTCCTTTTCCAAGCCTGCATGTCACACCCACCATAAACCATCACATGTTAGCAACCAATTTAGGTTAGAAAAAAAAATATTGGTAAATACTTTGGGTTATTAAACATGGGTTGAAAATCACTAACTTTTAAAGGACGAACATTATTAACAAACAAAAAAGGCGAACATTGAACGAAGACACGAGGTCTTAACTCGTGTTGATAAACATTGTACATAATTAGTAATTTTATGAAGACAAAAATTAAAAGAAATGCGAATGATTGAAGGTGTAAATAAAATCTTGACTCATAGAAAATGATTTAATTACTTAAAAGATAAACACAATGATTAAATTTACCAAATTAAAAATAAGGAAAACTAATGAAAATGATTTGAAAACTTTAAGTTTTAACTTTTAACGATAATGACAAAATAAATGGTAAAATAAATAGTACCATAATTACATTTTTAGTGTAAAAATGTGATTTTTCGTTAAAGTAAATAGTACTGAAAGTTTTTCGTTAAAATTCCCAACAAAAGGTATGGACTAAATTGACCAAATATGGTTTCAATTTGTGAAATCTATGTGATTATTTTAATTTTATTATTCATGTTTTATATATACCTTCCTTGGCGTAGGTGGGCTACGTCACCTCAGATTCCACCAAATAATTATTTTATTTCGTTATCAAATTCTATTTTCTTTATTTTTCTTTACCCTCTCCCGTTGGCATTCGTTCATCAGCTCTCTCTCACTCTCCAATCCCCTACCGTACATCAAATTCTCGTCCGCTGCTACTTCCACTGAGATTTCCACTGCCGCTCTGATCCGTCTACTTCCATCAGCGACTTTTTCCGCTCTCAATTCCCGAGTGTACGGAAACCTCCGGCTATGGGAGGAGGAAGTGAGGGTTCTGTGGACGACGCTGCCCAATCCGACGGCGGACATGGAGTCAAGGTCAACGTCAACGTCAACTGCTCTAATGGCTCCAAGTTCACCGTTCAGATTGGCCTCGAATCCACCGTTGGATCGTTCAAGGAAGTCCTCTCGCCGAAATGCGACATTCCGGCCAATCAGCAGCGGCTGATTTACAAGGGCCGGATCTTGAAGGACGATCAAACGCTCCAAAGCTACGGTACTATCTAATTGCTTATTGCTATACATTGTTCTTATTTAATTTTTTCACGGTGTTTGTTTTGTGGTAAAATTGAGAAGGATTTTTACTGTTGTGATTGAATCAATGTGTATGCGGATCCATTTTCGTTGTTTTTTGCTTTTGGATGTAGATGCATTTACAGATTACTCTTATGGCGGTAAAAAAAGTTGCAACCACGGTAGTATAGCTGAAGTTCAATCTTCATCCTGTTTGGAATTTTGGATTGTACAGAGACTGGAATGTGTAGTTTTAGGTTTGTTCGTTTGGTAATTAACTCCGATGTTATGGTTGAGAGAATTAGAGAAAGCAGGACATAAAACATGAACGATAGAGGGCAAGTGTCATTAGGAGCAGAGAGATTTCGTTATCGAATAATAGGGCAGGCATCAGTAGGAGTAGAAAGCTTCGTTATCTCATAGACATATAATATGGTTGCCCCTCAAAGGCTCTTGACTAAGCAGCTTTTCCCCGAAGTTTCGGGGTGCAACTCTCCTACTTAAAGAACACTGGGGGAACCCTGCTTGTTTTATTTTCTTGTAGTCGTTGGTAGTGCTGCTTGGGGTGCATGCTCTAAAGTTATTTGCTTAGATATTCGACAATTCCCAGCAAAGGAATTTGTGTTTCTCGTAGAAAATGATGATTTAAGCTTGGATGCTTTCTTAACTGAAGGTTAAGATTTATATTGGAGCCTTATTGGATTCATTTACAGCTTTAAAGATGTTTTGTTATTCAGATAAGTCTTGCTCTAATGTAAATTATATTTTTTATTTAAATAGGTTTGGAGGCAGATCACACTCTTCACTTGGTTCGTGCTTCAGCAAACACGGGTGTTGCAACCAATGCCGGAGCTGCAAATTCTACCCAAGCAAGGGGTGTTAGATCTAGCGAAGGCAGTGGAACACTAGGAGGGTCTGGTTTTGGAACCTTGCCATCCCCTGGACTTGGACTTAATGGCAATGGGATGGGTGGTGCTGGTGGTCTATTTGGAGCTAGGTTTCCTGAATTTGACCAAATGCAGCAACAAATGACTCAGAACCCTAACGTGATGAGAGACATAATGAACATGCCTGCCATTCAAAATATTATGAATAACCCAGACATAATGCGGAACTTGATTATGAACAACCCTCAAATGCGTGAAGTTATTGATCGAAATCCTGAGCTAGCACACGTGCTTAATGATCCTAGCACCCTCCGTCAGACACTTGAAGCAGCAAGAAACCCTGAGCTTATGCGTGAGATGATGCGCAACACTGACAGAGCCATGAGCAACATTGAAGCCACTCCTGAGGGATTTAATATGCTCAGACGCATGTATGAGAACGTACAAGAGCCGTTTATGAATGCAACAACTATGGCTGGAGATGATGGGAGTGACAGTTCAAACCCATTTGCAGCTCTTTTGGGGGCCGAAGGTGGCAACCAAACCAGAGCTCAGTCCACTAACCAGTCAACAGTTAGTTCTGATTCAGCAACTGGTTCTCCTGCTCCAAATACTAACCCACTTCCCAACCCATGGTCCTCTGCAGGCAGTAAGCTCCTGCTCACTTGCTTCTATTCTGCAATTTTTTCGTTTTCGAGCAGTACAGCTTAAACTTTGTTTGCTTTGAGTCCCTTATGGTGTTGGGACGTTGTGCACAATCTTATGGCATAATTGATTTTTATCTCATTCTATGTTGTCCGGATAGAGATGTGGCATTTTGTCTTTCAGTCAATGGCACAAAGTTTAAAGGGGAGGAAAAATGTTCTCCTTTTCTAGCACTTCTATTTTATCAAAGGCAAGTTGGGCACGTGAACTAGATAGGACGTGTTAGGATTTTCTCATCCTTCATGAAGCGGAAGAGATAATACCACTTAAGCTACTTAGCATGCATCATCTCTTTTTATAGTTGAGCTAGTTTCCCCTTTTCTAAAATAACATTAGTAGCAGCCGGTTTGTAGCAATATTAGCCACAATACAGTGAAACATTTTATGAAACTTGTTAATCTTACTTCCTCTGGTTAAGGTCAAGATTTTGTGTTCCCGTTTTGTTGTTATACATAACCAATCAGTTGTTGACTAGATCCAAATTTAGCAGCTGGTGTTGGTCAAACTAACACCACATGGTCGAATCCTTTCGGGGATGCTATGCTACAGACACCGTCTGGCACAGCTAGAAGTAGCCTAGCTGGAATTAGCTACCCAGAGTTAGAAGGAGCATTTGGTGCCATGCCGCAGGATAGCAATTTACTGAATCAGTTGGTGCAAAATCCAGCTGTTTCTCAAATTATGCAAAGCCTCCTCTCTAATCCTCAGTATATGAACGAGGTATTATTTGATTCTTTATTAATAGAATAGGTTGAGGATGAAATTTATTCTTTCTTAACATTATGTGACTGCAGATTCTAGGTTCCAACCCCCAGTTACGCAGCTTGCTTGACTCCAATTCTTATTTAAGGGAGATGATGCAAAACCCAGAATTTCTTCGTCAGTTGGCTTCTCCTGAGACTATGCAGGTATATTTATTCAGGGTACCTAAGGTTTTGAATTTTGAAGTTTTTGTTTGTCTAAGTTGCCGAATTCAGTCAAATCTTGTCAATAGGAATAAATGGTAATTCTTATCATTGTCATTCTTAATGAATATAATCTGGGAGACAGTGTCCTTAATGTCTGCATTAGTAAAGAGGGTGAGGTTGGATGTCTTAATGATTAGTGGTACCGATTTAATTTTTGCTTCTGTATTGGCTTTGTTTTTTCTTTTCTATCTTGCAGATGCTCTTGACTTTGCAGCAATCACTTCTGTCGCAACTTGGTCGGCAACAACAACAGTCAACCCAGTAAGAAGTGACATAATTTTTTCTTTGATATGTCTAATAGATATGGCCTGAATTGATATTTCTCCCATAGCTGCTTGCGGATTCCATATTGATCACTACGTATTAATTATGCAACTTGATTGAAGTTTGAAACTGTATGTCAAGAGTTCTTGGCCAGTTCAGCTATACTATTTAATTTCTTTCTTTACTAAGCGTTGTATTGCTACTGTCGTTTGGTTTGTCCTGGCTTGGTTTCGTCGTTAAACAAGGTGGGCAATGGTCATTGGTTCACTGGTTGGACATTGCTAAATGCAGTCACTAGGTTAGAAATATTGGCACAGGGTCATTGAATTAACTCCTATTGGAAATAAGAAATAATTGTGCATGTTCAATTGTTAGGATTTTGTTTTTGCATTGCTTGTGTTGATCAGCTGTAATTACTGGTTTTTTCTCATAGAGTAGTACTGCATCCGTGTTTTCTTGCAGGGAACCAGGTCAGACTGGTGCAAACACAGGTATCCTAGTCGATATCCATTTTTATTCTTCCTTATTTCAAACTATTGGTACTATGGTTTTGGTGAAAGTTTGGAACAGATTGGGTTATCGTTTATAATTTTCAATGAATGAAAAACATGTCGGAAAGTGAAAAAGGTTATGGTAACAAGCCCTTCATTTTGAAAACCCAGTCACTTGCCTAAGCTAAAAGAGTAGAAACATGTGCACATTATGTTTTAAGGATATTCATTGTGGTAACTGATTGCATGTTAATACGTTCGTTGAAACAGGATTATTAAATAACATGGAGTTAGACGCGCTGATAAATATGTTTGGCGGGCTTGGCACTGGCAACCTGGCTGTTCCCAATCGGCCTGATGGTTATTCCTCTTACATTTCTCATAGAAAGATATCTTTTGTTCGTTTTGTACTAATTCTATCCCGTGTATTTCAGTGCCACCAGAAGAACTTTATGCTGCACAGCTTTCACAACTTCAGGAGATGGGTTTCTTTGATCGACAAGAGAACATACGGGCTCTGATGGCCACTGCAGGAAATGTACATGCAGCAGTGGAGCGGCTTTTGGGGAATTTGGGACGATAGGTTATATTTTCAAATTTTCGATTTATCTGGTTGTGTCTATGTGGTGACTGCCGAGATTAGTCAATGTTAGACATAAGATGTGTTTGAGTGCCCATTTTGGGTATGAATAAGCCGATATTCTGACAATACGAGCCCTGTGTTAGTGGCGGTGCGAATCTACGGTCATCGGATTATGGTCTCCTTCCTCGGAGGCTTGGCAGTCCCGGGTGTACATACGTAAGAAAAAGAGAGATTCATCACATGAATGGTTTGGCAAAGTTGTGTATTTTGGAGATTTCTTACATTTGTCAAGTATATGTAGACATAACTGTTTAAATTTCTGTGGTTTTCCCCCTTTTCATGAATGTTTGGGAGATTTCGACACTGAAAGTTTTGCAAGACTTGTTGCTTGCCTGTGGTAATGCTCACCATTTTCAAGAGATGCTAATGCTCACCACTTCACTTGTTACTATTGTATGAGTTTAAATTTTGAGATTTGTGTCTATCGACTATACAGATCTCAAAATTTAGACGCATTCAACATTAATAAGTAAGACAGTGAACACTACCATCCCTTGAGAGTAGAGAAAAAATATTTCCACAAAAATTTATTTATATTTTTTCTTCAACATACTATCATCTATAAAATTATAAACCAGATCCAACAATAAAATAAAATTGTTGTATGTTTATTTAACTGAGCTATTCTAATTGAATAGAGAGGGAGGCAGACAGTAGTGAGAGAGAGAAGAAAGAGATTTAATTGTGAGATGTGTTGTATCATCTCATTGTGCCCTTATTTATAGTAGTATGATAGATAAAATTCTTACCCTCTTAGGATTACAACTCTAATAGAAATTAGACTACTAAAAGGAATATAAAAGACATCCCTAGATGCACTAGGATTTAGACAATCACTTTCATATTCTAAATATGATTGCAACACTCCCCTTTGAGTGTGTAAATACTCAACAAACCATTGCATCAAATCTTCAGCAGATAAGGTAGAATAGTTGATAAAGTTAGCGGCACAATGGGCGAATGCGAGTCTCAAATTTAAGAAAGTATGTATTGGTAGTAAAACTCACAAAACCTCACTATGGTAAAACCCAAGGTATGGGAAAAACCCATAGATTAAGGAGAAAAGTGAGAAGTATGCATAATATCTAAAACAAACGTCAAACAGGACAAAAGTAGTGAACTCAATGGAGTATGATCGTCCGAGAATGGGTGCCTCATTAAAACCTTGTTAAGTAGCAAAAATCTCATGGAAAAATGCTCTTAATCGTAGAAAAAAAGAGTACATTAAGATCAAGTGAGTATACTTCTGGATACTCCCCTGAGTTAGACATAATTTCCAAATAAGAGAACTGTAAGCGATTCAACTCAGATAATTTACACATATCGATTCTTTGGACGAGCTTCTGAAAAGTAGACTTAGGCAATGACTTGGTGAAGAGATCGGTCAGGTTAATCTGAGAACGGATTTGCTTAACTTCAATGTTCTGATGCTGTTGTTGCTGGTGAGAATAAAAGAACTTTGGCGCTATGTGCTTGGTGTTGTCTCCCTTGATGTATCCCTTCTTTAATCGCTCGATACATGTTGCATTGTCTTCAAAGATCGTCGTAGAAAGGTCAACGATAGAAGTAAGACCACTAGTGCTTTGAATATGTTCCATGACTACTCTCAACTAAAAGCAATCATGCGAGGCTTTATGCAGGGCGAAAATCTCAGCATGGTTCGAAGAAGTCGCAACTAGCGTTTGCTTGGTACACCTCTAAGATATAGCAGTGTCTTCAATGCTAATGACATAACTCGTTTGAGAACTTGCCCTCTATAGGTCAGACAAATATCCAACATCTACATAACCAACAAGATGAAAAATGTCAGATAAATCCCCAATTGCACTAAGGTACGGAACTTCAGGTTCCAAAATCTCTTTATCATCCTCCTTTGGACGAAAGAGATCTCATTTAGCATCTAAAGTCCGAACAACCACAGGTGTACATGAAGGTTTCATTTTATCCTCATTAAAATGTCGCAAAATCTTATGGGTATAGTTCGCTTGATGTACTAAGATTCCATCCGAACAATGCCTGATCTCCAGGCCGAGACAATATCGAGTTTTTCCAAGATCTTTCATCTCAAATTCCGATTTCAAGTGTGCAACAATTTCCTTAAGCTCTACGGGAGTTCCAATGAGGTTCATGTCATCGACATAATCTGCAACGATTGTAAATCCAAAATGTGACTTCTTTATGAACACACACGGTCATAATTCATTGTTCACTTAACCCTGACTTGTCAAATATTCACTCAAACGGTTATACCACATCCACCCGGATTGTTTCAATCCATAGAGTGACCTCCTCAATCTAATGGAGAGAGTGTTCCGTGGTCTAGAACTACTTGAATAAGTCAATGGAAGTCATTCTAGAATCTTCATGTAGACTTCCATATCTAGATCCCCATAGAGATAAGCAGTTATCACATTTATAAGCTGCATATTCAGTTTTTCAGAAACTACTAAACTGATAAGGTAGCAAAACATTATGATGTCCATTATGGGAGAATACGTCTCCTTGTAATCAATCTGAGGGCCCTTAGTAAAGCCTTGCGCTATGAGGCATGCTTTGTACTGAACTATTTAATTCTTCTCATTACGCTTCCTCACGAAAACCCACTTATAGCCAACGGGCTTTACTCGTGGTGGTGTAGGAATAATAAGTCCAAACACCTTACATTTCGCAAGAACCTGGATTGCTTGTTTCTAATTTGACCAATCCATTCTACGTTGGCATTCATTAACGGAACGTGGTTCAATGTCATCGCTAAGCATGATGTCAGTAGCTACTATGTAGGCGAATGCATCATCGACGATCATCTCATTCCGATTCTAAACCTCATCCAATACTACGTAATGGATCGAAATCTCACGATTCTCGAGATACTGGTTTGTCTCGTCTAAGACATCACTGTAATCTAAAATAACCTCATGCGTTGAAACGGATGATTGAGCGATGGTTGGATTCAAACTAGGGTCACTAGTTGGTGCTAATTTTATCTTCCGGGGTTGTGAATCCTTTGAACCAAGGGGTCTGTCACGCTTTAGGGTCGGAGCAGATGATTGGCTAGCCGCCAATGTACCGGGGTGCATGGAAGGTGCGGCATCCCAACCTTCGAAGATTGTCCGGCCTTTCCAGGCGGGATTGTGACGTACACAGGGTACATTTATCCTTGTAGGTATGTTTGTAGCAAGTATATGTGATCTTGTCACCTTTGCTAGATCAGTAAAAACATCTGGCATGCTCTGAGCAATACTCTGAAGATCTATAGTTCAGCGCACCTCAGTTTCAGACTGAGTAATGCGGGGATCTAAATGAGACATAGTGGGAGCATACCATGATAATTTGCGGCATTTTCCAGGAACGTTAGCATGCTTATCTCCCCCTAACGATAGAAAGACTGTCTCATCAAAGTGATAATCCGCAAAACGTGTTGTAAAGAGATTAGTGAACAATTGATGGCGAATCATAACTGGCATAGATTCCCATTTTTCTCTGGGGGTTCATTTTGGTACGTAGTGGCAGTGATATTGGCACATAAACTGTGCACTCAAACACACGTAAATGAAAGACGTCAGGCTCGTATCCAGTAACCAACTGTAACGGTGAATGAGGTTAGGTTACGGTGGGCCTCAGGCAAACCAGCATAGCTGTGTGCAATATTGCATAGCCCCAGGTAGATACCGACAATTTGGCTCACATAACCAAAGTACAAGCTATCAATTGAAGGCGCTTTATGAAAGTTTCTGCCAGGCCGTTTTGGGTTTGAACATGGACTACATAATGTTCCACTTCAATCCCTATTGACATGCAATAATTGTCAAAAGTCTATGACGTAAACTTTCCAATGTTATCCAGTCGAATCGACTTGATCGGATAATTAGGGTCGTAAGCCCTTAGCTTAATAATTTGTGCTATGAGTTTCACAAATGCAGTATTGTGTGTGGACAACAAACAAACATGTGACCATCGTGTTGATGCATCAACCAACACCATAAAGTATCTAAATGGTTCGCATGTTGGTTGGATAGGTCCATAAATACCCCCTGTTGAGCAAAAATTGTACACAATGTGTAAACAAATAATTTACTCGACACAATTTCACCCTCGTTCATTTTTCGAAGAGGGTTTTATTAATTCGAGTTCGACCCATTCTAGGCTACGCGCCTATTAATTACAACCCTTCTTTTAGGAAAGGGACACCCTTTGATTCCAATTTGAATAAATCGTAACTTGGGGGTTTGGGGTTTTATTTGATTTTGTGACTGCATCCAAGTAAGCCTTAGATTGCCTACGTACCCTCGTTGAGGGATCAAGTCACTCGTAGTTCCTTGAATCGGTGTTGGTTTGAATTTGGTGCCTTATGCAGTTTTAGCTCGTGCAGATAATGAGCATTGGATGCCTTGTACAATTTTAGCTCGTGCGGGCGAGGACTTTAAACCATTGGAGCGTTTGATGCCTTGGCAGTTTTAGCTCATGCGGGCGAGGAGCTTTTGATGCTTTATGTAGTTTAGGCTCTTGCAAGCAAAGACTTTAAGTCAATTAGAGCATTTGATGCCTTGGCAGTTTTAGCTCATGCGGGCGAGGAGCATTTGATGCCTTGGCAGTTTTAGCTCATACGGGCGAGGATCATTTGATATTTTTTATAGCTTCGTGTCACGGCTTTGTGCTTGGAGATTTCTTTCTTACTCTTTGTAGAAGATCAAAGTAGCAGGAATGAATTTAGTTTATATAAACCAGGGATTCGTTTCAGCTTCACGGTTGCGTCTAAAATTTTGGTATCAGACTGCCTACGTATCCTTAACGGAATCAAACCGGCGTAGTTCATTATGCTTGATTTGGTTTTGCATACATGTATTCAGACTTGGCAAACTGAGTAGTCAATTGGATTTATTTAAAACCCATGTATGACCCTCGTAATCGCCCGATAGGCTTTGTGAAAATAGGACTTTGATTTGTTTTTTTTTATTTTTAGGTAGCTCAAGTCTTGAAGACATAAGGTGGGGCTCCAAGTCCCACGTGGGGTGTATTCTATATTTTAGAGAAGTTCATATTTTTCTCTCTTGTCGCAGCTTTCGGTGTATTTGACACTCCACAAGTTATTAATCAAACATAAATCGATGACCAAAAATAGCCATGATTGATATTTAAGTCACATGAGTTTGCCGGGGCAGTAGTCCTCTAGTTCGTTTTTCCATTTTACATCCACTTGTTGTCACCGGCTGTCCATGTTGTGCTTTAAAGAAAGCTTTGGATTAAAGAGTGGGAACAAGACTCTTTTTCCTTTGGACTTTTCAATCTCAATTTTTCCAATGCCACGTGAGTGGCTTTTCTTTATGGCAATGCTTTCTTTATGGTGATGATGCATCAGGATTTGCCACCTCTCATTTAGGAAGTGGGACTCCAAGTCCCCACGTGATTTACCTTTTTTCTTTGGCCTTTTGAGTTTTTCAACCTCTTTGAACCCATTTATCTAAACTGTCTGACATCAAACCCCTTTTTTTCTTTTATATGTCTTTTAAACCGCATATGCGCGGCACCCAAGGCTTCAAACTTTGGAATCTTACGTGGGTCTCAGATTTTGAAATCCTATCCCAATTATCTTTCTTCTCCGTGTTCGAAATAAAAAAGGAAAACCTTCATTTTTTTTCCTTCGTTCTCTTGGTGATCCTTATTCATTTCCCCCTCTATTGCGTATTTGCTTCTGGAATCCTCTTTTTTCTTGACTCTAAATCCAGAAGTAACCGTAACATTTTGGAACTCTTTTCAAGTTTGTCAGCCGTTGATTTCCACGCAATGGGTAAGATTGATAAAGTTCCAACCCCTTTTGAATTTCTTCATCTTACCCATTTTTCCTAAATCGCAGTGGGTTTTATTTTGCAGGATACAAAACCCCTTTTCCTTGCTACCCTGTTCTTGCGTTTGTGTGCCTCCTTCGTAAACTCAAAATTCCAAAATGAAGAGGAGAGAAGAGTTCAAACAGGTTACCCCATTTTCGTTCTATTTTCTGGGTTTGATTTTGGTGGGTTGGAACTCTGAACTGCGATATAATTTTTGTGCAGGCATCCTCATTTGTTTGGTTATTGGATATTCCATTCTGCAGTACCGAGTTTGTTGAAGACGAGTGTTGGTCCATGGCTCCGAAGGTGAGGATCTTGCTTTGAGATTTGTAGGACGCTCCCTTCTGTTTATCACTTCTGTTTTCTCATAGAGATTTATTTGATTGGTCTTGACAGTGGGCGTTTGAATACCCCATTTTGTGTTGTGGTCCCATTCATATTTTTGTCTTGCCATATTTTCTTGTTAACACTTGTACCAAGTGTTGTTTTTCCCCAAAATGCTTGCAAATTTGGGATGACAAATGTTTCAATATGAAGGCTTCGAACCTTTTTATTTGGTCCCCTGTACCCGTGGGTAGCAAAGGAAAATCTTGAACTCTTTTAAATTCAACCTTTCATGGTAGAGAAGTAAATACTTGGCCAAATGTATCAGTCACATTTCAAAGCTTTTGGTCAACATTTTTGACCCAATATTTGTCTTCTTCCAAGCATGAGTCAATCTTGCTTGAACTTTGTTTTTAGTTTGTCTGATGGCCACGTGAATGGCCCTTGTCTCTTTATAAAACCCGACTTTGGGAAGTCCTTCCTTACCTTCGTTGGTTCTTTGTACCCGTGGGTAGCAAAGGTTCTTTGTACCCGTTGGTAGCAAAGGAAGATTATTTTCGTTGGTTCTTTGTACTCGTGGGTAGCAAAGGAAGAAACAAGCAGAATAATTTCTTTCCCTTCTTTATCCCAATATTTTGATCTCCTCGTAAGAGAGAGGCTTGGGATGGTAGAGGAAACTTTGACTTCTCCTTTTTTCTTCATCTTCAAATGGCAAGGAGCCAAATTCCTTTTAGCTACTTCCTTAGAGATAGGAAATTTTTCCTTTCTTTCTCTGGAGTAGTATTTGACGCCTAAGACATTAGTAACGTACCCCATCCTCGAAGCATATTCTTCTATTGTTCTTCTTGCATGTTTTAGGTCGGTGTTTGGAGTCGAAACCATTTTCTCTATCAAATTCATTGCTTGCTTGCCGTGACATTCATGGGTCACCTAGACCTAATGGGAACTTCACGGGATGGTCCAGGCCATCCCGAAGAAATTCATGGGAATTAGTGGCTGCTGCTGTGTTGTTGTCGTTTTGGACTGCTTGATTATGGTTATGCACCTTTTTCCTTTACTTCCATCTGTAACACAATATTGAACCAAAGGAATAACATAAATTGACAGATCGTACCTGATGATGAACGCTCTTCCTTTTGATCTGAATGCACAAATGATTGCAGCAGGCTGTTGCTTCCCCAAAATTCTGCAGAGTTTCCTTATCTTTTCTCCTCTTTTTTTTTTGTCCCCTTGGTGCGGCTGATGCTTATTTATAGGCATCCTTGGGAGGTTCTGAACGTTGTTACGTGGGGGAAGATAGAGAGAGATAGAGGGCACTTTTTTCGCCAGTTTCCCTTAACCTCTTTTTACTGACTCCACATTCTTTTGTTTGCAGATAATGGGAAGCCTCCCCTGCTTTGCACGTTTCTTCCTCTTTTGCAGGGAAGAAATGCATATTTTATTTTTATTTTTATTTATTTGATTTGTAAAGCCCATGTCTATTTTTTGGGCTAAACTATTTTTTTTGTTTTGCCTTGTATCTTGACCCAGATTGTATGGGCTATATATATTTTTTTATATATTATATATATATATATATATATATATATATATATATTTTTTTTGTTCAACACCCCCTTGAATCATCTGAAGAAACTTAGGAGGATCGTGAATAATCTTTGTAATCGAGGGTTAAGTATTCAACTTCCCTAAAGAACACGTTTTGCATGGCGGGAATCCAATGTATGGAGGTAACTGATGCTCATGTGATGATTTGAGGATACAACACATCATTTCATGTTCGGGATGTCCTAAACGGTCATGCCAAAGTAACAAAGTGCTCTGGAACTCAGGCATAGGGCCGGCCACATGGTGGGCTTCTCTGCCGCGAATGGTTGTGATGTACAACCCACTTGAGAGACGTTCCAACTTCTCTTGAATACGCTTTTGGCCATATTCGTACGAAGTGATACAAAGAAATTCAGAACCATTATCTTCAGTGGTTTCAATATGATGTTAATTATCTCGAATATCTCTAAAACTCAGCAACGTTCTTCTGGAACGTATAAAATAGAATGCCTCTTTAATGGTTAAGACTGTACTATTGGACAACATGATACGAACCTTTTCATATCCTTCAATCATGTTGGATGGGCCTGAGAGAGTTGTCAGATGTGCTTTCTTAGGTATAAAGTTAGTAAAATAATGTAGCTCACGCAATATAGTGTGTGTGGTAGCACTATCAGCCAGACAACTAACTTCCCCACTAGACATATACCTAGAAATAAATTGATTGAATTGGTCACATTCATAAATATAAATCAATTAATTCAATTAATAAATTCGAGAATTAATATCCATAACATAACAATCCATAGTTCAAAACAAACCAAAATCAAATAAATTATTCCAAATACTTAGAAAAATTGTCCAAAATTAAACCATAAACCTAGAAAAATAGGGGGGAAGGTCCGGCCACACCTAGCAGGTTCAGCCACTAGGGGTAAAACACCCTAAAACATGTCTAAAATTTATTCGTCCATAGGAGCTGATGCCTCCTAAAAATCTGATATCTCCATGGATGTAGGAGCAACTTCGGGATGATCTACATGTGCAAAGTTAGACTCACGACGAGAATGATACTTTGCAATGACCTCGGGGGTAGCTTGGCATACGCGTGACCATTTCAGTGGAAGCAAATTGAAGGGTAACTTTTCCCTTGTTCTTGAAGTTAGGGGCCTGAGGGGCCTTAGGGGCAAGGGGTTGGCGTTGTTGGGTTACATTTTGTCCCTTGGGTGGGCCTTGATTATGTGGGCTCGTGGTAGGGCTTGCCGCCTGTTGCCACGACCATGATGATTCTTGCGTCGTTTGTGGCTACTAAAATTGGTCGCATGTGCTTCAAGCGCGACATTTGAGCCAATCTGTTAAGCTTGATGATTCTTCATCAAAAGCTGGTTCTGTTTTTTAGTGATAAGTAAAATAGAGATCAAATCCAAACATTTTGTAAACTTTTGTGCCTTATATTGTTGCTGCAGGACAATATTGGTAGAATGGAAAGTCGAATAGGTCTTCTCTAAGAGATTTGATTCAGTTAGTTCTATTTTACAGAACTTCAGTAGTGATTGGATTCTACAAACTTCAGAGTTGTATTCATTCACGAACTTAAAGTCTTGGAAGCAAAGATGATGCTAGTCGTGTCTTGCTTCAGGCAAGTAGATGTCTTTCTGGTGATCGAAACGATCGACCAGAGCAAGCCAGAGAGTGAGTGGATCCTCCTCAGCAAGGTACTCGGTCTGCAGTGCATCATAGATGTGTCTTCGAATGAAGATCATTGCATTAGCTTTCTGAGCTTCGTCGGCAAATTTTTCGTTGGTAGGTGCCTCGATAGTGGCTCTAATACCCTTTGCAATAAGATGAAGCTTCACATCTTGAACCCACTTCAGGTAGTTTTTTTTCCAGATACTTCAAAAAAGGTGAAATCGAGCTTGTTTAAGTTCGACATGTTCCTGAAACAAAGGGTACAAAAATGTGGTTAGTCATACGGTGATCCATAGACATATATCGTAGAACATTCTGGTTTTATAGACATGTATTGGTTTAATTTATGCATGAAAACTATAGGTTTCATGTGGTAAGTTTTGAATGAAAACTTCGGGTTTCAAAGGTACTAAATATGAAACTACATGTTCAATTTAGTTTTATGAACGATTAGTTCATAAAGGAGAGGTTCTTGCAAGAAACACAAAATGCAATATGCTGATTTAAGTATAGTGGATTTGAGTTGCTTCAGGAACCCAAGTGTGAGAGTTTTGGGACTACGAAAGTATGTCAACGGTTCAAAGTATAAAATTAAATTATTGAATGGCTAACGTCCAAAAGTGATATTCAGGTCAATAATTTTGGATTCATTATCAGATTAATGGACTGCATGTCACTTTTAATTAATTCAATAGATCGAGACCAAGCGGGGTCGATCGTGGAAGCAAAAATAATAATAACATTCAGGTTAAAATTATTTAAAATGCCAAAAATTAGCATTGGATTAAAAAAACCATAGCCTAAAAGGTTTGGGCTTGGGTGCCGTGAGTAGGGCAGAGCCCTAGAGGCTATTGGGTTTCGGGTTTGGCTGCAAAAATAGCCCATATGTGGCTATAGGTCGCGGGCCGAGGTTGGGGAGCCCAGTAGCAAGTGTTTGGGCCAGGGAATTGGACACAGGTGTAGGCTCAGCTAAAAAGCTGGCCGCAGGTTTGATTTGGGAAGCCTAACCGAAGCTGGGTTTGGGTCAAGGCGAGCTAAGCTTAGCAGACAAGTCTCTGAGAAGCGGGCTGGGGCGCATGGCACAGCCCAATGGGCTACGGGATGCTACAGGCAGGCCAAATCATAGGACAACGGGCCAAAAAGGCTGTAGGCTTTCTTGGTTAGGCTAAGGGACTTTAGGCCCCATTGAGCTTATCAGACCGAAGACATAGGGTGTCTAGGTCAGTGCAGCAAGCCCAAAGGCTTCTGCTATGTGGTTTAAGGGTGTAAAAAATGATACCGTGTCGTGATGTGCGCCACACGATTGGGCTTCAAGCCAGTGATGGTTCGATTGGGCTTCTAATTTATTTATATGCTTTGACTCACAATTCCACATAGCAATATATTTGCATAATACATGAAACACAGACACACACACACACACACACACACACACACACACACATACATATATATATATATATATATATATATATATATATATATATATATATATATATATCGGAAGAAAAATATAAACACATGGGGGTTCATCAATCATGGGGAATGTTTTCATGTTTCAAGGTCATTTCAAATATCTTCCTTTATTTTAAGACAAATAAAAGCCTTTGAATTTTTGTAGAAGATAATCTCCTCTTATGATCCGTCAGTTCCTCTGCTTCTGGCAAGAGCTTGCTGATAATGTGTTGTAGGCCTATTTAACTGAGCTATTCTAAGGGAATAGAGAGAGGGAGACCGACCATAGTGAGAGAGAGAAGAGAGAGATTTAATTGTGAGGTGTTGTGTTGTATCACCCCATTGTGCTTTTATTTATAGTAGTATGATAGGTAAAATTCTTAACTTTTAGGATTACAACTCTAATAGGAATTAGACTACTAAAAGGAATATAAAAGATATTTCTAGATACACAAGGATTTACACAATCACATTTCTATTCTAAATATGACTGCAGCAAAAATAAAATTATAAGCTAGAAATGTAACAAATTTAATCATATTTTCAAATAATTAATGAAGTATTAAAATATTTTTATAGAAAACTTCATTTTAGTCCTTGACAAAGATTACTTTTTGATTAAAACCATGAGTAAGATCAAAATCTAATTTTAGTCCCTTGATACATTAATAACCTCATTTATTAATTACATTTTGATTTTTTTATTTTTTATCTTTTTCTTTTCTAATTTTTAATATATTAATTTTATTTCATTATAATTTTTATTTTCATTTCATTCATTGTAATATATTTTTGTTGTGAACATTTAGATAAACTAATTTTTGTTATACAATATATTTCGATGTACTGCAACTTCTTCATTTAGGTATATTAAATTCATTGTAATACATTTCGGTGCATACATTTAGGTATACACATTTTGGTACTAACATTTCGGTGCATACATTTCGGTACACACATTTCGGTGCATAAATTTAGGTACATACATTTCGGTACTAACATTTCGGTGCATACATTTCGGTACACACATTTAGGTACATTAATTTAATATTAATACATTTTAGTGCATATATTTAGGTACATACATTTCGGTGCATATATTTAGATACATACATTTCGGTGCATATATTAGGTGCATATATTTAGGTACACACATTTCGGTGCATATATTTAGGTACACACATTTCGGTGCATACATTTCGGTATACACATTTAGGTACATTAATTTAATATTAATACATTTCGGTACTAACATTTAAATATATTAGTTCAATATAATATATTTCGGTACACACATTTAGGTACATTAATTGAGTCTTTCAAGTTTGAAGAATGTTAAATAAAATTAATAAATTAAAAAACTCTTGTTTGGTCAAAAATAAATTAAAATTTGTGTATTAATAAATTTAAATATTTAATGGGAGATATTAAATAAAATACACATTAATTATTTTGAATTAAGGACACATTAGGGACTAAAAATCAATATTCAATCTAACACTAGATTTTTTTAAAATTTTAATCTTTTTGAAGGATTAAAGTTCAAAAACCCCATTTTTTATTTATGTTGGCATGAAGAATTTGAGCCTTCTCTCAAATAAAATAACATATTGGAGCTCCCTACCTTAAAAGGTTAAAAACAATAAGGATAATGGACAATTTATCATGAGAAATAATGATATTTGTTACTAAAATAGTCTATTTGTTTTATGTATATGAGCGACTAAAAGTTTTTCAAATTGAATGATTTTTAACAAATATGATTTTTAGATGATGATAAAGAGAATGAACAGTTCTAATTATAATGTTCGTCAAAATACATTAATTATAAATGAAGAGACAAGCAGGTTTATCCATAAAAAAAGACACAAACATTATCTTTATCATATTTACTAATTTTCTATTGCTATTTAGGTCACCATATATTTTTGGTAGGCCAAGTCATGGTACATGGAATCTAATTTTGTGTCTAAATAACATTAATATTTTTTTTATAGGAAATACAAAGAACTAATTCAATAACTTCCCATATTTACTTAATCCTAATTGCGCTAAATAGTCGAGGTGTTAATGACCTAATCCAAATATCCAATTCAACCAAACGTGAGTTGTAGTGATTTTTATTATTTTTTATTTTTAGGAAATGACATGCAATATATTAGTGGTACGTTGTACTTGAAATTAGCCACCTGATTATTTAAAAGGTCAATGTATATTTTATATTTTTAATTTAATGTCGTACCACAAAGAAAATATAAGTACATAGAGAGGTTAAACTTAATTTACAATGTTGACTAGCAAATATGGGTTATACGCCTTGGTTAGGGTAGTGTGACTCGCATCTTGCATTCAAATTTGAATATATACACTCGTAAAGAATAGGACATGACATTTTAGTGGGTTTATCAACTAACTTGACCAACCCTTTTGATATGGGTTGGATTGGGTTGAGTTGGATTATAAACATTAATAATTTATTTATGAGTAAAAACCAGATCATCGTTCAATGAGTAGGTTGGACTAAGTTGAAATATTATTAACCCGATTGAAACCGACTCACCCAAATGACAATAATTCTTAAACATACATGTATGTTAGATTGAATTGTACACAAAATTTATTAACTTTTAAAAGCATTTGTTTATTAACTTTTAAAAGCATTTGTTTATTAACTTTATATTTGATAGTGAAACTATGTATTAGTAATATGTAGTGATATAACAACATCCAATTCACATGATTTAAGTTTAATTTAACGGAAGTATTGATTATTTGTTGCTCATACTCACATTAAATTTAAGAAGGGAACCAATTAAGCCCATCTCGTAAAACTTGCGCAACCTAACCAGCCGCCTAAGAATGGTTTGGGTGGGCTGATTTGCCCATTTTCTTGAGTGAAAATAAGTTTGAACAACTTCAACCCAAGCATGTTGGGTAAACCAATGGGTTGAAGTCCAATTGACCAATCCATCCAATACCGGCCCCTAAATAAAGTAGATAATTTATTCTTTAAGTATTTCCTTTAAATAAGCAATTACATGCTCACCACCCTCTTAAATTTGAATTAGATGTACAATGTATAATCCATCTGAGACATTGGCTCACACATGAACAAATATGGAAGTTGCTACATGATTAAGTTTTCAGGTTTCCTTTTGCATGTCATACTATATTTGCCCTAATTATATCAATTTAATATTAATATGATACACGTGAGACCTCAAGGTCACAATTGTCATTTCACTCACCCAAGCTTCGTTCCCGCTCAAACCAACCGGTTCATTTCCCTGCTCCCTAAAAACAATGAAATGCCATCCAATCGGGATTTGCAATGTGACGGTGCCTTCATGCATGACAACCATCGAGCACCGTCCGTTGAGTTTATACGCGAATCAACGGCCGATAATGAAAGAGCACAACCCTTTGGAGAAATGGCGCGCTGCATGTGATGATTCCCAGCATTTTCACAGACGAAGAGTCGCATGCATTGCAGATGCAGTGTATCTTTTTGTACAGAACAGTGCCAATCTGGTTGCCAATAAACCCTAATTATATAAACTGTCGGGGCATCATGAACACTTCGCTGTTCGGACGCAGTGTTTTATCGCTCCCAACAGGCTAATATCAATATGACTAACTCCAAGGACACCACCACCACCACCACTAACCAGGGCTCCTCCGCAGAGGGACAGCGACCCCGTAACGAGAACGTTAGTTCCAACGTTACTGGGGCTGCTCCTACTGCTCCACCAAGCACTCATGCTCCTCCTCCTACTCCTCCTCCTCCTAACAGCACTGGTCAAGTTAATGCGGGAGGAGGGGATGGCGGGTTCGTAAGGTCCTCTGGAACTCCTCCTGTTCGCACTCATCTTACCACTGGCCAATTCAATGTTGGGGGAGGGTTTGCTACCGCAGGGTCCTCTGTGACTCCTCCTGGGCCCAACAAAGGATCTCCAGGCCGTGGATCTCCCTCTCCTAGTAGGGGGACATCCTCACCAAGAAGGGGCTCACCCTCTGGTGGCCGGAGGACTCTTAGCAGGGGATCAAAATCTCCTCCTAGCGGGAGAGGATCACCCTCTTCTTTAGGAAGAGGGTCCTCTCCTGCAGCAGGAAACATCTCTCAAATTGGTGGGAGTAGTTTCACTCCCGTCAGGGTTGAAATCTCTTTAGGAGGGGGACTTGCTGCAGCGGGGAGCATCGCCGTGGGTGGCCAGCTGGGCAAGCGTAAAGCCGAGGTCAATGCCCCTGAAGGAATGACCCCGACTTGCCCCGTGTGCAATCGATCGGATTTCAGTTCGTGGAAAGCATTGTTTGGGCATCAGCGTAGCCACCCGGAGCGTCGCTATAGGGGCGCCTTCCCACCCCCAGGACAGCAACAAGGTAATTAGTTGGCCCTAAATCTCTGTCAAGTCTAGTACTGCATGAAATTTAAACGCAATGCATGCGCAATTAAATTAAATACATTTTTAGTTTGCTTTGTATCATTGATGATATTCTTGGTTTATGTTAACAATTTTTATGTTGTGTAGGGGAAGCAAGTAATGTTGCAAAAGTGCGCGAGGCTAGGGATGTGGAGGAGGACAATGAAGGCCGTGGTGGAATTGACCTAAATATGCCCCCGCCGGATGATGATGATGATGATGTTACTGATGCCAACAGGGTCGGTGGCGACGGTGGTGGTGGTGCTGAGGCCTAAAAGATCAATTACAGTAGAAGTTTGCAATTATGCGCATCTGATGGATCGTACGTAAAGCTGCGTTCGTATACAAGGGTTGTAGTTGTACGTTAATAAGTGCGCAATTCATTCTTGTTTATTGTCTATAATTTTAGTATGTTTGAGTAGTTTCAGGAGTGACTTTAAATTCCCGCTTCTGTTAATCGGTGTAGATTGGCAGGACGTCTTTTTTTTTTATTAGATACATATAGAATCACATAATTTGCTGGTAATTTTGTTGTTTGCAAATTAATTTGGATCATAAGATTAGAATGTATATGCCCTGAGTAAGACATGTGCGCGCAGTTTGCTGATTAATGGCTGGAGATTCAGATATTGTGTGTTTAAGTAACCCTAAATGATAACCACGAAAGTTCAATTCATGTGTTACAAAAGGAAGTTCGAATCCTTGTTATGTTGTTTTTCCATGTTTTTTTTTTTTTTTTTGAGAAACTTTGTTTTCCCACGTTTTTTTAATATATGCATGTTACGTTATTGGGTTGGGCTGAATTTCGTTTGAATCTTGTATTAACTATTAAATAAAATCATGTAAGTGCTTTTACTAAAGGAAGTAGTTAATACCCAAAAAAGGGAAATAAAATGGTATATAACAAAGATAATAATTGGCATTAGAACCGTTCAAGTTGAGCAAATAGTTCAACGGTCTCAAATCCAACTTCAACAAACGACTACTTCTGTGAGTCTGAGTTCAAATTTTCTACGCTCATTTAATGTATAAATTTTAAATAACCATGTGTTAATATAGTTGTTTTCAATTTTATTATTATAAACTTTACGCGTCAGCATTCATAAACAGAAAGGCCGCACCCATACAATACAGATAATCACAAGAGATTTGGGCCCGTTTGGGGTTGAGGTGATTATTAAAAAAGCCCCATGAAAAAAAGCTGGGACTCGTTTTGTTATTTGGTAAACTAAAAAAAAAGGACTTATTTTGGAAGCTGCTGTGAGAATAAGCTGAAATCAAAGGAAAAAGCTGAAGCACCTATTTGTAGCTTTGGAAAACTGGTTTTTTTTCAAAGCACATGGAGTTACAGTGCTCCTTTAATGAAAAGATCCACTATCAGACTGCTTTTTTTTCCAAAAGCACTTTTACAAAAATGTTTACCAAACACTCAGCTGATTTATTTCACAGCCGCTTATTCTCACAGCACAGCCGCTTATTCTCACAGCAGCTTTTTTTCAAAGCACAGCAATACCAACCTAGCCCTTGGTCTCCTGGGCCTCAAGTGCTGGAGGACGGCCCAATCACCATGTACCACGTTCGTTTTCGTTTCATGTTTTTATTAATATTCTGATATTCTGATTAATTTCTTGGGCAAAGTTCCATCCTCCAGCACTGTTTTGGGCAGAAACAGTTGGTAGTTTCCGCCCAAAATATCGTTTAGGCTCTGGAAGAGGGAGTAGAGAGAGAGAGTCCGTTACCGGTCTATGCGTCTTATGAGACACGCAGGCAAACACGGCCATACCCTCACAACCCCTTCTTTCTTTTACTTTGTCAAAATCTCAGACCAACCCCCAAAAAGCTCTAGCTTTGCTCTTTGATCTTCCATTTCTCACAAGAATTTTGAGAGATATTTCGATCTCAATTTTTACTCTTTAACTTTTACCACGCCGCTTTCACTTGGTGATCCTTGAAAAGGTAATTTACCAAATTGCAATGCTGGCCAGTGTTCATTTATTGATAATTCCTTACTGTTTGGAATAAAGATTTGAACTTTAGGAAATTTGAAGTACTGGGGTCTCCATTTGTCGAATTTTAATGCTGTTCTTGGACAAAAGATTTGAAATTATGGAAATTTAAATGTTGGGTTCTGTTTGTGATCGGTTAATTTTTCAGTGATTTGGATTTTTACCCAAGTAATATGATGGAGAAGGCAGACTCTGGGCAGAAGCTGTACACACGAATGAGGCTGTGGGAGTTTCCGGATCAGTATGTGGTCGAGCCCACTGATGGCTCTCAGGGTTCCTCTTTGGCAATCAGTAGAGTGGATGGCTCTATGCAGCTCATTGGTAGGTTTTCTGTGTGTAAAAGTAACAATCTTGTATTCAGTTCTTGGGTTAAATGCTACAGATTTTACTGACATTTGACTGTTTGTGTATTTGTGGCTTCCGGTTTTGCAGAAAAGCTTCCAGATTCCAGCTCCGTTAGGGTTCCTAAGATTCGAACTATTTTTGGCGTGGTTGGGATGCTGAAGCTTTTGGCAGGTAACATTGCCTTATTCAAACCAATAAAATTTTCCCGTTTCATATCTTTGTGAATATTTGATTTTATGATGCTTAATACGCCCCAGTCTGAGATCTGTGTCCTGCCTCTTATTGCATCTAACAGCATACACGAATTAATGCATTTCATAATGCGAAAGCTGATGCTAGGCCGTAGATTAACCGGTTCTGGTATAATTGCAAAATTTAGTATAAAAACAAGCGTTGTAGGATAATAATACACTCTAATACAGTATAATTATATGAGAAATTATATAATTCTTTCTGGCACTGGCAGCTTTTTCCAATTTGTTGATGTTGTTAATTCATTATGTTTCAGGGTCATATTTGATGGTTATAACCGACCGTGAACAGGTCGGTTCTTACTTGGGTCATTCCATCTTTAAAGTTTCATCCTTGAAGGTTTTTCCCTGTGACCATTCTTTGAAGAATTCCCCTGCAGAACAGGTGAATCCTTTGTTGCTCTACCCTTCACCCCTTCTTTGGTCGCCATTGCTTATTGACTCTTTTTCTTTTCCTCTTTTCCTTAATCGAGGAGTGGCTACTGACATAAATTCTATATTGTTGTACCTTTTTGGCAGAAAAAGATGGAGACTGAGTTTTCTGGGCTGCTAAATATAGCAGAGAAGACTCCTGGTCTTTATTTCTCATATGAGACCAATTTAACACTGAGGTGAAGTGTTTTCCGTATTCATTTGTCCGCTACCGAAGTCCCCATGAGAAACAAGAAGAAGGATGTTTCATTTAATATTTGAGGCGAACTTGTGCTATTCATTATTATAAAAAAATTTGTGTAATTGCAGCGCGCAGCAATTGCATGATTTGGGCGATGAATCTAAATTGCTTCCACTTTGGAGACAGGTATTCACTGACTTTGCAGTAACTTACTTTTATTATTGTTTTAATTTGAAGTGGCTTGACAATTTAAGACTGAAATTGTTTACCATATTTGCTTGTTCCCAAAGTTATGATAAATTCAAATATCCGTGTTTTATGTTTTTATGTTCATGGTTTCAATCTCATGTCTTCAAATGCTTTTCCACAGGCAGAGCCTAGATTTCTTTGGAACAATTATATGATGGAAGGGATGATAGATAACAAGGTTGGGTCTTTGCTAACTTTTTAGTTTTATCATTTCCATTTTCTAATGAACTTAATTCCCATTTACTAACTTCTGAGCATTTATATGGTCTTTGATTGCAGCTTGATCCATACCTACTTCCTATTGTTCAGGGGAATATCCTTATTTCATTCTTCCTTTCAGTTTATTACCGTTTCTCATGTGTGCTTGCGTGCCTGCACACATGCATACATTTCGTACTCGTGTATTGTTTGGTTTGTTTAGTTTCTTTTGTGTGTGTTGGTGTTGGATTTATAAACTGTTTTTTCATTGAGAGGTTCTCCTTAATTGATCATCACGCTTTCATCACTTTCAAGCAGCCATTGGCAAAGATATTATTGATGTTACTCTGATTGCTAGGAGATGCACTAGGCGAAATGGTATTCAAATCTTTCTGCTTTTTCGTTTATTTATTACCATGCTCTGTAATTTACAGTTATCATACACTTGCAGATATACGAATAATAGATGGTGATGTTAGTACTGTACCACCATTGTGGTGAACTAATGATTTGGCTATTTAAAAAAAATTATGTTTGCTTAATCGTAAAAGTGTTTGAGCTGTAGACCAACTACCCTTCATTTCAATAGGTAACACTGAAATAGGATGGTTGACTGGATGTTGCGTCTGTTCAGTGCAGTAGGAAGTAAAAGGTCCACTGATTTCTGGTGTGCATCTATGTGAATTATATATGCATTTCCAGCAGAATTATATTCATGCTAAATTTGGGAATGTAGAGGTTATAATGTCTTATGCAGTTAGGGGCACTATATGCATCGGAAATAAGACTTATGTCTTTGTTACTCCAGCCAATAATAATTTTCTTTTCTTGGAAGGCACGCGGATGTGGAGAAGAGGAGCTGATTCTGATGGGTACGTAGCGAACTTTGTGGAAACTGAGCAGATTATGCACTTGAATGGGTTTACTTCATCATTTGTCCAGGTAAAGTTGTATAGCTATGCATATGTAATTAAGATATGGACTTTTTGATCACATGGTTTTATTTCTATTTTCCCTGATTAATTGTCCTTAATGGCTTACAGCATCATTAATGTTTTTTTCTGCAGGTTAGGGGGTCAATTCCGTTGCTTTGGGACCAAATTGTTGACTTAACGTATAAGCCCAAGTTCGAAATTGTGGGACTTGAGGAATCTGTGAGTTGGTGGTTTGTTTTTAAATTCTAAGATTCTTTCTTTTGCAATCTATCTCCATCTGACTTCTTCTGTGCTACATGTTATGCAGCCTCGAGTGGCAGAGCGGCATTTTCTGGATTTAAGAAAAAAGTATGGGGCTGTATTAGCTGTTGATCTTGTCAACACGGTGTGAACTCTTTGTCCCAATCTTTTTGGAATAATTTATCTGATAATACACATCCAATAGGCATGCTTGTGTACTATCCACATGAATGCTGATATGTATATGTATAGATTGTGTATTGTGCATGGGTCGGTGTATTTTTAGGTGTGCACACTTTTTAACTTTTCATTGTGTGACCTTCATATATGTGGGCGTGCATACAATTTGGGTGTTACGTCTCATGAATCATGATACTTAATCTTGTCAGCATGGAGGTGAAGGACGCTTGAGTGAGAAATTTGCAAATGCAATGCAGCATATTGTTAGTGATGATCTGAGGTAGAATTTCCTTTCACCTAATTCTTTTTACCCTTCTTTTCTTGTTCCTTGGTATGGATCTGTTTTATGTTGAGACGTGCTGAATATTGTAGATATTGGCACTTTGATTTTCACCATATCTGCGGACACGTCCATTTTGAGCGCCTCTCTATCCTTTATGAGCAAATTGTAGATTTCCTCGACAGAAATGGGTATGTTTTCCATCACCCTGTCATAAATATTTAATTCCCTGACATGCACTTCAGTATGTGTCGCTTCTTATTCATTTGCTCCTTTCAGACGTCTTTATTCACTTATTGAGTGTGAGTTCTGCAGAAATAGATTAATATAGATACTTGTGTTGCATCCCAACACAGAAATGTAACTTTTGCTTACTCACCATGATTGAATATAGGTATCTTCTATTGAATGAAAAGGGCGAGAAAATGAAGGAGCAACAAGGAGTTGTAAGGACCAATTGCATTGATTGCCTAGATCGTACAAATGTTACCCAGGTACGTTAATAATTTGTATATTGTTTCAACTTTTTAAGACAATAATAGTTATGCAGGCAAACCCAGACTACTTGTATTTTATTATCACTTTTTGGTTCTCGTTATAAACTTTTTTTTTCCTGTTGTTTGTTCACTAAACGAGTATTATTTGCTGCAGAGCATGATAGCCCGAAATATGTTGGAATGCCAACTTAGAAGGCTTGGAATTTTTGCTGCTGAAGAAACTATTAGCTCACATCACAATTTAGATGAATGCTTTAGAGTCTGTGAGTACATCCTTTCTCTTTTCTTGTACCACTTCTCTCTCTAGCATATAGGGCTTACCATATGTGCGGGCGTATATTTCTTCTGATATTATTTCTTTCTTTTTTAACTTTTTTTTTTCTTTTTTCCCAGTGTGGGCTAATCATGGGGATGATGTAAGCATTCAGTATTCTGGAACTCCTGCTTTGAAGGGGGATTTTGTAAGGTACTTACACATAGATCTACTCATACATCTAATGCCTTCTTACCCTAGATACAAAGTTTTAGTTTTTAGGTGTAGTAATTTTGTCTATTTGGCTGGATCTTAGATGTGGACAGCGGACAATGCCAGGGATCGCTAAGGATGGAGTCAGTGCCCTTCAACGATATTATTATAATAACTTTTGTGACGGAACAAAACAGGTTGGTGTGCTTCCTTTTATGTCATCTCTCCTTTTCGCTGTGCTTATGTGTTGGATCTCTTTGTATGAAGTCAATATCATCTCTTCTGGAACAACTTACGTATTGAGTACTTCTTTTTGTATTTTGGTGGAATTGCCTGAAGGATGCAATTGACCTTCTGCAAGGACATTACATTGTCTCAGTCGGCAGAGATATAACACCGTCGTCACAAAAAGGAGGACTTGAGGCTGTTGCTGTAAGTCAAAAGCTAGATGTCTATTCAAGTTAGCTTACTTTGTTTTTTGTTAATTGCCCAACTCCTGACCTTTATCAGTGTCTTAACTCACATTATTTTTGTTCTGCAGTCATTCCCACTGGCTTTGTTTTTCGTTTTGACGGGGTTCTTTTTTGCGACATTGTCATTGAGGCAAGGTAAATATAAACACGACATGTTGTGACTAAATAGGATTTGCAGAAATCATGGCTTCGATGGTGAAAGGGTGGGACGGGACTGGGATATTGTTGGGTCATTTTCTAGAGCAAATCTTTGCAAATCTGCAATCAAGTGATGTTTTTTTCTTCAATTCTTATGCAGTTAGGTACGATCTACGGCACTTGTTCTTCTCAATTATATGGGCAGGTCTAAGTATTGCTATAGCTGCATTCGTGAGGGCCAATGGGCGTATTTTCTGCAACAGACCTCGTCTACACAAGCCTCGGTCTTGATTCTGGATTCAGAATGTTGTGGCCGATTCAATTTCCTTACTGCTTGCTTCATGGTAATTTGATTCTTTGATTAGTAACCCAGAGTCTTAAATTCTTGATCAGTTATACGCAAAAGTTAATACGACTTGTAAACACCTGCTTCTTTTGGCAACGACTTATATTCTTATCATCAGTCTTTTTTTTTCTTTCTGTAAATGCTTGCACCTTGCTCAAGCTTTTCATAGACACGGTTCAAAAGTTGTAACTCGAAATTTTTTGTATCTTCGCTATGACGATTACAGAGGATTGAAATTTTGTTTTCTGTTTTGTGAAATCACATTTATTTTCTTACATATACATAATGAAAATACTTAAGAAGCTTGAGTTGCACATGGAGGCCAGTAAAGGTGAAATCGCCTGGGGACGATGTCACGTAGCCTTGAACAAACAGGAAATCGCCCGTGCCCCCCACAACAGGATGATTGGCGGGCTTCTCGTTATGCGTGCCTCCGACTATGGAAACTGAACCACAGTGGTTCTTCAAGAGCACTGAAATGCTCTGAATCCCATCCAAGCTGGATGTGACTGAAGTTCCTTTAGCTATCCCGACTGCTTTTGAAGATTGGTTGGCTGTGAGAGTCATCGGATCCTGGAAAACAAACACGGTGCCAAAAGGCGTTGTGGTTTGACCGATGCCTGCTCCTGCTACACCATTCACTACAATATATCCGGTTCTGTTTATGGTTTCGTGTTGAAAGAGTGAGAAGCGGAGGGACTTAAGATGATGGTGGTGATGAGAGGTAGAGGCGGCTTTGGTTAGGAAGAGGGTGCAAAGTAGAACCGGAAGAACTGTATCGAATCGCAGAGCGCGAGCCACGACAGTTTTAGCATGAAGAACTTGGAGAACTTGCTAAGAACTTGGAGAACACTGAATTTACATGAAAGACTAGTTCTAGTGTGGAGTCTTATACAATGGGAGAGCTTAAAGTCGCATTTGGTAGGTGATTGTTGCCTCAATATCTGCCGTCTGATCCACGAAACACAAACTATGGGGTTTTGATCAAGACCATCCAAAGGGGGATTAGGTTGATTCTACAGATAAGTGGCTTTTATCACTCCTGTGAATTTTCAAACAGAGACCATGATTAAAAAGTTGATATAATGCTGCATCATTTTCAAAAGCTACCGCTGCCTTTAACTGTACAAGACACAATAATATAATCGCCGTGACCTAATCTTCTATTAAATCTCGATTCTTTTGAACTGCATAGTAGAAGATTGTAACACGTATATTATAACACGAATGGTTTGGTAACAGCACGCGACGGTAAGATACAATTATTAACCTCGCCAAATATGGCTACGCTGTTATACATAATCCAATTACCATAGATAGTAAATAGGTCACAAACAGTTCTGCTACCGAATTTCAAGTTAAGAATCCAAGCTTCCAGGGGAATTGTAAGCAATGATCACATGATTTATAAAATCTGCGTTGATGCAGGAGAAGCCAAAGGTCTCGAGGAGATGGGGATAGATAATTTGGGATTTGCTCAACCACAAGGGCACGGAGCTCGCTCGACGTTGTTGATTGTGGATTTGCTCACATGACCAAGCCAAATGCTTGATTTTAGAAGGAGAAACAACTCACTTCGATTGCACTAAACAACTATATTTTAATTCATTCCAATCTACCATTCAAAGCTTTCTAGTACAATATTTATAAGCATTTACAAATTAATAGACTTTAAGTTTCCATAACACCCTTACAACTCCCAAAATAGCTTAACAAATTCCTAGGTAATTAAAATACAAAACCTTTGTTATTCCAAAGCATAGTAATGGTTTCAAATTGTTTTCTCCAAGTCTACCTCACGCATCATTCTCCTATTCTCGAAAAAAACTCGTCCTCGAGTTTCAATTGACCTCTTCTTTTTTTTTCTTTTTTTTTCCTCAATCTTTTGGATGTCCAACCAAGATGTTTCACAATACCCAATTTAGCACCAAAAATTTTCAAGTTCCTATCGACCATGCACACTTTAATCTTTTCTTCGTGAAAATAATCACCTTGGAATAGTGCTTCCAAATCACTTCTTCAAATGAGCCGAGAGAATTCAAATCGTGTTGAAAAGTTCTTCTATCAAAGAGCTCTCCTCTCATATCTTAAGCAACGAAACTGTCCCAAAAAGGATCATGAATGCTACGGATATTAAGAGCTTGTACTCCATTATATAGTTGTCCATGGAACTCTTCAACCACATCTTCATCGCCTTCGTAATGATCATAAACCGGGGCAGAATCCCATTCAGCAAAGTTATCGATTACATCACTGCTTTCTGTATGTTCACCTTTCGTGCCAAACTCCATGTTGGAATGTTTTTCAACCTCATTACATGCACAACAAATCTCACATAAACCATCTGGACAACGATCAAAATTTGGAGGAAGATTGAGATTTAGAAAATCGTCACCTGAAAAATCAAAGACAGTTGTTTCTAGAACCCATCTAACCTCATTTATTGGAGGTAGCAACATGCTTTAGTAAATTGAAGATATTGTTTTGTAGAAATAACGGATTGAGGAAACGCTTGAGAATTTAAAAACTAGACTAGAAGGGCTTCCAAATGATATATGGCACGAAGGTCGAGAAGCACTGTAGATCACTAGTGTCCGGACGGAACTGCCCTCGCTTCTTTGTTTTCTTTCCGTTTGTGTCCCTATTTTCCACGCGTCGCTCATCTTATTCTCTCGACTTCGAGGGTCTTCTTAACGAGTTAGGGTTTTGTTCCTTCGTTGCTTTTCCTGATTTCGACTTTTGCTCTTTTCATTTTGGTCATTCTTTCTTCCAATCCTCTGTTTCCATGTGATATACGTGCTTTCTTTCACGGAAAAGGTTGCTGATTTTCGTGGTTTAAGGGATTTTGTGGTTGCCGGGCTGTTGTGCGTCTATTTAGATTTGGGATTTTTTGAGTTCCGAGGGGTTCGACATCTCTAATTGGGGTAAAGAATTCCTGCTGTTTCCCCTTTTTTCTGTTTGGGATTTCTGGGTTATGGTTGGGTTTTTGGCCGATTTACACCTCTTTTCAAGGGTGGCGTCTTTGCAGCCCGTTGTGGAACAAGTGTGATCCAACTAAGGTATATTTTATAATCATTTTCTTTTGGTTTTTCCTTTGTTTTGATGAAACCTTAATCGTTTCCTTTTATTGTCAAATGTGGTGCTCTCTTGGGTTTTCCCTGTTAAAGGAGAATTTTTCATTTTTGTTCTTCAGTTGGCAATCTCTAATTTGCTGGTATTTGCAACGTTGCTGTAATTTTTTGGGTATTTTTTTGTGCTTCTGCTTTTTTTTCGATTTGGACATGGATTGGTAATTATTGGATTTAAATGAATTCGTAGTTTTTGATGAGAAGAGTTGTTGAGGTTGCGTGAAGGTTTTATTTTCTGGGGTTTATGTTGCAGGGGGTTACAAACTGTGATTTAAATTGTGATTTAAATTTTTTTATATGTTCTTGGTGATATAACTATGTGAGTGCAGCTGTTTTAAAATTATTTGCATGTGCTTTTTTAAGGTTTTGCTTTTTTCCAATTTTGATTAAAATGAATTTTGAATTTTTGACAAGAAATTAAAAGGGTTGTTGGAATTTTGGAAGCCTTTGTGTTTTTGGTGAACACGCAGACAATCTTGAAAATTTGTGTTAAAAGACTAATGTTTGTAAATAAAAATTGAAGCCATGTGGTAAAGAACAATGGTTCATTAAGCTAAATGTCAATGGACTAATCCATGTGTTGACTGTGTTGAAAGGCACAAATTTTTTTGACATGTTTGGGTTTCATCTCATGTGGATTAGTGGAAAAACAAAATTGTATTGCTTTGACAAATTGTTGGTCGCTTACAGGTCTGAAGACTAATATTATGAGTCGTGATTCTAAATTAGCTTATCCTTAGTTCACAAATACCAAGATCGTTATTTATCTGTGAGTACATGTGATTTATGAATTGACATTGTCCTTGGGTTTTTTTTGTACTAATTAAATTTCTATAATTAGTTCGGTGTTTTCATTTCGTTTGCTTATTTGATTTTCTATTGGACCGCATGGATTAAGCTGCAGACAGAGATAGTAAACTTTGTTTCATGCTCTTTTTGGGTTTGGCTGCTTTTGGTTTGATTTGAAAGAAACTCAAAAGAAGAAAAAAATGAAGGGCGGTGATGTAGAATGGTTACATTGCAATTTCAGTTTTACATACTTAAACTTAAGATGTGTGAGTTGGCTAAAGAAGCCCTTTGGACGCTTTTTGTTAATATCTCATGGGCTTTGCTCTTTGATTTCAAAATTTTTGTGCCCATCTTGGGTTAGCTGTGAACTTGGTTGAGACCGATCTAATCCAGCGTTTCCAGGTGAGTTTTGCATGTTTATCAACTGATATGGTTTCGATCTTTTGTTTTCCGTTGGATTGTTATTGTGCGTGTCTGATGCATTTTGTTTTCAAAATTCGGAAAACTGTCCCTTTCAGATTTTTGGATTTTCGATTCTGATTCTTGGAACTCTCTGTGCTAAAGGTATATAAACGTATTATTTGTTTTTTCCTTTGTTTTCTTTGCGGCTGATTTTTTTTGTTTTTTGTTTTTTGGCTTTGTTTTGGTGATTTGGGACCTTTTTTTTTCTGCATGTTTGGGTTGTTAATTGGTAATGCATATTTTCTTGTTGATTTTTGTGCTAGCAATTTTATTTAAATCCACAGCTGCTTTTTTCATTTGACTTGCTGTGATGGTTATGCTTGATTCATAAGATTTGAGGTAGTCATGATAAAATTAGAAGAGTGATATCTACGTTATTTTAGATTTGTGATTGTGATTTGTCAAAGCAATGAGTAAATTTTCATATGTAGTGTAGGGTCAAGTTTAATAATCATTAATGCGATTTGGTATATGTCTGGTAGAAAAGCTATCAAATTGTAAATACACAGTTTATTGGTGCAGCAAGGGGCTGAAATTTTTTTTTAGTATGTTTTTTATGGTTTGGCATTTTTATGTTGGGCCTTTCTCAGCTAAAATAGTATTTTGCATTTTGGTTGCTCAATTAATAAATTTGAGATTTGTTGGCACCTGTGAGGCTCTTCTTATATTTTGGATAAGTTTTATGTTCTGCTTTTTTCCAATTTTAAAATGCATTGATAATTGTTGGATTCAAATAGATTTATAATTTTTGCAAAGAAATGAGAGGATTCGTTGGAATTTTGGAAAGCTTTGTCTTCATGTTTTACAAACAGGGAGAGGAAGAAAGAAAACATTAGCTTAGATTGCAATTTTAAAACTTTTTATGTTGTTAGTGCTGGAACCAATGTGTTTTGTTGCAAAATTGATAATATGTAAAGTTATTAGAATTTTGGAAAACTTTTCTAGCAAAGGGAACACAACTCTTACGTATGTGATTTCAAGTTTTTCCTTTAGAAACTCAAGCTCTATTGGATACATGAGGTATAAGAGTCTGTTTGGGATATTTTCAAGTTTTAATGATTCCTAAAGAAAAAAAAGCATGCTTAAGAGTAATCATATTTCAATTTTTATTTTTTGCTTTGATCTGAAGACTTTGTTTTGTTCAAATATCGAAGTTGGGCATGAGTTCATATATTTTTCAATGTTTTTATTCTGATTTAATAATGTGATTTAATGGTGCAATGCTAATTTAGGCTATAAATTTAGAGGCTTTTCAATAGGCAAGTTTGCAACATGGAATTCGAGGCAGTTGTATCATTAGTTGAAATATACTAGATATAATCCTTAGACATCATTTTTCACTTTGATTAAGATGTGTGCCTGCCTTCTCAGTACAAAATTGGCTTACATATCATTTTACACCATATTCTCATGTTTTTTATATGCATTTTTACATCGAATAGTTTCAACACCCGCATCAAAGCACGGGCACTATTGCTAGTACTTAACTAAATCGAAAACTGACCCGCAAGAGAACTGATTTTGTTTTCGCAACAGCATTGATGCTCTACGGTGTTTTGTCGATATCTGCACATACAAAATTCGGTTTGATGCATGGTTTGTTATGTTGGAAACTAGACTTCCATAGCTTTCCAGTGACGTATGACTCTCTAGATGAAAGTCACGGGAACTGAGTTGATTTTGAGGACGAACACAGATGATGTACACAGCACTACCACCAGGATTTCAGATAAAAATTCGAAAACTAGCTCTAATGCCACTTGATGCAAGAGAAGCCAAAGGTCTCGAGGAGACAGGGATTGATAACCTGGGATTCGCTCAACCAAGGGCAACAAAGCTCGCTCGACGTTGCTAGTCGTGGATTCGCTCACACGACCATGCCAAATGCTTGATTTTAGGAGAAACAACTCATTTCGATTGCACTAAGCAAATATATTTTAATTCATTCCAATTTACCATTCAAAGCTTTCTAGTACAATATTTATAAGCATTTACAAATTAATAGACTTTAAGTTTCCATGACACCCTTACAACTCCCAAAATAGCTTAACAAATTCCTAAGTATATTAATGGTTTCAAATTGTTTCTCCAAGTTTACCTCCCGCATCATTCGTGGCATTATAATCGTTACATCTGCTTCCTTTTCTTCTCCAAATAGTAGTGATTTCTCTGGAAGTTCAGAATTGCCCAAACCAAGTGCCACAAACCCAAATCCGGCCACAGTGCAGCAGGAAAGTACAACGGGCAGTTAGAAGTTTGCCAAAGCAGAAAATTGCTTAGGCGTGTTTCACCCGAAGTTCGAATCACAATGTTTGGATCAGGTGCCACTGCCATGTACATGTGCCTCTCAACATCCACTACCTTTATAGCAGGAAGATTTTGCAACTGCTTCTCACTCTCTTGAACTTTCCCTTCGTCTTTTTTGACATGATTAACCATTGTATTTTCCTTCTCCTCCCCCTCAACTCTCTCATTGCAAGCTTCACTAGTGTCTAGTCCTGCTTCGCCATCCAAACCGCCATTGCCACCCCTTGTTCCTTTAATCTGTGCTCGAATTTCGTTCCTTTTCTCGTAGCAGGATTCTTGAACACCGTGCACAATCTCATCACAAGAAGAATAAGCCACACAGATTAAAAGCACGGCCTTGGAATTATTGGCAGTGGCCTGCATTGCCTTTTCAGCAGAATCCCTCACAGACTCATTCAAAAGCTTCAAGTTACCGATAAAGTATACCTGAATGCCATACTGGTTTACAATGCTTTCTCCCTCAAGCAACCCCTCAATCTTCTCCTGCAACAAATCCATCAGAATTTGCACCTCGTCGGACGACCGCTTGAAATTATCAATGCCGAAGGCAAAGACTGTCACATTCTTCACTAACAACTCGTAGCAGTACCGGAGAATCGACATGAGAGATAGAAATTCGGCTCTGTGGCCTTCCCCAGTAGACAGGTTCCTCCTCTTTGCATACCTTCAGTTCCCATCCATGATGAAGGCTATGTGTTCAGGAATGGGGCCCACGGATACACCACTGAACAAGCATTTCGTCAGAAAAGATCCTAAAGCCCCCAACGATTGGCTTGCACCAATAGCACTGCTTTGGCTTGCAACAATGGCACTGTTTTCCTCCATCATATGATCCTGCTGAAGGCAAATGAAACATCAGCGAACATGAAACCTTAAGCACTCTCCATATATGGAAATAAAGAAAAGAACTCATCATTTACAAATCACCGTTTGACGTGTACGCTTTTATTTTATTTTATTTTATTTTATTTTATTTTTGTGTATAACTTTTTAGTACTGAACTTTAGTTTCAGCAGTCAAAAAGTAATATTGGGTTCCAAGAAATGACCACAAAAAAGCCAAAAAGAAATTCAAAGTTTGGATTTTCTTCTCCTTTGCTCAGTTTTTCTCTGAGCAACCAACGCAGAACAAAAAAAAATACACCTAGACAAATCACAATCACTAAACACAAGCAAATTGTTGATTAAGACATGTCACAATAAAAAAGAAAAAGTTGTTCATATGAAAATTATATTTAAATATATTCACACAGATGATATAATTATACACGAAAATTATTTTTACACACCATTTTTTTCCTTCTACAACCTCTCCTTTAAACTGTCTAACGAGTTTCCTTTGCTTATTCAATCCAAAAGGCAAAACGTAAACAGGGTACACAGAGGAAGAAAAAATGTGTAGAAATCACTTTCTGTCGTATAAAGTGCGAAGGACTTACTTGAATATAATGAATGTGTCGATCAAAGTTCAAGCACATTGGCGACCCAATGAAGTTTGAAGAAGCAAGAGAGTTAATTAAGACCTATATATAAGAGTGATATAAAAGAATGTTGTGCATCTTCTTTACACATGCGTGAAATCCTCTCATTGTGCATCTGATCACTTGGTAAGGATCATCAACTTCATTCAATAAACACTCCCTTTTCAGTCATCAAAGTCACAATATCTACCATTTTCCAACAAAAACTCAATATATTAATATCGTATGCAGCATGCAATTCACATGAGCTGCCCTCTCCCCCCATTTTTCGGTACTATCTAATCTGGTAGCTGACTGCATAGGATAACAAACCAACCTTTGAACTGAATGTGATTATTTTCACAATCTACTTAATACTTCTATGTATTTGTAGCAATGGTTCCTCAACTTTAACCTAATTGGAGCAATGATCCTTCAACTAAAAATCCATGATCATTGGTCATTTAACTCATCAAAACATGCAACTATAGTCTTTTTCGTCAACTCCGTCAAAATGACTCATGTTGGAAGGATCATTGCTACAATTGGGTTAAATTTGAGAGACCGTTGCCCCAATTGGGTTAAAGTTGAAGGAACATTTCTCCAATTGGATGAAAGTTGAGGGACCATTGCTACAAAAAAAAAATCATTTGGTCATATTTGCCCCTTAATTCAACCTCATGTGCTTGGAACGTAAGTTATTTTGACGGCAGTTCTAATGGAGTTTACGAAAATGACTATAGTTGCACGTTTTGATGAGTAAGAGACCAATGGTCATAAAATTTTAATTAAGGGACCATTGCTACAATTTCCTCTATATTATGCAATTGTTAATTATGATTAATGTTATGTGTAACGAGTAATTGATCGACGCGTGTAGCTTGGCAGATTACTGCTGTGCTTAAGAGTCAAGATCATTATAATAGAACTCTAGAAAAAAAACAATCTAAGCCCACATTATAAATTGCTTTGATGATGGTATGGTTTAACAAGCAATCCTTTAATTCAGCACAAATGGTGATTAATTACAAGAACAAAAAATTTAGGAATTTCAATATATAATTGCTCCAATTAAATAAAAATAAATATGAAAATTGACAAAAAGAATGAGATTGTTCAAACATTTTCAAGTTGATGTTTGAACATCAACATAAACCTTTTAGTATCACTATCGCATTTTATCTCATGGAGAGCTATGAAACCTAGAGTGATATGATCGACGACGAATTGACTGTTTATTGGCTCCAAAATTAAAAGTGGCTTGCACAGATGTAAGTTTGGATTGCTTTGGTTGTTCATTGATTGCTTGAATCTGTTCCAATTGCTCCACAACTTCTTTCATGGAGGGCCGGCCTTTAGGGTCCGGAGCTAGGCACTTATGAGTTAGGAGTGCTGCCTGCCTTACTGCCTCGAAGGCATATTGGCCTTCCATCTGCACATCCAATATGTTTTTAAGCTTTCTTTTGTGTAAGAGAAGTGGTTTAGCCCATTCTACAAGTTGGTGTTGTTCTCTGGGACGTTGAATATCAAGTGCTCGTCGCCCTGTCAGAATTTCAAGCAACACAACGCCGAATCCATACACATCGCTCTTCACGTACAAATGACCTGTTGGTTTAGGGTATACATATTAGGAATATATATCAGCTGATATGTGACAATCAACAAAGCGAATTTTCATATCTAAACTCCAAACAATCTTCCATTTTTGTTACAGATTGATTACCTGTTGCAATGTATTCTGGAGCAGCATAACCATATGTTCCCATGATCCTAGTCGAAACATGTGATTCTTCACCTGCTGGCCCCAATTTCGCCAAGCCAAAATCCGAGATTTTTGAATTGAAACTCTGAAGAAATAAAATAGGTGATTAACAAAAAAAAAAAGATGGTTGAATTATATCGTGATCATGCAGATGCAGCTGTAGCCACATTAACTAGAGTGGATAGTGGATGTGCTTCTCCCCGTGCACCCAATTTTGAATTCCTCTATTAGCCATTTGGCTTAGTATAAAGTATATCGCTTCTATTAAAAATAGGCTTTTTAGCCAAAATTATTTCTGAGATTTGCATAACTCCTCACTTTGGTTCATGAGATTTGAAATCAATAGAAGTGGTCCTTGGAATTGTTCACCATCAATCATTTTGGTCATTCCGTAAAAAATTATATTAAATAAAGATCAAAGTGACAAAAATACCCAAAATCTAATCAACAATATGCCAAAATGATTGATGGTGGACAAACTCGAGGACTAATTCTATCAATTTCAAATCTTAGAAACCAAAATGAAGAGTTATCTCATTGACCATTTTGACTATAAAGCCTTAAAAATATTACATCACGTACAAGCAACAAGGTCCAAATTGGAAGATAGGTTCCTATATGGTTACAATTGTAGGTTCTTAGAAAGATAATGGAGCATACATAATATAAATAATATGAGAAAGAAAAGGCTAAAATAGAAGTACAAACCACATCCAGCAATATATTTGAGGCCTTAAAATCTCTGTAAATGATTTGTTTTTCTGAACTGTGCAAGAAGGCCAGGCCCCTAGCTGCTCCAATAGCTATTTTCAGTCTTGTGTCCCAAGAAAGAGGTTCAATGCGCGCCCTCCCTACTCGAAGCAAAAGTTGAAGAGTTAACAATTCAAGCAAAAAAAATTAAGTTTTAAGCTCTATGTTTTCACATTGGCTTCTTACTTCCGAAAAGATGATTCTCCAAACTTCCCTTCTGCATATACTCATATACAAGGAGTAGTTCTTCGTCTTCCAAACAGTAACCTAATAGCTTCACGAGGTTCGGATGCGAAAGCCGTCCTAAAAAATTCACTTCTGACTGCGTTGTCAAATATGATCAAGAAAAAAGAAACATAATTATTTTTAAAAAGAAGGATTTATGCTGAAAACTTATGTAAGAAGAAGAAATAGGATTGTGAGTTACGCATGGTAGGCTGTGAACCAAATTAATAACTAGGATAACAATCACAATGTGACATTAAAACCACACATTATGTAGCAGACACAAAAGTGATGCTCCCCAAACTAATGAAGTGTCGAACTAAAACATACAAGTTCGAATTTCCCAACTTTCAATACCTAAATTTGAATATATCTTATCATAGTTTTAAATTAGAATGCATCTTATCATAGCTTTAAATTAGAATGCCTTTCAAATAAAAAATATATATATAATAACCAATGCATAGTAATAGAGTTATATAATAAAGGGTGCGTTATCTATATACCTCATTTTACTTCTCACACATCCCTTGATAATTTATGTCCATTGATCTTCTTTAATTTATCTGATTCAACGGCCGAAAATTAAAAAAATGTGTGTGAGAAGTAAAATGGAGTGTGTAGATATCACACTTCCATAATAAATGATTTTACTATTCTTCAATACATCGATATATTTTTGTGATAAAACCAGTGCAGATGATGAATGCAACTTAGGGACATTTTGACAAAGCTTTCAATCAAATGTTGTTAACAAGAGTAGTAAATATACTTAGTTTTGTTCATATTCAATGCATGACATGATCTTGGCACGATAGAATTATTTATTTCCCTCGTGACTTTCCCACTCCATATCTATTGCAATTTCTACACAGATATTCTTCTAAAGTGGGACCACATCTACTCCTAGCAATGGAATTGAAAAATTAATAAAATGTGAGGCAGCAGCAGGTTTGGCAAACAACAACAACAACAAAAATCATAAAATTTAAAAAATGCCATCTTTATAAGAAATAGTGGATAAAAAACAAGTGGTCCTAATTAATTAAAAATTCCCAATAATGCAATCAAAGTTGAAAAATATTAATAAAAATAAATAAAATACCTGCCACTCTTGATAGCCTTGCACACTTTCTGGGTTCAATTTCTTGATAGCAACCATCATTCCAGTACCAGATTTTGAAGGCTGAAGGGTTTTCCCATCCACACAACCTTTGAAAACCCTCCCAAATCCTCCCTCACCAAGCACTTGATCTGACTTGAAATTTCTGGTGGCTGCCTTCATCTCTGTAAAAGTGAAGACTCTCAAGTTTGGTGACTCCAAAATCTGCCCATTGGGTGGTTGTGATTGTAACTCCTCAATTCTTGGGCTCGATGATGCTTCTGAAAATAGACTTCTTCCTCCACTGCTGCTTGTGTTTGAGGATATGTTCTTGCTGTGATTTCCAGATGTCCCTAGAAAAACATAACACATGATTAATATGCATGAATCATGTATGAATTTCAATGACTTTGTTATCTTTCGACAATACGATATTCTAGATATTCGAGAGGGTGATTTGAACTTGGTGTACCAGAGTGACTGCCTTGACTAATTGACCTAATATGCATCTGAATAAGAACTTTGATGATTGAATTAATGAAAAAGAAGCAGCCCATGTAAGGGCATGCTAAAAGATTATGATCCAAGCACTTCTGCTTGAAGAACTGAGATAATTTGTGAAATTTTTAATGACCATTTTTTGTTTTATATGGTCTAATGATGGAGCAAATTGTACCTGGAGTTGAAGGTATGTAATTGTTGCGGTGAGGATCATCAGGAGATGTCCAGCAATTCCCCATAATTCAATTTTGTCAACTGGAAAAATGATTGCTGTAATTCTGCAAAGGTGGAGAGACAAAAGGAGAAATCTTCGAGGAGAATGGAAGTCGAATTTATGTGGTTGGTTGGCATTTTATATAGTTGGAATGTTGGACTTTCTGCTCAACTGGGGACTTGCCGTGAAACCACTTGGTTGCTTCATTTTTAATTTTCTAAACTACTTATTTTGGATTATTCTGGCCATAAAAAAAGGATTAAAACCTTAATTTTCATATTTAACTCCAAACCATATGGATTAATTCATTTCATTTTTTACTACATTTAATTGTCTGTATCCTTAATTTCATTTAGTCAACTGTTTCTTTTATCCAAAGTTCCAAACCCTTTTTCTTTACTTGCTTGGCATCAACTGTAGTAACGGATATTTAACCGATGATAAAGCGCGTTGATATTATGAACGTTTTGTGACAACAAAATTTTATATATGCATGCAGCAGCATAGGCATTTTTATCATCGAATTTTTATATATTTACATTGTTACATTCGACCAAAAAATAAAATATCTACAACCATGTCCTAACCTTCTTTTTTTTTCCGAATAAATTAAAATCTAAACATTATTAAAACAAGAAATTGGCAGCAAAGGTGGTTTTCAAATCTATTTTTAATTGATTAATAATTTTTTGTTGTTTTTTGTTCTGAGGTTATTTATTACAATTATAAAAAATAAATTATAATTTAATATGATATATTTAGTGGTGAACAAAACTTTAAAAAAATATTAAAGTGGCACATAAGCTTTCAATTTAAAATTTGTCTTTTTCTTTAAGATGATCTAAGCTTCTACCCTGATACGGCTTGTTTATGCTAAAATTTAGAGAGGACCATTGGATCATTATTCTTGTTGACATCGACTCCAAGTTCTTATAGGCTGCACTAATTCGTCATGTACCATCCCATGGGCCATGGCTGCTCAAAATATTGTTTCATGAAATTGTTTTCTTGTTTATAGAGAAGCTAATTCTGATGCCGATGCGATGTCCTTGCTAATTTAGACAGTAGGAAAGCGTTGAATTCTTTTTGGATATATTCATTTTGTTCTCCTTGGCGTAAGAAATAGCTTACACTTAGACTCCTTTTCTATTGGTTGATTCAAGTTTTTTTCTCTTCAAAAAACATAACTTCGAAACTACAAAAGATTTGTAGCACAAACGATTAAGAACACGTTCATGCATCAATGATTATGTGTGCTTACCAGATACCTATGGTTAAATTGGTGAGAAAAATACTAAAAGGTGACTGTAGACACGAAAATTTCCTGAAACAACAAGAACAGAACACGTGTACAAAATAATATTTGTATTTGATTGATTTTGTTTGGGGTTACAATCTCTATTTGATTTGGTCCTCTGATTCGATCTCCGTGAGATATTGATTTGTGGCTTTGATGGGCTGTTGATCCGAAGGGCCGTCGGGGCTTGATCTTAGGATGAACGAGGATGATGAACGATGGATGAACTTCAAGGGGTTTTTGGGCTTGATCCTCGAAAAACGATGAACGATGGTGATGAACAAGTGATGAACTTCAAGAGGCTTTTGGGTTTGATTCCTGAAGAACGGATGTGTGGATCCAAGGGCCGTCGGGGCTTGATCTTGGAAGATGGATGAACGGATGAACGATGAATGGATCTTCAAGGGCTTTTCGGCTTGATCTTGAAGAACAGTTGTGTTGATCCAAGGGCCGTCGGGGCTTGATCTTGGATTAAGAATCGGCACGTGACCAAGGTGCTTTGTTGATTCTTCAAAGGTTTTGGCGAAGTTTCTTCAAGGGCCGTTGGGCTTGATCTCAAAGGTGGATGAACGTTTCTTCAAGGGCCGCTGGGGCTTGATCTCGAAGAACGATGAACGAAGAATGAAGAACGAACTTCAAGAGAATTCTCTTCCAATTTGGGAGTAGAGAAATGTATTTGTGAATTGGTCCTTGAATTGTATGAAATGGCCTCCTATTTATAGAATTTCTCAAGGCCTAATTTTGAATATAATATTCCAGATAAAATAAGTCGTCTCTGCCGAGTGTTGACACGTGTCCTGTTTGACGGCTTTTCTAACTCTTTTTGAATTTTCGTCGAATCACACACTACGTGTACAATTTATGTAATACATGAGTGTTGAAACTTTGACCATCGGTCAACATTTTATTTACCGAAATTTCACTGTCTACAAATGCCCCCACTTCAAAGCGTGTCGTATACATGTGCTTGTCACGTGTAGAAGACGTGTTTTTGAAGTCCCTTAATGTAGACGTCGATCCGAGGGCCGTCGAGGCTTGATCTTGGATTGGGCTGAGACTATATTCAACTTTACTGGGGTGAATCGGCACGTGTATTTGTTGTGCTTGTTGACTTTCCACAGACTTCATCTTGAACTGGTTTTGATTCAAGGGTGATGAACACCTGATCTTGAATCAGACTTGTGACTTCTTCAAGGGCCGTCGCGGCTTGGTCTTGAAGGTTGATTTAAGGGTGACGGACACTTGATCTTGAATCAGGCTTTTAATTTCTCCAAGGGCCGTTGGGGCTTGATCTTGAAGGTTGTCGGACCACGAGCGGCTTCGCATGGCAAGTGATCTTTGGCTTATTTGAGGATGAATCAGCACGTGCATTTGTACGGCCCATGTTGCGTTCTTCTTGCCTTTGTTTCTTTTGCATGGCAGGCAGGCAAGAGGTGGATGTGTTGGTCTGTTTCCCTGTTCAATCTTTCCAAGTGCCGACTGATTGCTCTATTTCTCCTTGTCCCGTAGGCAAGAGCAAGGGTAAAGGAAAAGCATGTCATGAGATATCTTTGCCTTCGACCCTGCTGATATGAGATACTTTGGCATTTGAAGAAGTACAAGTTGATTTTTGAACTGGGTTTGGGAGCCTTTTTACTTGCAAGCGATCCTCAGCTTAGTTGAGAATGAATCAGCACGTTGTCTCCACATGCTTCAAGTACTCAGGTCTCCATGCAGATATGCATCTTCTTGAGTTCTTGGACCATCTCAATCTCCACCTTCATCTGGATGCAACTCAGACTCCTCATGCTTCGTCTGTGAGATACTTTTGCTTTTGAAGAAGTACCTCTACACAGGTTTATTTTTGAAGTGGGCTGGGAGGGGTCTGAGATGAATACTCGAGAGCGAGACTAGGTAAGCAATCAGGATCTCACTTTCTCCATGTTCTTCAGATGAAGGTGAGGAGAAAGCGTGATATGAGATATTTTTGCTTTTAACCTTCATGATATGAAATACTTTTGCTCTGGATGATTTGTTTTCTGGGGTGCTCCAAGGGATGAAGAACACTGAGTAACTCGAGAGGTTTCTTTGAGAATACATTCTCGGAGATGAAGAAAAGTTCAGAGGGTGTGCCTTTGCTGTGGAAGGCGAAGGTCGAAACTTATAGAAATTTTCTTCCCAACCGGAACTATTCCCTCACTATGTGTCGGCAGCCGGTGGATAGATGAACAGTACCAGCTACGCGCTTTCTGACAAACTGCCCGTAATTTCCGCAAAGCTGACAGTGCATGTGACGAGTGACGACACGTCAGAAAAAACTGATCGCCTCGTGATTTCTGAGCAAGCCCAGCTTTTGAGAAAGGAATCCGGCTTTTGAGAAAGGTGTCCGGCCTTTGAGAAAGGAGCCCGACTCTTCGATCTGCGAGGAGCGCCTCTTCGATCTCTGAGGAGTGCCTCTTTGATCTTTGAGGAGCGCCTCTTCGATTTCTTAGGAGCGCCTATTTGATTTGCTTCTTTTTATAGAGGCACGAATTCTGCTCCACATCACACTTGAACTCCCTCCTGAAAACACTCCCTTCTTGCACTTTTTGCACTCTTACTCCTTCCGCTCTCTTCTTCCTCAACACCTTCTAAAAAAAATGTCTTGCCCTTCCGACCGTCGCCTAAACTTGAATGTCGGAGAAGATGATGACTCGTCTTCTCCAAACAATATTTGGAATCCGTCCTTCATATCCCCCAATGGTCCTCTTACAGTCGGGGACACAATGATGAGGAATGAAATAACCGCTATGGTGATTGCCAGAAATCTTCTTACTCCTAGAGACAATAGGATGCTATCCAGGTGGTCAGACGAGTTGGCTGTTCAGGAATCTCTAGCTCTCAGCGTCCAATGTGCAGGCTCAGTTTCAAACATGGGCCAACGCCTTCTTGCACGCTCTCGTCAGGTGGAGTCACTGATGGCTGAGGTGGCAAGTCTTCGGCAAGAGGTCAGAGGGCTCAGGAACGAGAACAAGGAGTTGCACATGCTTGCAACTAGTTACTCGACCAGCATGAAGAGGAAGCTGGACCAGCTGCAGGAGTCGGACGGTCGGATTCAGAGTGATCATGAAAGGTTTATGGCGTTACTCCCGAGGTTTATGTTGCCTTCGTCATCTGGAGTTGCACCAAGTGTTCCGGCTCCGGAAATTCCAACTCTGGCGCTTCGTCTTTCCGGAGCTCCGTCGACTTCTGAGGCACCACCTGATCGTCCTTGAAGAGTCTTTCCTTGTTTGCATATCTCTTGTAATCTTTTTTTATATATTTTTTTTTCTTTTTTTTAAATGTAAATTTGTGTAATTTTTCCAGAGAAATAAATAAAATGGACTTTATTTCTCTCAATGCATTTTTTTTTGTAATTTTCCAGAGAAATAAATAAAATGGACTTTTATTTCTCTCAATGCTCTTTTTTTTAATGTGGTGCTTTTTGATGCCACATATTTTATTCATACATATATATATATATATATATATATATATATTTTATTTATTTATTTTTTCTTCTTTCGATGCTGGGTGCACCACTCACTTACACTTATTATTATTTTTTATTTCCTTTTGGTGCCCATACCCAGATTCATTCACATGGATGGATCCACCATTTTCTGCTTTCTTTCTGCTTTCACATGGTGCCAGCACCATTTCACTCCACCATCCTCTTTTTTTATTATATATTTTTTTCTATATAAACCTTCAGTGATGGAGTGAAAAATTTGCCGGAAGGACGAAGACGACGGATGAGCTTGAGGCGGAGCGAAGCGTCGAGCTTCATGACCGGCTAGTCGTTTGACGGCGGTCACGAAGTTCTTAGCCAATTTTTTGGCAAGAGCAATGCACTGCAGCACCACCACCTGCCCCACGAAGTTGCCGTTGCTGTTGAAGTTGGTGGCTCAGACGAAGGAGGTCCGCTTTGAAGCCCTGAATCCATGGCTGCCCATCATGAAGGTGGTGAGGAGCTGCAGCTGCTGTGGTGGAGCATTGAGGCTTTGATGGAGGTAGCTTGCAGGTGGCAATGAAAAAGCAGCAAAGAAGGACGGAGCACAACCGAAGCTCCACCACTGCACCCAGCCACCGAGCATAACCGTTGCACCGCCTACCGTTGCGGAGGAAGGAGATTTGCTGTGGTGATGAAGAAGCAGCAAAGGAGGACGGAGCACAACCGAAGCTCCACCACCCGTTGCGGAGGAAGGAGATTTGCTGTGGTGAAGGAGAGAATGGACGATGACTGCTCGCTCGTTGCTGCCTTGCTTGCTCAGCCACACTTCAGTGCAAGCTTCTTATAGTGACCACACCAGGGAGTGTAGGACTTCGACGAGAGCGGCGTGATCTCGACCTCCTTCTCGAGGTTGTTCTCATGTTGTTCAGGTCGCTGTTTAATGAACAGTAGCAACTTCATAGCCACCAAGAGAAAACCCAGTAAACCTGAATGCATGCTGATCTGATCTGCACCGTATGCTTGCCCACCCAACGTTTTCGATGCACTACTCACACCCAGCATGACACCGGCGATGACAGAATTCTCGATGGAGACGGCGTCTAGCTCGAGGTCACCGACAAACTCGACAACGGTCTGGGTGAGGGCAGCGAGGAATTCTGAGGCCAGGATTCATTGTGGAATTGTGGTGCAGATTCCCACTCCTCAGTCGACGGTGGCAAGTTGTCGGGTCTCTAGAATCCTCCCCTTGGTTTCCACAAAGCCGCATCTGCCTCTTTTTTTTTTTTTAGGATCTCATACTCAAAAAGGTTCCTCTTCTTGTATGAATGTGATCCAGCTTTCTCTTCAATCGGAAGAAGGGCATCTTCCGCCCGTGCCATTTGGGCAGCACATATAAAATCAGTCACCTTAGCAACAGTGGAGTTTGTACCGCATCTTTCAATTGCTATTGAGGCCTCCTCCGTTATGTACCCCATATTGACCAAGGCCCGTATCTTCCCTTTCTCCGATGTCGCATTTATGACTTCTCTCTCGATGATTATGATGAGAGCTTTCTGGATGATTTTTCAGACTTGGATAGCTGTTCTGATACCGAGAGAAACGGATTTAGGATTTCCCAAGAATTCAACTTTTGGGGAAATTGGTCAGGTTTTTTTTAGCTTCGTTTGGAGCTTGGTGAAGAACTTCTTGCCCGAATCAATGAGCTTGGAGTCGGTTTCTGAGATTTTCCATCCGTCGATTTGGGATTGCAGCTGCCGAGGCATTTGGATCGTAGGGCGTACATAGACTTGGCTGGTATGATGAACACGGACTTGGCTGGTATGATGAACACGGACTAGTTGATGTAGAACCCCCCATTATGTCCATGCGATCCACGGGTTTGCATCCCTTTCGGTAAGTGGTGCCGTCTTCCTCCACGGTCCATCCGGCTTCGTTGCAGAGATGGAGACTCGAGTGGTCTGCGGATGAGAGTTAAAGATTGGGCTTGTGGGCCTGGGTTTGAACCCTTTCATCTGTGGGTTCTTCTGCTGTTGCGGGCTATAGCCTGGGCCGGGTTTGGACCTTGGTGCTCAATGGTTGGGCTTGGGCCGGTTCTTGTCTCTGAGGCCATTTATGCATATATATATTCACCCTTTTTTTTAAAAAAAAATACATAATAACATATGTATTCATTTTTTTTTCTTTCTTTTTTTTTTTTGAATACATAATAACATATGTATTTTTTTTTCTTAATAAAACATTATTTTTTTATTTTGATGTGACTGAACTCGAAATTGAACATTCGAGCTGCCTACGTACCCCTCCAAAGAAGAGATCAAGTCTAAACGTAGTTCAAATACATGCATATTTTTTTTTTGGTGTTTTTCTTTTGGTGTCGTTTGCAGTTTTAACTCGTACAGGCAAGGAGTGTTGATGTTGCCTTTTATGCTCGTGCAAGCCAGGAGCGTTGGTGTCGCCTTTTATGCTCGTGCGGATCAGGAGCGTTGGTGTCGCCTTTTATGCTCTTGCGGATTAGGAGCGTTGATGTCGCCTTTTATGCTTGTGCGGATCAGGAGCATTGATGCCTTGCAGTTTTAGTTCATGCAGACAAAGAGCAGCCGTTCATGCAGTTTAGACTCGTGCGAACAAGGAGCATGGTGTCTTGCAGTTTCAGCTCATGCAGACAAAGAGCATGGTGTCTTGCAGTTTTAGCTCATGCAGACAAGGAGCACGGTGTCTTGCAGTTTTAGCTCATGCGGACAAGGAGCATCCGTTCATGCAGTTTAAGCTCGTGTGAACAAGGAGCAATGCACAGATTTGTCAAGCCATTTTGGAGAAGCGTTCCTCACAATCTTTGTAGCAAGGAGCTTTGATCGGGTGTCTGAAGAAATCTTCCGGGAGGAAATCGAGCATCGTGATGAGGATAGGCGATCTTTGTGTCGAATTTCCATCATCTTCAACAATTTCCCGTTGCTTTGGAGATTGGCAAAAGCTGTTTTGCCCTCTTTCCAGTTGGTGGACTTGTGGTGGAGGCGTAGGCTTCATGTGCCATTTCTTTGGAGCAACATGAATCCATCCTTCAGCTTTGCTTGATTCGGAGCATGCCCCCAGGGGTGGCGATGAAGACTTCGAATCAAGCGTTCTGGAAGTGACAGTGGTATAATTTGACTTTACCACATTGTCAAGATCCAGCTCGATGATTCCTTGCTGAGCCAGCCTCATGATGAGATCTTTCAGCACAAAGCATTTTTCTGTTGGATGACTAATGAAGCGGTGGTACTTGCAGTACCTTGGGTTGTCGGTGCGATTTATTTCTTCCGGCCATCGGCATTCGGGTAAATCGATCACCTTCTTCTCCAACAAGTCTTCCAGCATTGCAGCCATGTCGGAGTCTGGAAAGGATATGTCTTCTGCTCTAGTTCCCTCAAGGTGTTTTTGTACTTGTCTTGGGTGCTAGAAGGCTCTCCTTTTTTTATCTCCCTTGTTTTATACTTGGACAGGATTTTGACGGGCGCAGATGAGATTTTGACAGGGGCGGTGTTAATGGTAAAAGCTTCCTTAGCGGGCTTCTTCCCAGTCTCGTCCACCTTCGGAGCAAACACTTTCTCTTTGAAGTTGGTGGTTGGCTCCCTTCTTCCGTGGTTGGCGATGCTTAACTCCATGTCATGGGCGCGGGTTGCTAGCTCTTCGAAGGTCCGCGGTTTGATGCCTTGGAGGATGTAGTGCAATCCCCATTGCATGCCTTGGATACACATTTCGATCGAAGAGCGCTCCAAGAGTCTATCTTTGCAGTCGAGGCTAAGGGTGCGCCATCGGTTGATGTAGTCCACCACTGGCTCATCTTTCCACTGTTTTGTGTTTGTCAGCTCCAGCATACTGACTGTGCGGCGGGTGCTGTAGAAGCGGTTGAGGAATTCTCGCTCTAATTGTTCCCAGTTGTCAATGGATTCGGGCTCAAGATCGGTGTACCAATCGAAGGCGTTACTTTTCAGCGAGCGCACGAACTGCTTGGCAAGGTAGTCCCCTTCAGTGCCCGCATTGTTGCAAGTTTCAACGAAGTGGGCGATGTGCTGTTTCGGGTTCCCCCTTCCATTGAACTGCATGAATTTGGGTGGTTGATATCCCCTTGGCATCTTCAGGGCATCAATCTTTTTAGAGTAAGGCTTGGAGTACAACTCGGAGGTATTTGAGCTCCCTTGGTACTGTGCCTTGACGGTGTTGGTGATCATCTCCTGCAACTGCTTGATGGAGAGAGATCCCATGAATGCCGCTGCTTGGACTGGCTTTGGGTTTTCTTCAACTTTCTCCAACGGAGGCTCTTCTTCTTCGTCGCCACCTTTCTTGGAGCCAGAGTTGGATCCTTCATCATGCCTTGCCCCTAATTTGCTCACGAGCATAGCAATCTTTAAGTCTTTTTCTTTGAGGGTCTTCGTCATCATTGCAAACATCTCCTTCATCTGAATCAGCTGTTCTTCGACGGAGGTGGCGCCGATGACTTGTTCCTTGTTTGAAGACATTGTGCTTGAAGTGTTCTTTGGATTTCTTGAACGGAGAAAGAGATGAGAGGTAGAGATGGTCCCACCGGGCGTGCCAAATTTGTAAACACGAAAATTTCCGAAACAAGAACATGTGTACAAAATATAATTTGTATTTGATTGATTTTGTTTGGGGTTACAATCTCTATTTGATTTGGTCCTCTGATTCGATCTCCGTGAGATATTGATTTGTGGCTTTGATGGGCTGTTGATCCGAAGGGCCGTCGGGGCTTGATCTTAGGATGAACGAGGATGATGAACGATGGATGAACTTCAAGGGGCTTTTGGGCTTGATCCTCGAAGAACGATGAACGATGGTGATGAACAAGTGATGAACTTCAAGAGGCTTTTGGGTTTGATTCCTGAAGAACGGATGTGTGGATCCAAGGGCCGTCGGGGCTTGATCTTGGAAGATGGATGAACGGATGAACGATGAATGGATGTTCAAGGGCTTTTCGGCTTGATCTTGAAGAACAATTGTGTTGATCCAAGGGCTGTCGGGGCTTGATCTTGGATTAAGAATCGGCACGTGACCAAGGTTCTTTGTTGATTCTTTAAAGGTTTTGGCGAAGTTTCTTCAAGGGCCGTTGGGCTTGATCTCAAAGGTGGATGAACGTTTCTTCAAGGGCCGTTGGGGCTTGATCTCGAAGAACGATGAACGAAGAACGAAGAACGAAGAACGAAGAACGAACTTCAAGAGAATTCTCTTCCAATTTGGGAGTAGAGAAATGTATTTGTGAATTGGTCCTTAAATTGTATGAAATGACCTCCTATTTATAGAATTTCTCAAGGCCTAATTTTGAATATAATATTCCAGATAAAATAAGTCGTCTCTGCCGGGTGTTGACACGTGTCCTGTTTGACGGCTTTTCTAACTCTTTTTGAATTTTCGTCGAATCACACACTACGTGTACAATTTATGTAATACATGAGTGTTGAAACTTTGACCATCGGTCAACATTTTATTTACCGAAATTTCACTGTCTACAGTGACCTCATGTCAACAAGATTTTCCGCTTTGTGATGATCAGACTAAGTACATTAAAATTTGAGTCTTTGACTGCTAAAATCTACAAATACATCATAAGTTCATAACAACCTATAGTATTTAGTATTATCTCCTTTATTAGAGAAGGGTCAATGGTTTCCTACTGCGTAATTGTGCATCTCTCGTCAAGGAGTCAAAATGAAAATAAGAAATTAAAGAAGAAAAGAAGACTCTACATATTCTACCCAAAAGAAAAAAAGTGACTTTGCATACATGGCCACTCAACTTGCAAAGGTGGCTCACACAACACAACAATCTTTAGATCTTACTCCGCGGAGGAATCACGGACCTCACTTTATACAATCTAACTGTGGATAGATTTTTCAGTGTAACCGGTATATAAGGTAGCATACTACATGTTATTATACAAATTGTGAAATATGTGTGTTAGAAATTAATAATTTAAAATATAAAAAAAATTACCACTTATATAGAAACACGTGAATCTGAAAAATTTCTTGTAATCATGGCTGTAGTGCTGGGTAGGAACCCGACAGCATTTGTGCTCCAATGCCTAGTGAATGGAAATTACGTAAAAGCAGTTGATCAGTCTTTTGAGTTTACCGAGTGAGTGAAACCGAGTCACCATTAAAGCCAAAGCAAAGCTAGAATTAACCTGGACAACTGCAATTGTCACGTTTTACACACCTTAAGGTAACAGGGGCATGACACGTGGAAAAACCTCATGCTAGCACACGCTTCCTGCCAGAACCCTAGATGCCAAAAGGGTAATGTTGGTAGATTAAACTTTAAAATTAAATTTGCAAACCAAATAACATCTCATTAATATAAAATAAACACGTTAATCAATATTTAAGTAATAATTTAATCATCATCAACCACATCATTTGATTTACAAAATATGGTTTAAATTTTTTGTCTCTACAAAATTACCCAATGCCAAAAATCAACAAAGTTTCTTTAAAAATATTTCTTTTAGAAAATGTGGTACGAGAAAAATTTTATTGTAACAAAAAAATATTTACACCTACCCCTCATTAAAAAGAAAGAAAAAATACACGGAAAAGAAGGGGACACAAACCTTACCCCTATGGAAACGAAAACAAGAAAAACACAAAGAAAAGAGAGGGACATGAAACCTAACTCATCTGCAGCCAAACATAAAAGGTTTAAGCCGGCAAAACAAGTTGGACAACACTACAATATTAGGAAACAAAAGAAGTGAGACTAGGGATGGGCAACGGTTATGGCGGGCGGGTAACCGCGGTTATTTACCCATAACCGTTTATGCTCATACCCGTATAACCGTTTATCCGTTGGATAATTGCTTAAACGGTTATACCCATACCCATAACTGTTTATAAGCGGTTAACCATACTCATAACCGCATACCCATTTAACCGTAACCGTTTAATACCTGTTTACCCTTTTTAACCCATTTATCTTCTTTTTTTTTATCATTACCCATTGTTTACCCGTCTACATGTTTTTTTTTTACTACCAATTCCAAACCAAATTTTCGAATATGGTCTACAATTACTACAGAGGGAAAATCGTAGGCAATCACTAGGACGGAAAGTCCACAATTGATTGTTTCATATGTGTGTGTGTGTGTGTGTGTGTGGAAAGTCCACATTTGATTGTTTCATATGTGTGTGTGTGTGTATTTAGCTGTTTCAACTTGGCAAAACTAGCAATACCACTAAGATGCTGGATGAATTATTTGTTGGTTTTGGATCAATGATCAACAATGACACGACTTTATGACCAATTTTGTAGCTTCTATCTAGACTCGTTAATGGTATGAAATGTGAAAAATAAGATGCTGGCTGATTTTCCCTATGTTGAAATTTTCGGTTCGGTTTTGGGATTTTTTCGGTTAAGTGTTGAATTCTTGGTAATTTTTTCCATCCCTAGAGAACATGATTTGTGTTAATTTTACGTATATAAAATAAATGGGTAAACGGTTACCCGTTTATAACCGCGGTTAATACTCATAACCGCCCATTTAAACTTTGCGAGTAAATGGTTATACCCATAACCGTTTATTTATCTAAACGGTTAACCATAACCGTAACCATTTAATTTAAATGGGCGGGTAACCGCAGTTACCCATAACCAATGGGTATTTGCCCATCCCTAAGTGAGACAAACCTGTATCCAAAACTCAACTGTGTCCAAACACAAACTAAACATAGACATACAGTGCTTTCTAGTATAGGATGCCATGTACTTTTTAGCTATTAAATCGGGAGGCAGATTGTCTGCCCTCTACTTACCATCCCCTTTTATTTGTGCAGTCACGGTTAAGTCACGTCAACATTTTATATTGATTTTTTTATAAAGATAATAAGACAAAAAGCAATAGGAATATAAAATGTTGACGTGACTTAACCGTGACCATACAAATAGAATGGGATGGGAAGGGAATGGGAATGGGATGGTAAGTAAAGGGCAGACAATCTGCCTCCATTAAATCGTGGTAAAAATAAATTCTAAAAACGGTTGAAAAACTCGAAATGTTGTGAATACGAAACGTCTTACACTCCAAAGCATCATGTAATTTCTTGACCAAAAGAGGATGATATGATCTCTTTGCAAGTTTGCTTTTGCAAGAAAAGATAAGGGTCTGTTTGGTATTATATTAAAAAAATGCATTATTTCTCAAAACATTTTTTAAGAACATCTCTTGAAAACTCATAAACTTATTTGGTATGAGATTTAAAATTTTTAAATCTTAAAACTTAAATTAGACAAAGAGATCTAAAAAAAGGGGTTGTAGAAGAGAAAAAAATAGGAAAGAGGGAGAAAGAAAGTAAAAGAGAATCGAGAAGAGAGACAATCGGAGGAGAGAGAGAGGACAGGGATTTGGAGGAGAGAGAAAGAAGAATAAAGGAGAAGAATGAGAGAGGAGAGAGAGGGAAAATAAAGGAGTGAGATTTTTTTTAATACAAATATCAAATTTGTTATTCACGAGATTCGAACTTAAAACCTCTCACTTACAAGTGAAGAGAACTACCACCAGACCACAGTACTAAGTGACATAAAGGTGTGAGCTTTAAAAACTCTAAAATTGTTGTGGACTATTTTATCGGACAATGGGAGAGAGACCTGCGGCAAAGATAGAGAGAAAAGACAGATGTGTGTTTGTAGAATTGTAGGGGAATTGTGTTGTGTATCCCTCCTACTTTGCACCTCTATTTATAATAATAAGATAAGGGTATTCCTTGCTCTCCAAGGAATATGAGATACAATAGGAAAAGAATAAATCATAATCAAATTTAATCTAGGATTTACACAATCACACTTAAACTAGGAATGTTAACAACAAAAATTTCATTTTTGGTGTTTTTAGAGAATAGGCTATATTTTAAAATTAGTTTTGAGTTAAAATTTTTAAAATAATCCTACCAAACAAGTTTTTAATGTCGAAGACTGAAACAAGGTTTTTGAGTTTAAAAAATTATATTGAAGACTTTACTTGCGAACAGACCTAAACCTCCATGCTTGACCGGCCAGTTGAGCAGAAGTTGACCTGTGCCATAGTTTCAGGTATGAATGCGTGTATTGTTTTATGTTTTGAATTTTTCTGTTTTGACATTTAGGGCAAAGCAAAAAAGTGCAGATGAGTTTAAGATCGTCAAGGGGGGATGAAGGAATGTTTCATGCTTGGAGGACGGAAAGCCGAGATTTTCCAGAGTTCACATGGAAGCATGAATCCGTTTCTCTGGAAGATGAAAGGAAATTCATAACTAGCATGTTTATTTACTCAAAATGGAAAGTCATGAATCGAGGAAGCCAAAAGTTGGTGAGAGAATGAAATCAACCACTCCCTCCGAATCAATCTAATTCACGATGTTTCAAGTATTAGATTACGGTTTGTAATTTATGAACCACATAAAAAGTCGTGAATTAAATTAATTCCAATGCCCGTGTGCTATTAGAAGTTAAAAATCAGAATAATTCCAATATTCAATCTCGTTCCAGGTAAGTGAACATGTCATAAACTGTGATTCAAACCCAAAAGCAATACCAGAAACTACAGATTAAATTCATTGGTGTACCAAAAGTAATATCAGAAACTAAAGGTGGGAGCTTTAAGCCTTGAACCCCAATGCAAGAAATTCAGAAGTCGAAAGTTCTTATTATTTTGAAATGAGTTCAAGAGCACTCCTAATATTTTGTACAGATGCTTTAATTGGCAGAGGTAGACAGGCCCTGGCTTCTAAGAGCTCTAGCTCTGTGCCTTCTCTTGAAAACATCTTGCCTGAATCTTTTGGTCTCGGTCTTCATCTCCAAGAAGGGTCTCCTCTCTATACTTTCTCTTTCCCTCTCCAGCATCCTTTGCCTCTTTAGAACTGCCAAGGCTGCGGCTTTGTTCTCCTTCTGCTGGATCTCCGTCTCTTCCTGCACAATCACACATATATATAGATATATATATATATATATATATATATATATATATATAAACAACTGCACATATATAATAGGTGCCAATATATGTGACTGACTGACTGTCTGTGCAAGAACGTCGATACATGCGTACAGCCTACTGCATATTCAGGTCTTCATTCATTAAGCCTCTGGTGTATTCATAATCTTTCATCTGTTTAACGTGAACTTATTGGCGCTAATTTTCTAGCCATTACAAAGTTATTAAAGTAACAATATCTTTGAGTTTGGAAGATATTTCATTTAGTACAATCATGTCAATGTTCACTAAAATGGAAAGTGAGTGAACATATCAGGAAGGGGAAATAAGACAGACCTGAAGATCACGAATGAGACTGTCAAGCGATTTAATCTTCCTATGAGGCCACCGAGGAATACCAAATTCTCTGCATTTCTTCTTAAGTACTGTGAGTCCAACATTCAGATTTCTAGAAGCTTCCAGAATTGGTAGATCAAAATACTTGGCCAGATCTGATAAAGCGATACTCGCTATGCGTCCACTTGGTGCCCTTCTTTTCTTCTCTGTAACACCTGCAACCTTGCACCTAACCTATGAGATATCAAATTCAAATAATGCAGTAGTATAATGGGGAAAACATTGAAGAAAAAAGATTTTTCCAAAAGGAAAGTATTGAATATCGACTTCTATGAAAGTCCGGTGTATTACTTTCACATACATTTACAAATGGTAGTTAAAATTACAAGATACACATCACTTGATAGTTGTCTTAGGTTATGGTAATAAATGAAACTTAAACGTAGTAGCATTCTTAAGTAAGCTGCTGTGAAGAGAAACTCTAGCTTCAGTTCCATACACTCCAAAGCCATAGAAGAAAACAACAAAGGATGCGTACTGCTGCATAGAAATTTGATTTTTTTTTTACCCTGGCAACAACTGACTATAGGATTGTAACCCCGTCACACTTGATTGCGACAAAAATGAATTGAAGAACAGAAATCAATGTGTGTCAACAATAATAGAAAGCAATGCATCTAACCTGGTGAACTTCTTCCACTTTCTTGATCCTCATATGATTCAGACATTGTGACGGGGCTTGGAAGAGAGTTCAGATCCAGATCAAGTATCGGCCACCTCCTTGATTTGTGATGACTGTCATTACTCCCTTGGCTCGTTTCCTCCCGTGACCTTTGCAATGATTTTTTGTCATCTGTTTTGCAACTCAACTTGAAAATCATCTGAAGATCATTAAACAATCTTGGAATTGTCTTCAACTTTGGATTTCTGAACGATTAGGATAAAATATTGTTAGAGTTATGAATAAGATTGGAGATAACAAGGAGGTTTGAAACAATCAAAACTTAGAAAAGGTAGGTATCTGGAGCTGAGTTTGGGATTAGGTTGAGAGCAATTAAGGTTATATCTTCAGCAAAGGAGGAAGATCGTCACTTGATGAAATCCAAAACTAGAGAAAAGGAGGAAGATAGTCACTTGATGAAACGGATAAGTTATTCTGTTAGAATCAGTTTCGTCACACAAGTCAATCACTAGAGAAAAGGAGGAAGATCGTCACTTGATGAAATCCAAAACTCTTTTAGGTAAATTATAAAGACGTGTGATATTCACACACTCCTTTTTACTTCTCACACACCCTTTTAATTTTTCGACCGTCGGATTGGATGAATTGGAAAAGATCAAGGGACAGAAATCAACATTCCATTATAAATAGATGATTCCATGTTGAACTGCTAATGCTTCAGGGGACGCACATCAAATTCTACAGTAAACCCTCCTGATTAAGTTTGAAAAAGCATAGACGTTACGAGCATATTTCAACACAAATGAAGTAGCCCACTTAACTATCACTCAGTCTCTTCAAGCCAAGCTGGACAAATTCTAACGTAAAGCAGGTAAACATGACAGCGCGTGACGCTACTCATAATAACTGATTAGTGACCAAGACGCGCAATCTGAAAGGGGCGTTCTAAGCACCCCTTGTAAAGCATGAAAGGGGCAAGGGGCAAATGCGACAGGGGCGTTTCACACACCCCCTCCTGTAAGTATTTCTCGGGCACTGAAACCCGATAAACCCTGCATCTTTACTCATTTGTCAGTACCTAGTTAACTAGGATTGGCATGCCTGAAAACGGAAGATAATGCTGCAGAAAACCAAAGAGATTCCACCAAACCACCAACTCTTCCAACGGCAAAATGAGGAGACTAGCACCATGAATTTCTTATCCAACCAATATCCTACACATTTACAGGCCTAAACATCAGGCTAAACATTCTAACGACATGTTACAAATACGCAATCGGGTAATAGTGCAATTAGTACAGCTAAAACACAAACACAAACGACTCCAACTCCAACCAAAAGAACAACTGAACAACACCATGAAAAACATCAAAAACAGCGAGACAACATAAGACTAAATTCATTAGACTGAAACGGGTACCTGGAGACTGAAAGAAGAGAGGGAATGCATGTAAAATCACGAGGCGAATTTTCATGAAATGCTAAAATGCAGACCCAGCAGCCATTGACATGCCCTTGGAGCACTTGGGAAGCTGGAAATTTCATCAGTCTCAGAACCGGCTCAGCTGACAGCTCCACATACAACCCATTTTCTCTGAAGACAAACTCCCTCTCCACCTCATTTCTCTTCCCCCCATCCAATCCGTACACATGCAAGCTCCTGATCAACTCTGCCAAACACAAAAAAAAAAACCATTTTTTTCATAAAAATGAAAAACGAACAAAACCCACCAAGCAGAAGAGCAGAAAGATTCAACATTTGGAGAGAAGGAAAACAATTGGAAAATAGGGATGGTGGGTTTTGATAAACTCACCCTGGTTGATGGTGTTCTTGAAGACCAGGAGAGATCTCAGCAAATGGGGGTCACAGTCACAGGAATCCATGAAAAGTGAGAGAGGAAGATCATGGTGTTGTGGGGGTGGAAGATGTAGGGGAAGGAGTACTAGTGCATTGCTGCTGGTAGTGACGGCTAAAAAGAGTGAGAAGAGAGAGAGGGAATGGAGTGAAATGAATGCAAAAACCCAGGCTCCGAATTTGGAACGAGTTTTTAATTTTTAATTTTGTAATTTTTTTCATAGAGTCCCGCCAAGCCAAAGTATTTTTCCTTTTTCTCCTACTTCCTTTTCTTGTTGGCTTTTTTCTATATCTAGCCCCACACACACACAACATTACCAAAAAACATTTTTCCTTTTTTTCGTTTTAGATATAGATTCCCAATTTTATTTTTTCTATCTATTTCATAATTTAACGTTTTTTTTCATCTTTCTTTTTTGCTAATTAAAAGTTGAAATTTATATCTATTAAATACATAATTTTGAAATTAAATATATTTAACGATAATAAATAGAGTGATAAATATTACTGTCACTTGAGATGGCAAACAAAACTATTTTCTAATAGTTATGGACGTAACTTAAGTGCTGAAAAACTTAATGCTCTAATAAAAAGACGTAGGTTATACTAACATTTCATGGACTTAAACATTTCTATAATCATCAACATTGTAAAAATTGTTTTTATTTAGGAAAAAATGAGACTAATTGTTCCGAACTATTGGAAGACATAAATTAGTTCCATAATTTTTTTGTAAAATGGGGCATCGAGGTTATGATTTTTGTCATCTAGCTACTTAATACACGTGGGCTGCCACGCGCCAACCTTTGTTTTCTTCTGACCTGTAAATTGACAATAAAGTGCATTTCATCCCTCAAATTACCTCTTTATGCCATCCAAAACCCGCACTTACCAAATTAGCGTTGAAATGACACAAAAAATTCTGCCACAGAGTGCAGGGTGTCGAATTATTTACAGAAAGTGGCAGGGGCATTTTGGTCAAATTAAAATCAAACTCGGTCACGGAATCCTTTGTAACTACCTTTGGGCAGGTGAAAAGTGGCCAAAAAGGGCGCTGGAAATAATAAAGAAATAAGTAATTTACTTGTTCAATACAATTTCCATTGAAGCAGAAACTGCCATTGTTGCACATCTTTTCATGAGATTGGTTGGTCGGGACGGTTGGACTACCGTGAGTTGTTTGTTTCTGCTGTATTTTGCATATATGTCCTTTCTTTTTCCTTAAATTGCAAACTCTACCTAAAACAGACCGCCTGATCAGATGACTGATTCGACCAATTAGTAAGATCACGTTGCTTCATCAGTTATGAACATATTGATACTCGATAACGTGCATGTATGCTTGTTGATGTCTAGTCATACCCATATGAACAACTAGTTTGACTCAAGATTTTTCGGAGCCAAAAATCTCCAAAATGCTGTTTCATTTTTTAAATATAGAGGAAAACCAATACCATGTTGTCGACAAAATTGATAGCCAAAATGTCTTGGAAACAAAATCTATGACACAATGGAAGTAGGGATAGGGATTTGCAAGTTCCTTGGAAGCAAAAAAGGACATAACTTCTTGTTTCTAGTGTACAAGATGCTACAAGTCCTATTTCCACATCTGCAAATGCAGTTGGCAATGCGTTGTGGGGATGATTTAGTGCCCCTAGTGTACAGTATACACTGACTTGAGTCCAACAAACCGGCATTAGCTATCTAGACTAAGCTCGGTATCATCCTCCGGATTCTCAGGCTCCACGGGCGAGGAGGGTGTCTCTGCAAAGAATACCTCATCTGGATACATCTTCTGGAAAAGCTGTCGAGTACCAGCACCAACACCCAAGTTTTACTAGGGTTAAAATTAGGTGTGAAAGATAACGAGCAATTAAGCATAAAGAGACTGAAGCAAAAATAGTCCGTTAAAAGAAGATGTACCGCAACAGTTGAATCTACAAGATCATTGTAGTTAAGATTTCCATCCGGCATGGGAGTGAAGAAGATGTTTTCACATTCACCCTGAAATCAATGTAAATCACAACTCGGAATGAAAAGACGCCAAGGACAAAAAAGCATCAAATAAGTGCACATTTGTCGTGAAAGAGAATTACTTGGAAAAAATTAAGTCCATACGTACATTGTGCGCTGTTGTGAGCTCCTGAATGTATAATGTTTTCCAAAGTAGTGTCGGTTTTACATCTGCATCTTCACTTTGAACTGCGGAACCACTTTCACGATTTGCAGAAACAGGAAGTGTGAGAAGTGCATTCATTGCCGCATGTAGCAACCTTTTCCCCTGTTCAGCATCATCACATAAACCAGACAAGTACAGTACAAACCTGAAGTAAAGAAGGTAAACAAAATCAAATTTAACAGGTTCCTCAAACAAGTGAGTGGAGTTAAACTTTTTTGCCATATATATCTAATCCATACATAAGATAGCAATACATAAAACTATGGCAGAAAGAAGGGAAGCATTATTATTGTCAATGATTTAGCATACATACATGCCTGACGGACAAACAGCCAGTTTGTCCGAACCCCCACCTATCTGGATAGCCCGGATTGAAGTATCCTGCTCAGAAAATAAAACTAGGGAGGAAGGAGGGAGGAATTGAGATGAACAATTTTAGTTCGACTAGTCGATTTCAAAGAAGCACAGTAACAGAGCCAGAGTTAACTCTTACATCTATGAGGATACACAAGCAAGCAATTTGATACATCTGGCTTCAAGGAACTGGTTGTAATACATATTCCCCTGGCCACCTGTCTTTTTTCACCTTTCAGACTTAAAACTTGAAGAGTTTCTTCCAGATTTGGTGAAGATGAAGAGGGCAGCAATGGGACTGTCAAGGTTGGATCCAAAAGCAGCTGATGACTAAATATTTCCTCGCCTGAAGCTAATCTAACACCCTTGTATTGCCCAGTTTGCTGCAAAAGTTCAAGCCATGATAAAACATCAACTATTTGCAACTTTCTGGTAAAAATTAGTATATTTCAGTAAATATGTTTTGTATTAAGAACAACAGTTAGTACATTCATTCCATACCTTGTCCATAAGCAGGGTAGTCACTGGCATTCGCAGAACCTGGATGAAAGATGTTTCAGATACAGATAAGAAACACAGAGGTATTGATGTATGTTTGTGCATATATACCTCCAGTGAATGTTGTGGATTGACTCATTTTAGCAGAAATTAATGCACATGAACATAACTCAAACCCATTTTAAAGTGATAAATAGAGCTATAACATCAAGCTAACTTCATGTTTTTTTCTAAAAATAACATAATTCCTCCAAATACAGAGTCAGAGCCAACCGGAAATTTTCAAGAAAATAAAAAATATATTAAGAAAAGTTAAATAAGAGAGCACATGTTAGCCCAACAATAAATAAATAATTAAGGCAGATATATACCAAGAAGTGTGGACAGGCCAATAACAGTTTAGGATACTTTTCCTCGAAATTAAATAGCAGATACTTCAACTTGAACTTACTTGGATGCAACCTTTAACAGCAGCACGACGGGTAAAGCCTTGTAATATCTCACCATGACCATAAAGTGGATAAAGCAAAGCCCCAGGCACATTTGGAAACCTAAGACGAAAATAAATCAATATAAAATGAATGTCAGCCAGAGTTACCTATAGTGACTTGTACGACTCATTCATAGCTCAACAATCATTGCTAGTACATAAGCCGGAGTCACCTATAGTGACCTGTATGACTCATCCATAGCTCAACAATCATTGCTAGCACATAAGTCGGAGTCACCTATAGTGACCTGTACGACATGTTAGGTGTAAATAACTTCGCTCAAGTGCTATGATCACGTGAAGGTTGTGCGAAGTATTGCAAGTCACCTACAAGTCGGAACCACCTAAAGTGGTTTTTACAACCGGCTAGCACCTACCTTGGATCCAAGTGAGCATGTGGTGCGGGAGGTGAACGATCATGTGAAGGCTAGGCCTTAACCAGGGGCGGGAGCATTAACACCAGGGTGCAGATTTATGAGCTCTAAATACATCTCAACATAATCATGCAACTCACATCCATAATTTATAAACTCACCTGGCACTTATCTAAGTGCCCGCAGTGTCATTTGGTGTAACCCCTTTAACATCCCAACATTCTTAATCGGAACTAAACTTAGTGATAGGCCATAACAAAATCATGGTTAATCTATATGTTGTTAACCATCATAACTTCTTCCCTTAAAGAAATCAAGTACCATGTTAAGTTCAGATTGTTTTATGGCAGCATCTAACTGTCTTGTTAGACTTCCTAAGTACCCACAAATGAGATCATGCCATCCATAGTTCAACTTAGTACGTCAAAGCATTCACAGTAGTTAGGTGTAGGTAATAAGCATAAATCAATTTAAAAACATTTGTGGAATTATCAATCACATAATTATAAATAAACAAATAAATAAATATATATATATATATATATATATATATATACACACACGATAAAAGGTAAAGACCCATTCACTTGGAGTCCACACTACAACACCCTAGCACGAATATCGAGATGTCTTGAACAATCATCGCTTAGAACAAATATCAAATCACATCTCAAAATCCTTACTGAGAGAACACGTAATTTACATATTCGCATCCCTACATAACTCGATCCAGAAGATCCGCATTACGGATTTTAGATCTGTTACTTCTAAAGATTCATATTATGCTTCTAGAATAACATCCTAAAGTTTCGGAGCGATCCAACAGCTGGATCTCTACCAATTGCCCAAAACCAAGTAGGGGTTAACGTTTTATTTTATGAACTTACAAATCCAATTCGGGAAGATTCGTACGTCAGATTCCTGATCTGTAAGTTCTTACATTCCTCAAATATTACAAATAATAACCTTCATTTATGACCTATAAACGTATCGCAAATAGTTTAGGTTCTAACGATCAATCCACGTCATTCAATTATCAAAATTAAACTCAAGGCACTTAGTATAGCCTACAAATAGCATCAATGGCCCTCTGGCCACGCTCCGCCGCGGGTGGCGGTTGGCCACCTCGACTCACCGGAAAAATCTAACTATTTCCAAAAATTCCCAAATTTTATAGAAATGAAGATTTCACTGAGTAGAGCAAGTTTCATACTTATGACAAAGGCCAATTTAGCCCGAAAAGGCTCCAATTTCATCAAACCTGCCGGAAAACCCTAAAATTGGGTGCACTGAAATTCACCTTCGCCGATGCTCCACCGCCCTCATAGCTGGCTGGGTTTTGTTCTAGAGATCAAGGAGAGTACATTAGGGGTGGTATTCAATGAAATTAGTTTCAGGAATGGGAGTTGTCATCATATGTTCCTCGGCGGCGTCGTCGCTCCCCATCACAAAATAGGACCAATTACCATCATCCCATGGATGGAAAATGAAGAACAAGGAGTGGGATGATGTTTGCAGGTGATGGAGGGCTTTGGTTCGCTGAAAAAACGCCTGAAATGGCATCGGAATTTGCTGCAAGAATCGGCTTAAAACCGGGTCACGGAATTGGTAACGGGTCAAAGAGAAAGGGTGTCTAATCCTTTGTTCTCTCCTTCCTTCCTTGGCCCTCTCTTCCCTCCTCTCGATTGGGCATCTTCTCCTTCTCTCCTTCCCCGATTCGCCATACCTTTCCTCTTTTTCTTTCCCGAAACCTCTCCTTCTTTTTCCTTCTCTTTTCGATTGGGTAGCTCAGCCACACACGTGTGGCTTAACAATTTAATAATAAAAACAATATAACTAAAATAATGATTCCTTCAAAACTATCTTTAGGTTCGTGGCTCCGTAAAACCTTAATCGTAGCTCCAAATTCACCTCTGCTTGCATTTACGCGTTCGTATCATCGTGTACTACGCAAATACACTACAAAATAAATCTTACATGACACGACAAGGCGGTCAAACAAAGTCAACGCACTTACCTCGAAGGGCATTTTCGTAAATTAACTTATTAAAATTATAAAAATCATAATTTTTAGGGACGGACTATTACACACGTAACGGCTTTTTGGGAGCTCACTGGCTTTGGGTTCCGTAGGAACTCTGAAGTTAAGCGAGAAGGGGGCTAGAGTACTCCCATGATGGGTGACCCACTGAGAAGTTGCTCGTGAGTTCCCAGAAACAAAACCGCGAGGGCGTGATCGGGGCCCAAAACGGACAATATCGTGCTATGGTGGTGGAGCGGGCCCGGAAAGTGATCCTCCCCGAGCCGGGATGTGACACACGTAACGGCCTACAATATCACAAAAATTCAGAAGAAATATTGAGTGTTGGATATGTAAATGCTTGAAAAATTTCAAGGTCTTGCAAAATGTAAGAGGTTCAAATTATGTTTTGAAATTCTGAGATAAAATCAATTCCAAAATTCCAAAATTGAAACTAATATTTGATCCAAAAACTTTTTTGGATTGGCTTTGGAATGCTTGTTTCCGATCATACCAAAAATCAAGCTTTTCATTTTATGACAAACGAGATTGTTGAGTTTATCCGAAAAATTTATCTTACAAATTAGTAATTCACCCAAGAGTAATTCTTTTATTGAAATTTTAAGCTTAAAAACAAAACATCAATAAGAATATTAGGGGAGGGGGGGGGGGGGGGCTAGAACTCAACTAGAACACGATTTTGTTGACCATAACAATTACAAAATACTCTTCCTCATGTTTATGGTTTGCAATGAGGAATATATTGCCATTCAGAAGCGGTCTTACGATTTATCAAGCAAAAGAACAGTCTTACGGTTTATCAAGCAAAAGAAAGTATGATGCTTATCAAAATTTAGTTTTTGAGTTTGAAAACAAAAAAATTAATAAAAATAATTCACGAAAATATATTTTATTACGGGGTATTAGCATTTTTGCAAAACTGGTTTTCGTTCTTGTGAAAACGGTGTGTCGAATTTTTGCAAAATATTCATCCAATTTCATTTAGCACATTTGCTTTATAATGCTAAGCCGGTAGTTATGGGAGGAGATGGTACAGAAGGAAACCTCATCTTCCTTTTGTCCACATAAGGACTTCAATTTAACCAACAACTATTGTTTATATTTATAAACTAAAGAGAAAAATGTTTTAGCCCAAGCCACACAATGAAAATTTCACATAGAGATCTAAAACCTTCAATCCGCGCCCATAGCGCTTCATCACTGTCTTGATCTGGATTCTGCCCGTCTAGCTTCATCTGGCGTCGATGGAAACAGCTCCACGTACCTCGACCCAATAGTCATCTTGTCCTTGCACATTGCCTTCTTTGCCTCGTCTGCAGAAACAAACTCCACATATGCCTCTCCGGTAGCTTTTCCATCTGGGCGGCAAGCAATATGCACCCTATCTTCTACAACCTTGAATTCTCCGAAAAACTCCAGAATTTCAGATTTTTTTGCTGAGAAGGGGAGGCCGCGCATCTTCAATATTTCAGTGTACTCCATTTTCTCCTTGTCGCTGAACCTCTTTGATTTAGATGGTGGAGGGCTTGCTGCTTGATAGTCATTATCATAAATTCCTTCATAGTTTACCTCCGCTGCAACAGCCTTGTAGTACTCCTGCCTCTTGCACCTGAAAACTTCGACGTACCTACGGCCCATGTTCTGCCGATCTCTCTGTAGAGCAAGCTCAACCTGCATGGGTCCAGCAAAAACAACAAAGGCCTCGCCTGAAAACCGTCCACCCTTGTTGACCAGCAACACATCAACAATATCCAATCCAGCAAAGAACTTGAAGATGTCAATATCTGTGCAGTTGAATGGAAGTCCCCTGAGACGGGCCACAGGAAAAACTGGTGGCTGAAAATTCCCACCATAGCCATAAGGTTGAAAACCACTTGCGCCGCTGCTCACTGCGAAGTAGGGATCCATCATTCTTGGTCTCTTTGAGCCGACCTCGTACCCGTCCGAAACCCCCCCGCTTCCCAACATTGCCCTTAAATACCCAAAAAAGAGAAAATCCCCCACTCAACCTGTTAATAAAACCGAACCCAACCCACACACTTCCCTGACACCTAATGTCTGAAACCCTAGATTTGTTATTCTAACATAAATAATAATCATATCCACCAACCCCATATCAAACCAAAAAAAACATAAATAAACCTAGATGCATAGCAAATCATAGAAAAAAGAAAATCCCATTTTTCCTTCAAACAAGATATCAATCCCTATGCAGCTATGCTAACAGATGCAAGTAATCATATGAGATTTCACAAGCATAATATCGGATTTCCAATCACGAAATACATACTCTACAGTTTTAATATTTCACACCACCGCATAATATACGAACTATTTGAGCATCTCACACATATCATGAAAATCACAAACTCAAATTTCAAATTTGATGAATTACACGAATAGGTCAATAACTTACCAATCTCTAAGCGTTCTACTAAATTCTTGAATTCAAAACAAATCCCAACTATGTTACCAGATATAAAGATTGTCTTGATCAATTTTACTTACTCGATTGATATCTTAATCCAAAAATCATCATAATCATAATTAGAACCATCAATTATGTTATAAGAAAAACAAACGCAGATTTCACACCTACAAACGCAGAAAAAACAACTTCACGAGAAACAAACAGATGCATACAAAATCGAACTGTGCTTACCCTCTCGATCCGTACATCGTTGCAGCGATTGAATTCCACAGCAGCTTCTCGTCTCTGAAGGAAAAGGAAAGACTGAAAATTTAGCGATTTCGAGTATTATCCACAAAACCCTAATTGCGAATGTTCTAAAGGACAAAAGGAGGTTATCGAGCTTTGATTTATACACGAGTCTCCGTTGACCAGCTCTGTAATTGGGTCCGTGACTCGCCAGTCTTTTGGGCTTTGAACCTACCGAATTGATCCAATCTTCAAACTTGAGGACAACATTTGGGCCTGGTTTTTGGGCTTTACTTTCCCCCTGGGTCCTGTGTCAGCCCGCTTTATATATCTCTGAATTTTTACAGTTTTGATAGTATTCGAACTTAAAACATTTTCCAATGAGAATTAATTTTGTAATGCAGTGTAGCCTCTCTATAGTGCTATTAGGTAAGGAATAGTACTAACCTAATTTTCGCACTCTTATTGCTAGCTGTCTCACGTAATGGAAAATCTATGAGATTACAGAACTATGAAAGACTCAAATATAAAGTTTGATGTACAAGCGATACTTGGGATAAGAGTAGAGAATCGTTGGTGTATGTACACCATTTACTTGTCTTGTTTTCCAAGAATACAACACCACCAAATCTGAGTCCAACATGATATGACAATTGATGGGTAAATAATATGCAAGTGTAAGGTAATTGGATTACAAATCAGTAGTTATCCTCTGTTTAGAGTTGTATTATATGCCCACTTCCAATTGGATAGCGAGTTTAACATCCTAATTAACGTCCCAAACTAGAGACACCTTTGTACACCCCACTTAACGCATAATTCATAACAACACAATCTTGTAAGGATAATTTTGACTGTGAGATCTTATATGAGTTAACGTGTAAGTCACATTTGCACCACATTAACATAAAAACTTATTAATTTAATGAAGATTTAATCGTTCAAAGAGACAAAATGTATATATTAATACAATTTGAAATTTACTTTAAATTTGAAGAGAACATAAAAGAAAGACTGAGAATATATAGAGCATTTTCAATACATTTCAACGTTCTCCAATGCAAAATATCTGAACAAACATCGTGGAATCTGCTCTGCAAAGGACTCGTTTACAAATCAATGAAAAAGTTTGGATTAGCAAATGGTACTTAATTAAATTAAGAACAAAATGCCAGCTTATTTAGCATTGTTAATACATTTATGCAGTAAATAATGTCAACTGGAGGAGACCCGAGAATGCACACGCCAAGAAAGTAGGGTTAACGTTAAATAATCTCACGTGCTAAAAAGCTGGATTAGGTTAAAATAAGACCAAATTGAAAAGAGTCCCCACCAAAATTGCTACCACACCAATAATTGAATCAATACTCAATTGGATTTGGATTTAAAGACAATTTTTATGCTACGAGTATATTATTACTCTATTACGTGTTAAAAATTCCATATCAGAAAATTGGTAAAACAAATGACAGTATATGATACATAGCTTCATTCTTAATTATATCAAAGCTTTTCAGGATAAATTCACTCATTTTAAAAGGTCAACTATCAAGTAGTTAAATTGGAGACAATATCAATTAGACTACTGATCCGTCTCTCTAAAATTTAACTCGTTCTCTTCTTTTGTACGTTGATAGATGCATAAATGCAAATTTGAGAAGGATTCTTTAACTGAACTCTAGCAGCGCCGCTCCCTCTTTCTCGCGAAGAACAAAAGGATCATGCCTTTGATCCCTTTCTTATGTAGGGCTCGGCTGGCAACCTTTTCTTCTTTGTAATTTCCTTTTTTTTTTCTCTCTAGAATTTTCCTTATCCTATATAGAATCTCAGGCCATGCCTTTCATGGATGACTTTTTTTCTCGGTTCAGCGTTATCCTAGCGTTCTTTGTCAAATTTCTGGTGTTTGTCACTACATTTTGTGTTCGAAAAACCTAATCATCTTGCAATTGCCCTCCTTCAACCCCTAACACCCACCATCTTCCATCTCCTTCATAACCTCCCCTTCTTTGAGCATCTCCACCCGTTGGTGGAATGAAATAGCAATTGCAGGGCAAGAGCAATGAAATTGCCTTCACTATTCACTCTAAACCGTATTTGCCTTTGTGTAAGTACACATGTTTGAAAGAAGGAAGGCAAAAGTAAGAGTGATTACTATTCACAAATATATTTTTTTAATGTTTTATTCGTCTTATCCTTCACGTGTTAAATTTGCGATGTGTTTTATTTTATATGTTTAATTTGCAAGTGTGTTGAACTTTGTAAGATTTTTTAAGTGTGAACTTTGTACTTTTTTAAAAAAAATATTTTTAATAATATTTTTAATTTTATTTTACCGTTGGAAGTCCAACGACCCAGATCAACAAATTGTTGAAAATCTAACGACTATTGTTGCATCATGTTTGAGCCGTTTGGCAGTGTCTCCTTCATCTTCATCTGAGGGATGTTTGTCTGCGCTTCATCATTTGAGCGCAAGCCCTTGCCATAATTAGCATTGCAACTGCCCAATGTATTAAATATTGATGATATTAGAAATATCGGTAGTAAAAAAACACGGAAATTTCGATGAAAATATCGGAATATTATCGATATCGATAAAAATTGAATAAAAACCACGAAAATTGTAAGAAAAACTTGGAAATTTTTATTGAAACTTTGCAGAATGTTTATTTAGTCAATTATCTATTAGTTTATTACAAAAAATTGGAAGGAAATGCATTGCATAATGGATTTAACTGATTTCAGTTGATTATATAGCGAGCTGGCAAACATTGTGAGTGTAGAAAATATGTAAATATTTTAGCATATTTTCACAAAAACATTAGTGATATGGTGGTCAAGGTGTTGAAGGAATAAAATGGGAGCGGTTCAAATCCCCTTGGTAAATATAGAAATTTAAAAAACACAGAAATATCGATGACATCAGAAATATCGGTAGTCCAAAAACATGAAAATCTCGATAGAAATATCGAGATATTATGGATATTTTATACCTTGCAACTGCGAAAGCACTTGCCTTTCCAACAACTGCCAAAGCACTTGCCTTTCCAACAACTGCCCTCATATTTTTCATCGATGGCACAACTTTCTTTGGGCAAGAAGGCAATTTCATCCAATTGCAATGGCAATTGGAGATGGCTGGAGATGTTTTAACACACCATCCCTTCCAAAACCTTTGTTCAACGATACAAGTGACAAACTTGATTTGGCCGCTAGATCTAAATCCTTCCCTCACTACCCTCACCTGACTGGCGTGCCAAAATATCGGGGCCAATTGTGTTGCGATTTGGTGTTTGAGATGCCTCCTTTAGACACATCTTCTTAATTGCTTGTGTTTTTTTGTTCCTCTTGCAAAGATATATGAAGGTTGTTTAGATCAGGTGGTTCTCTTCCGGTGCGACGATTTTGGTGGCGAAATCTAGTTGGAGTTGTTTTCTTATTGTCAGTTTGGAAATTTTTGTGTTGCACTACCTTTGTCGAATTCAACACAGAGTAAATTTTCTTAGGACAGCTATACTTGTGGCTGATTGCTGCCGAGGTGATAATGACAACGACGACAGCTGTAGCAACTGTGTTCTGACTTTGTGGAATGAGGATTAGAGTTCTCTTTTTTATTTCTTATCTTTACAGGAATGTACATTTTGGCTATCCTAAATTTTTATTGGGTTGTCTGATGTAATATACATTAAGAAAATGCAAATATCTTCTTTCTTTTTTTTTTTTTTTGAAAACTGGGAATAATATTCCAGGGCAAAGGTGCCAAACACAGTACAAGGAATGTCACATCTCAGACTGGCTCCGCCGTAGCATGATATTGTCCGCTTTGTGCCTGGCCCGCACGGTTTTGTTTCTGGGGACTCGGCACGAGAACTTCCCAGTGAGTCACCCATCCTATGTCGTGCTATATGGAGGTGGGCATGTACATATAAGGCACATCACCCCCTCTCCACTGGTCGATGTGGGATATTACAATCCACCCCCTTAGGGGCCCGACATCCTCGTCAGCACACTCGCACCACACGAAAGAATGGCTTTGATACCATTCTGTCACATCCTAGACTCGACTCTGCCGTAGCACGATATTGTCTGCTTTGGGCCCCGGCCACGCTCTCACGGTTTTGTTTCTAGGAACTCACACGAAAACTTCCGAGTGGGCCACCCATCTTGGGATTGCTCTCGCCCGAACTCACTTAACTTCGAAGCTAGTAAGCTCCCAAAAGGCTTGAACTCCGAAGTTAAGTGAGTTCCCAAAAGGCCTCGTGCTATATAGAGGTAGGCATGTACATATAACGCACATCACCCCTTCTCCATTGGTTGATGTGGGATGTTACAAGGAAGCCTACATCGAGGCAAGCAACAACAGACCAACAAAAAACCAAGCAGTAAAAGGGGTTAAAGAGTGAAGATGCTAGAACCGAGTAAGAGCATAACCCCTCCCCTGCCATAAAAGATTAATGAGGATAAGGCAATCCATCCTTGTTTAAAACAAACACCAATGAAGATGGAGGTTGATTGACCCAAGTTACATTACACATCTCCATATTACGATGTGACGCTAACCTGTCCACGGCCAAATTGGCTGATCTTAGGATCCAAGACCATCGACAACCCTGGAAAAAGTTCCCTAGCCTTAAAACTTTTGCCAACGTAGGAAATGCTTCCCATTTGCCAAATTCCAATGAAGTTGATAGAGATAAGACAGGCGGGACCAATGTGCCGCCGGAGCAGTCGTACTAGAACCAATCACTAATGGTGGATGAGCCCTATTAGCTTCAAAGAAAATAGGTGCATAATTTGTGACAGCAAGGAGAACCTGGGTATGATTGATGGCTTTTTGATTGAACAAAAAATTGCACCTAGCTTTCCATATATGCCAACAAGTAAAAGCTACACGAGAAAGCAAAAACCTTTGATCATCCTTAGACCCAAACTGTCGCGATGCAATGGAATGAAGCCAATCCGCCCATGAAGTAACCCAATTCTTATCCACTTTATAATTAAGCACCCCACCAAACCATATAGTTTCCACCCATGGGCATAATAACAAGAGGTGTTCAACAGACTCATCATGAAAATTGCAGATTGGACACATCGGTAAGGGAGCAAATTTCCTTTTAAATAAATTCTCCATTGTTGCCAGAGCTCCATGCAATGTTCTCCACATGAAATTACGAAGTTTTGGCAGGGTGTTTAACTTCCAAACAAACTTCCAAATTTGGCCTAGTGAAGAAGTGGAATATGAGGGACGCCCACTGATAAGCTCATATTTATATATATTTTACATCAAATTCACTCGTCTTTTCTTAGTTAGTTCCTTATATTTTTGAGCTATTTACTTTATTTTTGTGTTTTATAGAATTTGTCAAGCAAAGAAAATAAAAATAGAATAAGTGAAATTTTAAGTGTCAAATTCGTCAAAATTGCCTTACCCACTCTATTTGGTTAATAAAAATAAGAAAGTGCTTGATGAGAATAAACATGTCTAATAAGATCATGCAAGAGTTTATTATGGGCACTGCATTTACGTATCTCATATCTGTTTTTGCTAGGAATTTCAAAAAGACGAAAAGGCAGTATTTTATATAGCTACCAGGGAGGCAGCGTGAGTGCAGTACAGAAAACCAAAATAGAAGGCAGAGGAATTAAAAAGGAAGCTGGAAGGCATGGGTGAGGGACAGCTCACGGACAGAAGGAATGAGCTGCCAAGAGGCAGCATGCACATGCGACAGTGGGCAAAAGAAAAAAAACAGTGAGGCCAATCAGAAAGCTGCCACAAGGCAGCGTTTAAAAACAGAAACAGAAAAACAAAAAAAGGGGGGGAGATAAGAGGCTGCCTCTGGGCAGCATGCAAAAAAAGCACCGAAAGGAGTGAGAGGCGCAAGCCTCGAGCGGGAATTAAGAAGGAATAGGCTGCCAGGCGAATCAGGCGGGCTGCGACAAAAACCAAAGCTGCCAGAGCAGTAGGAGCACCGACGCCCAGAGGCCGAGAGGAATGCTGCCTTGGCAGCGTAAGGGGGCAGCTCGCCAGGAAGGCAACTCAACCCACAGTGCAATCAGACAGGGAGCTCACGGTGGTTTTGCACAGCTAAACACAGAAAGCTGGGTTGTGATTTCATTCGGTTTTATCTCTCAAACTTATATTTTATTTCTGTTTTAATTTAAGAATAATGTGTAACTAAATTTATTTTGGCTAGAGGTTAATTCAAAGCCATGGATATATCTGTAATATGAATTGATTACCTTCAGTTGTGATTTCTGAGTTGTGAATTTAATTTGCTTAACTGCTTGATTGATAACTTATTCTTGTATGTCGATTAAGGATGCATACTTAGTTTGCATGCATGAATTTGTTGCTAGAATATAAGGGAATTTCACCTAATCGTTATGAACTTATATTCATGAGTAGTGAAGGTTGCTATCCACAATCGAGTTAAGTAAATTCTTGGCAAGAGTATCATGCTTTTCATAGTTATGAATGCCTCGTCAATGCTTATAGTTTTCACAAAGCTTAATGATCTTTGATTGTATCTCTATTGTGCTTTTCACGTAAGGACTTTTGAAGAATGTTTTGAATTGTTGTATGCGTTTTTCCGTCCAATTCAATAATTTAAGGAAAACTTGAAGATTAAAAAAGTGTTGTTCACCGTTAATCTGGAGTGTTGAGATTTACAATTTATTGAAAGAACAACTGAAAATTGATTTACGTTGCATATGTGTCATGTGTGGAAAAGAATCCTCTAGCTAGTCTGTCACCCATCCATTCACCTTAATTTCATGCTTTTGTCAAATCTGTAACTTATTTAAGTTTAGTTTACTTCTCGTCAAAACCAAACCCCCCCCCCCATATTGTTAAATTGTATTATTTAGTTAGATTTCATTGTTTTGAGTCTTTTAATTCAATTTCCGTCCAAATCAGTCGCTAGTGTCTAGTTCGAGTCAAGTTGGCTGTTTTGAGTTGTTTTGAGTCATTCTAGTGTGTTTTGAGTTATTAGAGTTTTTAGCCTAGTTTTGTGTCCTTGAGTCTTGTTTAATATTTTTAAATCAATTTAGAGTAGATTAGCAATACCTCCTAATCCCCGGCCTAGAACGAGACCCTACTTACATCTATACTACAATTGTCAAAAAGAGGGTTAAATTTGTGTGTTGTTTTACATCGCATCAAATTTTTGGCGCCGTTGCCGGGGATTAGCAACTTTGCTAATCCCTTTATTTTTGTTTGTGTTTGTGTCTTTTACTTTTGATATTTGATTTAGTTTTCTTTCTTTAATTTTAGGTACAAATGGAGCAAGACATGGCATTTGCGACCATTCAAGCTCAATTGGCGCATCTCACTTCTCAATTGACTAATAATGCCGAAAGGGGCACTATGCCAAGTGTCCCTACATTTGATGTGCCCTATGGGCAAGGATATCAAACTCATCAATGTCCTCAATTTTCTGCAAATGAAGATGTTTGGGGATCTCAAGGCCATAGCCAATCAAGGGGCAACATGTTTTCCAACGCTTACAATTCGGATTGGAGAGATTATTCAGATTATATGTGGGATGAACCTCAACAATTTCAACAAGGTGGATATTTGTAGCAAGAGGAGTTCTATTCAAGACCTATGCAGCCACCACAGCCTCCCCCACAACAATTCCAATCGAATTCAAGTATGCCCATGAGTTATAATGAAATTCTTGATGGACTAATCTCCTTGACGCATGGCTCACAAAAAGAAGAACAATTGCAGCCATCGGAGGAGTTCTATCAATGGCCATGTGCATCACCACAGCCTCTACCACAATCTTCCCAACCAATTTCAGGTTCGTCGGTGGATAATGATAATATTATTCAATTAATCACCTCTTTGACACAGGGAGTAGAAAATCAAAACAAGGAGATGCAAGACCGAGTCAAAATAGTGGACGAATTGGAGAAGCAAGTTGGGCAGATTGTGGAGTTCATGGCACAGATTCAAAAACAAAGTGAACTCTCTAATTCAAACATTGCAAATTCAATGGGAGATTTTGAAATCCATGAAGCCATCACTCTGGGAAGTGATATGGAAGATGAAGCTGTCCCAGAACCGTTCAAACATAGCCAGAACGTGGATGAATTGCTGTTGCAAGAAGAAGAGAAGGAGGACGACATGGGCAGTTTAGAAGAATTCTTGCTGCAAGCTCCTCAAGTCCATATGCCATCCAACTCAGGTAATGTTGTTCCAAATTCAATTCATTCTAACATTATTCCACCAAATGTCCCTTTTCCTTGCAGGTTTTTTATTCCAAATATCAAAGAGAGTGAAAAAGACATTGTGGAAGCTCTTAAAAAGGTGCAAAGTGATATCCCAATTCTTGGTGCACCAAAACAAGTTCTCGATGGTGTTGAAATGTTCAAAGAACCTTGCACACCAAGAAGAGGGATTCAAGAGAATGAAGTAGCTGGAGAATATCAAGAATACATCAAAGAGGTTGTGCATGAGATAATTAAGCCCAAAGAAGTTGAGTTTGATGACACGGGACAAGCCACAACCATCATAGTAAATCTGGCCAAGTTCAAAGTCCCTGAAACATTCAAGGACGTGGTGTTTGTCATTGAGTTTGAACGAGCAAGTAAGCCATCTTCTCCAATTTCAATTTTGTTTTCTCTTAACAATCTGATTTTGATGATTCAGGCACCTCTATTAGAACTTAGACCGTTGTCGGATCATTTCAAGTACCACCGTCCATTCAAGGATAAACCCATGCATTTGAATAAAGAAGGGAGGCCTAGGAATTGCCCACAATCAGATTTGCATTCCTAAACCCTTTTCTTTCCTGCATTTATTTTGCCATGTTTAGTTAATTGTGTTGTTTGTTTGATTTGTGTGAGTTTAAATTTAAAACCTTTAGGGCAATATTTAGTTGAAGTGTGGGAGAGGATAAATAAGATTTTGATTTTCGTAGACGTTTTTACATTGATTTTTTTTTTTTTTTTTTTGGAAATGATAACATGCTTGAAAAAAAAAATCAAATACAATACAAATAAAAGCATAAATATTTTACAATGATGTGTAAACTAATAGCATTCATTGCTCATTGGTCAAGTGGTGCCTCAGAAGTCGACGGAGCTCCGGAAAGACGAAGCGCCAGAGTTGGATTCTCCGGAGCCTCAACACTTGGTGCAACTCCAGATGCAAAGGCAACATAAACCTCGGGAGTAACGCCATAAACCTTTGATGATCGCTGTGAATCCGAACGTCCGACTCCTGCAGCTGGTCCAGCTTCCTCTTCATACTTGTTGAGTAACTAGTTGCGAGCATGTGCAACTCCTTATTCTCGTTCCCGAGTCCTATGACCTCTTGCCGAAGACTAGCCACCTCAGCCATCAGAGACTCAACCTGACGAGATCGTGCAAGAAGGCGTTGGCCCATGTTTGAAATTGAGCCTGCACACTGGACGCTGAGAGCCAGAGAGTCCTGAACAGCCAGCTCGTCTGACCACTTGGATAGCATCCTATTGTCTCTTGGAGTAAGAAGATTTCTAGCAACCACTGTAGCGGTTATATCGTTTCTCATCATTGAGTCCCCAACTGTAAAAGGACCATTGGGGGATATGAAGGACGGATGCCAAATGTTGTTCGAAGAAGACAAGTCATCGTCTTCCCCGACATTCAAGTTAAGGCAACGGTCAGAAGGGCAAGACATTTTTAGAAGGTGTTGAGAAAGGAGAGATCGGACTGATCAAGATTAAAGAAGTGCAAGACGGGAGTGTTTACAGGAGGGAACTCAAGTGTGATGTGGAGCAAAATTAGTGCCTCTATAAAAAGAAGAAATTGACGAGGCACTACCCAGAGATCGAAGAGGCGCTACCCAGAGATCGAAGAGGCGTCTGCTCGCAAATCGAAGAGCCGGACTCCTTTCTCAAAAGCCGGACTCTGTTCTCAAAAGAGGCGTTCCTTTGTTAAAAGCCGAACTCCTTTATCAAAAGGCGGGCTTGCTCAGAAACCACGAGTCGATCCACGACTTTTCCAGATGTGTTGTCACTCGTCACATGCAACCTTCAGCTTTGCCGAAATTGCTGGGTAGCTTTGTCAGAAAGCGCGTAATTTTTACTGTTCATCCATCCATCGGCTGCCGACAAGAGTAAGAGAATAGTTCCGGTTGTGAAGAAATGCCTATAAGTATCTACCTTCGCCTTCCATAGCAAAGGCACACTCACTCAACACATCTTCATCTCCGAGAATGTATTCCCAGAGAAACCTCTCGAGTTACTCAGTGTTCTTCATCCCTTGGAGCACCTCAGAAAACAATTCATCAAGAGCAAAAGTATTTCATATCATAAAGGTTAAAAGCAAAAGTATCTCATATCATGCTTTCTCCTCACCTTCATCTGAAGAACACGGAGAAAGAGAGATCCTGATTGCTTACCTAGTCTTGCTCTCGAGTACTCATCTCAGACCCCTCCCAGCCCACTTCAAAAATAAACCTGTGTTGAGGTACTTCTTCAAAAGCAAAAGTATCTCACAAAAGATGAAGGAGGAGTCTCAGTTGCATCCAGATGAAGGCGGAGTCTGAAATGATCCAAGAACTAAAGAAGATGCACATCTGCATGGAGACCTGATTACTTGAAGCAAGTGGAGACAACGTGCTGATTCATCCTCAACTAAGCTAAGGATCATTTGTTTCCGTGTTGTTGCTTTTTGTTTTCTTAATTAGTTTTGTTTTTTTTTAATAAATTAATTTCTTTCGGAAAATTTAAAAATCCAAAAATATTGTCTTGTTTTCCTTATTGTTTTGAATTAGATTTTTATTAGTTTCCCGACCCAATGATATAATTGGATGAAATTTGAACCATGGTGATCAAGAACTTAGTTAACATGTGTTGTGTGAAATTCCTAATTCTCTTGTTAGTATTGTACATGTTTGATCATTCTTGAAAAAACCAAATGCACATAGCCTTGTTGATGTGAAACTAAAGCATGACTTAAAGCTTCATATGCGAATTTAGTGACCATATACATCCTATGTGAGTTTTTGAGCCTATTGAAAGTGTGTGCATTTTTCATACACTCCTATTCTTTCATGTGTGATGAACTTATGTGAGATATATCTCTAGAACTTGCGTAACGATCTTTCGAAATATTTGTCATTGATTGCATGAACTTGAAAATGATAGAGGCAATAGGTTTACCACCATGGGCCAAATAAGCATGTTTTCCCAAAGAAAAATGATATCATTAGATTGCCGATTTGAGCCGTATATGTTGAGCCTTTTATTTCTTATCACCAGATATGTCTACCTTTATACCTCAAACATTTTTTCCTTACCCTTTCCAAGCGAGCTAGTGAGCAATGTGAGATTGTCTTATAAGAAATGTTTGTGAAGAACTTTGAAGGAGTTTGGCAAAAGAATAAGTGTGGGGGTATTTCATGTTTGTATTATTTGAAAAAAAAAATAGAAGAAAAGAAAAAGAAAGATTGTATACAAAGCAAATAAAAAGTTTTTAGAGCTTCAGTTTAAGGGTGTGGTTGGAGCTATTAGAAGAATCGCTGGAAAGCTTGAGTTCTTATAAATCTCAACAAAAGAATTGCTTGCAATGTAGCTTGGAACTTGTGTTTACCTATTCTTTCGTTTCAATACCCCTCTCCCTAAGCCTCATTACATCCAATAAAAGTCCTCTTGATTTAAGTTTTGCAATTATGATTGTGGAGAAGTGATCTTTATTCAAGCTTATGGTAGAACTTTCACATTTGATTCTTTGAGCGAAACACATAAAAAAACTAAACACACGTGTGATTGAGTGTATGTCCCGTGAGAAGGTCGCTAGTTTGCATATGGTGATTTTAAAAATAAAAATAAAAACTTGAAATTGCATTAGCATGGCTATCTCACACACTACACTTCAAGGATGATTTAAAGATTACTGCTAATATTTGAATAAGGAAGATGAACTTGGATTAGCTTGTTTGGTGCTAGCTATGGTTCTTGATGATTTATGTTCTCGAATGAAATTCTATGAGGGTCACTTAGGGGGAAGCTAATGTTTTTCATGTTATTACTTTTTCTTGTTTTCTTTGTTTTGCTCGAGGACTAGCAAAAGCTAAGTGTGAGGGTATTTGATAAGCTCATATTTATATATATTTTACATCAAATTCACTCGTCTTTTCTTAGTTAGTTCCTTATATTTTTGAGCTATTTACTTTATTTTTGTGTTTTATAGATTTTGTCAAGCAAAGAAAATAAAAATAGAATAAGTGAAATTTTAAGTGTCAAATTCGTCAAAATTGCCTTACCCACTCTATTTGGTTAATAAAAATAAGAAAGTGCTTGATGAGAATAAACATGTCTAATAAGATCATGCAAGAGTTTATTATGGGCACTGCATTTACGTATCTCATATCTGTTTTTGCTAGGAATTTCAAAAAGACTAAAAAGTAGTATTTTATATAGCTGCTAGGGAGGCAGCGTGAGTGCAGTACAGAAAACCAAAATAGAAGGCAGAGGAATTAAAAAGGAAGCTGGAAGGCATGGGTGAGGGACAGCTCACGGACAGAAGGAATGAGCTGCCAAGAGGCAGCATGCACATGCGGCGGTGGGCAAAAGAAAAAAACAGCGAGGCCAATCAGGAAGATGCCACAAGGCAGCGTTTATAAACAGAAACAGAAAAACAAAAAAAAGGGGGGAGATAAGAGGCTACCTTTGGGCAGCGTGCAAAAAAAGTACCGAGAGAAGTGAGAGGCGCAAGCCTCGAGCGGGAATTAAGAAGGAATAGGCTGCCCGGCGAATCAGGCAGGCTGCGACAAAAACCAAAGCTGCCAGAGCAGTAGGAGCACCGACGCACAGAGGTCGAGAGGAATGCTGCCTTGGTAGCGTGAAGGGGCAGCTCGCCAGGAAGGCAGCTCAACCCACGGTGCAATCAGACAGGGAGCTCACGGTGGTTTTGCACAGCTAAGCACAAAGAGCTCGGTTGTGATTTCATTTGGTTTTATCTCTCAAACTTATATTTTATTTCTGTTTTAATTTAAGAATAATGTGTAACTAAATTTATTTTGGCTAGAGGTTAATTCAAAGCCATGGATATATTTGTAATATGAATTGATTACCTTCAGTTGTGATTTCTGAGTTGTGAATTTAATTTGCTTAACTGCTTGATTGATAACTTATTCTTGTATGTCGATTAAGGATGCATACTTAGTTTGCATGCATGAATTTGTTGCTAGAATATAAGGGAATTTCACCTAATCGTTATGAACTTATATTCATGAGTAGTGAAGGTTGCTATCCACAATCGAGTTAAGTAAATTCTTGGCAAGAGTATCATGCTTTTCATAGTTATGAATGCCTCGTCAATGCTTATAGTTTTCACAAAGCTTAATGATCTTTGATTGTATCTCTATTGTGCTTTTCACGTAAGGACTTTTGAAGAATGTTTTGAATTGTTGTATGCGTTTTTCCGTCCAATTCAATAATTTAAGGAAAACTTGAAGATTAAAAAAGTGTTGTTCACCGTTAATCTGGAGTGTTGAGATTTACAATTTATTGAAAGAACAACTGAAAATTGATTTACGTTGCATATGTGTCATGTGTGGAAAAGAATCCTCTAGCTAGTCCGTCACCCATCCATTCACCTTAATTTCATGCTTTTGTCAAATCTGTAACTTATTTAAGTTTAGTTTACTTCTCGTCAAAACCAAACCCCCCCCCCCCATTGTTAAATTGTATTATTTAGTTAGATTTCATTGTTTTGAGTCTTTTAATTCAATTTCCGTCCAAATCAGTCGCCAGTGTCTAGTTCGAGTCAAGTTGGCTGTTTTGAGTTGTTTTGAGTCATTCTAGTGTGTTTTGAGTTATTAGAGTTTTTAGCCTAGTTTTGTGTCCTTGAGTCTTGTTTAATATTTTTAAATCAATTTAGAGTAGATTAGCAATCCCTCCTAATCCCCGGCCTAGAACGATACCCTACTTACATCTATACTACAATTGTCAAAAAGAGGGTTAAATTTGTGTGTTGTTTTAAATCGCGTCACCCACCCCTTGGGAAGTAGTGTTGTGACCTAACCCAATGGTACCCGAATTTAACCGAATACAAACCTCTCTTTGTAGATGGCCAGACATGTCTATCATTTCGCCTATGATCCCCAAGCTGCGTCTTCAGAATAGCTTTAGAAACTTAAATTTGTGTATAAAGAAAGAGTGCAGTGCGCACAACACGATACTTATGGCAGACTGGCCCCTAACTTTTCATTTCTCGATGGCCACCTGCTTAAATTTATACCAAACACAATTTCTTTTTGCTTTTTATTTTGGTCTAATATACAAAATTATTCATTACTGTGATTGTGTCGGTGGGAGCTTCATAAATACTGTTTTTTGTTTTTTTTCCGAACATAGATACTTTGTAGATTACCATGCAATCTACTGCTTTATTTTACTGACATTTGGTGATTATGCTCCAAAGCTAAGCTTATTTACATGATGACGACAACGACAAAAGGTCTTATTTCATTAAATGTGGTCGGTTATACGAATTCTAGAATACTATTATACTCAGTTTAATTTGCACTAAAGTTTTTCATAATCTCCAAATACTTCATTTCTTTAATTAAAATCTCTTTCCAAGTTTTCTTAAATTTTTATTTATCCCTTTTGACTTGTACCTTCGACTCAAACTCGCATGTTAAAGAAATTAATAAACCTTCATTACTTAGTCTGGTTGATCGCAAAAACATTTCTTAATTTATATTTGTTTTATAATCCAATACATATATAGCGGTTAGCACTTACGTGCTTCTTTAAGCAGTAACTAATACATAAAGATCTGGACTAAACCAAATTAATTAACTAAAACAGTATATTATCCTCCATATACACAAATTTAAATTAATTTAGTACATGAAACCAGTGGCGGATTTAGAATTTTAACATAGGATGATCCTAATATAAAAAAATCTATATCAATTGATGAAACTAAAAAATATGTATGAACTAACACTGTAACACAATCTTCAACAAAACAAAACCCTAACACAATCCAAGTAATATCAAAAAATCATAACGAATCAACAATAAATATGTATGAACTAACACTAAAATAGATATGAAAAAATTCTAAGAATTTAACAAGAAATAAGGTTGATGTTGTTCAACAATCCTAAGAAAAAAATATTAAAATAGATATGAAAAACTCTAAGCATCAAGTTCGGCCCCTTTGTTTTTAGTTAGTGTTGTTTAAAATTAAAAATAAAACTAAAACTAAAAATCCTAACAAATCAATTAACACTAAAAAGTAAGAACTTAACGCTAAATTAAACTTACAGAAAATTTATACTTGATGCTGATGGGTGGGGCTTGCTTGGGAAGCGTGAGGAACAGAAGGCAAGGAGACAAGTGTTGATGATGTCCTTCGGCTAGCTTAGGAAGCGTGAGAGGCAGACAATTAGGTTATAGAAATTGGTAGTGGGCTCCAGGTTTGGTGTCTCCTAAATTGTGTCTCATTTGTGTCTCCTTACTAATATGTTGACACATGTCCTCTAACTTAACTTAAAACTTAACTCTGTTAACTTTATTTATTTAACATTTAAATTTAAAAAAAAATCTAAAATAATATAAAAAAAACTGTTGGGTTCACGAGGTGAGCAAACCCAAATAGGATTCTTCACCTTCTCTGTTCAAGCTTTCTGGTAGAACTCGATGATGGCGCGCAACTTCTTGCTGGCAGGCGGAGGAATCACCAGATAGAAATCGGTCTCAGATTAAAGTAGGAAATTAACTGTCATCTATCTCTACACTCTCGAGATAAAGAAATGGATGTGGTGTTGCCTCTCCCTGGAGCTACTGCCTCCGCCGCCTCTAGATCTTATTCCAGGCATGTGCGACACGTGGTCAAAGATTGTTAGTCAGCAGGGGACGTCCAGGAAATTAGGGTGTGCACCAACCTCACTTGCCACAGACAAGGTTCGATGAAAATCCTTGAGACCCTCACCGCTCTCGCCTCTCCTAACGTCTCCGTCAAATCCTACGGCTGCTTGGGCCGCTGTGGGGCAGGTACTCTCTAGCTAGCTCTCACTATTCTCAGTTACATATTTAAATTAAAATATTAACAAGTGAGTTAATTTTTTTTTGAGGAACAAGTGAGTTAATTTAATTAAACACAATTAGCATATTGTTGCATGCAGGCTATAGAATTAAGACCAATTGGGGGTGTTCAGATCATGTATCAAGAGAGGTCCCTTGCAAGATTAGCATCTGGCAATTGTTCCGGGGTTCTTGAAGATGCCGCTCAAGCTTTGGCTTTGCATCATCTCTATCCTGAGGTGCATGCTTGGTCTCATATGAAAAGCCATATTTGAAATAGAATTCTTCACTTTCTTTCCGTGGGTTTTGAGTTGCCAAGGTGAACAAGGATTAATGAAGACAAAAATGATTCTAGGAGTTAAAAGATTAATGAAGACAAAAACAATTCGAAGCAGTGAGACTACTGCTTACTGGGTAAAGAGTTGAGTGGGCAAACTAAGGGCTTCAGTAATTATCGATTGTGTGTATATTGTTGATGCTATTCTCGTGCAGCACATACAAAGCTCCATTTTTCATTATATACAAAACTAGAACTGTAGTGTTTTGTATTTCAGTTTGAGGCGAGTGAGATTGTAACAAATATGAAATTGTCTTTCATAGTTGATGTAACAAAAGGCATAAAGGCAGCTACTGACATCTTTCAGGGGTCTTTGCTTTGTTTTTTTTGTGAGCTTTAATGTAGCTGCATTTGTCAAGACTAATAGGAAGGGATCATTTCCCTCTTTCCTTTTTATTTTGAACTTTGAATCTTACTGTTAAACCTATGTGAATGTGATGTTTTCTTTCCTCCTTCTTTCTCCATTTTCCAGTCTCTATTATAGCTCTTTGGAACTTTTGCTCCAAAATGTGATCTCCTTCGCAAGCTATCATGCATTTTTAAAGCATCAGTCTTCTCTCTTTTCTTTTTTATTTTTTATTTTTTTTGTACTCAACACTATATATGTCCTTTAAATGCACGAACTGATTTATGGCTAAATGAAAGCTCTTGAAGGTGTTTGGTGTCAAACGAATTTCACTCTAAAAACAAAGTAAAATTCATTCTTTTCAATCAAACTATTTTATGAGTCATTAACAAATCAGAAGAACTGATAGTCACTACTTTTCAAACATCAAACTAAATAAAATGGATCTTTAATAAAAAGTATTAACTGAAGCTTTAGTCCCAAAAACAGAGTGAATTCCTTGAGCGCTTTTCTCATAGCATCTTGCACTTTCATATCATTGTCGTGTCTTTGTGGTGCTTGTCATTTGAGAGCTTATCAAAGCCTAATCCTTCGTTGTTGGTAATTGTGTTTGCGCCTATATGCATATATAATGACATAAAATTAGTCCTTCAAGAAAGAAATTATAAATGAAAAAAGAAGAAAGTATTAACCAATTACTAAAGAGTTACCTGCAATAAATTAACCATGCTAGTTGGACCTTGCGGATAACTGCTTGTAGGATTTTGGATCCCTAAATAGTATTGCTAGTATACATATAAACAGAAGTGCAAAAAAAATATGCTTATAAGTAAACAATATATTTAAGAAAATAAGTGCAAGATTGTAGAAGTATGCATGTATAAGTGAACTTATATACCTGTGAAAAATCATATGGCTGCCCAAAATGCATATGCCCAGGCATTAGATTGGGTTGACTAACCTAAATTTGTAAAACCGTCCAAAATTAGATGGAAGTCATCACTAAATGAAAGTAAAATAAATGTTCAAAACCATAAGTTTCAATGAATCCACAAATCATAAGGCTACATACCGATTGCAATATGGGAGTATGAGGTACATGTGTTTGTATAGAACCGGTAACGGAGTCCACAGTTGAGTATTTTAGTTCCTTATTTCGAGGCTTTTTCTTTTTTGTGGTCTTTTCTAAAGCATTTCTTGGCCTCTTAGAACTTCCAGCAACTTTTTCCTTAGTTTTGATTCCTTTAACTTGAATGACATTATCATCAATGCGTATAGTCTCGCTGAGCTCAGATGCACTCACTTGAGTTGATTGTTGAGTTGCTTTCTCCTTCAAACATGCATCAACCTCTCCCAATGTCTTGTTCAATCTTGATATAGAAATTTCATATGCTTCTGGCGACTCTGCTGCTCGTGTTGCTAATTGAATATACAATCGACATAGCTCTTTATAACGCTTTACAATGTTGGCCTTTGGGTCATCTTTACTTGAGATGTTGAGAGTAACTCTTGCACTCCTAGACTTGATATTTTTTGTCCATCTCTCCAAGACGTACTGAGTTGGAATACTTGTAATGTTTCTTGTAGAAAGAACCTTTAAAGCATGTGCACACAAGATTCCTGCAAAATCATACTTCTTACAACTACATAAAACAATATTGTTTGTCGAGTCAAATGTGACTGTATGGTGCCAATTCTTCCTATGGAGGATGACTTCATATTTGCTGACGCTTCCAATCTCACCATTGAAGATCAAGACACAATCATGAGCTTTGCATAATTCGTTTTGAAACCATTTAAGCATTGCAGGTGTATAAATACCTGCTGTATGCTTTAATATTTCTACTGGAAATGACAATGCAGGGGAACTTTGACTTGCTTTAAATTCAGCTCTCAACTCTTGATACCGACGATCGTCAACCAACCTTTCAAAATGTTTAACAAATCGTAGCAAATCATATTTGTAGTTGACATACTTCTTGATAGCACTATTCATACTTTCACTGCGATGAGTAGTAGTAATATCAGCACAAAAAGTTTGTCGCCCATAAACTAATGCCCATTTCTCTTTTATGGCAAACAATCGATTCAACTAATCATCATCTGTAAGATTATATTTCTGCAGCATGTTATTCCAAGCATTTAGAAAATCATCTTCGTCTTCATGGTCGTATATGCAACTACTAAACTCCTTGGCAAAATCATTAAAATTCTCAAAAACACTTTTAAGTTGCTTGGCTGCATTTTGATATATGTGCCAGATGCATAAACGATGACATGTTTGTGGCCACTTCTCAAACAATGCTTTGGCCATTGCTGCATCTTGATCAGTTAGAATAGTTTTTGGTTTTTTTCCAAACATAGCCTTGACAAAAGTATCAAATAACCAACTGAATGTTGCAGCGGTCTCCGCATACAATAATGCAGCACCAAATACAACAGTTTGTTTATGATTGTTGACACCAACAAACATCGCAAAAGGCATTCCTTCTTTATTTTTTCTATATGTGGTATCAAAACATACAACATCACCAAAATAATCATAATCCACCATCATCCTTGAATTAGCCCAGAAGATATTAGTAATCAAATCATCTTCATCCACTTGTATAGCATAAAAGAAATTAGGATCATTCAACTGCATTTTTTGTAAATATTCCAACACTCCGCCTGTGTCACCTAACTTCATCTCTCTTGTTCGCTTGGAACGCAAATAGTTCTTATAGTCATCATAAATGAATCCAAGATTTTGATGACCACCAGCTTGTCTACTCATAAATTCGACACTTTCTCTTGGAGCAATTCCTGAACTATCAGCCATATCAGCTTCAACTTTTTGTGCAAGAGACATGTTCCTATGCGTCCTAAAAAAATGAGTCTTACTAGGACTTGATGTTGGATGTGTATGCTTAGGAATAAATTTAATAACCTTATAGTTCTTTGCCGATCAACCACAGCTGATTTGCATCCCTGCTTGACATCCAAATCTTGTTTCAGTGCGATGAGATTCAACATTGGGATCACACTTTCTTTTTTGACGATGCCCTTCCGAAGAGCAAACAAAAAGTCTATCCATCAACTTGCCATCCTCATTTTTATGAGCGAACACTAAAGCCAACGGTATAAGCATATGCATTGTAAAATTCAAAGGCATCTTCTTCTGTCTCAAACTCCATGCCTAATACTGGAACTAATTGTTTCAGGACATCAGTTTTTTCCAAATCCACTGTTTCATTGCTTTCACAGTCTATAACAGAATTCAAGTCAATACTTGTTTCATAATTCAGAAGTGGCTTTTCAAATGCTTTTGTTCCATTGGCTTCACTGGGATTATCTTCTCCGTCCATGTCCTTAAGGAAAAATGAAAAATACAATATATATGAGTCAAATTTATATATGAATATTTTTTACAAGAGTCAAATTTATAAATGGTTCAATAAGTGAATATACATATAATATATATATATATGTATACACACACATACATATATGTATACACACACATACCTGATTCATAGCATAGACACACATACATGTAGATTCATAGCATGAAGTTCTTTGATCACCTTTCTCTTGGGAATTGTTTATTAATCTCACTTTCCAATTCCAACACTAGCAGATTAACCTATGCTTGGACCGATTTCTATCTAGTGATTCCTCCGCCTGCCAGCAAGAAGTTGCGCGCCATCATCGAGTTCTACCAGAAAGCTTGAACAGAGAAGGTGAAGAATCCTATTTGGGTTTGCTCACCTCGTGAACCCAACAGTTTTTTTTTTTTTAGATTTTTTTTTAAATTCAAATGTTAAATAAATAAAGTTAACAGAGTTAAGTTTTAAGTTAAGTTAGAGGACATGTGTCAACATATTAGTAAGGAGACACAAATGAGACACAATTTAGGGGACACCAAACTTGGAGCCTTGGTAGTGTGAATGATTGAAAGCAATCTGACTAATGAATGGACTTTTATAAAATATTAAATGGTTTGGACTTTTATTAAATATATAAATTGGTAGTGTGTGTGAGTGCTCTATCACGTGAGTTTTTAAATTTTTTTTAATGACTTAGCTCAAAACGACGTCGTTTTGGCCAAATCATTTAAGAATAAAATTAGCTTTCTTCTTCCTCTTCCTATTTTGCACAGAGTACAGCAGCCATGGCTGCTGTTCTTCTCTCACTGCCCAGATTTGGGTGGTCCTTAAAGGTCCATACAACCATTTATCCAAGGTTTGGGGTGGTCCTGGGACCACCTTGGTTCCTTATTGGATCCGCCCTTTCATGAAACAAATTAGACCAATAAAAAGAATGGAAGATGATTCTCTCCCCTCCTAATCTTTATCTCCTTCATTCTCCTTCTATTTGAACAGTTACGGTTTAGCCACATCAATATCTTATATTGATTTTTTTTATAGAGACAATATGACAAAAAACAATATGTGAGAGGAGAGGAGGAAAGATGATGAGAATAAGAGGAGAAAGAATCCTATTTCAAAAAGAATTGTTGGTTTTGAACTTTTGATTGGATCATAAGAGCAAGTCCACCCCTAAGACTAGGTGCCAGCACTCAGCCCATTTATCCACTCAAATGAACAATAACAGACTCCCATGAACAGTAATAGGCCACTGCATCTCCATCCCTAAAAAAATGCGCTGGCGTCCAACCCATTTTTAATTTTTTAAATTTTTTTGTAAAAGAATAAAAAAATAAAATAGTTTTAATTTCGGATAGGATTTTTAACTAATCTTGTCACGCCACATGTCATTACCCGAACGTACTATTTGTGAATAGATTTCCGCTAAGATTTTCAACCAATTTCGACGCGCCACGTGTCACATCCGATTTACAATAATTTAGCCAACATTTCGATAAGATTTTCAACCAACCGCGTAATGACACGTGTCATTATCCAAAACGTACTATTTTGTGGATAGATTTTTGATAAGATTTCCAACCAATCTCGATGCGCCACGTGTCACTTCCGGATTACAATAATTTAGCCAAGATTTCGATAAGATTTTCTGTCAATCACGTAGTGCCATGTGGGTCAATCACGTAGTGCCACGTGGCATTGTCCAGAACCTTATCCTTGTTTTTTTTGTCCATATAAACCCTACATCTCTACATCCATCCTCACACCAAGCTCAATCCTTCTTTTTAGCTCAGAATCATTGTTCATCGTTTTCAAATCTTGAGTTCTTATTACAATGTCTTCTTCAAGGATAGTGTATAAACAGTTGCAGGAGCAACAAAAAAGGTTGTTGGCACAACAGGCAGAATTGGCCAATTTCGAGGAAAATGGAGGTGGAGATAAGGCTTTCTTCATAGAAGATGATGAGGATGATCACCATAGAAGGCAGAAGGCTTCACATTCCCGCCGTGTCATAGAAGTCGTGGGGCAGATAGCCAAACCCAGACGTGCTGCAAACCTCGATAGAAAAAGGGAAATACGAGGTAAAGATCTCTTAGAAGATTATTTTATTCCGAACAGCATATTCCCTGATCATATTTTTAGACGTCGTTTTAGAATGCAACGAGGTTTATTCGACAAAATCATGAGTGCTATTTGCAACCATGATCCATACTTTGTGCAAAAAGAGGATGCTTTTCATGTTCTAGGTCTTCTTCCCGAGCAAAAAATTACGGCTGCCTTGCGAATGCTTGCATATGGAGCATCTGCAGATCAAGTGGATGAGATCGCGAGGATGGGAAGAACAACTGTTCTAGAGTCCCTGATGCGTGTTTGCTCTGCAATTAAAGCCCTCTACACCAATGAGTACCTTCAGACACCCACACCAAGGGACATGCGAAGGCTTCTGAGGAAGGGTGAGATGCGAGGCTTCCCTGGCATGATTGGAAGCATCGATTGCATGCACTGGATTTGGAAAAACTGTCCAAGTGCGTGGCAAGGAGCTTATGGCGACAGAAAATGAGCCAAAAACATCATTTTGGAAGCGGTGGCTTCATTTGATACCTGGATTTGGCATGCTTTTTTTGGTGTTCCTGGAGCTTAGAATGACCTAAATGTCTTTACCTAATCCCCAGTGTTCGAAGACCTGCTGCAAGGAAAATCACCGAAATGCACATATTGGGTTAATGGTACCCAATATGAAGGATCATACTACCTTGCAGATGGCATTTACCCAAGGTGGGATACATTTGTCAAAACAATGCCGCATCCACATACTGAAAAAGAAAAACACTTTGCAAAATGTCAAGAAGGTTGTAGGAAAGATGTCGAGCGTTGTTTTGGTATCTTGCAAGCTCGTTGGGCGATTGTTAGGTCTACAGCTAGAATGTTAGATGTCACTTGTATTATTCTCCACAACATGATTGTTGAAGATGAATATGATTATGATGCCGTCGATGAATATGAGCCAGATCTGATGAACAACTCACAAACACGTATCTACTGTGCTCATGACAATACCGAAGATCTCGTGCAACACAAGCCGTTGGAACGGGATGGACGTTACAATGAATTGATCGTTCAGCGGTACACTCACTTGCAAGAGCCATACTGGCACGTAACCCGCCAGAATGACTTGATTGAGCACCAGTGGGGATTGCAAGGAGGTGAAGATAATTAAAATGAGGCTTGTGGTTGAAGAATATAGTGTGTTTTTTTTTAAGTTTATGTAATTCTATGTAGTATGTTTTGTTTTTAAGTTTATATGGTGAGTTTATGTAATCTTATTTCATGTGTTTAACTAAAGTACAAAAATAAATAAATAATCACATTGAAATTGCATAATAAATTAAATAAAAATTAATAAAGTTCTAACAATAAATAAGAAATAACATAAGAAATTAAATAAAGTTCAAAAGAAAAAAATAAAAAACATAAAAATTACATAAGAATTTAAATAAAGTACTACAAATAAATACGAAATTATACAAAGTCATTGGAGCTAGGATATGTGGTGCTAGGATCTTGGTTGCTATGATTTGTATAGCTAGAACCCCCTTGATTTATTTCTGCATCTCTTGCACGCCTCCTTCGCATGACATCTCTTTTTTCTGAGCTCCAAAAATATTTTGAATTCGGAGACATTCCTATTAAAGACTTGCTCATAGTGTCACAATCTGCTTGAGCCATCCTTTCTTCTCTAAGCATTTCATTTTCTCGATGAAGTGCTTCTCTAACCAGCTCATTCTCTCGATTAACTATTTCTCTGTCTCTCTGCCACTGCATCACGAACCTCAGTAGCTGCTAGTAGTGCTGCCATTGCAGCATTTTTTTCCTCATCTCTAGCCTTTTCCCGTGCCATGGTAAGTTCACCTTGGCGAGCAAGTTCTCCATATATTTAGTTTAGTCATTTCTGGAAGAACTACCTTTTTTCTTTGATGCCTTTTTACCTTGAGGCCTGAGGGAATGACGAGTCAGTTGGGTCTCGGGCACTTGTTCAGGCGTCCCTTCCGTGTCTTCAAATGTGTCGGCTTTTTGTTCGGTCGTGTTGGTTCTGGCGAACTATGTATACCCACGCTGTGCATGACAACTTCTGGACCGGTTGGAACAATTTTGTATTTAGGGCAATCTTTGACAACTTCCCAACATTCCCATTTGTTGAATGATTGGTTATGGTTCTTTGAATTGTAGTACGCTTTGAATGATTGGTTATGGTTCTTTGAATTGTAGTACGTTTGAGCTTGTAGTGTCTATAAAAATGACATAACAAAGTACATACAAATTACATAAGAAATTAAATAAATTAAAATATTGATGCGGGTGGAATGCATAAAAATGACATAAGAAATTACATACAAATTACATAAGAAATTAAATAAATTAAAATATTGATGCAGGTGGAATGCATAAAAATGACATAACAAATTAAATAAAAATGACATAAGAAATTACATACAAATTACATAAGAAATTAAATAAATTAAAATATTGATGCGGGTGGAATGCATATAAATTACATAAAAATGACATAACAAATTAAATAAAAATGACATAAGAAATTAAATAAATTAAAATATTGATGCAGGTGGAATGCATAAAAATGACATAACAAATTAAATAAAAATGACATAAGAAATTACATAAGAAATTAAATAAATTAAAATATTGATGCGGGTGGAATGCATATAAATTACATAAAAATGACATAACAAATTAAATAAAAATGACATAAGAAATTAAATAAATTAAAATATTGATGCGGGTGGAATGCATATAAATTACATAAAAATAACATAACAAATTAAATAAAAGTATTGTTACCTGATCCGCTAAACTCGTCCCACTACGCAGGAGATGCCGTTTTTCCAACAAGTAAATGATGCGTTGAGTTTTTTCCAACGACCTTGAAGACCTTGACTAGTTCTGGAGTCTTTTCCATGTACATCGCAAAACGCTTTCGTAATTTTACTCCACATTTCTCGCTTATCCATCTCATTACTCGTAAGTGGGTCGTGAGTAGTGCGAACCCAACTTTCACACAACGTAAGATCTTCAACGAGCGTCCACGAAGAAATTTTGAAATATTGAAACATTGAAATGTTGAAATGTGGTGTAAGGTTGAAGATGAGGGTTAGGTAGAGAAAGTGTAGAAATATTGAAATATTGAAATGTGGTGTTAGGTTGAAGATGAGGATTAGGTATTTATAGAAAAAAAATTAAATTTTTCTGTATTTTTTTAAAAAAAATCCGTATTTTTATATTTTTAAATTAATTTTAATGTAGTTAATTAATCTGGACCATTGGATTTGAAAAATATTCAAATCCAAGAGCCAAAATCTTGCCATGTGGCCAACGGTCATAAATCTGACCGTTGGGCCTTTTTTTTTAGGAAAAAACGTGGACCGTTGATGTTTGATCGGACGGTCCATTTTAAAAGTGAAATTTAAAATTTTTTTACCATTGGAAATCCAACGGTCTATAAAAAATAGCCGTTGGAAATCCAACGGCAGATAATTTGCCACGTCACCCCTACCGGGTGGCATTTGAGTGCGCTTGCGGGCCAGGGCCCGCCACCTATTTCCTGTCGGCTACTCGCCGGTTTAGCCGCATGAATGCCACGCGCCAGGCCACTTGCCCGGCTTCTTGGTCAGTCAATTTCAGACTGGCCCAGAGACCAGCTTGGGCTGGGTGCTAGCCTCTTTTGTGGGCTGGAGGGGATGGACAGGGTCCCAGGGGGTTTTTGTGCTGGGTGCTGGGCAAAGTCCACTCCAGTGGACTTGCTCTAACACTAGGCATTATATAACATAGTTACATTAATTAAAGCATAAATGGCACATCCGATAGTGGGGATAGGTTGCAATGATTCAACTTAGCGAAGCGTACGAAATAGACATTTCCTTTCTATATTATTGAAGTAGGGAACACAAAAATAAACCAGAAATCAAACAAAAGTAAACATAACTAGAATAACTTATCTATAATGAGTTTATCATTATTTAGTGTTTTAATTTAATAATATATTTTAACGTAAAAAAAATTTACATAACAATACATTATTAGACCGAAATATCACATTATGATGAATCCCTTAGCGTAATCATTCTCATGTGTGAAATAGCACACTCATTTTTACTTCTCACACACCCCTGTTAATTTCTGTCCGTTAGATCCTCTTCAATTCATCCAATTCGACGGCCGAAATCTAAAAAAGTGTGAGATAAGTAAAAAAGGGTGCGTGAATATCACACCCCTCTAAAAATCTAATTGTCTTCTCCTCATAAGAGTATTTTTGTTTCTAGACATACGAGAAATGGTAAGAGAACCCTCTTCTATCTCATCATATTTATAATAGGGGTGTGCTATCCACACACCCATTTTTACTTCTCACACACCCTTATTAATTTCTGTCCGTTAGATTTTCTTCAATTCATCTGATCCGACGGCCGAAATTCAAAAAAGTGTGAGAGAAGTAAAAAATGTGTGTGGATATCACACCCCTTATAATATTAACACGAAAGTTACTTTTAAGTTGAGAAGTGTTTGAAAATTTTATAGGGATGTGGAATAAGGTAAGTGGGTAACCTTTTTACTTTAGTAATTTTGAAATCTGCGTCAACGTGCCCAACTAGCTAGGTGTCGGTAGGTACTTTTATAAGTATTTTATTAACTAAAAAAAAGATCGAATATTGACATCACAAAAGACCAACATGTTTCCATCCGTAAAGAGCATTTTTAGTACGTTTTTCAACAGACTCCTATGCAAAACATTTGAACAAAAATCTTGGAATCTACTCGTCAAAATCTACAAATTAAGAAATGCCATTTTAAAAAACTTGCTAGCTTGCTTACAATTTGTTAATGCATCTTCTGCAATAAAACAATGTTAATTACTCAATTTCGCTACTCCTTTTAGAAAGTTTTCCGAGACCCGAGATTTTTAGATTTTTTTATTCTTTTAATACAATCAATGTAGAATGAGAATTTAATCATAAAATCTCAAATATAGCGTAAAGTTAAACATTTTTTAACTAACTAAACTATAAAACCGTACTCAGTAGAGATAAATTATTTATTGTGACGGGAATATGCGTGGTACATCAACGTATTTTTATATAAATTATGAGAAATTATATTTTTTAAGTTATAAATTTTTTAGCACACATATTCTATCATTGATATAGTGACATATAGAATTAAAAGCAAAAAGAAAGTAAAAATCAGATCAGTTATATGAATTATACCACACATATTCTACAATTAGTTTTTTAACACACATATTCTATCATTGATATAGGTGATACTCTGTGTTCTAATCACACTGAAAAATCTTTTATATGAAGACCCTAGAATTAAAAGCAAAAACAAAGTAAAAATCAGATCTCACGTGCTATTGTATGAAAAAAAAAAATGCTAGGTTCTCTCACTTAATCAATGCCTGGCCCTTGGGGCCAAGTAAATTCCACTAACATTGCAACATAATAATTGAGTCAACAAAATATGAATAATAATTTCAAATTGTGGACAACCTATCTCAGTCCCTGTGGTAGATAACTTATAAGAGTGAAGCTTTAGCTGTCAGATCATAGCAATGGATGTTTCAAATCAGATCACCATCCAGGAAGAAGCAGCTGCTACAAGTTTTATGGATCTTGACGTGTACAATGCGGCCAAAGCCGGCGATGTGCACGTCCTTTGGAAGCACAGAGACCACCTTGACCAAATTTTGACTCCAACCAAGAACACAGTCCTCCATGTTTACATAGCATGCTCAACGTTGACTGAATCTGACTCCGAAGAAGCACTACTACTAGTAACGAAGTCAGCTAATGTCGTTCAGAAGATTGTTGAAATGTGTCCGCCGTTACTGTTCCAGCCCAACGACGGCGGTGACACAGCATTGCACGTCGCGGCGAGGCAGGGCTGTACTCGTGTGGTTCAAGTTCTTCTTAAGCAGGCTGCGAAAAGAGATTGCGGCCCCGTGGGGAAGCTGATGGGGGCAACCAACAAAGTGAAGGACACGGCGTTGCACGAGGCAGTGCGGTTTAACCACCGTGGTGTGGTGGAGGTGTTGACTCGAGAAGATCCTGAGGTTTTGTACTCTGCTAACGTAGACGGCGATACGCCGCTCTACTTGGCTGCAGAGAGGGGATATTGTGCTGTGGTTTTCGAAATGCTTGGGACTTGTAAATGTTTAGCTTATGGAGGCCGCAACGGTAGAACGGCTTTGCACGCGGCTGTGATCTGCAACGATGAAGGTACGTATATAATTAATTCACATATTATTTTTCATTTACCTTTGGTTTAATTTTTCATTTCTCAAGCTTGAAATCGATTAGGATCCATTTTTACTCAATGTGGGATACTAATTACAATTAGTTAGTTATTAGTTATATATATTCGGACGAAAAAAATCATTATTAGCATGTCATGGACATGCTTAATCCGAGAAAAGAACTTTATTCGGACGAAAAAAGCATTATTAAGTCATGCTCAATTTGAGAAAAAACTTTAATTCACATGTTGTGCTCTAATTGATTCTTAACTCCCGTTCTCTCGTTGCGAAGTCAGTATAAGTTTTCTCGGTTCAACTACCTAAGTAGTTTTCTCTAAACTGTAATGTTATCTGTAAAAAAACCTCTGTTTTATTTATCTTAATTTGTTATTTGTATTCTTTTTTGCTTTAGAAATGACGAGAGAATTACTAAAGTACACTGCAAAAATGGCTCTCACCAAAGCAGTAGATGGCCAAGGATGGACACCTCTTCACTTCGCTGCACTCTTCGGCCACCCTTCCATTGCGAAACAACTGCTAGAATCCGATAGATCGGCTGCGTACATTGGTGACAAAGAGTTCAAGCAGACACCCCTCCACATTGCAGCCTTTGAAGGGCATGAAGGTGTAATGAGAGAGCTTGTTTTGCATTGCCCCGATTGTTGTGAACTGGTTGACTATAAAGGCCGGAATGTTCTTCACTACGCCGTTAAGTGGTGTCAAAGTCCAGTTGTACAGGATTTTGTTCTGAAGGATCCATGGGTTAGCAACACCTTGTTAAATGGAAAGGATGCTAATGGGAACACACCGCTCCATCTACTCGCTCTTTCTCCGCTATGCACGTCTGATCGTTTTGTAGGTGATGGTAGAGTTGATAAGATGGCATTCAGTAAGGCAAACCTAAATGCTTTAGATATTGTTCTGGCCGATGAAACTCTTCCACCAACACTCAAGGTATGGTTGTTGCACTTGCAATTACATGTGAGAGTCGCTTATCCTTAACTATTGGTCACAATTCGGCACATGTATCCAACTATCTCATTAAAACTACAAAAAGAAACGTTTATGCAAACATGTTGAGATCTTATTTGTCTGCAAGGATTTTCCCTACGTATGTGGTCAAACTGAAAATTAGGCATCTTTCTTCTTTGTGTTGCAGAGTGCCGATGGAGGCATTTTGGGAAGGGATGGGGCTAGACCAGCTTGTCATCGAATTGTATGCGGTGAAGAGAGTGTATGCCAAAAATTCTATCCTTTTAGAAAAATTGAAATCGAGCAATTTGAAGAAAACAAAGGTGGTAGCAGAAGTACAACATTCAATCTATTCGAATGTGGCCAAGACACAGATGTAATATTGAAGCAAGTCAAAGAAGCCCATCTAGTAATGGCTACACTGATTGCAACTGCAACCTTGGCAGCAGGTTTCGTCATGCCCGGTGGTTGTTACCAAAATGAAAAAGGACCACCAAGCCAAGATTGTGCAGTTCTAACGAGACGTACAGCTTACCAAGCTTTTGTTGTATTGGATGCACTGGCCTTGTTTATGTCCACTTTTTCTGTCTTGATGCACTTTTATTTGTCTAGGCCGGACGCGATTGTTTGGGCTTTATCTTCTACCATGACCGCCTTGATTTTCACGGTGACTGCATTCATTACCGGCACATATGCAGTATCAGGTCATTCTCCAGGACTCGCCATCGCTGCTTGTGTGCTTGGCTTCTGGTACTTTTCCGCAGCTCTTTTCATGCTTGGTCGTCCATCTACCAAAGCATTTCGGCGGCATTTTTTTCCAGTTGCCACCGCAGCTTAGTTGAATCAAAATTCTCTACTTGCCTTGTTTTTACTTGATTTGATTTCTAATCTAATATATGCCTTGTATGTACAAATTCAAATTAAGTTAACTTGTACGTACGTCTGACTCGACAACACAACTGCTCGCCAACCGAACTAAACCCGTCACCTCTCTTAATTAGCTCACCATCTTCAAACCATTAACCACATTAGGAATCTCTTTCTTCCAAAACTACTTTTCTGGCTTCAGGATGTGTTTGGGCCCAAAATAGCACTTTGGGCCGAGGGAAGATTTTCTCGGCCTAAAAGAGGGTTTACGTGGAACCCTAAGAACTAGGTAAGCCTAGGACGACAACTTTTCCTTAATTTAGGGTAAAAAACATGCCCTAAAACAAGGAAAAGAGAAAGCAAGAAAAGAGAAAGAAAATGGCTTCTTCACGTGACCCAACAAGAGAGGATTCAGATCTTATAAATACAGAAGCAGTGGCAACAAAGAAGAGGCATCAAAAATCAAACACAACACACAAATCTGCCCTGCGCAAACCCTCTCAACACCTTTGAGAATTTTTACTTTCTTTTTCGCCTTCATATCTTCAGTTTGGATAAACAGCACTGTGAAGGCAACCGGTAAACACCTTCAGTTTGGATAAACAGCACTGTTGCCGTAGACCCAGCCATCCGTGAAGCACCTTCAGTTTGGATAAACAGCACTGCGACAAGGTCGATTGGTTATTTATCCTAGTCTCGGCCGACGAAGGAGTCTTGAATCCCCGTCGACAGAGGTCATCTCACCAGCCGGCCCGGCAAAGTGAGGTGTTACTAATACCAAAGCTCGGTGCCTCGACGCCGAGTCGCTTTACGAGTACGTACTCACAAGAGGATTTCATAACTCAACACCGAGACGGCCGAACCACGTCTGTGGTCGAGGCCTTCGTCAGTTTTGAGTACCTCTGCACTTATATTCTAGTGTCGATTCGGCGTGGTCTCACCTTCATCAATACGGTGACCGTGGCCGAATTGGACGACCACAATTTGTGAATTTTGTAATTGGCAGCCTTGTCTTCAGGCTCTAGAACCTAAAGGCCGAGACACGTTCCTTTCTCGGCCGCAATCGCAAGATACAGAAGTTGGCCGCGCGCATCCATACCACATCAAGACATTTTACTTCTCGGCCGACGAGTTGGCACGCCCCGCACACATTTGAAGGACAACAGTTAGTCTACTATTTACTCGGCCTGCGCGCCACGTGGGCTCGGTGACATTTGTAGCCAACATTTTGGCACGCCCAGTGGGACCCAGTGCTAAAACTACAAAGTTCATGCCCGTCGAGACTCGATCGCTCAAGAAAAGAGTAGGGATGGGAAAATCTAACACCACTCCAGTAGTCCGCAATACAGGATCCGAAAGCTCGTCACAAGCGGAAGTCCACGACGCCGCAACGCCTCACTCACACCGAGAAAGAGAAGTCACTCTCGGTGAGCCACCTCATCACACTGGAGTTTTCACAAAGGTTACAAAAGACAATCTGGTCGAGGGGATTGTGGAAGATTGTGATGAGGATGGAGGCGATGCTACGGACCCACCGTCCCGGTCGTTTTTCAAGAGACGATTGGACGAACAAGCTCGGAAGTTCGAACAAACCGTCGGCCGAGACGTACAGTCGGTACTAGACGAGGTACGACAACAAAGTACCATGCAGACCAAGTTGTACGAATACTTGGTACACATCACACCAAACTTGGGGCCGACCGAACGACCGAGACCATCTTGGCCTAAAGATAATATAGCAACTGCATCAGTGGCCGAGGTCGGCCCTACTCGGTCTAGAACACTGGATCTAGAAAAGAAGAGCGGATCGACCAGTTCAACAACTGACTGCGGCCCCAGCATGCCCGCCGTGAATGCTGCAGAAATCCAGCGAATGATCGATTCGGCTTTGAAAAAAGGGCCGAAGTTCCCCAAATTCATCCATCCATACCCGGAGTTTGTGGAGCGTTTCGAGTACCCAAAGGGTTTTAGGATTCCGGACTTCAGTCTATTCGCAGGGGAGTCATCCTTGTCCTCTCTAGAACACGTGGCGCGCTTCACCGCGCAATGTGGAGATGCCAACAGTGATTATTATAAATTACGGTTGTTCAACTTCTCATTGACCGGTCCAGCGTTTGCGTGGTACATCAACCTTCCCTCGAATTCGATCCAAAATTGGGAGGAGTTGGTCGAAAAATTTCATGAGCAGTTCTATCGACCAGGGATGGAGATGTCGGTGTCTTCGCTGGCTAGGATGGCTCAAGCATCCGACGAGTCACCAATGGAGTACCTAACAAGGTTTAAGTCGGCTCGAAATTGGTGCCGAGTACCTCTTCCAGAAGTAGAGTTCGTCAGAATTGCTCTTAATGGCCTCGACTTGGAATATAAGAAGAAGTTCCTAGGGGCGAACTTCCGTGATATGTACGAATTGGCCCAACACGTCGAGCAATACGAGTACTTACTCCGAGAAGAAAAGGTATCAGCATCTTCAGCTAGAGGGACCATATACAAGAATCCTTCGGTCAATTACGCCGAGACCGAAGGAGACGGCACTCAATATGCTAATATAGATGCGGCTGAAATCATCATCGATAAGCCGTACATCTGTAAAGCTCTGGCTCATACTAAAGATGCCAAACCTCGCTTAGCCCCGGAAGACACAACGGCCAAAGCATCCAAAGTCTACACTTTTGACATCACGAAAGCCGATGCTATTTTCGATCAGTTGTTATCGGCTAAGATCATTAAGCTTCGGCCAGGGCATAACATCCCAAAAGCCGAAGAGCTGAAAGACAAGGTCTATTGCAAGTACCACAATTCAAGTAAGCATACGACCAATAATTGTGTGGTGTTTCGAGATACTATTCAGGGATGGATCGACAAAGGCAAGTTGAAATTTCCAGAAAAACAGATGGCTGTCGATGCTAATCCGTTCCCTGCGGCAACGGTTGGCATGGTAAACGCCCATTTACCAGGGAGCAAGGGCAAAGGAAAGGCCGAGTTCGTACAGCATATTCCGAAGCAAAACCCCCAGCCACGGCTTAAGATCAACCCAGCTTGTAATAACTCCTCAACGGAAGAGACAGGGCCCACAATTGTCCAAGCCAAAGCAGAGGAGCCTGAGAACCCAAAGATATTGTGTAATCGCTGCAAAGTGCAAGTGGCCGTAACCAAGCCACAGGCCCAGCAATCTCAGGTAACGACGCCACAACAACTACGGCCGAATAGGGCAGAACCTCGATCAACGCCCGCGAGTGTCTCAACTCCGCCAAAAGCACCCGGTTTGGGTCAGCAACATAAAGTGTTCAATAGACTTGGACCCCAAATGCAGGCCGGGGGGTCATCTTCGGTCAGGCGACGACTTAGCTTCGATACCCCGTTCCATAATAAGGATTACTACGCGCAAGGTTCCAGCGGTTCCGGTTCGGTAGCTAGGCCAAAAACATTCAAACCACCGGAGACACATGACCAGCGCTGGTACACGTACCACTCACCCACAGGCGTTTACACCGCCCTGTCCAAATCTCAGAAGCGTCGTCGCCAAAGGATAGATTGCATGGCTCGCCGACAGGCAATTCAAGGTTCATCGATTCCCAAATGGCAACCTAAGGGTACAAACTTTGGAGATGAGCGTCCACTCCCGGCCATCATGACCGAGTTACTCGAAGGAAAGCAGGCTACGGCCCCTGACATCGAGACGGCCTTCGAAGAGTCCGGCAAGCGGATTAAGATCCTGCTCCGATCAGGAGAAATGAAGGCTCGGTTCGAGAAACTTCAACAAGAGTCGGGTATAAACCCTCATCCAACACCGACATCCGAACCACTGATCCAGATACGGCGGAATCTCCATCCTCCCTTTGTTGGCGAAGCCCTGCAGTATATGTTGGAATTCCATAAGACGCACTCCGCCAATGATTTATACGGCCTACCGACAGAATGTCAGCAAGTCCTCGACTTAGCCTTGACTTCCCCAGATGCCGAGCAGATCATTCAAAAGACTACGGACCCGGCCATCAAGGCAAGATTCCAACATATACAGGAGGCTCAGGTGCTTGGTTTTGAGGTGGACCCATACACAGACCTACCACTCGCCGAGCTCCCCTTTTCCTTCGACGATCTGGGGATTTTAAGGTATCATTTCGAAGTCTTCTCAGCAGTGGCGCTCTTCGGCCTCACGGCCGATGAACATGAACGGGTAAGACGCCTCGACGCGTATCTGGACACAAGGAACACTTTAATTGCGTATCATGAGCAAGGCCGTCAATCCGCAAATGCATTTGCCCCCAGTTTGCTCACGGGTGATACCCAAGTCAAGGCGGCCCCAAACAACGAAGTACCAGTCACCGATGAGACAACGGATGCCTTCACCGAGACTACTCCAGAACGGGCAATTTCGGCTGACGCTCATTGCGCGATGGAACGCGACTTACTAGGCCCTTCTATCCTGGACAACATGGAAATCAGCATGGTCCACGTCTTACCCGCCGAGTTTCAAACAACGGCTCCCCAACTATCATTCCTGGACGGCGATGTCATGGCCGAAGAAGCAACACAGGTCGAATTTGTCCACACCGAGGAAGGAACGGACAGCCAAATCGACACACTAGTGGCAGCTTTCGCTGAGTTGTTTCCCCGATCCCCCACTACCAATCTACAGCATCTGAAGCCGTTGTATGTCACGGCTCAGATTGAGGGCTACCCAGTTTCTAAGGTGTTCATCGATTGTGGGGCAACGGTCAATATCATGCCCGTTTCCGTCATGCGCGCTCTGGGACGGTCACACGATGAACTCATTCCATCAGGAATCACTATGAGCAGTTTCGTGGGTGACCGGTCCCAAACCAAGGGAGTTTTGCCTCTGGACGTAACCATAGCCAGTCGCAATCACATGACTGCATTCTTCATTGTGGATTCGAAGACTAAGTATAACGCTCTCCTTGGTCGTGATTGGATCCATCAGACTGGTTGTATTCCATCTTCCCTCTACCAAGTCCTCGTCTTCTGGGATGGCAAGTCGGTCATCGTCCACCCGGCCGATACACAGTCGTTTGAGACCAATATGATTCAAGCTCGTTACTATGATGATCACGTCGGCTACATCACCATTCACGGTTTCAATGAGGAGGGCCGGCCGACGAAGATTTCTGTACAAAAGGCTATCGAGATAGCCGCCGAGACTGTTTACCAGGACTCGGCGAGACTCGACCTAGCCACTTTCTTCCCTACTATTGATGACTGACGACGACCATAACCGACGCCATGCCGCAATCTCTTCAACCATGGAACGGCTGCTGGCCCACTGGTATACAGTTTCCAGCCAACCATACTCCGGCGTTAATTTGGTCGAGTTTCTCGCCGAGGGAGACAATGGCCCGGTAGTATCTTTAGATAAGGTTCAGCCTGCACCGGCCGAACTCGAAGACCATCGGCCTCAGGTCAAGGACCCTTTGGAAGAAATCAATGTTGGGACGGCCGAGGAACCGCGGCCTTTGTTTATCAGCGCTTTGTTGCCCCAACCCATGAAAACCGAGCTGCGTGATTTATTGAATGAATTCAAAGATTGCTTTGCTTGGAGTTATCACGAGATGCCTGGTTTAGACCGAACGCTCCTTGAGCACGAGTTACGCATTAAGCCCGGCTGTAAACCGTTTCGTCAGCCCCCTCGACGGTTCTCGACCGAAGTACAGCTTGGCATAAAGGATGAAATTGTTCGCCTTTTGAATGCCGGGTTCATTCGGACAGCCAGATATGTCGAATGGTTAGCAAACATAGTCCCTGTCCTCAAGAAGAACGGCGCTCTCCGCATTTGCATCGATTTCCGCAATTTAAATTTGGCAACCCCCAAGGATGAATACACTATGCCAATGTCAGACCTCTTAATTGATGCGGCCGCCAGCCATGCCATTTTTTCATTTATGGATGGACATGCCGGCTATAATCAGATTTTTATCGCCGAGGCTGATGTTCACAAAACTGCTTTTCGATGCCCAGGGGCACTCGGCACGTATGAGTGGGTTGTTATGCCATTCGGCCTCAAGAACGCCGGCGCCACATACCAACGAGCCATGAATACCATCTTTCATGACCTCATCGGTACATCAGTCGAAGTATACATTGATGATGTTGTGGTCAAGTCCAAGCGTCGGGAGTCACACTTAGAGGACCTTCGCCAAACCTTCTTACGCATGCGCCAGCACAACCTCAAAATGAACCCAGCCAAGTGTGCTTTCGGCGTCTCGGCAGGAAATTTCTTGGGATTCTTAGTCCATCACCGCGGCATTGAGATTGACGAAAACAAGGCCCGCGCAATTATCAATGCGCCGGCCCCCAGGACTAAGAAACAATTACAGTCTCTGCTCGGTCAGGTCAATTTTCTCCGAAGGTTTATTGCCAATTCGGCAGGGAAAATGCGAGCTTTCTCCACTTTGCTAAAACTCAAGGACCACGACAAGTTTGCATGGGGTTCCGAGCACGACGACGCCTTCACCCAAATCAAGGTAGCCTTAACTGCCCCGCCTGTCCTTGGACCGCCTCGCCGTGGCAAACCTCTTAAGTTGTACATATCTGCGGCCGAAGAATCCATCGGCTGCCTTCTAGCACAAGACAACGATGCCGGCCGCGAGCAAGCCATTTTTTATCTCAGCCGCCACCTCAATACCCCCGAGATCAATTACACGGCTGTTGAGAAACTCTGTTTAGCATTGTTCTTTGCCGCCTCCAAGCTTCGGCATTACATGCTTCCATCCGTCACCCAAGTCATTGCCCAGACTGATGTCATCCGTTACATGCTCACTCGGCCAATCGTCAAAGGGCGAATCGGGAAATGGACCATGGCATTATCCGAGTTCAATTTACAGTATGTTCCTCAGAAGGCCGTCAAAGGCCAAGCTTTAGCTGACTTCTTGGCCCAACACCCGTCTCCATACGACTTTGGGGATAATGATCTCGAAATCGGCATGGTGGAAGCACGAGACAATTTCTGGATAATGTATTTCGATGGCTCCAGCACTTCCTTTTCGGCCGGCGTAGGCATTGTCATTCAGTCTCCCGAGCATCATCGATGGTATTTTTCTTTCAAACTGGACTTTGACTGCACCAATAATCAAGCCGAATACGAAGCTCTTGTCATTGGCCTCGGCATCCTTCATGACATGCGAGCACCCCGCGTCCTGGTTTTCGGCGACTCTGAACTTGTCATTAACCAGCTCAATGGCATTTTTCGTTGCATGAGTTGCACTCTAGCTCCTTATCACATGGTCGCTAGCTATTTGGCCGAGTCTTTTGACCGTATCACATTCGAGCACGTCTCTCGGGTCCATAATGTCGACGCAGATGAATTGGCCCAAATCGCCTCCGGCGCGCAACTCATGGGGGGCAAACGAGGACGAGCGATACCAGTCGTACGACGCTCATACCCGGCCTTGGTTAACCAACAAGTTATTACCCAGGATCATGTGATCCGAACACGAGTAATGTCATTACCATCGCTATTGGAACGAGGAGACCCCGTCGAGATCTGCGCAGTAGAAGCATTACCAGGTCCAGATGATTGGAGAGGCACAATCATGCGATACCTTGATAATCCTGATGGAAAACACGAACGTAAGACGAAGGTTCATGCCACGAACTATGTGTCATACCAAAACGCTCTATATAAGAAGAGCGAGGACGGCTTACTGTTGTTGTGTCTCGGCCCTAAAGAGGCCGCACTAGCAATGACCGAAGTCCATGAAGGAATATGCGGAGCCCATCAATCCGGCCGGAAGATGCGTTGGTTGCTTCGCCGACACGGGTATTTCTGGCCGAATATCTTAAAAGACTGCATTGAGTACGCACAGGGATGTGTACAGTGTCAGATTCACGGCCCTATACAAAGGGCCCCGGCCGAATTATTGCATTCGGTCACCAAACCATGGCCGTTCAGGGGATGGGCCATGGATGTCATCGACAAAATTACACCATCATCTGGCTCGGCAAAGCATGCCTGGATACTCGTAGCAACAGATTACTTTACCAAATGGGTTGAAGCAAAATCATACGCCGTATTGACATCCAAAGAATTGTGTGATTTTGTCGAAGAACATATCGTAACTCGATTCGGTGTGCCAGAAACAATCATAACAGATAACGGCAGGATCTTCACATCTGGCCGATTCAAGGAATACACAATGAATCTCAAAATTCGTCTCGAGCAATCTTCACCGTATTACCCACAAGCCAATGGGCAGGCAGAAGCAAGTAACAAAGTTTTGATAGGGATTCTTGAAAAAATGGTGAGGGAACGACCGGGTATGTGGCATTTAAAGTTACATGAAGCGCTGTGGGCCTACCGAACGTCACCAAGAACAGCCACAGGAACGACGCCGTATGCACTGACTTATGGGCATGATGCCATGTTACCAGTCGAATTAAGTGTCAATTCACTACGAATGATAGAAAACAGCAGTCTGTTCGGTGATGAGTATGGTCAAGCCATGAGACAGGAGTTGGAAGACCTGGAAGGTGTCCGTCTTGACGCTTACAATTTATTAGTAGCGCAAAAGAAAATCGCCGAACGAGCGTACAATCAGCGTGTCAAACAAAAAACGTTCGGCGAAGGAGATTTGGTTTGGCAGACGGTTTTACCAGTTGGACTAAAAGACCCAAGGTTCGGCAAATGGTCGCCGAATTGGGAAGGACCGTTTGTTGTTCATAAGGTTCTCGGCAAGGGGGCATATCATCTCAAAGATCGAGGTGGCTTAATGCATAAGTTGCCGATTAACGGAAAATTTTTGAAAAAATATTATCCGACCAACTGGGAAATGCGGGAATAAACAAGTTTTTTTTATATATATAGAAAAAGGGGTTACAAAAAAGGTGAATTCACAATCATAAAAACTAAGGAAGATAAGCCGTGAGGGCTGCCTTCAGCTCATACCACCTTCCCTCCCCCAGAGTAATCTCGGCTTCCCGCATCCTCATCTCTGACTTCATCCGCGCAACCCGCCGGGCGCCGGCCGCAAGCTCCGTCAGCCTAGCCTTGTTAGCCTCAAATGTCGCTTCAAGAGATGAAGCGACATCCGACCGTTTACGTTGAAGCTCCGCAATCTGGTTATCAAGGGCCACCAGCTCAAGTTTTTTGGCCTTGATAACTTCAAGCTCCGGCCGGGCAGCCTCGTCAGCCTTCAGAACGTCGCCAGAATGGAGGCGTTTTCAAAAATTGGGAAGAAGTCTCGAGTCTTCTCCAAAATCGAAGACAACTGAGCAACGGTGGCGTTGTCCAGATGACCTTCGGAGGCAAGAGCATTCAAGCACTCCCCAATAGTTTCAAGGCCGTTGTTCTGAATGACCTCCAAGGCTGACAACGACAGAACATCGTGCAGCCGAGAGAAAGCCGGATGAACAGCAGCCTCGGCGGCAGATCTGGTTGGCGAGACAGAAGAGCCGGCTCCACCAGAGGCCGTATAAAACAGAACGTCAAGTTCGGCCTGCCAGGTAGGCTGAAAACAAAAACGTCAGAATTATTCGAGGTAAATGTCAAGGAATTCTAAAGAGTAGAGAACTCACAGTGGTTGGAGGAACCTCATGGGAAGGGATGGTGGAATTTGCGACCGAAGGGGAAACCACCGGTGCTGTCGGCGTTTTAGGCTCAACCGCGGCCTTCTTTCCTTTGTCAACCACAGGAGGATCGGCTAAGGGATTCTCGGCCGTTGGAGTAGGACTTGGAAGAAGTTCATCCTCATCCTAAAAAGATACTCGGTTAGGACCAAGTGTGAAAGATTAATCAGAGGAAGAAAAAGTATATACAAACCTCGTCACTTTCCAAGACGACCGTTGATGCCTTTGGATACTTCGGGGGAGATTTAGCGGCCAAAGGGACTGCTTCCAAAACAGGGGAGTCCCAAGTCCCTTGAGATATGGGGGACGTGATCCGCTGAGCAGGCTTCGGTACAACCTTGGGGGAAGGATTAGCCGCGGATGACGACCGGGCTTGACCAATCCTGATTCCCGGCGAAGCTTGAGATGGTCGCCTCACTACCTGGCCAGAAGCAACGGAAGCCTCCCGTTCTCGTTGAGTGACCATTTTCTTTTGACGTTTTGGAGAACGGGAGGATTTGTCAGCTTCCTCGGCCTCTTTGTGCGGCCGTTTCGTCGCGGGTTTTGTGGCGACAGTCGTGATTGTTTTGGGGAAAAGGACGGTCTTTTTCTTCTTCGCCACAGTTGTCGTGGCCACCACTTCGGACAACTGGGAGGCACGACCGCCTAGAATAGACAACCAACCCAGAATCAGACAACCATAGACAAAGCTGTGTGGTGAAGGGAGGGTTTGAAACATACCTTGAGACACGTTTTTGATGGCAGGGGCAGTTTTTTTGGGTCTGTCCCCGAAAAGTGTCTTGACTATATCTTCGACCGGCTTGCCGAAGAAGTCTCCGGTGTAGGCCTCCCACCAATCACCAAAGGTGTCAGTACAGATGGCCTCAGGTTCGACCGGCTTGAGACGGAATTTGGTGCACCGCTCTTGGAAGTCTGTCTCGGCGGATTTGAAATCCTTCTCAAGAAAACCGGAAAGACGTCCTCGATCGAGAAAATAGCGGGAGGAAAGAAGGGGCACCAGAGCGCCTTGAACATACCCAAGTTGCCGAGCTGTAAAGTTGGGATGATAAACTTCCCAGCTTGCTCGACGGGCCTCGCAGCCGAGAGGAAGATCTCGCGACAACACGAGCGAACCCCATTGTTGACGAAGGACGAAATCTGCTTCTGCGTCCCATGCCGTAGATGGGAGGCAGATCGACTGTGGGTAGGTTCGACGACGACAAATCAAAAATTCGTCGTCTGACAGAGTACTCAGACCGAAGAAGAAGGTGAAGATTTCCTCGGCCCGGTGTGGAGGTACTGGCAGAGAGACCAGCTGAGAGCCGAGCGTCTCGGTGGGAAGAAATGATGTCAGATCAGGCCGAAACACAGCGAAGTAGACTTGCAACCAAAGCTGGAAGAGCCAGAGAGGCCCACTTTGTTGGGGATCGATCTCGGCTGCAGTTGTCTCGGCCAAGCAACGGAAAAGGTTGGCAAGTATGGCCGGACTAAGGGCCAGGACACGACCACTCGCCAGGGCCTCGGCTACCGGCATGTTCTCGATCAAACACTTGTTCGACCTGGTACAACAAATAAATTTGTTGTACCAGTAGAAGAGGAAAGCTTCATGTTCTCCTTTCCCAGGCACGTCTTGCCCATGACCGGCAAAGTGGACGTAAAGGGTGTTGTAATTGAAGAAGTTCTTGAATCGCTTCTGAACTTCCTCCTTGGAGACTTCCTTATCCTCCGCTCTCAGAGATTCGGCGGCTCGAATTTCAAACAAGGCTTTCAGGTCTAGCCTTCTCGGATGTGCAGAAAGTGTGGCGTCGATAGGGGCACCAGAGGAGGGAGTCCCCAAAATGGCCGAGACGTCGAGGACGGTAGGGCCGGCCGGGCCGAAAGGAAGAACCATGGTGTTGGTGGCCGAACACCAGAAGTTGAGAGCTGCCATCAACAGCTCCTTGTCCATGGTGATTTCCAGAGTGGAAAGCCAGATTGCATCGTAAATGCCCAGAGCCTTCCATTCGGCACCAAAAAAGTCTGACATCCGTTGTACCCAGCTGGTCCAGGTCGCTGGGGTCGAGGGCCAGGAAACCTGGGGTTTGGCCGAGTCCCATTTGGACCAGGCAATTCCAGAGAACAAGGGGGCAAGGCAGTGATCCTTGCACAAGCCGATGACAGATGCAGGGACGGGATCCCGGAAAAGCGGCCCAAGGATGAGATGAGGCACGTCCATTTCAGTGGCAAAGCGCACAGGCTTGACATCAGATTTGTCGATTTTGCTTTTTCTGCATTCGGCACTTAGTTTGGAGATGAAGGAGGCCATTGGAGAGGGTTTCGGGTTTCCTGAGAAAATTTTCTGGGTTGTGCAGATGAAGAAAGTTGGGGTAAGCAAGGAAGCTTGAAAATTTCAGAAGTGTAAGAGGATCAGTGAAAAAATTCTGGGTACTTATAGGCATTTGGGTAAGAAGATAGAGCGTTTGATTTTTAAATTCGGATAAAATCAATCGGGAAAAGCGCCAAGATTTTCCGAACAGTTGAAGGAATCCAGGTGAAAAGACCGAACATCCCACGCGTACATTATGATGCACGATTGCGTGTGGCGGCGAGTAATAGTGGAAAACGGTTCAGTAGCTGCGCGTGCTGTCGATAGGGTTGCTGAGAGCATTAGGGTGTCACACGTGGCAAGGAAAGTCAAGAGGCAGGAAAGGCAAGGGGCACCGATCGTTCTCAAGATCAACGGCTTCAGAGATAGAGGCGTTCCCGCTCCTTCAAGGCCGGGCTCGGTCATAACCAGCGACCTCAGGAGCGAGGGGGCAAATGTTTGGGCCCAAAATAGCACTTTGGGCCGAGGGAAGATTTTCTCGGCCTAAAAGAGGGTTTACGTGGAACCCTAAGAACTAGGTAAGCCTAGGACGACAACTTTTCCTTAATTTAGGGTAAAAAACATGCCCTAAAACAAGGAAAAGAGAAAGCAAGAAAAGAGAAAGAAAATGGCTTCTTCACGTGACCCAACAAGAGAGGATTCAGATCTTATAAATACAGAAGCAGTGGCAACAAAGAAGAGGCATCAAAAATCAAACACAACACACAAATCTGCCCTGCGCAAACCCTCTCAACACCTTTGAGAATTTTTACTTTCTTTTTCGCCTTCATATCTTCAGTTTGGATAAACAGCACTGTGAAGGCAACCGGTAAACACCTTCAGTTTGGATAAACAGCACTGTTGCCGTAGACCCAGCCATCCGTGAAGCACCTTCAGTTTGGATAAACAGCACTGCGACAAGGTCGATTGGTTATTTATCCTAGTCTCGGCCGACGAAGGAGTCTTGAATCCCCGTCGACAGAGGTCATCTCACCAGCCGGCCCGGCAAAGTGAGGTGTTACTAATACCAAAGCTCGGTGCCTCGACGCCGAGTCGCTTTACGAGTACGTACTCACAAGAGGATTTCATAACTCAACACCGAGACGGCCGAACCACGTCTGTGGTCGAGGCCTTCGTCAGTTTTGAGTACCTCTGCACTTATATTCTAGTGTCGATTCGGCGTGGTCTCACCTTCATCAATACGGTGACCGTGGCCGAATTGGACGACCACAATTTGTGAATTTTGTAATTGGCAGCCTTGTCTTCAGGCTCTAGAACCTAAAGGCCGAGACACGTTCCTTTCTCGGCCGCAATCGCAAGATACAGAAGTTGGCCGCGCGCATCCATACCACATCAAGACATTTTACTTCTCGGCCGAAGCTCGGCCGACGAGTTGGCACGCCCCGCACACATTTGAAGGACAACAGTTAGTCTACTATTTACTCGGCCTGCGCGCCACGTGGGCTCGGTGACATTTGTAGCCAACAGGATGATACTCAAATAGACTTAAGTAGGCCATTATGTACGTAACAAAAAAACTTGACAGGACACAAATTAGTCATTTGTATTCTAGAGCTTGACAAGTAGAGAATTCCGTTACATTGGTGGTAGCGGCCCCAGGTCACTAGATAATGCATCTATTTGAATTGTGGTGACACTCTTGGTCTTAGTATGGCCGAATACCAATTGGAAGGGGCTGCTGCAGTAATGATGTGAAAATTAACTTGACACTCAAATTAAACCCTATTGATGACAATTGTAGTATATACGTAAGTAAGGATCATTCTAAACCGGGGATTAACTAGGGCTGCTAATCAATGTATATAAGACTCAAAAACACTAAATTAGACTCTACAGACTCAAAACTAACTTTAAACACTCAAAACAGCAAGGAACAATAAAAAAGACTCAATTCTAGACCTAACAAGTGAATTGGACGAAAATCAAACTTACTTGACTCAAAAGACTAAAAGAAAACAGATTTAGACTCTAAAAACAAAACTTAAGAACAAGGGGGTTTGTTTTGACGAAATTGAAACTAAAACAGAAACTTGTAACCAAACTTTAAAGAAAACGAATTATGGTGAAATTTAATGGTAAGAAACTAGTTAGAGGGGTCCTTATCCACACATGAACATATGCATACAACTTGATTTCCAGTTATTCTTTCGACAAATTATGAATGACAATGCTCCGAATTAATTGTATTGAACTAATCAATTCCCAGATTTCCCTAGATTCATTGAATTGAATGGAAAACGCATCACAACCAAATTATTCTTCCTCAAACTCCCTAACTATGGAATACGCATGATAGAGACATTTAACAAAGATCATTAAGTTCAATGGAAATCATGAACATCGACAAGGCATTCATAACTATGGAATACGCATGTTAATCCAACCTAGGGTTTACTTAACACAATCGTGACTAGCGATCTTTACTACTCATGAATATAAGTTCATAACGATTAGGTGCAATTTCCTTATATCCTAGCATTGAATTTAGGCATGCAAATTAAGTGTTGACCCTCAACCCATATACATAAACAAGTTCTTAGTAAAAACAGAAAAGTAAACCACATCCATAATTCATGAAACCATAACTGGAGTAAATCAAATCATAATAAACATATGTCCATGGCTTCAAATTCGCCTCTAACTAAAAAGGAATTAGTTCCACATGTTTAACATAATTGAAAAGCAAATTAAATTAAACATGAAAACATAAACAAGAGAAGAAAGAACTCTAGAAACTCCCATGGTGGCAGATGGCATGCTGCAAGGCCTTCTCCTCCCTTGGGATGCACAGCACAAGTCCTCTTCTTCTCCAAAAGGCACGACAAAGGGTGTTCTCTGTGGTGGTATGAATATGGTGCGGCAAAGGGTGAGTGTATGTGATGAATGAGGGGGTGAAGGGTAGAGAGGTGCGGCTGGATGGAATTTTGGGTGAATGAATGGTCCTCTCTGCGGCACAACTTAAATCATGTATATATAGGCACCACAAACCATAGGGTAAATCAGATTAGGGCTTGGACTTAGAATAAGTGAGGGGTTAGGGCCCCTAGGTGCTGCAGGTTTTGTAAATCCACAAGGGAAAAGGGTTATGGCCCAATTAATTTCTGAAAAGGCTTTGCACAACCCAAATCCATAAGGAAAAGGGCTAATTGGTTCAGAAATTCAAAGGGGAGAAGGGTTACAAGGTGCGGCACAATTTGGAAGGAAAGGGAAGTGGATTGCAAGGCAAGGCAAAGGCCTTCTAGAAGGGTTCTAGGCGCCACCTTTGTAGGAAAGGATCAGATTTTCTATAAACAAGTCTTGTGCAGAAATTTGAAGCTTCTAGATGAAAAAAAAAAAAAAAAAAAAAACCGAACCGAACCGAACCGAACAGTAATTTTGGTTCGGTTTCCGGTTTTGGCAAAAAACTGAACCGAACCCACTCCTACTATCATCTTCGTTTCATAAGTTTGTTGCATAGTTTTGCATGTGGAATCATACCCTAAATATGTGTTCTTTTATCAGAGAGTTTTAGAGGGGTTACCATTTATTGCAGATTGTTTCTCTAGATACCTTAATAAATTGAGAGTTTTAATGAAACACTTAACGAAATATTTTCGGTACTGTTCACTTTTAATGAAAAGTCACATTTTTATCTTTTTCTAGTACTACTCACTACATCTTTAAAAAAGATTTTTCATTAAAACTAAATTTTTTTTTAACTTTTCGTTAGTTTTTTTTCTTAATAAATTTTGTACAAGAAAGTAGTCCAAACTAATGACCTAGGTTTGCTAGGAAAGATGGTGGAACAGATGGACATTCTCCAGCCACAAAAATCAGCTTGTGAATAGTAATTGATGACTCAAGCAACTCCAAGCTTAAACTTGGATACTTTTCTAAGTTTTAGCTATAATTTTTTGCTAGAATTAAGAGTTGTGTTGTCCCTTTATTTCAATATTTCGACATAAGTTTACAAATACAAATGGCTAATATTTGAAAGAAACTTTGGAATTAACAACCAATTGAAATCTTTCATGAATCATGCACGTGCATTTGTATGACTAAATAAGCTATTTCATTGCATCTTTCCTTTTAACTCAATTCCTAATATTCCTACAATTAACGTCATAGGTAACATCTAATAGATTAGCATTAAGTATTTAAGGTGTAAAAAAATACATGGGTCAAAATACTTATAATGGTAATTTGGTTGTCCGTGTCCTAATGGTCAAGAAATAATTAACTCTAATTTCATTTCTAAAGTAATCTTGAGTACGAGCTCTTATAAGATATAGGTTTTTTTTAGCTACGCCCTTTGAAATTCTATTTTGATCTCACTTTAGTCTCTGTAACTTAAAAGTCACTACTTTATGTAAACACGAAAATTTCCTGAAGACACAAGAACACGTGTACAAAATATATTTTTATTTGATTGCTTTTGGGTACAATCTCTTTTTGTTCCTCTGATTCTATCTCCGTGAGATATGGATTTGTTGATGAATCATTGATCCAAAGGGCCGTTGGGGGGCTTGATTCTTGGGATAAACTGTTCTTCAAGGGGGCCGTTGGGCTTGATCTTGAAGTTTGGCGGATGAACGATGAATGACGGACGGATCTTCAGGAGCTGTTGGGGCTTGATTCTAAAGTTGGATGAATGTTGAATGATAAACGGATCTTCAGGAGGCTTTTGGGCTTGTTCTTGAAGATAGATGAATGACAAACGAAGAACTATGAACGATGGATGAACTTTAAGGGGCTTTTGGGCTTGATTCTTGAAGAATGGATGTGTGTTGCTTCAAGGGCTGTCGGGGCTTGATCTTGGAAGGTGGATGAATGTTGCTTCAAGGGCCGTCAGGGCTTGATCTTGAAGAACGATGAACGAAGAACGATGGATGAACTTCAAGGGGCTTTTGGGCTTGATTCTTCAAGAATGGACGTGTGTTGCTTCCAGGGCCGTCGGGGCTTGATCTTGGAAGGTGGATGAGCGTTTCTTCAAGGGCCGTTGGGGCTTAATCTCGAAGAACGATGAACGAAGAACGAACTTCAAGAGAATTCTTTTCCAAATTTGGGAGTAGAGAAATGTATTTGTGAATTGGTCCTTGAATTGGTGTGGAATGGTCTCTATTTATAGAATTCCAAAACTTGATTTTTGGATTTAAATAATCAGATGAAATAAGTCGTTTCTGCCAGGTGTTGACATGTGTCCTGTTTGACGCATTTCCTAACTCTTTTTGAATTTTCGTCGAATCACACACTATGTGTACAATTTATGTAATACGTGAGCGTTAACATTTTGACCATTGGTCAACATTTTTTTTTACCGAAATTTCACTGTCTACACTTTACTCCCTAAAACTCAAAGTTCATTCCACTTTGATTGGTAAACTCTCTTCTAATTGAAACTTATATGCTGCCTTCTAAAACATATGTGAGACATAACACCCAATAAGACTACGCCACATGCATAGTAATTTTGATTCCAAATCTCCATTATGCGTTAACATTCAATAATCAGAGAATATTAAGTTTAAAATAAATTGAAAAGAAAAAAAAAGAAAAAAAAGAATTGATTAGCTTGGCGCGCCCGAATCAAACCACATAAGAAATAAATAGATCTAATGCAATATGAAGCAAATTTGAGTTTTGTAGAAATGAATTTCAAGTGTCAGGAGGCAAAATGGGATCAAAATCGAGTTATAGGGGCAAAGTGAAGTGAACTTTGAATTGTAGGGGGTAGAGTGATGACTTTTGAATTACAAGGAGGAAAATGAGGATTAAAACTGAGTTCCAGGAGGCAAAGCTAAAAATAAGCCAAAGATATATCGCTTAGTCATATGACCATTTTGGAGAATAATGGCGTTGGATCTTAAATTTGGGGAATTTTTAGTTATTACACATACATATATTTCAATAACACACAAACTTAAAATTTCAAATAAGTAGCAATTTCAACATACAAATGTATCACAGTTAAATAAATTAAAGCTTACTAAAAAAATAAATTAAGAGACAAAGTACATACATTTCATTTGAGAGAAAATTGTAGCAATGGTCTCTCAACTTTAACCTAATTGGAGTAATGCTCGCTCAACTAAAATTACGACCATTGGTCCCTTAACTCTTTAAAACGTCTAGCTATGGTCATTTTCATCAACTCTGTTTGTACCATACTTGAACCCGAAACTACTAAGCACCGGTCAACATTATACCGTCAAGGACCCACAAGAGTTTTTCTCCAACCAGGAGGCCAATCACAACGCGACACATGTCAACGTCAGAGGCCAATCACAACACGACACTTGTCAACATCAGAGACCAATCACAACATCACACGTGTCAATGCCAAAACAAAACTAGAAACTTTTCTATAAATAGGGATCAAGGTATAAAATATCGATGATATTAGAAATATCGGTAGTTCGGAAACACGGAAATATCGACGGAAATATCGGGATAATATTGATATCGATAAAAATCCAATGGAAACCACGGAAATTGTAAGAAAAAGTTGGAAATTTTTATTGAAACTTTGCAAGATGTTTATTTAGTCAATTATCTATTAGTTTATCACAAAAAATTGGAAGGAAATGCATTGCATGATGGATTTAACTGATTTAAGTTGATTATATAGCGAGCTGGCAAACATTGTGAGTGTAGAAAATATGTAAATATTTTAGCATATTTTCACAAGAACATAAGTGATATGGTGGTCAAGGTGTTGAAGGAGTAAAATGGGAGGGGTTCGAATCCCCTGGGTGTTTTAAAAAGGGAACGGGCCAAAGGCCCTAAATTAAAATGGCCCAAGGCATTTTAAACAATTTAAATAAAAACAGAAAAGGAAAAAGAAATGGGTTGGGGCTGCCCAGGTTTTGGGCTTGGCAAGAACGGCCCAAAGGGCCTAAGGTTGATGTGTCGCCGGACCCAAGGAGGAAGAAGGCCAGAGTTCGGTCGGAATTTTACCCTAACTTTGAACATCCATAACTTCTTCGTTACTCAATCAAATTAAGTGACCCAAACATGAAAGTTGTAGTACTCGACGAGATGAAGAGATTGATACCCTGCATGCCAGCCAAATCTCCGTGGGTTGGCCGGAAAACGCCTCGAAAGGGGCGGTGCTTGTCGGAAAACCCTAACTTTGAACGTCCATAACTTCTTTGTTACTCAACCAAATTAAGTGATCCAAACATGAAAGTTGTAGTACTCGACGAGATGAAGAGATTGATACCCTGCAAGCTGGCTAAATCACCGTGGGTTTGCCGGAAAACGCCTCGAAATGGGTGGTGCTCGTTGGAAAACCCTAACTTTGAACGTCCATAACTTCTTCGTTACTCAACCAAATTAAGTGATCCAAACATGAAAGTTGTAGTACTCAACAAGATGAAGAGATTGTTACCCTACAATCTGGCCAAATCGCCGTGGTTTGGCCGGAAAACGCCTCTAAAGGGGCGGTGCTCGTCGGAAAACCCTAACTTTGAACGTCCATAACTTCTTCTTTACTCAACCAAATTAAGTGATCCAAACATGAAAGTTGTATTACTCGAGGAGATGAAGAGATTGATACCCTGCAAGCCGGCCAAATCGCCGTGGTTTGGCCGGAAAACGCCTCGAAAAGGGTGGTGCTCGTCGGAAAACTGGGCAATAGAAGTGAGCATGCTAGCAGTTTGCACATCCCACATCGGCTGTGCAATAGAAGTGAGTATGCTAGCAGGCCTATAAAAGCCACATTCCAAAGCTCAGTAGGTATGCCTTTCTCGGCCTTTTTGGCTAAGGTCAGGTGTAGTATATGTTTTTATTAGTTTAATATCTGATACGTGGACCAATGGTTCACACAATATTAAATTAATTTTTTAGTATTTTTAAGTATTTATTGGGTTTCATCTGGCGATATTATTGATAATATCGCGGTATTTTTCCCAAATAATACATTAAAATGCTGAAAATATCGTTTTAGATATTATCGCGATAATATCGACTAAACTATCGATATTTTAACGATAATGAAGTGGATAAGTGTAAAAATATCGTCATCTAAAAAAAACGATATTATCGGCGATATTTCGCCGATAATATCGATATTTTGGACAATGATAGTGATCATTCTCTCACAATAATCCCTAATGCCATTTTGTACTAAACTATTCACTAGAACTCACAAAAGGAGAGCTTGAACCTATGTATTTGTGTAAGCACTTCACAATTAATGAGAACTCCTCTACGTCGTGGACGTAGCCAATCTGGGTGAACCACGTACATCTAGTGTTTGCTTCCCTGCCTCTATCTCTTTACATACTTATCTACATTGGTGACTGGAGCAATCTAGCAAAGGTCACAAACCTGACACTTTCTGTTGTACCAAAGTCTTCACCGATTTTGTGCATCAACATTTGGCACTGTCTGTGGGAAACAACATTTATTCCTACTCTCTCCAGTTTTGTCAAGCTGGTTCCCACAGTTCGTACACTCTCATTTGACCAGGCTTTCAGGCCCTGTTTGTTGGCTTGTCCCCCAAGCAACAGCTCCCGCTGGAGCTGCTCTTAAGATGTCTTTAATTTCTCCCCGCAATCGAGTTGCCGTAGTACTCTTCCCTCCTCCCTACCAACACAAAAAATACCCAAAATAAATTTTTAATTTCACAATAATTGCTCCGTACGAAAGACCACCTTCGTTTCAGATTTTTTTACCGGGTCAGTTGCTATAAACCCAATCTAAAACTCCACTAGCCCTGGGTATTGGGTAATCCCGATTCAATTGTGCGTGTTGGGGATAAATTGTTCGACAATGTTCCCATCAAATAAAAGCCCAATTTGCCCAAATCTCATAAATTCATGAGTTTTCAATTCTTGTAGTTGAATTTTTCTGTTAATACTCTAACTATAAATATAAATAATAAGGAAAATAAATCGCCCAGATTCAAAAAAGGAAGTCATTTAGTACTACAGTTTTCCGTTATTCTTTTTCAATTTAATTAAGAGATTTTATGTTCAATTGTAGCAAAAGGTAAATTTAAATTACATTACTGTGATGCTTAGCTTACTCATCCACCTTTTTAGTTGGATAATAATTTTTGTTAAAAATATAATTATTTTTGGCAAACCAATTGACATATTTGCCCCCAAAGCAGTACAGAAGTATCGTGCACCAAATTTTACCCCAACCCCAACAACCATCTAGACGCGCCCAAACCCCAAATTTGTAATTTCGCCAATAATATCCGCACGTGCCAACCATGACCCACGCACGCATCCTCGAGGTGTGCCCTTCTTCCCACCGGTTTCCAGTGTGCCGCGAGCAGAAATAGAACAAAGAAACACAAGGAAGCACAAGCGAGATCCAAGCAAATGCAGCCCAACCAATCGACCCCCATGACGCGGATGCATGACGTGGAACAAATATTTTGAAATCCCGCCCAAACCCGGACTTCAATCCTTCCAACAAATCAAAATTTAATTTTCCGCCTTTTTTCATTTTTATTTTTGCGCCACGGGCCTTCCCTTCGTATCCCTTCACCCCCAGGGGCAAATTTTACACACTCGCACACCGCACCAAACAAAGCAAACGACCCAAAGGCATCTCTTTCTCTCGCCTTATCCTCTCCCTTCACCAAAGGTAAGCTCGCCCCCCGACTCGGACCGAGTCTCTTCGTTTTCCGCCGATTCCGAGCGATTCCCGTCGTTTTTGGTCATTTCTGAACGATTTTAATCATTTTTGCCGTTTCTCAACGACTCTCATCAGTTTTTTTTTTTTGCGGTTTTGTGTGCAGGTTTAGCTGAACATGGGGAAATCAAGAGCTGCTGCTCCCAAAAAAGCCGATGCGAAGTGAGCTTCCGTTTTCGTTTTCTGTTTTTCTGTGAATTTTCTTCGATTTGATCGGAGATCTCGATGTGAAACGTCGATTTTGAAATTAGGTTGATTTTTTGTGTTATTTTTTAATTTTGTTAGGTTGAAGACCAAAAGCGCTGGCGCGAGCAAGAAGGCTACAAAGGATCCGAACAAGCCTAAGAGGCCTGCGAGTGCCTTCTTCGTTTTCATGTACGGTCAACGCTCTATTTCTCTCTCTCTCTCCAGATCGATCGATTTTTACTGTGATTTGTTTATCTTTTATCATATTTGTATGAATTTTTCTTTCAAATTTATATAGGGAGGATTTCAGAGTGAAATTCAAGAAGGATCATCCAAATAACAAATCTGTCGCCGCTGTAAGTGAATTTCATCTTCTCAGATCTGTGTTTTTAATTTCGTTTTGCTGAATACTTTTTTTATTTAATTTTACAAAATTATATTTATTCTGATTTTCGATATTTTTGAATAGGTCGGTAAAGCTGGTGGTGATAAATGGAAATCACTTTCAGAGGCCGTGAGTATTTCCACCGATAAATTTTGTTTGTCAATTTGTGAATTGCTTGAATATTCCGTAACAGTTCGTTGACTGATTGCTTAATTGTATAAATTATTCAGGAGAAAGCTCCCTACATTGCCAAGGCAGACAAGAGGAAGGCTGAGTACACCAAGACCATGAATGCTTACAACAAGCGCATAGTGAGTGCCCTTGTTTTGATTTCTGAGTTTTTGGTTTAATTGATTCGAGTAGTGTTGTGAGAATTGTTGCTTAATTGTGAAATTAGGCTGAGGGAGGTAATGGAGCGGACGATGAAGAGTCCGATAAGTCCAAGTCTGAGGTGCAAAACGAGGATGAAGATGATGACGAGAGCGGAGAGGTTTGTTCTAATTGGCTCTCGTTGTTGTGTTGATCAACCGTCTCTTCTTAGTTTTGTGATTAGTTCATTGAATTGGGATGATTGTTGTGATTGAATTGTGTTGTTTTGGGTTAATTGTAGGAAGACGATGATGACGAGTAGAGAAGGAAAGTCAGGTATCAGAATGGAGGAGCAATTTGTGTTAGGGTTGTTGGTTAGAAGATATTGAATGACCTTCATTTTCTGACTAAAGCTCTGTGTCTGATGATAAGATAGCTACATTTGTAGGATTAGGGAAGGTAAAAAAACACAAGGGGTTAATGTTTCAGGACTCATCCGCCTGATTCCCCATATCGTTTCTGTACTTAATGATCGTTTTTATGTTCAAATGACTTATGTTTCGCTCTAGTTAATATCCTTTTTAATATATGATCGGATTGAATTGCCTTGAGCATTTTGAAATGGTTATGACCTTTAGAGATGAACTTACCTATAACATGGTTGTCACGTTGTTCGTATTTTGAGCTAGTAAGGGTGTGTGATTAGCTTGGGGTACCGGCAACTAGTGATTGTGGTTTAGGAAAGTTCTCTTGTTTTTGCGGCCACTGTCTGGCTTAAATTAGTTTCAGGCTTCCAAAGACTTGGGAGTGAGATTGGCTTTGTCTGCTTTTGGGTGTAAGATTTTTTACCATTCTTCTCAATTCTCTCCATCTTGTTTTATGTGACGATGATGGTTTGACTTCAATCTGCGTCTCTCTTTTGACTTTCTGCTATTGTCTCCTTTGGATTGCTTTTGGGATTTTCTCTGTTGGTTCTCAACATCATTTGGATGACAAACCTGTCAGTTTTTTAGCATGGCATGAATGTCAACTCTGGGATTTTTTATTGTCAGATTCTAACGGCCAAATTTCTTGGTACATATAGTGCACCGAAGCATAGTAGAAATTTTCACTGCTGCTACTTTTTAATTTTCAGTGTTTGTGATCTGTTTCCTCCAAGTGCAATGTAATCCAAGGAAAAGGATTCTGGCTTTTCTTGACCCCGAGTACAAGTGCTGCTGGTCTCTGGGAAGGTTTACTTAGGGCGTACCCATTTTGGTTGTTGTATCGATGTTATTAGTTGTACCGATGACGTATTTTCTATGAATTTGCTAATTCACCGGAGAAAACACACAATGAAATTAGTTGACCAGGTTTAACCGACAATGACAAGAAAATTGGCTTAACGATGATCCTCTGCGATTTTCTACTTCCACTCCACGTTGGGAGATTTTTGGGCAACATGTGTTAAAAGTGATGAAACAAATAGCTAGAGTGTTGTTTCAGTCAAATAATCTAATTTTTACATTGAATAATACTAACTAATCAAATGACGTACTGACTAAATTAATATTATCATACATTTGAATTAACAATGAGAACGTAGAAATTACTTCTCGTTGTATGTTGTTTCTTGTCCAATGTTATAACATTCCCCACCTTTCCATCTATACCAAATGCAATGGCTTCAGCTTGATCATACCATTTAATAAGTCAAGCTTGAGCATTGGTATGTTTAGTTCGTAAAACTCGTGAGCAACTTGAAATTTTTTATGAAACAACTCGACGTATTTTAAAACCAAATTGGCCACTAGTGTGGACTCACTATACAATCTTTTTTATAATCTAAACCGATCGTTTTTAGGTTATCATGGAAGGATCGTTCTTGCAAAAAGTTACTGAAATCGGAAGTCGTTATTTGATTGTGACATGACAAATAAACAATAATAGAGTTGTCGATAAAAATGAAATGTTCACAATATTACTTTAAATGAATAAATAATTTTCCATCCAAATGATTTTTTTCAAGAATAATCTAGTAGGATAACCTAAACTTTTTACGGTTCAGGTCATGAAATTACATTGTGGAGCAGGCTTAGGGGTGCGTTTGGTACGCCTAAAACGAGTGGGACGAGGCGTTCCACGGGACAAGTTTTGGATGATTTTTGGTTCCACCTCCCCCCTGGAACGGGGTTGTTCCACGTCTGTGAGACAGAAATTTTTAACATTTTAGGACAAAAATGCCCCTTGTCTTTTTCAAAATTTACAACATCTGTCCCGTCTGCGTACCAAACGCACCCTAAACGATTTTGTTAGTGCCGTATTAAAATATTAACTAGTTATCGCAACGCTCCCCTTAAAGGCCCTGTCTGTATAATAATATTTGTAGAATACATATTTATAGGTTCATATCCAACTAACTCAATTAAGAAAAATTAGAAAGGACTTCAAGTTCCCGCTCAAAAAATCCTAAACCGTACAACAAAATAAGGAGTAAAATATTGCCATAAATTTAACACTCTAAATTGTATAGTAGTGTAGTGTACACTAAGCACTAAATCATTAGATTATACATATGATGATTAATGATTACTATGGAACATTACTAAAAAGATTTGATATCGTAATCAACTCTTTAAGCCGAAACCGTATCATAAATTCATAATATTGCAGAGCGTTATGGACAATACAACCAACTTACTATTAAAAATGGGTTGAAACAACTTGGGTTGGGTATCAAACTAGATACTTTCAAGTTCGAGCTCCACTCGTGTAAGGACCAAGGCAAACCTAACCCGAGTTTGAAAAGAGTAAACGAGTCAATCTCCAAATTGAAAAAAAAAAATTCCATAAATCCATAAATATCAAGCCATCAAATTTCCCTATTTGCCCTCGCCTCAATAATATCCCACGCCAATATAGTTGTTGCGTACAACACGTTTTATTCTACCGATTCGATCAACCTCAACCACTAGAGACCACAAAGCACAAAATCAAACCCCAAATCCGTCATTTCACCCCCACCCCTATCACGTGCATTCCCACGTGGCCGCCTCGCTAGCGAAGAAGCACACAAGGAAGCACAGAAGGGAGAGTCCATCAGCAAATGAAGGCATGGCGCACGGATTGCTGACGCGGCAAAACATTTTTGAAATCCCGCCGAAACCCAAAACTTCAATTTTTTTGGTTAGTCGAAATTCAATATTGCCCCTTCCTAATTCCTTCTTATCCCCCTACCCTTCCTTCCTCTCCCAAATTTCTCACACACGCACCGCCCAACAAAAAACAAAGGCGTATTTGCTCTTTCTCTCTCTGCGTCTTCATCTTCTTTTTCTTCTCGAAAACCCTAGGTAAACTCGCGCCTCCGCCGCTCTGACTCGGTCCGAGTCGCGCCGTTTTTTACCGTTTCTGAACGATTCTCGCTCGTTCTCGCCGGTTTTTTACGATTTTTTGTGTCTGCAGGTTCGCCATGGGTAAAGCCAGAGCAGCTGCTCCCAAACGCGATACGAAGTGAGTTTTGTGCTCTATCGTGCTTAGATTACTCTCCGATTGCATCGATTGGATCGGAGGTCTTCGATTGGTTGTAACGTGCTTTGACTTTTGCTCTGTTCGTGTGTTTGAATTTTTGTTGATTGTTTTTTATTTTTTATTTTGGTAGGTTGAAGAGTAAGAGTGCCGGAGCGAGCAAGAAGCCGGCGAAGAAAGCTGGAAAGGATCCGAACAAGCCGAAGAGGCCTGCGAGTGCCTTCTTCGTCTTCATGTACGGTCAACTATATTTCTCTCTCCTCGGTTGAATTTCTAGATCTGACTTTTTCTGTCTATCTTTATTTTTTAGACTTGTTTTACTGAATTTTACTTTTATTTCGTACTTGTATAGGGAGGAGTTCAGAGAGAAGTACAAGAAGGAGCATCCAAACAACAAGTCGGTAGCTGCTGTAAGTCAGATCTCATCATCTCAGATCTACGAACTTGTTCTGGATTTTACTCTCTGATTAGTTGATTTGATGATTTAATTAATTAATTAGAGTTTAAATTTATGCAAATTAATATTGATTTTGTTTAATCGAAACCAAACAGGTCGGTAAAGCCGGCGGTGAGAAATGGAAATCGTTGTCGGATGCTGTGAGTGTTCAATTATCGTTTTAATTTCGTTGATTAGTGAATAATATGAAGTTGTTTGCTGAATTTTGGTGTTGGATTTTATTGATTGGATTGTTCTGTTCATGAAATAATCAGGAGAAAGCTCCCTATCAAGCCAAGGCAGACAAGAGGAAGGTGGAGTATAACAAGAACATTCAGGCATACAACAAGCAAATAGTAAGCGCTCTTGTTCCGGCCTTCGTTTAATTTGTTTAGTTATCGGGTTGAGGACATTTGTGAGACTTTGTTGGTTTATTTATGTGAATTAGGCTGAAGGACCTAATGAAGCTGATGAAGAAGAGTCTGACAAGTCCAAGTCTGAGGTAAATGATGATGATGAAGACGAGGACGAGAGCGGCGAGGTCAGTTGTGTTTTCAATTAATTGACTTCACATTGTGGTTATTTCATTGTTTCGCTTGTTCAGTTAGTTGAATTAGTTACTTATTTATTTGTGTTGTAGGAGGAAGACGACGATGAGTAGAGGAAAGGGAATCGAAATGGAGGGGGAGAAGCGATGTGTAGGGTTGCTTAGAAGATAATTGAAGGGTCTGCCTGCACTTTGTCTTTCGCTATGGATAAGTTGCTGGCTTTCTACCTTTTGTTTTAGGGATTAGTTTTTAGGAAAACACAAAAACAAAATCGGATTAAGTTTCAGGATTGTCTTCTCCCCGTGATTCCCATGTCGTCGTTTCTGTACTTAATGATCCTCCTTATGTTCAATGAATTTCAGTTTGCTTTCGTTATATAACGCGTTTTGTCGCAATTTAGTGTATGGTTTTCGTTTAATTAGCATTTAAGCATTGATTAGTATTCTTCATGACTTGGTAATATGATTTGTATAGTCTACATTTGGGGATCTGGGTTATATGAATGTTTGTCATTGTTTAATCTCGTTGTATGGGATGGGATGACTTTGGTGTTTGAGTTAACCCAGCTTGTAGTGTTTGACTTTATCCTGGGGATGGTGATTGACTTTACCTATGGATCTTAGAATTCTTGTTTTTTTTTTTTCCCCTTCCCTCCTTGGACAAAATAGAGAATGTGAGAGGAGTTGGACAAAATAGAGAATGTGAGAGGAGAGGAGGTGAGGGAAGGGGATGGAAAGAAGTGGAAGAGAATTCTTGTCTGAGAGATTCTCCTAATGGGGTCCAATTACTCTTTGCGAGGATTTTAACGAACTTTTAATTGTTTATCGTATATCGTGCAGTTAATTTTTGTCAAGTATTGTTTATATTTAATTTTAAATAAAAAAAATTATAATAATTTTTTGCCGCACGATGTAGAATGAACGGATGTAATTAAAGAATGTTTGGCATCTTTGTTCATTTTGCTCTTATTAAACTCTCTTAGACCACCTCTAATGGTAGGTTAAAAGCTGAATTATCCTTCAAAATTTTTTTCCAAACTCACTTGAACTCAAGGAAAATTTGGGCTAAATGCTAAATTTAGCTAAGATTTCTCTTAGAATTTAGCTAAGAAATCGGAATGAAAATGTTCATAAAATTAATTTATCAGTCTATATATTTATTTATTTTTATTTAAAAAGACTAAGTTTATTCTTTAATAATTTTGGGCTAAAATTGTAAGCTAGAACAGTTGAAGTAGAAAAATTGTTTTTGGACTAAAAATTCAATTTTTCGGATTAAAATATTTGATTTTTAGCTTAATCATTGGAAAAAGTCTTAGAGAGAGACTTACATTGGCACCGGATGCTATATTTGCAGTATACTTGTGCCATAGAATGAGGCAACGCTTATAATGGCACGAGATGCCACGGTTCAGTGTACATGTGCTATAGAAGTTGCTTTGGCGTTGTTTGTGATAAGAATGGGCATGCTTGTAGATAATTTAAACGATCCTTGCGCATGAGATTTGAATGTGAGGTTTTTCCTCCCAAGTACTTTTCTTAACCAACATGAGGAGTAATAATTAAAGGAAAATAATTAAATGTTGCGACTTTATGCAAATCATGAGATGAAGAAAATAATTAACCAAAAAAATCAGTTTGTAACCTATAAAGTATTTGATTCCATTTGTGGCCGACAAAAATATATTTGGATCCTCTGTTTTCATTTTTTTTTCCAAATTACATTGGATCCTACTAAATCCCAAAATTATCTTAAAATAGATAACAGATCACGTGACTTCATAACCAGATCCCCAAATCAAAGCACTTATTAATCCTCCAGATTATTGTCGGTGTGTTTTCATATCAAATTTAATTATGATTAGTCTATGATTAAAATCTGAAAAAAAGAAGAAAATCCCCTCGGTAAGCTCAAGTTTATTGGGCTTATTTAGGTCTGGGCCGGCCTTAACTCTCCAACACACCCAGCCCAAAGCAGTAATGAAATCAACTCCGTGCCCGCTCTCCCACAACGACTTGTCGTTATTTGTGTAAACTTAGTCGTGCTGGCTGATCGAGCGGGGTTAAAAACGAACGACAGTGGAAGAGGGAGGAGGAGAAGCGAGAGATGGCCGGCCCCGGAAAGTGCTTGCTGGTGACTGGACCTCCTGTAAGCTAAAGCAATCTCCTGTCAAATTTTGATTTCATATTTCTATTTATTCAATGCTTTTCTCAAAAGTGCTTTCGGTTGGTGATGATGATGCTGATTTCTGGTACAGGGTGTGGGCAAAAGCACTTTAGTAATGAGAGTGTTTGAAGCCCTAAAAGCATCATATCCAAGCGTAAAAATTCAGGGTTTCTACACTAGTAACTCTCTCTCTCTCTCTCTCTCTCTCTCTCTCTCTCTCTCTCTCTCAATTTTCAGTTTTTTCATATGTATTTACATCATATAGATTTTTGTAATTGTAATGTGTAGGTGAGGTTAGAGAAGGAAGTGAGAGAGTGGGGTTCCAGGTGGTCACGTTGGACGGCCGCACAGCTCCCCTCTCCTCCTCCACCATTTCCAGGTCTTCCTTTTCATCCATTCCAAATGTTTGTTGCTTCAGTTTCCATAACTCCATTTCCTAGTTAAAAAAACACTTCAGAAACCATTTTGAAGATGAAATCCATCGACCCAACTGTTTTTGGATTTTCATAGTTTGATTCTTCTAAGTGTTTTTCGCTAACATTAACAATATTCGGGGTTCTACTATTCTCATTAAGTAAACATTCATTCATATTATTCGGCTACATAGCATTAAACCCTAAAACATGTTTTTGTATGTCAGCCCAGAGTCTTTGAGATGGCCCACTGTGGGGAAATACAAAGTAGATGTTGCGTCGTTTGAGTCACTGGCGCTGCCTGAATTGCAGGTGGGATGAGTTTTTTCATTGCTTACTGATCAACTCTCACCGCCCCCCTACGCTATTTAGTTAACTTTTAGGCCTTCACGTTTGCAGGGTTTTGACATTTTGTGAAAACTTTTTTCTTGATTGGACAACCAACATATTGTTTTCAAGCATCATGCGGTGGTGGCAATTGACAATTTGAATTGTGTCATCCTTTTGTGATGTGTTATCAGGTAAGAGAAGATACTGATGTATTCATCGTTGATGAAGTTGGGAAGATGGAGTTGTTCAGCTCGTCGTTCTTCCCTTGTGTTTTAAGGATCCTGGAGTCCAATGTCCCCTTCTTGGCCACAGTCCCAATTCCAAAATTTGGTCGTGATATACCTGCAGGTGCACTTTCCTCAAATATTCCATTATTTTGCTCTATAATCTTATGATTTTGCTTGGCTTGTTAGACTGCCAACAGAATTGGTCTAATTTTGGTTTATGTTCAAACAGTTATAGAATCATGATGATATGTATTGTTTTCATCTGAACATAGTAAATTTAAGGTGGAAAGTCTGTTTCTTTTTGGATTCACTATTTATTGCTTGTTGCACGGGTTGGAGTTGGCGACTGAAGGAAACTAGAGAGTATAGACAGTGGCGAAGTTGATGTTAGGTTTATGCCATCCTTTTGTTTTTGTGTTTAATTTGTATATGACTAGGGTTTCTGAACTTGTGCAGTTGCAAGGTTGAAGAATCATCCGGGGGCAACAATGTTTACGCTGAGCAAAAGTAACAGGGATGCTGTTAAAGAAGAGATATACTCCCATTTGGTAGCTCTGTTGAGTAAACAATAACTGTGGTCGTTAATCATTCCGAAATTCAGCATGATATTGTTATTTTACCAACTTATTGCCGGTCAAGTGTCTCTCAATGTCTGTTTTTGATTGAAGGCTTATAACTGGTTATGTTTGCATGCGTATCCCATCATTTTTATGCCTTTTCAAATATGCAGAATTGCATCTTCAGGCTTTCTGTAAGCTGCTTAATCCCCAACCCAAGGAAAAAACAAGTTTCCTGATTATATATGCACAAGTTTCCTTGTTTTTTACATCCATTATGTGCAACAGAATTAAAGAAAACTGTGCGCATCAAACAAACAAGATAGATTTCAAACCCAAAAACAAACCAAATGAACAAGAAGGTATAATTTCAGTTCGATTTCGAAGACAAGGCCTGAGTCGGGGTCACGAGTTTCGCCTATCCTGTTCGGTTCGCAACACTTCTTTCGCCAAGGATGAGAATGATTGAGCCGTGTCCTGCATATCTGTAGCTCTTAGGTTAATGCCCTGCAACTTTCTCGTATTCTCCTGCAGCTTGCTTTGTGCTATTTTAGCAACGTTTGGTTCCTGCAGAACAGTAAAACCCCACAACATCTAGGTAATTGCATTGTTTCATCGCCCACGGTGAAAAATATCAGTGCTACGCGCGTGGTTAGGGTAAATGTTGGTCGTGCAATTACTGTGGTGAGCAAAATATTCGTCAGTCGAGAGACATGCATGCAAAAGGATGTGTGCTTACACTTGACGAAAATCCATATCGCTTCTTAATTTCGTCAACTTGACCAACCTTCTCATCCTCTTGCTCTTCCTGCTTACCGGAGTTTTTCTCATTTTTCGACTTCATCTGTTTCATCACTTTCCCTGTAGATTGAAAGCTTTATCAAGTAAGAAAGCTTAAGAAAAAAATCTGATCGACGAGTTCATGTCATCTAGGTTGGACTGACCTTTAAAGGCCATAAATTTGCTTGTCAACTTCTCCTTGTTCAGAGCTGCCAACATATTCTGCTCTTTCGGTTTTTCTCCAGGAATGTCCATGTCCATGTCGATGTCAATGTCATCTTTAAGGATAAATTAAACGACTTATCCCGATATCCGTTCGGATTGCAAATGCTAAACTTTCTTGAATTTAAGTACAGATAATCGTTCACTTAGAATATTGTATGATGTTAATCATATGCATACCTAGGTCTAGCTGAAGATCATCATCATCCACAGCCCGGTGATTTGTATTCTCAGCGTCAACTCGAAAGTTAGCAGTTGAAAAGATAGCCGAAAGTTCTTCGATACTTTCTCTAGTATCTGCAGTTTCTATCTCAGGTACATTCTTCGGTTTGCTTCCCACGATATCTTTAATGACTGAGCTAAATATACCCTGCCAAGAAAACAAAGTTTATGAAACCCTTCATTCCAAAACATAGCAGGCAGAATTGGTATGGTTTCGTTTCCCTGTATACCTTTTTCTTCTCCTTTGGAGTGGCGCATCCAGCGACAAGCTCTTCTTGTGAAACTATCAAATCCTTCTGGTAAGTCGAGTTGAAAAAGTCTAACAGCCTAGAATATCTCACATTTTAGTAAGAATTATTCACTCAAGTATAAGAAACTTTCAAGGATGTGTATATGATATATACCTGAAGCTTTTGTTGTGGAGCGAAAGAGCGAAGAGAAATATTTCCTGATCACCGTTCACCTGCTCAAGGATAAAGTAGAGCAAATGAAGAATATTTCTCTGGATCGTCTCTCAAGAAACTGATACGATAGATTACACTTTTATACCATAACAAGTTCTCCTTCGCACGAAGAACATATCGAACTGTCAGAAAGTGAATTTGGTTTCGGAGTGGAGTATGTGAAGCCTCTTATTGAAGTCTCCTTTATGAAGGATAAATCTGGCAAGGACCTAACATTTCACAAGAAGGTTTGTAGGGTCATAATCTACTGTTGAAAAAAAAAATCGAAAAAATAGACTACGAAAATCACTACCTTATTTCAATTTTTCCACTTGTAAAAAGGAGAATAAGGCCTAAATCATTGGAGGTTTGAAATGTTGATGCCCAGCAGCAAGATGATTGGAACTTCTTCTTGTAGATTACCTTCTTAATTCCCTGAGATAAAAGAAAGAAAGCCGAAAATGAAAGAATCAGATAAAACTGTTCTACAATTCACAGTGCCTGCATAAACTAAACTACTAGTTACCTGCATGATATGTGTGAAGGAGTATATGTATGCAGCTTTCTCAGAACACAGCAGTAGCAGAAACTGCTTTTTTGTGGTGTCGTCAACTGTACTACTCCCTTTGATCAAATCAAGACCGTTCAATATATTCAATCTATTTACCAGTGTATCATGCGCATCTGTGTAACAATCACAAAAAATTTACTCGTTGTGCAACTTTTCAATGCTTTGGGACTTGAAAATCGCATACTTTCACCCTTAAAGTGTGTAGAACTTACCCAAGAGCTGCATGAAAAGTGCTCTAGTGGGTTTCTTTGGATGAACCAAACTGGTGCTCAATGTGTTTCCATTATCACTATCAAGAGCCAAAACGGATGAGTCCTCTGTTGCAACCGCTAAGATGTTCTTGTCAAAACCATGAAACCTGCAGGTTTGGAAATGCAGGGAGACAATGCCGGTGGATATTTCACTTGCAATGTGCTTTTGATATAACAGAGTTGGCCCTTCTATATCAATAACCGAAACCTGTAAGGAAAACAAACTCAAATGGATCAGAACTACATACCAGCTCTACAAAACCTGATAATGAGCATATGTTGGGAATGAGGAGAAGATCTGAAAAGTAGTTATAGGAAGTAAGCTTACATATCCTTTACTAGACCCGACAGCAAGATGTCCTGTGCTGTGGTTTATGTTCACAGAAACTACAGAACCATTAACCTTAAAAAGTTTCACATTTTGGATGATGTGATCGTTTCCTTTCTTTGTACTTCCTGCCCAGAAGTATGTGAAATTCATAAGGACATTTGTATGTACTTCATTTGCAGTAAAAATGTGACATTCATAAGGCCGTTTCTTAATCATACCTTGAAGAGACAGGAAACTGCTCACGTTGGCATATGGTTCTGGTTTGAGTCTAAAGATTCGAACCTGAAAATCACACACACATATATATATATAATATACCCCAATTTTTTTCTTTCTGAAACTGGTTAAATTGATTGATCATAATTCACCAAATGAAGCGACGATGGTACTTACTGTTCCACTCTGATCTCCAGAAACAAGAAGCCGGGAGTTCAAATCGAATAACAACACTGTGAGTGGTATACCGCTTAAAGAAAGATCATCCTCACTCTGCATTTTGTTTAATGGGATTGACCAGAGGAGAGCAAGTAAGCACAGTAGTCCAAAGATATCGAATACTACACGATTTGCAAGCATAATGTATTAATATGAGCAATAACAGATGGAATGTTGTTACCTGTTGCCTTAATGATATAATTGGTATTAAAACTGGACATGACAAATCCCAAAAATTTATCGCTCCATCACTGTGTCCAGTTATGTACAAATTTTTAACTTTTGAAAATCCAGTAAAACGGGATGCATTTAGCTGAGTCCCATCTTTCGGTTTTGTCTCGAAAGAAAGGAGAGATGGAAAGCTTTTTGCCAGCAGAAGGTAGTCCTATGCAACCAAAGAAATCAAAGTACCACATTACAAACTTTCCAGACTAATGATAATCTGCTAAATAAAAGAATGTTTCGGTACATAATCTTAAACGGTCCTATTACCTCATCTGCAGAACTCAGCATGTGGGTATTTTGTGTGATGAATTTTGCGATGGTAATCTTTGAGTCAACAAATGGTATCTTCACCATGATATCCCTTGGTAACGAAGGCGAAGACTTAGATTGGCTTTGTAAAAGATACTTCTCGATGGAACGATCATCATAGGCATAAAGATGTCCTGAGTTACCAAGCAAAAGAAAACAGTCTTGCCTATGTTTGCTTTGCTCACTAAAGCTTGAAATGATCCCCATGTCAACACAAGGCTCCGGCGGTTGAAGCCCTAATTTGATAGTTCGACCTTCGGTATACTCATTCAACAGAATTACCTGCCTCATCAAAACAAAACAAAACAAAAAAGTCAAATTTTCACCTCACTCAGTTATACACATGCTACTAATGATTTAAAGTCCAAATACCTGCAACAAGTTTGAAGATGAGGTGTCAGACGTGCCCATAACATATAACCGATTTGCCTTCCCATCGGCATAAGCCCATCTCAGTGATGCTATAGGCACTTTGTCCAACTTATATCCAATATTGAGTTTAGATATTGGAGCACTTTGCGTGCTAGACTCTGAAGGAGATTCAGTTCTTGGAATACTCCAGATGCAAATCTCTCCATTATTGTAGCCAACAACAACTTTACTCCCAAAGGGACATGCCCAGCATGCAGAGGTCACCTTTTTCCCTTCCTGATGAAGTGATTGCAATGGATTTCCTCCCACTGTGTATACAGATTTGCTTTCTCGAATGTCCCATAATGATATTATACCATCTCTAAAAATTATCAGAACCCTGCATTGATACACATGACTAAAGAATTAAGTATAACCAAGTGTTTCTATACCGCTTAAAGAGAGAGAGAGAGAGAGAGAGAGAGAGAGAGAGAGAGAGAGAGAGAGAGAGAGCAGCAAGGTTTGGTGAGGCTACCTCTTACTTTCAGCTGTTGGTTGAGGCAGTATATGCATCACAGCAGTATCCCCAGCAACTTCAGTTGGATTATTCCCTGATGATATGACTGATCAAGTTAGGACAGGAAAGAAAATGCTTGCGTACCCAAATTTTAGAACGAAAAAAAGACGATAAAATCTATGTATGTGACTACTGAGCATAAAAAATGGAATAGGGAAGGACTTCATCTGACCATGAGAAACTGAGTAAGGTATAGTGTATTTCATTTGGACTATATGTTCTTGCTCAAGCTTCAAAACCGTAACATTACCAGCAGAATCTCCAACATACCTGCATACACAGTTGTCCAATACATAAACTTACTCAAAACAAATGAACCTGCCTATCTGCTTGATCGATCACAATTGGAAGATGACACACTTACATGTATGGACTATGCAGCATAACAGTGAACGAGGTTATATCTTCTTGAAAAGGATGAACATCAGCAAACAGGTTCTTTTCAATGTCCCAAACCTAGGCACAACGTTGCAAAATAACAATTAAATGCAGAAGATAAACAAAGCTAAAAGCTAAGTTTCAATCATTCATTCATCAAACAACGAAAAAATATATCAGAGGAAAGCATGGTGCAGAAACTTGCCTCAATGTGGTTTCTGATATTTACATTTATAAGGATCCCTTGGTTCTCCATAAACTGGACAATAACATCACCAATAATATCAGACTACAAATACAACATACGAAAGAAAAAACTGCTAAACATTTCAAGACAAACAAGAGGGCCTCTAAATTGCATTACATGAACATGAAAACCGAAACAAAACAGTTGGAAATCAATGAAAGCAGCACGTAATATTTATACAGAACCTGTAAGAACTTGCTTGGAACTGCATTAACAGACTCAAGTAGAGCTTGAGTGTTATCTTTGCCAAACAATTTGATTCTGCCATCCCTGAAAATGTCAAAGAAATTATCGTAATCAAAACGAAGACTAATATTTGGACAAAACAAGAACGGCAATGCAGTCTGGCTAATGATATGTCATTGATAATGTGTCGATGATTATTGACAATATCAATGCCACGTCCAATCTGTATTAAAGAATAGACATCTTGCAGAGAGAATTTTTGAAAGCCGATAATACTAATTTTGGTAGAAGAAATGGACTCACTTGGTTGAAGTTGCAAGTAATTTTTGGATGGAGTCATAAGCCAACAAGTTACAGCCTGATGGTATTCCATGATGGAATACTACATGTGGATCGATATCACTGCCTTTAACACTATCAGAATTTCCTCCAGGCTACAAGATAGGTAACAAATAAGTAATGTTAGCTCTTAAAGTGCCCTTAGAAACAAATAGATAAATCTGATTTTTGATTTAATACCGTCGTCAACTGTTTGTTGCCACAAAAGCAACAACATAAACTCTCAAAACCAACAAAAAGGACAATGCTTTAGTATGTACCAAGTGACTTGTAGCTCAAACGGTTTAGAATCTTCACTCGTGTATTTAAGGTTTTTGTTCGACTTTCTCCCTCCCTAAAAAACTAGTTTGAGTCTAAAAAGAGTGTTTTTCCACTAGAAAATCACATCTATTGCATTTCAAAAGGGTCCCTTTATTGCAGTTTACTTGCCTCCTTTTACAAAAAAATACATTCAAACTCAAATGCAAGGAGACACTTAAACTGCACTGATGAAATTGACCTAACCCACAAGTGCGAGTGGATAAAGAGTTAAGCAAATACATTAGGTGAGTAATAAAGTTAGTTTGAATGTCGACATTTTACTAGTGTCGGACGTTGCTGGAATCTCTAAACCTTGCTTTAGTTTCTCTTTGTTGGGCGTTTAGCCCCGTTGTTTTGCCCCAAAAAGGTAAATTTGAATAGTATGTCATTGAGTTTCTCCCTCTCTTTGAGCATGATATGGGTCGACAAATCGGACGGTGGAAACTTGTTGGGCAGTGGATGGAAGAGAGTAATTGGACCAGTCTGCTTGTGGGCTCGTAATGGGCATACACATCCCGGCCCATTTTCTCACTTTAATTTAAATCTGGGCCCACAAAATCTCTTACGTAGATAAATAAACATTTGAACCACCGCCCATCACATGGACGCGTTTTAGATCTTTAGTCCTTACTCTTTACCAAAATTATTAATCTTTTTCTTTTTTTATTTGCTAATAGTTGACCATTAAAAAACATGCATAACGACAAATTAATAAAATATGTAGCAAAGAAATTTGACATATTGTGACTTGTTAATTACATGAGAAATATCGAAAGATGACACACATTAGAATATAAGATTTATCTGGGTAGCAGTAATTTCCTTATTCTGAGAAGGAAAATGAATTTTTGTCTTACGAATTGAGATGAATATTATTTATCATTCAAATTACGACCGTGATTTAGTACGATATGAGCTATGTCATTGATCTATTAAGGATAAGATTTTATTTTATTTTTTAATTTTTATGGTGGGTACGTGGCAGCTATTTACATTAGGGTGGGGATTTTGAACGCCTTTAATAAAAGTTCAAAAGGGAGCTAAACACTTGAGACCTAAGTTAGTGTTGAAAGAAGGACAAGGAGTCAAAAAGAAAAGAGGAAGGATATCAAGACAAGTAAACTCAATAGGATATAGGAATACTATCATGATTTTTTTTATAAAACAAGTTTAAACGAAACTTACTGATACTTATAATTTTTCAAGTATTATTTAACAAAGTATTCGGTGAGGCTATCGCACTGTAACAAACAAAAATAGTGAAAATTACGTGTGTGTGAAAGATTATAGAAAAACAATCGTTTTTATGTATATGATACACATAGTCCGAATGATCGTATTGAAGATTTTCTCCTGACCTAAAAGCGCACGAATAGCTTTCGTCTAATTGAATGCCAAATTGGATAAGACAAGCCCCAAACGACATTAAAGTTAAAACTATGGACTATTTTCAATTAATTAAAGTATTATCTACAAATTCTTGTATGAAAAGTAGGAAAATGAAAGCATATTGGCTTGTTTCTTATCCAACCGGCCACCTCTCCACACGGCCCCATCTATTAAAAACGTTTTTTTCCCTAAATATTGACTCGTTAAATGGGAAAAGCAACACATTACAGTATACTAATTTTAGTAACGTCTCTCATCCACCCAACTGACACCTTTACCTGTACATGTCACACTCCATCTGTGAGTTGGTCTTTTTTTATCGAGTAATGCTAAAGAGACTAACTGTTTAGATTAAATTTTATAAATTATATAACGCGGTTGTTAATAATTGAATTATTACTTAAGTAATAATTAATATACTGATTTCCTATTGGTGACACAAATTTGATCTAAAAAATTAGTCTATATCAAGTGAATGGGAAATTAAAACAAATCAAGCCACTTAATTGCGAATTAATCATGAAAATTCTAAAATAAATTTCATCCCATTTGTGCATATATGTAGCCATAGAAAACTATCCTCTAAATATGGAAGTGTATTATTTGTTCAAAATTATTTACCTTATTTTTTTACTAACAAACACACTCACACATCAAGTGACATTTTTGAAACAATCTAAACTCTCAACTACTACCAAAGTTAAAAAATTATTTAAAAAATTGGGAATGATAACAGACAACTTTATTTGCCTGACAAACTATTATCTTAATAAAATTTGTAATCCAATACCCTTTTTTCTCCTTTTTGACAAAAAACAAGAACAAGAGGAGGGAGGATGAGAAGAATGGATCAAAATCATCGTGTACTCAAAACAAACGTTTACAAGCCGCTTGTAACTCAGTTAGTTAAAAACGCTGAGACCTAAGTCTAAAATTCCGCGTTCAAATCTCCCTCTCTCTCCAGTATCGCATGTATTGAAAAACGAAGAGAGGGAAGAAGATGATCACTTACCTTCTTGGAAGCCTTCTCCACAAGCTTTCTGACAAACATGGATGATGATCTGTGCTGTCCTCAGAATCTCAGACCAACAAAGATAAATCCAACGGCTGAGAAGCCAAATTGCTCTAGCTGCTTTGAAATAACCGACGACGAGAGAGGCCAAGGAGGAAGAAGAGGAGAGAGAGGGAGAGAGAGTGGAAAGCGTGAGAAATGAGCCGTTAATTGCCGTTTTTCCAATTTACGTTGGAAGAGCCACGGGACAAGATTGTATAAGCGGTTTTTTAAGGACAAAATGCAATGAATGCTGGTGTGGACACGTGGGCGTTGATTAGGAGATCTGATTCATTAGGTGAATAAAAATGTTGACGCTTTGACTTGCCTTTCACTCACTCGCTCTCTTTCAAGATTTGTACCAAATGACAGAAAATTTACCTTCCTGGGACAGCTTCAGCAAAGGACACGTGGACACGTGACATGTCATGATTCAACCCGGGACCCACCACACATGATCCTTGCCAATCGACGTTGCCGTGCTACGCGGCCCAATCTGATACAGCTTACTTTACAGTTTTGGGTACTCTAAAATTTCTACTTCGTAGATGTATGTTATGCACCGAATGAATGAAGAGTTGGATGTGTAATTGAGAATTCAATTATAAGACTTCAGATAAAACAAAAGTTCTCATTTTTGTGTTTTTTTTATAGCATCAAAATGATAAATAACTTCGATTTCAAGAGTTTGTAACACTAGTAATCACTATAATCAATCTCTAAGCTTTCACAAGCGGCACTTGATTATTCTAAAGATGGTTTTGCGCTAGAGTATAATGTTGAACCTCTTTGCATGGATGAATTAACATCATTCATTTGACTACTCTCTTGTTTAAGCCAAAATATTTAAAATTGAGTGAGTTGCTAAACATTCATCAATACTCATTTTTGAGTTTTTATTTTATTTTTAAAATGAATATAAAGATAAATTTACATATTGAATTGAGTTTATGCGAGTAGTTTAGCTAGTGACTTTCAGTTTAAAAAGATATCGATAATTTAGTTAAAAATAATATGAATATAGAGAGTAAAATGAGTATAAAAAGATGTTATATGAATTCAAATAAAGTTTTCCTGTATATAAATTGTCTCTGTGTATTGGAATTGAAATCTACAAGTTCAAAGGCCAAGTAAACAGCCAGAGCATATAAAAAAGACGAAAGACAACTGTGGTTTTTCGGCAACGAAATGGAACAACACATTACTACAACATAGAAAAACACGACCACGAACTACTCGTCTGCCTTGTTCTTGCTGTCCACTGCTTCCTTGAGTTTTCGTCCCAACGCATAGGCCAAAGTAGGAGGAACTGCATTTCCAATCTGCCTGTGCTTGTGAAGAATGTTGCCCGAAAACTGGTAGCTATCCTTGAATCCTTGAGACCGAGCGCATTCCCGAACTGTCAGAATCCTGTCCTGGTCAGGGTGGAAGCACATTCCCACCTTCCCCATTGGCTGGGGATCCGTGATGGAGGTTGGGAAGTTGCCTTCCCAGTCAAGCCTTCCGAACAGGCCCTTCCACTGATTGTGGCGCTTGGCCGTGTTGGGCAGGCACCACGGGATTAAGTCAATAATCTGTCCAGTAGATAGCTTCACCTTTTCGTCTGGAAGGCATTGCCAATCAGCACCTGGCCGCTTTGGAATCCTCTGGCAGCGAATAAGATTAAGCTCATTCATTTCTTTCGAAATGTGATCAGTCAGAACAGCCACCTCCCCTCGCATTTTCTTCTGGAACCACGAGATGGGGTCACTTTCGTACTCCAGATTGACCTTGGATGCTCCATTTCCTACAGCTGGGAGATCTCCAATTGTATCTCTGACAGTTATGGAACGGAAAGGGGCTCCGCCTGCGGTACTTCGAACAGCAGCATAATATGAGTTCCCTGACAAATTGATCTTCAACTCTGGTACACCAAAGACATGCATTGGCTCTGGCCACTCCGGGAGAATCTCATCGGGCGCAGCTGCCCATATGAATGCTCGCTTCCGTGACTGGGAAACTCCATAAGCTCCAGCTTCCAGAATACCAAACCTCACCTGGTAACCCATCTCAAGAAGTGAAGCCAGAGTCAGACGGAATGTCTGTCCTTTGTTAAAAGACACAAAGTTCCTCACATTCTCCAGGAGGAAATACTTTGGCCGGAAGTAGTCAGCAAAGGACAAGAAGGCCAAAATCATGTCACACTGAACTTTACTCCAAGTGCTTTGGTTGAACCTATTCATTCCAGAGAAACCCTGGCATGGAGGTCCTCCGTTGATGAAATCCACTTGCCATGGCAGTGGCAGATCATTCTTAACCTTCGCATCAAGTGCTTTAGCCAATTCAGCAGCTTCAGAAGTTGAGATGCAATCATCTATATCCCCACATTTCTCCATTACAGCCCTTAAGATCACATTGCAGTTATTGATAAACACCAGTGACTCGGGATGGTTCAGTTTGAAAGCATCACCAGCAGGCTCTTCGTACTCAATTGCCCACTTGGTTAATGAAATGCCAGCCTGACGCAGCCCTTCAGACAAGCCACCACACCCGGCAAATATATCTAATGTGGCTAGATGTTTCTGCTCAGCATCAGCTCTCTGTTTCTCAACTTCTGAAATTTCTTCTCCTTCTTTGATTTTCCCCTTCCTCTTCCTAGATTCCGCATCACCTCCTCCTGTTGAGTACCTCAGTTTTGTGGTCGCCGGCAACTGCTTGATAGACCCATTAGAAGGATCATACAGATACTCACAGAAGAAGATATGCTCGAAAGTGACAGGAGCATTGCATACTGGAAGATCACTCTTCTTTCTGACTTCACATTTTCCTTCGATATCATCAACAGTCACAAGGTGTGTTTCTTCACTGTAGTAGACCTCTCTAATATCAGAACAGTATGCCTTCTCAACCAAAATGTCCTCTGGTCTGAAAAATCTTCTCACTTTAACCTGGGTAGATTCTGGTCCAGGTCGTTTAGATTCCTTCGTACCAATTATCTCCAGCACTTGACACACAACATAAGCTCTCAGTCCCAAATTCCTACCAGCCTTGAAAGTTTCAGTTTCCATCCTTTCAGTAGAAAACAAATGGGGACTTAAATAGACATAATCATGAACTGAGTACTCGGCTCCCCTGTATACAAAACCAGTCTTTGATGAATTCACTTTAAAAATTTCCTTGGCCTCCTCAGCTTCGTTCACTTTGCAAGAGTTGCAAGCACCAGAACCCAGACCCATGGTATCACGGGAAAGGCTAAAGAATGCACCTTCCCAGGGGCAATACAAGCTTTTACAATAATATTCAGTTGGCAATCCCCCCTTCTTCCTATCTTCTGCCCTTTCTCTGTCTTTTCGGCTAGCTTCCTCATTCTCCTTCCTGTACTGATGCCCCCACGGCAATAATTTGATATCCACAACTGCAGTCTCTTTAACAACCTTTAATGCCAAGTTCATGCACTCATTTGTCAAAAATACCTCCCTCTCGTTGGCAGTGTTGCCGAGAACAGTCTGAGATCCTCGTTCCATCAATCTCCCATGAAACATTTTGCTTCCATTTCTTGTTTCATACATATACTCCACATAATAAATGGCAGGAAGTTCATCTGATCCATCAAGTTCTACCAAGACTGCACCACCAACAGAAATTTCATCTCCACGAAGACTGGCACGCATATAAAGAGCTTCGCCAGAACATGTTGTGCCTACAGGCTCCCCATCCCACATAATCTCCTTGTTGTTGGAGCATGATTTAGTTTGTCTTGAAATTGAACTAGGCTTCTGGGCTTGTTCTGTTACTGCTGCATTATCGTTCTCTTCATCATCATCCTCTTCTAAGTCATCCTTATCCTCCTCTTCGTCAACTTCCTCCTCTTTCTTTTCACCGTTAGCTTCCTCCTCGTTCGAATCTTCTGGAGAGTAATTTAAATAGTACTCCCCCCAGATTCTGTTGATCAGCCTTGTTGTTGTAGCCCGCATTGCCTTCTTCTTGGAAACCACAGGTCCCATGGATGCCCTTGGGTTCAAGTTTGATCCACTCTTCTCCACAACCTTCTTCTTCTTTACCAACCACTTAGTATGGTGCCTCTCCTCCATTTTCTTTGTAAGTCCAACCACAAATGGACACTTTTTAATCTGCACACCAGGAAATTCTGAAAACAGTTGCAGTATTATCTGTCCATGGACAACCACATATCTCTCAACAAATGCCGGATCAGAAGAAATGTACGCACAGTGGTCCTTCGGAAAACCTGACAATCTCTTAATGACATCTGCAAAAGAAAGTCGTGCTACTCGACTTTGCTCTTTCAGCAATGTGATTATGCTTCTACCAACCTTTGCTGTTTTTAGAATTGGTTCATACCACAGAGCATACTGCTTAGATGGCTGTCCAAGTCTATACCAGGCCAAATCTGTTCGGATTGATATTGAGATCATTGATGCTCCCAATTCAATCATCCACTCCTTTATTGCACTCAAGTAAATCGGCATTCCATCAGCATCCTTTGCTCCTGGACCACCTGAAGAACCATCAGGATCAAGAAAAAAGCCGCTTCCATCATCTCCAGTCATAACCCCCGACCCGAAAACGGTAACATCAATGTCTGCACAAGGTTTCATTGGAAGAAGTTCCAACGAAATCAATCTTGAGTCTGAATTGTACAGACACCAATTATGAAGCATGCTTCGAGGAAGGTCATCAACATTTAAGATATCATAGTCATTGTCAAAAACTAAGAATTCGTCAGTTTCTTCAATGGGATTCTTGTAATAAGCAGGTAGAGGATAATCATTGGCAATCTCATCTTCATTAATTTTGATGTAGTATTTGCTCGACCCAGGGGCAGAACCCTGACGTTTTTTCTGTTTCATTGACTTCCAGTACTCTTCTTCTTGCAAAAGTCTTGCCAACTTTACATCCTCATTTTCCTCAGCTTCAATTATGGATGAACCAGCTGAAATCAGTCCATCCTCTCCGCCAATAACTTCTGAACCAATCTTTAGAGTTCCACTTGAAGTTGCTGGTTTTGATTGCACAAAACTTCCACACTTTCTGCTCTCATCTCTAAGGGCAGCAAGAACAGGCAGCTCTATAAACGGCAGATCATTCTTCCTTGATGTTTCCTCCAAACCTACCAGTTGATCATAGATAAACTCACCTTGAGATATAACAAATTCTTTGATAGCTGCAGTACCAGAAAAGAATTTGGTTCCACTCATTGATCGAGCAATGGCAGCAAGTAATTCATCAAGAGTAGTGTCAGATTTGGATTTTGACAGCTTTTTGTAAACCTCTATGCAAGCACGCGCTTTCTCAAAGAATTGATCATGGTATTTCCTATAGGAGCTGGCAGGTTTACGACAATCATAATCAGCAACATCAGTTGAGAGCCATATCACAGGAGAGCCCTTTTCATAACCAGAGATGTTCCAAGATTCTATTCGCCCAAAACCTTCACATCTAACACCTCTTTCCTTGTCCTTGTCAGAACTTTCATTGAGAGGCAATATAGTACCAGATATAAACATGTCAGCAACTTCCAACATCTCAACAGGCTGGGGTAACCCACTTTCATCATGCACAATAAAATCAGTCAGCCGTCTGTTTGGGCGTGCTGCATCTTGGTCCTCGCCAGACGTCAGGAGTATAGCATCAGTTTCTTGATCAACTACTCGATCCTTCTTGCTTTCAATAAGATTAGACTTTTCAGAAATGTGAACAGACTTCTCTTTAAAGTCTGTACATGCAGCAGCCCGCTTGGGCATTTTCCGAGACCTGGAAGGCTCTTCAGTGCTCTGAGGAAAATTTCGCTTCTTAGCTTTGGAGCCGGTAGGTGCTGCCTTTTGGGAAGCTGGTTTGCCCTTCTTCTTCTTCTTCTTCGTCATTCCTATCACAAAAGTAAGATTAGGCAAAAGAATGACAAACTAACTGAAAAATGAAATCAAGACCCAGACCAAGATTTGCCTGAACCTAGACATATATATGCGCAAGACAATGAAGGAGGAGGATCCATGTACTAATCCTCTAAATTGATTTGGAAACTGGATCAAATCCAAAGCAGAAACTGAAATTTAAGCAAACAAAATCATGAGAAAGCACGTAGCCTTTGGCTGAAACCATATAATCAACTCATAAGACAGTAAAAGGTTAGTGAAAAATTGAAAATTCATAATCATAAATCATATTTACAGATTCATGATATAATATGATGACAGTAAACTAAAAAACCCATAAATGTAAACCATTGTTCATAATTCTTTAACATGATGACACAGGCATCGAAAACATGAAAAACCATAAGCATAAATCCATGACCACAAATTCACTATACAATAAAATGGCAGTCAAAACCTTAATATCATAATCTAAATTAATAATATAATAAAAGGGGCAGTCCAATACATTTTTAAGAAAGATTACCATAGCCAAAAATCCAACCTCACAATTCATAATTTAACAAGAGGCAGCCTAAATCTAAAAACCCCATAAGTATAACCCATAATCATAAATTCCCAATCCAATAAAAGGGGTGGTAAAAACCTTCTAAAAAATATCCAAAAATCCAACATCTTTGAACCCTTGCACCCAAGGTCTTGAGTTTGATTTCCCCCTTCTACAATATCGCTTGTTAAAAAATAAATCCAACATCTTTTTTTATTGCTGGACCAAAAATCCAACAACAGAAATTCATAATTTAATAACAATTCAAATCTAAGGGATCATTGAAAACCCTTTTAAAATAACTAAAATCGCTTTTAGTGAAATATTTTGAAATCAATATTTGATAAAAATCTAAGTGGATTCTAGAAAAGCACATAAAGTGTTTTCTTCAAGAAACACATATATGGTGCTTCTTCCAAAAAGAACTTTAAATGTTTTTAGAACCCAATATCACTTACACACCAAAATTGCTTTCAATCATTTTCAAAGCAATTCTAAACAAGCCTTAAAACCCCCAAATTAATAAATTCACAACACGAAAAATAGCAGTCAAAATTTTGAAACCAAAAGAAACCGTATGCGGTTAATGATATAACATCACAAATGCATAATTTAACAAAAGGGGCAGTCTAAATCTAAAACCCCCATAATTACAACCCATTATCATAAATTCACAGCACAACAAAATTGCAGTCAAAATTTTAACAAAAAATCAAGAAACCATTAGACTCATATAATCTAAAAGCATCGAAAGAACAATAATCACGGGGGTAAATTAGGGATTAAAGTACCTGAGACCGCCGCTGCTTCCGCTGCCTCAGCTGCCGCGGCGGAACCCATTTCCCCCCTAATCGCCAGCGAAACCCTAGAATTCAGATAATGCGGACAGAACAGAGGGAGAGAGAGGAGAACTGAATGACTGGTGCCTTCTCTCTCTCGACCTGGGTGTACTTATTGGCGTTTGAACCGAGTACGGATGAACACGTATAGGCGGGAAGATGCAACTTTTGGCCAAGTGTCGCTCTTTTATGGAAAATAAGGAGGGAAAATTCCTACATTTTTCAATTTTTATTTTTGTTCAAATCAAGAGATTCATAGTGCTTAGGTGCAATGATTTTTAGTAACCTATCGGATTTTTTTTTTGTGTGTGTGTGTAGATTTTGATGAAGATATGGTGGATCGAATTTTAATAATTTAGAGTTATTTTCAAGGTGTGAATATGGCGGCCGGATTTTAATTTGATTACTGTAAAAATTAAGCGGTTGTTGTAAAGTTAAGCATGTGCAACTGAATTGGAGAAAATGAAATTCAACAAATATGGAAAGAAAGAACATGAGTTTTCAGGAATATGGATATGGTGGACTGAACTTTAATCTGGTTACGTAAAAGTCTAATAGATACTGTAAAGTTAAACCTCTAAATTGATTTAGATAAAATGAAATCCAACCAATATGGTAGGGAGGAAGATGAGTTTTAGACGATCGGTCAGGCATGAGAATCCGTGTAGAAACTCTGAAGGTTAAAAGCTGATCTCCAGCTTTCATATGATTTGTTAATGAATCTGGAAAGCAGAAAAATTAGCTTCAACTAGTCGTCAATGTACGCCATGCAGAAAATATTGAAGAATCCGTTTTGTGATTTCAAAATTTATGGGATAACGCTATTTTTATGCAAGTCCAGTATTATCCTTTTTTAAAATGCAAATTACATGTTTAGGCATTATGTTTTCCAAGCAAAGAAATAAGTACAAAGTGATACGAACAAAGATGAATCTCGAGTTTTGAGATGGAAAAGAAAGCCAACTAATAGAAACGTTGACAGGTCAAAGAGTCGCAACACAAATTACTTAATAACTAAGTAGTCATTATTACTATAAGGAAATTGTCACAACTGTCAATAAGTAAATTCGCATGCTAATAGACTAGTTTAAAATGATAAATTTTCAAATTTTACTAGCTACCAAGATTATCATTGACAACTCAAAAAAAGGAGAAAAAAAAAGTATGCAATATATTTTCTATGAAAGGATAATTTATCCTTTTTAGAGAAATTTTTATTTTCTATAAAAGGGTGATTTTCCCTTCTTTTTTTCTTTCTTTAGTCTAATCATATCCTAGCGCCTTTGAACTTGATAATTCAAAACTCATTGAGCATATCCAACAACTTTGCATATCCGGTGAATAAGATTTCCACACCTAACATAATCATCAAGTTTTGTAGTAACACACATGTTTGCTCAGGGCCAGAAGCCGGACATCAATTCGGCCCATGTCTGCATACTTGAGATAGTTTGCAGTCTTGTATGCCAATGCAAAAGCCCAAACATGACATGAGCTAACCAGAAGCCCAATTACCACCACAATCTCTACTACACTTACAAGTGGTCATGTGTTTATAAACAAGAAAATATATGGTACAAGAGATTTTTTAATGTACTTGAAACATAAGGTATTTGTTTGGGCCCAAAATATTGGTTTGGGCCGACTATGGAGTGTTTCTCGGCCCAGAGACTTAATTCAAAGGTTGTCGTGAGATATTCGGTTTGTGGGCTGGCTAATTAAGGTCGGCCAAGTCCTATCAGGAAAAGGAGTCGTCCGGATAATGATGAGGCGGGCGAAGTCCTATTGATAGACGGATGGTTGAGGAAGTAAAATCATGATGCAACAAGAAGTCTTAGCGAGATGGGGATACTGGGATGTGGAGATGAATGTGGCTTGATAAAGGGTTAGGTTAAAAATCCTAACGGAAGTAGGAATGGCCGAGATAAGATTGGATCGGAGTAGGGAGTCCTAGTCTAGGTGAAATTGTAATTAGATCAAAAGAGGGTTTGCTGTTATAAATAGAAGGGTGATGGCACCATTTAAAGACCCTCCAATTCAACACACAAATCTACCCTGCGCAAACTCTCGCTCTACGCGAAACCTCTCAACAACCTTGAGATTTTTATTTTCCTTTTCACCAACACATCTTCAGTTTGGATAAACAGCATTGTGAAGGCAACCGGTGATACCTTCAGTTTGGATAAACAACACTGTTGCTGTAGAATCAGCTGACCTCGGAGTACCTTCAGTTTGGATAAACAGCACTGCGTCGAGGCCGATTGGTTATCTATCCAGGTCTCGGTTGAGAAGGATTTTCGAGTCCTTATTGACAGAGGTTATCTCATTAGCCTTCTCGGCGAAGTGAGGTGTTACAGATTAGTGAGCTCGGCACATTGAACGCCGAGTTGTGTTATGATTGGGTACTCACAAGTGGGATTTAGAGTTCGGCATTCTGACGGTCGAATTACATTTACAGTCAAGACATATATCTGTTTTGAGTACTTGTGTCCTTATACTTTGGTGTCGATTCGGCGTACTTATACCTTCACGAATATAATCACTGTGACCGAATCCGGCGACAATGATTTGTGAAATTCACAGAAATAGCAGCCTTGTCTTCAGGCTTTATAATCCAAAGGTCGAGATGTGTTCCTTCCTCGGCCGCAATCGCAAGACAAAGAAGTCAGCAACGCAACTCAACGCAACGTCAACACATTTTTCTCCCCGGCCAAGCTTGGCCGACGAGTTGGTATGCCCCGCACACAATTGAATGACGTAGTTAACTTATTAGGTACTCGGCATACGTGCCATGTAGGCTAGGTAGCTTTTAGGGTCAACATTTTGACACACTTGGTGGGACCACAGTGCTAAAACTACGAAGTTCATGCCTATCGAAACACGGTCAGTGAAGAAGAAGGCAATAATGGGAAAGTCGACTACTACACCTACGACCCAAAACACGGGTCTAGAAGGCTTATCACAGGCTCAGACTATTTTTGCCGTGACACCCGACCCGCGTCGAGAAAGGGAAGTTATACTCGGTGAGTCGCTTTGAGATACATGAGTCCTCATTAAGGTTGCGAAATGATGCCCTGCCGAATAGGCATTAAAATATTGTGACGAGGACGGTGATGAAGCCTCTGATCCACCAACCACGTAATTCCTCAGAATACGACTTGAAGAGCAATCTCGGCAATTCGAGCAAACGATCGGCAGAGAAATAAAGGGTATACTAGAGGAAGTACGCGGTTACAGCACCATACACACCAAACTGCTTGAGGTCTTAGTTAGTAATACCTAGAACTTGAAATTTGCTGATCAGTCGAGACAATCCATTCTAAAGAGTAACATAATACCAACGTCAAATGTCGAAACAGGATTTGCTAGGCTTAAATCGATTGAGCTAGAGAAAAAAGAGAAGATCGAGCAACAAAACAAATGAATTCAAGGAAGAAACACCGATTGTGGGTTTAGTTGAAGTTCAAAAGATGATCGACTCGGCCTTGAAGAATGGGCCGAAATTCCTCAAAATTCATTCATCCATACCCAGCCTACGTAGAGCACTTTGAGTATCCGAAAGACTTTAAGATCCAAATTTCAGCCTTTTCGCTGGAGAATCGTCTCTATCTTCTTTTGAACATGTGGCTCGTTTCACCGCGCAATGCGGAGATGTTAATAGTGACTTTCATAAGTTATGATTATTCAACTTCTCGTTAACTGGCTCGGCATTCGTGTGGTACATCAACCTTCCCCCTAATTCCATCTAAAGTTGGCAAGAACTGGTCGAGAAATTCCACGAGCAATTCTATCGGCCGGGAATGGAGATGTCGGTATCTTCATTAGCCATGATGGCTCAGGCATCTGATGAGTCACTAATGGAGTACTTAACAAGGTTTAAGTTGGCCAGAAATTGGTGCCGAGTACCTCTCCCTGAAGTTGAGTTCGTAAGGATCGCCTTGAATGGTCTAGACATAAAGTACAAAAAGAAATTCTTGGGGGTAAACTTTCGAGATATGTACGAATTGGCTCAGCATGTTGAGCAATACGACTATCTACTCCGAGAAGAAAATATATCAAAATCTCCTACTCGAGGAACAATCTACAAGAACCCTTCATTAAGTTATGCATCGGTCGAAGGCGAAAACTCTCAATATGCCAGTATAGATGCGGCTGAGATCGTAATCAATAAGCTGTACATTTGCAAAGCTTTGACTCAGCTCAAAGATGTCAAAAATCGCTCGGCCTCTAAAGAAACTACAATCAAAGCATCGAAAGTCTATACCTTTGACATTACCAAGGCTGACACAATTTTCGACCAGTTATTATTGGAAAAAATTATCAAGCTTCGGCCAAGACATAATATTCCTAAGGCCGAAGAGTTAAAAGATAAAACATATTGCAAATATCACAACTCGAATAAGCATACAACTAACAACTGCATTGTATTCCGTGATGCTATTTAGAGCTGGATCGATAAAGGCAAGCTGAAATTTCTTGAAAAACAGATGACCGTCGATGCTAGTTCATTCCAGTGGGCGACAGTCAGCATGGTAGATCCTCACTTGCCTAAAAGCAAAGGGAAAGGGAAGACCGAGTTCGTTCCAATGCAACATGTCGTAAAACAGAATTCTTGGCTGCGACTTAAGATTGACCCATTTTCTAATGAGCCACCTACAGAATTTTGGGGACCGGCTAAAGTTGAAGCTATGTCAAGTCCTAGCGAGGAAGAATCTGATGAGCCGATGGTTTTGTGCAGCCGTTTTAAAGCATAAGTGGTCTTAACCGAGCCAAAGGAGAATCCACCTTAAGTTTCAACAGCATGGCAGCCACTCACGATTATGACAACACCTTCAAAGGTACTCGGTGCAGGCCAACGCCAAAAGGTATTCGATAGGCTCGAACTCCAACCACAAACTGATGGATCATCCTCAGCCTAGCGACGACTTGACTTCGACCCACATTTTTACAATGAGGACTATTATTCACATAATTCCAACAGTTCAAACTCATCAGTGGGCCAAAAGACATTCAAGCCGCCAGAACTACGTGACCAACGATGGTACAGTTATAACTCTCCAACCGGCGTGTATACTGCACTGTCTAAATCTTAGAAACGTCTTTGCCAGCGGATAGATTGCATGGCTCGACGACAGGCAGCACAGGCTACTTCAGCTCCTAAATGGCAGCCGAATGAGACAATGGATAATGAAGATAATTGACAACCCCCGGCAATCATGGCCGAATTACTTTGAGGAAAAAAGGTGATTGATCGCGATTTTGAAACTACCATTGATGAATCTGAGAAGTGAATCAAACTCCTTCTTTGACCCGGGGAAATGAAAGCTCGCTTTAAGCAATTCAAAAAAGAGGCAGAAAGCAAGCTCCCTCCATTGCTGTCACTAGAGCCACTGATTAAAGTATGACGAAATCTCCACCTCATTTTCTCGGCGAGGCCTTAGAGTACATGCAGAAATTTCACAAGACACATTTTGCCAATGATTTATACGGCCTACTAAAGGAGTGTCAAGAAGCCCTCGACCTGGCCTTAACTTGCCTTGACGCCGTGCAAATTATCCAAAAATACCACTGATCCAGCAATGAAGGCCAAGTTCCAACACATACGTGAAGCTCAGGTTATCAACTTTGAGGTCGATCCATATACCGATATAGACACCGTCGAGCTCCCATTTTCCCTCAAAGACCTTCAATATTTACGATACCATTTTGAAGTCTTCTCGGCAGTAGCTCTCTTCGGCCTTACAGCTGATGAGAAGGAACGCGTGGCACGACTAGATATGTACCTCGACATAAGAAACTCTCGAATCTCCTATCAGGAGCAAGCACGCAAAGCGACACAAGTCCCAACGTCGAGCAAGCTCGGGGGGAGACACCTAAAATGACGCAGAACAAGAGGATGTTCTAGGACAAAAAGACGTTGAAACAAAAGATGTTCAAGCCGAGAATGCTCAGGATCAATATACTTCATCCAATAGCCCGAGAGAAGATGATCGTGACCCGATGAGCCATTCGGTCCATGACAACATGGAGATCAGCATGGTCCACGTTCTATCTGTCGAATTTCAGCCAACTACAATACCAACCAAATTCCCTAGACGGTGATGTAATTGCTGAAGAGGCAACACAAGTTGACTTTGTTGTTGGCGAAGAAGATGGACTAGAAAGTAATTGGACAAGCTTACAGCAGCTCTCGCTGAGTTGTTTCCCCGTTCTCCTACCGCCAATCTGCATCATCTAAAGTTGTTGTATGTTACGGCTCATATTGAAGGATATCCAATCTCTAAGGTATTAGTCAACTGTGGAGCAACCGTCAACGTGATGCCCATGTTCATTATACAAGCTATACGGTGATCAAACGACGAACTCATCCCTTCAACGATAACCATGAACAGCTTCATGGGTGACAAGTCCCAGAAAAAGAGAGTGCTTCATCTGGAGGTAAGAGTCGCTGGCCGCAATCACATGACCATATTTTTCATAGTGGATTCCAAAACCGAGTACAATGCACTGCTTGGTCGTGATTAGATTCATCAGACAGGTTGCATTCCTTCGTCGCTATACCAAGTCCTTGTATTCTGGGACGGTAAATCAGTCGTGGTTCATCCGACCAACAACCAGCTGTTCGAGGCTAACATGATTCAGGCCTGCTATTATGACGATCATGTCGGCTACATTACCCTGCAGGGTTTCAATGAAGAAAGATGGTCGACTCAGATCTCAGTCCAGAATGCCATTGAGGTAGTCGCCGAAACTGTGCATCAGGATTCAGCGAGACTCGGGTTGGCCAACTTACTTGCCAATACAGATGACTGATGCCAGATACGAAGAGCGCTAGACCGCAGTTTCATCCACCATGGAACGACTGCTGGCCCATTGGTATGCTATTTCCAAGCAGCCGAACTTGGTATAAACCTAATCAAATTTCTGGTCGAATGAGACAAGGGCCCAGTTCTATCGTTAGATAAAGTTCAGGCTGCACCAGCCGAACTCGAGGATAGTCGGCCTCGGGTCAAGGACCCTTTAGAAGAAATAAATGTGGGGACTGCTGAAGACCTACGACCTTTATTTATTAATGCTTTGTTACCCCAACATATGAAAGATGAGCTTTGTAATTTACTCAAGGAATTTAAAGTTTGTTTTGCTTAGAGTTACCATGAGATGCCTGGTTTAGATCGAAAGCTCGTTGGTGTAAACCATTTCGTCAACCACTTTGACCTTTTTTAACTGAAGTACAACTCGACTTAAAGGACAAAATCATTCGATTTTTGAATGCCGGGTTCATTCGGACAACTCGATACGTCGAATGGTTGGCGAATATCGTCCCAGTTTTAAAGAAGAATGACGCTTTATGAATTTGTATCGATTTTCGAAATCTAAATCTGGTAACTCCCAAAGATGAATACCTAATGGCGATTTTAGATTTGTTAATCTACGCAGCAGCAAGCCACGAAATCATATCCTTTATGGATGGACATGTTGGTTACAAGCAAATTTTAATCGTCGAGGCTAATGTTCACAAGACCCTTTTTCGTTGCCCGAGAGCACTCAGCATGTACGAATGGGTCGTTATGCCATTCGGTCTCAAGAATGCTGACGCCACATACCAACGAGCAAGATTTAATTGGAACAACTATCGAAGTCTACATTGACGATGTTGTTGTAAAATTGAAACGTCGACAAACACATTTGGATGACCTTCGCTAAGCTTTCTTGCATATACGCCACCATAACCTCAAAATGAACCCTGCTAAGTGTGCTTTCGGCGTATCAGCCGGTAATTTCTTAGGGTTCCTTGTACATCACCGGGGTATTGAAGTCAATGAAAACAAGGCTTGAGCAATTATCCACGCTCCACCTCCTGTGACTAAAAAGTAATTACAGTTGTTGCTCAGCAAGATCAATTTCCTCCGCCAATTCATTGCGAATTCGGCAGGGAAAATGCGAGTTTTCTCCACATTGTTGAAACTCAAGGACTCTGACATTTTCGAGTGGAGACCTGAACATCAAGAGGCATTTACAAAAATCAAGGTAGCATTTTCAACCCCACCTGTCCTGGTCCCACCTTGATGAGGCAAATCTCTAAGTTATATATTTATGCGGCCGAAGAGTCCATTGGTTGCCTCCTAGCGCAAGACAATAACACGGGATGCGAGCAGGCTCTCTTTTACCTTAGCCGTCACCTCAATGCTCCCAAGATCAACTACTTGGCTGTCGAAAAACTTTGCCTAGCTTTGTTCTTCGCTGCGTCAAAACTCAGGCATTATATGCTATCATCCGTCACTCAGGTCATCGTCCAAACCGATATCATTCGTTACATGCTCACTCGACCGATAATCAAAGGCCGAATTGGGAAATAGACAATGGTGCTAACTGAATTCAGTTTGCAATATGTCTCCCCAGAAAGCTGTCAAGGGCCAGGCATTAGTCGATTTCTCGCCCCAACACCCGTCCCCATATGGTTTTGGGGGCAATGAAGTCGAAATTGTCATGGTGGTGACCAGGGATAATTATCAAACAATGTATTTTGATGGCTCATTCACCTTCGTTTCGGCTGGTGTTGGGATAGTTATTCAGTCTCCAAATCACCGTCGGAGGTATTTTTCTCTCAAACTAGACTTTGATTGATCGAATAACCAAGCCGAATACGAGGCCCTCATTATCAGCCTCAGTGTTCTTCACGACTTACAAGCGACTCGCGCCTTCGTGCTCGGCGATTCAAAGCTTGTGATTAACCAACTCAATGACACTTTTCGTTGCATGAGTTGCACTCTGGCTCCCCATCACATGGTTGCCAGCTATTTGGCTGAGTCATTCGATGGCATTACATTCAAACATATCTCTTAAGCACGGAATACTGATGCAGACGAACTGGCTCAAATAGCCTCCGGCGCACAACTCATGGGAGGCAAGATAGACCAAACGATACTTGTAACATGACAATCGTACCCAGCCCTGGTTAATCAATAAGTTATCCGGAAAGATCATGTAATCCAAACACGAGTCATGTCTTTACCTTCATTGTTAGAACGAGAAGATCCTATAGAGGTTTGCGCAGTCGAGGCATTGCCAGATGATTGGAAAAGGTTGATCATGCAATATCTTGACAACCCTAATGGCAAACACGACCGTAAAACAAGGGCCTATGCCACAAACTACTTGTTATACAAAAAATTGTTGTACAGAAATGGTGACCATAGCTTATTGTTATTATGTCTCGGCCCGCAAGAGGCCGCCCATGCGATCACAGAGGTTCATGAAGGTATATGTGGAGCTCATCAGTCCGGTCGAAAGATGCAATGGTTGCTTCACCGACACGGTTATTTCTGGTCAAGCATACTAAAATATCGTATCAAGTTTGTGTTGAGATGTGTACAGTGCCAGATTCTTGGTCCTATACAGAGAGTCTCGGCTGAATCACTGCATTCAGTGACCAAACCATGGCCGTTTAGAGGATGGGCCATGGACATAATCGGCAAAATTACATTGTCTTTCGAATCGATAAAGCATGCATGGATACTCGTTGCAATAGATTACTTCACCAAATAGGTCAAAGCAAAATCGTATGCCAAGTTGACATCTAAAGAAGTTTGTGACTTCGTAGAAGAAAACATCGTGACCTGATTCGGTGTACCAGAAACAATTATAACAGATAATGGTACAGTCTTCACATCCGACAGGTTTAAGGAATATACGGCGAATCTTAAGATTCGACTCAAGCAGTCTACGCTATATTACCTGCAGGCGAATAGGTGGGCCGAAGCAAGTAATAAGGTTTTGATAAGTATCCTTGAAAAAATGGTAAGAGAAAGGCCTAGTATGTGGCATTTGAAGTTAAACGAAGCATTATGGGCTTATCGAACTTCACTCTGTTCAGCTATTGGGACGACTCCATACGCATTAACCTATGAACATGATGCAATGTTGCCGGTCGAGTTAAGCGTAAACTCATTAAGGATGATTGAACAAAGTAGTTTGTTCAGTGTCGAGTATAGTCAGGCTATGAGACAAGAATTAGAAGACCTAGAAGAAACGCAGCTTGATGCTTATAACTTGTTAATGGCACAGAAGAAGATTACCAAGCAAGCGTACAATCAGCGAGTCAGACAAAAAAGTTCGGCGATGGGGAATTAGTTTGGCAAATAGTGTTACCGGTAGGAATTAAAGACCTTAGGTTCGGCAAATGGTCGCCGAATTGAGAATGACCGTTTGTTATTCACAAGGTTCTCAGCAAGGGGGCACACCATCTCAAAGATCGAATTGGTTTAATTCACAAATTGCCAATCAATGGGAAATTTCTAAAGAAGTACTACTTGATAACTTGGGAAATGAGAGAATAATAGCCCGTTTCATTAAAATTGTAAATGTTACAAAAAAGTTAAAACGGCCTACAAATTACATTCCTAGGGGGTCGAAGAGATGAAGGCTTCAAGAACGGCCTTTAATTCTAGCCACCTCACTTCGCCCAGCGTGACTTTTGCTTAGTGAGTCTTCTTATCAAGCTTCATTTGCTCAATCCGTTTCGCACCAGCTGCAAACTTCGTTAACCTGGCCTTGTTTGATTCAAAATTAGCCTCAAGTGCAGAAGTAACGGCCGATCTCTGACGTTAAAGTTCTGCAATATGGTGATCAAGAATGGCCAGCTACTTCTTCTGCTCCTTTATCGCCTCGAGCTCCGGTCGAATTGCTTCCTGGGCAGCCATTTTAGCTTCCAGGTCGTCTTCTGCTCGAAGAGCCCTCTCGAAAATGGTAAAGTATTCTCGAGTTCTCTCCAAGATAGAAGACAATTAAACAATGGATTTATTGCTCAATTGACCTTCAGATGCAAGGACGTTCAGACATTTGCCAATGGAGTCGAGGCCATTGCGCTATAAGACTTAAGAGGCCAAAAGGGATAAGAGGTCATGCAGCTTGGCGAATGCAGTGGACTCAGCCACGGCGGAAACAGGCTCGGCTGAGGTAGCAGAGAGTCCAGCCACCCTAGAGGTGCTGGAAAGTAAGGCATCGAGTTCGACCTTCCAGGAAGATTGAACAAAGAGGAATTTGTAAGAACAAGTTGAAACACAAAGAATTAAGGAAAAGAGAAATGTTAGACCTACCAAGAAGAGACTTCGGACATGTCTGCTGGCTCATTACTCAAGCCCAGAGAGCTTAATGGCCGAGCCCAGTGTTTAAGACTCTCTTAATTCACGCGGCCGATGAAAGCTATCTGTGTTCGATGGCCACTGAAGTGGCTATGAGATATAGATAATGCCCTTCGGCGCATAGAATTTTCAGTGAAATGAGAAAGTGGGCACCTGACATTTAATATTTTCCCAATCTAGAATCCTAAGGCAGAAGATTGATAAAAGGGAAAACAATTAAGGTGCTTACAAAGGCCGAAGTGGCTTCTTGATGAGGGATTCCAAGGTACTCGTCCTGCAGATGAATCAATGTCTCCACCGTCGCTTTAGGCTCGGTGAGGGGCCTTTTCCACGATTAGCTACAGAAGGATCGACCTGGACATCCTCAGCCACATGAGGATTAATGGAAGAAGGTCGAGGGCGACTCGTCAATGGAGTCTCGTCGCTCTCGTCACCTTGAGATAAAAAGCTATTAGTACTAGTGAATTAATACAAGTGAAGAAAGTTACCAACGGCATAGTCATACCTCTTCTAAGATGATCATTGTTGGCTTTGGATTTTTTGGGAGAGTCTTCCCGGCCGAAGAGACCATCTCCTTCAGGACAGGCACAACGATCGGCCCCGTTGTTACAGGTTTTTTGACTAGTGGGGTAGCAACTGGTTCGACCACGACCTGAGGGACAAGTCAAATCTTGAGTGCTGGGCCAACAGGTTGAAGTTTGAGTGTGGGACCAGTTGGGGCCGACTGCTTCCCCATCAGGGTCTAGATAATGAGGGCAAAAGGAGAGACACTCAGAGGAGTCGCTCCCTTCGTATGACTAGAGACGACATGAATCTCTCGTTCCCCTTTCTTCGCCAATTTCTTAACGCGTTTTGGGGGTTGGGGGTTTCACCTACCGTCTTGGCCTCCTGACGAGATCGTTTGCTCGGTGGGGCTGGCACAGTAGGTGCAACCTTCTTGGAGATAGGGGTAACGTTCTTTTGATCGCAGCTGCGACGATCACATCCGTCTGCTTTGGCACGCGACTGCTTGACGGAGCAAAATCAAGTCAGTAAGAGTTAAGTGAAGAAGTTAAAGAATAGAGGTTCAGAAAAGCTATATACCTCATGTCGTCTCTTTGGATTGTAGGACATGAGCTTTTTTGGGTCTATCGCTGAAGATCTTGTTAACATCTTCGACTTGCGTGTCGAAGAAGTCCTGGGTGTACTCTTCCCACCAGTCGCCGAAAGTGTCAGTGCCAAAAGATTCAGGAACAGTTAGTCGAAGGTAAAATTTCTTGCACCGCTCCTGAAACTCATTCTCGGTGTCCCTGCACTTTCTCTCCGAAGAGCCGGAAATGCGTCATTGGCTTAGGAGGTAGCGGGAGGTGAGAAGAGGCACTGGGCAACCCTGGAGGTAACCGAGCTGTCGGGTAGTGAAGTAGGGGTGGTAGACCTCCCAGCTCGCTCGTCGAGCGTCACAGCCGAAGGGAAGGCCACAGGTGAGCACGAACGATCCCCAAGCTTGACGGAGATTAGCATCATCATCTGCACTCCATGCTGATGTAGGAAGCTTGATTGACGAGGGGTATTCTCGATGAAGGTAGATTAAGAACTCGTCGTTAGAAAGAATGTCGAAGACGAAGAAGTATTTGAAAACTTCTTTAGCCTGGTGATGAGGTGCCGATCGAGAGGCCAGCTGAAGGCCAATCGCTTCAATGGGCGGGAAGTTAGCAATCTCTAGCCGAAGGGTAGCGAAATAGACCTACAGCCAGAGTTGAAAAACCCAGAGGAGTTCATTTTGGTGTAGGTCGATCTTGTAGATGGTCGCCTCGGCCAGGCAACGCAAGAGGTTGGCAAGAATGGCTGGGCTGAGCGCTAGGGTATGACCACTAGCCAAGGCTTCGGCCACTAGCATATTCTTGACCAAACATTTATGGGACCTGGTACAACAAATTCATTTGTTGTACCAATAGAAGAGGAAGGCTTCGTGTTCTCCCTTTCGCAAACTCGCTTCTCATCGGTTGGTAAAGTGGAGGTAGAGGGTGTTGTAGTTGAAGAAGTTTTTGTGTAGTTTTGAACTTCTTCCTTTGAAAGTTCTTGACCTTCTCAGCTCAGCATTTCGATGGCCCATTTGTCGAAGAGCACCTTCAATCAATGTTCGACGGGCATCCAGATAGGGCGGCGTTGACTGGGATGCCAAAAGGAGAAGTCCCCAGGATTGCGGTGATGTCGAGGATGGTGGGGCCAATAGGGCTGAAAGGAAGGACTATGGTATTGGTGGCTGAGCACCAAAAGCTCAAGGCCACCATGAGAAACTCCTTGTCCATAGTGATTTCCACAGATAAAAGTCTAATGGCATCGTAGATGCCAAGAGCCTTCCATTGCTTGCTGAAGATCTTTTCCATTCGTGCAACCTAGGCTGCCCAGGTTACAGTGGTTGAAGGCCAGGATCCTTGAGGCTTGGCTTTGCCGAATCCCACTTCGACCATTCAAACATTTGCAGCAAAGGTGTTAGGAAATGGTCCTTGAAAAGGTTGGTGATGGATTGTGGCATTGCATCCTTGAAAAATGGCCCAAGGATTTGGTGGGTGGCTCTCATGTCACTATCAAAGCGCAGGGTCTTAATGGAGCACCGATTGATGATTTTTTTAGACTGATCGCACTCATCAGAAAGCTTGGAGATGAAGGAGGCCATAGATGAGGTGTGAAGGATTTCTGGGTGAGAACTTAAAGGGTTTTTGGGCTGAGAACTTGAAAGACTTCTGGGTTGAGAACTTGAAGGATTTCTGGAGTTTGAAGGATTTCTGGGTTGCTGAGAGCAAAAGGCGAGGGAAATTTCAGAAGTTTTGGAAACATAGAGTATTGAATAACAGAAATCGGGGTATTTATAGACGTTTTGGGGGGGGGAGATCAAGCATTTGATTTTCAAAAATTGGGGTAAAATTGACCAGAAAAGTCGCTAATCATTATGGATATTAGAGGGAATCTAGGTGAAAAGACCAAGGGTCTTGCGAATTGAAAATGCACGATTGCATGTGGCAGCGAGTAATGATAAGGGACGTTTTAGTGGCCATGCGTTTTGAGGAAAATCATTAAAGGCTGCTGGGTGAGCTAGGGCATCGCCACGTGGCGGAAAGTTAAGGAGTATGAAGACAAGTAATCATGCTTCATAAATACGTGTGATTAAGATTTTTGAGGTGATTAAGTGGTTTCGCTTCTTCAAGGCTGAGGCTTGACCAAGAATTGTAGGTCAACGAGCTCAGAAGTCGGGGGGAGGGGGGCAATGTTTGGGCCCAAAATATTGGTTTGGGCCGAGTATGGAGTGTTTTTCGGCCCAGATACTTAGTTCAAAGGTTGTCGTGAGATATTCGGTTTGTGGGCCAGCTAGTTAAGGCCAGCTAAGTCATATCAGGAAAGGGAGTCATCCGGATAAAGATGAGGATGGCAAAGTCCTATTGTTAGACGGATGGTTGAGGAAGTAAAATCCTGATGCAACAAGGAGTCTCGACGAGATAAGGATACTGGGATGTGGAGATGAATGTGGCTTGATAAAGGGTTAGGTTCAAAATCCTAACGGAAGTAGGAATGGCCGAGATAAGATTGGATCAGAGTAGGGAGTCCTTGTCCGAGTGAAGTTGTAATTCGATCAAATGAGGGTTTGCTGTTATAAAGAAAGGGGTGATGGCACCATTTAAAGGCCCTCAAATTCAACACACAAATTTACCCTGCTCAAACTCTAGCTTTACGCGAAACCTCTCAACAACCTTGAGATTTTTATTTTCCTTTTCGCCAACACATCTTCAGTTTGGATAAACAGCAATGTGAAGGCAACCGGTGATACCTTCAATTTGGATAAACAATACTGTCGCCGCAAAATCAGCCGACCTCGAAGCACCTTCAGTTTGGATAAACAACATTGCGTTGAGGCTAACTGGTTATTTATCCAAATCTCGGTCGAGAAGGATTTTCGAGTCCTTATTGACAGAGGTCATCTCATTAGCCTTCTCGACGAAGTGAGGTGTTACAGATTAGTGAGCTTGGCACATTGAATGCTGAGTTGTTTTATGATTAGGTATTACAAGTGGGATTTAGAGTTCGGCATTCTGACGGCCGAACTGCATTTACAGTCAAGACATATATATGTTTTGAGTACTTGTGTCCTTCTACTCTAGTGTCGATTCGTCGTGCTTATACCTTCATAAATATAATCACTGTGACCGAATCTGGGGACGACGATTTGTGAACTTCGCAGAAATAGCAGCCTTGTCTTCAAGCTTTAGAATCCAAAGGCCGAGACGTGTTCCTTCCTCGGCCGCAATTGCAAGACAAAGAAGTCAGCAGTGTAACTCAACGCAACGCCAACACATTTTACTCCCCGGCCGACGAGTTGGCATGCCCAGCACACAACTGAAGGACGTAGTTAGCTTATTAGGTACTCGGCATGCGTGCCACATAGGCTAGGTAGATTTTAGGGTCAATAGTAATACATCACGTATCGTAATATAGAAGTGGGACATATCCACTTATACTATACATGTAGTGTGCCGCCTTGTGGTACAGTGTTATGGATACACATAAAAAATTATCATTTGACAGAGGACTTGGGTGTCAAGGTCCCCATCTAGCCAAGAACACACAATGAGTAGTCTGATGCATTCGTGGTACCAAAATTTATCATTTCTCCGTGTGTTTCTTGAGCAAACATGCGACATGACATTGAAACCCCTGCCCGGGAATCTCTCCATAATTAATGTCGGAGAGCTACCCCAAATAATGAAAGGTGGTTCGACTTTAACACCACCAAACAAGGTGTCAAAGTGGATTTGAGAATGCCAGGTGGGTTGTGTTGAAAATTTGGCAAAACCTTCGGCCCCCCAACTTGGTATTTTGGGCGACCCTTTTAGTTGCCAAAAAGCTCTATAATTGAGCCACGCTTTCGTCTCATTTTGTCATGTGGAGGCTTAAGCTTTGAGGCACATGACAATGCGCAGTCAACATCATTGCATGGAACGAAAGGGGGTGCCTTATGCTTTGTAGCTCAATATATATACAAACATATGCCCCACTTGAACGGCTAAACCCATCATCTCATCTCATGAGTTGGAACTTCTAACATGTTAGCTTAGCTTTCCTATCACTTTTTGCTTCTGTTTTTTTTTTTAATAATTTTTATGGCTAAAAAAGAAAATGACATCTTGTTTGATATAATAATTTTGGTCAAGTGAAGCAAATAAATTAAATTAAAAAAGAATACTAGTCCAAAACATTGCACGTAGAGTACATACATATAGGACATAGTAGTCAAGTATTGGACAAGGAGTAGAATTGACAATGGTTTGCCTTTAACTTATGATTTATTAATAAGGAAAATTCTGTCATACGATTACGAATGATATACGAAGACTTTCATAATCATGAGCTATTAGATGAGAATAACATACTATTTTGGCTTTTTAGTCAAAATAGTAATTGAAATTGATATGATTTCTCACTTTAATTCTTGAAATTTAAAGTGAACAACACAATTTAAATGACCAAGTGGAATTGCTCTTAATAGTAGTGAACTAGAATAATAAGGAATTGGCTAGGCTTAAAACAGGCGCTTTCATTTGGCAGAGCAATTAATCGGCGGGACTAGGCACTCTCGAGCGCGACGGTTGGAAGAGGCCAGCCAGACGCACGCAGTAGAAGAATAAAAAAACAAATATAAAAATGCATAACACATTCCTTTTCTTATTTTTTCTTCTTCTTCTGATGTGATGGTATAAAAGGCCGTTTAATCTGGTGCCAAATGGAGGTATCGTGCGCCTCAAAAGCAACTGTCTCTGAGCTGTTCGTTACGCGAGACAGCGACAGTTTTCTGGTTTTTTTCTTTCTTATTTTTCTAATTTCCATCATATCCTTTCGGATTAACTATATTTCACTCTTTAAATTTGTGCTAATATTCATGATGGATCCAGACGTTTTAATTTCTCTTATTTCAACATAAAATGTTGAAATGTATTAAATTTATGCCTTTAGGTTGATTCATTATTTAATTTTTTTATTTAAATTAATAATATGATAAACATAAGAAACAAATATGAGCTAGCTAACGTAAAAGTCACATTTTTATTGTATTAACAAAAAAATTCAACAATTTAATAAAAGATTAAATAACCCAGCAAACAAAAATTATATAAATTAGTTTTCGGGTGCAATGTAAAATGCATAAAATGTAATTAATTCTTTCTTTTACTGTTTTGGGTGATGTGAAGGGGAATGGTAACAAAAAATGTGGAATATCTAATAAATGACAAAGGAGTAGGAAAATGACTGGCTATGGCTATGGCTAGCAAGAAGACGAGAGAAAATTAAGAGTTTTAACGAAACACTTTCAGCACTGTTCATCTTAATGAAAAAAATATTTTTACTCTAAAAAATCACTCATGATACTATTCACTTAAAACACTTTTTTTTTTTCATTTCGATTAAACTCAAAGTTTTAAAACTATTTTTATTAGTTTTCCTAAGAATATTTTCTAATTTTCTAATTTGTAATTTTGAAGAGATTTGGTAAATATTAATAAATAGGTGGTGGCACTTAATAATTGTCACATTCAATTTTGTGGACCGAGCAATTTGTATGTAAAGTCAAGCTATATAGATTAGACGCTACCAACGCACATGGTTATTGTCTACTTTGGCAACGCCTTTTATTTATTTTCGTTTAATTTTTTTGAGTTACCTAAATTTCTAAACTTGAGAAATTCATAAAGTACATACAACCCATTCGTGAATGGTGCCACCAATTATTTGTCTGGAAAATAATTCTAACTGTGTTTATAACATTTTGAGGCCCGATTTTCACGTAACATGATTGGAGACGGGACTGGACTAAGAAAAATTGACATGTATGATGTACCATGTATGTTAGGAGACATCCATTTGTTCACACTGTAAGCTGCATGCACTATTTCTATTTTCATACGACTTGAGCCAAAAACTTAACATGTGAATCTCGAATACATGAGTAAATGCTCCAACCATTTAAACCACAAACCTCTTGTTGAAATAGCAAAGCTCAGAATTTAGAGATAGACAGAATAGAAGAAGAAAGGAAGAATATTAAATCTGTAAATGCTTTTCTATATCTCATTAAGTGTTCTTTGGTTTACATCACTTTCTTATATATGCATACAATACTTGCAAGGTAAGTAATTCAGTTATTAACAACCTCCTTATTCCAACTAACTTCTTCTAACCAACTTATCCAAATCACCAGATTCTAACACCTTATAACACCTTATTTCATCTCTTGACAAGTGGCTTTGTTGTGACCATTGATAATCTCCTCACTTGGACCACATTTCTTGACTTCATCCTTCGTACATCCCCCCTCAAGCTGATGCTCGAGGGCACTGAGCATCAGATTGTGACAATGATGGTGAAATAGGGGCGCAGACAAGCCCTTGGTGAGGATGTCTGCAGATTGATCGGTGGAAGACACATGCTGGACGTGAAGATCACCACGAGTAACTCGCTCACGAACAAAATGATAATCAATCTCGATATGCTTGGATTTGGCATGAAACACAGGATTGGTAGACAACGCAATAGCTGAGACATTATCACAATAGAGCATTGGAGAGGAAGGCAATGATATATGCATATCACAAAAGAGTTGTCGTATCCAAGCAAGTTCTGCAGCTGTGATTGCCAAAGCACGATACTCAGCTTCAGTAGAGTAACTCGTTGGGATGTCAACAATTAGCTGTTTATCAAGAATAACGTATTGAGATCACTATTTAACTAGCACTTTGTTGTGTAGTTGATCACTTATATGCCGTACTTCTTTAACTTTTAACTAAGATAATAATTAGGTATCAAGCATTTAAGTATGTCAAACCTAAGACCTCTTACTTATTAATGAAGATTAAAAATTATTAGACTATAATATGCGGAATATTGTGTCGAACTTACGCACATGACTACGTTATTAGTCTCGACCAAAAAGAGAAATGTAAATAAGACTAAAATGTTACTGAAAATTTAGACTTAAATGTTAAAATGATTTTCGTGTTATAAGTTATAACTATTTGGCAAATTGGTCCCCGTCAATTTGGCCAATTTTAGTGAGGACGTGGTAGAAGATGGATCCTTCCCTTTCTGGTCGTTTATTCCACTCCAGCAATACCGAGGCAGGACCTTTCTCTGTTCCACATTATTCTAATCATTCAAGATATTTTTACCATTATTTTATCAAACGATCCAATCGTATTCAGCTTCCTCCCTCGTATCTTTGAATTTCCCTACGCCATTTTTTTTTAAAATTTTTTTTTTATCCTTTCCAAAATCTCTCTCACTTCTGTTTGCAGCAGGAAAAAGACCTTTTCTCCATCCTCCTAAAATTTCCCACTCACTGTTCCCATATAATTCCATCGCAAATCATTGTTTGCTTTCTGAAACCTGACATTCCTGCTAGTCTCCAGCAGCGTCAGAAGCCCAGTTGGCGTGTTTGGTTGCCGAGAAAACAAGCCCAGAAAACGGTGAGAAAGTGCTTTACTTTCAGTTCAGGATTTCTGGCTTCTTTGGCTCCCTGCATTTCTCAGAGCTAAACTGTTTCTGGGTTTTCTGTGTTTAGTGGTTTTGAATTCAAAAGTTTAATTCTTTCATGTTTTTGCCTGTTCAGTCAAAGGGTAGTGATTTTCGCTCTCGTTTTCTCCTATCCTCCGCGCTTCTCCACTTGTTTCTGTTCATTGATTTCGTTTTGATTAATTTGAGGAGTGTATGGAGAGAAAATGAGAGTGCGGGAATCATTTTCCGTCTCAAACTGACTTGGTTGGTGTGGTTACAGAAAATGTGCATTTATGAAAATGCTAAATTCTGTTGCTTGTTAATTTGGTTTTTCTAAATTGTTGCACCTGATTAATTTTGTTGGGATTAGAATTACCATCTTTCTCTAGGTTCTTAACTTTTTGGTTGCAGGAAATGCAACTGAGATATTGAATTCCTGTTTAATTATTACGCCATTATTTCAGCAACTTTTGCATATTTTGCTGTAAAGTCTGCCTTGTGTACTGTAAATTAAATAATCCACAAGGAGAAAACTCTTGGTTGGTCCATATGTGATGGACCTACATCATTTTATTTAATCAAATGTCTGTCGATCAGCAAGTGAAATTCAGGCTTTCTTCATCTTGCAGGTTATATCCGGTTGTTGCGGTGTCACCGTGTTCTTTCGGTGTATAAAAGGCGTTTGATTCGGGTACGAATGGGGTGAGATATAGAGAAGTGGAAAAGGGAATGACATCCTTCTGGTAGATCCAGTGGCTGCATGGGAGGCTTATCGCACCTTTTTTATTTCAACCAGGGCAGCATGGCCAGAAAGCTTTTTACACATAAGAAGCATGATGGCGGTGAGTTTTTACTTTTCTCTCTGCGCAACAAGAAAATTTCTGAAGTTTGTGGATGACACGAAGAATTCTCTTTCGAACAATAACTGAGAAAAAAACTTTGTATCTCTCCGCTGACGAATGAAAATAACTTGAACAGTTGAGTTGTTTGTGTCATTTTGCTTATTCAGCTGATGAAGTAGGTTGTTTTGTGCATATTGCAGGCCTTGATGCTCCAAGAAATAGCCTGGAGATGCAGGTAGAACCTCAGAGCTATCGCGACACAGGAGATTTGCCGGTAATGTTTCATCACATGCCTTCTTGTAGCTTTGTCCTGTGGCCTAGGGTGGTTAATTTCTGTGGATTCTGTGCTCTCTTAGCTATGAAGATGTGGAGTTTTCGGTTGTTGCATTAGCAGAATCTGATTTCTTGTAGATATCGGTGATCTTGCTTTATATATTAACGCCATTCTCATATTGTGTTTTCTTCTACCAAATTTCATCACATTCAGAATTTTTGAGTCATCTCTCTCCCTCTCGCTCTTGCTCATCATATTTTAGTTTTGATGAATTTTCATTACATGTATCAGGTTGAAGAAAACTGGTCTAGAAAGAATAATCCATTGGAAAGTTCAATGAAGAAATTGATTAATGAGGAAATATCCAAACATTCGAGTACCAGACAAAATGCACCAAACATCGTGGCCCGACTGATGGGGATGGATATGTTGCCAGTGGAACCAAAATCTGCAGTTGTGGAAGAAAAAGGCGAAAATAGGAGAGCGAAGTCTTCAAAGAAGGAAATGAATGGAAGGAGCTCAGTCGGTCGCGTCTCTTCTAACTTAAATTCCTCCAAGCAGATGGATCTTGATTCTTATTATCACAGTAATGACAGAGATGTCACTAGGTGGAGCGATGATAAGAAAATTGAAAATCCAAGTCGTAGAGAACATCCTCAAGAGGAGGAACTACAAAAGTTCAAGAAAGAATTTGAAGCATGGCAAGCTTCCAGATTTAGGGAATGCTCAAAGTTTCTCGAAATTGATAGCGACCTCAAAGAGGAAAAGATGGCAGTTTCGGGGCATAGAACAACTCAGACAACTTCAGAACATAAGGATCGCGCGGTAAAAGAAATCTCACATGAAGAAAGTGATTTGCAACATCGAGGAAATGAGTTTTCGGAATTATTCCCAGCTGAGGAGAAGGGATCTTTTTCTTCAAGAAGCAGAAGAACCATGAGCTTAGACTTTGAGCAATCTTCCCTGGTGAGTTCTAAGAAGAGATTTGAGTCATTCGACGCGTCTTCTCCTCCTACAAGGATAGTTATCTTAAGACCTGGTCCCGATAGACTTGGCAACCATGAAGAGACTTGGACAGGTTCTTCAAACACTCTAGAGAGGAAAGGTGGCATAGAAGATTTTCTCGAGGAGGTGAAAGAACGACTAAGATGCGAGCTGCAAGGGAAAATGCATAAAAGGGGTTCTGTTGTCCGAGGAAGTGGAATTGAGACTCCGTTTAGTGAACAGCCATCATCTCGAAAGCAGATTGCTCGACACATTGCAAACCAGGTCAGGGAAAGTGTGACTAGGGACCTTGGCATGAATTTGCTGAGATCAGAATCGACAAGATCATACAGAAGCGAAATGCAGTTCAATGGATCAGGTTCCCCAGAATTTATGCATAGAGATACTAAAAGAATTTTGTTAGAGAGACTGAGAAATGTTTCAAAAATAGAAACAGAACTTCGTGATCCTTCATTAGCTTCCGGGAGATCTAGGTTATCTGCATTAGACTACGAAAGGGAAAGGGGAGTAGTGAAAGATGAACACGAAAACACAAGATCATTCAGACATGGATCACATGAGGATGAAGTGCTTGATATAGAGTTGTCCCCTAGAAACCTCATTAGGTCCTTATCCGCCCCAGTACACGGAACATCTTTTGGGAAACTTCTTCTGGAGGACCGTCATGTTTTAACCGGTGCTCACATTCAGAGGAAGCATGAAGGCATTGGACCTTTGTCCATGGAGATGAAACATCAGAAGAAAGAAAGGTTTAATTTTAAAGAAAAAGTTTCCAATCTCCGATACAGTTTTATGCTCAGGGGGAGACTTTTTGGCAAAAAAAATCAATCAGTTCCGGAATCACGTCATACTGAACGGTATCCTATGAAGGACATCATGAGCGGGCCAACAGTGATTACAAACTCTGGAGAGAGACATGTAAGCAGATACTTTATCTGATCTATTCGTTTTACTGAGAATTATTCATTATGTAGAGGGTTCAATTTATATTTATCTTAATATCTTCTTTTGTTGTCTTAGGATAATTTCACTGAGGTGCCTCCTAGTCCTGCATCTGTATGCAGCACTGCTCGGGAAGAGTTCTGGAGGCCAACTGATTATCTTAGTCCAATATCAACTCCGAGTGCAACTCCACAAGAAGATGGTATCGTGCCACAGGCTTTTAGGGACATCAGCGATAATCTGAGTGGTACGTATGTTTCTTTGAATGCATTCTGTACTTGTTTTGTTCTGGCATGACAAATGCGTTGATAGTGTGAATGCGTACATGCTTAGTGAACAGTCTACCCAAATTTGTTTTATGCGACTATGTGGGCGTATATGTGCCTGTGTTTATGTAGCACACATGACTGTTGTGTCGTTCCCAATTTTGTTGTTATCAAGATGCATATAATTCCAGAGTATAAACTGACGCATGAATAATCATCTAATTGTCTAACGTCGATTCTACAGAGCTACGAAGGCAACTGAACCAACTCGAGTCTAATGAGCCTGAGGGCATTAAAGTTGAGGAAGCGGTTGAGTCTGAAATGGCTAGGTTAGACAACCCAGCAGAGGTTTACATTCGAGATTTGCTTGTCGTTTCTGGTTTGTACGATGGATCATTTGATAAATCACTATCGAGATGGAACACATTTGCAAAACCAATCAGCAACTCAGTGTTCGAAGAAGTGGAAGAATCGTATAAAAACTTGGCCTACAAGAAAGATCCTTCAGCAACAGATCACAATGAGATGGTAAATCACAAGGTGTTACGCGATTTGTTGAACGAAGCTCTTTCAACAGTTCTCGGACCACCAATAAGCATGCCAAACTTCATGAGAAAAATGATCAACTCCTCTGCGCTGCCACCATTACGCGGCAAGAAGTTGTTGAATTGTGTGTGGCGAATCATCTGCGAATGCCTATATCCTCCAACTAATGTACCCTGTTACTCACTCGATGATATGGCTGCCCGGGATCTTGGATCAGTTCCTTGGTCCGGACTGATGGACGACGACGTTAATGCAGTGGGACGAGAGATCGAAAGCCTGATCATGGGAGATCTTTTTCAGGAAATTTTGTATGATATGCAGTTATTAATGGGTTGAGTACATATATTGGAAGGAAGTAAATATGTTTGTGTTTATATATATATAAGTGAGTGTTGATGGGAGATTATTGCATGTGTTTTTGTATATATATGTGTTCTTCTTTGTGGTTTGTGAGATTAGGAGATATAGGTTGGGTGGTTGGAGTTATACTTGTGTACATTTTGGTGCACGTTTTTTGTTTGGTACTTTTGAATTTTCATATCCAATTTGTTGGGGCATTTTGTTTGGTTTTATGTTCTCTAACAATAGAAAGTTTTATAACATTTACAAGTAGAATATGATTATTGTATATTGCTTTCAATAGTGTGAAGGCCTGTCATGGCATGCTTACCAACTTGAAATGAGTAATGGAATTTTTTTTTTTTTTTTTTGATTTTTGACTTTTTTGTGTTTGCCGACGCATTACAAGTTTACAACAGTGAAATTTTCATTATAATTTATAATTAATTCAATACATAAAGCATGAATTAAATTGATAATGGGACTAGTTAATTCTTTGCTTAAGATTAATAATAGAGAAATTTTATTTGAATCCAAATATTATCTCACAAAACCCAACTTAAAAGTTTTGCCTCATGAACTTCTCATTTTACCCTAAAAAACTAACTTCAAAAAAACAAAGAAACACACTGAGCAAGTTAGCAGCAACCTCCATCGACCTTCTATCCTCACTCGTCGCTATTCAGTTTTTCTGAGAAACCTCCATAGGGATGAATCTTGTTCCGATTATCTTATTTTCTTCAATGAACACCGATTTTTGCTTTGGAGAGAGAGAGAGAGAGAGAGAGAGAGAGAGAGAGAGAGAGAGAGAGAGAGAATTGTGGATTAAGCTGGTTTTTTTTATCATGGGATTGATGTTTTTCTTGAGATTTTGGGTTTGATGATGGAGGAGAGTGAAAAAATAGAGAATTTGGGTGGGGGTGGCAACAGTGAATTTGAGTATGCACCATACCTTTTTCTAGTAGGGTTTATGGCTACAACGAGATAACAAAATTGAGAGAGAAAGAGTGGTGACCCGCTACTCGACGGCGGCCGACGAGGAGGAGGTGGAGGCTGTTGTCGTCTGCAACATCATAACCGCTCTCTTTTCTCTTACAAATCTAATCCAACTCTGGCAACATTCCTCCTATTCCAGCAACCAAACTCCACAATCCCTCTTGATTTCCGGCGACCCACCCATTTGCCGGTTGTTAATTCAATAATATTTTCTCTACACCCATTTTTTATTTAGGGCAAAATTGGAATATAATTTTTTTCAAAAAAACAAGAGGTGCATAGATAAGATTGTAGAATTCAAATAAAATTTCTCTTAATCATATTTTTGTCTCTTGCCCTTTCGTTTCTTCTATCTTGCATCATTTTTCAAGAGACTTGTCTCTCAAGTGATTGAGTATTTGTTCTTTCACTCGAAGTTATGTTCGATTGCCCTCCTCACTATTATGAATTTTCAACTTAATAGATAAGATTGATCCCACTCTTCTTACACTAACATGACATGTCCATCACTTTAACTTGAGCCTTAGCAGCCCATGATGGAAATGAGAGTTGAATTTAGAGCAGCACTAGTGTAGGAAAGGCCCCTCTAGGGCAACTGCCTATTAAATCCCCTCTAGTCAACAATAATTGCCTTTTGCATATCCACTCCAAAGCTGAATAGCCATGACAATATGCAATAAAATATTAATATTTTTTATTTTATAAAATAATAAAAATAATTTTATTTCAAATTTCGAATATGATTTTTAATCAGTCTCATTGTACCACGTTTCATTAAATAAGAAATTACAACCCAAAGTATTTGAGAAAATATAAAATTGTGGTGTAAGGTGGAAAATAATGATAAGATATTTATAGAAGAATTAATTTTTTTTTTAATTTTTAAATTTTTTTCGGATTTTTTATTAATTGTTTACATTTTTTATTTTATATATATATATATTAATTTTATAATGTGAATGACGTCAACCTTGCATCATATGGTCTTAGGCTCTCAGCCTTGCGATTCGAGCTGGGCCTCTCACTTAGGCCTCCCCCGAGCTCAATCTCCTATATGGGTTGGAGCCTCTTAAGTCGGCAATTGGATTGGAATTGGGGCCGGTCCCTCCAGCTAAACCCAATACTAAGTTGAACCAATTGCTCCTTTTGCCCAAATGGCCAAACACACTTTCTTGGTCAAAATTGGGAACTTGGATATATAAAAGGTAATAAAACACTAAAACCAACATAAATCCACTAGGGCTTATAAATGGCAAATCCAAATATTTGAAACTATCAATTGTTTGGAGTCCTCAACTTAGACCCACCAAAGAAGAAAAATTACATGTTAAATGAGATCAAATCTACAAGTTGGAGGGGCACATGCAATGTCTCCTAATCATGCTAATTGTCACATTGATTATTCAAAATTAGCTTAATCATCCTTGATAAGCAGGTGCGCGTGTTTACGTGTAATGCTTAAAATTAATGTGCTTGTGAATGTTTGTTTACACTAATCTAATAAGTCAATTTCTTTTTGGAAAAATGAATAGGGAAGAGAAATGATTAGCCCAAAGACTCCATCTATGGGGAGAGGATCTTTGCCTGATCGTCTTTGTGAGGATTCCGGAGATCCTCCAATCATATCCGTTCATTTTACATCGTGCGGTCAGTTTTGTCAGGTATTGTTTATAGCCAATTTTAATAAAAAAATTTACAATGATTTTGACCGCACGATGTACGATGAACGAATGTGATTGGAGGATCCTCCTGGGCATCCATGCATGCATTAGTCTAAGTTTTAATTTAAAAAATGGCAGCATCAAAATACGGATTATGTTCCAAATACACTTCATTTAGATTTCAAATGCTTATATCTTCTTCTATCATGGCACACATGAATTTTGGATCACATTCACATGCATGTGCAGGCTGTGCAGCATGTCAACACACTTTCAGATACCTATATGGTGATAGGTAGACAAGCTCGTACGAAGTTCAATTAGTATAGTTGGAGATTATGTAGCTTACCCAAATTCATTAGTACAAATATATCTTTGTATATACATTATAGTTGGAAGTAGCATTGCGCAATTTTTACTTTGACTAGCAAATTTAGAACTCCTTTTAGCAATTTGTAATATTTTTTTGTTTATATATTATAATTGGGGGTCGAGTATGAATTCAGGCTGTCATGGGGTTCAAAAATTTCCCAAATAAATTGGATTTTTAAGTGTTTATTGATCTTTCTTGATCAACTGGTTTGTTTCACCGCCTACTGAACTCATTGTCATTTATTTTTCAATTAAGTTTTCATAGACAAACATATCAAGTGTATCATCACAGTGTTGATCATAGACGATATATAGAAAACAAATAGCATATTAATAAAAAATAGCTAATTATATTAACACCCCACAAATTGTTGAATAAACTCCACATACTTAATACACTCCACATTTGCTTTTTCACTTCAAAATTATCTTAATACAGCCTCACATACTTTTTCATAATGCCCCCACACCCCATATTCTCAATATACATCTTATATTTTGTACATACACCCCACATTTTCTTTGCACCCCACAATTTTCAAATCTTATAACACTCATTTTTAATTTTAAGGGATTGAATCTAACCATTTGAACGTTTAGTTTACCGAAAGATTTCAAATCAAAACTGAATTAGTTTCATATTTATTTCACAAGTCTTTAGACTTAGTCTTGAACAAAATAAATAAAGACCCTCTCTCTGCTAATGATCTAGGTGTAGAAGTTAATTAATAAATCAAAACTAAATCGGTTTTAGATTTCTTTAAATAATGCAGCTAACGCAAAATTAAGTAATTATTGATGTCATCGAAATCACTAAAACAATGAAAAATATGAAGTCTTACTTCGTGTGAAACTTCCGAAACATCGATTTCATGTTCCATTCGTCAAAAATAATTTTTCTCAATCAACATGTTTGTAGTTTCATTGTTTAGAATTTTGTTCAACAATGGAGGATGTGAGTGTTTTGATAGTTGAGAAGATAAACAATATGCTAAAAGTGATTTTGGGTGTATTTATAATTTTTTTTTTAAAACATAATAAGGTCAAAATTGTCATTGCATAGTGGAGTAAATAAGTCATTTAATGTTAAATTTTAATGTGGGGTGCATTCAACATTTTGTTGGGTGTTAATATAAAAAGCCTAAAAAATTAGTATTTTAGTCAAAATAGTTTTTGAGATTAGCATAATTCTCCACTTTGATACCTAAGAATTGAAACCAACAAAAGTGGTTTCTAAATTTATCATTCGTCAATCATTTTGGTCATTCCATAAAATATATTTGTTAAATAAAGACTAAAATGACAAAAATACTTTCAATTTCATCAACAATGGGCCAAAATGATTTGACAAAAATTAAAAGTACTTTTAACGAAAGTTTTTCACAGAAGAATCAAAATGATTAATGGAAGATAAATTCAAGGAGGAGTTACATAGATTTTAAATTTTAGAAACTAAAATAAAGAATTATAACAATCTTAAAAACTATTTTAACTAAAAAGTCTAACCAATTAGATATCGATAATTATTAATATTAACTGATCAAACATGCCACTTATCGAGCAACGAGGGTGGATTCACTTACCATACGGTAACTCAGTCAAACGAAGTCAGTTAAATCCTGAGTAAAAGAAATTCCTCGTCCAAGCTTAGTTTATGTGATGGGTCATCTTGGCCTTTTGTCAGTAAAATGATGTCAGTCAGATGTCTAAAGTGACAGTAGAACAGAATTCAGAATGAGAATCTTTGTTGGATTTTGTAGTTCATTATTTATTGTGTGATCAGATTTTATTAATTATTATTTATATTTAATTTTAAATAAAAAAATTATAATAATATAATGAACAAATATAATTACAAGATCTCTGTAATTCTCTTAAAAAAATCCAACGAAGAATACTCCCTCCAAAGTTCTGACATGAAGAAATCACTAACGACGGAATACAGCACAGTACCACTGTACAAGTACTTGACCTTGTAGCAGCGGTGCTCCAAGGCCAAGATTCATTTCCCATTCAACTTGCACATCTGATGGTACTGGTGGTGACTACCACCACTTATTATGGAGTAATTTTTAGAATAAGATTCTCTCGTTCTATTATTTCTTCTCACATTTTTTATTTTGTCTTTTTTTTTTATAAAAAAATTAATATAAGATATTAATGCGGTTTAATTGTGGCCGTTCAAATAGGAGATGAGGGAAGTAGAGAGAAAAAAAAAGAGAAGAGAAACCTACTCCGTAATTTTTAGGATTAAGTACAAAAAAACCTACTCAACTTTTTTTGATATTCTAAATTAGTCTCAATTTTATAAAATATTTTATATAATTACTTAATGACACACCCCGACCCGGAATGTCCACTAAGACTCCAAATCGAGTTGTGCTGCCCGACACCTAGAATGTGACGAAGCCATAGAGTGCAGTGATGTCGAAAATATGAATAAATTTAAACCTAATAGTGCCTAAATATTAGAGTGTGCCACCAATCCTCGAATTTGCCAAGAATCCTCGTCGATACGAACCTCATCAGCTAAAACCTGGAGGGGCACAAAACAGACATATGAGTAGACAAAATAAAACTTCGAAAACATCTTTCTTTTTAGCAATACAACAACCCCTCGTTGAAATCCGTGTAATTCCCAGAGAATACTAATACTTAGATATATAACAACATGCTGAAGAATGGAAAACCAAAACATACCATGTCGAGTATCTCAACAACAACCATGTAAGATGAAATAAATCAATATAAATGAATGTCAGTCGTAGTCACCTATAGTGACCTATACGACTTATCCATATCTCATCCATCATATCATATCAATCAAGTGCTAGCGCATATTTCATTAATCATATCACATCAATCAGGTGCTAGCACATATCTCATCAATCAGGTGCTAGCACATATCTCATCAATCAGGTGCTAGCACGTGAGTCGGAGTCACCTATAGTGACCTGTACAACTCACTCACATCTCATCAATCATATCACATCAATTAGGTGCTAGCACGTGAATCGAATTAGGAAGTGCTCGTGAGTTCCCAGAAACAAAACCGTGAGGGCGTGGTTGGGGCCCAAACCGGACAATATCGTGCTAAGTGGTGGAGCAGGGCGGGGAAGTGATCCGCCCCAGGCGGGGATGTGACACTTAACATTTTTAAAAGTAGAAATTTGGTGGGTCACTAAAGGCTTTACCAACATTAAGTTATGACATTACTAGCATTAAATAAAGAGGTGGATAAATACTAAAGTTGTTTTTCACTAATAGACGTTTTTGAGTTCTAATTCCTCAAATTGACTCAGTTTAGCCAAGTTAAACCACACATTTTTAGCTAAATAGCGTCAATTTGGAGATTCAAATCTTCATAGATGACTTTAGAGTTAAAATACGTTTAATATTTATTCATGTCATCACTGAACGCAAGTGAACTAATAGATTTTTTTTCTTTTTCAAAACTTTAGATAATTAGTTAAAATATTTTAAAATGTTAGAACTAATTTGAAATCATCCTAGAAATTGGGCAGCATACAAAATTAACCCTAATTTTTAATTACCATTTACAAAAAGAAAACCAAAGTAAATTCCTCCAAACCTTTTTCTTTTACTTAATGTTATAATTTGATAGATATCATTTCTAACAAAAACACATTTTCTTCAAAAGAATATTATTGGTAGATTATAAGCTCATTTGCAAGTGTTTTTTAAATGACTAAAAGTATTTTTATTAAAAATATTTTGGAGTTCTAAAAGCATTTTAAATACTTTTCTAAGATTTACTTGTATTTTTACTAAAGTCTAAAGATTAATTTCAAAAGTATTTTTACTAAAAGCTCTTTCAGTCATTTTAAAAACACTTCTAAACAAATTATATATCTATTAATTGTGGATTGATGTGGTAGACATCCCCCCTCCCTTCCCCACCCATAACCCTTGTAAAGTGAGAAGCCTTGTTGGTTTGTAGTCCGCCTTTTGCTTGTGGATTGATGTGATAGATAAAGTATTTCTTTTTAATTCACTATCGTGATGGATAGTGTAGCTTAAAGCAATAATAACGTTTTGTAGAGTTTCAAAATAATAATAATAATAATAATAACGTTTTGTAATGAAGTAATATAAATAACTATACATTTGCAAAAATCATCTCAATGTATTTGAAAAAAAAATACAACTACAAGAAGAAAGAATATTTTTTGTCTAAATTTTCTCGTGTTTATCCCTTGTGTTAAACTTATTTTTTTTAACAAACAATATTATCTATACTAAAGAGGTGGGGAATGAGCTAAACCTCACAATAAGCTAGCAATAATGTGGTTCAAATTCATCTTTGGCGAGAATCCAACCTAAGATGTCTCGCTTATAAATGAAGAGAAATACTACTAGACTATAGTTCCAAGTAACATTTTACTTATATCTTTTAAATCCCTTGTGTTAATCTTTTAAATCTCTTCATGGTAGCTTGTTTTTTATTGATGGGATCCTTTATGATGAAATTAAGCAAATAAACACAATTAATGGGTTGCATTTTACTCAAACCTTAATGATAGGATGAGTTGTGATGCTTCAAACTTACTTTTTCCTAAAGAACATTATAGGTTAAACTGGAAGGTAAATCATTTTTACCATCAATTAAAGATTTCTTAAGGATTCAAGAATTCTCTCAAAAACCATATAAAAATTTTAAAAGAAAAAGGAACAAAAACGTGAATTCTAACGTCAAAAACTCTAAAATACATGACATATATTATTAATTTTAACGGCTTAGATATGTGCTAAAAAATTCTTCAAAATTTAATGAGCGAATATGAACAAGCATACATTGACGTATAGCAAAAGGACTGCACTAACGTACAAACATGGGAACACCAAACCAACCCACCAATTATTTTCCTCCTTTTTTTGATTTTTCAACATCCTCTGGCCCCCGTCTTTATATTTTCTCACCCTTTTTTTTGTCTCCTCGCTTTACTTTCTCGTTATCTATGTGTTCTCCCTCCTGCTTTGACAAGAATCGCTGTTTCAGTTTCTCAACACACACAGACCGAGGACTCTAGAGTCTCGGGAGAGATATTTATAGAGAGAGATGATGGAGTGGGAGAAGCAGCAACTGAAAGAGCAGCAAGAGATGGAGGGGAACGGAAATGGGAGTGGGAATAATGGGAATGGAGGAGTGATGTATGTGAAGGTGATGACTGATGAGCAGTTGGAGACTCTGAGGAAACAGATTGCAGTTTATGCCACCATCTGTGAGCAGCTTGTTGAGATGCACAAGAACCTCACTGCCCAGCAAGATCTTGCAGGTCCCTCTATTCTTCTCACTTTTCTCTTTTAGTCCTTCCAACTATTCATTTGTTTGCAATATGGTTCTTGTTTGTGGGTTCTTTCAGTGGTCATTTTGGTTCATCTTGTTTTCTGTGATCCTTTTTTTTTCTTTTCTGATTTGTTGTTTTCCAAATGAAGGATTCTTCTTCTTTTTTTTTTTTGTAATTTTTCCCCAAAGCTTTGGCCTTTTTTTGTTTTCCAGTTCATTTCATGCCCGGCAGTTTGTCCTCCTTGGAGTTGAAGGCTTATCTATATTTATATTTGACATGCCACGGTGACGGTTTTTCAAGCCAATCGCACTTTTATGTGTTTTAACTTTTCCACCTGGCGGTCGTTCATTTGAGAGACCGAGACCGCCACTTTGACATTCCAGTTCCAGGAAAGTTCTTGCGGTCTCATTTCTCACTTTTCTTTAGGGTTACTAACTTGGGTTGATCCTTTTTACCATTGATCTCTATCTTCTGCTGGTGTTTGTTCTAAGAATTTCATCCTCCGAAATTGGTGGCGTAGGTCACGACTAAAAGCTCCTAACTTGAGATGTTGACTTTCACTTATTTGGGTTCCTCTGTTTGGTCAGATTTAGCTCTTTGTGATCTGGAAATTGAACTGATTCGGGTTTTTATTTTGTACAAGTGATATTCTACCTTAAACATCCACACTAGTCAATGTGGTTACATCTATGTCTGCACTTTAGGCAAGGTTTTAAAAGGTGATAGACGCTACTTGAACGGCGGATAGAGGTCTAATGCTGCTCTGGCGGCGGACAGGGCCTAGCGCCAAGACGGTTTTTTTTTATTTTTTATTTTTACTAAATTTAATATTTAATACATAAACGTCTACTTATACTTAAAAATATATATTTTTGTATTGAAATACATAATTGCAAAATAAAATGATATATAAATTATAAAGTACTAGAACATACTAAAAATTAGGAACAAGTATATAATGAGTGTTCATTCAAGTATCCAACAAGTTTTTTACAATTTATTGAAAAAATAAAATGCGAAATGGAAATCATATATTTTCTGTCTAAATGAGAGTCACAACCTAGGTAGTCTAGATGCTTTTTTTTATTTTTTAAACGACGGTGACCAATTGTCTAGCGCCTAGGCCATGTAGATTTTTAGAACAGTGATTAAAATATTAACTTCAATTTGTTCTGCTTTCTCATTCAATAATACATTATTACATTTTATCAAGAAGGAGGACAATTTATTAGTTTAGGGTATCTGAAATGACACCACATATGCTTTTGAACAAAGCCATCTGCATTTGCTTTCTCAGGAGTCAGGATTGGAAATCTGTACTGCGATCCGCTGATGACATCCACCGGCCACAAAATTACCGCCAGGCAGCGGTGGACGCCAACACCGGTGCAGCTCCAAATTCTTGAGCGTTTATTCGAGCAAGGTAATGGAACTCCAAGCAAGCAGAAGATCAAGGAGATCACCACTGAGCTGAGCCAGCACGGACAAATTTCCGAAACAAATGTGTACAATTGGTTCCAGAACAGGCGCGCTCGATCAAAAAGGAAGCAGCAAAATGCAGCATGTAACCAAGCTGAATCAGAAATGGAGACGGAAGTTGACTCACCCAAGGACAAGAAAACTAGACCCGAGGAAACGTTTCAGTCCCAGCAGCACTCAGCTCAAAGGACCGAAGATTTGTGCTTCCAGAGCCCGGAGATAAGTTCTGACCTGCATTTCTTGGATCCACATGCCACTACGGTGGATAAAATGTTCCCGTCACACAGCGGTTTGAGAAGTTCTAGGCATTTAAGCGAAATGTCGTTCTATGATGAAGTGCTAGCAAACTCAAGTAAGTTATCATATTAACTATATGTCACTTCTGGCTCTTGAATCTTGGCTTCCCATCCGATATGTCAATAATTTATCATTTTCGCAAGATACTCAACAAGCGAACAAAATACCAACGGCTGAAAATCTAAATAGGTTCTAAAGTTTGCGCTCGCAAATGTCTTGCGGAAGAATATTACTGATTTCCATTTCTTTCAGTTTCGTCATCTAGTAATAATTAACATCATACATATGAAATTTGGAGTGTCGCATTTCTATTTTTCTACGTCAATGGAACTTTTTTTGGGGTCATATATATGTCAATGGAACTGAACAATGCCTTTCTGTTATTTTTCTTTGAATATCCTCAATCTTCTGCCGAATTTATGTGTTAGTATGCCCATTCACAGAATTCTTAACCTCATTCGTTCTGGCTCTCTGATTCTTACAACACCTTTCACCATGAACCAAATTAGCCATTACTTGTTTAACCATTTATACGTTTCGTATCAGTTTGATTAGAGCTTTGATCATTCCCTAGTCTAGTGAATAGCGTAGAATGTTAGACAAATGCCGCACCCCTAAATTTGAGGTTACAGAATTGGCTAGAAACGTTTAATGAGCTAGCTACGTCTGTAATTTGATTTTTTTTCTTCTTTGGATGAACAAAGATGAGGAGTGCATTTTGGTAATTGACTTGGTTAACGATGTTGAACAAGTGCTCTCCCTTTCCCTTGCTCTCTCATTAACACAAATGGCATCTACTTTTTCAGGGCATGAGCTGATGACCGGAAAGATGGAAGCCGGAAATTATAATCTTTTTCACGGGGCAGAAGACTACGGCATGACGGGTTGACGCTCATTTGGGAATGTCCGATTTTTTGTTCTGTTTGATGAGCTATTTTGTCAAGTAGATCCCTTGAGTGAGTGAGTTTGGTCCTGTTTGAATATGGAGACATAGCAAGCCTAACCCTAGCAGAGAGCTGTGGCTCCAACTGAATTTAACTTGGAGAATGGAGAGTAGATAGATATAGTGATATATAATATACTAGTATGACATGCAAATTTGCTTTGGGGTTTTTGTGTTTTGAGCCTTGGCTAATCAATCTTGCTTTGTTAGTAGAATGAACATTGATATTTTCTTTTGGGAAGCCAAAAATAGATAATGTGCTTATTTTCTAGTTTTTTTTTTGTCGGCAAGGCGATAATTTAAACAATTTTTGTTTGTGTGGAGGCGAATTTAAATCTTGGTATAAAAGGATATGTACATTGTTCTTACCTACTGGCTTAATCTGTATTTGCGTGCTTACTTTATGATTTTATTATAAGAAAAACTAACAAAATGCCTAAAAAAAACTTTCATTTTAATGAAAATTCCTGTTTAAAAATACGTGAATAGTTTCAGAAAAATATAAAAATGTGATTTTTTATTAAAATTGAGTAGTATTTAGAGTGTTCCGTTAAAACTCTTCTTATTATATCTTTATTTGCAAGGAAAGGTTAGGTGTTTGTGTGTGTTGGGGGGATGGAATGATGGAAAAGACGACATAAAGTTTGGTCTTAAAAGAGAAAAGCCGGTCATTGTCTTTGAAATTGAAGGTTCAATACAATCATTGCATTCACTAGAACGAGGGGTTTGTTGAAATTAATTAACATTTAAGTAATAATTTAATAAAAAATTAATTTATAAAATATAGTTTAAATAGATGGTATTTCTAGCATTACTTTTATTCATGTTTATAATAAATTATTTAAAGACTTGTATTTTCAATTCTTCAATCTCTTTCACTGTAACTACAATCTCCTCTTATGTAATTACGAGGAAGGCTTAAGCACAAACCCTTGCTAAAATGGCAAAATGTACCAGTAATTAATAGAATGAGGGTTAGCTTAGTTGACTAAGACAGTTTGTGTGCTCATTTTGAACTTGAATTTGAATCTCTATTTCCTAGATTAGCATAATTTAAAATATCACTTGTATATATAAACAAAAGAAAATTGATATACTCATTTGAGTTAAAAAAAATTGACAAAAAAAAAAATCAAGTTGGGGGAATTTTAGTTTAATTTAGAAATAATGACATTTGATGTACTGGGTTATGTCTTCAGTACATTGAAAAATTTCTCATATGTCGATAAGAATCCATTAATAACTATTATTGTACTAATATAAGTTATATAACTATCGTTAATTGGTTAAGGCTTGTTAATTGAAATGCCCCTGAAATTGTCATGTAGTCTCAATTTACTCATGGAACTAGTTTTGTCTCACTTTACCCCCTGAAACAAACATTTTAAACTATTTTGGTCTCATTTCACCTCATTCCGTTAAATAAATGTTAATTCAAGGGTATTTTAAATATTATTATTTGTTAAACATCTATTTACCTCTAGTATACAAACTAAAACAATCTTAATTTCATTTTTGACAACTATAATTCAAACCCATGACTTTTGGGGTTTGTTTTAAAATAAATTATTCGATCAATAGAAAATTTCTGATAACAAAAGCATTATACCAACTAAAATAAGGGTTACAAGTTTGTTCATTTCACTTGCAAGACATTCATATACCGGTCAATATAAATTTTGAACTTAAAAATACTCATTACAACAGAAAGAAAACATGATAAGCCTATTCCAAGATCTCTTTCTAACCAAAATTGGCTTAACCACGAGTTTCACCCATCAAAAAATGATCTTAGATTAGTCGCACAAAATAGAATTAAAAAAAGACATTAAGTTATCTTATCCAAAGTAAGTCCTATGCAAACCCCAAAAAAACCCCACACACACACAAATTAAAAAAAAAAAAATCTAAAGCAAATGTGCACAATTTGCAATTTCAAATTGTTGAGTCGTATATTCTAATTGGCGATAAGTTAATTACAATTTCGACATTAACTTACGTATTTCATGTGGTGTGTAAAAAGTAAAATGTCTAATATATTTTTAATTTTAAAGTTTCTTTAATAAGATGAGGTTAAGTCAGGCTAAAATAGTTTAAAATATAAGTTTTATAAGACAAAGTGAGACAAAACTAGTTTTAAAAAATAAATTGAGACTAAATGACAATTTCAAATGTCATGTTAATTAATAAGCCATTGGTTACATTAATTTTTACCATGAAAGTAATTTGTTTAAGGGAAATTATATGAAAAATAATTTGTTTAATTAACTTTACCATCATACAACTTCCCCAGTTGGTTTGTATTCTCTACACTAATTGGCAGCTGAAAGTACGAAGGCAGAGTGCTCCGCCAGCTCCAACAAGTTTCGAAAATTAGGGTTTTCAGCAGACTCACTCTTCTGATCGAACGCATCACTTCTACCTGCGCATCACAGTCCTCGTCTTCCATGATTTTACAATTAGGGTTTGCAGAAAAGGGCAGGAGGAAGAGGATTTGAGAGGCTTCTAGGCCTTGGCTCCGATCGCCATTGCTGGCCGAAAGAGGACTTCGTCTCGGGTAAGTTGATTTCGGGTACATAAAAAATTCCCAATTCAGTGCAAATTTCAAACCGTAGTGGCCATGGATTTGGCATTGTGTTGGCCAATGTCAATGCAGTACGTAATCCACAGAAATCGCCAAGCTTTTATTTTTATCAATTTGTGAAAATAGGGTTTATCTTTGTAGGTTTTTAATTGTTTCATGGAAAATTTGGGCAAAAATCCAGCAAAGTATTTGTTGGAAATGCTTTCAAATTGTTTGATTTCCAAAATGTAGCTAAACCAACCATTGTTTTAAAGGTGTGAGCTTTACAGTGTGAAATAAACAAAACCTTTCATGTTAAATTAAGCTTCATTGAAAGATGTAGTTGTGAGTTAGGTCAGTTGGACATCGTGCCTGCCCCGTTGCACCTTAGTTCGAATCACCCTCCCTGTATATTAGAGTAATTTTTAGAATATTGTTTGTAACAAGTGCTTCGCTGAATTGATACAACTATCCTGAAAAAGTTTTCTTCCAACCCTGCAATATTAGTAATTGTTTCTTTTGTGAATATGCAGATGAAGCTATAAAGGGGCGATTATATGAATCATTAGTTTGGGGGAATATGCGTTCATCTATAACTAGTTCGAAATATACGTATTTACATGACTGTAAGTGGCCTTGTGAAGCAGTTGACGTGCACCACATCATTGTAAAAAAGAGTGGTGCAAAGGGTTTCTTCAGATACTTCTTTTCTCTGGTTATTCTAGCTACCGCCTTCTATCTTTTCTTGGTTAAGGTACGCCTTTTATCCTCTTAATTTATGTCTACCAACTTATTAGGCCAACATCCGAGGCTCCAAGCTTAACTAGGAAATTAGGAACTTGAGTTTAGTTTGGTTAGAGACTTCTAGTTGCCATTCACCATAGTAGGATTTCGGATTGGTTTATTGATGGAACTTGTTCGTGATAATAATTTTATTCTTGATTTTATGTCTGGTTTCTTTGTTATTGGTTATCTATAAATCCATCATAACTCAGGAACTTAACATAATGATCTTATGAATAACAGGAGAAATCAGTCGTCATCGTTTTATGGAGTCTCCTTTTAAATGCATTCCTTGTAAAGTTGCTTCAGAAGAGTGTTGAGAAAGGTGAGCACCCAAGTGATGCTACTTTTTGTCCTCTGAACTGGTACATCCTGTATTATTTCACCTTCATGTGCTTACCTTGTTTAGTGTATTAATGACAGAGTCCGTAGTGATTATGCCAGCCTTTGGAGTTCAACTAGAAACTCACTATGTGAGGTAGCTTCTATTTTTGTTTTGTGGATATTCGTTGTTGATTAAGTTGGGTGCTTTTTCAGTTTTTCCAATAGTCTCTTTTCTTTTCCTTGCGCATTTTACTCTTATAGTGGAAAGGTTATTCGCCGGTTCGTTCCTATGGACAAGATTTTGAAACCTGTGCTACTAGAATGTGTGACTCCAGTTACATGTTACTGGAGCCTGTCTTTCATTGTGCACGGGGAAGCAGAATTGGTGCTAGTTTTTAAGGTACAATTCATCCTATTGATTGGCGCAAGGTATTAGGAGCCATAAATGTGGTGAAACTGCCCATCTTATATTTATTACTTGGCTTTTGAAAGTTGACTTGGTTTTCCAGGACTTGCGTCCGCCTATGAAAATGTTGGTGCCCATCTGGAAGGCCTTGTGTGCTGCCACTGGTACTAAAGGAAGCTCAAACACATGTACGGAAGATGGTTGATGGAGATGATTAATTCAATTGTGCATTAGAAACCTCCATTGCTCAAGTAACGCAGAATAATTTGAAGAGCTCATGCATCCTCTTTGATCACTTAGTTGTTTAGAGTTCGCATTGATACGACTCGGAGGATGAAGGGAGCAAATTTTGATTCGAACAAGATTCAAAGGGATTCCTGTTGCAATCAGTTACACAAAATCACATTGTACAATCTGCTGATTTAATTAATTGTAGCCAAAATCAATGTAAATTCAAATTTTGTCGAGTTTACGCTTCTGCTTCGCCGGCCGTGTCATTGAAACCGTTGTTTAACAAATTTATGTGAAGAAGGCAAATTCCATGATCATTCAAGCGCTCACACAACAGAATCATCATTCTTCTGATGAAAAGGCTCGATCATTGTTTTAATGTAATGCTCAAAGGAAATTTGATATCAGGCATGAACTGTGTAAAGAGGTAAAAACAGTAAAAGGTTATTTTGTCAGTATAATTATACCAACTCAAAGGTTGACTTTCCAGTTTCTGAATGAAAATACACTCTATGGAAAGGCCTTAATGGCACCAAGTTTAAGAATCTTTAGGTCCATATATTCGAACAAGGCTAGTTTGCCTCAAGGGAGAGCCTCGAGGTTCAGATTTACCTCTGCATGCTTTAGAATTTAGGATTCGAAGAACTGATGGCAGCGTTGTGGATGATCCATCTGTACCAGCAAGCTGAAGATTGAGCAGAAAGCTGTGTCAGGCATTAGTTAACTAAAGTTGGGGAATGATAAACAACATCGACACAAGAAGAGAGGAAAGAAGTCCTAGAATTAAAGGCACGCTTTACATTACCTGCTGAAGAAATTCCATAAGATCCGAGTCACCTAGGATGCAGGGCACCTGCATCCCATTTAACTTGAATGTGTGGGAGGCAGTTTCATATCGTCAGTACTTCAAACTAAACAAATGAAATAGAGATGGGTAAATGATCTTGGTTCAACATGTTTTGAACCAATAAAAAAGGTGAATGGAAGAGTTATAATTGACAAGTGATGGGTACTTCGCCCCAATAAGTGTGACAGCTGTTGGCTGCCTGTGGAGGAGATTCAAATTCCTGCCAAATGGTTAAATCCCAGAATTCAGGGTACACGAACAATAATGTCTCAGAAAATACAATACAATTTCATAAGGGAATTGTTATTGGCACTACAAATTTCTCATTCTACATTCCAAACTTTCTATATTTATAAAGAAAAATACACTTGTGAGGAGTGTAGAATGAGTTTTTGGAGTGCCAATAACACTTCCCTTTCATAAATGAACCATGTAAGTAGTGTCTAACTTATCATGCTTTTGTAACACCAAGCATGAAAAGCAAAATGAGGTAAAAGAAGCAACAACATTTAAGATAAATACATAACAGTGAAATCATACAGTAGTACATGCACGTTAGACGCCGATTCATAACACAATTGTGTAACCGAAAACTCAAGATTGCTATTACAAGAATTTCAAATCCTTAGGTGCAGCCCAATATTCTTGTAGAGTTTATCTATTGACACTCAAATTAGCAATGCAGAAGCCTGCCAAGTTAGTGTTAATTCGTAACTTCATAATGCTGGACACTGGCTGTAGTATCACACTCTTTTGTAAATGATAAATTATTATTCAATAAGAAATATGCCGGGTAAGTCACGTAAAATACCTCTTGAAGGACCCTGAACCTTCAGCAAGTGTGTTGCAGAGCCAACCCCACCCTTCAACTGGTTTAGCATAGTTATGCAGTAACTGGTAGCCAATCTGTGGCAGCATCTGAATTATGATTATAAGAACCAAAGAGTCAAGGAATGCAACCACTAAACTTCATTTAGCATCAGATACATACCAACTCTTGTTCAACATCCAGAAAAGTAATCGCCTTTGCTTCTCCTTCTCCAGATAAAACCTAGGTAGTCCAACTAGTCAGGTAAGCCAAAGTAGCAATATCATTTCCAACAGTTTAAACAGGAAAGATACTAATACCTTCTGACGCAACTCCTCCAGCCGAATCCTTTCATCTGCAGCGTGCTGTAGAAAAAAATTGCGGTCAAAGTTACAACTCCAGTTTAACCAAAAAAAAAAAAAGGTTACAACTCCAGTTTAACCAAAAAAAAAAAAAAAGGTTACAACTCCAGCTGCACTCGTGTGCATGTGAAACTTAGTACGAATGTAGCCAATTTTTTATGAACAGCTGCATGTACCACATATTTACGCTTATGCATCTATTTTGAAGACATACAATTCTCTCTTATTCTGATAAAGTTTTTGAATGACCAAGATTTTCATATATAAACTTACATCCTAAGTCTATTTCCTCCTCTCTGAAAGCCACTTTTGGGTACGTAAAGAATGTGATCAGATACCTATTGCCGTAATCTATAAGTGAACTGTAGGTGCCCCTTATTTAACAAGAAACGTAGTGCTGACTTACAGAAGAGCACAAGTCCCAAACCAAAACTTAAAGGGGGTGTGCTATCCACACACCCTATTTTACTTCTCACACACCCCTTGATAATTTCTGTCCGTTGATCTTCTTCAATTCATCCGATCCGATGGCCGAAAATTAAAAAGGTGTGTGAGAAGTAAAATGGGGTGTGTGGATATCACACCCCAACTTAAATACCATCCTGCAAAAATATACAACAAACGGACCTGGTCAATAACAGCAAGTCTAGTACCGGCCATAACTGCAATATATTTCTTATCCACCTGCCTAAGAACTCTGCAATCACTGAGGTAGTTCTTGTTGATAGATTGAGGAACTAACAAGTCAGCTGAGAGATGCAAGAATCCAGAAGAGATGTCAAGTATGTTTTGATCATGAAGAGCTTGTGTTTTACTTGAGTCCTGCATTATAAAAAATTACATTTATAATTACTAGTTGATTAAGTGGATGCAAACTTTTGTGGCAAACAAGTATAGCAATGATCCCATCTTGACTCTTGAGCATCAACCATCCTTATATATATAACACACATATATCATTACTCACCATGACCTGGGGACAACAATTCCTCCATTTAGTCCCATGGTTCAGGGAATCTTGATCCTTGGAGATAAATTCTGAAACAGGGCAAGGATTAGCTAAAACATTATTTTGTCCAATAAATGCTAAAGAAGTAATTTTATATAATAAGCATTCAAGTATTGATTGCACTTGGTGCATAATAAACATACAAGATACCGGCCACTAAGTATTGCGGTCTAGTGGTATTTCTCTTCACTTGAAAGTGAGAGGTCTTAGGTTCGATTCTTGTCAAAGGAAAATTTGAACCTCATTATTGCTAGCCCATTGTGAGGCTAAGCCAAACCCCCTCCCCCTTAGTGTAGATAATATCGTTTGTTCAAAAAAAAAAAAAAAAAAAAAACCATACAAGATACCTTTAATTGGAGCAGTAGCTTGAATCTCAGAACATGTGGACTGTTCAAACATTTCAACTTCGTGACTCTTGTTTACACCAGCCTCTATATCTTGAGATTTCTCAATATCTGCCCTGAAATAAAATTTGACAGTTGAGAGGATAAAGTCAATAAATTAAAAGAAAATATAATGTGACGGGAAAATAATTGAAGTTCAAGTACCTGGTGTCTAGTGGGAAATCCTCGACAGAACTTGGCTTCAAATTTAGACGGTAACCACCAGAAGGTTGATGGAGATCCTTCATCTTGCTAACTTCTGCACAAAAAAGTGTATTAGCCTGTCTGAATTGATATCAGCTGCTGAGGCTTAAAGGGAAAATCACATGATAATACCTGGATAAGTAGGTGCATCACGAAAGGTTTGTGCATCAGGTTAGCTGGCTGTTGTTGTCAAAGGATGACTTAATGAAAAGTACCTTCTCTTGCTTCTATAAAATGGTGGAGCAGAATGGCTTCTTCTCTTTCTTCCTATGGAAGATTGATTTTGTAGACAATCTTGAACTCTAAACTTATCTTTTTGTATTTTATACAAGTCAGTACCCTTGTTATCTTTGCTGCACGGATGCAAACATGACCAATCTGTCTGATCAGCTAATATATCTGGGCATTCAGGAGAAAACTCACCATCTAAGTTGTGCGGATGAAATAATTTTCCAGAATCTAAATAATCGCTAAAATCCAGTCCATGGTCTTTAAGTGTAGTGCAGTGCTCTCTGCAGGACCTCTTTGATATTATATCATAACTAAATATGCAGTTATTTTCTTCACCATCCACAAAATACTTATTAGTTGCCCTTTTAAGTTTTAACAGATCTATAATGCCCTTCAACTGCATTAATATCAGACATAGGTTCAAAATCCAAATAGGTGTTTTGGGATAGGGAGGTCAAAGAGCACCAATCATTATTTAAGGTCCTTTGGCAGGAACCAAGGTTCTCTACATCAATAACTGAACTTTCTTCACAAAACAGCTCCTCATAGTGTGGGAGTGACTTTATTAAAGGTCTTGACGAAGAATCGAACTCAGTAGGCAGGTCAAATTTTGTTACAACTCTGGTTAAGGGCCGAGTGGTAGATTCCTCTTCTTGCCACAAAGTCCTTGAAAAGAAATCAAAACCCATGCTGCCATCAATTTCTGGAATTTGTACACTGTTATAAGATCTGCCCCCCGCCTTCTCTTGTTCCCGAAGCCATCATTTTGATATCTGGACCCATCATCCACACACAAATCCCTCTCATATAGAAACCTTTCTTTTGAGGAACAATTCTTGAGCATCTTGCCATTCTCAGCTAAAGATATTGTCCTCCACATTACTGGATCTTTCTGCACCACTGGATCTATTCTCAAGGATATAATCTTCATCAGAGAAACGTTTGATATCCAACTTCCAAAACTGGTCTTCCTTCTTTTGAGTTGTTGTTACCATGCATTTGTCTAGAGTATCATCCCGTGATTGAAAAGAATGCAGTATGAGAACTAAATTCAATCCCAATATATTGCCCTTGGAAATTGAAGGCTTCAGGATATTCAAATGGCTTTCTGACGTATCTCTTCTGAGATGTATGGTTGTCTTCTTGAATTAACATATCCATAAGGTCGGGAGAAGCCTGAAAACTTTTCCCGCTCTTTCTTTTCCCGAACTTAGAAAGTTCTGACAAAACTCGATCAAGTAAATCTAGCAAGAGAAGGGATATGAGCCAAGGAAAAACTGAACCAAAGTAACATCTTTTAACTCCATAGCACTAAAATGAATTGAAGAAACTAAAAGATAGGACTCATATTCATTTCACAGTGTCAAATGAAAATGGGAAAAAAAATTCTGTTCCTTACTTTCATCTGCAGATTTAATGTTGCCACCTTTCTTCCGCATTTGATCTTCTCCTAAAATATCAGCTCCATGACAACCAGATTCCCTAGAAATATCCTAGAGGTTAATACGCTTTAAAAAAAAAACATTATACCAAAATAATGTTCCATTAATATGTCTTCACACCAACAAAAGTGAAAGAAGCTCTCAGAAACAAGCCAGGGGTAAATGTGTACCATCAGGCATCTTTTTCGTCCCGAAGTTCTTAATGGCATTATCAATAAAGGCGAGTACTGGAACCCAATCCTGGCCAAAGTGGAGAAGTGAGGGAAGAACAAGAAGCATAAACATTCAGCAGATCGTATATGATACATAGATCACAACTCACAGTAAAAAAAGGAAAGTTACCTTAAACTCCACATATGTCTTTGATGATTCAAAGGTTAAATCATAGAATGTTCGGGGGCAGCTTAAATTCAAAACATAAGCTGTGAATGCCTTAGGCCTACTTCGCTTCCTATTTTTAGACCCATCAATAGCCTTCCCTGGATCCCAGAATTCAAAACTATTGGCCAGCTGATTAAGCAATTTATGAATTGGCCCTTTGCAAACGAACCGTGAGTTAATATCTGCCAGCGTCAAGGTCAAGAACAAAATCTAACTCATCTCAGACCTAACACACTCCTTCTATAACTTGGTAAATATTCTCCAAAATATGGACATGGATACAGACATACTGGTAAATATTCTCCAAAATATGGACATGGATACAGACATACTGGAAAATATAGACCTAACACACTATATGTTGTGGAAGGAGGTGTTGTTCATAATAGATGCCTCCTCCAGCGTTGTCATTGCTTCCGAATTTGAATCACTGCTTCTCGTGAATAGACATGTACTTCCTCCAAACTGGTTGATTAACAGATCACACGAACAACAACTACAACGACAACCAAGTGATTAATCAAATTCTTAATGTCGGTGGAATTATCCAGGGAAAACGCCAATAAGCATTTATCCTGGGTAATGTAACAGAACCCATCAAAGAGCTCATGGTTGATAACCTTCAACGAAATCATTTCCATAAACAAAGATGCAACATTAGAAAGTTTGACAAGCTTAAATCAAGACAATAGGAACAGTAATAGGTCCGTACCTGTAGTACCCACATCCTTCCTGTTATCATCTGTTCCAAGACACAAACACTTGCATCCCTATGAAAAATAGAGGAAAAGTCAAAAAGAGAAAAACTTGCACAAAGGCTTAGAGCAATTCTGTTATGAACAACACCCAAAACAGTAACAAGCACAGACCTTGATAACTTTTCGATACCCATTTGCTCTCCCAGAAGCTTTCGTCAAGATTTCTAACAATGACACGTCGGAAATTGAAGCCAACGCTTCTCCTTGGAAACCAAAGATCCCAGTTGTAGAATTTGCCTCAGTAGAATGATCAAACTTTGACATCGCTGTTTACATCAAAATATAGCACACATCATTTATGACCGGCTACCAAAGTCACACAACATACACCAATCCAAGTCAGGCAAACTATAGTTCACTATCGTCTAGTATCATCGACTATAAAGCATTAAAAGGGAAAATGAGAAGTTTACCATATCTTTCTCCCACCAATGCCAATCCATCACAAGTAGTCCCGCGTCCTACAAGTAACATTAACAAACTTTATCCAAGGCACGAAAGACCGAACATTCTTTAGATTATAACCGAAAGAGGAAAAACAGCACTGACCATCATCCACTACTTTTACATAGCATGTCCCAACACCTACGAAAACCGATACCTGAGACCAAAAACAAACAGTTGTGAAGCTAATTAACTTTTTTGCCATCGTTACTACTTAAAACGACTTAATTACACATTTAAATGGCATAAAGCAATTAACTTCGTTGCGCCGGCATACAAACTATTAAAAATCAGCTCCTCCACAACGCTGGTCAGGTCGTACAGAACAACTCCAGAGCGCATCGAGCTACGCACCGCCTCCGGCAACGGCTTTACGCCCCTCATCGACACCTACAATCACTACAATTTCCAATCATTTAACTTACAGAAAACAAAAAATTGTTACCTTCTTCAATTTTCCCGCACTTTCTCGGCAACCAAACAGAGACAAAGAAAATGTATTGGCGAATTGAAATGCTCCGTAGCTTACCTGAGAGAACGAATTCGAAAAATTAGGGGTTTCGGCTTTAGGTACGACGACGTCGTTTGGATGATCAGACGACGGTTCGGAGCTCTCCGACTTCGCGCGTTTGATAAAAAAAAAAAGGGGCGGTTCAGTGTGACTCCAGTTAACTAAATCTTTAACCGCCGTTTGCGCGTGTGTGACGACCCGTGAAGGTTGAGCGGGCTTTGATAATCTTACAAGCGGCATGGCCTAGGTGAGTCACAGTTGGAATGTCATTGGCTGATAGTAGCAACCCTAACACGTGGCGCTTGAGCGGTATATGTCCGCTTCTATTTATGTTACAGAAGGAAAGGGATCCCTCCCCCCAAATTCACTTAATCAATCAATCAATCAATCAATCAATCTAGATTCTTAAAATTTAATTAAAAGGCTATATATAGAAGGTTTTTTTAAAATTTATAATAACTTTAGCCGTTAAATTAAATTTTAAGAACCCGAATAAGTGATTGGTGAATTTGGTGGATGGGATTGGAGATGATCCATTTCCTTTTATAGAAGGTTGTGGGTCTGAATTCTAATTGGCTGATGGGCGACATGTAAAAGTATCCCGCAGGTAATTCACAGATTCAAGCAGTCGTTATCCCTTTCACTGGAAGTTGATGTCTTCACGTAAATTACGAATCTACCCCTATATTTATTTATATTCATATAAGATAAATAGATGAGCTATTCATCAATTTACTCCCTGAACTTGTGACCATTGGTCAATTTTCCCCCTCAACTCTTATAATTAGTCAATTTGCACTCTATTGTTAATTTTTTTTTTCTTCCGTTAAGTAGATATCTGCATGACTGCCTTTGAAGGGAAAAACAAGTCAATTTGCACCCTACTGTCATCTTCCGTTAAGTAGGTTTCCCTATACCTTACTAGAGGTAGACGAGGCCGAGGGAGGAGGCGACGGGGTGTGGGTAGCTGCAAACTGCAAAAGCAGCATATCAAATGGACTGGGCTGCAAACAGCGGAGGAGGGAGGCATTGGCAGCAGTCACAGGCTCGGCTTGGAGAAAAGGAAGAAGAAGAGAAAGTTCGAAGAAAAGGAAGAAGATCGAAGGTCTAGGGAAAATGACTTTTTTGCCCTTTAAAGACAGTCATGCGGATACCTACTTAATGGAAGAATAGATGGAAAATTTAAAAAATTAACAGTAGGGTGCAAATTGACTAATTCTGAGAGTTGGGGGGGGGGAAATTGGCCAAAATTAAAGGGGGGGGGGTGGGGAAATTGGTTAATTATGAGAGTTGAGGGGAAAAATTGGCCAAAATTAAAGTTGAGGGGGGAAATTGGCTAATCCTTACAAATTTAGGGGGTAAACTGATGAATACCTCTAAATAGATATATGATTATTAAATAAGAGTAACACTAACCAAGTTCTTTGCCATAAAAAAATATCTAAATTAATAAATAAGAGTAACACTAAGCAAGTTCTCCATATTAAAAGTTAAAAAAAATAGGACATGGGTAGATGAGTAATTTACTTAAACCTTACATGCTCAAGATTAACTTTAGTATCCAATGTCCATCAAGTTAGGATTTGGACAATACAACATTATTCAATACAAAACTCAATTAACCACCACCTAAAACAAAAATAAGTCATGATTACATACCCTTTCAACCAAAAAAAGAGCGATTAAACCCTAAATCAACCAAAACCTCACTAATCTATCCAAGCAGGTCCAATCCAAATTACTCACTGCTAACAAACTTGAGAAAAGATGAACTTGGCATTCATAAATAAATTAACATTAGTTCATAGATTGTTTGTTACCTCACATTTTAATATTAATTTTTTGTTCGATTTCAATATTATAAAATATGTGTTGAAAACATAAAATGACAAAAAATTTATAAAGAACCTCACTTTTAAGACATTGTTTAGGATTTGTCATGGAATGAATAAGCATAAGCATGAATGCATGGTGATGCCATGGTGGCATGAGATGAGGAGAGAGTGAGTAAATTGGGGGTAAAAATAAGAAATAAAAATGGTGGGTTTAATTGTGGGGATTTTGGGATTCTAGAACCAGAACCAGAACCAATCGAAATTATATATATATATATATATATTTATTTATTTATATATAAGGGGAACAAACAACATCTTCCATTTTTCTTCCACCACCCTGATTTTTCTTCCACCTCTCTCTCCCCCTCTCTGAAAACCCTAATTACAGCTCTGCCGTTTTATCTCTCTCCTTTGTCTCAAGGAGACAAGACAAATTTTTAGCAATAAGATCAGGTATTTTTTTTGCTTGCCCTCCTCTCTCTGTTCTGATCATTTTGTATTGAATTTTGATAGAATTATGGGTAATGGCAGTTGAAACTTGCATTGATTTGTTGAATTCTAGTGAATTGAGCTTTGTGGGATTACGGATTGGTTCGGATTATTGTCCGTTTGTTTGCCTGCTTCCGATCTTGTTTGTTTGATTAATTTGAGTTGGTGTGTTTGAATTTTGCTGTGATTGTGATGCTTATGATTCAGCTGCCTTCTTGTTGTTGTTGAATTGTTGGATGCGGTTTTGATTAAGTTTTGTTTGTTTCTCGGGAAAATTTTGAGGCTTGGATAAGGGCAAGGTAATTTGTGGTTTTCCGGTTGTTTTTCATTATCTTAAGTTTCTAGGATGGTTGAGGAAGAAGAAAGGAATTCAATTTAGCTATGTAAATTCCCAGGATTTAGTCGAGGTTATTGTGGTTTTAAGTAACTAAGTTTTATCAAAAATTGAAGCCACCAATTTGTGTATTGATTTGAAGTTCCTTTCTTTTCATCCGGGTTTTTTCACCAGTAAACAAACGATTTGTGTATGTTGATTTGATTTCGGATTTGGGTTTAGTGGGCCTTAGTAGGCCGCAACATTTTTAGGGTTTTTCTATTTGGGTATTTCATGTATCAAGTACTTGTCTTTTCATCGAAACTTGATTTAATTCTTATTGTTATGTAGATGGTGTGGTCATTTCCCCTCTGTGGAGAGTAATTATCATTGCAGTGTAAAAGGGGTATACTGGAAGCAAACCGATGGAGGCAAACATCTGTGATGTCATACATTTGGACGCTGATGTCCTTCTGCCTCCACGAAAGCGTCTGCTTGCTGGATTGAAGAAACAGAGTCCGGAGGGTGATAGTGCTGCATGGCTGTCTCTAGTTGCTACTTCAGCTGCAGCTGCAGATTCAGCATCAGCTTCGGCTTCTGTGTCTTCTTCTTCTTCGCATTCTTCAAGTGAATTTAACACTCGCCTCAACAGTATATTGAGTTCTCATAACTCTAATCTTTCGCCCGAGGAGCTGGTAGAGGTCTCGAATTCGGCTGCTGCTGCTGCAGCGAAGGCTGCAGAGGTTGCAAGAGCTGCAGCTGAGGAAAAAGCTGCAATAGCTGCAAAGGCGGTGGCCGCAGCGAAGAGTGCTTTAGATTTGGTTGCCTCTTTTTCCGAAGAGGCAGCAGGCAAGGAAAAACACCTGAAAAAGAACAAGTTGAAGAAGCATGTTCCAGTTCAGCTCTTGTACAAAAAATACCAACCAATTGAAAATTGTAAGAAGGACGAAGAGTTGGCCCGGAAATTGCACAGAGCTATAAATAGCTCTCCGAGAATTACAAAGAATTCATCGAGTGCTGACGGCAAGGGTCATAAACACAAGAAGCCTAAAATTTCACATGGTTCCGAGAAAGTTAGGGTTCCCAATGGGGTAATTGTATTGGAACAAAACCCAGCATCTACTTGCAATGGACATTCTGTTGCAGATAAGGTCAACGTTGAAGGCACCATCCAAGACATGTACGAAAATGGTGGACCTGATAGAGCAGGTCGAATGGAGATGGATAATGGAGAAGCAGAATCAAGTCGTACGAAGGAGAAAAATTGGGATGCTGCGAGTACCACCGGTAAAAAGAGGGGAAGAGTGAAGCTAAAAAAGTTGCCGTTGAGCAATTGCACCTTCAGGGATCAAGCAAATCTGAAAGAAGATACGGATGCAAGAGGCTCCCCATTGATTGACATGAACATGGGTAACCCTACTGCTGCAAAGAAGCCTTTGTTCCCTGTGGAGTCTTCTGCTGATAGTATGCTGCCAATTGAAGCCACACCGGTGTGGAAATGCAAGGATTTCAAGGCTCCGGCGTGCATGAATCAAAATAAAGTCATGCAATCTTGATGTCGAAACGATATTGTTGTGACAGGTGAGCTATGAGATAGGATTGGATAGCTGAGGTAGGATTCACGATTTCACGTCTTATAGAAAACGGCCTTACTTCATTACCCTTTTTTCTTCTGCTCCTTCTGGGTTTGTAATGAACTTGAAACTGACTACATGTAAATTTAGATGTTACATTACTTGCATCCGTCGTGGTTTACCCGCTCGTCCGAATTGCCTGTTGCTCGTGAAGCTGAGATAACAGGGATGCAATTAGAATGTCTAGTGCCTTGTTGATATGTTGCACAATAATTACTGCTGGTGTGCTCATAGATGTAAACAACTCTCATTGTACTTGGTAATTATATTCATTTGAAATTTTTACCGTCTGAGATTGTTGTTTCATGAAACTAATGAAGGGGGTTAATTATTTCCATAAATGGGGTAAATTCTTACAGTAATTATGAAGTGGGGGTAAATTCTGTAAACATGAAAATTCCTGTAACAAATGAGACAAGAACGCGTGTACAAAATCATATGTAGTAATGACTTTGTAGGTTACAATCTCCTTTAACTTGATCCTCTGATTCGATCTCTGTAAGGTGTAGATGTATTGTGGATGTGTTGTTGATCCAAGGGTCACGATGACTTGATCTTGGATGAACAGTGATATGAATTTGTTGATGTTGTTGATCCAAAGGGCCGTCGGGGCTTGATCTTAGGATGAACAGTTGTGTGGATTTGTTCAAGGGCTGTTGGGCTTAATCTTGATGAAGAGTATGAATGGATCTTCAAGGGGCTTCAAGTCTTGATCTTGATGAACAGTTGGAAGTTTCTTTAAGGGCCGTTAGGGCTTTGATCTTGAATGAGGAGGTTGGGAGCTTCTTCAAGGGCTGTCAGGCGTGATCTTGAATGAGAGGTTGTGAGCTTCTTCAAGGGCTGTCGGGGCTTGATTTAGAATGAGTGGTCGTGAGCATCTTCAAGGGCCGTCGGGGCTTGATCTTAAATGAGCGGTTGTGACCTTCTTCAAAGGCCGTTGGGCTTGATCTTGAATAGGCGGTTGGGGGCTTGAGAGCTTTAGAGTTTCAAAGCTTAAAGAATTTTGGATGTGTGGGGAGTATTCTCTTCCGTTTTGGGAGTAGAGAAATATATTTTGGGATTTTGGCTTTGCTTTGAATGTATGATTTTTGGATGTTGGGATGATTTTGGGATTTTGGCTTTGCTTTGAATGTATGATTTTTGGATGATTTTGGATGTCTCATACCTTGATGGAGAAGCCTATTTATACTCGTGTGCATGATTTGTCATTGCCTAAATGAGAAAAACTTGCTTTGATCCGTAATGGATTGAAGTTTGCTTGCCTTGTCATTGCCCAAAATGAGAAGAAAAACTTGTTTGGATCCATAATGGATTGAAATGTGCTTGCTTGTCATTGCCCAAAATGAGAAGAAAAACTTGTTTGGATCCATAATAGATTGAAATGTGCTTGCCTTGTCATTGCCCAAAATGAGAAGAAAAACTTGTTTAATCCTCCAGGGGTATTTCTTCGTATTTTGTTGAGTTACACGCCATGTATTCAATTTGTACGACACGTGGCACGTGACACATGTATGCCTCGACATGTTGAAATTTTAATGCGTTTGTCAACATTTATTTTACCAACATTTTGATTTTACAAATGCTCCCACTTCAAGGTGCATCGTATACATGTGCTTGTCACGTGTAGTAGATGTGTTTTAAAGTACTAGACGTCGATCCAAGGGCCGTCAAGGCTTGATCTTGAATTGGGCTAGAAATTTCTTCAACAACCGTTGAGGCTTGATCTTGAATAAAGCTAAAAGTTTCTTCAGCTTTGTTGGGGACGAATCGGCACGTGTATTAGTTATGCTTGTTGACTTTCCACAGGTTTAATCTTGAACTGGATTTTATTCAAAGGTGTTTGGACACTTGATCTTGAATCGTGCTTGTGATTTCTTCAAAGGGCCGTTTGTGGCTTGATCTTGAAGGATTTTATTCAATGGTGTTGGACACTTGATCTTGAATCAGACTTGTGATTTCTTCAAGGGCTGTTGGAGCTTGATCTTGAAGGTAATGGGACCATGAGCGGTTTTACGTGGCAAGTGATCTTCGACTTAGTTTGGGATGAATCAGCACGTGCAATTGTGCCGCCAGGCTTTGCTCTTCGGCGACGGTGGGTTCATCATTGATCCTCTGCTTCAATCTTTTGCATGGCAGAAGTGGTGCGCAACCTTTTGCCTTTGAATGGTCCTTCAGAGCATCACTTCTCATCAACTCATCCATATTGAGCAGCTTCAGTGTAAAAAGCTAACATCATATTAACTGTTCTTAAGTATTTGTTGAGGAAACTCGAGACTTATTAACAGCTGAAGATGAGCACTCAAGAGCAATGTTAGGTAAACAACCAGGCAACGGTTTCGGGCAATCAGTTCCAGATCGGAAGTTTGATTTCAGGTTTCGATTGATTGCTTTTTTTCTCCTTGTCTTATAGGCAAGAATAAGGGTAAAGGAAAAGATAGGGACAAAGCATGCCATGAGATATCTTTGGTTTCGACCCTGATGATATGAGATACTTTTACTTTTGAAGAAGTAGTTTTCCACAGGTTTATTCTTGAATTGGGTTGGAGGTTTTTTTTGCCTGCCAGACTTCTTCCAAATGTCTGAATTTACTCCTTTTATCTGGAGCTGAATTTGATTCAAGAGTGGTGGACACTTAATCTTGAATCAGACTTGTGATTTCCTTAAGGGCCGTCAAGGCTTGTTCTTGAATGCAATAGGACCACGAGCAGCTCCACGTGGCAAGTGATCTTCGGCTTCGTCAAGGATGAATTAGCACATGCAGTTCACCATACCTTAGCGAGCTGACTCAAGAATTTGAAGGTCAAAACAAGTCCGTCAAATTCATAGTACTTTCGATCCTCATGATATGAGATACTTTTGCTTTTGAAGAAGTAGCGGATGAATCTGCATGTGTTTTGTTGTGTTTGTCTCCACATGCTTCAATGTATCATTTTCACTTGCCTTATATGTTCTACGGCCAGAAATGGCATCTTCTTTGGAAGCATATCAACTGTTAAAGATGACTACTCGAGAGCAATCAGGGAAGAGGTTCCAGGGAGTCGGTTCCAGATCGAAAAGTTGATTCCAAGTGCCAGCTGATTGCTTTTTTTCTTCTTGTCTTGCATGTGAGAACAAGGACAAAGAAAAGGATGGGGATAAAGCATGATATGAGATACTCTTGCTTTCGATTCTGATGATATGAGATACTCTTGGTCTGATGTGATTTATTTGCAGAGGTATTCCATGGGATGAGGAACACTGAGTATTTCGAGAGGTTTTGTTGGGAATGCACTCTCAGAAGTAAGGAATGGGTTGGCATTTTTGCAAGTCTGCCTTGCCATAGAGGATGAAGGTCGACATATATGGGAATTTCCTAATAGCCAGTAGTGGTACTATTCATTTACTCTTATCAACGACAATGGGGTAATTAGAACAGTAAAGTTCACGTGTTTTTCTACTTTGTCAGAAAACATTGACAAAGTCGTTCGTGACTTCTGCAAAGTTGAGACAACACGTGAAAAGTGCTGACAAACTTTGATTCAGAAAATCCAACTTTTGAATTTTAGAGAGCAGTGCCTCTTCGATCTTTGAACAAGCAGCTCGGCTTTTAAGGTTTGGAAAGAGACGACAAGCCCATTTGATTTTGTTTGTGACTTCGGCAAAGCTGAGATCATGTGTGAAAGGTGCCGACAAACTTTGATCCAGAAAATTCGGCTTTTGAAAAGGTGGCGCCTCTTCAATTTCTGAACGAGCGCCTATTCGATTTCTGAATAAGTGGCTCTTCACTTTTTTAATAAACAACCATGTTGCCTCTTCTTTTTATGGATGTATCAATTGCATTCTAAAAGCACGCTCGAGAGTTGGTGCCTGTAGAAGTTCCCTTCTTCCACTTCTGAGATTTTGATTTATCCGACCTTTTCTTTTTCTTCAACATCTTTGGAAATGGCTTCCCCATCTGACTGTTGTCTTGATTTGAATGTTGGGGAAGACGCTGACATGTCTTTTCTAGACAATATATGGCACCCATCATTCTTATCCCTTAACAGTCCTCTTACGGTTGGAGATACTGTAATGAAGAATGATATAACTGTTACGGTGGTGACTAGAAATCTTCTCATCCCAAAGATAGTAGTATGCTTTCCAAGCAGTCCGATAAGCTGGCTCTTTAGGACTCTTTGGCCTTCAACGTCCAGTGTGCAGGCTCTGTATCGAACATGGGCTAACGTCTTCTTGCTCGAACTCGCCAGATCGAATCCTTGATGGCTGAGGTGGCGAGCCTTAGGCAAGATATCAGAGGACTTCGACATGAAAACATAGAGTTGCACCTGCTTGCCAATAGTTACTCAACGAGCATGAAGAGAAAGTTTGACCAGTTACAGGAGAAATTTTAATCATTGCCGGTGACCATACTTGGGTTTTTTTTAATTTTATTTTTATTTTTAAGTTTATCGATATTTTTATACTAATTGGAGGAGAAATTTGATAAAGCTACATAATGAGCAGTCTAATTTAAATCAAATTCGTCATTTACGAAATTTAAGCTTAAAACCTCTTACTTTTAAGTGAAGAAGAATACTGTCATATCGTAATACTGAGTGGCTACTTGAGTTAAGCATGTAGAACATAACTTTTGGATGCAAAAAATAATAAAAACTCATTTCATTTGTCAATTGATTTGTTATAAATCAATTTATTTATTAGGGTAAATTACACCATACCCCATCAGGTTTGAGGTCTATTACAACTACATACAATATCTTTAAAACATTTCACTTTCATACATCCAGTATCATTTTATTTCAAAATAACACATCCGTTAGATTTTTCATCCATTAGTCTGTTAAATGCTGACGTGGCTGCCACGTGGAAAAATAATAATTTTTTATACATTAATAATAATATAATATTAACCTATTATTAATAATTTTTTAAAAAAAATAGACCCGATCTCCTTCCCCATCCCATCTCCCCGCAACCACCCCCACATAACCTGCAACAACAAGAAAAAGAAGAAGAAGAAGAGGGAGGAGAGAGAAGAGGGAAAAAAAATATTCCAAACCCACCCGCCTTGAGAAACCCCCCCCCTGGTGTGCTTGTGATCCACCGCCGTCCTTCTTCTTCTTCCTACAAATGTATGGATTTTTTTTTCCTCTCTCCTTCCTCTTTTTCTTCTTCTTCCTTTCCTTCTTCTTCTTCTTCTTCCTGCAAATTTCTGGGTTTTTTTTCCTCTCCCCCTCCTTTTTTTTTCTTCTTCTTCCTCTCCTTCTTCTTTGTCTTCTTGCAAATTATGGGGTTTTTTTTTCCTCTCTCCTTGTTGCAGGTTCCAGGTTAGGCTGGGTGAGGTAGGGTGAGGGGAAGATGATGGAGGGATGGGGAAGGGTTACGCGCGCAGGGGGAAGAAATATGAAGGAGATCGGGTTTTTTATTTTTTATTTTTTTATTAATAATAGGTTAATATTATAATATTATTAATGTATAAAAATTATTTTTTTTCCACGAGGCAGCCACATCAACACAAAGGTGGCAGCCACATTAGCATTTAACAGACCAATAGATGAAAAATATAACAAAGGTGTTATTTTGAAATAAAATGATACTGGATGTATTAAAGTGAAATGTTTTAAAGATGTTATATAGAGTTGTAATAGACCTCAAACCTGAGGGAATATGGTGTAATTTATTCTATTTATTAATGTTTGAGGCCGGCCCGCCCACTTCCCGCCTGATCGAACAATCGAAAAGATAAACGAACATGTACTGACGGAATGTTATTATGTTATGTCACAAAAAAAAAAGGGTACGGAGTTGTAGTAGTTTGATCGAGATATTCACTGTTCTTCATTAGGGTTTAAATTGTTACCGCAATAATTAATTAATGTTTTGATTAAATATTCCTTCGTGTTGAAGATGTACGCTCTCATCGGGTATAAGTTCATCACAATCCATTGAATTATGTTCTCGTTAAGCACGAATGAGTACATAAGATGCATTCATCTTCCATTCTCAAGAAATTAGGAATAGGATTAGAGTCAAGAAAGGATTAAGAAATCTAAAACCCTAAATCAATCAAGAAAGTCATCAATCGTCATCGGTATACAAGGTGTGGGAACACATACATGTGTATACAAGCCACCATGGGCATACATCCAAAACGACAGTCGAATTCTCTATCCGAATTTTTCGACGTCATTTTTCTCACAAAAATCTGTTACTAATTTACAACTCTTATAGTTATAGTTAATAAAAAAATAATGATTCTTATTAGTCGAGTAACAAACAAAATTAAATCGCAATCAATAGGGTCATACGTGCGGAGTGGAGTTGTTCGGAAGCCTTGGAAATGGTGTGGCAGGTGTAGCCAGCATCGTCATCCTTCAATCTTTTTCTTCACTTGCCAACCTTAATATGCGGGTTGCTCATCCCAACATTCACCTTTTCCACGTTTGACTTGCTTTTCATCTCGCTCTGGTTCGAAGTACCGCGATTGATCCACGGATGTTGCAGGCACTGCTGGGCTGTTGGCCGCTTCTCTGGTGCAAAGTCGAAAATTGGACAAAGGAACTCTGCAAACTCCCGAGCATCGGTCTCTGAAAATTTGTACCTATCCATCAGTATTTTATCAAGTGGCCAAAACTTCAGCCTTCGGATTCTCTTTAGATCACCATGTCGGTCAAAGAAGTCCTTGGAACGAGCTCCGCTAATCGCTACCTGAAAACCCAAGCATAAGAGACGAATGGCATCAGACAAATGTTTTGGAGAAATATACGTGCGATGAAGGATTAAAATATCACCTTTCGAGGCATCTTGCCAAGGAGTTCCATCATCAATGCAAGGTGGTCCTGAAATCAATCCAACAAATATTTCGATTGCAAACCAGTAAGCACAAGGCAGTGGGAAATATCTCTACAAAACGTGACCAACCGCACAAATTTCACAAACTCCAAGTAATTCACAAGAAGTAAAGAACATTAACCAAATTCAAAATGTCAAATTTTTCGTAGAGAGAAATTCCCGTCTACATATATTAGAATTATCTTGGGAGCTGGGGTTCAAAGCTGTTAAAAGGCAAAAAATGGGGTTTATTCACTTTTCAAATATGGAAAAACGGAGAAATATTTGTAACTTTTTTGCGACAAATTCGTCAGTATGCTATACAAACATTCGCGACATTGTAATAAAACTTTAATACAATGGTGTAAAAGGGAAACCATCTTTACCTCATCCTCACTAAAGCCTTGTCCCACCTTTGGAGCGAACAACATGTCGCCAGTCGCAAGTTCAAATGCAGTGCAGGCAAATGACCACATATCAACTGGGTATGAGTAACCAGATCGCAGTATAACTTCAGGAGCTCTATACTGCCTTGTTTGAATCTCTTCCGCAAGTTGCTTATTGGCCCAACATCCATTTCCGAAATCAACAACCTTGCACTTTACATCAATCCCATCTAGGTTTCTTTCAGGCTTGGGAGGTTCATTACCTCCCATAGATTCTCTTCTCAACGAAATCTTAGCAACTGCCCTCCTGGCCCTCCTTTTCAACTTTTTCTCAATAAGAGTCATGGTGGCTCCACCGTTCAGGTTCCCTTCAGGTCTTTCTAGAATTGGTGTGAGGCCAGCCCTGACTGGATCTTTGGCAGGATCGATGGTGTTACAAAGAAGGATGTTTTCGGGTTTTAGGTCAGTGTGGATGATACCAAGTTCTCGATGCAAATAATCGAGACCTATCAATATGCATTTGCAGATCTCCCTAACTTTATTTAATTTAAGGCCTTTGTAACGGTTGTGTTTGATCAGCCGAAGTAAGCTATCACCAAGAAATTCAAGGACCATGCACTGATGCTGCCCGTTCGGGCCTGCGTGCTTAAAATGGTCAATCAGCCGCACAACGCACTTGGAGTGCGTGGGGTCACCGTCCGCGATATTGGAAAGAATTGCAATCTCATGAAGAGCAGCTTGAGCAAACTGCGTTGCACTTTTCTGAATCTTAAGAGCAACGTACGTCTAAGAAATACAAAAGAGACATAAGATGACGCAACAATCGGATTAACTGAAGTAACATATTATTCTTTCCTACGAATCATCTACTTCATGCAGATGCATGGAGCAACGAAAGAGCCAAAAATGGAAGTAATGAACCAAAATTTACAACCGTAACCCGAAAACACGGAGAAATTATACATTCAGCATTACTGCATATACAGAACATATGAAGATAATGTATTGTTGACAAAAATTAAATCTTCAGCCTATATCCAAAGGTGATCAAATATCGAATCGAAAACAATCTAAAAGGGTTGAAAATTAAATCAAATCATACATCAACAACAAAAAATGCATGGAAAAATGCAAATTCGAATAGATTAAGGAAGATCTTAAACATTTAAGTATCAGAATATGCAGAAAAATGCTAAAGTCGATAAACAAATGAAAATTATAAATGAAAAGCAAATAAATTTCCCGATTTACATGTCATCCAGAAAAGATTTCATACCAATAACTAATAACAAAGAGAAACATTTAATGACACAAAAAAAATGAAGGAAACGAAGAAGAAGCTTGGCTTACAGAGGCGGTGGTGTCGTAAGCGAGCCAGACGGTGGAGAACTCACCCCAACCCAGCTTCCTCTGCGCCACGTAGCGGCCGCCGTTGAACTGATCGCCGACCCTGACAGCGTGGTAGCCTCCTTTCCTGTAGGAGTCGATGCCCTCATCGTCCTCCTCCGACCCGGATGAAGATGAGCATGACATGGCGTTTGATCAACAGGGTTTCCTTCCTCTCCCGATCCAAATTCGAACTGGGTTTCCTGAATCCGAACCCAACAATCGAAAAGCAACGATCTTTTCTGCGATTTCGACAATCGAAGGCGATTTGAAATGATGGGTAAAAGCTAAAAATGGGAAGTTTGCTGGATTTGAATCGACGACTCCGTTGCAATGAGAAAGGAGACTCACCCACTCTTCCTTTTGTTTCTCTCTCTACCTTCTCCCTCTATGTCTGAGATTAAAATGGAGGATTGTGTGGTCTTCAACAGGAAGCCTTCCTCTCTCTCTCTCTCTCTCTCTCTCTCTCTGATGTCTCTCCACTTTTTTCTCCTCGCTTTCCTTCTTTTTTTTCCTAGTTGGTTGCTATTGCTGACATTTTCCCTGGGTGCGATGGGTCTTTCCGAGGAAAATGGGTGTTTTCTCATTTTGCCCCTTCGTGATGGAGACTTTTTTATGACTCCGAATTTAATTTTTAATTGTTAACGGATAAATGTTAAAATAATTAGTATTACAGTTTAGTGATATTACGATATTATATATTAATTGTAGACGAAAAATTTTAAGTTTGACTCACATAAAAGACGATGACATATTATATTTATACAAAGTTCAATACTTAAATAGTAGCTAACTCTTTATGTGACTCAATATCTACAAAGATACACAAATATATGTCATGGTCCATATCTTATACTTTAAAATATTACACTATTTTTTTTTTATTGTGACGGTGTTGCAAAATTGGAGATTTTGGGTTTTTGTTGTGTTATGGGAAATCACTAAAAAAGATGAGTAAGAGGTGGCCAGTATAAGGGGGGGATTGGGTGGTTGTACTACTCATTAGGTGGAGTGAAGTGATCGCTTTTTATGTGGAGTCGGAAAGGGGCTGATGATGGTTTGATGGGTGTTAGCCACCTGCCCAATAATCTTTTATTTATTTATTTATGGATTTCCCCTTTTCTAATAGTCTAAATCGTGAAACATTTGGGGCGTTACATGTCCTTGTTTGGTTTATCCTTTGTTCCCACAACAGATATATGATCAATTGATCATGAGTAGAAATTCAATTCAGGATCTCGAATACAGATTTAAATATTCTTCATGAGTTAATTTCCAAATTTCGTTCTACGTTTTTGTGTTGGGTAGTTAAAAGTGTAAAGTATACTGCATGTGTCAACACAATTTAATAAAGTATACTCTATGTGAGGATTGCAAACGTAAGAGAGTCTCACACGGATGAAGGGAAAAAACTTTGCAATGGCTTAGAAAAAGGTTTGGCTACTGTTCATATTGACAATTAGTTTTATGGTAGAATCTCAATTTTCTTCATGGTATTTAGAGCAGATTGTCTCACGTTTGAAGCCCAAGGACCACTTGTGCTCCACGTTACTTGATTTTTGTTGTGTATGTGTTAAGCTTGAAAATTTGCCACCCGTTAGGGCGCCTTGTTGAGAGTGTAAATCTCACATTGAGAAAATAAGAGACCTTACATATACTTATATATATATTTTTTAATTTGAGTATATCGATATTTTTACACTAAGGGGAGGGCGAGTTCAACAAAGCTATCACAATGTGCAACCTAATTTAGCATCGAATTCACCATTCACGAGATTCGAACTTCAGATCTCTCACTTTCAATTGAAGATGAATGTCACCGGACCGTAATACTGAATAACACATATACTTATGTGTAATTAAATTATTTTTAATATTACAAATCGATTTTATAATGAAACTCTAACTTTTTTTTTTTTTTTTTTTACCGAACCTTATCCTGCCCATGCAGTCAATTAGTCATTTGAATGATTGATACGCAACGTTACTAAGAGTCCCATGATTTCTGGATCACTACACGTTGCGTGAATTAGGCTTGTGATTGGGCCTAGATTTTAGAGTGATTAGTCCTAGAATTTTAGAGTGATTGGTCCATCAGTTGATCTTATTGGGCTTCTTGCCTTATCAGACCTTATTAAGCTTAAAAGGTTCTTGGGCTATATTTAACCTTAGCATGACTCCAATATTGGCCCATATTCGAAGGGTTCACCTGCCTCATGCGGGCGAGCTACGTGTACTTTTCTCGCGAGAATCCAATGGGCAATTTCTTCGTAAATAGTTTTTTTACCATTCTCAAGTAATTGTGATGGCTATCTTCTTATTTATTATCGTTAAATGAATTTAAAATTTGAGATTACTCAAAGATGATGAGCAAAAATGCATCCCAAGTTCTTCAAAAAGGTTTCTCTCTGTTCACATATTATCGACAGATGTTGAAAATGCATTTGATGGTTTACCCTTTTGTTTTGCTTTATGGCTAAATCCAATTTATTTAATCTTAGCTATTAAATTAGTGTCTGAATAACATTACAATATTAGCACTAATTGAATTGTTTAGCTTGAAAAAATAAAGAATTAATATAAAATAGGGGCACTTAGATAGTTATAATATTATCAATATGTGAAATATATTTGTACTATTTACATTTAAAAAATGCAAAAAAAAAAAAAAAAAAAAAACAAAACAAAACAAAAGGAAAATTGTTTTGGTGCATAAAGTTGTGGACTTGTCGGTGGCAATTGTTGAGTACTACCAAACTTTTCAATTTCTGAATTTCTTTTTGGATGTTAAAAATAGAAGATTTAATAGTGAAAACCAAATTAAAAGCTAAAAGACCCGTAATGCTACATACATAGCATTGAAGTCCTACTTACAAAAATGGTGAGGATGTTCCTCATTTTTCTACGCTCTTCTTTGACATCACCCAATATCGAAGACAATTTTTTATAGGTTCCAACATGAAATTGAAAAACTCAAAATTCCTCCTATTTGAAATTGCTCATGGTATGAAGCATTTTTGTTATAAAAATTTATAAAAAAATAAAAAAATGTTAATCCAAGTTCTTTCTAGAAAAGTATTTGCTTCCTGAATAAGCACCTATGATCTAGAATCATACAAAAATATAAATCCTAAACCCTAAAAAACACATCCCGACTCAAAATGTCCACTAAGACTCCGAATCGAGCTGTGCTGGCTGACACTTGGAAGGTGACGAAGCCATAAAGTGTGATGATGTGGAAAATGTGAATAAATTTGAACCTAATAGTACCTAAATATCAAAGTGCGCTGGTGAGCGGGAGTGAACCCATTAATCCTATCATTGCTAGCACACATCTCGTGACGTCAGAGCATAAGTAAAGTACAGTATAGAGGGTAAGAAATATACCCTCAGAAGTAACCACCAATTTTGAGATTCGTCAAAAAACCTCGTCGAGACGTACGTTCAGTAACTAAAACTTGGAGGGGCACAAAACAGAATATGTGAGTAAGCAAAACAAAACTTTGAAAACATCTTTCTTTTGTTAAAATGCAATAACCCCTCATAGGTAACCGTATAATTTCCCAAAAATAACAATACATATGCATATAAAAATCATGCTGAATGACGATAAAAACCAAGGTATGCCATATCGGAGTATCTCAGTAACAACCATATAAGCAAGATAAAATAAATCAATATAAAATGAATGTTAGCCGGAGTCACCTATAGTGACCTGTCCGACCCATACATATCTCATCAATCATTTCATCAATCATTACTAACACATATCTAATCAATCCTATCATTGCTAGCACATATCTCGTCAATCATATCATTGCTAGCACATATCTCATCAATTATATCATTGCTAGCACATAAGTTGGAATCACCTATAGTGATTTGTACGACTTATCCATAGCTCATCAAATATCCCTGCACATGAGTCGAACCCACTTAAAGTGGTCTATACGGTAGGATTGGGTGTAAATAATATGCTATAGTGCTACAATCGCTTGAAGATTGTGCGAATGATCGCGGGTCACCTACGAGTCGAACCCACTTATAGTGGTCTAGACGACAGGATTGTGCACCTACCTTGAATCCAAGGTTAGCGTAAGGTGCAGGAGGTGAACATCACGTGAAGGACTGTGCCCTGGCCACGGGTGGGAGCACTAACACCGGGGTGCAGGTTTATGAGCTCTAAATGCATCCCAAAATCATATGTACTACTTATAGGCAAACTGTACGACAATTTCAGAGTTGCTTAAAACATAAATATAGTCGTGCCATAACTCAACCACTTCGATTACACCCATAAACTTACCTGGACTTACATGTGCGTCCTGCGTTCCTCTTCGCACTTCAAAGCGTTCACCATAATCAGGTTCAGGTAATATACATACGAATATACCATGATGCAATCTAAAACTCAATTAATTCCTAGTATTACCAAATAAATATAATACAGTTCCTTCACATTGCTCAATTTCTCAAACAAGGCTTTTGTCTCAATTATTGTATGGCTGCATCTAATGTCTCGTTAAACTGCCTACGTACCCTAAATAAGGATCAAGCCATTTGTAGTTCATAATAGTATTTCAATGCATTCATAGTAATTAAATGGAATATTCAATTTATAAACGTTTGTGAAATTATCAATCACACACACACACACACACACACACACACACACACACACACACTCATATATATATATATATATATATATATATATATATATACATATATACGATAGAAAGGAAAATACCCACTCACCTAGAGTCCACGCTATGATTCTCTAGCACGCGCATCGAGGCATCCCGAATGATTGGCGCTTGTGACCAATTATTGAATCACATCTCAGAGCTCTTATCAATAGAATACATAATTCACATAAAACACATCTTCAAGGACAATCTAAAATAGTTTGAGACATCGACGGTAGGGTCTACAACCCTGTATAACTCAGTCCAGAAGATCCACATATCAGATTCCCAATCCACCACTTCCAAAGATCCACATTATGCTTCTAGAATAACATACTAAAATTTCACTACGATCCAACGGTCGGATCTCCGCCAATTGCCCAAAACTAAGTGGCGGTTAACATTTATTTTATAAACTTACAAATCCAAATTCGGGAAGATCCATATATCAGATTCTCAATCTGTAAGTTTCTATGGTCCTCAAATATTACATACTATAAAGTAACAAAGTTTGGTGACGATCCAACGGACGGATCATCGATTCATATAAATACCTATTAACGTATCGTAATGAATTTAGGTCCAAGTGATCACCCTACGTTATAAAATCACTAAAACTGAACTCAAGGCATCTAAATTAGTCTAAGAATAAAATCGACGACCCCCTGGCCACGTGCTGCCGTGGGTGGCGGTTGGCCGCCCTGACTCGCCGAAAAATCCAACTATCTCCAAAAATTCTCTAAATTTGCATAATTGAAGATCTGAATGAGTAGAACAACTTTCATACCTATGACCAAGGCCAATTTGGTCGAAAAGTGCTCCAATTTCGTCAAACCCACCGAAAAACCCTAAAATTGGGTGCATTGAAATTCACTGTCGTCAGTGTTCTGCTGCCCCCATAACTGGCTGGGCTTTGTTCCAAAGATTCAGGAGAGTACATTGGAGGTGGTATCGAAGAAATTAGTTTCAGAAATGGGAGTTCCCATCGTATGTTCCTTGGCGGCATCATCACTCCCCGTCACGAAATTGGGCCAAATACCTTCGTCCCATGGATGGAAAATGAAGGACAAGGGGTGAGATAATGTGTACAGGTGATGGAGAGCCTTGATTCGTAGAAAAATGCCTAAAATGGCGTCGGAATTCACTATAAAACCCGACCGGGTCACGGGATGGGTAACGGGTCGAAGAGAAAGGGTGTATAATCCCATGATCTCTCCTTCCCTCTTTGGCATTCTCTTCCCTTCTCCTGTTGGGTCCATTTCTCTCGTTCACCTCCTACTGGTCCGTTCTCTTCTTTTCCAATTGGGCAGCCAATGCCCTTTTCTTCTTTCTCTCCCTCTCCCCCCGTTTCCTCCTCCCTTTTTTATCCTAAATATAATTTTAAAATAATATGTTGGTACTTATGAAAGTATAAAATAATAAATGGTAATACCATTATTCCCAATCCGCTTCTACTTGTATCTACGAGCCTGAATTATCGAGTACCTTAGGAATACGCTAAAGGAGTATTTCATATATCTCACTGTACATCGATCGACGAAAGTCAATGCCCTCGCCTCTAAGGGCATTCTTGTAAAATCACGCTTTTAAAACTCATAAAATAGTAAAATTAGGGATAGGCTGTCACACTAAAACCCCTCATAAAACGCATGTGGAGCCAAAAATAATCACAAGGCGACACGTGAATTTGTGGACAAAAAAGACAAAAATACCCTTGAGGTACAACGGGATTTCTACGTGCAACCAGCGGGCAATTATACTTAGCCAAGTCAAAAATGCTCCAAAAAAGGTTACTAATTCCAAATTGTCTCATCAAATCCTTCTATAAGGTAACTCCCAAAATCTAATTTATTCCATATATTTTCTATTTCATTATTTAGCTAACCAATTAGCTAAATAATATTTTCCTTTCACATTTCCTAAAATCTTCCTTTAAAATTATATTAATTGACTAATTAAGGGATTAATTGCCTAATCAATCCCATAATTGTCAATTGAATCACCCATTCAACCCCAAAAACAAGCCAAAGGCCGGCCATCCACATTCAAAAAGGGATCCACCATGCTTTCTACCTTTTTTTTATATTTTATTTTATTTTTATCATTTCTCCCTTTTTATTACATTAATTAGCTAACCAAATAATTTCATAACCACCAAAACCTTCCCTTTATGTTTAATTAGCCAATTAATCATATTAAATTGGCTAATTAAACCAAAATTCAACCTAAAAATTTAATCAAATGGCCGGCCACTCCTTCTCCAAAGAGGGTCGGCCTATCCCTATAAATAGGCTCTCATTTTCACCAAAAAAACAGTCCAACACTATTGCAAAAATCACCAAAAACTCTTCAAACACATTTTCTCTCTAAATTCTAACTTTGGCATCGAAGGTTCTTCGGCCAAAGCCCCCCCCCCCCCCCCCCCGGATTCATTATGGGCGTGTGAGGCTTTTGGCCTTGACCAAATGTGTTAATTGTTTTGTAGGTGCAATTTTGTCCAAGAAGAAAATAGCGGAAATTTGTATCCACAAATTGGTGCTTTCATTGAGAGCTGAAAATCCATACTCATAGAAGACTCTCGCACAACAAGGTTTTTTTTTCTCTAATTTCTAGTTCATTTGAATATTTTTCATACGTTTTTATTGTTAGAATTTTTTATTTGCAAAGATTCTTTGATAAAGCGTGAAAGAAAAATATAATGGCTAGAAATTTCAAAAATTCCCAAAGTGAAAATTCTAGTACTCAAGAAACAGGATCACGGCGATCCACGAGGCTAAACGTGATCATGGGTGGAGTGGCATCACCATGAAGCTCTACCGTGCCAACCACTCGTGGCGAGATCCACACCACCACCATGGCCTCAGCCATACCTTCCAAGCTTGCACGGGCCCAAGCTTCACGCTCGCATGCATCACGCATTAAGCAGCCTGCTTCCTTGATCCAGACTGCTCCCGTGATCCAGCTTGTTTCTGTGGCACAGTCTGCTCCCTTGACCCAGCTTGCTCCTACGGTCCAACCTGCTCCCCTGACTTCCCAAGCAGTCCAAGCTGACCCAAAAATAGCACAATTGTCTCGACTTCAAGTTTCGGGACCCGTGATCGAACCAGGGGTATTCTCACTATATTTCTTCGCGGATTTGACATTCCCCAACTCAAATCTCACGCCCGGAGTCTACCACCCATTTATTGTTCAATGAGCTGCTTTTCTCCCGAGCTCTTCCAATCCAAATGGCGAACAACATTTTTCTCGGCAAGTCATGGAATTGACGAGCACTCTTGCGCAACAAACGACATTGGTGAATCAACTCTTACAATGCACTAAGATGCGACGTGCCCCGGATGACGAATCTCAAAGTAAGGCAAGGACAAGCGAACCTTTCCAGCAGCGTCTAGGCAAGCAGCCACTTGATCAACCACAAGCAGAGCGTTTAGGCAGTGTGCGCTCCCGATTGGGTCATCAAGATAGCATTCACTCTCGCCTAGTGCACGAAGAAGTGTGCATTCTCGACTAGGCCCCAGAGCAAGTGTACATTCTCGGTTGGGGCTGCGCTCCAATAATCAGCATGAGCAGCCTTCTAGGCAGAGCATTCATTCGCAGCTTGGAGCATCCTCTACATCATATCGGAGTAGGCGGCATGGTAAGCAGCGAGACACGACCATTTAATCCGGTTCAAGTTCAACCGGTAGCTTGCAAGAAGTCCCCTCGCATGCTAGGAATGGACCATGTGCACACTCACCACGACATAGGCGAGTCCAGTCCGAAGAAGAACAGCTAGATCGGAAGGTCAAGATCGGGGGCAGCCGAAAGCTTCGTTTCCCCAGCAAAGGCAAATACAGGAAGAGGTGGAAAGGCTCCTGAACGAGCGATTGCGTAATTTCCAACGCAATGAAGTTGCTGACGAGGCATTACGGTGAAACATGACCAATATGAGCAGGTCACCATTCACGGACGAGATCGAGTAGGCGGAGCCTTCGCGAAAGTTTAGCATGCCATACTTCACAACCTTCAAAGGAGATAGAAACCCTGAAAGGCACTTGAAATATTACCGAAGCACAATGGTCCTTGACTGGAACAATGATGCTTTTATGTGCAAGATATTCACTACCCCTTTGCAGGCCAAATCGCAAGATTGGTTTCACACTCTACCACCACGGTCTATTCGGAACTTTGACGATCTCTCCTTGGTTTTCACCAAAGAATATTCATTTTACTGCTCCATCAAGAAGAAATCCGATCATTTGTTCAATATGAAGAAAAACCCAAAGGAGTCACTTCGTGACTATGTGAAAAGGTTCAAAGCAGAGAAGGCGGGAATAGTTGGGTGTGACGATTCAATAGCAAGTGTAGCCTTCCAAAAGGGACTCCCAGCAGATCATCTGTTGTTCGGAGAATTAATCATGAAAGAAGATCTAACTCTAGCAGATTCCTTCACTTTAGCAAAGAAGCACACACTTTGAGATGAGGTTCGACGAGCAGATAAGGCGCCTGAGCAATCTCGAAAGGAAATAACAGCGAAGAAGGAAGATGGAAAACAGTCAAACAATAAAAGCAGGCAGGGGGCTAATCGAAGGGACTGATCCCCGGTTAGAGAAGGCCCAACGACCAAGAACTACACTAAGTTCTCGGTCCCAATCCACCAAATTCTTCGCGACATAAAAAATGAGCCATGGTTTAAGTTGCCAAAGCAATTAAAATGAGATATTTCCAAGTTGGATCATACCAAGTACTGCGCATTCAATCGAGGTCCCGGTCACACAACCAATGACTGCTACAGTTGGAAGAACTATTTGGAAAAGCTCGTGAAAGAAGGCAAGGTTGACAGATACTTGGATAAGCCGGCTGCGTAGCCTAGAAGGAATGCAGATTCTGGTGAAGAACCACTTAACAAGACGATTCGGATCAATGGTATTTTTGCCGAATCTGAACACTTAGGGGCAACCAATAATTCAAAAAAGAGAAAGATCCAGCAAGCATTGCTAGTTTCACAAATCCAAGTAGTTGAGACTCAACCTGGACCCATCATTGGCTTCACCGAGCAAGATGCAGAAGGCGTTGATTTCCTACACGACGATGCACTAGTTGTGTCTATCCAACTAGCCCATGCTATAGTCGACAGAATGATGGTTGATAATGGAAGTGCGGTCAATTTACTCAAACTCTCAGTAATCCAAAAGATGGGTCTGGAAAGCACAATCATATGCCGAGCAGAGGTACTCACCAAGTTCAATAGGCATACCTCAACCGCTATCGGTCACATTACACTTGATGTGAAAACACCGCCAGTGGTTTCAAAGCAAACATTCACGATTGTAAGCGACCCGTCTCCCTACAATGGGATTCTTGAGAGACCTTGGTTAATCAAGCTAGATGCTGTTACTTCCGTCAAGTACCAAAAAAATCTGATTCTGCATCCCTGGAGTGGGGGTCGGAGAAATCAAGTCTGATCAGGCCACGTCACGGTGATGTATGGTGCAAATGTTGAAGGAGTAAAAAAAGAAGACTTTTACTTCTATAGAGGCAACTGAAGTCCAAAAGGATGAAGAAACTACCAAATAGCAATTACAACAAGTGGGTCAAGAAGATGACGTCCAAACCAATGTGCAAATAGACGAAAAAGGATGGAAACCCGAAGAGAACGCAAAGGACATCATTCTTGATCCCCAGCAGCTGGAAAAGACGGATAAAATCGGCTTACGTTTAAGCCCAACCGAAAAAGAAAAACTCACAGCTTTCCTTAGGGATAACCGCGACATCTTTGCATGGTCACCTTCTGACATGCCAGGCATTGACCCCGAGGTAGCTTGCCATAAGTTGCACGTCGATCCCGCTGCTAAGCCAGTAATCCAAAAGAGAAGACACTTTACGCCCGAGCGAGTAGCAATCATCGAAGCAGAAATTGACAAGTTACTAGAGGCCGGATTCATAGAAGAAGTAGCGCATTCAACATGGCTAGCAAACGTCGTGTTAGTCATGAAGAAATAGAAGGGAAAATAGAGGGTTTGCGTAGACTATACCGACCTTAACAAAGCATGCTCAAAAGATCCTTATCCGGTTCCCCGAATTGACCTGTTTGTAGATTCAACTTCCGGGAATCAGCTGCTCAGTTTTTTAGACGCCTACTCCGGCTATAACCAAATAGTTATGTATGAGCCTGAAAAGGAAAAAAACCACATTCGTGATTGAGCGAGGCACCTATTGCTATAAGGTCATGCCCTTTGGCCTCAAGAATGCGGGGGCTACTTACCAACGGTTAGTAAACATGATGTTTAAAAAGCAAATTGGGGTAACAATGGAGGTCTATGTCGACGACATCATGATAAAGGGCAAGCAGCGGTCGGATCATATCCACAATTTGGCAGAAACCTTTAGCATCCTCAGAAAGTACAAAATGAAGCTCAACCCTACCAAATGCACTTTCGGAATATCTTCAGGTAGATTTTTAGGGTACCTAGTAACCCAACGAGGGATCGAAGCACATCTCAAGCAAATCCGAGCGATTCTAGAAATGAAGTCTCCCAATTTCTTGAAGGAAATCCAAAGCTTGACCAGACGGGCAGCTGCCCTCAACCGTTTTCTCTCGCGATCCACCGATCGATGCAAGCCTTTTTTCAAGGCTATAAAAAAAGCACAACGAGGTAAATGGGATAAAAAGTGTAAAAAAGCTTTCCAAGACCTGAAGAAATATCTCACATCGCCTCCGTCACTATCCAAGCCGGAGGCAGAAGAGGATTTATACATTTACTTGGCAGTCTCAGAAGCAGCAGTGAGTTCAGCTCTCATATGAGAAGAGCTGGGGGCCCAACTGCCGGTATTCTACACTTCTAAAGCTCTTCTCGATGCAAAAACTAGATATCCGAAGATTGAAAAATTAATTTTGGCACTAGTTGTTGCGGCTCGGAAGCTCAGGCCACACTTTCAAGCTCATACCATCATTGTCATGACTCAATATCCTTTACGATCAATTCTACATGGTCCAGACACTTCTCAACGAGTAATGAAATGGTGATTGGAACTTGGCCAATATGGCTTAGTTTTCCAACCTCGTACGGCAATAAAAGCCCAAGCCTTGGCAGTTTCATAGCAAAATTCACGCCTAGTCTAGGCAATACAACAGAGCTGCCCAATGATGCCCTTGTAGTAGCCGAACACACTTTAGCTATACCTGCTTTCTCCAATGGAGATTTTTGGCGCTTGCATGTCGATGGCGCATCCAATTACAAAGGCTCAGGAGCAGGTGTGGTTCTAGTCACCCCAGACAGTTCAATACTAGAGCAAGTAATTACTCTAGGCTTCAAAGCATCCAACAATGAGGCAGAGTATGAGGCCTTGTTAGTAGGTCTTCAAATGGCAAAAGACTTGGCAGTAAAGAAACTTGCAATTTATTTTGATTCTCAACTAATCACCGGCCAGGTTACTGGAAAGTTTGAGGCAAAACATCCAAGAATAGCACAGTACCTAGAAAAGGTACGTAAGCAACTTGAGGCGTTTCCGACTTACACTCTTAATCAAGTTCTGCGAGTTGACAATGCGCACATAGACGCATTAGCCGGCCTAGGTTCCGCCGTTGATCACCAACTCAAGTGTTCCATTCCGGTGGAGTACTTAGACAAACCGAGCATAGAAGCAGAGCCAATAGTCGAGGTGTCACGAGTTAGTGTAACTCCCAATTGGCAAAGTTCTATTATAGACTACCTGGTCAATGACACGCTCCATTCAGAAAGGTTGGAGTCTAGAAAGCTCCAAGTAAAAGCAACACGTTACTATATGTGGAATGGCATTCTTATTCGAAGATCTTATACCGGTCCACATCTCCGTTGCTTAGCGCCTCCTGATGACTTAAAAGTTTTAAGCTCAATCCACGAAGGCGTCTGTGGAAATCATTCTGGAGGCCGATCCCTAGCACAGAAGGCTCTCAATGCGGGCTATTATTGGCCTACTATGCATCAAGATGCTAAGGAGTTAGCCTAAAGGTGCGATCGTTGCCAACGCTTCAAACTGATATCAGCACTGCTTGCTAGTGAATTACATCTGCAGACTAGTCCGTGGCCGTTCATGCAATGGGCGATTGACTTGGTAAGACCTATGCCACCCGCCACTGGGGGCAGATGCATGATGATTGTGGAAACTAATTACTTTACTAAATGGGTAGAGGCAGAGCCCATGACAACCACTACTCAAGCAGATATAGAGCGTTTCATTTGGAGGAACACCATTTGCCGGTTTGGCATCCCTCAGTCCATCATCACCGACAACGGCCTGCAGTTTGTGGGCAAAGATTTGGTGAAGTTTTTCCAAAAGTACGTCATCAAGCAGCACATGTCCACACCAAGGTATCCTCAAGGCAATGGGCAGGCCGAAGCATCTAACAAGACAATTCTTGACTGCCTCAAGAAGTCTCTCACCGACAAGAAGGGAAAGTGGCCAGACGAACTCCCCAGATATCTTTGGGCATATCGCACCACCAAGAGACGAGCAACCGAAGAGACTCTTTTTTCTTTGGCATTTGTCTCAGGGGCTATCATTCATCCCAATATTATTGTGTCGAACGTCAGCACTCTATTGCCAAGCATTGAATAGAACAGTAAGGAAATGGCCACAAGCTTATATCTGGCAGAGGAAAAGCGTGAACAAACCATCACCTACATTGCAGCTTACCAACAACAGCTCCTCTCTAGCTACAACAAAAGGGCCAAGATCCGGCAGTTTCAACCTGGAGATCTGGTCCTAAGAAAAGCCTTCATCACTGCTTGTAGAGAAGGTTCCAAGAAAATGGATCCCATATGGGAAGACCCGTACAAGATCAGCAGAGTAGGCGGCAAGAGAAATTACACTCTCACAACCATGAATGACAAGGAAATTGAGAATCAATGTAACACCTTCAATCTGAGGAAGTACTATGTGTGACCTCTCACTATGCCAAGACCCGAGGATCAAACAGCTTAACAGGCACCATCTCGCGAGTCGAGGACTATCTAGTTGTTATGCAGTTTTTTATAGTTAAGTTATTCATTTGTACTTTTCAATGAAGAATTCAGAAATAATTTACAACTTCGCTCGACCACAACTCTGCAACAACTTATCCTTTCTGCACTTCAAAATGAAGATCACACCCTTCTTAGGGACTCATCATAGGAAATGCATCCCCAAAGGGATCAACCATGCTCTCCAAAACGGGAGGATAAACTTACACTCTGAATATCCAGACGTGGATGAGCTGGGCTGCCCTAGTATAGCTAGATGCACGATGGCTTGCACCAGGATTCCTAGAATTAGCCATAATGGTCTTTTTCAAGACTTAGCTAACTGAAGGATGTTAGGTCTCTTGACCCGATCCACGAGGAACCGGGCCCTAGAGACGAAGGGGGCATATTACGCAATACGCCCGAGGGACAATTGCCCTGGAAACCTAAAGTCACTACTGAGTGCACTAAGGTAGACTACGGTTTTTCAGAAAACTGCCTACGACTTGCCTTTCAAGTAGTGAAGCTGCATTAGACTTAAACAATTGCACATTTTGTGAAAGGTTAAAAAAAGGCTAGTGTACATATATGAAGCTCTATCCATTACTGACATGTTACGTAGTCGATGAGCATCATTTCTGCCAAATGCGAAACAACCTATCCTAAGTCCTAAAGCGTTGTGATATTTGTTACACAGCCTACGAAATTGGGAGTAGCCAAGGTTAGCAACCTAGTGGTTACGCGGATTTGTCCGCTTCTGTAAGTAAGACATCCGGCTGCCAATCCTATGTTTAACAACTTGGTAAAGTTCTTCACTAACACTTATATGAACTTGTCTGCTTGTATAAAAGTAGCATGATCGCTATTAGCCTATTAAGTCTAAAGGTTAGAAGTAAGAACAAAAGAAACGAATGAAGCAAGTTTATTAAATTTTCCTAGCAAAATTGATAAATAACTAGCAAAGATCTAATAAACTCAAGCAAAAGCGACAAGGAGAATAAAGAAAAATCCTAAAAGCTACCTAGAAGACTACTCTTCAGCAGCTTGGATCACGGCTACCCGGCCACCATATTTTCAGCAGTCTCAGTATTCTTGGCAGTGGAATCATCTACTGTTTCATTGCTAGCTACCCCAGCTTGAGCGCCAACTTCCCCAACCACTTCACCAATAGAAGACTCAAAGGTAAAGGCAAACACATCTTCTGGAGAAATAGAGAAAGTCTCGAAATCTTTACTAGAGAACTCAAAGTCGGAAGGACTTCCCATGAGTTCACCCATCCTAGTACTACTCTCGCCCAAACTCGTTTAACTTCGGAGTTCTGATGGGATCTGATGCATGTGAGTTGGTATAATCACATAGCCCAACTTGTAGAAGTCTACTTGATTTTGAGTAAGCGCAGCCTATAACCCATCCCTTTCACTCTTCAGCTGCTCTTTCTCCACAAGCAGACCAACATGGATCTACTGCAATTCCTCCACTTCTTTCTTCAGATTATCGTTAAGCTTCAAAACACCTTGGAGTTCTACAATTTGAGGTTCAAGCTTAGCAATGACTTTCTTGAAGTGGATCACTTGGTTTTAAGTAGCGATCAGTTCCTCGTCTTTTGCATAAGTAACAGAGTGAAATTCAGAGATGGAACACTCAAGATCTTGAATTTGAGGTACGTAATGCTCGATCTCCTTATCTGCAATTTCATACTTCGCTTCGATTGCGTCAAGCCTAGTTTTCAAATCCACGATCTCTTGGCAAGCAGACTCAAGCTGCAGAGAAGTAGGGGCAGGAGTGTTAGATCCCTTCAAAGCGGCAAGCTCAGATTCTAGTGTTTTGACTTTTTTGGCAGCAGAGTAAGCTTCGGCTGCCATGGTTTTAGCCACCTCTTTAGCAGCTTTAGTATCTTCTTGATCAAGGCACATATACTCGGCTGCTAGAATCGTTGTTTTTTTCATCATGGCTAGCAGAGCAGTATTCCTGTACTGGGGTGTGTGCTTTGCAAAGAGGCTCGGTCCCACGATCTCCTTGACTCCATCAACGAACTTGGCGCATGTATCCGTATTTTCAAGAAAATCCGGCTTAAAAAACGTGCAAATCTTAGCAACTTCCTCAGAAACAGCCTTGGTAGGCTTTTCATGGCTGCCACTGCTAGTAGTCGCCTTTTTTTCAGCAGGTAGATTGGTTTTAGCAACGGAAGGAATGGGTTTTGGTGTCGCTTTAGCAGGTGAGGGTGCTTTGTTATTCTTCATAGTAGCAAGCCTCTCCAAAGGTGAACCAGACTTACCTCCTAACGGTCGTTTAGACATAAACTTCGGCACTGGGGGCATAGAAGAACTTCTACGCTAGGCAATCCTATTAGCAATTGAATTAGCTTTTGGAGCAACGGGTGTCACGGGCACAAATCTAGCCCTCAAAGCTACAGGTGCCACGGGCACGGATTTAGCAGGTTCTTCTTTCTTGCTTTTGGAGGAAGTCAAATCAATCACAAGTTTGGGAGCAGTTGGAAAATCCTCGTAAGCAACAGATGAAGTTTTAGATCTCTTCTCAGCAGGCTTCTCTTGAGCAGCCGTAGAATCCGTGCGGGCAGTGGGAGAAGTTTTCAATTTCTTCTCAGCATGTGTCTCTTGAGTAGGCGGGGAATGCCTATTTCTCCCACCTTAATTGGCAGCAGGATCTAACACGGCAATGAGACGGATCAACGCCTCGGTCTTGATTCGTTTTATTTCTTCTCGTGAGGGCAGCCCTCCATTTTCCCTATGAAGAGGACTGAGCAGCCAGCGTCACTCGCGATACTCAGAAGGAATACCTAAAAAAATATGCACTTTCTTCATGTCCGGTGAAGTTTTAGGAGTTGAGCCGAATTATGAATCTACAAAAGCAAATGAGGGTGATCAGAAAAATAAAGAGCAGTTTAGCACAAGTACTAAGCAGACTGAAAGGTTGAGCAGCCTACTTACCGAAGATGAAGACTGTTGGCACACGTAGCTCGAGAGAAGAATCAGATTCCCATTCTCTACTCATTTCCAAAGTCTCCTTAGCCCAGTCATGATCTCTTTTGCTTGAATTGTCAAAGAGCCTATGACGGGATCGCAGCTGCCCAACTCCCTCGATGTGGCTTGTCTAAGAAATACCAAAATTCGTTGACAGTTAAATCTAAGTCAAAAAATCGGCTAAGATTGTGGAATCCCACCATCACGCGGATCGCATTTGAGAACATTGGGCATGGGCACATTTCATAGAGCAGAGCACTTCTTGGAAAATCGCGTCATAAGAAAGGTAAATCCTAGCACAAAATAGTAGGGGTGGAACTTGATGGCTCTTCGGGCCCCATCACAAGGCTCATGGCTGCTACCATCCTTAACACGCTTCACACGAGTTCCCGTTGGAATGGCATGCCAGTAGGCTTCAAGGAAGCTTCGAAACAAGTTATCAGAGTTAATCTTGAAATGGGCAGCCTTGAAGTAGCCAACCTTGCTCAAAGACCCGCCTTGACGGTACAACAGAAGTACCCCATCATCATTCTTGTGGCCCGAGGATGAGATACTTGAGGAATTTTACAAACATGAGAATGATTCGTTAGAGAGTTGTTTTCGAGAAAAAAAAAAGAGAAGGCAGCTCTCGAAAAAAAAAGAAAAGGAAAAAGAGGGCTCGGCACAAGAAGGCCTCACGGCCCAAAAAGCCTCTCCTGGGCGTTTTTCTCTTTCTCGGCAAAACAGGCAACTTGGCCCTATTTTTTATTTTTTTAAAAAGGAATTACAAATCAGGGAGCCCAGCCCGCGTTGGCTCCCCCATTTCTTCTTGGTCCAAGAGGCTCTGTGGCCTAACAACTCAGCAGACAGGGGGCAGGCGCCCCCACTTCCTCACGACCCAAGCACAGAAGCCCAGACTGCCGCATCAACCCACGACCACAATGTTGTGGCTTCCTCCCACCAATTTTTTCACATCCTCGACCCCTGTCGAGCCGAATTTCAAAGTCCCGAAGTTTCAAGAAATTCATGAAGACAAGAAAATTAATTTTTTTTTCTTACCTAGAAGCAATCAACAAAGGACAATCCTTTGCACGGGCAAGATGAAGAAGATGGTTGGAGGAGGGGGAATAAATATCCTCTAAGCTTTCTTGTTCTCTTGTGAGGTAGAATAAAAAATTTCTCTAAGGTTGATTTAACAATTCACTTAAGGTGGATTTAAATAAGCTTTGAGAGAGGTTTTATTTCCTTTTCCTAGAAGGATTTGATTTCCTATTAAAAGAGAGAATCACCATCAAAATAGGAAACAATTCAAAGTTTCCTAAGGTAAGAAGATCTCTACACCTGTTGCCCCCTTTTGCGAGCAGCCCAATAGGTGTGAGGGCATTTGTGGAGCCAAAAATAATCTCAAGGCGACACGTGGATTTGTGGACAAAAAAGACAAAAATACCCTTGAGGTACAACGGGATTCCTACGCGCAAGCAGCGGGCAATTATACTCAGCCAAGTTAAAAATGCTCCAAAAAAGGTAACCAATTCCAAATTGTCTCATCAAATCCTTCTATAAGGTAACTCCCAAATTCTAATTTATTTCATATATTTTCTATTTCATTATTTAGCTAACCAATTAGCTAAATAATATTTTCCTTTCATATTTCCTAAAATCTTCCTTTAAAATCATATTAATTGACTAATTAAGGGATTAATTGCCTAATCAATCACCTAATTGTCAATTGAATCACCCATTCAACCCCAAAAACAAGCCAAAGGCCGGCCATCCACATTAAAAAAGGGAACCACCATGCTTTCTACCTTTTATTTTTATTTTTATAATCATTTCTCCCTTTTTATTACACTAATTAGCTAACCAATTAATTTCATAACCACCAAAACGTTCCCTTTATGTTTAATTAGCCAATTAATCATATTAAATTGGCTAATTAAACCAAAATTTAACCCAAAAATTTAATCAAATGGTCGGCCATTCCTTCTCCAAAGAGGGCCGGCCTATCCCTATAAATAGGCTCCCATTTTCACCAAAAAATCAGTCCAACATTCTTGCAAAAATCCCAAAAACTCTTCAAACACATTTTCTCTCTAAATTCTAACTTTGGCATCGGAAGTTCTTCGGCCAAAGCCTCCCCCCCAATTCATCGTGGGCACGTGAGGCTTTTGGCCTTGACCAAATGTGTTAATTGTTTTGTAGGTGCAATTTTGTCCAAGAAGAAAGCTGTGGAAATTTGCATCCACAACGCAGTTTATGTAAAATCTTGACTCTAAAACCCTAGTAAAAATCGTTTTTGTAGTTGTAAAAAAACACTTGTTACCTTTTTAGAAGCAGTCTCGAACATGTACCAACTCAATCCACCGAAATCAAGTGTAAATGTTATGTAGTTCAACAAAAAAAAAGGAAGAATATCTACTATCTCAGTGATTCTCACACATTACATTAATATTATATTTAGATAAAGAAATTTAAAATTATTAAGGAATTTTAAAATGACGAAAATTGAAATAATGAGATTTTAATTTTTACAATTTGTGAATTTTCTTATTTGGTAAACCTAAAAAAATAATGAAATTGAATAAATATTTTTTTTTATTTTTAAACTCTTAATCATAGAAATTGAGAAATGACACATATTTACATGAAATTTAAACTTGAAAATTAGAGGTCCAAATTCCAAGTTTTTTTCCACTCCGAAATTCTAAATTTCTATGTTTATAAATCCAAACAAGGAAATTAGTACATGTCAATTAATAAATTATGATTTTTATCACAATTCAAAATTTATTTCTCGTCCCTAGTGTAAGTTCTTACAATTGGCGAATAATCAGCAAACGTAGCATTAAAATACAATTCCGCAGCAGCAAATTAATGCTTAATTGATCATCCCCTCAAGGGGCTCAACCAAAATCAAGCTTTGGGTGCAATAATCTCAGCCACTGAAGACCAAGTCCCAGACACCCCAATCACCACACCCACCACCACAATACACCCATCCAAAACGCTCCCAAACCAACTCAGCTCATCCCTAAACACCATCAGATGAAACAGAGCGGGCAGCACAAACCCCAGCGCCACACACACGCTGCTCCCCACCAGCGACAAAAAATCTGCAAAATTCGGCACCAGCAGCGCCACCAGGCTCACCCCAAAAACCAGCAGCCACCGCACACACAGGGAGTAGGTGGAGCCGCAGAACCGCCGCTCCACCACTTCGAAAACCGGGTTCATCATCAATGGGAGAGTGAAAAACAGGTTTATGCACAAACCCAGCTGGACCAGTGTGCTTACTAAGCCCTGCCCGAAATTGGTCGTGATTATGTCTTTGGTTTCTTCCCCAAATGCAAAGTAACCCAGAACTCCGAATGATCCGTAGATCAGAGCTATGAATGCCATGCACAATGCCAGGACTTTCCCGAAATTCTCTTTGTTTTTGGCTTCGGATTCGAGGGGGAGGATCATTCCGATTCCCTCGAAGGCGTAAACCGCCACGCCGAGGCCGTAGAAGAAGACGGAGAAGCCGCCGAACGCCTGCAGAGCCGGTTTGTTTTGGAGGAAGATTATGACGTCTTCTACCATTACAACTCCCATGGCACCGAGGTCGACGACGTCGGCGAAAATGCTCAGAGGGGCGAGATGGGTCAGGGTGGGAATCGAATTCAGACCCAACTGAAATGGGAAACAGCCCCAGAGGTAGATTGATTTCGGGGTTAGACCGAGAATCCGGTCCGGGCCGGAGTAATTGAAGACGAAGGCTAAAGTGTTTGATATGAAGATTAGGTAGCTGATGCAGAACCCGGCCTGGGCGAGGACGATCATGACGTCGACGGAGAACCGGCCGACTGGGCCGCAGACGGCGAAACCTAGGTCGCCGAAAGACGCGATCTTTGAGAGGCCGCCGCCGTGCAGGGAGTCGAGCTTGCGGCGGGTGTGGATTAGGAGCATCATACAGTGGTAGGTTAGGAAGGCGACGGAGAAGAGCATGAGGGAGCCGAAGACCCAGCCGGTTTTCTTGAAGGTGTAGGGTAGACCCAGCACGCCGGCGCCGACGATGGCGATGAAGACGTTGGCGAAGGTTTTGGGTTGGGAGGAGAGCTTGCTGGGTTTGGAGAGGAGTGGAGTGTCTTCTCGCGGGAAGGGAGGTAGGGTGTTGGTGGAGGAGCCGGCTTCTTTGTCGAACACCACCATGGCTGCTGCCGCTCTGTGCCGCTGGGTGGACAATTGCAAATTCCTAATTGTTTAGGGGTGGAAGTCAGAAATTTGGAAATTTGGGGGGTTTGGGTTTTGGGATTTTGATTGGGAAGAGGGAGTAGATAGAACTTGGAGATTGGATTGGAGTGAGGATTTGGGAACGATAATGGGTGTAGTGATGTGGGGGGATGCTGGGTATGGGTAGTCTATTTCGCATTTGGATCCATGCACGAGGACCGTTCATCACAGATCGTGAGGTCACAATGCCTCATTTTACTTGAAAAACATATAATTGTGCTCACATGATCTTTGATGAACAGTCTTTTTGCATTGATCCCCGGAATTCCGGAGAGGGGATCCAAATCCGTCCATTTCTATTTGAGCAAGTTATTGGAAGCGGCACACACCTTTTTGTTTGTTTCAGAGTCGCTTTGACAGGACGTACTATATTCACTAAGCATCACACTCAAAGGGTGTGGGACACAACTTGGAGTCTTGCAAAGCGAGCAAGCGGATCCAAGGTGTATTTAGTTGAGTCAAGACTAGATGAGTGTCTGGTGTTTTCACAAACCCCTTCCATCAATCTTTGACGAAAAAACACCATTCCATCAATCTAATCTTGCAATCAAAACTCGAATCCCTTTTTAAATTATTTATTTATTTGAAGAGTAATGTTAGGGGAGAACAAATTTTTAAACTATATTTTGCAAATTATATAATGTGATTGTTGATGATTGAATTATTATTAAGTGTTGATTAACGTACTTATTTTCTACTGGTGACACATTATATGATTTGAAAATTTAGTCTACCTACAGTTACTTTAATTTTAAATGTCATAACATAGGATTCTCATTATTTTTTGTACTGTATTTGGATTATAATTATAATTTAAATTGAAATCTTGGTAGAACAAACCTAACTTTGATTTGGAGTTCATGAGAGACAGGCTAAATTACAGGTGTCTTTTGAATGTTTCGTATACTCATTCTCATTGATATGGGCACACAAGCACCAGAAGAAACGAATTTTCTAATTTCTACCATTTTTTAATTTTATTGTATTAATAATTTTTTTTTAATTCTAGGACCTTTCTGTTGAATTCACATAACTTGAATTGAACCTACAAAAACAACAAAGACGGATGCGTGAACATTTGCAACTTTTCAACCATTTAATATCAACAAAGAGCCGTCTTCAAGAGAGACAATACGATGTATCATCAGTTGCATACAATCACATCACATTACGAAAGATATACGAAAATCACAATTTCTGGCCATAGGCCTAAAGCCAGATGCCTAAACACATTATCAAGTTCCTATCCTACCATGGTTGGCCCACTTCACTTTCCTTGCACACAAGTTGATGCAACATGAAGGAAACCGCGATTAAGATTATCTCTTTCATCAGCCTGAAGGCGCCACGACCATTCCCTTTTCGTCATGCCAGAGTTCATGGATGAAATGAAAGCAGTGATCATGGACAAGACGACCTAGACTTCCCCTTCCACCCCCCACCCCCCAAACCATCTGATTTTATACCTCCTTGTATCCTCCCATCCGAAGCTAGAGCTGTTTCTGAGCTAGAACACCCATATTCAAGTCCGACCCCTATAAAATAAAGTCAGGGACCGATACCAGATCCGCTTTCATTCAACGAGCCGTCAACGAACAATCTCTACCCCGAACTCTGAGCAAACAGGTCTTGAAGGCCACCCCCAGGGCCAATCTAGTAGTTTGGTACCTTTGCCATACGGTAGGGCAAGAGACCTGTTCGTGGGCTCGGGAAGTTTGATGAACTACTGGTCGCTCTCCCCACAAAACACAACTAATAACATCCTCCAACTCTTATTAACAGCTCAAATGCTTCACCCAATCAATTTTCCATATGCACACAAATATAAGACACTACTGTAGAAACTAGAACCACCAACCCCTTTGTTCTCCCTCCGTTGTTTCCAAATTTCCGAAACTCAATTCCATCCTACCCCTTCAACTCAAACCTCTAAATAGGTATCAATGCAATAGAATTTTAATTGATACTGTCTGTATTCTGATCATTAAACAAACTAAAGATGTTAAAACAATCACAAACTGAAATTTCCAGCCATAGCTACTACCGTATCCCTTCCGGGAAACCACATCCCAACCCGGCCAACTAAATGTATTCTTAACCATATCCAAATGACATAAACAAACAGAAAAAGAAAAATCCCAATTCTACCTAGGACCAAAGTACACTGATATTTGAAACCGAGCACGGCATTTTTCATTCGATCAACTTGATGAATTTCTTAAGTTTCCAATCACGACACTCAAATGCATAGACAGAAACATCATAAACAAAACAAGGCTAGTTTAACGAAACGAAAGCCGTCCTCATTCCTCATTCAAATCAAAATCTACCATGAAATCAGAAGCAGAAAAGAGCCACTCAATTACACTAATCCCATGAACATCCCTAACACAATTATTGATAATCAAACTTTCCAACAACATCGTACTAGTCAAAACCTTAAACCCAACAAAAAGACACGTGCTTTTCCCCAAGACAACAATCACAATCAGACCTAGGGTTTCAAAATTGGACATTTTCCTCCCAAATCATTCCAATTCCTTAACAACCTTAATCCCCATAGAATTAGCCGTACCAATAACCGACTTACAAATGGACTCCAACGGCATGTACTGGCAATACGGGTCGGACTGCTTCACCTTCGCGATCTCGTACACGTGCCTCACCGACAGCGTCGACGCCACCGCGTGTCCGGGACGGCTGCTGCCGGACTCGATCCCGGCGGCCTTCTTCAAGTACCAGGTGACGGACGGAGACCTCACCGTGAACTCGAAGGTGTTGTCCTTGAAGGCGGTGATGATGACCGCCATGGGGGTTTCGGGTTTGTACTTTTGGGTCCGGGCGTTGAAGTCCTTGCAAAAGGCCATCAGGTTTAGCCTGTATTGACCCAAAGCGGGACCCACCGGAGCTACTGGTCGGGCGGCTCCCGCCGGGACTGTGAGGCGGATCGTCGCAGCCACGGGTCGCCGGGTTAGGATTTCCTTCAGGGTTGCCATGGGTTTCGCTGCTCGACTACAAACACTAACTTCGCAGGTATGGGGTTCTGTGGGAAGTCGAGAGTGAAGCAAGTACGAGAAGGTCTTGATGGGCTGGGCCGTTGGTTTAATGCTCATTGGCCCAGACCATTATCATCACTTTAGTTTTTTATTTTTTGAAGAAAAAGAAAGTGGTAATTTGCCAAGGCTTAGGAAAAATGTGTAACTATTAAAATCATAGACCAAAGTATTTTGCTCTAGTACAATAAGGAAAACCAAAATCTCTACGAATTTGTAGTCTCTTCGGATGAACGTTTGTAGTTTTAAGTTTGTTTTATGTTGACGGTGCTTGGTTTAACCAAACATGATGCGCACCTTAAAGAGAAAAACTTGGATAAGTATGTGCTCGACCTCATTACACATAGGGTACAACATAAAATTCCTTCATTTCATTCAGTGTGATTTAAAGTTTCGTGAGGTTTTCAGTACGTTGTTCTTGCAATACAAACAAGTTTATTTATTTTGACCGTAGATTAAAGTAATTTAGAATATTGTCTCACTAAAGAGTGAATGTCCATATCAATTGCATTACTTTACAATAAGCAGTAACTCAAGGAAAAGAAAGAGGGGGAAAGGGAAAAAGGCTTTATACATGATCCGTATTTGTTTAAGTTGTACTTGTACAGCTGGCTAGTTAAATCCTATAACCCAGTTGAAAGTAAGCTGACTGGTGCAAGAGAACCTTGCAGCAACTTATGCAGTTCTAACATTAAACAAAATTCTGACTTTAAAGAATCAAATTCGAGATTGTTAATATTATCTCAAATTGTACAGGACGTGTAGTTAAAGAAATCCGGAAGGGGCGGCTGCAGCAGGGCCTAGGAGCGACTCAGAAAAATTCCCGACAGCGGTGTAAGCTCCATCTGTATCTATGCAAGTCCATTTGTTCAAATGGTGCTTAAGACACCCTTGAGAAGGTCCAACCCTTCAGCTGAAATGCTCCTCCTCTTGTGGGATTTAGGTATTTCGGTTTTAGGAGGTGGATCTTCAGAGAAACAGACCACGACAACAGTGAGGTTATCGCACGTGTTTCGTTGGAGCGCCTCCTTTACAAGCGCTTTTGAACATCTCTCGGGATCATTGTGCTGCATGAGCTCCTTCCTCACCATTGTAACCGCACACTGACTGCTCATTACATCCCATAAGCCATCACAGCCCATTATCAAGAACTCGTCTTCTTCTGTTAGGACAATTTCCTCCAACTCTGGCTCGGAGCTCAAGGGGCTTTTTGAACCTTTCGAGCCCTTGATATGCCAGTCTCCAAGAGCACGCGCTACGGATAGTTGGCCATTGAGGTAGCCATCATAGATGACACCACCCAGCTTTTCAATTCTTAATCTTTCAGAGGTGCAGTTAGGTTTGTGATCTTTAGATAGCTCAATTGCCCTTCCCCGCTTGCCCAACACAGCTCGACAGTCCCCAGCATTAGCAATTAGCATGGTCCTGAAAGCATATAGCAGCATTTGAGATAAAGTAAAAATTGTAGACGCAAAGTTTAATCATATTGTTTCAATTTTTTCAATGATTAATCAGCGCGAACAAACGTAGTTAAAGATCTCAATGTTGATGACCATAGACAGATAGATCAAGTGTAATTGCTCACCTTCCTAAGACCAGGGCAGTCAAGGCAGTGGTACCGGAGGACTTGTCGACAGAGCTAGCATCAGCAAAAGCATGATCAGCCTTCACAAAAGCGCTTCTAACTGCCTTTTTAACGCCAGATGGGAAGTGAGAGTCTTCAACGATGAATTTAAGGATGTTGCTTTTGATGAATGACGCTGCGTCAACACCATTATGTCCGTCAAAGACCTGCGGAAATCAACAAAATTTCAGTAAGAGTTCAATTAATAAGATGGCTTTGTCAAAAAGAAACGATGGAAAATTCTAAGTATGGTTGTCCCTGCATAAAAAAGTACCACTCAAAAAGAAATTAATTAGTCCAGGTTACGTACCCCATAAAATGCCCCAGGAGAAGGCAAGTTTTCAATTTCACCAATTTTATCATGGAGATTATCTACGCAAATGTACTCATCCTCCATGTACTGTTTAGGTCCTTTCTCAGAGCAGCTTCCTGAACGGAATACAAATACGAACTCAGCTGTCTCACTTGCCGGTGACTTCAATCCCATATTTGCAATATCTGAATCCTATGAAAAAGGACAGCGTAGAGGAATAATTAGTTAATTTTTTTCTTCTTCTGAACAGATGTTTAATCCATTAAAGCATACTAATTAAAGCATTTTGTGTCAGTTAAGCATTATATCATTAATCTCAGAAAGTTTCTCTATATGCACACAGAAACATGGATTGCGTGCTACAAGGATCAATAAGGATCCAATAAGACATTACCCTCTAGAACAACTATCAATTCATTTCTTCGGTTGCCATTTGCGGAGTGCCAATCTGAGCAGTTTCGTTAAGAAAAAAGCAGATATTTTGCAGACATTGTCCCATTAAATTTCAGGGCTGCCATATTAAGATAACGGTTGAACAAGTTTGCTGGTAATTCTCTGACAACTTCAACAGGTCGAAAATTGTTTCCTTTCTGAATCTTGCATGGCATTCTCTAAATATTATGCAAGAAAACCAGATTCATTTCTGCTGTTATCATTCAAATTCCTCCACAATGCAACAAATACATCAGTAGTACAATTCATTCTTTCCTGATTTACGTCCCAGTTCCCACTAAACACAACCATCAAATGCCTATTCTTAATTAACAATGTAAAATCGACCCTTTTCGCCCACGGTATCTATCTCTGATCTCTCCGGTTTTGATGAGGGAAAAGTATGTGCATTGTGCATAGATGCATATGAGGTGCAATAATTTGCATACGCAATTCAGAAAAAATGCAGATTAAGAAGAAAAATGAGGTTTCGCTCTACTTACTGATTCGGTCAACAATGCATAGCTAGTGCAATTTCGCATAACTGATAGGTTTCTCGGAGGCTTTCCGGTAGGAATGTGGTTCGAATTGGCCAAAGCGTCAACGTTTTGATCTTCCATGATCGGCATTCCACCTCGCTTTAAGCACCCACCATCCAATCTGGTGACCTGTGGCGAGATATCTGCAGTTCCCGAAGCCATTAATCTCTCCTTCCTAACCCATCAATCTCTCTCTCTCAACCCTTTTCAACTGAACCACCATAACTTCAGCCAAAAGGCAAAAGCAGCTGTCACACAATCCCCATTTGCTTACAGGAAAAGCACTTCTCCACAATCAATGCCTCCAAAAGCCAAAACCCAGCTGTCAAAAACCATCAAGCGCTTGATCCAAGATGCAGAATTTCGCACAACACATCAAGAAAGCAAGCTTCTTCTGCAACTCTAAGCATCTGCTTTTTCCAAAAGATTTGATTTTTCGAGTCGTTCCGGAGAAAACAGATCGAAATTTACAAAAACCAGATCAAGAATTCAGCAAAAAAGCAAGAATTCAAAATCCCAAAAGAAGTAATTCGAGAAAGATATACAAATGTGGGAAGAAAAACAGAGAGCCTAAGACCATAGCATAGCAGTAGGGAAGGGGGAACCGTTGGAGGAGGAAAGAGAGAGAGAACTTTGGGTATGATGTGTAGCTGGTTGACTGGCTATTCCAGCTTTTCCGGTCGACGCGCCAAGCAAGGAGGGGCAGTTGGGGTACTGACACGTGTAGGCCTTTGTGGAAATGAGTTATTGGTATTATTGTGGTAGTACTTTAATCTTGAAACAATACTTGGCTACTTAAAAATGAGTGAAAATTTATATTCAAAATTTCTCAAAATTGTTAGATGTCAATTTATAGAATTTTATATTTATAATGTTTATATTATAAATTACTCTATAAAGACTGCTTATGTAAAAAATTAATTAAAATTAAAGTCGTTTAATCATCAAATTGTTTAAAAACAAATGAACGGTATTATTAAAAACATTACAAACCATTTATGTATCTGCTATAATAGATTGACTAAACGAAATTAGTTTTAATTTATTTTTTGCAGAGATGATCTTTACAATATAATTCATATTATGAATAGTTTTGATCATAAGCACAAAACTATATAATTAAAACACTAAGAATTTTGAATTCCTACTCACTTTGAATAGACAATTATTGTGCTTAATCTTGGATCTCTTTGGGAGCTACCATTGGATTCATTACACTTCATCCTCTACTATGTCACATGCAAATGTGGTTTATATCACGAAAACACTGAAAATGATATTTGAATAATTCGGTACGTTTCCTTGAAGAAAATTAAGGAAAAGAGTTTCAAAATTTTAAATTTAAATATAAAACATTTGAATAACATTATTTAAAAGTTAGAACTAAAAAAACCGTAAAATATTAAAAGACAATAATTCTCACATAAGCGAGGTCGGTCGTTGGTAGGCCCGGCAAACGGGTCGTGTTTGTCGTGTTCGTGTCATTTTCGTGTAACACCTGTTATCTTAACGGGTCGTGTTGTGTCACACCCGTTATCTTAATGGGTACTTAAAGTGACCCGACCCGTTATGTTGGGTAAAGTGACCCGACCTGTTATAACCCGTTAAGAATTTTATTTTATTTTATAATTTGCACATACCACACATTGCCACATAAATATTACTTCAAAAAATTAAAACCTATTACAAATATTAAATGTATGCAAAATGAAAGAGTTTTTGTTTTCAAGGTTGTAAGTCTTTCTCAAAAGTTAAAACCTCAATTTACAAAATCCTCAATTTACATCGATCATCATGAAATTGTATTGGAACTTTGGCTTGATCTATTGCCTTCAAGAGTTATGTTGATGATGTTTTCAGTAAGGTTTTCTACGTTAGAACTCTCTTCTGCATAAACTAAGTATAGAAAAATCGAACATTAAAAATCATTCAAATTATGAGAAGTTTACCAAAATAATTATGAAAAGAAATAAAATAATAGTACTATAGTTGATGTGACGACCCGTCCCGACATATATTAAATATTAATGGTGAAATGACAGAATTACCCCTTCGGGGAATTTAGCACGTGTGCATGTGTGTGTGTATTGAACCAATTATATGTGGTCCTAAATTATTGGTACCAAGTATAGCCTAGAACTTTGTTCACACACACACACACACACACTCCCGTCACTCTCTCTCTCTCTCTCTCTCTCTCTCTTTCTCCTCCCTCGACTGTCTCTCTTTCTCTCGCCAAAACTGTACGGACACACCCACAAACCCTCAAATCTCCACGGATCGAGCAAACAAACTATACCATTCGACTCCTGAGGCCCATACGAACCCAGTGGTACCCATTTCAGGTAAGAACCAAGTCGTTTTCACGTCGGAATCACCACCTCCGATTTAGGTACTATTCACGAACTTTTTCTTGGTTGATTTTTAGGACAATCCAAGACCACAGCAAGCTTTGTGAGGTCCCTAGGAGGCTCGGAGTAATTCGTTGGAGGTGCTTGGACGTCGGGATCGTCGAGAACGAAGGTGGCCGGTTTTGAGGAATTTCCCGAGTCGATTCTAGACGTTTTTGAAGCATTTGGAAGGTATATTCCTCTTCCCCTCGTAAATTAGGGCACGTAGGAAGAAAAATGGAGTAAAATGGTGCAAAAATGGCGAAGAAAAGTCGAGTTGCAGGTTTTCCGGCGACGGTGGCCGGCGCCGGCGAGAGCTCCCGCGAGCTCGAGGAAGAAGGCGCGTGGCGCGTACGCACCTGCGCGTGGGGGGCGCGTAGCCCCGTGCCTGTGCTGGCGCGTGGGGGCGCGTGAGACTCCAAAAAATTATTTTAAAAATATAGCGACGCTCGTGACGTCGAGTAGGTCGCGTTGGTATATTCGTATGCCAAAATTGAGCTATGTATGAGAAGTTAATTCCGTAGTTACGTGTATGTGCTTAAATGACGTATTTATAGTGATTTCTCATATAGGTGAGACATACACCGAAGACGAGCGTAGCCAGGCTCGACGCGGGGGCTACGACCCAGCGACTTATCAGTGAGTGGGCAGTTTTTACCGTATTTCCTATATTTTATTATTATTTTTCCCAGAAAGAAATAAATGAACGTTTATGAGAATTTAATGCCATGCAAAGTATTCATATATTATTTTTAATGCCTTAATGATTGCATATTCGCATGTTGGTGCGGCGGACGCACAGGTAAGTGCCAGGTGAGGGCATGCATTAATGAGAATCGATAAACTAACAGTGATGAGATTGATGAGAATGAATGAGATATATATGCAGCCGAGGGCTGAGATGATTATGAGATATATGTGCAGCCGAGGGCTGAGATGATTATGAGATATATATATGTGCAGCCGAGGGCTGAGATGATTATGAGATATATATATATGCAGCCGAGGGCTGAGATGATTACTTGCCATTTAATCACATCAATAGTTATGATTGAGTTTCTGTTTTGAATACTTTGGCATGGCATACATACTCTTTTCAGCATGATTTTGAGAACCTACGTACATTGAGTATATATTTTGATTCTGGGAAATTATACAGGTTTTACGGTGAGGGGCTATACGATTTGAGTAAAGAATGGTTTTGAAAAAGGAATTGTTTTACTGACCCACTCAGTTTTGTTTTTCGCCCCTCCAGGTTCTAGGTAGCGAGAGTTACGAGTTTGGCACTTCGAGGACTTCCGGCTTTCTGACAGCTTTATTCCTATGTATGACACTGAGGGTGTAATTAAACCCTTTTTATTTATGCTTGACTGCAGTTGAACTTAGAACGCTCTGATTATGTATAAGTACCTTTTCATGCATCTAGTACACTATCGTATCTAGGTTGTTAGTGATTTCGATTTTAATTAGTTCGTCCTCAGTTGGCGATCTTAGCTTCCGCACAGCGCACATGGCTACGTCACACTCACGTGACGGCCAGCACGCCCCATTCTCGGGTGCGGGCGTGTAAGTTGATTCAATTTTTTAAATTTAATTTAATATATATAATTATATTATATAATTATTATAGTTTTTAGGGGTATAAATTTGTTAAATTAATATATATAATTATTATAGTTGATTTATACTTTTATTAAGTATATAACATAAGATTTTGTGATATCCACATCCACTAGTGTAAATATTTTAAATTGAAGATCGAATTCATTCTTTGTATTCATATAGAGTCAAGGAGTGTAGTTGTAAAAAATCATCAAAATCGGAGTTAAAATAACTGTTAAATCGTGATTTTTCATTTATAACCGTCGAAAAACTTTGTCTCGTTACTTGATCTCTGAATGTTTGTTTTTTGCGATTTTTTGCTGATGTGATCTCAAAGCATATACAAACAAGTCTGATAGTTGGGATCGTTGAAATTAGTTTTGTAGAATTCGTATCCCATCAAAACGATAGATTCACTAACACTTAGAGTTTATTTATACTTTCATTAAGTATAACATAAGATTTGTGGTATCCACTTGTGTAAATATTTTAAATTGAAGATCGAATTCAATCATTTTATTCATATAGGTCAAGGAGTATAGCTGTAAAAAAATATCAAAATCGGAGTTAAAATAACCGTTAAATCGTGATTTTTCATTTATAACCGTAAAAAAGTTTTGTCCCGTTACTTGATCTCTGAATGTTTGTTTTTTGCGATTTTTTGCTGATGTGATCTCGAAGCATATACAAACAAGTTTGACGGTTGAGATCGTTGAAATTAGTTTTGTATAATTCGTATCCCATCAAAATGATAGATTCACTAACACTTAAGAGTTTATTTATACTTTCATTAAGTATAACATAAGATTTTGTGGTATCCACTTGTGTAAATATTTTAAATTGAAGATCTAATTCATTAATTGTATTCATATAGGGTCAAGGAGTGTAGCTGTAAAAAATCATCAAAATCAGAGTTACAATAACCGTTAAATCGTGATTTTTCTTTTATAACCGTCGAAAAGTTTTGTTCCATTACTTGATCTCTGAATGTTTGTTTTTTGCGATTTTTTGCTGATGTGATCTCGAAGCATATACAAACAAGTTTGACAGTTGGGATCGTTGAAATTAGTTTCGTAGAATTTGTATCCCATCAAAACTATAGATTCACTAACACTTGAGAGTTTATTTATACTTTCATCAAGTATAACATAAGATTTTTGGTATCCACTTGTGTAAATATTTTAAATTGAAGATCGAATTCATTCTTTGTATTTATATAGGGTCAAGGAGTGTAGCTGTAAAAAAATCATCAAAATCCGAGTTAAAATAACCGTTAAATCGTGATTTTTCGTTTATAATCATCGAAAAGCTTTGTCCCTTTACTTGATCTCTAAATGTTTGTTTTTTGCGATTTTTTGCTGATGTGATCTCGAAGCATATACAAACAAGATTGATGGTTGAGATCGTTGAAATTAGTTTTGTAGAATTCGTATCCCATCAAAATGATAGATTCACTAACACTTGAGAGTTTATTTATACTTTCATTAAGTATAACATAAGATTTTGTGGTATCCACTTGTGTAAATATTTTAAATTAAAGATCTAATTCATTCATTGTATTCATATGAGGTCAAGGAGTGTAACTGTAAAAAAATCATAAAAATTGGAGTTACAATAACCGTTAAATCGTGATTTTTCGTTTATAACCGTTGAAAAGTTTTGTCCCGTTACTTGATCTCTGAATATTTGTTTTTTTGCGGCTTTTTGCGGTTTTTTGCTAATGTGATCTCGAAGCATATACAAACAAGTTTGACGGTTGGAATCGTTGAAATTAGTTTCGTATAATTCGTATCTCATCAAGTTCAATGGTTTATGTATATATATATATATATATATATTAAGTAAATTTAAATCTATTTATTTTGTACGTATAATTGACCGGTACATGGAGTAGTACATCGTGTGTCATTATAAAAATAGTAGGATATGTCCCATCTTTCCCTCTATTTTTTGTTTCATTTTCTTATCATTTTCATTTCTCTTCCTTTTTCTTAAAGGGTCTGATGGCAATTGGCAATTGGCAATTTGGCATGCATATTAAATTATTAATTATTGTAGTTTTTATTTTTTTTTCTCCCATCTATTTCCCTGTCTTTTTATCATTTTCATTTCCCTCCTTTTTTCTTCAAAGGGTGGATGGCAATTGGCATGCATATTAAATTATTAATTATTATAGTTTTTACTTTTTACTCTCATCTTTCCCTCTTTTTTTTGTTTCCTTTTTTTTTTATAATTTTCATTTTCTCTCCCTTTTTTTTTCTTCAAAGGGTGGATGCATGCATACATATTAATTATTATAGTTTTTAGGGGTATAAAATTTAATTTAAAATTTAATATATATATATATATAATTATTATAGTTAATATTTTGGGGGTATTAATAATTAGTATAGTTAATTTAATATATATATATATATATATATTATAGTTTTTAGGGGTATAAAATTGTTAAATTAATATATATAATTATTATAGTATTTTTTTTGGGTTATAAAATTATTAAATTAATAATCTGCTTATCGTGTATCGTGTTACCCACGTGTATACCCGAACCAACCCATTATCTTAACAGGTGCTTATCAGGTTACCCGATAACGACCCGATTCGTTATCGTGTCGACCCAAACACTTGTTAATTTCGTGTCGTGTCGTGTCGGATTATCGGGTCGTGTCAGGAATTGCCAGGCCTAGTCGTTGGTATCCACCAATGCTGCTGTTTGATGCAGGAGTCCTCTACCAGTACCTACATGAGCCTGCAATCTGCAACTTGCCAAAAATACAAACTATAGTCAATTGGGTGTCGTTGCCAAACCAAAAGAAAAGGCGCTGTTTAAACTTTTGGAAAACCTACCAATATGCCACTATATTGTGGACCACCCCGCGGGCCAAGTGGTAGTAAAAAATTTCATCTTCAATTTTGACGAATTTGTATTTACAAAATAATTAAAATATTTGATCAAAGACCAAAGTCTCATGTGGTTATAAGGGTGAGCTTAAAAACTGCAGAACTGCGAAACCGAATCGAACTGCGACAAAATAAGCCGTAAAAAACCATATTGACAAAAAAGTCAACCTAGGTTCAAGAACCAGATCGAACTGCTTTTACCGGTTTCGGTTTTGATTTTCATGTTTGCAGAACCGTTTAGAATCGAACCGAACTGTGTATATAAATAAATAATTAAATTTAATAATTGTATACATGTGTCACTAAATGAGTGGCCAAAATCAAACTATTTTTACCTAGTGCGATTGCATAAATGCTCTTAAGTTTTACTTTCACCCATTGAGCAGCCTCAATCACCGTCACGCCCTCAGTCCTCACCCTCAGTCCCCACCCTCACTTTGACCGGTCATACTAATTGCTTCCTCTTAGTTACCTTTGAGTTACAACTTGTCAAATATCAGATTCTTTCCCTTTAAATGCGGATAGGAGTTTATAAGGTGCTTAGAACTTACAGTACATTAACAGGGACCACAAGTACTAAGAAATATGATGGTTGTAGAATGTCGTTTTCTTTTGATATTTTCCATGTGACCCTTTAGGCTTGGTCGTTGTTGTTAACTAATAACTAGTTGACATGATACAATGGTTATGTTTGAGACTATTAGGGAATCAACTATAAAAAAACAAGTAAATTTTGTAAGATCACACATCACCCAGGGGGTGAGGATCTGTAAGCCTTATATGTATATTCCCATCTCTACTTAGCACGAGGCCTTTTGAGAGCTCACAGGATTTGGAGTTCGTCGGAATTCCGAAGTTAAGAGAGTAAGTTAAGAGAGTTCGCGCGAGAGCAATCCCAGGATGGGTGACCCACTGGAAAGTTCTCGTGTGAGTTCTCAGAAACAAAACCGTGAGGGCGTGGTCGGGGCCTAAAGCGGACAATATCGTGCTACGGCAGAGTCGGGCCTGGGATATGATAGGGGCTCGAGCTGGGATGTGACAATTTGGTATCAGAGCCACTCCCTGGCCGGAAGTGTGCCGACGAGGACTTCGGGCCCCTAAGGGGGTGGATTGTAAGATCCCACATCGCCCAAGGGTGAGGATCCTATAAGCCTTATATGTATATTCCCATCTCTACCTAGCACGAGGCCTTTTGGGAGCTCACTGACTTTGGAGTTCGTCGGAACTCCGAAGTTGAGCGAGTTCGCGCGAGAGCAATCCCAGGATGGGTGACCTACTGGGAAGTTCTTGTGTGAGTTCCCAGAAACAAAAACGTGAGGGCGTGGTCGGGGCCTAAAACGGACAATATCGTGCTACGACAGAGTCAAGCTCGGGATGTGGTGGGGGCTCGAGCCGAGATGTGACAAATTTTGAATACCATTTTGATTTGGTATTCAAAAGATTTAGTATTTGGAACCGTCATTCACCATAAACCGAATGAAACTGGCATGAACCAAATCATACAGTTTTAGTAATAAATTTAACCAGAATTGCACTGAACTGGACCGTTGATATTTTCTGATTCCGGTTTCAGTTTATGGGTGGAACCTTGTCGAACAGAATCGTGCTATGCAGCCACGAGGTGGGGAGAGGTTTGGCCAATGGATCTCTGATGCTTAAGGCAGTATCTCTGAAAAATAATGAGTGTTTAGGGCTTGTATGTGTAGTAAATGCTTACCAAAGTTTGGTGGAAATGAGGTATTTATAGGCAGGTGGCCATCCTATATGTAGGATTTTGCCCTACACTTGGCAACTCTCCATTGTGCAAGGTTATGTCAACTGTAGGATGAATGAGGAAATAATATTACAAAGATATTAATTAGATTATAATATCTTGGGATGATGATGGGGGATTCCTTACTTAATTAAGTTGATCTTCAATTGAGAATATATAAAAGATAGAATTTAGTAATTCATCCTATCTTTAATGCATTTGACTTTTTCATGCCAGGAGCACGATAGCTTTGAGTAGTCGTGTTCGGTGCTTAAATTTCCAAGGATGCTAAGCTGTGCGTGAGAATATTTGTGCCTATCTAATGAGGGCAATCTAATCTTCTTCAGAATAAAGTTTACGTGCCATCTCTATAATTTTTTAGATTATTTTTGCACTACACTAACTTGCCTTGGTTGTTGATAGATTTTTTTTTTGTTTTGTTTTTTTTCAAATTGGCATGTGACACAACCCGACCCGGAATGTCCACTTGGACTCCAAATCGAGTTGTGCTGGCCGACACCTGGACGGTGACAAAGCCATAAAGTGTAGTGATGTGGAAAATGTGAATAAATTTAAACCTAAAAGTGCCTAATCAAGAGAGTGTGCAGGTGAGCGGGATAGAAAATTATCACATCCCGGCCTAGGGTCCACCACATCCCAGGCTCGACCTCTACCGTAGCATGATATTGTCTGCTTTGGGCCCCGACCACGCCCTCGCTGTTTTGTTTTTGGGAACTCACACGAGAACTTCCCAGTGGATCACCCATCATGGGAGTGCTCTCGCGCGCTACTCGCTTAACTTCGGAGTTCCGATGGAACCCGAAGCCAGTGAGCTCCCAAAAGGCCTCGTGCTAGGTAGAGATAGGAATATACATTTAAGGATCACTCTCCTGGGTGATGTGGGATGTTACAATCCACCACCCTTAAGGGCCCGACGTCCTCGTCGGCACACCACCGCCAGGATTTGGCTTTGATACCAAATTGTCACATCCCGGGCTCGACTCCACTGTAGCACGATATTGTCCGCTTTGGGCCCCGACCACGCCCTCACGGTTTTGTTTTTGGGAACTCACACGAGAACTTCCCAGTGGGTCACCCATCATGGGAGTGCTATTGCGCGCTACTCGCTTAACTTCAAAGTTCCGATGGAACTCGAAGCCAGTGAGCTCCCAAAAGGCCTTGTGCTAGGTACAGATGGGAATATACATTTAAGGATCACTTCCCTGAATGATGTGGGATGTTACAATCCACCCCCCTTAGGGGCCCGACGTCCAACATCCTACATAGCCAACTGGTCAAGGAAGGGGTGAGCAATAGCCAACTTAGCCAACTGGTCTAACTCGTTGTCCCTATTTCGGAGCTCAAACATGTCCTTTTATAGTTTGAATATCAACGTGTATCCAGCCTTGCTCCTGTTATTTATAGTTTTCTACAGAGGCTCTTCTTCTAGTGGACTTAGTCCTACTAATGTCACTGCAAGACCCGATGTTTACTTTTGATTCTGCCATTGGAAAAAATTGCAAAACTCGCAACAACCCTTGCAGTTGAAGATGTCAATTCCGATCCAGAAGTTCTCAATGGAACAAAGCTGACAATTAAAAGGAAAAACACCAAATCCAGTGACTTTCTAGGCATCATTGTAACTTTCCCATGTTTTTTCCCTTTTACACAAGTCATGTAATCAAATTCCTCAGTTCAGTTTCAAAAAAATGAACACTAAAACCTGAAAACAAAATGGTTATCAACAACCCTGAAGATTTTTTAATTTGTCATGTTCATTCACAGCTTTGCAGTTCATGGAGAACGACACGGTGGCCATAATTGGTCCCTAATACTCAGCAACAGCTCACGTAATCTCACACATAGCGGATGAGCTAAAAGTCCCCTTACTATCATTTGCAGCAACAGACCCCACTCTGTCTCCAAATCAGTTCCCGTTCTTTGTTCGAACAACGAGGAGTGACCTCTTTCAGATGGCTGCAGTAGCAGACCATGTTGGCTACTATGAGTGGAGAAATGTCATAGCAATATATGTAAATGATGACTTCGGGCGGAATGCCATTGCAGCCTTGGGGAACAAGCTATCCGAAAAGCGCTGTAAAATTTCGTACAAGGTACCTCTGAGGCCCAAGGCAACCAAAGATGAAATTAGAAAGGCACTGATTAGTGTGTCTTTAATGGAGTCTAGGATTGTGATCCTGCACATTTATACTAGTTGGGGTTTACAAGTGCTCACCGAAGCGCAAAGCCAAATGATGATGTCGAGTCCATACGTGTGGATTGCTACTGATTGGTTTTCAACTATAATAGATTCAGATCCTTCCTTGCCTTTTGCAGCAACAAATGACATTCAAGGGGTTCTCACATTGAAAATGTACACACCAGAATCAGAACTCAAAAAGAAGTTTAAATCGCGGTGGAGCAACTTGACTAGTGCAAGGAGGGCGAATGGCTCTTCTTTTGGGTTAAATACGTATGGTCTATATGCCTATGATTCTGTATGGCTTCTTGCGCATGCCCTTGACTCATTTTTCTCTCGTGGAGGAAATATTTCTTTTGCAAACGACTCAAATTTGTGTGAATTAGGAGGGAGGTTGAACCTTGATATGTTTAATGGTGGCAGCCAGCTGCTCCAAAGCATTTTAGAGGTTAATACAACTGGATTAACGGGGAAAATTAAGTTTAATCCAGATGGAAATTTGATTAATCCTGCATTTGAAGTGATCAATGTGATCGGCACAGGAACTAGGACTATTGGTTATTGGTCCAATTCTTCTGGCCTGTCACTTGATCCACCAGATAAGTCTCAAAGGGAGCTGCAGTTTAATGGTTCCAGAACTGATACTCAACGATTATACAGCATCATCTGGCCCGGACAAACAACTCAGAAGCCTCGCGGGTGGGTTTTCCCTGACAACGGAAGAAAGCTCAGGATTGGAGTCCCGAATCGAATTAGCTACCTCGAGTTTGTAGGCGTAAAAGGCACTGAGTTCACTGGCTATTGCATTGAGGTCTTTCAAGCCTCCTTAAATGAGTTACCATATGGTGTCCCATACCAGTTTGTAGCTTTCGGGGATGGTGAAAAAAACCCTGAATCTAAGGAACTTCTGCACAGGGTCCAAATTGGTGTATGTACAAAATTCATGTCACAAATCAAAATTATTTGACTTAATTTACCTGACATCAATATGATTATTAATTTTTCGGTTTCAATCTTTACCCAGGAGTTTGATGGTGTGGTGGGAGATATTACAATCACCACTAGCAGAACAAAGATGGTGGATTTCACACAGCCATACATTGAGTCTGGTCTAGTTGTGGTTGCTCCAATTAGGAATACGAACTCTAGTGCCTGGGCATTTTTGAGGCCTTTTACTCCAATGATGTGGGGTGTCACAGGCATTTTCTTCCTCGTTGTGGGAGCAGTTGTTTGGATTTTGGAGTGTCGGCCTAACGAGGATTTTTGAGGCCGCCCGATAAAACAATTTGTCACAATTTTATGGTAAGTTCTTCTATCCACATCTCCTAATGCAAAATTGAACTCTGTTAGCTGTGCTAATATAATTTTTTTTTTTGGGCTTTGCAGGTTTAGCTTTTCAACTCTGTTCTTCTCTCAGAATAAGTGAAATGCACAAAGAACATTACCTTTTGTTAAATTTACTTATATATCAATATAGGCGCAGTCAAGGTGGATAGAGCCGCGTTCTTCCCCTCTGCATTTAAATTTGAATAAAAGAATTCTTACTTATGAACTGTCTGACCTTATTCCTTGGTAACATTATGCAGAAGAAAAAACCGGCAGTACACTAGGTCGATTTGTGCTTATCATATGGCTATTTGTGGTTCTAATACTCAACTCAAGCTACATTGCTAGCCTGACATCTATCCTCACTGTCGAGCAGCTTTCTTCACCTGTTAAAGGGATTGAAAGTCTGGTAACCGGCAATGATCCCATTGGTTTCCAAAGCGGTTCATTCGCTGAAAACTACTTAACTGATGAGCTAAACATACACAAGTCAAGACTTGTGCCTCTTAACTCCTCAAAAGATTTTGAGAAGGCCTTGAAAGATGGTCCTAGTGCAGGCGGTGTTGCTGCTGTGATCGATGAGCGTGCATACATGGAGCTCTTCCTCTCCATTCGATGTGGATATAGTATCGCAGGTCACGAATTCACCAAAATGGGATGGGGTCTCGTAAGTATCATATCCTTTCATATCATTCACAAAAGTTCATGACATTTATTTTAATATAACCTTTTCGTAGCATATCTCTAGTTTGATATGTTACGTTGTCTTATATATTAATATTCGATAGTATGACAACATAATGTAGCACACTGGCTAAAACTTGTATATTCGTATAATAATAGTGTTGTCTTTCGTTTTAGGCCTTTCCAAGGGACTCACCTCTTGCAATTGACATGTCAACTGCGGTGTTGAAACTATCGGAGAAGGGAGATCTTCAAAAGATTCATGACAAATGGCCGAAGAAAAGTGCTTGCAGTGCAGAAGGAGCGAAGCAAGCCGTAGATCGTCTTTCGATGAGTAGCTTTTGGGGCCTCTTTCTACTGAGCGGCATAGCTTACTTTCTGTCTCTTGTTCTTCATGTTCTTCGCATGGTGCACCAGTACTACAGGCATTATGATTCTGACTGCGAGAGCTCACAAGCGAAAAGCTTTTGATCCTTCGTCTCGTTTGTAAATAAAAAGGAAGAGGAAGTGAAAAGCAGAACCAAGAGGAGGAGGACTGAGAAGGCTTCAAATAAAGTAGTGCATGATCAAGATAGTAGTTCCATTGATGGTTTGGATCAAAGTGTTTAAACAAATGAGAAGTCCCTCTTTTGCTAAGCCAAAAAGCCTAAACATTAGAAACTTAATTTAGTACTTTAATTAGTATAAAATTAAATCACTCGATGTAAGTTTAATTCAAACAAACACTTTTGTCATAGACAAATAGATAGTTATTATATTAGTGTTTATGGGAAGATGTTATGAGTTCAAATATCATATTCTACGATTGTTTATTAAAACAATCTATATTTTTTTTATCAAGATTTTTTTCATTAAAACTTAAAAATCTCTGATACAACTGCTTCTCAAACAATCAAATTTAAAGGCCTCCATGGCCAACAAAGGAAGACAATAATCCCAGAAATGTAGGTTAGCAACATAGAGACCCATATGAGCTAACTCCTATAGCATGAAATTTACTTCCTTGAAGATATTGCTTCCAACTGATATAGTGAATTTAGAAGCTAGGCATTTGATATCCTCGACAATAGGTTTAAGATGCCAAGGGAGCATCTAAACACCTTGCACCACCTGGATGACTAGCTTGGAATCCCCCTTCCACTATAGTTTCTTTACACCTTTGCGCTTGGCGAAAATAAGCCCTTCCTTAAAGCAATGACCTCCGTAGCTGATATGGAGGCACCATCGAGGTTCAACGCACCAGCTCCAACCGGTTGTCACTCAACATTTCTAAGAACAAAAGTAGTTGCCGTACTCTCCAAACTAATTGACCCATCGAAGTTTAACTTCACATAGCCTTGAGGAGGAGGATGCCAACTTATTGAAAAGAGCTATAACAAATTTACCTTTCTTAAAGGAATATTTATAGCTCCTCTCTAAATTATACATTGGTTTGCACTTTGGTCCATCAATTCATTATTAAAATTTTATACTTAAGATTTTTTTACTTAAGTGAATGAAAATACCACTAGACTAGTACTAAGTGACGAATTTCAATTTTTTATTAAAAAGGAAAATTGAAGAAACAAAACTTGGGACTATTACGCAAGTGCCAACCAAATTGAAAACCGTGAGAACACCTATGCCTAAATTGGCGCAAAAATTTAGAAACTATTTACCATTAGAATCCCTTAAAATATCACCTTCTTCAATAGAATTAAAATTAATTTTATTTATATGAAGAATTCTACAATATGTTTATGAAATATCGACAACGTCATTTATTCTTTATATAAACTTGGATTAGTAACACCACATGATGATTAGTGTTGTGGTAGGTAACATCAATAAACAGCATAAGCCAAATAAAGATGGGAGGAGGATTCTCTCCTCCTTTTTTTCCATACACTTCTATTCTCCCTCTGTTTGTGTAGTCACGGTTAAACCACGTCAACATTTTATATTAATTTTTTATAAAGATAATAAGACAAAAAAACGTGACTTAATCTTGATTACACAAACAAAAAAGAATGAAATTGTATGGGAAAAAAGGAGGGGAGAATCCACCTCCATGGATTTTAGTATCCACTACAGGTATGGACGTTACAAATGCATTATGCCTCTTATCGTCACAGCCCATGGCGGTCAGTATTGACCTTTGGTGGTGTGCATGGGTTGACTACTTGGCCACATTATTCACATGTCACGCTCTCGACCCTTCACAACTACTACGTTAATAAAAGTTAAATTACATTGATGATTATCTCTTTAGTATAGCAACTAAAAAAAGTAGTCCTTTAGAATTACGATTTTTAAATATTCTGTTTAATTTATAAGTGAGAAATCTTAGATTCGATCATCGCTAAAGATGAATTTGAACCACATTGTTGTTAGCTCATTGTGAGACTTAGCCTACTGCCTTCCATCTTAATGGAGATAATATCGTTTGCTAAAAGAAGAAACAACTAAAAAAGTATTAAGTATCGAAAATTCTTCAACTTTTTAGTGTCATTTCAAATTGGTCTCAACATTTTTAAACATTTCAAACTAGTACCCAACTATTAAAAATGTTAAGCCCCAGTTAAATTTTTGTTAAATTAACTAGGGCTTACTTTGTCTCTAAATTCAATAGAAGGTCATGGAAGCATGACCTCCACTAAGTAACAATAACCACCACGCCCATCAGGTCACCACCTCCAAACCCACATACAAGGCATAAAGAATCATCTCTACTGGGCGATGTGGGACCTTTCCACCCCCTAGGGGCCTGGCGTCTTCGTCGGCACACTTCTGGCCAAGGAGTGGCTCTGATACCAAATTGTCACATTCTAGTCCGCATAGCAAGATATTGTCCGCTTTGGCCTGGCCCGCATAGTTTTGTTCTTGGGTTCTTGGGCCTTCCCAGGAGGTCACCCATCCTGAGACTGCACTTACCCAAACTCGCTTAACTTCAGAGTTTTTATGGGATCCGAAGCTAGTGAGTTCCCAAAACGCGTCTTGCTATAGGGATGCGAACATGTACATATAAGGCATAGAAGATCCTCTCCCCTAGGCGATGTGGGACCATACAATCCACCCCCCTTAGGGGCCCGACGTCCTCGTCGGCACACTTCCGGCCAAGGAGGGGCTCTTATAACAAATTGTCACATCCTAGTTTGCATAGCAAGATATTTTCCGTTTTGGGCCCAACCTACACGGTTTTGTTCTTGGGTTCTTGGGCCTTCCCAGGAGGTCACCAATCTTGGGACCGTTTTCGCCCAAACTCGCTTAACTTCGGAGTTCTTATGGGATCCAAAGCCAGTGAGTTCCCAAAATGTGTCTTGCTACAGGAAGGTGGACATGTACATATAAGGCATAGATGATCCTCTCCCCTGGGCGATATGAGACCTTACAACCACCATCTTCATTAGCCACAAAGAAGAACTAGAAGCTAAACTAGTTGGTGGGTTTTGAATATAAAGTTGTGAGGGAAGTTCGATGGCTGAAGTTAAGCTTGGATGTGGCAGGGGCTTGTTGTTTCCTGATCTTCATTTTATTTTATTTGTGAATTTACATGTTATTTTTTCATCTTCATGTCTCTTTTTAAATTATTTATATTCTTATTTTAGTGACCAAATAAGCTAAAAATGTGACTTATTGTTGCCGTTTAATGAAAAAATTAACTGAGACTTAACAGAAGTGACATTTTCAATAAGTTGAGTACTTATTTGAAACATTTAAAATAGTTGAGACCAATTTGAGATGACATTAAAAGTTTGTAGAATTTTTAGTACTTAATCCTTTATAAAAAATATTAAATTTATAATTGTGATATGGTCGTTCATGAAATCTTAAGTGCAAGTAAGTTTTTTTTCTGCAGTAGGTTTGAAACTCATGTGAAGAGTCCAAAGGCTGAACGCGGTACAAATATTTAGACATGTGACGCAACAAGAAGTCCAAAAGCACAACGCGTTAGTTATGAACTCATGATTAGTTGAGACCTTAGACTTGGGAGTTTGCCTTGGTCATCCTTGGAATATATTGTATAGGAAGCCTTTTAACGGAAGAGAAATTTATTTATTTTTTAAATAAAAATAGGAATTAGTTATGGGATCCACGCCACATCGAATTTTAAAGATCCGAATCGTGTATTTTTCAAGTTGCACCTCATAGATCATCATTACAAAACATTAGCCAAATCAGAAATATTTAAGACATCTAATTGGGTTAAAAAAAATTAACGAAGACTTTATTATATAAGAAACAATGAAATTTTATCTTAATAATTAAATAGACAAATGATTTCGGATTGAATTGAACTTTTGCAATGATGATTTATGAATCAAGACTTAAAAAATATATAGTTTGAATCGTTGAAATTTGATGTAAAGTGGATCCTACACCTACTTCTCATTTTTTTTTTTGACAAAAATAAGGGACCTGGTATGTTGTGAAATAAGTGTGCGCGGAAAGGCGTGGGGTTATTGAAAAGATAGAAACTCATTTTCACCGAGGCTGACTTTTATATGACGAGTATATTGTAATTGTATGTGTAAAAGAATTTATAAATATTATTGTATGATTGACAAAACGTTACAGTAATTGAGTACTTATGTCATGAACGTTACTCCGCATTTTCCTCCCAATGGCTTGGTTGTCCTTGCGTGATTATTTTATGCAATCCATTATCATTAATCAATGTCATCTCTTCCAAAGTCTTCTCTTACCCCCCGACCTAGCTTAGTGGCTAGTAGCTCCTTCTCCACTTTCTCGATTATAGGACAAAAAAAATTTCGGTGATCAGTGAGAACTGTTAATGGAGAGCAAAATGACAAATCTTATTTTGTGCTTTTATTGTAATTAGATCTCTTAATTTTTTTATTTTTTTGTAATTATAGTGTGCAGTAATAATAACTTTACCTTTAAAAAAAGAAAAAAAAGAGTATCAATTACAAGTCATGATTATGTCACAAGACAATGATCTCATTATTTTTACAAATAATGTTTTACCGCAGTAACAAAAACTAATAATATCTATATTGTTGTAGGTATAATTTACTAAACTGTATAAAGGCCATAGAGAGTGAAGGGGTGCGGCACATAGAGAGGAGAAGAGAGAGATGTATAATTGTGAGGTGTGTTTTATTCACCCCATTGTGCCTCTATTTATAGTAACAGAAAGGGCAAACCCTTTCCCATAAGGATTACAATACTTAATAAGTAATCTACTCCTAATAGGAATATAAGATACATTCCTAATCTACTAAGATTTACACAATCACGTTCCTATTCTAAATAGGACTGCAACACTCCCCCTCGAGTGTGTAAATACTCAAGTAAATGGCGCATCAGGTCTTCAGTGATGAAGCAGGTATAGTTGATGAAGTCGTCAGCACAATGAGCGAATGCGAGTCTCAAATCAACGGAAGAATGCATAAAAAGTAAAACTCACAAAACCTCGCTATGGTAAAACCCAAGGTGGGGAAAAACCTATAGTCTAAGGAGAAAAGTGAGAAGTTGCATTAAGTCAAAACTATACGTCTTTTGGACGCAAGTAGAAGAGCTCACAAGGGTATGATCAACCTAGGATGGGTGCCTCGTTAAAACCTAGTTAGGTAGCAAAAACCCAGTGGGAAAAATGCTCCTAATCGTAGAGAAAAAGAGTACATTAAGATCAAGTGAGTATACTTTTGGATACTCCCCCTGAGTTTGACATAACTTCCAAATGAGAACTACAAGCATTGCATATGATAGTTAGGCATACCAATTCCTCGGACAAGCTTTTGGAAGGTTGCCTTCGGCAGTGACGTCGTGTAGAGGTCGGCAAGGTTGTCTGGGATCGGCTTGCATGACTTCAATCTCCTGATGCTTTGCTGATGTAGATGTAGACGCAATATGTCTTGGCGTTGACTTTGTTGATGTATCATGGCTTGGTCGAATTGATACATGCAGCATAATCTTCATGGATCGTTGTCGGGACTCAACGATGAATGAAAACATAGCAAGTACTACGAACATGCTCAACAAGAACTCCTAACCATGTCTCACTTGTGGCGTAGTGAAGTGAGGTGAGTCTTGGAACGATTCGAAGATTTCGTAACTAAGGTCATATCATGGACCTCCAAGATATTGCGATATCCCTAACGGTAAAGACATAATCATTTGGGGATTTTGCCTTGTGCGGGTTTGATAAGTAACCTGCGTCAGCATAACAACAAGGAAAACATCATTTTGAGGATCAAGGGGGTCGGATCCGCTAAGATGCGTTGGGATTTGCCCTCATAATACCTTTAGGGTACGTCTTTAATACCAATTCAGTGGTTGCGTGTAGGCGCGGTGCTGCATCTTTACCAAGATCAACAGCGAAGGAGATGTCCTGTCTAAATACAATGAGCTAAGTACAACAAAGCGCACAATTGAACTCAGATATGGAATTTCGGATTCCATAACCTCTTCAATGGTCTCATTTGTATATAACGTGTGGACGATCAAAGGTATACTTAAAGGTAACACATTCGAATTGTAGTTCGACTGGTAGACCAAGGTACCGTCAGAACAACGCTTTGAACTTCAGGTCAATGCATAAATGAGTTTTCCCAAGATCCTTCATCTCAAATTCCATCTTCAGGTGCGAGGCAGTTTTCTCAAGCTCTTCCAGAGTCTTAGTGAGATCCGTGTTAACAACATAAACTGTAACTCTGGAAATTTGGAATAAGACTTCATAGTTTAACACGCAAGGGCATAATTCATATCCCCGACTGATCAAACAATCACTTAAACGGGTATACCACATCCGTCGAATTTAAATGAACGCCTCAAAACAAGTTAAGAGGGTGTTCCGTGGTTTTGGAACTTTTTGAACCAATCCATGTAATTCTTCGGGAACTTACATGTCAATCTCCGTATTTATATCCCCATGGAGAAACCACTAACCACATTTCATAATGCTGCTATTAATCACAAGACGTTTGAGAGAAACCTTGCGCCGTAAGGCGTGCATCATATCGCATTATTTCAACCTTGCGCCGTAAGGCGTGCATCATATCGCATTATTTCATTCATCTCATAATGCTTCCTTTCCCACTTGTAACACAATAGGTTTACCTTGGGCAGTGTAGGAACGACAGGTTCAATACACACTTTGGTAAGGAATTTGACCTAGATTGTAATCTCAGTTGTCCAATCAGTTCTACGTTGTCACTTAATCAACGGAACACGGTTCGATATCGTCGCTTTTCATTTATGTCGGTAACTACCATATAAGTGAAAACATCATCGATGTTAATCTCATTTCAATTCCATTTTTCTCACCTAAACTAATATACTGGACCAAGAACTTCATGTCTCGGGAGTAATCCGGATTAATCTCATGAGATGGAAATGATTTGAGACAGCGATCAAGTTTAGATTCATAGTTGTGCCGTGTCTTCCTCTTCTAGGGAAGTGAATCCTAGGAACCGAATGATCTGTCGTGCTCCAGGCCAAGACAGATTGATTGGTTATCCGCCGCTGTACCAGATCGTCCAACAGGGGCATCCAAACCGTCTAATAGGGGTGACACACCCTCCAGGGATGTTGACTCGACGTCCGTTAAGTACGTCTATCCTTGCAGGCATATTTGCAGCTGGTATATGATCTCGTCACTTTTAGCTAGATCAGAGGAATGCGTCTGGAGCAACATTCTGAAATCTAAAATTCATCGCACTTGCTTATCACACTTGTGCGGTATGGGGATCAAGATGAGACATAGTGGGCTGTTGGAAGTATGCCCACAAAGCCACTCATTTGATGTAATAGCTTTTTGGAATACTTAATGTATTAAACTTTTATATGTTTAATAGAGGGTAAAGCTTATTGTTAATCACTGTTTATTGTATCTTGTGTTTAAGCAATAAGGGAATCCAAGGAATGTATTCGATCTAAGAGATAAGTGATCTAAGTAAGTTAGATTAATGAGACCTTTCTCTTATGTTCATTCCTAAAACGTTCCTAGCCATAGGGTTGCCAATTGGGCATTGACAATCCGCTAAGGTTAGTATGTGTTATGTCGACTCAAGCGTGGATATGACGAGTCTCAAGTCATTTAGTGTTGGACACTAAGACAAACACATAGGTGCTTGAAAGAGTACTCAAGTACACTGAACTACGATCAAACACAGAGTTCGAACATACATGTCATGTAAGAACTCGATGGTTACAATATGCAAAGTAGTCCTTTGACCTGAGGCATCATTGATGTCTAATGGTTAGGTCCTTGATCTTTGATCGTGTCAAATGGCATTCCTTTGGAGTGTCCACGGCATGGTTGGGGTCAAGCTATCTAGTCGTGTAGGCATATGAATGCACAACAAGGGATCTCTAACCTTCCATGGTGGAAGGAGAATACTCTAAGATATGATTCGAGAGTCTTTGGCCAAAGCATATGAATATGACTTAGGAAGTTTGTTCCAAATCTTATTCAAGCGAATCATATAGAGAAGTATCACATTGGATAGTAGACATGAAACAAACTATCACTTAAATAATGTGATTAAGAGTATTGCATTAGAGAATGACCGTATTGCATTGTAGTTGTAACTGGATAGGTTCTCCAACCACTTCTACTTAGCTTGGGTAACCATGAAATGCTGCTAGGTGTCACTCATGGTTTGTGGAAGCCCTAAAGATTGGCAAACACTAATCTTAAGGGAGAATTGAAATGTGGTTTCAATTCACAATCGATAGTTAAGAGTAACATCGCCCACTGCCTCGCTAATTGGAACCTAATGGATCGTACACCGAGTAAAGATGAAAGTGAAGTAATTAAATGAAATGGATAAGCAATTAAATGGTTAATTGATATATGGTCAAAGTTAATTAATTAGTTAATTAATTATACGAAACGTTCGTATTGGGCTTCTAAGTTAGTTTTGGGTTTCGAGGCCCAAAAGTGTTTTGGTCCACAAGGCCCATCATGTTTAAGTTGTATGACAACTAAAACAAAATGGGCAAGTAGCCCAATGACTTAGGGAGGCCGGCCAAGCAAGTGAGGGGTAGCAAACTTGTGTTATTTACAAGTTTGCCACTCACTAGAAATGAAGTATAAATTAAACTTTATAGCTTTATTTCATTTAGGGTTTTCTACTAGAAATTTGGGGAAACATCTTCTCTCTATTTTCTAAAATAGGCCGGCCACCTTAGGGAAGGAAATCTAGCAATTTCTTCTTCCCTAAGTCATCCATTTTATCTTCACATTTTATCTTTGGTGTAGAGACTTGGAGACATCAAGCTTTTGTTGTTTTGGAGAACAAATCCTCAAAGAAGCAAGGAGGTGACTTGAAGGCTCTCCACTTGGGTGAATCCCTTGTGTAATCAAGGATGAGCTTCAAGGGTAATGATTCTCTAAATCCTTTCTTCTCTTTAATGTTGTTAAAGAGTTATGGTTCACCATATACTAGGCTTTGAAAGTCATGGGTTTTATGAATTGTTTTTGGATGCATGCCTACTTTAATTTGTTAATAGTTTGCCTATGTATTCAAATGTTCTTTACATGTTCTTAGCTAGGACATAATTATTCCTTCAAGGGCAACGTCCACGCAACTTCGCGCCGTTCTACAGGAACGTTGACGTTCTTATCTCCCCCTAACGGCGGGAAGATTGTCTCATTAAAGTGACAACCCGCAAATGAGCGGTAAAGAGATCGCATGCAAGGGCTCGAAGAGAGCTAGTGTGAAGGAGAATCATGATCGACAAAAGATACACAGCCTTCTTTGAGGACCCATGGTGGTACGTTGCGGCGGCGCAACTTGGCACATGGAATGTTCACCCAAATGTGTAAATAAAAAAATCGTCAGGTTCGTACCCAGTAACTAACTGTAACGTCATATAGGTTGGGTGGCAATGGGCCTTAAGGTGGACCAACAAAACTGCGTACAAGATTGCATAGCCCTAGGCATAAAACCGAAAACTTGGTACTTTTACCAAAATTTGGGCGATCATTTAAATTGCGCTTGATGATCACTAGGCGAGGCTATTTAGGGTGAACATGAGAACTCAATATTCAATTAGAAACCCAAAACAACATGCAATACTTTATCGAAAACCGTTGATATAAACTCTCCGGCCTTATCCAGTCTCCAGGACCTTAAGGGATAAGTAGGGTGGTGAACCCATAATCGGCCAAGAGGTTTAGCAGTAATGTGTGTGGACAAACATGTGACTAGTTTGTCGATTCATCAATCAAAACCATAAGTCTTTATATGGTCTGCATTTTGATTGGATTAGTACACATATATTCCCTTGAATCCACTGTGGAAAAAAGGTGATTTCGTATCTTTGCGAGGAATGATATAGAAAATCAATTTTCCTAATGAGCAAGCTTGGCAAAGTGTGCTTGTAGGCACAAGATCCTTACTACGGGTAAGGAGATGCGTCGTAGCATCATTTTTCAACCTAAGTGTCCCAAATGGTCGTGCCAAAGCAAGTAAACTGCTCAATCACCCAGCTCTAGGCCGGCCACATGTGGCATGTCCCCAATTAGGAGACAACCCATTGGCCCCAAATCAAAGCTTCAGGCTCATTTTTGGAGGTGGTGCAAAGATATTTCACTCTATTTTCTTTAGTGGTTTCATTTATGATCATTATCATCTCGAATATCCTTAAAAACTCAACGTCATGGAGAATTTAAGGTCCCTTAAATGGTGATGTAGTACCATTCATACAACGAGGAGCGTGCCAATGCTCTTAATCAGGTTGGATAGACCTGAAGTCGTTGTTAGAGATGTGATTTAGGTGTAAAGTTAGTGTGCGTAGTACGCATTCGTCTAGACAACTAACTTCCCCACATTCATACCTAATCACGTGTTTAATTGAATCGGTCACATGTACTAAGAAACATGATTCAATTAACTCATATTCGAGGACAATATCAATAAGGTTATCCATAAGTAAAACATACACCAAACTTGAATCCAAGAACATGGAAAAATGTTCACAAAGTAAATGGTTTACTAAGGGGATTCGGCCAATAAGGCCATCCATGCCAAAATTATGCTCTTCCAACGGTGTTTGGTGGAGCAAAATTAATCTCACATATTGACTACGAGAATGGTACTCCTTAACACCATTGGTAGGGGCACGAACAGGTGTATAACCAATGATCTATTCCATCGAGACGAAAGTAGATTCTGCAGGGTTAAGGTTCGGAAATACTATCCCTTATTCTTGAAGTTTTAGGTCTTAGGTGCCAAGGATCACACTTCGGGCATGATGCCACACCTTGGCAGGCCCTGATTCTATCATATGATTGTGGTAGTAATTAGATCCAAGAATTTGGTAAACTTCCGCTTTCTACACTTGTTGCTTCAGGAGCGAGTTAGAAATAAGGAAGGACGAGAAAAGTATTCTCTAGTCAAAATTCAATTGGATTTATAAACTTTAGAATTGTACTCATTCATAGACGTAATCATGGTATGTTGTGGGCAATATATTTCATGATTAAACAGTCCGTAGAAGCGAGCCAAAGAGCCATGGAATCCTCGTTCGGGGGGTATTTCCACTTGTAATGCTTCGGGTATAAGTCTTCGAATGAAGATCATGGCGGATGCTTATTCAGCTATTCCATGCCATTGTTGGCTTCAATGGTTTCTCAGCTTCTTGATAGTCAAGTGGAGATTCATGTCTTGTACCTCACATAAAGTGGTTTCTATTTAGAAACGTCCAAATCAGGAAAATTAAACTTGTGACGGTTCGACAATCCATTGAATTGGAGGGACCAAGATTGTGATTGGTGCTATGGGGAGGAATCATCCATAAGCATCAAAGTTAGAACATTCGAGTTCTAAGACATGGTTTCATGAAAAACGTTGGGTTTTCATGGGTGTATTGTTTTATGAAAACGTCGGGTTTCAAAGGCACTACAATCGAAACTACAAGTTCGATTTATAACTAAGTGTAGTGGATTTTGAGGTTCTTCGGGAACTCAAGTGTGAGTGCTTCGGGACTACGAAAGTGAGTCAACGGTTCAAAGAAGAGAAATAAAATATTAAATTGTTAATGTCCAAAAGTAATCTTCAGGTCAATAATTTTGGATTCATTATCAGATTAATAGACTGCTGGTCACTTTTAATTAATTCAATAGATCGGGACCATTCGAGGTCGATCGTAGAGGCAAAAAAAATAATAACATTCGGGTTAAAATTATTTTAAAATGCCAAAAAAATAACATTGGGTCGAAAAAGGAATGCAGCCCAACACACTTTGGTTGGCTGCAATACACGGCCCTGCAAAAAAAATTGCCTGCCTTTGGGCTTGGGTTAGGCCGCACGGGGGGCAGCCCATGCAAGAAAGCAAGCTGTAATTGTAGCAGGAAGGGGGTTGAGACTTGGGCATGACCCAGCAAGCAGCACAAGCTTGCTACAGGCAGCCTAGTTGCGCGGGATCAGGCCCAGCAACATATGGGTTGCTGGTGATTGGACCATGGGTGCTAGGGGAGAGCCCAGCAAACGGCTGCAAGCCGTGCTTGTCGATGGTCTAGGGCTACATGCCCAAAATCAAACCGAACCCAGGCTAAAGAGGCCAAGTTGTCCTTGTTCGCTGCTAGCCCAACGGGCTGCAATCGTGGGCAGATGTCAAAACGACATCGTCCTTGCATCTTGCTTGACGCAGCTGGTCTTCAGGCCAGTGTGAAGGTCCACGGCGATGGTGCAACTGCTGTGCCGCACTGTTCCAATTTTTTTTTATAAGTTTTTCGACATCCTTAGGGTTTAGGAAACCCTAAATTGCTTCTAATTTATTTTCAATTCTTTGACTCACAAATTCCACATAGCATAATTGCGTAATGCATGAAACAAATATATATATAGACAAATATATGAACATATACAATATATATATTAGAAGGAAAATATAAACATAGGAGGTTTATGCATCATGGGGAATGTTTTCATGCTTCATGATCGTTTCAAATATCTTACTTTATTTTAAGCGTACCTGATTGGCAGAAAACAACGAAAGCCTTTGAATTTGTAGAGGATCATTCTTTGAAAGCCAAAATTGCGTCTCCAATGCGTTGTATCACGTTCAACACAGAAAAATTAAATTGAATCAATAGCATGTAGATTAATTCAAAATAATAATAAATTAATCTCAAAAAGGAACAATTAAAACGTAATACTCCCCTGATTGAAGAATAAACTCTCTTGTTAGCGTAGCGTCAAGAGCGTGCTGATAACTGTTGTCGGTATAATTTACTAAATTGTATAAAGGCCATAGAGAGTGAAGGGATGCGGCACATAGAGAGGAGAAGAGAGAGATGTGTAATTGTGAGGTGTGTTTTATACACCCCATTGTGCCTCTATTTATAGTAGTAGAAATGACAAACCCTTTCCCATAAGGATTATAATACTTAATAAGGAATCTACTCCTAATAGGAATATAAGATACATTCCTAATCTACTAGGATTTACACAATCACATTCCTATTCTAAATAGGACTGCAACATATATATCTTATTTCGAGTTCGATCTCCAACAATTTTCTTCTCCTTACTATTTAACTATTTAACTTATTAGCGAAATCATTTATAAGAATAAAAAGCAAAACTGACTTTCTTAACATAGTTACGAGAGGGGCCATTAATCAAGTCAAGTCAATTGGATAATGGTATAGACTAGTTGCCCATTCCCATGGGTGCTATTAACATGGATAATATTAAGAATATTAAATTTGTAAATAAAAAATGTAAATTAAATGATGCGTCACCAATAAAGATGAGCATATTTATCAACTGTTAAACAATAAACCAATCATCAACTTCCACATCATTTGGTTTCTAAAATTTTATCTACAAATTTAGTCTCATTATCATTATCATTGGTGACAGGATTTTTTGATTAAAAAAAATAAATAAAGAAATGTTAAGTAGACTCTCTTAAATTGAGACTCTCATAGACTTTTTGCCACCTCAATTTTTTGCACAATTTTTTTTTATAGGGTTGATATGAGAATTAACGTTTAATTGTGACGTGACAAAAATTCTATGGAGAGTTCCACTTTGAGTGTCTCCTTAGCATATTTGTAAAAAAAAAACTTTTAGAAACTTTTGTCTTTTGCTATATTTTCACTCGCTATTCTCAAGTGATGATGATGCTCTCCTCACCCTATTTATTATTATCGGATGACTTTAAATTTCGAAATCTATATAATAGATAGATACAAATCTCAAAATTTAAACTCATCTAATTATAATAACTAGAGTGGTAAGTATTACCATCACTTTAAGGTGATGAGAAAAACGCACCCATTTGTTGAGTTAGGTTGCTGTTTGTTGTTTAAGAATGCCAAGGTGGTACATATCATAATTTTTTATTGTTGTCGTCGAAATAAGCATTGTAGATTGAGCGTTACAATTTTCAAACTCAAATTCTAGCTATAATTTTTCAATATTGTACATTCGTGTTCGGTATCAGCTAAGTACATAGCAAAGTGCACATTCCCAAAACAAGATAATTTTTTGTTTGATCATGTCATAATTTTGTTTATTTGGTTCTGATACTTTTTCTTCAGCACCGTGTACAGTTTACACTCAAATTTCACACCAGCTATGTCCCCGCAGACTTCAAGCTGATTGGGTAGCTCTTGTTTTCCCGTGCTGTTTTAGTGCTTATATAATCCCTTGGTCATTCTGCACAACACACAGGCCATTTCTGGACTTAAAAATACGAATCTAATTTCATAATTGTTCTTCTCGTGGAGCTCATATGTACGCGTTTGGTTTGAGTGACGATAAATAATGTAAGCTTTAATCATCATTCGTTGCCCTTCAGATTGATCTTATTCATGTTTGATTTACTGTAATTTGGCTTTCTATACATGATCGTACAAACTACTCTAATATGCAGAGAGGGGGATTCGAACTTGTGTACAAGGAGAGAGCAAGCACACTGCCCTAGTCAACTAGCCTAATTCGTTGTTCCCTCTTTTGGAGCTTAAGCATGTCCTTTCGTAGTTTGAATATCAACATGAATCTAGCCTTGCTTGTGTTATTTATGGTTTTCTACAAAGGCTTTTCTTCTAGTGGACTCAGTATTACTAATGTCACTGCAAGACCTGATGTTGTGAACATTGGCGCGATTTTCACTTTTGATTCTGTCATAGGAAAAATCGCAAAACTCGCAATAACCCTTGCAGTTGAAGATGTCAATTCCAATCCAGAAATTCTCAATGGAACAAAGCTGACACTTAAAATGCAAAACACCAAATCCAGTGACTTTCTAGGCATCATTGAAGGTACATGCTTTTTTTAACTTTCCCATGTTTTTTCCCCTTTACACAAGTCATGCAATCAAACTGATCACTTCATTTCAAAAAAAAGAAAAAAAAGAAAAAAAAGAAAAAAAAAAGAAAAAGAAAAAGAAAAAGAAAAAAAAGAGCACTAAAACCTAAAAACGAAGTGGAGATCAGGTTTGACGATGACAACAAGTAGGAGATTAGGTTTGACGACATGTTGTATCCAAACGACACTTTCCTGCTTTTCTTACGTGTGCTTTTCTTATCATGAAATAAAATTATTAGATGATTTTTTTTGTTAAAATTTAAAGTTTTGAGACTCCTTTTGTTTGTTTTCTTTTTGAAGTTCCCTTGTTTTTCCCTTTTACGCAGGTCATTGAATCGAATTACTAAGTTTTCAGTTTTTTTATTTTTTTTTATTTTTTATTTTTTAATTTTAAATGAACACTACAACCTGAAAACAAATTGATTATCAAATATGCTCGAAGATTTTATTAATTTTTTGTGCTCCTTCACAGCTTTGCAGTTCATGGAGAACGACACGGTGGCCATAATTGGTCCCCAATACTCAGCAACAGCTCACGTAATCTCACACATCGCCGATGAGCTAAAAGTCCCCTTACTATCATTTGCAGCAACAGACCCCACTCTGTCTCCAAATCAGTTCCCGTTCTTTGTTCGAACAACGAGGAGTGACCTCTTTCAGATGGCTGCAGTAGCAGACCTTGTTGGCTACTATGAGTGGAGAGATGTCATAGCAATATATGTAAATGATGACTTCGGGCGGAATGCCATTGCTGCCTTGGGGGACAAGCTATCCGAAAAGCGCTGTAAAATTTCGTACAAGGTACCTCTGAGCCCCAAGACAACCAAAGATGAAATCAGGAAGGCACTGATTAGTGTGTCTTTAATGGAGTCTAGGATTGTGATCCTGCACATTTTTACTAGTTGGGGTTTGCAAGTGCTCACCGAAGCACAAAGCCAAATGATGATGTCGAGTCCATACGTGTGGATTGCTACTGATTGGTTTTCAACTATAATAGATTCAGATCCTTCCTTTGCAGCAACAGATGACATGCAAGGGGTTCTCACATTGAAAATGTACACACCAGAATCAGAACTCAAAAAGAAGTTTAAATTGCGGTGGAGCAACTTAACTGGCGCAAGGAGGGTGTATGGCTCTTCTTTTGGGTTAAATACGTATGGACTATATGCCTATGATTCTGTATGGCTTCTTGCTCATGCCCTTGACTCATTTTTTGCTCGTGGAGGAAATATTTCTTTTGCAAATGATTCAAATTTGCGCAAATTACGAGGAGGGAAGTTGAACCTTGACGCCTTGAACATGTTTAATGGTGGCAGCCAGCTGCTCCAAAGCATTTTCGAGGTTAATACAACTGGATTAACCGGGCAAATTAAGTTTAATCCAGATGGAAACTTGATTAATCCTGCATTTGAAGTGATCAATGTGATTGGCACAGGGACTAGGACTATTGGTTACTGGTCCAACTCTTCTGGCCTGTCACTTGATCCACCAGATAAGTCTCAAAGGAAGCTGCACTCTAATGGTTCCAGCACCGATACTCAACGATTATACAGCATCATCTGGCCCGGACAAACAACTCAGAAGCCTCGCGGGTGGGTTTTCCCTGACAATGGAAGAAAGCTCAGGATTGGAGTCCCCAATCGAGTTAGTTACCACGAGTTTGTAGGCTTAAGGGGCACTGATGAGTTCACTGGCTATTGCATTGAGGTCTTTCAAGCCGCCTTAAACGAGTTACCATATGGTGTCCCGTACAAGTTTGTACCTTTCGGGGATGGTAAAAAAAACCCTGAAAACAGTGAACTTCTGCATAGGATCCAAATTGGTGTAAGTTCAAAATTTATGTCACAAAACAAAATTATTTGACTTAATTTGCTTGAAATCAGTATGGTTATTAATTTTTTGGGTTTCAATCTTTGCGCAGGAGTTTGATGGTGTGGTGGGAGATATTACAATCACCACTAGCAGAACAAAGCTGGTGGATTTCACACAGCCATACATTGAGTCTGGTCTAGTTGTGGTTGCCCCAATTAGGAATACGAATTCTAATGCTTGGGCATTTTTGAGGCCTTTTACTCCAATGATGTGGGGTGTCACAGGCATTTTCTTCCTAATTGTGGGAGTAGTTGTTTGGATTTTGGAGCGTCGGACTAATGAGGATTTTCGAGGCCATCCGAGGAAACAATTTGTCACAATTATTTGGTAAGCGCTTTATTCTACTAATGCAAAATTGAACTCTTTTAGCTGTGCTAAAATAATTGTTGTTCTGTTTTTTGGGCTTTGCAGGTTTAGCTTTTCAACTCTGTTCTTCTCTCAGAGTAAGTGAAATGCACAAAGAACGTTATATTTTGTCAAATTTATTTATATATCAATATAGGCGCAGTCAAGGTAGATATAGAGTCGCGTTCTCCCCCTCTGCATTTAAATTTGAATAAAATAATTCTTACTTATGAACTGGCTGATCTTATTCCTTGGTAACATTATGCAGAAGAAAAAACCGGCAGCACACTTGGTCGATTTGTGCTTATCATATGGCTATTTGTGGTTCTAATACTCAACTCAAGCTACATTGCTAGCCTGACATCAATCCTCACTGTCGAGCAACTTTCTTCACCTGTTAAAGGGATTGAAAGTCTGGCAACCGGCAATGATCCCATTGGTTTCCTAAAGAATTCGTTCGCTGAAAGCTACTTAACTGATGAGCTAAACATACACAGGTCCAGACTTGTGTCTCTTAACTCCCCAGAAGAGTATGAGAAGGCCTTGAAAGATGGTCCTAGTGCAGGTGGTGTTGCTGCTGTGATTGATGAGCGTGCATATATGGAGCTCTTCCTCTCCGTTCGATGTGGATATAGTATTGTAGGTCAAGAATTCACCAAAATGGGCTGGGGTTTTGTACGTATCTCATATCCCTTCATATCATTCACAAAAGAACATAACATTTGTTTTAATAGAAACTTTTTGTAGCATATCTCTAGTTTGATATGTTATGTTGTCATATATTAATTTTAATTTTAATGCTATGTCAACAAATTACAGCCTGACAACATAACATAGTAGGCTGTCTAACAGTCGTCTAATAACAGTAAGTCTTTCGTTTTAGGCCTTTCCAAGGGACTCCCCTCTTGCAATTGACATGTCAACCGCGGTGTTGAAACTATCGGAGAGGGGAGATCTTCAAAAGATTCATGACAAATGGCTGATGAAGAGTGCCTGCAGCGCAGAAGGAGCAAAGCAAGCCGTAGACCGCCTTCCAATTAGAAGCTTTTGGGGCCTCTTTCTGCTGAGCGGCATATCTTGCTTTCTCGCTCTTGTTCTTCATGTTATTCGCATGGTGCGCCAGTACTACAGGTTTCATGATTCCGACTGCGAGAGCTCACAAGCAAGATGCCTGCGATCCTTCGTTTCCTTTGTAAATAAAAGGGAAGAGGAAGTGAAAAGAAGAACCAAGAGGAGGAGGACTGAGAAGGCTTCAAATACAGTAGTGCATGATCAAGATAGTAGTTCCGTTGATGGTTTGGATGGATCTGTTTAAACAAATGATGAGTCCATTCTTTTCTAGGATACTGCTATTCACACACTTATTTTTAGCTCCCACACATTTTTGTTAATTTTTTGCCGTTAATCTTCTTGAATTTATTTACCCAACGGCCGTAAATTTGGAGTGTGTGTGAGAAATAAAAATAAGTGTGTGGATAGCACTACCTTTTGCTAAGCCAAGAAGCCTAATCATTAGGAACTTAATTTAGTACCGTAATTAGTATTAAATTAAATCACTTGATGTAAGTTTAACTCAAATAAACACTTTTGTCATTGACAGATGTTGTATAACTGTTTGTGGGAAGATGTCACGAGTTCAAATCTCATAAACGACAACTTTTTGTTGAAAAGAGCTATAACAAAAAGCTTTACTTGTTTTTATTTTGGAATAATTATAGCTCGTCTCTAAATTATACCCTGGTGTGCAATTTGGTCCGTCAATTCATTATTAAATTTAGTACTCAAGACTTCTCACTTGAGTGAAGAGAAATACTAGTAGACCATAGTATGAAGTGATGAATTCCAAATTTTTACTAAAAGGGGACTGTAGACAAAATTTGGACTAGTACCACCCAAGATGAAAAGCCATTTAAAGATTCTCGGAGGACTTAAGTAGGAAATCAATTGACTAAAACTTAAGCTCATGAGATACATACTCCGGTTTCTCAAAAACAACTTGTAGTCAGCAAAATTCTTACCCCAAGTCGTCTAGAGATTTTAGAGTGGCGCACTTGATGAGTTTTGGAAATTTCGACGAAGATATTTAGAAGTGGTACATCCACATTGGTCTGAATTATAAATTGGTGTGCAAAGTTCTCTTGTTTAAAAAAGAATATTGAGCATATGCGCTAAATCATTTTGGTGAAAGCAGCCAACTCAACTCAGTGTCCAGTACGGACCACATGTTCCATATAATGTTTTTGAATGTCACCAGTTGTAGTATATATATTTCTACTGAATTTTTATATTCATCTTGTTGCCGTTTGCAATTGCTTTTCTAAAAATCACTTGTGTTTATATGAGTTTTATGTTAAAAGTTGTTGTTTTTTGTTTTTTTGTAAATATGTTGGATAAGCATGTGACATAAGAACCTTATTTACAGAGCGTTTTTAATTGTCAGAAAGTGATTTTAGTCATTCTAAAAACATTCACAAACAAGTTGGCTGAGAAAAAAACATAAACAAAAGGTAAGACAAATCAATTACATTTGTGTCGTTGTTATCACTTGGTGCAAAAATATCCTAAACGGAAACAAAAGTCCTGCGACAATTATACAGCTCCCAACTTTATAGTTTACAGGGTGAAAAAAAGGAGAACATCCACCACAACCACCATTTTGTTTGCCACTGAGAATTCCGAGATCGTCATCCTCATGTCATGGAGCAACATCTCATCAGGTTCAACAAAGTCTCTTGCTTTATACCTGGTAATGATTTCCGACCCACATTTAGAAGCATGCGAATTATATTCTCCAAACAATACACGAGAAACTTCAGAACTTTCTACTTACGCGTGACAATTTGTGCATAAAGTTCCAAACTTTATTAATCTTTTTGCATCTTGTATGTCCTTCATGTTCTTTAGATAGAAAGTTAGAAACCCAGTTGGCCAATTCTAGTAGTTCTTGGGGAGAGAACTCCGATGCAATGGAATGTCGCTGTGACGAAAATGAGTTTTCTTTGGTCCAGTTCTCTAGATTAAGTCGACGGATGCTGGGTTAGTTGTCTTTTCATCTAGAATCAACATTCTGAGGGCTTTTTTTTTTTTTCCTTCTTTAACTGTTTTGTCACCTTTTTAATTCCCTTCTACTTTTGAATTGAATGTTGCTAAAATATGCATCTTGTTGTTATATGGAATTAAAAGAACCCACCTACTTGAGAAAACATAGGTGCTCCTTATGAAATTATTTTGGAGATGTTTTGCATTAACAAGAGAGATTTTATGTGAGTCTGCTCTGATATGTGCAAAAGAAGTCCCTAAGTTGGTGGGAACCCAAATTTGTTCATGATTACTTATAATTGCACAAAATGAGGAGTCTCAAAGATGTAGCCCTAGCGATAGTTGTGATATGTCACTCCTAGGTATAAGAGCTAGAAGAGACTCATTAGAATTAGCTCTTTTTTTTTAATTTTTTTTTTCTAGAGAACGTTATGATGCACATTTTTTTCGAGTGTCACCAAGTTAGAATCGGTTTTCACATGAAACGATCTGCCCTGGCGCTGAGGTAGCAAGTAGGATAAGACATATATGTCTAAAATGCATTTGAGTGCAAGACTAGACATGTGCATGATTTCACGTACAAAACACACACTAGATATACGTATACGTCAACTTAAAGTGTGTTAGATGAGACCTAGCAAAGGTAGAATGTGGAGATTTTTCCGTTTGAAATCCATGTTAAAGCTTGTCAAGCCGGATGTGAAAAACTAGGTAGGCGCCTAGAGGATGTGTATGTCCAATGAACATGTGACACGCTCATTAAATTGAGAATACCCCATAGCATACATTTCATACTGTATGTGCTAGTTGTGGCTGACAGTGGGAGAGACGAATTGATCCTTGCTTTAAGTCATTGTGTGAGCCACTGGATCTATGTGATCCTGCCCTTATACCATATGAACTGGTGCCTATTGCTACTTTAGCACGTTTATCTAAGATGGTCAAGTTAGTTACTATCCCAAGAGACATGTCAAGGCAAGCAGTTAAATTAAGTTAGATTGATATGAGAGCTTAGGGAAGATAGTATGAAGACTACACTATATTATGTGATTCATTAGCTAGCCAACATCTGTTTGATGTTTATTGTCAAACATAAGACATGGATACATGATACTTGAAGAACATGACATTATTTTTTAAATCATAACAAGGGATCAAGGATGTCAAGTTTGGTGTATGACGAACTGTCTGGGGTATAAAGCGATGAACTCTTGTTAAGTTTGGTGATAGCTTAATGACAACGCTCCTGGATATATATGTTCATTCTTGCGAGGTTGCGCGTCCTATATCCTGTATGAGGAGGTAAACTATAATGGATGAGAATTAGATGAGCTAATTGAGATAATGCCAACATCCTTTGTGGGTGAGTGGGAGATGTAGGATTTATACACCCAATATAGGGTGTGTAATCGATATGAGGTATTTGTCCCACATTGACCATTTTCATTCTCTCTTCCCTCCTAGCGACTATATAAAAAGGGTTTTGGGGAAAAAGAGAATACACACCAAGAGAAACAATTCTCATAATTAGCTCTGATGCGATGATTATGCAAACACACAAATTAAACCCTCTTGTTGACAATTGTAGTATATATGCAAGTAGGGATCGTTCTAAACCGGGGATTATGAGGGATTGCTAATCTATATAAAATAAACTTAGAAACACTAAATAAAACTTTAAAAACACAAATCTAAAATCAAAACACTTAACTAGATTCAAATGATTCCAACTAAACTAGAATAACTCAAAATAAAACTAACAAATAAACTAAAACAGATTCTAGGGTTGTTTTAGGACGTGAATTGAATTTAAAAGATTCAAATTATGAAAATTAACCAACTCTAAACTAAATTAACTTAAAGAACTCAAAAGAAATCAAATAAAGTAGATTCAAATCAAAGAACATAAGTTGTAAAAGGGGGATTGGGTTTTGATGAGAATAACTTGAAAATAAACAAATTATAAACTAGACAAATTTAGACACAAAATATGGTTGTTTGAATGGATGATGGATTAGCTAGAGGGTTCTCCTCCACACATGATACACTTGTACATAAACCAATTTTTAGTTGTTCTTTCGATAACTTATGAAACTCAATACTCCGGGTTAACCGTGGTAGCACTTTTTTAACCTTCAAGTTCTTCTTAAGTTGATGAATTGAATGGGAAAGCGCATATAACAATTCAAAACATTCTTCAAAAGTTCCATACGTGAAAAGCACAATAGAGATACAATCAAAGATCATTAAGATTCATGAGAACTATAAGTATTGACGAGGCATTCGTAACTATGAAAAGCATGATACTCTTGCCAAGAATTCACTTAACACGATTGTGGATAGCAACCTTCACTACTCATGAATATAAGTTCATAACGATTAGGTGAAATTTCCTTATATTCTAGCATCAAACTTATGCATGAAAACTAAGAGTGCACTCTTAATTAACATACACAAATAAGTTATCAATCAAATAGTTAAGCGAATTGAAATCACAAATTATTAAAGCACAACCAAAAGTAATTAATTCATAATGCAAATGCAATCATGGCTTTGAATCCCCCTTAGCAAAAGGGGGGTTTAGTTCCTCATAATTGTAAAACAAAGGTAAATAAATTTATACATTGAAAATAAAAGAAAGAAAACACCTAAACGCTCCAACAATCCTCGTTGAGTGGCAAGCACGTCCAAGAACTTTCTTTCCCTTCCTTTGCTACGGCAGAAGGGGTGGTTGTGGGTTGAAGGTTTGGTTGTATGGAGGAATGGATAGGGGGGTGTATGGTGGTGTTTAGGATGGGTAGGTAAGGGTAAGGCTAGGATAGTTTAGGGAGTGTAGAATGGAAGTGTTGTGTGAATTGGTGTCTTTGGCCTTGATGGAGAAGCCTATTTATAGGCTTTGAGAATGAATCACTACCATCCATTTTCTTGGTGAGAATGAATCACCACCATCCATTTTTGTTGGTGAGAATGAATCACTACCATCCTACCATCCATTTTGTTGGTGAGAATGAATCACCACCATCCATTTTTGTTGGTGAGAATGAATCACTACCATCCATTTTTTATGCTCCCCATGCATGCAATCCATTTCACCCAAAAAATAGCTCCAAATTGCACCAAAATGCACTTCTTTGCTAACTTTGTTATTTAGAACCTACAAACACATGAAAATAGCTTAAAACATTCTAATAAGATGAAACTAATTAAGTAAATGCAAGGAAACAAACTAATAAAGTCACATAAATATGTTCCTATCAAACTCCCCCACACTTAGCTTTTGCTAGTCCTCTAGCAAAACAAAGAAACAAAAAGAAACAAAACACAATCTAAACCTTCCAACGTTACCTCAGGGATTTCCAATGCACATGTTAAAAATCATTACTTGCACAGATTTTGGTCATCAATATCCTTAAGCATACACTTAACCACAGTCACCATTTACAAGTTCTCTTTTAATCAATTAAAACATCATTTTGAATGTAATAACATGCCTTAGAGAATTCCCTCAATTCCTTACTAGATATGCACTCATTTTTCACTTTGATTTTTAAACTACACTCCTTACACTAGGTATATGTGAGAAGATTGATGTACACATGAATACTAAAACTCACATATGTTTAACAAAGAAAGCACTTTTCTGGAGTTATCAGTGAATATATGAATATGATCTCATGAAAGGAATGCTACTACTTAGATGCAAGAACTAGTGACACCATATGCTCATACCAATCCCAAACTCCACATATTGAACACATAACACTCAAGATAGAAGTGTAAGGGTTGTAATGGGGCTAAAGGTGTTTGGTTAACAAAGAACGGATATGGAACACAAAGGTTCTTAAAGACATAGTGAGCAAAGCAATGAAATCAACTTAGAATTCACTTTTGAATGCAAACTCAAATTTTGAACAAAAAGGGGAGAAGTCACACATTTTAGGGCCAGATTTGATGATTTGGACCCTTCCTTCAACATCAATACTTTCAAACTCATTCTTTTTTCTTTTCTTTTCTGTTTTTGTTTTCATATGTTTTTCACATTTTTTTAAAACCCAAAACGTACAAATGAGCTCAAAAACAACCATTTTCTCCCCCACACTTGTTTTCTTGCATAATGTAGATCAAAATGAATTCATTTTATGTTATGCTTACTAGCCTTTAAGAAGAAGGGCATGAAAAGTCCTAAACTAGGCTAGGTAAGGTTATTGTGGGTTAATAAAGAACATAGGCTAAACAAGGCTCAAACGGGGTTTAATCTACAAAATAGATAATAATGGAGGGCACGGCTATTTGGCTACGGTGGAGACTACACCACTTCATCTTGATATGTGTTATGCATTACAATGTCATGCTTTGAATGAAACAGATACAAGTTCTAGCATTTAGTTCTATCAAAATGCATTCTAAATAGCAACCAATCAAAGAATAATGAGATCATGCAACGACTTTAGGAAACAAGAACTCACAGATTATAACTCTCCAAAGAAAGTAAAGGCTCGAGTTTCACAAGGATGTAGTGTTATATGAGTTCCTTCCTTCAAGCATGTTATGAAAACTTATTTTATCCACTTTGTAATAAAATGTGAGTTCAGAAACAACAACTACAACTAAGCATAGGACAAGACATATCAAACTTTAATCCATGCTTGTAACTTTCTTTAACAGTTATGCAATTAAAAACCGAATCCTCATCATTGTGTTGGAAGGTACCTAAGACACAAATACACCAAAATGACTCTAAAACAACTCTTTTTGGTATTTTTCAAAACTTTTTCAAATTTTTATGTCATTTTCGTATGATTACCTCAAAACACAATAAAACACACCAAAACAACGTAAAAACACTTAGAAATAGTGAGAAACAACTTAGCTTCATGTGGTAGATGATCTTTGGTCGTGCTTGTTGATTTTCCACAGCTTTGATCTTGAACTGGATGGGACTTTCCACAGCTTTCGAAAAAGTATCTTTCCACAGGTTGATTCTTGAACTGGGTTGGGGAGCTTTTTACTTGCAAGTGATCCTCAGCTTAGTTGAGGATGAATCAGCACATTGTCTCCACATGCTTCAAGTAATCAGGTCTCCATGCAGGTGTGGCATCTTCTCGAGTTCTTGGATCAACTCAGACTCCTCCTGCATCTTCTATGAGATACTTTTACTTTTGAAGAAGTAACTCTCCATAGGTTTATTTTTGAATTGGGCTGGAGGGGCTCGAAGATGAGTACTCGAGAGCAAGACTAGGTAAGCAATCAGGATCTCTCTTTCTCCCAGTTCTTCAGATGAAGGTGAGGAGAAAGCATGATATGAGATACTTTTTCTTTTAACCTTTATGATATGAAATACTTTTGCTCTTGATGACTTGTTTGCAGAGGTACTCCAGGGGATGAGGAACACTGAGTAACTCGAGAGGTTTCTTTGGGAATACATTCTCAGAGATGAAGAAGTGTTGAGTAAGTTTGCCTTTGCTATGGAGGGCGAAGGTAGACACTTATAGGAATTTCTTCACAACCGGTACTATTCTCTTACTCTTGTCAGCAGCCGGTGGATGATTGAACAGTAAGGTTCACGCGCTTTCTGACAAAGTCATCCATTATTCCCGCAAAGCTAAGGGTGCATGTGATAAGTGACGACAAGTCTGGAAAAGTTGATCTTTTGAAATCCGGGGGTCAGCTCGTGGTTTCTGAGCAGGCCCGGCTTTTGAGAGAGGAGCGTCTCTTCGATTTGCGAGCAGGCGCCTATTTGATTTGCGAGCAGGTGCCTCTTTGATTTCTTTTTTTTTTATAGAGGCACTAATTTTGTTCCACATCACACTTGAATTACCTCCTGAAAAAACTCCCTTCTTGCACTTCTGAAATCTTAATCTGTCCGATCTCTTCTTTCTCAACACCTTCGAAAAATGTCTTGCCCCTCTGACCGTCGCCTTAACTTGAATGTCGGGGAAGATGATGACTTGTCTTCTCCAAACAACATTTGGCATCCGTCCTTCTTATCCCTCAATGGTCCTCTTACAGTTGGGGAGTCTATGATGAAGAATGATACAACTACTACGGTGTTGCTAGAAACCTTCTCACTCCAAGAGACAATAGGTTGCTTTCCAAGCGGTCCGACGAGCTTGCTGTTCAGGACTCTCTGGCGCTTAGCGTCCAGTGTGCAGGCTTAGTCTCAAACATGGGCTAACGACTTCTTGCACGATCTCGTCAGGTTGAGTCTTTGATGGCTGAGGTGGCTAGTCTTCAGCAAGAGGTTAGAGGACTCAGGCACGAGAATAAGGAGTTGCACATGCTCGCAACTAGTTACTCAACAAGTATGAAGAGGAAGCTTGACCAGCTGCAGGATTCTGAAGTGCGGATTCAGAGTGATCATCAAAGGTTTGTGGCGTTACTGCAGAGGCATCTTCTGCCTTCGTCATCTGGAGTTGCACCAAGTGTTGAGGCTTCGGAGGATCAAACTCTGGTGCTTCATCTTTCTGGAGCTCCGTCGACTGCTGAGGCACCACCTGACCAATGAATGCTATTAGTTTACACATTATTATAAAATATTTTTGCTTTTATTTTTATTTGATTTGATTTGATTTTTTATTTTTTTTTATTTTGTTTTTAATTTTTTTAGAGCTTTTCTACGAAGATCAATGTAAAAACTTTGTTTTACCTTTCCCCACACTTAAACTAAACATTGCCCTCAATGTTTTAAACATAGATTCACACAAACAACTAAAGAACTAAGCAAGGCAAGATAAATGCAGTAAAGAGAAGGGTTTAGGAATGCAAATCTGATTTGGTGAGCAATTCCAAAGTCTCCCTTCGTTGAAAGCTTGGGTTGCCTCCCAAGAAGCGCTTGCTTTAACGTCGTATAGCCGGACGAATCCTCCAATTAGGCTCTATTAGACCCCGCGGCATGGATGGGTATGTCCTCCACAATGTGCTCCACGAAATTGTCATAGTAGGGCTTCAAACGATGTCCGTTTACCTTGAATTCTTGTCCCGTCTTCAAACTTTGGATTTGAACTGCACCATGAGGAAAAATATCAGTAATAACAAATGGTCCAATCCATCTAGAACGTAACTTACCTGGGAATAATCGAAGACGGGAATTGAAAAGTAGAATTTTCTGCCCATTTGAAAACGTTTTGGTGCGAATCATCTTGTCATGAAAGGCTTTCGTCTTCTCCTTATAGATTCGAGCGTTCTCGTAAGCTTCATTCCTAATCTCCTCAAGCTCGTTCAATTGAAGCTTCCTATGAACTCCAGCGGCATCTATGTCTATATTGAAGGCCTTGACGGCCTAATGTGCTTTATGCTCTAGTTCAACGGGAAGATGGCATGGTTTCCCATAGATGAGTCGAAATGGGGACATGCCAATGGGTGTTTTGTAGGCCGTGCGATACGCCCACAGTGCATCATTCAAGCGCAAGCTCCAATCCTTCCTCATTGGCCCAACTGTCTTATGTAAAATTTGCTTGATCTCACGATTTAAAACTTTGGCTTGCCCACTCGTTTGAGGATGATAAGGTGTTGAAACCTTATGCTTAACGTTGTACTTATTGAGTAGTGCCTCGATGGTTCTATTGCAAAAGTGGGATCCCCTATCACTGATAAGTATTTGCGGTATGCCAAACCTTGCAAATATGTTAGTTCTAACAAAATCTGCGACAACTTTAGAATCATTAGTTCGGGTGGCTTTTTCTTCCGCCCATTTCGAGACATAATCAACCGCTAGTAAAATATAATTAAAATCATGAGATGAAGGAAAAGGACCCATGAAATCAATACCCCAAACATAAAAAATTTCGACAGTAAAGATAGGGGTCTGTGGCATTTGGTCCCTTGCACCTATATTGCCCATTCGTTGGCAATGATCACAAGTAACACAAAACGTCCTAGCATCCTTAAATATCGTAGGCCAATAAAATCCACATTCTAACACTTTAAGGGTTGTGCGTTGTGTGCCAAAGTGTCCTCCACATGCATAAGTGTGATAGAAACTTAAAATTGAGTTAAACTCCGAATTATGCACACACCTACGTATAATCTGATCTGGGCAATACTTCCACAAGTATGGGTCATCCCAAACATAAAACCTAGCATCTATTTAAAAAATTTCACGTTGGTTTTTGTTTAGGGTGCTTTGGACTTGCTTAGACACTAAAAAAATTAACCAAAGCAGCATACCATGGCTTACTTACCTCCATGGACATCAATTGCTCGTCCGGGAATGCTTCTGGGATGGGTAATTGCTCCTCGTTATGCACCAAACGACTTAGATGGTCAGCCACCGCGTTTTCACTGCCTTTCTTGTCCCGAATTTCGATGTCGAACTCTTGAAGCAGCAGCATCCATCGAATAAGCCTTGGCTTGGCCTCCTTTTTTGTGAGCAAATACTTCAACGCTGCATGATCAGTGTAAACAATCACTTTAGTACCAATTAAATATGAATGAAATTTATCTAAAGAAAAAACTACATCAAGAAGTTCTTTTTCCGTAGTGGAGTAGTTCAACTGGGCGTCATTCAAGGTCCTTGAGGCATAGTAGATGACGTGAGGCCTCTTGTCTTTTCTTTGTCCCAAAACAGCTCCAATTGCATAATCTGATGCATCCCACATTAGCTCGAAATGAAGGCTCTAATCTGGTGGTACAATGATGGAGGCCGAAGTAAGCATCTCCTTGGGGTGTTTAAAGGCCTTTTCGCATTCCTCGTCAAACTTAAAAGGTACATCCTTCTGTAGGAGACGGCAAAGGGGGGTAGAAATCTTCGAGGAGTCCTTGATGAATTGCCTATAGAATCCTACATGACCCAGAAAAGAACGAATCTCTCTCACCGAAGTGGGAGAGGGTAAGTAGCGCACAAGATATATTTTCGACTTATCAACCTCAATTCCCCTTTCCGAAATGATGTGACCTAAAACAATGCCTTGTTTAACCATAAAGTGGCATTTCTCCCAATTTAAAACAAGGTTCGTGTCCATGTATCGTTTTAAGATCAAACTGAGATTATTTAAGCAACCATCAAACGAATCACCAAAAACACTGAAATCATCCATAAAAACCTCAATAATTTTTTCAACAAAATCTGAAAATATATTTACCATGCATCGTTGAAAAGTTGCTGGAGCATTGCACAAACCAAATGGCATACGGCGATATGCAAAGGTGCCAAACGGACAAGTAAAAGTGGTATTTTCTTGGTCGTCCGGAGCTATGACAATGTGGTTATATCCCGAATATCCATCAAGAAAACAATAAAAGGAATGGCCGGCTAACCTTTCAAGCATTTGGTCAATGAATGGCAAGGGGAAGTGGTCTTTCCTCGTGGTGGCGTTAAGCTTTCTATAGTCGATGCACACTCTCCAATCTGTTTGGATTCGGGTAGGCACAAGTTCGTTGTCTGCATTCTTTACCACAGTGACTCTTGACTTCTTTGGAACGACTTGAATGGGTGAAACCCAACGGCTATCCGAAATTGGATAGATGACCCCACAATCAAGAAGCTTGATAATCTCATTTTTCACAACATCCATCATGGGAGGGTTGAGACGGCGTTGAGCCTCTCGAGTTGGTTTAGCCCCCTCCTCAAGATGTATGCAATGCATGCATGTGGTAGGGCTAATCCCCTTGATGTCGGATAGGGTCCATCTAATGGCAGTTTTATGATCCTTCAACACTCGAATAAGCTTTTCTTCCTCCAATGCCGTGAGTGATGATGAAACAATGACGGGCAATGTTTCTTTTTCTCCCAAAAAGACATACTTCAAATGGTTGGGCAATGGTTTAAGCTCTAGCGTAGGTGCCTGCACCACTGAAGGTAACATCTTGTTAGTAGAAACAGGAATTGACATTGGGATTGAAGACTTACCAACACAAGCTGGGGATGACTCAAGTGCAGCCACCATCTCCTCAATTTCTTCACTAAAACCCATGGCAAAAGCTTCCTCCATGTTGTTGCCGTGCCCTTGCACAATTTCTGGGGTTTGGGTTGTGCTTTTTATTCCTTGAACGATGGTTGTTTCAAGGGCATCTCGATCCAATGAGTCAAGAAATTCTTGCGCCAAAGATTCCAAAATATCAATAGAAAAACACGAATGATCATCAATAGGATATTTCATGGCTTCAGAAATATTAAAATCAATAACTTCCCCATCAAATTCCATTGACAATGTCCCTTTGAACACATCGATCTTTGTCCGGGCTGTTTTCATGAATGGTCGCCCAAGCAAGATTGGCAATGGTGTAGTATGGACTGATTCATCCATCTCTAGAACGTAGAAATCAGCTGGGAATACTAAATGATCCACCTGCACTAAAACATCTTCCAAAACTCCTTTTGGATATGCGTTAGAGCGATCGGCTAATTGAATGATTACACCATCTTTTTTTAGTTCCCCTAAGTTCATAGATGCATAGATTGAGTATGGCATTACATTAATTGATGCACCTAAGTCTAGCATGGCATGTTCGAATTTAGTATTGCCAATAACACAAGGAATTGTAAAACTACCCGGATCTTTGCATTTAGGGGGTAATTTCCTTTGTAAAACAGCGGAGACATTCTCACTTACCTGGGCAACCTCTTTGTTCGAAATCTTCCTCTTTGTTGTACATAGTTCCTTCAAAAACTTGGCGTACCTTGGAACTTGCTTAATTGCATCAAGGAGAGGGATATTGACTTGCACCTTTATAAATGTCTCAAGAATGTCCTTCTCAGCTTCCTCATTCTTCGATTGCATGAACCTGCGAGGGAAGGGCACAATTGGAGGAACGACGTTACAAATAATAGAATTTGGAACTCCCTTACCTGTGATGGACAACATGGATGGCTTAGGGGACTTAGGTGGCTGGGACAAGGTTTTGGATCCCTTTGCCATAGCCTTTGCTTCTTCCTCCTCTTCAATTTGCATCATTTCATCCTCCCTGTGACCTATTTTTGATGATGTAGGACCTGCCCCAACTTCCTTGCCACTTCTTAGCATGATGGCCTTGGCAGATTCGAAGCCACCATTTGGATTTGCAATGGTTGAACTTGGAAGCTTCCCTTGGTCTCTATATTGCCCTACAAACTCTGCAATCTGTCCAATTTGCTTCTCCAATTGATCTACCCTTTTGTCTTGGTTTTGCATGACCTTGGTTTGATTCTCTTGCCCCTGAGACAAATTGGTTAGCAATTTAAGAAGTGTATCATTATCGAGAGAATTACCTGAAGTGTTTTGGGTAGGTTGTTGTTGGACTTGATTTGAGGCGTACGGCTTGGTGTAGAACCCCAGAGGTTGCTGCCTAAAGCCCCCTTGTTGTTGGGGTTGTTGGGGCTCTCTCCATTTGAAGTATGGGTGGTCTCTCCAACCTGGATTGTACGTGTTTGAATATGGATCGTTTCGGGGCTGATTTTGACCTTGGAATCCAATGGCATTAGCGCTCTCCCATCCACCATTTTCAATCAATTGAGGACACTTTTCGGATGAGTGTCCTTGGATGGAACACACGCCACAAACAGTAGGTCCTTGCACTTTCATCCATTCGGCCATCTGTGACACAATGGAAGTAAGATTAGCTAATTGGGATTGAATGTCAGATAAAGAGCTTACCTCATGAACTTGTTGCCGTGGCATGTCCCTTTGGCCAATTCCTTCATATTGTTATGCATTCAACGCACGGTTTACAATGAGTGTCTTGGCTGCCATGGGTGTTTTGTCCACCAATGCACCTTTTGCCGAAGTATCTAGCATTTGCCTTTCGATCGGAAGAAGGCCTTCATATAAGTATTGAAGGAGAAGCTCTTCCTTCATTTGGTGCCGCAGACAAAAAGCAACAAGACTTTTAAAACGTTCATAGTATGCTGGAAAGGACTCACCTTGGCTTTGTTGTATGCCACTAATTTTCTTCCTCAAGAGAATGACTCTTGAAGTAGGGAAAAATTTCTCCAAGAACGCCCGCTTCATACTTTCCCAAGAAGTGACAGTTCCAGGGGCTAATTCGTACAACCAATCTTTAGCCTTTTCTATAAGAGAGAATGGAAAGGCTTTCATCTTCAAAATGTTTCCATCGACGTTGATTGAGGTCATGCTTGAACACACCACTTCGAACTCCTTCAAGTGCTTGTTTGGATCTTCCATGGACAGCCCATGAAATTTAGGGACGTGGTGCAGCAAGCTTGATTTCAATTCAAACTCGTCACTCTTGTCCTGGGTAGCCCTAGGGTATTAAATGCATAGGGGTGCGGTGTTGTCCAATCTCGAAGCTGAGAGCTCCTTGATTGTTCGGTTATCCACTGCCATGACTTGTGGTTGCTCAACTCCTTGAGCCTTGGGCTCCTTTTCCTTTTCTACTTCGTTTTCCTCAAGCTTAGGTTCAAGATTGGATGGTTAAGCTTCTTGCTGTTTCTTTTTCCTTCTCAAGGTTCGCTCAAAGTTGTTGTCAAAGTCAGAGATATACTTATGAACTGGATGAGAATTTCGAGTCATACACTAGTACCTATGAAACAAGAAGAACAAAGCAAAGTTAGTAACTAAATTAAAGCATACGAAAAAGAAATAAGGGATTAGCAAAGTTGCTAATCCCCGACAACGGCGCCAAAATTTGATGCGATGATTGTGCAAACACACAAATTAAACCCTCTTGTTGACAATTGTAGTATATATGCAAGTAGGGATCGTTCTAAACCGGGGATTAGGAGGGATTGCTAATCTATATAAAATAAACTTAGAAACACTAAATAAAACTTTAAAAACACAAATCTAAAATCAAAACACTTAACTAGATTCAAATGATTCCAACTAAACTAGAATAACTCAAAATAAAACTAACAAATAAACTAAAACAGATTCTAGGGTTGTTTTAGGACGTGAATTGAATTTAAAAGATTCAAATTATGAAAATTAACCAACTCTAAACTAAATTAACTTAAAGAACTCAAAAGAAATCAAATAAAGTAGATTCAAATCAAAGGACATAAATTGTAAAAGGGGATTGGGTTTTGATGAGAATAACTTTAAAATAAACAAATTATAAACTAGACAAATTTAGACACAAAATATGGTTGTTTGAATGGATGATGGATTAGCTAGAGGGTTCTCCTCCACACATGATACACTTGTACATAAACTAATTTTTAGTTGTTCTTTCGATAACTTATGAAACTCAAGTTCTCCTTAAGTTGATGAATTGAATGGGAAAGTGCATATAACAATTCAACACATTCTTCAAAAGTTCCATACGTGAAAAGCATAATAGAGATACAATGAAAGATCATTAAGATTCATAAGAACTATAAGTATTGACGAGGCATTCGTAACTATGAAAAGCATGATACTCTTGCCAAGAATTCACTTAACACGATTGTGGATAGCAACCTTCACTACTCATGAATATAAGTTCATAACGATTAGGTGAAATTTCCTTATATTCTAGCATCAAACTTATGCACGAAAACTAAGCGTGCACTCTTAATTAACATACACAAATAAGTTATCAATCAAATAGTTAAGCGAATTGAAATCACAAATTATTAAAGCACAACCAAAAGTAATTAATTCATAATGCAAATGTAATCATGGCTTTGAATCCCCCTTAGCAAAAGGGGGGTTTAGTTCCTCATAATTGTAAAACAAAGGTAAATAAATTTATACATTGAAAATAAAAGAAAGAAAACACCTAAACGCTCCAACAATCCTCGTTGAGTGGCAAGCACGTCCAAGAACTTTCTTTCCCTTCCTTTGCTACGGCAGAAGGGGTGGTTGTGGGTTGAAGGTTTGGTTGTATGGAGGAATGGATAGGGGGGTGTATGGTGGTGTTTAGGATGGGTAGGTAGGGGTAAGGCTAGGATAGTTTAGGGAGTGTAGAATGGAAGTGTTGTGTGAATTGGTGTCTTTGGCCTTGATGGAGAAGCCTATTTATAGGCTTTGAGAATGAATCACTACCATCCATTTTGTTGGTGAGAATGAATCACCACCATCCATTTTTGTTGGTGAGAATGAAACAGCAATCCAACAGGGCTAAATGCAACTGAATCCTCCCTTTTAGCGACGCCCTTGTTTGTTGTTTGTGCAACGTTTCGTAGGAACGAGACAGCTATCCAGAATTTGTTAATTCCGCAAGGTATGTCCTATATCGAATTCTTTATATTATTTGTATAAACTCCTAGCACATTCCACTAGCCATGTCAACCATGGCTCTCTCCAAGCTTTTCTTCCATAAAATGCACGCTTTGTTAATAACTTTCCACTAATTGTAAACACTACCAACTTCCCTTTGGTTGGTGTTGGAGTTTTCATTGAACTTATCAACGATTTTAACCCACAAAACCTTTTTATTTTGATTCATGCCAACGACACCATATGCACTAATACAAACCCATACCATGCATAAAGCAACATCTTCCTCATATGACCAATTACGACCTCTAATATGATCTTTTGCCATCTTGAAAAATTTTGAAATGGAAAGAAATGGTTTTGGAAGATGGTAGAAGGAAAAATTGGAAGAATTGTAGGAGAAAAGTGAGTTGTGTGTGGATGTTTGAACAAATACATAGGTAGTTATAGAGTTTTTTGGTGAATTTTGAGTTAAATATTTTTTTTAAAATTATTTTAGCTATTGGATGTAAATTTGGACTATTAGATCTTCCAATTTAAATGTGAGCCGTTGATAAAAAAAAAAGAGCCGTTAGGCTTAACTTTTATGGCCGACAAGTGGCCGACACACCTATGTGGGTGGGGTCGCCAGCCTACAGGCCTGGGCACGTTGTGTGAGTATGGCGCGTCCTTTTGAGACTTACTCCTAGGGTTGGAGTGAGTCTAAGTGAGATTTGTCACGGATCCCCACCAAAACTACCGTTCAACGTAGGAGTCCCTTACCAGCACATACATATACATGCGCTTGAAATTTGCAACCTGCCAAATATACAAACTCTGGTCATTTGTGTTTTGTTGCCCAACCAAAAGAAAAGACATTGTTTAAACTTCTAAAAAAACCTACTACTAGGCCACTATAGTATCTGACAAAAATTGGCCTTACAAATAGTATCAAATGAAATTATTTGACTTTTATTATTTTAAATTAAACACAAATAGTATCTAACGAAAACTGGCCGCACGATATACGATGGACGACTGAGATGTGGGGATCCCTAGGATCCTCACATAATGGATTCGGAGGGGATCTTTTTCCCAAAAGGAAAAGGTTCCCCTCCGAATCCATTATGTGGGGATTCTAGGGATTCCTATATCTCAACCGTTTATCGTACATCGTGCGGTCATAAATTATTTGACTTTTATTATTTTAAATTAAATAGAAATAGTATCTGACGAAAACTGGTCGCACAATATACGATGGAGGATCCTCACATAATGAAACCAGAGGATCATTTTCCTATATTTTGAACCACCTTGCAAGCTGTACAACAACGGGCTTTCAAAAACATACTACTAGGCCACTATATTGTGGATCACCCCGTAGGCTAACTTGCCTTGGTTTTTGGTAATTTTATTTTTTAAATTTATATTGGCATGTTTTCTATTTGACTCTAGTGGAATATGGTATACGGCAAATGAATTGAAATTTGAAATATTTTATAACCAAAAAGAGCTTCTTCACCATGGTAAAAAAAAATTGTAATTTAGTTATTTTATCTTTTATAATCTATCCAAACTAAAGTTGAGACTTAAGATCATTGTTTCCAAATTAAAAATATTAAAAATAAAAGGTTTTTTTTACTTAGTGGATAAAAAAAACTTTAATGAAAAGGATTTGTGTTAAGTTTATTTTAATAAAAAAATCATGCTATAACTTTATATAATGAAAAAGACTAAAATTTTAATGAAAAGTTCTTAAACTTTAACAAAAAAATAAAATAAAATAAAACTTAAATTTTAATGAAAAAGACATAATTTTAATATTAATTAAAAAAAACTGGCGCGCAAGACCTACGCGTTCTCACACAAACTATTTATGAAACTTACTACATTGTTTATGAAACTTAATAGTGCTACACTGTTTATGAAACTTAACGGTACTACACTGTTTATGAAACTTAACTGTACTACACTGTGTATATATGTATATTATTTCTTTTGCCTCAAGTATGTAGGTGTAAAATTTACATATATCACTTATATATATTATTTATTATAAACATGAATACACACCTACAAGAATATATTACCAGACGTGTGTTTGTGTTATCTTATTTTGTTAAAGGCCTAAAGATGGGTGTTACTATTGTTACAGTTAGCTAATTCATGCATAATACAATATGTATGTGTATTTTCATGTATTTTTTTCTTATTTAATTAATTATTTTTTTTTTGGTTTTTTGTGAGGAGGGGGGAGGGGGTTGGTTAGGGGGACGTGTGCAGGGAACACATGTCTATATTTTATGTACTTTTTTGTCCTTATCATTAAATAAAGTTAATTTTCTTTTAAAAAAAGAATAAAACATCACTCGCCCAACAATCATTCAATGGTCATACTTACCAACAACAATTATTGGATGCTACTGAAATATGATTATTTAATATAATGATATAATATGTGAAGTGGCTATAGGATGGCGGATTTAATGTATATGGTATTGAAATACGTTTATCTAATAGAACCGATTCAAGTCCTATAACATGTGAACTGACTATAAAATAGTGGATTTGTACATTAAGCTACAGTAGTGTATCACTAAATATACGGTCTTATATAACCATGAATGAAATAGTCATAAGACTTGATTGTGCTCCACTACTCAGAAAAAGAAGCCCTCTTTGTACTGGTTTGGCACTGAGGTGTTTTGGAAAAAAAGTTGCTTATTTTTTAATTTTTTATGTTTAAGGTGTTTGGTAAACTTAAAAAAAAAGGTCAATCTCAGTTTACTACCCTTATATTTTGTGGTTTTCAACATTTAGTACATCAAGTTTTTTCGTCCCAGAGTCATATCTAAAGTGCTAATTTTGGGACAGTCACATACATCCGTTAGTCAAACTATTAAGTATGTGGACAATGACTAGGCGCCATGTGTCATTAAGGAGTCCACGTGGAATATTAAAAAATAAAAAATAAAAACAATTAATAATTAATAATTAAAACAATTTATAATTTATAATTTAAAATTTTAAAAAAACCAAACCTAAACCTAAAAAACCAATCTGGGTTCATCTCTTTGTTTCTTCTTCCCCACTGAATCCAACAACCAACCCTTTTTTTCTGTTATCCCTCTCTGCTCTACCTTTGCTGCTTACTCGACGACCCCCTCCCTCCATTCTCTCCTCACTTAGCTCCAAGTACTTCTTCCTCCACGCCTTGATCAGCACCACCGTCACCCCCTCGCTCCAGCACCGCCATTGCCCCCTCGCTCCAGTAATCTTCCCTTCCTCCACCGCTGCTCTGTCCTTGTTGCTTCCTCGATGACGGGAGAGCTAAGGTTAGGCAAAGTCGATCCAATCCGACCGTTTTGCCTCTGCAATGCTGAAGATCGGCTTTTTCCAGACGCTAGTGACTTGATATCGTCGTCCTTTTCCATCGATAAAACTGCTATCCCGGGCCGATCTGGATTAAGAGCAAGGATTATGGTGGGTGCTACTGTGCACTGGAACGGAAGAGAGAAGAAAAAGGAGAGATGAGGTTGGGGTTTAGGTAGGGGACGAAGAGGTATGGGTTTAGGAGGAATGTATATAGTTTTGGTTTTAGTAAAAAAAACGTTAAGATTTTTCATGGTTTAGGGGGTATTTGGGGCTGAGATTTAATCTGGGTTTTGAAAGTTTTAGCTTGATTTTTGTAGGGTTGTTGATTTTTCTGGATTTTGGAGATGAAGATTGAGATGGGTTTAGGAGGAGGGGTTTGGGATGATGCAGTTTTAGAAGAGATAAGAGACGGAAGGGGTGCGGGTTGCTGAAAAGAGAAGGGATGGAAAGGGTGCGGGGGGATGAGGGAGGGAGAGGGTGAGAGGGGTTGAGGGAGGTAGAATAAAGTTTTTTTTTTGAACTTCTTCTCAAAAAAAAAAAAAAAAAAAAGAATTCCATGTGGACCCTTTAATGACACATGGTACCCACTTATTATCTACCTAGGCACTACGTCATCAGTTAATAGCAAACTTAATAGTTTGATTAACGGATGTATGAGAGACTGTCCCAAAATTAACACTTTAGGTATGACTCTGGGATGAAAAGAACTTGATGTACTAAATGTTGAAAACCACGAAACATGATGGTAGTAAATTGAGATTTACCTTAAAAGAAAAAGGTTATTTTGAAAGCTGTGGTGATTAACAGCAGAAATCACCTGAAAAACTGAAATTGGTAAATGTTGCTTTGAAAAACTAGCCCTTTTTTTTTCAAAGCATGCGAAACTACCGTGCATATTTAATGAAACTTTGTAAAGTTCAATAACACCCTGGTCATTTTTACAAAATGACAATCGTTGTCCCTCATCATGTGTAGTTTACTCTCCCAATCATCCATCTCCTTCCAAAACCTCCACACCATTACTGAATTCCTTTCTTTTCCTTCGCCCTCTTCCTTTCTTTTTCCAAAGACTTCTTCTTTTTCCCAAATTGGCCCAATTTGAGCAGCACCACGAGCAACCTTTGTCAATGAGGCTAAAACACCTCACCTCATCCCAGATCCAGTCTCAATCCTTACCACTAATAAGTTTCTCAGCCGTCCTCTGGGATTAGTCGATCTGAGCGGGAGGTTAGAGCATGTGCAGGTTCATCACTGTAGGTTCATGTGAGGGAGCAGAGAGAGGGTGGAGAAAAAGAGGAGAAAGGAAGGTTTATATCTACAAACCTATAAGAGAAAGGACGGAGAGAATGGAGAGGAGAGAGAAAGGTTAGTTTTTGCAACATTCAGAGGAGAGATGATGGAGAAAATGAGGAGGGGAGAGATGGGTGAGTCCATAGAATATATATTTTTTTTCTTTCTAACATCATACCATTTTTAGTCATTTAACACAATCCAAGCAGTTTTACCAAAAGTTTATCAAACATTGTTTTTTTTTTCTTTTTTTTTGGTTGTTAAAAGCACTTTTGGAATAAAAGTTTACTAAACACTCAACTACTTTATTTTACGGCTATTTATTCTCACAACACATCATAATCAATTTTTTTTAATTTTATATTAAAGCACAACAATACCAAACTAGCCTTTTGTCTTGCATCTTTCTATCTTTTCCTTTTTCATGGGAATAGGATCTACTTTGGATCTTAGTGTCTGGAGCCTCCTCATCAAGCAATCTAGGCTACTGATTGGTGTGCAAGTCAAGTCAGGGCCATCGGTTGTGTGTGCTAGGTCAGGAAAACGAATTAATAGAAACAATTAGATTTAATTTGTGCAACCCAGATTATTTAATGAGGAAGCTCCGAACACTAAGGTCTAGAGCGAATCCTCTTCCTTTTTCATTTGTAATACAAAGAATCATACACTTTAGTACAACCAAATTCCAAACAGAGCAGACAAAAATTAAGAATTTGCACCAAATATGAAACCAAAGACAACAACGTCAGTTCAAGTGAAAATTTTCAATTCAAGAAAAAAAGCATGGACATTATTGACTCATTATTGAGTCATTTTATTGCTTTATGGATCACTTCAATTTTCAATGAGAGAGAGGTGGGCATCGCAAGAAGCTGCCACACGAGAAAAAGGAGAACAAAACAAGGTTTATCACTAGTGGTGAGGAGGCAACATGGTCACAAGGGTGTGAAGATGTCAAAAAACAAACCTATTGGTGCGAAAATAAACTAACACACAAATTAAACCCTCTTTTTGACAATTGTAGTATATATGCAAGTAGGGATCGTTCTTAAACCGGGGATTAGGAGGGATTGCTAATCTATATAAAATGAATTTAGAAGCACTAAATAAAACTTTTAAAAACACAAATCTAAAATCAAAACATTTAACTAGATTCAAATGATTCCAAATAAACTAGAATAACTTAAAATAAAATTAATAAATAAACTAAAACAAAATCAAGAATGAATTTAAAAGATTCAAGCTATGAAAATTAACCAACTCTAAACTAAATTACTCAAAGAACTCAAAAGAAATCAAATAAGGTAAATTCAAGTCAAAAAACAAAAATTGAAAAAGGGGGATTTGATCTTGATGAGAATAACTTGAAAATAAACAAATTGAAAACTAGATAGATTTAAGCACAAAATATGGTTGTTTGAATGGATGATGGATTAGCTAGAGGGGTTTCCTCCACAAATGATACACTTGTATATAAACCAATTTTTAGTTGTTCTTTCGATAACTTATGAAACTCAACACTCCAAGTTAATTAGGTCCGCTTAAATTAACCTTCAGATTTCCCTAGAATCATTGAATTGGATGAATATGCATCGCAACCAAATCATTCCTAACAAGTTCTTTATATGAACATCATGATAAAGACACAAGTTAGAATCATTACGTTTGTTGGAAATCATAAGCATCGACAAGGCATTTGTAACTATGAAAAGCATGATACTCCTGCCAGGAATTCACTTAACACGATTGTGGATAGCAACCTTCACTACTCTTGAATATAAGTTCATAACGATTAGGTGAAATTCCCTTATATTCTAGCATCAAACTTATGCATGAAAACTAAGCGTGCACTCTTAATCAACATACATAAATAAGTTATCAATCAAATAGTTAAGCGAATTGAAATCACAAATTATTAAATCACAACCAAAAGTAATTAATTCATAATGCAAATGTAATCATGGCTTTGAATCCCCCCCTAGCAAAGAGGGGGGGTTTAGTTCCTCATAATCATAAAACAAAGGTAAATAGATTTATACATTGAACATAAAAGAAAGAAAGCACCTAAACGCTCCAACGATCCTCGTTGAGTGACAAGCACGTCCAAGCACTTTCCTTTCCTTCCTTTGATATGGCACAAGGAGTGGATGTGGTTTGAAGGTTTGGTTGTATGGAGGAGTGGATAGGGGGATGTATGGTGGTGTTTAGGATGGTTAAGGGGGGGGGTGGCACGGCTAGGATAGTTTATGGGCAGATTTTGTGGAGGAAAGAAAGGGTTTTGGCTAGGATAGTTTAGGGTGTGTGAAAATGGAATTGTTGTGTGAATTGGTGAGTCTAAGCCTTGCTAGAAGGCTTATTTATAGGTGCACAAAGGTAAGGAGCCACTCAAGTGATTTTAATAAACAAATAAAAAGCAAGAATTATTCATCAAAAACAGCTAGCAACACATGCTTCATTGCAGAAATTTCATGTGGAAACAACTTGCATTCATCCTCCTTGGTCCATGCCTTGGATTCCCCTTGGTCTTCTCATGATGAATCAGCTAGAACACTTGCAAACAGCTAGCACACTTGTATTTCATGATTAAACAAGCTAGCACACTTGCAAAACATAATCATTCTTCCAAGCCGTGGGTCATCCATGCCATGTGCTCTCTTGACCTTTCCTTACTAAAATGCCCATAACTTCTTCTAGAAAAATGATCTTAACAATCCGCAAAATGCTCCAGAAAATAGACATCTGTAGCTTTCCAAGCATATAAGGCTCATTCTCTAGTTCATTTTGGGCCGTTCGCAAATTGCTTCCAAAATGGGCTGATCCGCACAGGCAGTTTTGACCCATGTGCTCTCTTGACCTTCCCTTACTAAAATGCTCATAACTTCTTCTAGAAAAATGATCTTAACAATCCGTGAAATGATCCAGAAAATAGACATCTGTAGCTTTCCAAGCATATAAGGCTCATTCTCTAGTTCATTTTGGGCCGTTCGCAAATTGCTTCCAAAATGGGCTGATCTGCACAGGCAGTTTTGACGAATTTGTTACATAAAATCTCACTTGTGCTATTTTTCTTTTATTTGCTTGACAATTCATATAAAACACAAAATCAAAGTAAATAGCTCAAAAATATAAGGAACTAACTAAGAAAAGACGAGAGAATTTGATGTAAAATATATATAAATATGAGCTTATCAAATACCCCCACACTTAGCTTTTGCTAGTCCTCGAGCAAAACAAAGAAAACAAAAAGAAACAAAACACAATCTAAACCTTCCAACGTTACCTCAGGGATTTCTAATGCACATGTTAAAAATCATTACTTGCACAGATTTTGGTCATCAATATCCTTAAGCATACACTTAACCACAGTCACCATTTACTAGTTCTCTTTTAATCATTTAAAACATCATTTTGAATGTAATAACATGCTTTAGAGAATTCCCTCAATTCCTTACTAGATATGCACTCATTTTTCACTCAGATTTTCAAACTACATTCCCTACACTAGGTATATGTGAGAAGATTGATATACACATGAAAACTAAAACTCACATATTTTAACAAAGAAAGCTCTTTTCTGGAGTTATAAGTGAATATATGAATATGATCTCATGAAAGGAATGCTACTACTTAGATGCAAGAACTAGTGACACCATATGCTCATACCAATCCCAAACTCCACATATTGAACACATAACACTCAAGATAGAAGTGTACGGGTTGTAACGGGGCTAAGGGTGATAGGTTACAACGAACAGATATGGAAAACAAGGGTTCTTAAAAACATAGTGAGCAATAGCAATGAAATCAACTTAGAATTCACTTTTGAATGCAAACTCAAATTTGAACACAAGGGGGGATTCATGCAACACTTAGGGTCAAATTCAAACTTTTGGACCCTTTTCTTCAACAATCAACACTTTCAAACTCATTCTTTCTTCTTTTCTTTTTTTTTTTTTTTTTTTTTTTTTTTTTTTTTTTTTTTAAACGTACAAATGAGCTCAAAAATAACCATTCCCTCCCCCACACTTATTTTCTTGCATAATGTAACTCAAAAGGAATTAATTTTAAGTTATGCTCACTATATTTTAAGAACAAGGGGTGGACTGTCCTAAACTAGGATAGGTGAGGTTAATGTAGTTAACAACAAAACATAAGCCATAAGGGAAGTAAGGCTATTTGGCTATGGTGGCAACTACACAACTTCATCTTGATCGTGTGTTATGCAATTCAATATCATGCTTTGAATGAAACGGATATAAGTTCTAGCATTTAGTTCTATCATGATACGCATGCATTCTAAGTAGCAACCAAGCAAAGAATAATGAGATCATGCAACAACTTAAGAACACAAGAAATCACAGATTATAACTCTCCAAAAGAAGTAAAGGCTCAAGTCTCACAAGGATGTAGCGTTAGTTGAGTTTTTTCCTTCAAGCATGTTACAAAAACTGATTTTAACCACTTTATAATCAAATGTGAGTTCATAAACATCAACTACAACTAAGCATAAGCCAAGAACATATCAAACTTCAATCCATGCTTGTAACTTTCTTTAATAGTTATGCAATTCAAAACCAAATCCTCATCATTGTGTTGGAAGGTACCTACGACACAAACACACCAAAACAACTCAAAAACAACTCTTTTTGGTATTTTCCAAACTTATTTTCAAATTTTTATGAGTTTTTCGGATTTTTATGCCACAACACACTAAAATGCTTCAAAACACACTAAAAACACTTAAAAACAGTGAGAAACAACATTGGAAGTGATAGGTGAATAAAACCCACGAAAATTATGCAAAACAGATTGTTTACCCCCCCACACTTGAATCAAACATTGTCCTCAATGTTTTAAATAGAAACTCAAACCAAATTAAACAAACTAAACATAGAAGAATAGAAACAACAAATAGAAAGAGTTAGGAACGCAAATCTGGAATTGGAGTGATTCCTAGGTCTTCCTTTGTTGAATGCATGGGTTGCCTCCACGAAGCGCTTGCTTTAACGTCTTGCAGCCGGACGATGCCACAGTGATCAACCTTCATGGAAACCCACGGCATAGTGGGTTGTCTCCTCAACATCATGTTCTACAAAGCCCTCGTAGTAAGGCTTCAATCTGTGCCCATTCACTTTGAACTCTTTACCTGTTTTGAAGCTACGAACTTGGACTGCACCATGAGGAAAAACGTTAGTAATAACAAAGGGTCCAATCCAACGTGAACGTAACTTACCCGGAAATAGACGAAGACGAGAATCAAACAACAACACTTTCTGTCCAACACAGAAGGACTTGGTGCGAATCATCTTATCATGAAAGGCCTTCGTCTTTTCTTTGTAAATGCGAGCATTCTCGTAAGCTTCATTCCGTATCTCCTCAAGTTCATTCAATTGAAGCTTACGATGAAGTCCCGCGGCATCCACATCCATGTTGAACTTCCTCACGGCCCAATAAGCCTTGTGCTCCAACTCCACAGGTAAGTGACATGGCTTGCCAAAAACAAGCCGAAAGGGGGACATTCCTATGGGTGTTTTGTAGGCGGTCCTATAAGCCCACAATGCATCTTCTAGCCTTAAGCTCCAATCTTTTCTTGTTGGACCCACCGTCTTCTCAAGAATCTGTTTTATCTCCCGATTCGACACCTCGGCTTGCCCGCTTGTTTGAGGATGATAGGGTGTGGAAACCCTATGTGTAACGTTGTACTTCTTGAGCAAAGCCTCAATTGTACGATTACAGAAATGTGAACCTCCATCACTTATAAGGACTCGAGGCATCCCGAACCTAGCAAAAATGTTACACTTCACAAAATCTGCAACTACCTTGGAATCGTTAGTACGGGTGGCTTTTGCTTCCACCCATTTGGAAACATAATCCACTGCCAACAAGATATAGAGAAAACCATGTGATGAAGGAAAAGGACCCATAAAATCAATGCCCCACACATCAAATATTTCAACAGCAAGTATAGGGTTTTGTGGCATTTGATCCTTAGCACTTATATTACCCATTCGTTGACAACGATCACATGTAAGGCAAAACGTCCTAGCATCCCTAAAGATGGTTGGCCAATAAAACCCACATTCTAAGACTTTAAGGGCAGTGCGTTGGGTGCCAAAATGTCCCCCACAGGCATATGAATGACAAAATGTTAAAATAGATTGAAACTCAGATTCATTCACACAACGTCGGACAATCTGATCGGGACAAAATTTCCAAAGGTATGGGTCATCCCAAACATAAAACCTAGCATCCTTTCTAAGCTTATCACGTTGATTCCTATTAAGTGTGCTAGGGGTATGTTTAGACACCAAAAAGTTCACCAAATCTGCGTACCAAGGCTCACTTACCTGGATAGACATTATTTGTTCATCGGGGAAGGTTTCAGAAATTGGCATTGCTTCCTCATGCACCATTCGGCTTAGGTGGTCAGCCACCACATTCTCCACGCCCTTCTTATCCCGAATCTCAATGTCAAACTCTTGTAGAAGCAATATCCATCGAATTAGTCTAGGCTTGGCCTCCTTTTTCATGAGCAAATATTTGAGAGCTGCATGATCAGTAAAAATAAGAACTTTAGTACCCAGTAAGTAAGATCGAAACTTATCTAATGCAAAAACCACAGCAAGTAATTCTTTCTCAGTGGTTGAATAATTTAATTGAGCATCATTCAATGTCCTAGAAGCATAATAGATAACGTGGGGTTGCTTGTTCTTTCGCTGCCCCAAAACAGCACCAATGGCATAGTCCGAAGCATCACACATCAACTCGAATGGAAGGCTCCAATCTGGAGGTGTGATAATAGGAGCCGAAGTGAGGGCCTCCTTTAAGTGCTTGAATGCCGTGGAACATGCTTCATCAAACTCGAAAACCACCTCTTTTTGAAGCAATCGGCATAGTGGCTGTGCAATCTTGGAGAAATCCTTAATGAAACGCCTATAAAAACCTGCGTGACCAAGAAACGAACGAACCTCTCTAACCGAAGTTGGAGAGGGTAAGTGGCGAACAAGGTCTACCTTAGATTTATCCACTTCAATGCCTTTTTCAGAAATAATATGTCCTAGAACAATACCTTGCTTAACCATGAAGTGACATTTTTCCCAATTAAGCACAAGATTCGTTTCAACACAACGTTTCAAGATTAAGGTCAGATTATTCAAGCAATGATCAAATGAATTACCAAAAACACTAAAATCATCCATGAATATCTCAATAATCTTTTCCACATAATCAGAAAATATACTCACCATGCATCGTTGAAACGTCCCCGGAGCATTGCACAAACCAAATGGCATGCGTCTATATGCAAAAGTGCCAAAGGGGCACGTAAATGTTGTCTTCTCTTGGTCCTCCGGAGCTATCACAATTTGGTTATATCCGGAATATCCATCAAGAAAGCAATAAAATTCATAACCGGCTAACCTTTCCAACATTTGGTCGAGGAATGGTAATGGAAAGTGATCCTTCCTTGTCATGGCATTTAACTTCCTGTAATCAATACAAACACGCCAACCAGTCACAACACGAGTGGGTACAAGTTCTTGTTCTTCATTCTTTACCACTGTGACTCCGGACTTCTTTGGAACAACCTGCACAGGTGACACCCAACGACTATCAGAAATAGGATATATAACACCACAATCAAGCAATTTTATAACCTCTTTTTTTACTACTTCCAACATGGGTGGATTAAGGCGACGTTGAGCTTCACGAGATGGTTTGGCTTCCTCCTCCAAAAGGATACGATGCATGCACGTGGTGGGACTAATGCCTTTGATATCCGCCAATGTCCATCCAATGGCATATTTGTGCTCTTTTAACACCCTTATCAACTTGTCTTCTTCTTGGGTCGTGAGTAAGTTGGAGATGATGACGGGTAGCGTCTGATCTTGTCCCAAGAAAACATACTTCAAGTGACTAGGTAATGGCTTTAACTCAAGTGTAGGTGGCTGCACAATTGATGGAAGTAACTTGTTAGTCAAAACCGAATCTAAAAGTGAGAGTGGAGACTTACCAGAGTAGGAGGGTAATGACTCGAGGGCAGCGACCATTTCAAGTACTTCATCACAAGGGGGCACGACAATATGGTCAGATTGCATGCCGTGGGTTTCAAAGGCTCCCCCACACCTAATTCTTGCTCCTATGCCGTGCACTAGAGCTACCTCAAGTGCATCTTCGTTCATTTGATCCAATTGCACCTGTGCCAAAGAATCAACAATGTCAATAGCAAAACAAGAATGGTCCTCAAGTGGATATTTAATGGTTTCAGAAAGATTAAAATGAATAATGTCCCCATCAAACTCCATGGTTAATGTTCCTGTGAACACATCAATCTTTGTTCTTGCTGTTTTCATGAATGGACGGCCTAGCAAGATTGGCAATGATGGAGCATGGCTTGAATCCTCCATGTCTAAAACATAGAAATCTACAGGGAAGATAAGGTGATTGACCTGCACTAAAACATCCTCAAGGACTCCCTTGGGATAAGCGTTAGAATGATCGGCCAATTGAATTATAACGCCATCTTGTTTTAACTCACCAAGATTCATTGAAGCATAAATGGAATATGGCATTACATTGATAGAAGCACCTAAATCTAACATGCATTGTTCAAATCTAGTGTTTCCAATTATGCATGGGATAGTAAAACTCCCTGGATCCTTACACTTTGGAGGTAACTTTCGTTGCAAGACCGCAGATACATTTTCATTTACTTTCACAACTTCTTTGTTTGAAATTCTCTTCCTAGTTGTGCATAACTCTTTTAAAAACTTTGCATACCTGGGCACTTGCTTAATGGCATCAAGTAAAGGAATGTTTACTTGGACTTTTCGAAAGGTATCCAAAATGTCCTTGTCGCTTTCTTCCTTCTTTGATTGTGCAAATCTGCGAGGAAAAGGAACATTGGGCAGATTAGTGTTTGATATCACAACATTTGGGACAACATTACCTGAGGTGGACGGATTGGAATGCTTAGATGGCTGCGGCATGGTTGGTGCCATCCTTGCCGTGGGGTTAGATTGCTCTTCTTCTTCCTTGTTTAGGGCATGTTCATGTGCTTTGATTCCCATTTCTTTTCCACTTCTTAAAATGATGGCTTTTGCAGATTCAAAACCACCCTTTGGATTGATCACTGTATTGCTTGGTAACTTACCATTCTCACGAAATTGTCCCAAAAATTCGGCCATTTGGCCCATTTGCTTCTTAAGCTCATTAACCTCCTTTGCTTGATTATGCATTCCCTGTGCCATTGTGGTTAATAACTGATATGTTTTATCATCATTCATAGACATACCTGAGTTGGTTTGGGATGATTGTGCTTGAGGAGGCGGTTGTGGTGCCATTGGCCTTGGAAAGAAACCCGGGGGTTGTCGGAATCCACCTTGTTGGGCAGTTTGTTGTGTATCTCTCCATTTGAAATTGGGGTGATCACGCCATCCCGGATTGTATGTGTTCGAATATGGATCGTTTCGGGGCTGATTCTGATTTTGGAACCCAATGGCATTAGCGCTCTCCCATCCACCGTTTTCAATCAATTGAGGACACTTTTCAGAAGGGTGTCCTTGGATGGAACACACGCCACAAACACTAGGTCCTTGCACTTTCATCCCCTCGGCCATCTGTGACACAATGGAAGTGAGATTAGCTAATTGGGATTGAATATCAGATGAAGAGCTTACCTCATGCACTTGTTGCCGTGGCATGTCCCTTTGGCCAATTCCTTCATATTGTTGTGCATTCAATGCACGGTTTGCAATTAGTATCTTGGCTGCCATGGGTGTTTTGTCCACCAACGCACCTCCCGCCGAAGCATCAAGCATTTGCCTTTCGAGTGGAAGAAGGCCTTCATAGAAGTATTGAAGGAGAAGCTCTTCCTTCATTTGGTGCTGCGGACAAGAAGCAACAAGACTTTTAAAACGTTCATAATAAGTTGGAAAGGACTCACCTTGGTTTTGTTGGATTCCACTAATCTTCTTCCTCAGGAGAATGACTCTTGAAGTGGGGAAAAACTTTTCTAAGAATGCCCTCTTCATGCTCTCCCAAGAGGTGACAGTTCCAGGGGCTAATTCGTACAACCAATCCTTAGCTTTCTCTAGAAGAGAGAATGGAAAGGCTTTCATCTTCAAAATGTTTCCATCGACATTGATTGGGGTCATGCTTGAACACACCACTTCGAACTCCTTCAAGTGCTTATTGGGGTCCTCCATTGATAACCCATGGAACTTGGGTATGTGATGTAGCAAACTAGACTTCAACACAAATTCATCGGTCTTCTCAGGGGCTGCCCTAGGGTATTGGATGCATAGGGGTGCGGTGTTGTCCAATCCCGAAGCTGAGAGCTCCTTGATTGTTCGGTTATCTGCCGCCATGATTTGTGGTTGCTCAACTCCTTGAGCCTTGGGCTCCTTTTCCTCTTCTACTTTGTTTTCCTCAAGCTCAGGTTCAAGATTGGATGGTTGAGCTTCTTGTTGTTTCTTTGTCCTTCTCAAAGTTCGCTCAAAGTCATTGTCAAAGTCAGAGATATGCTTTTGAATCGGATGAGAACTTCGAGTCATACACTAGTACCTAAGAAGCAAGAAGAATAAAGCAAAGTTACTATCTAAATTAAAACATTAAAAATAAAAAAAATAAAAAAGAAATAAGGGATTAGCAAAGTTACTCCTGCCAGGAATTCACTTAACACGATTGTGGATAGCAACCTTCACTACTCTTGAATATAAGTTCATAACGATTAGGTGAAATTCCCTTATATTCTAGCATCAAACTTATGCATGAAAACTAAGCGTGCACTCTTAATCAACATACATAAATAAGTTATCAATCAAATAGTTAAGCGAATTGAAATCACAAATTATTAAATCACAACCAAAAGTAATTAATTCATAATGCAAATGTAATCATGGCTTTGAATCCCCCCCTAGCAAAGAGGGGGGGTTTAGTTCCTCATAATCATAAAACAAAGGTAAATAGATTTATACATTGAACATAAAAGAAAGAAAGCACCTAAACGCTCCAACGATCCTCGTTGAGTGACAAGCACGTCCAAGCACTTTCCTTTCCTTCCTTTGATATGGCACAAGGAGTGGATGTGGTTTGAAGGTTTGGTTGTATGGAGGAGTGGATAGGGGGATGTATGGTGGTGTTTAGGATGGTTAAGGGGGGGGGTGGCACGGCTAGGATAGTTTATGGGCAGATTTTGTGGAGGAAAGAAAGGGTTTTGGCTAGGATAGTTTAGGGTGTGTGAAAATGGAATTGTTGTGTGAATTGGTGAGTCTAAGCCTTGCTAGAAGGCTTATTTATAGGTGCACAAAGGTAAGGAGCCACTCAAGTGATTTTAATAAACAAATAAAAAGCAAGAATTATTCATCAAAAACAGCTAGCAACACATGCTTCATTGCAGAAATTTCATGTGGAAACAACTTGCATTCATCCTCCTTGGTCCATGCCTTGGATTCCCCTTGGTCTTCTCATGATGAATCAGCTAGAACACTTGCAAACAGCTAGCACACTTGTATTTCATGATTAAACAAGCTAGCACACTTGCAAAACATAATCATTCTTCCAAGCCGTGGGTCATCCATGCCATGTGCTCTCTTGACCTTTCCTTACTAAAATGCCCATAACTTCTTCTAGAAAAATGATCTTAACAATCCGCAAAATGCTCCAGAAAATAGACATCTGTAGCTTTCCAAGCATATAAGGCTCATTCTCTAGTTCATTTTGGGCCGTTCGCAAATTGCTTCCAAAATGGGCTGATCCGCACAGGCAGTTTTGACCCATGTGCTCTCTTGACCTTCCCTTACTAAAATGCTCATAACTTCTTCTAGAAAAATGATCTTAACAATCCGTGAAATGATCCAGAAAATAGACATCTGTAGCTTTCCAAGCATATAAGGCTCATTCTCTAGTTCATTTTGGGCCGTTCGCAAATTGCTTCCAAAATGGGCTGATCTGCACAGGCAGTTTTGACGAATTTGTTACATAAAATCTCACTTGTGCTATTTTTCTTTTATTTGCTTGACAATTCATATAAAACACAAAATCAAAGTAAATAGCTCAAAAATATAAGGAACTAACTAAGAAAAGACGAGAGAATTTGATGTAAAATATATATAAATATGAGCTTATCACCTATCATGGTGTGCTACGCGCTAAAAGAAAAGTCAAATATTTGAAGTAAATGAATAATCTTAGATCACGCTAAAAGAAAGCTCTCATAAACCAATTAAAACAGTTGAATTCATATAATAAAATTAGTCTCTATAGAATTTACAAAAAGAATAGAGAAAATAATATTTAATAAAAAATTGATTGAATCACATTATTACGAGCCCATTGTTGGGCTCACCCCTTCCCCCTTAGTGTAGATAATATCTGTAAACACGAAAAATTCCCGAAGACATAAGAACACGTGTACAAAATATATTTGTATTTGATAAATTTTGGGTTACAATCTCTTTTTTAATTTATCCTCTGATTCTATCTTCGTAAGATATGGATTTGTTGATGGGCTGTTGATCCAAAAGGCCGTTGGGCTTGATCCTTGGATGAACAGTGATGTGGATTTGTTGATGTTGTGTTGATTCGAAGGGGCTGTTTGGAGCTTGATTCTTGGGATGAACAGTGATGATCTTCAGAGATTTGATGATGAACGTTGATGTTGTGTTGATCCGAAGGGTTGTTGGGGCTTGATTCTTGGGATGAAAGAGGATGATCTTCAATGATTTGATGAAGAATGTTGATGTCGTGTTGATCCGAAGGGCCTTTGGTGGCTTGATCTTAGGATGGATGAGCATTAGGGGCCGTTGGGGCTTGATCCTTGGATGAACAGTGATGTGGATTTGTTGATGTTGTGTTGATCCGAAGGGGCTGTTTGGAGCTTGATTCTTGGGATGAACAGTGATGATCTTCAGAGATTTGATGATCTTCAGAGATTTGATGATGAATCACTACCATTCATTTTGTTGGTTTGGATGAATCACTACCATCCATTTTTGTTGGTGAGAATGAATCACTACCATCCATTTTGTTGGTGAGAATGAATCACCACCATCTATTTTTGTTGGTGAGAATGAATCACTACCATTCATTTTTGTTGGTGATAATGAATCACTACCATCCATTTTTTTGTTGGTGAAGTAAGTGGATGATGTAGATGAAATGAATGGAGGTTGTAATTTTGATGCTTTGATCAACATTTATTTCACCAAAATTTTGATGTTTACAGTTGTAGTCTTTAATGCATTGATCAACATTTATTTCACCGAAAATTCGATGTCTACAAATGCCCCCACTTCAGGGCGTGTCGTATACATGTGCTTGTCACGTGTAGAAGATGCGTTTTGAAGTCCCTTAGTGAAGATGCCGATTCAAGAGCCGTAGAGGCTTGTTCTCGAATTGGTTTGGAAGTTTTTTCAGCTTTGCTGGGGACGAATCGGCACGTGTATTTGTTGTGCTTGTTGACTTTCCACAGACTTCATCTTGAACTGGATTTGATTCAAGGGTCTTGGACACTTGATCTTGAATCGGGCTTGTGATTTCTTCAAGGGCCGTTGGTGGCTTGATCTTGAAGGTTGTTTCAAGGGTGTTGGACACTTGATCCTGAATCGGATTTGTGATTTCTCCAAGGGCCGTTGGGGCTTGATCTTGAATCGGGCTTTTGATTTCTCCAAGGGCCCGTTGAGGCTTGATCTTGAAGGTTGTCGGACCATGAGCAGCTTCATATGGCAAGCGATCTTCGCCCTTCGGTTTAGTTGAGGATGAATTAACATATGCAGTTGTACGGCCCATGCTGCATTATTTTCTGCTTTGTTTCTTTTGCATGGCAGGCAGGCATGAGGTAGAGGTATTGGTCTGTTTCTCTGTTCAATCTTTCCAAGTGCCGACTGATCGCCCTATTTCTCCTTGTCCCGTAGGCAAGAGCAAGGGTAAAGGAAAAACATGCCATGAGATATCTTTGCCTTCGACTCTGCTGATATGAGATACTTTTGCTTTTGAAGAAGTATCTTTCCACAGGTTTATTCTTGAACTGGGCTAGAGGGTTTTCTTCTGCTAGACTTGCCAAAAGTCTGAGCTTACCCATTTATCTGGAGTTGAAGTTGATTCAAGGGTGGTGAACACTTGATCTTGAATCGGACTTGTGATTCCTTCAAGGGCCGTTGGTGGCTTGATCTTGAAGGTTGTCGGACCATGAGTGGCTTCATATGGCAAGCGATCTTCACGAGCTGACTCAAGAATCTGAGTGTCATAACAAGTCTATCAAATCCAGAGTACGTCATATCTTGATGATATGAAATACTTTTGCTTTTGAAGAAGCAGCGGACGGCCCAGCACATGCTTTGTTGTGCTTGTCTCTACATGCTTCAATGTATCATTTTCCTTGCTTTGTCTGTACCCCTTGCAGAAGCAGCATTTTCCTTGGTTTTTTCCCTCGCATGTGGCATGTTCTCTTGCAGTTTTTTGCTATGCAGGAGTGGAATGCAAATGCTAGGTAAGCAATCAGGTAAGGTTTTCGGGCAGTCAGTTCCAGATCGGAAGTTTGATCTCAGGTTCTGACTGATTGTTCTCTTTCTTCTTGCCCTGCATGTGAGAACAAGGACAAAGACAAGGACAGGGAGAGAGCATGATATGAAATACTCTTGCTTTTGACCCTGATGATATGGGATACTCTTGCTTTGGTGTGGCTTGTTTTTGCAGAGGCATTCCAGAGGATGAAGAATACTGGGTATTTTGAGAGGCTTTGTTGGAAATGCATTCTCGAAGATAGGGAAGAGTTTGGCATATTTTTTTTTTCAGGTCTGTCTTACCGTAGAGGATGAGAGTCGACCTATATAGGGATTTCCTAATAGCCGGTAATGATACTGTTCGTTTACCCTTGTCAGCGACAGTGGGTAATTTTGATTAAAACAGTAAGATTCACGCGTTTTTTGACCCGTCCGTGACTTCTGCAAAGCTGAGACAACACGTGAAGGGTGGCGACAAACCTTGGTCTTTGAACGAGCAGCTTTTGAAATTTGGAAGATAGTGCCGAGCCTTTTTTTATTTTGGCCTGTGACTCCCTCAGAGCTGAGATCGCATGTGGAGAGTGTCAGTAAGCTTTGATTCAGGGACTTTGTCTTTTGAAAAAGTTGGCGCCTCTTCGATCTTCGGATAAGCAACCCTTCGATCTTTGAACAAGCAGCCCAGCTTTTGAGGTTTGGAGGATGGTGACAAGCCCCCTCTGATTATTTTCGCGACTTCGGCAAAGCTGAGATCATGGGTGAACAGTGCTGACAACTTGATCCAGAAAATCCGGCTTTCGAAAAAGTGGCGTCCCTTTGATTTCTGAACGAGTGCCTCTTCGATTTCTGGGCAGGCGGCTTTTTGATTTCTGAGCAGGCGGCCTTGTTGCTTCTTTTTTTTTATAGAGGCATCGATTGCTTTCCAAAGCACGCTTGAGAATTGCTACTTGCAGAAGTTCCCTTCTTGTACTTGATTTGTCCGACCTTTCCTTTTCTTCAAAACTTTCAGAAAATGTTTTGCCCATCTGACCGTCGCCTTGATTTGAATGCCGGGGAAAAGGCTGTTATGTCTTCTCCGGACAATATATGGCATCCATCCTTTTTATCCTCGAACAGTCATCTTACGGTTGGGGATTCGGTGATGAAGAACGACATAACAGCTGCAGTGGTGGCTAGAAATCTTATCATCCCTAGGGACAACATGGTGCTTTCCAAGCGGTCCGATGAGTTGGCTGTCCAGGACTCCTTGGCCTTTAGCATCCAGTGTGCGGGCTCTGTGTCGAACATGGGCCAACGCCTTCTTGCTCGTACTCACCAGGTTGAATCCTTGATGGCTAAGGTGGCGAGCCTTAAGCAGGAGATCAGAGGGCTTAAGCATGAAAATAGGGAATTGCACATGCTTGCCAACAGCTACTCGACGAATATGAAGAAGAAGCTTGACCAACTGCAGGAATCCGATAGTCGGATTCAAAGTGATCATCAGATGTTTATGGCTTTGTTCCAGAGACATCTTTTATCGTCATCGTCTGGAGCTTCACCAAGTGTTAAGGCTCTGGATAATCAAACTCCAGCACCTCGTCTTCCTGCAGCTCCGTCGAGTAATGAGGCTCCTCGTGACCGTCCTTGAAGATTCCCTGCTTGTAATTTTGATTTTTTTTTTTTGACATGTATAATGTAAATTTATGTAAAATTCTCTAGAGAAATAAAGTGGGCTTCATTTCTCTCAATGTCTTTTTTTTTTCACAAACACATATATATATATATATATATATATATATATATATATTTTGATGTTGCCTGACCATTTTTTTTTAAATTTTTTTTTTTTTGGTGTGGCTGTACTTGAAGTTTTGAAGTTCCATGTTGCCTACGTACCCTTGTTTGAGAAGGGATCAAGTCATAACGTAGTTCAAGGAGTGATGATTTTTTTTTTAGTTTGCCGTACACTGTTTATGCTCTTGTGGGCTAGGAGCGTTGCTTTGTTTCTTAGGCATAGTACCGCTTCAAGAACTTACCGTTTATGGGGCCAATCCTCAAGCCATTTTCTTCCACTATCTTGTAAGCACCGTTTGTGTAAACTTCTTGTACTACGTAAGCTCCATCCCACTTTGAGGTGAATTTGCTTTTTGTCTTGTGCGTCATGATGATAGACCTACGTAATGCAAGGACGAGATCCCCTACTTGAAATGACCTCGGACGAACTTTTTTGTTGAAGGCCTTGGACAATCGTGCTTGATAACACTCCAAATGCGGCTGAGCTTCGAGCCTCTTATCATCAAGCGCTTCCAACTCTTGAAGATGTAACTTTGCATTCTCTTCGTCGGTCAGTCCTTCTTGTATAGCCATTCTCAGCGAGGGAATTTGGCTTTCTAGCGTCAAAACCGCCTCTACACCATACACGACCAAATATGGTGTAACTTGAGTAGGCGTCCGGTGCGTCGTCCTGTATGCCCAAAGAGCTTCGCTCATTCTTTCGTGTCAGTCTTTCTTGCTTCTACCAACGACTTTTCTCAAAAGGTTGCATAAAGTTTTGTTGAATGCTTCTGCGATACCATTAGCTGGGGCATAATACATGGAAGACTTATGCTGCTTGAACTTGTATTTCTCACAGAGTTCGTCTATGAGTCGGTTGGAGAACTGCTTTCCATTGTCCGTAATGATATAGCGAGGCACACCATATCGATGGATGATATGCTCCTTGATAAAACGGACCACAGTTTCTTTCTTGACTTCCCTTAGGGGTATGGCTTCAGCCCACTTAGAGAAGTAGTCTATTGCAGCTAGGATGTAAGCTTCTCCTGCGGATGACTTTGGTGCGATTGGTCCTACGACGTCCAACCCTCATGCGTCAAACGGCCATGAAGCGACTGTCTGGTGTAATGGTTCAGGCAGTTGATGTATGAAGTTGGCATGGAATTGGCAGGCTTGGCACCTTTTGGCGTATTCCATGCAATCCCTCACCATGCTTGGCCAATAGTAACCCATTCTTTTAAGTTGGAAATGTAGCTTTGGCCCCGACTGATGTGCCCTACATATGGCTGAATGTGCTTCTTCCATGGCTTGACTGGCTTCTTCTTCACATAGGCATCTCAGAAGTACTCCTTCAAAAGAGCATCGGTAAAGTGTTCCCTTATAGTAGAGGAAGTGATGTGCTCGTCGACGTATTTCAGAGCAGTGTTTGGGATCGTCTGGAAGCCTTCCTTGTTCCAAGTAGTCGATCAACGGCTGTCTCCATTCTTCAGTGTCGACCAGGAGTACTGAGATGATGTTTGTGTCTTTTAGCAGTATTTCAGCGGCAAGTGGAATCACCCATCTTTGGCAAACTGGCACGTTTGCGACTTCTCCTTCTCCTAGTGTCATGCTAGAGGCTAGGTTGGCGAGATCATCTGCCATTTGATTTTCTTTTCTTGGCACATGTTCTAGTGTCACTGTCTCGAACCCTTGTAGCAGTTGAGTTGCCAGTCGGAAGTATGGGACGAGATTGGTGTGATGATTATGCAAACACACAAATTAAACCCTCTTTTTGACAATTGTAGTATAGATGTAAGTAGGGATCGTTCTAGGCCGGGGATTACGAGGGATTGCTAATCTACTCTAAACTGACTTAAAAACACTAAACGAGACTCAAAACACACAAAATTAAGCTAAAGACACTTAACTAAACTTTAATGACTCAAAACAAACTAGATTGACTCAAATCAACTCAAAACAATCAAATTGACCCAAATTAGACACTAGGGATTGATTTGGACGAAAATAAACTCAAAAGACTAACTAAACACAAATCTAAACATATTCTAGCTAAATTAATATAACTTAAAGATGGGGGATTGGTTTTTGACGAAAATTAAAAGACAAAGTAAATAACTTGCAGATTCTAAACAAAGACATAAAACTAAGTGAATTGATGGATAGATGGACTAGCTAGAGGGTTCTTCTCCACACTTGCACATAAACCAATTTTCAGTTGTTCTTTCGATAAATTATGAAACTCAATACCTCGGGTTAACCGTGATAGCACTTTTTTAACCTTCAAGTTCTCCTTAAGTTAATGAATTGAATGGGAAAGCGCATATAACAATTCAAAACATTCTTCAAAAGTGCCTTACGTGAAAAGCACAATAAAGATACAATTAAAGATCATTAAGATTCATGAGAACTATAAGTATTGACGAGGCAATCGTAACTATGAAAAGCATGATACTCTTGCCAAGAATTCACTTAACATGATTGTGACTAGCAACCTCCACTACTTGTGAATATAAGTTCATAACGATTAGGTGAAACTCCCTTATATTCTAGCATCAAATTCATGCATGCAAACTAAGTATGCATCGTTAATCGACATACAAGAATAAGTTATAAATCAAGCAGTTAAGCAAATTGAATTCACAACTCATGAAATCACAACTGAAGGTAATCAATTCATATTACAAATATGTTCATGGCTTTGAATCAACCTCTAGCCAAAACGAATTTAGTTCCACATATTTGCAATTAAACAACTATAATTGAATTTAAACATGATAAACAAAGGTAGAAGACACCTAGAACGTTCCAACAATCCAACGTCTTGAATGGTTAGCACAGCTCCAAGTCTTCCTCCTTTCTTGCAAACATGCGGCACCAAGGTGGGTGTGGTGTTTGGATGGTCTAGGGGATGTGGCAGAGATTGGATAGGTTGAGAGAGTATGGAAGGGTGGTAAGGGATGGATAGGAAAAGAGGTGGATGGAAATAGATAGAGGAAGAAGGAAACTTGCGGCAGAAATTGTGTTGTTTATGGAATGTGTTGTAGATGTGAATGTGTTTTTGGCCTTGATGGAGAAGCCTATTTATAGGCTTTGAGAATGAATCACTAACATCCATTTTCTTGGTGAGAATGAATCACCACCATCCATTTTTGTTGGTGAGAATGAATCACTACCATCCATTTTGTTGGTGAGAATGAATCACCACCATCCATTTTTATTGGTGAGAATGAATCACTACCATCCATTTTGTTAGTGAGAATGAATCACAACCATCCATTTTTATGCTCCCCATGCGTGCAATCCATTTCACCCCAAAATAGCTCTAAATTGCACCAAAATGCACTTCTTTGCTAACTTTGTTATTTAGAACCTACAAACACACGAAAATAGCTTAAAACATTCTAATAAGATGAAACTAATTAAGTAAATGCAAGGAAACAAATTAATAAAATCACATAAATATGTTCCTATCAGAGATCATCTTTCATCACCTCGTACTCGGTCAAGAGTTGATTGATTATGAGCTTGGAGTCGCCATATACCTTGAGGGCTTTGATTCCTATGTTGGTTGCCATTTGGAGGCCGAGGATCAGTGCTTGGTACTCGGCGACGTTGTTAGAGCATAGTTTGCTTAGTTGGAAGGAATAAGGCAATATTTGCCTTTGCGGGGACATGAATATTACTCCTGCCCCCGCTCCATCTGTTCGTGCGGATCTGTCGAAGAACATCATCCATGTTGGGAAGATGTCGATGTGAAACACCTCCTCGTCAGGCAAGTCGTCTGAGATTTCCCAATCGGCTGGGATCGGGTGATCGGCGAGGAAGTATGCCAGTGCTTGTCCTTTAACGGCTTTAGCTGGAACGTAGATGATCTTGTTGTTGGAAATGTGCCCTAAAATCAATCATATGATGATACTTTACGGACATTTCACATGTTAAACTAATCTGGTTTAATATAAAGGGCAAAGATTATTGTTTTAAGCTGTCTCATATAAATGTTATATGCTTGAACAATAAGTCCAAGGAATATGCAATCGGGAGAATGTGATCTAAAGAAGTTAGATTCATGAGACCATTCTCTTTCTTATACATATCCTAAAGGTTCCTGATCATAGGATTGCCAATTGGGCATTGACAGTCCGTTAAGATCAGTATGTACTATGTCTTCTCTTAGGGAGAGTGATTGGTCTCGAGTCATTGGTGTGACTGACACCAAGACAAGCATGTAGGTGCTCAATAGAGAATGAGTCCACTGAACACGATCAACGAAGAGTTCTCATACTCATGTCACATGAGAACTCATGGTTAGGATAATGCAAAGTAGTCCTCTGACCTGAGGCATCATAGTTGTCTTGTGGTTAGGTCCTTGATCTTTGACTATGTCAATGTCACTCTATCAGAGGGTGTCCACAGCGTAGTTGGGGTTTGACGGGTATTTTAAACCGCACAAATTTAACCCTCTTTTTGACAGTTGTAGTATAGATGTAAGTAGGGTATCGTTCTAGGCCGGGGATTAGGAGGGATTGCTAAAACCTCTAAAATAATTTAAAAACGTAAAAACAAAGTTTAAAACACTAAACTAAAATAAAAACACTTAACTAAAATAACTCAAAATAAAACTAACAAATAAACTAAAACAAATCAAACGACTCAAAACAACTCAAGACTCTAGAAAATACAAACTAAACTAAAAACTCGAAACACACTTAAAATGACTCAAAATAATGAAAACAATTTAAAATAGACACTAGGAAATTAATTGGACGGAATTTAAATTAAAAGATTAAAAATAATAAAAATTAACTAAATATAATATTTTAATAATGGGGGGGTTTGGTTTGGATGAAACGTAAATTAAACTTAACTAAATTATAAAATTGACAAAAACATAAAATAAATGTGAACGGAAAGGCGACGGATTGGCTAGAGGGTTTTTCTCCACACATGACACATATGCAATCTAAACTGATTTTCAGTTGTTCTTTCAATAAGTTGTGAATTTTCAATACTCCAGATTAACCGTGAACAGCACTTTTTTAATCTTCAAGTTTTCCTTATGTTATTAAATTGGATGAACAGCATACAACAATTCAAATCATTCTTCAAAAGTCCCCTACGTGAAAAGCACAATAGAGATACAATCAAAGATCATTAAACTTTGTGAAAACTATAAATACTGACGAAGCATTCGTAACTATGAAAAGCATGATACTCCTGCCAAGAATTTACTTAACGCGATTGTGGATAACAACCTTCACTACTCATGAATATAAGTTCATAACGATTAGGTGAAATTCACTTATATTCTAGCATCAAATTCATGCATGTAAATTAAGTATGCATTCTTAATCAACATACACAAATAAGTTATCAATCAAGCAGTTAAGCAAATTAAATCACAACTCAGAAATCACAACTGAAATTACCAATTCAAATTACAAATATAATCATGGTTTTGAATTATCCTCTAGCCAAAATAAATTAATTACACATTATTTAAAAATTAAAACAGAAATAAAAATAAGAGTTGGGAGGAATAAACCGAAATGGGGATGTTTCTGTGCTATGTGCAAGTTTGCACCGTGCCCTCTCAAAGTCCCTAATTCCTGCACGTTGACTGCTCTTTTTTTTTCAAGGCAGCTTCGCTGCCTATTAATTTTCTTCTCTCTCGGTGCTGCTCAAGGCAGCTTCTTCTTTTCGCCACAGCAAAGGCAGCTCCCCCTAGGCGCTGCACCTCCTGATCCCGTGTAGCCGCTGCCCTTTGCGCTGCCTCTGTTGGCAGCTGTCTCTCCTCCTTCAAGGCTGCCTTCTGTTTCTGATTTGCACCGTGTGGTGCCTTCTGGCGCTGCCCAATTAGGCAGATTTGCCTCTTCGCACACTTTTCTCCCAGGCGCTGCCTTGGCAGCTTCAGTTTTTACCCCTTTGTTCCCGAGGCCTTCTCCCTGGCGCAAGCTTCTGAACTCCTTTGCTGCCCGTGGCTTCCGAGGAGCTCTCCAATTTCTTCCTCTAATTTGGCAGCCTCCAATTCTCCGAGGCCTTCTCCTCCTTTCGGTTATGGCAGCTTGACTGCCTTCTTATTCCCCTTATCTCGGTGCTTAATCTGCCTTAAGAAGGCAGACTTCCTCTTTGTTTCGCACTACGGGCAGCTTCCTTGGTGAGCTGCTTTGCTAAATGGGCGCCCCACAGCTGCCCTTTCATCATTTCTGTTTCTTTTCTTTTTCAAGCTGGCAGCTGTCAGCTTTCTTTCTTCACCTGCGTTTCATCATTTTGTTTCCACCGAAGGCTCACTCATTGCTTTCCATCATTTTATTCCTTCCACACACAACATATTATATTAATATAAATATATTAATATATAAATATATATATATATATATATTATTTTTCATATAATAAGTTCTAGTCAATAGTTAAAACGAATTTATTACATAACACTTTACTTATTCTATTTTTATTTTCTTTTCTAGATAAATTCATAAAACATAAAAATAACGCAAATAGCTCAAAATATAACGAACTAACTAAGAAAAGACGAGTGAATTTGATATAAAAATATGTATAAATATGGTCCGATCAGGGTTAAGTCACTTAGCCATGGAGGCAAGTGAATGCGCAACAAGGGATCTCTAACCTTCAAAACGTTTGAGGGAAAATACTCTATGATATGATTTAGAATCTCTGGCCAGAGTATGAATGAGATTTGGAAAGTCATTCCGAATCACATTCAAAGTAATCATATAAGTAAATGAATCACATTGGATAGTAGACATGAATAAACTATCAAACCAAACAATATGGTCAAGAGTGTTGTATTAGAGAAAGACCGTATTGCATTGTAATCCTAAACTGAATAGGTTCTCTACCTCTTCTGATTAGCTTGGGTAGCCATGACATACTGCTAGGTGTCACTCATGGTTTGTGGAAGCTCTAATAGTGAGTAATCACTAAAGGGAGAATTGAAAGTAAGTTTCAATTCACAATCGATTTGAAAGAGTTCTAATCGCCCACTGCCTCGCTAAAAGGAACCTAATGGATCGTACACTGAGTAAGGTAGAGATTGAAGAAACAACGGAGATAAGTAAGTATAATTAAATGGTTTAATTATTTATGGCTAGGATAAATTAATGTGTTAATTAATCAAACGAATAAGTTCGTTATAGACCTCGGGTTAGTTTTGGGCCTCAAGGCCCAATGGGCTTTGAACGTCAAGCCCATTGACTTAAGTTGTATGACAACTTAATGAATAAAGATTCAAGAGGGCCCAAAACAGCCCAAAGACCCTAAGAGGCCGGCCACATAGAGGATGGAGTGGTTTTTGGACTTATTACAAGTTTGCCACTCCAATGAAGGTAGGTATAAATATGACTTTATAGCCTTTTCTTCATTAGGGTTTTCTTTAGGAGAAAAGATGAGAACACTTCTCTCCCTTTTCTCTCTAAGTGGCCAGCCCCCTTGGAGGGGATTAACTAGCATCTAATCCTCCTCCAAGGTTACTCATCTCTTCTAAATGCTCACCTTGGTGTGGATGCTTAGAGGTTCCCTTTTCTTGGGAACCTGGAGAATCCATTCTACCATCCTCCTCCAAGAAATCCATGGAGCCAAGAAGCAAAGAATGAAGGCCCTCTCCTTGGGTGATTAGCCTTTGCTTATGCAAAGAGGAATCAACAAAGGTATAAGATTTCTCAACTCACTTTATTTTGAGTTAAGTCTTGGTTCACCTATCTACTAGGCTTTGAATTTCATGGGTTAAGTATTGTTTTTGAGTGCATATAAACATGATTTCGCCTTTAAATGTTAATTGCATGTTGTTGATGTTGCTCAAATGAACTTGGTTTTCACAAATTTTCCTTCACTCGTGTTGATTGAGAAGCAACGCCTATTTAGCTAGTCACCCTGTCAGAACTAGTTTGGACATGACGTATTTAACCGGGTCAGCTCTAGCAACCAAGTGGATGGTGTAAGCATGCATGTAATGTCTGAGCTTCTGAATGGCGAATACCAAGGCAAGGCACATCTTTTCTATCGGGGAATAGTTCAACTCGGCACTGGTGAGAGTTCGACTGAGGTAGTAAAGTGCTCATTCTTTTTTGGATTCATTTTCTTGTGCCAAGAGTGCCTCTACTGAACTTTCTCAAGCGGCGATATACAATATGAGTGGATTTCCGGGCACATGTGCCCCTAAGACAGGTGGACTTGACAAATACCTTTTTATGCTTTCAAAGGCATTGTGGCATGCTTTGTCTCATACAAACGGAACATCTTTCTTCATGAGTCGGATAAACGGTTGACAACGTCCTGCTAGATTGGATATAAATCGTCTAATGAAGGCGAGTCGTCCTTGCAGACTTTTCAATTCATGTAAATTTCTTGGCTCAGGCATGCTTTGAATGACTTTGATCTTTGATTGGTCCACTTTGATGCCACGGTGCTTGACAATGAAGTCGAGGAACTTTCCAGAGGTGACGCCAAATGCGCATTTCATCGGGTTCATCTTGAGGTTGTACTTTTGCAGCCTTTTGAACACCATTCAAGTGGTCTGATTTCTTTTTTGTCTTGACCACCACATCGTCCACGTAACATTCTACATTTTTGTGTAGCATGTCATCGAAGATTTTCTGCATTGCACGTTGATATGTAGCTCCAACATTTTTTAGACCAAATGTCATCACCTTGTAGCAGTATATACCTTTTGGAGTGCGAAAGGCTGTTAGTTCCTCATCCACGGGAGCCATGCGAATTTGATTATATCCGGATGAGCCATCCATGAATGACAGTGGCTCGTGACCAGTGGTTGCGTCCACCATGATTTCGATGATTGGCAAGGGAAAATCATCCTTCGGGCACGCATCGTTGAGGTCTCTGAAGTCCACGCAAACACGTATTTGTCCAGATTTCTTAAGGACGATAACGATGTTAGAAATCCACTTGGGGTATTGCACATCTCGAATGAAGCCTACTTCAATTATCTTGTCAATCTCAGCCTCAATCTGTGGGATGAGCTCAGATCGATAGCGCATTTGAGTTTGCTTTATCGGTCGAGTTCCGGGCTTGACTGCAAGACGATGCACAGCGATAATAGGGTCAAAGCCGGGCATTTCCTTATATGTCCAGGCAAAGACGTCTTTGTACTCTAATAGCAGCTGGTAGTACTCTTCTATCTCGTCCGCACTTAGCAGTGCACTTACGAAGATAGGTTTGGGCTCTTCTTTCGTCCCTAAGTTGAGCTCCTTAAGCTCATCAACCGTGGCTTGCCCTCCATCTTCGAGCAGTGGTGGCGCAGCGGTGACATCTTCCTCAGAGGCTTCACTTTCTTTGTCTTCTTGGATTGTGATGTGGAAGACGTCTTGGACCTCTTCTTCAGTGCCGTCCTTTTGGGCTTGTTGGCGTGAAGATTGGGCGGTGTGGATAATGGTGCGCCTCCTTACTTTCAGTGGTCCAGTTGTGTCAATCTCCAAGATTGCTTGGCGCTTCATTCTTGAAGGAATAAAGCTTTGGATGTCATCCTTTCCTGCTAAGCTGTCGGGCTTCTGTTTATTTGGCGTTGTTTCTTTTCTCCCTGAAGGCTTCTCAGTTTTTTCGAGTCTCCTCAAAACCGACCGTTGAGGAGGAAGGCTAGGCGTGTTGCTTTGTTTCTTAGGTTCTGACAACCTTTCAAAAACGGGCCTTTGGGATGTTGGCGTGTTAAGCCTCTTGAAGACGGAGGTTTGGCATTGACCACCAATGTAATTCATCCTATTGAAGACTGATACTCGAGGGGCGGATTTAAGCTCTTCTTGATTTTGTACGACGCTCACGCTGATGTGCTGAGCGCTAGCATTTTTTGCTTTGCTCGAAATCTTCACAGGTGCATTTGGTGTGAAGCCGATTCCTGCTTTACCGTTGTCAACTCCGTAACCATGCTCTTTCAGCCTTTTTTGAGTATTGGTGAGGTTACATTCTTTGTTGTTGACAGTGTCTGAACCATTCTCTCCAGGATTCGAAGAGGGAATGAAGTCGTACCTAGCGTTTGACATGAGTTTGTAGGCGTTTGGATCAAAACCTTCTTCGGTCCTCTTGGTTGGGAGAAAGGTTGGTTCTACTCCCTTTGGCAAAGATTTTATGAAGCCTTGTGGTGGTCCTGCAATCTTGGTCCTGCCTAGCTGTGAGGTAAAATTGCATTCATCTTGAGTAATTCCACATCATCCTTGCGCTGTTGCATGTCGGCTTTGCTTGTCCTAGTTTCGAATGGGGTTTGACCCTTCTTTCTTCTCGACATCGGGATGTATCGAAAGACGGGTGTGTTTGGTTCTTTTAAGGGCATCTCACCGCATTTTGCTGTCATGAGTTCGTCGTTGTTTTTGCTTGAAGACGGCATGGCTTCTCCTCCTTGCTTTCTTGGAACAGATTGCCATTCTTGCTTTTTAGGCGTCGCTTTGGACGTGGATTTTACCTCTTTTGGGAGAGCTTCGGGTATCATGTCTTCCTCCATGTAGAACTTGGCATCTGCAAAGTGTGATTCGGCCTCGGTAAATGGCTTGGTATCGCCTCGAATCACCTTCACTCCTTCCCGATAGAATTTTAAACATTGGTGAAGGGTGGATGGCACTACTCCATTATCATGGATCCAAGGCCTTCCTAAGAGCAGGCTGTATGAAGTACTTGCATCAATCACATGAAATATCATGCTTGATTTGAGTTCACCGATGGTCATCTCCACTCGGATCATGCCTATCGCTCTTTGTCCTCCTTGGTTGAATCCTTGGATTAGTAGACGGCTTAGGGACAATTCGTCTATTTTGATGCCGATTATAGCCGTCGTTGACTTTGGCATGATGTTTATGGCCAATCCATCATCCACAAGCATGCGGTTGACTTTGCTCTCCCTTATGTACCCTGAGACGAAGAAATGACGGTTGTGAGGTTTTGATCCCAGCAACAAGTCTTCGTCAGTGAAGTTGATTGAGTTATGGGCGGCACAGCATGTGGCATATTCATATGACTGAAGCCTTGAGCATTCGTCCTTGTTTCCTTGTACTCCATGGTCATTGAGATTTGCTAAGACCACTATCAATGCTTTCCGCATCTCTTCGGGTAATCGTAATGCCTCCTCGATGCTCACATGAGTCAGCAGATCTTCTTTGGTTATGAGGGTCTTTACTTCTTCAACGGCGATAACTTCTTCTCTTAATGGTTCCTTTACTTCCACTATGGATTCAAGCTCTAGATCCGTGTACCAGTCGAATGCGTTTCCTTTCAGAGAACGGACGAACTGCTTTGCGAGGTAGTCTCCTTCCGTCCCCGCGTCGTTGCAAGTTTCGACGAAATGGGCCACATGCTGCTTTGGATTTCCCTTCCCATCGAACTGCATGAACTTTGGCGGTTGATATCCCCCTGACATCTTTAAGATGTCAATTTTCTCAGAGTATATGGAGGTATGTGAGCTCCCTTTGTACTGCGCCTTGATGGTGTTAGCGATCATTTGTTGCAGCTGTTGGATAGACAGAATCCCGTGAGTGTCGTTGCTTGGTCTAGCTTCTCCTCAATTTCTTGTGTCAGAGGTTCCTCCTCCTCACCGCCTCCCTCTTTGTCGTTGTTCTTCTTTTCCAATCGGTTGACAAGTGCGGCGATTTGTAAGTCTTTCTTCTCCACCGTCTGTGAGTTTTGCAATTACTTCATTCATTTGAGCCAGCTGCTCCTCGATCGAAGTCGCTCCGGTGGTCATGACTTGCATGGCTGTGCTGCTGCTCGAGTCGGTGTCAGAGAGCAGGGACTCGGGGCACTTCTTTGGGATATCCTCCATTGGCGCACTTAGTGAGGCCAGAGTGATCACGGGATTGTATTTCGGGCGTTCATGAACTTTTGGCGCAGTTGATGCAGAGGGGGAAGATGGGGCGGAAAGAGCTCTTGCCTTGCTTCGAGTTGTGATGCCAAAAGTGCCACTGCTCGTGATGAGGACATTATTGTTCTTCGCGTTAGTTGCGGGGACGTTTTGAGCCTTCTTTGATGCCATATGTGCCTTTATTTTTTTTTTTTTTTTTTTGCAGATTTGAAGATTAAGATGAGAGGTGGAGAAGGTCCCACTGGGCGTGCCAAATTTGTAAACACGAAAAATTCCTGAAGACACAAGAACATGTGTACAAAATATATTTGTATTTGATGAATTTTGGGTTACAATCTCTTTTTTAATTCATCCTCTGATTCTATCTTCGTAAGATATAGATTTGTTGATAGGCTGTTGATCCAAAGGGCCGTTGGGCTTGATCCTTGGATGAACAGTGATGTGGATTTGTTGATGTTGTGTTGATCCGAATGGGCTGTTTGGAGCTTGATTCTTGGGATGAACAGTGATGATCTTCAGAGATTTGATGATGAACGTTGATGTTGTGTTGATCCGAAGGGTTGTTGGGGCTTGATTCTTGGGATGAACGAGGATGATCTTCAAGGATTTGATGAAGAACGTTGATGTCGTGTTGATCCGAATGGCCTTTGGTGGCTTGATCTTAGGATGGATGAGCGTTTCTTCAGGGGCCTGATGTGAGAATTACTTGACACACAAATTTAACCCTCTTTTTTGACAGTTGTAGTAAAGATGTAAGTAGGGTATCGTTCTAGGCCGGGGATTAGGAGGGCTTGCTAAAACCTCTAAAATAATTTAAAAACGTAAAAACAAAATTTAAAATACTAAACTAAAATAAAAACACTTAACTAAAATAACTCAAAATAAAACTAATAAATAAACTAAAACAAATCAAAAGACTCAAAATAACTCAAGACTCTAGAAAATACAAACTAAACTAAAAACTCGAAACACACTAAAAATGACTCAAAATAATGTAAACAATTTAAAATAAAAACTAGGAAATTAATTAGACAGAAATTAAATTAAAAGATTAAAAATAATAAAAACTAACTAAATAATATAATATAATAATGGGGGGGTTTGGTTTGGATGAAACGTAAATTAAACTTAACTAAATTATAAAATTGACAAAAACATAAAATAAAAGTAAATGGATAGACGACAGATTGGTTAGAGGGTTTTTCTCCACACATGACACATAAGTAACCTAAATTGATTTTCAGTTGTTCTTTCAATAAGTTGTAAATTTCAACGCCCCAAATTAACCGTGAATTGCACTAGTTAACTTTCAGATTTTCCTTATGTTATTGAATTGGATGATTGCATACGACAACCCAAAACATTCCCCACAAGTTCCCTACATGAATTGCATAATAGAGATACAAGCGAGAATCATTAAGTTCTATGAAAACCATAAGCATTGACGAGGCACTTGTTACTATGAATTGCATGAAACTCATGCCAAGAATTTACTTAACGCGATTGTGACTAGCAACCTTCACTACTCATGAATATAAGTTCATAACGATTAGGTGAAATTCACTTATATTCTAGCATCAAATTCATGCATGTAAATTAAGTATGCATTCTTAATCGACATACACAAATAAGTTATTAATCAAGCAGTTAAGTAAATTAAATCACAACTCAGAAATCACAACTGAAATTACCAATTTAAATTACAAATATAATCATGGTTTTGAATTATCCTCTAGCCAACACAAATTAATTATACATTATTTATAAATTAAAACAGAAGTTAAAATATAAGTTTGGAGAGATTAAACCAAAATAGGGTGCAGGGATTAAGGTTGCACTGTGAGCAGTGCCTCTGTCCTCTGCCAAGCTGCCAACTGGCTGCTCTCCCAAATCCTTTTCTGTCTGTTTCCGTTTCCTGCCTGAGGCGCCTCCGAGCTGCAAGCTGCTTGCGCTGCACCAACTCCAGCTTTCTGTCCGCAACCCAAAAACAAAGGCAGGCCGGGATTTGGCTCGCTGCCTTCAATAATGGTAGGTTCCGTGCGCCTCTCCAGGAAGCTTATGCTTCCCCCGCTCTCGGTTTTCCTCTCTCCCGCAGCTTATGCGCTGCCCAAGGCTGGCAGCCTTCTTCCTTTTTTTTTCTGCCTCTTCTGATTTCAAAGTACGCTGCCAAGAAGCTGCTTAAGGCAGCTTTTAATCGCTGTGCTTCTAAAACTGCCAAGACGCAGCTCCGTGCCTTCCCTCTGAATTCCACCGAAACCCTCCACTCAAGCTTTTTATTCTTTCTTTCCAATTGTTTTCTGATTCTCCTTCTGCTTTTTGTTTTCCATCCGTGCCCACTCCAAGGCATCTTAGCTTATTTTAATTTCAATATGTTTCTCCCCGTCACTAGCCCATTGCTGCCTTGACTGCTTTTCATCATTTTGTTTCCACCTAAAAATCACACACACAATAATAATTAAATAATATAAAAATAAATATATAAATATAAATATATAAATATATATATGTTTTATTTTCTAAATGATAAGTATAATTCAACAGACAAGATAGTTTAAATGAATTAATTACTTAACACTTCACTTATTCTATTTTTATTTTCTTTTCTTGAAAAACTTATAAAACATAAAAATAACGTAAATAGCTCAAAATATAACGAACTAACTAAGAAAAGACGAGTGAATTTGATATAAAAATATGTATAAATATCATCCGATCAAATACCCCCACACTTAGCTTTTGCTAGTCCTCGAGCAAAACAAAGAAAACAGAAAAAAAAAATAATAACATGAAAAACATTAGCTTCCCCTTATTTGACCCTCATAGAATTTCCTTCGAGAACATAAATTAGCAAGAACCATAGCTAGCACCAAACAAACTAATTCAAGCTCATATTCCTTATTCAAATATTAGCAGTAATCTTTAAATCATCCTTGAGTGTAGTGTGTGAGATAGCCATGCTAATGCAATTTCAAGTTTTTATTTTTAAAATTATCATATGCAAACTAGCAACCTTCTCACGGGATATGCACTCAATCACACATGTGTTTAGTTTTAATGTGTTTCGCTCAAAGAAACAAATGTGAAAGATCTACCATAAGCTTGCATAAAGATCACTTCTCCACAGTCATAATTGCAAAACTTAAATCAAGAGAACTTTTATTGGATGTAATGAGGCTTAGGGATAAGGCTATTGAAACGAAAGAATAGGAAAACACAAGTTCCAAGCTACATCGCAAGCGATTCTTTAAGTTGAGATTTATAAGAACTCAAGTTCTCCAACAATTCTTCTAATACCTCCAATCACACCCTTAAATTGAAACTTTAAACTTTTTATTTTATTTTCTTTGAATACAATCTTTCTTTTCTTTTTCTTTTCTTCTCTTTTCTCAATTTTTTTTTTTTTTTTTAAAATACAAACATGAAATACCCCCACACTTATTCTTTTGCCAAACTCATTCCAAGTACTTCATAAACATTTCTCAAAAGACAGTCTCAAATTGCTCGCTTGGAAAGGATAAGGAAACATGCTTGAGGTATAAGGGTAGACATATCTGGTGATAAGAAATAAAAGGCTCACATATACGGCTCAAATTGGCAATCTAATGATATCATTTTTTTTTTTTTTTTTTTTTTTTTCGGGAAATATGGTTATTTGGGCCATGGTGGTGAACCTAATGCCTCTATCATTTTCAAGTTCATGCAATCAATGACAAATATTTCGAAAGATCGTTACGCAAGTTCTAGAGATGCATCTCACATAAGTTCATCACACATGAAAGAATAGGAGTGTATGAAAAATGCACACACTTTCAATAGGCTCAAAAACTCACATATGATGTATATGGTCACTAAATTCACATATGAAGCTTTAAATCATGCTTTAATTTCACATCAACACGGCTATGTGCATTTGGTTTTTCAAAGATGATCAAACATGTACAATACTAACAAGAGAATAAGGAATTTCACAAAACACATGTTAACTAAGTTCTTGATAATCATGGTTCAAATTCATCCAGTTATATCATTGGGTCGAGAAACTAATAAAAATCTAATTTAAAACCATAAGGAAAACAAGACAATATTTTTGGATTTTTTAAATTTTTCGAGAAAAATTAAATAAAACACAAAACTCCGAAAAAAAATTAAGTAAAACACAAAGCTAATTAAGAAAACAAAAAGCAATAACATGGAAACAAATGAAACCAGTTCAAAGTCGAAGGTACAAAAATTTTCAATTTGGTCATTTTTTATACTCTTGATACCCCCACACTTAAACTAGACATTGTCCCCAATGTCAGAAAACAATAATAAGCAATTAAAAATAAAATAAATAAATAAATAAAACAAAATAAAGCAATAGGGACTGAAAACTTCTCTAATTTGCAGAAAACCAAGCGATGACCCCCAAGCGTAAATTTTGCAATCAACTTCAAGGGAGAAAATAACCAAACGTTCCTGCAAAGAACAGAAATAAACAGTTAAGCACGCAAGAAAAAATAGAAAATAAAGTAAACGAAAATTGAAAATGATAATAAAAGATAACAAAAAGAACTAATAGGCGATCATTGGTCGTCCTTGTTGATTTTCCACAGCTTTCATCTTGAACTGGATGGGCCTCCTTCTTGCAAGTGCTCCTCAGCTTAGTTGAGGATGAGTCAGCACGTGTCTCCACATGCTTCAAGTAGTCCGGTCTCCACGCAGGTGTGGCATCTTCTTGAACTCTTGGATCAACCCAGACTCATCTGCTCTTGGGTGCACCTCAGACTCCTCCTGCTTCGTCTGTGAGGTACTTTTGTTTTTGAAGAAGTACCTCAACACGGTTTTATTTTTGAAGTGGGCTGGGAGGGGTCTGAGATGAGTACTCGAGAGCAAGACTAGGTAAGCAATCAGGATCTCACTTTCTCCACGTTCCTCAGATGAAGGAGAGGAGAAAGCATAATATGAGATACTTTTGCTTTTAACCTTTTTAATATGAAATACTTTTGCTTTGGAAGGTTTGTTTTCTGGGGTGATCCAAGGGATGAAGAACACTGAATAACTCGAAAGCTTTCTTTGGGAAGACATTATCGGAGATGAAGAGAGGTTGAGAGGTTTAGAGATGGAGAGGGTGTGAAGGTGTGCCTTTGATGTGGAAGGCGAAGGTCGACTTTATAGAAATTTTCCTTCACAACCGGAACTGTTCCCTCACTATTTGTCGGCAGCCGGTGGATGAATGAACAGTGCCCGTTACGCGCTTTCTGACAACGCGTCCGTAATTTCCGCGAAGCTGACTGCGCATACGACGAGTGACGACAAATTGGAATGATGATCTTTTGAAAACCGGGGTTCAAAACCGGGTGCGGCTCGTGGTTTTCGCAACGCTCCACGCTGCACGTCATGAGTGACGACACATCCGGACAAACCGAGCCCTCGTGATGCCACGTGATTGCTGAGTCAAGCCCAGCTTTTGAGAAAGGAAACGGCTCTTTTGAGAAAGGAGCGTCGGCCTTCGATTTGCGCGATGACGCGTCTTCAACCTCAGAGGAGCGCCTCTCTTTGATTTGCTTCTTTTTATAGAGGCGCTAATTCTGCTCCATCTCACACTTGAACTCCCTCAAACACTTCCTTCTGAAAATACTCCCTTCTGTAAACACTCAAAATCCTTCCGAACTCTTTCTGCACTTCTGCACTCTTAATCTTTCCGAACTCTTTTCTTCCTCAACTGCCTCTAAAAATGTCTTGCCCTTCCGACCGTCGCCTAAACTTGAATGTCGGGGAAGACGATGACTCGTCTTCTCCGAACAACATTTGGAATCCATCCTTCATATCCCCCAATGGTCCTCTTACAGTCGGGGACACAATGATGAGGAACGATATAACCGCAACGGTGGTTGCAAGAAACCTTCTTACTCCCAGAGACACTAGGTTGCTGTCTATGCGGTCAGACGAGTTGGCTGTTCAGGACTCACTGGCTCTCAGTGTCCAGTGTGCAGGCTCAGTTTCAAACATGGGCCAACGTCTTTTAGCTCGATCTCGTCAGGTGGAGTCGCTAATGGCGGAGGTGGTCAGTCTTCGGCAAGAAGTCAGAGGACTCAGGCACGAGAACAAGGAGTTGCACATGCTCGCAACTAGCTACTCGACCAGCATGAAGAGGAAGCTGGACCAGCTGCAGGAGTCGGACGGTCGAATCCAGAGTGATCATGAGCGGTTCATGGCGTTACTCCCGCGGTTTATGTTGCCTTCATCCTCTGGAGCAGCACCAAGCGTTCCGGCTCCGGAGATTCCAACTCTGGCACTTCGTCTTCCCGGAGCTCCGTCGACCTCTGAGGCGCCACCTAACCAAAACCAATGATTGCTATTAGTTTTTCGTATTATTGTAATTTTTTTATGCTTTTAATGTTTATTTAACTAAATATATATATATATATATTACTAATATTATTTTTATTATTATTATTATTATTATTATTATTATTTTTCAGGGTTATTTTAAGCAAATTAAAATATGTAAATCAAAATATGTAAATTAATGCAAAAAGACTTTGTTTATCCGGACTAAAAATAAACATTGCCCTTAATTTATTTAAACTCAAACTAAATAAAAATCAACCAAATAACAAAATTAACTAAGCAAAACAAAATGAAAGTAAAAGCAATAAAGAAAAGGTTAAGAAATGCAAATCTGGTTGCTTGGGTTGCCTCCCAAAAAGCGCTTGCTTTAACGTCTTTAGCCGGACGATTCTTTCCTTTAACCTCCCCTCAGATCCAACGCATGGAATTTATCTTTTAATGGGAGGTGATACTTGAAATGATTCGGCAATGGTCTGAATTCTAGGGTGGGTGCCTGAATCATTAAAATTAGAGACATGTTAGTATAAAATAAAATAAAAATCAAAATTGGAGAAGATGGCTTACTGTCTTTCTCCGAAACAAACTCAATGACAAAAACCATATTTTTGGATATTTTCGGGATTTTGAACTTGGCCAGATTGACTATGATGGTTGTGGCCTGTCCCGTGTCATCAAACTCAATTGCTTGGGCCTTTGTTGTCTGCACAGCCTCATTGATGTATTCTTGATGTTGCCCAACCACTTCGATATCTTGAACCATTGGAAGAGCGTCCACAATGTCTTTTTCACTATCTTCGAAATTTGGAATTAAAATTCTGCAAGGAAAAAGAACATTCGGTGGAAAAATATCAGAATGAATTGAACTTGGAACAACCTCACCATAGTTGGACGACATAGGGACTTGAGGGGTTTGAGACAAGAATTCGTCTAAACTGCCCAAGTCATCCTCCTCATCTTCTGCTTGCAGCGGTGATTCGTCCAAGTTTGGGCTGTGTATGGACGGTTCTAAGACAACTTCATCCTCCACGTCACCTTCCAAACTGGTGGCTTCATCGATTTCACAATCTTCCTTTGAATTTTCAATAGGTGAGTTGGAGAGTTCACTTTGATCTTGAATCTGCGCCATGATCTCCATAATCTCCCCAACTTGCCTTTCCAATTCATCCACCTTGTTGGTCCGGTCTTGCATCTCCTGGATTCGATTTTCCACTCCCTGATTCAAAGAGGAGAGTAACTTATTAAACGTATCATTATCCAGAGATGTACCTGAATCGAATTGGGCATATTCTTGTGGTGGCTGTGACGGTTGACATGGCCATTGATAGAACTCTTCCGATGACGGCAATTGTTCTTCTTTTTGTGAGCCCTGCGTCAAAGAAATTAGTCCTTCAAGAATTTCATTATAATTTACGGCCATACTTGAATTCGATTGGAATTGTTGTGGGGGATACTGTGGTGGCTGCATAGGTCTGGAATAGAACTCGTCTTGCTGCCAATATCCACTTTGTTGAAAATGTTGAGGTTTATCCCACATTTGATTTGAATAACCTCTCCAATCCGAATTGCAAGCGTTGGAATACATATTGCCCCTTGGTTGGCTGTGGCCTTGATATCCCCAATCATCTTCATATGCAGAAAATTGAGGATATTGCTGAGTTTGATATCCTTGCCCATAGGGCACATCAAGTGTAGGGACACTTGGCATTAAGGTTCGTTCGGCATTATTAGTCAATTGAGCAGTAAGTTGCGCCAATTGAGCTTGAATGCTATCCATGTCTTGCTCCAATTAAACCTAAAATCAAAGAAAGAAAAATAAATCAAATACCAAAAGTAAAACACACAAACACAAATATAAATAAAAACACAAACAAAAACACAAATATAAAAATAAACACAAACAAAAATAAAGGATTAGCAAAGTTGCTAATCCCCGGCAACGGCGCCAAAATTTGATGTGAGAATTACTTGACACACAAATTTAACCCTCTTTTTTGACAGTTGTAGTAAAGATGTAAGTAGGGTATCGTTCTAGGCCGGGGATTAGGAGGGCTTGCTAAAACCTCTAAAATAATTTAAAAACGTAAAAACAAAATTTAAAATACTAAACTAAAATAAAAACACTTAACTAAAATAACTCAAAATAAAACTAATAAATAAACTAAAACAAATCAAAAGACTCAAAATAACTCAAGACTCTAGAAAATACAAACTAAACTAAAAACTCGAAACACACTAAAAATGACTCAAAATAATGTAAACAATTTAAAATAAAAACTAGGAAATTAATTAGACAGAAATTAAATTAAAAGATTAAAAATAATAAAAACTAACTAAATAATATAATATAATAATGGGGGGGTTTGGTTTGGATGAAACGTAAATTAAACTTAACTAAATTATAAAATTGACAAAAACATAAAATAAAAGTAAATGGATAGACGACAGATTGGTTAGAGGGTTTTTCTCCACACATGACACATAAGTAACCTAAATTGATTTTCAGTTGTTCTTTCAATAAGTTGTAAATTTCAACGCCCCAAATTAACCGTGAATTGCACTAGTTAACTTTCAGATTTTCCTTATGTTATTGAATTGGATGATTGCATACGACAACCCAAAACATTCCCCACAAGTTCCCTACATGAATTGCATAATAGAGATACAAGCGAGAATCATTAAGTTCTATGAAAACCATAAGCATTGACGAGGCACTTGTTACTATGAATTGCATGAAACTCATGCCAAGAATTTACTTAACGCGATTGTGACTAGCAACCTTCACTACTCATGAATATAAGTTCATAACGATTAGGTGAAATTCACTTATATTCTAGCATCAAATTCATGCATGTAAATTAAGTATGCATTCTTAATCGACATACACAAATAAGTTATTAATCAAGCAGTTAAGTAAATTAAATCACAACTCAGAAATCACAACTGAAATTACCAATTTAAATTACAAATATAATCATGGTTTTGAATTATCCTCTAGCCAACACAAATTAATTATACATTATTTATAAATTAAAACAGAAGTTAAAATATAAGTTTGGAGAGATTAAACCAAAATAGGGTGCAGGGATTAAGGTTGCACTGTGAGCAGTGCCTCTGTCCTCTGCCAAGCTGCCAACTGGCTGCTCTCCCAAATCCTTTTCTGTCTGTTTCCGTTTCCTGCCTGAGGCGCCTCCGAGCTGCAAGCTGCTTGCGCTGCACCAACTCCAGCTTTCTGTCCGCAACCCAAAAACAAAGGCAGGCCGGGATTTGGCTCGCTGCCTTCAATAATGGTAGGTTCCGTGCGCCTCTCCAGGAAGCTTATGCTTCCCCCGCTCTCGGTTTTCCTCTCTCCCGCAGCTTATGCGCTGCCCAAGGCTGGCAGCCTTCTTCCTTTTTTTTTCTGCCTCTTCTGATTTCAAAGTACGCTGCCAAGAAGCTGCTTAAGGCAGCTTTTAATCGCTGTGCTTCTAAAACTGCCAAGACGCAGCTCCGTGCCTTCCCTCTGAATTCCACCGAAACCCTCCACTCAAGCTTTTTATTCTTTCTTTCCAATTGTTTTCTGATTCTCCTTCTGCTTTTTGTTTTCCATCCGTGCCCACTCCAAGGCATCTTAGCTTATTTTAATTTCAATATGTTTCTCCCCGTCACTAGCCCATTGCTGCCTTGACTGCTTTTCATCATTTTGTTTCCACCTAAAAATCACACACACAATAATAATTAAATAATATAAAAATAAATATATAAATATAAATATATATAAATATATAAATATATATATGTTTTATTTTCTAAATGATAAGTATAATTCAACAGACAAGATAGTTTAAATGAATTAATTACTTAACACTTCACTTATTCTATTTTTATTTTCTTTTCTTGAAAAACTTATAAAACATAAAAATAACGTAAATAGCTCAAAATATAACGAACTAACTAAGAAAAGACGAGTGAATTTGATATAAAAATATGTATAAATATCATCCGATCAGGGCCGTTGGGGCTTAATCCTTGGATGAACAGTGATGTGGATTTGTTGATGTTGTGTTGATCCGAAGGGGCTGTTTGGAGCTTGATTCTTGGGATGAACAGTGATGATCTTCAGAGATTTGATGATGAACGTTGATGTTGTGTTGATCCGAAGGGTTGTTAGGGCTTGATTCTTGGGATGAACGAGGATGATCTTCAAGGATTTGATGAAGAACGTTGATGTCGTGTTGATCCGAACGGCCTTTGGTGGCTTGATCTTAGGACGGATGAGCGTTTCTTCAGGGGCCGTTGGGGCTTGAATCTTGAAGAACGATGAACGAAGAACGAAGATCGATGAATGAACTTCAAGAGAATTCTCTTCCAATTTGGGAGTAGAGAAATGTATTTGTGAATTGGTCATTTGGTTATGAATTGGTGTAGCCTATTTATAGGCCTTGAGAATGAATCACTACCATTCATTTTGTTAGTGAGGATGAATCACCACCATCCATTTTTGTTGGGGAGAATGAATCACTACCATCCATTGTGTTGGTGAGAATGAATCACCACCATCCATTTTTGTTGGTGAGAATGAATCACTACCATTCATTTTTGTTGGTGAGAATGAATCACTACCATCCATTTTTTTGTTGGTGAAGTAAGTGGATGACGTAGATGAAATGAATGGAGGTTGTAATTTTGATGCTTTGATCAACATTTATTTCACCAAAATTTCGATGTTTACAGTTGTAGTCTTTAATGCATTGATCAACATTTATTTCACCAAAAATTCGATGTCTACAATATCGTTTGTTAAAAAAAATCATTTGACAACTACTTTAATCACATTATTATCTGCATGCAAAAGACATTTTTTATAACTGGCATTACACGTCTCTTAAGATATTTTGAACGTGTTTAAAAATAGAGAAAATAATATTTAATAAACAATTGATTGAATCACATTATTGCTAGCCTATTATAAGGCTAAGCCCTCCCCTCCCCATTAGTGTAGATACTATTGTTTGTTAAAAAAATCATTTGACAACTAATTTAATCACATTATTATTCATGAAAGACCTTTTTTTTATAACCAACATTACACGCATCTTCAGATATTTTGAACGTGTTTAAAAATAGAGAAATTGAATCACATTATTACTAGCTTATTGTGAGACACTAATTATAAAAAAAAGCACAAAAAAAATTATTATTGAAAGAATACTGCTAAAATGACGAAAATGCCCCCGACTTATTTGATGCATTATTTTGGGATGCCTTTGAAGTTTTTTGTCTTGGGAGCATTTTTGCCTAAATATTTTTTGTTGAAGCTTGATGACACCAAAATACTATTCACCTTTTCCATTCACTAAAAAAGAAACACAAAAAAAATTAATTATTAAAAAAATACTATTAAAATGATGAAAATGCTCTGCCTTATTTGATGCATTATTTTGGGATGCCTTTGAAATTTTTTGTCTTGGGGGCATTTTTGTTTAACATTTTTTGTTGAAGCTTGGTGACATTAAATCACTATTCACTTTTCCATTTGCTTTATATATTACTAGCCTTCATGCACGCGCCGTGCAGAAGACATATTTTGAATCACGGCATGCTACGTGCGACTTACACGTTTTAAATGTATTTAGACTAAATTGACAAAAGAAAAGTCAAATATTTGAAGTAAATGAATAATCTTAGATCATGCTAAAAGAAAGCCATCATAATAAAATCAATTTCTATATAATTTACATTAAGAATAGAGAAAATAATATTTAATAAACAATTAATTGAATCACATTATTGCTAGCCCATTGTGAGGCTAAGCTCACCCTTCCCCCTTAGTGCAGATAATATCGTTTGTTTAAAAAAAAATTATTTGACAACTAATTTAATCACAATATCCGCGTGCGAAAGACCTTTTATTATAATCGGCATTACACACATTTTAAGATGTTTTGAATGTAACAACCCGTCCCGATTATTTAGATTTATTAATTATGAAATGACGAAATTACCCCTTCGGGGTTATGTACGTGTGAATGTGTGTGTGTGAAATGGGCCAATAATTGCATGCCCTCAATTATTGGGGCCAATTAGATCCCTAGGATCCCTTATTTCTGATTTGGGGATAATGACCACACATGCATACCTATTCTCTCTCTCTCTCACTCCCGTCACTCCCTCTCTCTCTCTCCCCTCTCTCGACAGCTTCTCTCTCTCTCTACCCTCGAACGTACGGACACACCCACAAACCCCCAAATCTTCACAGATCGAGGCATCCAACACCACCACTTGACTCCTGAGGTTCCTACGAGTACTTTGACACCCATTTCAGGTGAATTTTCTAACGTTTTCACGTCGATTTCACGAGGTCCGATTTAGGTACTGTTCACAAACTTTTTGTACGTTGTGTTTTAGGCAAAACCAAGCTCACTACGAGTCTTAGAAGGTCCCAAGGAGGCTCGGGGACGTTCGTTTGCTAAGCGTTGACGTCGGGATCATCGAGAACGAAGGTGGCCGGTTTTGGAGTTCATCCCGAGGAAATCTAAGACCTTTTTCAAGGTTTTTGAAGGTATATTCATGTTCTACACTTAATTTGGAGCACATAGGAAGAAAAATGGGTCAAAACGGATGAAAAATGAGCAAGATAGGACAATTTGAAAATTCCCAGAAATTCCGGCGAAACAATCACCGGCAGCCGGCGAGTCGCCGGAGAAGACGACTGGAGTTAGAATATTCCGTCAACTCTGACGGAATATTCTGACGCCATTAACTGACGCCGTTAAAGTTGATGGAATATTCCAGGAATATTCCTGACGGCGTCAACTGACGCCGTCAGTGTGCACTGCGCGTGACCGCGAGTGGGGGGCGCGTGGGTCCGTGCCACGTTAGGCGCGTGGGGGCGCGTGGAACAGTGAAAATTTATTTTTAAAATATGGGGATGTTCGTGACGACGAGTAGGTCACGTTGGTATATTCAAATACCAAAATTGAGCTATGTATGAGAAGTTATTCCCGTATTTGCGTGTATGTTCTTAAATGACGTATTTATAGTAATTTCTCATATAGGTGAGACATACACCGAGGACGAGCGTAGCCAGGCTAGACGCAGGGGCTACGACCCAGCGACTTATCAGTGAGTGGGCAGCTATTTACCGTATTTACCTATATGTTATTATTATTTTCCCAGAAAACGATAAATGAACGTTTATGTGATTTTAATGCCATGCAAAGTATTCATATATTATTATTGATGCATTAATGATTGCATATTCATATGTTGGTGTTGCAGACGCACAGGTAAGTGTCAGGTAAGATTATATGTTGGTTATGATGAGAATGATGTGATATGATGTGATTAGAGCTCATATACTTGCACATTGATATTAGTGTTCCCGCCCAGGGTTAGGGGCATAGTCTTTCACGTGTCGTTCACCTCCCGCACCGCATGCTCGCCTTGGATCTAAGTTAGGTGCACAGTCTTGTCGTATAGACCACCTTTGAGTGGGTTCGACTCGTAGGTGACCCGCGAATCATTCGCACAGTCTTCACGTGATTGTAGCACTAGAGCATATTTACTTGATATACATGATGATGAGTAGACCACCAGATTTGGTAGTGATAATTGTGCAGTATTGATATACATGATGTTATGAGCTATATGAGATATTTGATGGCCGAGGGCCAAGATGATTACCTGGCATTTGATCATATCAACAGTTTATGATTGAGTTTCTGTTTTGGATACTTTGGCATGGCATACATATACTTTTCAGCATGATTTTGAGAACCTATATGTATATACGAGTATATATTTTGATTCTGGGAAATTATACAGGTTTTACGGTGAGGGGCTATATGTTTGAGTAAAGATTGGTTTTGAAAGGAATTGTTTTGCTGACCCACTCAGTTTTGTTTTTCGCCCCTCCAGGTACTAGGTAGCTAGAGGTTCTTTTGGTGGACGCGAGGGCTTATCGGCAGTTCTGACACATTCATTTATGTATGACACCGGTGGTGTTATCTAAATTTATCTCATGCTTGACTGCATTCGAACTTAGAACGCTCTGATTATGTATAAGTACCTTATTATGCCTCTAGTACACTATCGTACCTAGGTTGCTAGTGGTTTTGATTTTAATTAGTTCGTACTTAGTTATCGATTCTCGCTTCCGCACCGTGCACATGGCTACGTCACACTCACGTGACGGCCAGCACGCCCCACTTTCGGGTCGGGGTGTGTCATTGAACATGTTTTAAAATAGAGAAAATAATACTTAACAAACAATTGATTGAATTACATTATTGCTACCCCATTATAAGGCTAAGCTCACCCTTCCCCCCTAGTGTAGATAATATTGTTTGTTAAAAAAAAAAAAATTCATTTGACAACTAATTTAATCACATTATTATTCATGAAAGACCTTTTTTTTTAGGAAAACTAACGAAAAGGGCCTGAATAGTGACAGTTTTAATGAAAAGTCCTTTTTGAAGGTATAATGAATAGTGACAGTTAAAGGTAAAAAAGGACTTTTCGTTAAAAGTAAACAGTACCGGGGGTGTTTTATTAAACCTCCCTTTTTTTTTTTATAACTCGCATTACACACATCTTAAGATGTTTTGAACATGATTAAAAATAGAGAAATTGAATCACATTATTGCTAGCCTATTGAGAGGCACTAATTAAAAAAAAGCACAAAAAATAATTATTAAAAAAATACTGTTAAAATGACGATAATGCCCTTGCTGACACACTCTGACCTAAAAGCAAGGCGTATTAACCGTCATGTAAGGGTGACGTAGCCATGTGCGCAGTGTGGAAGTGACGGTGATATGAAAATACAAGTAAATAAAAACCAATTTAACTACTTTATATTAGAAACAAATATATATATATATAAGTGTGTGTGTGAAGGTGTTTAAGGTGGTGATACACATATTAGAGCATATATGTCCTAAGAGCAGTCCAGCATCAAATATTAATTATACAGAATAAGAAAGGGAGTTCCTACATATTTTTAGAGCTGTTAGAATTGCAGTGAAGTCATCGTGAGCCACCAATCCGAATGTCTAGTTAGACCCTGAAGGGGCACAAAACAGAAAATATGAGTGAGCAAAAATAAAGTTTTGAAAACACATTTCTTTTAGAAATGTAATAACCCCGCACTGTAAAACCCATATAATTTCCCAGAAAATAGTAGTATATACGTATATAAGAATCATGCACAAAGCGGTGGAAATCTAAGTATATGCCATGTTAAGTACCTATAAAGAAAACATATAAGCCAGCTGGAATTAAATCAACGTCAACCGGTGTCACCTAACATGCCCTTTACAGCTGAATCTATAGCTCATAATTTATTTTTGCACACGAGTCGAAACCACCTAATGTGGTCTATACGACAGGGCTAGGTGTAGACATGTATGCTCAAGTGCTACGATCACGTGAAGATTGGGCGAATAATCGCAGGTCACCTACAAGTTAGAATCATTTACTGTGGTCTGTATGATAGGGATGTGCACCAAACTTGGATCCAAGGTGAGCGTGTGGTGCGGGAGGTGAACATCACGTGAAAGACTGTGCCCTGGCCACTGGCGGGAGCACTAACACCAGGGTGCAGGATAATGAGCTCTAAATATATCCTAAATATAACCATACACACCATAATCACTATCAACATGCTGTACTCACCTATAACTTACTTGGGCCTCCGTAGCATCAATGTATATTATGCATATCTAAACTAATGCATGTAGTAAGATATAATGCAATTGACATGGCATTCAAATCACATTTCAATTAAATCAAATTCTGGGAAACGTAAGGCGTATATACGTATATATAGAAAACCATAAGCCCACTCACTGGTAGGTAGCCGGGTCGAAACCCTTGAGTCTTGCCTGGCTACACTCGTTCTCCAGGTACATCTCACCTATATGTGAAACCACTGAGGATTAATTTCTCATACACTGCTCAAATGGGGTGTTTGAATATACCAATGTGATCTATACAACACCACGAACACCCTAATATTTTAAAAATATTTTTTCAAGGTCGCACGCGCCGGCCACGTGCGGCACGTGTCTAGCACGTTGGACAGAATCCCTAATGCCGTTAAGGAATATTCTGTTAAATATACTTGACGTCATTAGAAATATTCAGTCAAAGTTGACGAAATATTCTCTATCTTTTCCAGTGGACCTCGCTGGAAACCGTTGTCGGCGCTGTCGTTTAAACTCGTCAGAAACTAGGAAATTTTTAAAACTTTATTATCTTTCTTATTTTTCAACCAAAATTCACAAATCTTATATGGTTTTGAAGCTCCCAACAAGGAGAACAAGTTCTTACCCAATAGAAGTCTTAAAACTAACGGGAAAAGGTCGAAATAAGCTTCGACATCTCTGGCCAGTTCTGCAACTCCACCAAACGGAATGTCCCGATGTCCAAGTCACCTTAAAATGACTCCAAATTACTAGAGGAACTGATTTGAGTCTATTTCGAGTTTTAAAATCATGTAAATCTCCTTAGATCATTTCGAGGCAAGCTAAACCCTTCGCCCGAGTTCGGATTCCTCGAGTTTCTGAGATCCTTTCTTCAAACCAATGACACCCCTAAACTTGTGAAGTCAAGAGGAGCACGATTATGCTATTCCTAAGCTTAATTCATAAATCTTTGATGGTGTTCGAGGGTTAGGAAGCTCGGGTTGTATGGACATGGAAGAAGGGTCAAGAAGAGATGAGAGAGGGCTATGTGTATGTGAATGTGTGTGAGGCCACGTGAGTGGCCAGAAATAAATGGAACAAAGCCCTAATTGGGCTAAGAGGTTTAGGGCATAACAAATGGATACACAAATATAAAACAAACCTAAAAACCCTAATTGGGTAAAAAAATATAGGAACTTAAATGATTGGTTTAGTTTTAGTTTTCTTATTTTGGCCCAAACACATTATAACGTTCTTAACTTTTTCATTACGAACCCAGTTCGCTCCGAATTTGCGTGGATGCACTCGTGACAAGGCGTACTATTTATTCTACGTGCGCACGTCCATGTCACTAAGCCTCAAGGGCATTTCTGTCATTTTACATACTTGGGGATTAAAATATATACAAATTTGGGACGGGCTGTTACAATTTACCCTCTTAAGAAAATTTCATCCTTAAAATTTATATACACAGCTACAACACCTCAATAGTCATAGAATAAATGTGGGTACAAGTTTCGCATCCGTTCTTCAGTCTCCCATGTAGCCTCTTCCCATGAATGGTTCCTCCATAAGACTTTTACCATACGCGCTGTCTTGTTCCTCATAACCTTGTCTTTCCAATCTAAAATAGTTACTGGCTCTTTATTGTACGTCAAGTCTGGATTAATCTCTAGTGGCTAAGGAGGTAACACGTGTGATGGATCAGTAACATAATGGCGAAGTATAGATACATGAAAAACATCATGTACTTTTGACGACTCGGAGGCAATTCAAGTCTATAGGTGATTTCACCGACTCTCTCGGTGATTTGGTATGGTCCTATATATCGAGGGCTTAGTTTACCTTTCCTTCCAAACCGTACTACGCCGTTCCATTGAGATAGTTTCAGAAACACCCAATCTCCGACTTTATAAACCCTATTGGTGGCATGTTTATCAACAAGGCTCTTCTGACCATCCTGGGCTGCTTTCAGGTTAGCTCTAATTACCTGAATATTTTGTGTAGTCTTGTCAACAATCTTAGGGCCTACCAATACTCTCTCGCCGACCTTTGACCAACATAAAGAAGTGCAACAAGGCTTACCATAAAGTGCCTCGAAGGGTGACATATCGATGATGGAATAGTAGTTGTTATTGTAGGAAAACTCAATCAGATCTAAGCGCTTATGCCAAGCGTCACCAAACTGTAGTACTGAAGATTTCAACATGTCCTCCAGCGTCTGTATGGTTCTCTTAGACTGTCTGTCTGTCTGTGGATGGTAAGATGTACTGTAGAGCAATCTCGAACCTAGAGCTTTTTGGAAAGCCACCCAAAACTTAGAAGTGAACCTAGGATCCCGATCAGAGATGATACTAATTAGAAACCCGTGGTATTTAACAATCTCTGAAACAAATAGATCGGTTAATCGGGTTAAGGAATAATTCTCTCAAACTGGCTGACGGGATTTTAAACCGCACAAATTTAACCCTCTTTTTGACAGATGTAGTATAGATGTAAGTAGGGTATCGTTCTAGGCCGGGGATTAGGAGGGATTGCTAATCTACTCTAAATTAATTTAAAAATATTAAACAAGACTCAAGGACACAAAATTAGGCTAAAAACTCTAATAATTCAAAACACTCTAAAATGACTCAAAACAAAGAAAACAAATTAAATAAACACTAGGAACTAAAATGGACGGAAATCGAATTAAAAGATTAAAAATAATAAAAACTAACTAAATAATATAATTTAATAATGGGGGGTTTGGTTTGGACGAGAAGTAATTAAACTTAAATAAATTATAGAATTGACAAAAACATGAAATTAAGGTGAACGGATAGGCGACGGACTGGCTAGAGGGTTTTTCTCCACACAAGACACATATGCAATCTAAATTGACCTTCAGTTGTTCTTTCAATAAGTTGTAAATCTCAACACCCCAAATTAATTAGGTACGCTTAAATTAACCTTCAGATTTTCCTTATGTTATTGAATTGGATGAACAGCATACAACAACTCAAATTATTCCCCAAAAGTTCCCTACGTGAAAAGCACAATAGAGATACAATTAAAGATCATTATGTTCTATGAAAATCATAAGTGTTGACAAGGCATTCGTAACTATGAACAGCATGATACGTTTGCCAGGAATTTACTTAACGCGATTGTGACTAGCAACCTTCACTACTCATGAATATAAGTTCATAACGATTAGGTGAAATTCACTTATATTCTAGCATCAAATTCATGCATGTAAATTAAGTATGAATTCTTAATCGACAAACACAAATAAGTTATTAATCAAGCAGTTAAGCAAATTAAATCACAACTCAGAAATCACAACTGAAGGTAATCAATTCATATTACAAATATATCATGGTTTTGAATTATCCTCTAGCCAATACAAATTTAGTTACACATTATTTATAAATTAAAAACAGAAATAAAAACATAAGTTTGGAGAGATTAAACCGAAACGGGGATGCAAGATTTAAGGTTGCACTTGCTGTGCACTGTGCTTGGCGCCTGTGCACTGTTCCTGTTTGGCCCCAAGATTGCTCTCTGTCCTCACACTGCTCTCCGCGCGCCCTTCTGTGCCAAAGCTGCAAAGGCAGCTTTGCTTTGGTGTGGTTTTTGATTCCACCGAGAGCTTGTCTTCTTCCGTGGCTCTGGTTTTTCTCCCCAAATAGCTGCCAATTGGCAGCTCTCCCTCTTTCTTTTATTCAGCGCCCCCCTTGACTTCACGTTTTCTCCTCTTTATTCCGTGACTTGAGCTCCTGTTTTTCCTGCCCTCACCTAAAACTGCCCAATGGGGCGCTTCACTGCCCTCCGGTTTCCTGCCCTCCGAGACCTTAGCACTCTCTCTGATCCCCCCCAAGCTGCCCAAATGGTAGCTTATAATTGCTGCTTATTTTTCCCCGAGGCTTCTTTCTTTTTTTCTTTTATTTTCTTTCACCCTTCACAGCTGCCTAATGGCAGCTTCTTATTTGCTGCCCTTCAAGAACCCCGAGGCTTCCTCCAGACTTCCCCTCCTTCGCGTTTAAGCTCCCCTGAGGCTTTTTAATGGCAACCTCGGTGCTGCCCTCCTCCTTTCATCATTTTTCTGCTTTTGTTTCTTTTTTTTATTCTTTCCCGAGGCTAACGCCTCTCTTCCATCTTATCTTCCCTTTTTCTTATTTGGCTGGCGCAGCCCTCCTTTCATCATGCTGCCCACCCACTTCTTCCTATTTATTTTTTAAGCTTTTAATTGGCCCTCAAATGGCAGCCCTGCTGCCTTCCTTTATTCTTTCTTTTGGTGGAGGACTCCCCCACATGCTGCCTTCATGATTGTGTTTCCACCGAATCCTTTTAATTCCTCTACCTTTTATCTTTTATTTTCCACTCCTAATTTTTCACACAAAACAAACCAACCCAATTACAATCACTCCAATCTGAATAGAAAATATAAAAAAAGAAAATAAGCGAGTAAAGTAGTTTTTACGAATTTGGCACTTAAAATTTCACTTATTCTAATTTTATTTTCTTTGCTTAACAAATTCTATAAAACACAAAATCAACGTAAATAGCTCAAAATATAACGAACTAACTAAGAAAAGACGAGTGAATTTGATATAAAAATATATATAAATATGATCCGATCACTGGCAGAAAGTGTGTTGACTTGGTAAGCCGATCCACTATCACCCAAATACCGTCATAACCATTTTTTTTACAAGGGAGCTTGTACACGAAATCAATAGTGATGTCTTTCCATTTTCGCTGAGGAACGGGAAATGGCTGCAACAATCCAAAAGGCTTATTTCTCTCAACTTTGACTTGCTGGCATATTACACAACGGCTCACATATTCTGCAATTTCCCTCTTCATGCCAGGCCAATAATAAAAAGGTTGAATAGTGTGATACATCTTGGTACTCCCAGGATGTATCGTGTACGCCGAAATTGTGCCTCATCCAATATATCTTTCTTTAATTCTGCTATGTCTGGCATGTACATTCAGTCTCCCTGCATAAGCATACCATCTGGTTTCCTGATCCTGAGATCTTTCTTTTTTCCTAGGGACACAACACCAATAAATCCTGAGATTCTGGATCCTCTGCCTGAGCCTCGAGCACGCGATCTATCAAGATCAGTCTGACCTGGAAACTAGCAAGTAACGGTTCGTCTCGATTTTTAACCTCTAACTTCACTCTTATGGATCTCAATTATCTAAGGAGAGTAACATGACTAGCATACAAAGCATTAAGTCTGGAATGTGATTTCCTACTGAGCACGTCTGCCACTGAATTTGCACGACCTGGGTAATACTCAATCGTACAATCATAATTGCTGAGCAACTCTATCCACCTCTACTACTGAAGGTTAAGATCTTTCTTAGTGAAAATATGCCTGATGTTTTTATGGTCTGTAAAAATTCGTCATTTCTCTCCATATAAATAATGCCTCTAAATCTCCAGGGCTAAAATAATGGCTGCTAACTCAAGATCATGAGTAGGGTAATTCATCTCGTGTGGCTTCAATTGTCGGGAAGCATATGTAATCATCATACCATGCTACATCAATACACTGCCTAAGCCATTTAGAGAAGCATCACTATAGACCTCAAAATTACCACTGTCATCTGGAAGTGCCAAAACAGGAGCGTGAATGAGATAATACTTTAGCTGCTGGAAGCTCCGCTCGCAATCATCGTCCCACTCAAATTTAACATCTTTCCTAGTCAATCTCGTCAGTGGTAACGCTATGGCTGAAATTTTTTTACTGAATCGTCTGTAATAACCTGCTAGGCCGAGGAAACTCTGTACCTCAGTGACGGTTCGCGGCTGTTCTCAATTCCTAACTGCAGCTACTTTCTGTGGGTCTACCAGTATACCCTGAGCTGATATGACATGCCCTAAGAAAGACACTTAATCTAGCAAAAACTGACATTTGCTAAACTTAGCATATAACCGATGTTCCCTCAGTTTCTTCAAAACCAGAGTGAGATGTCGCGTGTGTTCTACTTTAGACTTAAAATACACCAAAATATCATCAATGAAGACAATAACAAACCTGTTGAGATATGGCTAAAATACTCGATTCATCAGGTCCATAAATGTTGTTGGTGCATTCGTTAACCCGAATGTCATCACGAAGAACTCGTAATGACCATAGCGAGTCCATAATGATGGCTTAGGAACATCCTCACTCTTAATCTTTAGCTTATAGTACTTAGACTTCAAATCAATCTTGGAGAACATGCAGGCATCTCGAAGCTGATTAAACAAGTCATCTATATGTGGCAGCGGATAACGGTTTTTAATTGTTACTCGGTTTAGCTGTTAATAATCGATGCATAGACTCAAGGTCTTGTCTTTCTTCTATATAAATAGAACTGGTGCTCCCTAGGGTGAAGTACTAGGCTGGATGAAACCTTTATCCACTAATTCTTGCAGTTGAGTTTTTAATTCCCTTAACTCTGCATGAGCCATTCGATAAGAAGTCAAGGAAATAGGGTATGTACTTGGAATCAAGTCAATGGTGAACTCTATCTCTTGATCTGGCGGTAATCTAGGTAAATCATCAGGAAATACGCCAGGAAAATGTCTAATTACCCGTACATCCTCCACACGGGTAGACGTCTCCTCTTTCAATACCACGTGAGCAAGATACCCCTGAAAACCTTTACTCAATAATTGTTTGGCCCTCATGGTTGAGATAACTGTTGGAAATGTGCCCTAAAACCAATCATATGATGATACTTTGCGGACATTTCACATGTTAAACTAATCTAGTTTAATATAAAGGGCAAATGTTATTGTTTTAAGCTGTCTCATATAAATGTTATATGCTTAAACGATAAGTCCAAGGAATATGTGATTAGGAGAATGTAATCTAAAGAAGTTAGATTCATGAGACCATTCTCATTCGTATACATATCTTAAACGTTCCTGATCATATGATTGCCAATTGGGCATTGACAGTCCGTTAAGATCAGTATGTGCTATGTCTTCTCTTAGGGAGAGTGATTGGTCTTGAGTCATTGGTGTGACTGACACCAAGACAAGCATGTAGGTGCTCAATAGAGAATGAGTCCACTGACCACGATCAACGAGGAGTTCTCATACTCATGTCATATGAGAACTCATGGTTGGGATAATGCAAAGTAGTCCTTTGACCTGAGGCATCATAGTTGTCTTGTGGTTAGGTCCTTGATCTTTGACTATGTCAATGTCGCTCTATCAGAGGGTGTCCACGACATAGTTGAGGTTAAGTCACTTAGCCATGGAGGCAAGTGAATGCGCAACAAGGGGTCTCTAACCTTCAAACTGTTTGAGGGAGAATACTCTATGATATGATTTAGAATCTCTGGCCAGAGTATGAATGAGATTTGGAAAGTCTTTCCGAATCACATTCAAAGTAATCATATAAGTAAATGAATCACATTGGATAGTAGACATGAATAAACTATCAAACCAAACAATGTGGTCAAGAGTGTTGTATTAGAGAAAGACCGTATTGCATTGTAATCCTAAACTGAATATGTTCACCACCTCTTCTGATTAGCTTGGGTAGCCATGACATACTGCTAGGTGTCACTCATGGTTTGTGGAAGCTCTAATAGTGAGTAATCACTAAAGGGAGAATTGAAAGTAAGTTTCAATTCACAATCGATTTGAAAGAGTTCTAATCGCCCACTGCCTCGCTAAAAGGAACCTAATGGATCGTACACCGAGTAAGGTAGAGATTGAAGAAACAACAGAGATGAGTAAGAATAATTAAATGGTTTAATTATTTATGGCTAGGATTAATTAATATGTTAATTAATCAAACGAATAAGTTCGTTATAGACCTCGGGTTAGTTTTGGGCCTCAAGGCCCAATGGGCTTCGAACGTCAAACCAATTGACTTAAGTTGTATGACAACTTAATGAATAAAGATTCAAGAGGGCCCAAAACAGCCCAAAGACCCTAAGAGGCCGGCCACATAGAGGATGGAGTGGTTTTTGGACTTATTACAAGTTTGCCACTCCAATAAAGGTAGGTATAAATATGACTTTATAGCCTTTTCATCCTTAGGGTTTTCTTTAGGAGAAAAGATGAGAACACTTCTCTCCCTTTTCTCTCTAAGTGGCCGGCCCCCTTGGAGGGGATTAACTAGCATCTAATCCTCCTCCAAGGTTACTCATCTCTTCTAAATGCTCACCTTGGTGTGGATGCTTAGAGGTTCCCTTTTCTTGGGAACTTCGAGAATCCATTCTACCATCCTCCTCCAAGAAATCCATGGAGCCAAGAAGCAAGGAATGAAGGCCCTCTCCTTGGGTGATTAGCCTTTGCTTATGCAAAGAGGAATCAACAAAGGTATAAGATTTCTCAACTCACTTTATTTTGAGTTGAGTCTTGGTTCACCTATCTACTAGGCTTTGAATTTCATGGGTTAAGTTTTGTTTTTGAGTGCATATAAACATGATTACGCCTTTAAATGTTAATTGCATGTTGTTGATGTTGCTCAAATGAACTTGTTTTTCACAAATTTTCCTTCAATAATGCCTTGTCTCACTCCATTATACTCGCCTACAAAGGTAACCACATACAAGCCTGAACGGTGGAAGGTAACTGTCTTCTGTAGCAATCTAGTTGAGCACGATTATAGTGTAACCAATCTATGCCTAGTATAACATCAAAATCAATTATATCCAATGACACGAGATTAGCTGGCATTACTACATCCTCAACCAGAACAGGGCATCCTTGATATGCGCAGCTAACATAGCAGGTCTTGCCCCTAGGCATAGAAAACTCTAACTCATACCCAAGGGGTGTAGGGTATGGTTGTGTCTTCTGAGCAAATGTATGAGAAATGACAAAGTATATAGCACCAGAATCAATTAACACTCTAGAATTTTTTTTTTAGAATATTCAACGTACCCATGATGAGGTTAAGATTATTCTGAGCATCTTGTAGTGTGATGTGGTGAAAGCAGTCATGCTGCTGCTGACGTCCTCCATGACCTCGGTTAGCTTGATTTCTTCATCCATGCAGGCCTCTCCCCTAAGTAGGCTGGTTAGTACTCTGGGACTACCCTCCTAGGTACCACTGTGATCCACCAACTTGATATGGTGGATATGGCGCATAACCTCCTGAATACTGAAGATAACCACCTTGATGATATGGATCATGTGGGTACTGATACGATCTTTCGTAATACGGGGCTACGTCTCCCTAATAATGATAAGCTCCACCATAACCCGTCTGGGTGTAACCACTAGGTCCTGGGACCTAGTGGATAGGCATTCGTGGTGGTAATGCAGGTGGCTGAGGCTTCTGTTGGTTCTGTGCACATTGATTAGCCCAGTGTCCCAACTGGCCACAAGTAAAACATCTGCTACTACCTCGTCTACACTTTCCAAAGTGACGGACATTGCACCTACAACAAAGTAGGGCACCTCTGCTAGAATCTGTGTCTCTAGAAGTGGGAACCTCTTGAACGGCCGCCCTTCGGCGGCGCAGTGGAACTGAAGCCTCCACTGGAAGAACTAGAATTGGTACCACTCCATTTAAAGCTCTACGTCTTACGAGGTCTCTGTGATGATTGACCTTTATCTTTATTATTTTTCTTCTGCTTATTATTATTTTCTTCTTCTACATCACTATCACTAGGCATATTTTATGAATCCTCCACTCGAAGCAGTACCTCAAAAAATATCTGATATGTAGTACAGGGGGTTGAGGTCGCCATCAAACATAGTTTCTTACATGTACCCCTTTTGAATCGTCTGAGCATATCCGCTGGATTACGCGCAATCTTTGGACAATAGCAGGACAAATATGTGAATCTGCGATAGTAATCAATAGCTGACATTTTTCCCTACTTTAAATTATGAAATTCTTCTCTGTGTGTGAATATCTTCCAATTATTTGCGTCCTCAAACAACATCGAAAATGATTCCTGACGCCACCAGGATGCAGCCTCTAACCGTAAAAACCAGATAGCTGTCTCAACCCATCTTTCATCTGCAAGCGTACTCTGACGCTGCATGACTCGAAAAGTCTTCTCTAAGTGATCAAGCCACAGCTCGGCTTTCTCAGCCCCTTCATTACCTAGGAAGTTCTTTATCTGGAGGTGAGTTACGGTATCTAAGGTAGTCCTCTGAGGAGGACGAAGTGATGAGTGTATGGCTTGGGCAATAACATTACCTAACAGATCAATATTAGGAAAATCAGACTCAATGGAAGGACGAGGCTCTCTACGAGGCAGCATAATTTTGACATAAGAGATCAAAATGATTAGAACACCAACAAAATATGCAGGACTGCCAAACCGAGGCTCTGATACCAAACTGACACACCCTAACCTAAAATCCATGCGTGCTGGCCGTCACATGAGGGTGACGTAGCCATGTGTGCAATGTGGAAGTAATGGTGATACAAAAGTACAAGTAAATAAAAACCAATTTAACTACTTTACACTAGAAACAAATATATAAGTGTTTATGAAGGTGTTTAAGGTGGTAATACACATATTAGAGCATATATGTCCTAGGAGCAGTCCAACATCAAATATTAATTATACAGAATAAAAAAGAGAGTTTCTACATATTTGTAGAACTGTCAGAACCGCCGTAAAGTCCTTGTGAGCCACAAATTCGGATATCTAGCTATAACTTGGAGGGGCGCAAAACAGAAAATGTGAGTGGGCAAAAACAAAATTTTGAAAACACATTTCTTTTAGGAACGTAATAACCCCTTACTGTAAAACCCATATAATTTCCCAAAAAATAGTAGTATATACGTATATAAGAATCATGCACAAAGCGGTGGAAATCTAAGTATATGCCATGTCAAGTAGCTCTGAAGAAAACATGTAAGACAGGTGGAATTAAATCAATGTCAGCTAGAGTCACCTAACGTGACCTATACGGCTGAACCTATAGCTCATAATCTATTACTGCACACGAGTCAGAACCACCTAATGTGGTCTATATGATAGGGCTAGGTGTAAATGTGTACGCTCAAGTGCTACAATCACGTGAAGACAGTGCGAATAATTAAGGGTCACCTACAAGTCAGAACCACTTATTGTGGTCTATATGACATGGCTGTGCACCCGACTTGGATCTAGGGTGAGCGTGTGATGCGGGAGGTGAACATCACGTGAAAGACTGTGCCCTGGCCACAGGCGGGAGCATTAACACCGGGGTGCAGGATAATAAGCTCTAAATATATCCCAAATATAACCATACACACCATAATCATTATCAACATGTTGTACTCACCTGTAACTTACCTGGGCCTCCATATCATCAATGTATATTATGCATATCTAAACTAATGCATGTACTAAGATATAATGCAATTGACATGGCATTCAAATCACATTTCAATTAAATCAAATTCTGGGAAACATAAGGCATATATACGTATATATAGAAAACCAAAAGCCCACTCACTGGTATGTAGCCGGGTCGTAACCCCCGAGTCTTGCCTGGTTACGCTCGTCCTCCGTGTATGTCTCACCTATATGTGAAACCACTGATTAAACGTTAATTATAAATCACATATACAATCCCTTGGATTAATTTCTCATATATTGCTCAACTGGGGTGTTTGAATATACCAATGTGATCTACACAACACCACGAACACCCCAATATTTTTAAAATAATTTTTCAAGGTCCCACGTACCACCACACGCCGGCCAAGGCACGGCCATACGCGCCAGCCACGCACGGCACTTGCCTGGTACATTGGACGGAATCTCTAACGCCGTTAAGGAATATTCCGTTAAATATACCTGACGCCGTTAGGAATATTCTGTCAAAGTTGACAGAATATTCTCTGTCTTCTCCGGTGAACCTCGCCGGCGCCGCCGTCTGAACTCGCTAGAAACTGGGAAATTTTTTAAAATTTAAATCTACGTGCGCACGTCCACGTCACTAAGCCTCAAGGGCATTTCCGTCATTTTACGTACTCGGGATTAAAATATATACAAATTCGGGACGGGTTGTTACACCTGCCTTATTTGATGCATTATTTTGGGATGCCTTATGAGGCTAAGCCCACCCCTCCTCCTTAGTATAGATAATATCGTTCGTTAAAAAAAAACATTTGACAACTAATTTAATTATATTATTATTTATGAAAGACCTTTTTTTTATAACCGGCATTACACGCATCTTAAGATGTTTTGAAAGTGTTTAAAAATAGAGAAATTGAATCACATTATTGCTAGCCTATTGTGAGACACTAATTTTTGTTAAAGCAGAAAAAAAATTAAAGATTAAAAAAATACTATTAAAATGACAAAAATGCCCCTGTCTTATTTGATGCATTATTTTGGGATGCTTTTGAAGTTTTTTTTTGTCTTGGGGGAATTTTTGCCTAAATATTTTTGTTGAAACTTGGTGACACCAAAAAACTATTCACCTTTTCCATTCTCTTTATATATAGATGCGAGCCTGATTACATTAAACTTTAGGCCAAATAAAAATTTATTTTTTGTTTAGAAAAAGTTAACTCAAGCTCTTTTTATTAAAGTTTGTTTTTAATGATATTATAAGCGCTTTTGGTTATTTAAAATTTATAACGGATTCTGAAATTTGAGTGACTTTTATGTTACGAATAAATCGTAAGTATGGTATTTCATGTCAATTATATACTAATATGTGAAAAGAAATTTACACATAACATTTATTATTGAGAGAATGTTACAATAGCGGAGTACTTATGTTAAGACGTGACAAGACGAGATGTGACAAGTAGACAACATGAATCATAGAACAGTATTTGGTGTGATGTAAAGTTAGAAATCTTATTTGAAGTAAAGTGATAGATATTTTTACCACCTGCAAAAGTAGGTATAAAAACACTTAAAATACTTACAAGAGTACAAGGTTATCGTAGTATAGCAGCTCAAGTAAGGTCGTTCTCCACAGGGATTGAATGAATAATTTTATGTTAACCAAATCTTAATTAATTATTTGAAAACAAAGTTTGGAAAATGGTGATTTCATGACCTAAAATATTAAAAACGAATTTAATTAAAAATAACTGAATAACTTGGGAAAGTAAATCAAACAAAAGAAAATAGTTTTGAAAATCTATTTGAGCACTAGGGTTCCGCCGTCACCCTAACAATCCTATGTAGTTCTTCCAATTACTTATGACTTACACCTGCATATTTTGAAGGTTAGGTTTTCCTAAAGTATGCCCTACTTGGAACCTTCAACATAGAACGTATATCTAACATACAACCCGTCTGTGGTGTCCAGATCGAATGTGAACATGCAAGACTCATTAAGCTTTATGAAAACCCTTTGAAAAACCATATAACCCTTAAAACGTGTCGTCCATCCTAAGAGGTTACACATATTAACCACAAGAAGCCAGCGCCAATTAATTTTCTAAATATCCTAATGGTGGCCAATCACTAAGACAACTAGATAGTTTCAAACACAGTGATTAATAATTCAAAACTTGCATGCATAACATCATAAGTAAATTGAAAAGAAACTACATATTCTTGTTAAGGCTCGTGGCCTCGCCCTAGCAAACAAAACTAGTTAGAAACAATCATAAAATAAAATATTGTTAATAACATGGATATAAAACACCTTGAAAATAAACTTGAATCTTCCAAACTACTGCGTTCTTCCCCTCAAATAATATGTTCCCCCTAATGGCTAAAAAGCCTTATTTATAGTAGTAGAAAATAAAACCCTACCTAGAAAAGGTCTTAGAATAATACTAGGAAACATAATAAAATAATAAAACAACTAATAAAAGGTTTCCTATTCTAACTGGAATTCGGACTTCTCAGAAAATCAGTATTTTGACCGACCAAATCAACTCTGATTTGGTCCCAAAAGGTCTCTTTTTAAAGCTTGAACAAATCCTTAGAAGGAATCTTCCTCAAAATACACCATCTTGACCTTCAACATACCCAAAATGTCCAGAAACGTCAATCTGGGAAAGCTGCGCACTGGGTCTTCTTTTCATCGCCACAGTCAAACAGTTTGGTAGAAAAATATGAAACTTTGACACAATCATCTTGAAAGACTCAAGAACATCCTCCAATTGGAATCGCTATAAAATTCACCCGTTTGATCACTTTTTACTCCAGATGAAGTCGAATGTCCTACATTGAAAATATAATCCAAAGTATCAAAATCTCACCAAAATAACCAATAAATTAATACTAAGATAAGGGTAAAATATATAGTATAAATCATAAAGCATAATTGATTTGTGATGTAAAGGAGATTCATCCTTATATTGTGTAAGTAAAGGACAAAAGAGGATGATACCTCATGTCCATGGATAGTTCTAGGTGAGGTTTGAGAGAATTCCTCCTATGCCTAGAAATATGTGTAAGCATTGTAAGAAGGCAGATTTGATTGGAGAATTGAATAATACTTGAATGTTTGTATAGACCTCATGAAGTAAATATCCTTGTTCGAGTCTCTTAAAGAGTAGATCCCAGTTATTGTATAGGTTTTATTTGTGAGTGGTATCATAGCCTACCTCGTGTAGGTGGCCCAAGCAAAGTTTTTGCTCGTAGTTTGAGTATTCCTTGTTACTCAGATTACTAGTATGCTTTTGTTGACTACAAAAATCACCTAGCTTACGTGGCGCGCAGGCCGAGTAATTAGTAAGCTAACTGCGTCCTTCAAATGTGTGCGGGGCGTGCCAACTCGTCGGTCGAGCTCGACCGATGAGTAAAAAATGTCTTGATGTTGTGTGGATGCGCGCGGCTGACTTCTGTGTCTTGCAACTGCGGCCGAGAAAGGAACACGTCTCAGCCTCTGGGTCCTCAAGCCTGAAGACAAGGCTACCAATTACAAAGTTCATGGCTCGTCGTCGTCCGATTCGGCAACAGTCACCGTATTGGTGAAGGTAAAACCACGCCGAATCGATACTAGAGTATAAGGGCACAAATACTCAAAGGGGATGAAGGTCTTGATAATGAACGTGGTTCGGCCGTCCAAGTGCCGAACTCTAAAACCCACTTGTGAATATGCAATCATAAAATAACTCAGCGTCGAGGCACCGGGCCTAAGTATCAGTAACACCTCACTTCACCGAGATGGCTGGTAAGATGACCTCTGTCGATGGGGATCTGAAAACCCTCGTCGGCCGAGACTTGGATAAATAACCAGTTGACCCTGTCGCAATGCTGTTTATCCAAACTGAAGGTGTTTCATGGACGGCTGGTTTTACGGCAACAGTGTTGTTTATCTAAACTGAAGATGTTTACTGGTTGCCTTCACAGTGCTGTTTATCCAAACTGAAGGTGTGAAGACGAAAAAGAAAATAAAAATCTCAAGGGTGTTGGGAGGTTTCGCAAAGAGCGAGAAATTGCACAGAGCAGATTTGTGTGTTGAGTTGGAGGTCCTTTGAATGTTGTACTTCCCCTCTATTTATAGCAGCAAGAACCTCCATGGACGGACTAGAAATAAATTTCGATTAGAACTCCTCAACCCAATCAGATTAAACTTCGACCAATCCTAATCTCCATAGAACTTTGAATCAAACCTCTAAAACAAACCAGGTTCATCTTTATATCTTAGTATCCTTATCTATCTCGTTTAAGAATATGCCAAGATAATTCATATTAAAAGATAATTATTATGATAAAAACCACAATATTATCCTTTAAAAAGTAAAATTATCTTTACTTCTTATCCAACGGTTGGGAATTATGTCCATTCAACAGTCTTGATTGTGCAGGCCGATATTGTAAAATCGGGTCCAAACAGCTTTGTAGTTGTAGTGTAAGCCTGATCTTCTGCATCGGAACTGAATCTTAGTAAAAAAAATTCTAAAGAATCTCCTTCATCCTTTAAGCACCCTTAGAAAGTTAGTAAACGCAAGGGCAGTAGCAGTGGTTGGCGTTGTAAGCCCCAACGAGGTGTTTCGAAGTCTTCATGTTCGGGGTCGCATTGGTTTAAATCCTCCAGTGTTGGTAGGAGTCACGGAAGAAAGAACCCAAGTTAAGCTAGTTGATGCTATCAATGATAGGACAATAAAATATTTGTCCATCACTGAGTATCGTATGAAAAAAATTGACCATTTTAGAGTATTAATAACAATTCTTTATAATGTCACAAGAGAGTTATCCCATCAATATTTTTGGAGATGATACTTTACTGCAATTACGGAAAGCAATAATGCGTATAGACCCTGGTGAGGATTTGATCCCAACTAATTCATTTTCCCCATAATATTTAACTATCTAATCCACTAATTATATCGATCGTAAAATAAATAACTAAACATACTTTCCTTAAAACAGTGGTAATTAACGCTTCCCGGAGAGTAGGAATCAATCAGTCCATTTCATTAGATAATGATATATTATTTGCCCATCCCATAATTCCCATTCCCATGGGTGCTGTCTCGTACTGTTGACAAGATTTTTTTATGAAAAAGATAACAGTATTTGTGTAAACCATTCAAAAGACCTTTGCCTTTTGCTATTTGTTGAGTTGGGTTGCTTTTTAGTTTACATGGTTGCTTTTTGGTTGTCGTGGAAATAAGCATTGTAGATTGAGAGTTACAATTTTCATACGTTAGATTCGAGCTATAGTTCTTCATATTGTAGATTCGTGTTCCGCATCAGCTACGTACATAGCAAAATACAATTTCCCAAAAGCAAGATATTTTTCAACACCGTGGACACCCAAATTTTCACACCAGCTGATGTCCCCGCAGACTTAAGCTTATTGGGCAGCTCTTGTTTTCTAGTGCTGTTTTGGTCATTCTGCACAACACACAGGCCATTTCTGGGCTCAATACTACATAATTTTCGTACTTGGCCTTTTCGTGGAGCGCAGACGTACGTGTTTGGCTTGAGTAACGATAGATGATGTAAGCTTTAAACATTATTCGTTATACCATTAAGATTGATCTTATTCATGTTTGATTTATGAGATATTTTTGGACAACATGTATGCATGTGTTTTTGGAGAATGTTCTATTGTTATTTTTGTAATTTGACTTTCTATAAGTGATCGTCTAAACTACTTTAATATGCGAAGGGGTTCGAATTTGTGTGCAAAGGAAGGGATGAGCACACGCTATCCAACATAGCAACTGGTCTAACTCGTTGTCCCCTCTTTTGGAGCTCAAATATGTCCTTTTGTAGTTTGAATAGCCTTGCTTCTGTTATTTATGGTTTTCTACAAAGGCTCTTCTTCTAGTGGACTTAGTCCTACTAATGTCACTGAAAGACCTAATATTGTGAACATCGGCGCGATTTTCAGGTTTGATTCTGTCATTGGAAAATCACAAAACTCGCAATAACCCTTGGAGTTGAAGATAATAAACAATAAAACTTGAAAACGAATCACGACTTAGACTCGGGGTCGGTAGGAAATTCAAACTCTAATCCGAAACTCTAGCAAAAAACTAAATAAATAAAAAGAAACTAAAATAGGCTGAAAAATAAATTCCTCTTAATTATAAAAAAATAAACTCATGATTCTTAAACAAATCAAGAATTCTTTACAAGGTTAAAATATATAAATACAAATTCTAACCTCATGTCTAATTTGATATCATCCCGCCTACCCTTTTGAATGCCTAATTTACAAACCTGCATAATAATAGAGGGATGAGCTTCAAAAGCTCAGTAGAGACATAACCTTACAACAATAAATTGACCATACTAAATTAAGTGTAATGACATCGTATAATCAAGTATCAATTCATCATTAACAACATTGCATAGTGCAATGTAGAATCTTCGTCTATACCCCTAAACACCTAGACCTCGTACGTTCCATTATGTACTTATACCACTTGGTCTCGAGTGGCTAATTATATGAACTAACCCTCGGAACTCAGTCATCCTAAATTCCCCTCTTATTAGTCATCTTGCCAAAACTCTTCGTCGCAAATTCCAAATTACCCTAAAAAAAAACTGTGCACTGTGGGCTCGCCTGAGAGGCCTGGCAAACGTGTCTTGTCTGTCGTATTCGTGTCGTTTTCGTGTAACACCTGTTATCTTAACGGGTCATGTCGTGTCACACCCGTTATCTTAACGGGTCCTTAACAGGTCATGTCACTTTACCCAACGGGTAAAGTGACCCAACCCGTTATGACCCGTTAAGAATAATATATATATTTTTAAAAATTTGCACATACCACATATATTATTATATATTACTTCAAAACATTAAAACATTTGTCGTTTAAGTATTATATCTACACTCGAAAATAAGAACCTAATAAAAAAATAATAGATACACTACTAATTTATTACAAATATTAAATGTGCAAGCATATGCAAAATGAAAGAGTTTTTGTTTTCAAGGTTCTGAGTCTTTCTCAAAAGTTTAAACCTCAATGAACGAAATGGAAGGGGAAGTGAAAATGAAAATGAAATGGGAACGGAAGTGAACGAAATGGAATCTCATTCTCATCTAACCTAAAAATAAATGAACGGCACAGATTAAATCTAAAACAATCAATGGTTGAAATAATTCTCTTATAATAAAAAAAATATATATATATATATATATATATATATATATAATATTTATTTTCGGGTGAGTGACGATGAAGAAGTCGATTGAGAGTGAGAGAGAGAGAGTGAGTCTATCTGAGTCTCTGACTTGTCTGAGAGTAAATGAGATTATGAGAGAGAAGAGGAATAATACACGGCTGAGATTTAATCTCAGCCAATCCAAAGGTTATCAATTTTTCAAATTTAATAAATATATATATATATAATTATGAAATGGATGGCTGAGATTAAATATCAGCCGATCCAATGGTCATCAATTTTTAAAATTTAATTTAATATATATAATTATTATAGTTTTTTTAGAGGTTTTAAAATTGTTAAATTAATATATATAATTATTATAGTTGATTCATACTTTTATTAAGTATATAACATAAGATTTTGTGATATCCACTGTCCACATCCACTAGTGTAAATATTTTAAATTGATGATCGAATTCATTCATTGTATTCATATAGGGTCAAGGAGTGTAGCTGTAAAAAATCATCAAAATCGGATTTAAAATAACCGTTAAATCGTGAATTTTAGTTTATAACCGTCGAAAAGCTTTGTCCCGTTACTTGATCTCTGAATGTTTGTTTTTTGTGATTTTTTGCTGATGTGATCTCGAACCATATACATACAAGTTTGACGGTTGCGATCGTTGAAATTAGTTTTGGAGAATACGTATCCCATTAAAACGATAGATTCACTAACACTTAGAGTTTATTTATACTTTCATTAAGTATAACATAAGATTTTGTGGTATCCACTTGTATAAATATTTTAAATTGAAGATCGAATTCATTCATTGTATTCATATAGGATCAAGGAGTGTATCTGTAAAAAAATCATCAAAATCAGAGTTAAAATAACCGTTAAATCGTGATTTTTAGTTTATAACCATCGAAAAACTTTGGCCCGTTACTTGATCTCTGAATGTTTGTTTTTTGTGATTTTTTGCTGATGTGATCTCGAAGCATATACATACAAGTTTGACGGTTGCGATCGTTGAAATTAGTTTTGGAGAATTCGTATCCCATTAAAACGATAGATTCACTAACACTTAGAGTTTATTTATACTTTCATTAAGTATAACATAAGATTTTGTGGTATCCACTTGTATAAATATTTTAAATTGAAGATCGAATTCATTCATTGTATTCATATAGGATCAAGGAGTGTATCTGTAAAAAAATCATCAAAATCAGAGTTAAAATAACCGTTAAATCGTGATTTTTAGTTTATAACCGTCGAAAAACTTTGGCCCGTTACTTGATCTCTGAATGTTTGTTTTTTGTGATTTTTTGCTGATGTGATCTCGAAGCATATACATACAAGTTTGACGGTTGCGATCGTTGAAATTAGTTTTGGAGAATTCGTATCCCATTCAAACGATAGATTCACTAACACTTAGAGTTTATTTATACTTTCATTAAGTATAACATAAGATTTTGTGGTATCCACTTGTATAAATATTTTAAATTGAAGATCGAATTCATTCATTGTATTCATATAGGATCAAGGAGTGTATCTGTAAAAAATCATCAAAATCAGAGTTAAAATAACCGTTAAATCGTGATTTTTAGAAGACAATGCAGCATGTATCGAGTAGTTAAAGAAGGGATACATCAATGGAGAGAACACCAAGCACATAACGCCGAAATTCTTTTACTCACACCAGCAGCAGAAGCATTAGAACATTGAAGTCAAGCAAATCCGTTCTCAGGACAACCTGACCGATCTTTTCACCAAGTCATTGCCCAAGTCTACTTTTCAGAAGCTCGTCCAAAGAATCGGTATGTGTAAATTATCAGAGTTGAACTGCTTGTAGTTCTCTTATTTAGAAGTTATGTCTAGCTCAGGGGGAGTATCTAGAAGCATACTCACATGGTCTTAATGTACTTTTTTTGCTATGATTAGCAGCCTTTTTTCCCACTGGATTTTTGCTACCTAATGAGGTTTAAACGAGGCACCCATCTTGTGATGATCATACTTCGTTGAGTTCATTACTTTCTTCATGTTTAACGTTTGTTTTAGACATTATGCATACTTCTCACTTTTCTCTTTAGTCTATGGGTTTTCCCCATTCCTTGGATTTTACCATAGCAAGGTTTTGTGAGTTTTACTACAAATGCATACTTCCTTAAATTTGGGACTTGCAATCACCCGTTGTGCCGATGACTTCATCAACTATTCTACCTTATCTGCTGAAGACACTCAAGGGTGAGTGTTGCAGTCATATTTAGAATAGGAATGTGATTGTGTAAATCCTAGTAGATATGGGAACATATCTTATATTCCTATTAGGAGTAAATTGCCTATTAAATATTGTAATCCTAAAGGGAAAGGTTTTTACCTATCCTACTACTATAATTAAAGGCATAATGGGGTGAATCAAACACACCTCACAATTAAAATCACTATCTCTTAATGCCGCTGGCCCTTTCTCTAAACCTTAAGATCGTTCAATCAAATAGGCCTACAATAAATACAACCATTTTCCTGACAATCAAATTTAAACTCATCCATGACAGATAAAGAAAGACAATAATTCCAGAAAGAGAAATTTTATTTGAACCCGTGTAACTTTTTTTTTACACCCAACTTACTCTCTTCACCCATATTGTTTTTTCTTTTTCTTTTTTTTGTTAAAGAATTTATCTCTCTTTAAACCCAAATTTATTACCTAAACTACCCTCTCAGACCCAATTCAAAATGTTAAGTTATCTTTACACCCATTTCCTTTATAAAATAATATCTCTAGAATTATTTTAAAATTTTCATTCTTTTACTAGAATAATATAATTTATAGTAGGGGCCTGATCTCACCATATGCCAGGTTTAAATCGATTAAAAATATGAAGTGTTAATGTGTTAAGGTCCTTGCAATTCTGCAAGTATGCAAGTCTGCACTAAAAGGCCTATTACTTGTAAATAAAGTAATAGTCTGTTTGCACCCTATAACTATTTCCTATAGTGCAAGTCTGCACTATAGGAAATAGTTATATTGATGCCAAATGGTGTTTTGAGGTGCAGATAGACACCAGTAGAGAAAAACAATGAAAAAGAGTTCCATATCAGACATCGGATTCTGAAGTGTTTTGGGGTGCAAACGGACACCAGAACCCAAAGTGTTGTAGAAAGTTTTGGGGTGTAGACAAACAATGCAAGTCCTTTTGGTGTTTTAAGGTGAAAACAAACACTGGAATCCAAAGTTTGTAGAAAGTTAACAAACCATGCGGGAATGATGAAAAATATTGAAATCCAAAATACTCATCTTCTAAACTTAAAAAAATTGAAATCAAATGAACAAAATATCCATAAATTGTCATAATTTAGTTGGAGAATTCAAAACTTCAAAATCACCATCAATCAATAATAATAAAAAGCTTGTTTTTCTCTACAAGAGTTATTAAGGTTTTAGCCAGAATGAACGTAGGATAAACAAGAAGTGATGATAGGGTTTAGTTATAGTGTGTGGGTTTATTGACAAATTTAAGTTTTATTATTAATTTCATTTTGTACTTAATAGTAATTATGCAATAAGGTAAAATAGACAATTAACAATTTAAATTTAAGTTGGGTGTACAAAGAGGTTACATGGGTTTAAATAAAATTTCCCTTCCAGAAATGTGGGTTAGCAACATAGAGACCCACATGAGCTAACTCGTCTACCACAAAGTTTGCTTCCTTGAAGATGTGCTTCCAACTAATATACTAAAATTTAGAAGCCTGCCATTTGATATCCTCGACAATAGGTTTAAGATGATAAGCGGGCATCCAAACACCTTGCACCATCTCGATCACCTGCTTGGAATCCCCTTCCACCAACAGTTTATTCACACATTTGCACTTGGCGAACATAAGGCCTTCCTTTGAAGCAACGGCCTCTGCAACAGATACGGAGGCATCATCGAGGTTTAATGCACCAGATCCAACCAGTTGCCCCTCCTCATTTCTAAGAACAAACAATTACCGCTCTCTCCAAACTAACTGACCCATCGAAGTTTAACTTCACATGACATGCCCCAACCTCGATATCCCCAAATATAGGGTAGGCAAGTTCTGGCCGACACCCGAGGATGATGAAGCCATTTTAACATGCATGTAAGTGGTATCAGTAAACAAAAGTGAATAAAAAATGTAACTATAAAGAAATATGCAAATGCGGAAACGTGTTCAGAGCATATAATTAAGCAAGAATAATGTGAAAGAATTATTATAAAAAATATACGAACAAGAAAATAGGTCCTACACTGAGAACACTCGAAGATACCTATGCGGAAGTGCCTTGACATCGAGATCGTACTCCTCGATTATAAATCATCTTTGAAAATTGTATCGTAACACCCGAAGGCAAATTTGAAGGATCTCATAGAATCATCTCTGCAATATACTCAACTAGGGGTATCATAGTCACCCGAAGGCATAACAACCATCGCCGTAGGTGAAGCTGTACCACACTGGGTTACGCCAGAGAAGAAAATATAACTATAAACATAACACACCGACACTAGCTGTGGCTAGTGAAGCTGTCTGACACTGGTTTCGCCAGTGAAGTTAGCAATATGTCATAAATATCCTCAACTGTATCCTATGGCCATAGACGTATACATACTCAGGTTTGTGTGTATGTGTTGTATTATTATCTAATATGTTTGTACCATACTTAACCAATTTCAAAACTATTAAGCACCAGCCAATATTATACCATCAAGGACCCACAAGAGTTTCCCTCCAACTAGGAGGCCAATCACAACGTGACAAGTGTCACCATTAGAGGCCAATCATAGCACGACACACGTCAACATCAGAAGCCAATTACAACACGACATGTGTCAGTGTCAGAATAAAGTTAGAAACTCTCTTCTATATAAAGAGATCATTCTCCCGCAATAATCCCTAATGTCGTTTGTACAAAACTACTCATTAGAACTCACTTATGAGGAGCTTGAACCTATGTATTTGTGTAAACCTTTCATTATTAATGAGAACTCTTCTACTCCGTGGACATAGCCAATTTAGGTGAACCACATACATCTTGTGTTTGCTTTTTTGTCTCTATCTCTTTACATGCTTATCCTCACTAGTGACCGGAGCAACCAAGCGAAGGTCACAAACTTGACACTTTACGTTGATCTAAAGTCCTCACCGATTTTGTGCATCAACACACTAGATAAGCATAGAAAACATATCTCAAAATCTCATATCAAACTTAGGATCCAAATCTCATAAATCCATAAATGTGATTTCCATAAATACGAGTTCTCATAAATTTTAAAACAATGAATCATGAATACTTCATAAAAGCTATTCATAAATTCTCCAAGAAATCATAAATATAGAATTTCATAAAGAATTCGTAAAAGCAATATAACTGAAATATAAGGCATAAATAATTCATAAAACGTAGAATTATAAGAATATGTTTTTCATGAATACAAGGCTAATAGTTTATAAAAACATGCAATTTGAGAAGGGGTCCACTCACAGATACTCCGTTGCCGCAAAGCCGCTCAGACGAGCAAGTACGGATTGCAGATGCTAAAAGTACCTAAGCATAATAAAGGGACCAAATTAATAAAACCCTACTATAATGATTGAATTTGGAAAAACGAAGTGTGGATTTGGATTCAGGGTGTTGAATTACCTTAAGAAAGGTCTCGTGTAAACTTTGTAAAAAGTGAACAAAAAAGTCAACAGTTGACCCTAAACAGTCAACCAAGATACCGAGTCGGTCAACTACGTTAAATCTTTGGAATTTCACTAAATGGATGTCAAAAACGGACTCGGGGCATCAAAATTAGTCTAGGAAGGTTTATGGGAAAATTTTGAAAAAGTCAATAGTTAACTTTAATGGAATATTCCCTCATCAAAAGGAATATTCTATTAAAGTTAACTGAGAGTTAACGGAATATTCCAAGGAAATATTCCCTCCCATTTCAAAAATGGACCTGGGCCGGATCTCAGGTCGAATCTAGGCTTAGGTCGATTTTGTGGATCATAGTCGAATCTGACCCACGGATCCGGGTCACTAGGTTTTGGGTTACAGGTCGGGTTAACCCGATTTTCAAGTCGTGGGTCGGCCGAATTCCACAAAGAAGACAACTGAAGCTTCCAAGCTCTGTTCAACCCTAAAACCTAACGAAACCTAGTCATATTATATACCAAATGAAGCTATGGAGGTAAGGAATAGAAATATACCAGCACAAGGTCTTGTCGTGGCCGGAGTTGGCCAAAAAATGGCTTGAAGCTGTCAAGTTTTTGGCCGAAAACTAGGGAAGTCTTCCCTGACGCGATTTTTGCACCCAAACGTCGTCACAACACATATACTAATTGAATCAAAGCATCAAAGGGGTAGAGATTGAAGGTATTTCGACTCTTATCTCGATCGAAAAATTTTGAGAACTCGCCGGAGTTCTCCATTTCTTGTTTTCTCCGACGCGAGGTTCGAGAGTTGCTCAAGTTTAAGCTCCGGGATTAGGAAGGAAGATGAAACGAGCTAAGGGTGGTGGTGGTGTGGCTCGCCGACAAGGTGAGTGATGATAGTGGTGCAGTGATGCACAGAGAGAAGTGAGAGAGTATTGGAGAGATATAAGAGGGAGAAAATGAGAGTTCAAGAGAGTCTAAGAGAGAGAGCAGAGATGAGAGGGAAGAGAGAGATCCGGGAGGGTGAAGGAAGAGGGACAAGTGGCAGGAAGAAAGTGGAGACTTTGGGTGAGGTGTGGGCCCCACAGGCCAAATAAATTAATAAAATAATTAAAATATCTGAATAAACATTTAAAATAATATACAATAACAATATAAATATAATATAAAATAATTAAAATAGTAATTTCTAAAGAAAAGTAATTTTTCAGATTTGTAAACCGATAAAATTTGAGAACGGGTTGTTACATCACATAACGTGGAGGAAGAGGACACCAACTTATTGAAAAAAGCTATAACAAAAGGTTTTACTTTTCTTTTGGAATAATTATAGCTGTAGTCTCTAATTTATTCCTTAGTACGCACTTAGGTCCATCAATTCACTACTATAATTTCATATTTAAGACTTTTCACTTAAATAAATAAAAATACCACTAAACCATAATTTTAAATTTTTATAAAATGAAAAATTGTAGAAACAAAACTTACGCAAGTACCACTAAACTTGAAAACCATGAGATCACCTATGCCTAAATTGGTGCAAACTTTCAGAAACTATTTACCATCATAATTTCTTAAAACACCACATTCTTCAATAGAATTAGAATTAATTTTAGGAAAGTTTAACGAAAAGCTCCCGGTACTGTTCATTTTAACGAAAAACTATATTTTTACACTAAAAAGTCAATCCTTGTACTATTCACTTTACCCTTTATTTTGTCTTTATCGTTAAAACTCAAAGTTTTCAAACCATTTTCATTAGTTTTCTTTTTATTTTATTCATATGAAGCATTCTACGGTATGTTTTTGAAATATTGACAACATTGTTTATTCTTTATATAAATTTAAACTAGGCTAATTTTTTTTTTTATCCCTGTGGTGAGACACTATTTTTAAATCGACTCTTGTGGTGAAAAAAGCTTTAATCTTAACCCTGTGGTGAAGTTCGTTATCAATCGTAGTCCAAATTGCAGTTTTTGTCAAAATCTCACCCACACGTAATGGTAAAAAGGTCGTTCCATTCATTTTTCTTTTCATTTTGGTAATTCCACTTTTTTCATAATCAACAAAAATAGAAGGGAAAAAAGAAAGAAATTCCTCCCCAATCCATACCCTTGTCAACCACAATCATAACGACCACCCACCAACTTCTCCTTCCTCTCATATAACCCTAGTCATCTCGTCCACCGCTGTTCTTCTTAAAATAAAACTAAATTCAATATTTGCATAATAACTTATATGTTAACCTAAAAGCGGTGAATTACTTTGTGATTTTTTAAATCTTGAATTTAGACTCTTGACTATCTTGAAATGAGAAAATCTGATAATATGAACCTTGTAATTTTATTGTTTATTTATTCTTTTATTGTAGTTCTTAAAGTTTTAAAAATAATTTTTTTTATGTCCATATGGTACTTTATGATTGGACTATGATTGATAACAAATTTCACCACAGGATTACAATTAATAACTTTTTCACCACAATAGTCTATTTAAAAGTAAAATATCACCACAAGGATCACAAAAAAAATTTAGCCTTTAAACTAGTAACACCACGTGATGATTAGTGTTATAGTAGGTGACAACAATAAACAGCACAAGCCAAATAAAGACGATGGATTTTCGTATCCACTACAGGGATTGACGTCACAAGTGCATTGTGCCCCTTATCATCATAGGCCATGGTGGTATATTGACCTTTGGTGGTGTGCCTGGATTGACTACTTAGGCCACATTATTCACATGTCACGCTCTCGACCCTTCACAACGAGATAGGATAATCGTCGGATCCTCTTTATGAGGATTCTGATGATTATTTAATTGTGTTATTTCATCGTATATTATGTAGTTAAAAATTATTTTAATTATTTTATTTAAAATTGAACACGAACCGTACTTGATAAAAACTGACCATACGATATACAATAAACTAGGAATGGCAACAATTCAGTTTAGGGACGGAAATGTTATATACATTCCCATAACCACGAAAAATTAACCATATTCTTACCCGCAAATTAACCAACGGGGATTAGCCATAACCATACTCATCGAGTAACGAATTTTCCATCGATTAACGGTTATATCCATCTTCGTAAAAAATAAAAAGTTATACTCATACAATTGACACACAATAATTTCGTAGATACTAATTTCGGTATTAAATAGCCACATCCAATAATAAAAAAAAAACACAACAATGAATGAATTTTGTAGGGTATAAAAATAAGAGTATTGAATAAAACATTGATGATGTTGGCCGTTGATCTCCCATAAGCATAATGTTTGGTGCATAATTTATATAGTATAAGGTTTTTTTTCTTTCCAAGAAGATGAATATTATTAAATACGAATGGAAATGTTTACATCAGACGCTAGAGTGTTAAACAACCACTCTGGTTCAAAAGCATTCCAAGAATGAACACCCCCCATACGCGTGACAAAGGAAGCCACTATATGCGCAACCTGGTTACAGGCACAAAGAGTATAAAGAATCTCAATATCACATAACTGTTGTTTAAGAAGAGCAATATCCCATAAGATACCATCCAACACTGCCTCTGGCTGCAAGCTCCCACGAATCATATCAACTAGAACGAATACAAATGTTGGACGTGTGGCACAACAAGAAGTCCAAAAGCACAACACGTCAGTTATGAACTCATGACTAGCTGAGACCTCAGCTTTGGGAGTTTACCTTGGTCATCCTTGGAATATATTGTATTTTGTGAAATAAGTGTGTGCGGAAACACGTGGGGTTATTGAAAATATAGAAACCTTATTTCAACGAGATTGAATTTTACGTGATAAGTATACTGTAATTTTATGTTTAAAAGAATTTATAACATAACATTATATTATTAAAGAAACAGTAACTAAGTACTTATGTCATTAATGTTAACTCTCCATTTTCCTCCCAATGACTTGGTTGTCGTTGGTTGATTATTTTATGCAATCCATTATTGCTAATCAGGCTTCCAAAGTCTCCTCATATCCTCCGACCTAGCTTAGTGGATAGTAACTCCTTCCCCACTTTCTCAACCTTGTGTTTATCTTTCTTACGTCACATGATTAAAAAAAGAAGAAGAAAAAAAAACACAGTTAATACTGTTGTAAACTTTCTTAGTTTAAGTGTGATTGTGTAAATTATATATTAGATTTTATTCTAGTTATCATTTCCTATATGAACTTGTATTCTTTGTAAAGAATGAATATCTTTTCTCCTTTTATTATTATAAATAAAAATATAACATAAGAGGGATAACAACACATATTCTCGTACAATTCTACAAACACGTCACTCTCTCTTCTCCTTGTTGCCGGCCACCCTAAATATTGTCAGATAAAATAGGCTACAACACGTTATCAACACGCTCCTACCGCCGCGCTTAAGGAATCTGACGTTGAAGAATTTTTCTGCATCAAACCAGTTCATCCATATCATCATGCAATCAGGTTCTTTCAAAACAACAGTTTTATCTCGATACTTTTGCAGCCTTGATAACATGAACATTCACCATGATGCATGACCCAACTTTACGTTTTACGAATTTTAGATTCTACATAAATTGTGTATACATCATAATCATAATTGTGAATTATGTGAATTTGATATTTGCCATGAATTGCATCAAATATATGTACATGCATTGAAATTATTAAATTGAATATGCATCCAATTGAATTGAATTGAAAAAAAGAAAAAAAAACAAAAGAAATAAGAAAAGGCAACCTGGGATCTTTTAACCTATGACCTCGGGCCAGTCAACCAAGCCTGCAACTTGGGTGGTTGAGCCGTGCCAAGTCGCGAGTTCCTTAGCTGGAGCCGATGACTCTTGGACTGAAACCCAGCAACCTTGACGTCTTCTCCTGTTGCAGGCTGGCCTATAGCCAATCCCCGCCCACGGGTCATCGTGTTTTACGGCTTGAAGTTCGTTCTCGACACCAATTGACTTTTTTTTTAAATCTTTCGATTCGCTTAAAGTTACGTCGACGTCCTCCCGGCCACGTTCCAACACCTAGCGCCATTGGGGTGTCTCGAACCTTCTCGACTCGAGCCCAATTGGGTCTCAACCCCTCGGCCTACATCAGCACTCGTTGGGCTTACTGCTGCTGTGTGTTATCCTGGCCCAGCCAGTATGAAAATAAAAAATTTAAAAAAAAAATAGCATAAATTCTTGGGCCCGTTGCAGTGCAGTTTTTTTAGTGGTCAGCTTTTTAAACGACCCGTGTTTTTTTTTTAGGGCCTGCCTTTCTATGGCCCTCATTTTCTCTTCTCCATGTGGGCTTGTAGCCCCACCCGAGACACCCCTAGCCCAAATTTGGGCCTAAGTCACACAGCACCATTTTATATAGCCCTCCGTGGGCTTATATTTCTCTTTTGGGTCCCGAGCTTTATTCGCCTAATTATTTTTAGGCCCAATGAGTTTATATTGTTTCCACCCACATTTTTAATTTGGCCTGAAGTCTAAATAATTAATTCAATTATGATTATAGACCTAAAAAATCATATTTTTGCATATTTGTTTGCATATATACTTATGTTTGCCTGCAGGAATATATGAACCTGAAATTCATAATTATTTTGAAAACCGAAGTTTCTTATAAATATGCCTTGTTTGAAAACCTGAAGTTTTCACTTAAAAATATCACTCATGAAAACCCGATGTTTTGTCATGCAAAATTAAACCAATATATGTCTATTAGAACCTGTATGTTCTACTCCTACGTGAATGGATTGATTTTTCTCCATTACACTAACCACATCTTGTCCATCTATTTTGTGATAGGAACATGTCGAATTTGAACAAACTCAATTTCACCACTTTGGAGGTCTCTGGAAGGAACTACCTCAAGTGGGTTCAAGATGTGAAGCTCCACCTCACTGCAAAGAACTTACGTCTTGCCATTGAAAAAGCAACGAACGATCCTGTTGGCGAAGATGAAAAAGTCATTGCTATGATCTTTATCCGAAGACATATCCATGACGCTCTGCAAACTAAGTATCTTGCTGAGGATGATCCACGTGCATTATGGGTCGCTTTGGCTGATCGTTTTGATTACCAAAAGGACATATTCTTACCTGAAGCAAAACACGACTTGCAGCACATGCACTTCCAAGACTTTAAGGCTGTGAATGAATATAATTATGAAGTTTGTCGAATCCAATCACTTCTCAAGTTTTGCAATGAAACTTTGACCGAAGAGGATCTCTTGGAGAAAACCTATTCAAGAGGATCTCACTCATTATTTAAGAATTTGGTCTCATCATTATCCTTCCTTAAAGTAGTGGTGAATGGTGATCACCACTTCCCGAAAGTGGCCATAAGTCAAGTCAAGTCAATTGGATAATGGTATAATAGTTGCCCATTCCCATGGGTGCAGTCTAGTATTGGTGACAAGATTTTCTGATTACCCAAAAAAAGAAGAAATGAAATGTCAAGAAGACCCTAAAAAATAACTCTATGTGGACTCTCTACTACCTTATGTTTTTCACATAATTTTTATAATGTTGGTATAGGAATTAACATTTAATTGTGACATGGCAAAAAGTCCATGGAGAGTCACACTTTGCGAGAGTGCCCTTAGCATTTTTCTTAAAAAAAATAAATAATAAAAAACCTTATATTTTTACTCACCACCTTCAAGTGATGATGATGCTCGTCATCCTATTTCTTATCACCGGATGATGTTGTGTTAGGTTGCTTTTTATTGTTTTAAGAATGCCAAGTTGTACATATCGTAAATTTTTTTTTTGTCGTCGAAATACGCATAGATTGAGAGTTACAATTTTCATACGCAAATTCAAGCTATAGTTTTTCATATTGTAGATTTGTGTTCGGTATCAGCTACGTGTTATGTACATTTTCCCAAAAACAAGATAATTTTTTGTTTGATCATGTCATAAATTTTTGTTTATTTGGTTCTGATACTTTTCTTCAACACCGTGTACAGGGTACACTTAAATTTTCACACCAGCTGATGTCCCCGCGGACTTGGTTTCCAGTGCTGTTTTGGTGCCTATATAATCCTTTGGTCATTCTGCGTAACACACAGGCCATTTCTGAAATTAAAAATACGATATTTTCGTACTTGTCCTTCTCGTGGAGCTCATTCGTATGTGTTTGGCTTGAATGACGATACATAATGTAAGCTTTAATCATTATTCGTTATGCCCTTCAGATTGATCTTGTTCATGTTTGATTTATTCGGTATTTTTGGACAACATGCATGCATTTGTTTTTGGAGCATGTTCTACTGTTCTTACTGTAATTTATAAACTACTCTAACATGCAGAGAGGGGGATTCGAACTTGTGTACAAGGAGAGAGCAAGCATACTACCCTGGCCAACTGGCCTAACTTGTTCCCGCTTTTGGAGCTCAAACATGTCCTTCCGTAGTTTGAACATCAACATGAATCTAGCCATGCTTCTGTTATATATGGTTTTCTACAAAGGCTCTTCTACAAGTGAATTTAATCCTACTAATGTCACTGCAAGACCTGATGTTGTGAACATCGGCGCGATTTTCACTTTCGATTCTGTCATTGGAAAAATAGCAAAACTCGCAATCACCCTTGCAGTTGAAGATGTCAATTCCAATCCAGAGGTTCTCAATGGAACAAAGCTGACACTTAAAATGCAAAACACCAAATCCAGTGACTTTCTAGGCATCATTGAAGGTACAAACTTGTTGACTTTCCCATGTTTTTCCCCTCTGCGCAGATCATGTAATCGAATTGCTCAGTTTTCAGTATTTTTTATTTTTAAAATGAACACTAAAACCTGAAAACGAAATGGTTATCAAACAGCCCCAAAGATTTTATTAATTTTTTGGGTTCCTTCACAGCTTTGCAGTTCATGGAGAACGACACGGTGGCCATAATTGGCCCCCAATTCTCAGCAACAGCTCATGTAATATCACACATCGCCGATGAGCTACAAGTCCCTTTACTATCATTTGCAGCAACAGACCCCACTCTGTCTCCAAATCAGTTCCCGTTCTTGGTTCGAACGACGAGGAGTGACCTCTTTGAGATGGCTGCAGTAGCAGACCTTGTTGGCTACTATGGGTGGAGAGATGTCATAGCAATTTATGTAAATGACGACTTTGGGCGGAATGCCATTGCTGCCTTGGGGGACAAGCTATCCGAAAAGCGCTGTAAAATTTCGTACAAGGTACCTCTGAGCCCCAAGGCAACCAAAGATGAAATCAGAAAAGCACTGATTAGTGTGTCTTTAATGGAGTCTAGGATTGTGATCCTGCACATTTATACTAGTTGGGGTTTACAAGTGCTTGCCGAGGCACAAAGCCAAATGATGATGTCGAGTCCATACGTGTGGATTGCTACTGATTGGTTTTCAACTATAATAGATTCAGATCCTTCCTTGCCTTTTGCAGCAACAGATGACATTCAAGGGGTTCTCACATTGAAAATGTACACACCAGAATCAGAACTCAAAAAGAAGTTTAAATCGCGGTGGAGCAACTTGACTAGCGCAAGGAGGGTGAATGGCTCTTCTTTCGGGTTAAATACCTATGGTCTATATGCCTATGATTCTGTATGGCTTCTTGCTCATGCCCTTGACTCATTTTTCTGTCGTGGAGGAAATATTTCTTTTGCAAATGACTCAAATTTGCGAGAATTACGAGGAGGAAAGTTAAACCTTGATGCTTTGAACATGTTTAATGGTGGCAGCCAGCTGCTCCAAAGCATTTTAGAGGTTAATACAACTGGATTAACTGGGCAAATTAAGTTCAATCCAGACGGAAACTTGATTAATCCTGCATTTGAAGTGATCAATGTGATCGGCACAGGGACTATGACTATTGGTTATTGGTCCAATTCTTCTGGCCTGTCACTTGATCCACCTGATAACTCTCAAACGCAGCTGCACTCTAATGGTTCCAGCACTGATAATCAACGATTATACAGCGTCATCTGGCCCGGACAAACAACTCAGAAGCCTCGCGGGTGGGTTTTCCCTGACAACGGAAGAAAGCTCAGGATTGGAGTCCCCAATCGAGTTAGCTACCGAGAGTTTGTAGGCGTAAAAGGCGGTCAGTTCACTGGCTACTGTATTGACGTCTTTCAAGCCGCCTTAAACGAGTTGCCATATGGTGTCCCATTCAAGTTTATAGCTTTCGGGGATGGTAAAAAAAACCCTGAAAACAATGAACTTCTACACAGGATCCAAATTGGTGTAAGTACAAAATTTATGGCACGTAAGAAAATATTTGACTTTGCTTGACATCAGTATGATTATTAATTTTTCGGGTCTTTATGCAGGAGTTTGATGGTGTGGTGGGAGATATTACAATCACCACTAGCAGAACAAAGGTGGTGGATTTCACACAGCCATATGTTGAGTCTGGTCTAGTTGTGGTTGCTCCAATTAGGAAGATGAACTCCAGTGCTTGGGCATTTTTGAGGCCCTTTACTCCAATGATGTGGGGTGTCACAGGCATTTTCTTCCTAGTTGTGGGAGCAGTTGTTTGGATTTTGGAGCGTCGGACCAACGAGGATTTTCGAGGCCGTCCGAGAAAACAATTTGTCACAATTATTTGGTAAGGGCTTCAATCCACATCTCCTAATGCAAAATTGAACTCTGTTAACTGTGTTAATATAATTCTTCTTCTGTTTTTTTTTTTTGGGGGGGGGCTTTGCAGGTTTAGCTTTTCAACTCTGTTCTTCTCCCAGAGTAAGTGAAATAAAGAGTGTTACGTTTTGTTAACTTTACTTACATATCAACATAGGCGTAGTCAAGGTGGATAGAGTCGCGTGCTCCCCTTCTGCATATAAGTTTGAATATAAGAATTCTTACTTACAAACTGGCTGATCTTATTCCTTGGTAACATTATGCAGAAGAAAAAACTGGCAGCACGCTTGCTCGATTTGTGCTTATCATATGGCTATTTGTTGTTCTAATACTCAACTCAAGCTACATTGCTAGCCTGACATCAATCCTCACTGTCGAACAGCTTTCTTCACCTGTTAAAGGGATTGAAAGTCTGGCAACTGGCAATGATCGCATTGGTTTCCTAAAGAATTCATTCGCTGAAAACTACTTAACTGATGAGCTAAACATACACAAGTCAAGACTTGTGCCTCTTAACTCCCCAGAAGAATATGAGAAGGCCTTGAAAGATGGTCCTAATGCACGCGGTGTTGCTGCAGTGATTGATGAGCGTGCATACATGGAGCTCTTCCTCTCCGTTCGATGTGGATATAGTATCGTTGGTCAAGAATTCACCAAAATGGGCTGGGGTTTTGTAAGTGTCTCATATCCCTTCATATCATTCACAAAAGTACATGACATTTGTTTAATAGAAATTTTTTGTAGCATATCTCGAGTTTGATATGTTACGTTGTCATATATTAATATTTGATAGTCTGACAACATAATGTATCAGACTGTCTAACACTCATATATTAGTGTAATAATAGTTGGTCCTTTGTTTTAGGCCTTTCCAAGAGACTCACCTCTTGCAATTGACATGTCAACCGCGGTGTTGAAACTATCTGAGAAGGGAGATCTTCAAAAGATTCATGACAAATGGCTGATGAAAAGTGCTTGCAGTGCAGAAGGAGCAAAGCAAGCCGTAGACCGCCTTCCGATGAGTAGCTTCTGGGGCCTCTTTCTGCTGAGCGGCACAGCTTGCTTTCTCGCTCTTGTTCTTCATGTTCTTCGCATGGCGCACCAGTACTACAAGCATTATGATTCCGACTGCGAGAGCTCACAAGCAAAACGCCTTCGATCCTTCGTTTCGTTTGTAAATAAAAGGGAAGAGGAAGTGAAAAGCAAAACCAAGAGGAAGAGGACTGAGAAGGCTTCAAACAAAGTATTGCATGATCAAGATTGTAGTTCCATTGATGGTTTGGATGAAAGTGTTTAATTAAATGTTTACTTTTTTTTTTCTAGGACAGTGCTATCCTCACTCTCATTTTTACCTCTCATGCACCATTGTGAATTTTTTGTCATTAATCTTCTCCAATTCATTCGATCTAACGGTCCATAAATTAAGAGGTATATGAGAAGTAAAAATTGGTATACGGATACCACTACCCTTTTGCTAAGCCAAAAGCCTAATCATTAGAAACTTAATTTGGTACTATAATTAGTATAAAATTAAATCTTGGTGTATGGATACCACTACCCTTTTGCTAAAGCTAAAAGCCTAATCATTAGAAACTTAATTTGGTACAATAATTAGTATAAAATTAAATCACGATGTAAATTTAACTCAAACAGTGGGAAGATGTCATAAGTTCAAATTTCGTAAACGACGATCATTTGTTGAAAAGACTTATAAGAAAAAGCTTTACTTTTTTCTTTAGGAATAATTATAGCTCATCTCTAAATTTTACCCTGGTGTGTAGTTTGGTTCGTCAATTCATTATTAAAATTTCGTACTTAAGACTTCTTACTATTGTGAAGAGGAATACCAATTTACTATAGTACGGAGTGACGAACTCAAATTTTTTATTAAAGTGGAAAATTGTAGACACAAAAATTGGACTATTATGCAAGTACCATTTGTAATGCAATGTAAGCCGTTTGTCAATGCTATTTTTGTCACTTAAAAGATTCTTAAATGACTTCGGGTAGGAATTTAGTTGACTAAAACTTAAAGCTCGTGAGACATATACTCCGATTTCTCAAAGACAACATAATTCTTACCCCAAGTCGTCTAGAGATTTTAGAGTGGCACACTCGATGAGTTTTAGAAATTCTGACGAAGATATTTAGAGGTGGTACATCCACATTGGCCTGAATGATGAATTGGTGTGCAGAGTTCTCTTGTTTAAAAAAGAATATTGAGCATATGTGCTAAATCATTTTGGTGAAAGCAGCCAACTCAACTCAGTGTCCAGTATGGACCACATGGTCCATATAAGATGGTTCACAAGTGGCTATGGCCTCCAGGTTAAGCCAATTAATTGGAGTCCGGATTCTCTTTGTGAGGATTCCGAAGATCTGTGAATTATGTCCGTTCATCATATATTAGGCGGTCAGAAATTATTTTAAATATTTTTATATAAAAATATATATAAACAGTATTTGACAAAAGTTAAGACAAGTAAATTACGTCATTTTTGTGTGTTGTGATCAAGGTTTAAAATATCCATAATATCCCGATATTTCTATCGAAAATTCCGTATTTTTGGACTACTGATATTTCCGATGTCATCGATATTTTTATCGAAATTTCCGTCCGATGTCATCGATATTTTTATCGAAATTTCCGTGTTTTTTAAATTTTTTATATTTAAAAGAACACTAAGGGGATTCGAACCCCTCCCATTTTACTCATTCAACACATTGACCACCATATCACTTATGTTTTTGTGAAAATATGCTAAAATATTTACATATTTTCTATACTCACAATGTTTGCCAGCTCGCTATATAATCAACTTAAATCAGTTAAATCCACCATGCAATGCATTTCTTTCCAATTTTTTGTGATAAACTAATAGATAATTGACTAAATAAACATCCTGCAAAGTTTCAATAAAAATTTCTAAGTTTTTCTTACAATTTCCGTGGTTTTTATTCAATTTTTATCGATATTGATAATATCCCGATATTTCTATTGAAATTTCCGTATTTTTAAACTACCAATATTTCCGATATCATCGATATTTAATACATTAGTTGTGAATTGTGATCACTTGATGCAAAAATATCCTAAAACGGAAACAGAAGTCCTGCAACAATTATACACCTCCCAACTTTACATGGTGAGAAAAGGGGGGAAATTCCTCCACAAACACCATTTTGTTTGCCACTGAGAATTCCGAGATCGTCATCCTCATGTCATGGAGCAACATCCCATCAGGTCCAACAAAGTCCCTTGCTTTCTGCCTGGTATTGATTTCCGACCCACATTTAGAAGCATGCGAATTATATTCTCCCAACAATACATGAGATTCTTCAGAACTTTCTACTTATGTGTGACAATTTATGCATAAAGTTCCAAACTTTATTAATATTTTTGCATTTTGTATGCCTTTCATGTTCTTTAGATAGAAAGTTAGAAGCCCAGTTGGCCAATTCTAGTTGTTCTTGGAGGGAGAACTTCAATGCAACGGAATGTCATTGTGGGGGCCTTGAGTTTTCTCGAGAAGGATTTCTGGGTTTTAGTCCAGTTCTTTGGATTAAGTCGGTGATGCTGGGTTAGTTGTCTTTTCATCTGGAATCAACATTCTGAGGTTTATTTTCCTTCTTGCGCTGTTTTTTTTTTTACTTTTTAAATTCCCTTTCACTGTTGAATCGAATGTTGCTAAAATATGCATCTTGTTGTTATCCCACAAATAAAAATTCATTTTTTAGAGAGCTCTTGCTTTTCCCTCAAAGTAAGCACTTTCCTCACAAGCTGCTTTTTTACTTTAATTTCATCTATTTGTTGGTAATTAAGCATTTCTATTTAATACTTATCAACTAGCTATTGTGTTTCATGATTAGATCTACTTATTAATGAGAATTTCTGCTTCTTAAACCCTGTTTTATCCACTTCTTGTGGAGCTTATGCTGTTGAGCTTAAATCTGCAGATTCTTTCAATACCAGTATTTTATTCATGTTATTGGATGAATTTTTGAGTTTCTTGTTTATTTTCGATGTTTTCTTGATTATGTAGTGTTTGAGTATGAACTCCAGTTGATTGTATCACTTTCTGGGAGGTTGGTTTGCTTCCTTGGCAAAGAAAGGTGAAAATTTTAGGGTTCATGGTTGAACAGTTAGCCATGAGTATAGTTTGGCTCCTGGTGTTGATGATTTTCTGTAATGGGTTGGCCTCAAATGGTGCCAGCACTACCAATGTCTCCACTAGACCAGATGTTGTTAATCTCGGGGCAATTTTCTCTTTCGACACCATTATTGGCAAAGTTGCCAAAGTGGCAATAGAAGCCGCAGTCGAAGATGTGAATTCTGATCCATCTGTTCTTGGTGGCACCAAGATGATTGTTACAATGCAGGACTCAAATTACAGTGGACTTCTGGGCATTATTGAAGGTACGTCTTGCGAATTCGTTTAAAGTTTTAAACTCTTCTCTTACTTTTTTATTATATAGGTAGGAGGATCACTGATTCATTGATAAGTTAATTAACTATGGTCTGTATTTTATGATTGTCTGCAGCCTTACGGTTTATGGAGAAAGACACAATAGCGATAATTGGACCGCAGAATGCTGTCACGGCTCATGTAATATCTCATATTGCAAATGAGCTCCAAGTTCCTCTAGTATCATTTTCAGTAACAGACCCAACCCTGTCAGCACTTCAGTTCCCATTCTTTGTTAGAAGTACCCAAAATGACCTCTATCAGATGGCTGCGATAGCAGAAATGGTTGATTACTACGGATGGAGAGAGGTTATTGCACTCTATGTTGACGATGACCATGGGAGAAACGGGATTACTGCATTAGCGAATATGCTTGCTGAGAAACGATGTAAAATATCATACAAGGCGCCATTGGTCCTTGATTCTAATCGGGATAACATCACTGATGTTCTGGTTAATGTGGCTTTAACAGAGTCTCGGATTATTGTTCTTCACGCTTATGGCAGTTGGGGTCCTCTGGTGTTCGATGTGGCCAAGTATCTTGGCATGATGGGAACTGGATATGTCTGGATAGCTACTAGTTGGCTTTCTACTTTAATAGATACCGCCTCTCCCCTCCCTTCAGCTATGATGGATGATATGCAGGGAGTTCTAACGCTGCGCATGTACACGCCAGAGACAGAACTAAAAAGAAAATTTGTTTCAAGGTGGAGCAACTTGACTAGTGGACAGACATCTAAAGGCCCAATTGGGTTGAATGCTTATGGTCTTTATGCCTACGATACTGTGTGGTTGCTTGCTCATGCAATCAATGCCTTTTTTGATCAAGGGGGAAATCTTTCATTCTCAAATGATTCACGGTTGACTCAGCTTCGCGGAGGGGATCTAAATCTTGATGCTATGAGCATCTTTAATGGAGGCAATCTGTTAATGAAAAACATTTTGCAGGTTAATATGACTGGTGTATCTGGCCCGATGAAGTTTACTCCAAAAAAGGACCTCATTCGTCCTGCATTTGAGATCATAAATGTGATTGGAACGGGGATTAGGAAAATTGGTTATTGGTCCAATTTTTCGGGATTATCAGTTGTGCGTCCAGAAACACTTTACACAAAACCACCAAATCATTCCAATTCAAGTGATAAACTGTACAGTGTAATTTGGCCTGGACAAACAACACAGAAGCCTCGTGGTTGGGTGTTTCCAAACAACGGAAGGCACTTGAGGATTGGAGTCCCAAAACGTGTTAGTTTTCGTGAATTTGTTTCATACACAGAAGGCAATGACATGTTCACAGGATACTCCATTGATGTTTTTACTGCTGCATTGAACTTGTTGCCCTATGCTGTTCCGTACAAACTGATTCCCTTTGGTGATGGCCATAAGAATCCAAGCGTCACTGAGCTTGTGCACAAAATCCAAATGGGTGTGAGTATCATTGTATACAGAACATTTCTTAAAACTTCGGAGGCAAATGTTTTTCTGATTGTCCGGTTTCTTGTTTTATATAGGAATACGATGGAGCAATAGGTGACATTGCAATCATCACCAACCGAACAAGGATGGCGGATTTTACCCAGCCATATATCGAATCTGGGCTAGTAGTAGTGGCGCCTGTTACACCAACATTGAATTCAAATCCTTGGGCTTTCCTGAGGCCATTCAATCCCATGATGTGGGGTGTGACGGCCGCCTTCTTTCTCATTGTTGGAACAGCTGTTTGGATTTTAGAGCATAGGCATAATGATGATTTTCGGGGGGCTCCTAAAAAACAATTTGTCACTATTCTGTGGTGAGTAGCTAAGAACCATATCATGTGATCACATTCTACGTTGGCAAACCTTATAATTTTTTGCTTTGTTTAAAGACATTTGGTGTTCATTTCTCATCATTTATGTTAGGAGTTTTATCTTCTTGATGCATTATAAATCCAAAATTCACTGACAATTTGTGATTTCCTTCTGCAGGTTTAGCTTTTCAACTTGGTTCTTTGCTCACAGTGAGTAAATTCGAACTAATTCCATAGATTTTAAGCAACCATGGGTTAATAGCAGCCTGGGCTTGTGCTAATCTACTCGTATTGTTCTTTTTTGGGTTGGGATCTTGTGCAGGAGAAAATACAGTCAGCACCCTCGGTCGCTTAGTGCTAATATTATGGCTGTTCGTTGTGCTTATAATCAACTCAAGCTACACTGCAAGTTTGACCTCAATCCTTACAGTGCAACAGCTTTCTTCCTCCATCAAAGGCATTGACGCTTTGCTTTCAAGCAACGCTCCCATTGGCTACCAGCAAGGTTCATTTGCCTGGAATTATCTAGTTGACGAACTCAACGTTGACGAGTCCAGACTCGTTCCTCTTATCATGCCAGACGACTATGCCAAAGCCTTGAAAGCTGGTCCCCATAAAGGTGGTGTTGCTGCAGTGATTGACGAGCGTGCTTACATAGAACTTTTCCTCTCGAGCAGATGTGATTTCAGTGTTGTAGGTCAAGAATTCACCAAAACCGGCTGGGGATTTGTAAGTTATCTTTTATTCATAAAGTCTGACGTGCTACGTTATCAAATTGTCAATCTGTACCACATATTCAAAAATAAATTTGTTGATCAATCATACAGATTATGATCTGACAACAATTCATTGTTCATTTCAATTCAGGCTTTTGCAAGGGACTCGCCTTTAGCGGTGGACCTGTCTACTGCACTTTTGAAGCTGTCGGAGAATGGGGATCTACAAAGGATCCATGATAAATGGCTTATGAGAACTCCTTGTGCCTCGCAAGGCGCAAAGCTGCAAGTTGATAGGCTTCAACTCAAAAGCTTCTGGGGACTCTTTGTTATATGTGGTGCAGCTTGCTTCCTTGCACTCACTATATATTTCTGCATGATGCTGCGCCAGTTCAGGAAGCACAACACTGAGGAACTGGTCTCTACTGGTAGCTCCAGGTCCACACGCGTTCAAACGTTTCTCACATTTGTTGATGAGAAGGAAGAGGAAGTGAAAAGCCGGTCGAAAAGAAGACAAATGGATAGGACTTCAAATAGAAGCGCGAGCGAAGATGAATCGATGTATAACTCGAAAAGAAGACACCTTGATCAATCATCAAGTGTGAGTTATGATAATGGTAATCATGCCTGATCAGAACCATCTAACTCCAAGTGGAAGTTCACGGGGAGTGTTCTGATACCAATGAGTTTTTTTATACAAGCGATATTGAGAAGGAGAAATTGAGAGTAGGAGCTCAAGTGCATGCGGTGAATTCTCTTAACGAGCTTAACTACAATTCCATTGCTATACTTAGAAGCGTGTATACATAAGTCGTGTGGTTATATATTTTTCATGCTACATTATTCTTATGGTAATGTTTGGGCAAAGCTCTTTGGCAAAATTAGTAAGGTATGCAAATTTGTGCACAATGACATGAAATCTACCTTTTGTATTTTTAGTTGGTCTTTTTAGCCAAAATAGTCTTTTAAGATTGGCATAACTATTTACGTTGGTCCCTGAGTTTATCCACAATCAATCATTTAGTCATTTTGTGAAAAATCTCCATTAAATAAAGATGAAATGACAAAAATACTCTCAATTTTTGTCAAATCATTTTGACCAATTGTTTATTAAATTGAGGTATTTTTGTCATTTTAGTTATTTAACAAAAAATTTCATAAAATAACCAAAATGAATGATAGTGGACAAATTCACAGACCACTTCTATCGATTCCAAATCTCAAAAACCAATTCTATTGATTTCAAATCTCAGGAACCAAAGTGAGAAATTATGCCAATCTCAGAAACCATTTTTGTTATAAAATAAAATAAAAAATAAAAAATAAATAAATAACCCTTTTAGTTTATATAAATATGAATTTTTTCAACGCCAATCACAATTTGTCTTGTGAGCATGAATATTTTTATTCATATTCAGACTGTAATCAACGTGAATGTAAGAATTCCTCTTAGGGAAGAAGCCAAACAATGTAATTTCTAAACCTGGCATTCGTGTCGTGTTTTCCGTGTTCGTGTTGCTTTTGTGTCATACCCGATATCTTAACGGGTCGTGTCGTGTGACACCCGTTAAAATAAACGGGTAAAATGATCCAACCCGAAATCGACCCAATAATATTAACAAGTAATATGACCCGACCCGTTACCCGTTAAGAAAAATATATTTTAAACTAATAAATAATCAAATGAAAAACATAATACTAAATAAGTATATACATACTATATTATCACATTCAAAACATAAAAATGCATTTGTCTTTTAAGTATTACATATATACATACCCAAAATAAGAGCAAAATTAAAATTAAAAAAAAAACATTAGAACATTACAAAATATCAAATGTTCAAAAGATTTGCAAAATTAAGGGAGTTATGTTTCAAGGTTTTGGACCTTGCACATTTTCTTACAATCAAACTCTTTAATTTTCATCAATCACCATGGGAAACGATATTGAAACTTTGGCTTGATATATTGTCTTCAAGAGTTATATTGATGATTTTTCAGTGAGGCTTATACATTAGCATTATCTTCTCATTTATCTTATGACTATTGTTTAAGTAACGTCCTTAATAGTTTTTTAATTAATGTAGACGTGTGAAAAATATAGAAAAAATATATAAACGCTCGTAATGACAAGCTTTACAACTTTCGTGAAGAGCTTAACTTTGAAATGTGCCACTATAATCATATAAGTCATAGATCAAAATTTAACCGTTGATTGTTGTTTACATTTATGCTTCATTTTTTCTCACCAAATTTTATTTTTTGAAAACATGATCTATTAGATGATACAGGAAGATGAACGGTTCGGATCGTTGATATTATATTCAAAGTCTTACTGTTAGTGAAAATATTGCTTGGTGTTTATAAAGTCTCTACAAACTATATAACATCGACTCATATTTCAATTAACTGTAAATATCGAAACGTGATATAAAAGATCATAACCATTCATCTTCCTATATCCCCCAGAAGAGCATGTTTTCAAAAATGAAATTCAATATAAAGAATAAAGCCTAAACGACAATCGACGGTTAAATACAAATTTAAGGTTTATGGATTATAGTGTCGGATTTTGAAGTTGACCCCTTCACGAAAGTTGTAAAACTTGTCACTACGAATGATTGTGTGTGTGTGTGTGTGTATATATATATATATTTACATTTCTTACACTTCTAAAATAATTATTATTACTTTTATTACTTTTACACTCAAATAAAAAATACTATTCATGATGGTTTGGAGGGTTTTAAATAGACCTGACATTCGTGTCGTGTGTTTCCGTGTTCGTGTCGTTTTCGTGTTATACCCGATATCTTAACGGGTCGTGTCGTGTAACACCCGTTAAAATAAACGGGTAAAATAACCAGACCTGAAATCGACCCGATAATATTAACAAGTAATATGACCCGACCCATTACCCGTTAAGGAAAAAATATTTTAAACCAATAAATAATCAAATGAAAAACATAATACTAAATAAGTATATACATACCATATTATTATATTCAAAACATAAAAACACATTTGTCTTTCAAGTATTACATATTTACATACTCGAAATAAGAGCATAATAAAAAATAAAAATAAAAACATTAGAACCTTACAAAATATCAAATGTTCAAAAGATTTGCAAAATTAAGGGAGTTATGTTTCAAGGTTTGGAACCTTGCACATTTTCTTACAATCAAACTCTTCAATTTTCATCAATTACCATGGGAAATGGTATTGGAACTTTGACTTGATATATTGTTTTCAAGAGTTATATTGATGATATTTTTAGTGAGGCTTTCTACATTTGCACTCTCTTCTCATTTATCTTATGGTTATTGTTTAAGTAAAGTCTTTAATAGTTTTTTAATTAATGTAGAAGTGAAAAATACAGAAAAAATATATAAACAATCGTAATAACAAATACAACTTTCATACTTGTAGGGGTGTCTTATTGCCTATACTAATACTATACTAGTTAATTTTAATTTTGGACAATAGCATGTTGAGTAAAATTTATCATATTAATGATAATAAGAAACTCTCGTAATAAAAATAAATAAATGAATTAAACTTAATTTTTTAAACTTATATAGAATAATAATAAAAAATATATATATTTAATATAGAATATACTAATATATACAATATGGCTATTGTATTTTATAATAATTTTTTTAGTAATTAAACTTTAAAATTATAATTTATTTTTCTTAATGGGTCGAAATGGGTTACCCACATGTTACCCGCGTGTATACCTGTTAAGAACCCGTTATTAACGTGTTCTTAACAGGTCACCCAATAATGACCCGATTAGTTATCGTGTTGACTCGAAACCCGTTATTTTCGTGTCGTTTTCGTGTCATGTCACTGTGTAGTGTAAGAAACTACCGGGTCTAGTTTTAAACATCTAAATGATAATGTAAGTGTAACCATTGTCTATTCGTGGAGGAACGATGAATCACGAGTGTTTATATATTCTTTCACATTTTTCATACTTGTAGGGATGTCTTATTGCCTATACTAATACTATACTAGTTTATTTTAATTTTGGACAACAATATGTTAAGTAAAATTTATCCTATTAATGATAATAAGAAATTCTTATAATAAAAATAAATAAATGAATAAAACTTTTTTTTAACTTATATAGAATAATAATATAAAATATTTATTTAATATAGAATATACCAATATATACAATATGGCTATTGTATTTTATAATAAATTTTTTAGTAATTAAACTTTAAAATTATAATTTATTTTTCTTAACGGGTCAAAATAGGTTACCCACGTGTTACCTGCGTGTATACCCGTTAAGAACCCGTTATTAACAGGTTCTTAACGGGTCACCCGATAATGACCCGATTAGTTATCGTGTTGACCCGAAACCCGTTATTTTCGTGTCGTATCACCGTGTCGTGTAAGAAATTGCCGAGTCTAGTAATTTCCTATTTCATTGAAGTTTAACAAGCCAAACTCTGACCAAATTCAAAGTTTGTAATGTAGCCATTACTCACTCATCTAGGTTTTATAATATAACAGTTCAGATTGTGACACGTGGTCAATGGTAATATTTTTATTTTTTAAGCCAAGAAACATGGACAATTGATTGGAAAATTAAATAGTCTAGATTGTGCAACATCATTTAGCCGTTGGGGAATATTTTAGCTTATCATTGGAAATTCAGCAGCTCATAAAAAAAAGTCATTGGAAATCCAACAGCCAGGAAGCAGACACGTTGCCCAAACCTAACAGAAACTGAGTGCGTCTACATGTGGGTCCCATAGTCTGCAAGATGCGCCTCTAGTCACGAGTGATTTCCTCGTGCCTGACGCTTTTATTTTTTATTTTTTATTTTTTTTTTATAACGTGACTAATGGAGCTGCTATGATGTAAGTGATAAAGCATATAAAATATTAGTAAACATGTACACCACGTGGCCATATCATGTATACAAAAAAAAAAACATTATGACAAGCGTTAATCTGCATTGCTTTTGAAATGCTTGCCAAAACATTCTTCTTCTCTACAACTTTGTATTACTTCCATCAGAAGTCACGGAACCGAATTGCAAAGTAGAAATCGAATCCTTCGCGAACGAGTGAGTTTTGTCTCGAAGTTCTAAGACCAAACTCAACCCTGGGCTAAATGCCAAGTTTTAGGTTTTATTCACCCCATCACCCCCCCCCCCCAAACAAAAAAAATTCCAACTCAACCAACCAACAAAAGCCAAATTCCACCGAGGATTTAGCCCAAATGCGCGTGGACTCGCCCAAACCCAACCCAGTCTCGGCCCAACCACGCGGACTGAAGCCTTTAGCGCCCAACAGGGGGCCCACTGTCAGGGCATCTGTTGGCCACCATCAGGAGCCCAACGGCTCTTTTGTTCATCCAATGGCTAATATATTTGGAATTTTGGTTGATCCAACAGTCTAGATTCAAATTTTGTTTTATTAAAAAATGTAATTTTAAAATACATTAAATCCAATGGCTGAGATCGAATATAATCAAATCCAACGGTAAAAAAAAAGATCTAACAGTTGAAATTTAAATCCAACTGCTAAAATAATTTTTAAAAAATTATTTAACTCAAAATTCACCCAAAAACTCTATAAATACCTATGTATTTGTTCAAACATCCACACAAAACTCACTTTTCTCCTACAATTCTTCCAATTTGTCTTTCTACCATTTCTTCTCATTTTTAATTTTTTCAAGATGGCAATAAAGCATATTAGAGGTCATAATTGGACATGTGAGGAAGGTGTTGCTTTATCCTTGGCATGGGTTTATATTAACGAAGATGGTGTTTTATGCTTGAACCAGGATAGCTAGATTCAGCTTGGTGCTCATATTGCATAAGCGAGTTTGCAAATTCAGCTTCTGCGTTGTTCATTTCTGCATCTGCATTGTCAAGTCTTGCTTGGTATTGTGTCATCTGCATTACCAAGTTACACCTTATTCTATCACCCATTGATGAGATATTGAGGATTTTTAGGAAACAAAAACACTTTGAAAGTTGAAAGATTGGTGAATATTGTGGATGCAAATTTCTTCCTCCTTGTTCTTGGACAAAACAAAATTTCACCTAGAAAACAAATAACACCTTAGGTCAAGGCCAAGAACCTCACACGCCCACGATGAATGAGGGGCTTTGGCCGAAGAACCTCCGATGCCAAAGTTAAAATTTTGATAGAAAAGTGTTTGGAGAATTTTAGAGAACTTAGCAAGAGAATTGGAATTTTAGTTTTGGAGAGAATAAGGTGGTATTTATAGGGGTGTGGCTAGCCCCTTTAGGAGGAGGAGGACCGGCCACTTGGTTGGTATTTTGGGCGAGGTTCATGATTTGTAGTTAATTAGGAATAATTGAATAATAAATCAATTAATTAGCTAATTAATATAATTAAAAATGAATGATTTGAGGGTTACCTTGCAGAGAGGATTTGATGAAGATTGATGAAATAGGTTTTGAATTATTACCTATTTTGGGCACTTTTGACTTGGTTGAGAGATGATTGCCTACTGCTCGCGTGTATTAATCTTGGTGTGCTTCGAGGGTAATTTTGTCATTTTCATACAAAAATCCACTTGTCACCTTGTGATTATTTTTGGCTCCACAAATGCCGCCACACTTGTTGGGCTACTCGCAGGAAAGGGCAACAGGTGTAGAGATTTTCTTACTTTAGGAAATTTAGGACTGCTTCCTATTTTGACGTAGATTCCCTCTTTAATAGGAAATTAGATCATTCTAGGAGAGGGAAATAAATTTCTCTCAAAGCCTATTTTAGTCCACCTTAAGTGGATTATTAAATCAACTTTGGAGAGCGATTTATTCTACCCTCTAAGAGAGAGATAGTTAGAGGATATTTGTTCGTCCTCCCCTAGCAATCTTCTACACTTGCCCGTGCAAAGAACCATCTTTCGTTACTTTCTTCGTCTTCTCCGTGCCACACCAATGTAAGAAAAATTTAATTTTCCTTGTCTTTTTCTTGGATAGTGCTGTCGTGGAGCAGCCGTCGGGGTGGTGTAGCACATCAGCTGGCAGGGGCCAAGAGTCAGCTCGGCATGGGCTGATGAGGTGTTGTGGCAGAGATTACTGCTTTGCTTGGCTAAAGCAAAAGGCAGCTTATGCGATTGGGGTAACGGATTAAGGCGTTGGGGCGTAGTGCTAGGTGAGTCGCATAGCTCATGTCCTTTAGGCTTTTGGACCTGACGCAGGCCAGGAAGGCGATTGAGAAAAATAAAGAGGTCGCGGGCCTCATAAGTTGTTGGAATGTTGGGCATGTAGGCCTCCTGCTTGCTAGTTCGAGAGAAAAATGAGGGAAAAACCAATATGGGTTGAGCTCCACGGCTAAGTACCATTAATGGCATTGGCTGCTTAGTCCTCTTCACTAGAAAAAAAAGTAGGCTGGTCCCGAAAGATGAGGTAAAGAGGATCAAGTTGGATGCATTGGTTTATCTGATCACTGTTGTGGAGCCTACTATGAATGAACATGGAAATAAGAAGTCTTCCCCGCTTGCTCAAGAGATGCTAGTTAAGAAAAAAACTAAAGACTTCATTCGCTGCTCGTGAGGGTCCGCCAGCTGCCTCTAAGCTTGTGATTGACTTAACTTTTTCCAAGGGGATGAAAGATGGGGCTGCTATATTTAAGCCAGTGATGCTTGTTATGTCAAAGATGGCTAGTTTGATTGCTGATAGGGTTGCTCAGCGTAGAGATTCTGTCGTGCCCCTAGTGCCGAAACCAGTGCCAAGGCGTTCGTTGGGAGCTAAGTCTGGTTCACCTTTGGAAAGGCTTGCTAATATAATGAGCAATAAGGTGGACTCTGCTGCTAAAGTGGTGCCAAGGTTTACTTCTCCTGCTGCTGAGACTAATTCGCTTGATGTGAAGGATGAGACTGCTCGTGTGGGTAGTAGTGAGAAATTCACTAAACCTGCTTATGGGGAGGCTGCTCAGATCTGTGCGCTTTTGAAACTATATTTTCTTAAAGACATGGACGCTAGTGCCAAGTTTGTCAATGGTGTTAGATGGGTTGTTTGCCCAAGTTCCTTTGCAAAGCATACGACCAAGTATTGGAAGATTGTTCTACTTGCCATGATACAGAAGACGACTATTCTGGCAGCAGAGTCTATACTCCTTGACTAAAAGGATACCAAGGCTGCTAAGGAGGTGGCAAGGGCTATAGCAACTGAAGCTTATTCTTCTGCTGAGAAGATCATGAGGTTAAAATATGAGTTTATTGTTTTGAAAAGGTTTAATATCTCTGCCCCCACTTCTCTACAGCTTGAGGCTGCTTGCCTAACGATTGTTGACTTGAACACTAGGTTTAACGCGATCCAAGTTGAGTATGAAAGTGCAAATGAGGAGATTGGATGTTACATACCATAGATTCAAGATCTTAATCATGCTATTTCTAAGCTTTGTTTCTTTAACGACCTTTACCCGAAATTACCCCTAGGGTTAAATGGGCCAAGCCCAGCTTCTTTAGTTTTAACCCAAAATTTTGGTGAGTTGTTTGAGGCCCAAAATATAGTAAGTGGTTGGGCCAAACCCGGCCCAATGACCCATTAATTCAGACAAAACAGTACCAGTTTCCTTCTTCCTCCCAATTCCTGCGAAAACACACTCCCTTTCCCTCTGAAAGAAACTGAAGCTCCGAGAGTCTCCCCACACCCTTCCTTCGACCTTTCCATTAATCAAGCTCCCAAATTCTGAAAATCTGAACCTCTGGGACACAACGAACTCAATGCCACCCTTGCATATACCATCGGGCTTACCTGGGATGTGTCGCCATTGAAGCCGTGGGCTTCAAAGCTTCCAAACTTGAAGACAGGTAAGCTTCCTTCTAATTCCTTTGATATATGAACTATAGGTTATGCTAAAATCGATCCTTCCCTTAGATTAAACTTGAAGGATCACATCCCCTCCACTCTAAACCACCCTACGCCATAAGTGAAACCGTGTAATCGAGCACCTTGGGTATGTGCGTGAATATATGTTATGGCGTTGTTGGGTTCGTATGTGTGTGGGCGTGACAAGGAGATACTGGGGCCTGGATATGTATGTGTGCATGTGTGTGAATAGAACGGAGAATGTATATATATATATATATATATATATATATATATATATATATATATATTGTGCCGTGTGTGTGTGTATATTGTATATGTGGAAGTGTATGTCGAGTAGGTATACATACATACATACATACATATATATATATATATAGGTGTACAGGTGCGGGGTGTATTGTAAAATGTATATATATGTATATGTGTATTGTGTAAAATCTGGAGGAAAGTGTGCATGCTGTCCAGTGTATATGTTAGTGTAGTTAAGTTGTGCCTGCTGTGCTTTGCATGTGTGATCAGGTAAAAATATATATGTATAGATGTGTATGAGACTATGTGTGGGTGAGAAAGCATGTGTAGGTTACTGTGTGTGTGAGATGTTTATATAATTTCTTAGGTGGGTACTTAGGTAGATGTTTGTAAATATGTATGTATGGGTGTGGCCGAGGGATATGTAGGTATCGATGTAAGTGTGTGTATATATGTATTGATAGTGCCTGTATATGCTAGTACTTTGTATGTGTGTATGGTGATGGTCACATGTATGTTTGTACGTTGTTCACAGGGTGAGTGTGAATGTACAAGGTTGGGCAGATTGAATGTTATATGTGTATTGTAAAAAAAAAAAAATATATATATATATATATATGTAATACGTATGTATGTATATGTGATGCTTATGTAGGTGGATACCTATATAAGGTTAGTTTAGGGGTGTGGTTAGTATAGGACGTGAGGGGGGTATTGTAAGTTAGGTGGGGGAGTAAGTCGGATAGGTTGGCTAAGTCCCCGAAACCATCCAACCTTCACTTCTTAGACCAAGCCTTGGGATCTTAAACCTAAAGCCAGAATCCAACGAGTCACAATCCTCCTATCCAAATCCCAAACTAAAGTTCTTATTCCATTCAATTTCAGTTCAATCTTTATATTTATTGAATTTCTGTCGTGATTAGGTGAAGTGGCTAGGGAGGACGCCTCCAAATCTCACTCGCAAAACGCTACTGCGGCAGAGTATTGTGAGTGGACCACCTTCCAAAAACAAATATATGTTTTATGTTGTGATATAGAATTTTATATACATAGCATGCCTCGTTTACATTTGGAATTTATGAATATTGAACAGGAAGCATATTTTATGATGGATATTGATTATTTGTGACATAGAATGTTTTATTGAAACTATTTTCCGATATAACCCACATTCTGGTAGACTATCCGATCGATGACGATAGGATGCTAAGAATGTGTTTTAAATGATTTTGGAACACTTCTTCGTAGTACGGGGGATGGATGAACTCTTGCTACGAAGTTGTATTTTAGAAATATGTTTTGTGCAAATTAGTGAACACCATGCCGCCTAGGGCGAGGTTTGTAGTTGGCAAAGGCTTAGAGAACTAATCCCTAGCGAAAGGCTGAGGAACCACGGAGTCTGGCATCGGGCCGGGAGGGAGTTATCTCATGGTGATGGCCATAGAGATTCAGGTGCAGGCATTGGGCCGGAAGTGTTACTAATTCGGTGTACTCACTAGCAGCACAACTTGTGATGCTTCTTGGGTTTTATTTGAGATGAGTTTGCAAGATTGAATTCATATTTTGGTTTACATTCCGTCGAAATGACGATTGGAACTATTGATTTGATTAATTGATTTTAGTGGCATGCTAATTGTTTAGAAACTTATTACGTAGTATATGATGCATATTTTGGGTTTCTAACTGGTGGGGGATTAATATGTTCTGAAACGTTTTCGTACTATTTATGTATATAAACTTTGGTCCACTCACCCTTGTTTTGCGCCCCCATTCAGGTATTAGAAACGAGGCATTACGATCCCGGCATCACGGCACTTCCACAGTGGTACCATTAAATCTTTTCAGTGTAGTACTCATTCCCTTGATCCATTTAACCTTGTCTCAATTCTTTTAGTGATTTGGTTTAGTCGTATGCTCTGGACACGTTCCTAAATTATTAATCCTTTGTAATTGTATTCCTAACCATTATTTATTTCAAATTATAAATTTTTGCACTTAACGAATGGCTTGTGTCACCTTCGGGTGTCGGCCAGCACGTGCCTATCCTGATATTCGAGGAATATCGGGGTCGGGGCGTGTCAGTTTCCCTACTTATGCAAATGCCATTTCTGAGCTTCGTTCCGCTGCTTGAGCAAATGATGAAGAGTTAATTGCTGCTTATAATCAAATGATCCACTTCAAGAAGATCATTGATAGGCTTGAACCCTAAGTATTGGAACTCCAAGGTGCTTTGAAGATCAACGAGAGTTCGAAGAAAAAAGTGGATGAACTGCAGCGCGTCCGTGTTGGTTTGGACGAGGAAAACGAACAACTGAAGGGTGAAAAGACTGGACTCGAGGCTTTGCTTGTGCTGAGTTTGGCGATTTCTACAAGTTGGGTTATGTACATTATCTCTTTGGTAGGCCGTCTAACTTTGAGTTTGCTGGAAAAGACTTCGAGACATTTTCTATTTCTCTAGAGAACTTGCTTACCTTTACTTTTGAGGCTTCTATTGGTGAAGTAGTCGGAGATCCTGGTGCCCAGGCTAGAGGAGCCAGAGGTGAAGTACCAGATAGTACCGCTGCTGAAAATGTCATGGCTGCTGAAGGTGTGGCGACCGAGTAGTTGTGGAGTGCCTAAGCTGCTGAATAGTAGTCTTCTATGTAGTCTTTAGGATTTTCTCCCTTGTGGCTTTTTGCTTTGCTTGAACTATTTTGGTATTTGCTAGTTATTTATCAATTTTGGTAGAAAATTTAATAACTTGGTTCCTTCGCTGTTCTCCATCTTTGCTTCTTTTGTTTATGCCCTAACCTTTAGACTTTATAAACCAGTGGTGGACGTGCTACTTTTCTATAAGCAGACAGGCTGCATAGCCTATGTAGGCGTATGTGTTGGTGTAGAACTTTGCAAAGTTATTAACCATAGGGTCAGCAGCCGGACGCCTTACTTACAGAAGTAGGCAAGTCTGCATGACCACTAAGTTGTTATCCTTGGCTTTCTCCATTTTTGTAAGTTGCTTAGCAAGTATCAAAACACTTTAGGACTTGGTGTAAGTTGTTCCGCGCTTGGTAGAGGTGAAGCTTATCGACTACGTAGTATGTCGGCAGTGGATAAAGCTTCATATATGCACACTAGCTTGTTTAACCTTTTTCAAGAATGTGGAGTTGTATAAGTCTAGTGTGGCTTTACTGCTCAAAGGGCAAGCTGTAGGCAGTCTTCTGGAAACCGTAGGCTACCTTAGTGCACTCGGTAGCAGCTTTAGGGTTCAAGGGCAGCCGTCCATCGGGCATACCGCATAATGTGCCTCATCCATCTCCAAGGCCCGATTCCCCACCGATTAGGCAAAGAGACCCAAAATCCTTCAATTAACTAAGCCTTGAAAAAGACCATTGTGGCTACTTCTAGGAATCTCAGCGTAAGCCATCTTGCATCTAGTTATACTAAGGCAGCCTGGCTCATCCACTTCTGGATATTCGGAGTGTAAAGTTTATCCTCCCGCCTTGGAGAGCAAACCCATGTGGGTGTCGGGGAATTGGTTTACCCTATCACACTAGAGAGCAGACCCAATTAAGGGTCGGGAAATTAGTTTACCCTCTCGCACTGAAGAGCATGACTGGTCCATCGAGAAGTGTAATTTCTGTGATGAGTCCCTAAGAAGAGCGTTGTCTTCTTTTGAAGTGCAGGGGTAATCAGTTATTGTAGACATGTAGTCTAGCCAAGTTGAAAATTACTTCTGGATTCCTCATTGGAAAACAAGTGAAATGAACGAATAATTTAGCTGTGAAAGATTACATAACAACTGGATAGTCCTCGACTTAAGAAGTGGTGCCCGTTGAGCTGCATAAATCTTCGGGTCTTGATATAGTGAGAGGTCACACATGGTACTTCCTCAGGTTGTATGCGTTTCATTGCTTCCCGATCTCTTTGTCATTCATAGTGGTGAAGGTGTAATTACCCTTGCCACTACTTTGCTGATTTTATACGAACCTTCCCAGATGGGTTCTATCTTTTTTGAACCTTTTCGGTAAGCAGTGATGAAGGCTTTTCTTAGGACTAGATCTCTGAGTTGGAATTACCGGATCTTGGCCCTTTTATTGTAGCTAGAGATGAGCTGTTGCTGGTAGGCTGCGATGCTAGTGATGGTCTGCTCGCGTTTCTCCTCTGCTAGATCTAAGCTTTTGGCCATCTCTTTACTGTTCTGCTCAATGCTTAACAGTAAAGTGTTGATGCTTGGCACGATAATGTTTCGAGGAATGATGGCTTCAGAACTAAATGTTAAAGAGAAATGAGTTTCACCGGTTGCTCATCTTTTGGTGGTGCGATACGCCCAAAGACATCCGGGGAATTCGTCTGGCCATTTTCTCTTCTTGTTAGTGAGGGATTTCTTGAGGCAATCGAGGATTGTCTTGTTGGATGCTTTGGTGCTGCTTGATGTCATACTTTTGGAAAAACTTAGCCAAATCTTTGCCCACGAATTGGGGGCCGCTGTCGATGACGATGGACTGAGTCATGGTCGTCATGGGCTTTACTTCTACATATTTGGTGAAGTAATCGGTTGCCACTATCATCATGCTTCTGCCTCTAGTAACGGGTGGCATAGGCCCTACCAGGTCAATTGCCTACTACATGAACGACCAAAGACTCGTCTATGGGTGTAGTTTGCTGGCAGACAGTGCTGGTACTCGCTTGTAGCATTGGCAGCTGTTGCACTTTTGTACTAACTCCTTAGCATCTTGGTGTATGGTAGGCCAATAGTAACCTGCGTTAAGAGCATTCTGTGCTAAGGATCGGTCTCCTAAGTGATTTCCACAAATGCCTTCGTGGATTAAGCTTAGAACATTCAAGTCATCGGGAGGCGCTAAGCAGCGGAGATGTGGTCCGATTGTAGGATCTTTGGATGAGAATGCCATTCCACACATAGTAGCGTGCTGTCTTTGTTTGGAGCTTTCTAGACTCCAATATTTCTATGGGGATTATGCCATTAATCACATGTAACACCTTGGCTGCTGGCTTCGCCTATATGCTTGGTTTATTTAGATGTTTCACCGAAATAGAGCATTTGAGTTGGTGGTCGATGACGAAGCTTAGGCAGGCTAATGCGTCCGCGTAGACGTTTTTTGCCAGCGAAACTTGAGTGAGAGTGTAAGTCTAAAATGCCTCAAATTGCTTGCATACATTCTCTATGTATTGCACCATCCTTGGATGTTTTTCCATATACTCCCAGTAGTCTGACGGGTGATTAGCTAGGAATCGGAATGAATTGCAAGCTTTTTCACCCCAAGTCTTTTGCCATTCGGAAGCCTGCTAGTAGATCCTTGTACTTTGCTTTGTTGTTGGATACTTTGAAGTCTAAAGTGATCGCCTGCTTGGGCATCGAACCGATTGGGGTGACAAAGACCACGCCTGCTCCCGAACCTTTGTAGTTTGATGCGCCGTTGACATGGAAATGCCAGAAGTCTGCATTGGGTGGAGCATGCATAACTAGATTGTGCTTGGCTACCTCCGGGGCACTCTGTTACATCGCATAGGTTAAGCATAAAGGCGCAATAGAGAGCCGTGGAGCTAGGTCATGTTACACGTAGCAGGAGATGCTCAACTGCAGGTATTGGGCCACTCTAGAGTTGAATTATGGAGCAAGGGTCGGCTAGGGCCATGTGACATATAGCAAGATGTGGTGTTTAATTGTTGGTATACATTGCTCCTATGTAGAATCTTTTGGGGCAATGAAGACAAAACTTGCTTCCGAGTGTGTCCTTCTAGTGTTCATTTGCCCTTGGCACGCTTTTGGGGCCAAGTTGTTGCGTTCATCAAAAAATTTTGCATCCACTAGTATCTACACCTATATCATCGCTCATCTGGGTTGGGCAAAATAGTGCGTCATAAGGATGACTGCGTACGTTAGAAGGTAAAACTTGAGTATAAACACGAAAATTTCTTGAAACAAGAACGCGTGTACAAAGTAATATTTTGTATTAATGAATTTTGGGTTACAATCTCTTTTAACTTGATCTTCTAGTTTGATCTCCGTAATATGTTGATTTTGTGGATGTTGTTATTGATCCAAAGGTCGTAAGAGCTTGATCTTGGATGAACGGTTAGAAGTTTCTTCAAGGGTCGTCGGGGCTTGATCTTAAAGGTTGAAAGTTTCTTCAAGGGTCTTTGGGCTTGATCTTAACGAATGGATGGACTGATCTTCAAGGGGCTTTGAGGCTTGATCTTGAAGAATAGATGAACGGATCTTCAAGGACATTTGGGGCTTGACCTTGAAGAACGGACGAACGGATCTTCAAGGGACCTTCAGAGCTTGATTTTGAAGAACAGTTGTGTTAATCCAAAGGCTGTTGGGGCTTGATCTTGGAGAACAGTTGTGTTAATCCAAGGGCCATCGGAGCTTGATCTTAGATGAACGATAAACGGATGGACGGATCTTCAAAGGCCTTCAGAGCTTGATCTTGATGAACAGTTAAACGGATCTTCAAGGGCCTTCGGGGGCTTGATCTTGATGAACAATGAACAAATCTTCAAGGGCTTTCCTGGCTTGATCTTGATGAATGATGAACGGATCTTCCAGGGCCTTTGGGCTTGATCTTGATGAACGAAGGAAATTTCTTCAAGAGCCATCAGGGCTTGATCTTGAATGAGAGCCTTAAGGATTTGGCGAAGAACGAAGAGAGCTTTCTTGATCCTTCAGAATTCTTGGGAATTTGGGAGGTTGGATGCTTGAAAGTTTTAGAGTTTCAAAGCTTCAAGGACCAATTCTTTGGTGAATTGTAATTGTGAATTGGTGGTGAATCGGTGCATGAAATGAAATGTTTAGCCTTTTATTTATAGAGTTTTCAAGGCCTAATTTTGAATATAATATTCAAATGAAATAAATCATTTCTGCCAGATGTTGACACATGTCCTGTTTTATGACTTTTCCGACTCTTTTCGATTTTTCGTTGAGTCATATATTATGTGTGAAATTTATGTGACACATGAGCGTTGAAATTTCAATTATTGGTCAACATTTATTTCACCGAAATTTCGGTGTCTTCAAATGCCCCCACTTCAACGCGCGTCATATACATATACTTGTCACATGTAGAAGATGTGTTTTGAAGTCCCTCAATGTAGACGTCAATCCAAGGGCCATCGAGGCTTGATCTTGGATTGGACTGAAAGTTGCTTCAAGGGTCGTCGAGGCTTGATCTTGAATAAAGCTGAAAGTTTCTTCAAGGGCCGTTTGGGCTTGGTCTTAACTAAAACTGAAAGTTTCTTCAACTTTGCTGGGGATGAATCGACACGTGTATCTGTTGTGCTTGTTTTTTTTTTTTTTTTTTTTTTTTTTTTGGGTTTCCTCTAAAGGACTTTCCACAAACTTAATCTTGAACTAGATTTGGGCTTGTGATTTCTTCAATGGCCATTGGGGCTTGATCTCAAAGGATTTGACTCAAGGGTGGTGGACACTTGATCTTGAATCAGTCTTGTGATTTCTTCAAGGTCGTCGAGGCTTGATCTTGAACGAAATGGGACCACGAGCGGTTTCACGTGGCAAGTGATCTTCGGCTTAGTTGGTGATGAATCAGCACGTGTAGTTGTACGGCGAGGCTTTGCTTTTTGGCGACGGTGGGCTCATCATTAATCCTTCTGCTTCAATTTTTTGCATGGTAAAAGTGGTGCACAACCTTTATCTTTGAATGGTTCTTCAGAGCATTACTTCTCAGCAAGCCGACTTAAGAATCTGAGGGTCAAAACAAGTTCTTCAAATCTAGAGTACTCTTGACCTTGATATGAGATACTTTTACTTTTGAAGAAGCAGCGGATGAATCGGGATGTGTTTTATTGTGCTTGTTTCCACATGCTTCAATGTATCATTTTCACTTGCCTTATATGTTCTCCGGGCAGAAGTAGCATATTCTCTGGAAGTACATTAATAATTGAAGATGAGTACTCGAGAACAATGCTAGGTAAGCAATCAATGAAGGGGTTCCAGGTAGTTGGTTCCATATCAGAAAGTTGATTCCAAGTGTCGGTTGATTGCTCTCTTTTTCCTTGTCCTGCAGGTGAGAACAATGACAAGGAAAATGACAAATATAAAGCATGATATGAGATACTCTTGCTTTTGACTCTGATGATATGAGATACTTTTGCTCTGGTGTGATTTATTTGCAGAGGTATTCTAAGGGATGAGGAACATTGAGTATTTCAAGAAGCTTCGTTGAGAATGCACTCTCAGGGATAAGGAAGATCTTGGCATTTTTTGCAGGTCTACCCTATTGTGGAAGACGAAGATCGACATATATAGGGACTTTCCAATAGCAGGTAGTGGTGTTGTTCCTTTACTCTTGTCAGCGACAGTGGGGTAATTAGAACAGTAAAGTTCACGTGTTTTCGACTTTGTTAGAGATTTTTGACAAAGTTTCCCATGATATTTGAAAAGTTGAGGTTGCATCTGAAATGTGTTAACATGTTTTATCCTAGAAAATCAGGCTTTTGAAATTCGGAGGGTCATCTGAAATGTGCCGACAAGCATTATCCCAGAAAATCCGGCTTTTGAAATTCGGATGATGGTGCTTCTTTGATTTTTGAACAAACGCCTCTTCGATTTCTGAACAAGCAGCCTGGCTTTTGAGGTTCAAAAATAGATACCCCTTCAATTTTTGAACATGTGGCTTTGTTGCCTCTTCAATTTCTGAACAAATGGCTTTGTTGCCTCTTCTTTTTATAGAGGCATTAATTGCGTTCCAAAAGGACACTCAAGAGTTGCTGCATATAGAAGCTCTTCTCTTGCACTTCTGAGATCTTGATTTATCCGACCTTTTCTTTTCATTCAACACCTCTGGAAATGGCTTGCTCATCTGACCGTCATCTTGATTTAAACTTTAGGGAAGACGCTGACATGTCTTCTCAAGACAACATATGGCACTCATCCTTCTTATCTCCTAATGGTCCTCTTACAGTTGGGGATTCTGTGATGAAAAATAACATAACTGCTACGGTGGTAGCGAAGAATCTTCTTACCCCTAAGGATAGCAGGATCATTTCTAAGCGGTCTGACGAATTGGCTGTTTAAGACTTTTTGACTTTTAGTGTCTAGTGTGCAAGCTCTTTATCAAACATTGGCCAACGCCTTCTTGCTCGAACTCGCTAGGTTGAATCCTTGATGGCTGAAGTGGCGAGTCTTAAGCAAAAGATCAAAAGGCACAAGCATGAAAATAGAGAGTTACACATGCTTGCCAATAATCACTTGACAAGCATGAAGAGAAAGCTTGACCAGCTACAAGAGTCTGAAAGTCAAATTGAAAGTGACCATCAGAGGTTTGTGGCTTTGTTCCAGAGGCATCTTTTACCTTCGCCATCTGGAGTTTCACCAAGTGTTAAGGCTCCGAATAATCAACCTCCAATGCTTTGTCTTTCTAGAGCTCCATCGAATATTAAGGCTTCTGATGCGAGAATTAACTAACACTCAAATTAAACCCTCTTTTTTTTTTGTCAAATTGTAGTAAAGATGTAAGTAGGGATCGTTCTAAACCGGGGATTAGGAGGGCTTGCTAAAACCTCTAAACTAATTCAAAAACATAAAAACAAAGTTAAAAATGTAAATAAAAGACTTTAAAAACAAGAAAGTAAAAGGGGGATTTAGGTTTGGTGAAGTTGAAAACAAAACTTAAACTTGTAAACTAAACAGATTTTAAAACGAAATTGAGTTTAAAATAGATGGATGGAAGGCTAGCTAAGGGGTTCATCTCCACACATATTATACTTGCATACAAAACGATTTCCAATTGCTTTTCAATAACCATGAATTCTCAATGCCCCAAGTTAATTAGGTACGCTTAAATTAACCTTCAGATTTTCCTAATGTTATTGAATTGGATGATTGCATACGACAACCCAAAACATTCCCCACAAGTCCCCTACATGATTGCATAATAGAGATACAAGCAAGAATCATTAAGTTCTATGAAAACCATAAGCATTGACGAAGCACAAGTTACTATGATTGCATGAAACTTATGCCAAGAATTTACTTAACTCGATTGAGATCATCAACCTTTACTACTTGTGAATATAAGTCCATAACGATTAGGTGAAATTTCCTTATATCCTAGCATTCAATTTATGCATGATAATTAAGCGTGCACTCTCAACCAACACACACAAATCAATGTAATTCAAACCGATAAGTAAATTGAATTCATAACTTACGAAACGCAATTGGAAGTAATCAAATTATATAGCAAGCATAATCATATGTTTCGAATCCCCCCCCTAGCCAAGGGGGGGGGGTTTAGTTCCTCATAATCATAAAACAAAGGTAAATAGATTTATACATTGAACATAAAAGAAAGAAAGCACCTAAACGCTCCAACGATCCTCGTTGAGTGACAAACACGTCCAAGCACTTTCCTTTCCTTCCTTTGATATGGCACAAGGAGTGGATGTGGTTTGAAGGTTTGGTTGTATGGAGGAGTGGATAGGGGGATGTATGGTGGTGTTTAGGATGGTTAAGGGGGGGGTGGCACGGCTAGGATAGTTTATGGGCAGATTTTGTGGAGGAAAGAAAGGGTTTTGGCTAGGATAGTTTAGGGTGTGTGAAAATGGAATTGTTGTGTGAATTGGTGAGTCTAAGCCTTGCTAGAAGGCTTATTTATAGGTGCACAAAGGTAAGGAGCCACTCAAGTGATTTTAATAAACAAATAAAAAGCAAGAATTATTCATCAAAAACAGCTAGCAACACATGCTTCATTGCAGAAATTTCATGTGGAAACAACTTGCATTCATCCTCCTTGGTCCATGCCTTGGATTCCCCTTGGTCTTCTCATGATGAATCAGCTAGAACACTTGCAAACAGCTAGCACACTTGTATTTCATGATTAAACAAGCTAGCACACTTGCAAAACATAATCATTCTTCCAAGCCGTGGGTCATCCATGCCATGTGCTCTCTTGACCTTTCCTTACTAAAATGCCCATAACTTCTTCTAGAAAAATGATCTTAACAATCCGCAAAATGCTCCAGAAAATAGACATCTGTAGCTTTCCAAGCATATAAGGCTCATTCTCTAGTTCATTTTGGGCCGTTCGCAAATTGCTTCCAAAATGGGCTGATCCGCACAGGCAGTTTTGACCCATGTGCTCTCTTGACCTTCCCTTACTAAAATGCTCATAACTTCTTCTAGAAAAATGATCTTAACAATCCGTGAAATGATCCAGAAAATAGACATCTGTAGCTTTCCAAGCATATAAGGCTCATTCTCTAGTTCATTTTGGGCCGTTCGCAAATTGCTTCCAAAATGGGCTGATCTGCACATGCAGTTTTGACGAATTTGTTACATAAAATCTCACTTGTGCTATTTTTCTTTTATTTGCTTGACAATTCATATAAAACACAAAATCAAAGTAAATAGCTCAAAAATATAAGGAACTAACTAAGAAAAGACGAGAGAATTTGATGTAAAATATATATAAATATGAGCTTATCAGCTTCACTTAAGCAATGAAGGCACATTCCTATTTGTTTGCACTTTCTTGTAATTTTTTTTAACTCATTACATGCACGTTTTCTGTAATTTTCCAAAGATATCAATAAATGAGTTTTATTTCATTCAGTGTAATGTGCTAAATACATTAAAGCATATATTCCATTAAAATTTGGTACCTTTTTTTTAATTATTTTTTTAATCATGGTGCAATCTGCACCATCCCACTTCTTCTTCTTCTTCTTTTTTCTACACCGTGACCAATCAGTACATATTTTTCTAAAGACTGATTGAAGCATTAAACAGCCTCTGCATGACTTGCTGCTACTTTGTTGCATATATGTTACAATATATAATATATACATACACACATTCACACGGCACCATCACTCAATTAAATGAAGGCCATCATTACTTTTTTTTTTCTTTTTCATTTTTTTAATTTCTTTCTACATGGTGCCAATGCACCCAAATTCCACCATTTGTTTTTCTTTTCAGAATGGTGCTGATCCACCACTCCAAAACATTTATTTTTTAATATATTTTTTTTCTTCTTTTCTTTCTTTCACATGGTGTTGATCCACCACCCCAAAACACCTTCTTCATTTTTTTCTTTCTTTCTGCAGTGCACCATTCCTGCAACCTTTATATTTTATATTTTATATTTTTATTTTTTTGTCGGCCAACATCTTTCCTTTCTTTTCTATATATCCCTCACATGATGCAGGGAGAAATGCAAAAGAGCTTGGAGCAACGGGAGGCTAGGCATGGAGCAAGGAGGCAAGTAGGTGTGAGTTGACAAACTTTGGTTTTGTTAATCCCATTCAAAGGCAGCAGCCATGGCGGAGGTGCAGAAGCAGCTGAAGCTTAAGGTAGAGTGTAAGACATCGAGCTTCACCACCAACTAGTTGTTTGACACTTTGCAGTGGCGTCTGTCACACCCCAGCTCTGAAATATTTATTTTCAGGAAATAATTATCGTTGATAGGCCTAACTGAACTCTTATTTAGTCTATTACCATTAATCACATTCAATCACTTCCATGATTTAATTTCTTACCAAAACTATCCCCATTTTTATATTCCAACCCATACAATTGAAATATTAACTTAATTCGCTAACATTAGTCACAAGTCTCCTAATAAATTAGTTCACCCTACATGTGAATCATAACCATTATTTTTAATCAACACATACATTTTCATTGTCAATTATAAGCCATTTTCTTCACTTAGATTAAATCTTCAACTAACAACAACCTTTCAATTATTAGCCTCCCTTATTTTATGGCTGCATCTAACTTCTCGTTAGACTGCCTACGTACCCTAAACAGAGATCAAGCCATTCGTAGCTCACATTTCCAAAACTCAAACCAAATCTGAAACATTCATTTAATCCAACACATACTAGAATAGCGTTAATATTCAAGCCACAATAGTGAGACCTCAAAAGCATAATTAGAATGACAAATTTTGTATAAAAACACAATGTCGGCTTCCTGGTCGTGTGCCGCCGCACTCGTCGCCACGGTCGGCGGTCGACCACCCTAACTCGCCGGAAAATTTTCACTATTTCTAAAAATTCTAAAAAATTACATAAATAAAGATCTCAAAGAGTAGAGCAAACTTATACCTGTGGCCAACTCCAATTTGGCCTGGAAAGGCTCCAATTTGCTTCAAACCCGCCGGAACCATATAAATGGGTGGCCACTGTTTGTCACCTTTGGTACTCCCACTGCCTCTACTAGTGTTTGGGCCTTGTTCTAGACCTCAAGGGGAATCTATTGGTGGTATTAATTTGATGGAATCATTTCAGAATTGGGGAAATTGAAGACACGAATCCACCACACCCACCGGTGTGGGTTTCACTAAATCAAAGCCAATTTCCTAATATTTTGAGTTGTAATCGGAAGAAGGAGAGTCACTCAATTGAATGAAGGGAGTGGTTATTTCCAATTTGCCAGAAATACGCCAGATTTGGCATCAGATTGTGTTACCTTGGGCATGTCACACGGGTCAAGGGAGTGACCCGGTTTTTCTTCCCCTTCCCCCCCCCCTTTTGTTCTCTCCTTGCCTTCTCTTCTGATTGACCCGGTTTTTCTTCCCCTTCCCCCCCCCCCTTTTGTTCTCTCCTTGCCTTCTCTTACATTCGTGAGTTCAAGCTCTATTCAAAAATATAAATTGTGACCTAAAAAGATCGACGGATTTTAAATTATTAATTCCCAAACTTCAATCTTCTTGACTAGTTTAATTTAAGACTAAAATAAAATGAATTAATATAAATCCTTGGTTACTTTCACATATTCATAATTATGAATGTCCATTTCATATATTTAAATTTTTCAGGGTATTACATTAACCCCAATTAAAATAAATCTCATCCCCGAGATTTCAACCATCGAGTAATGAGAAGGGATTGAGAACAAATCCCACCGTTCCGCTTATAGTGAATAAAATCATAATGATTTTCACCATATGCTCATATTCATAGCAACATTTACTATTAGGAGAAAATATCCAAAATTCTAGCCACACGTATTGGCAAAATTAAACATCAAACATCAAGCCGTAACCCATTATTGGCTAAATAAATTCTAGATTATCAAACTACATTTACCATTGGCTAAATAATTACTAACATAATAATCACAATCATTTGTAAAATCAATCACATCATTTGCTGTACTGAGCCGTTACTACGATTTTTCCTCCAAACTTTTAATCACACATACAGACGATACCAACATTAGAAATTTTCATTATTGACAAAAACCAATATCATAATTTCCAACCATAATTTTTTTTGTTGGATGAATAAATATTAGAACATCAAACCTCATCAAGCATCGGCTAGATAAATACTAGCATAATGACCATAATATAATAAATTTCAACCATAACCATGTTCAGCCAATTTAAACATCAAAATGTCAAGCCAAAATCATTAGTGGCTAAGTAATTATCAAAATTTCAAACCAACCCAATCGAATTGGCAAATCACATATCAAGAATTCCAACCAAAACATGGAAATCTCCAATCACACTCAATGGGTAATGGAAATAAGTTTAAAACCAACTCTGTAACACCGTTAACATGGAATGAAATCAAAATCTCACTCTATGTTTTTTTTTTCTTTATTTATGCAATTAATTAAGTTATACATAGTAAATTTAAAGCCTTTTAAAATCTTTCTTTTTATCGCTTTTCTTTTCAATTGACTTTAAGTGCAGCCACAAATGACTTAGTTTAGCGACTCGCACTTCTAGTGCACCATTCACAATCTATTAACCAAAGAAAATAATTTATATATATCACAACTTAATTGGCCAACACAACTAAAACTTATTAATTGCCTAGCCATAAGAATATTTGTTCTTCATTGTTTCAGTTCGTGATATTGAATCCAGCAACGACGACTCTTGAATATGGCAACCCAAGCAATAATTTTTGTAATTACAAGCTTTCTTCATCCACTATTTTCATTGAACGTAAAGTACAACTAGGCAATTGTCAATACTAAACGAACTCAAAACCTCTTTCCATAATTTTATTTATATCACCAATAATTCAAAAATGAAAAGTCTCCATGGTTTTTCCATCATGCAAATTTTTCTTTAAAATTTCCAACGATGATCATTCATGGCTATGGCAACCAAAACAACAAATTTATAATTATACACTTTCCTCATCAATTCTTTCCACAATGCGTAAAAATTTCACGTCTCACACAACTGAAAATTCGTTTATATTAAAAGAACTCAAAATTTCATTCATGTCCACCACCATTCTAATTATAATGAGCAATCCATAACCATGGTTTATAATTTCATTCCCATTCGATAAATCACCATATATTTCATAAATATTAAAATTTTCAACCAAAATTATCATGGCCATCAGATTTTCAAAATTTTCTAGCCATAGTTATCATTGTCAAAAAAATTATTTCACCACCATTTTCTTTTATCTCCGTCAATGACTAGTAGGCTAGAAAAGACTGTAATATACATGGCCACCATACATCACACTTTCTTTTTCTTTTCTTCTTCTTCTTCTTCCTTTTTTTTTTCCATTCTCACAACCCACACAAAGAGCTTTTCTTCCAGAACACTGGGTTTTTGTGCCCATTCATTTCTCACATCCACGGGCCTTTTTCGCCCAATTCACACATCCACGAGCCTTTTTCGCTCAATTCACACATCCACGAGCCTTTTCGCCAAATTCAATTTCTCAAGTACCCAGGTATAATACAACTTCTCCACCTACTTATCACTATCTCATAATCATCTTAACATTCAATACTTTCATAATGCATAGCATAATATCAACTCAAATCAAGATTTATCCAAAAATTCAATCAAATGCTCATCTTCAAAGCTATAACATGAATACGATATTTTAAAATTTTCCTACTCTCATTCAATTCAATGCAAATGGGTGTGACAGCGTCACTTTTTATCGTGTGGTGCTGTGCAAAAGACTGCAGTAGGGTTTCGTTGTGTAAAGCCTTTTGGTCACAATTTTTCCTTGAGATGCGCTACCGTGTAGTGCTGTGCAAAAGACTACAGTGGGATTTTACTGTGTAGTGCCTTTTGGTCATGGTTTTTGTCACATCCCCGCCTGGGCTTAACCACTTCCCAGGCTTAACTCTACCATAACACGATATTGTCCGTTTTGGGCCACTACCACACCCTCACGATTTTGTTTCTAGGAACTCACCTGAGAACTTCCTATTGGGTCACCCACATGGGGATTGCTCTTGCCTGAACTCACTTAGCTTTGGAGTTCCGACAAACTCCGAAGCCAGTGAGCTCCCAAAATGCCTCATGCTATATGGATGGGAGCATGTACATATAAAGCACATTACCCCCTCTCTGTTGGTCGATGTGGGATGTTACAATCCACTTCTCTTAAGAGCCTGACGTCCTCGTCGGCACACTTCCACCACACGGCAAGTGGCTCTGATACCAAATTGTCACATCCTAGCCTGGGCTCGACCACTTCCCGGACTCGACTCTGCCATAGCACGATATTGTCCGCTTTAGGCCCTTACCACACCCTTACAGTTTTGTTTCTGGGAACTCACCCGAGAACTTTCCAGTGGGTTACCCATCCTGGGATTGCTCTCGCTCGAACTCGCTTAACTTCAGAGTTCCGACGAACTCTGAAGCCAGTGAGCTCCCAAAAGACCCCGTGCTATATGGAAGGGAACATGTACATATAAGGCACATTACCCCCTATCCGTTGGTCAATATGGGATGTTATAGTTTTCCCTCGGTGGTGACGTTGCTGTGAGTTTTGGTGCTTAGAGCTTGTTGTAGTGCAAAGTGTTGAGCTTCATGATTCACTAGTCGTTTGACAGCGGTCAATAAAGCTTTTTGCCGACTTTGATCATGGTGGCCAGAGTGAAGCTGAAGTACTTGCAGGCTTAGATGCAGGCGAGGAGCTGCATAGACGGAGAGCCAGAGAAGGCTTTCTTGGAGGTGCTCAATGAGACGTTACGTGGGCAAACATTTGGAGCAGTGTAGCTGGGCATGTTAGAAATCTACATGCAGATGTCGTGGATGATCCTCAACTTCATTACCGTACCTTTTTTTGCTTCTTTTTATGTTGCAGGTGAACACATTAATGCATGATTTGGTGGAGACGATAATATGACTGAACTATTCTTTCAACCAGCTTCATTAGGTCTATGAATGTTGTTCGATCCTTGGCAGGGATATGCAAGCACCAGGAAAATTTTCCCAATTTTTTATAATGCCTTATAAACCCAAGCCCAGTGCCATCAATTCTAGGCAAAAAAAGAAGCAGAGGAGAATTGTCCAAGTGGGACCCACAGTCCAAAAGAGAGAACCAACGAGGTGGTCCACCGCCACCGTTGGAGCTGATGAAAGTCTTAGGTTACTGATGATGGTGGAGAAGACAGCGTCGCAGACTGGCGAATAGGCACTACCCTATGTAGAGAAAGAAGATGGAAGTTGTACTGCTGCAAAGTTGATCAATCCCATATCTTTCACAATGAAGCCTTTTTCTGCGACGGCAAAAGTAGAGGTGAAAAATGTGGATGTCATTAGCGATGTTCCAGCCAATTTTCGCCTGTAACCCAGGAAGCTTTGCGGCGTCGTGAATGACGACATACAAAGATAACTTGAAAATTACTTCCGGGTCGGTGTTGTTCAAAGTCTCGAGAGTGGAGATGCTCATGAAACATGAACTTGGGTACTGGGTCTTGCCGCAAACAGCCTTCAGCGACGCCGCTAGAGTCAATTCGGGGCCGAGGGTCGAGTTGGGTGCAAAACATAACTAGTTATTCCGCTTATGTATGATCACCCCTGCAACAACGCTGATCATCACCGCCAACAAAACCACCGTGAAAACTGGGAGGATGATGAGATGCTTCTATACTTCTTTGCTCGTCCACTACTTCAGCTTTCATGACAGGTTGTGGCCTTGCAGATGGAGCTGCATGCGTTGTTTGGCTACTTTCAATAAGATGTGGACAACGGTCTCTGAGAACTGTTCCATGATTAGAAGCTTAGCGCCACAGTATTCGAGATTGGGCTGGGGAATCGCTGCCGTTCGTCCCTAACCACATTCCATGAAGATTCCTATTTACGAAGATCCAGGTACGAGCTGTTGGTTCTCACTCATATGTCCATCGTACTAATAGCACCACTGCTTTGACAGTCCGATTGAATAATGATCGCATCACTGACGTAGGATTAATGAGTTCGTGGAGCTTGTACCTGTGCAACTACCATGGCATTGAAGAAGCTGAGGAAGGTTAAAGTTGTGTGCTCGCTGGGCTCGTTGAGATAGAGCCAAACTTACTGTCAACCACTCATTGAGAATGCAGGCTATTAACATACTATATATATATATATATATATATATATATATATATATCTTCTTTTTTTTCTTTTTTTTTTGTTTTGTTTTTCTTTTTGTTTTTTTTGGTACAAAGAATATTGTTTATATTTGTAATAAAATTGGCTCTCAATAGTCAAACATTTAATAAAACTTTATTTTTTATTTTCGTGTGACTGAATTCCAAATTGAATGTTCGAGCTGCCTACATACCCTCCAAAGAAGAGATCAAGTCATAACGTAGTTCAAACACACACACACACACACACACACACACACACACACACACACACACACACACACACACACACACACACACATATATATATATTTTGTTGTACGCAGTTTATGCTCTTATGGGCCAGGAACATGTTGGTTTCGCATTTTAGGCTCGTGCGAACGATAAGCATTTTGGTGTGTAGTTTAGGCTTATGCAGGAAAGGAACTTCATGCTGTGTGTAGTTTAGGCTCATGCAGGCAAGGAGCTTGGAGTGGATTTGTCAAGCAATTAGGCATTCCTCGCAATCATCAAGATCTAGCTCAATGATTCATTTCTAGGCCAACTTCATGATGAGATCTTTCAGCACGAAGCACTTTTCCGTTAGATGACTGATGAAGTGGTGGTACTTATAGTACCTTAGGTTGTCGGTGCAATTTATTTCTTCCAGCCATTTGCACTCTGGTAAACCGATCACCTTCTTCTCTAACAGGTCATCTAGCATTGCGGTCACGTTAGAGTCCGGAAAAAGGATATGTCTTTTGCTCTAATTCCCTCAAGGTATTTTTGTACCTGTCTTGGGTGCGAGAAAGTTCACCTCTATTTATTTCCCTCGTTTTGTTCTTGGATGAGATCTTGAAGAGCGTAGATGAGGTCTTGATAGGGGTGGTGTTGAAGGTAAAAGTTTCTTTGGCAGACTTCTTTCCAGTCTTGTCCACCTTCAGAGCAAACACCTTATCCTTCTTAAAGTCAGTAATTGGCTCATTCTTCCCACGATGGGTAATGCTCAACTCCATGTCGTGGGCGCGGATGGCTAACTCTTCAAAAGTCCATGGTTTGATGCCTTGAAGGATGTAGTGTAATCCCTATTGCATGCCTTGTATGCACATCTCGATCAAGAAGATATCAGAAAGTCTGTCTTTGCAATCGAGGCTTAGAATGTTCCATCGGTTCATGTAGTCAACGACTGGCTCATCATTCCACTACTTTGTACTCGTCAGCTCTAACATGCTTACAGTGTGGCGAGTGCTATAGAAGATGTTGAGGAATTCTCGCTCCAATTACTCCCAACTGTTGATGGACTTAGGCTCTAGGTCAGTGTAGCAGTCGAATGTGTTTTCAGAGAGCAGACAAACTTCTTCACGAGGTGATCCCCTTCAGTCCTTGCGTTGTTGCAAGTTTCAACGAAATGGGCAACGTGCTGCTTTAGGTTTCCCTTTCCATCAAATTGCATGAACATTGGTGGTTGATAACCCATCGACTTCTTCAAGGCATCAATCTTCTTTGAGTAGGGCTTCGAGTACAATGCGGAGGTATGTGAGCTACCTTCGTATTGCGCTTTGACGGTGCTGGTGATCATCTCCTGCAACTACTTGATGGAGAGAGATCCCATAAGCATCGTTGCTTAGTCTGGCTCTAGCTTTTCTTCAGCTTTCTCCACCAGAAACTCTTCTTTTTAGTCGACCTCTTTCTTTGGGCCAGAGCTAGCTCTTTCATCATGTCGTGCCCTAAATTTCTTTAAGAGTATAGCAATCTTCAAGTCTTTTTCTTCGAGGGTCTTTGTCATCGTTGCGATCGTTTTCTTCATATAAACCATCTGTTCTCCAATGGAGGTAGTGTCGATGGTCATGACTTATTCCTTTTTTGAAGCCATTACATTTGGAAAGTGCTTGGATTCTTGAATTTTGAAAATGCGTGTACAAAGTATATTTTGTATTAATGAATTTTGGGTTACAATCTCTTTTAACTTGATCATCTGATTCAATTTCTGTAAGATGTTCATTTTGTGGCTGTTGTTGTTGATCCAAGGGCCATAAAAGCTTGATCTTGAATGAATGGTTGAAAGTTTCTTCAAGGGCCGTCGGAGCTTGATCTTAAAGGTTTAAAGTTTATTCAAGGGCCTTTGGGCTTGATCTTGATGAACGGATAGACTAATCTTCAAGGGGCTTTGGGGCTTGATCTTGAAAAATGGATGAACGGATCTTCAAGGCCTTTGGGGCTTGATTTTAAAGAACGGATGAACGGATTTTCAAGGGGCCTTCAAGGCTTGATTTTGAAGAACATTTGTGTTGATCCAAGGGCCGTCGGGGCTTGATCTTGGAGAACAATTCTGTTGATCCAAGGGCCATCAGGGCTTGATCTTGGATGAACGATGAGCGGATGGATAGATCTTCAAGGGCATTCGAGGCTTGATCTTGATGAATAGTTGAACGAATCTTCAAGGGCCTTTGGGGCTTTATCTTGATGAACGATGAACGAATCTTCAAGGGCCTTTGAGGCTTAATCTTGATGAACGATGAAACGAATCTTCAAGGGCCTTTGAGGCTTGATCTTGATGAACAGATGAACGTATATTCAAGGGCTTTTGAGGCTTAATCTTGATGAATGGATCTTCAAAGGCCTTCGGGGCTTGATCTTAATGAATGATGAATAGATCTTCAAGGGCCTTTAAGGCTTGATCTTGATGAACGGATGAAAGAAAATCTTCAAGGGCTTTTAGGCTTGATCTTGACCTTGATCTTGATGAACGGATCTTCAAAGACCTTAGGGGCTTGATCTTGATGAATGATGAACAAATCTTCAAGGGCTTTCGGGCTTGATCTTGATGAACGATGAACAGATCTTCAAGGGCCTTTGGGCTTGATCTTAATGAACGAGGGAAATTTCTTCAAAGGCCGTTAGGGCTTGATCTTGAAGGAGTTCCTCAAGGATTTGGCAAAGAACGAAGAGAGCTTTCTTAATCCTTCAGAATTCTTGGGAATTTGGGAGGTTAGATGCTTGAAAGCTTTAGCGTTTCAAAGCTTCAAGGACCATTTCTTTGGTGAATTGTATTTGTGAATTGATGAATGAAATGAAATATTTAGCCTTCTATTTATAGAGTTTTTCAAGGCTAAATTTTGAATATAATATTCAGATGAAATAAATCATTTCTACCAGGTGTTGACACGTGTCCTGTTTGATGATTGTTCTGATTCTTTACCATTTTTCATTGAGTCACATGCTATGCGTGAAATTTATGTGACATGTAAGCGTTGAAATTTTAATTATTGGTCAACATTTATTTCACCGAAATTTCAATGTCTACATTGAGCTTCTGGGTTGCAACAACTATTGCCAAAGTTAGCTTTTAAATTTCTAGTAGCATCGAGGAAAGCTTTTGAACTGTGAAATATAGGTAATCGGGCCCCCAGCTCTTCTCATATGATGATAGAGCTTATTGCTAGTCTGAGACTGCCAAGTAGATGTATAAGTCCTCCGCTGCTTCTAGCTTGGTTAGTAAGGGAGGTGATATGATATACTTCTTAAGGTCTTGGAAAGCTCTTATGCATTCTTCATCCCATTTGTCTCGTTGTGCCCTTTTGATGGCCTTGAAAAAGGGCTTGCATCGATTGATAGACCGCGAAAGAAAGCAGTTGAGGGTGGCTGCTCGTCTGGTCAAGCTTTGGATCTTCTTCATGATAGTGGGAGATTTTATCTCTAAGATCGCTCGAATTTGCTTAGGATGTGCTTTGATTCCTCGTTGGGTTATTAGGTACCCTAAGAAACTACCTGAAGATACTCCGAATGTGCATTTGGTGGGGTTAGGATCGACAATGTAGAGTAGTTCTTGGTCGTCGGGCCTCCTCTAGTCGGGAATCGGTCCCTGCAATTGGCCATCTACCTGCTTTTGTTGTTCTGCTGCTTTCCATCTTCCTTTTTTACAACCACTTCTTTTCAAGCCTGCTCAGGTGCCTTGTCTGCTCCCCAAGCCTTGTCCCAAAGCGCGTGTTTCTCTGCTAAAACGAAGAAGTCAGCTAGAGTTAGATCTTCTTTCATGATTAATTCTCCAAACAACGAGTGGTCTATCGAGAGTTCTTTTTGGAAGGTTGCTCTAACTATCGAGTCGTTACATTCGACTATCTTTGCATTCCCTGCTTTGAACCTTTTCACATAGTCGCAAAGCGACTCCTTTAGGTTCTTCTTGACGTTGAACAAGTAGTCGGAATTCTTCTTGATCGAGCGGTAAGACGAATATTCCTTGGTGAAAACCAAAGAAAGATCATCAAAATTCTGGATAGATAGCGGCGGTAGGGTGTGAAACCAATCTTGCTCCTCACCTTGTAAGGTGGTAGCGAATATTTTCCACATAAGGGCATCATTGTTTCGGTAAAGGACCATTGTGCTTCAATAATGCTTCAAGTGTCTATCCGAATCTCTATTTCCTTTGAAAGATGTGAAGTATAACATGCTAGATTTACGTGGAGGCTCTGCCTGCTCGATCTCGTCCGTGAAGGGTGACCTGCTTATGTTGGTCATGTTTTGTCGTAGTGCTTCGTCGGTGACCTCGTTGCATTGGAAAACATGCAATCATTTGGTCAAGAGTCTCTCTACTTCTTCTAGAATTTTCCTTTGTTGGGGGTAGCAGAGCTCTCGGTTGCCCCCAATCATGACCTGCTAGTCTAGCCTGTTCTTTTACGTGTTCGGCTCGTCTATGCCGCGATAGCAGTGCATGTGGTCCATTCTTGGCAGGCGAATGGATTCTTCGCAGGCTACCAGTTGAACTTGAGCCAGATTAAGTGACTGTTTCTCTCTGTTCTTCATGCTGCTTACTTCGATGTGAGGTGGACAATGCTCCTTACAGGTCTAGCCGTGAATGAACACTTCGCCTGGAAGGTTGCTCATGTTGACTATCGAAATATGAACACCTCTTCCAGGGCACGTTGCATCTTGGTGTGTTGCAAGAGCTGATTCATCAAAGTCGTTTGAGGTGCAAAGGCGCTCGTCAACTCTATGACTTGTCAAGACAAGTGTTGTTCACCATTTGGATTGGAAAAGCTTGGAAGGAATGCACCTCATTGAGCAGTGTTAGGGTGGTAAACTCCAGACGCGAGATTTAAGTTGGGAAATGTCAAATCCTCGGAGAAATATGGTGAAAATACCCCCAGTTCAATCGTAGGTTTTGAAATTTAAAGCTGGGATGATTGAGCTAATCTTGGGTCGACTTGGGCTGCTTAGGAAACCATAGGAGCAGGCTGGGTCGCGGGAGTGGGCTGCTCGACGTGTGAATGCATGTGGGTGCGAGGCTTGGGCTCGGCTTGGCAACGCGTTGGGCTCACTTTGGGCTTGGAGTGACATGGCTTGGGCCGTGGCCTTAGTGCCGTAAGCCTTAATTGGCATGGCTTGGGCCATGGTGGTAGTGTCATGGACCTTACCGCGGGTGGTTGTTGTGGTGGCCACCACGGTGGCTGCCATGGCGGAGCCTCGTTATGGTGGTGCTGCTCCACTTATTGTCACATTTAGCCTCGTGGATCGCCGCAGTCCCATCTCTTGAACATTGAAATTTTCACTTGTCGAATTTTCTAAATTTTTAGTCATTGTACTTTTCTTTTACGTTTTATCAAAGAACTTTTGCAAACAAAAAATTCTAAGAATAGGAACGCATGAAAAATCTACAAATGGATAAGAAAATAGAAAAACCTTATATGCAAGAGTCTTCTACGAGTGTGTGATTTAACTCTCAATGAAAGCACCAATTTGTTGATGCAAATTTCTTCCTCCTTGTTCTTGGACAAAATTGCACCTACAAAACAAATAACACCTCAGGTCAAGGCTAAGAACCTTAAGTGCACGAATTGGGGGGGATGAGGCTTTGGCGAAGAACCTTCGATGCCAAAGTTAAAATTTTGAGGGAAAAGTGTTTGGAGAATTTTAGACAACTTAGCAAGAGAATTGGAATTTTAGTTTTGAAGAGAATGAAGTGGTATTTATAGGGGTGTGGCCGGCCCCTTGAGGAGGAGAAGGACCGCCCACTTGGTTGGTATTTTGGGTGAGGTTCATGATTTGTAGCTAATTCAGAATAATTGAATAATAAATCAATTAATTAGCTAATTAATATAATTAAAAATGAATGATTTGATGGTTACCTTGTGGAGAGGATTTGATGAGAATGAATGAAATAGGTTTTGAATTATTACCTATTTTGGACACTTTTGACTTGGTTGAGAGATGATTGCCTGCTGCTCGCGCGTAGGAATCTTGGTGTGCCTCGAGGGTAATTTTGTCCTTTTAACACAAAAATCGACGTGTCGCCTTGTGATTATTTTTGGCTCCACAAATATGTTGTGTGATGGTTTAATATTTAACTTGTGTTTATATAGAGGATGATTGAAGGTTTGCGTTTCATGTGTGTAGGTTTGTGTTTCATATGTTTTGTATGCATTTGGTCTGTGTTCCGTGTGTGTCATGTGTTTCACTTGTTTGGTGTGTTATACGTTTCTATCATGTGTTTTGTATGTATTTTGGTATGTATTTCATGTGTGTCAATGTGTTTCACATGTTTGGTGTGTTATACATCTCTATCATGTCTTTTGTATGGGCTTCATATGTGTTTTGTGTGTCTTTTGTGTTTCATGTATTTTGTGTTTATACATCTCTATCATGATTTTCATATTCTTCAGTAGTGTTTCATGAGTTTCATGTATTGATTTAGTGATTTTTAAAAGTTAAATATTTTTAGGTTAAAATGTTCATAAAATTAATTTAGGATAGTCAACATAATTTTTTTTTAAAGTTAATTTTTAAAAAAAAAGCCTAAATTCATTCTTTAATAATGTAGGGCTAAAATTTTAGGCCAGAATGGTTAGGGGATAAAAGCTATTTCTGAGCTAAAACCTAAATTTTATAACCTAAAAATTTTAAATTTTAGCCTAAGAGTTGAAGATTGTCTAAAGTAGAAGGGAAAATTAAAAGACCATACTAACTCTAAATATCTCTTTAAAATACTTTCGAGTACTACATTCATATTGAATTTACAATAATAATGACGTAATTTACGATTTAACTTAAGGTGTCAAAGAATTTCTAGTGTGGTTATAAGCATTTTGAGGTCATGCATTCAAGTCATTCCAATATTGCTTGGATGGAAAAAACATAAGATACAAGCGAGAGATATACAATAAAAATACTAAATACTTCAAAAAAATTAGTTGAAATGATCAATTTTAAAACCCTGATACTCAAAAAAGTAGTCCAAAATGATTAATCTTTTAAATCTCAATGGTTCAAATGATAAAAGTTTTCATCATGAAAATCAATACATAGCGTCGTTATTTTGATCTGTACGGCAATTAAATTAAATTTTAAATCATTTTAGCTATAAAGAGTGAACTAGTTCGTAGCCCTACGCCGTAACGGTCAAACCGGAGGCTGTAGAAGTAAAACCACTCGAAGCCGCCGCTTGTATTTCTCTCTCACGGCAGTCCCATTCCAGTTCACTCCGCCACTTCGCCAGCAACCGAAAACGACGCCGTCACACGTCTCAGGGAGGCAGAAACATGTTGCAGAACAAGTCATCGTAGCCCTACGCCGTAATGGTCAAACCGGAGGCTGTAGAAGTAAAACCGCTTGAAGCCACCGCTCGTATATCTCTCTCGCGGCAGTCCCATTCCAGTTCACTCGCCACTTCACCAGCAACCGAAAACGACGCCGTCGCACGTATCAGGGAGGCCGAAACATGTTGCAGAACAAGTCATTCGTCAAGCGAACCAGAGGCGGCAAAATCACCAAGGTCCCCCAAAACCCTAACCCTTCCTCTTTGCGCTGCTGTTTTTCCAATTTAGGGTTTAAGCTAAGTAGGGTTTTTCATTTCGCTGTGCTTCGATTTTCAGGTCGTGAGAGAGCACTATCTCCGGCACGATATTTACTGTGGAGCTCCGGTATGCAAAGTTTGCGATACGTCCGGAGCTCGATTGAGCCCTACCGCTTCCACCATTCTCATCTTCGATACCAACGTCGTCCTTCATCAGGTTTCAATTTCTAACCGTTCATATTCTTTTTCGTTATTAATTTGTTTTCGAATTGCGAATGAATGGACGAATGATTTCGAGCTGTGTTGGTTTGCAGATTGATTTGATTGAGAATCCGGCAATCAACGATGTGGTTGTGCTTTCGATTGTGTTGGAAGAGGTTAAAAACAGGAACTTGTCTGTTTACAATAGGGTTAGAGCTCTGTGCAGCAATTCTTTGAGGAAATTTTTTGTCTTTTCGAACGAACACCACAAGTATGTTCTACCCCTAAATGAAAATTCTACTTATTTATGTTAAAATGCGTGCATTTGCTCATTGTAGATAGCTTGCTTTTGATATTGTCGATTTTAGGCGCTTATTTTGATTTTTGTTGACTGCTGCTATGTTCAGGGATACTTATGTTACAGACATGAGCGGAGAAAGCAAAAATGATCGAAATGATAGAGGTTTGCTCATGTCATTATTATGAAACTTTATTCTTCATGGTATGCTTGGTGTATAGTTCTTCTTCATTTTTTGTGTCTCTGTTATTTGCAATACTTGAATACAAGTATCCACTTGCTTGTTATGGAATTTGGTTTGTTGTGTGGTATGTATCTTTTTATTTCCTACTCTTTTCTCACTCGATAAATTGTTGTTCAGCAATTCGGGTGGCCGCTCAATGGTATCAAACGCATCTTGCTGGTTCAGCTAAGGTTTTACTTATAACCAATGATAAAGAGAATAAGAGGAAGGCTATTGAAGAGGGAATTTCTGCAGAGACAGGTCTGTTTATGTTTGCTATCCAATTATTTTGACAGCATTTCTGATGTTTTAGACCTGCCCTTCAAGTTTAGTATCCACATAATTTGAATGTGTTTATTTTCAGTTTTACATCATCCTGACAGAAATTTAACGGAATTACTTACTTGGAAATTGTTGTCTTGTCTTCAGTTGAATCATATGTGAGGTCATTAAGTAGGCCAGAATTGCTCGACCTTCTCGTGCAGCCTGCATCCGAAGACGTAAAGATGGAGGACGCTGAAGATTTGAGACCATCAAAAAGGAAAGTCATCTACTCAGAGGTATTGCAACTGGCTATGCATTCATGCGTTTAGGTGGTGTTATAAGTTTTATGAAACAAATGCTGTTCTTACCAGTTTCTTTCTTTCTTCTCTTTCAGCATAAGCCCATGTCAGAAATTACTTCTGGCTTGCATCGTGGCATATACCATCAAGGAAAACTTCGAGTTAATCGTTACAACCCCTTTGAAGCATATGTTGGAAGCGAGAGCATTGGTGATGAAATTATAATATATGGACGTATAAATATGAATAGGGCTTTTGATGGTGATATAGTGGCAGTTGAGCTTCTGCCGCAAGATCAATGGCATGAGGAGAAGTCTCTAGCTTTAGCAGATGAAGGTATGTAATAAATAATTAACGATATGCATGCATATAATGTAATTTTATGAAGGTCAGGCTTGGTTGGTAACTATAAGTCTGAGTTGATGTTTTTAGGTAGCTTTAGGTCTTAGTTATAAATTAATATGTAGTTACATTTTTCAGGTAGAAGGCTGAAAAACATCAATTCTCTCTCTCTCTCTCTCTCTCTCTCTCCCCACCCTCCCACCCTTCCCTCCCCCTCCCTCCCCCTCTCCCCTCTCCCCCTCAGGCATTTTTTCTTCTCGTTTAATTCTCTTCTTTGGTATATTTTGTACTACCTTGCAGAGGATGAGGAAGAAGATGTTCATCTGGTTCCAGGCAGTGCCGATGATGCTCCTAGGACTATAGCTGCCCAAGGCTCTGCTGGAGTAACAGAACCTGTCCCAAATCGACCGTCTGGCCGCGTTGTTGGTATTATAAAGCGGAATTGGCATTCGTAAGTCGACTTCATTGGTTTTATGAAGCATTTTGTCTTGCTGACATAAGTTGTATCTTAGTTATTATTTGGCTGAAAGATGCTTCTTCATTTAAGTAGGTGGTAAAAATTGTGTTACCTTTCAGCATGTCTGTGGGTATGCAAGTGATTGTTGTGATATATTAACATCCCACCCTACCCGGATGTTTGTAGATTCTCATTTCTCACACTTAATTTGCACTTGCAGAGATGTTTATCATGAAGTTCTTTTCTGGTTGGCTCTGTTTTCTGATATAAATTGATATTCATGCAGTTATTGTGGATCTTTGGAGCCCATGGCTAAGCCTGCAGGTGGTGGTGGTATTGCCCATGCTTTATTTGTCTCAAAAGATCGAAGGATTCCAAAGATTCGAATTCAAACTCGACAGCTTGAGAATCTGATGGACAAGAGAATTATTGTGGCAGTTGATTCATGGGACCGTTCGTCTCGGTATCCTTCTGGCCATTATGTACGAACCATAGGAGTAATAGGTGATAAAGATACTGAAACTGAGGTACGTTGGAAGGGGTTTAGTTGCTTGCATTTGTTTGTTTGAACATCTATCTTTTAGTTTCCTATTGTGTTAGTATTTCTTTTTTTTTTTTCCAAAAGAAAATAAGGCTAAAGACATTGCGCTCTATTTGAACCCAATCAATTGAAGTTTAGATGGCAGTGACACTAATTTGGCTCTTTGGATGTTGCAGGTGGTCTTGATTGAGAATGATATAAATACAAGACCATTTTCTTCTCAAGTTCTTGCATGCTTGCCACCGCTACCATGGTTTGTGTCTTCTGAAGATTTGGCAAATCCTATTAGACAGGATCTGCGACAATTGCATGTCTTTAGTGTTGATCCTCCTGGTATATGACCCATAGATTAAATCTTTTTTTGTTTGTTGTTCTCCCTCTTCCTGCTTTTTAATTATTTATGCTGTTTTCTGTGGTGTAATTTTTTTCCACCTTGCTTCTTGTTTCTGCAGGATGCAAGGATATTGATGATGCATTGCACTGTACAGCTCTGCCAAATGGAAATTACGAAGTTGGAGTCCGTATCCTTAACCTCATGACAATATATTCATTATTGGCGATGGGTGTCTAACTGAAATTTAAGGTTGATTTGTGCAGTATGAATAAAGCGTGTGCATGTATATGCGTGTCAACTGTCAAGGGGGAACACAAGTCTAAAAGAAGAAATGTATTCTGAAAGTTTAGAAGATAAAAATTGAGTTGTTTATATTTTTCAGAATATATTACTAATGCTTTAGTCCAGTCTTGTCCACTGCTTTCTCTGCTTCCTACTTCTGTTTGGTGCATTCAAGATTTTCTCACTTTGCATTAGGAGGATACTTCATTGTATTGTTGTTACTTTTATGTGTCTCTAGGATTCTTTAGATGACGAGCTTTCCATTAATTGTAACTCAAAATCTTTGTTATACATGTCTTATTCTGTCACCTCTATAATGTTCCAAGCAAATATTATTTTGAGTATAAATTGAGTACACAACAAGTATGAGCTGTATCTTTAATGACTTCGACTAGATATTGCTGATGTAACAAATTTTGTACACTCGGGAACTCCTCTTGATGATGAGGCTTCACAAAGAGGCACATCGGTCTACCTTGTTGAACGGCGCATTGACATGCTTCCAAAACCTCTGACGGAAGGTGACTTTTAATTTTAAGAATTTCTGTAATGAGTGTTGTATCCTATATATGATATGATTGAACTTTCTGTGATTTAAATATATAATTCTTCATATGCAGATATATGTTCTCTTCGAGCTGATGTGGAAAGGCTAGCTTTTTCTGTTATTTGGGTATATGCTCTCTCATTAACTAGTCATGATAAGAACAAGTACTTATAGAGATACCATACCATATTATATTCGACTGATACATAGGATAGGACTAACCTATGTCAGAGTATGTTCTTTCCTTTTTGAAATGGTATTTAAGTGTTTACGTGAATTTCAGGAAATGACAGCTGAAGCTGAGATCATTTCTACTAGATACACCAAAAGTGTGATTAAATCATGTGCAGCATTGTCTTACGTTGAAGCTCAAGCGAGGATGGATGATAGGTACATTTGTACTTCAACTTAGTTACCTTCCTTGTTGATAAATTCCTTGGGACTTTACCATTTGTGTTCGCAGGATACTCTTATCATTATTAGTCATATAACGTTTTAAATCTTTGTAAAGTTTTCTAGTTACAGTTTGTACCTGGTATGTTATTGCGACATTGCTTCACTTAGACTTGCATCCACCTGTTACGTTTCGATCTATATATTGAATGTACAATGTACATGCTATAAAAATGCCAATATTGTTCAAACATATTTTGCAGTGATATGACATGTTCGTGATATGTAAATGCAATATATGTGATTGTATGATGAATATGATAGAAGTGAGTCGATCTAAACACTTAAAACAAAGCAAGTTGTATGGGATGGGAGTCTGCAGAATGTGGCCGTCTGGGCTGGGAATGTTCTGATAAATAAATAGCTTGAGTGGCTAACTCGTAATGTGTTGGGTTGAGCCTCTTCTGAATCCTGGATAGTGAGAAGTGTGCAAGTGTCAAGTTTTGTTGCTATACCGTTTAGTGAATGAAAAGAGAAATGAATTCTAGGATGAATTTTAAACTTGCACCAATGATTTAATCTGTTCACGGCATGGGATTTTGTAACTTGGTCCCTTCAGGGTTGATCCCTTTCCTGTGGGCCACTATAGAAGTTTCTTTTAGCTTGAGTTTCTATAACAAAGTTTTTTTATTGCTTTTTTATTACCGCAGTCGGTTGATGGATCCATTAACTACAGATTTAAGAAACATGAACTCTTTAGCAAAGGTATGCACATGTGAGCTCTTTGTTTGTTGTAAATTCATTAGTTAAACTGCTATAATGTGTCATCTCACCTTCTTGGGGCTTCTTTGATTCTCGGAACATTGTGCTTTTCTACAGATAATGAGGGCAAGGCGTATTGAGAGGGGAGCCTTAACTCTTGCATCTGCTGAAGTCAAATTTGAAATTGACACAGAGACTCATGATCCTCTTGATATCGGTATGTTGTTTGAATGGCAAGCTTTCTTGTTCAACATATAAATTTTGAACTTTAATTCTACTTGCACTGACAAGATCAGTTGTGCCGTCCACTATAAATAATTACCTTATTTCATGAAATTGATTGCTTTGTGCTGCTTTACAATTGTGTAAGCATACTATTCATTTTAGAGTTGGTGATGCATATATCATATTCTTCTTATGTTTGGTATTTTGGGTTGATGAAGTTCTCAGCACCTGGGTGGACTTCATTAAAAGTTTAAAACATGATCTGCTTATTTTCTTGTGCACTGATTTAATTCTTATGGTATTTCTGTTATCTGTTGGGTTTTTCATTTTTGTTAAAACATGCATTCAGAAGGAGAGAAGTGACTAATCTGACATTCATGTATCCATTTGAGAGAAAACTTGTCTAAAATAACTGCATGAATTGTTTCTGCAGGTATGTACCAGATTCGTGAAGCAAATCAAATGGTGGAGGAGTTTATGCTTGCCGCTAATGTTTCCGTTGCTGAGAAAATTCTTAAACATTTTCCTCTATGTTCACTATTGAGGTAAGTTGATGGATTTTTCTTCAATAATTTCATGGTCTCATTTTATTTCCTGGAACAATGTTCTAGTTGTTTTTTGCTTAAAATTAAGGCTATAAAGTGGCAGAGCGGTCGATTTAGGTTGGTTGAGTTGGAATGTATCAATTTCTGGTGTAGTGTAGTTCGCTTACCCTCAGTTTGGATGAGGGAAATAAACTTGGAATTTGGTCAAAAGTCGGAATTTTAAAATTGAAATGACCCATTCCCTTGTTTGGATTTATAACATAGAAATTAGAATTTCTGTGTGGAAAAACCAACTTGAAATTTCATGTAAATAGTTGTCATTTATAAATTTTCACAAGTGAGTTTATTATTTTTCATTTATAGATTGACCCATTAAATTAATAAATTCTGTATGTAAATTTCATTATAGCTAAACAAGAAACTTCACAACTTCTAGGAAATTAAATTTCATAATTTCAAATTCTATGATTTTGATTTTCCTTAGTAATCTCAAATTTCCTCATCCAAACGTAGGGTTATGTATCGATGTATTTTTTTTCTCTTAAAATATTTGTAGCTGTGGCCGGATGGTGCATAGCTGCCTTGACACTCTACCACCCAGACCTTTTTTTGTTCATTTAATGTTGTGTTTTTTGCAGGCGGCATCCTTCTCCTACCAGAGAGATGCTTGAACCATTGTTGCGTACAGCTGCAGCTATTGGTCTGAACTTGGATGTCTCATCATCAAAAGCACTAGCTGATTCACTTGACTCTGCTGTGGTATGTATTTTTTAGATATGTTATTAGTATGAGACTGATGGTTTTCCCAAGTTATGTAAAATTTTGCCTAATTATTTAATTCTCTCTTTAAGAAAAGCAAAATTAAATCTTTTACAGGGTGATGATCCGTACTTCAACAAGCTGATTCGGATTTTGGCTACAAGATGCATGACCCAGGTAATTTAACTTGAATGGTTAAAAGAAGTTGAAATTACTTTGAAGGACGCCTTTCTAAACTTATTGATTTACCCTGTATTTGCAATCTAGGCTGTTTACTTCTGTAGTGGGGATCTTAGCCCTCCAGAATATCTTCACTATGGGCTTGCAGCACCTCTATACACTCATTTCACCTCACCTATTAGGAGATATGCAGGTCAGTGTCAGTTTTAGCCATGTAGTTCTTGGTGATCAAATTATTGATGTTTGACTCAGTAATAACTTTCTTTCCCGGCAGATGTCATAACACACAGGTTGCTTGCTGCATCTTTGGGGATATACAAGCTTCCAACTATATTCCAAGATGGACCCCGACTCACAAGCATTGCTGACAGTATGGAACCACTTTCCCCTTTGGACTTTTATTATTTAGTGCAATAAATGATCGAATCGTAATATTACCCATGTTGTTGGATGTTGCATATTAATAAATAATATTAGAATAATACTGCTTGGCTCCTTACCCCACAAGACAGGCTGATAACATGTTGCGTGTGTCCAAACTTTTCATTTTCCATTTACTAGTTTCAGTGCCAACTTCCACATCAACACATCAAATTATCACGCTTTTAAGGAGCCAAACATTGTTCAGCCACTCGATTTATAATTTAAGATTGCATATGTGCTCTTGGATGGTTTGCTCTAATGAAAATATTTCTTTCCTATTGCTCTTCTAAGCCACGATTAAATGATTTATATTCATATCGGTGCATTCTCAACTTTATTTATGCTTTGTACATGTTACTCTAACAATGTTGCTTTACTTATTTCTGCTACAGATTTAAATTATCGGCATAGGAATGCCCAGATGGCAAGTCGGGCCTCAGTGGAGCTCCATACTGTCATTTTTTTCAAAAAGCGGTACGAACCATTATCTGTCTGCCTCTGTCTCTCTCCTCCTTCCCCTCTCCCTATGTCTTTCTTTTTAATAATAATGCATTTTGTTCATGTAGGCCGACGGACACAGAGGCAAGAATAGTCAGAATACGATCCAATGGATTTTTTGTATTTGTGCCCAAGTACGTTTTCTAACCTCATAAGTAGTTCTATTAATTCTTTATGCGTGTTGGGCAGATGTGTGCAAATATTTTAAGGGTGGTTTCAATAGAACTTGCTGTTACCTATTCTCGTGCTTGACTGAAATATTCTGGAATGGACTCAGGTGTTAAGATGAACTTATGGAGATGGTTTATATTAGTGAACTCTTTCTTTTTTGATCCTTTGCAGGTACGGCATAGAAGGGCCGGTGTACTTGACCCCAAGGGGTGAGAAGGGAGGCGGAGAATGGTATGTGGATGAGCAACAACAGAAGATTAGAAAAATGGACAGTAGTATTTCATACAGCGTTCTGCAGATGGTGTTTATTCACATGGAGATTGTGGAACCCCAGCCCAACAGGCCAAAACTCCAACTATCGCTAGTGTAGACCAGCAACTTTGCCTCTCCCCAGTACCCTCCTTTAAGATGAGAAAAGAGTTTGGAATGGTGGCGTGAGCCAGGAGCTTGGTTCTAACCATCTTGGGCAGCGAAGATATGTCACAGGACACACATTGAAATATTGTATAGTTTCATTTAGTACAGTTTGTTTTACTGCGTGAACTTAAGGTGTGAGGAAGAGTTTTGGTAATCGAGTGTAGAGCTGAGAGGTTAGGCAGCAGTCTGCGGGTTAAAGACGGGATGCCGTTGAAACAGTGCTGTGTTCTGTGCACAAAATTTGCATTCAAGGGGTGTAATTCAAACTGTTTTTTCGGAAGGTATCACGTTTATCTGTTACTTGTTTCTTCCGGCCCAAATTATTTTGTGGAATGCTTGAATATAAATTTTAAGGAGGTTTAATCACAGTGTTTTCTCGAGTTTTAATGTAATAACAACTTAAAATGGCATGTCTGGTTTGGCTGGGGCCTGGAGGAAATGTATTGAAAAAGCAGGGAGGAATATCAATTGATGATGAGAGGAGTTGGGGATGTTTTGAAAAGCAAAGTGATTGTCACATGCTCTTTTTCTCTTGCTCGGAAGAGTGCAGTTGGAGAAATTACAAGTGTGAAAATCATATTATGCTTTTAATATTATCAACTGGCTGTACGGTAGTTTACATCAATCTTTTGCAACTATCAAATTTCTTGGATGTATTTTTCAATGGATCATAACTTTATACGAATTTCAGTTCCACAAATGCATACAGAAGCACGAGATACATTGAGCCATGATAACCTAATGAAACCCTATTCCTTACTCCTACCACACACCAAGTAAATAAATGAAACCATGAGATCTTCAAATACATACCCAAATCATACCTCAAAAGTAAAACAATTACTTTAAATTAACCAATTGAATTAAAAATGTGGGAAAAAGAAACCCAAGGGATTGCTTGTGGCTCAAGGAAGTTCAGGACAAGATCCACATGAAGATTGTTGACCAAACAGTAAGTGCCAAGGCTGCAACCAAGTATGTCCACAGGAAGATCACTGAGCACTCTGCCTCACCCACATCATACAGCTGAGTCATCGTACCTACGTACAATTGCGTATTCAAATAAGTACTTCTATACAAAATTGTTATGAAGTTTCAGGGTTCCCGGATTGAATGACCGGGGATGGTGGACGTTACGAGCACTTGATGCAATTTGCTTACCGATATTCATGGCAGGCGGCAGGGTAAACTGAAGCATCAGCACAAAGTGGAACAAGGAGTCGGATGGGAGAAGCCCTAGTTTGTCTGCTCCTGTTACAATGCCAATGCCAATTGCAGGCATTACTACGTATTTGGCAATAATCATTCCAAGGAGGGTAGGCACTTTGATTGTTGGTTTGCGTAAGCCTGCTCAATTAAGCACACAGTAATATAGTACTTTGTTAGATTACTGTCTTCCCTCCCAGAAACTAAGAAAGTAGTTCTAATGTCGAATATCATGGTTCCCATCACCTTGGATCAGGTTGCCTCCAAGAATGAGTGTGATGCAAGGGATTGTACCGTTCCTGTGTAGGGTATTTCCCGTTAATTTACACACTATGCAGAGGATGTTTTTGGTTTAAAATTGTTTGATTGAGCATTCAGGGATTTTTAAGCCTTAAACATAGTAATTTTTATGCTCTAAGCCGAAAGGTACCTACCCGAGTTGCACAATAGAGTCTTCGATCACATGCAGAGGGGCGTTGTCACCAATTATTATGTTCTTAATAACTGTAATTGCCCCAACGAAGAATCCCACAATCTGATCATAGACAGATAACAGATAAGTCAGTTCTATTTTAGTCATGAGGTCTTGCGAAGCACTTATAACACAGGCGAAAAATGTTTAGAAACTCACTGCCGCAACCGTTGGTGGTGCCAATAACTCATGCAAAATCTGGCGAAAGAATGCTAGTACTTTATGGCTGAATGGCATGTTTGATTCATCAGGGGCTACTATCTGTCATTTGAGCAATCCAGATCGTCCAAACAATGAGGCGAGTAAATATACGAATATATATACCAAATACTGAAGCCAGACTGCTGTAATTTTAGATATGAGGGTACTTACAGCTTGGTTTACAGAAGTTTCAGACAGTACAACAGCAGCCTGCTCTTCATCTTCTCCTTTGAGAAGGTGAGTTTCCTCGTCAGCATCCAAATCTGTGTTGCGCCTCTTCGAGGCCTCCTCAGCTTCGGCTGCTTGAAGCTCTTTCCATCTAATCGCTGAGGTTCGTATCAGCTGGTAACTATAGGTCCAAATGAAGAAATTACCAAGCTGCAATAGGCAAGTAATTTTTATTTAGCATTGAAATTACTTTCTTTTCTCTATAGATCATGAACAAATGGTAGAGCTTTAATAATTGCATTACCGCCATGGAAAAAGATACGTATGCGAGTCCGGTCGTCTTACAAACACTATGATCGCCAAAGGGGTTCCCATCCTCGTTACATATTGCAGGGACAAGTATAAGGAGAAGGTTTCCCAAGTTTCCTATTTAACAAGATTGGTGATCACTTGATAAGCACACTAACAATTGCTGCTAAGAAACAGATGAAAGAAAGAAAATAGAAAAATTGACCAGTTACCTGATGAAACTGTAGCAATTACCACACCTTCCTGATAAGGTTTTGGTTTAAAAATCTTTACCACAATCCATCCAAGAATCCCTCCAACTAGAAAGGTAAGCCCGATGTTGATAACCATAAACCACCTGAATCATTGATCAAACACGATACAAGAAAATGAAGAGACCATATTACACGACATATCAAAGGTACTAAATCCCCTTAATCCAAAAAAAAAAGTATATGTATACAAGAATTCTCTGTTATCTGCACTTACCATTAAGTTTATCAACACATTGTCAATAATATTGATGACATATCAAATATTGTAAGGTCAATATCAGTATATTCATCGACATATAATTGCCGCAAAGACTACGACCATATACAAAAGCGTACCATGAAACAATGTCTCCAAATGTAATAGTCTTGGCCACATTTGCAAACACCAGTGCGGGGGTGAACACCACAAACACAACCTGCATTTTTCATAAATCATGTACTTATTTCTTCTGATTCGTGTGCGAACAGACACTTACGTGCAAAAAAACCGAACATGTATGTACCTACCTTGTTTATGGACTTTCGAGCGTCCAACGGGAGAAGATTCCAGTACTCAGTTGCCATCAAAGCTCCCAACACACTGATTATGAGAACTTGGAAAATTGGCATGCAAGCCACCTCCAACAGCGTCCAGAAACCCATCCTTTTTTTTTTTTTGAGTCGAAACTTTCGCACTTGCTGCCTCTTGTTCAAAACTGTCCTAAAGTGTTTATTTTGCAGTGTTTTTATATCAGGTGGTTGCACTTCTCAGCAGTCCTACCAAAACAAAAGAAAAATCCCCAGAGAGAGAGAGAGAGAGCACAAAAGGTTAGCCTAGGAAGCAAAATACAAAGCAAAAATCACAGGTGGAATTTGAAGTATTACAAGGAAAGACACTAAAGTTGATAACATGGGGAGGAGGAAATAGCCATGAAGGTACTAACATTCCTCACTGCTCGATTCAATTCCATCACACTGCGCGTCTCTACAAAATTGTACATATGTTTTGGATTTCTGGGTTGTGTCAAAAACTTTCTTTCCAGGAGATTTTACTTTGGAAAATTAAAATTAATCTTTTTTATGTATTTACTCAGATTTGGGTTGTTTTCTGCTAAATTAGCAATCCAACCATATATTATATCTGTACTCTGAATCTAACCAGGTGATAAAAATGTTAATATTTTAGGGAAAACTCAATATATGTCCAGTTTTTTACTTTGGAAAATTAAAATTAATCTTTTTTATGTATTTACTCAGATTTGGGTTGTTTTCTGCTAAATTAGCAATCCAACCATATATTATATCTGTACTCTGAATCTAACCAGGTGATAAAAATGTTAATATTTTAGGGAAAACTCAATATATGTCCAGTTTTTTAGTAAATATTTGAAATAGTCAAGTTTATAAAAATAAGTCCAATACCTTAAGTTTAGGATTATTTTATTATCAATAATTATCTCTTTAATGATAAGATTTATTATAAAAATTAAATGTATTCCTAAGTATCTCTTTCAGGTTAATTGTTTTTATCTACTCATATGACTAATTCTTTTTTATAATCAACATGTATCACCAATTAATTTGTCTTATTTGTAGGTATATTATGTTTTTGTACCTTTTGGTTAAGTTTCATATCTCACAAGTATAATACACATTTATATATTTGTTACTTGAGTTAGGGTCGTATGTTTTGCAGCTAGATTTGTGTTAGTATATTAGTTATTTGTTAGAAGATATTAAATAGATTGATTGGAATTAAAAGATGCATGAAATTATAAGATATTAATTTATCTCTAATATTTTTTGAAAATATAAAAAAGAGTATAAAAGTGGAAAAAGATAATACTTGATTTAATGATTTTTTTAGACCAGATTTAATGCCCCTATTTTTTTAATTAATTGTAAATTGGCGGTTTAAGCTAATTGAAATGGAACTGAGTTGGCTAACTATAAATGCCCTATCATAATCTTAATAATGGTTGGGATCATACCCAAAATTATTCAAGATGCAAGTATGTTATGATTTATAATAAATAGAAAAGGACCAAATCTAAGATATATATATAAAAATGTATGTAATATGATTCAGTATTTGGTGTATGTGGTCCAATATTCTAGTACATGGATTGTTGGGTTTTCATCCACGTGTTCCGAGTTTAAACTCTCCTTACCCTTAATTATTATAATAGTTTCGAACAACATATGTCACTCTAATATAGTGACAAAAAGTAATGATGTCCATACATGCTAGTGCGGATTTAATCTTTCCTCCCCTAACAACTAACAATTTAATCTAGTAGCAAAATCGTCTATCAAAAATAACTTGACAACTAACAAGGCATTGTACAGTGAACCCTAAACATGTATATAGAGTCCAAATTCAATCATAATTTGTTTTACCATACATAAAGAAGATAGACATAAAGGACCACGAAAGGCCAATGACGCAAATGGCAACACAAAATAAAACGACAGTGGATAATAAGAAGAAAAACAAAAAGGTATGGTTTAATAGTGTTAAAGTGTAAGTACGATGGCTAGTATTAGAATTCCTGGCGCGTGATGGAGTGACTGGTTTTGCTATCAATGTAGCGGGTTTAGAGCATCTGAAATATTATTGATATATGTGAATTCCAAGCTTTCTAGACGGCAGAAGAGCATGAGTTGCTCAAATATATCAATGATTGACAGTCAATTACACGCTTATGTGCGACTAAACATTAAAATTTTCGTTTTGAGTATTCTTTACATAAAGCAGCGGGCCTCGTCTTTCATTTATATGTCTTTTTTTTCTTCTCTTTACTCTTTAGATGGCTCAAATCGTTGGTGACTTAATTATGCTGCGCAGGATGATATTCATGCACAAAATCCATAAAAAAAAAAATTACTAATGAAATTTACAGCTTAATAAAAATGTAAATCTGCCCATTCTGATTTGCAAATCCTTCTAAATTAAGGAATAATTTTGGTTTTACGTGATGTGCGTGAGCTGAATCTAATTAAGCATAAAGCGTAAAGGCAGATAGATGATGATAAAATTGACAAAAGAATGTGAATTCATGTGCGTAAACATTATCACCATCAACATTTCCTACGCCCCGACAAAAACAATGATTAGTCAGTCATAGATGCTAAAACACGGCCAATGTAGAGAAATATTAAAAAAAAATTCAAAAGTGATTTTTTATAAACTCTCTATTATTTTATATTTTTTTACATAATATTTTATAATATTAATATAAAATTTAACATTAATTAAGAGATGATAAAAAATTTATAAATAATCTCACTTTTTAAAAGTTCTCCTAGCATTTCTGTAACTTTATTTTTCTTTTGAGAGTGAACAAAAATACGTGTTAGATCGCACAAACACCACGCGGTCCACCATAATTAGCACCATAAATAATGTTTGGTCCCACAATAGAAAAGAAACCATAAATAATGTTTGGTCCCACAAGAGAAAAGAAAGAAGAAAAAAAAAAGAAAAAGTCTGTTGAAATAAACAACTGAATAAAATCGTCACATTAAAAAAATTTCTCATGCTTGAAACGAGCAACCATTACATTAGGATTCATTTATTAATTCGTAATTAAAATGAGAGAAATTGAATTGAGGAAAAATAAGAATGGAGAGAAGTCATAATCAAATTCATATCAAAGTTATTTAGTGTAATGTTATAGAATCGGAATTAGAATGATATAAATTGTTTACTAATTCATCTAAACCAGAATGAAAATTTGTATGATTACTGAAATACCTTAATTTATAATAGACAAATTTTAAACTTTTTAAATTTGTATGTTTACTAATTTCAAGTTTCGTGATTTTCAACATTTGGTACATCAATTTTTTTTTCTCCCAAAGTCATACCTAAAGTGTTAATTTTGAAACAGTCTCATAAATCTGTTAGTCAAACTGTTAAGTCTGCCATTAACTGATGACGTGGTGCCTATGTGAACAATAACTGGGCGCCACATATTATTAAAAATATTAAAATAATTAATTAAATAAAAAATAAATAAAAAAACAATCCCTTCTCGCCCGCCCCAGAAGAAAAAGAAAAAGAAGAAAACAAAAAACAAAAAACCCAGATGCCCACACCACACCACAGAAGCTCCAACATATCCCATTTATCTGACCATTTTCACAACAACCTCTCATTATTTCCTCCGCCCAAACCCCTAAACTCCAACAAACCCACCATACACGCGCCAGCATACTGCATACCCAACAAAACCAAAGCTTACCCCTAGTTTTTTTTAAATGATAATTAAAAAAAAAAGGAAGCTGAAATAAAAGGGATTGAAAAAAATAAAAATTGAAACTAGCGCCTGCAATGGATAATGGCGCTGCAGTCGTGAGGATAAGGATTTGCTTGAGATACATAAATGAAAGAGAGATTTAAAGGATGTAGACTTGCCGTATCGGGTGTGGCGAAGGGAGGACTAGAGGACGTCAACGGAGGATCGGACGGTGGAGGGAAGAGAGCTGGCGGAGCGGAGAGAAGGGAGGGTATGGGTTGCAGAGGAAAGAAGGTAGGGAGGGGGTTGGGGGAGGTAGAAGACGGGCTGACTTTTTTTTTTTTTTTTTTTTAATTTGAATTTTGAATTTTTTTAACCCCTTCTATAAAAAATTTAAAAAAAAATTCACGTAGACCCTTTAATGATACGTGGTGACTAGTCATTGTTCACATAAGCGCTACGTCATCAATTAACGGTAGACTTCACAGTTTGATTAACGAATGTATAAGACTGTCTTAAAATTAACACTTTAGGTATGATTCTGAGACGAAAAAAAAATTAATTTACCAAATGTTGAAAACCATAAAACTTGAAGGTAGTAAACTGATATTTACCTATGTTTTAATTTACTTAAATTTTAACTCCCATATGTTTATTTTAATAGAACTTGATTTCTTTTTATTTCTTTAAAGAATAAAAACTCAAAAAAAACAAGGTAAGCTTTTGGAACCTCCACGGTTCCATTAGAACCTTCTATACTCTTCCTATGCATCCTCCTCAATTAGTTTCTCTGATCATCCCCAAACGCCAACTCTTGCCACTCTCGACGAGTCAACCTCCCTCTGCATCTCTCTCTCTCTCTCTCTCTCTCTCTCTCTCTCTCTCTCTATTCAAATTTGGAACTAGGTATGTTGGGTAGAATTTTGGGGGTGGGTTGGTGATGGGTATTAGCAGTCTGTGAGGTGCTGCGGTGGTATGCGTTGGTTCAGCGGTGGGGATGAGTGCGCTTTGAGTGGTTGAATCGCAAGAGGCAGATGGAAGGGGTTGAATCGCAGGAGGCAAATGGAAGGGTTGAATCTGAAAGGGTAGTTTCGGTCGAAAATTTTGATTCCAAATGTTGCCTTTCTTTTAGAATTCAAATATCTCACCCCAAGTCGGTAATTCAATTAAGGGAATATTAGGAATTGGATTCTAAATTTTGAGTGGAGCCCACTAATATTTTACATTCCCAAAATTTGATAAACTCCGAAATCACCTATGGAAGAATTCGATTCCCTTTCTTCTACCTCCATACGAATGCATAAACAAGCCATTAAAAGTTTCTCAGTGTTTAAAACGCAAAGAAATTCCAAAACAGATATGAAGATATGAAGATGTGAAGCATAGACTGGAGATGTTGATGCTTTGGAAAAATTAAAAAACATTACGAACATTGCTTAATTTTGTGGTTGAGAGATAAATGGCCATGCACTATTGGTGTGGCCTCTTTCACCTACTAAACTATGTATATTGATTCGATGTCAAAAAGTCCAAACGTGCTAATAAAATATTCAGCTTTTTGGGGGCGATAACAATTCTCGAATTTGAATTCTTTCCCTCTTACGTTTTTTTTTCCTTCTAATTTAGACCCTACTAAAGAAATCTGATAGTTTGAAGTTATGCCACATAGTTAATGAGCTATATTTTTTTTTATTGCTTTAGTTCAACAATTTTTCCTCTTCTCCACCCATCCACCACCACTTACCCTCCTCCTTCCACACGCCAGTTATGGCTTCTGATGTCGTAGCAGAATCTCGAGGGTTTCAGAGCCATCGGGAAGTCGTTCTCATCAATTTGTGAAGCACTTTTCAACATTAGAGGAGGGAGATGCGAGGAGAGAGAATCCTCCTCCCATATGCAAAAAAATTTCTTTTCAAAACTCTAATGAGTTGTTTGAGCGCATTCGTTTATATACAATTTAGTTTTTTTATGTAAGGAGCCAATCATAAATTTTTACTGCACTAAAATTAAAGAACAATCTCTTTTCTTTGGCATGCAAGAGATAACCGCTGAACTAGAAGTAACCAGAACCAACTCAAGAAGAAGGTCAAGGACTCATCACCCATAAAATTAAAAAAGTTTTACAATAAAAACAAGGTTAACAAAATATTAAAACAAATTAGGCCGAAAATGGAAGAGAAAAAAGAAAGAGAGGGATGAACCTGGAATTCAGTTTTGGCTAACAGAGTTGGGAAGAACCAGCAGCAAAAGCAAACATGGCTGAGAAAAATTGGAAGGGAGAGAGTAGTGGCAAGCTGAGGCTGATCATCGATGAGAATTGGAGAAGAGATTAAGAAGAAGAAGAAGCCATGACCCATCACACTCGCATGCCTTGCCTTTTAAGCTTGGAGTATAAATCTCTGCAAAATTCATAGTGTACGTACAAGTTAATAATTGTGCTAGCTTTGTGTTTACTATTTATACACATGGCACTTTGATTCCCTAAGAGAAGGAGAGAGTTTTGAACCTGAAACGTGTAAATAAAAACTCAACACTATATTCACTAGGATATTGGACCACATACAATACTCAGCTTGTACATGAATTAAAATCCAACTTAATTAGGTGGACAAAGATAATTAACTTATGAGGTTATGAGATGTGTACGTAAAATGCGTATCATGTCAAATTGTTACTTTCTACCATTAATTAGCTAAATTGATTTTTGGATTTTGGAAAAAGAATTTGATTTTGCATGAATGAGCGGTCTAGATTAGGAAAGAAACCAACATGGGTAAAACTTCATGGAGGGTTGGACGAGCTCAAAAGTTCGACCTAACAGTCTGGTCCAAGTTCCCAACCCAGCCAACTTTGACGTCAGCCAAAAGATGCATACATAGAGAAGTGAAGTCTGCATGGTTTAAATTTACTAGACTCTAGCTTGTAACATAAACACTAGTATGGAGAACTGGCATTCGTGTCATATTTTTCGTGTTTGTGTCGTTTTCGTGTCATACCCGATATCTTAACGGGTCGTGTAGTGTAACACCCATTAAAATAAATGGGTAAAATGACCCAACCCGATAATCTTAACAGGTAATATGACCCAACATGTTATCTATTAAGGAAAATATATTTTAAATCAATAAATAATCAAATGGAAAACATAATACTAAATAAGTATATACATATCATATTATCACATTCAAAATATCATTTGTCTTTCAAGCATTACATATTTGCATACCCAAAATAAGATCATAATAAAAAATAAAAAAAACTTTAGAACATTACAAAATATCTAATGTTCAAAAGATTTGCGAAATTAAGATAATTATGTTTCAAGGTTTGGAACCTTACACATTTTCTTACAATCAAACTCTTCAATTTTCAACGGTCACCATGGGAAACGATATTTGAACTTTGGCTTGATATACTGTCTTCAAGAGTTATATTGATGATATTTTTAGTGAGGCTTTCTACATTAGCACTTTCTTCTCATTTATCCTATGGCTATTGTTTAAGTAAAGTCTTTAATAGTTTTTTTAATTAATGTAGAAGTGTGAAAAAATAGAAAAAATATATATAAACGTTCGTAATGACGAGCTTTACAACTTTTGTGAAAGGCTTAACTTTGAAATGTGCCACTATAATCATATAAATCATAGATTAAAATTTAACCGTCAATTGTTGTTTACATTTATGCTTCATTTTTCTCACCAAATTTTGTTTTTTCAAATTTTCTTATTTGAAAACATGATCTATTAGAGGATACAGGAAGATAAACGGTTTGGATCGTTGATATTATGTTCAGAGTTTTACCGTTAGTAAAAATATTGCTTGGTGTTTATAAAGTCTCTACAAACTATATAACATCGATTCATATTTCAATTAACCATAAAATATCGGGACATGAAATCAAAGATCCGAACCGTTCATCTTCCTACATCCCCCGGAAGATCATGTTTTCAAAAAAAGAAAATTTTAAAAATGAAATTCAATATAAAGAATAAAGCCTAAACGACAATCGACGATTAAATACAAATTTAAGGTTCATGGATTATCGTGTTGGATTTCAAAGTTGACCCCTTCACGAAAATTGTTAAGCTTGTCACTACGACTGATTGTGTGTGTGTGTGTGTGTATATATATATATTACATTTCTTACAATTCTACAAAAATTATTATTAATTTTATAACTTTTACACTCAAATAAAAAATATTGTTCATGACGGTTCGGAGAGTTTTAAAAATTTAAACGATAATGTAAGTGTGACTATTGTCTATTCATGGAGGAATGATGAATTACGAGTGTTTATATATTCTTTCATATTTTTCATACTTGTAGGGATGTTTTATTGCCTATACTTATACTATACTAGTTGTGACAACTCCTCCCTAGTTTTACGCTTTTATAAATTTTAAAAGCGTGAATTGACGAAAATGCCCTAGAGGTAAGGACTTTGACTTCAGTTGGCCATCGGTTTAAGAGACGTAGGACTTATTCTTTTGGCATATCCTCATAGTAATCGTCATTATGAATGCATAGGTGAAAGTCGTTTGTGAGTCTGGATTATAACGTTATAGTTACAGACGTTTGAAATTGGTTATTTATACTTTGGTTTATAAGTTAATTGAATTCCCACCTTGTGGGAAAGAAGCCCAATCAGATTGTAGGCTTAAATATGGGGAGCCAATCACATAAAAGGAGGAAAAGCCTTCAGCCAATAAGAAATCAGAAAGAAGAAGAAAAAAAAAAGAACAAAAAGGGGAAGCTTTTCCCGTGGGTTTTCAGTCCGAACACCTCCACGACCACCCATCTTCCAAGGCCTATTCCGGCCAACTCCGATGGAGTTTTTCAACGCCACCACCACCATCTTGAAGCTCTCATTCCCCTCTACAAAATCCACCCAAGAACCAATTTGATTAACCTCTGTATGTGGCGGTTTGATGCCACGAAAGTTGATGGTTCTCACGGTGCTCTGGCCACCCTTTTTTATTTTTCGGCAAAATGGCAAAGCGATGGCCAATGCCACCACTTGGGCTTTGTAGCCCATCATCCCAGGAGTAAATCCCAACCAACCTTGACCCCGTTGGTCCACCGTAGATGACGAATCGACGCTGGGAAGTTTTAGGCATCGTCGGCTTTGTGGGCAAAATTGACCACCTTCCGTCCACTTTTGGACTTTGTGGCAGGCGACGATGGTTCGTGATGTCTCAATATTCGGGCTAAGGAATCGTAGCGCAGACTTAAGGTCCTAGCAGCAAAGTTCTGTATCGACGAGGATTCGTGGCACTTCTCAGTACAAATGTCTTCTTATGATGGTATAATCATTATCTTACCTTAGTGTACTATACTTATGCTTTGTATCACACGTGAAATAGGTCCAGACCCGCTCACCGCGCACTCATGTACTTAGGCACTTTTAGATTTTAATTTATTCATATTTTATACATGATCACTTTATGGCTTCGTCACCCTCGAGGTGTCGGCCAGCACGGCTCGATTCGGTATCCTAGTAGACTTTCCAGATCGGGGTGTGTCACTAGTTGATTTTAATTTTGGACAACAACGTGTTAAGTAAAATTTATCATATTAATGATAATAAGAAACTCTCATAATAAAAATAAGTAGATGAATAAAACTTAATTTTTTAAACTTATATAGAATAATAATACAAAAATATATATTTAATATAGAATATACCAATATATACAATATGGCTATTGTATTTTATAATAAATTTTTTAGTGATTAAACTTTAAAATTATAATTTATTTTTCTTAACCAGTCAAAACAGGTTAATCACGTGTTACCCACTTGTATACCCGTTAAGAACCCATTAACGGGTCACCCGATTAATTATCGTGTTGACCCGAAATTTGTTATTTTTGTGTTGTTTTCGTATCGTGTAAGAAACTGCCGAGTCAACTTGTATGGCAACATAACCCTAAGAATTGAGCATTGCCTCCACTAAATACGAACACACACAAATACAATGAGAAGTTTCTCTATATATATGATCACTTTTAAACCGTTTAATCAACAAGATATCTCTACTAATTAATAAAATCCTCTTTGTTAACCAAAAGAGGGTGACAAGACAAATTAGTCTTCTATCACACAAAAATGATGGGCAATAATGTAATTTCACAGATCCAAATTTTATTATTTTTTATTAAAACCTTACTTACAGGTGATATTAAAATACCTCTAATATTTGTAATTAAAAAATTAAAAAATTAAAAAAATAATAATAATAAAAAACCTCTCTTTCCCCACGTTCTCTCTTTCCCACTCTCCATCTCTCCATCTCATTTTCTAAAAAAATTCTAGTCTCTATTAATTTAACAGGTTAAAAGATGCCAAATCAAATGACAAACAAGTCCTACGTACGTATATTATTTATACACGTACATCCAGTACTTATATTAGTAGCTAGCCCCACGTGCATGCAGCGCAGCACGCCACATGAATAGTGTAGTAAGATGCAAATTAATGCTAGTAATTTTGCCATACCTTGCAAAATTATTGAGTCTATCCCACAAATTACGAATCGCAATCTTGATTTTTTTTCCCGCATGTACATACGACAAATTATCGCATGGTATATTTGATTAATTAGAATTATAATTAGGCAGGCTATCATTAGACAAATTCGAATCTGTCAGTCCAACCAAGAATTTGGGTAGACCAAAATTCTAAAGGAAAACTAAGGAAAAGTTCCTGAATAGTGACAGTTTTAATGAAAAGTTCTTTTTGAAGGTATAATGAATAGTGACAGTTAAAGGTAAAAAAGTGGTTTTTCGTTAAAAGTAAACAGTGCCAGGGGTGTTTTATTAAAGCTCCCAAATTATAAAGCATAGATAAGGTCAACGGTTCAATTTGGGGATAGAAATGTTATATCTATTCTCATAACCACGAAAATAAATCATATTTATAAAGGAAAACTAATTAAAAGAGTTTGAAAAGTTTTAGTTTTAATAAAAAAAATCATGTTATAAGTTTTGTTTAATGATTAGTACAAGGCCCATATTAAAGCAGTCTAACTAAAAATAGTCCAACTATAATAAATTATGATTTGTCGATTTTACCCCTAATTTTTTTAGGTTAAGTTCTAGATTTTCGTCATTAATGGAGTTCATCATTGTTTTGCAGACCTTCTTATTTTCTTTGAAACAAAAATATAGATCATCATGCTATTTAATTTATATTTTGTATTATTTCGTTGAAATATGATCGTCGTTATTATTCATAGTGTATTCGATGTACTATTTTTCAATTTTTCTTTGTCAGTGGAGTTCATCGTTTGTTTCTTCAGAAAATAAATTTAAGATCTGCATGTTATTCAATAATAACGACAGGTCATTGTTTCTGGACTGCAAAAATAAATTGTTTCTAGATTTTAAATAACACTGTTTATGGAATCTAAGTCATTGTTTTTGAAATCTAAGTTACTGTTTCTGTATTTAAATGAAATAGACACACTGTTTCTTAAATGTAAGCTAAAAATCAAATAGTGAAATTCACTGTATCTAGATTCAAAGCAAAATAAGCACCCTATTTCTTAAATATAATCAACCGATGCATGAAATAAAAGAAACAGTCAAAGGTTAAAATATAGACTATTTCTAGAATCTAAATCACTGTTTTTGGAATTTAAGTCACTGTTTTTGGAATTTAAGTCACTGTTTTTGAAATTTAAGTCACAGTTTTTGGATTTTGGCTTTTTTTTTTTTGCCAGTTTCTGCCATTAAACTTCTTTGAACTTGTTTTGGCGACTTTGTTCCGATGAATGTTTCCTTTTTCAACTTTGATTTGGTTGTTTTTGAAATGGGGGAATTTGATTTGATAGGAAGACAGGGAGTTATTATGGCGGTTTCATACTAGGTTGAGGTTGGTGAAGAGTCAGGACAATATTGAATCATTTATGGGTATTTACGAAATTGTAGATTTGTAGCGAGTTGGGCTTGTAAGTTTGGCCCGTGGACAATAGTTTTGGGTGGTTTTTTTATTAAACTTTGAGCCCTTTTGGTTAATAACATTTTGGGATGGTTTTGGTTAAATATTTGTTAGCCCAAGCTGTAAGATCTCACATCGCCCAGGGGTGAGGATCTTGTAAGCCTTATATGTACATTCCAACCTCTAATTAGCACGAGGCCTTTTGGGAGCTCACTGGCTTCGGGTTCCATCGAAACTCCAAAGTTAAGCGAGTTCGCGCGAGAGCAATCTCAGGATGGGTGACCCACTGGAAAGTTCTCACGTGAGTTCCCAGAAACAAAACCGCGAGAGTGTGGTTGGGGCCTAAAGCGGACAATATTGTGCTATGGCCAAGGCCGGTCCAGAGATTTTTGAGGCCCGGGGCAACGCCAAAATAGATGCCCTAATTTCATATAAAAAAATTATTTATTTTCACACGCAAGACATTGATCAAATTATACTTAGAAAAACACTTCAAACTCAATAATTTAGAAACACATAAAGACTAATTTATTTTGTATTGAGATAAGGAAACCAAAAAACTTCGAGCTTACAAGTAGATAGATGATAAATTTTATTTTCCATCTGAAGTTTTAAAGTGTTTTTGTATAAATCGTGATATGTTTTTTCTTATTTACTAACCTTGTCAATATGGGACTAAAAAAAATAATGATGCTTTCGAGTTTTTAATTGATATGTATAAGTAATGAATGGGCACTAAATTAAACCTTGTGATGACAAGTCCTATGGTTTGCAAATTTGCTTTAAAAATTTGGTCTACGCTAGCTAGTAACTAAAAATAAATTAACAACCAAACAAAAATTCATAAAAATTGAAAAAAATAAACACGCACATAGCATTTCGAACTTAGGACCTCTCGTTAATTTTAGACAACAAAAACCATTGCTTCTAATTAAACTTCTTTATCATTTAACCAAATTTTATAAATTTATTTTTCTTATGAAAAGAAAATTTTTACAAAAAAAAGAAATTTGTAAAAATTAGAAAGTAAATAAGCATATGTGGTGTTTTGAACCCAAGACGTCCTCATTAATTTTAAATGACAAAGCCAACACTTCTAGTCCAATTTCTTTGTCAATGAACCAAATTTTATAAATTTATACTCTTATGAAAATATATATAAATATACCTCCCTAACAATTTTGGTGCCCCCAATTTTTTTGGGCCCTGGACGGTCGCCCTGCCTGCACTGGGCCTGGGCTGGCCCTGGCTATGGCGAAGTCGAGCTTGGGCCGGGATGTGACAATTTGGTATCACAACCACTCCCTGGCTGAAAGTGTGCCGACGAGGACGTCGGGCCCCTAAAAGGGGTGGATTGTAAGATCCCACATCGTCCAGGGGTGACGATCCTGTAAGCCTTATATGTACATTCTCACCTCCAAGTAGCACGAGGCCTTTGGAAGCTCACTGGCGTTAGAACTTCGAAGTTAAGCGAGTTCGCGCGAGAGTAATCCCAGGATGGGTGACCTACTGGGAAGTTATCGTGTGAGTTCCCAGAAACAAAACCGCAAGGGTGTGGTAGAGGCCCAAAGCAGACAATATCATAATATGGTGGAGTCGAGCCTGGGTCGGGATGTGACATAAATCATTTTCATTAAAGATTCTTCCTATTCATAACCGCCAATTAATCATCAGGTATTATCCATAACTATACCCACCGGATAATGAATTCTCCATTGGTTAACGGTTATACCCATCTTCGTTAATACAAAAAATATATTCGTTCAATTGATGCATGATAATTTAGTAAATATTAATTTCGTCATTAAGTATTTGATGTATAAAATGATTTAATGAATGGATCTTGTAGAGCATAAAAATTAAAGCTGAACATTGATAATATTGGCTGATCTTTGATGTCTCTTATAAGTACTATTGGTTTGGATTCTTATAGATTTTGATGCATATCAAAACTGTTTAACTTGCCCACAAAATGTAACTCACACAGTGCAACTTTTGTATTCTCAAAGTAATGGATTCGGTATATATAATACAATTATATGTAAATATTATTATATTACATATAATTCAGTTCGGATTCGGAGACGGATATGGATTGAGGACCCTATAACCATATCAAAAATCATAACCGAATATTATTTACAGTTTTTCCCTATATCAAAAAATATAACCGAATTTTCATACCCAAATTTAATCCATTCGGGTGGTTATCCATGGTTATCGATTTTAACGGTTACAATTGTCATCCCTAAGCATAGGCATACATGTATGCATGTTTCTAAATTTATCAGGGAAAAAAAAAAGATAGGTAGACACCAGAATCACAGTCAGCATTTGTATTAAGCTTTTTAGCCAAAATGGTTCCTGAGATTGCATAACTCATAACTTTGGTCTTTGAGTTTTAAAATCAATAGAAGTGGTTCATGAGATTGTCCACCATCCATCATTTTGGTCATTCTGTTAAAAAGCTCAGTTAAGTTGAGAGAATTTTGTAAAATCAAATTCTCCACTTGCTTTTTTTTACCATTTTTTTTCTCATCTCTCTTATCTTTCCTACCAAAGTCCTCATGTTTCTCATCAATTCGTCCTTGTCGATTGAGTTGACAGATAAAAGGGAAAAGGTGATTAGGGTTTCTAAATTGGGGGTTTGGTTGACAGAGATTCAATTGGTGTAGAACTAAGACTGAAAATCAAAAATCGATAAGGAATCTTTCGAATTTTGGATTGCGAGGCAGTGAAGTTGACTGCAACATGGCAAACCATTTTCGCAGATCTAGGAAGGCTCCCAAATTTGTTTAGTTTTCAGTGGTGTTGTCCTAAGGTGTAGGTTTTTGTTATTTTGTATTGGAGGTTGCCTTGGTTTGCATTTTGGCTTGTTAAATGGCATTGTAGTGGTTGATGTTTATGTTTACTGTTGTCTTGTAGAGGGAGAGGCATATGAATAGTATCTAGCTCACAACTCACTCTACAAATTCAAATGGTACATTTAGTAGCCCTTTAGTTTTTGTGTTGTTTATTCTTTACCCTTTTTTCAACAATAACTTGTGTAAATTGTGATAAAAGGAGTAGGATTTGGATTTTATAGGGTGACTAAGTGTAAGTTATTATCATTTGGTTTTCAATAGGTACAAGGCTGCATTGGTGTCACTTCCCAAGTAATGACACCACAATCACAATCTACCAACAAACGATACAAATCACCAGCAAAGAGAGGCAAGCCCTGGAAGCCTTGAGCATGGAGAGAGTTTGTAGTTTGGGCATGGTATAAAATATCCATAATATCCCGATATTTCCATCGAAATTTCCGTGTTTTTGGACTACCGATATTTCCGATATCATCGATATTTCCATCGAAATTTCAGTGTTTTTTTAATTTTCATATTTAAAAAAACACCAAGGGGATTCGAATCCCTCCCATTTTACTCGTTCAACACATTGACCACCATATCACTTATGTTTTTATGAAAATATGCTAAAATATTTACATATTTCCTACACTCACAATGTTTGCCAGTTTGCTATATAATCAACTTAAATAAGTTAAATCCATCATGCAATGCATTTCCTTCCAATTTTTTGTGATAAACTAATAGATAATTGACTAAATAAACATCCTGCAAAGTTTCAATAAAAATTTCCAAGTTTTTCTTACAATTTCCGTGGTTTTTATTCAATTTTTATCGATATCGATAATATCCCGATATTTCCATCGAAATTTCCGTGTTTTTGGACTACCGATATTTCCGATATCATCGATATTTAATACCTTGAGTTTGGGTATCACTGCACAAATAGAAGAAAACAAGCTACAACCATTTCTTTTCTCTTCTTTTTGAATTGGAACAATTGTATATTGATTTTGCAGTTGAACATTTAGAAGTTGATCTTGCTGTTAAACATATAGGATATTGTTTTTTTTATGTTGAACATTTGAAAATATTTTGATTTGGAATATTTTGCAACTTATAATGCTGATCATGTTGAAAATTACAAGTAATGGAACATGGTATCTCTTTTTGTTAATTCTATTGATTTAGCCTTGTATGGATATACCATAGTTTGAACCATTCATTTCATTATATTCAAGTGTGCAAACTGTACAATTTTTTCCAAAAATTAACGAAAGGGAAAAGGTCAAGTACCATTTGTGATGATACTTGAGTTTGATGCCAGATCATTTTTAATAATAGTGAAGAGCTGGTATCACTACCAAAATTAGCAACATAGGGGCATTTTTTTAGAGAAATGAGACAAATGAGAGAAATGAAAGAAAAATGGTGAAAAAGCATGTGGAGAATTTGATATGATAAAAATATCCTCAACTTAATGGAGTTTTTTTAACGGAATGACCAAAATGATGGATGGTGAACGATCTCAAAAATTACTTCTATTGATTTTAAATGTCAGGGACCAAAGTTATGCGTTATGCAAATATCAGAGATCATTTTGACTCAAAAACCTTTGAATTATATTCGATGTTGATCAATGAAATAAGCAAGTTGTAATAAAATTAAACGTGCCACTTGAATATTAGCCGCACGATACGCCAGTAGACAGAAATTTTCTCAAATCTCATACTGGTTAAAATAATGAAACCCTAGGATTAATGGATTATTTGGGGATGAAGACGTGATCGATTAGCTTGGAGTTTTCTACATGAATTATACCATCAAGCCTATCATTATTATTTTAATTTGACAACTGTATTTACGTATCAGGGACAATGTCTACAACGATCATTCATCACTAGTCACCTAAAATAAGTATTTGAAATTTCTTGGTTGATATTGTCGTGAAAATATCCGAAAAAGATATCAAAATGAGAAGTGAAGTCTAAACTTCACCTCATAATTGAGAAATTCTTAAATTTATGCTAAAATCGACATATTTCATCAATATTAGACATATCGGGTAAATATCGAAGAACATTTTATATTTTATTCAAACTAGTGTTTGATGTTCTCTAAGTTTTATTTTAAATTTCCATCGAAAGCAATCGTATCAGTATCGATATTCGATATATCCGTCAATATTTTCATAAATTTGTAAATCGATATATTTCCACAGATACTAATATTTTAAACATTGAGTATAACTATACAAAATTTCGTTCTCTTGAACTATATGATCTAAGAAAATTATAATCCACTTGCATAGGATTAGAGTTCAACCGTGGAGCAAAAAGCAAAAAAAAAAAAAAAAAAAAAAAAAAAAAAATATTTACTTCCATAGTTGGATTAAGAATTTAAGATCGAACAGTAGTTTATCATCATAATTTCTTTGGACCACAGGGTATAACAGTATGATGCTGTAAGAGCTAGATCAATTTTTCAGTAGTCGTCAAATCCGATTGCTATTTCATCAAACCTAAAACCCGTTACTCACAACTAAAAAAGAATACAGCTACACCATAATACTAAACGACACCTCTATATTTTGTTCAAAAAAAAAAAATGACACCTCTGTATAAGAGCTATGCTTAATGTAAGAGCCTTGGTATATTGACATCCAAAATTTGTCTTACTCTTTATCGGGTGAGAAAATGAATGGGTGTATTTAATCTCATCAATACATACAGCAGGGCACGTAATACATATTCAATTAATTAATTAAAGTTGCTGTAAATCATATAACATAAGTGGCCTACTAGTAATCAACCTCATGACCAGCTAGAAATCAATTGCACACATAAAAAGCGAATCCTTGAATTGTATAGCCACATGTATGGCTGGAGTTTGACGTCTCGAACACCGACATAATTGGCGGACCACCGTTGGTATTATGATTAGTTGGTAAGGCATGTGCTGGGTACCAACTACTTTTATAGGCCATCTCCCAACCAAATCACTGATTCTCTATAGACTAATATTTTTCGTTCGAATATGCATATAATTCGTCTCTTAATTCTAAGGGAGCTATATTCTAGTCAGTAAACAGGGTTGGATACATATAGCTCTCGAGCTAACTATATTTTGCATCAAGGCCGGCTGTGAGAATTTAGGAGCCTGTGCAAAATTTAGACTGAAGCTCTTTATTATTTTTAATGCTGTAATTTTTTTTCCTATTTTTCAATTTTGTTCTATAAAATTGAAATATTGCAGGTTAGTGAACCAAAAAAGTTTGTTTTAGTGGACATGAGTGTTTCCTACCTTGAAAAGGTTGCATGTTTTTATGTAAATTTATCTGCTTAATAAGTTTGTGAACCAAAAAAGTTTGTTTTAGTGGACATGAGTGTTTCCTATCTTCAAAAGGTTACATGTTTTGTGTAAATTTATATGCTTAATAAGGTTATAAGTCTGCAAAAATTAAAAATCAAAACCACAGGAGTCAACAAACCCAACACATACACAAAAAGGGAGAAAGTCTAAACCACTAGCGCTAGAAGATTTTGAATTATTTTGCACATTTTAATATCTGTACACATGTATCACAAGTGATCATATAAAAAAAATTTGGGGCTCTCCGAATCGAATCGGATGCTCTATGTGATGACACTTTTTGCACACCCTCAAAGCCAGCTCTGTTTAGCCCTTGGTTACATTTATCTTTGAACTAGATACAAGTAGCCATGTAAATTGGAGTTGGCAAAAAATATAGTGAAGACTACACATTAAAATATAATATTTTAAAGACATTTAACGGTGCCCACGCAATATTTAGCTGGAGTTGGACACAAAAATAACCAAGAGAGAAAGACACAAGCTTTGAGACCGGGGCTCTCAATATTGGACCCAGAAAATTGAAATGATTATTGTCATTGGACCCAGAAATTAATCATAATAGTTACTTCAGAAGATTCCAGTTTCAACCATTGTGCCTTCACAAGGATGATGGATGTGATCTCAAACTATATGATGCTAAATTCATTTCAAATTAACAGAATTTGGACAATATGTATACTAAAGCTGATTGATTTGATACATGCAATTATACATTCAGATTCTTAGCCAAAAAAAAAAATTACTGTACTTGAGAAAAAATCATTTTCCACAATTTTAGGTACAATTTTTTAGGAAATTGATTAAGAGAACTGTTATTAGCATTTCAAAAATCTCATTATACACTTCTTACAAGTATATATATTATAATTATAGAAAATTTGAAGTGCAAAATAAGATTTTTAGAGTGCCAATAACAATTATCTTGATTAAACAATTAGAAATCAAATATCATTTGTTGAATTGATCAATATCAACAATATACCGATCAAATATTGACGATATAGTCATCGAATATGGACCACATACTGAAAACAAATTTATTTTATAGAGAACGGTTATTAACACTCCAAAAATCTCATTCTACACTCCTCACAAATGTATTTTCTTTCTCACTGTAGAAAGTTTGGAGTGCAACATAAGATTTTTAGAGTACCAATAACAATCCACTTCTTATAATAGGAATTTAAAATCATATGCTCGTTTGGAAGTACTTTTAAAATGGTTGAAAGTGTAGGACTAGTGTTTCTTAGGACAAATTATTAGTAAATATGCAAATGAACCCTAAAAAATCACTTGAAATGCTTCATAGAAGAAGCTCATAACTAGTGTTTCTTGCAACCAGCACTTCAAGTGCTTTTGAAACCAAAAAAATATTTTCTCTAAAAGTGCTTTAAGTAATTTTAAAAATACTTTCAAACGAGCATTAAATCTTTAACCATGTATAACACAGACAAAGGGCAATATATTGCAGATCAATCAATGTCTAAGTGAGCTGCCAACACAAGGTCAATTAATTATTCCATCAACGAAGTTCGCTATTTTGGTAGTATAGTGATCGCAGTTGTTTCACGTGTTCCAAGCAGTGGGGATTTTTGTTGAGAGTTGGGAAGGAGCCATATATTATATATATATATATAGAACAAGAAGGTATCGATCGAACGTCAAAAGCTGTGGACCTCCAAATGCCAATAATTTCATCACATAAATGTGTAGCGATAGGACCCAAATGCATGTGAATCACGCATACTTCTTTAGTCACATTTCACTCATCAATTGCCTCTGTGTTTGGGAATCTTGATTTCCAAAAAAGAAGAGTCCTGTGCCACAAAAAAAAACGCAAAAAATGATTGAAGAGAAACAATTTTCCGTGGGGCAAAGCATGCGTGTATGGTTAATTACAAGAACTGTAAAGAATAAACATTGGCCAAATGAAACTTTGAACCATTCTAAATCCTAAACTCTTCAAATTATGTGTCAAATTTCTCTTTGAGATTCATAACAGAGATGTGTCGATGTGATTAGATGCAACTTGATATCAAACTCACCCTAAAATTCAAACCTTAAACCTTAGTACTGTAACATCTCACATCGACCAATGGAGAGAGAGTGATGTACCTTATATGTACATGCCCACCTTCATATAGCACGAGGCCTTTTGGGGACTCAATGACTTCGGATTCCGTGGGAACTCCAAAGTGAAGCGAGCTCGGGCGAGAGCATTCCTAAGATGGGTGACAACATTCCTAAGATAGGCGACTCACTGAGAAGTTCTCGTGTCGAATCCCTAGTGCGGGCCGGCTCTTTCTCTTGCTTGACAATGACATGTTGAGATCCATACAATACGATGGTGTCCTGAAACGAGTATTATTGCTTCATTTGGACTCAAATATGATGAGATGACTTGCAGCCTTTATTTATCTCATGCATAATCCCACATACTATTTTTTATGCATGGCCATGTTTCATGCATGGAATATTCTACTGCATGCCAAGTATGGTGTGTGTGTATATATATATATATTTATTTTTTTTAAGTTAAAACGTGTTTATATTGTTTTGCTTGTGTGAAGGGATAATCATAGAAGAAAACCGGTCTATCACTGGTTATGTATAACTTTGTGTCTATCTGTCTAATTAGGCAAATTGAGTGTTTATTTTTTCCGTTTTTTATATGGTAGAAAAGATTATCTATGTGAGCAAATTTGTCTCACAAATTTAATAAAATCATGTGTCGGTCTTTCTTATCATTTAAATATTTGTTTGGAGTTCTGTCCCTTGATAAACACATTATTGAAACCAGTTCCGTCCCTTGATATGATTCCTTTCTATTCCATGGTCCCTTGACAACAATATTAACGGAAGAAGAGTCAATCACATGAATTGGCATGAAATTATCAAAACTATTTGAGTCATTTGAGCTACCAACTCCATCATCATGCTAGGTTAAGCAACGTGATTTATGCCCAAAGGTCCACTTACTTTTTCTTTTGTCGATCTCTAATCGATTTATTTACCCTTTATGTCACCATACACATTCCAATTATTTCTGACCTTGGATTAGATATAAATTGAAAAAAAAATCAGTAAATAATTTAAAATGTGCAGAAGAAAAAAAGTATATCATTTGCCTGAATCATTATATGGGAAGATGTTTACCAAAAAAAAAAAGGAACCATTATATGGGAAGGAATGATATCCAATAATAATAAAAATGAAATGAAGTGCTTGGATGTATACATTAGTAAAACACACGAGAACTAGAAGATTAACAACATTCTTTTCCCAGCAATTGACACACGTAACAAGTTAAACAAAACTTCTCCATGCAGCTGAGCAGAAACGTCATCTATGGCGGAATTTAGCTGCGCAATCTTCTCCGCCAGTATTTTGCGGGTTTTCTGTTGTCACGAAATACATAACAGAAAACACACAAGTTCAAATATGAAAATGAACATCCCAAATAACATGATCCATAAGTTACGGGATTGCCCAATCAAAGTTTCCACATAAAAAGCATATTAAGTTCCCCCTTTTCGCTTAACGATCCGATTCCCATTCTACAAATCTTGACGCTCTCATAAAGCGTACCTCTTTTCTCATTAATATTAACTGCAGGAAAAAAAAAATCCCACTACGAGAGCTTTCTCTTGATCGTCAATAATTGGTAGCTTAGTCTTTTCTGTTGGCTCCAGCTAATGCCTTGCTTATCTGGGAATATGATACATCAGTCGAATACATGTTTTCGCGTCACCATAAAGAAGTTGGCTCCTTTGGATCAGCTATATCGCATACAAACCACATCCATGTCTCATCTCCCAAAATCAATTCATACACTGTATAGCATTTAACAAGATAAACTACATGACTTTACGTATCTTCTAGAAGGTAAATCTTTGGACGAGGGGAGAGGGGACAGAATTTAGAGCAGTTCCACCGTGTCTAAGGCCCCCTAGGGCTATCTACTATTTAATCCACTCAGTGAACAGTAATTGCCCTTACTATACAGTAATTACATTTTGCATCTCCACCCCTACACTGAATAGTTCTGGCAATTGACAATAAAATATTAGTATTTTATTTATTTATAAAATAATACAAAATATTTTTTAATTTTTTTCCTTTTTCTTTTTTCCTATTCCTTTTCCTTTTCGTTTTTTCCAGAACACTCTCTTTATCCCTTTCATTTGACTGGTTCCCTCACCTACCCTCTCTCTCTCTCTCTCTCTCTCTCTCTCTCTCTCTACCGACGTAACACTTCTCTCTCATTTCTGAAACCTCTCTTTCTACAGTTCTGAAACCTCTCTCTCTATAGTTTTGAGAGCTCTCTCCTTCCTCTTCTTCTAAACCAAAGCAAAACAAACTAACAAACTCTAAAATTTCAATCCCCTAGATGAGAGGAACTCGAATATATCCTTGCATGCATCATCAGAGCACCATTTGGGTGATCTACCATTGAAGCTGGGAGCTTCAAGCTTCCATTGCTCAAACCCAGATGAGGTTATTGCCCTACTTCAACTGCTTGAGTTATTATCTAGTTTTTTATTTGTTTCGAGTTGAAACCCTTGGGTTTAGTCTCTGCCATTTGTCTGTGGGTGTACCCTTGGTGACGAACTCCGGCGAGAGCCATTGAGTTCAAGTCTGCTGGGTTTTCATTTTTTTTTAATTTTTTTTAATATTTAATATTTTTTTTAATTTTATATTGTGGCTGACGTCGCCCTGACGTTAGCCCACGTCAGATTCCCTTCGGGCGCTCGGGTCGGCATGAATTGCCCGGCCTTTCCCTCGGGCCTGCTCGGGCTCGCTCGCCAACACACGCTGGGCTTCATCACTCAAGCATTCAAGCCCTGTTCCTGAGCCTGTCCCTCGGGCTGGAGCACACGGTGGAAGTGCTCTTATATATGCCTTAAAGGTATTAATAATCAGACAGTAGTACTGCAGTAACATTCTAAAGGCCATGCAATATACGATGAATAAATATCAATAAGGAAAATGTTTTAAAAGAAAAGGTGAAGTCAAGGCATTTTGACACACCCCGACCCAGGGGCCGAAGCGTGCTGGCCGTCACGTGCGAGTGACGTAGCCAAAAACGTCAGCGGAAGGTAATTATGCATGAAATGCAGCCGTGAAGTCAAATTGATAATATACATAAGATAAAAAGTGATAAAGAGTGGAAGTGAAATAGTTAAAGGTCACAGAGCTAATCCTAGGTGCAGTCATTTAAAACAAACGACAGAATTACTAAAGAAACCCTACATCAGTGGTGGTCTGTCAGAACTGCCTTGAAGCCTCGATAGCCGTCCACGTCGTCGCTACCTAGAACCTGGAGGGGCGCAAAAAAGAAAATGTGAGTGGGCAAAAACAAATGCTTTTCAAAACCATTTCATAAAATCCATAAATAACCCCTCTCCGTAAATCAATATAATTTTCCCAGAAAATAGTACGTATATACTTATATACAAAAAAACCTCGTCTCAGAATCAAAATTCATTATCAAAACACAATGATAGGCCATGTCGATATACCAACTCAGAAAATCATCATCATCAGTCAGGTAATGTAAATCAGAAGTATCCCTAATGTAATATCAGCCGGAGTCACCTCTGGTGACCTGTACGGCTAAACCTATAGCTCATCCATCATCCTCAATCACTATCAAATTATTATCCTGCACACGAGTCGGAACCACCTATAGTGGTCTGTACGACAAGCTAGGTGTATAATATTACGCTCAGTGCTACGATCACGTGAAGGCTGTGCGACGAATCGCGGGTCACCTACGAGTCGGAACCACCTATAGTGGTCTGTACGACAGGCTAGGCACCTGCCTTGGATCCAAGGTGAGCGTACGGTGCGTGAGGTGAACGATCACGTGAAGGCTAGGCCCTACTCTGGCGGAGCACTAACACCCGAGGTGCAGGTGATGAGCTAATTTACTATCTATCATCATCTCTATCACTATTATCATACTTACCTGACTTACCTGGCCGTCCTCGGCGTCAGAGCATAGCAAATGCAATCATATTTATAAAATATAATTGGCATAGGACATGGCAATCTAATTATAAAACCATTTCCGTTCGTAAATCATGGAAATTGCGTTTCTGGGAAAAACGCCAATTATATATATATACTGAAAACAAAAGCCCACTCACTGGTATGTCGACGGGTCATATCCCCCGAGCCTAGAATGAATGCGCTCGTCCTCTGGGTACGTCTCACCTATATGTGAAACAACTGCAAAACCGTCATTAACAGCACATAAACGACCTACGTAAATAACTTTTCCTACGAAGGTCAATTTTGGTATTTGAATATACCAACGCGACCTACACGACGTCACGAGCGTCGTGATATTTTTAAAATAATTTTTGGACACTGCACGCGCCCCCACGCGCCTGCACAGTGCACGTCACACGCGCCCCCACGCGCAGTGCACACTGACGGCGTCAGTTGACGCCGTCAGGAATATTCCTGGAATATTCCGTTAACTTTAACGGCGTCAGTTAACGGCGTCAGAATATTCCGTCAACTTTGACGGAATATTCCGTCACCCCCAACCTCCAGCTCCGGCGACCTTCGCCGGCGCCGGCGCCGGACTGGTTTTTCCGGTGAAACTTCAAACCTCTATATCTCCTTCATTTTTCATCCAAAATTCGTGAAATTTATACCAAAATGCTCCAAATTCAACGTAGAATACATTTGTACCTTTAAATTCTTCGAAAAACGTCCAAAATCTCGATGTACAATTCCTCCCAAAACCGGCCAATCTCGAAACCCACGATCCCGACGTCCCACACGAGCAAACGAGGTACTCCGAGCCTCGTGGGAACCTCTAGAACATCGTTGTGATCTTGGTTTTGTCTAGAACGTCCTGAAATCAAAGTGCATGAACAGTACCTCGAGTTTAAGCCACGGGTTTGAGGTGATTCTCTGGGTTTCCAAGCCTAAAACTAGCATATATGGACTCAGGAAGTTTCAAGGGTCACGAATCTACTTACCTAAGCTTCGATCCGAGTCTTGATCGTGATGTATGTGAGTGTCCGTACAAGGAGATCGAAAGAGAGAGTGAGATGGTTCGAGAGAGAGAGAGAGAGAGAGAGTGTACGTGTGCATGTGTGGGTACGGGTGTGTGTGTGTGTGTTATAAAATCTGAAGCCCATAACCAATTGGGCCTAATTGGTTAGGGCACCCAAGCCCAAAACTAAACCCGAAACCATACCCGTTCCCGCGGATTCGAGGGTAGAATTGTCATTTCGCACTGAAAATAGGGAAAATTTGGAACGGGATGTCACACATTTCATGGATATAATACTTCATAGGATTTTTAGCTAAAATAGTTTATGAGATTGACATAACTCCTTACTTTGGTCCCTAAGATTTAAAATTGATACAAGTGGTCCTTGAATTTGTCCACCGTCGATCATTTTGGTCTTTCCGTGAAAATCTCTGTTAAATAAGACCAAAATGACAAAAATACTCTCAATTTTGTTCAAATCGTTTTGACCCATTGTTTATCAAATTGAGGGTTTTATTTATTTATTTATTTATTTATCGTTTTGGTCCTTATTTAATAGAGATTTATAATGAAATGACCAAAATGGTTGATGGTGAACAAACTCATGGACCACTTCTATTGATTTCAAATCTCAGAGACTAAAGTCAGGAGTTATGCCAATTTTAAGGACCATTGTGCTAAAATGCCTACTTAGCAGAGATTTTTCAATTTTTATGGTAGAGAACTAGAGATACAAGGAAAGCATAGGGGAGAAATGACAAAGGAGAAGGTGGTGGGAGGGAGGAGGTTGAAATGAAGGAAATAATATGAAATGAAAACTTGAATCCTTTCACATTGTCTTCCACCATCACCTTCTCCATTTCTCCTCCCATATAGTTTTCCTCTATCTATATCGCAAAACAATGAAAACTACAAACGAAATGGTTACAAACCCGGCTATAAGAAACACCGGTTTGCCAATTAAATTTGAGAGCTTTAATGAAAAGGACTTGGGCTAATTTTAATTTAACCAGAAACCACTATACACAATTATTTAATGAAAATGACTTAAATTTTAATGAAAAAGTTTTAAATTTTAATGAAAATGACAAAAGTTAAATATAATAAAAAAATTAAAAGTAATAAAAAAACTGACGCGTGGGTCCGCGTGTCCATTGCTCTCTCCCCCTTCCTAACTATTTCTGTAACTGAACACGAATACTACACAATGTTGGAAATTATATATTATAATATTTAATTTTTGTATGAATGAAAAATGAGAGTCATGTGTCATAGTTGAATTGAATTCAAATTCATAAGTTATATCCGTTCGTTGGAATTTTAGGCAACAGTCATATTGTTTCAAAAGGGGTGGCTTGAGTTCTATATAAACTCAAACATCCCACATGTCTAAAGAATCGAAGAAAAACGTTTTCTCCAATGTCTTTTATTCTTTGTTAGTCAAACTTTGAGTCGTGTCTTGAGAGTACGGAATATATGAAGTTTGCAAGAGTCCGAAGATTGAAGTGCTTTGACTTCGGATTATAGATTGTTGAATCCTGGGAGACGGACGCCTACCGAACTACAAGCACAAGAGTAGAGGCGAAATATTGTCTTTAGGACATTGCATTTATCCAAGCCTCAATCTCCAAGTTTGTCAGTTTTTCTAACTTTCTCTCTAGTTGTTTATATTAATCTCATATATAATTGATGTTGTGAATTTCTTTATTATTATTATTATTGTAATTCTTGTGTTATTTTCATATTTTCTAATATTGCTCCAACAATCTAAAGACAGAATTACTTGTGCAATAATTAGTAAATATGAATGTGAAGAAGATGTTAAGCACATTAAACGTTACCCAAATTTCTAATTGGAAGAAACTACGGTTTTCTATGGAAAAAAGGTATGTCTTCGTGGAACTAAATTTTATTTGCTCATTGATGAATAACATATATACTAGTATAATTGATGTTGTGGTTAAAATTGTATTGCTAAATGCATGATACAATTTAAATGTATTCATCTATAAACACATGTGTTTGCATGTTGATTCAATCTGCGACTTTAAACATGTTGGGCAACATATAGTGTTGTATTTGATGTGTTGCCTAGCCCTTTTATGCTAACAAGGTTTGCATAAATTGATGCAATTAAGACTTCAATCTCTATGATTTTAGTCGTGATGATTGGAGTTAGATGATGGTTTGGAATTATCCATGGGGTGTCTATGCAACCACCTGTTTCTTTGAAAAGACAAAAATTCAAAATTAAAACTTTCTAGGCAAATGCAACACTTGACGAAAAGGCGTTAGCAGTTTGTATGGGAATTGTTTGGGTGTTTTGGACAACTAAAAGTTCCGGAAAATAGAATTCCATACCAAACGGTTATGCTTGGTAAATAGATGGATGAAAATGTATGATTGTTCGTTGACACCGCATAGGCACATGCATATCCTTACAAGTAAGATTTTACTTATGTGAGGCATATTATGGAGATCCATCTAAAATTCATATTTGGCGTGGTTATGAATTTGGTCACTTTTCAAATTGTAACTGAATGGTACCGGTTGGTTACTTTTCCAGATTGTAACTGAATGGTACCAGTTGAGTAGCATTATTCAATTAGTTTGAAATGCTAACGGGATGGAGTTGGAATGGTGCGATGAATATGGTTATCCCATATTGAAATATGGATTGCAGACACGATTCAATACAATTGGGCCATTTGAATTGATGAGTTTCCAACCATTCCTTTGTGTCCCTACAAATTGCAAATGTAAATATCTTATGTACTTACGAAATTGTGATCAATGGACTCATGTAAGATTTTGGACAATCGCAATTTTGGATTCGGTCTGTACGAACAGGCTTGACAGTTTGCAGGTCTATTTGGACTGCATCCTAGTCAGACAACGATACTTTTTCGTTGTCGAGCACGCATCATTTTGAGATGGTGCATAGCCTATGCAGCAGGTACCAGGGCCGGTCCTGAGTTTTTGGGTGCCCAGTGCGAAAGTTCAAAATGTGCCCTTTTTTAATACAAAAACATATGTTAAAAAAAAATTTAACGAGGGCTGGAACCCAGTCGGAGCTGGGGGGCTAGGCCCTCACGCCCAAATTATATTACTTGAGAAAATATACAACGGGGGGGACATAGTACCTAAACCCCGACAATCAAAAGTACAATCATATACAACTACTCTTAGCAAATCTCCTTCGAATTTCAACCTTTAAGAAATTGTCTTCTAGCATTTTTTGAAGCAAAATCATCAATTATATCATCATACTCCAAGTCTTCAATCTCATCCTTTTCAATGCATAAGATTGCTAATCCATTTAGCCTATCTTGAGTCATAGTGGTACGCAAGTAAGATTTTAATAATTTCAATTTTGAAAAACTTCTTTCTGCAGATGCCACGGTCACAGGTACAGTCAACAGTACACGATAAGCAATCAAGACATTAGGACACATGTCAATTTCTTTGACAAAGTTTGCTATTTCCATGGATGTCCAAGGGTTATTAGAGAGAAATGCTTCTTCAGGTAACATCATTTGCAAAACCTGTAATTCGGAACATAAGTCTGCTCCATCTACATCCATGGTATTTCCATGTTTCAAATGTGCTTCAAACAAGAAGCCAAAAATATATTCAAAAGCCTTTAACTGTTCAAACCTGTGTTTCAGTTGAGAAAGAGCAATATCCACTATAACAAGAAAATAATCTGTTCTAAATGATTCTTCAGCAGATTGTTGTTCCCTCTCATTACCATCAACTTCATCATGATGTCTTTTTCTAGGTCTATGACGTTTAGTTTGAAAAACAGGGTCAATTTCCGAATCGAGTGCAATTTCTTTAGCATCACTCATGGCAGAAGCAAAACCAGTTTCTCTGTAGTTTTCGAAAAACGTAACAAGTGCTTCTAATGCCTTTACAGCAACATCAAGACGCATGTCTTCAGATTGTAATTTTGTACTCACCATGTTAATCTTCAACAAAATGTCATACCAAATAACCAAACTTAATACAAAATCAAAACTTGAAAGTTCTCCTGATGCTAAACATTCTGCATCCCTACTCAATTGGGGATTTTCAGTAATTTCCACCAATTTAAACAAAGCATTTCTAACCTGGGCTACTTGGGACTTAATTGCTTTAACACTTTCAATGTGACTTTCCCAAGTTCTCGAATTAACGAGATGCTCTTTACTCTTTTCATGTAGGTCAAGCTTCTCACCAAGATGTCTCCAATCACTAATTCCATCTTTTGCTAACTCACTTTTTGAGGTAATTGTTTTAAACAATTTACAACAAAAGCAAAAGACTTTATCCAACTCTTTTGAGTACACAAGCCATTTCCTATCATAAAATTCACCCGTTCGTAATTTTCGACCATAGTAGTGTGATGAAAATTTTCTAGAGAGTTTGTCCTTAGGATACGTGAAATTAGTTTCTCGAATTGGTCCATTTTCTACAAGTAAGTCCCTCATTTCTGCACTAAGACCATCCCAAACTTTTGGATCATAAATGTTTAAATGGAAAATAGATTCAGGAGATTCAATATTTTCATCTACACCAATATGATCATCATCAACATTTAAATCCACATCACCACCATTTTCATGATCTTGAGACTCATCACTAACATTTTCCTCTAAATCACCACCATTTTCTTGGTCATTACCATCTTTCTCCACATAACCACCAATTTCATGATCATGAGACTCCCCAACAACATTTTGCGACTCTTCACCAACATCATTTTCTCTCAAATTTTCAACTAACTCATTCTTTGTAGAAAAAAATTTATTAAGAGATCCTCTTAAACTTTCGGCAATTTCATTATCTTTTGCTTTTTTTTTCCTTTTCATATTACCAGAGAGTTGTTTCCTAAAAGACATGACTTTGATAATTTGTTTGCAAAAATTACCTACACATGATATAACAAAAATTTCCTATTAAAATTATCATCAACAATTCACATGATATAACAAAAATTTCCCATTAAAATTATCATCAACAATTCAAAAATTACCTACACATGATAATCAAGAATTCAATTCATCAACAACAACAATTCTATACATCAATTATCATATAATTCTAATTTCTATGTCACTTGCAAAAAATATATTAAATTATAAATTAATAATTCAAATTTAAAAATTAATTTACCTCAAAACACAAAAGGATTATGAATGCAAGGACCTGGGCTTGTCTTGTGGTTGTCGGCCTGTCGAGCACAGCAAGAAATTGGAGTGGGAAAAGAACAGCGGCGGGGAAAAGAACAGAACAGAGGCAGGGTGGGGAAAAGAACAGAACAGGAGGAATAATGAATTGGGGGAATTGGGGATTGGGGAATCGGGAAAAAAAGTGTTAGGGTTAAATGTGTGTGGGGGACCGGGTGGTCCCCTTTTATTATTTATTATTTTATTTTTTTTGTAAATTTTCAAAAGCTGGGCTCTGGACAAAATGTGTGTGGGGGACCTGGGCTGTTCTCATTGTTAAACTTGGGCTTTGGACAATTTTTTTTTTTTTATATACCTAATTGTTTGGACTTTTTTTTTGGTGCCCCCTTACATTTTGGGCCCTGGACAATGGCCCTGGTTGCACTGGGCCTGGGCCGGGCCTGGCAGGTACAGAAAATAAGTGATGACTGTTCTTTTGGAACACACCTGTGTTAAGGCCTATGATCAAAATAAGATAATGTTCCTTTGTGGGAGTTCTAGACCCGTGGCCATCTTGAGCCAAAGGTTGAAAGTCAAGAAGTATTTTTCCTACAATGGCTAGTGAGGCACAAAAGCCTTAGAATGTGGTGCCATGAGTTATAGAGATGCATGGAGAGCCTAGAATGATTGGCAATTACTCCTTAAATAAGACATTGAAAGTGTGGGGGTTTCTTACATAAGTGCACTAGATCAGATATGGCTTATGTAGCAGGCAAAATCAAGTTTGGCTATTTTGATCTGTTAGTCATGGTTTTAAGGTACTAAAGGTACATTATCATGGACTATAATTACGATATGCAAAGTATATCGTCCTCTGTACTAAATGGTTTGATGATGTTTGATAATGTGAAGTAAAAAAAAAAATATACATGCAAGCCAAATCTCAAATAAAAGTGCATTGCACAATTCAGAGAGGAAGCATACCGGCTTCAAAAGATTTTAGAGGATAATCCTCTGTAGATATTGTGATGGTTTGTCGAATTGAGCAAAGCACAATGTCTAAGTGAGAAAGAGTAATTTGCATCTTATAATGAATATTTTAAGGTATGGAGAGGATAAAGATCTTCCTATGAATACCTTAAATGTGGGGGAATATGCCCAAGTTTTAGCAAATTACTTACAAAAGTCCCAACATATATATACATTTGAGGACTTGACATTGAAAACAACTACTCTCGTATGAAATATAATTTCATAAGATGGATTGTGCACACCATTAAAGATAGTCAACCTAGTAGTGGATACAATTATTAAAGGTTTGACTAGAGAGTAAGTTGATCATCGAGAGGAATGAGGTTAAAGCCAACATAACTAATGAATTAGATTGGCGGAAACCTAACTTAGTTGATTGGAGATTCCCATGGTCTAAGTTCAATAGGCAAACTAGTTGGGCATGATTCAAAGAAATTAACACACTATATACCTCATTCCTGTGGTGGAAGAAGTGTGTTGTCTGCAAAAGTTTTAAGATGTATATTTATACTTAATGACAATGATATCTTATAAATAAGAGGAATATTGCAGAGTATTCTTAATCAGTGGTCACCTATACGACAGTAGAAGTGGGTCGCTTCTATGAGAATGAGATGGCTAAATTCTCTAAAGCTCTCATGAATCTGGGAATTTTCAGGACCAAAATGAACACAACCGTATGAACCGGAATATATTAGGATTAGTGATTTGTGTTACTTATTGTCTCGGTTTATTGCTGCAGTGAACAATTCAAGATTAATATTACTATTAATTTTCAACTATGACACATGTGTGATGTTGTAGTTGTTCGTTGGAACTTTAGGTAACAGTCATATTGTTTCAAAAGGGGTGGCTTGAGTTCTATATAAACTCAAACATCACACATGTCTAAAGAATCGAAGAAATTCTTTGTTAGTATACTCCGAGTCGAGTCTTGAGAGTATGGAATATATGAAGTTTGCCAGAGTCCGAAGATTAAAGTGCTTTGACTTCGGATTATAGATTGTTGAATCCTGGGAGATGGACACCTACCGAACTACAAGCACAAGAGTAGGGGCGAAATTATGTCTTTAGGACATTGCATTTATGCAAGCCTCAATCTCCAAGTTTGTCAATTTTTCTAACTTTCTCTCTAGTTGTTTGTATTAATCTCATATATAATTGATGTTGTGAATTTTTTTATGATTATTATTATTGTAATTCTTGTTATTTTCATATTTTCTAATATTGCTCCAATACACAATTTCTTAAACTAATCACTGACCATTTCTAAAAATTGAACACCGATATTATCACTATTTCTTAAACTGAGCATTGGTATTATTACTATTTCTTAAACTGAACACTGACTATTTCTAAAACTGAAACGGATACTACATTATTTCTAAAACTGAACATTAATGATTCCAATCCCATATGTTCTTAGCACCGACACTTCCTCTATTTGGATAGAAGACTTTGGGGAGGAATGAAGGTTCAATTGTTCATTGAAGAAAAGAAAACAAATGGTAGGATATTTGAAATGGAAAAGGTAATGTTGTGAGAACTTTTTCAATCACCCCTTGTTGTAAGACTCATGTTGAGTTGTCAATATTGTGAATCGAATTATTTGAAAGGCAAATTACTTAATCTTCAAGATATTTGACTTTCAACGTGATTCACTATTGGTTAGCAAGAATCATGGAACCAAGATATACTTAGTTGACTAATTGAAACCCTAATTAAGTAAGACATATTGTGCATGCCTTGGTGGGACAACATTAAGATTAAATGGTGATTTGGTATATTCTTCCAATTTACTATAATAGGCGAAATTGGAGGAACATTAATCACTATATTAAGGGTGTCCCTGCTTTCACAAAATACACATTCCATTCGAAGCAAACCCTATTATTACTAGGACACTTCCCCTTGTTGAAAGTAGAAGACTCCTTTGTCATCCGCAAAAGCCATGTCTTCCGTATTCTAAAGATAAGTAAATTGTAATTGATTTATTGTAATTTTTGTTTATCAAATCCTTGATCCTAATTTCTTGTTGTTCTTATGATCTCAGAAATATCTTACATGTGGTATCAGAGCCGCACAACACGCTTAGGGTTCAATATAAAGGTATAAGCAAATTTGTTAAGCGTAAGTTGTAGCTATGGTCCCTAAACTTTAACTCAATTGGAGCAATGATCCCTCAACTAAAAATTCATTACTATTGATCTCTCAACTTATCAAAACGTGCAGCTATAGTCTCTCAACTAAAAATTCATTACCATTGGTTCCTCAACTTTAATTTAACTGGAGAAATGGTCCCTTAACTTTAATCCAATTGTAGCAATGGTCATTCCAATATAACTCGTTTTGACAATTTTTTTACATAGATGACGAAAAGAACATAATTATACACTTTGATGAGTTGAGGAATTCTAATTGTATAAATAATCATTCCAACATAACTTATTTTGACAGAATTGATGAAAAAGACTATAGCTACACATTTTGATAAGTTGAGGGACCAATGGTAATCAATTTTTAGTTGAGTGACCATTGCTCCAATTTGATTAAAGTTGAGGGACCATTCGTACAATTTACTCATTTGTTTATTGAAGATGATTCACATACTAAAGAAAGTTTGCTTATCGTTTTGGTTGGATGCCTTCTACTATTCCATCTCATGAAAATTGGTTTTGATGCTTCCGCAATTTTGTGTTGGTGTGCAATGATTTTTCATGGTTAATAACATATATAAAATTGGTGTTAATTAAATGAGATAAATTATTTTTTGTTTATATTTTAGTAAAAATAATTTTTTTTTATTTGGTTTTTTGGTTATATAATTTCAAGCACTACTTTACAATCTATTATTTGAAGTAGGGATGGGTTCAAAAATCTGAAAACCGAAAAAAAAAAAACCGAAACTGAAAAAATTGAGCCGAATTGAAAAACTAAACCGAACTGAATTCTTTTGGTTCGGTTTCGGTTTCAGTGGTCGAGAAACCGAACCGAAATAATTAAATTAATATTTTTATTTTTTAAATTTAATTATCTTGTTTTGGGTATTATTTTCTAAACCCAATTTGTAATCCCAAATGAAAATATTATTTTGCATTGGATATGTATTTCTCTATGTATAGCAAACCTGCATCAAATAACAATCATTAGGATGATAATAGGCATATATCCCTTTCCCAGCTTATTGATCTCCTATGCAATATGTAACCTACCCACCCACGGATCCTGCAATGAAAACCATAAGCTTCTTGGAGAGAATTTATAAATCACAGGTTGATAAGTGTTCTCCGGTTGGATGGGCGCCAAGCCATGATGATGGTTTTTCTTGCATACACGAAATAAGAGCCTACTGTAGCAGGTAGTCATGAAAACAGATTGATTTGATATTCATTTGTTCTCGTAGCTAGGTTTCAGTAATATAGTTTATCACCCTATTTTATCAAGTTTAAGGTCTAAATGTTATTATGTTTTTGGGAATGATTTTAGGGCAGCTAAATAACATGCCAATGTTCAGATTTAAAAAAAAAATCATGGAAAATATGGAACCAAACAAAAAAAAATTGAAAAAAATGAACCGAACCAAAATTTTGGTTTAGTTTTGATTTTGGCAAAAAACCAAACCGATTTGAACCGAACTCAACCCTAATTTGAAGCTCGAATTTTTCCTTATGGTTTTGGTCCTCTCGGAACTTTCTGAGAATGACGTTGTTAGGAGACGACTTGGGTAAAATTTAATTTGAATTACAATTTGTATCAATTTTGCTTTTGTATAAATTACATGAATTATAATTGTTTTCGAATACAAATTTTCCTACCAATTAATATGGAATTTTGCTATTAGTTTCTGGGATTTCATGCTTCCGCTTACTCTTATTCTTAATATCAATAATCCTAATTATATTCTATTGAAGGGTAGAATTGCATTAGACTAGACCTGGCATTCGTGTCGTGTTTCTCGTGTTCGTGTCGTTTTCGTGTCATACTCGATAACTTAATGGGTCGTGTCGTGTAACACCTGTTAAAACAAACGGGTAATATGACCCAACCCGAAATCGACCCGTTAATATTATCAGGTAATATGACCCGACCCGTTACCGGTTAAGAAAAATATATTTTAAATCAATAAATAATGAAAATGGAAAACATAATTTGACCTCAAAAAATGTAAAACATAATACTAAATTAGTATATACATACCACATTGTCACATAAATACTACTTCAAAACATTAATAAATAAATAAATAAAACATTTCTTTCAAGTTTACATACCCCAAAATAAGAGTTTAATGAAAAAACATTAGTGCATACTACAAAATACAAATGTTCAAAGATATGCAAAATGAAGAGAGTTATGTTTCAAAATTGAGGAACCTTGTACATTTTTTACAATAAAACCCTTCAAGTTTCATCAATCATGGAGGGAAATGGTATTGAAACTTATTGACGATGTTTTCACTAAGGTTTTCCATTATCCATAAACTATTGATTACGAGTGATTGTATATTTTTATTTTTTACATTTTTTACACTTCTACAATATTATTAATTTTGCACTATAAAAACATTATTCATGAGATTTGGAAGGTTTTAAAAATCTAAACGACCATGTAACGATTGTCTAATGGTAGAGGATGCAATCATGAGCGTTTATATAGGGGTATGCTATCCACACACCCCATTTTACTTCTTACAAACCCTTGTTAATTTCTATCCGTTGATTTTCTTCAATTCATCTAATCTGACGGTCGAAAATTAGAAGGGTGTGTGAAAAGTAAAATGGGGTGTGTGAATATCCCACCCCTTTATATATGCTTTCACATTTTTCAGACTTATACATTAATGATTATGAATTTTATTTATTTTGAACTTCCTTACAAATACATGAGGGTTTGTATAGTTTTAAGAATTCATGTACGCACCTTTAAAGCGTAGAGGATGCGATTAAGAGTGCCTGCATATTTTTTTTCAAAGTTGACGGAATATTCCTAACGGTATGTAACAACGTCAGGTTAAAATTGATGGAATATTCTAGTTTTTTACGGAATATTTCCTAACGGCATTAGGAATTCGGTCTGTGTGCCAGAAAAGTGCCTGCACGCAAGACTCGGGGGCTACGATCCTTCTACATATCAGTGAGTGGGCTTTTGTTTTTAGTATATATATTTATGCTTGGTATTTTCCCAAAAATTTACGTTTTTTAATGGTTTTATAAATTAAAATGACATGTCGAATGCCATTTATATTATTTATGATTGTGATGATTATTGCTTGGCGCTGCGAACGCTCAAGTGAGTATATATTTGTTAGTGATGATGCTGATGCTGAGATTGGTATGTAGCTTATATTCCTGCACCTCGGTGTTTGTGGTCCGCCAGAATAGGGCCTAGCCTTCACGTGATCGTTCACCTCCTGTACCATACGCTCACCTTGGATCCAAGGCAGATATAAATTTAGGTTGGCTTGTGACATCCCGTTCCAAATTCTTATCGGATGTGAAATGACAATTTTGCCCTTGGCTATACGCGGGAACGGATGTGAGTTTGGGTTTGGATTTGGGCTTTAGGTGTCCTAAACACTAAGCCCAAAAGCTTGGGCTTTCAATTATATAACTCAACACACACACACTCATGCACACACGTGCATCATTTTCTGTTTCCTTCTCTCTCTCTCGAACACTCTCTCGAACTCTCTCACCCTCCTTCTTCACTGTATTTCGTACGGACGCACACATATACCACTCATTCGAATCGGATCGAGGCTAAGGTAAGCCTATTTCTAACCCCTGAGACTTGTTGAGTATAAATATGTTGGTTATAGGACTTAGAACATTCGAAAACATGTTAAACCCGTAACCTTTAGTTTTGGCACTGTTCACGAACTTCTCCATGGTTGCGTTTTAGGTGAAAACAAGATCACCATTCGTCTTAAAATTGTCTCAGGAACCTCGGAGTGTATCGTTGACAAGATTTGGACGTCGGGATCGTGGGTTTCGAGATTGGCCGATTTTGGAGAATTTTTCCAACGGATTTCTAGACGTTTTTCGAAGGATTTGAAGGTATATACTTATTCTACACTAAATTTAGAGCATGTAGGAAGAAAAATGGACGAAAAAGGATGAAAAATGAAGGAGATATGGAGGTTTGAAAGTTTGCCGGAAAAGGGTCGCCGGAAAAACCAGTCCGGCGCCGGCGAAGGTCGCCGGAGCTGGAGGTTAGAGGTGACGGAATATTCTGTCAAAGTTGACGGAATATTCCTCACGCCGTCAGTTAGTTCTAACGGAATCTATTAGAAGATAACGGAATATTCCTGACGCCGTTAGGGTTAGTCGCGCGTGCGCAGCACGTGACGCGCGTGGGGGCGCGTCTGTCCGTGCATTCCTTGGCGCGTGGGGCGCGTGCCACATTAAAAAATTATTTTAAAAATATCACGACGATCGTGACGTCGTGTAGGTCGCGTTGGTATATTCAAATACCAAAATTGACCTTCGTATGAAAAGTTAATTACGTAGCTCGGTTATGTGCTGTTAATGACGGTTTTGCAGTTGTTTCACATATATGTGAGACGTACCCAGAAGAAGAGCGCATTCATTCTAGGCTCGGGGGATACGACCCGTCGACATACCAGTGAGTGGGCTTTTGTTTTCAGTATATATATATATATATATATATATATATATATATATATATATATAATTGACGTTTTTCCCAGAAACGTAGTTTGATTGATTTACGAATTGAATGGATTTTATAATTGAATCGCCATGTCGTATGCCATTTACATTTTATAAATATGATTATGTTTGCACTTGTTACGCTCCGACGCCGAGGACGGCCAGGTAAGTCAGGTAAGTATGATTATAGTGCTTGAAATGATGATAGATAGTGATTTAGCTCATCACCTGCACCTCGGGTATTTGTGCTCCGCCAGAGTAGGGCCTAGCCTTCACGTGATCGTTCACCTCACGCACCGTACGCTCACCTTGGATCCAAGGCAGGTGCCTAGCCTGTCGTACAGACCACTATAGGTGGTTCCGACTCGTTGGTGACCCGCGATTCGTCGCACAGCCTTCACGTGATCGTAGAACTGAGCGTAATGTTATACACCTAGCATGTCGTACAGACCACTATAGGTGGTTCCGACTCGTGTGCAGGATAATGATTGATAGTGATTGAGTATGATGGATGAGATATAGATTCAGCCGTACAGGTCACTAGAGGTGACTCCGGCTGACATGACACTAGGGACACCCTAGATTTATATTACTTGCCTGATGATACTGATTTTCTGAGTCGGTATATCGACATGGCCTATTATTGAGATTTGATAATGAGTTTTGATGCTGAGACGATTTTCATACATAAGTATACATACGTATTATTTTCTGGGAAATTATATTGATTTACAGCGAGGGGTTATTTATGGATTTTATAAAATGATTTTGAAAAATATTTGTTTTTGCCCACTCACATTTTCTGTTTTGCGCCCCTCCAGGTTCTAGGTAGCGACGACGTGGTCGGCTATCGAGGCACCAAGGCAGTTCTGACAGACCACCTATGATGTAGGACTTCTTTAGTAGTTGTGTTGTTTTGTTTTTAAACGACTGCACCTAGGATTGGCTATGTGACCTTAAACTATTTCACTTCCGCCCTCTATCACTTTTTATCATATGTCTATTATCAACTTGACTTTACTGCTGCATTTCATGCATAATTACCTTCCACTGACGTTTTTGGCTACGTCACTCGCACGTGACGGCCAGCACGCTTCGACCCCCTGGGTCGGGTGTGTCATGGCTAGAAAAAGGTCATAAGTGTAGTAAATTAGTTGCAAATAAATATTATAATACACATTCAATATTTTATGAAAATTGTTATTATAATAGGTTATTAGAAATTAATTCAGCAAAATCACAAGAAAAATATTGTTTATAGAATGGAAAAGCCAAAATTTAGTTCTTTAATTACCATAAATTGTGAAATAGAAATACCAAAAGAACATAAAATACAAACAACGGCTATGATAGATACAAGAAGCACAAAGAGTGTCATAAGAGAAGAATTAGTACCAGAAAAATATAGACAAAAATTAGCAAAACCAGTGAGAATAACACAGTTTGATGAAATACTAGTTTATTTAACACATTACATTAATAATGAGTCTATTAAAGTAGAAAACAACAATTTAATTTACTATTAACATTTATTTCACCAGTAGGAACATACCCATTCATTTTAGGTTTAAACTTTTTGAAAAGTTTACAAGGTTTTTTATTTATGAATCCTAGCATAACATTTTTCAAAAGAGGTATTACAATAACTAACCAAAGTAATATTGTAGAATCATACAAAAGCATAAGTATAGAAGAGTCCAGCAGCCAAGGTAGTCATTATTTAGAAAACTCAAAAGAAAATGATGAGCATAAGAATATAGAAGAATTTGATGAAGAAATATTTGAACATATAGTAATATTACAGTTAGATAGACCAAAGAGTTTAGAAGAATTATTACAATTAGCAAAACAAACTAGAATTATAGGAGAAGACTCACAGTTACATTGGAGTAAAAATAAAATATTAGCAAAATTAGATATAATTAGTCTAGATTTAATCATTAAGACAGCTGATATGCCTTGTAGTTTATTAGATAAACAAGAGTTTGATAGCTTTAATTTTAATTTCCATCAAAGCCAGCATCAGATTCATTCTCTTAAGCACAAACTTCAAGTTATTTCAAGAGACCATGAGTCATTGCTTAGTAAGTTTGCCAAAATGAACCACGAACTCCAAATCCTTAGAATGCAGCAAAAGGCAAGTGACACCCTGAAAAGAGAATTAAAAATAGGTTTAGAAGCTGATCAACATAAGAATAAAGAAAAAGAGGTTATTGAACCCATAAAGCAAGAGGCTAATGAGCCCATAGAGGAAATTAAGATTGAACTCTTAGAAGAAAACATTGAAATGGAGCAACATCAAAATTATGAGCAGCATCAGTATTTGAGTGATAAAGAAAAACAAGAAAAATATGAAAGTTTTCTTAAGAACATATCTTTAGACTTAATAATACATGAGATCTTGTTAAAAGAAATTTCAAAAGCAAAATTAAGACTAATGCCACCAGATATGCAAAATGAGATCTTGAGCAGAGCATCACAGTCCATGAAAGAATTACAATTACAGTTACAATGTGCTTTGTATCAGTTCATCTTTGATCCAAAACCAGGGATTGATATTATTACAAAAATGTATCCACCATGTCTTTGTGATAATATAGAGAATTGTATTTATAAACCAGAAGTTAGCATAGTTGTAGCCAAAATTAACATGAAAGAATTAAGCCATGGCATTTTAGTTAAAAGCATCAGAAGAAGCATAATGTAGTAGAAGTTACCCCAGCCTTACTATTAGAGTTTGGCTATCTTGATAAAATCTTTATTAACCATATTTCCCAATTAGGATCATTCCCTTAAAAGCTTACAAAAGTAGCAGAAGACTATCTAGGACAGTGGAAAGAAATTTGTATAAGTTTTATCAGTAGTCATCCAGATTGGTATGCACATATGCATAAAGAGAAAGCTAGGCATATAGCCGTGATTAATGAAGAGTCCTTTAGGATATCCCCTATCTCCTCACACAGGTGGACTCCTTCATACAAAAATATTCTAAAATTTAGGGGGATCCAAATGTTCACCTTAGATGAGTTTGAAGATTTTAGGCATGATATGTTGTTAGTAGCAGAAGAAGAAGAAATGCATATTTACAGTAAGACAAAACTCAGCCATTAGCCCTACTGGAAGCCTCAAATTTTCAAAGGAGAAACAGCAAAGATGTATTACAAGATAAAAGAAGATAGAGAAAGAGATGCGGAGCTAGTAGAAGACAATGAACAGTACTGGAACAATTTGACAGATGAAGAGCTACATAACATCGACAACATGATGGAAGCATGAAGAGTTAGCAGCAAATTAGCATAAGTTGAATAGCATCATGTAAAATAATGTATTTCCAAACAAAAATGTCAACATCATTGTGGACCGCTTTTAATGGCATAAGAGTAAATAAAGAAAAGGGCTTGACCCATTATGGACCTTTCATACATAAAATGTCCATTTGATTAAGAATGAATAGTGCTAGGCCCTTTTCATTAAAACTCCCTAAAATCTATTATAAAGATTCTTTTAGAATTAAGAAGGAGTTACGTCTTTTGGATTTCATGTTTCCATATTTTAAATTTGGATATGGATCATGCACTCACAAAGCTTGCAATTTCTTTTAGATTTTATGACTAATGGTTGAGATCGATTAATAATGTTGAGATATTGTTTCTTATATAAGCCTAATTTTGATACATATAGATTGGTTTATTTTGTCCAAACCAACTAATTTGTGTCTCAACAAATTTGTTTAAGAAATTTTAATGTTTTGGGCATACTAAAGGTTATTTATCTAATGAAATGAACCTTTAATTTATTTAAGAAATTTTAGTGTTTTGAGCATATTAAAGATTTTAAATTAGTTTTATTTAAATTATGAATAAATCTGAAATTTTGGTAGAGCTTGGGAAATACTAATGGAGTTTTGCATACCTTGCAACGTGTCCTATTTAATTACGATTTTGATAGATTTTCCTAACTCCAAACTTTGTGAAAATTTTCCCTGTTATATTATATGATGGATTGTAGACATAGAAAATTTGTCATCCTTTTTGTACAAGAAATGGATTTATGGTAAATCTTTAAGTGTGATACTATGTTGCTGGAATTTTGCAGCATAATCTGTTTGTGATATTATTTTGATATACCTACACAACTCCTAAATTCATAAAATTTAATTATGATATACATTGATATGTTTACTTTTGAATCTGTAAATTTTCATGAGAATTGGATGAAAAATGAGTTATTGGTGAATTATTTATTCTTGGAAATGTACTGCAGAATTTCTACCATTTCTGCAGCACATTCCATTTCGATTTATTTTTGGCCCATTTTTCAAATTTAAAAAAATTATGAAATTTTATTTAAGAATACATTTATATGTTTACATAATGTCTGGAAATTTTCATGCACATTAGAGTAAAAATGTATATTTGGTAAATTCTTTAGTTTCGGAGTATGTACAACAGAATTTCTGCCGTTTCTGCAGCACATTCCATTTCGAATTTGCTTTTATTACACTTTTAAAATCTTAAAAATTATGAAATTTTGGGAAATATCATCCTTGTATGTCTTTTTTATGTCTGAAAATTTTCATTCACGTTGGATTAAACATGAATATTTAGTGATTTTTTAATCTCAGGTTGGTACTGCAGAATTTCTGCAGCACATTTCTTTTTGAATTAATTTTTTACTCACTTGTAAAATTTTAAAAAATTATGAAATTTTTCTAAATAGTGGCCATATATGTCTAGTTCATATCTGAAAATATTCATGACAATCTAACTAGAGTTGAATTTTTGTTTTGAATTTGCAAACTAAGGTGGTACATATTGCTAAATTTTGGGACTTCAAACAATTGGTTGTTTTCTGAAACATTATTTTCACTTATTTGTGCACATCTAACGGAACTAATTCCTTGACATGTTTATTTGCTTGAATATGTCCTTATCTGGAAAAATTATCAATACTAATGACTTTTATTAAGTAACACTAATTAAATTTTTATTGATGATTTATTGGTTTATTTTGCTCAAACCAATGTTTTGTTTAATCATCAATTCTGATTATGATGATTATTGTCTTTTGAGACAAAATTGAAAAGTGGTATTAGTTTACTAATTGATCATTTTGGTCCCTATCGAATAACTGAATAACCATGTTTCCTCTTTCGAGAACTTTATTATTCAATGTCAATAACAACAGACTTATGTGTCTGGTTTAATCTTTTGAGAATCATTGAATATCCAACAAAATGGATTACTTAATACTGTTCTAAATGATTATTTTGAAAAATTCTAATTCTAATTTATATGGTGAGTACTTTTGTCCCAAAGGAATTTCAAGAAATCACTCACCAACTATAAATTAGTATTATAGCAAATCATAAAGTACTTTTAACATATTTTCATCTGACTAAAACTATTGAAACTATATGTATTTTGTGTATTTTATGCTTTGGCTAGCAATGCAGGCATTTTCTTTGCACGGTTTGTTTCTGCCCAAAGATGTAACAATCATGCAATTTGCAGTTGGTTCAATCCTCCACAAATGCAGTTGGTTCTATTTCTATCAAATGCTTGATGAACAAAATTTACAAATTGTTTATGTAATTTTTAGTCACAAGAACCACTCCTTATAGTTATCTGGCATAAAGATGAGGTCAGAAAAGTTATCTGATGTGTTTTAAGCTTACAATGACACACCCCGACCCAGGGGCAGAAGCGTGCTGGCCGTCACGTGCGAGTGACGTAGCCAAAAACGTCAGCGGAAGGTGATTATGTGTGAAATGCAGCATTGAATGTCAAGTGAATAATATACATATGATAAAAGTGATATCGAAAGAAAGTGTGATAGTGAAAGGTCACAGAGCCAATCCTAGGTGCAGTCGATTAAAACAAACGACATAATTACTAAAGAAATTCTACATCAGTGGTGGTCTGTCAGAACTGCCTCGGTGCCTCGATAGCCGTCCACGTCGCCGTTACCTAGAACCTGGAGGGGCGCAAAACAGAAAATGTGAGTGGGCAAAAACAATTGCTTTTCAAACCCATTTCATAAAATCCATAAATAACCCCTCTCCGTAAATCAATATAATTTTCCCAGAAAATAGTACGTCTATACTTATATACAAAAAAACCTCGTCTCAGAATCAAAATTCATTATCAAAACACAATGATAGGCCATGTCGATATACCAACTCAGAAAATCATCATCATCAGTTAGGTAATGTAAATCAGAAATACCCCTAGTGCAATGTCAGCAGGAGTCACCTCTAGTGACCTGTACGGCTGAACCTATAGCTCATCCATCATACTCAATCGCTATCAATCACTATCCTGCACACGAGTCGGAACCACCTATAGTGGTCTGTATGACAGGCTAGGTGTATAATATTACGCTCAGTGCTACGATCACGTGAAGGCTGTGCGACGAATCGCGGGTCACCTACGAGTCGGAACCACCTATAGTGGTTTGTACGACAGGCTAGGCACCTGCCTTGGATCCAAGGTGAGCGTACGGTGCGTGAGGTGAACGATCACGTGAAGGCTAGGCCCTACTCTGGCGGAGCACTAACACCCGAGGTGCAGGTGATGAGCTAATTCACTATCTATCATCATCTCAAGCACTATCATTACACTTACCTGACTTACCTGGCCGTCCTCGACGTCGGAGCATAGCATATGCAATCATAATCATATTTATAAAATATAATTGGTATACGACATGGCAATATAATTATAAAACCATTTCCGTTCATAAATCATGCAAATTGCGTTTCTGGGAAAAACGCCAGTAATATATATATATACTGAAAACAAAAGCCCACTCACTGGTATGTCGACGGGTCGTATCCCCCGAGCCTAGAATGAATGCGCTCGTCCTCTGGGTACGCCTCACCTATATGTGCAACAACTGCAAAACCGTCATTTACAACACGTAACCGAACTACGTAATTAACTTTTCATACGAAGGTCAATTTTGGTATTTGAATATACCAACGCGACCTACACGACGTCACGAGCGTCGTGATATTTTTAAAATAATTTTTTACTGTAGCACACGCCCCCACGCGCCAAGGAAAGCACGGACAGACGCGCCCCCACGCGCGTCACGTGCTGCGCACGCGCGGCTAACCCTAACGGCGCAGGAATATTCCGTTATCTTCTAACGGATTCCGTTAGAATTAACTAACGGCGTGAGGAATATTCCGTCAACTTTGACGGAATATTCCGTCACCCCCAACCTCCAGCTCCGGCGACCTTCGCCGGCGCCGGCGCCGGACTGGTTTTTCCGGCGACTTTTCCGGCGAAACTTCAAACTCCTATATCTCCTTCATTTTTCATCATTTTTCCACGATTTTTCTTCCTATATGCTCTAAATTTAGAGTAGAACACGTCTATAACCTTAGATACCTTGAAAAACGACGAGAAATTCGTCGGAGAATTTCTCCAAAACCGGCCAGTCACGAACCCGGTGATCCCGACGTCCAAACCTTGTCTAAAACGTCCTGAAATCAAAGTGCATGAACAGTACCTTAGAATCTAAGCTACGGGTTCGAGGTGATTCCGGGGTTCCCAGACCTAAAACTAACATATAAATGATCAGAACAAGCCACACATCATGTTTAACCTTACCTGAAGCTCGATCCGTGCGTGATGAAGGATTATGTGTGTCCGTACAATGAAACCGAGAGAGAGAGAGACTTCGAGAGAGTGTGAGAGAAAGAGAAACAGAAACCAGAAAATGATGCACGTGTGTGCATGACGTGTGTGTGGGTGTCTGTTATATAATATCTGAAGCCCATAACCAATTGGGCCTAATTGGTTAGGGCACCCAAGCCCAAAACTAAACCCGAAACCATACCCGTTCCCGCGGATTCGAGGGTAGAATCGACATTTCACGTTGAGGATATGGGAAATTTGGAACGGGATGTCACAACCTACCCTGCTTAATAAAATTTCATCCTCGAAATTTACTTAACATAAGTACACTAATGACCATAAAATAAACGCGGATACACATCTCTCATCCGCTCCTCTGTCTCCCAAGTAGCCTCCTCAACCGAATGGTTTCGCCACAACACTTTTACTAGTCGAACTGTCTTGTTCCTCAGAACCTTATCCTTCCAGTCTAGGATAGTCACCGGCTCATCCTCGTACGTCAAATCAGGACTAACCTCTAACTGCTGCGGAGGTAAAACATGAGACGGATCAGCAACATAATGACGTAGCATCGAAACGTGAAACACGTTATGAACTCTGGATAGCTCTGGAGGCAACTCAAGCCTGTACGCTACTTCACCAATCCGCTCGGTGATCTGATACGGTCCGATATACCTGGGACTCAACTTCCCCTTTTTTCCGAACCGAACAACCCCTTTCCACGGTGATAACTTCAAAAATACCCAATCACCAACTTCGTAAACCCGATCTGTGGTATGTCTATCGGCTAAGCTCTTCTGGCGATCCTGGGCCGCTTTCAAGTTAGACTTGATTACCTGGATATTCTGAGTCGTCTCGTCGACTATCTCTGGGCCTTCTAGTACTCTCTCGCCGACCTCCGACCAACATAGGGGCGTGCGACAAGCTCGACCGTACAGTGCTTCAAATGGTGACATTCCGATGCTCGAATGATAACTGTTATTGTACGCAAACTCCATCAGGTCCAAGCGCAGATGCCACGCATCACCAAACTGTAGTACGGAAGTCCGTAACATATCTTCAAGTGTCTGAATAGTCCTCTCGGACTGCCCGTCCGTCTGTGGATGATAAGCTGTGCTATACAGTAGCCTCGCACCGAGGGCTTCCTGGAATGCCGTCCAGAACTTAGATGTGAATCTCGGATCTCGATCTGAAATGATACTGACTGGCACGCCATGATACTTCACTATATTCGAGATGAACAGCTCAGCTAATCGTCGTAGAGAAAACTTCTCTCGAACTTGGATGAAGTGTGCAGATTTCGTAAGCCGATCAACTATTACCCAAACGCCATCATAACCATTCTGCGTACGGGGCAACTTGTAGACGAAATCCATAGTGATATTCTCCCATTTCCACTGAGGAACGGGAAGCGGTTGCATTCGTCCGAACGGTTTCTTTCTTTCGGCTTTAACCTGCTGACAAATAATACATCTGCTCACGTACTCAGCAATCTCCCTCTTCATACCAGGCCAATAGTAGAATGGTCGAATGGTATGATACATCTTGGTACTGCCCGGATGCATCGCATAAGCTGACACGTGTGCCTCATCGAGAATAGCCCCTTTTAGCTCTGCGTTATTTGGTACGTACATTCTGTTCTCTTGCATGAACATACCGTCCGTTTCTCGAATCCGTAGATCTGTCTTTTTACCTTCACCCCTCAATCGAACCAGCTCCTGAATCTCCTCGTCATCCAGCTGAGCCTCAAGAATACGGTCAATCAGAATCAGCCTAACCTGGAAGTGAGCGAGTAACGCTTTCCCTCGATTCTCTGCCTCCGCATAATCAATCTCCAATCCCACTCCGGTCGATCTCAACTCGACTAACAAAGGAACACGACTCGCATACATAGCATCCACTCTACCCTGTGACTTCCGGCTAAGTGCGTCAGCTACTACGTTTGCACGACCCGGATGGTACTCGATCGTGCAATCGTAATCACTCAGCAATTCCATCCACCTTCGCTGACAAAGGTTCAGGTCTCTCTGAGTGAACAAGTACTGGAGGCTCTTGTGGTCTGTAAAAATTCTACATCTCTCGCCGTAGAGGTAATGTCTCCAGATCTTCAACGCAAATACGATCGCCGCCAACTCAAGATCATGAGTAGGATAGTTCATCTCGTGCGATTTTAACTGCCTCGACGCATAAGCGATCACCCTACCGTGCTGCATCAGTACGCAACCCAAGCCGTTCAGCGATGCGTCACTGTAGATCTCGAAGTTACCACTATCGTCCGGAAGTGCTAACACCGGAGCATGAGTAAGACAATATTTTAACTGCTGAAAGCTCCGTTCGCATCCATCATCCCACTCAAATCGGACATCCTTCCTGGTTAACCTCGTGAGAGGTAAAGCGATCACTGAGAAATCCTGCACGAACCGCCGATAGTAGCCTGCTAATCCGAGGAAACTCCGTACCTCAGAAACAGTTCGTGGCTGTTCCCAATTCTCCACCGCTGCTATCTTCTGGGAATCCACCTGAATACCCTGATCTGAGATAACATGCCCCAAAAATGCCACCTGATCTAACCAGAATTGGCATTTGCTGAACTTGGCGTATAATCTATGCTCCCTCAGCTTATTCAGTACCAATGAAAGATGTCGCATGTGATCTGACTTCGATTTAGAGTACACCAGAATGTCGTCGATAAAGACAATGACGAACCGATCCAAATACTGCTTGAATACCCGGTTCATCAAATCCATAAAAGCAGCTGGGGCGTTAGTCAATCCGAATGGCATAACTAAGAACTCGTAATGACCATATCTGGTTCGAAACGCCGTCTTCGAAACATCTTCACTCTTAATCTTCAGCTGATAGTAGCCAGACCGTAGGTCGATCTTAGAGAATACACAAGCTCCTCGCAGCTGATCAAACAAATCATCGATACGTGGTAGTGGGTAGCGGTTTTTAATCGTTACTCGGTTCAGCTGTCGATATTCAATACACAGCCGTAAGGTACCGTCCTTCTTACGCACGAACAACACTGGAGCTCCCCAAGGTGAAGTACTCGGCTGAATAAAACCTTTATCTAACAGCTCCTGTAATTGAATTTTCAACTCTCGCAACTCCGCGGGAGCCATCCGATAGGGAGTCAAAGATATAGGGTCTATACCTGGCAATAAGTCGATAGAGAACTCCACGTCTCGATCCGGCGGCAAACCCGGCAAATCATCAGGAAACACATCAGGGAATCGCTTGACTACCTTCACATCCTCTAGACTGACAGGAGCACTATCATTCAATACCACGTGTGCCAGATACCCCTGACAACCCTTCTGCAACAATTTCTTAGCTCTCACGGCGGAAATAATGCCGTGCTTAACGTTACTACGCTCGCCAGTGAATGTGATCACAGGTAACCCCAGCCGATGAAATGTAACCTTCTTCTCGTAGCAATCTATATTGGCTCGATTATAATGTAGCCAATCCGTGCCCAAAATCACATCAAACTCAACAATATCCAGCGGGATAAGATTAGCGGGCATAATCACATCCTCAATCAATACGGGGCATCCTGGGTACATCCAACTGACCAGACATGTTTCTCCCCTAGGCATCGACACTTCAAGCTCAAATCCGAGGGGTGCAGACTCAGGTTGAGTCAATTGGGCAAATGAGTAAGAAATGACTGAATGAGTAGCGCCACAGTCTATCAATACCCTAGCGAAATGACCAAGTACATTTAACTTACCCATTATCAAATCAGGGTTATTCTGGGCATCATGCGCTGTAAGATTATGAATACGGCCCTGAGGCTGTTGTCGCCCCCCGCGACCTCTACTCGTCTGACCAGCTCGTCCTGGCATGCCACGACTCGGCCCAACAGGATTAGGCTGTCTAGATGATCCTGCGCTGCTCGCTGTAGCCTCACTCTGCTGTGGCTGAACTCCCGGATACCACTGCGATCCGTCGGCATGATAAGAAGGATACGGGGTATACCCTCCAGAATACGGAGTATAGCCACTCTGATAACCGCCTGAATAGTACGGATCCAGAGGATAGGGATAGGGTGCAGCAGAATAAGGGACAACATCGCCCTGATAATGATAGGTACTGCCACGACTCAGCTGACCATATCCACCAGGAGGTGGGATCTGCTGAATAAGAACTGAAGGTGGTAGTGCAGGTGGTGGAGGTCTCGGCTGATTCTGAGGACAATTCGCAGCTCGATGACCCATCTGTCCACACGTGAAGCATCCACGAACGCCCTGCCTACACTCGCCAAAATGTCGACTGTTACACCTCCGACAAAATGGTACGGAAGAACCACCAGCATCTCGCTGCCTCTGAGAACGCTGACCCCCAGTGAATCTACCTCCTCTCCTCTGGCCTGGGGAATTTACACCCCCACTCGAAGAACTCGAGCTAACACCACTTCTTTTGAAACTCTGGGTCTTCCGAGGCCCCTGTGATGCCACTCCTTTACCTTTGTCGTCTCGCCTCGGTTCCTCATTCCCTTCTTCTTTGTCACTATCACTCGGCATATTCTCTGAATCTTCTATCTGCACCAAAACTGCGTAGAAGTCATGATAAGTCTCACAGTGCCTCGTAGTAGCCATCGTGCGCCATTTCTTTCGAGTGCCCAGCTTGAATTTCCGAAGCATCTCAGCCTGATTCTTAGCAATCTCAGGGTGGTAACGAGAAAGATCAGTGAACTTTCGGTAGTACTCGTTTGCTGACATCTTTTTCTGCTTTAGGCTCGTGAATTCTTGTTTCTTACGATCAAGGTACGCGTCTGGGATAAATCGCTGGTAAAACAACTGTTTGAACACCTCCCAGTCCTTGGCCTATTCTGGTGGCATCCTATCAGCCAACTGTTCCCACCAGGACGCAGGTTCCTTTCCCATGAACCAAGTAGCAGTCTCAACCCAAGTCCCTGCAGCAAGATTACCCTGACTGTGCATCACCTTAAAAGTCCGCTCTATCTGCAGAAACCAGCGCTCGGCACCTTCGTGCCCCTCGTCACCCTCAAATCTCGGTAACCTTAAATTATGCGCACTCTCAAGAGGAGTCCTATGGGAAGGACGAAGGGTAGACTGGATAGCCTGAGCAACAGCATCTCCTAACTGAGAAAAGTCAGGAAAGTTAGGATCCACAGGTGAACGTGGTTCTCGGCGAGGCGGCATCGTTCTGACAGAAAACACCAGAATAATTAGAATGTTCACAAGCTATAGAGGACTGCCAAAACCTAGGCTCTGATACCAAACTGACACACCCAGACCCAGGGGCCGAAGCGTGCTGGCCGTCACGTGCGAGTGACGTAGCCAAAAACGTCAGCGGAAGGTGATTATGTGTGAAATGCAGCATTGAATGTCAAGTGAATAATATACATATGATAAAAGTGATATCGAAAGAAAGTGTGATAGTGAAAGGTCACAGAGCCAATCCTAGGTGCAGTCGATTAAAACAAACGACATAATTACTAAAGAAATTCTACATCAGTGGTGGTCTGTCAGAACTGCCTCGGTGCCTCGATAGCTGTCCACGTCGCCGTTACCTAGAACCTGGAGGGGCGCAAAACAGAAAATGTGAGTGGGCAAAAACAATTGCTTTTCAAACCCATTTCATAAAACCCATAAATAACCCCTCTCCGTAAATCAATATAATTTTCTCAGAAAATAGTACGTATATATTTATATACAAAAAAACCTCGTCTCAGAATCAAAATTCATTATCAAAACACAATGATAGGCCATGTCGATATACCAACTCAGAAAATCATCATCATCAGTTAGGTAATGTAAATCAGAAATACCCCTAGTGCAATGTCAGCCGGAGTCACCTCTAGTGACCTGTACGGCTGAACCTATAGCTCATCCATCATACTCAATCGCTATCAATCACTATCCTGCACACGAGTCGGAACCACCTATAGTGGTCTGTACGACAGGCTAGGTGTATAATATTACGCTCAGTGCTACGATCACGTGAAGGCTGTGCGACGAATCGCGGGTCACCTACGAGTCGGAACCACCTATAGTGGTCTGTACGACAAGCTAGGCACCTGCCTTGGATCCAAGGTGAGCGTACGGTGCGTGAGGTGAACGATCACGTGAAGGCTAGGCCCTACTCTGGTGGAGCACTAACACCCGAGGTGCAGGTGATGAGCTAATTCACTATCTATCATCATCTCAAGCACTATCATTACACTTACCTGACTTACCTGGCCGTCCTCGACGTCGGAGCATAGCATATGCAATCATAATCATATTTATAAAATATAATTGGTATACGACATGGCAATATAATTATAAAACCATTTCCGTTCATAAATCATGCAAATTGCGTTTCTGGGAAAAACGCCAGTAAACGCCAGTAATATATATATATACTGAAAACAAAAGCCCGCTCACTGGTATGTCGACGGGTCGTATCCCCCGAGCCTAGAATGAATGCGCTCGTCCTCTGGGTACGCCTCACCTATATGTGAAACAACTGCAAAACCGTCATTTACAGCACGTAACCGAACTACGTAATTAACTTTTCATACGAAGGTCAATTTTGGTATTTGAATATACCAACGCGACCTACACGACGTCACGAGCGTCGTGATATTTTTAAAATAATTTTTTACTGTAGCACGCGCCCCCACGCGCCAAGGAAAGCACGGACAGACGCAACCCCACGCGCGTCACGTGCTGCGCACGCGCGGCTAACCCTAACGGCGCAGGAATATTCCGTTATCTTCTAACGGATTCCGTTAGAATTAACTAACGGCGTGAGGAATATTCCGTCACCCCCAACCTCCAGCTCCGGCGACCTTCGCCGGCGCCGGCGCCGGACTGGTTTTTCTGGCGACTTTTCCGGCGAAACTTCAAACTCCTATATCTCCTTCATTTTTCATCCTTTTTCCACGATTTTTCTTCCTATATGCTCTAAATTTAGAGTAGAACACGTCTATAACCTTAGATACCTTGAAAAACGACGAGAAATTCGTCGGAGAATTTCTCCAAAACCGGCCAGTCATGAACCCGGCGATCCCGACGTCCAAACCTTGTCACCGAGGTACTCCGAGCTTCGTGGGACAATTCTAAGATGATTGGTGATCTTGGTTTTGTCTAAAACGTCCTGAAATCAAAGTGCATGAACAGTACCTTAGAATCTAAGCTACGGGTTCGAGGCGATTCCGGGGTTCCCAGACCTAAAACTAACATATAAATGATCAGAACAAGCCACACATCATGTTTAACCTTACCTGAAGCTCGATCCGTGCGTGATGAAGGATTATGTGTGTCCGTACAATGAAACCGAGAGAGAGAGAGACTTCGAGAGAGTGCGAGAGAAAGAGAAACAGAAACCAGAAAATGATGCACGTGTGTGCATGACGTGTGTGTGGGTGTCTGTTATATAATATCTGAAGCCCATAACCAATTGGGCCTAATTGGTTAGGGCACCCAAGCCCAAAACTAAACCCGAAACCATACCCGTTCCCGCGGATTCGAGGGTAGAATCGACATTTCACGTTGAGGATATGGGAAATTTGGAACGGGATGTCACATACAACTTCTACAAATGTAGATCCCAACCAACGCTTTACTAGTGGGAGTATTTAAAAAGGTATTTGTTCTATTGTGTAGGCGTTTATAAAATTTTACTCATTTAATCGGTGGGAGTAAAAGTTTACCTTTTGTTTTTTTTTTAAATTGAAGTATTTAACTATTTGGTCAGTGGGAGTAAAAGCTTGCCTTTTTTGTTTTGAAATATTAAAGTGTGAGTGGTTGATGCTTAGTAATTTTGTTTAAACTTTTGTTCATAAGTTTTAATGAGAACTCCTAATTTTGTTATTATATCAGATTGTTTAAATTGACAGAAATTCGTGCAGGGAACTCATGCTAGAGTTCATTTTGTTTAGTGAAACTGATATTCGGTTCATCAGTTTCAGACATCATTGCATAGTCTGAAGCTGTATGCTTAGATTGAATGTGCATGTGATTATAGAGCACAAATGCAGAAAGATATGCATTTGAATTTCTATAGTTCTACATTCAGTTTGAGTAATAGTTGTCTTTTGAGGGAAAAATGTTGTATCTTTAATTCAATGATCACTGTGATTCTTGTTGCAATCAAATTGTTGGTATTGACACTCAAAGTGGGAGAATGTAAGACTCATATTGAGTTGTCAATTATTATGAATTGAATTACTTGAAAGGCAAATAACTTGATCTTCAAGATATTTAACTTTCAACGTGATTCAATATTGGTTAGCAAGAATCATGGAACCAAGATATACTTAGTTGACTAATTGAAACCTTAATTAAAGTAAGACATATTGTGTAAGATCCCACATCGCCCAGGGATGAGGATCCTGTAAGCCTTATATGTACATTCTCACCTCCAATTAGTACGAGACCTTTTGGGAGCTCACTTGGCTTCGGGTTCCATGGGAACTTCAAAATTAAGCAAGTTCGCGCGAGAGGAATCCCAAGATGGGTGACCCACTAGGAAGTTCTCATGTGAGTTCCCAAGAACAAAACCGTGAGAGTGTGGTGGGGGCCCAAAGTGGACAATATCGTGCTATGGCGGAGTCGAGCCCGGGCCGGGATGTGACATATTGTACATGCCTGGGTGGGACAACATTAAGATTAAGAGGAACTTGATATAAGTTCGAATTTTTTAACCACTATTAAGAATAGTCCAGTTTCTTAAAATAAGTCCAATCCCTTAAATTTAGGATTATTTTATTGTCAATAAGTATTATTTATTGATAAAATTTATTATAAAAATTAATTTATTTTTAATTATCTCTTTAATTATTATTGTTATTTTGTTATTTTTTGTTCTTCTATTCCAAACCCCATTTATATTGTTTTTTAATCAACGTATACTATAGGTTAATTGTATTTATCTACCTATACGAAAGATTCATAATTAACATGTATCACCCCTTAATATATCTTACTTGTACGCATGTTTTATATTAATTTGTAGTTAGGTTTCATATCTCGCTTATAGGTAGAATATACATTTAATTGTCTATCTACACGTCATAGGTATTGTTCATAGTCTACGAACCTATAACATAGATTTTTTTAAGGAAAACTAATGAAAAGGGCTTGAAAACTTTGAGTTTTAATGATAAGGACAAAATAAAGGGTAAAATGAATAGTGCCATGATTGACTTTTTAGTGTAAAAATGTGGTTTTTCGTTAAAGTGAACAGTACCGGGAGCTTTTCGTTAAAGTTCCCATTTTTTTAAGATACCTTTATCACAAAAGTTAATGAATTTAAATTTTTAATGTAAAAAACAAAATTGAATAATTGATACAAAAATGTGTAATTAGATAATTGAACTCAATCCTAAAAACAACCTATACTATTAGACCTAGATCTAAAAGCCCTTAAGATTAAATGGTGATTTGATATATTCCTCCAATTTACTATAATAGGCGGAATTGGTGAGGAACATTAATCACTATATTAAGGGTATCCCTGTTTTCACAAAACACACATTTCATTCAGAGCAAACCCTATAATTGTTGGGACACTTTCCCTTGTTGAAAGTAGAAGACTCATTTATCATCCACAAAAGTCATGTCTTCCGTATTCCAAATATAAATAAATTAAAATTGATTTATTGTAATTTTGATTTATCAAATCTGTGATATTAATGTCTTGTTGTTGTTTTTATAATTTCATAAATATCTTACACTTGTAAATTAGGTGAACATAAATATTAGAATCAAGCCCATACTTCAACACATGAGCATGCAACTCTTTGCATTTTCGATCATCAAGTAAAACCAATGTCTAAAATATCGATAATATCCTGATATTTCCATCGAAATTTTCGTGTTTTTGGATTACCGATATTTCCGATGTCATCGATATTTCCATCGAAATTTCCATGTTTTTTAAATTTCTATATTTAAAAAAACACCAAAGGGATTCGAACTCCTCCCATTTTACTCCTTCAACACCTTGACCACCATATCACTTATGTTTTTGTGAATATATGCTAGAATATTTATATATATGGTTTTGTTTTGAATTCATTTTGCAAGAAACAAATTTACACATGACAATGAATATTTGACAATTTCTTTTCAACTATCTACTTTTGAACTACTCATCACGTTCACTCACCTAACTAATTAGTTGTAGTCATATTTCTATATATATGGACAACGTCAACCAATCTCGGATCTATATGGGTGGAAAGAATCCGAGACTCAATCTTCAAATGATTTTGCTTATGGACAACGTCAACCAATCTCGGATCCATATGGGTAGCATGTTAACAATTACATGCAAAACTATTTTGGAGATTTATCATTTGATGACTACTCTTCACAATACACTTACTCTACACATAGAGATGATGAAGATAGTGAAAATTTTGAACCTCATAGGAACTCTATGTGGTACTAAGTCACTAATCTATCTTACCATGCAATGTATAAAGTGTAAAATATTGTACTAATTCATTATATATAAATGATTATGGTGTGTTTAAACTTCTTTCATTAATTACTACATATTTTCTACACTCACAATGTTTACCAGCTCGCTATATAATCAACTTAAATTAGTTAAATCCATCATGCAATGCATTTCCTTCCAATTTTTTGTGATAAACTAATAGATAATTGACTAAATAAACATCCTGCAAAGTTTCAATAAAAATTTCTAAGTTTTTCTTACAATTTCCGTGGTTTTTATTTAATTTTTATCGATATCGATAATATTATGATATTTCCATAGAAATTTTCGTGTTTTTAGACTACCGATATTTCCGATATCATCGATATAAACCACCATCCCACTATTGCACGAGTTCAGGGTTTCCTTGTTCACTTTACTACCGTTACCCTCCTCGTGTTTTTTTGGGTCTAAAATCTAATACTTCCTTATATTATAATATATTCTTGCATCGGCTTTCACATTTGCACAAAGCAGCAGAGGGCTAAAAAGCAGGGGCTGGAACACGAGAGAAATAAAAAGGAGGGATGAAACTACGGCTGGAAAAAAATCCCAAATCGAGTTGAAAATTTTCTGAAACCAAACTAAACAAATCTCAAAACGAAATTCCCGAAAATTTCGGTGTCCAATACCGATCGATCCCGAAATTTCGGTATTGGAATCGGTCTCAAGTTTTTGAGATTTCGGTGTTCCCAAACCGAACCAAAAAAAAAAAATATATATATATATATATATATATATATTGTTTAATTTTTAAATATATAGGAGCACATCTTTAAGGGAAACATCATCTACCTACAATAGTGAAAATTGAAATACTAAAGGAGCACTGGAAATCGATTATGGAACATATACAGAAAGGAGCCCTAAGATAGATAGTGGAACATATGCAGAATTTTTTAATCACGGGAGATTGATAGATGGATACATAGATGCAGAATAAACACGAGAGATTGATAAATGGATACATGATGTTTACTCAAGCATATATTAACGTTACAATTTGCTTGAGAAAACTTTAAATCTATCTATATTATTTATATTATATATGAACAGAAGTTTACTCAAGCATATATTAACGTTTTGGACATAATTTTAGGGACTGACATGATTATAGATAGATGTATTAGTTTACTCAAGTACATATTAACGTTTCAGATTGGCAAATTGCTTTTGAATAGGCAGAAACAAATAGGCAGATACTAACTGAGCCTTGCCATTTGATTGGCAGATTTGTGTGCACAGATTAGTAGAAACAAATTGGTAGATTGGGCCTGCTTATATGTCAATTTTTCAATATAAAAGGTTGAATTTTAGCCCAAAAGCATAATATGTCAAATTTTAGTTCAAAAGCCCAAAACCATTTCGAGATTCCCGATTTTCCCAAAAATTGGGATTCTCGAAAATTTGGTTTGAGATCGGTATTGAAATTGAGATTCCCGAAATTTTCGGTTTGGGAATCAGGACAAGGGTTTCGGTATGGGATCCCATACCGAACCACCCCTAGATGAAACAATCTTAGGGAAAAGAATGAAGCAGAGCACGTGAAAGAGAGAAAAAAAGGTACAGGTGACAAAGAGACAAAGAGAGATAAGATCATCTTCAAAAGAGATGTCAAATTTTAAATATAAAATTTAAATTTGAATAATTATGTGACACATTGATCTTTTTATAAATTTTGCTCTCTAACCGATATGTTAAATTTAAATTATTATTTATTACATTATTTATTATTTATAGTTGTAATTAGTATTTTAAAACAAAAGATGACACACCCCGTCCCGAAGGAGGGCATGCTGGCCATCACGTGGGAGTGACGTAACCATTTACACAGTACGGAAGCTTTAAATATATCACTTCTAAGATGAAACACCCGAAGGTGAGACCTAATTTTGTCCATTCTGTCAGAACCCCGCTGAATCTCCTCGTAGTCACCACACCTCTGAAATCTTGAACCTGGAGGGGCGCAAAACCAAGTTGAGTGGGTCAGTAAAACAAATCTTTTCCAAATCCAAACCATTTCTCAAAACTTTGTAACCCCTCTCCGTAAAACTTGTATACTTTCCCAGAAATGTAAAATATCAAGATATATACATATATATTCTCAAAACTTCAAATCACCATCTCAACATTATTTTCAATACGATATGCCATGCCATGTCTAAATTCAACATTATAGTATGAATGCATTAACATAAATCAGGTGGAAGGAATTAATCAGCCGAAGACCCTCTAATGGCCCTGTACGGCTGAATCTAGAGCTCAAAATCTCATCTCAAAATCTCATCTTGCCGGAGTCACCAACTGTGACCTGTACGGCCTTCTGCACATAAGTCGAAACCACCTAATGTAGTCTGTACGACTTAATGGTTAATATTACGCTCTAGTGCTTTTCTCATCAATCATCTGTGCACATAATCTAAGGTCACCCACCAGTCGGAACCTCTCTAAAGGTCTGTACGACTGGCCTGTCGGAACCACCTCTTGTGGTCTGTACGACTAGCATCTACTTGGATCCAAGGCGAGCGTGCGATGCGGTGAATAATATAAGCATTAATACCATGGTGCAGGTTATGAGCTCAACATATCTCAATATCATCATAACAGTAATATATACTCACCTGATACTTACCTGTGCGTCCACCGCACCAATTCATACATATGCATCATATATCAATTAAAAAATTTCATATCATTTCATGCATGGCAATTCGATTCACATTTCTATATACTTTTCACATACTTCTATGCATGGCATTTGAAAACATACTTTTCATATACTTCTATGCATGGCATTTCAATTCCCGTTTTTCACATCACTTATACACATTTCATTTTAAGCATATTTTCATTTAAATTCAATTTCTGGGAAAACGTCAAATATATATATATACGGAAAATAAAACTGCCCACTCATAGAATACATCGACGTCTCCTAGGTCTCTGAGCCTCCCTTAGTCATGCCCAACGTCCGTGTAATCCTCGCCTATACGAGAAGTAACCAAATTAACGTTATTTAACGCAGAACCCAACTCTTAGCTAATAACTCCTCATATATTGCTCCAATTGGGTATATGAATATACCACTGTGACCTACACAACCTCAGGATCATCCCCATATTTTTAAAATAATTTTTGGACCCTTCACGCGCCCCCACGCGCCTGACATGGCACGGACCTACGCGCCCCCACGCGCGGCCACGTGCCATGCATGCTGACGACACAGTAACGGCAGTTAGGGAATATTCTGTTAAATCCCCGAATATTCCGTTAAAAGTTAACCATTTTCCGTTACTGCCGTTAGGAATATTCCGTTAAAATTAACGGAATATTCCTCCTTCTTCTCCGATTCACCCTCGCCGGACTCCGGTCACCGGAAAACTGGGTAATTTTTAAACTCACTATTCTCCTTCGTTTTCATTGATGTGAGAATTTCTTGACACACAAATTAAACCCTATTGATGACAATTGTAGTAATGATGCAAGTAGGGATCGTTCTAACCGGGGATTAACTAGGGATGCTAACCAATGTTAAATTAAATTAAAAATGTAAAAACAAAGTTTAAAACACTAAACTAAAATCAAAATACTTAACTAGAATAACTCAAAATAAAACTAACAAATAATCTAAAACAAATCAAAAGACTCAAAAAAACTCAAGACTTAAGAAAACACAAACTAAAATGATTTCTAATAAATCTAACACTTCCAAATAAATGGGGGATTGATTTTTGACAAAATTTAATTTAAAACAGAAACTTATAAATAAACTTCAAAGAAAATAGTATTTTATGAAATAGAATGATGAGAAACTAGTTAGGGGGTTCCTTATCCACACATGAACATATGCATATAATTTGATTCCCAGTTATGAATTCAACAAACGAATGAATGACAATGCTCCAAATTAATTAGGTCCGCTTAAATTAACTTTCAGATTTTCCTAAAGTCATTAGATTGGATGATTGCATACGACAACCCAAAACATTCCCCACAAGTTCCCTACATGAATTGCATAATAGAGATACAAGCAAAGATCATTAAGTTTTATGAAAACCATAAGCATTGACGAGGCACTTGTTACTATGAATTGCATGAAACTTATGCCAAGGATTTACTTAACACAATCGTGACTAGCGATCTTTACTACTCATGAATATAAGTTCATAACGATTAGGTGAAATTCCCTTATATCCTAGCATCAAGTTTAGGCATGCAAATTAAGTGTCGACCCTTAACCCACATACATAAACAAGTTCTTAATCAAAACAGAAAAGTAAACCACATCCAACATTCATAAATTCATAACTGGGGTAAATCAAATTATAATAAACATATATCCATGGTTTCAAATTCACCTCTAACTAAAAAGAAATTAGTTCCACATGTTTAACATAATTGAACAACAATTTAAATTAAACATTAACAAAAACAAAAGAAAGAAAACACCTAAACATTCCAACGATCCTTGTTGGATAGCAAGCACGTCCTAGAGCTTTCCTCTTCTTCTTTGCCGTGCCTCAGGGTGGAGTGATGTTTGAAGGGTTGGTTTTATGGAGGAATGGATGGGGGAAGTTTAGATATGTAGGGAGAGGCAAGGAAAGGCTTGTAGAATGGTTTATTCTTGGATGATTTGAATGAGGTTGCTACCATGGTATTTATAGGGATGGAGATGGACTTGTTTAATGAAATTTTCTGGTGGGAACACAAGGAATGCCACGGCAAGAGTGGGATTTTATTGGTGGTGGTAGGTTTTGAATCATCCACACACTTTCCTAATGGGTTAGGCATTGAACAACCACTCACATGTCATGGTGACTTAGGCATTGCATCATCATTCAAATGTCATGGTGAGTTAGGCATTGCATCATCACTCAAATGGGCTTGTTTAAGCCAAAAATCTGGTGGGAAACAACAAGGAAAGCCCACGGCATTGAATTGTTTTGGTGGGTTAGGCATGGTTTTGAGTGGAGTTTTGGTCAATCCTTCTAGAAACCTATCCCTTCTTGCAACTTGTATTTGTTTCACCATATTTTTAGCATGTTCCTAGCTTCTTTTGACTTCAAATTCGTCCATCCATCTTGCATGGATCATAAGCAATCCATCTTGGGCCCAAAAACACTCCAAACTACTCCAAATTGGCCCAAAATGCACCCTTAGCCCATATAACCTACAAACACACGAAATTAGCTTTAAACACTATTATAAATACTAAATAATTACTAAAATGCAAGAAAACAAGCAAGCTAAGTCGCATAAATATGCTCCTATCATTCATCCATTTTTCTCGTATTTTACACCAAAATGAAGCCCTAATCATCTCCTATCACGTTAGGCTAGTTTTAGGGTCTAAAAACCACAAAATCTCACCTGAGGAATTTGAAGAAAACCGGCCACACTTGTAGTTCGTGATCCCGACGTCCAATTCATGCCAACGAAGCACTCCAAGCTTCCTTAGGACTTCCTAAAGCTCACTGTGAGCTTAGTTTGGCCTAAAACACAACCATTTCAAAGCTCATGAACAGTACCATTTCACGGGACCTTTAGAAACTAGGGTTTTTGAAATGAAACTTACCTGAAAATGGTATCTACGTGATCGTGGAGGTTCCAGGAGTTTGATGGTGGTCTTAACTCCGTCGTTGGTAGAGGTTTAGGGTGGTTTTGTGGCTTGTCCGTGTGGATTCGAAGGAGAGAGAGAGAACTGAGAAACTGCGAGGGAGGAGAGAGAGAGAGAGACAGTGTTACGGGAAATAGGGAGGGATTTAGGGTGTGAGGTCCACATGTGATCCCACCCAAATCCTTAATACCAAATTCTAACAAGGAAGTCTAAACCTAAGTCAAATTTGAAGTTCCTAAAACTAATTAATATTTCAAATTAACAATAGCTTAGGAACTTTAGGTAAAACCAATGCCAAATTTACGCACCTTAATTCCGTTTAAGGGCATTTTCGTAATTTCACGTCCTCGGAATTAAAAATTCCGAGACGGGCTGTGACAATCTCCCCTCCTTATAGAATTTCGTCCCCAAAATTCCAGCAACCAACCAATTCATCTATACTCATACAATAGCCTCGGGTAAATCTCTCTCATCCGATCTTTCATCTTCCAAGTAGCTTCTTCCACTGAATGGTTCCTTCACCAAAACCTTTACCAATTACACTGTCTTAATTCTTAAGACTTTCTTTTTCCAATCCAAAGTCGTCATTAGCTCCTCATCAATCAGATCCAGTTTTAATTCTCAATAGTTGCACCAGAATCCCATGTGACGAATCTGCCACCTAATAACAACGCATCGAACACAAAATACATTAAGCACCTTAGCCAATTCTGAAGACATCACAACTTGTATACAACTTCATCGATTTCTTTAATGATCAAAAACAGTCTGATGTTTAAGACTTATCTTGTCTTCCTTTCTAAATCTTACTATTCCTTTTTGTGGTGAAATTCCCAAAAATATCGAATCATGAAACACATCCTGCACTTACGACAACTCTGGAAGCAATTCAAATCTGTAATCAACTTCACCAACTTTTCGATGATCACATAAAATCCGATACACTTAAGATTCAACTTGCCTTCCTTTCCAGACCGACTCACACTTTTCTAAGATGATAACTTCAAAAATATAAAATCATCTACGTTAAACACTTGATTAGTGGCATATCCCTCTGTTAATCTCTTTTGCCATTCCTGGTTACTTTCAGGTTAACCCAATCACCTGAATACTTTGAGAAGACTCATCCATAGTCTCAGGGCCTACTAAAACTCTTTCGTAATCGAATCTTTCTCTAACCAGAAGTATTCCATCCACAAATCAGCAAAAATCAACTCACACATGACACGTTTCATGGTACTTATGGCGTTACTTCGGAAACTGCGCAACCAACATACTTAAGAAACTCAGCAGTTCCGTAACCCAATCCTCTTTTGCATAAAACAATTAAGTATTGTTGCACTGTCTGGAAAAGGTTGTTGCTCAACACTGAAACAAATGTACTAACTTGGTACGTTGACCAACCATCACTTCAAATTCGATCATAACCATCTCGTGTACAAGGAATCTTGTACTCATAATCCAAAGTAATATTTTTCCATTTCAGCTGCGAAACAGGAAATAGTTGTCTCAATCCAAAGGTTTATTTCTTTATGTCTTAATTTGCTGACCAATAAAAATGTCGAATGGTATAATAAATCTTATTACTTTTGGAATATTGCATAAACTGAACAGTGAACTTCGTTCAAAATTGCTTACTTTAAACTCACAGCATTAGACACATACATTTTGTTTACTTGTATTCACATGCCATCCGATTCACGAACCTTATACTCATTCTTTTTCCCTTCTTTCCTTGCCTTGGGTAATTCTTAAATTTCTTTGTCAAACATTCAAGTTTCGAGTACGACCTTACCACAAATGCCTAACTTGAAATTTAGCAAGTACAGCTTTCTTCTCGATCTTCCATTCTTAATTTTACTCCAGTTGATTTCCAATCCACAAGAAGATAATCATGGTAAGCGTGCCAAACGTTAATCTTACTGGAGCCTTTCTATCAAGTGCATCAGCTATAACAATTCCACGATCCCCCTGGTCATACAATCATGATCACTAAGTAACTCAACCCACCTTCGCTGCCTCAGATCAAAATCCCTCTGAGTAATGGATATTGGAGACTCTTTTGATTCATAAAATCTTGCATTCTTACCAATTATAATGTCTCCATAACTTCACGGCAAGGTTGGTAATCGAAATTTCCAAATCTCAAGTAGGGTAATTCATCTCGTGAGATTTAACTGGCGTGAAGCGCAAGCAATTACCCTACCATGCTGCATTAAAACGCAACCCAAGCCATTCAACGACGCTTCACTGTAAATCTCTAATTTACCATCATCGTCAGGAAGTGTCAAAACAGGAGCATGAGTGAGACAATACTTCAACTGTTGGAAACTCTGCTCACAATCTTCATCCCACTCGAATTTGACATCCTTCCTGGTCAACTTCGTCAATGGTAGCGCCAAAATCGAAAAGTCTTTAACGAACCACTGGTAGTAACCTGTCAAACCAAGGAAACTCCTAACCTCGGTGACGGTTCGTGGCTGTTCCCAATTCTCTACAGCCGCAATCTTCTGAGGGTCAACCTGAATACCCTGAGCTGAAACGATATGACCCAAAATGCTACTTCGTCCAACCAAGACTGGCACTTGCTGAACTTGGCATACCATCGATGCCCTCTTAATTTCTTCAACACCAACGAAAAATGTCGAACATGATCTTCTTTTGACTTAGAATACACCAGAATGTCATCAATGATGACAATGACGAATCTGTCCAAATACTACTGAAATACCTTATTCATCAACCCCACAAAAGCTATTGGTGTATTCGTCAATCCAAATAGTATCACAAGAACTCATAGTGATCATAACAAGTCCTAAAAGCGGTTTTAGTAATGTTGCCACTCTAGATCTTCAACTGATAATATCCTGACCTCAAGTCAATCTTGGAATACACACAGGCACCTCTAGGCCGATCAATCGTTCATCAATATATGGCAACGAATAACAGTGCTTAATCGTTGCCCGATTCGACTTCTTATAATCAATGCATAACCTTCTAATCCCGTCTCCTTCCTTACAACAAAACTGATTTTCCAAGACGATGCACTAGGTTAAATGAAACCCTTATCAACCAATTCTTACAACTGAGTCATCAATCCTCTTAATTCAGCCAGAGTTATAAGATAAGGAGTTAAGGAACTAGGATTAGTACTTGGTAACAATCAGGGATGAACTCCATGTCGCGATCTGGCGGCAATCCAAGCAGATCATTAGTAAAAATGTCAGAAAAATCTGATCACCTTAACATTCTCCACGCTAACAGGAGCCTCATCATTCAAAACCACGTGAGTCAAGTACACTTAACAACCTTTCTTTAACAACTTTTTGGTTCTCACTACTGAAATGATTCCATGCCTCACTCTACTATACCTACCAATCCAAGTAAACTCTGGTAATCCAAGACGATGGAAAGTAACTAATTCCGTAATAATCGATATTGGTACGATCATAATGCGACCAATCCGAGTCTAGAATAACATTGAAGTCTACTATATCTAACGGAATAAGATTCTCTGACATAACTATATCTTCTACCAGCACTGGGCACCATGAAAAACACCATACTCTCATATAATGACTTACCTGTTTACTTGCTTAACGAATCCAACGAATAAGTTATTAATATTACGGTCTGCAGCCCGCAATACTGATAAATCATCGTTGTCTCGATAAGTAAGCAATAACTCTCGAGGATGTAATATTACTATTTTGTCACTCATTGGGAAATACATACACTCGTCTCAACCGCGTTTATTTACTACTTTCTAGGCAATATCATCCATAATAAGAAATATATCAGCCGGAGTCAACTAGAATGACCTGTACGGCTGATTCTCTGGCTCAACCATCTATGCTAGCATATTAGTCGGAGTCACTTATAGTGACATGTACGACTTACACATCAATTTCTCATGTATCAGCCGGATCCACCTCTTGTGGCCTGTACGGCTGAACATTTAACTCATCAAATATCTCTGTACCCACGATCAATCCGACCAAACTACTAAGTCCATAAACCTGCTGAATCGACACTGTGGTGTCATGGAAAACTGTTGGGTACAATTGATTCTAGGGACAATTCATAATTCTATGTCCCATTTGTCCACATCAATACATTCACTGATTCCCACACTTTCTAAAGTGTCTAATATTGTACCTGCTGCACAAGGTACCTTTCCCTTACTCGAGACACCTTGTCTCAAAAATCTGGGATTACCAATAAATCCATCACTTCGCCTCTGACCAGTGGCATTAAAACCTCAGCTGAAAGAATTAGCTCTAGCTTCACTTCTTTCGAAGCTCTGAATCTTTCTATATCCTTGATATGACGAATCAATAATTTCATCGTCTTCTTTTGATTCCCATTCTTTCCTTATTCTTCTTTACTCTCGCTGATCATGTTCTCAGAGTCCTCAAGGCTTAACAACATCTCGTATACTCCTGGAAAGAAGTACAATGGATAGTGGTCACCAAAAATACCACTTCCTTTTGCCACCCAGCCTAAAACAACATAACACCTCAACCAATTTAGCAGCAATATCTGAAGGGAATGAGGCTAGTCTGAAAAACTTTCTAATATACTTAATTACCGTCAACTTTCCTTGTCTCATATTTGCAAACTCTTGCTTACTACCATCATAATATGCCGGAGGAATAATTCTTTTCTTTAACAAGTCCTCAAACAACTTTAAATCGGCTGTTTCCTCCGGTGACAACGAATGATACTCCTGATTCCACCAGGATACAAGTTCATAACCCAAACCAGGTAGTCGTCTCGACCCCCTGTCAGAAGGAAGATTCCTTTAACTTGCATAATCTGAAACATCTTTTCCAAATGATTAAACCGTCACTTTGCTCCCTCAGGTTCATCATTTTTATAAAGTGATTCAAATTCAACTTATAACCCGTCTTAAAATGTTCTTTTAGATAATAGACTGAATCACCATAATAGTAGTTTTCCCTAAACCACTATATCAGGGAACTAGATTCATCTGAACTACGTGGCTTGCTACGAGGCGGTATAGTTCTGACAGAATTCACTCGTAAGTTCTCAAGACGTCCAAGATTGCAACCAGGCTCTGATACCAACTGACACACCCCGTCCCGAAGGAGGGCATGCTGGCCATCACGTGGGAGTGACGTAACCATTTACACAGTACGGAAGCTTTAAATATATCACTTCTAAGATGAAACACCCGAAGGTGAGACCTAATTTTGTCCATTCTGTCAGAACCCCGCTGAATCTCCTCGTAGTCACCACACCTCTAAAATCTTGAACCTGGAGGGGTGCAAAACCAAGTTGAGTGGGTCAGTAAAAAAAATCTTTTCCAAATCCAAACCATTTCTCAAAACTTTGTAACCCTTCTCCGTAAAACTTGTATACTTTCCCAGAAATGTAAAATATCAAGATATATACATATATATTCTCAAAACTTCAAATCACTATCTCAACATTATTTTCAATACGATATGCCATGCCATGTCTAAATTCAACATTATAGTATGAATGCATTAACATAAATCAGGTGGAAGGAATTAATCAACCGGGGACCCTCTAATGGCCCTGTACGGCTGAATCTAGAGCTCAAAATCTCATCTCAAAATCTCATCTTGTCGGAGTCACCAACTGTGACCTGTACGGCCTTCTGCACATAAGTCGGAACCACCTAATGTAGTCTGTACGATTTAATGGTTAATATTACGCTCTAGTGCTTTTCTCATCAATCATCTGTGCACATAATCTAAGGTCACCCACCAGTCGGAACCTCTCTAAAGGTCTGTACGACTGGCCTGTCGGAACCACCTCTTGTGGTCTGTACGACTAGCATCTACTTGGATCCAAGGCGAGCGTGCGATGCGGTGAATAATATAAGCATTAATACCATGGTGCAGGTTATGAGCTCAACATATCTCAATATCATCATAACAGTAATATATACTCACCTGATACTTACCTGTGCGTCCACCGCACCAATTCATACATATGCATCATATATCAATTAAAAAATTTCATATCATTTCATGCATGGCAATTCGATTCACATTTCTATATACTTTTCACATACTTCTATGCATGGCATTTGAAAACATACTTTTCATATACTTCTATGCATGGCATTTCAATTCCCGTTTTTCACATCACTTATACACATTTCATTTTAAGCATATTTTCATTTAAATTCAATTTCTGGGAAAACGTCAAATATATATATATACGGAAAATAAAACTGCCCATTCACATAATACATCGACGTCTCCTAGGTCTCTGAGCCTCCCTTAGTCATGCCCAACGTCTGTGTAATCCTCGCCTATACGAGAAGTAACCAAATTAACGTTATTTAACGCATAACCCAACTCTTAGCTAATAACTCCTCATATATTGTTCCAATTGGGTATATGAATATACCACTGTGACCTACACAACCTCAGGATCATCCCCATATTTTTAAAATAATTTTTGGACCCTTCACGCGCCCCCACGCGCCTGACATGGCACGGACCTACGCGCCCCCACGCGCGGCCACGTGCCATGCATGCTGACGGCACAGTAACGGCAGTTAGGGAATATTCCGTTAAATCCCCGAATATTCCGTTAAAAGTTAACCATTTTCCGTTACTGCCGTTAGGAATATTCCGTTAAAACTAACGGAATATTCCTCCTTCTTCTCCTATTCACCCTCGCCGGACTCCGGTCACCGGAAAACTGGGTAATTTTTAAACTCACTATTCTCCTTCGTTTTTCATCCATTTTTCTCGTATTTTACACCAAAATGAAGCCCTAATCATCTCCTATCACGTTAGGCTAGTTTTAGGGTCTAAAAACCACAAAATCTCACCTGAGGAATTTGAAGAAAACCGGCCACACTTGTAGTTCGTGATCCCGACGTCCAATTCATGCCAACGAAGCACTCCAAGCTTCCTTAGGACTTCCTAAAGCTCACTGTGAGCTTAGTTTGGCCTAAAACACAACCATTTCAAAGCTCATGAACAATACCATTTCACGGGACCTTTAGAAACTAGGGTTTTTGAAATGAAACTTACCTGAAAATGGTATCTACGTGATCGTGGAGGTTCCAGGAGTTTGATGGTGGTCTTAACTCCGTCGTTGGTAGAGGTTTAGGGTGGTTTTGTGGCTTGTCCGTGTGGATTCGAAGGAGAGAGAGAGAACTGAGAAACTGCGAGGGAGGAGAGAGAGAGAGAGACAGTGTTACGGGAAATAGGGAGGGATTTAGGGTGTGAGGTCCACATGTGATCCCACCCAAATCCTTAATACCAAATTCTAACAAGGAAATCTAAACCTAAGTCAAATTTGAAGTTCCTAAAACTAATTAATATTTCAAATTAACAATAGCTTAGGAACTTTAGGTAAAACCAATGCCAAATTTACGCACCTTAATTCCGTTTAAGGGCATTTTCGTAATTTCACGTCCTCGGAATTAAAAATTCCGGGACGGGTTGTGACAAAAGATCACTATTAAAGTTTAAAAAAACATTTATTAATTACTAAATATAGATTTAAAGCTACTATCAAGTTTGGATTTAACTTTTTATGCGACCTTTCTATGTCATGCCACATAAATATTAACATTTTAGTTAGAAAATACTTATGATGCACTTTATTATTGTTATTACTAATGAGCACTTTTTGACATTGGAGATGCTCTAAAAAAAAAAGGTGAGAGGAAGTAAAAGGAAGCTGATGGGACTTGGACATGACGGTGGTGTGGCTGCACGTCAGGTACAAATTTTTGTGGAACTTGTGCTAAAATTTTTAATATTTATTTTGTTCTAATTATTAAATAAAATTATTGAATTTTTTTATAAAAATTTAAAACTATTTTAATTAGTTTTTTTATTAAATTTTTCCACTGAACTTTGAATTCAAAGTTAACAACTTTTAAAGGTTAAACGCTTAAGAATTAACCTGATCATAACCTTTAAATGATTTTTCAACTGCTTTAGTAAAATATCAATTTGTAGACAATTGGATTATGGATAGCATCAATAACAAAATGCTAGATAATCATAAAAACGCAAAAAAAAATCAGAGAATTATAAAATAGGCCTCTTACATATCGTGGAAGAAAATGGGTCTATCGTTGGTGTTATATATATGTATATTTGTGTGTATGTCTAATTAGGTGGACTATGAGTGTTTATATATATTTTTTCTTCAATTTTTTTATATGGGAGAAAGGGTTATCTATTTGAGCAAATTTATCATATTACAAAATGTATAGAATCACATTTCGGTCTTTCTCATCGCTTAAATATGTGTTTGGATTAGATAAATAAAAAAAGTTACACGGGATTGACCAATCAAAGTTTCCACTTAATGCATATTAAACTCCCCCTTTCGCTTAACGATCCAATTCCCATTCTACAAATCTAGAAACTTTCATAAAGCGGACTCCTTTCTCATTGATGTTAACTGCAGGAAAAATAATAAAAATAAAAATAAAAATTCTCACCTCAAGAGCTTTCTCTCCATCATAAATAAATTTTACATTCTAAAGACCATGCGATATACGATGAATAAATATTCAATAAGGATTCATCAATTCACAAATAAAGGCCCGGACGAGTGAGGGCATGCAAGTACACGGACACGCAGAGATTGAGCACCAATAGCAATAGAAATCACAACATCAGATCGACGCACTGAAGATATCCACCGTTAAATAACTACACAGATTACAGATCCACCGTTAAATAACTACACAGATTACAGACCCAATGCAATGGTAACAGGTCAAACTGTGAAAGATACATAAGGTGAGTACTTCAACCATACCTAAGGTGCATATACACAACCTAATGCTCCAACAACTATTCCCCCCAATACAAAACCACCGACGAGGATACCTGCAGAACTTGGTTTATCCGCTCTGTAGTTGCAAAAACAAAAGGAAAAGAAGAGAGGTATTACACAAGAACTGGCCAGCTAAAACACATTTAGGACTTCAGAGATAAAAATAATAATGAAGCGCTGAAAATTTTAGACAGCACAAAAGTATGCATACCCTGCTCGGACAACAAATTAAATTACTGGGACTAACGTTCAAAAGACAATGGTAGGTTGGCTTTGGAGAACCTAGCATCAAGCATTTGGCAATGATCAACAACAAAATTAAATGCGAAATTCAAATCTAAAAGTTTTGCACCGTGAAATTCGGACATGGTAGGCAGAATCTCAAGCCGAAGAAAAGAAGTTGAAGAGGCCAAGGAACAAGGAATATCACATAGAACAGAAAGATGAATTCAGAAGCTGAGGGCCTGTTCGATAACCATTACATTTTTAGTTTTCATTTTTTGTGTTAGAGATACAAGGAAAGTTTGAGAAATGACAAAGGAGAAGGATGAAGGTGGTGGGAGGGAGGAGGCTGAAATGAAGGAGATAATATGAAAATGAAAATTTGAATCCTTTCACATTGTCTTCCACCATCACCTTCTACATTCCTCCTTTCTCCCATATAAATATAGTTTTCCTTTATCTATCTATAGCGCAAAACAATGAAAACTACAAACGAAATGGTTAGAAAACCAGCCTCAAGAAACACCGGCTCGACAATTAAATTTCCCAGTGCACTTTGAATTCTAAGTTAACAACTTTCAAGCGTAAAATGCCTAAGAAATCATCTGATCATACCCTTTAAATGAATTTTCAACTGTTTTAAGTAAAATATCAATTCGTAGACAATTAGATTATGGATTGTAATAAGGGTAAAACTGTCAACAGTTAAGTTTATTAGAGGTTGTTATAAGGTGGCTATGGCAGTTTGTAATTAGTGAGTGATTAGTTGGATAAGATGTAATTAGATAGTTAGCTAAAGCTAGTGAGTCACTAGTGTATATATACATCAATGTGTAATTTTATTTGAGTGATGAAATAAAGAATAATTTCTTCATTATGGTATCTCTTGCCTAAGTCATGCGACACTCGATCCTCTCCTTCCGCTTCCCGCTTCTCCCTATTTCAAACCTTCAAACCCTAGAAATCGCCACGACTGGTTCTCCTTCTTCTGAATCTGCTTCTCCCGTTCATCCAACTCCGATGAATTCTTGGCCTAATTCTTCAATCTCCTCGGCAACATCGTCAATTACGATCCAGAATATTGGATCAATGGTTCCAATCAAGCTCACAACAACCAACTATCTCACATGGAGTGCTCTGTTCGCTCCTATCTTTTGCTAGTACAATCTCACCGGAATCATTGATGGCACAATGGCTACTCCATCGAAATATCTTTTTGACTCGTCTAGTAATCGAACTTCTACTCTGAATCCTCAGTATGTTACTTGGTTTGAAAATGATCATAATATCTTGATTTGGATTAATTCTACCTTATCGGATGCTCTAATTCCGTACACTATTGGAGTCAATTCGTCTCGTGAGCTATGGTATAAATTGGAATCGCGACTTGCAACTGCATCACAATCGCACATTCACGAGCTCCGTTCTCGTCTTCGTAGCATCACAAAGGGTGATTCTACGGCTGCACTCTATCTTAAACAAATTGAAGAAATTGCAGATGCACTTGCAAATGCTGGAGCCCCAATTGAGGATTTTGAATTGATTTATGTAATTTTACATGGTTTGCCCTCTGAGTATGAATCTTTCATTGATGCAATTCAATTTCGCCTTGGTTCCACCACCATTGATGAACTTCATGGGCTTCTTTTGAGCAAGGAGCTTCAGTTGACTACTTGCAAGAAAACCTCGCCATCTGCAACAATTCAAGCCTTTAATTCTTTTGCTGGTTTTCTTCCAACACCGACTGGTGATTTTGGTGTTCAAGCATTCTTTACTCAAAACAGATCTCCTTCCAACTCCCATGGTCCTCCAAATCGTGGCAACTTCTCTCACCCTAGAAATTACAACAATCGTGGATCACAGAGGAACAATCAAGGTTTTCAGGGCAATCAAAGATTTAATCGGGGCAATCAGGGTAATCATCGTTACAATCGTGGTTCCCGTTCTCAATACAACAACTCTACCAGAAAGATCTCTTGTCAAATTTACCGTCAATTGGATCATGAAGCTGTTGAGTGCCCTCGGCGCATGAATCCTACCTTTGGCACCAAGAATTCTCAAGCTTCCTACAATGCATCTACAACTCGTACTTGGCTTTTTGATTCTGGTGCTAGCTTGCACATGACTCATTCCTACACCAATTTGCAGAATCTTGAGGCATACACTGGACTTGAGCAAGTGTATATTGGTGATGGCAAAGGTTTGCCCATACTCAATTCTGGTTCCTCTACACTTAACACTAGTTCTCATTACTTTGATCTCAAAAATGTCTTGCATGTTCCTCATCTTAAGCAAGATTTGATTTCTGCAAATCACTTTATACTTGATAATTGGTGCTCTATTCATTTGTGTCCTTTTCACTTCATTGTGAAGGATCTTTCTTCGGAGAAAATGCTCTTTAAAGGTCCTGTGAGAGCTGGATTCTACCCATTTCATGCATCCTCTATTGCTAGCAATCAACGGGCATTTGCAACATATGCTAAAGCCTCACAGCATACTTGGCATCAAAGATTGGGCCACCTTGTACTCAAAATACTAAATAAACTAGTTTCTAAGTCTTGTATTTCAGTTTCAAGTGCTTTAAATAAGTTTGTGTGCTCTAGCTGTGCTCTAGGCAAGTGTTCAAAACTGTCATTCGCTTCTGTTTCTTGTACATCAAGTAGGCATTTGGAGCTTTTACACATTGATGTATGGGGTCCTGCACCACTCATTTCTGTTAATGGATATTGGTATTACATCATCTTTGTTGATGATTACACAAAGTACACTTGGTTCTTTCTTCTTAAATCCAAATTTGATGTCTTTGATACATTTGTGCAATTCAAAGTATTGGTGAAAAATTTGCTCAGTGCTAAAATTGTTACCTTGAGATCTGATTCTTGTGGGAAATTTCTTAGTCTCAAGTTTATTAAGTACCTTCAAGACAATGGTTTTTCACATTAGTTAAGCTGCCCTCACACCCTAGAGCAAAATGGTTGTGCTGAGCGCAAGCACAGGCATCTAGTTGAAACTATAAGAACTCTCCTTGCAGCATCCAAGGTTCCTCATGCCTATTGGGTTGAAGCTTTTGCCACAGCTATCTATCTCATTAATAGAATGCCAACAACTACAAGATTATCTCATTGGGAATTACTGTTTCATAGATCTCTAGACTACACATATCTGAAAATCTTTGGATGTAGATGTTTTCCATGGTTGAAACCTTATGCTACTTCCAAGCTTGATCCCAAGAGCAAGGAATGTGTCTTTTTTGGGGTACAGTTTGAATCACAGAGGTTACAAATGCCTTGATCCTCACACTGAAAGAATGTATCTTTCCGAGGCATGCCATTTTTGATGAAAATACATTTCCTTTCGCTCAAAAAGATTCCTTTCAGCAATCAAGTTCCAGTTCTGGTTCTTCTCATATGCAGCAACCTAATACTATTCCAACCACATTAACCTTTCCTATTATATCTCAGTCATCTCAACCTACTTCTACTCCCTTATCTACATCTCTACCTTCACCCACCTCTCCCACCCTACCTACCTCTCCTCTTAATTCTGTCTCAAGTACAATTCCTGAACCCTCAATACCTCTCAACACTCATTCCATGCAAACTCGATCTAAACTGGCATTTTAAAACCTAAATCACTCTTGGCAACCAACCAAGCATCCTCTCTCTTTTGATTTATCCCCAGATTATACACCATCCACTTATCTTCAAGCATCAAAACACTCCCATTGGAAGCAAGCCATGCAGGAAGAGTTCAATACTCTCATTCAAACTGGAACTTGGACTCTAGTTCTTGCAAACCCATCTCAGAATTTAGTTGGTGCAAAATGGGTGTTTAGAATCAAAGGAAAACCAGATGGTACCATTGATAGGTACAAAGCCAGGTTTGTTGCCAAAGGCTTCCATTAACAACAAGGTTTGGATTACACTGAGACATTTAATCTAGTCGCTAAGCCTGTCACTATTAGGCTTCTTCTCACTTTAGCTACCAAGTTTGATTGGTTCCTCAATCATCTTGATGTTAGCAATGTTTTTCTGCATGGTAATTTGACACAATCTGTGTTTATGATCCAACTACCAGGATTTGAAGACCCTACCAAGCCAAATCATGTCTGCCATCTTCATAGTCTTTGTATGGGTTAAAGCAAGCCCTTAGGGCCTGGTATGAGAAGTTAACCACTGCATTGAAGTATCTTGGTTTCTTAGGTTCGTCAAATGAACATTCCTTATTTGTGAAGAAGGATCCTGCATTGGTTTTCATGTTGGTCTACATTGATGATATCATTGTTATTGGACCAAGTGCTCAACTCTCTCAAGCAATTATTTCTCAACTAAGTTCTTTATTTCCTGTCAAAGATCTCGGCCCTCTTCATTACTTTCTTGGTATTGAAGTCAAGAGGTCATCATCTAGTATACTACTCTCTCAGACCAAGTATATACTTGACCTCTTGTCCAAGGCACATATGGAAGGTTCTAAATCTTGTGTCACCCCTCTCAGTACAACCAAATTAGATCATGAGTGTTCTCTACTTGATAATCCTGAGGAATATAGTGCCTTGGTTGGTGGTTTCCAATAGGGGTGGGCACAGGCCGGGCCGGCCAAATTTGGAGGGATCGGACCGGACCCGCTTAAAAAGGAAACGGGACTGGTCGGGCTAGGTATTGCAAATCTGATCCCTGGAACCGAACCTAACTCAGCCCATTTCAAACAGGTAGGTTCGGAACGGGTCCACGGGTCCTTACTTTTTCTTTTTTTTTTTTCCGATTTTGATCACCTTCCGGACTCGCCATCCTCCAGATCTTCGACTCGGTCTCTGAGATCAAGACCCACATCCTCAAGATCTTCAACTTGGAGCTGAGTTGAGCAGAAATTTGTGAGGCCGTTGACATTTGAGTCCTTCCGAGGCCTAACATTCCCTTCGCACCACTTGCGATGCCGTTTAACAAGAACATGGGTGCACAAGAAAAAAAGAAGTTGTAACCAACTGTGGTGATTGATTTTGATCCCGTATTTGACCCATCTGTGAGTTGATCAGCGGCCATGATGTCTTCTAGTAAATCCCCTTGTGTTGCCACTTAGGTGATCCTATTTTCCGTGAAAATATGACACTTCTTGTTGCTACCCTGATCTTGGGTTTTTGGCTTTGCTGCAAGGCACTAGATTAAGCGCTGAGAAATCAGACGGCTAGACCCACATCCTCCAGATCTTCAACCCGGTCTTCGAGAAGGTGTGAGACACTGTGGTGGAGGTCACGGTGGGGTGTGGGTGTGGTGTGTCTACTCTGGGAATGAGAGTTGCAGAGATGGGGGAGAGAAGAAACAAGGAGTCGAATGAGGAAGAAGGTTCGAGAGATTGGGGGAGGGGGAAACACGGGGAAGTGGTGTGTGTGTTCTCGGAGAGGAAAGAGCATCAAGATAAGAGAGAGAGAGAGAGAGAGAGAGAGAGAGAGAGAGAAAGAGACAATGTTCTCAAGAGTGAGAACTGTCACGGGGAGGAACAAAAGGAAGTGGTGTGGGAGGCAATGATGTTTTTAAATTGGGATGTTACACAAACGGGTCAATCCGGGTACCCTCTTTTTAATATTTCTAGACCCGGCCTGCCCCTTAAATTCCAAAGCCCCACTCCGCTCCGCCCCGTTTCTCTTTCTAAAAATTAGGAACCGGCCCGTACCCGCCCTGAACCTTGATTACCTGCCCCGCCCCGACTCGCGGTTCATATACCCATTTGCCCACCCCTAGTTTGCAATACTTGACCTAGACTCGACCAAATTTGTCTTATGCAGTGAATTTGGTCTGTCAATTCATACAAAGTCCGAGACAAACTCATTTTCAGGCAGTTAAATGCATTCTCAAATATCTAAAGGGCACTCGGTCACTTGGTTTGTGGTTTCCCAAGTGTTCTAAGTGTCTCACTCTCACTGCCTTCTCAGATGCCGATTGGGCAGGAAGTAGCATTGATCAACATTCAACGGGCGGGTTTTGTGTCTATTTGGGGGACTCACTTGTAAGCTGGAGTGCAAAGAAACGGCCTACTGTGGCTCGATCATCGATAGAAGCTGAATATCGATCACTTGTCAACACTGCAGTTGAACTGACCTGGATATGCAAGTTGTTAGTTGATGTTGGTCTTGTTCTTCCTTCTTCCCCCTCAAATTTGGTGTGATAAGATTTCTGCCATTTCATTGGCTAGAAATCCAATCTTCCATGCTCGAACCGAGCATGTGGAAATTGATTATCACTACATTAGGGAAAAAGTGATTGCTAATCAAGTGAAAATCCTCTTTGTGTGCACTCAAGATCAGGTTGCAGATATCTACACCAAGGCACTGTCATTTCTTCTTCTCAGAGACAAACTCTCTCTCTTCGGTTACCTCAATTAGATTTAAGGGGGGATAATAAGGGTAAAACTATCAACAAATAAGTTTGTTAGACATTGTTATAAGGTGGTTATGGTAGTTTGTAATTAGTGAGTGATTAGTTGGATAAAGATGTAATTAGATAGTTAGCTAAAGCTAGTGAGTCACTAGTATATAAATACATCAATGTGTAATTTTATTTGTGTGATAAAATAAAGAATAATTTATTCATTAGATTGCACCAATAACAGAATACTGTATAATATAATCATAGAAACCCATAAAAATCAGAGAGTTATAAAATGGGCATCTCTTACATTCAATTTTATTTATTCCTTCAGAAATGGAGCCTCAGCTTGCATTAAAGAGCTCGGAGACTAATATGTTTGTTAAATAAAATAAAGCTGAGAAATCTACAATTTAAGCAACACTTGAGAGAGTGATCCATTTTTTCATACAAAAAATTAATCCATAAGACACTAAATTAAAAATTTTAAAATAAAAAAGAAAAAGAAAAAGGAAGAACTGTTACCAGTTAAGAAGTGGGTTTTGTGATTCTGAGCTGAAACGAACGAACTCGGAAGAGCACTCATGATTTCCAACTTCCACAATTCACAGAAACAGAGAGAATGAGAGAGAGAGAGAGAGAGAGAGAGAGAAAGAAAAGAAAACAAATTCTGGGTGTCGATGTAATCGAGTTATCGCCTTGTTTCAACCTTCAACGACCGGAAAATAACAACATTTCAAAACCCTTTTTAATTAAAAATAAATAATAAAAAAACAAGATAACGAGCGTCTGATAATTCGGGCTTTAAATTTTGGGTTGGTGTGGCTGAACGGCCCAAGTCCACTCCTGCTTGGTTTCGGCTTTATAGGGCTGACCCAAAAGAAAATCCCAACGACAGAAGCATTAAATCGCACATGTCTTGTTTTTTTTTTTTTTTTTTTGGAAGACAGGCGTACATGTCATTTTTTGGTAATTGGAATTTGGGATTGGACAGGATTAGGAACTAGGGTTATATCGCGATGGATCGCATTGGATTGGAGAGGTTGGATTAAATGAATAAATATACTAGTTTGAGTTTGAGTTTGATTTCCAAAGTAACTGAATCAAATTGCATGTTTTTCCTTGAAAAAAAAAACTGAAAAGTAAAATAACACACATAAGGTTTCAAATCCAAGACCGAAAATAGTAAAATGATTGTAACTAGGGTTTCGGATTTGAGGTTTTGCAGCCTCAAACCCACCAAGTTCGAGTACCCAGGTCTTAAGTCCAAGTTTTGGATCCGTGTTATGGCTGCTAGTGTTCCTTGGTCTGGAGTTCCAATTGGGGTCCTACATGGCGAGGTTCTAATTGTATCAAACTCACCATTAATGAAAATCAAACATAAATTATAAACCAATTATTCGTGTAAAAAATAAATGATAAATTAGATTTTCCTTCTTTATCTTATATTCTTATTAATTAGAACTTTATTTCTTTTTATATTTTTATCAAGATACTTTAACTTTTGCAAACATCGTTATTTAAATAGTATATGCATCACATGATTTCACAGTCAACCAAGTCCATTCCAAATCGAAAGCAAGAAGAAACTGTCCGATCCAATAGACATTGTTCCATTCTCTCAGCTTCCACCCTCCCCAGTCAGTCCTCACCCTATTCTGGTTTTAAATTAAGAGAAATGTTAAGGAGACTTTTTTCAAAAACAGCATTCTCTATGAATTTTTTGGCACCTTTTTTTTTGCATAATATTTTATAATGTTAGTACGAAAATTAATGTCAATTTGTGAGATAGCAGAGAGTGTCCTTGGTAATCTCACTTCGAGATTCTTCTTCAAATTTCTCTTAGAGGAGAGCTGAGTTAGCAAATTCCTTGTCCTCACCCTCGTTAAGTGACTTTTAACATGTTGAAAGTTTCAAGTCCAGAGTTAGATAAAAACACATATTTACAACTTATAATTATGTGATTTTACTCATAATTATACCAAGGTCATTTTAGGATAAAACTCCAGTCTTACTAATCTATGTTATACCATTTGACTTGTCTGTCTCAAACTTTGACAAAACAAACAACGTGTCATCAAAGTAACTTTTATTTTTGGATAAATTATATCATACCCTCTCAGGTTTGAGGTCTATTACAAATTCATACAATATCTTTAAAACATTTCACTTTCATACATCTAGTACCATTTTATTTTAAAATAACACATCCGTTAGATTTCTCATCTATTAGTTTGTTAAATGCTGACGTGGCAAAAAATTAATTTTTTTTAAAACTTAATCTTCTAATTATAAAAATTAATAATAAAAAAATAAAAACAAAAATCATAGAAAACGCAGACGCCACCTCCCTCCCCCATCCTCCTCCATTTTCATATTCTTCCCCCTACCTGTAACCCCGAAAAAAAAATAAAAGACTTCCCCTCCTCCTCCCTCTCTTTTCTCTATCATCTTCATCTTCTTCCCCCAACCCCTATCTGCAACCCAGAAGAAAAAAAATTCAGATCCAATATGCCTTCATTGCTGGGTTTGGGCACGGACAAGGGGGAGGGGAAGGTGCGGTGCAGGAGCAAGGAAGGGGGTGGGGGTGGGGGCGGCGGCGGGAAGAAAGAGTGAAGTCCCCGGGAGAGGGGGGAGGGGGGAGGGGGAGGGGGAGGAGGAGGGGGGAGGGGGGAAGGGTGGGGTCGCCTGGTTGCGTCGCGGCACAGGGGGAGGAGAGCTCTGATCTTCTTCTTCTTCCTCATCTTCCTCATCTTCCTCTTCTTCCTCTTCTTCCTTCTTCTTCCTTCTTCCTCGAGTTTGGGTTTTTCTTTTTCTTTTTATTTTTAAATAGGGTTAATATTATAATATTGTTAATGTATAAAATTAAAAAAATTGACACGTGACAGCCACATCAGCACAAATGTGGCAGCCACATCAACACAAATGTGGCAGCCACATCAACATTTAACAGACTAATGGATGAAAAATCTAACGGATGTGTTATTTTGAAATAAAATGGTACTAAATATATGAAAGTGAAATGTTTTAAAGATGTTGTATGGATTTGTAATAGACCTCAAACCTAAGGGGGTATGATGTAATTTACCCTTTATTTTTATACAAACTATATTACGTGGAGCGAAAATTGAATTTAAAACTTCAATTATAGAGGTAGATGTTCTACTACTTAGTGCTACAGTCTATTACTATTTTTCTTCAGTTGTAAGTGAAAAGTCTTAAATTTGAATATAAATAATGACAAGTTTACAACCAATTTATTCTTCCGCCCTTAGTTTATATATATAATTAGATATCTTTAATCACTTATAAATGTGAAGTCTTTGTTTTAAATCTGATGGATTACAGAGTTTCATACACTTTCTTTCATACAAGTCAACTTGAATCAACAACTCGTCTTATAAATGTGAACTCTTTGTTTTAAATGTGATGGATGTCGAGTTTTATAAAATAAATAAATAAAAGAAACTCGTTACAAATCAACTTGAATCAACAGAATCGAATACTTGTCCCTATCGTGGCTCCATGGATTTCAAGTCGCTTTGTAGGGTAGCCCATGACAATAATTCTTGTATTCATACCAACTAATCAACTGCTATCAATGTGAATGCTACCAGGGATCGCACTGGAAAACAATTGAAGGTGATCGTGAATTAACACAATATATATACGAACTAATTTGACGTGTATATAAAACATGTAGGGCATTGACCGTATATTATTATATGGCATCCTCCGTCCATTCACATCTGACCCACATTTTCGAAACAAGAAACAATCTTCAGCACTTGGTTCCATACGATGGAACAATGTGAATGCATCCCTGTCACTTCCTCAGACAAACTCTCCTCCTATTCCTGCACTGCTTCCTGTTGATGGCTACTGTGTCTCTTCTTGCTCTTTTGACTTCTTTGACTCATCTTTTAGTTCAAACTAGCCAAGACTCTTATTCTGGGTTGTATATTTTATGGTACTTTGCTCCTTACAAAATCCGTTCATTCGCTCGCTTGAATTCAGTCTCGTTCAGTTGTTGATTAGTTCATAGGTAGTTGATTAGATATAGTTTTAGTTGGATTATTCACTAGAATAGCATCAAGTTGTGCTACTTTTTTTTTCATTTTATTTTTGGATAAATCATCAAGTTGTGCTAGTTATTTATTTACTTTTTGGTAAATCATCAAGCCGTGTTTGATTGGCAGATTGACATGATATAACGTTAATATTTCCAAAAAAGAAAACTTTAATTTTTTTATTAAATAGAATATTGGATTTGGAATGACTAGTGACTAGTGAGCTGACTAATCCTTGATCAAGTCAATAATTACCTTAATTTTTCATGTAATTCTTGAATTAGCATCGGGGCAACACGACATTATCTTGTTTTATCATCAATTTGGAAATTTTAATCAGTGTATATATAAACTATACGGTTGACTAAAAAGCAATTAAGAAGGAAGTATTTTTTGTGGCAGGATAATCAACTTCGTGTTGTGATATAATATTAATATATAACAATTAAAAATTGAAGTTAGCATAATTTGGTCGTGTTGAATTGGGATCCTCTCAACTTTATGTCCAGTATTTATTTGGTCCACGTAACTGACCCCAGTTATGCCTAATTCTAAGTTAATGAGCCCAATTATGACTAAACTCCAATACCAATTCACTTGTAAGAGAGATCTTATATTCTTTTCTTGTCAAAAGCAAATTTGAACCACATTATTGCTAGCACATTCTCTCACCTTCATTGGTTCGAGGAACCTTCGAAATCAATCCAGAGTATTCTCTTGGATGATTTTATGTTAATTTCATAATGAAATAAAATCGTTATCGTTTGGATAAACAGCACTGCGTCGAGACCGCCTGATTACCTATCCAAGTCTCAGTCGACAAGGATTTTCGAATCCTTGTTGGTAGAGGTCATCTCATTAGCCTTCTTGGCGAAGTGAGGTGTTACTAATTTGAGGTTCGGCGCTTTGAACGCCCAGTTGGTTTATGATTGGATACTCGCAAGTTGGATTTAGCGTTCGGCACTTCAACGGCCGAACCACATTCACCATCAAGACTTATATATGCTTTGAGTATCTGTGCCCTTATACCTTAGTGTCGATTTGGCGTGAATTCACCTTCACGAATACAGTTACTGTGGCCGAATCCGACGACGACGAGCCGTGAACTTTGCAAAAGTAGCAGCCTTGTCTTCAGGTTTTAGAATCCAAAGGCCGAGGCGTGTTCCTTCCTCGGTCGCAGTCGCAAAGACGTAGAAGTCAGTCGCATGCATCAACACAACATCAATACATTTTACTCCCCGGCCAAGCTCGGCCGATGAGCTGGCACGCCCTACACATATTTGAAGGACGTAGTTAGCTTACTAATTGCTCGGCCTGCGCGCCATGTAGGCTAGGTGATTTTTAGAGTCAACATTTTGGCATGCCCAATGGGACCTAGTGCTAAAACTACAAAGTTCATGCCCATTGAAACACGATCGGTGAAGAAGAAGACAGGAATGGGGAAATCTATGAACCCTGCTAAGTGTGCCTTCGGCATATCCGCTGGCAATTTCTTAGAATTCTTAGTACATCACCGGGGTATTAAAGTCGACGAGAACAAAGCTCGGGCGATCATTAATGCCCCACCACCGGCGACAAAGAAATCATTACAATCGTTGTTCGGTAAGATCAACTTCCTCGCCGATTCATTGCAAATTCGGCAAGGAAGATGCTAGCTTTTTCAACACTACTCAAACTCAAGGACTTCGACAAGTTTGAGTGGCGTGCCGAGCATCACGAGGCCTTCACACAGATCAAGGTGACTCTTTCGACGCCACCTGTCCTTGTGCCGTCTCGACGAGGTCGACCTCTCAAGTTGTACATCTCAGCGGCCGAAGAGTCCATCGGTTATCTTTTAGCACAAGACAATGACGCTAGGCGCGAGCAGGCTATCTTTTACCTTAGCCGCACCCTCAATGCTCCTAAGATCAACTATTCGACCGTCGAGAAACTTTGTTTAGCTTTGTTTTTCGCCGCATCTAAGCTTAGGCATTACATGCTCCCATCCGTCACTCAAGTCATCCCTCAGACCAACGTTATCCGCTATATGCTGACTCGGCCGATTGTTAAAGGCCGAATTAGGAAATCGACAATGGCATTATCTGAATTCAGTTTGCAATACGTACCTCAGAAGGCTGTCAAGGGCCAAACACTGGCTGATTTCTTAGCTCAGCACCTGTCTCCATATGATTTTAGGGGGGCAATGATGTCAAAATCGACATGGTAGAAACTCGAGACAATTATTGGATAATGTACTTTGATGGTTCAAGCACCGCCGTTTTGGCTGGGGTCAGCATAGTCATTCAATCTCCCGAGCACCATCGGTGGTACTTTTCTCTAAAGTTGGACTTTGATTGTTCGAACAACCAGGCTAAGTATGAGGCCCTCATCATCGGCCTCAGTATCCTTCACGATTTACGGGCACCTCTCGTCCTTGTCTTAGGCGACTCCGAACTTGTGATTAACCAACTTAATGGCACTTTTCGTTGCATGAGTTGCACTCTGGCTCCTTATCACATGGTCGCCAGCTATTTGGCCGAGTCCTTCGATAACATCACGTTCACGCATATTTCTCGCGTCCATAATACCGATGCAGACGAGTTGGCCCAAATAGCCTCCGTTTCGCAACTCATGGAGGGCAAGATAGGCCGGGCGATACCCGTAATACGACGAGCATACTCGGCCCTGGTTAATCAACAAGTGCTCGAACAAGATTATGTGATTCAGACGCGAGTCATGTTCTTACCTTCGTTGTTAGAACGGGAAGATCCTATCAAAGTTTTCACAGTCGAGGCACTGCCAGATGATTGGAGAATAACGATCATGCGATATCTCGACAACCTTAACGGAAAGCACAATTGTAAGACGAATGTGCACACCACAAATTACGTGTTGTACCAAAATGCGTTGTATAGGAAGGGTGAGGACGACCTGTTGTTGTTATGTCTCGGCCCTAAGAAGGCTGCCCAGGCGATGGCCGAAGTTCATAAAGGGATATGTGGGGGCCCATCAATCCGGTCGAAAGATACGATGGCTGCTTCGCCGACACAGCTATTTTTGGCTAAGCTTTTTAAAGGATTATATCGAGTTCGCGCGAGGATGTGTACAGTGCCAGATACATAGCCCAATACAGAGAGTCTCGGCCGAATCGTTGCATTCGGTCACCAAACCATAGCCTTTTAGAGGATGGGCCATAGATATAATCGGCAAAATTACCCTGTCTTATGGATCGGCAAAGCATGCTTGGATACTTGTCGTGACGGATTACTTCACCAAATGGGTCGAAGCAAAATCTTATGCCGAATTGACATCTAAGGAAGTTTGTGACTTTGTTGAGGAAAACATCGTGACCCGATTCGGCGTACCAGAGACAATTATAACGGATAATGGTACGATCTTCACATCCGACCGGTTTAAGGAATATACGATGAATCTTAAAATTCGACTAGAACAGTCTACGCCGTATTACCCACAAGCAAACGGACAAGCCGAAGCCAGCAATAAGGTTTTGATCGGCATCCTTGAAAAAATGGTGAGAGAAAGGCCTGGTTTGTGGCATTTAAAGTTAAATGAAGTGCTTTGGACCTATCGAACCTCACCACGATCAGCCACTAGAACGACTCCATATGCGTTGACCTACGGACATGACGCCATGTTACTAGTCAAGTTAAGTATAAATTCATTGAGAATGATAGAACATAGTAGTTTGTTCAGTGCTGAGTACAGTCAAGCCATGAGACAAAAGTTAGAGGATTTAAAAAGAGCTCGCCTTGATGCTTACAACTTATTGGTGGCACAAAAGAAGATTGTCGAGCGAGCGTACAACTAGCATGTTAAACAAAAGACGTTAGGAAAAAGAGATTTGGTTTGGCAAATGGTGCTGCCAGTAGGAATTAGAAACCATAGGTTCGGTAAATAGTCGCTGAATTGGGAAGGGCCATTTGTTATTCACAAGGTCCTCGGCAAGAGGGCGTATCATCTCAGGGATCGAACTGCTTGGTTCACAAATTGCCGATTAATGGAATTTTTTAAAGAAATACTATCCGACAACTTGGGAAATGCAAGAGTAAAGGTGTTCATTTCATTAAAAAGGAAATATTACAAAGAATGAATGAAAACAACCTGCGGGATACATTCCTAAGGTGTTGAAGGGAGATAAGCCTCAAGAATGGCCTTAAGTTCTAGCCATCTCACTTCCCCCAGCGTGACTTCAGCCTGGCGCATTCTTTTCTCCGACTTCATCTGCGCAATCCGCCTCGCGCCGGGTGCAAGCTCCGTTAATTTGGCCTTGTTTGCCTCAAAGTTTTCTTCAAGACCAGAGACAACAGCGAACCTTCGGCGGTGGAGCGTTGCGATTTGGTCATCAAGAGCGGCAAGTTCCAGCTTCTTCTCCTTTATTATCTCAAGATTCAGGCAAGCGGTTTCCTGAGAGGCCTCAGCAGCCTTCAGGTCGTCTTCTGCGCAAAGAGCCCTCTCGAAAATCGGAAAGAATTCTCGAGTTCTCTCTGGGATAAAAGATAATTGGGTAATGGTTGCATTATCCAATTGACCTTCAGAAACGAGAGTGTTCAGGCATTCCTCGACAGAGTCGAGGCCGTTACACTTTAAGACTTCCAAGGCCGAAAGTGAAATGAGGTCTTGCAACTGGACAAAGGCAGAAGATTCAGCAGATGCAGCAGCAGGCTTGGTCGAGGAAGCAGAAGAGCTAGCCAAGTCAGAAGTTGTGTAAAGCAGGGCGTCTGATAGGAACATATTTATGTGACTTTATTAGTTTGTTTCCTTGCATTTACTTAATTAGTTTCATCTTATTAGAATGTTTTAAGCTATTTTCGTGTGTTTATAGGTTTTAATAACAAAGTTAGCAAAGAAGTGCATTTTGGTGCAATTTGGAGCTATTTTGGGGTGGAATGGATTGCATGCATGGGGAGCATAAAGGATGGACGTTTTGGTGCATGAAAGGGCTTCGAACACATGCTAAAATCTGATCAAAATGAAGAAGATACCTTGCAAAGACCAAGCATGGGTGTTGTTAGCTGTTTTAATCATGAAAACACAAGTGTGCAAGTTGTTTTTGCAAGGAAACCCCACGGCATGGATGGGTAATCATGTTTTGCAAGTCTGCTAGCTTATTTAATCATGAAATACAAGTGTGCTAGCTGTTTTGCAAGTGTACTAGCTGATTCATCATGAGAAGACCAAGAGGGACCAAAGGCATGGACCAAGGAGGATGAATGCAAGTTGTTTCATCATGAAATTTCTGCAAAGATGCATGTGTGCTAGCTGTTTTTGATGATTAATTCTTGCTTTGTATTGTTTATTAAAACAACTTGTGTGGTTCTTTACTTTTGAGCACCTATAAATAGGTCTTCTTGCAAGGCTTAAAACTCACCAATTCATACAACAACTTCCTTCTACACATCCATTCATTCTCTCCAAAAACAGCGCACCTATTCCCTAAAACCCTCCACAAAAATCTGCCCATAAACACCATTGCCTACCCATCCTAAACACCACCATACATCCCCCTATCCATTCCTCCATACAACCAAACCTTCAACCCACAACCACCCCTTGTGCCGTAGGAAAGGAAGGGAAGGAAAGTGCTTGGACGTGCTTGCCACTCAACGAGGATTGTTGGAGCGTTTAGGTGTTTTCTTTCTTTTATTTTCAATGTATAAATCTATTTACCTTTGTTTTACAATTATGAGGAACTAAACCCCCCCTTTTGCTAGGGGGGATTCAAAGCCATTATTACATTTGCATTATGAATTAATTACTTTTGGTTGTGCTTTAATAATTTGTGATTTCAATTCGCTTAACTATTTGATTGATAACTTATTTGTGTATGTTAATTAAGAGTGCACGCTCAGTTTTCATGCATAAGTTTGATGCTACAATATAAGGAAATTTCACCTAATTGTTATGAACTTATATTCATGAGTAGTGAAGGTTGCTATCCACAATCGTGTTAAGTGAATTCTTGGCAAGAGTATCATGCTTTTCATAGTTACGAATGCCTCGTCAATACTTATAGTTCTCATGAATCTTAATGATCTTTGATTGTATCTCTATTGTGCTTTTCACGTATGGAACTTTTGAAGAATGTTTTGAATTGTTATATGCGCTTTCCCATTCAATTCATTAACTTAAGGATAACTTGAAGGTTAAAAAAGTGCTATCACGGTTAACCCGGAGTATTGAGTTTCATAAGTTATTGAAAGAACAACTAAAAATTGGTTTATGTACAAGTGTATCATGTGTGGAGGAGAACCCTCTAGCTAATCCATCATCCATTCAAACAACCATATTTTGTGTCTAAATTTGTCTAGTTTATAATTTGTTTATTTTCAAGTTATTCTCACCAAAACCCAATCCCCCTTTTACAATTTATGTCCTTTGATTTGAATCTACTTTATTTGATTTCTTTTGAGTTCTTTGAGTTAATTTAGTTTAGAGTTGGTTAATTTTCATAATTTGAATCTTTTAAATTCAATTCACGTCCTAAAACAACCCTAGAATCTGTTTTAGTTTATTTGTTAGTTTTATCTTGAGTTATTCTAGTTTAGTTGGAATCATTTGAATCTAGTGAAGTGTTTTGATTTTAGATTTGTGTTTTTAAAGTTTTATTTAGTGTTTCTAAGTTTATTTTATATAGATTAGCAATCCCTCATAATCCTCGGTTTAGAACAATCCCTACTTGCATATATACTACAATTGTCAACAAGAGGGTTTAATTTGTGTGTTTGCTTATTCATCGAATCAAATTTTGGCGTCGTTGCCGGGGATTAGCAACTTTGCTAATCCCTTATTCCTTTTTCGTATGTTTTAATTTAGTTACTAAATTTGCTTTGTTCTTCTTGTTTCATAGGTACTAGTGTATGACTCGAAATTCTCATCTAGTTCATAAGCATATCTCTGACTTTGACAACGACTTTGAGCGAACTTTGAGAAGGACAAAGAAATAGCAAGAGGCTCAACCATCCAATCTTGAACCTGATCTTGAGGAGAACAAAATAAAAGAGGAAAAGGAGCCCACGGCCCAAGGAGTTGAGCAACCACAAGTCATGGCGGCAAATAACCGAACAATCAAGGAGCTCTCAGCTTCGGGATTGGACAACACCGCACCCCTATGCATTCAATACCCTAGGGCGGCTGAAAACAAGAGCGACGAGTTTGAATTGAAATCAAGCTTGCTGCACCACATCCCTAAATTCCATGGGCTGTCCATGGAAGATCCAAACAAGCACTTAAAGGAGTTCGAAGTGGTGTGTTCAAGCATGACCCCAATCAACGTCGATGGAAACATTTTGAAGATGAAGGCCTTTCCGTTCTCTCTTCTAGAAAAAGCTAAAGATTGGCTGTACGAATTATCCCCTGGAACTATCACCTCTTGGGAGAGCATGAAGAGGGCATTCTTAGAAAAGTTCTTCCCCACTTCGAGAGTCATTCTCTTGAGGAAGAAGATTAGTGGAATCCAACAAAGCCAAGGTGAGTCATTTCCAACATATTATGAACGTTTTAAAAGTCTTGTTGCTTCTTGTCCGCAGCACCAAATGAAGGAAGAGTTTCTCCTTCAATACTTCTATGAAGGCCTTCTTCCGATCGAAAGGCAAATGCTAGATGCTTCGGCGGGAGGTGCGTTAGTGGACAAAACACCCATGGCAGCCAAGACACTAATGGTAAACCGTGCATTAAATGCACAACAATATAAAGGAATTGGCCAAAGAGACATGCCACAGCAACAAGTTCATGAGGTAAGCTCTTCATCTGATATTCAAACCCAATTAGCTAATCTTACTTCCATTGTGTCACAGATGGACGAGGGGATGAAAGTGCAAAGACCTAGTGTTTGTGGCGTGTGTTCCATCCAAGGACACTCCTCTGAAAAGTGTCCCCAATTGATTGAAAATAGTGGATGGGAGAGCGCTAATGCCATTGGATTCCAAAATCAGAATCAGCCCCGAAACGATCCATATTCAAACACGTACAATCCAGGGTGGAGAGACCACCCCAACTTCAAATGGAGGGAGCCCCAACAATCCCAACAGCAAGGAGGCTTTAGGCAGCAACCTCCGGGGTTCTACACCAAGCCGTACGCCTCAAATCAAGTCCAACAACAACATGCCCAAAACACTTCAGGTAATTCTCTCGATAATGATACACTTCTTAAATTGCTAACCAATTTGTCTCAGGGGCAAGAGAATCAAACCAAGGTTATGCAAAACCAAGACAAAAGGGTAGATCAATTGGAGAAGCAAATTGGACAAATTATAGAGTTTGTAGGGCAATTTAGAGACCAAGGGAAGCTTCCAAGTTCAACCATTGCAAATCCAAATGGTGGCTTCGAATCTGCCAAGGCCATCATGCTAAGAAGTGGCAAGGAAGTTGGGGCAGGTCCTACATCATCAAAAACAGGTCACAAGGAGGATGAAATGATGCAAATTGAAGAGGAAGAATAAGCAAAGGCCACGGCAAAGGGATCCAAAACCTTGCCGCAGCCACCTAAGTCCCCTAAGCCATCCATGCCGTCCATCACAGGTAAGGGAATTCCAAATTCTATTATTTCTAACGTCGTTCCTCCAAATGTGCCCTTCCCTCGCGGGTTCATGCAATCGAATAATGAGGAAGCTGAGAAGGACATTCTTGAGACATTTAGAAAGGTGCAAGTCAATATCCCTCTCTTTGATGCAATTAAGCAAGTTCCAAGGTACGCCAAGTTTTTGAAGGAACTATGCACAACAAAGAGGAAGAGTTCGAATAAGGAGGTTGTTCAGATAAGTGAGAATGTCTCCGCTGTTTTACAAAAGAAATTACCCCCTAAATGCAAAGATCCTGGTAGTTTTACGATTCCTTGTGTTATTGGCAATACTAAATTCGAACATGCCATGCTAGACTTAGGTGCATCAATTAATGTAATGCCATACTCAATCTATGCATCTATGAACTTAGGGGAACTAAAAAAAGATGGTGTAATCATTCAATTAGCCGATCGCTCTAACGCCTATCCAAAAGGAGTTTTGGAAGATGTTTTAGTGCAGGTGGATCATTTAGTATTCCCAGCTGATTTCTATGTTCTAGAGATGGATGAATCAGTCCATACTACACCATTGCCAATCTTGCTTGGGCGACCATTCATGAAAACAGCCCGGACAAAGATCGATGTGTTCAAAGGGACATTGTTAATGGAATTTGATGGGGAAGTTATTGATTTTAATATTTCTGAAGCCATGAAATATCTTATTGATGATCATTCGTGTTTTTCTATTGATATTTTGGAATCTTTGGCGCAAGAATTTCTTGACTCATTGGATCGAGATGCCCTTGAAACAACCATCGTTCAAGGAATAAAAAGCACAACCCAAACCCCAGAAATTGTGCAAGGGCACGGCAACAACATGGAGGAAGCTTTTGCCGTGGGTTTTAGTGAAGAAATTGAGGAGATGGTGGCTGCACTTGAGTCATCCCCACCTTGCGTTGGAAGTCTTCAATCCCAATGTCAATTCCAGTTTCTACTAACAAGATGTTACCTTCAGTGGTGCAGGCACCTACGCTAGAGCTTAAACCATTGCCTAACCATTTGAAGTATGTCTTTTCGGGAGAAAAAGAAACGTTGCCCGTCATTGTTTCATCATCACTCACGGAATTGGAGGAAGAAAAACTTATTCGAGTGTTAAAAGATCATAAAACTGCCATTGGATGGACCCTAGCCGACATCAAGGGAATTAGCCCTACTACATACATGCATCACATACATCTTGAGGAGGGGGCTAAACCAACTCGAGAGGCTCAACGCCATCTCAACCCTCCGATGATGGGCGTTGTGAAAAAGGAAATTATCAAGCTCCTTGATTGTGGGGTCATCTATCCAATCTCAGATAGCCGATGGGTTTCACTAATTCAAGTCGTTCCAAAGAAGTCAGGAGTTACTGTGGTAAAGAATGAAGAAAACGAACTCGTGCCTACCCGAATCCAAACAGGCTGGAGAGTGTGCATCGACTACAAGAAGCTCAACGACACCGCGAGGAAAGACCACTTTCCCTTGCCATTCATTGACCAAATGCTCGAGAGGTTAGTGGGTCATTCATTTTACTGTTTTCTTGATGGATATTCTGGGTATAACCAAATTGTCATAGCTCCGGACGACCAAGAAAAGACCACTTTTACTTGTCCGTTTGGCACCTTTGCATATCGCCGTATGCCATTTGGTTTGTGCAATGCTCCAACAACTTTTCAACGATGCATGGTAAGTATATTTTCAGATTTTGTTGAAAAAATTATTGAGGTTTTCATGGACGATTTCAGTGTTTTTGGTGATTCGCTTGACGGTTGCTTAAATAATCTCAGTTTGATCTTAAAACGATGCATGGATACGAACCTTGTTTTAAATTGGGAAAATGCCACTTTATGGTTAAACAAGGCATTGTTTTAGGTCACATCATTTCGGAAAGGGGAATTGAGGTTGATAAGTCGAAAATAGATCTTGTGCGCTACTTACCTTCTCCCACTTCGAGGAGAGAGATTCGTTCTTTTCTTAGTCATGCAGGATTCTATAGGCGATTCATCAAGGACTTCTAGAAGATTTCTACCTCCCTTTGTCGTCTCCTACAGAAGGATGTACCCTTTAAGTTTGACGAGGGATGCGAAAAGGCCTTTAAACACCTCAAGGAGATGCTTACTTCAGCCCCTATCATTGTACCACCAGATTGGAGCCTTCCTTTCGAGCTAATGTGCGATGCATCAGATTATGCAATTGGAGCTGTTTTGGGACAAAGAAAAAACAAGAGGCCTCACGTCATCTACTATGCCTCAAAGACCTTGAATGACGCCCAGTTGAACTACTCCACTATGGAAAAAGAACTTCTTGCTGTAGTTTTTACTTTAGATAAATTTCGTTCATATTTAATTGGTACTAAAGTGATTGTTTACACTGATCATGCAGCGTTGAAGTACTTGCTCAAAAAAAAGGAGGCCAAGAGTTTGGTGAAAACTCGAGACAAGAGTTCGACATCGAAATTCGAGACATCGAAATTCGAGACAAGAAAGGTAGTGAAAACGTGGTGGCTGATCATCTAAGTCGTTTGGTGCATAACGAGGAGCAATTACCCATCCCAGAAGCATTCCCGGACGAGCAGTTGATGTCCATGGAGGTAAGTGAGCCATGGTATGCTAATTTGGTTAATTTTTTAGTGTCTAAGCAAGTCCCAAGCACCCTAAACAAAAACCAACGTGAAAAATTGAAAAAAGATGCTAGGTTTTATGTTTGGGATGACCCATACTTGTGGAAGTATTGCCCAGATCAGATTATACGTAGGTGTGTGCATAATTCGGAGTTTAACTCAATTTTAAGTTTCTGTCACACTTATGCATGTGGATGACACTTTGGAACACAACGCACAGCCCTTAAAGTGTTAGAATGTGGATTTTATTGGCCTACGATATTTAAGGATGCTAGGACGTTTTGTGTTATTTGTGATCGTTGCCAACGAATGGGCAATATAGGTGCAAGGGACCAAATGCCACAGACCCCTATCTTTACTGTCGAAATTTTTGATGTTTGGGGTATTGATTTCATGGGTCATTTTCCTTCATCTCATGGTTTTAATTATATTTTACTTGCGGTTGATTATGTCTCGAAATGGGTGGAAGCAAAAGCCACCCGAACTAATGATTCTAAAGTTGTCGCAGATTTTGTTAGAACTAACATATTTGCAAGGTTTGGCATGCCGCGAGTACTTATCAGTGATGGGGGGATCCCACTTTTGCAACAGAACCATCGAGGCACTACTCAAGAAGTACAACGTTAAGCATAAGGTTTCAACACCTTATCATCCTCAAACGAGTGGGCAAGCAAAGGTTTCAAATCATGAGATCAAGCAGATTTTAGAGAAGACGATTGGGCCAACGAGGAAAGATTGGAGCTTGCGCTTGAATGATGCATTGTGGGCGTATCGCACGGCCTACAAAACACCGATTGGCATGTCCCCATTTCGACTCATCTATGGGAAACCATGCCATCTTCCCGTTGAGCTAGAGCATAAAGCACATTGGGCCGTTAAGGCCTTCAATATGGACATAGATGCCGCTGGAATTCATAGGAAGCTTCAATTGAACGAGCTTGAGGAAATTAGGAATGAATCTTACGAGAACGCTCGAATCTATAAGGAGAAGACGAAAGCCTTTCATGACAAGATGATTCGAACCAAAACGTTTTCAAATGGGTAGAAAGTTCTACTTTTCAATTCCCGTCTTCGATTATTCCCAGGTAAGTTACGTTCTAGATGGATTGGACTGTTTGTTATTACTGATATTTTTCCTCATTGTGCAGTTCAAATCCAGAGTTTGAAGACGGGGCAAGAAATTCAAGGTAAACGGACATCGTTTGAAGCCCTACTATGACAATTTTGTGGAGCACATTGTGGAGGACATACCCATCCATGCCGCAGGGTCTAATAAAGCCTAATTGGAGGATTCGTCCGGCTGTAGGACGTTAAAGCAAGCGCTTCTTGGGAGGCAACCCAAGCTTTCAACGAATGGAGACTTTGGAATTGCTCACCAAATCAGATTTGCACTCCTAAACCCTTCTCTTTACTGCATTTATCTTGCCTTGCTTAGTTCTTTAGTTGTTTATGTGAATCTATGTTTAAAACATTGAGGGCAATGTTTAGTTTAAGTGTGGGGGAGGGTAAATAAAATATTTTTACATTGATTTACATATTTTACATTGATTTTACATATTTTACATTGATTTAAAATATAAAAAAAATAAAAATAAATAAAAGCTAAAATATTTTACAATAATGTGTAAACTAATAGCATTCATTGGTCAGGTGGTGCCTCAGCAGTCGACGGAGCTCCAGAAAGACGAAGTGCCAGAGTTTGATCCTCCGGAGCCTCAACATTTGGTGCAACTCCAGATGACGAAGGCAGAAGATGCCTCTGCAGTAACGCCACAAACCTTTGATGATCACTTTGAATTCGCACTTCGGACTCCTGCAGCTGGTCAAGCTTCCTCTTCATACTTGTTGAGTAACTAGTTGCGAGCATGTGCAACTCTTTATTCTCGTGCCTGAGTCCTCTGACCTCTTGTCGAAGGCTAGCCACCTCAGCCATCAAAGACTCAACCTGACGAGATCGTGCAAGAAGGCGTTGGCCCATGTTTGAGACTGAGCCTGCACACTGGACGCTGAGCGCCAGAGAGTCCTCAACAGCGAGCTCGTCGGACCGCTTGGAAAACAACCTATTGTCTCTTGGAGTGAGAAGGTTTCTAGCAACCATCGTAGCAGTTGTATCGTTCTTCATCATAGAGTCCCCAACTGTAAGATGACCATTGGGGGATATAAAGGACGGATGCCAAATGTTGTTTGGAGAAGACAAGTCATCATCTTCCCCAACATTCAAGTTAAGGCGACGATCAGAAGGGCAAGACATTTTTTGAAGGTGTTGAGAAAGAAGAGAACGGACAGATTAAGATTTCAGAAGTGCAAGAAGGGAGTTTTTACAGGAGGTAATTCAAGTGTGTTGTGGAACAAAATTAGTGCATCTATAAAAAGAAGAAATTGAAGAGGCACTACTCAGAGATCGAAGAGGCGTATGCTCGCAAATCGAAGAAGTGCTCATTTCTCAAAAGCCGGGCTTGTTCAAAAACCACGAGTCGATCCACTTTTTCAGACGTGCCATCACCTTTCACAAGCAACTTTGGCTTTGCGGGAATTACGGGTAATTTTGTTAGAAAGCGCGTAAACCTTACTGTTCAATCATCCACCGGCTGCCGACAAGAGTAAGAGAATAGTACCGGTTGTGAAGAAATTCCTATAAGTGTCTACCTTTGCACTCCATAGCAAAGGTAGACTTACTCAACACTTCTTCATCTCCGAGAATGTATTCCCAAAGAAACCTATCGAGTTACTCAGTGTTCCTCATCCCCTGGAGTACCTCTGCAAACAAGTCATCAAGAGAAAAAGTATTTCATATCATGAAGGTTAAAAGTAAAAGTATCTCATATCATGCTTTCTCCTCACCTTCATCTGAAAAACAGGGAGAAAGAGAGATCCTGATTGCTTACCTAGTCTTGCTCTCGAGTACTCATCTTCGAGCCCCTTCAGCCCAGTCAAGAACTCGAGAAGATGCCACACCTGCGTGGAGACCTGATTACTTGAAGCGTGTGGAGACAACGTGTTGATTCATCCTCAACTAAGCTGAGGATCACTTGCAAGAACAAAGCCCCATCCAGTTCAAGAAGAAAGCTGTGGAAAATCAACAAGCATGACCAAGAATCATCTACCATATGAAGCTAAGTTGTTTCTCACTTTTTCTAAGTGTTTTTAAGCTGTTTTGGTGTGTTTTATTGTGTTTTGAGGTAATCATACGAAAATAACATAAAATTTTGAAAAAGTTTTGAAAAATACCAAAAAGAGTTGTTTTAGAGTCATTTTGGTGTATTTGTGTCTTAGGTACCTTCCAACACAATGATGAGGATTCAATTTTTAATTGCATAACTGTTAAAGAAAGTTACAAGCATGGATTGAAGTTTGATATGCTCTTGTCCTATGCTTAGTTGTAGTTGTTGTTTATGAACTCACATTTGATTACAAAGTGGATAAAATAAGATTTCATAACATGCTTGAAGGAAGGAACTCATATAACGATACATCCTTGTGAGACTCGAGCCTTTACTTTCTTTGGAGAGTTATAATCTGTAAGTTCTTGTTTTCTAAAGTCGTTGCATGATCTCATTATTCTTTGCTTAGTTGCTATTTAGAATGCATTTTGATAGAACTAAATGCTAGAACTTGTATCCGTTTCATTCAAAGCATGACATTGAATTGCATAACACATATCAAGATGAAGTGGTGTATTCTCCACCATAGCCAAATAGCCGTGCCCTCCATTATTATTTGTTTTGAAGATTAAACCCCGTTTGAGCCTTGTTTAGCCTATATTCTTTGTTAACCCACAATAACCTTACCTAGCCTAGTTTAGGACTTTCCATACCCTTATTCTTAAAGGCTAGTAAGCATAACATAAAATGAATTCCTTTTGATCTACATTATGCAAGAAAACAAGTGTGAGGGAGGGAATGGTTGTTTTTTAGCTCATTTGTACGTTTTGGGTTACAAAAAAAAAATGTGAGAAACATATGAAAAGAAAAACAGAAAAGAAAAGAAGAAAGAATGAGTTTGAAAGTATTGATTGTTGAAGGAAGGGTCCAAATCATCAAATCTGGCCCTAAAATGTGTGACTTCTCCCTTTTTTGTTCAAAATTTGAGTTTGCATTCAAAAGTGAATTCTAAGTTGATTTCATTGCTTTGCTCACTATGTCTTTAAGAACCTTTGTTTTCCATATCCATTCTTTGTTAACCAAACACCTTTAGCCCCGTTACAACCCTTACACTTCTATCTTGAGTGTTATGTGTTCAATATGTGGAGTTTGGGATTGGTATGAGCATATGTTGTCACTAGTTCTTGCATCTAAGTAGTAACATTCCTTTCATAAGATCATATTCATATTCACTTAAAACTCCAGAAAAGTGTTTTCTTTGTTAAAACATATGTGAGTTTTAGTTTTCATGTGTACATCAATCTTCTCACATATACCTAGTGTAGGGAGTGTAGTTTAAAAATCTGAGTGAAAATGAGTGCATATCTAGTAAGGAATTGAGGGAATTCTCTAAGGCATGTTATTACATTCAAAATGATGTTTTAATCGATTAAAAGAGAACTAGTAAATGGTGACTGTGGTTAAGTGTATGCTTAAGGATATTGATGGCCAAAATCTGTGCAAGTAATGATTTTTAACATGTGCATTGGAAATCCTTGAGGTAACGTTGGAATGTTTAGATTGTGTTTTGTTTCTTTTTGTTTCTTTGTTTTGCTAGAGGACTAGCAAAAGTTAAGTGTGGGGGAGTTTGATAGGTTCATATTTATGTGACTTTATTAGTTTGTTTCCTTGCATTTACTTAATTAGTTTCATCTTATTAGAATGTTTTAAGCTATTTTCGTGTGTTTATAGGTTTTAATAACAAAGTTAGCAAAGAAGTGCATTTTGGTGCAATTTGGAGCTATTTTGGGGTGGAATGGATTGCATGCATGGGGAGCATAAAGGATGGACGTTTTGGTGCATGAAAGGGCTTCGAACACATGCTAAAATCTGATCAAAATGAAGAAGATACCTTGCAAAGACCAAGCATGGGTGTTGTTAGCTGTTTTAATCATGAAAACACAAGTGTGCAAGTTGTTTTTGCAAGGAAACCCCACGACATGGATGGGTAATCATGTTTTGCAAGTCTGCTAGCTTATTTAATCATGAAATACAAGTGTGCTAGCTGTTTTGCAAGTGTACTAGCTGATTCATCATGAGAAGACCAAGAGGGACCAAAGGCATGTACCAAGGAGGATGAATGCAAGTTGTTTCATCATGAAATTTCTGCAAAGATGCATATGTGCTAGCTGTTTTTGATGATTAATTCTTGCTTTGTATTGTTTATTAAAACTACTTGTGTGGTTCTTTACTTTTGAGCACCTATAAATAGGTCTTGTTGCAAGGCTTAAAACTCACCAATTCATACAACAACTTCCTTCTACACATCCATTCATTCTTTCCAAAAAACAGCCGCACTTATTCCCTAAAACCCTCCACAAAAATCTGCCCATAAACACCATTGCCTACCCATCCTAAACACCACCATACATCTCCTTATCCATTCCTCCATACAACCAAACCTTCAACCCACAACCACCCCTTGTGCCGTAGCAAAAGAAGGGAAGGAAAGTGCTTGGACGTGCTTGCCACTCAACGAGTCCCACTTTGACCACTCAAACCCCCTGCAACAAGGGTGATAGGCAGTGGTCCTTGCAGAGGTTGGTGACGGATGAAGGGACTGCTTCCTTGAAAAGTGGCCCGAGAATTTGATGAGAAACGTTCATGTCACTCTTAAAGCACATGGTCTTAAGGGAAAATCGGTCGATGATATTCTTGCACTTTTCACATTCTTCAACAATCATGGAGATGAATGAGGCCATTAGAGAAATTCTTGAAGTTTCTGGGTAGAAAGTTGAAGGGTTGTTGCATAAAGCTTAAAGGAATTCTGGGATTCTTTTGAGAACTTGGAAAGGATTTTGAAGAACAAAAGCAAGGAAATGATTGAAAGTTCTGGAAGCGTAAAAGTGCAAGTGAGGGAAAATTTGGGAATTTATAGGCGTTTTGGTGGGAAGACCAGACGTTCAATTTTCAAAATTAAGATAGAATCGACCGGGAAGAGCGCCAATCATTACGCATATTTGAGGGAATCTAGGTGAAAAGACCAAACGTCTCGCAAATTGAAAACGCACGATTGCATATGGCGGCGAGCAATAATGGGTAAATGTTTCAGTAGCCACGTGTTTCGAGAAACATCATTAGAGCTGCTGGGAACGTTAGGGTGTTGCCAAATGGCAAGTATTTAATGAGGATAAAGATCAACGATCGTGCCTTGAAAATACGCATGATCGAGTGTTTCGAGGGGAGAAAATTGGTTTCGCTTCTTCAAGGCCGAGGCTCGACCAAGGCTGACGACCTCAGAAGTGAAGGGGCAATGTTTGGGCCCGAAATAACTGCTTGGGCCGAGTGAGAAATGTTTCTCGGCCCAGAGGTGTAATTGGGAAGGTGCTACGGGATTCAGTTTGTGGGCCGACTAAAATGGGACGACCAAGTCCTGTTAGGAAAATGAGTCATCCAGATGGAGATAAAGAAAATAAAGTTCTTCCATGAAATGGACGAGGAATCCCAATACAAAGGGAGTCTCGGCAAAACTAGGATACAGAGGCAAGGGAGAATATGGTCGAGAAGGGGGGTAGATTCAAAGTCCTAATAGAAGAAGGAATGGCCGAGATAAAGTTTGATCGGGGTAGGGAGTCCTAGTCCGAGTAGAGTTATGATTTGGTAGAAGGGGGTCCAGATACTATAAATATAGAGGTAATGGCAACGGGAAGAGGGCCTCCAATTCAACACACAAATCTGCCCTACGCAAACCCTCACTCTACGCGAAAACTTCTCAACTTTGAGATTTTATTTTCCTTTTCGCCAACACATATTCAGTTTGGATAAACAGCACTGTGAAGGCAACCGGTGGTATCTTCAGTTTGGATAAACAACACTACCGTCGTAGAATCAGCCGTCCTCGAAGCATCTTCAGTTTGGATAAACAGCACTGCGTCGAGGCTGCCTGATTACCTATCTAAGTCTTAGTCGATAAGGGTTTTCAAATCCTTGTTGGTAGAGGTCATCTCATTAGCCTTCTCGGCGAAGTGAGGTGTTACTAATTTGAGGTTCGGCGCTTTGAACACAGAGTTGGTTTATGATTGGATACTCGCGGGTTGGATTTAGCGTTCGGCACTCCAACGGCCGAACCACATTCACCGGCAAGACTTATATCTGCTTTGAGTATCTGTGCCCCTATACCTTAGTATTGATTCGGCGTGAATTCACCTTCACGAATATAGTTACTGTGGCCGAATCTGACGACGACGAGCCGTGAACTTTGCAAGAGTAGCAGCATTGTCTTCAGGTTTTAGAATCCAAAGGCCGAGGCGTGTTCCTTCCTCGGTCGCAGTCGCAAAGACGTATGAGTCAGTCGCGCGCATCAACACAACATCAATACATTTTACTCCCCGGCCGAGCTCGGCCGACGAGTTGGCACGCCCCACACACATTTGAAAGACGTAGTTAGCTTACTAATTGATGGGCCTGCGCGCCACATAGGCTAGGTGATTTTTAAAGTCAACAGATATTCTCTTCACATCCATTTTGACTTATATCAAGCCAACTTTTCCACTAAACGGTCTGAGGAAAATTGACATAATGTTGTACAAAATTAATTATGTATGCAAGAATTAGTCCGGTCTAAACCCAAAACTCGATGTAGGAAGTTAAATTCTAATGATATCTTCATTTGCATTGAATGAGCAAGCTGTTGTGAATATGAAAGACAAATGTTTAGGCACATGATCAGTTCTATCGCTTAATCAATCTAAATTTTAATTTTCGATGAATGAAATTACGGAGTGTAATATAAAACTCACATACTCTTCAATTGCTAAAGTGTCGATAATATCATGAAAATAATATATTCTAGTAACCATTCCAAGCGCAATAGATGCCACTATACAATGTCAACAACTCCCATCTCTTTACATGTTCCTATGTTCCTTGTGACACCCATCAGTGGACTAAAAAAGCTTTACATCATGGATTCATGCATGCAACAACAGCACTTTCTCATATTATATTGAAGGAATGAATTTTTTTTTAACTCCCACTTGCTTACGGGAAAAAGAGATTCTCTTTAGATTTCAATACCCAATGTCGGTCTCGATCACAAAATTCTTAGAATTCGTAAAAAAAGGATCCGTCGAGATCCTTTTTCATTAGTTTAATCACCAGTTGTATTATTTTCTCGTCTGAATAGACTAAATTGGTGTGTAATAAACTTATTTAATGAGTTAAAAAAGGGAATTTTAACAACAAGTTCTTGGTACTGTTTACTTTAATGAAAAATCACATTTTTACACTAAAAAGTTAATCTTGATACTATTCACTTTACCCTTTGTTTTGTCCTTATCATTAAAACTCAAAGTTTTCAAGTCAATTTTTTTTATTAATTTTCCATTAAAAGAACAAGGCCAAATTTTTTTTGTGATTCCTGTGGTGACATGCCACTTTCAATGTGACCCTCGTGGTAAAAAAAGCTTTTAATTAAACTCTCGTGCTGGGTGTTGTTAGCAATTGAGATCCAAATCCAAATTTCAGTTAGTTTTCCGTTAAATAAACTCACATGACTATCACATGAAAGGTCAAATTCGTTCTTTCAATCCAAATTACATCTTATTCAATGGATATTTAGTATAATTTAGGATTTAACTGAAATTAGATTTTACATAAGAAAAAAAAAAGAAAAAAAAAGCTTGAACGTGAAGATTGAAACTAAACATGTAAAACCACGTCTATGGCTAAGAGAAGAGGTGAATGTGAAGTCGCGCCTAATTTCTTAGATATGATTGAATTTTGTTTGGAAAAATACTTCTAATATACCATTGTATTTTTTTTTTCAATGCCAACACGTCTTTGATCATGAGTTAGAGTATTAGTCTTACTTGAATTTTCACTCTTGTATCAATTTGTACCAGCTTGAATGCATAAATGCCTTTCAGTTTTGTCTTTAATTGGTACTGTGGTTTTATGCAGGCCCTAGTCGACTAGTACACAACCTTTCAATTTTTTTCTTAATCTCTTTGAATTTTAATTCTTTAACTTTCTTACGCTCTTGAAGTTTATATGTGGAGGGCTGACCTGAAGATTGAATTTTTTGCAATGCCTTTCACCCATTTTCTTTAATTCTACAATGCCTTTCACCTATCTGAATGCATATATACTGCATTTCACCTATTGTCTTTAACTCTTTAAGTTATTCTTGTACATATGTGATTTTTCTGCATTATATAGGTTGAGATACATGTGCTATCAAATTGGGGTGATGGTTAGTGATGGTGGAGGAGGTCCATTAGTGGCTATGGCGATGGCTGGGAGCCTGAGATGAGATACGAGAACTATTGGATTTTTTTTTTATCTTTACAAGTTTCTTTTATTTGTAATTTTATTTTAATCCAATCATGTTTTTGTTTTTTTTTTATTTTACAAAATAAATAAACTTAATTTTGACCGATCCACATGTGATAGTCAAATGATTTTATTTAATAGAAGACTAACAGAAGTTTAGATTTAGACCTCAATTGCTAACAGAGCTTACCAAGGAGTTTAATTAATAGTTTTTTTCACCACAAGGGTCACATTAAAAGTAACGAGTCACCACATGGACCACAAAAAAAATTTAGCCAAAGAACAATATAAATCACAATTCATCCACGCGTTCCCATGTCCTTTTTATGTTTTGTTTTTTTTCTAATGAGTGTCAAAGAACAAGATCTGTTTGTTCAGCCAGCCGACAACAGTACCAAACTGAAGAAGTAAAAGCTCCCCAAAGTGTCTGACGTCAGCAACTCACCTTTATGAGGTCGATTCAGACAATAAAATTGTCCTATTTGAAAAGAGATCTCTCTTAATCTCTTCTATCAACCCTACCAGATTAAGTGATTTAAATTTTTAAAATTTAATTCAACGATTAAAAATAAATTTTTATTTAAAAGATATAATAATTTTAATTATTGAATTAAATTTTAAAAATCCGAATTATACAGTGACTTTTATGGAAGAAATTTAGAAATGAATGCTTTCCCTTAAAGAGTGCCACAATGCAAGCAAATCTGTCTTAATCCATTAAAACACTTTTTTAATTAATCTGCCTAGTGTTTTGTTTAACCGCGTTTTTAAGACAAAACCAAGGTCATTGATTCATATTATTTACTCTCATCCTTTTCACCAAATCAAAACTGCTGCTTTTTGAAAGAACACGGAGGAATTGATTTGGGAAATGGGGTTAAGAAACCGTGTCCTGTCCTAATCACCAACTCACCAACTCAGCATTCTCCATTGTTCTTAAAGCCGCAGTCTTCGAATATCTTTCTCCGCAGATCACTCGAATTTCCATCTCCGCAGATCACGGAGATTACCCAGGAAGGAAATTCAGTAAAGTCACCATCTTTCCAAAAATTAAGGTTGCCCAGATTGTTCAATTGCAGCACCGCCGCCTCTGTTTACTCTCTGTCTGAAGCTCAAGAATCGAAAAGATGGCGCCTTTCTCTCTGCTGGGTGTGAGCTTCTGCCTTGTTGCTGGGTTGCTGGGTACGGCAATGGGAGCAGAAGAGACCACCTCGCACGCGAGGGAGCTCGACCGTACACCCACGTGGGCTGTTGCTGGTGTCTGTGCTGTTATCATCATCATCTCATTAGGTTTGGAGAAGGTCCTTCACAAAGTTGGAACGGTAACTTTAATTTCTCTGAAAATGCCCTTTTTTTACAGTCTTACTGAGTAACTGGTTTTGTTCACATAGCTGCCAAGGTTAATTTGCTGCAAAGTTTTAGATCGCAGCTCAAGTTTTCTGTGTACTAGCATAGTTTCACTTTCTGCTACATCAGTATCAGTGAATTTCAATAGTTTATTGTTTTCCTCTGGAGTAGAAAAAGTTGCCACAAATTGACTATTCTTCTGTTTTTCTTTATCTCGGAAAATGAAATGAAACATATTAGTTTTCTGGGGTCTGTTTTGTTTATAATACCCTTTTCTTTTGGGTTAAAAAATTCTAATTTTATTCTGATCGTTGTGTCAATTAATGATTTATTAAGTTGTTTAGTGGAAAAGAAAGTGTGAAATGCTTGAATTTCAGTGAAAGGGAAAAAGGTTCATATCGATAATTCTTAAATATGTTTAATCTTACATATTTATCTCCTTCATGGTGCTTATGAATTTACAATTTTACATTTACTTTTCGTATTCTTTTATTTTCGGTATTGTTTCCGTACTAATGCTTACTTGAAAGTAGTAAGTAAATGTGTTGTGTTCGGAACAATTTGCTAATTTGACATTGTAGCTTTATGTGCTTTTTGATTAACTTTCTTCTTACTCCAAAAAAAAAAAAAAAAAACTTTCGATTCAGTGGCTTTCGGATAGGCACAAGAAAGCGCTGTTTGAAGCTCTTGAGAAGGTTAAAGCTGGTAATAATCCTGTTTGTCCATGAAACTGATTCAATGGTTTCTGATTTGAAACTATGCAAGAAATATCAAGTTATAGATGGACATTTGACTTTGTGAAATTGTTGCAGAGTTGATGATTCTGGGTTTTATTTCGCTGATCCTGACTTTCGGGCAGAGTTATATTGCCAAAATTTGTATTCCACTAAAGGTTGGAGACACAATGTTGCCATGTAGCGTGGCTGATGAGGAGGAGGACTCAACAGCTAGTCGCCGGAGACTCTTATGGTACGAACGCAGATCTTTAGCTACTGCCTCTGGTTATAAATGCAAGACTGTAAGTCCATCCTCCTCCTCACCACTGAACTTAAGCAGTTTTATAACAATCGAGAACTGGTCGTGATCAGATTCTTGTTAACAGGGATACGAGCCACTTATATCAGTTAATGGATTGCACCAACTGCACATCCTCATATTCTTCTTGGCAGTCTTTCACGTGATATACAGTCTTATAACAATGCTTCTCGGGAGGCTAAAGGTAGGGAAATTGGCTGGATATCGACATATGAATTCTCTTGTGCCCTTTTGAAACTAAGGAACTTGAATCAGACCATGTTAGTTGTTAATCTCTACCTTATTATGCTAAAAGTTTTATTAACTTTGCCTTCAGTGATATATTCCATATTTGCTGAATGCTTCTTTTATACAGATTCGAGGCTGGAAGCACTGGGAGGCAGAGACTTCAACTCATAACTACGAGTTCTCCAACGGTATATAATCCCTTGACACATTCATCCCTCAGTCGTCAATACAAATATTCAAATCTTATGCCTTGACAGCAAAGATCTATGTTGGAAGCTAAACTTGATTATGTGTTCATGCCAGATCCTTCGAGATTCAGACTTACTCATGAGACCTCGTTTGTTAGAGCACACACCAGTTTCTGGACTAGGATTCCATTCTTCTTTTATGTTGTAAGTCTCCAACATTTTTTGCTTCGTTGTCATTCTTCATGTTGGTAATCTCAAGGTTCTGGATTTGTTCTCATAGTATATGTTAAAACTGAGCTTCTGGAAAATTTATGTTTTGCAGGGATGTTTCTTTCAACAATTTTTTAAGTCAGTTAGTAAGTCTGACTACTTAACAGTGCGCAATGGATTCATCACTGTGAGTTTCATCAATTTCACAAATTTCAGAATTCCATATAGAATGTGTCATTTCATTTTAACGAAATGCCATATGTACAGGTCCATTTAGGTGCAGGAAGTAAATTTAACTTCCAAAAATATATCAAGAGATCGTTAGAGGATGACTTCAAGGTTGTCGTTGGAGTTAGGTAATAGCAATATTTATTTTCTGCTTCTTATTCTATCGCCAGTTGTAGATTTCACAAGCCAATCTTGCCTCTTTTAGTTCGTTCTGAATTATTTGTTCATTTCGTTGGCAGCCCTGTATTGTGGGCATCATTTGTGATCTTTTTGCTCCTAAATGTTAATGGTAAGCTACTTCTTTCCAAAAAAATCCTTTGTGAAATATTATTCCGACTCTAATGTTCAAGTTAGTTGATTGACTTTCCTGTATAATAATGTTCTTTCAGGATGGCACGCACTATTTTGGGCATCCTTGATCCCTCTCATGGTAAGTAATTGTACTCCTGTGAAAGATTAATCATGTTTAGTTGGAAAAACTGAAGTTTCTGACCATTTACATAATTGCAGATAATCTTACTTGTTGGAACAAAACTTCAAGCCATCCTGACTAAAATGGCTCTTGAAATTACCGAAAGGCATGCAGTGGTTCAAGGGATTCCTCTAGTACAAGGCTCCGACAAATACTTTTGGTTTGGTCGGCCTCATTTGATTCTTAATCTTATCCATTTCGCGCTGTTTCAGGTATTGGATTGCCTTCTCTTTTGCAGACTCTAGATCCAGGATTTGCTCTTTATCATCTTAAATACTTTCTTACAATAGAAAAGTCAAAAATCACGAACGAAGGTAGATAATGGTGTTATTGTTTGCTGGAAACTTTAGTAAAAAGCATTCAACCTTAAGAGTTGTTGATTTGGTGTTGATTCTATGTTAAATTTTCAAACAAGTCTTGGTTTTTTATTGGTTGAGAGATTGAAAAGTTCATGTTAAGTAAAGATCCCACATGTTTGTGGCTGGTTAATTTCATCCTAAATTGTGGATCAACTAAAGCCTTCTCGGGGACTTGTTGAAGAATAAGAAAGAGGAATATCATGGAAATACCATGGAATAAGGGTTGACCCTATTCATGGGGATTCCGTTAAATTCCATTCCAAAAAGAGAGAGTTCGAAGGAAGAACACAAAAGTATTCATCCTAAATTGTTGCTACCAGATATATATATATGTATGTATGTATCTATATTATTTTAGGACAGGAGATGATCCTAGAACCGTACTTTCATGTTAATGGGTAAATCAATATCTAATTTTACTGCTGATCGCTCTCTAAATTTTGTATCCGTCCTGCACATCGACCAACTTCTGAATTTGTATCAATTTCTCGAGTGTGGTGTGTGGATTTCTCTCATTTTTTATTTTACTGGTCGTCTAATCAGTTTTCTGGTACATGCAGAACGCATTCCAAATTATATACTTTTTCTGGATATGGGTAAATGCTCTGTTCTCACTTAATATTTCTATCACTCTTTGAACTTTGAAGTGCATTTCATGTCTAATACTCAAATCTCGAATGAAACTTTGCTGCAGTATTCATTTGGGTTGAAATCTTGCTTCCATGCCAATTTCAAGCTCGCAATCGCTAAAGTAATTCTCGGGTAGGCATTTTCTCCCTTGATTTATTATGTTCTTGCTTGGCTCTAATGGGATTGGTGAGGTCAAATTGATAAGTATTTATATTTCATTTGATTGGTATGTAAAAAATTATTTGGAAAATATTTTGCAGGGTTGGGGTTCTCTGTTTGTGCAGCTACATTACACTTCCTCTATATGCCCTTGTAACTCAGGTATTATTTTCGTTTATTTTCTCTATCCCGCATTTCTTCATGTAGTGAAGTTCACTAGAAATTTTATGCGGAGGTGGAGGCATGGTATTGAGCTCTCACCAACCCCCGGTGTCAAGATGTTGTCGAGCACTAGAAATATTAGTGTTATGCATTAGATTTTCCCTCCAATCTCTTTCTTTATATGATTAAACTGGATGCACATTTGTTGTGGTGAACGTTGCAGATGGGCTCCCACATGAAAAAATCCATCTTCGATGAACAAACATCCAAGGCCCTCAAGAAGTGGCACATGGCGGTGAAAAAGAAGACGCACGGAAGCAAGTCTCATACTCGAACCATGGGTGGTGGAAGCTCCACCATTTCAACAAAGGACTCCTCATCCTCGGGAGGACCAACACTGCATCGCTTCAAAACTACTGGTCACTCAACTCGCTCAGCCGCCTATGAGGACCACGAGACATCTGATCTCGAAACTGATCCCCTGTCACCTTCATCAACAAACTTGATTGTAAGAGTGGATCCATTTGAGCAACTGACCAAGATAAATGAACCCCACGACGGGGAACAGACCAATATTCCAGATGATGTCTCGTTCGACAAACCTGCCCCGGATAAAGAACATGATACCAGGGAGAAATATTAGTTGAATTATTTGAAATGCCGCTACACGCAGTTGCATATCTTGTACATTAAAGTACTTTGGTTATACTTTACTAGATATGTTAGCCAACAATTCATCTTTGTACTGGCCTGATTTTGCTCAATGATATTGTTATACCGATTTTCGAAACTCATCTCAGCTGGCATACGTATTGATTGTGAAACTTATGACGCATTTTGTAGCACATGTAGATGGCAGCATAATGGTGGGAATAGTAGAATATATAAAAGACTTAATTGTAGCAATAGCTCTTGAACTTCACCTCGAGTTTAATTTTAGTCTCTAAACTCTTATACTAGGTGATATAGTCCTCCAACTTAATCCCTTGTTGTACCGTTGTCCGTATTTTCTAACTCTGTTTTTCCATCTGATTTTGCTAAATGTAACTCTTTGGTATTTTTGAGTTTTAGTGTTTAATAATGATGATTTTATTGTTATTTAGAGAGGGCTTTGCCTAGGAAATGAGAAATTTTTAGTGTCATATTGGCAATTCCCAAAAAAATGTTCAAGTATGTAATATTTAGACTACCGTCGATTGTGTTTGTAATTATATTAGTCTCTTTCGTGCTCAATATTAAGCGTTTCAAAAACATTCATTTAAGTAAGTTCATCATGCACAACAAAGAAGGTGTGCAGCTTTTTTCAGAGGCTTTTGTTTTTTTTTTTTAGGGGTTGCTGCATGTTTTTGAAAGACAACAAAAAGGACTGCAGCTTTATTCAGCCGCTTTTCAACAAAAGTTTTGTACGGTGAGTTTTCTTTTTGAGAAAGAATGTCAGTTTACTTTTACATTGACGAGTGTTATTTTTTAAAGCAAGTTTGATAGGAGCCCGTGAGCCCATAGTAGTCTTAAAAGTAGTTTGGAGAAAAGGAAGATAACAATTATTAGCACTTCAAAAAGTTTTATTTTATATTTTTATAAGTGTATTTTTTTAATTATAAAAAGTTCAGAATATAAAATGAGATTTTTGAAGTGTTAGTAACAATTCTAAAAAAAAAAAATGATTTTTCGATCATTGATTTTTCATTCATTATGAAAATGTGTCTTGTGGGTTATGTAATTGATTTGTTCATTTCATTATATATACATTGTGCATGATCGTGCTAGTATTCTTCAAAGTTTGAGAAGAAGGTGATTGAGGGCCGCATTAATGTCGTGCCACTTTCCGTCGAAACCTAAAGAGAGATTGAGTAATAATGCATGAAGACAAAGTTGTCAGCTAGTATGTGTGTTTGGTTGATGAGCTTTGTAAGTTTTTTTTTGTATTCGTTTATCTCTTAGTGTTTTCTGGCTTGGTAGCCAGATTATTTTTTCAATGGCGGTGTCACATCCCGACTCGAGCTCTACCACTTCCCAGGCCGACCTCTGCCGTAGCACGATATTGTCCGCTTTGGGCCCCGACCACACCTTCACGGTTTTGTTTTTGGGAACTCACACGAGAACTTCCCAGTGAGTCACCCATCATAGGAGTGCTCTCGCGCGCTACTTGCTTAACTTCGGAGTTCCAACTCTGAAGTCAGTGAGCTCCCAAAAGGCCTTGTGCTAGGTAGAGATGAGAATATACATATAAGGATCACTCCCCTGGGCGATATGGGATCTAACAATCCACCCCCCCTTAGGGGCCCGATGTCCTCATCGGCACACCACGGCCAAGGTTTGGCTCTGATACCAAATTGTCACATCCCGATCCGAGCTCCACCACTTCCCAGACCCGACCTCTATCGTAGCAAAATATTGTCTGCTTTAGGCCCCGACCACGCCCTCACGATTTTGTTTCTGGGAACTCACACAAGAACTTCCTAGTGGGTCACCCATCGTGGGAGTGCCCTCGTGCGCTACTCGCTTAACTTCGGAGTTCTGATGAACTCTGAAGCCAGTGAGCTCCCAAAAGGCCTCGTGCTAGGTAGAGATGATAATATACATATAAAGATCACTCCCCTGGGCGATGTGGGATCTAACAGGCGGGTTTTGCCTCGTTAAATCCTACATCGTGCTTGCATTCTTTATATTTTTGCTAAATATTAATGTCTAGGATTTAGTTTGCATGATTGGTTATTTCAGAATGCAGGTTAATTTCTCAATGGGAATATATATTGGTTGAGTTTCAAGAGTAATGCTAATTGTATTTTGGCGTTGAAGTTGGAGATGAGAGATTCAGTGCAATCCTACTCCCCAAATCGTTTTGAACTTCCAGTCTCTCGACAGGCCTACCCTTGGAGGACTAGTTGAGGCGAAGGAATGTGTAGCTCTTCTAGGGAAGAATGTGCATGACCAACCTAGGTTATGGATTCTTAGAAATCCGGAGAATCATGTGATAGGAAGACTATGTAAGTTGTTGGCCAACAACCATTGGCGACAGAAACATTGTGTACAATTAATCAAACAAACCATGAGCTCCTACGGACCATATATATAAATTGCATTCGACGTTGACTGTGATTTTGGAGCTCCTAAATATGAATACTCAAACACTTCGAGAGATTGACACTTTCTACAAGGAATTATGATTGTTCTTTGTACCACTGCTCTATGGCATGCTATATGAAGTTCATTGTGCCGATACCTACGTCGAAACTAAAGATTTATTAGAAATAGTTTATCTATCTACTCCGCTACCAAATGGTAATGGGACAAAAAATGATTTTCGTTATGACAATTGTACGATGAAATGATGTCATATCGTCGTCATCAAGTAAAAATGAATAACTCCTTACGTATAAGAAGATAAGTATTTTCCATGGGACAAGCACGATGTATTAGCTATATTATATATGCCTATTTTTGTTTACATTTTTTTCTTCATCTCTTAGTCAAGATTTGCCCTTTCATTTGAATTGGCAAAGATATGATTTCTGAGTTTACTTTTGATTTTTCAAATTTTTTTGATAATGAGGTTATAATAATATCATGTACTTGCTTTCCATGTTTGAGTTGTTGTAGATGTGCATTTCAATTGAATTAGAGTGCGATTTTAATTGGAGAGTTTTACTCAAAAGTTACCGACAACACTTTATTATTTGACCTAAAGGTGATTAATTATCTATAAATACGCTTATGTTTTCATGCAAATATCAGGATATTAACCCTTGATATTAGAGTGAATGGTATTATCGACGGCTCCGGGTCTCCCTTTTTCTTTAAAAAGACATGTTCCTATGCGACTTTAAAAATTAGTCTTATTAGGACTTGATGTTGGACGGGTATGCTCAGAAATAAACTAAATAACTTTATAGTTCTTTGCCGATCGATCACAACAGATTTGCATCATTGCTAGGAATCCAAATTTTGTTTCAGTGTGAAGAGATTCAACATTGAAATCACATTTATTTTTTTTGATGATGCCCTTTAGAAAAGCAAACAAAAAGTCTCTCTCTTGTGACGTTCATTTTTGTGAACTTTACTTTTTTCGAACACTAAAGCCAATAGTATAAGCATATGCTTTGTAAAATTTAGAGGCATATTCTCTGTCTCAAAATCCATGCCTATAAATTGAACTAATTCTTTTTGGACATCAATTTTTTCCATATCTACTATTTCATTATTTCTAGAGTCTATCACAGGATTCAAGTCAATACACACATTTCATAATTCAAATTTGCCTTTTTCATATGCTTCTATTTCATTGGCTTGACCGGGATTATTTTCTTCGTCCATGTCCTTAAGAAAAAATAAAAAATGCAATATATAAGAATCAACTTTATATATAAATAAGAAGCAAGAAAATTCTAAATAATTCCAATAAACACACACACACACACACATATATCATACCTGATTCATACGAATCCCATATATTGTTAAAAGTGGTATTTCGTTGCTCAACTTCTTAAGAGTAAACTACAGAGAAAATAGCAGGACAACCATGGAGAAAAAGATTGGGAGGAGATTTGTTCACCTTTTTAACCCAACGGCCACGGAAAAAGAGTGAAGAATTCATTTTGGATTTGCTCACCTTGTTAATCCAACAACCAAGGTAAAAAATGTGAAGATTCGTGTTTTGGATTTGCTCACCTTGTTAACCCAATAGTTGGTCCTGATTAGTATTTTGGATTTTTTTTTTAACTTTTAAATGTCAAATAAAAAAGTTGACAGAGCTATCTTCAAGTTAAGTTATAAGAAGTGTCAAAATATTTAGCAAGGAGACATATCGTAGAGTGAACATATCGAAAAAAAATAATCACTAAAACCCTTAATTATATACCCAATTATACTTCTTGAAATTAACAAGTTTATGAATATTAGATTTTTTTTTTGTTTGAACAAGTGATATTATCTACACTAAGAGGAGATGGTGGGCTTATCCTCATAATGAGCTAGCAATAATGTGGTTCAAACTCGCATTTGGTAAGAATCAAACCTATAGTACTAAGTGGCTTAGGCCGTAGTACGAAGTGACAAATATTAGAGTTGAATACATGTACTATGTGAGAGTAACTTACATACAGTGTATTCATGTTGGAAATTTGCTAAGTATGTTCTTGTAAAAATCCGTTCAGTCCTTTAGGCATGCATGCTTTAATGGTGTTCTGTACTGTAATGGACTATCATTAAGCGCCTTCTCAGTGAACTCAAAAAAGATTAAGAAAGGGCGTTTAACCTAATTACGTTTGCTTTATATATATATGTATATATATATATTAATATTAGTATTAATATGGTGGAGAATTCGAACTTCAGACGTTATTCAATAATTAAAAGTGAAACCTCACTCGACGATAACTAGTAAGTGTGTCACTAAATAGTGGGAATGTTTTAAGGTTTGTTTGATATCTTATTTGAATTTTTTTTATCATTTCTCAAAATATTTCTTAAGAACTTTTCTTGAAAACAATTTTCTTTAAGACTCAACAACTTATTTGGTATGCGATTTAAAATTTTTAAATCTTACAACTTAAACTAGACAAAGAGATCCAAAAAGAGGGGATCGAGAGAGAAAGAGGATAGCATAGGAAAGAAAGTAAGACATGATTAGAGAAAAGAGAAAGAAGAGAAAAAAGAGGAGTGAGAGAGAGAACCGAGAGAATGAAGAGAGGGGATTTGAGAAAAAACGAAAAAGGTAAAAAAAAAAGAGGAGAGAGAGAGAGACAGAGAGAGAGAGAGAGAAATTTGGAGTGAGAGTGGAGAAGGGAGAGAAAAGAAAGGAGTAAATTTAAGTTTAAAAACTCTAAAAACTTTTTTTTTTGTGTTTTAAAATAATAGACTATAATTTTGAGTTAGTCTTAAGTTCAGTTTTTGAAAATAATCCTACCAAACAAGTTTTTAAGGCCTAAAACTTGAAAATTGTTTTTGAGTTTAAAAAGTTGGATTTAAATAGAATACCAAATAGGCCCTTAAGTTCAAAAAAATTACGAAAAATTGTCTATCATCAATTACATCTATGATTTTCTCAATACAAATAATATATTAGCCTATGTCTCTCTTGTCACTGCAATTTACAGATTACATTGATACATATATAATACCTACCCTATCAAGATGTTTGTCAACTCCATCTTTTATGTTCAAAACCCACAAAGGCTATGGTATAATCTATACATAGCACACCAGGGGCGCACATCCATCCCAAGATTTTCTTCGAGTAGTCTAAATAACATTTACATAAGAAGAGTAGTTGTCCTCATATCTGTTGTGCGGAGTAGGATTCTCTCTCTTCTTCTTTTTTCCTTCCCTTTCCTCCCCTTATATTCGAGCGGTCACGGTTAATCCACATCAATATCTTTTATTAATTTTATATAGAAAGAGAAAGACAAAATAGAGAATGTGAGAGGAGATAAAGGAAGAGAGTGAAAAGAGGAGAGGAGAGAACCTAGTCCCTGTTGTGCTCCTAAATGCTCTCAATCATTTCAGTAAAGTGTTGAGATTGTCACAAGTATCTTTTGGGGTTATGACCCTCATTCTTTGTATATGTAGTGGAAAACCTTGGAGTTTTGAGATAACCTCTAGGTGGAGAGGACCACATGACGAAAAAGATTACTTGATCAAGTTCAAAACTATCTTTTGTTCACGCGAAAATTCTAGTACACTCCAGTTTATAAGATGTACCGGAACATACTAAAAGATCTTAAACCCTTACATGCATTACCTTGTATAGATTCAAAGTTTAGCATCCTCCTTTTTGCACCCAACAGAACAATTGGTTTGGATTGCATTGCTATGTCACATTATTCCCTAAAACCCAACTCTTAAACTGCCCTTTTACCCAACTTCCCATTTTCACCCAACATATCAAATTGTTTAGTTAGCTCTGTTTGTGTTTGGACCCAAAATTACACAATTGGCCCGAATAATTGAGGCTGTTGAGTGAACGAAGTTCTATGCCATTAGGTGACTGAGTCAGGATAATTTTAGTTATTGTTAAGGAATAATATTGTGATTTTTATCATAATAATTATCTCTTAATAATATATTGAATTATCTAGAGCATAGCTGGTTGCTTGCTAACCCTTTACAATTAATGCAGCAGTAAGGAGAGTTCCGTGCAGCTTGGTATCTAGGCAGTTGCATGGGTTCCATGTTTGAATGGATTCGCATGCGGAACCACGTGGAACAATGGGATAAAGGTGCTGATAAGATGGCAACATTATCTTGCTGATTATGCTAAATGATATTGGTATAAGCTTTTGCATCATGGGCCAGCATGTGGTTGTTCATAGAGCCAGATTCATTCAACATGGATAATTGGGATAATTAGCAATAAGAAGTCTAAGTAGGTTTAGGCTTTTGAGAGTTTGAGTTTTGTTTGGTTTTTATGAAATCATCAAGGCCACGTCAAGTGGAACATACATATTTGAGAGAATATTCCTATTGTTTTGTAACTTATGATGGCAATCCTAGGGCTACTAGTGAATTATAAATACCAAGTAGCAGACATCTAAAAAGGACCTCCTCCAATTCAACACAAAACTGCCCTACGCAAACTCGCTCTACGCGAAACCTCTCAACAACCTTGAGAAATTTATCCTTTTTCCCCTTTCTCGCCAACACATCTTCAGTTTGGATAAACAGTACTGGGCAACCGGCGATATCTTTAATTTGGATAAACAGCATTATCGGCGTAGAATCAGTCGACCGAGGAGCACATTCAGTTTAGATAAACAGCACTACTTCGAGACCGACTGGTTTTTATCCAAGTCTTAGTTAGCAAGGATTTTCGAGTCTTTGTTGGCAGGGGTCATCTCATCAACCTTCTCGACGAAGTGAGGTATTACCAGGTTACTACATTCAGCACATTGAAAGCTGAATTTGATATTGAACTTCAAAGAACTAGCAGCCTTGTCTTCAAGCTTTAAAACCCGAAAGCTGAGACGCCTTTTTTCATCGGCTGCAGTCGCAAGATCAAGAAGTCAGCAGCGCGCTCAACACCAAGCAACATATTTTACTCTCCGGCCGAGCTCGGCCGACGAGTTGGCACACCCCGCACACAATTAAAGGACGTAGTTAGCTCATTAGTTACTCAGCCTGCGCGCCATTTAGGCTTGGTAGTTTTTAGGGTCAACATTTTGGAACGCCTAATGGGACCTAGTGCTAAAACTATGAAGTTTATATAATATATCAAGATGTCAAAACGGCTCTATGTAGCCGATTGTACGAGCTCCTAGAGCAATTGGAGAATTGCTACACATAGAGAGTAAAACTCTTTGAGAAGTTGTGTAGAATATGGGACCAATTTTCCGCTCCAGCAACAATCAAAGTTCGGCCTAAGAAAATTGTCAAGATGGCCGAAGAAAAACCTAGGCCACCTGTTTTTTTGGTCGAGACTGAAAGTGTGGTAGGCCTAGAAGAAAAAGTTAAAGTTTCTAAGCCAAAAATCGATTTAGAAAATGATTTGTTAGAGGAGTGCTCCAATGACAAACAAGGTCGAGACATAGACCTAGCCTGAAAAATCATGCCAATCGATATGATTATTGGTGATAAAGCCGATATGAAGAAATCCCGTTCGGCTAAGTTGTTCGAGTTAAAAGCCAAAATTGGTGAAATTATTATGCCCGAGGGGCATAATAATTGTTCATTCGGCGGCCGATGATAAAAAATATTTCATCAAGTCAAAAGTATTTGGAAATGATTTTTTATTTGGCCTTGGAAAATATCAAATTGACAATTTTGATATAAAAAGATCTCAGCTCGAAATAAAACATCTTTGGCCTCCTCCTCTTTATAGTTCGGCCACTTTTGTTTTCTTTTGTTAAAAAAAATAAAAGAATAAATTATTTTCTTTATCATTTGGCTAATTAGGCCGATGCTTAAGAAAGTAAGGGGGGACATGTGGTATAATTGGCGGTTAAAATTCAATTTTAGTCTCGTTGTGAAAGAAAGTTTGTAGGTTCAGAAGCATCTTGTCATCAAAGCCAGTTCGCCTTCGTTCCGACAAAGAGTGTTCTCCTGCTTCAGTTACAGCTTCTCCCGCTCCTGGAATTCCTTAAAGTTAGCAGAAGGCACTCAGTTGTTTATGTGAAATCAAGGAGCAGCAGGTTACACTTGTGTACTTAATAAGACAAAGGGCCACCCATGCTAGGTGGTAGGCCTTCGTGGGGCATATAGCTTGTTCACTCGGCGAAATTAACTTTTGCCGCCACACAAGGTTACCTTTTCTTTTTGCGAAGGGGTCTTCCATGGAACTGAGATGCCTAGCCATCTTAATCATTTAGCTTTTCGGGCCGATGCATAAGGTTAACAGTTGATTGAGATATATATATATATATATATATATATATATATTTTTTTTTTTTTTTCCTTAACAATTATTTTCTTAATCATCTGGCTTTTTCGGTCGATGCTGAAGAAAATAGGAGGCAGAAAGCAGAGATTTGATGGCTATTGCCGAGTAACAAGAGAAAATTAAAAAGTTGTTGCATTCGGTGAAAAAGCAATGCATGTGAAGTGGATGTGCCAAGCTTGGTGGAGGCATACTTGGTTTTTTCCAATCGGTGATCATGGTTTTTGATGCACAGTCTGAGGAAAGAAAAGGTAGCCCATTGTTCATTTTGCTTAAAAAATGAAACATCAGCTAATATGCAGAAATGACAGGTTCAGTTTTAAACTGTCGCAGCAAATTCGAGAGCTCTGTTGCCTGATCAAGCCATCTTTGTTGCCATTTGAATTTGTTGCTATTTGAAGATATTTGGTCATAGTTCAAGTGAGTAATTTGAATTTAGCGACTACATTGGGTGGCTTCTATGTGATTAAATATCGATGTTGAAAGATGGTGTTAGGAGAATAACAAGCAACATGTTCACCAACGCAGTGAAGGATTCGTTCGATGAGTTGTTTTTGCCGAGTTGCGTATAGAATTGGTGCTCAAATATTATTTGCGTAGTCAGTGGACGTCAAATTTTAGTCAAAAGGGCTTTAAAACCATCACCCTATTCTTGGTGGCTTAGTTGGTTAACAACTGGTGGAATGCATATTGGGTATACACGCAAGCAACGGCCATAAACAAAACCAAGTTAATATTGGTAGCTTTGGCTGAGAAAAAAAGTCGATATGGGTGGTTTATATTGGTGGTCAATATCGACAATGATTTCTCAGTTTTATTGTCCTCGGCCGTATCACTCGGCTGAATCTCACTTCAGACCGAATCTTGGTGGTTATTCAGTCCTTGATTATTGATAGACTGCATTTGGCCGAATCCCACAACTGCCGACACCTCACTATTTCGATTATTGAACTCAGCCCTCGACTTAAATCTTATACTCGACAATTGTAATTTTCTTTTTGGGTAAGGGTATGGCCTCGCAGTAAACCGAGCTCGACGATTTTGAACAACTTCATCATGAAAATCGACAATTCGAAGTTTGGGTCGTAGAAAAGTTTCAAGAGACCTTTAAGCTGCTGAGCTTCAAGGATTCACTCCACGTCACTGTGTCTCAATCTTGATGTAACATGAGATATTCTGCATAAGCCAAGTAAGAACACGGTTCAGTTTTGTGGTGCTTTAGTCTTGAGGTGCCTCGACAAGATTGATGTCAAGGAGCAAAGATGGTATAGTGAACTTGAGTTGACTACAAAAATCACCTAGCCTACGTGGCGCGCAGGCCGAGTAATTAGTAAGCTAACTACGTCCTTCAAATGTGTGTGGGGCGTGCCAACTCGTCGGCCGAGCTCGACTGATGAGTAAAAATGTCTTGATGTTGTGTGGATGCGCGCGGCTGACTTCTGTGTCTTGCAACTGTGGCCGAGAAAGGAACACGTCTTGGCCTCTGGGTCCTCAAGCCTGAAGACAAGGCTACCAATTACAAAGTTCACGGCTCGTCGTCGTCCGATTCGGCAACAGTCACCGTATTGGTGAAGGTAAAACCACGCCGAATCGATACTAGAGTATAGGGGCACAAATACTCAAAGCGGATGAAAGTCTTGATAATGAACGCGGTTCAGCCGTCCAAGTGCCGAACTCTAAAACCCACTTGTGAATGTGCGATCATAAAATAACTCGGCGTTGAGGCACCGAGCCTAAGTATCAGTAACACCTCACTTCGCCGAGATGGCTGGTGAGATGACCTCTGTCGACGGGGATCCTAAAACCCTCGTCGGCCGAGACTTGGATAGATAACCAGTCGACCCTGTCGCAGTGTTGTTTATCCAAACTGAAGGTGCTTCACGGACGGCTGGTTCTACGGCAACAGTGTTGTTTATCCAAACTGAAGGTGTTTACCGGTTGCCTTCACAGTGCTATTTATCCAAACTGAAGGTGTAAAGGCGAAAAAGAAAATAAAAATCTCAAGGTTGTTGAGAGGTTTCGCGTAGAGGGAGAAATTGCTCAGGGCAGATTTGTGTGTTGAGTTGGAGGTCATTTGCACGCTGCCACTGCTTCTGTATTTATAGGAGCCGAATCCTCTTCTGATCCAATCATAATTCTACTCGGATTGGTACTCCTTACCCCAATTGGACCTTACCTCAGCCACTCCTTCTTCCGCTAGGACTCTCACCGAGACTCCTTATCGTACTGGGACTATTCGTCTTCACGGATGGATTTCGCTTCCCTTATTGTTATTTAGATAAATCCTTTTCCTACTAGGACTCGGCCGACTCAATTCAGTCGGCCCATAAATCGACTATCTTGCAGCATCTCCTTCTGGGTCACGATCAGCCCAAACTGTCATTTTGGGCCCAAACAATAATATATTGAATTATCTTGAGCACAGCTGGCTGCTTGCTAACCCTTTACAATTAATGTGGCAGTAATGAGAGTTCTGTGCAGCTTGGTATCTAGGCAGTTGCATGGGTTTCATGTTTAAATGGATTCGCATGCGGTACCACGTGGAACAATGGGATAAAAGTGGTGATAAGATGGCAACAATTATCTTGCTGATTATGCTAAATGATATTGGTATAAGCTTTTGCATCGTGGGCTAGCATGTGGTTGTTCATGGAGCCAGATTCATTCAACATGGATAATTGAGATAATTAGCAATAAGAAGTCTAAGTAGGTTTAGGCTTTTGAGAGTTGGAGTTTAGGTTGGTTTTTATGAAATTAGCAAGGCCACGTTAAGCGGGATCATACATATTTGAGAGAATATTTCTATTGTTTCGTAACTTACGAAGGCAATCCTAGGGCTACTGATCGGATCATATTTATACATATTTTTTATATCAAATTCACTCATCTTTTCTTAGATAGTTCGTTATATTTTGAGCTATTTACGTTATTTTTATGTTTTATAAGTTTTTCAAGAAAAGAAAATAAAAATAGAATAAATAAAGTGTTAAGTAATTAATTCGTTTAAACTTTCTTGCTTGTTGATTAGAATTTATTATTTGGAAAAATAATATATATATTTATATATTTATATATTTTTATATTTTTATATTTATATTTATATATATATATATATATATATATATGTGATGATTATGTGTGTGTGTGATAACAGGAAGCAATTCGGTGGAAAGCAAAAGGCATTTTGGCAGCCAAATGGAAATCAAGTGGGTTAGAGGCAAAGCTGCCTTGGCATGTGAAGAAAGAAAGAAAATATAAAAAAAAAATAGAAAAGTGCTAAGCAGTCGGTGGAGGGAATAATAGAAAAACAAGTGGGGTTTATGAGGGAGAATCCGAGGGAACCAAGGTGGCCATTGGCAGCTGAAAAGAAAAATAAAAAAAAAATAGTGGAAGAACAGCTGCCTTTGGCAGCTGAGAGGAGAATAATAAGAAGCAGCTGGCGGGGGGACTTCATTGGAGAAGTCAGGAAGGAGTTTAAGCTGCCTTAGCGAGCAGTTGAGAAAAGAAACAAAAAATAAAATAAGGCAGCTCGCACAGCTGCCAAAGGGGAAGAAAAATAAAATCAAGGCAACGCTGCCTTGGCAGCGTGAGAGCTTGAGGAGGACAGGGAGCTGCGAAGAGCAACTACGATGCAAGAGAGAAGCGCACAGGCGCCAGGTGGAGGAAGAGGGCTGCCCTAACTGGTTGCGGGAAGTCAGCGCAGAGATATATGAGAGCTGCCAAAGGGCAGCAATCAAAGGAACGAGGAGTGCACAGCCACTTGGCAGCCAGGAAAAACAGAAAGCTGCGCAAGGCAGCAGCTCAGCACCGAGAGGAAGAAACTCCTCATTTGGTTTTATATTTTCTAACTTATGTTTTATTTTTATTTTAATTTGATAATAATGTGTAACTAATTTTTAAGTAGTTAGGGGATGCTTTGAAGCCCCGAATATGATTGTGAATGTGTTGTGATATTTTGTTTGAATGACTGCTATGGAAGGATGAAAATTGATTCACTACTTATGTCATTGATAAATTCTTGATGTGTTTCTATGGATGCATACTTAGTAAGCATATTAAGGATTTTAATGCTATGAATATATGTGTGCCTGCCCTTGTTGAATGAGGACCTACATATGTTCTAAAGTAGCGCTTGTTAATTGTGGTTAACATGTGAATCGATTTCTAGGATAAGTAAGACAACGCCAGTACTTACGACGCCTTGTGATGTCTCAAACTCTTTTCATTCTTAATGATTTCTACTTGTTAAATCTATGAACACGTCATTCTAGATTGCATGCTAGGAACTAAGTTAAGTTGAAAACGCCATTCTCTTGACATACTACGTAAGAAAGAGTAATAGGTTGAGTTCTAACATTGAGCCAACTTGAGCATCTTCATCCGGAAATAAAAGAAATTTGAATGAAACATAACACATTTGCATGAATATTTGGTGGTGGATAACATTTCCCCTAACTCGTTTTTCTTAATTTGTGAATTAAAAATCTATATTTTAAATTTGTTTCTGTTCTGTTTTGCCCGATTTAATTTAAATAGCAAATCAACTCCAAAAATCCCAAAAATTTGTGTGAGCATAGTTCGGTGTGTCTAGTTTATGTGTATAAAATTTCGTTGCATTTGGTTAAGTGTAAGTTGGTCTAATAATTAGTTTTCGGTGGCTGGTCAGTGGAGACAGCCACCAATTTTTGTGACATCTTTTTAAGTATTTGGATAAAACAATCTTCTGCGGGAAAGACCCTTATTTTCATATGCTACAATCGACAAATTTTAGTGTTAATAAGGAAAATCAATAGGATTATTGCGTGCTACTTTTGTGGTGCGTGATAATTTCCTATCAGCTACTGGTGAATTACAAATACCAAGCAACAGACAGCTAAAAAGGGCCGCCTCCAATTCAATACAAAACTACCCTGCGCAAACTCGCTCTACGCGAAACCTCTTAACAACCTTGAGAAATCTATCATTTTCCCCCTTTCTCGCCAACACATCTTCAATTTGGATGAATAGCACAATGAAGGCAACCATCGATATCTTTAGTTTGGATAAACAACATTATCGCCGTTGAATTAGCCAACCAAGGAGCACCTTCAGTTTGGATAAACAGTACTGTTTCGAGACCGACTGGTTATTTATCCAAGTCTCGATTCGCAAGGATTTTTTAGTCTTTATTGGCAGAGGTCATCTCATCAGCCTTCTTGGCGAAGTAAGGTGTTACCAGGTTACTACATTCGGCACATTGAAAGCCGAATTTGATATTGAACTTCATAGAACTAGCAACCTTGTCTTCAGGCTCTAGAACCTGAAAGCCGAGACGTGTTCTTTCCTCGGTCGCAGTCGCAAGATTAAGAAGTCAGCAGCGCGCCCAACGCCAAGCAACATATTTTACTCCCTGGCCGAGCTCGGCCGACGAGTTGGCACGCTCCGCACACAACTGAAGGACGTAGTTAGCTCATTAGTTTCTCGACATGTGCTCCACATAAGCTTGGTAGTTGTTAAGGTCAACAGCTTGACATCTAATTTTCAATTACATCAATGACATGAAGACCGTGTCGAGCTCGTATCTACCCTGTCGTTCCATAAATGAACCAAACTTACACGTAACACAAGCATACTGTGTCATATAACAAAGAAACGGCATGAATTACAGGCGCCTTGTTAGTTTCATATTTATCTTTTCTTAATAATTATCCATGTTCGATCCAAATAAAAGGCACGCGTGGAACCTTCTAGCTGAAGAAAACTTTTAGATCACGACTAGACAAAAAAGAAAACATATATATATATGGATATGATTTGGACAACAGAAAAAGTAGCGAAAGAGAGATATGAACAACCGACAAAGATAGATTAATTTGATAGTAATTAAAATAGAGCTGAAATTTAGGACTTCACTAATTCACCTTCAAGTTTTCCATGAAACACGATAATTACTGATCGGTAAAGTTGATCGAAAGAGAAAACAAAATCAACAAGCAGCATGCATGTAAGCCATGAGTTGGTCAATCAGACCATGCATTTTAATTGCCTATTGTGGTAAAATTGCCTCTGATTGTATGGCACGCATGCCCTTGATGGAAGCGCAAGTAAAGTAATTTGGATTTGATTCCCCGACCTCCCTCTTCTTTTATGATTGATTGCGAACCACTTGAGCGCCACCAAGTCCCAACTCCAACCATAAAAAGCGCGGTGGAGGTCGAGAAGTCAGATGGTGTTTTATGCACAAAGTTAGACACGTGTGTAATTGCATTACCTTTGTACGCAAGGCAAGATTTGAGTTGGGCGTTGCCTTACCCACCTTCCCTTTTACACCCAACACATCAAATTGTTCAATTGGGTAATGCTTGCATTTCAATTTCTAAACTCTAAACCCAACTCAAAAACTGCCCTTGCGTTAACCGACTTCCCCTTTTTTCACCCAACACATCAAATTGATTTTAGTTCGTTTTGATTGCATTTTGGTTTTCAGTTACATCGATGACATGAATGTGTTGGATTCGTATCAACCATTTTGTGCCATTTATGATCCAAACTGACATTTTGTCCTCGATATATACCTCATTTCTACCATGAAACCTGCCCTATTACAAACCTATCTTTCTCACGTTACCGGTCAAGTGGAAAGCTTGAAGAGTCTGTCATAAGCTTCTTTTTCTAAAGAAACACTTTGCAATTAACTTACATAGCTATATCTCACTTTGCAATTAACTCATCAGACAATTAACTTACATAACTATGTCAACTATTAAATTTAAATACTTTTACATTTTCTTCGGGCCCCGATCACGCCCTCACGGTTTTATTTTTTAGAACTCACACGAGAACTTTCTAGTGGGTCACCCATCATGGGAGTGCTCTCGCGTGCTACTAGCTTAACTTCGGAGTTCTGATGAACTCCGAAGCCAGTGAGCTCCCAAAAGGCCTCGTCCTAGGTAGAGATGAGAATATACATATAAGGATCACTCCCCTGGACGATGTGGGATGTCACAATCAAATGTCACATCCTAGCCCGGGTGGGACCACTTCCCGGGCTCGACACCGCCATAGCACGATATTGTCCGCTTTGAGCCTCGACCACGCCCACACGGTTTTATTTCTGGAAACTCACGAGCAACTTCCCAGTGGGTCACCCATTATGGGAGTGCTCTAGCCGCCTTCTTGCTTAACTTTGGAGTTCTTACGGAATCCGAAGCCAGTGAACTCCCAAAATGTCTCGTGCTAGATAGAGATGTGAATATACATTTAAAGATTACAGGATCCTCACCCCTGTGCGATGTTGGGTCTTACATTATATATATCCCATTCATTTTTTTTCTTCGAATTAAAGAAATCGAAGGATATCAGAATATAAAAATAAACATGGATGAGCTGAAATCATCTTCGTTTGCTCTAATATCTTTTTCTGATGCTATTGGCTATTGGCTATTGGCATTAGAAAATTAGTGGTGGGTGCAACACGTGCAAATGCTGCTGAAAGTGAGATTGTCACAGAAGAAAATAAGACCCCAAACTGAACTTCAAAAAGAAATTAAAATAATGTCATTTCACTGCCAAAAAGGAGTGAGAGATGGCTGATGGCCCAACTTGGCAGACAGTTGCATATGTTGATTATGGGGTGTGCTATCTACACACTTTTTTTTATTTCTCACACACCTCAGTTAATTTCTGTTCGTTAGATCTTCTTTAATTCATCTGATTCGATGGCCGAAATCTAAAAAAGTGTGAGAAAAGTAAAAATGAGTATGTGGATATCACACCCCGTTGATTATATGAGTTCACTTATCCACAGTGGAACTTATCTTTTCTAAAAAAAATGTATCCAGTTTTGTCACTAGCTTCTAGATCCCTTATAATTTACATGAAGTTACGAACCATAATCTGAATAGCATTATTTAAAATAAAAAAAGATGCATTTAACCAAATAAAGGACTAAATTCAGCCTAATTAAGTGGCTAAATTCATACTAATTAGCTTGTCAAAAGATTTCTTGATTAAAATAAAATGCATGCATCGAGCTATAATGTTCATGATTTTCCTCTCTTTTGCAGTTTACCAAAAGTCAACATTTTTATGATTTGGAAATATTTCATGCAGTTGACCACAGTCAACATATTGTGCCTGAGATTTTTTAGTATATAAGGAATTGCTAAGTACATTAAGTGTAATAATATAATTGATAGAAATTTTGAAATTTTTTTTTAACTAATTGTATTATGATATTTGATGTACAGAGCGGTGTTTTCGGCACGTTGAAAAATTTCTCTACACATACAATTAGGTCTCACAACTCTTAATTCAGTGTTATTTTCTTTTTAATGTAGAAAAATATTTCAAACTTGAAATTCTTTCATCCCATTGATAGTTAAAAAGAGTAAAATAATGAATAATCGTCCATCGATAACAGTAGGTTTTTCTCGACGTGACATTCCATCATTTTACTTGTTGGGTTAATATTTTTTATTAACCACTTAGTACTACAGTCTAGTAGTATTTCTCTTCACTTGTAAGTGAGAGGTCTTATGTTCGATTCTCACCAAAGGAGAATTTGAACCACATTAATAGCGAGCCCATTGTGAGACTTAGCCCACTCTCCTACCCCTAGTGTGGATAATATCGTTTGTTCAAAAAAAAAAGTAATGTTGGGGAGACCAAATATTTTAAACCAAATTTGCGATCTAAATGATGTGATTGTAGTTGATTAGATTATTAATTAAGTGTCGATTAACATACTTATTTCTTATTGGTGACACATCATTTGGTTTAAAAAAATTAGTCTCCCTAACATTACTCAAATTAAAATACCTACCATTATTAAGTTTTTTTTTTTAACACAAGCAATTCTACACTAATTTATACTAAAAACAAGGAGGGGGATTGAATCCATGGCAGGTTGAGTTGGAGAAGAATACCCTACCATTAAGGCAATCCATCACTTGCAGTACATCCCATTATTTTAAACCATGGTGCTTCTTAAAATAAGAGAAAATGTGGCCACATGGCAACCCAAGAGGGAAAAAACAAGCGAAAATCCGTGGTCGGTGCATTCTTGTGCTCTATGAAAGTGTTGCTTAAAATGATGATTAGTCTTAATCACAATTTTCTCTTTGATTCTAGTATTTTGAAGAAGAGACACTTGTTGTAACTTGTTATATAGAGATTGCAACTTTTGTGCTAACACAAGTAGTGGGGTTTTGTTTGCAACTTCCAAGTTGGTTTAGTTTAGGGTTTAGTAGGTTTGAAGGATCGCTATGGAAAGGTGACTTGACTTGTACCAAGATAAGTATGGTAGTTTTAATTACCCCATCAGTAGGCCATAGCCTTTCCCATGGGCAATCTAATTGACAAGTGCCAATTTTCAAAGTCATTCCCAACTATTAGAATAGAAACTTCTTAATTCAAGTTGCAAAGTCATTTTTTTTGGGGTGTGATATCCACACACCCCTTTTTACTTCTCTCACACCTTTTTGGATTTCGGCCGTCGGATCGAATGAATTAAAGAAGATCTAACGGACAGAAAGTAATAGGGGTGTGTGAGAAGTAAAAAAAGATGTGTGGATAGCACACCCCATTTTCTTTTCATCTACTTTCTTACGTGCTTGGTAACGTGAAATAATGAAAGCGAAAATGGACAACTGTAACTAGAACGGAAATCAAGAACACATTTCACTCATTCATTCATCTACTTATCTCTTTCTTTCTTCCGATGACCCAAAACCAATGGAATTTGCCTCCCCTTTTGGTATATTCCTCAAGATATATTTGGGTTGCAACTTAAACGTTTTAAAGGTGAATTGGTTCAAACTTTAAAGGGTGATTCGTGACCAGAAAAAGGCCATGAACAAAGTTATACTTTGACACTTTAATTTTCCTTTAATACAAAAGAGTCTATCTTAATACACAGCCTTGTTCACACTTTAACACACAAAAAAAGCAAATTACTTAGAGCATCTTCAATGGAAGTCTCTATTTAGGGATTTCCACCACTTTTGAGCAATGTTCTAAAAGACGCTAGGCGCTAGTCGGGCGGCAAGCTGGGGCCTAACGACTAGGCTGCTAGGCGGGCTCTAGGCGGGCGCCTAGATAGACAAGACGGATTTAATTAAATCTATTATATTTCGTGTAAGTAAGTGTCTATTTATACTTAAAATATATATATAATTTCATTATAAACTACAAAGTGAAAGTTATTTATTTTCTATCTAAGTGAGTCGCAACTTAGGCGGGTGCCTAGGCAGGTCTTGGCGGACTAGGCGGGTGCCTCAGTAGGTCTAGGCGTCATTTCTTAATTTTCAAATACCTAGGTATTAATCAGGGCGGTGACCAACTGACAATCGCCTAGGCAGGCCCTAGGCAGTGCTAGGCAGGGATTTTTAGAACAGTGCTTTTGAGTACTCATTTAAAGATTTAAAGTGAATCTTTGTGTCCCTAAAGGAATTTGGTAGAGTCCTTATAGTAAAATCTCTAAATTTGAAGTTTTTATTGTTTTACGTGGTAATTTGATTAGGTGCATATTTTTTTTTCTTATGTTAACATTTTTTTAATTAATTAAAAGCATTAAAAGAAAAATCTTCAATCAAGATTGTGGGTACCCTTTTTCACTTAAGATGCACATTTTGTTTTGTTTATGTAAACCATTTTTAAATAATTAAAAGCATTAAAAGCCATGATGAAAATTGTGGGCCCTGTTTTTCACTCAAGGCTGCCCTTGTAAAGTCCTTATATGTGAGGACATACACTATGCATTCGGTGAGTCTATATACTTTAGGGACTCACTTTCCGATATGTTGGAGATTCATTTTGTCCGTTGTTTGTTTTATACTTATTTTATATGGTGGTTATCCCTATTTAGGGACTTCACTAGAGATGCTCTTAAATTCAACATCTTCTTAAATGTGGGAGGTCCCAAGTTCGATGCTCCGAGTTGGTGAGTCTGCTTGATTGTGGCCATAGACAGAGTGAAATTCCCTATTGCCTCTCTGAGCCCAGAAGGGGTGGATAGCCGAAGCTTGCCACCTATTGTCCCTCTTTTCAAAAAAAAAAAATCTCTGTGTACGGTCTTATCTCTATGGTGGCGAATTTGTTTTTCTTGACATGTGATTGCAAAACCGTAATTAAATAAGAATCTAAAACAAAAACAAGTCACTCAGTACTACGGTCTGATGGTATTCCACTTCACTTGGAAGTGAGAGGTTTTATGTTCGAATCTCGTGAATGGCGAATTCAATACCAAGTTAGGTTGCTCATTGTGTGACTTAACCGAATTCTCCCTCTCCTAGTGTAAAAATATCAATGTACTAAAAAAACAAAATATAACCCAATTGATTAAAAAAGTTAATAATGCCTGAGAGTGAAAGAACATTGAAGTGAAGTACTAAAGTGAGATTAAAATTGGATTAATTAGAAGAAAAACATATCGTAGTAAAGAAAGGCAATAATACATATGTACTCTGGTGCCGATTGATTCTCCATCTTTCTTTCTCTAATATTTAACAATTTAACTACTAACACTATTGTCTGTTAAAAAAAATTGAAACAAAGAAAAAACAAAACCCATTTGATTAAAGGGGTTAATAATTATTATTTTCTTGAACAAAAGGTTAATAATTGTTTTTTTCTTGAACAAAAGGTTAATAATTGGCTTTTTTTTATCTTTGAAAAGGTTAATAATTGTTGAAAGAGTGAAAGTACAGTAAAGTGAGATTAAAATTGGATTAATTAAGAGGAAAAGCATGGTTTGTCAATTGGACCGTTAATGCAGAAAAAAGATAATGAAGATAAGCACGGCTAAATAAGGAAAATCCACTGCCACCTGGACCAACCTGGGCCGACCTCCCTGCCCACCTCTTTCTCTCTCTAAACCCTTATCTTCTCCCAACCCCAAACACTTTCCCTTCAGAAGTTTCAGACCAAACTGCTCTCACTCTCTCGGCTCTCAAGCTCAAGCTCAAACTATAAAAACCCTTCAAACCCTTCCCAAAAAAAATCAAACCTTTCTTTCCATTGAATCTTTCCACCTCTGGTTTCTGAAAACGACATTAGATTATAGATATACCGCTGTATGATCGGTCATGCCTCGCTCTCAAAGATTTCTAGGCAGCAGCACTCCCGCCACCAACTTCTCAAACACAACGGCAGCTCCGCCTCCTGAGGCCGTGGCTCTCGAGTCGGACTTCGTCGTCATACTGGCAGCGCTGCTTTGCGCCGTCATATGCGTGGTGGGTCTACTCGCCGTCGCACGCTGCGCCTGGCTCCGCCGCGGATCCGGCGGCAGAGCCGCTATCGGCTCGGCTTCTTCATCCGCCAACAAGGGCCTCAAGAAGAAGGTCCTCCAGTCCCTTCCGAAGTTAACGTACGGAACCGGCGGCGCCGAGCCGCCGCCGAAGCTGGGTTCGGAGTGCGCCATCTGTTTAGGGGAGTTCGCGGAGGGGCACGAGATCAGGGTTCTGCCGCAGTGCGGGCACGTGTTCCATGTCGGGTGCATTGACACGTGGCTTGGATCCCACTCCTCGTGTCCGTCGTGCCGGCAGATCTTGGTGGTGGCTCGGTGTCACAAGTGCGGTGGGTTTCCGGCTCCAATATCAGAGGCGGAGCTCAAGGCTCACCAGGACCATACCAACCATTCAGCTCCTCCTCCGGCAGCGGCGGTTGCAGCTGCACCCAGTACTGCCGTTAGTATTAGTTCTTCTAATACGGCTACAACAAACAATTTTCTGCCTTAAAGTTTGCTAATTAGCAAACCCACTTTTTTAATTTTTGTTTGTTTACTTAACTAGCCTTTTATTTTTCTTTTTCTCATCAATTTGTATTTCCTGCCACTCTTTTGTGTACAGAGAGAATCAATGGATCATCATGTTTATGCATCTGAATTTTTTTCCCCAATTGACACCAAAGCAATGCAGTAGTTGTGTGTTATTTTCTTCCCCATCTTTATCAAAAAGGGTAAAAACTATATAACTAGGGAAATAGAGAGGGTGATTGTAACCAAGAAACTACTTTGGATTTGACAAATGTGCACACATTTTTGTTTGTGTTTTGTTTGAGTAATCACGTGAGAGAGAGAGAAACTCTTACTAAGGTAGATGAAAGTAGATGGGAGAGCTAATGAATATTTGCTTATAACTTGTATAAAATTCGTATTACTTGTTGACACGTATTATCGTAGCCAAATTCTTAAAATACTAGAAATTTCATATTTTGTGTAAAATTATTCAAATACCACACATGGTTGGTGAATTTCAAAATCTTTTTTCATGTAACAAGACAAACAGCGTTGTTATACTTAATTATTTAGTTAATTAATTTTTCAAATGCTGAAATTCCCTCTCCCAAATCCCACTTGTCATGTTCTCCTCAAGTAGATCTGGTTAATGAGTTGTGTTTGTTGTGTTTATGTCGTTTCCGTATTATACTTTTTATTTTAACAGATTGTGTCGCGTCAAATATTTTATGCTAACGAGTTCTTAATAGGTGACCCAATAATGACATGACTCGTTAACGGGTCGTGTCTTTTCGTGTCAAGTTAATAGGTCATGCAAAAAATTGCATGCTTAGTGTCTAGACCTTGAAAATGGGTGTTCTCGTGTCATTTAAGTGTCATACATGTTATCTTAACAGGTTCTTAACATGTGACGCGATAACGACCCAATTCGTTAATAAGTTCTTAACAAATGATCTGATAACAACATGAGTAGTTAACAGGTTGACCCAAAACTTGTTATGTTCATGTCCTTTCACTTAAAGTAAAGGGTTTTGTAAAAAATTGCCAGCCCCAACCCGGTTCTAAAGCAACACCCAATTATGTTATGTGGCTGTTTTATAAATGATTGTTGCTTAAAGTGGGCAAAGGGTCAATGGGGTCATAGATGCTTGGAGACTTGGACAGTCGAAAATGAAATAAAATTGATGCCGAACTTAGAGAGGTCAGATGGTTGGACTTGGAAGCACAACCATTGCTCTCACTTGTGAGTTGGGATTTTTTATTGATTTGTTTTTCCATTTTTGTTGAACTTTGTGGAGCACTCTTTGCAAGTTGGAGTGCTATTGACGCTAACATCTCAAAGCTTCAAAATATGCTCAATTTTGTACCATCCAAATCTAAAAGCAGGTCCAACGGAATAATGACAGGGTTTAGTGATTGCTAGAATTTCTTCAAGCACAAGCATGGTCACTGAATGGAGAAGGGATACTCTTCAAAGTTCAAACCCCCTTTTGGTTTTTTTATGTAAAACTTTAGGTTGCATTTCATCTTTAACACGACAATACTTGTGTTCAGCCTACGACGGAATCGTTTTGCGAATAATTAATCAAATTGGTGTTCATCTAATCATTAGGGTATAAATATGTGACTTGATTGTCAATTTGTTGACGAAAGACAATACAAGTAACTTTTCAGGTTGAACGTTAATTTGTCAATGTATGAATAACTAAATGATCTCTAACTTGATTGGGTTTTTGCTAGAGATTTATAAGACTTTATTACGGCAATTTGCTCAATGAAACTACACAAATCACAGGTGGATGGATAAAGATGTGCACTTAAAGAAGAAATGTAAATTTTGTCCTTCTAACAGTGCCGACTCTTTACAATTAACATTTAGTACTATAAAAAAATTAAAACAAAAATTACGACTCGTGTGTCAAATGGTGATTTATTAATAAAAAGAACATTTTCTTGCATTTGAAGGGGCCAAAAAACTTCAACTCTTTTTGTGCTACAAAACCTATGAGCTTTAATTTCACTTTCCTACTTGGTTATCTCCTGTAATTACAAAAGTAGAAGTTTACTATATAAATTATTCTTCCAAACTCAATTCAAAATGTAAATTTACTTTTACATCTAATTATAAAATAATAAAAAACTAAGTCGTCGACGACCTCTGCAAGCAAAGAGCAGCATCTACAATCAGCAATGACTTGACTCACTCTCTTCCTTTCCCCCATTCATTCATTCGTTTCGGAGTAACGCGCTGATTTAGTCTTTTGATTATTACTAACAAAAAATTAAGTCTTTAAATTATTTTTTTAGAAAAATCAGTCTTTCAACTAATTAAATATACCAATTATATTCCTGATATTAGATTCAAAGCTAATCTATTTAGTTTTTCGTCAATTTAAGTCACGTAACTTGTATGTGACACACTTTGAGTTTAAGGACTTACTAAAAATAAATAAATAGAGTGTCCACAGTTAACTTTGGAGGATAAATTAGAAATGAGATTCACAAAGAATATACAATATTAAAGACTTACAAGCGAGAAAATGACAAGGTTATTCTCTCAAATGTGTCACGTGCAAGTCGGTGATTTAAGCTGATGAAAAATTGGTTATAATAATTTTGAATACAATAGTAGAAAGAAATTAGTAATTTTAGTGAACTCACGGAATTATTTTATAAAAAAAAGTGTGATATTTACACATCCTATTTTACTTCTCATACACTTTTTAAATTTTCGATCATCAGATTGGATAAATTGAAGAAGATCAACGAATAAAAATTAATAAAAAGTGTGTGAGAAATAAAATAAAATATATAAATAACACATCTCAAAATAATATAAATTTTTATTTTTATTCAGAATCTAAATTGACAGCTCCTTCATTTTATATTAAAAGAACAAGTGACAAGAAAGAACAAGTGACAAGACTTTGGGTTTATCTCATCCTCTGAACATGATGAGCTTTTGAGAGTGGTGCTGATATTCATCCCACAGAAAAAGCACACCAATTTCTACTTTCTGTTAGTCTTCAAGTAACTTATTGAAAATAGAGAGAGAAAAGTGATGAATAATTCTCATTCAAAGTTTTAAAAGACGTCAGGTGCTAGTTGAGCGGCGAGTTGGAGCCTAGCGCCTAGGCGGCTAGGCGGGGTCTAGGCAGGCGCCTAGGCAGATTAGACGGATTTAATTCAATATATATATATATATATATATATATATATATTGTGTAAATAAGTGTATGTTTATACTTAAAATATATATGATTTTATCATAAACTACAAAATAGAAAGACATATATTTTATGAGTTATTGGAACATAATGAAAACATGGTGAACAAGTATATAATGTGTGTTCCCTTTAAGTATTCAATAAGTCTCTTATAATTTATTGAAAAAATAAAATGTAAAATAAAAGTTATTTATTTTTTGTTTAAGTGAGTCGGAACCTATGCAGGTGTCTAAACGGGTCTGGGAGGGCTATGCAGGTGCCTAGGCGGTCTAGGCGGGCGCCATAGGCGCCCTTTCTTAATTTCTAAACGCCTAGGCATTAATCGGGACGGTGGCCAACCGTCTAGCGCTTAGGCGGGGATTTTTAGAACAGTGTTCTCATTAGTATTAAGAAAAGAAATGGCTCGGGCCCCCCAACTATAATCCTAGGTTATCGATCGTTATTAGATACCTTCTTATAAATAAAGAAAATTTAACGAAAAGTTCAAGATACTGTTTACTTTAACGAAAAACCACATTTTTATATTAAAAAGTCAATCATGGTACCATTCGCTTTACTCTTTATTTTGTTCTTATCGTTAAAACTCAAAGTTTTTAAGTTTTTTTCATTAATTTTCCTTATAAATAAAGGAAAACTAATGAAAAGGGCTTGAAAATTTTGAGTTTTAATGATAAGGACAAAATAAAAGGTAAAGTGAATAGTGCCAGGATTGACTTTTTAGTGCAAAAATGTGGTTTTTCGTTAAAGTGAACAGTACCAGGAGTTTTTCGTTAGAGTCCCCTAAATAAATGCTTTAGATTTTAAAAAAAAAAAATGTTACTGTTGTTCGTATATAACAACTTACCTACATATCTAAATATCTCATCAATCAACTAGAGGACCTTTTAATAATCCAAAAGTGCTTATGAAAATATCAGTAAAAGCGTTTTTCAAATAACCAAGAACGTTCTTTTCCATTACTTATAAGTGGATTTGGATTTGAAACTTGGTGCCGTAGATTGCTCACAATCACTAACCTAACCAAAATATCTCTCTAGTCAAATAAAAAAAACCTTAAAAGCAACTTAGGATCTGTTTGGTATCTTATTTGAAAATTTTTATCATTTTTCAAAACATTTTTTAAGAACATTTCTTGAAAACAATTTTCTTTAAGACTCAAAAACTTGATTGGTTTGTGATTTAAATTTTTTAAATCTTACGATTTAAACTTGATTGGATTGGAGTAGAGAAGAAAAAAGTAAAAAAAAAAGAAAAAGAAAGAAGAAAAGAGAGAGATATATTTGGAGTGAGAGGGGAGGAGGGGGAGAAAAGAAATGAGCGAGTTTAAATTTAAAAACTCACTTTTTATGTTTTTAAGGAATAGACTATATTTTTGAATTAGTCTTGAGTTCAGTTTTTTAAAATAGTCATACCAAATAAGTTTTTAAAACCTAAAACTTGAAAACTATTTTTTAGTTTAAATAATTAGATTCAAGTACATTATCAAACTGACCTTTATATTCCTAGTATTCATGAACAAAAGAGCACCGAGCACCAACTTGTTCAAATGAGTTTATCATGTGTGCTGCTTAAGTGGCTATGTCAATGGTTTAATGTTGATCCACCGCTCCAGTCACTCTGGGTACATTTTTCAGTCAAAAGCCTAATTTGGCCAAACCCTATCATTCTCCCTACTTTCCACTAATCACTCCAAACTCCTGCCTAATGAGAAATTGACATCTCATCCGGCATGAAACTCATATTTACATGGGAGATTCTCGAATGTCCTCGGTTGCATAAAACTACATGTGATTTCTCGCTAGCATTCATGGGAGAAGTTTTTTATTTTTGTTAATGGCATGCAACACGTATGATATCTTCATGATTATATATACAATTGGTGATAGAGTAAATTTTCTTTGACAAAAACTCACACAAATTTAAGAAGAGTTTCAAATGTATCGATTGTGTCATCTTTCTAATGATTTCATGAAATCAGTGATAAATAAATTTTCTTCAGCATAACATTCACATTCACTGGAAAAAAATTCTCGAATGTTGTCTGTTGCACACAACTATGTGCTCTCTCCCATGAATGCATACATGTGATAGGGAAGATTTTCTCCAAGCGTTGTTCACACCACCTTTCGGGTTGTCAAGAACTACCAAATGCGGCAGTCAAATTTGGCAACTCTCTATGTTTACGGCTCCTACCATCATAAGAAATAGTAAACCAGCACTCCTACCACTCTTGTGAGCTGTGATTGGTGATACATTAAGTGCTACGTGGCATTGAGATTGAGCTACACACTGGAGGAAATTTCTAATTTGTATGTTGATTCCATAGCAAAGTTTAGCAACATCATCATGCAACGTCACGAGACCACAGCTACATGTGATCATACAAAATGTTTACAAGAAGATATCTAATTGATTCTTCCCTCCGATATTCGAATACAATCCTAACATTTCCACTGTTTCACTGAACACAAAAGTTTCTAGCAACTCAGTTCGGGCACGGGTAATTAGTATTGACTTCTGAACCTTGTTATGCAGTACAAGAAAAGAGAATATATGAAGCACAAAATATATCCAAAAAGCTCATCCTATCTTTCCTTTTCGTAAAAAGACTGCCGATTCCCCTTTCCTTAACAGCTTGTGGACAAAATTACAAGGAGACTCAAGGATGTGCAATTACTTGCACCTTTTAAACGCTGATGGACTTCACTTGCCGATACTTTCCACTTCATCATAACGGAGATGTCAAGTTCTGTGTCTTGGTCAGGTTCTTCTGCATTGGATACCCCTCCTTTGCTGATACCATCATCCAACGCAGCTGTCGAGGTTGAGGCATGGGGGCTCCTCCTTACCACTAACCACTCCTAAACTCCTGCCTAATGAGAACTTGACATCTCATCCGGGATGAAACTCATATTCACATGGGAGATTCTCGAATGTCCTCGGTTGCATAAAATTCCATGTCATCTCTCGCTCATGTAGTGGAGGAATTCCTGAATTTTACTGATGACATACAGCACGTATGATATCTTTTTCATGATCCTATACAATCGATTATAGAGTAAATTTTCTTTGGCAAAAACTCACACAGATTAGAGAAGATTCTCAAGTGTATCGATCATATACAATGTGTCATCTCTCTAGTGGTTTCATAAAATCAGTGATAAATAAATTTTCTCCAACTTAACATTCATATTCACTGGAGAAAGTTCTCGGATGTTGTCAGTTGCATACAACTGTGTGCTCACTCTTATGATCGCATACATATGATGGGGAACATTTTCTCCGCGCATTGTTCACACCACCTTTCGGGTTGTCAAGAACTACCAAATGCGGCAGTCAAATTTGGCAACTCTCTATGTTTACACCTCCTACCATCATAAGAAATAATAATACCAGCACTCCTACCACGCTTTTGCGTTGCGATTGGTGATTTTCAACTCAGTAAAAGTACGTAGCACTAAGTAATACGAAAAATAAATGACATAAAATATTTTCGACATATGTGAAAATGAAATCTAACGGCCACTACTTAACATTGAACCCACTCTATTCTCTATTTTTGGGGTGATCTCTAAATAAGAATTGCAGCAATCATTGGAGGAAAGTTCTAATTTGTATGTTGGTTCACATATCAAAGTTTTGCAACATCATCACACCACAGGTACTTGTGCTTATACAAAAACGTTTACAAGAAGATATCTAATTGATTCTTCCCTCCGATTTCGAATACAATCCTAACATTTCCACTGTTTCATTAAACACATAAGTTTCTAGCAGCTCAGTTCGGGCACGGGTAATAAGAATTGATTATTCTGAACCTCCTTATGCAGTACAAGAGAGCAGGCAATGAAGCACAAAATATTTCCACAAAGCTCAACCTATCTCGTTCTTTTCGTAAAGAAGACTGCCGATTCCCCTTTCCTTAACAGCTTGTGGACAAAAGTATAAGAAGGAGATTCAGGGATGTGTAATTACTTACACCTCTTAAACGCTGATGGACTTTACTCGCCGATACTTTCCACTTCATCATCACTGCCGCCCCCAAACATCGTAGCCATTTTCATGGCCAGCTTTGCAGCCATATCTCTTCTCTGAAAATCCGGCATCAATCTCAAACTGTCGCGCATGTTCCCAATCTCAGACATCAACTGTTCCAAATCCTCAAATTCAAAATTCGAACCCTCATCTGGTTCTTGGGCTTGGTCAAGTTCTGTGTCTTGGTCAGGTTCTTCTGCATTGGATACCCCACCTTTGTTGATACCATCATCCAACGCAGCTGTCGAGGTTGAGGCATGGGGCTCCCCCTTACCACAGCTGGTTCCATTCTCTTCTTTGCATTCTAGGACAAGATTACTTTGAGCAGCCAGTCCTCGCATATCTGAAGGTCCAGCAAAACCATTTGCAGAAACCCATTCTTCCGTGTCATCAAATGGGTCAGCTGAACCCGCAGAGAGCACTTCATACTCAAATTCATAATCAGATTCTTCGTCTGAAAAGTCTAGCAGAGAGGATTCAAATTTCAAACATTTAGAATTCTACTTAATAGTAAAATATAGTATATAAAACAAATGTAAGCGGTATAGAATATAACCTTCTCCTCTTTCAGGTAGTGATGGTTCAGCAATCTTATCGCCTGATTTCAAAATCATTCCAGGCCACATGTGTGCGGAAAGAGCACCAAAAAGCCGTTCAATACCTTGTGAATCGCCATCAACTGACAAACCTGTAAAAAATACACCTTTAACTTAAAAGATGTTCAAAAACATACACCGGGTGTACTGCGCAATCGACATGTTCATTTATCATGATATAACTTATTTTTAATTTTCTCAGGCTAATCAATTCTTTTTAATATTGAAACTGACACATGAACTCAAGGAATCTCGGCATGTACTCTCTTTTTTACTCAGGTATAAGTGATGTAAAAGTCTTATTCTCCTAAACTTGCTCCAGCATACAAAGACTCATGTAACAACGGTATGCCCCAAAAATTTGATGATCGTGGTCATCCTTTTATGACCTTGCAATAGACCCTGAAATTAAATTTGCTACAGCTTCTAATCCCAACCCTTAAAATTTTATTAAACACCAAGTGACATTTTACTTCGATCATCATAATTGTACCATGAATATTTCTACCTTTGAACAGTGTACTTTTATTCCCCACTTTTGCATAAACCTTGTCATAAATATGTCAGAAAGAAGAGTTGCCTTACATTTGTCAAAATCAGCATTTGAAGCACAAGCTTCGATGAACTCAATGTTATGCTCAGTGCACCATTCCAAACATGTGTGCCTAGCCTCCCAAGGTGGCTCGTCATCCCCCAATAAACTGCTTCCTTCAGTCTCGGAGATTCCATACACAGTGAACGCTGGACCGTCATCAGCAAACGGGTCTCCAAGCTTCTGCAATTGTCTTCTATATTCGGCATGAACTGGGTGACCCAGAACAAGATCAACCTTATTTCCTACACATACTAGTATATCGAACTTTTGAAGATCAGTTCGAGACACCCATTTCTGAAGTGCAGATAAAGACGCCAACTGCAGCATAGTGTGAGCAAAATCGATATAAAACGAATTGACAAATCATGCTAAACAAGTAAAAAAAGTGACAAAGAATGAGGGGCAATGGCAAGAGACAGAAACCTCAGTTGTGTCGAAAACCAAGATCAAGGCAGCCAACTGGTCATACATTGGGAGGGTCTCAATCGAAAATTCGTCATGGAGATGAGCCATCCATACCGAAACATCAGCAGTATAGTACTTTGTAGAGATATTCCATCTAATTTTGCCAACACAAACTCATCAAAATTCACAGTTAAAAATAATTACCAACGAGTTCGTTGTTCTCAAAATTCCTAAAAATTGTATTCTTGTTCCCAAAATTCCTAAAAATTGAATTCTTTGATCGCAAAATAAAAAAAATTACATACCCATTAACCACCAGCTGAGATGACGATGATGAAGAATCAGACGCGTCGTCAAAATCCAAACCCAGTAATCCTGGAATCAACAGATCACGAATTTAGTAGCGGTCAAAGGAGAGAGAGAGAGAGAGAGAGAGAGAGAGAGAGAGAGAGAGGGATTACGAGAAATAAGAGAGCGTTTGCCGACGCCGGGGGAACCAAGGAAGAAGACGCCGGGCCGCTTCTCCAGAGAGTCTCCCTCTTTTGCTTGAGCTTCCATTTCTCTGATTAAGTTAGGATCTTCGCGGATCTAAAAAACCCTAATTCTTCGACCTCAATTTGATGAAGACAATGACCGACTCTCTCAGCAGACCATCCTATTGCTAGTGCTACACGGCACCAGAGCTCGGCTTTTCTTTTTTGATCAGAAGGTAGAGAAATTTCATAAAACAAAGTCAAATGGACATATTACATTAAGAATCGGTATGCAAAAAGAAGACGCTACTTATGCAAATAAAGTATGAGTAAGGGTTCTTTCATGTAGGAAGTTAGAAATAGAACATAAGGAAAATAAACATTAAACCGTCTCAACCCAAAACACATCTTCCACGAGAGCTCAAAAAGTGGCTAATAGAGAAAACCCAAAGCCTAGGTGTTGAATCACCCGGCGCAGTTGCTCGAAGACCAGAAACGGACGACAATCCACACAACTAGATTTGCACAACAAAATAACAATTATTCACCAAGCCCCAAATAAATACAATGCTAAAAGCTTAAACCACATAACAACATCATAAAAACCAAAACAAAACTGAAAATTATCCCCAATAAACCTGCGAACCGAAAGGATACTAGCAAGAACAAAGTTCCAACGTCAGAGAACTAGGACATGAATTCAGAACCAAAGAAGGAGGCGGGGCAAAGCTCGGCATTGAACCCAACTGCTTGGTTTCGCACACCTTCAACTGAATGCGCGACGATTCGCTCTCTGAGTGGGGTTTCTTTTATTTTCTTCTTTTTTCCTTCAAATTTTACGAGACATTGTAAAATTCATTTTATACAAACTTATATAATCTACATTACGGTTCAAACTCAGTTGTATTTAATGTACACTTTGAATATATAAATATTAAATTAGTGATTTATCCTTTGTAAAATAAATTATTAATTATTACGAGTTAAATAAGATCGATATGCTAGTATGTAGGCCGAATTAATATTAGACACGAGTTTTGTAATAATAAAAAATTTGTTCCTCGCGAGTAACTTGATTTTGATTAGTTTCATGATTAACAATAAATTAGACCATACTTTGGTAAGAATTTTGGTGAGCCATATTCAGTTATTTGGTATATAATTATTATAATTAACAAGAGCGTTTGCTATAATATATGTCTAATGGGATACACGTTTGGTTTTTATTTTTTTAACAAATGATATTATTTACACTAAAAGGAATGGGTGGACTTAGTCTCACAATGAACTAGCAATAATGTGGTTCAAAATCGTCTTTGGCGAGAATCGAACCTAAGACCTTTCACTTACAAGTAAAAAGGAATACCACTAGACCATATTACTAAGTGGCGAGATACACGTTTGGTTAAGTAGGCTGTTTTAAACTTCAATCAGTACTTTGGAATATGCTTAAAGGGAGTGCAACTAGTCGAACAAAACATGTCACCATATGAGTATATTATATGACCCAAGAGAATTGATACTTTGGTATCAAAGATACTTGTGTAGCATTAAGGGAGGGAAAGATATGATTACAAAATCACTTTCAAAAAAAGCAACCCGACCATAAGCACTTTCTCCAACTCAAATCCTGTCGTCATAATCCCAATCTAAAACCAAACCAAACTTTCAAACTCTCTAAACAATCAAATCACTTATCATTGGAATCCGTAGATGTATCAGTAGCAGCTGGTTTTACAACTGCAACAAAGAACTCGGATATAACTTCTAAATACATGCCCTTCGTCTCAGGCACCTTCAAGTAAACAAATATCCAGGAAACGATGCACCCGACAACATAGATGTTGAAGACACCGGTGAATCCAACGGAAGAGAGCAGGACAGGAAATGAGTATGTCTCCAATCCAGAGTGCAAGGGCACAAACGGCAATGCAGAGGCCACAGACACGCTTAGGGAAGATCTCTGCGCATAGAATGTTCGGGATTACTCCAAACGCCATGACGAAGCAGCAGAGATAGACCACAACACTGGCTGTGGAGATTGTTGCATTCACAACAGTTCCCAAGTTGACAATGTTGACGAGTACTAGTAGGGTGAGGGACAATATCAGGATTGGTAATGTAGAGAGCACCAATAACCTGCATACCGAGAACGGAAAAAAGGAAAGCTTATTTTCCCCAAATCTACACAGATAAGACTGGTTACAAATTTTTAGTCTAAAAATAGAACTGGAGGGGACAGTTAACAAACCATAAAAGACACTAAACCGTGTTTTATGTACGTTTGGATAGTGTCCCCTATTAATGATTTTGATTAAAAGTTAGTAACCGGCTCTATGAAATCTGAAGTGTTAAAAGAGAGAATTACCTTCTGCCGGCTATATCCATCAGCCACATGGAAGTAGCAATGCAAGGAAGCATTAAGAATGTTGTGATGGCACTTAAGAAGAGAGATGCAAATGTCGGATTCAACCCTATATTAGATAGAAGAACGGTGACCTCGGCTTGCTGATAGAACTGAGGAGTGTAGTAGAGAACACCATTTATGCCGGAAATCTGAGCAGTTGAAAAGAAAAGACATAAGACGTCTAACAAAGAAAACAATTTTTCAAAATATTTGTGGATTTTTTTTAATAAAAATCCAATGTTTTATAACCCGTAAGGACTTTTTAAGTTTTTTCGTGATAAACCTGTTAGACGAAGTCACGTTTCCTCTTCAAACAGAAACTCTTCCGTTGGTTTACTTGGTCAGCAATGCTTATCAAGTGGTGCTTCTGTTAAAATTATTTGAAGTTTTTTGAATGTTTGTTTTATCAATTTCTAACCCTAGTTTCTTTATGGTACATAGAGCCTGTTAAGTCCAATGACAAACGATCCTGTTTTTTTTTTCTCCCATCATGTCTTCCAGCGAGAACAATATTGTCCCTAATTCTCAGCAAAAAACCCCCCCACCTGCAACTGCTCTTGTCAACATGTCTTCGTCCATGACTACCATTGTTAACATCAAACTCGATAATACGAACTATCCATTACGTTTAGCCCAGATTCTTCCAATCCTTAAAAGCCATGATTTTATGGGTTATGTTAATGGTTTGTCTGTCCATCCAAGCATCTCGCTGGAAGCACCACTGTCAATCTTGCCTATACCACTTAGATGCAGCAAGACCAAATGATCCTCAGTTGGATCAATGGCTCCCTTACAACCTCTGTCATTGCCACTATGGCAAGCAAACAATCAGTTCGTGCAACATGGGAGGCGCTAGAGCAAAGGTATGCTTCCTCTTCGCAGAATCGAATTCTTTTCCTGCGAAACAAACTATTCCAAAGTAAGAAAGGTGATTTATCTGTTGCTGACTTTCTTGATAAGATGAATGTCATTGCTGAATATTTGGCTTTAGTTGGTAAGCCTATGGACGATGATGAACTCGCCCAAATCATTTTGAATAATCTTGGTCCTACCTTTGAAATGACGGTTAATGCAGCACAGGCACGTGATACTCCGATCACGTACCCTACTCTTGAAGCTCTTATCTTGACTATAGAGATGAGAATGGTGGAACAAATTGTCCCACTAGGTGAATCAGCCCATGTGAACGCTTTTGTAGCTACAAGAGGGGACATGGTGGACATTCTCGTGGTGGTGGACGAGGTGGTTTTCCGTCCAACCGTGGTAGTATCAACCAACATGGTTTTGGTTCTCAAAACAACAACAATAATTCTCAGCGTGCTCCTGCAAACAATAATAACAGTAATTACCAGCGTGGTTCTGCCAATAATGGGGAACATTTTGTGAGTGGAGGAGGTCGAATAACCTGCCAGATTTGTGAAAAAAAAGGGCATCATGCCGATAATTGTTACCAGCGTATGAATACTGCATACGAATGACGTATTCCAGTCCAGCATCTTAGTGTAATGGCTTCCTCACCCATCACCTTGAATCACCAGAAAAATGGTTCATGGTTAATTGATACAGGAGCAAATGCTTATATCACACCTGATCTCCAGAATTTGGTGAACCATAAGGAGTACAACGGTAATGAAAACATTGGTGGTGTAGGTAATGATACTAGACTCGCTTTTGCTCACTCGGGTTCAAATAAAATTAATGCTAATTCTTGCTCATTTAACCTTAACAATGTTTTACATTGTCCGTTAGCCTCTACCAATATTATTTCTGCCCATAGAATTACCCTTGATAACCATTGCTATATTCTCATTTTTCCATATTTTGTTGTTGTTAAGGACCTCAAGACCCGGATGACGCTTTTCCAAGGGAGGTGTGAGAATGGGTTGTACCCATTTCCAAATGGCGGTGGATTATCTAATCATCCTTTTTTAGCGTTTGTAGGAGTCCGTGTTTCTGAACAGAAGTGGCATTCTCGTCTAGGGCATCCTGCTTCTCGAATAATAAAGTTTTTAATTTTGAATAATCAAGTGCCAATTCATGGCACAAGTGAAGTCAAATTTTCTCAGTCTTGTCCGTTAGGAAAAAGTTTCAAGTTGCCTTTTGGTTCTTCCGAGTATGTCTCCATGTTTCCCTTAGAACTTTTACATTCAGATGTTTGGTGTTCCCCAATAATTTCAAATGAAGGATATCGTTATTATTTATTATTTGTTGATGACTTTTCGCGATACTCTTAGATTTTTCCCATGAAACATAAGTCAGAAGTGTTCGAGATTTTTGTGAAATTCAAAACAAAAGTTGAGAATATGTTTAATTGTTCAATTAAAACTCTACAATGTGATGAAGGTGGAGAATACAAGAGTCATGCATTTTGTCAATTTCTTGCTTTACATGGCATTTCTCAAGGTTTTCATGTCCCAAACATCCTGAACAAAACGGTCTCGCTGAGAAAAAACATCATCACATTGTCGAAACTGGTTTAGTAATGCTGTCTCACGCTCATCTTCCATCCAAATTTTGGTTTGATGCCTTTTCCACGGCAACATATATAATTAATAGACTTCCTACTCATGTATTATCTAATACATCATCATATGAAAAATTATTTCATAGAAAGCCTGAATATGAGACATTCAAAGTTTTTGGGAGTCGTTGCTTTCCTTTGTTGAGATTGTATACTAAGCATAAACTTGAGTCCAAATCAAAGTCTTGTGTATTTTTAGGATACTCGTTGGATCATCAAGGATATAAATGTTTGGATTTATCCACGAGACAAGTTTACTTGTCTCGCCATGTCCTCTTTGATGAGGACTCTTTTCCTTTCCAGGAACTCATACTTTCAGTGGAATGCATTTATAAAGGTACCATATCTTGCCAAGATTTATTTTTCAGTTATTCATATGTTTCCCCTCAAACCGTGTCTCCTACTCCTACTCCACCACCAAACGTGTCCGCTTCGGTATTAAACCCACAACCTAACCCTAACCAATCTCCATTACTGCAACCAACTGCTAGCCAACCCACAGCAAATCCAACGTCTCCAAATAATGTAAACTTGTCTCCCCAAATTTCTACACAACCAAGTTCATCCATACAAACCTCTAATGAGCAAGGAATAGCTTTGTGTCTTCAAAATAATGAACCAGTGAGTGATTCAGTGTCAGAACCGCGGCAAACTCATCTAATGACTATTCGTTCCTAAACTGGTGTTCTAAAACCAAACCCTAAATATGCATTACATGTGGTTACTAATGACAATCTTGTTGAACCCACTTGCTTTAGTCAGGCTATAAAACATCAAGAATGGAGATATGCAATGGTAAAAGAGTTCAACACACTGCAGCGTTGTGGGACATGGAGTTTGGTGCCCTATCATTCTCAGATGAACTTGCTTCCAAACAAATGGGTTAATAAAATAAAGAGGCGTGCGGATGGTTCCATCGAACGTTATAAAGCACGGTTCGTAGCCAATGGTTTCCATAAAAAATAAGGGATTGATTACACTGAGACTTTTAGCCCAGTTGTTAAACACAGTACTATTCGGATGGTTCTCAGTCTTGCAGTGTCGAATAAATGGCATGTTTGTCAACTGGACGTCTAGAACGCTTTCTTACATGGCTATTTGACAGAAAAGGTATACATGCGACAGCCAACAGGTTTTGTCGACAAGCGATGTCCCACTCATGTTTGTAAACTACAAAGAAGTTTGTATGGCTTAAAACAAGCACCTCGTGCTTGGTTTCAAAGGTTTTTTGAATTTCTACTTCATTTGGAGTTTTAAGAGTCAAAGTGTGACTATTTATTATTTATGTTTAATCAACGTGGGGTATATTTGATTTTGTTGATCTACATAGATGATATTCTGTTGATAGGGAATAATCCACTTCAAATGACTCATTTAATAAAGCAACTTGGTACGTTGTTTTCGATGAAGGATTTGGGACCCTTTCACTATTTTCTTGGTGTAGAGATAACATATTTGAATAACAATATGCATCTTGATAAGTCCAAATATGCTCTAGATCTCTTGAAACACACTAAATTCATGGATGCTAAGCCTATCTCTACCCCAGTTTCCTGTGGACAAAAGTGAAGTGCTTGGGATGGTGAGACGCATAGTGATCCTCACACTTACAGGAGTATTGTTAGTACCTTGCAATATTTGACGATAACAAGGCCGGATTTGTCTTATGCTGTTAACCAGGTTTGTCAATTTATGCATTCCCCAAAGAATACTCACTGGATGGCTGTTAAAAGAATTCTGTGTTATTTCAAAGCAACGTATGATCATGGATTGGTGTATAAATCAGGACTAATGCAATTTAGTGCTTTCTCCGATGTGGATTATGCTGGTGATCCGAACACAAGACATTCTACTGGAGGTTTTTGTATCTTCTTGTGTTCGAGCTTAGTTTCCTGGAGTTCAAAGAAGCAGAAGACAGTGTCACGTTCTAGCACTGAGGCCGAATACAGACAACTTGCGTACACTGCAGCCGAATTATCTTGGTTGCATTCGCTATTCAGGGACTTGCAACTCAATCTTGCTTGTCCTACGATTTGGTGTGATAATATTTCCTCAATTTCCCTGGCGTCTAATCCAATTTTTCATTCACGTACCAAGCACTTGGAAGTTGATTATCATTATGTAAGGGAAAAGGTGTTCGCAAGGAGTTACTGGTGAATTTCATATGTTCTCAAGTTCAGGTTGCAGACCTGTTTACAAAAGGACTGTGTTATGCACGCTTTAAAATGCTGGTGTCCAAGCGTCCAGTCGTTTCTCGTTCTGTTAGCTTGCGAGGGGATGTTAGACGAAGTCACATTTCCTTTTCAAACAGAAACTATTCTGTTGGTTTACTTAGTCAGCAATGCTTATCAAGTGGCGCTTCTGTTAAAATCATTTGAAGTTTTTTAAATGTTTGTTTTATCAGTTTCTGTTGTAGTTTTTTTGAATTTCAAATGTAAGCTTGTAAATAGGGTTTTTCAACCCTGATGTAATCTGAAAGCTATTATAAAAGGATGTTCCCTACAACATTTAGGGTATGCATTTTACAGTGAAAACCCTTGTGTACTCTCATTACTGTCTTTCGTGTTTTGCCTTCCTGTAACCCTAATTTCTTTAAAACCTGCTGAAGAATTTGAAGTCCAATCCCTACAATTAATGCACGCTTTACTCCCGGTTCAAGAAGATATCCCCACGTCGGCCCTTTAACAGCAGCTTTTGATGAAGGAGCCATTTCTGCTCGAAGAGAACACAAACTTGTTAGTTCCTTGGCAAAAACAGCAGGTTGGCTAACCAGAGCAGCAGCATGAAGGAGTTCACTTTCTTGCCTTACACCAGAAACTGAAGCAACCGACGCAAGGCGAGACCCAAGTGCACTATCTTGGTGCAAATACACTCTTTGCAATCATCCTTCCTTCTTCCCGTCTTCGCCTACTCGGTCAGAATATTTATAAGCTAGCTGCCAGCCTTTACCTATGTCTATACTACTACTGATAGCTGCCTTACTAGCTTCTACATTTCCTTGCATCAAGATTGTATTGCATCTCACACCTAAAGCACTACCGCCAGACCTAGGCGTTCCCATGCTCGTTGTTTGGCGTGAGATCAATGGACATCGCAATAAGCCCCAGAGGCTTCAGATTCGTGATCCTCACCATCCATCTGGCTCTCTATGTCCCAGTGTGCATTTTTATTATGATACTCCCTGACATTCAAATTGCTGCCTAGATTAGAATAAAGCATGCTGCCTTTACTTCCTTTTTCGAAAATCTTCTCATGGACGCTGCTAAAGAAAGTGACCAGATGATCCACGAGATGGATGCTTTGGTTCAACGCGCTCACATGGTGAGATATTAAACTCTGTCCAGTTACAGGCTTAGCAATATATAACAAGCCCTCTTGAGGACCATAGAGCCGTATTTGATTTGCCTGATTTTCAGTAAGCACATTGGCTCGACTGATGATGAACTCTTCCAATGATGTCTCTTTGCAGTAATACGAACCTCTACTAGCAAAGCTAACTCACCTGTGTATTATAGAAGCCAAAAGGTTAGCTTAAAAATGTCAATGGAATGAAATAAATGGGCCCTATAAATCTTGACGCTCCTTTTTTAGCCTCTGCACTCCGCTTATGAAAGCAAAGAAAATAGTTATAAAAATTAGATTTGGAGTGCAGATACTAAAAGATAAGTGCTAAAATCGCTTCCCTGAAAAAGGGAGAACAAAACAAGGACGGATATAGGCACCTGAAACATCTTCCCTGCCATTGAGTCTTTGCAGAACCTATTTGGCCTCGAGGATTCGACCCTTGCTCACAAGCCATCTAGGGGATTCGGACAGGTAAAACACCATCAAAGCGAAATAAAGTAGAGATGGAATGGAAACAACTCCTAGCATTAATCTCCAGTTCGGCGAATCCATCAGTGACATTCCAAACACCATGCAATAGGACAAGAACTTCCCACCAGAGCCTGTGAAATGTGGAAGGGTATTCAACCGTCCTCTTATATCAGGCGGCGCTATCTCAGATATATAGGCAGGCACAAGTGTAATAGCCAGACCAGTTCCAAATCCGTCTAGTAGCCTTGCGAAAAGTAAGACATAAACATTGGGGGACAACATTACCAGACCACCACTAATGAAGAAAAGAACCGATGAAATGATTAGCATTGTACGCCGCCCTAGTCAGTCTGATGCCGGTCCAGAGAATGTTGTTATGAATATGGCACCGATGAGCGATGACGCTGCGATTAGCCCTTCAAATGTTGGTTCACTTTCCAATTCAAATTCCTTTTTTATATAAAGAACAGATTCTGCAACATTATGTGGGACAAATAAAGAACTAAGGGTGCTTTGTTGCACCGGACTGTCTCGGACTGGACTAGCTTAAGGGACTAAGCTAGACTGGCTTAGACTAGACTAAGCTGGACTGATTTAGTGAAGCGTTTGGTACAGCGTCGGACTAAGAAGCAGGACTGCAATATTATATTATTTTATATTAATTTAATATATATTAATTAATATTTTATTATTACTCTTATCTTTTTCCTTTCTTTTTTTTCTTCTAGAATCATCCTTCTCCAATATCTGTAACCTTCATTTTTCACTCCACCTCTCCCATCTCCCTTTCCCTTTTTCCCCATTTTTGTCTCTCCGCCTCTCCCTCCTATTTCCCTTTTCTCCCCATTTTTGCCTCACCTTTTTTTCGGGGTCATGTTTTGCAGAAAGACACAATCTTTGAGAGACCCACATGAGGGAAAAAGAGAGATATCGAAATCAAGGGTTGCTTTCTTGCATGTTTTGGTTCTTCCAAAAACAAAAATCGCAGGAGTAATACGATGTCCTCTGTGAGTCTGTTCTTGCATCTTTGAGAGACCCATAGGCAGTGTCTCATTCCCTTATTCTTTTTTTCTCTCGCTTCACCTTTGTGCTCTCCCATCGCTCTCTGTATTTCTTTTTTTCTTCAGATTTGGTACCTACATTTTCTGGGAAAATCATAGTTTGGTCAAGAAAAATCACTCAAAGTCATTGCACTCATGCTAAAGTTTTCAATCTTGTTGTTGGCGGAAGAATCTGGGTCACCATGAGACCCCTTTTTGCCGTCGTTCGGGTCGACCCAGATGGCAAAAAGCCCCAAATCACCGACCCAGATACCAAAAGGGCGGTAGGTTTACCGGACGACGAAGATCGGCGACAGGCGTTTCTAGTTTGGTCAGTGGAGAAGGGAGGGCTGATGCTGCTCATGCAGGTTTGAGCGACGCTACTTGCAGAAGAGGGAGACGGGACTAGCAATCCCATAGTTTTTGAGGATCCTGGTTAAGAACTCGTAGCGAGGTATCTAATCCGAGCGAGTCCGACCTAAGCTCGTTAAACCTAATCCTGGGGCAGACCAAACAAGGGACTAAGTCTAGTCCAGTCCAGTCCCCCCTAATCCGGTCAAACAAACGTGCCCTAATAGAATTATTAACACTAGAAATAAGTGATTAAACACATAAAACACATAAGATTATGGTACATGCCTGCAATGACTGAATTATCCCATCCTTGCAACAGGTTCCCAATAGCTGCAGTAACCACTACGAAAACAACTCCCCTCATTTTTTTCTTGAGTGACCTGTGACCAAGTACTACTTTTGAAACCCAAAAGAAATTCATATAATAGTGATGCGTAAATAAGCAAACACACAAATTAAACCCTGTTGTTGTCAATTGTACTATATATGCAAGTAGGGATCGTTCTAAACCGAGGATTATAAGGGATTGTTAACCTATGCAAAATTGACTCAAAACACTAATTAAAACTTCAAAAACACAAATCTAAACTCAAAACACTTAACTAGACTCAAACAACTCAAAATAGGCTAGTATGACTCAAAACAGCCCAAAACTAGCAAATAAACTCAAAACAGATTCTAGGGTTGTTCTTGGACGAAAATTGAATTTAAAAGATTCAAACTATGAAAATAAACAAATTCTAAACTAAATTAACTCAAAGAACTCAAAAGAAATCAAATAAGGCAGATTCAAATCAAAAGACACAAGTTGTAAAAGGGGGATTGGGTTTTGATGAGAATAACTTTAAAACAAACAGATTGTAAACTAGACAGATTTTGGCACGAAATATGGTTGTTTGGATGGATGATGGATTAGCTAGAGGGTTCTCCTCCACACATGACACACTTGTACATAAACCAATTTTTAGTTGTTCTTTCGATAACTTATGAAACTCAATATCCCGGGTTAACCGTGATAGCAGTTTTTTAACCTTCAAGTTCTCCTTAAGTTAATGAATTGAATGGGAAAGCGCATATAACAATTCAAAACATTCTTCAAAAGTTCCCTACGTGAAAAGCACAATAGAGATACAATCAAAGATCATTAAGATTCATGAGAACTATAAGTATTGACGAGGCATTCATAACTATGAAAAGCATGATACTCTTGCCAAGAATTTACTTAACACGATTGTGGATAGCAACCTTCACTACTCATGAATATAAGTTCATAACGATTAGGTGAAATTCCCTTATATTCTAGCATCAAACTTATGCATGAAAACTAAGCGTGCACTCTTAATCAACATACACAAATAAGTTATCAATCAAACAGTTAAGCGAATTGAAATCACAAATTATGAAATCACAACCAAAAGTAATTAATTCATAATGCAAGTGTAATCATGGCTTTGAATCCCCCCTAGAAAATGGGGGTTTAGTTCCTCATAAACGTAAAACAAAGGTAAATAGATTTATACATTGAAAACAAAAGAAAGAAAACACCTAAACGCTCTAACGATCCAAGTTGAATAGCAAGCACGTCCAAGCACTCTCCTCTCCTTCTAAGTGTGTTGTATGGAAAAATGGTGTTTTTTTAAGCCTTACAAGAAGGCTTATTTATAGGTGCTGAAAAGTAAAGAACCACACAAGTGGTTTTAATAAACAACACAAAACAAAGATTAAATCATTCAAAACAGCTAGCACACATGCTCCTTTTCAGAAATAGGCTCCTCTTCATGATGAAACAACTAGCACACATGCTCCTTTTCAGAAATAAGCTCCTCTTCATGATGAAATAGCTAGCACACTTGTTACTTTGCAGAAATCATGATGAAACAGCTTGCAACATGCATTCTTTGGTCCATGACGTGGGGTCCCTAGTGATGAAACAGCTAGCAACACACATGTTTGGTCTTTGCAAGGTATCTTCTTCATTGTGTCCAGATTTTAGCATACGTTTAAAGCCCTTTCAAGCACCAAAACGTCTATCTTTTATGCTCCACATGCATGCAATCCATTCCACCCCAAAACTGCTCTAAATTGCACCAAAATGTACTTCTTTGCCAACTTTGTTATTAGGACCTACAAACACACGAAAATAGCTTAAAACATTCTAATAAGATGAAACTAACTAAGTAAATGCAAGGAAACAAACTAATAAAGTCACATAAATATGCTCCTATCAAATAGATGCAAAATTACTGACTAAATTTTTTTTTCAGATTAACTATTAGAATGAACAAAGATTAGTAGGGTTGTGTTCTCCAATGGTAGTTAGTCACCAAACCTGTGTAAAGATGTCGAAAATTATGAATGGAATGAACAGATTTCAGACATGTTTAAACCAAAAAAGCTGTAATGAAATTTGAATTTTGAATAGAATAAGTCGAAAACTGTACGTTTAAATTTTTTCTGGGATGTTAATTGGTTTTTGGAACTCCAAAAAGCATTACCTGTTGAAACGTGAAGTTTTAGCCACTTGTGACCGAGGAACTTGATTTTGCAGATCCTTTTGCAATATTTAAACTTGGAATTTGAATTTTGAAGGAAGAAGACGGGGAATATGAGAGTGACAATGATTTACATAAGCTAATGGTTCTACAATTACAACATAATTGGTAATGTTTTTTTGTTCAATAGTTTGGCAAGAGAAAATTACTTAGGAAATGTAATTGTAACAATTTTACTAATTAAATCTGTAAAAAACAATTTGTTTAATTATTTACTAAATAGGTAAGTGAGACAGTCAACAGATATGAACAGATGAATATATGCATGAATTTAATATTGGAAATTTACTCTAGCTTCCATTTATATAAACAAATTGGACCATTAGTGAATGGTGCAATTATAGAAGATGTATAAACCCTTTGCACTTGAGGTCTTCTATTTCAATTATCCTTATCCAATATCGTTTGTATAAAAAGGTTATGATTTTTTGGGGCAGTGGGGCGGACCAAAGACGCACCGAAGAACAAATTTGAAAATAAATGGACTTAGTTCATCTCAACCCAACATTGAGAAAAGAAACCAATAGCTAGTTATAAAACGACATCTTAGTTAAGCGTTTAGAGTTTATATTAGAAATAAAACCAAATATAGACCTAAATCCATAGTTCGTTTCAAGAGGTGACTAGCTAGAATCTCACATATCCAAAGATTATATATACAACAAGACAAATCAAATGTGAATATAACAAAGAACAAAACTCAAAACAACATGATCATCAATTCCTTGACTAAGTCAACTTTTCATCAATTTCTGCCTGCTTTGCACCCACAGAAAAGAACTCAGAGATTACTTCTAAGGGCATTCCTTTTGTTTCTGGCACCTTTAAGAAAACAAACACCCAAGAAATGGTGCACACAACAGCATATATAGCAAAAACTCCGGCAAGGCCAATCGACGTGAGCATGATAGGCAGTGTGTAAGTTACGATGATGTCTCCAATCCAAAATGTCAGAGCACATATGGCAATGCACATGCCACGAACCCGAGTCGGGAAGATCTCCGAGCAAAGGATGTTAGGGATTGGTCCGAACCCCATGACAAAGGTGCAAAAGTAGACCACAACGCTGATGGTAGAAATTGTTGCATTGACAACTGAACCCAAATGGACAAGTTGTCCGAAAATTAGTACTAGGAGGGTGCCAGTTAGTACTGGTAATGTAGTCAGCAACAGCGACCTGCGGCGAAGATAGACGAGTAAGAGATGAAGATAACAGTTAATGGTTTACTTGAAGAGCAAGGGAACTACTATACCTTCTGCCAGAAGTATCCATTAGTCGCATGGCAATGCCGATAGACGGAAGCATCAATAGGGTTGTGAGAGCACTTATGAGAATAGATGAAGAGGTGGAACTAAGGCCTAAATCCGATAGGAGAATTGCCACCCCCGCTTGCTCAAGAATTTGGGGAGTGTAATAAAGAACCCCATTTATGCCGGAGAACTGCAAAGATGAGAAAACAATCAGACAATATTCAAAACTTTCAGACGGATTAATTAGGAGAGCATAGTACATATTACAATATAACTATTTCTAACACATTTACTCAAAAGCATGAATTAGTACCTGCTGAAGAATTTGAATTGCCACCCCGACGAACAATGCACGCTTAACTCCTGGTTCTAAGAGATCCTTCCAAACGGATCCTTCAACAACAGTGTCCTGGGTTTCGGTCTTTCCTTCTCCGGGATGCTGGCTCAGTTGGTTCCTCTTGGAAATTAGAGAAGGTTGGCTAACCAGAGCAGAAGCTTGAAAATATTCGCCTTCTTGAGCCATTTCAGGACCGCCGGCAACTGAAAGCATTGAGCCTCGTCGAGACTCAAGTGCACCCTCCTGGTGAAGATAGACTCTTTGGTACTCTTCTGTCTTTTTTCCATCTTTGCCAACTTTCTCAGAGTATTTGTAAGCCATTGCCCAGCCACCGCCAATGTCCATACTACTCACAGATTCACCACTAGTCCCCGGCATGAGGCTGCTATTGCGCCTCATGCCAAAGAAGCTACTGGACTTTCTAGGCATCATGTCATTTACCATACTTGCTGATTTTTGACCTGAGAGCAATGGCCTTCGAACATTGTCATCGAAATCAGCTGCATTTCCATCCCCCTCCAAATCCCAATTCTCCATCTTGTCTTGGCTTTCAGGCGGCACCACATTTAGCACACTGCCCATGTTGAGAATGCTGCCCATGTTAGGCAAATTAAGAAGGCTGCGCATACTTCCTGTGTTTTCGGGAAGCAGCTTCTCATGGACACTGCCAAATAGAGTAACAAGTGGATCCACATAAGGCACATTCGGATTCAACAAGCTTCCTTGTCGAGACACCAAGCCAAGATTGGCTTGTCCTGTGACAGATTTAGCAACCATTGAAGCCCTCCCTCCAAGCATCGAAGCCCTCCCATCCTCCGGTCCATACAGCCTTATTTGATCTTTATCTGAAGCCATTTCCTGGCCCTCACCGCCCTCATTGGCCGGGCCAATTATGTACTCTTCCAACGATGCTTCCCCTCCAACTCCAAGTCCCTCAAACAGCAAAGCCATCTCACCTGCATATCAATAAATCCTAAAGAAAATTAAGCATTCAAAAAATTGAAAAGGGATAACCCGCTATATTTTTAGACATAAGCACAATATCTTCTCCAAAAACATAAGCATTCATAAATTCAAATGCACCACATTATGCACCTGAAACATCTTCCCGTCCGCGTAGTCTCTGCAGAACTTTCTTAGCCTCGGCCATTCTTCCTTTACTAACGAGCCACCGTGGAGACTCAGGCAAGTAAAACACAGTCAATCCAAAATAAAGCAATGAGGGAATAGAAAGAACCCCAAGCATCAATCTCCAATTAGGGGCATCCATCAGTGACATACCAAACACCATGCAGTATGAAAAGAACATCCCTCCAGAACCAGTAAACTGTGGGAGAGTATTCAGTAGCCCTCTGATTTCGGGTGGGGCAGTTTCAGAAATGTAGACCGGGACAAGAGTAACAGCTAGTCCAATCCCAAACCCATCTAGTAGCCTTGCCAACAGAAGAACATAGACATTTGGAGCCCATAACATTACCAAACCACTGAGAAAATATAAAACTGATGAAATTATCAGCATTGGACGTCTTCCGAGCGAGTCTGAAACTGGCCCTGAGAATGTTGTGATGACAGTGGCACCGATCAAAGACATGGCTACTATTAGCCCTTCGATCGTCGGTTGGCTTTCCAACTTAAACTCCCTTTTGATGTAAAGCACAGCCCCTGCAAATTTGATTAGTAATGTCACAGCTTCCATCATAAACTATAAATCACACACCATAATGCGCCTAGTGTGATACATTTTCCGGTAACAAAGAGAACCTACGACTCACACGACTCACATTAAATCCAGATACGTGCAATCGTTTGCAAAAGAAATTATTAATCGGGCCTCAAATGAGATCTCAAAGATTTGTTATTTAGATTAGCATATACTCAAGTTTGAATACACTCTTCCAAAGTTCATATTAAATTAAAATGTCGCTCAAATAAAAAATATATTATTTAAACTGTACCTGCAATGGTTGCATTGTCCCATCCTTGCAACAAATTTCCTATTGCAGCAGCAATGGCTACAAAAACAGCTCCCCACATTCTTTCTGCTGCCACAAACAAACAGGAGGACCTTTGAAATCCAGAAGGGAACGCAACTGATAAAGAGAGAAACTCTTGGACTTTGTAGCATTAACCTTTAAATATAATTTTATTAGAAATGAATGCCAAATTTGAATATATATTTGCTTTCTTGGAAAGAAAGAAAGAATTTACCTTTCAAAAAGAAAGAGAAACCATGAAATTAAAAGTATATGTCTTCTGATCTCAAAGCAATGTAATAAATTGGGGAAAATTTTACAGTGGAGAGAGAGAGAGAGAGAGAGAGAGAGAGAGAGAGAGAGAGAGAGAGAGAGAGAGAGAGAGAGAGAGATATCTGAGAAGAAGTGATCTAAGTAAGTGCTTTTGGGTTTTAACAGGTTCCAACATGTTTGCTTCTTTTGAACCACACAACATGTAGCCCTCTTCTTGCGCTTAGATAGTGGGCAACTGTTAACTACCTTATTTTTTTCTTTCAAATTTCTCCTCTAATACCGGTGATGTCAAGAGTGAAACAATCAATGAGAGCAAAACTCAAAGATTAAAAAACTAAATAAAGAAAGTATTTTGTGTGGTGGTTCAAAATTGGCGTTAAGATTTACCACTGACCATGTTTTGTAAGGTTGTTCAGGTATGAGTTTAGTCTCCTTGGCAAGGACGAGACCAAGTATTGGACAGATTTTTCAAAAGTGGAGGAAGGTTTTTGTTTTTCAAGTGTCCCTCTATTTGTATAATGACATACGTTAATAATGCATTATGATGAAAGGTTGATATTGAATTTGAAGTTTATTGATAAATTTTAGTATTATTGTTAATTTTATCTTGTAGTTGTGATATTTATGCAATAGGTAAAAAAGACAATTCACATTTAAAGTTTATGTTAAGTACGTTTCAAATATTAAAAATAAGCACGTATTGAATAAATCTTAAACCAAATATAATGCATTAAAAAGTAAGCCATCCCTGGTTTTGGGCACATTGTTTTTTCCAATACTGTTGTCTGTAAAACAATCGTCTTCACCTATAAAATAACTCACGACTGATTTGGTATGCACACAATTGCAATCCAGTCATATATCATTTTATAATTCCTTAAGTGTTGATTCTCATTTTGGAAAAGGATCGAGGAAATCTATGAGGCATCTGAAGGCTGAGATGAGAACGAAGATGTTAATTTTGTAGAGTCAAACATGATGTGAAACCAAATTGAATCGATGATTTACTAGAGGTATACATTCCTAACATTTCATCTATCCAATCTTTCATTTTTTTTTTTATAAACCAACATTCTTTATTATCCTTGGTTTTATGTTCTTTTATTATAAGTTACATTTTTTAACAAAGAGGAAATGGGAAGTGGGTTAAGCCTCACAACGGACTAGTCATACTAATGTGGTTCAAAATGTTAATTTTGTAGAGTCAAACATGATGTGAAACCAAATCGAATCGATGATTTACCAGAGGTATACATTCCTAACATTTCATCTATCCAATCTTTCATTTTTTTTATAAACCAACGTTCTTTATTATCCTTGTTTTTATGTTCTTTTATTATAAGTGACATTTTTTAACAAACATGGAATGGAGAGTGGGCTAAGCTTCACAGCGGATTAGTTATAATAATGTGGTTCAAATTCGTCTTTGGCGAGAATCGAACCTAAGACCTCTTACTTTCAAGTGAAGAGGAATACTACTAGACCGTAGTACTAAGTAATGACATTTTTTTTGAAGTAAATCAATTATACTTGAAAATTGTTAACTTTTTTTATTTTAAAAACTTCAAATGTTTTATGAATTTCAACGTTGAAGAAATTTAATGGGGTAAACTATACAATAACCAATCAAGTTTGAGGTCTATTACAACTCCATACAAAATCTTTAAAACATTTCACTTTCATACATCAAGTACCATTTTATTTCAAAATAACACATCTGTTAGATTTTCCATCCATTAGTCTGTTAAATGCTGACGTGGCCACATTTGTGCTAATGTGGCTGCCACGTAATAAAAATAATAATTTTTTTATACATTAACAATATTATAATATTAACCCTATTTAAAAAAATAAAAATAAAAAAAACAGAAAAAACTCAAAACCCGAAGAAGAAAAAGGAAGAAGGAAGAAGAATAAGAAGAAGCAGAAGAAGAAGAAGCAGAAGGAGAAGACAGAGCCGCAACCCCCCATCTTCACCTTTGCTTCCCCCACCCCCCCCCCCCCCCCGGGCGCCCGCGCCCACGCGACTGCACCCTTCCCCCCTCCCCGTGGCGTCCCTGGGTTGCAGGGCGAACTGAAGAGGTTTTGTTCTTCCTTTTTTTTGGGGTTCACAGGTAAGGGAAAAAAGATGAAGATGGGGGAGAAGAGAGGAGGAGAAGGGGGAAGAGAGGTGTCCCTGGGTATTATAGGGGTTTTTTTTTAAAATAGGGTTAATATTATAATATTGTTAATATATAAAATAAATAAAAAATTGCCACGTGGCACCACATTAGTACAAATGTGGCAGTCACATCAGCATTTAACAGACTAATGGATGGAAAATCTAACGGAGGTGTTATTTTGAAATAAAATAATACTAGATGTATGAAAGTGAAATGTTTTAAAGATGTTGTATGGAGTTGTAATAGACCTCAAACTTAAGGGGGTATGGTGTAATTTACTATCTCATATCTTTAATTTCTATTGTAAATGGTTTCTAAGATTGATTCAACTCTTTATTTTAGTCCTTTACTTTCAAATTGAATAAATGTTGTCCATGAGATTTGATTTAGCACAACAATGTAGTTCATGCCGTCTAATTTTGTCAAATTTTCTGTTTATGTGCACATAAACAAGTTTCACCAATCCAATTATAAGTAGACCTAGCATTTTGGACTCAACTCGTTAACCCGACCCGACCCGTTAATATTAGTATTTTGGTGGATGCTTAACGTGTTGGGTCGTTAACAGGTCACTTTGGGTCAACCCGTTAGCACCCGTTATAAATTATATTGGAAATGCTCCCACGAGCGGCTTTGGGTCACTTTAGATCTCTTTTTCCATGAAAGAGCTCGATGCAGCAGAATGGAAAGGAGACCTACTTGCAGTGGGTGTCACAGTCACAGAGAAAGATTTGGTGAAAGATGAGAACTCTAAGTTTCAAAATTCAGTATTGAAGAAACTAAATTCCCATTTGGGTGGTCTATTAGCTGAAGCATCTTCTGATGAAGACTTCACCGGAAAGTCTTGCTCCAAGATAGATTTTCTATTTCTTTTTTAATTCTATCAAATGGACATCGACAATGGTGACATATAAGGAATCATGAAAAGGGATTGATCTTATTGAATTTGATGATGAAACGGATGGTGGTTGTTGTAACAACTTGTTAGGTTTCCAGTTCCAGGTCTTGGCTTGAAGATGGTTGGCTTATTTGGGCTTAGCCAATCTGCTTCGTCTACAGAGGCTTTCACCTTTTAAATTGCAGAGATGAATAGTTCGAGAAGAAATCCAAGTCACAGCTCCTTGTATTGGAATGTAAAAAAAAAAAGAGTTTACAGGTGAATCGGGTTGAAATGGGTGACCCGTAACCCAATAAACCCGACCCGTTTACAGGTCTAATTATAAAGCGACATGTGGATTACCATAAAAAAAAACTAAAAGACAAGCAAAGACACCGTCGTTTTCATCTGGGTATGGCACCATTTTCCACCGAGCAGCCCACCGTGCACTATTTCAACCCAACCGTCCACCTCTCCTCACTGATCAACCAGCATTTCTCATTATATTTCCTCCGAATCAAAATCTTGTGGGAGAGTGATGTCACATGCTTCTGCGAATGAATCACAATCCTACCACCTTGAGCTAAACTCTGTCACAACTGATTTATCGCTTTGCAGGATTCAATTGCATGTACAAAATTCAAGCTTTTAAGGGTGTCGCTGCGGAAAGATTTTCTAGGAATATTCCTTGGGTGGCTTATACTGGGCTTCAACTCTTCTTAAAGCAACTCTACCCCTTAGAGCGATCATAGCCTGGCCTGTTGGGCAATTGGCAAATATTATGAACAGTAATTACTCGAATCCATCTCTATTTCCTAAAAAAATTACCCGAGTAATTTCTTTTTCTTTTTCCTTTTTTCTTTCCCATTATTCTTTCTTCGTTCTTCCTAGAAACCTAGTATCCATCCCCCTTTACATCCATTCCAAGTAGAAATTTTCGTTTTTATATTTTTTTTATCATTGTAACCCTCATTTCCTTCGACCTTATTCCTCCGCATTTCTCAAAATTCTCAACCGATTTGATTTCCCAAATCCAAAATTATCAGCCGCTGCTTTGAAGCCATTTCCCAAAACCCAAGACTCCACCTATTCCGGTGCCCCGACTGCTCAAGGGCGGAATGCCGTCAAGCTCTACCTTCATGTCTGCTGCAACACTTCCAAGACCAAGTGGATCGTCTCCGAGAAGACCGCCTCATCCCTCATCCCTCGACCACCGTCTCCTGCTGCTGCATCCTGACCTGCAAATTTTTTTTTGTTATACAACTTTAGCATGACGTCATATAGCCTCAAGCACGGAGGCAGACGAGAATGGAAGAGGATTTTCTGCCCTCCTCCGGCAAGAATGGCCTTATTGCTGAGTCTGGGGGAGTAGGGCCCACTGAATAGCCCCACTGATTTAGGTGGGCTGGAGCTGTTTTTGTTGAAGTGGAAGGGATGAAGAATTGGTTTAGTATTGTTGTGCTTTGAAAAAAAACTGTTTTTACTGTGTTGTGAGAATAAGCAGCTATGAAATAAAGTAGCAGAATGTTTGGTAAACTTTTTGGTAAACTTTTATGTAAAAACATATATGAAAAAAGCCGGTTTTTCAAAGCTAGGTTTTGCATATTCCTGTTTTTGGCTTTTTTTTCACCCAAAACTATGAAAAAAAACTGAAGCTGAATGTTTACCAAACACAAAAAAAACTACCAGCTTTTTTTAGAATCACCTCAGTACCAAACTAGGGCGAACTTGCTGATGACTTGTATAGTTTCCTATAATTTAGGATTTTCTAATTTAGAATGGATCCCATGTAATTTGAGTGAAATCTCTTTGTACTCTCCTGTAATTATTCTTCTCTATTTAGTTAGGATTAAGATTGTATATTATAACTCTTTATGAAAAGAATAAACATATCATTCAAAGCATTCTCTTGTGTTGCTTTTAGGTAGACATGCTTGGAATTGTGCATTGTTCTAAAAATCCACGTCTAGCGCCGCTTAGGCCCCGCCTAGGTGCTAAGCGGTTGGCCACCACCCTGATTAATGTCTAGGCATTTGAAAATTAAGAAAAGGTGTCTAGACCTATTGAGGCGCCCGCCTAACCCGCCCAGACCTGCCTAGGTTGCGACTCAATTAGGCAGAAAATAAATAACTTTTATTTTGCATTTTATTTTTTTCAATAAATTGTGAGAGACTTGTTGAATACTTAAATGAGCACACATTATATGCTTGTTCCCCATGTTTTCATTATGTTCCAATACTTCATAATATATGTGTCATTCTATTTTGTAGTTTATGATGAAGTCATATATATTTTAAGTATTATACACTTATTTACATGAAATATAATGAATTCAGTTAAACCCACCTAGGCGCCCACTTAGAGCCCGCCTAGTCGCTGGCACTAAACCCCAGCTTGCCGCCCGATTAGCATCTAGCGTCTTTTAGAACCTTGTCAAAGTGGTATGGATAGTTTGCCATAAAAGGGGTCTAAAGTTGGCTGTACATATGTTATTTTTTTCAACATTAACTTCAAAAAATGTAAAGAGATAGAAACCTAAGAGCCCAATAAATTGGCCAAGGTGTCCATTCAATTGAGATTTTGAACGATTTTAATGGATTAATGAACTTATGGATTTTGATGAAATTTAATTGATTTATAGAGATTTTAAAAAGTTCTGAGTGAATATCTCAAATTCTCAAGGGGGTGTGATTTGAGAATGAATAAAATACACTATGAAATTATCTCGAATTCTCTAGAATTTCTCAAGTTTTTTAATTCTTTAAAAGTAATTTTTAATTTAATACACCTGAAATATTATAAATTCTTCTATACGACATCTGCCCAAATTGCTTCAATCTGTAGAGTGAACGCCTCAATCGAAATAAGATTTTTTAAAAAAATGGATTTGTGACACAAATGGGCATAATGTACAACAAAATTTGGATTTTGACCTATTTCATAAAATATTGCTGTAACTGGAGCCCAAAACCAATTGGGCATATTATATAAGTTTGGGGTTCAATGGCCTATGTTGGGTGGGGCCCAAGTTAAAAAAAAACGATTTGAAACACAAATGGGCATACGTACAACAAAATTTAGATTTGCACCTATTTTCATAAAATTAAAAAAAAAATTAACTGAAGCCCAAAACAGATTTGGGCCAATTTTCATAATATAAAAAAGGGCCTAAATTGAAGACCAGAACCGAATTGGGCATGTTTTCATAGCAAATCAAACCAAACCCGTCAGGTTTAGTATCAGTTCAGTGTACACTCTCATGCCAAACCGAACCAATCCGAATCATACCAAATTTTTTTATTTTTGGTTGTATTAGCTAGCAGCCCTGAATCAAACCGTACCAAATTGAACCTAGGCCTACTTCTAAACAAGTATATATGTACATAAAAGAAAGGGTAAATGACAAAAAACTACCTCAACTATTGGTGTCACGACACTTTCATACCTCATCTTTAAAACGTGACAATGTCATACCGCATCTTACAAATTTGTGACAATGTCATACCTCTGTCAAATTTTCTGTTAGTTTTTCTGTTAAGTGTTGACGTGGCAAGATATGGGAACCACTCACTAATACAGCTGGATTAAAAAAATAATTAAATATATTTTTAATAATTAAAAATTAAAAAAATTAAAAAAAATATTTTCATATTAAATCTCTCTCTCTTAAAAAATTTTAATTTTTTAATTTTTAATTATTAAAAATATATTTAATTATTTTTTAATCCAGCTGTATTAGTGAGTGGTCCTCATATCTTGCCACGTCAACACTTAACAGAAAAACTAACAGAAAAATTGACGGAGGTATGACATTGTCACAAATTCGTAAGATGTGGTATGACATTGTCACGTTTTAAAGATAAAGTATGAAAGTGTCGTGACACCAATAGTTGAGGTAATTTTTTGTAATTTACCCTAAAAGAAATTATAGTATAGTGACTGTGCAAAAGATAAAAAATAAGAAAAAAAATTTAAAAAAAAAAAAAAAAGGACTTTGTGGAATTTGTTTTGTTGTATATATATCTTCTTTCAGCAGCTAGAAATGTCAGTATCTACCAGCAAATGGGCCAGTCATGGAATTAGCAATTGTGGAGTCTGTATACATGAAGATAACTTCAGGCGAACTATGATTATACGGTCGAATCGAAACACGACGCGAAGTTCTTCTGTTGGTCCCTGAGTTCTTTTTCGATGTCCAAGTAATGTTTGAGCTCAGACAATGCAACATCCATTGTCGCTCTGTTGGGAGGTGGAGGCTGTGCATGCCATTGCCATTTCTAAGGCTTTCAAGACCGATTTCTCATAGAAGTCTTCTTTCATACTTCGTACGGGTGCAACTTGAGTTGGGTCAACCCGAAGTAATTGATATTTTTTCAGAGTTTTAATTACTTACAAACCTGTCAGCCTTGAGCATTTGCTGAGGAGCCGTATCCAGTAATCGCATTGCCGGTTGTTATCCCTGACCTAATGGACTGGGCGACCTCAACCTGGACTCGGCGTTGGCTAGGGCTTGTGGGAACAAGGATTGACTCAGTTTAGCCTTGTGGGAAAGAACTTAGGGCGCTTCTTTTACTTCTAAATTTAATTCCTTTTTCTTTTCTGGTAATACCACCATATATATTGTTCGTTTATAAAGTAGCACACTAGCTCATATTCCATTTGATTGGGTTTCTTAATTTTTCTGAATGATGATTAATGAATTTATTTAACGACAAATATTTTTAAATATGGATGGTTATAGTAGTAAACCAATTCAGTGCCAAATCATAGCAGTGCTTAGTCATTTTTTTATTGATCTAAAACTTTTAACTTCTAAGCCTATGACATAACAACTATGTCGGCTATTTATACATAGAATATGTGGACTAGTGCACCAAGTAACGTGCCGGTGTAGCTGTTATACTAAAAAACCTCTTGCAGGAACTTGCCATACATGAATTTATGCCCGCCGTAAGACAAGGAAAAACTAGGCTTTTTGGCTCTCTATTTCTGTATTACTCAATTTAAATAGCGATGAAACATTCATGTTTTCTTAAGGATCATGAGTGCAACTTTGATGAGAACAAGAGGTTTGGAACTGCTCTTACAGAACTGATCATTGATGACGATGCCCCGGACTTCTTTGAAGAACTACGTTCAAGATTTCCTGGGAATACTGATGAGCAAGATGTGAAACACTTGGAAGCATTGCTTCAGGACATTCTGATGATCGAAATGGGTCTTATAACTTACGGTACCTGAGTACGAGGCTAGCATCAAAAGAAAAGTTAGAGAAAAACCAATATTTAGAAGGAAATGTAGTAAATGGACCAAGAAAGAACCCCAATAAGTACAGATAAATGTGTAGTTTAGAATGACAGTCTATTAGTATATATTTTAATTTGGGAGATATAGGACGAAAACACATTGCGTAACACATTGCCATGCTCAAAAGTACTTCCTCCGCCATGATCACAGTTCTTCAGAATATCCCATCAAAATGCTTATGGTGATTAGTGATCATCATTCCACCTCCAATATAGAATTATTGACAATGTTGGCTAATAGCATTTTGTCACTAAAAAAACTCTCAGTAGTTTTAATAACATTTGACTGTCACTAAAGATTGAAGAAGTAAATGTCTTGCGGTATGTTTTTGTCCAATTTTTCTTCAGTTAACTCCTCTTTTGTTCGTCAACAAATTAGCTAGATAACCTTTTAAGTCATAATTTTACAACGAAACAGTTACACCTCTATTGGTGTTACAAATTCACTCAATTTGACACGTGCATAAAATTTTCTTTTAATATTAAATGTTAGTTTCATGACATATCAACGTAATTGTTTATCCATATTATAACGCGTTGATTTATAATACCATTTGATTGTGTGTCCGTTGAACTCAAAATTTGTCCTTGTCATGGATCATCAAACTGTCACATTCGTAATGATGAAGCCAATCCAAATGCAGAGTCCGGTCAAGTAGGTCACTCTCTAAGCATACTTCGACGCATCAGTGTTACAGGCCCAATTGGAGCCATACTCCTCAAGCGTTGTCGATTTGTTCACCTTGCTAATTATATTTAGGGTAAAATGCGGTTTAACCCCTTAAACTATTATCCCAGTTGAAATTAATCTCCTGAATTATTTTTTTGGTAAATTAACCCCCTGAAATATTTAAAAATAGTCAATTAATCCCTTGCCGTTAGATTCCGTCTACCATTCTGTCAAATTCAAGGCAAATTAGTCACTTCATCATTAATTCTGATTAGTCAATGATAACTACCAATAAAATTATGACACATGAACACAAAATAATGTGTAAAACATAATAGCATAATAAGAAACATAAAAAAACATTGAACATTTACATAAAGGACAATTTCACATTGTCATTACACATTATTTTGTGTTCATATGTCATAAATTTATTGGTGATTATATAGTTCACAGGTAAGAATTGATGATGAAAAGACTAATTTGCCCTTGAATTTGAGGAAATAGTGGATGGAATCTAAAGATAAGGGGTTAATTGACACACCATGTGGGTTAATTGGCAATCATTCAAGGTGAATTTGACAAAATAGTTCAAGGGGGGTCTATTTCAACTAGGGTAATAATTCAAGTCAAAAAGCAGTTTACCTTTATATTTATCATGTGTACTAATGGCTAGGGGTGGTTCGGTATGGGATCCCATACCGAAACCCTTGTCCTGATTCCCAAATCGAAATTTTCGGGAATTCTAATTTCAATACCGATCCCAAACCAAATTTTCAGGAATCCCAAAATAGTTTCGGGATTTCGGGACCAATCGGGAATCCCAAAATAATTTTGGGCTTTTGGGATTTTGGGCTTTTTCGGCTTTTTTTTGGGCTTTTGGGCGATAATAACTTGCATGTACTATCCTGAAAGAAACATCATGGTAAATTAAAAGAGAATTAAAAAGTATGCATAATCAAACAAATTTTATCAGCCGCAGTTATCTCCATGATAGTGCCGGCACTATAGTCCTTTCTCCATTGAAGCATATCAGCCCACATATGGTTGGCTTTTTCAACATCAAACTTCCTTGCTTTCAAAAACCTGAAAGTAAGTAACATCTAAAGGTTAGTGTCTAAAATATGAAACCATATTAATCAATAATACTAGAACTTCACCAAACTAAACAAAACAAAGATGTGAGAATGCATAAACAATTTCTAAAGTATGGCAGCAACCAATTACACTTGAAGTGCTCATGCAAGCAAGTTATTTTGTAGTAAAGAGAATGGATGTATTACTAAGATGACTCATTGGTCATTGCAGTAAAGAGAATTTGCTATTTAACAAAATGAAAGGAAAAAAATGAAAGAGATTTTTGCATACAGTTAATTGTTGAAGAGCAGTGGGGGAGTCTAAAAGGTATTTGAAAATTAAATAATATATATATATATTTTTTTCGGTTTGGTTTGGGATTACCAAAATCCCAAAAACTTGAGACCGATTCCCGTACCAAAATTTCGGGATCGGTTCGGTATTTGGTACCGAAATTTTCGGGAATTTTGGTTTTGGATTTTTGGGATTTTTTTCCAGCCCTACTAATGGCACACCATGTGGCATAGTTCCTGTCCGCGACAATAATGTTAAACATGTAAGGTGGTCTTGTGAAAGGAAAAAAAAAATTGACTAGGCAAGTTATTTATCTCTAAATTTTAATTGATTTGGTTATTCATATCAAATGTTACTAATGTGAAATTAATGTATATTTAAGTGATAAGAATAACATTATTTTTAGTCTAATGGCAAACTAATTTTCATTTCAACTATTACCTGTCATATTTCCTAGAAGCTATTTTTGGATCGCATATTTACAAATACTAATGTACTTAGTTAGAAATAAACTACATAACATTAGGTTGAGAGTTTGAAGACACACCATACGATCCAAAAAAAAATTGAGAAAAACTTTTTTCACGTAGTCATTAGCAAATCTTTTTACTGCATTCTCTTTATTTAATTTTTTGTAGTCTATTTCTAATTAATTTAATCTAAATCCTGCACGAAACATAGCAAAATTATGACTTTATATTTGAACCGATTGAGATTGTAACTAACTTGTTATTTGAGATTATGACTCAATTGGTGCTCTATCGTATCAAGATAAATACACATAGGCAATGACAAGTATTATATGAAAGAAGATTTAGATTTGTAGTGCTTTACATATTTATTTATTTATCATGATTCTCGTTTTACAACGGCATTGACATTTGACAGTCACCAAAACAAATGAAGAGAGTTAGCCACGAACGCAATGCAATGCAAGAAAAGTTTACATTTTCTCACGTGAAGAAAAACACACCCGTTCGCCCAAAAGAAAAAAAATTAAAAACCCACCCAAATAATATTTTAATATCTTCCAGTCAATTGTATTGGATCCACATCCATTAGCTTTTGACTTTGAGAAATGCAAAGGGCTCTCGCAAATTTAAGACTCTTTACTAATTTTCTGTTATTTTATAATTTAATATTAATTTTCGTATCAACATTATAAAGTATATTATATATAAAAAAAAATATGAGGTGAAGTGGCAGATGTTTATAGAGAACCCCAATTTAAGATTCCCTTAACATTTCGCTTTGACTTTTGTTTTGTGTATGATTCAAAGATGCAAAGATATTAAAACACGAGCTCCTCACATGCCCAAATCACTAGTCATGAAGATTAGTTGTGGTGGTAACCTCTGCAGCCATAAAAGTTCCAAGTCACTGCAAAAAACTTGCCCAATAAATTCCCATCCAACAATCATCTGATCTGATCATAATGATGATAAGTGGATGTTGTAGAATTAAAAAATGGGCTAAAGAACTATCTCCTACTTGATAATTATGACATGTACAATTCGTCAGGGGTTTTTTTACAAATGATCTTGGTATTAGTTGGAGTCAAGGTTCTAAAAAACGCTAGGCGCTAGTCGGGCGGCGGGCTAGCGCCTAGCGCCTAGGCGGATTTAGATAAATTTCTTAAATATCTTGTAAATAAGTTCATATTGACACTTACAAAAAATTATACTTATATGAAATCTATGAATAAGAGAATAAAAGAATGATAAAATGCAAGATACTTATCTTTAGTAATGTATAATTTGAGGACTTGTTTTTTTGTTAATTTTGTAACATTTACTTACCCCATATGTATTAATCATAGTTGGACTTTGTTTTTAATTGGACTAACAATTGGATCAGGTTTCCCTCATTAAAAATATATTTATTTTAGTCCTAAAACATCACACGTGGCAAAGTCAAACAAAACTTTCTCTTCCCACATAAATTTTCACTCTTCCCGTGAGCCCTTGACACAAAAACCCAAAACTGTTCTCTCTCCTCTCTCTCGCTTCATCTCTTTTTCTAGAAATCTCTAGCAAACGCCATAGTTTCCGATGCAGGTGCAGACTGCAGATGTCAAATGCAAGGTGCAAGATGCGATGTAGGTGTAGGTGTATGAAACTTGGAGTTGCAGATGCTACGAGAGTTCAAGGCGAGAGGGTTGCAGTCTTGCAGAGCCTTCGGTGGTGGTGAGAGTTGCAGAGGACGTTGTACGACGACAAGAATTTCAGACCGCCTAGAGCGCCGCCTAGTGCCGTCTAGACCGCCTAGAGCACCTAGCGGGTGCCTGGGCGGTCGCCTAAGTCCCCACCGATTTTTTAAATGATTTTCCCCAAATCGCAACGGGCTTCCACCGCCGAACACCTAGGCACCGCCTAGGCCGCCGCCTTGAGCGTTTTTTAGAACACTGGTTGGAGTAAGGTTAGGATATTTAAACTATTATTTCTCTTTTTTTGTATAGCCAATGTGGGACTCAACAATAGAGAAGAATTGCTAACGATATTTGTATGTGTGACAAGCAAACAGTTCCACTAATGAAGGGGCATTTCATTTCACTTGGTTATGCCTTTTGGACTAACCAATGCTCTTTCTACGTTTTGCACCTTCCACAATGAGCTATTTTAGTATATGTTACTTGTAAGTGACTGATAATCATAAACTCCATTGTATACATACATAGATATAGACTCAGGGATTAGCTATAGTGGACTGGTAAGAACAATCGTGGAGAGTACGGTGTGATCCAGACCACTCCAAATTACCAAAAATCCATATTAAATTTCCTAAATCTAGCATACTCCTAGACCACTTTCCTCCCACCTATATGGCTCAACCCACATCAAATTTAGCAGCCAAGTATGTGCCTGAGTGTAAATTCAAACCTAATCAAATTGGTAAATAATCCTCCAAATTTCGTAGTGCGTGGGCAATTATTCCTAGAATAATCAATTACACATCATTAGTCACATCAAAAAATTTTCTGTTCAATCTATCCTAGTGATGACCCGTCCCGATTTTAATTATAATTTTCTCCTCGAGCTTATAAAATGATGAATATGCCCTCGTTGGCTTAGTGACGTGGTTGTACGAATGCAATTTTAAATTATTATTTCTATCATCGTAACTAAATCGCACTCGATGTCACGAGCACATTGACGCAAGTTAGGCCGAATTGGAATCATAACGAGAAAGTTACGATTATTAAAGGGCGTAAACGGGTAAATTACGTTATTTTCTTTTGATTGTGGACCCATATCCATGCTTTAGTTACTAATCTTTTTAGTTCCTATGTTCTTGAGCCTAATAAGATATGTGGCCCTATTGTTTTTTGGCCAATTAAATTATTTCTTTTCTTTTTCTGACCAATCTGGACACACAAACACACACACATTTCCTTCCCATCTCATCTTCTCGAGTCTTCTTCTTCTTCTTCCTCCGTACACCCATAAGACCACCCATACACAAACCCATTAAAATCATCATAGATCGAGCATATAAGGACCTCTATCATCCTCCTCTCGAGTTCACGATCACCACCATACCTTTTGTTTTACAAATTAGTGAGTTTTGGACCGTTGCCTCGCAAGCTCCGAATTGATGATAACTTAGTCGACGTGATCGTGGGTGAGTTACGAGGTTTTAAGACTAGGAAAGGTCTCCGCGCAACTTCCAGATGACCCTAGAGTAAATTTGGGACAAAGTTGACGTTGGAATAAGGGAGTTCACGAAGTTGCAGTTTTGGCCGGAATTCTTGAGGGTTTTTCTGACCGTTTTCTATTGGATTTTGAACTTTTAATAGATACAAATATGTTCTACTCTTCAAGACCTTCAAATCCATATAAATTTCATGGATTTTGGTTAAGAAATGACAAAGTTATAAAGCTTTGAAAATTTTCCAGAATTAGAGAGTTTAGGGGGCGGCGGACGGCGGAGTCCGGCGAGGTCCACCGGAGAAGAAGGAGAATATTCTGTCAAAGTTGACGGAATATTCCTAATGGCGTCAAGTACCATCACTTAGATTTAACAGAATATTCCATCAAACTGAAAGAATATTCCTAACGGCGTCAGTCACACGCACCACGCGTGCCTGCTCGTGGCCGGCCCGTGTGGCCGTGCCTTGGCCAGTGCGTGGCAGCACGTCTGACATCCAAATTTTTTTATAAAAATGTGTGTGTGTGTGTGTGTGTGTGTGTGTGTGTGTGTGTGTGTGTGTGTGTGTGTGTGTTCGTATCGTCAAGTAGATCACATTCATATATTCAAACACCCTAATTGAGCAAGATATGAGAAGTTATTCTTAGGTTTTGTATATGTGCAAGTTAATTGACGTAAAATTAGTTATTTCGCATATAGGTGAGACGTACCCCAAGGCTGAGCGTGGACAGGTAAGGCTAGGGCTACGATCATGCTACTTATCAGTGAGTGGGCATTTGTTATATATATATATATGCTTTACGGTTCGCAGAAACGTTTTTCTTAAAATAAATTATGCTTTGAATGCCATGTCTTAAATGAATTGCATTTTAAATATTGCATTATTATATATGTTGAATAATGCTGCGAAGGTTAGGTAAGCTTCGGGTGAGTATTACATGGCATTGGTTGCGTTGCATTTGGCATGCGTTTATACATTTAGAGCTCATCATTACTGCACCCCGGTGTTAGTGCTCCCACATGAGGCTAGGGCATAGTCTTTCACGTGATGCTCACCTCCCGCACAACACACTCACCTTGGATCCAAGTTTGGTGCACAACCCTATCGTACATACCACAATAGGTGGTTCTGACTTGTATGTGACTTATCGCACAGCCTTCATGTGATCGTAACACTTGAACGTACATATTTACACCTAGCCCTGTCAGATAGGCCACACTAGGTGGCTCCGACTCATATGCAGGCCTAAATTGATGAGCTATAGGTCCAGTCGTACATGTCACGTTAGGTGACTTAGGCTGGCATGATATTTTACGTTGATTTCACACTTGGCTTACATATTTTAGTGGTGAAACATTATGACATAGCATATCTCAGTTTTCACTACTTTAAGTTTTGGTTTTTATACCTATGTAGTATTATTTTCTGGGAACTATACAGGTTTTATAGTGATGGGTTATTATGTTCAAAAAGATAAATATGTTTTCAAACGCTTTATTTTGGCCCACTCACTTTTTCTGTTTTGCGCCCCTCAAGGTCCTAAGCAATTGTTCACCTTTGTAGCTCACGATGACTACTCGGCGATTCTGACGTTGCTCTAAATAAATGTAGGGATCCTTCTCCCTATTCTGTATAATTATTACTTGATCAGTTTGACTGCACTGTTGATACCTATGCTCTGAGTACTTGTAATTTGGTCTTGATCACTTCCACACACTTATATATACTATCTCTAGTTTAAATAGGTTTTAGTTTTGGTTTTTAATTATTCACATTTTCTTATTATTATCATTTCTGTTGCAGACTTGGCTACATCACTCTCATGTGATGGCCAGCATGCCTCGACTTCGGTCGAGGTGTGTCAATCTTTCCTTTTTGTTAGAGAAAAACCAATATTTAGAAGGAAATGTAGTAAATGGACAGAGAAAGAACTCCAGTAAGTACAGATAAATGTATGGTTTAAGTTGACAGTCTATTAGTATATATTTTAATTTGGGAGATATAGGACGAAAACATGGAGGCAGATTGTCTGCCCTCCTTTTCCCATGTCATTCCCATCTCCTCCTATTTGTACGGTCACAATTAAGTCACATCAACATTTTATATTCCTATTACTTTTTGTCTTATTATCTCTATTAAAAAATTAATATAAAATATTGATGTTGCTTAACCATGACCGTACAAATAAGAAATGATGAGAAGTGTATTGGAAAAGGAGGACAGACAATCTGCCTCCTAAAAACACATTTCCATGCTCAAAAGTACTTCATCCGCCGTGATCACAATTCTGCAGAATATCCCATCAAAATGCTTACGGTGATTGGTGATCATCATTCGACCTCCAATATAGAATTATTGACAATGTTGTCTAATAGCATTCTGTCACTAAAAAACTCTCAGCAGTTTTATTAACATTTGATTGTCACTAAAGATTGAAGAAGTAAATTTCTTGCAGTATGTTTTTGTGTAATTTTTCTTTAGTTAACTCCTCTTTTGTTCATCAACAAATTAGCTAGATAACCTTTTAGTCCTAATTTTACAAGGAAACTGTTACACTGCTATTGGTGTTACAAATTCACTTAATTTGACACGTGCATAAAATTTTCTTTTATTATTAAATGTTAGTTTCATGACATATCAACATAACTGTTTATTCATATTATAGCGCCTTGATTTATAACACCGCTTGATTGTGTGTCCTTTGAACTCAAAATTTCTCCTGGTCATGGATCATCAAACTATTACATTCGTAATGATGAAGCCAACCCCAATGCAGAGTCCGGTCAACTAGGTCACTCTCTAAGCATACTTCGACGCATCAAAGTTACAGGCCCAATCAGAGCCATACTCCTCAAGCGTTGTCGTTTTGTTCACCTTGTTAATTATATTTAGGGTTAAATGTGGTTTAATCCCTTAAACTATTATCCCAATTGAAATTGACCTCATGAATTATTTTTTTGGTAAATTAACAACCTGAAATATTTAAAATCAGTTAATTAACCCCTAGCCGTTAGATTCTGTCCACCATTCCGTCAAATTCAAGGGCAAATTAGTCATTTTATTATCAATTCTTACTAGTCAACGATAACTACCAATAAAATTATGACACATGAACACAAAATAATGTGTACAACATATAGCATAATAAGAAACATAAAAATAAAAATAAAAATAACTAAACGTTTACATGAAGGACAATTTCACATTGTCATTACGCAGTATTTTGTGTTCATATGTCATAAATTTATTGGTGGTTATAGTTGACAAGTAAGAATTTATGATGGAAAAACCAATTTGCCCTTAAATTTGACGAAATAGTGGATGGAATCTACAGACAAGGGGTTAATTGGCACACCATGTGGGTTAATTGGCAATAATTCAAGGTGAATTTGACAAAATAGTTCAAGGGGTCAATTTCTGGGATAATAATTCAAGAGGTCAAATAGTAGTTTACCCTTATATTTATCATGTGTACTAATGGCACACCATGTGGCACAGTTCATGTCTGCGAACAATAATGTTAAACATGTAAGGTGGTCTTATTGCAATCAAGTCTGAATTTTCTTACTTGTAAATTAAAATAGTATTATTTGTCTTGTTAAAAAAATCAACTAGGCGAGTTATTTGTCTCTAAAATTTAATTGATTTGGCTATTCATATCAAATGTTACTAATGTGAAATTGATGTATATTTAAGTAGTAAGAATAATATTATTTTTAGTGTAGTCGCAAACCAATTTCCATTTCAACTATTACTTGTCATATTTCCGAGAAGCTATGTTTGGATTGCATATTTACAAATATCAATGTACTTAGTTAGAAATAAACTACATAATATTAGGTTGAGAGTTTGGAGATACACCATACGATCCAAAAAAAAAATTGAGAAAAACTTTTTCTAGTAACAAATCTCTCTATTGCATTTCATCTGCTCGTTTTAAATCTCTTTATTTAATTTTTTACAGTCCATTTCTAATTAATTTAAATCCAAATCCCGCACGAAACATGGCAAAATTATGACTTTATATTTGAATCGATTGAGACTGTAATTAACTTGTTATTTGAGATTATAACTCATTAGTGCTCTGTCGTATCAAGATAATCGTAGGCAATGACAAGTATTATATGAAAGAAGATTTTGATTTGTTGTGCTTTACATATTTATTTATTTATCTATCATGATTCTCGTGTTACAACGGCATTGACATTTGACAATCACCAAACAAATGAAGACAGTAAGCCACGAACGCAATGCAAGAAAAGTTTACATTTTCTCGTGTGAAGAAAGGAAAAGGATCTCCTCCAGATCTATTATGTGGGAATTTTAAGAATCTTTACATCTCAATCGTTTATCGTGTATCGTGTAGTTAATTTTCGTCAGATACTATTTGTGTTTAATTTAAAATAATAAAAGCCAAATAATTTTTTACCGCACGATACATAATAAACGACTGACATGTGAGGATTCACATAATGGATTTGGAGTGGATCCTTTTCCGTGAAGAAAAACCCACCCAAATAATGTTTTAATATTTTCCAGAATAATGTTTTAATATTTTCCAGTCAATTGTGTTGGATCCACATCCATTAGCTTTTGACTTTGAGAAATGCTAAGGGGCTATCGCAAAGTTTGAGGCTCTTTACGAATTTTCTGTCACTTCAGGGTGTGTTTGTTTGACCTTCTTAGGGGGGGACTGGACTGAACTAGACTAATTGCTAGTCTCATGTTTGGTTTGCACAAGGATTAAGTTTAATGGGATTAGATGGGACTCGCTCAGATTAATGACTTTGCTAGGAGTTCTTAGCCAAGAACCCCAAATTCGGCCGGACTACTAAGATAGTCTCCTTCTATGTCGTCTTCTCCTTGTCTAAGTCCTAGAGCCCCCTCTTCTGTCTTCCTTCTCTGCCAATCTTCCACCTATTTCTCCTCCGACCGTCGTGGGCACATATCACCTCAGATGGTTTCGTTGAAACCCAAATCACGAGATCTTTGTGAACCCAATAGTGTGGTGAGGAACATGACTGCGATGGAGGAATCTAGAAAACCAAGAATGTCGGTGTCCACGACGGCGATGAAGACGGTGAAGCGGCTTGGGGTTACCACCTGAGATGCTAGGACGCTGGGACCAGCGAAGAAGATGGAGGCGGCAGCTTGAGACACTCTGATTTGAGGAATTGGAGTTGGTTTTGAGACACTATTTCGACGATGGGATATTCTGCAATTGTGGAATTGGAGTTGTTTTAATCTGATCTCAAATTGTGGAATTGGTTTTCGAAGAGGAAAGTTTTCAGAAAGAAAAAAAAGAAGAAGAGATAATTAATAATAAAATATTAATAAAAAGGGATTAAATAATATAATATTAGAATTTATTAATTATCTTATTTTTAGTCCGACGCTGTCACAAATGCTTCACTAAGTTAGTTCAGGTTAGTCTAGTCTAAGCTAGTCCAGTTTAGTCCTTGAAGCTAGTTCAGTCCGAGATAATTCGGTCCAATAAACACACCATCACAGTTTAACGTTAATTCTCGTACTAATATTATACAGTATATTATATAAAAAATATAAGGTGAAGTGATAGATGGTTCATAAAGGATCCAACTTTAAGTGACTTTCCTTAACATTTCTCCTTGACTTTCGTTTTGTGCATGATTCAAAGATGCAAAGACATATTAAAACACGAGCTCCTGACATGCCCCAATCTTAAGTCATACCAATGAAGATTAGTTATGGTGGTAAAGTTCCAAGTCACTGCAAAAAACTTGCCCAATAAATTCCCCATCCTACAACCATCTGATCATAATGATGATAAGTGGATGTTGTATAATTATCAAAGAGATGGCCAAAGGCCCACTTTCAACAACACTAATACTATCTTCAACTTTGTAATTACTACTTGCACAATTCGTCAGGTATAGGGTTTTATCACAAAATGAAAATATCTCAGTATTAGTTGAAGTGAAGTTATGATATTTAAACTATTATTTTTCTTTTTTGTATAGCCGACGTGGGACTCAACAATAGAGAAGAATTGCTAATGATAGTCGTATGTGTGACAAGCAAACAGTTTCACTAACGAAGGGGCATTTCATTTCACTTGGTTATGCCATTGGTCGAACCAATGCTCCTTCTACGTTATGCACCTTCCACAATGAGTTATTTTAGTATACGTTACTTGTAAGTGATAGACAATCATAAACTCCATTGTAGACATACATAGGAGAAAAACTTGTGTGGGGCTTGGCTTGCCACTGGACTTCGTTGAGTGGCACTACAATCTACTCAAAACTTGCCACATGGCAAGTCTTATACATAATCTTTTATCATTCTTTTATATTTAAAATTTTTATAATTATTTTTAACTAATTTTTATATATATATATATATATATATATATATTAATGTTATGTTTCCTTTTTTATTCTTTCTTCCTATTTTTTTCTTCCCAAATCCCCCCTTGTGTTGCCATAGGTCTTAATGTTTCAGTACTCCTTCCCCTTTCTTTCTTTCCCAGTTTTGTTTTGTTCTTAAAAAAAAAAAAAGTTATGCACTCACTCTAATTTTATCATGGAAAGCAACCAAGAATCTGTAAGTTTCTTTTCTTTCTTTATACAATAGTTGCTTTAATCATGTGACATGAATAGCCCACATATATAGCGGTATTAGGGTTATTTTCTTTTCTTTTAATTGGGGGTTTTTGGGTTCGGGTTCGGGTGTTTGGTTTTTTTATATTTATAATATGAATTAGGTTATATGCTATGTTTGCTACCTTCTTTATTATGAGTCTTTAATTAATATGTTTGTCTAATCTTGATTTTTTTTTCTTTCAATTGATAGGTTGTTGTTGAGGCGATGGAGTTTGAAGAAGATCTGAAAATCAGAATGATGGTGCATTCAAACACTGAAGCTTTTCATGTATGCAATGCTTATGCTTTGAGGATGGGGTTCAATCTTCGTAAAGGGCATATTCGAAGAGATAAATCAAATAATGTTATGCAATGAGATTTTTTGTGTTACAAGGAAGGGTTTCCACTGTTTAAACACTTATGCAATGATAGCATGGTTGATAAACTTACTACACGAATAGGTTGCAAAGCTTTAATCAGATTTTCAGTAAATCAAGGTGTATGGAAGATTTCACATGTTAATTCAATTCATAATCATGAGCTTGCCAAGCCTAGAGAAAGAAAATTTCTAAGATCAGGCAGAAAAATGCACAATGCTCATGCTTGGATCATTAGTTCTATGGTGGATGCAGGTATAAAGCCCTCATAGCCATATTGTTACTTAGTAGAAGAAGTTGGAGGAGCTGAAAATGTTGGATTCACAAAGAAAGATTGTCAAAATATTTTGTATAGGAAGAAGTTTGAAACGATGGAAGGAGGAGATGCACAAAGTTTGTTTAATCATTTCAAGGAAAGGCAAGCAAAGGATTCCAAATTTTTCTATTCGATACAAGTGGACCAATTTGATTTGCGCTGTATTTCATCAATGAATATATGTACAATTGCAGAGCAACATAATCAAGAGACTATCAATGCTCCATCAAATATGACAACCCCGTATCCATCATTTCATGACTTTTATAATTAGGTTTGTATTGAAACTTATATTTGGGGTTATAAGTCACAATTTGTATTATCATTCTAACATTTTGTTTATTGATTTAAGTTAATGGCAGTAGACATCTTGGATAACACAACTTTAGCTCTTCAACTTCAAGAACTCTTAGAAAAATGCGCAAATGTTGGAAACATAGAGCTCATGGATTGAAGATGGATGAATTGAAAAGACGATGTGGGATTTTTTATTTCTTTTTATTTATATAGTCTGGCTGCTTGACAACTAGTCAAAATAACTTTTAGATTCGCCTTGGTATCAAGTTAACAAATATGAAAAAATTGACTCGATAATCAGGAATGTGCACTTTTGTATTCATGTCACATAATCTAGCATACACCTAGACCACTCTCCTCCCACCTAGATGGCTACCCACCGCAAATTTAACGACCAAGTGTGTGCCTGACTGTAAATTCAAACCTAATCAAATTGGTAAATAATCCTCCAAATTTTGTAGTGCGCGGACGATTATTCCTAGCATAATCAATATCACCTGATAAATTACACATTATTAGTCACAACAGATCTGGACATCAATTAGATGGCTTTCCAATCCCCAATTGATAAGATTTGTTTAATCATATAGTTTCATTTCACATGGGCAGAGAGCCAAATGCTGGCCATAACACTCAGTCGAATTTAATACTGCCCTTCACATATGCTTAGGTTTGGGCTCGGGATGATCTCATCCTGGGAGCTCCTGTTCCCTATTTCTCAACCCCCAAACATGCATGCCCCGCCACCTCATCCAGGGGTCCTCCTGTAAGTTTGACAAATGCCAGATTGATATTTTTTTTTTGTCCGAAATGCCAACCACCTGAAATCTACTTGGCCACCACCGCCACTACCGCCACCGGTCTTTTTCATCGCTGGTAGGGCTGGTCTCAAGGAAGTCAGGGTCCCTGGAATGGGGGAGGTCTTGAATGTACCTTCCTGGAAGCTAGGGTTTGTATTTTTAAATTCAACCCACGAAAGATGAGCTGTAAAGGAGTGAGGAGGGGCATGTGATGGAGCTGAATCAGCTGGTGGTGATAAGATCAGCTGGTGGTGTTACCAATCACTCATGTTATAGCACGTATCAAGTCGTCCACTCTTCTTGTAACTATAAGCGTAAGGGGTTGACTGCCACACCAAACAATTTCCAGAAAGAAAAAAAAGAAAAAAAAAAGGTCCCCCCAAAGTCGTAAGACCATGTATAGGGGCTGAAGGAAGTTGCTGAACTCATAATTACTCTAAAATCTCAAGATTTTCTAACTATACGACTCTCAACAACTATGATGCACGAATACTTATATTTGGTCATATATTTTGTATCCGATACTTGATCGAATACGATACTTGCCTGATGCTTTCAGATACTCGTCCAACACATATCCTGATTAATGGACACAAATTTGACATGATGAATACACGTATCCGTCTTTTAGAATATATTTACACTTTCAAAAAATGTAATAAGGATGAGTAAATTAGTAGAAGACATCTATAATTGAAAGTTGCTAAATATAAAGAGCTTCCCTCTAATTAAAATCATGAATACAACTCACACTTTTTCTACCATATAAAGAGAATTAGATTTCAAATTTTTCTTCTCTAACAACTCAAACGTACTTAAATTTGAATAATGATTTAAGTTTTAAAATATATAATTTTGTTGCTATTTACATTTTTATTTGCCGTATCCATAGCACGCCGTATATTAATTTTTAGAGATTTTCCGTACTGCCGTGTCGTGTCGTATTGTATCGCCATATCCATATCCATGCTTCAAGCTAAACAGTATTCAATACACTACAGTAACTTTTGAAAATAACAAAGCAATCCACATATAAAATTCCATCTCCTTTGAGTAAATACTAAACATCCTGCTTCTTTTCTGAATCTGCAACTGTTTTTACCTGTGCGCCGAACCCTAATACAGTAACAAAAGCATCGAATTGCAATTTGCAATCATAAATCAAAGTATTCTGTTCAGATAGAATCTGTGGAGAGCAATTGGGAGCAAAGTCAACAACCTATTAAGTACTAAGCAAGAATCAGGCATCTATCTGGATTTGGGAACAGGGGAACATTCAGAAGCTCTGAGTCAGAAACTTAGGCCAAGATCCTCCGTCCTACAGACAAGATCAAGACTTTCGGCACCCAGATCACGTCGAAAGTCAGATTCTGAATATTTTTACTAAGTCAGCAACAACCAAGTGAACATAAGATGCCAGATTCTTTCCGAGTGGAAACAAATTCTATAACGAGTGGTAGAAAGGATACACATACGAAGATACATGAACAATGGATTGGAGGTGATTTACAGAGTACAAGTTTTTCGTTTCTCCTATATGCCGGCTGAATTGTACACCTCATTTTTACTCAAAGATGACGGAAATACAGATGGATTAAAAGAAAAAAATTGTAACAATAACAAATAAATAACAGATATACAATTTTTGTATGGAAGAGTCAATGGAACGATTTAGAAACCCACCATCTTAGTTGACATTGATTCGTAGTCTCTTTTCGTATCTAGCCTGCTAACAGCTGGTATTCCTGTTAGAAAGAAACAGGAAAGGCATGTGAGTGGCACAAAAATGTGACAGAAAACCTAATCAAATCATCCCTAGTAGTAATCGTTACATGTATTTAATCATACATGCTCACAACTCGCAATCCAGTAAAACTATGTCCTCATGCCACCACGATAGGTAGAGGTAAAATGCATGAATTCTACTTTTCCGGCTTATAAGTAAATTCACCAAGATATTGTTTTGGTAACTTACTCGGTAGAAATTTTCACATCTCTTGTCAGGGATTCATTGATTGATCAGGCTTTTACATAATCTTCACCATTGCGCTTCCTTTTGTTTGACCTCCAGAAGCAGCAGATTTGAGCCCAAGTCTTTTTCTGCTTAACAGGTTGTGCTTTAACATCTCTTTTCACGACAAGCTCAGCCATGTATTGAACAACAGCCTAAGATGCATCATGAGAGCACAGTTAGCCTTGAGATAGAAGTTACAAACCTACTGGATAAAGAAGTCAAAACAAAAGAAGAAACTTACTTGCGCCCCCTTTTCCGCTATGTGTCTTGGTGGGACTTCAAGAGGGTTTTCTTCAACGCGTAGAACACGTAGTCGAGTGAGCATCCTGAAAGAGTCTGGGAGAACCCGTATCTGGTTGTTGCTGATATCCAACTCTTCAAGCATCTCCAGGTTCCCAATAGACCTTGGCAGGGATTGCAGATCAGCAAAATTGTTCCCAATGTTCATCTTAACAAGTGAGGTGGCAAAACACAAGTTCTCAGGCACTGACTCAAGCTCATTGAAACTCACATCCAGCTCCCTCAGACTCAATAGAGACGACACGGTTGTGGGCAACTGTTTAATGTTATTGTAACGCACGGACAAAACCTCCAAGCTCTCAATCTTTCCCACAGCTTCAGGAAGTGCTTTAAGCCTGTTATAATCTGCACGCAGCTCTTTGAGTGAGGTACAATGACCAATAGTATGAGGAATTTCGTCAATATCATTGGTCTCAACATTCAATGTCTTGAGGCTAGCAAGGGACCCAATTGTGTCAGGAAGCACAGCGAGCCTGTTTGAGCTCAAATCGAGCTCTTCAAGATGCACCAATCGGCCAAAGGTAGCCGGCAGAGTAGTCAAGTCGTTTGCTCTAAGGTCTAGTGAGACAAGGCTAAGAAGATCTCCGATAGTGTCGGGCAGCTGAGCAATCCTGTTTGAGTGCAAATCCAATTTGGTCAGGGAGGAAAGACCTCCAATGGTGGTTGGAAGGACCAGAATCCGGTTTTCGGACAAATCAAGGGAGACCAATCTAGAAAGCTTTCCTATGGAGTCAGGCAGCCATTCGATTTGATCCATCAACTCGTTCCGAAGATTAACATCCTTAGTGCCTTTCTTTGCGAACACTTCAATTAAACTCGCCAACTTTATTAGACTCAATTTTTCACCCTCTTGACCTATAGAACCCAACACAAACGATCAATCAAACAAACGAAACCCACATTACCCAATAAAGCAAAGAGCCCGAGAAACAATTCAAACCAATAAATCAATAAACAATTCAAACCTATAAATCAAGAAAAAGATGATAAATTTATATAGTGTATCGAAAACCCACATCCAACTCCACCTCCTCCGGTTGAATTGAGAGCGGAAACCGACCTCAGAGACGAATCCACTATCTGGGGAGTTGCAGAAACAGCAGGTCCAGCCCCAATTCCATCCAAGTAGAATGCTTTCTTGGGCTTGCTGACCACGAAACTGTCATCTCTGCTGACTCTGGCCGAAGCAGTTTTAGCAACACCTCCCATGTCAGTGTTGAACAGATACGCAGCAGCAGTAGCAGCAGCAGAACCAGAAGAAGGAGAGGGCCTGTGAGGAAGAACCCCAGAAACGGAATTCGACTTCGAACTCAAATTCACCGCCGCCATCGCCGCCGAAGAGGAAGAAGTAGAATTGGGAGAGGAGACGCAAGTGGAGGCTCTCTGAATCAAATCGTCGAACAGATTATGGAGGTTCTCGAGATCGAGCAACTTATGGGCCTCCCGCATCTCCTCCTTGCTGTTGAAGTAGACCAAGTTCCTCTGCATCTCCTGCAGCACTATGAACAGCTCCTCCGGAACTTGCAAGCTCTTGGTCTGCCTGGCAATGGCGTCGAGCCTGGCCTGCTCCGCCATCTCCACATTCCGAACCAGCGTCACCGCCGCTTCCACCTCATCGACGGCCGGCCTCGGCGGCAAAGATCTGTGAATTCTCATGATCTCTTGCACCACTTGGTCCACTGACTCAAACGCCGTCGTTTCCATTTTCCTCCGCTGCAGACAAAAACAAAATCAAATTTTGATTTTTGGGTGTGAAAGTGTGAGTGGAGGAGGAGAGTGGTGGGTGTATAGAGTAGAGAGGTGGGGGTGGTTACGGAATTTGGACGCAAGAAATCAAGACACTCTTGCGTCCTCCCCTCACAAATCCAGCTATTTCCATGCGCTCTCTCTTCTCTCTCTCTCTCTCTCTCAATCTTCTTTGGCCGATTTTTTTATTTATTTTAACTTTATCTATCTACCTATTATATATATAAAAAGAGAATATAAAAGGTAAATAGTAATTTGGTGTCACGTTCTTTAACAAAAATATTTAGACAAAAATCTCTCTGCAACAAAAAATTTCAAAGGCGAATCCAAAATAATAAATCAAATAATGTAAGGGCATTTTTGTCATTTTAACAGTATTTCTTTAATAATTTATTTTTTGGTGCCTTTTTTTTAATTAGTACTCACAATAAACTATCAATAATGTGATTCAATTTCTTTATTTTTAAACACGTTCAAAACATTTTAAAAGGCGTGTAATATCAATTATAAAAAAAAAATTCACACAAGGATAACAATGTGATTTGAATATGTTATCAAATGATTTTTTTTTAACAAACAATATTATCTGCACAAAAGGAAGAGGGTGGATGCAGCTTCATAATGGGCTAACAATAATGTGATTCAATCAGTTATTTATTAAATATTATTTTCTCTATTTTTAAACACATTTAAAAGATCTTAAGAGGTGTATAATACTAGTTATAAAAAAAGTATTTTGCACACGGATAATAATGTGATTAAATTAATTATCAAATGATTTTTTTAAATAAACAATATTATCTATGCTAAGGAGGAGGGGGTGTGCTTAGCCTCACAATAAGCTAGCAATAATATAATTCATTCAATTGTTTATTAAATATTATTTCTCTATTCTTAATGTAAATTCTATAGAGACCGATTTTATTATGTAAATTCAGCTAATTTAATTGGTTTATGGGGGATTTCTTCTAGCATGATCTAAATTATTTATTTACTTCAAATATTTGACTTTCATTTTGTCAATTTACGCATATAAATACATTATTGAAGCTTGGTGACACCAAAATAATTTAGAAAAAAATGTCCCCAAGAAAAAAAAAAACTTCAAAGGCATCCCAAAATAATGCATCAAATAAGACAAGGGCATTTTTGTCATTTTAGCAGTATTTTTTTAATAAATAATTTTTTGTGCTTTAAAAAAAATTAGTGTCTCACAATAGGCTAGCAATAATGTGATTCAATTTCTCTATTTTTAAACATGTTCAAAACATCTTAAGATGCATGTAATGCGGGTTATAAAAAAATGTCTTTCATGAATAATAATGTGATTAAATTAGTTATCAAATGCTTCTTTTTTTTAACGAAAGATATTATCTACACTAAGGGGGAGGGGTGGGCTTAGCCTCATAATGGGCCAGTAATAATATAATTTAATCAGTTGCTTATTGAATATTATTTTCTCTATTTTTAAACACGTTCAAAACATCTTAAGAAGCGTGTAATATCAGTTATAAAAAAGATCTTTCACACACGGATAATAATGTCACTAAATTAGTTGTCAAATGATTTTTTTTAACAAACGATATTATTTACACTAAGGGGGAGGAGTGAGCCTAGCCTCACAATGGATCAAGCCCCAGCGGCCCTTAGATTAACGCAATTGTTCTTCAAGATCAAGCCCAAAGCCCTTGAAGATCCATTCATCGTTCATCCGTTCATCCATCTTCAATAACAAAGCCCCAAAGGCCCTTGAAGATCCGTTCATCCGTTCTTCAAGAATCAAGCCCAAAAGCCCCTTGAAGTCCATCCATTGTTCGTCGTTCATTGTTCTTCGTTCGTCATTCATCCATCTTCAAGAACAAGCCCAAAAGCTTCCTGAAGATCCGTTTATCATTCAACGTTCATCCAACTTCAAAATCAAGCCCCAACAGCTCCTGAAGATCCGTCCGTCGTTCAGCGTTTATCCAACTTCAAGAATCAAGCCCAAAAGGCACCTGAAGAAGCGTTCATCCGCCAAACTTCAAGATCAAGCCCAACGGCCCCTTGAAGAACAGTTTATCCCAAGAATCAAGCCCCCAACGGCCCTTTGGATCAAGGATTCATCAACAAATCCATATCTCGCGGAGATAGAATCAGAGGAACAAATAGAGATTGTAACCCAAAATCAATCAAATACAAATATTATTTTGTACACGTGTTCTTGTCTTTCAGGAAATTTTCGCGTTTACACATTTATTGCACATAGTTTCCTTGGGACCCACCTAATTCAATTCTCTCCCTAGTCCCCACACCATGTTCAAAGAATAATACTAGAAAAATTAAATTTATAGGCAAAATTATGTAAACTAGCAATGGAAGTTGGTAATTAAATTATTATTTAATCGTTGATAAATATGTTCATTTTTTATTAATGACACATCATTTAATTTACTAATTTAATCTATAAATTTAGTCTCTATAACCTTACTCCTGTAAAAAAAACAAGACGAGAACGACGGGCATACGCGTCAATTGAAAGCTCTGACGGCTGCTCCGCCCTCGTGAGTGAATTTGACCAATTAATTTTGCACTTTCTAGTCAAATTAAAAAGGCATTTTATAAGATTACTTTTTAATCTTTTAATACATAAAATATTGCAGGACATGTTGATTTATTTATGCTGAAACAGTTTCGGTATGACATGAGATGATAACATTTAAACAATACCCTAAATCAAGTTGGCGACTCTAAAAGAAAAAAAAAAAAAAAAAATATATATATATATATATATATATATATCTCCGTGATTCCGTATGAGTTCAAATTTGAAGTGAGAATTCTAAACATTTGCCCTATCGAACCAAACTCTTGGAGTTGTAGGAAATCATTTTTAAAGAAAAAGTCGATTCTATTTTATCAGAATTACAGTCTTTAGAGATTTAAATCGTAAATGTATTTTACAAGTCGGTCTATAAATTGACTAAAAAGTGGCCCTTTTAATGCATAAATAAAACACCATAGTGCAAGAAAAAGAAAAAAAGTATCTGTTTTTTATTTTTCACTTGGATGTTATGGGGGAGGGTGGAATGGGTGGTCGTACGGGAGTCCTTGGGTTATAACTTGTAGAGCTAGAGAGATTTTTCAATTTATTTGAAATGAAAAAATATATTACGTGTCTTTATACAAGTGATAAAATATTTTTATTAAAAACTTAACAACTTAGAAATTAATTTTTTTTGTAAATTTATAATAATACATAATATAACACTCGTAAAATATAATAAAAGTTTTCCGACGGATTGGGTTGGAGCCTTGGAGGCGCAGTAAATGCAGCGTCGAGGTGTCCACGTGTGGTGTGTGACACGTGTTACTGCTTTGTGGGCTTTGGGTTGGAATTTGATCGTCCAACAGCATCCAGCTGGCATTGCAAAGCAGCGGGTCACGGCATAACCGTTTTTCTGTGCATCTACTCCCACCAGCTTAAGCCTTTTGGGGGCTATCTTTTATGGTGATGGTTTTTTGGTGTTTCATGGAGGATGTATGGGATGATAGATGATGGGTGGATGGATGGATTGATGGGTCGGTTTTCTAGTAACTGCCACTATCATAGTGTGTGAGGAGTGAGGACTTATCTCCTATAACTCACTCCTCACACACTATGATAGTGGCAGTTACTAGAAAACTATTATTGTGACAGTACAGAGTATACATAAGTTTCTCAGGCTTGGCACTCTTCATCAGTGTTCTTTTTTGTGTTTTTTTCTTCTAACAAACATATTATCTATGCTAAGGTGGGAAAGTGGGCTAAGAGTCACAATGAGCTAGCAATAATGTTTAAATTCGTCTTTGGCGATAATCGAATCTAAGACCTCTCATTTACAAGTAAAAAGAAATATCACTACACCGTAGTACTAAGTGACTTTTTGTGTTATATAGCAAGGAAATCTTCCCCAACAACTTGGTGGGCATGTTACAACTATTGTCTCATATCAATGACGAGGACCGTGGTTGGCTAGTACACTATGAAGAATTTGGGGATTCCAAAACGGGGAAAAGGATCCCCTCCAAATCCATTATGTGGGGATCCTTCAGCTGTTTATTGTCTATTATGTGATCAATTTTCGTCAGGTACTATTTGTGTTTAATTTAAAATAATAAAAATCAAATAATTTCTAATCGCATGATACACAATGAACGGTTGAGATGTGAAGATCCCTATGATTCTCACATAATGAATCCGAAGGGTTTCCTTTTTCCCAAAACGGTACTAGGCTGGTTGATATGTGATTATCTCGTGGGGAACCAAGATTCTGATAGTTTAGACCAATGGTATCGCCTAAAATAGGTAATCTGCTTGGAAAATGCAGGAGGAGGTGGAGGCCCTTTATTGGAGCCTGGCCCTGCAGCTCAACCTGGGAAGTGCGATAATCAAGGTAGAAACCTCGCTTTTGTTCAATTATAAATAAATAACAGCTTTGATGGAGATTTGTAGCATCATTCAAGTAAATACAGATTGAGATCGTAGAAACATGAGCGAGTTACTTCAATAACTATTTTGAGAGTTGTTATTTGAACTTTAAATAGTCATTCTGTGCATTTTTTTTTCTTTCTTTTCCGCCGAGGAGGAATGCATGATGATTACTCTGAGTGCCCTTAATCTGATTAATTTGGTTCACATTTTTTTTTAATAATGAAAATCTCTTCTATCTTGTTTGAACATTTGTTGACTTGGGCTAAAATGATTGGACTTGGGTCTTACCTACAACTTCGGATTCTTGGTATTCTCTTGACAAGTTTGGGCCACTCGAGCCCACGCTACTCTTTAGTCACGGACCCAGCCCTTCGCTCGGAAATAGATTCTTGTGGCCCATGGGCTAGAATTATTTTATTATTAATTTTTGAAATTAACTGAAATTCCACTTTTGTCCTAAAATGGATTAGTAATTTCAGGTAAATATTTAGCAACGTCTCGTGAATAGGTTTTTAGTGAGGGGCAAAATTGTAATTAGAATGCAAAGTGGAACGAGGTTCAATATTAAGAGAGGCATTATAAAGTTTTACCAAATAATTATACATTGGGCTTGAAATACAAATGTAATCATATTTTAAATTACTTTACATGTATTTATTATTGATATATTGCATTTGATTCAAGGGAACTTTAACGAAAAGCTCCTGGTACTGTTCACTTTAACGAAAAACCACATTTTTATGCTAAAAAGTCAATACTAGTACTATTCACTTTACCCTTTATTTTGTCCTTATCGATAAAACACAAAGTTTTCAAGCCCTTTTCATTAGTTTTCCCTTGATTTGATTCAATGATCATCAATCACTTATTTTTCCGCTGTCCGTTTGCTCAGGTTTTTGGTTTGGGAGTCCGTTGCAACTAGATATCGTACAAGTGGAGGGGGTGACTTCCTAGATTGCTAGAAGAATTTGCAGAAGAGAAATCAACAGAAAAAGTGTTGGAAATATTTAGCCATACGGATGCTACTTCTCATATAACATATCACATAAAATTAATATTAGTATATCACAATTTTGTTACAACAATTTTTAAAATAAAATAAACAAAATAAGATAAAATATTTATCTTTAGTAGGTAGAGAAATCTCTTCGTCGATCCTTGATTAGAACAATATTTTAGGTTGATGCGTGTAAGTTCACTGTCCTTAAGTAGATTTCACCCCTCTAAGACAATGTCTCAGTGTAGTAGGTTATGGCACCCTATTTTCCAGAATACAATTACGTATGATCTTTATAAACGTACACTCGCAATACTTGAATCAAGTGAACGACTCGATTCTTCCATTGGTACAAAACAATTGAATGACATATCAACATTTGAAATAATGAGGGATCCATAAACGAGAGATGAGAGAATTGGAGGGAGAGTTTTTATGAGAAGCTTCATATATGAATGAGTGGTTCAAAGAAGAGGATCACTTGATCAACTCTTACGGAATGGTTTATATTTTGGAGATATAAGGATAATGATTCACATCAAAATAATGACTAACAGTTACGAAGGAAATAATTGATATCAAAATTAAGATGCCAATGAATGCACAAGCAAAACGACTATTATAGCCACTAATATGTATGTGGCTGTTATAGAAACGGTACACAAAATGTCACATCCCAGTTCGCATAGTAAGATATTGTTCGCTTTGGGCCCGGGCCGCACGGTTTTGTTCTTGGGTTCTTGGGCCTTCCCAGTGGGTCACCCATCCTAGGACCACTCTCGCCCAAACTCGCTTAACTTCGGAGTTCTTATGGGATTCGAAGCCAGTGAGTTCCCAAAACGCATCTTGCTATAAGGAGATGGGCATATACATATAAGGCCAGTGACTAACCTTCACTCCGTCAATGTGGGATACTACAATCCACCCCCCTTGGGAGCCCGACGTCCTCGTCGACACACTCGAACGGACAATGAGTCTGGCTCTGATACCAAATTGTCACATCCCAGTCTGCATAGCAAGATATTGTCCGCTTTGGGCCCCGCCTGCACGATTTTATTCTTGGGTTCTTGGGCCTTCCCAGGGAGTCACCCATCCTAGGACCGCTCTCGCCCAAACTCGCTTAACTTTAAAGTTCTTATGGGATTTGAAGCCAGTGAGTTCCCAAAGCACATCTTGCTATAGGGAAATGAGCATGTACATATAAGGCCAGTGACCAACCCTCACTCTGTCGATGTGGGACACTACACAAAAAGTGATGGATACCAACAAAATAAGTGATAATATATATGTGTGTGTGTGTGTGTGGATGCAAATTTCTACCTTCTCATTCTTAGACAAAATTGCACCTACAAAACAATTAACACCTAAGAGCCTCACTCGCCCACGATGATTTTGGGGGGGGGGGGGGGAGAGACTTTGGCCCAAGAACCTCCGATGCCAAAGTTAGAATTTAGAGAGAAAAGTATTTGGAGAATATAGAGAATTTTGCAAGACATTTGGAATTGAGTTTTGGAGAAAATGAGGTGGCATTTATAGTGGTGTGGCCGACCCCTTTGAGTGGAAATAGACCGGCCACTTGGATGGTTTTTTTGGGTGAGATTCATGATTTGTTAGCTAATTAATATAATTAGAAAGGAATGATTTAAGGGTTACTTTGTGGAGAAGATTTGATGAGGATGGATGAAATATGTTTTGAATAAATATCTATTTGGGCACTTTTGACTTGATTGAGGGATGGTTGTCCACTGCTCGCGCGTAGGAGTTCCAGTATTCCTCGAGTGTATTTTTGTCCTATTTACCCTAAAACCCACATGTAACCTCCATATTCTTCTTAATTATTTTTGGCTCCACAAATGCCCCACACCTATTGGGCTGCTCGTAGGAAAGGGGGGCAGGTATAGAGATCTCCAACTTTGATGCAGATTCTCACTTGGACTTGGAATTAGATTCTTCTAGTAAAGGGAAATAAATCGCCTCAAAAGCCTATTTAAGCCTACCTTAAGTATGAGATTAAATCAACTTCTGAGGGCAATTATTTATCCCTACAAGAAATAGAGAAAGTTAGAGGATATTTGTTCCCCTCCCTTAGCACTCTTCTTTGCTTGCCCATGCAAAGAACCGTCTTTCGTTGATTTCTTTTTCTTCTCTGCGCTGCATCGATGTAAGAAAAACTTAATTTTCCTTGTCTTCTTCTTGGGTGGTGCTACCATGGGGCAGCCGTCGGGGTGGTGCGATACGTCGGCTAGCGGGGGCCAATAGTCAGCTTGGCATGAGCCAAAGAAGTGGCGTGGCATAGGCCACGATTTGGGCTATCACGTTAGAACTGCTTGCTAAAAATAAGGAAACTGCTTGAGTTTGATTTCTCAATTACCGTAGATGGAGCAGTCAAGGATAGAGCTGCTGAAGATGAAGTGTCAGATGAGCGAACTATTGGGTGCAAAGTGGCTGCTGTCGCATGACCATTTGTTGCTTAGTTAGTTTTCAAGCATTCAATCTTTTAAGTTATGTGGCTTTCTTGCACTGGAGAGCTTACCCAGATGGGTGTTGGGGAATTAGTTTACCCTCTCACACTGGATAACAATTAGTTTATCTTCTCGCACTGGAAAGCAATTAGTTTACCCTCTCACATTGGACAGCTTACCCAGATAGGTGTCTGGGGGTTGGTTTACCCTTTCGTACTTGAGAGCATGGAAGTCATTGTCGTGAGTACAGCTGAGGAAAGCTGGACTGCTGGACAATTGAAATAATCCTTAACCTGCGAGGTCTTGTGTGGTGATCTGCATAAGGTTTTGAACTACTTGTGGAACCCGCGTAAAGATGTAAGCATAGTGAGCTATTCCCAGAATTATTGAGCCATCATTAGATATTTCATCATGTGCCATTTTGAGGTTTGGTTGGTGATCAGCTGAGAATCTGAATGGATTGCAAGCTTCTTCGCCGCTAAGTCTTTCGCTAGTAGAGGCTACTAATAAAGCTTTATCCTCTGTTCCGCTATTGGATACTTTGAAGTTTTGAGTGCATGGCCTGGTTGGCATGAGCCACAAGGTAAGATATGCACGGCTGGGAGCCGTGGTGCAAGATCAACACAGTTAGGAGCCATGATGACAGATCAAGGGCTGCTGAGAGCAGTGAAGTAGGAAGGTACATTTGTAACTGCAGAGTTGAGGCTGGCTTGGGCCATGTTGTGCGTAGCAGGAAGAATTGGACCACTAGGGCTGTGATGCTCATCTACTGGTGATATGTTGCTTCAGTATTGAATTGTCTGGAGTGTTGAGAACAAAGCCCGCCCCCGATTTTTGGTAGTTAGGCTAGTGTATCATTCTAGTACTCGTCTGTTCCCAGCGGGCCATTAGGCTGAGCTGCTACATTTGTAGGAATAGAAGTAATCTTTGTATTTGACAATCTATATGGGATAGTCTTATTTGTTCAATCTTGTCAATGAAAGGTAGCTCGTTTATGTTGATCATGTCTCAACGGAGCACCTCATCAGTATCATCGTTCCACTGGAAATCATGCAATCGTTCAATTAAGAGCTTCTCTACTTCTTTTTTAATTTACCTTTGTTGGGGGTAGTGGAGCTATCGGCTGCCTCCGGTCATGACCTGTTAGTCTAGGCTGTTTTTCCTTGTGTTTGGCTCATCTATGCCACGACTGCGTACATGTGGTACGTTCTTGGCAGGCGAGCGAATTACTCGTAGGCTGCTGGTTGAACTTGAGCCAGATTGAGTGTTTGCTTCTTTTCATCAGTCGTGCTGCTTACTCTGATGTGAGGTGGAGAATGCTCCTTGAGAGCCTAGTTGTGAATGAACACTTTGCCTGGAAGGTTGTCCATGTTGATAATCAAAGTGTGGCCTCAACCGTGAATGTATGGTCGTCCGTGGGCTTAATCAGGAATGCACGCTCCTATGCGCTTTAAGATAAGAGTATACACTGTCCCTATAACCCAGGCAAGAATGTAAACTACAAGAACTCTCAGACAGTGGTTGGTTGAGGCGTTGTTTACCAGGACGCTACTAGAGAGGTTTGTCATCTGCCCTTGTCATGCTTCAGGACACCTCGTCTAGGGCACGTTGCATCTCGATCAGCTACAAGAGATGATTCACCAAGGTTGTCTGTTGTGCAAGGGCACTTGTCAATTCTATGACTTGTCGAGACAAGTGTGGTTCGCCATTCAGGTTAGAAGAGCTTGGACAGTAGGTGTCTTCTTGAGTAGTGGAAGTGTAATAGACTCCGGGCGCGAGATTTGAATTGGGAAATGTCAAATCTGCGAAGAAATGAAGTGAAAATGCCCCGGTTTAATTGTCGGTCCAAAAATATAAATCGGGATGGTTGAACAGGTCTTAGACCGATTGGGATAGCCAAGTGAGCCATGAAAGTGGGTTGGGTTGCGGAAGTGGGTCGTGCCATGTGCGGATTGAACTTAAAAACTTACATGAGTACAACCAAGAACACGCATCAAAGCTTACAGATTGTACTTAAAAACCCTACCATTGTTTTACTTTCGAACCCAACCGTACAAACCAATTCTCAAATGGACAAGTTTTGACTCACCAACTCGGAAGCTCTGACTCGGACGAGTTTGCTCCAACGTGATCCTGGCCGAGTTACGATGTTTTGAAGGTTGTGGAAGCACCTAGTCAACTCCCCGAGGCTATTAGGCTAGTTTTGAAGTGGAATCGACGTGAAAACACACATTTGCGAGGAGTCGAGTTTAGGTCCAAAGCTTTTGAGGCTTTTTTCAGGCCACGTCCGTCCACTTTTTGGACTTTTTAAAGGTACAAATCATGTTCTACTCTTCATAAGCTTCATTTCCATGTAAAGTGCATAAAAATGGTTGAGAAATGAAAAAGATATGAAGTTTTGAAAATTTTCTAGAAAACCGATGACTTTTCCTGGTTTCCGACCAACCAGACAGCAATAGAGGACCACTGAAGAAGAAGACTGAATATTTCGTAAAGGTAATGGAATATTCTGACGCCATTAAAGGTAACTGACACAGATATTGTTTAGCAAAATATTCCATCAAGTCTAATAGAATATTCTCTTGAGGTCTGTCAGCATGTGGACTGGGTGTGGGAGCGCATGTGGCAATTAGCTAGGCGGGGCATGAAGGCGCGTCCGGCCTCCGGCTGGCAAGTGCTTGACATGTACAGGTTCGTGACGTTGAGTAGAACGTTTTTCGTATATTTAAACCCTCCATTTGAGTAAACTATGAGGGTTTTTCCTAGCCTTTTAATGTATGTGGGGTTTTTTCTAGCCTTTTAATGTATGTGTTAATTAACTAATTATTATTAGTTGTTTTGCATATAAGGGAGACTTACCCTAAGGACGTACGAGGATAAGCGAGGCTAGAGGGTTACGATCTATCAATGTATCAATGAGTAGGCATTTGTTTTCAGATATTTATTTATATACTTTATAGTTTCCACAAATATTTTTGAGTTGATTTATGCATATCATGCCATGATTAAATAACGTTATGAGAAATGTTGTACTGTTGTGAAATGTTAAAATAATCCTATGGGATGCGCATGTAAGTTTATTATGTTGACTAGCATTATTGAATCGTTATGGCATGCTTATATTTATGTGGTCTATTCATCATTGTTGCACTCCCGGTGTTAGTGCTCGCCTAAGGCCAGGGCTAGTCTTTCACGTGTATGTTCACATTCGCACTGCACGCTCGCCTTGTATCCAAGTAGGTGCCAGTCATGTTGTATAGGTTGCAATAGGCAACTCAGACATCTTGTCGTACAAGTTGCATTAGGCAACTCCGACTTGTATGTGACCGCGAATAGTTCCAGTCTTTACGTGATTGTCGTACAAGTTGCATTCGACTCGTGTGCTAGCATACGTTGATGAGCATCAGTTCAGTCGTATAGGTCGCATTAGGCGACTCTTACTTGTGTGCTGGTATAGTTTGTTTGAACACTTGATTTTACTTATATTACTGTTAAGATATTATGATGTGGCATGCTTATGGATTAACTGTTAATTTGCATTTGATTTCATACCTATACGTAGTATGATTTTTTTTTCTTCTGGAAACTATACATATTTTACAACGAGGGGTAAGTATGTTTAGAAAATAAATGGAATTTATAAACTTTTATTTTTTCTCACTCACCCTTATGTTTTTTTGCCCCTTTAAGGTCTAGATAGTTGAATTACTCTGTGATGTATGAAGTTTAGCCGGCAATTATGACCAATGTTTTAAAAAACTCGCCTCGGGGCGCGCCTAGGGCACATTTGAGGCCGGCGCCTCTATTTTGTTGGAGTAGGCGAAATGCTTCATCAGAGACGCCGAGGCGGCGGAGGCACGGCTCAAGGCATCCAGGCGCCTTGTCTGCCCTTTTTTTTTTGTAACCATCCAAACCCAAAACGACACTATTGTGTAAGGATTTTTAGTTTTAAACATCCTCTTCATACCATACCTTCGATCACCTCTGTCTGCCTTTGCCTTCTTCGCCTTTTTGCTTCTATTGAGCACCATAAGCCCAGAACAGAGAACACAACTGTTGCTTGGAGAAACATCGGTCGCCACGCCGCCGCTTGGAGCAACATCGTCGCCACGCCGCCGTCACCCCAACACCGTCAGCAAGATCCCAAAGGTTAGGGTTTCTGAAAAATTTAGGGATTTAGTTTTCTGAGGAAGATCTTTGCCTCTGCATTAGGGGTGGGCACGGGCCGGGCCGGGCCCAATTTTGAAGGGACCGGACCGGACCCGGGCTTAAGAGAAACGGGCCAGGCCGGGCCGGGAACAACATTTTTTAATATAAGAACCGGACCTAACCCGGCCCGGTTGAAACGGGCCGGTTCGGGGCGGGTCCACGGTTCCTTGGTTGATTTTTTTTTTTTTTGGGATACAATTCAATCGGTTTGAGGTTCCGATATCCACCCACGCCCACACCCCCTCCTTCGTATTCTTCTGCAACTCAATAGCACCGCTTGAACCACCGCCACTCAATGCCGTCTCTAGACTCTCCACCCATGCCCACCTCACCATTAGATCCAAACCCAGTTCCAAATCGCCACCCACAATGAGATTCGACGCTGCCCAACCCAGATCTGTCTCTTCTCCTGCTCAAATTCAATTTAATTCAACAGAAGTTTCAAAAACATTCGATTCAAATTCAATTCAGTAATAAATTTGAAATTGGAACATAACAGAGGTCAAGGTTCAAGAACCCAACAAAATCCCTAAATCTAGAAAACCCTAATTTAATTTTCAATCCTAAATCCCTAAAACGTAATACCTTAAAATTGAAGAGGACTATGAGGAGAGTCGTGCGCTGTAAATATGGGTCTAAGTCAGACGAAGGAGACGTCGTTTCGAGTTGTTCGACTTCGTCCGTCCATTTGAGTTCGTCAGAGAGAGAGAGAGAGACCGATGATGATGTCGGCGGACATAGCGAGGAAGACAGGAGCAAATCAGGAGAGATGGAGGTCTGACGATGATGGTGGCGGGGTACGGAGCTGGGACGGTGGGAGGCTGGGAGTGAGTTAGGAGGAGGTCTCGAGGTTAGGAGGCTGGGAACGAGTTAGGAGGAGCTGGGATGATGATGGTGAAATGAAAGGAGCTGGGGAAGAGAGATCGAGAAGAATACGAAGGATACGAAGGAGGGGGTGTGGGCATGAATGAAATGGGCCGGGTATGAGTGAAATGAAAAGTGTTGGGGGTGAGAGATTGAGAAAACTATGCATGAGGAAAAGAAACGGGCCGGGCCGGGGGCCCGTTCCCTTCTATTTCAAGACCCGCCCCGCCCCTATAATTTCATATACCTGAACCGCCCCGCCCCTATAATTTCATATACCCGAACCGCCCCGCCCCGTTTTGTGTTTAGAAATATTGGACCCGCCCCGTACCCGCCCCGAACCTGAATTACCCGCCCCTACCTGCGGTTCCTGTACCCGTTTGCCCACCCCTACTCTGCATGCTGCCTTATTTGTAGAAATGTTTGAAAACAGAAGGTGTAGATAAGGGGAAAGGGATAATAATGGAAGGTGCTGCTAGTAGGTCAAAAAGTGTAGATACGGAGTTAATAGACAGAAAAGTATACCCAGCACTTTAGTTTAAATTAAACTAAAGCCATAAGTCAATTAGGGTTTGTCTTTTAAACATTGACCACAAATATAACTTGCGAACAAGCTTTTACATGCTGCCTTTGTATGCACAATGTGCATTAACCACAAATTTATGATTGAATACTTTGCTCCACTACTTGCACAAACCATTTATTAACCGTTTGTGTGCGATTTTAGAAATTGTTGGTATATAAAATTATAAATTAATAAATTGTTGGTTCATTAACTGTATGTATGCATCAAATGTTAATTGTTTAAGGCATTAAAGAATATGGCTTCTTCTTCTAAGAAAGATTTTGCTTGGCAATGGACAAAAGATTTGGATCCTGTCACCAAGCACTTCTATTGTGTTTTTTGTAACCACATATGCACGGGTTCAATTTCTAGATTCAAACATCACTTGGGTGGTGTAAGTTCGGGAGTAATGATAAGTTGTAAAAAAGTCCCACCCAATGTGAAGGAAGAATGCTTTGCTAATGTTATGGGAACTAAAGAAAAGAGGAAAGCTCGCCATGAGTGGTGTCGTGGTGGTCAAGAAAGTGAAAGTGTCGATATGGGCACAACAAGGACACCATATGTAAGTAGTGCGAGTGGGAGTGTGAGTCCCACACATTCACAACAAACTGGTTCTTTTCTACCACCTAGGTCAAGGGAACCACTTGATAGGTATGTTACATTGGAAACTCGTCAAGCCACATTGAATACACATTTCAAAAAGAGGAAAGAAGACAAGCATCCTGAGCACTTGCGCGATGGTTCTACACAAGTATCATTCCATTCAGTGCAGCAAACAATGAACATTATGTTAATGCAATGAAATTGGTATCCAATTTTGGTCCCAACTTTAATGCTCCTACAAGCCATGAATATAGAACTTGGATGCTCAAAGAAGAAGTTGAGGATGTACAAAGTATGATGAAAGAACATCAAAAGGCTTGGAAGCGATATGGATACACTACTATGTCAAATGGATGGTCGGATGGCAAAAGTAGGTGTTTAATCAACTTTCTTGTCAATAGCCCGCAGGGTACTTGGTTCTTGAAATCGATTGATGTATCGGCCTCTATTAAGAATGGAGATTTGTTGTACATATATTTGGATGATCTTATTCAAGAAATTGGGGAGAAGAATGTGGTTCAAGTTATATCTGACAATGCTTCGAACTACAAGAATGTCGGGGCAAAACTTATGGAGAAGAAAGAGAAGGTGTGGTGGACTCCATGTGCGGCTCATTGCATTGATTTAATGCTAGAAGATATTTTTAAGATGGCATGGTTTGATGACACACTCAAACGTGCTAGGTGTATTTCAAAGTATTTATATGGTCATCAATAGGTACTAGCTTTGATGAGAAAGTATACTAACAATTCAGAAATTCTTTGTCCGACAATCACTAGGTTTGCCACTTCTTTCCTTACACTACAAAGCTTACAAAAGCAAAAGGAAAATCTTGTTGCTTTGTTTGCCTCTCAAGAATGGTCGGAAAGTAGCTATGCAAAATTTCGTGAAGCAAAGTTGGCTAAGCATCATGTGTTACATGATCGTTAGTTTTGGGGTCGAGTTTCCTTTTGCATTAATGGTGTTCTTCCTCTTGTTTGTGTTTTGAGAGAGATTGATTCGGAGGAGAGACCTCCCATGGGTTTTATATATGAGTTAATGAATGCTGCAAAAGAGAAAATTGCAAGCAATATTAACAAAGTGGAGAAAAAATATATGCCTATTTGGAGAAAGATAGATCGTAGATGGGACAATCAACTTCATCAACCACTACATGCGGCGGGCTATTACTTAAATCCACAATTTTGATATGATGATAATTTCTCAGATACTGATGAAGTGAAAAATGGGTTGTTTGCTTGCATGGATAGGATGCGTGGAAAAGGGAAAGAACGTGAAGATGCCGATTGTCAATTGGATTTATATAATGACAGGCGTGGTCCATTTGCGGATTCTATGGCTATGCAAACTAGGAAAAAGCGAACACCAAGTAAGATTTAATTAGTCAATTATTAATATCTTTTTATCATTAACCCTTAAATTACTTACCTTACTAATATATTTTTTAGCGGCTTGGTGGGAGCGCTTTGGGCATAAAACACCCGAGTTAAGGAAGTTTGATGTCCGAGTTCTAAGCCTTACTTGTAGTGCGTCAGGATATGAGAGGAATTGGAGCACATTTTCAATGGTAAGTATATATATTATTAGTATCTTAACAGTCATTTTTGCTTAAGATGATTAGACTTGAGTAATAGAATTGATTTATTTGTAGATTCATCCAAAAAGAAGGAAAAGGTTTGAACACAAAAGGCTTAATGCTTTAGCCTATGTCAAGTATAATTTATCTTTACAACAGAGAAGTAAGAAAATGAGGGAGAAGTATGATCCTATTGTTGCGAAAGAAATTGCCTCCAATGATGAATGGATAACAAAGATAGAAGATCTCATTCTTCCCGAAGATCCTACATGGCTTGAGGTTGAGTTATTGTATAATGTTGAGGCCGTAAGGAATGTGCCACCCCCGGTTTATGAAGGTGGCCCATACATTCGAGAGCCTAGAGAGTCTCCTCCTCCTCCTCCTCATGAGCCTACTCTTCCTTGCGAACATACTCAACCTCGGGGTCCTATTACATACAAAAGAAAAAGGGGTAATGAAGAATTCTCAAGTCGAAGAAATGTGGAGTATGAATCAGAAGAATCTTTTAATGAATTGATGACATACCTTACAATGTCATCTAGAGTTGGTAATGAAGAGGATGATGCTGCCTTTTATTTAGATGAAGAGGATTTGGATGATTGATTGATATCTTTGTTTGTATTTTGATTTCTATGAAGAGGATTTGGATGAATGATTGTTTTCTTTGTTTGTATTACCTTTTGAATGATGAATTTGGATGATATTACCTTTGAATGATGAATTTAGATACTATTATTTTTTGAATGACTATGGATTTGAATGAAAGTTTGAGAATGGATGTTTATTTTACATAGTATTATTTTTATACAATTATATGTATAATATATAAAACATATATATATATATATATATATATAATTTAATCCCGTAAGGCTTCGCCTCGGACGTCTCGCCCACGCCTCATGCTTTTAATACATTGATTCTGACATATCTCTGTTTAAGTGTAGGAACCTATCATGTTGTGTATTAAGTACTTAATTAGTTTTGATTTCACACTCTTTTGTCATCCATGCTCTGAATATTGTATTCTATGGGTTCTACCCACTATTGCGCTCTTACTTTATTAATTTAAATAGGTTTTAGTTTCGATTTTAATTTATTCACATTTTCACATCACTTACACTTTTAGTTCATTCTACATATGATATTGACGAAGACATAGGTGACGCTGTTGCGGATGAAAATGTGGACGGGATGGATTATGCGATTTTGCACAGCTTGGAGGAACAGCATTATGATCTCGATGAATTTGACTCTGCGTTGAACAAAATGTCCATAACAGCAAAGAATTCCCTACATAGTACATTTGGTGGTGCAGTAAACAAAGCCATGCGAAATTGCGAATGCCTTGAAGAATTAGGCCGTCCACAAGTCCGGAGTCTCTGTAAATTAAAGCGCGAAACCCGTTATTTTCTGAAAGAAGCGTGATAACTGTATTATGTACGGTTTATACTTATGAAGCCTTGTTCGCCTGCACTCCATGAATTTAATCAAATTTACAATTTTGAATCTGGACAACATGCTATCCCACCTTACAGCTGAGTTCGAAATCCCCTGTTAATAAAGCCGACTTTTTAGTCAAAATGATTTCTGAGATTATGATAACTCCTTGGTTTTGTTATTAACAATGAAAAAGGATATAAGTAATCTTTGAGTTTGTCTATTTTAAATCGTTTTAATCATTTTGTGAAAATTTGTCACTACTTTCGTTAAATTGTTACGTGAACGATCGCATGATCACTTTCTTAAAAGTATTTTTATCAAACCAACTCTTTCACAAACAATAACAAAAGAAAAGCTTCTAAACCTATGATATGACCCTCGAAGCAAGCAATCTGGCTTTTGATGAAACTATAAATTTTGAATTTATGTACATGTCGGTTTAAGGCCAATTGGTCATGACAGTGTACTTCTCTTACTGCACCAAGTTCGAATTCCTCCTATATAGATAAGATTAGTTTACAGTTTCCACTGTCAACGTGAAATTTGAATCGTAAGAAAAAACAATTTATCTTGTTATTATCTCCATTTTTAGAAGAGTACTTTATAGTTAATTACAAAACCCGCGCTTAAGTTTTAAGTTTATCAGTTTTCCAAGGGGCATAACCTGGTTCAAAATTCCATTCGGTTGCAAGTGTTGACGGGTGCAAACTGCAGACTGTAAAATCATCATCTCCTTGATTGTTAACTTTTATCAAATCATTAACATTAAAGATACAAAGAAATGTCACCACTTTTGGTACTCCCAACCCACACCAGTGTCGCAAATCTGAAACACGAGTTACCGTTGGTCAATTCCGGTCACTGTCCCCGCCCCCCGCCGACACCAGCTGCAACCAACAGTGAAAGTAGTTGAACCAGTGTACTCTTCACATCCAGACTCGGGACTTCCAAGCCATTTTTACTTGATATTTTGCCCCAGTAGCATCGTACGTTCGTGTTGGGATTCTCCGAGTTCAGCCCCTCCCGTTGATAAAACCATACTTCGAAAAGGTGCAAACCATTTCCTAATCAAAATGTGGCAATGCAATTGATCCACGAAATATTACGATCCTGAACTTGATGTTTCCGAGTAAACCACCTCGTCATTGCTCGACATTAGCGAAATACAGCGCAAACCAATCCAAAAAGCATCTAACAAGCATGTCATCACATCCACTTTGTATCTGCAAAAAATTATTCAAGAGAGGCAGGATTCATTCAGCCACCACTGATTCCATCCTATCATCTCCCACAGCAGCCATCTTGAAATGAGGCTTAGAAGGAAATACAAAAATTGACGATGCAGCAATTGAGGGCTGAAACCCCGTTGAATATCTAACTGATGTTAACGTGAATCTCGGTAGCTGTTGTGCGCCTGAGGCAAGTGGAACAAGCTTGTATCGGACGATGTGCTCAGATTTTGGAAGAATAAAGATGCTGTCATTGTGAGACCCAGCTAACACAAAACTTTGTGCATCTGCTAATGAAATTTTGGCCTCCTGAAGCAATTCAGTCTGGTTTTGTATTTTAACAAAATACGTGAAAGGATCTCCGAGGATCGCATAAGGAGGACATTCCAAACTCACAACAAGAGGCGATAACTCTAGATTAACATCTGGAAGTCTGTGTGTAGTTAAAACTGAATCCGTTGAACCAGATTCCACTGCAGTCCCAGAATCCCTCCTCCATCTAAGACACACATTACCTAACCTGAGCTTTGAAGAATTCATCTCAGAAGTGACAGTGTAAACCTTCTTGAACTCTTCTCCTGGAACTAGAAGGGCAGGGTCTAATAGGTCCTGACCTCCATGTTTCACAGAACATGACCTTTCGGTGCCATCATTATCATCTGCTTCAAGAGATAAGGATAGCAACTGAAGCGGCACATCGGAGAAGTTCTTAGCACTAACAACTAGTACGCTTGTTTCGTTTAAAGGCATTGATGCTGCCAGGTCAGAATCAGGACCTGGCTTTATCCTAGAAAGTAACAATGGATACCTCCGGAAGGGAAGCATAAAGCGATGGCTAATTATGATTGCACTCTTTCCTTCAATCTGCAAGCTCTTGTGGACATTTACCTTTTGAGTGTTTTCATTGTTATCTGGAGAATAACCCAATGATACATAGAGCATAATTGGTTTCGGTCTGTGCCACTTGATTTCCAATTTGCAAGACCACGAGTCTCCACTTTTGAGAGCAGGAACAGAAACCAATCCGAAAGACTCTTGAATTTTCTTGATTTCATCAGTGTTCAGTTGGGATTCATCTCCTCCATCTGGTCCAGAAATACCAAGAAGTTCAACATGATGACTATCTGTAGATAGATCCGTGTCCCTTGGACTAAACAAACCACCTCCCCTTACATCCACCAGATTGATTTTCAACTCACCAGAATTAACATCATGGCCCTTGGATGTAACAGTAACAGGTACTATGAAGCTCTCTCCAATAAGTGCAGGGCCGGCAGACCCTAAACTAAGATCCACTTCTGGGTCTGACTCTTCAACCTGAGTGGCCTTCTGACCAGAGAATGCCAGAGCAGGGTCCTTGGTTGGATAGGTGACCACGCGATCTTCAAATTTCCAAAGAGGCAATTCATCCATTGAAGCAGGACTTTCAGCTCTGCAACAGATTGTGAAGTGGGGTCCTATTTTTGCAATAACAGATATGCATTCAAGCTTTCCGCTTTGATCTGAATAGTCAGAGAATTGTGTTACAATCAGATAATAATAGGAGGGCATGATAGATCTATCAATACTATCAACAAAATGAATTCCTGGTACTCAAAGGAGGAATGCAATAATTTAATAATCAAGCATAAAGCAATGACGAAACTTTTAAGTTTTCTAAGCTGGCCTAACTCAACCCAGTTAAATTGCTTGATGAACCAGATAGGGCATCCACAATTTATGAGTTGAGCTTCAATCACTTACAATAGAGTACATCAAACTCATGTTATATGCTAATTCAATGATGCATAAGGCTATTTCTACTGCATGCATATCTAAATGAACCTAAATGCATAATCTGAACATTGACAAATGCAGAAAAGAAACTTTATTTACCAGATTTGATGTTATATGTCAATCGCAGCCACTTATTTGTAGAAAGTGCCAAAGAAGGAGCAGACTCTACTCGGCAACCCGGTTGGCCATCACTCATGTCAGCTACATGAGGCCTTTGGCCATTTTTGATGATGAAGTTACAGTCAGACTGATTGAACTGGACTTCTAACTGATCAATCTCGAAATTAAGGGGTAACTGTGACAGAAGTGACAGCGTAACCAATGTGGATGAGCCAGGCTTAATTATTTGTTCATGAAAAGCAACTGAAGCTAGAAGTACCAATCTGAGGGGACTGACAAGATCAACTTCAAGGTGAAGTGGACTTTCACCAGATACTTTCAGATCATTACCATTTTCAGTTGATGCCAATCTCAGTTCTCCACTAACAAGCCCAAAAACTTCTTTGTGTATTGTTTCTCTTTGTTGGAGAGTCGCAGGCCCAGCTGGACCAGATTCTTCAAATCGAAAAGACTGGATACCAGTATCAGCTGATATAGGGAGCGCAGCCATTTCAAATGAGTACTCCATAAAATCTTTAACTTTACTCTGTCTCTTTGAACATTCACGCAGATAACCCAATACCTCCCACAACAAAATGACCCAACCCTCTTGTCTGTATAGACTTGCAATGTCATCAAAAAGCTGTTTCGCATTGCTAAAATCACCTAGAGCATAATATTCTCTAGCCATCTGGAATCCACAAAATGAGCCCATTCTCCTGACTTTGCGATTATTGTACGATTCACAAGATTTTTTTAGTAAAGCAATAATTTCAAAGGAATCTTGGAATCTTTTTCCTTCAGAAATAGCATAACGCATGTACTCTTCATCAGTAAGGCTGCAAGTTGAATTAAACTTTGTTAGCTTTAGTAAGAGAATCAAACAAGTCAAGAAAAAAAAATTCACAGTATTGATCAACACTTACGGTTGCATGACAAATATATCTCCTTGTTCAATTAAGCGAGCAAACTGACCCAAATAAGATGAAGGTACCACAGATTCAGCACTGCAATCAATATCACCTTCTGACATTGAAACTGCAAATTCCAAAGAAGATCTCTTCTCCTTCAAGTAATGAGCAGCTAACTGTTTTAAGAATAAAGTTCTTTGAATCAACAGAGCGGAAAGTATAATCTGTCTAATTAAAGCTAATCAAACTTTTAGTCAATCATTCTACATAAAATGTTGGTATAGTATGGGTTAATTAGACAATCTAATTTGGTAGAAAACTGCAAGAATACTGTCCAGGCAGCAGCTGCTTTGAGTAGAATGAAAATGAAACAGTACAGATGGAACTAAAAAAACTGATTATGGAACTTTAAGGTGATATATCACACCATTCCTTGATTTGGTAAAATATTAGGATGGTAAGCTCACCTGATAGTAATGAGCTGGCTGAAGTTCCCACTCAGTCAAAGGTCTGTCTGCTGTGCCTACAGGAAGAGGTGAAATGCTTTGAATGGCTGTTGAACTCGTCTCCAACAATTCAGCAAACACCAAGAACTGCCTACCCATCCACTCCCAGTGAAGAAATATAGCTTCTGGTGCTCCTATGAGCTTTCTGTATGAAGCATTGTGCTGGCGGAACCACACAACTGCTTCTACAATCTTCCCACCATGCAATAACAAGGTTGAAATTTTAAAATGCAATTGCTCCGCAGTAGTTTTTATCTCAACTAACCGTTGAATTGCCGACACACTAGTTGATGCCCCAGCAATTAACTGCAAGCAAATTCAAACATCTCAACAACATTGAACATGTCGAAAGTTACCACCCATTCCACCCATGACATATCTTTGATGAAAATCCATACTATTGGCATTGTACTACTCGAAAGACATAAAAATGTGGAAAAGCACAATAAAGGGTACCTCCCGAAGGGTGTGATAAGCATCCTCATAAAACCTCAGAGCTTCAACCCAATCTCTTCTGAACTCAGCATACACAGCAACCTACAAAATTCATAAAATTGAATTGATAGATACATTATCATCAGAAAGTCGAAAACCAATACAGATTCATCTAGTGGTCAAAAGAAAAAGGTTCCAGCTTGAACTTACTTTGAAGGAATAGCGAATGTTGAGGTCAGCCGGATTGGAAGACTTCCTCTCAATGCGAGCTCTAACCCTTCGTCCTTCGTCTCTGTAATACAATCCGGCCAGCTCTGCAAACACGCTTCCCAGTCTATGGAGAGACTCTTTGAACTGAGAACCATCGCTGCCGCCATCTGGGTTGCGGTAAAACGTGAGAAGATATTTGGCATCCACCTCCGCGCGCTTCCGCACAGCCACCATCTGATCCTCCGAGATTTCATCTGCACAAAATCGAACCCAACAAAATTCAAAATCCAATCTTTTCAAGACCCAATTAAATACACCTTACAGATTTCGAGTCCCGGAGTTTCCGACCGCTGGGATTGGAGTAAACGACGACGACGACCAGTTTGATGTTTCTGCCGCGGAGGAGGGCTTTGAGGCCGTCGAGGTCGGAGCAGAGTTGGAGCCACTGAGCCGGGTCGCCAGTGACCCGATCGGATGAGAGGAGGGCGGCGACGACGGCAGGGATTTTGGTGCGGTGCTTGAGGAGCCAATCTCGCTTTATTATTCCGGCGGGTGGAGGGGCGGAGGAATCGGAGGCGGGAGTGGAAGTAGGGTTGGGCTTGGGGGGTAGGATGAGTGAGGCCTTGGAGAGGTCCGGCAAGGCGAGGGTGTTGATTGGTGGGGAAAGAGAGTGGAGGTGGGCGGAGATTGAGGTGTGGAGCTCCGGGCATCCCACCACTGACACCAGGCTCACCGGCGGACTCCTCATTTCTTCTGGGAAGTCTTCCATTTTCTCCGATTTTCTCTTCTGCTTCCTCTTCAGTTGGTTTTTACAGATGCAAATCTGAGAAATGGAATAACGAGGACGACGATGCTTGGGGTTGAAGCATATGAGATTTGAGATTATTGGGCCTCATTACAATTACCTTTTAGTTTTGGGCTTCTACAGTTAGTTCTACCCGCCCACTCACACCCAAGATTTTGATAGAAAGTAGAAAGCATATGGAGATTCTCAAAATTAGGAGTTCCAATCTAAACTTTTTCGTTTATTTATTTTTTTTGAAAGGAGCTCAGCTGGTTGCCAATTTGTGTTGCATAAGAGCACCGTTCTACAAATGATCATACGTTATATGCTTATTTTTCATGTTTTTATTATATTCTAATACTTTAGACATATATGTCATTTTATACTGCACTTTATATGTAATTGTGTATTTTTTTAATATACTTAGCTATACGATATATAATAAATTTACTTAAATCCACCTAGTTTGTCTAGGCCCCCTAGAGGCCCAACTCCAACCAGCCGCTTAACTAGCGCCCTTTAGAACCTTGCATAAGAAGGTACTAGTCTTGTTGCATGAAGAAACCACACAGTACTACCATCAAGCCATATAACATAAAGGTGTGACAGTCGCATGCAAAATTGTTTAGATGACGGATTTTCTCCCGTGAACACGGATGTCATTTATATTAATCTCGCACCAATAAATAATCAAACCAAATAGTATAAAGAGGAGGAAGAAGCTGAAGCTTCAATATTAGCCAAAGGAAAATGACGAAAAGCGGATTGAATAGACAAATTCAAATTGAACAATGACTTTTTCTGCTGAATACAATGTGTGAGAGACTAGACAATTGACTGTGAACCCATATGTTGGGTCCCCAGTCCGTGAAACGAATCGTATTTGATTCTTTCTTTGATACAGGGGATGGTTTAGGGTTATTTACACATTTACATTCTTATTACGCTGTGGCAGCCGGAAAACCATATTTCCGGCAAACAGCAATGACCCATAATATCGCGCCAAGCGGCTTTCAGCCACGTGGCACAGCAACGGCATATTTTACAGACACCACCAGGTGAAAAAGCAACAACCCTTGATGCTCTTCCACCCTCCTAACATCTAACAGCTGACTTTGCAGTATCTCTGATGACCACCATGAATGACCTGCAATGGTTGAACATATCATACATATTCAGAAGATTTTATAAACCAGAAAATAAATTTAAAGTAAAAAACAACGAGGGTATTACTTGATACAATGACAAATGTGTGTATATATATATATAATATATATATATATATATGTATGTGTATTCTTGTATGCATATGATATTAGGTCCCATGTGCTTTGATCCCTGATTTCCTGGTTATAGAAAAAAAGCCCTGTTTCAGATGTGGCTAAAAACCCCCAAAGTTGGGAACTAGCTGGCTTCAATCAGAATTAATAGGAAAAAATCTGGGGTGCCAACGGGTGTACACACACGTGTGTCACTCTTTCTCATCACGAACATGGTGCCAACGCACTATGATGAAACCTATCCAAATAATAGAGCTAAAAGTAAACTAATTTCAGGTCAAAGATGATAAAGCATCATTATCCATTCCAAACACTGCTAAACCCTTGTTGCATTGCAGGTTGTTAATTTGCAATTTGTCATAAGTTCATAAGCTACGATTCTGTGCTACGAATAAAATCTTATTTTATAAGGGAAAAGCAGGTATCACCTCTAGAAAGCAAAGATAATAACTTGCAAGGCTAGATTTAGAGCCTGCCACTTAGGTAGCAGTAGCTTCTCTTAGTCCTGCTGCAATCTAAGGATTACCTGCATCCCCGACAAAGACAGATGTCCAGTATAATTACAGAGATATGATTAATAAAAAGGTTGTCAATGTGACTATCTCTACCTCAAGATGTGACCTTTCTGATTTACCACTCAACCTGCAGTTTGATCGGAACCACTGGTGAATTGAGGAGAATTAGTAGGAAGCATAATCTGCGTGTGTCCTGGAGCTGGTGCAATTATACCTGAGAAAACCAGCAAACCAGAATCACTGATTTTACACTCGAACTATTTCAACTGCACACCACTTCCAGCCAATTTCCATCAGTGCGGCAATGCTGTATGATCGTATACATGTTTTGCAGAAAAAAGAAATAGGGTTTGCAGGCATAGTATACAATATGAGTTACCATAAATCAGGAAAAAATTTAAGATTTTCAAGAGAAAATATTGAGAAAGTTATTAAATTGCAATGAAGGTGTGTTATCATCTTTGTAAATGGGAAGAAGGGTTTGGGAAGAGAATGTTGCCTGCAGGATATGGTGTTTGAATCGTCGGAATGGCAGCTGGGGATGCAGCACCAACATTGGAGCCGCCAAATTGCATTACATGATGACCTGGAACTCCATAGTTTTGAACCGTTGCATACCCATGACTCCCGGGGAGTGAATGACCCAATTGTCCATATGAATATACACCAGGGTTAACGGTGCCTGGTACCCCATATATCTGAAGGTACTGCTGCTGAGTCATGTAAGGACTGTAGGCACCCTGGCCAAAGTTGATGAACAAAAAATGGTAACAGGACAAGTTAGCTTTCCAATAATCAAGCATTGTTCTTATATTCTTCAATAGCAAATAAAACCTTTGTAGCAACATATTAAAATAATGACCTGTGGATAGACAAATTCAGGTCCATATCCTGTGTACCTGCAAAACAGAAATTGATGAATCTCTTGAAATCATATAGCCAAATGGAGTTTCAACACTGTAAGGAACCCAAGCTTCATCTCACGCTTTTCGAAGATGGGCACTGGTTAAGTGTCAGAAAAACAATGGGGGTATAAGTAACTACTACAACTCAAAACTCTTAGTTCCTTTAGCAGAAGAGATGAAATACTATAGCACAAGCATAAAAGCTACAAAGCAGATTAAACAACATAAGATTTTCATTAACTGTGATTTTATGCATTTGCACAGCTTAATGCTAGTTCATTACTAATGTAGTCAAGCATATCGCACCCAGCATTCAAAATACGGTAAACGATAAACGACCTTTGACACAAAACTTGCTCCATATAAACAAATTTTATATCACGTGTAAAGATGACATTCACTAGCTAACGTTTCAGTCTTAGGTACCTAAAACAATTACTTAATAGCTCAAATTTCAAAAACGGGAATGCTCGGGAAATGGTTGGCGAGAAAAACACTCGATCAGATAATTGTCGTGTGTTCAGGAATGAAATGTTGCCTCTTGCAGTCAAGACAAAAGGAGCCAAATTGCATAAGCTCCAATACCCAATTGGCCTCAACCTGTGAGCTTGAGAAGATAATCTAAAGTCAAGAGATTTCTAAATTAGAACTCACCCATAAGATGGGTACACGAACCCGGGCTGGTAACCATGAGGAATAGGGTGGTGGTAAGCAGGGTTGGGGCTCCCCATGTAAGCAGCTCGAGCCGGTTGCATACGACCAAAGATTGGAGCTGGTGATCTCACTTGCCCTGCAATCACATCAACCAAACCAACAATTTCGGTAGCAATTCAAGCATTGGAAAAGCAGTTCCTAAGTACCCAATAGAGCAAAATGCAAGGAAAACAAATAAACAAAGAGAATTAAATTAAAAATATACCATGAAAAGGGAAAGGTTGGCGGGGACGACCCAGAGAAGCAAGATTGCAGTTGGCTCTGCGGCCATCGATCACAGGATTGGGATCCAAACAAGCCCTTCTTGCAGATTCGGAATCACGAAATGTGACCTAAACCCTCCAAACAAAAACAACCCAGAAACAAAAAAGCTGATTAATTTCAAATTTATCAAAATTTGATCAAATGTTTGATATTTTTGGGGAAATTAAGGAGAAGGGTTAGTGGGGTACTGACAAAGCCATAGCCTTTGGATCGGGCGGTGTTCTTATCGGTGATGACGACGGCCTCGAGGATGTCGCCGAACTGCTCGAAGTGACGTCGTAGAGTGTCGCTCTGGGTCTCCCAGGCCAGCCCCCCCACGAACACCTTCGTCAACGTCGTGTCCCCGAACGGGGAATTGAACAGCTGCCCACCTCCTTGCTGTTGCTGCTGCTGATAAGCCATATACGCACAAACATAGAGAGCGGGGGAGAGAGAGAGAGAGAGAGAGAGAGAGAGAGAGAGGATCAGCGAAGACGACGACTGAAACAAAAGGAAAATCCTCAGAGTCACGTGACAGACACGTGGACCCAGAAGGCGCCGAGCTCCATGATCTTCTGCCCTCTACCTTTTGCTTTCAGAAACCCTACCCCTACTTACTGACCTAGTAGTGGACTCTACAGAAACCGAAGTAAGTATGAAAAGTCGTAAACAGAAAGAGACAGAGTTTATGAAGAATTGAGATTGGATCAAATCAAAATTTTGAAATTGAAATTAACCCAATTCGATTCGAGGACTGTAAAGCAAAACCCAGATGGGGATTCATAGAAAAGGCGCCGGTGATTTGGAATTTTGGGATTTTTTGGAGGGTAAATAGCTGCAGTGAATTGCCGAACATACGACTGACACCCAAAGGATGTTGCTAATCATTCGATCGCGCTCAGGTCCTGAGAAATATGGCTGCTGAGCTGTATTTTTAATTTCTATCTACTTCTTCTTCTTTCTTTTTTTAAGAATCTTCCCGACATTTTCGTCACCCATTATTATTATTCTCATCAATTACTATTTTATTTTCCTCTTTTAGAAGGGGAAAACAATAAACAAGTGCTCAATCGATAACATGAAACTAGATTTTCGTTTCGTAAAGTCTTTATTGTGACTGTCAAATACTGTAGATATATTTGGAAATGTTTTTAAAATAATTAAAAACGTTTTTTATAAAAGTATTTTTATTGTTTTTAAAGCAATTTTAAGTGTATCTTCTAAAAAGTATCAAATATATGTTTATTGCATGAAGTATTTAAAAAATATGCAATTAATAAACAAGCACACAAATTATAATATGCGTGAATTAATGATGGCATTGATATTAACGATACGTATAAAAAACTTTTTGTTATTTTGGACATTCAAGAAACAACATAGCTAATATTTAATGACCTAAATATAATATTTAATAAAAAAATATACGTGTTAAAACACGAGTGAATTGATACTATTATGCCTATAAATGAACTTGTGACAGTAGAAAATAACTACTCCCTCTATGGAAAGCTCATTCGGTTATAGCAGCTAGCAAAGGTGGCGTCGGTCGAGCATATAAAATGTCAAAACTTCATATGTGAATATGCTCTGAATTAATTAGGCTTAGTTTTCTGTAGTGGACAAACATGCTACGTGTCCGTCGGGGAATTAAGAATTATGAGAACTCTCTCTGTCTCTCTGTCTCTCTCTCTGTCTCTCTCTCTCTCTCTCTCTCTCTCTCTCTCTACTTTGGAGACAGAGACGCTCACAAAAACAAAAAAGATGCTGGAATACATGGAGGGCTTGCTTCCTGTGCACGGTTCAATTGTTTAACCGTGCCTTGTTGTCGAAGAACACATGCAGAAGAGTCACTGCCGTACAGATTGCTATTTATATGTTTCGATTTATTATATGGTGGGATTGCAGACTTTGCCCAACGGCATCAACATCGAACTCAGTGGTTTGGACTTTGGATGTATAGGGATTTCGGAGGGGATCCCAACAAGGGTCGAAAACAAGGACAGCGGAAGTTAAGAAACTTCCTTGCCCTAGGCGACGCTGCTCGTGAGGAGACAGCACCCAAAACACACATGCATCCGTCGTTTGACGTTCTTAAAGACACCGTAAGCGGTGTCAACTCATAATACTCATTTAGCGTATATTGTCCCTCAAATAAATAACAATCTAACACACATACTCGCAAGTTATACATTGATCCCATCATATTGTTGATATCTTGAATCTTGTGATACGTGACAGAAAAAACGTAGCTACCACATTTAGTCCACATTGGATGAAACTTGGAACTAAACACGTTTGGGTGGAACTTGGAAGACATCACCATCATGTGTTTGGAAGATGAATTATCGCACATCGAATCTCCAATCCTTTTTTTCTCCTGTTTCGAAAATCAAGATAAAGTCTTCAATCTTCATCAACTATATTGATTTTCAAACCTGATCCAATTAAAGATAAGCCTATATGTGTACATGGGCTTGGATATCACTTCTCCAACTTGGACTCATACGTGGGCTTGGGATATGTTACGAACTTCAACCAAACTAACCAGGCCCAACCAGATTATATTAAAAGGAAAACTAATGAAAAAGACTTGAAAACTTTGTGTTTTAATGATAAAGACAAAATAAAGGGTATAGTGAATAGTACCAGTATTGACTTTTTAGTGTAAAAATATGGTTTTTCGTTAAAGTGAACAGTATTGGGAGCTTTTCGTTAAAGTTCCCTATATTAAACCCATTATCATCTTGTCCCTGGAAACTCGGAGGATTTTGAAAGTATTCGGAGGAAAGAGAATAATATTAAATCGGAGAACTTTGAAGCAGAGGAAGTAAGGAAAAGGATTCAATTAACTACGGAGACTAGTTGATTCAATTACTAATTTTCAGGTATATATTTTATTACAGATTTTAACGAAAATTTTATATTTTATACTCCAAATGTATTGTTAAAAACAAGAAAAGTAAGAAAATAAACGCAGATAACTCAATAACAAAATGATTTTAATTCTAATTCATGTAAGCAAACATGTTATTAACCTATATTGTAGACAAGTAAATCTAATAAGAAAATAGAGAAATTTTGTTCTAAAAAATTTTAAAAAAAAAGAAAAAAGAAAAACATAACCATAGCAAGTGGTCCAGTGCTAAGGGCGCGAACTATGGCTTTCCAATAAACAAAAAAAAAACATGGGAGGTCTCCAGTTCGATGCTCTAAGCCGCTCAGTTTGTTTGGTTGTGATTACGGGCAGGATGAAATTACCCATAGCCCCTCCGGGCTTGGAAAAAGTGAATAACCGTGATTTGCCGCTACTTCTCCCTCTCTAAAAAGAGATGAGAAAAAAATAAAAAACATTTTATTAACGTTTAATATTCATATATGTTCATAAAACCTTTTCCCGATCATCATGTGTGCTTGCTTATTATTAAACACGTTTTGAACGCCATGCACGACCATGGGTAAGCGCAATCCATACAAAAATTGAAGGAAAAATACTTTCTTTTTCTTTTTCTTTTTTATAAAGAAAAGTATGATATTCATTAAACAACTTAGAACAAATTGAGAATAGTGTGCATACTGAGTTTCGATAAAAATCTTGTCAGGAATTTCAATCCGAACTAAGAAAAAGAGTGTCCCGCACAACAATAGACATATCCTCAAATGAACAATAGAAATGGAAATTACTATCCCTTAAAGCCATTAAAATCACATTTTAATTAATTAATTAATAACTAATTTACATAAGCAATATAAATTAACAACACGTAAGTTAATTAATTTGCATGCCATTAATTCACATGCGCGGGTTAAAAATTAGGTCTTGATTAACATCGCTCGATGATGACTTTTCTTCTTTGTGACTTTTTAATTAGGGGTATTTATACTTAACGACATAAAGAAGATTATTTGTTCATTATAACTGGGATACTTTTTATAAATCTAGTTTTAGTCCCTAACTTTAAAACTCATTATCAATCATATTAAATACCCCTACCCACTTTTATTATTTTCATTTTTTTTCTAAAATACCGAATTTAATCATCAATAAGGCCTTAAAAATAGAAAATTTTATTTCTACATATCAAATTTAGAAATTTAAAATAGAATACTTTTTAAATCATTTTGCTAATGAGAATTAAACTATATAAAAATTTATACATACATTCACAAAATCAAACAAATAAATTAATATGCATACACACAATAAACAATATACATTATAAAGGTACATGAATATATACATAGGTGCATATATACATAGGTTCATATGTATAGGTACATAAATGTACATAGAGGTGCATATATATTGGTAACATTTATACATTGGTTCATATATATAGATACACAAATGTATATATAGGTGCATATATATTGGTACATAAATATATTTATGTACATATGCACAGGTACACAAATTATGTGTATATATATATATATACGTGCATATAAACATATAGTGTAACGACTCGTCCCTAAAAATTATAGTTTTTATGAATTTAAAAGTGAATTTACGAAAATGCCCTTCGAGGCAAATGCGTTGACTTTGTTTGACCGCCTTGTCGTGTCATGTAAGATTTGTTTTCTTGGAGTGTCCTCGAAGTACTCGTCGCTACGGACGCGTTGGCGCAAGCAGAATTGAATTTGGAGTTATAACGAAAGAGATATTAACATTTAAAATTAGGGACAAAATAGTAATTTGGTTGTTAATCTGGAAGGCTCTAGATTTTGGAGCAAAATATGGTGATGCCACATGTGTGGCCAAGATGAAAAGCCAATAAGGGAAAGGAGAGGAAAGAATGGAACTGACCAATGAGGGATGAGGAAAGGAGAGAAAGGAGAAAATGAGAGAAAGAGGGGGGAAATCAGGTTCCCCATGACCCGCACCACTAACCCATTTATTTCATATTTTCCAGTAGTTTTCCACCGGATTTCCCAAAAATTGGACCAAGCCACCACTCCTAATCATCACCCAGTCCTTTCCTCTTCCATTTCCACCTCAAATTTGAGTGAATTTGGCCTTGAAACGGAGAGAAACTCCCGAGGGTGAGTCTGTGGGTGTCACGGTGGCGATCCACCTTTTTTCAGCCATCTTTTGAACTCAAAACAGGTATAAATAAATTCATCATGTTGTGTAGATGAATTTTCATGTTTGGATCGTTTAATTTGGTGGAGAAATGAGAAAGTTATAACGATTTAAAGTTTGCCCAATTTTCGGTGACCTCCGCCAGTTTTGAGGCGTTTTACCACCAAACAACGACGAGATAGCCATCGTGCAAGGCACTAATCTCTTCATCTTGTTGAGAGCTACAATTTCTATTTTTGAATCACTTGATTTCGTTGAGTATTGTCAAAGTTATGGACGTTGAAAGGTTGCCCATAAATTCCGGCGAGTCACTAGTTTTCCCGTGGACAGCCGTCTTTCAGGCCATTTTTCGGCCACTTCCGGCCACCATTTGGACTCCAACCATAAAACCTTGTTCTACACTTCTCTAGCTTCGTTTTGGTATATTGTGGGTCAAACTTGGTTGAGAAACAAGTGAGATATGGAGTCCTAAAAATTGCCCAAGAAATATGCAAAATATGCAGAATCCGGCGAAATTTCATTAAGGTCCACCATTTGAACATTATATAAATCGATGATCTGACCGTTGGATTGTCATCAAACTTTAATAAGTTATTATTTGTAATATTTGAGGAATTTAGGAACTTACGGATCGGGAATCCAACGTACGGATCTTCCCGAATTGGATTTGTAAGTACATAAAATAAAACGTTAACTGCCACTTGATTTTGGCAATTGGTAGAGATTCGACCGTTGGATCATTCCGAAACTTTAGTATGTTATTCTAGAGGCTTAATTTGGATCTTTGGAAGCTACGAATCAAAAATCTGATATGCGGATCTTCCGGATCGAGTTACATAGGGTTGTGGACCCTACCGTCGATCTTTGACTGACGGTTGACTTTTGGTCAATAGGTCTTAAATCATTCTAGAACGTCCTTGGGGATGTGTTTTATGTAAGTTGCGTGTTCTATGGATAAGGATTCTGAGACGTGATTTGATAATTGTTTTAGGCGACAATCGTTTGTGATGCCTCGATGTTTGTGCTAAAGAGTTGTAGTGCGAACTCCAGGTGAATGGGCTTTTGTTTTCTATATATACGTATATATGCTTTACATTTTTCTAGAAACTGTTTTAAATGAAATGACATTTTAAATGCCATGTCAATTACATTACATGCTAGTGTATGCATTAGTATAAATATGCATAATATTCATTGATGCTGAGGAGGCTCAGGTAAGTCTCAGGTGAGTACATTATGATGATAATGGTTATGGCGAATATGGTTATGATTGGTTGCATTTAGTGCTCATCGTCCTGCACCCCATTGTTAATGCTCCTTCCTGTGGCCAGGGCACAGTCCTTCACGTGATGTTCACCTCCCGCACCGCACGCTCACCTTGGAACCAAATTTGGTGCACAACCCATTCGTACAGACCACATTAGGTGGTTCAAACTCGTAGGTGACCCGCGATTATTCGCACAGCCTTCACGTGATTGTAGCACTTGAGTGTACTTATTTACACTTAGCCTTGTAATACAGACCACATTAGGTGGTTCCAACTCGTGTGCAGGTTTAGAGCCGTACAGGTCACATTAGGTGACTCCGGTTGGATGAATGAGCTATAGGTTCAACTGTACATGTCACATTAGGTGACTCCGGCTGACATACTATTTTACATTGATTTATTATCACCTGCCTTACATTTTATATTTGCTGAGACTTTGACATGGCATATACTTGGTTTTCACTGATCTAGAGCATGATTTCTATATATGTATGTATTACTACTTTCTGAGAAATTATACGAGTTTTACGATGAGGGGTTATTATATTTGAAAAAGAGAACTGTGTGTTTCAAAAGCTTTATTTTTGCCCACTCACGTTTTCTATTTTGCGCCCCTCCAAGTTTTAGCTGTTGAATGTTCATATTGACGAGGATTACTGAAAAATCTCGGGATAGGTGAGGGTAAAATTCTTACCCATTTTACTGTACTTTACTTATGCTTTGACGTCACGTGTGAAATGGATTCATTCCCGCTCACAGGCGCACTCTGGTATTTAGGCCCTCTTAGGTTTAAATTTATTCACATTTTCCACATCACTGCACTTTATAGCTTCGTCGCCTTCCAGGTGTCGGCCAGAAGCAGCTCGATTCGGAGTCTTAGTGGACATTCTGGGTCAGGGTGTGTCATATAGAAAATTAGGTTTTAATCCTTAAATAAGATGAAGTTTAGAAAAATGTCTTATACAAGATTAAAAATTAATTTTAGTCCCTAGACTCTATTTAATGTGACAACTCGTCCCGATATATTTATTAATTAAGTAGCAAATTGACGGAATTACCCTTTCGGGGTTATGTATGTATGTATGTGTATTGTGCGAGGACCAATGGATGGTGGCCCACAATAATTGGAACCAATGGATTTATGTGATATTATTGGTGGATGAATTGTAGACCACACAACTCTCTTACACTCTCCATCTCGTGTCCCTCTCATTTCAGTCTCTCTCTCTCTACCTATCATTCTCAGACAGACCCTCTCTCTCTCTCTCTTCACTCTCGACATTCTCTCTCTCTCACCATCTTTGTACGGACACACCCACAAACCCATCGAAACTCAACAGATCGAACGAACCAACACCACTATTCGACTCCTGGAAACCATACGAGCACAGTGGTACCATTTTCAGGTAAGAACTATGTCATTTTCACGTCGAAATCACAAGCACCGATCTTGGCACTGTTCATGAACTTTTTGTTAGTTGATTTTTAGGACAAGCTAAGCTTATAGGAAGCTTCGTGAGGTCTCAAGGAAGCTCAGAGTGGTTCGTTTGAAGGAATTGGACGTCAGGATCAAGAGGTTGAAGTTTGGCCGGGTTTTCTCTTATTTCTCCGGTGAGATCCCGTGAATTTTAGAGCTCTAAATTAGTATGAATGTGTTCTACATGTTATTAGCTTCAATTTGAGACAAGAATCATGAAAAATGGTTGAAAACGAGAGAGATATGTAGATTTGAAAATTTTCCAGATTCCGGCGACCGGCGACTCGCCGGAGAAGACGACAGAATATTCCATCAGTTTTGACGGAATATTCTAACGGCGTTAACTGACGCCGTTAAAAGTTAACGGAATATTCCCAATATATACCTGACGGCATTAACTGTCACCGTCAGTGTGCATGTCACGTGGCCGCACGTGGCCGGCGCGTGGGTCTGTGCCGTCGCCAGCGCGTGGAGGCTGGAAAAATTATTCTAAAAATTTATGGGTGTTCGTGACGTCGAGTAGGTCACGTTGGTATATACAAATGCTAAAATTGAACTATGTATGAGAAGTTATTTCCGTAGTTACGTATATGTGCTTAAATAACGTATTTTTAGTAATTTCTCATATAGGTGAGACGTATTCCGAGGACGAGCGTAGCCAGGCTAGACGTGGGGACCTATCAGTGAGTGGGCAACTATTTTTCCGTATAACCTATATATATATATATATAATGATTTTCCCAGAATCAGATTTTAAATGAAAAATATGTTTTTATCGACGTGCATATAACTTGATATTGATGTATGAGTATTCATATATACATTTCATGAATATGTTGGTGCCGAGGATGCCAGGTAAGTACCAGGTAGGTACATGCATAGTTGAGAAAGAACAGTCGATATATGATGAGATATGACGAGATATGATGTGATGTGTTAGCTCATAAACCTGCACATATTGTTAGTGCTCACGCCAGAGATAGGGGCACAGTATTTCACGTGTCGTTCACCTCCCGCACCGCATACTCGCCTTGGATCCAAGTTAGGTGCACAGTCTTGTCGTATAGACCACCTTTGAGTGGGTACGACAGGTAGGTGACCCGCGTTCATTCGCACAGTCTTCACGTGATTGTAGCACTAGAGCATTTATTATTGATACAGTGATGTGATGATGATATGATGAGGATATTGATGTATGTGCAGTAGATATATATATGATGATGAGATAGAGATGTTATGAGCTATATGTACAGCCGAGGGCTGAGTTGATATCTAGTAGCGATATGATTATTGAAACACATTGCATGGCATATTATGAGATACATTGAAAAGGTTTTATGCTGAGAAATGTTGTGATATATATGTACATATTATTTTCCGGGAAACTATACAGGTTTTACGGTGATGGGCTATATTTTTGAGAAAATGATGATTTTGAAAAGATTTGTTTTGCTGACCCACTCAATTTTTTTTTTCGCCCATCCAGGTTCTAGATAGCTTGAGTACCCGAGTTGGCTAGCGATGACCTTTTGGCAGTTCTGATAGACTTGCTATTATGTAGGGCACCCGTTGGTGTATTTGAACTTATTTATTCATGCTTGACTGCACTTGACTTAGTACGCTCTGGTTATGTATAAGTACTGTATTAACACTCTAGCATGATATCTTATCTAGGTTGCTAGTAGTTTGATTTTAATTGGTTCGTACTTCGTTAATGATTCTGCTTCCGCACTGTGCACTTGGCTACGTCACACTCACGTGACGGCCAGCATGCCCTACTTTCGGGTACGGGTGTGTCATTTAATGACAGCATATTAAATGTCTTTTATTTTATTTTATTATTTTATGGTGTTCATAAATTAAATTTTATGAAAATATTATAAATTTTAATTCTCATTATGGTAAGTATCTTATATAAGAAAAAATTTCGTAAAGATTTTTTGGTACACATGTTTTTGCATCTTTTCTTATGTGCCACTACTTCATTACAATATATTTAGGTACGAACATTTGGGTACACTAGGTTAGGATAATATGTTTAGGTACGGACATTTCGGTACTCTAGTTTATTATAATATATTTAGGCACCAACATTTCAGTACAATCGTTTAGTACCATATATTCAGGTACGGAATTTTTCAGTACACTTATGTTTTTGCATATTTTCTTATGTGCCACTAAGTCACTACAATATATTTAGGTACAGACATTTCGGTACACTAATTCAGTAAAATATATTATGATACAAACATTTAGGTACATTGATTAGAGGAAGTAAAAAAATATAATGAATTAAAATGTGTATAATAATAAATAATTTTAATTTTAATGTAATGACATTAAATAAGATATCTATTAAATATTAAAACAAAAATATAATATAAATTTGAATTAAGTATACATTAGAGGACTAAAATCAATATCCAATCTAACACCATATTTTTATTGAATTTTAATTTTCTTCAAGGACTAAAGTTCAAAAACCCCATAAACATATATGTACTGTTACCACTTAAGCAATTTTGTACCCATATTGAATACAAATTAAGTAAAAATCTTCTATTTATAATGCTAAAAATAAAACAGAACAAAAGTTAATAATTATTAGCTAGATTTTAGGTGATATATAAAGTCAAAGGACCAAAATTAGTATTTAATCTTATACCAAACTTTAATGAAAAATAAATCTTATTTAGAAATTATAATTTAGTTTCCTATTTTAATTATATGACCGTACTAACTAGCTCTTCTTTTAATATGTACATAATCGTTCAAATATTATAATAAATCACAACCTTGAACCCCCTCTGTATATTGTTGATTGAAAAAGGTTAAAAAGGATCGATGGTGATGCTGTAAAAATTAAAAAATTTAGGTAAAATAGTATGTTGAAGAATGCTACATATCGGACTACGTATGTGATTAAATTAAGACATTATCGATATAATTAATAGTGAACTATTGATCCTATTCTAAAATCTTAACAAGATATACCAAGTACGTAGGGCCCTTCGCTTTAAGTATATCTTACCCAACACAGTATGTTTATATCAATGTTTAAGAATATTGCTGTGCATGGAACATGATTTGTGGGGGACACATGACATGACAAACATGCATGCACGTACGCTGGCTATCATATGTATATATAAAACACGGGATACAGGCAGGCATGCATGATAAAGAATGGGCAGAGGCTACGGGAAGTATGGGAGGAGGAGGAGTTGGAATATGGTTGGAATGTGGTGGTTTTAATCGGTGTATAATTATCAATGTTCGTACGGGTGAGCTTGGCTTCATAAAATATACGTATTGCATGCATGCATGTATGAGACCATGAGTCGTCCCTCTTAGGCTTCTATTTTATTTATTTATTTTCATATTAATCTTAGGGGGCTATACCATTTTATTTTGTGTTACATGTAAATAAAATTATTTTTAATTTTTGGTTTTTGATTTGTATTTTGTTTTAAGATTTTAGAGAGACGAGACAGTAATCTACTATCGCGCGCGTACACACACACACATATATATTGTCACTTACGCAACTCATATAGGTGTCATTGGAAGTGAAATCATTAATATTATAATTTAGCCTATTAGTTTTCCGATGTAGAATTCTTGTATTTCAACATTTCGTGTGTCGTTGGTAGATATTTATTTTGCAGTACTTTCTACCTTCATTCCCCTGCCACATATACCTCTTCTCAGGGGCGGATCTACTAAGGGACCAAGGTGGTCCCAGGACCACCCAAAAGTCAAAATAAGTGTCTGTAAGGACCTCCGAGGACCACCCCAAGTCTGGGTGTGTGAAGGTAATGGCGGCTAGTGAAGAAAGAACTAGGAGGCAGCTTGAGTAAGAAGAAGGAGAAAAATTGCTCTTTTTTTTCTTAACCCTCAACTGGACGGTGTCGTTTCATCTATTCATTTAATGAGTATTTGCGAGGCCATTTGTTTTTGGGCCTTAGCTTATAGAGATTCATCTATTCATTTACTGAGTATTTGCGAGGCTGTTAGTTTTTGGGCCCTAGCTTATAGAAACTAATGCCACGTCACTTTATTTATGTCTTTGCCTTTCTATTTTTTGTTGAAATTATTTCCTTTTGGTTCTCTACCGCTTTCCCTCATTCTCTTTCCCTTTTCTAGTCTAATTTTTCATTGCTGATCAATTTCATCTTGGTTGTCTGTGTGTTCTTCTCTTTGGTTCCTTTTTTTTTTTTTGTGTTTTCATTTTCATTCATTTCCTTTGTTTTCTAATTATAGAGGATAATTCTACACTTATTTTACAATAAGAGAAGAAAAAAGTTTGAACCTAGGACACAGTGGGTTAAAGAGGAAAGCCCTAACCCACTTGAATCATTTGCTTCGTTTTAAACCAGTCATAAAAGTAAAAGTAAAGACATTTAATTAGGTATAAAATGCTGAAATTGAAACCGTGTGGTCCATTTTGAAAATGACCCCAAACTGTAGTATGTAGCACATAAACTGCATTTAGTCTTTGTAGCCTGAAATGTTGTTTGTACGAAGATTATGAATCAAAAGTTGGTTGGTAGTTTATTGTCTAGTTTTTTAATAATATTTTCGTCTAATTTTTTTAAAGCTTTTATATTAGGACCACTCAATGTTAAAATCTTGGATCCGCCACTGTCTCTTCTATATGGTAGAATAAAAACAGAAAACTAATATCAAAACGATTATCAAACCAATCGTTAGAGCAAAAGATACTAAAGAATACAATATATATGGACGTGGGTTTTTTGTCTCCAATTCAATGTCTTCTTTGTGTCTTGTCTCTCAAATCTTGACATGTGTACAACAAATAACTCTAATTTAACATCATCAACTACTAATAAATTAAAAAAATAAGTTGTTATTAGCACACCAAAATATCATTCTACACTTTTTATAAGTATATTTTTCTTTCTAATTATAAAAATTTAGAGTGCAAAATGAAATTTTAAGAGTGGCATTTACAATTCCCAAAATAATTCCTAAAAAACTAAAGAAACAACAAAAGCCCAAGATAGCGACAACCTGACGGCTGTTAGGTTTACACAGCCCGGTCCCTGGTGGCCACCTAAGCCGGCCACCCCCGCGTCACTGGCGGTAACTACCACTCCTATTCCTCTCCGCCAAAACTTCCCTTCGTCTCCTCCTCTCTCTTTTAGCCTAAGATTTATGTAGCCATCGTCCCCATAGTCAAACTTCCTCTTTATGAAGGTCAGATTCATTCCTGGGTTTTGGTTCTTGATATAAAAAATAATTCCGTTAAACAATGCCTCAGGTTGGGGATAGAATCAGGGCTTTTTTTAATACAAAAAATCCAGTAAAATATGAGATTAATCATCAAGTCTTGAAAAGAAACACGAGGATGTTTTGCGGCTGCCAGTTAAACCCAAGAAGAAGAATATTATTGGTGGGCTAGCCGATGAGAGGGGAAGAAAGTAAAATTGAAAGAGAGGAAAGGAGCTATCGCTGGCGACGTGGAGTGTCGGCGCCGACGAGGTTGTGTGTGGTTACCGGGTAGGTGGAGAGTTTGGCTCCTTTTGTTTTTCTTTAATTTCTTTTCATTTGTTATATTAGTTTGGGTAAATGACAAAAAACTACTTCAACTGTTGGTATCACGACACTTTCATACTTCATCTTTTAAAGTTGACAATGTCATACTTCATCTTACGAATTTGTGCCAATGTTATACCTTCCGTTAATTGGCCGTGAATTTTTCAATTAAATGTTGACGTGGCTTGATTCAGAGCCTATTTTTATTAAAAAAAATATTTAATATTTTTTAAATATTAATGACACGCCCCGACCCCGATGTCCTGTAGACACCGGGGTGGTCACGTGCTGGCCGACACCCGAGGGGTGACGAAAGCCATTTAGAAGGTATAAAAACGAGAATTAAGAAGTTAAATTACACATTTAATAGATAATTCAGGAACGTGTTCAGAACATACATCTAATTTGAATTAATACAAGAAAGAACATAAAGTCGAATACACAGAAAAGTAGGTCCTACACCGAGAGGACTCGAAGATGCCAGTGCGGAAGCGCCTCGACGCCGGGATTGTATGCCTCGAATCTAGGCCCTGAAGGGGGCGCAAAACAAAGGTGAGTGGACCAATTTGATATACATATAAGAAAACAGTTATCAACGTACTATCCCCCAAGTTTTATGAAAACACAATTATATCATGATAAACATAGGTTTTCTGAACCTAGAATGCCGTGCAATATCTCATGTCCTAACTCATCATGCAATATCTCAATTCATAATTCGCATACTATAATCATATTCATAGAGAAATAATCGCTAGTGAATGTCCAATATAAACGCTTCAGGCCCCATGCCGGCTCCCCGTCCCTGAGCATACAGTCAGAGGAAACCACACTGCAGGCCCAATGCCAGCTTCCCGTCCCTGTACTCGAAAGTCAAAGGTAACACACTCCAGGCCCTATGCCAGCACCATAATCGTCGCCCGGGATGGACCGGAACCCTATCCCTACATCCCGTAGCGGAAGTGGACCTAAACCGTCGTCCGGGATGGACCGAAACCTTATCCCTACATCCCGTCGCGGTAATATCATAACTATCGCACATACATTTATACACGAGTATCGTCATGCATCATTCATATACTATCATGCTTTTCATACATGCAATTCTACAATTAAAACATGTATTTTTAGAAGGGGTCCACTCACAGTACTGAGCCATCCAACGCTGCGCTGCTAGCGAACATAGAGAGCCGCACTAGTTGCCCCTAAGCACATAAAGGGTACAACTCAGTCAAACTCTATTTTAACGATTTAATTTGGGAAAACGGACTTCAAAAACGGGTCCAGGACGTCGAAATTAGCCTAGGAGGGGTCCCGGACGGAACCCGAAAAAGTCAACCCAAAAAGTCAACGTTGACCGTTGACTGGTCAAAGTCAAAGTCAACGGTCAAGGTCAACGTTGACCGGGTCAACGGGTCAGTCAACCCGGGTTGGGTCAGGGTCCACGGGTCTAGGCTAGGGTTTGGGTTGCAAGGGTTTGGGCTTGGGTTTTAACCCACAAAGGGTTATTGGGTTTTAGGGTTAGCCCAGTAGGGCTTCTGGGCTTAGGGGATACGGGCCTGGGGCCCTGGTTGCAGTAAACCCAAAAGGGTTTGGGTTACATGGGTCTGGGCTTAAAGCCCTTAATCAAACCGGCCCAAGGGCCCAAATGGAAGGAACCCAAGGGTTCCTTGGATCTCAGTTACACGGGCCAAAGGCCCAGATCCTTTTCGGCCCAAGGCCTTTTTAATTAAATAAAACCTAAATTAAAAACATAACGGGCTGGGGTTTTGGGCTAGGTCCTAATGGGCTTAAGGCCCATGAATTTCCTAACAAGGCCCGAAGGCCCTAAATCCTAATTAACTAACAAAAATAAATAAATAACTAATTAAAAGAACGGGTTGGGCTGAGCTGGTTACGGGCCTAAGGCCCGAGGGGGTTTTGGGTTTCGGGTTCTGGCCCAAAGGGCCTGGTGCACGCCAGAGCACGCAGAGACGAACGCCGGGCTTCCCAGCTCCGGCCGACGACAACACTAGATCTAGGGTCCGATCTATACATCAACAAAAAGAGCAGAGGAAGGGGAAGAGGTTTATACCCTTGGATTCGTCGAGAGACGACCGGAGACGGTCGGAAAGTTCCTTGAAGCTCCCGGGTTCGCCGGAGAATGGGTGTACACACCCCCGAGTCGATCTCGACCTAAAACTCACAGAAAAACTAAGAATCACTCCTAGATTCTCCATAAAACCACAAATCGACGCAGAGGGAGGGATGATCGAAGGCTTACCTCGTCGGATTTTCAAGGATTTCGCCGGGGGGAAATTCTGGGTTCCCACTGCCCTTTCGTTGCAGCGCCGCGAGAGAGAGAGGGAGGAAGAGAGACAGGTGCAGGTGATGGTGTGCGTGTATGGTGAGGTCAAGCGAGAGAGAGGGAGAGTGAGGGTTACGGGAGAGAAGAGAGGGCTCGAGAGGGTTGAGAGACTGAGGGAGACAGCGAGGGAGAGAGAACAGAGAGACAGAGGAGTGAGAGAGAGAGAGCTCGGGGGAACCAAACCGGGTGGGCCCAGTGGGCTCACCATTTAAGAACCCAAAACAATTTTAAATTAAAAAGGGTTTGAGGGCTAAATTGAGGGTTTATAAAACTTTTTGGGATTAAAATGAATAATAGAAAACATTTTGGGGATTAATTTATAGGTTTTAAAATAACTCGAGGGGCGGGCGTGTCAATTCTACCCTCCTTACAAAAAAAATTTCGACCCCGAAATTTAAAATCACTAGTAAGTTAAAATACTCGAAACTAGTATAAGGAATATAGGTATATAATGAGAAATCAAATTAGAGGGGGTGCATCAAAGAGAATATGTCACACCGTCGCGAGCGGTTCACAAAATCCTCTATCATGCCTCCAATCTCTTACTTTCTTCCTCATCAGTGAAAAATAGAGACATAATTTATAAAGATATAAAATTTAAACATATATTAATGTAGGGTCAAAAGTAAATACGTAAAATACGTTAAGGCCAAAATAGATACGTACTAACATATAGGTCGAAAACTTCAAGCTGAAATTAAAACCGAAAACGAAAATACTTTCCCCCAAAACATTTGTAACATAAAAATAATTACTAAAATAAAGGGAGTAAAAATACTTGCATTGAAAATTCAGAACTGAAAACGAAAATGGGTCTTGTCTAAGCGTACGTAACGACACGTACTTTGAGAACAGATTGTACTTGGGTCACGTCCTAGCGATGGCGGAATCTATAACGGCTACTAAAAACGAGTCTATCTACTCACTTGCTTAACAACCCAACGAACAAGTTATCGATACAACAGTCGGCCGCCCGTGATATCAACCACTCATCCGTTGTCTTGATAAGTAAGCAATAATTTTCGATGGTGCACGATTGCACACGTGGCGAATTCGTTCCTCTAACTACTAGTCCGCAATACTACTCTGCTAACCAATGTTGCCTGTAGCAACTCTCATAACGTAACGCAAATAGTGTCGTATTCGACCGAACCGAACAGAAACCGTCGTCGTAAAACTCCATCCAGAACCAAGCGCTCTATCCGTATCGGTTCTTCCAAATGTGACCAACTACTCCAGTGTTTTGCCAACTCTGAATCCACTGAAAATAGTAGCTTGGGATTCAAGAGAAGTGGCCACCATGTTGACAGCGAAGTCAAAAGCTTTGGCTAAGCAAACGGCAAAAGAGAAGTCTCATTCTCACGCTAACCACCGTCTGATAGTTGCTGTAATCCTCAATCCTTTTCTCAAAGCTAAACACTTCCATTTGACTGATTTAGTGATTCTCTTTTAGTGATTCTCTTCCTCTTCTTTTACTTTCTCATCATTGTTTTGTCTTGCTACCAGGTTAGTAATAGACCCAAAAGCTCGAACCAAGCAAGTAGAAAACGAGAATTCATTTTTTTCCCAACAAGCAGTATCTCTTGGGAGTTGTTGCAGTGCTCAATTCACCTCTCCATTTTTGCTTAGTTGCAGATTTATAGTCAAACAAGATTAATGTTGGTGGAAAGAAGAAGACCTGCTAGATCAACCTAAAAGCACCATGAAAGCACACGCCTTTCGAGAGAAGCAAAAAGATCTTCAGATTCCCTTCTTGATCACGCCGGGATGCCACATCAGAGTGTACGAAATAGATTTGCTAAGGATATTTGGATGTCAACGCACCCACCATCCACAAGATCTTGAAAAGAGATAGTGGGAGGGTACGTTGAGACACACATCATTGGAGAAGGAAACGATGTGATGCCTATAAATTATAGTAAGATGGCGACACAATCTGCCGATCATCTATACTATAATCCTCATCCAGCTCTTTATTCAAGGCGGCTGAAATCTCGCAGCCACGAGGAATTTCTTTTGCCAAGTCAGGAAAATCCTGTGAAAAGGTCATGTTCTCAACGTTCCTGTCCAACACGATATGAACTAGGTGTACACTTCTGCCGAATCGATCGACCGTCAATTTCTCACTGATTGAGCGAGAAACCATGTCGAGAAGGCTAAAAGAACACTCAAGAATTTGAGGGTCAAAACAAGTCCATCAAATCTAGAATACAAGATATCTGGATTTGAATAACCACTCTGATGCTCGAGTTCACGGCCTGACTTGATCGTTAAGGATTAATAATCATTCAAGATCTGATGTCACACACCTGGTAACATCATCGGTTATCAACTTCGTCCGACAACTCGTGAAGTAATCTGACGTTTTGAATCTTCTGACAAGCTTATATGATTTCGGTATATTTAACTTTTCCGCTTTTCTATCCCGAAACGATCTCGCTGTAGTTGTCCGATTAGGGTCAGATGCTCAAAATGAGATTTGGGTGTGAGTCTTCCTACTGAGGAGTTCCGCAATTACGCTTGCAAAAATTGGGGTAGTACACGATAGTGCAACCGCAGACATTTATGCCTTTAGGTAACTAGGGTGCACCATTTCTCACTGTAGAGAAAACATCGCCACATTCTCAACCAGGTAGGTCGTTACCATTTCTAGCTCCAGGATAAGACAATTCACATCGGGCAATTCCAATTGTTAGGAGGCACACGTGTGACTCAATCTTACTGCATCAACGTGCAGTCAAACATTTAATCAATACACCTCCGCAGAATTTGGAAAGTGTAAGAACTACGATTAGATGAGACAACACTTCGTTGTCAAAATTTTCTTTTCACTGTCAGTGTCGTACCAAAACTGACTAGCTTCTTAGACCAAAAGAAACATGAGTCTAAGCTCAAGGTTAGTTAAGAACTGTGTATGAGGTTTAACGAGGCCAAAGACGTTTTTAAAATTTACTACACCTTGTGAGAACTATCACAAGGTTCAGAATTCAAACATAATACCTCTGAATTAACAGAATGATAGAGAAAAAGGATACAAAGCAGTCTGTGTATGCATGCAGTGACACGATTGGCTACCTTAAAGTGATGCTCTTGAGCAAACCAAAGCTCAATGAGTCCAGAGGAGTTCAAAGCAAAGCTCGATCTTCGTACAAAGATGAATATGCTGAAGTCTCAAACCATTACACTGAAAATTACAAGGCTGAATAGGTAGGTGGGCAAGAGCACTAAGCGGTTGGGCTACAAGCAAGAGGCTAAATTCATCTTTATCGAAAAGCACGCAGAGGCGGAGCTAGGGTTACCACCGAGTACCAATCCCAGGTAAATTCAAGGAGTCTGTTTATCCAAACAAGTCTGGATCTCCATCATCCAAGTTCAACTACAGCACCAATAAGAATCACAACTCCGTTTAGGAATTGGTGAGATTATTGACTGTTGCCGAGGAGTTTCCCAAGAAAAACAATTAATGTAGTGAAGTCAACGCCCGAAGGATTCGGTGTAAAGCTGACGGTCACAGCTTAAGAAACTTGACTTCATCGTTGAGAACGCCAAAAAGGTTATCGATAGAACAATCACTGGTTACTTGTTCCAAAGATTCACACTAGTTTGCTTCAGTGGCAATGAGTCCAAGAACATTGATTTGTTCCCACCAACTACCACTTACTAACCGTCACCCCAACTGGTACTTACTCGCGTTCTCCCACGAACACTAAGAAAGTTTCAGGTGACTATTACTAAGGCATGACTCTGTTCGCCAATCCCGGGGGAACACATGTCGCATAATGATATCACCGTTTCAAATTCCTAGTTGGTCTGAACCAACTCGTACTGCCAAGATGTCCGTTTCCCAAGATTTTCAATGTAGAGCCGACTCTGCCCGCAATTCCTAGGGAACGCATGTTGCAGAGTGGCATCGTCATTACCGATCTACAATTGGTCTGGACCAGATTTCCACAAGCTGAGATTTCTAAGGCACATCGCTTTCAAGAAATACCGACTCCACTTGCCATTCCCTTGGAAGGCACGTCGTAAAGTATCGCCATATGCTGAAAGTCGTCCACCCACCAAACACGTCATCAATGAGGCACAATCCCGACACGAATTCTGATATTTCAACCGGAAGATGATAATTCAAACAGAGGAAGATTTGCGCGATTGTGCCCAATGGCACCAATTTCAGAAATTACGACATCCAAATGACGTCATAACTGACACACTACTATGGTGACAGAAGATCCTAAGTATGCTCTGAACAAACCACGCTCTGATACCAATCTGACACGCCCCGACCCCGATGTCCTGTAGACACCGGGGTGGTCACGTGCTGGCCGACACCCGAGGGGTGACGAAAGCCATTTAGAAGGTATAAAAACGAGAATTAAGAAGTTAAATTACACATTTAATAGATAATTCAGGAACGTGTTCAGAACATACATCTAATTTGAATTAATACAAGAAAGAACATAAAGTCGAATACACAGAAAAGTAGGTCCTACACCGAGAGGACTCGAAGATGCCAGTGCGGAAGCGCCTCGACGCCGGGATTGTATGCCTCGAATCTAGGCCCTGAAGGGGGCGCAAAACAAAGGTGAGTGGACCAATTTGATATACATATAAGAAAACAGTTATCAACGTACTATCCCCCAAGTTTTATGAAAACACAATTATATCATGATAAACATAGGTTTTCTGAACCTAGAATGCCGTGCAATATCTCATGTCCTAACTCATCATGCAATATCTCAATTCATAATTCGCATACTATAATCATATTCATAGAGAAATAATCGCTAGTAAATGTCCAATATAAACGCTTCAGGCCCCATGCCGGCTCCCCGTCCCTGAGCATACAGTCAGAGGAAACCACACTGCAGGCCCAATGCCAGCTTCCCGTCCCTGTACTCGAAAGTCAAAGGTAACACACTCCAGGCCCTATGCCAGCACCATAATCGTCGCCCGGGATGGACCGGAACCCTATCCCTACATCCCGTAGCGGAAGTGGACCTAAACCGTCGTCCGGGATGGACCGAAACCTTATCCCTACATCCCGTCGCGGTAATATCATAACTATCGCACATACATTTATACACGAGTATCGTCATGCATCATTCATATACTATCATGCTTTTCATACATGCAATTCTACAATTAAAACATGTATTTTTAGAAGGGGTCCACTCACAGTACTGAGCCATCCAACGCTGCGCTGCTAGCGAACATAGAGAGCCGCACTAGTTGCCCCTAAGCACATAAAGGGTACAACTCAGTCAAACTCTATTTTAACGATTTAATTTGGGAAAACGGACTTCAAAAACGGGTCCAGGACGTCGAAATTAGCCTAGGAGGGGTCCCGGACGGAACCCGAAAAAGTCAACCCAAAAAGTCAACGTTGACCGTTGACTGGTCAAAGTCAAAGTCAACGGTCAAGGTCAACGTTGACCGGGTCAACGGGTCAGTCAACCCGGGTTGGGTCAGGGTCCACGGGTCTGGGCTAGGGTTTGGGTTGCAAGGGTTTGGGCTTGGGTTTTAACCCACAAAGGGTTATTGGGTTTTAGGGTTAGCCCAGTAGGGCTTCTGGGCTTAGGGGATACGGGCCTGGGGCCCTGGTTGCAGTAAACCCAAAAGGGTTTGGGTTACATGGGTCTGGGCTTAAAGCCCTTAATCAAACCGGCCCAAGGGCCCAAATGGAAGGAACCCAAGGGTTCCTTGGATCTCAGTTACACGGGCCAAAGGCCCAGATCCTTTTCGGCCCAAGGCCTTTTTAATTAAATAAAACCTAAATTAAAAACATAACGGGCTGGGGTTTTGGGCTAGGTCCTAATGGGCTTAAGGCCCATGAATTTCCTAACAAGGCCCGAAGGCCCTAAATCCTAATTAACTAACAAAAATAAATAAATAACTAATTAAAAGAACGGGTTGGGCTGAGCTGGTTACGGGCCTAAGGCCCGAGGGGGTTTTGGGTTTCGGGTTCTGGCCCAAAGGGCCTGGTGCACGCCGGAGCACGCAGAGACGAACGCCGGGCTTCCCAGCTCCGGCCGACGACAACACTAGATCTAGGGTCCGATCTATACATCAACAAAAAGAGCAGAGGAAGGGGAAGAGGTTTATACCCTTGGATTCGTCGAGAGACGACCGGAGACGGTCGGAAAGTTCCTTGAAGCTCCCGGGTTCGCCGGAGAATGGGTGTACACACCCCCGAGTCGATCTCGACCTAAAACTCACAGAAAAACTAAGAATCACTCCTAGATTCTCCATAAAACCACAAATCGACGCAGAGGGAGGGATGATCGAAGGCTTACCTCGTCGGATTTTCAAGGATTTCGCCGGGGGGAAATTCTGGGTTCCCACTGCCCTTTCGTTGCAGCGCCGCGAGAGAGAGAGGGAGGAAGAGAGACAGGTGCAGGTGATGGTGTGCGTGTGTGGTGAGGTCAAGCGAGAGAGAGGGAGAGTGAGGGTTACGGGAGAGAAGAGAGGGCTCGAGAGGGTTGAGAGACTGAGGGAGACAGCGAGGGAGAGAGAACAGAGAGACAGAGGAGTGAGAGAGAGAGCTCGGGGGAACCAAACCGGGTGGGCCCAGTGGGCTCACCATTTAAGAACCCAAAACAATTTTAAATTAAAAAGGGTTTGAGGGCTAAATTGAGGGTTTATAAAACTTTTTGGGATTAAAATGAATAATAGAAAACATTTTGGGGATTAATTTATAGGTTTTAAAATAACTCGAGGGGCGGGCGTGTCAATTAAAATAATAAAAAAAATAATTAAAAAAATAAATAAACCTCAGGCCTCAGGTCAGTTCGTTCCTCCCCCTATTCTTGCAACCCAGAAAGAAGAAGAAAAAGGAAGGAGGAAGAAGGAGAAGAAGAAGCCAAAAACAAAAAAAAAAAAAGGAAACACCCAATTCGTCCGCCCCACTCCATCCCACTCCCACCCACCCAACCTGCAGAATAAGAAGAAGAAGAACACCCAGTTCGCCCCTATCCCCAATTTCATCTTCTCCACCTCTCACCTCCTCTTTTGCAACTGAGAAAAAAGACGAACAAAAAAAAAAAAAAAACCCAGATCCCCAATTTCGAGGGTGGAGAACCTGGGCATGGAGAAATTGAGGGAATGGGTGTGGAGGGAAGAGGCTGGGTGCGGGGAGAAGAGGGGGTGGAGGAGGTAGGGAGGGGAGGAAGACAAAATGCATTTTTTTTTTTTTGGTTCTTCTTTTTTATGGGTTTTAGAAAGGGGAAGAAGATGAAATAGGGGAGAAGAAAGAGAAGAAGAGGGGGGAAAGTGGACGAATTGAGGGGTTTTTATTTTTTTATAATAATTTTTTTTATTATTTTAATATTTAAAAAATATTACATGATTTTTTTTAGTTTTAATTATTTTTTTAATAAAAATTGGGTCCTGGATCAAGCCACGTCAGCCATTTAACTGAAAAATTCACGCCAAGCTAACATAAGGTATAACATTGGCACAAATTCGTAAGATGAGGTATGACATTGTCAACTTTAAAAGATGAGGTATGAAAGTGTTGTGACACCAATAGTTGAGGTAGTTTTGTGTAATTTACCCTATTAGTGTTTATAAAGATGGGGAAATTTGATATAAGTTTAATTTTTTTAGACAATCGTAGGAATAGTCCAATTTATTAAAATAAGTTCAATTCTTTAAATTTAATTATTTTATTATCAATAATGTGACAGCCCGTCCCGGAATTTTTAAAATCGATGTGTGAAATGACGGAATTACCCCTATGGGGTTGTGTACGTGTGTATGTGTGAGTGTGATTGACCAATTAGGCATGAGCCTCAATTATTGGAACCAATTGTCACCCTTAGGTTCCTTGAATCTAATTGGAAGTTTTGTTTTGGACCACACATACACTAACACACGCCCTCTCTCTCATTCCCGTGCCTCTCTCTTGAAACACTATATCTCTCGCACAGAACGTACAGACACAACCATTTAACCCCTAAAACTCTACGGATCGATGCAACCAAGAACACCATTCAACTCCTGAAGTCCTTGCGAGCACAGTGACACCCATTTCAAGTAAGTTTTCCATACCTTTCACGTCGAAACCACGAGCATCGATTTTGGCAATGTTCATGAAGTTTTAATTGGTTGCGTTTTAGGGGAATCCAAGCTCACAACGAGCCTTAGAAAGTCCCCACGAACCTCGGAGACCATCGTTTGCTAAGTTTGGATGTCGGGACAGCACAAAACGAAAATGGCCGGTTTTTGAGATTTTTTCCCGACGAGATTTCAGCCGTTTTTCGAAGTTTTTAAAGGTATAGACTTCTTCCTCATTAGATTTAGAGTATGTAGGAAGAAAAATGGGTCAAAATGGTGAAGAAACGAGTGAGAAAACCTAAGTTGCAGGTTTCCGGCGCCGGCGAGTTTTCCGGCGACGCGAGGTAGGGGATGACGCGCGTGGGGGCGCGTGACACGTCCTAAAATTTTTCTAAAAATTTGTACGGGTTTGTGACATCGAGTAGGTCACGTTGGTATATTCGAATACCAAAATTGAGTTACGTATGAGAAGTTATTTCTAAAGTTCCGTTTATGTACATTAAATAACGTTTATTCAGTTACTTCTCATATAGGCGAGGCCTATCCCGAGGACAAGCGTAGCCAGGCTAGACGTGGGGGATACGACCCGGCTATTTATCAGTGAGTGGGCAATTTGTTTTCCGTACATACCTATATATATTGCTATTCTTCTCAAAAAATGAATTTAAACGATGAAATGATTTGAGATGCCATGCAAGTATCTATTTATCTTAATTATGCATTAGTACTTGCATATAATTGTGATGGTGCTACGGACGCACAGGTAAGTATCAGGTAAGGTTCTATACTGGTTATGATGAGAATGAAATGATGTGATATGATTCAAGCTCATATACCTGCACCTTGATAGTAGTGCTCCTACCCAAAGTTAGGGGCACAGTCTTTCACGTGTTGTTCACCTCCCACACCGCATGCTCGCCTTGGATCCAAGTTAGGTGCACAATCCTGTCGTATAGACCACTATAAGTGGGTTCAACTCGTAGGTGACCCGCGAATCATTCGCACAGTCTTCACGTGATTGTAGCACTAGAGCATACTTATATATATATATATATATATATATATATATATATATATATATATATATATATATATATATATTCGGTGATGATGAGTAGACCACTAGTGGTGATATTGTTATGCGTGCCTGATTGATAGACATGATATGATGAGTGAGCTATTATGCAACCGAGGGCTGAGATGATTATCAGATATTTATTCACATCACAGATTTACGATATGAGCATACAGTTGAGATATTAGTTGAGATACTTTGGCATGGCATACATACAGATATTTCCAGCATGATTTTGAGATATATATGTATATGAGTATGTTTTATTTATGGAAAATTTATACAGGTTTTACGGAGAAAGGTTACAGTTTTTTAGAAAAGAATGATTTTGAAAATATTTGTTTTACTGACCCACTCAACTTTGTTTTCGCCCCCTCCAGGTATTAAGTAGTGTTTGTTGGTGGCATACGAGGATCTCCCGAACGTTCTGACAAAATTCACTCATGTAGGATCACCTGCGAGTGTTATTTCCATCTAGTACTTTCTGCTTGACTGCACGTAGGCCATTTATGCTCTGGTTTTGTAAAGGCACTATGAATTCTCGCACTAGCACGTTACCTTAGCTTGAACTGCTAGTCATTTGGTTTTAATTCCTTCGTATTCCTATTGTTAATCCTGCTTCCGCACTGTGCATATGGTTACGTCACGCTCACGTGACGGTTAACACGCCCCACTTTCGGGTCGGGCTGTGTCAAATAATTATCTATTCAATGATACAATTTATTATAAAAATCAAATTTCTTTCTAATTATCTCTTTGATTATTTCTTTTTATTTATTTATTTCTTGTTATTTCTTGTTCTTCCTCCCTGCTTTAGACCCCATTTATAGATTTTATTTTTAATTTTTATAATCAACCTATATCACATGTTAATTATTTTTATGTATCTATATGGCATATTCTTTTTTTTTATAATCAACATGTCACATATTAATGTGTCTAGCTTGTAGGTATATTATGTTTTTTTCCTATCTTTTTGTTAGGTTTCATATCTCGCTTACATGTATAATATACATTCATATATTTGTTACTTGACTTAAGGTAGAATGTTTTGCAGATAATTTATGTTAGTATATTAGTTTTTTTGTTAGAAGATATTAATTAGATTTTTTGGAGTAAAAAAATGCATAATATTAGAAGATTTTATGTGACATCCCACATCACTCAGGGAGTGATCCTTAAATGTATATTCTCATCCCTACCTAGCACGAGGCCTTTTGGGAGCTCACTGGCTTTGGAGTTCGTCGGAACTCCGAATTTAAGCGAGTAGCTCGCGAGAGCACTCCTTTGATGGGTGACCCACTGGGAAGTTCTCGTGTGAGTTCCCAGAAACAAAACCGTGAGGGCGTAGTCGGGGCCTAAAGCGGACAATATCGTGCTAAGATGGTGGAGCAGGCCCGGGAAGTGATCCGCCCCGGGCCGGGATGTGACATTTTAATTGATTTTTAATATTTAAAAAAATATAAAATGAGTATAAAAAAATAAAACATGTAATTAGATAACTGGACTCACTCTTAAAAACTATTTATGTTGTTGGACCTAGATCTAAAAGCCATAATTTTCTTTACCAAAAAATACCAAACATGGTCACGGGCGGTCCAAATCATGCTTAACCCTAGATCGTCAGTACAAGTATATTAGAGCAGTCCTAACAACTAAAAAAACAAGTTCAAACAAAGGGCAAGAAACAATATTAACACCCACAAAAAAAAAAAAAAAAAAAAAACAACAACAACAACGAATTCGATCTATGAATAAAAGTTAATTTTGTCGCTTTTCAAGTTCAACAAACTAACCGATCCATCTTTAATTGACCATTCCTAATAACTAATTCAATCATAGTTATTAATTGGTGTAGTCGTATTGGTGTGGGTGGTTTTGGGTGGGTTGCGAGGGATTTTGTGGGGTTTTTTAAAGGTGCTAGAGGTGTGGGCAATATCATGTGTATCGAGCATCATGACGGAAGTAAAAGCAATGAGATTGGCTTTGCTGGCTTGTGTGGAAAGGGGCTTTGGGTTTATTCAATTGGAAACTAATTCAAAGGTCCATGTCGACATGATTCATGGGAGCTTGCAACCGGGGCGAGATGATATTTTATTGGATATTAATCTTACTAAGCAACAATTATGTTTTGTTGAGTTTCTTTATACTTCTTGTGCCTGTAAAGAGGCTGCGTATTTTGTGGCATCTTATGTCACACATGTGTTGGGTTTTTTTTGGGGGGGGGTGTTGAACCAGAGTGGTTGTTTAATACTTTTGCGTCTAATGTAAACATTTTGATTCGTATTTAATAACAGTAAACTTTCGACAAAAAAAAGGTATTAAATTCAATCTGAGAGTAGAGTAGTGTATATTACCATCAATTGCAAGTGGTATTCAGCTTAATTATTATAAGTGGTGGATCATCTTGATAGTTAGTTGTGTTATTTTCAATTTAACTCTCCGAGTTCAAGTTATCCATCTCACTTTAGTGTAAATTAAAATGGTAATATCGTAAGTATTTTTACTTTTGTTTTCCTAAAAGGAAATTGCATTATATTTAACGGTTTGTTTGAACATGGGTCGGTAGCGGCTAAATTAACTTGATCAATGGTACGTAGGACTTATTCTGTCTGTAATCCCCCAACAACCATTAAATTCTTTTACTAATGGTTGGCTTGACTCTTGTATATAAAAAAAGTTTTTTTTTTACTATATTTTGAGCCAAGAGATGTAAAGAAACATTATTCACAACAAAAGAAAAAACAACTGGTATAAAAATAATTTAGATCGTACTAGTATTTTTGGGAGTATGTGACATCCCATGTAGCCCAGGGAAGTGATCCTTAAATGTATATTCCCATCCCTACCTAGCACGAGGCTTTTTGGGAGCTCACTGGCTTCGGGTTCCGTCGGAACTCCGAAGTTAAGCGAGAAGGGGGCTAGAGCACTCCCATGATGGGTGACCCACTGGGAAGTTGCTCGTGAGTTCCCAAAAACAAAACCGTGAGGGCGTGGTCGGGGCCCAAAGCGGACAATATCGTGCTACGGTGGTGGAGCGGGCCCGGGAAGTGGTTCCGCTCGGGCCGGGCGGTGACAAGTATACATATAAAATTGTTGTATTCAATTATATCATTTTTGATGTGCTAAGACAATAAAGAATTCACATGTGGTTCAATATTTTAGTAGATAAGGTGTTGAATTTTCAATTAATCATTCCCAATTCAAAATTTCTCTTTTCCATAAATTATTATTATAATTTCGATTCCTACCCTCCACCTTAATAATAAGTAAGTTAAAAAAAACACCACATATATATTAAATTCACTTTACTTAAGCTCTTGCTCTCTTGATATTTTTACCCATTTCTAATATTTACGTCACATTATTGTTAGCACATTGTGAGGATTAGCTACTTAGCTCACTCTCTTACCCTTTTAATGTAGATAATATCGTTTATTAAAAAAAAAAAATTACAACACATATATATGCATGGATATAATCTTTCGATATAGCTCATACATAGTCGTATGATGTACACTTCACAGGATTTCAAGAATTTAAAAAAAAAAAAAATATGCAAAACTGTTAACCGGAGAAAGTGCATAGTTTCTTTATTTGGAATCAGCTACAAAAGAGTTAAAAGGCAAAAAGGAAAAAGCAAATTTAAGCAACAAGAAAAATATTAACAAAACCATTAGTCAATATTGTCCAGCATGAAATCAAAGGAAGTGAAATCGTGTTGCTGGCCACATTTGAAAGAGTAAGACGAAATCAGTCATCTTTTTTTTTTTCTTCCAATTTTTGTTGATTTGTTATTGAACTCGTTGTCCCTTCTGTGATTCCCAGCCGTCTCCCTGCATACTAGGGTTTGAATTTTCAGTTGAATTCATTCATTCATATATTATAAACAAAAAGAAAATATGAAGCACACGACACAGAATACTATTGATTATATATATATAGGAAGGGGTGTGATATCCACACACCCCTTTTTACTTCTCTCACACCTTTTTGGATTTCGGCCTTCGGATCGGATGAATTGAAGAAGATCTAACGGACAGAAAGTAATAAGGGTGTGTGAGAAGTAAAAAGGGGTGTGTGGATAGCACACCCCTACAGGAATTGTTTAAGGAGAGGAATCCTCATTTTTTTTCAAAAATGGGTACACGCTCCCCACTGTTGGATTTAACTTTAATGAAATTGTGTGGTTGAGATTGTGTGACCTGTGTTTTAATTTCAACCACACAATTTTATTAAAACCAATCTAACGGTGGGGAGCGTGTCCCCATTTTTTTCAAAAAAATGGAGATCCCTCCCCTTAAGCTGCCTGTATATATATACAGGGCCTTTAAGGGAGAGATCCCGATTTTTCAAAAAAATGGAGACACGCTCCCCACCGTTAGATTGATTTTAATGAAATTGTGTGGTTGAGATTAAAACACAGGCTGCACAATTTCATTAAAGTTAAATCCAACAATAAGGAGTGTGTCCTCATTTTTTTTGAAAAATGGGGATCCTTCCCCTTAAAGGCTTCCTCTATATATATATATATAGGGATAGGATCAAGGGACAAAGATTTTGACAAATTAATATTTGAACACTTCGTTACAACCTTTAGATCTTGTAACATTCAACGGTCTTGGTTAAGAGTTATCAGTTATGTAGAGGATTTTAAACATTAAATGAGGTATAAATTTATAATTAAGAAATTAATAAAAGTTAAAACTAAGAAAAGAATAAAAAATGAGGGAATAATCCTGTAAACATAACGAAGAAGCGAATATGGCCGTCTTGGATGAAAATGCAGACGCACAACCATCCGAATTGCTTCGTCCAATCCCAACACCTCGAATTCCTATCACTCACGCTGTCAAACTTTATATCATTCAATTGATCGATACAAAATTCCAATATAAAAGCAGATCATTCTCCATATGGTGAGGTAGGCTGTGTCTACAACATAGGGATGAAGAAAGAGAGGAGATGGATTGATTTGGCTAGGAAAATTTGCCAAAACTTCTCTTTGAACCCAGATGCACATATTAAGTTTGTGCAGGATAGGCCTTTTCATGATAAGAGGTCTTTCATAGATTACGAGAGGCTGAAAGCCTTGGGATGGTCCCAACAGGCATGGGGAGGATGGATTGAAGAAGACATTGGACTGGTACGTGAAGAATCCTGACTGGTGGGGGGATGTTTCTAGAACACTAGTTACTCGCCCAAGGAAAAACTAACAAGATTTTGAAGAACTAAATTTAAGGATAAATTACATCATACCCCCTCAGGTTTGAAGTCAATTACAACTCCATACAATATCTTTAAAACATTTCACTTTCATACATCCAGTACCATTTTATTTCAAAATGACACCTCTATTACATTTTCCATCCATTAATCTGGTAAGCGTTGACGTGGCTGCCAAATGTCTGCCACGTGGCAATTTTTTTTTTTTTTAAACCTAAATTTTCTCAACAACTACAAAAAAAAATAAAAATAATTGTAGGCCATCCCATCTCCCCACAACCACCCCCCACATCCCTAAACCTGCAACAAGAAGAAGAACAAGAAGAGGGAGGAAAAGAAGAGGAAGAAAATAAATAAATTCCCAAACCCAGTTCGTCCCCCCTCCCCCCTCCGCGGCACCGTGAATGCAAACCCAGACCATGACCTCCATATTTTTGAAATTTTCAGTGTGGGTGATGATGGATAGGAGAAGGGGTGGGTCGGGGAAGACGATTTCTGGGTTTTTTTTTCCTCTCCCTCTTCTTCTTGCAAGTTTCAGGTTTGGCTCGGATGGCTGGGTGAGGTGGGGTGGGGGGAAGATGATGGAGGGATGGGGAAGTGTTACGCGGGGGCCGGGGGGGATGTGTGAAGAGTGAAGAAGCTTTTTATCCACCAAGTAGTTTTGATGTTCATGTTTGAATTCTTCGATTTTTGCTTTGAGGAGCTGAAAGATGTAGGCTTACTATTTTAATCATGTCCTCCTCCGCCGTCTTCTGCAAAACCTTCATCTTTGTTAATCCCAAGCTCAGGCTGCTCAGCCGCAACTCCTTCGTTCTGCACGGGGAAGGGTTACGGGGGGAGATGGGGTTAAGTGCAGGGGGGATGTGGTGGTGGCTAGGTTCAGGTTTTTTATTTTTTATTTATTTATTTTTTTATTTGCAAATAGGGTTAATATTATAATATTATTAATGTATAAAAAATTATTTTTTTTGTCACGTGGTAGCCACGTCAGCACAAATGTAGCAGCCACGTCAGCATTTAATAGACCAATGGATGGAAAATCTAACGGTGGTGTTATTTTGAAATAAAATGGTACTGGATGTATGAAAGTAAAATGTTTTAAGGATGTTGTATGGAGTTGTAATAGACCTCAAACCTGAGGGGGGGTATGATGTAATTTACCCTAAATTTAATCATCCTGTAGATATGAACAATAATATAGGGTTTTATTTTGCTTACCTAATGAAGATTTAAGAGACTAATAAGTAATAGCTTGATTCGTTGTAGAGGGCATTAGAATTTCGTATCAATCCAAGGCATGAAGTTGCATATCTCATCGGCAAAGAGGAAGATGAAGGCTACGAATTAATGGACTTCACGCTTATAGGGTTTCTTCCCCTTAAATTTTATATTTATAAATTTCCTTATAGGGAGTTCATGTTTTTTTTTTCAGTTTTTTTTTATTTTTAATATTAGTTAAAATTCATATAAACATCCATGTCATTTAATGAATAAATAAGGACCATTGGATGTCATATAATCTAAAGGCTTAAAAAGAGTGTAAAAGTATTTGTAAAAATATTTGTCTCTTAATCCTATCCCATATATATATATATATATATATATATATGTTTCTTAAGCAGGCAATTAAGTAGCTAGTTGGGTAATTAAGCTTGACCTGGTGTGTTATTCTAATTACTAACTAAGAATTTGCCATATCTTATTCAAGTGCAGGATTGATGTAAGGTAACTAAGCTTGACTGGACGTTAATTAAAAACATGAAGAGTTTGGCCAATGGCCAATACATCTGTAAAAACTAACGTATATGCTCCATACATACTCATGACTGCAGTAATAATAAACAAAACATTTTCTCTAGACATATTCAGTGGCGACAATAATAATTGTAGAACATCTGTTCAAGCATACTAAATGGAAACGATAATAATAAATAAAACGACCCTTAGGGTGCGTTTGGTACGCAGACGGGACGGGACGGATGTAAATTTTGAAAAAGACAAGGGGCATTTTTGTCTTAAAATGTTAAAAATTTATGTCCCACAGACGTGGAACAACCCCGTTACAGGAGAGAGGTGGAACCAAAAATCATCCAAAACTTGTCCCGTGGAACGCCTCGTCCCACTCGTTTTAGGCGTACCAAACGCGGGACGGAACGCCTCGTCCCACCCTGTTCCGTCCCGTCCCGCGTACCAAACGCACCCTTAAAGTTCTAAAATTTCAGTATATGAATCATAAAATCGAAGCAACAGTTTGTAAATAAACCTGAGTTACAGAAATTGATCACCACCACAATCCACGTCGTATCTTGGAATAAGCTAGTGATCCATAAGCTAGATCGATCGATCTATTGTTTGTTTCCCAAAAGATTGAACATATACCAGAAAATGACTAGGTCGGTCTATTGCCTACCCATTTAAATTTCTTGAGTTCACGTGAATAGTCATTTGAATTCAAATACTCTCTGTTACACGTTATATATGAGAGTAGGTTATTGTCTCCATACTTTTGTCGGCAGCAGGGACACATATGCAGCTTGCATCAGAATTATGAAAAAAAGGGGGCTGTTTTGTTATGAATAAAGAACCACCAAAATGTATGAATTTTAGTGATGTGTAGTTCTCCGTTTAATTGAGACTGTTTTAGATTCCACTAGATTACCAATACGTATTTTTGGTTAGTCAATTTTTAATGTTTGAATAAATTTTTGAAGAAAGTCGAGTTATACTCTAAAACCACTTGATGATAAGAGGACTGACCCAACTTTTTATAAGAACACACATAAAATTTAGTTAACTTTTGACGTAAGGCATTTCTTCACACTCTCACAATTTTGACTCCACCATTGTGGTGTGACTTTGTCTTGGATGTGTTTTTGTCAAGTTTACGTATGACTCAATATAGTAAATCATATGAATGAGAGTTTCTATTTGCCCCGAATACTAAGTGAGTACAACAATAATCTACAAGTTAAAAGTCTGTTTTTCATATTAGCACCGAGATCTTTTAGAATAAAATCTCATATATCAATAAATGCATTAGGCATGTATTGATGCGCGAAGTTAAACTTAAATGGTTAAATTAGGTAGAGTACGAATATTGAATTGTATTGAACAAATCAGACTGTGTGAGTGTTGGTCATGTCACGTGGATCAAATCCAATATTACACAAACATCTTATATTCAATTGCTTGTACAGATCGGTTTTCCAGAATAAAAAACAAAGTTTATTGTAAATATAATATGATAGAACAAGCGCGTCATGAGTGCATGATGACGACGACGATGATGATGGTCGATGGTCGATGGTCATGGGGGGTTTGTAGTAATTTTTGGGAGTCGCATATATACACACTGTTAATGAAGTTGCTAATTTGTTTAATCATTTGTTTGGGACTCTTTTTAGATATTAAAAGTGTATTTTATTTTAACAAATAATAATAAACGTGCCTTATGACAATAAAAAAGGAAAAAGATTTTCTCCGCATTTGTTTTTTTAGATCTTAGAGATTTTGTAATCGTGATCGTTAATTATACATCGTGTGATCAGTTTTCGTTAGGTAGTATTTATATTTAATTATAAATTATAAATTTTGAAATAATTTCTGACTACACGATATACAATGAACGGTCACGATAACGAAATCTCTAAAATTCTTAAGAAAAGGACTAGGAAAGGATCATATTCCAATTAAAAGTGCTACTAAGCGTTTGCATTAAAAACGAAATTCTTAATAAAATAAATGTAACAGTATTTTTTTTAAAAGCACTTAAATTACATGATTATTGATTCCATAAGTCATCAAAATGCGCAATTATGGTATTTTTCTTTAACTCCAATACAACTTCTGTCAAAATGGGTCACATGTCACGTATGTGAGGCTGAATTAAGAGGCAAATATGAAAAACCAAATGAAAAAAGTTATAGCAATGGTTCCTCAATTTTAACTCAATTGGAGACATGGTTTCTCAACTTTACTCAATTAGAGCAATGATTCTCAACTATGACCCAATTGTAGCAATACTCCTTCTAATATGACTCATTTTGCAAAATTCTAAGGGAGTTGACGGAAATGATTATAGCTGCACATTTTGATGAGTTAAGAGACAAATGATCGTGGATTTTAAGTTAAGAGACTATTGTTCCAATTAGATTAAAGTTGCGGGACCATTGCTACAATTTTCTCTTTATGTTATTGGTGGAATTTGTATCTACGTGATTATAACAACAGTTCCTCCAAATTTGGAGAAATTTTTCATTGTGATTGGAACATGGGTAGTATACCACGTGTTTCTATATAAGTAGTAAAAAATTTTATATTTTACTTTATTAACTTTTTAACACATATACGCCGCTATTTGTATAATGACATGTACCATTCCATGTTCTAATTACATTTGAAAAATCTCTCCCAACAGTCCAAAAGTTCGCGAAGGGATCCACTGGATCCACAGATCCGATCGGAGAGACAAAACCAGACACGCGTAACCACACCGTACGTGTGGGAGCGGGACTACTGTTCTAGGCAGCCAGCGCGCCAACCAGGTCACCCCGCACTCCCTCTTCGCTCCCTCCCTCCCCTCTTTCTATAAAAAAGGGTCCAAATTCTCCCATTTTCCCCATTCCAGCTCATTTTTACAACAAACTCCCCAACAAAACCCCAAATTAATTAAATAAACCCCCACCACTAACCCCTCCCTTTTGTTTTATTTGTCTTATTAGTTCCTTAATTACCTAATTCCGCCCTTTTCTCTCTCTCTAATAATGGCAGTTCGCCGGCGATCCTCAACCGCCCCTGCCGCCGGCGAACCCATTAAATCCGACAAGCAGATGCTTAAGGCCTCCGACGCCCTTCCCCTCCCGCTTTACCTCACCAACGGCCTCTTCTTCACGCTCTTCTTCACCGTCGCCTACTTCCTCCTCCACCGCTGGCGCGAGAAGATCCGCAGCTCCACGCCGCTTCACGTCGTCACGCTCTCCGAGCTCGCCGCCCTCTTCTCCCTCTTCGCCTCCGTCATCTACCTACTGGGCTTCTTCGGCATTGACTTCGTCCAGTCCTTTGTCTCCCCCAGCTCCCGCGCCGCCCACGACCCCTGGAAAGACGACGTTGTAGTCCAACGAAAAAATTCCGTCAATGCCACTACAATCCCCTCCTCCACCTCCGCCGCCACAACAACCGCAACCGCCATCGACGACAACTCACCGGCGTTGTCGACCGATGACGAGGAAATTATCAAATCTGTCGTCGTCGGAACCACGCCGTCATACTCTCTCGAGTCCACCCTCGGGGACTGCCGGCGAGCGGCTGCGATACGGCGAGAGGCTCTGCAGAGGACAACCGGTAGTTCGCTGGTGGGGCTCCCGCTGGAAGGCTTCGACTACGAGGCGATACTGGGGCAGTGCTGCGAGATGCCGGTCGGGTATGTCCAGATCCCGGTGGGAGTGGCGGGGCCGCTGCTGATCGATGGCGAGGAGTACACGGTGCCAATGGCGACGACGGAGGGATGCTTGGTGGCCAGCACGAATAGGGGCTGCAAGGCCATCCACATGTCAGGCGGGGCCGGCAGCGTGGTTCTCAAGGACGGGATGACCCGAGCTCCCGTTGTCCGGTTCAGCTCAGCCGCCAGAGCTGCGGAACTCAAGTTCTTCGTCGAGGACCCGCTCAACTTGGATTCCCTCGCCGTCGTCTTCAACAGGTTCGGACCGTTCAACTTCAACCCCATTTCTTTTGCCTTGTTCTTTTTGTTTTGTCAAAAATAGTGGGAATTTCACCTGCAATATTTTGTATTTTAATTTTAACAATCTAATTTTCTCACTTTAAAATAAAAAGAAAACTAACGAAAATGTTTTGAAAATTTTGAGTTTTAATGATAAGAACAAAATTAAGAGTAAATGAATAATATCAGAATTGATTTTTTAGTATAAAAATATGATTTTTCGTTAAAGTAAATAGTTTTTTGAGCGTTTCGTTAAATTTTCTTAAAATAAATTAGTCTCACCAACTCACTTACTTATATTTTTTTTGTTTTTTTGCGGGCCTAAAGTGAATGCCTTTTATTTCGGGAGTTTCATTTGCATGGTGTGAGCTTCTATTATTTTCTGGCGAGGAAGAGGAGAAATGATTAAAAGATGGTTTTGCTACTAATTAACTAAAGTTGGTTAACTTTATCTTTGATCTGCTATATCTCGATGATAGTGATGGGATTGTGCTAATTTCCTTCTTTTTCTACGTGAATCATTTAAAGTAAGGAAAATGATTTTCCCAGTCTTAATTAGAATGAATAAAGAGAAGAAGAGGGACAAATACCATTTTGTTTTTAAGTTGAAGAGTTGATTATTATTTATCTATTAGCTTATGACACAATAAGAATTAATCATTTGGAATTTCTTGACTGCATATGCACTGTTCAGATCTAGTAGATTTGCAAAGCTTCAGAGCATTCAATGCTCGATCGCAGGGAAGAATTTGTACATGAGGTTTACTTGCGGCACTGGAGATGCCATGGGGATGAACATGGTCTCCAAAGGCGTCCAAAACGTTCTAGATTTCCTCCAAATCGACTTCCCTGACATGGATGTTATTGGCATCTCTGGTAACTTAATTAATAATCTCTCTCTTCCTCCTCCCTTCGTCCAAATTTGCATGTGAGTGTTAATCTCTGGAGATTCTCGCGTGTCGTCAGAAATTGCGTGCAACTGAGAGTCAGAGGGTATTTCGTGATGAGTGTTCTACTCGTAGCAGATATACAACGGCGATGACTAAGTTTTACGTGACGAGTGTTATACTCACAAGATAATGTTAGTTTAAAAATACCAAGGATACAAAATTCATTGTTAGTCACGTTGGAATATGTATTTTGCCCTCCCGACATTAACGTATATGACAAAAGCATTGTATGTTTACACTGTCAAATCTGAACGTGTGATTAGATGTCTGACAACTGATAGCATAAGAAAAACAGAATATTTACTGTAATTGATTGGGTTGATTTAGTTTTTCTTTACTCCGGAATGTGCAGGAAACTTTTGCTCCGACAAGAAACCGGCCGCGGTGAATTGGATAGAAGGGAGAGGCAAGTCAGTAGTGTGTGAAGCAGTGATTAAGGAAGAGGTGGTGAGGAAGGTACTGAAGACCAATGTGGCTGCCCTGGTGGAGCTCAACATGCTCAAAAACCTAACTGGTTCTGCCATGGCTGGTGCTCTTGGCGGGTTCAATGCCCACGCCAGCAACATTGTTGCTGCGATCTACATCGCCACAGGTCAGGATCCGGCTCAGAATGTAGAGAGCTCTCACTGCATCACCATGATGGAAGCCATAAACGACGGCAAGGACCTTCATGTCTCAGTCACCATGCCTTCCATTGAGGTACAATACAACTATAATTAGTGCTTGATTTACGGTAATCAATCCACAATTCATGCTCAATTTCAAAATGAGTTTAAAAGGCAATGTTAGATCCACAAATACTGCTTGGCTCCATACTATTTATGGAGTAATTCTTTCTTTAACTACAAATCCAAACCGACAAATATATTGACTTATAAAAATAACATCATAAAACATTTCAGCGCAAGTGTTAAACTGTGATTTGTGTGTAAGATGGCTCCTCACATCACAACTTGGTGTTCATAATGATTTTCTTTAACTGCAAATTCCAAAGTAATACTAAATGTTTCTGCACAAGTATTAAACAGTGCTGCTTCTGTACAAAAAAATAATTAGATATAAGACGCCAAGTGTCATATTCTGCTATTTCCAGACAATTTGTCTTATATCAACCTCCAAGGGTTTAAAAACTCCCGGGTTTGAAGGGTTGATGTGGAACAGAAACCATTGGTGATTGGTGTGAGTTCCAACATATATAAAAGAACGTAACACCAATGCAGAATTTGCAGACATTTTTGTTTTTGGTTTTTTTTTTTTATGGCTTTGAGAAAATATATTTCTGAGTCTCTTTGAGATCTTCAACTTAGCTGACACCTAACTTATCGTAACTTTTTCAGGTGGGAACAGTTGGAGGAGGAACCCAGCTTGCATCCCAAGCAGCCTGCTTGAACCTGCTGGGTGTAAAGGGTGCAAGCAGAGACTCGCCCGGTTCAAACTCTAGGAAATTGGCCACCATTGTCGCCGGTTCAGTGCTGGCCGGAGAGCTATCGCTGATGTCAGCAATTGCAGCTGGACAGCTAGTCAAGAGCCACATGAAATACAACAGATCTAGCAAGGATGTCTCAAAACTTGCCTGCCCCAGCTAAACGTGGAAAGGAGAGAATACAATGTCATAAATACCCTTGGAACCTTTGGTGTACGTGGATTGTAGAGAAATAAGTAAGCTCGACACTTTGGGGGCTGTGACAGAACATGCATATGGTGGGTGCGGTTTAAGAACGTCTCGAACCAGTGTGTGATAATTAAACTTGAGATGCTAACACGGTGATATTTCATGCGTCAACAAGTTTGTCGGTGCGCCCTGTGGTTGTGACATAAAGCCACTTGTTGGGAGCAAGAGATTCCAAGTATCTGGTTTCAGGGGTGTCTTTTTTAGCATGTGTAGTAGCTGGCTTTGTAATCTTCGATTGTTTGTTAACTTTGTTTGTTGTCAAGTTGTCATTTAGTTTGAGCTTTTTAATTAGAATTAATTAATTTTAAGAACATATCCAAAAAGGAGTTTGTCCTTGTTGGTCGGTATATTATTACGACATATTGACATTATCATGTGGTATCAGATCGTAATGGGTCCTTTGGCTAGCTTTGACCCTTGGGGCGGTTGCTTGTATCAATTAAATCTGCAGTATAACCAGTAGTATATTTTTGCACGACACAAATGACATTATATATATCCAAGATTCTTCCCCTTCTTTAAATATGGTAAATTTTCTGTGTCATTTGCTTCTCTATTTATCTTTCACTCTATGGTTGGTCATAATAAGTTATGAATTCATAAACAGAGAGTCTAAAACTCTAAAGTTGCATAGAAGATTACGACAATTCTTACGCTTAATGAAACCAATATGTAGCAATCGGGTAAATCGAAATATAAGGAGTCTTATGTTTTATGAAAGCTTCTTTGCAGATAACGTGATTCGGGTGCTCTGTAATTTTTTTGTCAATATGACCGACCACAGCAAAAGGACTTTGATCTGCCAAACTCAAAAGCAAAAGCTAAGGGAGGGTCCGCGATGACGAAAATATCGCGATCCATCGCGAATGCCAAGTCAAACGGGGCGGATTGATTTTTTATTTTTCAAACAAATGACACAAATTTGGAAATAAAACTTTCAACTTTCCAATTCTACCTTCTTCTTCTTCTTCTCTCTCTTTCTCTCTCCTTTAATCATGTTTCATTTTCTGTTTCCTTGATCATTACGAATATGACCTGCTTTGCTCGTTGTAATGGAAATTTAACGTCACATTAGATCTCAACCATTGACAAATACTAATTTAAGTGCCCTTGTGTCACGAATCCGTCCCTAAGTTATATTATGTACAAATGTGTTTTGATAAAAAAAAACCGCCGTGTGTGGGAATAGAACCCACAACCATGTGGTTAAAAGCCACGCACTCTACTGATATCAGAGCTAGGAAGAGCAATCTAAAACTAGAGAGAGAGAGTACTCGAGAGAGTTTAGAGAGAGAGAGAGAAAATTGTATAGCAAACTTCTTATATTTTCTGTATGTCATAATTACACGACTCTTCACTATTTATACTTACACCTGCAATAACTACCTCAAACCACACCCACTAATACACTGCCAAGTGTTACTCCCTTTACAAGCAACCTACAACCCTTGAGCAAGTCCACCTCACTTTGTGCCAGCACTCAGTCCATTTATCCACTCCAGTGAACAATAATAGGCCAATGCATCTCCACCCCTAAAAAAATACGCTGGCACCCAGTCAAAAAATGCGCTGGCACAAACGATCTCCACCCTTACAAAATGCGCTGGCACCAACCCATTTAAAATATTTTTTATTTTTTTTTCTAAAACAATAAAATAGTTTTAATTTCGGATAGGATTTTTAACCAATCTCGTCACGCCACATGTCATTATCCGAACGTACTATTTTGTGAATAGATTTCCGCTAAGATTTTCAACCAATCCTGACGCACCACGTGTCATTATCCGAATGTACTATTTTGTGGATAGATTTTCGATAAGATTGTCAACCAATCTCGACTCGTCACGTGTCACTTCCGGTTTACAATAATTTAGCCAAGATTTCGATAAGATTTTCAACCAATCAAGTAGTGCCACATGGCATTGTCCAGAACCTCATCCTTTCTCTTTTTTTTGTCCATATAAACCATCCATCCTCACACCAAGCTCAATCCTTGTTTTTAGCTCAAAATCCTTGTTCATCATTTTCAAATCTTGAGTTCTTATTACAATGTCTTCTTCAAGGATAATGTATAAACAGTTGCAGGAGCAACAGAAAAGGTTGTTGGCACAATAGGCAGAATTACCCAATCTCGAGGAACGTGGAGGTGGAGATGAGGCTTTCTTCATAGAGGAGGATGAGGATGATCACCATAGAAGGCAGAGGGCCTCACATTCCCGCCGTATCACGGAAGCCGTGGGTCAGATAGCCAAACCCAGACGTGCTATATACCTTGATAGAAAAAGGGAAAGACGAGGTAAAGATCTATTGGAAGATTATTTTATTCCCAACAGCATATTCCCTGATCATGTTTTTAGACATCGTTTTAGAATGCAACGAAGTTTGTTCGACAAAATCATAAGTGCTATTTGCAACCATGCTCCATACTTTGTGCAAAAAGAGGATACTTTTCATGTTCTAGGTCTTTTTCCCGAGCAAAAAATTACGGCTGCCTTGTGAATGCTTGCATATAAAGCATCTGCATATCAAGTGGATGAGATCACGAGGATGGGAAAAACAACTGTTCTGGAGTCCCTGATGCGGTTTTGCTCTGGAATTAAAGCCCTCAACACCAATGAGTACCTCTAGACACCCACACCAAGGTATATGCGAATTCTTCTGAGGAAGGGTAAGATGCAAGGCTTCCCTGGCATGATTGGAAGCATCGACTGCATGCACTGAACTTGGAAAAATTGTCCAAGTGAGTGCCAAGGAGCTTATGGCGACAGAAAATGAGCCAAAAGCATCATTTTGGAAGCGGCGGCTTCATTTGATACATGGATTTGGCATGATTTTTTTGGTGTTCCAAGAGCTCAGAATAACCTAAATATCCTTGCCCAATCCCCAGTGTTCGACAAACAGCTGCAAGGAAAATCGCCGAGATGCACATATTGGGTTAATGGTACCCAATACGAGGGATCATACTACCTTGCAAGTGACATTTGCCCAAGGTGGTCAACGTTTGTCAAAACAGTGCCATATCCACAGACTGAAAAAGAAAAACACTTCGCAAAATGTCAAGAAGGGTGTAGGAAGGATGTCGAGCGTTGTTTTGGTACCCTGCAAGCTCGTTGGGCGATTGTCATCGCTGCAGCTAAAATGTTTGATGTCGAGGCTCTTCGATCCATCATGATGACGTGTATTATTCTCCACAACATGATTGTTGAAGATGAGTATGATTATGATATCGTCGATGAATACGAGCCTGATCCGATCAACAACTCACGAACACGTATCTACTGTGCTCATGACAATACTGAAGATCCCGTGCAACACGAGCCGTTGGAATGGGGTAGACGTTACAATGAATTGATCGTTTAACAGTACATGAACTTGCAAGAGCCATACTGGCACGTAACCCGCCTGAATAACTTGATTGAGCACCAGTGGGGATCGCAAGAAGGTGAAGATAATTAAAATGAGGCTTATGGTTGAAGAATACAGTGTATTTTTTTTTTAAAGTTTATGTAATTCTATGTAGTGTGTTTTGTTTTTAAGTTTATTTGGTGAGTTTATGTAATCTTATTTCATGTGTAAATAAAGTACAAAAATAAATAAATAATTACATTAAAATTGCATGACACACCCCGACCCAGAAAGTCCACTAGGACACTGAAGTCGAGTTGTGTTGGCCGACACCTGGAAGGTGACGAAGCCATAAAGTGTAGTGATGTGGAAAATGTGAATAAATTTAAACCTAAAAGTGCATAAACACCAAAGTGTGCTCGTGAGCGGGAGCAAACCCATCTCACACGTGATTTCAGAGCATAAGCAAATACAGTAGAGCGGGTAAGAAATATACCCTCAACGGTAGCCACCAGCCCGGAGATTTGACAATAATCCTCGTCGATACGAACCTTAACAGCTAACCTGGAGGGGCGCAAAACAGAAAATGTGAGTGGGCAAAAACAAAGCTTTTCCAAAACCATTTCATAAAATCCATAAATAACCCCTCGCTGTAAATCAGTATAATTTTCCCAGAAAATAGTACGTATATAAACTTATATACGAAAATCCCGTCTAGAAATCAAAACTCAAGAATGGGCCATGTCGATATACCAACTCAGAAAATTATTATCATCAGGCAAGTAATGTAAATCAGGAGTGTCCCTAGTGTCATGTCAGCCGGAGTCACCTCTAGTGACCTGTACGGCTGAATCTATAGCTCATCCATCATACTCAATCACTATCAATCATTATCCTGCACATGAGTCGGAACCACCTATAGTGGTCTGTACGACAGGCTAGGTGTATAATATTACGCTCAGTGCTACGATCACGTGAAGGCTGTGCGACGAATCGCGGGTCACCTACGAGTCGGAACCACCTATAGTGGTCTGTACGACAGGCTAGGCACCTTCCTTGGATCCAAGGTGAGCGTACGGTGCGTGAGGTGAACGATCACGTGAAGGCTAGGCCCTACTCTGGCGGAGCACTAACACCCGAGGTGCAGGTGATGAGCTAAATCACAATCTATCATCATCTCAAACACTATCTATCATACTTACCTGACTTACCTGGCCGTCCACAGCGTCGGAGCACAATGAATGTGATCATAATCATAATTATAAAATATAATTGGCATATGACATGGCAACTTAATTATAAAATCCATTCATTTCGTAAATCAATCAAATTACGTTTCTGGGAAAAACGTCAATTATATATATATATATATATACTGAAAACAAAAGCCCACTCACCTAGAGTCCCCGCTACAGCCCACTAGCACGACTCTCGAGACATCCCAAATGATCCCAATTGATCACCGCCTAGCATAAGTGTCAATTCATGTCTCAGAATTCGTACTGAGAGAATATACAATTTATAATAAACGCATCCCTACGAATTCGATCTGGAAGATCCGTATCACGAATCTTCGATCTGTCACTTCCAATAATACACATTAATCTTCTAGAACAATATCCCAAAGTTTCGTTACGATCCAACGGTTGGATCTCCGCCAATTGCCAAAACCAAGTGGCGGTTAACGTTTTATTTACAAACTTACAATTCCAATTCGGGAAGATCCGTACGACGGATTCCCAATCCGTAAATTCCTACATTCCTCAAATATTATATACTGCCACATACTAAAGTTTGGTGACGATCCAACGGTCGGATCATCGATTCATATTTTGACCTATTCCATAACCGTAACGAATTTAGGTCCTGACGATCAATCTACGTCAATCCATCATCAAAACTAAGTTCAAGGCATTAAATAACGTCTAAAAACATCATTGGCGGCCCTTGGGCCACGCGCCGCCGCACGCACCGCCGCGGGTGGCGGTTGGCCGCCCCCGAGTCGCCGGAAAATTCAACTTTCACTAAAAATTCTCAAAATTTGCAGAATTAAAGATCTCAATGAGTAGAACAACTTTCATACCTGTGAGAAAGTCCAATTTTGCCTCTAAGACCTTCAATTTCATCAAAACCCACAAGAACCCTAAGTTTGGGTGTGTTCCAATTCGACCTCCAAACTTTCTCCGACGCCTCCACCTATGCTTGGGCTTTGTTCTATGCCTCAAGAGGATGTCATGGGTGGTGGAAATTGAAAGAAATTGCTTCGGGATTGGGTGATTCGAAGCCAAGGCCACCGCACCCTTTTCTTGCGGTTTTACCCAAATTCAAGGCCAATTTCTCTCAAATTTGGGGTGGAATGGGTAGAGGGAAGGTTAATATAGGGATTAGAAGTGATGGTTTGGCTCAATTCGTCGGAAAAATGGGTGAATTTCACCGGAATTAGAACCGGGTCGCGGGTACACGAGTTGGTGTGACCTGTTTCCCCATTTTCCTTTCTTCTCTCCTTTCCCTCATTCCTCCTATTCTGATTGGGCAATCCATCCTCTCTCCTCTCCTTATTCCTCCATTTCTCTCCCTATTCCTCCTTTGCCAAACATCCCAGCCGTCCATTTTTCTTTTCTTTTAATCTGGGCCACACATTTGGCCCTCCACGGATTTCTGGAACTTTCCACAAAATTTCAGAAAGTATCAATTTTGCCCCCAACTTCAAACATTAATAACTTCTTCGTTACAGCTCCAAATTCGGATCCGTTTGCGCCTACGCGTCCGTAGCGACGAATACTATAAGAATATGTCAAGAAAATGAATCTTAGGTGTCACTACGAGGAAGTCTACACCAATCGAAGTATGTGCCTCGAATGGCGTTTTCGTAAACTCACTTATTAAAATTATAAAAATCATTATTTTCAGGGACGGGTTGTCACATTGCATAAGAAATTAAATATAAATAAATAAAGTTCTAAAAATAAATAAGAAATAACATAAAAATTACATAAGAAGTTAAATAAAATTCTAAAAAAAATGAAATTACATAAGAAATTAAATAAAGTACTACAAATAAATATGAAATTATACAACGTCTTTGCAGCTAGGATCTTGGTTGCTATGATTTGTGTAGCTAGAACCCCTTTGACTTGTTTCTGCATCTCTTGCATGCCTCCTTCGCACGACATCTTTTTTTTTCCAATGTCCAAAAATATTTGAATTCAGAGACAGTCCTACTAGAGACTTGCTCATAGTGTCACGATCTGCTTGAGCCATCCTTTCTTCTCTAAGCATTTCATTTTCTTAATGAAGTGCTTCTCTAACCAGCTCGTTCTCTCGATTAACTATTTCTCTTTGTCTCACAGCCGCTTCATCACGGGCCTCAGTAGCTGCTATTACTGCTTCCATTGCAGCAGTTTTTTCCTCATCTCTACCCTTTTCCCGCGCTATGATCAGTTCACTTTGGTGAGCAAGTTTGTCCATATATTTAGTGTAGGCATTTTTGGAAGAACTACTTTTTTTCTTTGATGCCTTTTTACCTTGAGGCCTGAGGGACTGACAAGTTGGTTGGGTCTCAGGCACTTGTTTAGGCGTCCCTTCTGGTCTTCAAATGTGTCGGCTTCTTTTTCGGCCGTGTCTGGTTTTGGCGAACTATGTAGACCCATGTCGTGCATGACAACTTCTGGACCGGTTGCCACAATTTTGTATTTAGGGCAATCTTTGACAATTTCCCAACATTCATATTTGTTGAATGATTTGTTCTGGTTCTTTGAATTGTAGAATGCTTGAGCTTGTAGTGTCTATAAAAATGTTGGATAAGATAGTGTTAAAAAATGTGGGTGTAACACAAATAAAGAAATTAAAATATTGATGTGGGTGGAATGCATATAAATTACATAAAAATGACATAATAAATTAAATAAAATTTACATAAGAAATTAAATAAATTAAAATACTGATGTGGGTGGAATGCATATAAAAATTACATAAGAAATAACATAAAAATTACATACGAAATTAAATAAATTAAAATATTGATGTGGGTGGAATGCATATAAATAAATAAAAATATTGTCACCTGATCCGCTAAACTTGTCCCACTACGTAGGTTACCGGAAGCATGAGAGATGACGTTTTCCAACAAGTAAAGGATGCGTTGAGTTTTTTTCCAATGACTTTGAAGACTTTGACTAGTTCTGGCGTCTTTTCCATGTACCTCACAAAACACTTTTGTAATTTTACTCCACATTTCTCGCTTATCCATCTCATTACCTGTAATCGGGTCACTAGTAGTGTGAACCCAACATTCACACAACGTAACATCTTCAATGAGCTTCCACGAAGACATTTTTTTTTTCTTAGAAAATATTGAAATGTAGATAGTATAGAAAGTGTAGAAAATATTGAAATGTGGTGTAAGGTGGAAGATGAGGGTTAGGTATTTATAGAAAGAAAAAAATAACTTTTTTAAATTTTTTCTGTATTTAAAAAAATCCATATTTTTTATAATTTTTAATTAATTTCAATGTAGTTAATTAATCTGGGTCGTTGGATTTGAAAAATATTCAAATCCAAGAGCCAAGGAGCTGCAATGTGGCCAACGTTCATAAATTTGACTGTTGGGCCCTTTTTTTTGGGGAAAAAACGTGGACCGTAGATCTTTGATCGAACGGTCCAGTTTAAAAGTAAAATTTAATTTTTTTTACCGTTGGAAATCCAACGGTCTAAAAAAACTAACCCTTGGAAATCCAACCGCTCTGAGCAAGCCACGTCGTTGATTGCATCTGAAGCCCAAGTGGGCTGATAGCGCCTGCAATGTTGTCTCCTACTCGTGGCCACGCGCGAGTGTCGTGCAAGCGCCAGCCAAATAGGCCAGCTCTTGGGTCTGCCAAAAATGGGTTGGTCTGTTGCCTGGCTTGGGCTGGGTGCCAGGCAACTTTGTGGGCTGGAGTGAATTGACAGACTCTCAGCTTGATATTTGGACTGGGTGTTGCGCAAATGGGGCTCTAGTGGACTTGCTCTTATACTCTAACATCTACCAGCTGAGCTAAGACGGCTCATTTGCCCAAGATTTTCCATTTTGTTGTTATCATCGGTTTAAGGAAAAGCTTTGCATAATTAATCCGAGTTTAACTAGATTAGTACCGGGCCTGGGGACACAACGGAAGAATTAGGTCAGCTCACACTGAGCCATCCGTACGACCAGAGGCTTGCCGCTTGCATAAACCACTTGGCCACTGAGCCACCGATGCCAAGTCAGTGGGATCAACTTTAGACCTGGAACACAAGGCCAACTCAGCTACTTAATTTACACCTTTACTCTTGAATTCTTATACGAGAAAATATTCTTTAGGGTTGCCACAATCCGGAAATTTTCTTCAAGGAAAGAACTTAGATTGAGAAACTTCATATAAGCGTGGGATTATGTGCATTGCGAGTTGTATTTATGTAGGTAAGATAGAACTAGAGTACATCAAGATTTATTCATTTGTGGGAAATTTTTATTATCTAGCTGGTCAGACATACCTTACTCAAGTTTTTTTTTTCTTTCTTTTCTTTCAATATAATGAAATTTGTGAAGTGGGATAGGACCACCAAAACGTACAAATTGAATCGTGGGAGGGTATTCGGGAATTGCACATGTAGGTCAACTGACCCTTACACAAGTTTTTCCCGCTTTGTGCACATGATATATAACCTTTCAATTGTTGTTCAACAATGAATATAGTGTATGCATTAGGCATATGTTATTTTTCAATACCAATTTGTGTTATGCTATCCTCAATTTTGGGGTCGGCATTCTCAGAAAATTGTCATGTTGTACCACTCTACCCTTCGAGCCTCAAGCTTTTGATATTTTTAAAATGCCAATAATTTCATCAAAATACAAAATAACAAATTTTAACACAAGTATCAAATAAGAACTACCTACTTTCAAAAAAATTAATTAAATTATACTTAAGTATTGATTAACGTACTTATTTTTTATTAGTGACACATCACGTGATTTGCAAATGAGGTTAAAAAGTTGATCTACCTAGCATTACTCGTTAATTTTGTTAGGACCTAAATCTTACTTTCTGTGGTTCTTCCCTTCCCTTTTCTACTTTAGAAAAACTTACGTATCTCATGTTGCATTTGTGCGTATAATTTGCAACTCTCAAAAAATTGTCATGTGGTCATGATAATGACGCCTGAAGATACTCTCTCAATAAACTCTCTCCAGTTAAGCAATTCTCCAACCACAAGAAAAAGTCAAGGGAAATCAAAATATCCCTTTAAAAGTTAAGTTTTGGAAGTATCGCTCAATTTTTATCTTACGCACCTTTTATTTATAAATTCTCTTTTCACATAAAAAAAATTATACTAAAAATGAATAAGTGTAGTGAAAAAAAAAATGATAGTGTGGAAATCATTTTTCAACAGAGACATGAGGCAATTGCAAACCACACGTAAAAGTTGAATTCAAGGAAATGGCTAGGACCCGAACCCATAGTTATTGATCCTAAGAAGTTAAGGGGTGGGGGGAAAAAATGGTTTCGTACTCGTCATTTATGAGATTCGAACCTCAAACATCTCATTTACGAGTGAAAAATAATATCACTAAATTGTAATAAGTGGCAAGATCATGAGAAGTTAATTTAGGTTAGAACTTATTGAGAGTTTGAGACTGTCTCCGTATGAATGGAAAATGAGATGACTGATGTTTAGTCTTTCCTACAAAAACATAAAGCTAAAGAATTATAGCGTGCAATATTATAAACCGGAGCCAAAAAATTAAACATATTAACGCCGTCTGTGGGAATCGAACCCACGACCACGTGGTTAAAAGCCACGCGCTCTACCAGCTGAGCTAAGACGGCTTGCTCGTCAAGAACTCTTGTTATGAGATACTTATAAGAGATAAACAGTTAAACTCATCAAAGATTATTATAGTTCCAATTTAAGATAAAATTTTCAATATGCTCGGAACTTGTGTATTATATACTAAGTGTCCTTATATTAGGGCCAAACTGGGTTCATAACGAAAAAAGTTACGAACTTTAGAATATTATTGGGCTAAAATAAGAAAAACTAAACCTAGACCAATCCCTTAGGTTCCTACATTTCTAGATCCAATTAAATTGTTGGGCTTAATCTAATTTGGGAGACCAATTACATGCCAATCCATACCCTTAGCCCAATTCGGATATGCACACACACATACACACCTAAAAATATCCTCATGTTCATCCTTGTTGACCAATCACAAGCTCACACACGCACACTCATACGTAACCCTCATCCCTCTCATCTTTTCTCGAACTTTCTCATTTGTCCGTACAACCGAAGGTGCCATTAACTAAACTAGACCAAAGCTTCGTGGATCGAGCTCGAGGATACCATATTCTTGCTCATTTTGAACTCCTGAAGCTAGTGATACCATTGGTTAAGCGGATTGGCTTCGAAATCACAAGCTCCATACGCTCCGACAAGGAGACAAATCATCTCAGACGTGATCGCCCATGTTTTGCAAGGTTTTAAGGTTTAAAAAGGTTCCTAATCAACGTAATAGGAACCCTAGACTAATTTTGGAGAAGATTGGACGTTGGGATACTCGAGTTAGACGAGTTGCAGATTCGGCCGGTTATGTCGAGCAAATTTCCAACCTTATTCTGTCAAATTTAGGACCTCTAAGAGGTAAGAACATGTTCTACTCATTCAAGGCTTCAATTTGGTATAAGATTTGTGAGATTTGGTGTTAAAATGAAGTAGAAATTAAGAAATCTTAGTTTTCCAGAAACCAGTGATGTAGCGGTGGCCGGCGCCGGAAATCGTCGAAGTACCAAAGGAGAAAGAAGAATATTCCATCAAAGTTAATGGAATATTCATGACGGCTTCAGGTATGTTTATCGGCATATTCCAATATTTAACGGAATATTTCCTAATGGAGTCAAAGTTATCGTCAGCGTGCCAGACACGTGCCCGCGCCTATGGTCGTGCCTTGGCTGGCGCGTGGGAAGTCTAAATTTTTTTCTAAAAATATGGAGATACTCGTGGTGTTGTGTAGGCGACGATGGTATATTCAAACACCCTATTTAAGCAACGTATGAGAAGTTATTACACGGTTTTATAAATGTGCTTTATAATTAACGTTTAATCAGTGGTTTCACATATAGGTGAGACGTATACGGAAGATGAGCGTAGCCAGGCAAGACTCGGGGGTTACGACCCGACTACATATCAATGAGTGGGCTTTTGGTTTTCTATATACGTATATATATTTTTTACTTTTTTCCCAGAATTTGATTTAAATGAAATGTGATTGAATGCCATGTTAATTGCATTACATTTTTGTAGATGCTACGAAGGCCCAGGTAAGTTACAGGCAAGGTATAAAATATCGATAATATCGGAAATATCGGTAGTCCGGAAACATGGAAATATTGATGGAAATATCGGGATAATATCGATATCGATAAAAATCCAATGGAAACCACGGAAATTGTAAGAAAAAGTTGGAAATTTTTATTGAAATTTTGCAGGATGTTTATTTAGTCAATTATCTATTAGTTTATCACAAAAAATTGAAAGGAAATGCATTGCATGATGGATTTAACTGATTTAAGTTGATTATATAGCGAGCTGGCAAACATTGTGAGTGTAGAAAATATGTAAATATTTTAGCATATTTTCACAAGAACATAAGTGATTTGGTGGTTAAGGTGTTGAAGGAGTAAAATGGGAGGGGTTCGAATCCCCTTGGTATTTTAAAAAGGGAACGGGCCAAAGGCCCCAAATTAAAATGGCCCAAGGCATTTTAAACAATTTAAATAAAAACAGAAAAGGAAAAATAAATGGGTTGGGGCTGCCCAGGTTTTGGGCTTGGCAGGAACGGCCCAAAGGGCCTAAGGTTGATGTGTCGCCGGACCCAAGGAAGAAGAAGGCCGGAGTTCGGCCGAAAATCTACCCTAACTTTGAACGTCCATAACTTCTTCGTCACTCAACCAAATTAAGTAACCCAAACATGAAAGTTGTAGTACTCGACGAGATGAAGAGATTGATACCCTGCACGCCGGCCAAATCGCCGTGGGTTGGCCGGAAAACACCTCGAAAAGGGCGGTGCTCATCGGAAAACCCTAACTTTGAACATCCATATCTTCTTCGTTACTCAACCAAATTAAGTGATCCAAACATGAAAGTTGTAGTACTCGACGAGATAAAGAGATTGATACCTTGAACGCCAGCCAAATCGTCGTGGTTTGGCCAGAAAACGCCTCGAAAAGGGCGGTGCTCGTCGGAAAACTGGGTTTGGGGCCGAAGGTTTGGGCAATTTTCAAAACTTTGTAACTTCTTCGTTTCTTAACCAAATTGAGTGATTCAAAAGCTAAAATGTAGTTAGGAATGTGGAGAAGAGGTTAATACCAAGTGAGGACCAAGTGGTGGCCGGAGTTGACGGGAAAATGACCTGAAAGACGGCCAAACGACTACGATTTATCGCCGAAAACTGGGTTAGATTCAAACGAGTATAACTTCTTCAATACTCAACGAAATTGGGTGAAACAAAAACGAAAATTGTAGTTCTCGAAGAGACGAAGAGAATGGTACCTCACACGAGATCTAATTCGTCGTGGTTTGGCTAGAAACTGCCTCTCCGTCCGGCCTAGTCAAATCATCCTCGTCCCACATCGCCCAAGTCTCCAACCACAAAGCTTGTGTAGAGCTATAAAAAGGACCAGAGGCCCGACAATATTTACATTTATCGAAAATATCGTGATAATATTCAAAATATCGCAATATTTTTGGAAATATTGCGATATTATCGATAATATCGCGATATTTCAATGAAAACCATTTGGATAGCAACTAAAATATCGCTAGGTGAAAAAAACGAAATTATCGGCGATATTTCGCCGATAATTTCGATATTTTAGACTATGGTTACAGGTGAGTACAACATGTTGATAGCGATTATGGTGTTTATGGTTATGTTTGGGATATATTTAGAGCTCATTATCCTACACCCCGGTGTTAGTGCTCCCTCCCGTGGCCAGGGCACAATCCTTCACGTGATGTTCACCTCCCGCACCGTATGCTCACCTTGGATCCAAGTTTGGTGCACAGCCCTGTCGTACAAACCACACTAGGTGGTTTCGACTCGTAGGTGACTCGCGATTACTCGCACAGCCTTCACTTGATCGTAGCACTTAAGCATACATGTCTACACCTAGCTATGTCGTACAGACGACATTAGGTGGTTCTAACTCGTGTGCAGGAATAGATTATGAGCTATAGGTTTAGCCGTACAGGTCACATTAGGTGACTCCGACTGACATATCATTTTACATTAATTGATTCCAACTGACTCACATGTTTACTTCAGAGATATTTGACATGGTATATATATTTGGATTTCTCTCGCTTTGAGCGTGATTCTTATATACGTACATACTACTATTTTCTAGGAAATTATATGAGTTTTACAGTGAGGGGTTATTATGTTTCTAAAAGAAATGTGTTTTCAAAATCTTTGTTTTTGCCCACTCACATTTTCTGTTTTGTGCCCCTCCAGGTTTTAGGTAAACGTTCAGATTGGTGGCTCACGAAGACTTCATGGCGGTTCTGATAGCTTTGCAAATATGTAGGAATTTTCTTTCATGTTCTGTAGAATTAATGTTTGATGCTAGACTGCTCCTAGGACATATATGCTCTTATATGTGTATTACCACCTTAAACACATTCACACACACTTATATATTTGTTCCTAGTATAAATTAGTTAAATTGGTTTTATTTATTTATCACATTTTCATATCACTATCACTTCACACTGCGCATATGGCTACGTCACCCTCACGTGACGGCCATCATGCCTCGATTTAGGTTTGGGTGTGTCACTCAGGTTGTTTTTAGCTAGATCTGTTTTTTGAGGATAAAAGGAAGATTTCAAAAGATAAGCATACCAAGAATGTGAGAGATTGGAAGCAGTTTGATTTCAGTGAAAATAGTAGAAAACAATGAAAAAAAATGTCTTTACAAATTTACTTGAATTTCCAATACCATAAATAAAGTGACTATAAGGAGGGAACCGGAAAAAAAAACTGAAAATTGTAAATTTTTTGGTGGATGTATAGCATTGCAAAATAAACTTATGCAGGAATTATACACTGTAAACTTCATTGAAGGTATAATGTTTGATTTCAATATTACTCTGAAGACAATTTAATGAAAAAAATTTGGAATAAGTGTAATAAAAAATTACCTTGACACCGCCATTATGAAAATTGGCACATTGGAGACTTTTTGGTTAAACCTGAATGGAAAATCAACAAAATTTCAAACGGCAACAATCAGTATTTTGTCAAACCTAAAATTCAATCATCATAAAATGAATTTAGTGGAAGTTGTTTGTTTTATAACTGATATGCTTCCAATGAACATTGTTACTAAGGAACAAAATTGTTGTAGAATTAAACGGTTCTTATATCAAAAGGAAAGAAAAGTACATGTGTTGTTGTTTATAGTGAACATGGGTAAAAAATTAGCAGCTTTAGTGATATTTACCTTGGTTTGTGAAAGTGTAATTCTCTCAATGCACTAAAATAAGCTGTTGGAATTTGGAAACAATATTCATTTAATCTAGAATATGAACCTGCAAAATGAATGAGTATATATTATAACTTTAATTATGAAAATGCTTAATTTTCATAGCTGTTAAGCTATGGTGTAAGCTGAGGAATACAATTGTAAATTTTCATCAAGTACTACCTTTTTCTTGGGCACGCTACAATAATTAGGGGGTCTGCATTGTTGAAAACTCACAAAAAATCATAATGAGGTTCCTTATAGTTATCACACAATGAAATTTACAAAGAACAAAACATGAAAAACCTGAAAAGGACATGGGAATGCATTGTTGCCATAATCCACATTGACAACTGCAATTTTTCTGCAAGTTGGAAATGATGAAATGGTCAATGCAAACATTACAAATAGATTGAAAAATAAAAATTAAAGCCAAAGAAAAACTTAAACACACACCAAAAGTTGAAATGTTAAAGTATTTCTATCTCTCTATCACCTTTTTATTCATTTTAAAATTGAAAAATTTGCAGTGTATACTTTATTCAAGCGTTAAACTTTTATACATTTAATAAACAACACTAACCTTGATTGGGACCAGTGGAGTGCTTGACCATCACATTGCTAAGTTTAATAAGATTTTTCATGTTTATTGTGACAGCCCATCCCGAAATAATTTTATCGACGGCATGAAATGACGTTTTTACCTTTACTCGTTAGTGGTCGGGTGTGTGTATGTGTGTGTTTGGGCTATGTTGGGCCAATTGGATTCTTCCTACTTTATTGGACCCAATGAGAGTTTGGGCTTGGTCTTTGTGTGATTGGTTGAGAACTTATACACACACACACCCACACATGTACACGTGCACTTCTCCTTTCCCATTTTCTGTTAGTCTCTCTCTTTCTCTTGAATTTTTCTACCATTTTCACCATTCTTGTACGGACTCACCTCTATCACCCAACCTAGTCATGGATCGAGGTTACCAGTACCTCCTTCATGTTCCTTGCAACCTTGTGAGTTCATTGGTACCTTTGGTTTGACCTGGAACCATCTAAAACCCTTGAAACCCGAGTGCACAGTTAATGGCACTATTCATTTGCTCGCAAACCGAGGAGTTTTAAGGGATTCTAAGATCACAAGGAGTCTTAGAACCTTCTCACGAAACACGAAGAGCAAGTGTGGTGGTTTTTGGACGTCGGGATCGTGAGTTCAAGATTTGGCTGAGTTTCATGGTTTTTCTCCAACGAGTTTCCATCTTGTTTTGTGCTTTAAAGAGGTATAAAACTCTTCCTCTAGTTCTAAGCTTCATTTTAGTGGAAGAATCGTGAAATTTGGTTGAAAAATGAGTAAGAAATTTGAGTTTGAAGTTTTTCCAGAATCCAGCGACTTAGCGATCGCTGACGCCAGATTCCGGTGAACTAAGGTAGGGGACAATGGAATATTCCTAATGGAATGTAACAGCGTTAGGTTAGATTTAACGGAATATTCCTTAACAGCGTTAGGGATTCCGTCCGTGTGCCAGGCACTTGCTTGCACGTGGGCGATGCGTGTGGCTATGCCTTGGCTGGCGCGTGGGGGTGCGTGACACATTGAAATTTTTTTCTAAAAATATGAGGGTGTTCATGGGATTGAGTAGAGCATGTTGGTACCCCAATTGAGCAATGCATGAGAAGTTATTACCTAATGTTGGTTATGTACGTTAAATTGACAGTTTTATAGTTGTTTCGCATATAGGTGAGGACTATCTAGGGGACGAGCGCAGCCACGCTAAGCTCGGGGGCTACGACCCTTCTATGTATCAATGAGTATATATATATATATATATATATATATATATATAATTGGTATATTTTTCCCAGAAATTACGTTTTTAAATGGTTTATAAATTGAATTGACATGTCGGATATCGTTGATATTATTATTATGATTGTGTTGGTTATACTTTGGGGCCGCATACGCTCAGATAAGTCAGGTGAGTATACTTGTTGATAGTTGTAATGATGATGAGATTGAGATATAACTCATATTCCTGCACTCTGGTGTTTGTGCTCCACTAGAGTAGGGCCTAGCCTTCAAGTGATCGTTCACCTCCCGCACCGTACACTCAGCTTGGATCCAAAGCAGGTGCCAACCTGTCATATAGACCAGTATAGGTGGTTCCGACTCGTAAGTGACTTGTGATACGTCGCATAGCCTTCACGTGATTGTTGCATTGAGCGTATTTATACACCCAATCTGTCGTACAGACGACTATAAGTGGTTTCGAATCGTGTGCAGGATTTGGTTGAGGAGCTATAAATTCAGCCGTACAGGTCACATTAGGTGACTCTGGCTGACGTATTGATATTGTCGGCATATTATGATTTGATTTATCTCACCTGCTTGATATTTATTCTGTTTGATTAGATATTCTGACATCGCATATTTGAGATTTATCGTTTTCCAGCATGATTTGATATACGAGTACGTATGATATTTTCTGGAAAAGTATACGGGGTTTTACAAAGAGGGGTTATTACTTTGATATTGAAATGGTTTTGGAAAAGCTTTATTTTTGCCCACTTATGTTTTCTGTTTTGCGCCCCTCTAAGTTTTAGGTAGCGGTGACGTTGGTGACGAACAAGGCATCGAGCCAGTTCTGACAGGGCATCATCCATGTAGGATTTCTCTATTTATCGTCTACCTAGTACTTGTTGGTTCTAGACTGCACCTAGGTTACTCGAACTCTGATATTGTGTTTTATGCTTTCGTTTTTATCGCTCTCACATACTTATTTTCTTATTGTAAATTATTTTATTATTTTTTATTTCCTTTCATTTTCACTCTAGTACTTCCGCACTGCGCACTTGGCTACATCACCCTCACGTGACGGCCAGCACGCCTTGATAATTGGGTCGGAGTATGTCAGTTTGGTATCAGAGCCTAGGTTTGGCAGTTTGGTATCTTGTGAATATTCTAATTATTTTGGTGTCTTCTGTCAGAACCATGCTACCTCGCAGAGAGCCACGTCCATCTAATGAGCCTAGCTTCCCTAACATAGCTCAGTTAGGGGAAGCTATAGCTAATGTTATTCAGTCGACGCTTCGTCTTCCCTAAAATACCCATCTGGAGTCTATTTATAATTTGAAGATAAACACTTTTATGGGTAATGAGGGCACGAGGGTGCCGAGAAATGGTTGATTCACCTTGAGAAGACTTTCAGATTGATGCAGAGTTAGAAGAGTCTACCTGCAGACAGGTAGGTAGAGACGACCACTTGGTTTCTGGGTAAAAAACCTGCATCATGGTGGGAGCAGTAGGCCGATAAGTTACCCCAGGAGGATGCTAAGGATTGGGAGGTATTTAAACAATTGTTCTATAAGAGATTTATTCCTCTTGCATACATCGACAACAAGAAACAGGAATTTATAAGTTTGAGGCAAAAGAAGATGACAACAAATGAGTACTATAGAAAGTTCACATATTTGTCCCGCTATCATCTAGAGGTTGCGGCAAACTTGGCGGAGATGCTTCATCGATTCAAGTTAGGTACTCGTAAGAAGTAGAATTCGATGGCGACCACGACCCCCTGCAGCACCTACCATGAGTTCTACAAGATTTTATTATAGATCAAGGATTTTGAGAATATGCCTAGTGACAGCGAGGAAGAAAAGGAGAAAGAAGATCCGAAGAAGAACGATAAAGGCAAAGGTCAATCATCGCAGGGACCCCAGAAGACTCAGAGTTTCAAAAGAAGCGGGGCTAGTTCAAGTTCGTCCAGTGGAGGCATCAGTTCCACAGGTTAGAGGATATGGGGCAAGTTCACTGGAGGCCCATATTTTTAGAGGCAGCGAGATGCTAGCGGTTCTAGTGGTTCAGCATGACCGTATTGTCGTATGTGTAACAGTCAACATGTTGGCGAGTGTAGACAGGGCAGTCGAGGATGCTTCACTTGTGAACAGTTGGACATCGGGCAACGAATTGTCCACAGGGTCAGCAAAGACCCCAGATGCCTTCCTTACCACCACCAGTTTCAAGTTAGCAGATTCCAACACCGAGTGGATATAGTCAGACAAGTCGTGGGGGTACTTACCATTATCAGGGTGATGTCGCCCTTTATTCTGCCGCACATTACCCGTATCCTCAGGATCAGTATTATACGAATAGTTACTAGAGTAGGTATTCTCAGTACTCTAAAGGGTATACCCCGTATCCTCCTTATCCTACCAGCGGATGACAGTAGTATTCCGGAGTGCAGCCACAACAGAAAGAGGTTGCCTCTAGCACTGCAGGGTCGTCTAGACAGCCTAATCAGATAGGGCAGAGCCGTAGTACACTTGGATGTAGTGGTCAGTCGAGTAGAGGTTGAGGTGGACGGCAACAGCCTCAAGGCCGTATTCATAACCTCTCAGTGTAGGATGCTCAGAACAATCCCGATTTGATAATGGGTACGTTAAACATTCTTGATCACTTTGCTAGAGTGTTGATTGATTGTGGTGCTACTCATTCGGTTATTTCTCATACATTTGCTCAATTAACACAACCTAATCCCACACGTCTTAGATTCGAGTTAGAAGTTTCGATGCCTAGAGGAGAGACATGTCAGGTTGGTTGGATGTACCCATGGTGCCCCGTGGTAGTGGAGGATGTGGTTATGCCAGCTAACCTCGTCTCGTTAGATATTGTTGAGTTTGATGTCATCTTGGGCACTGATTGGCTACACTATAATCGAGCCAATATTAATTGTTATGAAAAGAAAGTTACATTTCATCGCCCGGGGTTACCTATGATTAAGTTTATTGGTGAGCGTAATGGCTTAAGGCACGATATCATTTATGCTATGAGAGCCAAGAGGTTGCTACAGAAAGGTTGTCAGGGGTATCTAGCACATGTGGTACTGAATGATAGCGCTCTTAGTAGTGTAGGAGACGTTAGACTAGTCAGGCATATTCCTGACATTTTCCATGACGATTTACCGGGATTGCCGCTGGATCGAGACGTAGAGTTCACCGTCGATTTATTGCTAGGTACTGACCCCATATCCTTGACTTCTTATCGAATGGCTTTTGTTGAGCTGAAAGAGTTGAAGATTCAGTTATAAGAGTTAGTTGATAAAGGTTTTATACAACCTAGTACTTCGCCTTGGGGAGCTCCAGTCTTGTTTGTATGAAAGAAGAATGATACCTTAAGGCTGTGTATAGACTACTGGCAGCTGAATCGAGTGACGATTAAGAACTGTTATCTGTTACCACGTATTGACGATTTGTTTGATTCGCTGTGAGGAGCTTCTGTGTTCTCGAAGATCGACTTGAGGTCTGGCTACTACCAGTTGAAGATTAAGAGTGAGGATGTCCTTAAGATAGCGTTTAGAACCCGATATGGTCATTATGAGTTCTTATTGATGCCGTTCGGGTTGACTAACGCACCTGATGCCTTTATGGATTTGATGAACCGGGTATTTCAGCAGTATTTGGACCGGTTTGTCATTATTTTCATCAATGACATTTTAGTCTACTCTAAGTCGAAAGCAAAGCATGTACGACATCTTACATTGGTACTGAAGAAGCTGAGGGAGCATCAGTTATATGCAAAGTTCAGTAAATGTAAATTCTGGTTAAATCAAGTGGCATTCTTGGGACACGTTATTTTAGCTCAAGGTATCCAAGTGGATCCCCAGAAAATAGCGGCAGTGGAAAATTGGGAGTAGCCACAAACCGTCTCTGAGGTACGAAGTTTCCTTGGTTTAGCAGGCTACTATAGACGATGTTCAGGATTTCTCAGTGATAGCATTACTACTTACAAGGTCGACCAGAAAGAACGTTAGATTTGAGTGGGACGAAAGTTGTGAGCAGAGATTTCAGCAATTAAAGTATTGTCTTACTCATACACTGGTGTTAGCATTTCCGGACGATACTGGTAACTTTGAGATCTATAATGATGCTTCGTTGAATGGCTTGGGTTGCGTGCTGATCAACATAGTCGGGTGATCACATATGCGTCGAGACAATTGAAGCCTCATGAGATGAACTATCATACGCATGATCTTAAGTTAGCTACGATCGTATTTGCATTTAAGATCTGGAGACATTATCTCTATGGTGAGAGATGTAGGATTTTCACAAATCACAAGAGTCTCCAGTATCTGTTTACTTAGAGAGATTTAAACCTTCGTCAGCGGAGGTGGATAAAGTTACTGAGTGATTACGACTACACGATTGAGTATCATCCAGGTCGTGCAAATGTGGTGGCTGATGCACTTAGCAGGAAATCTCAGGACAGAATTAATGTTTTTCATGCAAGTCGTGTTCCTCTTCTTGCCGAGCTGGGATCAACTGGAGTGGAGTTAGAGGTAGAAAATCCAGAGGTAGAGGATCAAGAGGAAACCCTACTTGTGCACTTTCAAGTCAGGCTGGTCTTGATTGACCGTATACTCGAGGCTCAGATGGATGACGACAACCCAAGAATTGATTCGGTTAAGAAATGATGGGAAAAGGAAAGATCTTCGGATATGAGAAACAAACGGCATGCTCATGCAAAAGGGTATAATGTATGTACTGGACAATGCAGAGTTAAAGAAGGTTATTCTTGATGAAGTGCCAGTTCGAGAGAAGTTTTCCCTAAACCAGTTAGCTGAGCTATTTGTGTCAAAGATTGTTAAATACCATGGTGTACCAGTTAGCATTGTCTCTGATCGAGATTCGAGGTTTACTTCCAAGTTTTGGACGGCATTTCAAGAAGCCCTTGGTACGATACTACTTTATAGTATGGTATATCATCCTCAAATAGATGGGCAATTTGAGAGGACCATTCAGACGCTTGAAGATATGTTGAGATCTTCCGTACTACAGTTTGGAGATGCATGGCATAAACGTCTGGATCTAATGGAATTTTCCTACAGTAATAGCTATCACTTGAGCATTGGTATGTCCCATTTCGAGGCATTGTATGGTAAATCCTGTCGAACGCCGTTGTGTTAGTCAGAGGTTGGTGAAAGAGTTTTAGATGGCCCAGAGATAGTGGAGGAGACTACACAGAATATTCAGGTAAGTCTAACCTGAAAGCGGCCCAGGATCGCCAGAAGAGCTTAGCGGACAGACATGCCACTGATAGGACCTATAAGGTAGGTGATTGGGTATTTTTGAAGCTGTCGCGGTGGAAGGGTGTTGTACGGTTCGAGAAGAAGGAGAAATTGAGTCCCAAGTATATCGGATCGTACCAGATCACTGAGTGAATCGGCAAAGTAGCGTATAGGCTTGAGTTGCCTCTGGAGTTGTCTAGAATGCACGATGTGTTCCATGTTTCGATACTTCGTCACTATATCTCAAATCCATCTCATGTGTTACCTCCGCAGCCATTAAAGATTAATCCCGATTTGACTTACGAGGAAGAGTCGGTGACTATTTTGGACTGGAAAGATAAGGTTCTACGAAACAAGATTGTACACTTGGTAAAGGTTTTGTGGAGAAACCACTCGGTGGAGGAGGCCACTTGGGAGACTGAGGAGCGGATAAAAGAAATGTATCCACGCTTATTTTACGAGTATTAGTGGATTGTATTTATTGTATAAATTTTGAGGACGAAATTTTCTTAAGGGGGTAGGTTGTGACAGCCCATCCCGAAATAATTTTATCGACGACGTGAAATGACGTTTTTACCCTTACTCGTTAGTGGTCGGGTGTGTGTGTGTGTTTAGGCTATGTTAGGCCAATTAGATTGTTCCTACTTTATTGGACCCAATGAGAGCTTGGGCTTGGTCTTTGTGTGATTGGTTGAGAACTTATACACACACATCCACACATGCACACGTGCACTCCTTCTTTCCCATTTTTTGTTAGTCTCTCTCTTTCTCTCAATTTTTCTACCATTTTCACCATTCTTGTACGGACTCACCTCTATCACCCAACCTAGTCACGGATCAAGGTTACCAGTACCTTCTTCATGTTCCTTGCAACCTTGTGAGTTCATTGGTAACCTTGGTTTGACCTAGAAACATCTAAAACCCTTGAAACCCGAGTGCACAGTTAATGGCACTATTTATGTGCTCGCAAACGGGGAGTTTTAAGGGATTCTAAGATCACAGGGAGTCTTAGAACCTTTTCATGAAGCTCGGAGAGCAAAGGGAGTCATAGAACCTTCTCATGAAGCTCGGAGAGCAAGTGTGGTGGTTTTTGGACGTCGGGATCGTGAGTTCAAGATTTAGCCGAGTTTCATGGTTTTTCTCTAGCGAGTTTCCATCGTGTTTTGTGCTTTAAAGAGGTATAAAACTCTTCCTCTAGTTCTAAGCTTCATTTTAGTGGAAGAATCGTGAAATTTGGTTGAAAAATGAGTAAGAAATTTGAGTTTGAAGTTTTTCCAGAATCCAGGGACGCAAAGATCGTCGGCGCTGGATTCCGGTGAACTAAGGTAGGGGACGACGGAATATTCCGTCAATGTTGATGGAATATTCCTAAGGGAATGTAACAGCGTTAGGTTAGATTAAACGGAATATTCTGGTTTCTGACGGAATATTCCCCAACGACATTAGGGATTCCATCCGTGTGCTAGGCACGTGCCTGCGCTTTGGCGGCGAGTGTGGCAATGCCTTGGCTGGCGTGTAAGGACGCGTGACACATCAAAAAAAATTTCTAAAAATATGGGGGTGTTCGTGGGATTGAGTAAAGCAGTTGGTATATTCAAACACCCCAATTGAACAATGTATGAGAAGTTATTGCCTAACGTTGGTTATGTGCGTTAAATTGATATTTTTAGAGTTGTTTCACATATAGCTGAGGTCTATCCATAGGACGAGCGCAGCCATGCCAGGCTCAGGGGTTACGACCCTTCTACGTATCAGTGAGTGGGCGACCCTTCTACGTATCAGTGAGTGGGCTTTGTTTATATATATATATATTTTGGTATATTTTTCCTAGAAATTACGTTTTTAAATGGTTTATAAATTGAATTGCCATGTCGGATATCGTTGATATTAGTATTATGATTCTGTTAGTTATACTTTGGCGCCGCAGACGCTCAGGTAAATTAGGTGAGTATACTTGTTAGTGATAGTTGTGATGATAATGAGATTAAGATATAGCTCATATTCCTGCACCTCGGTGTTTGTGCTCCGCCAGAGTAAGGCCTAGCCTTCACATGATCGTTCACCTCCCGCACCGTATGCTCACCTTGGATCCAAGGCAGGTGCCAGCCTGTCGTATAGACCACTATAGGTGGTTCCGACCCGTAGGTGACTTGTGATACATCGCACAACCTTCACGTGATCGTAACACTGAGCGTATTTATACACCCAACCTATCGTACAAACCATTATAGGTGATTCCGACTCGTGTGCAGAATTTGGTTGATAAGCTATAGATTCAGCTGTACAAGTCACGTTAGGTGACTCCGGCTGACATATTGATATGGCCGGCATATTATGATCTGATTTATCTCACCTGCTTGATATTTATTATGTTTGATTGGATATTTCGACATGACATATTCTAACATGGCATATTTGAGATTTATCGTTTTTCGGCATGATTTGATATACGAGTACGTATGATATTTTATGGGAAAGTATACGAGTTTTATAGAAAGGGGTTATTACTTTGATATTGAAATGGTTTTGGAAAAGCTTTATTTTTACCCACTCACGTTTTTTGTTTTGCGTCCCTCTAGGTTTTAAGTAGCAGTGACGTTGGTGATGAACGAGGCATCGAGGCAATTTTGACAGGGCACCATCCATGTAGGATTTCTCTGTTTATCGTCTATCTAGTACTTGTTGGTTCTAGACTGCACCTAGGTTACTCGAACTCTGATATTGTTTTTTATGCTTTCGTTTTTATCGCTCTCACTTACTTATTTTCTTATTGTAAATTATTTTATTTGTTTTTTGTTGCCTCTCATTTTCACTCTAGTATTTTCGCACTGCGCATTTGGCTACGTCACCCTCACGTGACGGCCAACACGCCTCGATAATTGGGTCGGGGTGTGTCATTTATAGCACGTTTGTAACTATACTTACATAAAGGTTCAACATTCAACATTGAAATGGAGTGCAGCACTGTAACTAACTGTTCACAAATATACAAATATAGCAAAAAAGAATAGCAAGTGCAAGCACAGATCTTGTGATAGAATACAAAACATGACTAAACCTGAGAATTCCCAGCATAAACAGCAATCTAAAAGCCTAGAAATCGTAAAAAAAATAAAAAAAACAAATGTTGAGTTGATAGCAACTTGCAATGAATTATGCAACATAAGTGACAATTCAAAAACAATAATCCTAATGCAATATTAAAGCAGGGAAACACAATGTTAATTAGATTGAATAATCGGTGACTAATTGACTAAAATTCATGTTCAGTGAAGAAATTGATTCAAGATTATGTGGGTTTAACAATGTGGATTAATGAGTAAAGGAAACCCACCTCTTTACCAACATCAGCTGAATTGAGAACAACCAAGGTCGAAGCACCAGTCGTTATAGAATAGATTGGTCCGTACTCCTCAGCCTACCTAGTGAATGTTTTGTACAGCTTCTTCTCCTTCGACTGCAGCAAGTTCCCCAGCACAAGCAACCTTAGCACCACTGCAAAATTTCCAATTTACCCACCATCCCTTTCATCATAAATCATAAATCCCCAACAAATAAACACAAAATAAAATTTAAACTACTTGGCACTTTTACCAAAAAAAAAAAATAGTAACTTCAACAAATACTTGGATCAAATTGAAATTTGCCCTCTTCGTTAACATGAAGAAAATAAAATTAACATTGGCAAACTATGTAACAACCTCATTGAATAAAAAATGCATCTCATACCCAATCATTTTATATACACTTTGGATTGAGCATGCTTAACCTAGTAGGTCACACATGAGTGCTCCAGGTCCAAGAATAAGCAGTAGCCTCCTGCCAAGTAATACCAATTTAAGTTCATATGCCTATAAAATTCAGTATATATATATATATAAAACTTGGAAATAGAAAAATATCAATATAATTATACCTGGAGAGTGATGGAAAAGGTGTTCCACCAGCTAGAATAACCCTGCAAAGACTAAAAATTCCATAAAATCAGTACATTAGCACTCCCTGCAAAACCCCAAAATTTGAAAATTAGAAAAATCGAAGTTCATAACATTGTAAAAACCACATTTAGCAAATACAACTGCCAGATTAATAAGCATTGCTCTTCAAATGATAGATATTAAACTTAACCTTCTTCTTAATTAACACAAAACCGCAGATAATCATCCAAACCAAACTGTTATTCGATATATAAAGCAAAATACACACACTTGGAACAAACATTTCAAATTGTATGATCTAATTACACAATTTCAACTCGCTTTTACTATGGAACAATCAACTTTCACACAACTAAAAACACAAGGGAATCCCACTTTACTATAATTACTAATTATCAAAAGCAACAACAAACAAGAGGTACTTCTTTTTAAAAGTGGGTATACATATCAACTTGTCATGGGACAGAAATAGATAGAAACTAAGAAAATGTAAGGACGAAAATGAATACATGCATACCTCAATTCTGATACTATAAGAAAATAATTGCACAAAACTTGAAATCTTTCCAAAGATATAGGATAGTCTGTAAAAGGCTAAGATGGCAAGGTCCGGAATCAACCTTAAATTTTAAATCCTTCAATAAGATATTATTTTTTGTTTCATTCGCACTAGAAATTATAACCGATATTTCCAGGTTTCTGGACAATACACTCTGCAGAAAGAGGAGCAAGTACAGAAAGTAAAGATTAGACCAACTGACAAATAACTTGAAAAAATTATCCAACCTGACGCCAAATATTTGTTCACAAGACCACCCAGGAACATTTAGCTTTGCATCCATCCTTATTGCAACAATTTCATGACAACTGACATTGTCTTGTACTGAAAATGACATATTATATATTCAAGCTCTGATAGTTAAATGTTAAGGATCAGCAATGATAAAATTGACCCTTTTTAAATTTTATAATACCTTAGCTATAAACTGGGACACTATGTGTTTAGACGGCTCCAGTTCTATAAACCGGACTTCTTGAAGAGTGTAGCGGATCTGCAATAACATCAAATGAATGCATTAAAACCTTTATCTATGTTGAGCACCAAACAAGATGGTGATATTAATATAGAAGATAAGGATTAAAAAAAAATTATTGAGTAATGACATGCCAATAACATGCCCAGACATCCCCCCCCCCCCCCCCCGGTGCGAAAGCAAATAAAAGTGAAACTATAACATAGGTTTCTTTGTGAAGAGAACCTGCATAAAGAAAGGTAATTACTTCAAAACTTATTTCCATTGATAAACATCAACGTAAATTTTGCATGAAACATATTTTCAGTCTATTTAGAATGACATCAAGAGATTTACTCCATACGATTTATAGCCAAACATACAGCGTCAGATAAAGAAAACATCTATGTTTCTCATTTTGACTTGGCCAAATGGTCTAAACTATGAGAAATTATCAAATTCGGTTCTAATTATAATTGTTAGGGCATGAGTTTTGCTAGATGGAGCCCATTTCATCCAAATTCTAATTATAATTGTTGTAATACACAGAGTCTGTGCAAAGGAGTTTGATATATAAAATTTGGTATCCATGTAAAGAGTTCACGTTTGCAGAAAATAACTAACCTCGTCAACAACATTATATTGTTATCCTAGGGCGCCCCACTAATCCTTGCAGAAGGGTCTAGTTGAAGCATCTTGAAGTCTTTCATCAGCCTTTTCCTTGTAGGAGTTGACATCACTAATTTGCTACCACCTATATATCCTCAAACCAATTTAGTAAACCGTATTTTAAGATTATCTATGCATTGAGCGGTAAACAATTTCATCTTTTTTTTCAATGACCTACCAAAACATCAAAAACCACTTGTCTAACCAAATTGCATACAAAAGGAAGAAACTTAAGTTCAATAAGTATCACTCCTCTCTTCCCAAAAATTACAGATACGTTTTAATTCGACAACTATGAATACATATTCAAACTGGGAAAAAGTAGAATGACAAAAAACATACCCAAAGAGTAACAGTGGCGTTCTCACTGCTGCCAAATCTCAAATTTATCAACTAAGGAAACAAAACGCAAAATCCCTTTTTAGTCGGGAAAGCCCTGACAAAGCACCACAACTCACCGCAAAACCAAACTGTTAGGGCTTCATTCAAATTAACAAAAATCCATAATTAAAAGCGCTCAAACTGGGCTGGAAATTCGTCAGAAATCTAACAACTTTGGAATCCCAGACGGCAAAAGAGACAAAATCTGTGAAGTCTTGGCTTGACGATTGCAAGTTTAGGAACCCTAGAAACCAATTTTATGAGTTTCCACAATTTGCCCACAACCCTAGGTTTACAGGGATGCACAACTTCCCTCAAAGTAGAGACCACAAAGAAAATCTCTTAAAACATGAAAATCAGGAACTTTCCCCTGAATATTTTGTGAAATAAAGAACAGAATATTTGAGAGGAACATAGGATTTTAGAAAAACAGAGGGCGAGACGAAAAGAGTAAATACAGAGTCACCGGAATTAGACCTGGCAGTTTCTGACACGACACGAAAACGACACGAAAATAACGGGTTTCGGGTCGACACGATAACTAATCGGGTCATTATCGGGTAACCCGTTAATAACGGATCCTTAACAGGTTTACACGAGAGTGACACGCGGGTAACCTGTTTTGACACGAAAAGAAAAAATTTATTTTGATGATTTTAATTTTTTTTAATTACTAAAAAAAACTTACTATAAAATACAATAAATATAATGGATATATATATATATATATATATATATAATTTTTTTGTTCATTAATTATTATTGTATTATTATTCTAAATAAATTTTAAAAATTTAAGTTTTATTTATTTATTTTATAAAATATTATGAGCAAAGAGTGAGATTAAAAAATTATAAAACACATTAAAAATAAAAACATCAAGTAATTTAAAAAATACCAAATACATTTAAATATTTAAAATAATTAATTTACAAGTGCAAAAAATGTGAAAAAAAATATGCAAGCACTCTTAATCGCATCCTCTACGCTTTAAAGGTGCGTACATGAATTTTTAAAACTATACAAACCCTCAAGTATTTTTAAGGTAGTTCAAAATAAATAAAATTCATAATCATTAATGTATAAGTCTGAAAAATGTGAAAGCATATATAAAGGGGTGTGATATTCACACACCCCATTTTACTTTTCACACACCCTTCTAATTTTTGACCATCGGATCAGATGAATTGAAGAAAATCAACAAATAGAAATTAACAAGGGGTGTGTAAGAAGTAAAATGGGGTGTGTGGATAGCACACCCCTATATAAATGATCATGATTGCATCCTCTACCCTTAGACAATCGTTACATGGTCGTTTAGATTTTTAAAACCCTCTAAATCTCATGAATAATGTTTTTTTTAGTGAAAAATTAATAATATTGTAGAAGTGAAAAATTAATAAGATTTAAAAAAAAAATTGCACATACCACACATTGCCACATAAATATTACTTCAAAACATTAAAACATTTGTCGTTTAAGTATTACATCTACACCCGAAAATAATACTTTTATTAAGTATATAACATAAAATTTTGTGATATCCACATCCACTAGTGTAAATATTTTAAATTGAAGATCGAATTCATTCATTATATTCATATAGGGTCAAGGAGTGTATCTGTAAAAAAATCATCAAAATCGGAGTTAAAATAACCGTTAAATCGTTATTTTTTGTTTATAACCGTCAAAAAACTTTGTCCCGTTACTTGATCTCTGAATGTTTTTTTTTGTGATTTTTTGCTGATGTGATCTCGAAATATATACGAACAAGTTTGACGGTTGTGATCGTTGAAATTAGTTTTGGATAATTCGTATCCCATCAAAATAATAAATTGACTAACACTTAAGAGTTTATTTATACTTTCATTAAGTATAACATAAGATTTTGTGGTATCCACTTATGTAAATATTTTAAATTGAAGATCGAACTCATTCATTGTATTCATATAGGATCAAGGATTGTATCTGTAAAAAATCATCAAAATCGGAGTTAAAATAACCGTTAAATCGTGATTTTTTGTTGCCAACCGTCGAAAAGCTTTGTCCCGTTACTTAATCTCTGAATGTTTGTTTTTTGTGATTTTTTTCTGATGTGATCTCGAAACATATACGAACAAGTTTGACGGTTGTGATCGTTGAAATTAGTTTCGGATAATTCGTATCCCATCAAAACGATAGATTGACTAACACTTAAGAGTTTATTTATACTTTCATTAAGTATAACATAAGATTTTGTGGTATCCACTTGTGTAAATATTTTAAATTGAAGATCGAATTCATTCATTGTATTCATATAGGGTCAAGGAGTGTATCTGTAAAAAATCATCAAAATCGGAGTTAAAATAACCGTTAAATCGTGATTTGTTTTTTATAACCGTCGAAAAACTTTGTCCCGTTATTTGATCTCTGAATGTTTGTTTTTTGTGATTTTTTTGCTGATGTGATCTCGAAACATTTACAAACAAGTTTGACGGTTGTGATCGTTGAAATTAGTTTCGGAGAATTCGTATCCCATGAAAACGATAGATTGACTAACACTTAAGAGTTTATTTATACTTTCATTAAGTATAACATAAGATTTTGTGGTATCCACTTTTGTAAATATTTTAAATTGAAGATCGAATTCATTCATTGTATTCATATAGGTTCAAGGAGTGTATCTGTAAAAAATCATCAAAATCGGAGTTAAAATAACCGTTAAATAGTGATTTTTTGTTTATAACCGTCGAAAAACTTTATCCCGTTACTTGATCTCTGAATGTTTGTTTTTTGTGATTTTTTGCTGATGTGATCTTGAAACATATACAAACAAGTTTGACGGTTGTGATCGTTGAAATTAGTTTCGGAGAATTCGTATCTCATCAAAATGATAGATTAACTAACACTTAAGAGTTTATTTATACTTTCATTAAGTATAACATAAGATTTTGTGGTATCCACTTGTGTAAATATTTTAAATTAAAGATCGAATTCATTCATTGTATTCATATAGCTGTATAAAATCATCAAAATCAGAGTTAAAATTACCGTTAAATCGTGATTTTTTGTTTATAACCGTCGAAAAGTTTTGTCCTGTTACTTGATCTCTGAATGTTTGTCTTTTGTGATTTTTTGCTGATGTGATCTCGAAACATATACAAACAAGTTTGACGGTTGTGATCGTTGAAATTAGTTTCAGAGAATTCGTATCCATCAAAACGATAGATTGACTAACACTTAAGAGTTTATTTATACTTTCATTAAGTATAACATAAGATTTTGTGGTATCCACTTATGTAAATATTTTAAATTGAAGATCGAACTCATTCATTGTATTCATATAGGATCAAGGATTGTATCTGTAAAAAATCATCAAAATCGGAGTTAAAATAACCGTTAAATCGTGATTTTTTGTTTACAACCGTCGAAATGCTTTGTCCCGTTACTTGATCTCTGAATGTTTGTTTTTTGTGATTTTGTGCTGATGTGATCTCGAAACATATACGAACAAGTTTGACGGTTTTGATCGTTGAAATTAGTTTCGGATAATTCGTATCCCATCAAAACGATAGATTGACTAACACTTAAGAGTTTATTTATAATTTCATTAAGTATAACATAAGATTTTGTGGTATCCACTTGTGTAAATATTTTAAATTGAAGATCGAATTCATTCATTGTATTCATATAGGGTCAATGAGTGTATCTGTAAAAAATCATCAAAATCAGAGTTAAAATAACCGTTAAATCGTGATTTTTTTTATAACCGTCAAAAAGCTTTGTCCCGTTATTTGATCCCTGAATGTTTGTTTTTTGTGATTTTTTGCTGATGTGATCTCGAAACATTTACAAACAAGTTTGACGGTTGTGATCGTTGAAATTAGTTTCGGAGAATTCGTATCCCATGAAAACGATAGATTGACTAACACTTAAGAGTTTATTTATACTTTCATTAAGTATAACATAAGATTTTGTGGTATCCATTTTTGTAAATATTTTAAATTGAAGATCGAATTCATTCATTGTATTCATATAGGTTCAAGGAGTGTATCTGTAAAAAATCATCAAAATCGGAGTTAAAATAACCGTTAAATAGTGATTTTTTGTTTATAACCGTCGAAAAACTTTATCCCGTTACTTGATCTCTGAATGTTTGTTTTTTGTGATTTTTCACTGATGTGATCTTGAAACATATACAAACAAGTTTGACGGTTGTGATCGTTGAAATTAGTTTCGGAGAATTCGTATCTCATCAAAATGATAGATTAACTAACACTTAAGAGTTTATTTATACTTTCATTAAGTATAACATAAGATTTTGTGGTATCCACTTGTGTAAATATTTTAAATTAAAGATCGAATTCATTCATTGTATTCATATAGCTGTATAAAATCATCAAAATCAGAGTTAAAATTACCGTTAAATCGTGATTTTTTGTTTATAACCGTCGAAAAGTTTTGTCCTGTTACTTGATCTCTGAATGTTTGTCTTTTGTGATTTTTTGCTGATGTGATCTCGAAACATATACAAACAAGTTTGACGGTTGTGATCGTTGAAATTAGTTTCAGAGAATTCGTATCCATCAAAACGATAGATTGACTAACACTTAAGAGTTTATTTATACTTTCATTAAGTATAACATAAGATTTTGTGGTATCCACTTATGTAAATATTTTAAATTGAAGATCGAACTCATTCATTGTATTCATATAGGATCAAGGATTGTATCTGTAAAAAATCATCAAAATCGGAGTTAAAATAACCGTTAAATCGTGATTTTTTGTTTACAACCGTCGAAAAGCTTTGTCCCGTTACTTGATCTCTGAATGTTTGTTTTTTGTGATTTTTTTCTGATGTGATCTCGAAACATATACGAACAAGTTTGACGGTTGTGATCGTTGAAATTAGTTTCGGATAATTCGTATCCCATCAAAACGATAGATTGACTAACACTTAAGAGTTTATTTATACTTTCATTAAGTATAACATAAGATTTTGTAGTATCCACTTGTGTAAATATTTTAAATTAAAGATCGAATTCATTCATTGTATTCATATAGGGTCAAGGAGTGTAGCTGTATAAAATCATCAAAATCAGAGTTAAAATTACCGTTAAATCGTGATTTTTTGTTTATAACCGTCGAAAAGTTTTGTCCTGTTACTTGATCTCTGAATGTTTGTCTTTTGTGATTTTTTGCTGATGTGATCTCGAAACATATACAAACAAGTTTGACGGTTGTGATCGTTGAAATTAGTTTCAGAGAATTCGTATCCCATCAAAACGATAGATTGACTAACACTTAAGAGTTTATTTATACTTTCATTAAGTATAACATAAGATTTTGTGGTATCCACTTATGTAAATATTTTAAATTGAAGATCGAACTCATTCATTGTATTCATATAGGATCAAGGATTGTATCTGTAAAAAATCATCAAAATCGGAGTTAAAATAACCGTTAAATCGTGATTTTTTGTTTACAACCGTCGAAAAGCTTTGTCCCGTTACTTGATCTCTGAATGTTTGTTTTTTGTGATTTTTTGCTGATGTGATCTCGAAACATATACGAACAAGTTTGACGGTTTTGATCGTTGAAATTAGTTTCGGATAATTCGTATCCCATCAAAACGATAGATTGACTAACACTTAAGAGTTTATTTATACTTTCATTAAGTATAACATAAGATTTTGTGGTATCCACTTGTGTAAATATTTTAAATTGAAGATCGAATTCATTCATTGTATTCATATAGGGTCAAGGAGTGTATCTGTAAAAAATCATCAAAATCAGAGTTAAAATAACCGTGAAATCGTGATTTTTTTTATAACCGTCAAAAAGCTTTGTCCCGTTATTTGATCCCTGAATGTTTGTTTTTTGTGATTTTTTGCTGATGTGATCTCGAAACATTTACAAACAAGTTTGACGGTTGTGATCGTTGAAATTAGTTTCGGAGAATTCGTATCCCATGAAAACGATAGATTGACTAACACTTAAGAGTTTATTTATACTTTCATTAAGTATAACATAAGATTTTGTGGTATCCATTTTTGTAAATATTTTAAATTGAAGATCGAATTCATTCATTGTATTCATATAGGTTCAAGGAGTGTATCTGTAAAAAATCATCAAAATCGGAGTTAAAATAACCGTTAAATAGTGATTTTTTGTTTATAACCGTCGAAAAACTTTATCCCGTTACTTGATCTCTGAATGTTTGTTTTTTGTGATTTTTTGCTGATGTGATCTTGAAACATATACAAACAAGTTTGACGGTTGTGATCGTTGAAATTAGTTTCGGAGAATTCGTATCTCATCAAAATGATAGATTAACTAACACTTAAGAGTTTATTTATACTTTCATTAAGTATAACATAAGATTTTGTGGTATCCACTTGTGTAAATATTTTAAATTAAAGATCGAATTCATTCATTGTATTCATATAGCTGTATAAAATCATCAAAATCAGAGTTAAAATTACCGTTAAATCGTGATTTTTTGTTTATAACCGTCGAAAAGTTTTGTCCTGTTACTTGATCTCTGAATGTTTGTCTTTTGTGATTTTTTGCTGATGTGATCTCGAAACATTTACAAACAAGTTTGACGGTTGTGATCGTTGAAATTAGTTTCAGAGAATTCGTATCCATCAAAACGATAGATTGACTAACACTTAAGAGTTTATTTATACTTTCATTAAGTATAACATAAGATTTTGTGGTATCCACTTATGTAAATATTTTAAATTGAAGATCGAACTCATTCATTGTATTCATATAGGATCAAGGATTGTATCTGTAAAAAATCATCAAAATCGGAGTTAAAATAACCGTTAAATCGTGATTTTTTGTTTACAACCGTCGAAATGCTTTGTCCCGTTACTTGATCTCTGAATGTTTGTTTTTTGTGATTTTGTGCTGATGTGATCTCGAAACATATACGAACAAGTTTGACGGTTGTGATCGTTGAAATTAGTTTCGGATAATTCGTATCCCATCAAAACGATAGATTGACTAACACTTAAGAGTTTATTTATAATTTCATTAAGTATAACATAAGATTTTGTGGTATCCACTTGTGTAAATATTTTAAATTGAAGATCGAATTCATTCATTGTATTCATATAGGGTCAATGAGTGTATCTGTAAAAAATCATCAAAATCAGAGTTAAAATAACCGTTAAATCGTGATTTTTTTTATAACCGTCAAAAAGCTTTGTCCCGTTATTTGATCCCTGAATGTTTGTTTTTTGTGATTTTTTGCTGATGTGATCTCGAAACATTTACAAACAAGTTTGACGGTTGTGATCGTTGAAATTAGTTTCGGAGAATTCGTATCCCATGAAAACGATAGATTGACTAACACTTAAGAGTTTATTTATACTTTCATTAAGTATAACATAAGATTTTGTGGTATCCATTTTTGTAAATATTTTAAATTGAAGATCGAATTCATTCATTGTATTCATATAGGTTCAAGGAGTGTATCTGTAAAAAATCATCAAAATCGGAGTTAAAATAACCGTTAAATAGTGATTTTTTGTTTATAACCGTCGAAAAACTTTATCCCGTTACTTGATCTCTGAATGTTTGTTTTTTGTGATTTTTCACTGATGTGATCTTGAAACATATACAAACAAGTTTGACGGTTGTGATCGTTGAAATTAGTTTCGGAGAATTCGTATCTCATCAAAATGATAGATTAACTAACACTTAAGAGTTTATTTATACTTTCATTAAGTATAACATAAGATTTTGTGGTATCCACTTGTGTAAATATTTTAAATTAAAGATCGAATTCATTCATTGTATTCATATAGCTGTATAAAATCATCAAAATCAGAGTTAAAATTACCGTTAAATCGTGATTTTTTGTTTATAACCGTCGAAAAGTTTTGTCCTGTTACTTGATCTCTGAATGTTTGTCTTTTGTGATTTTTTGCTGATGTGATCTCGAAACATATACAAACAAGTTTGACGGTTGTGATCGTTGAAATTAGTTTCAGAGAATTCGTATCCATCAAAACGATAGATTGACTAACACTTAAGAGTTTATTTATACTTTCATTAAGTATAACATAAGATTTTGTGGTATCCACTTATGTAAATATTTTAAATTGAAGATCGAACTCATTCATTGTATTCATATAGGATCAAGGATTGTATCTGTAAAAAATCATCAAAATCGGAGTTAAAATAACCGTTAAATCGTGATTTTTTGTTTACAACCGTCGAAAAGCTTTGTCCCGTTACTTGATCTCTGAATGTTTGTTTTTTGTGATTTTTTTCTGATGTGATCTCGAAACATATACGAACAAGTTTGACGGTTGTGATCGTTGAAATTAGTTTCGGATAATTCGTATCCCATCAAAACGATAGATTGACTAACACTTAAGAGTTTATTTATACTTTCATTAAGTATAACATAAGATTTTGTAGTATCCACTTGTGTAAATATTTTAAATTAAAGATCGAATTCATTCATTGTATTCATATAGGGTCAAGGAGTGTAGCTGTATAAAATCATCAAAATCAGAGTTAAAATTACCGTTAAATCGTGATTTTTTGTTTATAACCGTCGAAAAGTTTTGTCCTGTTACTTGATCTCTGAATGTTTGTCTTTTGTGATTTTTTGCTGATGTGATCTCGAAACATATACAAACAAGTTTGACGGTTGTGATCGTTGAAATTAGTTTCAGAGAATTCGTATCCCATCAAAACGATAGATTGACTAACACTTAAGAGTTTATTTATACTTTCATTAAGTATAACATAAGATTTTGTGGTATCCACTTATGTAAATATTTTAAATTGAAGATCGAACTCATTCATTGTATTCATATAGGATCAAGGATTGTATCTGTAAAAAATCATCAAAATCGGAGTTAAAATAACCGTTAAATCGTGATTTTTTGTTTACAACCGTCGAAAAGCTTTGTCCCGTTACTTGATCTCTGAATGTTTGTTTTTTGTGATTTTTTGCTGATGTGATCTCGAAACATATACGAACAAGTTTGACGGTTTTGATCGTTGAAATTAGTTTCGGATAATTCGTATCCCATCAAAACGATAGATTGACTAACACTTAAGAGTTTATTTATACTTTCATTAAGTATAACATAAGATTTTGTGGTATCCACTTGTGTAAATATTTTAAATTGAAGATCGAATTCATTCATTGTATTCATATAGGGTCAAGGAGTGTATCTGTAAAAAATCATCAAAATCAGAGTTAAAATAACCGTGAAATCGTGATTTTTTTTATAACCGTCAAAAAGCTTTGTCCCGTTATTTGATCCCTGAATGTTTGTTTTTTGTGATTTTTTGCTGATGTGATCTCGAAACATTTACAAACAAGTTTGACGGTTGTGATCGTTGAAATTAGTTTCGGAGAATTCGTATCCCATGAAAACGATAGATTGACTAACACTTAAGAGTTTATTTATACTTTCATTAAGTATAACATAAGATTTTGTGGTATCCACTTATGTAAATATTTTAAATTGAAGATCGAACTCATTCATTGTATTCATATAGGATCAAGGATTGTATCTGTAAAAAATCATCAAAATCGGAGTTAAAATAACCGTTAAATCGTGATTTTTTGTTTACAACCGTCGAAAAGCTTTGTCCCGTTACTTGATCTCTGAATGTTTGTTTTTTGTGATTTTTTTCTGATGTGATCTCGAAACATATACGAACAAGTTTGACGGTTGTGATCGTTGAAATTAGTTTCGGATAATTCGTATCCCATCAAAACGATAGATTGACTAACACTTAAGAGTTTATTTATACTTTCATTAAGTATAACATAAGATTTTGTAGTATCCACTTGTGTAAATATTTTAAATTAAAGATCGAATTCATTCATTGTATTCATATAGGGTCAAGGAGTGTAGCTGTATAAAATCATCAAAATCAGAGTTAAAATTACCGTTAAATCGTGATTTTTTGTTTATAACCGTCGAAAAGTTTTGTCCTGTTACTTGATCTCTGAATGTTTGTCTTTTGTGATTTTTTGCTGATGTGATCTCGAAACATATACAAACAAGTTTGACGGTTGTGATCGTTGAAATTAGTTTCAGAGAATTCGTATCCCATCAAAACGATAGATTGACTAACACTTAAGAGTTTATTTATACTTTCATTAAGTATAACATAAGATTTTGTGGTATCCACTTATGTAAATATTTTAAATTGAAGATCGAACTCATTCATTGTATTCATATAGGATCAAGGATTGTATCTGTAAAAAATCATCAAAATCGGAGTTAAAATAACCGTTAAATCGTGATTTTTTGTTTACAACCGTCGAAAAGCTTTGTCCCGTTACTTGATCTCTGAATGTTTGTTTTTTGTGATTTTTTGCTGATGTGATCTCGAAACATATACGAACAAGTTTGACGGTTTTGATCGTTGAAATTAGTTTCGGATAATTCGTATCCCATCAAAACGATAGATTGACTAACACTTAAGAGTTTATTTATACTTTCATTAAGTATAACATAAGATTTTGTGGTATCCACTTGTGTAAATATTTTAAATTGAAGATCGAATTCATTCATTGTATTCATATAGGGTCAAGGAGTGTATCTGTAAAAAATCATCAAAATCAGAGTTAAAATAACCGTGAAATCGTGATTTTTTTTATAACCGTCAAAAAGCTTTGTCCCGTTATTTGATCCCTGAATGTTTGTTTTTTGTGATTTTTTGCTGATGTGATCTCGAAACATTTACAAACAAGTTTGACGGTTGTGATCGTTGAAATTAGTTTCGGAGAATTCGTATCCCATGAAAACGATAGATTGACTAACACTTAAGAGTTTATTTATACTTTCATTAAGTATAACATAAGATTTTGTGGTATCCATTTTTGTAAATATTTTAAATTGAAGATCGAATTCATTCATTGTATTCATATAGGTTCAAGGAGTGTATCTGTAAAAAATCATCAAAATCGGAGTTAAAATAACCGTTAAATAGTGATTTTTTGTTTATAACCGTCGAAAAACTTTATCCCGTTACTTGATCTCTGAATGTTTGTTTTTTGTGATTTTTTGCTGATGTGATCTTGAAACATATACAAACAAGTTTGACGGTTGTGATCGTTGAAATTAGTTTCGGAGAATTCGTATCTCATCAAAATGATAGATTAACTAACACTTAAGAGTTTATTTATACTTTCATTAAGTATAACATAAGATTTTGTGGTATCCACTTGTGTAAATATTTTAAATTAAAGATCGAATTCATTCATTGTATTCATATAGCTGTATAAAATCATCAAAATCAGAGTTAAAATTACCGTTAAATCGTGATTTTTTGTTTATAACCGTCGAAAAGTTTTGTCCTGTTACTTGATCTCTGAATGTTTGTCTTTTGTGATTTTTTGCTGATGTGATCTCGAAACATTTACAAACAAGTTTGACGGTTGTGATCGTTGAAATTAGTTTCAGAGAATTCGTATCCATCAAAACGATAGATTGACTAACACTTAAGAGTTTATTTATACTTTCATTAAGTATAACATAAGATTTTGTGGTATCCACTTATGTAAATATTTTAAATTGAAGATCGAACTCATTCATTGTATTCATATAGGATCAAGGATTGTATCTGTAAAAAATCATCAAAATCGGAGTTAAAATAACCGTTAAATCGTGATTTTTTGTTTACAACCGTCGAAATGCTTTGTCCCGTTACTTGATCTCTGAATGTTTGTTTTTTGTGATTTTGTGCTGATGTGATCTCGAAACATATACGAACAAGTTTGACGGTTGTGATCGTTGAAATTAGTTTCGGATAATTCGTATCCCATCAAAACGATAGATTGACTAACACTTAAGAGTTTATTTATAATTTCATTAAGTATAACATAAGATTTTGTGGTATCCACTTGTGTAAATATTTTAAATTGAAGATCGAATTCATTCATTGTATTCATATAGGGTCAATGAGTGTATCTGTAAAAAATCATCAAAATCAGAGTTAAAATAACCGTTAAATCGTGATTTTTTTTATAACCGTCAAAAAGCTTTGTCCCGTTATTTGATCCCTGAATGTTTGTTTTTTGTGATTTTTTGCTGATGTGATCTCGAAACATTTACAAACAAGTTTGACGGTTGTGATCGTTGAAATTAGTTTCGGAGAATTCGTATCCCATGAAAACGATAGATTGACTAACACTTAAGAGTTTATTTATACTTTCATTAAGTATAACATAAGATTTTGTGGTATCCATTTTTGTAAATATTTTAAATTGAAGATCGAATTCATTCATTGTATTCATATAGGTTCAAGGAGTGTATCTGTAAAAAATCATCAAAATCGGAGTTAAAATAACCGTTAAATAGTGATTTTTTGTTTATAACCGTCGAAAAACTTTATCCCGTTACTTGATCTCTGAATGTTTGTTTTTTGTGATTTTTCACTGATGTGATCTTGAAACATATACAAACAAGTTTGACGGTTGTGATCGTTGAAATTAGTTTCGGAGAATTCGTATCTCATCAAAATGATAGATTAACTAACACTTAAGAGTTTATTTATACTTTCATTAAGTATAACATAAGATTTTGTGGTATCCACTTGTGTAAATATTTTAAATTAAAGATCGAATTCATTCATTGTATTCATATAGCTGTATAAAATCATCAAAATCAGAGTTAAAATTACCGTTAAATCGTGATTTTTTGTTTATAACCGTCGAAAAGTTTTGTCCTGTTACTTGATCTCTGAATGTTTGTCTTTTGTGATTTTTTGCTGATGTGATCTCGAAACATATACAAACAAGTTTGACGGTTGTGATCGTTGAAATTAGTTTCAGAGAATTCGTATCCATCAAAACGATAGATTGACTAACACTTAAGAGTTTATTTATACTTTCATTAAGTATAACATAAGATTTTGTGGTATCCACTTATGTAAATATTTTAAATTGAAGATCGAACTCATTCATTGTATTCATATAGGATCAAGGATTGTATCTGTAAAAAATCATCAAAATCGGAGTTAAAATAACCGTTAAATCGTGATTTTTTGTTTACAACCGTCGAAAAGCTTTGTCCCGTTACTTGATCTCTGAATGTTTGTTTTTTGTGATTTTTTTCTGATGTGATCTCGAAACATATACGAACAAGTTTGACGGTTGTGATCGTTGAAATTAGTTTCGGATAATTCGTATCCCATCAAAACGATAGATTGACTAACACTTAAGAGTTTATTTATACTTTCATTAAGTATAACATAAGATTTTGTAGTATCCACTTGTGTAAATATTTTAAATTAAAGATCGAATTCATTCATTGTATTCATATAGGGTCAAGGAGTGTAGCTGTATAAAATCATCAAAATCAGAGTTAAAATTACCGTTAAATCGTGATTTTTTGTTTATAACCGTCGAAAAGTTTTGTCCTGTTACTTGATCTCTGAATGTTTGTCTTTTGTGATTTTTTGCTGATGTGATCTCGAAACATATACAAACAAGTTTGACGGTTGTGATCGTTGAAATTAGTTTCAGAGAATTCGTATCCCATCAAAACGATAGATTGACTAACACTTAAGAGTTTATTTATACTTTCATTAAGTATAACATAAGATTTTGTGGTATCCACTTATGTAAATATTTTAAATTGAAGATCGAACTCATTCATTGTATTCATATAGGATCAAGGATTGTATCTGTAAAAAATCATCAAAATCGGAGTTAAAATAACCGTTAAATCGTGATTTTTTGTTTACAACCGTCGAAAAGCTTTGTCCCGTTACTTGATCTCTGAATGTTTGTTTTTTGTGATTTTTTGCTGATGTGATCTCGAAACATATACGAACAAGTTTGACGGTTTTGATCGTTGAAATTAGTTTCGGATAATTCGTATCCCATCAAAACGATAGATTGACTAACACTTAAGAGTTTATTTATACTTTCATTAAGTATAACATAAGATTTTGTGGTATCCACTTGTGTAAATATTTTAAATTGAAGATCGAATTCATTCATTGTATTCATATAGGGTCAAGGAGTGTATCTGTAAAAAATCATCAAAATCAGAGTTAAAATAACCGTGAAATCGTGATTTTTTTTATAACCGTCAAAAAGCTTTGTCCCGTTATTTGATCCCTGAATGTTTGTTTTTTGTGATTTTTTGCTGATGTGATCTCGAAACATTTACAAACAAGTTTGACGGTTGTGATCGTTGAAATTAGTTTCGGAGAATTCGTATCCCATGAAAACGATAGATTGACTAACACTTAAGAGTTTATTTATACTTTCATTAAGTATAACATAAGATTTTGTGGTATCCATTTTTGTAAATATTTTAAATTGAAGATCGAATTCATTCATTGTATTCATATAGGTTCAAGGAGTGTATCTGTAAAAAATCATCAAAATCGGAGTTAAAATAACCGTTAAATAGTGATTTTTTGTTTATAACCGTCGAAAAACTTTATCCCGTTACTTGATCTCTGAATGTTTGTTTTTTGTGATTTTTTACTGATGTGATCTTGAAACATATACAAACAAGTTTGACGGTTGTGATCGTTAAAATTAGTTTCGGAGAATTCGTATCTCATCAAAATGATAGATTAACTAACACTTAAGAGTTTATTTATACTTTCATTAAGTATAACATAAGATTTTGTGGTATCCACTTGTGTAAATATTTTAAATTAAAGATCGAATTCATTCATTGTATTCATATAGCTGTATAAAATCATCAAAATCAGAGTTAAAATTACCGTTAAATCGTGATTTTTTGTTTATAACCGTCGAAAAGTTTTGTCCTGTTACTTGATCTCTGAATGTTTGTCTTTTGTGATTTTTTGCTGATGTGATCTCGAAACATATACAAACAAGTTTGACGGTTGTGATCGTTGAAATTAGTTTCAGAGAATTCGTATCCCATCAAAACGATATATTGACTAACACTTAAGAGTTTATTTATACTTTCATTAAGTATAACTCTCTTCATTTTGCATATCTTTGAACATTTGTATTTTGTAGTATGCACTAATGTTTATTCATTAGACTCTTATTTTGGGCTATGTAAACTTGAAAGAAAAATGTTTTATTTATTTATTTATTAATGTTTTGAATTAGTATTTATGTGACAATATGGTATGTATATACTAATTTAGTATTATGTTTTACATTTTTTAGGGTCAAATTATGTTTTTCATTTTCATTATTTATTGATTTAAAAAATATTTTTCTTAACAGTTAACGGGTCGGGTCATATTACCTGATAATATTAACGGGTCGATTTCGGGTTGGGTCATATTACCCGTTTATTTTAACGGGTGTTACACGACACGACCCGTTAAGCTATCGAGTATGACACGAAAACGACACGAACACCTGAAACACGACACGAATGCCAGGTCTAACCGGAACAAAGAAAATTTAAACCTAAAAGAAGACTCTCGAAGTAGAGAGCTCAACGATGGCTGACGTGTGGAAAGAATAGGCAAAACCGTCTTTCCACTGCACCAAGCAGGCCTCAAAACGGGAAAATGAGGAAAAAGTGAGGGGCAAAAGTGTCCGTCCACTGGTCATCCACAGTGCCTAGGGGGACTGAGTTTTAGTATAAACCTAAAAGAAGACTCTCGAAGTAGAGAGCTCAACGATGGCTGACGCGTGGAAAGAATAGGCAAAACCGTCTTTCCACTGCACCAAGCAGGCTTCAAAACGGGAAAAGGAGGAAAAAGTGAGGGGCAAAAGTGTCCGTTCATTGGTCATCCACAGTGCCTAGGGGGACTGAGTTTTAGTATATAAGATATCTCAAGTTTTCCTGTAAGCATGTTTACTTATTTGATATTGGGAAGTCTCGAATTGGAATAATACCTAATTGTATGTTTAGGATATAATCAACAACCATGTTTATCTTCATATAAATATACTTGATCTTGCACCCGTAGTAGTACCTCCCGAAAGACCCATCCCCAACCCCAAATTTTCTCACTTTTATCTAGCTGTGGGTATGTTTGTCTTTTTTCTAATTGTTTGACACGTATTCCACCCATTAACTTAGAAATTAACATAGTTTAAAAATATAAAAAAATGATCACATTAGCCAAATGATACATCCAACCCCACTCCCCGGTCCAGCTTTCCTTCAACCACCACCACCTCCTCATCCGTCTCCTCCTCTCCTTGATCACCCGTCAAACTTGAGTTTGATAATTGTGGCTTGTGGGCTTCAATTTTGATAGTTTTTTTTAGACCTATAAATAGGTCGAGTTTATTGAGTTTGTATCAGATTCAACTCGATCCGTTATTTTAATGAATCATTCGAATTCGACCCGTTAAGCTAACGGGTCACCGTCTCACCCGTTAGTAGGCCTAAAGAAGCACCTAAACAGCACCGCCACCACCAACAGTAACGCCAAGAGCGAGAGCCACAAAACGCCGGCGTTTGTGAGCTCAAACGCGCTTAAATCTGTAATGCATTTCCTTCACAGGAGCTCGAAATCTCTATCTTCCTCCCCCACCGCCTCAGACGCCACCCTGAGCTTGCCCTTGCTTAGAAACTCGAACTGCGAATCGGTCTCGATTTCGTTGCGCCTCTCGCTCTCCTCCTCGTCTTCTGGCCACGAGCACGAGGACCTGCCACGGCTCTCGCTCGATTTGGACAAACCGAACCCGAATCACCCGAACCCAATCATTTATATCCACCAGACTAACTCGAAATGGTGAAGAAATGGCTCACCACCAGCAGCAACAACAGCTCCAGCATACTTTGTTCAACCAGCTCTATAAGGCTGCAGAGCTGGTAGGGATTGGGAACTTTTCACACGTGCAAGGGATATTGGCGCGGCTCAATCACCAGTTTTCCCCTGTTGGAAAGCCCCTTCATAGGGCTGCTTTCTATTTCAAGGAGGTTTTGCAACTCCTCCTCCCCGTGAATAATCCTGCCACCTCGCCACCACCGAGAACTCCACCCCATTTGATATCATCTTCAAATTATTAATTTGCTCCCTCCGCGGTTCGTCCAAGTCCGGGTCAGTTACCAGAGAGAGTGGTGGAGTTCAGTAAAAAAATTTAGGGAAAAAGATGAGGTCTGAAGCTAGAAGGGAAGGAGCACACCGGTCTCTCAGAGAGCAACGGCGTGCACGAGAGAGGGTGGAGATGGACTGAGGGTTTTCTAAAGTCCTCAATAAACGGGTGGTTAATGGGTTTCGCGACTTCACCCAAAATAACTCGTTATTTAATGGTTGATTAACGGGTTGACCCATTAACCACCCGACCCGTTTAGCATTCACTCGAAAGTTAATTTTAACGAGTCGGGCTGGGTCGGGTTGAAAATGCCAAAGTCTTAAGTTTTTTCAATCTGATTTTCACCTTTATCGTTCTGGGGGGAGGGCTACAGGGAATATTGTATCCATTCTCGAAATAAAAAAATTTGGAGCAACAAGGACACAATGTTTGAATATTCGATGACAAGTAATATGGTGTAGCCTATAGAAGAGGACTGGTGTGGTGGATTGTAACTGCGGTAGGAGTTCCTGGGATGGCGGATGGAGGAGGACGCTAGTGGTGGCGGTGGCTATTGATGTTGCATAATCTATTCAATTCAACCAAATTTTAGCCAGTTATTACTATATTTTAGTAATATTCCTCTTTATTTGTAAGCGTGAGGTCTTAAATTCAATCATCGCCAAAGGCGAGTTTGAACAACATTATTACTATCTCATTGTAAGACTAAGCACACCTCTTCTCCCTTAAGTGTAGATAATATCATTTTTTTTAATTTTTTTAAAAAAAAACCAAATTTTGGATGCCAAGTAACGAAAAACTGCTAAATGTTCAAGCCAGTTTTCTATTCATTCTAAGCGTACAAAGCACACGATCTCTTCGTTCCCAGATGACATGCCATGAACATGTTCATATGCGAATTATGAACGAATACTGCAATACTACCACCGTAAAACAAATAAAATACTTAAATATTACTGCAAATCTTCGGTTCCAACATTCCGTGATTTTCTAGATCATTTCTTGCAACCAAATGATAAATATTTATTGATTCCAAATCGAGTTTTTTTCTTTATCCTGCTGTTGATTAAATTTTGCTTCTAACCGAGCATCGCTTAGATTCATCGCCAATCGAAGGTAGTCAATCACTCTTACCCTCCTGGGATCCAATCTCTTGCAAGTAATGTTCTGCTTCCAAGGCTGCCATGCATCCTGCATCATTATAGGAACGAAAGAAATCAAGTCTCAGAGATTGCAAAAACTAAACGTCTTATAATGCACTTAAAAACACAGTGTGAATATATGAAGAAGACTACAGTTAACGTTCGCTGCATTCTCATTTACACGCATGAAGAAATATAAAGTTGACCAAATTATCTAGACAAGCTCGATAGCGGTGCCAGGCAAAGTCATCAACTAACTAGTTTTATGTGAAAGGTCAGCCAAATCTCAGAAAACACAACAGGCAGGCAACCATCCATCCAACTCAACTTCATGCATCCTTCTGGTTGTGTAAGCAAGCTTGCTGAATTAGAGAAAGGGGTGTGCTATCCACACACCCCTGTTAATTTCTGTCCGTTAGATCTTCAACTCATCCGATCCGACGGCCAAAATCCAAAAAGGTGTGGGAGAAGTAAAAAGGGGTGTGTGGATATCACACCCCTTAAAGAAAAAGTTGTACGAATGCATCATTGTATGTCCAAGCTCAATTCACCGAGCCTCAAAACAACCTTGAGTAACTTAGAAAGTCTTTGGAAATTAAAATTTGGCAAACCTTTACCTAGTGCACTTAGGTGAAGCTCAAGCTATTTGTATGTTTCCAACAGCTTCTTAGCTATTCAGCCTCAGGAAGCTGGCTATGAATAGCACAGCTCAAGATACCCTACCCCTATAGTGGGAGTTTAAGTCATGAAAAAAACTTAAGTAGGACACCCCAACCACATCATATGTACGGCATCTCTCATGAAAGAATGAAATCTCCCCATAGTTTGGTCCTCTCAACCAAACACTAGTTCTACTCAGTATAAGAGTTACCCTAGTAAGATAGCCCTACCGAAGTTTCTTGTCATTGTGGTACATCAAGCATGAGAAAAGAAAATTGAATAAACAAATAACAGTTCAATGCAACACATATAAGATAACTGATCATACTACCAAATAAAATCGAAATCTTTCAGTAGTCGGTAGTCCTTTCAACCAGATAACAAAACAGATTTATGTACAAAAGTCAGCCGGCAAATGAGGAACAATGTTTAATCCAAATCTGCCACACAAAGTTACCAATACATGTGTACAAGCAGAAATCACCAAAATGCCTCCAGTCCATCATGGAAATGCATCCCGACAATTATCAAATAAATTGATAGAATAAGCAAACCACAAAATGCAAGGGAAAGGAAATGTGTAATTGCCAAAATGCCTTGCAAGAAGATTACTATCTATTCGAAATTTCGAACGATCAAGTGAAATGAATGTTTGAACGTGAATGACAGTTTGGCAACACATAACATAGCCTGTAAAACATGTCAATTCGAAGTTCAACCTCTCGGTAAGTGAGCATTTCCCTAGCGTGTAGTGATTGTGTCTCTGTTAGCAATTCATCCTTAACATGCAACTCAATTAGTAGGGATTCTTAATTGAAATACAAGCAACACAAAAGCTGCAAATCATAAACTAAACATCTCACAGAGAAATTTCAAAGTAGACATCTTTGTTTAGTTAGAACTTAGAAAAGGAAGAAGAGTTACCACTTCCGGCGGCAGTGATAGCCTGCCTGTACTTCTTGTCCTGAACATCTCCGGCGGCGAAAACCCCTTTTACGCTCGTCTGCGTAGTCCCTGGCTTCGTCGCAACATACCCATCAGCATGGAGATCCAATTGCCCGTCCAAAAACTTGGTCGCCGGTTCGTGCCCAATTGCGAAAAACAGCCCCGAAACCTTCAAATCCGATACCTCCCCAGTCACCACGTTTTTCACCTTCAGCCCCGCCAGAGGCCCTTTCCCTTCGCCGTAAGCCTCCACCACCTCCGAGTTCCACACCACCCCGATTTTCGGGTTGCTCAGCGCCCGATTCTGCATAATTTTCGAAGCCCTAAACGTGTCCCTCCGGTGAATTATGTGCACTTCTGATCCGTACTTGGTCAGAAAATTCGCCTCCTCCATCGCTGAGTCACCACCTCCAATCACCGCCAGCGGCTTGTTACGAAATATCGGGGCGGCGCCGTCGCACACCGCGCAGGCCGAAATCCCGCGGTTCCAGTACTCCTCGGAGCCAGGAAATGGAAGGCGCTTGGCGACGGCGCCGGTGGCGACGACGACGGAATCGGCCAGGACGGTCCTTTCATCGGCGAAGATCTTGAACGGAGTGGTCGAGAAGTCGACCTTGTTGACCGTTTCAGTGAACACCTCGGTGCCGAAACGGATGGACTGCTTTCGGCACCGGTCCATGAGATCGTACCCAAGGATTCCGTCGGGAAAACCCGGGAAGTTCTCGACGTCGGTGGTGGTGGTGAGCTGGCCGCCGGGGGCGATGTCGTTGGCCATCATGCCCTCAAACAGAATCGGCTTAAGCTCTGCCCGGGAGGCGTAGATGGCGGCGGTGTGCGCCGCCGGGCCGCTGCCGATTATGCAGACCTTGGTCCTTAGGGTATTGAGGTCGTCCATGGCAGAGGCTAGCTTCGGTGCTGTTGACGTGGAAGCGGAAGACGACGAAGGCGACGAGGAGAGAGAGGCGGCTGCGGCTACTCCAACTGCGCTGCAAGCTCTTCTCAGCAGGCTCAGCACCCTCTGTGGGTTTGGGCAAAATCTCATCTCTGAAAAACGACACGTCGTATTGCGCCCCAATCAATAGAACGGGTGAAACAAAAGAGAAACGTGTTTTATTTCCACAGTGCGATCCTTCTGCCGCAAAAAACAATTTGTGACGAAAAAAGTCCGTGGCTATTGATAATTGGATTTAGATGTTATTTGTGGTTTTATATAGAACAGTGCTTGGGAGTGGAGTATGGAGAGGGGGTTACTTGGTAAGCAAGAATTGAGCGTCTTGTGAACAAGGCAAGTAACCTTGTTCTTTGCTCTGCTCCTTCACCAAAACACAAGGGATATTTTTGGGCCCATTTGGTCACAAGTGAGTGCCCCATACTCCAACTTATTGTTCTTCTAACAATTTCATACGGTTTAAGTGGACCCCTGAAGACGCGAGTTTAATTTTAAGAAATTGGAATGATACACACACGGTGGGCGAGAAAAATTGAGTCACTTAAGGTGAGTTCAATTGCAAAGTGAAATGTATGAGTCTCGTGAGTTTAAAATATACAGAATTATCGCTCTCGGACTTTTAAAATCACACTATTGCATCAGTAGTGTTGTCCTAAACCACTGGGCTTCATTCTTCGTTCTAATTTCACTTGTCATAGAGAACTATAGGTTTATGTTTTTGGTTCATGGAGTCCAATTCACAGATAACCCAGGCCTCTTTACCATTTTTCTTTCTTTTTTATTTTATGTTCCATATGGACTAGACCATTAACCAAATAAAGTGGTCAATTGGTGGGTTCTTCAACATCAATTAGTGTTGTTAATATTAGACTTTTGCTTTAATCCTCGATTTAAACAATTAGACGGTGAGCAGTGGGCACCCTTTTTCAAATACGAATCCCACAACTTTTCTTTTCCTCGTCTTAATTTCAACAAAGAAATTTCCTTTTCTTTTTTTTTCTTTCTCTTTTCTTTTTATTTTCCGTCAGTAAAATACATATAATATAAAAACATGTTAGGTGTCAATTGAATTGGCATTCAACCTACTACGATCCTTCCCAAAAGCTTGCCACCTTCCACAGAATCTCACTACCAAATTAATTCTTAATAGAGGTAGTATTTCTTCGACATGAACACAATTAGAGTCCGCCAGAACACGATACAAAATCGAGATAGAAAACAAAAATAAAAATCTTCTAATTTTGATATTAATTTATAAAGTTTTTACACAAATTCATGTCACCTCCAAAAAAAACCAAAACTCCTGACCAAGATCAGATGTACAGAGAGACCGACGAAAAACAGAACCAAGTTTCCGGCGCAAGCAAATAATATACATAAAATATATATATATTTGTTGTAGCACAAAGCATAACATAAAAATAAAAATAAAAACTAGGGGTTTTGATCAACAGAAACAGAAGACCTTTTGATGAACTCCAAACAGTCAGCAATGGCTTCTGCATAGAAAGAATTGGACCGTCCATATGATCTCAGTCTGCAGCAATCAGCTGATCCCGACCGTCCCTTGTTTTGTTTCATCTCTTTAGTGACCAAACTCCTGCTGCTGCTGCTGCTGCTGCTGTTCCTCTTGATACTACTAGGGCCATAATTAGTACCGGGACTACTAGTTCCAGGACTGTTTCTTCCCATACTTTTCTTTAGAAACTGCAAAGCTTGCCTATATGAACTCCTTAAGAATCTGAACAAACACACGAACCGGGCACGTAGGAGCCTGGAGACGGAAAATCTTCTAGGGTTTAGCCGGAATCCTCTGTTTGGTCTGCTATTTCCGACTCTGTTGTAGCTCATGCGTCCCATGTTTGTCATTTGGTTTTGGGTTGGGGAGGGGGTTTGTGAAGTTTTTGCAGAAGCAATGTGAAATATGTTTTGTGGTGTGGGGGTATATATAAATAAGGTTGAAGGACGACTTTTTGGATGGTGAGGGTGATGATTAAGGGGGAGGGGTTTGGTTTTGGACGCAAGGGGCTTGGAAATGTCTATGAAGTGTCTTGGACTTTTGGACGGCACTGTCAAGTGGGTGGACTGTGGAATCACATCATTATTAAATACATAAAACCGCTTGGCTTCATTGGCGACAAGGAGATGATAAACGAGCTGTAACTATTTAGGAGATTTTAGGCATTTGGTTTGGTATGTCGGATTGAATTAGAATGAATAGCTCGTTATATTCAAAATATTGTGAAGTTTAAGGTGAATAGCTTTTTCTTTTGAGATGAATAGCTCGTGGATTATATACATTTGTTTAAGAGAAAGCTTAGTTTTGAATAATTGATATGAATGGAGGCCATAAGGGGGACAAAAAGAAAGAGGAAGCCCAAGTGTCCCTTTTCAAATTAGGTGAGTAAAGTAGCCAAATTATTAGACAAAGTTGATTCGATTCAGTGATCCGTGGGGACAAAGCCCTCGCAAACTGGTAATCTAATATAATGCTACGTTTTATGGTGGTCTAAATTCTAACAATGTTTGACTTACGAATTGGCTTTTTTGGTAGTGTGGTTAACTTTTTAATTAGGGTTTTGATAAATAATTGAGTAATAATATCTTTCAAGGATACATTAGGGTTTTGATAGACTTATGAATTGGCTTTTTTGGTAGAGTGGTTAACTTTTTATTATTAGGGTTTTGATAAATAAGAGTAATATATCTTTCAAGGATACATTAGGGTCATGATAGATGTATGAATTGGTTTTTTTTTTGTTGGTAGAGTGATTAACTTTTTTACTAGGGTTTTGATTAATAAATAAGAGTAACAATATCTTCCAAGGATACATTAGGGTTTTGAAAGACTTGTGAACTTGCTTTTTTGGTAGAGTGATTAACTTTTTAATTAGGGTTTTGATAAATAAGAGTAATAATATCTTTCAAGGATACATTAGGGTTTCAATATAGACTTATGAATTGGCTTTTTTGGTAGAGTGGTTCACTTTTTAACTGCGTTTTGATAAATAATAGTAATAGCATCTTTCAATTTTCAACACACATTAAAAAAAATAATTAGTCGCTAGCTAGGCTGTTTTAGTGAAATATTAATTGTTAATCTCAGGTCTAGCATATTAAAATTGTTATATATTTTATTGAATATTGTATAAATATTGAGAGAACTTTATTAAATCCATCCAAACAAATCTATCATAAACAAAACCAAGGAAAATTACAAACCGATAAATCAGTAGATGAGTGAAAGGTGAAAAGATGTGACAAAATAAATGACATTTTCCTTGTTGGTTATCAACTTTCTCAAAGTTTTTTACAGGTGCTAATATGTCATGCAGCTAGCGCTTAAAGTGGTTAAATATAGTTAAGGCCGTTGTCGTTATGGTAGGAAGAAGAGTGCCGGGGATGGCCAGCTCCGGCCACCGATGCACAACTCACGCTAGCATAAATGATTCGTGAGGAGATATTTTGCTTAATTTGCAAACGTATGCAATATGGAGTCGTTAAAGTATCTCACCAATCTTGTGTGTTCGATGCAAGGTTACCTAGGGTCTAAGTGGCTATGCGGAGGCCTATGCAGATTAGGAGAATTTAAATGAGTTTATTATATATTGTATAAATAAGTGTATGTTTATATTTGAAAAAATATTTATAATTGTATTGGAATAATAAAATTTAAAAAATGACATATAGATTATAAAGTATCAGAACATATTGAAAACATAGATAACACCAGTCTTCATTCAAGTATTCAATGTGTCATTTTATTAAAAAAATAAATTATCGATTTTCTGTCTAAAGGAGAATCTCGACCTTTGTAGGTGCCTAGGCATACACCTAAGTAGATCTAGACGCCATTTCTTTATTTTTAAATGCCTAGATATTAAGTGGATGGTGACTAGCTACTTAGAATCTAAGTGGAATCTAGGCAGTGTTTGACAAAGATTTTTAGAACAACGATTCTGTGTATCCATCATATGATGACACCCAAAAACTTTCCCCACAATTATCAAGTAGAAGTAACCAGGAGTCTACCACGCTAATATTTGGAAGCCAGCCACGTACGTGTGTATTTTCCTTTTGTCAAAGTGTATGCCGTTGAAGTTGTTAAGATTTCTTAGCTGTTAGGGTTAGGTCTCCGCTAGCCGTTAGGGTTAGGTCTCCTAGTTTATAGGGTTGTTTCAATTATTGTTAATAAGTCTTATTCTTTAGGAATAAGTTATTTGATTCGAATTTAGTCGTGTACAAGGTTGTTAAGGTTGTAAAACGTGGGATGCTTTCTTCAGCATTCATATTTCTCCTTGTAAGGCTATTTAAAGCCATGATTGCTCTTTGAATGAATAACAGATATTCTCTCAATATGTGTATTTGAGCAAACTTTTCTTTACGTGTGTTCGTGAGCGTTCAACTTAATTTTTCAACATATGCATTATGAATGGTGAAGAAATTTTTCAATATTCCAAAACATGAACGCATATGCCCGCATTGAAAAAATTTCATATCTCACACGTTAACTGAGATATTCATTGTATCGATCACAATAAATCGGTGAGACTCAAATTTTTTCTGCACGGTTGACTATCCATCGCCGAATCGTAATGGGAGCTAGTTGGTATGTGAATTTGCGTGCATGTGCATGGGAAGTCAAGGAACGACTTTTAATACAGAAGAAAGTCATTAGAAATTAGGAATTTAATCAAATCACGATGAAATTGGAATGCAGATTGGCATTTGCCACCGTAAATTAATCCATTTGTTTATAACAAACGATATATACGCGTAACAATTCGAAAATTTAGAATTTGGTACAATTTTTTAGACACAGGGTTGTCGTGGCCCTCCCACAACGTTGGAACTTCTAACTTGTAAAAGGGTGGATGTTTGATCAACGTTCGCATCGAAAAATATGTTTGTTGGTAACCCATCTTTCAGAAGATTAGAAGAAGCAAAACCCTAAAATATTATCCAGATTGACGTGGCCGATGATGACGGATGCCAAGTGGCAATCCTTAAACCACCATGACGGTAAGGACGTCCTTCCTTCCATTTGGAGGACTATTCCATGAGAAGGAAAAATGAAAACTAATAATAAACAAGTACATGTGTTTTATTTGGTCACAATTTTTTAATTACGCGACAATTCTAACATTGAGAAGACTTGTTATGCATGATTATTCTTGAGTAATTTGATTTGGATATTTTCGGATTTTAATTAGGTTAGGTGGGAAGACTAATAGAAAATTTACTCCATTAAAGATGTCTCAAATCTTGTTGAAAACTACATGTCTAAATATCATTTAAGTAATGGTATCTCAAGCTTATGTATGTTAATGAAGATTAACACCTTTTTTTTTATAAATAGAATTGCTTTAAGGCTTATTTTTAGTTACGGCTTAGAAATTCAATTTTAATTTCACTTTGCTCTATATAACTCAAAACTCGCCACTTTACTCTCTGAAACTAAAGGTACGCTTCACTTTGCCCCTTGAAACTCGAAATTCATCTCTATAAAACTCAAAACCCGCTCTACATTGATTTAGATCTGTTAATTCTTATGTAGGTTTGATTTGGGTGCACTAGACTAATCAATTTAATTTTTGTTTTCACCTCTTCAATTTTATATAAACTTAATATTCTCTAATTGTTGAATGTTAATGCATAATGGAGATTTATAATCAAATTTATTGCAGACATGACATAGTCTTAGTGGGTATTGACATACCCCGACCCGAAATATCGAGGTGTGCTGGCCATCACGTGAGGGTGGCGTAGCCAAGTGCGCTGTGCGGAAGTACTAGAGTGAAAATATGAGGAAATAAAAACCAAGCATAATAATTTATAATAAGAGATAAGTGAGAGTGAGTGATGAAAACGGAAGCATAACAACACAACATCAGAGTACAAGTAACCTAGGTGCAGTCCAGAATAAACAAGAACTAAATAAACGATAGCCATAAAATCCTACATAAATGGCGCCCTGTTAGAACTGCCATAGTGCCTCGTTCGCCACCAACATCACAACAATCTAAAACCTGGAAGGGAGCAAAAACAGAAAACGTGAGTGGGCAAAAACAAAGCTTTTCCAAAACCGTTTCAATATCAAAGTAGTAACCCCTCTCCGTAAAACATGAATATTTCCCAGAAATATCAGACGTACTCATATACCAAAATCATGCAGAAAAACGATAAACCTCAAGTATGCCATGTCAGAATATGCCATGCCGAAATACCCAATCAAACAGAATAAGCATTAAGCAAGTGAGATAAATCAAATCATAATATGCCGGCAATATCAATACGTCAGCCGGAGTCACCAAACGTGACATGTACGGTTGAATCTATAGCTCCTCAACCAAATCCTGCACACGAGTCAGAACCACCTTTAGTGGTTTGTACGACAGGCTGGGTGTATAATATTACACTCAGTGCTACGATCACGTGAAGGCTGTGCGACGAATTGCAAGTCACCTATGAGTCGGAACCACCTATAGTGGTCTGTACGACAGACTGACACCTGCCTTGGATCCAAGGTGAGCGTATGGTGTGAGAGGTGAACGATCACATGAAGGCTAGGCCCTACTCTGGGTGAGCACGAACACCGGGGTGCAGGAATATGAGCTATATCTTAATCTCATCATCATCACACTATCACTAACAAGTATACTCACCTGACTTCTTGAACGCCAACGGCGCCACAACATAACTAGCACAATCACAATAACAATATCAACAACATTCGACATGGCATTTCAATCATAAAACCATTTCAATTCTAAAACCATTTAAAAAAATCGTAATTTCTGGGGAAAATACCAATCATATATAAATATACTAAAAACAAAAGGCCACTCACCGATAAGTAAAAGGGCCGTACCCACCAAGCCTGGTGTGGCTGCGCTCGTACTCTGGATAGGCCTCACCTATATGCGAAACAACTATAAAAATGTCAATTAAACGCACATAACCAACCTTAGGTAATAAATTCTCATACATTGCTCAATTGGGGTGCTTAAATATACCAACATGCTCTACTCGATCCCATGAACACCCCCATAATTTAGAAAAAAATTTCGATGGCCCACGTGCCGACAAAAGTACTGCTAGACACACCCCCACGCGAAACCAACCCTAACGGAACAGTTAACGGCAATTAGGAATATTCCATTAAAAGTAACAGATTCCGTTAAATCTAACCTAACGCCGTTAGAATATTCCGTCAAACTTGACGGAATATTCGTCGTCTCCTACCTCCAGTCATCAAAGTCCGGCGCCGGCAACCGTTGTTATCGCCAAAAACTGGAAAATCTTCAAAATCGGTTTTCTCACTCATTTTTCAACCAAAATTCATGAAATTAACACCAAAACAAAGCTTAGGATGAGTAGAACACATCCTTGCCACTTATAAGCCTCAACAATGCTGGAATCTTGTTGGAGAAAATTCATAAAATCCGGCCAACTCTGAAACTTAGCCTTCCGACGTCCAAATCACCTCAACGATACTCCCCGAGCTTCGTGAAGAAGTTCTAAGACCTCCTATGATCTTAAAACTTGGTAAAACATCCACGATCAAGAGCATATGAACAATGCCTCATCGGAGCTTCACGGTTCAAGGGTTTTTCGAAGGTTTCAAGCCAAACTAAACGTATATATGAGTTCTAGAACTTGCAGGGAACACTATAAATGCACTTAAAACCCCAATCAGTGGCTGGTTTGAGAGAGGTATGCAAGCCCGTACGAAAATGGTGAAGGAGGAAAAAACGTCGAGAAGGAGGAGAGAGACAGAACCAGAAAATGAAGGAAAAAAGGTGTGCATGTGTGCATGTATGGGTATGTGTGTATAAGTTTTCAGCCAACCACAACAAAACCAAGCCCAAGTTCTAATTGGGTTTAAAAATGTGGGATACAACCCTATTGGCCCAACGTAGCTCACACGCACACAACCACAAACACGTAAGGGTAAAACGTCAATTCATGCAGTCAATAAAATTATTCTGGAACGGACTGTCACAGGTATTGGATCTCACATATGTTTTAGGAGGTGACATATAAGTTTCAGGGAGAAGGGAGAATTCACAAGTCAAAGAGAGAACCCACAAGTCAAAGTGGAACGAATTTGGAGTTTTAAGGAATAAAGTAGTGAATTTTAAGTTATAGAGGGTAAAGTAAGATCAAAATAGAGTTTTAATGAGCGTAACTAAAAATAATTAAAGATTCAAGTATCTATCAACGGTTAGTTTCATTCAACCAATTTTTTTTTTAACCTGTGAATTATTTAAACTTAAAAAAAAGGGACAAAAAGTGCACGACACTAGCATTGAAGAGGAATGTGAAATTTAATAATATGGTCTAGTGATATTCCTCTTTACTTGTAAGTGAAAAGTTTTAGGTTCAATTCTCTTCGATACCAAATTTGAATCAAATTATTATGGCTGACTTTTGTGTGATTTAGCTCAAAGCTCCCATTTTTAATGTGAATATATCGTTGTAGTAAAAAAAATGGAGAAAAAAAAATTGGCCAATAAGGGTCGCTTGTTCACTAGTCCCCGTTTGGGCCTTATAAGTTATACAGGGTTACATATTTTTCCTTGGGTTTCAAGAACCGTTTGAGTCCAATGAATCTGACCAGGCTTATGGCCTGTCCTGGGCCTATGTTTCAAAAGTTGATGTCCTATTAAATTTTTGAATCCTTCCATCATCGGTAAGTTAACTTTTATCTTTCTTTGTTTAACGTAGGGAAGAGGATTCTGAATCCACTTTGTAGAGATCCCTAGCCGTTCATCGTACATCATATGACCAGTTTTCGTCAGGTACTATTTGTATTTAATTTTAAATAAAAAAAAGTCAAATACTTTTTGACCGTATGACTAAGATGTGAGAATCCATATGATTCCCACAATTTGGATCAAGATGAAATCCAAATCCCTAACGTAGTACTCAGTTGCTCATGATAACAGAGTTGCAGAAGCCAGAAAAACAAGAATCCATAAACAAGAATATGAAAAGAGAGAGAGAGAGAGAAAGAGAGAGAAATATCTTTGTATATTGATTGTAAAGAATGATCAATCTTAATCTGTTACAATCTAAAGCAATCCTATTTATACTAAACAGATACTAGCTTATTGACTAAGCTAACATCTCAACAACCAACCTCACACGATTATTACATTTGGCAATACATGATAATGCCATCTGTCTACTATACTCAATACCCCCCTCAATCGCAACTGGGGAGCCCAGCTTGAGATTGAGACAATGATGCACAAAGGCAGGTCCATGAAGACCTTTTGTAAGAATATCAGCAATCTGATCTGTAGAAGAAATGTACTCCACCAGTAAATCGCCTTTTTGAACTCGGTCACGAACAAAATGAAAATCCGTATCGAGATGCTTAATTTTGGTATGAAAAACAGGATTCGAACACAAAGCAATAGCAGAAACATTATCACAATGTAACAGTGGGGGTGAAGGCAGAAACACTTTTAAATCATTCAGAATTAAGCGAATCCAAGCTGTTTCTGCAGCTGCATTGGCTAGAGCTTTATACTCTGCCTCTGTCGAACTCCTGGAAACACTACCTTGTTTGCGAGACTGCCAAGATACTGGATTTTGACCCAAGAACACCACATGGCCTGTTGTAGACCGTCGGGTATTAATATCGGATGCCCAGTCAGCATCATTAAAAGCAACGAGATCCACAGTATCCGTAGAAGAATACGTGACACCACACTCAACAGTCCCTTGTAAATACCGCAAGATACGTTTGACCAAATTAAAATGGACATCTGTAGGATTGGACATGAACTGGCAGGCATAATTGACAGCAAACGCAATATCAGGCCTGGTAAATGTAAGATACTGCAGTGCACCCACTAAACTTCGAAAAAGAGTAGGGTCAGTAAGAGGAGTGCCTTCATTTCGTAGCAATTGTGTATGAGGTTTACAAGGAGTAGGAGAAGGCTTACAAGTAATCATACCACCCTTGCGGATCAAATCTTTGGCATATTTAGATTGGGAAATAAACAGATCACCATTATCGTGATAAGTAATCTGTAAACCAAGAAAAAATGTGAGAGGCCCCATATCCTTCATATCAAATACCTCTCCAAGATTGGAAATAACTTGTTGAACCAATACTGAATCAGATCCAGTGATGATTATATCATCAACATATAGAAGAAGGATAACCACTCTATCACCCTGTGTCTTGACAAACAAACTGGTATCGGATTCTGAAACCACAAAACCAAGAGAAGGCAAGTATGTGGTGAATTTAGAATTCCATACCCGAGGTGCCTGTTTAAGGCCATAGAGAGATTTAATCAATTTACATACATAATCAGGATGAGATGAATCTTGAAAACCTTGAGGCTGCTTCATGAAAACCTCTTCCTGCAATTCGCCATGGAGAAATGCATTTTTAAACTGCCGTAAAGGCCATTTATTTGCAGCAGCTAAAGCTAGAACAATCCGAACAGTACTATGTCGAACCACAGGACTAAATGTTTCGGCATAGTCTAAACCATGTTCTTGACTGAAACCTTGAGCAACCAGCCTTGCTTTATATCTGGATATCTTCCCATTTTGATCTCGTTTGATCTTGTAGACCCATTTACTGCCAATGATATTCTTGTTAGCAGGCATTGGAACAAGTTCCCATGTTCCTTGTCGCTGAAGAGCAGTGAATTCCTCAGTCATAGCCTCTCGCCAGTGATCACAAGCAACAGCCTGTTTATATGACGATGGTTCTGTAGGGTCTTGAATATCAAAGACAGCAGTAAAACCAAGACAAGGTAAATGACTCAAAACAAAGGAACTATCATATTCTGCAAAAGATGTAGTAGCTGAAAATGCAGTGTAGTCTTTTCGAGAAATAGTGCCTGTCTTCAATTGTGTTTGCATTGGATGAGGATCTAATTGAGATGAAGAAACAACATTGTCATCATGAAACCGGACATTATCAAGAATCGCAGGATGTAAATTTACCTCAAGTGAAGGACTAGGGACATGCAACAAGGCATGTGGAGATGTTGAGGAAGAGAGTGGAGTAGTGGGATTGGAGAAAATCGGTAAAGAATATGAACCATCAAAATCTGCTCTTGAGGATGAAACACGAGTCTGTGCACTATGAGACATATGTACTGCAGAAGAGCTAGCTGAATTTGCAGGTTGATCAAACAAAACAGAAGGAACTATAATAGGACGTGTCAAAGAAGAAGATGACACACCATTACAGCTTTGGTCGATGACAGATTTGTGAAATGGAAACACTGCCTCATCATGGACAACATGCCGAGAGATAAACAATCTTTGTCTGGACCTATGATAGCAAACCACACCTTTGTAACCCAACATATAACCCAGAAAAACACACTGTTCAATCCTTGAGTCCAATTTAGTCTTGGCATAGGGTCGAAGATAAGGGTAGACCGCAGTCCCAAACACTTTAATCGAATTCAACAGAGGATGACTGCCAAAAAGTTTAAACTAAGGAGAAGTCATGGCCAAAGAAGAACATGACATTCTATTTATGAGAAAGATGGCATGAATACAAGCATGTGTCCAGAAATTATGAGGTAACTTAGCAGAATTCAAGAGGGTGATTGCAGTCTCAATGATGTGCCTATGTTTCCTCTCAGCCATCCCATTTTGCTGAGGGGGTATAAGGACAAGAAACTAAATGGATAATACCTCTAACTGCCAAAAACTGCTGAAAAGTATAACTCATGTACTCACCCCCTCCATCAGATTGAAAATATTGTACTGAGGCTTGAAAATGATTCTGAATAAAAGCATAAAACTTCTCAAAGACTGATGCAACATGAGATTTGTAAATCAAAGGAAAGAACCAAGTAAACTTTGTAAAGTCATCAACAAAGATCACATAGTATTTATAGCCTTCAATGGAGACAACCAGAGATGGTCCCCAAACATCACTACAAATCCTTTCAAAAGGTCTTACAGAAATATGAGAACTAGAAGAAAAACTTTGTCTAGACATCTTGCCACACAGATAATCACTACATACATGTTTATTCATATCTGACTTATACACAATCTGAGAATTGGAGAGCATACTATGTAACACTTCATTACTAGGATGCCCTAATCTATGATGCCATAAGGAAGCCTGCACCATTTTCCCGAGATAAGCCTTTGGAGAAGAAGTATCAAACTGTTGCAATCGATTGTGTTTGAAGAACACTCTCTTTGGTATGTAATACAGACCTCCACTACTCCTTCCTCTCATTAGAATTACCTTTGTTGCCTTGTTCTGCACCCAAAAGCCAAATTCATCCATGATTACAAAACATTTATTATCCTTACACAAGGTATAAATGGATAACAAACTAGCTGCAAGATTAGGAACATGTAACACAGTAAGAAGATTCAAAGTTTTATAAGGAGTATGAAGAGAATTGGAACCAGTATGTTTCACTGGAAGACATTCTCCACTTCCAACTGTAATCTGTTGATCTCCTTCAAATGGTGTGACAACATTGAGATCATTAATGTCTCCGGTCATGTGATGTGTAGCACCGGTATCCATAATCCAAGCTTGGTTTGCATTGAAATCAGATGAAGACTGTGCAGTCATAGCAGTTAATGTTGGAGGTGGACTTGTTCCTTGATAAGCATAGTTACTGCGATGAAAATAGTTAAGAGCAACATGGCCTCTCTTGCCACAAATCTGACACTCAGGAATGCTTTGAGGAACCATAGGCTGCTGTTCATTTCTGTAATAACAATTGGGAGCAGTGTGCCCTCTCTTATTGCAAATTTGACATTCTGGTATCACATGAGATTTCTGTCCAGTGTTACCATTCCAATTATTCCAGGAAGAACCCCCTTTACCATTTGAACCATTGCTACCAGATAAACCATTGTGCCGAGTATGAAAACCCTCATTGAATCGTGGTCTGGAATAATATCGAGAACCAGTGAACCCACCATTAGTACCATTATTTCTGTGAGATTGATATTGCGGAGCTGGAGATTGAGAGATACTCTCACTCGAAGAACCCATTGGAATAGATCTGTTGTTTTGCCCCACAAAACCATAACTGCCATTAGAATGAAAACTCCCGTGACCACCAGAATTCGAAGATTCTCCATGATAAAACTGTCTCCCATTACCACCAGAATTGGAAGACTCTCCTTGACAATACATTCCAGCCAGTGGATAATGAAAAGAACTAGGCAAATCATCAGCAGTCCTCTCAGCACTAAGCAACTGTGCTCGAAACTCTTTAAGAGTAAGTGGTGTTTCTCTAGCAACAATTACAGTGCGAATGATATTATACTCAGAAGGTAAACCAGCAAGAGCAGCCACTATCAGATCATTATCAGAAATCATTTCCCCTGCAGCAAGCAACTGATCTTTCAAATTCTTCAACCGAAGCAAATATTTCTCAATAGATTCAGACCCTTTCTTGATTGTATGTAATTCAGTCTTGAGATGATTAATTCGAGCCCTAGACACTGTGGCATATCTATTAGTAAGATTGGTCCAGGCTTCAAACGCAGTCTTACTACTAACAACATATTCAATAGCCTCATCACCAAGTGTAGCAATGAGTAAACTCAACAAAGCTTTATCAGTTTTAATCCACTCCTTACAGGCTTGTGTAAGTTCTTTAGTAACCCCACCATCCAAAGAAATCAGATACTTAGGAGGACAAACATTTGTACCATCAAAAAAATCGAACAGATCATAACCTTCTAGCACAGAACGGAATTGAAAAGACCATTTAGCAAAATTGTCTTCTTGCAAGCGAATAGTAAACATGCCCAACAAACCATCAATTTTAAACGAAGACGCCATCAGGAATCACACACCAATTCAATAAGAAACCTTAGAGATGTGGGAAAAGAAAATAAACCGGCTTCGTGCCCCAAATCTTCAAGAACTCAAAAAAATCCGGCTTCGTGCCCTAACTTTCAATTATCTCATAACGCAACAATTATGCAACAATCTTCAATAGCTTTTAATAGAATGGCTTTGTGCCCTAAAATTTCTCACAGATGCAAGCAACAATTTTCATCATATAATCAAGAAAACACCAATTCTTCATGATCAAATATCAACAAATATCACCGGAATCAACAATTAGCTTCGTGCTCAAGAATGGCTTCGTGCCTCGAATCGTAATCAATATAGAAAGAAGTAAAAAAGGACGGAGAACAGATACCATCAAATTGTCCAAGAAAGCAGCAATACACCGACACCGACGAACAGAAAAAAAAATCCACCGCCGAAAAACTCCAAATCTGCACACAAAAAACTTCCACCACTTTGAATTCCAGCACTAATTCTCATAATCGAATCGAGAACCTTGCTCTGGATACCATGATAACAGAGTTGCAGAAGCCAGAAAAACAAGAATCCATAAACAAGAATATGAAGAGAGAGAGAGAGAGGAAGAGAGAGAAATATCTTTGTATATTGATTGTAAAGAATGATCAATCTTAATCTGTTACAATCTAAAGCAATCCTATTTATACTAAACAGATACTAGCTTATTGACTAAGCTAACATCTCAACAACCAACCTCACACGATTATTACATTTAGCAAAACAGGATAATGCCATCTGTCTACTATACTCAATAGCTCACACTTTACTTACATACATAGAAGTACACTAGGTTAAGTGGTTAACAAATGTCTTACGGTTGACCAAAAACAAAGTCTTGTCACAATAAGTGAGTTGTTTTTTCAGGAAAGAAAATCTTAACCTTAAAGAAGTCCCACTGGACCGAAAAATGAAAATTGACATACGTAACATTTATATAACGTCTATGTAACCTCACCTCATGTATAAGAACTAACTTTTAACTTAATACTTTGGATGAATGGAATATTATAATTAATTTGACGTACTAAAGGACCAATTATGTAACATTTATAACTTTAAGTCATGTACAAACATTTTCAAAATACATAGAAAATGAATGATACTTTTGCTTCTTGATTTTCAACGGGCTTTGGTGACACACCCCGACTCGAAAGTGAGGCATGCTAGCCGTCACGTGAGCGTGACGTAACCATGTGCACAGTGCGAAAGCAAGATTCACAAGAAGAATACGAACGAATTAAAACCAGGCCACTAGCAACCTAATTAAGATAGTGTGCTAGAATGCGAAGTTAAAGAATTTATACAAAACCAGAGCATACTAAGTCAATGCAATCAAGCTTGAAATAATAAATTCGAATAACACCAATAGGTGTCATACATAATGAGAAGTTTGTCAGAACTGCCGAACAATTCTCGTTAGCCACCAACGAACTCTAATTACCTAGAACCTAGAGGGGCGAAATACAAAGTTGAGTGGGTCAGCAAAACAAATCTTTTCAAAATCATTCCTTTCTCAAAAGTTGTAACCCCTCTCCGTAAAACCTGTATAATTTCCCAGAATAAAGTATATACTCATATATAGATATTCTTGAAATCATGCTGGAAAATATGAATGTATGCCATGCCAAAGTATCACAACTGAAAACTAAATCATGACTCGATTATTGAGATTGATTATGAGTTATATATACGGCCGAGGGCCGAGATGATTACCTGACATTTAATCACATCCACAAACTCAGCCCTCGGCTGTATATAAAGCTCATAATCAACTCATCATATCATGTATATCAATCCTGCACATAAATCAATACCACCTCTAGTGGTCTACACATTATCACTGAATATAGAATAAATATGCTCTAGTGCTACAATCACGTGAAGACTGTGCGAAGGATTCGCGGGTCACCTATGAGTCGAACCCACATATAGTGGTCTATACGACAAGATTGTGCACCTAACTTAGATCCAAGGCGAGCATGCAATGCGGGAGGTGAACAACACGTGAAAGACTGTGCCCTAACTCTGGGCGGGAGCACTAATATCAAGGTGCATGTGTATGAGCTCTAATCACATCTCATCATATCACATCACATTGTTTCATTCTCAACATAACAAGTAAATAAGCTTACCTGACACTTACATTTGCGTCTGCAGCACCATCATACATATATGTGACTAATGCATCATTAAAATAAATAAATACTTTGCATGGCATTTCAAAACATATAATCATTTAAGTTCATTTTCTGGGAAAAATAGTAGTATATAGGTATATATGGAAAAATAACTGCCCACTCACTGATAAGTAGCCGAGTCGTAGCCCTCACGCCTAGCTTGGCTACGATCGTCCTCGAGATACGTCTCACCTATATGAGAATTTACTGAAAATACGTTATTTAAGCACATATACGTAACTACGGAAATAACTTCTCATACATAACTCAATTTTGGTATTTGAATATACCAACGTGACCTACTCGACGTCACAGACGTCGAGATATTTTTAGAAAAAAAATTCGAGGCAACACGTGCCCCTACGCGCCGGGAGGGGCACGGTGCCACGCGTCCCCAAGCGCATCGTCTTCAACCTCCAGACGCCGGGAAATCTCGTCGGCGCCAGAAACTAGGCAAAATTTCAAATCGCCATAACTACTTCATTTTTGCACCATTTTCAACATAATTGGTACCATTTTAAAGATCTCAACTAGACTAACAAAACTGTACCTTCCCCGACTCCAACTCGTTGGGAATTCGCCGGAAAAAGCTTCGATATTCTGGTCAAACATGCAACTCGTCGATTCTACCCTTCTCGACGTCCAAAATCTTCAAACGAACGTCCCCGAGCTTCGTGGAGACGTCAAGAAGCTTCCTATAAGCTTAGAATTCCAAAAAACACAACACATTACGATCGCATGAATAGTGCAAGAATCGAAGACTAGTTTCTACGTGAAAATGAAGAAGATCCTACCTAAAACTAGCACCAGTGTACCCGTGAGGTCCTAAGCAACACAATGGTGACCTTGGATCCTTCGATCCGCAAGGTTTAGGTCTCCTTTGAGCTTGTCCGTACGAAATGAAGGAGATAGAGAGAGTGAAAATCTAAGAGATAGAGAGAGAGAGTGTACACGAGGTGAGAGAGGGAAGTGATGAGTAGTCCAAACTCATCCAACCAATCACAAACAATAATTCACTTATTTTCTATTGGGTCCAAAACTTGAGGATCATGATATAATTGGACTCAAAACTTAGTTCAAATCACAAATGCACACTCAACAATCAAGGGTAATTCCGTCAATTCAAATCAACTGTACAAAATTTCCAAGACGAGCTGTCACATTTGGACTAAGTTGTTTTGCGTTATATTTTGTATGATCTTATATTATTTTGAATAAAACATCTTATCCTAGAAAAAAAATAGACACACAAAATATTATTATACCTTAAATCATGAGTGAGATTTGCACGTCAACTTAAACATAATGTCATTCTAAACTAGTGATACAATATTATATAAAAACGTAAATACACATAATATTATATTATTAACAAACAACGTGATCACAGACATGCAAATGATGCATAATTGGAATTTGGATGTACAATACCAAATACCAACTCAGCAAAGTTTGGACGTTTCACTTTTGCTTCAACTAGGGCGAGCACTGACGGGGCAATTAATACTTTTATGACAAATTAGCCGTGAATAATCCAACGTGATAGGTTTTTTTGGTGAGTGTCTTGGAAATATATAAATCGTGTCTCTGCTCGCATTTTATAATTAATTTTTGTTAGATATTATTTATATTTAATTTTAAATAAAAATATTTAAAATAATTTATAACCTCACGATATATGATAAACAGATAATATTTATAAATTTTTGAAATAAAGAGATTCTAATGAGAATTCGGATTCGTAAATAATTGACGGAGAAGTGACTGTTGCACTTCCCAAACAATAATTTAAGAACTTAAAAAAATTGACATATTAATCAAAATTAATTATGTGTATAAACTGAAGCAACAATTAGAAGTACACTCTGTAATACTATGTATTCTGCAAAATTCCCAGATGAATTCATGTATATAAATTCATAAACATTCACATTTAATTCGTATTTTTTTAGGTTTTGGTCAAAGATGTCAAGCAATTCAGATGCAGAGATTGCAGCAGCGGCTGCTGCTCTATCTGCATCTCAAGAAGTTGCAGAAGCATTAGCAGCAGCACTGCCGCCGCTCTCCGATTCGGCGTCTTCCGCCGTCACCAACTCCGAATCCGAAAACAACCCATCACCGCCCGGGCCTAATCCGGAAACCCCAGTGGGCTGGCCGGCCGACGGAACGCTCAGTCTCGAATGGATTCGGAACCTCATGTCCGTTTTTGATTGGGCATCCAGAAATCTGGACCCGACCCAGTTGCCCGACGTGTTTCCCGTAGAGGTTTTCGATAGCTTGGTCCTCTGCGCATCCAAGATCCTCCACAAAGAGGCCAATTGCGTCGCCGTCGATCATTTAGGCCCCGAATCTACCGTGGTGGTCGTCGGAGACCTTCACGGTCAGCTGCACGACCTCCTTTTTCTCTTAAATGATGCTGGGTTTCCATCAGAAAACCGATTTTTTGTCTTCAATGGCGATTACGTTGACAGAGGGGCTTGGGGTCTAGAAAGCTTCTTAATTTTATTAGCTTGGAAGGTGTTTTTGCCCAGAAGTGTTTATCTTTTAAGAGGAAATCACGAATCGAAATACTGCACTTCGGTTTACGGATTCGAGAAGGAAGTACTGACAAAGTACGGAGATAAAGGGAAGCATGTGTACCGAAAATGTCTTGGGTGCTTTGAAGGTCTTCCCTTGACCTCCATGGTTGGTAAGTATGTATATACTGCTCATGGCGGGCTGTTTCGCAGCACGCCGGCCACCCCCAAGAGATCGAAGGGAAAGAAGAATAGGAGGATAGCTTTCAGTCCTGAACCTAGTAGTACATTGTCTCTTGGATCCTTTGAAGAATTAAATAAGGCTCGAAGGTCGGTTCTTGATCCTCCGTGGGAAGGTTCGAACTTGATTCCTGGTGATGTGCTGTGGTCGGATCCCTCCATGAAGCCCGGCCTTTCTCCAAATAAAGAAAGAGGCATTGGTCTGCTTTGGGGTCCTGACTGCACTGAAGATTTTCTGAAGAAGTTTCAACTCAAGGTAATAGCAAGATTTGAAATCTACATTTCTAGTCTTAGGCAATTGAGTGTTAGTTTTACTTACACAGTACTTATGGAAAAATATTCGTTTTAGGATATAATGTTGATACTTTGACTTTTAAGAGTGTTTTTTCTTGTTTGCTTCATGGTGAACTGCTTCTTGTTCGTTGTTAAGTGATGCTTCAATTGATAACGTAATACGACTGAAGGGCGTTGCATGCTTCAACTGTAATCTAGAGACAAACCATGTTTCTTTTTTTGGAACAAAACTTTTAATTTAATTTTGGTACTGCTGCGTTCCAAATGCAGTGATGGTTGGATAGCAATTAGCCAATAACTATTTTTCCTTTTGAGAATTTGAATTTAGAGTAACATTTATATTCAAATGCGGTGGCAAAGGGTAGGAAACACGTTAACTTCGCATTTACTAGCCATGTTAAGGTGGTTAGTTGAAATAATATCAGCCGGATGATCAATTTGCAACCCTAATATAGTGCTGATGACAAATAGGTTATTACCACCGAGTATTTTTGTATGTCCTAGTTACATGATGACAGTTAAGGCTTAGTTATGAAGGCTTGTGAATGAATATGGAGTTGCTTATGGTTTTGTTGTTGCTTTGATAAATTTTAACCACCTTGGCCTTGGTTCAACAGGTAGATGGTTGGTGGGGTTCGACTATGTCTTTCGTTAAAATTTTACTAGTTAAGAAAGAAAATACCTAAGTTTTAATTCTCTTTTGAAAATGAGTAGCAGCTGTAATGTTTCTGTGCTGCAGAGAGGCTGTTGCACTTTATGTTCCTCTCCTGCAGTAAGCATGTGATGATTTCTTTCTACTGTCTTCTTATGCTTACTAATGTTGTATTTGCATGACTAGCAATCATAATAGAGATGCAATACTAACATTTCGGTTATTCTATATTGTTAAAACGACAGTTGATTATCAGATCGCATGAAGGCCCAGATGCGCGGGAAAAGCGGCCAGGTCTTGGTGGAATGGATAACGGGTACACCATAGATCACATTGTGGAGTCCGGGAAGCTCATTACTTTGTTTAGTGCTCCAGACTACCCACAATTCCAGGTTTGTGTAAGATCCTTTGAGATTGGTATTCATTAACTCAGTTTCTAGTGAATTGTTGGCATAACTGTTCATTTATTGGCTGTCGGCAGTATACGGTTTTCCTTTGTCAAATTGCGGTGCAAAATTTACTTTATGCATGTATGATTGTTTTGATGGGGTTTTACATGTTTCCTTCTAAGATCCTTCCCCTTTTAAAGTAGATTGGGTGCTGTTAAAAACATGTCATTCAAAAATGGTGCTTTTGTGTAATGTCACGCAGCACGCGAAACGTTATTTTGTGTGTTGAAATGTATGGCTATTGATTATTCGTTCAGCTATTCCATCTCCAATGAGTGTGTGTTGTGATCCTTTATTAACTCTTGATTGAGCCTTTGAGTTTATTATATTGTGCTCTCGTTGTCACGGGACAATAGAACCTGACTCATACCAATATGCTAATGTTTTCGTATCAATTAATCTCACTTTTTTTTTGCTGTCATGCAGGGGACAGAAGAGAGGTACAGAAATAAAGGGGCTTACATTGTTCTAGAACCCCCGAACTTTGATAATCCTGTATTTCGTAGCTTTGAAGCAATCACTCCAAGACCAAAGGTAGTTTTTAGTTTCGTGTTGGAGTCGAATGTTCATGTTTAAAATATTTTGCTTCTTACTTGGAGCTTCCACTGCAGGCAAACCCCTTTTACAATTTCGAAGAAGTGATTGATTCCGATGAAGAGTTGGACTTGGCATCAATGGCGACTAGCCCGTGAAGGTCCTCGGTCACCCCGTTTCCGTCTCTCGTATGATGTCAATCGCCTGTTTTACAACCCGTTCATGGTTTTGCAATTTTCTTTTGCCTTGCGAAATGCCCTTTCAAAATGTACAATTATCTTCAAATGGGGCAGTCTTATGGTTATCATTATTATTTTTTGGCCGTGACATTCATTAATCTGTTATTCATCTTCATCTTTCATCTTTAAAAACTTAGATATGATTGATCTGAATGCGTATCGTCCCGAAATAATATTACATCTTCAAGAAAATGAATGAACAAAGGATTCCTAGCCATGTAACATTAATGATTTAAGTGAACATGTTGGTAATATAAGTACAACGGTTAGGTTATATCCTGTACTGGCCTAGTGGATTATAACCAACTAAACTAGCTAACTCGGCCTGATTACGGTTGCTAGAGTCTGTCTAATTTCTACAGGAGCCCGATGGTCAAGAATGGACAGGCATCGCGAAACGCTACTGATCCGACAGCTCAAATGGAACACGAACAAACAACTGCCCGTGCAGGGTGACCACAGCTGATGTCTGGTGTGGATCAATTCTTGATGGTAAGGTGACAACCTGTTCACGTAGCCAAGTACCATATAAATCACCCTTGCTGTTTAAAAATGTTTTAAGCCTGTAACATAACAAGAAAGCTAAAGTGAAAGATATGAAGTCCGATCTCTACGACCGTGGTTTGTTTAACATTTAGACACAGTAGCCACAGTGCCAACTTTGGAAGCAAGTAGGAGACATTCGATTTTTTCCTCCGAAGACGCATTTCTTATATTGTTACTCCACCAGCACTAGAGTTTCCCCATCTTTCTTGTAACTGTTCTGTTATTCATGTAGAAGAAACACTCATACTCTTCAAGTCAAGCATATGCTGAGCTGTTCTATTTTGGTTTTCTTTACTTCCAAATCTGATAAGTTTCTCATCTGGTTTATTAATACTGGAATATTCTTAAATTAGCAATTTTTCCACATGGCCGCATCTGATTAAAGTTATTACACCACACTGCTACCCCACTAAATATTCTGTAAACCATTCACTAACAAAACATAGTTTCTGTCACACACTTCATAACACCTTAGAGCGGAAACAAAAAACAAAACGAAGAAGCGCACCTTTTTGAAAGATGTGACACCCCATGGATTATCAGGATGCTCAGGTTCTCCACTTATAACCAGTCGCCCAGCTGGATCTGATTGAACACGCACCTGAGATTGATTTCCAGAAGAATAGGATAAGCAATGTAATTACCAAAACAGAAACCTAATATTTTACACATCAAACAAATATCACGCAGGACTTCTCAACTCAATTTTAGATTCTAAAGCTTTTTCCCCTTTCATGAGTACAAAATCCAAAAACTGATAATAGCTGCCTTGATATGCAAACATGTACGTACTCTACCAAGGCATAGTTTACGGACAGCTCTCAAAGAAACAGCCTAGAGAAGTTATCAGCAGGCTACTCGCCAAGTTCCTCCGTTCTCACATTTAATAAAAAAGGGAGATTGATGAAAGTTGGTTCATTCCACCCACCCCCAAACAAAAAAAAACAAAAAAAACAAAAAAAATTCTCTTGTTTTGTGATCCTCCCAAGGGGGCCCAAAATTTGTCTGAACATCTCTCAAGGATGCTACTTCCTGTTTTTACAACGTGGCTTATGATTTACTGCCATTCCCACCTTAATAAGAACATAACAAAAAGAAACGATTGCATACACGTCTTCTAAAAGAATATACAAATGATCTCTTTAAGAATGCAAAGAATCGTACAGTAGCAAAGCAAAAGGAAGGAGAGCGACAGATTCAGGAACGTGTATACTTACCTCCTCACGGAGAAGCCCTGGAACTAAAGCATAGACCTCAAAACAATCTTTCTGCAAAAATGACACATCTCATTATACTGGTTAGTGCTCGAAAATTCCACATATGCAAATTTCCTTGTGTTCAAACATGTATTGGATAAACTTACAGTTCTCTGCACATTGATCTTCACCCAATCTGCTGGAGGTCCAAGATCGACCACATCTACATCCAATCTACCCAAACCGACAAAACAAAGCCAAGTTAACACTATAATAACATGTCGACTGTGTACTGGCACTGAACAATTTCCTGATATATTAGATATAGACAAATGAAATAAAAATAGAACATTATCTCAACTGTAACTTAGATTCTTTAGTACGCGCAGCTTTTACCACATGCTCCACAAAAGGTGGCTTCTTTCTTTTAAGTGAACCTGAAGTCAACATACAAAATCTGAGGTGAGAAGTTATATACCAACTATATTATTACAAAGGACACCAGTTCCACTGAGAGGCCATACCAATGCTTTTAAGCTGTTTTTCACGCTTTTGCAAAGAAATAGCATTTTTATCCTAACGAAACAGAAGAGATGGTAGTACTATATCAGAACCAGCTTCTATATGGAGAGAATGAAAAAAAAAAAAAAAAAAAAAAAGAGAGCAAAAATCTTTATACTTTCCATTCCAGACCTTTATGATAGGGTCACTGACTTCACCACTCCCAGTGATACGTTGTGAGTGCCAACCCTGCATGGCACGTGCCGCAGCATCCCTTCTTGCTCGACCTGACCCTGCAGCCTAATTACCACAATCATGCATTAAGTGTTGGGCTCGTGGAAGAAACTCCTTGTTGAGCAACCAACTGCACTTTCAAGGTTGATGTGCCATAGTTCATTGGGTCAAAATTTTTCATGCGAATAACATTGAATGTATACGTTCTCGGCAGTACATGGATACCATTTTGATTCAATGAAACATTTTACCATGTGATGAACAAAGTGGCATAAACACCATGCCACCTAAGAGGGTTAAAAAATAAATGCCATAAAATCATCTAATACAGTAATACACAAAACATTACCAAAAGATCCCAGGTCATAAGATCACAACTTACCTGGTTATCAATATTCATAGGCTCTGGCAGGGAAGAGATTGGTGGTTCAGTACCAAATTTATGCCTTTCATAATCTAGGAGTGCCTGAAGTCACACAAGAACAACCAATAATGAATAACATATAAACATTATGTTATACTCCAAGGAAGATATTTAACAAATCACTGTTAAAAGGGGAATTGACATAATGGACTTATAAAAATACTGAGGCAACCACAAGTGACTCGAATAGAAGCTTTTATAATTAATTTCCAACACAGGCCACTCAAGCACATATCCACATGGTCAACCACCAAGAAGATGGACAGACCCAAATTTGCTCAATCATAGCAGGCAACTGAGTCTACGATTATGGTTGCCCGATCCCATAATTCTTGATCCAGTATCAAATTTGAACAGGTGGGAAATTACAAACACATAGCAACTAATAACCTATGGAGAATCTATAAGAAAGATGCAGCTTGCAACCAAGTGTCTGCACACATACCTTCTCATAGAAACCTCGAAATGTCCATGAAACCGTAGTGCATGTCCTGCAGCAGAAATAGAAAAATAACTTAACTATCTTATAACACATAGTAAACATTATTGGACCTTTTTAATCCACTCCTCACACCACCCCTTTTCCACTTTCCAAGACAACAAATCATGAAGGGGTTAAATAGGAACTAAAGAAATTTCACACCTAGAAACACATTAACTTTACTTCAAGTTTTTATCATGCTTCATATATCTACGTTTTATGTTCCTTTTAGCATTTTTTGCACAACAATATGGCATATATAAACATCAAAAAGTTGACCCTTACAAATAACAAAGGAGAACCAAATGACCAACAACATATTGCCAATGAAAGAAGTCCCCCAATTTCAGTGTTCATAGATTATATCTATTAGAGAATTAAGGAGGGTGGATTTTCTTCGTTCATGTCCACAAACTACAGCACTTTTAAAATTTCCACATCTCCAAGTAATGGAACTTGCACTATGTAAATAATAATGGAGTTGACCAGATGTTATTCCTTACTTTGGAGGTCTAAACGCTTCTCCCACTTGCCGCCACAACTTATTTGAGGTCACCTATGATAAGCAGACAGATTATATATGAGCTTCCAACAAGAAAACACTATGAGGATGGGGGCCTAGTGCAGTGGCACTAGAGCCAAAACAACTCCCACCTCATCCAAGGTTCGAATCCCCCCACCCCCAAATTTATCTAAGGACAAAAAAAAAAAAAAAAAACAAGAAAACACTATAATTCTAGAAATGAAAACTCATATTATATATAATTGTCTAAACTATATGAATAAAAATGCACACTGCACACCTTATCATAGCCACCCAATCTTGTCACACCTCTCCAAAGCCTTATCCCAGAAAAAAGTTGAAATGCATTAGCCAAAATAAATAACATTCATATAATTAGTAAACAATACAGAACCAGTAAAAATGACGAGTATAGACTTACTTAAGGCAATTCAAACCCTCTCCATAAAACTTAGGAGGTTTAAATTCCATGTTCCTCTCCTTAAAGAAATTTTCCACCTCCTTCATGAAAGCTGATTGCTCCTCTTCTGTTCCAGAACCATTACCTTCATACATGTCACTGTCATCTAAAAGAAACATGCCCTTTGAGTTTGGGGTTCCATTACTTTTGGGTGTAGTAATATCTTTTTCATCCACCTTATTCTTCAATTCTTCCCCACTCCCAGAATCAGCCTTTATATCAGAAGATCCGGCATGAGGCGTAACAGGTTCCCTATGACTCACAGTTCCACTTTCTTCCACGGGATAGCCAGATTCCCGCTCCGGCACCTGAGAAACTTCATTTTTAACACCAACAGTAGGTTTAGCAGTCTCTGCAAGACTTGTGGAAACCATGTTGCCATCCTCACCGCCATGACTATTACTTTGAGGCAAATCCTGGGCTTCAGCACTCTTGGCATCAGCTACGGGTTCAGTATCTTGCTTGACTAACTGATGGCCATCATCCTTTAAGGATTCGGTATCTGGCTTGACTAATTGTTCGTCCCCGCCATTTATTGTGACTGATGGAGGAGGCAAATCCGTATCGGATTGCTGTGAAATGGACAGTGGTTCTACTTGTACATTAGCGTTATCATCAGCGGTCATCTCCACGTCTGTCTTATTGGGTAGAGCTTCGCCATTTTCAGCAGGATTCGGGGTTTCCTGGACCGGTCCAGAATCTCCAGAATTCGGAGAATTATACTGCTTGTTATGATCATTTTCTGGTTTCCCATTATTTAAAGCATCAACTGGCAATTCTTGTCCAGTTTCCTTCTTGTCTTCGGTATCACTCATTTCTGAGTACAAAAGCAGTAAAATTTCTACTCATCCAACAAAAAATAAAACAGAAAAACTATAAAATATAAATTAAAAAAATTAGGGCAAGAAGCCAGAACAGAAAATCGTATAGCGGTAGACTAATCAGTCAAAAGTAAAATTTACTACCGTGCGCTTCTGCCGCAAACGATTGTATCAAAAAAATTGAAATTTTAGGCGGCATATCGTACAAAATCATATCTTTTTTCCCGTAAAATAGAAAAATATGAAGAAATTGGGGAAAGGAATAACAGGGGATTGTAGGAGCTGCGTACCTGGGTTGGAATTGAAGAAGAAGAAGGTTCAAATTCGTTCTATCAGAACGAAGAACCCTAAATTCTTTTATTTTTCTATTATTTATTCAGCCGATTTTCTTTCTATTTATTTCTGAATTCTGATAAATCGGTCCAGAAATTCGATGCTTTTAATTTCTTTTCTCAGGTGAAATTGACACGCTTCGCGCTTCAAATTATGACGCGAACGACGTCGTGCTTTTCGTTATTCCCCAATTCTTACCTATTGCAATTAATTAATTTTTTATATTTTAATGATTAGCTCTCAGCGAATATTTTTTTTCTGGGTGCTTTGATAAGTTTACGTTAAGAAGAGAGGTAGTTTGGCAAAATAATACAATGAACAGCTTAATTTGATATCGAATTTACTGTTTATGAGATTCAAATCTAAGATTTCTAATACCATCAAATCATAATATTGAATAATAATTCAAATAAATTTTATAAAAACACTTGGAATACTTAAAAGTATTTTTATACAGTCAAAGTACTTTTGTAACCCAAATTATTATTTTTTAAAATACTCTCAGTTGTTTAAAAACATTTAGAGATAAGATTTTAACATAGTCAACAAGTACGACTTGCGAATCTACTCTATTTAAAATTACTTTGAAGTTCCATCATTTCGTCATTTTTATACAGAGGAGATTTCGCTTATCCTACAATTAAAACATTAAAAAAAAAAATAAATAAATATATATATATATATACACACACACACAAACCCCTTAGACCATCTCTAATCCTTGGGTTAAAAGTCAAATTTTTTAGCCCGAAAAATTTAGCTTTTAGCCCAGAAACAGTTTTTCTGTTCCAACCCTTTGTAGCCTAAAATTTTAGCCCGAAATTATTAAAGAATAAACTTAGGCTATTTTTTTTTCTTAAATTAAATTTAAAAAAATAAAGAAATATGTAGAGTATCGTAAATTAATTTTATGAACATTTTAATAAAAAAAAATTTAAATTTTGATAAATATTTTCATTCAGTTTGGTGGAGCCCACACCGATTTCTGGGCTAAATTCTGGGGGAATCTGGCCTTGGTTTAGCATTTAGCATTTAGCCCGAATTTTCCCCTTGATTTGGAGTGAGTTTGGGGGGAAATTTTGAGGGGTAATTTGGCTTTTAGCCCAGGGTTGGAGATTGTCTTACCAAGAGGGATTTTCATACCCTCTTGAACTGTGGATCGATTTTAATAAAATTGTGTGGTTGAGATTAAAATACAGGTCACACAATCTCAACTACATATACATAATTTCATTAAAGCCAAATTCAACGGTCAAGAAGATGTTCTTACTTTTTTTAGAAAAATAAGAATCTGAAAGGATATCTATATATAATAAAATATCAGTAAACAAAGAATAAAATAAAATAAAATTTCAAGTATAATATAATATTGACTTCTTTGTTGCCGAGTGTGAAAAGGGTTTTAGGGAAGGATCCAACGGCACGAAACGTGGTAATCCCTGATATTCCTCCAGGTTTCGTCAAGTACCAAATCATCTGCCCTAAACCCCCGCCACACTCCACCACTCGCCCCTCCCCTCCTCCTCCCCTCCCCGCTCTTTCTCTCTCAGTCACTCTGTTCGTCACTGTTCTGAACGTTCAATTCACGCGCCGTCTCGCTCCTCCGCACTCCCGGGCGCTGCCAAAACATCTCCAGAGTGAAGATTTTTGTACCCATTTGCAATTTCTCCTTCTTCCTGCTCAAATGGATCGCCTCCAAGGTTCTAGATTTCCCTCTAAAATCCAAAATTTCCATCAAAATTATGCATTTTTTTTAATTTTCCCATTGGCCCAATTTTGTTCGTTGTAATTTATGATTGAATTGGTGATTTATAGCATTTTGGTTTTAATTTAAGCAAGAGAATAAGAAAAATAAATTCATAGTTCAATGTGAAAAAATGGAGTTTGAACCGTTGAGCTTGGGCAATGATGATGTTCTTGAATTCGACATGATGGGTCTGGGTTACATTGACCAATCTGTTGACCATGATGACCTCCTTCATGATTCTCCTGCCACTGCTATTCCCACTCCTACTGTTTCCGATGTTGTCAGTAGCGTTTCTGTTTTGGAGCGTTACATCCCGGAAGGAGACGGTAGCCTTGAACCCTGTGAGGGGATGGAATTCGAATCCGAGGAGGCTGCCAAGGCCTTTTACAATTCCTATGCTCGCCGCATTGGCTTCAGCACTCGCGTCAGCATGTCTCGTCGCTCCAGGCGCGATGGCGCCATCATTCAACGGTCTTTTGTTTGCGCCAAGGAGGGATTTCGTGTCAACAAGAATGGGAAGTCTGGGTCTGACTGCGAAGGGCGGGCCAAGCGCCCCCGAGCAGAGACCCGAGTGGGTTGTAAGGCCATGTTGGTAATAAAGGTTCACGACACTGGGAGATGGGTTGTGTCTGCTTTTGTTAAGGAGCATAACCATGAGCTGGTTCCACCTGATAAGGTGCATTCCCTTCGCTCTCATCGTCATGTCTCGGGTTCTGCAAAGTCTTTGATTGATACCTTGCAGGGTGCTGGGATCGGCCCCAGAGGAATTATGTCTGCCCTCGTCAAAGAATATGGTGGAATTAGGAATGTTGGCTTCACGGAGCGTGACTGCAGGAATTACATGAGGAGTTGTAAGCAAAGGACCCTTGGAGGCGACACTCAGCTGCTCTTGGATTACTTGAAGGACAGGCAAGCTAAGGACCCGGGATTCTTCTTTGCTGTGCAGGGAGATGAAGATCAGTGCATGGGCAATTTCTTCTGGGTTGATCCTAAGGCAAGGACTGACTATACGTACTTCGGTGACACTGTTACCTTTGACACAACTTATAGGTCAAACCGCTACCGGTTGCCTTTTTCACCTTTCACAGGGGTTAACCATCATGGGCAGCCTGTGTGTTTTGGCTGTGCCCTGCTGATAAATGAATCTGAGGCATCGTTTCTTTGGCTTTTCAAAACATGGCTCATGGCAATGTCTGGCCAGCCTCCACTGTCAATTACGACTGATCATGATAGGGTGATTACCATGGCCATTAGCCAGGTTTTCCCTGAGACTCGACACCGCTTCTGCAAGTGGCACATATTAAAAGAATGCCAAGAGAAGTTGTCCTCCGTGCTTTGTGAGCATTCCAATTTTGAAGCAGAGCTTCATAAATGTGTCAACCTGAGTGAATCAATTGAAGAGTTTGAGTCTTGTTGGCTGTCCCTAATTGGTAAATATGATCTCGGGGAGCATAAATGGCTTCAATCGATGTATGCTGATCGGCAGCAGTGGGTTCCTGTGTACCTGAGGGGCACCTTCTTTGCAGAAATGTCGGTAACACAGTGCAGTGATAGCATGAACTCTTATTTTGATGGATATGTCAATGCATCAACAACTCTGCAGCTGTTTGTCAAGCGGTATGAGAAAGCTGTTGAAAGTCGGTATGAGAAAGAAGTGAAGGCAGATTATGATACTATAAACACTGCTCCGGTTCTTAAGACCCCTTCGCCCATGGAGAAACAGGCAGCTGGGCTTTACACGAGGAAATTGTTTACGAAGTTTCAAGAGGAGTTGGTTGAGACGTTAACATTTTTGGCAACGAGGGTTGAGGACGAGGAGGCAGGATCCATTTATCAAGTTGCTAAATTTGGGGAAAGTCATAAAGCTTATACGGTCAGATTTAACGTTCATGAGATGAAAGCATTTTGTAGTTGCCAGATGTTTGAGTTTTCTGGCCTTCTTTGCGCACACATCTTGACAGTTTTTAGGGTGACAAATGTTCTCACTCTGCCATCTCATTTCATTTTGAAGCGTTGGACGAGGAATGCCAAGAGTGGTGTCGTATTGGAGGAACATGCCGGCGATTTGTTGAATGAGTCACAAGAATCTCTAACCGTACGGTACAAGAATCTGCGTCACGAGGCGCTTAAATATGTTGACCAAGGGATTACAAGTGCTGAAATTTATAATGTGGCAATGGATGCCCTTCGAGTGGCTGCAAATAAAGTTGCCACTGAAATGCAGAACGGCAGGAGAGCGGCCACAACTGATACAGCTGGAAGAGGAGATGGGCTTCGTCTGGGAAATCAATCAAACAATACTTTCGGTGATCATAAACGGCCGGTCAGTTTCCTTCTGTAACCACTTGAAACCTCTTAGTTTCCTTGCGGGATGCATCTGTTACGTTTTCATTTTTCGATTATTTGACATCTGGTATATGGTTTTGCAAATGCTGAGTTGATGGTTAATTTTGCGATTCCATTCGTTATTGCAGGATCACCAGGACAAGAAAATGCAGAAACTAGAGCGTCAACTCGAGCGTGCGCGGCGGAAATGTGAATCGTATAGAGCTAACTTGCTTTCGGTTTTGAAAGATATTGAGGAGCAAAAGTTAGAGCTCTCTGTTAAAGTTGAAAACATTAAGTTGAGAATGAAAGAGTAGCGTTCAATGTTCTCTCTGTCCCTCCTCCTCCTCCTCTATCCCCGGCCAGTCTCCGCAATATAATATGCGGCGCGCCTAGATATTAAACGTGGACAAATTATGCTTAAAATTTCCCAGAAAATTATGGTTAAACCCATGCACTGATGAAGGTTTTGACAATCAGCTTGACTACTAGCTAAGACATCAAGAGCGATTTTACAATCTAACTTTATTGTTAATACGTGTTATCGCTAAATTTCCCAGAAAATGAATAGAAAAAAAAATTACCGGAGAAGAGGGTGCTGCATGTATAGGGCCTCGTTTGGCACGTCGTATAAGACCATCGGATAGTACTAATAATACGAAGTGGGTGTTTGGCAAGTCTCGTATTAAATAAGCACTGGATTACTTAATCCGACCCCACCATTTTAATACCCCTCCTACCCGCTTAACTATCCCCTCCAAAACCTTGGTATTATTAGTCGGACTCATGCCAAAGAAAAATCACGCTCTCATTTTCTCCGACCTATCCTGCCATTGGCGTCGGCGCATCGCGACCTCCGATCAACACCAAGTAGATACGAACAGAGATCTAGAGGTAGCAGATCGATCAATCCACACCAAGCAGATACAAACAGAGAACCAGAGATAGTTGATCGAAACCAAGTGGGTATCGCGACCCCTGTTCCTGGTCATCACGACCTTCCTTCCTGGTCATGGCGACCTCCGTTCTTGGTCATCGCGACCTCTGCTTCTGGGTATCTTGACCTTCGTTGACATCTATGGTGGCAGTTCAGCAGTTCAAATATCTGGGTTTATGGCTTAATTGCTAATTGATTTTGTTGGTGTGAGGGGATTAAATTCAAAATTGGGAGAAATTTAATATGGGTAATGGTGTAATGGTTGCTGGGTTTTCAACAAATGTATTTCTGATGTGGATTAATGTCTCAGTGGATTAGAAACCACAGCGGGATATGAGGAAGCCAACGGTGGCGGCCACTGTCTGGGTTGTTTTTGCTTTTGACAACTTTGTTCATCTTCAACTTGATGGCAGATGATCATTTTTTTTAATTCTTTTTCTTTTTCATTAATCATCAATTTTTTCTCTTAAAAAGTAATAGTTTCTCTTATCCGTTACAGTACAAATACTGTATAAATAATACGATCATTAGTCCGGTACTGCTCCAAACGCCCGATTAATTTAGTCAGTACTATCCGACGACTAATTATCCTATCCGACTAAAATAGTCAGTACAGTCCGAGCTACCAAACGATCCTGCGCCTTGTGCCGTTCGATCTGATCAAAGAATTTTCAATTGGAGATCAGCGTGTCCAACCCGCGCCTTGTGCCGTTCGAAAAGATCCTGCAGTGCTGCAACAAACTGACCGTGCACTTCGTTCACCTGTAAAAAGAAAATAGAAGCATGAACTCCGACATTTTAGCCATCACCGGTCTATTAGGCTACGAAATTTTCAAACTTCAATATATATAACTCCGCGGATCTGCAGCAGCAACTCCCATCACCCCGATAAACTTCAGTTCATGGATTTCGCTTATGGGATGGAACTAAATCTATATCCAATAGGCTTTTGAATACATTAATAGCTCTTGACATGGGAGGAGTTCCTCAAGTCAACAAGTAATATATGCTATGGCTCTGTAGAAGATACGATATTTCACTCGAATGGAGTTTCAATTGCAAAAGAAACCGAAGATGGAGATGGATGCGGTACGGAATAGGCATTGAACATTACAACTTTGGTTTTGAGAGACGTCTTGTTTTTTTTTAAGGCAAGATTAGATGCATTAAATCAAGCCTGATGCACGTGGAAGATGAAGTTCGGGGCAACAGAAAGAGTGCTAAAAAGTTGGATACTGTCCAAGCACAGTTTTCCTATAATTGAATGTTCAGAGAGCACTAAACACATACGTTATGCTCAGTTTTGGTGGAATACATACCTCTTCCATGCTGGGTTGTGGAGTCTTCTTGACATCAATTGGTTTTCCAACCACCACGTGCATTGGATGACTGTAGGGTACAGGACTTCTGCATTCGAGAAGCATGATATGAACAATTAACAGTTGCCAAAAACCATAGCGTTGCTAATATTCAAACATCACAAACGTACAAATATACATAACCAATTCCTTGTTTGGTTAGAAAAAGAAATGAATCCTTCAATAGTAATATAACTTCTTCTCAATCTAATGGGAAACTATTTCACAAGAATAGTTTTTCCTTCTGAGATTTTACAGACATACTTTCCAAAGCTAATTGCAAACATAGAAAAGTTCTACAATTGCTATTAAGACAACGACGATATAGTATCTTAAACTCGCATACCCAAATAATCCCCAGAAGAAAACTGGGGTGAACTTGATAGCTCTAGCAAACTTCAAAATCAATTCCCCACTTGGTTTCCACCACTTGTAAACATTTGACTGCAACATGGATGGATCATAAGAAAAGAAATGGGAATATCATTCCATCGTTAGATGAAGCAAATGCATTAGAGACAAGAAAAGTATAATCAACAATCCCAATAAATGGATGTGGTTTCACATAGAAATTGCAACAAACTAATCTTAATAGCTAGAAAACTGTTGACATCAATACATGTTTGGACCAGAAAATCTAGCACACAGACGCAAAACAGATACTACGTGACTGGGTAGTAGATGACTTAATAGGTGGAAAAACTAGATTGAAAATGCCAGTAATGGCTATACCTGACCAAAGCAGAAAACTGGAACCAGGGGATTACCCAGCTCCATGGCTATGCGAACAAATCCTCTTCTCGACTTGAGGAATGCTATCTACAAAGTAAGAACGGATTAGCAATTAGAAACGGAATTACAATTGAGAAAACAAACACCAGCTGATTGTCAGATGTGTGCATATAGCAACAGATGACTAGATGAAAAAGTGGAGCAAAAGCACAAGAAAGATTTTATAGATGTAAACCTCAGTGCCATGCTCCATATAAAATGTCTCCTGCACTCCACCAGGCACAATGATGCAACTATAACCGGCAGATAATTGGGAGATAAAATTACTCCTTGTGGCCGGTGTAAGACCCAGCCATGTCCATATATGTCTCAGGAATGGTGTGTAGAACACCTAAACATAATTCCCAACACAGAATCAGCGAAAGTATAGAATATAGATAAGAAACTGTAGGGAAAAGGTTGAGACATGTATTGAAGAAAGAGTAGCGCCAACTAAGCGAACATGTCTTACCGCACTACTCGCAAGGACCTTAATTTTGGGGAGAGGCAAGAACCCAGTAAGGTCAGCAAGTGCAACAACACCAATTGGCAAAACCGAATGTGGTTCATAACCAAAGACTGCATCAACCACAGATAGCCAAAATGCCACTCATATTATTAATTCATCACAGCTTCTAACGTGACATAAATACATTGGGAAACATGCAAAATTTTGACCAGTCACAAACTTTAACTCAAAAATAGAACTGGAGGGACACTAAACCGTGGTTTATGTCCATTTAGTGTACTTCGGTTCTATTTTTGATTAAAAATTTGTAACCGGTTCTACTTCCATAAAAGAGGAGATACCATAAGAGCGATTAGGATCAAAGGCATTGATGTCCTCTGCGTACAGAGTCACGGGAAAATAAGCACAGGCATGCTTACATATGTACCTGAAAATCCAATCCAAACCACCATAAATTACTTGTATACTTGTCAGTTCTGCTTTGTGCAGGACGTCTTGTCTTTAACTAATCCGATACTATAAATAAAAAGCCTAAGCTCTACATGATGATTCTACACCCTAAAACCGTCAACGTCACTAAATATGATCAAATTTGAAGTTAATAAATTGCGCAAATGACGTCCTGCACGGAGAATCTCTAAAAAACTAGCAATCCAATTCCCAAAGAGCCCGAAAAGGGTGCAACTTTTACCTGGAAAGTGATCTTCCTAGTTTGCTCTTATCATCAACTGGGATGATCATAAACAATACAAGCAACCCAAGTACACTGAAAATTTTCACCAAATAAATCAATAAATTAATGACCAAAAAAAACCAAATTAGGGGAGAAAAAAAAGGCTGAGAAAGATGAACACTTACAGAAGGGCCTTGGAGAATGGAAGGAAGAAGATTGTGAAGAGAACCAGAGCCGCGTTGAAATGGATTGTACCCAGCCAAATACCCAGAGCCAGAACCATGTGCAAAACATTTGACCCGAATATTTCTCTGCCCTTGAAAACCGCCATTTTCTGAGATTCCTCCTCCTCCATCTCCACCATTTCTGCTTCTGCAACTTCTTCTTGCTGTCCTTGGGAGCAATTTAATCCGACCCAACAAATTAAATTGTTAATAAAGATGGAAACTGGGGCGGGTTCGAGAAGATGTGGCCACTGTTGAGTAGCATCGGTGTCAGTTGTCACCGTCCCAGCTCCCTTCTCTCAATGTTTCTGGGTCTTTCTCTGTTAAGCGCAACATTGCATCACTTTCTATGGTTAAGACATATAAAAGACCAAGAAAGTGACCAAAATATACTCGTCCACCAATTATTTATTTAACAAATTTGGTACAACCATCTCCACCCTACGACAATGTTCCATGTTTACCGCTGCAGTTAAATAATACTGTTGAGAGAGTTGTCCTACGTTGGGCGAGGGAGAAGGTTTGCTATGTGCTTATATGGTCTTGGGCTACTCCCCATATTGCCAATTGGTTTTATGGTGGAACCCCAATTTCATCATGGTATCAGAGCAAGGTTGTCCACGTGTGAAGCCCAACGGCCACACGCGCTCCACGTCACCCAGTTGTTGTCCACGTGTAGGCTTGAAAATCCGCCACACGTGCGGGGGCGTGTTGAGAGTTGTCCCACATTGGTGAGGGACAAGGTTTGCTATGTGTGCTTATATGGTCTTGGGCTACTCCCCATATTGCCAATTGGTTTTATGGTGGAACCCCAATTTCATCAAATACAGTGTCATTTTCTACAACGCGTTACAGTTTAAATTTACTTTTAGTACAAATTAAACTTAAAATTTTTCGTTTAATATTACTAGAACGTATTATTAAATAGCAATTTTTATTTTTATGATGCAATTTCGTCGTTGAAACCAGCACTTATTTTTGTTTAGTCATTTGATTATTTTCCAAACATTTATATATTTTTTATCCAAAAATTATGTTGGTATTTATTTTATCATAATTATAAAACACTAAATGATTTTTAATTTTAGTAAGCTTTTACAAGATGATCTTTCGAAGAATATATGATAAATGAATAAATTGGATCATGCAGTACACGATCGGGTAGACGAGTTGAGTAGTAACACTTTTATAAAAAGTGAGGTTTTTTCTTCTTTTTTTTTGAAAGTGCATTTTTGCCGAGCACATTTAAGTGGTAGTGATGCACACCATTAATTACTGTTAATCTCGAGATTTGTAGTAGATAAATTAAATCAAAATCATCCAACGATAGTCAATGAAGCAGCGACCATCACCATTACTTATGGATGATGAGCAAAATAATTTCACTTTTGGTTTACTTTCTTTATCTTCTTTATTGAATTTAGGAGTGTGAATTTTTTACTTTCCACACACATCTCTTAATTTCAGTCGTCGAATTTTAAATTAAAGAAAATCAAAAGCAAAAGTTAACAATTAATTTGTGAGAACTTAAAATAAATGTATGAATGACACCACCCTTGAATTAAATTTCAAAATGGCGTGAGTTATATGCCTATGCTAGTATTATAGTAAGAAAAATGTTAATAATATCATTAACTATAATTCATTATCAATCTTAGCCGAAATCCAACTTTCCATTAAAATTATGTCATTTTTGCTTACGTGCGATTGGTTTAATTTGAGAATTAAAAATTATATTTAGACTAGTTTAATCATATAATTATTATATTGAGATTTTTTTTCTTAACTACTGACCTAACGTACAACTTACAAGACTTGGAGTTTTTAAAGCAAACAAGGAATTTGATGCAAAGCTGAGCGCAACATCGTTCTTGAATTCATACAATCGACCTCATTTATTAGGATAAAAATTTAAGGTGGTGTCATCCACATACCTATTTTTACCTTCCATACATCTCTTGGTAATTTATGTCATTTGGTGTTCTTCAATTCATTTAATCCAACGGCCAGAAAGTGAGAAGAATGTGTAAAAAATAAAAAAAAAGTGTGTGAATATCACTACCCAAACTTTATTGTTGTTGTTGGTGGTCAACTACATACCTAACACGTTACCGCACCACAAAGATACTTTATGTAAATAGATAATGTTCTTTAAACACTTATGTTTATTTTTCACACATCTTTGTTAACATTTGGTTAATGATATTTTTTAATTTATTCAATTTAACGACGTAAAATTAAAAAAAATAATGTGTTAATAAATAAAAATAAATATATGAATAACATTTAGCCTTTTTCCTAAACATGACGAACATGCAGTCGACCAAAGCTTAACCAACTTTTCACGACTGTACCAAATTCCCAACGGCAGTAATGACTACTATTCAACGGAAGACCATAGTTTTGCTTCACCCGCACGGAACGTCCATTTTTCACATGTCATAAGTGTGTTTGCTTCTGAAATTAGACAAGTAGAAGATGTAGTTTACCACGCATTAATTACAAGTGAACAACATTTGTCGGAAAGAGATTTTCTCCGGATCTCTTCCACCTAATCATTCTCATCAAATAATTTGAGTAATCGGGTCCTTGAAATTTGATCTAACAGCTAGATTTATTATAACTTTTAGAGTGAGCCCCTGTTTTTAGCCGTTAGATCAAATTTCAAGAGACTGGATTATTTGATGAGGAGAATTAGGTATAAGGGATTTGGAGATGATCCCTTTCCATATTTGTCCACATTTTATTTTAACTTTTTTTAAAGGGATCAGTTGGTGACTTTGTCATGCAGTCCACTCTTTCAGGAATTGGAAAGACTCACAGAGGCATTTTAGTCTCTTCCTGGCCATCATCATGTGATTTACCAGCGTTATGAATCGAACACAGGACGTGTCGTATGAAGTACGAGTTGGGAATTCAACACCAACCACTGGGTCACCCCGTGGTGATTTATTTGTCCACAACAATTTAATACATTTTAGGTCGTGAAATTTAGGTCATGAGCAGGGCCGCCCTGAGAGAGTGTAAGAGTTGCACCAGCACAGGGCCCCAAATTTTTTAACGTGATACAATACCTATAGGTTATATATGTTGTTGTGCACTAGTATAACAAAGTTTTCTCTTATCACAAGTGGTGTTTCTTTGTTTAGTTTCATGTGAGATTTGTGGGTTCAAATCCCGTCACCGCCTCCAGTCTTAGTGCTTTGTCTTTTAGGTGATCATAACCAGGCTTATATGCCTCTGTGGTTTACAACACAAAATCAGAGTGTTAGATACGAATTTAAAAGTGGTGGACAATTGGACATTGAGCGGGAGAAGTATATAAACAGTATCATAAGTTTCTGGCAACGGCGAACGTTTGGTGGTGGCAGCCGATCAGTTGGTACATGCAAAAAGCTTAAGGTTTTGTGACCCTGTTACATTTTGGTATCTAATTTGGTTTGTATTGACTTTTTTTTATATTACTGAGTTGATTAGGATTTGGATTTACTTCCAATTAGGATTAGGATTCTCATTGTATCCAAGGTCCTATGCATTATAAATAGGACCTTAGGATTAGTTTATTTTGTATGCCGTCACCATTAATATAGAGAGTTTTCTCTCTTTTAGTTTTTGAAATGAAGGTCACTGTTTGGAGTCATAAGTGTGGCAAATTCATAGCTTTGGGAGAGACTTCTCCATTTGTTTTGGATCCTCTACTCGTTTGGTTTAGAATTTGTAAGTTGTGGAATTTGCGTTGTGAGAGTTAAACACTCTTTTATAGTCTCAATTTGTTTTGTGAAATCTTTCTTTATGCTTTGCTCGTGCACATAGGCTTTACACCGACTCACACAAATCTCTAGTCTTCTTTTGAGATTGTTTGTTTCAGCTTTCGCCTGTAACTTTGATATTTAGTACTTTGTTAGAATTCGCTTACATATACACATAAAAGTACAACACATGTAATGTAACCGGCAAACTCTTAATTTAGCGGCCACGAAGTAAAGAGATTAAAGGAAATTGATGAAGAGAGGGGGAATTGGGGAGGAGATAAGGGGCCAAGAAACTTTCTATCGCACATCTGGCTCCGATTTTACTCACTTTTCAATGTAAGAAGATGTCCCAATGTCGAACGGCTACTCTCACCCCCAATTTTTTATATTTTCTATAAAAAAATTTCTTATTGTTTGGGGATCAATTGTAGGGTGCACTCGTCCACGATTATTGTGGCCTCTGGATACATACATAATATAGGTTATCTTATATTTATTTAAACTAAACAAAAAATAATTGCACACGAAATCAATTATTATCTTAATCCTGTTTATCAACAAAAACTTGTGACAGTGATCCTCTTATATTTATTTAAACTAAACAAAAAATAATTGCTCTCGAAATCAATTATTATCTTAATCCTGTTTATCAACAAAAACTTGTGGCAGTGATCCTCTTATATTTATTTAAACTAAAAATAATAATAATTGCACACGAAATCAATTATTATCTTGATGGATTAACATGTGGTATCGACAATTAATTAATTAATGCAGAAAATAATATTTCAGGATGATTAATTAATTAACATCCCATTCTCCTCCATCTAAACCATTCTCTCATCTGAATAATGGAAGCAACATTTTTCTTTCTTCTGCCCTTTTTGCAACAATTTGGCTTCCTCACATATGCTTCTGAAGACCCTTGCCCAATTTCCTCAGATGCTTCAATAGTGAAGCAGCTTGAACTTGATGCATTTTCCACATCCATCTCATGGCTTATCTAAATTGGGGAGGATGAAAAATATTTCGAAGATATTACTAAATTCATAGCGAAAAAGAAGATTTGAAAAAATTCTACCAAAAAATATTCATTCCTGCTTACCTGCAAAACACGCTTCTCGAGCATAGCTACTCTCTCCATCAGTGTGCCCTTGTGATGTGCTTCTTCGATTGCAGATGACAAAGTCTTACACTGATCATCTTCTGGTTCCAAGGAGGTAGGGCAAGAAGAATGCTTGGCTGATAGGCAATGCTTGTGTTCCAAGAACTGCAGCTGTAAATCATGGAGATGGTGAATCTATGAGCATATGCGCAAGCTCATAAAATAAAACTATCGATGGGAAAAATAAAATGAAGAGACATTTTACCAAACGATCGAGACGATCCAATCTTTGGAGAATCGGCATTGGTAGACTGATTTCTTCATTTTCATTTTTATCCATGATCGAGATGTGGAAGTAACTACACTGGCTAAAGTATAAACAAATCTAAATTGTAAAAGTATAACGTTTTTCAAGAAATTTGGGTTTATAATTCTGAAACTTTTAAGAGCATGGACAACGCTTCCATTTTAGAAGCAGCTTTTAAGCGCAACCACCTTGCCATACTTTCACTCTGACTACTACAAGTTTTATTCTAGAAATGCATATTTTTTATTTATTTATTCTTATCTCATCATCTCTTATCTTCACAAGATTTCGCTTTTAATATATCTCTTTCCAATCTCTCTTCCCTGTCAGAAGTGATGGGTCGGCGGTTAACTCTAAGAGCTTTTTGGTGGGCTGATTGGAATTGGATTTTATGGATAGGATTGAATTGGCAGGAATTGGTTAAGTTTTGTAAGACATGACTTGTAACTTAAGTATAAGAATATGTTATTGTTGGCTACAAATATTACCGAGCCTACGTGGCGCGCAGGCCGAGTAAATAGTAGACTAACTGAGTCCTTCAAATGTGTGCAGGGCGTGCCAACTCGTCGGCCGAGCTTTGGCCGAGAAGTAAAATGTCTTGATGTGGTATAGATGCGCGCGGCCAACTTCTGTATCTTGCGATTGCGGCCGAGAAAGGAACGTGTCTCGGCCTTTAGGTTCTAGAGCCTGAAGACAAGGCTGCCAATTACAAAATTCACAAATTGTGGTCGTCCAATTCGGCCACGGTCACCGTATTGATGAAGGTGAGACCACGCCGAATCGACACTAGAGTATAAGTGCAGAGGTACTCAAAACTGATGAAGGCCTCGACCACAGACGTGGTTCGGCCGTCTCGGTGTTGAGTTATGAAATCCTCTTGTGAGTACGTAATCGTAAAGCGACTCGGCGTCGAGGCACCGAGCTTTGGTATTAGTAACACCTCACTTCGCCGGGCCGGCTGGTGAGATGATCTCTGTCGACGGGGATTCGAGACTCCTTCGTCGGCCGAGACTAGGATAAATAACCAATCGACCCTGTCGCAGTGCTGTTTATCCAAACTGAAGGTGCTTCACGGACGGCTGGTTCTACGGCAACAGTGCTGTTTATCCAAACTGAAGGTGTTTACCGGTTGCCTTCACAGTGCTGTTTATCCAAACTGAAGATGTGAAGGCGAAAAAGAAAGTAAAAATTCTCAAAGGTGTTGAGAGGGTTTGCGCAGGGCAGATTTGTGTGTTGTGTTGTTGATCCTTTTACTTGTTGCCACTGCTTCTGTATTTATAGGATCTAAATCCTCTCTTGTTGGGTCACGTGAAGAAGCCATTTGCTTTCTTTTTCTTGTTTTCTCTTTTCCTTGTTTTAGGGTATGTTTTTCACCTTAAATCAAGGAAAAGTTGTCGTCCTAGGCTTACCTAGTTCTTAGAGTTCCACGTAAATCCCCTTTTAGGCCGAGAAAATCTTCCCTCGGCCCAAAGTGCTATTTTGGGCCCAAACATTTGCCCCCTCGCTCCTGAGGTCGCCGGTTATGACCGAGCCCGGCCTTGAAGGAGCGGGAATGCCTCTTTCTCTGCAGCCGTTGATTTCGAGAGCGCCTCTTGACTTTCTTTGCCACGTGTAACACCCCAATGCCCTCGGTAACCCTATCGACAGCACGCGCGGCTATTGAACCGTTTTTCATTATTGTTCGCCGCCACACGTAATCGTGCATCGTAATGTTCGCGGGATGTTCGGTCTTTTCACCTGGATCTCTTCAAATATTCGGAAAATCTTGGCGCTTTTCCCAATTGATTCCGTCCGAATTTTGAAAATCAAACGTCCCATCTTCCCACCAAAACACCTATAAATACCCAGATTTCTTTCCACTGACCTCTTTACGCTTCCAAAATTCTCTTGCTCTTCTTGATTTTTCTCTCCCACACCCAGCAGAATCCTAAAATTCCCAACTTCTTCTACAACTTTTCAATCTTCTTTAATGGCATCTCTATCCTCCAAGCTTTCCGACGAATGCGAGAAGTGCAAGAACATTCTTGATAAGGTTCCCGTCAAAGCCTTGCGCTTCGAAAGTGATCTAAGCGTCAGCCACCAGCTGCTTGGACCGGCCTTCAGAGCGACCGTCCCTTCCTCCATCATCGGTTTATGCAAGGATCATTGCCTTGCCCCCTTGCTTCATGGGATTGACTGGGCCAAATGGGATTCGGCCAAGCCCCAAAGTTCTTGGCCTTCAACTCCGGCCAACTGGTCAGCCTGGGTAGAGCGCATGTCAGCGCAACATGGCGCTCAATGGAAGAAATTGGGCATTTATGATGCCATCTGGCTTTCTACCGTGGAAATTGCCATGGATAAAGAGCTGCTGTTGGCGGCTCTCAACTTCTGGTGTTCGGCCACCAACACGATGGTTCTTCCCTTTGGCCCGGCCGGCCCCACCGTCCTCGATATTTCGGCCATTCTGGGGACTCCCCCTTCTGGCCTTCCAATCGATGCTGCCCTCTCCAGCTCCCCGAAGAGACTTGATCTGAAGGCCTGGCTTGAGGTCCGGGCTGCCGAATCCTTGAAGGAGGAGAACAAGGACGCCACCAAGGAAGAAATTCAGAAGCGATTCAAGAATTTCTTCAACTATAATACCCTTTACTGGCACTTCGCCGGCCACGATCAAGAAGTGGGTAGGAAGGGGGAACATGAGGCTTTCCTCTTTTATTGGTACAACAAATTTATTTGTTGTCCCAAGTCAAACAAATGTTTAGTGGAGAATCTGCCAGTGGCCGAAGCCCTGGCGAGCGGCAAGTCCTTGGCCCTGAGTCCGGCCATACTCGCCCACCTATTCCGCTGTTTGGCCGAGACGACTGCGGCCACTATCGATCCCCAACAGAGTGGGCCTCTCTGGATTTTCCAACTCTGGCTGCAGGTCTACTTCACTTCACTTCGACCAGACCTCTCATCCTTCCATCCGGCCGAGGCGCTCGGTCTTCAACTGGCGGCTCGACCCATACCTCCCCACCGGGCCGAAGAAATTTTCAGGTTTTTCTTTGGCCTTGCCGAGCTATCCGATGACGAGTTTTTGATATGCCGTCATCAGAACTACCCCGAATCGATCCGTCTTCCCTCTGAGGCCTGGGATGCAGAGACGGATCTTACCTTGCGCCGACATTGGGGATCGTTCGTGCTATCGCGCGATCTTCCTCTTGGTTGCGATGCACGCCGTGCCAGCTGGGAGGTCTATCATCCCCATTTCACCGCCCGGCAACTTGGCTTTGTCCAAGGTGCCCCGATTCCTCTCCTTTCTTCCCGTTCCCTTCTTGGCCGAGGACGCCTCTCCGGCTCCCCTGGGAAGGATTGCGAAGTTGCTGAGACGGACTTCCAGGAGAGGTGTAAGAAATTTCGTCTCAAACCAGCCGTCCCTGAAGCTCTTTGCACCGCCACTTTTGGTGACTGGTGGGAAGCGTACACAAACGACTTTTTCGGCGTGTCGGTCGATGACATAGTCGTCAAACTTTTTGGTACTTATTTCTTACTCTGTCTCGAAACCCTTTAGTGACTTAACTTCGTCGAGGATCTGACTCCATTTCATTTGTCTTTTTCTAGGCGGCCGTGCTTCCAATCCTTCCGAGGTGGCCACGACAACTGTGGCGAAGAAGAAGAAGACCATCCTTGTCCCCAAAACATCCACGGCCGTCGCAGCTAAACCTGCGACGAAACGGCCGCTCAAAGGAGTCGAGGAGCCCAAAACAACCTTGGCCGTTGCAGCTAAACCTGCGACGAAACGGCTGCACAAGGAGGCCGAGGAAGCTGACAAATCTCCCCGTTCTCCAAAACGTCAAAAGAAAATGGCCACTCAACGAGAACGGGAGGCTTCCGTCGCTTCTGGCCAGGTAGTGAGGCGACCATCTCAAGCTTCACCGGGAATCAAGATTGGTCAAGCCCGGTCGTCAGCCGCGGCCAATCCTTCCCCCAAGGTTGTGCCGAAGCCTGCTCAGCGGATTACGTCTCCCATATCTCAAAGGACTCGGGACTCCCCTGTTTTGGAAGCGGTCCCCTTGGCCGTTAAATCTCCCCCGAAGTATCCAAAGGCATCAATGGTCGTTTTGGAAAGTGACGAGGTTTGTATATACTTCCTTCTTCCTCCGATTAATCTTTCACACTTGGTCCTAACCGATTATCTTCTTAGGATGAGGATGAAGTTCTTCTTCCAAGTCCCACTCCAACGGCCGAGAATCCTTTAGCCGATCCTGCCGTGATCGACAAAGGAAAGAAGACCGCTGTTGAGCCTAAAACGCCGACAGCGCCGGTGGTTTCCCCTTCGGTTGCAGATTCCACCATCCCTTCCCATGAGGCCCCTCCAACCACTGTGAGTTTTCTCTATTCTTTAGAATTCCTTGACATTTACCTCGAATGATTCTCACGTTTTTGTTTTCAGCCTACCTGGCAGGCCGAACTTGACGTTCTGTTTTACACGGCCTCTGGTGGAGCCGGCTCCTCTGTCTCGCCAACCGGATCTGCCGCCGGGGCTGCTGATCATCCGGCTTTCTCTCGGCTGTACGATGTCCTATCATTGTCCGCCTTGGAGGTCCTTCAGAAAAACGGCCTTGAAACTATTGGGGAATGCTTGAATTCTCTTGCCTCCGAAGGTCACCTGGACGACGCCACCGTTGCTCAGTTATCTTCGATTTTGGAGAAGACTCAAGACTTCTTCCCAATTTTTGAAAACGCCCTCCGTTCTGGCGACGTTCTGAAGGCTGACGAGGCTACCCAAGAGGCTGCCCGGCCGGAGCTTGAAGTTATAAAGGCCAAAAAACTTGAGCTGATGGCCCTTGATAACCAGATTGCGGAGCTTCAACGTAAACGGTCGGATGTCGCTTCATCTCTTGAAGCGACATTTGAGGCTAACAAGGCTAGGCTGACAGAGCTTGCGGCCGGCGCCCGGCGGGTTGCGCGGATGAAGTCAGAGAGGAGGATGCGGGAAGCCGAGATTACTTTGGGGGAGGGAAGGTGGTATGAGCTGAAGGCAGCCCTCACGGCTTATCTTCCTTAGTTTTTATGATTGTGAATTCACCTTTTTTGTTACCCCTTTTTCTATATATATAAAAAAAAACTTGTTTACTCCTGCATTTCCCAGTTGGTCGGATAATATTTTTTCAAAAATTTTCCGTTAATCGGCAACTTATGCATTAAGCCACCTCGATCTTTGAGATGATATGCCCCCTTGCCGAGAACCTTATGAACAACAAACGGCCCTTCCCAATTCGGCGACCATTTGCCGAATCTTGGGTCTTTTAGTCCAACTGGTAAAACCGTCTGCCAAACCAAATCTCCTTCGCCGAACGTTTTTTGTTTGACACGCTGATTGTACGCTCGTTCGGCGATTTTCTTTTGCGCTACTAATAAATTGTAAGCGTCAAGACGGACACCTTCTAGGTCTTCCAACTTCTGTCTCATGGCTTGACCATACTCATCACCGAACAGACTGCTGTTTTCTATCATTCGTAGTGAATTGACACTTAACTCGACTGGTAACATGGCATCATGCCCATAGGTCAACGCATACGGCGTCGTTCCTGTGGCTGTTCTTGGTGACGTTCGGTAGGCCCACAACGCTTTATGTAACTTTAAATGCCACATACCCGGTCGTTCCCTCACCATTTTTTCAAGAATCCCTATCAAAACTTTGTTACTTGCTTCTGCCTGCCCATTGGCTTGTGGGTAATACGGTGAAGATTGCTCGAGCCGAATTTTGAGATTCATTGTGTATTCCTTGAATCGGCCAGATGTGAAGATCGTGCCGTTATCTGTTATGATTGTTTCTGGCACACCGAATCGAGTTACGATATGTTCTTCGACAAAATCACACAATTCTTTGGATGTCAATACGGCATATGATTTTGCTTCAACCCATTTGGTAAAGTAATCCGTTGCTACGAGTATCCAGGCGTGCTTTGCCGAGCCAGATGATGGTGTAATTTTGCCGATGACATCCATGGCCCATCCCCTAAACGGCCATGGTTTGGTGACCGAATGCAATAATTCGGCCGGGGCCCTTTGTATAGGGCCGTGAATCTGACACTGTACACATCCCCGTGCGTACTCAATGCAGTCTTTTAAGATATTCGGCCAGAAATACCCGTGTCGGCGAAGCAACCAACGCATCTTCCGGCCGGATTGATGGGCTCCACATATTCCTTCATGGACTTCGGTCATTGCTAGTGCGGCCTCTTTGCGGCCGAGACACAACAACAGTAAGCCGTCCTCGCTTTTCCTATATAGAGCGTTGTGGTATGACACATAGTTCGTGGCATGAACCTTCGTCTTACGTTCGTGTTTTCCATCAGGATTATCAAGGTATCGCATGATTGCGCCTCTCCAATCATCTGGACCTGGTAATGCTTCTACCGCGCAGATCTCGATGGGGTCTCCTCGCTCCAGTAGTGATGGTAATGACATTACTCGTGTTCGGATCACGTGATCCTGGCTAATAACTTGTTGGTTAACCAAGGCCGGGTATGAGCGTCGTACGACTGGTATCGCTCGTCCTCGTTTGCCCCCCATGAGTTGCGCGCCGGAGGCGATTTGGGCCAATTTATCTGCGTCGACATTATGGACCCGAGAGACGTGCTCGAATGTGATACGGTCAAAAGACTCGGCCAAATAGCTAGCGATCATGTGATAAGGAGCTAGAGTGCAACTCATGCAACGAAAAATGCCATTGAGCTGGTTAATGACAAGTTCAGAGTCGCCGAAAACCAGGACGCGGGGTGCTCGCAAGTCATGAAGGATGCCGAGGCCAATGACAAGAGCTTCATATTCGGCTTGATTATTGGTGCAGTCAAAGTCCAGTTTGAAAGAAAAATACCATCGATGGTGCTCGGGAGACTGAATGACAATGCCTACGCCGGCCGAACATGAAGTGCTGGAGCCATCGAAATACATTATCCAGAAATTGTCTCGCGCTTCCACCATGCTGATTTCGAGATCATTATCCCCAAAGTCGTATGGAGACGGGTGTTGGGCCAGGAAGTCAGCTAAAGCTTGGCCTTTGACGGCCTTCTGAGGAACATACTGTAGATTGAACTCGGATAGTGCCATGGTCCATTTCCCGATTCGCCCTTTGACGATTGGCCGAGTGAGCATGTAACGGATGACATCAGTCTGGGCAATGACTTGAGTGACGGATGGAAGCATGTAATGTCGAAGCTTGGAGGCGGCAAAGAACAATGCTAAACAGAGTTTCTCAACAGCCGTGTAATTGATCTCGGGGGTATTGAGGTGGCGGCTGAGATAAAAAATGGCTTGCTCGCGGCCGGCATCGGTGTCTTGTGCTAGAAGGCAGCCGATGGATTCTTCAGCCGCAGATATGTACAACTTAAGAGGTTTGCCACGGCGGGGCGGACCAAGGACAGACGGGGCAGTTAAGGCTACCTTGATTTGGGTGAAGGCGTCGTCGTGCTCGGAGCCCCATGCAAACTTGTCGTGGTCCTTGAGTTTTAGCAAAGTGGAGAAAGCTCGCATTTTCCCTGCCGAATTGGCAATAAACCTTCGGAGAAAATTGACCTGACCGAGCAGAGACTGTAATTGTTTCTTAGTCCTGGGGGCCGGCGCATTGATAATTGCGCGGGCCTTGTTTTCGTCAATCTCAATGCCGCGGTGATGGACTAAGAATCCCAAGAAATTTCCTGCCGAGACGCCGAAAGCACACTTGGCTGGGTTCATTTTGAGGTTGTGCCGGCGCATGCGTAAGAAGGTTTGGCGAAGGTCCTCTAAGTGTGACTCCCGACGCTTGGACTTGACCACAACATCATCAATGTATACTTCGACTGATGTACCGATGAGGTCATGAAAGATGGTATTCATGGCTCGTTGGTATGTGGCGCCGGCATTCTTGAGGCCAAATGGCATAACAACCCACTCATACGTGCCGAGTGCCCCTGGGCATCGAAAAGCAGTTTTGTGGACATCAGCCTCGGCGATGAAAATCTGATTATAGCCGGCATGTCCATCCATAAATGAAAAAATAGCATGGCTGGCGGCCGCATCAATTAAGAGGTCTGACATTGGCATAGTGTATTCATCCTTGGGGGTTGCCAAATTTAAATTGCGGAAATCGATGCAAATGCGGAGAGCGCCGTTCTTCTTGAGGACAGGAACTATGTTTGCTAACCATTCGACATATCTGGCTGTCCGAATGAACCCGGCATTCAAAAGGCGAACAAGTTCATCCTTTATGCCAAGCTGTACTTCGGTCGAGAACCGTCAAGGGGGCTGACGAAACGGTTTACAGCCGGGTTTAATGCGTAACTCGTGCTCAACGAGCGTTCGGTCTAAACCAGGCATCTCGTGATAACTCCAAGCAAAACAATCTTTGAATTCATTCAATAAATCACGCAGCTCGGTTTTCATGGGTTGGGGCAACAAAGCGCTGATAAATAAAGGCCGCGGGTCCTCGGCCGTCCCAACATTGATTTCTTCCAAAGGGTCCTTAACCTGAGGCCGATGGTCTTCGAGTTCGGCCGGTGCAGGCTGAACCTTATCTAAAGATACTACCGGGCCATTGTCTCCCTCGGCGAGAAACTCGACCAAATTAATGCCGGAGTGTGGTTGGCTGGAAACGGTATACCAGTGGGCCAGCAGTCGTTCCATGGTTGAAGAGATTGTGGCCTGGCGTCGGTTATGGTTGTCGTCAGTCATCAATAGTAGGGAAGAAAGTGGCTAGTCCGAGTCTCGCCGAGTCCTGGTGAACAGTCTCGGCGGCTATCTCGAACTCGATAGCCTTTTGTACAGAAATCTTCGTCGGCCGGCCCTCCTCATTGAAACCGTGAAGGGTGATGTAGCCGACGTGATCATCATAGTAACGAGCTTGAATCATGTTGGTCTCAAATGGCTGTGTATCGGCCGGGTGGACGATGACCGACTTGCCATCCCAGAAGACGAGGACCTGGTAGAGGGAAGATGGAATACAACCAGTCTGATGGATCCAATCACGACCAAGGAGAGCGTTATACTCAGTCTTCGAATCCACAATGAAGAATGCAGTCATGTGATTGCGACTGGCTATGGTTACGTCCAGAGGCAAAACTCCCTTGGTTTGGGACCGGTCACCCACGAAACTGCTCATAGTGATTCCTGATGGAATGAGTTCATCGTGTGACCGTCCCAGAACGCGCATGACGGAAACGGGCATGATATTGACCGTTGCCCCACAATCGACGAACACCTTAGAAACTGGGTAGCCCTCAATCTGAGCCGTGACATACAATGGCTTTAGATGCTGTAGATTGGTAGTGGGGGATCGGGGAAACAACTCAGCGAAAGCTGCCGCTAGTGTGTCGATTTGGCTGTCCGTTCCTTCCTCGGTGTGGACAAATTCGACCTGTGTTGCTTCTTCGGCCACGACATCGCCGTCCAGGAATGATAATTGGGGAGCCGTCGTTTGGAACTCAGTGGGTAAGACGTGGACCATGCTAATTTCCATGTTGTCCAGGATAGAAGGGCCTAGTAAGTCGTAGTCCTCTGTGCAATGAGGATCAGCCGAAGCTGCCTGCTCTGGAGTAATCTTGGTGAAGGCATCCGTCGTCTCATCGGCGATTGGTAGTTCGTTGTTTGGGGTCGCCTTGACTTGGATGTCACCTTTGAGCATATTGGGGACAAGGGCAGTTGCGGATTGGCGGCTTTGCTCGTGATACGCAATTAAAGCGTTCCTTGTATCCAGATACGCGTCGAGGCGCCTAACCCGCTCATGTTCATCGGCCGTGAGGCCGAAGAGCGCTACTGCTGAGAAGACTTCGAAATGATACCTTAAAATCTGAAGATCGTCGAAGGAAAAGGGGAGCTCGGCGAGTGGTAGGTCTGTGTATGGGTCCACCTCAAAACCAAGCACCTGAGCCTCCCGTATGTGTTGGAATCTTGCCTTGATGGCCGGGTCCGTAGTTTTTTGAATGATCTGCTCGGCACATGGAGAAGTCAAGGCTAAGTCAAGGACTTGCTGACATTCTTTCGGTAGGCCGTATAAGTCATTGGCGGAGTGCGTCTTATGGAATTCCAACATATACTGCAAGGCTTCGCCAACAAAGGGAGGATGGAGATTCCGCCGTATCTGGATCAGTGGTTCGGATGTCGGTGTTGGATGAGGGTTTATATCCGACTCTTGTCGAAGTTTCTCGAACCGAGCCTTCATTTCTCCCGATCGGAGCAGGATCTTGATCCGCTTGTCGGACTCTTCGAAGGCCGTCTCGATGTCAGGGGCCGTAGCCTGCTTCCCTTCGAGTAACTCGGTCATGATGGCCGGGAGTGGACGCTCATCTCTAAAGTTTGTACCCTTAGGTTGCCATTTGGGAATCGATGAACCTTGAATTGCTTGTCGGCGAGCCATGCAATCTATCCTTTGGCGACGACGCTTCTGAGATTTGGACAGGGCGGTGTAAACGCCTGTCGGTGAATGGTACGTGTACCAGCGCTGGTCGTGTGTCTCCAGTGGTTTGAATGTTTTTGGCTTAGCTACCGAACCGGAACCGCTGGAACCTTGCGCGTAGTAATCCTCTTTGTAGAATGGGGTATCGAAGTTAAGTCGTCGCCTGACCGAAGATGATCCCCCGGCCTGTATTTGGGGTCCAAGTCTATTGAACACTTTATGTTGCTGACCCAAGCCAGGTGCTTTTGGCGAGGTTGAGACACTCGCGGGCGTCGACCGAGGTTCTGCCCTGTTCGGCCGTAGTTGTTGTGACGTCGTTACCTGAGATTGCTGGGCCTGTGGCTTGGTTACGGCCACTTGTACTTTGCAGCGATTACACAATATCTTTGGGTTCTCAAGCTCCTCTGCTTTGGCTTGGACAATTGCGGGCCCTGTCTCTTTCGTCGAGGAGTTATTACAAGCTGGGTCGATCTTAAGCCGTGGCTGGGAGTTTTGCTTCGGAATATGCCGTACGAACTCGGCCTTTCCTTTGCCCTTGCTCCCTGGTAAATGGGCGTTTACCATGCCAACCGTTGCTGAAGGGAATGGATTAGCGTCGACAACCATCTGTTTTTCTGGAAATTTTAATTTTCCTTTATCGATCCATCCCTGAATAGTATCTTGGAACACTACACAATTATTGGTCGTATGCTTATTTGAATTGTGGTACTTGCAATAGACCTTATCTTTCAGTTCTTCGGCCTTTGGGATGTTGTGTCCCGGCCGAAGCTTAATGATCTTAGCCGATAACAACTGATCGAAGATAGCATCGGCTTTGGTGATGTCAAAAGTGTAGACTTTGGATGTTTTGGCCGTTGTGTCTTCTGGGGCTAAGCGAGGTTTGGCATCTTTAGTATGAGCCAGAGCTTTACAGATGTACGGCTTATCGATGATGATTTCAGCCGCATCTATACTAGCATATTGAGTGCCGTCTCCTTTGGTATCGGCGTAATTGACCGAAGGATTCTTGTATATGGTCCCTCTGGCTGAAGATGCTGATACCTTTTCTTCTCGGAGTAAGTACTCGTATTGCTCCACGTGTTGGGCCAATTCGTACATATCGCGGAAGTTCGCCCCTAGGAACTTCTTCTTATACTCCAAGTCGAGGCCATTAAGAGCAATCCTGACGAACTCTACTTCTGGAAGAGGTACTCGGCACCAATTTCGAGCCGACTTAAACCTTGTTAGGTACTCCATTGGTGACTCGTCGGATGCTTGAGCCATCCTAGCCAGCGAGGACACCGACATCTCCATCCCTGGTCGATAGAACTGCTCATGAAACTTTTCGACCAACCCTTCCCAATTTTGGATCGAATTTGAGGGAAGGTTGATGTACCACGCAAACGCTGGCCCGGTCAATGAGAAGTTGAACAACCGTAATTTATAATAATCACTGTTGGCATCTCCACACTGCGCGGTGAAGCGCGCCACGTGTTCCAGAGAAGACAAGGATGATTCCCCTGCGAATAGACTGAAGTTCGGAATCCTAAAACCCTTTGGGTACTCGAAACACTCCACAAACTCCGGGTATGGATGGATGAACTTGGGGAACTTCGGCCCTTTCTTCAAAGCCGAATCGATCATTCGCTAGATTTCTGCAGCATTCACGGCGGGTATGCTAGGGCCGCAGTCAGTTGTTGAACTAGTCGATCCGCTCTTCTTTTCTAGATCCAGTGTTCTAGACCGAGTAGGTCCGACCTCAGCCGCTGATGTAGTTGCTATATTATCTTTGGGCCAAGATAGTCTCGGTCGTTCGGTCGATCCCAAGTTTGGTGTGATGTGCACCAAGTATTCGTACAACTTGGTCTGCATGGCACTTTGTTGTCGTACTTCGTCTAGTACCGACTGTACGTCTCGGCCGACGGTTTGTTCGAACTTCCGAGCCTGTTCGTCCAATCGCCTCTTGAAAAATGACCGAGACGGTGGGTCCGTAGCATCGCCCCCATCCTCATCACAATCTTCCACAATCCCCTCGACCAGATTGTCTTTTGTAACCTTTGTGATAACCCCAGTGTGATGAGGTGGTTCACCGAGAGTGACTTCTCTCTCTTGGTGTGAGTGAGGCGTTGCGGCGTCGTGGACTTCCGCCTGTGACGAACTTTCGGAACCTGTATTGCGGATTACTGGAGTGGTGTTAGATTTTCCCATCCCTGTTTTTTTCTTGGTTGATCGAGTCTCGACGGGCATGAACTTTGTAGTTTTAGCACTGGGTCCCACTGGGCGTGCCAAAATGTTGGCTACAAATATTACCGAGCCTACGTGGCGCGCAGGCCGAGTAAATAGTAGACTAACTGAGTCCTTCAAATGTGTGCGGGGCGTGCCAACTCGTCGGCCGAGCTTTGGCCGAGAAGTAAAATGTCTTGATGTGGTATAGATGCGCGCGGCCAACTTCTGTATCTTGCGATTGCGGCCGAGAAAGGAACGTGTCTCGGCCTTTAGGTTCTAGAGCCTGAAGACAAGGCTGCCAATTACAAAATTCACAAATTGTGGTCGTCCAATTCGGCCACGGTCACCGTATTGATGAAGGTGAGACCACGCCGAATCGACACTAGAGTATAAGTGCAGAGGTACTCAAAACTGATGAAGGCCTCGACCACAGACGTGGTTCGGCCGTCTCGGTGTTGAGTTATGAAATCCTCTTGTGAGTACGTAATCGTAAAGCGACTCGGCGTCGAGGCACCGAGCTTTGGTATTAGTAACACCTCACTTCGCCGGGCCGGCTGGTGAGATGATCTCTGTCGACGGGGATTCGAGACTCCTTCGTCGGCCGAGACTAGGATAAATAACCAATCGACCCTGTCGCAGTGCTGTTTATCCAAACTGAAGGTGCTTCACGGACGGCTGGTTCTACGGCAACAGTGCTGTTTATCCAAACTGAAGGTGTTTACCGGTTGCCTTCACAGTGCTGTTTATCCAAACTGAAGATGTGAAGGCGAAAAAGAAAGTAAAAATTCTCAAAGGTGTTGAGAGGGTTTGCGCAGGGCAGATTTGTGTGTTGTGTTGTTGATCCTTTTACTTGTTGCCACTGCTTCTGTATTTATAGGATCTAAATCCTCTCTTGTTGGGTCACGTGAAGAAGCCATTTGCTTTCTTTTTCTTGTTTTCTCTTTTCCTTGTTTTAGGGCATGTTTTTCACCTTAAATCAAGGAAAAGTTGTCGTCCTAGGCTTACCTAGTTCTTAGAGTTCCACGTAAATCCCCTTTTAGGCCGAGAAAATCTTCCCTCGGCCCAAAGTGCTATTTTGGGCCCAAACAGTTATATAACTTATTTTATTGTGGATTCATAATTCATCTTGTGCAACTCATATTTTAACATAACAAACAATAGAGTGTTCATTTTAATTGGTCACAAGAGATTGTTTAGAAGTGTTTTTAAAATGGTTGAAAATGGTTAAAAAGTTTCTTAAACCAATATTTAGTTAAAATACAAGTGAATTATGGAAAGAAAAAAAAACATTTTAAGTCCTTTTGGAACTCAAAAATATTTTTTCTAAAAGCAATTTTTATTATTTTAAAAGTACGTCCAAATGAGTCATACATCTATGATTATATTCTATTTACATGATGGTGTTTAGTCCTATTACGATTACATGCATTTAATATAAACTGCAAGGAGAGAATACATTCTCTCTAACTAATATGATTATACTCAAGTCTACAGGTTGCTCGTGGTTTTGTGTATTCAATCATGCATAATTTTCCCGAGATGGAGAAGATTAATATAAGAAAAATTATTCTTATTTTATGGTTTGATCAAGAAATACCCTCGAGATTTGATGATTATTTCTTAAATGCATAAACATTGTCCTTGGAAAGTGAATATGGCTTTGTTTCACATGCACGGATCCGCTATCGTTTTCCTTGTCTCATAATCAAATCTCTGCGGCAGCTTTGACATTATTTAGTTGCGCAAGGCCATGCTAACGTTATATGTATCGTTCTAATTTTATGGTTCTAAATTTTCATTCTTTTGCAAGATAAATTTTAGGTAGTGAAAACGGTCGCTCTTTGATACTTCATGGTCTCCGATCCTCACCCCTAACTCATTTGGGCCTCTATTTGCACTGAAGTGCACTCTATATATTCTGTCTTTGACCGATTTAGGCGAAGACTTTTAGATTCCAACACTTCTTTCTAAAGGTTAAACTTCGCATTTAATGAGACATATTCAAGATGGTATTCCTTGGTGTATGCTTTTTGCAGACGATATAGTGTTTATAGACGAAACTCAGGAAGGAGTAAATGCGAAACTTAACCTTTAGAGAGAAGTGTTGGAATCTAAAGGTCTTCACCTAAGTCGGTCAAAGACAGAATATATGGAGTGCAAGTTCAGTGCAAATGGAGGCCCAAATGGGTTAGGGGTGAGGATCGGAGACTAGTAAGTACCAAAGAGCGACCGCTTTCATTACATAGGATCTATCTTGCAAAAGAATGAAAATTTAAAACGATACATATAACGTTAGCATGGCCTTGCGCAACTAAATAATGTCAAATGAGTTAGGGGTGAGAATCGGAGACCATGAAGTACCAAAGAGAGACTGCTTTCGCTACCTAGGATCTATCTTGAAAAAGAACGAGAATTTAGATGGAGACCTCAATCATAGAATACAAGCTTGATGGATGAAGTAGATGAGTGCATCAGGCGTGTTGTGTGACTGTTGTATGCCACTGAAGCTCAAGATTTTTTTTTATAGGACGGCAATATAAAGTCGGCGATGCTGTATGGCACAAAATGTTGAGCGGTGAAGCATCAATACGTACATAAAATGGGTGTAGCGAACATGAGGATGCTTCGTTGGATGTGTGGACACATGAAAAATGATAAAATTAGGAATGAGGATATCCGAGGTAAAGTAAAAGTAGCCTAAATTGAAAGAAAAATGAGAGAAAATCGGTTACGGTGGTTTGGACATGTGCAACGAAGGCCTACTAACGCTCTGGTTAGAAGATGCGACTATTGGACAGAGGTCCAGGGCCGAAGGGGTAGGAAGACCTAAGAAGACTTTGGAAGACACTCTAAGAAAAGACTTAGAGTACTTGCATCTAACGGAAGACATGACACAAGACCGAGCTCAATGACGTTTTAGGATTCATATAGCCAACTCCACTTAGTGAGAAAAGATTTTGTTGTTGTTGTTGTTGTTCTTAAAAAAGCAGTTCATAGTTGTATTGAGTTTTTTCGAGTAAGTTTTTCATATAATTCAAACTTGTTACATCTTGCATGACAAGTTTATGCATGCATATTAAGCTATAATTAGGCTTATAAATAGTTTTTTTTTTAATTATTAAGAAGATGGAAAAGATTTGAAACTATTACAATAACTTAGGAAGGAGAAATTCCGAACTCTAAACAACTGGTTGAAAATTCAACACCCTATTTACTGGGAGGCTTATAAATAGAATGATTTCTTGTAATTAGGTTCATTGTTTACAAGATTTCATCACTAAACTTGTTACATCGCTTATTCGCTTAATAAACAATACCCACTCGGAATTGTTTAAGAAATTTATGTATTTGTTCTATAATTTATTCTAAACTTGGTTACATTCATAATTTAACAAGAAAAAAAAGGTTCAACCTCCATTTTCTATAAAAATCTGGACCTACACAATAGAAACTTAACTACAACTGAGATGCCCAAAGTTCTTCTCGACTAGCACAATAATATATGCTTAAATATATATTATGTGGTAAATTCTGGATACAGAAACGATCAGTCCTTTTCGTTGGGACTCTCCCTGTCAAAAGTCATGAGCAAGGCATAAGTGATTGCCATTGCTATCCACCCTCCAACTAAAACCCTAACAGCAGATGGCATCGCCGGGGAGCCGCCCATACGAGCTCCCACGCTGCCAAAGAGAGCCAGAGCTAGTGAAGCCACTACCACAACCACCGCCATTCTTATAGTATTTTGAGGAATAAACATGGCTGAGAGTAAAGGCACAAGTGAGCCACACAGAAATGCCAAGGCTGATGCAGCTGCTGCCTTGTGTGGACTTGGCAATGACTCCTTCCCTTCAATAATTTGTGTGATCTCAATGGCAGTAATCTTCCTCGTTTTCTCCGGCTGCTCCGGCGGCTTGGATGCTGAATTTCCACATGGGAGTCCTGTTGAAGGAGTCAATTCAACTGAAATGGTTAGGTTAGAGTTTTCTTTCATCTCTTTCTTACCCGTCTCAGTTTTGAAACTGCACTGTCTTAAAAGAGAAATCCTTTCAATATCTCTTTGTGTTGATACCGAAACAAACTCCCCCACAGCCATGCTGCAAGCTCCTGCAACAGCTCCCGCTATGCCGGATAAGACCATCGTCCTACGATCTTCCTTCGCTGCCCCGACACCAAGCATCAAGGACGTGGTTGACAGTAACCCGTCGCTTGCTCCCAGGAGAGCAGCTCTGAGCCACTGAGCTCTCTGCACTTGCTCGGTCCTTGTGTTCGCGTATTTATCATCATCAGTTACAGGAAGCTTGTGCTCAACTGGCGTTTCGAGTGTTTGACGAGAAGTATCCATGGGAAAGAGATGGAAAAGTTTTACTGCATAAATCGGATTTGGGGAGTGTGGCCTCCTCAATTTTCCACAAGCTCGGAGGAACACGTGGTGTTATAAATCAAAAGTCTAGGCTCCCACATTTGATGATCGAAAACGAACAAAAAAACCTAGGAGGTTCCGTTGAAGATGACAAGGAACCCAAACGTTTAAACCTATGATTTTTGTCACATCTCATTGTAAGGAAGGATTCTTACCTATTTTGCTACCTTCTCTTCTTTCATTTTATCTCGTGTCGTTTTTCATCTCTCTCCTAAGGTACCAAGTAACTTATGTTGTTGCATCTTTAAGGATATTCCACACTCTTAAGTGCTCCTTTCAACCGACAGGCTCACAAATCGTATTTCTTCTGTTCGACAGCAACAATTTTCCACAGAAAAAGTTTTGATAGATCTTTTCATGCTAGGGTATGTGCAGAGGCATATATACTTTCTCATACACGAGAATATGAGATGCATTTGTTTGAAGGTAACTACAACAAATGATATGTTTCATTGGTACACTGTGTTCCTATGTCATAAAAAAATAAAAATTCATCCGCAAACACTTGTGCTGGTTTCTGTGGATTGCATACGTGGAGCTCACCGATACATTCAATGCTGAAAACCGAAGAAAAAAGATGCATTAGGTTAATTTCTGAATTTTAAACTTTTAGCTATTCAAAGAACTTGATTCAGTAAAATGAGATGTCTACAACAGCGATGTGTGATCCGCATAGTTTATTTCACAAGTGTACTGTATGACTGGAATAACTAAAGCCACAGTAACCGTCAGATACATCTAATGGTTTATATTATGACAGCCAACGGGACAAGAACAGCATATAGAATCATCAATCATGCCACTTTCCTGGAAAAAATAAAGAAAACTATTGGAGAATTATCGGTATCATCTACCTCTATTAAACAAAATCAAATAACTAAGACCGTAACATAGGATTAAGAAAGAGAATCGAATATTTTCGTAGAGATAGGTCTATTTGGTGGTTAATGCATTAAAGGTGCTGTTTCTTACCCTATCGATATCCATCCCTCTTGTCTTGCTCCTCAGCTTCCTTGTTAGCAGTTTGAACAGATTTGAACCACAGGAATGCCTGCATTCAACATCCACGTTACAAAGCCAAGGGGATTGAGTTCATATCATCCACACACACAATCATCCATACCCCAGATTATTGATCCCTTGAAATGAATTTTTCGACGGTTTAGCATAGCACAAAAGTTAAACAGAATGATAGGTTCATGATAGAGGATCAGTAAATGAATAGATCAAACCTTGAAACCGAATTAAGAAGATCAAAAGAAACAGAACAACTTACAGAAGTGGGAATGCCAGTAAATGCAAAAAATCCAAGGACTGGAGCATAAAATATGCTGTCTGAGCCCAAGATTCCGAAGACTGGCTTTTCGTTCACATACTCAAAAACAGAACCTATCTGCAATTCAATATTATTTTTCCTGTTATACACCTCATCAAGGGGACACATACAGTTTCAAAAGGACCAGGCAAGGGAGCTTACTGCAGCAATTGCAGTGATCGCTGAGGCAAGTAGATAAACAAAAAAGGGAACCTCAAATCCCTCTTGTGCATCATCTTTCTTGCCTTCAGTCTGTGCCCAAGGAGGAGGCTCGTCTGAATCCGGTTTAGCCCACGAGGGGATTTTCTCATCAGACTTGCTTGGTTTCGCGGAACCTTTGGTGACAGCAGAAACGGAAAACCTACGAGAGGACTTCCTTGTTAGAAAGCATTGATGGGTTTGCTTTCTATTTGACAGAGTTTGATCCCGGATTCTGTGTCCAGCACCAAAGAACAGTTTGGGTAACGGATTATCATTCATACAGCCATGGTTTACATTAAAATTGCACACAAACAAGAAGGTTGCAGCCATAGTCTGTTCCTCTTCCTCGTTCTGCTCTTTCTGTTACTGAAGATATTTAAAAGCATAAAATAGTTAGCAGCAAAACAATACTAATTCTAAGGTGGTTTTCCAAAAATTAAGATTGCTAAGCTCTTGTGCCATCTTCTCTTTCGGATAACACATAGCGGCTATATATTTTGCATGATCAGTAGTCCAAGCTTGTGAGTGACACTAGTAAAACTCAGACCTATGTTCTACTGTGGTTCTGAGTCTAAGTTTTTGCGGCAGAAGGAGGAATTGTGGGTGTGAAATCACTACTCTTTTGCTAACAAGCTCCACAAATTCAATCAATTTTAGATGACCAAACCACCCAAAAAGGTGGACATTGCCTTTCTAGCTTTTACCAAAATCCAAATAACTTTGATGAAAATTGAACCAACTGAGTGACTTAGATGCATCTTAATCATTCATTAGATTAGAAGATTATCCATAGAATGATGAGGCCAAATCTTTAATTACACAAAATTCATCAACTGTGTTCTTTTCTCCTCAACAATGCGATATTCTAAACTACTCTAATTTACATCGAAGGGAATTGAACTCAGTGCAAGAGAAATGAGAATTTTTTTTATCTTTTTTCAATTAAAAAAGGGGGAAAGATTAGAGCGTTTAATTATTCTATTGACCATAATAAGAGTGGGTTAGTCAGTCCAGTACAAGTACTAAAGAAAGCTTCTTCCCAAGTGACTGAAATCTGAACAGAAAGTTATGCAACTTATGAAGACAAGAACTTTTCTGCACTAACGTGAATTTTGGCACATCAAAATTCATTGATTATGTTTACAATTAAGCTGAGCTGAATTTTGAGCAGATGCAAATTGCAATGAATTCAAAACCGAATTGAAATTTCACTAGTGATGATTTAATAGAAAGAAAAAAATAATAATTACTGAAAGAATTACAGAAAATTAAGAGGAAAATATGAGAGGTGAGGGAGGAGCGTAGAGAGCTTACCTTCTTGCTGGTGTTCTGTTTTATTTGCACCAGATGTGCTCTCTCTCTCATTCTTTATTTATTTTTATTTTAATTATCTAGCATGGTCACGTGCCTTCTTTTTCAATATTTTTTTTTATTTTTTAATTAGTTGGATTCCTTATAATTTTCAATCAATAAAATTTAAGGAATTTTAACAAAAAACTCTTGATACTGTTTATTTTAACGAAAAATCATATTTTTACACTAAAAAGTCAATTATGATACTATTCACTTTACCATTTATTTTGTCCTTATCGTTAAAACTCAATGTTTTCAAGCCATTTTCATTAGTTTGCCTTAAAATTTATTTCCCATTAAGCTGTGATTTGGTACTGAGGTGCTTATGAACAAAGTGAGTATCAAAAAAAGCTGAGAGCTTTTTTGTGTTTGGTAAACAATCAACTTCAGCTTCTTTTCAAAATTTTAGGTGAAAAAAAGAGCAAAAAACACGAAGCTGCAAAACCCAGCTTTGAAAAATCGGCTTTTTTTGTTTCCATAACTTATGCGCAAATCGATTTCACAAGAGGCGCTGAGGCCTTTAATGAAAATTTTCACTACCCAAAATGGCCTTTAGCCATTAAATAAATTACACATTATACCCGACGACTTCGTCGCCGACCCCGCCACTTCTCTCTTCCGTCTTCTCTAACTCTGAGCTTCTTCGGATTTCTGAGACAGGGGCGGCGAGAGTTTCGTCGGATTTCTGAGCTTTGTTGAAATTCGGGGTCTCTTTGTCGGATTTATGGGCTTTGTCAAAATCTAGGTTGTACAAAGAATGCTAGATTTGCACCCTTCTGCTTGACACCCAAAGTCTCAATGGGAAAGCCTTGGCCCCTTCACCGCTAACAACGATGGTAAGTCCCAAAATCGAAGTCCATCCTTCCACCGTGAATTAGTTGATGCGACCCAGCCTTCCTTAGGATCTGGCAGAGAAAGCCAGATAGACAAAGGGGAGAGAGAGAGCGAGTAACGGAAGATGAATATACAGAGGTTCTGCAAAAATAAAATAGGACAAGGAAAGAAGAAAAGACTCTTAGAGAAAAGAAAAAAAAAAGAATAGAATAATTTTTTTTAAATATCTTAATAAAAAAAGGTAAAGAGTACATTCTTCGAAGCTCACAGTTGTTTATAAATAGTTTATAATATAAGTATTATAAATGTCATAATAAAAGAAAAGATAAAAAAATGATTATATAATATTTAACATCATATCTTTTTTAATCATTTTACACAGTTATAACTGTTTTACATAAAACTTTATCAAACACTGGAACATTACTTTTTTTTTTCTAAAAGCACTTTTACAAAAAAGTTTACCAAACACTCTACTGCTTTATTTCACAGTTGTTTATTCTCACAGCATAGCAGAAGCTGTTTGTTTTAAAACACAACAATACCAAACCAGCCCTCAGTCAAATCAAATACATATTATGGATTTTGACACCAAACTAAGTATGATTCACCAGTTCATCAAATTAAATTTTCATTATAATACACACAATGATAATCCACTATCATCCATGATTTTCGCACTCCAAAATATGGATCTGATTGCGATTAGTTTATTGTTGATGAATAAGAAAAACTTGAGTATAGTTAGCTCTATATTGTTATAAAATTTCTAGTTAGCTCTATATCATCACGCAATCAGGTTCGTCCAAAACAACGATTTTTATCTCGATATTTTTACAGCCCTCATAACATGAACATTCACCATAATGCATGACCCAACTTTACATTTTTCGAATTTTAGTTTCTACATAAATTGTGTATGCATTATATCCATAATTGTTGAATTATGGATATTACCATGAATTACATCAAATATACGTCCATGCATTAAATTATTGAATTGAATATGCATGCAATCGAATTTTGTAATCTGGAAAAAAAAAATTTGGGTTTTTCGAACCCGTGACCACAAGCAAACATGGAGCATCAAGCTCCGCTGAAACCCGACGCCTATGGCGTCCAACCCATAAAACCCAACTTGCCTGCAGCGAGACCACGGCCTTACCGTGCAATTTTCTGGGGAAATCCAACATGATGTCGTGGTTTTTGAACCATTATCATTGAAATTCCAAAATAATTGCATCGAATTTGGGTGAAATTCCAATTTGAATTTCATGGGTTTCTTTTTCTTTCCCCTCGATGTCGAGGTACTTCCTCAGTCACTAGGAATTTGTCGCTGTCAAACCCATGGCCTTGCACCGAGAACCATCTTCCAAAACACGGCCGCCTAAAGTGGCGACATTGGTCTTCTTCCTCGGCAAGTGCACCTAGCTCTGGTTGAGGTGTTTTCGACTGAAACCGAAGACCAAATTGGACTAGCCCTCTCAACCTGTGAAAAAAAAGGATTTTTTTTTTGTAACTGGGCTCGCCTGATGTGGCCCAAGCCATGACTCAACCCTCAATGCGACACTAGCTAGAGCTATGGTGTCTTTGTGTCTGCGTCACACTATATTCCAGTCCAAAGCTGGAACACAGGTACACTGCACAGTGAAGCACGGAAGCGGCCTCCGAGTGAGCTTACAACTCCAGTTTGCTTTTTGCCACACATGATCAGTGCCCATATGGGCCTCTCATTTTTGGGCCTATTACTGCTGCTGCTACTGGGCTTGTAGCCCAAATACTAATTAGGGCATGATCAGCTTGTGCCTACCCCAGCTCAGTTTTGGGCCTGGACCAAGATTTTAAAAGACGCTAGGCGTTAGTCGGGCGGTGGGTTGGGGCTTAGCGCTTAAGAGGCTAAGCGGGGGCCTAGGCGGACTAGATGGATTTAAATAAATTTATTATATCTTATAAATAAGTGTTTGTTCATATCTAAAAAAATATATAATTTCATTTGGAATTATAAATTAATCAAATTTAAACATTAAATAATACTTTTTTAAGCAAGAGTTTTAGCATTTTAGGTACATAATAAAGATACATATGGTGTGATCTTAAAAAAAAACAAAACATTACAACAAAAAAATAAAAATAAAAAGAATGAAGAGTAGTAACGGGGTTAAGAGCGGAAAAGGAAAGGGGTATAAAAAGTAGTTAAAAATGGGGAACTTTAACGAAAAGCTCATAATACTGTTCACTTTAACGAAAACCACATTTTTACACTAAAAAGTCAATATTGGTACTGTTCACTTTAACAAAAAACTACATTTTTACACTAGATGTCACATCCCGGCCCGGGCGGGACCACTTCCCGGGCCCGCTCCACTACCGTAGCACGATATTGTCCGCTTTGGGCCTCGACCACGCCCTCACGGTTTTGTTTCTAGGAACTCACGAGCAACTTCCCAGTGGGTCACCCATCATGGGAGTGCTCTAGCCCCCTTCTCGCTTAACTTCGGAGTTCCTACGGAACCCGAAGCCAGTGAGCTCCCAAAAAGCCTCGTGCTAGGTAGGGATGGGAATATACATTTAAGGATTACTCCCCTGAGCAATGTGTGATGTCACAATCCACCCCCCTTAGGAGCCCGACGTCCTCGTCGGCACACTACCGGCCAGGGATAGGCTCTGATACCAATTGTCACATCCCGGCCCGGGCGGGATCACTTCCCGGGCCCGCTCCACTACCGTAGCACGATATTGTCCGCTTTGGACCCCGACCACGTCCTCACGATTTTGTTTCTGGGAACTCACGAGTAGGGATGGGCAAAATAACCATGGGTTTGGGTAACCGCGGTTATCCGCCCATTTAAAGTTGACGGTTACGGTTATGGGTAACCATTTAGATAAATAAACGGTTATGGGTATAACCGTTTATCCATGAAATTTAAATGGGCGGTTATGGGTATTATTCGCTGTTATAACGGGTATCCATCGGTTATGGGTATTACCCGTGGTTATAACGGGTATCCATTTACCCATTAAATTTAATATATAGCTTCATTCGTTTCATTCCAATTCCATTTGCTTTCCGTCTAAATTGAATAAATGCCATCATTTTCTGTTTCCAATTCCAATTTCATTCGCTTTCCGACTGCAACTCCATACTTGTCGCCGTCAATTGCTACTCTGGCGTATTCCACCTTGCATCTCCCTGCATGTCGATCAAGTCCACGACCCCGAGGTTCGCGCCACTACACATAATCAAATTCCTTCTAATTTTGATTATATTTGATTAATTATGCATAATTTTGAAAACGTGCTGTTTTTTTTTGTTTAATCTGCAGAAGTAGCTTCTGTTTTATGTTGTTGCACATAAAAATGATAAACGAGTTCAAAACGGATAAATGGTTATGGTTATGGTTAAATGGGTAAATGGTTAAATGGATACATGGTTATGGGTATGGATAATCATTTATAAACGGTTATGGTTATGGGTATAACCATTTATGCAAATATCCAACGGGTAAACGGTTATGCGGGTATAACCATAAACGGTTATGGGTAAATAACCGCGGTTATCCGCCCGCTATAACCGTTGCCCATTCCTACTCACGAGCAACTTTCCAGTGGGTCACCCATCATGGGAGTACTCTAGCCCCCTTCTCGCTTAACTTCGGAGTTCCTACGGAACACGAAGCCAGTGAGCTGCCAAAAGGCCTCGTGCTAGGTAGGGATGGGAATATACATTTAAGGATCACTCCCCTGGGCAATGTGGGATGTCACACTAGAAAATATCTACAATTGAGAATTGGGAGCAACCACGGACCATCACTAAGGTACGGAGTTTCCTTAGCTTAGCAGGTTATTATAGACGGTTTGTTAAAGATTTTTTAGCCATAGCGTTACCACTGACGAGATTGACTAGGAAAGATGTTAAATTTGAGTGGGATGATGATGGTGAGTGGAGCTTCTAGCAGCTAAAGTATTGTCTCACTCACACACTTGTTTTAGCACTTCCAGGCGACAGTGGTAATTTCGAGATTTATAACGACACTTCTCTAAATGGCTTGGGATATGTATTGATGCAACATGGTAGGGTGATTGCATATGTTTCACGACAGTTGAAGCCGCAGGAGATGAATTACTCTACTCATGACCTCGAGTTAGCGGCCATTATTTTCACCCTATAGATTTGGAGGCACTATTTGTATGGAGAGATATGCCGGATTATTACAGATCATAAAAGCCTCAGGCATATTTTCACCCAGAAACTTCAGCAACCTTCAGCAGCGAATGTGGATAGAGTTGCTTAGCGATTATGATTGCACAATTGAGTATCTCCCAGGTTGTGCAAATTCAGTTGTAGACGTGCTCAGCAAGAAATCACATGTCAGACTTAATGCTTTGTTTGCTAGTCGTGTTCCCCTCCTTACAGAATTGAGATCCACATGAATGAAATTAGAGGTTAAAGATCGGGATGAAGTGTTACTTGCCAGTTTCTAGGTCAGACCAATCTTGATAGATCGCGTGCTCGAGGTTCAAGTAGAGGATCTAGAATCTCAGGAATTAATTAGTGTTGTGTCTTGAGGAAAAAAGAAAGATCTTAGGATCAGGAGACTAAATGGTATGTTTTGGTGTACGCGATGCATCCTAGGAGTACCAAGATGTATCACACTATTCAACCATTTTACTATTGGCCTGGCATGAAGAGGGAAATTGCAAAATATGTGAGTCGATGTGCAATTTGTTAACAAGTCAAAGCTGAGCGGAAGAAACCTTTTAGTTTATTGCAGCCACTTCCCGTTCCTCAGTGGAAATAGGAAGACATTACTATGGATTTCGTGTACAAGCTCCCTCGTATGTGAAATGGTTATTAAGGCATTTGGGTGCTAGTGGATCAGCTTACTAAGTCAGCACACTTCTTGCCCGTTCGAGAGAATTATTCTTTAAGCCGATTATCTGATTTATTTGTTTCAGAGATTGTTAAACACCAAGGGGTTCCGGTTAGTATCATCTCTGATCGGGATCCTAGGTTCACTTTTAAGTTTTGGTGACTTTCCAGGAAGCTCTAGGTTCAAGATTGCTCCACAGTACGGCGTATCATCCACAGACATATGGGCAATCTGTGGGAATTATACAGATGCTGGAAGACATGCTGAGATCTTTAGTATTGCAATTTGGCGACTCTTGGCATAAGCGTTTGGCTCTGATTGAGTTTGCTTATAATAACAGCTACCATTCCAGCATTACTATGTCACTCTTTGAGGCACTTCATTATGTTGGTCAGAGGTCGACGAGAGAGTATTGGTGGGCCCTGAGATTGTTGACGAGACTACACAAAATATTTAGGTAATTAAAGCTAACCTAAAAGTGGCCTAGGATCGTAAAAAGAGCCTTGCTGATAAACATGCTACCGATAGGGTATATATAGTCAGAGATTGGGTATTTCTGAAGCTATCTCTATGGAAAAGTGTGGTACGGTTTGGAAAGAAAGGTAAGTTAAGCCCTCGCTATATAGGACCATACCAGATCACCGAAAGAGTTAGTGAAGTCGTATATAGACTTGAGTTGCCTCAAGAAAAGTACATGACGTTTTCCACGTATCCATGCTTCACCATTATGTCGCTGATCCGTCACACATGATCCCTCATTAGCCACTAGAGATTAATCCGAATTTGACTTATGACGAGGAGCCAATGACGATTCAAGACTGGAAAGATAAGATTTTGAGGAACAAGATAGTGCGTATGGTAAAAGTCTTGTGGAAAAACCATTTAGTGGAGGAAGCTGCGTGGGAGACTGGAGAACGGATGTGAGATTTGTACCCACATTTATTTTATGACTATTGAGGTGTTGTAGTTGTGTATAGAAATTTTGGGGATGAAATTTCATTAAGGAGGGTAGATTGTGACAGCCCGTCCCAAATTTATGTATATTTTAATCCCGAGTATGTAACATGATGGTAATGCCCTCGAGGCTTAGTGACGTGGATGTACATATGTGGAATTAAATTATTTTTAGCACGACGTAATTAATTCGTATTCGACGTCACGAGCGTATTGATGCGAATTGCAGCCGAATCGGGTTCGTAATGAGAATGTTACTAACGTTAGATTATAATTGGGTCAAGCAAGGTCTAAAATATCGATAATATCCCAATATTTCCATCGAAATTTCCTTGTTTTTAGAATACCGATATTTCCGATATCATCGATATTTTAGACTTTGTTTGTAATTACATATTAAGCTTGTAATATTTATATGGTCGTTAAGATGTCTGCAAGGCTTGCAAGCTAATATTTATTATCTAGGATAAATTTCTATATTTAAAAAAATCACCAAGGGGATTCGAACCCCTCCCATTTTACTCCTTCAACACCTTGACCACCATATCACTTATGTTTTTGTAAAAATATGCTAAAATATTTATATATGGGGTTTTGTTTTGAATTCTTTTTGCAAGAAACAAATTTGCACATGACAATGAATCTTTGACAATTTCTTTTCAAGTATCTACTTTTGAACTACTCACCACGTTCACTCACTTAACTAATTAGTTGTAGTCATATTTCTATATATATGCACAACGTCAACCAATCTCGGATCCATATGGGTGGAAAGAATCCGAGACTCAATCTTCAAATGATTTTGCTTATGGACAACGTCAACCAATCTCGGATCCATATGGGTGGCATGTTAACAATTACATGCAAAACTATTTTGAGGATTTATCATTTGATGACTACTCTTCACAATACACTTACTCTACACATAGAGATGATGAAGATAGTGAAAATTTTGAACCTCATAGGAACTCTATGTGGTACTAAGTCACTCATGTATCTTACCATGCAATGCATAAAGTGTAAAATATTGTACTAATTCATTATATATAAATGATTATGGTGTGTTTAAACTTCTTTAATTAATTACTACATATTTTCTACACTTACAATGTTTGCCAGCTCGCTATATAATCAACTTAAATCAGTTGAATCCATCATGCAATGCATTTCCTTCCATTTTTTTTGTGTGATAAACTAATAGATAATTGACTAAATAAACATCCTGCAAAGTTTCAATAAAAATTTCCAAGTTTTTCTTACAATTTCTGTGGTTTTTATTCAATTTTTATCGATATTGATAATATCCCGATATTTCCATCGAAATTTCTGTGTTTTTGGACTACCGATATTTCCGATATCATCGATATTTTAGACCTTGGGGTCAAGTAAGAAAGCTAAAACCTAGACCAATTCCTAGGGTTCCTATCTATTTGGATCCAATTAGAATTTTAGGTTTTTATTGTTAGTTTGGACCAATTGTAGGCCCTAATTGCATAGCCTAATAGGGCATTGATCTTTTTTATTTTGGCCAACCTGTGGCCTTTACACACACACACACACACACACACACACACACACACACGTGCAACCTGCAACCTCACCATTTCTCTCGAACCATCTAACTCGTTCGTATAATCCGTACACCATCCCCATTAACCATTCTTATCTAGCACAGATCGAACCCTTGGACACCATTATCATCTTCCTCACAACTTCACAAACTCACCCATATCCTTGGTTCGTCGTATCATCGTCAAAAACCTAAGAAACTAGAAGCTCTAGCAATGATGGGGTTTTAAAGCCTAGTGATCGTGGAAGTTTACACAATTTTGAGGCTCAGAATAAGCTCCAAACAACTTATTTAGTATTTTGGTGGGAATTTAAAGTAAATTGGATGTCGAGAGGCACGAGTTGGAGAATATCAGTTTAGTCGGATTTTTCCAAAGGGTTTTCAGGTCACCTTTCGTCAGTTTTAAGGCTCTAAACAATTTTTTGGGGAGTGACCGCGGGTTTTAGGAACTTTTCCGGTCGATCTCAAAGGCAACGTCCTTTTACCTTGGTGAGACGTTTCCAGAAGACGAGTGTAACCAGGCAAGACTCGGGGGCTACGACCCTGCTACATACCAGTGAGTAGGCTTTTGGTTTTGTATATATACGTATTTATGCTTTACCTTTCCCATAAATTATTTTAAACGATTATACGTTTTTAAAATGCCATGTCAATTGCATCATATTTTAGTTTATGCATTAGTGTCGATGTGCATAATATTGTATGACGCTGCGGACCCCAAGTAAGCTTCAAGTGAGTATATGTTGATGTTAGATATTGCTGTGAATATGGTTGTATTTATATATGGTTAGTGCTCATTATCCTGCACCTCGGTGTTAGTGCTCCGCTTGGGGCCAGGGCCTAGCCTTCACGTGATCGTTCACCTCCCGTACCACACACTCACCTTGGATCCAAGACAGGTGCCAGCCTGTCATACAGACCACACTAGGTGGTTCCAATTTGTAGATGACTTCCGATACTTCGCATAGCTTTCACGTGATCATAGCACTTAAGAGTATTTATTTACACCCAACCTATCGTACAGACCACGTTAGGTTGTTTCGACTCGTGTGCTGGCATACATATTTGTGAGCTATAGATTTAGCCGTACAGGTCACGTTAGGTGGCTCCAGCTGATATATCCCTTTCATATTAAATCACATCACATGGCTTACATATTTGTTTATGAGACATTCGACATGGCATATACTTGGTTTTCTCCATTATCGAGCATAATTTCTAGATACTTATATATATATATATATATATATATATATATATATATATATTTCTAGGAAATTATACGGGTTTTACGGTGACGGGTTATTATATTTGAAAAGTAAAATGTGTTTTCAAAACCTTTGTTTTTTCCCACTCACATTTTCTATTTTGCGCCCCTCCAGGTTCTAGGTAGACGTTCGGATTGGTGGTTCACGAAAACTCTACGGTAGTTCTGACAGTACTGTAAAATAATGTAAAATTTACCTCCATGTTCGGTATAATTAATACTTAGCCTGTTGAATTGCAACTAGGTTACCTACGCTCTGAACGTTTGTATCATTACCTTGCACATTATCATGCACTCATATATCACCCTAGTATAACTTAGTTAGTTTTGGTTTTTAATTATTCACATTTTCATATCACTTTCACCTCCACATTGCGCACATGGCTACGTCATCCTCACGTGGCGGCCAGCGTGCCTCGATTTAGGTCGGGGTGTGTCACATCATTTGCGCTTCCAAAACTTTAAGTCTATGAATGAATATAATTCTGAAGTTTGTCGAATCTGATCACTTCTCAAGTTTTGTAAAGAAACTTTGACCAAATAGGATCTCTTGGAGAAGACCCATTCAACCTTCTCTGTTACTAATATTGTTCTGCAACAACAATATAAGGCTCATAAGTTCACTAAGTTCTCAGATTTGATCTTTGTTTTACTTCTCGCTGAAAAGCAGAATCAGTTGCTAATGAAGAATCATCAAGCTCGACCTACTAGGGCGACTGTTGTGCCTGAAACACATTATAGCACGAACCAATGCCCAAAACGCCAAAAGATGAGTGGTAGGGGTGGCCAGAAGCTACCTCCTCAAGGTCAACAAAGCTAAAGTCTATCTAAGGAAGGAAAAAAAGCCCAGAAGCACCCTGACCTCACTTCTAAGGTCCCAAACTTCAAGAATAAGGGCAAAGCACCTAAAACCATAGATGCAGACATGATTGATCTGGTTCAAAGGACCATTGGTCCCGCGTTTGCCGAGCTCCCCATAAGGTTATAGTTGAATATCATTCCGTCGTAAGAAGTTTGAATCCAACTTTGTGCAAGTGGATGAATCGGATAATACCAATATGGAGGTTTCTGACTTTCAAGAAGCCGTTACACTTATGGAAGATTAGAATCTTAGACATCAACTATTTTTCTAGTTGAAATTTTGACAATGGGGCCGAATTCCACCTAGTGGCCGAACCCCCTTCAGTTTTTTGGTTAATTTTGAACAATTTTCCTTTATGTTTAGATTATTTGTTGGTGATTTGTTTTTGGATATTAAGTTTTAATTAGTTACCATCATTGAATACTTAAAATTATTTTGAATGGATAATTGTTTTTAGAACTTTTTTGCATGTGACCGATTCAAATTAATTTTTATTCTAGGTATGACGAATGGAGAAGTTAGTTGTCTGGCGGATAATGCAACTATGCACACCATTTTGCGTAAACATATCTATTTCACTAACTTCATACCTAAGAATACACCTCTGACAACCTTGTCAGGGCCATCCAACCTGATCGAAGGATACGGCAAGGCGTGTATAATGTCGTCAAATGGTACAATTTTGACCATTGATGAGGCACTTTTTTCTCCACGTTTTGGAAGAGCATTGTTGAGTTTCAAGGACATTAGAGATAATAATTACCATGCTGAAACCTATGTAGAAAATGGAGTTGAATTTTTGTGCATAACTTCCTACGAATATGGCTAGAAGCATATTCTAGAGAAGATGGAGCGTATTCCGAGTGGTCTATATACTACGACTATACGCCCCATAGAAAGCCATTATATGGCGGGCTTTAGGACACCCTGGACGAACAGCAATGCGCCATATCATCAAATCATCACACGAGCATCCACAAACCCGAAGTTTAGGTTCGATTGAAGGAATAACATGTTAAACTTGCTCTATAGGAAATCTTATTATTAAGCATTCTTATGACAAGATTCGTTCGAATCCTCTTATTTTTCTACAAAAGATTTAAGGGGACATTTGTGGACCGATTAACCCTCAATGCGGACCATTTAGATATTTTATGGTTTTGGTTGACGCCTCTATACGTTGGTCACATGTGTGCTTGTTGTCCACAAGAAACGCTGCATTCTCCAAACTGCTGGCTCAGGTTATCAAGCTCAAGGCTCACCACCCTAATAATCCGATCAAATCTATTCGATTAAATAATGCTAGAGAATTCATATCTAAAACTTTTGATGACTAGTGCATGTTGGTTGGGGTTGAAGTTGAACATCCAGTACCCCATGTTCACACCCAGAACAGCCTAGCAGAGGCATTCATTTAGCACTTACTAATGATTGCTCGATCGTTGGTCATATGTACCATGCTTCCGATCGCTGCTTAGGGCCATGCAATATTGCACGCAACCATGATGGTCTGCCTCAAGCCTGTTGCAACCTAACCATATAGCTCATTTCAATTGGTTACCGAATACGAACCTGACATATCGCATCTGCGTTTTTTTGGTTGTGCGATCTATGTGCCGATTTCGCTGCCCTTACGTAAAAAAATGGGGCTTCAGAGAAGGATGAGAATCTATGTCAGATATGATTCTCCTTCAATTATTCGTTACTTAGAACCTTTGAAAAGCAATTTGTTTACCGCTTGTTTCGTGGATTGTCACTTCTATGAGATAGTCTTCCCGTCATTAGGGACAGATAAAAACGTCAACGTTCTTGAAGAACGATGCGAATTATCGTGGACGACTCCCACTTTTTCTCATTTAGATCCCTGCGCTGTTAAGTCTGAAACTGAAGTGCATCGCATATTAAATGTTCAGAGCATAGGTCAGAGCATGCCATATGCTTTCACCAATCTAGCGCGAGTGACAAAATCATATATTCCAGCTGTGAATGTGCCTACAAAGATGGATAACCAAAATGTACGACAGACTTCCCTCATGGAGGCCCGAGACGCCAACTTTGGTGATCTATATACATTAACAGCTAGCTAATCATCTGCCCCTACACATAAACGTGGCAAACCTCTTGGTTCAAAAGATTCACACCCTCAGAAAAGGAAACCCACGACACAAACACCTGAAGAGCCTATCGTGAATCCGACTATCGCTTACTCATTCTGACACACCCCGTCCCGAAGGAGGGCATGCTGGCCGTCACGTGGGAGTGACGTAACCATTTACACAGTACGGAAGCTTTAAATATATCACTCCTAAGATGAAACACCCGTAGGTGAGACCTAATTTTGTCCATTCTGTCAGAACCCCGTTGAATTTCCTCGTAGTCACCACACCTCTGCTATCTTGAACCTGGAGGGGCGCAAAACCAAGTTGAGTGGGTCAGTAAAACCAATCTTTTCCAAATCCAAACATTTATCAAAACGTTGTAACCCCTCTCCGTAAAACCTGTATACTTTTCCAGAAATGTAAAATATCAATATATATATACATATATATTCTCAAAACTTAAATCACTATCTCAACATTATTTTCAATACAATATGCCATGCCATGACTAAATTCAACAGTATAGTATGAATGTATTAATATAAATCAGGTGGAAGAAACTAATCAACCGGAGACCCTCTAATGGCCTTGTACGGCTGAATCTATAGCTCAAAATCTCATCTTTCCGGAGTCACCAACTGTGACCTGTACGGCCTTCTGCACATAAGTCGGAACCACCTAATGTAGTCTGTACGGCTTAATGCTTAATATTACGCTCTAGTGCTTTTCTCATCAATCATCTGTGCACATAATCTAAGGTCACCCACCAGTCGGAACCTCTCTAAAGGTCTGTACGACTGGCCTGTCGGAACCACCTCATGTGGTCTGTACGACTAGCATCTACTTGGATCCAAGGCGAGCGTGCGATGCGGTGAATAATATAAGCACTAATACCATGGTGCAGGTTATGATCTCAACATATCTCAACATCATCATAACAGTAATATATACTCACCTGATACTCACCTGTGCGTCCACCGCACCAATTCATACATATGCATCATATATCAATTCCTATTTTCATATCATTTCATGCATGGCAATTCGATTCACATTTCTATATACTTTTCACATACTTCTATGCATGGCATTTTGAATTATATTTTCATATGAATCTACGCATGGCATTTGAAAACATACTTTTCATATACTTTTATACATTGCATTTAAAGCATATTTTCATTCAATTTCAATTTCTGGGAAAACGTCAAGTATATATATATATATATATATATATATATATATATATATACGGAAAATAAAACTGTCCACTCACCGTACTTAGTCATCCCACGCTGCGCTGCTAGCGAATCTTGTAAAGCCACAATATATGCACCTAGCACATAAAGGGTTCAATATAGTCAAACTCTATTCAAACGAATTTATTTGGGAAAACGGACTTCAAAAACGGGTCCAGGACGTCGAAATTAGCCTAGGAGAGGTCCCGGACGAAATCCGAAAAAGTCAACCGAAAAGTCAACGTTGACCGTTGACCGGTCAAAGTCAAAGTCAACGTTGACCGTTGACCAAGTCAACGGGTCAACGGGTCGGTCAACCGGGTCAGGGTCCACGGGTCACTGGGTTGGATCCGGGCTAAAGGGTTTGGGTTATTGGGTTTATAACATGGGTTTGGGTTTTGGGGTTTTAAATGGGTTAACCCAATAGGGTTTTGGGTTTCAACAGTCACGGGCCCTAAATAAACAAAGGCCCAAGGCCTTAACATTAAGCTAAAACAGAAAATGAAATATAAAACTGGGCTGGAGTTTGAAACGGGCCTAAGGCCCGTGGGTTTCTGAAATGGCCCAAAGGCCTGGGTTGAACGGAGAAGAAGGCCGGAAATTCGGCCGGAATACCACCCGTTTTCAAACGTCCATAACTTTACCAATACTCGACGAAATCAAGTGAAACAAAAATGAAAGTTGTAGTTCTCGAAGAGACGAAGAGAATGGTACCTCGCACGACGTCTAACTCGCCGTGGTTTGGCCGGAAATCGCCTCGAAAGCCGTCGGACTCGCCGGAAACTGGGTAAGATTCAAATGAGTATAACTTCTTCAATTCTCAACGAAATTGGGTGAAACAAAAAGGAAAGTTATAGTACTCGACAAGACGAAGAGATTGATACCTCGCATGCCGGCCAACTCGCCGTGGTTTGGCCGGAAATTGGCTCGAAAGTCGCCGGAGTCGTCGGAGCCTGGGTTTTGGGTGTTCTTTCTTCGTTTTGGAGAGCACCAGGGTGATGGTGATGATAAGGGAGATGAAGGTGATTAGCGTGTGTGTTCACATGAGGGTGAGGGATGAGGGAGATACGGGAGAGAGTGTTCGAGAGAGTTAGACAGAATTGAGGGAGAGAGAGAGAGACAGAGTTACGGGAAATTGGGAGGGATTTAGGGTGTGAGGTCCACATGTGATCCTACCCAATTCCCTAATACCAAATTCTAACAATAGCTTAGAAACTTTAGGTAAAACTAATGCCCAATTTACGCACCTTAATTCCGTTTAAGGGCATTTTCGTAATTTCACGTCCTCGGAATTAAAAATTCCAGGACGGGCTGTGACAATCTCCCCTCCTTATGGAATTTCGTCCCCGAAATTCCAGCAACCAACCAAATCATCTATACTCATACAATAGCCTCGGGTAAATCTCTCTCATCCATTCTTCCATCTCCCAAGTAGCTTCTTCCACTGAATGGTTCTTTCACCAAAATCTTTACCAATTACACTATCTTAATTCTCAGTACTTCCTTTTTCCAATCCAAGATAGTGATTGGTTCCTCATCGTAGGTCAAATCTGGATTAATCTCTAGAGGTTGCAGAGGAATCACATGCGATGGGTCTGAAACTTAATGTCAAAGCATCGAAACATGAAACACATTGTGAACTCTGGATAACTCCGACGACAACTCAAGCCTGTAAGCTACTTCACCGACTCGTTCGATAATCCGATAAGGTCCAATGTACCTAGGACTCAGCTTACCCTTCTTCCCGAATCGAACCACACCCTTCCAAGGCGATAACATAAGAAATACCCAATTACCAACATATACACTCGGTCAGTAGCATGTCTGTCTGCTAAACTCTTTTGGCGATCTTGGGCCGCTTTCAGGTTAGGTTATCTCTAATAACCTGAACATTCTGGGTAGTCTCATCTACAATCTCAGGGCCCACTAGAACTCTTTCGCCAACCTCTGACCAACACAAGGGTGTACGACATGATTTCCCATATAGTGCCTCGAATGGTGTCATTCCAATACTAGAGTGAAAACTATTATTATAGGCGAACTCCATCAAATCCAAACGCTGATGCCATGAGTCGCCAAACTGCAAAACTGAGGATCTCAACATATCTTCCAAAGTCTGAATAGTTCTCTCTGACTGACCGTCCGTTTGTGGATGATAAGCCATGCTGTACAAAAGTCTCGTACCCAACGCCTCCTAGAAAACAATCCAGAACTTAGGGGTGAATCGAGGATCGTGATCAGAGACAATACTCACTGAAACACCATGATACTTCACGATCTTCGATATGAATAACTCAACGAATCGATTCAACGGAAACTTTTCCCCGACTGGAATAAAATGCGCTGACTTCGTGAGTCGGTCGACAATCACCTAAATTCCATCATATCCTTTCTGAGTACGAGGGAGCTTGTACATAAAATCCATATTAACATCTTCCCATTTCCACTGTGAAACGGAAAGTGGTTACATCAAATCAACCCAAATGGCTTCTTCCTTTCGGCTTTGACTTGCCGACATACTTAACATTTTCTCTTTTCATACCCATCCAAAAATAAAATAGTCAAATGGTATGATACATTTTCGTGCCTCCAAGATGCATGCGCATAACTGAAATATGTGCTTCATCTAGGATATCCTTCTTTAACTCAGCATTATTCGGCACATACATTCTGCTTTCCTGCATAAGCATACCGTCTGATTCTTTGATTCGCAGGTCTTTCTTCTTACCATTATTCCCTAGCTGAATAAGCTCCTGAATCTCGTCGTTGTTCGTCTGAATTTCAAGTATTCTGTCGATTAGGATTGGCCTAACTTGGAACTAGCAAGTAAGGCTTCCTCCCGATCATCCACTGTCAGATTCTCAATTTCCAATTGTGCTCCAGTCGATCTCAACTCGGTAAGAAGAGGAACTCGGCTCGCATTAAAAGCATTAATTCTGCCCTGGGACTTCCTGCTAAGAGCGTCAACTACCACGTTTGCACGACCAGGGTGATATTCAATCGTGCAATCGTAGTCGCTCAGTAACTCAATCCATCGACGTTGGCGAAGATTCAATTCCTTCTGGGTAAAAATGTACTGGAGACTCTTATGGTCTGAGAAGATCCTACATTTCTCACCATAGAGGTAATAATGTCTCCAGATCTTCAAGGCAAAAATAATGGCCGCCAACTCCAAATCATGTGTAGGGTAATTCTTCTCATGAGGTTTTAACTGGTGTGAAGCGTAAGCAATCACCCTACCCTGCTGCATCAACACGCAACCCAAGCCATTCAACGATGCTTCACTGTAAATCTCTAATTTACCATCATCGTCAGGAAGCGTTAAGACAAGAGTATGAGTGAGACAATACTTCAACTGTTGGAAACTCTGCTCACAATCTTCGTCCCACTCGAATTTGACATCCTTTCTGGTCAACTTCGTCAATGGTAGCGCCAAAATCAAAAAGTCTTTAACGAACCGCTGGTAGTAACCTGCCAAACCAAGGAAACTCCAAACCTCGGTAACGGTTCGTGGCTGTTCCCAACTCTCCACAGCCGCAATCTTCTGAGGGTCAACCTGAATACCCTGAGCTGAAGCGACATGACCCAAACATGCTACTTCGTCCAACCAAGAATGGCACTTGCGGAACTTGGCATACAATCGATGCTCTCTTAATTTCTTCAACACCAAAGAATGATGTCGAACCTTATCTTCTTTTGACTTAGAATACACCAGAATGTCATCAATGAAAACAATGACGAATCTGTCCAAATACTACTGAAATACCTTATTCATCAACCCCACAAAAGTTATTGGTGTATTCGTCAATCCAAATAATATTACAAGAACTCATAGTGACCAAAACAAGTCCTAAAAGCGGTTTTAGGAATGTTGTCACTCTAGATCTTCAACTGATAGTAGCCTGACCTCAAGTCAATCTTAGAATACACACAGGCACATCTAGGTCGATCAATCGTTCATTAATATATGGCAACGAATAACAGTGCTCAATCGTTACCCGATTCGACTTCTTATAATCAATGCATAACCTTATAGTCCCGTCTCCTTCTTTACAACAAAACTGATTTTCCAAGACGATGCACTAGGTTAAATGAAACCCTTAACAACCAATTCTTACAACTGAATCATCAATTCTCTTAATTCAGCCGGAGCTATAAGATAAGGAGTTAAGGAATTAAGATTAGTACTTGGTAATAATCAGGGGTGAACTCCACGTCGCGATCTGGCGGCAATCCAAGCAGATCATTAGTAAAAACGTCAGAAAAATCTGATCACCTTAACATTCTCCACGCTAACAGGAGCCTCATCATTCAAAACCACGTGAGTCAAGAACGCTTAACAACCTTTCTTTAACAAATTTTTGGTTCTCACTACTGAAATGATTCCATGCCTCACTCTACTATACCTACCAATCCAAGTAACCTCTGATAATCCAAGACGATGGAAAGTAACTAATTCCCGTAGTAATCGACATCGGTACGATCATACCGTGGCCAATCTGAGTCTAGAATAACATTGAAGTCTAATATCTCTGACGGATAAGATTCTCTGACATAACTATATCTTCTACCAGCACTGGGCACCATGAAAAACACCATACTATCATGGAATGACCTACCTGTTTACTTGCTTAACGAATCCAACGAATAAGTTATTAATATTACGGTCTGCAGCCCGCAATACTGATAAATCATCGTTGTCTCGATAAGTAAGCAATAACTCTTGAGGTTGTAATATTACTATTTTGTCACTCATTGGGAAATACATACACTCGTCTCAACCGCGTTTATTTACTACTTTCTAGGCAATATCATCCATAATAAGAGATATATCAGCTAGAGTCAACTAAAATGACCTGTACGACTTACACATCAATTTCTCATGTATCAGCCGGATCCACCTCTTGTGGCCTGTACGGCTGAACATTTAACTCATCAAATATCTCTGTACCCACGATCAATCCGACCAAACTACTAAGTCTATAAACCTGCTGAATCAACACTGTGGTGTCATGGAAAACTGTTAGGTACAACTGATTCTAGGGACAATTCATAATTCTATGTCCCACTTGTCCACATGAATACATTCACTGATTCCCACACTTTCCAAAGTGTCTAACATTGTACCTGCTGCACAAGATACCTTTCCCTTATTCGAGACACCTTGTCTCTAAAATCTGGGATTACCAATAAATCCATCACTTCGCCTCTGACCAGTAGCATTAAAACCTCAGCTGAAAGAATTAGCTCTAGCTTCACTTCTTTCGAAGCTCTGAATCTTTCTATATCATTGATATGACGAATCATTAACTTTATCATCTTTTTTTTATTCCCATTCTTTTCTTATTTTTTCTTTACTCTCGCTGATCATATTCTCAGAGTCCTCAAGGCTCAACAACAACTTGTATATTCCTGGGAAGAAGTACAATGGATAGTGGTCACCAAAAATACCACTTCCTTTTGCCACCCAGCCTAAAACAACATAACACCTCAACCAATTTAGCAGCAATATCTGAATGGAATGAGGCTAGTCTGAAAACTTTCTAATATACTTAATTGCCGTCAACTTTCCTTGTCTCTTATTTGCAAACTCTTGCTTACTACCATCATAATATGCCTGAGGAATAATTCTTTTCTTTAACAAGTCCTCAAACAGTTTTAAATCGACTGTTTTCCTCCGGTGACAACGAATGATACTCCTGTTTCCACCAGGATACAAGTTCATAACCCAGCCCAGGTAGTCGTCTCGACCCCCTGTCAGACGGAAGATTCCTTTAACTTGCATAATCTGAAACATCTTTTCCAAATGATTAAACCGTCACTTTGCTCCCTCAGGTTCATCATTTTTATAAAGTGATTCAAATTCAACTTATAACCCGTCTTAAAATGTTCTTTTAACTAATAGACTGAATCACCATAGTAGTAGTTTTCCCTAAACCACTATATCAGGGAACTAGGTTCATCTGAACTACGTGGCTTGCTACGAGGCGGTATAGTTCTGACAGAATTCACTCGTAAGTTCTCAAGACGTCCAAGATTGAAACTGGGCTCTGATACCAACTGACACACCCCGTCCCGAAGGAGGGCATGCTGGCCGTCACGTGGGAGTGACGTAACCATTTACACAGTACGGAAGCTTTAAATATATCACTCCTAAGATGAAACACCCGTAGGTGAGACCTAATTTTGTCCATTCTGTCAGAACCCCGTTGAATGTCCTCGTAGTCACCACACCTCTGCTATCTTGAACCTGGAGGGGCGCAAAACCAAGTTGAGTGGGTCAGTAAAACCAATCTTTTCCAAATCCAAACATTTATCAAAACGTTGTAACCCCTCTCCGTAAAACCTGTATACTTTTCCAGAAATGTAAAATATCAATATATATATACATATATATTCTCAAAACTTAAATCACTATCTCAACATTATTTTCAATACAATATGCCATGCCATGACTAAATTCAACAGTATAGTATGAATGTATTAATATAAATCAGGTGGAAGAAACTAATCAACCGGAGACCCTCTAATGGCCTTGTACGGCTGAATCTATAGCTCAAAATCTCATCTTTCCGGAGTCACCAACTGTGACCTGTACGGCCTTCTGCACATAAGTCGGAACCACCTAATGTAGTCTGTACGGCTTAATGCTTAATATTACGCTCTAGTGCTTTTCTCATCAATCATCTGTGCACATAATCTAAGGTCACCCACCAGTCGGAACCTCTCTAAAGGTCTGTACGACTGGCCTGTCGGAACCACCTCATGTGGTCTGTACGACTAGCATCTACTTGGATCCAAGGCGAGCGTGCGATGCTGTGAATAATATAAGCACTAATACCATGGTGCAGGTTATGATCTCAACATATCTCAACATCATCATAACAGTAATATATACTCACCTGATACTCACCTGTGCGTCCACCGCACCAATTCATACATATGCATCATATATCAATTCCTATTTTCATATCATTTCATGCATGGCAATTCGATTCACATTTCTATATACTTTTCACATACTTCTATGCATGGCATTTTGAATTATATTTTCATATGAATCTACGCATGGCATTTGAAAACATACTTTTCATATACTTTTATACATTGCATTTAAAGCATATTTTCATTCAATTTCAATTTCTGGGAAAACGTCAAGTATATATATATATATATATATATATATATATATATATATATATATATATATATATACGGAAAATAAAACTGCCCACTCACCGTACTTAGTCATCCCACGCTGCGCTGCTAGCAAATCTTGTAAAGCCACAATATATGCACCTAGCACATAAAGGGTTCAATATAGTCAAACTCTATTCAAACGAATTTATTTGGGAAAACGGACTTCAAAAACGGGTCCAGGACGTCGAAATTAGCCTAGGAGAGGTCCCGGACGAAATCCGAAAAAAGTCAACCAAAAAGTCAACGTTGACCGTTGACCGGTCAAAGTCAACGTTGACCGTTGACCAAGTCAACGGGTCAACGGGTCGGTCAACCGGGTCAGGGTCCACGGGTCACTGGGTTGGATCCGGGCTAAAGGGTTTGGGTTATTGGGTTTATAACATGGGTTTGGGTTTTGGGGTTTTAAATGGGTTAACCCAATAGGGTTTTGGGTTTCAACAGTCACGAGCCCTAAATAAACAAAGGCCCAAGGCCTTAACATTAAGCTAAAACAGAAAATGAAATATAAAACTGGGCTGGAGTTTGAAACGGGCCTAAGGCCCGTGGGTTTCTGAAATGGCCCAAAGGCCTGGGTTGAACGGAGAAGAAGGCCGGAAATTCGGCCGGAATACCACCCGTTTTCAAACGTCCATAACTTTACCAATACTCGACGAAATCAAGTGAAACAAAAACGAAAGTTGTAGTTCTCGAAGAGACGAAGAGAATGGTACCTCGCACGACGTCTAACTCGCCGTGGTTTGGCCGGAAATCGCCTCGAAAGCCGTCGGACTCGCCGGAAACTGGGTAAGATTCAAATGAGTATAACTTCTTCAATTCTCAACGAAATTGGGTGAAACAAAAAGGAAAGTTATAGTACTCGACAAGACGAAGAGATTGATACCTTGCATGCCGGCCAACTCGCCGTGGTTTGGCCGAAAATTGGCTCGAAAGTCGCCGGAGTCGTCGGAGCCTGGGTTTTGGGTGTTCTTTCTTCGTTTTGGAGAGCACCAGGGTGATGGTGATGATAAGGGAGATGAAGGTGATTAGCGTGTGTGTTCACATGAGGGTGAGGGATGAGGGAGATACGGGAGAGAGGGTTCGAGAGAGTTAGACAGAATTGAGGGAGAGAGAGAGAGACAGAGTTACGGGAAATGGGGAGGGATTTAGGGTGTGAGGTCCACATGTGATCCTACCCAATTCCCTAATACCAAATTCTAACAATAGCTTAGAAACTTTAGGTAAAACTAATGCCCAATTTACGCACCTTAATTCCGTTTAAGGGCATTTTCGTAATTTCACGTCCTCGGAATTAAAAATTCCGGGACGGGCTGTGACACATTCTATCTAACTCATGAGGAAATTTTAGATTACGGAAGAATCCTTGAAGAGACGAATCCACCTCCCGAGAATCGTGAGATTTCGGTCTATTATGCTAGCTTAGATGATGTGTGGTGCAGAAATGAGATGATCGTCGACGATGCATTAGCATATGCAATAACTACTAAGATCATGTTGAGCGATGACATTAAACCTCGTTCCGTTGATGAAGGTCGACACAGAACCGATTGGTCAAACTGGAAATAAGCAATCCAAGTCGAACTCGATTTGCTTACGAAACGTAAGGTGTTTGGACCTGTAACTCTTTCTCATCCACATGTGAAACCCGTTGGCTACAAGTGGGTTTTTGTTCGGGAGCCTAATAAGAAGAACAAAATTATGCGTTACAAAGCTCGTCTTGTTGCACAAGTTTTCTCACAAAGCCCCGGGATTGACTATGACGAAACTTATTCACCCGTTATGGATGTGATTACTTTTTGCTACTTTATCAATTTGGTAGTTTCTGAAAAACTGAGTATGCAACTGATGGACGTAGTAACTGTGTATCTCTATGGAGATCTTGATATGGAAATTTATATGAAAGTTCTCGAAAGACTTACATTGACTGGATCAAATACTTCCAAACCCCGGAACACGCTCTGAATCGGCTAAGGTGTTCACTCTACGGTTTGAAGCAATCCGGAAGAATGTGGTATAACCGTCTAAGTGAGTATTTGACTAGTCAGGAATATGTGAACAATGAACTATACCCTTATGTGTTCATTAAGAAGTCACATTTCAGTTTTGCTATAGTTGCAGTATCTGTCAATGACATGAACCTTATCAGAACTCCTGAAGAGCTCGCGAGAACTGCCACGCACCTAAAGTCATAATTTGAGATGAAAGATCTAGGAAAGACTCAATACTATCTCAGTCTCAAGATAGAACACCATTTGGATGGAATCTTAGTACATCAATCGAACTACACCCAAAATATTTTACGCCACTTTAATAAGGATAAAGCGAAGCTTTCGAGTACTTCTATGGTCATTCAATCGCTAGATGCAAAACGAGATCCCTTCCGTCCGAATGAGGATGATGAAGAGATTTTGGAGCTTGAAGTTCCTTGTCTAAGTGCAATAGGCGCTTTATTGTACTTAGCTCAATGCACTAGACCCGACATCTCTTTCGTTGTTAATTTTTTGGCAAGATACAGTAATGCACTAACACGAAGACACTGGACTGGTGTTAAAGACATTTTTACCTTAAGGGTACTACAAATTTGGGCTTGTTCTATCCCTGCGGATCCTCGAGTGATGTCGTACCCTCTTATCTTGAGTCGATTCTCGCCTTGTTGATTATGCCGACGCAAGATACTTATATGATTTGCACAAGGCGCACTCCCAAACGAGTTATGTCTTTATTGTTGGAGGCACTGCAATCTCTTGGAGGTCAACTAAACAGACCTTAGTTGCCATTTCGTCTAACCATGCTAAAATTCTTGCCTTACATGAAGCAACTCGGGAATGATTTTGGTTGAGAGCAGTTGTGTGCCATATTCAAAGCTCCTGTGATCTTTACCCCGTCGTTGATGTCCCGACTACGATCTATGAAGACAACACAGCAGACATTGAATAACTCAAGAAGGGTTACATCAAATGAGACAACACCAAGCACATTGCGCCAAAGTTCTTCTTCTCGCATCAACAACAAAAGTATTAGAAGATTGAAATTACGCAAATCCGTTCACAAGACAATCTGGCCGACCTCTTCACCAAATCACTACCGACGACGTTTCAAAAGCTTGTTCATGGAATCGGTTTGTGTAAACTTTCTAAGTTGTAATATTGCTAGTTCTCTTTGAAATTGTGTCAAACTTAAAGGAAGTATCCTAAGTATACTTGCTTGATCTTAATGTACTTTTTTTCCTACAATTAGGAGCATTTTGTTTACTGGGTTTTTGCTATCTAAGTAGGTTTTAACGAGGCACCCACCTTAGGTTGATCATATCCATGATGACATCCCGTTGACGTTTCATTTGACTTTGCATTACTCACGCATTTTTCCTTAAACTATGGGTTTTGTCCCTACTTTGATTTTTACCATAGCCATAGGGTTTTTTTAGTGAGATTTACTTCCTTATGCAAATTTCTACCTTATTGAGAATAGCGCGTTCCTAGAATCAGTGCCGACGAGTCAACTTCCCCAACCTCTACATGATGCCAAATCTACTTAAGTATTTACACACTCAAAGGGGAGTGTTATAAACTTTCTAGTTTAAGTGTGATTGTGTAAATCCTAAATTTGATTTGATTCTAGTAATTCTTTCCTATATGAACTTGTATTCCTTGGGGATGAAGGATTTCTTTTCTCCCTTATTACTATAAATAAAGGCACTACGTATGAGAGAATAACGCATCCTCTACACATAATTCTACACAACCCTATAAACACATCTTTCTCTTTGTCGCAGGGCCCCTTCCCCTATTAGATAAAATAGGCTACAACATATATATCACCTTTTTTCTCACTATTCTATAAGAAAATTCTATTTCGCTCGATATATGTTTTCGATTACCTATCGAAATCTAGCATGAATTAGTCCTCCAACTTTGCAAATATGATATCGTTTGTTTGGTGGAGAGAAAATGAATTAGGGTAAGATAATGCTAGGAAGACTAAATTTGTATATCAAATGATGTGTCACTAATAAGAAACAAGCACGTTAATCGACACTTAATTAATAATCCAATCATCTACAACAGCGTCATTTGATTTAAAAAATTTGGCATTATCCAGTAGAGTATTAAAGCAACACGCAATAGGAAAGATTAACATAATTGCTTACCTTATTAGTGAATCGACTATCCTCTTTATCAACTTGTGAGATTGGATGCCTTCCTAGTCTTATTGCTTGGGAGAAAACGGAAAGGGTCGGATCCTTTCCTCCTAATCCACCAAATCATTGGATCTGTGCCATTGAAATTTGATCCAACGACTACAAGCAGGGGCCCACTTTAAAAGTTATAACAACTTCAACCGTTTGATTAAATTTCAATGGCACAGATGCACTAATTTGGTAGATTAGAAGGAAGGGATCCGGAGAAGACAATGTTAGCAATGATTGTGCATACGATATCAAGTCATCATTTGACAATTATATAATATATATTCATCATAATCTTAATTAATGGTGATCTTAATCACCATCATTACCAAACCCACCGTAAAGTGTTACCTATACTCGATTTGGCATGCTTCTGGTAGATATTTTATCGTTGCAAATCAATAATTATAATACGTGGTTACCTTTCAACTTTAAGATTAACTTTGTATGAGCTGTTAGTTAGGTAGAGTTTCTAACTTTAAGCCTCGATTATGATTATCATTGCAAATCAATAATTATAATACGTTACTTTTCAACTTCAAGATTAACTTTGTATGAGCTGTTAGTTAGGTAGAGTTTCTAACTTTAAGCCTCGATTATGATTGTCATTCGTTTCAGTTTGGTCTAAGTTGTGAATGTGGTTGTGGATAGAAAGTTGCATTCTGCGTCTTTTTTACTTTTATTTTTTTTTATCTCTCTCCTCACGTGATTTATTAAGAGACGAGAAAGTTATTGATGTAGTTGAGTTTAGTAAGTAATATTGAGTAGGTAGATATATCTTTGTGTGCAAATCACCCTCAACAGCTCAGCCATTGCGTCCAATACTCGACTGGTTTTGCTTGGCAGATGAGCTTTCAAGAAGCTCATATAGATGCATTGACCCTCCAAGGGAATGAATAGTTCCTATCATGGCAGTCTTTAATTTGGTGGAAGAAGTTCTAAATTTCGATCACATAAACGATAGTTGCTGATAAAGGAAAATGATAAAAATTATACTAATTAACGATGATTATGTGATCTTATTATTTGTTAATGGTATCAGTTGAGTTTCCTTAATTCAAGGCTAATTGTCTAGTCATGTCCATATAATTCTGCAAATAAAAAGAATTATTAATTCATTATTTGGGGATTAAATTATAATTTCCCCCCTTTTTGGGTACTCTGTTTAATTGGCTTAATTTATTCTGCAGTTTATATATTCCTTCAATCCTTTTCTCAGCAGAAAAGAAGCTTCAGAAGCAGAACATTGCAGCATATGCACGTTAATCTACATATTCCGCCATTATTTTTTTAATTAACAACGAGTTAAAGAACACCATCACAAGTTTACATCGTCCACTGAACCCCATTAACTTAATTATGAAATATATATATATATATTGGGCAAAGCAAATTCTATATTTGGGGGAAAACCCCATAATTGTTGTGTAAATTATATGGTAATTATTTAAAGGGCCACGGGTGTACAAATCTTAGAGATAAGATAATTATGGAATCCATGAGGAAGTTGGTTTCGAATATGATGGAAATAGCCAAATAGGCCTAAGTAATCATACTTGGTCATGATTCACATTCTATTAGAATGTGCAGTTGTAGTAAGCGGTGGATTGTCTTGGTAATTATGGTTTTTTTTAGCTCATTTTATTTTGATTTTAAATTTACTCCCTCATTTTAGTGTAAATTAGTACAGTTTATCGCTTAAAAAAAGTGTAATTGCATAAGTTAGATCCACTTTATAACTTATTATGGTTAATTTTGCCAGTGATCCTTACACTCATACTCATGTTTCACTTTGGTGCTTCAGTTAAGGTGTTAAATTTTAGAATCCTTCAATTGTATTGCATGTCCTATTCCTTCCATCTATTAAAGGGTAAAATTGTCAATTCAAGTGCGACACATGAGACAATTGATATAATAAAATTGTAAGTTAGAGTGAAACAGAATTACTAGACTAACCTAAACTAACCTAAATTTCATAAATAAATAAAAAATCAAACTCAAGTACATATAAAAAACATACCGCTTTAACAATGTAGCTATACTAATATTCACATACTTTGATTGATTGATTAATTGAGTAGCACATCACATTTTGTACAAAAATGGATCATTGACATCATAGACTTTGGTAGTTGAACGTGTGTACAAAAAAGATTGGTCTAATCAATATAAACGGTAAGTAAAAGATGTGGTCTCATCAATCTAGACAATGTGATGATGATGATGGAGTGAGTGCTTCCTCAACTGTTATGTTTGCCGGCTTTTTATTCTTTAGCTTTTTTAACGGTCCGGGTTTCAGGGTTTAACTTTTTGAGGTTGGTTCTCTCTGGTTTTCCCACCGCTCACCCACTCACTCACACTCTCACCCCTGCCTCTAATCTTGCCTTCAAGTTTTATCATCATCGGCGGTCGCTTTGTAACTGGGTAATTTTATGCAAAAGCAATCATTCCCTCTGTAAAAAAAAAAAAAAAAAAAAAAAAAAAGAGCAGACTTCTCCCTCCTTATAAAAAGCCATCTTCTTCTTCTTCCTCCCTCTCTTATTCAACTGTTTGGCTCCCTCTTCATATTTTTCTCTCTTTTGGGAAAGGAAATAAAAAAAAGTGGGGCACTTGAAAAAATGGGGTCTTTGTGTTGTAGTGGGAGAATCAGCAGCATTCTTCTTCTGTTCTTATGTGTTCTTGCTGCTGGAATTAGCATTTGCCTTTCATCCAAGGTAAATTAAATTCTGGGATTCTTTAATTCTATGTTTTTCTTCTGTTTTGGTAGTTTTCAGTGATTTATTTTTCCTGGGTTTTTAGGTGTATGTTGTTTATATGGGAAGCAAAAATGGTGAGGATCCAGATGAGATTTTGACACAAAACCATGAAATGCTTGCTTCTGTGCACACTGGACGGTCAGTTTTTTTCAGAAAGTCCTTTCCTTTTTTCTTTCATTTAAATAAAAATCATGTGTGTGTGTGTGTGTGTTTTTTTTTTTTAACTGATTTGGGTTTGCTTGTTCATTTCTGATTGTGTTGGTGAATTGCATCCATGGTGTTTGAACAGCATGGAGGAAGCTCAGGCATCTCACATTTACAGTTACAGACATGGCTTCAGAGGCTTTGCTGCAAAGTTAACCGACCTCCAAGCTTTCCAAATTTCCAGTAAGTTCCCCTATCCACCTCTAGGAATTCTAATGTGAATAGAAATCCTTGACTTTGTGATTAAAAACATGGTAAATTGAATTGACAGAGATGCCGGGAGTTGTTTCGGTTTTCCCCAATTCGAAAAGAAGCTTGCACACCACTCATTCCTGGGATTTCATGGGCCTTTTGGGTGAAGAAACTATGGAGATTTCTGGGTATTCTACCAAGAACCAAGTTAATGTCATTGTTGGTTTCATTGATACTGGTAAGCACTGAGCTCCGAGCAATTTTATTTTTTATTTTTTATTTTTTTTATTTTTACGATTATATTTACCAATTTACTCTTTCTTTTGTGCATCTAGATCTATAACACAATCTCTATCCAGTAAAATATGGTTGTTCAGTCAACTATCGTTGATTCATGAACGTGCCCCATCATTTTTGATTTCTGTACACATGAATGCCTTTGGTCTGATTGAAGCTATTTATGACACTAATTGTTTAAAGGGAAATAAATATTTCCGTCATTAAAATTATTATGCACTGTCATGAGCAGGAATTTGGCCTGAATCTCCAAGTTTTGATGATGCCAACATGCCTCCGGTGCCAGCTAGATGGAAGGGGCGTTGTCAATCAGGAGAAAAATTCACTGCTTCAACTTGCAACAGGTTGTTTCGTGGTTTGAATGGATTGTTTAGTTTGTTTCATGGACGTTTACAATTTGTAACCTCAAATGGTTAAAAACTTTTTTCCATAGGAAAGTGATTGGCGCTCGATACTATAATTCTGGTTATGAAGCTGAGGAAGAGTCAACAACCAGAGTGTCATTCAGATCACCAAGGGACAGCTCCGGTCATGGCAGTCACACAGCCTCTATAGCTGCTGGTCGGTATGTGCCAAACATGACTTATAAGGGATTGGCAGCTGGAGGGGCAAGAGGAGGTGCACCAATGGCTAGGATTGCAGTATACAAGACATGCTGGAACTCTGGTTGTTATGACGTTGACCTACTGGCGGCCTTTGATGATGCAATCAGAGACGGGGTTGATATCATGTCTCTGTCTCTAGGTCCTGATGCTCCTCAGGGAGACTATTTCAGTGATGCCATTTCTGTCGGATCATTTCATGCTGCTAGGCATGGAATTCTAGTGGTTGCTTCTTCTGGAAATGAAGGAAACCCGGGTTCTGCAACAAATTTAGCCCCATGGATGCTCACTGTTGCAGCAAGTTCAACAGATAGGGATTTCACTTCTGATATCATACTAGAAAATGGTGCTAATTTCACGGTAATTCTATCTACTTTATGTTTGAGAGATTTGTGCATTATTTTTGCAAGCCTTATAAGTTCTGAATGCTTGATTAGGGTGAAAGTCTAAGTCTCTTCGAAATGAAAGCCTCAGCAAGAATTATTTCCGCCTCTGAAGCCAATGCAGGGTATTTTACTCCATATCAATCCAGGTGAATCAAAAGGTACTTGGAAATGAGTTCTGTTTAGAAGTCGATGCATAGGGTGCTTAAGTCACACTTTCTCTACTACAATTTGTGTTGCAGTTACTGTTTAGAAAGTTCGTTGAATAGAACCAAGGCCAGAGGGAAGGTTCTGGTCTGTCGACATGCTGAGAGTTCAACGGAGTCGAAGCTCACTAAAAGTATGCTAGTGAAAAAAGCTGGTGGTGTCGGGATGGTTCTCATTGATGAGGCAGATAATGGTATTGCTGTCCCATTTGTTATCCCTTCAGCTATTGTTGAACAGAGGATAGGGCATCGTATTTTATCTTATATTAACCGCACACGGTTAGTCTTATAAACTAAAACATGAAGGTTCAAATTTTCTGTATTTGAGTTTTATGTTTAACTGATTTCGACCGTTGTGCACAGGAAACCCATGTCTCGAATTTTGCCCGCAAAGACTATACTGGGACTGAAACCTGCACCTCGTGTTACTGCGTTTTCTTCAAAAGGCCCCAATTCTTTGACACCAGAGATTTTGAAGGTAAATTATAACTGATGATCAGAAATCACAATGTACTGGCTTTGTAATCTATTATGTTATAGACAATCTTATAACTATTTTGCTTTGTAGCCCGATGTCACAGCTCCTGGACTGAATATACTAGCATCTTGGTCCCCTGCAGCAGGGAATAAGCAGTTCAACATTCTTTCTGGTACTTCCATGGCTTGCCCACATGCAACAGGAATCGCCGCCTTGATCAAAGCTGTTTATCCATCATGGTCCCCCGCTGCTATTAGATCTGCAATCATGACTACAGGTAAGATTTCATTAGCTGAAACTACACTAAACTTGCAGTCAGTTTAATTCTCAAACAGAAAGTTTTCAAGTTATCCCACTTTGTGCCTAAGATTGTACCGAGGAATCTGACAACAAATGGAACTTCCAGCTACTCTTCTGGATAAGAACTACAAACCCATCCTAGTGGACCCTGAAGGAAGAAGGGGTAACGCATTCGATTATGGCTCAGGCTTTGTGAATCCAAAAAGAGTCCTTGACCCCGGTCTTGTCTACGACGTGCAATCAGCAGACTATGTAGAATTCCTTTGTTCAGTTGGTTATGAAGAGAAGGCAGTCCATCAAATCACACAAGACAACAGTACATGTAAGCAGGCATTTCGAACAGCATCTGACCTGAACTATCCATCTATCACAGTGCCATATCTTGTAGGCAACTTCTCGGTAACTAGAACAGTGACCAATGTTGGTAAGCCAAAGAGTATATATAAAGCTGTGGTGTCCTCACCCGTTGGAATCAATGTTACTATTGTCCCGAACCAATTAGTCTTCAATAGGTTTGGCCAGAAGATACAGTTCACTGTAAACTTCAAGGTGGCTGCTCCACCATCGAAGGGATATGCATTCGGGTTCTTTTCATGGGTAAGTGGACGATCAAGAGTTACCAGCCCCCTGGTTGTCCGAGTTGCACATTCGAACTCAGGGCTGCTGAGATAACAACCCACAATCCGCCGCAAAAATTAGATTAGGACCTTTGTTATCCTTGCAGATAATAGAAACCGTGCACAGTAAGAAACCAATGCAGAATTATTATCAGATTATCTGTAATTTTTGTGGGTGATACGAGATTATTTGTTAAACCAAGTAAATCAAGGAAATATGTATTTGTTATTTTCTCCCTTCACTCTGGATTGTAGCACAATTTCTTTGTTTAAGCTTCCTCCGGCGTTGGAGCGTTTTCTGTATCCAACGGAGCGCGTGCTCTCATGTTTCGGTTCTGTGAATTACAGAACGTATATTATTGCATTCGACGAATGAAATTTTTCTGACTAACAGCATTAACACCAAACAAATACCGGCAGGCAGTAGTATACATATATCATTCATCTTTTCGAACATCAAAGTATGCTAAACAAGTCTACATTTAACACCACTCTTTAATCTTTGAGATCATACAGCATTACAATTTATAAGTGTGCAAATCAACCACAAAAACTGGTAACGATATCGAGAGATAAACTACGATAAATGCAATTCCGAAGGATCAACGAGGCCTTCTAACACCACAAGCTTGTCCAAAAGTGCATGCTTCTCGTCCTCAAGGGTTTTGACCTCATCTTCAACCTCTCTTAGATCTCTCCCCAACGCAAAGCTCTCTTCCTCCAGCAGCAAATACTTGAGCCTCAGTGCACGGTACCCGCTTCCAGATGGGGAGGAGTCAGGCAACGAATCTGAGTTCAACCTCTCGGGCTGCTGCGGGAAGGACGGGGAAACTTCGTTCTTCATGTTTCTTTTGGTTCCTTTCTGCCCTGCTTTTACCAGAGGTGGAGAAGCCCCGTTCACATCATTCCCTTGTTGCAAAAACAAGGGGGCCTTCTTGGTTGAGGGTTTCTTTTTCTTCAGCTTAGGAGTCGAAAACTCATCGGCCAGCGACATCTTCGGATCCTGCATTTCACTAGATGCTGCAATCACCAATACACAAAGGATGAATGCATTAGAACCCCTAGCAAATCCTCATTGGTCCCCAAAATCCTTCACAATTGAAAATTCAAATGCCAAAGGTTTCAACTTCAAATCACGCTCAAACCCTATAGTTTAACTCTGCGGAATTCCCAAATTTAACTAACTCTATGCAATTATACGAAAAACCCTAACCCTAAAAACCCAATTAAGACATTAATCTTCATGCATATCTACAATAAAGCTACAATCTTTCTTCCCAGAAAAAGTAAAATCAACAAAAATCTGAATGAACCCTAAAATTCGAATTCCATCGACTTAATACATCAAATTTGGGAATTCAAATTCGAATTCGTTTCCAGCTGCGAAAAGTAATTGATTGAAGAATTGCAATCAACGGAAAGAGAATAAGATTCCAACTAGCGGTGGACGAGGAAGTACCTGAAGACGAAGCTGTGAACTTGGGGGGGTTTCGGCACCGTTTTGCGTTTGGAGCGATTGCGTTTCGATTTTTGTTGTTTTTGGTTTATAATGCTATCTGTGATCTGTGGGCGACTGTTTGACTCCACTGTTGGGGTCGCCATGATTAAAGAAAGTCGTGGTTTCTCTGGCTGGTAAGTCCTTTTCTTACTTGGATTGGATTTCTCTCGTTATTTTTTTGTTTTTCTTTTAATTTTCCAGAACCTCTTTTAATCCAATTATTTAGAAAAATTGGTTGTCCATGTACTTAACTGGTAAATGTGTCACTTATACTACGGTTTAGTAGTCTTAAGTTCAATTTATTTTAGAAAATTTATTAACTATTTCAAGTTGTTAATGTTGTACAAACAAAAACTCATTAACTATTTCAAGTTGTTCTAAAAAATTTATTTTATAGATTAGATCTTGATACAAGTTATCGGCACTCTGAAAACACGTATCATTTATTATTTTCTTAAAATTTTAAAAAAATAATACTTTTAAAATAAAGTCAAACGTCTTTTCATTTTGTTAAAGGCCAATATACATTTTAAAAGGGTCATGAGAGCAAGTCCACCCCTAAGACTGAGTGTCAGCACCCAGCCCATTTATCCACTCAAGTGAACAGTAACATACTTCAACGAACAGTAATAGGCCAATGCATCTCCACCCCTAAAAAAATGCGCTGGCACCCAGCCCATTTATAATATTTATAATTTTTTTGTAAAAGAATAAAAAATAAAATAGTTTTAATTTCGGATAGGATTTTTAACTAATCTTGTCACGCCACATGTTATTATCCGAACGTACTATTTTGTGAATAGATTTCCGCTAAGATTTTCAATCAATCCGGACGCGCCACGTGTCACTTCCAGTTTACAATAATTTAGCCAAGATTTCGATAAGATTTCCAACCAATCTCGTCATGGCACGTGTCATTATCCGAAACGTACTATTTTGTGGATAGATTTTCGATAAGATTTCTCACCAATCCCGATGCACCACGTGTCACTTCCGGATTACAATAATTTAGCCAAGATTTCAATAAGATTTTCAACCAATCTCGTCATGACACGTGTCATTATCCGAATGTACTATTTTGTGGATAGATTTTCGATAAGATTTTCAACCTATCCCGATGCGCCACGTGTCACTTTCGGATTACAATAATTTAGTCAAGATTTCGATAAGATTTTCAACCAATCACGTAGTGCCACGTGGCATTGTCCAGAACCTCATCCTTACTTTTTTTGTCCATATAAACCCTACATCTCTACATTCATCCTTACACCAAGCTCAATCCTTCTTTTTAGCTCAAAATCATTGTTCATCGTTTTCAAATCTTGAGTTCTTATTACAATGTCTTCTTCAAGGAGAGTGTATAAACAGTTGCAGGAGCAACAGAAAAGGTTGTTGGCACAACAGCAGAATTGGCCAATCTCGAGGAAGATGGAGGTGGAGATGAGGCTTTCTTCATGGATGAGGATGAGGATGATCACCATAAAAGGCAGATGGCCTCACATTCCCGCCGTGTCATGGAAGCCGTGGGGCAGATAGCCAAACCCAGACGTGTTGCAAACCTCGATAGAAAAAGGGAAAGACGAGGTAAAGATCTCTTAGAAGATTATTTTATTCCTAACAGCGTATTCCCTGATCATGTTTTTAGACGTCATTTTAGAATGCAACAAAGTTTGTTCGACAAAATCATGACTGCTATTTGCAACCATGATCCATACTTTGTGCAAAAAGAGGATGCTTTTCATGTTCTAGGTCTTCTTCCCGAGCAAAAAATTACAGCTGCCTTGCGAATGCTTGCATACAGAGCATCTGCAGATTAAATGGATGAGATAGCGAGGATGGGAAGAACAACTGTTTTGGAGTCTGTCATGCACTTTTGCTCTGCAATTGAAGCCCTCTACACCAATGAGTACTTTCAGACACCCACGCCAAGGGACATGCAAATGCTTCTGAGGAAGGGTGAGATGCAAGGCTTTCCTGGCATGATTGGAAGCATCGACTGCATGCACTGGACTTGGAAAAACTATCCAAGTGCGTGGCAAGGAGCTTATGGCAACAGAAAAGGAGCTAAAAACATCATTTTGGAAGCGGTGGCTTCATTTGATACTTGGATTTGGCATGCTTTTTTTGGTGTTCCTGGAGCTCAGAATGACCTAAATGTCCTTGCCCAATCCCTAGTGTTCGACGAACTGCTGCAAGGAAAATCGCTGAGATGCACATATTGGGTTAATGGTACCCAATACGAGGGATCATACTACCTTGCAGATGGCATTTACCCAAGGTAAGATACATTTGTCAAAACAGTGCCGCATCCACATACTGAAAAAGAAAAACACTTTGCAAAATGTCAAGAAAGGTGTAGGAAGGATGTCGAGCGTTGTTTTGGTACCTTGCAAGCTCGTTGGGCGATTGTTAGGGCTGCAGCTAGAATGTTTGATGTCGAGGCTCTTCGATACATCATGATGACTTGTATTATTCTCCACAACATGATTGTTGAAGATGAATATGATTATGAAGTCGTCGATGAATATGAGCCGGATCCGATCAACAACTCACAAACACGTATCTACTGTGCTCATGACAATACCGAAGATCCCGTGCGACACGAGCCGTTGGAACGGGATGGACGTTACAATGAATTGATCGTTCAACGGTACACTGCCTTGCAACAGCCATACTGGCACCTAATCCGCCATAATGACTTAATTGAGCACCAGTGGGGATTGCAAGAAGGTGAAGATAATTAAAATGAGGCTTGTGGTTGAAGAATAAAGTGTTTTTTTTTTTAAGTTTATGTAATTCTATGTAGTGTGTTTTGTTTTTAAGTTTATTTGGTGAGTTTATGTAATCTTATTTCATGTGTTTAAATAAAGTACAAAAATAAATAAATAATTACATTGAAATTGCATAATAAATTAAATAAAAATAAATAAAGTTCTAACAATAAATAAGAAATAACATAATAAATTAAATATAAATAAATAAAGTTCTAACAATAAATAAGAAATAACATAATAAATTAAATAAAGTTCAAAAGAAATAAAGAAAAAACATATAAATTACATAATAAATTAATTAAAATTCTAAAAGAATAAAAATTACATAAGAAATTAAATAAAGTACTACAAATAAATATGAAATTATACAAAGTCTCTGGAGTTAGGATATGTGGTGCTAGGATCTTGGTTGCTATGATTTGTGTAGCTAGAACCCCCTTGACTTGTTTCTGCATCTCTTGCACGCCTCATTCGCATGACATCTCTTTTTTCTGAGCTCCACAAATATTTTGAATTCGGAGACAGTCCTATTAGAAACTTGCTCATAGTGTCACGATCTACTTGAGCCATCCTTTCTTCTCTAAGCATTTCATTTTCTCGATGAAGTGCTTCTCTAACCAGCTCGTTCTCTCGATTAACTATTTCTCTTTGTCTCTCAGCCGCCACATCACGGGCCTCAACAGCTACTAGTAGTGTTGCCATTACAGCATTTTTTTCCTCATCTCTAGCCTTTTCCCATGCCATGGTAAGTTCACCTAGGCGAGCAAGTTCCTCCATATATTTAGTGTAGTCATTTTTGAAAGAACTACCTTTTTTCTTTGATGCCTTTTTACCTTGAGGCCTGAGGGAATGACGAGTCAGTTGGGTCTCGGGCACTTGTTCTGGCGTCCCTTCCGTGTCTTCAAATGTGTCGCCTTCTTGTTCGGTCGTGTCTGGTTCTGGCGAACTATGTAGAACAACGCGGTGCATGACAACTTCTGGACCGGTTGAGACAATTTTGTATTTAGGGCAATCTTTGACAATTTCTCAACATTCCCATTTGTTGAATGATTTTTTATGGTTCTTTGAATTGTAGAATGCTTGAGCTTGAAGTGTCTATAAAAATGTGGGATAAAATAGTGTTAAAAAATGCGAGTGTAACACAAATTAAATAAATTAAAATATTGATGCGGGGGGAATGCATATAAATTACATAAAAATGACATAACAAATTAAATAAAAATTACATACAAATTACATAAGAAATTAAATAAATTAAAATATTGATGGGGGTGGAATGCATATAAATGACATAAAAATGACATAACAAATTAAATAAAAATATTGTTACCTGATCTGCTAAACTCGTCCCACTATGCAGGTTACCGGAAGCATGAGAGATGGCGTTTTTCCAACAAGTAAATGATGCATTGAGTTTTTTCCAATGATCTTGAAGACCTTGACTAGTTCTAGCGTCTTTTCTATGTACATCGCAAAACGCTTTCGTAAATTTACTCCACATTTCTTGCTTATCCATCTCATTACCCGTAAGCGGGTCATGAGTAGTGCGAACCCAACTTTCACACAACGTAAGATCTTCAATGAGCTTCCACGAAGACATTTTTTCTCTCTTAAAGTGTAGAAAATATTGAAATGTAGACAGTATAGAAAGTGTAGAAATATTGAAACGTGGTGTAAGGTGGAAGATGAGGGTTAGGTATTTATAGAAAAAAAATTATGTATTTTTTATAATTTTTAATTAATTTTAATGTAGTTAATTAATCTGGACAGTTGGATTTGAAAAATATTCAAATCCAAGAGCCAAGATGATGCCACGTGGCCAACGGTCATAAATCTGACCGTTGGGCCTTTTTTGGGGGGGGGAAACGTGGACCGTTGATCTTTGATCGGACGGTTCAGTTTAAAAGTAAAATTTAATTTTTTTACACCGTTGGAAATCCAACGGTCTAGAAAAACAGAGAGCCACGTCGATGAGCACAAGTGGGCTGACACTCTTTGCAGACCCGCTGCAATCCACTCGCGCCATGCGCGCTTGTGTTGCACGCGCCTGGGAAACAGGCCAGCTTCTTGGTCAGTCAAAAGCTAGCTGGGCTATTGCCTGGCTTGGGCTAGGTGCCAGGCAACCCCATGGGCTGGAGCAAATTGACAGACCCTCAGTGGGTTTTTTTTTCACTTTGTGCTGGGCAATTGGGGCTCCGGTGGACTTGCTCTGAGTTACTCGTGCACATTCTTAAATAAGATTAATTACCTTAATTGGCTAAAAATTTGTTTACACTGATCACATAGTCGTGTTTCAAAACAGTGCTACATAATATTAAATGTTACGAGCATTGAATGTTGGATTCACTGACCCCGTTTGGCATTGTTTTTTTTTTCACTAAAACATGCTTAACTTTAAAGTTAAGCAGTAAAAAAGTGTTTGATAATATTAAAATGTCTTGCTTATTTTAAAAGCAATGGGTTCTAGATAGCAACTTTTAAAAGCAGTTTGTAAGTTGCTTTTAAAAGCTGCTTTAATAAAAAACAGAGTTAGGTCTTTAATAATTATTTTCAATTGTTGTGATATCTTCATTATTTTTTTTAAATGACATTGTTTAGCCTTCCACACACATTCTGTCCCTTAGAGAATAAATTAAACATTACCACATACCGCTACAAATACTAACCTTACACTATCACCACCATTACAACCACTATTTTTGTTACCACCACCTCTATAACCACAACCTCCACCACTGTCATACTACCCTCATTGGCCATAACCACAACCTCCACCACTATCATCACTACCACCAGTGCCACCACCACTACTACCACCGTTGCTACCACCAAGATGTTGTCATCGCCACCACCACCATCATTACCACAACTGCCACCATTACTACCACAACCACAACTGTCATTACCACCATCATTGCCGCCATCGCCAGCACCACCATAACCACAACTGCCACCATTGCCTCCGCCCTACCACCATTGTTACCTTTCCACCCTAACCAACACATCCCACTATAGCACCACCGCAACCACCACCACCATTACCACCACTGTTGTTATCGCCCCCACTCCTACTACTATGTTCATTTGTTGTTGTATACAATTATATCACTTTTACATTAAATTATACCAAACGCTTTTGCGCTGCTTTTCATACTCGCAACACTTTTAAAATTCAGTTAACCAAACGCTCATCAACTTTATTTTACAGCGGATTATTCTTAAAGCACAGTAGAAGTATTTTTTTTTTTTAAAGCACAGCAATCCCAAACTGGCCCTAAATCACAATAAAAACAATAATTCAAATTAATCTAGATCATCTAATGATCATAGCATGGAAGAAAATTTTCACATGATCATATGTTATTACTAATTAATCAACTTGAAAAATTATTAATAAACGACAAAGTCAACATTTGATAAACCTAGAATAAAAGCAAATTAATATAACATTACTCAACAATATGACTGTCTCGTCGAAAAATTGAATGAAAATTGCATGAGATGAAGTTGGAATTAACAATACAAAAAAGAAAGAAAAATAAATAAATAAAAAGACAAACCTATCCATGTTACATGCACATCAAAGTTAAAAAATGGGGTGGCTAGATAAGGAAGAGCGCCTCGCGCTGCAGCTGACCCGTTGCTAGATAAAGCTAAAAAAATGGTTCAACATAGAATCTAATCCTCACTTTCTATAAAAATATTTGCCGATTTGTTTTAGAATTTTATAGAGCTATTAATTTTCTTTTTAAACTTTAAATTTAGTCAATTATGTCTTTGAATTTTATAAAACGTCAATTTCTCCATGGTGTTAGATTTTGAAAATTTGGAATCTAATTTTTCATCCATTTTAGTCGACGAACAGCACATGCAACTAGATGAAAGCAAAAAGGTAATTTTGTATAGGTAAATTGGATGCAAAGCCAATACCTTGAAACGCTAATTGGACTCCCGTAGCTAATTCAAATAGAAAGTATACAAAATCAACATGCGGAAGAGAAGAAGAAGAAAAAAAAAGTAATATGTTGTCCATGTTTGAGATAAAATTACTTTATTGCCTTCAAACGTGTGTTATGTACTCAAAATGCATAGAAAATTGAATGAAAATTCCAAATTTTAACGTTGAGGAATAAATAAAAGTTTGAAGAAGTAATTGGCTAAAATAAAATTTAAGAGAAAATTAGCAACTTTTTATAAGCTCGGAGAAAATCGATAAAAACTCAAAAAATATTGACTCTTTATTAATTGATCAAAAATTTAATTTAAAAAGTCAATTAATACTTTCTGAAAAAAAAAGTCAAGTTAATTAACTGGAAATTTCAAAGTTATAATACGGAAAGCGGCAACCGATATGGTTCAAAAAACTCAACGATTTCGTAGGAAAAAAAAAAACCAATAAAAATTTGAAAATTATAAACAAATAAAGAGATGCGCATTTGCTGAAGAAGTATAGTCAGTTAATTCAGGCTCCCATTGGAATCGTCTCATACAACTTCGCATGAGTGAGCGTGCAACGACGTCGTCGTCTTCTTCTTCCAGCTGCCACATGAAGCTGAAGCAGCTGACAGCTGGTGCGACGGCTCTCCTGCTGCTTCTGCTACTGCCGGCAGCTTTCTCCGATGCTTACACCCTCAGTACGTCTCAAAACGAGTTCGGCCCCTTCGACCAATCGTATTACGACAAGTTCGCGGTGCTCCGGCCGGCGACGATCAGCAACGAGGCGCTCCAGATCACGCCGGACTCCGCCGGAAACTTCACCCTCTACAACCGCTCAGGTAGAGTCTTCTACAACCAATCTTTCACGCTCTGGAAAGATTTGGATTCAGATTCTCCCGATTCCGCTGCAAACGGAAGCCACGTGGCGTCTTTCAATTCATCGTTCCTGATTAACGTCTTTCGTCTCAACGGCTCCGCCGTCCCAGGCGAGGGCCTAGCGTTCCTCATCGCGCCGGATATGACCCTCCCGCCGGCCAGCGACGGTCAATACCTCGGTTTGACCAACGCCACCACCGACGGAGACCCCAACAACCACTTCCTCGCCGTCGAGCTCGACACATTTAAACAAGATTTCGACCCGGACGACAACCACTTGGGCATCAACATCAATTCAATCCGGTCCAACAAGACCGTTTCGCTTTCGGATGTGGATATCCAGATCGCGCCTCCAGGTACCCGATTTTACATGGTCTGGATCGAATACGGCGGCGAGTCGCACCAGTTAGACGTTTATATGGCCGAGCAAGACGGGGACCCAGAGACCGGGTTCGTTATCCGGCCCAGGCCCACAAGCTCAGTCCTAACCGCCAATCTCAACCTCAAGGACATAGTGAAACAGAAATCCTATTTCGGTTTCGCCGCGTCGACCGGGAGCGCGATCGAGCTCAATTGTGTGTTGAGATGGAATCTGACGGTGGAGCTTCTGCCAGGTGGCAAGGGTGGGAATAGTAATAAGGGGTTGAAGATTGGGCTGGCGGTGGGTGTGCCCGCTCTGGCGCTTTTGCTGCTGGGCCTGGGCGGGTTGGGGTATTATTTTTACAAGTGGCGGAAGGCGGCGGCGTCGGACGAGAATATTTTGGGGGCGCTCAAGAGTCTTCCGGGCACTCCGAGGGAGTTTAGTTTCAAGGAATTGAAGAAGGCGACGAACGATTTCGACGATAAGCACAAACTGGGGCAAGGCGGATTTGGGGTGGTGTATAGAGGTGTGCTGCCCAAAGTGAACTTGGAGGTGGCGGTGAAGAAATTTACCCGGGATAATCTCAAGGGGAAGGACGACTTTTTGGCGGAGCTCACCATTATCAACCGGCTCCGGCACAAGCATCTAGTCCGATTACTCGGTAAGTAATCATTTTTCTTAGGCTTTTTAGCCAAAATGGTCTTAAAATTTACATAATACATTACTTTGGTACTTGAAATTTGAAATCAATATAAGTGGTCTCTAAAATTATCTATCATCAATCATTTTTGTCCTTTTGTGTAAAATTATGTTCAATAAAGATCAAAATGACAAATATACTCTCAATTGAATAAACAACGTGTCAAAATAATTTGACAAAAATTAAAGATATTTTGGTCATTATATTTTTATTTAATAGAGAGTTTTCAAAGAATTACCAAAATGATTGATGGTGGACAAATTCAGGAACCAATTCTATTGATTTCAAATCTTAGAGACCAAACTGAGGAGTTATGCAAATATTAGGGACTACTTTGGCTAAAAATATTAATTTATTTAGACATGACAATGTTGAGAGCATTTCATATAAACGTAAAAAAGGATTTGGATCCATCCGGATCCAAATTGTGGGATCCTAGATCCTCACATCTTAGCATTCATCGTGCACCATGTAGTAAAAAATTATTTAATTATTTATATTTAAAATTAAACACAAATAGTACTTGATGAAAACTGACCGTATTACAATGAACGACTAGAATGTGGGATCTCTATGATCCCCATAAAGTAGATCCGGAGAGGATCATCTTCCTGTAAAAAAATACAATAGACGACTTGGAATAAAATATCAAACTCATTATTTATGAGACTCAAATTTAACAAGTGAAAATAAATACTTACTAGCATTACAATGCAGAGAAATGCTAAATAAACTCTCTCAAAATTGAGACTCTAAAAAAAAATGAGACTCTATATAAATTCGTCGACATCTTATGTTTTTGGTACAATACTTTATAATGTTAGCACATAAATTAACATTAAAACACAATATGATAAAAAGCTCATAAATAGTTACACTTTGATAAAATCTCCTTAGCATTTCTCTACAATGCATTTGCGCGTAATACTAATACGTATTAAATTTTGCTTGCTTCCATTATAAATGATGCAAGAACAATTATCAATATGATAAGTGATAACATGTCATATTCAGCATGAAACTTGCATGAACAACACTAGTGATTTAATTAATGCTTTATTCTTTGTCAATGACTTAATTAAGGTTTAAGATTTATTTGTTTGGTTGGTTTACCCAATTATAAATTAATTTATTCAATATAAAATAAATAAATTCACTAACAATAATCTTAAGGCGGATAGGCATTTGAAAATTATTTAGCGTCCCTTGGAAACAACCTGAATCTAGTCAAACAAATAAATCCTAAGCCCATGATAAAGTCCGAATTATCACCCAATAAAGGCGGGCCCATGTTCGCTGGTGTACACCACATCGTTTTCTGCTCTTCTAGCGGAGTGAAGAGATTTTTTAATGTACCTAAAATATGTAATAATATATTATGTATTTTTATTTAAGTAATCAAATTTTTTGTATTAAAATATTATTGTGTTACAATATTAATAATATAAAAAGTAAAAATTTTCATCACTTATATAATAACAAAATAACAAATTGTGTTTTTTTTTTACCGGACAGCCGCAATTGTCACCGACCGAATTTGATATGCCAATTAGGACCAAGGAATATGTATATCGCACATGGGTATGCCAATTCTCAAAGTCAATATTCAACTAACAACTGAAAGAAAACTAGAACAATAGTTTGGCACGTCAAAAGTGGTACAAATTCATCTTTGGATTTATAAAATGTACAGTCAGCGACTTTATTATGTGTCTTATCTTACAAGGCAACTCTATCAACATATCTTTCTTCTTTTTTTTTTAAAGTTATTTCAGAGGTCATAGTTCGATATTTAAAGTAACTAAAATAGTAGATTACACTAATCAAAATATGTAATAGCCAAATGTATTGCTCTCTTTGTTTGATATGGTCAAACTTTGGTACGACTTGTTATATTTTAACAAGTATGTTACAAATATGCAGGATGGTGCCACAAAAATGGAATGCTACTCATAGTCTACGAGTTCATGCCCAACGGCAGCTTGGACAACCACCTGTTTGGCCAGACAGAAAACGCTACCCTAGGCTGGAGCCAGAGATACAAAATCGTTGCCGGAGTAGTCTCCGCCCTACACTACCTCCACAATGAGTACGACCAACGAGTTGTCCATAGAGACCTAAAAGCCAGCAACATAATGCTAGACTCCAACTTCAACTCCCGCCTTGGGGACTTTGGCCTCGCACGTGCCCTGGACAACGAGAAAACCTCGTACGCTGAGCTCGAGGGTGTCCCGGGCACGATGGGGTACATAGCCCCCGAGTGTTTTCACACGGGAAAAGCCACGTGCGAGTCTGATATTTACGGATTCGGGGCCGTGCTCCTAGAAGTCGTGTGTGGTCAACGGCCGTGGACCAAAATGGGAGGGTTCCAATTTATTGTGGATTGGGTTTGGTCGTTGCACAGAGAAGGGCGCGTGTTGGATGCCGTCGATGAGAGGCTGGGAAATGATTACGTGGCGGAGGAAGCCGAGAGGCTTTTGCTTCTTGGGCTGGCCTGCATGCACCCGATCGCGGGCGAGAGGCCCAAGACCCAAACCATTATCCAAATCATTTCCGGGTCGGTTCCCGTGCCCCAGGTCCCACCCTTTAAACCCGCTTTCGTGTGGCCCTCCAGCAATATGCCCGAGGGAGTGAGTAGCGTAGCAAACACAGTGAATACGACGTCGTCCTGGCCCCTTGAGATATCGGTGGTGGATACTTCTGACTGGACCCCGCGCTCCGACAGCCAGAATAGCAATGGAGGAACAAGACAACATAGTGACAGCTTCTTGATTTAGGATTCTTGTTTTGTCGTCAGTCCCACATTCTCCCATTTTATTTATAAAAAAAATTAATGAAAATGATTTAAAAATTTTTGAATTAATTAAAATGACAAAAATATATTATAAGTAAATAGTATTATGAGTGATTTTTTAGAGTTAAAATATCCTTAATATTAAAAGTAAACGGTACCATGAGTGTTTCGTTAAGACTTCTTTTATTTATTTTTCCATTTTCCTCTTTTTTTTTCTTTTTTTTTGTAAAAAAAATAAAATTGTCTTTGTTTTTCGCTTGAGGAATTTCAGAGTTTATCAATTTTGTTAATATTAAATGTATAGATCTTAATTTTATGTTCCTTATGAATCATGTAATAGAAGTGTACAATTTAAGTTTGGTAATCACTACTTCTTTTGTTAATTACGAATTAATATATTGTCTTTGTCTTTTTTTGTGGTGAGTTATAATTATCTACAATTTTAAAATCTTTGAGAGATGATTATACAAGTAGAGATATATTTTCTTGTGTCCGTTGTATCTATAATGTCAGATTACATTACAAGTTTTGTAGGCACAAAGAAATATATTCCAACCGACATCGGTCTTTCCCCTCAATACAGGTACGACCTGCCTTTCAAAACCAAATTGTTTGGTTGATTGATCACTCTAAGATCCAAACCATGTCACCATTGTTCTTTCAACGAGCAATCCCAACGCTTCTAACAAATCGTAAAGTTGTGGTTTAACCAGTTCGATTAGGCAACAATTTGTAACATCAATTCATGTATTTGAATATATAATATGATCTGTAAATTAATACAGCAATTGTCAATAGGTTCACTTCCTTTTTGTGCCACATATCCGCCAAATTAGGAGGGGGGTGCGTACGAGTGCAAGAGCTTCGCCAGCTTGCAGTTTTGTGGACAGTCCGAGCTTTCTATAATCTTCACAAGTAAAGGGGACATAAAGTCGAGGTTGCTCCGAATCCACAAACTCCGGCGGAGCTTCCAGTACTACCGCTTCCTGCTTCGGTCCCAAGAGGAATGTAGCGATCGAGACTCGAACCGTTGCCTCCCTGCCTTGTAATCTATGCTTCACATTGCACAGCCTCCCGTTGCTCCATGCCTTGATACAAAATATCAACATAAGCGAATATGCAAAAACAAAACTCGTTACAAATTATTAATAAAAAATGTAGAGCTGGAGAGATACTAAATAGACAATAAAGTACCTGAGCAACATCTCGGAGATTGACGAGGAGAGTGCCTAGGCAAGGATCAACGGCTATGAAGGCGCCGGATTTGTCCATCTCTTCCAACCCACCGACATTTTCATTGTCTCGAAGAATGGTTAGAAATCCTGAGTTTGTGTGTAATTGTACACCAGAGGATCTAACTGCTTCAGGAGTGAGGTTGTACTTGTTTATCCTAAACTGGCAGGGGCCATCCCTTGAGATAATCACTATCAGCCAACCCTAGATTTTCTGCCAACTTTTGGTCAATATCCACAATCTGCTCATACACTGAATGAGCATACCTCTCTGTCACCTTTTAGTTGAATATCAGAATGCGCAACGAATAAGACTACAAAATAATAAGAATTTTATTAAATAAACGACAATGCCGAAACGGCTACAAAACCCTAAGAGACTACATTGTGAATAACTTACATCTCAAATTAAATTACAAGCAATATTTATAGAGAACTAAACCTAAGAAACCCTAACTTGCATGGGCTAGGCCCAAGTCCTAAACTAACAAGCAAAACCCAAGTACTAAAATAAACCTAAATACTAATATTTTCCAACACTTTTTGCTCATCGACGTATGCAATACATTGCTCAAATTAATGGTTACATTTAAATGTTCTAGATGAAACCATCATATTTGATAGTATGTTACAGGGCTACATCAATCTACTGCTTTTCGCTTTAAGACAAATTACAATTTGACATGGGTGTCGAAACTTTTGACATTTGTTTTGCAGAAATGATCATTTTTCAGTAACCACAACATAGTGATCATATATCGATGACATAACGACAACACAATGAAGATATGATAACGAAGATTATTAAGTTTGTGTTTTTCTTGTTTCGGTCAACCTAAAACGTGATCAAAACTACTAATAAAGCTAACCTCTGGTGGGAAGAAGCATCCAACTGAGAGCAAAAGCTATCGACAGCCTGATGCGATCCCAAGTTATATAGCCTCAACGCTTCATAGAGAGGGTTGACGTTGCTGGGAGCCATGTATCCATTGCTCGCTATGATATCCTTGTTCTGCTTTTTGATCACCATGGGCAGGTTCAGCAAAGATTAGACCACTGATTTCATCTCTGACATCAGAGCCGGTGAGATAATGTGATTCACAAGCTTGAAACATCCCCATGTCTCTGATGCTTCCTTCATTTTCCTGTACTCTTTTGCGTTTGGAAATTTTTTCAGATCAATAGCTGGGTTTGTCTTGCAATCTTCCTCTCCATTTCCCATTTCTGAACTTTGGGTTTGTTTTGATTTCTCCTTTTGTACAAGCGACAGGGAGAAGGAATCCAACTCGAGATTTCAGATATAAAGATAAATGTTACGGAACTTCTCTAAACACTTATTTCTATCTGGCTAATTAAGGCAAGATTAAGTAAGGGAAAGATAAAGAAGAAAAATCCTTGCGCCAGACCGTTGTGCGGCCACACATAAAAAAAACTAGGATGTTGTCTGTATTTTTGTATGCGTCGGACCTACTCGTGGTCCCACCTGTACTAGGGAGGTCACATGAGTAGAATTTTCTCCTCTCTTATTCTCTTCTCCTTCCCGCCATTCCTCTTACACTTTTCAATTTGTCTCTCTTTTTATAAAAAAAAATTAATATAAAATGTTGATATGGCTTAATCGTCATCGTTCAAATAGAAGGGGAGGGGAGAGAAGGGAAAAAAATCCTGCTCAGATTGTATGCGGCCGGTTTAACACAAAAATGGTTTGCTACCATAATGCGGTTTGGGACTTTTCCAATTTCCATCCACTACCCACTACATTGCTACATCCTACCTGCATAATGAATTGCTACATCCTACATGCATAATGTTTTGAATTAACTAGTTCTTTTAGAGGATCGTTATGACTATAGTCTTGGTAAATTTACCACTCTTTTTTCGGAGACAGCACTAAAGTTACAATATATATACAATTTAGAGTGCCAATATCACTTTCTTTTCATTTTCTTGGGTTAGATGAGAATCATACGTGTTAAATATCAATAATGTTTGTCATACCACATTTTTGTATTACATAATGTGACAAACATTTTGATACTGACGTCAAATCCACTAATACCATAAAATTGTTTGGGAAAACTTACCAAAAGCCCCTAAAAAGTTTCCTTTTAATTATCAAGACAAAAGTTTTCAAACATGCCGATCCTACCCTTCAAACATCTGTACAAAATTGGCCTAGTATTCTGCAAAGTTCATATGGTTTCACCAAAGAATACATCCAAAAGAAGAAAAATGAGACTGACATTTTCAGAAAACATTGGAATGCAAAAGAAAAGGTGGCAAACATTGCAGTAGCCAAGACAACATGGATTCACATTACCTTTATTAAAGCAAAGACAAGTTAGCCATCTTTTAGAAATAGTACTGACAACTTTCAGAAACAGTGTGTTATCACTATCCAAAAAGTTGTGAATAGTTGAAACGTTATTCTGTCTTAGGTTTTGTATATAAGGGAGCTTTTCCTCCCATGTAGAACACACCTACCCTCAACATCTAAAAGCACCTCAACATCTCAACACACCTCTAAACCCTATTCTCACCATATACACTCAAGCATCCATAGCCTTCCTAGCATCCTTGTAAACACTTTCTTGTAAACAATTATCTTTGTAAACATTTTATATATCAATAAAAGTTCAAGTGTACAGATTCAAGCAATCTCCAAGTCTTAAGTAAGTTTTCTTTTCTTTCTTTAGTGTGTTTATTCAATTAGACTTCTAGTCCAAACAGAGAAACACTATTGTAGTTATATTATTAACATGCTAAACTGACGATCTTGTTCGAGCACTATGTTATAGTTGAATGCTTGCCATACAAATAACTGGACATTAATAAGGGTATGTCTGAATTTAGCTGTTAAGGCCTTATACCTGCATTGTGAGTGGCCGTCATGCTGAAACATGTCGAGTTCCATGTGTAAGGTTTTATGTTTAGTTGTTATAATGGCCATCCGACTATTTAATCGGGCATGCTGTGCAAATTTGGTATCAAAGAGCATTTTAATAGTATAATTATAATAGTAAAGTACCTTGAGGACATAAGTCATTAACGCAACTGATATCACACTTGTTTATTTTGTATGAATAGCATATATTATTGTCCCTGTAGACCTTGTCAACCACAATTACCAAGTATTTATTGTCCTAGACATTCAACAATAACTAACATAAAAAGAAGATTAGCATACATATCTAAAAAAATTAGCAGGACTTTGAAGAAACAGAATTTTTATCTTGGTTATCTTGAACATTCTTCATTTATTAGTAAATATAATAACACATAAGTGTAGCAGAAAGTTTTAGAAGCAAAAGGAGCAACAGATCAACCTTTAGAGACCCTAAGAGAAGAAAGAGAGTTTCTAAGAAACCAATTAGCCGTAACTTTAGAGAAAGGTAGACTGTAGTTTATGATAGATTATCTTAATTTAGAAATTAGTGAACCTCAAAAAAGAAAAAAATCTTAGACCAAAAAAGTTTAGTTTGTTATTTTCCATTGAGAAAGCATAATCATATTTTGCATAGTGAAGAAAATTCACAAGCCAATAGTATTGTACATCTTATTATTAGTCAAGGAGAAAATATAAAATTAGAAAATAATAAGCATAAGAATTTGTTAAACCAGTTATTAAAGCATTTTCAGAAAAATTCTATAAAAACAATTAGACAAAATTGAGATTATATTACATCCTAATTAGAAGATAATAATAAAAATATTCAAAGGTTTCCTAGCAAAAGAGAGATAAAAGAGCTTATTGACCTCATAGATAGTAAGCCTAAGCAAGTAGAACTTAGATCATTAGAAATAGTTGAGTAGTTAAAATTAGAAGTTCAAAAAAATTCAATTTGTGCAAAGAGAGTTGAGTGAACAAGTAGATAAGTTGCATAGTAAAATAGATAGATTATTAGTTTAATGACCGATTCTAGAACTAGCAGAAAATATATCCAAGCTTTGAAAGAAATTAATAAGTTAGATAAAGAACCAGTAGGTTTAACAGATTTTTCAACACAAGTAGCTAGTAGTAATATTCCCATTAGGCAAAATAATTTAATTATTCAATTAGTTTTAAGTTTGGCTGAGAAATTAGATCAAATTAAAGAACAAATAGCATAAATAAATCAAATTTTATATAACGTGTCACATCCCGGCCCGGGCCCCCATCACATCTTGGGCTCGACTCCACCGTAGCACGATATTGTCCGCTTTAGGCCCCGACCACGCCCTCACGGTTTTGTTTTTGGGAACTCACGAGCAACTTTCCAGGTGGGTCACCCATCATGGGAGTGCTCTCACACGCTACTCGCTTAACTTCGGAGTTCCAATGGAACCCGAAGCCAGTGAGCTCCCAAAAGGCCTCGTGCTAGGTAGAGATGGGAATATACATATAAGGCGCACTCCCCTGGGCGATGTGGGATCTTACAATCCAACCCCCTTAAGGGGCTCGACGTCTTCGTCGGCACATAACGGCCAGGGTTAGGCTCTGATACCAAATTGTCACATCCCAGCCCAGGCCAACAACCACACCTCGGGCTCGACTCCATCGTAGCACGATATTATCCGTTTTGGGCCCCGACCACGCTCTCACGGTTTTGTTTCTGGGAACTCATAAGCAACTTCACAGATGGGTCACCCATCATGGAAGTGCTCTCGCGCGCTACTCGCTTAACTTTAGAGTTCCGATGAAACCCGAAGCCAGTGAGCTCCCAAAAGACCTCGTGCTAGGTAGAGATGGGAATATACATATAAGGCTCACTCCCCTGGGCGATGTGGGATCTTACAATCCAACCCCCTTAAGGGGCTCGACGTCCTCGTCTACACACAACGGCCAGGGTTAGGCTCTGATACCAAATTGTCACATCCCAGCCCGGGCCACCACCACACCCCTGGCTCGACTCCACCGTAGCACGATATTGTCCGCTTTGGGCCCCGACCACGCCCTCACGGTTTTGTTTTTGGGAACTCAAGAGCAACTTCATAGGTGGGTCACCCATCATGGGAATGCTCTCGCGCATTACTCGCTCAACTTTGGAGTTCTGATGGAACCCGAAGCCAGTAAGCTCCCAAAAGGCCTCGTGCTAGGTAGAGATGAGAATATACTTATAAGGCTCACTCCCCTGGGCGATGTGGGATCTTACATAATGCATCTTCATCACTTCCACCATCTTTGCTAGATAAATTAGAAAATTTAACTTTAACTGCAAACAATAATATTGTAAGACCTAAGATAAATCTTTTTTATAATAGAAAATGGAACTCTTTAGGGAAAAAAGGAAAAGAAGTAGTTAGAGTTAAAGATATTTATCCAAATGAAGAAGAAGCACAAGAATTTATTCGAAGAGGTTTTGAGAGAACACAAAAAAATAAATATAATTTGTACCCATTAGGTTTATTTGAGAATAGAAGTAGAATTGTAAGTAGCATCAGTCAACATGAAGTTAGCTGTATTGATAAAGAAGTTGCACTTAATTTAATTAGTAAGGAAGCAGTTATGCATTTGAGAAAATCATATTTCAGTCAGATTCACATAGGAACAATATTAATTGGAATAGCAGGATTAACCAGAGCACAAGTAGGTACAAAAGCATTAGTATACATATATGACGATAGATGAGATAATTACCAGTAAGCAGTAATAACAATAGTTGAAGTAGACTTAAGCTCAAACTTAGCAATCATAGGTTGTGTCACATCCCGACCCAGGGTGGATCATTTTCCGGGCCCGCTCCACCACCGTAACATGATATTGTCTGCTTTGGGCCCTAACCACGCCCTCACGGTTTTGTTTCTGGGAACTCACGAGCAACTTCCTAGTGGGTCACCCATCATGGGAGTGCTCTAGCCCCCTTCTTGCTTAACTTCGGAGTTCATACGAAAGCCAAAGCCAGTGAGCTCCCAAAAGGCCTCGTGCTAGGTAGAGATGGGAATATACATATAAGGATCACTCCCTTGGGCGATGTGGGATGTCACAATCCACCCCCTTTAAGGGGCCCGACGTCCTCGTCGGCACACCACAGCCAGGGTTAGGTTCTGATACCAAATTGTCACATCCCGGCCCGGGGCAGATCATTTCCCGGGCCCACTCCACCACCGCAGCACGATATTATCCGTTTTGGGCCCCGACCACGCCTTCACGGTTTTGTTTATGAGAACTCATGAGCAACTTCTCAGGAGGTCACCCATCTTAGGATTGCTCTAGCCCAAACTCGCTTAACTTTGGGTTCCTAAGAAGCCTTTTGGGAGCTCACTGGCTTCGGAGTTCATCGGAACTTCGAAGTTAAACGAGTGGCGTGCGAGAGCACTCCCATGATGGGTGACCCACTGGGAAGTTCTCGTGTGAGTTCCCAGAAACAAAACCGTGATGGCGTGGTCGAGGCCCAAAGCAGACAATATCGTGCTACAGCAAAGGTCAGGCCTGGGATGTGGTAGACCCCGGGCCGGGATGTAAATTATGGTATAACAATTAATGAATTTAGTAAATATATTAAAATAAGCATAAGAACAAAAAATTATAATATGAAAGGAGAGTATAAAAATTTGTATATTAGCTTAATGTATATTGAAAAAGTGTCTGATAAATATAATCATAAGTTTAATTTAAAATTTCAAAATTTAGTTCAAACATTTGGTAGTAAGCATGTAAATATGATAGAAGTAAAACCCGTAGATAATTACTTTTTAGAAGGAACTCAGTTGATATTACCTAATTTACAAGTATCAAGAAATAAACAACCAGATAAAGCACAATATATAAAACTAGTACAGGTAACGCAACAATTAGGTTTAGTAATTACAAGAAACTAGAAAATATAGAGGATGATTAGAGTGATATCGAAAATGAGAATATTCATAATTTTGATTATATTGTAGATAAGCTTATAGAAGATATTGATCATTTAGATGAAGAAGAGTACTTAGAAAAATATAAGACATATGATTTAGGACTACATAGAATTTTAGATGAAGAGATGAAAAAAAATTAATTTTGGAAATAATACAGAGAGTTGTATTTGTAAACTAGAGGTTAGCATAGTTGTAGTCAGGATTAACATGAGAGATTTTAGACCATGACATTTTAGTTATGAGTAAAAAAAACATAATGTAGTAGAAGTTACCCCAGCCTTACTATTAGAGTTTGGATATCTTGATAAAATATTCATCAACCATATTTCCTAAGTAGAATTATTTCCTGAAAAGCTTACAAAAGTAGCATAAGATTATCTCGAACAGTGGAAAAAAAAAAGTTGCATAAGTTTTATTAGTAGTCCTCCATATTCTATAGTCATGATTAATGAAGAGTCTTTTAGACTATCTCATATCTCCTCACACAAGTAGACTCCTTCATACAAAAAATTTCTAAAATTTCGAGGGATCCAAATGTTAGCCTTAGATGAGTTTGAAGATTTTAGGTATGATATGATATTAGTAGTAGAAGAAGAAGAAGAAAGGTATATTTACAACAAGTCAAAAGCTCGTTATCAGCCATACTGGAAGCCTCAAATTTTCAAAGAAGAAACAACAAATGTGTATTACAAGGTGAAATAAGGTAGAGAAAGAAATGCAGAGCTAGTAGAAGGCAATGAACAGTACTGAAACAATTTGACAGAATGAGAGCTGCATAACATCAACAACATAATGGAAGCATGAAGAGTTGGCAGCAAATTAGCATAAGTTGAATAGCATCATGTAAAATAATGTATTTTCAGATAGAAATATCAACATCATTGTGGACCCCGCTACAATAATGAAATAATGGCATAAGAGTAAATAAATAAAAGAGCTTGACCCATTATGGACTTTTCATACACAAAATGCCCTTTTGATTAAGAATGAATAGTGTTAGGCCATTTTCATTAAAACTCCCAAATTGTTTAGTAGAATTAATATGCGATGAGAAAAACTAGAAAAAAAATTATTAAACTAGATATTGGAACTTGTCCAAAGAAAATTATAAATTTATATATTATGCTAAAACCGGTGGGAGAATTACTGTAGCTTAGCTACAATGGATTTTCGATTATACCCCCATTTATTTTATGTTATTCCAATTGTACCCTTTTTGTTTTGCTGTCAAAGGAATAACAATTTGGTGACGAGTGGGATGTTTACTGCATTTTCCCTCTGTCTTGCCTTATCTGCAAAACTTTGTCTCCTCTTCATCTCTCTCACTCACAATGATCGAAAAAATATTCGAAACTTCAAACCAATAAATCAAAGAGAACCTCAAACCTCTGTTCAACAAAGAAAATTCCCAAACTTAATCGAACTTTGAAACCAACAAATCAATTTCAAAGTGTTAAGCGGCTTGGTCTGGGTCTCAAAATTACAGTGAGCTGTTTTCATACAAACGCAGGCGAATCGTACCACGTCGTCATCTTGCCTTTGTATTTCAGTTTTGAAACTCAAATTTTAGGTATGAGGGATTTCGAAAAGGGGCTTAAATTGGGTTAGGTTCTGTTCAATTTTAATTTGTTTTTTGTTTTTTGTTTCAAATTTTGGCTTTAATCTCTTTACTTAGATTCTAATGAATGAACAGAATCGTTCTCTACTTTTCATGTTTTTCATGAATATCTTGCATGTCTTTAAAGCATGTTTTGTTATCCTTTTTTTTTATGGGTTGTTTTATTTTTTTTGCTTTTTGGATATGAAAGCTACTTCATTTGATTGGTGTTTCTTTGGTTTGTGTGTTTTACCCAGAAGGAATCTAATTATGGGTTTTGTTAATCTGAATAGTTTGTGCAGACCAAGTGTTTGTTCTTCTGCTTTTTGTTTTCTGGTATAGCTTCTCAATACTGGAAGAAGCTGAATTCTACTGAAAATTGGACAACTTTGTAGGATTTCAAGGTGTTTCTGAGAGGTGAATGTTTTGAAGGTAATATTTTGTGTGGTTCAAAAATTCAGTTCTTCTAATTCTCCTTCACTGGGTGAGTCCTTCTTTTCAGTTTGGAAGGTAATATTTTGTGTGTATACAAAATTGAAAGGGGAAGCAGTGAAAAATTAATTTCATGTTAGATACTATTAACCTTAGAATAAATGTTCCAACTTTTAGGATCCGTATTGGAAAAGAAGTTTATTCATCATGGAAGTTTATTCATCATGGATGTGATCTCCAACATAAAGGGTACATACAAACAATATTACAATTGATTGAGAAAAAAATATGAATCCCCACCTAATAAAAACGAATTTAACAAACAATGGCCTTCCAATATAATAAGTTTTGTCAAATCTATAAGTATAGAATGATCGTGGGAAGTGTAGAATATAAAGTTGCTAGGCCATTGGATCTACACCTATCTTAGTCTCCAAATTATTTAAAGTGAACAACTACATATGATAAGCGAAACAAAATAAATGTGACCCGAGGTGTTTATGGGTCTCTAGTCAATCAATGGTATGCCTTCAGCTTTGTGACTGAGAGCTTTGGCATGTGCTCGGGATCTAGATGATAGTTGGTTCAACCTCTCCCTTGTTAGGTAAACTTAATTTGGAAGGAAAGCAACTCAATGCTTCTTTTTTTTTGCAAGAATGCACTAGATGAATGGCAGATTTATCATGTGAGTGTCATTGAAGTTTTATCTTGAATCTGAACAGGTTTTTGTTAATTGTTATTTTCGAAGGTTGTGACAGTTTGACTTTGTGCTGGCCTAGCAAAAAATTTTGTGAACGTAAAACCATCATGTGATATTACTATTGTGAATGTTATGCAAGGAATAAAGTTTGTACAAGGTTGTTGATCCACCTTTGCTGCCACCAAAATAATGTATGTAAAAAGTTGCTGATGAACGATAAATAGGTAGCTTGCAAAAAAAATTTAATGTATCCTATTAAATGGATTTGAGAGCTGCAATATTACTTAATTATTTTAACAATTTACATTAGCAACTTTTATTTTTTCACATTGTAACCGAGAAGCATGTATATCATGAAAAATAAAAGAAGTTCTAAAGTGACGATCGAAGAATTTAAAAGTGTTGATTAGTGTATGTGTGCAAATATAACTATGAACAGGAATATGAATCCATGATTGAACCCCTAATTTGGTTGTACATGTGTATAGAACTTTTTACATATTTTATACGCTTTAAAAACCCGCGGCGGCAACGCGCAATGTTGCCGTAGGTACTTATACTAGTGGTAACTATTTTACAAGTTTGAGAATTGGAAAACGGATTTTCCTCAATACATGAATTAGAATTCAATATGTCTTATAGAAGCGATATTGAAGGAGTTTGGGTTTGAATTTTGGACCTCAAGTACTTACAAACCTTTTGATTTACACTTATTTTATGTATTTAACACAAAAACATCTTCAACCGAAGCTTCAATTTCAAAGTGGCGTCTCTAACATTAGTTTTTTACAATATATGTCTCTCCAACTAATCTGATAAAGTTGAGGTGGAATTTGACATCAAGCTACTACCTTCAAATCCTTCATTTTGATTTTTAAAATATCTCCACCACTTCCAAAGCAACTTATTTATTTTTCTTTGGTCTGTGTCTCCCCAAAAATTATATATAACATATTTTAAATTTGTATAGGTCCCACTTGAACAAAGAAAATAAAAAATTGACATCTCAACTGAAGAACAAAAATTTAAAGATGTTATTTCAATGCCAACTCAACTATCAAATACAAATTAGACATATAGTTTTTACATTTTGACATCTGCATTGAAGATGCTCTAAAAGGGAGGATGATATATCATATATGGCAGTTAAGATTTGCCACACACATATCACCAAATTAGGAAGGGATGCGTAGGAGTGCAAGGGAGCCTGTAATTTTTTTAGCAGTTTGAACTTGCTAACTCTATAATCGTCGTAAACAAAAGGGATGTAGAGACGAGGGTGGTTTGAATCTACCAGTTCCGGCGGAGCTTCTATCACTTCTTCTTTTGGTCTACTAAGAAATGTAGCGATCGAAACTCGAATACCGGTCTCCGAGCATTTTACTCTATTCCTCACATTGTGCAGCCTCCCATTGCTCCAAACCTTGGTATAAATATATCAACAACATGGTGGTATCAAATAGCAATATTACTGTATCAAACAGTCACGTCGACATATTCATGATGTATTTATAGCAAATAGTTCGAGATAGTCTTGATATGGCATAAATAAAGTATCGACGTAATACTTGAGTGAAGTCCCCAAGATTGATAAAGAGAGTGTCAGGGCAAGGATGAATAGACACAAAGGCACCAGATTTATTCATCACTTCCAGACCACCAACATCTTCATCCTCTTGAAGAATTGTTAAAAATCCAAAATTTATGTGTTCTTGTAGACCAGGGGACCCATTGATGCAGGAGAGAAGTTGTACTTGTTCATCCTGAATTGGTAAAGCCATCTGTAAAATTTAAACATATGAATTAGATATTCATAATTATGAATATGTGGAGGAAATCGAAAATAAATTGATTTGTGGTTATGGAAATAGAATTTGGAAATTTTAAAGTTTTGTTTCTGGAAATTATTATAGTTTACGTATTTGGATTATTGAGATTTTATGTTATTTTCGGGAAATTATATTAATTTACTTGAGTTTAGTTTTAAATTAAACTAGTTACGAAGTTTGAAGTTTGGAAATTAATTATGTAAAATCCGTAGACCTTTTGAGGTCACAATTTATATTTTTTAATAGAGCTCAATCTCACGAACGCGTAGGTGAAAACCGTTCGTGACCGAAGTTATAATGATTGAAGTTAGGGAAATGGTCATTTGACCAATATTTGGAAAGCACCAGATTTGCTGGAGTATGGATATGAGAAGCCATGTGTGTAGCTATGATGCAAAGGGAAGGATAGAAAGGGAGAGACATGAATGAATTAGAGGTAAAAACAAGAAGGGAAATGAGAGAAAAGAAAAGGAGGAAAAAAAAGGGTGCGGGTGTTACCCCAACCCGACCCGGCGACACAAACTCGACGCCAAGGACGGCGTTTCAAGGGCGAATTTTTTCCATCCCTCACTTGGAACTACCTACCTAACCTCTCCTCTACCATTTTCACCCAAAATTAGGAAAAGGTTAGTTTAAATTTGGTGGAAAACCCACCATGGGTGCCACGGGTGTCCTTGGCCGAAATCCTTCAATTGTGAAATGTTTTCCTCCAATTACCACCATGAATAGACTTCCCTTGAGGTCTAGAACGAAGCCCAAACAAGTGTAGGGGCGGCAGAGCACCGGAGGTGAAGATTCGAGGCCACCCATTTATAGGGTTTCTGGCAGGTTCGAGGCAAATTGGAGCCTTTCCAGACTAAATTGGACTTGGCCGCATGTATAAAGTTTGCTCTACTATTTGAGATCTTCATTTCTATAATTTTGAGAATTTTTAGAAATAGTTGAATTTTCTAGCAAGTCGGGGCGGACGACATTGTGTTTTTATGCAAATTTCGTTATTCGAATTATGCTTTTGAGATCTAATTGATGTGGTTTGAATGCTAATACAATTGTTGTATATGTTGGATTAAATGGATATGTTCAGTTTTGGTTTGAATTTTGAAAATGTGAACTACGAATGGCTTGATCCCTGTTTAGGGTGTGTAGGCAGTCTAACGAGACGTTAGATGCAACCATAAAGTATGTGAGGTTAAATAAATTCAAGAATAAAGGTTACAAAATGGAAATTGGTCCATAAAAAGAAATGGTGGTAAAATATATAAATAATATTTGTGAAGGGAAATAATGAGATTTATGTGGGATTTCTAGTGGCTAACATGCATATACAATTCTAAATTTATATACATAAGCAACGGAAGCATATTATCACATATCATCAAAGCTATAGTCATGCAAATCCCCTTCAAGAAGCATAGGTTCATAGTTGATGCATCAAACAAAATAATGAAGAACAAAGTGAAGGTTTAGTTTTTATACCTCTTGATCTAGATTTTAGACCAATAATGGACCACCTCCAAGCTCTTTGTTCTTGGAACTCCTTGAGTCTAGCCTCCCTCCTTGATTCCTCCACCTTGTTAGATTTGAGCTCCTTTGATTCTCCTCTAGTCCCCAAGGTAGAAGACCTCTAAAGATCCACACCCACTGGTGTAGTGAGATGGATGATGGAATAACCAAAAGGAGGAGAGATGATTAGCTTTCCCTCCCCTTGGTGGCCAGCTATGTGTGTAGAGAGAGAGAGAGAGAGAGAGAGAGAGAGAGAGAGAGAGAGAGACTTGTATTTTCTCTTTTGTTGAAAAGAACACACAAAACCCTAATGAACCTTTTCATTAAACTTCCTTTATATATATGTAAAAGAAACAAGTCAACTTTTGACTCTTCTCTCTATTTCTCTCTTACCCTTGGCCGGCCCCCTTTGTGTTGTTTGGGCTTTGGGCTTTTATTATTTTAAGTCATCCTATGCTTGAATAAAAGCCCAATGGGCCCAAATGTACCAGAACTTTTTCTTTAAGCCCAAAACGATCTTTCATCTCCTCTATGATTTCTTTAGATTTTCTAATTAATCATAACACTTAATTAATCCAATTAATTGATTCCATCATCATTTAGTTATCTCACCACAAGAGTGTATCGGTGTACAATCCAATTGATTAGCAAGGCAGTGAGGTGATTGGTATCAATCCAATTGATTAGTATTTATCCAATCACTTAGTGGATTAAAACTTACTTTTATTTCTCCTTCTTCTTCTTTGATGACTACATATTTAATCACCTAGAAGAACCCACAAGCCATGAGTGACATCTAAACATATATCATGGCTACCCAAGCTAATGTAGAATTTTGTCGGAGAACCTATTCAGTTGGAATTACAATGTAATTCGATCCTTCTCTAAAATAATACTCAGAATCACTTCACTAGGGTATGGATACTTAATGTCAAACCCCTAATGTGATCATACTTAGTTATATGATTCAATTGAGTCGTATAGGAACGCTTTCCATCATTATGCTCAATACTTCGGCCGAAGATTCCCAAATCATATCTTAAAATATTCTTCATCTCGTAACAAGGATTAGAGATCCCTTGTTGATCATTCACATGCCTCTGAGAATAAATCACTGACCCCAACAATGCATAGAACACATCCAAGATGAGATGTGGTCATGTCTCATTATCAAATGATCAGCAATGTATCCTCAAGACAACTATGATGTCTCAGGTCAAAGGATTACTTACACATTCCAACCAGTAGAATTACTTGCTTGACATGTGAAGAAGGTCTCTGTAGTCTAACATCATTAGATTACTTCTTCCATCGATCCATTGTCCATGGATTCACTATTTTGGACTTATATCATTTATTGAGATAGTCCTAATAGTGACTTTGCCTTTTGCTGTATTTAGAGTTATCTATACATAGAGACAATGTCCTAAAATGTTTCTTCCAAAGATTGACTTTCAGGGCAAACCTCCAACAATCTCCCACTTGCACTAAAGTCAATCACTAGTGCATCTCATAGATGCTAGTCGAGTGAACTTGAGCTATCGCCCCATTATGTCGCAGTATCCTACTAACGACCTTATTTTGGATTCAATCATTGGTTCTAAGTGAACCCCGTCTATTCGAAACAACTTTTGAAGCAGTTTCTAAAACTTTAATATATATCAATATATATTTCGTTTGTATACTTTATACAAACTTTGCTCCAACCTTGAGACCATTGTAGTACCATACTAACAATACATTCATATGATTAGTACTTCATCCATCATGAAGTTCCATTTGTTAAAATGGGTTTTTGTCACTTTGGTTTATAACCTAAGTGAATGCACACTTCCAAAGTCTCACTCTGATATTTCTTTCTCAAATGTAATAATACTCAATCAGTTGCTACGGTTCTGATCCTGGGCTATAGTAATATCCTAAAGTGACAACCTCGATGGTTATTCATCTTTGGATATCATCTCATAAGTCCATATATGTGTCCCTTTTGTGATTTTGTGACTCATTCTTCATAAGAGCTGAGACAGCCTTGCCGTATCATCAAGTTTATTTCAAGTCCGTACTTCAAAATTGACTGTGTCACAATTTGTCATTTTGAGTAACATTTGTTTTTCATTAAGTCTATCAAATAGACTTCATTCATTACATGTTGCTCAAAAGTATGACATCACTCCCACTAACCTTGTTGTAACTAAGTAGTCATTCGAAACTTTAAGAAGAACTTAACATTTATATTTTCTTAATTCGAATGAATATAGCTCCCACTAACTTGTCTTGGATCTATTGACAATCTTTCAAATCCATTAGCTTATTGTTAATGACTCAAATGATTTGAGGTAGTCAATAATTCTAGCTAATACAAGTTGTTTAAATGAACATACATAAAGGAATCCTTCTCAAGTGATTCATCAATATTGGATTAAAACTGGATTTAGATCCAATACCAAATGTGTGACTTGTTTTGTCAAGTCCTTTCATTCAAAACATATGGTGTCAAACACCATACTTTAAGTTTTAGTCATACTAAGACTTTTAGAGTAGTCGTATAAGAATTATCCAAATCCTTAGCGGAATGATAGATCCATCTAGGGATATAGAAATTCAACCATACCTTCTAGGTGGTTGATTCAATTCTTCATCAAAAACTATATAGAGCATTATAGTTACATGAAGTGCTGAAATCAGATTGTCTTGTTTGTTAAATAATATGTTGTGACTCATTTTGAAACTATTCCCTTTTGTTTCATCAATTTGTCCATTTGTTGCTTAGTTGCTCAGCACATTTTGCGTCCCTAAATTGAATTGAATTAACTGGTCATGTCTCTGTTACTGAACAACACGGAGAAGCATGTAGCTAAGATCTTTAGCTACTCAGAATCCTCACAAGATTCATGGAAGTTTGTGAATGACATGTATGGGAACCAGAATAATTATGCTCGTGTTTTCTAGTTGAAGAAAGATATTGCATGTATTCAACAAGAAGGAATGCCATTCGTTCAACATCTTGGCAGCCTAAAAACAATGTGGAATGAGTTGGATGTATACCTTCCTCATACCATTGATCCATATATTCTTCTCAAACGTGCTGAGGAAGATAAAATACATCAATTGCTAGGAAGGTTGAGCTCTGATACGAAAATCTCAAAAGGCACATCCTAATGAGCATGGAGCTGCCATCTTTTCAAAATGTTTGTGCTACTATGCAATGTGAAGAAGCAAGAAGAAAGGTGATGAATCAAAAGTCAAGCCACAAAATACCTGATGCTCGAGGGTATGCTGCAAACTACAGAAAAACTAATAACAAGGTGTACAAGGGGAAAAATCCACACTTAAAGTGCAAGTATTACAATGCTACATGGCATATGGAGAAAAGGTGTTGGGAACTACATCCAGAATTGAAACCTAAGTTCAATAAGAACATTAGATTGATCACTTCCAGAACATCACAGATGACTCCCTACAAAGCACAACACACCGTAAATCATGCCTCGAGTTCGCTCAACCATGGCTCAGTAGACTTCACTACAAACTCCTTGTCCCTTATCAATGAAATTTCAGCGTATCTACAAAGCAAAAGAAATGGAGAAGTTGTACCAACTCCAAGGGTTGAAACACTCATTGGCCAATTTGCTGGGTTCCTTGCTGACCATGACCATGTATATCCTGATAAGGCTTCAGGTATCTTCAATGCTTTCTCTACTGCACTTCAAACTAGTGTTGAACTTGATTGTTGGATAATTGACTTAGGTGCCACTGATCACATGACAAATAAAGTCTCAAACTTGCATCATCCTTTTTCAAAACTCTCTCAAGTGTCAATTGCAAATGGAAAAAGTGTCTCAGTGATGGGTAGAGGAAAATTAAATATGATATTAAAAAATATTGAGTCTAATGCTCTATATGTTCCATCTTTTCCCTTTAAATTGCTTTCCATAAAGCAACTCACGTCTACTTTAAAATGCATTGCCATTTTCTCACCAAATAATGTGGTATTTCAGGATTATATCACCAAGAAGATGATTGGTGAAGGTTTCTTTCTAAGTGGCCTAAATTATTTTTGCAAGACGTCCCATCTACCTAAAGCTCTTCAAGTAAATTCAAGTAAACCTTAAGATCAACAACTTTGGTATCAAAGACTAGCTCATCCATTCAAAGTTGTTTTGTGAAAACTATTTCCCATGTTTTGTCACCCATCTTTTAAGTGTGATATCTATTAGTTTTCCAAATTTGATAGGCTGCCTTTTGGCTCTTCAATGTCCAAGTCTAGCACACCATTTGAAATGATACACACTAATGTGTGGGGTCCAACTTTTGAATCAATAGAAGGTTACAAGTATTTTGTCATATTTGTGGATGATTACACTCGAGTTACTTTTCTTTATCTCATGAAATCTAAAAGTGAAGTCCCAATTATTTTTAAAGATTTTCATAAGTTGGTTGTAACACAATTTCACTCAACTATTAAAACTTTGAGATCAGACAATGGCACTAAGTTCTTGTCCAATATCAAGACTCAATACTTGAGTTCACAAGGAATTATTCACCAAAAAAGTTGTGTGGGAACCCCACAACAAAATGGGATAGCCGAGAGGAAGAATAGAGATCTACTTGAGAAGACTCAGGCACTCATGTTGCATATAAATGTACCCAAAATTTTACAGCTACCTATTTTATCAATAAGCTTCCTAGTCATGTTCTAGGTTTTAGATCACCATATGAAACCCCTTAAAGACATACCTATAAACCTGTCATACTAGAAAGTATTTAGTTACACTTGTTTTGTACAAGTGCAAACTTAACATCGTGACAAATTAGATGCTAGAGCTGTGAAATGTGTGTTCATGGGATACTCTTCTACTCAAAAGGGATATAAATGTTTTAATCCTGTCACTAAGAAGTGTGTTGTATCCATAAACGTTCACTTTGAGGAAAATACTCCATTTTTTCAAAAAGAGTCATACTTCATGTGAGAGGGAGCTTCTGTGTGATTTGTTTCCATTGCCTATGTGCACTGAGCCCTTAACTTATGATGATTCTTTACAAGACAGTAGCAATCAAGAGCAATAACTCATGTTGGAAACCACAATCTCAACGGTCTCTCAACCCAACTTACAAGGAAATGGTGATCTTAAGGCTACACCGCAACCCTTCACTCACCAACCTTCTCAAGATGTTAGGAGGAACCCAACTCGAGAAAGGAAGGCCTCTGCCAAGTTTATGGATTATGTTACTTATGCTTCTAGATATCCCATCTCTGAAGTAATAAGTAATCACAGTTTTTCAAATTCACATGTTGCATTTCTTATTGAAGTCTCAAATTTTGTAGAGCCTAATACCTTTCAAGAAGCCAACCTTATCCTTTACTGGAGGAAAGCCATGTTTGAAGAACTTCAAGCCTTGGAGGAGAATTTCACTTGGAGTGTTGTTCAATTACCTCCAAGAAAGAAGGCAGCTGGGAGTCGTCGAATTTACAAAACTAAGCTCAAAATTGATAGCTTAATAGAGAGACACAAAGCTAGGCTTGTTTGACACACCCTGACCCAGAATGTCCACTAGGACTCCGAATCGAGCTAGCCAACACCTGGAAGGTGACGAAGCCATAAAGTGTAGTGATGTGGAAAATAAGAATAAATTTAAACCTAAAAGTGCCTAATTGCAAGAGTACGTTGTGAGCAAGGATGAACCCAATTCACACGTGATAACAGAGCATAAGTACAATACAGTAAACTAGGGTGAGAAATTATACCATCGAAGGTAACTGTCTACCTCAAGATTTGCCAAGAATCCTTGTTGATATGAAAGTTCAGCTACTAAAACCTGGAAGGGCGAAAATCAAGGGTGAATGGGCCTGAAAATAAAGTTTTAATAAAAACCTTTGAAAGCGTTATAACCCCTCAGTGTAAAACATGTATAGTTTCCGGAAAAATCATACTACGTATAAATATGAAATCAAATGCATGCCAACAGTAAGTCCAAATGTATGCCACAGCAGAATATCTCAACATCGATATAAATATGATCATATACTCAAAATCTATACTAACATGCCAGTCGGAGTCACCTAATTTGAGATGTACGACTTCACCTATCGCTCATCAGTCTATGCTAATACGAGAGTCGAAGTCACCTAATGTGACCTGTACGACAGGCTAGGTGTAATAATAAACACTTTAGTGCTATGATCATGTGAAGCTAAAGCTATGCGCAGTCATCTACGAGTCGGAACTACGTAATGCAGTCTGTACAACAAGCTAGCACCTACTTGGATCCAACGCGAGCATGTGGTGCGGGAGGTGAACATACACATGAAGGTTGGCCCTAGCCCCGGGCGGAATCACTAACACCGGGGTGTAGCAATGATGAGCACTACATGAACATATGTTTTCCAAAATGATTCAACCATTTCAATCAACATAATAAATTTACCTAAACTTACATGCGCATCCCATAGGATCATTGAGCATTTCACCATAGTACAACATTTCTAATAACGATAATTAATCATGGCATGATATGCATAAATCAATTCAAAAGCAATTGTGGAAACTATCAATTTTATATATGTATATATATATATATATATATATATATATATATATATATATATTAATAAAAGACCCACTCACATGAGGTCCGCACTACAACTCCTTAGCACGAATATCGAGGCGTCTGGAACGATCGGCGCCTAGAACAATTATCAAATCACATCTCAGAATTATTATCGATAGAAAACATAACTTACATAAAACACAACCCCCAAGAATCTTCTAGAATGATTTGAAACTCATTGACCAAAAGTCAACTGTCGGTCAAAGGTTGACGGTAAGGTCCACAACCTTACGTAACTTGATTTGAAAGATCCACATGTCGGATTTCTGATTCGTAACTTCCTAAGAGTTTCAATAAGCTTCTAGAACAACATCTTAAAGTTTCGGAACGATCCAACGGTCGGATCTCTGCCAATTGCTAAAATTAAGTGGCGGCCAACGTTTTATTTTACGAGCTTACAAATCCAATTCAGGAAGATCCGTATGTTAGATTCCCGATCCATAAGCTTTTACTATCCCCAAATATTATATACTATAACATATTAAAGTTTGGTGATGATCCAACGGTCAGATAGTTGATTCATATAATAACCAAGTGGCGACCCTTAACAAAAATATAACCAAACAATGGAATTTCAAAAAACGGAGGGCATATTCGGGTCCAGCACATTGAGGAACCTAAGGAGGGACCTCAAATTCCTCCCAGTACTGCCGCACACGCTGCCACAAGGTGGCTGCACTGGCAACCACGCGCCCACACACCGATATCACACGAAATCTGCAATTTTTGCAAATTGAAAAGCAAACTTCCAGAGCTCATTTCGAGCTCAATTTTCAACCAAAATTGATGATTCAAAAACCATATTGAAGTTAGAGATGTGAGGAACAAGTCCATACCAAAGTGGGGCCGATTTATGGTCTGTGTTGGCTGGAAATCTGGTTTGAAAATGGCCAAATGGCCACGGGTCTTGTTTTCCTGAAATCTAGGAAATTTTTCCCAAGTTATTTCCTTCATTAAATTGTCATCAAATCACCATTTTAAGGTTAACAACACTATAAGGGCTTTAAAACATGAAGAATTTGAGGGTCTCGAGGCTTACCATTGTTTCACAATGTTGTGCACATAAGATAGGGAGAAAGCGAGAAATAGTCCCTTAACATTTCTCTTGAAAATAAACATCCATCCATCGATTCATCATCACCACCATCGCCAATACCAGCCTTCGAACCCAGTACCCTGAGGACTCATGTTAGCACCATTAACCACTAAGTTAAAAAGAAAGTCAGTGACGGCAGTGCAATAAGGCTTACCGGAGTGACCACCATCTTATGCGGCTGTTGGTGATGGTAGCTCTATGACAAGGGATCTCGCCGAAGTTCGACGGGCGAGAGAGGAAAAAAATCAGGAAAAGAGAGAGAGAATTGAGGGATTAGAGGGGAGGGAGGATGTGGTAGTGAGATAGTGGAAAGTGAGATGAGGGAATTTTAAAAAATAAAAGAGATTCCCGTGAAAGTGGGGAGGACAAGACACGGGTATGGGGAAAGAATGGGTTGTGGGCCCACTGGCTCACAAACCAAAGTCACCAATGGAGAAACAAAAAAAATATCTCCCGTGAACATGAAATTACTAAAACTACTTTTACAATTGTAGTTCCATAAAATTTCCATTGCAACTCCGAATTCGATTCCGCTTGCACCTACACGTTTGTATTGTCAAGTACTTTAGGAATATGATAGAATAATAGCCCATACATTTCACGAAACGACGGTTAACAAAAGTCAACAGTCTCGCCTCTAGGGACATTTTTCGTAAAATCACTCTTTTAAAATCAATAAAAACGTAAAATTAAGGACAAGTTGTCACACTGTTGCTCATGGTTTCACTCAAACCTTTAGGGTTGATTACAAGGAAACATTTTCCCCATTGGCAAAAATGAACACAATGCGTGTGTTACTCTCTGTTGATGTCAATATGGTTGTTCGTTATACTAGATGGACATTAAAATGCTTTCTTTCATAGAGAGCTTCAGGATGAAGTATACTTGCAAATTTCCCCAGGTTACTCTCAAGCATAGGACGGCATGGTGTGCAAACTGCACAAGGCAATCTATAGTTTGAAACAATCACCAAGAGCTTGGTATGCCAAACTTAGTTCAGTGTTGGAAAGGGAAGGTTTTCTCAGAAGCAATGTTGACTCTTCCTTGTTTGTACAAAATGGAACCAGTGGGAAGTTGGTGGCCCTTATTTATGTAGATGATCTTATCATCACATGTGAAAATGCATTTGAAATTGAAGCCTTGAAAGCCTCCTTACATCAAACCTTTGCCATCAAGAACCTTGGGAAATTGAAGTATTTCCTTGGCATTGAGATGGCAACCTCATAATGGGGTTTATTTTTAAACCAACAAAAATATGTCATGGATCTCCTCAATGAAGCTGAGTTCACTGATTGCAAGCCAGTCGTCACCCCAATTAACAGTAAACTCAAGTTTACCATAGATGACGAAGCACTCAAGAATGTCACCTATTATCAAAGATTGGTTGGTAAGCTGATCTATCTAACCATTACTTGTCCAGTCATTACTTTTGCTATAAGCTTGATCAGTCAATTCATGCATGCACCAACATATAATATATCAATATTGTTAAAAGGATCATACGCTATCTCAAATGACCCATAGATAGGGGCATCCTCATGCGTAACAATTAGTCCACTGAGATTCATGCATACACTGATGCTAACTGAGTAGGCAACGCAAGTGACAGAAAATCCACCATTGGTTATTGCACATTTGTTGGAGGTAACATTGTCACTTGGAAGAGTAAGAAACAACAAGTCATTGTCCGCTGTAGTGCTAAAGCTGAGTATTGAGCCATGGCTGCCACTGTATGTGAATTAATTTGGCTCGAAGGTCTCTTGTCTGACTTAGGGTTCTTGAGTACAACTCTCATGTCTCTCATGTGTGATAATCAAGCAACCATGCACATTGCTACCAGCCCAATTTTTCATGAAATGACCAAGCATATTGAAGTTGACTGTCACTTCATCAAGGCCCAAGTTCAGTCACAACTCATTCAAATGATCTTCACTCGCAATCATGATCAATTGGCAAACGTGTTCACTAAGGCTCTATCGTCTGCACAATTTCAGCGTCTCATAGGCAAGCTTGGATCGACTATTCTCCTCGATCCAGCTTGAGGGGAAGTATTGAGAGTTACCAATCCTAGATGGATATAAAATAAAAAATCATGGCTTGGCATTTTTTTTGTCAACTTTGGCTGCTTGGCTGCTTAGCACCTTTTGTGTCCCTAGACAGAAAAGTGTAAATCACTTCTTAGCATTGTGTTTGGTGTAATTCCTTCAATTATGGAGTAAAGCCGATCTCTAGGGTTTAATCTAAGGATGGTTGGTTGTAACTAGTCCTTCTTTTCCTATATACGTGTCATTGTACATTCACACAATATATGAGAAATATACAAGAAACTTAAACCAAATTGCAACACAAACTCTTATATACTAATAGCAAAGAATGATTTGGCAATGAACAAAAAATTAGCAACGCCAATCACGTGATGGTTCACATGCATCGCATGTAGCAACACCAATCATGTGATGATTCAATGCCAGGATTGACTTATTGCATGTAGCAACACCAATCATGTGATGGTTCAATGACAGGATTGGCTTGAGATACTACATTACTTGTAGCAACATCAATTATGTGATGGTTTAGTGATAGGATTGGCTTGGGATCCACTAATTATGTGATGGTTCAGTGACGGAATTGACTTGAGATACTGCATTGCATGTAGCAACACCAATCATGTGATGGTTTGGTGACATAATTGGCTTGGGATACTGTATAGCATGTAGCAACACCAATCAAGTGATGGTTCAGTGACGGTATTGGTTTGGAATACTGCATTGTTGTATGTAGCAGCACCAATCATGTGATGGTTTTGTAATGGGATTGGCTTGGGATACTGCATTGTATGTAGCAACACCAATCATGTGATGGTTTAGTAATGGGATTGGCTTGAGATACTGCATTGCTTATAGTAACACCAATCATGAGATGGTTCAGTTATGAGATTTGCTTGCGATACTATTATCGTGGCATTGCCAGCCCAAGGAACGGTCTCCAAGAGCTGGCAGCCTGGCACTGGCATGTTTTATTTTTTTTCATTTCACTTTGTATTAGCTGGGATAAAATCTGAGTGACTGCACTTTCTTTGAAGCAAAAATATGAAGAAAACAAGTATGAAAGACGAGGACGAAATTTCGAACTCCATATACAAATAAAATTAAGAGTATGTCATATAGGCACACCATCCCCACTGTACAACTCAAACCTCCTAACCCAGTTACAACCTTTTCTCATATGAACACAAAGTTAAACGAGAGAATCAGGACCCCAAAAATATAATATCAACTAGAATACTGAACCAAATTGTACGCTCGCTGGACGTGGTCTACCCTGCCGAAACCCTAAAGCTTACATCCCAAAATTCTGGCCAGAAACATGTAATGCTAGAATTTCCAACTACAAGTATCGCCAAACCAGTTTCAGCAAAGTTACAAGGAATGGCGGCTATCACCTCTATCTTTCACCGGTCGCTCGTCCTGAATTTCTTCCAAATCTTCGTCGTCTCCTCTCTTGCCTGCTTGTTCTTTCCAATAAGCAACCAACTTCTTCAGCCGCATGATCTCTTTTGAAGAAACGTTTTTGCTTGGATCATTCACGATTGATCGTACTCTTGATGCATACCTGAATTTAGCATAAAGGAGTGCAAAAACAGTAGTCGTTAGGGTCAAATTATTTGATTTTGGAAAAAGTAAATAACAAAGAGAAACATGACGTACATTAGAGAATTGTACGACTCCTCCACATTTGATTCAGCGGGAGAAACATTGACGAACATAAGCGTCTTGGCGTTACCACCAAGTGAATCACTCATTAGCATCGTTAACTTATGGTTCCTGTACGGTATGTGTTGGCCACCAGAAGATAAAGAACTAATAACATCCCCAAGTGCTGAAAGTGACTTGTTGATGCTTTGAGCTTCTTTAAGTTGACTACCTGAAGAGCCTGACTTCTTTATTCTTTCCGAACCAGCAAGATCCACAAAACTTAGCTACACATGATTACGTGAAAGAAAAACATTAACCAACATAATTTTAAAACAAATATTTAATTAGACCTGAAGTGAATGGAAACCAACGTGCATCGCCTTTATTCATTTGATTTGAAATATACTGATATACCTTTCCTCTTCCAACAGATTGAGTTTGAAGGTTGGTGCTTTCAATGACAACAGAAACTATGAGGTGTGATCTTGAACTTTCTTCGTTCATCTGAGTTCCAGAAATATGCCTTCGTTCAGAACCTCTTTGAATGACACTTTTCAGTTCCTCGTGTGATGAAATTGAGATAACTGTTACATTCTCAACCGTGACCATACCCTAACATCACAAATTAACCATTGAGTGACCTTAAAGATGTGACACTAATGATCAGATCCGAATTTAAAAAAATTAAATAACATGCATTAAGGATCAAATATGATTAACCAAAAATATTCTTCAGTCTAATCAGAAGACACATGCTTATAGAATTACAAAGTATCAGAGATTTGTAAAGAGTTTACCTTTGAATCTTTCTTGATCTCCAATTTCAAACGCTTGGCATTTTTCGGTAAGAGAAGGTCTACAAGTGTATCTTGATACAACTCCAACATGTATGCCTGCGCAAAAAAAAATTAGATCAAATTACCTAGTAGTAATCAATAAAAAGAAAAAACCATTACCAAGCCTAAACGTCAACAATGAATGTAATTCGTATATTTTTTTTAGGGAATTAAACTTATGGACATTTTTAACAATGAATGTAATTCGTAATCTTGTCCATCGTGTAATTTTTTTCCCATTTTCTTCTATTTATATGGACGTTTTTATTGTACTTACTATATAGAAGTTTCACATGTTCATAGGAAAAGAAAGCATTTAACAATCTTATCTTGCTCTTGCAAGGGTTGTAAGTGGCAACCACTAAAATTGTTCATTGTACAGAACCAACAAGATATACCTTTAACGAAAATGAGAATTTGTTGTTCTCTCGCCTCAATATTTTAAACAGCTCTGCAGTAGCTCGTGGAGTAAGTCCAGGATTAGTTTCTGAACCGTATATGGTATATGTCTTTCCAGAGCCGGTTTGCCCATATGCAAATATGCACACATTATACCCATCAATTGCAGATTGTACCAAATACTGCATTATGTGCACATAAACAAAAATGTTAGACATGATTTACAAATGTATATATTCATATCAATTAAATAATAATAATTAGCTCTCTTTTGATGAAACCGTTTAATACAAAGAAACTTACCCTTGTATCTTCAAATACATCCTCTTGGGTGGCATTACCATCAAATACACGATCATACATATGTTGTTTCAATTTGTCATCTTTCCATGGATGTTCAATTGTGAACTCATCTACACTTTTAACTGCATCTCTTTCCTTTTCTGTAATTTCTTTTTCACTCAAAGGTCTTAACCGACAGAAGACTCTAATCTTGCCTTTCATATCTGAAAAGTATATAAATGGAAAAAAACCTCACGTCAGTGATGCTAAAGGGAAAGAAAAAAAGGCTTGCTTAAATATTGGAAAGATTTCAAGGAATGACAACCTTCTATAGTATTAAAATATCGCTTCCTCAAAAGTTGTTCTTCTTTGTAAAGCGCTTCTATCTCAGCTAGCTGAGCTCCTTGCATCCTCAAGATGGCAGCAGTTTGCTCGTTCTTTCTATCAATGTCCTGAAATCAAAAATGAATTTGTTGGCAATGTTTACCATTTTCGAAACCAGAACCTTTTGCATAAAATAAATATAAGAAACGAAAGAAAAAGCTTCATTAAAGAATCTGTACAGGATCATTACCTCTTTCATTTCTCTCAGTTCCTCCAATTCCTTTAAGCTACTTTGTAATTCAGCAACCTCAGAGTTTTTGGTGGCAAGAATTGACTTAAGACCTGCTAATTCTTGGTTAACTCCTTCAAGCTTCTTTTCAAGTTCGAACACTTGAAGCTTTAACGCTTTGCGCTCTTGCTCAAATTTTTTCTCAATAGAATCAATCTGCATAATCAACACTCACTAAGATATTTGATTCTTCTATCGAGCCAACACCAAATTAAGATGTCAAGGGCATCACCTCAACAGATTTAGTCTTTTCGAGCCCAGATAGTCTTTGCTCCAATGATAATTTTTCATCAGATAGTCTCCTTATAGTTTTTTCTTTTGCTAACAACTCCTCACCACAAAGATTTATCTCGTCTTCGAGCTTCTGCAATACCTGTGTAAGATATTGTTTTCAAAATCCCTTGTGCCTTATCATAAATCACTTGAAAGAACCAACTTAACTAAATTGATACCAAAATTTATAAAAACTAACGTGGTTATTTCCACCAACTTGCTGTGTTTTGTTACTTTTCTCTGCCACTTGATTACCCAAGTTCTGCAGCCTTGTTTCCAAGCTTTTTTTCTCTAGCAGTGTAGCCTAAATAGATTTGAGAATCGGTTAGAATATTTAAGGCACATCGTGTGCAAATACTGATTGTAGAAAATTAGTGATACTGACCTGAAGCGCCTTATCCTTTTCGTCACACGATAACCTAAGCCTATCATGATCACATCTCACTTCTGTCAGGTTTTGCTTCTCAGATGCCAAGGATTGTTTCAAACTTTCTAATTCTTCTTGCATTTTTGCTTCTTGTTTTTGCTTTTCACGCAATTCTTCCAGCAACTGAATTAACATAGTTTCATTCAACCACCAGATAATAGCAGTAATCAACATTTCAGCACATTTAAATCTTATTTTCTTACTTGATCAGCATTCCTCTGAGACTCTTCAACAGCTTTTGACAAATCCTGTAAACGTTTTCCATACACTTCACCATCAGAGGGTTTAACATTGTTAGAAAGATCTCCATTTGTTGAACCACTAGCAGCAGTCCGAGCTTTAGAGTAGCGCCGCAACATGACGTCATTTATGTGTGTTTGAAGAGCAACACAAATTTCTTCACCCTGCAAGGAAAGGAGAAATGCATATAAGTCAAAGAAACTAAAGTGAAGAGGCCTATAAACCTCAAAAACGATCAATCAACAAACAGCTAAGTTAGAGAGGTGCCAAAACCTGTTTAGTTTCAAATTGGAATATGTGAAGAACACCTGCAACTCTCATCTTAAAGAAAACAGCAGTATTGCTACTACCAAATTGCATTATGTCTCTTAGCTCAGCTGAATGTAGATATTCCTTTGGAACTGGACGGAAAAAATGAACCTGTGGAATGTGATATCATAATGTCTATCACGTTAAAACGAGGTGCACACACAGGAACATATACTATATTTGTAAATAAACTCACCCCTCTTTTGTTGATGCCCAAAATAATTCTCCCTGGAAGAAGTCCAATGGGATCATCAATCTTGCGAACACTGAAGAAGACTGAATTCCCGTAAGGAAGTTGTCTCAGTATTCTCAAAAATTGTTGTCTTGCATCATCTTTTGTCAAACTTTCCTACAATACAATAACAATGTCTTATATCAAAAGCATATCTCCTTCGAAGTAAAGACGTATGATTTAGGATGCATGCACAAGGAGATATCAAGATTTGTCTTCCTTTTTAAAGTAACTGTATATAAGAACTCGTGCAACAGATTTCCATGCAATGAATAGCAACTTAAAGTTTTACCACTCTGCAGTAACTTACCATTGAATGGTAACGTGAAAGAATATCAAACTCCCACTCTCGTTTTGCTCGTGTGATTGCGATTTGTCTGGGTAGGAAGCGTTCCAAAAGCAAATTCCAGTCACTGAAAAATATTAACCTCAAGTCAAGATAGAAAGACCAACTATAAATGTGCCATACACAAACAATACAGATAACAAGAAGCCAAATCAAATATGGAGCAAAAAAAAAGTAGCGAGAACACTGACGTGCATGATTCAGGATTGCGTAGAAATCCGATGTCAACCAAGATTTGCAATGCAGAAAGCTGCACAGCATCATCTCTTCCAACAGGATAATTTCCCAGTATATAATCATGTTGCAACTATAACATAACAACATATAAAAAAATCTGGAGGTTAATCCCAGTAGTTAAATACTACCGTAGCAATCATTAAGAAAGAAGTCATATGTTCACGATTCAACTTCAGCTCTTGAAAGCAACAATTTCCTTGATGTCATTCAAAAAGCAATGACAAACCGACAGGTCAACAAACAATGCTCAAATTCTTTTTTAATGAGCTTCACCAAAGGAAAAAAAAAAAACAAAGGATTAAGAAGCTCAGTAATACTTTCATAGAAATTACGCACCTGAACGTAGGACAACTGCACAAACATTGGATCTGTGACAGCTTCATCCAACTCCCGAAACAGCTTTTTCTTAAATGTCAGCTTGCAATGCAATATTTCTCCTTTACTTCGATCCTTTGCTGCCTTGAATTCTGCTAATAGATCCCCTATGTACTTGTTGTCATCTAACCCAATATACTCCTCTGTGTGACAAGAAAATTAGATAAAGTTCAGTGAAGCCTAACATAGGAAACCATCAGGAAGGAAAATAAAAGAATTACCATTTCCAGGATCAGGTGATTTTGATCCAGTTACAACTTTACGGCATTCAAACAGACTAAAGCTGGAAAAGGCTGACAGTTTAATTACCCCTGCAAGTTCCTGAAAGCGACATGGAAAACTATTAAAAAACATAATAGAGAATATAGAAATTGTTATAGTTTGTGTATAACAGAACAAGAATAAAGAACTTTTTTAACAGTAAGAAACGGGGGCGGATTATTATTACAATCCTACAAGTACTTAATGGTGATGGATCGTAATTGCAAATCAGAACTATAAACTAAACAAATTCAGTGGTAAAATACCTTGTGAGCTAGACAACAGTCAGTAACACAACTTTGGTTGCCCATTCATAGTGGATAATTCAGTCATTATGCCATAGTCAGAATTACTGGACTTCAAAAAAGGTTCAAGTTATTAAGCGATTGAAACAAAATTTCTTAAATATCAGTTCCCAATCCTCTTATAGTACTTCAAATGTGTGTCAAATGCACCCAGTATGTTGCTACTGTACCACCCCAAATATTTACTGTACTGGAAAGTTGTTTGCTTAAAATTTTAATTTTGTGATAACCTACCAAAGCAATGGCTAGCCAGTTGCCATTTTGTTTGACCACAAGGCCCGTGTTGACTTCTTTATTTTTGTGATAATTTTTTTCCTTTTAATCTGTTGGTACCTAAACAGATAGTTCCCATTAAAGTTGATAAGCCTACCTCAACAGCATCAGCCACTGTTGTTGCCATATCATATGTGATTTCTTCAAAGGTTTCATCCAAGAAAAACACAATTGTTGTTAGCTTTCGACCGGTTAAAAGCGCTTCAATCTCCTCGCGGCCTGGTATTGTATGCCTAGGACCAGCCTTCACAGAACGCTTCAAAGCATTTAATGTATTTACTGCTAGGACTCGAACCTCAGAGTCAATATCCACACCATGTGCTACATTGTGGACATACTCGGACAGGTACCCCCCAATGTCCTTGCTCGGAGGCATAGAGGACGAACACAGATACATTAATTCCCATGCTTTGATCAAATATTGCCTGTTATACCAAAACCAACTAAGTAAACTCATGGAGCATAGAATTGACAATAGTTTTACCACTGCCTTGTACACACCCAAATCATATCTATCATAGAAACAAAACACTACGACTGGAAAGAAAAAGATGCATACTTATCGGGATTATTTCTTGTTTGTTTTGAAATCTGAGCAAAAAGTTCATCCCGAAGCTCTGTTCGCTTCAACGTTTGCTTAAACATCTTTCCAACAAGCTCTATACGTTCATCTAAGCTTGCTGGAGTAACTCGATCAGATGAATCAACTCCCATGTACTTCAAAATGATTTGGAACAGTTTCGTTGCCCGGCTTACCAGGTCACTATTTATTTTCAGTAATGATGTAGGTACTGGATCCTGTAAAAGCCCATAATTTAGTTCTTCAAGGGTTTTATATTTTAATAAAATGAAGCATTATGAAACATAGCATGTAGTTTACCTTTTGGTAGCACAACATATCCTCAAAAGTGAACTTCTCTCGAGGTTGAGGACCAACGGATTTTTTTGTAAAGAATCCACGTTTTCCAGCAGACTGAATCTGCTTCTGCATCAACCTCAAAAATCCTTCTACCTATTTTCAAAAGAAAATAATTTATATAAAAAAACATAACAACTGTTGATTGCCCTAAAACAATGAGCAATAAGTAATCTATGTACTTCGAGTAATTTAATTTCAGGAACAAAACCCAAAGGAAAATGAACCTTGAAATGTATGCGCGCACATGTTATGTAGGTTGTATAAGCATATCACCTTGATTATGAGAGAATATATGCTCCTACCTGAAATCTATCAATCAAGGGTATGGCACCAGCAAGTTCTGCCGGGATGTCCATGGATAAGGTCCTTGGTGTTCTGCAATTAACATGAGGAAGAATGCTGCAGTCAGAGGCAGGACGGCATCATACCAAGTTAATTGCAAACTGCTCATCGGTTTTGCTAACCAGCATGTTTAAGAACCCATCTTTGTAAATGTACTATTACAATGAGACATTAAGACTGGTTTCAAACAACAATTTTACAACCGGAGATAATATGCCATGCATCACTCTTGTTTAATTTGCTAACAAACAAAACAGGCATAATGACTTCGTAAGCAGAACAATTAAGGCATTCAATTCGAAATTTGAAGACACGGGTCAAGAGGAATATGCAAGCGAACTTACGGCGGTGCCAAGCTTGAGCTATCACTGTCATAATCATCCCCATTCGAAAATGCAGCAGCAGCAGAGCCGTGTAAAGGAGTTGAATCCTCATTTCCATTGCTAGAGCTAAAAGAAGACCTACTTGTTCTCACACTTTGCGACATTGACGGGTTCAGGTCAATTGTCATTTCACTGCAACCCCCACAGACAGACAGACAGACACACACACACACACTCACTTCCCAGAAACAGTGTCAGCTCCTCAAATCATTCAAGTACGAGGTCATCTTCCATAAGATGGAACAAAAATATGTCCCCTGCCTATAAAATTCAGAAAAAAACACAAAAACAAATGCAACAAAAAAAACCAAGTAAAAAACACATTCATACGAAACATCACACAATCAAAACATAATCACTTCATCCTAATAATTTCCAACGCATTAAGCCGACAGCTTTCATGGTAAGGCAGTAACATCAACTTCAAGCCAGAAACGACCAAACCCAGAAAATAAAATACCTCAAAAATCAAAAAAGCACCAACCTTTGGTAAGATTATTGTCCGCCTGCAATTGGGTCTTTGGATTTGGCTCTGAGGAGATAACAGATCGAGAGATAGAACGAACAGAGAAAAAAACCCAGAAGAAAATCAAATGTAATGTGACATTCATAAATCGATGAAACGGGAAAACAAGAAGGCCTCTTTCTCTTTGGTACTGACCTCTGCACGATTGAACGAACGGAGAGGAGAGAGAGAGATCTGAGCTACAAAAATCCTCAAGACACCACTGCTTCCTGTGAAAGCAGAGAGAATCACGGGACTATTATAAATGACAAAGGCCATTTACGTAAATTCAATACGCATTTATTTTTAAAAGCTTTTGCTTTTTTTGCGCGTTCGGGTGCTTCCTCGTGTGTATTTCAATCCTTCTGGTTTTCCACGTGTGAAATGACCATTATATTCTTCTACCTTTGGTCATTTGCAATTCGAATTTTTCGTTTATTTTTCCGAGGATAAAATTTTGATATTATGTATGTATAATTTGAAAATGTACGGAAGGGCATTACTGGAATTTGGAGAGTGTCCTGGGGCGGGAAATGCCCCAAACTTTTGGGCCTTCCACCCGCTAAAGCTTGTACTTGTGGGACCTTTTTGTGATGGGCCCATCAATCTAACTTTAACCTTCCAAGTTTCCTACTCTAGAAGCCAATCATTTCACTTTTGTCTATGGTTTTACTTGCTTTTACCGAAAAAAGAGAGAAAAATAACAATAATATCTTTTTGTTACAGCTTAATTAATACCTGCATATTTGCCTATTTGGACATACTTTCACTTTTTAAATAATTGTGATTTTGTTTGCCTCGTCATCTTAGGGTCGAAACAGAACTCATAATTTGACAACAGAAAATTACATGCTAATACATTTGATTAGACTTATGAAAAGATTCTTCTACTAATTTGGAACTTACTAATTTGACACTTTAGTTGTGGTTTTAATAATAATGTCATCGTGTTTAAGTTCAATTAGTACTACAGGTTTAGACATGATTTTTGTAACAACCAGTTCCCAATTTACGGTTTTTATAATGTTAATAAGTGAATTTACGAAAATACTCTTCGAGGCAAAGTGTTGATTTTTGTTGACCGTCATGTCGTGTAACGTAAGACTCGTTTCCTTGGCATATCCTCGTAGTACTTGTCGCTACGAACGCGTGGGCGCGAGCGGAATTGAAATTGGAGTTAAAACAATGATTTTGCGGGACTCAGAACAATAAAGGTATTTTGGTCATTTTACAATTAGAGATATTTCTAGGTCTCCTCCCCATTTCTGGGGAGCCCTTCTTCCCCGAGTTCTCATTCTCTCTCTAGAATTTTCTCTCCATTTCTCTCTCTAGAACCATCTCCGTCTCCTTTTCCTCCCGGAACACACCCTCCTCCCTCAGCTCCCATCTCTTCTTTCTCAGCCACCTTTCTCTTCTCTTTCCTGAGCCCTCACATACACACACACCCATGCATTACACACACATACTGGCATGCGCACATATATAACAATAATGACCTTACCACCGTAGCTCACCCTCCGACAACCTCACCACCATATGGACCCCCACATCTTGACCCCAGATCGGCTAAGACTCATCCTTCTCCTCCCTCTCTCCCATTGCACGGTGATATTACACCGTCTCCGGTGAAGTTATAATGCAGAGATGTCGTGCCCAGATTTCGGTGAGGGAACTCGAGACTTGCTGGCCGTTTGTTAGTAAATTCCAGTCATGTTAGGCCACGAGATAGGTGCAACGGTTGGAAGTGACTTCATCCTCGCTAGTTTGGGCGGCTCTCGGGCAATAAAATATATGTGAATGGACCCCTTCATTGATAAAATATTAGCCTAGCATGCATTTCACATTTCATGATTTGAATATGTTTTATATTATGCTGTACGAACTACTATATTTATGGTTTACAAAATATTTATGATTTATCGAAATTACGTTTTTACGAATGGTTATGAATTATTGGATTTTGCATATATGAATTTCTATGGCTCTCGAGTATGATTTGGTTATGGATTTACGAGTAAGGTTTACCATGGATTACGAGATGAGATTTTTAGCTTGTAAGCTCCGGATTTTATGTGAGATTTTTGAGGTATGTTTTCGGTACTTATCTAGTGGGTTATCATACTAGCCCGGGGCTAGTGTCGGTGTGTGATGTAATATTTATATGCCTTTTCTCTGGCACAACCCAAAGATGTACAGCTTCACCTTCGGGTGATGGACCCTATGTTTCTTCTCTGGCGTAACCCAGAGATGTACAGCTTCACATTCGAGTGATGGACCCACTGCATATACATATAACTAGGAGTTGTATAGCTTCACCTTCGGGTGATGAACCATGGTTTCTTCACTGGCATAACTTAGTGTCGTACAGCTTCACTTTGGTGACGGTTATGCATTCGGGCCACTATGATACCCCTAGCGGAGTATATCATCAATGAGATTTACATATTTGTCTTCGGGCAGTGTTTTCAGCGTTTTTTAGCATGGTTTTACATGTACCAATTTTTATAATGTTTTTCATGGCAACTATATGTAGTATTATATATGTGTTTTCAAAATAGGGGTTATTATGTTCAAAAATAAAATGTTTTCATATTATTAATACTAATATTATAAACTTTGGTCCACTCACCTTTTTTGTTTTGCGCCCTCTCAGGAGTTAGAATTGAGGCATATCATCCCAGCTTCAGGACTCTACAACATGGGTATCCTCGAGTCTTCTCAGTATAGGTATCATTTCCTTGTTCGTATCTTTTCTTAGTAATTCTTGCATATCATTCTTAGTAGTTGTATGCTCTGAACATGTTCATGCAATGACATATTTCGTTCTAATTGCATATCCCTTTATTGGTAAGCATGTTTAAAATGGTTTCGTCACTCTCGGGTGTCAGCTAGCACGTACCTACCTTTATATTTGAGGATATTGGGGTTAGGGCGTGTCAATTTCAGTTTTTAAACGACCATGATTGTATTTTTGCTTTTTGGACGGCTGTAACTATAACGGTCTTAAGGTAGCGAAATTCTTTCTTGGGTAAATTTCATCCCTCACAAAAGGGGTAATGATGTGATTCAAATAGATTTTAGAGTCTAACATCATAACAAGTTAATTATCTGATAACAAAATATTATTCTAACTACTAAAAACATTTATAGCTATACGTCTTTTTGTCGATTTATCACCTTAAATATATATCAACTAAAAGTACAGGAATACCCCCATGTCTTAGAAGGTTAGTGCCATGTCCCAAAATAGTGAAATACATCTAAGCGTGGAGCCTGCATCTTTAACATTCATCGACTTCTTTTTTTAAAACAAGGAAATTGAGTCCCTATATTAATTTATATTTATACAAATGGTTATGCAAAGTACCTTGCTTTGCTGTATGGAAAAGCCAAATTATGCCAACATATGATGATGAGTGCTCAAGAAGCTAGCCGGCATTGCCGCCTCATGCCAAATGTAGAACAAGAGTTAATACAATTATACAAGTCACGAGTATTGCCACTTGATTGGCTTAGCAACTCAAATTAGATATATGAATTTATTGCTTAACTTATTAAATTTACGTTTTTCATATCACAAATATGTTCTCGTGGTCACCAGGTGATCAAGAAATGTATAGTCACTCAATTTCTGTTTTGATCTCAGCTCTCAACAACAAATTTAAAAGTGAACGACCATGAATTCTTAGTTGCCAAACGGCCAAGGAAAAGAACGTTCTATATAAAATGTTGTAAAGGGCAAAAACAAACAATGAAAACCCAGAAAGGTCAACAAGTCAAGGAGCTTAAATTGCATTAAAGGGAAATCATGAGAAAGTTGAGAAGTGTGCAAGTCCCACAAACAAATGGGCCTAATGAGAACATCCAAGTAAAAGCCACCAACTGCACTGCACCAAATTATTTATAACACCAGGTAAAGAGAGAAGGTCCTTTTTTCTGCTCTGCTTTGCTTTGAGACAGCAAAGCACTTAACATTTTCCAGTCCCATCAAGGCAACCATTTTTTCCCTCCGACAATGATGGTACCTTTTAATTTAAGCAACCCTAACCATCACATTTTGAAACCATCTAACCTGTTATCGTTACTTCGTCTCCACTTTTTAAATACCGTTAGGTACTAATTATAGGAAATTTGTAACTCACGTAATTAAAAATTGTAAGTTTTGTGTCCGAATCATTTAGGTGTATCAATTTCTATGTATCTTAGTATCCAACTTACATTCTATTACTTTTATCTGGGACAAGCCTACAAAGCATGTGCAGTAACAACAAAAGTTTGGTCGAAATGTAGAGCAACATGTGAAATGAGCCCACACTAGTTTCATTTTTTCCTTTATAAAGACATCTTCTTTAAATAGTTTAAGGTTAAGGTTTGTCGTAGCTTTTAGTATCACAAAAGAATTAAAAAGGAAAAGAAAAAGAAAAACTAATGAAAATAATTTGAAAATTTTAAATTTTAACGATAACGACAAAAAAGGAGTAAAGTGAATAGTATCAAAATTGACTTTTTAATGTAAAAATGTGGTTTTTCGTTAAAATGAACAGTAACAGGAGCTTTTCGTTAAAGTTTCCAAAACAAAAAAAAGGCAATAATGCAAATTTTCTAAAGTTAATCGTTTACAAATATATAGATCATACAACAACATGTCTTATCCCACTAAGTGAGGTTGACTATATGAATTTTAAAACGCTAATGCATTCAGTTATGCACCAAATTAAAAATTTGTACACATGGGAACAGTAAGAGGAGAATTTGAAGTCATTCGATCGTTTTTATGTTGTAATATACAAGAAGTAATGGTACAAGAATGGTTCGTAAAATCAACTACAAACGGACGATGATACAAACGAACCTCACAAAACAATACAAGTTTTGTAAATGAAGTACAAACTATTCAACTGCATGGCGTAGAATGAAGCCGGCAGGATCCTGTTAATTAGAACCGGAACTCACTGAGTGAACGCTGGAGTAAAGAGATGCATAAGCTTCGCGTTTAGGAGTATATCTCAAGGTGGTTGAAATGCATTTTTCCAAACTGTTGGACATACTTCAAAAGATTACTTATGCTATCAAAGATTTTGATCTTTGGACTTTGAAAAACTTTTAGCAAACATCCGCAAGCGCTCCATGACATTTTGGATTTTCTCGGAAATTGCACTGTACAGATGTTTTTGCGCTGCCTCGTCCAAACCACCAGGGAAAGTGCTTGGCCATCCTAGAGTAGAATGTGATGTATTACGAGACAGAGAGGTTGCCATCTGCCTCATTTCAGGAAGGTCCAATTCCACTGGCTCGCCAACTATTATCTTAATGTGCTTATTCCATAACGGAAACAGAGGCCTTTTACCACGATAAAACTTCTCAGGCATCACCTGGAAATTTAAATAGTAGCAAATGGGAAATGAGCAATGTTGAACAAATGGGTCGGAAAAGATCTGTATTGGTAAAGTTAAAATAACCAACAACAAAAGATGATCACAAAAATGTAAGATTTATACATATTTTTACTTCTGTGTAAATGGATAAACGATAAAGTTTTGTTATATGAATAGCTACAGTTAACTACATCATTGTGCAGGACTTACAAAGAGTAAGACATGCATAACGAAAAGTGGACAAAATCATTGAATAGCACAGCAGAAGTTCATGATATCAGCAAATTTAACTAGATTTTCTGGTGGTGCACCTTAGGTAATGTCAACATATGTAATAAACCATACATCAGTAGTGCAATTTTTTCATGACATATTGAATGCTTAACAGAAACAGTTTTAACTGCCACATCCATAAGCTTTTGAGCCACACTGAAATTCTAATATCCCCAAAAAGATGTAAAGCTGAAATTTTCTACAACGATACTCTGTGAAGCAATCATTCCCAAAACTACACAGCTAGCCATTTGGATGTCAGGTTACAATGTTATGGCTCAAGCTTTCAGTCAATTGATCGGAACCCGAATACAAATGACAAAGAGTATGTTGGATAGAGAGAGACAAGGAAATGGAAATCAGAATCAATCAGGGACCATCGTGTTAAATGGATGAAACTAATACCCAGGTTCACGTCATACATCTCACAAGGAATCGAAAAAGAATATTCAATCAGACAGCTTGTGATACTGGTGTAAATAATGCATTGTTAAGAAAACATGTCAGAATCGCATTTCGTTCAATCTAGTCAAAATGTTAAAAGAAACACACGGACTTGATCGAAACAAGTGTCCAGATAAAGAGGAAGAATCTTAAGAAAAGAAAATTACCTGTTCAAACCCAGTATGAACAATCGGCAAAACTATAGGGGTTACAGGAGCACGAGCAATGAGACTAGCAGCCCCCCACTTCAATCGTCTTATAGGTGCATCTTCCTGGTATACTTTTCCTTCAGGAAATGTATGCAACTGCCCTTCAGAGATCCAATAGTTTGAATTTAAATAACTAAAGCTTTCACATAGATATACACTTTACAGCACAAGTCAACAACTTTTTAAAAACTACTGAGTCTATGAGGTAACATTCCATTTCACAAACTACAACTGAAGAAGCCATCAACCCCAAAAGTTCCAAACTTTACATAAAACTCTCGGGTGAGTGATATCTACGGCACGACATATGTCATCGAATTCAGCACATTCACAGTCTAAGGAACAATGATTGAATATCTCCCACAAGTGCTCAGTAAGTGAAACTAGACTGACCCATTAAGCAGAAACTAGAACAGTTAACAATAAGATTAAGAAGTGATTACCCATGAACCTTCACTCAATCTCTCAAGAGCTTCGTTCATGTGTTCTTGATAAATGCCGCCACCCCGCGTAATTGGAATGCACTTCCCTGACCAAATCAGCACATCAAAAACAAATCCCACCTCGAAAAAAACAGATACAATGTGCAAAAACCCCCAAATGAAACAAAGAAAAGAAACCAAATTCAACTTACCAAGTCTGAAGAAGTAAGAAAGCACTGAATTTTTGAAGCAGATGTCCTCGGCGGCCAAAACCCACCTCGCCAAATTCGCATCAGTGCTGGGGAACCCCTTGAAACCCCACAAAAAGGGGTCGTCCATGGTGGACATGTGGTTACTGATAGTGACGAGTGGGACCCCATTAGGTCGAGACCGGACCAGACGGAGAAGGGTGTCGGCATTGTGGACGGTGGTGGAGTTGAGGAGGGAGACGACGGCCTTCGCCAGACCCCCCACCGCCTTGATCACCATCTTCCTCGGAATGCCGCCCATGTGATCGGACCGGGCAGCCCATTCCATGATTCTTCGACCCATGATTTGGTTCAGCGGAATCCCAGTTGGGCCGATTTGGATTTGACCGGTTCAGGGATCGAATTGGCGGGATTTCGAACGCTGCAGGGTTGATTAGATTTGGCGGAAAGGGAAGCAGGATGTGTTGATTTCGTTTGTGATTTGCTGTGGGCAAGTGTGGTTTGTTTTAGTAGAACTGGTGAGGAAGCTTCATCTTGGGCCTAATGGGCCTTTCCTAATTTTATTGATTGGGCCTCCACAAAGAAGGTCTACTTGTTTCCTAGAAAATGAAGAAGTGAGGATACATAACTTTTTTTTCAATAAAAAATAACTTTTTATAACTTGATAAAACCAATTTCAATTGCAATTGAGACGGGAAGTGAGAGCAAACGATAGAAAATTGAAGGACAGAGAGAGCACCGAGCGGAAAGGATAGTATGTTTAATGTAGGCGATTGGTGAATTGGAGTGTTCGCCTATAAGTGTGATATCATATTTCTAACTAGAATAGCTAATTAGTTTATGCTAATGTCAGCATAAAACTAACGGAATCCTAAAGGAAAGGGATTTGTAAAATGATTTTAAAATGTTAGCGGTATTTGTGATACGTTGAAAACACGGGGGGGTTTTGTGAAGACACACAAAACTCATAGAAGTTGTGTAATTAACCCTATAGACATCATTTGCATAAAAAAAAAGTCATAACTAATTACGTATAACATATTGGCGAGTGAATGTCCACATAATAAGTATTTGTAGGATAATTAAAGTTGTGGTAAAAAAAATTGTATAGGGTGTTTAATTAATATTAGTGATACAATTAATTAGCATGTAAAATATATTATTTTACAATGAAACAGTTTAGTAATCAAGCTAGTTTAATTACTGACACGCCCGCACCCGAGGATGGGGCGTGCTGGCCGTCACGTGAGTGTGACGTAGCCATGCGTGATGTGCGGAAGCTAGGATCGAAAACTAAGAACGAATTAATTAAAACCAGAACCACTAGCAACCTAGGTACGATAGTGTACTAGATGCATAAAACAATACTTATACATAATCAGAGCGTTCTAAGTTTAACTGCAGTCAAGCATAAAGAAAAAGGGGTTTAATTACACCCTCGGTGACATACATATGAATGAAGCTGTCAGAAAGCCGGGAGTCCTCGAAGTGCCAATTTCGTAACTCTCGCTACCTAGAACCTGGAGGGGCGAAAAACAAAACTGAGTGGGTCAGTAAAACAATTCCTTTTTCAAACCATTCTTTATTCAAATCGTATAGCCCCTCACCGTAAAACCTGTAATAATTTCCCAGAATCAAAATATATACTCAATATACGTAGATTTTAAAAATCATGCAGAAAGAGTATGTATGCCATGCCAAAATATTCAAAACGGAACTCAATCAAAACTAATGATGTGATTAAATGTCAGGTAATCAATCTCAGCCCTCAGCTGCATAAAATCTCATAATCATCTCGGCTCTCGGCCGCCTATAGGTCTCATAATCGTCTCAGCCCTCGGCTGCCTGTATATCTCATAATTATCTCGGCTCTCGGCCGCATATAGGTCTCATAATCGTCTCAGCCCTCGGCTGCCTGTATATCTCATAATTATCTCGGCTCTCGGCCGCATATAGGTCTCATGATCGTCTCAGCCCTCGGCTGCCTGTATGTCTCATACTCATCTCGGCTCTCGGCCGCATATATGTCTCATAATCATTTCATCACTGCTAGTTTATCGATTCTCACTAATGCATGCTCTCACCTGGCACTTACCTGTGCGTCCACCGCACCAACATGCGAATATGCAATCATTAATGCATAAAAATAATATACAAATACTTTGCATGGCATAAACTTTCATAAACATTCATTTATTTCATTCTGGGAAAAATAATAATAAAATATAGGAAATACGGTAAAAACTGCCCACTCACTGATAGGTCGCCGGATCGTAGCCCCCGCGTCTAGCCTGGCTACGCTCGTCCTCGGTGTATGTCTCACCTATATGAGAAATTACTATAAATACGTTATTTAAGCACATACACGTAACTACGAAATTAACTTCTCATACATAGCTCAATTTTGGCATACGAATATACCAACGCGACCTACTCGACGTCACGAGCGTCGCTATATTTTTAAAATAATTTTTGGAGGTCTCACGCGCCCCCACGCGCCAGCACAGGCACGGGGCTACGCGCCCCCCACGCGCAGGCGCGTACGCGCCACGCGCCTTCTTCCTCGAGCTCGCCGGAGCTCCGCCGGCGCCGGCCACCGGTCGCCGGAAAACCTGCAACTCGACTTTCCTTCGCCATTTCTTCACCATTTTCTCTCATTTTTCTTCCTACGTGCTCTAAATTAAGTGTAGAACAAGTCTATACCTTCAGAAACCTCGAAAACCAACGGGATTCTCGTCGGGAAATTCTCCAAAACCGGCCACCTCCGTTCTCGACGATCCCGACGTCAACGCTTAGCCAACGAACGTCTCCGAGCTTCCTTGGGACCTTCTAAGACTCGTGGTGAGCTTAGTTTTGCCTAAAACACAACGTATGAAAAGTTCATGAACAGTGCCAAAACCGTACGTCGAGAGAACGGCGTGAAAACGAACGAAACCTTACCTGAAATGGGTGTCAACGTACTCGTAGGAGGCTCAGGAGTCGAATGGTGGTGATGGATGGTTCGATCTGTGGAGTTTTGAGGGTTTGTGGGTGTGTCCGTACACGTTCTGGGCGAGGGAGAGAGAGAGTCGACGGAGGAGAGAGAGAGAGTGTCGGTGGAGTGTGAAAATAATGTGTGTGGTCCAATACACACACACACAAACACACGTACTAATTTCCCCGAAGGGGTAATTCCGTCATTTCACCAATAATATTTAATATATGTCGGGACGGGTCGTCACAATCTACCCACCTTACAAAAATTTCGTCCCGAAATTTTATACAACGCATAAACATACTAATACTCATAGAATAACCTCGGATACGTCTCTCTCATCCTGTCCTCAGATTCCCAGGTAGCTTCCTCCGCTGAGTGGTTCCTCCACAAAACCTTCACTAAACGTACAGTCTTGTTCCTGAGTTCCTTGTCTTTCCAATCAAGTATCGTCACTGGTTCCTCATCATAAGTCAAATCAGAACTGATCTCCAAAGGTTGATGAGGGATCACATGTGATGGATCAGAAACGTAATGTCGAAGCATCGAAACATGAAATACATTATGGACTCTGGATAACTCCGACGGCAACTCAAGCCTGTAAGCTACAGCACCGACTCGCTCGGTGATCCGATAAGGTCCAATGTACCTAGGACTCAGCTTACCCTTCTTCCCGAATCGAACCACACCCTTCCAAGGCGATAACTTGAGAAATACCCAATCGTCAACGTTATACACTCGGTCAGTAGCATGCCTATCCGCTAAACTCTTCTGGCGATCTTGGGCGGTTTTCAGATTAGCCTTAATAACCTGAACATTCTGAGTAGTCTCCTCTACTATCTCAGGGCCCACTAAAACTCTTTCGCCAACCTCTGACCAACATAGGGGTGTACGACAAGGTTTCCCATAAAGTGCCTCGAACGGTGCCATCCCGATGCTAGAATGAAAGCTGTTATTATAAGCGAACTCCATCAAATCCAAGCGCCGATGCCATGAGTCGCCAAACTGCAAAACTGAGGATCTCAGCATATCCTCCAAGGTCTGAATAGTTCTCTCTGATTGACCATCCGTTTGAGGATGATAAGCCGTACTGTACAACAGTCTCGTACCCAATGCTTCCTGGAAGGCAGTCCAGAACTTAGAGGTGAATCGAGGATCGCGATCAGAGACAATACTCGTTGGGACACCATGATATTTCACGATCTTCGATACAAATAGTTCGGCCAACCGATCCAACGAAAACTTTTCCCTGACAGGAATAAAATGTGCTGACTTCGTGAGTCGGTCGACAATCACCCAAACTCCATCATATCCATTCTGAGTACGAGGAAGCTTGTACACGAAATCCATAGTGATATCGTCCCACTTCCACTGCGGAATGGGTAGGGGTTGCATCAACCCAAACGGCTTCTTCCTCTCGGCTTTGACTTGCTGACATATGATGCATCTGCTTATATACTCAGCGATTTCTCTCTTCATACCCGGCCAATAGTAGAACGGTCGAATGGTATGGTACATCTTCGTGCCTCCCGGATGCATCGCATAAGCTGAAATATGCGCCTCATCTAGGATATCTTTCTTTAACTCGGCATTATTCGGCACGTACATCCTGTTTCCCTGCATAAGCATACCATCAGATTCTCTGATTCGCAGGTCTTTCTTCTTACCATCATTCCTCAGTTGAATAAGTTCTTGAATCTCGTCGTCATGCGACTGAATCTCAAGTATCCGGTCAATTAGAATGGGCCTGACTTGGAAACTAGCAAGTAATGCTTCCTCCCGATTATCCACCGTCAAATTCTCCAACTCCAACTGCGCTCCAGTCGATCTCAACTCGGTAAGAAGAGGAACTCGGCTCGCATGGAAAGCATTAATTCTGCCCTGGGATTTCCTGCTAAGAGCGTCAGCTACCACGTTTGCACGACCAGGGTGATATTCAATCGTGCAATCGTAGTCACTCAGTAACTCAATCCATCGACGCTGGCGGAGATTCAACTCCCTCTGGGTAAAAATATACTGGAGACTCTTATGGTCCGAGAAGATCCTGCATTTCTCACCATAAAGATAATGTCTCCAAATCTTCAAAGCGAAGATGATGGCAGCCAACTCCAGGTCGTGGGTAGGGTAATTCTTCTCATGAGGTTTCAACTGACGTGAGGCATAAGCAATCACCCTACCATGCTGCATCAGGACACAACCTAGGCCATTCAACGAAGCATCACAATAGATCTCGAAATTACCACCATCGTCAGGAAGCGTCAAGACAGGAGCGTGAGTGAGACAATGCTTCAACTGCTGAAAACTCCGCTCACAATCACCATCCCATTCGAACTTAACGTCCTTCCTGGTCAACTTTGTCAGCGGTAGCGCCATAATCGAGAAATCTTTAACGAACCGCCGATAGTAACCTGCCAACCCAAGGAAACTCCTAACCTCGGTGACGGTTCGTGGTTGTTCCCAATTCTCCACTGCAGTTATCTTCTGAGGGTCGACCTGAATACCCTGAGCTGACACAACATGACCCAGAAATGCTACTTCGTCCAACCAAAACTGGCATTTGCTGAACTTAGCATATAATCGATGTTCTCTCAGTTTCTTCAATACCAACGATAAATGTCGAGTATGGTCAGCCCTTGACTTAGAATACACCAAGATATCGTCGATGAAGACAATAACGAACCTATCCAGATACGGTTGGAACACCTTGTTCATCAATCCCATGAAAGCAGCTGGTGCATTAGTCAAACCAAATGGCATAACCAGAAATTCATAGTGCCCATAACGAGTCCTAAAGGCAGTCTTAGGAACATCGTTAATACTGATTTTCAACTGATAGTAGCCTGACCTCAAGTCGATCTTCGAGAATACACAGGCACCTCGTAGCTGATCGAAAAGATCATCGATACGCGGCAACGGATAACGGTTCTTAATAGTCGCCCGATTCAACTGCCTGTAGTCGATACACAATCTCAAGGTACCATCCTTCTTCCGGACAAATAGAACTGGGGCTCCCCAAGGTGAAGTACTGGGCTGAATGAACCCTTTCTCAAGTAACTCCTGCAACTGAATCTTCAATTCTCGTAACTCGGCAGGTGCCATTCGATATGGAGTCAACGAGATAGGATTAGTACCTGGCAACAAATCAATCGTAAATTCCACGTCACGATCTGGCGGCAATCCAGGTAAATCATCAGGGAATACGTCGGCGAAGTGCCTAACCACTCGAACGTCCTCCAAGCTTGTAGGAACGTCGTCATTAAGTACAACATGAGCTAGATATCCCTGACAACCCTTCGTCAGCAACTTCTTGGCTCTCACAGCCGAAATAACGCCATGTCTAACTCCGCTGCGCTCACCAACGAAAGTTATCTCCGGTAATCCAGGACGATGAAAAGTTACTGATTTCCCGTAACAATCAATCTTGGCACGATTGTAGTGCAACCAATCAGTGCCAAGAATGACATCAAAGTCGACGATATCTAGCGGAGTGAGGTTAGCAGGCATAACCACGTTCTCCACTATCACGGGACATTCTGGATATACATAATCTACGTAACACTTCTCCCCTCTTGGCATAGCAAACTCCAACTCATACCCCAGGGGTGAAGATTGAGGTTGAGTTAATTGAGCAAATGTATGAGAAATAACTGAGTGAGTAGCACCACAATCAATCAAGACTCTAGCATAATGACCAAGAACATTCAACGTACCCATAATCAGATCCGGGTTGTTTTGCGCGTCCTGAAGTGATAGGTTATGGATACGACCCTGGGTCTGCTGACGTCCTCCACGACCTCGGTTTGCGTGCATCCCACGCCCCTGCGGGTTTCGTCCCTGATTCGACGATCCAGTCTGCCTCGACGATCCAACACCACTAGAGGTAGTATCCAACTGCTGGGGTTGTCCCCCCGAATACCACTGAGAGCTACCTGCCGTAAACTGCTGCTGGGGCTGATACCCACCTGAGTACTGCTGCGGAGGAGGCATATACCCTCCGGAATACTGGCTATATCCACTCTGGTGGTAAGGATCCATGGGGTACTGAGGCTGGTACTGGTCCGATGAATACGGAATAGGATCCCCCGAGTAATGAAAGGCTCCACCACGACTGCTCTGAGCATAACCACTAGGACCAGAAAACTGCTGCTGAATCGGTGCTGGCGGCGGTAAGGCAGGCTGCTGGGGCCTCTGCTGGGACCTCTGCTGGCCCTGAGGACAATTCTTTGCCAGGTGTCCATCCTGACCACAAGTATAGCATCCCGTAGTACCCCGCCGACACTCGCCAGAATGCCGATTGTTGCACTGACGGCACAAAGGAGTCCTCCCAGAGTTCCCTTGCCTCTGACCTCTGGCACCACCGAAGAATCGGCCTCCACCTCTCTGCCCGGTGGAACTAAAGCCTCCACTCGAAGAGCTAGAACTGGCCCCACTGCGTTTGAAGTTCTGAGTCTGCCGGGGCCCCTGAACGTACGGGCCTTTGCCCTTATTATTCTTACCCTGACTGGTCTCCTTCTCCCCATCACTATCACTCGGCATGTTCTCCGAATCCTCAATCCGAAGCAATATTTCATAAAACTCGTGGTAAGTGGTGCACTGAAACCCGGTAGCAATCGTACGCCATTTTTTCTTGGTACCCAACTTGAATCGGCGCAACATCTCTTCCTGATTGGCGGCAACATCCGGGTGATAGCGCGAAAGATCAGTGAAGGTACGGTAATAGTCATTAGCACCCAAATTTTTCTGTTTGAGATTGGTAAACTCCTGTTTCTTTCTATCGATGTAGGCTGGAGGAATAAACCTGCGGTAGAACAGTTCCTTAAATACCCCCCAATCGTTTGCCTGCTCCTCAGGCATGGGCTTAGATAACTCAATCCACCACGAAGCTGGTTCCTTGGTCAAAAACCACTTTGTCGTCTCCACCCACTTATTCGGCTGTAAATTCCCCTGACTCGTCAGAATTTCGAAAGTCTTTTCGAGATGCATGAACCATTTCTCAGAACCCTCAGGCCCTTCACTCCCGTCTAATGAGTTGATCTTTAAGTTATGAACTGACTCCAAGGGTGTCCTCTGAGGAGGGGGAGGAGGAGGACGGATAATACTCTGAAATGCATGGGCAATAGCTTCCCCTAGCTGAGCAATATTGGGGAACATGGGCTCAGAAGGACGACGAGGCTCACGACGAGGCGGCATAATTCTGACAACAGACATCAAGTCATTAATATTTTCACAAAATATGCAAGACTGCAACCTAGCGCTCTGATACCAAACTGACACGCCCGCACCCGAGGATGGGGCGTGCTGGCCGTCACGTGAGTGTGACGTAGCCATGCGTGATGTGCGGAAGCTAGGATCGAAAACTAAGAACGAATTAATTAAAACCAGAACCACTAGCAACCTAGGTACGATAGTGTACTAGATGCATAAAACAATACTTATACATAATCAGAGCGTTCTAAGTTTAACTGCAGTCAAGCATAAAGAAAAAGGGGTTTAATTACACCCTCGGTGACATACATATGAATGAAGCTGTCAGAAAGCCGGGAGTCCTCGAAGTGCCAATTTCGTAACTCTCGCTACCTAGAACCTGGAGGGGCGAAAAACAAAACTGAGTGGGTCAGTAAAACAATTCCTTTTTCAAACCATTCTTTATTCAAATCGTATAGCCCCTCACCGTAAAACCTGTAATAATTTCCCAGAATCAAAATATATACTCAATATACGTAGATTTTAAAAATCATGCAGAAAGAGTATGTATGCCATGCCAAAATATTCAAAACGGAACTCAATCAAAACTAATGATGTGATTAAATGTCAGGTAATCAATCTCAGCCCTCAGCTGCATAAAATCTCATAATCATCTCGGCTCTCGGCCGCCTATAGGTCTCATAATCGTCTCAGCCCTCGGCTGCCTGTATATCTCATAATTATCTCGGCTCTCGGCCGCATATAGGTCTCATAATCGTCTCAGCCCTCGGCTGCCTGTATATCTCATAATTATCTCGGCTCTCGGCCGCATATAGGTCTCATGATCGTCTCAGCCCTCGGCTGCCTGTATGTCTCATACTCATCTCGGCTCTCGGCCGCATATATGTCTCATAATCATTTCATCACTGCTAGTTTATCGATTCTCACTAATGCATGCTCTCACCTGGCACTTACCTGTGCGTCCACCGCACCAACATGCGAATATGCAATCATTAATGCATAAAAATAATATACAAATACTTTGCATGGCATAAACTTTCATAAACATTCATTTATTTCATTCTGGGAAAAATAATAATAAAATATAGGAAATACGGTAAAAACTGCCCACTCACTGATAGGTCGCCGGATCGTAGCCCCCGCGTCTAGCCTGGCTACGCTCGTCCTCGGTGTATGTCTCACCTATATGAGAAATTACTATAAATACGTTATTTAAGCACATACACGTAACTACGAAATTAACTTCTCATACATAGCTCAATTTTGGCATACGAATATACCAACGCGACCTACTCGACGTCACGAGCGTCGCTATATTTTTAAAATAATTTTTGGAGGTCTCACGCGCCCCCACGCGCCAGCACAGGCACGGGGCTACGCGCCCCCCACGCGCAGGCGCGTACGCGCCACGCGCCTTCTTCCTCGAGCTCGCCGGAGCTCCGCCGGCGCCGGCCACCGGTCGCCGGAAAACCTGCAACTCGACTTTCCTTCGCCATTTCTTCACCATTTTCTCTCATTTTTCTTCCTACGTGCTCTAAATTAAGTGTAGAACAAGTCTATACCTTCAGAAACCTCGAAAACCAACGGGATTCTCGTCGGGAAATTCTCCAAAACCGGCCACCTCCGTTCTCGACGATCCCGACGTCAACGCTTAGCCAACGAACGTCTCCGAGCTTCCTTGGGACCTTCTAAGACTCGTGGTGAGCTTAGTTTTGCCTAAAACACAACGTATGAAAAGTTCATGAACAGTGCCAAAACCGTACGTCGAGAGAACGGCGTGAAAACGAACGAAACCTTACCTGAAATGGGTGTCAACGTACTCGTAGGAGGCTCAGGAGTCGAATGGTGGTGATGGATGGTTCGATCTGTGGAGTTTTGAGGGTTTGTGGGTGTGTCCGTACACGTTCTGGGCGAGGGAGAGAGAGAGTCGACGGAGGAGAGAGAGAGAGTGTCGGTGGAGTGTGAAAATAATGTGTGTGGTCCAATACACACACACACAAACACACGTACTAATTTCCCCGAAGGGGTAATTCCGTCATTTCACCAATAATATTTAATATATGTCGGGACGGGTCGTCACAATTACAATACAAGTGAATTAGTAAACAATTTGTATGAAATAAACATCATTTTTTACTTCAATTCTAAATAGTCTTTTTCTAACAAACAATATTATCTACACTAGGAGCAGGAGATTAGACTAAAATCTCACAATGGGTTGGCAATAATGTGGTTTAAATTCGCCTTTAAAGAGAAATGGACCGAAAACCTCTCATTTACAAGTGGAGATGAATATCATTAGACCGTAGTACTACATGACTCCGTTCTAGGTAGTTTAGTAAACAACTTTCAACATAAATTTAATTATAATTCCTCATCGATTCAATTTTGTAAAAAAATAAACGAGTCATTAGCCTTCCCGTAATTTTATTTTATATATTTTTTGTGAAAGATTTGCAATATATTCCCCTTTTCATCCATTTGATGGCAAAAAAGTTTCAATATTTTCTTCTTCTTTGGACATGCAACGTGGAGTAGCATGTAGTGCCCACAATTTATTGTCAATAAGGTAAAAAAACAGGAAGAAATAAACCTAAAGCCACACGAAGAATCCAGAAAACCAAATTAAAAAGCTCACACGCATATGGCAGACTTGTGCATTTCCCAGTCCTCCCTTTTCCTCCTACGCCCCAAAATCGGAGCTTTCCACAACACGGCCATTTCTCTTCCCCTCGGCGGTGGCGGAGCTAGGCGCCTGCAGCACAACAACAATCTCACCTTTAACGGATTCGGAGCATCTCGCGGTTTGAGCTACACCACGTCGATTCAAAGGCTTGGAGTGGTTTCCGACACCAAAACTTCCACCATATTCACTGTTGAATCGGGAATCAAGGATATCGGTATCGAACCGGTTGCCGGCGGCGGAGACGGTGGGGGTGATTTTGGCGGTAGGGGAGGCGGCGGCGGCGGCGGAGGGGGTGGAGGTGATAATAGTGAGGGTAAAGGGGAGGGCGAGGAGGGACCTGAAGAGATCAAGAAGAAAGGGATGTCGATGTCTCAGAAACTAACCCTAGGATATGCTGCCCTTGTTGGAGGTAATCAATCAAATTCCTTTGCTTTCGAATCGTTAGCATCTTTGATTAGCTTGTAAATAATAAAGTTAACGTCTTTGATTATCTTGTAAAATATAAAGTTAACATTTTTTATTATCTTGTAAAATGTGAAGTTGACATCTTTGGTTAGCTTGTAAAATTTAAAGTTAACACCATTGATTATCTTGTAAAATTGATTAGGAAGGTAGATAATAGTTAGATTTTGCCTGTGGGGTTGTTGCGATTGTCGCTAAATTTTGTGTCTAGGCCTTGAGTTGTGCTTGTAATGTCAAAGGGAGTAAAGCATTTCGTGTTAGATTTATTGGTGATCTCTGATCCGGCTACGGAGTTATGGATTCTGGTTGTAATGTGTATTTGCAAGTTTATAGGTGATTTTTAGTAGCGTTGCAATATAGGTCGGGTTATATATATGGTTGGTTCCCATAGGAAGACTTTTTGTGTTTGCAAGTTCGAAGGTTTTTTTGACTGGTCTACAAATTTTTCTTTTAGTTCGAGAAGCTTTACAGTCTAGTATCTTCCAAATGTCACTAAGTCTTTCGTACTCGAGGTGCCCTCTTAGTTTTAAACTTCCAGTTAGCTTCTTGTGTCCCAAGACAACAAAATCCTGGGAATCAAATAATCATCTCTTGGATAGCAATTATCCCTAGGAACATATCAGTTCATTGATGTCCAGTTGCTTTTTTGACAGTGGGTGGCCTTATGGGCTTTTTGAAGAGTGGCAGCCAGAAGTCACTGTTGGCAGGGGGAATATCAGCGGCCTTACTCTTTTATGTTTCTACTGAGCTTCCCGTAAGACCAGTGTTTGCATCATCTATCGGGCTTGGTAAGTGATCGTCGCAATCATCTCATGTACTTATGTTGATAGTTGCTGCAGTAGTTGATTGGTAGATTATGTTTGCTTGACATATATCAATCGTGTGATGCCGCTGAATACAGACAATTCTCGGACTATCCCTTTTTGCTCTTTGCAAGCGCAGTTGAGTTTCTTGATTTTGTTCAACCTTAACTAACTTACTAATTTTCATTTTCTCCTACCTCCAGGGTTGTCTGCTGCCCTCCTAGCAGTGATGGGTTCTCGTTTCAAGAAGTCAGGGAAGGTATTTCCAGCCGGCGTTGTATCACTTGTGTCGCTTGTAATGACCGGTGGCTACTTGCATGGAATTTTGCGTAGCGCACACTGAAAACGCAGAATGTAAGTTAGACGGTAATAAGTGTGAGTTTACCGTATGGTATTTTGGATCATTCTTTGTGTTGTAAGATGTGGTGCTTGAAACTTCATATGTTTGATCGACGATTACTCACTGTTAGTTTTATATGCTTCATCATCTGCTTGTGCATGTGTTTCCTTCCAGTATTTCCTGTTATTCCGGAGTAAAAGAAACAGTTTGTTGGCTGTGAAAATTGCTTGTGTTTGTGGTGTGCTTGTAGCTTCCGCCTATAATGAAAGTTGGAATCCAAGGAAGCGAAACAAAAAACTTCTTTTGAGTTGAATTCTACATTGCTTAACCTCGTGGATGAGAATTTCCTGTTTCGATGGTCACCGGATTTTATTCCAAGTTTCCAACTATTAGTTGACGCGAGCAGGAAGCTTTGCAGAAGGAAAGAATTGCGTGAAATGGAATGCAACGCGCTGAACCCCTCGATTGGGGACTCTTACAGTACATGTTCCCACCGAAACTTTAGTTTGAGGTTCAGCCACTGTGCCACACGACCAAGGCAACCGAAAGGGGTTTTTGGGATGAAAAAACCACAATTGCAGGTTTCTTTTTTTGTTTTGAACAAATAATATTTCTTTTTTTTTGTTTATACCTTTGCTTTGCATTGAAAAAGAAAAAACCGAAAAAAAAAATGATATGATTCAACCTCAAACCCATTTGAATAGTATAAGGATTTTCTTCTGTAGAAACTGAAGATCAAGTAAAATGTGAATTCGACAGGCTGGTTTCCAATAATTTATAAAGGAGATTCTCATATTCTTACGAGTCAAGTCTACAATGTAACATAACGAATACAATCGAACCGCCTCGACATAGACGGCTTACAAGTTTATAAATTATTCGTCACCAATCAAACACAGAATTCATCGTCGACCACAAATCTGTCATTCAGGGTTGTTTTTCTGTTTCAGTCGACGAACGCGCAATTTAAACACAGGAGTCACTGGTTAAATGTACGTCTTTACCAAATTACTACACATGCTGAGACATAAAATATGATAGAATCATAGAAGTTCAAGCTGGCTAGGCAACCGAGCTTGGTTGAGTTTCTTCCTGAACCATGGCAGATTGTTTGAAGCAACCCACACCCGGAGAAGCGTTATTGCTCGGATTAGTTTTTGAGCTGTCGTCCATCGGTGTTGCTGGCGAAGTAGGATATGGACTGTTGCTGACCATCCTGAGAGAATGAACGAAGAACAATAAAAACACAGTAATCGATGTGTAAACTGAGATGGCCACGGTGACAAAATGAAAACCCATCACAGGATTTGGAAAGGGTTACCTGTCACGTCGCTTCTCCAGGAAGCGCTGAAGAGAGTGTCTCCTTGCAATGGGAAACCCTGAACCAACAGAAACAATGAAGTGGGAACCATGAAGCCATCATTAATAATCTCGTTAAGGAATTTACAATTAACGTCTTGGTGAAGTATTGAATTCTTACCAGCTTCCAATTTGCTAATGGAACTCTTCTGATCAGGGTAGGGCTGGACAGCTGGCGAACCAGGAGAACAAGAGTTTTGCAGCGAAGACGACCCTGTACGAACCAGTGGACTTGGAGGACCGCTTGTCGCAGTATTCTTGACATCACTGGTCTTCTTATCAGCAGCAGCAGCAGCCGCAATAAGCATAAGTTCATGAACCTATTACGCATTTAAGTGCATCAGTACAGAAAAACTCAAGTGCGTAAATGACAGAGTTAGATGCAAATTGCTTAATGCTTATGTTATTTAAGGACAGAAAAGAACATACCTTTTCTGCAGTAATTGCGTCAAACACACTAACGCTCCCTGCGTAGAAGATGGTAAGCTGGGCCGGAGCAGGACTGGTAATGTTTAGTGCAGATGGTCCTTTCCTGGCACTCAAACATAAAGAACAACGACAAACCAAATTTCATGTGAGCATAGGAAAGTGCAAGGCAACGCTAAAAGCACTTTTGACAAGTAGAAGCACTTTTGACTCCTTTTGTCAAAAAAAAAAACTTAAAATTGTCTCTAGGTCATTGAAGCTCATTTTTACGAACACTTGAATTTTATAAAAGTTTTGATGTTTTTCGGGGAAGAACTGCCAAGTAGCCAAAACAAGTCGGATGCGCTTTTAACTCTTCCAAAAGCAGCCAAGCTCATAAAAGCACTTCTAGCAGATGCGCTTTTGAAAGAAGCAAACAAGACAAGCCCCAAATCTAGAGTTGCAGTTAAAAGAGACAGAACTACATAATAACCAAATCTGCTATATATTCTGCCTTAATTTCTTGTTTCCAAAACCGAAAGCACCACAAAGATCTAATTTCCTGCCAACCCAAACTTATGAAGCACAGTGGTGGAAAGGAGTATGACAGCATGAGTTCAAACTCCATCGGTAGCTGTTCTAATATCCAATCCAACAAAATCTATCGTTTAACAAAAAAAAAAAAAAAAAAATTATGAAGCACAAACACAATCTACCAGCATCATAAAACTAACAAGTCAGATCAAAAACTAAATCACATTTATTTTTCCAAACTAAACAACGTTAGAAAATCCGATGGAAAACAAACATGAACAGTACTATGAAATTGCAACCGTCGGGGCACACAAATCCAAATTGACCTTAATCTAAAACCAGATAATTACAACTAGTGCAGTTGAAATTTCTTGTCTTTTGCAATAAAACCCCCAATAATTCACAAAATAAATATTTTGTTCCAAACCACAGAAACAAAATCCTCCTAAACCCAAATTTCAGTCAAAGATTGACCCTTTCTTTGCAAACCCTTTTCATACCCATAATTCGTAGCGAAGTTGACTAGAACACCCAAATTCGAAGTCACCCTTCTCGTAGTTTAAATTAATTAGAATATCGCTCGAATCAAAAAGGGCAAGAAAAAAAACCAACAAAAAAAAGTTTCTAAATTTGCAATTTATTCATAAATTTGAGATCACCTGATGTTTTGCAGATCATCATCTGTCTGGTTTGGCTTGTTTTGGGCAACCATTTCTTTCTCCATCTCTGAAAGCTTCTCATCACAACCAACTTCTGCTTTTTCTTCCATTGCTTTTTCCTCACAGTTTGTTGCTTGCTTCACAACTTTCACAGAAAATATAGAGAAGCACAAAACAACTCATAAAAAAAGCCGCATCTTCCGGTGGCCAACTCAACCTCTCTCTCTCAATTATTAATCAGTTTTCACCATTTTTTTTTAATTTCCCCACGTGTTTAAAGTCCAGATGCTTTCCTGCAATTCAAAACGTTAACGACAACTTTGCCTGGCTTTTGGAGTGTACTATACGTCGCCGTTGACGTTATCGTGACCACATACGATCGTGTGGTCACAAATATGTTTTTGCTTTCTAATTATGTGTGTTGATGGGAAATGTTCCTTCCCGGTGAGGTGAAATGCTTGAATTGGGCGAAAAATATCGAGAACCAAACTTAACTCGTACCGAATTCGGTTGGTTCAATTTATTTATTTGGTATCGGTACAAAATTAGTTTAGTTTGGTACTTAGTCGGTTCGGTTTCGGTTCTATGTTTTGTACCGAATCGTACCAAATTAGTTTTGGGCAAAAAACTAATTTGGGTTTTTTTTTACAAAAATTGAAAAATAGGTCTTATTCCTTAAAGGCCCAAAAACGAACTAAACCTATACTTGGACCGAACCGAACCGAACCGAACCAAACCTATAAGGTTCGGTATTAAGTTGGTACACTATTCATACCGAACCGAATCGTACCGAAATTTTACTGCGGGTTTGGTTTCGGTACCACCCCGGTACAGAACTGTACCGAAACGTGCCCAGGCCTAGAATATATTGGGTTATTGCTTTCTTGGGGAAAAATCTTACCCATATATAAAATGTTATTTACTTGAGAAATGCAAGGGGATTTTTTTTAAAAGTGAAACTTTTTATCGAATCTCCAATATCTCATATTTTTTGTATAAAATTTTATAGCATTGGTAAGAGAATTGTGCAAAAAATATGAAGTGACTGAGAGTCCCTTTAGAACATCTCCAAAGGAGATGTCAAAATCTTAGGTAGAATGCCGTTGTACATATTTGACATTAAAAGTCTCTCCAACCGAAATGTTATTTGCCGACTGGATTTGCAAGCTTAGTGATTTGATGTCAAATTTATTTTTCATTTTAATAGTAGGTTCCTTATTCAACTAACATTTCAACTAATAAAAATTTTGTTTCAACAATTTTTTTAATAATTACAATCATCTAAAGCTCTATTTAAATAATAAAATAATATTTGACAATTCGATTAGAAAAGTACAAAATTTGACATAAGAGTTCAGATTACCACATTAGCCATCAATTGTTATTTGACTCTTATAATATGACATTTCATTTGGAGATGGTCTTAGCATTTATTTATTTACTTTGTTTTTTTCTTACTTCTTTAAAGATTAGACTTGTGTTGTAAAATCGACGATGTGTGCAGTGAAATAAATAAGCAAGACACAAAATTTACGAGGTTCCTCAACAGTCAGTGTGACTGGAGTACATCCTCGGGGCAGCAGTAGTGCTTTCATTTATAATCTGGAATAATAGGAGTACAAAGACAACTCTCTCTATTCTCTCATCTCTTCTTCCTCTCTCTCTCTTCTGCCATGTCTCTCTCTGCCGTGTGCTTTCATACATTCCCATATCTCTCAATTCCTTTGCCGTGCCTTTAGTATGTGATTTTATAAGGGGAAGGATGAGGTAGCAAGTGGGGATTAGTGGGCAATGTGTGAAGTTCACTAAGAGAGACAATTTGTTGTGGGATTGACTTGCATGGGCCATCCATACTTTACAACACTCCCCCTTGGATGACCACAAGTCTTTGATTGACTCGTTAAAATCTTGATCTGTTTTTTTTATGCTCCCCCTGATGAGTATCTTCCCCTGATTTCAAATCATTTAGGCTGATCGTTGATCATTCTGTTTCGATCTCTTAGCGAGAAGAGTTGCCAACAGATGTGCTTTACTGGTAGTTAACTTTCCACAGGCTTATTCTTGAACTGGGCTGGATGGCTTTTTTACTTACAAGCGATCCTCAGCTTAGTTGAGGATGAATCAGCACGTTGTCTCCACATGTTTCAAGTAATCGGATCTTCATGCAGGTCTGGCATCTTCCTTTGCAGTATTTTTCCTCTAATGCAAAAATTCCCATGAAAGCAATTGGAGATGCCGCTCCTAAACATTCAATGTGGAGATTAGCTATGCTGCAAAAATTCCCATGAAAGCATCAGAACATCACTTCTCAGCGACTCATCATGTTTTCCAGCTTCCAACATCAGTTGAAGATGACTGCTCGAGAGCAATGCTAGGTAAGCAATCAGGGAAGGGTTCCAGACAATCAGTCCCAGATCGGAAGCTTGACTCCCAGTGGCGACTGATCGCTCTCTTTCTCCTTGTCTTGCAAGTGATAACAAAGACAAAGAAATGGACATGGAGAAAGCATGATATGAGATACTCTTGCTTTCGACCCTGATGATATGAGATACTCTTACTCTGGATGACTAAGATTGTAGAGGTACTCTAGGGGATGAAGAACACTGAGTAACTTGAGAGTTTTCTTTGGGAATACATTTTTCGGAAATGAAGAAGTGCTGAGGGAGTTTGCCTTTGCTAATGGAAGGCGAAGGTAGACGTTTATAGGAATAATTCTTCACAACTGAAACTATTCCCTTACCCTTGTCGGCAGCCGGTGGATGGATGAACAATACAAGTTACGCGCTTTCTGACAAAGCTGTCCGTAATTTCCGCAAAGCTGACAGTGCATGTGACGAGTGACAACAATTCTGGAAAAGCTGACCTCGTGATTTCTGAGCAGACCCGGCTTTTGAGAGAGGTGTCCGTCTTTTGAGAACGGAGTCCAGCTTTTGAGAAAGGAACCCGGCTCTTCGATTTGTGAGATTTGCCTCTTCGATTACTGAGTGATGCCTCATCGATTTCTTTTTTATTTTTATTTTTATAGAGGCACTCATTTGGTTCCACAACACCCTGAATTGCCAAAACACTCTCTTCTTGCACTTGTGAAATCTTCATCTCTCCGATCTCCTTTTTTTTTTTTCAACACCTTCGAAAAATGTCTTGCCCTTCTGACCGTTGCCTTAACTTGAATGTCGGAGAAGATGATGACTTGTCTTCTCCGAACAACATTTGGCACCCATCATTCTTATCCCCTAACGGTCCTCTTACAATTGGGGATTCTGTGATGAAGAATGACATAACCGCTACGGTGGTAGCGAAGAATCTTCTCACCCCCAAGGATAGCAGGATTCTTTCCAAGCGGTCCGACGAGTTGGCTATTCAGGATTCTTTAGCCTTCAGCATTCAGTGTGCAGGCTCTGTATCAAATATGGGCCAACGTCTTCTTGCTCGATCTCGTCAGGTCGAGTCTCTGATGGCTGAAGTGGCTAGTCTTCGGCAAGAGGTTAGAGGACTCAGGCTCGAGAATAAGGAGTTGCACATGCTCGCAACTAGTTACTCCACCAGCATGAAGAGGAAGCTGGACCAGCTGCAGGAGTCTGAAGGTCGGATCCAGAGTGATCATCAAAGGTTTATGGCGTTACTCCCGAGGTTTATGTTACCTTCGTCATCTGGAGTTGCACCAAGTGTTGAGGCTCCGGAGAATCCAACTCTGGCTCTTCGACTTTTAGGAGCTCCATTGACTGCTGAGGCTCCACATGAGCAATGAAGGCTCCCTCATGTTTATCTGCACTTTGTATATATATATATTTTTTTTCATAATTGTAGCTCATGTGTATGCACATATCTGTAATTTCTTTGAAATATCAATAGATAAGCTTTATTTCATTCAGTGTATTGTGCCAAATACAATAAAGCATATTCTTCACTAAGATGTGGTACTTCTAGACCAAATATCAATTTATCTTTACCCTCTCGAAGATAAATGATCATCCTTAGTGTCTAAATCATTTGAGTATTTAACTCATAATCTTCAATCCATATGCTTCTTTAATATCATAAATATCATGGATAAGATTCGTGTTGGCATATTGTTCGATTCTGCAGTTTAAGACAATATTTCTCTCAACACTTTATAATCTTTCTTAACTCTTCAGGAGTCCCAATTTAATATCATCAACTCTTCAGGAGTTCTAATTTAGTATCATCAACTCTTCAGGAGTTCTAATTTAATGTCATCAACTCTTCAGGAGTTCTAATTTAATGTCATCAACTCTTCAAGAGTTCTAATTTAATGTCATCAACTCTTGCAAGAGATTTTAGTATGTTGCAACAATATCATAATGATAGTACTCACTCAGACAATTTATACCATCCATTGGTATTGAGTACATAATTTATGCTTTATCCTTCCAGGACTTACTTCAAGCAATCTGAATCCTCTAGGGATTTTCTACACTTCATGACACATTTTCATTTGGAATTTATACAGAGCAATTTGTTCCCATGTATACTTGAGGGATTTACTTATGGAGATATGATGTGGGCGACTCATAACCCTTCGTATATAATTCTCCATTCATATGAACTCGTTTACAGGAGTATAATTTCAGGTTTCAATTAGTAACCTTGTGTCATATCATGTGAGTGTAATTCACTGTATTACAAATGCCCATATGTAATCTCTTTGGTTCAAACATCTTTTGGCTATTTGTATTATATTCAAATATATAGATCCATTTTTCCACGTTCTTACAAGATTGTAATGGAATTGTCTTTCTCCATTTTTGCCAATAATTTTTCCTTTCGTCGACGAACAAAAGAACGTGACTCATTATCAACACAGCTTATTGATGAAATTTAGTAGCTACTTATAAAAACCAAATTTATCATTGGTTATCATCAATTCGTGATCCCATATTCTCATGTGCATGCGCATGCATAAAAAAGCTTTTCATTTCTTTGGATATCCATTGCCTCTTCAAGGGCATTACACTATCTCTTCCAGGATAGCCATAATTTAGAGAATGCGGATCATAACCTCTTCTTGAGCATTATAAAGCTTGGATTTTAATTTCCACTTCGGGAGTTGAGTCATTGGAACCTATACGTCTATCATGCTTCATGCATGAGACATCAAAATTCCCATGTCCGCGGATTGTCCTTTCTGAGACGTGTATCCATGCGACAACTGTCATGCTTCCGGCATGCAACAGTTATGCTTCGGGAATGCAATAGTTTAGTAGTGCCATATTCTTCTTCTTTCGAAGGACTGAACCTTTTGAGTCTGAGGGTCTGCCACGCTTCAGGTGTGCAACAGATAAATCATTTGCTGCCACATTATTTTGTCCAATAGGGACATCAATTCTTGTAGGCACATTTGTAGCAAATATATGTGATTTCATCACTTTCGTTACATCATTCAATTATTCTTACTTCATTTTCTCATTGATTACTTCGTGAATCAAAATAAGACAAATTCTCTTCGTTCTTCTGGAACGGTATTTTCTCATCATTCTTCTACAACGATGTTATTTTCTCCCCTAATGATGGGAAAACTGTATTATTAAAATTATAGTCTGCAAATCATGCGGTAAATAATCCCCAGTTAAGGGTTCAAAATATTGAATGATGGATGATAAATCAAATCCAACATAAATTCTTAATTTGCAATGATGCCTCATTTTAATACGTTTGTGGCATTGCAATAGGCACATAGATAACATAACCAAAAACTCGTAAACCTGTAATGTTTAATTAGTGCCCAAACACGAGTTATATTGAGAAGTATTAGTGGTTGGCAACATGTCTCAACCAAGCTAATAATGTATCATGTAACATGGCATGTCTCCATGTAGAAAACTTGGCAATTTCATTTTCATGAGCAGAGTACGGGTAATCAATTGCATCCGTTTAATAAATGCTTCTGCTAAACCTATTTTGAGTACGGACACAAGGAACATGGTGTTCAACATCAATGCCCAGTGTCATGCAATAATCATCAAAACTTCGAGATGTAAGCTCTCCAGCAAATATGCATTATATTATCATTTACATACATCAAGGAACTTCTGGTCCTGATTTAATAGCCTATGAATTGGTACTCTCATGGCTTTTATTACAATTAAGTTGTGGCACTTCGGCTCTTCAAACTTAAAGTACTCATCAAGGAACTTCATGTCTGATCTCTGAGGATCAAGGGTCTTCATGCCCAATCTTTTTGCATGATGGAACTTCTGGTCCAATCATTTTTATATGATGAGGATCAAGAAACTGCAGGTTCTAATCTGATCAAGGAACTTCGGGTCCTTGTTATACTCATCGTAACAAAAGAAGTACAATAAATAAATTAAAGTAATAGGCAATAATTCCAACCATGGTAAATAAATTGCTTTTAAATAAATAAAGCTTGTGACAAGGGCTTTGATTCAGCACCATTCACATAAATCAAAACTTAAAGCAGTAGGCGGTAAAACCGTCCATGGTAAATAAATTGCTTTAAAGTAAATAAAACTTGTGAATGGATTTTAAACCAACACCATTCACATAAATCAAAACTTAAAGTAGTAGGCGGTAAAACCGTCCATGATAAATAAATTGCTTTAAAGTAAATAAAACTTGTGAATGGATTTTAAACCAACACCATTCACATAAATAAAGCAATAATAGAAAAGGGTGATGATTAAGTTTCCATCAATTTTTTTTTTCTCTTTTCAAATGGTGCAACTCACCATTCCAAAACCTTTTCTTTGTCTGCCACTTATAAGAAGATCAAACCGTTAGATTTAGCTCAAATTTTTTTATGATATGGATAAGAGGATACCAAACAACTTTTGTGAAGAAACCGTTTCAATCTGAGCTATTGAAAATGGCGTTTTGGTACTCATAAGATGGCTGTCCAGTTTTCTGCGGAAATTGGAAACTGGTTTGGTATTTCAGACATCTGCGACGATCGAACCGTTGAAAAATTCGGAAATTTTGATATGTTGTAGGTACTGAGCGGACGGACAACGTTCAAGAAGAAATTTTTTCAATCCGAGGTCTGCAAGTTGGAGTTCCGAGGCTGTTTCCATGGCTATTAGATTTTCTACGGATTTTGAGTTCGTACCATTTTGTTTCTACAAAAGATTATATACAGTTATACAACAACATATACATATTTGCTTCAAGAAAATCAGTAATACAAATATTTTAAGATGAAATGAAAAGATTTTCTTATCTGTGAGATTCCAGGCGACATAGGTGAACAAGATTTGTGGCGTTGTGCTTTCCACTGACACGAGAGCTTTTCGTGCTGATAACGTGTTGTAAAATCGACAATGTGTGCAGTGAAATAAATAAGCAAGACACAAAATTTACGAGGTTCCTCAACAGTCAGTGTGACTGGAGTACATCCTCGGGGCAGCAGTAGTGCTTTCATTTATAATCTGGAATAATAGGAGTACAAAGACAACTCTCTCTATTCTCTCATCTCTTCTTCCTCTCTCTCTCTTCTGCCATGTCTCTCTCTGCCGTGTGCTTTCATACATTCCCATATCTTTCAATTCCTTTGCCGTGCCTTTAGTATGTGATTTTATAAGGGGAAAGATGAGGTAGCAAGTGGGGATTAGTGGGCAATGTGTGAAGTTCACTAAGAGAGACAATTTATTGTGGGATTGACTTGCATGGGCCATCCATACTTTACAACAACTTGAACATTCACTTTCATTATAAACCATCTTAGATTTTGAAATTGATACTTAAAAAAAGTTAGGTTAAATTACATAATACTCCCTAAGGTTTGAGATCTATTACAACCCCATATAACATCTTTAAAACATTTCACTTTCATACCTCACGTACTATTTTATTTCAAAATAATACATTCGTTACATTTTCCATCCATTGATCCGTTAAGCGCTGACGTGACTGTCACATTTGTGCCACGTGGCAAAAACAAAAAACAAAAAAAAACCTTAATCTTCAACAAAAAAAAAAAAAAAAAAAACAACAACAACTTAGAAAACAAGATCCCATCACTCCCCCCCTCCACCTCCTCTGCGCACCCATCTTTCCATCTCCTCCCCCCACCCAACCTGACACCCAAAAAAAGAAAGAAAAAAACCCATCTTCATACCATGCACCCATCCTCCACCTCCTTCTACAACCCAGAAAAAAAAAAAAAAAAAACCCATCTCATTTTCCCTGCAACCCAGATCCCGTCTTCCTCGATGGGTGTGGATTTAAATGCAAATTATAGACGAAAAGGGAGATAGGTTGCAGGGAAAGGCAAATTATTTTATTATTAAGAAAAAACGGCTAGAGTAAAATAGTAAATGTAAATTATAGACAAAATTTTAAAAACTCATTTAAATCGATCTAATCTAGGAGTTTCTTATTCACTAAAAAATGAAATAAAAAATATCCTTTTTAAGAGTGTAAATGTTTTTTTTTTACCTAGTGCCAATAACATCATAATGTTGTAAACATTCCTAGTTTAAGTGTGATTGTGTAAATCCTAGATTAGATTTTATTCTAGTTATAATTTCCTATATGGACTTGTATTCCTTGGGAAGAAGGAATATCTTCTCTTCTCTTATTACTATAAATAAAGGCACAATGTAGGAGGGATAACAACATACATATTCCCCTACAGTTTTACAAACATATATCTCTCTTTACACTCTTGATGACGACCCCCTTTAACCTTGTCAGATAAAATAGGTTACAACATGTTATCAGCACGCTCCTACCGCTGCGCTTAGGAATCTGATGTTGAAGAATTTTTTTTTGCATCAAACCAGTTCATCCATATCATCACATAATCAGGTTCTTTCAAAACAACGATTTTTATCTCAATATTTTTGCAGCCTTAATAGCATGAACATTCACCATGATGCATGACCCAACTTTACGTTTTACGAATTTTAGATTCTACATAAATTGTGTATGTATCATAATCATAATTGTTGAATTATGTGAATTTGATATTTGCCATCAATTGCATCGAATATATGAACATGCAAATTATTGAATTGAATATGCATCAAATTGAATTGAATTGAATTAAAAAAAACAAACAAACAAAGAAGAAGTTTTTTTCTTTCTTTTTCGGGATTCACGGTCTGGGTTCTTCGAGCCCATGACCTCGCACTTTGCACCATGATCCTAGGTCGCTGGGCTTCCCTCAGCAGCCAAGATTAATCGAGCTAGAAGCTCCGAGCCTTTCTTTCCACCTTGGGCAAAAACCTTTTTAGGGTTACCTCTGTTTTGGCTCGACTGTGAAAGAAAAAGAATAAAAAAATTCAGGAAACCCTGGGTTCCTTGAACCCGTGACCTGCATCACCCCATCTATGATGATGGGCCATCCTCGTGAGCAAGCTAAGCCCCTGTTGGGCTCCTGTTTCCTTTGGGTTTGCTTTTGCAGCCCGTTTTCCTAAGACCCAACCCGTGTGAAAAAAAAAATTTAGGTTTGCCTGCAGCAGCCTATTCATCTCCCCGTGGGCCTGCAGTTCCACCCCGAGACCACCCCAGCCTAATCTTTGGGCCTAGGTCTCACGGACCAATTTTTAAAGCCACCCATGGCTTAGTTTTTGTTTTTCTTTTGGGCCCTAAATTTTATTTGCCTAATTATTTTAGGCCCAAGGTTTTATATTTTTTTTACCCACATTTTAATTTAGCCCGAAGTCCAAATAACTTAATTCAATTATAATTATAGACCTAAAACTCTATTTTTGCATATTTGTTTGCATATATATATTTGTGTTTGACTGGAAGAACATATGAATATGAAGTTCATAATTATTTTGAAACCCAAAGTTTCTTATAAATATGCATTGCTTGAAAACCTAAAGTTTTCACTTAAAAACATCACCCATGGAAACCTGAAGTTTGTTTATACAAAAGAAACCAATACATATCTATTAGAACTTGTATGTTCTACTCCTATGTGAATGAATTGATTTTTCTCCATTACACTAACCACATATTGTCCATCTATTTTGTGATAGGAACATTTCGAATTTGGACAAACTAGACTTCACCACGTTGGAGATCTCTGGAAGAAACTACCTTAAGTGGGTTAAAGATGTGAAGCTCCACCTCACTGCAAAGAACTTGCGTCCTGTTATTGAAGAATAGACGGACGAGCCTGTTGATGAAGCTGAAAAAGCCATTGTTATGATCTTCATTTGAAGATATATCCGTGACACTCTGCAAACTGAGTATCTTGCTGAGGAAGATCTACGTGCATTATGGGTCGCTTTGGCTGATCATTTTTATTAGCAAAAAGACATATTCTTGCCTGAAGTAAGACAGATTGGCATCATTTGCGCTTCCAAGACTTTAAGTCTGTGAATGAATATAATTCTGAAGTTTGTCGAATCCGATTACTTTTCAAGTTTTGCAATGAAACTTTGATTGAAGAAGATTTCTTGAAGAAGACCTATTTGACCTTTTTCTGTTTCTAATATTGTTCTGCAACAACAATATAGAGCTCAGAAGTTCACTAAGTTCTCGGATTTGATCTTTGTTTTACTCCTTGTTGAAAAACAGAACCAATTATTAATGAAAAATCATCAAGCTCGACCTACTAGGGCTACTGTTGTGCCTGAAGCACATTATAGCACTAACCAGCCTCCAAAACGCTAAAAGACGCATGGTAGGGGTGGCCACAAGTTATCCCACCAAGGTCAACAGAGTTAAGGCCCATCTAAGGGAGGGAACAAAGCCCAGAAGCGCTCAAACCTTACTCCCAAGGCCCAAACTTCAAGAATAAGGGCAAAACACCTGAAACCATAGATGCAAATATGTGTTATCACTGTGGTTCAAAGGACCATTGGTCCCGTGTTTGCCGCGCTCCCAAGAAGGTTGTAGATGAATATCATTCTCGTCGTAAGAAGTTTGAATCAAACTTCGGGCAAATGGACGAACCAGAGACTACAAAGATGGAGGTTTCTAACTTTCAAGAGAATACTACCCCTATGGAAGATTAGAATCTTACACATAGACTTATTTTTCCATTGAAATAAGACAATTAGGGCCGAATTCCACTAAGTGGCCGAACCCTTCCTTTGTTTTTGGTTGATTTTTGAACAATTTTCCTTTATGTTTGGATTATTGGTTGGTGATTTGTTTTTGGATATTAAGTTTTAATTAATTACCATCCTAGAATAAATGAAATTACTTTGAATTGATATTTGTTTGAAGAACTTTTATGCATGTGACCGATTCAAATTAATTTTTCATTTTAGGTATGACTAGTGGGAAAGTTAGTTGTCTGGTAGATACTGCAACTATGCACACTGTTTTACGTGAGCGCATCTATTTCACTAACTTCATACCTAAAAATGCACCTTTGACAACCCTTTCAGGCCCATCCAACTTGATAGAAGGATACGGTAAGGCATGTATAATGTTGTCTAATGGTACAATCTTGACCATTGATGAGGCACTCTATTCTCCATGTTCCGAAAGAACGTTGCTAAGTTTCAAGGACATTAGAAATAATAATTACCACACTGAAACCCACGTAGAAAACGGAGTTGAATTTATGTGCATAACTTCCTACGAATATGGCCATAAGTGTATTCTAGAGAAGATGGAGCGTATCCTAGTGGTTTGTATACTGCGACCATACGCCCCATAGAATGCCACTATGTGGCCGACCCTACCACTGAGACCGTGCACAAAATTACACTTTGACATGATTGTTTGGGACATCCTGGACGAATAGCGATGCACCAAATCCTCAAATCATCACACGGGCATCCACTAACCTGAAGTTTAGGTTCGATCTAAGGAATCGCATGTCAAATATGTTCTATGGGAAATCTTATTGCTCAGCCTTCTTATGACAAGATTCGTTCGAATCCGCCATTTTTCTACAACAGATTCAGGGGGACATTTATGGACCAATTCACCCTACCAGCGGACCATTTAGATATTTTATGATTTTGGTTGACGCTTCCACACGTTTGTCACAAGTGTGTTTGTTGTCCACAAGGAATGCTACATTCTCCAAACTGTTGGCTCAGGTTATCAAGCTCAAGGCTCACTACCGTGATTATCCAATCAAATCTATTCGATTAGATAATGCTGGAGAATTCACATCTACAACTTTTGATGATTATTGCATGTCGGTTGGGGTTGAAGTTGAACATCCTGGACCCCATGTTCGCACCCAGAACGGCCTGGCAGAGGCTTTCATTAAGCGTTTACAAATGATTGCTTGATCGTTGGTCATATGTACCAAGCTCTCGATCGCTGCTTCGGGCAGGCAATATTGCAAGCAACAAAGTTGGTTCGCCTGAGGCCTGTTGCGACATAACCATTTAGTGACCTTCAGTTGGTTACCAGATACGAATTCGACATATCGGATCCGCGTGTTTTTGGTTGTGCGGTATATGTGCCGATTTCGCCGCCTTTACGTACAAAAATGGGGCCTCAGCGAAGGATTGAAATCTATGTCAAATATAATTCTCCTTCGATTATTTGTTACTTAGAACCTTTGACAGGCGATCTGTTTATGACTCGTTTTGTGGATTGTCACTTCTATAAGACAGTCTTCCAGTCTTTAGGGGGAGATAAGAACGTCAACGTTCCTGATGAACGACGCGAATTATCATGGACACTCCCACTTTGTCTCATTTAGATCCCCGCACTGCTCAATCTGAAACTGAAGTGCAGGTGTTTGTACCATACTTGACCAACCCCAAAACTACTAAGCATTGGTTAACATTATACTACTAAAGACTCATAAGAGTTTCCTTCCAACAAGGAGGCCAATCACAACGCGACACATGTCAGCGTCAGAGACCAATCACAACGCGACACATGTCAACATCAGAGGCCAATCACAGCAGGACACGTGTCAATGTCAGAATGAAGCTAGAAACTCTCTTCTATAAATAGAGATCATTCTCTCACAATAATCCCTAATGTCATTTGTACTAAACTATTCACTAGAATTCACTAAAGGAGAGCTTGAACCTGTGTATTTGTGTAAACCCTTCACAATTAATGAGAACTCATCTACTTCGTGGACGTAGCCAATCTGGGTGAACCATGTACATTTTGTGTTTGCTTCCCTGTCTCTGTCCATTTACATACTTATCCACACTAATGACCGGAACAATCTAGTGAAGGTCACAAACCTGACACTTTCTCTTGTACTAAAGTTCTTACCGATTTTGTACATCAACAATTGGCGCCATCTGTGGGTAACATACTTATTCTTACTCTTTTCAGCTTTGTCATGCTGGTTTTCACCATTTGTATACTCTCTTTTGACCAGACATCATTCTCCAACATGGGGAGCGAAGGAAGCCACAGTACACAGAATGACACCCCTCTTGCATCTAGTGCGAATCAACGAAAGAGGTTTCATTTTCAAGCTAAAGTCGATGAACTGGAGGCTCAGAACAACAAGACAGCAATGAAGAATGAGGTTCTCCAGGAATAGTATGAGAAGCTCTTCGAGATGCTCCACGAGGCTAGGCATACTCAAACACACAAGCTCATCGCCCCTACTGAAGTCAACCATCATCTGGGTGCCCCCAACACAGAGGGTCACCGATATTTAACATGGATACTCCTAATGGGGAGCGAGCTACTCATCAATGTGTCGATCAACATGAGACTTTTCTCAACCCAGCTGCTTCAACTCGAATTAGGAAAAATGGAGGACGACACCTCCTTGTAGAGGGAGCGGAATGATCGAAAGTTATTTATTACGACTGTCGGGACTTTCTGAGGCAACGTCGAGAGAACCCCATCCACATAAGCTCAAAGATTAATGACCCAAAGGTTTCTGACATACTCGATCCCCTACCATGGCCCAGGTCAGCTACCAATCTAGGGAAAGAGCGACAGGCCCCATAAGAACATGAGGGTATATGAAACTTAGAGACATTTCGACAGACTCGCTCTAAAAGTCAGTATGACGAGTTCAAGGAAAAATCACATGCTCTTGATCAAACTTTCCTACTTCCAAGAGGTGATGGAAACCTACAGAAGAAAACTCCAATAGTACATGACTCTATTCAGGACTCCCTTATCCTACAGCTCATTGAGGAAGTAAAAAAGTTGAAGACCGAACGTCAGGCCGAGATACCTGACTAGAACCAACCAGGCCTGGCCCTCTTCGATACACCCTTTCAAGCAAAGACGAAGCAGAAGCTTGGGTTATAACTATATATCGGAAGGGAAGATCCGATTGAGCATACTGACGAAGAACGATGTCTTCTCTTCCCATCCACCCTCTCTGGTAGAGCTCTAAACTGGTATTGCCATCTTCCACCTAAGACGATAGGTTCATTTGAGGAATTAAGGAAATTAATTGTCTCTCAACACATTTTCCAAACCGAACGCTTGCACTCTGCGGATGACTTATCCACTATTCGCCAGAAGCCAAACGAGTTACTACGTAAGTATGTCGGCCACTTCAGTTATGAGTACTCTCGCTGTGCTGAAGCAAATGACAAGACTGCACTCAATGCCTTCATGGCAGGCCTGCGTGAGTGTTTCTTCAAGTGCATGATTAATGCCAACACTCGAAAGACTTACTTTGAGGTGATAGCAAAGGCTTATAACCATGCATCCGCCGAGGCAAGGACATATCAAGATAAACCCCTGTAACCATCCCTTATCAGCAAGTGAGGAGTGGATGCCAGACCCAACCAAATGAGAAGACCTCAACCTTCCAAACTGCAGCGGCGCCTCTCCTTGCCTTACCTAATGCTTCGCCAAATTGACAGACGTATCAATCTTAGAGCAAGATGAAAGATTTCTACCCTTATCACTCTTATTTTAGTAAAAAAAAGTAAGGGGTATTATCGCAATAACCAAGGGTATTGCCACGATAATGCCCGCCCCCAAGTAATTAATGCAGTGGTTCAAACACGTGTCAAGACAGGCCTTACCTCGAGTTATGAGACATACACACCCTTGAACACCACATGCATGGCTATTTACCCCGGTATAGCTCACCTGATACCGAAGCCAAAACCGAGGCAGCCAGATTACAAGTCTATGAAGAACATGAGCATATTTTGCTGCTACCATGAATATAATGGTCATGACGGCGAGAAGTGTATCATCATCTGTGACCATATTGAAACTTTGGCATGTGAAGGAAAAATTGACCAATTCCTCATTCACCCTCCAAGGGATAACCGTAACCAACGCCAAGTGAATGTGATATATTCTATAAGCGGTGGCACACCCATATCTAAATCTTCCAATAGGGCCACGAAAAACAATGAACGAGCGTTGAGGCCTGGCCACTAGGTGTTTCACGTGGAAGACATCAAGGGGCAAGTATCAAAAGCCTAAGTGGGATCTACTATGTTTCTACCCTGAGGAAGAAAGATGTGTCATCTACCCTCACAACGACCCATTGATTATGGAGGCTCACATAGCCAACTTTGATGTGCGACGAATCCTTGTAGACACGGGGGCTTCGGTCAATATCATGTTCGCTGAAGCTTTCAGGTCACTCAATGTAGCTGAACACTTGCTCGATCGCTCGATTTCTCCTCTAATATGCTTCTCCAGTGATATCGTGCAACCCTTAGAGAGCATACAATTACCATTTACCAATGGTATAAGCTCTTACACAGCTACCATTACCACTAACTTCCTAGTGGTTGACTGCCCAACGGTATACAATGCCATATTTAGGTGCACAAGCATCAATGATCTCAAGGCCATGGTATCCACACATATGTTGTTAATGAAATTTCCAACCCCATATGGCAATAGTTACTTCAAATGAGATCAACATAGTGCACAATCATGTTACAACACTTCAGTCAAGCAACAACATCTGCATGTGCCCAAGGAAACCCTCTCTATACATGGCCAAGTCACAAAGACCAGCCTGGATAAAGCCAACTTGGCCATCCGTAATGACAATAATCAACCAAACAATCCACAAGATAACTTTTTCACCCAGCAAGCACAACTTGCTGAAGAGTTAGAGAATGTCTCTATCTCCAAGACTATCTGGATCGCATAGTAAAGATTATCACCACCTTGTCACCACCTATCCGGTTAGCACTGATCTCATTTTTGCAAGAGAACACTGAAGTCTTCACTTAGTCATATAAGGACATGTCGGGTATCTCTCTCGATATCATCTGTTATCGTTTGAGTATTGATCCCAAGGCCAAGTTAGTGAGACATAAGCGAAGATCTTATGATGCCGAACAATACGAGGTAATGAAGACAAAACTTGAAAAACTAAAAGACATAGGCTTTGTCTATGAAGTCAATTATCCAACATGGGTAGCAAATGTTGTCATTGTCAAGAAAATTTTGACGAAGGAAAGTCTCCTACTTCAAAAGATCTTATGGAGAATGTGTGTTGACTACACCGACCTAAATAAAGGATGCCAAAAGGATATTTTTCCCTTTCCCCTCATTGATAGACTTATCGACTCATCAGCAGTGTGTGAACTCTTGAGCTTCATGGATGCTTACTCGGGGTACAACAAATCTTCATGAACCCTTCAGACCAAGAACACATAGCCTTCACTACTGATATGGGACTATATTACTATAAAGTCATGCCTTTCAGCCTAAAGAATGCAGGGGCGACTTATCAGAGACTAGTTAATTCAATGTTTGCCGAACAGATTAGGAAGAACATGGAAGCTTATGTTAATGATATGCTAGTCAAGAGAAAACATGCTGACCAACACATCAACAACTTGTCTGAAACCTTCACTATACTGAAATGGTACCGAATGAGGTTAAACCCCAACATATGTTCTTTCGGCGTGGGTTCTAGCAATTTTTTGGGCCTCATGATTAGCCAACAAGGCATTAAAGCTAACCCTGAGAAGATCAAAGCAATCCTTGATATGAAAGAACCAGTAACTTCAAAAGACATCCAAAGCCTTACTGATAAGGTGGCAGCCTTGACCAGGTTCATCTCTAAGGCCACTGACAAATGTGTTCATTTCTTCAAAGCACTTAAGGGAAGTAAGAAGTACATTATATAGACTGATGAATGTGCCGAGGCATTTAAGAACCTCAATGAGTACTTGAGTAAAGCTCACTCACTCTCTAAACCTGAGGTTGATGATATTCTCATTATCTATTTATTTGTTTCACATTCAGCAATCAGATTCGTCCTTATTCAAAGGGATGGTAGTGTCGAACGATCTGTCTACTACGTTAGAAATGCTTTGCAAGATGCAGAAACACTATACTCCAACATTGAGAAACTAGCTTTAGCCTTGGTCATGTATGCCCGAAAACTTTGCCCTTACTTCCAAGCACACTTCATCATCATGCTTACAAATCATCCCATTCGACAAATACTCCAGAGTCCAAACACTTCGGGACGAATGGTCAAATGGGCGATAGCACTGGGTGAGTTTGACATTTCTTACCAACCAAAGCCAGCTGAGAAAGGCCAAGCAGTTGCAGATTTCATCGCCGAATTCACATATCATGTTGACATTTCTCCTACACCTGAGGCACCGACTCTGTTTGTGACAACTCGTCCATAATTTTACCTTTTTATTAATTTTAAAAGCGTGAATTTACGAAAATGCCTAGAGGCAAGGACTTTGACTTCCGTTGACCATTGCTTGGAGAAACGTATGACTTATTCTTTTAGCGTACCATCGTAGTGCTCGTGTTAGACTCGAATCGAATCTGTAACGAAAAAGTTACGCTTCGTTAAAGTACGTTAACTACGGATATTTTGTACACGTACGTACAAATATACAGTGTCGGAAACACTGTCAAAGAGGCAGATTTTGTACATTTTAAATTGTACAAAATCCTTCCATTCCATAATTGGTGGATTTGGTTCCTTTCACCAATCAAATATTTCAATTTGATTTCCCACAAATTTGTCCCATCCATTCAACACCCTCAAAACCCACACCCAATTAGAAGCAACCCTTACTTATGTCCTTAATAAAAAAAAAGGCTCTCTCCCTCCCTCTTCCTTCTTTCTCTCTCCCTCTCGAAACTTTCTCTTCTCTGGAACAAGGAAGACCAACCCCAAATCTTCACTGTTCAAGCTTAAAAACCTTACCATTGTGTTCACCTTTCCTCCACGAACACAACCATACCAACCAAACCAAGAATGGACGAGTTTTGACTCGCCAACTAGGAAGGTCCGAACTCAGACAAGTTGAGTTCAACGTGTTTTCAATCAAGTCACAGTGTTTTAGGACTCGAGGAAGCCTCTACACAACTCCCTAGGGTCCCTAGTCAAGGTTTGAGGAAGCTTTGACGTGAAACAACTCAGTTTCGAAAAGTTCAAGTTTGACCCGTGCCTTTCAAGCTAATTTTTGGTCAAACCATAGTTAGTTAGCCGGTGTCTAAGGTACCATTCTCTTCGTCTTGCTGAGTACTATAACTTTCCTTTTTGTTTCACCCAATTTCGTTGCGTATTGAAGAAGTTATACTCATTTGAATCTTACCCAGTTTCTGGCAACCTTTAAGGCTTTCAAGGTATTTTTCGGCTAAACCACAGTGAGTTAGAAGTTATGCAATACCATTCTCTTTGTCTCTTCGAGAACTACAACTTTCATTTTTGAATCACTCTATTTCGTTAAGTATTGACAAAGTTATGAACTGTTAAAGTTAGGGAAGTTCTCGGTCGAATTTCCGACCTTCTTCTTCCTTTGGGTCATGCAACCCATGTTTTGGAACTTGGGCCGAGCTTTGAGGCCTAAAGCCCCAGTGAGCCGAGGCCTTTTGGGACATGCATAGCGAGCCTAAGGCTTGTGAAAACCATCAGAAACCCTTGGGAATCCAACCCATTTTCTTTTGGCCTAAAATCCTTTTGTTTTAATTATTTATTGATTCTTTTAAAAGCCCATAAACCTTTGGGCTGATAGCCCTTTTTCTTAGGCCCAACCTATGACCCCTTTTATGTCCAAAACCTTCCAGCCCTCAAATGGAATATTCCTAGAATATTCCCTTGTTGACTTTTCAGAAATTTAAGTGAGACCCCTCTTAGGGTAATTTGACGTTCTGAATCCGTTTTTTATGTCTGTTTTCCCAAATTCAATTGTTATAATATAGTTTTATTAATTGTACTGTTTATGTGCTTAGGGGCAATTATTAGTGGCGTTTCCATCTTCGCTAGTTTGCGTGGCTCGTCAGCGACGAAGTATCCGTGAGTGGGCAGTTTATTTTTATATCTATACGTATTTATAGTTTCCAAAATTGCATAAATACTTCACTTTAGATATATGTTGCCAGTATTTGATATGAATTGTGATAAATACTGCTAAATGGTTGGGATATTACTATCATGACATTCATACATACTTGTATATATACTTATCTTGCTGCACCAATGTTAGTACTCGCCCCAGGGCCAGGACCAGTCCCAGTACTTCACGTGTATGTTCACATCGCACCATTCGCTCGCCTTGGATATAAGTTAAGTGCCAGTCCTATTGGGTAGATTACATTAGGCAATCCGACTTGTATGTGACCGTGCTTCTGCACCAGCCTTCATGTGATCGTAGTACTAGAGTGTATTGATTACACCCAGTCCTATTTGTGTCAGATATTGTCTGCTCGAACTCGTGTGTCAGCTTAGATGGATGAATACTTCATTATATTGCTTATCACATGATTATATTACTGTGGCATTGATTATATCATGAACTGGCGCATATATATTATCATTTACATTTGGCTATAGTATTGTAGATACGTACATGCTTATGTTGCTTACTCTTCTTAAAGGAAATTATACTTGTTTTACGGCGAGGGGTTAGTATATTAAAAAATGAAGGTTTTCGTATAAGCATTGTTTTGCTGACCCACTCAACTTTATTTTTCACCCCTCCAAGTTTAGTAGCTATGTTATCGTGTATACGAGGATTCTGGCAAATCTCAGGAGATGGTTACCTTTAGTGGTATAACCCTCATCCTATTTACTATATTGTCTTATGCTCTGACATCACGTGTGAATAGAGTTCAATCCCACTCATCTGCACACTCTCTTGATTAGGCACTGTTAGGATTAAATTTATTAGCATTCTTCCTCCACTACACTACACTTTATGGCTTCGTCACCCTCTAGGTGTCGGCCAGCACAACTCGATTCAAAGTTTAAGTGGACTTTCTGAGTCAGGGTGTGTCATTGTTAGCCTAGGAAGCTCGGAAGGCAGAACCAACATTCTCAATATGGACTTTGTATGTTGATGGTGCAACCAACCAATAGGGCTATAAAGCAGGACTATTCTTTATCACTCTCGACAAAGTGGCAATGGAGTATGCTTTTCATTTCAAATTCAAGGCGTCGAACAACGAGGCCGAGTATGAAGCCCTTCTAACAGGCTTACATTTGGCTAAACACCTTAGAGTTAAAAAAATTGATATCTTCAGTGACTCCCAATTAGTGGTCAACCAAGTCATGAACAACTTTGATGCTAAAGATAGTTCAATGGCAGCATATCTTACACAAACACAACTTTTGCTCAAGCACTTCCACTACCAGATTACCCAAGTTCCTCGAGTGACAAACAATCATGTGGACGCTTGGCTCGCCTTGCCTCAACAGTGGAAAATAAGATTGGAAGAAAAATTCATGTCGAATTGTTGGCAACACCAAGAACCATGGCTGTGGAAGTGTGCAACTTACAACAGAGGGATAGTTGGATCACCCCGATTTATAAATTTCTGGTTTATAGCACCCTCCCAAATGATAAAGTCCAAGCTAAGCAAATTCGATACAAGTCTACCCGCTACTTGATCATTAATGACCAACTTTACAAGCAAGGTTTTAACTTGCCATACTTAAGTTGTCTTACGCCTACTGAGACAAAAATTGCCTTTCGAGAGATACATGAGGGAGTCTGCGGGGATCATGTTGGATCTTGATCCTTAGCACATAAGGCTTTTCACAAAGGATATTAATGGCCAACACTTCACCAAGATGCCATCAAAATATCCCTCTCATGTGACAAATGTCAACGATATGCAACCATTCCTTACTCTTCTTCTGAGCCTCTCACTCCCATGATTAGCCCTTGGCTCTTTGCCCAGTGAGGACTTGATTTGATCGGCCCAATGCTGGTGGGGAAGGGCAATGTCTGTTTTGCAATTGACTACTTCACAAAGTAGGCCAAAGTAAAACCCTTAGTAACCATTATCAAGGCAAAAATAGAAGACTTTATGTGGAAGAACATCTTTTGCAAATTAGGCATTCCTAATGCAATAGTCACTGATAATGGGCAACAGTTTGACAAAAAGAAGTTCAAGATGTTCTGCTCTAAGTTCAACATCAACTTATGTTTCACCTTCCTAGCTCATCCTCAGGTTAATGGACAAGTTGAGGCCATCAACAAAATAATCAAGCGCACTTTGAAGACCAACTTGGATAAGGCTAAAGGTTGTTGGCCAGACCTTATACCCCAGGTTCTTTGGTCTTATCGTACTTCGTATCGGACTTCAACAGAAGAAACTCCATTCTCACTCGCCTTTGGTACAGAGGCAGTTGTCCTGGTTGAGGTTGAGTAAGCAACATACCGAGTCCAAAACTATAGGCAAAATGAAAATGACAAACAACTCACCCTCAACTTGGATCTAGTCGAGGAACACAGAGATCAAGCTCACTTGAGGAACATTTCTTACAAGCAGCACATCTCCAACTACTATGACTTTAGGGTCAAATCTCACTCTTTCAAAGTGGGGGATTGGGTATTGAAAAAGACTACTCTGTGACAGAGTCTCGAACGAAGGCACACTCAGCCCAAACTGGGATGAACTGTTTGAAGTTATTGGCATTAGTCGCCCTAGCTTCTACAAGCTCAGAAGCTCCAATGACAATACCCTTGGCCATCCATGGAACGCTGATCACTTGAAGTACTATTACAAGTAGACTCACACTGTACAAGTGTTGAGCTATAGCCGTTCGACATCTTATGTAACGAAGACCATCTGGCCAAATTCAATAAAAAGGTGATTTAGACAACTTGGTCTTCACTCTTTTACATTCCTAGTAATGAAACACTTGGTCTCACCCTGACCTAATAAAATCCTAACTCAAAACCTCAACTTAAATGACTTATGTCAATTAACATAAACATCATGCATTTCGTTCATGCATATCAAGAAACTCATAAGCATCACTCATGTCAATCAACATAAACATCATACATTCCCTTCACGCATAGCTAAACATTCATAAGCATCACGCATGTCAATCAATATAAACATCATACATTTCAACACATTCATACATAAGCCAACTGAGCTTTCGAAAGGGGTCAACATATTCTAATATCATTCGGCAACTTGCCACTCTAACCACTAACCAGGTGATGAAGGAACTCACCTTCGTATAACTAACCAGGCAATGAAGAGTACAACTAGTACTATTAATAAACATTTCTGCCTCAACAACTCACCATTCTTCCTACCAACTAAGTGAGAAGCGATATAACTTGTACATGTGAACTCTTAGCGTTCACAAATAATCAAAAACCCTCAACCCTTACAACTTAAAAGGGGGATAAGCAAGCTTAACTTAACCCAACTGGGGGAGCACTTATGACCAACAAGGGTTATAGTCGCCAACAAGGTCTTATTACAAGCTAACAAAGGCTTCAGTGCATAGTATACAAAGATCAAGCTCTTCAGCGCTCTTGCATTTGCTCTAGACATTTCCCCTCTGTAACAATGCAAACACTACAACTCATAGAAAGCTTCGCACACTTTTGATCAAGATTATGCGAAGCAAAAAAAAATCAAAAAAAAAAAAGAAAAAGAAAAAGAAAAGGGAAACACAAAAGCTTTATCAATGGAGGACAACTACAATTCTCAAAAGCTTCACACACTCTTAATCAAGATAGTGTGAAGCAAAACCAATTTATGGTGCCAACAAAGCTTCATCAATTGAGGACAACTATACAATTCTCAAAAGCTTCACACACTCTTGATCAAGATAGTGTGAAGCAAAACCAATTTATGGTGCCAACAAAACTTCATCAATGGAGGACAACTACAATTCTCAAAAGCTTCACACAATCTTGATCAAGATAATGTGAAGCAAAACTAATTTATGGGGCCAACAAAGCTTCACCTAGTAAGCTTCAACCACAAAACTTCACCTATAAAGCTTCAACCCATAAAGCTTCACCTATTAAACTTCAACACTAAAACATGTAAAAGCTTCACACACTCTTGATCAAGATAGTGTGAAGCTAAATCAAGTTTTATGTTCTAAAAATAGCTTCAACTACTCAAGTTATATACCAAAACACAAAACTTCATTGCAAACAAACAAAAAAAAATCCCATAAAACCCAAGACTTTTAGCAATATGTGTAACAACAAGAAGTACAAACAAAAATTTTAAATATCAATTTCCTTATCCTTTTTTTTCTCTATTCATGATGTCATTGTTATATATTATATGACTACTTATATCCTTCTCTACATTTTATAGTGACTAATCAGCTCCCACCTACTCCCATAACCTATGGGAATCGATACGAAAAGCTTTGTCGGTTCTCTTTCATTTTTTCTTCTGACCTCAGTGATACTCTCACAACCACCCTTCTCCACCATGGATCTGCACAAAACCTCTTCGTCTTTCCAAAACCAGCGAACCCAGCTAGAAATCCAACCCAAGCAACCTTTCTTTCTCTCTCTCTCTCTTCCATCTCCTTTCATCTATCAAATTTCTGCAACTTCTGCTCTTCTTCAGTGGAGCTGAATTTTGGATACCTTAAATTTCTTGAGCAGATGAACAACTTTCAAGAAGGAACTGTTTCTGTTTAAGTGAAGGAAGTTAGAGTTTTGAAGCTCCAAACATGACAGTCGGATTTCTGCAGATTTCAAAGCTGCCATGGTGTTTCGAAGATCTGGAAGTATTTAACCGTTAGTTCATTCTGAATTTTTGATATGTTATGGAAGAGATGATGAGGAACAACTTCGATGAAGAAAGTATGTTGATCTGAGCAAGAAAAAATAGAGTTTCAAAGTTCACAACAGATCTAACGGGTTGATAGACAAATGATGAACATTCACTTATCATACCTGAATTTATGAAGTTTTACTACTTCGATGGATCTCAAATTTGGATATGTTGTAGTTCAAGAGTTAAGGAACAACTTTCATGAAGATGGCTTTACAATTTGAGCTACGGAGGATGGTGTTATATTGAAGAGCTACCCCTTCCTCTACGTTGACTCCCTCCTCGACTTCCCTGGCTCCAACACCGCGTCGAAGCAGAACCTCATCCATATTTCCTTTAACATGACCCTGCAACGATTCTGGTTGTTAGTGGAAATGAAAAGCAATTCCACCAAAGAAATGAAAGGCATGGCAAAAGAAGAGGAAAATGGGAAGAAGGCACGGTTGAGGAAATGAAGCAAAGCTAGGTTTCAAGCAAAGGCTAGGCCTTGGGCCGGTGTCAAACAAAAGCTAGGTTGGGCTCAACAACAACAAAAAAAAAACAAAACAACAACAGCCCAAAATGGCGTTGGTCCCGGTTTTCAAACAAAGGTTGGGCCTAAGGCCGGTTTCAAAAAAAAGTTGGGCTTGGCAACCAAACAAAATAATAATAATAATAATAATAAATAAATAAATAAAGGGCGGGAGGGGGCGCTGGGTTTTCTGAAACTTAGGCCTTCATTTTGATTTTTATTATTCTTTTTTTTAATTTTATATTATTCTTTCCTTGCTTCTCAACATAATGCAAGAATGAATTTGGCTTCTAAAGTATAAAAATGTCCAACCTTTGAAAGCTTAAACTAGTCTAAAGTATTTTTGGGATGAGGCATATAGGAAGGTGTGACATAAAAACAAAGCTTCGTTACTTTGATAACTTAGCTACTACTAAGACACCTCCCTCGACAACTATTCTCTCCTGGAAACTTGGGGGACTCCCACCATATGCTACTACACCTCGGTACTCGGAAGTTTCGCGATTACTCAGTGACTAAGATCTTTCAAGTCCTCAACCGAGAAGTTTTCTTCACTCGAGAAATTAGAGGAGCACTATTTCAACCTACATGATCCACCCACGAAGTTTCAACATGCAAACTTTAACAAAAAAAATTCAAAGAACTTAGTGAAAGATGCCCTAGTGTATTTAACATAATAAGCTGAATGAAGTAAAGCTTATTTATTGATATCTCCAATAAATTACATATATATGCATACACAAGAATCAAAGCAAACAAACAGGAATGAGCCTTCACAAAGGTTGTTCATAAGAAGCCTCAAGACTTGGCAGAGCCCGAGAAAGAAGAGGCACCGGAGGGTGATCATTTGGAGCCTCAGTACTAGGCAAAACCCCAAAAAGAGAAGGCATTAGAGGATGATCATTTGCAGCTTCAGTACGTGGTAAAGCTCCAGAAGACGAAGGCAATAGATGCCTTTGGAACAAATCCACAAACCTCTAATGATCACTTAGAATCCGACCATCGGATTCCTGCAGCCGGTCAAGCTTTCTCTTCATGCTCGTAGAGTAGTTATATGCAAGCATGTGCAGCTGTCTATTCTCGTGCTTAAGCCCTCTGATCTCCTGTCTAAGACTTGCCACCTCCGCCCTCTGATCTCACTGAACACTGAGAGCCAGAAAATCCTTAATAGCCAACTCATCGAACCGTTTGGAAAGTATTCTGTTATCATTAGGGTGAGAAGATTCTTGGCCACCACAGTAGCAGTTATGTAATTCTTCATCACAGAGTCCCCAATGGTAAGAGGACCAGTAGAGGATAAAAAGGATGGGTGCTATATGTTGTCTTAAGGAGATATGGCTGCCTTTTCCACAACATTCAAGTCAAAACGACAGTCGGATGGGCAAGCCATTTTCAGAAATGATAAAGGAAAAATGAGATTCAATAAATCTCAAAAGTATGAAAATAAGGGTGAAATCTCTACAAGCAGCAACTCTCTGAACATACTTCTTGAACACAATTGGTGCCCCTATAAAAGAACAAAAATTGAAGAAGCACCACACTCCGAATTCCGAGAGCCAAGTTTCCTTGGATAAATTTTTTTGGCAATCCTCGCACGCAAAGTCAGCTCATTGGATACCACGGGTAACTTGGCCAAAGATCTCTGTCGAAGCTAAAACACATGAATTTTGAAGTGCTAGCTACCCTACTATTACCCACAAGGGCAAATGAATAACACCACAACTTACTAAGTGGGAAATCCCTATATGTGTCGACCTCCGTCCTCAAGCAAGCTTGTGAGAATGCCTATTTTTTTTTCATCCTCCCTGAGAATGCATCTTTAACAAGATCTACGTGTTCAAAAATCGAAGAGGCACTGTTCTCCGAATTTCGAGAGCTAGACCTTCAACAGATTTGCTTGTTCAAAAATCGAAGAGACACCATTCTCCGAATTTCGAGAGCCAAGTTTTCCTGGATAAAATGTGTTGACGCTCTTCACACGCAACATTAGCTTTCCGGATACCACGAACCACTTTATGAAAGATATCTGACGAAGTTAAAACACGTGAATCTTACAGCTCCCACTAGATTGCTATGATCGAGAAAGGAAAAAGAACAGTATTGCCACTTGTTGTTAGGGAAATTCTCATATAGGTCGACCTCCATCCTCCACGGCTAGGCAGACCTGTAGAAATGATTAACCTTTCCTCACATCCGAGAAGGCACTCCTAACGAAGCCTTTTGAAATACTTAGTTTTCTTTCCCCCAATAATATCTCTATAAATAAGCCACACCAGAGCAGGAGTACCTCATATCATCCGGGTCAAAAGCAAGAGTATCCAATATCATGTTTTCTACATGTCCTCATTCTCACCTGCATGACAAGGGGAAAGAGAGCAATTAGTCATAACATGAAATCAAACTTCCAATCTGGAACTGATTGCCCGAAACCTTTGCTTGATTGCTTCCCTATCATTACTCTCGAGTACTTATCATCAATTGTTGTCAAAGTCACAAATTCCTTCGGCAAATACCTCAGAATAGTTGATACGGTGTTGGCACTTTACACTGAAGCTGCCAAGCATGGATAAGTCGCTGAGAAATAGTGTTATGAATGACCATTCAAATGCAAAGGTTGCGCACCACTTCGGCTATGCAAAAGATTGAAGCAGAATGGTCAATGATGAGTTGGAACAGGTCACTACAGTAGGACGCCCTTCCTACAAAACCGTATAATCCAAATAGAGGAGTCTAAGTCAATTCCAAGCTCGGCATCACTACCCCATCCGAAGAACTTGAGAAGCTTCAACAACCTTTCGCTGACACCGCCGCCGACGAGCAAAACCTCGCCATACCACATCCACTACTTTGTCAATAGCACAAGTATCCTATATCATCAGGGTCGAGCGTACTCTAGATTTGATGGACTGGTTTTGACCCTCAAATTCTCAAGTCGGCTTGCTCCTTTAGAGGAAACCAGAAAACCATCCAGCCCAGTTCAAGAATAAGCCTGTGGAAAGTCAATAAGTACAATAAAACACGTGTTGATTCATCCGTTACTTCTTCAAAAGAAAAAGTATCTCATATCATCTCTTCCTATTTCTTCTCTTTATCCTTCATGTAGCTTGCAAGACAAGGAAAAGGAGAACAATCAGCCATAATATGAAATTAAACCTCTGATTTGGGACTACTTGCTTGGAACTCTGATTACTTACCTTGTCTATCACCTTCTTTGGCAGATCTTCTCACTCAGAGACTTGGAGGACTCTTACTATATGGTTTGTATATTGCATTTGACCAAGCCTGAAACTACAAGTAAGCTTCAATTGAAAATGATACATTACCTTGTGTGTCAACATCAGTTCAAGATACCATTCCTGGATGGAGGACAAGTACACCCAGAGAAGATACCACTCATACCTATGGGACAAAGGCAACTAAAAATTATACCACACTTCGGCACTTCGAAGTTTCGTGATTACTTAGTGGCTTGGATCTTGCAAGTCCCCAACCGAAAAGTTTCCCTCACTCGAGAACTTAGGGGAGCATTGTTTGTACCATACTTGACCAAACCCAAAACTACTAAGCTAGTCAACATTATACCGCCAAGGACCCACAAGAGTTTCTTTCCAACCAGGAGGCTAATCACAACGCAACACATGTCAACATCAAAGGCCAATCACAGCACGAGACGTGCCAACATCAGAGGCCAATCACAACATGACACATGTCAATGTCAGAATGAAGCTAAAAACTCTCTTTTATAAATAGAGATCATTTTCCCACAATAATCCCTAATGTCATTTGTACTAAACTATTCACTAGAATTCACTAAATGAGAGCTTGAACCTATGTATTTGTGTAAACCCTTCATAATTAATGAGAACTCATCTACTCCGTGGACACAACCAATCTGGGGAACCACGTACATCATGTGTTGGCTTCCCTGTCTCTGTCCATTTACATACTTATCCACACTGATGACCGGAGCAATCTAGAGAAAGTCACAAACCTGACATTTTCTGTTGTACCAAAGTTCTCACCGATTTTGTGCATCAACACAGCGCATATTAGATTTTTAAAGCATAGCTTAGAGCATGCCAGATGTTTTCATGACAAGATCATGCATTCCAGTTGTGAATACGCCTATAAAGATGGATGTACCAAATGTACGACAGATTGCCCTCCTGGAAGCCTAGGACACCAATCTTGGTAATCCACGTACATTAGTGGCTAGCCAATCATTTGCTCCTACACAAAAGAGTGGTAGACATCTTGGTTCAAATGATTCACACCCTCAGAAGAGGAAATCCATGACACAAGGTCCCAAAGAGCCTATCGTGAATTCGACTATCACTTACTTATTTTGTCCAACTCATAAGGAAATTCTAGATTATGGAAATGTCCTTGAAGAGACGAATCCTCCTCTCGAGAATTGTGAGATTTTGGTCTATTATGCTAGCTTAGATGATGTGTGGTGTAGAAATGAGATGATTGTTGATGATGCATTAGCATATGCAGTAGCTACTGAGTTCATGTTGAACGATGACATTGAACCGCATTCCGTTGATGAATGTCGACGTAGAACTAATTGGTCAAATTGGAAACAAACAATCCAAGTCGAACTTGATTCGCTTGCAAAACGTAAGGTGTTTGGACCTGTAGCACATACTCCTCCACATGTGAAGCCGGTTGGCTACAAGTAGGTTTTTCATTCTGAAACGTAATGAGATTGTGCACTATAAAGCTCGTTTTGTTGCACAAGGCTTCTCACAACACTCTAGGATTGACTATGACGAAACTTATTTACCCGTTATGGATATGATTACTTTTCGCTACCTTATTAGTTTGGTAGTTACCGAAAAACTAAGTATGCAGCTGATGGACGTAGTAACTGCATATCTCTATGGGGATCTTGATACAGAAATTTACATAAAAGTTCTCGAATGACTTACATTGACTGGTTCAAATATTTCCAAACCCTGAAACATGCTCTCAATTCGGCTGAGGCGTTCACTCTATGGTTTGAAACAATCCGAAAAAATGTGGTAGAACCGTCTGAGTGAGTATTTGACTAGTCAGGGATATGTGAACAACGAAATATGCCCTTGTGTGTTCATTAAGAAGTCATATTTCGGATTTGCGATTGTTGTTGTATATGTCGATGACATGAATCTCATCAGAACTCTTGAAGAGCTCACGAGAACTGCCTCGCACCTGAAGTCAAAATTTGAGATGAAAGATCTAGTTCAGACTCGATACTATCTCGGTCTCGAGATAGAGCATTGTTCGGATGGAATCCTAGTACATCAATCGAACTACACCTAAAAGGTGTTGCACCGCTTTAATGAAGATAAAGCGAAGCCTTCGAGTACTCATATGGTCGTTCAATCGCTAGATGCAAAACGAGATCCCTTCCGTCTGAAGAATGATGATGAAGAGATTTTGGAGCTTGAAGTTCCTTATCTAAGTGCGATAGGCGCTTTATTGTACTTAGTTCAATGTACTAGAATCGACATCTTCTTCGCTATTAATCTGTTAGCAATATACAGTAATGCACCTACATGCAGACACTGGACTGGCGTGAAAGACATCTTCTGTTACCTTAAGGGTATTACGGATTTGGGCTTGTTCTATCCTAATGGATCCTCAAGTAATGCCACACCCTCTACTTCTCGAGTCGATTCTCGCCTTGTTGGTTATGTCGACGCAGGATACTTGTCTAATTTACACAAGGCACGTTCTCAAATGGGTTAGGTCTATACTGTTGAAGGCACCGCAATCTCTTAGAGGTTAACTAAATAGACCTTAGTTGCCACTTCGTCTAACCATGCTGAAATTCTCACCTTACATGAAGCAACTCGGAAATACTTTTGGTTGAGAGCAGTAGTGGGAAATATTCGAAGCTCCTGTGATCTTTATGCTGTCATTAATGTCCCGACGATGATCTTTGAAGACAATGCAGCATGCATCGAACAACTTAAGAAGGGTTACATCAAAGGAGACAACATCAAGCACATTACATTGAAGTTTTTCTTTTCACATCAATAACAAGAGCATCATAAGATTGAAGTCACACAAATCCGTTCACAAGACAATTTGGCCAACCTCTTTACCAAATCACTGCCGAAGATGACGTTTCAGAAGCTTGTTCGTGGAATTGGTATTCGTAAACTTTCTAAGTTGTAACATTGCTATTTCTCTTTGGAATTGTGTTAAACTCAGGAGGAGTATTCTGAAGATACTTGCTTGACCTTAATGTACTCATTTTCCCTACGATTAGGAGTATTTTTCCCACTAGGTTTTTGCTACCTAACTAGGTTTTAACTAGGCACCTACCTTGGGTTGATCATATCCCTGATAACGTCCTATAGACGTTTCTTTTGACTTTGCATTTCTCACGCATTTTTCCTTAGACTATGGATTTTGTCCCTACTCGGGTTTTTGCTATAGTTTTAGGTTTTTTTAGTGAGACTTACTTACTTATTCAAGTTCTTACCTTATTGAGAATAAGCATTGTTCCTTGGAATCAGTGCCGACGAGTCGACTTCCTCAACTTTTGCATGATGCTGAATCTACCTTAAGTATTTACACACTCAAGGGGGAGTGTTGTAAACATTCCTAGTTTAAGTGTGATTGTGTAAATCCTAGATTAGATTTGATTCTAGTTATCCTTCTTATATGGACTTGTATTCCTTGGGGAAGAAGGAATATCTTCTATTCTCTTATTACTATAAATAAAGGCACAATGTAAGAGGGATATCAACACACATATTCCCCTACAATTCTACAAATATATATATATATATATATATATATATCTCTCTCTCTCTCTCTCTCTCTCTCTCTCTCTCTCTCTCTCTCTCTACACTCTTGCCGTCAGCCCCCCTTTAACCCTGTCAAATAAAATAGGTTACAACACATAATGTATTTTTAATGATTTGCTTAGAACTATCTGCAGTCAAATCATGTCACATCCCGGCCCGGGGCAGACCACTTCCCGGGCCCGCTCCACCACCGTAGCACGATATTGTCCGCTTTGGGCCCCGACCAAGCCCTCACGGTTTTGTTTCTGGGAACTCACGAGCAACTTCCCAATGGGTCACTCATCATGAGAGTGCTCTAGCCCCCTTCTCACTTAACTTCGGAGTTCCTAAGGAACCCGAAGCCAGTGAGCTCCCAAAAGGCCTCGTGTTAGGTAGGGATGTGAATATACATTTAAGGATCACTCCCCTGAACGATGTGGAATGTCAGAAATCACGTTCTTTATTTAAAAGTTGAATTTTAACTGAAAAAAAAACTAAAAATTATTTTAAGAGCTCTCCAAAAAAAAGTTATAGCATGCGTGACGCTTTTAGTCGATCTCATTAATTTCTGTCACCTAACCAAAAAAACAACTTTAATCACATGTTATAATTTGCAAAAGATAAACTTCCACTTAGGTCACCAAATCAAGTGATTCAGACTTTTAAAATTTCATTCAACAGTCTATCTATTTTGACTTCTTAAAAACTATAATAATTTTAGACCGTTAAATGAAATTTTAAAAACCTAAATCACTTGATTCGGTGTCTTTAGTTCTTCTCAATTATCATTTGCAATGTACTGGGTGTTACTATTCCCTTCTGAAAATTAACAATGATCTGCCGATGATCTGCACCGTCCAACACGTTGACTGTTCAGGACGGTTGTGATTATTTAACATTTATCTCTCAAATTTAATCCTTCGAAACTAAAATAAAATAATAGAAAAGAAAAGAAACAAACCCGGAAGCCAAACTCGGCGGGTAACCCGAAATCTGCCGGGTAAAGAAAAAGCCGAGTGAAAAAATGGAGATGCTCGGAGCTCGATGGTGGAAGAAGCCATGAAAATTGAAGATTGACTCGGTCTAAAAAATCGATCCACAATTTGCATGCGAGTGAATGGAGCCTCCGTCGTTCCAAGAAGCTCCGCGCTGCGACGTCTGCAAATGCAGCTTTAACGCTTTCAGGCGACGGGTACCCATCTCTCTCTCTACGATTTTTTCTTTTCTTTCAGAAAGTAATGGAATTTGATTAATTTAGGAGTACCCTTTTATTTAATTTCTCTTTGAGATCTCAAAGTTTAGAGTTTTAGTTAAATTTTTCCCAATTGGGTAAGATCAGAGCTGAAAATTTGATATTTATGGCCATGATGCTTCTTTTATGATGATCTAAAACTGAGGTTTTTTTTCTTCTTTCCAATTGGTATTATTGATTGGTCATCTTGCTGCAAGTTACAGTCTTTGAATCCAATCCAACTTTAGCATTCAGCATTTCTTGTTTGTGATTGTGATAAGCAACTTATATGTGGGAAGTCGATATCAGGGAGACCGAGTTTCTTTAGAGTTAATGAACCCAAATGCTTATAACTAAAGTTACTATTTTTGGAGTAGTTTATTCAGTGCAGTTAATGCGCTTTAGCTTATGATTTATGCAGCATCATTGCCGGTCTTGTGGGCGGACATTGTGCCACGAACACTCTGCAGACCAAACGGTGTGTTTGTTTTCCATAAACCTTTCTTCATTTTTGCAGCAAAGCTTCCAATTGTTGAACTTTTAATGAGTGATCATGTTTTTGCAATCTCAGGCTTTACCACAGTTTGGCATTTATTCTCCCGTTAGAGTTTGCAGTGAATGTTTCAACCTCTCCTCTCGGTGAATTATTCTTCATTGAACATTTTAGAGTACACATACTTCTATACATGCTTGTTCAATTGTTTATCATATCTGTTTTGGCATTTTTCATTCATCCATAAATCTAAGGGTAATGATAGGGAGACTATCTATTCAAACCAAATTTTATAAACCAAATGACGTGGTTGTTGATAATTGGATTATTACTCAAGTGTTGATTAACGTGCTTATTTTCTATTGGTGACATCACATGGTTTGCAAATTTGGTCAAAAAAATTGGTCTGCCTAGCATTATTCTAAAAATATATTGCCTGTCTGTGATGTTTGTGAGTTCTAGCTGTCACTTCTAGAGTTGATTGATGATGGAAATGACTCACTGGTTGCAGCCTGAAGACTTGAAATTGTATTTTTTTTGTAAACTTAATTTATCTTGTGGAGCTAAGCTTGCAAACAACCAATTTAAGTAGTCGATCACTACTCAAGGGAAGTTGCCACAGATGGCAACTCCCGGTAGAAAGCTACAGTTCGGGTTTTCTTTCATTAAACATTCAAGGGCTACTGGTCTGTTAAGTAGTTGGTAATAAAGTATAACTAAGCCTTCAGAGTTAGCTGTAATGGAATCATGGAAAGGAAATCCCCTCAATGTTTGGGTATCTCCAGGGGTGATGGTGCTTTAGTGGCAATAATTGGCTAAAGAACCTGAAAAGGATCATGCAGGTGTACTCATTTGTATATCATATTTACATATGGAGATTCATGCCATGCCTTCCTCTAGTGCGTGTAGTTGTTCATGTACACTTGTACTTCTTACTCTTTCATTTTGCCCTACTGCACAAAAAGTATGCTTAGTGAAGAATACTGAGCACTTTACAAGCTTCTACCCTATTCTGTGTTCCATTCTGATAGTGTTATCTTTCTTAATAATGCCTAAATATGCTACCTCATGCCAAATTGCCACAGTTGGGAGTCATCTTCTCCTTTGCTCTTCTTCTCTTAGTTATTTTTCCTTTTATTTTCTTCGAAGGAAAAGAAAAATCTTTTCTACCATTAGGTGATTTTGGATTTTGTTTTTGCACAGAACTACCAAAGGTGACAGACAAGCTTCTTCAGATGGAATTGATGGTGCAACAGCTTCAGTTTCTAGATTGGACATTGATGCAGATGTAGATCCCAAGGCTGAACCAACTGTACAGTGTCAGCCTGTGTCAGCCATTTCTGACTGCAAGTGTGGAATGCCTTTATGTATTTGTGAAGCTCCAGCACCATCCGTGGATGCAGCTCCCTTGCAGGTATAAATTTTCCAATTCTTTGGACGTTTGTTCTGCACCTTGTATTTGTCTCAAGGTCATACTTTTGTTTGTTGCAGAGCAAAACCATGTCCACCTCTACTCCTCGACCGACTCCAAAATCGAAGAAGACAGAAACTGCTTTAAAACCCAAAGCTTCCACGTCTAACAGCAAGCACAGGTTGGTTTGCCTCTAGGCTTTTGTTTGCCATATATGTAACTCCTGGCCTGACATAATGGATAATATTGATAGTTGAATCTTGATTTACTATGTGATTTCTGTGTGATAAGTTCACAATGTAGACATGCAGTTCTATTCAGAAATTGTAGCCATTCTATAATGGTCATTCCATCCACTTGTTTCTATAAACTTTAATTCATTGATGTTGGTAAACAATAATTTTTTGCATTATGCTTAACTGTAAACTGGCAATGTGGGATGTTGGTGCCAAAGTACACTGTGTATGGTCTGTAATTATTTTTATAAACTTTGCAGTTCTGTCTTCAATCTTGGTCAAGTGAACAACGGAATTTCTGATAAAACCCGGACAGATTATGAAGCCAATGGGGAGGTATAACTTTAAGTTTTCTATTTAGTCACCAAAGGTACAATCATGGAGAAGAAATTTAGTTGCTCTAGATTATGACTTCTTTATGTGCATTTTTAGGGTATGAGAGAAGCTATAAAGAATAGTGACGTTGCTGCCGTCAAGAAGCTTCTGAGTGAGGTAACAGTTAGAGTAAAATTAATATCTAAAATGTAGGTTTTATGTAAAATTCATTTTGGCAGGGTGTTGATGTGAATTACCATGACAAGCAAGGACTTTCTTTGCTACATTTAGTATGTTCTCTCTCTCTCTCTCTCTCTCTCTCTCTCTCTCTCTCTCTCTGTGCTGTGTCTGTGCATGTATCAATGGTTCCAGGGCTTAAAAAATTTCTTTTTGTGACACTAATGTCAGGCAGCAGTCTTTAATCAAACTGAGATTGTTTTTGCCCTCATGGATGGTGGAGCAAGCCTGGACTACAAGAATGCACAGGGTAATTTTTTTCCCCAGTTTTCTTAGATTTAAATTGTTGTTGAACTTTATTTTGTAAGGTAGCTAATAAAGATTACCAAGGCATGAGTGGGGAATGTCCTGTCGACATAAAGTTTTGTGTTTGAATGGTGGAATTGTGCTTCATTTAGCCTAGTTTGTATCCATCTGGTTGTTATTTTGGTGAATCTCTCCTATCATCTGCCCAAAAGCTGGGATATGAGAGGTGGTGATAATAAGTGCACTTTGCTTCCGGAATACAAGACACCATCATGAGTTATCTTGCCCCTTGCATAAAGGTGCATGCCTTACCAGCGTGGAGCGTACCCCCGTGGAAGTGGGGTGCATGCAGCGGGTACCTGTTTAGATGAAGTAACATAAATATCAATGTTGTTTTGTAGAGTCATAGATGAAAGAATATCAATGTTGTTCTGTTGAGTCATAGATGAACTTTTTCTTTCGCTCGCATTTGGATTATAGCCGAGAACACTTTAGTAGCTAGTAGGCAACTTTTGCTCACATATTGCATCACTTGGTCACCACTTGACTGGCTCCTTCTTACATACAGGGGAAACACCATTGGACTGTGCTCCCGCCACTCTCCAATACAAAATGCGACAGAAGATGGAAGAAAATAGAAGAGCGTGAGGACTGTATTGAGCGATGTATAACCATTTTTAAGATACGTGTGCAATTCATTTGTTTCCGCTCGAGAAGTTTTTTTGAAAAACTACCTGATGGGTTTCTGTCATATATTGTTATATATGATACGCCTGGCAAAGGACACAATGCTACATTTTTTGAGTGTCAATGAGACATCTCTCCGATGGCATCGGAAATATCAACTTCTGTTTGTGATAGGGAAAAAAGGGGGGATCACACTATCCTGGGTATTGATGCGAATTATGCAATAAGGTTTTTGCTTTTGTGGCTATGGGATTTGGTGTTTGCTGAAAGGTAATATGGCATCATAAACTTTACTTTTTCTTTGGTAAATGGCTTTAGTCAACTTTTATTGTGACTTGTGAGGATGGAAGCAATAAAGCAACGATCATATGTGGGGTGCATTCTTATCGCTAATTGCAATGAAAAGTAAAGGGGAATTTGGAAGAACTGTTGTACCTTGGTGGAATGTGACTAGGATATGGTGCATCAAGGGTGGTAATCAAACGTGCAAATTGCAAAGAGTCATGCTCACGTATCATGAAAAAGCTATTTATCAGAAGAAAAAATGTATCCACTTGTGTATTCTTGAATTTCAATAGTAGACTGTAAATGACACAAGAAATTGATACGACAAAGCGATTGTCAACTACGATGCAAGTGAATTTCATTACGCATTAATAGATGTGTGATTGATAGTTTATGTCGTTGATATAAGTGAATATTAAAATGCATCGGCGGATGACTGTCATTTGTGTCATCAATGACAATTGCACACACAAGCACTTGTACGGTTGCCAATGGTCAATCTAATTGGATTGATAGATTTGGGTCTCATAATCTATCAACCAGCAGTGATCATGGATGTACATGTGAGTGACTATTAATAATTGTCAACTATTGATGTAAGTTGGTTTTATAATGCATCAATGACTAACTGACAGCTATGTTGATGTCAAATACTAAAGTTTGAATGGTTGTTAGTCATTAATATAAGTGTAGGCCTTTTATCCAAAGGTATTCCCATTTTAGGTCAAAATGGGAACTAGTTATGGGACCACTCCACATTGAACTTCAACGATTCAAACCATCTATTTTTTTAAGTTGCACTTTATAAATCATTCTTACAAAATATTAGCCAAATTAAAAATATTTGAGGCATCTGAATGAAATCAAAGAAATTGACAAACATTAAAATTTCATCATGACAATCAAATGAGGACTTTTCAAAAAAATAAACAATCCGTATCGTTGAAGTTCAATACATAATGAGTCTCACAACTCGTCTCCATTTATCAAAACATAGAAATCCTTTCAAATTAAGAGTCTGATATTGTTGACTACAAAAATCACCTAGCCTACGTGGCGCGCAGGCCGAGTAACTAGTAGACTAACTAAGTCCTTCGAATGTGTACGGGGCGTGCCAACTCGTCGGCCGAGCTCGACCGATGAGTAAAATTGTCTTGATGTGGTGTGGATGCGCGCGGCTGACTTCTGTGTCTTGCAACTGTGGCCGAGAAAGGAACACGTCTCGGCTTCTGGGTCCTCAAGCCTGAAGACAAGGCTACCAATTACAAAGTTCACGATTCGTCGTCGTCTGATTCGACGACAGTCACCGTATTGGTGAAGGTAAAATCACGCCGAATCGACACTAGAGTATAAGGGCACAAATACTCAAAGTGAATGAAGGTCTTGACAATGAACGTGGTTCGGCCGTCTAGCGAATGAAGGTCTTGACAATGAACGTGGTTCGGCTGTCTAAGTGCCGAACTCTGAAACTCACTTGAGAATATGCGATCATAAAATCAGTCGGCGTTGAGGCGCCGAGCCTAAGTATTAGTAACACCTCACTTCGCCGAGATGGCTGGTGAGATGACCTCTGTCGACGGGGATCCGAAAACCCTCGTCGGCCGAGACTTGGATAGATAACCCGTCGACCCTGTTGCAGTGCTGTTTATCCAAACTAAAGGTGCTTCACGGACGGCTGGTTCTACGGCAACAGTGCTGTTTATCCAAACTGAAGATGTGAAGGCGAAAAAGAAAATAAAAATCTCAAGGGTGTTGAGAGGTTTTGCGTAGAGCAAGAAATTGCGCAGGGCAGATTTGTGTGTTGAGTTGGAGGTCACTCGATCGTTGCCACTGTATCTGTATTTATAGGAGCCGAGTCCTCTTCTGATCAATCATAATTCTACTCGGATTAGGACTCCTTACCCCTATCAAACTGCCTCGGCCATTCCTTCTTCAGTTAGGACTCCCACCGAGACTCCTTATCGCATTAAGACTCTATCTTCACAGATGGATTTTGCTTCCCTTATCTTTTCTTGAAATAAATCCTTTATCTACTAGGACTTGGTCGACTTAATTCAGTCATGAGTTGTTCTTCCGTAGCATCTCCTTTTAGGCCGAGAAATACTTCTTTCGGCCCAAACTATCATTTTGGGCCCAAACAGATATAAATGAATTTAAAAGTACAAATCCCTTTTAATAAAGGTTCCTATATAAGTGAATTTCACAACAGATCAATGAGGACGACAGTTGCCAACCCATCTCCTGACACAATTGGTCATCAAAGTATGTACATAAACAAGGGACGAAATTAAAAGAAAAAAGAAAAAAAAAGTTAGTTGTAATCTTATGATCTGATCTACATGCTTTACCTTTAATGATGATGCATTACAAAAACTATATACTAATTCCACCTACCTAACCTTTCTATTTAAAACCAATGCGCCACCGACCTTTCCAACTGACTCAGAAACGCACAAATCAATCCCCCAATAACGAATCAAACGACAACGGTGGCCAGTCAGTCGGTCACAAAGCATAAAAGCAAACGGACCCCACGCGCATCATCCCACTTCACGAACACACAAACCCTCAAATCCACAAACCCACCTCTTTATAAAGCAGCTGGATGCCATTGAGAACTTCCCCTTTTCCTCCTCCTCTGCTTTTCTTCTCTTCTTCCTCTGCTTGCTCTGCATTTCTTCCTTCATATGGTTTCTTCGCTGCTCGCATTTGCTCCGATGGGTTTCTTCGTCGTCGACGACGCGTCCTCGTCGGGCTTGATACTGAGCCACGTACTGTACAAAGCGGCTTTTGTAATTGCTTTGATGAGATGGGTTGTGTTCTGGGCGCTCAGACTCAGGCAAACACTCTCCTCCTCCTCCGCTTCCTCCACCGCCGAGGAGGGTTTTGATTTCCAACAGGCGGAGTACGATAAAGAATCTTGCTCCTCTTCTTCATCCGCTTCTACCCAACTGATCAGGGACTGTCTGATTCAGACCACCTTCGGAGAAATCACAGAGCGGAGAGGGAGTTACGGAAGCAACGGCGGCGGCGATTGCGACACGTGCGCGGTGTGCTTGAGCCAGCTGGAGATGGGGGACGAGGTGAGGGAGATGCGGAACTGCTGCCACGTGTTCCACACCGAGTGCATTGACAGGTGGCTCGAGTACAATGATGATCATCATCACCACCACCACCATCATGATAATCGTGATGAGGATAATCACAAGACTTGCCCGCTCTGCAGGACTCCATTGCTGACGCCATCGCAGATACAGAGCCTGAGCTGGGATCACAGCAGATCGCAGCCCAGCTGGGCCGTTGAGAGACTGCTCTTCCTTTTGGGGGATGATCTGGAGTTTTGATTTGTACAAGTATAATTTTACATTATAGAGCCATTTTGGTTGAGCGAGCTGTTACTGTGTAAATTGTGATTCTTGATTAGTCCAAGTTAATAAATAAATAGATATTTGTGAATTATACTGTAAGTTAAGTCAGTTGTTCGAGTTAGTGTGTTCTCATTTTTTAATCGTTTTTATTTTATTTATTGACTTTTCATGATATTCTCTTGCACCAAAGTTCCAATCGAATTAAATTGTTAAAATATTGTTTTGTCCAAAATTTAGTTAAATTTAATTAGAATATATTTTCATTAAAAAAAACTGAGTTAATTTTGGGACTAGGATATGGGGTGATCCTTTATAAGAGAACCAAAGAATCAAGAATGACCAAATGACTACGTCTCATACTGTTGCGGATTGGTTTGGTTTGATTCGGTTGCAGTTTAATATGCTACTTACCAAAAATTACTAATCACATTTGGTTACCATATCAAATGTGGAGACAAAAATACTAATATGGAATCAATAGTGGGTTAACATGTATTTCTTGATTATTTGGTCACCAGGAGAATATATTTGTTGAAGTTACATAGCTATACTGGAAGAGTATTAATCAAATTTATAAACATGTCAATTTATAAAACGTTCATCATTAAATTGTCAATCTCATAACTTCAAAATACTTAATATCACAACTCAAAGTCTCAAACTTTATTCTCTTAACTCAAAGTGTTTAACTTTTAAATGAATTCAATACTCTAAAGTTACACTAAAAGAGAAAGAAAAAAAAATTCATAAGGCTCGTAGAGCATGTAACAATTTTTTTTAGTAAATATAACATTATATGTTGCGGTTTGATTTGATTAGTCGATGATGTTTAAAAATTAAAAATAAGACACATTACCCCCTTTTCGATGATCGATGTGAGATGTTACATTAATTCCATCATTTCATGTGAATTCTAAATGAAATCACGAATTGTGTCACACTCCGACCCAGAATGTCCACTAGGACTCCGAAGTCGAGTTGTGCTGGCCGACACCTAGAAGGTGACGAAGCCATAAGTGAAGTGATGAGGAAAATATGAATAAATTTAAACCTAAAAGTGCCTAAACACCAGAGTGTGCTGGAGAGTGGGAGCGAACCCATCTCACACATGATTTTAGAACATAAGTAAAGTACAATAGAGCGGCAAGAATTATACCTTCAGAGGTAGCCACCAAAACAGAGATTTGCCAAGAATTCTCGTCGATATGAACCTCATCAGTTAAAACCTGGAAGGGCGAAAAACAAAGTTGAGTGAGTCAGCAAAACAAACATTTTCAAAAATCATCATTTTCTCAAAAGTTATAACCCCTCTCCATAAAACCTGTATAATTTCCCAGAAATAAAGTATATACTCATATATATAAATCTCGAAATCATACTAGAAAATATGAAAGTATGTCATGCCAAAGTATCACAATTGAACTCTAAACACAACTCTGTGAATGTGATTGAATGTCAGGTAATCATCTCAGCCATCGGTTGTAAATATAGCTCATACTCATCTCAATAATCAATTCAGCCCTCGGCTGTATATATAGCTCATAATCATTCTCGTCATATCATGTGTATATATCCTGCACACAAATCGATACCACCTCTAGTGGTCTGCACATCATCACTGAATATAGAATAAGTATGCTCTAGTGCTACAATCACGTGAAGACTGTGCGAAGGATTCGCGGGTCACCTACGAGTCGAACCCCTTTATAGTGGTCTATACGACAGGACTGTGCACCTAACTTGGATCTAAGGCGAGCATGCAATGCGGGAGGTGAACATCACGTGAAAGACTATGCCCCTAACTCTGGGCGGGAGCACTAATATCAAGGTGCAGGTATATGAGCTCTCATCACATAACATCACATCATTTCACTTCATTCTCATCATAGCCAGTAAATAAACTTACCTAACACTTACCTGTGTGTCCGCAGCAACATCATAATTATATGCAAACACTAATGCAATAATTAAAATAAAAAGATACTTTGCATGGCGTTTCAAAACGTATAATCATTTAAGTTCGTTTTCTGGGAAAAATAGCAGTATATAAGTATATACGGAAAACAACTGCCCACTCACCTGGAGTCCATGCCAACTCCCTAGCACAACCATTGAGCCGTCAAAATGATCGGCGCCTAGAACAATTATTAAATCAAATCTTAGAATTTGAATCGATAAAATATACAATTTAAGTATAACGCTTTCCTACGAAATTTGATCCGGGAGATCCATATATCAGATTTCTGATCCGCCACTTCTAAAGATCCACATTATGCCTCTAGGACATTATCCTAAAGTTTCATCATGATCCAACGGCTGGATCTCCGCCAGTTGCCAAAGATCAAGTGGCGGTTAACATCTTATTTTTCTAACTTACAAACCCAATTCAGGAAGATCTGTACGTTGGATTCCCAATCCGTAAGTTCCTACATTCTTCAAATATTATGAATAACAACCTATTAAAATTCGGTAACGATCCAACGGTTGGATTGTCGATTTATATAATCGCCTATTAACGTATTATAACTAGTTTAAGCTCTAACGTTCAATCTACGTCATTCAACTATCAAAACTAAACTGAAGGCATTTAATATCACCTAAAAACAGCGTTGGAGGCCCTCAGGCCACGCGCCGCCGCGGGTGGCAGTCGGCCGCCCTGGCTTGCCGAAAAATTCAACTTTCTCAAAAAAAATCTCAAAATTTGCAGAATTAAAGATCTCAACGAGTAGAACAACTTTCATACCTTCGAGAAAGTCCAATTTGGACTGGAAAGCCTTCAATTTCGTCACACCCACCAAAAACCCTAGAAATGGGTGTGTTCCAATTTGACCTCCAAATCAACTTCGATACTCCATCCATTGCTTGGGCTTTGCTCCTTGGGTTCTAGGGGGGGTATTTTGGTGTAGGTAATTGCATGAAATTATTTCAGAAATGGAGGAATTTGAGCACGACCCATTTTGGCACCACCGGCGATTTCTTTGTTTTGGAGACCAAATCTTCCCAAATTTGGGGTGAAATGGCTAGAGGGAAGGTTATAGAGAGGTTTCTAAGTGATGGTTCGAGGTAATTCGACTGAAAAATGGGTGGAAATCCACCGGAATTAGAACCGGGTCGAGAAGGGGCTCGGGTCAAGGTGCGGGTCGGGGGAATCCTCTATTTCCCCCTTCCCTCCTTTCGTTTCCTTTCTCTCTTCTGGTTGGTCACTGACCTTCCTCTCTCCTCTCCCCATTCGGTCTCTCTCTCCTTCCTTTCCCGATTGGGCAACTTTGCCCAATCATTTTCACCTCTGCTTCTTTCCTCCCCGATGACCTCTTTTCACTTTTCCTATTCTAATAACAATTAATAGAATAATAAAGTTTATAAAATATAGACATATAAAAATATATAACTAGAAATCAAAATAAAAGTACTTCTCGGTTTAGAGTTCCGTAAAACTTTAACCATAACTCTAAATCCTCTTCTGCTTGCACCTACGAGCCTGTGTCATCGAGTACCACAAGGACATGCCAAGAAAACGAACCTTACGTGTCACTACCAAGGCGGTCAACAACAATCGACGTATATACCTCAAAAGGCATTTTCGTAAACTCACTTATTAAAAATCATAATTTTTAGAGACAGACTGTCACACATTGATACACACAAAAACACATGCACAAAGACCTTATCAACCCACCAAGAAGACTACATATTATACATATTGTTGAATTCATCCTTTAGGGTCAACATGTCACCATACATCACCAAAAATATTAAAAATGAAAAATGTTAAAAATGAAATTGTGTTACCCAATATATATTCCCAGATGATGCAACTTTTTCATTGTCTGCCACAGGTCGTGAACCTGTCAGTCATCCATACAAAATCATAAATACAATTAAACAAGCCGAGATTGACCAGTTTTTCAATGGTGAAGGCAAAAGGCAAGGCATTTGGTTCTTACAGCCAATGGGGTCGCGGATTTCCTTGCGTCGCGTGGTTTTTCGGAGATGGGTTTTCGGGTTTGGGTTGTTAGGCCCCCATCTTCTTTGGTTCATGTATTGAACAAGGATGGTCTTCCATGTCCTCATTATTTTGCTTTGGTGGTGTTTGGGGTGACGCTCTTTGTTTCAGCGTCTTCATACTGTTTCCCCTCTCATCGCTTGCTGTGTAGTGTGTCTGTATGGTGTTTGCCTCCTGGTAGGCTTTCTGTTCTAGTTTGTATGGTTTCTTTCTTCCAAAAAAAAAAAAAAAAGGCATTTGGTTCTTGCTATGTCATGGAAGCCTTGATGTATCAATACAATAGCCTTTTAGATAGACCTGACATTCGTGTCGTGTTTCTCGTGTTCGTGTCGTTTTCATGTCATACCCGATAGCTTAACGGGTCGTGTCGTGTAACACCCGTTAAAATAAACGGGTAATATGACCCAACCCGAAATCGACCCGTTAATATTATCAGGTAATATGACCCGACCCGTTACCCGTTAAGAAAAATATATTTTAAATAAATAAATAATGAAAATGAAAAACATAATTTGACCCCAAAAAATGTAAAACATAATACTAAATTAGGATATACATACCACATTGTCACATAAATACTACTTCAAAACATTAATAAATAAAACATTTTTCTTTCAAGTTTACATACCCCAAAATAAGAGTCTAATGAAAAAATATTAGTGCATACTACAAAATAAAAATGTTCAAAGATATGCAAAATGAAGAGAGTTATGTTTCAAGATTGAGGAACCTTGTACATTTTTTACAATAAAACCCTTCAAGTTTCATTAATCACAGAGGGAAATGGTATTGGAACTTATGGACGATGTTTTCACTGAGGTTTTCCATTATCCATAAACTATAGATTTAAATTTAACCGTTGTTTGTCGTTTACATTTACGTTCCATTCTTCTCACCAAATTTTGTTTTTTTTTCGGATTTTCTTTTTTGAAAACATGATCTCTTAAAGGATACAGGAAGATGAATGGTTTGGATCGTTTATATTACGATGAGAGTTTTACCATTAGTGAAAATATAGCTCGAAGTCTATAAAGTCTCTAGAAACTATATACCATGAACTCATATTTTAGTTAACCGTAAATATCGGAATGTTATATCAACGATCTAAACCGTTCATTTTTCTACATCCGTTAAAAGATCACTTTTCAAAAAAGAAAATCTAAAAAATGAAATTTGGTGAGTAGAATAAAGTGTAAACGACAATGGACGGTTAAATTTAAATAAAGTGTAAACGACAATGGACGGTTAAATTTAAATCTAAGGTTTATGGATTATGGTGTTAGATTTCGGAGTTGGCCCCTTCACGAAAGTTGTAAAACTTGTGATTACGAGTGATTGTGTATATATATATATTATTACATTTTTTACACTTTTACAATATTATTAATTTTGCACTAAAAAAACATTATTCATGAGATTTGGAGGGTTTTAAAAATCTAAACGACCATGTAACGATTGTCTAAGGGTAGAGGATGCAATCATGAGAGTTTATATATGGGTGTGCTATCCACACACCCCTTATTAATTTCTATCTGTTGATTTTCTTCAATTCATTCGATCTGATGGTTAAAAATTAGAAGGGTGTGTGAAAAGTAAAATAGGGTGTGTGAATATCACACGCCTTTATATATGCTTTCACATTTTTCAGACTTATACATTAATGATTATGAATTTTATTTATTTTGAACTTCCTTAAAAATATATGAGGGTTTGTATAGTTTTAAAAATTTATGTATGCACCTTTAAAGCGTAGAGGATGCAATTAAGAGTGCTTGCATATTTTTTCACATTTTTTGCACTTGTAAATTAATTATTATAAATATTTAAATGTATTTGGTATTTTTAAATTACTTGATGTTTTTATTTTTAATGTGTTTTATAATTTTTTAATCTCACTTGGCTCATAATATTTTATAAAATAAATAAATAAAACTTAAAATTTTAAAATTTATTTAGAATAATAATACAATAATAATTAATGAACAATATATATATATATAGATATATATATCCACTATATTTATTGTATTTTATAATAAGTTTTTTTTAGTAATTAATAAAAATTAAAATCATCAAAATAACTTTTTTCGTTTCGTGTCGAAACAGGTTACCCGCGTGTCGCTCTTGTGTAAACCTGTTAAGGACCCGTTATTAACGGGTTCTTATCGTGTGACCCAATAACGACCCGATTAGTTATCGTGTTAACGTGTCGTGTAAGAAACTGCAGGTTTACTTTTAGAACTTGATTTATAATAACGAAAAAAAATATAAAATATAGATTTGTAAATATAAGTTATTGTAAAAATAACCCCTACATTTTATGACGTCTTCTTCGGCACACTCGCACCACACGGCAGAGTGGTTCTGAAGCCAGTGAGTCTCCAAAAGGCCTCGTGCTATATTGAGGTGGACATATACATAAAAGACATATCGCACATTATCCTCTCTCAGTTAGTCGATGTAGAATGTTACGTTGACAGGTGATAGTGCGATTGCATTCATCCAAAAACATTCCCAAACGAACCTATTAATTTTTTTATGATTGAAGTACTATTCACGCACTTTCTTTTACATCTGACAAACCTTTGTTAGGTGTGGATCAAAATTGGAAGGGGTAGGTGATTAGTGAAAATGTGTGGGTGATAACAGTACCCATTTCACAATTGACCCGGCTTTTAAACCGAAGAGCAGGAGGAACGACCTGAAGAGCAATTTACCAAAATCCAAGGGGTCAAAATCGAAGTATGGCCTGAACCGAAATCTGAATCAGCAGCTTCCATTTCAACAGTTCTACTTGCGCGAAAGTCTCAAAAGACCAAAACCCGCCGTGGCAATGCTCGGGTAGAACAAGACCAGTACACCAAAAAAATACCAGCAGCGGTAGTACTGAACGACGACGCATTAGATCTCGAGTATACAGTCGCATTGTGCTCGATTAGCTCCGCCTTTATCCCAATTCCCAGATCTCTGTTTCTGCGCTCTCGCCTCGCCAGTCTAAACGACGACATCTTCGCATTTGTGATCATCTTCAAGACTTCGACGGTCAATTCGAACAAGGTAACGTACAATTCTCTCTCTCTCTCTCTCTCTCTGTCATTCAATCTTCGATTACCGTTGCAATTGATGTGTAATGGATCTTGGTATGATCCGAATTGCAGACGTACGTTTCGGATAATTCTCAGAGATGGCGGGCGGCGCAGCTGGCGGTTTTGTGACGAGAGCATTCGAGTCTATGCTCAAGGAGTGCTCTCCTAAAAAGCATGCAGATCTTCAGAAGGCTATTCAGGCTTATTTAGGTTTCAGTCCGATTCCCTTGTGAATACACCTATACATACACATTGCGTATTCGCATGCATTTTTTGGACTTTGAATGATCCGGTGTTCAGATTGGTTTCGAGATTGTTGAATTGTTTGTTTTTTGTATTTTTAGTGTAAAATAAAATGCGGTATTTGGAGTTGGATGAAATCAAATTTTGTTGATGATTGCTTCGCGGCTGGCATTACCGTATGACAGTATAATGCACGATAATGTGGGGAAAGTGTGAGCTTAGGAATGAGTTTTTGTTGGTTTTGTAATGCCTATATGTGTTTGATTTCAACAAATTTTGGCATTTTGGGAATGGTTGACTACTCAAATGTCTATTTAGGCTTTTGATGCGTCAATGCGCGTGCTCGCTAATTTTTCTACAGCTTGTCGGATCGGGAAACCGAAGACTTTAGTTAGTCTGTCTTGTTGATGTATTTTACTTCTGTTTATGAATGATGTTTCTTCCATTAAGGATCAGTAATCAATTTCAGTTATTTCTCTCTCCCTCACGTGTGTGTGTTTCTGTGTCTCTTCTCTTTAGATAGTACAAAAGAGGTCAACCAGACTCAACAAACCGAACCAAGTGAGAAGAATCAAGCTACAACTTCAGCTGGTGATGGAAGGTCTGTATTTGTCTGTTCCTGCTTTTAATAAGCGGACTTGCAGAATTTTTTTAATTATGTTTTTATGGGATTAATGACATGATCAGACGTTTAGGTCCACTATTTTTTACTTTTGGTATTACTGCTATTTTGTAGTTCTCCTGAAACAGAAGATGGAGCTGCAAAAACTGATACACAGCCAGGTCAGTCTCAAACTGAGGAGGCAGAGTCCGTTGCCAAGCTGGTGATCACAACCACAACTATTTCAACTGTCCTAGCAAAAGCTGGGATCACCTTACAAGGAGCTCAGGCAGAGCTTGTTTTGAATCCCCTACGACTTGCATTTGAGACAAAGAACTTGAAAGTCCTTGAACCTGCTCTGGATTGCATTCATGTATGCATTTTCATTTCTTGATTTTATGATTTGTTGTAGATTTAACATTATGTGCTTTCAAGAAATTGATACTTTGCTGAATCCTTACACAAGGCATCAAGAAATTCATTCTTCTATCACAGTGTCTGCATTCTTAAATGATTAGCCATTTGTTCGTGCTATCATCACATATAGTTGATTTTTTATAATTCATGCACCTACCTCGTAATAGCTAACTAGTACTTCAAATTTCATAAGCACAGAAACTCATTGCATATGATCATTTAGAGGGAGATCCTGGTCTAGATGATGGTAAAAGTGTACCACTGTTCACAGACCTTCTGAACATGGTTTGCAGTTGTGTTGACAACTCATCACCTGATAGGTATGTACCATATGCATTGGTTGTTTTCTCTCAATATATGTGGCTTGTTATTCTTACCTATTTTGAGAAATGATGTGCAGTACCGTTCTGCAAGTGTTGAAGGTTCTTCTTACTGCCGTGGCATCCACGAAGTTCAGAGGTACGTCATCGGGGATGTTTGGGTATCAAGTATATTTTTTCTAGTTTAGTATATGACTTCTATAGTCTGCTCTTAGTTGGGCCTTTTATCCATGTAAATGTACTCATGTGTACTATGGTACTGGGTCCTTTCTATGTTTTATTCATCATTAGTATGTGGATATGGTTTCTTGCTTTGCACAGTCATGCATATACAGTCAGCTTATATTTTGTCGATCGCTGCATATGCATTTTTGGTAATGGTTCATTGTGCCTTTTTCTTTGCGGCAATTTTAAGTTTTTATATAAAACCTGTTCAAATGCAGTACACGGGGAACCTTTGCTGGGAGTTATCAGAGTGTGCTACAATATTGCTCTGCACAGGTAATTTTAAGTTTATATAAAGGATCCCATTATCAAGTTCAAGCAGTGCTAATGTAAGTTTGGGCTTGTAGCAAGAGTCCCATAAACCAAGCAACATCAAAGGCAATGCTTACGCAGATGATCAGCATCATATTGAGGAGAATGGAGACTGATCCGGTATGGATTTGAATATTCAGTTCTGAATGCCTTTATCTGTAGTCTCTCGTACAACTAACTGTACAGGAGAGGCATACATTTTAGTTGTTTTACCCTTTATTCTAGAAAGTTTGTATATTCTTGTAGGGACTTGAGGTTGCATCAACTGGTTCTGTTGGACATATAGAAGCCATTTCAGGACAAAATTCAAATACAGAAGCCAAAGAAACTTCCTCAGAAGGACAAAGTGAGAAAGAAATGACTTTAGGAGATCAACCTAACCAGGTCAAAGATACGCCCATTGCATCTGTTGAGGAACTTCATAATCTAGCTGGCGGTGCTGACATCAAGGTACATGTTTTTATTTATTTATCTATGTTCTCAAGAATTTAGCACTTTAAGAAGCTGTGTTTTCCACAATTTACTATGTATCCCCACTCTGGCTATTTTATGTAGTCCAAGTTTTCTTTTTACTAAGATTGTCGTTGCTATTTTGTTTAGGGCTTAGAGGCTGTCCTGGACAAAGCCGTGCATCATGAAGATGGTAAAAAGATAACCAGGTTTGGATATGATTTTATACTTTAAGATATCTCTTTCTTAGATTCAATATACACCAAATGCTTTTTACATTAGATTGCTCATAACTTATTGTAATTTCTTGTAGAGGGATTGACCTCGAGAGCATGACCATAGTTCAACATGATGCTTTACTGGTTTTCCGCACTCTTTGCAAGGTTGGCATTTTGAGCAATGTTTTCTAGCTGTTGACAGAAATTCCTAGCCTCCTTCATGAATCTTAAATTTATTGTTTGCAGATGGGGATGAAGGAAGACAACAATGAAGTTACTTTGAAGACGAGAATTTTGTCTCTTGAGCTCTTGCAGGTTATATTAGTGATTTAATTTGTGCTTGTAAGTGCATGCTTTATTGATGGATGCTTAACATGAAAAAACAGGCGATATTGTTAAGTAACCGAGAGTAGTATTTAAAAGACAATGGAAGGAAAAAGAGTGATTTGGGAATGCTGAATAGGATTTTTTATATGCTTAAGGAGCATTCTTGATATTTATGTGCAGTGTTTTATAAATAATGTAATTAATTATATGGTATTTCAGGGTTTATTGGAAGGTGTTGGCCATCCATTTACTAGGAACTTCCATTTTATTGACTCAGTGAAAGCATACCTATCATATGCTTTGTTGCGGGCTTCAGTTTCACAGTCTCCTGTCATATTTCAGGTTTACATAATATCTTTCTTTCATGCAATTTTAGTGGAGTATGCTATGAGATTAGTGCTTCTGATTACGCATTTCCTTTCTGCAGTATGCAACCGGAATTTTTTTAGTGCTATTGTTGCGCTTCCGAGAAAGCCTCAAGGTGGGTGTATGATTTTGACAAATCGATGCAAAGCTTACCTTGAGATCTTCAGTTCCTTACACCAACAAATTTTGTTCAGGGTGAAATAGGCATCTTCTTTCCCTTGATAGTTCTACGATCACTGGATGGCTTTGATTTTCCAATTAACCAGAAATTAAGCGTTCTTAGGTATATTGTCTTTTCTGGTTGTTACATTTGTAGTATTATGAGCATGTTATTCTCATTTATATTTGGTGGCAATGGCATTCACTTTCAGCACGTCTTAGGAGAATCTCATGATTTCCTTATTCTTTATCTGGTCTTCTAATGAGGTTTTGTTTTGCAGGATGGTTGAAAACGTTTGCAAGGATCCTCAGATGCTTGTTGACGTATTTGTGAACTATGATTGTGATCTTGAGGCACCAAACCTGTTTGAGCGTATGGTACAATTTTACATACTGTTTCACAATCTTTTTCCATCCATTTTTTTTCTTGTTCATCTAATACATCTGCAATGTTTTCTGACTGTTACTATAGGTTACAACTCTATCCAGAATTTCTCAAGGGACTCAAAACGCAGATCCAAATGTGGTTGCTGTATCACAGGCAACCTCAATTAAAGGTTCATCTCTTCAGGTAGGTTTAGCCATTTACTCTCTTCCCAGATTCATCATAAGTTTATTCCTGCTAGATATTCATTGATGGCACCGGAGGTTGCTGGATGACCCCTTTTCCTTGACCTTGCCAGTGTCTCGTGAATGTGCTTAAATCATTAGTTGATTGGGAAAAGTTGCGTGGAGAATCAGAAAACCAGAGTAATAAGACTCGGTCTCTAGATGGTGAAGCTAAAGAGTCTGTTGATGTAACCAGTAACTTTGAGAAGGCTAAAGCTCATAAATCTACATTGGAAGCTGCCATCTCTGAGGTAATTAATCTGTATCAAATTTCTTAACTTGATTAACCTTGATAATATGTATTTTCATATAATTATTATGTTTTTCTGAGAATTGATTTGTTGCTACTCTGGAACTGATTTAGAATATTAATAATAATGCAGTTCAATAGGCAACCAGTAAAGGGTGTAGAGTATCTGAAATCAAATAAATTGGTGGAAAATACACCCAGTTCAGTTGCCCAATTTTTGAGAAGTACTCCCAGTCTGGACAAGGTGGAAGCTCTGTTCTTATATATGTTGCTTTTTCTACAAAGATAGGGACTTCTTAGTACTTGAATGATTTTTTTTTTTTTTTCAGGCTATGATTGGGGAATATTTGGGTCACCATGAAGAATTTCCCGTTGCTGTGATGCATGCTTATGTAGGTTCCATGAAGTTTTCAGGAATGAAGTTTGACACTGCAATTCGTGAACTTCTTAAAGGATTCAGACTTCCAGGGGAAGCTCAAAAGATAGATCGCGTCATGGAGAAATTTGCAGAAAGGTATTGGGGGTGTCTGAATGCTTTGTTGCGGTCTGTTTCCTTAATTTTGTGTATAAATGGATACTGATTATGCTTGCATGCCCATGCATATGATTCTAACATATGTAATTCATGTATCCCTTGTAAATGTGTAAAATCCAATTTCTGATCCAGGCATCCACATTGTACTGAGATTATATGCCATTTTTATTGCTGGCCATGTTTAATGTCTTGCATGTGCAGATATTGTGCAGATAATCCAGGTCTTTTCAAAAATGCAGACACTGCATACATTTTAGCGTACGCCGTTATAATGTTGAATACTGATGCTCATAATCCAATGGTGTGGCCAAAAATGTCCAAGTCGGATTTTATACGCATGAATGTTGTGGATGATGCAGAAGAATGTGCTCCAACTGAACTTCTGGAAGAAATCTATGATTCAATTGTTAAAGAAGAGATAAAGATGAAAGATGAGACTGCTGGTCTTGAGAAAAGTGGAAAATATAAGCCAGAAGGTGAAGAGAGAGGCCGCCTTGTCAGTATCCTTAATCTGGCTCTTCCCACAAGTGCGCTGTCCGTTGATACTAAGTCTGAAAGTGAAGCCATCATTAAGAAAACACAAGCTATATTTCGGAACCAAGGAGCAAAAAGAGGGGTCTTCTATACTACACAGCAGTTAGAGCTAGTAAGGCCTATGGTTGAAGCTGTAGGTTGGCCTTTGCTCGCTACATTTTCTGTTACAATGGAGGAGGGTGAGAATAAGTCGAGGGTTGTTCTCTGTATGGAGGGATTTAAAGCTGGAATACACATTACACATGTTCTCGGAATGAATACCATGCGATATGCCTTTTTAACGTCTCTGGTCAGGTAAAACAATCTTGTATTTTCTTCTGCCCAATGTTTCCGCATATTTGCATCTATTTATTTTGTTGTTTCTGTTGCCATTCTAAGAGTGTGTGTGTGTGTGTGTATGTATGTGTGTGTATATATATATTATATTTATGTATTGTGAAAAATATGTATATAACGTGGAAAGAATTGTGTTGTGTATCACACCTTTGAAATTGAAGCAAACTTCATCATAATGCTAATTGAGCTTTGGATTTTGGATCTCAGATTTACTTTCTTGCATGCTCCGAAGGAAATGCGTAGTAAAAATGTGGAAGCACTGCGAACTCTACTATCTCTTTGTGACTCAGGGACTGGCTCCCTTCGAGATACATGGAATGCAGTTTTAGAATGTGTTTCTCGGCTTGAGTTCATTACTTCAAATCCCTCTATAGCAGCAACAGTCATGCAAGGATCAAACCAAATCTCCAAAGATGCTCTTCTTCAATCTTTAAGGGAGTTGGCTGGAAAACCTTCTGAACAAGTATTTGTGAATAGCGTTCAGTTTCCTAGTGATTCTGTAGTGGAGTTCTTCACTGCACTCTGTGGTGTATCAGCTGAAGAACTAAAACAAACTCCAGCTCGTGTGTTTAGCTTGCAAAAACTTGTTGAGATCAGCTACTACAACATGGCTCGTATACGCATGGTATGTTTTTATCTATCGAAACCTCTATTTTGCTTGTAAGTTAGATGGTGAATCTTGTGAAGTCTGTTGCTGGTATTCATGTGATGATCTATAGTAAATTGGCTAATGTCCTTTATTGACCGTTGGATGCCCTTTGCACCTTTGGATTAAACAATAGAAGGTAGCCCTGTCTCATCTCATGAAATCCCCCATTCCTCTTGGGGGTTGGATACTATCCTTTGTTTCTTGTACAATCAGTTTCTTTTTGCAACAGAACCAGCTGGCACCATGGGTCAATGTTTTTAAATGTTAACTGTGGGTCACATGCTTATTAAAAACCTAAAACTTATCAGCTACTATGGCAAGCTTAAGGAAAATCAGGATATTCTTTGTCCTTTATTTCATTTAGTTTTGTTTCACATCAATATATGAACCCCAGCCTACCATCTTGGAGCCAGTGGGGTCAATATTTGATTGGTTCTTTTCGTTGGATAACCCTAATTTACCCTTTGATTGGGTTTTGTATTATTTGATTGGTCCATCCATAGATTAAGCCTCACTCCTTGATTTGGCCCACTTCAGGCATTTCTATGTAGGCATGAATAGCTCAGTTCATACTTGAAGTTGTTCACTAAGGAAATTGATTCATTACATGTGAAGTGTGACTTAACATAAGGTGTGTGTTAGCATGAAGATGACCATCATTAACTGCATGTCATGAAGTGTTATTTTGTTTTGTGCCTTGGTAATTTTTAATTTCTCCATATTTTGAATGTCTATTAATGCCTTACAGGTCTGGGCTAGAATATGGTCTGTTTTGGCAAACCACTTTATTTCAGCTGGGAGTCATCATGATGAAAAAATTGCTATGTATGCAATAGATTCCCTGAGGCAGCTTGGTATGAAGTATCTGGAGCGGGCGGAACTTGCCAATTTCACATTCCAAAATGACATTCTTAAACCTTTTGTTGTTCTTATGCGCAATAGTCGAAGTGAAACCATAAGGAGCTTAATAGTTGACTGCATCGTTCAAGTATGTGTACATAATTTACTTTCCCGATTGCACTCCTATCTTCTTATTAACATTTTCAGTATACAACTATCCTGCTAGACTGCTACAAACAATATTGATTATGTTGCCTTTTCCAGATGATAAAATCCAAAGTAGGGAGCATCAAGTCTGGATGGCATAACGTTTTCATGGTTTTTACAGCTGCTGCAGATGATGAATTGGAATCAATTGTTGAGAGTGCATTTGAAAATGTAGAACAGGGTAACAATTTCTCTTACATTTTTTCATTGCATATTTGATGTTTTTACTCATCTTCACAGTTGTGGTATGTCTGATACGGTGAAATTTGCAGTTATCTTGGAACACTTCGATCAAGTAGTTGGAGACTGTTTCATGAACTGTGTCAACTGTCTTATCAGGTTTGCTAACAATAGAACTTCACACCGTATAAGTTTGAAGGCTATTGCACTATTGCGCATATGTGAGGATCGTCTGGCAGAGGTTTGTTAGTTTTTTTGGTTTACTGCATGTTGAACGTATCATTTGTATATTAACGCAGTAACATTTCCTCTGTGTGAATGCCTTTCATTCATTGCATGTTGCTTTCACATATGTCCTTCGGTATTTGTGTTTGCCAGATACCGTAAATAATTCCTGAACTATGTTAGTAGCAAATTGAATCCATAAAAGTTCAGGTGAAATTTATAAATTGAAATGATTGGGTTTGATAATTTATCTTATAGAATATTCCAATTAGCTTTGTGAGGTTGTCAGTATGACATGACATAGCAGGTGATTAAGAAAAAAAGAAGAAAGAAAAAGGGTTACTAGTTTATTAATTTACTTTATTGATAATCTGGTGACTGGCTATTTAGCAAAAAGAAGGAAAAAAAAAAACACTCAGCACTGTTCTTGGGTTTCTTTTCTGTGGGTGGTGGTGGTGGTTGTGGGTTGGGTTGATATCTGTGGTTTGATGGTGTCTTCCAACTTGCTTGTATTGATAGCTTGTCACGTTGCTATTGAGATCTCCGCGTTTAACGCTGGTCGATTTATTTCAGGGTCTTATACCTGGTGGTGCTTTGAGGCCTATTGATGTAAATGTGGATACAACTTTTGATGTGACTGAACATTACTGGTTCCCAATGCTGGCTGGTCTGTCTGATCTGACATCAGATCCAAGACCAGAGGTCAGAAGCTGTGCGCTTGAAGTTTTGTTTGATCTACTGAATGAGAGAGGTAGCAAATTCTCATCAGCATTTTGGGAGAGCATTTTTCATCGGGTCTTGTTTCCCATATTTGATCATGTGAGACATGTTGGAAAGGAAAGCTCGGTTTCCTCTGACGATGTATGGTTCCGTGAAACAAGCATTCACTCGCTGCAGTTGCTTTGCAACCTTTTCAACACGTTTTATAAGGTAGTTTGAGCTAAATACTAGATGTATAAGTTGTATTAGACCATTGGCAAGAAAAATAATAATAATGCAGACTGTATTATCATATCTCAGTTCTAGTGGTAAAAAATATTAAAAATCTTTAGTGCATTTTGAAGTTGGTGTTCCAAAGATTTATTGTGTAAATGTGGAAATATCCACATTTCGTTTGTGCAGGAAGTATGTTTCATGTTGCCACCCCTACTCAGTCTACTTTTGGATTGTGCCAAAAAGACTGATCAAGCAGTTGTTTCATTATCTCTGGGTGCACTTGTGCATCTCATTGAAGTTGGAGGACATCAATTTAGTGAGAGCGACTGGGATACATTGTTGAAAAGCCTGAGGTCCGAATCTCTTATTATCTTGTATATTTCATGGTTGTTCTAACTTCTAATATTATTCATTTTATTATGACAATCAGAGATGCTTTGTACACAACGCAACCACTTGAACTGCTAAACACTTTGGGATTTGAGAATCTGAAGAACAATAATAGGGTGCTAGCTGGAGATTTAGAGGTCAATTCAGGTGATAGCCCTTCCATAAAGTCTGATTATGAGGGAGTGGATAGCCGTTATTTTGAAGTCAGTGATAATGGAGGAAATCCAGTATTGGTTAAACAAAACTCGGGGGTGCAAATGAACACGGATGGATCTGAAGGTCAGGTTTTTAAGATGTGTTTACGGTAGTTTGCATTTATAAAAAAAATGCTTCACAGAACTCTCTAATTACTGATTACTACAATTTATTTCCTCTATTAATAGAACCTAGAGAGTCAATATTTGTACTAAAACTTTGATTGATGGAGATAAGTTTTACTGTAGGCCTTCCATCACCATCAGGAAGTGCTTCAAAATCTGCTGAAGGTCGAAGCTTCCAACGGAGTCAAACAATAGGTCAAAGGATTATGGACAATCTCTTCCTTAGAAATCTTACTTCTAAGCCTAAGGCTATTCCATCCGAGGCTTCAGTACCATCTTCTCCAATTAGGGTATGATGTAGCATGATATTAATTTCTGCAGGATTTATTGTTCATGCTGTTAGGCCACAGAGCATCCAGATTTAGTGGCTATTTGACGTGTATATATGCTTCCGGATTTCCATGCCCTTATGATGTGTTTGATTCTTCTGCTGCATTAGGCGCCTGAGGCTGTCGAACCTGATATCAGAAATGAGGAGGAAAGTCCACTGTTGGGAACTTGTAGGGGCAAATGCATCACTCAACTTTTACTTCTTGGTGCCATTGATAGTATTCAGGTTTGCATTTTGGTTTTTATTTATTTTTAGGGCCACATTTTTATCATTGGTTTCTGTAAAGAAAGTCTTCGAGAACTGTTTGCCTAATAAAATCGCTTGCAATTTGCAGAAGAAATACTGGAGCAACTTGAAAACACCGCAAAAGATTGCTATTATGGATATTTTGCTGTCTGCATTAGAGTTCGCAGCTTCGTACAATTCATATACCAATCTCAGAACACGCATGCACCAAGTTCATGATGAGAGGTAGGATGAAATCTTGTAGGCAAATTATTTTCTTTTGCTGTGGAATTTTCTTCTTGAGGACGACTGTTTGTTGGACAAAAGAACATAGTTTGTGACGATTTCATCTTTTGAACAGGCCACCTCTGAATCTTCTCCGCCAAGAATTAGCAGGAACTTGTATATATCTGGAGATCTTACAGAAAGCAACCTCCGGGTTTGGTGCTGACAAAGAGGGAGAAACTAATGGTGAAGAGAAAGTCGAAGGATTAGCCGAAGAGAAACTGGTGTCTTTCTGTGAACAAGTACTCAGGGAGGCATCTGATTTGCAGTCCAGTCCTGGGGAGACTACTAATATGGATATTCATCGGGTTCTGGAATTACGATCTCCAATAATTATCAAGGTATAAAGAGCCAATTGGACTATTTAAACATATTGTTAAAATCTAGAAGCCACGAAATTTTCGTGGTTTAGTGAATTCACCTCATTGTGCTTGTTTAATGGACAGTATTTTACGGGATGAGGTGCCCGTGAGTTTTGAATATTTGCAGTATTAACAGGTGATTATTTCCTCGCTGTTTTGGTTTCAGGTGATTAAAGGCATGTGCTTTATGAACCAACAGATTTTCAGACGGCATCTTAGAGACTTTTATCCGTTGCTTACAAAACTCGTATGCTGTGACCAGGTAACTAAATTTGGCATTCCATGTTCTTACAGCATTTAATTACTAATTAGAGATGATGATATGTTACGGGAAAACTTATATTTGCATGATTCGTTCAGATGGATGTTCGCGGAGCTCTTGGTGATCTCTTCAGGGCACAATTGAAAGCACTTCTGCCATAAGCTATTTTCCCCGTGTTGCCACTTTCACGAGAGACCCAGTAGAAATGATTTTCGACATCACTGCTCCATACGCTGAAGGTCTAATTTTGTTCACCTGATATTCTTTCGCCTGTGCCTATATAATTTTCATTTTACCCGCCAAATTTTGTCGTAACGGTATAATGTAGAGTTAAAAGGAAAGTACAAAAAGGAGAGTAAACATATTTGTTTTGCATCGGCCTCTTATTGTTCCAAATCGTCTCCTCCTTTTTTGGTTGGGGACCTTGTGGTGTAATTTGAAGTAACAAATGATTAGTAGATTAATTACAAACATCATTTGTTTACATTGTTTAAAGTGCTTTTGGGTATAAAAGCACTTTGAATTGCTTTTTGGAGAAGCATCTACAAGCACTTCAAAAGCACTTTTTCAAAAATCATTTAAATTTTAAATTTGTTTGACATGCTTCTAACAAAAGCATTTACAACTAAATCGCTTATGAGTATAAGTGTTTTTTACAGAAGCATTTTAAGACGGCCCTACAAAAAAAAAAAAATACGAAAGGGACTTTTCCCGATGAAGTTGGGAAAAATGCATTGGACAGACATGCCAGTTGGGAAAAAGGCATTCCTTCCATATGGGTTTTTCGATTCCCATCCAGGAAGCACTTGGCACAAAAAAAATGTAGGTTTACAACAAGTTCACTCTATTCCTTTCCCTCCCAGAATCCAGTTTTCCAGTTAAACATTCATCTGATTCCTTCCCTTTCCTCTCATAAAAGGACATTTTCGAGCCGGTAGAAATATGCTCGAAAACCCGAAGACTGAGGGTAAGGGGGCGTAAGAAAACATGGGTTTCCATTTCCAGTACTTGTGGATTTTGTTCCTCTGCTTAACCGGCGAAGGGTTGGCGAGAGCGGTGCAGGGTCCTGGCCGCTTTGCATGCAACTGGGGAACCCGTTCGACACATCAGTTGCCGCCTAGCATTGTCGTCAAGCTTTTGAAGGACAATGGCTTCACCAAGGTGAAGCTGTTCGAAGCTGATGTCGGGGCATTGCAAGCTCTAGGAAGGTCTGGCATCCAGGTTATGGTGGGGATACCTAATGAGTTCTTGGCACCACTTGCTAGTAGTGTTACTGTTGCTGAGAACTGGGTGTCTCAAAATGTATCTTCCTACATATCCAAAAATGGCGTCGACATAAGGTAGTGATTCAAAATTTTCGTGCTCGTTTTTTCGTATTACTGAAACTCTGAACTCTTGTCATGAGTGAGGTTAAATGCTCTTGTACATGGGTTCCATACGATTCTATGCTGGCCCACCTAATATCATAGAGTTGCATTTTTTACGAGTGTGGTCCACCTGCCGGACACAAGAATTTCTCCTATGTTATATACGGAATAACTGCAAAAGAAAATACTCACACCTAAACCACTAAAAGGAACATCCTCTCAAATTTGAAATTGAATTATTTTTTACATGTGAATCTATGCAGGTATGTGGCTGTAGGCAATGAACCTTTCCTCCAAAACTACAAAGACACTTTCTTGCATACCACGTTTCCAGCACTCCAAAACATTCAAGCAGCCCTCATAAAAGCAGGGCTAGGGAGACAAGTGAAGGTGACGATTCCCCTAAACGCCGACGTTTACCAGACTGACAGCGGCCTTCCCTCCGGAGGCAACTTCCGGTCCGACATCCACACCCTCATGATGTCCATCATGAAGTTTCTAAGGGACAACAATGGTGTGCTCACCATCAACATCTACCCTTTCCTCAGCCTCCAAGCTGACCCCGACTTCCCGAAAGAATTCGCCTTCTTCAACAACACTGCGAAGCCTGTTGTCGATGGCTCGATCTCCTACACCAACGTGCTTGATGCCAACTTTGACACCTGCATTGCCGCCCTTGAAAAGAACGGCTTCTCCTCATTGCCTGTCATTGTCGGAGAAATCGGATGGCCAACGGATGGTGACCCTAACGCCAACATACAAGACGCCCGGCGGTTCAATCAAGGGCTTGTAAACCGAATTCTTGCGGGACAAGGCACCCCAAAGAGGTCAACCGCGCCTGACATTTACATATTTGCACTCATAGATGAAGATGCCAAGAGCGTTCTGCCCGGGAATTTCGAGAGGCATTGGGGGATGTTCAATTATGACGGATCAATCAAATACCCGTTGGACATTGGTAGCGGAAAATCTTTGGTTCCGGCGAAAGGGGTGCGATATTTGGCGAGACAATGGTGCGTAATGTCGCCGGACGCCAGCACTTCCGATCCAAATTTAGCTCAAAGTGTCAACTACGCTTGCACTTACGCAGATTGCACAAGTCTTGGATATGGATCTTCATGTGGAATGCTTGATGCTAAAAGCAATGCCTCTTATGCTTTCAATATGTACTTTCAAACCATGGACCAGCGCAAAGGTGCTTGCAACTTCTCTGGTCTTTCGGTCACTACAAATATGGATCCAACTCCGACCCAGAATGGTCAGAGGAGTTCGTGCCGGTTCGAGATCATGATTGATCCCCGGAAGCACGAACCGGCTCGACGGTCTCCTGCTTTGCCGGCTGCTGGGTTGAGAGAGCAGAGCTCCTACAAAGTTATGATGGGGTTACTTGTACTTGTTCTAGTGTCCACATTGTTCATCTAATTTTTCCCCACCACTTGTATATTTTTAGGGTTGCTTTGCATTACATCAGTGTTGATTTTTTTCCTTGATTTGTGTTCTTGCCAATATAAATCCCCTTTCTATTGAATTGATGTTGTTTTATAAATCAGATTTGCTAATTACATTATATGATGGTTCAACTAAAAGTTGACTTGCTGATCGAACAAGTACGAACAAATCTTAATTAGAAATTCTTATATTTTGTCTATGTGTCTGGATAACGTGACTGTCTGACTGCACACGCTAAACACTCGCTAATTCTGTTGTGTTTGCTGCACTGTACAAGTGTCTAGACGCAAGACTTTCTCCCAACGGTAAATATAAGGTGATTCACCTGATTACAAAGCTTATTATCTAAAAAAGTATACGATAGTTATTACATTATTTTAACAAATGAACAAATAAAAAAACGACCTCATGCCAACAAGATTCTTGCTGTGTAAACAGAGAGGTAATGACAATTACAAAGTTACTAATCTAAATAAACACAAAATAACATCAATTTTCATATCCGAAGCTAAGCCAAAATAAGACACTTTTTCCCTTCAATGGCCAAGAAAACTCAAAATTAAGCAACAAGAGGAAACGAAAAGAAAAGATGGAGAGGGCCCACCATCAGCAGAAAACGTGGAGGCACAATCAGAACCGTCAGATCACATTCGTGTGGGTCCCATGTTCGATAAGCACAGAAATGAACAGAGAGTTACAAGGGAAGGGAAGGAATCTATATATCTATTTCCACAAATTGAATTATAAAAAAGAAAATCGGAAATCAAGGCCGAGTTTCCGCTTTAACCAATAATTAATCCTCTTAAATTGAAAATTACTAAAAAACTAAACACAGATAAATTAGATTATTTGCGAAATTTGTAGGATTGGATCGCAGCTCCTGTGAAACAAACAAGGCGGAGATAGCTTCCAATTTCCATGCTTTATATGAAATTACGTGAATATTCTTTGGATATCACCTTCCCAACCTCGTGGATCTCGTGGGCGACTCAGAATTTTGCACAGGAATCTTCCCCCTACGTTTTGGGAGTTGGGAATTTCCCAAATCGGCAATTTCTAGGGTTTGTGCTGCTGTCTCTGTGAATGTTGGGTGTGAGGGGCATTTGGGGATCGTTATGTTGTTGTTGAGAAGGCAAGGCGTCGATCGCTTCCTCTTCGCAAGCTCAAAGCACCGACCTTTGCTCCTCCCTCGCCTCCAGCACTTTACAGGGGCCATGGCGGCTGCTTTTATGGGTAGCCCTAGTGGATGCAGTGGGTTTCATTCCCAAGCTCAATGGCCGCCGTCCCATTTTTCTGCGGACCATTCTTGCAAGTTTGCCAATTTTCCCGGGAAAGCTGGTACTTTTCCTGGGAATCTGAGGAATACAAGCATTGGATGCAATTTTGCTGTGAAGGGCTGCTTGCAATCTCAGCGTCATCCCCATCATCAGTCTCATGGCAATAGCATTAAGCGTCATCCCAATGCTCAGTTGGTTCGTGATCATGAACTGGAACTCCGCAGCCCGGATGCTGTTGGATTGGCCTCCTCAAATGGTTGCCAGGAGCACGGAGGCCGGTCCAGAATCCCACACCATCCTTTGCCTGGTGGTAAAATCATTGTCGCCGTCGATGTGGACGAGGGTATAAAGTTATATGCATTGAGTATCATTTTCTGTTATGATCTTTGTGTATTAGCTGATATATGGTTGTTTTTGTTTGAATGCTGTTTTTGGTGAGCAGTGTTGGGAAACTTTGTCTCGGCTCTCAACCGGTTTATTGCCGATCGTTACTCCTCCCACCATTCAGTTTCAGAATACCATGTGTATGAGTTCTTCAAGGTATTGCCTGCCAAGTGCCAACTAGTTGAGTCAATGATTTTGGACTTCTTATGGTCATGCAGTGTGGTTGTTGGTTTGCATCCTTGTGTGCCATATCTCGGAATAGCAAACCTATGAGTTGTTTTGAGGATTGAGTATGCTCTGTTGCAAACAGACTTTGCTGGCATTTTATGGTTTAGTATGCTAGTGGTGGTTGGTTGTTTACTTTGTATTTTCAACGCGGAGCCTATAATACATCATGATCTTTGATTTATGCTTCAGATGTTGTGTTGTAATATAGCTTGCCTTGTTCCTCCTGCCCTGTTTGATTGAGTTGATTTGGGTTGAGTTGTTACTCCAGAAATCCGAGTTCTTACAGTTTAAGGTGCCAATTCTGTTTGGTAGCAGGCTTTACGAATATATATTATACATTTTCTGTTGCCCTTTTCATTAATATGCTTTCTTCGGAAAATATTTACATTTTCTTGGACATGTTCTGACGTATCATATATTTTGTTGCAGATATGGAACTGTTCACGTGATGAAGGTACTACAAATGTGTCCATCTCTGCCCTAAATCACCAGATTTGTTTGGTTTCATGGTCAAATTTTTTATTGCACCTCTATTAATTCGGACATTTGAACTGAACAACCGAACCTTAGAATTAATTTGTCTCAGTTTTGCTAACAATTTGATTATTTTTTAATTTTTATGTCATTCCTTGGTTGTAAGATGGCATTTATTAGAAATGTATGCTCCAATTGATATACGTTTTGAGATTTTTGCTTAAATTTTACCTGCACTTCTTTTTTTGCCACATCTTTTTCCTTTCTTTAAAGCAGTCATGATTGGTAATAATTACTTTGTTTTGACAGCCGATATTCGTGTTCATGAGTTCTTTAAAACATCATATTTCAAGACCGGGATCCACCCACTCCCAGGTGCTCAGGAGACTATTCATAAGTTGTCAAAATTCTGTGACCTGTCAGTTGTGACGTATGTACAATTAGCTGAGCTCATTTTATTATTATTTTTACCAGAGCATTCAGTAACTTGATATTTTGGCATCTATGTGCATTATTAGGTCTCGGCAGAATGCAATTAAGGACCACACCATTCAATGGATCGAACAACATTTTCCAGGGCTCTTTCAGGAGATTCACTTTGGCAACCACTTTGCTTTAAATGGAGGGTCCAGGCCTAAGTCAGAAATATGCAGGTTTGCCCATGAACTACTTCAGCTAGTTTTGAAGATGTCATGTATTTGAAACGTTTCAGCATGCAACTTTCAAAGCTTTTTCCTTTGGTTTTTAGAACCTACAAATCCGCTTTTCAAGTTTCCTGTTCCGGTAATGATTCATGTTTACCTGCTTGTTGGTTTTGCTGACTACTATCTTCCTCATAGGACCCGACCCAATCATGGTCCTACCATACATAGTTAGCGAATCTCTGTTCTGATGACGTGTACTTGTCAGGTCGCTGGGAGCAAAGGTTCTAATTGATGACAATCCAAGATATGCACTTGAATGTGCCGAGGTGGGGATCAGGGTTCTACTTTTTGATTATGAGAACTCATATCCTTGGTGCAAGACCGAGTCTATTGATCAACACCCCCTGGTCACCAGGGTTCATAACTGGGAAGCAGTCGAGAAGCAGCTGATGACAATAAATAGCATAAACTCATAGTTTTTCTTACAACCCATTACAAGATTGGCCGCCAATTTGTCAAGGTATGTTGAGAACATGGAGTGCATCAGAAGGATGCTACAGAAAATATCGTTGATGATCTCTATTCTTTAGTGACCGGACCAAATAGGGTTGTCCGGTGAAAGTTTTAGTAGGACAATTGTGAGAAGTGATAATATCATTACCCCCACTTCTGGATAGGGCTTGGTTTCTTCTCCTTTTGCTCCTTATTATTCATTTAGAGGAGAATAGGGTAAAAGGAAAATTCCCAAGTTGTAAATATGGATGATGTCGAAAATTCTCGAGTAATCCAAAATTTTCCATTATTTATTTGTGACCTTGTATTGTTCTTTAGGTTTGCTAGTTGTTTTGTATTTGCCATTATTGCTGCTGCTGTTAATGGTAGAACGACGGAGATGTCGGATTTTGTTCTACCCCTAATATTTCGCTTTTGACAACCATGAAAATCCCTACACGCTGCATTGAGCTTATGGATCGGTTGTTTCTGAGTTTTGTTGCACAAATTTGTACAGCATTACAGTTTGGCCAAGTTCTTTTGAACCCGACACTATAACTGGCTCAGTTCAGTAGGATGTAATCGCAAAGCATTCATGAAAACCTCAGGTATTTGATCTCATCAAGTGGAGCCTGACGCCTCCCTTAAAAAATCTGTCTTCTCTTGCGCCCGAGCGATACAAAGTCGGGTCATTCGATCATTGTCAGGGAAGACAAAGGATGATAGTTCGGATCACTCGATCTTCTCCATTAACCTGATTCCATGTGCTTGTAGTACATCCATTGCTGCAATACCACAAAAATACACCAGTGAAAATGTTGCAGACAGCCAAAATTTCATGTCGAAAGGCTAAGCAGCTCGACATATGTTTTTAACCATATCTTGAAAACTGACCCAAACCTTTGCTTATAAGCAGATATGGGCTTGAACCTACAACTCATCATCTTTCAACCCACCCAAACACCCACTCTCCTATTTTCCCTCTGCACTCCCTCTTTGCGCTTTTATTTTGTATTTTATTTTATTCAATTCAACAGTTAGAATTGTTGCTTAATTTGATTTTATATTTTGAGTTCGGAAGAAGACTGCGAGTCTTAGTTCAAGTGATATGAGATGAATGAAGTGGACATAGAACGACTTAAAATCTTTAAGTAACGATTTTATTTACTAACGAGCGTATACCAGTAAATTCCCTTTTAAAAATTAAAAAAAAGTCAATAATTTATCGTCTCTCGTTAACAAAAAAGAAAAGAAAAACAATATTTTCAATCTCCAACCCTATTGGGATATTCTAAATCCATCTAATAATTTGATCAGTTCGCTAATTCAACTACATTATTAAAGAGATGTTGGTGGAAGGGAAAGGAGTAGTACTAGAATGCGCAGAAATTTCAGCTTGTTGGCTTCAAAACACGAAAGGGCAATATTACAATTCCAAAGATGATCCGACAAATTGCATAAAAGAGAAAGCAAAGATTCTCTCCAAAAACATTCAAACAACGATCCCAAAGTCCATTGATTTAGCAGCTCAGCAATAAAGCTACACAATTAGTTGAAATTTTTCTTTTTCAAATTTCCAATCAATTGTATTATTATACTTAATGTGTTCCCGTCACACTAATAAAAAATCTTTAATGAACCTGTGGTGCGGCCCCCGCCCCCACCCCCACCTCCACTTACGCATCATATAGTTGTTCTTCCTTGATATCTGTATTAGCCAACAGTTTACTGCACGTGAAAGTTGTAAGGAATCAGGAGCATGGTAGCCTACATTGTGCATCAAGTCTTAGTCTCTTGGCCGGTCGGCATGACAAGCCCTACACCGTCTTTTTGTTCACAAATTCAATGATGGGGGACATAATGAAGCTACCATCCTGATACATACAATTCTTAATGCGCATCAAAGTTTGGCCTCAGTTTTAGGACTAACAAGCATGTGGTTCAATATGCTAGTTTTGATATGGTGTTGAGTTTCTGTCGATGCGTTTTGAGATCGAAATTCTTCCATCTCTTAAATTATTATACTAGTTTCGAACCCTAAAAACAATTATATGTATGACGCTAAATTGAAAACTATGATACAAGGGCATTGATCACATCGGTCCTTAAACTTAATTACTAAGGTACATCAAAAAAGAAGAGATTTTTCAGTGTACTTGGGATACAAAGAAGTATGTCACATTTTATTATACAATTAGAAAAAAAAAACTTTAAAAAAAAATTCTTTTAATTTTATAACGACATATAGTGTACCGTGTTTAAACAGACTGAAAAATTTCTTGTCAGAAAGAAACTTAAGAGATAATGACATGCGATGGTATAATTAATAGATCCATAATGTAGCCATATTTTGTATTAAAGTCAGCCAATCCAATAAGCTGAGAAGCGCGTTTTCTGACATGGATGCTTCTCCAAACGCAAGTTGTAAAACGCGTTTTATTTGTGCGTATCTCCCCTTTCTTCTTTAAAGCTCGTTCATGAACCATTCTTCTTCGAGCCTTTATTGCTTTTTGGAAAAGGACTTTCCCTCTAGAGTTTGACTGAATTGCTGCAGGTATTAGATTCCATCTCCTTTAATTCAGTACATGCCAACACGGCAAAATTTCAGTGTAAAAGTCTCGCTTCGTTATATAGTATTACAAATTCACTTGTATCATAATTTGTAATAGTGATATGTTTATAATATTAGGCCTTAAGTACATTACATATCAACTTTTTAGTCCATCTGTATAACACGTGAATTAGTATAATTATGTGATGATGCGATTGTCACGTTACCATGTATTATGATGAGTCAATTGGATCCATACTTTTTATTTATTTATTTAGAAAACCTCAACCATACTAGTGAAATTTTATTGACAACGGAAAAAAAAATTACACTAGTCATGGAGGACACAAACCTAACTTCTCATAATACAAGAAAAAATTGATAAAAATATATATATAAAAGAAGGAGGACATAAATTTTATCCCTCTAAAAACAAAAACAATAAAGATAAAAGAAAAAGAGGGCGAAGGGGGACATGAAACCTTACCCCTCTAAAGCTGAACCTAAAAGTATAACTGCGAAACAAATCGAGCAACATTAAAAAATTTAGAATGAAAAAAAAAAAAAGTGAGACAAATCTGTATGTCGAGATGCACACTTCTTTAATCGTTGCATACATACACACACACACATATATATATATATATATATATTATACTTTGTATTAATTATGTTCTACAATTTCATTGAATTTGATCACCTGTTCTGCCAAAGTGGAATTGATGATAACCTTCAAATTTTCCAAACTTTGAATTTGTTTTTAATGCGGATGCATTAACCAATATTGATCCAAGAACATTAATATTCTCTTCTGCTTCTTTTTTTTGTTTTTTGAATTTGGGATCTGAGTTGTTAGGTTAGTAGTACTTATCAAGAGGATTTATGAAAAGGAAAAAGATAGATGTGAGAGAGAGAGAAAAAAAAAAGTTGCTTTCTAGCTTTGGAATTGTCTAATTCATAATTTCATAGATGCGTGTGCCTTCATATGGCTTCTTCATTAGCTCATTCAATAACCCTGCTATTATTTTCATCACCATACATATACTTTACAATGATCTTGATGTTTCTTTTCATTTTTTTTTCTGAATTACGATTATGATATGCAGTGACGAATTTATGATTTGAATTTTGAGAGATATTGGTGTTAAAGGGCAAGTTTTTTTTTTACAGAAAAACAGAGTGCGAAACGTGCAAAAAAAATTTAACTTCTTCACAGAGGTATTTTATCAAACACTTGATAAACTTGTTATTATCAGTCAAATCATGTGCACATGTCAACATATATAGACATATGCCAAAGCATCTGAAGAGTGATATTAAGAAAATTTGTAGAATGTTGTTGACGCAACCTGTCAAGATACGTCAAACAAACATTACATATTATAATTTATGTTTGTACACTTGCATATGGTGGACAGAATATCATAATTAAAAAAGAAAAGAACTCTGTCGATACAAAAAAAAAAAAAAAAAAAAAAAAAGAACTCTTCTTTCCCTTATAAAACCAAGGTTCTAAAATACGCTAAGCGCTAGTCGGGCGGTGGGTAGGGGCCTAGCTGCTAGGCGGGGTTTAGGCGGGCGCCTAGGCGGACTAGGCGGATTTAATTCAATCTATATATTTTGTGTAAATAAATGTCTGTTTATACTTAAAATATATATGATTTCATCATAAACTACAAAATAGAATGACATATATATTATGAGTTATTGGAACACAATGAAAACATGATGAACAAGTATATAATGTGTGTTCCCTTTAAGTATTCAATAAGTCTCTTACAATTTATTGAAAAAATAAAATGCAAAATGAAAGTTATCTATTTTTTGTCTAAGTGAGTCGGAACCTAGGCGGGTGTCTAGACGGGTCTGGACGGGCTAGGCGAGTGCCTAGACGGTCTAGGCAGGCGCCTTAGTCAGTCTAGGAGCCCTTTCTTAATTTCTAAATGCCTAGGCATTAATCGGGGCGGTGGCCAACTGCCTAGCGCCTAGGCGGGGCCTAAGCAGTGTTAGGCGGGAATTTTTAGAACAGTGTATAAAACATTGAAAAATAATATATTCTGGAGTAAGCTAGCATAACAAATTGACAAGGTGCAGAAATCTGGAATGGAGATATGTGTACACGTGGCGCAATGACACTGCAGTATGTTAACTATCACAATTAATCCAAATTGGTCTTGGAAAAGGAGAGGGTGAATGCGTAGAAAGACAAGTAATTTGCATGCTGTGGCCTCCGAGTAACGACAATGACATATGTGTACTGATTTAAAAATCAATATGAAAATTTATGTAAATATGGATGAATATTTTACTATCGGTTGTATTTAATGAAAATTTGCATGTGGTGACAGTTTGTTGATATATAATATCGATAAAATTTGTTGATTTTAATTGAAGTTTAAGAGTTTCTTAAAGTTTAGACTTCACTTCTCATTTCTATATTTCTCTAATTGTATCGAAGAAATTTCAAACACTAATATAATATGAATACACTGCTTTAGTGGCGCTTTTACCAAGAATGTAAAAATATATATAAGTTTTCTAAAATATTATTATATTATTAACACGAGACGCTACTACAACGAAATATTGTTTTTTAAAATATTCTTATATTATTAATACGGTACGTTACTCTAACGATAATTTATAACATACACGTTTTTCTCTTATCATACTCATTTCGTAAGAACACCATAACCGAATAACATGCATGCATAAACGAGTCCTACTAAAAATCCAGCACCACGTACATGAATTTATGCGACATTCGGATGGGACGTGATTAATTAGTCCAACAAGTGACCACTGCTAAATATTAAATCATAGCGAATTATTACTTAGATTGGTACTCTCTTTTCATTTGCATGTGGGTTTTTGAATTAGAGAATGAAATCCTAACTGCACCGTAGGGCCTGCCGACACATGGACTGTTTCAACCGTTGAACAAACGAAACACTGTCATATAATTTGCTAAGCAAAAATTTGATATGACAAACAAAATTAATTTGCGGGTGGTTGTGTGATTACGGGGGTTTGACTCAGTAAAAAGATAATTGTTTTTTTTTCCAAGAAAATACTTTATTAAATACGAATAAAAAAATTAACATCAGAAGATAGAGTATTAAACAACCACTCAGGCTCCAAACCATCCCAAGAATGTCCACCCCCCACACGCTTGGCATAAGCTGCCACAAGATACACAACCTCGTTACGGGTACGAGGAATATAAAGAAACTCAACAAAACATAATTGTTGCTTAATTAAATTGATATCCCACAGAATAGCTTCCAGAGCGACATCAGTCTGAATCTTCCCATTAATCATATCAACCAGGTTCTTTGAATCAGTCTCCACATGAACCGAGCCAAAATCCCGATCCACTGCTGCCAATACCGCCAGTCGCACAGCCTCTGCTTCCGCCATTAGGCTGGACTGACACAGGCCCTTCCCCACCCCACCTGCACCTTTAAAAATCCCAGCAAAATCACGCGCAACCCACCCATAACCACCCACACCATCTCGACTACTCCAAGCACCATCACAATTTATTTTAATGATCCCAAAAGGCGGCTTAATCCACCCATTAGCAATCGTCCCATTCCCCGAACACCCAGCAGCAGCCCTCAGCACAGCCTGCTCCTCACCTGCCTGAATGTCCTCCCAATGCTGCCGAAGTAGGCGCACCGCATCCAATGGCTCAACCACACATTTCTCAAAGACCACACTGTTACGACACTTCCATATTCTCCATAAACCACACACTACCCATCGCATAAATGTACAAGAATCCTCCAGCCTACCATACTTCTCACACAGCCAAACCCAACACTGCATAAAATCATTGCCCCTAACCGTAGTGGCATCTAATTGGATTGGAGATCCAAACCAAAAGACTCGAGAAAATGAGCATTTAAAAAAAATATGAATCTGAGTTTCTTCTTCACACTCGCAAAAAGGGCAAAGAGTACTCAATCGAATCCCACGCCTTTGCAAATTAGTGCGAATAGCCAAAATATTCCGACATCCTTTCCACACAAAATGCCGGAGCTTCGGTGGAATCGTCAATCTCCACAAATTCCTCCACACCGAATCCGTACTGGTATCCCTACTAGACTGCCCAACTCCTTTCCTACCAAGTTCACCATTCCTATCCATTTCCTGGGCAACCAAATAACCAGACTTCACCGAATAATTTCCATTACGAGTATAGTGCCAAATAAATCTATCCGAGCACCCAAATTGACTTAACGGCATACGCAAAACAATTTGGGCTTCCTCAACATTAAAACACCGCTCAATGGTCTCACGTTTCCACCACCCCTCCACAGATATCAAGTCTGAGACCAACTGAGGCATCTCCGGATGTCTAGAAACAGGTCGGAAGGTTCTTGGAACAGGTAGCCAAGGGTCCTCAACCACCTGAACGGATCTACCGTCCCCAATCCGCCAGCGTAACCCTATTCTCAAAATTTTCCTCCCTTGTAAGATTCCTTTCCACCCCCATGACGTTCCACGACCCACAGATGGACTAAGAAAAGAAGAATTAGGGTAGTACTTAGCCTTAAGGACACTCGCCAACAATGAATCCGGACTAGTTAGCAAACGCCAATCCACTTTGGCCACCATTGCCAAATTAAAATCAATAATCTCTTTAAAGCCCAGACCTCCAGCAGCCTTCCGACACGCCACTTTCTTCCATAACAACCAATGAACCCTTTTTTTTTGTCTTCTGATCCCTCCACCAAAACTGAGCCATAACCTGTTCAATTTCCTTGGCCAGCTGAATAGGCAACTGAAAGCAAGACATAGTATAGATGGGTAATGCCGCCGCCACACTCTTAAGAAACACCTCTTTACTAGCAACCGACAAGAACTACTCCGCCCAACCATTGATTCGTTCATCCAGTTTATTACGCACCTCTTCAAAAACTTTTCTCTTGGAAGTCCCAAACTCAGATTGGATACCTAAGTATTTTCCAAACCCCTCCTTATGCGCAATTCCGAGAACGTTAGAAAGATGTGCTTTCAACTCCGGAGAGCACCCCACACTAAAGTGGACAAAACTCTTATCCAAATTAATAAATTGCCCCGAACCCAAAGCATACCGTTGCAACAAGCTTTTAATATTAGAAGCCTCACCCTTCGTAGCATGAGAAAAAAACACTTGAGTCATCCGCAAAAAAAAACATGAGAGATAGGAACTGCATCAGTTGTAACCGATAACCCCCGGATCTGTCCCACCCACATCTCGTGATGGAGTAGAGAAGAAAAGCCTTCAGCACAAATCAAAAATAAAAACGGTGAAAGTGGGTCACCTTGCCGGATCCCTCGACGAGGTGTTATATAACCTGTAGCCTCACCATTAACCATCATGATATATGTCACAGTAGGCACACACTCCATTACCCATTGGCAAAAAACATCATCAAACCCTAGCTTATGCATCATCGCGTTGAGGAAAGACCACTCAACCTTATCATATGCCTTTGCCATGTCCAATTTCATCGCCATATAATTAACATCCTCCTTATTTCTATGTTGCATCAAGTGAATAAGTTCATGAACCACCAGGACGTTATCCGATATTTGTCTTCCCGCCACGAACGCCGATTGATTTGGGCTAATCACCTTGGGAAGAACTCGTTTTAATCGATTGGATAAAACTTTAGAAATAAGCTTATAGACCACATTACACAACGAAATTGGATGGAACTGAGACATTCGAGTGGCATTCTCTACCTTGGGAATTAAGACAATATTAGTATGGTTCAAATTTGGTAATAAACGACGAGAGCAGAAAAAAGACTTAACCATAGCTAACACCACACCACCAACTGTCTCCCAATGATGCTGAAAAAAACCCGCAGTAAACCCATCCGACCCCGGTGATTTTGTAGGATGCATCTGATATAAGGCATTCTCAATTTCCAAGTCAGTCACCAGCCCCACCAACACATTATTCTCTAGGCCCCCTACTTTACCCGGAACGCACTGCAGAATCTCCATATGGGCCACATGCCAATCCGACGTATACAACTCTTGAAAATAGGCAACAGCAATACCATGCAACCTTTGCGGATCCGTACACCAATTGCCACCCGTATCCTCTAACCCTCTAATAGCATTCCGTCTTCGACGTTTCATAGTTTGTGCATGAAAAAACCGAGTATTTTTATCACCCTCGCGCAACCATTGAACACGAGACTTTGTACGCCAATAAACCTCATCCCTTCGAATAGCTGTCCAAAGCTCAGCTTCCAAGCTACTAATGCGATGGCCATCAAACTTCAGCTGTTGGTATGCAATTTGAAGAACCTCCTTCAACCTACAGATTTCTTTTTGCTCATTTCGTCCATTCTTCTTACGCCACGATATCAAACCCTGCGCAACCCTCCGCAACAAAAGCACCAGATTTTGTGCAGAACAGCCCCCAGCTCCCTCCTCCCAACACTCACGAACCACAGTAGCACAGCGAGCCTCAGAATTCCACCTGGGATCATACATAAACCGTTTCTGTCGTCGGACCTGCTCTACATCTGTTGACAATACTAACATCGCATGATCAGAGCCCTCTAAAATCACATGTTTCACCACAGCGTGTTAATAACCTTGAATCCATTCCTTGGACGCAAAAACACGATCAAGTCTTTCCTGAATAAAACCCTCCTCCTGCCTATTACTCCACGTAAACGGATACCCAACAAACCCCAAATCTAACAGCCGTGCGTGAGTCACAAAGGAACGAAAGCACCTCATGCTTGCATTAGTCCGCTCATTACCACCCTCATTTTCCGACTCTAACAACAAATCGTTGAAATCACCCATAACGACACACGGCTCAGAGAAAGACAAAACCCTTTCTTGTAACACCCCTAATTGCACTTCCCTCGCTTTCGCATCTGTGCTGGCATAAACAATCACCAACCTCCAATTACTCAGCCGTACCATGTCATGGAGCACTACTTCAATGAAAAAATCGCCATACTTCACCAATACCACATCATTTGGATCCTTCCAAAACACACACAGCCCCACAGCCCGTCCTCTAAGTTCAACAGCATGCATACATGCCATGCCAAGCCTTCTCTTAAAAAAACTATACCGTTGACTATGATTTTTAGTTTCTAAAAGAGCCACCACCTTGAGGGAGTAGAACCGATTTTGCTCCAAAAGAGCGTCAACTGTCAGGTCTCCCCCAATACCCTGACAGTTCCAACAAATAAGCCTCATTGCGAGCGCGGAGACCCCTCATGGGTGGTCTCCGCATGGTCCCAAACATACCTTGGAATTTTGCTAACTCTTATCACATCTTCACTGCATTCTACAGCCTCACAACTGTCATCCTCCCGACTACATTTCAAACCCCCCTCTCGATACTGCTTCAATGATAGGTAAAAGGTTAAAAGGGTCCGAATCTTGGGATAATAGCACATCCCCCACACCCATATCACATCTACTAATACCAGGAACTCGATCCCTATCCTCCCTAGTAACTTCAACAAATGGTAGGTTAAGAGCAAAGGCTCTCCTAGCCTGCATGACCTCCGTACTATCCCCAATAACCTCACTTCCATCCGAATGGTTCAACAATTCAATATTCCCAGCTTCAGGGGCAATGGTTCCTCCGCGACCTATAAGCCCTGCATCAAAAGCCCTCTCGCGATCCAACCGTTGCCTCTCTTTCTCCTCTAAGTTAGCAGCTACCTTTCGACGTACCTCCTCCTCCATAAGAGAACTAGAGTGCGCCCCCCCCCAAAAAGACAAAGACGACAAAGCACCCATCCCCCGACCGCCCCGCTGCCCTACCCCGCGCCCCATCAAAATATTACCCCGCAGGTCAAACTCCGCATCAAGACCACGGAAAGCATATAACGCTTCCGTATCTACATCAGACGCCTCCACCCCAATCCTTTCTGTCTTGCACCATCGAGTTACATGGCCCACCGTCCACAAATAAGACAGTACTGTGGAAGTCCCTCATAACGGAAATCCACCCAGAGCGAACCATCATCAGGAAACTCCACGTTAGCCCCCCTCATAAGAGGCTCTCGTACCTCAATAGCGATCCTAACCCTTAAGAATCGTCCAATACAATCCCTACCATCATCCCTATCGACGCGTGCCACTGTCCCAACCAAACCTCCAATGGTCCGAGCCACCACTTCAGTCATATTTAAGGGTGGAACGTTATGGAGCTACACCCAAAACGTAGCCAGATATAGAGGATCGGCCCATCTCCCATGACGTGCCCCATCGACAATCAAGACAATATCATCTCGAAACAACCAAGGTTTCTCCGCCTCCAAAACCCGAGCCATATCTCGCCGGCCTACAAAACACGCCATAAATCGCGCCCCACCCAAAGCTCGGATAGAAACCCCCTCCCGTCCACGCCAAAGGTTTGTAAACTGATCAATAAAAGCATTCTCATTCACCATTTTTTTGGAAAAAACCTCCGCCACAATACTGTAGTGAAACCCCAACAAAACCCCTTCAACGTCCTTCTTTTCTATCTTTACCCCATCATTCTCCTTGACAGACAAAGAAAGACTCTCACCAAACTGTGTCGCCAAACCCTCCATATTCTGTAATCCCGCCATAGGCGCTCGTCACCCGTGTCGTTCACCGAAAGAGCAAAAACAGTGTAAGCAGCAGACAGTTGCAGAACGACGTGAAAACCCTAGCATCCAAAAACCTGCAGAACCCTAAGCTCCGACTTTCTCGGACTCCCTCCTTATGAGGACAAATTTTTACATTATTATTAGGTGTTTATGGTCATCCTATTCAATGTGGCTCTACTTGACTCTAGTTATTAGCTCGTAAAAAGATAATTGTTTTAATTCATACCATTGTTTAGTTAGAAGTTTCAAACATTGTTATTAGACCTGGCAGTTTCTGACACGACACGATGACACGACACGAAAACGACACGAAAATAACGGGTTTCGGGTCGACACGATAACTAATCGGGTCATTATCGAGTAACCCGTTAATAACGGGTCCTTAACAGGTTTACACGAGAGTGACATGCGGGTATATATATATTTTTTGATGATTTTAATTTTTTTTAATTACTAAAAAAAACTTACTATAAAATACAATAAATATAGTGGATATATATATTTTTTTGTTCATTAATTATTATTGTATTATTATTCTAAATAAATTTTAAAAATTTAAGTTTTATTTATTTATTTTATAAAATATTATGAGCAAAGAGTGAGATTAAAAAATTATAAAACACATTAAAAATAAAAACATCAAGTAATTTAAAAAATACCAAATACATTTAAATATTTAAAATAATTAATTTACAAGTGCAAAAAATGTGAAAAAAATATGCAAGCACTCTTAATCGCATCCTCTACACTTTAAAAGTGCGTACATGAATTTTTAAAACTATACAAACCCTCAAGTATTTTTAAGGTAGTTCAAAATAAATAAAATTCATAATCATTAATGTATAAGTCTGAAAAATGTGAAAGCATATATAAAGGAGTGTGATATTCACACACCCCATTTTACTTTTCACACACCCTTCTAATTTTCGAACGTCGGATCAGATGAATTGAAGAAAATCAACAAATAGAAATTAACAAGGGGTGTGTAAGAAGTAAAATGGGGTGTGTGGATAGCACACCCCTATATAAATGCTCATGATTGCATCCTCTACCCTTAGACAATCGTTACATGGATTGCATCCTCTACCCTTAGACAATCGTTACATGGTCGTTTAGATTTTTAAAACCCTCCAAATCTCATGAATAATGTTTTTTTTAGTGAAAAATTAATAATATTGTAGAAGTGAAAAATTAATAAGATTTTTAAAAAAAATTGCACATACCACACATTGCCACATAAATATTACTTCAAAACATTGAAACATTTGTCATTTAAGTATTACATCTACACCCGAAAATAATACTTTTATTAAGTATATAACATAAAATTTTGTGAGATCCACATCCACTAGTGTAAATATTTTAAATTGAAGATCGAATTCATTCATTGTATTCATATAGGGTCAAGGAGTGTGTCTGTAAAAAAATCATCAAAATCGGAGTTAAAATAACCGTTAAATCGTGATTTTTTGTTTATAACCGTCGAAAAGCTTTGTCCCGTTACTTGATCTCTAAATGTTTTTTTTTGTGATTTTTTGTTGATGTGATCTCGAAACATATACGAACAAGTTTGACGGTTGTGATCGTTGAAATTAGTTTCAGATAATTCGTATCCCATCAAAACGATAGATTGGCTAACACTTAAGAGTTTATTTATACTTTCATTAAGTATAACATAAGATTTTGTGGTATCCACTTGTGTAAATATTTTAAATTGAAGATTGAATTCATTCATTGTATTCATATAGGGTCAATGAGTGTATCTGTAAAAAATCATCAAAATCGAAGTTAAAATAACCGTTAAATCGTGATTTTTTGTTTACAACCGTCGAAAAGCTTTGTCCCGTTACTTGATCTCTGAATGTTTGTTTTTTGTGATTTTTTGCTGATGTGATCTCGAAACATATACGAACAAGTTTGACGGTTGTCATCATTGAAATTAGTTTCGGATAATTCGTATCCCATCAAAACGATAGATTGACTAACACTTAAGAGTTTATTTATACTTTCATTAAGTATAACATAAGATTTTGTGGTATCCACTTGTGTAAATATTTTAAATTGAAGATCGAATTCATTCATTGTATTCATATAGGGTCACATTGTATTCATATAGGGTCAAGGAGTGTATCTGTAAAAAAACATCAAAATCGGAGTTAAAATAACCGTTAAATCGTGATTTTTTGTTTATAACCGTCGAAAAGCTTTGTCCCGTTACTTGATCTCTGAATGTTTGTTATTTGTGATTTTTTGCTGCTGTGATCTGGAAACATATACAAACAAGTTTGACGGTTGTGATCGTTGAAATTAGTTTCGAAGAATTCGTATCCCATCAAAACGATAGATTGACTAACACTTAAGAGTTTATTTATACTTTCGTTAAGTATAACATAAGATTTTGTGGTATCCACTTGTGTAAATATTTTAAATTGAAGATCGAATTCATTCATTGTATTCATATAGGGTCAAGGAGTGTATCTGTAAAAAAATCATCAAAATCGGAGTTAAAATAACCGTTAAATCGTGATTTTTTGTTTAACCGTCGAAAAGTTTTGTCCCGTTACTTGATCTCTGAATGTTTGTTATTTGTGATTTTTTGCTGCTGTGATCTGGAAACATATACAAACAAGTTTGACGGTTGTGATCGTTGAAATTAGTTTCGAAGAATTCGTATCCCATCAAAACGATAGATTGACTAACACTTAAGAGTTTATTTATACTTTCATTAAGTATAACATAAGATTTTGTGGTATCCACTTGTGTAAATATTTTAAATTGAAGATCGAATTCATTCATTGTATTCATATAGGGTCAAGGAGTGTAGCTGTAAAAAATCATCAAAATTAGAGTTAAAATTACCGTTAAATCGTGATTTTTTTTTTATAACCGTCGAAAATTTTTGTCCCGTTACTTGATCTCTGAATGTTTGTTTTTTGTGATTTTTTGCTGATGTGATCTCGAAACATATACAAACAAGTTTGACGGTTGTGATCGTTGAAATTAGTTTTGGAGAATTCGTATCCCATCAAAACGATAGATTGACTAACACTTAAGAGTTTATTTATACTTTCATTAAGTATAACTCTCTTCATTTTGCATATCTTTGAACATTTGTATTTTGTAGTATGCACTAATGTTTTTTCATTAGACTCTTATTTTGGGGTATGTAAACTTGAAAGAAAAATGTTTTATTTATTTATTTATTAATGTTTTGAATTAGTATTTATGTGACAAAATGGTATGTATATACTAATTTAATATTATGTTTTACATTTTTTAGGGTCAAATTATGTTTTTCATTTTCATTATTTATTGATTTAAAAAATATTTTTCTTAACGGGTAACGGGTCGGGTCATATTACCTGATAATATTAACGGGTCGATTTCGGGTTGGGTCATATTACCCGTTTATTTTAACGGGTGTTACACGACACGACCCGTTAAGCTATCGGGTATGACACGAAAACGACACGAACACGAGAAACACGACACGAATGCCAGGTCTAATTGTTATGTCCATTTATCAGGTTGGATGGATTTAGCATTTAGGGACCAAGGTTGTCCCATGACCACCTTAGAGTTCAGAAAATAGTCCAATATTTGGTACATATCTTTTTTGTGTCACCAAATGTTTGATGTAATACTTGCTAGACACATCTCGACAGATTGCATTAACCGCGGTCGACAAATTCTCTCTATATCACTTATTAAATTGCTTTGCTATATGTCGATATATGTTGACATGTATAAAAATTAATTTGACTGACGATAACAAACCCACCAATATTCGACGAAATGCTTGTGAATAACCTTTTTTTTTTTTTTTTTTTTTTTTGCGCGCTCTGTTTCTATCTAACAGCTTGTATTTGACATGAGGGCCGCGAACAACTCTATAAGATATTGCTTTCTATCTGTATATAATATGGTCTTGAAGCCTGCTTCCCCAACCTGCAATTGGCACGACTACTGAGTCGTATGCCGCATCAACCATGATCTACAGGCTCTCTTAAATTCCCTCACCTGCCTATCCAACCTCTGCTCAATCAACCCCATCCACTCTTTGCCTTAAATAGTCTCCTCCTCCACTCTCAAATTTATTTGTTAGTCGCACACAATTTAGTAGGTCTTCGTCATTAAGCACTTCTTGTGGTAAATGGCTTCTGGGAAGCTGCTTTTTTTGCTAGTCTTATTGTGTGCCTGCTCCAAAAACAGAATCCTTTTTGCTAGCTGCAGCATCACAAATGACATACAGTCAGAGTGCTTGAAAGTGCCTGCATCCGAATTTGCAGGCTCCTTGAGGGACACCATTGGTGCTGTGCAGCAAGTGGCCTCCATACTCTCTCAGTTTGCAAAATCTTTCGGCGATTTTCGCCTTTCCAACGCCATTTCGGACTGCCTCGATTTGCTTGACTTCTCTGCTGATGAGCTGAACTGGTCTCTCTCTGCTTCCCAGAACCCGGAAGGTAACTACTACTTGACAGAAAAAATTCCCTCTTAAATAAAAAATAAAAATATCCCCCTTTATCCCTTAAATTAAGTGCTTAAGTCTCTTATTAATTTTGGATCTTTTTGTTTACGTGACATTTTCCTTAGCCGTTGACATGTTTTGGGTGGTTTGGATTCTGGTTCATGAAGTCAAGGGGTGGATTGAAATCTAAGCTAAATAAAAAATAAAAATATTTCCTCTGCAATTTCCAACAAGCTTTGCATGCAAGACACACATTCACTGACACTAATTTGCCACTCGTCGTTTAGCCATCTGCACTTGAAACTGAATAGATTATGATTTTAGTTGTATCCACGACCTTAATCACATGTTGGCATATTGACTAGAGCGTTGTACTTTCTCTCCACACTCGAAGTTCAAAGCTCTCTCTCAATAATTTATATTAGAGTGGCACTCGTCGTTTAGCCATCTGCACTTCAAACTGAATAGATTATGATTTTAGTTGCATCCATGGCCTTAATCACATATTGGCATATTAACTAGAGCGTCGTACTTTCTCTTCACACTCGAAGTTCGAACCTCTCTCCCAATAATTTAGACTAGATTGATTAGAATGTTGCTGAATTAAAAAATCAGTAGCCTTTGATCATAGAGTTACTTTATGACTAAGGTCCAATACACATAAAATTGGGCTGCAGGCTGGCAATTTGTAATCCAATTTCATTTTATATGATTGAATTTGAGTTTTCAGCTGCATTATGTCAACCAATTTACAAAAGGCCACAAATTTGTAATTTTTTTTAGGCAAAGATAACAGCACAGGGGAACTAAGTTCTGATCTGAGGACATGGTTGAGCGCTGCACTAGTTAACCAGGACACATGCAGTGATGGGTTCGAAGGCACCAACAGCATTGTCAAAGGGTTGGTCTCAACTGGCCTCAACCAAGTTACCTCTTTAGTCCAAGGCCTCCTCACCCAAGTGCACCCTAATACCGATCACCACGGGCCTAATGGCGAAATCCCCTCGTGGGTTAAAACCGAAGATCGAAAACTTCTACAAGCCGGTGGTGTCAATGTGGATGCAGTTGTAGCCCAAGATGGTACTGGGAATTTCATGAACGTCATGGATGCTGTGTTAGCAGCGCCAGATGAAAGCATGACCCGCTATGTTATATACATCAAGAGAGGCACTTACAAAGAGAATGTGGAGATCAAGAAGAAAAAATGGAACCTAATGATGATTGGAGATGGTATGGATGCTACTATAATCTCTGGAAATCGAAATTTTGTCGATGGTTGGACCACATTTCGATCCGCAACATTTGGTAAGCATCTGGTCAATAATTTTCCCCACACTGCTCTTTCCTTCTAACTGGCAAAACACAACTTGGCAAATGAAAATTTGTACACAAGTCAAAGTGTTATTTGTATGTAAAGAGCGTAGTTTTATTTTATTTTCGGATTTTTCACCCTAAACCTTTTCTTTTTACATAAAGTATCTCAGATTTGTTTTTTTGTTTTTTGTTTTTGTTTTTTTGTTCTCAATAATGTTCACCTTAATAAAATGGTAGGTGGGAGGTATGAGATGAAAGTACATGGTCCCAATACGTGTTAGCATACTTAATTTCTTGGTCTCACCTAGCAGAGCATCACCTTGGATACTCTTACATCAAGACCATAACAATTCATTAGTTTGCAATCAGATTTTGTGTGCATTGGTTGTATGTAAGTCTTTCTTTGATAATATTGCCACGGCAAATAGGTTGTATATAACCGATGCATATCTAATGGTAACATCGATGTTATAATTGTTAAACTTGTGTAATTCAATTCTACAGTTTTAGAATTGTGTTATGTGTCTCACTTACCATTTACATCGAAGTCCGACATGACTTGAGTGAGATAGATGGTGCAACTGACGAACTACAGAATTTAAAAATTGAATTGAACGGCAATTGTGTTATGTGTCTCACTTACCATTTTCATGGAACTTTGTATTCAGCTGTGAGTGGCAGAGGGTTCATGGCAAGAGACCTAACGTTCGAGAACACGGCAGGGCCACAGAAGCACCAGGCGGTTGCCCTAAGATCGGATTCCGACCTATCGGTGTTCTACAGATGCCAAATAAGAGGCTACCAAGACACACTCTACACACACACAATGCGCCAGTTTTACAGAGATTGCAAAATAAGTGGCACGGTTGACTTCATTTTTGGTGATGCAACTGTTGTGTTCCAAAACTGCCAGATCCTAGCCAAAAAAGGCCTACCAGATCAGAAGAACAGCGTCACGGCCCAAGGCCGGAAGGACCCGAATGAGCCAACCGGAATCTCAATCCAGTTCTGCAACATAACTGCAGATGCAGACTTGTTACCCTTTGTCAACTCAACTTCTACTTACCTTGGTAGGCCTTGGAAGCTGTATTCAAGAACTGTAATAATGCAGTCCTTCTTGAGCAATGCCATAAGGCCTGAGGGGTGGCTCGAGTGGAATGCGGATTTTGCTTTGAGCACATTGTCTTATGGGGAGTACATGAACTATGGGCCCGGAGCGGGGCTCGAAAGCCGGGTAAAATGGCCCGGCTACCGAGTGTTTAATGAGTCTACTCAAGTCCAGAACTATACTGTAGCCCGATTTATTGAAGGCGACCTGTGGTTGCCCTCTACCGGTGTCGAATATACTGCCGGACTTGGGGCTTGAGGATTCAAGCAGTTCTGTGTAATTTCAATCTTGTAACTAATTATATCTTCTTCAATCAATTTTCTTTTTTTTTGTTAAGAAAATTTAGAGCAGCAATAAGTTATTTAAGTACCATAAAGGAACCAGTTATCTACTCTTATTTGTCAAAGAGAACCCTTCCATTCCAAGTTCTTTTAAGTCAAAACTCGGAATGAATCCAATCTCCCCAAGTAGGATTTGAACCTACGACCAATCACTTTTCTACCGTACAATTAAAATACTGAAATAGGTTCTGGGTAACCAGCTTGGGCATTCTGCAAAACAAGGAATGGACAAAACAGAACAAGAAAAAAGTCATGCGTATAAGTTTGTTATGAGGAGAAATTTGCTTACACCTCAGATGCCACGTTGATGATATTCTAAATTTTTCACTTATTATTATATATTTTAACTTTTTATATAATAGTGTGTGATGGACTCGAAATACCACTACCGTAATGTTTTAATTGCTTAATTGTACCAATAAATTAGCAAGACCAACTCCAACCTATGGCCTAAAACTTATAATTCCCCTTCTATTCTCCCCCAATCTATTCCACCAAGTTTTAATTTGGACCTAAAAACCTAAAACCTAAAAAAATAGCTAGATTTAGCCCAGGATTTAGGCCAAGATTAGTGGTAGAGCCCCCATCCACTTGAGTGTGTCTCCCACTTGTCTGCCAATAAAATTGAGCCCAACGGTTTTTTTGATTGATCAACAGCTCACATTCAAATGGGTTGTTAGTTATCCACTGGTCCACATTTAATTTAGTTAATATTTTTGTTTTATATTTATTGAATCTAACGACTGAAATCGAATATAATCAAATTTAATGGTAAAAAAAATAATCTAAAGACGCAAATTTAAATTCAACAGTTAAAATAATTATAAAAAATTATTTAACTCAAAGTTAACCAAAAAAACTCTATAAATACCTATATATTTGTTGAAACATTCAAACAAAACTCATTTTTCTCCTACAATTCTTCCAATTTTTCTTTCAACCATCTTCCAAAACCATGTGTTTACTCATATGTCTTGTGTTTATACATCTCTATCATGTATTTCATATTCTTCTATAGTGTTTCATGAGTTCCATGTGTCAGTTTAGTAATTTTTCAATGTTTATTGGAATTTAAATATTTTAAGGTTAAAATGTTCATAAAATTAATTTATGATAGTCTACATAATTTAAAAAAAAAGTTAATTATAAAAAACAATTAGCCTAAATTCATTCTTTAATAATCTGGGACTAAAATTTTAGGCCAGAAGGGTTAGAGCAGAAAAGTTGTTTCTCAACTAAATTTTTTAGATTTTAGGCCAAGGGTTGAAAATGGTCTTTGAAGGAATTATTTGTGGTAAACAAGTTCATTTGAGCAACATCTACAACATGCAATTAACAATTAAAGGTGAAATCATGCTTGTATACACTTAAAACAATACTTTACCCATGAAATTCAAAGCCTAGTAGTTATGGTGAACCAAGACTCAACTCAAAATCTAAGAAAAAGAGTAGAGATTTCTTTATACCTTTTAAGCACCTCTTTGCTTAGCAATTGTTAATCACCCATGTGAGGGCCTTCTTTCCTTTGTCACCTTGCTCATTGGCTCCATGGATGTGAATGGAGGAACTTTGCTTCTTGGCTCTATCTCTTTTTGGATATGGATGGAAGAATTGGGTTCTCCAAAACTCCCCAAAGTTGGAGACCTAAGTTTCGACACCAAGGATGGTTGAGGAAGAAAATGAGTGACCATGGAAGAATTACATGCTAGTAAATTCTCCCATGGTGGCCGGCCTCCTCAAGAGAAAAGAAGAACTTTTGTTCTCTCCAATTTCCTCAAAGAAAATCCTAATGAGGATGGAGCAAAGATACCACTTCTATGCTTTCAACTTTTGTGTGCATATTGGACCAAAAAGCCGTTCCTCTCTCTATGGCCGGTTTTCCCAAACCTTTGGGTTGTTTTGGGCTTCTTGAATTTTGGTTATTAAGTTGTCACACAACTTAAACTAATGAGCTTGACGATTCGAAGCCCAACACTAACTCAAGGTAAAAAAAACGAACTTATTTGTTTGATTAATTAACATATTAATTAATCCTTGCCATAAACAATTAAACCATTTAATTGTCCTTACTCATCTTTGTTATATCCTTCGATCATTACCTTACATGGTGTGCGATCCATTAGGTTCTTTTTAACGAGGCAGTGGGCGATTAGAACTCTTCAAATCGATTGTGAATTGAAGCTTACTTTCAATTCTCCCTTTAGTGATTATACACCTTTAGGGTTTCCATAAACCATGAGTGACACCTAGCAGTATGTCATGACTAATCAAGATAATTAGAAGAGGTTGGAGAACCTAATCAGTTTGGGATTACAATGCAATACAGTCTTTCTCTAATACAATACTCTTGACCACATTGTTTGGTTTGATAGTTTATTCATGTATACTATCCAATGTGATTCTCTTACTTATATGATTACCTTGAATGTGATTTGGAACGACTTCTTTAATCTCATTCATACTTTGCCCCAGAGATTCTTAATCATATCATAGAGTATTCTCTCTCAAACAATTTGAAAGCTAGAGATCCCTTGTTGTGCATTCACCTACCTCCATGACTAAGTGACTTAACCCAAACTATGCCACGGACACCCTCTGACAGAGTGACTTTGACATAGTCAAAGATCAAGGACCTAACCATAAGACAACTATGATGCCTCAGGTCAAATGACTACTTTTCATTATCCCAACCATGAGTTCTCATGTGAGATGAGTATGAGAAGTCCCTGTTGATTGCATTCAGTAGACTCATTCTCTATTGAGCACCTACATGCTTGTCTTGGTGTCAGTCACACCAATAACTCGAGACCAATCACTCTCCCTAAGAGAAGACATAACACGTATTGATCTAACAGATTGTTAATGCCCAATTGGCAATTCTATGATCAAGAACGTTTAGGATATGTATACGAAAGAGAATGGTCTCATGAATCTAACTTCTTTAGATCACATTCTCCCAATTACATATTCCTTGGACTTATCGTTTAAGCATATAACATTTATATGAGATGGCTTTAAACAATAATCTTTACCCTTTATATTAAACTAGATTAGTTTAACATGTGAAATATCCGTAAAGGATCATCATATGATTGGTTTTAGGGCACATTTCCAATAGTCTTAAGGTAGTGTTATTCACACACTTATTTTTACTTCTGACACACTTTTCTCAATTTTCAACTGCCGAATTAAATAAATTGAAAAAAATCAACAACAAAAAAATTAACAAAAGTGTGTAGTGGTAAAAAGAGGCGTATGAACAGCTCTATCTTTGTAATTAAGGAAAACTAATGAAAATGAATTGAAAACTTTAAGTTTTAATGATAAGGACAAAATAAAGGGTAAAGTGAATAGTATCGAGATTGACTTTTTAGTGTAAATGTAACAACCCGTCCCAAGTTTTACGAACGAAAATGGCATCTTTGTAATTTCACCAAGTTGGGATACCTTTGGTTTTATTTTTAAATTATTTTATGGGATTGGTTGGTGAGCCACATAGGGCCCACCTTGTTTTTGTGTCCCCCCCAGTCTCTCTCCTCTTTCCTCTCCCCTGAGTTCTCCCTCTCACAATTCACTCATTCACTCTCTCTCACACACACACACTCTCTCTCTCTCTCTCTCTTTTTGTTTCCTTCTCAGAGGACCAATGCACCACCCTAGGATCCTTCCAGGTAAGAACTCGAACCCAGGACAGGTTTGTGGTGCACCATAGTGGCGGAGACCACTGTTCTCTTTATCTCTCGTCGAATTCCGGCGAGTTTCTTATATTCTCGACATAGGTAAGCCCCTTGTACCTTTTGGTTAGTGTTGTTTGTGAGTTTGGGGACGTTTTGAATCATTTTTTGTGACTGTATGACACAAAAACGACTAAGTAATGTTTCTTAGATTTTCAATGACGAAACCGAGGCTCTTCGGTCATTTTTCGGCCAATTCCGACCATGGCAGACCATGAGATAGGTATAACTTGATTCTTTATTGCCCGGGCTTCATATTGGTATATTGAATTGCATGTTTTGGTTGAGTATCAAGCTCGATCAGGGGGAATTCCCGACCGTTTTTCGGCTTTCTTCCTCAGCGAGACACAGGTTTTCAAGCCCAAATCGAAGAGACTAGGCTCTTAGGCCTCGTTTGGCACACCGTATAGAGCACCGGATAGGATTAATTATACGGAGCCGGTTGTTTGGTGCCCACCTGTATTAAATAGCCACCGGATTAATTTAGTCAGTCTGCCTATTTAGTAGGGTATACACCTGCATAATAAACCCTTCCAAAAGAAGTGGATTATTAGTCCGGTTCCCTTCCCCCTCTCTCGCATTTCGTTCTCCACGACACCTCCTCTAGCCGTCGTCCCTCTCGCCGTCGTCGTTCTCACCGACATCGTTCTCCCTGTCGTCGTTCTCACCGACGTCGTTCTCCCCGACGTCGTTCTTGTCGGCACCGTCAACGCCTACAGCGCCCACTCCCCACCACATGGAATTAGAGATGCCTTCTGCAAGCAGCTGACAACATCACCAACATGATACTGCACTATCTCTTCTACTTTGTTGGGAACGCCATTCAACTTTCCCTGCTCCCATTTTATCCTCCTACCCATTGGATCTTCTTCTATGTCATCTGAAACATCATGTGCTAACCACACAAAATAAACATTCCCAAACTTGTCTGCACCTGCCATGGTGTCAAAATCTATATCAAAGGCTCTGAGTCTTGGCCGTCGCACGCCTTCCTCTGGGCTTCTTCTGCAACTAGGGAGAGATTCTTGACTGAAATTGCAGGGGAAGAAGAAGAAGGGAGAGAGTGGGACGGAGTTTGGGGGATGCGGCGAAGAGATCTGGGGAACAAAAGAGATGATTTCATTTCTTCTGCAACTGGGTCGTGCAAAGAAACATGGTGTATTTGCAGAGGTTCTTGACTGAAATTGCAGGGGAAGAAAAAGAAGGGAAACAGAGGGAAGGAGTTTGTGGGGTGCGGCGGAGAGATGGGGAACAAAAGTGATGATTTTTTATTTATTTATTTATTTTAAGTTTGATTTAAATAAAGAAAGATTTTGTTTGAATTTCTCATATCCGGCATAGTACCAAACACACTATAAATAATACGGTTATTAGTCCGATACTGCACCAAACGCTCGACTAATTTAGTCAGTACTATCCGGTGGCTATTTATCCTATCCGACAGAAATAGTCAGTACAGTCCGAGCTGCCAAACGAGGCCTTAGGGTCGTGACCAGTATCGGGCTTTTGGCCCGCTAAACCCCTAAGCCTAACCCTTTTTATCTTATTTTATTTTGTTTTGTTTTAAAAACTCAAATCCTTTGGCTGGGCTTTCAAGCCCAGGCCCGTGTGTGCATACTCAAGGGAGCCAGCCCGTTTCCCTTTGACCCAAAACCCATTAACCTTTATAACCAAGCCTTTAAGCCTAGAACCTTTTGGCCCAAACCCACCAACCCAAATTCGGTTGGAATATTCTCATAATATTCTTTTGTTGACTTTTCGAAAATTTAACTGGGACTTTTCTTAGGGTAATTTGACGTCCTGAATTCGTTTATGACGTCTGTTTTCCCAAATTCAATCATTTGGATAGAGTTTTATAATTGGACCCTTTATGTACTTAGGGGCAATTGTTTGTGGAAGCATGATTTAATGGTTATGTTTTACAAAACATTTTATAAGTAAATTGGATTTACATTATATGATTATTATACTTACTTAGAATATTTTGAAATACCATATTTTCTATCGAACCCATGTTCTTTCTAGGATATCTGATGGATGACGATATACTATTTAAAAAATGCTTTTGCACACTTCTTTATAGTATAGATGATGGATGACTTTATACTATGAAGATGTTTTTGAGATATATGTACCTATGTTTGGAAAGACTATGTTAAATGTTTTGTGCGAATCTAGTGGTCACTGTTCTGCCTCCGGGCAATGATACTTATATTGGCCTTTGGGTCGGGTGATGTAAGGGCCTTCGGGTCGGGATATATTATATAGGTCTTCAGGGCAGGTGATGTAGAGGCCTTGAGGTCGATTGAAGATATTATATTAGGCCTTCGAGTTAGGCGATATAGGGGCCTTCAGGTCAATTATGATACCACTAGTTAGCACACTTTATACGAGATACGTTTTGGAAAGGTTTTATGGCATGCTAGGGTTTTTGAAAAAACCTATCACTTATTATGCTATTGTGGGGGTTAGTATGTTGGATAACTGTTTCAGTATTATTATATATATAAACTTGGTCCACTCATGTTTGTTTTGCGCCCCCTCAGGACTTAGATTCAAGGCATACAATCCCGATGTCAAGAAACTTTCGCATCAGCATCTTTGAGTTCTCTCAGTGTAGGATGCACTCCTTTGTTCACTCAATTTTATATCATTTATTTTCTAGAGTATAGAATTAGTTGTATGCTCTGAACACATCCTCATTTGCATATTATTTATATTTAAATTTATAAATCTTATTTATTTTTCTTGTTCTCATGCATCCTAATATGACTTCATCACCTTCGGGTGTCGGCCAACACGTACCTACCCTGTGTTCGAGGAATATCGAGGTCGAGCGTGTCAGTAAAAATGTGATTTTTCATTAAAATAAATAGTACCGAAAACTTTTTGCGAAAGTTCTCTTGTAATTATTGGCATTGCTCATAAGTTAGGCAAGTGGGATATTAAGAAGCCCAAAAAAAAATTGATAAAAACGAATCTAGGCATGTGAGATATTGGCAGATATTAGGACAGAAAGAAGGCTCACATATTTTTCTCTGTCTCACGTGTTTTTTTACCAGACAAAAGGTCAAGTTGCAAATTGGCTGGCATGCAAATGCAAATGCAATTTCCTTCAACTTGTGTTGCTTTGTGAGTGTGTTTTGGTTGGGAGAAAACCTTCATTCACGGAAGTTCCATTTTACACAAACATAGACCCGGTTACGAAAAGCACATGATCCATTCTTCAATAGGGTAATACTGACATACTAGTGTTGCGTCAATATTAATAATAAAAAATAGATGTCTTGCACAAAAAAATTTGTATAAAAACATGAAACCAAGCTTCAATACATGCAAAAGATGGGTGTAGCCGAGGTGAGAATGTTTTGTTAGATGCGTGGACACACGAGAAACGATATGATTAAGAATGAGGATATACGAGGTAAAGTGGGTGAGCCGCAATTGAAAATAAGATGATAAATAATTGGTTAAGGTGATTTGGCCATGTGAACCGAAGACCTACAAATACTCTAGTTAGAAAATACGATAATAAGATAGAGGCTTAGGACAAAAAAGTAGACCTATAAAGACATTAAAAGAGAATTTAAAAAAAAAAAGAACATTAAGTACTTAGAACAAAATGAAAACTTGAAGCAAAACCGTATGTACTGGTGCTTTAAAATTTATTCCAACCCTACAGAATAGGGTACAATTTTGTTATAGTTGTTAAAAGCACAAGCAGCAGTCCACTCAGAAACTCCCAAAAGATGACGACTCTATTGTCCACTCACGAGGCCAAGGCGTCAAGTGGCCCATGTCCATATTTTTTCAAAGTCCTACAAAGTCAGAGAATATGTTGCAGACTGGGGAGGTCCTTCCTCCTCCTATCCCTCTCAAAAACCACATAACATGAAATACCAACCAACACAGAGATATTAAATTAAAAAAAGATAAATCAATAGGCAAAACAACAAAACTTGAAATTAATAATAAATTGTAGAGATAAATAGATTTTCTGAATGCAGTCCCCATTTCCTTAATCTGTTTTGGAACTTTCCAATAGGATGACAAACCAAAATGCACAGTATATTTTCCGTGAAACATGAATAAAAAAAAATTTAAAAAAAAGTTGAAGAGTTCAAAATCGACTTTGTAATCGGTTGTATATTTTATATATTTATTTCTTTTATTATGTAAACGAATAATATTAAGGTTTTAAAAGACGTTAGACGCTAGTCGAGCGGCGTGCTGGGGCCTAGTGCCTAGGCAGCTAGCGGAGCCTAGGTGGACTAGGCGGATTTAAGTAAATCTACTATATTTCGTGTAAATAAGTATCTGTTTATACTTAAAATATATATAATTTCATCATAAATCACAAAATATATAACATATATATTATGAAGTATTAGAACATAATGAAAACATGGGAAACAAGCCTATAATGTGTGTTCATTTAAGTATTCAACAAGAATTTATTGAAAAAAAATAAAATTCATAATGAAAGTTATCTATTTTCTGTCTAAGTGAGTTGAAACCTAAACGGGTGTCTAGGTGGGTCTGGGTAGGTGCTAGGTGGGTGCCGCAGCAAGTTTAGATGCTATTTCTTAATTTTTAAACGCCTAAGCATTAATTGGAGCAGTGACCGCCTTGCGCCTAAATGGAGCTTAGACAGCATTAGGCGAAATTTTTTAGAACAGTAAATAATACTTATATGGTACTTGTATATGTTTAATTAGCAATTTAGCATTGTCATTGTCGTCTAGTTATCATTATTATTATTATTTTTTAAATAGGACCTTGTCAAAATCCGTGTTGTACATAAGCTAAGAAGTATCCATTTATGTACCCAAAGATAAATTAACAGGCCACACCGACAAGTTGTGCACTTTTATGCTCATATATTCTCTCACTCTGAAGAGAAATTTTTTAGGGAAATTTAACGAAAAGCTCCCGGTACTGTTCACTTTAACGAAAAACCACATTTTTACACTAAAAAGTCAATCATGGCACTATTCACTTTACCCTTTATTTTGTCTTTATCGTTAAAACTCAAAGTTTTCAAACCCTTTTCATTAGTTTTCCTATTTTTTTTATTGTAATCGTCCATATTTTTATATTAATAATAATAAATTTTATTTTTTAAATTATTAACATTTTAACATACATATTTTATTATTTATATAATGATGCGCCATGTATTATACTGAAAAATTTCTGGACTCTTACATGTTTACATCAAGTTTCTTTTCTCCCTACTCCTCCTCTGAGTCCTCTCATGGCTTCCTTCACTCCAAAACTGCTGCAGCTCCTCTGCATAATCTTATTTCTCCACATTTCTTCTTCTTCTTCGTCTTCAAACACAACTACTTTTAATCCCCATTTGGCGTCCATAAGATCATTCTGCAAGTCCGCACCCTACCCAGACATCTGCTTCGACTCATTGAAGCTCTCAATCTCAATAAACATCACCCCCAACATCATCTCCTACCTCCTCCAATCCCTCCAAGTCGCGATCTCCGAAGCCGGAAAGCTCACCGATCTCTTCTACAAGGCCGGACAGTACTCAAACATCGTCGAGAAGCAAAAGGGAGCTGTCCAGGACTGCAAGGAGCTCCACCAAATCACTCTCTCTTCCTTACAAAGATCTGTTTCTCGAGTCCAAGCGCGAAATGCCAAGAAACTCAACGATGCTAGGGCTTACCTCAGCGCCGCTCTCACAAACAAGAACACTTGCATGGAAGGGTTGGAATCTGCTTCTGGCCCTATGAAGCCAGCCCTAGTTAACTCCTTGACTAGCACATACAAATATGTAAGCAATTCTCTCTCAGCTATCTCAAAACAAGGGGCCAATAAAGGGCGCACAAATCGCCGTCTCAAGAGCATTCCGAGGTGGTTATCGAGGAGAGACCGGCGGATATTGGAGAGTTCTGGTGACGAATACGACCCCAGTGAAGTCCTAACGGTTGCCGCGGATGGATCAGGGAACTTCACCACAATTAGTGATGCTATTATTTTTGCTCCAAATAATAGTTACGATCGGACGATTATATATGTTAAAAACGGGGTTTATGAAGAAAATGTGGAGATTCCGAGCTACAAGACCAAAATTGTTCTTCTTGGAGATGGAAGTGACATCACTTTCATTACTGGTAACCGGAATGTTGTTGATGGATGGACCACATTCAGATCTGCAACCGTCGGTAACTAATACTTCTAAATGCATTCCTTGCTATCTTCAATTTTACTGTCTTCTTCTTCCCCTATACTGGAGTCACATGTCAATGTCAGTCTTGTGGTGAGAAGATGCTTGACCATACTTTTGTGCTCAAACATGTTATCAGTCTCACTCTCAGTCCAAATCGAACTTTTCATCTGATTTTGTTTAATTTTGTTCATACGCGTTTGTGTGAAAGGGTGACAAAGTCATCTAAAATTCTTATTTAAGAATTGAACAAGCTCAATGTTTTTAACTGACCTTTTCACCCTAACATATGAGCAAATTTTGGTCAAAATTCAAATGAAAAGTTTGATTTGGATATTTCTGACATTTCCAACCCCACCACAACGTGGATTAGTGCAATATAAGAAAATCCTTAATGGTACTATTGTGGTTGAACTTGTTATTAGTCCAAATCAAACTTTCTATCTGTATTTTGTCTATTTCACTTGTTTACGTGTTTTATTTTAAGCCTTATCCAACGGTCAAAGTACAAGATTCAATGTCTTAAAATGGTCTTTTCACCCCTCATGAGACACACACATGACAAAAGTTAGACAAGGTTATGATACAAACCTCAATTTGGAGTTTGGACTGAGATCGATAACATGCTTAATCGTAGGGGGATAACAGTGCAATTTTTGAAAAATCATGTTTACATTTGATAACCTTTCATGAGTTCAATCCCAGTTTGTTTAACCCAACCAACGTTGTCAATTTTTCCAGCTGTGTCCGGAGAGGGGTTTCTAGCAAGGGACATAACAATTCAGAACACGGCAGGGCCAATAAAGCACCAAGCAGTTGCTCTGAGAATTAATGCAGACTTGGCTGCAATTTACAAATGCACCATCGATGGCTACCAAGACACATTATACGTACACTCTTTTAGACAATTCTATAGAGAGTGCGACATATTCGGAACCATAGACTACATATTTGGTAACGCCGCAGTTGTATTTCAAGCATGCAACATCGTGTCGAAAATGCCAATGCCGGGACAATTCACAGTCGTCACAGCGCAATCCAGGGAGACACTAGATCAGAACACAGGAATCTCCGTGCAGAACTGCTCCATTGTTGCCACTGATGAGTTGTACTCCAATTCCAGCATTGTCGAAAGCTACTTAGGCCGGCCGTGGAGGAATTACTCTACGACTGTTGTCCTGGAGTCCTACATTGACGACTTTATTGACCCGACTGGGTGGAAAAATTGGTCCGGGGACCTAGGGTTGAACACTTTGTACTATGGAGAGTATCGGAATTATGGTCCTGGCGCTGGGACGGAAAATAGAGTGAACTGGAAAGGACATCATGTTATGGACTATTATGATGCATCCAATTTCACTGTGCAAGAGTTTATTGCTGGTGATGAATGGCTGCAGTACACTTCATTTCCTTATGATGACGGCATCTGATCTCTGTATGAATACTTTTGTTTGAAATAATTTTTCACAACAATTTCAAAATATGTATCAAAGGTGCTGCATGGATGTGGTGAAATATTTTCTTATTTTTTAGGGGTATAGGGGGAGGGGGTATTTTCTGATAGGATGTTCTACACTTTGCACGGTTCAAAGTTCAAACCATGAACCCCAAATAAAAAGCTAACAATTTGACCACTGCCCTCATGATTCTAAAGGAAATTTGGAAAGTTAATGAAATATAGTCACTCGACGCCCCTCCATTATTTTGAGCCCTCACAAGAACCCTTGAGTAGTTATCTGTCAAAATTCCCTTTTTGTTTTTAAATTTTTTTTTTTACAATAGGAAATTCTAAATTATTATAATCTACAATGAGAGAAATTCAAACTTTAGTACAAGAAAATAGACAGACTGCCATAACTAATTGTCCAAATCCATGTTTGCTAGTTAAAACTCTAAAGAAAAAGAAATGCTATTTAAAAAAAAATCATGTGATTTTCTAATCAATCAATGACTTTAACTCTTTTAATGTATGTTGTGCACATAACTCGGTGGTACACAAATGTACTCTCCATGTCATCACTCTTGTATTCGTAATCAGCTAGTAATGACCAGATTAACCTACCCCGTGATCATGGGTGGATTCATAGAGGGACCGGGGTGGTCCCAGACCACTCGACATCTAGAAAAAAAAAGCGTCTATGGAGGTCCTTCGAGGACCCTCCAAATGTTTGGGTGGGGAGAACCATTCCATTCCTGGCTGCTATAAGTTCTACAGTTTAAGCTGTTTTATTTGTATTGTTAAACACCATATAGTCTTAAGCCTTATAGTCTTAAGCAATTTCTTTCAAGGAGGGTGAATGAGTTGCAAGCTTGCAGAATACTCCTTGTTCAGAAGAAAACCCAAACGGTACGATTTTTTATTTTATTTTAAGGGAACAAACTTTTTTTTTTAAATATAAATGACCTTGATAAAAAAGACGCTTACAGTTTAGACTTTGTAACTTGTAATATTAGGGGTGTGCTATCCACACACCTATTTTTACTTCTCACACATTCCCTGTTAATTTATGTCCTTTGATCTTCTTCAATACATCTGATCTGATAGTTGAAAATTAGAAGAGTGTGTGAGAAGTAAAAAGGCGTGTGTATATATCACACCCCTATTTTTAAACCTTTTACATTGGGACCCCTCGACCTTAAAATTCTGAATCTGCCCTTGCCCGTGACGTGATAGTTGATATGTCGATTAGCACTAAATAATAACAATGGCAGCTAATCTAGTCAAAATGTTACCCTTCTAGCATGATTTGTTCTTTAATTAGTTGAAGAATGTTGAGAATAGCCAAATATATATAATGCTTGACTGGCTTAGTCCATTGATTGGAATCATGAGTTTGTTATGACTTCAATCCTAGCCTCACAAAAGAACACACACAACCATGAATTCGTTGACAATTTTGAACAATATAGTTTATACGTCGTTTGGCAATAAGGGGTATGAATGTAATTTCGGAAGGATCCGCGAGGGAAATGCGGTTGGAAGGAAGAAAGGAAAGGACCCCTTGTTGTCATCTCCAACTAACTTTTGAAAAAAAATAGAATACCTGAAAACTCTCCCGACCAGACCTCCTCTGTCAATTGCCAAAATAATAATGGACACTCGAAATTCCGAAAGCGAAGAACAACGAGATAGGGAGAGGAGGCGAAAAGCGAAAACGATTAAAGCCGAAACGCCATTGTATTTCAATCTCTTTACTATCTCTTTCTCGAATCGGTGCTCTCCCCCTGCGCTTGGCCCTGAATTTTTAAGGCAGAGGTTCCTCTGCCTTATAGCCACCTCTCGCAATGGCATTTCAGGATTTCGACCAGCTTACTGAACGCCGAAAGACCGAGAATGCACGTAAGTTCAAGAAGAGAATTATCATTGCGGTCGTCGTCATTCTCCTCCTTGTTCTAATTGCCGTCGGAGCCTATTTCATTGTCAACAAACTTAATAATAAAGGTGCTAAGAAGGGCAATGCAAAGGAGGGCAATGCTAAGCAAGGCAAAGCTGCAGGGAAACCTGCACCGAAGGCTCCTCAATCGAAAAATGGACCACCGAAGAACAAAACGCCTTCGAATGGTCAGAAGATCCTGAAAGAGATGTGCAGCGCTGCAGATTACAAGGACAAGTGCGAGGGCATCATTGAAAAGGCAAAGGACGAAATGAAACCCAAGGCATTCATCAAGACCGCTATCTCAGCCGCCTCAGACGAGGCCAAGAGTGCCTACAGCAAAACCGCCGAGCTGACTTTCAACAGTCCAGAAGAGAAGGGAGCGTTTGAGGACTGCAAAGTGTTGTTCGACGATGCCAAGGAGGAATTAAGGGACGCCGTTTCTCAGCTTGGCAATAGCATTGAGTCGGGGAAGGTTCGCACGGGCGTCCTGAACAGCTGGTTGAGTGCGGTGATATCTTACCAGCAGACATGCGTAGACGGGTTTCCTGATGGAAAATTGAAGTCCGAGTTGGAGAAGATGTTGCAGGCCTCTAAGGAATTCACTAGCAATTCTCTAGCCATGCTTTCACTCCTTAACCAGCTGCAGGCACCGGGTGCAGAAGCAGCTGCAGGATCCAATCGTCGCCTTCTTTCGCAGGACAAGAGCGGATTACCTACTTGGATGAGTCACGAGGATCGAAGGATGTTGAAGAAAAACGACGAGAAGCTCACCCCCAACGTGACAGTGGCAAAAGATGGCAGTGGAAACTACAAAACCATTAGTGAAGCCTTGGAAAAAATACCCGAAAAATACGAAGGACGGTATGTATTGTGTTAAAAAAACAAAATATTTTCATAATCTTGTTATCTTTATTTATCAGTTTATTTTTACCCTTATGAAAATTCAGGTATGTCATTTATGTTAAAGGAGGAGTCTATGATGAGACTGTGACTGTGACAAAGAAGATGCCAAACGTTACAATGTACGGCGATGGGTCACAGAAGAGCATCATCACTGGAAATAAGAACTTTGCCGATAAAGTGAGGATATTCCAAACTGCACCTTTCGGTACGGGCTCAACAAATTTACACCAAGAAATGATTTCAGCACATCCTTCTCATCCTCCTGCACACTCGTGTTTAATTTTGTCCCTTGATTTTCTTTTGATAAACCCAAAGGCCGGAGCCATAAATAAACATGGGTGTGTAGGGCGAGAAAATGAACGTGCAGAAATCACTCTCTTTTTGCATCACAATACATGTGCTCAAATTAGGCAACAAGTGATGTATATGTCTTATAGCAATAGAAGATATAGAGTATGTGTAAGGCCTACCTCACCATTTCAAGCTAGTGTCAATGTTACTCTTTTTTTTTCTTTTCCTTTTGATTCTATTGCAGCGGTCTTAGGGGAAGGTTTTATGGCAAAGTCGATGGGATTCAGAAACACGGCTGGACCTGAGAAGCATCAGGCAGTGGCAGCAAGAGTCCAAGCAGACCGTGCTATTTTTCTCAACTGCCGGTTTGAAGGGTACCAAAGCACATTATACGCACAAACTCATCGGCAGTTCTATAAGAGCTGTGTCATTTCAGGCACCGTTGATTTCATCTTTGGCGATGCTGCTGCCATTTTCCAGAACTGCTTGATCTACGTCCGCAAACCTTTGGAAAACCAACAAAACACTGTCACAGCCCAGGGAAGGACCGACAAACAGGAAACCACAGGAATAGTGTTGCAGAATTGCAAAATCATGCCAGACAAAGATCTTGAGCCAGTAAAGTCCCAATTCAAGACCTACCTGGGAAGGCCATCGAAGGAATTCTCGAGAACCATAGTGATGGATTCGACAATTGAGGACCTGATTCACCCTGATGGATGGACACAGTGGGAAGGAGATTTCGCGCTAAAAACATTGTATTACGCAGAATATAACAACAAGGGACCGGGTGCGAAAACTGACTATAGAGTGAAGTGGGATGGATATAAGAAAATTGACGAGCAAGAGGCAATGCATTATACTGTAGGGCCTTTCTTGAAGGGGCATGCTTGGCTCATGGGTGTGGGTGTTCCTGTTCGCTTCGGCCTATTTGAAAGTTAAACGGAGTTGGTTTGTGACACGGAGATGATGATGATGGTGTTGAGTTATCTGATCAAGAAGAGTGGAACATCTGTGTCTGGAGTGAAATGGTAATGCTGTCAGTTTCTTTGTTTTAGCATTGATCATCAAGTGAAATTGACATCCTTTTGTATTTGCAACACTAAATATATTAGCCTTAAACGAAGATAAAAAATTGAATTACGTACGAAAAACATACGGTTCATCGTGTAGCGAAATTCATTGAATTGAGTTCTAGGATGTACAAGATTGAATGCTTAGGATTCCATGTTTTCCAAATTTTAGCTGATCTGAAACACTGTTCCAAAAAAGTGTGATGTACTGGAAATGGACTGTCTACTTGTTTTTCGGAGTTGTTTTGACATTTTGCTCCAAATACAATAGTTTTTTCACTTCTCTCCTTGATATGATGTTAAGTAAAGGCATAACAGTAAAACTCAAACATGCAAATTTCAACAATAAAAGGACAAACATTGGAGGATTACATCAAGCAAATATATGGGTTAAATTATTGTATTCATTCTTTTTCTTAATACAAATTATAGTCTAACCTATATTCTAATTTACATGGAGGGAGATCTCGAACTTGCATGAGGACGGACACATTGTGTGACGACCAGTAATTTCTTATATAATTTCTCCACAAGTGTGTAAACTGATGTTTATGCCCTTGTTGACAAAGTGACGTGGACGTGACTATGCAGCTTTAAATTATTTTTTTCTTACTATCGTTATTACAAGCCCACAACCTATTTCTGAAATGGGGACGACCAAGAGGTAGTACTATTTTCTTTTTATTCATCTTTTGGCTTGTGTTTTACAGACACAGGTGCCATGTGGTTATTGAAGCTTTTTTTTTTCTTCCCCTGTTTGTACATGTTAGCTGTTAACTGAACTGATGCATATTTGCAAAACTTGTACTATCCCTATCCCGGAGTTAAAGTTGTTTATTTTTTCCTCTTCTAGGTGGTGGACGATTGACAATGTTTTAGTTGGTGGCATTTAGCTTGAATTCCTGAACATAACAGGCTAGATCAAGCATATTTTTCTACGAGATGCTTTGCTACTGGATGTTCATTCTTTGCATGATGTGTTCGTATTTTGATGTGAGAACTTACATATGCCATAGATATTTTGTAGATGTAAAATTTTATTTGTAATTGGGAGTAATTTTTTGTTGGCCAATTGACATACAAACATCCATAAATACTATCAAATTGAATCATGTCTGAAATGATTTGACAAAAATTGAGTGTATTTTTGTCATTTTGTCCTTATTTAATGGAGATTTTTCACGAAATATGACTAAAATGATTTATGATAGACAAACTTAGAGACCACTTCTATCGATTTCAAATCTCAGTGACCAAACTGAGGAGTTATACCAATCTTAAGGACCGTTTTGGCTAAAAAAACCTTTTAAAGCAGGCGTGAGATTTATCTGATCAAGATAACGATAACAAGTTTTCTGTCAGGGAGTTTTGTGTTGCACTATATTTGATGAAGCGGTTTAGGGAGGAATGCCTTCTTCCAGCAGTGCTTCCAAGCAATGTTATGTTTGATGTATCCAATATTTTTCAACTTGCGTTAGGAATGAAGATATCCGAGGTAAAGTAGAAGTAGCCGAAATTGAAGGAAAGATGAAAGAAAATCGGTTACGGTGGTTTGGATATGTGCAACGAAGGCCTACTGATTCTCCGGTTAGAAGATGAGACTATGGGACAGAGGTCCATGGCCGAATGGGTAGAGGAAGACCTATGAAGACTTTGGAAGAGACTCTAAGAAAAGACTTAGAGTATTTGGATCTAACATAAGATATGACACAGAACCGAGCACAATGACGTTCTAGGATGCATATAGCCGACCCCACTTAGTGGGAAAAGGCTTTGTTGTTGCAAATAATTACTCTAATGGTGGCAATGTAGCCCGGAGACTTGCATCTGGTATTCATCCATAAAACAAATCACTTTTTATTTTTTGAAACCACGTCTTTCTTTAGTGGAGAATAACTTCTTATTTTTCACTTTAAAAGGCTTTCAACAGAAACTGATGCCTGGGCCTGGTGCTTGGCACATGGCACCCCCAGTTGGAGAAAGGCCACCAAAGCCAGTTGCTCATTCTCATGCTGAGGAAAAGCGGCAGGCCAATGAGCAGAAACCCAGAGTACCATCACTGGATAAACATCTTCTAAATCAACTGAGTACAAATGAGGTTAACTCACAGAACTCAAAGTTCAAAGAAGCCACTGAAGCTGATAAAAGGTACTTGGAAATTTTGTATTTCATTTCTTTGTGTGTGCATCTCTCTTTTTCTTCATTCTTTTTTTTGCTTTAGCTTGTTGTGCGATGTATAATTTTTCTCCTTAACTTTGGAATGTTCCTAATCTTATTGAAGTGAATACCCCTATAGTTTTACTGTTGTTACAAATTTGATGATTGTATTATTAAACTGGGGTTGCGCCTCTCATTTCTCAGCCTTAATTTGCTATAATTTTTTTACCCACTCTAATAAAATTTGTTTTGCTTATCTTTGTATGGTTCAAACAAGAACACTGAGTTAAGCCGGTGTTAGTCCAAGGGCCATCCATATTTTTCGCCCATTGCAGTTCAACCATCGAACTATCACGTATTTTTGTAGTGTCGATTGTTCAAACTATCGCAATTGGTCGTGAGAATTTTACTTTGCCCCTGGCATGGCGTATTAATTAATGTATAAGTTTATGATATAAAGGCGAATTTTAAGATGCCGCTGGACTTATACCAGGCCCAAGTCTAGTTACCTCAAATTAGAACTTAAGGCCCAAGTTTCTTTAAAAATTCTTAAGCCCAAAACCGGCCCAAAGATTATATTTGTTACTCAAACTTGTAACTTGGTCTTCTTCTTCCCTCATTTTTCTGCAAATTGAGTTTTCTCTTGAAAACTCCTCTGAGCTACATGAGCTCCCTCCTGAACTTCACCTATGTCTGCTACAAATTGACCCACAAATCCTTTATTTCTGTAATCCCTGACACTAGAGGAACTACCAGTAGAGTTGCATGTGGCATTGGAACGCCTCTGTGTGATCTGCCATTTTTTCCGAGAGCTTGAAGCTCTCCAACCTGAACTCTAGTAAGGATCTTCACTTTTCCTTTCGAATTTTTACATTTTTGGTTGGTGTTGGGTCTCTGTGTGTTGAACTAAAAGCTTAAACTCTGTTGTTCCTCTGTGCATGCTCTCTGTGTACGTGTGTTCCTAGTTTCCTGACGAGATTTCCTTTGACGTCTGTACACAAACTCGACCCGATCCACTCTAAAAAACTTGCAAATTAATCTCTGGAACCTGTGAAAGCTAACTATAGCTTTGCAGTCACCATTGGTGTACTACGAGTGCACTGACCTGCGAACCTGAGAACTTGAGCTCTCTCAAACTGTTATCTCAGGTATGTTTAAACTGTTTCCTTGGTGGTAGTCATTCTGTGATGACCTTAGAGCCTGAGTTATGATTCTAATTTCTTCATGCATACTTTAGGTGTTTATTTTCAGAATTCGAAGAAGTTCGAATCGAATTACGACAAACTTCTACACGGCTAACCTTATTCTGATCCTCAACTTGGTATAATCTTACATCCTTTTCTTCTTAGCATCATGTTCATGTCCAGATTAGAACGTTTTCACTTAGTTTAGACCAAATCAGAGCTGGGAAGAAAGTACGGCTATAATTTTCATTATTCTTCCTTGTTGGGGTTTGATGACCCATGTTTTAAGTCGGGTCAACCCCGACCCGTATGTGTTTCAACCCAAGTTTTTAAACCAATTCAGTTAGCCCAATTACATATTTAAATTTAGGCCCTAGACCTTTATGGACCCGAGTTCATAATCCTAAATCTATTTGGACCAAGCTTGATTCTTGGGCCCAAAACCAAGACTTCAACCCAAAATCTAGGCTCATTAGCCCAGATCCGAATTAAGACCCAGACCCAAGTGTACAAATTCAATATTTAAGCACTCTTAAGCCCAATTAATTAAATTTAATTTTAATGGGTGTTTAGGTGCAACTGTGGGAGGTGATCCAATTCATCGTAGTTCGAGCGTCTCTTCGAGAGCGGAGTACTTGTGAGTGCCCCTTTCTAAAATAATATTTTAATAAACATTAGGGTGGCTTGCATATTTATTCCTGAAATTCATATGCTTTTATTATGTTTACGAATCTGCATATAATTGAGATTTGAATATTTTCTTTACTTAATTAAATTGCTTTATGAAATTGCCTCTTGGTTATTTGGATAAATTATATACTAATCTGAATTATTTATAGAATACATATATATTGGTTATGTTCAAGTTTCTTATACATTAAAGGTTTTAAAATGTTAGATTATATGTGTGATTTCCAATGTGTTGTGAGAACATAGTTTTGTGATTTATTTTACGAACTTTTGGAATATTTGAATATATGGATATTTTGGTATGAGAATTGAGCTATGTTTTTGGATTTAGGAAATAAGTTTTGGAATTTTGAGATATGGTTTTGAATATTTTTATCTAGCGGGTTATCATACAGCACATTCACACAACATGGGTATTAGACGTCTATGGCCATAAGACACGAAGATGAGGAGGAGTGAGATATATATATTATACCCCAACTTCACTACTGAAAGTAGTGTCGGATAGCTTCACTAGTTGCGGCTAGTGTCGGTGTAAGATGTTAGAGAATTTTTCTCCAGTGTAACCCGGAGTCATGCAGCTTCACCTTAAGGTGATGGAACCTACCATGTTTCTTCACTAGTGTAACCCAGTGTCGTACAGCTTCACCTTCTAGTGATGGTTAGGTATTGCATGTGGGCGACTATGATACCCTTAGAGAGTTTGGTTTTACTGAGATTTATGGTTTTGCCTTCCGGCGGTGGTTGTACAGTTTTCATACCTCGAGTTTACAGAGGTTTTTCATGGCATAGTAGAGTTTTCAGAGAACCTATTATGTAGTATTATATATGCTTTCAAAACAAGGAGTTATTATGTTCAGAAATAAAATAGTTTCTGTATTATTAGCATTATCATAAATTATGGTCCACTCACCTTTTTGTTTTGCGCCCCCTTGAGGAGCTAGTGACGAGGAATACGACCCAAGCTTCGAGGCCTTTCCCTATCAGTGACTTCTGGCAGTGTTCCAGTCGTGTACGGATTTTCCTTGATGTTGTAATATAATATAATCTGTGCACTCACTTTTACGGTTAGATATGTGCTCTGGACATATTGTGCGTTTTATTTCTTAAACTGTGTTACAAACTCCTGTTGTAAATGTCTCCACTATGACCTTGTTATCTTCATTTATAGTCGTTGTATATTTTTGTATCGTTATATATTTTCATTTTGGCTTTCGTCACTCTTAAGTGTCGGCCATCACGTCCCATCCCAGTATTTCTAGGGTATTGTGGTTGGGGTGTGACAATAGGTATCAGAGCCTTGTTGATTCAGTTTTCCTTGATTTTATTCTGTTGATTCATCTGTTTGATACACTTCCGTTGATTTCCTTCAGATTGTTTTGTTGTTGTGGTCCAGAGCATATTTAAGAAATTGTTTTACTCGTTTAAGTTGTTACCTTCTTTTCCTATTTTTTTATTCCTTTTCTCGATTTTGTTACTTCCTTTTCTGGTTAATTTCCTTGATTGTGTTACTTCCTTCCATTAATTATTATTTTATTTCGTGACGTAGTGATCATTCCCTCTTTGTTGGTTATTCCCTTTTGTCTTGATTGTAAAGTTGCATTCTTTCCGTTGTTTATTGAGAGATATTTTGTTGTACTAAACTTCATTTTTGGTTGTTTCTCAGAATTATGAATCCTAGTGGTAGGGATGTTCCTCGTGGTGGCGAACCTCGTAGGCCCCGTTCTGGTATTCTTGGGGGAATTCAACAACTAGCCACGGCTATACAATAGGCATTGCCTGGGAATTGCGGGCAAGTTCAGAATCGTACTTATGTAGAGATTGCCCGAAGCCATAGGGTAAATGAGTTAAGAATGGTTGGAAATAGTGAAGAAGTATATGAGTGGCTTGAAAAGGTTGAAGATGTCTTCGATATTATGCATTGTCCCGAGGAGGAACGAGCGATGACTGTAGGTCATTTTATGAGAAGAGATGTTAGGACTTGGTAGGATTCGGTTAGACAATCTCAGCCTGTTAATCAACCTATGACATGGAGGACTTTCAAAGAACTCTTCACAGATTATTTTCTCAGCCCTCAGTATGTAACTCGGAAAAGATAAGAATTCTATGCTCTTTGTCAGGGTAATATGTCGGTGACGGAGCTGGATTGTCAGTTTCATTGGATGGTAAAATATGTTCCTTCCGTTAATGGCAATCAACAGGAGATGATGTATCATCTGGATATCGCTCTTCGGGATGAGTTTCGTTCTTTTCCATAGGTGATCCTGTTTCCTACCTATAATAGTATGATTCAGACGGCATTGCGAGTGGAGAGATCATTCTTGACTTCTAGTAACCAGCGTCAGTTTCAGGGGTAGTTTTATGGAAGTTCAAGAGGTCGAGGTTTCAGACCACGGAACACTCAAGAGCGTGCTTTATCGTCTAACTTAGAACCGAGACAGTCTTTTTCATTTAAGCAACGTGGTCGGGGATCAAGATCTTCTAGCAATGGGTCAGGTTTCGATACAACATGTCCATCTTTCAATCGTTTTCCATCCACTACTCCGACGTGTAGGCGATATGGTAGATGCCACTGGGGTGAATGTGCAGCTAGGGTTAGGGACATGTTACCGTTGTAGAGGCACATGCCATTATGCTCGAAAGTGTCCTACGGGTCGATCTTTTGAGAATGTGGCGTCAAGATCAGGTTATGCTGGAGGTAGCATTTCGGGTATACAAGGACAGAGTCAGGCACAGCCACAGAGTTGAGAGATGGTTTCTAGCGGTGGTACTAAGGGTGATCGCTAGGGTCGAGGTAATAGAGGCGTTCATACTCGAGAAGGCAGAGGCCGCGGTTCAGGACAGCAGGTTACGGATCGTCTTAACGCTATGATTTCGCAGGAGGCAAAGCAAGATCCTCGGGTTATTACGGGTATGTTATTCGCTTTTGATCGCTGGGTGCATGTTTTAATTGATCCGGGTGCTACTTTCTCTTTTATAACTTCACAGCTGGCACATGCAATAAATTTACAACCAACTGAGATCAGTTTTGATAAGTTGATTGAATTACCTCATGGTGAGATATTTTGTGCATAGTGGGAGATTAGACATATGTCGAGGGTGTAATGTTTGAGGCGACATTGATTCCTTTTAATCTGGTAGTATTTGATCTCATTCTAGGGATGAACTGGTTGTCTAGGCATAATGCATACGTGGGTTGTAGGAATAAGCTGGTGACTTTGCCTCGACCGGGACAGTCGGATATTGTGTTTCAGGGAAAACGTAGAATTCTTCAGAATAACATTATTTCTGCCCATAAGGCAATGAAATCCTTACATAAAGGTTGTGAGGGATTCTTGGCTTATGCTGCTGCACCGATCGAACCTTCTATCGGTATCGAGGATGTACCGGTTATCAACGAGTTTGCCACGGTATTTTTAAATGATCTACCTGGGCTGCCACTTACTCGGGAAATTGAATTTACCATTGATGTGCTTCCAGGTACTAATCCTATCTATTTGACACGTTATCGTATAGCATCTGTCAAGTTGCGGGAATTAAAGGTCCAATTACAGGAACTTCTTAATAAAGGTTTTATTTAGCCTAATGTGTCCCCTTGGGGTGTTCCTGTATTGTTTGTAAAGAAAAAGGATGGATTCATGCGACTTTGTGTGGACTATCGACAACTTAATCGAGTGACCATTAAGAATCGTTATCCACTACCCCATATTGACGACTTGGTTGATCAACTAAAGGGTGCCTGTGTATTTTCTAAGATTGATCTTTGTTCTGGTATCATCAGTTGTTGATCTGAAAAGAAGATGTTACGAAGACTGCATTTCACACTCGTTACGGGCATTATGAGTTTCTTGTAATGCCATTCGGGTTGACGAATGCCCCTGCTGCCTTCATGGATTAATGAATAGAGTATTCCGAAAGTACCTTGATCGGTTCGTCATTGTGTTTATCGACGACATTCTAATTTATTCCAAGAGTAAGAGGGGGCATGCTTGACATCTGAGATTAATGTTGAAAAAGCTGAGGAAACATCGATTGTACGCAAAATTCAGCAAAGGTTAGTTTTGGCTGGATCAAATTAGTTTCCTTGGACATGTTGTTTATGGTGAAGGTATTTGTGTGGATCCTCAGAAGGTGTCAGCAGTTGCAGCGTGGGAGCAACCTAAGAACGTCACTGAAATTAGAAGTTTTCTGGGCTTAGCAGGTTACTATCGACGTTTTGTGCAGGATTTTTCGACCATCGCTCTACTGCTTACAAGGTTGACTCAAAAGGGAGAAATTCAAGTGAGATGAAGATTACGAGCGAAGTTTTTAGGAGTTGAAATATCATCTTACTCACACCCCTATTCTTGCTTTTCCAGATGAGGGTGGTGAGTTTGAGATTTATAGCAATGCTTCTTTATCCGGTCTGGGTTATGTTTTGATGCAACATGGAAAAGTTATTGCCTATGCTTCGAGACAGCTTAAACCGCATGAGAAGAATTATCCTACTCATGATCTGGAGCTGGCAGCAGTAGTGTTCACACTGAAAATCTGGAGACACTATCTCTACGGCGAGAAGTGTCGTATTTTTATTGATCATAAGAGTTTGAAGTACTTGTTCACCAATGATGATCTAAATATGAGGCATATGAGGTGGATGAAGCTGATAAAGGATTACGATTGTAGGATCGAGTATCATCCAGGGCATGCTAATGTGGTAGCAGATGCACTTAGTCAGAAATCTCACAGGCAACTTGCTTCTCTGCATGTAGTTCATGTTCCTTTATTATTGTCTCTACGAGGGATATGTGTTTCTTTGACACCTGGTCTACATGGGGCAATATTGGCTCATCTCCAAGTTCAATTAATGTTTGGAGATTTAATTAGAGAAGCTCAACAGGAGGACGAGCAGTGTGGAAAGTGGAAGGAACGAGTGCGGAATGGTGGAAAAAGAATTTGAGAATTCGTAAAGATGGAGTCTTAATGCAGGGAAATAGAATAGTTGTGCCTTAGGATAATGAAGTGGTAAAAACATTGATTCTCGATGAAGCACACCAGTCAGCCTATGCTCTACATCCGGGCAGCACAAAGATGTATCATACTATTCGACCTTATTATTATTGGGATGGTATGAAAAGGGATATTGCCGACTATGTGAGGAAATGTATAGTGTGTCAACAGGTTAACGCGGAGAGGAAGAAACCTGGTTGATTACTGCAGAACCTTCTGATTCCTGCCTGGAAATAGGAAGACGTCACTATGGATTTTGTCTACGAGTTGCCGAAAACCCGATCAAATTTTGATGGCGTTTAGGTAGTTGTAGATAGATTGACAAAATCTGCTCATTTTATACCTGTTCGGCAGAATTACAAACTTGAGAAGTTAGCAAAGTTGTTCATTAAAAATATCGTCAAGTATCACGGCGTGCCAGTCACTATCGTTTCAGATCGAGATCTGAGATTTACTTCACAGTTTCGGAAAGCTTTTCAGGCTGTTATGGGTACGAGATTATTATATAGCATTGCTTATCACCCGCAGACGGATGGTCAATTGAAGAGAACTATACAGACTATTGAAGACGCAGTGGAAGGGTAGCTGGGATGAGTATTTGTCTTTGGCGGAGTTTGCTTATAATAACAGTTACCATTCGAGCATTGATATAACACCATTCGAGGCTCTTTACGGCAAAGTGTGCAAGACACCGTTATGCTGGACTGAAGTTGGTGAATGCATGTTGGTGGGGGTCAGAGATTGTGGATACCACAAACTCAAACATTTTACTAATCAAGAGGAATTTGAAGTCTGCTCAAGATCGACATAAGAGCATTGCTGATCAACACTCTACATATCGAGAATATGCCGTTGGGGATTTCGTATTTTGGAAATTATAGCATTGGAATGGTGTAGTTCGTTTCGGCAAATGAGGGAAGTTAAGTCCTTGATATATTGGGCCTTATAGAATTTCGGAGAGAATTGGTGTTGTTGCCTACAAGTTAGATTTACCACCAGAGTTATCACAGATACATGATGTGTTTCACGTCCCTTTACTTCGAAAATATGTATCAGATCATTCTCACATTTTACAGCCGCAACCACTAGAGGTAGAACCTGACATGAGTTACGTGAAGGAACCGGTAGCAGTTATCAACCGATAGGATAAAGTGATGAGGAATAAGGTTATTCCGTTACTAAAAGTGTTGTGGAGGAATCATGCTATCGAAGAAGCTACGTGGGAAATAGAAGAGTTGATGCGAGCTCAATATCCATTCTTTTTTACTTAAGGTAATTTAATTTCGAGGACGAAATTTTCTTTAAGGGGGTAGATTGTAATATCCCTAAACTCAATTAACCTAACTTACACTGGGCCTAAGTCTAGTTACCTTAAATTAGAACTTAAGGCCCAGGTTTCTTTAAAAATTCTTAAGCCCAAAACCGGCCCAAAGATTATATTTGTTACCCAAACTCGTAACTTGGTCTTCTTCATCCCTCATCTTTCTGCAAACTGAGTTTTCTCTTGAAAACTCCTTTGAGCTACGTGAGCTCATCCCTCACCTTCAAATATGTCTGCTACAAATTGACCCACAAATCCTTTATTTCTATAATCCCTAACACTAAAGGAACTACCGGTAGAGTTGCATGTGGCATTGGAACGCCTCTGTGCGATCTGCCATTTTTCCTAAGAGCTTGAATCTCTCCAACCTGAACTCTGGTAAGGATCTTCACTTCTCCTTTCGAATTTCTACATTTCTGGTTGGTGTTGAGTCTCTATGTGTTGAACTAAAAGCTTAAACTCCGTTGTTCCTCTGTGCATGCTATGTGTATGTGTGTTCCCAGTTTCTTGATGAGATTTCTGTCAACGTCTATACACTAACCCGACCTGATCCACTCTCAAAAGCTTGCAAATTGAATCTCTGGAACATGTGGAAGCTAATTATAGCTTTGCAGTCACCGTCGGTGCACTGACTTGCGAACCCGAGAGCTTGAGCTTTCTTGAACTGTTATCTCAGGTATGTTTAAACTATTTCCTTGGTAGTAGTCATTCTGTGATGACCTTGGAGCCTGAGTTATGATTTTAATTTCTGCATGCATACCTTACGTGTTTATTTCCAGAATTCGAAGCAGTTCGAATCGAATTACGGCAAACTTCTACACGGCTAACCTTATTCTGATCCTCAACTCAGTATAATCTTACGTCATTTTTCTTCTCAGCATTATGCTTATGTCCAGATTAGAACGTTTTCACTTAGTTTAGACCAAATCAGAGCCGGGAGGAAAGTACAACTATAATTTCTGTTGATCTTCCTTGTTGGGGTCCGATGACCTATGTTTTAAGTCGGGTCGACTCGACCCGTATGTGTTTCAACCCAAGTCTTTAAACCAATTCAATTAGCCCAATTACATATTTAAATTTAGGCCCTAGACCTTTATGGACCCGAGTTCATAATCCTAAACCTATTTGGACCAAGCCCGATTCTTGGGCCCAAAACCAAGACTTAAACCCAAAATATAGGCTCATTAGCCAAGATCCGAATTAAGACCCAGGCCCAAGTGTACAAATTATTATTTAAGCACTCTTAAGCCTAATTAATTAAATTTAATTTTAATGGGTGTTTGGGTGCAACTGTGGGAGGTGATCCAGTTCATCCTAGTTCGAGCGGCTCTTTGAGAACGGAGTACTTGTGAGTGGCTAAAATAATATTTTAATAAACATTAGGGTGGCTTGCATATTTATTCCTGAAATTCATATGCTTTTATTATGTTTACGAATCTGCATATAATTGAGATTTGAATATTTTCTTTACTTAATTAAATTGCTTTATGAAATTGCCTCTCGGTTATTTGGATAAATTATATAGTAATCTGAATTATTTATGGAATACATATATATTGGTTATGTTCAAGTTTCTTATATATTAAAGGTTTTAAAATGTCAGATTATATGTGTGATTTTCAATGTGTAGTGAGGACATAGTTTTGTGATTTATTTTACGAACTTTTAGAATATTTGGATATATGGATATTTTAGTATGAGAATTTAGCTATGTTTTTGGAATTTTGAGATATGGTTTTGAGTATTTGTATCTAGCGGGTTATCATACAGCACATTCACACAACATGGGTATTAGACGTCTATAGCCATAGGAGACGGAGATGAGGAGGAGTGAGATATATATATATATATATATATATATATATATATATATATATATATATATATATATATATTATACCCTAGCTTCACTGCCGAAAGTAGTGTTGGATAGCTTCACTAGTTGCGGCTAGTGTGTGACAACCCGTCCCGATATATTTATAAATTATGTAGCAAATTGACGGAATTACCCCTTGGAGGTTATTTACGTATGCATGTGTGTTGTGTGAGGACCAATGGATGGTGGCCCTCAATTATTGGAGCCAATAAGATATTTTTACCCTCACATTTTAGTAGGTCTTGGTCTACACACATTCACACCCTCACCTCTCCCGTCACTCTCTCTCTGTCCATCACTCACACTCAGACTCTCTTTCTCTCTCTTCACTCTCTTTCTCTCTCTCCCTCGCCATTATTGTACGGACACACCCAAGGAGACTCAAAACTCAACGGATTGAGCAAACTAACACTACCATTCTACTCCTGGAAGCCATACGATCACACTGGTACCCATTTCAGGTAAGGTTTCGTTCTATTTCACATCGGAAAATCGAGCACAGTTTTGGGTGCTATTCATCAACTTTTTAATGGTTACGTTTTAGGACAATCCAAGCTCACAATGAGCTTTAGGAGGTTCCCACAATGCTCGGAGTACTTCGTTGGTGGTGTTTGGACGTCGGGATCACGAGGTTAAAGTTTGGCCGGATCTTCTCCTTTTTCTCCGGTGAGATTTCGTGAATTTTAGAGTTTTAAATTAGTATGAATGTGTTCTACATGTTGAGGGCTTCATTTTGGTATAAAGAACATGAAAAATGGATGAAAAACGAGTGAGATACATCGATTTGAAAATTTCCCAGATTCCAGCGAACAGTCGCCGGAGAAGACGACGGAATATTCTGTCAGTTTTGACGGAATATTCTAACGGCGTTAACTGACGCCATTAACTGACGCCATTAAAGTTAACGGAATATTCCCAGAATATACATGACGGCTTTAACTGACGCCGTCAGTGTGTAGGGCGCGTGGGGCCGAGAAAAATTAATTAAAAAATATGGGGATGTTCGTGATGACGAGTCGGTCACGTTGGTATATCCAAATGCCAAAATTGAGCTATGTATGAGAAGTTATTTACGTAGTTACGTATGTGTGCTTAAATAACGTATTTTTAAAAATTTCTCATATAGGTGAGACGTATTCCGAGGACGAGCGTAGCCAGGCTAGACGTGGGGGCTACGACCCAGCGACTTATCAGTAAGTGGGCAGCTATTTTTTCGTATAACCTATATATATATATAATGATTTTCCCAGAATCATATTTTAAATGAAAAGTACTTTTGTATCGACATGCATATAACTTGATTTTGATGCATGAGTATTCATATATACATTTCATGCATATGTTGGTGCCGAGGACGCTAGGTAAGTACCAGGTAGGTACATGCATAGTTGAGAAAGAACAATCGATATACGATGAGATATGATGAGATATGATGTGATATGTTAGCTCATAAACCTGCACATATTGTTAGTGCTCACGCCCAGAGATAGGGGCACAGTCTTTCACGTGTCGTTCACCTCCCGCACCGCATGCTCGCCTTGGATCCAAGTTAGGTGCACAGTCTTGTCGTATAGACCACCTTTGAGTAGGTACGACATGTAGGTGACCCGCGTTCATTCGCACAGTCTTCACGTGATTGTAGCACTAGAGCATTTATTTTTGATACAATGATATGATGATGATATGATGAGGATATTGATGTATGTGCAGTAGATATATATATATATATATATATATATATATATATATATATATATGATGATGATGAGATAGAGATGTTATAAGCTATATTTACAGCTGAGGGCTGAGTTGATATCTAGTAGTGATATGATTATTGAAATGCATAGCATGGCATTACTGATGAGATTCAGACTGGCATTGAAATGCATTGCACGACATATATTGAGATACATTGAAAATGTTTTATGCTAAGAAAGGTTGTGATATATATATGTACGTATTATTTTCTGGGAAACTATACAGGTTTTACGGAGAGGGGCTATACTTTTGAGAGAAAGAATGATTTTGAAAAAATTTGTTTTGCTGACCCATTCAATTTTGTTTTTCGCCCCTCTAGGTTCTAGATAGCTTGAGTACACGAGTTGGCTAGCGAGGACCTTTCGGCAGTTCTGACAGACTTGCTATTATGTAGAACACCCGTTGGTGTATTTGAACTTATTTATTCATGCTTGACTGCACTTGACTTAGTACGCCCTAGATATGTATAAGTACTGCATATCACTCTAGCACAATATCATATCTAGGTTGCTAGTAGTTCGATTTTAATTAGTTCGTACTTCGTTAATGATTCCGCTTCCGCATTGTGCACTTGGCTACGTTACACTCACGTGACGGCCAGCACGCCCTACTTTCGGGTACAGGTGTGTCATAGTGTCAGTGTGAGATGTTAGAGAATTTTTCTCTGGCGTAACCCGGAGTTGTACAACTTCACCTTCGGGTGATGGGACCTACCATGTTTCTTCACTGGTATAACCCAGTGTTGTACAGCTTCACCTTCTAGTGATGGTTAGGTATTGCATGTGGGCGACTATGATACCCCTAGAGAGTTTGGTTTTATTGAGATTTATGGTTTTGCCTTCCGGCGGTGATAGTACCTCGAGTTTACAGAGATTTTTCATGGCATAGTAGAGTTTTCAGAGAACCTATTACGTAGTATTATATATGCTTTCAAAACAGGAGGTTATTATGTTCAAAAATAAAATGGCAAAGCATAGCCTCTAATGTTAGTGCATGTGCGTATACAGTGCCATCGTCTATGCTTCTCTTTCTAAGTAAAATTTTATAAATGCATACAAAACAACGTCTTCAACCAACTTTCATTTCCAATATTACATTGCATATTAATTGGACTTGTTTATCTTTATGTGAAGCCAAATTTCTTAAGACAAAATCTAAATTTTTTTTGTAACTTCTAACAAAATGAAGTTTATTCTTATATTTAAGTATCTCAAGTTGAGACTATAACCTTTCATGACTATATGGATGTTTTAGTGCACATCTTCACCATTCATGTGAATTGAATTTGAAATTTCTTACTTAAAAATAAAAAGAAATGTCACTGCACCAGTGCACCGTATTACTAGTTGCTCCAATCAATTCTTAGAATCCAATTAAATATAATTAAATCATGATATGATAAGTGGTCCACTAAAAAAAAAGAACTTTAATTAAAAGTTCCCGGTACTATTTATTTTAACGAAAAACCACATTTTTACACTAAAAAGTCAATCATGGTAATATTCACTTTACCCTTTATTTTGTCCTTATCATTAAAATTCAAAATTTTCAAACTATTTTTATTAATTTTCCTAAAAAAGAAACCAGATGATAGATATACATCAACATATATTTATGTAGCATTAATGCATTAGCTATAAGGTACACAAAGCGGTATTGTGTGAGGCGTAGGCCCCGTTTGGGGTTGAGGTGATTATTAAAAAAGCCCCATGAAAAAAAGTTGGGACTCGTTTTGGTGTTTGGTAAACTAAAAAAAAAGGGCTTATTTTGGAAGCTGCTGTGAGAATAAGCTGAAATCAAAGGAAAAAGCTGAAGCACCTATTTGTAGCTTTGGAAAACTGGCTTTTTTTCAAAGCACACGGAGCTACAGTGCTCCTTTAATGAAAAGATCCACTATCAGACTGCTTTTTTTTCTAAAAGCACTTTTACAAAAATGTTTACCAAACACTCAGCTGATTTATTTCACAGCCGCTTATTCTCACAGCAGCTTTTTTTCAAAGCACAGCAATACCAAACTAGGCCGTAAACTATTGACATGTCGAGTGGTACTACTACATCCAATCTACTTTTTTGTTCGCTGATTTTTATTCCATCGGTCTGTTAAAAGTTGATAACAATACTTAATACTAGTAAGATACCGATGTTACTGATTGAACTAAAATGATGAGCGAATGCCTTAGTCGTGCAATTTGCAGGCTGTGATGTTATTTTTAATGGGGATGACTAAAGATTTAAAAGTAAAAAAATGATTTGATTTGTTTAAAAACTCATTTTCAACCAATGATTGAGCTATAATTTCATGAAGCTCACCAGATCATTATTTGGCCAAAGGGTATCAGACTGGCCAAATGTAATCCTCCTCTTAGCCTTTTTTTGGAACTCTGCTCTTTAGTTATAATAATTGATTCAAATTCAATTATTAGATTTAAAAACATCCAACAGTAGTTTAACTAAATTAACCAATAAATGTAAAGTATAAACTTAAAACTAGTAAATTGTTGAGATGATTATATTTAGCCATTTCGGTTAAAGATGATATGTAAGCATGGCTCACATTGTTCATTTAAAAATAATTTTTTTAAAACTATAATTCTAGACGGGATTATGTTTTAGCCCTTTCTGTTGGCATGGCTCAATCATAAACACTTGAGCGTGCAATGAACGATCTAATGCTGTTTTCTTCACAATTGGATTTCAATTGGGCTCAACTAAACCACCACAAACAGGCTTGGCTACAGGCCCGACTGTAGATTTATAAAATTGGGCCACAACCCACAAGCAATTTTCTTCAATCTTGCTACCTAGGCAGTCAAGAAGCACCTCCAAAGCTTCCGTAGCAAGCTCTGTGTTGCTGCTTGGCGCTCCTTAAACGCTTTTTAAAATACCAATTCCCTCTCCTTCTTCCCCATTCTCTCTGCTTCAGTCGGTCGACGCCGTCGTTGTTAGAGCTACAATCAGCGGAGCCATGGAGCAGCAGAGCAATCAGAAGACTGCCCAGCAACAAGACGAGCTCCAAGAAATGCAACATGGCCCTGTCCCCGTCGATCAACTTCAGGTAAACCCATTTCAATTCACACTCGTTTCGAGCAATTGAATGGCTTCCCCATGTGGGTTCTTCTTCAGTCTGCTTCTGATGGGGTTTTCTTGCTCAGATTTGAAATTTAAGAAATGTGTTCTCATTTTCTTTGAAATTGGGTTCGAATTTCTGTGAATTGTTGTTCAAGATTGTACATTTTATACGGGTTTTTTGTACTTTGAATTATCCGTCTTGGGTTTTGTTCTTTACCCACTATGATATGAGACACCCTAGCCAGCAACCGACCTGTGCGTTATTTCCAATTTTGTCTTTTCTTTATACAAATATTTTGGAAGAAATTGAGAATCTGGATTGCGTATATCTTGATGAAAGCAGCAATCTTTGTTTAGCTGATGATGAAATTTTCTAATTTTTTCGATTCAAGGCGTCCGGCATAGCTTCCATTGATGTAAAGAAACTTAAAGATGCTGGTCTTTGCACTGTTGAAGCTGTCGCTTACTCTCCCAGGAAGGATCTTCTGCAAATCAAAGGAATCAGCGATGCTAAAGTTGACAAGATCATCGAAGCAGGTATGTCATTTATTTATTTTGTTCATTTTCCCACCATTCTTATAAAGCGAATCACTATTTGCGATAATTTGATATTCCGCTGCCTGGCTTGTTTCATTTCATTGCAGCCTCCAAACTTGTGCCTTTGGGTTTTACTAGCGCTGGCCAGCTCCACGCACAGAGACTCGAAATCATTCAAATTACTTCTGGATCAAGAGAACTTGATAAGATATTGGAGGGTCAGTTTCCAATGTTCTTAGGATTGAGTCCTTATTTTACCAACACAAATGCAATACTTTAAACTTAAAGTTGAAATGGCGTGGTTTTCTTGTAACAGGAGGAATTGAGACAGGATCTATTACCGAGATATATGGTGAATTCCGTTCTGGAAAGACCCAGTTGTGTCACACACTTTGTGTAACTTGCCAAGTAAGTGAATTTCTTTTCTGTTTAATGTGTTATTCTGGTGCTTCATAAGAAGAAATCAGTATAATCCCATTAGACCCCAGATCTGGCTTCCTAGATGTTCCGTTGCCTTGACAATGTGGTTGCAATTCAACCGCTTGAAGGGATAATACATACACTGAGTGTCATGTTTTCCTAAAATGCGTAATTCTGCCATAACTCAAACGTGGATGGGCTCTTGAGTTCCTTGTCTATGGTTCACAATTTACTTGTAGGCTTGACAAAGAAATCAATCAATTTGTACGAGGAACCACCCACCTCTAACCTTTTATTTCACTTGTTACAGTGCACTTCTAATTCATTTCCATGTTTCAGCTTCCCTTGGATCAAGGAGGCGGTGAAGGAAAAGCAATGTACATTGATGCTGAGGGTACATTCAGGCCACAAAGACTCTTACAGATTGCAGAGAGGTTTGCTATAGATACCTTGAGGTGAACTTGCTCTTATGGTTTGTGTGTGCTAGATGAGACTATTAATGATGTTTCCACAGGTTTGGACTCAATGGTGCTGATGTCTTGGAGAATGTGGCGTATGCTAGAGCTTATAACACGGATCACCAATCAAGGCTCTTGCTTGAAGCAGCCTCCATGATGGTAGAAACAAGGTGTTACAACAATTTATGATTTCCTTTCTTTTGTCTTGTGCGTAGACTTTTGACAGTCATGACTTAAGGTCTGTCGTGAGCCTGTCAGTCCTACATATATGATCGTTTATGGTTTGGTCAAGTGTACACGTTTTTAGGTAAGAGTAATTATCTAATTGGCGTTGGTTCTATAGGTTTGCTCTCATGATAGTAGATAGTGCTACAGCCCTATACAGAACAGATTTCTCAGGAAGAGGTGAACTTTCAGCCCGTCAAATGCATCTTGCAAAGTTTCTCCGGAGCCTTCAGAAGTTAGCAGATGAGGTAAAAATGCTTACAGCTTCACTTATCCTAACACCATATACTCGTACCCCCTAGTTTAGCATTATTATTAATCAGGATTCACCCTCCGTATGCTGTGAGCGCAGTTTGGCGTAGCTGTTGTGATCACAAATCAAGTGGTTGCCCAAGTGGATGGTTCTGCAATCTTTGCCGGTCCTCAAATTAAGCCTATTGGTGGTAATATCATGGCTCATGCTTCCACTACAAGGTTTGTACTACTAGAAGAAATCATTTTTCCTTTAGCAACGAACATTACTAATGACTTATCTCTTCTTACGACAGGCTTGCTGTTAGGAAAGGAAGAGCCGAAGAGCGCATCTGTAAAGTGATAAGTTCTCCTTGTTTGGCCGAAGCAGAAGCACGGTTTCAGATCTCCCCGGAAGGTGTCACCGACGTCAAGGACTAATACACTTATCGTGTAGTTTTTATTTTTATTTTTTTGGGGGTAGCTTTATTGTAATAGATCTGCAAGGATCCCAGCAAAATGTCACAAACTTTGTATTTTCTTGTCTACATTTTGTGTTCAATTTTCGAACAATTTTCCAAGAGCTTAGAAATTTACAGCACCTTTTTTCCCTTTTTTATTGGGTTCATTCTCAAGAGTGAAAAAACATGACTTCAAATGCTACCAATAAATGTTAAAAATAATATTTATTTAGATAAATTTAGCATAAATTATCCTATCGATTGTTAAAAAATGTATTGTGGCGACCCGTCCCAAACTTTCTATGTAAATTTTCCCCGTATGTGTATATTGACGATTTTACCCTTATCGTCGAGTGAAATGAAAACGTTATAATAAGTTATTTTCGATTTAGTTAGTTATTACAAAACTTACATTAGTAAAAATAAAGCAGTAAAATACATTTTACCTCACCAACTCCATCCACTACACTCACCAACCAAATACACTAACCTTATTCTATTCCCTCACCAACCACACTCCAAACCGTCCATCATTCCCCCGACAATGGCCTTACCACCATACCTATTCTAATCTCAGAAACACTCACATCCCAGTCTCTCTCTTCATCTCAGAGTCTCTCTCTCTCTCAAACTCACGAAACTCTCTATCTTTCTAGCGTACTCTCGGAGCAAATTCGTAGCAGACCAAAACCTTGAAGTTTCGACAATCCAAGACTACCTTTGGATTGCTTGGAACCTCACGAGTCCATTGGTATAAATCCCAGGTAAGAACTCGATCGTTTTTACGTCGAACTATCGATTTCCGTTTATGGCACTATTCATCAAGTTTTTATTGGTTGAGTTTTAAAGAAAACTAAGATCACCACGAATCTTAAAATGCTCCCAGGAACCCCGGAGCAACTCGTTTGGAAGGATTTGGACGTCGGAGGGCCGAGATCGACGAGTTTGTAGGAAAGCCGAGCTATCGAACGATCTCGAGAAAAATCTAGTGATTTTTAAGCCTTGAAACCTATTTAACGTGATTCTACATGCTAAGGGCTTCATTTTGGTATAAAGAACGTGAAAAATGGATTAAAAATGAAGAAGATGTGAAGAAAAGAAAAATTTTGCAGTTTCCGACGACCGGAGGCTCGCCGGAGTTAAATGAAGAAGACGACGGAATATTCCGTCAAATCTGACGGAATATTCTGACGTCGTCAGTCATAATTAATGGAATCAGTTAATAATTAACGGAATATTCTCAGAATATTCCTGACGACGTCAACTGACGCTGTCAGTGTGCATGTCACGTGTCTGCGCGTGGGGGCGCGTAGACCCGTGCCTATTTTGGCGCGTGGGGGCGCGTGAGAAGTCCAAAAATTAATTTAAAAATATGGGTGTGTTCGTGATGACGTGTAGATCAATTTGGTATATTTAAATCTTAGGATTGAGCAATATATGGGAATTTTATCTAGGTTTCCGTATTTAAGCGTTAATTAATTCGTTTAAAATATATATAAATAGGAGAATTATATCCGGAGCAATTACAAGACCAAGCTAGGCCCGGAGACTACGACCCAACGACGTATTTGTGAGTGGGCAGTTTGTTTTTGTACTTATACGTATTTATAATTTCCAAAAATGCATGAATGATTTACTTTACGTATACATTGTTAAATAAATGTTAAATATGATATGATTGTGATAAATGCTGCTGTATGGTTGAGATATACTTGTCATGATATTCATACATGTCATATACATACTCATCTGCTGCACTAGTGTTAGTACTTGCCCCAGGGCCAGGGCCAGCCTTCACGTGTATGTTCACATTGCACCGTTCGCTCGTTTGGATCCAGGTTAGGTGCCAGCCTGTCGGGTAGATTGCATTAGGCAATCCGACTTGTATGTGATGTGCTTTTGCACCAGCTTCGCGTGACCGTAGTACTTGAGCGTATTGATTACACCCAGCCTGTTCGTGTCAGAGTCATCTGTTCGAACTTGTGTGCTAGCATTAGATGGATGAGTACTTAGGAATATTGTTTATCACATGATTATACTACTGTAGCATTGATACATAGTTACTTGGCATATTTTAGTTATATCGCATTATAACATTTGTCACATGATGATATAATTGCAGCATCGATCTTAATCATGAATTGACTTATATTGTCGTTTATACTTGCCTTTAGTATTGTGGATATATATATATATATATATATACGCACGTACTTACTCATAATGTATACATTATTAAAGGAAATTATAATTGTTTTACGGCGAGGGGTTAGTATGTTCAAAACCAAACGTTTTCACATAAGTTTGTTTTGCTGACCCACTCAACTTGTTTTTCGCCCCTCCAGGACCTAGATAGCTGTTCTTCGTGGCATTCGAGGAATCTTGAAACGTTTCTGACATTCGGCATTCCGCTTCTGATGTATGAACTTATCACTATGTGTAATAAGCGTACTTTAGTTGTTTGACTACTCTTCAGTAGTCGTTTCCTCATTTAGCTCTGAATAACTATAGTGGGCCACACCCACGTTTGTGCACTCTGTCACTATTTCAAATTTTAATAAATTCTATGTTCAAATTAAATTTATACACTTTTTATATCACTTACCCCTATGGTTACGTCACTTCACGGTGACGGCCAGCATGCGCTGACCTTTCCGGGTCGGGGCGTGTCAGCTTGGTATCAGAGCACTAGGTTTAGATAGTCCTGAAATTCCTAGTGTGTTTAAACTCTTGTCTTCTTATGTCAGAAACATGCCACCCCGAAAAGAACCCCGTACTGCCGTCGAGAACAACTTCCCGGGTTTGAGCAATTTGGCGAGGCTATCGCCAACGCTATCCAGTCGGCACTCCATCCTCCCCAGAGGAACACCCTTGATTCGGTAGCCCGATTACAGATAGACGAGCTCTCCGGCACCGAAGAGATATGGGTCGATACGGCCACTTGGTTCTTGCGTCAGGGAGCGGAATCCTGGTGGAAACAGGAGAAGCGTTCCTTGTCCGATGAGGAAATTACTGACTGGGACACCTTCAAACATATTTTCCAGACTAGCTTCATTCCCCCAACATATCTGGATAGGAAAAAGAACGAATTCACAGAGCTGAAACAGGGCAAAATGTCAGCCACCGAATACCATCGGAAATTCATAGATCTATCCCGCTACCATCCCGAGACGGCCGCTAATCCTAAAGAGATGCTCCGTCTGTTCAAGAGGGGGACCCAAAAGAAATTACGCACCCTGGCGTCTACCATCCCTTGTAACACCTATCAGGAGTTCTTCGAGATCTTGCTTCGGATGAAGGAGTCAGAAAACGCTCCTAATGACGATGAGGAAGATAGGGGCAGGAATGCCCAGAGAAACAACAACAATTGGCAGTCTTCGATTGGTCCACGGAGGACCCAGAACTTCAAAAGGAACAGAAATGGTTCAGGGTCATCCGGCGGAGGTTCCAACTTTGGTACTCATAACCGAGGAGGCAGGTTTAATGACAACTCTTATTCCCAGACTCAGGGAAACTCCAACAGTTCAGAGCCCCGATATTGTCACAGGTGCAACGCCCGTCACTATGGCGAGTGTAAGAAGGGCACAGGAGCATGTTTCACTTGCGGACAGCAAGGGCATAGGGCCTATAATTGCCCTCAGAATTAGAAAAATCAGCCTGCTATTATGCCACCTGCAGTCCCCATACAGCAACGTCCTGCACCTGGTAATCGTCAGCTGGTAGGCTATGGTGGAGCTTTCCACTATCAGGGAGACGTAGCCCCGCACCAAGGAGGACCATACCAGCATCCGGTTGAGGCACCCTACTATCAGACGGGGAATCAACAGATTCAAGGAGGTTACCCGCAGTACCAAGGAGAATATATGCCCTATCAGGGCGGGGAAACTCAGATGCACAACGGAGGACAATATCAGAACTGGGATGTAGCGTCCGGCAGTAGAGGTGCATGCAGACAGGCACTTCCAGCCCCTCAGGGTCGGGGGAACCAGGGTCGAGGAAACCCGACTCAGGCAAATAGAGGTCGTGGGGGCAGACAACAAGCTCATGGAAGGGTCAACAACATCACCTTCCAGGAGGCCCATGCAGACCCGAACTTGATAACGGGTTCGTTGAATGTTCTAGGTCACCATGCTAAAGTTTTAATTGATTCTGGTGCTACACATTCAGTTATTTCCCATAAGTTTGCTCAAACAACCCAACCACATTCCACTTCACTCGGTTTCGAGTTAGAATTCTCGATGCCTAGAGGAGAAATCTGTTATGTTAATTCGGAGTATTGAGGATGTCCCATCCTTATCGAAGATGTAGTAATGCCGGCTAATCTTGTGCCGTTAGATATCGTTGATTTTGACGTTATCTTAGGCATGGATTGGTTGAACTACTATCGAGCCCATCTAGATTGCTATCGGAAGATAGTTACTTTTCATCGACCAGACGTACCTAGTGTCACGTTTGTTGGTGAACGAAATGGTCTAAGGCGCGGAATTATCACCGCGGTGAGAGCGAGAAGAATGTTGAGCAAGGGCTGTCAAGGCTACCTAGCTCATGTAGTACTATCTGAAGAGACTACTGCGTCAGTGAACGACATCGAAGTGGTCAGACATTTCCTAGATGTTTTTCCTGAAGACTTACCTGGATTACCCCTGGATCGCGAAGTAGAGTTCACCATTGATCTACTTCCCGGTACTAATCCTATTTCTCTTCCACCTTATCGTATGGCTCCAGCAGAGTTGAAGGAACTTAAAACTCAGTTGCAAGAGCTTGTTGATAAAGGTTTCATTCAACCAAGCATTTCCCCTTGGGGAGCTCCAGTTCTGTTTGTGAAGAAGAAAGACGGAACTATGAGATTGTGCATCGATTACAGACAGCTGAATCGGGTGACGATTAAAAACCGTTATCCGTTACCTCGTATTGATGATCTCTTTGACCAGCTGAGAGGAGCTTGTGTATTTTCGAAGATTCATCTAAGGTCTGGTTACTACCAATTGAAGATCAGACACGACGATGTCCCAAAGACAGCTTTCCGAACTCGATATGGTCATTACGAATTCCTTGTGATGCCATTTGGGTTGACTAATGCACCAGCAGTTTTCATGAACCTGATGAATCGAGTATTTCATCCATACCTCGACAAGTTCGTCATTGTGTTCATAGACGACATTCTGGTGTACTCTAAGAATGAAGCTGACCATGCCAGGCACTTGCATTTAGTGTTGGAGAAGCTAAGGGAGAGTAAGTTGTATGCCAAGTTTAGCAAATGTCAGTTTTGGCTAGACCAAGTGTCTTTTCTGGGGCACGTGATATCAGCTCAGGGTGTGCTTGTTGATCCTTAGAAAATATCCGCCGTTGAGGATTGGGAGCAACCTCAGACGGTTACAGAAATACGAAGCTTTCTTGGTCTTGCTAGCTATTATCGACGCTTCGTGAAGAATTTCTCGGCTATTGCACTGCCTCTGACGAAGTTGACCAGGAAGGGAGTCCCATTCGTATGGAGTGAGGAGTGTAAAAAGAGTTTCCAACAGTTAAAGTACTTTCTCACTCATGCACCTGTTTTAGCACTTCCCGATGACAAAGGGAACTACGAGATCTACAGTGATGCGTCTCTGAATGGTCTTGGTTGCGCGCTAATGCAACATGGGAATGTGATCGCGTATGCTTCACGCCAGCTAAAGCCTCATGAGAAGAACTATCCCACTCATGACCTTGAATTGGCGGCAATCGTATTCGCTCTGAAGATTTGGAGACATTACCTTTATGGAGAGAAGTGTACAATCTTCACCGATCATAAGAGCCTAAAGTACATTTTCACTCAGTCAGAGCTTAATCTCCGACAACGAAGATGGATGGAATTGCTTAGTGACTATGACTGCACTATTGAGTACCACCCAGGTCGTGCGAATACCGTAGCGGATGCTCTTAGCAGAAAACCTCATGCTCGACTTAATACTCTTATTGCAAGTCATCTTCCTGTATTGACCGATCTACGATCTACTGGCGTAACCTTGGAAACGGCGCGACAATGAGCCTTGATTGCAAGTTTTCAAGTCAGACCAATCCTTGTGGATCGTGTTCTTGAAGCCCAAAAGAACAATACGGAAATTCAAGAGTTGATGCAGGCGGTATCGGAAGGGAGAAAGAAGGATCTAAAGGTCAGAGACACGGATGGCATATTGATGCAGGGTACTCGGATGTATGTACCTAATATTGGAGAACTAAAGAAGGAGATACTGGATGAAGCGCATATTTCTGCTTATGCAATGCATCCTGGAAATACCAAAATGTATCATACCATCCGACAGTTTTACTATTGGCCAGGTATGAAAAGGGAGGTCGCTGAGTATGTCAGTCGGTGTGCAATTTGTCAACAGGTTAAGGCGGAAAGAATGAGGCCTTTCGGATTACTACAACCACTTCCGATACCTCAGTGGAAATGGGAGAACATCACAATGGATTTCGTGTACAAGCTACCCCGTACGCGAAATGGTTATGATGGTATCTGGGTCATCGTTGATCGACTTACTAAGTCATCACACTTCATACCCGTTCGTGAGAATTTCTCGTTAGACCAATTGGCCGAACGGTTTGTCTCCGAAGTGGTAAAGTATCACGGAGTCCCTATTAGCATCATTTCTGATCGGGACCCCCGGTTTACCTCGAAGTTCTGGAAAACTTTTCATGAAGCTTTGGGTACAAGATTGCTTTACAGCACCGCCTATCATCCTCAAACCGATGGACAGTCGGAAAGAACAATCCAAACCTTGGAAGACATGTTAAGGTCGTCGGTTCTACAGTTTGGAGACGCTTGGCACAAGCGCTTACCATTGATAGAATTCGCCTACAACAACAGTTTTCATTCTAGCATCGGTATGGCCCCATTTGAAGCATTGTATGGGAAATCGTGCCGTACTCCTTTGTGTTGGTCAGAAGTAGGTGAACGGGTTTTGGTGGGCCCGGAGATCGTGGATGAGACAACACAGAACATCCAAGTAATAAAGGCTAATCTGAAAGCGGCTCAAGATCGACAGAAAAGTATTGCTGACCGACATTCCACTGACAGAGCCTATGATGTTGGCAATATGGTGTTCTTGAAGTTATCGCCGTGGAAAGGTGTGGTACGTTTTGGAAAGAAAGGGAAGCTGAGCCCTAGGTACGTTGGACCGTACCAGATCATCGAGCGAATCGGGGAGGTTGCTTATCGACTCGCCTTGCCACTGGAGCTAGCGAGAGTACATAACGTATTTCATGTATCGATGCTACGGAGATACGTCTCGGATCCATCACACGTGATCCCTCCGCAACCTCTGGAAATCAACCCCGATTTGACCTACGATGAGATTCCAGTGACGATTCTTGATTGGAAGGATAAAGTTCTTAAGAACAAGACCGTACGGATGGTAAAGGTTTTATGGAGAAATCACTCAGTAGAGGAATCTACTTGGGAAACAGAAGAGCGTATGAGAGATTTGTACCCACGATAGTTTTATGGCTTCGATATGTAATTGATGTTGAAATTTCGGGGACGAAATTTTTATAAGGGGGGTAGATTGTGGCGACCCGTCCCAAACTTTCTATGTAAATTTTCCCCGTATGTGTATATTGACGATTTTACCCTTATCGTCGAGTGAAATGAAAACGTTATAATAAGTTATTTTCGATTTAGTTAGTTATTACAAAACTTACATTAGTAAAAATAAAGCAGTAAAATACATTTTACCTCACCAACTCCATCCACTACACTCACCAACCAAATACACTAACCTTATTCTATTCCCTCACCAACCACACTCCAAACCGTCCATCATTCCCCCGACAATGGCCTTACCACCATACCTATTCTAATCTCAGAAACACTCTCATCCCAGTCTCTCTCTTCATCTCAGAGTCTCTCTCTCTCTCTCAAACTCACGAAACTCTCTATCTTTCTAGCGTACTCTCGGAGCAAATTCGTAGCAGACCAAAACCTTGAAGTTTCGACAATCCAAGACTACCTTTGGATTGCTTGGAACCTCACGAGTCCATTGGTATAAATCCCAGGTAAGAACTCGTTTTTACGTCGAACTATCGATTTCCGTTTATGGCACTATTCATCAAGTTTTTATTGGTTGAGTTTTAAAGAAAACTAAGATCACCACGAATCTTAAAATGCTCCCAGGAACCCCGGAGCAACTCGTTTGGAAGGATTTGGACGTCGGAGGGCCGAGATCGACGAGTTTGTAGGTAAGTCGAGCTATCGAACGATCTCGAGAAAAATCTAGTGATTTTTAAGCCTTTAAACCTATGTAACGTGATTCTACATGCTAAGGGCTTCATTTTGGTATAAAGAACGTGAAAAATGGATTAAAAATGAAGAAGATGTGAAGAAAAGAAAAATTTTGCAGTTTCCGGCGACCGGAGGCTCGCCGGAGTTAAATGAAGAAGACGACGGAATATTCCGTCAAATCTGACGGAATATTCTGACGTCGTCAGTCATAATTAACGGAATCAGTTAATAATTAACGGAATATTCTCAGAATATTCCTGACGACGTCAACTGACGCCGTCAGTGTGCATGTCACGTGTCTGCGCGTGGGGGCGCGTAGACCCGTGCCTATTTTGGCGCGTGGGGGCGCGTGAGAAGTCTAAAAATTAATTTAAAAATATGGGTGTGTTCGTGATGACGTGTAGATCAATTTGGTATATTTAAATCTTAGGATTGAGCAATATATGGGAATTTTATCTAGGTTTCCGTATTTAAGCGTTAATTAATTCATTTAAAATATATATAAATAGGAGAATTATATCCGGAGCAATTACAAGACCAAGCTAGGCCCGGAGACTACGACCCAACGACGTATTTGTGAGTGGGCAGTTTGTTTTTGTACTTATACGTATTTATAATTTCCAAAAATGCATGAATGATTTACTTTACGTATACATTGTTAAATAAATGTTAAATACGATATGATTGTGATAAATGTTGCTGTATGGTTGAGATATACTTGTCATGATATTCATACATGTCATATACATACTCATCTGCTGCACTGGTGTTAGTACTTGCCCCAGGGCTAGGGCCAGCCTTCACGTGTATGTTCACATTGCACCGTTCGCTCGTCTGGATCCAGGTTAGGTGCCAGCCTGTCGGGTAGATTGCATTAGGCAATCCGACTTGTATGTGATGTGCTTTTGCACCAGCTTCGCGTGACCGGAGTACTTGAGCATATTGATTACACCCAGCCTGTTCGTGTCAGAGTCATCTGTTCGAACTTGTGTGCTAGCATTAGATGGATGAGTACTTAGGAATATTGTTTATCACATGATTATACTACTGTAGCATTGATACATAGTTACTTGGCATATTTTAGTTATATCGCATTATAAGGGAAAGGATCCTCGCCGGATCCTTTTCCTAGGGATCCTAGGGATCCCGTGATCTCACCCGTTTATCGTATATCGTACGGTCTGAAATCATTTTAAAATTTAAAATTTAAATTTAAATATGAATAGTATCTAATAATTTCTGACCGCACGATATACGATGAACGGTTGAGATCATGGGATCCCTAGGATCTCTAGGAAAGGGATCCGGCGAGGATCCTTTTCCGCATTATAACATTTGTCACATGATGATATAATTGCAGCATCGATCTTAATCATGAATTGACTTATATTGTCGTTTATACTTGCCTTTAGTATTGTGGGTATATATATATATATATATATATATATATATATATATATATATATATATATATATATATATATATACGCACGTACTTACTCATAATGTATACATTATTAAAGGAAATTATAATTGTTTTACGGCGAGGGGTTAGTATGTTCAAAACCAAACGTTTTCACATAAGTTTGTTTTGCTGACCCACTCAACTTGTTTTTCGCCCCTCCAGGACCTAGATAGCTGTTCTTCGTGGCATTCGAGGAATCTTGAAACGTTTCTGACATTCGGCATTCCGCTTCTGACGTATGAACTTATCACTATGTGTAATAAGCGTACTTTAGTTGTTTGACTACTCTTCAGTAGTCGTTTCCTCATTTAGCTCTGAATAACTATAGTGGGCCACACCCACGTTTGTGCACTCTGTCACTATTTCAAATTTTAATAAATTCTATGTTCAAATTAAATTTATACACTTTTTATATCACTTACCCCTATGGTTACGTCACTTCACGGTGACGGCCAGCATGCGTCGACCTTTCCGGGTCGGGGCGTGTCATGTATTCAGCTGGAACCCAAAAAAAATTTGATTTGTTTAAGTACAGTTTCAGTCCGAGTGACATAAAATTCCAAAAGTAAAATGAAAAAAAAAAGGGAGCTTTAATAAAAAGGGCTTGGACCAACAAATATTTAACCAAAAACCATCTTAAAATGTTATTTAACCAAAAGGACTCAAAGTTTAATAAAAAACCATCCAAAACTATGTCCACGGGCCGAATTTAAAAAGCCCAACAAGCTACAAACCTAAACTACCGTAAATACCCCTATATCATTCAATACTCTCCGACATTTTTCACCACCTTCCCCCCACGCCCCCCCCCCCAAAAAAAAACGAAAACCGCCATAATCCCTCGCTGTTCATAACGAATCAAATTCCCCCAGTTTCAAAAACAAAAAAAATCAAAGTTCAAATCACAGTTGAAAAGGAAATCATTCATTGAAACAAAGCCGGCGAAGCAAGTCCCCAGAAGTTCAATGGCAGAAACCGGCAAAAAAGTTGTGCAAAACTTACCAGAACTTTCGTCGGAACAAGACGGTGACGAAGTGGTGCAAATTTTACCACAACCTCCGTCGGAACAAACCGGAGGAAGAGAAGACCAAAATTTACCACAATCTCCGTCGGAAGTGCAAAACAAACCACCATCGTCAGAACAAAAAGCCGAACAAGAGGTAATAGTGTTAATGTTAATCATGTCTAGGAAATAAATGATTTTTTTGCCACTTTTTTTTAACAAAATGCGACATCATCTGGAAAAGTTAACAATATCTCTAGAAGAATTAACACTCTATCTGGAAAAACTAACACTGTATCTGGAAAAATTAACACTGTATCTGGAAAAATTAACACTGTCTCTGCAAAAAATAACACAGTGGAAAAACTAACAATGTCTCTGGAAAAATTAAAACTGTATCTGGAAAATCTAACACTGTCTCTGGAAAAACTAAAATGTCTCTGGAAAAACTAAACTGTCTCTGGAAAAAATTAAAACTGTCTCTGGAAAAATTAAAACTGTCTCTGGAAAAATTAAAACTGTCTCTGGAAAAACTAACACTGTCTCTGGAAAAACTAACACTGTCTCTGGAAAAACTAACACTGTATCTGGAAAAACTAATACTGTCTCTGGAAAAACTAACACTGTTTCTAACAATATCTCTAGAAAAACTAACTGTCTCTGGAAAAACTAAAAGGTCTCTGGAAAAACTAAACTGTCTCTGGAAAAATTAAAACTGTCTCTGGAAAAACTAACACTGTCTCTGGAAAAACTAACACTGTCTCTGGAAAAACTAACAAAAAACTAACACTGTCTCTGGAAAAACTAACACTGTATCTGGAAAAACTAACACTGTATCTGAAAAAACTAACACTTTCTCTTCAAAAACAAACACTGTATTTGGAAAAAATAAAACTCACTTGAAAAACTAACACTGTCTTTGGATAAACTTAAACTGTCTGGAAAAACTAAACTGTATCTGAAAAAACTAACACTGTTTCTAACAATATCTTTAGAAAAACTAACTGTATCTGAAAAAACTAACTGTATCTGGAAAAACTAACACTGTATATGGAAAAACTAACACTGTCTCTGGAAAAACTAAACTGTCTCTGGAAAAACGAACACTGTTTCTGGAAAAACTAACACTGTATCTGAAAAAACTAACACTGTATCTGGAAAAACTAACACTGTCTCTGGAAAAATTAACTGTCTCTGCAAAAATTAACACTGTTTCTGGAAAAACTAACACTGTCTCTGCAAAAACAAACACTGTCTCTGGAAAAATTAACACTGTTTCTGGAAAACCTAAACTGTCTCTGGAAAAACTAACATTGTCTCTGGAAAAACTAACACTGTATCTGGAAAAAAAAAAAAGAACCAAAACATAACTGTTTCTTGAAAAAAAAGAACCATATTCTTCTTGTTCTTCTTACACAATTATAATTCCAAAACCTTATTCATTTTTACAAATACAGGTAACCAATAAAATCAGAATGAAGACTCTTGCACACAAAACAACAGTGAACAAGAAGAAAATTCAAGTGCGTAAAAAGAAAACTCCAAATTCAACTGAGAAGAAGAGAAGAAATCGGAGTACATATGTCCAATATCGGTGCAATATGACCGGTATTTCAGACTCAATGGAAACATACAAACCAATGCTTGAAGAACGCAATGATGTTTGCGAACAGTTGGAAAAGACACCGTTCTGGAGTCTTATTAAACTATACATGGATAACTACCTTCTTGTCAACAAAAGGAAGAAAAAGGCTGATACGGACTTAATGAAGGTTATAAAGTGCTACGACCCCAGAGAGCAAAAGTTTAGATTTGGAGATCGCAATGCAAGAGGGATAACACCTGATGATGTTGCGCTAATCTTTGGACTGAACAATGATGGAGTCGAACTGCCAAACACCGACAAATCCTCGAAATCTGGTAAGGAGGACAGATTCATCGAGAGGTACTTTCACAATGTTGAAAGAGTGAAAAAGACACACATTCTTCAAGCATATAAAAAATCACTCGTTTACAAAACTCCTGAAGGTGCAAAAGATACGGCTTCCATCATATGTGCACATCTCATCCAGTCATTGTTGTTTGCAAACTCTGGCACATACATCACATGGAGCTTCCTGCAAATTTGTGGGAGGTTGGACGAAATCAGCAAATATAATTGGGCCAATGGTGTAAGAGACTATCTCTTCAAAATGATAGACAAATCTTACAAAAAGAAGAGGGAAGGAGGATATGAATCAACAACTAGCGGTTGCACCGTTCTTATTTTGGTAAGAATATGCCGAATGATATTTGTTAAAAGTATGAAATTTTTGTTATCTGGAAAAACTAACTGTCTCTGGAAAAGTTAACAATATCTCTAGAAAAACTAACTGTATCAGGAAAAACTAACTGTCTCTGGAAAAACTAACACTGTATCTGGAAAAATTAACACTGTATCTGGAAAAATTAAAACTGTCTCTGGAAAAACTAAAACTGTCTCTGGAAATATTAAAACTGTCTCTGCACCGTTCTTATTTTGGTAAGAATATGCTGAATGATAGTGTTAAAAGTATGAAATTTTTGTTATAATTCTCAAACCATAACCATTCTCACTTTTCTTAATTTTGCAGTATTGGATATGCCTTAAATCAAACCTTGTTGCAACGATTCAAGGCCGAGAAAACATGGTCCCAGCAATGGGAAGATGGGACCCTACAATGATACACCAAGCAATCAGAAATGTCAAAGTTGAAGATATTGAGGTAATAACCAATAATCAAAATCATTTTCACATAATGGTTAGATTTTACATTTCTATAAACAATTCAACTTTCAAAAAACTATAAACAATCCTAATGTGTGACTGTATGCAGATTGCCGGTGAGATTCTTCCTATTGAAAAAGGAAAGGACAATTCCAAAACTGGTGGAACAAAGACAACGACAAAGAAAAGAAAGAAGTCGAGTGCTAAAAAACATGACCAACGTGAAAATATTGAGGTAATGACTAATAAACATAAATAGTGAGTTATATTCCAGACACAGTTACTTATAGTACAGAAACAGTAAACATATAAATCCAGAAACTTTGATACCTGCATACTTTATTGCACTATAAAATCCAGAAACAGTGACTATTAACTATGATACCTGCATACTTTATTGCACTATATATTCCAGACACAGTTACTTATAGTACAGAAGCAGTAAAAATATAAATTCAGAAACTTTGATACCTGCATACTTTATTGCACTATAAAATCCATAAACAGTGACTATTAACTATGTGCAGATTACTGATCTTACCACTAAGAAAGAAGAGGATTCTTCCAAAAATGCCAAAGAAAAGACTGTGACAAGGAAAAGAAAGAGGACTGCTGCTGCAAATGATATGATGGAACCTGATGAAATAAGTAAAACAGATCAAGGACATCAGTTCAGCACTTTTGATGAAGCCCAACAACTATTTGACAAGTTGTACAGTGAAGAATTTCTGAAGCTTGATCCAAATTATCAAATTCACATCCATGGTATTGACACAACAATAACTGATGAGATGTTCAACCAATTTGAAAAATGTACGGGCATGGAACAAAGGAGGTATATGGTGTTCAAGCATATGATGATGCATGCAGTTGACAATCTGCAAACAACTTCTGTAGTTTATGGTCAAACAATTGGAAGACTCAGAAGAGACATCGAAAAGCTTCAAGAAGAAAAAGAGATGAACAAGAAGAAAATTAGTGATATGGGTGATGAAATCCAGCAGTTGCAGTTGAAGAACACTGAAGCTTCAGGAAAAATGAATCTACTTCTCAATGACATTGGAATCCTGAAGAATAAGCTACAAGAAAATCAAACAAAAGTTCCAGAAGTTCAAGTTCCAACTGAGGATGTTGAAATGGAGAGTCAATATGTTGAAGCTGCCAACCAAGAAGATACTTCTACAGTTGAAGCTATGAATAAGAATTCTTCTGCTAACATGGCTACTCCAGAAACCAAGGATACTAAAGATGGACAAGAAGAAAATGCCAAAGAAAAAAAGCGGACAAGAACTTTGGTCAGAAATATTCGAAACAGGGACGATCGTAAAGCAAACGTTCTTCCAGAGTTTGACTATATCGCCATCCAGAGAAACCCAAAAAAGAAGGCAAAGTACATATATGCTGTTAGTGACAGTGAAAGCCCTTCCATTGTTATATCACAGCCAGAACAGATTTTAGAACCAATTATTGAAAGAGATAAGGCGGAGTGTATACTTGAAGAACAAGAAAATGAAAAAAAGGAGCCAGTGATCGAAATTCAAAAGAAGAAGCCAATGCTGAAGCCAATTGTAGACAAAACAAAGGAGGAACCAAAAGTGGTAAAAGCAAGGCCGATTGCAAAAGAAACAAAAAGGAAGCCTGTAAAGAAGACAAATGCAAAAGGCTCAAAGACTGATAAAGGCAGTTACCTACCTGCAACAACACACGCTTACAAGTTCCTTGATGATGAGACAAGAGAGAAAATCAAGGAATATTACAGACAAGATGAACTGTAAGTTTCGGTAACATTAGCTATGAACTTATGTTTCATAAACAGTATGCTTATTTTCTTAAAATATAAAAGTGTTAGTTTTTCTAGCACTATAAAAAACAGAGACAGTAACTTGCAATCCATAAACAGTGAACTTATATATATATATATATAAAATTTACAGTCTCTGGAAAAACTAACACTGTCTCTGGAACACTGTCACTAAATAAAAACAAACACTGTCTCTGGAAAAATAACAGTGTCTCTGAATAAAAACAAACACTGTCTCTGAAAAAACTAACACTGTCTCTGGAAAAATCTCTGAATAAAAACAAACACTGTCTCTGGAAAAACTAACACTGAACACTGCCTCTGGAAAAACTAACAGTGTCTCTGGAACACTGTCTCTGAATAAAAACAAACACTGTCTCTGGAAAAATAACACTGTCTCTGGAAAAATAACACTGTCTCTGAATAAAAACAAACACTGTCTCTGGAAAAACTAACACTGTATCTGGAAAAATAACACTGTCTCTGAATAAAAACAAACACTGTCTCTGGAAAAACTAACACTGAACACTGCCTCTGCAAAAACTAACACTTTTATTTTCTTAAAATTAAAAAAGAATGTGCTTATTCCATAAACACTGAACTTATATATATATATATATATATATATATATATATATATATATATATATATATATATAATTAACACTTTTAATTTTCTTACACAGGGATTATTTTTGGATGCAACCAAAAAAAAGGAACATGGCGCATGAGCTTGTTGTTCTCAAGTCAGATTTGACATCATTGTTTATCGATGGTGCAATTGACTCAAATATAATTGATGCGTCCTTCTACATCATGTCAGAAAATGAAACAAAAATGGGGCAAGAGCAAAATCTGTATCTTCCTTCCTTCATCTTTGTAAGTGTAAACAAAGTTTATTTACAACAAATTTCTGTTTGTCAATTTCATAAACAGTATAAAAAAGGTTATGTTATTGTTTCAGAATGACATGGAGAAAACAAATTTGGAGAGTACCCAGCAGCATATTGATCGAACATTGAAGAGACTATTGGAATATAATGTTGACAAAGTGGGAAAGGTCTTCATGTTAATAAAGCACTACTTCCACTTCACCCTGGTAGTTTGGGAAGTTAAAAATGGAAAAATGACACACTACAATTCCAAACTACCAAGGATAGAAGGCACCACAGACATGTACTTTAAGCATGCTGTGCAAGTGGTAAGAAAAAAAACTTAAATCAATTACAAACTATTTTACTATGGTAAGAAAGACAAATCAAATCTCATTATTATTTTTTTCTATTTTTCAGAGGGACAAAATAGAAGCACTGTACAGGGATTACAAGGCTGACCAAACTCTCAAAATAGAGATTGAAAGATGCTTGACTTGTGCACAGCAAAGAGAAGACTCGTAAGTACAAAAATATAGTTTCATGTCATTATTTGGCCTCTTTTTCATAAACCCTCTATACCTATTTTCCTTTGGATCCAGAGACTCTGCCTATTTTATCTCCTTATCTATCATACTTATTTGTTTCACAAAAAATGCAGATTGGATTGCGGCATATTTGTCATTCACTTTGCAAACCAACTTCACGAGGGTAACCCAATACAATCCACTTTTCAAAAGGAAGAAGTATTTTTGAAGAGAGCTTCAATTGTAACTACATTGGTGAATCATCCGCACAGCTATCCAAATGAACTGAAAAGGTTGCTTGAAGAAAAAAAAGTTGCTAGGAAATATGATTACATAGATGAACTTTTTGGAGATGATGATGATGATGACATTATTTCATTGTAATTACTGTCATTACAATTACAAATTATATATTATAGTTCATTTTTCACATAATTAACACTAACATTATCTCTGGAAAAACTAACAATGTCTTTGGAAAAATTAACACTGTCTCTGGAAAAAATTAGCATCGTCTCTGGAAAACTAACACTGTCTCTGGAAAACCTAACACTGTCTCTGGAAAAACTAACAATGTCTTTGGAAAAAATAACACTGTCTCTGTAAAAATTAACACTGTTTCTGGAACACTGTCTCTGGAAAAACTCGGACAAGCAAATTGAAGTGATCGACTTCACTTGAATCAAAAGCATATACAAAACAGAGGTAACAAATCTTACAAAAAATAACACTGTTTCTGGGAAAAACAAAAGATAAATTGTTTCTGGAAAAGTGAACAAAAACTGAAACTGTTTATGAAAAAAAAAACCAAAACATAAAACTGTTTCTGGAAAAACTAACACTGTCTCTGGAAAAATAACAGTGTCTCTGAATAAAAACAAACACTGTCTCTGGAAAAACAAACACTGTCTCTGGAAAAATAACATTGCCTCTGAATAAAAACAAACACTGTTTCTGGAAAAACTGAAACAAAAGCAAAAATTGTATTTCAAAACGGGGAAAAAAAAGTGAACAAAAACTAAAAACTGTTTCTGAAACAACTGTTCGCTGTTTCTGGAAAAATGTTCAAATTATCATTAACAAACCCAAAAAAAATGAAAAATATAAACATCAATATTAGGCGCCGACTTAAGGTCATTCTAACATAAGAATGAAAATATACCATTTTCATGCTCACAAAACCTGAAAACCCAAACACTGTTCAACTTCCTTGAGCAAAAAGTCATCGATACTCATTCTTCGATTTCAGAAAATCATACGATTTTCAACTCCGGCGAGCAACTTCCGGTGGTCGACTTCACTTCAATCGAGCATATACAAACAGAGGTAACAGTTTCTTACAAATTTTCTCAAATAATTTAAGAATATCATCTCACTTTATATATAAGTTAGATCTTCTTGAATCAAGCGTATAAAAAAATAACATGCATGATCAGCATTATTCATCTGCAATATAAATTAAGAATATCATTTAACTTTATATATAAGTTAGATCTTCTTGAATCAAGCGTATAAAAAAATAACATGCATGATCGGCATTATTCATCTGCAATATAAAAAACACTTTTACAATGCTCATGAAAATTTTCTTACCCGACATTAAATGTTAAAGATCTAAAAAATTTATTGTCCTTTTGGTTGAAAAAGTGTTGAATTGAGAAAATAAATTTACAAAATCTAGTTAGAGCATGTGTGACAGTGATTATAAACTACAACTTTTGCATTGTTCAGTTACAGAAACATTGTGTTATTCTACCCCATTTTTCAGAAACAGTTCACAAAATTAGCTTCATTGTATTGTATATCAAAAAAATAAACATTTATCAGGTCATATAATGTTTTAAAATTACACATACAGTGCTCCATTTTTGTGTTCTTTAAAAAACAATTTGTACTCATATTAATCTATATTAACAGATGGCTTCACTTAAGATAACTATACAAGTGCCAAACTCAACAAGAACTAGTGTCAAAGTGATATCGAAAACAGCCAAAAGTACAAAAAACAGGAGAATACTCGGAGAAGTAGAAAGAATATCATACACCAAGAAGGAAACTATACATCTCCAGATTGAAAGCAGTATAGATGAAGATATCATTGGAGACTCAATACAAAATAAACAGACAAAAAGGCAAGGGCAGCGGAAAAGAAAGACAGAACCCAAAGAAAACAACAAATGCAAAACAAAGAGGCAGAAGAAAAATTCTCAAATACTGCAACCAACAACAGCGATTAAGAGGAAGAAAAAAGAAACAGCCAAATCTGTTTCACAATCAAACAAGGAACATATTCAAGAAGACATGCTGAATGATGACAACATTGTAGGACTGCCGAACAAAAAAATTTCATCAGTGCCAAAAGAAAAACAGCAAGAAGAGGAAGTTCAAGCTCTGAAACACAAAGAGGATCTCAAGAAGAATGATGTGCAATTCAAAAAGCAAACATCCAGAAATACAACAACCAAAGACAAAAATGTAGTCCTACCAAACACTCCGTCATTCAGTTTGAATTTAAAAGAGGAGAATTCATCACAGTCCAGTGACTTTCCAGCAACAAATCAAACATATAGTGGTGTGAACTAGACACAATTTCCAGTTTACAAGATACTGCAACCAGATGAAAGAAGGAAACTAATTCAGTTCTACTCGATAAATGACATGTGAGTCCTACAAAACAACTCTTAAATAATGTTTCATTACACTCCCATAACTTTATAAGCACTAAATAAATATAACATAACTAAACTTTATGCAATTTACTGCAGCGATGAATACTGGACTGCTGAAAGAACAGATTTCAACTATTCAAGAATAATGGTGTTGAAGGAAGACCTGCACGGTTTGATGTCAAATGGGCCTATATCAACTCAGATTGTTGACTCTTTCTGCTACCTAAAAAAAGAAAAAGAAAACATCAACAAACAAAAGAACTTCTATGTCTCTACAGCAATTTTTGTAAGTATATAACTACTTTTGCATCATATAAACTTTTTGTTAACTAAACTGGAAAAACTAACACTATTTCTGGAAAAACTAAACTGTGTCTGGAAAAATTAAAACTGTCTCTGGAAAAACTAACACTGTATCTGAAAAACTACTTTTGCATCATATAAACTTTTTGAGCAATTTTTGTAAGTATATAACTATTTTTGGAAAAATTAAAACAGTTTTACTTCAATATATAATTTCTGTTTAGAGCAATTTTTGTAAGTATATAACTACTTTTTCATCATATAAACTTTTTGTTAACTGCGTATTTTATAAAGTTAAAAACATAACACAACTAATTTCTATGAACCTGTGTATATATACATATAACAATATCAAAACGTTGTGCCTTGTCATATTATGTATCAATGAACAGTGTGCCCTATTATGATTTCAATCCATAAACACCGTGCTAATTTTGCTCTGAATCCATAAACAGTGTAGTTTGTAGTTGGTTATTTTCCAGAAACAGTATGCTATATTAGTTTATAGTTGGTTAGTTTCCAGAAGAAGTATGTCATATTATCATTTGGTTTTTTTCCAACAGAACAACATCAATGAACAAAGCATTCAAGAAACTGTCCAAAACAAAGAAAAACTCTACAACCAATTGATGGACCAATATGGAAAAGTGTCGAATATTTTCTTCCCATTGTTCCATTACAACCATTTCTCATTGGTAGTTTTGGACACAAAAACTAGAGAAATGACTCATTACAATTCAGCTCGTCAAACCTCAAACGATGAAGATTTGGAATGTGATTGCTATTGGGAAAATGCAGCAATAGTGGTAAGCAAAAAAACCGAAATCACAAATCTCTTTCTTATATATTTCAAGGAAGTCTCTTATTAGTCTATAATAACTTTGTGCAGGCAAACTTTGTTCAGTATTGGCTTGATAAGGCAAGGGAAACGCCAAACCATTCAAAACTTACGGATTCAAACCAAGAAACAATGAAGAAAATCAATTCAATAAAAAGTGACTTTGAATTCCAAGTCAAGGAGGACAGAATATGTGCACAACAGAAACCAACAGCGTACGTGAAAAAATTTAAAACAGTTTTACTTCAATATATAATTTCTGTTTTGTGCACTTTCATGAAACATTGTGCTTTTTGAACTACTACTCTCTTACATATTTTGTTTGCGTTTAATACTCATGCTCATTATAACTTAAATTTGTTTGTAAATCAGTTTGGATTGCGGCTTATTCGTGGTTAGCTTCATTGACCAACTCTCAAAGAATCAGAAAATCCAAGAACATATCTGAGATTATCAAGTTTTAAAAGCACGGAAAGATATCCTCGTCGATTTGATGAACCACGAGTTTAGCTGGACAAAAGAACAAGAAGCTTTTGTAGCAATCTCACAGAAACTGACAAACATTGGGCATTAGAATCAAATTTGATAATATAGATTATATGTAATTCTCTTCTCAACTGAATGTACTTCTTAAGGTTCACGATTTACTTTTACTATGGTTTAACAAATTTTTTTTTTCAAACATGTTTGATGCTACTCAATATATATATATATATATATATATATATATAGTCTCTACAAATATTTTTAACAAAAAACTAATAGAGTATCTGGAAAAACTAACACTTTATCTGGAAAAAATCTGGAAAAACTAACTGTATCTGGAAAAACTAACACTGTTTCTGGAAAAACTAAACTGTGTCTGCAAAAACTAAACTGTATCTGGAAAAATTACAACTGTCTCTGGAAAAACTAACACTGTATCTGGAAAAACTAATACTGTCTCTGGAAAAACTAACTGTGTCTGCAAAAACTAAACTGTATCTGGAAAAATTAAAACTGTCTCTGAAAAAACTAACACTGTATCTGAAAAAACTAACACTGTATATGGAAAAACTAACACTGTCTCTGGAAAAACTAACAATTTCTCTTCAAAAACAAACACTGTATTTGGAAAAAATAAAACTCACTTGAAAAACTAACACTGCCTCTGGAAAAAACTAACACTGTCTATGGTTTAACTTAAACTGTGTCTGGAAAAACTAAACTGTATCTGGAAAAATTAAAACTGTCTCTGGAAAAATTAACACTGTATATGGAAAAACTAACACTGTCTCTGGAAAAACTAACACTGTCTCTGGAAAAACTAACACTGTATCTGAAAAAACTAACACTGTCTCTGGAAAAACTAAATCTGGAAAAACTAACACTGTATATGGAAAAACCAAAACTGTATCTGGAAAAACCAAAACTGTCTCTGAAAAAACTAACACTGTCTCTAGAAAATGAAAAATCAAACTAACAATTAAAGAAGTAAATTGGTATAAACGAAAAGTTATATAATCTGAATCATCAATTGAAAACAAATAAGCAATCTCCAAAGATTAAAATCTATTACATATCACAAATAGCTCCGATCTAAAAAAAAAAAAAATACAAGAAATTAACCATCCTGGATAACAACTTTGCATGAAACCTTGTTATGTCCCGAACCTCCACATCTGCTACAAGTCACAGTCTTCTTCATCCTACTAATTTCACCGGCAGATTTAATCCTAATCTTCTTTGGCCGTCCAGATGGAACCTTAGTAGTAGGAGGCCTCACACCATTCGTAAAATTATTAACATTAGGCTTATCTAAATCTGAAACTGGATTCATAACAAACTGATATGTTTCCTGATAAAAAGATGTCTTCCAGTAATCTTCAATATACTCAAACACATCACGATTATCATGCTGCAACACCTGCAATGCATGAGAACATGGGAAACAATTGTGCTGCCATTGAACACAAGAGCATGTCATATCATCCAGACAAACAACAAAACGATTCCACTCAGTCCTAACTTCAAAAACATTCATGTCAGAACGACTAATCCTCCAATGCATGCCCTCTTTCAACAGCAACTTCAGCTCATTTTCTTTCTTTGGACACAAAATTGTATGAATTTTTTGACCGAATAATTTTTTTCTCAGCCATACTAACCATCAGCCGAACCCTAATGTCTTCAAGAAGATCCATAAGTAGCATACAACGGCTATTCGACACCATGGCATTAAAAGACTCTGAAAGTGCATTACTCATTGATCCCCATCTCTTACCAGGAAAGTGAGCAATAACATAGTTCTCTTTAGGCAAATCAGCTAAGAAATTAGTCACATGCCCTCTCCCATTATCCATAAATTCAGCAATGCAATCATCAAAATCTGATGCAGTGCATGCATAAGCACAGTTTGCTAAAAGATTCATCATCTTCTTCTTTAGTCCTTCAACAGCACCCTTTGGAAATAAACTACTAACATTCTGTTTTAAATGAACAAGACAATATGAATGTGGAGATTCAGGAAAAATTTCAGGAATACACCTCAGAATTCCGTCATGTCTATCCGACATAAATGTAATCACCCTCCCTTGAGGCCTTAATATACGAGATAATATTGACAAAAACCATCTCCAATTTTCTATTGTTTCTGAATCAACAATAGCATAAGCAACCTCGAAAATCTCTGCAAAAACAGAAAAGGAATAAAGTACTGTCATGTGTAATACAACTGTTTCTGGAAAACCCAAACCAAAACATAACACTGTTTCTGGAAAAGTGAACAACACTAAAACTGTTTTATGGAAAAATGAAAAATATACTCACCATCATTGCCATTTTTTGCACAGCAGGATAGAAGTGTGCCCTTGTATTTGCTCTTGATGAAAGTGCCATCAATGAATAACATTGGGCGACAAAACATGAATCCTTTGATCCATGCATCGTAAGCAATGAACAATCGAAGAAACCTGTTTGACTCTGGTACAACTTCAAGCTCAAATACAGATCCGGGATTGCTTGCAAGGTTAGATTCTATATACCAAGGCAACAACTTGTAAGAATCAACAACGTCGCCGTTTAGCTCAGAAACTGCCTTCTCTTTACCAAAGTATGCAGTAGAATAATCAATGTCTAGTCCGTAAAACTGTTTTAGATTTGAAATGATTTCCTTCGGTTTGATAAGTGGATTTGACTGAACCTTGTCCTTAATGATAGAAGCAACAAACTTCCGACCAACAACTTTGTTTTTCTTCTTCCGGATCATTCCCTTACATGTATGCACATTGTGCAATTTCCGAATAACAAAAAAATCATTAATCGAAGACTTTGATGCATATACACGCCAAAGACAACCATTAGATTCTTTCCTAGAACACTCAACGCTAATCCGACTCTTATCATTTTTCAAATATTTGAACTCAAACCCACACTCAACAGAAAACTTATTCAACTTATCACGAAAATCAGTACAACCTCCTTTAAAAACTTGACCCACGGATTCAATATAGTTTTCCCATTCACAAGTCATGTAGCTATGAATACCATGAGGACCATACTTCCCTAAATGATAATTTTCACTAACAATCGCTGTAGAATCTGATGTATAGCACGAAGAAGATACACTATCCGTATGTAACTCAACGAGATCACCCCCGCATTTGTCAAAAACCAATATTTCTACCAGAGATTTTCCAACAACACCAAGAACTAACAACATGTTCTTAACATCGGCATCACAATCCAATAGACAAGTAGATCCTTCACTCAAAGAATATCTCAACTCAAAACAACCTGGTCTCAGACCTTTAAACCTAGAGCAAAGATCAACACAAATCTGATTGAATGTACATGTTGATGAAATAGAACTAATGACGGATACACCACCATAAGTAAACTGAGCTAGTTTACCATTCTCCATAACTATACAACACAAAAAAAAAAAAAACAAAACAAAAAAAAAACATAAGCAATATTAAATGAACATATAACAATACCACTGTATCTGAAAAATAAAATAACAAAATAATACTGTTTCTGGAAAAAACTGAACAGAAACTAAAACTGTTTATGGAAAAAGAACATAAACATAAAACTATTTCTGGAAAACCTAAACCAAAAGATAATACTGTTGCTGGAAAAAATAAACAACATCTAAAACTGTTTATGGAAAAACACAACCAAAAGATAACACTGTTTATAAAAAACACAACCAAAAGATAACACTGTTTCTGAAAAAACAGAACCAAAGGATAATACTGTTTCTAGAAAAAACTGAACAGAAACTAAAATTGTTTCTGGAAAAAACTGAACAGAAACTAAAACTGTTTCTGGAAAACCTAAACCAAAAGATAATACTGTTGCTGGAAAAACACAACCAAAAGATAACACTGTTTATAAAAAACACAACAAAAAAATAACACTGTTTCTGGAAAAACAGAACCAAAAGATAATACTGTTTCTGGAAAAAACTGAACAGAAACTAAAACTGTTTATGGAAAAAGAACATAAACATAAAACTGTTGCTGGAAAACCAAAACATAACAATGTATCTGAAAAACGAGAAAAAACCTTCTGCAACTCATATACAATAATCAACAAAAATAATACGAAATTGAATAACATGCAGATCTCAAATTTAATAAAGAAACACAAATTGAATAGCATGCATATTTCAAATTTATTTTATGCAGAAACAAACGATGAACTCTGCCGGTCATTCGATGAACTCCGCTGACGAATAAAAATTGAAAAACAGTACTCGAATACACTTGTGACGATGATCACATTTCAACGAAAAAATACAAAAACATAAATTAAATAGCATGACGATCTATATTTTTGTTTTAACGAACAGAACAAGCTCTGCAAAACAAAGATATACTCCATTAGCGATGAAAATCTGGAAAAAAAATACCTCGAATACAGTACGAATAATGACAGACGATCTGAAAAGCAACGATCACAGTCAATTTGATCAGCACTTCAAAAGTTCAAACCACTATCACGTTCAAATTGATAAGAATTCGAAAGTCTGGTTCTCAAAGCCTTCAACCACTCCCGGCAAAAAAGAGCTTAACAAGAAATCGAACTGAAAAAAGTTTAAAACAACTCAACCTACAAAAGTTAGGGGTAAAATCGACAAATCAAGTTTTTTTAATAGTTGGCCCATTTTTAGTTGGGCTGCTTTAATATGGATCTTGTACTAATCATTAAACAAAACTTATAATATGGTTTTTTATTAAACCAAAACTTTTCAAGCCCTTTTTATTAGTTTTCCTAAAAAAAAAAGGATAAAAAAGAAGCAAACAAGCTCGCACAGTTTTAACATTCAACTGTTTTTTTAACCACCAAACGACGTCGTGGTAGTTCGAACAACATAAAAGCTTATCGTCGAAAAAGGAGGCGAAGGACTGGGAAAAAACTAGAGAGGGCGGAGGAGAGGAGGCGAATTGTGGAAGACGACGAAGAGTACTGCAACCATTGCCTGAAACGACGTCGTTGTGAGTTGAAGAAGATCGAGAATGGCGGCAAGCAAGCCGAGCGTTCCGAAATCTGGAGCCATTTCCAAGGGCTACAACTTCGCATCTCACTGGGAACAGGTGCTGCGTCTTCTTCTTCCTCCTTCTCATTGCCCTAGATTCAAAATTCTCCATGGAAACGACGCCGTTTTCTTCTACATCTGAGTTTTCTGCAATTTTCTCGCTTTAATTGCAATTAGCTTGCTTTCAGATCGGATCGGATCCTCTCGATTTGAATTTTGATGTATTGCTTTCTTTCCTCTGCAGAAAACTCCGTTAACGGAGCAGCAGCAAGCAGCCATTGCAACGCTCTCGCATTCCGTCGCGGAGCGGCCATTCCCTCCCAATTTGGCACAGGACCGCACAACAGGCCACCAGAATGGCCTGACTGTCTCCACCAAGGACTGCTCTTTTGGCTCAGAACACTCAGCCGCCATTGAAGCTGTTCTTGTCAATACGAATCAGGTACATTGTTGCCATCACATTCCGTTATCTATTCCAATTCGAAGGCTTTCTCACTGAAATTAGATTTTCTACTTGCAGTTTTACAAATGGTTTACAGATCTCGAAGCGGCCTTGAAGTCGGAGGTTAGTTATCTCTTTCTTCCAGCAAATACTGCTCCTTATGATGTAATTAAGTGTAAATACTTCTCATTGCACATAATTTTTTTTTTTTTTTTTACATTTTAGACAGAGGAGAAGTATCGACACTATGTAGACACTTTGACAGAACGCATTCAGACATGTGATGGCATACTTGGTCAGGTAATGGCGATATATATCTATCGGTGTTGAAGACATCTTTGTTTTAAGTTGTTATGCTTGTTTGAAATAGCTGGTTTCGTTCTGTGCAGGTCGATGACACACTGGAGTTGTTTAATGAACTACAAGATCAGCATCAGGCAGTAGCAACAAAGACTAGAACTCTTCATGATGCATGCGACCGATTGGTTGGATTTTCTTTCAATTGTTACCCTTTTTAATTCTTCCCACTTTCCTTGGTGTCAGGTTTAATCCATTGTTGTGGGGGCCTGGAAACTTATTTAAAATTTGATGTTTCCTCATTTTTCATTTGCAGTTAATAGAGAAGCAACGGCTGATTGAATTTACGGAAGCACTCCGCAGTAAGCTCAACTACTTTGATGAATTGGAGAATGTAAGGTTTGAATCTACCTTACCTAGAGATATTATTTTGTTTGCTGAGATTGTAGTTTTGTTAAATATATGTTGTAATGCATGGATAAACTTTTGTTTTTGAACTAACAATTTAATTGATTCTTTTTCCAAAGAGTCAACTTCTCCCTAGTGTGAATTCTCCTTATCAGGCATTACTTTGTAGTGCTGTTCCTATTTACGTTGAAGTTAATATACTTTGAAGCTTCATTCCAAGGATCTTACCTTCTTTTGTTTGTTCTGATATGTGAGAAAATATCATAATGCACAAACTGTATGAAATACAAACCACATATATATATATATATATATATTTATCCTATAATTATATTGTATTCACGTTTAATTCTTCAACTGTGTGCAGATTACTACTAATTTTTACTCTCCAAACATGAATGTCCTACACGAGAACTTTCTCCCTCTTCTCAAACGCCTTGATGAGTGCATATCGTAAGTATCTTTTTTGTTTGTAACTCTCTGCAATTCTATGTCTCAGACACTATTCAGTTAAAAACCTTGGAAGTTTGTCATTTATACTAGGAGACAACGAAAATTTAATAAGGATATATTTATTGGATTAAAACTTAATGTTTTCAAATAATTTGTGCATTCTTTAGGTATGTTGAAAGCAATCCACAATATGCAGAATCCAGTGTTTACCTGCTCAAATTTCGACAATTGCAGGTATGATTTGCAAGAGCATTGATTAGGTGAATAGTATAGAATGGAGATTGTCTTCTAGTAAGATTAATTTTGACCTTCAGTAATATATAGTTTACTTGTTTTGGACAGTCTCGAGCCTTGGGAATGATTCGTTCTCATGTACTTTCAGTTCTCAAAGGTGCTTCTTCTCAGGTAATGTTACCGTATTGAACTGAGTTACCATGAACATATCATAGTAGACTTCAGTCTTAACATGCATTAGTGTATATTACCTTGCTTTGAATTATGGCCACTGTCATCAGGTACAGGCAGCTATCCGGGGCAGTGGTGGCAATAACGCATCTGTTTCTGAGGGTGTAGAAGCATCTGTTATATATGTCCGTTTCAAGGCAGCAGCGAGTGAGGTAAATATTGAATTAGTTAAAATTTGATTAATGCATTTAACCAGCCAGGGTGTGAAAAGCTGAAAGCAAGATGTGTCTGGAAAGCATTTTTAGTTCTATCCTATTATTTGAATGCGGCATACAATTTTCTGCCTTAAGTTTTTAACTTCACACTCGTTTAAGTGTTGATGTCTAACAAATAGAATCTCTGCAGCTTAAGCCAGTGCTGGAGGAAATTGAAAGCAGAGCATCAAGGAAAGAATATACTCAGATCCTTACAGAATGCCACAAACTATATTGTGAACAGAGACTTTCCTTGGTGAGCTGATGAATTTTTTATTTATTTTTGAAAAGGATCATTAGTTATTTACCATACTAATTTATTCCTTAATTTTATCACTTGTAAACCACCTTGTTAATGCATTTTTCAGGTGAGAGGAATAGTACATCAACGAATATCTGAATTCGCCAAGAAAGAGGCCTTGCCATCATTGACTAGATCTGGATGTGCATATCTAATGCAGGTAAGATATAAATGTTACAAGGACATTCATCGAGGAAAGACTCCTTAAAAAGAATACAAGCGAAAGATTTGTCTATTGTAGAGTATAAAGTGAGGATGGGGTGATTGACCCTGTTCTCTTTAATGATAGGGGCAGTATCTGTGATGTAAGATGTAATGTGATATGCAACTTATTCTCATGTATGAATCTGAGCTGCATACATTGTGAACATTTATGTTGTAGGACCACAAAGTTTCCATGGTAATTGAAACCACTATTCATTGCAGGTCTGCCAGCTAGAGCACCAACTTTTTGATCATTTTTTCCCATCTTCTGCAGAGGACGTTTCAAGTTTGGCTCCATTGATAGATCCTCTGTAGGTCCCATTAACGTTTCTTTTTAGTCGTTTTTTCTCGTTTTCTGCTTTCTCGAGAGGCTGACATGTAATAATGGGTTAAGCAATCTGTTTTAAATTGAATGTGCCAAAAGCGAATGAAGCTTGATTGGTTTGGTCCTTTCCACTTCATTCGTTGTTAGGCTGTTACATTGTAGGATGGAGGTTCGCTGATTGATTGGTTTATGTGCATTTTAAACTATATAATAACCTCCTTTTGATGATAATTCATGCAGGTCCACATATTTATATGATACACTGCGGCCAAAACTTATTCATGAAACAAATGTTGATTTTCTTTGTGAACTTGTTGACATATTGAAAGTTGAAGTCCTAGGTGAACAGTTAAGTCGGAGGAGTGAATCATTAGCTGGTCTACGTCCTACATTAGAGAGAATTCTTGCCGATGTTCATGAGCGGTTGACTTTCCGTGCTCGAACACATATTCGTGATGAGGTGATCTCTGTTCCTGAGAGTTCTCATTGCTTTTTGAGTAGTTACCATTTTTCTTAATTTTCCTGTTAATCTTGTTTTCTTGACTAGTACCTTTTTCCTTTTTAAATTTCTTAATATCTCTCTCTCTCTCTCTCTCTCTCTCTCTCTCTCTCTCTCTCTCTCTCTCTCTCTCTCGCCTTTTTGTTTTTTTTTTTTTTTCCAGATAGCAAATTATTTTCCTCTGGATGAAGACTTGGATTACCCTGCTAAGCTGGAAAGATCTGCAGCAGATCAACTTGAAACTACTTCTGTAACTTTTTTCCCATTTCCCTTTTTTAACTTTTATGGATGTCTGAGATAAATATTTGTTTATGCTGTCCGATGTGTATTTAGGTGTCAGCATTGCTAGACCCAAACTTATAGGTTTATAACTTTATAGGACATCTCTACATGGTTGAATAACTTTAATTTTCCATTATGTAAAGTCTTTCATGGCCTTGATGAATTATTCATTCATAGTCTGGTGACATTGGTTGTTCACTTAATGGAATGTCCACAACACAGAAACAAACTGTGTCCTGTTTTCGATACAAGCAATATTTGGGAGGTGAGAATAGAACATACTAAGATCCCATTTAGTGACCTTAGAACTTATTCGTCACTACTTTTGTTAAATATATCCTTTAATTTTGCAGCCTACCTCTAGGGACACTAGTATGCATTTGCCCTTGTAACACGTTTCCGAGCTGGGTATTTCGGATTACTTATGCACGATTGAATATCCTTTTTATAGAAGTTGGTGGCAAGTGGCTACACTAATGTTAGCTTGAGTTCTGCATCATTTCTGGTTGATTTAATGTGCTTGCCTTGGATTGTTATATATAATTTGATCGATTTTCTCATCTTTCCTTATCTTTATCTTTGTCAAACACAGGCTGATGAAAACCTAGTTTTTAAAACATGGTATCCACCTCTAGAGAAAACGATATCTTGCCTTTCAAAGTTGTATCGCTGTTTAGAACCAGAAGTTTTTACTGGTTTAGCACAGGTATTTAAGCCTTTGCTCAGCTGTCAAACTTGTCTTGAATAAATTCCCTTCATATAAATTCTGTTAAACATTTTTTTTTTTTGGGTATTCAGGAAGTAGTTGAAGTTTGTTCATTATCTATCCAGGTGAGTTACTGAATATGTACTGCAGTGCATTTTGAAATTCTCTGCATAATTCCACTTTTCTTTTTGGGGTTACCTCGACTGTCATATTAAGCTGATAGGATTTGTTTAGCATGGGCTTAATATGGTGACAAGCTTTTTTGGTGCTATCTTGATTGTTGTTTCTTTCATCTGCCAGAAAGCGGGCAAACTCATCACAAAGAGATCATCTCCAATGGATGGTCAGCTTTTCCTCTTAAAGCATCTTCTTATCTTAAGGGAGCAGGTGATTTTTCCTCCTATCTGCTGTTTATATCATGGGTAGTTATTCTTTAAAGATGACTTGTTAATGCATCTATTTCGTCTTCCCAGATTGCGCCTTTCGAAATTGAGTTTTCTGTCACACATAAGGAACTTGATTTCTCGCACTTGCTGGTTAGTTTTCTAACGCAAAAGTTCGCCTATTCAAATGCATTATCTAGTGTTTAGTAAAGTTCTATTATTGTTTGATATATCCTCTCAGTCTTCGTTGCAATGATGCAACAATTTATCATTAGTTTGATTAAAATATGTGGAAAAATAAAGACAAACTTTATTTTTCAAATAAATCAGTTCTAGTATGGACAGTATTTCATTTATGAAGATATTTAGAATGTTGATTTGGTTTGGGCAGTAAGCATTAAAAGTTACTTAAATGCCTGAAATTTGATGGAATGGAAATCTTAATATTTTTTAATCTCCTGGCAGGAGCATCTGAGACGAATTCTTAGAGGTCAAGCCTCCCTATCTGATTGGTCCAGGTCTACTTCACTAGCAAGAACCCTATCTCCCCGAGTTTTGGAAAGTCAAATAGATGCCAAAAAGGTTTGTCATTTTCCTTTTTAATTAATGTGTTCTTGGTTTATTTTTAGAGCATAACTTTAATCATTTTGTTTTCCGCTGCTGCTTTCGTTTCAATTATGTTGGTGACGAGTGCAATGTAATGTACTGTACTTGCAGGACTTGGAGAAAAGCCTGAAAACCACTGGTGAGGAGTTCATTATGTCAGTGACGAAGCTAGTTGTGGATCCTATGCTTTCATTTGTTACCAAGGTTTGTGTTTGTCGTTTCCTCCTTTGGTAATATGGCTTTGTAATGTATTTTGGAGCAAATGAGAAACCGGACATGTAGATACAAGTACACAATTAAAAAAATCAAACAGAACATTAGAATAAATTGCCAGAAATCCACATTAGACATGTCACATGTGAATAACTCATATACTTATAAATTAGATATGTTTGAAACTTTTCGAACTTTACGTTCCCACAAACCTTATCATTAAAAATAAATGCTCACACTATCTATATTGGTAGACTCCTATGGCATTTTGTTGAGGTTCCTAAGATGGATCGATGGATCCATAATTGAATGCTCGTTAGTACTTAAAATCCAAAATGTCATTAATGGTCCTGGCTTTACCAAGTTTGGTCACATTTGGATATGATTTCTCATGGATTCTTACATCTGTATTTCAAAAGTTCGTTCATGTCTAAAAGGTTTTGATTGTGCTTTTTTGTAGGTCACAGCCGTGAAAGGTAGCCAGAACCAAAAGGTAGACTCTGTTATGGCCAAACCAATTAAAGATCGTGCTTTTGCAACCCCAGATAAGGTGGCTGAACTTGTTCAAAAGGTATGCATATTTCTCGTTTTCTTGGGTGCGGTGGACAGCTGTGTTAGGGAGGGCCATCTATATATTTGTCTGCTAGGGTTCGTGTTTTGCTCTCTATATATTTGATAACAACAGCCGGTTCTCATAATGTATTCTTGGACAGGTAGCTGCTGCAATTCAGCAAGAGTTGCCAATGGTAATGACAAAAATGAAGCTTTATTTGCAGAACCCGTCAACACGAACTATACTATTCAAAGCTATAAAGTGAGTACAGGATTCACTCGTTGAAAATTTAGGGTCCTCAACATATACACCTCTGACAGATTAAGTTCATATTTTTACTTGATGACGGATCAGTTTGCCTTTTATAACTCGGTCCTGACAAGCTTTCTCCTTTCTCCTTCTTTTCTGCAGGACAAATATCGTCGAAGCACATGTTCGAGTACAGACGCTGCTGAAGGACGAGTATTCAGCGGAAGAGGTACAAGGCATCATAAACATGCCTTCCATACAAGAACTACAAGCACAACTTGATAAACTCCTTTAGAGTGTTTGTGAAGCCATTGCCTCGCACCATATGCATTGTTCTTGTTCGCCGTGCGATTTAAATGTTATTATTCGTAGATTAGAGAAGTCCTGCGATGTCGAAACAGTTTTATGAAACGGGAATTATATGAATCATTTTTTGCAACGGATAATAAGCCAATGGCGGTCGTATAGGTTGTGTAGGATAGATTGCTCATGAGCAGCTTTTGTTCGATTTCAGTTTCTAGTTTTTGGTTCAGTGAAGCACAATTTGTATTTTGAAAACGGGTCATAATCTATATCAAAATATGCTATTTGCAACTGGGAAATATATGTTACTCCAAATTTGGTTTTGCCGTAATAATCCTTGAATTATTACCGAGTGAAAATTAGGCCTTTTAATTTAATTTTTTTTATTTATAATTTTTTTTGGAAAACTAGTTCTTGAATTTATTAAACTGCCAATTTCCTTCATCCGTGAGATCCGATTTAGATTCAAAGATATTTTCCAATTTCCCGTTAATTTAAGTCAGTCGACTTGTATGTGATACTTTTGAAGGTATGTTGGCAGTTTATAATGAGAGGGTAAATTGACAATTACATTTAAAGCCTATTTGCAATGGTAAGGATTTATGGACAAAAAAGTGACAGCAGCACCCTTTAAAGTCCGTCATGTGCAAGTCACATTGCTTAAATTGACGGAAGATTAGATGCAATAACTTTGAATCAAACAAGGAAGGAGATCAATAGTCTTAGAACTTAATTTTCACTCGGGTAATAATCGAAATGCTCTTTACCTCTTTATACCTCTTATAAAGAACGAACAAAAAAAAAAAAAAGACTATTGAATAAAGATTACAGTGCAAGTAAGAGAGAGAAGGTGAAAAAGAACGAGGCATTCTGCTTTATAGCTTTGCATTGGACATTATTCCATTCAGCTCACATCTTCAAGTATACGAGTCATTCAGCTAAAATCTTCACACATACAGAGGCTAGAGCACAGTTTCAGGTCGGATCTTGCGCATTTTCTTCACCAACGTCAGACTGCGACCCGCTTGGAACAATCGTTAGGGGAGACCACTCATCGGGTACCATGAGGAAATAAGTTGTCATAGCTTTCCTGAATCGTTTCTTGTATTGCTGGGGAGAAATCACGGTTGGAGACGTGTTCTTGGCTCCACCGAGAATTCCCGAGGTCTTCACCCAAGTTTCAAGGTGCTTGTCCCATGTGTATTGCCTCATAAAATCTATGATCCCCAGAACTAGCTCATCCTTTTGCTCGTCCACGCCAACCAGTAACGAGTAGTCCATGACATCTATCGACTGTGGCAAAATAGATGACAAGATGTTAGTAACCAACGGATGCCATGATAATCAAACACCAAAATCTAATCAATCCGCCTCAAAAACAATCACAGATGATTTTTGGAGGGAGGTGTCGACAAAAAGAATACATGCATTCTTCTCTGCACACTGCATCGGCTGGTGCAGGGTGGTAGTACTGTAGCATGATACGCGTGCCGTGCCATTCAAGAAATTGCGCCAATTCGTAAAATAGTTTTTGTTAAAATCTTTGTGCACACGGAATTTTCCGACTGGAAAACAAAAGGGTTACTGGGGAACATTAAGGCGGAAAAAGGGAGTTAAAATCGGACTTACAGCAAGGAATGCAGTATCATTCCAGACAGCCCTCTCTAGTAGCCGCTTTGCCTTGTTCCCCACAAAAATTGGAGAAGTTGGCATTGCTTCAATCAGATTCTGGTCGAGTAGAACTTTATTGCTCCCACTCGTATCTGGATTATAACGTGATCGAGAAGAACCTTTCAGATCATAAAGCCGCGTGACATTCCGTCTAAATAATAAATTCTCCATTACTAAAACATCCATCTTGGACTCTTTCCCTGCTTTACCATGCTTTGACGAAACCTTCAAGACAAAATAGAAATGAAAAATTGGGTCAGACTTAAAACTGAGAAGTTAGGTATCAGGCCTCATAAGAAAAAACGTTAAGCGTTTTAGTGAGAGCAAGAGAAACGAAGAATACCTGATAAATACCCAGGATCTTTGCCAGGCAAGTTGGGCTTCTAGTACTGATTGACTCGGACAAATACTTGAAATAAGATGGTGCAAACTTGATAAATGATTCCAGCTCTGTCTTTGTAACTTGTTTGATGATAAACCGATCATCCAAGGTTTTTGCAAAGAAAACGTTGCTCTTGCCACCTTGGGCGCCCCACTTCTTACAACGGCTAAGAGATCGCACGAAATCTGTTTCAGAAGGGCAACACGCCCTCCTTAAAGCCTCAAACCGCGTTGCGTAGTAACATGTCACTGTATACTTCACCTTCCCAAGGGTGCCATCGTCCATAAAAGAAACTCTAGCATTAATGTCCTTCGACAAAAGTGAGTCCAAAGCTTGAGAGCTCCGCGACTGTGACACAGATAACATGCCCTCATCTGAAGAACCAAGATTTCTGTAGGTCTCAGAAAGCGACTCATCAAAAGAGCTAAGTGAGAGAAGATTAGCGGAATCAAAAAGCGGTAGTGAGACTGAACTATCCAGAGCATCTCTTGGTCTCTCAGACTCGGAAATCTGCAAATGATAATCTGACGAGACAAGTGCATACGCAATAACACTAGTGGGTTCATCGTCAAAAACAGGGATGACACTGTCATTAACACCAATAGGCAGTAACAGTCTGGCACCGCTTTGCCTTTCCAATTCCCGAAACATTGGAACATTGACGGGATTGTATTCACCAATGATGATCTTTTGAGAATTAAAGGAATAATTTTTGTCAAACACCTTGAGAGATTTAGAGCTAAGAGAATGAGTTGGAGCAGTTGCCTGTACCCCAGCTTGGTCAACAGCACAATTTTGCAAATCTGAATTCGATTCAACTTTTCTCAACACAGTTGGAGAATTTACCAAGGTTGAATCAGGTAGAGAGTAGCCATTCTCTTTAGGTATCGTACTTGTTGGGTGACTTTCACCAGTCCAAGCCGCATCAAGGGTATCAGATAAATTCACCACTACTGGACTCTCATTCCCTTCTGAAAGGGTCCTTCGTACACTTGTTCCAGATTCCAATGGATCAGATTTATCAATGGAATTGTCAGAGGAAGGTGTGAAATTTTTTGCCTCATTACTATGATTTGGGTCCTGAACCATTTCATTTTTGTTCTGGTCCCCTCCAGGCCGGCTAAAGCTGCCAACATCTCCTCCTTGATAAATACTTACATCAGGCTTTGTTTCCCGAAGAAAGGAATCACTACTACTTAAACCTTTACCTGGCATGGAGTTTATATTTGTGTCGACAAGCTTCTCCATAGAACTGATAGGTTTCTCCTTGAGTTTTTGAAGGGAACTGCTCAAACCTTCCTGGAAACTCTTTTTACTTAAACTGGCAGCCTGAATTAGGCGTTGATCCCAAAAGTAAGAGTGAAAGAGCAACTGCCTCCTTAATCTATTGATCTTGAGAATATCAATTGCAGGCTGGCCAAACTTCACCTCCTTATGCATCGTTTTTCGTAATGATTCCTGAACAACGTCATGTTGCAATTGAGATACCAAATAATGCAAACATATAACTTCCTTCTCCAACAGATGAAAAAAAAAAAAAAAAAAAACAATGCATGTAGAAAGGGGGTGTGATTCCCGTAAACTACCTCAAAGTCTTCTCTTTCCTTTTGAAGCATCTCTTCAAGTTCTACAATTTGACTTGATTCGGGTGCTTTCTTACCACCATCCAGTGTCCCTGAAATTGGTCTCTTCTCCAGAATCTGATTAAGAGCATTGCGCAATTCAGTAAAGAGAAGCTCTGCCCGATCACCCACCTAGTAAAACAAGATCAATAATCTCATAAGCATTGATAAATTTAGAATCACCTGCTACTTTAAGATTAAAAATAAAAGATAATAAACTCACCTCCTCCGCTTCTTTTTGTATCCATTCCTGATTATCATTGTGAAATTCGAGTTTCTGTGGTGGAAGATAAACAGAATGAACATGAATGGAGGCATAGCTGAAGCAAGCAACCATTCTTCCGAAACTGTACATGTAAGAACAATAGCATAAGAAGATAATAACATAGTGATAAAACAGCATATGCTTTTCTCTGAAATTAAACAACACGAAGAAAGAAGGTAAACTGAGGTTGGTGAAAAAGTTAGCAGTTCATAAGTGAAAATGCATACCCATAAAACCGAAGACAATCTCTGTGAAGGGAATGACCACAAGTTGCAACTCTGTTTGCAGCTGCATGATTTGAAAAGCTTAACTCCAAAAACTTCCCAAATGACAAACCCCAAGCAGCATCTGACATGACTACTCTTCGAGTTGCAGGAGGGAAGCCATTGATTCGAGGACATTTCAAGCACCTGTGCCACATCCAAATTTTTCCTTCCCTTTCCCCTGGTAGCAAAATCTCCGGGAGCTTCTTAACGGATATTGTAAGGCTCCCTTGTCTATGAGTATAACAATGAACATGCGCTTCTGATGGCATCCCACATGAACAACAAAGGTAATTCTGATAAAGAAGTATGACAACTTCATCTTATGAGATTGCTGATGAAAAATCTGTCCACATAAAATTAGCAAAAACAAAAGGTAATGATTGAAAATAAAAATACCTGATCAAACAGATGATCTCGTAAGAACCTCCCCAAAGGCTTATCAAAACTTCCGTAATATTTGATTCGACACAGATGGGACCGTTCACACACAGTTCCCTTCCACACACAACGTGTTGACAGAGAAACCAAAATGCTTTGGTGGTCAGAAGGTGAGGGCAGAAACTCTTCCTTTGAAGATCCTACCTCCTCATTCTGATTATCACTATGATGTTTTATGGACGTCAATTCTGGAGTCTCACCAAGAGTTGCAGCTAAAGCACCATCACCATGTCCTAATGCCTCTGAGATGGCAAGAGAATTAGAGATTAAACCATTGTTGACCAAAGCTTCCCCAGCCTGAGCTGAATTGTCCAGGCAAGAATCTTTAGAACCCACATCAATTTTATTTTCAGAGGCACATATTGAGGGGAGCTCTTTACGGTAGGATTCTGTGGTATCCTCTTGGGGAAGAGACAAGGAAGTAAAGAGAGATCTAGATTCTCTAGAGCTCGAAGCATGTTCTATGAGAAAAGCTTGAGAACAAGCTTTAGATGAGCAAATTGAATCGGTACCTTGCAGGTTCAAAATGGGGCCATTAGTGGTAGATGAATTGCTATCTGTAATTAACCCTTGATTAGATTTCTGTAGCTCACTGCTAGCATCGGGACCCTGAGGCTTGCCAGCCGGTGGGACACTAAAACCAGGTATGGTGGAAATAGACCTGTCAACACTTGATGGTTTATTGGGTAATGCAACGGTAATCGCAGACTTCAAAGGAAGTTCTGGAAGTGAAGCACCTTCATCAGCTAAAAATGAAGTCTCCAGAGCCAAGTGATAAGCAGCAAAAACTCCATATTGGACAACATGTTTCACCTTCTTCAACTCATCCCCATTGGCACCGTGGAGCATTATCTGAAACAAATCCAATCCTTCTTAACACATGACTTTTTGGGTTTAAACAAAATACATAGTAAAGGGAATTACTAAAGTAGTTAATACAAAAAATGTTAAAACAGTCGTGCAAATGCCCCCAATCCACCAGTCCAAGCTAAGAACAACTCCAAATTAAGATATCCTAGATCAGTGGCCTCATTAACCTGATTACAACTCCATTGTCTTTGCTATTTCTTTTGTTCTCCCACCGTGTTAATAAGTGAAAATACAAATAACAATACATCCTAGCCTACCAATTTGACAAGACACCAAAATGTGCCAGTTAATGCCCAACAAAGTCTGTTGATGTGTATATATTCAGGACTTACGGTAACACCCAAGGGCTTCGGGCAACCTTCGAAGAACATCAGAGTCTTTGTCAATTTCTTCCCACCTTGCCCAGCACTGCCATGCACTTCAAGAAACTTCTTCACATTGAACATGTCACAAAACCCTAGTTTTGGTGATGTGAGATGATCTATTGAAGGGACTATTTGTGCCCCAGTGCAGCGGGCTATTCGCTCTAAAAGTGGCCTCTTAATATTCAGAACAAGTGAGATGTCTTTCGCAAGAAGGTAATCTTGAGCATACCGAGATACAGACTTCTCCACCAAAAGGACATTAGGGTGATGTGAATCTATCTTTGCAACTGCCATTTTCAGATGATCCATTTCCTTAAAAAGGGATAGTCCATCAGAAGAAGAAACATCCAAGATTACTAAATGAATAGAAAAGATAACTGCGTGATAGAAAACATATGCAGGGTTTAATTGCTTATCAAAATCCTACAAATTCAAAGCTTTAACTTATAACACAAATAAACGGAAAAGGTAAAAAGAACCTGCTGCAACAAAGTATCAAAACTTGACAAGAGGTTTGAAACACGCTGATATTCCAAAGCTCCTCCAAGGATTAAAAAGCGTGGTTTTTCTATTTGTGATGTCATTCGCCGATGAGCCACATTTTTCTTACAAACAACTCCTTTTACCACCGTACTGAACAAAATGAAATGAAAAACTGTCAAACGACTAATGGCTTGCATAATTTTTGCACATAACAGAACATAGATATAATATAAAAGTTTAGGAACCATTCTAAATTTGGTTTACCGAAATGATACTGCACAGGAATATGCCTCACACTGCACTGAATGGTGAAAGAATAAACTTTAGATAAAAAAAGATTTACCTATCAATTCGACGCCCGCAAGCTATACATTTAACCTTCACGTATCCACCAGGGTCCATTCCTCCACCCTTGCTCGTATCTGGCTTGAGAAGCATGGCAGCTTCCCAAGACAACGAAGTAATTATGTCCAACCAGCTCTCATTGTTGCCTTCATCACCCTGTGGTAGGTTTTCAACCTGCAAAAGCTGAGATACCAAAGCCCTAAAATGACCTTCCACCACATTCTTCATTGCCTTCCTGTGCTCCTCAATTGATTTCTCCCTCGTACGACACTCCCCATTACCAAAGCCATTTGAAGAACCCAGATATCCCCACTCCCCTGCACCACCACCAGAACCACCACCATCATAATCGTCGTCATCAAATAAGACAGCTTCTCTCTCATCTTCTTCATCCTCAGGCTCCGGAGGGAGCCAAAGTAGCCCATTGTTCTCGAAATCCACAGGTTCGGTATTTGTGCTTTGCAGGTCATATGGAGAAGTTCCACATTCATCACCGTTATCGTGTGCATATTGTTCTTCCTCAATTTTCTGAATTCCCACTACATCCTGTGTATCAAAACTCCCAGTTAATAAGGAACTCGTGTTATCTCCATCAAGATGCACATTCTGGGGTCCATAGACGCTAGCAAATTCCTCGATAGTGACTGAACCATAATAGTCATTGCCATGAGAGAAATGACTTGGTTCTGAATCTAAACGATAAACTCCATAGTCGTCATCCTCATCATCACTCCTGGTATCAGATGATAAGTAAAAACAAGCAATGGATTACCTTATAAAGAGCCAAATATAAGGATATGAGAACTTGAATGAATAATCATGGTTAGAAACATAAACGCAAAATTCATTTATATGACCCGACATGTATCGCATACTCACACGCGACATTAACATTGAATGAAGAAAGAATAACTGAAAAGATATTTCATGAAAACACAAACTCTTTATTCACTTTCCAATCCACGATTTGTATTCTTTATTCACACGTATACAAATACCTTACAATGAAACTTGAAAACTTATGTGAAACTAAAGAAGATAATGCTCTATCAATTTGTGAAGTACACCGAAAAAGTATTCAGTGAGAGCGGGAGATACCTGTTCATACAAAAGCCATATAGATTTGGAGACGGCTCGGCCATGGCTACATCAGAACTAATGCTCGTCTGCAATGTCACATTGTCTTGCTGTACCGGAACTGAATAAATTTCAGAAGATGATTGACTAGGGCTCTGACCGGAACTATATGGCACACGCTGGTAAGGTCCAGTCGAATAAGGGGTAGAACCAATAGTGCTGCTGCTGCTGTGGCAGGTGCAGCTGGACTTGGTGCTTGCCAAACTTGTCGCGGATGGTGATGGACTGAGACTAGGGCTGGCTGCGGGGGTGGCAGCATTATCGGGTGCGGCTACCCCTTGCTCCCATTGCTTGAAGCAATAATTACAGACCCTAATCCGCTCCCAATCTTCCCTTCCAGCCCTCGGCTCATCAGATGCCGCAGGAATAGAGTTTGCAGTACACTTGGCACAGAAAACTCGGCCACAAAGTCGACAATGATGCCTTCGGTTAAATATTGTGAACTGAGAGTCACATTCATAACATACCCTACAGCTCTGATCAGGCATCCAAAAGTCCCTGGACACATTGGGCGGCTCGGACCTCCTGGGGATCCAAGACTTGAATACGTCAACTAACTCGGATAGTTTGTTGTCGGGGGTGCCCATCGACAACTGCCCCACCCGAGCCCTCTCATGATGACAGGGTCATAATTGTATGCTCTCCCTGAACAGAATTGCAACTAAATCATCTGCTAACAAATAGAATCCATATAAGCAAAAAAAAAAAATTAAAAAAACGCCTAAACCCATCAAAGCTCTACGAATTCGGAACTCAAGAGCTCATCGAAACTGAAATGCACACATACAAAATGCCGTCCGAACTCCGAACTCATACTTCAATCACAATCACAAAATTCAATTCAAAAACACAAAATTCAAGCTGAGTGTTCAAGAAAGCATCAATCTTTCCAGCCAGCAACAGGGTTGCATGCGAAAAACACAACTTTAAGCTTCATCTCTCATGGTATACAAGAAAAGCAGCAAAAATTTACCAAAATTAAAAGTTGGAAGCAGCAAATTCAAAACCCCACTTGGCCAATGTCCCCAAATTTAAGTGCTTTCGCAAATTTAAGAGCTTTTGCCAATTGGGTTTCTGAGAGATCACGAGAAATTCCCAGAACCTGAATCCTCCACAAGCAAAAGTGCTTTTCTTTCTTCTTCAATTGCAATACGTCTCTCAGCAAAAGTGCCCCAAAAACCAAAACCCTATTCACAATCAAACCAGGAGGAACAGAATCTCCGACAGACCCCACCAGAAACTGTAAGGCCGTCTTATATGCAGAATATTTGCAATTTTATATGGGTTCTATTTTCGGAATAAAATTGTTCATACAACAGCAAACCTGTTGTGTTGTATTATCCGTAACAATTATATTATATTTTATAAAAATAAATATTATAGAAGCCAAGCCACACAAGAAAAAGGTGTATTAAAAAGCAGGAAAGACACAGAAAGGTGGAAACGTCAACCGCCACCTGTAACTGTAATTCCCGCATTTTTGCCTCCTAGTGAGCGTTACTTGCTCCACAAAGATGATTTATTAAATGATTTCTGACTCAGTGTATTCTCGTCACCGCCTTCACGCGGTCGTACGGTGGTACCGTTCTAATGCTCGGATTTTATTTATTTTTGTTAAGTGAGTTTAAATTTTCACATATTTTAAAATTTAAATTTATCAAATGATGACAAACAAAACGATGAGTTATTAAATAGAGGTGTGCGAGTCATTGAAGATTTAAATTATATAAACTTTGACAATTTGTGAATAAACTTTTTTATTCATGAAATATTATTATTGTTTTTATTTTTAGTTTTATTCTCCATGCTGAGTGTTGAGTGCTTACCTTTTTCTTTTGTAGTAAATAATTATCATGAGACATGATAATTCATAGAAATTATCTAGTAGTAGTGGTAGGAGTGCATGTGAAGATAACAGGATAATGTCGAATTAAATCTAAAGGAAATGAATAAAGATTTAACAAAGAGATATCAAATCTTAGAAAGTTTTCAAAATTGCGTGGATAACTTCAATTATTGAGTTTGAATTTTCAAAAAAATAAGAAGAAAAAAAACTGGAATAGTAAAGATTAAGTATTTGAATTAATGACCTCGCAATGAAAAGGAAGACAAATGACATAAGAATTAGTTTGCATGTGTGAGTTAGGCCAGTTAGTTAAATGACTTAAGAATTAGTTTACAGATGTGAGTTAGGTCAGTTGATCAAGATAGTGTATCCGCTCGTTCTTTTTAGTTTTTACAATTAAGATCGAATACCCCTTCATTGGTTAGAATAGTTCACAACATATATCATCTTGTGGAAACAAAACTTTATTTAGCAAGGGCACGTGATTGAACTGATCCAACTGCCATGTTTCCAAGTCAAGTAGTTCCATGTGATGAAAGTACTAATCCCTACCGACCATGTTCTACAAAACAAAACAAAAACCTCAGAAATTAGTTTTTTTTTTTTTAAAAAAATTAAAAAACAAAGGTCATCGAAACAGAAAAAATAAAATAAAATTCATGAAGTCGTAACTAATCCAATTTGTTGTCGACTTATCGTTGGACCTGATTAGATGAGCTGCTGCTGTTATAATGAGCAACACCGGCAAAACCGGTTTTCTTCTTCTGCCAATCAGAAACGGGAGCTGGCGGCAATGAAGACGATTCCGTTGCTGTGGAAATGGCATCAGCAAGAGCAACTGACATGAGGCAGAAACCTTTGCTTTGGAGATGCTGCATTGCCTTGTTCCCGTCCGATTCGATCAGCTTCAGTACTTGTTCTACAGCAGTTTCGTCGAAGGAAATGTCAGCTGCTTGACCGATTGATGGCAACTGCGGCGAACCATTCGTGGCCTGACATAGATTCACTTATCAGAAAAAGTCATCAAGTTTGTTCTTATTTCTTAGCACACAAGAAAATGTGGGGCGGTTCCTTTTTTAGGGTGTATGAGGTCTTTTTCAGCTTCTTAGTAATAATGGGTGACGGTATTATGCCTAATGTTTACGAGTAGTAAATAAGAGAATACTAAAGACTCGAGACGTAGAATTTCTCGATTATGAAATTATGATACAAGGTACTTATTACAAGTAAATTGGACCAAAGCACCTTAGCCACATAGAGAGAGGGGGCTTAGCACCTTAGTTTGACAGCCTTCACTGTCTGTGATGGGGGGTGGGACAACTGCCCCTGCTGCCCCAATTTTGCTCATGCTTAGTTCCTGCAAATCGTTATGTCGAGCACTAAATTATGATATCGGTTCTTCTTACAGTGATTCGTGCAAATTTTCCCACCAAATTTGAGTAAATCGCCCCATCTTGTTCAATGAAAAAAAAAAATGTAACATTCATATAGCAAGTGAATATTTCGGAAAACTGAATTTTTTTTATGACTGAAGCACAGAATCGAAAATGTGAGTGAAAGTTCTCCATCATACCTTGACTTGGAGCTGAAGAAGTCTGACATACTCAATGATTTCTTCAAGCATCGATGCCTTGTCGGTCTGTAAAATCATGAATGATATCAGTACTTCTCTAAATCCAACCATAATTGATTACACATGACGTATTTTAGCGTGAAACAGAAGAGCTTGCCTTGTTAGAATTTGGCACAAGTTCTTGCAGATTCTTCATCCTATCAGCAATTTTTTCTCTCCGAAGCTGCAAATAAAGTGCACTTCAAAAATCTAATTGTTCAGGTATAAGAAACAGATAATGCATTGAAGAATCAAAACGTTAATCAAATTACACAACTAACCCTTTCTGCAATACTGTGTGGATCGGTAGCCTGGCCTCGACGTGCCCTCATACGAGGCTTTCCAGTTCCAGCACATTCACCAGCAGGGGCAGTTGTATTCTGCAAGTGAAGATGTAAGTGTTTCTGTAATGCCTGCTAGATAGAGTACCTGCTCTACTGTTTATAACTGAGAAAATTAATGAGAGTCATCTGTCCAGACTCAAAATTCGACACGAATCACAACCTTCAATTAATTAATCCAAGAGAAAAGTGGATCCAGGATAAGTACCTGTGATAAAGTCTGCAAACCAGGTATCCGAGGAGCAGAAGAGAAAGAAAGAAAAGGATAATTTCACTCACCAAAAATGTAAATACTTACATCCCAAATACAAGTGAATGAACTAGCATCTGCAGCTAAAAACATTAAATTTGTCAGTGACCGCAGATTGATACCTCAGTGGAGACTAAAGCAGCCGGGTTGTGATCACTTGCGATGGAATAAATGTCATTATCCCCATTGTCTCTGTTCATGCCAAAGCTGCACATTTGGTGTTGTCCCATACCAGGAATAATAGCAGAAGGAACGCCCTCATAAGATTGAAGAGGCCAAACTTGAGAAATTGGAGAAAGGGTTTCAAAATCTCCGTTGAATCCCGGGAAGATGGGTGGTTCAAAGCTACTGCATCCCAAATTTTCTGGTGCAATGGAGGGAAGAGATGTTCTCACCATGTTTCCATCCACACCATATTGCATGCCCATATTTTGAACTTTGCACCGTCCTGTGCATCTGGCTCGAAATCTTGAAGAATAGGTGAAACATCTTGAGCAACCCAGCTCTCCAAACTGTTGTATGAATTAGTCAGATATGTAGGTGAACTAGTGTCCTCGTGTTCATCCACGGCAACTACTGAACCAAGAAGTGCTTTATTTGGTTGCTCGGATCCACAACATGCCCAAGATGGTATTTCCTTCACATCGACATCGGACCACGATGAGGAACTGAAAATGTGATTAATGTACTTGTCCATAGTCAAAAGTAATGGCTCTTCTTCTTTGTCTTCTTCCTTTTGGTTTGTTGAGCCTACGAAGAACTTCTGGTCTTTTGATGCTGGCTCCACCTAAAACTTCATGAAAAGTGGAGATGAATCTGCTTAAAGACTTGGCTGCTGCAGATGAATTTAACAGTCACACATGGTTTAAAATTAAAAATTAAACAACTTTGTAATAAGTGTCGAAAGAACTTAAATTTAACAGCAACGTAACCCCAATCATAGATTCGAGCAACCAACACACAGATTTATGAAAAACTTTGCATCACACACACACACACACACACAAGAGAAAATCAGTAACAAGAAGTGTGATACCTCATTCGCACTCAACTCAATACAGAGACTACTGCATAAGAGAAAATGGTGTCAACCAGCAATTCCCGTTGGCTGTAGAACGTTACAGATATCTCAATGAGCCTTCAAAGATGCCGCAAAGTTAGCTCCAAAATCTCTCCAGCTGATGCATGCGTGCAGATGCAGTGCAGCAAATGTAGGGCATTCTGGTAATTTTGGCGGTGAAGAGTGCCTATCCGCCCCAGTTAAAGCGGAGGGGTTTCGGTTCCTCTGGTTGTAGACTTGTAGTCCGAGGTTCTTCCTTCACCACTTCCTTGTTTTTTGTTGGTCAGGGATATTTTAGTAATTCAATTGCTAGCTCAAATATGTATGTGCATTGCTTGTTGAGGTCGATTTAGTTCGGCTTCAATCAAAAACAAAATTTGAAGAAAACTTTTGAGTGTTACAGTATGAGTGGTCGACTAAACGTATGTATAGCATTGAAACAGACAACACTTGGGCATATCGATCTTTGATCATTTTGTATGTTTTTTTGCACGATTTGCAGTGGAAAACGAGATTGAGTTTTGATGGACCAAATGGAGGGTCGCCTTGGGAGTTAACTGCATTCAACTTGGTGGCGTCGCTAAATACCAAAGGGCTGGTGAACGGGAGATTCTTACATGCAACCGGAGAAATATCCTCATCACCTTCCCTTCGCGTGACTGGATAGGGTGATGGGGGAGGTGATGGGAGACGTTGGAAACACCTGAAATTTAAGAGCATGGAGATATGGAGGATTATAACCCCATCTCTGTTCCATGGAAAACCTTGGCAGTCCTAGAAGATGAAGATACACAAAGTGGAAAACCTTGTTGAAATGCATTCTAAAAAGAAAGCAAATATGTAAAGTTTCAAGCCACTTGTTTATTTATCAACAAATGTCCGCAATCCAGATTTGTGTTGGTTTATACCGTCTTCTGGCGCTCTAAAACTTTCTTCGATATACATTGATAAATTACAACACTCGAAGTACGTTTTAGAGCAAGTCAACTCCTGTTACTCCTGCGACAATTGTGGGTATGATTGTTGTTCATAAGGTCTCCACAGTTGTAGCAGAAGGCAGTTCTGCACCTGTAATCAACACCAATAAGCAGAAATTCAAAGTGCATTCAAGAATTTACTGAACGAAACAAGTTGAAATGGTGTTGAGTAATTTGTAATTACAGGTCAAATGTCGGCAGAGCAATGGGGTGTGCCTATATCAATCTCTAAAATGTGGAATACTTGTCCGTATATATGCGGTAAATTTAAATTTTAGTTAATAGGCTGGTCATTTAAACGAAGAAAATTCAAGTTTAAATTTTGCACCTAAAAGAACTGGGATGTTCTGATCTGACTTTAAGAAAGGATTGACGTCCTATGACATTCTTTTGAACTTAACAATAACGCTTCAAATGAAGCTGAGCTGAGAAACTATGCCAGTTATTCTGTCCATCTACCGTCACAGTTGTGTTCACTCTTTTCATAAATCTAGTAAAATGTATCAAGTCATGGCAGCTTATATCTACATACTCCCTCATCAGAACTCCAGATTACTCCTCATTTCGCAGGCCAATTTGAAGAGCAAAGACAAAGGATTCTACAGATAGGAAATTAGCTAAAACTTCTTTGTTATTTGAGAATATAACCTTACCGAAGGTGCCAGAATGCCAACAATTCCTCAAACTAGGGATTTGCTATTGTATTGTAAAGGTACTCAAGGGTAGATGGTTTCCAATGACAAAGACAAAGGTAGATGGTTTTCAATCATGTAAATTTCGGGGTGTCAGCAATTGCTGTTTTTAGAGGTTCAATGAGATAAAGAAGTTAGAAATCAACTTTATATTGTTGGTGCTTTTATATAAAATTGTGTGCAAATGGTATGCGCATATGCCTTCTGAAGTGTACTAATTGGTTTGGTTTATCCAATGCAGCTTCCCTCATCTCTGGTTCTTATCTAACTTTAAACAATAACGAGCAGAACATGATAACATAATCAGCCTCAGGAGATTTACACAACAAACAAGGAAGGCAAAGCAATCCAATTCCAAGTGATTCGATTATATAAGAAACAAACGATGAAATTTTTACTGCAAATGAATAACCAAGTAGTAATTCCAACAAACAATTGAAGAAACATAGTAGACAAAAACTAACCTGCACATCATGAACATGCAACCCACCGATTTTTCCACATAGAACCTACAGTTGGGGCATCTCCTCCATTGTTTCTTCTGCGCAAGGTTCATCAACATGATATCCTCCTTATTCAACTTTACAAACTCCTCGCATTCAATCCCCTCGTGCCAAGGAACCTTACAATGAGCACAGAACGTTCTCCAGCAATTAGGACACTCCGATTGCCTCACAACCTCTGACCCATCATCAATCAACATTGCAGAGCAATCCTTATAGGGGCAGTAAAATTTCTCTGACCCAAGAATCACAGCCTCACACATAGCAGTTCCCCACCGATCAAACACCTCCGGAGGCAGAATCGGCCGGCAATACTCGGGTTCCAGCAGCCCTATACAGTCAGGAACAGGGCACCTAATGCTGGTAATGTTCTCTTGAAGCTTTGAGGCCACGTACTTGACCATACACTCAGTACAATAACCATGGCTGCAGTTTTCGATCCGAAACAACTCGATTCCCGACTTGTGATCGACGCAGATTTCACAAACGAAATCTGGGACACTTTTAGAATTTGAAGATTGCCCAGATTCAGTCACGGAAAAATCAGAAAAGGTTTTTTTTCTTCGCTTTCCGAAGGGAGTGTTGGATGGTTTAAACCTAAGAATTCTGAGCTCGTCGTCGCCGTCGTAGAAGTCTAGGGTTTCTTCAGAGAGGTCGATAAAGTTGCTTGCTTCGGTGGGCTTGGGAGCTGATTTGAGCAGAGAAGCCGTGATCGATCGGAGGTCTCCGTCGCCGTCGTCGTCGTCGTCGACGTTGATGGGGATGGTTGAGGGATTCCGCGAAGTGGGTGTGAAGCTGAAAGCGTCGTCTTCCATGTCGAAATTGGATATGTGGGAGTGAGACGACAGTGGGTTCTCCATCTTTAGCTTTCTTTCTTCTTCTCATTGGCTGTCAGCGTCACTGACAGAGACTGACGCTTTTGGAGGCTCCGCCTCTCTCTCCAATTTCACTGCCCTCCCCTTCCTTACTGTACACGCTATTTCGGAAAATATTTCGAGAGACGTTGGATATTTGGACTCTTAACTATATTTCAGCCCTTCAAAAATGAGAGATGAATTTTTTTTCTTTTTTTTGTCGAATGAGAGATGAATTTTCAATTTTATCATTTTGCATTATAAAATATATAACATTGATCGATTTATATTTTTAGTCGGATTAATTGTTTGATCCATCAACTATAGATTCAAATAAGGTCTTACCTCACCTATCAACGACGTCATTTAAGAGAATTGAACGACAACTACACATATTGGAAAGTAAAAATAGGCACAACAGAAAGAGAATGAACGTTCATTTGATCTTAATCCTTGCAGAGTGAAAAATGGATTGCACTACATTTGCACGAACCTCTGATAATATCCACAAATGACTTGTTTTTGGTAAAAGATGTACATTACTATACGTAAATTTGGGCACACAGTATACATTAGTACTCCAGTGCACTTCTCCATCTAAATTAGAATAAATATCTTTTCGAACCCTCTTTAAAATCTAAAGTATATGCTCCAGCTCGAATCTCAGCAATCATTTATTCTGGATCATGCATCTATATATATATATATATATATATATATATAATAGATAGACCTATAGATTCACACCCAATGTTGAATGAGTTTTTGAGATGAGCTAGATAATATGCCCGCGCATTGCTACAAAAATTGATTGCATCAATCGCAACAGGCATGAATAATTTCCCCACAAAGTAACTTAAAAGACGATATAGTACCTAAGAACCAATGAAGTGAAACTTTGCTTGCTATATATGGATATGGATGCTATAAGAAATCATTCATTTGTATATCGTATTGTGCTATCAGTATTATACTCATAGTTTCAGGTGCTCAGCCTACTACATCGGAAAAAACACGAAAAAGGGAAAGCAGAAAAGTAGAAAATATAATATTTGAGCATCTGGCAGGAAAAGTAAGTGTCTAAAAAAAAAGCTAAACCATCTCATAAATTCAATCGTTAAATGTTACACAGTGACCCAAGACAAAGATAAAGTATATAGTTCCTTCACAAATCAAAACAAAGTGCTATCAAAGGAAAATGTTTAAGACGATGAAAATACAAAACTGGACTCGACAACCATATTTTCATTCGGTGACTAAACAAATAATTTAGAATGATACAAACCCGATTCTAGCTCATTTGGTTGCTCTCATCCTCAACTCTTTATTTCAAAGGCTGAGTAGCCATGTTTGCAAAAGTTGTCAAATAATCACCATCTTAAGATTGAGAATAACCCACATCCACATCCCACAAAATTTTATAGAAAAGGGGACAAATATATTTAAAGCGTTAAGATGTAAACATTCTTAAGATAAATCAAGCAGAAAAATGAAACGAATCCAATGAAAATACAAATGGAAAAGAAATTAAGAAAAGTTACAGTTTGTACTTCAAATTAGTGATTAATCAACCATAGAGTAAGTCTCAATGATCTATTAATACCGTGGAAATCATACAGAAATTCAAGTAAACCCAGTAAACCATCAACTCCTCAACTCCATCACTCTCCCACTATTGTTTCTAATTTACCTCTCCTACAAGCTTTTCAATTACAAATATATATAGCAAATTAAATTGTCCATTTCAAATCAGATATACATAGGCAGAAAACCAAAAACTAAACTTCCGCCACATAAATTAATCAATAATCAAACAAAGAAAAATTATTGGAGACCATTACAAATCCAAATGGATTTTGTTGTGAGTGATTGTAATTGCCAAACAAAACACATATATTAAAGTGCCCAAAATTTAAGCTTTACATCATAATCTATTCTTCTAACACAAACAGTTTCTCAGCCGTTGGGTAATTTATGTGGCTTTTGATCAACAGTTGTACTTATATAGAAGAAAAAAAAGTAAAATGGTCGAACACAAATGAAAGAAAGATGGATCAAATTATTAAGAAATCTTAAGTTAGAATTGTTAAAATTCACTTTCATGTGTACGATTCAAACTTCGACACATTTATTCTTGCATTTTACTAATTGTCAGACATAGCTAATTGCCAAGATAGATAGGTAATGAATTCCATGAACGAAAAAAATGACATGCAACTTCAACTTACCATGCCAAAGAAGCTCCATAAGAGTAGTAGCTTGCTCCTTATTGCATGTATCAAAAGTATAGCAACCGTAGATCTTGGAAATTACAAAAATCCATCAAGTCAAGAGACAATATAATAGTTTTGGAAGGTGAGTATGCAACCAAGAATCTAAGATATACTTAATTTGTGATTCCATTATAATTTCACAAAAAAAAAATCAAATTTTGATTGAAACATCAAACAAAACAATCTCATTTGTTACAGATTGGATCAACTAAGCAAAGAATCTATTGATATGATTTTCAACCTAACTATAAAAAAAGGAACTTTATAACGGCGCAATCGACATCATTTGAACCCAACTAAAAATGAAACTGATTGTATGTTATAAATTCCATGGATAATTTGATTTTTAGACTCTAACTATATTTCAACCCTTCAAAAATTAGAGATGAATTTTCAATTTTATCATTTTGCATTATAAAATATGGAACTTTGATCGATTTATATTTTTAGTCGGATTGATTGTTTGATCCATCAACCATAGATTCAAATAAGGCCTTACCTCACCTATTAACGACGTCATTTAAGAGGATTGGATGACAACTACACATACTGGATAGTAAAAATAGGCACAACAGAAAGAGAATGAACGTTCATTTGATCTTGATCCTTGCGGAGTGAAAAATGGACTACATTACATTTGCACCAACCTCTGATAATATCCTCAAGTGACTTTTTTTTGGTAAAAGATGTACATTACTATATGTAAATTTGAGCACGAGCACATGGTATACATCAGCACTTCAATGCACTTCTCCATCTGAATTAGAATAAATATATTTTCGAATCCTCTTTAAAATCTAAAGTATATGCTCTAGAGCAAATCTCAATAATCATTTATTCTGGATCATGCATATATATATATATATATATATATATATATATATATATATATATAGACCTATAGATTCACACCCAATGTGCATTGAATGAGTTTTGGAGATGAATTTCTTCATCACACGTCACACACAAATGTTGGATCACTATAAATATCAACATCATGGTCATGTTGCTTACTTTTCTTTAAAACGTCTCCACATTTGTAGCAGAAAGCAGTTCTGCACCTATAACCAACACAAATAAACAGAAATTCAAAGTGCATTAAAAATTTACTAAACGAAACAAGTTGAAATAGTGTTGAGTAATTTGTAATGGCAGGTCAAATATCGGTAGAGCAATGGGGTGTGCCTATATCAAGCACTAAAAAGCGGAGAGCTTGTCCGTATATATGCAGTAAACTCAAATTTTAGTTAGTAGACTGGTCGTATAAACGAAAAAAAATCAAGTTTAAATTTTGCACCTAAAAGAACTGGGAAGTTTAAGAAAGGATTGATGTCCTATCTCGTCCTTTTAAACGTAATCAAATAGTAATGCTTCAAGTGAAGCTCAGCAAAGCAACTATGCCAAGTAATCTGCCCATCTAACGTCACAGTTGCGTTCACTCCTTTGACAAATCTAGTAAAATATATCAAAGCATGGCAGCCTTATTTCTACATACTCCCTCATCAGAACTCCAAACTACTCATTTCGTAGGCCAATTTGAAGAGCAAAGACAAAGGATTCTAAACATGGGAACTTTAGGTCAAACTCATTTGTTATTTAAGAATATAACCTTAACGTAGGTGCCAGAAAGCCAACAATTCCTCCAACTGGGGATTCGTTATGCCATTACTCAAGGGTAGATGGTTTCCGATGACAACGACACAGGTAGATGGTTTTCATGTGAGTTTTGGGGAGTCAGCAATTGCTGTTTTTAGATGGTTTCCACTGCCTTCTGAAGTCGTACTAATTGGTTTTGTATCCAATGCGCTTTCCCTCATCTCTGGTTCTTACCTAACTTAAAACAATAGCGAATGGAACACAATAGCATAAGCAACCTCAGGAGATCTACACAACAAACAAGGATGGCAAAGCAATCCAATTCCAAGTGATTCGATTATATCAGAAACGAACAATGAAAGTTTTACTCCAAGTAGTAATTCCAACAAACAATTAAAGAACGATAGCTGATAAAAACTGACCTGCACATCATGGCCAGGCAACCCGCCATTTTTTCCACATAGAACCTACACTTGGGCATCTTCTCCATTGTTTCGTCTGCGCAAGATTCATCAACATGATATCCTCCTTTTCCCTCTCATCCTTATTCAACTTTAGAAACTCCTCGCATTTGATCCCCTCTTGCCAAGGAACCTTATAATGAGCACAGAACATTCTCCAGCAATTAGGACACTCCGATTGCCTCACAACCTCTGACCCATCATCAATCAACAATGCAGAGCAATCCTTATAGGGGCAGTAAAATTTCTCTGACCCAAGAATCACAGCCTCACACAATGCAGCTCCCCACAGATCAAACACCTCCGGAGGCAGAATCGGCCGGCAATACTCAGGCTCCAGCAATCCTATACAATCAGGAATAGGGCACCTAATGCTGGTAACGTTCTCTTGAAGCTTGGAGGCCACGTACTTAACCATACAGTCAGTACAATAACCATGGCTGTAGTTTTCGATCTGAAACGACTCCCTTCCCGACTTGGATTCGACGCAGATTTCACAAACGAAATCTGGGTCGTTTTTAGAATTTGAAGATTGGCCAGACTCGGTCATGGAAAAATCCGAAAAGGATTTTTTTTCTTCGCTTTCTGAAGGGAGTGTTGGATGGTGTGAACCTAAGAATTCTGAGCTCATCGTCGCCATCATAGAAGTCTATGGTTTCTTCAGAGAGGTCGATAAAGTTGCCTGCTTCGGCGGGCATGGGAGCCGATTTGAGCAGATAAGCAGTGATCGATCGGAGGTCTCCGTCGTCGTCGTTGACGTTGATGGGGTTGGTTGACGGATTCTGCGAAGTGGGTGTGAAGGCGTCGTCTTCCAAGTCGATGATGTAGATGTGAGAGTGAGACGACGGCGGGTTCTCCATATTAAATTTGTTTCTTCTTCTCATTGGTTGTCGCTGAGAGAGATTGGGAGGCCTTTGGCTTTGGGTACTCTGTTTGTGAGGCTTTTGGATACTCTGTCTCTCCTATTTCACTTTCCTCCCCTTCCTTACTGTGCACGCAACGAAATTATTTAAATACTACTTTTGATATTTGGACTAACTATTTCACCCATTCAATATGAGAAATGAATTTTCAATTTTCTCTTTTTGTATTATAAAATACAGAACTTGGATCGATTTATGTCTGTTGTCGGATTGATTGTTTGATCCATCACAAGTTCATAACTACAAATTCACATAAAATTTTGCATTACCTATCAACGACGTCGTTTGAGAAGATAGGATGACATTAGTTAAGCTCTAGGGCGCCAATGCAGCCTTATTTAAGGCACATAATAATGGATGTGATATCGTTTTGGAGATTGGACGCTGCATATTTAACTACGCACTCTCAATAGTAAAAATGGGTGCAACCCTTGATGTTGATCAATAAGTTTTCGAGATGAATTTTCTCATCACACACGTCACATACAAATGTTGGATCAATATAAATATCAACATCATGTTCATGTTGCTTCTTGTGTTTTTCGTATGTAGAATGCAGTACTATGTGTTTGGTAAGGAAGGAGGAGATGAGCTTAAGCTTACCCTTTGTGTTTTCCCGTGATAATTTTGCTGCCAGACTTTACCCCTGTGCCCATCTATCTCTCTCTCTCTCTCTCTCTAGGTTAGATTATGATGAAACATCAACTTCATTATATACACAAGTGGAGAGTTCATCATCTGTTACTGTAAGGAGTAAGAGTAGTTTTCCCTTAAGTACTTTACTCCTGAACCCCATCAACGGTTCTGAACAGAAAACTTAAAACGTGTAGCATCAGAGATGCAACCGCAAATTAACTAGCAACTACAAAGAGGGAGATTCAAACTTGAGTAATATTGATGCAAGTAGATATTACACATCTGAGTATAAACAAACAGCACAATGATCTAATTCCTAGAATCCAACCTGCAACAAACTCCATAATATTGCAGCAAGATCGGCTCATGAGAAAATAATTAGGATTATTTCTTACAGCTTTGACAATAACGGGTATGTTCGACAACTTGAATCCCACAACTGTAACAGAAAGCAAATCCGCACCTACAACAATAATAGTAACCAAATTTGATGATCAATGAAGATTAGGGCAAATATATATACACCAAAAGATAAAATATTAAAATTTATGCAAGTTGAATGAGATAACTCAAGTTATTTAATTCCAAAACTGATAGGGAATTAATCTAGAAGTAGCAGAGAAGTTTAACTGACCTGCATTTCATGTAGCTGCACCCATCTATTCTTTCAACATAAAAACTGCAAAGTGGACACCTCATCAAGTTCTTATTCTTGGCAAGCTCTTCCAGCATCTCGTCTTCGCCCTTATCTCTCAGTTTCTGAAACATGGAACAATTGAATTCAGTATGCCAAGGAACCTTACACTTGGCGCAAAACTCTCTTTTGCAATGAGGACACGGAGCCTGGTTGGTATCCTCTGGCCCCTCGTGGATTAACAGCTAAGAGCACCTAATGAAAGGACAGTACAAGTACTTCTTCTGAGGCCCGATAACCACAGATTCACATATGGCCTTGCCCCACCTATCAAAGAGGTCGGTTGGGAGGATAGGACGACAGTAGTCAAGGTCTAATGTGCCCGTGTAGCCTTGTGCAGGGCATATAATGGAAGATACATTGTCATCAAGCTTGGATGCTACGAATTTAACAACGCAGTCTTGACAGTAAAAATGGGAGCAACCCTTAATGTTAAAGGAGTCTTTTAGATCAACTGGCTCAACACAAAAGTCACATACAAAAGTTGAATCGATATCATCACTCTCATCCGCAAGTGCAGATTCACACAAGGCATTGCCCCACCCATCAAAGACGTCGTCAGGAAGGATTGGACGACAGTAGTCAGGGTCTAGAGCGCCAGTGCAGCCTTGTACAGGGCACATAATAGCGGACGTGACATTGTTTTGGAGATTGGACGCTACGTATTGAACAACGCACTCTCGACAATAAAAATGGGCACAATCCTTGATGTTGAATGAGTTTTCAAGATGACTTTTCGCATCACACAAGTCACATACAAAAGTTAGATCAATATCAATATCGACAAGAAGTTCATGTTGCTTCGTCTTTATTTTCGTATGCAGTACTATATGTTTGGTCAAGAAGGAGATGTGCTTACCCCTTACGTATTTTCCTGTGAAAACTTTGCTCCCCAGTTTGTTTCCTGTGAAAACTTTGCCACCCAACTTTTCTCCTGTGCAAAGTTTGTTGCTCTCTCTCTCTCTTTCTCTCTCTCTCTCTCTCTCTCTCTCTCTCTCTCTCTCTCTTTAGTGGTTAAGATTAAGAATCAAACTAAGGTGGCAGTGTGAAGAAATAATAAGAGGATAATTACAGATAATGATGTTTAATTGTTAAGACTGAGTGATGTGATGAGTTTTCTAGGGCTGAATTCTGGATCATCAACTTCATCTATACACGAGGAGAGTCCATAAGCGGTAAGGAATAGGACTTCCTTCGTCAATAAGATTAAGGATTATAAAAAATAAAATAAAAGAAGATTGAGGATAATAAAGTTAACCTTTTGGAGAAAGAATATATCTTCCCTAAACGTTTCCTTTGGGCAATTTTGAATTACCATTATGCCACTGACAAACATAGGACTAACTCTCCAGATTCTCTTTGTGACGATTGGAGAATCCTCCAATCACGTATGTTCATTATACATCGTGTAGTCAGTTTTCGTCAAATATTGTTTATATTCAATTTTAAATAAAAAAATTACAATGATTTCTGACCGCACGATGTACGATGAACGAACATGATTGAAAAATTATGGAAATTCTCACAAAGAATATCCGGAGAAAATCCTCATTCTTTTTAAAGAACCCCCTCCCCCTGACATAAACCTTCAGTAAAGTTGTCAAAATAACCAGCGAGCATATGCAGTAGGAACAGAACATATTATCAGTAAAGTCTTTAAGGTGAAAAAAAAAATAGCGTAAGAATAAAAAGTTCCTAGTCGAATATTGTAAAATGTTGAAAATGCCCTTTCAACTCAGGGTAGAGAAATTCTTTAGTTCGTCAGAAGATTGCGTCTACCGTTAGACCGAAGAATATTTCCATGGATAATAGCCGCCCAGTTCCTTTTATTACAATTCAATTTAGGCTTAGTTTGCTATTGCTGTGCTTTGAAAAAAAGCTGCTGTGAGAATAAGCAGTTGTGCTGTGAGAATAAGCGGCTGTGAAATAAAGTCAGCAGAGTGTTTGATAAACTTTTTTGTAAAAGTGCTTTTGAAAAACAAAGCAGTATGATAGTGTTTGGTAAACTTTTGTGTAAAACAGCTGTGACTGTGTGAAATGACCAAAAAGAGTATAATACTAAATGTGCTATTAATTTAATTTCCTTAACAAATAAAGATGAATTACTAAATATACTTTATTTGTAAAAGAAAAATATTTATAAACTTTATCTTATATTAATTAGTATGACAAACTCTTCAATTGAAATATTTTAGACTGAATAGCTAGTGCTTCCAGAGAAGCACTTGTCTGTAATCGTTAAAAGCACCAAACAGATTTTCAACTATCAATTCTAACAATCACTCCATAAAAATAAGTAAATAATAAAAATTATAAAACCAGACGCAAACGCAATGCACAGGAGGATGATAGCTTTAAATGGCAGTAACGGCAATAACTGAAAAGTTCAAGGGCTGAAAAGGAAATTGAGTAAATTTGGAGAAAATTGCAGAGGATTACCTCCATGGCGTCCTTCAAGCAGAGGTCGTCTTTCGGGATCCACCGAAGAGCCGAAGCCACTGCTTCCAAATTCAAATTCAAATTTAAGTTCCAAATTTTCAAAATTTGTTAGAGATGTCCGCGAATTCGAAGCTGTGAGAGTTGTGAATTCTCTGACAGTGCTGGTGGAGTTGCAGAGAGTGGCGAGTTACTGGGTTGACCGAGTTGGGTATGCGAGAGTTGAAGGGGAGAGGGAAATGTGAGGGGCAATTTTGGGCTATTGAAAAATTCATTAAAATCCTTACTGTTCACCCGTGTTTTTCTACCAGCTTCTCACAGTTGTTTTTCTTAAGCTGCTATTTGCAGCTTCAGAAGATCCTTCAGGTTTGGGCTTTTTTTCACCTCCAACTTTGAAAAAAAGCTACTTTTCAAAGTTTACTAAACACAAAAATCCTTACCAGCTTTTTCTCATCTTAGCTTTTTTTTTAATCACCTCACTCCCAAACTACACCTTAGTTAAGGATTTGTTTGAGATTGATTTTTCAAAAAGCACTTTTGCTCATGAGCATGTGTGCCAAAAGTTCTTTTATTATAAACAAGTTAAAAAATTATAAGAACTTCAAGTACTTTCTGAAGAATCTAAAGTTTTTTGAAAAATGCAGTCGTAAGAGATTTTAGCAGTCATAAAGCGTTTTTAGCTCTTTCAGAAGCAAACCCAAGCCAGCATGCCCCGACTCTCGACGGATTTTGGTTCTTTCCCGGACGCACAACATTCTTTTCTACACATTTTTACTGTTAAAAATCAGCCTGCAGCTGGCACAAATGCAGCTTGTGATATGGCGTCTTCAGAACTCTCCCCCTCTATCGGAAATCCAAGCTTTCACCGGATATGTTGATAACCCTAGAACTAGAGCCCTCGCCGTCAGCAATTGTGCCGCCATCTTCTTCATCTTCCACAGTCGAATTGGAGGGTTCAGCAGCTTCTGATTGTTCGGGTTCCGAAAGGTTTTTGGTGGGCAGTTTCGCCAGAAATGGGGACTTGCATTGCCAATTCGAGCCCTACTTGGACAAAAGACCCGAAATTTTGAACTGGGCAGCCTGAGACTTCTGTTTGGGAGGCGAGAAAGTATGAAAGCAAGGGAAACCGAAAGAGGAACATATACCCAAAGGAATAAGACTTTCCTTTTTACAATAGGAAATAGGACTCCCCTGCTTCAACAAGGTTTTCCTTGGGAAATGCGGAAATGCCCTTTCCGAACTAACATAAGAGGTAGAGTCTTTCTGCAGTGGCACCTTGTCAAATAATATGATATATACACATCCATGGGTTGCTAATATACAGGAGCAGTTCCAAGTGATTTCACAATTGGTATAAAAAAAAACTAAATTGTCAGGCACGAATCATCCTTTTCCTTTATACAGACAACACCTATTAACTTCTAATGTACAGTTTCAAACCAAAGGTGAAATATTAAGAATAGAATTCTGAACCCGCGTCGATTGTTCTGAACAGAAAGCTTAAACAAGTAGTCATTGGAGATGCAACCGGAACTAGCATTGTAGACTGTAGTAGAGGTTTTTCAGGGCTGTATACAGGGGCTCAGCAGCCTTTGGTCTGTCCACAGTTCCTAGTAGTATATCAGAAGTCGTCAAGTAAGGGTCACCATAAAACTGTAGATTGGTATCCATCCTTGTGGCCACAATGTTCCCTTCCAATGATACTCCAACAAATGCACCTGTCAAAACATCGCAAAGTCACACCGTCAGGAGTAGGATCTTTTCCAAGCTCCCATACTACCCCGAATAACAGAACCCTCAAAATGCATTAAACAAATAGTGGCTGATACATATTAAGAATTTGAAAGTAAAATGACAAACCAATACTCCACTACAATCTTTGCTACTTGTACCAATGAAAAGACCCTCGTGCCATCGTATACAGTGGATGATCCTAGGCATTAACTAGAAAGCTTCACCAATCTAAAATTGTTATCATACCTTTGCTACAACTGTATGTATAACACATTCCAGAACCTCTGTCTCCAGCACGCATGTCTGCTTCCAGCACTCTACCAATAGGTCCTGCAGCAGCACTACACCCAGCACCAAGAGAAAAATGCATGCGACTACAAAATGTTTTCACAGCTTTTAAATCGTGAAGCACAATGATGAAGTCCATAAGCTCACCCCCAATCTGGAAAAGAAACAATGGGAATGCAAAGATTACCGCCTGGAATAGAACTAAGGAAGTAGAAAATTCTGGCCAACATTTAGAATTTCTCAACTTACTGAAGCAGAAGAGACTAAACATATCAATTTTAAAAAGAAACTGCTGGTGACAAATGCATATGAACTATTATTATTATTTTTGTAAATAATGTATATGAATTATTACTCCTGAAATTCCTTTCTTCCAACTTAAGCATGTACAAATAATCATAGAAGCAAATAACAGATAAATAACATTAGAACAACGAAAATATTGCGTATATACCTGTGCGCCCCATCCTAAGCCAACAGAAAATATGGATGACGGGGCAGACCACGATCCATCAGATCTTCGAGCAATTACCAAACCAGTACCAAGTTTGTAAGAGAGAAGTGCACCAGCTTTAGCAACTGTTAGGATTGCCAGACCTTTGGCTCCTTTAAGAACAGCTGCGGGTATAGACCTCTCAGGATTCAACCTAGCAACCTGTCAAACATAACATAAGATGTCAGAAATCAGATTAATTGGAATATGGAGAATTCTTTAGACGAAATGAAATGAAATTCATAATTGCAACTGGGAGTAACTTAAAGAAACTAATAATCCAGAAACGTAGGAACAAAACTAACTTAACGAAACTTAGATGGAATTCAGAATTACACCTGGGAGTAACTTCTCAATGTGTTGGATGCTTTGTATATCTCCTGCTCCATGGAAAACCCAACAGGAAGATTTAACCATCCTCTTGTACACGTCCAATCGATGACATCGTGCTTGGCTGCTTGTGCAGCATTGCTGATGCTGTTAATTAGAATACCCTGTAAAGGATCTAGCCTATCATAGCAGGCATCGCAGACCCTCTGCGGATTCCTCTCCCTAAACTTGACAGGCAACAAGCACCTTCCTTTACTACATGTTCTGCAGAAAATTCCTCCACAGAACCGACAATGATGTCTTCCACGAGTAAGTGCAGTAAAAGGCAAAGTGCACTGCATGCAACCTGTAGTAGAACTATCAGGAAGCCACTCAGGGGGCTCAGCTTCCAAAACATCTTTGTATGCATTGTAATTAAACGTTGTTGGCTCAAGCAGAGGTGGGGCACTGGGTATATAAACCGACGAGTGCAAGCATGTATCACCATTTTTTTCTGAGCCCAAGAATGAAACATTCGAATTGGGTAGCTGATTGTCTGATGGAAGACCCGGTGCCTTGTTCCGGCCAGTCAGAATGGCAAATACCCCAGTCAGCACATTCTTCAAATTGACTTCCGGTTGCATATTAGTCTGAGGTAAATCACAAGGCTCTTCGCTCGAATCATACTCGCTGCCATCAACAAAATCCTCGGACTCAAGAGGAAACTGGTACGAATAATCATGCTTCTCGGGCTTGGATGCTACTGCCGGGTAACTAACTTTCCCGCAGTGTTCTGGCTCGGGCCAATCGGAACCGACATACTCGTCATCATAGTGGAACTGGGGTTGGTGTTTGTCTATCTTTGGAAGGGACGAATACGAAACTCTCCCCTCAAAGCTCTCCATACAATTCCTCAAACCACTTCACAAAATTCAAATTTTCAGTTCGAATTCGAAACCAGAATATGTTACAAAATTCAAAAATAAATAAATCCCAGAAAGAGAATCAACTTTGACGTCAAAGCAAAATCAAGGTAAAAATTCAGAATTAAATTAAGGGAAACGAGCACGACAACAATATGCAGCTGGAAGATAATCAAAAATCGTAAATTAATTATCTTTTCTGCAAAAATAACACGAATTCGAATTCGGTAATTCGGGATTTTGCTTCTGGTTTGTTCTAGGGTAATTGAATTGAATTGAAATAAAGAAAAAAGATAAAGATAAACCGACAGCAGACGTACCTGTTGATCAATTCGAGCTGTCAATTGAAAAAAAAATTGAGAAACTGGTTTGATTAGGGATTTAATTTTCAGGGCTTTGCGACCAACGAAGAAGAAGAAGGTGAAGGAGGAGAAGAAGATGAAAAGACAGCCGGAGTTCTTGAGATACACGAAAAGACTTGGCGTCCGTGTGTGATCACAAAAACAGCATCCAGTGTGTTTTTTTTCAAAAAAAAAAATTCCTCGTTTTAAAAGGAAACGGCATGCCGTTGTTTTATGGCAGTAGTTCACGCGGTGATACGTCGTTTTCCGATATTTCTATTGAAATTTTCGTGTTTTTTGACTACCGATATTTCCGATGTCATCGATATTTCCATCGAAATTTCTGTGTTTTTTTAATTTCTATATTTAAAAAAACACTAAAGGGATTCGAACCCCTCCCATTTTACTCCTTCAACACCTTGACCACCATATCACTTATGTTTTTGTAAAAATATGCTAAAATATTTACATATTTTCTACACTCACAATGTTTGCCAGCTCGCTATATAATCAACTTAAATCAGTTAAATCCATCATGCAATGCATTTCCTTCCAATTTTTTGTGATAAACTAATAGATAATTGACTAAATAAACATCCTGCAAAGTTTCAATAAAAATTTCCAAGTTTTTCTTATAATTTCCATGGTTTTTATTCAATTTTTATCGATATCGATAATATCCCGATATTTCCATCGAAATTTTCGTGTTTTTGGACTACCGATATTTCCAATATCATTGATATTTTAGACCTTACTTAAGGGAATGGTTTTTCATTTTTTAAAGAAAATAGGGATAGTTGTGAGACTTATTTCACATTAAACTTTAGGATAAATTACACAAAATTACCTCAACTATTGGTGTCACGACACTTTCATACCTAATCTTTTTTAAATAGCAATGTCATACCTCATCTTACGAATTTGTGTCAATGTCATACCTCCGTCAGTTTTTCTATTAATTATTAAATATATTTTTAATAATTAAAAAAATAATTTTTTTTATTACATCTCTCTCTGTCTCCTCTCTCTCTCCCCTTTCTCTCGCCTCTCTCTCTTCTCTGCATCCCCAAAACCTCTTCCCACCAGTCCCCCCGTCCCAAATCCAGATCCCACCCCAAACTAGCCACTCCTATTCCCACCAGGTGCCTCTCTTCTCTTCCTCTGTCGCTCTCTCTATTTCTAACCTACAAGCATGCATAAAAAATAAAGCACTCACCAATCCTGAGAACACACCATTAACAAAAGTTCAAAAATCCATCTTCCAGTTTGCCTCACTTTTCTAAGAAAATGGAACCTTCAGAATATCAAAAAAATTCACTTCCTTTATCCCACATTTTCCGAGCAACCAAACAAAGCAAAACCTTTCAATTTTTCCCAAAAAAAAAAAAAAAAAACCAAGTTGTATTCACAAGAGATTCGGCAGCGGTGGTGGGCGTGGGATTGCTGCTGCGTTTTGCTGAGCTTGAAGATGGTGCTAGGCTACGGGAGCAGAGGGAGGTGGCAGGGATCGGCGAAGGGTGAGGTTGGTGTGCCGGAGATCGGCGACTTAGATGTCGTCAGTTAGAATGGGGAAGAAGGTGATGGTCGTTGGTGGATGGAGTCGACGATGAAGAGGAGAGAATGGAGGGTGATTGCGAGTTGCAAAGGAGAGAAAGGTGGGTGGGGTAGCAGAAGAAAGAAGGGAGAAATTGGGTGGATCGGGTTTGGGGAAGACGGGAAGGGGAAGTAAGGGTAGAGAAGAGAAAGAGGCGAGAGAGAGAGAGAGAGAGAGAGAGAGAGAGAGAGAGAGAGAGAGAGAGAGAGAGAGAGAGAAAGATGAAAGAGAGAGGGTGGTGGAGGAAGTTTGGGGGGGGGGGGGGGTAGGGCGGGTGGGAAGGGGTCGGGGGAAGGTGTCGGGTGGGAAGGGGTTTTGGGGATGTAGAGAAGAGAGAGGGGAGAGAGAGAGATTTAATAAAAATATATTTAATAATTTTTTAATCCAGTTGGATTAGTGAGTGGATCCCGCAGGTAGCCACGTCAGCACTTAACAGAAAAACTGACGGAGGTATGACATTGACACAAATTCGTAAGATAAGGTATGCCATTGTCATTTTAAAAAGATTAGGTATGAAAGTTTCGTGACACCAATAGTTAAGGTAGTTTTGTGTAATTTACCCTAAACTTTAATAATCTAAACTGTTTATTTTGTAAGTAATTTACAGATCATTCTTGCAAAAATTCAATTCAATCTGAAACCATTTGTCTATTTAATTACACAATGAAATTTTAATATTTTTTAGAATATAGTGTTCGTCAATTTATTTGAATCTAATTAGATACCTCAAATACTTTCAGTTTGGCTAATATTTTGTAATAATGATCTATGAGGTGTAACTTGAAAAATAGACGTGCATGTCGTTGAAGTTTTATGTAAAGTGAGCCCCACAACTAATTCATTTTTTTTTTTTGAAGAAAATGAAGGTCTCTTCCCTTATAAGCTCTATATATATTTAATATATCAAAGCGCTCCAAATGATTGATATTAGTGTATAATATTTACATTCATTTCTATTGAACTTTCAAACAATGAATAGGATATTTTCCATTCACTTACCTCTATCCAACGTAGTTTTGAAGTGACATCAAAAGTTTCCCGCTACATGTTAAAGTTTGTTAACCTAACTAAACTAGCTTCAAACTCGAAACTTCTTGCCAGGCTGTTCATCATCGTCATAATGGCCGCCACCCTCACCATCCATATCCTTCTCCATCTTCTCTCTGAAGTATCTTGTTGATCTTGTGTAGGCATCAGTGATATTCTATTATATGTTTTGCTTTTGTGTCTTACGACCATCTTGCATCTGTACATCAAATTGGAAAGCTTCCTTTAGCTAAATGTATGTTGTCCATATTCTTTTGTCTCGAAGTCCCACCGTCGAAAATATATATAATTGACAATAACATAAGCAATGATTGCAACAAAAGTATGATAAAAATATGTTGACCTTTAAACTCAACCCTTAGCCTCTAACTAGAGATTTTAGTTCTACAACATCAGTACTAGATATATAATCGCAACTTTCCATGTTATGACAATTTACAAAAAGTAATCGACCAATAGACCGAGACTATTAATACGACGGGCGTTATGGCGTGCATTTGAAGCAACCTATAAATGTATCTCATTTAGATTGTCATAATGAGGTGCTCTGTAGATAACAGTTACTTATGAAACGGCTAAAAATGCCTTGTCAGCCAAAAGAGCATCTCATTGCGTTTGCGTAACCTATGGTGTAGACATCGAAATTTTGGTGAAATAAATGTTCACCAATACATTAAAGTTTTGACATGTCAAGGCATACGTGGCATGTGCCATGCGACCCAAATGGTACACATACATGTAACTTATCAAAATCGGACAAGTTATCAAGAATGATACGTGTCAACACCTAGCGGTCATAACAGTGTAAAGAACAATGACAAGTTTGAAGGATTTCTGAGAAATGTTAGAGAGAAGAAAGAGAAGGGAAAAGCTCAATTGAATACAATGAATGAATTACAAGGTAATCTCCAAAATGCCTAACCACTTTACTTTTATAGTAAACTAACTAATTACAGAATTATTGTATTGCCCTTTCTTACAATCCAACCTATTTCTAACTAACTTCATACATACAACTACCTTATAACAACCAATCACCACATGTTAACCGATTGCCACATGTACACTATAGTTATTACTCCCACTCATACTAAGTGTGGTACTGCCTATCTTAGTTTGTTGCAATGGTGTTGGAGGTCCTAAACCAAAATGTTTGCAATGCTTGAGAAACATTGGACTGTGTAGACCTTTGGTAAAGACATATGTGACTTGGTCTTCTATTGGAATGTAGTGCACACTTATATCTCCTTTTCATATTGTTTCTCGAACGAAATGGTAATCTGTGTCAAGATGTTTAATCTTGGAATGGAACACAGGATTGGAACGTAATGCCAAAGCTGACAAATTGTCACAATAAAGTGAAGGTGGTTTTGATAAGAATTGATGAATGTCTTTAGACACAGATCAGATCCAAAACACATTGGTTGCACAATGAGCTAATGCTTTGTATTCAACTTCTGTTGAATTTCTCGAGACAGTTGTTTGATTCTTCGACTGTCAAGAGATTGGATTCGATCCCATATACACTACAAAACCTGAAATGGACCTTCTAATATTGATATATGTTGCATATACTTGTGTATTCTTTTCACTAAGTGAAAGTGAACATTTGTAGGTTGAGTCATATATTGACACACTTTATTGATAGAGTGTGCAAGATCTGGTTTTGTTAAAGTGAGGTATTGGAGAGCTTCCACAATACATCTATAGTGACTTGGATCAGATAATAGATTTCCTTTATCTGCAAGTATTTGAGTGTGAGGTTTGGATGGAGTTGACGTTGGTTTACAGGTGTCCATACCAGTTTTCTTTAATAGTTCTTTAGCATACTTTGACTGATGTATGAACAAAGATCCATCAATATTGTATTAAACATGTAAACCAAGAAAATAAGTGAGTTTACCTATGTCATACCCATGTTCTTAAGGTCAAACACCCCTACCAGGTTATTGGTCACTTCCTGAATTTTAGTTGGACTTAACCCAGTGAGGATTATATCATCAACATAAAGCAGAAGTAGAATAATATCACCATTATCAACTTTAACAAACAAACTTGTGTTTGAAAGTGATGCTTGAAAATCAAGAGTTGGAATATAACTAGTCAACTTTGAATTACATTCCCTTGGAGCTTATTTCAACCTATAAAGTGACTTGACCAACCTGTAAACATGATTAGGACGTTTAGGTCCACAAATTCTTGAGGCTGTTTCATATAAACTTCTTCCTCAAGGTTTCTATGTAAAAATGCATTCTTAATGTCAAGTTGTCTCAAAGACCAACTAAAATATGCTACCAATGCAAGTATAATTCTAACTGTGGTATGTCTAACCACTGGGCTAAATGTCTCAAAATAATCAAGACCTTGTTCCTGAGTATACCCATATGCAACCAATCGAGCTTTAAATCTTGATATAGAATCATCTGGGTTCTTTTTAACCTTATAAACCCACTTACTCCCAGTGACAGTTCTATTGGATGGAGGTGGTACCAAAAGCCATGTTCCATGTGCTTTTAAAGCATTGAATTCCTCCTGCATAGCTATTTGTCATTCAACTTTATTGGAAGTGCATTTGAAAGTTTTAGGCTCTTCTACATTAGTTATATCAGCCAAGAAGGAAAAACCAGCATAGATTGATCAAGTACTTGATTACCAGAGAATGTATCCATGAGTTGCAATGATGATACCTCAGGTAGTAATGCCAGAAAGCTAGCATAGTTTTTCCTTGTAATTGCACCTGTTTGTAGTATAGTTTGCATACCGTGATCTTTCAACCCAAAATGAACTAAACCAGTATTACAAGAAGAAGTAGAGAATGGAAGAACTACATGTAGTTGTGCAGGATCTAGGACAGGGAGCAAGAGAGTTATATCATTTGGAGTGAAAATAGTATAGCCAAAAGATGATGTGAAATCTTGAGTTTAAGAACTGGATGTTGATGAACTGTCATGAACCTGAGAACTTGATGCTGATGAACTGTCAAAACCTTGAGTGCAATTTTGATGCAGATCATTTACCCCAAACAGATGTGAGCCAAACTTATTTGAACCAAAAATCTCAGATGGTGCAGATTATGGTATTGTAGAGTTAGACAAAAGAACTGGGTGATCTACAGGTCTTGTGCTTAATTGGCTTTGTGGAATGGGAATTGTAACAAGAATTGGTGAGGATGCTGAGGATCTTGGCTACTTGATACTGTCACAGATTGTGATTTAAACAGTTTACTAAGGAAGCTAGATTCATCAAATATCACATGTCTAGAAATAATACATTTCATAGTTTGTATGTTGAAGCAAATGACACCTTTATACCCTATTGAACATCCCAAAAATTACACATAACAGACCTAGGTTGTAGCATATTTGCATTATAGGGTCTTAACCAAGGAAAGACAGCATAACCAAAAATCTTCAATGATTACAAGTATGGAGCCTTTTTATACATCAATAGATAAGGAGAACCCATTGAAAGTGTTTTGTAAGGCATCTTATTGATCAAGAACATTGAATGTGCACAAGCAAAATACCAAAATTCAAATGACAAATTAGCAGCATTAAGCAAGGTGATTGCAGTTTCAACTATGTGTCTGTGTTTTCTCTTTGCCAATCCATTTTGTTGTGGAGTGTAAGGGCATAAGATTAACTAAACAATACATTTGCTTGCAAGAAAGGAAGTAAAGCTTTTACTAATGTACTCCCCTCCCCTATTTGTTTGTAAAGACTTAATATGTATCCCAAATTGTGTAAGAACAAAATTATAGAATCTCATAAAAATTGCAAATACATCTTATTTATTGCTCATGGGAAAAATTCACACATATCTGGTATCTTCATCAATCAATGTTACATAATACATATATCCCTCTAAGAATCTCACAAGAGAAGGACCCCAAATATCAGCGTGTACTTTTTCAAATGGAGATGTACATTTAGCTAATCTAGATGGAAATGGGATTCTAGACATCTTTCCTTGGATACATGGAATACAAACATTATCTTTGTTTTCGACACAAGGTGTAACACTAGATTGTTGTAACATTGATGACAAAAATTCAAGAGAATGATGCCCCAACCTCTGGTGCCAGACATCAGACTTTATTACTTTGCCTACATAAGCTGCTAGATTACTTGCAGTACACTTCAACCCTCTTGTATGCTTGATTACTAGAATCTAGAACAATTCTTCAGGCTTAATCTTTCCTTGATACATTATTTCCCTTGTCCACTTGTCCTGCACAAAAAATTCAGACTCATCACATATAAACCAACTTTTATTGTTAGCACAAAGTTGCTTCATAGATAATAAACTCCTAGCAATATGTGGGACATGTAAAACTTTATTCATAACAAGAGAATGAGTGTTGGTTTGTAATGTAATGGAACAAATATTTTGTATTAGGGGTGGGCACGGGTCGGGCCAAGCCCAATTTTGAAGGGACCGGACCAGACCCGGGTTCAAAAGAGACAGGCCGGGCTAGGTTGGGCATTTCAATTTTCAATATAGGAACCGGACCTTACTCGGCCCGGTTGAAACGAGCCGGGTCCACAGGTCCATGGTTTTTTTTTATATTAAAAAAAGATAAAATTTGCACTGATTGCAATTGCACAAATTCTATCATTCTACCACTACAGCACAACCAACGTCCAAAATAAAATATTACATGACATCATCCAAAATAACAACACATCATCCAAATTTATAGATTAACAATACATCCAAAATAACAAAATTACATCGTCCAACATCTAAAAATTAAATCAACATACAAAATATCCGAGAGTCCAAGACATCCAAATTCTAAAGTCCAAAAATCAAATAATCCAAAACAACATAAACATGACATCCGCAATAAATTTCAAATTAACATCTGAAACCACATCCAACGTCCAAGTTCAAACAACATTCCTCATTGAATTTGTAAGGAAAAATAGAATATAAATATGACATTTTTAACGTCCAACATCATATTATTACTAGTGTATTGGCAATGCTTAAAAAGATTTCCAATGCAGAAAATATGGTGCAAAGAACGCCTTTTTTTCTTGAGGGTTGTATCCATATATTAATACTAACATTAGGTTCTTCCAAGATACCATTCAAAAATAGGTAAGCAATTAGCTGGTAGTGATAAGAAATTAAGGGAAAAAAAACAAATTCCTAATTAGAAATCCATTTGTTTTATGGAATGCAATAATTCCATTAAAGTCTATGAGAAGCAAAAGCTCGTCGACCTTTTTGACTAATACAGATAAATGCCTAGTGTTTCAAACATGGCAAGATGCATAATTATTCAGAGGCATTACACCACCCATGAAAGAAAGTTACCCAGAAGAGTCTTTTTGAAGCCGATCCGTTCCCCAAGCAAGCAACTCTCTGACACAATCTAATGATCCACCACAAGCAACTAAGTGAAGTGGTGTACTTCTAGGGTAGTTGTACATATATGGTACTACAATCAATTTGATTGTCAAACTATTACTATAAATCTATAACATGAGTAATAATTAATATAGATAATTACCCATATCCACCAGTTGAAGCACAAACAAGAGCCCCATTGTCTAAAAGAACATGAACGCACTCTGGCCGTCTTTGGTAGGCAGCTAAATGTAATGGGGTTGCACCACCTCCATCTCTTATGTTCACAAATCTCACAAATCCCCTGCAAATGCCATTCAATGTAGCGTAAACATCACAAAACAAGCAAGCATTTTAACACAAAACAAACGATCAAATTAAGACAAATGAGTACAACAAAAAATGGAGGTAAAGTAGAGTTGCAGCAAAACAAGACAAGGGAAGGGACATCTCGAAAAGACAAACACAACACAACAAAAACTAAAGAAATCAATCACAAACCATTTATGATATAGACAAATAATTGCAATCAACAATCCCTACAAACCATTTAAGTACAACCGTAGACTGGATTAAGGAGGTTGTACATATAGCTTAAAAATAAAGAAGAACCAAATTGTTTTGGGTTCGAAGCAGTATTTAATCTTTCACTAGAAACCTACAGTATGAAAACTGTGAAACCATTTCCATTTCGTGTCATAATTTCCCATTCACCTAACAAAACCCTATTAGTAGTCTAACAACTCTTGAAGCATACATTATATAATTAAGGAAGAGAGGTGTTTATTGCAACATTTGGAATCAAACATTCACAAAGATCAAAACGCAGGGAGGGACTACTTGAATCAAAGATGATCAAGTACGATCTCCATGAAATCAAAGAATATAAGCCTTTACTTGAAATCAATTTACAATTTATCAACATTTTGTAAACAAAGGTTGGCAATTGAATTTTATAATTAAGGAATTAAGATGGAAAATAAAGTAAAAACTAGAAGAAAAAAAAAACCCAAATCTGAAAAACGCAATAAACACTCAAATTGAAATCCCGATCCCAATCCCAATCCTAAATTCCAATCAATAACAAAATCCCAACACAAATTCCAAATCTCACTCACATCCAAACAAATCCACAATTCCTTCACCTAAATGTTCATGCATTCATCAAATTACTCCCACTTAAAGATTTAGTCTCTAATCAAATCTTATTATTCATGCTACAATTGCTAGTGCTATTGACCATTCGCATCAACAAAATAAAATTCAGAAATATACTTATGGTAGCCGGCTAAGTAACGGATGTCGTTGAGGTCGGAGGATGGCTGGATGGGTGGTGGTGGTGCCGTTATGTTGGTCGCAGCGGTTGTGATGGGCGTTCTCTAGGATGTCGTCAAAGTCGAGTTGAGGGATGGTGGAGAGGTAGGAGTGAGAAAGTGAGACTGCAAGTTTGAAACTATTTCTGGAACCCTAGGTTAGAAATTAATGGTTTAGATTGCATGATAGGTTATCATTCAATCTCGACCGTTGATTATAATTAGAAATGGGTCGATCTGAGGCCCTTTTTTCTAAGGTTTAGGAACTGGGCTGCCCCGTTTGTTCCAACAAAAAAAAAAGACCCGCCCCGAACCTACACTACCCGCTTGCCCACCCATATTTTGTATTGGTAAACTAGTACCATTTCCAATTGTTATCTACTCAAAGCCCTCAAATGGTGTTACTTGAGACAAAGAATTGATGTCAGTAGTCATATGATGGGATGCACCAGAATCAACAATCCAAGAGTCTTGAGGAATGAATTATGTAGTCTGTTGAGCATTCATTGCGGTCAATGATGAAGGTGGAGGCTGACCTTGAAAAGATTAGTTACTCATTTGATAACAATCAAGAGCTGAGTGCCTCTCTTTTTCCACAAATCTAGCATTCAACAATAAAACCAGTTGTTGAAGAAGTATTGTTCATGTGGTAACAATTAGTTGCAGTATGTCTTCTTTTGTTGCAAATTTGACATTTAATTACTACAGTAGTTCTAGTATTAGTATTACTAGACCAAGTGTTATTCCCTTTTTGTCTTGAACCCCCTGAGTTGTTGTTGGATGAGCTACCAAAATTGTAGCCTTTCTTCCTAAAATTATTGTTGTTTTTGAAGTTATTTCCCCTATATTGATTTCCATTTGGAGGTCTGGACCCAAACCGAGTTTCCACAAGAAAATACAGTAATTGCGACATCTTTTCTGTGACCAGTGATGCGGCCCTCGCAATAACTGTTAATTTTCATTATATTTTTTGCGCGCTAAACTTTGGCACTTTGTTGTTTGCAACAGGAATAAGTTTCATCGCACAAACCTGCTGTGAATAAGTAGAAGAAAACAAAAAGAAAAAGAAAACATAACTGCACGCTCTCATCTCCCTCTTGCTCTCCGTCTCTCTCGTTCTCACTTTCTGCCTATCTCCCTCTATTCAAAGCTTAAATCCCTCTTTGCCACTCTTGTCATAACCACTGATGCTATCAATTAAACCAAATAAGGATTTATGGTTCTTGTTCCTCTCTTAAATCTCCCATTTTCCTAACCCTAAGTCATCTCTCAGTTTGTTCTTTTTGCTGCTAGAAATTCGAATTCAACCTCATCTCTTCTCATTTGGTACAATTATTTGAGGAATTATCTTCTAATTTGTTTTTTCTTGGTGTTGTTTCATCATTTTTTCACAAATTCCAGTCTTACCCATTCTCCATGAGTTCTCCCATTGTTTAGGGTTTTTTTTTTTTTTTTTTGTATTTTCTGTGTTCTATTTCATCAATAATTACTAATATTTTTGGAGGAATTTTTGTAACTGGAGCTATTCAAAGAAGTACGCTGGCTTGGTTTTTTTTATTATTTTAATTTATTCTTTAATGGCATGGTGACCTAATTACCAAGAGAAGCAAAAATTTGGGGGTGGATTAATTGGAATAATGAGGAAGATAGCATTGATGAATGCAAAGACAATGACGGTGCTTTTGTGAAGGAGCATAGAGTGGTCAACAAAATGTGAGATTTGTCAAGGAAAAGGGAAGAATTGTTTGGAAAGGAATGGTGAGTTGATTAGTCGAAATCAGAGCAAGGCAGAGACGAAAATGGAAAGCGGGCCTCTAAGAAACATGAGAATGGGGGGTAGGGTAAAGGTATAAGATGAAGTGGGGGCATTCTGACGACACTAATACAAGGAAAGAAGGTTTGTGAAGAAGCGAGTAGGTTATTTGCTTAGGGCCATAAAGGATCATCCGATGCACGAAGGAAGAAAAGTAAAGAAGCAGTCCAAGAAAGTAAGTAATTTGTAAATTCTATGTTTATGTCATTTGTTGTCAATGTTGTGATTTATAATGTAATTGATCTGCTATGCATATAACTAGTATTATATGTTTATTTTGTCATTTGTTGAATTGTGATTGTGGTATAAAAAATTATTTTTATGTCATTAGTTAACGAAATGGCTCAAGTTCGCTGAGAAGAAGATTATGTATTCCTTGGACACATAACTGCTATGCATTAATCTGCTCTATATCTTTTAATATGTTTGATTAATAACTTACTAAGATGTTGGGTTAATTGAGTTCGTTTTGTTAGAATGGCCACCGCCTTTTGAAGTGAGTTTCTCTGAGTAGAATCCAATAAATGATGTTTGATCTGGTCTGGATATGGTTTAAATATTTCAGTGTATTCTGATATCATCCACATTCAACCATCATGTGTTTGTAGCAAGGATTTAAATATCGGTAATATCGGAAATATCGGTAGTCCGAAAACACGGAAATATCGACGGAAATATCGATAAAATATCGATATCGATAAAAATTACATGGAAACCACGGAAATTGTAAGAAAAAGTTGGAAATTTTTATTGAAACTTTGCAGGATGTTTATTTAGTCAATTATCTATTAGTTTATCACAAAAAATTGGAAGGAAATGCATTGCATGATGGATTTAACTGATTTAAGTTGATTATATAGCAAGCTGGCAAACATTGTGAGTGTAGAAAATATGTAAATATTTTAGCATATTTTTACAAGAACATAAGTGATATGGTGGTCAAAGTGTTGAAGGAGTAAAATTGGAGGGGTTCGAATCCCCTTGGTGTTTTAAAAAAGGAACGGGCCAAAGGCCCCAAATTAAAATGGCCCAAGGCATTTTAAACAATTTAAATAAAAACAGAAAAGGAAAAAGAAATGGGTTGGGGCTGCCCAGGTTTTGGGTTTGGCAGGAACGGCCCAAATGGCCTAAGGTTGATGGGTCGCCGGACCCAAGGAAGAAAAAGGCCGAAGTTCGGCCGAAATTCTACCATAACTTTGAACGTCCATAACTTCTTTGTTACTCAACCAAATTAAGTGATCCAAACATGAAAGGGGCGGTGCTCGTCGGAAAACTGGGTTTGGGGCCGAAGGTTTGGGCAATTTTCAAAGCTTTGTAACTTCTTCGTTTCTTAACCAAATTGAGTGATTCAAAAGCTAAAATGTAGTTAGGAATGTGGAGAAGAGGTTCATACCAAGTGAGGACCGAGTGGTGGCCGGTGTTGACCGGAAAATGACCTGAAAGATGGCCAAACGACCACGGTTTATGAGTTCGGCCGGAATTCTACCCTAACTTTGAACGTCCATAACTTCTTCGTTACTCAACCAAATTAAGTGATCCAAACATGAAAGTTGTAGTACTCGACGAGATGAAGAGATTGATACCCTGCACGCCGGCCAATTCGCCGTGGTTTGGCCGGAAAATGCCTCGAAAGGGGCGGTGCTGCCCAAAGGGCCGGAATTCTACCCTAACTTTGAACGTCCATAACTTCTTCGTTACTCAACCAAATTAAGTGATCCAAACATGAAAGTTGTAGTACTCGACGAGATGAAGAGATTGATACCTTGCACGCCGGCCAATTCTCCGTGGTTTGGCCGGAAAATGCCTCGAAAGGGGCGGTGCTGTCCAAAGGGCCGGAATTCTACCCTAACTTTGAACGTCCATAACTTCTTCGTTACTCAACCAAATTAAGTGATCCAAGCATGAAAATTGTAGTACTCGAGGAGATGAAGAGATTGATACCATGCACGCCGGCCAAATCGCCGTGGTTTGGCCGGAAAACGCCTCGAAAGGAGGGTTCCCATCGGAAAACTGGGCAATAGAAGAGCATGCTAGAGTTGCCAGTCCCACATCGCCTGTGGGTTGGCTGGGAGCCTGCTCGCTGGGCTATAAAAGGTGCATTCCAAATCGTGTTTGTTAAACATTTCAGCCTTTTGGCTAATGGGAGGTTTAAGTATAAATTTTTGTTAGTTTAATATCTAATATGTGGACTAATGGTTCACGAGATATTAAATTAATGTTTTAGTATTTTTAAGTATATTTGGGGTTTAATGTCGCGATATTATCGATAATATCGCGATATTTTTCCTAAATAATTTATTAAAATGCTGATATAGTGATTTTTTCCGAAATATCGCGATATTATCGATAATATCGCGATATTTTAACGAAAATCATTTGGATAGTAAAAAAAATATCGTTGGGGGAAAAAAACGATATTATCGGCGATATTTCGCCGATAATATCGATATTTAAATCTATGGTTTGTAGTGAACTTATTCTACTGATTCATGTATGTTGGACCATTAATTCTATTATTACGTTATGAATTACTCCACTATTTATCTTTCTTAAATATAGCTACTTTCATGTTGCTTTGATGTAGTACTTGGTCTGTATAAAAGGATAATATATGTTATAAATTGTGGTGTCTTACTGTTTCCCCTCCATCATTGTTTCTTGTTTTTTTTACCCTCATTTTGTTTCCCTTTCCCTAGAAATTGGCTTGGTTGAGTAAAAGCTACTACTAAGGTCGAGTGAAATTAGATGTTGCTGAGATGAGTTGCATTAAAATTCCACCATAACAAGTAATGTATAAGATTTCTAAGTTGAATTCCATTTCTTGATATGACATCCAGTTATAAGCTTAGTTATAGTTGTATCAGTGGTACTTAAATTGTTCTTATGAAAGTAATTATACAAATGTTGGAGTTGTGTCGTTTGTTATAGTTGTATCATTGGTCTGCAAGTTACTTTTTTCCTTTGTCATTATTGATATCATTTTTGTGGTAGTAAATAGTTGTCAACTACAGAGACTAGAAGATGAAGAGGAGAAGCATAAGTTTAGAAGGAAAAACACTTAAGGGGATCTCTCGCTGGGTTCGACAGAGAAGCACTGGTCTGATGTAGGATTATAGACTATATGAATGTCTAAATCATGTATATATGTTAATTACTCTAAGTGAAATACATTACTTAATCTCAAAGATTCCAAATAAGTATTTTTCATTTGGTAAATTATGAATTGTAACACTGATTTGAATTTTATTTTAGTTTGGAACCTATTGTAAAATTTCACATGACATTGGCATCACATTTGACACCCAATATTTTTTTTTAAACCTAGTGGCAATTATTTGCGATGCATAACTTGCCGTTGCAAGTCCGTAGTAAATAGTATTTGCAACACGTTACTTATGTTCACAAGCCCGTAGTAAATAGTATTTGTGACGCGCTCATAGCGTCATATATAATCGATCAACATTTACGACGCATTGTTATTGCGATGCGTTATTTGCCGTTGTGCCATCAAAGTAAACAATTTGTAACCTCTTAAAACATATTGAAACTGAAATGCCCATTTGGCAAAATTGTCATCTTTCAGCTTTATAGTAAGCATGCCCAATACTCCTTCCACTTTAAAATCTTTCTTGAAAAACACGTTCTTAAAGAAAGAAAAAAACACTTTCTTGAAGGAAGATGACGTTTTTGATTTAGAAAGAATGACACTTTCTTGAAAAATTGACACTTTCTTGACTAAAAAACTTCTTATCTCAACACATCCATATCAATATATGCAGATTATTAGAATCATCCAATTCAATAGAAATATCCCAGATCAATAAAAAAAATCCCAAATCAACATCTTGAGAAACCAACTATAATATTTGAATTCAAGTAATGAATTAGAATAAAGAAACAATAACACCTGAGATGATTGCAAACACGGCTAACAACCCAGAAGAAGCTTCATAACCAATAATTCCAGCAACCTTCACTTTAATCAACCAACACAGCAGCAAAAATTGCACCACTCTGTTTTACCAATTTTACTTCTCTACAGCACCCCCGATATCGATAGCAGCGGAAGAATCAAGATCGAAACTGGTGATGAACCTTGTCTAGCAATGATACCATCATAATATTGTAAAGAACAATGAAATTTTTGAAGGATTTCTGAGAAATGCTAAAGAGAAGAGAGAGAGAAGGGAAAAGCTCAATTGAATACAATGAATGAATTACAAGGTAATCTTCAAAATGCCTATCCACTTTACTTTTATAGTAAACTAACTAGTAACGGAACTACTATATTGCCCTTTTTTACAATCCCACCTATTTCTAATTAACTTGATCTATACAACTACCTTATAACAACCAATCACCACATGTCAACCAATCGCCACATATACACTATAGTTATTAGGCAGAAAATAATTATTTGATTTTAATTTGATTAAATCAAATGTTAATTGATGGAGTCAAATTACGAACCGGTCCACAAATCGAGTCCAGGTTCTTTCGTCAATTAATCAAGCCCACAATCAAGGTCAAATCCAACTGTAGACAAAGCTTGGAGAGTCTATAAATACGAGGCTCTAAGACAATCAAAAATTATTTCACACCTAGACGCTAAAGCGTTGAAATTCTAAAGCTCTCAAGCATCCAAATTCCCAAACACTAAGAAGAATTTAGAAAACCCTCTACATTCTTCACCAAAACCCTTGAAGAATCATCAAGCATTACCACACATGCCGGTTCGTCCCTCATCAAATCTGTAAGGCAATTGTTCATCCAAGATCAAGTCATCACGACCCTTAGATCAACAATCCCAACATCACACATCTGCACATTTCGGTGATTGAATTAGAGAATCAAGTTGTAAAGAGATTGTAACCCTAAATTACATTAATACAAACATTCTTTGTACACGTGTTATCTTGTTATTTGCTACAGGATTTTCGTGTTTACACATGGTTTTATTATTATCACGTGTGATTTTTGGCCTTTTGAGCTAAGCCAGAAAATGGTCGACCAAAAATTATAATGATTTTGTTACCCACTAAAGCTTCCTAGTTACCAATGGTAATGAAAACAACTAGACCCTAATACTAAGTGAAAAAATTGTTAAGCGATAGTTAACACAAGAAAATTTTCAAGAGGCAATGATAGTTATCTACCAAGACTTTTATGATGTACTAAAAATAAAAACAAATAAATGTTGTAGGTCTAATTTACTAAACAATTATATAGGACAGAGAAGGGGGATGGCGACATAGAGAGATAAGAGAGAGATGTGTAATGGTGATGCGTGTTATTTCACACCATTGCGCTTTATTTATAGTATTATGAAGGTCAATGAGATTACAATTCTAATAAGATAATATTTAGGCTAAGAGATATGATAAAATCTGTTCAAGATATCTCAGATATGATAAGATTTACACAATTACATTCCTAAACAAATAGGACTACAACAATAAAGGATTTTTTTTAAAGAAAATTTACTGCTAATATTCTAGTGCGGCAAGCAAGAGATGGGCTTCCACATCTCAAGGTCCACGGATTTCTGTCTTATTTAAGCCTAATTACTTCACAATACAGCCGTGGGTGTTTTAGGGTTTGAATATTTTTACCCAAAATCTCTCACTTGCCTGGCGTCTTTCTTTCCTCATACCGACCGATCCAACTATTTCACATCCATCTCTTCACACTGACAGCTTTACTCTCAAAGAATGGGTCGCAAACGATTCATCCAAAACCTAGCGGATGAGGATGACTCAACTCCTGCTGCAGCCGAGGCAAAAGAGTCGTTTCCCTTGTCCCATAGCGATCGATCCAGGAAAAAACCAAAGATTTCACATATTACTTGTGATTCAAAAATAAACAGTTTCACCATGGATCCCAAAGTAGCGAGCAAACCTAACCGACGTCGCACTCAAAATCACTGAGCATCTTCTTATGACTGAAGGAAAAGAGAAGAACATTGTGTACTCGCCGCTATCCATCCAGGTCGTACTGTGGCTGTTAACAGCCGGTTCAAAAGGTCCCACACAGGACCAGTTGCTCTCTTTGCTCAAGTCCAACTCCACCGATCAACTCCACTCTCTCGCTTCCCATCTTGTTCCTTTAATCTTTGCAGACGGATCCAATAAGGGCGGTCCCCGCCTATGCTTTGCCAATGGCCTTTGGGTTCAGGAATCTCTCCCCATCAAACCTTCTTTCAAGAAGGTTGTGGACACTGTTTACAAGGCGGCTATAAAACATGTTAATTTTCAGAACCCTGAGGAAGTTAGACGCGAAGTGAATTTATGGGCCAAGAAGGCGACGAAAGGCCGTATAACTCAGGCTCTTCCTCCTGAGTCAGTTGACGAGAAAACGATGCTTATATTTTCAAATGCCTTGTACTTCAAAGGCCTTTGGATCGACAACTTCAATGCATGGGGAACAAAAGAGGACAACTTTCACCTTCTTAACGGTACATCTGTTAAGCGCCGTTCATGAGAAGCTCCAAGAACCAATTTGTAAAAGCCTTTGACGGTTTAAAAGTCTTGAAGCTTCTTTACGAACAAGGCAAAGACATGGAGCGGCAATTCTCCATGTACTTGTTGCTTCCAGATTCAAGAGATGGGTTCCCTGCTTTGGTCGAAAGAGTTTGTTCCGAGCCTAGTTTCTTAGATAGCCACCGTCCCAAGACACGTGTCGAAGTTGGTGACTTCAAAATTCCAAGGTTTAAATTTACCTCTACATTTGAAGCATCCGAAATCCTCAAGGATTTAGGGCTGGAGCTACCTTTCAATGGTGGTGACTTAACGGAGATGTTGGAGTCACCTCCTGATGAGGCCAAAATGTATCACAAATCCTTCATTGAAGTTAATGAAGAAGGCACAGAAGCTGCGGCTGTTTCTACTGCTGTGCTTCGGACTAGGGGTTGTGGTTTTCGTCGTCCACCACCTCCTCCCAGAAAGATAGACTTTGTGGCTGATCACCCGTGCATGCTTTTTGTCAGAGAGGAAATGACTGAAACAGTTTTGTTCAGTGGTCACGTGCTCAATCCGCTTGAAAAGTGAGCTCTCGTTGTGGCAACTCTCTTGTTGGTTTGTTTCTCTGCACGCTAGTTTATGTTTTCTTTTTCGAACTATTAAAATTGCGGTGTTGATTATTGAGTTTGAGGATGGCTCTTGTTCCTCTTTGTTTGCTCTTCTCTCTTTTCGGTATTGAGGTTCACTGGTTGTTTCCAATATAAAATAAAGATACATATTGCTTTTGATAGCAAACCAATGAGCATTCAGACATGGATCTCCAAGATTTATCCAATCCAATCTCATCTAGGTTTTTTTTTTTTCATTTATAATTGCAAAATGTAAAAAAGTGTCCAGTATTATTGGCACGAGATGTTACTATGGTACTCGTGCGTTGCCAAGTTTTGGTTTGGCCATCATGGAAAAAGTAAGGTTTTGTAAAGTAGATGAATGAGAGTTAGGCTTGCTTTATATCCCTTGTTTTTATGTATTTTGGTCGATACATCATACATGCTAGAGGTAGTTGATTCGAGCAGTGCAGGCGAGAAGAAGTTGATTCCTTATAAAATATTTTCTATTTAAACTCTACAATAAGTGAAAACCATTTCAAACGATATAAACATCTTTTAGTGTTCAATTTTGTTGGCTTCTCCGGTAATCTGATGCTGGTTTGCCTGAGAATAGGTTGGCACAATAACATTCCGTCAACAGTTTTCCGCCTTTCGAGCTTTCGGTTTTTCTTTTGCATTTTGGCTTCTACAGTGGCGTCGGGAATGGGCGGTTATGGCTTTTTATTTCGATTCAGGAAGGGGAAAGAAGAGAGAGTCAAACCATGAACAAAGTGCTCGAAATAGTTGATATTAATTTATATTCTTTACATTCGTTTCTATTAAACTTCAAACAACGAAAAGGATATTTTCCATTCACTTACCTCCATCCAACGCAGTTTGAAGGTGCAATCAAATTTTTCCCACTAAATATTACAATCTGTTAACCTAACTAAACTAATTTCAAACTCGAATCTTCTTGCCAGGCTGTTCATCATCGTCATAATGGCCGCCACCCTCACCGTCCATATCCTTCTCCATCTTCTTTCTAGCAAGTATCTTGTTGATCTTGTGCAGGTCATTAGTAATCTTCTGGTCCTTGTTTTGCTTTCGTGTCTTACGACCATCCTGCATCTTCACACCAAACTGAAAAGCTGCCTTGGGCATAGCTTCCTTTTGCTCATTGTACGTTGCCCATTCTTCTTCTGTCTCGAAGTCCCACCGGTGAAGACGACCCTTAGCCTGTCAGGGAAATATATTGACAATAAAATAAGCAATGATTGCAACAAATTTTAGAAAGAATCAAGCATATTTTCCTTATGTTTTATCAGAAACTTACTCGTCCACCCATATCCATTTTTGACAAGTCATCTTCATCATCACTGTCAACCACCTCACGATTATATTCTTGATAACCAGGGTAACATTCAGAATAACTCTCCGAGATGAAGTTTGGATCCTTTTCTCGGGCATCCTTCTCCCTCAATTGTTGAAGTCTTTGGTCATCCCGCTTAAACACAGATCCTAAACCCCGATCCTTCTCCTCTTGAGTCATAAAGCGTGGATCCTGCATGTTTAAGCCTGTTTGTTCATCGTAACCCTCCATATTTGCCTGGAGGTATTGTTCAGGATAAGCCATTTGCTCAGCATATTGGTATTCTGGCCACTCTCCCTGGTAGGCACCATCCATAGTTTGTGTTTGCGCCGCATCGTATCCGTTCTGAACCCAAAATGTAACATCAAATACCCATCCAAGGTGAAATGCAAGTCAAGTTTTGTTTAGAAACACAGTTGTACTACAATTTTCAGAATGAAAATGAAAAGGATAAATGTACCATATCTTGCCATTCCTGAGGCACCCCATAGGATTGGACGGGTTGGACGGGACCATAAGCAGGTTCATCAAAATAAGAAACTCTTTCCTTGTTCCGAGGAGACTCTTCCATGTCCTCGGAGAGAGGGCTTTGACTCAAGTCTTTACCAGGAACAACATAGTCAACGCCATCCCCAACAAAAATGTCATCCTCATCTACTCTGGCAACAGTTGGGCCTTGTTGTGCTTTTGAATCTATGTGATTTTTCCTGGGAGGGGGTGGTGGCAAAATCTCCCTTTTAGTTTCATTCTTCAAAATCCCAACATCAGGCTTCAAGGATTTATCCTCTCCATCATACTCATTACCAACGACTGAAATCTTTCCTGTACCTAAAATAAATGGACCAAGAAAAGAACTTGATTAAGTAATTAGATGAATAAACAACCAAAAGGGGCAGAAAGGATGAAGGATGAAAATAGGTGAAATCTCAAAACAAATTATGGAATCTGATCACTTCACTCATCACGAAATACTTCAAAATGCAAATGTCCGCGATGATATCAGGCAATCAAGTATACAAAAGTACACAGATATACGTTGGTTTAGTTTGGTTTAGTTTCTCAGAAAAATCTGAGTTGAATAAGATACAACTATCCGAACTGGTTGTTAGCTGCCCTGTTTCACCGTGAGTTTGGGATGCTTAGCTCCAAGCACAGGGCCATATAGCCATTTAGGCATAATGGCCATACAATTTTTATCATGAAAAATGATTTCAAATACATTTTTACGTATCTGAATGCCTTGACTTAAAAAGATATTTATAGCAGTTTATTATAGACAATTTATGTTGCGTAAAACTGATTATTCAGTTACTTTTGACCAAAAGCAGCATACATCTTTCATCTTTTTCCTTCTTTTTCTTCTTGAGAACCTTCCCAGAAGATCCAAGACGAAGATATGACATAATTTTAGCAATTCGGTCAAGTACAGAACCATCAACATTGACAGTTACTGCTTCCTGCACAAAGTAGAAGCCAAAATCAGATAAACAGTCTAACAATGATGGGAAGACCTCACAAAGTGTCAGATCTTTTAACCTCTGTCTGTAGACAGTCAGCTTTACTCCTATGCAAGGTGGTTGGGATGTCATGAGTGTATCCTCCCTCCTGAGATGTAAAATACAAGAACATCATGTAAATGTCAGGAAAATGGGAGATCACATTGAGTATCCTGCAATAGCAAGCTCAGTGCTCTCAGAGAAGTGCTTACAAACACTTCTCAAAGTTGAACTTCCACGCATGACTTAGATGGCAACTACACACGAAATGGTCCTGAATAGGCCACCCAAGGTTTATAAGGGTTTAGGCAAGCTTAAAACATGAGCACAAATTGTTCCCAGAAAAGACTACTCTGACCTAAATTAAGCAAGCTTAATATAAAAAGAGCATCAAAGGCTCTTACCATGTTAAAAATGAATGACATTCTACCAGGTAGGAACATCTCGTTGGTTTTGATAACGGTGTGGGGCTTGACTATCCATTGGTACACTGACTGAAACACAGAAATGAGACATCAATGAAACAGATAATGATTTAACAAAATAACTGCCTCATCATATTACCAAAAGTGACGTACCTTTGCAGTAGCAGTGCGAAATGAAATTTTTTGGTCTTCCTTAGATGCTCTGTCAGTGAACAGTAGGCACACACGTGTTAGCAGTAGCACACGCACTATGAAACTGCTAAAGAAGTTTATTGAGATATGGCTATCATTCTTCATATTAACACTTGAGATATGGCCATCAATACCAACAGAATTTAACCCAAAAACATCGTGTTTGCAAAATTTAACATTGATATTTTTAAGATTAGACATAACTTGACAATACAAGTAATCCACATACAATTACCTAGATTTTGCATCAGTCTCATCTCCATCATCTGGCTTTTTGTCAATCTCACTTCTTACTTTGTTAAGTAAAGCGTAATCTAATCCTTTGACCAAATGTGTGTGTTCCACATCACCTGGACAACATTAATCGAGTTCAGCATAAAATAAGTCAACACCCTTCCACATGTACAAAAATGGCTAGCCAAAAAACTATTGATTAGGTGACTCGTGACTTCACAAATTCTCGTAGATATCAACAAATGCAACATCAATCGCACTTAGCTTCACACACATGGTAAAAAATGAATCCTATACCAAAAACTGAGACCCTATAAACAATACATTGGGAACAAATTTCTAAAACAAAGCGTAACACAAACCTCCAAGATACTTGCTCTTCTCAATGGATAACTTCTGTACCTCAGCTGCCCTGCAAATACCAATGCAAAGATAATTAAGCTATTAAAATGGCAGAGGCATTGATAAGTTTGATACTAACCGGAGATCAATGTTTCCGGGAGGCGCAACGGCGTGAAAAGAACCCAATTCAGTCGGCTCATAATCGGGATTTTGATCTTCCCTTCGCTCCTTAGCTCTGTCTCTGTACTTCGGCAACTCGGGTTGCTCCGCCGCTTTCTCCTCCCTGCATGCACCATCACACAAACATTACATCAAAGATCAAACGCATAATCTGCATTCCCACATTCGTTACCCAATAATTATATGACCATGCAAATCACGCTGAAATCTTTTTTCCCAGATTTTAGCAAAACAGCTTAATTGTACAAAAAATATAACAAATACTAAGAAATAATAATAAAAATTTAAACTTTGGATCAAAATTAATACTGCCTGTATTGAATTGGAAGCATAATGTGCGTCGGATAGTGAAAACAAATATAAAAAAAAAAATTTGAAACTTTTAACTCACTTGCGGCGGGCAACTTTCTCCTTGTAACTTTTCTTCGACGAAGTCATCGGTGAAATTGGGAATTCGAACTGGAATCAGGGAGGACGGAAAGATTTTTGCAATTGCAGTAATTAGGGTTTGCAGAGGAGTGGCGAACTCTCGAAACCGAGGTCGCCGTGGGAATCAGGTCGCAGGGAGAAATCGTTGCGCGGTAAAATTACGGATAAAACCATCCTGTATATAACGATAATTGAAACGCACCGTCGTTGGATATTTATTCTCTTTTTCCAATTTTTTAAAATTATACGAGAATTAAGTTGGGAATTTGATTAGTAAACGATCTCACTATCAAAATTCTAAATAGAGTAAGAGCTATTTTGGAAATACTGTTAAAATGACTAAAAGTGTTGTTGATGAAAGATTTTAGAGTTCAAAAGCATATTCAGTGATATATTTGCTTCTTGTAGGAAGCACTTAAATGATTTTTCCATAATACACTTGAATTTTTATCAAATATTGTTTAAAAAAAAACATTTTCACCAAAAGCACTTTCAGTCATTTTAGGAGCACATCCAAATGAGCCACGCATGATGGAGTAGTTGATATTTGCTTATAATTTACCACATTTGTTTATTATTACTTTTACTGTTTATATTACACAGCAACGCCCACCAATGTTTAAAATATCAACGAAATTGTCGATATTTTTGTCGAAAAAAAAAGGATCGATATGAAAATGGGTGAAATGGAAACTTCACCCTTTGTAGACTAGATATACAAAAATCAATGAATATCGACAATATTTACTGATTTATTACGAAAATTTTGCCATAACCCATCGCAAATTTCAAAACTTTTGAATTTTTTTTTAGAATTTTTTTCTTTAATTTTGACTAAATTATATGAATGAGTTGATATACCCACACCTTTACAAATTTTCATTGAATGCAACCAATATCGATATTTTCATAAATTTGCGTATCGATATTTTAAACACTAAATGTCATATTATGTGAGCTGCTAATATAAAATGACTATAAAAATTATCCATCTAACATTATTGTGCAAATAAAATGCTCTCAAAGATGATGCAATTGATCTTAGTCCTTCAACTTCGTTGAAGTATAATACAATACAAATTACAATAACTAAGACCTATATAGTATTAAGAATAATAATAATAATAATAATCTTTTTTATTATTTATTTTTATGAAACTAAACTCAATTTACGTCAATATTGCAAAAGATGGTGAAGAAATAAGAGATTAGGAAAATATTATCTTTTTACCTGGTAAGGATTCGATCAATGCTTGGTAAGGTTTGTATATTTTTACGTCCACATCAAGCAAGAAGGGTTAGAAAAGGAAACAAGAAGACCACCAACTCCAAGGCCAAGAACGAAGCCTAGAATAAATTAGAAAAATTAACTTAATTTTATTTACCCTAATACGTATGGATTCCAAGTAAGACGAGGAAAACTAGATTGAGATGAACAATTGATCGGAGTCTAAATGGTTTCCTACATTTTTTGGTGTACCTAATACCAAAAGGATAACTTAATAATTTCATTATATATGTGTGCGCGCGCGTGCATATAGAAGAAAATCGACAGGAACACAAGACTCAACAGGAGATACCCAGAGATGAATAAGATGAAGAAATTCAGTTGCCTACGATCTTCAAACACTCAAACTCTTCCTCCGAAAAACGTTGTAAGAACTGACTGTGATGGTGATGTTAACGAAGAAGATAGATTTACAGAACTTCCTGTGTCAAACAATCCCTCCAACGCTCCTGAAGAAATTGTTAAAGTTTCAAAGTCCAATCCATCTGACACTCCTTGGAAAGAGTACTCTTCCTCGTCATGGAAGAAGATAGAGAGCAGCGTAGTACTCATTATTCCCCAAAGCAATGATGACAATAACGGAGACACAAACAGAACTGTTTCTTCGAAAAAGAAAACTAGAAAACCGTTTTAAGAGTTTTTGTAAAACTGATGATCAAGTTGAAGAGTCTTCGGATTTAAAGACTAACAACAACCTGGCGCTGGAGCCCGAGTACTGCCCTTGGATTCCTCCCAAGGAGATTTTAAGAGGTTGAGATCGAGTGCGTTGCCCTTGCATGGGATCGAAAGTGTGGAGTTTCAGAAGCCAAGTGACCATGATAGGAAAAGGGAAGATCAAAAGAACATGTTGAAGAACCTTAGAGCAAGTCCACTCTTAAAAATGCGCCAGCATCCAACCTATTTAATCAACTCAGTGAACAGTGATAGACGCCAATGACAGTAATAGACCAAATGCATCTCCACCCCTAAGACCATCTCCAACCCTGACCTAAAACCTAAAAATATTTAGCCCAGAAAATTTAGGTTTTAGCCCAGAAACAGCTTTTCTACTCCAACCCTTCTGGCCTAAAATTTTAGCCCTAGATTATCAAAGAATGAATTAAGGCTATTTTTTTTAAATTAAATTTTTTTTAAAAAAAATTATGTAGACTATCCTAAATTAATTTTATGAACATTTTTACCTAAAAATATTTAAATTCCGATAAATTTTGAAAAATCACTAAATCAATACATGAAAATCATGATAAACCACATAAACTTTAAAAAAAAACAATTAATAAACCACATAAACTTAATACAATCGAAAACTCATGGACTACATAAAATTAATAATGATATCCACCATCTTGACTTGGTGATGGACTTGGGTGATAGTCTTGAGATGAATCATCATCTTGAAATATACTCCTTGTGGCATTCCTTCGTATAATTTCTTTTTGCTTACCACGTAAGTATCTCTTCCTCTCTGGAGTGTATTTGTCGAGGTCCTCCATTATCAAATTAGTTTCGTACCTTTCTTGCTCCCTATCCGCTTCTTGCTTCATGGCCAAAAACCTTTGGGCCGATTCTTCTTGCCGACGACAATGGTTTTCGTTCATTCTTTCCATTTCGCTAGCAAATTGTGCATAACTCGGATCTTGGGACTTCCCTTTTCTCTTTGCTTCCTTTTGCTTATCTCTACCCGAGGGCCTTGGCAAAGAAGAAGTTGGGGTCATTTGGTCGACACCTATTGACATCATTTTGGGGTGGGGCTTCATTATGAAATAATCTTCCACATTGTTGATTCGCATCGGTTCCCCACCTCGGACAATCCTTGAGGATGTTCCAAGCATGATGCAACTTAAAAGCTTGATTTTTTGGTGTAGTTCTTGTCTTGTAAATTGCCATTGCTTTGTCACCCTATGCAACAAATACATAAAAAAAATTAGTTGCAAAATACTATTATGTACATGACAACTAAAATATCAACAAAGAAACTCACAATTTCTGAGACGCCTCTTCCACTAGGTAGGTCAACCATGGCTCTCTCCAAGCTTCCCTTCCACAAAGTGCACGCTTTGTTGATAATCTTCCACCGATCATAAACACCACCAACTTCCCTTTGACCGGCGTTGGAGTTTTCATGGAACTTATCAACGATTTTACCCCACAACTCCTTTCTATTTTGATTGGTGCCGACGGCACCATCTTCACTAACAAAAATTCATGCCAAACATAAAGCAATATCTTCGTCAAAGGTCCAATTACGACCTCTAACATGCTCTTTTGCCATCTTGAAAATTTTGGAAATGAGAAGAAATGGTAGAAAGAAAAATTGGAAGAATTGTAGGATAAAAGTGAGTTTTGTGTGGATGTTTGAACAAATGCATAGGTATTTATAGAGTTTTTAGTTGAATTTTAAGTTAAATAATTTTTTTTTAATTTTTTTAGCCGTTGGATTTAAATTTGGACCGTTAGATCTTTTTTTTTTACCGTTAGATTTGATTATATTCAATCTAAGCCGTTGGATTCAATAAATATATAAATATTAAAAAAAAAATAATTTGAACCTGGGCCGTTAGATTAACCAACAGCCCATTTAAACAGGACCGTTGGATGACAACAAGTAGTCGTTGGCTACTTATTTCGGCTGACACGCAGGGAACACCCCCACATGGGGGCTGTCGGCTGCACTGAAATGCCCAGCGCGTGTGGCGCGTGGGCGGGTAGAAAATGGGAAGTGGGCAACACAGCCCAGGTTTCACTCTCAGATGGTGGAGCCCATTTTGATTTGTGGCCTAAAATTGGGCCTAAATTTGACATTCATTTGGGTTTTAGGTTTTAGATTTTTTTTGAAGTCATGGGTTGGAGTGGATTTGGGGGGGGGGGAATTTTGGGTAAATTTTAGGTTTTAGGTCAGGGTTGGAGTTAGTCTAAGACCATCTCCAACCCTGCCTTATAACCTAAAATTTCCCCTTTTTTTCCTCCAAAAATCCACTCCAACCCAAAACCTAAACCAAACCTAAAACCTAAAACTTAAAATAAAGGCAAATTCCGGTCACAAAACAGCCCACAAAATAAAGTGGGACCCACAAATTGATTATAAAGGCAAGTCTTTCAGCCGAGGTGGACCCCCACCCACGTGGGTGTGTCCCCCGGCGTGGCAGAAAATTTATGTAGCCAACGGCTACTTTTGTCCATCGGACGGCTGTGGTAATTGGACCGTTGGTTTCAAATTATTTTTTTTTAGTTTTATATTTATATATTTATTGAATCCAATGGCTTAGATCGAATATAATCAAATCTAACGGTAAAAAAAAGATCTAACGGTCCAAATTTAAATCCAACGGCTAAAAAAAATTTAAAAAATTATTTAACTTAAAATTCAACCAAAAACTCTATAAATACCTACATATTTGTTCAAACATCCACACAAAACTCACTTTTATCCTACAATTCTTCCAATTTTTCTTTCTACCATTTCTTCTCATTTCCAAAATTTTCAAGATGGCAAAAGAGCATGTTAGAGGTCGTAATTGGACCTTTGACGAAGATATTGCTTTATGTTTGGCATGAATTTTTGTTAGTGAAGATGGTGCCGTCGGCACCAATCAAAATAGAAAGGAGTTGTGGGGTAAAATCGTTGATAAGTTCCATGAAAACTCCAACGCCGGTCGAAGGGAAGTTGGTGGTGTTTATGATCGGTGGAAGATTATCAACAAAGCGTGCACTTTGTGGAAGGGAAGCTTGGAGAGAGCCATGGTTGACCTACCTAGTGGAAGAGGCGTCTCAGAAATTGTGAGTTTCTTTGTTGATATTTTAGTTGTCATGTACATAATAGTATTTTGCAACTAATTTTTTTTATGTATTTGTTGCATAGGGTGACAAAGCAATGGCAATTTACAAGACAAGAACTACACCAAAAAATCAAGCTTTTAAGTTGCATCATGCTTGGAACATCCTCAAGGATTGTCTGAGGTGGGGAACCGATGCGAATCAACAATGTGGAAGATTATTTCATAATGAAGCCCCACCCCAAAATGATGTCAATGAAGGTGTCGACCAAATGACCCCAACTTCTTCTTTGCCAAGGCCCTCGGGTAGAGATAAGCAAAAGGAAGCAAAGAGAAAAGGGAAGTCCCAAGATCCGAGTTATGCACAATTTGCTAGCGAAATGGCAAGAATGAACGAAAACCATTGTCGTCGGCAAGAAGAATCGGCTCAAAGGTTTTTGGCCATGAAGCAAGAAGCGGATAGGGAGCAAGAAAGGTACGAAACTAATTTGATAATGGAGGACCTCGACAAATACACTCCAGAGAGGAAGAGATACTTACGTGATAAGCAAAAAGAAATTATACGAAGGAATGCCACAAGGAGTATATTTCAAGATGATGATTCATCTCAAGACTATCACCCAAGTCCATCACCAAGTCAAGATGGTGGATATCATTATTAAGTTTATGTAGTCCATGAGTTTTCGATTGTATTAAGTTTATGTGGTTTATTAATTGTTTTTTTTTTTAAGTTTATGTGGTTTATCATGATTTTCATGTATTGATTTAGTGATTTTTCAAAATTTATCGGAATTTAAATATTTTTAGGTAAAAATGTTCATAAAATTAATTTAGGATAGTCTACATATTTTTTTATTTTTAAAAAGTTAATTTAAAAAAAATAGCCTTAATTCATTTTTTGATAATTTGGGGCTAAAATTTTAGGCCAGAAGGGTTGGAGTAGAAAAACTGTTTCTGGGCTAAAACCTAAATTTTCTGGGCTAAATAGCCTAGTCAATTTTATTAAAATATTATTATTTTTTATTATAAACTAATAATAAAATATTATGCTCGGACCTGTTCACCATCCTCACCCTTTCATCTCAAGCCTTTTTTTCCCAACCCCTTTATCCCCATAGCCACTGTCATATAGCTCGGCAAGTATTGGTCCAGCGGCGAGCGGACTTGTCGACGAAAGCAGTCTCGATCCTGGTCCACTACATTGGGTAGGAGTGCAGACGGTCGGATTCCACGGTGAAATTCCAAAAGTGAAAGTCGTTGGGGTGGCATGGATGGGTGTGTGGATGATCTGGGTTGTTTGGGTGTCGTTCCTGGAGGTACACGTCTGGTTTCTTATTTTGGGGTGATATTTGAGTGCGGCAAGGTGATGGATGAAGGGTGTTATTGGGGTTTCTTATTTTGGTGGTGAACGCCCCCACGTCCAACACCGTCGCGGCCGCCGAGCACGGGATTGCTCACGTCAGATGGCCCGGCATGTGGATCTGTCGATTTTGGGTCAGTCTCTTGCCTGGCTTGGGTTGGGTGTCAGCCTATTAGGCTGGAGTGAAGTGATTTGGTTGGGGGCCAACCTATTTTGGGTGCTGGGTGCCGGGCAATCCACTCCCGGTGGACTTGCTCTTAAGCAATGGAAAAAATGCCCCAATTGTAGTTTCACCGAACCGGCTGATTGGATGGTTTGCAGGTGCCCGAAGAGCCGGTCTACTCGAGATTTATGTGTGGTCAAATTTAAAGCGCGACGCTGATGATCTTAACTACTACTACGTTTGGTTATTTAGAATTTTTTATGTTTTTCTCATTCGTTTTGGATTAATGAAAGACAGCTTCAGCAGCGGCAAAAGATGTTTTGAATCAATATATTCTTGCAATTTGGTAATGAATTTAATTAAGATAATCTTCAATTAAATCCAAGTTCCACACTTTAATTGATTTTAAATTTTTATGATCTCGGATTGTAATTGTTGGATACCTTTCTATCATCCATGCTTAATCAAAACTCAAGTTTTGTGAGTTGAGCAGAATTTCGTGAAAAGTTCACAAGTTTTGACTTAGGATATTCTACAGAGAATTTATCTAAATTAAAGAAAGAGAATTCGAACTTGAGTGCAAATAAGAGACCGACACTACTTTAGCTAACTTGGCAGGTCTAAATCTACAATTTTGATACTATTTTGCTTCATATGGATGATTTACAAGTTTGAATACTGTTCCTATATATAACAAGACAACAACTAGATCGAACAAATTAAATAGTATACACAAATCAACAGATCAGCCAAGAAGTTATTCTTAACTGTTAACACTTCACAGTAGTAGCTTTGTTTCTTGACTTGGTCCCGATTATTAGGATTCATTATGTGCTATGAATAAGGTTTGTCATATATTAGAACGCTTATTGTGAGAGTATGGACAATCCTATATATAGTCACTATGATTCTCTTTTATTTTAATTAAAACAATAAAGTCACTTCTACTCTAGTCCAGCATTGCCATAGTTAATACATTGAAGGAAAAAAAAAATTAAAGATACACTAAATAGTTAGTAGCTAGAGAGATACACTATATATAAATTAGGGTTTCTCTAAAACCGCCTATTATAGTTAATTGCCGTAATTAGTTAATCAAAGTAAAGCCTATATTATTCTTTTATGGACATTTTGTGAAATTTCGTTCCTGAATTTCACTGTTATGATCTACGTATTTGTAATATTGAGATTTTGTATTATTTTTCAAGAATTTATATTAATTTATTTCAATTTAGATTTTAATTAAACTAGTTACGAAGTTTGAAGTTTAAAAATTAATTATTTAAAAATATGGAGACCTTTCGATGTCATAACTTATATTCTCGAAACGTTCTAAATACTAAAATTAATAATATGGGCCTACATTGGTTAGAGAGTGACTTGAATATATGTGATATAGCTATTACCTTGATTTCCTATATTAATATCATTTGTGTGATTATGATTTGTTTTATAAATGTGATTTCTATTGTTATGTGATTAATATATATTTAGTCATAGACCTATGTTTATTAAACGTGATATGACTTGTGCACTAATGGTACTAGTGAAATGTGATTGACATGTGGTTTGAATTGCATAGAGTGTGATGAAAGGTGAGGGCTAATAGTTGACTGATAACCCATAGTCATGGGGTTTGTTGCTTCGAAACTTGTTTCATATTCCATTTCATTGTTTCATTTCTTGCTTCATTGACCGTTCAAAAATTAGTACTTGTGCTTCATTTCGTTGAGCCTTTGTAAATTGAGTACTTCGATTCATGTTTTGTTTCTTCGAGCCATTGATATGTTCCTTGGCCCTCCGCTCGGTTCCGTTGAGTGATCCGGAACTGGGTTTCTGCTGGAGTTCGGTTGAGTGGTTCGGTTCCTTGCTCCGTCTGGATTTCGTTGAGAGGTCCGGAATCGTATCCTAGCTTGGATTCCGTTGAGTGGTCCAGAACCTATGTCGTTGGATTTCGATGAGTGGTCTGAAATTCCATTTTTCAGAGATGTAGGCTTTGGGCGAATAGTGTCACTCTAGCCTTGCATTTTGAAGCTTGGTGTGAAATTGATTGATGCAATTGTGGAATGGTGTGAAAAGCTTAAGCTTATGTGTGCGCTTTGCATACCTATGTGAATGACATTATGAAAATTATTGTTGGCATATGGTTGATGCGTAGTGTGGTACTTAATGTTTGACGAAAAGTTCAGAGTTCAGTGAGATGTGAACTACGAATAGTTTGATCCATGTTTAGGGTAAGTAGGCAGTCTAATGAGGATGTTAGATGCAGCCATAAAGTCTACGAGAAATTACTATGCGATTCGAATATTGAGTTATGCTTTGTCCATATCCCAGAGGCGGGTTATGTGAGATATACGGATATTTGGTGACGTCATGTGTCAAACCTGGACGTAGGTTGGGATCGGGGCGTGACATATATAGTCTGCCCCATCTTAGTTTTGCTTCCATCCCTAGTCTAAGAATGATGAGTTTTAAAGGATTTTTTACGGAGATTTTAATAGAGTCACATCCATGCTTAAAGTAGAATCTAAACAAAAAATTGGCAAGCTTTTTTGTTTGGGTGGTATATACGGAAAGCTCGTGAAACACATTTTTCTAGTTAACATTAGGATTGATTAATTCAGGTAGGAATTGAATTATCAAATGAGTTTAATGATATGGTTGTGGCAGATTATTTATTTGTAACAAATTAGCAATGATTTCACACGTGCCAATTACCAAAAGAAAAGAAAAACAATAAAAAAACCTCTTAAGTACTATTTGTGTATCATTAAAGTTGGTAGGTCGTTCGTAGAAGAAAAAAAGCATATGGTTTGGTTAATAACAGAGCATATGGTATATACTCAAGCCTGCCTCAGCCATACGGCATATGCTGCCTCACAACATCACTACCACCGCCCACCATTATCAAGTTTTTGTTTGTGATGGCAATTTGTGATGGCAACCAGCAGTACAAAAACTATTTGTGCGATGAAATAAGGGATTTGTGGCACAAAATAGAGCGACCAAAATTTTCGTCGCACAAGAGGCCTTCGTCGCACGAAGAAGGAGGGAAAATGCGGGCTGAGGGAGATTTGGCGTCAAGATTTTGCGTGACGAATTTTCTTGCGAGCAAGGAGAGATTTAACACCTCGTGATCGTGGTATAGATGTTAACACAACGAGAGTGTATATTAGGATAAAACATTTTCAGTGTCTCATCGTCATAATTTTTTTTATGTTATACCATGTATATTTTTGTTTTCAAATTGTAAAATAATTACACTAAATTAGTCTAAATTATAAGGACATAACTTGAATGCGGATAGGGTGAAGCACAATGTCATCTAGTCAACATGCTAAAACATGTTGTCCTTTTGTATTATGTACCGTAGTAAATTGATAACACTCCAACAATTTAAAATTTTTACTTTATAGAATATGACAATAACAAGTGTGCGATATTCATGTCTAAAAATTGCTCCAATCTAACGGAATTGGATCTCCTTCTAAGCAAATAGTAGGGATCCTCATAACTCATTAACACGGATCATTAGATTTTGATCCAACGACTACAAATAAGTGTCCCTCTAAAAGTTATAATAATTGTAGCCGTTAGATCAAAATCCAACGACCCCTATTAGTGGGTCATGAGGATCCCCACCATTTGCTCAGAAGGGATCCAATTCCTAATCAAACGGATTAGGATCCCCTCCTGACCTTAAAAATCTGAGTCAAATGAGTAGGCGATCATAGTCGTTGAAATTTGATCTAACGGCTACAAATAAGGAGAACCTCTAAAGTTATAATAATTATAGCTGTTGAATTAAATTTCAAAGGCCGCGATCGCCTGCTTAGCAGACTCAAATTTTTATGACCAGGAGAGGATTCTGATCCCGATCAAACTACCTTGCAAATACGGAGACTTTGAACACGTGTAAATCCCACCAAGGCGTCAATAATTGAACAGAGCATTGAATTATGAAGCACATTTTTATTTTATTCATATTACTCTCTCGTTTTTAAATAAAATTGACTTGTATTTGTCAGTTTGTTCTGAAAGGACTTCTTAAGCCCTAACGATTATGTTTGTATCTGTACTATGTAGAATGTGAACTCAGCCCATGTAGGCTATATGCTAATGCCAACGGAAAAATAATACAGAGACTCTTAAAAGTGAAATTTTCTGTGAATTTTTTGTTATTTTACAATCCAATGTCAATTTCTATATTAACATTACGAAATATTATGAGCTGACAAAAAATTTATAAAAATTTCACTTTTAAAAAATTCTCATTAGCATACTAGTGTGAACGGTGATGCTAATCAGTTTCAATTGTTTATAGAAGAGTGACAAGTGTTAATTAAAGTGACAAGAAATCGTGGGTGCAACTGCGTCAGGACGAAATCCGAGTGGTTTAATTTCATGACTGCACTTCACATCAGCCTGTCGATCGCCCGATCGATCTCAGCCATTAGCAAAAATATAACTTTTTTTCCGACCAAGAAAAAAGCAATGTGCATATAGTATATAGTATATGAAAAATTGATATATTTCACAATCTGTAATTTCTGGTACGGCCATTGAAGTCAGAGCCGGATGAGGATCCCATCCGGATCTAAATGGTAAGAATATTAGAAATCTTCGTATCTTAGCTGTTTATTGTATATCGTACGATCAGTTTTAGTCAGGTATTATTTATGTTTAATTTTAAATAATAAAATTCAAACAATTTATGACTGCACAATGAACGGTTAAGATGTGAGGATCCCTAAGATTTCCACTGTTTGAATCCGGATGGGATCCTCATCCGTCAAAGCCAATGGAGCTTTCTCTTTCTGCAGTCCGTGAGTGACTCCTTCCTTTCATAACATATGAGCTGTGAACTTGTTACTTGTTTACAGTGCTTTCCCTTAACCGCATTACGTGGGTTAGGGTTAGGGTTATAGTTCCCCGGTTGTTTAGAAAGATGACAAGATCCAAGTAATAACCAAAGGAGATCAAATCAAGTAATAATTTTGAGCAAGAGATTTGTAACTCAATTAGTTTTGAGTTTTTGATCTTGCTTTTAATGTCCCGGGTTTAATTCTTTTCTTACACGATATTGCTTATCAAATCACATAAAAAAAATAATATATTGAAGTGACTCAGTAGTTAGAAACGAATTCTAAAATCTTATTTCACACGATATGTCCCGAGTTTGATTCTTAGTACTCGTAAATCACACGATAGTAGGCACTAGCCAGTGAGTGTGAGTTTTCCCGTTAACAATTAGAATTAGATATTCATATTCCGCTATTGCTATCTGAGCTCTTGATTAACAAAATACTCAACAATTGACTGTCATGACGAAACCACCAGCTAATCTCTTTTTAAGGAAAAAAAACGTTGTTAACACAATAGTGACATAAGAATAATTGGCAATTAAGCTAATGACATCACGTTAATTATGGTTAACAAGGTTACTTAACTTCAATAATTGATACTTATATTGTCGGCTGATAAAAGGAATTAAATAGAAACCAAGGGCAGCAATTAGCCACAAATTAGCGACTAATTACATGAAATTTAGCATAATAAATTAACAATAAAAACTATATGATTTTTTTTAACAAAAATTGAGTGTGCTAACCTTGCACTAACCATAATACCGTGATTTAAATTTATTTTTTAACGAGAATCTAACTTTTCAATTACAAGTAAATAACAATATTACTGAATTGTAGTTCTAATTGCTTGTTTTTTTCATAACATTAAATAAATGTGTGGACTGACGAGCTGGTCGCCCAAGGGCTGTGGCCTCCTTTTGTTCTGGGTGAGATCTCCTTCCCTTTTCTCACGTTTCTTCTCACAGAAAAATACCAAATCATACAATATATATATATATATATATATATATATATATATATATATAAAACATGAGTAGCAATAATTAGGTATCTGTTCCTTTTCTTGTAAATTTCTACAGCGCTGTGGTGTTTCAGGCTTTCAGCTCTCAACGCCCCTTTCTTCTCGAACCTCCCAACTCTTTCTATTTTTCCACAATTTCTTTTCTTTCATTTTGCGTTTGTATTTATCATCTTTTTCGCCCCCAAAATTTTCTGCTTGATATTCTCCGAGTTGCTGCTTTTCCCTTCCATATAAAGCTTCCATTTTCAAACCTCCATTTTCTCTCTCCTCTTATCTTTCGTCTCTGCGTTTTCTCTGTATGTATCTATAATTATACGTATATATTCCGATTGCCTGCTTAATTTTGGCAATTGGGTTATTCGATCCCGGAAAAAAATTGATTCTCCGACCCCTTTATTCGATTTGCTTGATTGAAAAGAGCAGAAATTTGAACCAGGAGAAGCTCAATCTTGCTTTCCTGAAACGAACCCAGATTTGGATTTGCGAATGGGAAGAGGAGGAGCTGGAGTTGGCAAGGTCAAAGTCTGCAGCTGAAGGTTTTTATTTTTATTTTTGTTTTTTGTAAAAGCTGGGAATTTGATTGTAAATGTTGTATTTGAAGCAGCCGAACCCCACAATTCATACATGGGGTTCTTTAGGTGAATGAAGTTCGAGTAGTTTTTCGGTCGTACAAGATTTTGTGTGGCTTGGATTTTGGTTGTTCTGTGCATGCCATTCTGATAGAAACCCTGAGCCTGAGGCTCGGGGATCTGAAAATTTCGAAGCTTGAATTGATGGCGTCCTCAGAGAATGAGCCTCTGTCTCAATTGTGTGGCGACGATACTCGGCCTCCTCCTCAACACGTAGATATGCAGAAATTCCGGCTTTATGGGACTCGATCGGTAATGTTTCAGCTGCATTCGATCCGTTTATGTTCAATCTGTTGTCATTTGGTGGACTGAAAATGTTTACGTTGTTTAACTGTGAAGTTTGTCAAAAATGTGTTTGTTTTTTTTTTTTTTTTTGCATTGCCTCCATATGAAATCTCAAATTTGTAAATTTATTATATATTTAGTTATTGCTGCATTTTCATCAGTTTAAATGTTAATTGTGCTTTGTGGAAACTGGGTTTCAATGCGTACTAACTTATACATTTTCATTTTCATGCCTCAGAACTTTTACATGATTGGGAGAGATAAGAGTAGAATATATTGGAGAGTGCTAAAGATTGACCGGTTGGACCCTTGTGAGCTTAACATTCGTGAAGATTCTACTACGTACACCGAAAGAGAATGTTCTGACCTGTTGAGGCGGATACATGAAGGGAACAAGGCCACCGGTGGATTGAAGTTTGTTACCACTTGTTACGGAATTGTTGGTATAGGACTTTGACATCACTTTCAATTAATGAAAAATCAAAATAATTTCACTACTCATTTTGGGTTTCTGCTTTCAGGATTTGTAAAATTTCTGGGGCCCTATTACATGCTGCTTATCACGAAAAGAAGACAAATAGGTGCCATATGTGGTCATACAGTCTATGCAATTTCCAAGAGTGAAATGATACCACTTCCAAATTCTTCTGTCCAATCCAGTACCACTAATTCTAAAAATGAAAACAGGTATTTAGTCCATTTTGCTTGTACATGTATTTATTTAGTGGACATTGAAGGAAACAATGAATATTGCTCAGAAAAATACTGTATTTTATTCTTCTATTTGAAGGGAATTAATTTCTTATGATGTGACATTCTTCCCCTCGCTCTATAAGAATGTCATGATATGCTGGCACGGAGGTATATATTTAACTGAAATTCTTCAAATATTAGGATAGACTTGTTAAAATTTAGTGAGGACATTTTCAATCCTATTTATGGAGAAGCATTGTGTTACCAAGGTTTATGTTGTAAAATCTTTTCATATTCTTTGTTACAGTTCACCCATTTTGCTATTTTTCTTACCAAATGTTTTATTCTAAATTTTTTGTGTGGTTTCAACTGTTAATGATTTCTCTACTTCTTTGATGGCTTCAGATATAAGAAGCTCTTAAGCACAGTGGACCTTACAAAGGACTTCTTTTTCAGCTACTCATACCATGTTATGCGTAGTCTGCAAAAGAACATGTGTAAGAATGAGAAAGGACATGTCCTTTATGAAACCATGTTTGTCTGGAATGAGTTCTTAACTCGGGGAATTCGGAATCACCTCCAAAATACAGTTTGGACAGTTGCATTGGTTTATGGCTTCTTTAAACAGGTGAGGTTTGAATGGTTTTTAGACAATTTGGAAAGAAACTATTAATGCTTTATCTGGTTAGTTTAATATGTAGCGCTTTAGTACAGGTTTCGAATATACCCGTTAATGGGGGTATTTAACTTGTTTTAACTACAAAATTTGGTACCTTTTACTGCCTTTTGATACAAAGGTTCTCACATCTTTGGTGATTTCATTTGTGGAGTGAATGAAGTCCTGTAGAAAATTATCTGTTCAAGTAAATGTGCTTTTGTGATTTTTACCTTCGTAAGATCTTTACCTGCTCTTCATGTTTCAAAATTTATGGCAAAACTTGAGCGCAGTCTTTCTGTCCTCTTTCTGTCCTCTTTTTTATCTTTATTTTTGGATTTTATACTGATGGATTAATATATTTAAATGTAGGCCACTTTCTCTATATCTGGACGTGACTTCAAGCTGACCCTTATTGCAAGACGTTCGCGTCATTATGCGGGCACCAGGTGAGGGGGCTTTCATACTTTGGTTCCCTTATCAAATTCCATGCTTAATATGAATGGATGCGTAGACATAGTTTGAGAGAACTGGATTGACTTTCTGGTGACTATGTTCGAACTATTGGCTACTAGGTTTGAATAATCCTGTAAGATGTAATCTGGAACCTTCTATTGCAGTACATCTGGGATATCTTCTGCTGATTATGTGGTCCATACTTTAAAGAAGATAAGCGATGGGACTATCTTTACCATGATTGTCAAAGTTGTGATGTGACATTTTCTTCTTAGTATATTATAACTTTAGATTTCTCGAAGCTGTGTAACACAATTAAGATCTTTTACTTTTTTCATTATGTATCACTGCCTACTTGTATGTGATGTTAACATATGTATTTTTTTTATAGGTTCACACGCTTATTGACATGTTTATGTTGTGCATGCCTCACTTGTTGCTTTTACTCATATAGGTATCTGAAACGAGGTGTTAATGAGAAGGGAAGAGTAGCTAATGACGTTGAGACAGAACAGATTGTCTGTGAGGATGTTCCTGAGGGGTTTCCTATGCAAATAAGTTCTGTTGTGCAGAACCGGGGCTCAATCCCTCTATTTTGGTCACAGGAAACCTCACGTTTAAATATCAAACCAGATATAATATGTATGTCCTTTGCATAAACTGCATCTATGAAGATTTATTCTGTGAATTCTTGTTACTAACTTTTGTCTCCTCCCAGTGTCAAAGAAGGACCAAAACTATGAAGCCACTAGGCTTCACTTTGAAAATCTTATCAAGAGATATGGGAACCCCATAATTATTTTGAATCTGATCAAGGTAAATTTTGTCAGCGACAGATTCTATATTGATGCTGTGTAATATTAATATTCATCATTTTCTTTTTCTTGCTTTCTCAAACTGCATGTCATCGGAGAAACTAATTTTCACCTAGAGTCTTGCCTTCTGAGCCTAATTGTAGTACACATGCTGAACTGAAATTGACATGTTCTTTTTGGTTGTCTTCTTGCCTTCTTGGTTTATGTTTCTGCTTTAATTATTTGTTTGCTTATCCTTTTTTGGGCAATCAACAGACACAAGAGAAGAGGCCTCGAGAGTCCATACTGCGTACAGAGTTTGCTAATGCAATTGATTTCATTAATAAAGACCTATCTGATGAGAACCGTCTGAGATTCCTTCACTGGGATCTCCACAAGCATTCCCGGAGGTATAGCTTCTGGTTGGTTTGTAATATTTATTTTAATCATGTGGTACTCTAAATTAAATTGACTGAAAAATGTTACCATTGTTTCTCCTCCATCCAGCAAAGCTATAAATGCTTTACTACTCTTGGGCAAGGTGGCTACATATGCCTTGACACTAACTGGGTTCTTCTATTGTCAAGCTAACCCAGCACTGCAACCTGACAGTGTCATTAAGTGGCCTTCCTCTGGGTAAGTTGTCATCTCGTTTTGATGGTTTTCATGCTCCAATAATATTCATGCTCCAATTGTTGTTTGTCTTGTACTATAAACTTGTTCTATTGCTTGTCTGTTATAATTTCCACCATTTGTTCTTTTTAGTCATTAGAAAAAAAAATGCAGATATAATGGCAATTATTGTGCATTTTTTGTTTTTGGTGTTCCTCACTAAACCCTCGAGAAATTTGTCTTCTTCTCTCTCTGAATTGAAAGATATTTCAGCTGGTTTTCTGCTTGCTTGTAGACTGGGGAACAATTTTCCATTTCCTTTGGGCACTCTCTTTGAGAAAGTGGTTGCACTTTTTTGTTCACTACCTTCGTAAAGATTTATCTCAAATGATAAGATAATATGATCTCATAAGAGGTTTACTGCTGTATATTGCTCTTTAGCAAAACACGGTGAAAGAACATTGACAGTGTAAATGTGGAACAGGCATTTTGACAGTGGTAACTTGTCTGTTGAAATACGTAATGCTAATGGTGATGAGGAAGCTAATGGTAAAGAGGATGCCGATAACATAGAGTGTAAACCACTTGGAGGCAGAAATATTGCAAATGGTGATCATTCTGTCAAGCCATCCATGTTCCAGAGTGGGGTGCTTAGAACCAACTGCATAGACTGTCTGGATCGCACAAATGTTGCTCAGTATGCATATGGGTTGGCTGCATTGGGACACCAGCTTCATGCTTTGGGAGCTATAGACAATCCAAGGATAGACCTCGATGCTCCTTTGGCTGATGACTTGATGGGATTTTACGAAAGAATGGGTGACACACTTGCACACCAGTACGGTGGTTCTGCTGCTCATAACAAGGTAAGAAGTTTGATTTCGCATGCTGATGAATTAATATCCTTTGGATCTGATTGTCGATTAGATATTGGCACTTGTACTTGTAAAGTAATTTTTGTTTTCCAACTCAAAAAAATAAAAATCATTGGTTAATCAATAACCTTGATTTTATATTTTATATTTTATCTTTAAAACTATTGAACTTGTAATTCTGCACAGATATTTTCTGAGAGAAGGGGTCAGTGGAGAGCAGCAACTCAGTCTCAGGAGTTCTTTAGAACTCTTCAACGGTATTACAGCAATGCTTACATGGATGCAGAGAAGCAAGATGCAATTAATGTGTAAGTTCTGCACCAAGTCTCAGTCTCGTATTTTCCTGTTGAACTGTTTTCAACTTCAGTGCTATAAAAAGGATAGTTCTTTCCCCTGAGCTTTTCTGCCTGCCAATAAATGTTATAACTTATTGTATTGTTGCCTGTCTTTGAAACTGTTGTGTTTTATAAGTTCCTGTTTGCCGATCCTTGCGTTGATTTATGTTGGTTTTTATTACTGCATGCATATAGTGCTAGAATTGACTTTATTCCTTTAATATTTTGAGCAGATTTCTTGGGCATTTTCAACCACAAGAAGGTAAACCTGCATTGTGGGAATTGGATTCTGACCAGCATTATTACTCTGGGAGGGATGAAACAAAAGATAAGGATCTAGATGGAAGGTATGTCCTAATTAAAGCCTCAAGAATTCATTATTTATGTCAGAATACATCAATTTGAGTCTCCAACTCCACGCATCGCACAAGTCATGCTGGGATTTCCTTTAACTCGTATGCGATTGTCCTGATATTAAAGTTGCTCAGTTTGCATTTTCTATCCATGGAGGCACTGGGAGAAAACCCTGTTGGTAACTTGGTATTTCATAGAGTAAATTTAAATTCAATCGTCATTTTGTCCCATTGTATGTTTTTAGCTGCATCAGAGGAGCCTTTGGTCCAAAATGGTTGTGAAATTGAACCTTCCAATGAAATATTTGCGCTTATTTGTGTGCATACTTTAACCCTATGAATGTTTTGCAATGAATTTTCACTAGCGTGATCCTTGATGGATATCTTTTCCCTAATACGTGTACCAAATAGTAATGATATATGGGCCATAACACGTGTTTGATCTTGTATTTATTGTGTAATTTTCAGCTGCTTTCTACTTGTGCATGTCTCCTACAATTTGATTGCTGGACCATTTGCTCACCTGATAGCTTTTGTATCTGTAGGTCCATTTTCAAAAGATGTTATTCAGATGGCAACATTCTTCGAGAAAGCAGCTCACCTATGTCATCCACACATGTTAAGCAGAAATTTACAAACCCTTGTATGCCTGATCGATCACAACAAGAAAGCAAGATTCTTTCGGAGTCATCACCTGATATATCTACTTCTGAGAGTGATATTGCATTTTCAAGGTTTTCTTACAACCCTGTCTTTATTGGTTCAGTACTTTCCTTGGTAGATGCAGCAAGCAAACTGCTGTTTGTTTGGTGCTAGCATTGTCGAAACGTGATAAAGTAATGTCTCTATTGTTAGGTAACTTATCTTAAATTGAAAACCAATCAGGAGAGGAAACTTGTCAAAGAGCACATGAGAAACTAGGAAGTTGGAAAAACGTAGTTGATTAGAGTATGAAGTAGTTGATTTTAGAATGAATCCTTTTTTCTCTTCACTAGCACTTGATATGCCATAAATTCTTTCTCGTGTAGAAAGGAAAAATCGGAACATAAAGACATATAACCAAAATGGGTATATTATAAAAGTAATATTGTGATTTGTGAAGACTGGATAATACGGTTTTTGCTATACATGTCACGATGCTTCAATGGTTTGGGTATCTCTGTAGGTACACTCCTTCAATGCCTCGCAGGCAACTTTTTGGAGAGTTTCAAAGATTCCGGTGTGAAAGTGATCATATTTACTATTCCGAACACAGAGATTCATACAACTTCTCAAACTTTGTTGACCTAGACTGGCTATCTTCATCTGCAAATTCTTGTGAGGAGGAGCCATTTGAGAGGTACTTTTTTAATCGAGCTCTGAAGAGATACTATTCTTGTTAATCATGGAAAAGAGGATAACAAAATTTTAAGAGGATGGAAATCCTGAAAGCCTGTTTTCTTCCTTTTCTTTTTTGGGGTGGTGTATTGAACAATGTATGTTGGCTGAGACTTGAGATGCAATAAATTGCAGGTCGTCAGTACTTACAAACTCTCCAATTGAGGGGCAATCGTCGGAGAATGTTGTTAATGGAATAATGGGGGATTCTACTGCGTCTACAAGTGAATATGGATCAAGCTTGAAGGTAAGTAACCATCTGCAATGAATATTGTCACTTAAGAGTAGCCGTTTATGAAAACCAATTGATTAAATTCTGCGGTTCTGTAGAATTTTGTTCCTTGTATTTTTCTTCACTTCAACATATGACACCGTTGTCATTCATTGATATTTTTTGTTGTTGTGGCCTTATGTTCTGTAGGGGAAGGAGCAGACAGGAACGGGGTTGTCCTTTAATAATGGGGAGAGTTCCAATGTTCTCGAGGAGTACCCCGATAGCTTTGTGAACTGGGTCAACTTCGGAGAGACGCTATGCCACTGAAGTTCTCAATCAATTTTCCTCAATAATACGTTCCTGCCTTCATTTGGCTCGAGCATTTTCCAAAAGAGATGCTGATCCACGGATTAGAAACTACTAGAGTGCGTGTTAGTGATATCGGGAACAATGGAGAAACAAAGGCAGTGGAACCGGCGTTCGTGAGAGGATACTATTCCTAGAGGCAGATTGGCCCGGCCCTCGGGTACGATACAGCAGTGATTTGTTCATGAAAAGAAGAAAAAGAAGTCGGTCGGAAGTTAAACCAAAGTACAGAAGAGTAAATAGTCAGCAGTCGAGATTCTTTAGGAGCACTTTCTCCGTCAGTTCATGGATAATAGATTTCAATCTTGTAGATATTTTGCTCGTTGGAGCTCCACTTTAGAATTGCAGGCCATCGATTCTTTTATTTTCCGTCGTGTTAATTCATGGACCGGCGAAAAAACTGACGTTGCCGGGTAACTGTTGCGGAATATCAGACCCTAGTGTTGTAGTAGTAGAACTGATGATGCAGCGATTCTTGCCTTTAAGCGCTAATTTTAGCCTTTTAGGCCTGGCCTTTCAAGGCTTTGCGTTTGGCATAAAAACTCACTGTAAAATATTCATTCAATGTGTTGTCCAATTTGGGCACAATAAAAATTTCAGCATTTAATCAATCCTAGTTTCCGTTGAGAGTGTTTATTCCGCACTCAGAGGTTTCAAGTTTGATTCCCACAACATAATATTTATTCCGCACTTAGAGATTTCAAGTTTGATTCTCGTTCCATTATGTTGTCTGTACAATAAAAAGCTAACAATATGGGTTTATTTGTTCTTTTGTCACGATTCCACATTCATGCTCATAAGATCAAGGCCGACGAAGCAGAGCCGGTCGAAACTGCAAAGAAACTGGAACCGAAAACAGCAGACAGAAAAGGACGGAATAGAGAGGGAGAGTTCTGTTGTGCCTCGGAAAATTTTTCCAATAAGAAAATTGATAGCTTAAATAAAATTACGGTCAAGGAATACCGCCGGAGTAAGCAGCCGTCTAGTTTTCGACATAAAACTCAGAAGTCTCAAACAGAATAAAACAAGGCTACAGAAGACGGAATGAACCCACCGAGCCATAACGGAGACCAGCAAATATGACGATCAACCAAGAATGGGGAAGATGCGAGCCACGTGCTCTAATGGAATGCCATCATCAGTGTTTTTCTTCAGCTCAGGATGGTTAAATTCACTTCGAGGTAGGACAATGAGTACCCTGCCTTGAACTTTCTCAAGAATCCAACCGCTATTAGCTACATGGTGCTCAAGTAACTTGTCCAGGGCTAAACCTTCGATGTTGATAGCCTATGACATAGCACAATTGATTACACGTTTTGCGGAGCACAATATACAAAATTCAATGACCTCCCTCAACTTAGTATAGTGGTAGCGTTAAACTGTCCTAAAAACTATGCGATTTACAAATTTAAAAATATACCTCAGCAAGCACAGATTTGGGTACCCTTTGATAAGTCAGGGAAAGCACATGAATTGCATAGGCTTGGATTGCTTCCTCAAAACCTGCAACCAATTCTTCTGTAAGTCCGTGCATAACATAAACACACAACATGAAAGAAAGATGATAATCACAAAAAACCAGTAGCAGGACAAAATCCATAACAGTTCCAGAAATCAAAACCATGGATCTCAAGAAATCACAAAACAAATCTATAAAGTACCTGGAACAGCTTCAACTATGTGACGATTCTTGGATGCTTCATCCCAGAATTGACTGAATCGTCCAGTCTGCAAAAGGAAGAAGTAGGTTTATAAGCTATGCATGAGTATTGAGTACCGAATCAAAGACTACAGAGACAAACATACCTCCAAGTAGTGAGATAGAACAATTAGTGTCTTGAACTGCTCCTCCATTTGCTAATAAAGAATTAGCGCATAAAAAAGAGAGGGAATTAGCTGAATAACCTTCGTTGGCCAAACGTTGAACAACATTCACTACCCAAAAATATCTCAAATTTTTATAATGAAATTTGTCAAGATGATAAAAGAGAGAACCAGAAACTAGTGAGAGATGAATAAACATGGAACTTGAAAAACCATTCTGCAATTCTGACTCGCACACACAGAGTGCATGACCTATTTGAAACCTCGGTCACCCATGTGAATGAAAATAAAGAAATTGTAACCAAGTATGTAATAAACTGAAAGAAGGAAGCGAATGAGAGAACTATACCACTCTTTCTGGAATTACGAAGAGACAAAGGCTGAAATCAGGAGACGGCATTGCCATCAGTGCCTGCACGTCAATATAACACTCATAAACATTAAACACAATTCATATTTACAGCTAAACAAAAGGTTTCAAAGCAGCAAGATTCAATACAGACCTTGACCAAGATGCGGGACACAATTTGGGTGCTCATACGATTTGGCTCAAACTGAAAACAACAAAGTTCAGTTTTGCAGTAAATTATAGAATCTAAAACCTACAGATTAAAAATAATTCAGCTTTTTAGTAAATTACGGAATCTAAAAACACAAACCAATTTAACAGAGTTCAAATTTCCAGTAAATCATAGACTCTATACCGAAAACCAACTAAAAAAAATCAGCTTTACATTGAATTATGGATTCTAAAACAAAAACCAACTAAAAAATATTCAAGACCAATTAACCATTCATCTTTGCAGGAAACTATGGATTGCAACAAAACAAAACCCAATTTAAAAAGTTCACTTTTGCAATAATTTTCAAAACAAAACCCATAGAAAGAATTCACTTATGCAGTAAATTCTAAACCAAAATCTAATTTATAAAAAAATTAAAAAAAAACTCAGCTTTACAGTAAATTACAAAACCTAAAACAAAAAACCAATCAAAAACAAAAACCCAATTCTCAAATTACCTGATAGAGGCGAAGAAGGCAGAGATTGGCATCGAGACTGTAGGTTTGTGAAGAAACCTTAAACAACCAAATGACCCAGTCATTCAATCGAAACTAATCAAACCCAAGTATCGGTTTCCATCAATCAAAAGACAGAGAGAGATATATACAGACCTGCTCGTTGACGTAGTTTTCAAGATCGGGAAGGATGTCGGGGTTGTACGGATTCACGGCGAGCAGCTCCTCCACCGCGGACGCCACCTGCTGCTGCTGTTGCTGCAGAACATCTCTTCCCATTATTCACCGATTTATTTATTTAATTATTTTGGTTTTGATTATTCGAAATAATATGTTTTCTGTGAATTTTGTATCGCCGTTATCCTTCAATAGCTCTGTAAAAGTAGAGAAAAACGAAAGGAGGCAGAGGAGGAGGGTTTGAGGGTTTTGGGTACTTTCGCGTTAGTGATTGGAGTACTGCCAAATTACTTATATACCCCTTTCTTCCTCTTTTGTTTGGGAAACTCCATATATATTTGGGTAAATTTGCTCCATGAATTATATTCTAGTTGAAATTGATCCCCTAAATCATTATTTTTTGGTAAACTAACCACTTGAACTATTTGAAATAAGTCAATTAACCCATTGACATTAGATTTCATCCACTATTCTATCAAATTCAAGGGCAAGTTAGTTTTTTTTATTATCAATTCTTATGTCACTTACAATTACCAATAAAATTATGACATGTGGACACATAAAAATGTGGAATGACAATGTGAAATGTTCTGTTTTGAAAATGTTTGGTTTCTTTATGTTTCTTAGTATGCTATAAAATTTTGAATTATTCTGTGTCCACGTGTCATTATTTTATTGGTGGTTATAACTCACAAGTGAGAATTAACGATGAAAAGACTAATTTGCCATTGAATTTGACAGAATAATGGATGGAATTTAATGGCAAGGGGTTAATTGGCTAATTTTAAATATTTTAGGGAGTTAATTTACCAAAAAAATAGTTCAATGTGTCAATTTCAACTGGAGTAATAGTTTAGAGGGTCAAACCGTAGTTTACACTATATATTTTGGTCATGATATATTTTATTTTTTTTCCTTTGGTTTTCTTTTAGATCAGTTCCATCGGGAAACCTTTAGGCCGACACCCAGCCAATCCACTCCAGCCGAGCAGATAGGCTGGCACCCAGACCAAGCTAGTCTCTAGGCCTGCTCAGAATGTGTCGAGCCCTTGCCCGGCCTACATGACGCCAGGTGTTACTGCCACGCCTCCCTCGACCCGAATTCGACTTCCTAGGTGTGGTGGAGCACCTCCTTGGAGAGCTCCGGTGAGGAGACAACGACGAGGTTGTGCTGCCTCATGAAGAGGACGAAGCAGTCGCCGAATTTCTTGGCGAGGTCGGTGAGATTACCGTGGTTCGAGGAAAGAGTAAGCACATAGAACATGAGTGCCCCCCACAACACAAACAGCAAAATTGAAGTCGTCCAGTTTTTCCCAGCACCTCCATTTTCTCCCTCACTCAAAACTAGGTCTTCTGGTTTCTGACCATTTTCCTTCTAGGATGTAAAGATTGAAGTTTTGCAAAATTGGGTTGCATAAAAGATTGGAACTTTTGAGCTTTTCTGGGAAAGTGGAATACTGGGATTGGAGTTTTGGGGTTGGAGTAGTGAGTTTTTGAGAGTCGGGTTTTTTTTTTTTTGTGTGTGGAAGGGATGGGAAGTTGCAGGAGATGAAGGGAAGAAGAAGTCAAAAAGTAAAATGAATAATATTATTATTTTATCATAAAAATGAATAATATTTTAATAAAATTGACTAGGCTATTTGGTTTTAAGGGGTGGAGATGCTTTGGCCTATTACTGTTCACTAGAGCTATTCAATTAGTGGATAAATGGGCTGGGTGCTGGCGCAAAGTCTTTAGGGGTGGAATTGCTCTTAGGTAAAAAAAAGGAAAATCAAAATAACTCTAGGTTAATCAAAATGACACACTTGACCCTGATATTCTCTAAACACCAAGGTAGGCATGTGCTGGCCGACACCGAAGGTTACGAAACCATACTAACATGCATGAGAACAATGAATATGAATAAAATAATAGAAATTTAAATATAATGAATATACATTTAAGGAACATGTTCAGAGTATACAACTAATCTAGAACACTAAAAAGAAATAATATAAAATTGACCGAACAAAAGGATAGGTCCTACACCAAGAGGACTCGAAGATGCCGATGCGGGAGTGCCTTGATGTCGGGATTGTACGCCTCAATTCTAAGTTCTGAGGGGGCGCGAAATAAAACATGAGTGGACCAAATTGATATATAAGTAATACGAAAACAATTAATCTTTAATGTACTAACCCCTAGGTTTAGAAAACTCGTATAGCATAATAAGTAATAGGTTTTTCCGAAAATCTTAGCATGCCATAAAGCCTTTCATAAAACATATATCATATATAATGTGCTAAATAGTGGTATCAGTATCCCACGAACACGAAGGCAGGTCATTCGCCCGTAGGCAGATCATACGCCCGTAGGCAAAACCTTTCTCCTGTAGACACTACATCTCCCAGCCGAAGCCAATATAAGTATCTTCCGGCCAAAGCCACCAACCTATGCCTGGCCAAAGCCATATATAAGTATCATCGCCTGTAGGCAGAACATTGACCGCTAGATAAGCACAAAAATCATTGAACATAATCTTTCCAAAATATATGTATATATCTCTACGGAGCTTAATAGCTCAAACATCATATCTTAAAACATCTTCATAGTATATAATCATCCATCATATATACTACAAAGAACGTAAAAATTGATAAAGTATGGTCTTCCAAAATATTCTCAATGAAGCATGATATCTCATAAAGTGTAAATCTATTTTACTTATAAACGTTTCATAAAACATAAGCATTAAATCATGCTTTTCATGTATGCATTTCTAATAGTAAACTATGCAATTTAGAAGGGGACTATCACAGATACTTCGCCGTCGAAAAGCCATGCAAACAAGAAAGGAAGGAAACACCATATACAATTGCACCTAAGCACATAAAGGGCCCAATTAATAAAACTCTATTCAAACGATTGAATTTTGGAAAACTAACGTCATAAACAAATTTAGGACGTCGAAAAACATAAAGGGGGACTTCGGGTACCCTCACTCACCACCACGCGCCATTTTGGGTCCCCGGAAAGTTGACCAGAAAAGTCGCCGACCACAGTACCTCTGGAGGAGGCGCGTGTGCTCCATGCGCCAGCACATGTAGCATTTCATGAGCGCCCACGCGTCACTCACGTGCGGCCTGGGTTCTAGGGTCCGATTGAGTCTGGGCCTAATTTTGGGCTTGGCTCCTTAAGGTTTAGGTCTGGGGTTCATTGAGCTGAAGGCCCGAGTTGCACAACCCAAAGGCCTGGGTTCAAAGGATCTGGGTTGTAAGGTCAGGCTTGGGCCGAGAGTTTGGGCCAAAGGTTCCATGGCCCAAATGCCTGGTTTGGGTCTCAGGTTTAATGGGTTCAAAATAGGTCTTGGGCTTGGTAGCCCGGCCCAAAGCTTTGGGCTAAAGAACCTGGGTATGCAGGTTTGGGTCGGTTGACTTGGTTTCGACGAAAAAAGAGGTCGAAGCTTCCCGAGCTCCATTCAACTCCGATTCTCAACCCTAGGATGCGATCTACCTACCAAAATGAAGCTTATGGTAAGAGGAAGAAATTCGTACCATTTTCACAACGTGTGGTGGCCGGAGTTAGTCGAAAAATCCTTAAAGGCCGTTAGACTCGCCGGACGAATTGGGTTGTTTTCCTTCCCTCATCTGAAGGTCGAGGAACTCGTCGGGGGTGGTAGTTTATGGTGTCGTCATTGTCGCAGGGGAGCGTAAGTGGGTGTGGGTATAGGTGTGCTCGGGAAGCTGAAGAGGGAAGAGCACCGAGAGAGAAAGTGAGGGGGAATGAGAGTGAGAGCTGATGGATCCGAAAGGAGAATAAGTGGGGGAGATTGCCACGTGATAGTGTAAGAAGGAAAGAGGCCGGGGGACAAAGCTCATAGATGGGCCCCCTTGGGCACACAAATTAAGGCCAAAAAGCAATACCTCAAACAAATATCCCACAACCTAAGTGAAATTACCAAAATGCCATTTCGTTCCGTAAATTTTGGGACGGGTCGTTACACAAAATTTTCATTACAAATTTATAATTTAATTCAAATGAGAATTTGATTAATAATTGTAATTTAAATTGGTACAGTGTAGAATGTGCTATATTATTGGTGTACAAATTTCGTGTATAATTTGGTGTGCGTAGCACCACTTAGAAAATAAACTTGAAATTTGATCAAAACCTGATATTTTAGTTGCTTTACAGTAAATATGTTATTTGAATTCATGAATAGAATTTCATTTAGAAAAATAACTTTAAAATTAGAATTTAGGAAAAAATTGATGCAAAAATGGAATTAAGAAAAAGGGTTAATTACACAGTACTCCTTCAGGTTTGAGGTCTATTACAACCTCATACAACATCTTTAAAACATTTCACTTTCATACCTCACGTACTATTTTATTTCAAAATAATACATCCGTTACATTTTCCACCCATTGATCCGTTAAGTGCTGACGTGGCTGCCACATTTGTGCCATGTGTGCCACGTGGCAAATAAAACCTAAATCTTCAACCAAAAAAAAAAAACACACACACACACAAAAAGCCCAGATCTCATCCTACCCCTAGCAATTATCCATCCTCACAGCCTCACCCAACCCCCCACCCCCTCCCATACGACACATCTCGCCCAACCCTCATTCTGCGACCTACCTCAACCCACCCCCACCCACTTCCTGACAACCCAGAAAAGAAAAGGAAAAAAAAAAAAAAAACCCCCCATCTCCCTTCCCCTGCAACTCAGATCCCGTCTTCCCCAATTGATATGGATTTAAGGAGTAGGGTGTGTAGAGGATGGAAAATGGTGGGTATGAAGGAGGACTTGGAGGATGGGTGCAGTGGGTTTGGGGAAGACAGAAAGGGGAAAGAAAGGGGTGGGTTGCAAGGAAGCGAGATTGGGGAAGATGAAGATAGGCTATTTATTTATTTTCTCTTCTTCTTCTTTTGGGTTGCAGGTTGAATTGGGGGGTGGGGAGGGAATGAAGACGAAGTGGGGGTTGGGTTTGCTTTTGAGTTTTTTATTTTATTTAAAAGATTCAGGTTTTTTTTCTTTAATTTTTTTTTTTGCCACGTAGCACATATTTGGCAGCTACGTGGCACAAATGTGGCAGCCAGGTCAGCACTTAACATATCAATGGATGGAAAATGTAACGGATGTATTATTTTAAAATAAAATAGTACGTAAGGTAAGAAAGTGAAATGTTTTAAAGATGTTGTATGGGGTTGTAATAGACCTCAAACTTGTGGGGGTACTGTGTAATTTACCTTAAGAAAAATATATAAATCTCACGAACGTAATTTTAGGTCCACCAACCTACTTTAGTGTATTGTTTTACTAAAGGCCAAAAAACAATGTCATATTATATGATAGTAGGGTTACATAGAGAGGGGAATTAGGCTATCTCCAACTGAGGGCTTGGCCAAAGGGATTGTGGGCCCCACATGACAAAAAAGGGCCAACCTAGTCAGCCAGCCAGCTCCGGGCTGGCCATAAAATTTGAATGCAACGGCTAGCTGACGTCAGCTAACCGTTATATTTGAATTTTTTTTTTGTACAAAATTTTTCAATTTTTTTAAAAAAATTATATATATATTTTTCCTATAACTTCCCAAGCCATTAAACAACATTAAATAACATTAAGTAACATGAAACAACATTAAATAACATTAAACAACATTAAAAAAAATTAACAAACTTAAACGTCTACTTCATGCTTCTTTTGGCCCAAAGATGTGCAACAAGATCTTGTTGTAGGTACTTGTTTGTGGCACAGGAACGTATCATCCTATAGCGTCTCATGTACTCATTTAAAGAGATACAACCAGTTCTTAGATTCAAAGGCAAATTAGGCTCATCATATATTTTTGGGTAAATTACATAAAACTACCTCAACTATTGGTGTCACGACACTTTCATACCTCATCTTTTAAAATTGACAATGTCATACCTCATCTTACGAATTTGTGCCAATGTCATACCTCCGTCAATTTTTCTGTTAATTTTTCCGTTAACTGCTAACGTGGCTAGAGACGGGACCCATTTTTTATTAAAAAAATCATTTAATTAATTAATTAATTAATTAATTATTATTTTTTGCATAGAACCACCCCTTATCCCCCTCACCCTTTCTTCCCCCCTCCCGTCTTCCCTCAACCCAAAACAAAAACCACCCTAAACCCAGATCCCACCCACTCCAACATCTCCCTCCCCACACCACTTGCTGCAGCACCCAAACCCACCACCCTAACTCGCCACCACCAACACCACCACCAGTTTTGCCCTTTTTTTTTTCTCTTAAGAACATCTCATATTCTCCTCGAATTTTCGTCCTCGTCAGTGAAAATGGTTCAGGTCGAATGACCCGTGTCTGGGTAATCGACTAAGTTGCAGAGAAATAAAGGATGGTGGCCTCTGGAGCGCGGGTATCTGAGAATCTGAGGAAAGGGACCCAAAAATGCGAGCTTTATTTCGGAGCTCTAAAACACTTCGGTGAAGACTCGATTGACGACCTGGTCGTCGAGAATTGATAAAAGCAGGTGCTGGAGCTTCACTTTAATGGTGGAGATCGAGGACTGCTGTGAGAGCTGGTGGTAGAGGTAATTCTCGAGTTGTCTTCGCTGGTTGGCTTGTGACTGTTTGATGGCGGCCATGAGCGAGTTCGAAATGGGCGGGTTGTCAGTAAGTTGGGTAGAGGGGACCCGGTTGAGCGGGGTGTTTAGGTAGAGTTGCATAGCGAGAGCTTGGAGAAGTGGGTATGTGGCTGGTGACTAATGGTGGTAGCGGGTATAGGTGGTGGGGTGCTGGTGCAGTAAATGGCAGTGGTGGGGGGGTCGCTGGTGCTGGTGTGCCCTGGCCTACAGAAAGGGCAAGTTAGGGTGGACTATTATGGGTCAGGTAGGAAGGGTTTCTGGGTTTTGGGATTTTAGGGATGCAGGTTGCAAGGAGAGAGAAAAGAGAGAGGAGAGAGAGGGTTGGGTGGGAGAGAAGAGGATCTAGGTTTTTGGGGATGAGGGACACAAGTTGATGGGTGTGTTTTTTGTTTTTATTTTTTTAATATTTAATTATTTTTTAATAAAAAATAGGTCCATTCTCTAACCACGTCAGCACTTAACGGAGAAATTAACAGAAAAACTGAAGGAGGTCTGACATTGGCACAAATTCGTAAGATGAGGTATGACATTGTCAATTTTAAAAGATGAGGTATGAAAGTGTCGTAACACCAATAGTTGAGGTAATTTTTTGTCATTTACCCTATATTTTTGCATGAGCCTTTCTTGACCTATTTGGATCCTCTTGTTCGTCATCAGACTCTCCATCAATATATCCATCTCACTCATCCTCCACAATCATGTTGTGTAATATGATGCAAGAAATCATGATGGGAGTCCAAATTTTCTCGACTCCACCTTTTTTCCGATTCTTTGACGATCTTCCACCGTGCTTGTAGAATATCAAAAGTCGTCTCAACATCTTTCAGGTATGCCTCTTGTTGTAAGGTAAACCACTTTTCAGTGTCATTTGCAGGGTTTGGAATTGCTTGGATAAGTGTCATCCACTTTGGGTAGATGTCATCTGCCAAGTATTACCCCATATTGTATTGACGCCTGTTAATGTAGTAGTCAAGTTGAGGTGATTTACCTTTCATCAGGTTATTGAAGAGGGGTAAATGTTCAAGAATTGTAATGTCATTTTGGGATCTAGGGACTCCAAAGAAATCATGATAGATCCATGTGTCATACGAGGCAGCCGCCTCTAACATAACAGTTAGCTTTCTCAACCTTTCGCTAAAGCCTCTTTGCCATCTAATGAGACAGTTCTTCCAATTTCAATGCATGCAGTCTAATGACCCTATCATGGCCGAAAAACCCATGGTCTTCAGTTTTGCGAATGAGCTGATCCAGATCTTCTTGATTTTGCTCATGGAGGTACGCCTCTTTGTAAAGCTAAACAATTGTGTTACATAATTCAGAAATAGTATCAAAGCATGTAGACTTAGATATACCATATGTTTCATCCATTGAATCAGCTAGGGAGCCATAGGCCGTCATTTGTAGTGCAACAGTAACCTTCTAATGAGGTGAGAAACCAAGGCGACATACTCTGTCCAAATTCTGTTGAAAGTATGGATTAACCTGGTGGACATCAAGAAGTAAACGCTCGAAGACATGACGCCTCATCTGGAAGCGACATCTGAAATCATCTTCTGTGTATACCGAGTTGGGGTTGAAGTAGTTGTTCATCAGATTGGCATGCATCATCGCTTTGTTTCGTGGTTTGTAAGAGCGACCAGCAACAAAGCCACCACATTGAGGTTGTTCCTCAGTTGGCTGACACACCATGGCCGTAGCCATGGCTGCCACATATTGTGTGTTGCTCCATGCTTCATCTTCTTCATCAGACTCATCATCTTCTCGTCTCATATGCGCCCATTTTCTTCCAATTCAAAATTGGATGAGGACCCCTAGTTAGAATCCGAAAAGGATCCAAAGTTGGAATTCATTGCAAATTTGAATTGAAAGATATTGAATTTAAAGCTGTGTGAATTATAGCCCATAATCCACCCAATTTATAAGCAAAAAAAATTCAAATCCAACGGCTAGCTGACATTAGTTACCGTTGGATTTGAAAAAAAAAATTAGCCAAATTAAAAAAAAAAAAATTCTCATTTTTTCCTATAAATTTAAGTTGTAGTTTTTAAATTTAAGTTCTAGTTTTTAAATATAAGTTGTAGTTTTTAAATTTAAGTTGTTGTAGTTTTTAAATTTAAATAATAAATTACGTTTGGCCCTCGGTTGGAAATGGTAAGAAATATGGCCCTACATTGTTCATTAAAATATTAATTTCTTAGAAGGCCAAAGGGCTAAAACAAGCCCTCTGGTCTCCTTCGGTTGAAGATGACCTTAATATGTGAGTGATTTCCTGATCTTGTTTCCAAGTGGTGCCACCAATCCTAGTTGCGGCTGGGATCGGTGGGTGGTTTTTTGTTTTTTTTTCTTTCTTCTCCCCTTCCATCCTCTGTTTTTTTTGCTTTTGATTTTTCTTTCTCCTCCCCTTCCATATATTGATGGTTTTCTCCTTTTCCTTTATGGCATTTTCCCTTCCTTAACCCCCGTGGATATCCATCTTCATGGCCCTTCCTTGTTTTGTTTTTTAGCCATGGTTTATGTTGAGTTCATGTGTAAAGTTCCGGTGTTGTATCCAGCTCGGTGTCCTCCACACCACCACGTTCTCCTTGTTGTCTGCCGTTCGCAGTGGTGTTACTCGGAATTTTCCCAGAGCTTCTTTCTAATGGTTGGCTTTTCTCTCGCCGACTATTTCTTGTTGATGGTTGTGTGTAGGTGGCGCCTGTGGAGGTGATGATCAGCGGTGGACAGAAGATTGGATGGCTGGCTGATTCTCGGATCGGCGGTGGAGAGCATAATGGATGGTTCTCGGTTGTTCGTTTTTGTTTGGGCTTCACTGTTGTTGGGCTCATTTTCTGTGTTTTCTTTATTTTTAGGCCCGTTCTTTGTTTGTTTGTTAGAATAAATTGGGCCTTTGTGTGGTTTGTAAGTGTGTGTTTGTTTTAATAAAAGTTCCTCGTATGCCTTTTGGATCCCACTTTCCAACAAAAAAAAACACCTTTTTATCTTATTGGAATGTTCAAAAAAGATTAACAGTCAAATCTAGTTGATTAACAGTCAATTCAATGTACGTGCTATAGCGGAGTAGAATGTTCAAAAAGGAATTACAAAACTATTTAAACGCAAAAAAAAGGTTGAAGATTATTTCTCTTTTACCTCCAAATATTGCAAGATGGTTGAAGAGCATTTATATTTATACCTGAAATCATTATTAAGTTTGAAGATTAAATAAATTAATATGAGAGTTCAAAAATTAAAACTAGGGATAAAGTTTAATGACCATTACTACAATGAAGCCTAAAACAATGTAATTTTGAGGAATTGGTTGTTTCCAAATGGATATTTGAAAGATAAAAAAAATAACAGCTTGGCGCAAAATTGTCTTGTGTTGTGTTCGAACTGTTAATTTTGCTGTCATCATCAATGGGCAACCTGGTGAGAAGTTTACTCCCACTTAGGGTCTTCGATAGGGGGATCCTTTATGCCTTTACTTATTCCTTTTGGTTAGTGAGATGGGTGCTCTCTCAGCTGATACAATCAGCGGTGGACCAGCTCTATTTGGATGGTGTGCAAATGAGTCCTAATGGCCCTGTGATTTCACACCTTTTTTTGCCGATGATACGTTGCTTTTTTTGAAGGCTGACACGAAAAATTCCACAAATCTTGTTCAGCTCTTGAATGCGTATTGTTCAGCTTCTGGACAAGAGGTAAATCTTCAAATATCCAATGTTTTTTTCAGTGCTAATATTTCTAGGGATGCATCGGTGGAATTGAGTAGGATTCTTGGTATGAATGTTGTTTCTACTCCGGGTACGTGTTTGAGAGTTTCGGCTCTGTGGGGCCGTTCCAAGCAACATGCGTTGGCTTATATTAAGGATAGAGTCATCGGGAAACTTTAGGGGTGGAAAAATGGTCTTTTTTCTCAGGCCGGGAATGAGGTTTTAATAAAAGCAGTTGTGCAAGCTATACCGGCTTACCCAATGCACTTATTCAAATTTCCTGCTATTGTGTGTCATGAGTTTGATGCTTTGATTTCTACTTTTTGGTGGGGAGGCTGGTAGGAATCGAAATATTCATTGGGTGGCTAAGGAAACTTTGGGCCTTTCTAAGGCTCAGGGAGACATGGGCTTTCAGAATTTCCAAGATTTTAATAATGCTCTATTAGCCAAGCAATGTTGGCGTCTTCTCCAGAATCCTATATCCATATGGGCTTCAGTTTTAAAAGTTAGATATTATCTACATTGTTTGTTCCTTGATACCACTAGGGGTTGCCGTGTCTCTTGGTTATGGTCTAGCTTGTTGATTGGTCGTGATCTTTTGATGGACGGTGCGCATTGGAAGATCGTGGGTGGCAATGATGTGATTGATAAATGGATGCCCTCCTTTCCTATGGGTCATCCGCTTCCTAGAGGTGGTGTTCAGGTGTCGAGGAACACTCGTGTGGCTGCGTTGGTGTGTCCAATTACTCATTCGTGGAATATTAATTTTTTGGGGGGTTTTCTTTCGATGGATGAGACGAATGCCATTCACGGTACAGTGCTGGGTGATCTAACCAAACCAGATCGATTAGTCTGGCCTTTTGACAAACGTGGGCGCTTTACGGTGAAGTCGGGTTATCATTGGGCGTGCTCACACAAAACTGTTGTGCAAAGTTTTAGGTCTTTCGTTGGAAGGAATGTTTCTTCTCAAGTTTGGAAAGTTATTTGGAAGGTGTCCTCTCTTCCGAAGCTTCGACACTTTTTGTGGAAAACTTTCCATGATGCGGTGCCAACGATGGCTAATTTATATAGGAGGAAATCTGTCCAATCGCCATTATGTCCTATCTGCTAGGTTGAAGTTGAAATAATTAAACATTTTCTCTCTCGGTGTAGGTGGGTGGAAGCTATATGGTTCAGGGGACCGCTCAGTTACAGGGTAGACAGGGATGCTGCTCCGTCTTGGAGACAATGGTTTGAAGCATTTCTCAATTTAGATCATTGGAATGCCAACGATAGGTGGTGGGTTCTCTCCCATGTGGTTTTTACATGTTGGCATATCTGGAAGGCCAGGTGTCATTTTCTCTTCAATCATGGTTCTATTAACCCGGTTCAGGACATTTGTGCCGTCAATATTGTCGTTTGAGCGTTTCTTGAGGCATAATGCAGGGATGATGTTCCACACACTCGAACTTCTCTCGGTGATGCGGTGGCTTCTCAATGGTCCTTCACACCTTTTCTTTTTGTCAAAATTAATGTGGATGCAAGTTGGGTTGCCTCTAATTGCAGCGAGTTTGTGGGAGTATTGGCAAATGACAGTGCGGGGACTTTCTTGGTAGCTCGTCGGCAGGCTATTGTAGCTTCGTCTGCTAGTCATGTTGAAGCTTTGGCACTTTTGCGTGGTTGTGAGTTGGGAGTCTCATGTGGTTATAGTTGCATTATTTTGGAATCGGATTCACTGGAGTCCATTTCTTGTTTGAATGGCAACTTGGAGCATGGCAGCTGGAGGGCATATCCCATTTTAGCCAAAGTACAACATTTTCGGGGTTCATTTCAGGCCTGTTGCTGGTCTTGGACCCCAAGATCAACCAACCAGGCGGCGAATTTGTTAGCATCACAGAAGTTGAAGGAGATGTGCGATGTCTCATGGGTTGACAGACCCCCATCCTCATTGGTCTATGTTTTACATAATGATGATTTGTCATGTCCTCATTAGGTTTTTTGGCTTTGTGGGGGACGACGTCTTAGCACCACGGTGTGGCATCTGTCTTTCTTTCAACCCACTGCAAGGTTTGTCTCTTCTGTGCTGCTTGGTGTTAACGTGTTTAGGCTTTTTGTGTTGTGTGGTTTCTTGCCCTGGCTTTGTTTGTCCAGTTTTCCAAAAAAAAAAAAATATTAAAGAAACTGACATTTAAAATCTATAATAAATATAAGTTAAAATAAAAGGTTGATTAATAGTCAATCCAATGTGTGTGCTACAGCAAATTGGAATGTTCAAAATGTTATTACAAAAGTATTTAAACAAGAAGGGTTATAAGATTATTTCTCTTTTACCTCCCAAAATGGCGCAAGACTGTTGAAACACGTTCAGTAGTGCTATTCACATACTTATTTTTACTTTTCAAATGCTTTTGTTAATTTTTGTTCATTGATCCTCATCAATCATTCGATCTGACAGTATGAGTGTGAGAGGTAAAAATAAGTGTGTAGATAGTACCACCCTTATATTTACGCCTGAGGTCATGTGTTCAAGCCCATGAGTTCAAGTGACATATACAATTCTACTAAAATAAATCTTTACATTCATTGCATCACATTAAATGTGAAGTTTAACCTTTGACAAGAAGTTTATACTTTTCGCAAATGATATAGTGCTAATAGATGAAACACGTGAGGGAGTAAATGTGAAGCTTAACCGTTGGCAAGAAGTGTTGGAAATTAAGGCCATCTCCAACTGAAGATTCCAGAGAGCTAGAGGGACGAAAATAGCCTGAAAATCGTCTCTAACCGAGGGACAGGCCAAAGGGCTCGTGGCCCTCACTAGACAAAAAAAAAAAAGCCAAATGGCCAACCGGCTGGACATGTTCAGCCAGCCAACCAGTCTGCTGGCTAGCCCAATTTCTTTTTCTTTTTTGTTCTTTTCATTTTCCCAGCCCACTTTAGGATTTAGGGCCTAGGTTTTTTTTTATGCCCAACCCACTTTTTTTTTGGACGTTTTTTTTTTCTAATTTTTTTCCTACACCATTTCTCACATATTTTTCACCATTCCATACATCTTACCTCATTTTATTTCAATTCTTCACATTCCATACTATAACCCTTTGGCCTTCGGTTGGAGACTGTTTTTTGTGACAACGCTAAAACGAGCCCTATGACCCTTTGACCCTCAGTTGAGATGGTAAGAAATATGGTTATGTACTGTTCATTAAAGTACTAATTTCTTGGAGGGCCAGAGGGCTGAAACGAGTTCTCTGGCTAGCCTTTAGTTGGAGATGGCCTAAGGGTCTTCACCTAAGTAGGTCAAAGACTTAGTATATGGAGTGCAAGTTTAGTGGAATAGGGGACCAAATGAGAAATGAGTGAGGATTGAAGATCAGCAAGTACCAAACAGTGAACGATCATTATCTTGTATCTATCTTGCAAAATGACAGAGATGGAGATCTCAATCATAGAATATAAGTTGGAGAGTGCTCAAGAGAAAATTTTATAGGATGACAATAAGGTCAACAATTTATGGCATGGAATGTTAGGCGGTCAAAAACAACACTTGAAAAAAAAGCATAATAAAGATGAGAATGCTTCGTTGGAAGTGTATGGCACACAAGAAATGATAGGATTAAGAACGAGGATATCTGAGGTAAAGTAGGAGTGACCACAATTAAAGATAAAATAAGAAAAAATCAATCAAGTAGTAGGAGTGACCACCGTTGGATTTAACTTTAATAACATTGTGTAGCCTGTATTTTAATCTCAACCACACAATTTCATTAAAACCAATTTAACGGTGGAGAGGTGTCCCCATTTAAAGGCCTTGTTAAAAGAGACTAAGAAAAGCTACGTAAGACTTGAAGCTAACAGAAGACTTGACACAAAACCGAGTGCAGTGGCATTCTAGGATTCATACAGCAAACCTCACTTAGTCGGATAAGACTTGGTGGTAGTTGATGTATTCATCGCATCAAAGTAATACATATATCGCAATTCCTTGCGGTGACAACACAACCTTCATTGCAACAGTGAACAGAAACCAATTCACTACTTGTTTACAGATTCAAAAGATTTGATATCAAGTTCCACCCCATCCACGTCTTCTTATCAGACGGGTGCGCAAAGTTGAGTTCAAACATCTCCTTGCTAATGTGCTCACCCGATTCACAGAAGCCCACCAGCTTCGCAACAATTTCAGCGCTTTCCTGCACGTTTTGCTTGTTATGGGGGTCTGTCCACAACTTGTTCACCAGCTGCAGCCTCCTCTGTTTCCCTCCGGGCGGAATCTCCCATTTCGCATACAACATTTCTCTCTCGTCCGCTGTCAGTTTAGAACTCACCCTCTTAGCTAAATACTCCCTCTCTTGCTTGAGAGCCTTGATGCTGCAAGTCATTAAATATCAAATATTTCAGCAGATTACTTCAAATACTAGATCAGTCTAATTAGAATACTAAGAACACTTTGATGGATTTACCTTGCTGCAACGGAGCCTGCAGGTTCATCACCTAAAAGAGCGGGGCTTGCATTTCCAAGATCCGAGAAGTGTTGCTCCAACCATTGCAATCTTCTGAGTTCGACTTCCATGTAGATCTGGTCAGAAGGTTCTCCCTTGAATAACAGATAGAATTGGGTGCGGTGTATTATCGAGACATGGCACAGATGCCACAGCATTATGATTTCCTTCCTGTCCTCCTCAAAAGTCAACTCCCATGTCCCAGGAAGAGATTCATCTATATTATCCATCTCAACGATTACAGCATCTTGATCTTTCTCCAATGCAATAACCTGAAGCCATATATAATGTATAATATAATTTCGAACAAAGCATCACTATTACTCTTGAAATTGAAGAACAAGGGAAATGTATCTTGCCTGGCACAACAGAAGGTGCTTTTGGTATGAAAGCTTCGTCACCCTTTCTTTTAACTCAGTCACATAAGATTTAATGCTCCGTATATTCTCCTCGGCAGCATTCTTGAACATCCTCTCCATTTTCTTTACATTAACTGTGTTTGAATGCTGCACGCCAGGACTTCCCTCTTTGGATGACTTACGGGTACCATTTTCGTCACTCTTTGGTGGAGTAACTTTACATCTCCCAGCCGCTGTTTCATCACTAGGCATAGCATCGTTGTTCTCAGGAACCTTGTTTTCAGTCTCATATTCCATCACTCTACGAGAAGGGTTCAGAGGTGAGCAAGGGGATCGAATTAGGTGCTGCATGTTTGGACTATTGCTCAAGTTGAAAGGAAGAATCTTCTTCTTTTTTGAAGGGGCCTTGCATTCTGGAATGTCCCCACTATTTGAAAATGAAATAACCAGCTGGTCTATCGATTTCTGAACATTCTCAAGCTTCCTTTCTAAAGATTTAATATCTTCTGCCTGGGTTTGCCAACGACTGATCTCATCTTTCAGGTTGGCCCCATCTCCGGTCACAGATTCTTCTGAAATGGATCTAACAGCTTGTATTTCCTTTATTTCAGACAGAAGCTTTGCTATAGTTTCAGCAGTTTCTTTATTTCCGAGCTGATGTGAGGCTACTTCCTTATGCAGTACTTCAAGTGCTCGATTTGCCTCATCACCAAGCTGCTTCTGTCTTTGCTCAAGCTTTCGAATTTCATTCACAAGCATGGATGGGTCTGTAGAAGTAACTGATCTCCTTACCATAGCCTTTCTTCGGTTTGCACCTCTGGTTCGAGACCGTGGAGTTACTGGAGTATCTCTACTATGAGAAGGAACTATTTCATTCTCTCCAGGAAAAGAAAGACACCTAGCTACTTGACCAGAAGGTCCACATTGTTCCGACCCCTGGAACTTTTATATGTCAAAAAATTACATTAATCCAGATACATAGAAATCATTAACATATATACAAACAACAATAGTACCTTCTGCACTTTCTTTGCTTTGAGTTCTGACTCAAGTAGTGATTGTGCAAGGTCTCTTTCTCGCTTTAGCTCTTCCATTTCCCTTTCCATCTGTCAAATGAAGTTTCTTCACAGTTAAGAGCAAAGCACATAGGTAAAAGGACATTATTTTCAATTTACGCCGAGCAAGTATGACAAAAGTATTTAGTAAATGACTAACAGAAAAAAAATATCTTGTTTTTCCAAGCACCGAACCTGTTGGATTTTCAAGTCCTTTTCTTCTAGTATAGACCTCAAATAAGAAGGCTTTGGACTTCGTAACTCTGCTTCAAGTCTGGCTACTTCCTTCTGCAAATTATGTACACGAAATTAGACTAGTTTTATTTTTAAATCTTTAACTAATTTGCAAGAAATAAATATTACAATTACACAATCCAGAGACAGAATTGCAGTTAATTCTTGTACCATGTTTATTTTCGCACTATTCGTGACTTCCTTGGCACTAGTTGCGAATGAGAGTGTGTTCCTTGTTTGCTCTACATGACTTAACGCTGGGCTTATGGTACATATAATAGCTGTCCGAGCATTTCCCCCAAGTGAAGACTGCAGTAATCGTGTAAGTTTTGAATCCCTGTATGGTATGTGACCACTTCTTTTTCCACCGCTGTGAAAGAAAAACTTGTTAGATAGCTTGCATGCACTTACAACACACGAATTCTCCACATTTATCCTAAAAACATTCTTTTCTTTTTTAAATACCACTGCTGAGATGGACTTCCATGCTCACAGATGAGAACAAAATCATTTAATGACTCTGTCTGTTAGCATAAATTGGAGCTTTCCTTGTTAAAATACAAGTAAGTTTCAAGGTTTTGTCACCACCAAACCAAAAGGCAGGATTAGGATAAGTGGAACTTGAACATATAGCACAAAACTAAAGGAGTCAACCTTTTGGCCATAGCTTTACCTTAGCTTCCTGATAACGGTTGTGAGTGTCAACAAGCTACGGTTAATGTGACTACCTTCCTTCAACCTTGTACCATCTGCATTTGTTTGGGAGGCGCGTTCACTTCCAGCAAGGTCCACAAGGTTCTGCAGATTTTCAGAATTCTAGTAAAATTCTGTTGATAAAAAATTTTGTTGTTGTTTGCTACCAAACACCTGAGTGAGGATAAACATACCAAACTGGCTCCAAAAGCTTTCATGGACCCTGAACTCTCCCGGAGGCTGCTCTCTATGGTCTGAAAAAAATAGACGAATTGGTAATTCTATCCTCAAGGATGTTCCAAAAAAAACATAACATCAACTCTAAATACAAAAAAATGCATTATTACAGTATACCAGCCTTATTATCTGATGCGATCTTGAGCTTTTATCATTTAGAGAAGTTTCTCCCACTTGCCTCTGAGCTGCAAAGACAACTTTACAGTTAGATCATTCATACAAAATAGAAAATATGGTACAAGGATCATCTTACTCTATGCAGAATTGTTTTTACATTTGGCCACCAATTTTCAAATGGGAAAATGTTTTCACCGGATGATAAGAAGGTAATGCCAGTAGCTTAGGAAAGACGACTACAATCAGATGGTTAACAACACATTTGTTCATTGGAACAACAATTGCAAAGCATCAATTCAACAAAATCACCTCAAGTTTTGGCCAAACAGCTTACAATTTGCAATGAACTTAAATTAACAGATTACCTTCACAAATTCCAATTAAGTGCCTCAAATGTTCGCCATTCTGAACAATTTCTTCCTGTGGCTTGTCCACGATGGTCCCTTTCTACATTCAGAAAAGGCATGAAATGTTAACATGAAAATGAATCCATTTGATCTCCATCATGAAAGTTTCTTGTGTATACCTCGGAGTCATCCAAAAGCCGAAGTGAGCCTGATTTGCGTTTCAGGAGGTCAACAACAGTTTCATTATAGATCTCCAAAGCAGAAAATTTCAAAACAAACTCCCTTTCTTGCGTCTACGAGATAAAAAAGAAAGCAACAAAGGCATAAGTACAAAATGGTTACAGCAATAACAAGAGGATTCCAAAAGCTATATAAAGGGTCATGGTATGAACTATCACTTACATTCTTGATGTGTTCGAAGATGTCCCTCACTGCATTTTCGGTGATTCCTCTCATGGTAAATGTCTTACCACTACTAGTTTGTCCATACGCAAAAATTGTTGCTGTCAAAAGAAAAGGTGGAAACTTACAATCGGAAAACTTCCATTTTGGCACAACATAAAATGTATATAAAAGTACAGGTTACCAGCTTAATGTTCAATTACCGTTCATTCCTGTAAGTGCAGATAAAGCAACATCCTTGGCTCCTTCTTCATAAACCTTCTGAGTTGAACACATCGGGCCAAAAACCTTATCTGTCGTATTTAGATCACAACAATAATTTACTTGAGTACAAACAAGTCTGCCCAGAAACTGCCCTCTGAAGAAAACAAAAAGGAACGTACTTTCCTAAAACTACAATATTGTAGATCAAAATATTTTTGTACATCCAAACCTCTGCACGGTTGACAAATTTCAGCAGTGAACAAAACAAGACTAGCGAAAGCACAGGAAGAATACGAAAGTTTTCATATAATGCATACCAAAGGTGTAAGGGTTTGAGGGCCGCTCATGATTCGGATTCTTGAATACTATAGTGTGCTCATCCAAGCAGTCCCAAGCTATAAGATCATACAACGCTTGCTCTCTGCGGTTTAGTGGCCTCAAACGAACTGTAACTAAAATTTTCTCCTCACTGACTTTAGAACCGCCCGGAGTGGAGCACGGAGTCCTTCGCACCTTAGTAGACGGTGTTGCTGGTGTCCCCGGCATCATCTTCACTTGCTAACCTCCACTCTATAAACAACAGAAGTAAAATCAATCGCAATCATCACCGATCATAACAAATTCAATACTGCAGTAAGTTGATAGTAAATCAAATCACATTTTCGTTCTCAAACAATCCAGAGATTTCCTAATAGTGACAAAGAGACTGCTTTTCTTGGATTGCAAAATTTAACAGAAACCAATTGGAGCAAACGAAACCCTAGCTTCACCAATAAAATCAAACTATTAGTATAAAGAAATCAAGTTCAAATCGTGAAAACCTAAAACCTCGATCAACCAAAAAAAAAAAATACTATCAGACTCGTTTCGAATTCTTGATATTTTTGGCTCTCAACAAATTTAACCTGAAATTTTTTTTGAAGAAAAAAAACAGAAATATTTAAAAGAAATCGCCGATTTATGCACTAAAACTTGATGAATCTAAAAGCATTGCAATCATGGGAAACAGAGAAATAGAGAGAGAGAAATGCTTACTGTAAAACTGGAGTTCTTGGAGGTTTGAGAGAGACGGAGACGAACGGTCGGTTAAGTCCAGAGTGCCAGTGAAGAACTGCAATGCTGTAGAGAGAGAGAGAGAGAGAGAGGGAAGTAGTAACGGCTATTTGAGGCGTGAGTGCTTGTGTTATTTAATTTCGGTTAACTTTTCCGTCCGCTCAGGCGCACCCGAAGTGAGAGCATAAAAGATTTGTTTCCTAATTTTTGAATTTCTGGCGCCCGGGTGTTGGCAGGCAGGGAGGACCGGGGTTGGGACCTACGTCAGTTACGGACACGTGTCACCCGTGCAGTAGTCACGTCCTGAGTCTTCCAACGGAAACGGGGTGATTAATGTCAGGACGTGGAGCTCGAATATTAGCAACCGAGCCAGACCCAACAACGAAGCCCAAAATAAAAATAGGCCCGCAAATAAAGAAGAGTCAAAGCTTTAGCAAATTGCTTGCTTATGACACCATTTAGCTTTCTCTGAGCCTCTGAACTAGAGATTGCATTGTTCGGTTTGATTTGGTGAGGTTTCAAACAGTTTTGATTCAGTTTTTAGGAAAAAATGTATAATTCTCAACATTTTTGTAGATTTCCTCTACACACAGTTTTCATAGTAAGCACCACATGTGCTGTAAATCATCACAATTTTATGCACTACTGAATCTCCAATGTCGTCATTGTTTACGATCTAAGATAATTGATTTGTTGGGTGGTGTAATCTACATTTCAATGACTGGTCAGTTGGGTGAGTCAGTTAACACAAAATTAAAAGGCATGTGATCAATATACGTTGACATTGTCTAATTATAATCTTCTTTACTTGTAACTGGAAGATTTGAAATTTAATTCTTATAGATGACGAGTTTGATATTTGAGTATCGACAATCCATTATGTAAAAAAAAATTGGAAAATTTGAACACTTTTGGACCGGAGGGTGCTTTGAATAATTATTGAGTCACAATAAACCAAGCGAGCAAAAGAAAAAGGCATAGCAAATGTTTAGAAGTCACAAATGTCAAATCTGAAGGTAAACCTTAATTCCAAGCCAACCAATGTGCAAGGAAAATTCAGAGTACAACCACTAATTCCAATATCTTTGTACTTCAAAAAAATCAGTATGTAATTAATATTTCCATTAAACTTTTTATCCAAGCCAACCAATCTGCAAGCAAAACTCAAATTCTCCACAAACTCAGATAAAGATTTAAAGGATTGTGACACTAGTCAAATTTTGGGAATAAGGATTCTTTTTTTTTTTAGGGCAAGTTTTGGCGCAATAGAAATGTTGCTCTTTTGTGACTAAAAGTTAACAGGTTCGAGTCGTGGAAACAGCTTCTTTTAAAAACAAGAGTAAGATTGCGTATAATAGACGTCATTCCTGTTGCGAGTTCTATATTAGTTAAAGTGTAAATAGTAGTTTGTTGTCCCACATTGGTGAAGTACATATGTAATACAAATTGTAACTCCTATATATACTTCACTTTGGAGATTAATGAACATATAAGAAATTCCTAAATATTGTCATATATATTTTTGGTATTTACCATGTTTAGTTTAATATGGCATCAGAGCAGTTTGCTCTTGGTAACCTGTGTGCTTTGATTTTGTGTCCACCTTTGTCGTGATTTCCATCGTTAAAAAAAAAATTTATTTATTAAAAAACAAAAATTAAAAAAAAATGAATAGTGTTGTGCTACAGTACAAAGCCTTGCTACAGTCGTGCGAACAAGATTCTGCTTTGTGAACAATGATCGCCACAATGTTATGAACAGAAATTTGCTATAGTGTTGTGAATAGTGATTTGCTACAGTGCAAGAACAGTGTTCTAGTAAATTGTTTTCATTCCGCTACGTATCTTTTGTGCCTTTATTGTTTGTAATTTGGTTCAATAGCTCAATATAATCATAGTGTTGTTATGAATCTTGGTGGAACAAATAAATGGATAATTGATACTAAGGCTACTGATCATATGACTAGCGACCCTAGAATGTTTGATGAGTTATGTGATTATGTTCGTGATCTGTATATTACTAGTGCAAATGGAGCACCTTCCCCTGTGAAGGGTGAAGGTACTATCTTTCTTACTCCGACCTTATCACTAATATGTGCTTTACTTGTTCCTGATATAAAGTGAAATCTTTTGTCGGTAGGAAAACTTCTTGATACCTTATATTGTTCTGCTCACTTCTACCCTATGTGTTGTTATTTTCAAGACATTGAAACTCAGAAGATAATTGGTTATGGTAAAAGAATAGGGGGTTTGTACATCTTGACTATGGAGGATACTTTTGTTTTCGGTTCAAATAATCATCAAGTTTTAAGTGCTAAAGTGGATGACAAACATCAAATTTGGTTGTGGCATCGACGATTAGGACATCCATCATTCAATTATATGAAACATTTATTTCCTTCTTTGTTTCGCACTTGTAGTGATTCAGAGTTCAAGTGTGAACCATGTGTCATGGCTAAGAGTCATTGTACTTCATTTCCCATAAGTGATTCTAAAGTTATTTTGCCATTTGATTTGATATATTCTGATGTGTCGGGTTTGGCGAAAGTTACTTCTAATGGATTCCGTTGGTTTGTTACTTTTATTGATGATTGTACTCGATTAACTTGGGTGTTCTTGATGAAGAGTAAGAGTGACGTTCCGTTGCTTCTTCAAGAATTTTGTACAATGGTATCTACTCAGTTTCAAACCAAAGTTAAGGTTTTTAGGTCTGATAACGGATGAGAATATGTGAATCACACTTTGGCATGCTTTTTTTTGTGATTAGGGTATTATTCACCAAACGACTACCATGTTTACACCCCCAACAAAATGGTGTGTCCGAACAAAAGAATCATCAAATAATGGAGGTTGTTCGCTCTTTGATGTTAGATAAATGTCTTCCTAATCATTTGTGGGGTTATGCTGTTTTGGCTGCTGTGTATTTGATAAATCGTGTTCCAAGTAGGGTTCTTGATTTTTAGACACCGCTTGATGTGCTACAAAAATATGTTTCTCTTGTTTCTGTATCAAAACTTCCTCCAAAAGTGTTTGGGTGTATTACGTATGTGCATGTCTACTCCCATCAACGGAGTAAACTTGATACATGTGATTTCTGATGTGTATTTATTGGGTATCCTAACAATCAGAAAGGCTATAAGTGTTATCATCAACCGACTCAGAAAACTTATATTACCATGGATGTCACCTTCCATGAGGAAGTTTCGTATTTTGTGAAACCCTCTTCTGACTCCCCACTTCTGGGGGAGATGAGGAGTGAAGTGCAGATTCGAAGAGATGGTATAGATGATGTGTTACAGGCAGAGTTGGGGGCAGAACCTATTATGTTGCGTGATTTTGATCAACCGGCTATAGATAGTGATCAGTCACCTGTCATTCCAGAAACTATTTCTATGGACGACAGATCAGATGTGCCCAACGAGTTGCTTGTAAGTATGTCTGATGAATTACCTTTTGATGACCGGTTGTCTGCTGCTGGTATGTCTAACGAGTTGCCTGATGATGGTTCATTCAGTGATGATTCTTCTAACAGCTTGGTACAAGATGACGACATACATAAGGTAAATTCTGATGATTCTTCTACTTATCAGGTGCCTCCACGAGTTAATCATGGAAAACCTAAAGTACAATATGAGCCTGATATGCATGCCAAAGCTAAATATTCTATCAACAATTATGTGTCTGCTCATCGTTTGTCCAAACCATATGAATCTTACATATGTCAGCTATTTAGTGTATTAATTCCAACAAAATTGCAAGATGCTTTGTCTGACCCTAAGTGGGTTAATGCCATGAGAGTTGAGATGAAAGCTTTGGAAAAGAATTCTACTTTGGGATTTGGTTCCTTTACCAAATGGGAAGAAAATTGTTGGATGTAGATTGGTGTTCACTATTAAGCACAAAGCAGATGGTTCTATTGATCGGTATAAAGCCAGATTAGTTGCTAAAGGTTATACTTAAACCTATGGAATGGACTATCAAGAGACTTTGCTCCTGTTGCCAAATTTAATATTGTGTGTGTTCTTCTGTCCTTAGCAGCAAACCAAGATTGACATCTGTTGCAGTTTGATGTTAAGAATATTTTCCTTCATGGTGATCTTAAGGAGGAAGTTTATATGGATTTCCCACCTGGTATCGGTACATCTCTAGAAAAGGTGTTGTATGCAGGTTGCGAAAGGCTTTATATGGTTTGAAACAAATTCCTAGAGTGTGGTTTGGGAGGTTTACAAGTACAATGAAAAAGTTTTGATATATCCAGAGTCATTCAAATCATAATTTTTTCTAAAGCGACAAAATGGTAAGCTAACTGCATTGATTATTTATGTTGATGACATGATAGTGACTAATGATGATCAAAAGGAGATACAACGCCTTCAAAAGTATCTAGCTAATGAATTTGAGATGAAAGAATTGGGTGAATTGAAGTATTTTCTTGGAATCGAGGTTGCACGATCCAAGCATGGTATTTTTTCTGTCTCAACGGAAGTATGTTGTTGATTTGTTAGCTGAAACAGGTATGTTAGATTGCAAACCTATTGATATTCCAATTAAGCAAAATCATCATCTGGGCTTTTTTCCAGATCAAGTTCCTACTTATAAGGAACGGTATCAGAAGCTTGTGTGGAGATTAATTTATTTGTCTCACACTCGCCCTGACATTGCTTATGCAGTTACTGTGGTAAGTTAGTTTATGCACTCACCCAATGAAGCTCATATGGATGCAGTAACTCGTATTTTGAGGTACTTGAAGATGGCTCCTGGCAGAGGCTTGGTTTTCTCCAAGAATGGTCATTTGAATGTCGAAGGGTATACAAATGCAGATTGGGCAGGTTCTATCACTAATTGGCGATCTACATCTGAATACTTGATGTTTGTGGGTGGTAATCTAGTTACTTGGAGAAGTAAGAAACAAGAAGCGGTGGCTAGGTCAAGTGCAGAAGCTGAGTTTCGTGGTATGTCTCATGGTGTATGTGAGTTGTTGTGGTTGAAAAAATTGTTGAGAGATCTTGGGTTTAAACTCAAGGGTGCTATGAAACTTCATTGTGATAACAATGCTGCTATTGAGATTGCTCATAATCCAGTGCAACATAATCGAACAAAACATGTGGACATAATCGAACAAAACATGTGGAGATTGATCGACATTTCATCAAGGAAAAATTGGATGCTGGAATTATTATGTTTCCGTTTGTGGGATCTGAAGATCAACTGGCTGTTGTACTTACTAAGGCTGTGTCTAATAGTGTGTTTTCCAACTCGCTTGACAAGTTGGGCATGCGTGACATTTTTGCACCAATTTGAGGGGAAGTATTGCGAGTTCTATATTAGTTAAAGTGTAAAAAGTAGTTTGTTGTCCCACATTGGTGAAGTGTATATGTAATACAAATTGTAACTCCTATATATACTCCACTTTGGAGATTAATGAATATATAAGAAATTCTCAAATACTGTCATATATATTTTTGGTATTTACCATATTTAGTTTAATACCTCCTCTTCCTGCAAAACCTGAAGCCTTATTGGCTTGAGATCACCTTTAAGGATCGTTTTCCAATTTTCTACGCCCAACTACTTCAATAGTTAGGAGTGAAAAAACCTAATTCGCTTGGACGATCGTTTTCCAATTTTCCATGCAAAAACCTAATTCGCTTGGACGATCGTTTTCCAATTTTCCACGCCCCACTACTTCAATAGTTAGGAGTGAAAAAAGGTCCTACCACTTTGGATTGATCTTAATTAACACTAAAATGATTCAGTTAGGTAAATAGTCTAAGTGTGTTCAGTTCGACTATATCCACCAAACAAAAAGGAAAAACATGTTCTACCTTATCATTAACGTAGCCTTTAAGTAATAGAAAAAAAGTAACTTAAGATCGGTGCTTCACGATTCATTTAGTAATTTGATCACATATGTGTGTGTGTGTGTGTGTGTGTGTATATATACTGCAATGGGTTGAAGGGGCTTGCTTTCAGTAATGAGGGATCAGATTTCTCATGACACACTCACTTGTTAAGAACAAGGCATGCGTTGAGTGAATTTTCAAGTGCAATTACTCACAAAACACACGTATCAAAGAAAACTCAATTATTCTGTGTTAATAAAAGGGTTGAACGGGGATTGCATGTTGGTGACATAATTATACGTCTTAGTTGATAATTGATAGGTCAAATTTCTTTCTCAACTTGTAAATCTTTCCTTCAATTCTAAGCTAGCATGTAGTGAGTTATAATGCAACATCAATGCATTTACCCATTTAAACAGAACAAAATGTGGCCTTTTTCTGTGGCCATCACAAAAGAGGCGTGAACCCTTCACCAATTTTTAGGTGTAGTACTCTCAAACGTGTAAACTTTTCCTTCCGAAAAGATAATCTTAACTTGTAAATGACGGTGGATTTGAGTTGGATGCTCTAACTTTGCTATTTTGGATCGAGTTTTTATTATTACGAGTTGGATATGCTCCAGCTTTAACATACGGTGATAAAAGCAAATAATTAATACATCAAACCTAACGGTTAATTACTCTGTGTCATCATAGGTATAATTTAGTTCGACCACAAATGAGATGGCGTGTTTAGAACATAATTTTTCAAATTGGGAATTCTAATTGCCTTTGATTTTTAAGCTACCTCTACTAGCTTCTTTCCAATGGTAGTAGAAAACTTGCTGATCTTCTTCATTGGTCTTAATTAAGAAACTTCACAACGGACCACAAACATAGTTACCTTGAAGTGCCTAATTCCATTTTGTGATAGCCCAATATTCCATTTTGCTTTTAATGTGATGATTTGCAAATCGATTTCCAATTTCCTTGCAATATTTTATGTGAATAATTCTTGATGAGTAAAAGAGAACAAAAATTGCAAATTAAAATTGACGTGAGCCGTAAGGAAACATTGATGCCATGGCTTATACATGAGTGCATATTTGCTCACAGCCTTAAAGTGAGAGAGATTTTTTAATGTCGGGACTATGGCCCAGTACACAAGTGTCATAATATAATTGATTTGAAACTTGAAAATAAAAATTTCAACCGATTATATTATAACACTTAGTGTACCGGGTCGTATTCTCGGCACATTGAAAATTTCTCTCATGCAATACATTACATCCAACGATAATCAATAGATTAACCAGTATCACCATAATCTTAGAGTGACGACACAAATATTTTTGCATATATACTCACGTACACATGCAATGCACTTTTTGAGCTTGTTAGCCATGCACGACTATATTCCAACTAGGATTTTGATAGAACCATATACTTCAAATAGAGAAACTTAAATTTTGTAGCAGCCTAAGTGTAGCAACAAATAAAAAGTTGCCATCGAGTAGGAAAACGTCCTTGATGACAATTCTGCAATGGCAACAAACAAAAAACAACTTGTTGGCAAAATTGGAATGGTACCAAACTATATTGAAACGTATAGTCCTAAAATATGGAAAAATTCTTCTGTGAAGACTATGATACATGATGCAATCTCAAGGATGCATGTGTGTTGTAGTTTGCAGAATTTGTTTCTTTTCAAAATTATGCGAAACTAGTTATGTTTAATCTTCATAACCACTAGTTGTCGAAAACGAAAACAACAAAACTCTCATGATCAATGAACAAAATGTGAAATTGCGCTATTGTTACATTTCTGAGCAGATGCTCTGAAAACGCTTTTTAATTTATTGGTCAAAGGGTAACTTCTTACAATGCCAAACAAGGACACTCCAATTGAATGCGTTGTACACAAATTGAATCCTCGAAAATTGAAAACCCCCTAATATTCAACTTTTAACGCATACAACACGAGTTTTACAGTGTGCTCACTGAAAAACAGCGTCCTAAAAACCACTAAAACGGCCAATGGGTTTCGAACCAATGTGCTCTTCCTCGTGTTAGATTATCAGTTTCATTCCAACATAATAATTACTCACCAACAAGGCAACACAGGTTTACGTTAAAAACCTACTACGCTTGCCACATCAGACATTAAATGTGAAGAGATTTTTTAACATGACCGGCATATTAAGTGGTACGCTATAATATTATACATTTGAAAGTAATTTTTTCTTTTCTTAATGTTCCTTTATTTGTATAATAAAGTCGGTAGTATTTGACTCATCAGACATAAAATTTTTGAGAGAATTGTAAATTTTATATGCTTAAAACATGAAGCAGTACATTACGTGTAATTTATATAAATAAAAGAAAGTTATTGATCCGTTCGCGGTGACACGCTCATGGAGCTCGCCAATTTATAGGTACGCGTGGGCTCCGCAGGGAACGTGTCGCCTCAAGACCAGAGAGTATCCACAATCCTGGGCGCCCTGATGCAACAGATTCGAACTCCCTACCTCGCTGACGCCATGTAATTCTGGCCTCTCATCGCGGAAGTGAGATTATCTGTTGGCCTCTACAGTCTGCGCTAGTTCTTTTGTCCCATCAGGAATCGCCACGTCACGATAAAAAAATGAAGATTTCAAAGCGGTGATGTGTCTCTGCCCCGTAACGCAAGTGGTGCGCTGTAAGAATGCTCAGCTCAGCCACTCCATGTTTTCTCTCCTTTTTATAATTTGACAAGTAATTGATTAAAGTAGCTTAATGAAAATGACAGATTTGCCCTTTTTACCTTCCAATTTCCCCGTATTTTGATAAGGATCCACTCTTCCTCAATGTTTTTTCAACGAAAATTTTGAAATAGGTTTAATTTTTTAACCTATATTTTGAAATAGGTTTAATTTTTAATGACTTTTAACTTTTGAAATAAGTTTAATTTTTAATTCAATTGGATCCGTATCAAAATGCCTTTTTTTTTCTTCCAATTGCATGAAATTTGGCCTGTAAATTTGAAAAACGACTATAGTTCATAAGCATCGTTAAGTTTACAAAATATTAACCACGCAGCACATGAAATGTACATTATCATAAATAATCAACTCAAATTACCGACAAAAACTAAATTCGACGCAATTAAAAATACAAGAACAAAATGGAAACTTCATAAAAACTACATGTTGTAGCTCCTTTTTTTTTTCAATAGCCCAAGGTTAAGTAAATAATCCAACAGTAGAAATCGTTGTTGGAGAACAATTCAGAAATAACAGAACTTGAAATTCTAATATTTTATTAACCAAATTTACTTGCTGTCCAGAATGAAATTACACAATAAATACAGAAATAATATACGAATATTTATGGTACTAACTTGATTACATAAGGTAGAGGCTAGCGCAAAAGGCTATGTCATTCGAACAATATTTCTGTCCCACTTTCGTGCTTGTGGTTCTACAACGCCTACTCGACCAGGATTCAACTACCTAATTCTACAACCCGCATTGGATTATAGAATTTTAGTGAATTGTGTTTGTGCATTTACTGTCTTGGAATTTTGTACGGAAGAAGAGATGAAGAAAAGATGATACTAACAATGAAACTGAGACTTTAGTTATATAGGCTCTTTCATACCTCTTCAGAAACCTTGTGGAGCCACACAACCTCTTCAAACACTTTTTGGATGTATTTGAAGCTACACAACGTTTTTAATTAATTTTAATTAAAAACTTAATTCGAAAATTAAACTAATTGATCAGATTAATTTTAATTCTTTAGCCCAAGGCCCTTGTCTTGATTAATTAATATTAATATTATGGTATAATCTTCAAGCCTAATCCACACAAATTAATGGCCAAAATCTCAATCTTCATTCCAAATGACCCAAGTCCTAACTACTATTGTAAAAGACAAAACCTATATAAAGGTCATTGGAAACCTTGATTCCACCAACGAGGGACACGAGTATCAAAACTCCAACAATTGTTTAACAATCAGATTACTTGATATGCCGAAGTACCAAAAACAAACTCATAGTAGCCAATACCAGCTACATCCGTTTAGCTTCATTTTGTTAGGTCAATACTCAATACCACCGTTTTGCGTCGAGTCAAAGAAAACAGGATTCGTAAAAAAAACCAGGCTGGCTAATGGATAAGAGCATGCATGTTAATTTTAATTTACATTAGAAAAAGTTGCATTTGATTAATTAAAATTATAGGTTACAGAAAGAACTGAGACAATAATATAATGTATGATGGTAAAAGGGCCTACAAACTATACAAAATGAATAGAAAAAGTGAGAGTTGAAGAAGAAAGTGGATGAGGAAAATGAGTATTAAAAAAAAAAAAAAAATTAGGGTCATTAGACCAGAAAAAAGTAAAGCGGTTTTGTGAAAACAACAATGAAACCACAGGAAATGTGTAACCAGTGGTTTTATTTATTTTTTATCATACACAGTTTAATACATCAACTTTATTAATATTCATCACTCTATTTGTTATTGTTGGACGGTTTTAAATTTTAAAATTTGTATTTATCTACCATACAGCTGTCGAAATTTAGACTCATTTAATGATAACAAATAGAGTGATTAACATAATTATCACTCGAGAACGATGAGCAAAAATAATTTCCAATTAATAATCAATTCAATTAGCAGCATTACCCACCACCAATCGCACCAAGGAAGACGATGAGTCACATGACATGTCATCTTTCTCTTTCCTCTGCCCCATCTTCCGTGCATATAAAAGGCTGTTCTAGCTTTCCTTCTTCCCCATCCCATTCTTATTCATCGTCTCGTCATTTCTATCATTCTATGTGCTCTGTATATTGAAGTTCTTCGTTCATTCAATTTGTTCGTCGATTCGTTACTTTTTTGGTTAAGAGCATTCGGAGGCGGTAATTTTTTGTCCCATATTAAGGTAATGCTAGAAAGTTTTACTAGTCGCATTTTAAGATAATTTTCCGTCGCATTGTTTTCACTCCGATGATTGCTCCTACCAGTCGCAGTTTATATATTGTATATAATATGATAAGATTGGGAATATTCTTCAAACATCTTATCTACTGTGGATGGCATGTTAAAAAACTGTATTGTGTCTCCTTCTACATGGTGTAAAGTATAAACTTTTTTTTGTCTTTTTGGAAACAAAGTATAAACTTTCTTCCACGCCAGAAAATGGTGCAAATTACAAAGAAATATATTAATACTATGCATATAAATTTGTCCAATTCTAAAGAGTGGATTAGATGGGCAACACAATTTTAGGGTTTATCATCATCGAATTTTCTAGGGAACAACCACAAAGTTCTAGAAGTATTAAAAGAGTCCAACTTTTGAATCATTACTAAAGCACCATCTCCAACAACAATTAGACCCCCGTTCCATGCCCCAAATTATGATAGATTTTTTTAACATGTTATAAACACGGCTTGATACATAAGTGTAATAATAAATGATAAAAATCTTGAAGATTTTTTTTAATAAATTATATTATAATATTTAATGTACACGACTGGCACGTTGAAAATTTTCTCTAACATTTGGCCTCTCTTTCCCTGCAATTTTCCAAATTTTGGTGCCCCAAAAGAAAAAAGAAAAAAAAATCCAATCGGAGTTTTTTCTTGGAGGGCAAGGCCAATGGGAAAGGCAAATTCTTGAGGAGCAAGTCCATGCATGAAAATTAAATTCTAGCATTTTAATATTAAAGATTAAAGATAGCACAAATGCTTGTTTGTTGCCCCTTATTTCCTTCCACATTTACAATTCTCTGCAGTGAAACATCTCATCATATCCGATTCCAATGTGGATATTTTTACAAACTTACCCCTGTTTTTGTTTACATTTCGTAGAAATCAAATCATAGTACGAAATAAAGACGAAGGGTCAAAAGTGAAATGGACTTTTGTCCTAGTCTGTTTCCTACCATATTTTTTCGCGCTCCCTCACTATAAAACTCCCCTCCGTCTATGTTCATCAAATCATCTTCCTTCTCCCACCGATCTTTCTCTGGGTACTCCTTTTCTTTTCGCCATTTTTTACTTTTATCTATTTTTCTTGGTCTTGGGTGGTTTCTCTTGGATTTTTGTTACATTTTCACATGGATCAATGGCTTCTTAGTTTTGGGTTTAGATTTTGTTTTATGGGGTTTTACTCTGTTTTTGTGTAGATCCCTGTTTTTATTTTTGTTCAAGGTACAAAAGTCTGTTCTTATCCTTCGATGTGTTGGGTTTTCTAGTCCAACAAGCAAAAGAAAATATGGTTTTTTATTTTTTCATCTGGTTGGTCGTTTCAACTTTGCCTAATGCCCCATAAATATCCTTGTTAAGAGCCCTTAATTACGATAAGCCTGGATTATAATTATTAAAAATATCAGTGCTTTTGCTTCTACAGAATACTCTGCAAATCCCTTTTCCATTATTCTTTAGCACTATTTATGGTTGCAAATCTTAGGTGAACCTTTTGTACGGTGGTTGTTGGATGGTGGTGGTTTGGTTTTGAAAAGCAAAATCTCTGTCTTCCAGAATATTAATAGTAATATTATTATTTACATGATTTTAGTCTTATTTAAGGTTTGATTTGTTGACTTTTTTCTGGATGACTCGTTTTGCTTACAGTTTTGTTATTTCTTGCAGCTTTTAAGGTTGTCTGATTTTCCAAGCTGCTGTCGATGGCGGAACGTGTGCTGACCCGCGTTAAGAGTCTCCGGGAGAGGCTGGACGAAACCCTTTCTGCTCACCGCAATGAGATTCTGGCCCTTCTTTCAAGGTACTACTATGTTGTGATCACAAATGGGTTTTTGTCTAATGTTTCAGAACATGCAAAAAGTTGTTGCCTTTTGTATATGTTGAGGTTGTTGTTCGGTTTGATCACTAAAAGGGTTGTTGGGGTTTTAGGATTGAGAGCAAGGGGAAAGGGTTTCTGCAACCCCATCAGCTTCTTGCCGAGTTCGAAGAGATTCCTGAAACGAACAGGCAGAAGCTGTTGGATGGGGCTTTTGGTGAAGTTTTGAAGAACACCCAGGTAAACATTTTCGATCATACATCATTTGTTTCAGTGTTTTTTTAGGAGTTTTCTGAACGTTTTGTGGATGTTTTTGTATAATGTAGGAGGTAATTGTTCTGCCCCCATGGGTGGCTCTTGCGGTCCGCCCAAGGCCTGGTGTTTGGGAGTACATTCGTGTGAATGTCCATGCTCTAGTTGTCGAGGAGTTACGTGTGGCTGAGTACTTGCAATTCAAGGAGGAACTTGTTGATGGAAGGTAGATTTTTGGTCTTTTTATATTTTGATTTGGTGCTTAATTGTTTGTTACTTGCGCTTGAGTTCGTAGATTAGACTCATTAGAGTAGTTTAGAATATCGCTTTGTAGAATAAAATCCGTTTGTAACTCTGTCTGTGATGTTAATAAGTTGTGTTTGTTTCAATTGCAGTGCCAATGGCAACTTTGTGCTCGAGTTGGACTTTGAGCCATTCAACGCCTCCTTCCCCCGCCCAACTCTTTCCAAGTCCATTGGAAACGGTGTTGAGTTCCTCAACCGCCACCTTTCTGCAAAGCTCTTCCATGACAAGGAGAGCCTGCACCCGCTGCTCAAGTTTCTCCGTGTTCACTGCTATGAGGGCAGGGTATGATTTCCTCTCATTTTCAACTTTACCATCTTTGATTGTGCATGATATTAGTACTCTTGTGCAGCTTTGCTGATCTCTGTATTTAATTTGATTGGCATTTTCATGCAGAACCTGATGCTGAATAACAAAATTAAGGATGTGAATGAGCTGCAACATGTTCTGAGGAAGGCAGAGGATTTCCTATCTGCAATTGCCCCGGAAACTCCGTACAAGGAGTTCGAGCCGAAGTTGCAAGCCATTGGCTTGGAAAGGGGTTGGGGCGACGCTGCTGGGCGTGTGCTCGAAATGATGCAACTTCTGTTGGACCTTCTTGAGGCACCCGATCCTTGCACTCTTGAGAAATTCCTTGACCAAATCCCCATGGTCTTTAATGTTGTGATCCTCTCCCCCCATGGCTATTTCGCCCAAGACAATGTCTTGGGGTACCCTGACACGGGTGGCCAGGTTGTCTATATCTTGGATCAAGTTCGCGCATTGGAGGCTGAGATGCTCAAGCGTGTTAAGCAACAGGGATTGGATATCATACCCCGCATTATCATTGTGAGTTGTATCTGAAATTTTGTGGCTCCGAAATTTATGTTATTTGGTGATTTTATTTTATGCTCTCCATTCTGATGCTTTGATTATGTTTTAAACACAGCTCACAAGGCTTCTTCCTGATGCCGTTGGAACCACATGTGGTGATCGACTTGAGAAAGTATACGGGACTGAGCATTCAGATATTCTTCGTGTTCCATTCAGAGATGAGAAAGGAGCCATGGTCCGCAAATGGATTTCAAGATTCGAAGTCTGGCCCTACCTAGAGACATACGCCGAGGTGAATTTCTCTGTTAATATATATATATATATATATATATATATATATATATATATATATATATATATATATATATCAGTTTCCATATATTTTTTTTCCTTCACTGACTATTCCAATTTTTGCTTGTATTTGGTTTTAACGCTTACCGATTTTTGTGTTATTAGGATGCGATCAAGGAACTTTCCAAGGAAATGCATGGCAAGCCTGATCTCATCATCGGAAACTACAGTGATGGCAACATTGTTGCCTCACTGATGGCACTCAAATTGGGTGTTACACAGGTTTGTGAATTGTGATTCCGATTAGATCTGATTATTTAAACCCTTTTGATAACTTTTGCATCTTAGTCGCTAAATTCGTTGTTCGGTTTTTGTTGGTCCTGCAGTGCACCATTGCTCATGCTCTCGAGAAGTCAAAATACCCTGATTCTGACCTTTACTGGAAGAAATTGGATGACAGTTATCACTTCTCATGCCAATTTACAGCTGATCTTATTGCCATGAACCACACTGATTTCATCATCACCAGTACCTTTCAAGAGATTGCTGGAAGGTAATAATATCACCTGGCGTTAGATTTTTTCGTACATTCGACCGTCACGTCTTTTGGATCCTAAATTTGTGTTCTATGAATGTTTGCAGCAAAGAAACTGTTGGTCAGTATGAGAGCCACACTGCTTTTACTCTTCCTGGGCTCTACCGTGTTGTTCATGGTATTGATGTCTTCGATCCCAAGTTCAACATTGTTTCACCAGGAGCTGACATGAGCGTCTACTTCCCTTACACTGAGAAAGAAAAGAGGCTGACTAACTTCCACCCTGAAATCGAAGAGCTCCTTTACAGCCAAGTCGAAAATAAGGAACACTTGTAAGTTTCCACACCATTTTTTGGCTGCGGCTATGTTTTGCTCATTTCATCTTCCGTTCAAATATGTACTAATGGGTTTATATTTGTTATTCGAACAGATGTGTGTTGAAGGACAGAAACAAGCCAATCATCTTCACAATGGCAAGGCTGGACCGCGTGAAGAACATCACTGGGCTTGTCGAGTGGTATGGTAAGAATGCCAAGCTCAGAGAGTTGGTTAACCTGGTTGTAGTTGCTGGTGATCGCCGCAAGGAGTCCAAGGACAATGAGGAGAAGGCTGAGATGAAGAAGATGTATGAGCTTATTGACACCTACAAGCTGAACGGGCAGTTCAGATGGATTTCTTCCCAGATGAACCGTGTCAGGAATGGTGAACTTTACCGCTACATTTGTGACACCAAGGGAGCCTTTGTGCAGCCCGCTGTGTATGAAGCTTTCGGCTTGACTGTCGTTGAGGCCATGACTTGTGGACTGCCCACATTTGCCACTTGCAAGGGTGGCCCTGCTGAAATTATAGTGCATGGCAAATCTGGCTACCACATTGATCCATATCACGGCGATCAAGCTGCTGAGATCCTTGTTGATTTCTTTGAGAAGAGCAAGGCAGATCCTAGCCACTGGGACAAGATTTCTAAAGGCGGCTTGCAGCGCATTTATGAGAAGTAAGCAAAATCAAATCCCTTTTTTCACGGTAAATTATGTTGCTTGCCTTGCAAGTTATCTTACATTTTTGCTCTGTTTTTGTTTAGGTACACATGGCAAATCTACTCTCAGAGGCTCCTGACCCTCACCGGAGTTTATGGCTTCTGGAAGCATGTTTCAAACCTTGATCGCCTGGAGAGCCGCCGCTATCTGGAGATGTTTTACGCCCTCAAGTACAGCAAGCTGGCGGCGTCTGTTCCTCTTGCTGTGGAGGAGTGAAAGAGAAGGTTTTCCCAAGTAAATAAGAAGGCGGAGGCTTTGGGTGAAGTTTTTTCCTCCGTCGAATGCGGATTTTGGATATATTATGATTTACAAAGGATCTTTTAACTTGTTTTTGTACTTTTTATTTTCTGTTCCCATTGGAAATGTTTGAACCAGGGTTTTTACCCCCATTAATCAATTCAACTTTGCTTCACTTGTTCTTACGGATCATACGAATTTGAGTGAATTTCTGTAATTACATAGAACCGTTGTGTAAATATACGAAATCACGAAACAAAAAACCCTTCCTTTAAACGAGTTGGCATGAAATGCACTTGTTTACTAGTTGTGTCACGTCGAAAATTGCCACCATCCAAATACTACAATGCATTTCTTCTCGATGGCAAGGTCTGCATGCTAAGGCAACTCCTTACGCATCAAACAGAAAAAAGAAGACGCACATTGTTTGAAATGGAAACAGAGACCAAGCCCGATTGAGATGGTATGAATGACGGTGAAGCACATAAAAGTGATCATATCAAGTGTAGGTGAAGTTGATAAATTAGAAACTTCAGCATCTTTCCTCAAGCAGTGCTCTCTATTTAATTGAAGCCGATGATCAATCCGAATACATTCGCTTCAGACTTTTCTCAGGAAATGCTGCACCATCATCATCATCATCATCTTTTTCGATCTGCTGTAGTTGGGTGTTTTCCGATCTGCTGTAATTGGGGGTTCTTAGCGAGGGTTAAGTATGTCACACTTTCGTGGTTCCGGAAATCATTAAAAGTCTTGTGTGTTCTTGGCATTCTTCTTATTGTGATTTCAGATGTATCTGCAATTTGATGACTGAAAGTGAAACACTTATTCGTGTTTTCGATCATTGCAGCTGTAATCAGGGACAACTTCTTAGCTAGGGACCTGATCATAACCAACACAGAAGGCTCAAAAAAGTTCCAGGCGGTTGCTGCAAGAGTGACCTCAAACTCTGCCTTCTACCACTGCAACTTCACTTCATACCAAGACAGCCTCCACGTCCATTCGCTTCGCCAGTGCTACCGCGACTGCATCATCGAAGGCACGATTGATTTCATTTCGGAAATGCAGCTGCAGTCTTCCAAAACTGCGGGGTGGTTGTGCGAAAACCAATCTCCGGACAGAGTGACAATCGCTGCACAAGGCAGAACGGACCGGAATCAGAACACTGGCATTTCACTACAGAACTGCACCATTTTCCCTGCACCGGAATTGAACAAGACCGAGATGCAAAATTTCACGACATTTTTGGGAATGCCATGGAGGAACTGTTCAAGGAGAGTTGTGATGAGAAGTTATTTGGGGGATATGATACACCCCCAGGGGTGGTCAAAGTGGGGAGACTGTGAGGCAGTTTACAGTTGGGTTGTTTTTGCATGGGGAAGGTGACTGGATTCAGACCAGTGGGATTCCACTCTCTTATGGCTCATAGAATTTTGAGTGAATTTCTGTATTTACAAAGAAGGTAGAACCATTCTGTAAATATACGAAATCACTTAACGAAAAATATGGCAAGTTATCGGACATCGTTTTTATGTCTTGTCTGCGTATATGGAATCGGAATAAGAACGAAATCACATGACATATAACAAATGTAGGGTTCCAGACTGGTGGTGGTTCGTTCTGTACACTGTATACATAATATATAAGAGCAAACAAGCAAAATGAGCTAAACTACCAGCACTTCGGTGCAGTTATTTCCTAGTTACAAAATTTGCCTGCAGCGTCTGCGGTTGTATATATATACACTACGGCCATCGCCTTGGCGAGTTGTAGCATTAGGGACAAAAAGCTCCCATGAAGCACTTTGAACTTTTAAGAAACCTCTCTGTTTCTGAAACTTTCATGCTTGAACTCCGTGGCCCGAGGCTGTTCCCGTTACAAGGTGGAAGTATCCGGGCAAACACAATCAGTAAGCAACAAGAAGACCGCCTCACAATTCACCAGCATGCTGTTCCTTAAATTCTTTAGTTGTCCTTTCTGCATTCTCTTCACGAAGAGGCTGTGTAGGGTACAGAGATAGTGCTAAAACTAAGGTGAATGCAAAACCAATTAGCCCACCAAACGGTTGGAATGACTCTGTCCCCATAAGCCAAGGAGGAAAGTTACCCCGGTAGGTCAGGAAGCCACCCTTCTGTATGATGAAACTTGAAGCGATAATTCCTGCACGCAACCCAATTGGTATGGAAAGGCTGCCTTCGTTTCTTTGCCGAGCACCTGCTAAACTCAAAGATAGAAGCCATAGACCTGGTGTTGATAGCGGAGACCTGAAATTCCATTGAAATAAAAGGGCTGTTAGATTTGTCTTGCACGTGGTCAGCAGAAATCATTATGCAGAAAAGTCTAGTATTGCATTTAGCTGATCGTGTAAATCACAACGATAGCAGAAACTGAGGCCACCTTAAAGGTTAAAAGATTATATCAAATATCGATTCCAGTAACCGTACAGAAGACAAAAAGAAAGCACTGATTCTAGAAGGTGATGAGTAAAGTAAAATGAATAGAAAGAAACCTCTGGGATAAAGCGAACACAAGTCCTGATATAATTATTCCTCGATGATATCCAAGATCTGCAGCAATTTCTTGGGGCAGCCATGCCCTGAAAAGCAATTCTTCCACAAGAGCAACACCAGTAGCTACTATAACTCCCTGACCAACCATCACAAGCCCTTGCGTACACACTTTGAGCTGTGAGACAGCATCCAAAGAAGATGGAGTAGAGGGCCAAGAGAGATTCACACAGTCAAGTAGTGTGCTTACTGAGTGTATTGACAAAACAAGGGCAACTCCACCAACCAAGCCCTTCAAAAAATCACCCAACTGCAAGCAAGGAGATGAAAAATCATACAACTGCAAGTAAAAAGCACTATCTTATTTTGCATGATCTTAGAGTACATGTCCACAATTTCAGCTAAGACATACCTTTGGCAATGATGTTAAATCTAGCCCATATCTGTGAAGAGGATTTTCATATCCACGTATTCTTTTGCCCCATATCACAAGAAGTATCATAAAAGCCGTGTAGAGGCCAACAATGCAAACAAGTTCGGCAATTCTAGAGGATGTGTTGGTCGTCCAGCTTTGCAAAAATGATGGAAGTAGTGGAACAACAATTGGTGACCACAAAACAAGAACCATACCGACAAACCCAAAAATCCTACAGAAGCAAATCAGGATAAAAGAGCATATCAGGAAATAAAATAATGAAGAACAGAATCTGTGCATAAATGGAAAAAGATCACCATGCAAACCAAAGGAACCCAAACAAACTATATATGAAATTAGATCTCTGATTTCGTGAATGCATGATGCAACATACAGATAAAAATTCCAATTTGAAACTCTCTTGATAGTCATAAACTATATGGACTGGCATGGAATATTAACTTCCTGACCATAGAAATTTGTACCCCGAATAATTTTTAGATGAAGATTTCCCTTTTGCCTTTCTAAAGCAGTAATTAGAATTAACCTATCTAGTTACTCTCAAGACAACTTACACAATACCTCTGGATTAAGGGACGCTCAGCTATATCAAGAAATTGGATAAGCTTGTCAGTCAAACTCATCGCACCACGTAAACCACCCCAAAGCAAAGCAGCTTTTCCAACTAACCTCAACATGCCACACTTTTGTCCCAAATCTGTCAACCTTGTGACTAATCTATTTGCAAAGGGGTTACAAAATTAGTAAAAGAAAGTAGTGGTATGTTTGTATATATTGGAAATACATATATCTTGTGTTAATACCTTTCTTGATCCACTTCACCATCTTCCTTGGTGGGTACCACGGGAGCAGCAACTGACATGGCTTTCTCAGCAAGACTTGTGACAATGTTACTTTGGTTTTTCTCAGCCTCCTCAAACATGTCAGGCTCCTTCTGACCTTCACCCTTCATCAACGACTTGGACAAACTCTCGTCAGAAGTTTCATCACCTTTGTACGAATCCTGTGTGTTTGTATATAAGCATAATAAGTAGCAACATATAAAAATAGATAAAATCAGTTGACTTTGTCTTCACAAAGAACAAATTCAAATAAACACAAAAACGGAGGATAAGGCAATGGGATCTGACATAGTGATATGGACATCATCTTAGGCAGCGCTCGTACTGATAAGAAAAACAGAACAACACCAAAAAGAAGGTAAATGCAAAATAACTGATTTTGAACCAGTTCATAATAAACAGTGGAAATAATCATACTAAAGCTGTCTCAATACAAATGGGAAGATTTCTGCAAGTTAATGTCAAAGAAGACACTAGGTTGTCTAGTAACTACCAAGTTGGGCAGTAGTTCAAGAAATAAAAGCCCTAAAACCAATTTTGCATGGGCATCTACTTGGTGCTCTACGAATAACGCAGATTACCTGGTGCTCTACGAATAACGCAGATTACGTGGTGCTCTACGAATAACGCAGATTACCAAAATTTATAAAACTAAAAATGTCTGAAGAAATGAACATATTACCTGGTGCTCTACGAATAACGCAGATGCAGATGCCCCTAGGGCAGCTGTAACAGCACCAACCATAACACTGTTGTTTATATTCTTCAACCAGTTCTTTTCCCCTTCCCTGTTAACTGAACTGTCCAAGCTAGCACTTTGATCAGATTTATCAACAGGCATGTGGTGAATCTCTGTGCCACTACCCTTGCTCGGATCTTTTTTTCCAGATACTTTTGGTCGACTAAGCATCAGAGCTTCTATTTGACCATAGTTATGGATTGTAACCACGTCAAAATATTTTCTCAGTGCCGCTAGGCTCAAGCCTACTATAACACCAATTGGCAGCACTCTTCTCAAGTAACTAGTGCCCTGAACAGAAGATGATATGGCTCTTATTATATGCTCACCATGGAGAGTACCAACTTTTTCTGTAGTGCATTCAATAATACTATGGTATTCAACTTCCAAACATGGAGCATACTTGTCATATCCAACATCAAATGAAACTGCATTAGCCACTTGTTCCATATCTTTGGAAAGATAGGGTTCCATATTTTTCATGTCATCCGCACTTAGTCTGCGACCCACTTCAATCTTCAAAGTATTCAATACAATATTTTTCACAAATTGCATAAACTCCCCTACTTTCTCTTCACCAATTTTTACTCTCCCCTCAATATTTTCCACCGTTTCATACTCTTTCACTGGTTCCTGATGCCTTTCTGTATCTAATATTGCATATGATGGTTCGATAACTTTAGCATTTACCTTTGCAGGTGAATGGGTGTGAATCTTACTGTCAACACCCCTATGAGTTGCAACGGTACCATTGGAAACATGTCCTGGTTGTTCTAAGAGCTTCCACTGACCTTCTTCTGGAAAATAGTCCAACAACAGAGCAGTGGTTGAATCTAAATCAAGTGATTCGTCAGGTACCTTTGAAAGAAGAGTATTCACCCCGTTTGGAATTGAAGTTATGTAAACTGGAGCCTTCTTTACATGATTAAGTTTGTCTACACTTCCAGCAAGAAGATTTGGACCAATCAATTCATCTTTCTTTTCATTTTTATAATCATCTACATTGTTAACTGCATCACTTCCCTGAGAACTGTTCAAAGCATTCCTATAAGCTGACAGGGGGGTATGATTAGACTTCTCTACCCACCCATTTGGTGCATCAGGTTGCAAATCCATACCATTCCCAGGGTGATCAGATACACGGTCGACATTGCTTAATTTATCCATTTGTACATTTTGGTCAGTCTTACTGGCTTCTGAATCTTCTCGACTATTGTCATCACTGACATGGTCCTCCGCAAATTCAGACTCTGCCACAGAATAAACTTTTACTTCACTTTCCTGTTCTGAACTCTCCTCCATTTGAGTTATCATATTTTCTATAATACCAAAAATATTGTTGACTGCCATTTGGGTGTTATCATCCATACCTGTCAATGCATCCAATGCCTCCGAAACGCTGAAGTTCTTACTTTGGTCTGCCACGGGCTGCACATTCTTATTATCCTTCTTCTGGATATCGTTTTCTTCTTCTTTCTTTGTGTCTGATGGAGCGTTTCTACCATCTTGGTCTCTCTGCTCCTCTACAACTGCTTCCTCAGTGCCACCGACAATTTCAACCTGGCTGGAATTGTTAGGATTTTTTTCTTGTTCTGAACCCTTTTCACTATTGGAAAGATCTTCAGGAGCCTTTTCCTTGGAAGACTTGTCATTTCCTGATTCCCTAGTGTCCTTTCCAACAGAACCAGTAATATCACTTTCCTGACTGCTCAATGACTGAGACTGATCTAGGTTTGAACTCTTTTCACTGTTGGAAAGATCTTCGGAAGCCTTTTCTTTTGAAGAATCATTTCCTGATTTGCTAGAGTCCTTTCCGACAGAACCAGAAATATCACTTTCCTGACTGCTCAATGATTGTGACTGGTCTAGACTTGAAATCTTTTCTGATCCCTCTGTGGGAGGATCCTCTGATTCTAGTACCCCTGGAGGCTTGTTTGCATCGGGTAGTTTGTTAATTGAGCTATCCACCAAATCACCATCCTTTTTCAACAGATCCGACGAATGATTTTCTTTCTGTACACCTTCTGAACTAGACGTTTCCATGACCTTGTCTTTGATCTTTGACTTTAGACCTGAAGACATGTCAGGAATCCGAGCAATACCCAAGAGTTGATCAAACTTTAGCTTTGTTCCTTGACCTTGAGTATGCAGAGCTCCAGAAACAACAGATGTTAGCTTTCCACGAACATCTTCCGGCACTGCATCTTGCAAAGCTTTCATCAGCGTATCTCCTTGATCAACTGCTGTTAAGACCTGGGCCCATATACCAGATAAATACAACAACAACAACAACAACAACAACAAAGCCTTTTCCCACTAAGTGGGATATACCAGATAAATATGAGATAAAATTTAAATCGGGTACATTATTGATTTGGATAGACCAGAACCATACATAGAGAAGATCAGAGACCCTAATTAACAATAAAACAACCACAAAAGTAAAACAATAGCATGAAACTGTAATTTCAAGCACCACCTTCTTCTTCTTTTCTTCTGTAAGAGTATCAGGCATGGTTACATCTAGCATGTTCATAACAACTTCTGCTGTCTGTAGTACTTGACCTTTTTCATCTACAGGATTGACTTCCTCCTCATTGACCAATTCTCGATCATCAGAGTTAGTCTGATCCAGGGAACCATTTTCCACATCCTGCAACCCTGTGTTTTGGACCTCTGACTTTCTCTCAGAGTCCTTTCCATTTTCCACATCCTGCAACCCTGTGTTTTGGACCTCTGACTTTCTTTCGGAGTCCTTTCTAGATCGTATCCTGAAGCTAGCAGCAGTATCATTTTCTTCAGGCATATTGTCCGTGGGACCTGAAGAATATCCATTTAAAGAATCTGAATGGGCAAGATCCAACAGCTTGGAACCACTATTGCTGAACAGTCTATCTTCCACAAGGGCTAATCCTTCTGAAGGGTCTATGGGTAGGTCTACATCTTTAAGAAGAGGGTGACGGCCCTTCAAAAGTCCAAGCTCTACTGCTGTGAGCCACTGCACATACCACATGCATTCTTATCAGAATATCAGAATGCAAACTTAGATTCCATCAAAATTTTCAGCATGAGGTGGTTTAATGATACAGTGATAAACAAAATTTCATTAACCTCAAAGAGAAATAAAACCAACTATTACCTCAATTGTTATGTGCTGGCACCACGACAGAGCAGATCTACCACCATCGGTAACAGTAGAGGGCAAATAAGACCACAACAGTAGGTTTGTGAATGGATTTTCTGCTATCAAACTGCGTGGAACTGAGAAGAGTGGCGCTGATCCATCATCTGTCTGATAAATTGACAGATTTTAACTATCAGTGTATAATAAACAAGTATTCTTGTCAATGTTGAAGAACATAGCATTGAGTTGACAACTACGTATGCACCTGTATAAATAGGACGGGGATCTTCACATTCCCAATCACACCTCTTGTACTTGATATGGAATAAAAATCCTCAATGGCCTCATAACCATAAGATACCATGGAGATTGCTTTGTCGAAATCACGAACAGATTTTGCTGAAAGCGCTTGTTCCACATCAAACCCTTTTGATTTTCCTTGAAACAGTTCCTACAAAACCAGGCATGCATATAGCATAATTTACTAGTGGTAAGGGATAGTTTTCGCAAAGTAAAGGGTTGAACATAATTAGATGGAAACCACATTAAGAAATAAGTAGAAATTTGTTTCGTAATAGATGGAAAGCCTGAGAGGTAATGGGTTTGCACTATTGTAGAAGTTTCAAGCTGATTAGCCACCTTGTTAGATCTTAGAATATCTAGGAAACCATCAGTGAGACTCTGATAAATAGCCGTCTGATGAGGAGAGGACCTAGTGGCCTCCTCTAAGTCAAAAGGATTGTCAATGCAGGTGGCAGCTGTAAGTGGTGTGCTCTCCCCAGCTTCTGCCAGGTACTTCGTCAACATGTTGGCACCATAACCCCAGCCAACACCCATCAATGTGGTCCATGGCCTCGCCTTAGTGATGAACTGTATAGCAGTGGAGATATCATCGCTGTCAGCAGCTGAAAATAACCTACATAACATGAAGTAGCTTAAGTAGCCCTACGATCACCACTTTGTGATTCTCCCAAAATCCAAAAACAGAAAAACAAAAATCCACAAGAAACCCAGGCCACTTCATTAACTATATATAACAAAGGCAATATTCAATCCAAGATACCAAATTTCCAACCATAAATTTTCTAAGTTTTAAACTTTTTGATACAAGTGATATTCTACTTTAAACTAAGCTAAACTACGAGGAGAATTGAACTTGGGTGCATATGGGGAGCACACGCATTCTATCCAATGTGGCTCCGCCCACGACTGCTCCAAGTTTTGAACTTTAATTCACAAACACATGATCCTAGCCTTCCCAAACATAAAATCCAAAACAAATGCAGACCCATTTCTTAGCTATAAATAATAAAGGCAATACTCAATCCAAGATTTCAAATTTCCAAACATAACCCATTATTTCAAGTTTTGATTCACAAACACATAATCCTAGTCTCACTGAATTGATTGAGTGAATGAACATACCGCGGCGTGGTGAGAGGCGAACCAGCACAGCCCCTCGGGTTCATAACAATCGGAAAGCAGCCTTGCCTGAGAGCTTCACACACGAACGACCTGACACTCCAATCCAAGCTTCCCATTGCGGTGCCCGGCACGAGAACCAAAGTGGTATCCAAGCCATGCTCTTCTCTCAAATCCAAATTGGCTGGCCAATCCAAAGATATTACTCCTCCGTCGTCCGTACTTATACACAGTCTCTGATACTCGAATTTCTTTTCCACTAAACTCCCCGTTTCGCTTCCCAAATCAAATCGGATTCTGCCGCTACTCAGCCGCACGAAGTGCCTGTCCTCCTTCACCAGCTTCTCGTTCAAGTCTTCTAGCAATTCGCTGCATTGAAACGACACCGTCGGACACCGTAGCAGCACGAACCGGTTAAACGGCGTCGGACTGGTGAACAGAACCCACTCCCCGATATCCGGGTCGAATTTCCGCTCGACCGAGTTCGGATTTTTGGAGAGAAAGAGGGCGGCGCGGGAGACGAATCCGAGAACCGGAGCGATGAATTCGAGGGAATTGGGGGACGGGAATTGGGAAATGAATTCGTGGAATGGGATTCCGATTCCGAGTTGGCTTCGCGGGACGGGTTTGAGTCTGCGGCGGCGGAACTCGTGGATCTGGAAAGCGTGCCTGGGCGAGAAACGGGGATTGAATGCAGACTGGTGGGCGAGATTCGAGCTCAGATTGCTCATCGTTTTTGGGTTTTACCAGAAATCGGGTTTTTGAAAACTTTTGATTTTTTTTATTCTGGTGGGGAAGAAGTGAGAGAGAGAGAGAGAGAGAGAGAGAGAGAGACGTGGACGGTGGAGAAGAAGACGGTGGATGGAAAGTAGGTTGGAGGGATCCGACCTGATTGGTCAGAAAACAAGAAGAGGCGGGAGCGAAAGAAAGGAGCTTCAACGGTCCATATTTTCAATTAATATTTTAAGAGGAAACTAAATGCACCAAAAGGCAATTTTACGGGAGCAGCCAATACAGAAACTTCGACGGTCCATATATTTGCGGGAGGCCGTGCCTTGTGGTACAAGTTTCCCTTTCCAGCTATAAAGTGAGTTCTGGAGGCTCCACGTGCTAGGAGGTCGGGGTACACGATGGTGACGTTTTGATTTAATAATAATTGGATGTGTAAAATCATTTTTCTCAGCATACTAAAGGTTGACATATGCAAATTAAAATCACAAAGAAAGAGCATTGTTGTAGACACTTCAAAACAATCATTTGCATTTCTGTTTGTTCTTTAATTATTGGTGAATGCACAATTTTATTTTTAAGTGTTATCTTAGAACTCATTTAAATGTGCTTTTTAAAATGGCTGAAAGCGCTTTTGGTAAAATATTTTTGAAAGCAATCCTTAAAAAAAATGTTAGTAAATTCTTGAAAAGCACTTAAAATGCTTTCTGAAAGAAGCATAGAATTAGTGTCTCTTGAAAAAAACACTTAAAAGTACTTTTGGAACCCAAAAACATTTTATTTAAAAGCGATTTCAGTCATGATATGCCCGCAAAGTAGAATCCCTCTTTTCTTTTTCTCACTAGTTATGTAATTTCTTCAGGATAATTTCGTAGCATTGAATGGTACGTGTTTTGATTTTTTCTTACGTGGCTCAAGTATGCTCTTCGATTTGAACGGGCTTATTGTAGCCAGCCCACATTTTAGTCTCAAAAGGACCTACCAAGAGTCCAAGCCTCTTGTTAGCTTTGGAATAGTCCACTCATGGATACTTATTCACGATGAAACCCATTCGGCAGGCCCACCTTCATTATCCTGTAAAATTAATTTCATCATGAACATGAACTTCAAATCCTTCGATTCCAACAGCACGGTGGGGAGGTGTAGGTTTTAGTTCAAAAAAGAAAAATGTTTTTCCTTTACATTATGGCAAAGTCTAATTTATCCAGAAGAAGCCAAATTTTTTACAGTTCTTTACGTCATCAGAACCTTACCTTGAGAAAATTGAGTGGGACGAAAATCGAGCTGGAGAAAGGGAGTGTAACAATTCAATCAACTAACATCTATTACATCATACTAAAACAATGTTCTCTCTCTTATGCACTTGAGTTCAAAACTCTCTTGCCGTAGCTTAGATAAATTTGTTCTAGAATACCACTTTTGGTCCCCCATGAGCCAGGGGGCGCTTTGGTGTGGGGTGCCACGATGAAACAAGGGAATTTAAGGCCGCTTTGCGTTGGATGCTCTTTGCCCTCCCCACAATGATGGCTACCTTGTGTCTCTCACGGCGAACTCATCAGATGAACTACTACAGGAAAGCTGCTAACAGAGACTAAGCAGATATTGACCTATGAGATTTGTACACTTTCGGCTTGGCACCTTCCTAAATTAAAAAAAGGAGGAAATCAATTCAGAAGTACTATTTTTGGTACATAGAAAATAACATCTACTACATCATCTTATAGTGTTTTCCATTTACTTTCAAAAAAAATTTCCACAACATATTATAGTATTTAGCTTAATGCATGATCAAACACAATGTCAGTAAATATTTTATCTTATGCCTTGATTTTTCACACCTATGATAGCAGATAAATATGAGCACCAGAAAGCAGCAAGACAAAACTAATAACATAGCCAGATTCATATATTATAAGATAATTGCATTAATGTTTAAATGAGGTCGACCAGATTTTCCTAAGCATATGATTTGGAACCTACTTATATTATTGCCCATTGCTACAGAAATAGAGAGACATCATATTGTGGTCTTGTATCTACTTATTTATGTTCAATCCAATCAATATCTTTTAATATTTTGTCCCAATTTATTTTAAGAAAAACTAATGAAAAGAGCTTGAAAACTTTGAGTTTTAATAATAAGGACAAAATAAATGGTAAAGTGAATAGTACTATGATTGATTTTTTAGTGTAAAAATATGATTTTTCGTTAAAGTGAACAGTACCGGGAACTTTCCGTTAAAGTTCCCTTTATTTTATCCAACAGTAGGAATCAATTTCGAAAATTTTCTTGTCCATATATAATAATTTTTTTATTTTATATTTTTCTTGATAGGAAAGAGCAAATAATTATATTGTTCACGAAATGTGGCATAGATTTGTTCATATGCTCTTTGTCACATACATACCCACCTGCAAATTATGAGATTGTGTCTCCAACAGAATCAGATTGCATATCTCTACTAATCACATCATTTTCTGCTCTTTGAGTGGCCCATCATGCAACATTGCTTTCGAATTGACAAACTAAAGGAAATTATTATTTAACATTAGTACTACGGATTAATGATATTTTTTTTATTTGTAAGTGAAATGTTTTAGTTTGACTTTTTTTATCATACAAGAAGTTTGATATCATATTATTATGATTAATCATGGTGTCGTTAAATAACCGATCTCACCCCACCTACCTAATGTAAATATAACGTTGTTTAGAAACAACTAAATATAAACTGACGTATGAATATGTAGGAGGACACACAGAATCTTGAACACCTTCTCTCCCAATTACTCTCAACCACGTATCAAGTTTTTGCTGTGTTTAATCCATTAATCTTTGTTCCCTTCTAGAGATTAGGGTCGTCTTATTCGTGCTTAAGTAGACATGTATTATCTGCAGAGCTAATGAATGAATGATTAAGAAATTGATCTAACAAGTCCGATAATATACTATGCATCGGTCATGATTAGTTGATGTTATCACTAATTAATTACGAACTAAATCATTGGATACAACATGACAAGACTATATTCGGCGTGCATGTTTCTCGTTGCTTGTATGTGTGCTTCAATCATTACAAATGTCCTCTTTAATTCGTAGCTTACTAGCTTCTCAAATCAACTGTGGTTCCACTAATATGTTTCTTTAATTTGTTGAAGGATTTAAAATGAGTAGTTCGGATTTTTTGATTCGTCAATTTTGGACCAATTCAAAGAGGATCTGAATTTCTGAATATTTACTTTCTTTTTTTATTTATTTCGACTGTCTTATTTACTTTGTGCCTTTGTGGTGTTTACAATTGGAAATTAGGTCCTTCCTGGATCTCACAATCTGGAGCCGACGAATGGAGTAATCTGAACTGTTCAAGAGAGAGAGAGAAGTTTAGACCCTTAGTTTGTGTGAGGTGGGCCAGTGAAATGAACTAATGGAGACCGTACAATTTAAAATGAGTGGTTTGGATTTTTGGGTCCGTCGGCTTTGGACTACGAGATCTGAAGAAGATCTGAATTCATGATTAAGATACTAACACAACCAATTAATACAAAGTTCATAAGATAGAGTTTTGACAGAAACTCATACATAATACGAGTGTCAACTAGTTATTAGTATAATGAACACTCCTTTTCTTAATGTTAGAAGAGATTTGAAGTAATTTTCTCGTAAGAAAAGACATAGCACGACAAATTTGTTTAAACTAATTTATGGAGAACAAGACATGATTAAAACATCTAGGATTATCTAGTACAGTAATATTTTATAGATAATCAATCAAAATGCAATTAGTGTAAACCATTGTAGTGCAGAAGCTTAGCGAGATATATATATAGAGAGAGAGAGAGATAGAGAGGGAGAGAGAGAAGAAGAAGAAGAAGAAGAGAGATTGCTTCAATAAATTGTATTTTTCATTAACATTGTATCATTACAATCCTTATATATCATCGCTAGCTTATCAATTGCTTACATAGCAAGTCATTAGTAACTAACCCTAACTAACTCGGCTAACAACTTGACTAACAAACTTAACCGATCTTTGACAAGTGGCACATCTACATCCATTTGATTACTATCCTCAACATCCCCCCTCAAACTCAATGGTAGGAACTGCAAGGCTGAGATTGTGACAATGCGTTTGATAGAGAGAAGCAAACAACCCATTGGTCAAAATATCGACATATTGATCTGCATAAAGAACAAAATGCACTGTCAACAACTTTTTATTCACTATTTCTTGAACAAAATGAATGTCCACTTTAATATGCTTTGTTCTCTAATGAAGGACATGATTACAAGTTAGGGCAATAGCTAACATGTTATCATAGTAGAGCACTGGCTGATAGGGAATGGAAATATGCAGAAATGACAACAGCTGTTTGATCCAATCCAATTCATCAGCAGTGGATGACAATGCTCGATATTCAGCCTCTATGGAAGATCCTGAAACAATTTGTTGATTTTTAGAGGATCATGATATAGGATTGGAGCCTAAAAACACCACAAACCCAGTTGTCGATCTTCTATCATTGGGATCACCAGCCCAATTTGCATAAAAAAAAGCTCTCACATCCAAGTCACCTTTAACATACTTGACTCCCAAGTTAACTGAGTCTTTCAAATATTGAAGAATTTGTTTTACTGCAGTAAAGTGTGACTCAATTGGATTATGCATGAACTGACACACCTGATGCATTGCAAATGCAAGATCAGGTCGAGTGAATGTAAGATACTGCAATGCTCCAACTAAACTCCTATATAATCTCGGGTTATTACAAGGTTTGCCATCGTCAAGTACCAATCTGTTATAAGGCAAGCATGGTGTTGCACAAGGTTTGGAGTCTTCCATATCTGTTTTGAACAGAAGGTCCCTTACATACTGCTTAAGAAAGAAACAAACCATTTGGTTGCGGTATAACTTGTATTCCCAAAAACTAATGAAGTTGCCCCAAGTCCTTAAGATCAAACTCTTTTGTCAAAGCACCAATTACTTCATTAATCACTAAAGATGTATTTCCAGTGAGAATAATATCATCAACATAAAGAAGTAGAACAACTATTGAGCTGCCAGTTTGTTTGACAAATAAAGAAGAATCTGCATAAGTGGATATGAAGCCAAGAGATGGAAGAAAGGTTGTGAATTTCTCATTCCAAGCTCTTGGAGCTTGTTTTAACTCGTATAGAGAGATTTGTGAAGCTTGCACACATAATGTAGATAATGAGAATCAATAAAACTCGGAGGTTATGCCATGTGAACTTCTTCCTTCAATATGCCATGTAAGAAGACATTCTTCACACCTAACTGCCTTAGTGGCCATCCATAGTGAGCTGCCAAAGCTAGTACAAGTCTAACAGTGGTAGGCTTAACAACTGGACTAAAGGTTTCTCCATAATCGATCATTTCCTCTTGACTAAACCATATGTATTCTTCTTTATTTTAAACACCAATTTGCAGCCAACTAAATTCTTGTTATATGGTAAAGGCATCAAACTCCATGTCCCCTGAGAATGTAATGCAAAAAGTTCTTCTCTCATTGCCTCAGTCCAAACTGAACTCTTTAATGCAGACTTATAGGTTGCAGGTTCTATAGTGTTCAAATTAACACCCTTATTCTCATGCACAGTGGATAGCAATGCCATTCTCTTAATAATACTACTCTTTGATCTAGTTTGCATAGGATGCAAATTCAATGGAGGAATGGATAAAACAACTTGAAGATTCTCAGGCTAGATTCTCATGCAAATTCAATCTGAGATATTCTATTCATGTGTAATAATGAATTGAGGCGGTATTGACACATGTGATAAGGTAGGGATAGATGACATGGAATTAAATGAAATATGAGAAGAAATAGGATCAATGTTTGATAGACTAGGACCACTTGAAGATGAAGTGGTATAAGTATCAAGTCGTGGAACTACCAAGACATTTTCTAGATTTGTTGTGGCAACTGGTGTGTTTGACACTGAAAGTGATGATGACAGTATAGGACAATCATGTGTAGAACTGAGTTCCCTATATGGAAATACCCCCTAATCAAATATGACATGCCTAGATATATGCACCCTCTTTTTAGTAACCTCATAGCATACATACCATTAATTTGTATTTTGATGCATATCCCAGAAAAATGCATTTGATGGTTCAATGTTGTAACTTTGATGTGTTTAGGGGTCTTAAAAGAGGGTAACAAGCACAACCAAAAATCTTTAAGTGATGTACATTAGATACAGATTCATACAACACTTCAAAAGGTGATTTATGATTCAAGGTTGGAGAGGGCATTCGATTGATAAGGTACACATAAGTTTGAGCTGCAAAGGACCAAAAATTTGCAGGTAAGTGAGCTGTTTGTAATCGGGTTATGGTTGTTTCAATGATATGGCGATGTTTCCTTTCAGCCAGGCCATTTTGTTCTGGTGTATAGGGACAAGATAATCTATGTTTAATACCTTTGGTTATAAGGAAGGCTTGAAACTATTTTCCTATATACTTACCCACACCATCACTTTGCAATGTCTTTATTAAGATTGAAAATTGAGTGAACACAAAGTTGTAGAACTTAATGAACGTATTATAAACATCAGCTTTATTAATAATTGGAAATATCCAACAGAACTAGTACACTCATTTATGAAGGTTACATAGAATTTAAACCATTCAATAGACAGACAAGGTGCATGACTCCATACATAACTGTGCACTACTTCAAATGGTATGACAGATCTATTTGTGTTGTGTTGAAAAGGTAATTTGGTTATTCCCCCCCTCCCAAAACAAGTTGAACACATACTAGGTAACATATCAGAAGCAATGAAAACATTAAACTTTTGAAGCATTTGAGACACAACAAGATTGGAAGGATCACTTAATCTGTGATGCCATAACCTAGAGTTGACTTGTTTCTCAACACAAGCTACAGATTGTAGAGCTTGTTTTGAATGATTGGATGAAATTGGGATAGGGTATAATCTATTATTGCAGAGACCTTTGAACAGAATTCTTCTTATGGCTTTGTCCTGAATCCAAAAGCAAAATGTATCAAATATTAGCCAACAGTTGTTAGTTCAAGTCAGTTGTCATGTGACTTGTTGCTCCAGAGTCAGTGACCAAACTTGTGGAGGTTGACACTCCATAGATGGTGTGGATGTAGTGGCATGCATTGCAGTCATTAGAGGAGAGTGACTTTGGGTGTTGGCATTTCTGAAATGACAGTATTGTGCACTATGGTTCTTTTTGCCACAAATTTGACAACCATTATGAACTAAAGCATCAACATTTCTGAATCTACAAGTGTCTGCAAGATGACCAAATTTACCATACATCTGACAAGGTGGAATTGATGGGTTGTTAGAAAACTATTGTCTTAATGGAGAAGAACCAAGAAGACCAGGGGCTCTATTGTTGTAAAGTGACCTATTTCCAAATCTTGAACCATATGAAAGCTTGCCTCTGCTCTTATTCTTGTTGAAAAAAGGCTTATATGGAAATGGACCCCCTTGATGACTGTAAGTACCACCAAAAGACGAATCTTGATGATTGGAAGACATTTTTTACTAACCCCCATTTTCACCAGCAACTATTGCAATATGAAATGATGGTGCTTCAGCATTTTCAATCATTGCTTCTTTAGCAAGCAATTGAGCCCTCAAATCTTTAATGGAGATCACATTATCCCTTCCTCGAATAATAGACTTAATAGTGTTGAATTCAGAAGGAAGGCCAGCAAGGGTAAGAATAACAATATCATCATCATCATCAAACAGTACACCAGCAGATGCTAAATAGTCCCGAGCTTCTTTGATTCACCGCAGCTATGTAGTAATCAAATCAGCCCCTTTCTTGATAGTTTGAAGATCAGACTTGAGTTGAAAGATACTTGTATGAGTGACTGTAGAGAAATGTTCCTTTAGTCTTGTCCACATATCACATGCGCTAACACTCCCAATCACACAAGAAACAGCCGGAGATGAAAGAGTAGCTGTGAGTAATTGCATTAACGCACGATCATGCATTTTCCAAATCTCGAAATCATCACTTTCAATCGAGGAAGAAGAATTGCCTGAGTTAACTTCTGAATTGCTTGATGTAGTCGTGAGAAATCATGGAGGGCAAAAAGACGAGCCATCTACAAACCCCATGAGACCATGTCCCTAGAGAAAAAGTTGCATCTGAAAAATCCAGGTCAAATAGTTCGTATCATCAAGTTTCACCGTCACGGATGTTGATACAATTGAAATTAAAGATGTAATAGGCGATTGAATAATCTGTAGCTGTGCAGTAGTCACCATTGTTAAGAGAAATGAAGAAATTAGTAGAGAAACTTGCAAGAAACTTTTATCGAGCACGTTGCGTGCAATCACGAACCAGATGAAAGACCGATGAACAAAGAAATAGCAATTAATCGTTGTGAGTGGAAGTAGCCAAGATCGATGAACAATCGATCAACTTTGCAGGCGAAGATACCATGTAAACCATTGTAGTGCAAAAGCTTAGAGAGGGAGAGGGAGAGAGAGAGAGAGAGAGAGAGAGAGAGAGAGAGAGAGAGAGAGAGAGAGAGAAGAAGAAGAAGAAGAAGAAGAAGAGAGAAGATATAAAAAGAAAGAGAGAGATTGCTTCAACATATTGTATTTTTCATTAACATTGTATGAGATCATTACAATCCTTATATATCATCGCTAGCTTATCAATTGTTTACATAGCAAGTCATTAGTAACTAACCCTAACTAACTTAGCTAACAACTTGACTAACAAACTTAACCGGTCTTTGACAAGTGGCACATCCACATCCATTCGATTACTATCCTCAACAATTAGTTAAATATCAGGTTAGGATTAACCATTATTGGACACACAATATTCGAAATAATTTGACAAGATTATGAGTCCATTACCACTCTAGCTAGTTATACTAATTAGTTGCACAAATCCACGTGGGGGAGGTATGGCCTGACATATGTTACTAGTATGTAGACATGGCTCAAATATTCTAGGATATGCCTAGTCCATGTGTTGTTCACATGATTTTGCTCACCAGCGGCCGTCATGTATCTTTATCAAGATTTGTCATAAAATGCCAAACTATATCATGGTTAAGTGACCACTAATTTTAATGTCGATCGTGCCCAAACTTATATTATTTCATCTCCTCACGCACGTTATCATAAGGCATAAGCTCGGAGTAGTTACAATATTTTCCTTTATTTAATGTCAACCCTAAACTTTTTAGGCTCGTTTAAAAAAAAATATGAACATCAGGGCATCCTTAATAGGGGCTTTATTCTCCATGAGCTACTACATTTGAAGTCTTAGTGAGAAATTACATTTCCAATGAGCCAAAAAATAGAGCTAGATCCACCACTTTGGCTAGCAACTTCCTTTCTTGGACAACATAAAATTGGGCTACATCAAACCCTAAAAAACAGTGGGTCCCACGAGAGAAGTAGCAACCCATGTGTGTGAGTCAAATTCTATCACTCTCCCTCCACTTGCAAATACACTTATACTCTCATTTTATTCCTTTTTTTATTTTTTTCTCTTATATATTTTTGTTCCGAAAATCTTTCTACATTTTGTTTGTATGTTTAATGCTTAAGACATAAAATGAGATAAGCTATTCTACTAAAAAGGTTCACTTTTATCAATTTAAAAATTTAGATTTCTCTCTTAAAACTTTAACACATCCTATATATTTTTTTCCTGACTTAGACCCGTTTACTGGGTTTTAACAAAAAAAATTCATTAAATTTGCTTTACCACTCAGATTACAAAATTTTACAGTGCTAAAATGCCCCTTATTATGCGATGAAACATTTGGTTGTGTTTTTTTGTAATTTATTGGAATTTGGCTAATTAATGATTGTTTTAAATTCCATAAGACTTAAAATTTCAAATTGATAGGCATTGGTGGGTGAAATTTTCAAATAATATTTTTTCAAAATTGTATGATACTAACTTATCAATTGGTGCTAGGTAAATTGTTGTGTTGTACATGAAAATCAAATTATTTCATAGTGCAAAGTGGGGTTTGTATCATTCAATGGCTGAGATTGAGATAAGAGAATCTAATCCAACGAGCGTTTTATAAGTGATGAAATCTAACTTTGTCAGAATTTGAACTTTTTTAGGTTGAAAGGTTCATAAAAAAAAATTAAGATAACATGTCCAAAAATCAACTTAAGAAAAGTTAACACAAAAAAAAATATTATCACATAATCAAATTATTACATAAATAAATATATACAACCCCATGTAGAGCCCGAAAGAAATAGCCCCTCATTTGGGAGATTTTTTTTTTAATTTTATTTTTATAAAGCTCCAAAGATTTTTCGGAACTCTAAAATGGGTTATATCCACCACTTTTCTAATCCCATATAAAGCTCCTCACTGAGAATGCTCTACCGTACTAATTAGCTGTTGTTGTCGTTACTTTGTTGAAGGAGGTTTGAACTCTACTCGCCTGAACCTGACAAAAATATTTACTTGTAATAGTTTGATACCTAGTTGTAATTAACCTCATCATAAAAATACAACTTTGTTTGAGTGTTAAATGACCTTGATTCACGAAATTCTCAAGAATTTCCTTCTTTAATTACTATAAAGAAAGTGCAAGGAGTTAAAGGCAACATATTTTGCCTTCATTTATGGATTAAAACGAACTTCATATTGGTATTTACAATCTTTTTAGGGCTCCTAATGGAGTCTTGTGGTTTCTTATGATAGATTAGAAGAATTGTCTTTGGCAACTTCGTTAAAAGTGATTTATTGTGTACACATATTTATAGAGAAGGAAATTAGGTTGTAGATGTTTTAGTTTTTTTTTGAGACAGATAGTTATGCTTATACTGGTGGTCCACAATTTCATATTTTATAGCCTTTGCTCATGCTTGTGACATTATTTGCCGTTTTTGTTGATCATTTTTGTCATTGCAAGTCTTGGCATAGTTTCCTTGCATGTATCCTTTTCGTTTACTATCATTTATTATAATAAAAAAAATTGGTGGAGAATGGATAGGCGGGTGGGTTTTGAGTGTAATGTTCCTCAACCCTTTGCAGAAGAAAAGATGTCTCGCACTCGGTCACAGTCGAATGGCTAATATCGTCTAATCATTTTTCATTTAATATATATATATATATATGAAAGAACAGTATAATAGTTGAATACATATGACAATTTCAACCTGTATACAGTGTATTAAAAAAAAGATGTCTTGCACTCGGTCACAGCCGAATGACTAATCTCGTCTAATCATTTTTTATTTAATATATATATATATATATATATATATATATATATGAAAGAACAGTATAATAGTTGAATACATATGACAATTTCAACCTGTATACAGTGTATTAATTAAATCACTTGTCTTTTTTGATAATATTGAAAATGAAGGTTGTTAGTTGTTACCACTTACCAGCTGTTGGCGCCCATATTCTGGAAGATGGAGGCAACGATCATCTTAGTTTTCAATAGTTTTAAAATTCACCTTCTCAAACCGTTTACCAGAAGAAAAAAAAACAATAAACAAGTTCATACAAACAAATAAATTATGGATGATCGATTTGACGAAGACGTTCTTGGTAACACCATCTGCACATGTTTGTCTCTGTCACTGACAATACTTTTGTAATTTAAAATTGGAATGGAAAATATTAGAATTAAATCAGTTTTGTTTTTATAAAAGGAATCAATATACATGCATTCCCATCATGAAGACCAACAACTTTCTAGTAAGCGTCATGCAGCAACCAAATTTTGAAGGCACTATGTGCCAAAAGCCAACATAAGTACTAAACAACGGAGTAGGATTATATGCCCTCCTTCTTTTCGTGCCCTCCTGTTTTGTGTGGTCACTGTTAAGCTACGTCAACATTTTATATTGTTTTTTTATAGATATAATAAGACAAAAATGAATAGTAATATAAAATATTGACGTGGCTTAACCGTAACCACACAAACAGAAGGACACGGAAGATCACGGAAAGGAGGAGGGCAGACAATCCTCCTCCCTAAACAACTATATGTTTATGTCATAAGACTGAATTTAATTGATTATTTTGAATTAGTGCAATTACTCTTCAGTGTGTATGGTTAACTGCACAATTTTTTTTTAAAGTTTAGTTAAAGTTTACCGATGATATATTCACAAATATATCGTTCATAACATATATATATATATATATATATATATATATATATATATATATGCATTCTAAAAAAGTGTAGCTAAATGATGAAGAAAACTCTCATATGTATTAGATTGACAAATAAAAATAAACATTTTCCGTCGTATTGTTTTTATATTAACTAAAGAAAAATGGAAGTACGGTCTCACATCTATGTTACCAAATTTTGAATAAAATTAGAATAAATGTGCAAAATTGAGAAAAATGAAAGCACACTATTACATTTAAGATACTATACTCTGAATTACATTAAAATAAAAATGCGTAAAATAAAATATTCTTAGCCACTTAAATTATACTTCATGGGCCTTAAGGGTGTGTTTGTTTGGCTTCACTAGCCCTCACTAGACTAGACTAGACTAAAAGTTAGTGCAATATTGTGTTTGTTGATCACAAGGACTAATTTTAGTGGGATTAGGTGGGACTCGCCTAGACTAAGTCCATCCCTAAAGGTTCTTAACGAGTCCTCCCAGAAACCACCGGATTGCTAAGACCATCTGCTTCCCTTTGTTTTGTCTCGCTGCTTCGCACTTCGAGCTCGCAATCAAAGCAGTGCTCATATGGGAGAAGAAGTTGCGAACAAGACTTGAGAGGAAAAATGGAGGACTGAAATGGGCAGAATGCTTCACCAAAATCACAGAGAAAATCTTGGCGGTGTTCTTCCGATTCGGCAAAGGCGTTGTCAAGGATATTGGATCTGGGAATTTTGAGGTGGCCAGGCTTGTGAGGAAGAAAGAAATGAAAAAACTTGAATTTCAGAGGTTACATGGCATTGATGGACCCAAAAATGGAGATTTAAAAGAGATTTTTTTTGGGGGAAAATCAGTGAGATTTTAAGGGAGAGAGTGAAGAGCTGCAGTTCATTTGAAACTTCGGAGTTGGTGGAGCCTGGAAGGGGCCTTCTGGAACTCTTGAAATGGGATTTCAATGGAAGATGTGTTGAATGAAGTGAAAACATCTTGGTTTAAAATAATAAAATATTAATAAAATGATTAAAAAGTAACAAAAAAATATATAAGGTTTAAAAATAAGTTAGTCTGTGACTTAGGACGTTGGGCACATGTTTTTGAGCTATTAAAATAGAACAATAATGTAGTCCTAATCTAAGTAAACACAAATTTGGTGAACAGTACTGTTTTCATTATCCTGCTTCTTAGTCCGACACTATACCAAACGCTTCACTAAATTAGTCCAGTTTAGTCTAATCTAAACCAGTCCAGCTTAGTCCCTGCAGCTAGTCCAGTCCGAGACAGTCCGGTGCAACAAACGCACCTTAAGTGTTCCCAAGGTTTTTCCCTCTCTTAATGCTATTTGTTTTCCTAAAAAAATAATAAAAATAATAATCCCTTTAAATTTCCTCATGCAATTAGGCCCAATAATATAAGGATATTACAACTACACCCCTTTTCCTTACCTAAGTTCCCTTTAAATATGAACCTTCCCCTTTCTAAATCCCCCCAAAGCAACACAGCACTACTCAACTCTCTCTCTCTCTCTCTCTCTCTCTCTCTCTCTCTCTGTGAAAAAACCATTATTCATATCAAATGGCCAAAGGTGGGAAGCTAACAAAGCTCAAGTCAGTACTGAAGAAGTGGAACTCCTTCAGCAAGCAGAACAGCCGCCGCAGCATCAATTCTGTTGTCTCCGCCGCCGATGACGATTACTCCACGGACGTAATCTCAGGAGACCTACGCCCTGTTTACGTGGGTAAGACCCGAAGACGTTACCTTGTGGCCTCCAACACCGTAGACCACCCGCTTTTCAAGGAGCTGGCCGACAGGTCAGACGACGACACGATCAACGTGGCATGCGAGGTCGTGCTGTTCGAGCACTTGTTGTGGATGCTCGACAATGCCGATCCACAGCCCGAATCCTTGAACGAGTTAGTCGAGTTCTATGCCTGCTGAGGGAAATATTTAGTAATGCCTTGTATGTATGTGCATGGTGCGAGTAGGTTATTGAGGAAAATAATGAGAGAGTGGTGGGGGTGATTCTGTGTGGTCATCTTCACGGTATAGAAAGTTGTACATTGTCAATAGATCATCGACTGAGGGAAAAAAAAATTGAGTGTGATTTGATTGCACGGTTGAGGATAATTAACCCAATATTTCACATCTGGGCCGGTGGGAAAGTTCGTCAGTTCTGTAATTCTTCTTTGTTCATTCTATATATATATAATATATATATAAATATAGAATTTTAATGTTTATTTCTCATGGATTGATCTTTTCATAAGTAATTTTTATCCAATTTTTAAGTGGTTGATTGTCTTGATTAATATGGTATGTTTTTTTAATTCATTGTGTCTCAGATTCAAACTCTCATATTTTTCAAAATGTAACTTAGAGTAATATACTTGTTAACTACCCATGATACTATAAGCGGCCCTTTACCACACTGGTGGAAAGGAGTTAAGTCTTTGCATGACGGTGTGAGTTCGAACACTGTCGATGGCTAACCTAATATCTAATTTAACAAAATCCATCATTTGAAAAAAAAAAACAAAAAAAACAACCCATTATATTTATTAAATATGAATATATATTGAAATCCAGTATTTATGTGTGAATATAATCTCTCTTTTTTTACCTCACACTTTTTGTCCATTGATTTTTTATTCATTTGATTCGAAGACTGAAAATTGAGATAAGTGTATGAAAGGTAAAAATAAGTGTATGGATGACACTATCCTTATTTGGATAAGAATTATGTCCTAGTTAATTAACTAACAACTTTGTGACATTTGGGAATAAATGAGATTTTTCCTTTTATCACAATTTGTGAACGATGTGATTAATTTCAAATTACTTGTGCAAAAGAGAAACAATAGTGTGTGGTTCGTATTTTTATGTCACAAAAATGACCCATCAATTTCAATGCTCATGGGTCCTTCACAGGAGTACTTTTGAAGACCGTTAAAAAAGGTGTGAGATTTACAATTGGTAAGGAACATAAGTATAATGGCTGCCTCAAATTCCTTCTGGTCTCTCATTTGGTAGAGAGAATGGCTTAGGTAAAACTATCTACTATATTAAACGTATTTTAAAAGAATAAATGAATGATAAATTTATTTTGTTTATGTGACGACGCGTCTCTACTTGTCACTGGAATTTCTTTTCATTGGTGTGTTTTGACAATTTTGCCCTTTTTGGACAAAAGTGGAGTTTGATGTGGACGTGGTTTTTGGCTTTCAATTTCATTTTCCTAGTTTCGTACTAAATTAGTACTCGTCGCTACGAACGCATGAGCGCGTGTTAGACTTGAATCGGATCTGTAACAAAAAAGTTACGCTTTGTTAAAGTACGTTAACCGCGAGTATTTTGTACATGTACGTACAAAGTTACAATGTCGGAAACACTATCAAGAGGACATATCTTGTACATTTAAGATTGTACAAAATCCTTCCCTTCCCTAATTGGTGGATCCGGTCCCTCTATCTTCAACAACAAATCAAATTATTTAATTTGATTTTTCACCAATCACATTCCACCATTTCGTCCCTTCCATTCCTTTTCCCTGTTTTTCTTCCTAACCAATCAAGTGTCTTCCCTCGAATTTGGCACCAATCAGCTCACTCCCTCACAAACCCATCACCCAATCAATTTTCAGAAAGTTCAAACCTCACTTTCTCTCTCCCTCTCTTCTTTCTCTCTAACTCGAGACCTCCCTTTCTCTTTGCAACTCTCTTAACCGATGTCCAACCATCCAAACATGGCTTGTAACCTACACCTTTGAACTCCCATCAACTCCACGAACCTAACCATGTAACCATATCTCGATTTGGTTGAGGTTTGACTCACCAACTCGGAAGCTCCGACTCAGTGAGTTCTGGATCGACGATTTTAGACCGAGTCACAGTGTTTTAGGACTCGGGGAAGCTCCTACATAACTCCTTGAGACTCCTAGACTAATTTTGGTGAAGGGTTGACGTAAAAAACACGAGGGTTCGAAAAGTTAAATTTTGGCCGTACCTTTCAAGGCATTTTCAAGCCACCTCCGTCCACTTTTTGGACTTCCAGAAGGTATAACATGATTCGACTCCTCATAAGCTTCATTTCCATATAAATTTTATGAAAAATGGTTGAGAAATAAAGAAGATATTAAGGTTTGAAGTTTTACCCAGAAACCAGCGATTTTTCCAGTTTTCGGCCAGTACAGACGGTGAAGACGACGAAATATTCCGTTAACTCTGACGGAATATTCTAACAGAGTCAAGTAACGACGTTAACTTCTGTTAAGGATTTAACGGAATATTCCTTAACACCGTTAGTCACATGGTCAGCACGTGCTGTGTGTGGCCGGCGCGTAAGGGCCCGTGTGGGGTCCAAAAATTATTCTGAAAATTTATGTAGGTCCGTGACGTCAAGTAGATCGATTTCGTATATTCAAAACATATGTTTGAGCAATCTACGGAGGTTTTATTTAAGTTTCCGTTTATGTGTTATTAAACTAAGTTAATTAGTAATTTCACGTAAAGGGAAACGTATCCTGAGGACGTATGGGGCTAAGGCTAGGAGGCTTCGTTTCGACTGTGTATCTGTGAGTGGGCATTTTATTTTATACCTATACATATTTATAGTTTCCCTAAATACGTAGTTACTTCACTTTTACGCTTATATTGTCAAGTATTCTTTATTGTGATATAATTGTGATAAATGCTGCTATATGGATGAGATATTACTGTCATGAAATTCATACATATTGTATATGCTCATCTTGCTGCACCCTGGTGTTGGTACTCCGCCCAGGGCCAGGGCTAGTCTTTCACATGTATGTTCACATCTGCACCGTTTGCTCACCTTGGATCCAAGTTTAAGTGCCAGTCCTATCATACAGATTGCATTAGGCAATTCTGACTCGTATGTGATCGTGTCTTGGCACCAGTCTTCTTGTGATTGTAGTACAGAGCGCATTATTACACCCAGTCTTGTCATACAGGTTACTTTAGGCAACTCCGACTCGTGTGCTAACTTAGATGATGAGCAAACTGTTTATAATTGATTATCACATGATTATATTACTGTGGCATTTGATATATCATGACTTGGCATATTTCTAGTTATATTGCCATTGTATTATTGTTTACATACTTACGTAGTATGTTTTAAGGAAACTGTACTTGTTTTACGGCGAGGGGTTAGTATGTTCGCAAATAAAGGTTTTCTTATAAGCGTTGTTTTGCTAACCCACTCATCTTTATTTTTCGTTCTTCCAGGTTTAGTAGCTGTGCTTACGTGTATATGAGGATTCTGGCAAATCTCAGGAGACGGTTACCTTCTATGGTATAACCTTCATCCTATTTACTATACTTATGCTCTGACATAACGTGTGAAAAATGTTCAATCCCGCTCACCCGCGCACTCTTTTGATTAGGCACTTTTAGGTTTAGATTTATTAACATTCTTCTTCCACTACACTACACTTTATGGCTTCGTCATTCTTCAGGTGTTGGCTAGCACAACTCGATTCGGAGTCCAAGTGGACTTTATGGGTCGTGATGTGTCAGTTTAAGTTGATGGTTACTCATAAAGAATAGTTGTCAATTTTAATACTATCATTTTTTGTGGGGATTAATTGTGATTTATTTTGTCCATAAGTAACCTTCAACTTGGGCAAAATAAGAAAATTGTCATCCATTTCTTCTTTAAAAATACCTTCAATATATTGAGTAGTCCTACTCAAGCCAATTCTCTCTGTTAAGCGAGGTCTAAATTAAAGTTTCAGGGAGAAGGGTTGAATGGTCTAACATCGATGTTGTCCACAACTTAACCACCTGTAACCCAAGAGCTGTGGGATTTTATCCTAAAAGACATCGGTGTAATTATATGAATAGAACCTTTTGTATATAAATTGTAATTTGTTTTATCAAATCTACTAGATAGATTTCTAACACGCCCCCTCACGTGGGACCATATCTTTAGTGATCCACAAGCAAATACTACGCACTTTGGAACAAACCTAGTAATGGGGAAAAAGAGTACATACCCAATATTCAGGCCCAAACAAACCTGCTATAGTACCAAGTCAAAGTTTCAAAGAGAGGGGTCAAATGGTCTAACACCGATATTGTCTCCAACTTAACCACATGTAGTGCAAGAGATGTGAGATTTTATCCTAAAATGCCTCAGTATAATAAAGAATGGAACCATTTGTATATAAATCGTAATTTGTTTTTTCAAATCTCCAATATGAGACTTCAAATAGCTTGTGTGTACTAAAATGTATTTTTCTTTTATAATATCACCAACAATGTTACAATACAATAATTTTAAGTCGCGTTTGATATCCATTTTGTTTTTTTTGTTTTTTCCTTTTTGTGTTAGCTAGTGGTATATGGGAAATGCATGGAAAAATGAACATGAATAAGAGTGAATTAAGGATGATGGTGAGAGAAATGTACAAGGAAAGACACATAAAATGAAAACTACAAATTAAAAAAATTAAATGTACTTTAAGTTGTTTTCTGTTGAAAGATTTTGTTTTATTTCATTCTTCTTTATTTATTCTCATATATCCCATCACCTTGCTTCATTTCTCGTTTCATACATATACTTTTTTCATATCTCAATTTCAAAAGACAACAAATCCTTACTAATCCTACGTGTTTTGTTTTGAAAATACTATGTCAATTACTTGATGAACTTAGGTTTCCGAACCCTACAAGTATCACGTCGAAAATATATTATATTACTGGTATAAAAAGTTTATTCAGAGCTAGCTTGGATAGCTATTGATGTCCTTTTGTCGATAAACTCTCACTAATCTTTGCGTATTAAGACAAACGTTATTACAAATATTTGTATACGGCCGGCACACTTTCAAAAATGGGTGTGAAACTTTTTAAAATTATTTTCTTCTCTGTACAGGTTGGAGATTTATTTTAACATCATTGCTTTGTGTGTTAGAGCCCATCGACGCAAGATGCGTACCAAATTTTCCTGTAAGTTGAAGTGGAGAGGAATTATGTGACTTGGCGATAATTAATTAAATACTAGTGGTGCTATATCTCCTTCTTTAAAAAAAAAAAAAAAAAAAAAAAACAACGGGTGACAAGCCACGGTTATTCACTTATTTTGGAGATAAAAAAGACTTACAGATGTATTTCATACTAGTGGTGCTATATATAAAATAGAAAAGTTTGAGAATTAAAATGTAAATTAAGGTTTTTTCCATTGGAATTTAGAAGTCAATTTCAATACAATCAATAAGTTAAATACACCCTTGTAACTAACCAATTATAAAGGTCCACCTAGAGAAACATTGAAATAGCCAGAAAAAAATAAATAATAATAGGCATATAAAATTAAGTTGGTTGCTGCAAAACCAGAGAAGGGAAGTCATCAACTTTACAGGGAGGGGGGACCTTTCGGCAAAAATTAATTAATTAATTAGTTAAATTAAGCTACCCTTTTTTTATTTTTTTTTATTTTTATCATTATTAAGTTTGATTCAACATATTCTTACACAAAAAAAGTCAGAAATGCTTTTTAATACATATAGTTTATTAAATAGGAATCTAATGATTAGGTAGTTTGAGATGCCCTTGCGATCCATATAGATATAGAAATATGATATATCTAACCACACGCTTAAATTCTTTTGTTTGATTTGTATGATATATTTAGTCACTCGGTATTATGGTTTGGTAATATTTTTCTTTATTTGAAAGTGAAAGGCCTTAGGTTCGAATCTCGTGATTGATGAATTCGATACCAAATTAGGCTGTCCATTGTATGACTTTGCCGAACATCCATTTCTCTTAGTATAAAAATATTTCTGTATTAAAAAAAACAGAGCTTTTAATTCGAAATTATTAAAGAATTTAATTAATCAATTACATGATACGAAGTGGAAGACACAAAACTTTGTTGGAACGCACGCATAAGTACCAGTAACGCGTCTTGGCCGAGCTGCGATTGCCAGTGCCAACCCGTAAAGCTTCGAAGTCTAAGCTTTGCAGCAGCTTGTACTTACTGTCAACGGGTGGGCTAAACCCCAACCCCCACAAAAAAAAAAAAAAAAAAAAAAAAGACCGAATGGCAATTCGAAATAGAAAACTCGAAAATTGAAAAAAAATCAAACCGACAAATAAAAATTGAACCAAACTTTATTGGTTCGGTTTCGGTTTTGAAGGTTCGAAAACTAAACCAAACCGGATTCCTTTACACTTTATGAGTGTATGCCCATGATGTTGAAACTTTGTTACCAAGTTTGAAACTATGCCTAGGGTTTTTCAAAGAGCATATTTGGTTCAGTTAGGGAGGACATTCCATTGGTTATAAAGGAAAGTTTTGGAAGCATTTGAAACTTAGAAGAGCTTATCTATTTGTTTTCTTTTGGAATCAATACGGTGATCAAATTTTTTTTCTTTTCAATTGAGGTTGTTGAGAGAATATAATTGGTTTATATGATCTTGTATACATACAATTACCTTCCAACTTTCTCCATGTTCTTATTATTAGTCTACCAATGCATGCCTTTTTTTTAAAGGGGTCTTTAGATATAAACGTCTCAGTTTTGAATTTTCTAGATCAAACATCCATGCATTTTAGTGGTTTGATTAAAAAAAATTTTGTCATAATTTTGGTACTATATGCACATTATAACGTAACAAATTTCCTATAATCTAGTCTTTTGATAACACTCTCCTCCGTTAGAGATAATTGTAAAAAAAAAAAAAAAAAGTTGGTTAGATTCAATTTATTTTCACAATAATGCTACAATTTAGCAATAATTATCTACAATTTAAGTTATTTTCTTTCTGTAACATCCGACATCGCCATGGGAGAGGATCGTGTAAGCCTTATATGTATATTCCCATTTCTACTTAGCACGAGGCCTTTTGGGAGCTCACTGGCTTCGGGTTCCATCAGAACTCCGAAGTTAAGCGAGTTCATGCGAGAGCAATCCCAGAATGGGTGACCCACTGGGAAGTTCTCGCATGAGTTCCTAGAAACAAAATAGTTAGGGCATGCTCGGGGCCCAAAGCGGACAATATCGTGCTACGGTGGAGTATCAAAACCAATCCCTGGCCGGAAATGTGCTGACGAGGACTTCGGGCCCCTAAGGGGAGTGGATTGTAACATCTCACATCGCCCAGGAGAGAAGATCCTATAAGCCTTATATGTATATTCCCATCTCTACCTAGCACGAGGCTTTTTGGGAGCTCACTGGCTTCAGGTTCCGTAGGAACTTCGAAGTTAAGCAAGTTTGTATGAGAGCAATCTCAGGATGGGTGACCCATTGAGAAGTTTTCGTGTGAGTTCCTAGAAACAAAACCGTGAGGGCGTGCTCGGGGCTAAAAGCGGACAATATCGTGCTATGGTAGAGTCGAGCCCGGGTTGTAGTGGGGGCTTGAGTCAGGATGTGACACTTTCCAAAATAGTTTAAAATATTTTTAAATCCCACAAAATCAAACTTACCGAAATAAGTTTTTCTTTTAGTACGTTAAGAGAAAACAGGATTGAGAATAATATAAACGTACCAATACACAATGTGTACAAAATAAAATGTACCAAAAAAAAAATAATGTACCAATATTAACAATATGTATCAAATCAAATGTATCAAAATTGCAAATAAACGTACCAATTAATGATTTTTGTAAATTCAAACATACATGCAGATAATATATATGTAATGTATTGTACCTAATAATAATTCGTCAACAACTATACTTAAAAAATAACAAAAAAATATAATTTCACAAAAAAATTGAAAAAATTACACTAAGCTTTGATGTTGATCACCAACTATTTGAAAAAAAAACCATTTGGAAAAAATAATAATATTAAATGTTTGCATAACAAAAAAAAAAACTATGATAAAAAAAAACATATCTGGAAGAAGAGAAAATATAGTTTAATTACTAAATCTCCACTAAATAAGGAAAAGTGCATCATGCAGATAAAAAGATAAATTCAAAAATTATTTTAATTTAAAAAAAAATATAATAATGACATGTAAGTTAGCTTGAGGTGGTTATTGATCAAAGCACTTTAATCAAATTTTAAAAAGACACAGATGTTTAATCTAAATGATGTAGAAAAACAGTAGGAGTTTCTAATTTTCCCTTTTTAAAATTCCATATTGAAAAAAAGATCAAGTTTTATAAAATCAAATAAAACTAAAACCGAGCCGAAACCAAACTAAACAAAACCAAACAAAAAAAATCGAAAGAAGTTTTGATTCGGTTTTGGCAACAAACCGAACCGAATGAAACTGAATGCACCCCTACTTACTGCCCAAAGGTCATGCATGCATGCATGAACATAAATGGAATATTAATAACCACGGCATAGTAGAAATACATTAGAATTTTAAGTTAGGTATGTTCTATGATTTTGATTCGAGGCACGAAGCTAGTACAAATACGTGCTAATATGTCTTTAGCCTTTCAGAATTTCTTTAAAAATTAATCATACATTTCAAGGTGTGGAATACCTCCATTTGGGCACAAAAAAATATATTAATCGTACGTGGCGCCATTGAATAAGTTGAAGCCAATGAACAAGGTTTTTAAAATCTAATCCAAAACTCATAGTAGTTTTTGCATACTACACCATGTTTCTCTTGGTGAAGGCGGTTGCACTCATCAATTATATATTTACAAAAATAGATAATAGGACCTTGGTGGTGGTTTTAATCTTTAAAGTGTCCTCTAAATGACAAAGTTTTAAAGACTAACTAACTAGCATAACAAGGTACACTAAAACCTCAATATTTAATACTCGGTAAATTAATAACTTCGATTAAATAATATTTTTGTTCAATTCTGATTTGGAAATAACGTGCTAAATTAACAATTCATTTGTTGTAGTATGAACTTAGTGGGGGAAAAGAGAGAGATCGACCAGAAAGAAGAGAAGGGAAAGAAGGGCTTGAGGAATTACGTGTGTGATATTTCTCATACCTATTGCCTTTATTTATACTAATAAGGGAGAGAGAAACTTGCTCTGTAATTAATACAAGTTGTACAAGAAAAAATTCTTCTAGATCTCATAGGATTTCTCGCATAATCTACTAGGATTTACACAATCATACTCCTAATGAAATTAGGATTGCAACACTCTCCCTTGAGTGTGTAAATACTCAAGTAAATGGTGCATTAGGTATTCATGTGATGATGTAGAAATAGTTGATAAAGTCTTCTCGTCTAGTCAACCTAATGAGCGAATGCGAGTTTGAAAAATAAACAGAAGAACGCATAAGTAGTAAAACTCACAACATATGGCCATGGTAAAACCCAATATAGGATGAAACCCATAGTCTAGGGAGAAAAGTGAGAAGTTGCATTAAGTCAAAACTAACTGCCTTTAAGACGCAAGTTGAACGCACATAAGTGTATGACCAGCTGAGAATAGGTGTCTCGTTAAAATCTCATCATGTAGTTAAAACCCAGTGGAAAAATGCTCATAATCTAAGGAAAAAAGAGTACGTTTGACACACCCCGACCAAAATCAAGGCATGCTAGCTGTCACGTGAGGGTGACGTAACCATGTGCACAGTGCGGAAGCAAGAATTAAAGGAAGAAATATGAACGAATTAAAACCAAACAACTAGCAGTCCAAGCTAAAGATAATGTGCTAGTGCGAGAATTATGTGTGTTTACACAACCAGAGCATAAATAGTCTAGTGTAGTCAACCAGGAAAGTATTAAAATCAAATAACACCCAAGGGTGTCCTACATGAGGGATGGTCTGTCAGAACTTCTGCTGAAATCCTCTTAGCCACCAACGAACACTACCTAAAACCTGGACGGGCGAAAACAGAAAGCGTGAGTGGGTAAAAACAAAGCTTTTCAAAACCATTTCATTTCTCAAAAGTTCTAACCCCTCTCCATAAAACCTGTATAATTTCCCATAATAAAGTATATACTCACATACATATATATCTCAAAATCAAGCTAGGAAATATGCCATGCCAAAGTATCTCAACGGAATGCCAATCGTAACTCGGTGAATAAGTATGAATACCAGGTATCAAATCAGCCATCGGCTAAATCTATAACTCATAATCAATCTCAATCATATTAATATCCTGCACATAAATCAACACCACCTCAAGTGGTCTGCACAACATAACTGAGTATAGAATAAAATATGCTCTAGTGCTACGATCACGTGAAGACAGTGCGAATAATCGTGGGTCACCTACGAGTCAAACCCACTTATAGTGGTCTATAAGACAGGACTGTGCACCTAACTTGGATCCAAGGCGAGCATATGGTGAGGGAGATGAACATCACGCGAAGGACTGTGCCCTAACTTTGGGTGGGAGCATTAATATTAAGGTGCAGGTTTATGAGCTCTCAACACATCACATCATTTCATAACTTAACTCTATGAACTTACCTGGTGCTTACCTGTGCGTCCGCTGCATCAATCATAAATATATGTAACAATTAACGCATAACATTCAAATTCATTTTCTGGGAAAAACAGTAAGTACATAGGTATATACAAAAAACCAAAAGCCCATTCACTGATATGTAGCCGGGTTGTAACCCTCGCATCTAGCCTGACTACGCTCGTCCTCCGGATAGGTCTCGCCTATATGAGAAGTAACTATAAAAACGTTATTTTAAAGCACATAAATGAAACTCCGAAATAACTTCTCATACAATGCTCAATTTTGGTATTTGAATATACCAATGTGATCTACACAACCTCAGGAACATCCCCAAAATTTTAAAATAATTTTCTGACCCCTCACGCGCCGGCCAAGGTATCGCCAGATGCGCCCCCATGCTCGGCCACGTGCCAGGCACACTGACGGTAACCTTAACGGCGTTAGGGAATATTCCGTCTGAAACCAAGCATATACCGTTAAATATATAATGGCGTCACCTAACGCCGTTAGTATATTCCAACAAAACTGACGGAATATACCCTTTTCTTCTTTAACGAGTCACCGGTCGCCGGCTACTGTTCGCCGGTTTCTAGAAATCTTAAAACAGTCTTATCTTCATCGTTTTTGCACCATTTTTCAAGATTTTTATACCAAATTGAAGCTTACGATGAGTAGAACAAGTTCCTACCACTTCCAAGCTCCAAAAGTTACGGGATCTCGCCGGAGAAATTTGAGAAAACCGGCCAAGCTTCAAACTCACGATTTCGACGTCCAAAATCTTCCAACGAACCACTCCGAGCCTCGTGAGGACTTTCTAAAGCTCCATGTGAACTTGAAATCCCAAAAAACACAAAGTTTTACTATTGCATGAATAGTACCCCAAATCGGGGTTTGGGTTTCACGTGATCTCGAAGCTTTCCTTACCTGAAAATGGTATGGTTCAACTCCTAAGCTCGCAAGGAATCCAAAGACATCAACCACAAGCTTGATCTGTGAGGTTTTGTACGGTTTAGATTTTGTCCGTACAAGTTGTAAGGAAATAGGAAGGAATCCGAAAGGAAGAAAGAGAGAGAGAGTGTCACGAGAGAGAGTGAGAAGTGTGTGTGTGGTCCAAGCTCAACCAACCAATCACAACACAAAAATATCTCACCTCCTATTGGATCCAAAGTAATAGGATTTAAGGTAATTGGCCCAACTTTTAGCCCAAAACACCACTCACAACCAATGCTTAAGGGCATTTTAGCCTTTTCACAACGACGATAAATATTTCTTGGAACGGGCTGTGACAACGTTGATGTCAAGTGAGTATACCTCTGGATACTCTTTCTGAGTTTGACAAAACTTCCAAATGAGAACCATAAACATTACAAATAAGACAATTTACAAATACTAACTCCTTGGACAAGTTTCTTAAACATTAACTTCAGTTGCTACTTCATGAAAAGGTCACCATATTTGCTTGAAGTCAATCTTCTGATGCGATGAAATGCGGGTGCAATACGCTTGGTGTTGACTTTGTTAATGTATCATCATGTCTTGGTTTGGTCGATACATGTGGCATTGTCTTCATAGACTGCCGTTAGGACTCAATGATGGATGAAAAACCACAGGTACTTCGAATATGCTCAACAAGAACTATTAACCATATTTATCGTGCGTGGTGCAGTGTGCTATGGAATGATTTGAAGATTTTGCAGCTAAGGTTTATTTCGTGAACCACCAAAATATTATGGTATCCCTATCGGTAAAGACATAATCATTTAGGAATGTGCCCTGTGTGGGTATGATAAGTAGCCAACGTTAGCATAACAAACAAGGCAAGCATCAGTTCGACAATCATGGGGTTGGATCTGCTTGAGATGCGTACAAATAAGCCAAAATTCGTAATACCTCTAGAGTAGCAAAAAAATGCCTTTAATGCCATTTCAGTGGCGACGTGTAGGTGCAGTGATGTATCTTTACAACATATCAACAACGAAAGAGATGTCATGCCTTATGCAATAAGCTAAGTATAACAATGCACAAAGTTGAACTTAGATATAAAACTTCGGGTTCCACAACCTCTTCTAAGACCTCATTTGCATTTAGAGTATGGATGATGACATGTATACACAAAAGGTAACAGCCACTTGGTGTAGTTCAACTGGTAGACCAAAATACCATCATAACAATGCTTGAACTTTAGGTCAAGGCACAAACGAGTTTTTCTAGGATCTTTCATCTTAAATTTCATCTTTAGGTGCGTGGTAGTTTTCTTAAGCTCTTTCAAAGTTTTAGTGAGATTTCTATCATCGACATAAACTGCAACTTTAGCATTTCGGATTACTTGTTAATAAACATGCAAGGCCATAAGCTTAAGAACTATACTTATTCATGGACTGAAAGGTTTCAATCATGTTTTGCTTCAGACAAGATCATCTTTCATGATTGAACAGTTCATACAGTGAGCCAAAGAGCCATGGAATCCTATTTGGCTATATACTTCCGTTTGTAATGCTTCAGGCATAATTCTTCAAATGAAGAGCACGATGGTGGTTTATTTAGCTCTTTCACGTTATTGTATTGGATTCTCAACTTCTTGATAGTCAAGTGAAGCTTCATGTCATGTACCCACATTAAGTAGCTTTCATCATAAACTTCCATGTTAGTGAAATTGAACTTGTGACGGTTTGAAATCCATTAAATAGAGGGAACAAGATTTGTGGTTGGCGCCATGGGAAATAAATACCTCCATAATCATTAAAGTTTGAATATTCGAGTTCTAAGAGATGGTTTGATTTGTATGAAAAACTTTATTACATAGGTGTATTGTTTTATGAAGCTTTGAGTTTCAAATGCACTAATTCAAAACTACAGGTTTGAATTAAATGAACTTCCAGTTCATGGGTACTTGCAAGAACATGAGATACAATATACAACTGGTTTGGTAAATATGGGTTGCTTCGGGGACCAAATGTGAGTAGGTCCATGACTATGAAATGATGTCTGCGGTCTAAAGAAAAGAAAGAAAAAAAGATCGTAATCTATTAAAAAAAAGTGGGATGCCGGCTAAAAATATGTTTTTTTGTCGAATTTATTGATTGCGGGTCACTAAATTAATCTGATAGGTACAGGTCGGGTACCGATGTGAGGCATCCCAACATCAAGCTAGGTGGGTCGGTTTGATAGTGGAGCCGAAAAAGGCAGGGTCCAAGTCGTGAACAAGCCCAATGAAACTGGGTTCGAGTTTTAGTTAGAGAAATTCAATGGCGAACCGTTGTAGGTGCTTTCCGTGGGTTTAAAAAACTGGGACGTCTCGGAAGATGGTGGCTAGGGTAAGTCGTGACCGGGGGTCTAAATCTTGATGAAATTGCTTTGAATTTTATCAAATTCATCGATTCAAACGATGTTGACTTCAAAGACTATGACATCCTGGTCTTCGAACTTTTTACACATGTGGGAGGCGGTGGTGGAAAATCCAAGGTTTTCCGACAAGTGTGTCTCGACTGCGAGAAACAATCACCAAAGAAACGGTGGAGTGCGTAGTGGATCGAGGAAGGGGACGATGTATAACAACTTCATTTTGATCCAATTTAGGTTTTGGGTTTCAGTGGGTCTTCGACTCGGCTTAGCGACGTGGCTCAAACGGCTTCAGGCCATGAATTGCACGGCTCAACTCAGCTCGGTGTGACATGGTTTCAGGCCACGGCTCACTCGCGATTTAGGGTTTTAAATCCTAATTTTTACTTCTATTTTCTTTGTACTCACACGATTCACCCTAACAATATCGAATCATAAATAATATTGCGTATGCCAAATCAACATATTAATATTGCGTATGCATAAATAGTATATATAATTGAGCAATATATGTAAAAAATAAATTCATGCATCACATTGAATGTTTTCATTTATCAAGGCTTATAAAATATCGATTCCGTATTTTAGAAGAACTTGGATTGGATGGAAACAATAAAGCATTTGAATGTTGTAGAAGATCCATTTCCAAAATCTTTTAGTTTCTTAGCAAAACAACGGAAGTGTGTTGATAACGCGTTGTAGTATGAATTTAGTGGAGAAACGAGAGGGAGATCGGCCAAAGAAGAAGAGTAGGGAGAGAAGGGCTTGAGGATTCCGTGTCTATATCTCTCTTGCCTTGTTCCTTTATTTATACTAATAAGAGAGAGAGAAACTTAATCTTCAACTTATACAAGTTGTACAATGAAAGGTCTTCTAAATCTCATAAGATTCTTATACCTAACCTACTATGACTAACACAATTACACTCCTAAGACAATCTCCAACTCTTGGGTTAAAACCTAAAATTCTTAACCCATCAAATTTAGGTTTAACCCAGAAACAACTTTTTGTTCTAATCTTTATTGGTTAAATTTTTAGTCCCAGAATATTAAACAATGAATTTAGGTTTAAAAAAAATTATGTGGATCATATTAAATTAATTTTATCCTTAAAATATTTTGATTCAGAGAAATTTAAGAATTCACTAAACCGGCCCAATCAAATATGTATTATATAGTAAATTGGGGAATAGAAAGTAAATTTTAAGACTTATCCCAAGAATTGAAGTTGATCTAAAAAAAATAAGGACTGCAACATCACTAAGTTTATAGGATAATACATCATAAAAAAATTATATAAGTATCCCATGTAATATATAGTAACAATTTTTTGATACAAAGTATTTTTACTTGGGTTAAACAATGTTCATAAAATGGGAAAGGGATCTTCCCAGATCACTTCCACCTAATCCATCAAGTCTGAAGATTTGGGCTGTGAAAATTTAATTTAATGGATAAAATTATTATAACTTTTAAAATGGACCTTTATTTGTAGCTTTTTGATCAAATTTTAACAGTCTGAATCTCCTCACTTGATGAATTCGGAAGAAGAGATCTGGAGAGAATTAATTTCCTATAAAATAGAACATTTGGTGAGTGGGTGGAAGCAGGCAAAACTGTCGGGATCGAAGAAGACAAAAAAAGAGTTGCAGTCGAGACACAACTCCCTTGCATTGATTTTGGTGTCATTTGGTGACTGGACATCCATCTGTCTGAGGATATTTATGTCTTTTTGTCTGAAATCCACCCAGTTAGGCACCAAGAACCAGCCCACGTGGGAGTACGTCGCCAAATCGGATTTGACCCAGTCACCACTCCATGTGACGAAGTGTTTGATTTTTTAATGAATCGCATGAAAATATTCATGCATGCATGAGTGAAGTGACTTAATTCGTTAGTCAGACTCAAAATATACTTTAAGATCACGATCCAGTATTATATGGCAAATTGTGAGACTTATTTGAAACTAAAAATTGGAAGTTTTGCGTTTGAAATTCGTTACTGGTGTGGAAGTTAAATTTGTTGTTAGGGACTGAAATGACTCTGTGAGTTTTATCAGCATTCGAAAGAGGTGAATAACTATGGTTTGCCACCAGTGGTAGATTCAGGAAATAATATTAGGGTGGAGGGGGGTCAGTAAGAATATCGTGCACAACGCGTAATTTTTTTAAATTTTTTTATACCAGGAATAGCATGCATATTCCCATTTCATCAAGTCTTGGTAGGCCTGAAGTCATTTGGAAATGCATATTGTACACCTGTTAATGTATGCAAGGGGCAACACCCAAGGTATCTATAAATATTCACAGAATCTTGGTAGGCCTAAAGTCAATTGGAGGGCATGTATGAAGCCAACTCTAATAAGGGTTCCATCAATAGCCATAAATGGATAGCCCAAAATGATTGGAATTTCTCGATCCTCCTCCATGTCAAGTACTAAGAAATCAGCCGATAGAATGAATTGATCGACTCGAACTAGAACATCTTTGATGATTCCTCTTGGATATGTAACCAAACGATTAGCGAGTTGTAAAGATACCAAAGTTGACTTAATTTCTTCAAGATCAAGCTATTTAAAGATAGTAAACAACATTAAATTAACACTGGCTCCTAAATCAAACAAAAAAATTTCAAAGGAAAATTTGCCAATTGTATAAGGAATAGTAAAACTCCCTAGATCTTTTAACTTGGGGGGGGGCAACTTTTGCTGCAAAATAGCACTACACTCTTCTGACAACATCACTTTTTTGTGTTCCATGAACCTCTTCTTGTTCGTGTAGATGTCTTTCAAGAATTTTGAATAATTTGGAATTTGCTTCATTGCATCAAGCAAAGGAATGTTAATATGTACCTTTTTAAATAAATCTAAAATTTCAAAAAAGTTCTTATCTTTCTTAGCCCTTTGCAAACTCTGGGGATATGGAACGGGTGGTGAATAAATCTTTTCTTGTGGTAGCTCTTCATCTGGCAATGTGAGTGAATCTGTTGACTACAAAAATCACCTAGCCTATGTGGCGCGCAGGCCGGGTAATTAGTAAGCTAACTACGTCCTTCAAATGTGTGCGGGGCGTGCCAACTCGTCGACCGAGCTCGGCCGATGAGTAAAATGAGTTGATGTTGCGTTGATGCGCGCTGCTGACTTCTACGTCTTGCGATTGTGGCCGAGGAAGGAACACGTCTCGGCCTTTGGGTTCTAGAGCCTGAAGACAAGACTGCTATTTTTACGAAGTTCAATATCAAATTCGGTTTTCAATGTGCCGAATGAAGTAACCTGGTAACACCTCACTTCGCCGAAAAGGCTAATGAGACGACCTCTGCAAAAAAAGATTCGAAAATCCTTCTTGACCGAGACTTGGATAGATAATCAGTCGGCCTCGACGCAGTACTGTTTATCCAAACTGAAGGTGTTCCGAGGTCGGCTGATTCTACGGCGGTAGTGCTGTTTATCCAAACTAAAGATACCACCGGTTGCCTTCACAGTGTTGTTTATCCAAACTGAAGGTGTGTCGGCGAAAAAGGAAATAAAAAATCTCAAGGGTGTTGAGAGGTGTCGCGTAGAGCGAGAAATTGCGCAGGGCAGATTTGTGTGTTGAGTTGGAGATCCCTTGAATGTTGTACTTCCCCTTTATTTATAGCAGCAAGAACCTCCATGGACGGGCTAGAAATACATTTCGATTAGAACTCCTCAACCCAATCAGATTAAACTTCGACCAATCCTAATCTCCATAGAACTTTGAATCAAACCTCCAAAACAAACCAGGTTCATCTTTATGTCTTAGTATCCTTATCTATCTCGTTTAAGAATATGCCAAGATAATTCATATTAAAAGATAATTATTATGATAAAAACCACAATATTATCCTTTAAAAAGTAAAATTATCTTTACTTCTTATCCAACGGTTAGGAATTATGCCCATTCAATGGTCTTGATTGCGCGGGCCGAAATTGTAAAATCAGGTCCAAACAGAATCATTATTAGGTTTTTTGGGCTTTTTTTCTTCCATTGCACCCTCGTTTCTATGATCTTACCACTCCTTAATGTGATAACCTTAATGTGCTCTTGGTTCTTCGTATTCACTTCCGGCTGACTTGGAAATTTCCTGATTCTTCTTTCATTCAAAGCCCTAGCAATCTGACCAACTTAAACTTCCAGCTTCCCAAATGAAGCTTGCTGATTTTAAAGTGTTGTCTGAGTTGCTTGAATGAAGTTATTTGTGTTTGTAGCAAGTTGAGCTATCAAGTCTTTCACTGGTGTCTTCTTTTATTGTGGTTGGAAATTCATAAGAGGTGGTCGAGCTATAGGATTCATAACATTCGGATTGTTATTCTGTTGAAGATTTGGATGAAAACGCCAACCTGGATTGTATGTGTTCGAATATGGGTTATTCCGCTAACAAAAAAAATCGTACACTTGATTTGCTTGCTCTTGCATGTATTCAGGAAAAAAACCAATGTTCGGGCACTCAGTACTTGCATGTATACCTGTACATATTTCACAAACCACATCAAAAGACTTCATAGATTTAACGGTCATCAAATTATCAAACTTTTTATTTAGGTTAGAAATCTGTGCAACCATGGTATACATGGCGTTAATCTCGTGCACTCATGCACGTTTTTTATGGTCATTTTTCCACTCTCCACTATTGAGACTGAGTAGTTAATGTCTTGGAAAAGGGCGAATGCCTCAGCAACTGTCTTAGTCATTAAAGCTCATCCACTAGCGGTATCAATCATTCTTTTGTTTTCGGGAGTCAATCCTCGATAAAACGATTGCAGTTGCAACCATTTCGGTAAGCCATGATGAGGACACTTCATCAATAAACCTTTGAACCTTTCCCAACTATCGTAAAAAGCTTCAAAATCAAATTAGGCAAAAGTCATTATTTCATTATACAACTTTGGGAAGAATCTTAGAAGGAATTGTTTCACCAACTCATCCCAAGTTGTTATAGAATTAGCAGCCAGAGAGTTAAACCAAGACTTTCCCTTATCCTTGAGTGAAAACAGAAACAGCCGCAATCTGATAGCATCGTTACTTACCCTATTGATTCTCAAAGTTTCACATATCTCGACAAAGTCGGTAATATGTAAATTTGGATCTTTAGTAGTAAGACCATAAAATCATGGCAACATCTGGATGAAAGATGGCTTCAACTCAAACTGATTAGTCGTAATTTCTGGACTCACAATACAAGAAGTTGTAGCTGCAACAGTTGGAACCGAATAATCCATAAGAGCACGATTTTCATTTGGGTCTTGAAGGGCCATTCTTTTAGTTGGCTCTTGCTTCTTTTGCTTCCTTAGTAGGTGTCGAAATGTCTTATCAATTTCCGGATTGTATGGCACAAGCTTAAGACTTCGAGAATGATGACTGTGCACAAACTTCACAAAAATACCTGAAAGCAAATGAAAACAAAAATTAAAATAAAGCAAAAACACGTAGTAATTGAAATAAGAAAGTGATAATATTAAATTTCAATTCCAAGCAGCGGCGCCAAAAACTTGTTGCGAAATTTAAACTAACCGAAATTTGTCTAACTTCGTTCCAAATTTTATGCTCGCAAGTGTACAAATTGTTCAATAACATAGAAAGCAAGCACTTAATATCGTCCCTCAGAAAATGATTTAATTCTTATCAACTAACTTAAATTCAATTGCAACGAAGTAAAATTAGCACATATTGATAAAAGTTGGATTTGAGAATTGAAACTAACAGAATAAACAAATGAAAACAAGAAAGTTTGATCACAATGCAAAAAGTGGCAGCCAAGAAAACAAGTTATAATTCAATCGAGTAAAACGCTAGAGCATCCGACTCACCATAACCAATTCTACTTATTTCTTGTAACGAATTATTAACAAGTACTTAATCTCATTGATAGTCAAATTTCCCTAACACATGTAATATCTGTGGCATCTAGACTATTATGTATATCCCAATATGCAAACTATCCATGGCATCTAGAATAGCTTAACATAATGAAACTCATTACAATTAGTGGAAATTTATATAAACACTACAAAAATCCTAGAGTACGGCATCTACTACTAGGTAATTCATGGTATCTATTTGCAAGAAGCTATCACTCAAGTTGAAAACATGGCATCTGCACAACTTGCATCAAATTTACCAAGTAAAAGTCAAGATGGTAGCTAATCACCAAGATAAAAGCCAAGCATATAAACATAGCAAACGATACTCAATGAAATTGAAAACTTGAAATAATTCACTTGAGAATATAAGCATTCATAGTCATGGCTACATCGTAGCCCTAGCTACAGAAAATTAGTTCTGAAACATAGATGAAATTGTCACTAAATTCATAATAAGAAAAAATGAAAATCAAGTTTAGAAAAGCTTGTAAAACTTCTTTGCTCTGCTGCAGCCTTCTTCCGCAAGTGTCTGTTTCATCTCCAGAATAATTGATCAGTCCTTTTTTCTTTTTCCTCTTCTGTTTTAATTTTCTTCTCCATAACTGACAATGAGTTAAAACCCATTTATTAACAACATTAGAAGAAAAGAAATGGAAGAAACCTTTAAGTCCTTGTCGATTTGTACAATAAACGCAGCTTGATTACCTTCTCCATTTGCCAACGTTTTCCCTTCTGCCTTTGGTCTACTTGCTGCTGCAAACCCCCTCTGTGCCTTCTTTAATTATCTTCTCAATTCCAATCGAAGTTTCATCTCCAAATAGATATCCATCACGGTTGAAAGTGATTAGACTTCATCTGCAATTGAACAGATTGTGCAGCCAAATATCCCGAATTTATGCTTTTGGCAAAAACCTACGAATTTGAAACTGCTTCATGTAGGTGATTCACCATATTTCTCTCCAATTTAACTTCACTGAGATCTCTCTTTACTCTAGTTTCATATGGAGGCTAACCCTAGAAAATAGGAGAGGAAATATGCAACATTCTTTTGTTTTTGTTTTTTTTTCCTTGTCGGTTCAGTTTTGCATAGACTTGTGATCTATGAAATAAACACGTGTTGAAGGCTTCTCCAATTCTAATAAATGACCTACATTGCACATAAATAAAAAGAAAATGAATGTAGACCAGAAGTATATTATAAAGCCAAATAGGTAGACACTTAAATCATAACAGACCACTTGGTTTAATTAAAAATAAGAAATTATAACATGATATTTTCCTCCTCGTCATTAATATAACTATAAAAACACAACACCATGTAATTCCTTTCATCTAAGTCCAAAATATCACAAGAAAATATAGCTTTCGGGAGAAAATAAATAGTAAAATATGCGCTCATCAGTTACAAAGTGGTATCATAGCGAATGAACCTCCTCTACAATATGGAACATTATGGAGTTTTGTGGATGTGAATTATGACTTGTATTGATATTGCATTATTTCATAATTCCTATTATTAATATGAAATACACATGTGTTATGAATCTCGCACTGGCAGGAGAGTGAATGTATATATATATATATATATATATATATATATATATATATATATATATATTCTTGCGTGTTTGATGATGTGAAATATGATTGCAGTGATATTGCAATATTTCATAAATTTTATGAATCATATGGCATTTATGTGAAATGCATATGTATTGTGAATCACCCACATGTGTAGTTGTGCGTGTAGTGTCCTGTGGATTGTGAACGCAGGTTCCATGCATGATTTTGATGACATGAGAGTGAAAAGGACTGTGAGGTTCCCCTGGGTTTCAATCCCCTAAACCTTTAGAGGGTGTTATACGGATGGGCTACTCCTGCGGGATAGTCTATGTGGTATAGCTGTTGGAAATTGACACTCCTAGATTGAGAGGCACTAGGAGTGAGAGGCACTGTGTGCTACCTTGGGTTTTGATCCCCAAAATCTTTGGAAGCCTACATGGCCAGACTTGTGCCATATCTCGTGGGGAGGGTACTTAGTTCTGGGTGTACGATTAAATGGATACTCTCGTTACCATACTTTGTGCTGTTGTGGTCAGATTAAAGTGAAGGTAATTGATTGTGGGACTAGTCATCAGGTTGGATTATATTGGCACTTGAGTTCTGAGATGGAATCGTGGTGACAGCTGTGTATAACCAATGATGGTAAGTGATTTTACCAGTGATTGTGATTGGAAATTCCAATGAATTTGGCTGGAATTTCTAATATTTGATTTGCCAATTTTAATTGTTTGGCTTGAAATTGAGATATTTATTTAGCCACTGATGATCATGGCTAGAAATTTTGATATTTATTTGGCTGATGATGGTTTACGGCTTGAATTTATTATATTTTGCCAAGGATGAAAATGACAAAAATTTTCTGATGTTGGTACCGTTAGTTATTATGACTACAAATTTTGAGCAAGAACCGAGGTAACTGCTGTGTATAGCCAATGCTGGTAAGTGGTTTACCAATGATTGCGATTATTATGCTAGTATTTATCTAACCAATAGTAAATTTGGTTTGATAATCTAGTATTTATTTGGGCCATAAGGATTGTGGCTTGATGTTGATATTTATTTTGCCAAATGTGTATGGCTAGAATTTCTGATATTTATTTTACCAATGAATGTGGCTGGGAATCTGAGAATGTGGGTGAGAATCACGATTATTTATTCGTTGATTTACTTATTTTTGGAACTTGAATAAAATCGTAGACTGAGGTTATGATTTTATTCACTAAAAATGGAATGGTGGAATTAGTGTTAATTCCTTCTTCGTTATTCGAGGGTAGAAATCTCAAAGACGAGATTTATTTTAATGGGGGCCGAATGTAATACCCAGAATATTTTAGGAATGATGTGGATATTTATTTTATTGTCTATGTAAAAAAACAAATAAATAATAATAATAATAATAATAATAATAATAATAATAATAATAATAATAATAATAATAATAATAAACAAAACAAGAAGAGGATTAAAAGGTGCCAGGTGGCAACAAGAGATAGGAGAAAGAGGAGAATTGCCGGAGAAAAAAGAGGGAACGGGACCAATGAGAAGGGGAGAATGGCCTAATCAGAGAAAAAGAAAGGAGGGGAAAGGAGAGAAAGGGGAAGAAAATGATCCTCGACCCACACGCTTTGTGACTCGACCTTCCCTCTACCTATTACACCCTGAAATAGATGAAAATTAGCCTTGAATTTGTGTAAACCGCACCGGTGGGTGCGCGGGTCCTTAGATGTCGATCCACCAAATTTGAAACAAATTCCTTTGATCACCACCACCTATAGCATCCTCTTGAGCCCAAGAACAAAGCCCAAACAGTTGTAGGTGCGGCGGAGCACTGGAGGTAAAGGATCGAAGCCACCCATTTCTAGGGTTTATGGCAGTTTCAAGGGAAATTTGCTTGCGAAACCCAAGTGCAGGTGTCGCGTAGCAGTACAAACTCGAATTCTGAGTGTCGTATTCCTCAAAGAGCATTGAAAAAGAATGTAGAATTATCAAGACTAAAACAAAGAACAATATTGAATAAGATGTAATTTTTAAAAAGAAAATCCAATCATATAAGAATACTAAGACATTAGAGTTCCACCATCAACGTACATATGTAGTTTCATTAATTTAATTCTTTTTATAAATCAATCAAGATACAACATACACTGCATCAGATCGGATGATATGGCAATTATAATTGTATTAAAACTCACACAAAAATATACAAACTCTAAATATGGTTGTTCCCAATAAACTCAGTTGAATTCCTTATAGGAAGAATTCCAAGCATAACCTGTACCTTCAGCGAAAGCTATTAAGAAATACTTCTGTCGAAATTACTAGATATCTACTAATTTATCTCAATTCACAAAAGCATGAATGCCAAAACCAAACTATAGGAAAAACATGATTGAAGCTATGAATAGTAACAAACATTCACCATTCGACAAATAGAGAAAAAAACTAGATATTAATTTGAACAAACCAATAACAAGAGTTTATCGTTGATACCACAATTCGAATCAAACTAACAAAACCACATAGTAGTTAAAGGTTTTCCTCCTAGCCTTAACTAGAGTGATTAGGTCTCCATATAACAATATAGAAAAATAATAAACTCTCAAAGTTACGGAAGAACAAAAAAAACTACTCAAAAACATAAAAATGGGAATGGTTATATTGAGATTGTCGTAGCCAACCCCATAAACCTCTTGAATAATGGTCATTGATAAGCCTTAATGCCATATTGAAATGCATGGTAACGGCTGGCTGTTTCTTCTTCTTCTTCTTTTCCTTCTCCTTTCTTCATTTCTTTTCGGTAACCGACATAGAGTTAATTACCAATTTATTGTCTTGTGCCTCACCCTTTAATTGCCTTGCAACATTCTCATAGTCTTGCACATTAACATTGATATAACATCAGTAAAAAATTAAAACAAATGAGATATAAAACCTATTTGACCAGTTATACATGATAAAGCACAAATTTGATAAATTACTAGAGAAAAACATGTAACAGGTATAATCAAAGTGCATTAGACATGCACTTTTGAGCAATTATCAAAATTGAAGCTTTTTCTGGCCAAATTGGCCTTAGTCACAGGTATGAAACTTACTCCACTCATCGAGATCTACATTTTTTTTGTGAAATTTGGTAATTTTTGGAAATAGTTGAATTTTCCGACTTGTCGAGGTGGTCGACCGCCACCTGCGGCGGTGCATGGCCAGAGGCTGATTATACCCTTTTTTTAGTTAATTTCGATACTCTGAATCCATATTTGTTAGGCATTTGGTGTGATTCATTTGTTTGAACCTAGTTTAGTGATGGTTAGTCACTTGAAAATTTTAGAAAATGAGTTAGAAATTGAATTTGTGAACTACGATTGGCTTGATCCCTCCGAAGAGTACGTAGGCAGTCTAACGAACAGTTAAATGCAACTATAAAAATCCATGAGATAAATTTTAGTGGAAAATCGTCAATTGAGAATTGTTAGAATGGTTATTAACATGAAAGGTAATAATGACTTTGTTTTGGCCTATCACTTGATTTAGCTTCCAAATAAGAAATTTGGGTCATTCCTCGATACCTTGACAGTTCCAACATATGATTTTCATTGCGATCGCGAAGACCCCTCATAGGTGGCTTCCGCTTGGTCCATTCTAGACCTTTGGATCTTGTTCACACGGGTCAAACCTTCTTCGAACACCTCCAGCTCCTCATCATCCCCCTCACGGTTCCTTTTCACTCCTCCCCGCGAGACAGCCTCAATAATAGAAAGAAGATTGAACGGATCCGAATCCTGAGACAATAAACATACCCCCAAATCTCCATATGCACAGTCTATCTCAGAAGCCCTTTCAGACACATCATCGTGCACTTCTACAATTGGCATATTAAGATCAATGTCACAGCTTGGCTGCAATACTTCAGTACTCTCCCCATTAGCTACAACCTTTTTTTGGATGATTCACCATCTCTATCATCTCTGCTCCAGGTGTAATGGAACCTCTTGGACCAATGAGCCCTACATTAAAGGCTCTCTCACGCTCATTCCATGAAAGCTTGGAAATGGGGTGACCTACTTTTCCATTCCTTCTCCTCTGCCTCCAAAGCACGTGGAAGCATGACACCTCCAAGTAGACAATGAGGACGAACCACTCCACCCCCTTGTTCTCCTCTGCTCATCTCCTCTCCCCACGAGCCAATTTCCTCTCAAATCATACTTTGCATCAAGCCCCTTAAACGCATATAACGCATATGTGACATGCCCCACCTTTCCACAAATAAGACAGTAGCTGGGTAGCCCCTCATAGCGAAAATCTATCTAGATTGTCCCATAATCAGGGAACTCCACATTTGCTCCCCGCATTAGCGATTCCCGGACATCAAAAGAGATCTTCACACGTAAAAAAAAGACCAATACAATCCCTACCATCGCCTTTGTCCACCTTAACGACTTTATCGATCAAGCCTCCTATTATCAGAGCAACAGCCTCCGTCATATTAAGCGGAGGAACATTATGCAATTGCACCCACATTGTTGCCAAGTGAAGAGGTTCAACCCATCGACTATTACAAGCTCCATCAACAACCAAAACCATATCATCCCGAAACAACAATGGCTTCTCTACCTGTAGTACAGCACATGTCCCGACGGCCTACAAAACGAGCCATAAATTGAGCCCCACCTAAAGCCCTAATAGATACCCCCTCTCTTCCTCTCCACAGACTCATAAATTGGTCAATAAACCCATTCTCATTGACAGGTTTCTTAAAAAAAAAACCTCTGCCACAGCACTATAATGGAACCCTAACAATGCACCCTCCACAACCTTCTTCTCAATCTTGATCCCACCCTTCTCCTTCTCCGACAAAGAAAGACTGGTTCCAAATTTTGTTGCCAAACCCTTCATATTTTGCATTCCTGCCATTGCCACCTCCACAAACCCTAACCATAGGACTTCCTGCACACGTAAAACCTGCACCAGCACCCCCATGCAGACCCTTCTCTTCAACCTTCCCGTTCGCAAGTAGCCCAGTTGCCTTTGTCACGAGTTCTTGAAGCACGCCGTCGTCCCTACCTTCCTACCTTAGGTTTTCGAACGCAAATCGACAATCCCCTAAGCTTCGACTTTCTCAGACATTACCTAGAAAAATATTTAAAATGGATATTCTTTTAAGAGAAAGTTAGAATGCCCCATTCTGTTTCTACAATTTTTTTTATTAAACATTTGTGTCTTTTAAAGATTTGATTAAGATGCTTTGACTAGTGCCACCTAAGTATTTTTAAATTTATTTTAATTATTATTTTTTTTCTAAATGAAAAATGTTATATGTTGATTTCCCACTTAATCTTTTTAGTTAATAGAGGTTTTTTGGCATGTCAGAATTTATGCCTTTTTTAAGGGATGTTGGATAATTAATAGATATTAACTATTAAATCATCAATATTATCTCTTAATTTTTTAATTTTTAATATTTATTTTTCTATAATAAAACTTCATTGGTCACGGAAAAAACTTACATCAGCAGAAAAAATGGAGATAGCCAAATCCAACATGATGAAAACACCATATACGCTACATTTATCTTGTTGAGTTCTTGTTTGAAATCATGGTTATGTAGTATGCAACGTAAAGCAAGTGATTTTAAAATATTGTAGCACAATATAATTTGCATAAAAGTTGTTGACAAAAGGGATTAGTTGAAATGAGATTAATGTCATTCGGCATGAGATATATAAATGTGAATTTTAAATTAAAACCAAATTTAAATATATTAATTTCTAATTTGAATTGTACTCATTTCATGTTGAAATGTACTAATATGACTTGAAACGTACTGATGCCAAATTGAAATGTACCAATACTGATAGGATATGTACCCATGCCAACTTGAAACGTACCAACATATCGTCTAGAAATGTACTTATGCCAAATTGAAACGTACTGATACTGGTATAAAATGTACCCATCCAACTTAAAATGTATCAACATATCGGCTAGAAATGTACCAATACAAATGGAAACATACCCCATATCATCTACCACTAGAATCTATTTTCCAAATGTACCATGGTATGAATACTCAAATCAAGAGGTTCGCATCAAATGAAAATAGAAAGGGAATGAACATAACTCAAAAAGGAGGACGGAAGAGTATCGACTGACAGAAAAGAAATGGCATGAAAAAATTGTATAATGATCGTGAAAGAAGAACATAAATATATATCACGTTAGAAGCATAAATAAATAAAATTTGATATGTTTTTAGATTTTTACAACATACATCTATTAGATTCTAGGAGATTTGGATAATTATTAGCTAATTGCTACATTATATATATGGCAAATTGTGTAACTACCTATAATATATTTGGGGTAAAAGACATTTTACTACCCTAATGTTTGGTGGTTTTCAACATTTAGTACATCAATTTTTTTTCATCCCAGAGTCATACCTAAAGTGTAAATTTTGGGACAGTCTCATACATCCGTTAGTCAAACTGTTAGTTCTCCCGTTAAGTGATGACGTGGCGCCCTGATTGAGTGCCACGTGTCATTAAAAATATTTAAAAAATATTTAAATAAAAAATTTTTAAAAATTAGTATTTAAATAAAAATAATAATAATAATAAAAATTGATGTACTAAATGTTGAAAACCACCAAACATCAGGGTAGTAAAATGTCTTTTACCCAAAAAAATGTATTCTTCTCTCCTTCTTCTTCTTCTTCTTCTTCTTCTTTTTCTTCTTCTTCTGGGTTCCGTTTCTGTGTCTTCTTTTTTTTTTTTTTTTTTTTTTGTTCCTTCTCCTCCTCTCCTCTGCAACTCCCACCCACCCTCCTTCCCTTCTCTCCTCTGCAACTCACATCACCCACCCTCCCTCATCTCCTCTGCAACCTGCACCAAATTTAGCAAAACAAAACTAAAAAAAAATCGAAGGGAAGGTTTGGGTTGGGGGGACACGAGTCGACGGGAAGATCTGGGTGTGGGTGGGAGGGTGGGCACGGGGGATTGGGGAAGGAAGAGAGAAGAAGAAGAGGGAAGAAGAAAACGGAAGAAGAAGGAAGAAGAATAAGAAAAAAGAAAAGAAAAAAAAAACGAAATATGGGTAGAAGAAGAAGAAGAGGAAGGAAGGAAGAGGGAAGAAGAAAACGGAAGAAGAAGGAAGAAGAATAAGAAAAAAAAAAGAAAAAAAAAAGGAAATATGGGTAGAAGAAGAAGAAGAGGAAGGAAGAGGGAAGAAGAAGAGGGAAGAAGAAAAAGGAAGAAGAAGGAAGAAGAATAAGAAGAAAAAAAAAACGAAATCTGGGCCGAAATCTGGGCAGAAGAAGAAGAAGAGGAAGGAAGAGGGAAGAAGAAGAGGAAAGAAGAAAAAGGAAGAAGAAGGAAGAAGAAGAAGAAGAAGAAAAGAAAAAAAAAACAAGCAAACGAAATCTGAGCAACAGAAGAACAAGAGGAAGGAAGGAAGAGGGAAGAAGAAAAAGGAGGAGGGGGAGAAGAAGAAATTTTTAAATATTTTTAATGACACGTGACACTCAATCAGGGCGCCACGTCATCACTTAACGGGAGAACTAACAGTTTGACTAACAGATGTATGAGACTGTCCCAAAATTTACACTTTAGGTATGACTCTGGGATAAAAAAAATTGATGTACTAAATGTTGAAAACCACCAAACATTAGGGTAGTAAAATGTCTTTTACCCTATTTTTTTTATTTAAATACTAATTTTTAAATATTTTTAATGACACGTGGCACTCAATCAGGGCGCCACGTCATCACTTAACGGGAGAACTAACAGTTTGACTAACGGATGTATGAGACTGTCCCAAAATTTACACTTTAGGTATGACTCTTGGATGAAAAAAAATTGATGTACTAAATGTTGAAAACCACCAAACATTAGTGTAGTAAAATGTCTTTTACCCATATATTTGACACCTAAAATGTAGGAAAATGTTTAATAAAAAAATCTAAAAGGTATAGATATTTAATTTAACAAATAGAACAATAGAACAATGAGGTATTTAAATCTAAACGCCCCTGGTTTTAATTTTATTTTTTAGCCAAGTGTCTTCAGTACTGTTGTGTATTCGAACAATTGAGGTTGCAAGTTGAGGGGCATGCACTAGCTAGGTAAATTAAAATTTCCATACGCATTGTCATTGCGCTTCACTAATCAACGATCAACATGTTATAATTTGGGTGGACAAGGCAATTGGCGGTTTAATCTTACACTGAAATGTACTTCGTGAATAGCATTCTTTCTAATGGTAAATTTAGGATAATTACTCAACTACTTGATAAGGTAGGTAACAAAAGTGTCCATTTTCCTGCTATACTTGTGGAGAAAAAAAAGAAAAAAAGAATCTTAAAAATTCTAAAGGTGACACGTGGACTTTTAGAAGAAAAAAAATGAGATTATCTTTATTAAATGAACAAGGCATCCCACGTGCAACTCAGCATCCTAGGACATGCACACAGAGCTCTTTCGCGTGTGGAAAAAGTTAAAGGTATTTAATGGTAAGATTATCCCTAAATCCTATCATTAATATTTTTCCAATTGAAGACAAATCTTATAAAGTAAGTAATCCTAGTAAGTCACATGTATTCAGGGATAATTACCATTATTTTCAAGATATTATTTACACAATATCTTGGAAATATTCTCACAGAAACCTACCCTAATGGCCAGCCATCTCCTCTATAAATACCCTATTTCTCCACCAAAAAATGGTAGAGCATTTTTTTATACACATAAAACCCTAAATACTTACTCTTAGGCATCAGAGATCAATTGGCCAAACTCTCTCCCCACTCAGAGATCTATTTGCAAAACAATCAACACATTTGCAAATTTCCATCTTTCTTCGCTTTGGGTAATTAATCAAATGTGTTGATTGTTTTACAAATGTATTTTCATCAAAGCAAAGAAAGATGGAAATTTGCATTGACAATAATATATTGAACAAGTCCGTCCATAAACTAGAGACTGCTTGCATGCCAAAAATGAAACAGAGTCATTGGATATGTTATTAGATTACCCATCCTCTTAGTGAGTAGCTAGGGTGCGGAATACCAAGTATATCTTTTTTTTTCTTTTGAGTACAATGATATATTTTGCACTAAGGAGAGAGAGGGTAGTCAGGGTAAGCCACACAATGGACAATCTAATTTGGTATCAAATTTGCCATCTACGAGATTCAAACATAAGATCTCTCACTTACAAGTGAAGAGGAATATAAGTTTCTTATTCTCAGTTAATAGGAGCTTCTTCTAAAACTCAGTGTCTAGCTAGCTAGGAATAATTGACCCCTAAAAATGGAAGCTACTTAATCGACCAAGAAAAGTAGACCCTAAAAAAAGTTTGGTATACAAATAAGCATGCCCATCCATATTCTCCTTCCTTGTATCCCTCTAATTAATTAGGTTGCACGCTTAGTACTTCACTCACAGCATGTGTCACAGGGCGGAGGAGTCCCAAGTTACAAGATTAATATCTGTATAGGGTAATATCTTTGACAAATAATATAATGGTTCGTGTTCTTTACACTCTCCAATATTTGTATTCCTGCACTCATCTTAAGCAAAATTATTAGGTGACTGATGACATCGGGTACGTACTTAATGGCCGGGTGCAAGACCTATTCCTCATGTAGTAAAACTAATCTATGTGCTATAACCAGTGTACGTGGATTGGTTGTACTATGCATCGTGTTTGTGTTGTACACTACAAAATTAGCATTAGGAAAATTACGAATTGTTGATACTTGTTTATTTTTTCCTTCTTTAGGCATGAGGCAGACATACTTTCTTTTGATACCTCGATAGCATGTTATTTAGGTATGAGATAATGGGGCTCACTTATATTTTTAATTTTTTTTTATCCAATAGTAACCGCATAATTTGACATGAATCAAAATGATACATTTATCTTGCATCAACGGCATATCCATTAAGGGCCTATAGGGTTCTGGGACTCTGGAAGCTGGTAAAAATGATAAGGAAGGTCCTATGGGAATATGCATAGGTTTGTATAGGCGATAGTTGTCTTTTTTGAAATGACCTGGACAGATTTCGACGAGCCTTGACAGTATGTCTTGGCAGATGTTTACATGTCTCGAAATCATGATTCATCAGATCTGGACAGACTCACTAAGCGATTGACAAAATGCTTCACTAACAAAACTCAACAAAAGCTAACCAATAATACGATTTATGAATCAACCATTGCATTGCATACACGCCACTCCAAACAAGTAAACATGCCATTTTCAGCATATCTTCATTACAATGCTAGAGCACACATGCATAGTTGACCAAAATGAATTCGTGCATGCGTGCTTGTAGTGATAGAAATCTTGACATCACAAGGTATAACAATGCTGAAAGATTGGGGCCGCAGCACCGATTTGCTTCTTGGCCCAACCTTTAACAGCTTCTTGTCAGTAAGAAGCCCTCATGTTAAGTCTATGAATTTCCATATGAATGGCTAGAGTTCGTACTTTCAGCCCAAATAGTATCTAAGTCCATGTAGCTGAAAAATGCAAACGCTGTTTCCCAAGAAGCAGTTGGACATTTTGCTATTTTGGGCATGGCCGAAAACTTCTACTCTACTGCCAACCTCCCCTTTTCCTACTTGACAAAAACTTCATCTATTACTTCTCATACACCAACTTCTCCTCTTTGTCCACCTAAACCCCTCCTTTTACCCAAATTCCTCCAAACTCTTCACCTCCTAATTCACGACTCATAAACAGTAGCCACCTTAAATATTTACCTTCCCCAAAACTCTTGCATAAGTACAATGTTCTACACAACGTCCCTCTCACATAAGTACTCTACCACGTGATGAGTTTTTTTAACACAGAAGACTAATTCTCTTGTTCTACAATGAATTACCGATCAACCCCAATGTATAAGGTATACATCAAAGAAAAAAAAAAGACAAACCCTGATCACACGAACCATCCCATAACTCATCCAAGAGTTAAATCAAGACTCGTGACGATACTTTCAGTGGTATGGGGGTGATAACGGCGCATGCTAGGGAAAATGTGGAAGATGAGAGTGGTTTTGTGTTTGTACATTACAGCATAACGCGGACATGTGACACATTTCTTGGGCGAACTTGGAGGGACAGATCAAGGGTTGTTTTTGCTTACACATACATGGGCTCTCTCATCGTTGAGTAGTGATCTAAGTTAGTCGACATGTACAGCCCAGAATGCACCATAGAATACTAAAATTCGCTGGAAGAAGCCTTTTAATTTGAAAAAATGGCTTTGTATAGTACACAAAATCATGGAAAATCATGACAAATCACGTATAATATAAGATATTCTTCGTATTGTCTCAGTGCATGTAGACAATGTATCTGATGTATAGAGGACTGTGGATTGATTCACGTATACCAGAAGAAAAACATGATTGTGGACGGCCTTGCTATTGGAGCTACAGATGAATTTTGGGTACCAATATTTTGAGAATCAATTTGAATAGATGGGGACTCGTTTATTTGGTGAAATGATACGAGTCTCTATGACATGCTTGTTTGTAATTAACAACCCTTTGAGTTAGTCTAATGTCCAAATAAAGTCTGCAATTTTACAAGGTCCTTCATATGATAACTGACATCTGGTTGTATATAATATTAACTATTAACTTAATTAGCAACGGCCATTGGAAAATAATTATGTATTACAAGATTGTGATCCTGGAAACCATTTGCAGAGAGTAAGAGAGAGACAGTACATGGATATTGTCTTCAAACTTAAGCATGTGCCATTATTTGTCAACGAACAAAAAACAAATGCATTATATATTTGGAAAAATAGATAGTTGAAGAAAACACTTTTTGTATTGTTCACTTTTAATGTTAAAGATATTTTTATTCTAAAAAGTCACTCATAATACTATTCACTTACAACATCATTTTTGTCATTTTGGTTAAAACTCAAAATTTTCAAATTATTTTTATTAGTTTTCATACTTTTTTTTAACCATCTCTTCATAGTCAGGTGATATAAATTATAAGGAAAATGATTTCCTCGCACTATTTTTCTCATTACGCAGATCCATGTGTATTTCTAGCATTTGAATCGAATAAAACAAAGAACACATATCATTTCTGAATCAATGCAACCAGAGTCCAGGGATCAATGAATCCGGACCATTGAAATTTAATCAAACGGCTACAATTATTATAACTTTTAGAAGAGCTTCATGTTTGTAACCATTGGATCAAATTTTAATGGCCCAAATTCATTGATCCTTGGGCTCCGATTTCTTTGATTCAGAGAGAATCTATGTTCTAAAACAAAGAAGATTTGAGAGACAGAAATGCGTTATCATTTCCTCAAATTTGATATAATGGTAGCACTTGAAAATAAGCTGCCTAGAATTTGTTAGTGGGAACCATATATTATTAGGAAATTAATTAATATTTGACATATATTGTGATGGAGGACAAATGTGTTTCGTACTTGAGGATCAAACATCAGAAGATGTAGGTAACAATCAATCAGAGAAAAAATAGAGGTTAAAAAATATCTAACTAAAGTTTCTGTAATTGTTAATTAAAAAAAAATGGAAAAAGAGAAAAGTGAAAAGATGTCTGAATACAAGGAGACCCTGCTTTACACCAGAAATTCACACCCCTAAAAACCTGGACCACTAGTAAGAAACTTCATCACGGTCACTTACTCTTCATTGAATGACTTTCCAGTCTCCAGCTGCAAAACCACCAACAATACCAAATTAACAACATCAATAAAACTAGCAACCTATTTCGTAAAGAAAGACATAAATACTTATTATGCAATGTGGATCCATCAAATTGAAAACGGATCAAGGGCTTCTGGAATACGCTCATGCACTTGGGATGTCACTGTGTTGGTATCCTAGGATAATCACACACATTCATACAAGAGATTAAGCTAAAAACGCATGAGAGTGTGCAATTGACGTGAGATACTACCGGTTAGAGAACTTTAGAATTCATTTTGGGTATCAAAGACGATGACTTGATCTATAAGGCACCATAATGTGAAGGTAGTTAAAGTATGTGGTTTTTTACCTGGGCTGTCATCGGGGTGAGCTTTCTGATGGTTCTCCATGCACTTCAAGAGGTACTTGAAGGTCTCAGTCTCACATGGGATTGTGAGCCCGCCGCTATGATCAAACCCAAATTCCTCCTCAGCCTTCTCCAGCAATACTTTAAAAAGGGAGTGACTGAGGTAGCTAGTGGGAATGATGAACCTCCGAAGCTCCGGTCCGACATAAACCGCCAAATATCCTTTGGGGATATCATGTGGCGGTTCGGGACTGTAGCATATATCCTCATCCGAGTCACAAATAACATTTGTTAGCCTCTGGCTAATTGCCGGTGATATACCCCCATGGCCTCGTTCAGAGGGGGTGGTGCTCTCCCCTCCTCTTTTTTCAGAATGGGGATCCCCTCCTCTTCTTTCAGAATGGGGACTATTGTTGGCTCGGGGGCTGTTTGCCCTCGAGCCAAGCGTGACGGCTTGCCACTTCTGCAGGATTTCTTTGAACTTGACGATCTGCCTGATTCCAGTCAACTTGGTGCCACCATTTTCATTCATTGCTATAGGTTTTACCACAATTGTTGAAAGAATCCCAACACAGATATCAGATTGTCCGATTCCACACAAGGTCTCATCAGATCTTCCACTATGAAAGGATTAATTCAAATCAACATCATCATTATAATTCAAATCATCATTATCATTATCTCTACTATGCCAAATCAACCAAGTATACAACCAAGTTCCGAACTTTTTTTATTCTTGATATAAACGATATTCTACTTTAAACTAATCTAAAGTGTAGGGAGGAAGATTTGAACTTGGGTGCATAGCGGATGATCACATCTACAACCAAGTTCCAAACTTTAACCAGTCCTACATTGATTTCTAGGATTATACATTCACGTAAGATGAAATAGCACCATGGGTAATATATTTCTTCAATATTTTCTGTATTCCGTAAAGTGAAATGTTTTATCTTTTTCTGAAAATTCAATAAAATATCTAAATTTCGTCCCAATTTTTAAGTTTTGGGTTAAATTCTTAATTTTTGGCTACCAAAGAGGCCAGATTTGAAATTGAAAAACCCAATTGCTCTACCAAAAAACTTGCATGTATGATGATTCAGATTCAAGAAATCCCATAAATCCAACATTCCAAAGAAAAAACAAAAGAACCCATATTGCCTAAAACATAACATCAAAATGCAACAAAGTAAAAAACAAGTAATAATTATGAAAATTCCAATTTCAACCCACGAATCCAAATAATGAATATCAAATAAACATGAAGTTACCTGAGGAGGGGGAGGACATCAGCTGCAAACCCGAAGAAGAAACGCCATGGTAGCTTCGGAAGGAAATAACAGAGCGAGCTCTAGGTCTCCAAAGAGAGAGATTGTATTCAGAAAATTCTAAATATTGCCAATAATAATAATTAATAATAAATCCCAGAGAGAAAAAGGAGATGAGTGTTTTGGGAGTTTTACTACTTTTGTGATCCCATCAATTTTCGGAACCAAATTTTCCTTTCTCACTCGCTCTGCCTACGCTTTCGGAGGGCTCTGTTTTTTCGGTTTTCCTAGGAACCAATCAAACCTAACGGCTTCTCTTCTTCTATATCAAAATAAATTATATAATTTTGTTTTCTCGTGAGACCAAAAAAAGGTAAAAAAACAGAAAAGTGTGTTTATATTTGATGAACTGGAAAATTATGAGGACTTGGAAGAGGAGATGTTATGAAAAACAGGCGCGTATTTATAGCTGATGAACTCTCAACTTTGAACGACCTTTCGTGTGCATAATGGCATCGGCTTTTGCTTTTCGTTTCTGAGTTTTGGCTTTTCCACGTGCTTTGAGGAATCTCCATAGTCCAATCCCATGCCAAGTCTTTTTTTATGAGATGCCGAAGTCATTAGTTTTTTATTTGGTTTTCTTCCTTTTTAAAGAATACGTCACAAAACACCAACACAAACACATAACATCGCTTTTTTCTAGTTTCGTTTCTCACTCCTAAAATGTTAATTTGCATTCATCGATTTCCTTTGATCTTTCAGCCATATGTTCTTCTTCGTATCAACTACACAAAAGGGAAGTTTTGAAAGTTGAATTAAACATTAAAGAATAAAGAAACAATAATGAGAGAACGATAGAATATTTCAATAGCCCCAATATCACATTCTTATAACAATCGAGAACATAACAATAACAAAAATTATTTGAAGTTAATATTATATCCACGTCTATTTGAAATGATTGTAACACTACTCATAGGGCCAAGGATCAGTTGTCCTCAAATAGTGTCTCATTCTGTGTCTCGTAACTAATTTTACTAGCTATGGAACATGAGAAAGAGGGTTATGAGAGTGTATTAAATATTATAAGCTAGTACGTACCATTAGTTTGTAGCATTCTAGGACTTCAAGCAACTTTGCACCCACACATTACATTACATATTACATTAGATGATGACACTCACAAAGTCAAATAAAAAATCTTTGAAAAAAAAAGTTGTGACAACATGTAGCAGGCCTGGTGCATGATTATTTTTTTGCCAAAAATCCCTTTCGTTAATTTATCAGACCAGAAACCCTTTCTCCACGTGATTAGCACCCCCACACTATAATAAAAGTTAGCATTTAAAAATAACAAATGTAGGTCTTAATCTTTGTTGCATGCATGTTCATGCACTCATTGACATCATTGTGCTCTTTCATCTCGCGCACATGTAGAGGAATTGTCTTTGAGCTGACCAAAAAGATGAATTCATTATTAAGGATACATTACCAGCCCCATTTGTTGACAAGGATGGAGAGGATAAACATTCATATAATTATATTTATGTTGTAAAATCGACGATGTGTGCAGTGGAATAAATAAGCAAGACACAAAATTTACGAGGTTCCTCTACAGTCAGTGTGACTGGAGTACATCCTCGGGGCAGCAGTAGTGCTTTCATTATATTTGGAATAATAGGAGTACAAAGATAACTCTCTCTTATTCTATCTTTTCTCTTTCCTTTCTTTTCTCTCTTCTTCCTCTCTCTCTCTTCTTCTTCCTTTCTTTTCTCTCTTCTTCCTCTCTCTCCTTCTCTCTTTCTCCCGTGAACTTCTCTCTCTTTTGTGCATCACTCTTCCTCTTCTTCTCATTCATTTTATAATAAAAATAACACTATTCACCTTACAAATTTTCCACAAATGAATAGTAAAAATAATGTGAATAAATAGTAACAAATTATTCATGTGGGCCATCCACATACTATTCACAACACTCCCCCTTGGATGGCCACAAGTCTTCGATTGACTCGTTAAAATCTTGATATATTTTGGATGCTCCCCCTGATGAGTATCTCCCCCTGATTTCGAATCATTTAGGCTGATCATTGATCGCTCAGTTTCAGCCTCTTAGCGAGAAGAGTTGTCAATAGAGTTGCTTTACTAGTAGTTAACTTTCCACAGGCTTATTCTTGAACTGGGCTGGAGGGTTTTCTTCTTGCAAGTGCTCCTCAGCTTAGTTGAGGATGAATCAGCACGTTGTCTCCACATGTTTCAAGTAGTCCGTGGAATTCATGACCTTGAAGACAGTTGAAGATGAGTACTCGAGAGCAATGCTAGAGAAACAAACAAGCAAAGGTTACGAGACAATCAGTTCCAGATCGGAAGTTTGATCTCGGACTCTGCTTTCATCTGGATGCAATTCAGACTCCTCCTGCTTCGTCTGTGAGATACTTTTGCTTTTGAAGAAGTACCTCTACACAGGTTTATTTTTGAAGTGGGCTGGGAGGGGTCTGAGATGAGTACTCGAGAGCAAGACTAGGTAAGCAATCAGGATCTCACTTTCTCCACGTTCCTCAGATGAAGGTGAGGAGAAAGCATGATATGAGATACTTTTGCTTTTAACCTTTTTGATATGAAATACTTTTGCTCTGGATGATTTGTTTTCTGGGGTGATCCAAGGGATGAAGAACACTGAGTGACTCGAAAGCTTTCTTTGGGAATACATTCTTGGAGATGAAGAAAGGAAGAGAGGTGGAGAGGGTGTGCCTTTGCTGTGGAAGGCGAAGGTAGAACTTATAGAATTTTTCTTCATAACCGGAACTATTCCCTCACTATTTGTCGGCAGCCGGTGGATGGATGAACAGTACCCGCTACGCGCTTTCTGTCAAAGCGTCCGTAATTTCTGCGAAGCTGACTGCGCATGCGACGAGTGACGACACGTCTGGAATGATGATCTTTTGAAAACCGGGGTTCAAATCCGGGTTCGGCTCGTGGTTTTCGCAAAGCTCCAAGCTGCATGTGAGAGTGACGACAAAACTGGAAAAGCTGAAGCCACGTGATTGCTGAGTCACCTCACATTTGAACTCCCTTCTTCAAACACTCCCTCTGCACTTCTGCAATCTTACTCATTCCGCTCTCTTCTTGCACTTCTGCACTCTTAATCTTTCCGAACTCTTCCTCCTCAACACCTTCTAAAAAAAAATGTCTTTCCCTTCCGACCGTTGCCTAAACTTGAATGTTGGGGAAGACGATGACTCGTCTTCTCCGAACAACATTTGGAATCCGTCCTTCATATCCCCCAATGGTCCTCTTACAGTCGGGGACACAATGATGAGGAATGAAATCACCGCTACGGTGATAGCCAGAAATCTGCTCACTCCAAGGGACAATAGGATGTTATCCAGGCGGTCGGACGAGTTGGCTGTTCAGGAATCTCTAGCTCTCAGCGTCCAAAGTGCAGGCTCAGTTTCAAACATGGGCCAACGTCTTCTTGCTCGATCTCGTCAGGTCGAGTCTCTGATGGCTGAAGTGGCTAGTCTTCGGCAAGAGGTCAGAGGACTCAGGCTCGAGAATAAGGAGTTGCACATGCTCGCAACTAGTTACTCCACCAGCATGAAAAGGAAGCTGGACCAGCTGCAGGAGTCGGACGGTCGGATCCAGAGTGATCATGAAAGGTTCATGGCGTTACTCCCGAGGTTTATGTTGCCTTCGTCCTCTGGAGTAGCACCAAGTGGTCCGGCTCCGGAGATTCCAACTCTGGTTCTTCGTCTTCCTGGAGCTCCGCCGAGTACTGAGGCTCCACGTGAGCAATAAAGGTTCCCTCATGTTTATCTGCACTTTGTATATATTTTTTTTTGAGATATCAATAAATAAGCTTTATTTCATTCAGTGTATTGTGCCAAATACAATAAAATATACTCTTCACTAAGATGTGGTACTTCTAGACCAAATATCAATTTATCTTTACCCTCTCGAAGATAAATGATCATCCTTAGTGTCTAAATCATTTGAGTATTTAACTCATAATCTTCAATCCATATGCTTCTTTAATATCATAAATATCATGGATAAGGTTCGTGTTGGCATATTGTTCGATTCTGCAGTTTAAGACAATATTTCTCTCAACACTTTATAATCTTTCTTAACTCTTCAGGAGTCCCAATTTAATATCATAAACTCTTCAGGAGTTCTAATTTAATGTCATCGACTCTTCAGAAGTTCTAATTTAATGTCATTGACTCTTGCAAGAGATTTTAGTATGTTGCAACAATATCATAATGATAGTACTCACTAAGGCAATTTATACCATCCATTGGTATTGAGTACATAATTTATGCTTTATCCTTCTAGGACTTATTTCAAGCAATCTGAATTCTTCAGGGATTTTCTACACTTCATGACACATTTTCTTTTGGAATTTATACAGAGCAATTTGCTCCCATGTATACTTGAGGGATTTACTTATGGAGATATGATGTGGGCAACTCACAACCATTCGTATATAATTCTCCATTCATATGAACTCGTTTACAGGAGTATAATTTCAGGTTTCAATTAGTAACCTTGTGTCATATCATGTGAGTATAATTCACTGTATTACAAATGCCCATATGTAACCTCTTTGGTTCAACATCTTTTGGCTATTTGTATTATATTCAAATATATAGATCCATTTTTCCACGTTCTTACAAGATTGTAATGGAATTGCCTTTCTCCATTTTTGGCCAATAATTTTTCCTTTCGTCAACGAACAAAAGAACGTAACTCATTATCAACACAGCTTATTGATAAAATTTAGTAGCTACTTATAAAAACCAAATTTACCATTGGTTATCATCAATTCGTGATCCCATATTCTCATGTGCATGCGCATGCATAAAAAGCTTTTCATTTCTTTGGATATCCATTGCCTCTTTAAGGGAATCACACTATCTCTTCCAGGATAGTCATAATTTAGAGAATGCGGATCATAACCTCTTCTTGAGCGTTATAAAGCTTGGATTTTAATTTCCACTTCGGGAGTTGAGTCATTGGAACCTATACGTCTATCATGCTTCATGCATGAGACATCAAAATTCCCATGTCCGCGGATTGTCCTTTCTGAGACGTTTATCCATGCGACAACTGTCATGCTTCCGGCATGCAACAGTTATGCTTCGGGAATGCAATAGTTCAGTAGTGCCATATTCTTCTTCTTTCGAATGATTGAACCTTTTGAGTCTGAGGGTCTGCCACGCTTCAGGCGTGCAACAGATAAATCATTTGTTGCCACATTATTTTGTCCAATAGGGACATCAATTCTTGTAGGCACATTTGCAGCAAGTATATGTGATTTCATCACTTTTGTTACATCATTCAATTATTCTTACTTCATTTTCTCATTGATTTATTCGTGAATCAAAATAAGACAAATTCTCTTCGTTCTTTTGGAACGGTCTTTTCTCATCATTATTCTGGAACGATGTTATTTTCTCCCCCTAATGGTGGGAAAACTGTCTTATTAAAATCATAGTCTGCAAATCATGCGGTAAATATATCCCTAGTCAAGGGTTCAAAATATTGAATGATGGATGATAAATCAAATCCAACATAAATTCTCAATTTGCATTCAGGCCTCATTTTAGTACGTTTGTGGCATTGCAATAGGCACATAGATAACATAACCAAAAACTCGTAAATGTGTAATGTTTGGTTAGTGCCCAAACATGAATTATATTGAGAAGTATTAGTGGTTGGCAATATGTCTCAACCAAGCTAATAATGTATCATGTAACATGGCATGTCCCCATGTAGAAAACTTGGCAATTTCATTTTCATGAGCAGAGTACGGGTAATCAATTGCATCCGCTTAATAAATGCTTCTGCTAAACCATTTTGAGTACGGACATGAGGAACATGGTGTTCAACATCAATGCCCAATGTCATGCAATAATCATCAAAACTTCGAGATGTAAGCTCTCCAGCAAACATGTATTATATTATCATTTACATACATCAAGGAACTTCTAGTCCTTATTTAATTGCCTATAGAATGGTACTCTCATGGCTCTTATTACAATTAAGTTGTGGCACTTTGGCTCTTCAAACTTAAAGTACTCATCAAGGAACTTCATGTCTGATCTCTGAGGATCAAGGGTCTTCATGCCCAATCTTTTTGCATGATGGAACTTCTGGTCCAATCATTTTTATATGATGAGGATCAAGAAACTGCAGGTTCTAATCTGATCAAGGAACTTCGGGTCCTTGTTATACTCATCGTAACAAAAGAAGTACAATAAATAAATTAAAGCAATAAGCGGTAATTCCAACTATGGTAAATAAATTGCTTTTAAGTAAATAAAGCTTGTGATAAGGGCTTTGATTCAGCACCATTCACATAAATCAAAACTTAAAGCAGTAGGCGGTAAAACCGTCCATGATAAATAAATTGCTTTAAAGTAAATAGAACTTGTGAAAGTGTTTTAAGCCAACACCATTCACATAAATAACAAACTTGATAAAGAAAGAGTAAACTTCCAGTACTCAATTTCTCCTTATTGCCTATGCACTGAAGTGTTCACCTGTCTCTATGATTGTTTATTTATTTATTATTTTATTATTATTAATTTTCTTTGTCTGCCATAATGACCATCTCCCACATATTTTTCTGTTTATTATTATTATATTCTTTTCTTTTCTTTTCAAATGGTGCAACTCACCATTCCAAAACATTTTCTTTGTCTGCCACTTATAAGAAGATCAAACCGTTAGATTTAGCTCAAATTTTAGTATGATATGGATAAGAGGATACCAAACAACTTTCGTGAAGAAACGGTTTCAATCTGAGCAACTGAAAATGGCGTTTTGGTACTCATAAGATGGCTGTCCAGTTTTCTGCGGAAATTGGAAACTGGTTTGGTATTTCAGACATATGTGATGATCGCACCGTTAAAGGTTTCTGAAATTTTGATATGTTGTAGATACTGGGAGGATGGACAACTTTCAAGAAGAAAGTTTTTCAATCCGAGTTCTGCAAGTTGGAGTTCCGAGGATGTTTCCTTGGCTATTAGATTTTCTACGAATTTTGAGTCCGTACCATTTTGCTTCTACAAATGATGATATACAGTTATACAACAACATATACATATTTGCTTCAAGAAAATCAGTAGTACAAATATTTTAAGATGAAATGAAAAGATTTTCTTATCTGTGAGATTCCAGGCGACATAGGTGAACAAGATTTGTGGCGTTGTGCTTTCCACTGACACGAGAGCTTCTCGTGCTGATAACGTGTTGTAAAATCGACGATGTGTGCAGTGGAATAAATAAGCAAGACAAAAAAATTTACGAGGTTCCTCTACAGTCAGTGTGACTGGAGTACATCCTCGGGGCAGCAGTAGTGCTTTCATTATATTTGGAATAATAGGAGTACAAAGATAACTCTCTCTTATTCTATCTTTTCTCTTTCCTTTCTTTTCTCTCTTCTTCCTCTCTCTCTTCTTCTTCCTTTCTTTTCTCTCTTCTTCCTCTCTCTCCTTCTCTCTTTCTCCCGTGAACTTCTCTCTCTTTTGTGCATCACTCTTCCTCTTCTTCTCATTCATTTTATAATAAAAATAACACTATTCACCTTACAAATTTTCCACAAATGAATAGTAAAAATAATGTGAATAAATAGTAACAAATTATTCATGTGGGCCATCCACATACTATTCACAACAATTTAAGCTTCCAAATCGGAGTACGTATGCTAGAAGCTACTTTATGAAACTTAAAACGGATGCATTCTAACTTCAAAGCATTTTTTTTATACCATATAACAATGTATAACATTACTTTAGTCTAAAGAAGGGTTTTCAATTGCACTGTAGAAATGAATAGTGTTTGGATCCGAATTTCAGTTTAATTACAGCCATGCCATTGCTTTAGAAAGTGGCCTTTAGGGCTGGTTTGATATTATTGTGCTTTGAAAAAAAGCTACTTCTGCTGTGCTGTGAGAATAAATAGTTGTGAAATAAAGCAGCAGAGTGTTGGGTAAACTTTTTTGTAAAAGTGCTTTTGAAAAGAAAAAAAAAAGCAGATGTGAAAAAAAAGCCGGTTTTTCAAAGTTGAGTTTTGCAGCTTCTTATTTTTGGCTTTTTTCACCCAAAACTATGAAAAAAAGTTGAAGCTGAATGTTTACCAAGCACAAAAAAGTTGCCATCTTTTGTTGATACCAGTTTTTTTTCAGAATCATCTCAGTACCAAACCAGGGCTTACTTTAGTGGATGGCCATTGCGGAAGGTTTGGGTTCTAGAGGCCATGCCGCCTCTGAGATAGAGATAGAGAGAGGGAAAGGGAGAGGGTGACAGCATGAAAGAAAGAGAGGGAGAGAGAGGAGTAGGGATCCCTCACTGAAGGTTTCGCAGTTAGGAGGCCATGCTAACAGAGATAGAGATAAAGATAGGAGAGGGAGACGAAGATCATCCACGATCCCGGTCGCGGTGCCCTATTGGCCCGCGTCAGCTTCTGCCATCCGTTCAGGTACAAGAAACAGAACGAGCTCTTCATTGCTGCCGAGGGAAAAAGATGGTGGTATTTCTGCGATTGGCAGAGAGAGATGGGACAAGGGTGAGAGAAAGGGAGATGAGAGGATTTTCTGCAAGGATGGAAAGGAACGGGTATGGGAGTATGGGTTTATAGGCAACGGTATGGGCTACATAGAGATGAAAGGATTTTCTCCACTGCCACTTTCTCTCCCAACTCTCTCTGATTGGCTTAAAGAAGACGAAGAGGGAAATCTACGATTGCCTACAAATCTAGGGTTAGGGTTTTGGAGGGGGATCTTGATCTGCGAAAGACAATGCGTTTTGGGGGAAGAGGAAGAAGATGATGGATTCCGTCCCTTCGAACTCACATGGGAACCTGGATGAACAGATTGCTCAGCTCATGCAAAGCATGCCCTTGTCCGAACAAGAGGTACCCAAAGCCTCTAACTTTTCAGATTTTTGATTATTTTAATTTTAATTTTAGTCCATTTCTTTTTATTTTTTAATTAATTTTTGTGTAAATGTGTTTTTGGTGAGAATTTGTGTTGAATTTTAGGAAATGAGACAGATCGAGCTCTGAAATGTTAGAGCTTGATGGGGCCAAATAAAAAAATGTGGTGCATTTCTTTGTTTGCGATTATGGGCATGATCTGTGAATTGAATTTAGCTGAATTAGGGTTGTTATGGGACCAATCTAGGGTTGTGATTTCATATAATTTGGGGATCCATGGATGAATGTTTTGATTTCACTTAGGTGGATTTATTTTTTATTAGATTTACCACAGGGTTAAAAATTCTAAAGAAATACATGAACTTGGTGTTTGTAATGATTTGTTCTGCTGTTAGGATTGGGTATTGGCAATGTGGGTCAGATCCCCTTTTATGTGACACTGTGGGTTTCCGCGTGTGGGTTTGTGAACAAGAAAAACAAAATTTGGGTTTCTAAGTACAAGCCACAAAAACTGAATCTTTCTATAGATTTTTAAACCTATGTGGAGTTAAGATTAGCAGAGACTTTGTGGAGCATAGTATTTGAGTATGATTTTGGCTAAATGTGATCATTTTAATAGATTGTTAAGGAGATACCTTGAATTCTTCCTTATTTGGACAGTTCTAAAATCAATAATGTTAAACGTCCTTAGTTTACATTCTATTCTATTAGGAAACTCTATACACCTTTTGATTAGCCAAATAATGTGCACTCTACGGTGTATGCTTTATAGTACATGTAAGCTACCAATATTTCTTGGGGAGGGATGAAGGGTTGTGTGGGTATGCTAGGCTAATGGCATACTTTACAAGAGTGTTAGCTTTGAAAGTGAGTTGCTTTAGTGCTTCTTGAATTTCAAAACATGGCTATGCTCTGTGATACACCAGCGTATACACTATTACATGTTATAAGACCAAAAATTTTGTAGCAAGAAAACGAAAATTTGTTATTGAAAGTGCACGCATGTTTAGTTTAATGTTTGTTGGTTTCTTGGGAGTTTATTTAAGATGTAAAATAATTTTTTGTTTAATATAGGTAAGGGTGCTCTGTGAAAAGGCCAAGGAAATATTAATGGAAGAAAGCTATGTCCAGGTGGGCCTTTTTAGTTGCAAGTTTCTATTTCATGTCTTTCTTTGTATTGTTTGATACAGGTTTTGGACCTATAATGATTTGGACATGTCTTGAGGTAAATGAATAACCATTTTGGGTCTTAGGTTTTTCAGCCCGTGAATGGCCCTGTAACTATCTGTGGTAATATTCATGGACAATTCCATGATCTGGCGGAGCTTTTCCGCATTGGAGGAAAGGTATTTGTTATGATTTGGGCTATTTCATTCTTCTTACGTTTGCTTAATAGGTTGCTACTTATTGGTGATATTTTCTTTTTCCTAATTTGTAGTTTTCTAGTTTGTTCCGTTGGATGTTTCACTTTCCAAAACTAACATTTATTTCATATTGTTGCAATTTTGTTTGCAGTGCCCAGATACAAACTATTTGTTTATAGGAGATTATGTGTGACGACCCGTTCCTAATTTTACGTTTTTATTAATTTTAAAAGCGTGAATGTACGAAATTGCCCTTAGAGGCGAGGACTTTGACTTTTGTTGACCATCGTCTAAAGAAAGGTATGACTTATTCTTTTAGTATATTCTCGTAGTACTCGTTGCTATGAACGCGTGAGCGCATGTGCGCGTGTTAGAATCGAATCAGATCTGTAATGAGAGAGTTATGCTCCGTTAAAGTACGTTAACTACGGGTAATTTTGTATATGCGCGTACAAATGTACAGTGTTGGAAACACTGTCAAAGAGGCAGATTTTGTACATTTAAAAATTGTACAAAATCTATCAAATCCCTAAAGTGGATCCGGTCCCCTAGCCAACCATCAATCAAATTATTTAAATTGATTCTTTTCACTAATCACATTCCACCATTTCCTCCCTTTCATCCATTTTCCCCCATTTTCCTCCTAACCAATCAAGTGCCTCTCCTCGATTTTGGCACCAATCAGTTCACTCCCTCACAAACCCATCACCCAATCAATTTTCAGAAACTAAAACCTCACACACACACACACACACACACACACTCTCTCTCTCTCTCTCTCTCTCCCCGAATGCTCTCTTCCTCTGCCCACACACTGAGGCCGAAAGGCCATGCACCAACACCAGTCACCACCTCGCCCTCATGCGATCCCTCAGGCTACTGAACCATTTTACTATTTCAACGACCAGCCATCATTTGAGAAATGAGCTCTCTAGGTGCGTACAGACCAAGGAGGAACTACTTCGAGTTTGACCTGCTCCGGTGAATTTCTCCCGTTCAAGACCAAGGTTGGTCTCGGGAACACCCTCTCTTCATTCTTCTTCGTTGTTTGTAAATGATCTTAGGGTTTTAAACTTATTTTGATATGGTTGGTGACTGAAAAGATGAAATGGAGTTTTCCCCAGATTCTGAAAAACTCCAAAACCGTGGACGTCGAGCCACTTTCAGACCCATTTTTCGTTCATATTCAACCTCATTTAAGCCTTGATTTTGGTATGATCTTGTTCTTCTCATTACAAGCTTCAACTACATATGTAGAACATTATAAATGGTTAAGTTTTGAACTAGAAATCAACCTTCAAAGTTGGGATGAAAAATCTTGATTTCTGGAAATCTTTGACCGTGGCCATTTAGCCCATTTTAGAACAAATTTCTGATCAACACGAACCATATTTGAACTTTCTGTGAAGGTAGATCCATACATCACATTCCTAGCTTCATTTTGGTTTTTGAATCACGGATTTTAGTTGAGAAATGGGCTTGTTTGAAGCTCTGAAAGTTGGACCAAAAACCTAGGAAAAATCACAGAAATCGCAAGGAAGGCACGTGGGCGAGTGTGGGGGAGCCGCGTGGGCCGCACATGGCCACCAGCACAGCCACCTTGTGGAGGCGCGTGGGGGCGCATGAGTGGTTCGATTTCGATTCTAAAAATTTGTGTGTGTTTGTTACGTCGAGTAGATCGATTTCATATATTTAAACCCTATGTTTGGACAATCTACGAAGATTTTATTTACGTTTCCGTTTATGTGTTATTAAACTAAGTTAATTAGAAATTTCACGTATAGGGAAACGTATTCCGAGGACGTACGTGGTTAAGCCAGGCTATGAGGCTTCATTTGGACTGCGTATATGTGAGTGGGCAGTTTGTTTTATATCTATACGTATTTATAGTTTCCGAAATTGCATAAATATTTTGCTTTAAATATATATTGCCAAGTAGTTGATAATTTCGTTATAATTGTGATAAATGCTGAAATACGGTTGAGATATACCTGTCATGACGTTCATACATACTTGTATTCATACTCATCTTGCTGCACCGGTGTTAGTACTCGCCCCAGGGTCAGGGCCAGTCTTTCACGTGTATGTTCACATCGCACCGTTCGCTCATCTTGGATCCAGGTTAGGTGCCAGTCTTGTCGGGTAGATTACATTAGGAAATCCTACTTGTATGTGATGTGCTTCTGCACCAGTCTTCGCGTGATCGTAGTACTTGAGCGTATTGATTACACCCATTCATGTTCGTGTCAAAGTTTATCTGTTCAAACTTGTGTGCCAGCATTGGATTGATGAGTACTTCATTATATTGTTTATCACATGATTATACTACCGTGACATTGATATATCATTGACTTGGCATACTTCTGGCTATATTGCTATCATATTATCCTTTACATACTTACGTACGGCGAGGGGTTAGTATTTTCAAAAATAAAGGTTTTCGAATTAGCATTGTTTTACTGACCCACTCAACTTTGTTTTTTGCCCCTCCAGGTTTAGTAGCTGTGCTTACATATATACGAGGATTTTGGCAAATCTCAGGAGATGGTTACCTTCAGTGGTATAACTCTCATCTTGTTTACTATACTGTCTTATGCTCTGACATCACGTGTGAATAGGGTTCAATCTCGCTCACCTGCACAATTTCTTGATTAGGCACTTTTAGGTTTAAATTTATTCACATTTTCCACATCACTACACTTTATGGCTTCGTCACCGTCCACTTGTCGGCCAGCATAGCTCGATTTAGAGTCCAAGTGGACATTCCGGGTCGGGATGTGACATTATGTGGATCGTGACTATTATTCAGTTGAAACAGTGACAGTAAGTATAAGTATTTTTATTTCTATTTATCTTTCAATTAGTTAAGCTATAATTTTAGGGTTCTCCTTTTGGCACCAAGATAAAAAATATTTTGGAAACTCTGAGCAATGTTTTGGTTTGTTTATTTAGGGTTTTGGTCAATACAATAAGTTACAATTCCTAATGAAGGACCTTAAAGTTTTACTATTGAGAGTTGGATACATGTTGAACATGAGCTATAATGAAATAATATGGTTGTGATATATTAGCACTTCCAAGGTTATGCTAACATGGGAGATTGAAATAGGGTCACATAAAGAAAATGAGATTGGCCCTTAAGCTATATTGCACTTGAGAACTTAGTGTTCTTATGATGGGAATTTCTGGGAAAAAAGGGATGCATCATCTTCCTTTTTGGCATCCATTTATGTATATCATTATGCTCCTAACTTTATCTTTTTTTATTCAGCTCCAACCCAGATATATTTTTAACATTTGCTAGGAATTCATCTAGAATTCACCCTGCATCACCAATTCAAAGTTTATAATTTCTTTGGAATATGTTTAAGACTTCTCTCAAAACGTTTATGGCAGCAAACCCAAAACGCCACCCTTTTTATCCGATCCAAAAATTTCACCCTCTCCGACTCCCAAAACAACTGACTATTTATGGGTTGTTGCTGATTTCGCTGCCCATTCAAGCTTTACAGTAATGGCCTCGAATCCAGAGAACGAACCTAGGGCCTCGAGAGAAGTCGAGAAGTCGCCGATTGAGCCTATACGGCCACCTACAGTGGAGGAGATGCGCGGCCAAGACATTTGGAGCAACTGCATCGTCAGCAGTATCGTTAGTGGAGTTATGGGTATGGCTAAAGTTCTTTTCCTTGGCTTATTTTTGGATTTTCTCACATGAGTTTTGATTCTTTTTTTCGTCTTTCTCTGTTTGGTTGCTGAGAAAATGTGGGAACGTTTCTACCATTTTTACTATTGGTTTTTATTTTTTGTCCTTTATCTCTATTTGGTTGCCGAGGAAACGTGGGAAAGTTATTGTCTTTTTGTTTGTCTGTTGTCTCGATTTATATATTTGTGGGTTTCAGAATGTGCAGAAGATTGGTGTATTGGTAAGGTTGTGATAAATTTAGTTGTTCACAGAAATTTGTTACTGTTGGTGTATGAATGTATCAAAAAAGGTCTAAATTTCATTATTTTAAAGTGAGTATTGGGGTTTTCTCAGTATAGCAAACTCTGCCATAAGGTTACATTGGAAATTGTTCTACTGTTTCCACAAATTCTTTGGAATTCAAATCCCTTTTTAATTTAGGAATCAGACTTTCTAGGTTTTTCAAAATCTCATCGTCTCTCAATATTATGTTTTCAACTTCTATAAACAATAAAAGTTATTCATCGTCTCTGAATTGCTTATGCATGCTAGCATTGCAAACGATTTACAATTATAAATACTCAAAATTTATTCTATTTGTAATTAATTTTGAATGAGTGATTGGAACTTATCAAAGTAGTAAATGTATATTGTCATTACATTTGTTTTTGGTTGTAAAAATTTTGTTTTGAATTCTTTGGTTTCATACTTTTCTCGGGATTTTAGTGCATTTTCATAGATTATTTGGGGGTAGCATCATTTGTGATACGGTCTTAGATTTTCTAGAATTATTTGTTTATCTTCATTCTACTTTTTGCCAATGTGCAGATGGAGACCATCCCAAGTGGAAATCTACCTCCCGATTTTGACCCCACTCAATGCAACAGTGTGTAGGTGGTAGATAGCGATCTTCTTTTTTCCTCTATTTCTGGAATTTTATCTTTTTTTTCCCATTCATCTTTATATTTGTCTACTTGAAGTTTCTTTATCTTGAATATTTCGTGTATATTAGATTCTCCAATATTTCTTCTTATCACACCCTCTCAATCTAAACTTTATCGTAGACGTACCCTATTTCCCTCATAATTGCTTTTTAGGGCTTCTCTATTTTGATTTTCATCATCCAATTTGTTAAATTTGTTGTTAATTTCAGGGTACTACCAGTTTTCTGCTGACTCTAATTCCACACTTCAGAAAGGTATGCCTCTAGTTTATGATAACTTTTGCCAATTTTCTTCTCTTGATTTGGAAGGGTATGACTCTAATTACTTTGTTTTCCAAAGCCATCTTAGCATCTGCATCCTCAATTGTAGAACAAAGGCTAATCCAATTGCTAATCTTAGCATCTGCATCACCATCATATCTTTTGATTTTGAGTGCCTTTATCGAATAGAGGGCAACTACACAGTTTTATATCTTCAATGTACAAATATCAACACTAATTTCTTTCGTTTACTAAATACATGCATAATATGTGGTTCGTTTGAACTTTGATATATGTAAACTTATAATACAGGTACTGGGATGTTGTTTGGAACAGAGCTAGAGGTGACGATGTGGTGGAAAAGTAAGTCCTCTTACTTTCTTATCTACCTAGCATACTACATAATCTTTCCAACTTTGACTAAAATTCATATCCACAACTCATTCGCAGGCTACAACATCCCTGCCGTAATTCACTTAAATCCTGATATCATGCCTCTTTTTGTTCTGATTCTGAGAGTTTGGGATGGATTGTGGTTTAAATTTTTTCTTTGATATGCATCTACACAGCCACACCACCACTTTGTCCGAATCTGACGGCTCGCGCTGTAGCATCTGTGTGAATCTCCCCGCACAACTGGACTCCGGGACGTTTTCCAAATAAACTCCAAACTCCAATGGGTGCAGTTGAAAGAGTAGAATATGAGGCAATCAAATCCAATCCAGGGAAGAGATTGGATAGTTTTTGAGGTATGGCTTTCTATTTTTAATCAAGTTTTTCTTTTTACGAAATTGTAAAACCACTTTAATTTTTTAGCAATTGTGTTTGTAAACTGGGCAGACTAATCCAGAGAACATAGTTGGGGTATTGACAATGGCAGGCAAAAGGTTTCGGGTTTTAGCTACTCCAACCTTTTATCTTGGCAGGACTTTGGCATGCATGCAAGGTATAGTTCTCAATTCAAAACTAATTTGTTTGTATGATTCGATTTGAATTCAACATTTTATATGTTTATCTTATTTGTAGAGTTAAATAGCTGATGAATCTTTATCAATGAAGCAGATGTAATGGTTTTATTGAATGTGAATGATCATTGTCTAAGGGGAAAATTATAATCCAAAGCTGTAACTTGAGTTTTGGAGTTAAACTCGAAACAGCTTTAGTACTGAATATTATTGTGTATGAATGTGATTGTAATCTAAATCTGTAACTTGAGGTTTTGGAGTGAAACTCAAAAGAGCTATAATACTAGATATTATTGTGTATGAATGTGATACTTGATCTTACTATACACTGTGAATAAGTAACAAGAGATGGTGCCCGTTTTAAGTGTTATTTGTCTTTAGAAACTCAAACTTTGACTCGTTTGTATATATTGGTGGAAATGCAAAGATGGGTGCTCTTTGCTGCTGTCCTTATTTTATATATTCAGTTGCATAGAGTCGACATGACATGCACAACAATGGTCAGATTGCCACCCTTAGTTGGCGGTATTATCTTTACAACACATTCAAATTGAGGATTTAGAAAATCTAATAATAAAACTCAAATATATGTTCCATGCCTTTTGTTTTCAATTTGGGTTAAAAGGTTGGAGCTTTGAATTGGGATTTACCTTTAATCTATAATTTTGTACTCAGGACACCATCTTGGGAGTCTTGACATAATTTTTCTTCTATTTCATAGATTCAAAATATGTTTAGTATCTCATTTAATTGGTGTACCTTTGCTCATTTAACTCAAATTTAATACGATTTGGTCATCCAATTTCTTTGAATTGCTAACGAATTTACTTTCTTTGGAAATTTCAGGAACTCTGGTTGTGGGAGGAAGAAGCCAGTTCCTTACTATTTTTAGTTATACTTATATGTGCCCTGATTGCATGTTCAAAGTCTAATTAGTTATATAATTTTTTTATTTATCTTTGCAAAGCTTTCGTACTTGGATTTTAAATATGTGATTGAAATATGCATCATATTGAAACTCTTTATCTCATTATTTTTTGAGTAATTTTCTGGAAATGAGGTTGAATACCAATTGGTGGTCTCTGTCTGAGATTTAATTCTTTTTAAACGCTCCTCATAGGCCATTATGATTGATAGTTTAATACGATAGCAGAAATGTAAATTTGTGCTCCTTTAGTTTATGTCTACTAAGTTGCTTTTGGAATTAACAATTACAATGCATCCAATTCTAGGACTTTATATTTACATGTTGGGAGTCGGGTTTTTTGATACAGAATGTAAGTGACCCCACTTCACGTACTCTGAAAGTATCTAAGCTTGGTAATGATTTTGATGGGCATGTCTGGTGCCTTCTCAAACATGAATAGCCTGTGGGGTTTAAGATTGATATCAATTCCAAATTGTGAAATTGATATCAAAGGCAGATTGTAAAACTGATATCAAAGCCAATAGTAAGTGCTTGGGGGCTTCTTGGTATGATAGTTATGTCTGTTCTGTGTTTGTTTTCTTTCCGTCTGTTCTTAGAGTGTACTCCTTATTCTTTGATATGTAATTTGTGTTAGCTTAAATGAAAGGTTTGTCTCTTCTCAAAAATGATTAATCTAACATGTTACTATGTGGTCTTTTGATTGCTCTTCTATTCAATATCTTTTAAATCCCACGGTGTGTTCGAAGTGCTAGATGGGATGTGCTTTTACTAACCCTAATAAAATTATATTTGAATCATGTTGTCTGATAACTTTGTTTTTCTTTCTTTTTTTCCTATTTGCGGTTTTTAGTCTTTGTCATTTAATTGGTGTAGCTTTGCTAGAATCTCTGTTCCGACAGTGTGTGATTAGTGCTAATGGATTTTCAGCACTGTTTCTGAGTTATTGTTCGAATTGTTGTATAAGTATGCATTATACGTTCAATTAAGCCACTGAAGCATGTGTGCCAACGAATTTTGAAGAGTTCTGCTTGGTTTTCTCTCTTTGGTCTTTAAAATTTAAGTGCGAGGCACCTGTTTGTCGACTAATTGAGTCCCTTCTCTAAGTTTTTTAGTAGATATTTTGTAATTTGCTTTTATGAGCACTTCTTTAAGCTGTTAAGTTCCCAAAATGTACAAGGAGATATCAAGTTTAATAAGTCACGAACTGTGATCAATCCAAATGCAGTGAAATTAGGGATTTTACACTTAAAAACTCAATTAGCTTTAGACCATAGGATTAGCATTTTGCACATGTGAGTTTCATTGACCTGCTCATTTTATTTTTATGGATAAAAAACAAACAGTCATTGAAGGGAGAAGAAAGTGTACAAAAACATAGTTTCTGTAAGCTTGCACTCATATGCCTAGTATTTTAATTTCTTTTCTTAGCATTACCTGTTGAAATGGCTGCGTACACTGCAATATACGTGTGAACTACATGCTTATTTTGCTTCTTAAGGAAACAGAACTTTTTTGGAAACCATATCTTTCTAATCAAAGACGTTTAGTTTCTTCCCACTCATTGTAAAATATGTTTATATGCCATCTAGCTTGAATGTATATAAAAGCAAAACTGCTTATCTTATCGACCTCATTCACTCATGTATCCTTCTGTTTGTTCATAATTGCGTTGAATTTATTCAACTTAAATGTGTTTTATTCATCTGGTTACGCTTGAAACAGCTGGTTCCCACGGCAACGCGCGGGTCTAATTTCTAGTACATTACTAAATTAACGATGACTATCGTTCTAAATCATACCAGGGAAAGATGAATAATGTCATGTTGAATGGTTAAAAGATGTAACGCATGCAATACATTGTTGTTTATATGGTATAATTTTTTTCGAATCACAAGATAGATAGATGAATCACTACCGCGTTAATATACAGTTCTTTAGGAATAGTGATGTTGAAACTCCTCTTGTAGCCATTGTGAACACAGAAAATTCCCGATTCAAGATCAAGTGTCCATCACCCTTAAATCAAAACCAGTTCAAGATGAAACCTGTGGAAAGTCAACAAGTACAACAAATGCACGTGCTGATTCGTCCCAGCAAATTTGTGAACACGAAAAATTCCCGAAAGAGAGACAATGGGGACAGAACGTGTCTACACAATAATATTTGTGTTTGATGATCTTGGGTTACAATCTCTATTTGTTCCTCTGATTCGATCTCCGTAAGACTTTGATTTGTGGGCTTGATCCAAGGGCCGTCGAGGCTTGATCTTGGATGAACAGGGGGAAGTTTCTTCAGGGGCCTTTTGGGCTTTATCTTGAAGTTGGGTGAGGTTTCTTCAAGGGCCGTTGGTGGCTTGATCTTGAAGTTGGATGAACGGATCTTCAGGGGTCGTTGGGGCTTGATCTTGAAGTTGGATGAACGTTGAATGACGAACGGATCTTCAAGGGCTTTTGGGCTTGTTCTTGAAGATGGATAAACGACGGACGACGAACGGATCTTCAAGGGCTTTTGGGCTTGTTCTTGAAGATGGATGAACGACGAACGACGAACGAAGAATGATGAACGATGGATGAACTTCAAGGGGCTTTTGGGCTTGATTCTTGAAGAACGGATGTTTGGATCCAAGGGCCGTCGAGGCTTGATCTTGAAGAACGGATGAATGGATCTTCAAGGGCCTTTGGGGCTTGATCTTGAAGGTGGATGAACGGATCTTCAAGGGCCGTCAGGGCTTGATCTTGAAGAACGGATGAACGGATCTTCAAGGGCCTTTGGGGCTTGATCTTGAAGGTGGATGAACAGAGCTTCAAGAGCCGTCGGGGCTTGATCTTGAAGGTGGATGAACGTTGCTTCAGGGGCCGTCAGGGCTTGATCATGGAAGAACTATGAGCCAAGAACGAAGAACGAAGAGAGCCTCCCCGATGCTTCGGGAACTTGGGCACTTGAGAGCTTCGGGCTTCAGAGCTTCAAGCGTTTTGCCTCCTGGAATTGGTTCTTCAAAATGAATGAATTAGCCTTCTATTTATAGAATTTTCCAAGGCCTAATTTTGAATATAATATCCCAGATGAAATAAGTCTTCTCTGCCATGTGTTGACACATGTCCTGTTTGACGGCTTTTCTGACTCATTTCAATTTCCGTTGAGTCACACACTATGTGTAAAATTTATGTAATACACGAGCGTTGAAACTTTGATCATCGGTCAACATTTTATTTACCGCAATTTCGATGTCTACAGCCGTTTACACTATAAGCTGAATATATTACAAATTGTTTTTTATTTGCTCTCATTGGAGGAGTATAGAAACCAAACCAGTGTAAGAAAAATCACAGAATCTGGTGAGGAGCTCAGCAGCCTCAGCTAACTACGGAATCTTAGAATCCAACTATTGAAAAGTATGATATTTGGACTTGGGCCACTAATTTGCCTCCGGGATTACAAAGAGTTTCTTATCTTTTGGGCCAGATAATTGAGATCAACATAGATTTGAGCAATTCTTCTTGTCAGTAATGTAGAGTTGAGCTTCTTGAGCCTGATATGACCTAACTAAAAACCGTGAAGATCATCATTTCACCTAATTGAGTTCCTTTTAATTTAGTTATCTTGGAATACAGTCAAACAATATTCTGTTGAGAAACTTTTGTTTTTTTTTTTTTTTTGGTCGATAGAGAAACTGTTGGTTTTCATCGGCAATTTTTGGTTATTATTGATGAGTCCCTGCTCACTCAAAATCTTGGTTTGACCTTACTCCCCTTCAAAACAATTCTAACAAGAAAAACCATGTATAGTTCAAAGAATGCACTGAGAAAAAAATTATTAAAAGAATGGATCCTCCTTAGACACATGACACGATACTAAATCGAGGTAGCTAGGGTTACATTAGGGTTAAGGAGTAAGCAAAAATGGACTGTTTACTTATCTTTTAAGCTTCTTAATAAGCGTAACAATTTATCTTTGTTGGTTCATGTTAGTGCACAAGTTGATCCCTGAAAAAAAAAAAATGGACCCGCCATTGTTCTTGCTGATTTGTTTATTCTTATTACTATTATTTTGTTGCTTAGGTTTCTGGCAATTTTGAATTTTTGAGATTGAAACATGCAAATAAATGAATGGAATGAGAAGGGACACGAAGTTCATGAGTAGCTATGAGTTCAATTGCTTGATTTTGAAGGATTAAATTACTTGGTGGACTGAGCGACTAAACTCAACATATAGATTTTATGTCAGTGTCATTCCACAGACTTGCTTCGAAACTTAGATTTTTGCCACAACCAGCATGTATCACCATCAAAAAAACTATCCACATTAAGACATGCATTTTGTTTCTAGTTGATTAGTAGGTTCCACCTAATTGACCAAAATGCTGCTTAAGAAATCTTAATCTCACTAATTTATTTAACGTTGTTGCCTAGTACAATATTTTCAGTACGAGGGAGAGGAGTACAAGATCGATGAGCTAGGACACACACACACACACACACATATATATATATATGAAAATGTTTCTTTGTTTGCTACAGGATTTCAAGTACTATCGTACGCAAATGTGATTTTTAACCAAGAAAAGTTTGATAGACAGATAACTTCATGCAATTGATGGTTTAACTAAAAATTTATGGAACAATTTAGTTAAAGATCAAAGATAGTGCTATCTACACTCTAATTTTTACTTCTTACATACCTTTCTCAATTTCTATAGGATGAATTGAAGAAGTTTAAAAGACAAAAATTAACAAGAAGTGTGTTGAAGATAAAAATGGGTATGTGGATAGCACAACCCAGATCAAATGGTTTTGAAAGTACATAACCTTCCCATTTTTACAATGTTCTTGTTCTAACAAGAGCTTTTCGATATTGAAATATTTCCACGTGATGTTACCAGTTTACTTATATTATAATAAATATATTTCTTTGTTAACACTATATCTTAAGTACATGAAATTTCCACAACATTTATGTACGTATTGTGGAAAAATAAAATAACCAAGGAAAAGAGCATGTGGACTATATGCTCTATGAGACGGTTTTACCCTTGTCGTTGTGAGTGGACTGCAAAATTACCCTAGGAGAAAAATGCGTAGAATGCCTTAAATAATTGGACTTTTATGCTAACAGACTATGAGCTCTCCAGGCCGCCTATAACACATCCTACCATTGACCTCCGGAGTCTTCACTAGTCCAATGGTAGCAGGACACACCGACTCTCCAGAGTTTCTCCTTGGCTGTCCGGAGCAATTGTGCTCTTACCAACATGGACTTTTAGAATTGCTAGCTAGTTGACAGGACTGCATAATCAAGGACTAATTAGTGTGCTTAGCAACCTTCCCAGCAGCTGCCTGCTAAGGTTTTCTCTATAAATAGCTAAGTCAAATAGAGAAAACTGTAATCGCCACTTACTACCGAGAACACTCTCAAGTTCTATTTTCTCTCTACTACTTTTCTACTTATAGGTATTGGATGCTCTTTGGCAGACACCCTCTGCCTTTTTTTAGGGTGTTTGTCAATTAGGCTAACGGTTTGTTCTCTTATAAGTGAAATTTTGTCAAATTAGTCGTGTACAAAATTTGCATCCACACATATGATACATGTTCAATAGTAATATCAGACATAGCATTGTGACCATCGGACTCAAAAAAATTCCAGAACAGTAACAGTAAAGTATTAAGCTTACTCTAAAGATAAATACCTCTGTAATTAAACTTGTTAAAGTCAATGGGTTGGTTTAGTTACTTCCCTCATGTCTTGGCATCTCTGGTGCTTGATAGACGTTCTTAAACGACGACAGGAGGATGTAAGCTATAGCTTTCAGATAAGATAGCATGCAGAACTTTTGAAAGTAATTTGCATATAAATCACATTATAACAAATCAGCTGAGACTCAAAGAGTGACATGTAAATTAAGTTCGACCTAAGCAATAATTTGTCATCATCCGTACCTAACTTATCTACAGCATCGAAATGACATAATTAACTTCGACACCAAGGCCACCGGATCAAGTGATCTGGGCTTTTGGAATTTCATCCAACGGTGCACCTGTTTTGACTCCTTAAAAGCTGTAATAATTTTTAGCTGTTGAATAAAATTTCAAATGTCCAAATCACTTAATTCGGTGGCCTTGGTGTCTTCTCATTAACTTCGTTTTTTTCTTCTTTGTGTACATTATATACATATAATTTACCAACTCTTTACGGTCCAAATTCCAGCACTATTGCTTGTATATATACACATTCTTAACATCAATTGTGCCAATAATAGTTTGACAAGTAGTAAGTTGCATCCAAACGTTAATTATTTTCTTAGTTTGCAAAAGCTACTGTAATCAAATAAACGCTGAAGCTGGTTATCTACTTAGGTCATCTCTAACTGATGGCTGGCCAGATGGCTCGTTTTAGTCCTCTGACCCTCCAAGATTCTTCAAGATATTAATATTTTAATGAACAGTACATGACCATATTTGCCTCCGTCTCCAACCGAGGGTTAGAGGGCCAGAGGGCTCGTTTTAGCCCTGTCACAAAAAACCGTCTCCAACCGAGGGCCAAAAGGCCATAGGGTCAAACATAATTTATTATTTAAATTTAAAAACTACAACAACTTAAATTTAAAAACAACAACAACTTAAATTTAAAAACAACAACAACTTAAATTTAAAAACTACAAATTAAATTTAAAAACAACATTAACTTAAATTTAAAAACTACAACAACTTAAATTTAATATCGATAATCAATATTATCTTCATCATCTGCCATTGTAGGATGTACTCTATGTTGAGGTGAATCTTCAAATAACACCCACCCTTTACAAATTTCCCAACAACCGTGAAACTAAAAGGGTTTTGAGCTGCCCTCCATATACAATTCCTCCGCTTGGCGTACCTAGAAAATATAATTACAAAAATTAAAGGAAATTAATTCATGAAATTAAATGTAATATAATTAAATATAATTACAAAAATTAAAGGAAATTAATTTATGAAATTAAATGTAATATAATTAAACATTTAAAATAAATTATGAAAACACTAACTTCGTTGTAGTAATTGGCGCCGATTTCATGTCTACTTGCGGCTGCTAATAGTGCTTGATGCCATTTATTCAAACTTGGATGAAGATGCTTCTTCCATCTTGAAGAACAACTCCTGTGGTTTCGGGTATTCGGTGGAATGGTGCCTTCGTAGAACTCTAAGTATTTTTTGGATACACGAGTCCAAACACCTTCACTTCTTTGAGAAATCCCCCTCACACTATCTTCCGAGACCCATCTATAAGCCCTGCAAAGAGCTTCATCTTCTTTTCGGGTCCAAGCCCTATCTTTCATTGCAAATGAGGCCATTTTTATTGAAAAAATTGAAAGAAATATTGAAGGAAATATTGAAAAAATATTGAAGGAAATATTGAAAATGAAGGAAATTTTGTAGATGAAGTAAAAAATTGAAAGAGCTTCACCATATTTATAGAAGAAAAAAAAAGGTTTAAATTAAAAAAAAAATTGCAACGGCTAGTTGCTTTAAATTAAAAAAAAAATAAAAATAATGCAACGGCTAGTTGCTTTAAATTCAATTTCAAATTATTAGTGTCAGTTATAACCGACACTATTGTAATTCAAATTACTATTAGTGTCGGTTATAACTGACACTAATAGTAATTAATAAAAACATTTGAAGCTAACGGCTAGTTTAAAACACTGTTAGTGTCAGTTATAACCGACACTATTTCTGCCCTCTAAATTATTCCTGTCGGGTATAACAGACAAGAATTTTGACAATTTAAAAAAAATAGCCAGCCCGGGGCTAGCTGGCTGGCTAGAAGTGGCCAACCCACTCCGATTTCGTGGGGCCCTCCTAGATTCCACAGCCCTCTGGCCTAGCCCTCAGTTGGAGACGGTTTTTGGGCTCTTTTCGACCCTCTGGCCATCTGGGCCCTTCGGTTGGAGATGGCCTTATCGATTCATGTTTCTCTTAGTTACTTGTTATTAAAAATACGTAGTCATTCACCGTCGAATTTGATACCAAGGATTGAATTTAAAACTTTAAAAACACATTAATTTCTTTAAATGATGATTGAAAGAATGAACGATTTTTATTATTAGATTTGTGCAATATAATACTTAAACATGATATTAGCAAAAATTTTGGTTCTCTATCAAATAAAAAAACTAGTGTACGTAGCAATAAATGGAAGGGTCTTATACGTGCGACTTTAGGGCACCATCAAATCTCCAATCTATATCTTGATGTGAAGTGTATGACGAGCTGCCTCATGGGCGGCTGGAGTGGAAGCAGAACCTTCTAATAAGAAGACTATAAGCTAGATGGAAAAAAAAAACTAAAAAAAAAAATCCAGACGTACGTTAACTGAACATTATTCAACATATGCCCTCTTTGGGGCACCAACTGAAAGCATAAATTTGGAGTACCAGCACCTTTGTGTTGTGTGGCATGGTGTTCTGCCACAAACAAATATAAGCGTTTTTGTCTTTTTAACTAACAAATATTGAGGAGGAGGGACTTTAACTCGAGACTTCGAGAGCAAGAGAATATGATCTTAACCCATTGAACTAAAAACCTCTTGCTACCATATATAATTTCTTAATTCGCACATATTTTTAATTCAAAGCATCACCTTTATATATCCTGAATATGATCTTAATCCATCAAATATATGAGAAACTAAGTAATCATTAATAAATTTAATTTGAAATATTATTTTGGTACCCACAATTTCTTAAACTACTCCAATACATGAAGAGGGAGATTCAAACTCATGTAAATGGGAAATTACGTTAACTTGGCCAAATAACTTAATTCATATATACAATTTAGAACATCCTTTCATAGAAGACAATATCGATCAATTTAATGGGTTTAAAAACTTATTTTTTAGAATTGAGGTATCTGAATTGTATTAGAAGTATAATCCTGTTCGAAATCTATGAGGGAACATGTTTCAACTTGAAGCCATGCTCTAATTAGCTATGTCAAACAGCCACAAAATTTAACTTTCAAAGTCGCAAAAGAGTCATTGTAGAATTTTTTTAGCTCGGACAATGAAAGAGTATTGTTAAAGCATCTTCCTAAATGGGAGTTTTTCTTAGTCCAAGCAACCAATTCAACGAGAGAACGTATGACAACTTAATAATAACAACAATGACCAATTTTTACATATATTTGTATTTTTACATAATATATGTGTATATATATTGGTCTGCATATATGCGTACTTTTCGACAACATGTGATTTAAGTTAATAATAATTACAAATTGAGAAATAAACTCTAGAGCTGAAAAATGAGACCTAATCCCAACTCTACTCATTAATCAAGGGATTCTATTAATCCATTGTAAATAATTTAATTAAATAGCTAATGTACTTGTCAAACACCTATTAAATTTGTTTAGAATCTTAAAACAGTCAAAGACAATGACAAGATATAAATAAAAAGAGGTATGCATGCATGTTTGGTTCCAGCTGGTAATTAAGTTATGCTGGGTTATCTCTATGTGGTTTACGTTTGTATCAAAATCGAGTCTGAGACTGACTGCTCAACAATAGTGATGACCACTTCCAATATGTCTAAGTATAAAATAAGAGCAGGCATTGATGGCCAATTGTTATGCATAAAAATAGTGAAAGAACCAACGGCCGGATATGCCCCGTGCATATATTAATATATGCAGGGTGTATAACTATGGATCAATAATACATATATAAAGAGAAAAACTGTCTGACAAATATATAGAACAATAGATTAAATAGACCAAATCCTTGCCCTTGTGGCCATGAAGCATGACTAACCACCCCCCCAGACACACACACAGAGAGAGTATTCTCATATTTTATTTTATACATGTTCATACTATGAGCGTTGCTTGGTAACAATATAACAGATTATCACTCAACCTGCTAAACATGTTCTACCGCATTAATCCCAAATTAATTATTATGGTTCTCATTTCAATCACAGAGTTGATGGTTATAATGATATCATAAGGGCAAAATATATTACTCATACAAAACAACTCGATGGGTTTACGTAAAATACATGAAGAATTGAGTTTAATTTCACTATGTATGCATGCATGAGTATGATAAATGTATATGTAACAAAAGAATATAAAATACAAGTCTAAATGTACGACAACAACACCCCTTAGAGTTAAAATGTGAGATTCAAGAGTGTTGTTGGTGGAAAACAATAAATTTTAGGGTTTTTGCCTGGTAAAAATACATTATAATACATAAATATTTATCTATACTAGTAGTGTCGGTTATAACTGACTCTAAACCCTTATCTATACAACATGTGCGTATGTACAATAATCATTTACAACTAGCCTAAACATTGCAATTAGCGTAATCATTTTTCTTCTTAAATTGTAGATGGTGAGCTCCTCCTATAAAATCATTACAAAATCATCAAATCTAAATAACACACTTTATATGTACGCAAAAGGCGGGGAAAATATAGTACTGGGAAGTAATATATAGTACGTACTTTCGCGTTCCTTTCAAAGATCATATAATTGTTATAAGTAAGTGGAAATCTCTTGTTGCTGTGGGACAAATTTACTTCTTGAGCAAAAACTCAACCACTCTTTAGAGAGAGAAAGAGAGTTAGAGAGAGAGAGAGGTAGCACGACTTGCGTTGAAATTGTGTGGGGGCGAATTGGTTGAGAGGTGCATGTCTTGTTTCTCTCTCTCTCTCTCTCTCTAGAGCTAGAGAAATCCTCAGCATTTCAATTTTTCAAGGAAACACAAAACCTCAAGAGTTATAATAATTAAACAATGATGCCAACCGCGTCGTTTAGCTCGAAGCGGTTGACTTACACCCACGGGTTTGAGTTACCGGGAAACTCCTCGCCGTCGTCGGTCGGCGGTGCGATGCTGCCGAAGTTTCTCAACGACCTCAACCAGGACTTGGTCGAAGTCACATTGGAGCTCGACGATGACGACGACGGTTCAATTGTCGTGTGCAGCGTCGCACCTGCAAACGATGACTTGACGTCGTCGGAGGCTGCGGCGGCGAACGGGATTTTACGGAGGAGTCTTTCGGCGACGTCGAGGAGTATTCGGCGGACGTTCGGGTGGTTGAAATCGGCGTCTTCGAGGACGACGGCGTCGAACTCGGAGTCCGTGGCGGAGTTCACTCTGTCGGCTCGCGAGGCGAGGAGGATGAAGGCCAAGCTTCAGCGGACGAGATCGAGCGCGCAGAGAGCTCTCAATGGGTTGAGATTCATCAGCAAGACGACTGCCGGAGGAAGTGACGCGGCGGAGCAGTGGCAGCAAGTGGAGGCGAGGTTCGAGTCGCTCGCCAAGGACGGCTTGCTCGCCAGTGCAGACTTCGGTGAATGTATAGGTATATTAAGTGCTCGTAGAAGTTTAATTAATTGATCGTAACTAAGTTTAATAAAGCTAAGATTGATTGACATTAACATTTAATTTTTCTGTTTGGTTCCCGGGAAAATTGCGAGGGAAAAAGATTGATGATATTTTGTATAAATGAAGGGATGGGGGACTCGGAGGAGTTTGCGGTGGGGATATTTGATGCATTGGCGAGAAGGCGGCGGCAGAAGATGAGCAAAATTACGAAAGAGGAGCTTCGCGACTTTTGGTTGCAGATTTCCGACAACAGCTTCGACGCGCGCCTTCAAATATTCTTTGACATGTGGGTTTCTCACTCTCATTTCTCTATTTTCTCAGCCGTTGATTAGGTTTCTCTGATTTTGCTTCCAACAAATCCACCGTCCAAACAGACAGAGTTCTAATTCTAAACTAATGTCATACATCTTAAGGTGACTAAAACTTGAATACAACGGGACATGACCTAACTTATGTTTGTTTTTTTCTTTTCTTTTGATATTTTTAACTTTTATATTACCGTGTTAGTGAAGCGTGCTAAAGTCAATGACATGCAGATGCTTGTCATTCCATGTATACGTGAGCTTCACAAAATTTTATGGTCAAAGATTGTTAAGAGCTTACACACGACTGATCATAACAGAATTCATTATACTTCTATCAGTCAAGATTAACTCAACAAATCAAGTGATTGATTCTCAAAAGGGGGTTCATGAGTCACCCCCTTTGGAGACTTATTAATCTAATCGTCTTGGAGTGTTTGATTGTATTGTGTTTTGGCATTTTACGTTTTGCAGTTGCGCATTGTGTTGGTGTGAGTTTTGTGTTTAGTTGACCAAAAAGAGACAACTTTACCCACATAGGTTAAACTATGTTGTGTCTTTGTGTGTTCTATCTACTACAACTTTTCCCATCTCAGTGCCTCTAAAATAAAAGTTAGGTAATTAAATGCTTTTTAACTGCGTGTAGCTTTTGCCTTCCGTTATTTGTGGAAATGTATTTTTTTGGTAAAAAAAACTGAAAAGAAAATGGGCTCATGGTTTTTGGTTGGATAGAAAAACAAGAAAGTTAGAGATCTGATCACTTTCTTTGGGTGTTTAGTTGGTCAAAAGTTGTTTTCTTATTAAATTTTCCGATTTAATTCTCAGGGCGGATAGCAATGAAGATGGAAGAATCACAAGGGAAGGAGTTCAAGATGTAAAAATTGTTCACTGCGGTAAAAGTAAAAAAAAAATCCCATCAGTTTCTAATTGAGTTTCGTTTTGTTTTGTTCAATTACAGCTTATAATGCTCAGTGCTTCTGCAAACAAGCTATCTAAGCTGAAAGAACAAGCTGAAGATTACGCTTCATTAATAATGGAAGAACTTGATCCCGAAAACTTCGGTTACATTGAAGTAAAATTAGTACAACCTTCAAATAAAAACCGTGACTGTCACACCGTCACGTGATGTTATTAATTCACTCATATTATAAACGTTGACAGTGTGACAATCACATTTAAAAGTTTCCTCATCTTTGTGGGATTCTAAATCAGACAATTAATAATGTTTTACCATTTACTCAGTTATGGCAATTGGAAGCATTGCTTCTACAAAGAGACGTGTACATAAACTACAGCAGACCACTGAGCACAGCAAGTGTATCTTGGAGTCAGAACCTCAGTTCCTTGAAGCCCAAGAATCTGGTGCGGAGACTGAGCCGTTCACTTCAGTATCTCATACTCGAGAACTGGCAGCGCGGTTGGATTCTACTGCTGTGGGTTGTTGCAATGGCTTCCCTTTTTGGCTGGAAATTCTACCAATACAGAAAAAATAAGGCTGCATTTCAGGTCATGCACTATTGCTTGCCAGTGGCCAAAGGGGCTGCAGAGACTCTCAAGCTTAACATGGCTCTCATCCTCCTACCAGTCTGTCGAAACACGCTGACATGGCTTCGATCCACAAGAGCTAGGTGCTTCATCCCTTTTGATGACAACATTAATTTCCACAAGGTATAAGCGCTAATCTTCAGTAACTCGGGAATACCAAATAGACAATAAGTCGTATTAAACTACAATTTAGTGCCTTTTTTTGCCTATTTGTAGCCAGTTCTATGCGTCTTTTTTTTTCTCCTTAAGACATTTTTTTGTCTATTTGACATTTTGTTTGCTTTGATCTTATTTTACCACAGATAATTGCATTTGCTATAGCAATTGGAATAATCATTCACGCCGGGAACCATCTGGCATGCGACTTTCCTCGCATAGTAAACTCATCGCCGGAAAAATTTGCACCGCTATCCTCAGATTTCCACAACAAAAAGCCCACCTATGAATTCCTTGTCACCGGAACTGAAGGCACGACTGGAATTTTGATGGTGATTTTAATAGCTATCTCATTCACTCTAGCAGCGCGTAGATTTCGGAGGAACATGGTGAGGCTTCCTGCGCCCTTCAACAAGTTGACTGGGTTTAATGCGTTCTGGTATTCTCATCATCTGCTAGGTCTTGTCTACATATTGCTAATCATACATGGAAGCTGCCTGTATTTAGCCCACAAGTGGTACGAGAAAACGGTAAGAAACTTAAACAATTACACAGTAAAATTACAAAGCAAATTTCATTTACTTATTTAACTGATTGCATCAAGTAATACATGATTTCCTACTTAGCAGACATGGATGTACATCTGTGTTCCATTGTTGCTCTACGTGGCCGAGCGCTGTCTGCGAACTTGTAGATCGAAGCATTATTCTGTTAAGATGTTAAAGGTAAGAAAAATTTACTCAAATCTGTTCATATACTTTTGCGATCGTTGATTTCTGACTGTGTTAACAGGTTTCGGTCCTACCCGGAAATGTGATTAGCTTAATCATGTCCAAACCACCTGGATTTAAGTACAAAAGTGGGCAGTACATATTTCTACAATGCCCTACAATCTCCCCATTTGAATGGCGAGTCTGATTCTTATACAACTTCGTCTGTCATGAAATGCAAATTAGAAAAAGCACCCCAACAACTATAAATACTAAACCTCTCGATCCTTTTTTATTTACAGGCATCCATTTTCCATTACCTCAGCGCCAGGAGATGAGTACCTCAGCGTTCACATCCGAACAGTAGGAGACTGGACTCGAGCATTGAAGCGAGCCATAGCGGAGGAAGATGATTCATCCCCTGCAGTACATTCAGCAAGATTTGTTGAGATGCGAAATCTGGATCGGAGAGGGTATCAACACACCTAACCAATATTTCACCTTCTGAGATTTAGGTTCAGTATATGCATGGGATTATTAATGTTACATGTAACATCAATGCAGCCAACCCAGATTGTTTATCGACGGTCCATATGGGGCGCCAGCGCAGGACTACCAGAACTACGATGTCTTGCTCCTCGTGGGGCTTGGGATTGGAGCTACCCCTTTCATAAGCATTCTTCGAGATCTCCTCAACGGCACAAGAACAGCACGAGAACAAATGGTACAATTCATAATATCCGACTCTTTGAGTACAAACTTCAGTGTTCCGATAGATTTTTCCGTTCTGATAATTAAGTTCAAATGCATTGATCATGAACTAGGATTCAAATACAGAAACTAGTAGATCAGACGACAGCCAGAATAGTTTTACGTCTTCAAGTTTGACACCCGGTGACAAGAAGAAATCGCAGAGGACTATGAATGCTCACTTCTATTGGGTTACCAGAGAGCCTGGCTCTTTTGAGTGGTTTAGAGGAGTCATGGATGAGGTTGCAGAAATGGATCACAAAGTAATGAATTAACTTCTTTACCACTTTACGCCATAATTTTCTTCGACCTTGATGATGTGCTACAGCCAAGTTACTACTTTGTTGACCTTCTTTCTTGTTACAGGGTCAGATTGAACTACACAACTATCTTACGAGCGTCTACGAAGAGGGCGACGCTAGGTCGACTCTAATCACCATGGTCCAAGCTCTAAACCACGCCAAACATGGCGTCGACATTCTATCTGGCACCCGAGTATGATCCTCATCGCTGTTTCAGTTGACACGTGCGGTAGATTGTGCTCTTAAGCAGTTACTGACCTTTCAAACATTGAATTACGCATTGCAGGTAAGAACTCACTTCGCAAGACCGGATTGGAAAGAAGTGTTTACCAAGATAGCTTCCAAGCATCCGTATTCAACAGTAGGTAAAGATATTCTACCACAACCGAATTTTTATGTTAAAAACATAAACCCTAATCATGCATCTAGTAGAGCAACAAAACAAAGAACCGAGAGATTAAACGAATCAGCTAATTTGCAGGGGTATTCTACTGTGGGATGCCGATGTTGGCAAAGGAGCTGACGGTGCTATCACATGAACTCAGTCACAAGACAACAACACGGTTTGAATTCCACAAGGAGTATTTCTAAAAGTAGAAGGCCACCATCGTCAAAGTACGTACCAAGTAGCGATCTTTCTCTAATCATATGGAGTATCCGTAGAGAACAATAGATATATATATGTACAAGGATAGTAGCTTAGAAAGATGTAAATGTAACTGTTTTTCATACATAACCAATATAATACAAAGTTTCCGTAAAACATGGGAAGAAACATGACCTGGTCGTATTGACAGTGACAAAAATAAGAATCTACAATGACGAAAGAAAATTCAAGCGAATATGCACCCAAAGTATTGAAATTCCGATGGAAAAACAAGAGAGGGACAACAACCTAGCCTGGAGAGTATGAACAAGTCTTCATGGCAGACAATACAAGCAAAAGAGATGCCTTTCCGCCTTGATATTCAGAATTCATCCGACTTAAATCACATTGATCATGCAAGCGAGGCTAAATCAGCAGATGCAACAATTCCAAAGTACGGGAACAGAGGCACTGCTGAGAGTTGGCTTGTAAAATTAATCATCAACATAATAAAAAAACGAAGGGAAACAATATATGTTGATCAGGTCAGAATCGTCAGAAGCAGTGTTACTATAATCGCGGAAAGCTAATCAAAATTGCACCTTCTAGAGAAAACAACTATTGTTGGAGAATCATTCTTCTTCGGAGAACAACACATTAAATGGATCAGTATAATGCGATCCAGTTGCAATCAATCATCTCTGATCTTCTTGAGAAGTTTGGAAGCCCAACTTCGGACGCGTCGCTTCAGTGAATAACCAACAACAATTCCAGCAAGAAAGCAAAGTGCACAAAGCTTTGAGCACGTCCACAGTGAAACCACCTGCCTGCAAGTAGACATCGTAAAAATTGCCAGTTTAGTGTAAAAAACAGAAGACAACGGCGGCGGCATCCAATGTTTGCAATGAGAGTCTGCTTACATTCAACAAGCATACACAAGAACAAACTCATGCCTGAGTAATGCACATCAACCTCAACTCTTTAAACAAACACGCAAAAATCGATTACGGAAAATCACTGAAAGCTAAACCCCACAAAACCCAAGCCTCTAGAACCCTAAACCATGATTGCGGAAATCATTGAGCAAAAAATGCTACAATTTGAGATTTCAAAGACAACTCACAAATCCAAGCCTCCCATCCCAAACCAGAAACTACCCAATTTGTACCATTAAATATCTGAACTTTTAGAGGTACCTGGCGGGTCTGTTGAGCAAAATACGAGACTGATCGGACGAAGACAGAGCCGCAGCGAGACCGTCAGTCCCACGGTGAGGGTCGAAGGAAGCCGAAGCGGAGCCCAATTTTGGGGGGTCTTTTGGGATTTTCCCAATCAACTTCTGCAGACCCTCCATAATTCGAATGCTTCGAGTGAGAACGCGGAGAACCCAACCCAGAACGCTCTATCCTGTTCACAATTCAGAAACCCAATCAGGAATTCCAATCTTAAGGAGATACGTACTGAGAATTTAGGGGTTTAGGGTTCATTACCGTTTTCGATTCGTACCGAGCACGCTTTCCAGTTTTCAAAGAACCAAGTTTATTACAGTGGAGTTCTTGGTCCCCTAAATTTTCCTCTGTATGGGCCACAAAGTTGGGCTTGGACCAAAAAAAGTCACTTGGTCTTGCAACGCGTATACTCCCATAGAAATGGTAGTAAAAATACTAAAAAATTTAGCAACACAAGGTTGGGGTCAGCAATCGTCCACAAAAGCCAGTCTATCCCTCGCCTTCTCCCCATCGCCCAACACTCTCCCTCCCTTATCTTCCTCCTCCAATTGTGAAAAAAAACCACCAGAGAAACAGAGAAACTAAGGAGGACACTTCATTTTTCTCTCTGGTTAATTTAGTCCTATCCAATCCAATGGCCTCCCTCTCTGTTCCCAAGCACCCAGCCCTCCCCTCTGTACTTCCCACCCAAACTCCCAAACACTACCCATCTTCTCAAACCCTCCCCATTGTCTCCAGCTCTTCACATTCCCCGTTCTATGGCCTCAAGTTCTCCACTTCTTCCACTCTGCCAATCCCTTCATCTTCCTCTGGCAAGATGTTCATTTCTGCTAAGGTACATTTTGCTTATTTATGTTGTGTTTCGTATTAATGGGTGCATGGATAAACGCTCTTAATCATTTGAGCTGCGAGTCCCTTACGACGGCTACATTTTTTTTTATTAATTGGTTATGGTTGGTTGGTTCGTGGACAGGTGGACAAGGGTAAGGTTCCTCCAGCCTTCACATTGAAAGATCAGGATGGAAAGACAGTGAGCCTCTCCAAGTTCAAGGGAAAGCCTGTGGTTCTATATTTCTACCCTGCTGATGAGACCCCTGGCTGCACTAAACAGGTTCGAATTAACCACATTGTTTAGCATGTTCGAATTCCACTTAATTTGAAGTTTGTTTATGCTTAATATGCTTATCCTGGATTAGTTTTGGCCAATGACTTGTGCTATCTGTCCGGTAAATTTTCGATTGTTATGATATGAAATATGCATTGGAGCTGATAATGCCAGATAGATTGTGCCTGTAGTTAGTGCAGACACTGACAATTTGATACTCCTCTAGGCTTGTGCTTTCCGAGATTCTTATGAGAAGTTTAAAAAGGCCGGCGCCCAGGTTGTCGGGATTAGTGGTGATGACCCCTCATCACACAAGGTAATGTGAAAGTTGTGTGTGTTTATATCATCTAGTGTCATCACATCTCATCACACAAGGTAATGTGAAAGTTGTGTGTGTTTATTTCATGTAGTGTCATCAAGTTTTGTGTGTTTATATCATCTAGTGTCATCACATTAAGGCTTAGTATATGTTGCTTTCAAAAGAGTTTTTTGGTAATTATGCACAATGATTCTTCAACAGATGTAAGGATAAATTTGTTGGTTTTTCAAATTAATTAGTTTTGTATGCATAACCATTACAAATCAATGCTGAAGTTGATTACAATTGAAAATGTATGTAGGCTTTTGCAAAGAAGTACAAACTTCCATTCACATTACTAAGCGATGAGGGCAACAAGGTGAGGAAAGAATGGGGAGTGCCGTCGGATCTGTTTGGGACATTGCCCGGGAGGCAGACATATGTTCTGGACAAGAATGGGGTGGTTCAACTCATCTACAACAACCAGTTCCAACCAGAGAAGCACATCGACGAAACTCTCAAACTACTTCAAAGCCTCTAAATTAGTTCTCATCTTTTTAGCTGCTTGTGTTTCCATCCCTATGTCCATTATATCTCCACAAACCAGGGTTAGCAAGTAGTTATTTTTGTATAATCCAATCTAGTTATAACTAATGGCAACTATGCCCTATAAGGCAAACTACTGTGATATTTGGTAGCTATGAAACTCAAGTGAGATGTTATTTGTAAGTCAACTGTGGAAAATTTCAATTGGTATTTTATACTTAGTAACGAGATTACAAAAACTGAAGATCGACCGTCGATGGCAATAATCTGGTTCTAATTTGTGTGTAATAGCCCGTTGAATTTTTTTTAAGTGTTACTATTGTAAACTTTAATCAAAAGGATCTAATCAACCAAATTGCTAGACTACTTGAACGTCAAGTTTATAATGCATGCATGCACACTAATGAGTTGCTGCATTAAGTGCAGCAATCTGTACAAACCCTAAAACAAGTAGATGTATGTACTGACCAGAATTCGCAGCCATACTTCTTTTTATGGTGGAGTCTTCTTTTCTCTTGTACTTAGTGCTTATATGTTCATAATACACAATGGGGCTTATCCCTTCTTAATGAACATGAAGATTATATACCGAGAAGAGGGACCAATCCACACCATTGATTTTGGTAACAGCCTCATCCCATTACTATGACAGTTACCATCAGTTTTCGAATTATAAAACAACTGCCTTATGGTTTAATCAAAACACATGTCGTCCATATCATTTTCCCCTCCATTATGTGTTATGTTTTTCCGGATACAAACCCTTATAAGTTCAAGTGAGTTATAGCTCATTTATAAGTTAACTTGATGTCCATGTTTTGATGAACTCACTAGAATTCAAATGTGATGAAATCACATGAACTCCAACATTCTCTCACATAAGTGATGTCAAAACTCTTTACTTATATTGCAGTAACTTAGTAAATGTGATCACTGAGCTAATCTTGATTCAAGAAGTTTCACAGCTAACTAAAACATTGTATTTGCAGAACTTAAGAGAAGCATAATACTAATTTATGTACTAGTTCTCCAAGATCACTAAAAAAATATAATGTAATGTGAAAGTTGGCATTGAAGTACATTATTATTTGGGATCATAATAGTATACTAACACACTCCCACATTTTTGGTCCTGAGATGTTATGAATATCTTTTTTTCATTAACTTTGCAAAGATTCATTCGAGTAAATAATATGCTCAACAATTTGTATTTTGCATTACAAGGGAAATTAATCAACTCAATACAATTCATCAAATTTATTAAAATAAAATAGCAAGATTCAGATCTATAATACATTGCTCCCATATTACTCATGGTCCATTGAATATTGCAGTCCCATCTTCATCACATGCTTGTTAAATACAGTGACATTTAGTGCTTTTGTCAATGGATCTGCCACCATTTCATGAGTACTAATATGCTCAATGTCTATAACCCCATCTCTAACTTTATCCTACACCTTCAAGTATTTGTATCCATAAGTCTCGACACTTTTGATCTCTTGTTATTCTTGGCAAAGAATATTGCAGAAGTGTTGTCACAATATATCTTCAGTGGTCTCTCAATGCTCTTCACTACCTTCATGTGATGCAACAAATTTTTCAACCAATTTGACTGTCTTATTGCCTCAAAGCAACAAATGTATTCAGACTCCATTGTTGACACAGCCCTTGTTTGTTGTTTCTTACTTCTCCATGACACTGCACCTCCAGCAAACATGAAAATATATCCACTGGTTGACATTCTGTCATCCACACATCTTCCAAGATCTGCATCTGTGTAGCATACTAACTTCAAATTATCAACATAATTGTAGCATAATACATAATCTCTTGTTCTTTTTAGATACCAAAGAACCTTTTTCCCAATATTCCAATAAGCCATTCTAGGATTTGATTGAAACCTCCCTAAAACACTCAATGCAAATGCCAAATCAGGTCTTGTGCACACTTGTGCATACATCACACTGCCAACTAAAAATGCATAAGGTTTATCCTTCATTACTTGTATGTCATGATCATTAATAGGATATTGTTCAAAGAAAGTTTGTCACCTTTACCAATAGGTAATTGAGCACCACTGCAGTGCTCCATATTGAACCTTTTTAACACTTTCTTAATGTAAGCCTTTTATGTCAATCCCAAAGTTTGTTGAGACTTGTTTCTAGCAATTTCAATACCCAAGACATAATGAGCTAGTCCCATATCCTTCATATCAAAATGACTGAACAAAAACTTCTTGGTTTCATTCAATAAGTAAATACTGGTACTTGCAAGTAAAATATCATTGACATATATAACTAGAAAGATAAAATTAGACTTCACCATTCTCATGTAGATGCAATTGTCAATTTTGTTTTCTGTAAAACCAGAAGCCATCACAATTTGATCAAACTTTTTGTATCATTGTCTTGATGCTTGTTTTAAGCCATAGATAGATTTGTTTAGTTTGCAGACCCATTGCTTCTTCCCCCTTTTAATGAATCCAAGTGGCTGCTTCATACAAATAAGTTCATCTAAATCACCATTCAGAAATGCTGTTTTTACCTCCATTTGATGTAATTCAAGGTTAATATGTGCAATCAAGGCCATAATAACTCTAAAGGAGTCTTTAGTGGACACTAGCCAGAAAGTTTCATTGTAGTCTACTACTTCTCTCTGAGTGTACTCCTTGGCCACCAATCTCGCTTTGAATCTTTCAACATTGCCTTGTAAGTCACGTTTGGTTTTAAAAACCCACTTGCAGCCTATGAATTTCATATTTTTTTGCATTTTCAACCAAGGTCTAGACATTGTTTCTGGACATGGATTTTAACCAATCTTCCATTGCAGCTTCACATATAGCAGAATTAGAACTTTCCATGGCCTGTTTGTAACTTGTTGGGTCATCCTTATCACCAATATCATACTCCATTTCTTGCAAATAGATCATATAGTCATTTGGTATGGCTGATTTTCTAGTTCTAGTGGACTTTCTCACAACCTGTGAAGGGTGATCTAAGTTTACTTGTGGCTGGACAACTATTGGTACTTGAGAAGTCAATGCAGCATTTGGAAGCGTAGTTAATTAAGGTTGAGTGCTTGTTGAATTCTCTTGTAAAGTGCTGCAGGATACCACATTGCCACTGTCAAGTGGTGCAGTGGAATTATTGCTAGAAAATGAAGTTACAATGGTTCCTGCGGTTGCCAATGGTAACCATGGATTTAAATATCGATATTATCGGCGAAATATCGCCGATAATATCGTTTTTTTCCCCCAACGAAATTTTTTTTACTATCCAAATAATTTTCGTTAAAATATCGCGATATTATTGATAATATCGCAATATTTAACGAAAATATCGCGATATCGGCAAAAACACCGAATCAGAGAAGAAGGCCGGAGCTCGTACAACTCCGGCCACTCAATGCCTTCCTCGTGACTCAGTATTTTGCCAAATAAAACTTAAAAAATACTTAATAATTAATTTAATATCATCTCAAATACTAAACTAATTAAATACACTCCACCAAATCTCAGCCAAATGGCCAAGATCGGATCTCAGCCAAAAGGCCAAGGCACACCATACTTTAGGCTGTAATGGTGTATTTATATAGGCCAGTTAGCATCACTTTCTATCCCACAGCCGATGTGGGACACTTTGTAGAAGCCTAGAACTAGAAGCAAACCCAGTTTTCTAACGTCCACCGCCACTTTCGAATCATTTTCCGGCCAAACCACGGCGACTTAGCCGGCGTGCAGGGTATCAATCTCTTCATCTCCTCGAGTACTACAATTTTCATGCTTGGATCACTTAATTTGGTTGAGTAACGAAGAAGTTATGGACGTTCAAAGTTAGGGTAGAATTCCGGCCCTTTGGGCAGCACCGCCCCTTTCGAGGCATTTTCCGGCTAAACCACGGCGAATTGGCCGGCGTGCAGGGTATCAATCTCTTCATCTCGTCGAGTACTACAACTTTCATATTTGGATCACTTAATTTGGTTGAGTAACGAAGAAGTTATGGACGTTCAAAGTTAGGGTAGAATTCCGGCCCTTTGGGTAGCACCGCCCCTTTCGAGGCATTTTCCGGCCAAACCACGGCGAATTGGCCGGCTTGCAGGGTATCAATCTCTTCATCTCGTCGAGTACTACAACTTTCATGTTTGGATCACTTAATTTGGTTGAGTAACGAAGAAGTTATGGACGTTCAAAGTTAGGGTAGAATTTCGGCCGAACTCATAAACCGTGGTCGTTTGGCCATCTTTCAGGTCATTTTCCGGTCAACACCGGCCACCACTCGGTCCTCACTTGGTATGAACCTCTTCTCCACATTCCTAACTACATTTTAGCTTTTGAATCACTCAATTTGGTTAAGAAACGAAGAAGTTACAAAGCTTTGAAAATTGCCCAAACCTTCGGCCCCAAACCCAGTTTTCCGACGAGCACCGCCCCTTTCATGATTGAATCACTTAATTTGGTTGAGTAGCAAAGAAGTTATGGACGTTCAAAGTTATGGTAGAATTTCGGCCGAACTCCGGCCTTTTTCTTCCTTGGGTCCGGCGACCCATCAACCTTAGGCCCTTTGGGCCGTTCCTGCCAAACCCAAAACCTGGGCAGCCCCAACCCATTTCTTTTTCCTTTTCTGTTTTTATTTAAATTGTTTAAAATGCCTTGGGCCATTTTAATTTGGGGCCTTTGGCCCGTTCCTTTTTTAAAACACCAAGGGGATTCGAACCCCTCCAATTTTACTCCTTCAACACTTTGACCACCATATCACTTATGTTTTTGTAAAAATATGCTAAAATATTTACATATTTTCTACACTCACAATGTTTGCCAGCTTGCTATATAATCAACTTAAATCAGTTAAATCCATCGTGCAATGCATTTTCTTCCAATTTTTTGTGATAAACTAATAGATAATTGACTAAATAAATATCCTGCAAAGTTTCAATAAAAATTTCCAACTTTTTCTTACAATTTCCGTGGTTTCCATGTAATTTTTATCGATATCGATATTTTATCGATATTTCCGTCGATATTTCCGTGTTTTCGGACTACTGATATTTCCGATATTACCGATATTTAAATCTGTGATGGTAACATCAGGAATTGATTCATCACATAACCATTGTTTGGTTCTGTAATTTCTTCATTGCTCTCTTCAAAAATATTGGTGTGAGTACTTGGAACATAGGTTCACCAACACTTTCAATGAACTTAACATTATGACTTTCTGCAATTTTGGTATGAATGAGGACGGTAAACTTTGTAACCCTTTGACTTCTATGCATAACCAATGAAATAACAACTGGTTGTCTTCAAATCCAATTTCTTCTCATTTAGATTGTACAATCTAGCCTCACATTGACACCCCCATGTGTGAAAATGAGATAAGCTTGGCTTTCTTTATGTCCAAGATTTAAAGGAGTAAGCTCAACAACTTTTGTAGGCACTTTATTGAGTATGTAATTGGCAGTTTTGATTGCTTCTCCCCACAAGAATTTAGGCAAATGTGATTGAGATAGCATACTCCTCACCATATCTTTGAGAGCTTATTTTTTCTTTCTGGAACACTATTCTAAAATGGTGTTCCTGGGGTAGTGTATTGTGCTACAATACCATTTTGTTGCAGATACAAGGCAAAAGGACCCATGTGTTGTCCACTCTCAGTGTACTTACCATAAAACTCTCTTCCACGATCGGATCTTACAACCTTAATAAGTTTTCCCAATTGTCTTTCCACTTCAATTTTGAAAACTTTAAAATAATTTAAAACTTGAGATTTTTCTAAAATCAAATACAAATAAGTGTACCTTGAGAAATCATAAATAAAAAGAACAAAATATGAATTTCCACATATTGTTTTTGTTGGGAATGAACCGTACACATCTGTATGAATGATTTCCAAGAGATCATTGCTTCTTGTGCCTTTCTTTTTGTTACTGGTATTGGTAGTTTTGCCCTTATAACAGTCTATGTATTCCTGAAAATCATCAAAATTGATATTTGACAATATGTCATTCTTATTAGTCTCAACATTCTCTCTTTTGATTTATGCCCCAACCTTTTATGCCACATCATTGAAGATTTTTCATTAACAAGCATACATCTCAAGATTGAATGTTCAAGATTGAGACATTCTTCATAATATGTGCATTGGATTTGCCAAAGTTCTCCATTTGGGAATGCATAATCAATTGGATTAATTGTCATGCTAGGTTTGAATAAAAAACCGAATTTGATTAACATCACCATATGAAAAACCATCCTTGACAAACTGAGTAACTGAAAACAAGTTCCTTCTTATTGAAGGAACATATAGTACATTGTTCAAAATTAAAATAAATCTAGATGACAGTCTTAACATAATATTTTTGCCAATAACTTCAACTACCACTTTATTCCCATTTCCAACAAACACATTGTAGACCTTCTTACTTTTCCTCTTCTGGTTTTGAAATCTCTGCAATGAATTAGTTATATGGATTGAACAACCAATGTCAAACCACTATGAATTTTGAAGCCATGTTAGATTCTACTGTGACAAAAACATTGATTTCAGTTTTCCCTTTCTTAACCAACTAGATATTGAATGCAAGACAAATTTTCCTCAAATGCTTAGTAGACTGACAATGGAAACACTTTTTAAGTTAAACTTTATTAACTCGTAGACCTGTGGAGGAAGATGCACCATCATTTTTTGCAGCAACTAAAGTGTTTTTGAAAAGTTTCTTAGTACCAAAGTCTGTACAAGCTTGGTGTTTGAATCCTGGCTTTTTTTGCTTTTGTAATTCTCATTTTTAAATCAAGCAGCCCCTATCTTTCCTTTTCTTTTCCCAGAATTGACAAGGTTTGCCAACTCCATCTTTTCAACCTTGGATTTTTTTTATTCTTTCCTCCTCTTGACAACAAATGGAAATGAGTTCATTGATTGTCCAAGTCTCTTTCCGTGTGTTGTAATTCACCTTAATCTAGTCATAATCACTAGATAAAGAGTGTATGGCCATGTGCACCAGAAATTAATTTGTTATCCCAATCTCCAATGCATTCAACTTTTTGGAGATGTTCACCAATATTAGCAAATGTTCACGAACACTACTTACCCTATCATGCTTGGTGTTAATCAGTGCAGTGAGATATGCACCTATCTCAGCTTTATCAAACCTTTTGAATTTCTCTTCAATCCTAGCCATGTCACAACTAGGTATACCACCACGAATGTGTTATTCCATAGCATTTTGCATAATGAGGAAAGACATTTGATTAGCTCTTTCCTATCTTGCAAAAGTCTCCTTATCTTGTGTAGTGCTTGAATCAGTTAGTGCAGCAGGTTGAAGGGTCTTGAAAGCCACAGTGAACTCTAACATTCCCATGTTCATCTTTATTTGATTCTTCTAGGTGTTGAAGTTGTTACCATTCAACTTCTCAATGTTCACCAAATTCAACATATTAAAACCTGCCAATACAATGATTCCTTCATTTGTGAGTTCATAACTATCTGTAATCAAGAACTTAACTTTATGTTCTTGTCACACTTTATTACATAATAAATGTCACCTTTGGGCAAGACACTATCCATGCACATAATATGAGCTCCAAGAAATTGTGCATAGCCAAGGATAAAAACGTATTAATACATGTAAAGTAACACATTTAGGCAAGTTAACTTTACACAATTAACATGATCATCGTCACTCGCTATACAACAATATATAAGCAATCCCAGTAATCAATTTCTTTGGAAACATTCTTACTTGTTAACCTTATAAATTGGTTTAAGTGTTCACTTTGATGTTTAATAACTTGACATCAGTACATACACTTTGGTGTATACCAACTAAACATAATATATCAACACTTAATACTTTGTGTAACTTAATCTGCATAAATTTATCAATTCATATATGTTCATAGCCAAAATATTGATATGTTAATAGATCAATGATCAATGTGTAGTAAAACTCATGTAATGTCCCACATTTCCCAGAGGGGAGGATCATCTATGCCTTATATGTACATGCCCACCTCCTTATAGCAAGACGCATTTTAGGGACTCACTGCCTTCGGAGTTCCCACGGAACTCCGAAGTTAAGCGAGTTTGGGTGAGAGCATTCCTAGGATGGGTGACCCACTGGGAAGTTCTCGTCTGAGTTTCTAGAAACAAAACCGTGAGGGTGTGACTGGGGCCCAAAGCGGACGATATCGTGCTATGGCGGAGCCAGAAATTGTCACATTCCAGTCCGCATAGCAAGATATTGTCCGTTTGGGCCCAGCCCGCACGGTTTTGTTCTTGGATTCTTGGGCCTTCCTAGGGGGTCACCCATCCTAGGACTGCTCTTGCCCAAACTCGCTTAACTTCGTAGTTCTTATGGGATCCAAAGCCAGTAAGTTCCCAAAATGCGTCTTGTTATAGGGAGGTGGGCATGTATATATAAGTAGAGGTGGGCAAACAAGCCTGGACCCAAATTTCGGGGCGGGTTTGAGGTAGGTTCGAGGCGGGGCCTTATATTTATTACACGAAAATGATTGGGGTGGGGCAGGTCTAAGTATATAATGGGCCGGGACAGGTCTAATTTCTAAGTATACACAGGCCCTCATCTCGAACCGTATACACATACATTCATTCATTCTCTCACTCTCACACACACAGAGGTTTCTCCAATTCCTCTCTTGGTTTCTCCAGTTCTCCTCAATCCTCAATCTTCTTTGTCGAATCTTGACCGTCTTCGTTGATTCTTAAACTCAGAGACTTTCCTCCCTCTCGATCTCTTTCTCCCAGATCGTCTTCGTTGATTCTTAAACTCGGAGAATCTCCTCCTCACCATCTTCTCATCTTGACTTCGAGTCTCTAACGACCACCATCTGCTCATCTCAACTTCGACCACCACCTCACAGTCCTGAGTCTCTTGACTCTTGAGTTACGAATAGTCTATTTCAAAACCGCAAGGTATTCAATTTTAGCCTTTAGGGGATTAAGGAATTAGGGTTTTTCTAGATTTAGGGATTTTGATTTATTATGTTCTATTTTGGTTTCAATAATTTTGAATACATTTTATATCAGAAATTTTGTTCTGGCTTTGAGAATTAACTACATGTGTCACGTATGGAATCCTTCTCATCATTGGCATGTAGGGCTTGTTATTGTTATTATCCAATTTCTTTCAAAGCTTGAGTTTCAAGTATGGATTTTCATTGTTATTCTATTCTGCATTTTAGGGATTTATATTTTAAACTGTTAATTTTTGGCGATACGAGGTTTTGAAAAATGGGATTGAAGTTAAGCTGCAAAGGAATGCATTGAGTGTGCTCGAACATCCTACAAGGAATGAGGAAGATTCCGATCTTGAGTACTCTAGCAGGCTCAGCAAATAGAGTAAAAATGAGAAGTTGAAGCACTGAGAGTCTAAGAGTGGGACTTGAAGACTTTTTTGAGTTCCAAATCAACCAACACAAATTCAATTCTTTATAAGTATCATACCCGAACAACTTTTATTACATGTTAATTACCAATTATAGTATAATTTGCACTTGGTTAGGAACCATGGATGGATTACAACAATGTTCTATATTTTGGATTTGGATAATAATATTAATATGCACTGCTAGGCACAATCTGTATTTCAGTACTCCTCTAATATGTGCTGCTGCAGTGCTGTTGTGCATTCTCAAGCCTATAGCCTTCTAGATTATTGCATAAAGAACTTCCCAGATTTGTTTTTCATCAAGGTTTTCTTTGCTGCATTTCAGAGGAAAATTCAACAACAAAAAAATTGAGGAAAAATAAATAAATGGACCCATGGACCCGCCCCGAATTGGCCCATTTTAAAAGAGCCGGGTTAGGTCCGATTCCAAAACTTAGAATTCTTATACCCGCCCCGTCCCGTTAGATTTTTAAACGGGTCCGGTCCAGACCCTCCAAATTTGGGCCCGGCCCGTGCCCACCCCTACATATAATATAAGGCATAAGGGATTCTCTCCTCTGGGAGATGTAAGTCATTGCAATTCACCCCCCTTAGGTGCCGACGTCCTCGTCGGCACACTTCTGGCTAGGGAGTGGCTCTAATACCAAATTGTCACATTCTAGTCTGCATAACAAGATATTGTTCGTTTTAGGCCCAGCCCGCACGGTTTTGTTCTTGGATTTTTGGGCCTTCCCAGGGGGTCACCCATCCTGGAACCATTCTTGCCCAAACTCACTTAACTTCGGAGTTCTTATGGGATCCAAAGCCAGTGAGTTCCCAAAACGCGTCTTGCTATAGGGAGGTGGGCATGTACATATAAGGCATAGAGGATCCTCTCCCTTGGGCGATGTGGGACATTACTACTCAAAAATTTATAATAAGTTGCAGAAAAAAGAATCAGACAAAGTAGTTACAACATAGTAGTCTTTAAGTTATAAAACTGATTATTGCAGAATTTTAAACAACATAGATTGAGTTCACAAATCTCTCCATAATCATGAGTTTAGAACTTGAATTGACAAGCTCTGATAATCAAAAGGATCCAATCAACCAAATTGCTAAACTACATGAACGTCAAGTTTATAATGCATGCATGCACACTAATGAGTTGCTGCATTAAGTGCAGTAATCTGTACAAATCCTAAAACAAGTAGATGTATGTACTGACCAGAATTCACAGCCATACTTCTTGCTCTTCTCTTGTACTCGGTGCTTATGTGTTCATAATACACAATGGGGCCTATCTTTTCTTAATGAACACGAAGATTATATACCGAAAAGAGGGACCAATCCACACCATTGATTTTGGTAATTGCCTCATCCCAATACTATGACAGTTACCATCAGTTTTCGAATTATAAACCAACTGCCTTTTGGTTTAATCAAAACACATGTGGTCTATATCATTTTCCCTCCATTATGTGTTACGTTTGTCCGGATACAAACCCTTATAAGTTCAAGTGAGTTATAGCTCATTTATAAGTTAACTTGCTGTCCAAGTTTTGATGAACTCAATAGAATTCAAATGTGATGAAATCACATGAATTCCAACAACTATAACTTAATATTGTTAGACGTTTAAGCCCGATCAGCCGGAGCTTCTTGAATGCACAAAAGCCCTACATGGATATACACCTCAGAGCTTTTTGAGGCTGGCATGTTTCGCTTACTGATCCATCAACCATCTCCATTCCTCTACCTTCTTTCCATAACTACCATGACTATGATTTAAACACATAATAAACCCTTCAATAGCTTGAGAATGGTGTATGGTAATCTCGCACTAGGCCTTGAATGCATAACCACTACAAATCATGCTTGAGGTTGATTACGATTTTAAATGTTTGCACGCGATGAGGGTAATCGAATGTATTGGGGACATTGCCTGGGAGACAGACGTGTTCTGGACAAAAATGGTGTGGTTCAACTCATCTAAACCAACCAGTTCCAACCTGAGAATCATATCAAAGAAACTCTATCTCAAACTACTTTGAAAGCTCTCATGTTTTTAGCTACTTGTTTTTCCATCTGCGTGTTAGTCTCCAAAAAATAGGGTTATAACTTATAACAATCAGTTATTTCAGCTCATAATTTTGTTGGAATTTCACAAGTAAACAATGGAGAAATTATTTATTGAGATAATTAAATAGATTTTGAATTGCTTATACATGACACAATAATTCATTACTTTTTTCAGTATGGAGCTAGGGTTTCTTTATTCTTAGTACTTATGTAACTCTCGATTATAAACTTAATAGGTTATTGCGAACGTAGGTTCAATGTTTCTTCAGATAGTCTTGACTTCCATATGGGCTAAATGCTTCTGCCAACCAAGTATTCTTCCTCCAAGATGTCCATCCCATCTCCTCGCAAATTTCGTCGCTGTGATTGATGCTAAAAGTAGAAATGCAATGCCTTCTGTAAAACCTGGTTGTTTTCTTTGAGATTTCCACTTCTTTACTTGTTTGCTCAAGCATTTTCTGCACACTTGGAAGCTTAAATTTATTATCCAGCAGCCTGGCCAGCCATATGCTGCGCAATTCAGAAGAGTGAAGATTCGAAACACTCTCAAGATAACCCACGAAAGCCATGTTTGGGATCAAAGGATGAATTGTTCCCCTGCAGAAGAAACATGCATTAAAAAATTTTACTCACCAATTTTAACATTTCGAAGACTTGTAAATTTTTAAAATCGCAATCCGAAAACTAGGTTTACCTGTATAAGGGTATGATACCAGAAGGATACTCCAACAAGCTGCGAAAAGGGTCCGGTAAGATGGATTTGAGTTTTTTCTTACCATCATAACCAGTTGCAAGGACCACAACATCAGCTTTTATCTTAGTGTTGTCATCAAATTCAATTCCATCAGCAGAAAACCACCATGTTGATGTTGATCTTTTGAACACAATTTTTCCCTTATCCGCCTCGGAGAAGAAATTTTCCGGCATGATAGCCATCTGGCAGGATGCATAGTCCTCCTCAAATGAATGATCTGGCTTTAGTCCATACTTCTTCAAAGGCATCTTCCACAGCAAATATGATTCAATAAATTTTGAAACTGCATGCCTCTGTAAATAACAACCAAACCTTTAAGCATTCATCTCTTATATATTAAGGAAATGATTCCAGCACATTTCTTCTTCTTATTCTACACACCCTTTTAAGTCTTGTCTCGTGATTCTCATTGGATTTACTCAATCCAAAGGCCGGAAGTGTGTATGGGGAGAAGAAAGTGTCATAAGTCACTTCTCATGTATTAGTTTAATATTTTCTTTTCCTGATATGAACTGATTGATTATTATTTTAAACTTACCATTGGAGACATAATTAGAGAGCAAAGGAGGGTTCTGAGGAAGCTTTGGTTAGGCCTTTGATGGAGAAACTGTGAAGACCTTGTAGAGTAGAACAAGAAAAACGGCAAGCCCCAAATCCAGTAATGGGGAACAGTCCAATGTAAAGTCCTTACTACCATGGTGCATGGTTTGCCTTCTGGTCCTGCAAATCATCCATAAAAGGAATAACAAGAGTAGTTCAGGTCAATATAATCAAGACTCATAAAAGGTAAGAAATCGAGGTCCTAATTCCATAAACAATTGGTAACGGAGAAAGTGACAACTCCTTTTAAATCTTTAAAAGGTTCTTTCACTTTCTGTATGGAACTATTTTTCACATATTCACACGGTCCCTTCATGTATTGTGAAATTTTAAACCTCTTATAAGCAGATAATATAATTGAGTGACCTGAAGAATGCATGACTGTTGATTAGCAAATAATTGATTAATAATTAACATTTATGAAGTCAAATCTTATGGTGTGTAGGTACTTCATGTGATTTAGAATCGTTGAAAAAACTCCTTCTAAGTCTTTGCAAGGTTCTTTTTTTTTCTTTTGTATGAAACTATTTTTTACATATTCACACGGCCTCTTCATGTATTGCGAAATTTCAAATCTCTTATACACGGATAATTTATGAGTGACGTGAAGAATGCATGGCCATTGATGATTAGTAAATGATTGATTAATAATTAATATTTATGAATCTAATGGTTTGTACGTAATTAACATTTAATAAACATTTATAATGTCAAATCTAATGGTTTGTACGCACTGTTCTAAAAATCTCCGCCTAGGCGCTAGGCCCCTGACCACCGCCCCGATTAATGCCGATGCGTTTGAAAATTAAGAAAAAGCGCCTAAACCTGCTAAAGTCCCCGACTAGCCCGCCCAAACCCGCCTAAGTTGCGACTTACTTAGACAGAAATTAGGTAACTTTCATTTTGGATTTATTTTTTCAATAAATTGTAAGAAACTTGTTGAATACTTAAATGAGCCCACATTATATGCTTGTTTCCCATGTTTTCATTATGTTCAAATACTTCATAATATATATATCATTCTATTTTGTAGTTTATGATGAAATTATATATATATATATATATATATATATATATATATATATATATATTAAGTATACACAAACACTTATTTACACGAAATATAAAGGATTTAGTTAAATCCGCCTAGTCAGCGTAGACCCCCGCCTAGCCGCCTAGGCGCTAGGCCCCAGCCCGCCGCCCGACTAGCGCCTAGCGTCTTTTAGAACCTTGTACGTAATTCAGTTCATGTGATTTTGATTCCCTGACCACGCAATTCGTATGTTTGAATTCTTGAATTTCTTTCTGCTGTGTGTAACCAGGCAAATTACAACCCCGTAACGTGGAAATGTAGACCTATTTTTACCCTAAGATTTCACCATATATGTATGAAATTTGAGGACCAAACTTTTACCTTGGTTTGCCTCCGCACACTCGACAGCTAAATCAATAGCTGATTTTTTGTAGCCAACTACAACGACTTTCTTATCCTTTAGTAATTGAGAAGCAGCGTCCTTGTCCAGTTTGCAGTAATCAAGAGCATGAAGAGCTTGGCCTTGAAACACTTCAGGGCCTTTGTTGTGTGGAAACTCTGGAATTTTGGGTGTATCACCATATTTCCCGATGCAAACCACAATGAACTCGAAGGCGTACCACTGAATTAATTCAAACAAAAATAAATAAATCAGAACTTAATTTTACTATATCCAAGATAATAACTAGTATGGATCGATCATTTGAATTACAGGAAAAAGGTATCATCTCACTGCATCTTACTTGCTGGTACACTATCTAATACAGTGGTATGGCCCCCCTCTATCGGATAGTGTTCGTAATTGTGGTAATTTGCATGTTCCAATAATTTTATTGATTAACATTACTTTGATTACGAATCATTAAAAGTAATATTTGTAACATATTTGCATCTATATATTCCTATAAGACTCTGGTAATTAATCCGAGAGTTCCATTTCCACAAACATATTGTAAGAAGTGATGTGCGAACCCTAGGCATGCATGAAACTGTCCTAAAATACCATTCGGATATAAAGTAATTGACTAACCTGAATGGTCTCTGAATCATTAGTCTGGACAGCAACTTCCCAAACAGGCTGACCGCCAGCTGGCGAGAGACTCCGATACTCCACAGGTTTGACACCAAATTCATTGTTTTCTCGGTCACCAATGAACCGGACCTCGACCACCTTGGAATTGAACCTGACAAACTTAAGCACATCAAAGTGCTCAGCATAAGAGTTCAAGTAGGCCAATATCTCAAGGTGAGAAGGATATTCAGTGTTGTCCCTGTCAGGCCAAGGGAAGTCAGAGAACTCATAGTCACATCGATAGGACTGAAGTTTTGTGGAACTGTAAGAACAGTGCCTCCAAACCCCTCCAATGGAGTCGGAGGCCTCGAGAATAATAGGGTTGTAATGGGCTAGTTGTTTAGCTGCTGCTATGCCACTTACACCGGCACCAATGATGCCAAGTTTTGAGACTATTGGAGCCATAATTTTTTTTAGCGACAGCTAATGAAGGGTTAGGCGAGCCGATTGGAAAAAGAGATGGTTTTAGAAATAAGGGTGGTATATTTGTATACTATCGACTTGCTTGGTTGCTAAAACAATGTGAGAGCAGATCGTATTTATAGTGGAGGTCCAGGGCTGCATGAGAGGGTCGTCATATATGATGGAAGCACGTGAAATTGAATTTCAAGTTTAAAAGGCTTTGCTAGGGTCAAATTTCGATCGTGGTTCACGGTCATTTCTCTAGCTAGTAAATGTTACGCGAAATTGGTAAGTCATGGACGGGAACCTTCCTCTTCATGTTTCGTTTACATTAGTTGATCAAATTATATAGTTCTGTTGAATACCTTTGAGCATTCAAACACTTTTAATACCCTAATTATTTCGTGCAAATTGACATTATAAAAATAGTGATTGTATGAAATGGTGTGAGCTAGAACATCGTCACGTGATATTATAGTCACACATAAATTGTAACACATGTATTATTTTTTAATTAATTACATACTTTACAAGTGAGACATATCAAACTTATCAGTCACCCATGTTATAACACATAGAAAGATACATGGTGTGATAAGTGTTTCAGGTACACAAAATTTTTTTGGCATGATGGTGTGATTGTTTTCATAATACCCAAATTGCCATTCTCCTGTTACAATTTCAAAAAAATAAAAGATTAAAAACATGTAAGGTGGTTAGTAAGTTCATTATTTTTCAAAATATATTTTAATAAAAATAATAATATCTAAAATAACTAAAACTCAAACAATAAAAAAAAAATTAATTGTCACACGCGTAGGCGTGTGGCAAAGTTGAAGGCAAAAAATGCGAAACTTTCTAAATGCCTAAAAGCCCCCTTTTTTATTTTTAAAGAATGTAATTTAATTAAAAAGGGAAAAAACTGTAAAAAAAATACAAAATAAAACTATCTCACGTACAAGAGGGAGTAAATTACTGATATAACTATTTTTATTTTTATTTTTATTTGTTTAAATACATGTAAATTCAATTTTTTAAATCTATACATATAATATGAAGAAAAAAACAGTAAATTGCCAAATATGTAGGCGTTTGGAGAGGCTAGTCTTAACTAAATCTTACGTATATTATTGAAAAACACTAAGAAGATCACCTTATTTTTATATATATTGATCATGTTTACAACTAAATTTTAGGAGATATATGTGATGATATAGAGCTTGAATAAAATCATTAATTTACATGCATGTCGTATATATAAAAAGTACTATTTTAGTCATATTTACACATATATTCATGCATAGCATATATATAACCTACATTAAATCCCTTTGATTAAGTAGTACTTGCATGATAAAATTAATCACTAGAGTACATCTCAAACAATTTAACCAATGATCCTCCAAACAATTTGATGCAACATAATCCACGAAACAATTTGAGTCAAGTATCCATGCCAAACAATTTCATAATGATGTCCATGTAACTTTTGAGTAAGATCCACCAAACAATTGAATGCAGCTTAATTTGGATATTGTGTTATGGAGTAGGCATCCATGCATATACGGGCACAAACAGATAGAATTTTATATGCATGGAGCTAAACTAGCTAGATAATCTCAAGATCATACACTTGCTTTCACTAGTTAGTTTAGGTATATGTTAATAGAAGTCTAATGGTATTAGATTAACTATTTTAAACTTGTTATTTTAAGGAGAGAATTCCAGCCGTGGGGTATGGGCTGATTAGTAATTTTAGGTTCAAATGCATATAGAATATTATCTTACAAGTAAAAGGAAGAATGTAAATGATCTATATTTTTTACTTAGTAAAAATGTAAATGTCGTCGAATGATGGTTTGGACAGTTTCACATGGTACACTATTAATTTCATGTGTTGGATATGAGCGGATGATAAGGTTGATATGTCACAATTTTAGAGTATAGTAGTACAAAAAACTTGAAGTGTTATAACTTGAGTTGAATAATAACGTCATGTGGTCGTATTTAAGGTAGTTTAAAAAAATACTAGACCGTTTGCCCTTCTTACTTTAATATAGAAAGTCCAATGCAAAAGGTGCAAAGGGAAACATCCAAGAATTGAACAAGAAACTAATAGGAAATGAGGTAGCATGCTGACTGAAATCTACCATAAAGAACATACTGAATCAGAAAATAAATTAACGACAACACGTCTCTCTTGAAAACGATCAAACTAATCTTTTAACCAACAACTAACATAGGTTTAATTGGGGTGATTTTTCAATATTTCGGAAAGAATGTATTTTCTATATATTTGGCAAAGTTAAGCCAAAAGCGAAGTGGAAACTAATCGAAATTAAGTGGGGGTCTATGTCTTACTCTTCTTTATCACGCTAAAGTTAAGTGACAAGCAAACTGGAAATGTATTAAAATATAGAAATCCAAACGCATGAATCTTTTGTGACTCATAAACCAACTAGTCAACTACACACCTAGTGTATTTGGTTGACAATTTCTGTTCCAACTTCAAACAGTTTAATGAAATTGCATAGCAGTTTCAAAGCTACCTTTGACTCGATATTTAAGTGTTTTCTTGGCCATGACTCAACTGGTTTATACTGGGACGATATTCAAAATATTTTGTTTGATTTCATGCAGATACACGATTCGTATGGTCTCTTTAACAGAAGTCCATAGTAAGACTTGCCATGCAATTTCTTGAATTATATATACTATCAGGTACTATGCATATGAAAGCAAAATGTGGAAAAGAGAGGAGAAAAAGGTGGAAGAGCTTTGTTTTTATTTTGATATTTTAGGTAAGTATATTTATGACCATATTCTTATTAGGTATATGTTATTGGTCTCGACTGGGGGGCTGAGCGCGATTTGTGTTGTTTCGAATTTGTATCTAACTCGCAAAAAATTTGCCCATTGCGGTTTGGCTAATTCCAAACTACATAATATAAACATAATATTTCGAACGAACGTAATCGGTTTACCAATATTTGTTTGGGGCCGAACTCAATCAGGCTTAAAGAAGACAAATTTGGCATTTACATGCAACCCAAACCTTTGGCTTAAACTATTCAAAAATGGATTTTGGGAAAAAGGGAAATCGACATTTATATAAAACTACAAAATAAGACAAAAATTGGACTGACTCATGCAAGTGCAAGAAAAAAAATTAAGTGGATTGTTATGGGAATTTAATTAGTTAGTTGTTTGGTTTATTATTATGTTAGGGTATTTTGTCATCTTATTGGTGTTCTGGTTGGACTAGTCTTAGAGTTTTGTTGTAGAAATTTTTTTTTATTTTCTTACCTTTTAGCCTGTTAGTGTTTGCTTTAGATGCCTCTAAGGAGCCCAGTAGTGGAGAGATTTTTCGGTGTGACCAAAACACGCGGTGACACGTCATGTGTTATTATACAAATAATAAGATACGTGTATTAAAAAATTAATAACTTTAAAAATAAAATTTTCCACCACTTATATAAAAACACATTGTGTACCAACCGTGTTCCTGTCATATTAAAAAATTTCTCCAGTAGTCATATCAGGAAGGAACCATTTGGCTAATGAAGGTGGTGGTCAGAAATCAGAAGGTGACTTTCACTCTAAATCAACATTTAGGAATCCAGAAAAAGGAAATAAATATGTTTTGAACGGACTTTTCAAATGCATTCTTTATCAAGAGCTAGCCATGCATCTATCTAATTATATATTATTCCAATTTCAAATTCACTTCTCATCAGATATCCATCTTAATTTCCACAAGGACTGCGGCACTTTGACCATATCTAGATGTTGCTATTTCCAGCTGCCCCGGACTGGACTTGGAACTTGTGGAGTGTATACAGACCAGACAATAGTACCACCTACCCCTCTGTCCTTATGCTTTTCTTAAACACGTTAGGAGGCAAAACTGTTAACCAAAACATCGTAGTATATATATGAAAAGTAACCAAAATTCAAAATAACATAGCATTGATAATATTACATATTCCCAATAATTAAAATAATTGTCCTTGACGAGCTTTCATATTTTGAAACCGTTGCATGATAGCCTCGTCCCTCTGCTCTCTTTTTTCCATACATTTTTCATCTTTTTTTATTTGTGCGGTCACAGTTAAGTTACGTAAATATTTTATATTAATTTTTTTATAGAAATAATAAGACAAAAAAGTGGCTTAACCGTGATCACACAAATAGAAGAAGATTGGAGGTGTATGAAAAAAAAAGTAGAGAATCTGCCTCCCATAGACTGCAGCTCACGTGGGGTGGTTTTGGTACATTACCGTACCAAAACCTCTGTACCAATTACCATACCAAATATTTGGTACGGCAAAATCTATTACCGTTATCGTACCAAACCTTCGGTATACCGAATATCGGTATACCAAATAGTTTGGTTGGTATGGTATGCCAATAGTAATTGCCACTTTGTTTTATGCCCCTTAGTTTGCCCAAAATCTAATATTTTTTAATTAATATAGAAGTGTAAAAAATATAGAAAAATATATAAACACTCGTAATGACAAGCTTTAAAACATTCGTGAAAAGCTTAACTTTGAAATTCGTCATTATAATCATATAAATCATAGATCAAAATTTAACCGTTGATTGTTGATTACATTTACGCTTCATTTTTCTCATCAAATTTTATTTTATTTTAGGATTTTATTTTTTGAAAACATGATCTATTAGAGGATGCAGGAATATGAACGGTTTGGATCATTGATATTATGTTCAGAGTTTTACGGTTAGTGAAAATATTGCTTGATGTTCATAAAGTTTCTACAAACTATATGACATCGACTTATATTTCAGTTAACCGTAAATATCGAAACGTGATATCAAATATCTAAACCGTTCATCTTCTTACATCCGCCAGACGATCATGTTTTCAAAAAAGAAAATTTAAAAAATGAAATTCAATAAGAAGAATAAAGCGTAAATGACAATCGACAGTTAAATATAAATTTAAGGTTTATGGATTATAGTATTAGATTTTGAAGTTGACCCCTTCATGAAAATTGTAAAGCTTGTCACCATGAATGATTGTATATATATTTTTTACACTTCTACAATAATTATTATTAATTTTATTAAGTTTGCCCTCAAATAATTATATGAATAAATACATAATATAATATTAATAATATTGGTAGGTATGGTATACCACCGGAACTGGTTTTGGATACCAATACCGTATCGAAACAGTATGGTATGGTACAAATACCGTACCATTACCAATTGGTACAAATTTTTGGTAATAATTTAGTATGGTATGGTTGGTAGGGCGATTTATACGGTAATTTGGTAAAAATTTCTACCCCTAGTTAATAGTAGTATCACCTGCCTTTCTTCCGTTGCTATCCATGCATCCATATCTATCAATATAATTTCCGCGCAGAATAACATGACATCGAACTGTAAATTATATATATCTACTTCAAACTCTAGTTATATATTGATGTGCTAGCTCTACAATATATGATACATATATAATTGTACGTACAGAAATTGTGATTGGTACTTAAAAAGATTATTTTGCATTTGGTTCATAAAATTGTGATGTATCATTAATAAAAAATAAACACGTTAATTAATATTTAAGTAATAATTCAATCATCAACTTCCATATCATTTAATTCATAAAATTTAGTCTACATATTTGGTAATTAGATTTGCAAACCACATGTGTCACAAATAACAAGTAAGCATGATATCAACACTTAATTTATAATTCAATCATCACCACCATATCATTTAGTTTAGTAAATTTAGTTTAAAATTTTAGCCTCCTTAGACCATCTCCAACCCTTGGAGATAAAGCTTAAAAAAAAATTTAAGTATAACTCATAAACTATTTTTTCCTTCAACATTTATGACTTAAAATTTTAGCTTGAAATTATTAAATAATGATTTTAGCCTTTTTTGGGTAACTTTTTTTAAAATAAAATTTATGTAGATTATCCTAATTTTTTTATGAACATTTTAATCTTAACTAAAAATCATATAAATAAATAGGTATTTATAAAGTTTTAAGTGAAATTGATTTAAATAATTTTCTTACATTATTTTAGACGTTAGATTTAATTTCGGGCCATCAAATCTTTTTTTTTACTATTAAATTTGATGTCATTTGATCACAGCCGTTAGATTATAAGTAAAAAATAAATAAAAAATGTTTGAAATATGATAGTTTGGTGGGTTCAGAATAATTTAAGTCAGACTTAAATCATGGGGGGAATCTAACCCATAGATATATTTTCTTCCCAGCTTATATTAGCGTAATGGTTGAAGATGATTTGTGTCACATCCCAGCCCAGGCTCAACTCCGCCATAGCACGATATTGTCCGCTTTGGGCCCTAACCACGCCATCACGGCTTTGTTTCTGGAAACTCACACGAGAACTTTCCAGTGGGTCAACCATCCTAAGATTGCTCTCGCCCGAACTCGCTTAACTTCGGAGTTCCCACGAAATCGAAAGCCAGTGAGTTCCCAAAAGGCCTCGTGCTAATTGGAGGTGGGAATGTACATAGAAGGCTTACAGGATCCTCACCCTTGGCGATGTGGGATCTTACAATCCACCCCTCTTAGGGGCCGATGTCCTTGGTGGCAAACTTCCGGCCAGGGAGTGGCTTTGATACCAAATTGTCACATCCCGGCCCGGGCTCGACTCCGCCGTAGCACGATATTGTCCGTTTTGGGCCCCGACCACGCCCTCATGGTTTTGTTTTTGGGAATTCACACGAGAACTTCCTAGTGGGTCACCCATCCTTGGATTGCTCTCGTCTGAACTCGCTTAACTTCGAAGTTCCCACAGAATCTGAAGCCGGTGTGACGACCCGTCCCGATATAATTAATTATTAATTGTGAAATGACGGAATTACCCCTTCGGGGTTATGTGCATGTGCAGGTGTGGAGATTTTAGGACCACACACACACAATTTCTTCTCTCTCTCCCGTGTCTCTCTCCTCACTCTCAGACCTCACTTTCTCTCTCATCTCTCACGAACACTCTCTCTCCCTCGCCAAAAATTGTACGGACGAACCACCAAACCACCAAATCTTCACGGATCGAAGCAACCAACACCCCCATTCGACTCCTGAGGTCCATACGAACTCAGTGGTACCATTTTCAGGTAAGATTTCGTACGATTTCACGTCCAAAACTCAAGGTTTATATTTGGCACTATTCATCAACTTTTCATACGATGCGTTTTAGGAGAATCGGAGATCACAGGAGTGTTTGTTGGGTCCTCTAGATGCTCGGAGACGTTCGTTTGACAAGCTTTGACGTCGGGATCACGTGGATCGAGCTTGGCCGGTTTTTGGAGATTTCCCGACGAGAATCTCGTTGGTTTTCGACGTTTTTGAAGGTATATTCATGTTCTACACTTAAATTGGAGCACATAGGAAGAAAAATGGGACAAAAAGGATGAAAAATGAACAAGATACGAAGCTTGGAAAATTTCCCAGTTTTCCGGCCACCGGAAAACTCAGTCCGGCGAGAGCTCCGGCGACCCAAGGTTGATGGCGCGTGGGATACACGCGCGGTGCGCGTGGGATACACGCGCGGTGCGCGTGGGTGGCGCGTAGCCGTGCCTTGTCCTGGCGCGTGTGGGCGCGTGGGGCCTCCAAAAAATTTTCTAAAAATACCACGACGTTCGTGACGTCGAGTAGATCGATTTCATATATTTAAACTCTATATTTGGACAATCTATGAAGATTTTATTTACGTTTCCGTTTATATGTTGTTAAACTAAGTTAATTAGAAATTTCACGTATAGGGAAACGTATTCCGAGGACGTATGTGATTGAGCCAAGCTAGGAGGCTTCGTCTCGACTACGTATCTGTGAGTGGGCAGTATTATTTTCCGTATAACCTATTTATATTTAATGATTTCCCAGAATCACATTTTAAATGCAAAGTACGTTTTTTAAACTATGCAAATGACTTGATTTTGATGCATGAGTATTTAATTATACATTTCATGCATATGTTGGTGCTGAGGAGGCCAGGTAAGTACCAGGTAGGTACATGCATAGTTGAGAACGAATAACGATTGATATACGGATGAAATACATTTGAAATACGTACGAAATACATTTGATATACGTATGAAATGTGATTGAGATATAGTTGAGATATGTTTGAGATATAATTGAAATGTGATTGAGATACAATTGAGATATTATGCTGATAACGATCATGAGATATGATGAATTATATGATGTAAGTGATGAGATATGATGTGACATGATCAGATATCATGAATTGTTAGCTCATAGACCTGCACATATTGTTAGTGCTCACGCCCAGAGATAGGGGCATAGTCTTTCACGTGTCGTTCACCTCCCGCACCGCATGCTCGCCTTGGATCCAAGTTAGGTGCACAGTCTTGTCGTATAGACCACTTTTGAGTGGGTACGACATGTAGGTGACCCGCGTTCATACGCATAGTCTTCACGTGATTGTAGCACTAGAGCATTTATTATTGATACAACGCTAATAATGATGATGATATGATGATGATATTGATGTATGTGCAGTGTATATATATATATGATGATGAGATAGAGTGATGTTATGAGCTAAATTGCAGCCGAGGGCTTAGATGATATATGATAGCGAAATGAATATGATAATGCATAGTATGGCATTGTTTATGAGATTCAGATGGCCTTGAAATGCATTGCACATCATATATTTGAAATACTTTGAAAACGTTTTATGCTGAGAAAGATGAGATATATATGTATGTATTATTTTCTGGGAATTATACAGGTTTTACGGAGAGGGGCTAGAATTTTGAGAAAAGAATGATTTGAAAAGGATTTGTTTTTGCTGACCCACTCCCTTTGTTTTTCGCCCCTCCAGGTTCTAGATTGCTTGAGGTAAGGGTTTGGCTAGCGAGGATTCTCCGGCATTTCTGATAGATATGTTATATGTAGGGCACCGTTGGTGTAATTGAACCTTGTTAAACATGCTTGACTGCACTCGACCTAGTACGCTCTGAATATGTATAAGTATTGAAGTATTCTAGCACACATTCTTATTTAGGTTGCTAGACTTCGGTTTTAATTAATCCGTACTACGTTATCGATCTTAGCTTCCGCACAGCGCACATAGTTACGTCACACTCACGTGACGGCCAGCATGCCCTACTTTCGGGTACGGGTGTGTCACCGGTAAGTTCCCAAAAGGCCTCGTGCTATTGGAGGTGGGAATGTACATATAAGGCTTACAGGATCCTCACCCCTGGCGATTTGGGATCTTACAATCTGGGTTCGGTTTTAAAACTTGTATTTAAACTTTATTCTATTGGTTGAAGATGGTCTTAGTATTACTTTATGATGGTATAACATGTGGGAGCATGATGACTTATTTGAGTCTCCAGAGCCGGCCTTGAGGGTGTGCAAGTGGTGCCACCGCACAAGGCCCTCAATTCGGGAGGGCCTCGGATTACAATTTTATTTTATCTTGTTGATGTAGTGTACCAAAGTCTTCTCATAGTCCAATTGTCTTCCACTTCTTATCCATAATCCATGTCCATGAAACTGGGTTTGACTCTACCCGACGCCTATTTTTTTGTGCTTTATTTTAATTTTTTGGGTATTTAAAAGCATGGTGTTTATTTAATGTTTTATTTTAATTTCGTTTGTGCTTTTTTTTTAATTGTTTTGGTATTTAAAAGAATGAGTTTTGTTTTAATTTTGTTTAAAGCATGGTGTTTCAAACCAAAAAACATAGAGGATGTAAATAGGTACCTAACCGTCACACTAAGATTTTTTTTTTTCCTTACATCATCTCAATTATATGTGATCATGATTAAATGTAAAAGAAAACATAGCAACAAAATGTTAGACCCTCTAAGGGCTTTTTATTGGGCATGTAAAAATAAAGAGTTTCAAACCCAAAAACACAGCGCCAAATTTTCTTTTACACAGCAAATAGGTATCTAACCACGTAACGATTTTTTTTTCTTTAACTCAATCAATAAATAATCATACAAATTAAAATGTAAAAGAAAACATATCAACCAAAATTCTATACTTATTAAGGGCCTCCCTTGGAGTCTCGCACACGGCCCCCAAAATCTCAGGACCGGCCCTGTGAGTCTCTAAAATATAATTTAAAATAGTTGATGCTTCCCTTAAGAATTGGACAAATTGGTACTTGAAACTATCGTTTTGCACTCCTTAAAATCATGTTGGTATACAGATGAGCGCATCGTGACTAATTATTTAGAGTCTGGAGGACATGCTCCAAAATAATGTGTAATTCGAGATAGCTATTGGCTTTCACCCCAAAAAAAAAAAAAAAAAAAAAGCTATTGCTTTTCCAAAAGAAGTGACAAAATGTCACTTTGCAACTTTAAATGAAAACGACATGAAATGGTCAGATTCACACAACTGTGGAAGAGGGAGTCTGCAGCAGTAACATGCACTGATTTACGCCTTGACCTTTCGAGTACTGTGTCTGTGGAATATGCGTGCAATATCACATTAATTCCAGAATCGATCCAAAAGTCTTATTTGCCACGAGGAATCAGACGAATTGAACATTAATTCTTGATGATTTGCTGGTGAGTTTGAGTTAGTACGTAGTAGAAGATAACATTGGAATCAATATCACTCTTTTTTTTCTTTTTTATTTATTTATTGTAAATGGAGGTCAAACAGATCCATCGACGTTGTTTTGATCTAGAAACATTCGGCAAAGCTCCTTTTCCGGCTGACTAACTTGACTTATCATAACCGACATTTTATTTTTATTTTTATAGCATATTAAGCACAACTACTCTGGTCGATCTCTAATCATTCTCTACCGGAAAATTATAAGAGTTCTTTGACTAAAATCTTGTTGAATTTTAGTTTTTGGTCAAGGTTTTTTTTGTACACATCAACATTTACTATTCACATATTTCCATTATTTTTTAATTTTTTTTATTAAAATTTAATTTATAAATTATATCTGATTATATCACTCATTACCACAGTCAAAATAATTGGAGAACGTTGTATTTAAAATTCCTAAATTTTAGACAGTGGCCCAATTCAAGCTATTCCGTTTCCTTTATAGTTTGTAGGCAAGACTTCATGAACCATAAAGTCTGAATAAAAATAAACTTCAAAGTCTGTAACTGAACAAATCCTCTGTATCTTCACTACAAACTCGAACTCACTTCAAAGTCTGCCATTAAAAAGCTAATTGTGAATTCACCATATATGCTAATAGAAAAAAAAGTACCCAATGCAATAAGATTGTACCCACAACGCATTCCAAAGGAGATGTCAAAGTTCAAGGTGGAATGCCACTATGAATATTTGACATCAAAAGTCTCTCCAACCGAAATATTATTTGCTAATTAGATTTGAAAGCTTTGTGATTTAGAGTCAAATTAGATATCAATGTTAAATTTATTTTTAATTCATTTTAATAGTGGGTCGCTTGTTTCACTAACATTTCGATCAATAAAAAATTTATTTCACTATTTTTTTAATAATTATAATCATTTGAACTCTATTTAAATAATTAAATAACATTTGACAATTCAATTGGATAAGTTTTTAAGCCCTATTTTTTTGAAAGAAAGAGCGATAATTTCATTAAACAACCTCATGATGAGTACATAAATCTTGGAAAAGAAGCTCCTGAATGAGGATAGGAGGCTCCTCAAACCAAACTAAGTTATTGCCAGTAGACAAAGCAAACTTTGCAAGATGGTGTGCAACACCATTACAAGAGCGATTAGCATAAGTAAAACTTACCCTAGGAAAATTGGAAGCCAGCTACAATACATCTTCTGCAATCAAACCAAGCTCCGTGACATCAGAAAGAGGAAGATTAAGAGTTGAAATGGCCTACAAACAATCGCTCTCCACCACCACCTGCTGGAAACCTTATTGTTGAGCTAACTGCAATCCAAACCTAATTGCAAACATCTCAAGGATCGGAACAAAGATAATGCCTAGGTGCAGTTGCACCTCAGCCGTAAAAAAACCTCCCCTTCAGTCCCAAATCACAGCTCCCACTCCACCAAGCATTCCACGATCTCTCAGTGCCCCATCAATATTAAGCTTGACCCACCCTTGCGAAGGAGGAGTCCACCAAGAATGTGAGAGTGCCCCCAACCTGGGAAATTTCAAATTAGCCTCCTGGAACGCCCCCAACCAATAAACAACCCCCTGCCACATAACCATGGGAGGGACGCTGAGAGCCTTCCACACCCGGGCATTCCTCTCCTGCCAAATACCCCACAACACCATACAAGCCAACTCGAAGTCCCCTGACCTCCGTTCAAGCACCTCCAACAACTACTCATTCAAGAGAAAAGGAGAATTCCCAACACTTCGCACAGCCAACGGAGAACTGAACCAAACAGCTCTAGCAAAAGGACATGTGAAAAGGACATGTTCGGCGTCCTCCTCTTCTCCCTGACAAAACCCACACACCAGCTCCACCCTTACTCCCTTCTTCCTAAGGTTTACTTTAGTAAAAAGAATGTTGTGACACACTCTCTATGTAAAGTTCTTCACTTTAGGAGGAATATTAACCTTCCACAGATGCTTCCACAATTTATCGTAACCACTAACATTAAAAGACGAAGAAGCACTGTTATCCATAGACTGAAGCCATTGCTTAGCCACCTAATACCCACTCTTGATAGAAAAACAACCGCGATCACTGTAATGCCAAATCAACCTATCCTCCGGAGCACGAAAACTAAGCGGAAGAGATAGAATGAGAGACACCTCTTCCCGACTAAATAATTCCGATAACAAATCGGTACGCCACGCCTTTACAGAGGTCTCAATCAACTCCTCAACTTTCATATCCTCATACTCCGAAGGCGGCAGAGATAGAACCTTAAAAGTGCTAGGTCTAGGCAACCACCTATCGGACCAAACACTAATAAGCCATCCATCTCCCACCACACATCTCGAACCTTTCACCAACACTTCTTAAGCCCTAACAATGCTCTACCAACAATACGAAGACGAAGGGGGAGCCTCCGCTTCCCAGAAAGAAGAATTCAGGAAATACCTTGCCTTAAAGACCTGTGCAACTAAAGACGAGGGTTGATGAATAATCATCTACCCTTGCTTAGCCAATACTGCCATATTAAACGCGAAGAGATCACGAAAACCCAACCCACCCTCCCCTTTGGCTTTGCACATCTTATCCCAAGAATGCCAATGAATTTTCCTATCTTCAGAACCATTCCCCCACCAAAAACGTGCCATAAGCTGATGCAACTCATCACAAAAAGTCTTCGAAAGCAGAAAACAATTCATAGCATAAGTAGGGAGAGATTGGGCAACCACCTTAATAAGAAGTTCCTTCCTTGCATGGCTTAACAGCCTACTTTTCCAACCATTCAGGCGCTGCACCACTCTCTCCTTGATAAACGAAAAGGTTTGCTTTTTGTTCTTTCCCACACACGTCAGTAAGCCTAGATATCTGTCATGCCACTCCACCAACTGAACTCCCAAAAAACCTGCCAACAAACCTTGATTATATGGCCGCACATTTACACTAAAAGCAACATTACTCTTGCCAAAATTTACCGATTGCCCCGAAGCCTGAAAGAAAATATCAAGGATACGTTGAATCACCGCACACTCATCCACATTAGCTTTTCCAAAAAGGAAACTATCATCCGCAAACAAGAGATGATGAATCATAAGAGCATCCCCATAAAGCTGAATGCCACTCAAAGCCCCCAACTACTCCTGTTTCGCAATAAGTGCCGACAAACTTCAACACACAAGAGGAACAAGTATGGCGACAAAGGATCTCCCTGCCGGAGACCTCTAGACGGCAAAACATACCCACAAGGCTGCCCATTAACCCAAAAAAAGTAGGAAGCAGAAGTAACACAAGCCATCACTATCTTGATCCACTGATTAGCAAAGCCCAACCTTTCCATCATTGCCTTCAGAAAACACCACTCAACCCGATCATAAGCTTTACTAAGATTAAGCTGAAGCGCAAAAAAACCATCATGCCCACTTCTCCTATTATGCAAAAAATGGCCAATTTCCGCCATCACCAAAGAGTTATCAGAAATTAGTCTTCCCGGCACAAAAGCACTCTGATTCGGCGAAATAATCGTAACCATTATCCCCTTAAGCAGATTAGCAATCACCTTAGCTCCAATTTTATACAACACATTACACAAACTAATAGGGCGAAGTTGGGACATATCTTGGGGCTCATTCACCTTAGGCACCAAAACTGCATGAGTAAAACAAATTTCCTTGCCTAAATGCCCAGACTGTAAAAAAGAACAAACTGCCTCAATAACATCCGACCCTACCACATGCCAAAAACGTTGATAAAAGAGCGGGGACATACCATCTGGCCCTGGTGATTTGGATGGATGCATTTTGAACACCGCTACACGAATCTCCTCGGCAGAATAGGGCTATAACTATAAATTATTCATCTCTGGGGTAACATGGCTTGAAACCGAACCTAGTACCTCATGCAACGCATTAGGAAGAGCACCCTGCAACTTAAAAATCATTTTGAAGTAACCCACCACTGTGTCCTCTATTCCCTCTCTAGAATCATACCAAACCCCATCCTCCCCTCGTAACCTTTTAATGGTATTCTTCCTCCGCCTATTCGAGGCACGAGTATGGAAGAACTTCGTATTCCGATCTCCTTCTTTAAGCCACTGGGTCCTCGCCCTCTGCCTCCAATACGTTTCTTCTTTCCTAAGCAAAGTATCTAGCTCAAGCATCAACTCCTCACGTCTCTCAATAAGGTTCGGCGACGGGGAATGCTAAAAAAGCACGCCCAGTTTGTCCCTTACTTTTGCAATTGCCAATTTTGTATTCCCAAAGGTAGAACGATGCCACTCAAGCAACGCCACCCTAGTGGCCCTAATCTTATCACAAACACGCGTTAGAGTTGTCCCCCGTCGATGCCCATTCCATGCAGTTACTATAGTTTCCTCACAACTATCCTCCGATAACCACATCTCCTCAAAACAAAAACGTCGAGACTTTCGAGTAACCACAGCCACGGAATCGCGAATCTCCACCACAATAGGTAAATAATCCGACTTAGAGGGATTGAGGTGACAAACTCGAGAGCACGGAAACAAGCTGATCCATAAATGAGTAGCAAGAGCACGATCTAAACGACAACGCACATCATCTTGCCTATTATCCATCCACATAAATTCACTCCTAACAAAACCAAGATCCACTAATTGACAGTCATGCACCACATCACGAAAACCATTCATTTGACTTTCCCTTCGTCCCACCCCACCAAGCTGCTCAAAAGCACTTAGCACCTTATTAAAATCCCCCACACAACCAAGGAAGTGAACATTGCTGACTCAAAGAAGCCAATAACACCCAAGACAAATGACGATCAGTAGTATTCGGAAAGCCATAAAACCCTGTAAACCGCCAACAGCCCGAGGCCCCACCAATCCTACATTCAGCATCAATGTGATTCGGAGAAAAAGACCGAACCACTAAGTCAACGTCGTCCTTCCAAAGTAAACACAAACCGCCTGATCTTCCATTACTTACCACCGTAACTGAGTTCGGGAACCCCAAACCCCCTTGTTTAACCTCCATAACTTGAGAACTACACTTGGTTTCGCAAAGAAAAACCAAGAGGGGATGTTGTTGCTAGATAATCTCCAGCAACGCTTGAACTGCACGAGAGTCCCCCAACCCCCGACAGTTCCAACTTAGACAATTCATTGTGAACAGTGGGGTTGTTCACCGACAAATCCCACTAATGCAACATCAACATATTTTATTCCCCTACTAAGCTCGGCCAACTAGTTGGCACGCTCCGCACACAATCGAATGATGTAGTTAGCTCATTAGTTACTCAGCTTGCGCGCCATGTAGGCTTGGTCGTTTTGATTGAATTATGATGGGATAAGTCTGCCATGGATAGGCTTTTAGATGGGTGATGGGATATGTTTTTATTATCTTTGAAAGGTCAGCCATTTGCCATGGATCAATTTGAGTTCAAGTTGGTTTCTACAAAATCATCAAGGCCGCCCCAAGCATGATCATGCATATTTGAAAGAGGATATTCCTATTATTTTGTAACTTGCGACGACAATTGATAGGGATTTATACCACCTGCAATAATAGGGATAAACACACTTAAAATACTTGCAAGAGAACACGGTAGTTGTAATTTAAACGGCTTAAGCAAGGTCGTTTTCCGCATGGATTGAATGAATAATATGTATTTAAACTAATTCTTAGCTAATTATTTGAAAACAAAGATTGGAAGAGGTTGATTTTGAATTTAAAAATAAGAAAAACGAATTTAAGTAAAATGATTAAAAAAATTCGCAAAGTAAAGAAAACAAAGGAAAACGTTTTGAAAACCAAAATTGTAAAAGGCCTAGGGTTCCGCCGTCCCCTTAACAATCCTATGTAGATTTACTAATTACTTATGAATTACCCATGCAACTTTGAAAGTTAGGTTTTCCTAATACATATTTTACTTGTGGCATTCAAGTTAGAACGTATATCAAACATCATGTAATCCGTCTGTGACATTCAGATCAAATATAAACATGCATAACTCATTACGCTTTGTGAAAGCCCTTTGAAAAATCTTGCAACTCCTACGACATGGCATTCACCCTAGGTGAACATATAACTATCAATCACAAGAAGTAATACTCAATTCCCAGGTGGCATTCCGATCAAATTGCATCCAATTACTTATCTAAACATCTTAATGGTCGTGAATCATTAAGACACAAAGACAGTTTAAAGCACATTAATTAATAATTCAAAGTATGCATGCGTAATATCATAAGTAATTAAATAAAAACTACATATTCATGCTAAGGCTCAAGATATCACCCTAGTAAACGGAAATTAGTTACTAACAAGCATAAAACAAAATAGTATTAAAAACATGGATAAAAAATACCTTGAAAATACAAACTAGTGCCCTCTCCCAATTGATGCGTGCTTTTGTTGCGTCCCCCTATCTAATGGCTAAAAATCCTTATTTATACTAGTAAAAAATAGAATCCTACATAGAAAAGGTCTTAGAATAATACTAGGAAACATATAAAATAATAAAACAGAAAATAAAAGGTTTTATATTCTAACTGGGATTCGGAGTTCTCAGAAAATTAGTCTTTTGACCTACCAAATCTACTCTGATTTGGTCCCAAAAGGCTCTTTTGAAAGCTTGAGACGTCCTCTACAAATCCTCAGAAGGAATCTTCCTCAAAATACGCCATCTTGATCTCTAAAATACCCAAACCGTCCAAAAATGTCAATCTGGGAAAGCTGCGTGTTGGGTCTTCTTTTCATCGCAATGGTCAAATGGCTTGGTAGAAAAATCTGGAATTTTGATACAACCATCTTGAAAGACTCATGAACATCCTCCAATTGGAATCACTGCAAAATTCATCCGTTTTTTGCTTATATAGTATAAAATGGACTCATCAGCAATCTTAGGGTTACTGGTGAATTATACATACAGAGGCAGTGGCAACGCATGGGACCTCTCTAATTCAACACACAAACTGCCCTGCGCAAACTCTCGCTCTACGCAAAATCTCTCAACAACCTTGAGATTTTTATTTTCTTTTTTCTCCAACACATCTTCAGTTTGGATAAACAGCACTGTGAAGGCAACCGGTGACATCTTCAGTTTAGATAAACAGCATTATTGCCATATAATTAGTTGACATCGGAGCACCTTCAGTTTGGATAAACAGCACTACGTCGAGGCCGACTGGTTATGTATCCAAGTCTTGGTCAAGAAGGATATTCAAGTCCTTTTTGGCAGAAGTCATCTCATTTGCCTTCTCGGCAAAGTGAAGTGTGACCAGGTTACTACATTCAGCACATTGAAAGCCGAATTTGATATTCAATTTCGTAGAACTAGCAGCATTGTCTTCAAGCTCTAGAACCCGGAGGCTGAGACGTGTTCCTTCCTCGGCCGTAGTCGCAAGATTGAGAAGTTAGTCACGCGCTCAATGCAACATCAACATATTTTACTCCCCGACCGAGCTCGGCCGACGAGGTGGCATGCCCCGGACACAACTGAATGACGTAGTTAGCTCATTAGTTACACGACCTGCGCGCCACGTAGGCTTGATAGTTTTTAGGGTCAACACGTTTACATAAATTAGAACTCATTAATTAAATTTGTAATCGCGTACATACCACCTGCTGGTGGGAATTAAAACCGGGAAAAACTGTAGAACCCTAACAACCAAAATGACAACACTTACACAGTGATAAGCACTTGTGCATGTCATGTCATTTAGCATAAAGAATAGCAAGTGATCATTTACTACAGGGGTAGAAAGATGTTGAGTCATTGTATGACGGCGTGGATTCGAACTCCTTTAGTGGCTAATCTAACATCTAATATAACAAAATCTATCGTTTGACAAAAAAATTACATATAGAATAAAAAGACTGAAAAAAAAAACACATACATATATACATATGAAGCTGTTAAAAATAGTCGAACAAAATGGTTTTAATTGCTTTATTCACCTTGAGAGTGGCTTTTGATCTCACCAACCCTCTTACGTGCTCCTCTTGCAAACAACAGTACATTTAGAAAATGGTTGTTAAGGGTCGTTGGATAATAATTAGGTTTTTAGTTTTTTTGTTATTGGGAAAACGTGATTTGAAACAAGAGATGAATAAGAGCGGAGCAATGATGTTGTTAGAGAAGAGAAAAAGAAAAAGAAAAAGAAAACGAAAACTAAAAACTACTTTAAAGTTGCTCTAAAAACTACCTTAAAGTTGCTTTACTTTCTTTAATAAAAAAGACAAAAGGCTGTGGTAGTATCTAAACTACATATTAATAAAACACTTATTGTCAACCAAATTTTTATGAAATTATTAATTTAATCCTATAATTAAAATTGAACATGAATAAATAATATGGGCAGAAATGTAATTTCACACAACACCAAATTTTGCTTTTTTTCTTTCTTTCAAAGTCTCACATACATGTACACTTCCCACTCCCATATTCTCTATCAATCTCTTCCTCTCTTCTTCTACTTCAAAAACAAAAATAAAAAAAAATTCACACACTCTCTGTGTGCTCATATGCTAGTTATGGGAGAAGAAATAACCCACTTCAATTGCACAAGACAAATGTGTGTTTCTTAATTAATCGTCTGCCATTCTAGCTAGGCATTCTAATACACTATTTAAAAGGCTTACAATATTTAGTAGACCTCTTCTTTCTATGGGACTCATACAACCTCCAAACTAGACTAAACAAATTCCTAAGTGACAACATTTCAAGTTTAATTAAACCTTGTACTCCCTATACAATTGGTTGTCATTTAATGAACTTTGTGTACTGCATCATTCTCCTCTTCTCTAAAAAAAAACAACTCTTTCTCTAGTTTCAATTGACTTTTTTCTCATCGATCTTCTGGATGTCTTACTAAGATGTTCCAAAATACCCAATTTAGCAACAAAATTTTCCAAATTCCTATAGACCATGCACACATTAATCTTTTCTTGTTGGAAAATAATCACCTTTGAATAATCCTTCCAAATCACTTCTTCACATTCATGACTTGTGAATGAGTAAAAGATAATTTAAATCACGTTGAAAAGTTCTTCTATCAAAGAGCTCTCATCTCATATCTCGAGCAACGAAACCGTCCCAAAATGGATCATGAATGCTACAGATCTTAAGAGCTTGTACTCCATTATATATTTGTCCATGGAACTCTTCAACTACATCTTCATCGCCTTCGTAATGATCATAAACTGTGGCAGAATCCCATTTAGCAAAGTTATCAACTTCGTCTCTGCATTCTATATGTTCCCTATTCGTGCCAAACTCAATGTTGGAACATTTTTCAACCTCAATACATGTAGTACAACAAATCTCACATGAACCATCGAGACAACGATAAAAATTGGAGGAAGATTAAAATTTAGAAAATCGTCACCAGAAAAATTAGAGGCAGACGTTTCTAGAACCCACCTTACCTCGTTTACTGGCAACAGCAACATGCTTTAGTAAATTGATGATATCGTTTTGTAGAAATAACAGTTTAAGGAATCGCTTGAAAAGTTAAAAACTAGACTGGAAGGGCTTTCAAATGATATATGGCATCAAAGTCGAGAAATGCTCAAATCAAAACATAAGCCATATGAGAATTGATTGTTTTTTCACCACAACACTGATGCTTTGTAGTGTTTTCCCAATATCTGCACACACAAAATTTGATTTGATGCACGATTTGTTGCGTTGGAAACTAGACTCCCAGGGATTTCTAGTGATACATAACTCTTCAAATGAAAGTCACTCATTCAATTGTACAAGACATAAATTAATATATTTCTTTACTAATTAATCAAGTCTGCCATTCTAGACATTCTAATACACTTTAAAAGGTTTATGATATTTATAAACCTCTTCTTTCTATGGGACTCTTCCAAGACTTAACAAATTCCTACGTGACAACATTTTAAGTTTAATTAAACCTTATACTCCCCATACAATTGGTTGTCATTTAATGACTTTGTGTTCTGCATCAAGCTTAAACATTTTAACAAGATATCTAACAGATCATCTTTACCTAACGCTACTCTAATCAATCACAACCACGGAACCACCAATTAGTTCGCTCAGCATTCATATCTTGCATCCTAATTAGGCCCAAATCTTTTTCATGTACGTGTAGCTGCATGGATGTATAAGAAAGGTGAAGTTCGAAGGTTATGTGCTATCGGTGAAAAAAACAGAAGGGTTCTTTAGATATAAACCCTTACAACTCTTATTTTCTAGACAAAAATTCACCTAGTTATAAAATAAAACCTAAATTTAAAGAGTGGTGATATTCCCACCCCCAGTGTCTTATTTCCACACCCACCATTTAATAAAAATGTTAATAACATATTTATTCTTCTAAAAAAAGACTCTTAAACCCTTATTTAATTCAGTACTAAAATTTTGAAAAAAACAAAAATTAATTTAAAATAACAAATAAATAATGTTGTGATATATTTGGTGGAAAGAGGTTGGGAAAGATTTGGGTTAGAATTGACGGAAAGGTTGGAGGAATGAATGGGTGTGTGCTAGACGAAGGCGAGAAACTTCAATGGAGAAAAAAGAGAATTGGGTGTGAGATCTGCGGTTTTGACAAAAAAAAAAGGGAGGAAAAAGAGTTGTCTGGGGCCGATAGGTGTGAAGGAGATGATGGATGTCTAGGTCTTAGGTCTTGCATTTTCTTTCATTTTTCTATTTTTATTTATTTATAATATTATTTAAAGATTTATTAGAGTTATTTAAAAAAAATATTATGGTTATTTTGGGAATAATGGTTGGTGGGGCAATAACATTTTACTTTTTTGATTTTTTATGGCGGGTGGGATTATCATGTGGGTGGGAAAATATGACATTGGGGTGTGTCTAGTAGCACTTAATTTAAAAATGACTGCTAAATATAAAAGTAATTGACCTATTATTACAAATTATTTACAATTTGTACCACAATATTCAAAATAAAATCAATAAATGTTATTACTCACCTTAATTACAATGAAAATATAATTATTTCACATATTATTACCCCTAACACACACGTATATACGTTCAAATGTATATATTACTACCATAAGCTCAATATATATACACACACGCACACGCACACACACATATATACATGGGATAGGATCAAGGAACAAAGATTTTGACAAATATTTGTACACTCTTTTGTAACCTTTAGATCTTATAACATCCAACGGTGTTGATTAAGAGTTATGTGAAGACTTTTAAACATTAAATGAATTGGATGATGATTTGGATTATAACGAATAAGGAAAACACTAATTTAATTTTAACATATATATCTGATAAAAATAATATAATATACATATTTTTTTTTAACACAGAACCCTAAAAGTACTTTAACCTCCATCTTCCTCTTTGTTTGCCGATATGGCCTGCAACTCCATGCTTGTGATCTAAAGTGTTTTCCTTCTTTTTTTGTCTGAAAATGTAAACTCTTCTTGCCTTTTCAAAGAATGAACCCTAGTGAACCATAAAACATGTTACTAAGCAAAGAGAGAGTTTTGCTTTAATGGAAAAAAAAAGAGTTAAGGTTTTATCATGACAAGCGCTCCAAGTTTAGATGAACAACTCAATCACTTTGTTACCTCCATAGTAAAACTCTAACAACCCAAGATCCAAGAATAAAGATTTTGGATATAGGCTTCTTTCATGTTGGTTTAGTTTCATTTTTTTTAATTTATATATTCCACATCATCATTCAATTCATTTAATGTTTAAAAGTCTCCACATAACTCTTAATCAACACCATTCAATGTTATAAGATCAAAAGGTTACAATAGAGTGTGAAAATATTTGTCAAAGTCTTTGTCCCTTGATCCTATCCCTATATACATATATATATATATATATATATATATATATATATATATATATATATATATATATATATATATATACATATACATATATGTACGCATATATAGTTTACTTATATATATATATAATACTATACGTTCACACACACATATATATACATGCACAGTACTACATATATTATCAAACATATTAAACTAATTAATCTACCTATATTTAAATTTATGATGAGCAAATAACATATATTTTATAGGTAATTTATTTTCCATGTATTATTACATATATTTGGCACATTTTGTTATTATAAGATATATGTACAAATAATAGGTAAATTAATCTTGAATAAAATACAATTGCTTTATTTTGTAAGTAAATTAATTTGAATCAAATAACATTTTTTCATTATGTAGGTGTTTAATTTTTTATGCATCATTTTACTATTATATGTACATTTTATTATAATAACATTTTTTTATGTAGGTATATTATTTTGCATATATTTGGGTTTGCTTTATTATGTAGGTAAATTATTTTGCATGAATTTTTATGTATATCAGGCCTTTTTTTTTGTTATATATATATATGTGTATGTGAAATAATTTACCTACATTTATATGTAAAATATATATATATATACATATATATATACATATATATATATATATATATATTGAAGAAAGTACAATATTCATTAAGCAACTTGGAATACGTACAAACTGAGGATAGTGTGCATAATAGGTCTTGATAAAAACCTCGCCTGAAATTTCAACCCAATATAAGGAAAATAGTGTCCCGCACAACAATTAACATATCCTTAAATGAACAATATAAAGGAAACTACAAACCTTCCTCAAATAAAATGTCTTGAATCAAATCCGAAGGTTCCTCAAACCACACCAATTATTGAGAAACACCAAGGCCCATACGAGCATGGCGATGGGCGGCCAAGTTACCTTCCCTTCGTATGTGGCTACCCTCCGAATTCGACAATCCCGAGAGAAAGAATCTCAAATCATTTATAACATATCCCTACACTGAATAATCCTCCCATTTACGCGTTATGGCTACCATCACCACACTAGAATCTCTTTTAAACTTAACATTCACATTGTCCAGATAGCAACGCCTGATGAGTCCCACCGTACATCGTACTACAATTAGTTCCAAGTGAAGAGCACACATGGGTCGATCAATCGATCCTACCATGGTTGCCAGGAATTCTCCCAATTGACCCCAAATCACGACACCATAACCCCTTCGTACGCCACCTTGGCTCCAGGCCCCATCAAAATTGCATTTGATCCACCCTTCCTCAAGTTTCCTCCATTTTTGAACCTCCATGGGAGCCCTCCGAGACTCAGGCTTATGCCATTTATGATACTCATGCATCCAACTCTCAATTGGCAGAAAAATCTCATGTGGTGGCAACTAAGACCCATTCCATAGAACATCATTCCTATGGTTCCATAATGCCCATAACAGCATCAAACAAAGCTCAAAACGCATTGTAGGGACCTGTTGCACTCTACTAACTAACCATTACACAATAGACACCCGATTACCCCCTATTGTCTACTCTTAGTCCCAGATTTTGAAACCACACCTCTCTCGCCAAATTATAATCTCTAAACACATGCTCCATTTATTCGACTTGCACCACACAGACCACACACATATCATCACCCATCACTCTCCTTTTACTAAGATTTAATTGTGTGGGTAAAGAATCTAAACATGTATGCCAAGCACAGATCTTAACTTTTCCCAGGACATTCACATTCCAAAGCTTCTTCCAGAACTTCTCCCACACACCGTTAAACGACGACGACGAGCTAGCAGCACCAATTCCTTGACTGTCCGAAATTCCCCTAGCCACCTGGTATGCACTCTGTACTGAGAATTTGTCGTTTCATTCATAGTGCCATACTCGCCTATCCTCCACATCCCATACGCTAAGCGAAATACTCCGAATTAACTCTACCTCTTCAGAAGAGAAAACATTAATCAACAACTGAACATTCCATTGCTTTGATCTACTCCAGAAAAGACCATCCACCGTGGCCTCCAGATCCCAATGTCTCGATGGTGGAGTTAAGATTCGAAAATACAATTCCCTCGGGACCCAATTATCTTGCCATATCCAAATCATCTTCCCATTACCCACCTACCACCGATGACCTTTGTGAATCACCTGCCTTGACACTGCAATACTTTTCTATACATACAAACTGTTGGGTTTCACAGGTACATCCATAAACTCAAATATGGGGAAGTATTGGGCTTTGAACACTTAAAAAGTGAGGGCTTCCGATTGCTACAAAAATTGCCATGCTTGTTTTGCTAACAAAGCAAGGTTGAATGCATAGAGTCCCCCATTCTGCTTAGGCTTACACAGATATCTCAAATTAAGCCAATGTATTTTTCGTTTCCATGGATCACCGCTCCACCAGAACTTAGCTATCATCTTGTTCAGCTCTTCATAAAATGATTTAGGTAACAAGAAACATTGCATGGAATACATCGACAATGCTTGAATTACTGTTTTAACTAACAATTCATGACCCGCACTGCTCAGTAGGGATACCCTCTAGCTTTGTAGCTTTTTCCACAATCTATCATTCACGTAAGCAAAGGTTTATTTCTTCAATTTCTGAATTAGAACTGGCAATCCAAGTATTTATCATGAAACTCCACCCATCTCATACCCAGACAATCAGCCAATAATTGCTTATCATAGTTTGTCAGGTTCAGACTGAAAGATACACAACTCTTCTCAAAATTCACCGTTTGACTATAAGCCATCTCATACAGATGCAATAGCTATGTAATCTTCAGACACTCTCCAGCTGTACCCCAAGCAAACAGAAAACTACTATCAGCAAAGAACAAGTGATGGATACTAGAGGCTTCACGACACACCATGATCCCCTATAAATCCCCAATAGACTCTGCCATTTTTAATAGAGCTGACAAACATTCATCACATACAACAAATAGATATGGGGAGAGAGGGTCATCTTATCGAATACCTCGTTCCGAATGCACATAGCCCACCGGGTCCCCGTTCACATTAAAACAATATGATACCATGGTAACACATAACATAATCATGTGGATCCACCGCTTAGAGAAACCCATTCGGCCCATCATTGCCTCAAGAAATCTTTATTCCACACGGTCGTACGCCTTGCTAATATCTAGCTTCAAAGCCATAAGCCCCTTGTACTCGGACGGACGCTTATGCATATAATGTGCGACTTTAGCAGCCACCAAATAATTATCAAAGATTAACCGACCCGGAATAAATGCACTTGGAGTTAGGGATATAAAATGAGGAAGAATAATTTTCAACCTGTTCATAAGTACCTTTGCCACAATTTTATAAAGTACGTTGCATAGACTGATAGGATGAAGCTATGTCATCTTCGTTGCATCCTTAACCTTGGGGATGAGTGTGACATAAGTGTAATTAATTTTCTGAAGAATTTATCCTGAGATAACCATAGACCGAACTTCAATACATATATCTGCACCAACCACTCCCCAGTGTTTCTGGTAAAACCCAGGTGACAAGCAATCAGGGCCAGAAACTTTTGTAGGATGCATTTGGAAAACAACAATTTTAATTTCCTCATCCGTAATTGGGCAATCAAGCTCGGTGTCCATCTCATCTGTAACCGATGGGACAATGTGGCATAAAATATCCTCAAATTTTGCACCCCATTGGAAACAAATAGTTTCGAGAAATACAACACCACCACCTTCGTCATCCCAGCTCGTTCTTCACGCCAGCCCCCACCATCATCCATTAGACCCACCAAACAGTTCATTTTTTGCTGCCTATTAGCTTTCTGATGAAAATATTTGATATTGCGATCACCAAGCTTAACCCAATTTTCTTTAGATCTTTGTCTCCAAAATTGCTCATCTTGTTCAAGAAGCCTATTCAACCTACCAATCAACTCATTTTTTGTACAATAGACTCTTCTGAAAACGAGTGCCCCAACAAACTTGTAAGTTTATCCTCTATTTCCCGAATCTCAGTCGGTTTGGACCTAGCATTGTTTCTTGCCCAATTATTGAGCTTAATCCTAGTCATCTTAATCTTCACTATAATCTGGAACATCAGCGAGCCATTAACAACATACTCATATACCTCCCGAACAATCTCGGCATAGCCTTTCTGTATATGCCAGCATTCCTCATATAAAAACTTTTTTTTACCTCGAAGTGGAATACGCCTCGACCAATTAATCAACACCGGAACATGATCGGACGTAGTCTTATTCAGATGCTTTATGAAGAAACGCGGGAACAAGTTCACCCATTCTTGGTTATCCATTGCACGATCTAGTCTAACTTTAATTTCACTTCCTTTTGTCGTAAACCAAGTAAATTTGTTCCCTGAATAGCCGAAATCAAGTAAATTGCAATGTTCCACGACATACCAAAAGCCTGCCATCTGCCGATCTTGCCTTAAATTACCTCTTTCCTACTCATGCGTTTGAAAGATCTCATTAAATTCACCAATACACAACCAAGGAGAAGAAACATTACCACAAAGAGACTGTAATAGCCTCCATAACCTAAATCGTTCACTCGGAGCAGGAAAACCATAAAAACCAGTTAAACGCCAATAAGACCGTCCTCTGGAACAGCCACACCAAAATCAATATGGTTTTGTGAATAAGACCTTAAACTTAAATTTGTTTCTTCCTTCCATAAAACACACAAACCACCTGAACTATTTCTACCGTTAACAGTAAAACAACGATCAAAATTCAACTTTAAATGTAAACGGTCCATGTGACGAGCATTGCTTTTTGTCTCACACAAGAACACTACACTGGGATCTTGAGCATAAATTAGACGTTGTAGTGCATGAACTACTCAGAGGTTCCCAAGCCCCTGACAGTTCCAACTTAAACAACCCATTGTTGAAGGCGGGGTTGAGCCAAGTCACCTTCCGCTGATAAACTGAACGTGTCTGAGTTATCCCACAATCTCCTTCAACCCCTAGCCCTTTCTCTCAGTATTTCATTCTCTTGTACCATCATTTTCCCAAGTTTAGGCAACAGCACGCCCACATGTGAACTAACAACAATTTGAGTCATGCCATAGTAGACATCCCCCTTTCGTTTTGCTTTTTTTTCCTTCATTTTTGCGCCTTTTGATGGTGCTCAATAATGGGCATAAGGTTAAAGGGATCCGATCCCACCCCAGGCCATTCACAAACAGCATAAGGTGGACCTGATGCAGTCTACACTAAGGAAACTCCCTGAAACACTTTAACCGTTTGCTGGCCCACCACCGACTCCCCATCACTTTGATTTCCCCTAACTACCGCCTCATTCAAAACCAATACCAAGTTGCTTCCTCCCATGTCGCCAGCTGATGGACACTGCATGTTTTCCTCATTATTAAGCGACCCAATATTCAACTCCCAAATAATGTCAACCCTTGTGTTTCTTGAAATAAATTAGTCTGCTGCATAGGGACAATTGCCATAGAGTCAACCAACATCTTCTCCAAAGCTACAGATGTATTCAAACCTGGTAGATTGTACACGGCACTTGTGCTACCACCAACCTACCATCTCTATAGGCTCCCTCGCTGTCGTGATTCACCCCAACCTCTAGCACTAGCACCATCGCACCTTGACACAGAATAATGCTATGTTGCGTACCTTCACCTTCCTCCATCTCCTCATCCACATGCATGGGGGTTTTTATCGACCACCCCTGCATATCATCCATCCCAAACCGTTAGCCCTTCAGTTTCCTATAGTTGTCAACCAGAGTATCAAACTGAAACCATCGACCGTACGACTTCGACTTATCATTCTCATTCCTCCCCATGAAGTGCATGCAGTGCTCTTCCATATAGCCAACAACTCCACATAAGAAACAGGTAATAGGAATTTTCTCATATAGTAGATCAATCCCCACTTCGGTACCCTCGATAGCTAGCAACAAACTTCTCCGTAACTGTTTCGTAATATCCATGACCACTCGAATACGAAGGATGCTGCCGCAGAGGTCATTTCTCCTACTCTGATCATTCAACACATGTATCCCAATATGGTTCCCAATAAATTGTCCCATATGTCGAGTCATATATGCAAAGGGCAGCCCTTTAACTTGGACCCAGAATTCCTGAGAGGACAAAGGGATAGATGTCGGATTCACAAGATTGTTCGCCTCCGCCAACACCACCAGTGCCTCATCGTATAGTCACGATCCCCCTTTATGTATCATTGCCCTTTCTCGAAGATTATCGAACCCAAAAAAGAATAGCCCATCCTTAACTCCACAATCGAAACCTTAGCCTTAGGCCGCCAAAGGTTTAACAACTATTTTTTAAACCGATCTTTGTTAAAGGGCTTACTGGTAAGAACCCTTCCAACAAGGAAAACCTTTGAATTTCTGAGTAACACACTATTCTTATTGTCAATCACCAGCACTCTCTTTTCCTTGGCAGTGAGAGCGAACCCTTGAGCAAATTTCGAGACCATATCATCCATTCTCCTAATTGCCTCTCGGAGACTTGTATGATACAGATCCTGTAGAATTCCACCCACTTGACGAACCAACTGGAAAAACATTCACAACCAGTTTGCCCCAGTAGCCTCCTTCGATCCCTTCACGAACTTGAATCTGTCAATCCACAAAGAAAATCGACGCCGTCGTCGAAATCCTGAACCGTACTGCTCTTCTAGAGAAACCATAGAGAGAAATTTTATCTAAACCTCACTTACTTGAACATGTAAAATATAATTTTATTGACTTAACTAAGCATGTATTACTACATTTATTAGGCATGTTTTATTGTTATTATATATTATGCAATGTATTTATTATTATTTTTTATTTTTGTAAAATCATTAATTCTCGCTTACAATTTGAATGGAATTAATTGTGTAAATCAAACATTCAAATAGGGGTGTTTTGGGCATAAAAAAATTTTAAATGTGTAAAGTCAAGTATAATTAAGGACTTTGTTGATGTGGAATCTAGTTAATGAGTTTTACTCTAGTAAAAAACTTAGGTCGGATTTTATGTGGAGAAAATTAAGTTTCAAATACTAAAGTCATAATTTCAAAAAAAGAAAAGAAAAGAAGGTTACGTACCATCAGCGTAAAGGTACGTTCATAATAAGGTAGTGGAATTCAAAAGTTTTAACCAGCTAAATTTATCCGAATATAAGTGTGGAATGTGAACACTATACAATCTTGTTTCGTACCAAAGTTTGCATTAAAAGGGCAAGCCACTATTTTAACGTACGTTAAAAGAAAGAAATGAGACCTCTTCAAGAAAATAAATGGATTACTGAGAAAAAAACTGACCAATTACAACTCTCCCGAGAATTGTAGAATTAAAGTTTATTTTATTTTCATCCCCCTCCAATTTCAAATTAGAGTTATTCATTTCAATCCAATTTGAAAGTTAAAATGCAATGCAGTATTACATGCGCATGTAACTCCATGCTGAGCTAACAACCTTCTGTCATGTTTCATTTTTTTGTTCTGGAAATTCTTATCCTATTTATTTTCTTACGTTTTTCTTGGTTACTGTTATTAAGGGAAGAAAGATGATTCGAAATTATTACATTAATTTAAAAATGATTGATTTTCGAGCCTAAAATATAAGAGTAGAAACTCAACAATTTATCCATTAAGACAACATACATTTATTTTATTTTGTTGCGTTAAACTGAAAATAAGGGTAATACTCTACCTAGTGTAATGCAGCCTGATGCGAGTCTTTGAATGCGAGCCGTGGAGAAGATTAAGAAAAAGACAGCACACGATGCAACAATATCCGGAGCTCATGAGCGTGATTGGATAATGCCGTAATGGTATACATATTTGGCTTTGATAGACACTGCACGGTTGTTTATTTTTTTCTATATTCTATAATTTGACATTACCTAAGAAAAAATCAAACACAAGACTTTCAATGCAGAGGTTCGTACTATTAGAAATTACTGTGAGCTGCGGAACCACAAGTATGTTTGTTATCCTACACAAGGTATTAAATATCGATGATATCGGAAATATCGGTAGTCCAAAAACACGGAAAATTTGATGGAAATATCGGGATATTATCGATATCGATAAAAATTGAATAAAAACCACAGAAATTGTAAGAAAAACTTGGAAATTTTTATTGAAACTTTGCATGATGTTTATTTAGTCAATTATCTATTAGTTTATCACAAAAAATTGAAAGGAAATGCATTGCATGATGGATTTAACTGATTTAAGTTGATTATATAGCGAGCTGGCAAACATTGTGAGTGTAGAAAATATGTAAATATTTTAGCATATTTTCACAAAAACATAAGTGATATGGTGGTCAAGGTGTTGAATGAGTAAAATGGGAGGGGTTTGAATTCCCTTGGTGTTTTTTTAAATATAAAAATTTTAAAAACACGAAAATTTCGATAGAAATATCGGGTTATTATGGATATTTTATACTATGATCCTACAATTTTCTATCAGTTTCTAGACCGTGCTATTATTTTTAGTGGTGGTGAGCTTGAGAAGGCAAGGGCTTGCTTCTCACTGTGGGGTCCATGAAGGGAAGACGACACTTGGTTCCTAGCCGGATACGTGTCAATGGACTCGATAAAATAAAGTGGTGAAAAAATGCGGTATAAGAATTGGGATCAACCGTTGAGCAATTCGCATCTTAGCTCTCGATTCCTGGCATCTCTTCTGGCATCTCTCTATCGAGATCCAAACTGGACAGGCCCTAAAGAAAACCAACGGCTCGCATTCTCCCTCGCCCCTTCTCTCCTCCCCCATAAATTCACCGCCACCAGAGACCAACACAAACGAACACCAAAAACCCTCCCCTGTCTCTGTTTCTTAACCTTCGATTTCAATCATGAACGTCTTGGATTCTAATCTCGAAGCTCTTGCTTTCAATTACTTGAGCTTCGGATTGTTCACTGTTGTGAACAATCTGTGGACTTGGGTAGCCGTTTTGACCGCCGCCGTTAGCTTCTGGAGGCTCAGACCCAGGGCCGCCGCCAGCACTGCCATCTCTTCTTCTTCTTCTTCTTCTGCATTGAAATTTCGCTCACAACCTGCCATTTCCGACCTCAGCTCAAATTCGGCGGCGAAGAAGGTGGAGCCACCATGCTTTGTTCCAGCATTGGCTAGGTTGGATGACAGCAGAGTGCAGCTGACAAAGGGTTCGAAGTTTGCGGTGTATTTTGAGGATAGTAACGTTGAGAGTGACCTGACAGCGACCTCATCGCTGACGCCGGAAGAGGATGAGACAGAAGAGAGCGGCAGCGAAGAGGTGGCGGCGGCTAATTGGTGGGAGGATGTTATGACGTTGAGAACGGGAGAGAGGAGTTGGTACAGGTACCAGGACTTGACGGAGCTTAACGGTAACGTCGTTAGATTATGGGATGATTACAGTAGAGCAAAACCAAAGCGACGTGGCGTTTGGTAGTTAGATTAGCATGTGGTTTTAGGCTTAATTATGTATTAAGGTCTTGGGGTAGAAGGTTGGAAGAAGAACTTGTAAATACATTTGGGGGAGCAAATGTGTGTTCCGTGCCAATTATTTGCATGATGGGTCCAGGCAGGAGGTTGTCCGGTTGCTATAGTTGTTTTGTGTTTCCCACCAAAACCACAGCCAATTGCAGCCATATGTTACGTTGGGAGAGCGTCATTTGTAATGACCGCGGACACGAGAACTCGTCTGCAACAAAATAAAATCGAATGGTCAGAAAACATCTAGACGGCCGCCGTCCCGATTGAGAAGCAGCAGCGATGGCAGCAGTGGCCTTGGAATTCTCTGCACCGAGATGCAGCGGCGATGGTGTTCATGGCAAGAGGCTTGAGAGGGTCGCCGATGTGGAGAAGACCACGGCATCGTCGGGATCCTAGTTGGGATTAGGCCTGGCAAACGAGTAGTATCTGTCGTGTTTGTATCGTCTTAATGGATCGTGTCATGTTACACCCATTATCTTAATGGATCGTGTCATGTTACCCCCATTATCTTAATGGGTCGGGTCACTTTACTCAACCGTTATGACCCGTTATGAAAAATATTTTTTTTCTTCTTAAATTTGCACATACCACACATTGCCACATAAATATTATTTCAAAACATTAAAACACATTTGTCGTTTAAGTACTACATCAACACTCGAAAATAAAAGCCTAATAAATAAACATCCATACACTATTAGTCTATTACAAAATATTAAATGTGCAAGGATATGCAAAATGAAAGAGTTTTTGTTTTTAAGGTTATGAAGTCTTTCTCAAAAGTTTAAATCTTACCAATAAAACTCAAAGCTTGCATGTTATTCTTTTTACAAAATCCTCAATTTTCGTCAATCATCATGGCATAAGATTTTGTGGTATCCACTAGTGTAAATATTTTAAATTGAAGATCGAGTTCATTCATTGTATTCATATAGGGTCAAGAAGTGTAGCTGTAAAAAATCATCAAAATCGAAGTTAAAATAACCGTTAAATAGTGATTTTTCGTTTATAACCATCAAAAAGTTTTGTCTCGTTATTTGATCTCTAAATATTTTTTTTTTTGCAATTTTTGGTGTATGCAATCTCGAAGTATATACAAACATGTTTGACGGTTGGATCGTTAAAACTAGTTTCGTATAATGCGTATCTCATCAAAACAATAGATTCACTAACACTGAAAGAGTTTATTAATACTTTCATTAAGTATAACAAAAGATTTTGTGGTATCCACTAGTGTAAATATATAAATTGAAGATCGGGTTCATTCATTATATTCATATAGGATCAAGGAGTGTAATTGTAAAAAAATCATCAAAATTGGAGTTACAATAACTGTTAAATCGTGATTTTTCATTTATAACCGTTGAAAAGGTTTGTCTCATTACTTGATCTCTGAATGTTTGTTTTTTGCAATTTTTGGCGTATGCAATCTCGAAGCATATACAAACAAGTTTGACGGTTGGATCGTTGAAATTAGTTTCGTAGGATGTGTATCCCATCAAAATGATAGATTCACTAACACTTGAGTTTATTTATACTTTCATTAAGTATAACATAAGATTTTGTGGTATCTACTAGTGTAAATATTTTAAATTGAAGATCGAATTCATTCATTGTATTTATATAGGATCAAGGAGTGTAGTTATAAAAAAAATCAAAATCGGAGTTCAAATAACCATTAAATTGTAATTTTTTGTTTTATAACCGTCGAAAAGTTTTGTCTTGTTACTTAATCTCTAAATGTTTGTTTTTTGCGATTTTTGGCGTATGAAATCTCGAAGCATATACAAACAAGTTTGACGGTTGGATCGTTGAAATTAGTTTCATAGGATGTGTATCCCATCAAAATGATAGATTCACTAACACTTGAGTTTATTTATACTTTCATTAAGTATAACATAAGATTTTGTGGTATTTACTAGTGTAAATATTTTAAATTGAAGATCGAATTCATTCATTGTATTTATATAGGATCAAGGAGTGTAGCTATAAAAAGAAATCAAAATAAGAGTTAAAATAATCATTGAATTGTAATTTTTTGTTTTATAACCGTCGAAAAGTTTTGTCTTATTACTTAATCTCTGAATGTTTGGTTTTTCGATTTTTTGTTGATGCAATCTCGAAGCATATACAAACAAGCTTGACAGTTAGATCGTTGAAATTGCTTAAGGGGAGGGATCCCCGTTTTTTTTTAAATGGGGACATGCTCCCACCGTTGGATTTAACTTTAATGAAATTGTGTGGGTGAGATTGTGTGGCCTATGTGTGACAGCCCGTCCCAAATTCATAATTCCCGTAAATGTGAAATGACTCATATACCCTTGAGTGACGGGTGTGTATTGTTTATTGGTTATGTTGTGGCCAATTGTTTGACACCCTAAATTATAGGGACCTATGAAGAACTATGGATTTATGTGATATTATTGGTGGATGAATTGTAGACCACACAACACTCTTCCTCTCTCTATCATGTGTCTCATTTCAGACTCTCTCTTTCTCTATCTCTCAGCCACTTCCTATCTCTTCTCTTTCGAAAGCACTATCTCTCTCGTCTCTCACGTACAGACGATCACCAAAGGCACCAAAACTTCACATATTGACGCAACCAAGAACACCATTCGACTCCTGAGGTCCTTGCGAGCACATTGACACCCATTTCAGGTACTAACTCCATCGTTTTCACGTCGAAATCACGAACACCGATTTTGGCACTGTTCATGAACTTTGTAATGGTTGCGTTTTAGGGGAATCCAAGCTCACAGCGAGCCTTAGAACTTTCCCACAAACCTCAAAGACCATCGTTTGCACGATTTGGACGTCAGGATAGCCCTGCACGAAGTTGGCCGATTTTTGAGATTTTTCCCGACAATATTTCAGACGTTTTTCGAGGTTTTTGAAGGTATAGTTCTCTTCCTCACTTGATGTAAAGCATGTAGGAAGAAAAATGAGTCAAAATGGTGAAGAAACAAGCGAGAAAACCCAAGTTGCAGGTTTCCGGCGCCGGCGAGATTTTTCGGCGAGCTGGAGGTAGAAGACGACACGTGCCGCGCATGCGGGTGCTTTGCACCGTGCCCTAGCAGGCGCGTGGGGGCCCGTGGGCCACCCAAAAATTATTTTAAAATTTTGTTGACGTCTGTGACGTCGTGTAGGTCGCGTTGGTATATTCGTATGCCAAAATTGAGCTATGTATGAGAAGTTATTTCCGTAGTTGCATATATGTGCTTAAATAACGTATTTTCAGTAAATTCTCATATAGGTAAGACTTATCCCGAGGACGAGCGTAGCCAGGCTAGACGTGGGGGCTACGACCCGGCGACCTATCAGTGAGTGGGCAGTTATTTTCCGTATATACCTATATATTACTATTTTTCCCATAAATTGAAAATGAACGTTTATGTGATTTGAAATGCCATGCAAAGTATTCATTATTTTAAATGCTGCATTAGTGATTGCATATGTGTATGATGGTGCTGCAGACGCACAGGTAAGGGTAAGGTAAGTTTAGATAATGGTTATAATGAGAATGAGAACGAATGATGTGATATGATGTGATTAGAGTTCATGTACTTGCACATTGATATTAGTGTTTTCGCACAGAGATAGGGGCATAGTCTTTCACGTGTTGTTTACCTCCCGCACCGCATGCTCGCCTTGGATCCAAGTTAGATGCACAGTCCTGTCATATAGACCACTATAAGTGGGTTCGACTCGTAGGTGACTCGCGAATCCTTCGCATAGTCTTCACGTGATTGTAGCACTAGAGCACACTTATACATATTCAGGTGACCCGCGAATACTTTTTTTATTTATAATGAATGTACGTTAAAAAAAAAGAGCATGGCTAGGATTTTGGGTTGTTTATCCTCTGTAAATAAGGAATAGCAATACAGGCTTTAATGATTTAAAGTCAAATGAAGTGACCATTAAGATGTAATCGAGAAGAATAATACCTAGATGGAATCAATACAAAGAAAAAGGAGAAAAACCGAGCCTTATATTGGAAAGAAGATTACAAAATTAAGGAAATTATGAAACGATAAAAATATATCTTCGAATATCCTGAGTGAATTATTGAATGACACTATATATAAAAAGTTATTTTAGGCTTTGTTTGGTACACCGTATTAGACTTTGGATAGAATTAATAGTGCGATGCAAGTGTTTGGTGCAATTTTGAATTAAATAGCAGGCTGATTAAATATTCCAGCCCCACGTTTTAGTCCTACCAAGGTATTAAATATCGATGATATCGGAAATATCGGTAGTCCAAAAACACGGAAATTTCGATGGAAATATCGGAATATTATCGATGACACACCCCGACCCGAAAGTGGGGCGTGTTGGCCGTCACGTAAGTGTGACGTAGCCATGCGCACGGTGCGAAAGCGAGAATCGATAACTACGTACGAACTAATTAAAACCAAAACCACTAGCAACCTAGGTAAGATAGTGTACTAGAGGCATAATAAGGTACTTATACATAATCAGAGCGTTCTAAGTTCGAATGCAGTCAAGCATGAAATAAGTTTAGATAACACCACCGGTGTCATACATAAATGAATGTGTCAGAACTGCCGTTAAGCCCTCGCGTCCACCAAAAGAACCTCTAGCTACCTAGTACCTGGAGGGGCGAAAAACAAAACTGAGTGGGTCAGCAAAACAATTCATTTCAAAACCAATCTTTACTCAAACATATAGTCCCTCACCGTAAAACCTGTATAATTTCCCAGAATCAAAATATATACTCATATATACATATAGGTTCTCAAAATCATGCTGAAAAGTATATGTATGCCATGCCAAAGTATCCAAAACAGAAACTCAATCATAAACTGTTGATGTGATCAAATGCCAGGTAATCATCTTGGCCATCGGCCATCTAATATCTCATATAGCTCATAACATCATGTATATCAATACTGTACAATCATCACTACCACATCTGGTGGTCTACTCATCATCATGTATATCAAGTAAATATGCTCTAGTGTTACAATCACGTGAAGATTGTGCGAATGATTTGCGGGTCACCTACGAGTCGAACCCACTCAAAGGTGGTCTATACGACAAGACTGTGCACCTAACTTGGATCCAAGGCAAGCATGCGGTGTGGGAGGTGAACGACACGTGAAAGACTATGTCCCTAACTCTGGGCGGGAGCACTAATATCAATGTGCAAGTATATGAGCTCTAATCACATCATATCACATCATTCTCATCATAACCAGCATATAATCTTACCTGACACTTACCTGTGCGTCCGCAGCACCAACATATAAATATGCAATCATTAATGCATCAATAATAATATATGAATACTTTGCATGGCATTAAAATCACATAAACGTTCATTTATCGTTTTCTGGGAAAATAATAATAACATATAGGTAAATACGGTAAATAGCTGCCCACTCACTGATAAGTCGCTGGGTCGTAGCCCCCGCGTCTAGCCTGGCTATGCTCGTCCTCGGTATATGTCTCACCTATATGAGAAATTACTATAAATACGTTATTTAAGCACATACACGCAAAGACAGAAATAACTTCTCATACATAGCTCAATTTTGGTATTTGAATATACCAACGTGACCTACTCGTCGTCACGAACATCCCCATATTTTAAAAATAATTTTTCACTGTTCCACGCGCACCCACGCGCTTGACGTGGCACGGACCCACGCGCGGTCACGCGCAGTGCACACTGCCGCGTCAGAATATTCCGTCAGGGTTGACGGAATATTCCAACTCCGGTTGTCTTCTCTGGCGACTGTTTCGCCGGAATTTCTGGGGATTTTTCAAATTGTCCTATCTTACTCATTTTTCATCCTTTTTGACCCATTTTTCTTCCTATGTGCTCCAAATTAAGTGTAGAACATGAATATACCTTCAAAAACTTTGAAAAAGGTCTTAGATTTCCTCGGGGACGAACTCCAAAACCGACCACTCTCGATCTCATCGATCCCGACGTCAAAGCTTAGCAAACAAACGTCCCCGAGCCTCCTTGGGACCTTCTAAGACTCGTAGTGAGCTTAGTTTTGCCTAAAACACAACGTACAAAAAGTTTGTGAACAGTACCTAAATCGGACCTCGTGAAATCGACGTGAAAACGTTAGAAACTTCACCTGAAATGGGTGTCAATGTACTCGTAGGAACCTCAGGAGTCGAGTGGTGGTGTTGGATGCCTCGATCTGTGAAGGTTTGGGGGTTTTTGTGGGTGTGTCCATACGTTCGAGGGTAGAGAGAGAGAAGCTGTCGAGAGGGGACAGAGAAGGAGTGACGGGAGTGAGAGAGAGAATAGGTATGCATGTGTGGTCATTATCCCCAAATCAGAAATAAGGGATCCTAGGGATCTAATTGGCCCCAATAATTGAGGGCATGCAATTATTGGCCATTTCACACACACACATTCACACGTACAAAATTTCGTCATTTCATAATTAATAAATCTAAATAATCGGGACGGGTTGTTACAATCGATATCGATAAAAATTGAATAAAAACCATGGAAATTATAAGAAAAACTTAGAAATTTTTATTGAAACTTTGCAAGATGTTTATTTAGTCAATTATCTATTAGTTTATCACAAAAAAATTGGAAGAAAATGCATTGCATGATGGATTTAACTGATTTAAGTTGATTATATAGTGAGCTAGCAAACATTGTGAGTGTAGAAAATATGTAAATATTTTAGCATATTTTCACAAAAACATAAGTGATATGGTGGTCAAGGTGTTGAATGAGTAAAATGAGAGGGGTTCGAATCCGCTTGGTGTTTTTTTAAATATAGAAATTTAAAAAACACGAAAATTTCGATGGAAATATCGGGATATTATGGATATTTAATACCTTGAGTTTTGCTCACACCTGCTAAATAATACACTCTAAAAGCTTAGGATAATTTAGCGGGTTCAAAACTCAAAAGCCCAGGAAAATTTAATCGTGTTTTCTCTTCACCCTCAAACGGATCTGTGGCTTCTCCGTTCTCTCCTCTATCCAGAACGAACTCCATTTGCTGTTCTTTGTTCTTCTTCTTATGCCTCTCAAATTCATCTGCTATCCTTCGTTCTTCTTCGTCCTTTTTCTCTGCTCCCTCTCTCTGTTTGCTCTCTGTTCCCTCTCTTATGAAATTGGTTGATGAATTCATACTGGTTTTGGGAGATTAATTGAAGAAATGAGGAAGTGGGTTCGGCAAAGAGAGTGAGATTTGATGCACATGGATGAGGATGAAGAAAGGATAACACAACTGTGAGAGAAACCTAGGTTTCTTTCTTTCTATTTTTATGGTTTGTTTTTTAATTTTGTCCGTGCAATGAGGATGAATTCTTTTTTTTTCTTTGGTTTTATTCCTTTTCTTCATTTTAACATCAATTATTCAGTGATTTTTTTAGAAATTTATTATAGTCTAAAGTATTATCCGATACACAAACTTATCTGGTAAAGCACCAAACACCCAACTAATTTAGTCAGTACTATCCGCTGACTATTATTCTATCTAACTAAAATAGTCAATACAATCTAAGCTGCCAAACGAAACCTTAGTCATTCCTTGATCAGACAGCAAAATATGAACATCACTATTCTTTGTTTCCTTTTTATATTTTCTTCTATTAAAGCAGTTTAGTTTAAAAACATTAACGTAATCTATGTTTTGTATTAAACTATTAAGGGCTCGTTTAGATATTCTTTTAAAATAACTGAAATCGTTTTTGGTGAAAATATTTTTTTTAAACCAATTCTTAGTAAAAATGTAAATAAATCTAGAAAAATCACTTAAAATGCTTCCTGGAAGAAGCACATAACTGGTCCTTATTGCAGAAAGCATTTTAAGTACTTTTGAAACTCAAAAATATTTTCTCTAAAAGCAATTTTAGCCATCTTAAAAGCACATTCAAACGATTTTAAGACTACGATATTTTGGAAGGCAAAAGCTAGCCTAATTTTAAACATTCCTAGTCTAAAACCGAGATTTGACCGTTTACTTTCCCACTATCACTAGTTCACTACACACACCCCTTATAAATACCCAACCTCTCACCCCCCAGCGACCAGACCACCACAGATTAATTCCACTCTTCAATCTTCACTCTACTCACCTTCACTCTTTATACCCATCGCCGGAAAACCCTACCCGCCACCGACACGATGCGTTTCCTACTCTCTCTTCTCCCTCTCCTCGTCCTCCTTTTCTGCTCGCTGTACTCCGCCTCCGCCGCACGGAAACACCACCCAGCATCAAATATCGTCCGTTCATCATGTCGCCACGCCACCTACCCCAAAATCTGCCTCCGCACTCTATCCAACTACGCCGGCCCCGCCAAGACCCCCCGCGACCTCGCCCAGGCCGCCGTGAACGTTAGCCTCGCCCGCGCACGCCGCGTCTCCGGCTTCCTAGCCCAGCTCTCCGCCTCCTTCAAAGGGACGAAGCTGCAGCGCTCGGCGATCGGCGACTGCGTGGACCTGATGTCGTCGTCGGTGGACGAGCTAAGCGAGACGCTCGCGGAGCTGCACCACCTCCGGAAGGAGACGTTTCGGTTCCAGATGAGCAATGCCCAGACGTGGCTGAGCGCCGCCCTCACAGATGACGACACGTGTCTCGATGGGATTCAGGAGGCGGATGTGAAAGTTAAGGCCGCGGATGTGAAGCGGAAGATTACGAATGAGGCTAGGGTTACGAGCAACGCGCTGTACCTGATCAATCGCCTCGACAAGAGCCGCAGACGGCCCAGATCTGGACCTTGATGGTGATCGTGATGATGGACGGCTGTAATTCTGTCATTATGGGTATCAGTGCCAGTCCATGCTGCAGTTGGCATCGTACTGCTTTTTTAGTGTTTACTTCAAGTTGTACGTATGATATTAACGAGTATAGTAATGAGGATGCTACATAATACATATATATAAAATCAGTTTATAATATTGTTGTCTGAGTTTAAATTACTCTATAATTTCTGGATATTTTACTTATCAAGATCTTGCTTTATTTTGAAATAATTATTTGCGATAAACAGTAAATTGTTCTGGTAGTTAAGATATTTGTTTATGAACGTGATTAAAAGATCCTATGATCCACGAAAATTTGTGGGACTGTCCCATGTGACAAGCTGTTAGAGAGCTGTTGCATAAGACAACCCGTACGAAAAATATCTACTTATTAGAGAGTTTGTCTTGTGAACCCATAAATACCCCACATTTTACCTCCATTTACCTAAAAATATGTCTTGTTCCATCAATCAACCACCCTCATTCCTCAACACTGCCTGTCCAAAAATAGTGAAAATTGTGCAGGGGATCATAATTCATAAATAGTTTTATGTGTAGTGCTATCCACATACCCATTTTTACTTCTCCCGCACACTTATCAATTTTCAGCCGTCGAATTGAATAAATTAAAGAAGATCAATTAACAAAAATTAACAAAAATATGTGAGAAATAAAAAGGAGTGTGCCAGTGTATAAATAGCATTACCCGAATTTTATCAACTAAATTTTAGAAGCATTACCTTCATGTATCAGTATTATTGTCATCATTTTTTTATCTTTCTCTTCTCTTCACGTGATGATAAAATAATTGTAACCTCTTCTCTTCTCGCTTCACTATAAAATTGGGGAGAATAGAGTTCGGGTCAATACTTCCGACCCGGCCCAAAACGGATTTACATCCTCTTTTGTTGACGGACCCGCTGAGTCCAAAAGATGTAACGAGTGTCGGTCGCGCGCTTACGAACTCAGTGACCCATCCGAACCCGCCACAACTGGGCCACCCGGTTCCCAAAAGCTTAACTAAAACCTCGACCCGTAAATCCGCAACTTAACGGTCACCTTCTTCACCCTCAACTGTCTCCCTAAAACCCTAGCCAGTGCTGAGAGGCGGGCAAAAAAAAAGCGAAGAACCATCGAAGCTAGGGTTTTTCTGCAACTCCCCAAAACTCCCGCCCAAACATGGAATGCATCGAACTGGACGACGTCCACTCCCTCCCTCTAAGCGACGATGACGACATCTGCGCCTCAATCTTCACGCGCTTCAGCAGCTCCACGCGCGAAGACCACCACCACCTCTGTGCCGCCGTCGGCGCCATGGCCCAGGAGCTCAAAGAGAAGAACCTCCCTTCGACTCCCGTCGCATGCCTCGGCTTCACGTGCTCGTCCCTCGACGGCCTCGCCTCCCAGCCAGACCCACTCGGTCACGTGATCGACGCCCTCCTCACGATTCTCTCCATTGTCTTTCAGAAAGTATCGGTGGGGATTCTCGTGAAGAAGAGCGAGTTCTTATCGGAGCTCTTGGTCCGTGTTCTTCGGTCGCCGTCGTTGACGGTGGGTGCCGCCGTCTCGGGATTGAAATGCATATCGCATTTGCTCATTGTCAGAGGCCGCGTCAACTGGTCTGATGTCTCTCAATTGTATGGATTCCTGTTGAGTTTCGTTACGGATTCTCGCCCGAAGGTGAATTTCTCACATTTTATTTGCCTTTGAGTTCTTATCGTTATTGTTGATTGTTTATGATAGAAATCGGATTGCTTCGGTCATTTTTATATAAATTCGATGAATTTGAGGTTTATTAAATGACGTTACAGCACAATTGCTGCATATTTTGGTAATGTCGATTGTTATAATTGATTCAGATTTTGAATCTGTTCCATGTACTTGACTGTATTGTAATTGGATTCGGAAACAGGTGAGAAGACAATCACATTTGTGTCTTCGCAATGTGCTGCAAAGTTTTCAAGGAACACCACTCCTTGCCCCCGCAAGTGAAGGGATCACTAACTTATTTGAAAGGTTTCTTCTGCTTGCCGGTGGGTCAAAGGCAGATGCGAGTGAAGGACCCAAGGGAGCCCAAGAGGTCTTGTATGTTTTGGATGCTCTGAAACAATGTCTGTTTCTTATGTCAATCAAGTACAAAACCGACGTCCTCAAGTACTACAAAACTCTTCTGGAACTGCGCCAACCACTTGTTACAAAGCGCATAACAGACAGTTTGAATATACTTTGTCTCAGTCCATCGACAGATGTTTCTCTTGAAGTGTTGCTCGAACTATTATGCTCATTAGCTCTTTCTGTCTCTACGAATGAGACATCTGTGGATGGCATGACATTTACAGCTCGCTTGCTTGGTACTGGAATGGCGAAAGTTTATTCCCTTAATAGGCAAATATGTGTAGTTAAACTCCCTCTTGTATTCAATGCACTCAAAGGTATGTAGTGTTTTGTCGTCCACTGACTTCAGTTGGGTACATTTTACCTTCTTATTAGTTAAAGAAACCTTTGTCTAAGTCCCTTTTTATCTGTTCCATTCTAGAAAGCGGAACTGAAAAAGTTCTGTTGTGTTTCTTTGATTTTGGCAGATGTGTTGGCATCTGAGCATGAAGAGGCTATACACGCAGCAGCAGACACATTTAAGAGTCTCATTCGTGCTTGCATTGATGAAAGCTTGGTCAAACAGGGAGTTGACCAGATTGTAATGAATGCAAAAAATGATGCAAGGAAGTCTGGGCCAACTATAATTGAAAAAGTGTGTGCTACTATTGAAAGCTTACTTGGTTATCACTACGCAGGTGTCTGGGACCTTGCATTTCAAGTTGTCTCAGCAATGTTTGATAAACTTGGTATTACTTTTAAAATTTGATGCATCTGACTGTTTCCTCTTGTTTTTAACTGATTTATTTTTCTGTTACCATGCACTTATTATCTCCATTTGATATCAGAGGTATAACAACTGTTATCATGCAGGGGTATACTCTTCTTATTTCATGAGGGGTGCGATGAAGAGCTTGGAGGAAATGGAGAAGTTACCTGATGAAGATTTCCCTTTCAGGAAACAGGTCTTTTCTATATTATTCAGTGTGTAACATATTAATGTTACTTTACTTGTCATTATCTTATTGACCTCTATATTGGAAACTCATATATATATATATATATGAACCTTAGCATTTATTATGTCCACTATCATCATTTACAGGTTTTTTAGGTTGACTCAGTTCATTTTTTTAAAGATTATTTGGAAGCTTTTTGTGTGGTTTTGTCTTTGTTTAGTAATGTTTACTCTCAATTAGTGCGACATTTACTAATATAATGACTATTAAAATATAGTTGCATGCATGCTTTGGATCGGCTCTTGTTGCAATGGGACCTGAAACATTTTTAGGTCTTCTACCTCTTAATTTGGAGGCTGAAGGCCTAAGTCAGGTTAATGTTTGGCTCTTTCCGATACTGAAGCAGTATACAATTGGTGCACGTTTGAGCTTCTTTACGGAGTCAATTTTGGGTATGGTTGGAATGATAAAGGAGAAATCTAAAAAGGTATTGAACAGATCATACTGATGGAATGCTAGTTGTTTATTCCAGATGGAATTTTTTAGTTATGTGCTATAATTTGCAGCTGGAGTCACAAGGACGTATTGTTTCATCAAGGAGTTCAGATGCACTTGTACACGCTTTGTGGTCACTGTTACCTTCCTTTTGCAACTATGCTTCTGATACTGCTGAAAGTTTCAAGGATCTAGAGCAAGCCTTGTGCAGTGCCCTTCAGGATGAAACTGAGATTCGTGGCATAATATGCCTGAGCTTGCAGATTCTTGTTCAGCAAAATAAGAAAATTATGGAAGTGACTGATCTGTCTGATAGTGAATTAGGTAGTGCCAGACATAGAGCTATGGCCAACTATACCCCTGAAGTTACAGAAGGTAACATGAGCGTACTCAAGTCATCTGCACGCAAGTTATTACCTGTTCTATCGGGTATTTTCTTGAATACCACAAAAGATGATGCAGGCTGTTTGCAGGTACTTAAGCATACTGAGGTTATCTGTGTTTTGTTTATTTGTTCTGCAAAATACATGACAAGAATGTCAAATCAGCATTGATTTTTGTATAGTACACATATCCTACTGGTGTAACAAATGCAGTTTCCCTACAAATCATGCCTATCCTCGTTAAAACCATGACACATTTTTTATAAGAGAGAGAGGCAGAGGGGAGTTATCTTTTTACCTAAATGTGTTAGATACCTCGTTGTGAACATTCAAATAACTTAAACATAATTGAGCAATAAAGGCACAAGAACAAAATGGAATTGGCTCACTGTATTAGCTGTATCCCTTTTTTACAATATCACCCTTTTCAGTTTTTTTTTATTTTCTTTCTTTTGACTTCCCTTTGATCTTTTGGATACATTTGCACCTCTGTCCCCTCTGCTTCCCCTAATGAACTTGTACTTTTTCATTTGGGTTCAATTTTCTACTTAGGAATACATTTTTGGTTAGATACGTGTTTGTACTTTCAATGCGAAATTTGTTGATTACTTTTTCATGAATAGTGTTTTGTGAAGTTGAGAATAATTATGTCTCCACCTTTACAGTCCACAATTGGTGAGTTTGCTTCAATATCAGATAAAGAAGTTGTCTCAAGGTATTTTAGAAGTACATTGGTGAAGCTTTTGAAGGTTACTGAAGAGGCTAGGAAAGCAGAAAGCTCTAGAGATTCTAATACCATGCGGTACATCATTTTTTTGACTTTTTTGTCTCTGATGTTTAGTTCTTCATTTTCACAGTAGAGTTATCACTTCTCTCTCTTAGCAGGATGTCTGACCTGACATTAATTCTCTTCCATCTTAACTGCAGGGCACAACTATTTGACTTGGCAGTCTCACTTTTACCTGGTTTGGATGCTAAAGAGGTTGATGTTTTATTTAGTGCAATAAAGACTGCATTGCAGGTTTGGAAATCTTTCTCTTCCATCTGGTTATTTACTTTGGTTTTAAGGGGATTTAGAAATGCTTGGTACAAGGAAATATTGCCTAAGTTACTAACTATGGGCTTCCTGACTTTAGGATAATGAAGGGTTGATACAAAAGAAGGCATACAAAGTTCTTTCAATCATTCTCAGGGTATGCAAAAGTTAAGGATTTGTATGATTTGGATGTTAGGGATTATCTTTATTAAGGCTTTTGCACTGTACTAGAATTATTATCACCAATCAGTGGAATATTTGGAAATATGGTTTACCGGTTCAAAGTCGTTTGCTTCACTGCTAATGTCTTAGTTAAAGAAGACATGGTTACAAGGGCACTCATATAATTTTATGGAATTATGTGCTGCTGAGCCATCTTCTATCCATGTTATGGTGGTTTTTTTTATCTTTGCTCATCTCTTTTACTTATGAATCTTGTTGCTGGATGTATGGTCAGGACTGTGATTGGTTTCTTTCATCGAAGCGCAAGGAATTGTCTGATATTATGATTGAAGTACTTCCTTCATGCCATTTTTCAGCAAAACGGCACAGACTTGACTGCTTGTACCTCATAGTAGTCCATGTTTCAAAGGTATACATAAACATATTGATTTGCCAAATCGTATTACTACATGTAGCATTCATTATTTGATTCTTAGGAACAAAGTTTGATTTAGGGAAAAAAAATTCACATGTATGCCATTCCATGCTTAAGAACTTGAATCTTTTTGTAGAGCGACACTGAGCGGATGCAGCATGACATCGTAAGTTCTTTCCTGACAGAAATAATTCTAGCGCTTAAAGAGGTAAAGTGGTTTAGCAGCTTCAATCTAGTTTCTTACATAGTTTTTAATTTCCTAAACGAATCTAATTATTGCACTTAAAGAGCCAGAAGATCTTTCATTCTGCAGCTTCAGAATTTGTTCATTTATATGAAGTGCTACCAATGGTTTTCTTTCTCAATGCAGGCTAACAAGAAAACAAGAAATAGAGCTTATGAAATCCTTGTCCAAATTGGCCATGCTTGTGGAGACGAGGAGACAGGCGGGAAGAGAGAAAACCTGCTGCAATTTTTTAACATGGTACTGAATATTGTTTCAGACTGCATCAGTTTTTTACCGATAGTCTTTTGGCAATAATTGGTCCTGTGGGAAGGCAGAAATTATATAAATTTCCATCATGTCTAAGGTTGATCTTATGGTCACAGGTAGCTGGGGGGCTAGCTGGTGAAACGCCTCATATGATCAGTGCTGCAATGAAGGGCTTAGCTCGGTTGGCTTATGAATTTTCTGACCTTGTTTCAAGTGCTAGCAATTTGCTCCCATCCACATTTCTCCTCCTTCAGAGAAAGAACAAAGAAATAATTAAAGTTTGTTCCCCTCTTTTAGATCAGCATTTTGGAGTTATTCAGTTACTTAAGTGAACTGCTTGATAATTCGTTGATTTATTTGTTATTTCCTTTTTGCAGGCTAATTTGGGTTTGTTGAAAGTATTTGTAGCCAAATCACAAGCTGAGGGGTTGCAGTTGCACTTGAAAAGCATGGTGGAAGGCTTGCTGAAGTGGCAAGATGCTACTAAAAGCCACTTCAAAGCCAAGGTTGTTTCCTCCTCAATATGGTTGAGTTCAGTTGGTTTTGATGAATTTCCCCATAATTCTAATCACTTGCTTTTCAAACTCGATTTTTTTTTTCTTCAGGTTAAGCTGCTTCTAGAAATGCTCGTCAAGAAATGTGGGCTTGATGCTGTTAAGGCTGTGATGCCTCAAGAGCATATGAAACTACTTACGAACATACGGAAGGTTTGTCAAGAGGCATATTGCTAGATTGAAAATTTTCCAGTGGTACTCACTACTTGTTTCTGATCTTCCCTTTTTCTTGTGAATACAGCTGAAGGAACGAAAAGAGAGGAAGCTGGGTTCTAAATCTGAGGAAGCTAGATCTCAAGTGTCCAAAGCAACTACATCCAGGTCTCACTCTTTCATAATTTAAAAGTTAAATACATGCACGAGCACAACTCGCATGGTGCACGTGTATTCTTATTGTAAATACACATCACACATGCGTATGTGCCGGTGGAACTTTTACATCTCATTTTTTAACTTTCATTTTTTGAGATATATATAGTTTTTAATCTTCATGTTCTCTAACATTCTGTTATTTTCCATCTTCTTTTCAGGCTAAGCAGGTGGAACCATACAAAAATATTTTCTGATTTTGATGATGAAGAAACTGAGGATAGCGATGCAGATTATATGGATGCCAAAACAGTGTTGGGTAGACGTGGCAAGGCGTCCACACAGCTCAAATCCAAAGCATCTTCATTACGGTAGGTTGTTGTTGATGTTCATGTTGCAGGGTTTACGTGTATAGATAGCTACACTTTGCATTATTCATGATATTGGTAGCTAGAAGTGTTCGTTGGATCATATCTGATTGTCCAGAAATGTTAAAAAATAATATGATCAACAACACAATCTGGATTGGCCGAAATTAACCAACACAATTGTTTGTATTACAGAAGAACAAATAATAAGAACTTGCTTGATCAGCTAGAGGATGAACCACTTGATCTGCTTGATCGGCAAAGAACTAGGTCTGCACTCAGGTCATCTGAGAGTTTAAAGCGAAAGATGGAGTCGGATGATGGGCCAGAGATAGACCCAGATGGGCGCCTAATAATTCGCGACGAAGCAGAGTCGTACAAGGAAAAGCCATCTGAACCTGATTATGATGCAAGAAGCGAAGCGGATAGTCACTTGTCTGCAAACTCAAAGAAAACACAAAAACGCAGGAAGACATCAGAGTCTGGGTGGGCTGCCACCGGCAAAGAGTACGCAAGCAAGAAGGCTGGTGGGGATTTGAAGAGGAAGGACAAGCTGGAACCATATGCATATTGGCCACTTGATCGGAAAATGATGAGCCGTAGACCAGAGCATAGGGCAGCCGCGAGAAAAGGAATATCGAGTGTGGTGAAAATGACGAAGAAGCTCGAAGGGCAGAGTGCCTCGGCTATCCTCTCCGCTAAAGGCTCGAAGTTTAAAGGGCGGGTTCAGAAGAAGGGAGGAGGCAAGAAGAAAACAAGGTGAAGAACCTCTTCAACTTCGATCAACACATTCAAGATATATATATATATATATGTATGTACATATAAACACAAGGGGTCCTTGTATTTTTAGTTTTTCTCCACATACAATATGCTACATTTCTTGATTTATTGATTACCATTTGCTCCACTGAATAGAGCTAAGCGACCATTTTACGTCTGAATTTTGAAATCACTTTTCTTGGAACTTTCTTTTTTCACAAATTTTATTGAATATGTTGATACTGCTTGCCAATTAACATGAACATGAGCATACATAGCGATGGATGGCGAAGGAACGTGTAGGTTAGAATAGAATATCGCTTCGCCATAAACGAGTGTATGGACATTATAAAGACGCTCGAACAGGTCCCAATCCAAGTATAAAATTTGGAAACAAGATACAAGTAGGTCGGAATTCGAAAGACGTAAAGTCATGCAACTGCAAACTAAATTTCATTACAATTATCTGATGAGCCAACTAGTTGTACAAGAACACCAAAATCAAATAAGGCGAGGCAACCGTTGCCGTAGCGGCGGGGTCAATGACTAGCAGCAGCACATAAAAGGATCAAAAGCTACTGTGGCTATAAAGGGAAAGTTTCTAACAGTATGAAGCAAAAGTATTTCTTGTTAACCATTGGGTGAGCTCTTAATATTTCCTACTTAGGGGGCCACCTCAACAATCTTCTCGAGCGATTCAGTTTTCATAGCCGCAATCCATCCGACCATACACAAGACCAAGACTTCAACGTCGATTCAGTCCCATCTGTAAATAACGGGTTCTGCTTAATTTTCAAGCAAAATATACGAAAGAAAGATAACATTGATTTCATTGTTGAAGAAATACGTGACAGTGCTCGTATTCCACATATGTTGATTTCAAGTTGAAAGATATTAACTCACACAAATAATCACGATACGACAGGTTTATGTTACGGCCTACTATTTTTCAAAAGAAATACCGACACTTTGCTTGATTTGTTTACATATTACAATCCTTCTAAGTTCTAAAAAAAAGGTGGCAGTATGCAAACATACCTTCAGTAAGATTGCAGCAAAGGTTGGAGTAGCGCACTAGATCTGTGTTTCTACTGGTATGGGGCAAACAAGACCGATGAGTTGTGGCCACCGAACCCAAATGAGTTAGACAATGCCACCTTAACGTCCAGCCTCTCTTTCTTTGGACCCACTAGTAGTTTTGTATCCTGCATCATGTGCTAACAGAATTAGAGGATTCCAAATATACTTTCATTGGACATTATAAGCAAACGGAAGACAACGTACCACGCCCTCATCTGGGTTTTCCAGATTGATATTTGGATGTATCCACCCAGTTCGTATAGCCTACCCAAAAAGAAGATATGTCACGAACTACACTTCAAACCAAAGAAGAATTGTATTTGGTCTTTAAATATAAGGTCTAAAAATTGTACAGTTTTTCCAAGTTGAAAACATCAAGTTACCTGTACTGCTGCAACAGCTTCTACAGCACCAGCTGCTCCTAGTAGGTGACCAATCATGGATTTTGTAGAGTTCACTCTCAACTGTAAAACATAATGATCTCATTGAACATGGAAATACAGGAATTAAGAAAACAGACGACAAATGTAATGTATTGTTGTTACCTCAGGGTTCTGGCCAAAACAATGAATGAGAGCATTATACTCCTTGAGATCTCCAGCTGGTGTGGATGTAGCATGTGCATTAATGTAATTAACATCTTCCCTAGACACCCCAGACTGCTCTAAAGCCTTTTCTATGCAGAGAATAACCCCGGCCCCTGTTTCCAAGGACATTAATAAAAAAATTCAAAGTCCAGCATTTGATGTAATTCGATGAAACAAAGTGCAAGGTGGATAAAATTACTCACACAAAAAATGCTATAACGACATTATTCATACTAATATTTCCACATAATGTTCTTCCATAATGAACCTCTAATAGATCAACAGAAACAAGTTGCCAAAAACTTTCTTGTTTCCATAGCTTAACAAAAAGAACAAGGGAAACGTAGGAGTGATATTTCCAAAAAATGAAGCATATTACCATCAGGATGTGGCTCAGTCATGTGGTAAGCATCACATGTGAAGCTTCCACCAAGGAATTCTGCATAAATAGTTGCACCTCTTTTCTGTAAGAAAATAAACATCTATGAATTAAACTTTCTAAAGAAGCATTTATACGGAAACACCATATTGCATAGTAAGATAGAAATGAATGATTAGAAAATGTGTGTGAGACTACTATAGGGGTAGCAGCTAGCTCAGCTGACAATAATCACTCAACATAGTACAAAAAAAGTAACAGAAAGCATGATATGGATTAACTCGAGGGAACCACAGTATACAGAATGTCCCTACAGACTTTGCACCTACAACCCTACAGACAATGTGATCCTACACCGAAAGAGAGAGAATATCCAGACAGGCAACCCAAGTGCCATTGCCAAGGTCATAGATTTAGAAAATACCTTAGCATGTTCTAACTCTTCTAGAAGCAAAACGCCAGCTCCTTCCCCCATAACAAAGCCATCACGATTCTGTTCAATAACCAAAACAAGATTTTGTTAAAAACACCACTATGTAAGTCTACATGTTAGTAAGAAACAATGATTGCAGTTCCAAACATTTTCTTTCACAATGCAGTACCTTTGCACTTGTTAAACATTTCTAAAACAAAGAAACTCAAATCTCAAGTCAATAGATGACTAGGTTTAGTTATAAATTACGACATGTCATTTCAATAAAGCTGACTAGATTCCAACACAAATTTAAATTGTGATAACCAATATAAGGTGATTTTTACCATTCTTGTTCTTAAGAATATTTACAAAAGTTTCATCATATTACCAATCACAGTGGAAATAAAAGAATAAATGAATTTAGCACAGTTATTGGTCACATTACACTATCCCAAGGGCGAGATGCTTTAGTCGGATCATTGTTTCTTTGTGACAGTGCTCTGCATGCCACAAAGCCTCCCAATCCTGCAGTGATAGCATATGAAAAAGATTATTAAAAATTACGTTCAACTCAGAGTAAAAATAAGACAGAAATAACATATGCAAGGAATGGGAGCAATACCAATTGGTATCATCACTGAATCTGAACCACCACAGAGCATAAGGTCCTGCATAAGATTTCAAAGAAAATTGTAAATTAGTTATTATATAATACTTAAAGATCGTTCATCAGATATCATTATTTTCAATTTTGCATCTAAACTACCACGAAATTACTTCATGTTGTAGGAAAATATTTTGCATCTAAACTCTGCCACTTAATATGATTAGCTGAATACTTACTGCTTCGCCTCTAATGATATGATTTGCCGAATTCAAAATACAGAAGTTGCTTGTAGCACAAGCAGTAGAGATTGAATAGTTTGGGCCCATCCAGCCCTGCAAAAGCAAATTGCAGTTAAAAGGACAAGTATAAAATTTCAGCAGCCATCACGAATTGTAAGAGTATTGCATCGATAATATATATATTGTAATCTCACCAGATCCATTGCCAACATGGCAGAACCCATATTTGTAGTTGCGAAAGGTACACAGAAAGGGTTCATCTTCTTATAGGAAACCCGTAAAGCTTCAATTGCATCATTGAAGACCTGTTCAATATCAAACACAAAATGGATTTATCAGAAATGACTGAAGTGATGAAAATACATCAGATCTTGTTCCAGAGGCAAATTTTGTAGGTCACTGTGAGATTATCTGGCTGCGAATTTAATTTTGCGAAAATAATGTTTACAAGATGTTTTACTACAGGAGAGGGATACTGATACACAGTCTTAAATAAACAAATAAATAACATAAACAAGTCCAGTTCTGAAATAAATAAATAAAAACTAGTTTTCCTGCATCTCCATCGACAATGACATTTGGAAGATGTGACATAACATTACAAACTCTAAACCATGCTTGCTAAAAACATCAAATTGAAGACAAACCAGCAGAAAGATTTTTCAATGTTCTGCAAAAAGTGTACATAATATTAAGGCACAGAACACTGAGGTACCTTCATGCCACCCATTGCTGAGCCAATCAAAACCCCACATTTTGCTTTATCTAACGTTTCCAGGACTTCTTCTGTGATTCCAGCATCTGCCAATGCTTTCTTTCCAGCAGTAAGCAAATAAAGCATGAACTTATCCATTCTTCTAGAAAACTTTGGTGTTACCCATCCGTCCGTTGAGAAAGACTTGATCTCACCACCTATCCTCTAAAGAAAATAAAGAGAAGTAAGAACATAGTACTGGGAAAACAACAATTTGAAGGGAAGTTTAGTAAATTAGTCACCGTTGGAAACTGGGTACAATCAAAAGCTTCTATCTCACTAATGCCACTAACTCCCTCAAGCAAATTATTGTAGAAGACATCAGAATCATGACCGAGTGGGGTCACAACACTCATTCCTGTCACAACCACTCGCCTCTGTCTTGTTAAAGGTTTCTTCTGTTTTGTTAATTCTTCAGTAGGTTGCACAGCTACAGCCATGGTTTCCCCTATATTTCGACCAATAACAATGATTTAAAACAAAGGAAGAAGTCATGCATGTCAAAGAATATTTTTACTTATACATTGATGGAATAACCGAAGTTAGAGTCCTCAAAGATCTATAAGGCAAAGGACGATCATTCTATATACATTCACACCAACGTAAATGATAAATCTTTCCTCTCTTTCCTGGTCCAATACATAAAACTTCTTCAGTAACAAGATATTCTATTCCTTATTCTTTGTAAATTAAAGTTCCTGGCTAGTATAATCATGAATCACTCAACAGTTGTGAATCAGAGATGCTCTGAATCAATGAGTCCAACTGGCATACTTTACTATTAAAACCATTGTTTATTTTTTGGCAACTGTAATTCCAATAGAAAAGAAGATTGCACAGCATGGAAAACTTTTTCCTCTCTTTCCAACAACATTTGGTATACCAATATAACCAACTTCAAATAAATCATACTGGAAAGCAAGAATAAAGTAAAATTCCAGAATATATAATTGAAAAAAGGTTTTTCGGCCAAAATGGTCCCTGTGATTAGCATATCTCCTCACTTTGGTCACTGACAATGAAAATCAATAGAAGTGGTCCCTGAGTTTGACAATTTAACAAGGATATTGACAGGACTAGAATGATTTACGGTGGACAAAACGTAGGGACTACTATCGATTTTCAATGTTTATGCCAATCTCAATGACCATTATGGCTAAAAAGCCCAAAAAACAAGCACACAAAATGCATGCATTGATAGCTGCCCAGATTCCAAATAACCTTTTTTTTTCAAAAGTAAAAACAGCAACACAATCAGCATGTTCTGATAAAACAAGCAATCACAAGATTAATAATTTAACTTTGAACATGTAAAAAACAATCATAAAAACACAACTACCAGAGTAGGAGGCTCCATTAAATCGCCTCTGCCTTCGATTGGATCCAAACAGTGATGAAAGCCCATTGCATCCCAAAGAAGATAAACCCTTTGAGTTGTAGTACTCATCGCAGGGCTCGAAAGCCAAGCAGGAGCTCATGAGGCCATGAATGCCGGATCCACTGAACGCAGAAATCAGGCCCTTCTGGAATTCGCCACTAAAGCTACTACATTTGGACGGCAGCCTCCTTCTTCCGGCGCATTTCGGCCGCCTCCGGGAGGAGCTGAGCATAGATGGCCTGGCGGAGCAGTCCCTATCACACGTGACCGACATGCAAGCGGCCACCAGCCACGTGCAGAGCGGAGATGCAACAGAGGAGGCAGCCATGGGGGACGACGACGACGATGACCCAGATGCTCAAATCGGAAAATACAAAAATCCAATTGGGGTAAATCGATTTGGAGCAACCCCAGAAATGAAAAGCTCGCAGCAATGGCAATCTGCGCCCGTATTGGGAAGAGAAAGAAAGGAGGAGAGAGAATCCCAAGAGAATTAAAGCGTATATGAGGGAGATGGAAGAGAGAGAAATGGTGGTTTGGTGGAGGAGGTGGTGAAGAAGTCGAAGTGAATCGGTGGTGGTAGCATTCGATATTGTGTGTCACTGTGTGTGCCTTAAAACGGTTCGAGACGAGACGCCAAAGTATTGGGCAACTGATTCGTCTTCAGAATAACGATGACAAGTCTCTCCCTCCTCCTTCTCTCTCCTCTCTCACTGAGTGACTGAGTCGCTGCGCTATGAGGAAAGAGAGGCATCGATAATACAGACTCGAATACCTTATACATATATCGTCTAGCAAAATACAAAAGTTCTATCACCAGAAATTTTTGTACATTTATTTTATATATTTTTTACATTTTTATATTTAGTTTTTTTTTTTTTTTGGAAAGATTTTTATATTTAGTTTACAATAATAGATTAAATATATGTATATTTGGTTAGCGTGAACGAGTGAGTCAGTATTTGATAAACTAGTAGTCAGGATCAGTATGGTCACTAGCAGCCCTCTAATCTAATTTATAATTTTTTTTTTAAACGATAGATTTGTTATAATAGATGTTAGATTCAAGAGTTAACGGAATTCGAACCTACACCATGGGAGTAAAGACAATACTTCTCGTCACAACTGTAATAGAGGTTCACTTGTCATCTAATTTATAATTAGATTTCTTAATTCATGATTTGAGTTATGAATCGAGCATGTGTGGTGCTTTTTTTACTCCGACCATTTATCTTGTCTTGCTTATACGCTTCTTTTATTTTAGTCTATTTTGTTTATAATCTGGCTTGTGAGCTGCTCTTATAAGGTCCTCATTTTGAGGATCTAGGAGATTCCTTTTTTATATGAAGCTTCAAATTAATCTTACGGTATATTACATTATCAACTTAAATAACTCTTGTTATAAGGAAATAAAATACAAACTGATAAAACCAAAAAAAAAACATAAAAAATAAGAAGAGAAAAGAAAGTTTCACACCATGTAAGGAAATTTCTAAACCCATCAAATCCAAATATGAAAACCTAATAATTTTACACGTCCAATTTCATCAAATCTTTTTTTAATTACTTCTCCAAATTATTGTGTTTCAGTGTAACAAGAATTATTGATATTGATATTAATCTACCATAAGATTAATTATTAAAGCTAATATATTAATCTGCCATAAGATTAATCTAACGGCTCATATAAAAAAGGACCTCACAAGTCCTCAAAGTGAGGACCTTAGGAGAGTAGTTATGCCGTTTTAAACACCGCTTTAAACGGCCATTTGTATAATATAGGGTCTTTTAATTTAAATACTAATTCCTAATAAAAAATTTAGTTAAAGTATCATATTTTTAATTGAAGTACCAACTAAAAAATATGTTTTTTTTTCAAAATAATTAAAAAATTACGTAATATGTTAATTGACAAGAAATGACACACAACAGGTTTCACATGAACTTATTAACTGATAGGTTGTTATCAACCTATCTCCTAAAATAACGAATTTAACACAAAAACAACATGACGGATTTAAATTTTAATTAGTACCTAAACTAAAAATATGATATTTTCACCATAAACAATGCGTATTGTAATAAGAGTTTTAAAAAAAATTAAGAAAAAAAGAAGAAGCCTATAGAACACTATAGTTCTAAAAAAGATACTTATGCACATGCCTTCTATTTTTTAATTTCTTTGAAGAGCATGAGGAAATCTACATTAATGCATCCATGTGAGTGCAAACACATCTCATAATAGGTTAGCAATGATGTGGTTTCAATTCTTGACGAGAATCAAATCTAAGACTTCTAACTTATGAGTGAACAAGAATATCATTAAACTATAGTATTAAGGGCCAGTTTAGAATTGTTGTACTTATTTTTAAAACTGTTTTTGATGTGCTTTAAGAATAATCAGCTGTAAAATATAGCAGTTGAGCGTTTGGTAAACTGTATTTTTAAAACTATTGTGAGTATGAATGTCACATCCCGACCCGGATGGGACCACTTCACGGGCCCGCTCCACCACTGTAGTACAATATTGTCGATTTTGGGCCCCAACCACGCCCTCACAGTTTTGTTTCTGGGAACTCACGAGCAACTTCCGAGTGGGTCACCCATCATGGGAGTGCTCTAGCCCCCTTCTCGCTTAACTTCGGAGTTCCTACGGAACCCGAAGCCAGTGAGCTCCCAAAAGGCCTCATGCTAGGTAGGGATGAGAATATACATTTAAGGATCACTCCCCTAGGCGATATGGGATGTCACAATCCACCCCCCTTAGGGGCCCGACGTCCTCGTCGGCACACTTCCGACCAGGGATAGGCTCTGATACCAATTGTCACATCCCGACCCGAATGGGACCACTTCTCGGGCCTGCTCCATCACCATAGCATGATATTGTCCACTTTGGGCCCCAAACACGCCCTCACAGTTTTGTTTCTGGGAACTCACGAACAACTTCCTAGTGGCTCACCCATCATGAGAGTGCTCTAGCCCTCTTCTTGCTTAACTTCGGAGTTCCTACGGAACTCGAAGCCAGTGAGCTCCCAAAAGACCTCGTGTTAGGTAGGGATGGGAATATACATTTAAGGATCACTCCCCTGGGTGATGTAGGATGTCACAATAAAAAGTAGTATAAAAGTGTTTGGTAAATACTAATATAAAAGTTTGGTAATTTTGTATAATGACAAAAATAGACATAATGTGAAAAATACTTTTCTATTAACTTTTTTGTTAAAAAGACGACTCACAAGTATATCTAATCTTTTTTCCTGCAAATTATTTTGACATATGCAGTTGCATTGCCAAAAGTTATTTTAAAAAAACAACAAATATTAAATAAATATAATTTTCTTTAATGTCTTCAAACAATAATAACATAAAATAAGCATACATAAAAAAAAATTACGAACGCATCAAACTTGCAGCAATGTTGTTCCTCAATGTCTCTATTTCTTGTGCTCCAGGTCCTTCGGTAATATGATATTCTTCTTGTTCTGCATTCGAGTCTGAGTCATCATCTAAGTTATTCTTCATATTGTCAAAATGATTATCACGTCGGGCATGCCTTCTTATGTAATTGTGAAGCGTCATAGTTGCAATTATTATCTTTACTTGCTTCTTAAATGGGTAACTAGGCATGTCTCTTAAAATGTTCCACCTCTCTTTCCATACACCAAAAATGCATTCAATGACACTCCTAAGCGAAGAGTGTCTGTGGTTAAATACTTCTCTAGATCTTGTTGGTTCTCTGCCCCTACGAAAATCAGGAAGATGATACCTTTCACCTTTATAGGGTCCTAAATAGTTGCTCATATGTGGGTACCCAGCATCCACAATATAATATTTTCCTGTAATGTTCAAAACATGCTACTATGATATCAAAAGAAACCATAAAAAGTACCTAATCAAATGCAAAATTTCAGACAAATGCACAAGTTTGAGACATTACCATTAGGAGGCTTAGGAAAATTGAAAGCACCGTTTCATAAAACAGATAAGAATATCCTTGTATCATGTGCAGTTCCTTCCCAACCTACATATGCAAAGATGAATTGCATGTCAAAATTACATGCGACCATTACATTTTGAGTTGGTGTCCCTTTCCTGCCAATATATGGTACTTGATCTTCAGGAGGTATTGTGGCTTGAACATTTACACCATCAATAGCACCAATACAGTTCTGCAAATAATATTATAACACAATTTTCAATAAATATAACTTAATTCATAAGACAGAGCAAAAAGTATCATATCTAGTTTTTTTACCTTCAAGTGGGGCATATATCTAGAGTCCGTTAATATCTCCGTAGAGACACCATTAAACTCAGGGTTTAGTGGTTTGATAACATCAACAGCCATAAGGCATACAATATCAAGTAACTGACTAAAGTATCTACTCACAGTCTTGCCAGAATGTTGAAATCGTTCTTGTGCTAACCTATTCCCTTCACCTTGTCCTAGAATGAACAAAAACATTCCTAACATTTCACTAGGACACATTCTCCTTGAACCCCTCAATCCATACTTGTTTTGCAGGTCACTACACAATCTCATAACTACCTCTTTATCCATTCTGAACATCCTATGGTAACGCCTCTCATTGCCTCGTAATATTTCCATCAACCACTTATATCCTGTTTAAGATGAGTCCATACAAGGTGTTTTGTGGATATATGTTTGATAATAATGTTGTTGGAAGTATGCCCACAAAGCCACTTATTTGATGTAATAGCTTTTTGGAATACTTATTATGTTAAACTATTATATGTTTAATAGAGGGCAAAGCTTATTGTTAATCACTATTTATTGTATTATGTGTTTAAGCAATAAGGGAATCCAAGGAATGTATTTAATCTAAGAGAGAAGTGGTCTAAGTGAATTAGATTAACGAGACCTTTCTCTTATGTTCATTCCTAAAACGTTCCTAGCCATAGGATTGCCAATGCTCAAGCATGAGTATGACTAGTCTCAAGTCATTTAGTGTTGGAGACTGAGGCAAATACATAGGTGCTCAAAAGGTAATTGAGTACACTGAACAACGATCAAAAGAGAGTTCGAACATACATGTCATGTAAGAACTCGTAAGTTGCAATATGCAAAGTAGTCATTTGACCTGAGGCATCATAGATGTCTAATGGTTAGGTCCTTGATCTTTGATCATGTCAAAGGCATTCCATCGAGAGCGTCGACGACATTTTTGGGGTCATGCTATCTAGTCATGTAGGCATATGAATGCACAATAAGAGATCTCTAACCTTCCATGCTGGAGGGAGAATACTCTAAGATATGATTCGGTAGTCTTTGGCTAAAGCATACGAATATGACTTAGGAAGTTTGTTCCAAATCATATTCAAATGAATCATATAGAGAAGATCACAATGGATAGTAGACATGAAACAAACTATCACTTAAACAATGTGATCAAGAGTATTGTATTAGAGAAGGACCGTATTGCGTTGTAGTTGTAACTGGATAGGTTCTCCAACCACTTCTACTTAGCTTGGGTAGCCATGACATACTGCTAGATGTCACTCATGGTTTGTGGGAAGCCCTGAGGATTAGCAAACACTAATCTTCATCAAAGGGAGAATTGAAATGTAGTTTCAATTCACAATCGATCGTTAAGAGTAACAATCACCCATTGCCTCGCTAAATGGAACCTAATAGATCGTACAACGAGTAAGGATGAATGTGAAGATATAAAAGAGATGGATAAGCAATTAAATGGTTTAATTGAGAATGGTCAAGATTAATTAATTAGTTAATTAATTATACAAAAGGTTCGTATTGGCTTTTAAGTTGGTTTTGGATTTCGGGGCCCAAAAGGGTTTTTGGTCCACAAGGCCCATTGAGTTTAGGTTGTGTGACAACTAAAACTAAATGGAAATTAACCCAAAAACAAAGCCAAAATCGGCCTAGGGTGAGTGGTAGCAAACTTGAGTTAATTGCAAGTTTGCCACTCACATGTGAGGTGGTATAAAGGCAACTTTATAGCCATTCTCTCACTAGGGTTTTCTTGTGTCAAAGAAAAGAAACTTTTTCTCTCCTTTTTCCATAGAGAGGCCGGCCACTTAGGGATGATTTCACTAGCATCAAAATCTCTCTAAGTCATCCATCTTCTCTTCACACTACATCTTTGGTGTGGAGACTTAGAGGTGCCAAACCTTTGGTACTTTTGGAGATCATTTCCTCACATCCTCAAGGAGCATCAAAAGGAAGAAAATCACAAGGAAGATCCAAGGAGCTTGGAGGTGACTTGAAGGCCCTCCACATGGGTGAATCCCTTGTGTAAACAAGGATGAGCTTCAAGGGTAATGAATCTCAAATTCCTTCCTTCTCTTTAATCTTGTTAAAGAGTCTTGTGGTTCACCATCCAAAAGGCCTTGAAAGTCATGGGTTTTTAGAATTGTTTTTTAATGCATGTCTACTTTAAAGTGTTAATAGTTTGCATATGTGTTCAAATGTTCTCACATGTTCTTAGTTAGAACAAAATTTTTCCTTCAAATGTTCTATAGTACGAACACAAAGGCATACAGTTTGGTTGAACTCTTCTTCATCTTGCAAGATGTCCATATCTTGAAAGAGATCTGCAATTTTGAAAAAAAAAAAAATCTCATCATTATTCCTACAAATAAGAGTACATGCATGAAAAAAATTTATTCTTAAATAAAGAATCCATAACCATCCAATTATAATCCCATGTAAAACACCAAGAAATCCAAGTAACCATCCAAAATGACAAATCAAAATAATAAACTCAAGTTCGAAGATATCTTAGACTATACTGTCTACCACGAAATATAAAACTTTGCAAACTAAATGCATCACATGGCACTTAATTTTCAGCTTGCTCATAGTTAAGCCATTGAAACTTGATGTCCGGATCTTCTATAGTTAAGAACATTTCTCTCTTCTCTTGTTTTAAAAATAATCGAGTTGCAAATAACCATAAAGGGCTCCCAGGCACTGCACCAGGTAAAGATGAAACTATCTTCATCACTTCAGCAATGCTACTATTTTGTAAGCCCTTGGCCGTGTTTGAAGTTGTTGCACTTCTACTCTCAATTGTACCAACCATACGATCAATCTGTTCTGACAACTTAGCAGCACCTCCCAATTTCCCCTTCTTTGCAGCAACTTCTTTTTCCTTATTCTCTTTCTTAACTTGTGTATCAAATTGTCGAGTTCTTTTTTTCTTCTTCCCCAAGTACTTTTCATTAGCTTGAGTACTTTTGAGTGGGATATCATCATCAAAATCACTACTTTCAATTTGAATGCCATCATCCTCATCAGATTCATCATTATTTTCACATGGAAGTACACCAGATGAGGGTGCCCAAGCATAATCACCAGTAGCAGTGGTATTCATGAACATCCTATCTAGCTTCTCTTCCATATCAGGGCTAATTCCTTTTCTACGTAGACTTTTATATTTTTTGTTGATCTGCAATTTAAAGAAACAAGTATTAAAATGCATTCATGCTAAATAATAGACAGACAACATCCAATAACTAACAAGAAGCTTACAAACCTGAATTTTATTATGCCACCACTCATCTGAAGCATCAATAGTGTTGAGCTTGGGATTACATCCTAGGCTAGTTTCTTTTCCCTTTAGTTCTTTCCATAATTTCCATTGCTCTTTAAGTGCATCCCACTTATTTTTCAGCTGTTGTTTACTATACTCAGCTCCTGTCCCTTTATTTAGGTTAATACTCACATTTTCTCATCCCTCTTTTTTAAAGTGGGTACCAGGAAGATTTCCTGCCTCCACTTCCTTGACACACACGTCACAAAATAGTGATGTATTGTGAGCATTCCATACAGCCGGCGGTTGTAACCCACTTGCCCCATTACTTCCTGCTTAACCATCTGTGTATACAATTATATATATGTATTGATACAGTCACTCAAGAATTTTAGCACATATTTTTTATATATACAGAAAGAGAAAATCAATTGATCAAGCGAATTTGTTACTATAAACAACTAAAGTGCCAAAAAAAAACCCCAAGTCCAGTTCATTGTCAAGAAATCACGTGATTGTTGCTCTAGATACATAGATAAAAAAATGACCAGGTTTGCATCAAGAAAATATAAGATAAACATGCCAATTTAAACATGACTAAGAACAACTCTAACATAAATTTGACCACTCTAGTAAAAATTTGATGGAATTCAATTTACATGAGCATTTAGGTGATAATAGCATAACAGTTCCCAGGCCATGAGCCCTTAAATAGAAGTAATCATATGGAAAAAGATTACTTGAAAGTTTAAACAAGAGCAATGTAATCCAAAACTAATAAATTAAGGTGAAGAACTCCGTCAAAATCAATCGATCAAGATTATCAAATACATCAGTCAGTTATAGAACACAACACCACAAAAAAAAAAAAATGAAAAATCATACACCAAAGATAAAGAAAAATAAATACTTTAATATGAAAACTATATAATTGAAAGTGTAATTTTGTACCTTTGAGCAATCAATAGTTCGTGGAGCAACAAGGAGAAGTTATGAGAAAGATGGAAGTATAAAGGTGAGGCTATGCAGAGTCGTGCGTGCATAAATATATAGGTAGGGTATCAATCAGATTAGGGTATAATTTTAGCGCTTAAAATTTAGGGATAGATTAGGTCATTTAGAAAAATTAAAGGGGGCATTCTAGGCCTAGAAAGTTTTCATTAAACGTCCCTTGTTTTTTTTATTATTTGCTTAAAAAATAAGTGACTTTAAAAAGCAACCTAATTGGTCTTTAAAAGCTGGTCTTTTTAGGCCCAAACTTTAAAAATAAGCAGACCTTTAAATACTTTCCAAACAAGTTTTGAGTGCTTCACTTTAAAGTGAAGCTGTTTTTTGGTATTAAAACAAAAAAAAGCAATCCCAAACGGGGCCTAAGTGGCAAACACCATCCAATTAAGGCCACAAATAAATAAGAACTACTTAATTTTGAATTAGAATTCTCTGCCCTCCAAATTTTATTTCCTTTTAAGCCCCTCCTATTTGAACGGTTACGATTCAACCACATAAATATTTTGTGTTGACTTTTTTATATAGAGAAAAATAAGAGAGAAGGGGACTGAATGAGATAGAAATTTAGATGAGGTAGAATTCTACTCTTTAAAATTTTAAATTATTTTTGTTTGTTCACTGTTCACCACCTCAACCAAGTTCTCCTTTTAAACCCATAACCAAACATAGATCGTCTTCCTCTACTCGATCTCCCGTCCTCCACAACCACAAGTCCGCGACCACGACTATAGCGTCGACTCTACCATCCTCTGCATTATCCAAGCCATGGCTTCCGCAATCACGGGACCAGACTCTCCGAAATGATGACATCCATCACTGAGGTCCATCAACAATCGGTGTTGTTGTTTACGATGGAGGACGACGAGTCACAGTTGCTATAGAAGAGAGGGGTTGGAGTTGGAGTCATTGAAAACGAGAAGGATTGGTGGTGGGTTGCTAGAGAAAAGATGGATAGGTGGTGGGGTTGGCCAATTAGGGTCGTTAAAAAAGTGAAGCCGTGCTAGCCATGACATGAAAGATTTGCAAACATGGAGGATGAAGACGTAGTCCGTTTGGTAAGTTTAATGAAACAAAGGGGTGTTTAGTTACTTGGTTATAAAACTTAAACATCCAACACATGACTCATTTTTATTAAGCCACATAGGTTCGCCAGTAAAATGGGCACTAACTAGTTAGTACTCAAGTATTGCTAAAAAATTTAAATCGAGGCAAACAAAGCATTGAGGGGTAGGGGGGTCAGCTGACTCCCCTCGAACTTCGGTGAATGTCCACGGATACCTTGGGTGCTGTCCTTTTGAAGATTAGAGTTGGCTTCATACATGCCCCTCCAACTGTTTGATAAAATGTCTGAAAGAAGAGAGAATGAAATGGTGATCTCAGTGAATAACAAAGCATCATCATTCTTGGACAAACATATTAATGGGATGCAATGATATCAAACATTGTTAGTGTGTTCAAGATAAGTGTTTTCTTTGTTAAGCATTCATATGAGAGCAGCCTTGAAACATGTTAGTTACCCTCACAAATGAGGTATTAACAGGTGTGCAGTATGCATTTCCAAATGACTTTAGGCCTACTAAGACTTGATGAAATTGCAATATGTATAATAGTTCTAGTAAAAAAAAATTACGCAATGCGCGCATTATTCTTACTAATCCCCCTTAAGATTATTTCATGAATCTGCCATTGCCTGAAGCCTCCATCACCTCCTTTCTAACAAACTATTTGCAAGGATATACATGCACAATGTCATTTTTTACGGACGCATCCGTATCCAAAGGCAAACATATGACTTTCGAAGGGTGAAGTGACACTTCAAATTTGTATTCCCAATGTTACTTGTGTTTAATTATTATATAGGAATTGTGCCAAAAAAAATGAGGTGGCAGAGAATGACATAGATATTTCTACTTTTAAAAGAGTCTCATTAGCATTTTTCTTGGAGATAAATTATCAAAGTTGATTATTCTAAAATTTAGCTATATCTTATTAAGTATTTAAGCGTAACATCAATCATTTGTACGTTATATGTATTTGGACGTATTGACATTAAGAATAGGCTTATTTTTAGTTACACCCCTAGAACTTCATTTTAATCACACTTTACCCCTCTCCTGTAATTCAAAAGTCACAACTTTACTCCCTGAAACTTAAAATGCGTTTCCTTTTGACATGTAAAGCGAATTTTGAGTTTTTTAGATATGACTTTCAAGTTTATGAGGGGCAAAATGTGATCAAAATTGAGTTCCAAGGAGCAAAGTGGAACAAACTTTAAGTTTCAGGAAACAAAGTAAGATCAAAATCAAATTTCGAAGGCGTAGCTAAAAATAAGCATTAATAGGGAGTTTTAACGAAAAGCCCGCGGTACCGTTCACTTTAACGAAAAACCATATTTTTACACTAAAAATTCAAACCTGGTACTATTCACTTTACCCTTTATTTTGTTCTTATTGTTAAAACTCAAAGTTTTCAAGCCATTTTCATTAGTTTTCCTTTAAGATAGGAGTCTAAAACTTAAGAACTTGCAAGAAAGGACCAATGGCTTTACCTATATAAGACAAGAATCAATTTTCTTCTTGTTCTTCTTCTAAATAAATTAAGGAAAACTAATGAAAAAGGCTTGAAAACTTTGAGTTTTAACGATAAGGACAAAATAAAGAGTAAAGTGAATAGTACCAGGTTTGACTTTTTAGTGTAAAAATGTGGTTTTTCGTTAAAGTGAACAGTACCGCGGGCTTTTCGTTAAAACTCCCAAATTATTCTTATTAAGCCTGAGAGGCTGAGATGTCGCATGGAACTAGTGAATGAAGGGTGTCATGGTAAGGTACCAATTCATTGTCTTTCAAACTGTCAACAAAAACTTCTTTTTTTTCGGTGGAAAAATATGTCAATGAGAAAGTTCAGACCAGCATTTCCTGTCAATAATATTATTAAAAACAAGAAGGAGAATAAGTATATAAGGTTTATATATATGTAATAATTAAACAAAGGGATTTTTGAACTTTAATCCTTCAAGAAGATTAAAATTTAAAAAAAACCTAGTGTTAGATTGAATATTGATTTTTAGTCCATAATGTGTCCTTAATTCAAAATAATTAATGTATATTTTATTTAATATCTCCCATTAAATATTTAAATTTATTAATACACAAATTTTAATTTATTTTTTGACCAAAAAAGAGTTTTTTAATTTATTAATTTTATTTAACATTCTTCAAACTTGAAAGACTCAATTAATGTACCTAAATGTTAGTACCGAAATGTGTGTACCGAAATATATTATATTGAACTAATATATTTAAATGTTAGTACCGAAATGTATTAATATTAAATTAATGTACCTAAATGTGTATACCAAAATGTATGCACCGAAATGTGTGTACCTAAATATATGTACTGAAATGTATATACCTAAATATATGCACCTAATATATGCACCGAAATGTATGTATCTAAATATATACACCGAAATGTATGTACCTAAATATATGCACTGAAATGTATTAATATTAAATTAATGTACCTAAATGTGTGTACCGAAATGTATGCACCGAAATGTATGCACCGAAATGTTAGTACCGAAATGTATGTACCTAAATGTATGCACCGAAATGTGTGTACCAAAATGTATGCACCGAAATGTTAGTACCAAAATGTGTATACCTAAATGTATGCACCGAAATGTATTATAATGAATTTAATATACCTAAATGAAGAAGTTACAGTACATCGAAATATATTGTATAACAAAAATTAGTTTATCTAAATGTTCACAACAAAAATATATTACAATGAATGAAATGAAAATAAAAATTATAATGAAATAAAATTAATACATTAAAAATTAGAAAAGAAAAAGATAAATAATTAAAAAATCAAAATATAATTAATAAATGAGGTTATTGATGTATTAAAGGACTAAAATTAGATTTTGATCTTACCCATAATTTTAATCAAAAAGTAATCTTTTCCAATGACTAAAATGAAGTTAAGATTTTCGATGAAGACAATAATACTAGGTTTTATTTCTGCCAAACTATATTACTAGGTTTAAGGTTTTTATATCTGCCAAACCAACTAGATTATATTTTTTCCAAGTACCTTATTTCTAGCTTTTATATTTTCCTAACTGTACCAGGTTTTTTTTTTTGTTCAAATATGTTAATAGGTTTGTATATTTTGTTTTCCAAACCTATAACTAATATTAGTCTACACAGCCTGCAAAATACTTGTGACCCGTGGCAGTGAACATAAATCTACATTTGACGTCAAAAAATAAAGAACAGAATTCTATATTAACACTAAAATTTAATTTCAATTTGAAAACAAATTCCAAAGACAATTATATTAATGCTGTGGAGATTGATGAAGAGAGTGAAATTTCAAGTTTGTTTTTATTTAACTTCTTACACACACAAATTATCTCCATATCAAATTATTGGTCGCTGAAAATGTGACAACCCGTCCCTAAAAATTATGATTTTTATAATTTTAATAAGTGAGTTTACGAAAATGCCCTTCGAGGCACATACTTTGATTGGTGTTGACTGTCTCGTAGTGACATCTAAGATTTGTTTTCTTGGCATATTCTTGTAGCATTCGTCGCTACGGACGCGTAGGCGCAAACGGATTCGAATTTGGAGGTATAACGAAGAAGTTATTAACGTTTGAAGTTAAGGGCAAAATTGATACTTTATTTGAAATTATTTGGAAAGTTCCAGATTTTGGGTGCCACGTGGAGGCCCGTGAGTGGAGGATTGGACTTTGCCCAATCAGAAAAGGAGTAAGGAGGGGGAAATGAGGGAACCCAAACCCCTCCCTGCGTTTTGGACCCGTGCACCTCGTGCACCCGCAACCAGTTCGGCCGGGGCAAATTCCGGCCACTTCTCCACCATTTTCCGACGAATCACACCCATCTTTCACTTGCAATCACTCCCATAATCTCCCCTCTACTAGTTACACCCCAAATTTGAGAGAAATTGGCCTTGAAAATGGGTAAAACTGAAAGTGGTGCAAAACGGGTCGTGTTCGAAATCCTCAAATCCTAAAACATTTTCATGAAATTGATCCTACCAAAATAATTCCCTATAACCCAGGAACAAAGCCCAATCATTGTTTGGAGTATCAGAATTGAATTGAAGTCGAATTGGAGAACACCCCGTTTCTAGGGTTCTTGGCGGGTGTAGCAAAATTGGAGGTCTTCGAGGCCAAATTGGACTTTCTCACAGGTATGAAAGTTGTTCTACTCATTGAGATATTTAATTCTGGAAATTTTGAGAATTTTTAGTGAAAGTTGAATTTTCCGGCGACTCGGGGGCGGCCAACCGCCACCCGCGGCGGCGCGTGGCCTGAGGGCCGCCAATGATGTTTTTAGACGTTATGTAATGCCTTGAACTTAGTTTTGATAATGGATTGACGTAGATTGATCATTAGGACGTAAATTCGTTACGATTCGGTAATAGGTCAAAGTATCGACGATCCGACTGTTGGATCGTCACCAAAATTTAGTATATGGCAGTATGTAATATTTGAGGAATGTAGGAATTTACGGATTGGGAATCTGTCTATCGGATCTTCCCGAATTGGAATTGTAAGTTTGTAAATAAAACGTTAACCGCCACTTGGTTTTGGCAATTGGCGGAGATCCAACCGTTGGATCGTAACGAAACTTTGGGATATTGTTCTAGAAGCTTAATGTGGATTATTGGAAGTGACGGATCAAAGATTTGTGATACGGATCAAAAATTCGTGATACGAATCTTCCAGATCGAATTCGTAGGGATGCGTTTATTATAAATTGCATATTCTCTCAGTACGAATTCTGAGACATGAATTGACATTTATGCTAGGCGGTGATCATTTGGGATATCTCGAGAGTCGTGCTAGGGAACTGTAGCGTGGAGTCCAGTGAGTGGGCTTTTGTTTTCAATATATATGTGTGTGTGTGTGTGTGTGTGTGTGTGTGTGTGTGTGTGTGTGTGTGTGTGTGTGTGTGTGTGTGTGTGTGTGTGTGTGTGTCGTTTTCCCAGAAACGTGATTTGAATGATTTATGAATTGAATTGATTTTATAATTCAGTTGCCATGTCGTATGCCAATTATATTTTATAATTATGAGTATAATTGCATTCATTAGCTCCGGCGCTGTGGACGGCCAGGTAAGTCAGGTGAGTATGATAGTTAGTAGTTGAGATGATGATGGATTGTGATATAGCTCAATTACCTGCACCTCGGGTGTTAGTGCTCCGCCATAGTAGGGTCTAGCCTTCACGTGATCGTTCACCTCCCGCACCGTACGCTCACCTTGGATCCAAGGCAGGTGCACAGCCTGTCGTACAGACCACTATAGGTGGTTCCGACTCGTAGGCGACCCGCGATTCGTCATACAGCCTTCACGTGATCGTAGCACTAAGCGTAATATTAAACACCTAGCCTGTCGTACAGACCACTGCAGGTGGTTCCGACTCGTGTGCAGGATAGTGATTAATTGTGATTAATGAGCTATCGATTCAGCCGTACAGGTCACTAGAGGTGACTCTGGCTGACATGATATTAGTGATGCATATTCATGTATATCTCACCTGCCTGTTGTTGATTGTTTTGAGTTGGTATATCGACATGGCCTATTTCTGAGATTTACGATGAGTTTTGATTTATGGACAATGTTTTCTTATATGAGTATATATATATATATATATATACGTACTATTTTCTGGGAAACTATACGGGTTTTACAATGAGGGGTTAGTACTTTTGATACCAAAATGGTTTTGAAAAGCTTTGTTTTTGCCCACTCACGTTTTCTGTTTTGCGCCCCTCCAGGTTTAGCGGTTAAGGTTCGTATCGACGAGGATTCTTGGCAAATCTCAAGACTGGTGGCTACTTATGAGGGTATATTTCTTACCCGCTCTACTGTATCTACTTATGCTCTGAAGGCACGCGTGAGATGGGTTCGCTCCCGCTCGCAAGCACACTTTGATGTTTAGGCACTTTTAGGTTTAAATCTATTCACATTTTCCACATCACTACACTTTATGGCTTCGTCACCTTCCAGGTGTCGGCCAGCACAACTCGACTTCAGTGTCCTGATGGACTTTCTAGGTCGAGGTGTGTCAATTTGGTATCAGAGCATAAGTTGGGTAGTATTGTATCCATCACACGCGTGATGAGAGCATTCTAGGCTCTTGAGCCTAATTTTCGAATCTTGCCACCTCGTCGAATACGAAAATGTGTTAGTTTCTCCTAAGTTTTGGGCGTTTTTTGCCAACTCCTTGGTATTTTAGGAGATTACTTGGCAAATATTTTAGACCTGAAGTGAAGAATTTCCCTGCCAAGGAAAGATGTAGATTGAGAGTGGGTGATGGCCTTAAAGAAAGGTTAGTGCTTTGACGTCGGCGTAGTACCCGGTATTTACAAATCGATTTCATAACTGTTATGTGGCCATCGTTACTAAACCTTTTGAGTTGGAATGAGAAATGGTTTTGGTTCCTTGGCAGAATCCGTTAGAATACCCCTATTAGAATTCATACGAAGCTTACCTTCGTTAAGATTCCAAAATGTCTGGAGTGATAATGTGATGCTACAAGGGTAGCACTCACTCGATGGAGGTTCTTAATAATGCTAATCCTCCCAATGAAATTGGTGGTCATTCTGGATCTTTTGGAGGAAGATCGACTTCTGTTTAAGTTCGTCCTAAAGTGGATTATTCGAAAATCCTATCCTACTGGCTTAGGACATTATAACCAGTGTTAGTCTCCAGAAGTTCTTAGCGTTATACTTGTCAATTCGATGAGTATAGGCAGGCTTGTATCTTTGGGTAGGAGGAATTTCTAAAGTAGAAAGTATCCTTTCCTAGAATTGGAGAATTATTTTCTAGACCAATTTCTTACTCATTATCTTAACCAACTACCTGAGTGGACTCTAACCTGTAATTAGCCTACGGTGGAACAACTAATCAGTGACATTGTCCGATATCCAGAAACTGTTAACTAGTATTCAGGTGGTATGATTTCTGGCACCGGACACATGTTAGTATCGGGAAGTGACACCAGTATGCTAGGACGCCGGTTTATAGTTCGAGGAAATGAACAATATTAGAATCATTGCATATGCATTAATTCACGACGCAATGGATGGGTTGATTAACAGGGACTGTCTGAGTCGAAGGAACTAAATTGGGGGAACTTACGAGCAGACCTTGTTGACCATAGTACCTACTTAGGTAATTAAAACTTCTAGGCTAGCCACCTTCGATCACTTCCACGGGTTGTTGTAGGATCGAAATAAGAAGTGGCATATCGTTGCTAGTATGTTTGAGGGCCGAGGAATTGTGAAGACTTTTTAGCTCGTGGAGCAGACTGGTTCGAAGAAGTATATTTTAGGTGCCTTTTCTCCACATTCTACTTGATTGTCGTTGAATACGAGGAATGGAATACGTCAGTGATTTGCCTTGTTAACTCTGCATTTACTTTCCTTATTCCTTGTCGAACTACTCTTTATAGCAGTTTTCCTTGTGACTTTCGAATGAGTCTCACTTTACTGAATGACTTTAGTCACTGAGGCTTATTGGTTAGAGAATTAACAATCAAATACCTTACCTAGGGAATTCAAATCTATTCACGAAGTTGAAAGCCAGAACCTTAGGTTTTGCACCTATTTAACCAACCTTTGCTATTTGAGCTTGCCTCTTTGGTTTGACGAATTCATAGTGATTCTATTGGTGATCTTCTTCTTACCTCGATAGTGAGATCATATCCTTTATGACCTGTTAGTCAACTTTGCACCAGACTTCTCGATTGTAGACCTTGATTACATTGATATCATTCTTGGAAGATGTGATCTCAGCGAATGAAATTCTTTTCTTCTCATAAACAGGTTATAGCAGAAGAAAGTTGAATTTCTCACAAAGTATCGAGAAATTCGAGATAGCTTTAGTCTTGTTGATTTTATCGACACTTTGTTAGTGATTCTTCGACTATAGTATTCTTTACTTTCTGGTCGAAGAAAGTTAGCTTAGTCTGGGAAGTTAGATTTGAATAAAGTTTCTTACAACTAAACTGTTGTCTCAGTTTTCCATCGCGTTACATTCTTCGATGACAATGATTTTTGGAAATTCATGATGACGTGTCCTTGGATATTTCAGCTGTGCAAAGGCGGCATAACGGATTACCAATTATATTCCAGCGTGCAGAATTGTTTGGAATAAGTCATCTTTTCTATGATTTAGTCATCATTGATCAACCTTGATTGAAAATCCAATGCCAGTTCTCTATGGACAACGTGTCTAAAATCTTTCTCAACCTTAGAGCTTTTCCAGTGCACTTATTTGTGGAATGAACTAAGTTATGGCAGCCGACAGTAGAGGAGTTAAACCAATATCTATAAGTGTACTATCATATATCATTCCACTGTACAACTTTAGCTATTTCTTTCCATCCATCCGTATTCCATTTCAGCAGATGTTCACTGACATTGACTGGCGCTATTTTTGGATTATCAAGAATGGTTGGAATGGTTATAATTATTGCTTGAGGTCGACTGAAAATGGGAGTCATAGTTGTAAGCTCTATTGGAATTATTTTGGCATGTGAAGAAATTACGAACGCCAATAATCAGGATGATGAATCCATACTACTCACAGGCGATGGTTTAATGGTGGTAGCTTTACTAGAGTGGAAAGTCGTATTCTTCCAGTCCTAAAGCTTAAAGTTGGTGTTAGTGACGAGTTCTTTCCTAAAATTTGGCGCTAGAATTGAAATATCAAGACGCTTGTGAAGCTAACTAAGATGGAAGTGGGATATTGTTAGCTTCTCCACATGTTGAGATTTAACTGTCCTCGTGCATGATGTGAGTAGATTAGGAGATGGGAAAGGAATAAAAAGTCGAGGCTCCATTTGATGTGTTTGAGGAGAATTCTTGGTCCAGACGTACCTCATCTTTGGGTAAGTGAGGAGTATATTAAGAAAAAATTAAGTCCATACTTTATGAACAACTACAGTTTCTTCTCTGTTTACTTTCAGAGGATAATGACATTATGTGAGAGCTACTTTTAGACTTCGATGCTAGTTCAGGCAAGCAAAGATCAAACGAGATTATTATCTGGACATATTTATATTTCATCGTGGAATACATTTTGCTTCCAAGCTTGGGAAGTCTTTTCAAAGGCTGTGAGTACTAGATTTTGTCTAGTGTCACATTATCGCCTCGAGACTAAGAGTTGTCTGAAATGAGCTATTCCGATTTTATGGGGCGTGTGACAGGTTGTTCATCACATAATTAGTATGGTTATGATATATCGTTAGCTCTATTTTAGTTGCTTGTAACTATGGTTACAATTCTGGTTTAGCTACATTCACATTGGGGCTAATATATAGAGATTTTATGCACAGTGCATAATTGATAGACACTTACCCTTGTTAGGGTGTGTGTAACGATGGTTACACTTCTAATTTTGAGCATGGCATTGCTGAGAAATGGTACGGATATGTATGCACATTTGGTGAGTGACAGAAGAGGATTATGAAAAGGTACTTAAGTTATGAAGATTGTGGCCTAGGAAAAATTTTCGATATCGATGATGTTGCCTGAGGAGTAGTGCAAGAGCACGAGCGAGGCGTTGTTTAGACAGTGTATATATGTTTCCCAATGAGGGGCAAGATGGTAATATTGCATCCTCGGGAATTATTTACTTGCTTATCATGACAACAGTGAGTTATCAGTATTGTGGGCTGCAGACCGTAATATTGATGACATACTTGTTGGATTCGTTAAGCAAGTGAATAAATAGATTTATTATATTAGTATTCTTACCTATTTAAAGGTTAGACTCGAGCTAGGGGTACCGCATGCTTATCTTTAGAGTCTAATACGCTTTGAGTGTGTATGCAAAGGCTTTTCTCTCTAAACAATTTGGATTTCAGTAAAATTGTTTTTGCAGTTTTCATATACGTATTTAAACGCTATGCTTTCATATACGTATTAAAATGCCGAAGGACAAAGAAAGTTGAGCTGGGAGGCATAAACGTGATTTGAATGATTTATGAATTGAATTGATTTTATAATTCAATTGCCATGTCGTATGCCAATTATATTTTATAATTATGAGTATAATTGCATTCATTATGCTCCGGCGCTGTGGACGGCCAGGTAAGTCAGGTGAGTATGATAGTTAGTAGTTGAGATGATGATGGATTGTGATATAGCTCAATTACCTGCACCTCGGGTGTTAGTGCTCCGCTATAGTAGGGTCTAGCCTTCACGTGATCGTTCACCTCCCGCACCATACGCTCACCTTGGATCCAAGGTAGGTGCACAGCCTGTCGTACAGACCACTATAGGTGGTTCCGACTCGTAGGTGACCCGCGATTCGTCGCACAGCCTTCACGTGATCGTAGCACTAAGCGTAATATTAAACACCTAGCATGTCGTACAAACCACTGCAGGTGGTTCCGACTCGTGTGCAGGATAGTGATTGATTGTGATTGATTGTGATTGATGAGCTATCGATTCAGCCGTACAGGTCACTAGAGGTGACTCCGGCTGACATGATATTAGTGATGCATATTCATGTATATCTCACCTGCCTGTTGTTGATTGTTTTGAGTTGGTATATCGACATGGCCTATTTCTGAGATTTACGATGAGTTTTGATTTATGGACAATGTTTTCTTATATGAGAATATATATATATATATATATATATATACGTACTATTTTTTGGGAAACTATACGGGTTTTACAGTGAGAGGTTAGTACTTTTGATATCAAAATGGTTTTGAAAAACTTTGTTTTTGCCCACTCACGTTTTCTGTTTTGCGCCCCTCTAGGTTTAGCGGTTAAGGTTCGTATCGACGAGGATTCTTGGCGAATCTCAAGACTGGTGGCTACTTATGGAGTATATTTCTTACCCGCTCTACTGTATCTACTTATGCTTTGAAGGCACACGTGAGATGGGTTCGCTCCCGCTCGCAAGCACACTTTGATGTTTAGGCACTTTTAGGTTTAAATCTATTCACATTTTCTACATCACTACACTTTATGGCTTCGTCACCTTCCAGGTGTCGGCCAGCACAGCTCGACTTCAGTGTCCTAGTGGACTTTCTGGGTGTGTCAGAAAAATTTATCCATTTTGTACCTTTTGTAATTGTGTTGGTTTGATCAATAAAATTTCGTTGTCGTTTCTTGAAAAACCTTCTCATGACACATACAGATATGTGCATGTTGCTAGTACTATTTTAAATAACAAATAGGTTATTGACAATAATAATTGTTGAAAAATATAAGATCATGCATGTATTTTTTATTTTATTTAATTTTTTTTAGGGAAAGCCTCCAATTTATTTGTATGCCAAACAAATAGAAAAATTAAAGCAGCATGTTGGATAAATAAAATTTCTCTGGAAAACACGTCGTGCATGCAAAGTCCAAGGACATGCATGCGCACTGACGCCTCAAACTCATCGACCATCTCACTTCACGGTTTTATTCACACGACAATTTATATCCGTGTTCAAATGCAAAATTGCATTTTCCCAAAATCACAAAATTTGCATGACACTAATGAGTTCTCAAGTGCCAAATACTATCTTTAATTCATTTTTAGCTTAATCAATAGAATTGTTATTGGCACTCTAAAACTCTGATTTTGCATTTTTAATTTTCTATATTTTGAAAGAAAAATACAATGTGCAAAATGAAATTTTTAGAGTGCTAATAATAATTTCCCAATTAATTTCTAGGCTTATTTGTTGATTTGTCTCCTGAAATTACCATTTAGTCTCATTTCACATCTTAGTTTTTTCTCACTTTATCCCTTAAAATTGCAAATTTTGTTTCATTTAATATCAATTCACCCATTTTCAACTATTGCATAAAATATACATTAAAATAAAGGGTAGTATGGACATTTCATTTTTGGCACGTGCAAAAATGAGGTACGTAAAAGAGGATAAAGGAATTTAGGCTTGTGAATGTAGTCCTTGAGTTTAGTTGACGGCTAATCTTCTTGAAGACGATGGCATTTGTCGTAAATCTGAAGAAGAGCAACCGTTTTATTGCAAGTTAAGGTCGAAAATTTTAATTAGCAGGCAAGTTGGAGGCGAAGAGTTGTATTAAATATGATTGTCTATACCCTTTAATTTAACGTTTATATGAGATGAAAATGATAATTTCGAAAAACAAAGTGAGACAAAATCAGTTTCAAAAAGTAAAATGTGACTACATAATAGCTTCAAGGGCAATTCAATTAATAAGCCTCACATCTAATTAATTTGGTGTCATTAAAAGGAGAATATTATTGAAGGGCATCTCCTAGTGGTTATTCATGCAGGGAATGATGAGTACATGCTTGGGTGCACTTGATAATGACTAACTGTATATCCAAATATTGCCATAGGTAAAATCCATATCTGTGTTTTGTTGTTCTTTTGATTTGATTTGTAGAGCATGTTCTATGAACTCCATCTAGTCGACTCATAAGCACCCAAGCTTCATACCCTCTTATTGTTATTATCTTGAAGGGCACCATCATTTAGACACTCTGATGTCTCTTTGTTTTCTGTAACACATAATATCTTGTGCAATGTAAATGAAGTCAGTATTTTATTTAGAGTATTTATTTAAAAAAAACACTAATGTAATCATAAGCGTGCATATATTAGAAACATAAAAATTTTAAAAAAAACTCAAGTATTTTCTAAAACTCCAAGTGTATTTTCATAGAGTACTTGAAAAGCAACTTGAGAGTGGTTTTACATTCCTTAAACACTTTTTATTTCCTATCAAACACCACTATGAGTGCTTTTAACAACTTTAGAAACAATCTCCATATACCTACCCAACCCATGGTTCAACATTTTACATGCTCTATAAAGGGTTAAGAATTGTATAACCAGAATGGTAAAATAAAAAATAAAAAATGTATGTGCTCAAAAAAGAAGAAAGGAAGTTGGGAAAGGACCCAAAGTATACGAGGAAATGAAACATAAGGGAGAATTGAATGGGAAGTCAACATAGGTAAGCCAAACTCGTATCTTCTCAACCAAATTAAGTTGGCAAACCCAAACCCAAACCCCATGGCCAAGACACCAACACAAAATTTTATTAGGGAAAGAGACTCACAACTACCTTTCCTTTTCTCCAACTTCATCTCAACCATCTCTCCAAAGCTTTTAAGTTCCTTACAAGAAATAGTTCCTCTTATCACAACGAAAACGGTTACCAACAAATATATATATAATGTTACGAAGACAATGATAACAAACATACACATAAAAATTCATATAAATAATTATCGACATAATATCTTGACGCTTCAATATGAGTGATTTCCACGCTCCCTAGTAGTCTCATTTTTACGTTATATATGTATTTCTGTTCGTATTTTTGTCTCTTGATTCTTGTGTGCTTTATTTAATCCGAATACTAGAGGGACGAAAGAGGAGGAAATGAGCGAGTTCGAATTCATTTTTGTAGGACAACTAAAATCATGTTTCAATCAATGGATTGTCATTTTTCTCTCTTTCGAACGAATGAGTACAGTAATACTGCCGCGAGCGCGAGGACTTTCCTTGCTTCTTTTATGTGGCTCACAACAACTGCAACCTTGTCAATGTTAGGTTATCTCCAAATTGAAGAGGCTATGTTTAGCTTTCGTCCAGATTATAGTCCTGCAAAAAATTATTTTTTATGAACAGTGTCAAACTTGTTATAAACTTCTTATTTAAGTGTGATTGTGTAAATTCTAGATTAGATTTGATACTAGTTATTCTTCCCTATTATAACTTGTATTCCTTGGAGGAGAAAGATTCTTTCCTCCGTTATTACTATAAATAAAGGCATTGCGTAGGCAGTATAACACATCATCTATCATCTATACAACCCTACAAACACATCTCTCCATCTAAATTTGAGCGAATTTGGTCCTGTTTCACGACGAAATTTCGTCGTGGGTACCTCGAAGCCACGGCGGCGGGATTCGTTGTTTCTATAAGCTCATCCGTCAACTAATATTATCAGTCCACTCATCTCGATCTTAGGAACAAACCTTAATCGAGATTTAAGACTTCGGAGCTCAATTAATCATTGAATCAAAATGAACCCGTTTCGAGGGTTTCCGGTGATCCCTGCCTGATTTCAAGCATTTTCCGGCCGAATTAGTATTTGGCCCAGGTATGAATGTTATTCCTCTCATTGAACTCTACTTGCTTGTAAATTTGGATAATTTTTAGAGTTGGTTGGAATTTGGGGTTTCCGTTCGCCAGAAACCGCTGCACGCGCGGCCAATGGGCTGACGCTGCCATTAGAAGCAAATTGTGATATCATAAATATGAATTTGAATTGATGTGTTTTGATGATTTGACCCAATGTTGGTTATTATGGTTACTTGGTTGTGATATGTGACATTGAATGAAATTGAAATGTGAACTACAATTGGCTTGATCCATTTGATGGGTACATTGGCAGTCTAACGAGAAGGTTAGATGCAGCCATGAAATAACGAAGATTAATCATGTACAAGGAAATTGATCCTTGACGAAGAAATGGATGGTTAATTTAAAAATAAAGTTTATGGCTATCTAAATAAAGGTAGTTAGAGACTTGGGTGTGTAAATTAAATTAAATCATTAAGTAGTTGGAAATGGTAGCAGTTAAAAAAGTATTGATTTAATTTAGCCCATCATCGCAATTACTTATGAAATAAATATGTCAAGGCAAGTCGTTACAAACACAGCCAACAAAGTGACGGCGTTGGCCTCAACTCCAACGACCTTACCCAGCAACGCTGGGATGTTCTTTGGTCCTTACCTGAGCTCATTTGGGCTTAACCCTTTGGGCTTTGGTGTTCTTTTCAACCCACTAGAGAAATTTGTTAATCTTGGCTCACAAGATTGCCCTATATAATCTAACGCTTGGCCTAAGCGCGACACCAGCACTTAGGGCTATGGTGTCCCTGGACCTGCGCTGCACCAGATCCTAGTTATGCACTGGTGCATCAGTGTCCCCTCATGCATGCGATCCTATTCTGCAGCTGGTGCATCAATGCACTTGCACCGCAGTGCTCTGTTTAGGCTTATGTTTTTTTTGGACCCGGCCTTTTTGTAGCTTGTCTTTTGCCTTGGGTTTTCAACCCAAATTTTTTTGGGGCCTGATCAGCCTGTGCCTAACCCTAGCCCAGTTTCTGGGCCTGGACCTCACAGTTTCAATTTACTCAGCCTACCCGTGGACTTTTGGCCTATTATTTAAGGCCTCGAGTTTAAATGCCTTTTTTTAGGCCTTATGGGTTTTATAATTTTTCACCACTTTAATTTGGCCTGAAGTCCAAATAATTAATTCAATTATAATTTTTTGCACATTTTTGTATATATATATATGTTTGTCTACAGAAACATATGAACTTGAAGTTCATATTTCTTTCGAAACCTGAAGTTTCTAGAAACATGCCTTGTTTGGAAACTTGAAGTTTTCCTTAAAAAAATCACACATGAAAACTCGAAGTTTTTTTCATGTAAATTTAAACCAATAAATGTGACACGCCCGACCCTAATATTCTCCCAAATATCAGGGTAGGCACGTTCTGGCCGACACCTAAAGGTGAAGAAGCTATACTAACATGCATGAGAACTATGAAGAAATACGAATATAAATAAAACTCATAAAATTTAAATATAATGAATATGCAATTGAGTAATATGTTCAGAGCATAGAACTAATCCGGGACACTAAAAAGGAAATATAATATTGAATGAACAAAAAGATTGGTCCTACACTGAAAGGACTTGAAGATGTCATCACAGGAATGCCTTGAAGCAGGGATTGTACGCCTCGAATCTAAGTCCTGAGGAGGCGCAAAACAAAACATGAGTGGACTAAGTTAATATATATATATATATATATATATATATATATATATATAAGTAATACTAAAACAGTTAATCTTTAACGTACTAACCCCCAGGTTTAGAAAACTCGTATAGCATAATAAATAATAGGTTTTTCGGAAAACCCTAGCATGCCATAAAAATATTCATAAAACATATATCGTATATAGGTTGATTAGTAGTAGTAGCACAAGTCATATATATATATATATATATATATATATATAATTTCATTCGCCCGAAGGCACTACATCTCCCGGCCGAAGCTAAAATCAATATCTTCCGGCCGAAAGCCATCTGCAAATGCCTAGCCGAAGCCAATATATAAGTATCATTTGTCCATAGGCACCAACCAAACACCCGGCCGTAGCCAATATAAATATCTTTTGCCCATAGGCACCAACCATAAATATCTTCCGCCTATAGGCACCAACCAACGGCCGACCAAAGCCAATATAAATATCTTCTGCCTATAGTCACCAACCAGCATCCGATCATAGCCAATATATATATCTTCCACCCATAGGCACCAATCAAACGCCATGCCGAAACTAATATGAATATCATCCGCATAAGCCATTTACAAATGTCTGGCCGAAGCCATATATAAGTATCATTTGCCCATAGGCCCTAAGCAAATCGTATAAATAACCACTAAGTAAGTACATAAAAACATTAACATAATATTTCATATATATATATATATATATATATATATATTTATTTATTTATTTATCTTAATCAGAGTTCAGTAGCTAAAACGTCATATCGTAAAACCATGTTCACAAGTGTGTATATAGTCATCATGATAAAGCATGATATTCATAAAGCGTAAAACCAATTTACTCATAAACGTTTCATAAAATGTAACCAATAAATCATGCTTTTCAATTATGCATTTCTAATAGGAAAATCATGCATTTTAAAAAGGGGTCCATTCACCTTACACCGTTGGCGAAGAGTCGTGCAAACAAAGGTGGATGGAAACGCCACTAACAAACGCACCTAAGCACATAAAAGGTCCAATTAATAAAACCCTACCATAACGATTGAAACGGATGTCATAAATGGATTCAGGACGTCGAAAAACATAAAGTGGTAAGGTACCCCATGCACCGCTGCACGCACCGCCACAGGGCGACTGCCCGAACAACCACGCGGCGCCACTCACCATTTTGGGTCACCAAAAAAGTCGACGGCACCACAGTCCATAATACCTCCGATGGAGGCGCGTGTACTCCACGCGCCGGCCAAGACTTGCGCTCACGCACACCCTGTTGGAAATGTGCCCTAAAACCAATCATATGATGATACTTTACGGACATTTCACATGTTAAACTAATCTAGTTTAATATCAAGGGCAAAGATTATTGTTTGAGCAGTCTCATATAAATGTTATATGCTTAAACGATAAAGTCCAAGGAATATGTGATTGGGAGAATGCAATCTAAAAGAAGTTAGATTCATGAGACCATTCTTTCGTAGACACATCCTAAACGTTCCTGATCATAGGATTGCCAATTGGGCATTGACAGTCCGTTAAGATCAGTACGTGCTATGTCTTCTCTCAGGGAGAGTGACTAGTCTCGAGTCATTGGTGTGAGTGACACCAAGACAAGTACGTAGGTGCTCAATAGAGAATGAGTTCACTGAACACGATCAACGACGAGTTCTCATATTCATGTCACGTGAGAACTCATGGTTAGGATAATGCAAATTAGTCCTTTGACCTGAGGCATCATAGTTGTCTTGTGGTTAGGTCCTTGATCTTTGATCGTGTCAAATGGCATTCCTTTGGAGTGTCCACGGCATGGTTGGGGTCAAGCTATCTAGTCATGGAGACAAGTGAATGCGCAACAAGGAATCTCTAACCTTCAAACTGTTGAGGGAGAATACTCTATGATATGATTTAGAATCTCTAGCCAGAGTATGAATGAGATGTTGGAATGCGTTCCAGATCACATTCAAGGTAATCATATAAGCACGAGATTCACATTGGATAGTAGACATGAATAAACTATCAAGCCAAACAATGTGGTCAAGAGTATTGTATTAGAGAAGGACCGTATTGCATTTGTAATCCTAAACTGAATAGGTTCTCTACCTCTTCTGATTAGCTTGGGTAACCATGATATGCTGCTAGGTGTCACTCATGGTTTGTGGAAGCCCTAAACGTGTGTAAACACTAAAGGGAGAATTGAAAGTTAGTTTCAAATTCACAATCGATTTAAAAGAGTTTGAATCGCCCACTGCCTCGCTAAAAGGAACCTAATGGATCGTACACCGTGTAAGGTAAAGATTGAAGATTCAACGGAGATGAGTAAGAATAATTAAATGGTATAATTATTTATGGCAAGGATTAATTAATATGTTAATTAATCAAACGAATAAGTTCGTTAAAGACCTCGGGATAGTTTTGGACCTTAAGGCCCAATGGGCTTCGAACGTCGAGTCCATTAACTTAAGTTGTATGATGATCGGATCATATTTATATATATTTTTATATCAAATTCACTCGTCTTTTCTTAGTTAATTCGTTATATTTTGAGCTATTTACTTTGTTTTTGTGTTTTATAGAATTTATCTAGTTAAGAAAATAAAAATAGCACAAGTGAGATTTTAAGTAACAAATTCGTCAAAGCTGCCTTACTCACTTATTTTCTTTATTTATGTTTTCGAATGTGGTGATTTATAGTTATCAACACATGCTTGATCCTAAAGTGGCTGGTATTATTTACAAGGAAGTACAAATAATGATGCACATGGCATAAAAGAATAAAGGAAGATATATACAAGCGGGGTTGCCTTCGGTGGAAATAATCATAAAGCAGCATGTGAAGGGGCTACCCTTTTCTGTTTTGCAAGAGGAGCACAGCAAGGCACCGAGGGGAATTAATAAGAAAAAAACTTCAAAAGAGGCAGTCGGTGTGCGCCAGGAGGAAAACAAGTGAGCTGCCAGGAGGCAGCGCACCAAGGGACAGAAACTGTTTTTAATTAGAGAAATGATGAGGAGCTGCCAAGTAGGCAACTCGCGAAAGGAGGGAGGAATAATCAGAAAACCAATAAAAAGGGGGCGCTGAGTTACACGGAGCAGAGAAAGGCGCGGCCAATTGGGGAGAAGCTCATTAAGGTGAAAAACGGGGTGCAGGCGCCTGGGGAAGCACCGAGAGCTGCCCTTAAGGCAGCTGGCAGCTCGCAGTCAATTGAAAGGCACGGGGGAGAAGGAATCAATCTGCCAATCATAAGGCAGTCATCGCGCAGTGAATCAGGCGCACAGAAAGCAGTGAGCTCGCAGGGGTTCAAAGGCAGAGCCTTCTTACACTTGTCACCGAGAGGAGATCCAGCACAGTGTACATGCAAGTGCACAGATCCTTGAACTCTCTCGTTTCGGTTTAATCCTCCAAACTCTGTTTTTATTTATGTTTTAAGTTATAAATAATGTGTAGTTAAATTTGTTTGGCTAGAGGATAATTCAAAGCCATGATTATATTTGTAATTTAAATTGGTAACTTCAGTTGTGATTTCTGAGTTGTGATTTAATTTGCTTAACTGCTTGATTGATAACTTATTTGTGTATGTTGATTAAGAATGCATACTTAATTTACATGCATGAATTTGATGCTAGAAAATAAGTGAATTTCACCTAATCGTTATGAACTTATATTCATGAGTAGTGAAGGTTGTTATCCACAATCGCGTTAAGTAAATTCCTGGCAAACGTATCATGCTGTTCATAGTTACGAATGCCTTGTCAACACTTATGATTTTCATAGAACATAATGATCTTTAATCGTATCTCTATTGTGCTTTTCACGTAGGGAACTTTTGGGGAATGATTTGAGTTGTTGTATGCTGTTCATCCAATTCAATAACATAAGGAAAATCTGAAGGTTAATTTAAGCGTACCTAATTAATCTGGAGTATTGAAATTTACAACTTATTGAAAGAACAACTGAAAATCAATTTAGGTTGCATTTGTGTCATGTGTGGAGAAAAACCCTCTAGCCAATCCGTAGCCTTTCCGTTCACTTTTATTTTATGTTTTTGTCAATTTTGTAATTTATTTAAGTTTAATTCACGTTTCACCAAAACCAAACCCCCCATTATTATATTATATTATTTAGTTAATTTTTATTAGTTTTTATCTTTTAATTTAATTTCCGTCTAATTAATTTCCTAGTTTTTATTTTAAATTGTTTTCATTATTTTGAGTCATTTTTAGTGTGTTTCGAGTTTTTAGCTTAGTTTGTATTTTCTAGAGTTTTGAGTTGTTTTGAGTCTTTTTTCTAGTTTATTTGTTAGTTTTATTTTGAGTTATTTTAGTTAAGTGTTTTTATTTTAGTTTAGTGTTTTAAACTTTGTTTTTACGTTTTTAAATTATTTTTACTTTGATTAGCAATCCCTCCTAATCCCCGGTCCAGAACGATACCCTACTTATACCTATACTACGATTGACAAAAGAGGGTTAAATTTGTGTCGAGTTAATTCTCGCATCAAATTTTTGGCGCCGTTGCCGGGGATTAGCAACTTTGCTAATCCCTTTATTTTTGTTTGTGTTTATTTTTTATATTTGTGTTTATTTTTATTTTTGTGTTTTTGTCTTTTACTTTTGATATTTGATTTAGTTTTCTTTATTTGATTTTAGGTTCAAATGGAGCGAGACATGGCACTTGCATCCATTCAAGCTCAATTGGCGAATCTCACGTCTCAGTTGACTCAGAATGCCGAAAGGGCCACAATGCCAAGTGTCCCTACATTTGGTGCATCGTATGGGCAAGGATATCAAAATCATCAATGTCCCCAATTTTCTGCAAATGAAGATGTTTGGGGACATCAAGGATTTCAAGCCAATCAATGTCCACCAAGAGATTGGAGTGATCATTCAAATTCTATGTGGTGGGAAGTTCAACAAGTTCCACATGAAGCAAATTGGCAGCCATATGAGGAGTTTTATTCAAAACCTATGCAACCACAACCTCATATGCAATATTCTCAATCAAACTCAGGTTCGTCAATAGATTATAATCAAATTCTTAATGAATTAAACTCTTTGGTGCAGGGTTCACAAGATCAAGCTAAGGAGACTCACCAAGGAGAATATTGGCAGCCGTATGAGGAGTTCTGTCAATGGCCATATGAACCACCACAGCCTCCCCCTCAACCTTCACATCCAAATTCAGATAGATCAAATTATTATAAGGAAGTTAGTCAGCAACTAAATTCTTTGGAGCAGGGCAGGGAAGCTCAACCATTTCAACAAGACGCATTTTGGCAACCAATTGAGGATTTCTATCAAGCAAAGGAGTTCGCTGAGTGGAACAATCAATTTGGGCAGAATGCAGAATGCATGGAACAAATTCAAGAACAAATGGTTGAAGATAAGCCCGTGGATGAATTACTACTGCTCGAAGAGGAGGAGGATGCACAAGACACGGCAAGGGAAGAACAACCCTTGCCGCAACTTCTAAACGAGGAAAAAGTGGTTGAGGACCATCTTGAATTCATCAAGGAGGAAATTGGAGTGGATCACACGGCCACAATCATCACTTGCAATTTGGCCAAATTCAAAATCCCTGAAACGTTCAAAGACGTGATTTTTGTTATTGAGTTTGCGTCGGAGAATGAAAGTAAGCCATCTTCTCCATTTTTAATTTTGTTTTTTACTAACAATCTGATTTTTATGATTCAGGCACCCACTCGTGAATTCAGACCATTGCCGGATCATTTCAAGTACCACTGTCCGTTCAAGGATAAAGCCATGCACTTGAATAAAGAAGGGAAGCCTAGGAATCACCCACAATCAGATTTGCATTCCTAAACCCTTCTATTTACTGCTTTCATTTTTGTTTTGTTATTTTGTTATTTGGTTGATTTTTATTTAGTTTGAGTTTAAATAAATTAAGGGCAATGTTTATTTTTAGTGCGGATAAACAAAGTCTTGTTACTTCAATTTACGTATTTTACTTTACTTATTTTAATTTGCTTAAATTAACCCTAAAAAAAAAAAAAAGTTTATTTAAATTATAATAATAATATTTATATATATATATTTATATATATATATATATATATAAATATTTACATAAACTTAAAAAAAAAAAAAAAAAAAAAAAAAAATTTAAAAAAATTTACAATAATACGAAAAACTAATTACAATCATTGGTTTTGGTTAGGTGGTGCCCCAGAGGTCGATGGAGCTCCGGGAAGACGAAGAGCCAGAGTTGGAATCTCCGGAGCCGGAACACTTGGTGCTGCTCCAGAGGACGAAGGCAACATAAACCTCGGGAGTAGCGCCATGAACCTTTCATGATCGCTCTGGATCCGACCGTCCGACTCCTGCAGCTGATCCAGCTTCCTCTTCATGCTGGTCGAGTAACTAGTTGCAAGCATGTGCAACTCCTTGTTCTCGTGCCTGAGTCCTCTGACCTCCTGCCGAAGACTGGCCACCTCCGCCATCAGCGACTCCACCTGACGAGATCGGGCAAGCAGGCGCTGGCCCATGTTCGAAACTGAGCCTGCACTCTGGACGCTGAGGGCAAGGGAGTCCTGAACGGCCAACTCGTCCGACCGCATGGATAGCATCCTATTGTCTCTAGGAGTAAGCAAATTCCTAGCGACCACCGTTGCGGTTATATCGTTTCTCATCATTGTGTCCCCGACTGTAAGAGGACCATTGGGGGATATAAAGGACGGATTCCAAATGTTGTTCGGAGCAGACGAGTCATCGTCTTCTCCGACATTCAAGTTTAGGCGACGGTCGGAAGGGCAAGACATTTTTAGAGGAGGTTGAGGAAGAAAAGAGTTCGGAAAGTTTAAGAGTGCAGGAGTGCAAGAAAGGAGTAAGTTGCAGAAGTGTTTACAAGAGGGAAGTGTTTACAAGAGGAGAGAGTGTTTATGGCAATTCAGTGTGTCGTGAAACAAATTTCGTGCCCCTATAAGAAGAAGAAATTGAGAGGCGTTCCTCAGAGGTCGATGACGCGTTCGCTCGAAGATTGAAGACGCGTCCTCGCGCAAATCGAAAAAGTCGGGCGCCTTTCTCAAAAGCAGGAGCAGTCAGGAATCACGAGGCGGTCGATTTGGCTGGACGTGTCGTCACTCATGACGTGCAGCGTGGAGCGTTGCGAAAACCACGAGCCGCACCCGGTTTTGAACCCCGGTTTTCAAAAGATCATCATTCCGGTTTTGTCGTCACTCGTCTTTGCATCGTCAGCCTCGCGGAAATTACGGACGCTTTGTCAGAAAGCGCGTAACGGGCACTGTTCATCCATCACCGGCTGCCGACAAATAGTGCAAGAATAGTTCCGGTTGAGGAAGAAAAATTTCTATAAGTTTCGACATTTGCTTCCACAGCAAAGGCACACCTTCACAACCTCTCAACCTCTCAACCTCTCAACCTATCTTCATCTCCGATAATGTCTTCCCAAAGAAAGCTTTCGAGTTATTCAGTGTTCTTCATCCCTTGGATCACCCCAGAAAACAAACCTTCCAGAGCAAAAGTATTTCATATTAAAAAGGTTAAAAGCAAAAGTATCTCATATTACGCTTTCTCCTCACTTTCATCTGAAGAACATGGAGAAAGTGAGATCCTGATTGCTTACCTAGTCTTGCTCTCGAGTACTCATCTCAGACCCCTCCCAACCCACTTCAAAAATAAATCTGTGTTGAGGTACTTCTTCAAAAACAAAAGTACCTCACAGACGAAGCAGGAGGAGTCTGAGGTGCATCCAGATGAAGGCAGAGTCTGAGATGATCCAAGAGTTCAAGAAGATGCCACACCTGCGTGGAGACCGGACTACTTGAAGCATGTGGAGACAACGTGCTGATTCATCCTCAACTAAGCTAAGGAGCACTTGCCAGAAGGAGGCCCATCCAGTTCAAGATGAAAGCTGTGGAAAATCAACAGTCATGACCGATGACCACCTATTAGTTCTTTTCGTTGTCTTTTATTTTCAATTTTTATTTTTCGTTTGCATTTTTCTATATTTTCTTGCGTGCTTAACTGATTTATTTCTTTTCTTTGCAGGAACGTTTGGTTATTTCCTCCCTTGAAGTTGATTGCAAAATTTACGCTCGGGGGTCATCGATTGAGTTTTCTGCAAATTAGGGAAGTTTTCAGTCCCTTTGCTTTATTTTGTTTCGTATTATTTTTTTCATTTTATTTTTATTTGCATATTAATGTTTTCTGACATTGGGGACAATGTCTAGTTTAAGTGTGGGGGTATCAAGATAAAAAAATGACCAAATTGAAAATTTTTGTACCTTCGACTTTGAACTGGTTTCATTTGTTTCCATGTTATTGCTTTTTATCTTCTTAATTAGTTTTGTTTTATTTAATTTTTTTCGAAAAATTTTAAAAATCCAAAAATATTGTCTTGTTTTCCTTATTGTTTTAAATTAGATTTTTATTAGTTTCCCGACCCAATGATATAACTGAATGAAGTTTGAACCATGATTATCAAGAACTTAGCTAACATGTGTTGTATGAAATTCCTTATTCTCTTGTTAGCATTGTACATGTTTGATTATCTTTGGAAAACCAAATGCACATAGCCTTGTTGATGTGAAACTAAAGCATGAATTAAAGCTTCATATGTGAATTTAGTGACCATATACATCCTATGTGAGTTTTTGAGCCTATTGAAAGTGTGTGCATTTTTCATACACTCCTATTCTTTCATGTGTGATGAACTTATGTGAGATGCATCTCTAGAACTTGCGTAACGATCTTTCGAAATATTTGTCATTGATTGCATGAACTTGAAAATGATAGAGGCATTAGGTTCACCACCATGGCCCAAATATTCATATTTCCCAAAGAAAAAATGATATCATTAGATTGCCAATTTGAGCCGTTTATGTTGAGCCTTTTATTTCTTATCACCAGATATGTATACCCTTATACCTCAAAACATGTTTCCTTACCCTTTCCAAGCGAGCAATTTGAGACTATTTTATGAGAAATGTTTGTGAAGTACTTGGAATGAGTTTGGCAAAAGAATAAGTGTGGGGGTATTTCATATTTATAAAAAAAAAAAAAAAAAAGAGAAAAGAGAAGAAAAGAAAAAGAAAAGAAAGATTGTATTCAAAGAAAATGAAAATAAAAAAGTTTAAAGTTTCAGTTTAGGGGTGTGGTTGGAAGTGTTAGAAGAATCGTTGGAGAACTTGAGTTCTTATAAATCTCAACTAAAAGAATTGCTTGCAATGTAGCTTGGAACTTGTGTTTTCCTATTCTTTCGTTTCAATAGCCCTATCCCTAAGCCTCATTACATCCAATAAAAGTCCTCTTGATTTAAGTTTTGCAATTATGATTATGGAGAAGTGATTTTTATGCAAGCTTATGGTAGATCTTTCACATTTGTTTCTTTGAGCGAAACACATTAAAACTAAACACATGTGTGATTGAGTGCATATCCCGCGAGAAGGTTACTGGTTTGCATATGATGATTTTAAAAATAAAAACTTGAAATTGCATTAGCATGGCTATCTCACACACTACACTTCAAGGATGATTTAAAGATTACTGCTAATATTTGAATAAGGAAGATGAACTTGAATTAGCTTGTTTGGTGTTAGCTATGGTTCTTGCTGATTTATGTTCTCAAATGAAATTCTATGAGGGTCAAATAGGGAGAAGCTAATGTTTTTCATGTTATTACTTTTTCTGTTTTCTTTGTTTTGCTCGAGGACTAGCAAAAGCTAAGTGTGGGGGTATTTGATCGGATCATATTTATATATATTTTTATATCAAATTCACTCGTCTTTTCTTAGTTAATTCGTTATATTTTGAGCTATTTACTTTGTTTTTGTGTTTTATAGAATTTATCTAGTTAAGAAAATAAAAATAGCACAAGTGAGATTTTAAGTAACAAATTCGTCAAAGCTGCCTTACTCACTTATTTTCTTTATTTATGTTTTCGAATGTGGTGATTTATAGTTATCAACACATGCTTGATCCTAAAGTGGCTGGTATTATTTACAAGGAAGTACAAATAATGATGCACATGGCATAAAAGAATAAAGGAAGATATATACAAGCGGGGTTGCCTTCGGTGGAAATAATCATAAAGCAGCATGTGAAGGGGCTACCCTTTTCTGTTTTGCAAGAGGAGCACAGCAAGGCACCGAGGGGAATTAATAAGAAAAAAACTTCAAAAGAGGCAGTCGGTGTGCGCCAGGAGGAAAACAAGTGAGCTGCCAGGAGGCAGCGCACCAAGGGACAGAAACTGTTTTTAATTAGAGAAATGATGAGGAGCTGCCAAGTAGGCAACTCGCGAAAGGAGGGAGGAATAATCAGAAAACCAATAAAAAGGGGGCGCTGAGTTACACGGAGCAGAGAAAGGCGCGGCCAATTGGGGAGAAGCTCATTAAGGTGAAAAACGGGGTGCAGGCGCCTGGGGAAGCACCGAGAGCTGCCCTTAAGGCAGCTGGCAGCTCGCAGTCAATTGAAAGGCACGGGGGAGAAGGAATCAATCTGCCAATCATAAGGCAGTCATCGCGCAGTGAATCAGGCGCACAGAAAGCAGTGAGCTCGCAGGGGTTCAAAGGCAGAGCCTTCTTACACTTGTCACCGAGAGGAGATCCAGCACAGTGTACATGCAAGTGCACAGATCCTTGAACTCTCTCGTTTCGGTTTAATCCTCCAAACTCTGTTTTTATTTATGTTTTAAGTTATAAATAATGTGTAGTTAAATTTGTTTGGCTAGAGGATAATTCAAAGCCATGATTATATTTGTAATTTAAATTGGTAACTTCAGTTGTGATTTCTGAGTTGTGATTTAATTTGCTTAACTGCTTGATTGATAACTTATTTGTGTATGTTGATTAAGAATGCATACTTAATTTACATGCATGAATTTGATGCTAGAAAATAAGTGAATTTCACCTAATCGTTATGAACTTATATTCATGAGTAGTGAAGGTTGTTATCCACAATCGCGTTAAGTAAATTCCTGGCAAACGTATCATGCTGTTCATAGTTACGAATGCCTTGTCAACACTTATGATTTTCATAGAACATAATGATCTTTAATCGTATCTCTATTGTGCTTTTCACGTAGGGAACTTTTGGGGAATGATTTGAGTTGTTGTATGCTGTTCATCCAATTCAATAACATAAGGAAAATCTGAAGGTTAATTTAAGCGTACCTAATTAATCTGGAGTATTGAAATTTACAACTTATTGAAAGAACAACTGAAAATCAATTTAGGTTGCATTTGTGTCATGTGTGGAGAAAAACCCTCTAGCCAATCCGTAGCCTTTCCGTTCACTTTTATTTTATGTTTTTGTCAATTTTGTAATTTATTTAAGTTTAATTCACGTTTCACCAAAACCAAACCCCCCATTATTATATTATATTATTTAGTTAATTTTTATTAGTTTTTATCTTTTAATTTAATTTCCGTCTAATTAATTTCCTAGTTTTTATTTTAAATTGTTTTCATTATTTTGAGTCATTTTTAGTGTGTTTCGAGTTTTTAGCTTAGTTTGTATTTTCTAGAGTTTTGAGTTGTTTTGAGTCTTTTTTCTAGTTTATTTGTTAGTTTTATTTTGAGTTATTTTAGTTAAGTGTTTTTATTTTAGTTTAGTGTTTTAAACTTTGTTTTTACGTTTTTAAATTATTTTTACTTTGATTAGCAATCCCTCCTAATCCCCGGTCCAGAACGATACCCTACTTATACCTATACTACGATTGACAAAAGAGGGTTAAATTTGTGTCGAGTTAATTCTCGCATCATATGACAACTTAATGAATAATGATTCACAAAGGCCAAATTGCCCAATAAAATCCCTAAGGCCGGCCATATTGTGAAGGGTAGCAAACTTGGACTTATTTACAAGTTTGTCACTCAAATGAATTAAGGTATAAATTTGACTTTATAGCCAAAATTCATTAAGTGTTGTTTTTGGGAAATTGGAGAGAAGAAAAGCTCTCCCTTCTCTCTAGAAATGGCCGGCCACCCTTGGAGGGTTTTAGCTAGCACTCTAGCTCCTCCAAGGTCACTCATTTCTTCTTAATCAAAACCTTGGTGTAGAAACTTAGAGGTTCTCAATTTTGAGAACTTAGAGAACCTATCCTTTCTATATAAATCCATAGTTTTAAGATGCAAGGAATGAAGGCCCTCTCTTTGGGTGATTAGCCTTTGCTTATGCAAAGAGGAATCTACAAAGGTATTAATTTCAACTCACTTGTTTTGAGTTGTTTAAAGGTTCACCAATCTACTAGGCTCTGAACATTCATGGGTAATGTTTTGTTTTTAAGTATATGCAAGCATGATTCCGCCTTTAATTTGTTAATTGCATGCTAATGATATTGCTTAAATGAACATGTTTCTCTAAAATAATCCTTCAAGTGATATCAGAGCCTAGGTCTAGTAGTTGGTGAATCCTTTTGGGTTTTGTAGTTCATAATATGTGATTTAAAAGTTGTAAAATGTTACAAGCTTTATTCTTGTTTTATGAATGTAAATTTTGTTGGAAAATTTGGCATCTCAAATGTTGTAGATGTAGTTCATATGAGCATGAATATTGAAGCTAAAATTTGGTGCCATAAGTTTTGGGATTTTCGGCCAAATTAAAAGGGTGATTTTTTGGGTTCAAATTAGTCTTGTTAAAATGGTTTTAATGTGTTCTTTGGAACCCCTAAGTACCCTAGTTTGGTTATATGTTATTTCCCTTAAGTTTAAGTGATTTTGAAATGTTTTTGGATGAAAAATGTTCATGGAACTTTTATGGGTTTCTCATGAATGTTCTTCATGTTCTTGATGTTCTTGCCAAGAACATTAAAGCTTGTGGTTTTGATTCAAAGTTTTGAATTATTTCATAAAGTTTTTGTTATAAGATATTTTCATATATTTATTAATGATTAACATTTTAATGTTAGTCAAAAACTTTGAAAAATATCTTAGATATTTGAATAATAAAGGTTAAAGAAATATTGGTGGGTGTGTAAAGGATAACTCCCTTTCACACACACCACTTGCATGGTTTTTGAAACCAAAACCACCTCACAAAAACTTTGAAATTTTTTTCTAAAAACTTGTCAAAACCGGCCACCCTATTAGTAGGGGTATTTTAGGGCCTTTTGTGCAATTACATAAAGTTTTGATACTTTTGTGTATTTGCATTTTGGCCCAAAAGTTTACGTTTTTACGTAAAGATCCAAAATCACTAAAAGGACAAATTGTTTTGATCCTTTAATGAAGTTTTAACTTTTGTTGAAATTTTTGGGTTCTAGTTGTAATTACATAAAGTAGTGAACTTTTGTGTTTTTACAAAGTGACCCCAAAAGTTTAAGAAATTGCAAGATAGCCCAAAAGTTGAGGTTAATTGCACTATGGCCCAAATAAGTTGAGGTCTTTGCACTTTGGCCCAAATGTTGAGGCTAATTGCATTATAGCCCAAATAAGTTGAGGTTATTACTATTGGCCCAAATTAAGTAGAGAACAAAAATTGTTTTGTCTCTTTAAATGAGAATTGGATTTTCATTTTAGTTAGCTCCATTTAAAATCAAATTTTATGGATACAAAAACCAAATGAAAAATGTTGCATTCAATTTAATTAGTTAAAGTGTTAATTAATTAAAGGGTGATTATGAACCTAAGCCTACGATAATTGAGCTATGTGAAAGGCCGTTTCAAATTTGTTTGAACCATGGGAATGTGTAGATTAGATTTTGGTTGTAATTTGATTAGATCAAATGTTGTAAAAGAGCATAAGCTCTTCTTTAATTTAAAGTAATTTGATTTGATCAATTGTTGTAAAAGAGCATAAGCTCTTCTTTACTTTGAAGTACTTCTTTCTTGCTTTATATGATATGCATGAAAATGAAGTAGTTGGGTCCAACGCCCCTAAGACAACACGCCTTAATGTGATTAAACGCGTAACTAAAATCAATCACCATCCCTAGTCCGAGATTCAACACAAGGCTCGTGTTGGATCTAAATAAAAGGTTCATAGTCATCCTAAGGCCCTAAGGCAACTATATAGTCCATCAATGAATGCAAACCTTATGTTAGTAGTATCATGTACTCTTGCTTTAAAAACCGTTTTAAAAGCTTAGTGGGAGTATTATATACAACTAAATAAATCATATGGACCAATAGTTGTGATAGGACCAAAAATGTTTTAATTGGATTAAAATGTATATTTATATGTGATGAGACCTAAAAACCCTCAACCAAACCAATATTAAGTTGATAAGCGTGAGAGTGCTTTGAACACTCTTTCGTGGCCTTCCACCGTGGTAGGTCCAAACGTTTGTGACGTGTACACCGGCTTCACCCTATCATGGGGGAGTACAAAGTGCATGCTTACACTCGGGGAGGATTCTATATGCATACTTGATGTTGTGAAAGGTAGGCAAAGAGAATAGCCAACATCGTATCATCGTGAGGTTGTTCTTGGACCCCTAACTTGAACTCGCATGGTGGGAATGACTTAACTAAGTGCAATGTAGCCAACATCATATCATTGTGAGGCATCATTCTCTAGAGGCCAAATTAGATGGGTTCTTACATAAAGATGTAAATGAGTAAGCGTACTCTCTCATTGTTATTAATGCTAGCCAACATCGTATCATCGTGAGGTGGGCTTGGTAATAGTGAGTCTCCCATAACCTACTAAGAGTTTCCTCCAAAACTCTCGAATTCCGATGAGGGATATGGAATTTGCCAAAAATAGTGGGTGGTGCTATTATGATTTAAAGACCCGAATCAAATAGCTTAAAATCAATCAATTTATATTCGTTATGTATTTGTTTACCAATATATTTGCAAACGCTATCCAATACTTGACAAAGAAAAGCCGAATACTTTAGTTTCCGGACTTAGTACTACAATTCCATAGATTGTCTTTAATGGATTATAAGTGCCTAAGAAGTCTCATCCTCATAATCTTCCTATTTGATAATGTATCATTGGAAGAACATGTTAGATAAGTCTATCATAAAGAGGACAACAATTTTAATGTCATAATTCTTCAAATACAAATTGTTGTATGAAGAAATAAGAGTTGCTTTGAACAACTCTTAATCAACGCAAACATTAGTGCTTGTTTCTTTGTTACATAAACAAGGAATTTTTTGAAGTAAGCACAAGGGCATGGACACTTAATGTGCCATGATTCTTCACTTACAAATCGTTGTATGAAGAAATGAGAGTTGCCTTAAACAACTCTTGAATGTTTGTAATTATGTTTAGAACATAATGGTTGGTTGACAAAAATAGTCCATCAACATGGACTTATGATGATTTTGAATCATTGTATGTTGAAGTGTTAAAACACTTAACGAGACGGAAACTAGATTAGGACTTCACCTTTGTGTCCCTATCCTAATCGTTCACTAAGTTTATTGTAAACTGTATAGTGAACAATAACCACACGCTCTCCAAAATTGTTTGATGTGTAAAACACAATTGAAATAAGTTTCAAGAGAGATAGTGGGAGTTTAGGGACCATGACTATTGTAGTCAAAGGAGAAGTCAAATGAAGAAAGCAAAAATAACTCCAAGGGAACAAACTTTCTTTATGAAAGGATGGACATTGGAAGGGGTATTTGCAAGAAATGTCTTGCAAGTGTCAAGAACACATTTTTTCAAGGTGTTGTAAAATGTTCTTGAATTGTTCAAAACAGTTGATTCTTCTACTTGAATGCTTGATTCTGTATTAGCAACTATGTTTTACAAATCGTTGTAAAAGTGTGGCTAATAAGAAGTAGAAGATAAATGAGAGAAAAAGAAAGTACTTCACATTCGAAACGTGAATAAAATATAGATCTCTGCGAAAGCAGATTGTACTTACTTCCTCATATAAACTACCAAATAAGAATGATTAGATTATTGTAATCTAATTAATTGTCTCTATAGTAGAGATGATGTGGTAGTGTTAACTGTTTAGAATATAACGATGCTTAAAACCCAAAAGGTTGCAAGGTAGTGACTAATCCCAACTAAGTTGTGATACCTCTAAAACATAAATTACGAGTTGGTCATGGATGGATGCTTTGGATCGTTAGATCCGGATCCAATGCCTTCTTGTTAAAATTGTATAGAGGCGAAATGTTCGAATCTTTATTCTTTTGGAAAGAAGAAAGAATCACAAAGTTGTTAAGGTTAATTCACTTAGATGTTAGTGGCACTAGTCCACAACATAATACTACTCATGTTATATGACATTCACCGAAGATCACTCTCGGTTGGACTATAGTTTACTTTGAATAAACATAAGTCCGAATACTTTGCAAAAGGTTTCAAAGAATTCAAGAAATGTAAGTTGATGAGTAAGACGTCTAAAGTATTTAACTCCTTAGATTTGATCCAAGGAAAGATAACACTTTAGATGAGTTTCCTTGAAAGATATCAAGGAAAGTAGCATCACAAGATAATGAATTTCTCCATTAGGAGAAGAACGAACTTGAATAAAGACATAGTTCGTTGGTTATTATCTATTACCAATATATAGGATATATACTTCTAAAAACAATATGATTGTCAATTAGAAGAGCTTCCAAAATTTTCATGACTCCATAAGATGTAGTTGGAAAGAAAGACAAATCTTAAGCATGTTAAGATTTGGGGTTGTGTGCTAATAAGCAATATTTGTTTGAGAACAATCTTGTGGGATATCCTTAAATTAACCTTTGGATATCACTTCTATAAACCAACTAACAAATGTTGTTTTGTTGGGTAGTTCATTGTAATCCTACAATATGATTTGCCTAAAACGCAAATGAACGAGACATAGAACTCAAAGAATGGGTTCTTTGAGAGACAAGAAAGTGATCAACAAATATAACAACCTAGTTCCTATACCAAAAGCTCCAAGGTAGTCGAGAAGGATTTATAAACCATCTTAGTTGAATGGTTTGAACTTTATGACTATGTCATAGAGTTGTACCTCTTAAATCGAAAGAAATAAGAATGAAAATCCTTATGACTACATTGAGTGTATATACGATATATACTCAAGGAAATGGTAAAATACCATTTGACTCGAAATAATGAAACCTTAATAGCTAATTGGTAGCCTAAGGTGACTACACTCAAAGAGTATGGTTGACTTTGAAGAAACCATCTTTGATATAGTCTTAGCTTCAATTAATTCGAGGATCACTAGCTACAACTAAATGGTGATTTAATGTTTGGACATAATATGGGTTTCCATAACCATTATTAAGATAGTCTTGATAATATATGTCTAAAACTATAAATCACAAGACATGTAAGTTGTAGAGATCCATCCATCATGGATCTTAGCAAGCTAGTGGGAGCCACAAGCGTCTTATGAAGAAAGATCAAATCGTTTGATTTCTCATAAAGATGTAAATGAATCTTTTGTTTACTAAGTTTACAAAAGATTAGTGGGAGTTTATCATATTCCTAAATTTAAATATATATGATATATTAATTTTTGGAAATGAAATGAATACTTCTTCGTTAAAGTAATGACTTTAAACATTCTATAAACGATAGAATGTATATGGGAGATATAGTCTATGTATATGGGATTGAAATCTATAATGATGCATTTCAAGATATAATTGGATTATATCAATCCCTAAAATAGACAGAGAGATGCTAGGAAGTTTCTCATATGATGATAAACTTCAATTAGAATGACAATTCTAGTGAGACTAGGAAGTTGTTCTTCTCAAAGGGAATGTACCCTTTGATTCCCAAAGAAATAATGCGTAAATAGGATCCTTTATGCATACGCAGAAAGGTGATTTATGTATTTCATATTGTATGAAAGACATTGATATGAGTTGTACCTAGAACGGTACAAAACGATATCAGTGCAAGCCCAGGATCAGAACCATGGCAACTGTCAAGTGAGTCCTTAAGTATTTGAGAAATATTAAAGGATAGATTCCTCAATAATTGAGGAAGAATTAGAGTAACGTAATGGAAGCGTAAATGAATTAGATTATGAATCTAATCCATCATTGAATGTTTCTTCATTATGAATGAAGAGATAAACAGATATCTCTTTATTATGACTAAAGAGATATTTGGATGGAAACATTAAAGTAATGACTTTAGTGTGTTCCATTATGAATGCAAAATATATTGCCATATAGAAGCTTACAACAATGTTGTTTGGATGGGAAAGTTCATTTATGAACTCTCTATTCGGTTCCAACCAGAAAGTGTATGACACTAATGGGGCGATAGCTCAAGCCAGGGAATCAAGGTCTCATCAAGGTCCGAACTCATATGAGAGACTAAACCACATGATTGGGAATCATGTATAATGGTGACGTCGTTATTCTCAAGGTTGCTTCTATGGATAACATATAGATATCCATTGTCTAGGCCTACTACTCAGCCATTTATGAAATGACTGCAGAAGAGGTATCATCACTGATGACCAAGCTGATTGGCTCTAGTGCAAGTGGGAGATTGTTGGAAATGTGCCCTAAAACCAATCATATGATGATACTTTACAGACATTTCACATGTTAAACTAATCTAGTTTAATATCAAGGGCAAAGATTATTGTTTGAGCAGTCTCATATAAATGTTATATGCTTAAACGATAAAGTCCAAGGAATATGTGATTGGGAGAATGTAATCTAAAAGAAGTTAGATTCATGAGACCATTCTTTCGTAGACACATCCTAAACGTTCCTGATCATAGGATTGCCAATTGGGCATTGACAGTCCGTTAAGATCAGTACGTGCTATGTCTTCTCTCAGGGAGAGTGACTAGTCTCGAGTCATTGGTGTGAGTGACACCAAGACAAGTACGTAGGTGCTCAATAGAGAATGAGTTCACTGAACACGATCAACGACGAGTTCTCATATTCATGTCACGTGAGAACTCATGGTTAGGATAATGCAAATTAGTCCTTTGACCTGAGGCATCATAGTTGTCTTGTGGTTAGGTCCTTGATCTTTAATTGTGTCAAATGGCATTCCTTTGGAGTGTCCACGGCATGGTTGGGGTCAAGCTATCTAGTCATGGAGACAAGTGAATGCGCAACAAGGAATCTCTAACCTTCAAACTGTTGAGGGAGAATACTCTATGATATGATTTAGAATCTCTGGCCAGAGTATGAATGAGATGTTGGAATGCGTTCCAGATCACATTCAAGGTAATCATATAAGCACGAGATTCACATTGGATAGTAGACATGAATAAACTATCAAGCCAAACAATGTGGTCAAGAGTATTGTATTAGAGAAGGACCGTATTGCATTTGTAATCCTAAACTGAATAGGTTCTCTACCTCTTCTGATTAGCTTGGGTAACCATGATATGCTGATAGGTGTCACTCATGGTTTGTGGAAGCCCTAAACGTGTGTAAACACTAAAGGGAGAATTGAAAGTTAGTTTCAAATTCACAATCGATTTAAAAGAGTTTGAATCGCCCACTGCCTCGCTAAAAGGAACCTAATGGATCGTACACCGTGTAAGGTAAAGATTGAAGATTCAACGGAGATGAGTAAGAATAATTAAATGGTTTAATTATTTATGGCAATGATTAATTAATATGTTAATTAATCAAACGAATAAGTTCGTTAAAGACCTCGGGATAGTTTTGGACCTTAAGGCCCAATGGGCTTCGAACGTCGAGTCCATTAACTTAAGTTGTATGACAACTTAATGAATAATGATTCACAAAGGCCAAATTGCCCAATAAAATCCCTAAGGCCGGCCATATTGTGAAGAGTAGCAAACTTGCACTTATTTACAAGTTTGTCACTCAAATGAATTAAGGTATAAATTTGACTTTATAGCCAAAATTCATTAAGTGTTGTTTTTGGGAAATTGGAGAGAAGAAAAGCTCTCCCTTCTCTCTAGAAATGGCCGGCCACCCTTGGAGGGTTTTAGCTAGCACTCTAGCTCCTCCAAGGTCACTCATTTCTTCTTAATCAAAACCTTGGTGTAGAAACTTAGAGGTTCTCAATTTTGAGAACTTAGAGAACCTATCCTTTCTATATAAATCCATAGTTTTAAGATGCAAGGAATGAAGGCCCTCTCTTTGGGTGATTAGCCTTTGCTTATGCAAAGAGGAATCTACAAAGGTATTAATTTCAACTCACTTGTTTTGAGTTGTTTAAAGGTTCACCAATCTACTAGGCTCTGAACATTCATGGGTAATGTTTTGTTTTTAAGTATATGCAAGCATGATTCCGCCTTTAATTTGTTAATTGCATGCTAATGATATTGCTTAAATGAACATGTTTCTCTAAAATAATCCTTCACACCGAAGCATAGGCCTACACGCGGCCTGGGTTCAAGGTTAGGCCAGTTCGGTTCTGGGTTGGCCCAATTCTCCTTGGGTTTAGGCCTGAGGTAGCTGGGCTTGGGCCTAGGTTAAAAGGTTGAGCTAGGTCTCAATAGGTCACAATTATGGATTAAGCCGGGAGTTTGGACCAGGTTTTATGGCCCAATAATATATGGCTCAAAAGTTCACTAAGTTTTCAGATTTCATCTCTGTTTTATTTCTCACTAAAAAGTAGATCAGTTGTTGATGAAAAATCATCAAGCTCAACCTATTAGGGCGACTGTTGTGCCTGAAGCATAATATAGCACAAACCAACACCCAAAACACCAACATAGGCGTGGTAGGGGCGGCCAGAAGTCACCCCATCAAGGTTAAGAGAGTCAAGGCCCATATAAGGAGGAAACCGAGCCCAAAAGCACCCTAACATCACTCCCAAGGCCCCAAACTTCAAGAATAAGGGCAAAGCACCTCAAAACATGAAAGCGGACATGTGATACTGATGTGGTTCAAAGGACCATTGGTCCTGTGTTTTTCGTGTTTCCTAGAAGGTTGTAGCTGAATATAATTCTCGTCGTAAGGAGTTTGAATCAAATTTTATGCAAGTGGATAAGCCGGAAAGTACCAATATGGAGATTTATGACTTTCAAGAGGCTATTACTCCTATGAAAGATTAAAATCTTAGACATAAACTATTTTTAATTAAATTTTAAGACAATGGGCCGAATTCCACATAGTGGCCGAACCCTCATCTTGTTTTTTGTTTAAGTTTGAACAATTTCCCTTTATGTTTAGATTATTTGTTGGTGATTTGCGGTTGGATATTAAGTTTTTTTAAATTACCATCCTTGAAAACTTAAATTATTTTGAATGGATAATTGTTATTGGAACTTTTATGCATGTGACCAATTCAAACTAATTTTTATTTCTAGGTATGACTAGTGGAAAATTCAATTGTCTAGAAAATAGTGCAACCACAGACACCATTTTGCATGAACTCATCTATTTCACTAATTTCATACCTAAGAATGCACCTTTGACAACTCTCTCAGGCCCATCCAACCTAATCGAATGATATGGTAAGTTACGTATAATGTTGTCCAATGGTACAATATTGACCATTGCTAAGGCACTTTATTCTCCACATTCTAGAAGAACGTTGTTGAGTTTCAAGGGCATTAAAGATAATAATTATCACGCTTAAACCTATGTAGAAAATGTAGTTGAATTTTTGTGCATCACTTCCTACGAATATGGCTAAAAGCGTATTCTAGAGAAGATGGAGCGTATCTTGAGTGTCTATATACTACGATCATATGCCTTATAGAAAGCCACTATATGGCCGGCCCTACCTATGGGACCGGGTAAGAAAATACACTTTGGCATGATCGTTTGGGACACCTTAGATGAACAGCGATGCGCCGTATCATCAAATCATCACACGGGCATCCACTAACTCAAAGTTTAGATTCGATTCAAGGAATCACATTTCAAACCTGCTACATGGGAAGGTTTATTATTAACCCTTCTTATGACAAGATTTGTTCAAATCCTTCTACTTTTCTACAAAGAATTCAGGGGGACATTTGTGTAACGATTCACCCTCCCTATAGACCATTTAGATATTTTATGGTTTTGGTTGATGCTTCCACACATTGGTCAGACGTCTGCTTGTTGTCCACAAGGAACTCTACATTCTCCAAATTGTTGGCTCAGGTTATCAAGCTCATGGCTCACCACCCTAATTATCCAATCCAATATATTTGATTGGATAATGCTGGATAATTCACTTTTAAAACTTTTGATGACTATTGCATGTCAGTTGGGGTTGAAGTTAAACATCTAGTACCTCATGTTCATACCCAAAACAGCCTGGCAGATGCATTCATTAAGCACTTACAAATTATTGCTCGATCGTTGGTCATACGTACCAAGTTCTCGATCGCTACTTAGGGCCATGCAATATTGCATGCAACCATGTTGGTTCGCCTGAGGCCTGTTGTGACCTAACCATATTGCATTCAGTTGTGACCCAACTGTATCTACGCATTTTTTATTATGCAGTCTATGTGCCAATTTCACCGCCCTTATGTACAAAAATAGGGCCTTAGTGAAGGATGGGAATCTATGTCAGATATGATTCTCCTTCAATCATTCATTACTTAGAACCTTTGACAGACGATCTGTTTACCGCTCGTTTCACGGATTGTCACTTCTATAAAACAGTCTTTTCGTCGTTATGGGGAGATAAGAATGTCATCGTTCCTGAAGAACGGCGTGAATTATCGTTGACGACTCCCACTTTGTCTCATTTAGATTCCTACACTGCTTAGTCTGAAACTGAAGTGCAACACATATTAGATCTTCAAAGCCTAGCTCAGAGCATGCCAGATGCTTTCACTAATTTAGCGCGAGTGAAAAAATCACATATTCTAGCTGCGAATGTGCCTATAAAGATAGATGTACCACATGGACGACAGACTTCCCTCCTAAAGGCCCGGGACACCATTTTGGCTGATCCACGTACATTAGCAGCTAGCCAATCCTTTACCCCTACACAAAAGTCGTGGTAGACCACTTGGTTCAAATGATTCACACTTCCAGAAATGGAAACCCACAACACAGGCTCCTCCTAAGCCTATTGTAAATTCGATTGTTGCCTACCTATTCTCTCTAACTCATGAGGAAATTCTAGATTACAGAAGCATCCTTGAAGAGACGAATCCACCTCCTGAGAATCGTGAGATTTTGGTCCATTATGGTAGCTTGGATAATGTTTGGTGTAGAAATGAGATGATGATCGACGATGCATTAGTAAGTGCAGTAGCTACTGAGATTATCTTGAGTAATGACATTGAACCCTGCTCCATTGATGAATGTCAACGTAGAACTGATTGGTCAAACTAGAAACAAGCAATCCAAGTCGAACTTGATTCGTTTGCGAAAAGTAAGGTGTTTGGACCTGTAGATTATACTGCTCCACATGTGAAGCCCGTTGGCTACAAGTGGATTTTGTTCATAAACGTAATGAGAATAACAAAATTATGCGTTACAAAGCTCATCTTCTCACAAAGCCTCGGGATTAACTACAACGAAACTTGTTCACCCGTTATGGATGTGATTACTTTTTGCTACCTTATCAATTTGGTAATTTCTGAAAAATTGAGTATGCAGCTGATGGACGTAGTAAATACATATATTTATAAGGATCTTGATACAAAAATTTATATGAAAGTTCCCGAAGGACTTACATTAACTGGATCAAATATTTCTACACCCCGGAACACGCTATCAATTCGGCTGAGGCATTCACTCTACAGTTTGAAGCAATCCAGAAAAATATGGTATAACTGTCTGAGTGAGTATTTGACTAGTCAGGGATATGTGAACAATGAACTATGCCCTTGTATGTTAATTAAGAAGTCACATTCTAGTTTTGTGATATTTGCAGTTTATGTCGACGATATGAACCTCATCAGAACTCTTGAAGAGCTCGAGAGAATTGCCGCGTATCTTAAGTCGTAATTTAAGATGAAAGATCTAGGAAAAACTTGATATTGTCTCGGTCTCGAGATAGAGCACCGTTCAAATGGAATCTTAGTACATCAATTGAACTACACCCATAAGGTGTTGCGTCACTTTCACGATAATAAAGCAAAGTCTTCAATACTCTTATGGTCATTTGATTGCTAGGTGCAAAACGAGGTCTTTTCCATCCAAATGAGGATGATGAAGAGATTTTGGAGCCTGAAGTTCATTATCTAAGTGTGATAGGAGCTTTATTGTACTTAGCTCAATGCACTAGACCTGACATCTCCTTTGTTGTTAATCTTTTGGCAAGATACAATAATGCACCAACACGCAAAAATTGGACAAATGTTAAAGACATTTTCTGTTACCTTAAGGGAATTACGTATTTGGGCTTATTTTATCCCTACGAATCCTCAAGTGATGCCACACCCCTTTATCTCAAGTCGATTCTCGCCTTGTTAGTTATGCCAATGCAGGATACTTATCTAATCCGTAAATAGCGTGTTCTCACACGAGTTATGTCTTTACCATTAGAGGCACCGCAATCTCTTGGAGGTCAATTAAATAGACCTTAGTTGCCACTTCGTCTAACCATACTAAAATTTTTGCCTTACACAAAGCAACTCGAGAATGCTTCTGGCTGAGAACAGTTGTGAATCATATTCGAAGCTCCGCGATCTTTACCCCGTCGTTGACATCCCCACGACGATCTATGAAAATAACATAACATGCATCAAACAACTCAAGAAGGGTTACATTAAAGGAGACAACACCAAGCACATTACATTGAAGTTCTTCTTCTCACATCAACAGCAAGAGCTTCAGAAGATTAAAGTCACGCAAATCCGTTCACAAGACAATTTGGCTGGCCTCTTCACCAAATCATTACCAAATGTGACGTTCCAGAAGCTTGTTCAAGGAATAGGTATGCGTAAAATTTCTAAGTTGTAACATTGTTAGTTCTCTTTGGAATTATGCCGAACTCAGAAAGAGTATCTTGAAGTATACTTACTTGATCCTAATGTACTCTTTTTCCTTACGATTAGGAGAATTTTTTTCCTTTGGGTTTTTGCTACCTAACGAGGTTTTGACGAGGCACCCGCCTTGGACTAGATTTGACGTTCCACAGACGTTTTATTTGACTTTCCATTTTCTCACACATTTTTCCTTAGACTATGAGTTTTTGTCCCTACTTGGGTTTTACCATAGCCGTTGGTTTTTTTTTTTTTTTTTTTTGTGAGAGTTAGTTCCTTATGTAAGTTCCTAATTTACTTTGAGACAAGTGTGTTCGCAGAATCAGTGCCGACGAGTCGACTTTCTCAACTCTACATGATGCTGAATCCACTTGAATACACACTCAAGGGGAGTGTTGTAACCTTCTTATTTAAGTGTGATTGTGTAAATCGTAGATTAGATTTTATACTAGTTATTCTCTCCTATTAGGATTTATGTTCCTTGAAAGAGAAGGATTCTTCTCTCCCTTTTAATAATAAATAAAGGCACTGTGTATGAGAAAAAACACATCCTCTACATAACCCTACAAACACAACAAGACCATATTTATATACCATCTCCAACTGAAATGGGCTATTTTTTAGCCCCTCAATAATTTATTATTTTAAATTTGTTCTTTAATTTTATTGGTTAATTGAATTAAACTATCATATTAAAATAAGGCTTTCGGACATATTTTGAGTGCCACTTGAAGATGTGGCCAATTGAAAATTATTGAAAAACTTAAAGGAAAGATTATTAGAAGAGTTAAGAAAGTAGTAGGAAGATTGTTTGAGGTGAATAGAATGTAAAGAATTGAAATAAAATGAAGTAAGATAGTATGGAAGAGTGAAAAGGATGCAAGAAATTGTGTAGAAATGTCTTAGGTATTTATAGGGAAAACATTAGAATTATTTTTTTTAATTTCGTCTTAAAAAATTAATGGGGCCCAACTAAACAGGCTGGCTGACTTGCTAAGGATGGCCAGCCCACTAGCATATGGCTGCATTTTAGCTCGTGGATCTCAAGGTTTTTTTGCCTAGACCTCTGTTGGAGATGGGCTTGTGTCACAAGGGCTATCCTTCGGCCTATGGCCAGCCCAGTTAGGTCATCTCCAATCGAATGAAGGCCAAAAGGCTCGTTTTAACCCTCCGGTCCTCTAATAAATTAATATTTTAATGAACAGTGCAAGGCCATATCTCTTACCATCTCCAATCAAGGGGCCAAAAGGCCATAGGCCAAACATAGCCCTGTAACAAAAAAAACCATCTCCAACTGAAAGCCAAAGGGCTATAGTATGGAATGTGAAGAATTGAAATAAAATGTGGTAAAATAGTATGGAATGGTGAAAAATATGTGAGAAATGGTGTACGAAAAAATTTGAAATTTAAAAATTAAAAAGATTAAAAAAAACTGTCCAAAATAAAATTTTTAAAAAAATGTGGCCTGGGCAAAAAAATAATAATCCTAAACTCTAAAGTGGGCTGGGCAAATAGAAAGAACAAAAAAAAAGGTGGGCTGGCTCATTGGGTTGGCTAGCTGGTTGGAAATGGCCGGCATGCTGGCTTGATTGACTGGTTTTGGCGCGGTGGGGCCCACAAGACCTTTGGCCTAGCCCTGTTGGAGACGGTTTTTCGTGTCATTTAGGGCTATTTTCGACCCTATGACCATCTGGCCGGATCGGTTGGAGATGGCTTTAGGGATGGCCTTAGTCCACATTTTTCTAATGGCTAGTCCAGGTTTAAGCTTGGACAACGCCATTTTTTAAAGATATCGGAAGAGCCAGAAATTAAATCCAAGATCTCAAATGCAAGGGTGAACGTTCTTAACTAATTGAGTTACAAGTAGCCAAGCACCTTGCAAGCTTGGACAATGTCATTAAACCACCTGAAAAAAGGAATTAAAAGTTTGGAAAAAGGTGTTATCTCAACTTCACACCACCCAACAAAGTTAATATTTCAGTAATTGTGCCCAATAAATTCATAGTTCAGTTGGGATAACGAGTTCGAATTATGATGGATGGATGGTTTGATTGCGACATTTGAGCAATTCAATTCCACTCGCTTCCATAACAAATTGATTGGCTAATCAAGATTTTAAAAGAATCAAGAGCCGACTAAATTTGGACAATAATATAGAGCATCAAATATATGATAATCATATAAACAGTTTCGGATACTACCCAAAAATATACGGCGATTTCCAGAGTATCTGGGAGAACAAGATTGAAGGATTGAATGAAAAATTAAATTACATTTTTCTTTCATGGAAAGGACAGCACACAACAAACCTCAAAGTGAAAATCATGAATCTTTACATGGGCCAATTTCTATATTTGCAAATGCTAAGATACAAAGTACATCTGAAATCAACAAAAACTGGTTAGTGGGCACCAACAGAAATGTCGGGTGAATGTGTAACGTTCGCAGGCTTGTAAAATGCAATCCTGGATTTGTCTGACGAAATAGGTGATTAAAGCAACACGGTATCCGTGTGCAAGTTGTACGAGCAAAACCCTGTCATGAAATTTCCAACGTCCTGCCTAGTGCGTATCCTACATCATACACTAGACCCAGGAAGTAGAATGTGGTCGAATTCAGTATATATAATTGACCAATCAACTTGTGTTCAAAAAAAAAAAAATATATATATATATATATATATATATATATCCAACTAATAATGTGAAAGGCCAGAAGAATTACAAATTTAACACTCTTTGCGCGCTTCCACCTACAGGTTCTGGTGTTTGAGGGTGTTGTTCCTCGAGCATAGTTTTAACCCTCTGTATAATAGACATCAGATGAAAGTAAAGATTACAAGAAAGAACAGCATACCAAATTTAAAAATAAACAGAGAAATTTTAGCGTTTTACCTTTACAGAACTTCCAACTTCCTCAAGTTTCTGCAGTAGCATTAGATCCCCATACCTGAGAGACTTTGACGGGGACCCTTGAAGCTGACAATAGAAAGAAAGAGAAATTCTTAATTGAATACGATACAAGGGGATATTTGCTAGCATTCTTAATGGCCTAATGTGTTGTCAAGGATTTAATCTATATGTCTCGATAATGCTTGCCAGATATAACCAAAAAAGTTCAGCTTCTTTGGATAAGTAAGTATTGAGACTGGTTTGTTTGTAATGCTTGTACTAATATGTTGGCACTTGGCACACGCACACCAAAAAAAACAAAAACAAAAAAACTGGCATACGACCTACCTTCAAATTTGGAATATCTTCGAGTGTGGAAACTTGTCTAGTGAAGACCTCATTTGTCATGCTTGCAAGGCGCATGAGGACCGCCTGAAATGAACGTCAGGGAAGACAAATTAACCCATATTTTCTAAAATTGGGGGTAACTTGAGAATAAGTGTTTAATTGAAGTGGTGAGTAAAATACCTTCCTGAAAGCACTGGGATTTGCAATGCCATGAATTTGAACATCATCGCTTGGCGGCCTTCTGACACCAACATGCTCTATTCTAAGTGAGTAGACATCGAAGAGAGACTGCATATATCCTGATTATAACAAGAGTGCCATAAGGGGTTCTAAGACACTACTAGCCAGACTAAGGTAATGCAAGTGCCCAGAATCGAAACCTCAAAATGCACAGATCAATACATATATTTCAAGACTAGTAGGGGAACATCACATTTATGTAGCAACTGTCAATGCTCTGTACCTTGCTCGATCACAACATCCGCCACTGAAGGCAACAAAACATGCTTCTCTTTCTTCAACACCCCGAAAATTGGAAATGGAACTGGCTTTGCATACTGAGCTAAAGAAACAAAGCGTTATCCAATGGTAACCAGCAGCCCATAATTTCACATACCAAAAGCAACCAAATTCCACCAGCACTCAAAAGATTGATCAATCCATAAAAAACCAAATTAACCGAGAACAAAAAACCGCATTTCGGGAGCCCAAATCATCAGCAACAAGATAGATATCCAAACTTGAACTTCCAATTTACCTTGTAGACAATGGCATTGGGAGTGAGATAGAGCTTCCACGAACGAATATCCTTTCGCATAATGTAGCGCCGGACGGGCAGATAAAGCAGCATAAAAATCCCAATCCCCCAAGCCAGTATCAAAAGCGCAAAGTAAAGAAGCCATTGTGCTGTTTGGTACTTGACAAAATTCTCCTCCATTTCCTGAAACGAAGCTGAATACAGAACTGGTTCTTCAGCTTCAGATTCGGTTGTAGTTTCTGACAGTAACCCTTTCTCCAAGCTATCAACCTCTACAACATCGTTTCCCGTCTCCATATGAACTGCTCACAGATCCAAACCCTAATTTCCCCCAGAAGCCATAGCCAACCACGAATTAAAGGTCAAATTTTCCAGAAATTCAACTCGAAAAAATGTAATAGCTCGATCAAATTCGCATCAAAACAATGAAATCTTACCGATTGGTTGATGTATGCGATCGGTTCGGAATTTCTGAGAGGTTGAAGGTGCAAGAGAAAGACGACGAGGTTCAGAACAGAAGCAGCTCTTCTGTTCAGTCTTCACTTCAGCTCAAGCGGGCATAACTCTGAGGCTTAGGTACGGGCTGGGCCTAAGGCCCATATTAATTTATTGTTAAGAGGTGGGAGACAAAATCTTTCGGCGCAAGTCTTTCATTTTCAACGAGGGTTACTCGTAACGAGGGTTTACTCGTGTTGGGATATTTTTGCGACCAAGGTCTTGTTTGACACTTCTTATAAGAGATCAGATATGATTAATAAATTTGATTCGGTTGTTTGGTACATTTTTGTATTAAATAGTATTCAGATTGATTTATTTGACATTACTTTTTTAGTGTAATTTTCACTCGCTTAGTTATCCACTTAAAATATTAATATAATTTTTATCGAATGACGCGAAAACATGCAAAATCGTTGATTTTTTTTACTGAAAACTTCGTTTAGGATTGCTTATATATACTTTTGCTCACAAACGTTGTTAAGAACATAATGAAATTTAAAAAATCCAAGTGCATTTTATTTGTAAATTTTTTTGTCAAACTCAACAACGTTTTTTATTGTTAGATATCTCATTTGACGGTCCAAAAGCATTCTTTCCCCTCCCGAAAGCAATCCCACACGTTCTAAATGTTTGTTTGTCTAACGGCTACATGAACAACCTAATTATGATACCATATCAATTCGTTAGCATTCAAACTCAGAAGGGGAGAAGGATTTGAGTTAAGGCACATAAATGTTTTTTTAATAAACGATATTATTTATACTAGAATGTGAGCTTAATTACTAAGTTACAGTACTAAGGGGCTAGTTAAGGCACATAATTGACCAACTACAAAAATTTGGTACCAAATTTTTCACCAACGACAATCAAACTTAAGATCTATAGCTAACAAATGAAGAACCATACCACTAAATTATAGTACTGAGTAGCAATTGTAAAAACTAAAAAGACTCAAATTTAAGCCATTAATATAAAACTTCTCATATGATGGCCGCCAAGAGAATAGGGTTGAAGCCCAATAGTTATCGGGTCGGGTTGTGTGCTTTATTAACAAGCAAATTCGAACTTGGAACTAGGAAGAAGAAACAGAAGCAGCAGCAGCTCAAATGGTGGCCGCCAAGAGGAAACTGACAGAAACAGAGGAATCCGATATCTTCGCGCCTTGCTCTTTCTCCAGTCTCGGACTTCACACTACATTATGCGAACAACTCGAAGGTAACCCATGATTTGTTTCTCGTTTTTACACCGAAATTCCACTCTAATTTTGTCAAAAAGTAATAAAAAGATTATTAATTTACGTTAATTTAATCGAAGCAGAGAGGTTGGGCTTCAAAGCTCCGACTCTGGTTCGAGCTCAAGCCATCCCGGTCGTCCTCTCCGGCAGCCACGTGCTTGTCAATGCGGCTACCGGCACTGGCAAAACGGTGGCGTATTTGGCTCCGGTCATCCACCACCTGCACTTGTACCAGCCGCGGATTCAGCGCTCCGACGGAACTTTCGCGCTGGTTCTTGTGCCCACCAGGGAGTTGTGTCAGCAGGTTCATGAGATTCTGCACAAGGTCCTGCACAGGTTCCATTGGATTGTTCCAGGTTATGTAATGGGCGGTGAAAACAGGTCCAAGGAGAAGGTCCGGCTGCAAAAAGGTGCCCGAATTGTAATTCTTGTGTCGGTTTTTGTTAAAGCTTCGATTTTTATGTTGTTGAAGTTTTATTTTTGTGTTCTCGGCTTACTGACTATGTGCTGCTCTTCAGGCATATCTATTCTTGTTGCAACTCCTGGAAGGCTCTTGGATCACCTGAAGAATACGTCTTCTTTTGTGCACACGAATTTGCGTTGGATTATCTTTGATGAAGCAGATAGGTATAATGCTACATACACCATTCAAATTGTTATTTGATTGATCTAACATGGATATGTATAAGGCCTACTTTTGTAGCCAAATGTTGTCGTTGTACAGTTGTAACGTCATCTATGTCAGGCGTGTATTCATTAGATATCGATATGATTTTCTTACAAAATTTTGGAATTGGGATTTGGAAAAGAAATAGAGGAAATACTAGATTTTTTGGGCTCAAGGCAACATGGCTCTGCCGCTAAGAATGGCACTGTTACGAGTAAATTTGAGTTTCCGAGACAGAATTTGCTATTATCAGAGACCTTAAACGAGAAAGTCAATCATCTTGCAAAAATGAGTTTAGAGAAACCCATTATGATTGGCATGCCTGAGAAGAAGAGGCAGTCTATTGCATTGCATGAACATTTAGGATCTGACACAGATGATGATGACACGCAAACAGTGAAGGCAACAGGCTCTGTGAGTGAAGATTATAGACTTCCAGCTCAATTGACACAGAAATATGTAAAAGGTGTGTCCCAATAAATTTCCTTTTTCCTTTCTTCTTTCTTTGTTGGGGCGGTTGATAAAAGTACATATATAGTGATTAAGTGTTTTGATTAAATTTCCTTTCAGTACCATGTAATGCACGGCTTGCTGTACTTCTTTCCATTCTAAAGTATCTTTTTGAGCGAGAAACTTCCGAAAAGTTAGCCTACTTCTCAACTTTCCCTTTTCTAATGGTCATGGAAACTAGCATTTCTTTTGTTTGTTTTAGGGGCAGTCTTAAAGATTCTTCACATTCAAGAATATACTTTTCAATTCTATGATATTGTGCTAGTGAGTGCGTAACTTCATACGGAGGGACAATAATTTCCTTGAGCATCAATATTGTATCCTATTTCCTGAAAGTGATGTCTTATATTGTCGATTCATCAACACAGTTCGGATCTTTCTATGCAGTCTTCAAATTCATTTTGTTATGCTTTACTTTGTCGGTTCACTCACATGCTCATTTTACAGATTGTGCTGTTCTTTTCAACATGTGATGCAGTGGATTTTCACTACTCCTTAAGCAGAGGTTTGTTAATTGTAAGACCTTCTGGTTACATGGGAATATGGAGCAGGAGGACCGAAGATCTGCGTTTGAGACCTTCAAAAGAGAAAAATCGGCTCTTCTTTTGTCCACAGATGTTTGTGCTAGAGGTTTGGATTTCCCGAAAGTAAAATGTATTATACAATATGATTCTCCAGGCGAGGCTACTGAATATGTTCATAGGTATTTGAACTTCTCCATCTTTCCTTTTCGTTTTTCATTTATTCCCCTTCTCTCTTGCATGTGCACTATACGAGCCAGACTTTTTTTTTCTTTTTTTCTCCAGTCTATGGGTGCTAGTTCAACTAATTACAAATTGTTATCTGCAACATTACGTGATTATTTATAATCAACCTTATGCTCATGAGATTTATAATTATAACAAAATTACCGATAAATTTTCCTGAATTTATTCGAATATTTGAAAATTTTAAGAACTAATTGGTTTTTAAAATGGACCAATATTTTCTTTTTCAACGCTAGAATTACATGCTTATATGTTGTAAGATTTGTTTCTGAGCATGGAGTTCCCTAGGCTAACTTAGCATGCATCTTTAATGTTATTCATGATATTACATTGAGGTTCCCCAAAGATGTTTATTTCATCCTTGATGTAGGGTTGGAAGAACCGCTGGGCTGGGTGAAAGAGGGGATTCATTGTTGTTTTTACAGCCAATTGAAATGGATTATTTGAAAGAGTTGTAGAAACATGGCGTTTCTCTAGCAGAGTTTCCCCTCAAAATATTAAATAGTTCTCCACTATACGGACATAAGCATGTTGGGAAGTTTGTTTCCGTTGACGTGCATCCCTGGGTGATGTCTTTGCAAAAGGCACTTGAAGCATTTACAGATAAGGTACTTCTCTTCTCCTGTTTCTTCTTCAGTGTGCCTCAGGGTATGCTTTACACTGCTGTGTTTGTACTGTAAAGCAAGCCCTACATCTGGAGAAGGACTTATATGAACGGGATTACCGCCACTGTAGCTTCCAGTTTGAATAAAACAATGACGTGTGTAAGATTTTCAATGCAGGGCATTGTATTAGTGGATTGGGACGCTATGTGGCGGTGAACCTGTTCCATGTAAGTTGTACTCCTACATCTGGTTTCGTGCATTTGTTTCTTTCCTAAATGATGTGATATTTTGTATATGTTGGTGATTAAGAAATAGTCTTTAGTTAGCTCACGTTATGCTTGACAGATGTATAGATATGAAGATTCACAGTATTTTGAGATCCCTTCCATGTGATTAACGATAACTTATTTGCCTTTGTTTCTTTCCTTAGCCGGATATGAAGACATTGGCCAAGAACGCATTTTGCTCGTGGGTTCGCGCATACACTGCCCACCGCAGTGAACTGAAAAGAATTTTTATGGTGAAGAAACTTCACTTGGGACATGTTGCGAAAAGCTTTGCATTGAAAGACCAGCCTTCCTTGGTTGGTAAGTCATTCCACAATCAAGAAAAGAAAAGGAAGAGGGGTGAAAAGCAAAAGGGATTATCAAGAAAGAGGAAGGTTTCTAGGAAAACATGATTGCGCGGTCAATGATTGTTTTCGTTAATCAATTTTGTATGCTGTTATCGATTTTTGGGATCATACAAGGATAAGTTTACCTTGTTTTGACACACTCGCAGAGTTGCAGTCATCGTTGTTGTAACTTCTGAAGTACGAAATCTCACTTCTTAAGTCGAAGTTAGCAATAGGCCCATGATTTTAGCTAACATTGTTAAACTGTTGCCCAACTCACAATTTTCTCAGGCTGGGAGCCCAATTGACAGTTTAGACCAATTTGTTTATGTCTTGGAAAATGCAAGGAGCTGGGATCAGCTCCGCACATGGCCGAGTTCTGGCCATTCTTGTTTGTGGAACCTGCGAAGTATGAATGGTCAGGATTAGCTTTGCATGCAGCCAAGTTTTGGTCATTAATGCTTGTGAGACCTGCTAAGTAGAAATGATCAAGATCATCCAGCTCGTGCACGAACGCCAATGATCCTAACACTCATGCCCCAACTTTAACGAGCATTTTTAGAGACAACAATTTAGTTATCAATAGTCTAGACTGCTTAGTAGTCCAGCCTTAAATTAGATTAACAAGTGAGAAAAAATAGTATTTTTGCAACGCAATTCTGAACGTTTATTTTTTGTACTACTGAGTTGCTTGAACTATTAAAGAAAAATTGCTAACTTGGAGAGAAAAAAGCAATGGATAAAATAGATGTACCAACACTGAAGCTGCTGACTAAGAAATGACTCAAGGATGTAGTTGTTATTTATTTTTTGGTTTTTATCACAAATGGTCTCTAAGATTGATCAAACTCATCATTTTGGTCCCTCATTTTCAAAATCAATCAATGTCGTCACTGAAATTCACTACCGCACATCAATTTGGTCTTTCTGTTAAGATTTCATCAACTATTCTATTAGTTTGTATGTGAAACCCACAAATTCAATGAAATGGTGACACGTGGATTACACAAAATAAGAGTTTTTATTGCAAATGGTCCTTGATATTGTTCCAACTCCTCATTTTGGTCTCTGAGTTTTAAAAATCGATAAATTTGGTCCCTGACTTTCAATGCCACACATCAATTTAATCCTTGCGTTAAAGTTTCGTCAATATTTTTTGTCTCACTAAACCGATCATATGGCGCCACGTGGATTAACTATAAGAAACTAGTTTTTTTAAGATTTAAAACTAAAAGTAAAATAAGAAACTAAAACCCAAAACTAAAAGAAAGAAAAAAAGTCATCGTCGTCTTCATCAGGGTATTGCTCAAAAGGAAAAGGAAGGCACCATGACACCACTAAAGTACTTGGCCTCTTGAACTCACTCCTCATTCTCTCTAGTTGGTTATAATCCTAAATCCTATCAAAATTGAATTGAATTTGGATTTGATTTTATCGAATTTAATTTTTTTCAAGGGATGCGAGAAAAATGTCAACGCATAATACTCTTCTTTTGGTTCACTCTTAAAAAATATTTTTTTATAGTTAATTCACGTTGAGCCATATAATTAGATTAGTGGGACCACATTAACAAAGGGAATAAATTGATGTGCAGTAGTGAAAGTCAGGGACCAAATTTATCGAATTTTGAAACTTATGGACCAAAATGAGAAGTTGGATCAATATCAAGGACTATTTGCGATAGAAACCCTTATTTTGTGTTCTGCATTTAATTGGATTTGTGGGTCTCATATACAAACTAACAGGATAGTTGACAAAATCTTAACGGAAAGACCAAATTGATGTGAGGTAATGAATGTCAAGGACTATATTGATTGATTTTAAAAGTGAGATCAAAATGATGAGTTTGGTCAATTTCAGAGACCATTTATGATAAAATAAAAAATAAATAAATAAACCCTTTTTTTATTTATTTATCTTTGTGAATCGACCAAATTCAACATCCTGATCATGTCACATGCTCTCTCTTCTCATTGGAGAAAGACTCATGGCTCAATACATCGTCGCCGTGGTGTGTCGTGTAAATAATATAATCACGTGTAATTTTTTTTCCACATGACATTTTATGATTAACACAAAATGTTATGATGACTCTGCACATACAATTGAGTCGAGGGATTTATCTGAAGACAATGGTATCCACACTTATGTTAGATCCCACGTCGCCCAGGGGAGTGATCCTTATATGTATATTCTCATCTCTACCTAGCACGAGGTTTTTTGGGAGCTCACTGGCTTCGGAGTTCATCGGGACTCCGAAGTTAAGCGAGTAGCGCGCGAGAGCACTCCCATGATGGGTGACCCACTAAGAAGTTCTCGCGTGAGTTCCCAAAAACAAAACCGTGAGGGCATGGTCGGGGTCCAAAGCGGACAATATTGTGCTACGGTGGAGGAGCGAGCCCAGGATATGGTGGACCCCGGGCCGGGATGTGACACTTATTTTTATCTCTCACACATCCCTTTTAATTTTCGGCGATCGCATTAAATAAATTTAAGAAAATATTACAAACTCATTACTCTGTAATTCACACACATCGAAACGATAGAAAGCCCCAACACTCTAAAGTGACCCCTCTAATTAATGTACTAACCACCGTTTGCTAAGCTAAGCCAGTTTTATGATTAGGTTTTGATAACCTTTGTTACTATGAGCATTTTAATAGGAGTTCCTATTTAGGGACTTTCACCTCACTATTTAGAGATTCAAAAGTGTTACTAAAAGAATTAATTCTAATGGAGTGTCATTATAGTATAGTCCTTAAATTTAGAGATTAAAAGATTAAAAAATCATTGCTAATTTCACAGTCGTTGATTTAAACAATAAAAAATCAAAAAGCTATCAGGACCGTTGATTTTTCTTCAATAAACAAAATAAAAAAAATCAATGGGACCATGCATGCAGCTGCACAACAGCACATCAATAAGGAATATGCACGTAGGTGGGCCAAGTTTTCCACTCAAATTGCCCACTATTGGTTTGTATATTGTCCCTATACGTGGGGACTTTTCTCATGTATCCAGTAAGTCCCTATGCATTAGAGACTTAATTTCTAGTGCATTGGAGAGTCTTATTCGTCATTAATAGGGTCTATATAGTGGGGAGGACTAGCATTGGAGATGCCATTAGCCAATAAAAAGATGCAGACACCTTTGTGAAGCCAAAAGAAGTAATTGTCTAAATCGGTTATGACAACTTGATAAGAAAATGGAAGCCAAGCCCACTCGTCTACTCATGCGAGTGAAAAAACTCAATCGTTGATTTATTATGAGTTTCACATGCATCGACGGCTAGAAGTTCGACTTTGGAAAAAGCCGGTGGATATTTCAATTTAGTGAATACTAAATGCTAAATAGTATGGGTTAGACATTTGCAACCAGTCAACCTTGTTAGATGAAGAGTCAAAATCAAACCCACATGGATTGGCGGAACTGCCGAATTCGAGTGGGCCCCAACACCATCCTTACACTCATTCCGTCCGAATGCATCAGACGCGTTGACGGACTCAGGACCATAACCCAATGATGAGGTGTCCATACCCCCACGTCAGGTAGATTTACCATCACTTGGTTAAGTTCTCTTTTAGGCCCACAATAACACCTAATTTTGAACAAAAGTAGGCCCAGTTTTAATTTCAGTTAAGGCCCAGTACCTTTCATTGGGCCCACTTGACGTCGTCGTTGTCGGATCGAACGTTTGTTTAAGCTTTTACTCGGGAGTGGGGGAGTGAAAGAGCTCTAATAATTTGTACTCACTACAAAAGCTCTTCGCATGCTAACAAAATTGTTGCTCTGGAGATTTTGGAGGATCCATGTCGATGTCAAAAGTTGGACAAGCTCCATGCGGAGCAGAAGGGAAAATTATCCAACCGACAAACCCTAGTTCCATCAGTCGAGCTGAGCCAAAAAGCGCCCAGTTCGATTGGTTGAGCTAAACAAAAAAAAAATCTTAAAAGATGGATGTTTAGCTAACTCAATCTTTGGTGGCTCGACTGCTCACATGATCCCGAGCATGTATGGAATTAATGCAAACTCAATTTTTGGTTATTGGCAACTCACATGGCATCCAGCAGGAAATGTAGGGTTCAATTGACCTGCATTTACGGTATAATCAACAGAGCACTACCAGTCACCATCCGCTCTTGGTTAGAGAAAATCCTGAATTCAAATCTCATGGACGACAGCAGCTATAAAGAAAGAAAACTGGTATTACCTTGTTTCTCATAAATCGATACTAGGCCATAATCGCATTTAGGTAATGAAAGCAGTGATGTTGTATGACCTTAATTATTCACCTAGATATGCAGAAGATCTTAGAGCAGATATTAGGTCGCAAGTTCTCCACCAAATACCAGATATCGAATGCATTTAACAGGAAACACAAATTGTTTCGTGTAAGTTAGAATCATACGCAAATGATTTTGTAGCCTCTCCTTTTGATGCGGTACTAAGGCCCTGTCTGTCTTTTTTGAAGTATCATAGACAAGTTAATGCTCCTAACTTTTCCATAATTAATCGGATATCTAATATATTGACAAATTCACAATGTCCTGCCATATATATATATGCGCGTCAGAAAAACAACTGCAACAGCAATAATGCAAATAATTCATCTACTTTTACCAGAAATAAAATTTTAAAAAAATAAAATAAAAGAAACAGACTTGAAGAAAAAGCTTCATCTTCATGCAGAAGAACGCAGTAATAAACCCACCAGTCCCCAACGTGACTGACAGTAATAGTTCATAGAATCAGAGCAGAATAAATCTATGGGCTGCATTATTTTTAAGGGGTTGTCGGCGTTGCAATACAAATATATTGTAGTTAAGCCCACTTTTCATTAATCTATTTGCCTTTAATAATTAACAGTAAGTTTTAAATTATCTGGATTTGAGAATATAAGGGAAGGAAGGAGACAAAGGCAATGATATATTTACTCACTCTTTCGATTTATATATTTTTTTGGACACCTTGAAGGGAAGGTTCCCTCTAACAGGCATTTGTTCCGTCAATCTCGTTTCTTGCTTGCTTTTTGGGGTTCATCAATTGCTTCCTAATCAATGTTCACTGTACTTAATTTATATTGGTAGGTTAGGGTTAACAAATATTCTGAGATCCAACCCCATTTTGGGGGAATATATATGTAGAAATTAATACTAAAGGAGATGGTTATACAGATTGGCTTTTGTTATGTAATTTCCACATTTATTTATATGTCGTGTCAATCCACTACTTGAATAAAACAAAGATAGTTATTCAGTACTTATGCTTGTCATTCTACAATTCAAATTCAAATGATGAGTTATTTCCAATCAACATGATTATAATCATGAGAGTGAGAATAACATTACCGGTTTGAAAACTTCTATTATGAGAATCATTTCAAATTAAACGAGCTTAATTATATTCTGAAGGGTAGGAAAACTACTATATTTTGAGAATGATGGATTGCTATAAAACTTATAAGGTATCATTTGGCTTATAGTACTTCTATCTCGATAAGAACAATATAACAAACCTATTTGAGTAAAGATGGGAAGGGTTTATGAAGGGATTGCTTGCTAGCACAACATACACATCCACCCAAAGCTAAGCCTCCAAAAATCATTAGTGTGCCATGTACAAGTTGGAGGGAATGGAGTTGATTGATTGAACCCCACCGATTGATAGTGCAGTACAAGATGCCACCTTGAACTGGCCTACATAAAGAAAAATAATGTGGCTACTCTTTTTCTTAGTGGATAATACAAATAACTTGCAGGCCCCTCCCTCTCCTTTGAAGATATTGTTGAATCACCTGGATGGCGACCTTAGTGGCTCAGTTATCAACATCAACTTACTGGCTAAGTTATCAACATTGTCTTCCCGATCGAGCTTGTATACGCCACAACAAACCATGCAGTTAGATGCATGCTAGCTCTAGTATATTCTGTATGACATTAGGGTTTGCCCTTAAATTTTACCATCAAGACTAAGTGATCTTAATTATACACGATGAGTAGCATCTCTAAGTGTTTCTTTCGAAGGGAAACAATAGCGCTTTATTTGGATCATTGTACAAGATTACAATCTTGAAAGAGAACATCCTAAATTATATTCGCATGTTCCTAAAAAAGAAACAATATTCAAATTTGAAATATTGTTTTAAGGTTTAAGAAAAAGAGTACTATTATATGTAGCATTAGCTAAATTTTGATTTAAAGTCAAAATATAGATATAGACGTAATTTAGTAGAATTGAATGTACTCTAATTAGGGATTTACCTTCAAAATTTACCTAAGAAACAAATGTAGGGACCATGACTCACATGTTTAACTGGGGGTGGATCTACTAGGAGAGATTTGCATGTCATTTCATTGTCTTACGATATACTAACATGATCATGCATAAAATTAGTTAAGTTTCATTGAAAGCCATAAAATCAAACTCAAACTCATTGGGTTGGCTTAGTGGGGAATAATCTCATGATTAGCTTAATCAATTAAAGACAGTAGTTCATTAATAATGATTAAATGACACCCAGGCCGAGGCCCCAAGATATATAATTTAGTGTGTTCGTCTCCTTGTTGTCCCTTTCCTTTCTGCGCTATCAAACCATCATTAGCAAAGCCATGTGCAAACTAATTAACATGGTTTCATAGATTATTCCTTCGCATGCCAAGCGCCACAGGCAACGGAATATAATTAAGAAAGGCGGAATCATTTGGTTTGTTCCCAAGCCGTAATTAATTAAGATAAAGGAACCCATATTCTTGCATTATTTTTATGCATGTATGTAGGTCTAATCGGATTGGAATAGATGATTGATCACTATATTTAAGATACGTACACAGAAGGTATTATGTCCAACTTGAAGGTAGAAGATCGAATACTTATTAAGACAACTTATTCATTTCATCACTCAAATTGGTATGTACAATCCCTTATGATCCCCTCAAAATGTAAAATCATTCAATTATATATAATATAGTGAGCTATTCGTTCAATTTAATAACCTAGACACCAAATGAGATCATAGTGAAACGCTCTTGGAGACATAAAATGCTCAATATCAAATCATGAGTCAATTACCTAAAAAAATTATTTAAAAAAAAAAAAGACTTGTGGCCAGGGCAATGTGGCTTTCTCTTCGCACTCAAGTTAATTTGAATCATTCTTTCTGTAGATTAGAGTTGTTGAGGATATCATTTTGTTAAAATACAAAACTGTAAATATTAATTTCAGTTTAATAACACGGCTCTTGCATGAAGATCATTGGACTACGAAGCATTTGCGTCTTGTCTCCTTTTTTTCTTGGCCGATCGATTCATACGTTCGATCTCATCACTTGCAGTGACATGATTCCTAGTCAGTTTAATCAACGATGTCCATGCGATGGTTTTGTTAACAACATTGTTCTCGTGTCATGTATGTATGATATCCTATCAAAATGACAATATCTCTGTTTAATTTTATTAACTAACAGTAAAAATATTGTTAGACTGGGTTTAATTAACTATGGTCTTGTGTTCTTTCATACTCTAGAGTTCAAAAAATCCTGATCACTTACCGTTTGATTTTAAATAAACGGCAAGTTGTCGTATAATTTTTGTTAGATGGCCACAATTTTTGTGAACTATGGAGTATAAGAGAACAAGACTATAATTAACTACTAACCCTAAAATTTTGTCATGATCTTTCGATATCTCATATCTAACTTCATCAACTGGAAGAACCAGGCATTTGATCGTATGCATGAATTTTTTTGTTCTTTTAGTCAGAGCCGATACGTATTAATAAAGAGGTTTACTTGAGTTTGGTTGAATTAATAAAAGAGGTTTTGGTTGAGTTTGAGAATAATATATATAGTACCGCTGATGAATAATTAATCAAGCATCCACTGGTGGAGGGTTTCTACAACCCAGTTAAAACTGTAAAAGTTATTAATTTCTGGATGCATGTATAATTTTAAAAAAGATTCTTATTCTGATGTTGGTGATTTCGACAAAATACCAATGTACAAAAAGTCAAGGCAACATGCATGTAAAGCATTATAAAAACAATAACTCATACTATTTACTAAAAATGAAAAAAAAAATTCATGGAAAATACTTGTGTGTCCAATATACATGGGTACACCTATTTTCCACTTGTATTAATGAAAAATTTGTTGAAATCGTGCACATCTCAAATCCTACATAAGGATTTATGAATATAAAATGTGTGGTGTTTGAAATTGTCATTCAAACAAAATGTACATGATGTATATCATTTAATCACTCACCAATTATTAATGCAAATAAGAGTTGTTCTTAGTTAATATTAGGGTCGAACACTGGAACGAGGTTAAGAAGTCATTTATTTCTTGTTATTTGACACATTTAACAAAATCATTCATTCAGAAAACAAACAGAAAATCCTGGAACTGGTCAAGAGCCAAATATACCTTTTTTCCTAGATAATTAGGGATGGAGTAAACCTTCTTTATATATAAAGCATGGAGGTCCTTTTGGGGTCCCGACTTCACAAAAACATTTAGGATAAAAATACTCTCTAAGCAAAAAAGTTCAAAACAATTCAAAATAATGCACCAAATAATGCAGAGGTATTTTTGTCATACAAAACAATATTTTTTAATAATTAATTCTTTTTTTACAGTATTTTTTTTATAATTAATACCAAGGTTCTAAAAAACGCTAGGCGCTAGTCGGGCGGCGGGCAAGCGCCTAGTGCCTAGGCGGCTAGGCGGGCGCCTAGGCGACCTAGGCGGATTTCGGTAAATTTCTTGTATTTCTTGTAAATAAGTGCATATTGACAACTAAAAAAAACACTATACTTGTATAGATAATAAAATAATGATAAAATACAAATTAGGTACACTATTTCTATAAGTATTGGATGAAATTGTAGTAAATCCATCATTTGCAAATTAGATACACCATTTCCATAAGTATTATACTACCATGAAACCAAAAAAAAAAAGCACACAATTAATTAAAAAAATATTAAAAAAAACCTCCTAGGACCGCCTAGGGCCGCCTAAGACCGCCTAGACCGCCTAGCCCGCCTTGCCCGCCTAGGCAGGCGGCCGCCTAGCCCCAATCCGATTTTTCCAACCGATTTGCCCAAAAACGCCTCGGTTGCTAGGCGCCCAGCGCCTAGGCGGCCGCCTAGGCCGTTTTTTAGAACACTGCCCCACAATAGGCTAGTAATAATGTGATTCAATCAGTTGTTCATTAAATATTTTTTTTTCTATTTTAAACACGTTCAAAATATCTGAAGAAGCGCATAGCGCCAGTTATGAAAAATGTATTTCCCACTTGCATAATAATACATTACAATGTGTAAATAGCGCGTAGAACGCCGTGATTCAAAAAATTTCTTATGCACACGCTCGCCGGTTATAAAAAAAAAAAGTCTTTTGCATGCACATAATATTACATTTAAAACATATAAATTACGCGTAGAACTTCGCAATTCAAAAAATATTTTATGCGGTCGTGCATGAAAGCTAATAACTAGTAAAGGAAAGATTAGGTCAGTACGAGTCCGTACAGTTGGTGGGGCAGGCGGTGAGTTTCTGATACGTATAATATAAAAAGTGTCAAGTAAAAAAGAGGTGGGAATGGAGGAGAGCCACAAAAGCAAGATTTTAGCCAATATTCTGGTCGGAGTTGGGAGGTAGCTGGCCCGACAAAAGCTGCACCATCTCACATGCTCGTCTCCGATGTCGTTTTTGGGTCTTCTCTGTCAACTGCCTGACTTCCTCTGCCCTGATCCAGAAAATAAACGGATGGTCCTTCCTCTGATGTATAGATTTTTCTGCTCATTTTGTTTATTTTAATTGGTATTTATATATAAGCTCACGGATCTTGGAAATTAAACTTACAAAAGCCTTTGAGTCGATGGCAGGACAGTATATATAAAAGTAAGGGTAATGCTAGGAGACTATATTTGTAGAGAAAGTTTTAGAAATTAAGAGATATGTAAGTTAAGATTTAGAAATTAAGAGATATGTAAGTTGATGATTGGTTTATTACTTAAACGTTAATAAACGTATTTGTTCTTATTGGTAACACATCATTTAGTTTGCATTTTTAGTCTCCAAATTTAGTATTCTTAACATTATCTTAAAAGTAGTATGTAAGTGCATGTATTTGGATGCTCATACTCCTCCAAAACAAAATTAGAAAAAAAATAAATAATAATAAAAAAAATATATATATATATATATATATATATATATATATATATATATATATATAAGAGACTTTAGATTCCGTCTCTAATCGCTAACATTTTTTTACTAAAACTTTAATGATATTCAAATTTTTATCCAAGTCCGTTGACTTTATACACCTCATTATTGCTTGTTTGATATTAATTACTTGACATGTTTATGGGATTTAAAATCTCATATTATATGTCATATAAATTAAAAACAATTACAATAAAAAAGAAAATACTCAAAAAATTTTATTGAATAAATAGATAAAAATAGGTAGCTATATATGACACACCCTGACCCGAAAGTGGGGCGTGCTGGCCGTCACGTGAGTGTGACGTAGCCAAGTGCACAATGCAAAAGCAGAATCAATAACGAAGTACGAACTAATTTAAGTCAATCCACTAGCAACCTAGATAAGATAGTGTGGTAGAGTGATAATATAGTACTTATACAGAACCAGAGCGTACTAAGTCAAAGTGCAGTCAAATATGAATAAATAAGTTCGAATACACCAACAGGTGTCCTACATAATAATGAGTCTGTCAGAACTGCCGAATGGTCCTCGCTTACCACCACGGGTACTCTAGCTATCTAGAACTTGGAGGGGCGAAAAACAAAATTGAGTGGGTCAGCAAAACAAATCTTTTCAAAATCATTATTTTCTCAAAGTATAGCCCCTCACCGTAAAATCTGTACAATTTCCCAGAAAATAATACATACGTATATATCACAAACTTTCTCAGCATTAATCATTATCAAACGTATCTCATAATATGCCATGCAATGCGTTTCAATGCCAATCTGAATCTCATAAGCCGTGTCATGCGATGCATTTCAATAACCATATCGCTACTAGATATCAACTCAGCCCTCGGCTGTACATATAGCTCATAACATCTCAATCTCATCATATATATATACATTGCACATACATCAATATCCTCATGAAGTCATCATCACGTCACTGTATCAATATAAAGAATGCTCTAGTGCTATAATCACGGGAAGATTGTGCGAATGAACGCAAGTCACCTACAAGTCAAACCCACTCAAAGGTGGTCTATACGACAAGACTGTGCACCTAACTTAGATCCAAGGTGAGCATGCGGTGCGAGAAGTGAACGACACGTAAAAGACTGTGCCCCTAACCCTGGGCGTGAGCACTAACAATATGTGCAGGTTTATGAGCTAACATATCACATCATATCTCATCATATATCGTCTGTTCTTTCTCAACAATGCATGTACCTACCTGGTACTTAGCTGGCGTCCTCAGCACCAACATATACATGAAATGTATATATGAATACTCGTGCACCAATATTAAGTTATATGCATGGCGATAAAAATGTACTTTTCATTTAAAAGATGATTATGGGAAAATCATTATATATATATATATATAGGTTATACGGAAAAATAGCTGCCCACTCATTGATAGGTCGCCGGGTCGTAGCCCCTACGTCTAGCCTGGCTACGCTCGTCCTCGGAATAAGTCTCACCTATATGAGAAATTACTAAAAATACGTTATTTAAGCACATATACCCAACTACGGAAATAACTTCCCATACATAGCTCAATTTTGGCATACGAATATACCAACGCGACCTACTCGACGTCACGGACGTCAACATATTTTTAAATAATTTTTTGATGCTTCACGCGCCCCCACGTCCCTGCCAGGGCACGGTGCTACGCGCCCCCACGTGCGACACGTGCCTGGCACGTGTCATCCCTGTCCTCCAGCTCGCCGGATTGGTCTCGCCGGCGACGGAAAATGTCGCCAGATTTTGGGCAGCTTTCAAATCGCTATAACTCGTCCATTTCTCAACCATTTTGTCCCATTTTTCTTCCTACGTGCTCAAAATTAAGAGTAGAACAAGTCTATACCTTCAAAAACCTCGAAAAAGGCCTTAAATCTCGTCAGGGTATTCTCCAAAAACTGGCCAAACTCGTGCAGTGCTATCCCGACGTCCAAGTTGTGCAAACGATAGTCTCCGAGCCTCGTGGGGACCTTCTAAGGCTCGTGGTGATCTTAGATTTGCCTAAAACACAACCCACAAAAAGTTGATGAACAGTGCCCATTTCGATGTTCGTGGTTTCGACGTGAAAATGATGAAGTTCGTACCTGAAATGGGTGTCGATGAACTCGTCTCGACTCCAGGAATCCAATGGTAGCCTTGGTTACTTCGATCTATGAGATTTTGATAGGTTTTGGTGGTTGTCCGTACAAATAAGGTAGAGAGAGAGTGAACTCGAGAGAGGAGAGAAAGAGTCTGAAAGTGATGAGAGAAGCATGGGAGAGAAGTGACAGAGTGTGTGCTGATTGGTTGTGTGGTCTAAAGGCCTCCAATCAACAAATATCTCATTTTTTTTTCTATTGGCCCCCAAAACTTTGTAAATTATGCAATTGGCCAAATTATAAAACTCATGCATAATTATACACCCGTCACTCAAGGGCATGCAAGTCGTTTCACATCGTCAATATGGATTTTTCGGGACGGGTCATCACAATCTACCCACCTTATAAAAATTTTGTCCCGAAATTTCATACAACACATACATACTAATATCCATAAACAACCTCGGATACATCTCTCTCATACTGTCCTCGGTCTCCCAGGTAGCTTCCTCCGCTGAATGGTTCCTCCACAAAACTTTCACCAAACGCATTATCTTGTTTCTAAGCACATTATCTTTCCAATCAAGTATCGTCACCGGTTCCTCATCATAAGTCAAATCTGGATTAATCTCCAAAGGTTGCAGAGGAATCACATGCGACAGATCTGAAATATAATGTCGAAGCATCGAAACATGAAACACATTATGTACTCTGGACAACTCTGATGGCAACTCAAGCCTGTAAGCTACTTCACCGACTCGCTCGGTGATCCGATAAGGTTCAATGTACTTAGGACTAGGGCTGGAAAAAAATCCCAAAAATCCCAAACCAAACCGAAAAATTCCCGAAACCAAACCAAAAAAATCCCAAACCGAAATTCCCGAAAATTTCGGTATCCAATACCGAACCGATCCCGAAATTTTGGTATGGGAATCGGTCTCAAGTTTTTGGGATTTCGGTATTCCCAAACCAAACCGAAAAAAAAATATATATATATATATTATTTAATTTTTAAATATATAGGAGCACATTTTTAAGGGGAACATCATCTACCTACAATAGTGACAATTGAAATACTGAAGGAGCACTGAAAATCGATGATGAGACATATACAGGAACGAGCCCTAAGATAGATAGTGGAACATATGCAGAATTTTTAAATCACAGGAGATTGATAAATGGATACATAGATGCAGAATAAACACGGGAGATTGATAGATACATACATGGATAGATTATAAGTTACAATTTGCTTGAGAAAACTTTACATCTAATATTTATATTATATATGTACAAAAGTTTACTCAAGTATATATTGACGTTTTAGACGTAATTTTGGGGACTGACATGATTATAGATAAATATATTAATTTACTCAAGCACATATTAACGTTTCAGATTGACATATTGCTTTTGAATAAGCAGAAATAAATAGGCAAATACTAATTGGGGCTTGCCATTTGATTGACAGATTTGTGTGCACAGATTAGTAGAAACAAAATAGCAAATTGGGCTTGCCTATATGTCAATTTTTAAATATAAATGGTTGAATTATAATCCAAAAGCATAATATGTCAAATTTTAGTCCAAAAGCCCAAAATAATTTCGGGATTCCCGATTTGTCCCGAAATCCCGAAACTATTTTGGGATTCCCAAAAATTTGGTTTGGGATCGGTATTGAAATTGGGATTCCCGAAAATTTCGGTTTGGGAATCGGGACAAGTGGTTTGGTATGGGATATTTCGGGATTCCCGAAAATTGGGAATCCCGAAAATTTGGTTTGGGATCGGTATTGAAATTGGGATTCCCGAAAATTTCGGTTTGGGAATCGGGACAAGGGTTTTGGTATGGGATCCCATACCGAACCACCCCTACTTAGGACTCAATTTACGTTTATTTTCGAAACGAACTACACCCTTCCACGACGATAACTTAAGAAATACCCAATCACCAACATTATACACTCGGTCAGTGGCATGTTTGTCTGCTAAACTCTTTTGGCGATCCTGGGCGGTTTTCAGATTAGCCTTAATAATCTGAACATTCTGAGTAGTCTCCTCTACTATCTCAAGACCCACTAGAACTCTTTCGCCAACCTCTGACCAACACAAGGGTGTACGACAAGGTTTCCCATATAGTGCCTCGAACGGTGCCATCCCAATACTATAGTGAAAGCTGTTATTATAGGTGAACTCCATCAAATCCAAATGCTGATGCCATAAGTCGCCAAACTGCAAAACTGAAGATCTCAGCATATCCTCCAATGTCTGTATAGTCCTCTCTGACTGATCGTCTGTCTGAGGATGATATGCCGTGCTGTACAGTAGTCTCGTACCCAAAGCTTCCTGGAAAGCAATCCAGAACTTTGAAGTGAATCGAGGATCGCGATCAGAGACAATACTAACTGGAACACCATGATACTTCACAATCTTCGCTATGAATAGCTCAGCCAACCGATTCAACGAAAACTTTTCCCTGACAAGAATGAAATGTGCCAACTTAGTGAGTCGATCAAAATTCCATCATATCTGTTTTGTGTACGAGGGAGCTTGTACACAAAATCCATAGTAATGTCTTCCCATTTCCACTGCGAAACGGGAAGTCGTTGCATCAACCCCAAATGGCCTCTTCCTTTCGGCTTTGCCTTGCTGACATATGACGCATCTACTTACATATTCAGCGATTTCTCTCTTCACACCCGGCCAATAGTAGAACAGTCGAATAATATGATACATTTTCGTGCCTCCGGGATGCATTGCATAAGCTGAAATATGCGCTTCGTCTAAGATATCCTTCTTTAACTCTGCATTATTCGGCACGTATATCCTGTTCCCCTGCATAAGCATACCGTCTATCTCTCTGATTCGAAGGTATTTCTTTTTGCCATCATTCCTCAGACAAATAAGTTCCTGAATCTCATCATCATTCATCTGGATCTCAAGTATTTTGTCAATTAGGATTGGCCTAACTTGGAAACTAACAAGTAAGGCTTCCTCTTGATTGTCTACCATCAATTTCTCTACTTCCAACTGCACTCCAGTCGATCTCAACTCGGCAAGAAGAGGAACTCGGCTCGCATGAAAAGCGTTAATTCTGCCCTGAGACTTCCTGCTAAGAGTGTCAGCTACCACGTTTGCACGACCAAGGTGATATTCAATCGTGCAATCATAGTCGCTCAGTAATTAAATCCATCGACGCTGGCGAAGATTCAAATCCTTCTGGGTAAAAAGGTACTGGAGACTCTTATGATCTGAGAAGATCCTGCATTTCTTACCATAGAGGTAATGTCTCCAAATCTTCAAACCAAATATAATGGCTGCTAACTCTAAATCATGTGTAGGGTAATTCATCTTGTGAGGCTTTAACTGACGCGAAGCGTAAGCAATTACCCTACCATGCTGCATCAAAACACATCCTAGGCCATTCAACGAAACATCGCTGTAAATCTCAAAGTTACCATCGTCATCAGGAAGAGATAAAACATGAGCATAAGTGAGATAATACTTCAACTGCTGGAAACTCTGCTCACAATTATCATTCCACTCGAACTTAACTTTCTTCCTGGTTAACCTCGTTAGTGGTAAAGCCATAATCGAGAAATCCTTAACAAATCACCGATAATAACCTGCTAAACCAAGAAAACTCTACATATCAGTGACGGTTTGCAGGTGTTCCCAATTCTCCACTGCTGCTATCTTCTGAGGGTCTACCTGAATACCTTAAGTTGAACCAACGTGCCCTAAGAATGCAACTTGACTTAGCCAGAACTGGCACTTATTGAACTTAGCATACAATCTGTGTTCCCTCAGCTTCTTCGACACCAAAGTAAGATGTCGAACATGATCTTCTTTTGACTTAGAATACACCAGAATGTCATCAATGAAGACAATGACGAATTCGTCCAATTACTACTGAAATACTTTATTCATCAATCCCACGAAAGCTACTGGTGTATTCGTCAATCCGAATAGCATCACAAGAACTCATAGTGACCATAACAAGTCCTAAAAGCAGTTTTAGGAATGTCGTCACTCTTGATCTTCAACTGATAGTAACCCGGCCTCAAATGGATTTTAGAAAACACGTAGGCACCTCGAAGTTGATCAAGAAGATCGTCTATACGCGTCAACGGATAACAGTTTTTAATTGTCATCCGACTCAATTTCCTGTAATCAATACATAATCTCAAGGTACCGTCATTCTTTCGAGCAAGCAAGACTGGGGCTCCCCAAGCTGAAGTACTAGGTTGAATGAAACCTTTATCAACCAATTCCTGTAATTAAGTCCTCAATTTTTCTTAACTCGGTAGGGGCCATACGATAAGGAGTTAAAGAAATATGATTAGTACCTGGTAACAATCAAAGGTGAACTCTACATCGCGATCTGGTGGCAATCCAGGTAAATCATCAGGAAAAACGTCAGAAAAATGTCTAATCGCCTTAACATTCTCCACACTAACGGAATCATCATCATAGTACCTACGTGAGTCAAGTACTCATAACCATCTTTCTTTAATAACTTTTTGGTTCTCACTGCTGAAATGACTCCATGCCTTACTCCACTACACTCACCAACCGAAGTAACCTCTGGTAATCCAAGACGATGGAAAGTAACTGATTCCCGTAGTAATCGATATTGGTACGATCATACTGTGACCAATCTGTCTCTAAAATAGCATCGAAGTCCACCATATCTAACGGGGTAAGATTCGCTGACATAACTATATCTTCCACCATCACTGGGCACCATGAAAAACACCATACTAACATCGAATGACTTACATATTACTTGCTTAACGAATCCAACGAATAAGTTACTAATATTACGGTCTGCAGCCCGCAATACTGATAACTCATTGTTGTATCGATAAGTAAGTAATAATTCCCAAGGCTGTAATATTACCATCTTGCAGTGATTTGTGGTTAACACGTTCCTGGGCTTGCTGTCTTCTTCTAACTCTGTTGGCGCGAACTCCTCGTCCTTGAGAATTACGCCCATGTCCTGACCATAGGTATAACACCTACTATTACCTATTCGACGCACTCCACAACGTCAATCGTTGCACCTACGACACAAGGGTGAATTTCCACTATCAGAATTCCCCTGCCTCTGGAATCTGAAACCTTCGAAAAATCTACCAAGTCCATTCTGACCTGTGAAGTTAAAACTTCTGCTGGAAGAACTAGAATTGACTCCGTATCTCTTAAAATCCTATGTCTAGCACGGTCTTTGAGATGATTACCAAATACTTTTATCCTTATCCTTATTCTAATTACTATCTTCTCCTTCTTCTTTCTCGCTATTACTAGGCATGTTCTCAGAGTTCGCAATCCTCAACAACGTCTTGTAGAATTCCTGATAAGTATCATAAGGGTAAATGGTCGCCATCGAACACCATTTCTTTTTAATACCCAGCTTAAAGCGTATAAGCATCTCAACTGAAATAGTAGCAGTTTCTAAATCATAACAAGACAAATCAGTAAACTTCCTTTAGTACTCGCTAGGAAACAACTTCCCCTGTTTCGAATTTATGAACTCCTGTTCTTACGATCTAGATATGCTAGGATATGAATCTCTTATAAATGACCGTTAAAAATTCTATCAGTCTGCAATCTCCTCAGGCTTCCACCCGTAAGTTTCCTGTTTCTATTAGGATGCTAATTCTGCGTCCAAAGCCAATCAGTGGTCTCTATCCACTTATCATCGGGAAAACTTCCCTGACTCTACATCAACCTAAAAGCATTCTCAATCTGATTGAGCCAACGCTCAAACCCCTTATGGCCTTCATTACCCCTAAAGGTAAACAACTTTAGATTATACTCTGACTCCAAGGAGTCCGCTGAGGAGGCGAATTACAAACTGATTAACACTAACAATAGTTTCCCCCAACTGAGCTATATTAGGGAAACTAGGTTCATCTGAACGACGTGGCCCACTACGAGGCGGCATAGTTTTGACAGAAGACATCAAGTCATTAGAAATTCCACAAAATATGCAAGACTGCAACCTAGGGCTCTGATACCGAACTGACACACCCTGACCCGAAAGTAGGGCGTGCTGGCCGTCACGTGAGTGTGACGTAGCCAAGTGCACAGTGCGGAAGCAGAATCAATAACGAAGTACGAACTAATTTAAGCCAATCCACTAGCAACCTAGATAAGATAGTGTGGTAGAGTGATAATATAGTACTTATACAGAACCAGAGCGTACTAAGTCAAAGTGCAGTCAAGTATGAATAAATAAGTTCGAATACACCAACGGGTGTCCTACATAATAATGAGTCTGTCAGAACTGCCGAATGGTCCTCGCTTGCCACCACGAGTACTCTAGTTATCTAGAACTTGGAGGGGCGAAAAACAAAATTGAGTGGGTCAACAAAACAAATCTTTTCAAAATCATTCTTTTCTCAAAGTATAGCCCCTCACCGTAAAACCTGTATAGTTTCCCAGAAAATAATACATACGTATATATCACAAACTTTCTCAGCATTAATCATTATCAAACGTATCTCATAATATGCCATGCAATGCGTTTCAATGCCAATCTGAATCTCATAAGCCATGCCATGCGATGCATTTCAATAACCATATCGCTACTAGATATCAACTCAGCCCTCGGCTGTACATATAGCTCATAACATCTCAATCTCATCATATACATATATATACATTGCACATACATCAATATCCTCATGAGGTCATCATCATATCACTGTATCAATATAAAGAATGCTCTAGTGCTACAATCACGTGAAGATTGTGCGAATGAACGCGAGTCACCTACAAGTCGAACCCACTCAAAGGTGGTCTATACGACAAGACTGTGCACCTAACTTGGATCCAAGGTGAGCATGCGGTGCGGGAAGTGAATGACACGTGAAAGACTGTGCCTCTAACTCTGGGCGTGAGTACTAACAATATGTGCAAGTTTATGAGCTAACATATCACATCATATCTTATCATATATCGTCTGTTCTTTCTCAACAATGTATGTACCTACCTGGTACTTACCTGGCGTCCTCAGCACCAACATGTGCATGAAATGTATATATGAATACTCGTGCATCAATATTAAGTTATATGCATGGTGATAAAAACGTACTTTTCATTTAAAAGATGATTATGGGAAAATCATTATATATATATAGGTTATACGGAAAAATAGCTGCTCACTCACTGATAAGTCGCCGGGTCGTAGCCCCCACGTCTAGCCTGGCTACGCTCGTCCTCGGAATAAGTCTCACCTATATGAGAAATTACTAAAAATACATTATTTAAGCGCATATACGCAACTATGGAAATAACTTCCCATACATAGCTCAATTTTGGCATACGAATATACCAACGCGACCTACTCGACGTCACGGACGTCGACATATTTTTAAAATAAATTTTTGATGCTTCACGCGCCCCTACGCGCCTGCCAGGGCACGATTCTATGCGCCCCCACGCGCCTGCCAGGGCACGGTTCTACGCGCCTAGCACGTGTCATCCCTGTCCTCCAGCTCACTGAATTGGTCTCACCGGCGACGGAAAATGTCGCCGGATTCTGGGCAACTTTCAAATCGCTATAACTCGTCCATTTCTCAACCATTTTGTCCCATTTTTCTTCCTACGTGCTCAAAATTAAGAGTAGAACAAGTCTATACCTTCAAAAACCTCGAAAAAGGCCTTAAATCTCGTCGGGGAATTCTCCAAAAACTGGCCAAACTCGTGCAGTGCTATCCCGACGTCCAAGCTGTGCAAACGATAGTCTCTGAGCCTCGTGGGGACCTTCTAAGGCTCGTGGTGATCTTAGATTTGCCTAAAACACAACCCACAAAAAGTTGTTGAACAATGCCCATTTCGGTGTTTGTGGTTTCGACGTGAAAATGATGAAGTTCGTACCTGAAATGGGTGTCGATGAACTCGTCTCGACTCCAGGAATCCAATGGTAGCCTTGGTTACTTCGATCTATGAGGTTTTGATAGGTTTTGGTGGTCGTCCGTACAAATAAGGTAAAGAGAGAGAGTGAACTCGAGAGAGGAGAGAGAGAGAGTCTGAAAGTGATGAGAGAGGCACGGGAGAGAGGTGAGAGAGTGTGTGGTGATTGGTTGTGTGGTCTAAAGGCCTCCAATCAACAAATATCTCATTAAATTTTTTTTCTATTGGCCCCCAGAACTTTGTAAATTATGCAATTGGCCAAATTATAAAACTCATGCATAATTATACACCCACCACTCAAGGGCATGCAAGTCGTTTCACATCGTCAATATGGATTTTTCGGGACGGGTCATCACAATATAACTTTGAAATAATAAATGTCAAACGAATATAACCACAGTGTTAAAAAAAAATTGAAAAAGGGGTACATTTTATCGTAAAATATGTATACATTATAAATAAATAAATAAATTTTACATTAAAAATGGGTAACATTTTAAAAAAAATGGTACATTCACCAAAAATAAAATAAAAATAATAGTACACTTTACATACAACAAAGTGGTACATTTATAAAGAAAGATGGGTACATTATAAATAAATTATGAGTATAAATAGAAATTTGAAATTCATGGGCACAAAATGAAATTAATATATGGGTACAAATTAAAACTACAAAGAAAAATTGGTACAAATTAAAAAAGAGTTGCAAATTAAAAAGGTATAAACTAAAAATAGAAATATATAATACAAAGATTAACCATAAATATAAATATACCAAATGTAACATTTCTAACACCAAGTGAACATATTTTAGAAATAAGGGTTGCAAATATAACACTAAGTGAATATATATATATATATATATATATATATATATATATATATATAGTTACCACGTATCTGATCCATATATAACTACTCTACTGTAGGAATTTATTCCAGGTTGGAAAAACAGAAAAGAAACTGCTAGAAAAGTTTGATACTTTGTTCAAACGACTTCTTGTGTCCACAAAAAATTTCAAAAGTTAGCGTTGATCGATGAATGGATAGGACACGCATGTTCAAGCACGTTTTGAAGATTTCTTACTTTTGTTACTAATAATCAGATTGATCAATCGAAAAATATAGATACTAAATGCTTGTTAAATATTTTACATGCAATATTAAGATACCAATATATATCGAGTTCACATTCTTCTTGGCATGCATTTATGTTGCAAATCAACAAACAAATGAAATTCCGAAATTAAATTAAATGAATAACGTTCTCTAAGCAAGCTAGTAAGAATTTTATATATATATATATTTACATTAATATTTTTACTCTAAAGAGAAATGAAGTTTGGCTAAACTACACAACAGGCCCTCAAAACTTTTTCCTGTACAATTTTCCTTTATATTCTTCGCCTGATAAATCAAAATACAAGTTGCTTGATTTTCTTTCCTTTTATCTTTTGGCACTTTGTTGCGACTTTTCTTCAGACCAAAAGAAGCAGACCAGTTTAGATAACCTAGCAAGGCTTCTGTGGGGCAATGCTGTTCACTCACGAGTCACGACCTAGGCTGTATAACAGTGGTACATGAACAAACGATGGGATGGAAACTAGGAAACGAAATCCAAACCAAAAGCTAAGCCCTTGCATGCATCAACATTAATATGGCCATAATCCTTTCTATATATCATTTTATTGCTGTAGTTTTGTTGGCCGGCTAATATGTTGCAAGTTATTTTGATTGAGACTCGAGTAGTATGTCAACTTTACCACCACTTCCTGCATATTCAAGTGGTCCGTGAAAAGTTGTGGTCCTTTTTCTTTGAATTAAAAGCACATGGAAAATATTAGCGATGGGACAGTAGTTGCATTCACCCTGTAGGGTGTACCACCCGACCTCTTGCCACTGGAGTATTTTTACTGTATTTTTTCATAATTAAAGAAAAATCAATTAACTAGATATCGTTTAATTATTTATATGTATCAACTAAATGAACGATTCATCATAAATATATTATTTGGTACAAAATCATTGATTTATTTGATAATCAAGACTAGCTAAATGATCCCCAATTTGATTGATTTTTATAAAGCTTATCCTAAATGAGGATCAAGAAAATGAATTGTTCAATAACAAAAACTTGTAGGGTAAAGATACGTTAAATGCAATGGGTGGTGCGCAGTACTATCAGGTGAATGCAAGTGTCGTCCTTAAAAATATGGAAACTTGTTTTAAAAGGAGTGTAACCAAGTTGACTAAAACACGTGCATCTATCCGTCATTTAGGGTGCGTTTGGTATGCAGATGGGACGGGACGGGACAGATGTTGTAAATTTTGAAAAAGACAAGGGGCATTTTTGTCCTAAAATGTTAAAAATTTATGTCCCACAGACGTGGAACAACCCCGTTCCAGGGGGAGGTGGAACCAAAAATCATCCAAAACTTGTCCCGTGGAACGCCTCGTCCCACTCGTTTTAGACGTACCAAACGCAAGACGGAACGCCTCGTCCCACCCTGTTCCGTCTCGTCCCGCGTACCAAACGCACCCTTAGAGAAACTCCACCGGTGGTTGAAAGCAAAGGGCAAGTGGCAAGTTGTGGGCCAAGCCCAATTACCAAAGGCCATGTGGTGGGCCAAGCCAAGCCCGACCCAATGCTAGTGCAACTCTTGCGCAGCCAACATTCGCTGTCATGGAGCCAGCGGCGGCAGAAAAACAACATTCCCAAAGGTCTGGACACGTGGCTAAATGGACTAAGTAATTCGTCCAACCATTCCCAAGGCGAATAGTTCTCTAGGGGCATCAGGAGATTTAACGGTTATGCTTAAAAAACATTTATGAATATATATATATATATATATATATATATATATTTCCTATAAATATCCAACCGTTCCTTCTTTATTCCTTCCATACACAAAATTTAACACATTCTCTAATTATTAGATAACTTAGTTATGCTTAAAATATATATATATATATATATATATATATTTAGAAATAGTAATCGCAATTGCCCAAGGGTTAAAGTCGTACAAGAACAGTTACCATGCCCTTGCCCTTGCTTATGCGGTGAAATTGCTCTGAACTTAAATTTTGCTTCTAATAGTTGATATTATGTGAAATAAAATATTGGTAGAATAAAACTTGTTTTATTGTCAATGAGTATTGAAACTTACCACTCCACGATCCACATGAGAGACAATGGCCCCCTTGATTTTTATTTTCTATTTACAAAATTCCATAAATCAACTTGAAAGAGAATGAATCGTGACTAGTGCTTTTCGATTCTCTTATGCAAGTGGGTTAGAGGAAAAGTGTGCAGACTCAAGTCATGGATTCTTTCAAGGAGAATGAACAAAGGGAAAGGAGTAGTCGGGGCTCCATCTTTTTGTATGTGCGACCCTCAAAACCAGGATCTTCTTAATTCTTATTGTCCAGATTAATTGTCAGTTTTGTCACTTGCTGCGAAAATACATGTGTGTGTGTATATACATATCCGCATTCCACTTATAGAGAATACACATATCTCACTACTTGCGATTAACGGATTTTTATAGCACAAATCTCTTAATTTTATTTTAAGGCCACCTTTACAAAAAAATTATTTGAATAAGAGATTGTTTAATTATCTAAATGCATCAAATGAATGAACTGTTCATTATCAATGTGTTAATTGATGCCTTACCGTTGATTTGTTATATAAATTTGAATGATTAAACAATCTCTGATTCGAATGATTTTTTTGTAAAAATGATCATCAAATAAATATTAAGAAGTTAAACAATTTCAATCATGAAAGTTGTAGGATTAAAATACATTATTTGCAGTAGGATATGTGTTTACATCCCATGAACTTGTAGGGTAGGAGGCATCCACCGGATTTCTGGCATGTGAACATCTCCTGCTTTTGCGGCTTCTTTCCTTCCTACTTTCTATATAAAATTCTCCTTTCTTTTTCGTCCCTTTTATTTTTTTTGGATACTTTTCTCTTAAAAAGTTTTAGGGCTCACATTATTGTTATTATTATTTTGCTACAGAGGAATCAATTAGCATTTCTCATAAAAAGAACCAGTTAGCATTATTTGCAGAAGATCGACCATACCAGAAAAGTGGGTATTTTTAGTTTTTAGTCAAAGTGAGATGCCGCGTTTACATTTGGCCATAGCTTTGTACATTAAATTAATATCTTGAGCTAAAATATTAATTCTTCTCGGTCTCAATAAGAGTGGACTGTCATGACGAAATCACTGGATTATTATTTTAAAAATAAATAAATAAAAGAGAATAAGCAATAAATTTAACTTAGCTAACCCTACCTACTTACTTTGAGTAAGCAAGTGTTCCAATTCATTGAATGCACGTTAACTACCAAGGTAAGATAAAACTATGAAGCAAAGGTTGATTGCGAGGGATTTGGCGAAATGCCAAATCTTTTCCATATAGACATAATAATAAGGTTCGTAAATACAATGCACACAACTTTATTCGAATATCAAGAAAATGGAACTTTGATTTTTTTATCTAATATTTTTGTTTAACATTTTATACAGGAACCAATAATTAGGAATGCTTTGACAAAATAATAATAATAAGGAATGCGATAACATACACCTATCATATTATCTTTAACTATAAAAACTTAAGTTAAATTATTAATAGGAAAATGACCGTAATACTTGGCATTTTGTAATATTCAAGTTGACAAAGGAGGGATATCGTATTCTTGAATGATTAAAAAAAAATCAAGGAAAAACTAATGAAAAGTTCAAAATTTATTTAGTTTTAATGAAAAATAACAAATAAAGGTATAGTGAATAGTACCAATAAAATGTAAAAATGTGAACAGTACCGGGAATATTTCGTTAAAACTCCCTTAAAACAATGTCTTTTCTCTTCAAATAAATAATATAAACTAGTTTTTCTAGTACAAGTGATATTAAGTATGCGTATTATGTTACTGATAAACAACAAGTAATATAACCATTGTTTTGAGAAAATTTAAACAAACGAAATGTCCGAAAATAAGGTGGGTTTGAGTTTGAAGCATGAAAAATGAAAAATGAGAGTCCAAACTCAAATCTTAATTTTACATACTAACATTTTCCTCATTTGTGTGACTCTCCAAAACTCAGAGTATATACACACACACACATATATATATATATATATATATATATATGAGACTCAAATTTATATATTTAAACATCAATGTAATATAACTTTATAATACATTGGAGAAAAAAAATATTGAATTTAGAGATGACCTAAGTAGAGAAAATTTAAACATTTCTATAAATTAAAATCCAAAAGCAAGAGCATCATCAAATGATGTGCATGATGTTGTGATGGGTCCAACCTCCAATGAAAAGGCCCAAACAAAGGGCAAAAATAGTTGTAGCTGGATGGATCAATAAAATAATAATAATATAAACAGCCCCTCCAGTCAAACATCAAGTGCGTCGCCACGTCAGCAACCACATAAAAAGGAAACTTCTTTTTTTTCCTAAATGAGATCATCGCCAAATCCCATTCCCACTTCCACTACTTCCCTAAATTAGGTAAAATCCGATTTCACCCATCCAACGGTTAAAAACACCCAACAAAGAACGTTGCATGTACTCCTTAGCTAGGGCAAAATATTGGTGGTAACTACTACTAGGGTATTTACTCTTTCTCTCTATCGTTTTCACGACAAGTTTTTCTTTCTTTAAGTTATAAAGTAATAATAAAGAAAATTGCATATGCTTCTCTACTAAGGCAAAATCTTGAGTTTGACCAGAGTTATATCACTCTCTTTTTATATATCTTTTATCACGTGACAAGTTTTCATCTCCCTCTCTCTCATTAGTCATTAACTAACCTCCTCAGCTAGGAAAAATCTTGAGTGACCTAATTAATATTACCTCATCTCTTTATCTCTCATATTATGTTTTCCTATTTACATCTCTCATCACCTAACATGGTCACTTAAATGAGAAAGAGATAACCCCAAGTCGAAAGTAGAATCTCTCCTAAACTACAATTCACAATTATAAAAATTTAAAGAATAAAAATTATTATTTACCTACCGAATTTCTGTAAGCAGATTCTTAAAATTTATCAGACAATAACAACGTCGTGTTAGTAATTCACTAAACTTATATAATGCATGGAGTGATGTTTTACACATAAGGTATAAATTTTTTTCCCTTTCATGATTTAGTATTTACTATAAGTTACAATATTAATGCTTGTATATATTATGATTTAGCGAATTAATAATGGTGCCTTCACATGCCACGTGACTACCATCGCACACAAAGACATCGCTTGTAAGTTTTGGATCAAGTCAAGTTTCCTTCATGTAGATCAACATATCATTTTGTGAATATATTTAATAAATAAAGATTCTTATTGCAAATGGTCCATGATGTTTCTGAAACACCTTACTTTGGTTTCTTACATTAAAAATTGATCAATATCGTCTTCATGTTGTGCTTCGCAAATAAATAAGTTTTTGCTGTCAAAGTTTGTCAAAACTTTTATTAGCATGCTAACGTAAAATCCGAAGCAAAAAGTTCCAAAAACATTAGAAATCATTTGTGATAAAAATCCATGAATAAAGCAAGCGACCTTAGCATATATTGTTGAGGAAAACAACCAAGGGAAAATATGAATTTAACATGAATCTGAGGTGAATTTGATTATTTACATAAAAAGCAGGTGGGGACAGAGGGACTGGTTGGGGAATATAATTAATCATTGTCTGCGGAGAGCACAGCACACGCTAATGAATACGATCCATCGATAATCATTAACTTAATCTCTGTTTTTATATTGTTAATCATTTTTGTTTTGTTTTTTAACCAAGTTTGAAGAGAGACTGTTTTGAGTGAGGAGAGTGAATGCTCTGTGTTGCTTTTGCTTAAGTCTATTTCATGTCGGGCTGTTGATTTCATAAAGCAATAAAAAAGCTGTCCGAGCATTGTTTGCTTGCTTTGCTCCCTCTCTGGTTTCCCGGCGACACTTTAGTTTCTTTTTCTTTCACTGATCCCTTAAACCAGAGCTCCAATAACCTAAGAAAAAAAAAAGCTTGAACCGAAAGAAAAAGCGCAAAGTCCTTGGCTTTGTGTGATTATCTTTTAACCCATTTCGTTTTGGGGGTATATTCAAATAACCCAGGTTCCAGTTTGCTTAGTTTTTTCAGCACTTGCATTTTTTGTTTTCTGGGTGTGTTTTGGTTATTTGGTTGGTGAACTTCATTGGGAATTGGGAGCGGTTTGCTGAGATTTGAGCTGTCTGGTTTTGAAAAGGGCAATGATGGGTTTCTTCAAATTTGTTCGAAATTAGAAAAAGTCAGAATCTTGTAGCATTTTTGAGATTGGTAAAGGAATTAGTTATCTGGGTTCAATGTGAATTGGAGAAGGTTGTGAATTGAAAGTGGTGGTTGTTCTTGAAACTCTATGCTTTCTGGAACAAGTTGTACTGCAACTGCAATTACTGGGTAATGAGCTGCAGGTAGAAGAGCAAGAGTTTGAATTTCTGTGAGAAAAAATCATTCAAATATTAAACATGAAGGTTCCCACAAATGGGTTTTTGGCAAATTCTGGGGAAGGTGAGGCTTCATGAATTTTGGCAAATTTAGTCTTATGTTTGGTTGTCTATTAATTTCTGTGATTTAACTTAATTTTATGCTTTTAAAATGCTCTGAGGGACTTTGTTTTCTGCAGAAAGTGGAAGTACTTTTATGGTTGGGGGTTTGTTTTCTGGTTATAGTTTACAACTTTGGTTGAATTTCTTTTTGTTAGCAATTTTTTGTGCCATATATTGGCTTTGAATTTTTCATATTTCATTTCATACGATATCTGACTCATAAATTCAGTTTATGAATTGATCACTTCCCAAAGGAATATGTAATATTTCTAAGAAACGTCTTGTTACATGAATGATTTACTGTTCTTAAACATAAATTGGACCACTTTCGAAATAAACTTTATTTTTTAACACAACAGATCTTGTGTTCTTCTAATCTCATACGGATAATTTGGTAATTGTGGCTGAAAGATGAAAATACTCTACGATTTGTTAATTTTCAGATATTTTATGCCATGATCTTATAGGAAACTAATCTGTTTCGAGAAGTTTATCACTTCACATTTAATTATCGTGTTACGAGTTTTGAGTTCTCTTCAACGCTGATGAAGTTTTGTTTGGTCTGCAGCAGGAGAACAGAAGAGAATTAATTCAGAGTTATGGCATGCTTGTGCTGGGCCATTGGTTTCTTTGCCTCCAGTTGGAAGTCTTGTGGTGTACTTCCCTCAAGGTCACAGCGAGCAAGTGCGTCTTTCTCTATATCTGTAAAGAAGCAGCGCTTTTCCTGAGATTCTGGTTTCTGATGGAATTCATAACTCTTTTTCAGGTTGCAGCATCGATGCAAAAGGAGACTGATTTCATACCGAACTACCCCAACCTTCCGTCAAAATTGATATGCATGCTTCACAATGTGACATTGCATGTATGACAGTTCCACACAGCTACTTTAGAATGATGAAGTTTAAGAATGTAAAATTTTGTATTTTCTGTAACATGATTGATTTTAGATAGATGATTCATGTGTCTCTTTATTCATTTTAATGCACAGGCTGATACCGAAACAGATGAGGTCTATGCACAAATGACCCTCCAACCAGTAAACAAAGTAGGCCAGCCATTCTTTTTGTGAATTAAGCAATACTTTACCGCTTCCCTTTTCACATATAATCGTGTTCACTTGCAAAATTGTTTGAATATCTGTCCGGCAGTATGAGAAGGACGCATTACTGGCATCCGACATGGGGCTCAAGCAAAGTAGGCAACCTGCTGAGTTTTTCTGCAAAACTCTTACAGCTAGTGACACGAGCACTCATGGTGGATTTTCTGTACCTCGTCGAGCCGCTGAGAAGATCTTCCCACCTCTAGTATGTACAAATTTGAAACTTTATATTTTAATACGAAAATATCAAAAAAGCCGGTGTAATCCTTTCTGTGTGCACTTGTGGTAACTAGAAGCAATGATCTTTGATAGGATTTTTCGATGCAACCGCCTGCTCAGGAGCTTGTTGCAAAAGATTTGCATGATAGTGCGTGGACATTCAGACATATCTATCGAGGTATTTCCCTCTTTAAAACATTCTCCTATTGTTCTCTTCCTTCCCCATAAAGTATAACTTGTTTCTTTTTGTGTTTTTCTTATTAGACGTTGAGATGCAAATTTCTGAATTTTCATTCTAACTGTGTAGCAATTTCATTTCAGGCCAACCGAAAAGGCACCTGCTGACTACAGGTTGGAGTATTTTCGTTAGCACGAAAAGACTCTTTGCCGGAGATTCTGTTCTTTTTATAAGGTATGAAAGATGTGGTCAATTAGATGAATGATTCAGCCCGATTTAGTTCCTTTGGTTATCGAGTTAGAACAATCTGGTTGTATGCAGGGATGAAAAATCTCAGCTTCTCTTGGGCATAAGGCGTGCTAATAGACAGCAGCCACCTATCTCTTCATCAGTCATATCCAGTGATAGCATGCATATTGGCATTCTTGCAGCCGCAGCTCATGCAGCTGCAAATAACAGCCCATTTACCATATTTTACAACCCAAGGTAACACTAGGATGTTTAGGTTTTTCTTGTTGGTCTTTAGGAAATGTCATCTGTAATTATTATTTGATTGGTTCTGACAATAATTATTTGATCTTAAAGGGCAAGCCCTTCTGAATTTGTGGTACCTTTAGCCAAGTACAATAAAGCGATGTATACCCAAGTTTCACTTGGCATGCGATTCAGAATGATGTTTGAGACTGAAGAGTCAGGAGTACGCAGATACATGGGCACAATCACTGGCATCAGTGATTTGGATCCTGTTAGATGGAAAGGTTCACAATGGCGCAATCTTCAGGTATTGGTTAGCATTTCATAGGATTTAGTCAAGATTGCATAACTTTTGGTTAGGTCTATGTCTAAGTGGATTGGTCTCATTCTCTATTTCTGCTGAGAGTTCATTTTGTATCTCCCATTTCCAGATACAAATTTTAGTCGAAATTTTCTAGGCATTTTTGACATGCACTTAAGCTTAACCAGATATTGAAACTTTTATACTTTTTATAGGTTGGATGGGATGAATCAACAGCTGGTGACCGGCCTAGCCGAGTTTCAATTTGGGAAATCGAGCCTGTTGTAACTCCTTTCTACATATGCCCTCCTCCGTTTTTCAGACCCAAGTTTCCCAAACAACCAGGGATGCCAGGTAAACCATATTGACAAGTTAGCTAGACTCTTTAGAGTCTACAATCTTCTAAGTCCATTAACTTGTAAAGAAATTTTTCAAAAGGTTAGCTTGAAAAGCTTTGTTGATGGAATCACACAAATGTTTTTTTGTATGTCCACGTGAATCCTGCCTGTCGGAAATCTGTTTGTAACCTTGAAACTGCTTTTTGTAGATGATGAATCCGACATAGAGAATGCTTTCAAGAGAGCCATGCCTTGGCTTGGAGATGAATTTGGCATGAAGAATTCCCCAAGCTCGGTTTTCCCTGGTTTGAGTTTGGTGCAGTGGATGAATATGCAACAAAATAATCAGTTTTCAGCTTCTCAGTCTGGATTTTTCCCATCCATGGTCTCTCCAACCGGCCTGCAAAATAACCTTGGTACAGATGATCCATCCAAGTTATTGAACTTTCAAGCCCCGGTGCTGTCTGCACCTGGTCTCCAGTCAAATAAATCAGCTCCACAAAACCAAGCTGGCCAAATGCAGCAGCCGAATGTGACATGGGCCCAACAGCAGCAGCTGCAGCAATTGATGCATAATCCTATGAGCCAACAGCAGCAAAGTAACCCCCAACAGCAGCAGCTGCATCAATTATTGAATTCTTCAGCGAACCAACATCAGCAAAATCACCCCCAGCAGCAGCTGCAGCAATTATTGCAGACGCCGACGAACCAACAGCTCCAGAATTACTCCCATCAACAGCAGCAGCAGCGGGAGCCTCAACAACAGCAAGACCCTCAAAACCTGCTGCAGCATCAGCAGCTGCACCAACAGCAACCGCAACGTCAACAGCACCAGCAACAACAATTATCTCAGCCGAATCCGGTAAATAACGGCTCTGTTGCTCCTAACCAGGTCCCGGGCCAAAACTTGCAACAACCAGTTATGTTCTCCCAACATCAACAGCAGCAATTACTAACAGGGAATACCCAATCCCAGCAAGCCGTCCATTCTTCTAGTAAGAATTCATTTCAGGTGCCAACTGGACAACAAAACTCACAGCTCCAGCAGCAGCAACTGGAACCGCAACCAGGCCTCTTACAAAGGCAGCAGCAGGCGGCACAATTGCAACCGTCCCCACAGCAATTCTTGCAACAGAACATGTCACAGAAAGTACAGCAGCAGCCGCAAGTACAGCAATCATCTCAGCAGGGCATCTCTGAGCAACAACTCCAATTACAGTTGCTGCAGAAATTTCAGCAACAGCAGCAGCCGCAGTTACTCTCCCCGTCAAGCTCACTTTTGCAGCCTCAACTCTTACAGCAGCAGCTGGCCCACCAACAAAACCAGCAGTTACAACAGTTGCCTATGACTCAGCATCATCAGCAACAGCTAAGTGGCAACAGCTTCTCGACGGACAGACTTCTGAACAACTTTGCAGCTCCTTCGGTGATGCAGTCTCATCATATGCCATCTATCCAGCCCCAGAACCAGCACAAGCCACTTACAGCAATCAGAAGCCATTCTGGTCTTACAGAAGGCGATGGTCCATCATGTTCAACCTCCCCTTCTACTAATAACTGCCAGATGTCCCCATCAAAATACTTGAACAGGAATCAGCAAGGAACAGCCATGTTATTGGGGGATTCAGTGGCAGAACCTGCTCATAATTTGGTTCAGGAGCTTCAGAGCAAGTCTGATATTCGGATAAAAAATGAGCTGCCCAGCTCAAAAGGACCAGACCAGATAAAATATAAAGGTACAATCACAGATCAGTTAGAAGCTTCATCATCTGGAACATCGTATTGTCTGGATGCTAGCACTATCCATCAGAACTATGCACTCCCCACCTTCTGTTTGGATGGTGATGTTCAATCGAATCCTCGGAGCAGTCTTCCATTTTCCGCTAATATTGATGGATTGGCACCGGACACTTTGTTGTCAAGGGGATATGACTCTCAAAAAGATCTTCAGAACTTGCTGTCTAATTATGGCGGGACACCAAGAGATATTGAGATAGAGTTATCCACTGCTGCAATCAGCTCTCAGTCATTTGGGGCACCAAACTTACCTTTCAAAACTGGGTGCTCAAGTGACATTCCCATAACTGATACTGGAGTTTTAGGCAACGGATTGTGGGCAAACCAGGCTCAACGTATGAGAACATATACAAAGGTTTGCCGCTATACTGAATCATCATTGGTTTGTTCCTTTTGAAGTTGAGGTGCAATTTTGTCATGAAATTTGTAAATTGACTAGGCTATAACTGGAGGAAACTTTGTTGCAGCTTCAAGGTCAGCTAATATATAGTGATATTATTATGACCTTGATTTCATTTAGTTTTTTGCTGTTTTAACGACAATTGTCGATGTCAAAGGTCGTGTAGTAATATATAATTTCATTTTCTCCTCAAAATACCTTTGCCAAACTTTTGCCTAACCTTGGCATAATACTGAACTTAACAATTACAGGTTCAAAAGCGTGGATCTGTGGGAAGATGCATTGATGTCACCCGTTATAAAGGCTACGATGAGCTCCGGCATGATCTTGCCCGCATGTTCGGGATTGAAGGGCAACTAGAAGATCCACACAGGACGGACTGGAAACTTGTATATGTGGATCATGAAAATGACATTCTTCTTGTTGGGGATGATCCATGGGAGTAAGTTCAAGGACCCTGCAACAGAAAATAGCAAACCCTTTTGCCTTTCCATTCGCTTTTTCTCAAACATCCATTCTATAATTGCTTTCAGGGAGTTTGTGAGCTGTGTTCAGAGTATAAAGATATTGTCATCCGTTGAAGTACGGCAGATGAGCTTGGATGGAGATCTCGGCAACATTCCAGTCCCCAATCAAGCTTCTAGCGGAACTGATAGTGGAAATGCATGGAGACCTCAGTATGATGATAACTCTGCAGCCTCGTTTAATCGGTAAGGGTTCAAATGGTGAAATGATCAAGTCTTCGGCAGATGAAATTCCATCTGGTTTGCAACTGTGAGCTGTAATCCGTGTGAGCGGAATCCCTCTCGTGCGATACTGATACAACGATCAAAACTGGAGTCTCTCCAATCATTGAGGGATAAAATTGTTCGTTGTCCGGTGTAAGAACTACTGATTCCACGGGTTGGCGAATTGAGCTCCTGTAATTTCCGATAGCAGGTCAGCAGGAGCTCAAAAGTATCTAACACTCTACAGTGACTTAGTCGTAATCCTTGCATATATTATTGTTGATGTGTAGCTTCATAAGTGAGATTTTTGGTGCGGTATGGCCTGGTGAAATGTATAATATGATCTTTCCTTCTTTGAGACCGATTCGACATTCAATTTCTTACTCATTTGTAAAGTATTCGATAGAGTGGAGTCGAAGAGATGGAATATATAACTGGACATGCAACTCTAGTTATAACTCGTAAAAGATGTATTGGACCCAGGATTTTCATGATTCATTTTTCGATCACAGAGAAGCACCTCTTATGAAACACCGAAACCGCCGTCTACCGTGTGGAGGACCGATTTTCCGGTGAAAGCTAGAAACTTTAACCCAAAGATTCAGTTCTGAAAAATGGGGCTTCATCCGAGGACACGTGTGAAAATATAGTTGCTAACGAAATTGTTTCAATCGCAATCATTTTACATTCAAAAGTACGGTGAAGGGAGTTGAAGCCATCAAATCTATGTAATCAGATTCAGAAATGTTTTCAAGAAGCTCTGCCAGATATTTCAAAAACACAACTTGAGCTCATCTAATTTGACGCCTAAGAAAGTATGGCGATGACATCTGAAGCTCTCAAAGTTATGTACTCCGAACCATCTTTGCCCTTGAAGTCATTTCCTGCATACTTGGAGTACAAAACTGTGCTTCCCTGCGAAATGGATAGTGGTTTCCTGTTTCCTTCCTCGTCAAGAGTACCGGGTCCGACAGCAATCACCTGTCATATTGAAAGAAGGATGTGAACTGCAATATCTCACAGCCCAAAATCATATCCACAATAGCAGCAATGCCTTGAGCTAAGATGAAAAATATCATTAACCCCTTACCGTGCCAATGGAGGGCTTCTCCTTGCTTGCCTCTGTCAGCAACAAACCTCCCGAGGTCTTCTCCTCGGCCTCAGCTACCTGCATTGATTGAACAAAGGGGAAAGAAAATCACGAACTTTGGTTCAAACATACGGGAAAACGCAAAGTAGCCAATACGCCCGTATTAGAGAGTATGGAAAAGAACATAATAAACTGACAATTAGTAGCGTGACACTGGATGTATAACTGTAAGGATGAGACAATAAAGAGTTAATGAGAAGCCTCCCAATTTATGCTTTACTTCAACAACTGACTCTTGATACTATTATTCACAAGAGTTTAACATTTCAAAGGGCAACAAACCTTGATTAGGACTCTATCATTCAGAGGCTTGAGATCCTTCACATCTTCTGTTTCAAGAATACCAATTATGTCATCATCCTTGAGTATAAGATGCTTCGCACCATTGAACTCCACCTCTGTCCCAGCATACTTGGAATATACAACTTCAGCACCAGTCTGTGACACGAAAAGCATTCAGTAAACAGGGAAACCTACACAATGATTCATCGTAGCTAAAGAGGATTTGTGTGGTAGACATCACAACCTCGACGCTGATGCCCACTTTTGTCTTCCCAATTGTTTTACCCTCTCCGACAGCAACAACCTCACCTCCTTGAGGCTTTGTCTGCGCTGTGGTTGGAAGCAAAATTCCACCGCCGGTTTTCTCTTCCACAGTTTTGATCTTCACAAGCACTCTGTCGCCCAAAGGCTTAATCGAAGTGTACTGCAAAATCGAATCAGAACCCATTAACATCAGATGACCTACTAATAGCATGGAATCAACAACTTCAACAAAGGAGCTAACTTTATCAAACAACCCGCGCAACAAACAAGAATTCCACGACACAAACACTCTCTCAATTTAATCGGCATCCTAAACTTGAAAACAACGAAACCTAAAGGGTTAGAAACCTTCTCCAGAACATGTTTTCGGGTTCTATGATACATACCCAATAGTGAAAACCAGTATCAAATGGCAAATCTTCTGTGGATATAATGAAACGGGTAGAGATTAAAGTTCAAATTTATTCATATTTATTATTCAAATCATTATCATCACAAAACTATACATACATATAGCAAAATTGCCAAAAGCAACCAAATTTTACCCACAAAAGAAATGATAAAAGCAAAAGTAACAACCTTGGGAGCGACGGTGGTGGCGGCCTTGACGGCGAGGCCGCGGAAAGAGCGATGGCTGACAAGTGATACTCCTGCCGGCGACCCAAATTTGAGGTTTGAAGGTCTGAGCCCTTCAAACGAAGCCAAACTCCTGGCCGAGATCGACGATGCTGTCAGTTGAGCTGCTGCCATTTCTACGAAAAATTACCCAAATAAAATTCATCCATTGACCATAAAAAAAGAAACAAAATCGTATAGAAATGCCCAAATGAACAAAACGCAGACAAATATGATTGAATTGACGACGGAAAGGGGGCTACCTATTGAATTTGGAGGGCGGAGAGAAAGGGGGGAGGAGGAGGAGGTTGAGGTTAGTGGCTTAGCAGAGTGAAGAAGATAAAACCCTAGAGTGTTTTGCAGACTGCAGGCTTTTGGGTTTTATCAGATGATAGAAGACGCTTCTAGAACTCCTCCGTTTTTTGTCCCTCTCCTTGGTTGCAGTTGTGGTTCGGGCGCCTCTTTAATTTGGGTGGGTCGACGGTACCCGCCCGAATGTGCAACCTAGAGGCTTCTGGAAACATGGGCTTTCCAAGTACCCAAATGGACGCATAAGTAGATTTGTGATTGGGCCATATAGCCATATGCTTATTTGTGCAGTCTATTATTTTAGGGTAAATGACAAAAAACTACCTCAACTATTGGTGTCACGACACTTTCATACCTCATCTTTTAAAATTGACAATGTCATACCTCATCTTACGAATTTGTGCCAATGTCAAACCTCCGTCAAATTTTCTGTTAATTTCTCAGTTAAGTGCTGATATGGCCAGATTTTTTATTAAAAAATTAATTAAATATTAAAAACTAAAAAAAAAATCTTTTTTTTGTGCATAGTACCACCCCTTATCTCTCTCTCTCCCTACATTTCAAAACCCAGAAACCCTTCCCACCCGACCCGTAATGCTCCACCCTAACCTGCCCCTTCTGTAAGCTAGGGCACACCAGCACCAGCGACCCCCCCCACCATTGCCATTTGCTGCACCAGCATCCCACCACCCCTACCCGCCATCGCCATCAGCCATAGACCCACTTGCCTCAGCACCTCGCTCGACCGGGTCTCCTCGACCCAACTCGCCGACGACCCACCCTTTTCGAACTCGTCAACCAACAAAGGCAGCTCGAGAATTACCAACTCTACCACCATCTTTCGTAGCAGTCATCGATCTCTGCCATTAAAGTGGAGCTCCAGCACCTGATTATATCGATTCTCGACTACCCGGTCGTCAATCGAGTCTTCGACGAAGCGAGTTTTCGGAGATCCGAAATCAAGCTCGCAATTTTGTGCCATTTTCCTCAGATTCTCAGATACTTGCACTCCAAAGGCCACCATCCTCTCTTTCTCTGCAACTTAGCAGATTGCCCAGACACGGGTCGTCCGACCTGAACCATTTTCACTGACGAGGATGAAAATTCGAGGAGAATAGGAGGGGTTCTTAGGAGAAAAAAAAAAGACGGAACTGGTGGCGGTGCTGGTGATGGCGGGTTGGGGTGGTGGGTTTAGGTGTTGCAGTAGGTGGTGGGGGGGAGATGTTAGGGCGGGTGGGATCTGGGTTTAGGGTGGTTCTAGTTTTGGGTTGGGGGAGGACGGAAGGGGGAAGAAAGGGTGAGGGGATAAGGGGTGGTCCTGTGCAAAAAAAAAAAAAAGATTTTTTTTTGTTTTTAATATTTAATTAATTTTTTAATAAAAAAATCTGGCCACGTCAGCACTTAACTGAGAAATTAACAGAAAATTTGACGGAGGTCTGACATTGGCACAAATTGAAAGATGAGGTATGACATTGTCAATTTTAAAAGATGAGGTATGAAAGTGTCGTGACACCAATAGATGAGGTAGTTTTTTGTAATTTACCCATTATTTTATTTTATTTTTACGAATGATAGTATTAGTGAGTTAAACTGTTAGTTGTTACGAAGAGAGATAACGATGTGAATCGAATCGGCACCAGGTGCATATGGTTGCTTTCTGCCACATTTTTTTTTGGTAACACAAGGGGCAAATCACCCAAGACTAAATCAGTAAATTATTATAAACAGTTCGATCCTGTAGACTTTGATCATATCATCAAATAAATAAGTTTCAATCTATTCAAGTGAATTCTCAAAATAATATTGAACAAACAAAAATTTCATGATCATGTGCCGATTTGTCATTGGTTGGTTATGGCAATCAATAGTATAAAGGGACACTTATGTCCGTTGCATGGAAGAGGCACATCCAACCTTTTGACAAAATTGGGGTGAATGTTTTGTTTTGGACCAAGATTGCTAATGGACTCCACCATATCATTAATTTTTTTTACTATGGGGGCCGATTCAAAAATAACCTATCACAAAGGAACTACGAAAAAAAAAATTGACCTACCCGCAATTTAAATTAATGGGTAAATTACATAATACCTCATCAGATTTAAGTTCTATTACAACCCTATACAACATCTTTGAAACATTTCACTTTCATACGTCACGTACTATTTTATTTCAAAATAATACATCCGTTACATTTTTCATCCGTTAATCAGTTAAGCGCTGACGTGGCTACCACGTGACAAAAAAAAACAAAATTTTCAAAAAAAATAAATTAAAAAAAAAAAAAAACCAAAACGAAAGTTGAAACCCGCAACCCAGTAAACCCACTTCCCTTCCCCTTCTTCTCTGCCTTCGCTGAGAGAGAGAAACACCAGAAAAAGCTTGCAGAGTTTTAGAGAGAGATGCGAAGAGATTCAGATTAGAGAAACTTCCAATCCAATTCCTCTTACGCATCCAATCATGACTTGCATTCACAGCTACGGCTCCATAGCTTCCATCTCTCTTCCCACCTCCTCTTCCTTTTTTCCAAGATCCAGATGCGCCCCCAAGCCTCGCTTCCTCTGGGCCGTCAGAGGTATTTCAACTAAATAATGTCGTTTAAATGCTTAATTTGGAGCATTTGAGAATTGGGTTCTGTGGGATATGGTCTGATTGGTGTTGGGTATTTTTCAATTTGGGGTCTTTATGTAGGATATGGTGTCGTTTCGAGGCCTTCCCACCAGAAACCTTCCCCCCACCCCACCCGCGGCAGACCCACACCCTCCCCATATGACCCACCTCACCCACCCGCAAAGCCACCTCCCGCCGTAGAGCTTCAAGGTATGGTGGTTGTTGTCCCTAAGTTTTTTTTTTTTTTTTTTTTTTTTTTTTTCTTCTGGGTTGCAGAGGGAGGAGAAGGAGGAAGAAGGGGGGGGGGGGGGGGGAAGACGAACTAAAGGTTTAGGTTTTTTTTTTTAAATTTTTTTATTTAGAAGATTTCGATTTTTTTTTAAAAATTAAAATTTTATTATTTTTGTCACGTGGCACACATTTGGCAGTCACGTGGTAAAAATGTAGCAGCCACATTAGCGCTTAACGGATTAATAGATGAAAAATGTAACGGAGGTATTATTTTGAAATAAAATAGTACGTGAGGTATGAAAATGAAATGTTTTAAAAATGTTGTATGAGGTTGTAATAGACCTCAAACCTGATGGGGTATTATGTAATTTACCCTAAATTAATTAATGCTAGAGTTCAAGTGACCAAGTCTTACGTTCCCACATTCAATGTCAATTACATGTTTCATATATTGCATGTAGTCCAATATTCTAGTGGATAATGTGTTAGATTTCTACATATGCGTCTCGAAGTTTGAAACTCCATGCACCCTTTTTAAATTATTAAAATAAAAAATGTTTCATATATTCGGATTAATTTATTAACCCTAAATCTATCATTCTTCTCTTTTAGCATTTATTCGACTTGTTAGTTCATAAGTTCTGTTCACCTCAGTCAGTTTAGAAACCCTGAGGGTTTATTTTTATTTTTTTATTATTTTTTCCTGGAAGTAAAGTGAGTTCTTGTCAATTATATAACACGTACATGTTGAAGAATATAAGAATCCCACGTCAAAAAATTGACAAAATTAAATATGATTAAAATTTATGTTTGCACTTGTAGTCAAAACCATGCTTGTTGTTAGCAGAAAACGCGTGAGACTTTCTCTCTAGTTTCCCAACCTTGCAAACTTCTTTGCCGTCAGCCCTAGGCTTTGGCTTGGATGCCGGTGGCTATCCTTGTCCAAGTTTCTTCTTCTCCTCTTTCCTCCTTTCTCCTGATCATCTTCTCTCTTTTTCAATTTTCCTCTGAGATTGTTCTTAGTTTCCTTGAGCTTTGTCTCAAATTTTCCTATGAGTTTGTCTCACTTTTAGACTTTATGTCCCTCATTTCCACCCCTCCCTCTCCTCTAGCTGTTCTTTTACAAACCCAAAACTCTATCTCCCCTCACTTTTCCCCTCTGCCTCCCTTCCCCATAAACCATCCCCACCTCATCCTTTGCTCTAATCTGTAGACTCCGGACCGAATATGGTTGCCAGATTTATTTCCCTCCTTCACTGTCCCCTCACCCCTCCCCCAAATGGCTTGCTGGATTTCCATCGAGGCCAAGTGTACTGCGGCTTTGGCCAAAGTAAGGGTACTTTACATACCCCTTTAGCCTCACCTTCTACCCATGTGTTACTGTGTGTATATATTTGCAGGGGATCGTGAATGGGGTTTGGATACAGTGACTATTTTTTGATTCTGCGTCTTTGGTGAAGAAATTTAGATTTGGTGTGCTTCTTATTGCAGGTTTGATACTTTTGTGCTGCGATTGTTGGAAATATATCAACAATCTGTGATAAAATTATATATGCTAATAAAATTAAATGCGAGTAGAATATTCAACAGAATATGAACAAGAATAAAAAAAATCTAAAAACTGACAACTTGAAGATCGAGGCTTGCGTACCGCAATTTCCTTGAAACATAAATTTCATCCTTACTATGTGCTTGTAGTTCTACGGACGTCTGCTTCACCAGGATTCAACTATCAAGTTAAAATTCCAGCACTGGAAAACTTAACTTTTGGCGAATTTCTTTGTGGTATTCTCAGTAAGAATGCTATGGATTGTAGAAGAAGATTTATATTTTTCTGTGTTCTAAATGCCTGGCAGATGGATGTATATATAATGTGATTATGTCTGTTCACAACAAGTCTGGAGAAGAGATGCATCTGTTGGAAGACATCTTCTCTGAAGGGTTGCTTTGCTCTGCGTTTTTCTGAACTCTTCAGACTTCATCTGAAAGGATGAGTCTATTGGTAAAAAAACTAATTAATTAAATTCGAAATTAATTAAAATTAATTAATTAATTAAATATGAAAATAATTAATTAATTTAATTATTAGAGCTCGAGCCCCAAGGCCCAAGGCCCATCTTTTGATAATTAATTATATATTAATTACCAATTAATTAGCACACCACAAAGCCCAACTCTAAGGGTGAGCTCAATTTTCTTCTCCAATGCCTATTCTCCAATCACTTTCTATAAGGGACAAAACCTTATAAAGTGAAGAGATCTTTTGGAAATGGCCAATGTGGGACAAAGAAGGTTCAACTCAAACTTCCAATATATGTGACATTAATTAAGAATAGTCTGCCATATTCCTCTTGATAACAAGGTATTAATGTCATTAAATGTATAAAACATAACCCCTCAAACTCAACAGATAACACACATTTTATCATAAGAACGAGTAAGTTGTGTGTTCAACTTGTGAATCAAACTCTATTTTCCTTTGACTTCACATAATCAATGGACATTATTCCATTGGAGAGCAACTTTTTAAGAGTATTATGCCGACGCCTGATGTGTAGCGACTTTCCATTGTATACATGACTTTTGGCCCTTGATTGTGCGGCCATACTATCACAATGTATACATATAGCAGTTATGGCCACACTGGAATATCCTCCATAAAATGTTTGAGCCACTCGGCTTCTTCTCCAGCCAAGTCTAAAGCTATAAACTAGGACTACATGGTGGAATGAGGTATACATTTCTGTTTAGAGGATTTCCAAGATATTAATGCACCTCCCAAGGTAAAAACATATCCACTTGTTGATTTGGATTCTGTAGTGTCAGAAATCCAATTAGCATCACTGAAGCCTTCTATAACAGGTGGATACTTTGTGTAGTGTAATCCGTAGTCAAGTGTATTTTTCAAATGCCTTAACACTCTTACTAAAGCATCCTAATGCTTTTGTGCCAGATTACTTGTATATCTACTAAGCCTACTTACCGCATAGGCTAAGTCAGGCCTAGTCGAATTCATCAAGTACATTAGACTTCCAATTACTTGAGAATATTCAAGTTGAGATATGACATTGCCTTTATTTTTCTCCAACTTGCATCCAACATCAAAAGGAGTTGCAGCAGGTTTGCAGTCAAATTGACCAAACCTTCGTAATATTTTTTTCTGCATAATGGGATTGTGTAAGGACATATCCTTCACTATTTCTCTTAATTTGAATACCTAAAATGACATCGGCTTGACCTAAGTCTTTCATGTCAAAACATGAATTCAACATTTTCTTTGTTTTGTTGATGACATTTTTATCGCTTCCCATTATGAGCATATCATCCACATACAAACAAACAATAACACAAGTTTTATCATACTCTTAATGTAGACACATTTTATCAGATTCATTTATTTTGAACCCATGTGTCAACAAAGTATGATCAAATTTCTCGTGCCATTGTTTTGGTGCTTGTTTAAGTCTATATAATGACTTAACTAGTTTGCACACTTTGCTTTCTTGTCCTTTAAGCACGAACCCTTCAGGTTGTTCCATGTATATTTCTTCATCAAGTTCTCCATTTAAAAATGTTGTTTTCACATCCATTTGATGTATATCAAAGTTGTAAACAGTCACAATCGCTATTAACGTCCTAATTGACGTTATGCGAGAAACTGGAGAATAAGTGTCAAAATAATCCAACCCTTCCTTTTGGCGATAACCTTTGGCTACTAAACGTGCCTTGAACTTGTCAATGGTTCCATCCACCTTAAGTTTCTTCTTGAAAATCCATTTATGACCAATTGGTTTACTACGGGGAGGTAAATCAACCAATTCCCATGTGTTATTTTCCATAATGGATTCCATTTCACTTTTAATTGCTTCATTCCATAAAGGAGCCTTGGAAGAAGACATTGCTTCTTTAAAAGTTCTTGGTTCATTCTCGAACAAGTAGGCAATGAAATCTGGTCCAAAGTATTTAGAAACTTTGGTTCTTTTTCCTCTTCTTGGTTCCACATCATTTTCTTGGACACCAGAAGAAGAGGCTTCATCATGACTATGATCATGAACCCTCTTTGTAAGGAAATATATCCTCAAAGAATTATGCATCCACCGATTCTAATATAGTGTTAACATGTATGTCAGAAATTGAAGATTTTACCACAAGAAACCTATAAGCAGCACTATTGTTTGCATATACAATGAATACACAATCAATAGTCTTAGGTCCTAGTTTCGTTCTTTTTGGTAACGGAACTTGCACCTTTGCTAAGTAACCCCACAATTTGAGTGTTTTATAAGTGGGTTTATGTCCTTTCCATAGTTCATAAGGTGACTCGTCCATCTTCTTTAGAGGAACCTTATTTAATATGGTATTTGCAGTAAGTAAACCTTCACCCCACAAACTGTGTGGAAGCCTAGAACTATTTAACATGGAATTAATCATATCTTTGAATGTTCTATTTTTTCTTTCGGCAACACCATTTTGTTGTGGTGTGTATGGAGCCATTGTTTGATGTATAATTCCATGTTGTGCACAAAAATCTGAGAAGGCAGTAGACTCATGCTCTCCTCCTCTATCGGATCTAAGTGCTTTGATTTTTCTCTCAAGTTGATTTTCAACTTCGGTTTTATATGTCTTAAACATATTCAAAGCTTCGTCCTTACTATAAATCAAATAAACATAGCAATACTTACTGCAATCATCAATAAAAGTGACATAATAATTCTTTCCTCCACGAGTTGGTGTGGATTTAAAGTCATAAAGATCACTATGAATTAATCCAAGTAATTCATTTGATCTTTCCAAAATTGACTTTCTCGTTTGCCTAGCAAATTTTGATTCAGTACATGTTTCACACTTATGATTAAAATCAATTTTGAATTTAGGTGATAATTCTAATTTAACCATTCTTTGCATGGAATGAAAATTAACATGTCCTAATCTAGCATGCCAAATATTGGAAGACTCAATAATATAAGTAGAAGCATTTATTTTATTAGCATCATCAATGGCAATTTCATGAGGCCATTAGCCACATATCCCTTTCCAACAAACATCCCACCCTTGGTAAGTACAAATTTGTTGGATTCCTTTACAAGTTTAAAGCCCTTAGTAATCAGAATAGGTCCAAAAACCAAGTTTCGCCTTATTTCAGGAACATGCAGCACATTCAGCAAGGTGAAACTCTTTCCAAAAGTGAATTTGAGTATCACTTTGACTTTGCATTCCACTGCAGATGAGGCAGAATTTCCCATATACAACTTTTCTCCAAGGGCAGCAGGATGGTGTTCAGTGAACAGATTTCTATTAGCACAGATGTGCTTGGTAGCACTAGTATCCGTAAGCCATTCACTCACATTTGATACCATGTTGACCTCGGACACAACAACAGCTAATTCTTCATCGATGATTGCCATGCTAGCATGGTTGTTGTTGTTGTTTCCATGGCCATGATTTTCATCCTTGCGATGATAACAATCTTGTGCCTTGTGATCAGATTTGCCACACACATAGCAGGCACCCTTGATCTTCTTCAGATTTTTGCCTTTAGGAGCAAGGGCAGGTTGCACAAACTGCTTTGTTTTTGGAGCCTTATTCTTCTTTGGCGGCGTCTTGGCCTTGGAGTTTCCTCTTTCAACATAATTTACATTGGCTTCAATGGCAACAAACCCACCAGAACAGTCTGCCTTTCTGTGGTCTTCTTCCACTCTTAGCCTCAGAATCAAATCATCCATATTCATATCACGACGCTTGTGCTTGAGATAAATTTTGAAGTCATTCTAGGAAGTTGGCAATTTTTCGATTATCGCCCCAACTTGGAAATGCTCATTGATCTCGCATCCCTCGAAGTGCAATTCATAGATCAACTTCTGGATTTCTTCGACATGAGAGACAACAGATTTGGAATCCACCATTGTATATTTGAGAAACTTACCAATAACAAATTTCTTTGAACCGGCATCATCAATCTTATACTTTTTCTCCAGGGATTCCCACAACTCATTCGCTGTCTTGCACAGAGAATAAATGTTGTAGAGATTGTCATCCAAACTATTCAGAATATAGTTTCTGTAACAAAACTCAGAATGATTCCAAGCTTTTATTGCCATGACAGTCTCTTTCGTCATTGGATTCTCATTGGACTTCGGAGCTTCTTCCTTGACAACATGAGCGAGATTCATGGTTGTCAGGAAAAACAACATCTTCTGTTGCCATCTCTTGAAATCCAACCCTTTGAATTTCTTAGGCTTTTCAGAGTATTTTGGCACAGCGCCATTCACATTCATGGATGATTGTTGATCCATTTTCTGTTTCAAGATTGTTGGAAATATATCAACAATCTGTGATAAAATTATATATGCTAATAAAATTAAATGTGAATAGAAAATTCAACAGAATATGAACAAGAATAAAAAAAAATATAAAAACAGACAACTTGAAGATCGAGGCTTGCGTGTCGCAATATCCTTGAAACAAAAATTTCGTCCTTACTTTGTGCTTGTAGTTCTACGGACGTCTGCTTCACCAAGATTCAACGATCAAGTTAAAATTCCAGCACTGGAAAACTTAACTTCTGGCTAATTTCTTTGTGGTACTCTCAATAAGAATGCTATGGATTGTAGAAGAAGATTTATGTTTGTTGTGTGTTCTAAATGCCTAGCAGATGTATATATATATATATATATATAATATGATTATGCCTATTCACAACAGGTATGGAGAAAAGATGCATCTGTTGGAAGACATCTTCTCTGAAGGGTTGCTTTGCTCTGCGTTTTTCTGAACTCTTCAGACTTCATCTAAAAGGATTCTGTTGGTAAAAAACTAATTAATTAAATTCGAAATTAATTAAAAATAATTAACTAATTAAATCCAAAATTAATTAATTAATTTAATTATTAGAGCCCGAGCCCAAAAGTCCAATGCCCATCTTTTGATAATTAATTATATATTAATTACCAATTAATTAGCACACCCCAAAGCCCAACTCCAAGGGTGAGCCCAATTTTCTTCTCCAATGCCTATTCTCCAATCACTTTCTATAAGGGACAAAGCCTTATAAAGTGAAGAGATCTTTTGGGAATGACCAATGTGGGACAAAGAAAGTTCAACTCAAACTTCCAACAGCGATGTCTTCTTCGTTTTCTCCATTCGGCCGTTTTCTCTAGTGTTGTTGCTTTGGTAGCTGTTGGCAAGACTTTCGTGGTAGTGACAGCAGGAAACGCTGCTTTCTGTGGTCGAAAATTAAGAATTTAAGTTTCCGCTTTTAGTTTATTTAATTGGGCTGAACTTTTAAGTATATGTTCTACCAATGTATTTGGGTTATTTTGCCTTCCTTTGTGTTGGCCTGTAACCTTTTATTGGATTAATTAAATTATCTTTTCAGACCAAAAAAAAAAAAAAACCATGCTGCTTGTGATAGAACTATTACACCTACCTTGAAGTTTGAAGTAGAAATTAATAATTAGATACAAATAAAAAAAATAAGTATAATTAATTATGAACTGTAGCTTATTTCTCTAAAATCTTGACACATGACTTGCAGGTACGCAGTTGCATCCAGGTCACACCCCGGGATATAGATAAATCCAGGTGGGCGGCTTAAGGAGTTAGATGATCATGAATTCATGAATCGGGTGCTAATTTGCTAGTTGACCACTATGATTGTCAATGTAATTGTTTTTAATAATAGAGAAGAAATAAAAAAGTAAAATAATGGATAGCGGATGGTCATAGAAATGTAAAAGAATGTGAAGAGAAAAACACACATAATGAACATTAAAAACCAAAACGAAAATTTGTTTTGGGTTGTTTTTATTTTTGCAATTTTGTTTTCATTTATTCTTCATTTATTTATTTCTCTCTCTCCCATCTTTTTCTTCATTTCTCATTTATCTGATATACTTTCATCATATCTGAAGCAAAAAAAAAATGAATAACCAAAAAACAAATAGTTATGAACCAGCCTATAAGAGAAATGATCTATGTTAAGGAATATACGAGATTTTCAAAGTCAATTACGCATAACAATTCGTTTTAACTCTCTTAAATAACAATACGTGATTCAATTGAGGTATTACCGCTTAATGAAATACAGTTCTAGAAATGAAATTAAGTTCTTTTAGAACTGTCTAACTGCACTACTCTCGTTGAGAAAAAGCCAATTAAACCAATGTTTACCTAGATGATGGAAGAGAAAAATGGAACAAATTCAGACCCCCTAAGTAGAGAGATTAGGAGACAAAGCACAGTGAAGAGACATGCATCGTGCATGGGGTTGGGAATCTTCGGATCAGCTGAGGTTTCAGCCCTAGATGACGCGATCCCAAAGACCTAACATAAGCGAGCTTGCGTCAGCACGGGGTAGGTTATACATATAAGTTAAGGTTTATTCCGCGGTGACGCGTAGTTGAAGTTGTATTGGTTGTACTAACCCAGTCGTTGAATCAACTTTTTGGCGTGCTAACCTTATAATGGTATGTTTGTTATACCAGAGTATTTTGGATTTGACTAACTTCATGAACTAAGTTGAATTGGCTTATACTAAACTAAACTGGATTGATTTAGTGAAGTGTTTTGTGCAGACTAAAAAGTAGAATAATTAATAAATTCTAATATTATATTAGTTTTCTCATATTAATTAATATTTTATCATTAATATTTTTTTCTTTTAGGAAATTTCTTCCTTTCTCTCGAAAGGTCTTAACATTTTTGCTTCCTTCCCACAGTCTCCACTCCATCTCCCTTGTTTTCTACCCCTTTTTTCTCCTGCCAACCGTCTCTCTCCCCTGTCTCTTTTTTTTTTCTCCCCTTTTTCTCCATGTTTTCTTCTTCAAAGAAGGAAGCCAATTGTGCACATGATTTCATTTGGATCCAAAGACCAACATGTATTTCTTTTTGTTTCTCAAAGAAGAGAAAGCTATCTCTTTTAATCAAAAATCCCAAATCAAGTTTCTAATATAATTTATGATTTACATCTCCAAATTCAATTTAGTTTATGCCTACGGATTTATGGAGAAGAGCATTACAACCCAAGGTAATAATTTTCTGGGTTTATCACAAATTTTGGTGTTTTCTATATTTGAGATTTATAAGTTCTAATCTTTAAATTGAAGCTTTAATTTGATTTGGTGGCTAGAGAAGGGGGCTGCAACATTACTACAAAATTATCTATAACTGGCGGTTTAAAAATCGACAAAAAACGTATATTACTGTCGGATTTTAAGCAAAATCCGACAGAAAATGGATGCAGTGACGGATATAATAAGCGACGGCATTGCCTGCGTCAGGAAATGAATTTTTTGACAGAAAATACTCTAAAACCGACAAAAATCTTGTTGATTAAAATCGACAGACAGTACAAAAACCGCCAAAAATTCTGTCGGATAAAACCGCCAGAAAGTACAAAAACAGCCAGAAATTATGTCGGATAAAACCGACAGAAAGTAAAAAAACCGTCAGAAATTCTGTCGGCTATAACCGACAGAGGGTTATTAATAAGAATAAATAAAAGAAATCTTGTCGGATAAAACCGACAGAACATATATTAATAAAAAATATATATATATCTGCATAAAATCCATCGTCACCATCCTCACACTCACATCTCTAATTTCAGCAACCCAACAACAACAACAGCACAGACATGCAAGCTTACCATCAAACCACTTCATGCTTGCATCACTGATCTAACTCTAAACCCAGCAAAACCATGCAAACCCTTTCTGGGTTATCTCGGTCCGTACCTCCTTTGTTTCTCCTTCTGCTCTTATGCTCCACCTCCACATCTGGGTTGCAACATCAACACCATAATGTTGTGCTAACGGTTCTGAGCGATAACATCTGCTCGTAGCACCACCACTAACAACATCTAACCCACTGAAATAAACAACACAAAATTCTTCAAGTCAGAGAGAGGGCGGGAGAGAGAGACACAGACAGAGAGAGAGACACACACACACAGAGAAAGAGAGAATGCTACCTTCTTCTTCACCATATTCGAACTGGAAGTAAATGAGGAGAGAATAGAAGGAGAAGGAAATGAGGAGAGGAGAAAATGAGGAAGGGAGAAGCACCAGCGCAAGGAAGAGACGGAGTGGTTTTATTTTGAAAAATTTCATTACTGTAGGTTAAAACTGACATAAACATTTTTTAAACATAAAAACCGACAGAAACTTTTCATTAATGTCGGTTATAACTGACAGAAACAAAATGGCGGTAAATATCTCGCCAAAATTCTCTCTGAAAATTTTAAATTCCCCCCAAAAATTTTGTTACGATTTAAAAAAATAAAATAATAATTGCTTGGTTTAATAAATAAATAAGTAATATTTATTTAAATAGAATATGTTTTAAAAATTAAATAAAAAAATTGTTTGGTTTAATTGATAATTTTTACATTTTTGGTTTAATAGATACTAATCCATGTAAAATATGCGATAAAGAAATAAAAAGAGAATTGTACAATGAAAATGTCATCACACAAACTAAATATTGTCTAATCAATAATTGAAAAACATAAATAAAAATTTAGCACAAATTACTTTTCCCACTTCAAAATTTAGGCAAATTTAACAGAGATATGCACTCTATTAAAGTAGTTTCAATGATCTAACCGTCAACAAGATCGCATATGTAAAAAATCGTAAAAAACAAACATTTAGAGATTACGTAACGGAACAAAAGTTTTCGACGATTATAAACAAAAATTCACAATTTAATGGTTACTTTAGCTCCGATTTTGATGATTTTTTTACAGCTACACTCCTCGACCCTATAAGAATGCAATGAATGAATTCGATCTTCAATTTACAATATTTACACTAGTGGATAAATCTTATTTTATACTTAATGGAAGTATAACATTAACTCTTAAGTGTTTGTTAAATCTATCAATTTTATAGGATACGCATTCTATGAAACTAGTTTCAACAATCCAACCGTCAAATATGTTTGTATATACTTCGAGATTACATACCTAAAAGATCACCAAAAACAAATATTCAGAGATTAGGTAACAAAACAAAAGTTTTCGACGGTTATAAACGAAAAATCACAATTTAATGATTATTTTAGCTCCGATTTTGATGATTTTTTACAGCTACACTCCTCGACCCTATAAGAATGCATTGAACAAATTCGATCTTCAATTTAAAATATTTACACTCGTGGATAATTTTTTATACTTAATGGAAGTATAACGTTAACTCTTAAGTGTTTGTTAAATCTATCAATTTTTATAAGATATGCATTCTACGAAACTAGTTTCAACGATCTAACCGTCAAATATGTTTGTATATACTCCAAGATCGCACACCTAAAAAATCACAAAAAACAAACATTCAGAGATTAGGTAACAGAACAAAAAAGTTTGACGGTTATAAACGAAAAATCATAATTTAACGGTTATTTTAGCTCCGATTTTGATGATTTTTTACAGCTACACTCCTCGACCCTATAAGAATGCATTGAACAAATTTGATCTTCAATTTAAAATATTTACACTAGTGGATAATTTTTTATACTTAATGGAAGTATAACATTCACTCTTAAGTGTTTGTTAAATCTATCAATTTGATAGGATATGCATTCTATGAAACTGGTTTCAACGATCTAACAGTCAAATATGTTTGTATATACTCCAAGATCGCATACCTAAAAATCACAAAAAACAAACATTCAGAGATTAGGTAACAAAACAAAAGTTTTCGACGGTTATAAACGAAAAATCACAATTTAATGATTATTTTAGCTTCGATTTTGATGATTTTTTTTACAGCTACACTCCTCAACCCTATAAGAATTCATTGAACAAAGTCGATCTTCAATTTAAAATATTTACACTAGTGGATAATTTTTTATACTTAATGGAAGTATAACATTAACTCTTAAGTGTTTGTTAAATCTATCAATTTGATAGGATATGCATTCTACGAAACTAGTTTCAACGATCCAACCGTCAAATATGTTTGTATATACTCCGAGATAGCATGTGTAAAAAGTCGCAAAAAAAAAAACATTCAGAGATTAGGTAATGGGACCGTGAGTGAAAAAAAAATATATTTAAACCATTTGTTAATTAATTTATTTATTTGTAATCAATATAACATTTTAAAATAATATAATAGTCAATTTCTGTCGGTTATAACCGTCAGAATAATAAAATAATAACCGCCAGAAACTAAAATAATAAAATAGTCAATTTCTGTTGGTTATAACCGCCACCATTAACTTAAAAACCGACAGAATATGGTAAAAATATTTTAAAAAAAAGAATTCAAAAATACTGAGGGTTAAATCCGCCAGGAATTTCTGTCGGATATATCCGCCAGGAATTTCTGTCGGATATATCTGACAGAAAGTAACTTTTATCCGACAGTAAATAAATTTTGTGTCGAATATCTTTTATCTGTTAGAATGGATTATTAACCGTCAGGATCGTCCGACACCTAAAACTAATATTGTAGTAGTGCAACTCATGTACAAAGGAGGAGGCAAGATTTGGTGATTAGGTTCGCGGGATGATGGGGTCGGCGACACCAGACAACGCAAGCGCTAGAGACGGGATTAGCAATCCTCCAATTTTGGACATGCCTCGCTAAGAACAACTAGCGAAGATTTTAGTCGGAGCGAGTCCGACTTAACGTCATTAAAGATAGTCTTTGTTTGCGCCAAACACGGGCTAGGACTTCTATCTACGGTAGTCGAGCCTTGTGAGACTTAAATAGTCCAAACAAACGTGCCCTAAATGTACATATTTGGTCTAAAGAATTTTTTTTAATTTTTTTTTCATTGTTTTTAAATAAACAATATTATCTACACTAAGAGGAAGAGGTGAACTTAGCCTCATAATGGGCGACCAATAATGTGGTTCAAATTCGCCTTTGGCGAAAATCGAACCTCTAAGACCTCTCACTTACAAGTGCAAAAGAAATACCAGTAGACCGTAGTACTAAGTGACGGTCTGAATAATCTTTTTGAATCTTGATTTAATATCATTTTCATATGCTTAGGTTTGTGATGACGCATTTGGGCCCTCAATTATAATTTTTTTTAATGTTTAAAACAAACAATGAAGCATGTGTACATAGTGGATAATTATAATTTCTATTTAAATGCAAATATGTCGTTGATACGTTATTTATATTGTTGAACTTGATACTTGGACTTTACTAGTGTGAGACTGTTTTTCGTATGAAATGCTTCAGTTCATAAGCACTTTTGTTATGTGTAACGATAAACACTTCTATTTTTTTTTTAAATATTTGAAAATACTTTTAAAAAAAGTATTTGATGTTTTTTGCTTATATCACACAAAATATAGTAATAAGCGTCTTTGATAGTCAAGAAGGGGTTTTTCTTCATTTCTATAAAAATATCAAATAGACCGTATCTTTAGTCGATAAGTCTGACTGCATTTTTAAAAAAATTATTCTTTTAAGGGTTGTATCTACATATGTATCATGTGAGTGTATACTTAATCTATAGTTTCTAATCTGAATTATTGGAATGTGTTAGCGATCGAGTTTGAATAATTTCTAGTAATTTGTTGGTGAGTGGACTAATTGTATATTATGTTATTTTATTAATAGTGTGTATGTGCATATTTAGATGACGGTTTTGGACTTCTTTCTTCAGTTCTACCATCATTTTTTCATTATTTGTTATAAACTTGAGTCACAATATCAAAGTGAGAATTACGTGCGTGCTTCTTCTTATTTTAATAATATATATTTGCACTATTGAAAACCTAGTTCCCTTGTTCTTAATTCTTACTAAACTTTTCTCAACTTTTTCTATTAATTAATAGTATATTATATTGCCTTCCTTTTTTCAGATAGAATAATCACTTCAGAATGAGGAGTATTTTTGCTCACCTTCCTGAACTTTAATGTATGCTTACCATACACTTAATCGTTTATTTTTGAATTGTTCCCGAAACAGAATATTCCTATGAGGAGCATTTTTGCTCACCTTCTTGAACTTTAATGTATTCTTAACAGAATATCACTGAATGTACCAGAGATGTTAATGAAATATCTAAGAGTTTAGCAGAATATTCCTATGTCTCCTAAGTCTCTCTGGTTGTCGATGTCGCCACCTGCTGCCATCATAGTCCCCAGAATATGGCGATAATCACGAGAAAACTAGGTAATTTTCAAAGCTCTATGACTTCTTCATTCTCCACCAAATTCAATGATCTTGACATGAAAATATATCTACTCAACACGAGTAATCGACTTATGGTGGTTAGTTTCACATCCCGGCCCGGGTGGGACCACTTCCCAGGCCCGCTCCATTACCGTAGCACGATATTGTCCGCTTTGGGCCCAGACCACGCTCTCACGGTTTTGTTTCTGGGAACTCACGAGCAACTTCCCAGTGGGTCACCCATCATGGGAGTGCTCTAGCCCCCTTCTTGCTTAACTTCGGAGTTCCAACGAAACCCGAAGCCAGTGAGTTCCCAAAAGGCCTCGTGCTAAGTAGGGATGGGAATATACATTTAAGGATCACTCTCTGGGCGAAGTGGGATGTCACAATCCACCCCCCTAAGGGGCCCGATGTCCTCGTCGGCACACTTCCGGCCAGGGATAGGCTCTGATACCAATTTTCACATCCCGGCCCGGGCGGGACCACTTCCCGGGCCCGCTCCACTACCGTAGCACGATATTGTCTGCTTTGGGCCCAGACCACGCCCTCACGGTTTTGTTTTTGGGAACTCACGAGCAACTTCCCAGTGGGTCACCCATCATGGGAGTGCTCTAGCCCCCTTCTCGCTTAACTTCGGAGTTCCAACGGAACCCGAAGCCAGTGAGTTCCCAAAAGGCCTCCTGCTAGGTGGGGATGGGAATATACATTTAAGGATCACTCATTGGGCAATGTGGGATGTCACAGTTAGAGGTCTAACCTTGGCTGGAATCGACAAGAAAATCGTCGGGAAAGTCGCAGCTCAAAACAGTAATGTAAAACTCGCGTTTGGTCATATTTCTAGGGACAAGAGAAAGGTTTTGATTGTGTTTTGGTGTTCGAACTCGCTTGAACGACGATGGGTGGTGGTTGGGTTTTCACGTTGAAGGAAAGAGAGAGTGAGAGAGTTGAGTGAGATGGAGAGAAATTGAGAAGAAAAAAAAGACGGAGAAAGAAGGCTTCAGAAAGTTGGGGGTGGGCCCCACGTGGCACACACACCAAGGCAGAAAATGATGATCAACATGTGACCAAATTAATGGTAAAATGACCAAAATGCCGTTGAATCCAAGCTTTTTAGAATCTTCATTCCAACTTCCAATTGCATTTTGCTTGCGTTCATGCGTCAGTATATCCAAATATGCCACATTTTCATGGCAAAACATGAAAAGATCTAAAACGTTCATGTAGAATTCCGCGCAGCCCAACATGGGCATTTTTGTCCTTTCACAAATTTCAAAAAAATAAAAATAAAAATATAAACAAATCGTAACTACAAAATACGAAATATAAATAGTGAAATCTGGAGATAGGATTTCACACCTATTTCCTAACTGCAGTGACGAACAACATACAATTCAAATTTATTACCAGGTCAATTGTGGTTAGCGGAACGGTGGGTATAGTTGGATTTGCAAGTGGTGGTTCCAAGCAATAGCGTGGTAGTGATTTGATGCGGAAACGATGGTGGGTGCGATTCATGCAAATGCGATTGCAGGCTAGTTTGATTCAAGCAGAGGGGTTGCAGAGAATGGATGCTAGGCTTTTAGGAAGGAATCGGTGCGGTGGGTCAAGGTGCAGACTTTAGGTGCCGGCTCGACTCCGGTGCAATGTGGCTCCCGCGGCGACTTAGATACCACAAATTTTTTTTTCGATTTAAGACAAAACCTAACAATAACAAATAGATAGATTGATATGTACAAATAGAAGTAAATCATTACTACAAAACTGGCTTAATATGTTGGAAAGTGGTGGCGGTTTTATACCATTACTGTTAGATAAAAATATTTCCGACAACATCTTTAAAAAGTGTCGGATGACAAGGTACTACTATCGCTTATATCCGATATTATTGCACTACTTTCTAACAAGAATAATGAAGCGGGCCTTTAACTCCACCAGATTTATTTTTTAAATATTTTAAACCAATTTTGGCGGATATATCTGACATGAGTAAGTAATGTGTCAGATTATATTATATTATTTTCAAATTTTTAAAACTAAATTTGGAGGTTATATTCGACACAAATATTTTTAAATTTTTTATACTAACGTTGGCAGTTATATCCGACACAATTATTATTTTATTTTTTTAAATCCTGGCAAATTTTGGGAGGGACATTTCCCACCATTCTTTACATTGAAAAGCGTGTTGTCGATTGTAACTGACGACAATAGGAAAATGTATCGGACAAATTTTTACATTGTTGTCGGTTTTAACCGACAATACTACAGTACTACCAATTCTTCATAATAAAACCCCTCACTCTTCCTTACGCCGCTGCCTTCTCCCTTCCCCAGTTTCTTCTCATTCCCGCTGCATTCCTTCTCCTCTCCTCATTCTTTCCTTCTGCTTCTCCTCCCCTTCTCCTCTCTCATTTTCCCTTTCTTCTTTTCTCCCATTCTCCTTCATTTCCCTTTCATTTCTCCCTTATTTTTTCCTGCATCTCTTTCTTCTTTTCTCCCCCTTGCTTCTTTTCATTTCATCTTCTTACCATGTTTTTTTTTATCCACTTCATCCAGTTCCTCTATCACTCAGTCCATGACAACTGCCGATCTCATCTCTCCATCTTCTCTCTCTAGTACAACAACACATGATTTACGCCAAACACTAGAAATGCCTCCAACACATGATTTACGCCAAACACTAGAAATGCCTCTCTTTCTTCCCTAATTTTATTATGGTTTTGTAGTTTTTTTTCAATTCAATCTATTTTTATGACTTATATGCTAATTGTCAAATTTCTCATACGTTGTTCTATTTAAACCACATTTATTTGATCTAATTTGTTAATATTTAGTGATGTTCACTACAAAAAAAAGTAGTCATCACCGACGAAGTTTCTCCGAGGGTCCAAAAAAATCGTCGTAAAAATCACATTTTGCGACCATAAAATATGGGTCGTTGGTAACATGCCATGAAACAAATTTTTATTACCAACGCACATAATGTCCTCGGAAAAAGTCTCAAGTTTCGTCAGAAATGTACTTTTGTTTGGCGGGAAGAATTGGTGCCAGTTGTATTAACGACGAGTCAAGTTCTTATCGGAAATAGAATGGTTATTTCTGAAGGTTTACTCATGCTGACGAAATTGATTTAGTATATTCGAGGGGAAAAAATTCCTCTCGGTACTGCTTTTATATTTTCGAGGGGATTAGTTGTTGTCGGAAGTAATCATATTTTTTCGGCAATTTTTTCTTTGTTAGAATAAATTTTTAAGGCATATGGTTTTGTTGGAATCAATTATTTACCAATGGTCACATGTGTTGTTGGAATATTCTTGAATAAGTTTTATGCTTAATTTAAAATCTACAATAAATAGATCATATATCTTAGAATACATATAGAAAAAAACACAAAACCGTATTAAAATAGTACTATCCATTAGTGCAAATATTTTAAATTGAAGATCGAATTTGTTCGTCGTACTCTTATAGAGTTGAGGAGTGTAGTTGTAAAAAATCAACACAATTGGAGTTAAAATAACCGTTAAATCATGAGTTTTCGTTTATAACCGCCGAAAGATTTAGTCTCGTTACCTAATATCTGAATGTCTGTTTTTTGCGATTTTTTATGTATGCGATCTTGGAGCATATTCAAACAAGTTTGACGGTTGAATCGTTAAAATTAGTTTTGTAAAATGTGTATCCCTTCAAAACGATAGATTCAACAAACACTTGGAGTTTATTTTATACTTCCATTAAGTAAAACATAATAATTTATGGTGAAAATATTTTAAATTGAAGATCGAATTTGTTCGTCATACTCTTATAGGGTTGAGGAGTGTGGTTGTAAAAAAATCAGCAAAATTGGAGTTGAAATAACCGTTAAATTGTGAGTTTTCGTTTATAACCGTCGAAAGCTTTCGTCCAGTTACCTAATATCCGAATGTCTTTTTTTGGCGATTTTTTTCATATGTGATCTTGGAGCATATACAAACAAGTTTGAAGGTTGGATCGTTGAAACTAGTTTTGTAGAATGTGTATCCCTTCAAAACGATATCCACTAGTGCAAATATTTTAAATTGAAGATTGAATTCGTTCATCGTACTCTTATAGGGTTGAGGAGTGTATTTGTAAAAAATAATCAAAATCGGAGTTAAAATAACCGTTAAATTGTGAGTTTTCATTTATAACCGTCAAAAGGTTTCGTCCCCTTACCTAATATCTGAATGTCTGTTTTTTGCGATTTTTTACGTATGTGATATTGAAGCATATACAATCGAGTTTGACGGTTAAATCGTTGAAACTAATTTTGTAGAATGCGTATGAGATTATAGTAGATAGACATAAGTGTCAATCAACGGTTAAATTTTAATCTATGGTTTATGAGATTATAGTGACAAATTTTGGAATTGACCTTTTCAAAAGTTGTTGAGCTTGATATTACGAGCGTTTGTATATTTATTTTTTTGTACTTCTACATTAATTAAAAAACTATTAAAATCTTAACTACAATAGTAGCCATAAGATAATCTTACATATATGAGATTATATCCTTACCATCGAATTTAATCTAGCAATTAAATCATAAGCGGGGCTGCCAAAATTTTGGCATGCGCCCAAAAAAATTTCAGGGATTTTATATTATCTAAGCGGGAAAAGATGGCTCTTTACTGAAAAGAAGGCTTTGTGTAATTTCAATAGTCAACAATAGAAAACCCTCACTCAGTCTCGCACTGAATGCGTTGCTCTCTGAGAAGTTCTCCTTGCTTCTGGTTCTGGCTCCCGTTCTCTCCTTCTTCTTCTTCCTTAGAAATTTTACTGAACTCCACCACTATCTCTGGTAAGCTCTGATTCCCTTCCACCTCTTCTTCCATGGCGATTACTATGGTTTATGTGTGTGATTGAATTGGAGATTTTGGGCTTTCTAGGGTTTTGTTGTGCTGCTCTCTCAATTTCTCTCAATTTCCTTACTTTATTTCTTGATGATCATTAAATTATGTAACTTAATCGGCATATTTTATGGTTTTTTCTTGTTAATTGGATTGTTTATGCTATTTGGTTAACTGGGTTTCAATGATATATCCCTTTTAATCCTTCTAGAGAGAATGCAGATTGAAATTAGATTCGGTGCTATTTCATATTCTCAATTCTTGTTGGAATGCAGATTGGAATCAGATTAGAATTAGTTTACTGATTGTAAGTATTACTTTTGTTATGCATTGAGGAGTAGCTGCCATTGGATTGACAATTTACCACACCCACACCAAAATTTCTAATCCAATCATTTATTTCAAAACCTTTCTTTGATTAATATGATTTGGTTTTTGCAGAACATGTATATGTTATCAAGAGAAAGGAGAGTCATGGGTATGCTATAAGACGCGGGCTTGATGCAGATGTATTCATTGGGAATAGCTTAATTGACATGTATGCCAATTGCACTCGAGTGCAAGATTCCCTGCAGGTGTTCAACCTGCTACCTAAGCGTGATGTTATTTCATGGAACTCGATCATTGCAGGATGTGTGCAGAATAAACGTTTTAGCTCTAATTGAATTGTTGATTCAGTTTAGGAGCTGTGGCATCTGTGCATGGGTTAGGTCTTGTGTTGCAAAACATATTACCATGCCTGTACTGGAGTTAGTTCCATCTGTTATGTTAGCTCTAGTTAGCGTCGATAACAAAAGTAGCATTATTGCATTATGCCTTACTACATTGTAAATTTGTAATCAACATATTGGTTTTTCCTTTTCTTTGTCTTTGTCTTTGTCTTTGTGTTACCTATTTCTTTCTCCGCTGGTATAGGTCTACTAGGAGAAAGAAAGTAATTGATCATGTACCTGCAGTTAAGAAGCTTAAGAAATTAGAGATGCTTGGTGAAGGCCAGGTATACATTCATCCGTTCAAACATGTTCCTCAATCGAAATGTTTTTCTTCATTGGCCTTAGTGTATCGTTTTATCTGGTTTGTGCATGTGAAAGTAGAGAGAAGTCTACTTTGTAGAGGTTGACAGTAATTCTAAATGCAACACCTCCCTCCCTTTTGTTGTGCCACTAAGAAATCTGTAATAACCCAATTCCATAACCCAGATTTACCACACCCACACCAAAATTTCTCATCCAATCATTTTTTAACTATGTTTCTTGCTTGACTACACATATACACAAAAGAGGTTTTGTTATAGCACTTTCCTAGTTGTTATGTGTTTTTTGAACTTGTAGGTTTACATTCATTGCAGATTTTGGGGGTTTTTTTTATACTGAATAAAGGTATGCAAGCTTGAGATCAATATGCTATTTCAATGCTTTCTCTATTTATTTTTTTGTAAATTTGTGAAAATACTGAAATTGCTCAAATAAATTTGTCCTATCAAGCTATAGCTTAAATCAATATGTTATCTAAATGCACCAATTGTTTTAGAAGGATTTATCACAAGCGAGCACACACCTCACTAGTCTATAGCAACAAATAAATGTATCTATTAATGGCTTTGGCCTATAAAAAAGGAACATGTATATTTGTCGCCACCTTAGCCATATTTTCTTGTAGTGAGAGTACAACGCTAGTGAGTATAGGGGCGTCAATTTGGATGCTCTTCTTGTCATGTCCACTGATGAGATCGTCAAGCTCTTCCCTACCAAAGCTCATAGAATACTTAAAGTATGTACTATGCTAGATTTGTGTGGGTTATAGTATTAGAATACTTAAAGTATGTACTGTGCTAGCTTTGTGGCTGGTTTTGGATCTCAGCATGTGTGTGGTTCAGTTTAACTTCTCTATGAACTTGTGATTTGGCATATACTTCTCTGTGAACTTGTGATTTGGCATATACTTTTACTTCTCTGTGAACTTGTGATTATGGTTCAGTCTCTGTGATATAGTTGTCCTTATAATCCTAAAACTGTGAAACATCAGAATTGTTAAACTTTCCATATAGTTTTACTTTCCTTATGTTTTTTAGATTCTTTGGATTTATGAGCATCCTCTGATCTTAGGGTGGTACGAGAAAAATTGAAGAATGTATTGGAGGTGTGTTTAATTTTCACTTCAACTACTCACTTGCGTTATTTATGGTATAGATTGGTGGTTGCTATGCTCACACCTTAAATTATGCAAGGCTCTTCATTAGAGCATATGTTTATTTTGTGATTTTCATTGTTTGGGTTCCTTATCAATTGACAATTATATTGTGCTTGATATAAGTTGTCTTTTTTTTTTTTTTTTGCAGAATAAAGATAATAATTGTGGATCAATGTTTGTAGCACTACATTCGAACTCATTGACAGTTGGTTAAAGTGGACATGAAAAACTAGCGTTATAAGACATATCATAGGATTGTAATAAGTACTTGTAAAATTTTTAAATTGATTTTTTTGTATATGTAGTTGAGTATATGATTATTAATATAAAACAATTCTTTCAATAAAAATTGGCATTGAAAATGTTATTAAACTCTAAAAAAAATTGTATTTGTATCCTTTTATTTTTGCCGATGAAGTAGGATCAACGGAAATGTATAATTCCAACGACTCTTGACCCTTACAAATATGTTTTTGTGCGTATTTTCGACAATTCTTAATTGTCGGTAATTGTAATTGCGACGATTGTGCGCTCTTGTAAACTACATTATACTATTGGAAAATCATTTTTCGACATAATGTTTTGGTCGTAAGAAAATCAACAAAAAAAAATAGATGTCATCGTTTAGATGTCACACAGTTATGTCGAAAATAAAATAATTCTGTCATTTTGAAAAATCAATTCCGATGAAAAGATAACTAGTAACGACAAGCCACAAGCGTTGTAAATGAAGCATTTTCGACGGCTGGTCGAAAAAAAAAGTATTTCCAATGGATCAATTTTCGCAAGTGATGGATTGTTGGAAGAGGAAAAGAGAGGGGGGTGGGGGGGAAGGGAGGGGGAAAGGAGAAAGGTAGCACCAACAGAAGAAGGGGAAGAAAAGAAGAAAGGGAAAAAGGAAAAGTCATCATGTTTTCTTTATTTTGTTATATAAACACTTTGTATAATGAGATATATTGCTGAAGAACATTACCAATGGAAGCATTTATGTACTTTTGCTAAAGAACATTACCAATGGATTTTAATTTATTTATTTTAAATGAGCATGGGTGTCAGATAAAGGAGCATTTTTGTTTATTTTTTATCTTTATTCAAAACATAAATTTGGTTTATATACTTTTATATTTTTATATTTTTTTCCCACGTCGATTATATGTGACAACATTGTCTTTATATCCGACATGATTTCTCAACAACTAATGTCGCCTATAACCAATAGGAGTATTAATGTCACTTATATCCGACAATTTTTTCTTGGTAGATTAAGAATCTTATCCGACAACAAAAGCCTTTTCGTGACGCAAGCAATGTTGTCGGTTCTTTTATCCGCCACTACATGAATTTTTGTCAGATTTTTTGCTAATATCCTACAGACATAGTTTTTTCTTGTCATTTTTTAGAATGACGCTACTAACAGACATAGGTTTTTCTTGTCGTTTTTTAGAATGACGCTACTAGGTACTTTTGTAGTAGTGGATTAAACCTTGAATGATGAAACTTGCTCGGATATCAAGTTGAAAATAAATGGACGAACAAACAAAATATGAACCTTATTTTATTAACGGAAACGAATAAACAAAATTGTTGGAATGATTACAAACTCATGGGTACATCTTCACTAACTTATTCTCTACTGAATAACGAAGCACTATTTATAATAAATTAATCCTATATAATCCCTAATAAGCAAGAAAACAAAAACTTAACTCCAACAGGTTAAGCCAAAATCCAAATAGTAAAATAAATCTAAATGTTAATATTTTCCAATATAAAAAAATATGGGATTAAATGGCTGCACAATAGTGAATTGTTCTATTAATTAATTTTGATTTTGTAGGAACAAATGATATTAATTGTTGTAGGGGAGATACGAAAGGAAGTTTTGGATTTGGGTGGAGGAAATGGAGAAGGCGCAGTTTTGGATTTTGGGTGGGACGACGAGGAAAAATAGGGTGGAGGGAGACTGGGAGTTTTTTATTTGGGTGATGGGAGACCAAAATTTTAAATTAAATTTAATAAATCAAATTAAATTTAATAAATCAAATGATGTGGTTGTTGATAATTGGTTTAGTACTTCAATTCGAAGGTAATCTATTATCACAGGGACCACAAGAAAAAAAAAATAAGAATCCTACATCAAACAATTGAAAATTTAAACATGACTTATAATGTATGTTTGCTCTTGTAGTCAAAACGAGGCTGCTTGTGATAAACTCTTACACCTATCTTGTTGTGCAAATAATTAGACACAAATTGGAGAAATAAAATAAGTGTAATTAATTATGAACTGTAGCTTATTTCTCTAAAATCTTGTCACATGACTTGCAGGTAGTTGCATCCAAGTCACACCCCGGGATATAGATTAATTCCAGGTGGGCGGCTTAAGGAGTTAGATGATCATAAATTCATGAATCGGGTGCTGATTAGCTAGTTGACTTTCAATTTAGTTACCCACACTATTGATTGCCAATATAACTTCTTTATTGACCAGATTCGTAACGTTCTACAGACTTCAAATTCAGCCATTTATAAGATCGTCAAGAAAATGTGCGAAGTGAGGACCAAATAAACGGATCATTTCATAATCATTTTAATTGTTTTTGAATAATAGAGGAGAATACAAAAGAAAAATAATAGATGAATAACTAATGGTTATAGACATGTATCAACAACGTATAAAAAAGGACACATAACGAATTGGTGGCCCAAGCGAGAGGCCTGGCTCGAATTGGTGGTCCGAGAGCCTGATGGTTGTGTGATGTGTGGCTGACGTCAGGGTCACATCCATTTTCCTTTGTCAAAATCTGGAAAAAGAATGGGATGCATGTAGGGAATTAAGCCCTCAAATTAAACCACAAGAATTGCAACATAATAGGATTTAAAGCTCAAGAGCACAAGATAGTGATAGAAACATCTCCTGGGTTCGAGATTGAGAGCTTAAGCTCTCGGCTTCAATGGTAAGACCTCGCACCATGCACCGATGCCGCATGCAAGGCCATGGTTGGGATCCTTGAGTTCCAGGGATTCCAAAAATATTATTTTTGAGCTTGATTTGTTGAAGGTTTGAAGAGGAAGGAGGAAGAGAACTCACGAGAGTGAGTTGGAAAAGAGAGAGAGAGAGAGAGAGAGAGAGAGAGAGAGAGAGAGAGAGAGAGAGAGAGAGAGAGAGAGAGAGAGAGAGCCGGTCAAATGAGGGGAAACAGGAAAAGGGCGATGAATGTGTCTGATGGATTGGGTGATGAAAAATATTAATATTTTATTGCCTATTGCTATGGCTATTCAGTTTATGAGTGAAAATGTAAAAGGCAGTCATTGTTTATTAAAGACATTAAAAACAGTTACTGTTCATTTGGTGGATTCAATAGTAAGTTGTCATAAGAGGCTTTTGCAACGCTAGAGTTACTCTAAAAGAAATTAATAGTGTTGGAAAAGATATAAGGGTCATAGTCAACTACACATTGCAATGTTTTAAATTTCTTGGATAACAATGCGCGCATGAGTAAATTGAGATATTACCGTGTAATGAAATTAAGTTCTTCTAAAGATGGCTAATTGGACTACCCTCGTTGAAAAGAAAAAAAAAACCAATTAAATAAGACCCGTAAGTAGAGAGATTAGAAGGAGACAAAGCACAGTGAAGAGACATGCATCATGGATGCGGTTGGGAATCTTCGGGTCAGCCGAGGTTTTGGACGCAATTCGAAAGAGTGGCAGATTGTCTGCTCTCTTTTTTACATGTCTTTTTCATTTTTTCTTATTTGTGCGGTCATAGTTAAATCACGTCAACATTTTATATTAATTTTTAAATAGAAATAATAAGACAAAAAACAATAAAAATATAAAATGTTAACGTAGTTTAACGGTGACTGCACAAATAAGAGGAGATAGGAAGACAATCTGCCTCCATTCCAAAGACCTCATATTGCATGGCGTAAGCGGTGCTTGCGTCAACACTGATTTTGGGTATATATATATATATATGTTCAGGTTTGTCCCACGGCGACGCGTAGTTGAAGTTGTTACTAATTCTAGTTGTTAAATGTACATATTTGGTCTAAAGAGTCATTTTTGAATCTTGATTTGAATATCATGTTCCATATGCTTAGGTTTGTGATGACGCATTTGGGCAATTTATATATTATAAACAAACAATGAAGCGTGTTTACATAATGGATAATTCTAATTCTATTTAATGCAAATGTGTTGTTGATAAGTAGTTGATACATGCGATATTATTGAACTTGATACTTTGACTTTTCTAATGTGAAATTGTTATTTTGTACAAGTACTTTTATTATACGTGTGTTTTATCATAAACACGACGATTTTTTTCTAGAAAACTATTTGACATGTGCTTTTTTTTTCTTTTTAAAGTGTTTCTATCACATAAATATATAGCAATAATTGTATTTCATAGTCCGGAAAGGTTTTTGTTTTTGTTTTTTTTTCTTTCCAAAAACATCTCAAATAGACTATATAATCATTAAGCATGACTGCACTTTTATAAATAATCGTTAATTTTTAAAGATTTGTGTCTACATCTGAATGATTGGAATGGGTTGACAATTGAGTTTGAATAATCTTCATGGAAAAGTGAATAGTGATTTTGGTGTCATTAAGTTTCAATAAAAATAATTGGACAAAAATGTCTTCAAGACAAAAAACTTAAAAGACATCCTAAAATAATGCATTAGATAAGGCAGGAGCATTTTTGTCATTTTAACAATTAATTTTTTTGTGTTGGTTTTTTTTTAGGTAAATGACAAAAAACTACCTCAACTATTGGTGTCACAACACTTTCATATAGACCTGACAGTTTCTGACACGTCACGATGACACGACACGAAAACGACACGAAAATAACGGGTTTCGGGTCGACACGATAACTAATCGGGTCATTATCGGGTAACTCGTTAAGAACCCGTTAATAACGGGTCCTTAACAGGTTTACACGAGAGTGACACGCGGGTAACCTGTTTTGACACGAAAAGGAAAAAGTTATTTTGATGATTTTAATTTTTTTTAATTACTAAAAAAAACTTACTATAAAATACAATAAATATAGTGGATATATATATATATATTGTTCATTAATTATTATTGTATTATTATTCTAAATAAATTTTAAAAATTTAAGTTTTATTTATTTATTTTATAAAATATTATGAGCAAAGAGTGAGATTAAAAAATTATAAAACACATTAAAAATAAAAACATCAAGTAATTTAAAAAATACCAAATACATTTAAATATTTAAAATAATTAATTTACAAGTGCAAAAAATGTGAAAAAAATATGCAAGCACTCTTAATCACATCCTCTACGCTTTAAAGGTGCGTACATGAATTTTTAAAACTATACAAACACTCAAGTATTTTTAAGGTAGTTCAAAATAAATAAAATTCATAATCATTAATGTATAAGTCTGAAAAATGTGAAAGCATATATAAAGGGGTGTGATATTCACACACCCCATTTTACTTTTCACACACCCTTCTAATTTTCAACCGTCGGATCGGATGAATTGAAGAAAATCAACAAATAGAAATTAACAAGGGGTGTGTAAGAAGTAAAATGGGGTGTGTGGATAGCACACCCCTATATAAATGCTCATGATTGCATCCTCTACCCTTAGACAATCGTTACATGGTCGTTTAGATTTTTAAAACCCTCCAAATCTCATGAATAATGTTTTTTTTAGTGAAAAATTAATAAGATTTAAAAAAAAAATTGCACATACCACACATTGCCACATAAATATTACTTCAAAACATTAAAATATTTGTCGTTTAAGTATTACATCTACACCCGAAAATAATACTTTTATTAAGTATATAACATAAAATTTTGTGATATCCACATCCACTAGTGTAAATATTTTAAATTGAAGATCGAATTCATTCATTGTATTCATATAGGGTCAAGGAGTGTATCTGTAAAAAAATCATCAAAATCGGAGTTAAAATAACCGTTAAATCGTGATTTTTTGTTTATAACCGTCGAAAAGTTTTGTCCCGTTACTTAATCTCTGAATGTTTGTTTTTTGTGATTTTTTGCTAATGTGATCTCGAAACATATACGAACAAGTTTGACGGTTGTGATCGTTGAAATTAGTTTCGGATAATTCGTATCCCATCAAAACGATAGATTGACTAACACTTAAGAGTTTATTTATATTTTCATTAAGTATAACATAAGATTTTGTGGTATCCACTTGCGTAAATATTTTAAATTGAAGATCGAATTCATTCATTGTATTCATATAGGGTCAAGGAGTGCATCTGTAAAAAATCATCAAAATCGGAGTTACAATAACCGTTAAATTGTGATTTTTTGTTTATAACCGTCGAAAAGCTTTGTCCCGTTACTTGATCTCTGAATGTTTGTTTTTTGTGATTTTTTGCTGCTGTGATCTCGAAACATATACAAACAAGTTTGACGGTTGTGATCGTTGATAATTTTAAAGTTTAATTACTAAAAGATTTATTATAAAATACAAAAGTCATATTAATAAATACAATATATTCTATATTAAATATATTGTTTTGTATTATATTATTATATATAAGTTAAAAAAAAGTTTTGGTCATTATTTATTCTTATTATGAGAGTTCCTTATTATCATTACTAGGATAAATTTTACTTAACATGTTATTGTCCAAAATTAAAATAAACTAGTATAGTATTTGACAATTTGTATAGACAAGAACTAAGAAGACGTACATATAATATAAGTATGAAAATTTGAAAGAATATATAAATACTCATGATTCATCATTATTCTTTCACAAGTAGATAGTGGTTACAAGAATGTGTTAGGCAAGAACTAGTATAGCGTTGTTGTGAAATGTGAATTACAATGGTCCAAATTCAATTGAGAAATGTGAATTACAGAAGTATTTGGATGACAAAAGACTAGATAGAAGACAAGATATAGATGTTCTTTCTTGGTGGCAAATGGAGTGTTTTCATTATCCAATACTTTCTCAATTATTTTGAGAGACCATACCAACAAATAATATAACTATTTGGAAGCAGGGTTATGAGTGTGAATTAAATTGGTGTACACATATTGCCTCTAGGCTCTAGTTGATGCTAGAAAGTAGAAAGTCTAGGACTCTAGTCTCTAGGTTATTTCCATTGTCATTTGTCACTCATTGTGTATGCCGTATGGCATCACACTCGCAATAAGGTGGGAATTGTGGGAAAAGTTTTGCATATAGTCTCGTCTGATCTCCTTTATTGTTAGTCCCAATAGGGATGGCACATAGCAAGAGTAGTCTTTGTTGGTGGCTTGCACCACTCTTGCATGGCTAGAAGATTGATTTGTGTTTTGGTTAATTGGTTTTAATCAAGCAATTGTGGGTTCCATTCGAGTCCCACTAGGTGTGCAACTTTTTTTTCACTAAAAAAGTGTTATGTTTTTAATTTAATTATTTATTGGTTTAAAATATATTTTTCTTAACGGGTAACGGGTTGGGTCATATTACCCATTAATATTATCGGGTCGATTTCGGGTTGGGTCATTTTACCCGTTTATTTTAACGGGTGTTACACGACACGACCCGTTAAGCTATCGGGTATGACACGAACACGACACGAACTCATGAAACACGACACGAATGCCAGGTCTACTTTCATACCTCATTTTTTTAAAATTGAAAATGTCATACATCATCTTACGAATTTGTGTCAATGTTATACCTTCCGTTAATTGGCCGTGAATTTTTCAGTTAAATACTGACGTGGCTTGATTCGGGCACATTTTCTATTGAAAAATTAAAAAATTATTTAATATTTTTTAAATATTAAAATAATAAAGAAAAGTTTTTTTTTATATAAAAAAAAGTCAGTTCGTCCCTCCTCCCCCTCTCTCCCCCATCTTCCTGCAACCCACAAAGAAGAAGAAAGAGGAAGAGAGGAAGAAGAAGAAGAAAAAAAAAGTAGACCCAGTTCGTCCGTCCCCCCACCCACCCACCCAACGTGCAGAAGAAGAAGAAGAAAGAGAAAAAAAAAGAATGAAACACCCAGTTCGTCCGCCACCCCACCCCACCTAACCAACCAACCAACCTGCAGCAGAAGAAGAAGAAGAAAGAAGAGAGAAGAAAGAAAGAAAAAAAAAAGAAAAGAAGGAAACACCCAGTTCGTCCCTCCCCCCCCCCCCACCCTCACCCACCCAACTCTCAGAAGAAGAAGAAACCCAATTCATTCGTCCCCCCTCTTCCCTCCACACCCATTCCTCCCATTTTCCCCACACCCGATTCCACCTCAACGGGATCTGGGTTTTATTTTTTTTAATTTTTTTTATGGGTTTCAGGTAGTGCGTGCGAAGGTGGGGAGGTTGGGTGCGAAGAGTGGGTGCGGGGAGAATAGGGGGTGGAGGGGTGGGGAGGGGGGAAGACAAATTGGTTTTTTTTTTCTCTTCTTTTTACTAGGTTGCAGTTGCAGGAAGGGGGAAGAAAGATGGAGATGGGGAGAAGAGAGAGAAGGGGGAAAGGGGGGGGAGTGTAGGCTTTTTTTTAATATATTTTTTTTATAACTTTTCTTTATTATTTTAATATTTAAAAAAATATTAAATGATTTTTTTTAGTTTTTAATAATTTTTAATAGAAAATAGGCCCCAGATCAAGCTATGTCAGCATTTAACTGAAAAATTCATGGCCAATTAACAGAAGATATAACATTGACACAAATTCGTAAGATGAGGTATGACATTGTCAATTTTAAAAAATGAGGTATGAAAGTCTCGTGACACTAATAGTTAAGGTAGTTTTTTGTAATTTATTATTATTATTGGTGTCTCACAATAGGCTAGTAATAATATGATTCAATTTCTCTATTTTAAAACAGGTTTAAAACATCTTAAGAGGCGTGAATGTCGGTTATAAAAAATAAAAAAAGTCTTTTGCGGATAATAATGTGATTAAATTAGTTGTCAAAATTTTTTTTTAACAAACGATGTTATCTACACTAAGAGCAACTCCAGCGTTGCAAAGGCCCCCTAGGTTCACTATTGAATCTACCCAGTGAACAGTAATTGCCTTTTGCATCTCCACTCCTAAAACTAAATAGCCATGGCAATAGGCAATAAAATATTGGTATTTTTTATTTCATAAAATAATACAAAATAATTTTATTTGTAATTTCGGATAAGATTTTTAATCGTTCTCGTTGCACCATGTGTTATTATCCGAAAAGACAATTATTGGTAATAGATTTCGATAAGATTTTTATCCAATGTCGTCATTTATTATCAATTTGGTGTTTGATCGTAGAAATACTAAATTGTCGGACTAAGAGGTAGGATAATGAAAAAAAATATTATTCTCAAATTGGTGTTTTCTCGAAGATGGACTTTTGATTAAAACTGTTATGAAGATTAATATTATTGATTCCATATTTTTATGAAAATTAATCTTGTTGATTCCAAGTCTTTTAATATCAAACTAAAAAAATAAAAAATAAAGAGTCTTTAACATCTATATTGAAAATATCTAGATCCTTCTGCATCCAATGTATTAAATATCGATGATATCGGAAATATCGGTAGTTCAAAAACACGGAAATTTCGATGGAAATATCGGGATATTATCGATATCGATAAAAATTGAATAAAAACCACGGAAATTGTAAGAAAAACTTGGAGATTTTTTTTGAAACTTTGCAGGATGTTTATTTAGTCAATTATTTATAGTTTATCACAAAAAATTGGAAGGAAATGCATTGCATGATGGATTTAACTTATTTAAGTTGATTATATAGCGAGCTGGCAAACATTGTGAGTGTAGAAAATATGTAAATATTTTAGCATATTTTCACAAAAACATAAATGATATGGTGGTCAAGGTGTTGAAGGAGTAAAATGGGAGGGGTTCGAATCTTCTTGGTGTTTTTTTAAATATAGAAATTTTAAAAACACGAAAATTTCGATGGAAATATTGATGACATCGGAAATATCAGTAGTCCAAAAACACAGAAATTTCAATGAAAATATCAGGATATTATGGATATTTAATACCTTGTCTGCATCTTGGAAATATCAAAAACAAAAATAAAAGGGCATAACCCTCTTCTATGCGAAATAATGCTCTGCAATTAAATTGTCTGCGGCGGGGCAAAATCAACAACGACTTCCAAAGGGTCTGCGGCGCCATTTTCGTGCTGCTCAACCACACCGTGCTATTGCAGGGCTTCTATTTCTTCGTCGAAGAGAGCAAAGGAAGGTATCCGTACAACCCACCTAGCATTTTGGACGACTACCCACTTTCTATATCTGCAATCACAAAGCTCTGAAAACCCTGGAGGGAAACTGAAGCTTATGGACTGATGTGAATTTGGGCGGGTTTGATGGGGATTCGGTGGATAATAAGAAAAGTATTTTTGGGGGAAATCAGTGAAGTCAAAGTGTTGGGGTTCGAATTTGTAGCGAGATTTACATACTGACTGGGATTTTGAAGAGAAGGAAGGAAACGAAGCTCAATCAAGGAAGCGAAGAATGAGGCATGCCACGTGACGTCAGCCTTGCATCACTTGGGTCTTAGGCTATCGAGCGGTTGATTCCTGCCTGGCCTATCCACCGGGCCTCCCCCTAGCCCCATCGCCCGCATGGTTTGGAGCTGCTAGCTAGGGCAATTGGGTTGGAGCAACAGCCGGTCCACCGGGCTATTGAATACGGTGGAGCTTCTGGGGAGGAGGTGGGCTTAACCTCACAATGGGCTAGCAATAATGTGATTCAATCAGTTGTTTATTAAATATTATTTTCTCTATTTTTAAACACGTTCAAAACATCTTAAGAGGCGTGTAATGCCGGATATAAAAAGGTCTTTCGCACACGGGTAATAATGTGATTAAATTAGTTGTCATATGAAATTTTTAACAAACGATATTATCTACACTAATGGGGATGGAGGCGGGCTTAACCTCACAATAGGCTAGCAATAATGTGATTCAATCAATTGTTTATTAAATATTATTTTCTCTATTTTTAATGTAAATTCTATAGAGAAATTTTATTATGTGAATTTAGCTGTTTTAATTGGTTTATGAGTGCTTTTTTCTAGCATGATTTATGATTATTCATTTACTTCAAATATTTGACTTTCCTTTTGTCAATTTACGCTAAATACATTTAAAACGTGTAAGTTGCGTGTAGCACGTCGTGATTAAAAAAAATGTCTTATGCACTCGCGAGTGCATGAAGGCTAGTTCCTAGTAATTTACTAGTGAGTGGACTAATTTTTTTTTTAGTGCTACTATTGCCACCCCTCTGTCTTATTTCTACACCCATTTTTTTTATTAAAAATTTTAATTACCAATTTATCCTCACGTAAAATGTCAAATAAGGATTAAGGGAAAATAAGATCAGATCGTACATTGCCACCCACACTCCTAGCAACTCGTAATCTCAATTCCCAAACGTCTTGTCGTCACTTTATTCCTTCTAAATTTTTATTTATGTTTATTGGAGCCTAAATTATTGAATCACGAATTGATCCTTGTGTTCGTCGAGCTTGTCGTAATACAAATCTCAAACACACTAAATGCATCAAGCCATATATGGATGTCATTGAAGTTTCTTTCTCTACCGATTTCACTTCTTATTCTTTTGGCTTTGATTCTATGATTAGTTGAGCGACTAACTCTTCATTCTATTGTTGCATCTCTTCCGTGGTCAGCCATGGATATAGTTGGGATGGTGGTAAAAAGTGCAGAAGGGTGGTCGCTGTTTTACTTCCCTCTATTTCAATCATATAAATATAATCATTTTCCTTATATTAAAATATTATTTAAATAATTAAAAAATAGATGAGAGAACAGGCTAGAGAAGCAATATGGATGTTGGTTTTTGTGCTTCTCATCGGTCAATAATGGTTATGGGAAGGGGTAGGTTATGCTAGTGAACGGTGTCAAGGGTGGAGATTGGAAGGATTTTGGGGATAAATGATGGGTGGGAAGATAGTAGGTTATTTTTCTTATTTTTTTATAGTGGGTGGGATTATAAAGTAGGTGTAAAAATAGGACAATGAAGTGAACCTAGTAACGCTTTTTTTTTATTGGGTTCGAATTGAGTGGACTAATTCATAGTAATAGTGTACGTATCACATTTAGGTGACGGTTTTGGACTTCATTGCTTGTTTAAATCTTGAGTCACAATATCAAAGTGAGAAACATGTGCGTGCTTCTTCTTATTTAATAATAGAGGCATGTTGATATATGTATATATTGTTTTTTTGGGCTCTGCTGGAAACCTAGTTCCTTTGTTATTTATTCTTTCTAAACTATAGGAACTTACCCTTTTAATTAATAGTATATTGCCTTCCCTTTTCATATAGAATAACACATCAGAATCTTCGAATCCCTTTCCTAACCCAATTTATTGTATTTTTCGTTCTCTCTCACTGTTATATGAAATCTTATGATTAATTTTGACAAAAGGTGGTTAGATAATGTATGTGTTTGAGTGTAGATGAGAGTTGTTACTCATGCGTTATATTTATAAGTGACGTTCTGTTTATATCGTCTACTATTTTATGAGACATCTGTACATCTGTACATGCTCGTGCATCTGCAAAATCTTTGTATGGATGTCTTTTTTGACTTTGTTATGAAATTGTCCGACCAAACATAAAATTTGGTTTGAAGGAATATAGTATGAAATGAATTGGCTAGGCACGTCCATTCATCCAGGCAAATGAATTCATCTTCGGAGTTCAATTCTCAAATTCTAGATATTCAACTTTTGACTCTTTACTTGGTACTAAAAATGAACTATAATTCAATCATTTTGCAATCTTGTGGGTTACTTAGATAACTCGTTATTACCGAGAGTCGAATCTAACAACACTCTCTTACAAGTGAAAATAAATACTACTAAATCGTAGTATTAAGTTTCATCGAATTATTAATACTTAGAAAACATATGATAACGAATCTCAATTACTAAGCTCCAACTCAAGACTTGGGGCACAAACTCAAGACCCTGGTGATCAGCTTGCGTTACTCTTAACTTGGGACCTATGTTACGTCAAAGATCGCATGTTATTAAAACTATTGCAATTCAATCTAATTAGTCCGTCGACAACAATCAAATTCAATTCTAGGCACTAAGGAGTGCTTACTTGCAAAGAATATGAATTTGAATTATTTTGATTTGTGAGTTATGTGTGTCTACTAAAATATGGGTCTTTTACCTTTCCATGTTTTTACTTAGGCATAAAAGATTTTGCGAGTCCAAAATTTTCCCAAATAAGGCATTTGCCTAATTTGGTAACCAACCTTTCTTTTTACAGATTTTGTATTATTTTCCGAAGGAAGAAAAAAAAGGGGGGAAATGGAGTGCACGAGGAACAAATAACACACGTGCATCCAAACCCATCCGTCGCCCCCCGCGTAAAAATTCGTACCACCACTCTCTGAAGCCGCCAGTTGTCCTTCAAAGCGATCCGGACGCGCTTAAACAGTCAACTCTCTTCCCACTCCCCCCTCTCCCCCACATATATATACTCACCAGCCGCAAATTCCTTAAACCCCAAGTACAACAAAATCAACCCTCAAGAACGAACAATCACTTGTCGCTAAAGCACTTCCCACTACAAGTCAATCCACTTCTCCTAAATCTTTACTACGTCGTCGTCCATGGTGAAGCAGACGATCGGCAAGCCCTCCGAGCGAAACGACATCAAGTACAAGGGCGTCCGCAAGCGCAAGTGGGGCAAATGGGTGTCGGAAATCCGCCTCCCCAACAGCCGGGAGCGAATCTGGTTGGGATCCTACGACGCGCCCGACAAGGCGGCGCGTGCCTTCGACGCGGCCCTCTTTTGCTTGCGCGGTCGCACCGCCAAGTTTAATTTCCCCGACAACCCGCCTGAGATTTCGGGGGGAAGGTCCCTGAGCCCGGCCCAGATCCAGACCGAGGCGGCGAGGTTCGCGAATTCGGAGCTTCCGAGGAGCCACCAGTCGATGTCGGAGTTGCAGGCAGAGTCTCAGTCGATGTCGGAGTTGCAGGCGGAATCTCAGTCGATGTCGGAGTTGCAGGCGGAGTCCCAGTCTCCGTCGGTGTCGGAGGGGAGTGGGACCGTTTTCGGGGACAGCGAATTTCTAGTGACTCCAAACGATTCGTTTTCGGACCCTTTTGGCACATTCGGGTCGGGTAATTACGCTACGGAGTACGGGTTGTTTCCGGGTTTTGATGAAATGAACTATCAGTTTTTCAGTCCAGCTGCGGCGGTGCCAACGCCGGCCGTTGATTACTACGCGGAAGAGAACTTGGACTGTCAGTTTTTCAGTCCGGCCCAGGAGTCTTTCCTCTGGAATTTCTAGAGACGTACAGAGTACAAATTAACGTTATATTTTTTTTCTTTAAGGGAAACAAATTATAATCAATTAAAAAACAAAACGATTCAATTTTTTCAACGGGTCGGAGCCCCGGACAGTTTTTGTTTCTGGAGCTTTATTAAAAACCCGGATTATGGGTGAACCGATTTTTGTGCGGCCATCCCCTTGATTGAATTCATTGTTCATGTTATAAGTGCAAAGAATTTTCCCATAAATGGTATAGATTTTTGTAACTATTGTATTGCTTCATTGAGTTAATTGGGTGAAAATTATGCATTTTATTACTAAACTCTTCTAAGCTTTCGATAAAGAAATTCGTGTGTCAAAAAGTGACCGCGTTGTTAGCCAACTAGTTCACCTTACATATGCTATTCATTTTTTATTTTTATTAAAAGCGGTCCTACATTAAACTAAATAAAAAGGAAAGAAAATTTAAATTCATAACACAATACATAAAAAGAAAAATAAGTTCTTCTTCAAGTCAGTCCACCACTTACGATCCTATTTTTTAATGTTAGAAGAAGAATGAGCCACCATTGAAAAAGGGCATTATCCCATTGTATAACACACTCTAATTTTCAGAACAAAATTTCGGAATAGGAAATGCACCCACGTTTTAAACAAGGCATGCATCTTATATAACATCTCAATCCAAATCCAAATCCAAAGGGTCCAGCAGTAGTGACAGTGAAGGGGTAACCTACCAATTGCACCGTACGTGCATGCTTCGTTACTGTTAACTACATTGCAAAAGATGGAGAATTGGTACCGGAAGGGAAAGAATTGGTAGAGACAAACAAGAGAGATTGTATTGATTGATTAGAGAAAATGTTTACAAATGAACTTAATGAAATAATAGCTATACAATTCTTTATATAGCCATATATCTCAATTACAATAATACCCTTCTAACTATACTAACAAACTTCACTACTGAAATAGTGCCATGTGCCATTTCTGTTATTACTAAACATTTCTGTTATTAGTTACTAATTCACCTGTGACACGCGGTACAATTGTATTTGTTATTGAAAAAGATCTAGATTTAGAATGTGTTTGAACCTAGATATGTAGGCTTGGTAGGTAACGCAGGTATAGAAACACATTCGACCCCAGTCTCATTCGTGATAGTCTTCATTAGAGATTTGAGTTGAAACCGGAATTAGAAATCAATTAAAAGAGAGAAAATTAACAAGTTTTGTTAAGGGACTAGAAATCAATTGTTGAATAACTTAAATTGATGATTATTGAAACTTAAAAAATGTCATCCTCCAACAATATATATAGGCACGCACAACAGAGTTTATCATGTTTTGAGGTTTAAATTACTAAAATATATATAAATAATTTTTTTGAAAGAAAATATATATATATATATATATATATATATATATATATATAATTGAGACAGAAGAAAATGAAGAATATAAATTAAAAGAAATACAAATTTTATATTTGCAAAATAAAGCGGCAGTGCCTTTGAAACACCGACTACACTGATAGAAACCCTAGCTAATTGACCAAAAAAAAGATAGAAACCCTAGCTAGCTAATGGCCCTAATCTAACCCTTGCTACTTAGATCATCAAGCTAGCTAGTACTAAACTGCTCACATAACACAAAATTATTAAGAAAAATCTAAACTCCGTTAGCAAACAGCTTCCACAGCCAGCCTCTTCACGGCATCACCGCAGTTTGTCAAGCCAAATGTGCTCTCAGAAACATTGATCAAGCACTTCTCTTTGCCCACGCATTCCTTAAAAATCATAAGGAAAAAGAAATAAGAATTGCTTAGATATAATACAAATAGAAAATTAGCAAGTTCACAGAAAATTAAAGTGTTCAGAAAAAAAAAGACTTGCCTTTTTAAGGATCGACAATGCACTTCCAGAGTCACAGCTGCCTTTCTCAAATGATCCACAGGTTCCTTGGGGATTACCAAAGCTAGCGAACTTGATTGCAGAAATGGGACGACCTTCGCATACCAATTCCACTGTGTGCTTCTCGTATGCATGGGCACAGACAGTTCCAACTTGGATGGTTTGGAAATTCACAAGAGATGGATTGCCACCAAACTCCTCAAACAACACAATTGTATTTTCTCGGTCTTGCATAAATGATCGAGGAACGTGGTACCTTCAATACAATTAAAAGCGATTAAAACTGTGATCGTTATTAAACTGCCAAGTAAATAAACATGAATGCGTAAACTGTAAAGTTCTTACCATCTTTGGGTAGGATTGCCACAATTGAAGGAACACTTGTTGTTATCATATGAACCACGGTAGTCACAAGCATCGAGACTACAATCGGTATCATATGACAAATAACTCGGCCAATACCGGCCAATACTATGGCCATTGATCCAAGCGTGACCCTTTCCCAAACCTTGTAAGTCCACCACAACTGGATCAGTTCCAAGAGGAGCTTTGAAAGTTGCCTAAACAAAATCAAACATTATTAACTTTGTCAGTTTATTAATTAGTGACATATACGAGTTAAATATGTGTATATAGTAGGTTTAATTACCTTGTACCATGTCAGCATCTGGTTAACGGGTAAGTTTTCCGTTGACCACTTGGTAGCGTAACGAGAATCGGTGCTAAAAAGCTTGTTTTTCAAACCATGAAGTCCAACCTTGTATGACCATTTGTGTGCTGATAGATCCTTGATCACAATCTCATCACCATCTTGTCCCACCAGTGCAACTGGACCAGAAATTCCAGTTTTGATCTCTTCAAATCCTCCTCCATAATTCTGGTTATCATTCAAATCATGATTCAAAGTTTTAAATTAAATGAAATTAATCATAATGAAGTAATTAATTTTAACAATCCAATAATACTAACCGGAAATCCAACAGTAGCACTCAACAACGAAATAATGTTCTTTCCAGGATGTAACTTGACACTCTTCTCAAATACATAGTTGTAGACGTTGTATTGAGCCCATTGAGAACCTATTTGCACCAAGGACATATAAGAAAATAAATAACTATTAAACAACAAATTTATTAGTATATTTAAGATTAATCAAGAAACCATATTTGTATGTCTTACCAACATATTCTCCATTAACATATGCATGAAGAATGAAACCAGTGCCATTGACCCTTAGAGTCATGTTCTTACTCCAAATTGGATCATCTTTCTTGAGATGAACACTGCCCAAAATCCAAGATAAATAAAATGAGTAAATCAAAATATATGCTAAATATATTAGAAGAAAAGGCCAAATGGAAAATTAAAATTAAAATATCCACTGTACCTTGTCATGTACCAAAGATAATCACTGGCATCATCTCCAGCAACCTTTTGATCCAAAAGTTGATTTGCAGTAATTTCTCCCTTTGCAAGGACTCTGGTGTCATCAATGGTCTCAGGCCTCCAGGACCAAGCAAGTGATTCGGGTTCATCTTCTGCCTTGTTCACTACCTTCACCTTAACTGTTGTTTGCGTGTTGACCTAAACTAGGTAAAAGAAGTTCAGAAATACTTAATAAATCAGACTATATATGTTTACACACACACAGTGAAAGTTAGTTGTTCATACCTTTGCAGTGTTATATCCTTCTGTTTTGCAATCGGGAAGAATACTAACAGACCAAGCAGGAATGGTGTATGTATTCCCTTGAAAAGTGATTGTAGCATCAGTGGTGCTATTTGCATTGCCCAAAAAGCAACTTGATGACTCATGTGTTGCATACACAGTGGCCTAAAATATATATGCACATATCGATCGTATCAATTTGAAATTCTACAAAACTTTGGTTTATTAGTTATATCAATTCAAAAGGATAATCTTACTGAAACAGAATTGTCAAAATTTGTGGTTGTAACATTCCCATGTGTGAGAGTATACTCCATGGATTTCAAAATCTGATGGAGTTCTTTCAAATGCCCCCATTTTGGTTGGTTCAAGTTGCCTATAAAATGAGATAATAGTAAGAACTAAGAAGTTATAGAGCCAAACACAAAGCCATGTTTAGAACTTAAATTTGAGTATTTACTTACCATATTCGTCGAGAGGAGCATCGTAATCATAAGTAGTAGTGATGTACGCAGCTGCTGTTCGGCCAAAGTTTGTTCCACCGTGATACTTATGGAAAAAACATAAATCGTGTTAGAAAGAATTAAATTACAATGAACCAAAATACAATTTAATCTAATTAATTAATTAATGTGCCAACCATGTAGTAGTTCTGAAATGTGCCTCCAAGCTGGAAAAATCTTGCAACAGAGAAAGCAAGATCCTCAGCAGTCCTAAGTGGATCTTTGCCACCCCAACTCTTAAACCTACAGTAGCATTATATAGATTTAGAAAATTAGGTAACAAAACAAAAATAATATATCATAAAATTGATTCAATTAGTATTAATTCTAGAACTTACCATCCAGTCCAATTTTCGGTCCACATCTTGGGACTGTTCTCATTATTTGGAGTAAATGAATCACAGTACCAACCATTGCATGTGTTCATCTGATAACAAAGATATATAAATAAGTAACAATTATAAAAACTAAAAATTAAGACAAAAAAAAATATTGTACCATTGGTTGAGGAGCATCACTTTGTTGGCACATAATCCATGGAACTCCAATGTCGAGAGATTCGGCAAAATTTGCACACCAGTTCATATATGCTTTACCAGCATCTCCATAGTATGATTGCACATTTCCGTATTCATTTTCAATCTAACAAAATTACGGCCAATTTATCACAACAAATTTATATTTTGATACATATATAATATGATGAAATTGAATTATATGCATATATATTACCTGAGCAATAATAATTGGGCCACCTTGAGATGCAAAAAGCTTTTCGTTTTTCATCATATCAACAATCAATGTGGTAAAATTCTTCATCTCATTCTGTAAAAGATAAGAATGTTTAAATGTTTCATCATAGTTGTAAAATTCTTCATCGCATTCCGCAGAATGTTTAAGCGTTGCGACTTGTATGACAAAATGAGGTTTGCGTAAACTAAAAGTCACTGCGATTAATTACCATGTAGACATCATTTGCGGTTCGGATCTCACAGCCAGGCAAGTTGTGCAGCCAAACGGGAAGTCCTCTGATTATTACATCCGGATAGTTAAATTGTATCCAAATAGTTAAATTGTGTTTGGTACAAAATATTATGTAAAACTATATGATATGCTGACAAAAAAATGTACCCATAATTCCATTCGGCACAAACATATGGACCAATTCGAAGAACAGCATAAAGTCCTTCGTCTTGAACTGTTTTGAGAAATCTAACAAGGTCAAGATTTCCAGTAAAATCATACTGACGACGAACTGGCTCATGCACATTCCAAAAGACATAAGTCTCAATTGTGTCTAGTCCACCCTCCTTGGACTTCTTAATCAAGTCTGGCCACATCTGTGTACAACATGATAAATTCGTTTATAAAAAGAACATGAAAAACACTAAGTTAGAGTGTACTAGTTAAAGACGACGAGCAAGATTACTTGTGGTGTGCTTCGAGGATAGTGGATTGAACCCGAAAGCAACAGTCGCCTTTTACCATCGATTGTGATGGCTCTCCCATCATGAGAAACATCAGTAGCATTAGCATAAAAGCTTAAAAGGATCACAGAAAAACAGAAACAAAACGCAAAACTAAAAGAGTTGGAGGGAGCCATCGTCAGAATAACAAGAGAACAGTGTGAAGGAATGAGGAGGAGATGTCCTCTATTTATAAGCGTGGGAGTAAAGAAAACAAAAATTCTTAAACCAAAATGTGTTTTATCAAAACTAAACTACTTATATTTTAAGAATATCTGGATAACAATAAGTTTCCATCGGATAGAATGTTAGAATAATATCAAAAATCAAACACTTTGATATCCAATACATATCAGACTTGAAGTTATCTAAATTTCAAAATTCAGCGACGGATATAATTTTGGATAAAATTACCATAAACCGAATTAGTACCAAGCGTTTTCGTGTTTTTTCACAATTAGTTGACGTCTTGACAAATATCACTATCAAATAGAGAGAGTTTGCTGAGGCTGGGTCAGTTTTTATGGAGTCCTTTTAATTGGATGCTATGTATTAGCTAATTAGTCTTATCGTTTTACTATTCTGTCATAAAAAGAAAATGAAATATCAATAGTTTAACGCAACTACAGCTCTTCGCTAGGGGCAAAAAAAAAAAAAAAAAAAAAAAAAAAACATTTGAATGATATTTAATTATATGAGCATAAGAGATCGATGATAGAACAAGCAATGGAATCAAGCTAATAAAGTGTTGCAGCAATCAAACTATGAAAATAGAAACTATTAGGGCTGGTTTGGAAATGTTTTTAAAATAGTTGAAAGCACAAGATACAGAGACCTGACCGAACTGGAATATCAGATTAATTTCCTATATCCTTAGAGCTTCCTACAATTTAAGAATTAGCATGCGCGACAAGTAATCTTAATGCATTTGTAGGACATGAAAAGTGTGTATGCAACTCTAGATCTGCCTAAATAGTTCCAAAACAGAATGCAAACTAATCCTAACAAGGAACATGAACCAACTTTGGTGCAGAGCAACATGCAACTAACAAACTGCCTATGCACACCATTCGAATTTGTGGACTAAACTAGAATTTCTCAAACAAAATTGGACAATGTAGTTTATATCACTAGAAAGTTACGTTACCATCTTTCCACAACACTTTACGGTTTACAATTCCAGCCATTAATGAGGAAGATATCACCGTTTTACTACAAACAGTGCAAGCTGAGCTTTTTTGTGGATTAGTAAAGTTCACCTTTTCATGTTTAAACTTCGACCAACACAAGGGATCGGAGCATGAACATATTCCTTACAAGTATGGAAGCCCATTTTCACGCTACAATTCTTGGAAGTTGCATGGAAGGGAATGAAGGCTCATCAATTGGGTGATAAACCTTGGTACAAACTTTGGTAACGCTCCAAGAGATAAGTACTTTTGATTATTTAATTGTATATGTGATCAAATGCAGCTATGTTACGTACTTCAAAAGATTCTTAAACAAGATTGGAGCATGAAATCATAACTGGTCATGTGCATAAGCTACAACTCCGATTAAAGTTAACCTCAACCATATATAGACCTACTAAGCCTCCAATAAGTCCAAGTCTAATTTCATCAATCGACCGAAAGCCAAATCAACTTGTTCAAGTAATAACATCCTATGCAATTAATTAGGCACCTAGTATGGGCCAACGTCGGAAATTGCATATTCATGACATAAAACCCCCAAAGCTGGGGATGATCTTTTCATATTGTTTCTATAGATAGCCAAGGAATGTGCAACCTTGCCACCCTCATAGCAAACCTCCATTCCCTTTTGCAGGGATATGAAATTTTGATCCTTGCGTGATTTTGTTTGTTCTATCTTACTTTATCTTTTTCGGTATAGGTCAGAAGCCCGATTACCATAAGGCATAACTTTGCCGGATTAATTGGAAACTATGTAAGAATGCAAGTCTAAAAGTTTCAAAGTACTAGAGTCAAAGGAGTTTGAGTGGACTTGAGCCGTATTAAGAGCAGTTATGATGGGTCAACTTTTAATGTTGGGATTTGGCCTCGCTATTCGATGATTCAACGCAAATATTCGGCTTCCATAAGTTTATGCAACCCAAAAAGGCTATGTGTTACAAGATTTAAGCCCAGGCTCTGGCCATTCGAGGGAATAATTAGAAGGGTGATCTGGAAATCATGCGAGTGATGCCTTCGAACTGTACCCCCGAGTATGATTACTTATATCCTAGAGCAGCGTACAAAGTCAATAAACCTGGCAGTGATCTTGTGCTTGAGCAGGACTAAAATAGGCAACTAGACTAAGAATTCTCAAGATGAAATTTTCCAAATGGAACTTTATCTCACGGAGTAACTTGGTAAAAGGCACTAAATTTATTGTGTGGGCAATGATTTTCTAGGGCCGGAGTAAGGTGGATTGGAATCCGCATACCTCAGAAGTTCAATCATGGACTCACTAGCCTCCATTGCTAAGATGAAACTAATCACTTATGCCACCTTGATCCTGTTTTGGAATCAGTGGGTGAATTTTGATCCTGTTATGGAATCAGTTGGCGAAGTCCGACGACTTCATTGAGATTGATCATGCTTGTTCTGCAAGATTCGGGAACTTAATTCAGCAAGTTTGCTATAATCTTGGAGTTTTAAAATCTAATGATTGGCGTGCACTGCAAATAATCACACTTTTAAGAGAATGCAATATCTACTTCCTAGATGTCATCTAGGATTCTCCAGGTTTAACAAAGATTCTACTATCCTAAAAGATCATTTCTTTGACTAGTATAAATACACCTTGCTAAGGTTTATCTCTGGTTACGCAATCTCTGCACACATATTCTCTTACCCACTGCTTAAGTCTTAACATTGCACACACCCCTTGGTCTTTGGTCTACTCACGGTTGTGTGTTCTTTTATAAGTAAACAAGTTTAAGCATCTCAACCTCCTATTGCGATGCACAAATTTGGTTCCAACATATTTCAATTCAGAAATACTCAGATTCGGCGCATACTAAGGATCTGACAAAAAGATTTCAAAGATGTTTTTGATCCCAAGCTACCAGATTCCTAACAGACTTTCAATATGGAGTTTACTAGGAACGATACATGCAATTCAGAACTAAGGAATAGGTCCTTCTTAGTTATACACGTTGCACACATCAAATTCTTCACCTGGACTGGGGCTAGGTAAAGGACAAACGAAATTTAAGTCATGCTAAAATTTGATTCATTAAACACTTAGGTTTATTTCCACAAGTCTTAGATCATTCATACAAGTGCCAGCAAAGCAATCGAAACATGTCGGATTGACATTAAATTCTGGAGTTCATTCCGGGTAGGTTTATTTGCTAAATTTCATCCTTGATCCTATTAATACTCCATTAAATGCAAGTTTAGGAACAAGGAAAGTATCATGGGCCTTTGGTTTGATATCAGAGTAAGGTGGTACTTCGATAATTGTAGCGATGCTCCTAACGAAACATAAATTTTAGGATACAAACACTTTTGTACCCAAGTGTGGAAAAGCAAACAGGCTGGATTAAGCTTTATCTTACAAACTTAAATCATGTTCGATTCTGCAGCTCTCAACTTCGAAACAAGTCCAATCCAGTACGATTATCAGATTAAAACCATATTTCGTGGAAAATGAACCAAATGATGACTACTTAAAACTTTACTTTAAGGATTAAACTATTATAAGGCGCAAAAAATGCAATAACAAACTATCTCCTAAATGTATTTAAGCCTTTCTAAGGATACATAAGGAATAAGCACTTTCTGCCATGTGTCATATTTTTAAGTTTGTGTATTCGAAACTCTAACCAGATTATTGATAGGCGAGCAAGCAGGACTAGTTAGACTTGTCACGCCCCAATTTGGACATATGTCTAAGATCGACACGTGACGTCAACACATCCCTGTTTATTCATCATGTATCGTCTCCGAGACAAGACCAAAAATAATCAATGATTTGACCACGTAGTAACTTTCTTTTATTTCATGGCTGCATCTAACCTCCTCGTTAAACTGCATATGTACCCTCAGACGAGATCAAGCCATTCATAGTTCACCATTTGTTTAACTCTGAACTTTTCGTAAAACACTTCCAAGCAAAAAACATAGAGTACCACACTACACATCCACCATAAGCTAAACAAGAGTTGTCATCTTGCCATTCACACACACATTTACTTTCCAACACCATTCCACAATCACATCAATTAATAACTCATACAATACACCAAAACGTAGGGCTAGAGCGACACAATTCTGTTGAAGCCTACATCTCTGAAGCTTTCTCAATTTAGACCGAATCCAACGAATCAAAGAATGATATTTCGAACCACTCAAGGAAATCCAACAATATTGGGTTATGGACCACTCAACGAAACCAAAATATAAAAGAGGGATTCCGGACCACTCAACTGAATTGCGAAGTAGAAGGGATTCCAGATCTCTCAATATAATCTGAGTGGATACGATTTTGGACCACTCAACAGAATCACAGAGTACAATGGATATTGGACCACTCAACGAAATCCAAAACAGGATACGATTTTGGACCACTCAACGAAATCATAGAGCACGAGAGATTCCAGACCACTCAACAGAATTAAGCAAAAGTTCAAGAAACATAACAATGACTCGAAGAAACAAGACATGAATCAAGTTACTCTATTTAGAACGACTCAACGAAGCAAGAAATGAAATAAGATCAAAGCAACAAATCCCCATGACAATAGGTTCACGGTCCGCTACTAACCCTCACATTTTACAAATAATTCAACATGCATTTCAAATCACATTTCACAAATATGTCAAATACACAAGTCAAATCACATTTCATAATAATAGAGTGATGGCTAAATATTAAAAATCACACTTTACTAGAAATCAACTTTATAAAACCAAGTCATATCCACAAAGGATACTACATATGAAATCAAGGTAATAACCACATCACATATAATAACCATATCACATATATTAAAATACTCACCGAGATAGGCCTGAAAAGCTTCACTGAGTCTCTAGTAATACTAATTTTAGAACTTTAATCAGGAAGATCTACTCACCAGATTTTCGATATGTAAATTTTTAGAGTCCTTAAATAATACGTATGATAATATATTCAAATTTAGTGACGATCTAACGGTCGGATCCTCGTTTGCTACATTAGTGAAGTGGCGGACCCTAGTAGAACTAGGTCCAACGGCGGAATTTCATCAAACAGATGTCAAATATGAAATCAGATTATCAAGTTTAGCCTAGAAAGGCAAAGTTGGCCCCCTTGTCATGCAGCGGTTTCTTTCGAACAGAAACCTAATTTTTCGACTAACTCCAAAAATTACCAAATTTTACAGACATGTAGGTCTTAATGAGGGAAACATTTTTCATACATAGGCTAAAGCCCACTTTGGCCTGGAAACACCTGAAATGGCCCTTGATCCAGCAAAATCCTAGAAGTAGGTGTTCTCAATTCGACCTCAAAACGAACTCTGATGCCTCAACCCATGATTAAGCTTTGTTTCTAAGGTTGAGGGGAGTAGATTGGTGGTGGTAATCAACGGAGTTACCTTTAAGATTGGCAGATCATCGCCTGAACCCAATTTCATTGGTTTTGGGGTGGAATTGGAAGATGGGGGTCGTAGAGTGTTTTCATGTGGTCATTTCCTTCCTTTCTTATATCTTCTCCCTGTTACAACCACATATGTGGCTTGATCTCAAAGGTCCCTGCTCAAGCAAAGCTAGAACCTTCTAGAAATAGAGGGCTAAATGACCAAAATGCCCTTATCTTTGTTCATTTATATCTTTTTCGTTATAATTGCATTCCACGAATGGTTTTCACTTATGTAATCATAGGATCGAGTTTTGTTCCATTATTCTTAGTATGATCTCATAAGGTCTACGGATTTTTAACTATTACTGACCAAAATGGAAACTTCGTAAGTAGTTTAATTAAAATTAAAATTTAATAAAATTAATATAAATTCCCAAAAATAATATAAAATCTCGTTAATACAAATACATAGTTTACAAAATGAAATCCAAGAACGGAATTTCACAAGACTAGTCCAACTCCATATCAACAAGAAGTGTTCGATATTTAAAAACGTCATTTTAGAGAGATTTGCTTTTGGTCCAATTGTAACTATTTATTCTCGAGCGGAGGGCACTCTGAAAAACATAGTTAAAGGCATTTGTGGGACCATGATTTTCTGGGGACATGCCACGTGGCACACAAGGTGATTGGAATAGCAAAATTTTCCTTATCACATGATCATGGCCGCGCTTAGCACCTTGGGCTGAATTGCATAGGGCTTAGGCAATCTGATATGGGTCCAATAGGCTTTAGCCCATTGAGGAGTTTACTTGACAACCAAGTAAAGAAACCCTCATGTCAAATCAGGATATCACTCATAATCCAAGGAGAATTGAATATCTTATCCGAGATTCATTTAGGATTTAAGGTGGGTATGAATTTTATATCAAAAGTAAATTAAAGAATAACCAAAATTTGAAGAGCAAGTATGTAGACATGTCTCAGGAAAATTTAGTGAAGTACAATCTCGTTTACCAGCAACTGGTTTAGAAATTTTAGCAACAATTAACTCTCTTGAGGCATTCTCTTTACTTTTACATAATGAAATCTGTTATAATTGTCAAAATGTTGTATCTCATTATAACAAAATTACTATTAATAAAAAAAAAAGTAACAAGATGGGTTAACTTTGTTGATGGTAATATTGAAAATAGCTTTAAACCAGTTTTTGAACGTATTAAAGAAACTAATAATGCTTTAGCTGATATCATATCCCGATCATTCATTGACAAGAATGGAACACTTCATAGCATCAAGTTCAAGTGATGGACGATCACAAATTAGAGCACCACTTCAGAAAGGAATGATGTTATCACCAGCAGAATTAGAACCTGCTTATTATAATAATTATAGTATTATTATGCACTTAGTACATGAATATAGAACCTTGGTTCTTAGAAGCAAAGAAGTAGAAAGACAAATCAGCATGATTAGCGTGATTAATTTCCAAACACAAGAGGCTATTGAAGAAGTAAACCAACAAGAACAACAAATCGTTTTTTAGCATCATTTTTAGAAGAAAATACAAAAATTTCTACCAGCATTAATTAGCAAGAGAAAGGTGTAGGCATTTAGCATTAGATATACAAAAACGTGTAACACAACATGAGTATGAATGAAAAAAATACTACATTTCCAGTAGCATTACAGAAGTTTCTTTTTGATTCTATAAATAATCCCAAGTCAGGATTTACGCTTTTATTAAGCTTTAATACTCTTGTTATTAACTTAGGCACCTAGCCCAAAATCAAATTCATTGAAATAATCGAAGATAGTAATGCATTCTTGGAACATATCAATAAATTAGCTCCGTTACTCTTTTTAGCTTTCATGTAGCAGTACCCTAGTCAAAGCTTCTTGAAAGGAAGTTTAATGGCTTGACACCAAATCCTTGCCTTGAGACCGTAGGACAGAACAAGCGGTGTTGCTCCGTATTGGGTAGGGCTAGGTAGGGGCGTGTTTGTTTTGTTCAAGACGGCCATGTTAGTAGCGTGGAGGCTATCCTTGCTTCAATCAGCGTCAAAAGCAGTAGCGTGGAGGCTATCCTTGCTTCAATCAGCGTCAAAAGCAGAAATTCATTTTGATGAGTTTATTTCCTAGTTTCCTTCATCTAGCTTCTGTTATAAGTGAATTTCTATGGCCTATTTTATCTAAAAGGAAGCCATATGAAAGAGTCTGTAATGGGGAGTGGTCCATTAACATTGCTTAATCGTCATTTATTAGTGGCTATTAACATGACAGAAGCTAGAGATATTCACTTTTTGCATGACCATATAGATATTTTTATCATTGACCAAAAACAATAAAGATATTTTTATCACCCCATGATTATTACTAGAGCATGGAGACACACACAAAGTAGACTAGTAGTGGCCATTTACATTCATTTTTAAAAGAGAACGTTAAGGAGATTTTTTTAAAAAGTTAGACTTTTTATATACCATACGATACCTTTATATATATATATAATTTTCGTGACAACATTATAAAATAGGGAACTTTAATGAAAAGGGCTTGAGTTAAGTTTAATTTAACCAAAAACCACCTTATACTATTATTTAACCAAAAGGGCTTCATATTTAATCATAAGGACAAAAACAATCTATATCAAGCTCCACAAATATTGAATACACGTGGGCTGAAATAAAAGCCCAAAACAAAATATTGTTTTTTCCTACACTACTCCTAACGGAAACCTCATGATGTCTGCTAATTCGGTTAAAAATAAAACTTTTCTTTATTTACAAACATGCCATTCTGTCAGCCAATTACTTATGTCTTCCTGTTATGATTTTTTTGCTGTTGGTTTTTTCTTTTTCTTTTTTTTCTTGTCGTCGTCCCCTCTTCCTCTTGAAGGGACGTCTATTGTATAGGCTTGAGAAACCCAATCAATTCAAACTTTCTTTTATTATTTACATATGTTATATATATATATATATATAGGGGTATGATATCCACACATTCCATTTTACTTCTCACACACTCCTTGATAATTTCTGTCCGTTGATCTTCTTCAATTCATCCGATCAGACGGCCGAAAATTAAAAGGAAGCTTTAATTAAAAATACTTTTTCAAACTTTTTATTAACCAAAAACCATTTACTAACTTTATTTAATAAAAATGACTTAAACTTAATGAAAAAAGACAAAAACTAGAAAGAACAACCAAAACAATTGCAAAATAAGAAATTCATTTTCCATCCATGCCCCTGCCTTCTGTCAGCCCACTTTTGTTAGAATTAAACTTTCATTTATTTACAAATATGCCTTTACCTCATTTATTTACAAATATGCCATTTTCTAGAGAATTCGTCAAAAAAAAAAAACTTTTTGTCAGTCGATACCAATTAACCCCCAACATAATTAATTATCTCCAATTCCTCACCTCGCCTCCCATCAAATAAATTAAAAAATAAATAAATTTCACAAATCACTACAAAATAATGAACTTTAGATTCGAAAATGACATAATTTCCCCGAGTGTATCACCAAACTTCTACACAAATCACTACAAAATAATGAAGGTTAAGGGAAGATTTCTTGGATCAGTGAAACTTAAAGTGCGAGACTCACATCAACGTTTATGATTATGTTTTTTTTTTTTTTTTAGGAAAGTAGTTTATGATTATGTTTGGTCTAAATTATGTTTGGAAGTCTCATGCAATTGCCTTGGATCTATCTTATTATAAAATTGAACTCATGTGTGTGTGTGTGTGTATAGTGTTTCGTTTGAGAAATAATCAGTGTTTAGTTTACGAAACAGTGATAGTACTAGTGTTCCGTTTAATAAATAGTCAGTGTTTAGTTTACGAAACAGTGATAGTATTAGTGTTCGTTTGATAAATAGTCAATATTTAGTTTACGAAATAGTGATAGTACTAGTGTTAGTGTTCCGTTTAAGAAATAGTCAATGTTTAGTTTACGAAACAGTGATAGTACTAGTGTTCCGTTTGAGAAATAATCAGTGTTTAGTTTACGAAACAGTGATAGTACTAGTGTTCCGTTTAATAAATAGTCAGTGTTTAGTTTACGAAATAGTGATAGTACTAGTGTTCCGTTTGAGAAATAATCAGTGTTTAGTTTACGAAATAGTGATAGTACTAGTGTTCCGTTTAATAAATAGTTAGTGTTTTGTTTACGAAACAGTGATAGTACTAGTGTTCCGTTTAAGAAATAGTCAATGTTTAGTTTACGAAACAGATATAGTACTAGTGTTCGTTTGATAAATAGTCAATATTTAGTTTACGAAACAGTGATAGTACTAGTGTTCCGTTTAAGAAATAATCTGTGTTTAGTTTACGAAACAGTAATAATACTAGTGTTCTGTTTAAGAAATAGTCAGTGTTTCATCTCATTCTATCAAATTCACCAAAGTAATAAAGATAAATAATAAATTTACTTACATCCACTTAGGCCCCCGCGTAGGCCTCCCCGGCCTAGGCTTTAGGCCTAGTCCGCCGCCCGACTAGCGCCCAAGAGTCTTTTACAACCTTGAGAAATAGTGTATTTTCTTCAGTTTCATAAATAGTGTGTAATTTTGCGATAGTTCCAGCAATAGTGTGCGTTATTTTTTGTTCAAATCCAGAATCAGTGTAAGTTATTTTGTTCTAGTTCAAAAAATAGTGTTTATTTTGTTACTTTCATAAATAGTGTGAGTTTTTTTTATCACTTTTAGAAATAGTTTAGGTTATTATGTTGTAGTTTTAGAAATAGTCAATATTTAGTTTATGAAACAATGATATTACTAGTGTTCCGTTTAAGAAATAGTCAATGTTTAGTTTACGAAACAATGATAGTACTAGTATTCTGTTTAAGAAATAATCAGTGTTTAGTTTACGAAACAGGCATAGTACTAGTGTTCATTTGATAAATAGTCAATATTTAGTTTACGAAACAGTGATAGTACAATGTTTAGTTTACGAAACAATGATAGTACTAGTGTTCCATTTAAGAAATAGTCAGCGTTTAGTTTACGAAACAGTGATAGTACTAGTGTTCGTTTGATAAATAGTCAGTGTTTAGTTTATGAAACAGTGATAGTACTAGTGTTCGTTTGATAAATAATCAATATTTAGTTTACGAAACAGTGATAGTACTAGTGTTCCGTTTAAGAAATAGTTAGTGTTTAGTTTACGAAACAGTGATAGTACTAGTGTTCGTTTGATAAATAATCAATGTTTAATTTACGAAACAGTGATAGTGATAGTACTAGTGTTCCGCATGGTTGTTTCCTCAATATAGAATACAGCGAAAAGAGTATCATGCACACATCTATATTAATCCCCACAGAAGTCAAAAGAGCTGCAAGATTCATCTCTATCCACTAAATCTACAATCTTCAAAGGATCTCATCACCCAAGAAAGCGAATTCGAGACACCCGATTACACCATAATCCGAACACAACCAATACTCCGAAGTTCCAAACACACACAAATCAGCTGCTGCAATACTTATCCGTCGATCTGCCTAAGAATTCGAAATTTCGAACACAACTCAGAATAAATATAAAATAAAAAAATGAATTCACCATACGCCATCATTCAATTATTAATATCCCAAATTCCAAAATTTCCAAAATTCAACTTCAATTCTCACTCGTACAAAACCAAAGCTATTCACATTGCTTCAACTCAAATAATTCAAAACAATACATCAAATATCATCACAAATAATCAGTAATTAAGAATTAGATGAGCGATTCAGTCTTCGAAAATCCTAAACAAAGTAGAAACTAAATCCAAGAAATAAAAAAACTGGAAATTCGAGTACCTGAATCAACAATTCGCGTAATTCGCAGAGAACTCCAAGTGATCGAAGTGAATTAATCAACCGGAATTCCGAGGCAAAGTGGGAATTAAGACTCGCACGCCATTAATTGCTGCGCTTTTGCTTCGACTTCAAAGAAACTCCAACAGTACAAAAATCCACGAACAAAAATTTACAAAAACAGAAAGAAAAAATAAAGAGAGAAGAAAAGGCAAAACCTTGAAAAGAAACCCTAGGTAATGTTTCAGGCAATTTTCAATCACACTTGAAACCCTAAATTTGCAAATTAATTTAAAAACCAAAAACTTCAAACACCCAAAAACAAAAATATCACAACCCAAACATTAAGAACCGAAAAATAATCAATATTTCCAAATCAAAATTCAATACCACAAACCTTCTCCAATACTAATGTCCTCTGAATATCGACTTCTGTCGGCTTGGCAGCCGATATTGGATTTGTCACAGCGTAATAGAAGCGATATCCAGATAGCATAGGACGCCGTAAAGTACGCCGACGATGATCCAAGGGGACGGACATAAACAGATGATGAAGGATGTATTCGGTAATGCTTGCACCTCAGGTACGGCAGCGATGATCCAACTAGCTAGATTTCTTCGACGAAAGGTAGATTAGGAAAGTCATACGACATCTCCGCTTCTTTCCGAACCAAGATCTACACCTGTTTATCACATCCATCAGGATTTCCATCACCATTTTCAAAGTTTGACGGAGAAGATCGGATGATGGCAAGATGTAATGAGAAAATTATAGAAATTAATCTGAGTTTATAGACTCTCTCTGCATATGAAGGAAACAGACCAAATAAACGGGTGAGGAAACTTGACTTTAGGGGTACAATGGGAAGCACAATAAATTATTTTGGTTGGGCCAGTTTTATTGGGCTGATTTGATATTAGATTTTGTACTAACCATTAAATAAACTTTTAACATGGTTTCTGGTTAAAATTTAAAGTTTTCAAGCCCTTTTGGTTAGTTTTCCTTATAAAATATTGTGTAAAAAATATGAGGTGACAAAAAATATATAAAAAATTCCATTTTAAAAGAGTATTTTTATCATTTTTCTTTTCCAAAACACTTGGAAACATTTTTCACGTCATCACTTGGAGCACCATCTTCTCTAAAATGTGGGCTAAGTCAGGGTGCGTTTGGTACGCAGACGGGACGGGACGGAACGGGACGGAACGGAACGGGTCGGGACGGAACAGGGCGGGACGGATGTTGTAAATTTTGAAAAAAAATAAGGGGCATTGTTGTCCTAAAATGTTAAAAATTTCTGTCCCACAGACGTGGAACAACCCCGTTCCATGGGGGGGAGGTGGAACCAAAAATCATCCAAAACTTGTCCCGTGGAACGCCTCGTCCCACTCATTTTAGGCGTACCAAACGCGGGACGGAACGCCTCATCCCGTCCCGTCCCGTCCCGCGTACCAAACGCACCCTCAAAGAACATAATTGAGTAGTTTTGACCAAATATCAAAGAACATAATTGAGTAGCAAAAGTCCATACAGAGCCAAAGCTCGATATCGCTTTCCAACATTATTAAGGTGAACGTAATAAAATTAATACGTCGACATCTTATATCAGATACTTATAATTTAAAAATAAAGGTTTTTAGATAAAATAATCTCTGAGATTGGCATAATTTTTCATTTTAGTCTCTAAAATTTGAAATCAAATAAAGTGGTCTCTGAGTTTGTCCACTGTCAATCATTTTGTTCATTCAGTGAAAAATTCTGTGAAATAATGATCAAAATGACAAAAATACTCTGAATTTAATAAACATGACTCAATTTAATAGAGTTTTTTTACAGAATGACCAAAATGATTAATTGTGAACAAATTCAGAGGCTACTTCTATCAATTTCAAATTTTAAAGACTAAAGTAATGAGTTACTAAAGTAATGAGTTATGTTAATCACATGTATCATTTTGACTAAAAACCAAAAATAATATAACTCAAGTTAAACTGTACTTTTTTTTTAATATATATTTACTTTTTAAATATTTTTTTGGAATTAATAATTGAATGTTGTCAACATCTTGAAGCCCTCTTCTGTATAAATGATTCTTAGGTCGTCGTTTGCCACCGAGGGTCGACTCCTTATCGTTTTATAGGGACTTGAATTGTATTATAAAGTGATTTTGTGTTCTAGACGTTTTATGGAGCTTTTCTCTTCTTGAAAATTATGTACTAGCCAAATGACAAAATTGCCCTCTGTTGGTAATATTATAGTAAAGCCCGTCCCTTTCTTTCGCACATTGAATTGGTGATCCCCCGAACTATTACATAAAAAAATGAAAATGTAAAATAGAATAAACGATTTTTATCACAAATGATTCTTGAGATTGACCAAACTCATTATTTTGGTCCCTCATTTTCAAAATCAATCAATGTCGTCCCGGATATTCACAACCTCACATCAATTTGGTCATTCCGTTAAGATTCTGTCAACTATTATGTTAGTTTGTATGTGGACTCAAAATCTAATCAAATTGTAACACGTGGATTACACAAAATAAGAGTTTTTATCGCAAATTGTCCCTAACATTAATCCAACTCCTCATTTTGGTCTTTGAGTTTCAAAAATCGATAAGTTTGCTCCCTGACTTTCACTACTGTGCATTAATTTATTCCCTCCGTTAATGTAGTCCCACCAATCTAATTATATGGCTCAATGTTAATTAATTATAAGAAACTATTTTTTTAAGAGTGAACCAAAAGAAGAGTATTCTAGGCTGGCATTTTTCTCATGCCCCACAACCCCATTTGGAAACAAAAATTCAATCTAAATTCAATTCAAATTTGATAGGATTTAGGATTATAACCAACTAGAGAGAATGTGGAGTGAGTTCAGGAGGCCAAGTCCTTTAGTGGTGTCATGATGCCTTCTTTTTCCTTTTGAGCATACCTTGATGAAGACAGCGATGACTTTTTTCTTTTCTTTTTTAATTTTTAGTTTTTAGTTTCTTATTTTACTTTTAGTTTTAAATCTTAAAAAAATAGTTTCTTATAGTTAATCCATGTGGCGCCATATTGATTGGATTAGTGGGACAAAAAAATACTGACGAAACTTTAACAAAGGGATTAAATTGATGTGCAGTATTGAAAGTTGGGGACCAAATTTATCGATTTTTGAAACTTAAGGACCAAAATGAGAAGTTGGATCAATATCACGGACCATTTGCGATAAAAATCCTTATTTTGTATAATCCACATGTCACCATTTTATTAGATTTGTGGGTACCACATACAAACTAACAGAATAGTTAACAGAATCTTAATGAAAAGACCAAATTGATGTGCGGTAGTGAATGTCAAGGACAACATTGATTGATTTTGAAAGTGAAAGACCAAAATAATGAGTTTCATCAATCTTATGGACCATTTGTGGAACAAACCCTAGAAAAAATGACATTGAAATAAGAGGCATTCATCACCACTCAAAAGATATAATAAACAAATGACGCAATGATATTGGAACATCAATTTGGAAGAGACGATGGAAGCAAGAGTTCATTTTGATTTTGGTCCGCCTTCAATTGATGGGAAATGCTAAGAAGACTGTCTTAAAAGTGACTCTCTATGAATTCTCTGCTACCTCATATTTTTAGAATAATATTTTATAATATTGCCACGAGATTTAACGTTAGGTGGCAAAGAGCCCATAAAAAGACCTATTTTAAAAGAATCTCTTTAGCATTTTTCTTAATTGTTTTTCACGTCTAAAGAACTGCTATTGTGAAAATATTACTTTGTAAAGCTTTAGCTACTGAAATTTATTCACTAAACTAATTTGGTTGCTTTACTTCATCTAATTTGATTACTTTTTAACAATTGTTACTATGATGCAGCTGGATTGCCCCTTTATAATATAAGATTAAAAAAAATAATTTAGTAATAAATTATGTGAATAGTGTTCAATAATACGTACAGGGCCAATAAAAAATTGTTTTAATTTAATATTTATTTACATAAGCTTATAAAAAAAATCAAAGCAATGTGTTTTTTCTAAAGTTTTTTTATAAATAATTTATTGTAAACTCAAACAGATATATTCTCGATATATATAAATAATTTTACTCATTTGCAATACAGCAAAATTTTATATTTAAGAGATAAGAAATTTCAAACAAACTCCAAATTTACATGAAAACTGCACGTTTTACAACCAATTAAAAATTGAGAAAATAAAACATAGAAAACAGCCAATACTCTTTAACAAATTGTATTTTGTTCCTTTATATCATAATGCAAGGGTATTATAGTCATTTAGAGTTGCAAACAAGAAACCAGCCCGCGTCGTTTTCAATGACAAAAATGGGCCCTCAATTTTCAGTGGGCTCGCACAGCTGTGGTTTAGTAATCATTGTTGTTGCCCAATCCCCTTGGATTTCTGACACATGCAGCCAATCCACCGGTGATAATGTTCAAGGAATCTTATGTGGGCCCCAACTGAGCATACGGTCCCAGAAATTGGAAAAGGACATTTCTAAACAATTGCCTCTTTGACAATAGATTTTTTATTGGAACCAATTTTATTATAAAATACCTAATAATAAAGGGGTGTGCTATCCACACACCCTTTTTAACTTCTCACACACCCTATTAATTTTTATCCATTAGATCTTCTTCAATTCATCCGATCCGACGGCCGAAATTCAAAAAGATATGAGAGAAGTAAAAAGGGGTGTGTGGATATCACACCCCATAATAAAAAGAGAAATTTTATTTAAATTCATCCAATATTTTTCTACAGTCTATTTAAATTTTAAATGTTAATTATTTATTTTATCTTATTGTATAATTACTATTAAGTACAAAATAAAATTAATAATAAAAATCAAATTTATCAATAGACCCACATAATATAATTAAACTCTAGCATCACCCTTTATTTATTCTACGTTCATTCCGATTAAAACCCTAAGGGGGCGTTTGTTTGCCCTCACTAAAGGGTACTGGAATGGACTGGACTAATAGTTAGTCCAGTCCCATGTTTGTTCCTGACAGGGACTAGGTTTAATGAGACTAAGTCTCACTAGCCTAGACTAAATCAGGGACTAGCTGGTCTTAGTGAAACCTCTCAAAAACCATGGGACTAGCTAAGATTGTCCCCATTCTCCTCCTTTTTCCTCCTCGCCTTGCTCCTTGACCACTCACATTTGAAAGCCATTGGACTAGATGCTTTTCACAACCAATTTTCATATAAAATACCAAATTGAAGAAAAGATTGGAACGGACAAGGGAGAAAAAGATGGGGAAAAAGAGGGAGAGAATGGGACGGTAAGGAATGATTAAAGGGATAAAAAAATAGGATAAAAATAAAATATTAATATTTATGGATTAAATAATATAATATTATAGTTTGTTAATTATCCTACTTGTTAGTTCGACACTGCACCAAACGCTTCACTAAGCTAGTCCAGCTTAGTCTAGTCTAAGCCAGTACAGCTTAGTCCCTGAAAGCTAGTCCAGTCCGAGACAGTCCGGTACAACAAACACACCCTAATAGCTCTGAAAGAGAAAAACAAGATTTTCTATTGATGAACGGTGATTTTGAAGTTTTTAATTCTCCAACTAAGATATGACTCGATTTATGGATATTTTGTTTGTTTGCTTCTTCTTTGAATTAAATTTCATACTTTTTATATTATATTGTATTTGTTTTTCTCTTCCGTTTGTATGCACTCCAAAACATCAGTGCAATGACTTTTGATTACTATTGCAAAGACATAAAACTTGATTCTTGGTGCAAATAAAGATTGTTCAACCTTAACCACGAACTAGCGGGTGGCATGTCTTGCACATTTTTTATTCAAAATAGCTCCAGTTTTTTTATTTGTTTATTAACATAACAGCAAAACACCCAGCCTTATGTCACTTCAAAGTTTATTAAAAAGTACATGAAAATGCTCGATTTTAAAAAAGACTGAACTGGAGCTAGCATAACATTCTCTTGGCAAATTCAAGTCTATGGAATGATCTCTTGGATCCCAAATCCATGGATGGGTTGTGGTAGCAGAAAGAAAAAAAAAGCTAGGGAAATGCTAGTCCTAACGGCATATGCAATTATAGAGAGGCAAATGACGCCTCTTTGAAAGAAAAAAACATTCAATTAAATATGTTATTTTACAAAGAGAATGAGTGTAAAGATAATCTTATATTTTGAATTGGGTTTGGGAGAGTAGTTTAGATAATAAATTTGGGTTTAAACTGATATTTATTCTTTAATAAAAATAATATAAGTGAAGGGAATAAGTTGGGTGTAGAAAGAAGTTAGATGAGTTCAAATAAAATTTTCTTAATAAAAACTTAAATAATTAAACACACAAAATTAATTTCTGTACTCGGCGTTTTTTTATTCTTTTTATAGAGAAATTAACTAAAAGTGTAAAATGACACACCACGACTCGAAAGTGGGGCGTGCTGGCCGTCACGTGAGTGTGATGTAGCCAAGTGCACAGTGCGGAAGCAGAATCAATAACGAAGTACGAACTAATTTAAGCCAATCCACTAGCAACCTAGATAAGATAGTGTGCTAGAGTGAAAATATAGTACTTATACAGAACCAGAGCGTACTAAGTCAAAGTGCAGTCAAGCATGAATAAATAAGTTCGAATACACCAACAGGTGTCCTACATAATAATGAGTCTGTCAGAACTGCCGAATGGTCCTCGCTAGCCACCACGGGTACTCTAGCTATCTAGAACCTAGAGGGGCGAAAAACAAAATTGAGTGGGTCAGCAAAACAAATCTTTTCAAAATCATTCTTTTCTCAAAAGTATAGCCCCTCACCGTAAAACCTGTATAGTTTCCCAGAAAATAATACATACGTATATATCACAAACTTTCTCAGCATTAATCATTATCAAACGTCTGTCATAATATGCCATGCAATGCGTTTCAATGGCAGTCTGAATCTCATAAGCCATGCCATGCAATGCATTTCAATAATCATATCGCTACTAGATATCAACTCAGCCCTCGACTGTACATATAGCTCATAACATCTCAATCTCATCATGTATATACTCTGCACATACATCATATCCTCATGAGGTCATTATCTCGTCACTGTATCAATATAAAAATGCTCTAGTGCTATAATCACGTGAAGACTGTGCGAATGAACGCGGATCACCTACATGTCGAACCCACTCAAACGTGGTCTATACGACAAGACTGTGCACCTAACTTGGATCCAAGGCGAGCATGCGGTGCGGGAGGTGAACGACATGTGAAAGATTGTGCCCCTAACTCTAGGCATGAGCACTAACAATATGTGCAGGTTTATGAGTTAACATATCACTTTCTCAACAATGCATGTACCTACCTGGTACTTACATGGCGTCCTCGGCACCAACATATGCATGAAATGTATATATGAATACTCGTGCATCAATATTAAGTTATATGCATGGCGATAAAAACATACTTTTCATCTAAAAGCTGATTCTGGGAAAATCATTATATATATAGGGTATACGGAAAAATAGCTGCCCACTCACTGATAGGTCGCCGGGTCGTAGCCCCCACGTCTAGTCTGGCTACACTCATCCTCGGAATAAGTCTCACCTATATGAGAAGTAACTGAATAAACGTTATTTAACGTACATAGACGGAACTTTAGAAATAACTTCTCATACGTAGCTTAATTTTGGTATTTGAACATACCAACGTGATCCACTCGACATCACGAACATCCCCAAATTTTTAAAATAATTTTTCTGGTCTCCACGCTCCGCCACGCGCCGACGAGTGCACGGACCTACGCGCCCCTACGCGCGGTCATGTGACAAGCACACTGACGGCGTCAGGTATATTCTCAGAATATTCCGTTAAGTTCTTAACTGAAACTGTTAACTCTAACTGACGGCTTCAGAATATTCCGTCAGAATTGACGGAATATTCCATCACCTTCAACCTCCAGCTCCGGCGACCGTCGCCGGCGCTGGAAACTGGGAAAATTTTCTAAACTAGATTTCTTACTCGATTCTACACCATTTTTCATGATTTTTATGTCAAAATGAAGCATTCGAAGAGTAGAACATAAGTGTACCTCTTTTAGCGCCCAAAACCAACGAACACGCGCCGGGAAGTTTAAAGAAAATCGGCCAAGCTTCGAACCTCGTGATCCGACGTCCAAATCGACTCAACGAAGCACTCCGAGCTTCGTGGAAACCTCCTAGAGCTCGTTGTGAGCTTAGATCGTCCTAAAACATCACCATTTAGAAGTTCATGAATAGTGCTCAACTCGGAGCTCGAGTGTCTACGTGAAAACGAACGAGTTCTTACCTGTAATGGGTACCAGTGTGATCGTGTAGTCTCCAGGAGTACGATGGTGATCTCAAACACTTCGATCCGTCATGTTTGCAAGGGTTTTGGGTCTCGTCCGTACTAATGAGAGAGAGGGAGGGAGAGTCTGTAAAAGAGAGAGAGTGCTACAGAAGTGAGAGGAGAGAGAGAGTGTGTGTGTATGTGTGGTCCAACATCAACCACCAATCACAACTAGGGATATTTTAGTTCCCATTGGTCCCAAAACTTTAGGAATTTATGTAATTGGATCACGATTTTAACTAAAAATGCTATTTCGTATCCAACACTCGAGGGCAATTTCGTCCTTTTACATTATAAAAAATAGAATCTCGGGACGGCTGTCACATAAAATGCAACACTTACAAATTTCATTATTTGTTTTTATCATTTGATTTTGAACAGTTGAGCAATTGACCATTATAAATTCATCACCTTACACTAGTACAAAAATCAGTTTGCGCGACGAAACCTTGCGCGACGAAGAAAAATTTGTCGCGCAAAAGGTGTTTGCGCGACGGCAAACAAGAGACGTCGCGCAAGAGGACTTTGCGCGACGACACTTTGCGCGACGAAGAGCTACGTCGCGCAAATACCCTTGCTCGACGCAGCCCTCCGTCGCGCAAATACCCTTGCTCGACGGAGGGCTGCGTCGCGCAAAGTTACTTGCTCGACGGAGGTCTGCGTCGCGCAAAGTTACTTGCTCGACGGAGGGCTGCGTCGCGCAAAGATACTTGCTCGACGGAGAGATGCGTCGCGCAAAGTGACTTTGCGCGACGTACGTTCGTCTTCGTCGCGCAAAGACTACCGTCACAGACCTTGCGCAGCGGTTAGCGCGCGACAAGGCTTCGTTGCTCTAAGTTTTGCGCGACGTTGTTTTTCTTTGCGCGACGAAGGACCTTCGTCGCGCAAGTAATTTTTTGTACTAGTGTTAGTTAACTTTTCTTTGTTAACAGGTGGAATGAACAAATTAAATGAGAATGAAAGGATTGCCTATAATAATATGCGACATCCCACATCGCTCAAGGAGTGATCCTTAAATGTAAGTTTTCATCCCTACCTAGCACGAGGCTTTTTGGGAGCTCACTGGCTTTGGAGTTCATCAGAACTCTAAAGTTAAGCGAGTAGCGTGCGAGAGCACTCCCAAGATGGGTGGTCCCCTAGGAAGTTGCTTGTAAGTTCCCAAAAACAAAACCGTGAGGGAGTGATATGGGCTTAAAACGGACAATATCGTGTTACGGTGGTGGAGCGGCCTGGAAAGTGGTCTCACCCGGGCGGGAATGTGACAAATTACGGTATATAATATCATCATTGTCTAATTTGTCACATCCCGTAATTTGCAACATGTAGGTATTATAGCCAAAATCAAGAATTAAGTATAAAAACAATAATAGTAGAGCAAAAAGATACAACATGAATAAGGAAGGAATATGATAAGGGAGGTTTAATAAAACACTCTCGGTACTGTTTACTTTTAACGAAAAACCGCTTTTTAACATTTAACTGTTACTATTCACTATACCTTTAAAAGTGGCTTTTCGTTAAAAGAAAAGTTTTCAAGCCATTTTCGTTAGTTTTCATATATGATAAACATACTTTTTTTTAATGCTTTATACAACATTTATTATTTTTGTTAAAGCAAACTAAACAACGAAAATATATAAAGAATAACTTTTTTTTTTTGGAACAAATATAAGAAGGAGCGTAAAATGAAAAAGTGTTATAGGTTATTATTTCTCATCAAATCGAATTCATTTCCCATAAAGTAAAGTAAGTCAAATATTTTATGGGTGTTTGAAAACAATAACTTACGTAATTCTAATGAGAAATATTAAATAAACTCTCTCAAAAGTAAAATTATTTCTAACACTTCATATTTTTAACTCACTATTTTATAATATTAATATAAGAATTGACGTTAATGTAAAGTCTCAAGAGTCACTTCGAAACCAAACCACTAAGTCCACTGTCCACCCACTCCTCCATCATATATGGTGAGCCTGAAAAGCTTAAAAGCATTCCAAATACACTCAAACACTTACATTTCAATCTTCTTAAATTGGGAGCGAGCCTAAACATAAAATTTGTACACAAAAATTATGTTGAAGTTTGGCAAGAGACCTCTCTCGATGGTCGGAAAGATATCGGAACTCCTAGCTTCCGGCAGCAGTGCCGGGTTTTCCGACACGGGCACAAACCCTAGAGGTCCACTGGACCTCAAGATACAACCTACTTCAAGTCCTAGATGCGTAAAGAGCTATGACGTTGGTGGTGTTGGGTTGGGAATAGTAGCTGCCCTGGAAAAATCAACCCATAACGGACGTGAAATATTGGCAAAATACGCTGTGTTCTGTCCGAACACGAACCGGTCCGACCCGATTCCGGTGAATTCGGGTCAAAACTGTGATGGGTTTTCATCAGGAGGTGTCCAAGAATTTGAGGAAGATAGTTCAGAGAATTATACTTACGTGACTATACGTGGACAAAAAAAGTCATGCACAAAGGTGTACTACGACGGTGGTGACTGCGCGGGAAGTACCATGCACCGCCGTGCCAGTAGCGGTGGTTTGACCATATGTGCTGATGATCTTGAAAGTTGGGTTTTTCCTACATCGGATTTCCTCAGTTGCTGCCATTTGTGCAAGAAAAACCTCCATGGCAAGGACATATACATGTACAGGTATTGCAATCGTAACAGCATTTTCTTGTTCTTTATTGAAGTGATATTCTAATTAACCTAATCTAAACTACTGGATAACTATTCGAATTGGAGTACAAAGGAGTGGTTAAAAACCTGTGAAACCCTTTCTTGTTTGTGTTTAACACTGTTTTGTTGGGATTTATGTTTGATTATGTCATTAATGTTTCCTGTGACGTTTTTTTTTTTACAGAGGAGAAAAAGCATTTTGTAGCACAGAATGTCGGTCAACCCAGATAGTTGCCGATGAGAGGAAAGAGCAGTGCAGATTAGAAGCTTCGAGATCTCCGGATGTTTCGAGCTCGTCTTGTTCCAAAGATGAGATCTTCTCTACTGGGATTCTTGTGATTTAAGGCAAAAAATTACATAGACGGCCATACACTATATACATTTATATATAATATATGAGGATATTAGTTTTTTGGTTTTTCCAATTAACAAGAAAAAAGAAAGAGGAAAAGAGAAGGAAAAATTTGGATAAATAGTATCGATCGAGCTTGTATTTTGATCAATTTTGAATAATAAAGAATAGGTATACACCTTGATTTCAATAATACTTGAATGGATGAGTATTGTGCTTATGCTAATCTAACGGTTCAAACTGTGTTCGTATAACAGACAATTTTTATTTTTTTTAAATATACAAAACCGGTTTCATGTTTCTGCAGTGGTTCAGATGGTGTTGGTACGACAATCTCTATAAAAAAATCTTTATTTTATTGCTGATTAGTGCTGGCTGATGTGTTACTGTACTGGCATATTTCTGCAAAATATGATTTGCAGTAATGGAACGAATTGAAGAGGACAAAGTACACAAATCCCGTCACATTCGATTGAAAATTTGAAAGCCCTCTCCTTTGAGTCGGACACGCCCACATTTTTAAAGACCTTCCACCAAAAATTGGACAGTGACCCCCCAAAATAAACCGTCCAACAACAGAGAGCATCAATATCCTGTTAGAGTATTGATGCCTGGAAAGTGCAGTTCAGTCGTAAGGCCACAATATTTGCGAGAGAGCTGATTTCCATACGCCTATTTCTTTCTCGCATTCTCAACTGTAATATTGGCCTTGAGATTAAATAAAGTGGAATCAAGAGACAAATGAACAAGTGCAAAGAAGAAAATAAAGTGTGCGGATTCTTCGTCTGTCTACAACCGTTGTGGGATATGCCAGAGTCCATTTTAAAATTTTATGTGATAGTCATATTCAGTACCAGCCATCAATCCAGTCACAAGAAATCTTGAGGCCCTACCAAACGGTAGAATTTGGACGCAACTATTCTGTTTCTCTCATCACGTGACTAGGGCACCTGATAAGTGAGATAAAAGTGAGATATGCAACCGATTACATGCAATAATCACAAGACAAGGTCGAGAGAGAGAGAGAGAGAGAGAGAGAGAGAGAGAGAGAGAGAGAGAGAGAGGGAGGGACATATACAACCGTTTAAATGTTAGAATCCCGACAAGTGTAAGTGAAGTCTCTACAACCGAAGCTAGCTCTTGGAAGCCATCAAGACTCTTCATTTGCTAATATGAAATCTCATCTTAAACAATTATTCTCAAAGAGGCTCCTTAAGAGTACAACTCGCTACTAGAAAGGTGTAAATAAGATTATGCTAAACTGAGTCAGCTCATAACCCCCAACTTTTAGAAACATAAACATAGTATCCATACACAGCGCATGTATAAGTTATAAAAATACACAAAAATCTAAAAAAATACACCGAAAACAAATCTTAAAACGAAATAAAAAAGGGGAAACCAAAAAACGTTTACACATCCCTACAGGTTTTCTCAAACACTTATTCCTCAGTGTCGTCGTGTATCGGGGGGTTTCCGAATCATAATTACTGGTAGTACATGAGTTGCTGAGTTGTTGCTACATTATGGTAGCCACCTTCGTATATGGCCCGACTGGCTCCAGCACCCATCCCCATGGCTGCCTTCAGAGCATGCTGACCCTGTGGAAGCATGAGGGCTTGCGCACCACCCATTTTGCTCAATGCCATTTGTCTTTCATAGGCCGCAAGGTCAGCGGCTGAGAAGCCTGGCATGTGAACTGCAGCTGGTGGCGGCAGTGGGGTTGAGCTTGTCCCTGGTGGAGTAGGCTTGCTGCCCCATGAACACTGTTAACACAAACAGAAAAACATTAGAATATCGAACCAATTGATCATTTGACGACACCATTAGGACATATGCATATCACAAACATTTAAAACACAGCATATGTGCCTGCTCCACACGACGCCTCATTTGTAAACTAAGAAAAGAAGCAATCCTCTGAAATCTAATATATTTGCCAAAAATTTGTCAATTGTTGGTAATTCAACTGAATTGTAAACTCCGTCAAGAGTGTACCTTAATTGGTTTGCCACAGAGAAACCTAGCATTCCCCAACTGGATAGCCACAGCTGCTTCAGAATGGGAACTGTACCTCACAAACCCAAAACCTTTATCTCGCTGCACCCGAACATCTTCAATAACTCCAGCACCAAGGCCATGGAAATGACGATGGAGGTCAACTGAAGTAACCTGCAGATTAATGGTAACTCGTATTTAAGACATTTTTCTTTGTTTATTGTGCAACTTTGACAAATGTAGACATTTATTTGTTATGCCCACTGGGAGTTCCATGCTAACCAGAGCCGTTTGCCTGTGGATCCTGTCACTAACATGCAATTAACCTATGATCTTATAACAATGGTATCATTGCAGTTTTGAAAGTGGGCCAGCTGTCCACCACGTATGCATATGTCAACTGTACTTGGTCTAAAATTGACTTCATTTGCATAAGAACATATTGTGATAACAGTATGAAAAGAAAAGATATAGCCGATCCTCAACCAGTGTAATAGTCCATGAGTTAAAAATGAAATCCTTGCCTCAGGAGCCAGATTGCCCACATAAACCGTAGTATACTGAGGATTGTTCTCTGGAGCATCTTCATTAGGCTTCTCCTGACCATCGTCTGCAAGGGACACGGACAGTAAGCTCATCATTATGGGAACACAAATGTGGCAGAAAATTAGAAAGTGAACATCATATCTAACATCATCACTACTCACAGAATTCTGATTCCAATTCAAAATAGTTTCGTACAATTAAAAAAAGCATTTTGGAAAAACAAAAGAGTAGACAACAGATTCAAGCTGCAATATCTACAGACAAATCATCAGCCAGCAAATATGCCATCATAAAACAAAAAGGATAGTTTCTTACACATCCCACTTATCAAGAACAAAAAATAACAAGAGCTACACCACTCATTTAAATCATGGAAAGTAACATCCAAGGGAGAACACAAACAATTTTACTTCCACAGCTACATAAGCAACTATGAAAACTTGTTTCATCACTAATGAAGCAGCTCACCTGATGTTCCATTCGTCAGCTCTACAACAATTTTAGAATCAGAACTCTGCTTGTCATCATTGGAAGTAGCACCTTTTGTGGCCCAATTGCACCGAATCTGTCGACTTCCAAGCCACTTTCCTGAGATACCAAGTTAAGGGTTATGTCATCATAGCACTTCTTAATGGGTACATTAACCAAAATCTAAACAACATATGCAAGGAAATAAACTTCCATCAAAAGAATGTACGTTGTCTTACCATTTAAGTCATTAATTGCACTTTGGGCCTCCTGAACCAAAAAAACCAGTGGCAAAATCATACAATGAGACCAACCAGAAAACAAGGAGTGAGAAGGAAGACGCAAAAGGAAATGTTTAACAATTTCAGTACCTGCTGATTTCGGAAAGAAACAAACCCAAAGCCCCTTGAACGTCCAGTTTTCTGATCCCACATAACTCTAGCATCTCTGTGATAGAAATCAGATCAAATTAATTTAAACAGCCGAGTATGATTGAAATAAGAGGTACTTCAATTATCCAATAGAAATAACCCAATATATCAAAAGACATCAGCAGAATAACAGAAAACATCAACGTTGAATAAAAAAAAACAAAAGACAAGGAAGTGGAGCTTACGAACAACTAGAATAACCAGAAAAACATGCAAACAGTGTAGCATCAGTAACCTCAGGGCTAAGATCACCAACAAAAATATTAAAGTGACCTACACGCCAACATAACAAGCATAAGAAATTAAAAATTTGAACATATCAGTCCATGATAATCAATGCATACACATCACTCCATAATAACCAATGCATATACAAACCTGATGTATCCTCTCTCTGACTACTTGCATATGCCCAATTAACTTTAATCGGCTGTCCAAACCTGAATAAACAGCACACTCAGCAAAGGACACCACCACAAAACAAAAGCCTATCATAATTCTATACGGATTTTTACTTACAGATGCCTGCCATTAAGAGTCACAATAGCAAGAGCAGCTGACCTACGATCAAAGTAGTCAACAAATCCATAGGATGACTGCATTGAGAAGACATTGGAAACAACACGTAAGTAAAAAGTCTTACTGAGGAGATCACTAATGCAAAGTACCAACATTTATGAGCAACAGAATTTAATCATATGAATCCACAGCTGATCCTCAAATATTAAAACCAGAAAGATTCTTGTGGAACTAAGAAGAATCTATCATCTGTCCTAACCTCCCCATCCAAAGAAACACACAAAGTAGGCAAAAATAAACCCCACCTTATCCTTCCTTATGAGCTTGCATCCTTCAAGTGGACCAGTACTGGCAAAGACTTCTTGCATAAGGGGTTCAGTAACTTGTGGGTGAATATTTCCAACATAACTGCATTTTTTTCACAAATTACAACATTATAACGTGCAATCTGATAAAAAATGACTGAGAAAAGCAATATACCTAGCAGATGCTTCAAATATACAATCTCATTACCCGTCATAAATATACTTAACATAAATAATAAAATATATATGTATAGCAGAAAAAGGCAACTGTGCCCGAGTTCTATGCATGCGCAGACTATTATTAGCACAATAGATTGCCTTCATTTACATAAGAACTAAACATTTCGGGCAAGAAAACAAACGATTTTCAGCGAGTACAAAGGAACCTAGTTGTAAAGAAAAATAAACAAAAATAGAAAAAGAAAAATATCTATACAAAACTCACACACTGCGGCAAGTACTTGAATCAAACCCAGGAGGCAGATTTCCACTCAAGATAGGCTCTATCTGCAAAAATACGAATGTAAAAAAACAAGCAAAAGGAAAAGGAAAAAAAAAAACCTAAGTAATGAATTTACACTCCCCACAAAAACTTAAAGAGATGCATAAGCAAACAAATGGTTGAAACAAAAAAAGGGACCACAGGCATGGAGACAATCTTGCATATGATTACAAAATTGACAGAAAGAGGCCAATCTATTATATAATAGCCACCCCCATCAGTTTCAAGATATCTCAATAAACTTATCATGAACCGATAGAGTTTCTCCCTTTTCAATTTCCCATTTTATATATGAAGCCACGCATAGAATCATTAGAAGTAGTAGTAACAAACACTAATACTTATAACCGCACGGCCATTAACCGAGACTGATGTCGTTCCATCTGTTCATTATGTGGAACATTACATGCCCTCGTCGGACAGTAGATTAATAGAAACAAGGATATAATAACAAGCAGGACAAGCTACAAATATCCAAACAGTAGAGTTTGGCACATTATATGTACATTATTAAGGTTCCTATATGGATAATAATTCCCCAAAAAGTATACAGCATCACTTGAATACAGTTGATACAAAATTTCAACAATAAACAGATAAATTTAGATAATTTAAACAGAAATCCCCAAAAAAAATTACAAAAATTTCTGGAAAAATCCAACTTTTGGGATACTTGTAAAACAAAGCCATACACAGATCAACCAAACACAAAAATCCCATACATAAATATTTCCAATGGAAATAAACCAGCACTTGGCCAAACATCTCCCACAAATTTCAACCTATACACAAATACCCATATCCAAACAACAATAAAAAAACTCAAACTTTTGACCCAGCAAAATGAACAAACATGTAAACCAGAATTAAACCGCAGAGAGAGAGACAAGGGGAGAATAAGAACCTGAGGAGCAGCTACGAGGGCAGGGTGTTGGTAAAGCGACTGCTGTATCATGGCTTGCTGCTTGAACCTCTGCTGTTCCATATTATCCTCCTCACACAACGCGGAGAATTAGGGATTTTATACAACTTGCAATTTTAGGGTTAGGGTTTCAGGGGGGACGAAGATGAAATTACAAGGAAACGAGAGAGGAAGAAGATGAAGAAAAAAAAAAGGAAAAATGAAAAACCGAAAAAAAGGGGGGAAAAAAAAAAGAAAGGAAAAAACCCCTCGAAGAAAATGAGAATCAGTATAGCAAGTCACTGCTTTTATATCTGCTGATTCTTTTTTTGGAATTTTTTTAATTTCGACTGTAAGAAAATATTAAATAAAATGAATATTTTGTGTGGTTATCTATCGTATTTGTATTTTTGTGTCATTGTTTTTTGTTAAAATATTTATTTTATTTTATAATTTCTACTGTAAGAAAATATTAAATAAATATTGTGTGTGGTAATTTATCGTATTTGTATTTCTTGTCATTGTTGTTTTGTCAAAATATTTATTTTGTGTGGCAATTTATCGTATTTGTATTTTTGTGTCATTGTTTTCTCATCAAAATATGAAATGGAAATGAACTAGAAATGGAATTAATTATTTTATTTTTGATATAAACATTATATTTAAAATTTAGTTATAATATTTATATGAATTTAATATAATTATTATTTCGCGGATTAGAAGACGATTTCTTATAATTGCTTAACTTGTGAAAAGTGGAATCATAGAATGAGAATCAATTTGCTTACCAAAAATGTAACTAATATAGCTTTTTAAGAATAAGTGGAGAAATTTAGAGAGTTTTACCCATAGAGACAAAAACACAAAACACTAATTTTGAATTATTTCAAGGATAAAACCAAAATTTTAAAATCTAGTCCGCCCACAATAGATTTGTTACTAAACCAAGCCAAAATTACAAAATGACACCATCTATAAAAACTCAAACTAATTTTAGATCAGTAAAAATTGATTTCTACACTTCTGCAGGATTAATTTCAAAACTTTTTGTGCTTCTACAATATCAGTTTCACAATTTATGCACTGCTGCAAGATCAGTTTCCAAATTCAAGCACTTCTACAAGATGAAAAAATAAATTAAATTTCAGCATTTCTGCAATATCAATTTAAAAAATTATGCAATATCAGTTTCAAAATTCCATCACTTGTACAACATCAATTTCAAAAAATTTAGCACTTCTGCAATATCAGTTTTAAAATTTCAGCACTTATGCAAGAGTAAGTTCAAATTTATGTCATTTTGCTTTAAAATTCATGCATCCAAATCAGTCAGAATTTTTGAAGATGCTGGCCCCGGCCCGGACCGTATCCACTATCTAATACTGGAGATTAAATCTATACCATTCAAAGTTCAAACATCTCACACTCACAGGGGTCTCAGAGTCTGTAGTTCACTCTCAGACTTTCTCAAAGACCCTTCCAGACTCGGATGAATCTCATCTCTTTAGTCATCCTTCTCGCATCTCGATCATCAATTCGATTCTCACTCTCCTTCCACTTGATCTCTCATCGCTTAGTAAACTGGGGAGTTTTAATTACCAATAACTATAATATGCACTCGATTAGGAACAAATGGGTAGATAGAATAAATCAATTTTTTTATAAGTTTTCTAGGAACAACGGGTAGGTAGACTACCAATTATTTTATAATATGCACTCGAATGGGTTATTGAAATCAATTTGTTGCATTTCCAAAACCAGGATACTATTGCAATTCAACCCTCTGAGTTTACCAATGCAGTCAAGCAGTTTATTGTTTTGCATGTTTATAAATGATACCAAAGTAATAATTTGTTTTTGAAAAACAAAAAAGAAAAATAATTGGACTCGCGGACCCGACCCAAATCAGCCTGTTTCAAATGGGCCAAGTTAGGTTCGGTTGCAAGAATTAGAAATGATATACCTGTTGGAAATGTGCCCTAAAACCAATCATATGATGATACTTTACGGACATTTCACATGATTAAACTAATCTAGTTTAATATCAAGGGCAAAGATTATTGTTTGAGCGGTCTCATATAAATGTTATATGCTTAAACGATAAAGTCCAAGGAATATGTGATTGGGAGAATGCAATTTAAAAGAAGTTAGATTCATGAGACCATTCTTTCATAGACACATCCTAAACGTTCCTGATCATAGGATTGCCAATTGGGCATTGACAGTCCGTTAAGATCAGTACGTGCTATGTCTTCTCTCAGGGAAAGTGACTAGTCTCGAGTCATTGGTGTGAGTGACACCAAGACAAGTACGTAGGTACTCAATAGAGAATGAGTTCACTGAACACGATCAACGACGAGTTCTCATATTCATGTCACGTGAGAACTCATGGTTAGGATAATGCAAATTAGTCATTTGACCTGAGGTTGGGGTCAAGCTATCTAGTCATGGAGACAAGTGGCAAATGGCATTCCTTTGGAGTGCCCATGGTTGGGGTCAAGCTATCTAGTCATGGAGACAAGTGAATGTGCAACAAGGGATCTCTAACCTTCAAACCGTTGAGGGAGAATACTCTATGATATGATTTAGAATTTCTAGCCAGAGTATGAATGAGATGTTGGAATGTGTTCCAGATCACATTCAATGGAATCATATAAGCACGAGATTCACATTGGATAGTAGACATGAATAAACTATCAAGCCAAACAATGTGGTCAAGAGTATTGGATTAGAGAAGGACCGTATTGCATTTGTAATCCTAAACTGAATAGGTTCTCTACCTCTTCTGATTAGCTTGGGTAACCATGATATGCTGCTAGGTGTCACTCATGGTTTGTGGAAGCCCTAAACGTGTGTAAACAGTAAAGGGAGAATTGAAAGAAGTTTCAATTCACAATCGATTTAAAAGAGTTTGAATCGCCCACTGCCTCGCTAAAAGGAACCTAATGGATCGTACACCGTGTAAGGTAGAGATTGAAGATTCAACGGAGATGAGTAAGAATAATTAAATGGTTTAATTATTTATGGCAAGGATTAATTAATATGATTATTAATCAAACGAATAAGTTCGTTAAAGACCTCGGGATGGTTTTGGACCTTAAGGCCCAATGGGCTTCGAACGTCAAGTCCATTGACTTAAGTTGTATGACAACTTAATAAATAATGATTTACAAAGGCCCAAAATACTCCAAAAATATCCTAAGGCCGGCCACTTTGAAGGGGTAGTGAACTTGGACTTATTTACAAGTTTGCCACTCAAATGAATTAAGGTATAAATATGACTTTATAGCCAAAATTCATTTAGGGTTTGTTTTTGGGAAATTGGAGAGAACACAAGCTCTCCTTTCTCTCTAAAATGGCCGGCCACTTTGAGGAAATAATCTAGCAATTCAACTTCCTCAAAGTCACTGATTTCTTCTTCATCTAACTTTGGTGTGGAGACTTAGAGGTTCCCAATTTTGGGAACTTGGAGAAACCATTTCATCCAACCAAATCCATAGATCTTAGATGCAAGGAATGAAGGGCCTCTCTTTGGGTGATTAGCCTTTGCTTATGCAAAGAGGAATCTACAAAGGTATAAATTTCAACTCACTTTGTTTTGAGTTGTTTAAAGGTTCACCAATCTACTAGGCTTTGAACATTCATGGGTAATGTTTTTGTTTTTAAGTATATGCAAGCATGATTCCGTCTTTAATTTGTTAATTGCATGCTAATGATATTGCTTAAATGAACATGTATTCTCAAAATAATCCTTCAATACCTGCCCTAGCCCGCCCCATTTTATTTTAAAACGGGTCGTGTCCGGTTTCTTCAAATTTGGGCCAGACTCGGCCCATGCCCACGATAAATGAACATGTCCGGTTTCTCAAAATAATTCTTGTTGGAGCAATGCTAAAAAAATTCTTTAAAAGTGAGACTTTTCATATTTTTTTAACAATGTTTAATAATATTGATATGCAAATTTTGTAAAAAATATGAGGCGACGGAGAGTTTATAAAGAGTCTCACTTTCAAGTCTCATTAGTATTTCTCTTCTTGTTTTGACTTTTGAGTGTCTACCATAACGTCCGGCCAAATTTGAAGCCTCATTAAATTGCCAGTAGACTTCAATTTGTAGAAAGTAGTAAATTCACCAACATGCATAAGACCGAAACATCAGAGATTTGGTAGCTCTACAACTGCTTGTCCACTCATTCTTTCTATGCATGCCGTGGTTCATTACATCACTTATTCCAAACAAGTATACATATTTAAGTGGTCATGGTAAATGAAAATAATGGGTTAGAAAATGTGAAAGGTTTGATTAATTAAATTTTGTTTAACGAGCAAAGGCCCAAATGATCCAAGAACCCTACTAGTTGTTGGTGTTAGATTTAGTAGCCCCATAAGCAGGAGCAATGAAACCCGCATTGAAAGGCACCCGACCACCTTGAACAATCATGGCATGTGATGCCCACCACCTTGAACATGCCATGTGATGCCCAATTCAGAACCACGTGTTTTTAAGATAAACAAGATGGAGCCCACGTATTTTTTTCATGTTCATTAAATATTTTAACTGGTAATACCATTACTTCTCGCTTATAAATTATTCACGCTGCACTTAAATTGTGAATACCAAATCGGCAGTTTATACAAAGTCAAACAAAGAGCAGCAACTCCGTGAACAAGACGAGACATTCAAACACAGTGATTTGATTAATTAATCCCCAAAAACAAGACGAGACATCCAAGAATTAGAAATGATATACCTGCCCCAGCCCGCCCCATTTTATTTTAAAACGGGTCGTGTCCGGTTTCTTCAAATTTGGGCCAGACTCGGCCCATGCCCACGATAAATTTTTAGTTGTGACGGGAACACGGGTGGTACACACATGTATTTTTATATAAGTGGTGGGAAATTTTATTTTTTAAGTTATTAACTTTTTAACACACATATCTCACAATTTATATAGCGACACGCGGTGTACCACCTCGTGTGACGGTCACACTAAAATTGACGAAGAAGAAAAAAGATGAGAGAGATAAACAGTACAAATAAAGATATAAAGACTCATCTTTCAATTATAAAGTGAGTCTAACATAATCTTTTCTTCCCTTATACCATATCCAACCATTAGGTTAAAATCTAAAAAATTTAATACAGAAACAATTTTTCTGTTCCAACCCTTGTGGGTTAAATGTTTAGTCTGCTACTATTAAAGAATGAAATTAGAATAATTTTTTTTTCTTAAAGTAACTTTAAAAAAATAATAATGTAGACTATTTTAATTTAATAATAAACGTTTTAACCTAAAAATATTTAGATTTTGATAAATATTGAAAAATCATGTAGCATCCCACATCGACCAACGGAGAAGGGGTGATGTGCCTTATATGTACATGTCCACCTTCATATAGCATGAGCCCTTTTGGCAACTCACTGGCTTCAGATTCCATCGGAACTCCGAAGTTAAGCGAGTTCGGGGGAGAGCAATCCCAGGATGGGTGACCCACTAGGAAGTTTTCGTGTGAGTTCCCAGAAACAAAATCGTGAGGGCGTGGCCCAAAGCAAACAATATCGTGCTACGGCGGAGCCGGTCTGGGATGTGTTAGAGTGTTATCATAGCCACTCTGTTGTGTGGTACAAGTGTGCCGACGAGGACGTTGGGCCTCTAAAGGGGTGGATTGTAACATCCCACATCGATCAACGGAGAGGGGATGATGTGCCTTATATGTACATGCCCACCTCTATTTAGCACGAGGCCTTTTGGGAGCTCACTAGTTTCGAATTCTATCGGAACTCCGAAATTAAGCAAGTTCGGGCAAGAGCAATTCGAAGATGGGTGACCCACTAGGAAGTTCTTGTGTGAGTTCTCAAAAACAAAACCGTGAGGGTGTGGTCGGGACTCAAAGCAGACAATATCGTGCAAGTGTGTCAACGAGGACGTCAGGCCCCTAAGGAGGTGGATTGTAACATCCCACATGGGCCAACAGAGAGGGGGTGATGTGCCTTATATGTACATGCCCACCTCTATTTAGCACGAGGCCTTTTGGGAGCTCACTGATTTCGAATTCCATCGGAACTCCAAATTAATCACTGGTTTCGAATTCCATCGGAACTCCAAATTAAGCGAGTTCGGGCGAGAGCAATTCGAGGATGGGTGATCTACTAGGAAGTTCTCGTGTGAGTTCTCAAAAACAAAACCGTGAGGGCGTAGTCAGGGCTCAAAGAAGACAATATCGTGTTACGGCGGAGCCAAGACTGGGATGTGACAAATCCATATTGAAAGAATATGAAACAGATTAAAGATATTTTTTTTAAATTATTTTAGCCGTTGGATTTAAATTTTGACAATTAGACCTTCTTTTTACTGTTAAATTTGAGCATATTAGATTTTAGACATTTGATTCAATGAATTTATAAATATAAAACTAAAAAAATACACATATATGGTGGGCCAGCTCTAGTAACCCAGAGGGAAATTCTAGCCTAAATTTTCTCTAAAAATGAGTTTTTGGTTAAAACTCATATTTGGCCCAAGGATTAGAACAAGTTGAGATAGATTTAGAACTTAAAATTTTAATTTTACTCCAAAGATTGGAGTAGATCTTAGCGTAGAATATCTTTTTTTACTTAAAGTATAATATTGTTGTATAAAAAATAATTGAATAATCGTATCCTTTTAAATGAAGAAAATAAATTATTTTGGGTGTAAAATATATTTTTTTCTTTTAAAGATAATAAACATAAAAAAAAAGTCCACTCCATGTTAGGCCACAAAGCACCAATTTCACAGATTAAGCCACAAAAGCAATAACTTTAGTCTTGGACAGAGCATGTGTCATAAATCCTCAACAGTGAACTTAAGCCCTACAAGTTATTTATTCTTGTTGGAGCAATGCTAAAAAAATTCTTTAAAAGTGAGACTTTTCATATTTTTTTTAATAATGTTTAATAATATTGATATGCAAATTGTGTAAAAAATATGAGGCGACGGAGAGTTTATAAAGAGTCTCACTTTCAAGTCTCATTAGTATTTCTCTTCTTGTTTTGACTTTTGAGTGTCTACCATAACGTCCGGCCAAATTTGAAGCCTCATTAAATTGCCAGTAGACTTCAATTTGTAGAAAGTAGTAAATTCACCAACATGCATAAGACCGAAACATCAGAGATTTGGTAGCTCTACAACTGCTTGTCCACTCATTCTTTCTATGCATGCCGTGGTTCATTACATCACTTATTCCAAACAAGTATACATATTTAAGTGGTCATGGTAAATGAAAATAATGGGTTAGAAAATGTGAAAGGTTTGATTAATTAAATTTTGTTTAACGAGCAAAGGCCCAAATGATCCAAGAACCCTACTAGTTGTTGGTGTTAGATTTAGTAGCCCCATAAGCAGGAGCAATGAAACCCGCATTGAAAGGCACCCGACCACCTTGAACAATCATGGCATGTGATGCCCACCACCTTGAACATGCCATGTGATGCCCAATTCAGAACCACGTGTTTTTAAGATAAACTAGATGGAGCCCACGTATTTTTTTCGTGTTCATTAAATATTTTAACTGGTAATACCATTATTTCTCGCTTATAAATTATTCACGTTGCATTTAAATTGTGAATATCAAATCGGCGGTTTATACAAAGTCAAACAAAGAGCAGCAACTCCGTGAACAAGACGAGACATTCAAACAGAGTGATTTGATTAATTAATCCCCAAAATTTAATCTGGTATCACTGTCCACGTTTAGGATTAGGATGTGCTTAGCATGCACAGAAATGCACACTTGCACCTCATTTTTTTAATTGGCAATGTTTGCCAACATTTGGGCACAGTATTTCGTAGCAAAAGTGGAATACAACATAGAAAAAAAGGATGTGACTTGTTTGAATCAGTGTTTAAAATATCGGTATCGGTAGAAATATCGATTGGTAAATTTGTGAAAATATCAATTAATATATATCGTATATCGATTGCCTTCGATAGAAATAATGGAAATTTTCTAAAATACATGGAAATTTAAAATTAGTTTTTAAGGAATGTCATATGAAATCACAACACATGTATCAATCAAGAATTAATTATTAGATACTGTGTAAACAATAAGTGTGTGATATGTGAGAAGAAAAACTTCCTTATAATGACAAGTAATAATATAAAGTATTTCACTAGAAAGAATAAATTATACATAACTTAATTGAAAATTTTGTCATGAAAGCAGCACAAGTTTTATTGAAGTAAACTAATACCATGAAGAAAGAAATTTAAAAAAAAAAAAAAGAATGCATAGGGTCATGGATACTTCCTGCAAACTTTTTGCAAATTGTTTGCAAACACTGGATATTTTCTAAAAATATCGAGGAAATTGACTGATTTCTAGAAATATCGTGCATATGGGGTGAAGCTTAGACTTCACCCCCTCTTTCCATATCATTCCCTAAATTTTTAGGAAAACTAATGAAAAGGGCTTGAAAACTTTGAGTTTTAACGATAAGGACAAAATAATTGGTAAAGTGAATAGTACCAGTATTGACTTTTTAGTGTAAAAATGTGGTTTTTTTGTTAAAGTAAATAATACCGGGAGTTTTTCGTTAAAGTTCCCTAATTGTTTTGATATTTCCGTGGAAATATGGAGCATATCTAGGATATTTCAAACATTGATTTGATTTTGTTGTGTGTTAATTTTCTTAACCAATTTCAACAAGTCAATCATGTGAACCACTAGAGCAGCATAATTTTTACTTTGCTTTTTTTTTCCTTAAAAAAAAAGGAAAAAAAAAGAAAAGAGAAAGTTAGTGGCAAGTCATGATTATCCATCTCTTCATGTGAATTATTTAATCTAGCAACACCTAAGGTTCACGCAATTATTTGGTTTAACGACACTCAATATTTACTTGGTTAAAAAAGATTAAAGTTTACAACACTCAGTTTTTTAGTTCAGATCTCATCAACGAAACTTGTTAATAAAGAAAAAGGGCACATAAAATAGTTACTCGTACAAGGAATGCATATTGTACAGTTTGTACCATATAGTCTTCTAACTTTGGACACAAACCACATAAATTACTGAGAAAACAAGATTGTGAGGGCCACCCAATAAATGAAAATGTTGAACGTGCTTAAACCAAACCATGTACGCACCCACCTCCACCAACAGAGAAGAACAAAAAGTGAATTAATTTTATAAAAATTCAAAATTATATCATATTACAAATTGAATTCCTTTCATCAGAAGCTTAATTACATGCTTACAGAAACTAATTAAGATTAACCAACAGTTGGTAGATCTAACATGGCAGAAAAATATAGAGCTAATGAAATTCCGGGCTCAAATTAAACCCGCCAAAATTGAAAAATATAGCAGAGGCTTGAACTTTAAGAAAGCCTAAGCATGCATACAACAACACAGGTTCTCATATCATTGGGTTTGTTTAGCAGCCAACCCTAACCATGACTTGTTTTCAGTTGGCTTCGCCAGGCCGGATGAAGGGCTGCTCGTTTGGTACGGTGCTCGTGTGTTGAGCCTGTAAAACAGAGAAATTGCAAACAAGATCAATCAAATGGACCATATAAACATTACTCTTAACATGAATTGGTAATTTTGATGATTGGAGAGAAAAATATGCTATAGTTGCTTCGGATGCCTACCTATCCTTTCTCTTTTCAAGGAATCGATGAAGCGAAGCTTTCCTCGCAAGTGGAAGATCTGCAATGGAAAGGAAATCATTGATTAGAAACATGTTAATTATAGGACTACTTGATATGGAGACACGGTGATCACAGAAAGACGATTACCACAGACTATTGGTCGAGGGGATGGCTTGTCGCCCTCCTGGATCGCTTGATTGTCAAACTTAGGAAACATGTTTGTGCTCGGGGGAACTGAACTGCTGGAATTAATTGGACTCTTGCCCAAATGAGGGGCAAAGACATCGTTAATGTTGGCCGGAGTAGAAGCTGGAGTGGTATGCCTCTGGAAACTTTCCTTGCTTGCTAAGAGCATAACTTCCTTCGCCTTGTCCGCGGGAAAATCATTGAACACTATGACTTGTCCATCATAAAAGATAGTCATTTGTGCCTTTTGAGTCTCTCCCGGGGCAGATTTCTTCACACTAGTACATGAGAAACAAACCATAGTGAGTTAACAAAGATTTCACATATAAACTCAACAAAGTCATATGCTGCTAAAAAATTTCAGAAATCCGATTTTCGCCTTCTAATGTCTATAGAAACCCTACAAATACAGAGCCGTAAATTTCCAAAAAATTACCTAGAATCAGCCATCTTGGGGACCTCTTCTCTGGGAGTGGGGGAAGAGGGACCAAAACTAGCTTGTTGAGGAAACAAATCCATGGATTTGAAATCTCTAGCCGCCGTTGGCATGTTTCGATAAGTTTCCATACATGGAAAGAAATTCACGGGTGGGGCTTTCTGATGAAACATCTCAGGTGCTCCTCCTGTCCAAACATTTTCCAATTTTATAAAACAAATAAGGAAAACTCTGAAACCTTTTGATATGGATACAAAATTAAACAGAGCAGTGCCTTTTACTGCAATTTTCAGGTGTTTCTTGTCAAATTTGAATGAGATCTTATTAAATCTTCTTAAAAAAAAATTATGTGCTACAAGTCTTCCCTTTTCTGATTCTCTTTCAATTGGGAAACTTTTTGGTTTCTCAGCAACCAAACAGAAAGTCTAAAACATAAACATGCATGCATAAGATTCTAGATGGAGTTCATTTTCCCTTCCTCAAATTTTCTCAGCAACCAAACAGAAAATAAGACCAGCTAAAAAGTAAGGACAAGTGCTTTACCATTTGATTGTTGCATGTTGTTGCAGGCCATGTCAAGATTCAGATCTCCAAAGCTGCCTTCCTCCTTGAGGTACTGGCAAAGCATGCTGCATGTCTGAGTGAAGCTCGACGGCTTCTCCGCCGTCCTCATCCCTCTCTGGCCTGAAACCTCCACTTTCTCCGACGACCTCGACATTTCTCCGCCGACCCAGTTCAAAATCCCACAATCCAACCAAACACAACCCAGCACTCAAAATCCAATCTTTTCCCACCAACCCAGTTCGAAATTACTCAATCCAAACACAACCCAGAATTCAAAATCCAATCTTTCTTCCTTTTTCCAGACAAAAAAACCCTTCTTTTATAATCTTGGCGCTGAAACCTCCTGTCTTTATGCCCTTCTTGTAGTAAGAGATAACTTGTGGTTCTCTGTCTCTTTAATCAGCAGTCCACAGGCTTATCTTTATTTATAATTAATTTTTTAAATTTAACTTTTAAGTTTTATAATTTATTTTATTTTAAATATTACTTTATTTTTTTAGTTAGAAAAGCACGTGAAATATGTGTGTGCTGAGTTTAATTATTTAATGGTTGTTTTATTAGTTGGATCCCATCACTCGTCTGTTTCAAATTTGCAAACACGTTTTCTTTGAGTTCGCTTGGTAACGTCCAGGTTCGCTTTCCTATCTGCCAACTTCGAGCATGGCCCATGCATTTTCCGTTTATTTACAGCATCGCCTTCCCATTTTTATTTATTTATTTTTGTTAGAGAATATTTGATAAGATAGTATTTTGGTCTCTGAACTAAAATTTATAAGTTTTGATCTTTGAACTTGTTGTAATGTGAAACAATGATTCTTTTGAGTAATATCTTTATAAATTTCATCCAAAATAAAAAGTTGAAAGCGACAAAAAAAAGATGAAAATTCTGATAGAGTTAGTTAAAAGATTCGTTGCTCAATATTATATTAAGTTCATGAACCAATACTTACGAATTTTAATTCCAAGACTAAATCTCAAATTGAGAAGTTTAGAGATTGTTGCTCCAATTATCTCATTTCTTTACAATGCTATTTTACACAGAAAAAAAAAAAGTGCTTGATTGGCAATGTAATAAGTTGAAGTGGAAGACTGTAATTAACAAAGCAATACACCACTTTCATCCTCCCATCTATTTCATTCTATTTTTGCTTCGGCAATGTTCGTGGTTTTGTTAGAAAATGAAAGCAGTTACACGTTTTTTTCCTTCATGCATAATTTCCATGTAACACAAAATTGAATAATTTTATTAAGTTAGAAATTTTGCATTTTTTGTTGGGCTCAATTTTCAACAAAGTGCTTGTAGATTTGCTCATCGTTTGCGATTGATCATGTTTTAACGTGATTTTTTAAGATCTAATTGCAAATGTTTATTTGTGTTCGTGTTACGTTTATGTGGATAGGCAGAATGCTTGCTTGTGTTATTATGGAAAATTTGGATGTCAGTTTAGGTTTATAGTTATTTGCTTAGCAAGTATTGCAGAGCTTTGTTTAGATTGGAAGGCCGCTTAAGCTTTCGTTAGTCTGGCTTTGTTTTTGTTTTAGGCTGCTGTTTGTTTTAGCTTGTCTGGTTTTGCAGTTGCTTCTTGTGGTTGCTGTGTGGTAAGGTTAGGTTGGGCTGGTCTGCTGCCGGTGGTGCACGGAGGATATTAACGGCGATTATCTGACCGTCTGTCTCTTCTGGTTCGCTTACAAGCAGATTATCTTGGACCAGTTTCTTAGTTTAGTTTCCTGCGTAAGCAAATTGTGGTTGTTGTTGTTGACCTTATTAATCTGGCCTGAAACCTGGATGAACAGAATTTGTTGCCACTGAGCAATGACCGTGGAGATTGGAGAGCCTGCCGGGAGAGAGTACTGAGTCCGAGGGCTTCCACCTGCAATTCAAATTTTGTTTGGCAGTCGTTTAAAAGTAGATCAAAGAATGCATCTGCGGGAGTTCGAACTCACCTTTGGAGTTGGAAACCATTGCTTGCTTTCCATTAGACCAGCTCCTTGGGGTTTACTTTTCATGGTTTTGTTTAATCTTAATTAGTGCTTTACTCTTTAATCGTGTTTTCTTTCCCACTTTGAAGTCATTTTGACCAAACCCATCCCCGAAATTGTGTTTTCGTTCCTACATTGTCCACTGTATGCCATTTTGACCCACTGTGAATCGTAAGATTATGTTCGTGTCCCACTTTACACCAGGTTCCACCTGAGTTTATTTTCTTTTCTGCGAAACGGCGCAGAGTTCCAAACTTCACAACCTGAAAGGAATTTGATAATGGTTAAACCATCTCTTCATCTTTCTGAGTGTGCAGTAATTCGAGGTCTTTACACATAAAACACAAGCATTTGCAAATTGCAATTGCAAGCAAAGTTGATTAGTGTACAACATCAAACTATGCCCCCCCGCCCCCCCCCCCCCCCCCCCTCCTTTTTTTTTAATGAACTGAAAATTTTGGGTATGTACAACTCCGTTTAATGAAAAAACTACAAGGTGGGAACGGAAGAAACAAAAACAACATAAAATGCTCGGTCCATCTTCATCCTCCCAGGTTGCTCTCGTTAACAGACATTGAAGTGGTTGACCTCCAAAAATCTCAGCCATTACGGAAACGCTCTCACCTTCTCAAAAATCATAATCTATGTCTGTCATGTTCTGGGATTTAGAGTGTTTCACCAGCTTTCCTTGCTCGTCATACTGGTCAAGATTTTCGCAAGGGGCAGGGAAGATGGTACCTATCACACGACCTTGAACAAAGGCACACTGGAAAATGTGCTTCTTTTTGTATGTTAGCCCCACAGACATATCCCGGAAAGTCACTTTTCTGACTGGAATCTCTTCACTTCCATGGATACGGACAGGCACGCGAACTCCCTGTCCATGGATGCTTGTGAAGCTTATATCCTCAAGCACTGGAAGAGCCTTTGGATCATAGCCCTCATCGGGGTGCTCATTGTAGTCTGTCTTGATAACAATTCCAACTCTGACATTGTCAAATGTCAGATTCCGATAGGTTATTTGTTGCACATATCCGCCTCTTCCAGGGGCAGTCTTGATCCGAACAGCACGCCTTGAGCTCCACACAAACAAGTTCTCCACCGTGACATTTGAAACCCCACCAGACATCTCACTGCCAATTGATATGCCAGCACTGTTGCATTACAGCCAAGGGTAACTTTCAGCTAGTTCTGATAGACATAACATTCTATACATACTGAGAATGATGTAGAGGAATAGTAAAACTGGACATTGGTGAACTAACAGATTAAGTAAAGCCTACGTGTGACACATGCATACGAAAGATTAACCTTACTAGTGCATTTGCTGGATGGCATCCAGTTTGGCGCCAAAAGCCATACAGGTAAATCCGAACAATTCTCTACTCAACATTGATGAGCTGTTCATTCCTCACTTCCCATTCAGACTAAATATTCTCTTCGCCTATTCTTTTGCTTTTGTTGTTATTTTGTATTTGCGTAGCAAGACATTCTCAAAGCAACTGTCAATTATCTTATGATCCAAAACGATGATCATATTCCAAATGAAAAGCATAATTGGAGCTTGAGTACAAGAATGCCCAGACAGTCTTAGGGAATCTTAACGGGAGTGCTATTCTCATTACCTGTTCCCTCCCCCACTCCAGCGTGTAAGGGTAAATACATACCCTGCAATGGAGCGCAACTGCCGCTACCCAATTATAGTGATGAAAGAAATAACATGATGCCAGGATATACAATTAAGTACTTTTTTTTTAAAACTTAGAGATGGCAACAAGAATGCAATGAAAGCCTGCTAGAAGCATAAAGATTACCTGACCATAGAGCGGACAACAAGATTTCTAATGAGTATATTCTTCGATGGCTGTCCGTAAGAAATACCATACTGATCCCAGCCACTCTTTATTGCAATTCCATCATCCCCTACACTTATGTAGCAGTCCTCAATCACCATATCCTCACATGAATCTGTTAATACCACAAAATCAGAGCTATTCAATATTGGTTAGATAATAAACAAGAATGAAGCATACCAGTAAAATTAGAAGAGAAAACCAACAATTTAGAACCCAAATTATACACGAAGAGTGCCCAGAACCTTTCCAGATTGAAATCATACAAGAAAATAACTGAATTTTGTCCTCTCTCTCTCTCTCTCTCTCTCTCTCTCTCTCTCTCTCTCTCTCTCTCTCTAGATTGCGTCCTTAAATGACACATTTTCCCCTCTCCCTCTCTCACAGATACACACAATCATGGAACACATAACTGATTTCAAGTTAGTAGGGATGTAGATAAATTATGATATATTTCAACTTTAATTCTTCCTGATCTAGGTAACCTGGTTTCCATACTCAAGCAACATCCAGACTAAGCAAAACCAAATAGCAAGGTAAGCAATTTTCAGTCATCGTAACCTTAAAAAACACAATTGACTACTCCCTGTTCATCAACACACCTGTTTAGTTGGTCTGTAAAACCACAAAACCTATGAACTCACATTACTGAACGTCTTGTTTAAACATTAACTGCACAATACACTTTTGAATTTATGCCCTTTGTTTCGCACAGTATCTTATTTTTCATCTAGTGGTGCATTTACATATTTATAAGCAAATCCAAAGCACACCTGGATAAAAGGAATGGCAATCCATTCAAAATAAATAGTGTTATTCAGCATATCAAACATGGGCTGGTTTGGTATTGTTGTGCTTTGAAAAAAAACTGCTTCTGCTGTGCTGTGAGAATAAGCAGCTGCGAAATAAAGCAGCAGAGTGTTTGGTAAACTTTTTTGTAAAAGTGCTTTTGAAAAAAAAAGCAATATTATAGTGTTTGGTAAACTTTTATGTAAAACAGATGTGAAAAAAGCCGGTTTTTCAAAGCTGGGTTTTGCAGCTTCCTGTTTTTGGCTTTTTTTTTCACCCAAAACTGTGAAAAAAAGCTGAAGCTAAATGTTTACCAAACACAAAAAAGTTGCCAGTTTTTTTTTATACCAGCTTTTTTCAGAATCACCTCAGTACCAAACCAAGGCATAAAATTGGAAGAAGAAGCCCACCTAGTAGGACCCACTTACCAGGATCTATTCCGTCAGTATTTGGAGCTTCAAGTATGGGAGCCAAAATTGTAACATTTCTAATAGTAATGTTCTTGCAGTCATATGGATGAAGTGTCCAAAAAGGAGAATCACGTAATGTTATATTACTGATCAAAATGTCGCTAGACCACATAATCTGAACAAGTGGACCCCGAGTGTTGTTGAGAAGTTTCTGGCGGTACTTCTTCCACCATGTTTGACCCTGTCCGTTTATGGTACCATTATGCCCTGTTGGTCAGTGAATACATAAATATAATTAGAACGAACCAGAAATTGAACACTTAGAAAAAGACAAATTTACAGGTTGGATTCTAAGATAATAAGGCCCACAGGAGTTCTTGATTGACATAAAGAACAAGAAAATTTTAAAACAAACCACAACATATTACTTGTGTAGCAAGATGCGATGAAGTATGCATGGCAAAAGGGATCGCTACAAAGAAAGATTTTCTAGACTGGAAGGTTTATGCCGTATATTGGACATTTTAGGATCATCAACTTCCCTGGGATACATAATGACCAAGTGAATGAAGGGAAATGAAACAAAGGCAAGTTAAAGGACGTTGTCATACAAGAGTAATTTTCTTAAGCCAAAAATACCTGCCTCTGGTATTATATTCATAATAGAATTAGATGCTTTTATCAATCCAATTGCTTAATAGACAATCATTTTTCAATTCTTTCATTGTCTATACCATATAAAATGTCAAGATCAACCCGATTCATCATTCAACAGAAGACCTCGGGTCAAAATTTAAATGGGACCAAGATAAATAATGCTGATGTATATTATCCACTATCAGAATTTATCCTGCTTTCTCCTTGAAAGAGAAATGACTAAATAATTATTCATTTACAAGTTTTGATAGCAAATCATGTTTGACTGCTAAGATGGCTAATCCATCTAATCTTTTTGGGATTTTTAATAAAGTCTAATGTCAACAAATTGTATTCATGGCCAAAGGTTATAACAACCACAAGAAACCTTTTTTGAGTTTATAATATCACATTGGAGTCCTACTTAGATTAGATTTTAAACTAAAACCGTGATCTTCGAGTTAAACACCATTGCTAGGAAATAAAAATATAGCTTAAATAGGAAAAGGATGAAATATCTAACCTGTTATAACAATATCTTTAAGATTTTGACCATGAATCAGACTTCCATACCGAGGCCCAGGATGCTCTCTCCCATACCCGTAGGAAGGCAATGGAGGCATCAAAGGCCAATACTTCCCATCCTGTGATGCGCATAAGAGTATGCAGCATCAGAAATAGCTATAGTGATGTGTGTGTGCTAGAGAGAGATAATCATACAAGTATGCAGCATCATAAATCATGGGAGAGAGAGAGAGAGAGAGAGCTAATTAGCAAAACCGTGCCAGTATGTGTATTTTGTGTGTAAAAATGATAGATTTTTTCACTGGTTTATTAAATCTCATTAAAGGTTTGGAATAAACTTTACAGGGGATATGTGGGTGATGGTGAGTGCTAGAGAGAGATAATCATACGAGTATGCAGCATCAGAAATCATCGGAGAGAGAGAGAGAGAGAGAGAGAGAGAGAGAGAGAGAGAGAGAGAGAGAGATAATTAGCGAAACCGTGCCAGTATGTGTATTTTGTGTGTAAAAATGATAAGAGTTTTTCACTGGTCTATTAAATCTCACTAAAGGTTTGGAATAAACTTTACAGGGGATATGTGGGTGATGGTGTCTTTTCAAGTCAAATTCTCATCTAAGGTATTAGACATGTCATGTCTATTCTACAGATTGAGGCACTGGGTTAAGCAGGCGGGTGGGCAAATCATATATAAGTGTGTGCATCGATTATTTTCTAGTTTGTCAATCCCCGAGCTATAAGTTAACATTTTGTACAAATCTGGAAAAGCCATATGCAGGGCTCATTTTCTGAACAACAATACAGGCTTTTCACAACCGATCTAAAAGAATAAGATAAAGAAGCAGATATTCCACAAATAAATCTAGCATGCATGTATACTATCTCCAAAGCGATTTCATATTATTCTAAAACACATCATATAATTAACAAATTTAATCTGGATGTAAATGTCAGTATCTTGTATGAAGATTGTTATGCTTACAACAGAAACCTAGACAAGAAAATCCTAATGCTCAAAAGTCTCTGCTAGCATAATATTACAAATCTATAGCAGTATTCAGGATGTCTCCATGTTTTAATTCGAAGTAAAATAAAAGGTGGTAGGTCAAATAAAGTTCGAAGCTTTCTACCACCACCTACTTAAGTTCAAAGCTTACTTTCGTTTGATTATTGACAAACATCAAACCAGTCCTATGCACCTCAATGAACAGACTTCCTATATTATTATTGAACTACAAGTCCTAAACAAATTGTTAAACATTCCCATTCCATTTATAGCAAAAACCAAATGAAGTATATGAGGAATGAACTTTACATGTCCTCGTAACCAAGATTTCCCATTTGAAATTTATTTTAGATCTCAGTCTAATGAAAATATCTTGAAAGCCATACCTTTACACCTTACCAACAAAGTAACCACAATCATGATAAAATCATCATTACTTCCAAACTGTGCATTAGCAATAAAGAGGAGAACTAACATACAAATCCAAATAAGAAAAGCAAATAAGGGATACCAAAAAATACCTGATTCATGTCCACACTTATAACTACTATCAAATGTCAAGTTCTAATCAGTATCATATTGAAAAATCGAAATCAAATTGCAGCCCTTTGAAGAAAAGAACCATTTAAGTCCTAACAGCTAAGATTTCCCGTTTCACCGAAAACAAATAATCGCAGCTAAGTGGAAAGTTTTCACATTTCGATACGAAACATGTACAAATTCAAGGCAAGTTTTCACATTTAGAAACGAAAACAGAAACTAATACAGATTACAACTGACTAAAAAACCAAAAGCTTTACCTGAATCCCAAGTATCTCAGCATCTTCTGCAAGAAAGAGAGTCATGTGACTAGTGAGATTAAACGGCGCCGTAAGCCACCGGCCCGGAGGCACATTGAGCTGCCCACCGCCTTTCTTCCCCAGCTTAGAAATAGCCAGCACCGCCTTCTCAAACGCCTCAGTGTTCAAAGTCACCCCATCGCCCACCGCCCCGAAATCCGTCAAATTGAAAGCCACAGGCCGCAGCTTCGGCATCGCCCTCGCCGGAGCTCGCCGGAATATCGAAAACCCATCGACAATGTTCCTCTGCCACACGAAAATTGAGGCGAAAGCGGCGATCCAGAGCACGGTGAAGAGGGTTTTGTGGGAGGATAAGAAGGCGGGGAACCAGCGCTTCAGGTCCAGCCTCTGGTGGTGGAACCGCCCTAGCGGCAAAGTCTCCACCATGGTCAATGCGACTGTGAAGCACCGTAAAGCTGTGATCTTTCCGAGAAATAGGCTATTGGGTTCTGCCGATTCGACTCGGAAAATCGAGTGGAGGTGGGGATGGGAGGTTGGGGAAATGGATGAGCTTGATTTCTGAGGACATGGGATTTTTGGGTTTTGGTAAAAAGGGGTTGGATTGGACGGGATTGGGTGAGATGTCAAATGTTGGTGGAGATTGAGAATGGGATGGATTTGGTTTCAGAAATTGGGAAGTTTGAAGGGGAAGGTTGTTGCTCTCAGCAAACCAGAAAACAAAGTTTGGAACTTCCCAGTGATGCAAGTGACAATGGAACAGCTGATCTCATGGAAAATTTGATGCTGCTTGTATCAGGGAGGCCACGTGTGCCGAATTTTAGGATGATTTGCTCCTATATTTTGGAATTGGATCCTCTCACGAGTAGGGGTGGTTTTGGTACATTACCGTACCAAAACCTCCGTACCGATTACCATACCAAATATTTGGTACGACAAAATCTATTACCATTACCGTACCAAACTTTTGGTATACCGAATATTGGTATACCAAATAGTTTGGTTGGTATGGTATGCCAATGGTAATTACCACTTTATTTTACGCCACTTAGTTTGCCCAAAATCTAATATTTTTCTAACCTAATTCAAAGCCCAGAAAATATACACAATTTAACCTAATTCAAGAAATTTTCTTGTATGTCAAAGTGGTAAAAACTTAATAAATCATAAGACAAGATTTCTATAGCATGCTGAGACTCAAATGAACCAGAAACGTAAGACAGCAAACCACAAAAATGTAAATATCCATAGCTGTGCTCGACGACTGGCTTGTTGATTTGAACCCACAATCCAAGGTGGTAATACCCAATGCATATGTTGTGCCCTCACTTGGAAGACAAAGTCGTCGGAAACGAGAAACGAAGATGAATCGATGAGAGAGCTGTGACGGCGGAACAAGCCCTAGGTTTCTAATGTGTCGAGCAAGGACCAGCGTGAGAGACTAAGATTGTTTGGTTTGTGGAAATTTTAGGAATATGATAAATGAGTCAAAGTGTCAAACGGCATAATATAATATTGCATAATACATAATACATAATTATATATATATATATATGGGTTGTGATTTTCACACACCCTTAACTACTTTTCCCACACCCCTCTCTATTTTTTAATATTTAATTGGTATCTTACTATTTAATCTTCCATATATACCCCTCCTACTTTTTGACTTTTGAAAGAGTCAAGGTATACATGGAAGGGTATATATGGAAGATTAAATAGTACAATACCAATTAAGTATTAAAAAATAAGAAGGGGTGTGGGAAAAGTAGTTAAGGGTGTGTGAAAATCACAACCCTATATATATATATATATATATATGAATAAATATATAATATAATATTAATAATATTGGTAACCGGTAGGTATGGTATACCATTGGTACTAGTTTTGAGTACCAGTACCGTACCAAAACAGTATGGTATGGTACAAATACCGTACCATTACCAGTGGTACAAATTTTTCGGCACAACTTTGGTATGGTACGGTAGGTATGGTAATGTGGTAAAAAATTCCACCCCTACTCACGAGTACAACCTCAAGAGCCTCCTAACTAGTACACGTGGGTAGTTAGATTTTGATCCATCGATTACAAATAGAAAGTTTTTTTTAAATTTATAATAATTATAGCCGTTGGATCAAAATCCAACGATCCACCTGCTCTGGTCAACATGCTCCTGAGCTTCAAATTCCCTATATTTTGTTGCCAAATCCAAATGCTTGAGGTGACGACTTAGGTTCCTATGGTGTAATATTTCTATTCATTAGTTAGGTTCGATTCTCATAAAAAATGAATTTGAACCACACTTATTACTACGACGTGATATTCCTTTTCATTGTAAGTTACATGTCTTAGCTTCGATTCTCGTAAAAAACGAATTTGAACCATATTATTGTTACCCAGTGTGAAATTCAACCCACTTCTCATTTTAATGTAGACTAGCCTCTCTGTACGCACTAATGTGCGTGCGAGAGGCATTTTCGCATCACGTACGCGCCCCTAAATGTATATTGTGTTAGTTTTTTTTTTCTATTGCAATTGTTAATGTATATGTTTCATAAAGTATAATACCAAGTATGGAGGTGAAGGATAAAATCTGGAAGATGGCTGCACATAATTGGAAGCAATACATTTGAAGTTGTTGACATGGATACTTTCACACACATAGCAGTGCCTATTACAGTATTCTCTAACATTACCTTCGCAAGCATGAAGCATGCACAATATAACTTATTTTCCTTTTCCCTGTGTTTTAAAATCAATTAAGTTGGGAATTTATTACTTGGGAAAGCTCAACATGTATTGTTGTAGAGGACAAAGCACATACTCATGAGTTATTGTCTTTTTTTGACTACGTTAATAAGGGAAAAGATAGTAGTTCATCAAGCTATCTAGTTTCTCAATGATGCTGGTTTTCATCAATCATGGTCAGATTACTCATTGTTCGCCTGAAACCGTCAAGGTAGTTTCATGGCATTACTTGTAAATGTTGATGACGTGATACTTGCAAGAAACAATTTGAGAGAAATAGAAGAGACTAAACTTTTCATTTCCCAGCATTTTAAGCTAAATGATTTGAGAAAACTTAAATATTTTTTAGGGATAGAAGTTGCAAGATCAAAACAGGGGATTGCTTTGTGCCAACGCAAATATGCACAAGAGATACTAGAAGATGCTGGGTTCCTTAGTGCGAAGTCCTCACGGTTCCTGGTGGAACCAAACTTGTCTTTCACGCAAACGGATGGAACACTCTTTTATGACCCTTCTTCTTACAAGCGACTCGTAGGGAGGCTGATTTACTTAACCATCACAAGGCCTGACCTGACTTATGTGGTTAATATGTTGAGTCAATTCATAGACAAGCCACGACAACCACACCTTGAAGCAGTACATAAGGTTTTCAGGTACATCAAACAATCCCATGGACAAGGATTTTTCTTATCTTCTACAAGTTCATTACAATTGCAAGCCTTTTGTGATGCTGATTGGGCTCAGTGTAAAGACACTAGAAGATCGATAACTGGTTATTGTATCTTTCTTGGTCAAGCACCGATCTCTTAGAAAACAAAGAAGCAAAGCATCGTATCTCGTTCTAGTGTAGAGGCAGAATATCGTTCTATGACCCCTACATGTTGTGAAGTTATATGGCTAAAGAACATTTTGAAAGACTTGCAAGTGGACCATGCACAACTTGTCACACTATTTTGTGATAGTCAAGCTGCCATGCACATTGTTTCGAATCCAGTGTTTCATGAACGAACAAAGCATATGGAGATAGACTGCCACTTAGTGCGTGAGAAGATTCAAATGGGAATGGTGAAAATAGCTTACATATGGACCTCGAATCAACTGGCATACTTGTCTACCAAACCACTAAGCTCGACGAAGTTTGAAGTTTTGCTCGGCAAGTTGGGAGTCATTAACATACACTTCAATTTGACGGGAGTGTTGAGAAAGAAATATTTGATTGATTTACCATATATTGTAAATTGATATGTAGTTATTTACTTTCTTATTTAGTCTTTTGGTCCAGCCTTGATTATAGGCAATAGAATAGGAATGTGTTGACTGATATGTATGTAAGAATGTAAACCTAGTAATGGATATACAAGGAAATATAATTCCAATACAATTTGTTTTCTTAGATACATCATTTGGTAATCATTTAAAAAATTTAATTTAAAATTGAATATAAATAGTACTTAACGAAAACTGGCCGCACAATGTACGATGAACGGACACGATTGATTGATCTCTGAATCCCCACAAAAAGGATTCGGATAAGCTCCTTGTTCCTAGAGATATAGATTTACATAACCGGATCCCCTCCGGACCTAAAGGAATTGAGCCCAAGGATTAAATGATAAGCCCATTGAAATTTGATCAAACAACTACAATTATTATCTTTTAGAGGGACCCCCTATTTGTAGTCGTTTGATCAAATTTCAGTGACTCGGGTAATTTGATCCTTGGGCTTAGTCCCTTTGGGTCCGGAGGGGATCCGGTTCCGGTTCCTAGATTTACTATTACTTGTACGACTTCTTTCAGCTTCAGTTCAAACAATATACAGGGTAAGTTTTTTTTATGTAGCTTCGTTAATTAACTAACTTTAACTTTAATGTGCAGATTTCTGTCAATCCTAGCCGCAAAGTTGATCGGTTGCGCGCCACAGTTTGCTTTTGCAATGCTTTAAGTGTGACGTTTTGCATGGATATAAATCGTATATGGAATTCCATTCATTTGGCCTGTGTTTGATTCGAAACTTGGACCATAATTATTCAAAAAAAAAAAAAAAAAACGAAATAAATCAACTGTATATCATTCATAATTTCATCATAAAAAAGAGTATCATCTTTCGTCTTTTCTTTCTGTCATTTTCCCCCTTTCCATGGCAGATGGAGATGTTTAAACTCTTATTATTTGTATGGTGTGCTGCATTGATGAAATTATGATAAAAGTTAGTTTGAAATAGCTATATCAAAATAACGCAATGAACAAATATGTTTAGACATTATTTGTAAATTTTTTAGGAATAATGTTAGAGAGACGATATATTTAAATCATGTTTTATAAATTATATGACGTGGTTGTTGATAGTTGATTTTTTTTATAAAATATTCTTATGCTAACGTGGTATTTGTATTAAAGATTAATCTAATCCGGCGCTCCACAAAAAATCTACCATTAATCAAAGTTTTCCCTGTTAATAGATATTTTAATACCAATCCTACCAACCAAGTAATAAAATCCAACAAAAATAAAAAATAAAAAAAAGGAGTAATAAAACTTAAAAAATCGAATAAACAATAATGGGAGAGAGAGAAGACCAATAAAAAGATGTCATCTTTTCAACCAAGCCGGTGACTTTAATGGTCCAAACCCAATTCACAATCTTGATTTTTGATGGGTATTGTTGGAAATTTGGAATTAGGTTTGGTGGAGGAAGTGTGATTGAAAGTGAGTGGGGTTTCAGGTTTTGGGGATTTATTTATTTTTGGTGGGAAGCAGCCAATGCCATTAGGGTTGACGAGAGTTCTTCTGGAGGAACTGTTGGTGTTGCAATTTCGAGTTCCCAATTCCCAGTAGATACTTCATGTCGTGGGCTGGAGCAGAGGATACTTTCCTTTCCACTTCTCTTGCAACCTATCTCGACAGTATACTCTCTCTCTCTCTCTCTCTCTCTCTCTCTCGTCTCACTCGATCTGCTTTTAACTGATTGAAAATCGGGTTTTGTGATTTTTCTGCTGTTTTTGTATGTTTTAGCTGTTAATTGCCGTATAGAGCTTTTTTGTTGCTGTAATATTGTTGAATTGAAAAGGGTTTGAAGGCTGCTGCTTTACTGTTCGGTTTGCAGATTCCATGTTGCATGTGCTGTTTTATTGCATTTTTTTTTCAATTTATGTATGAGGTATAAGGAAGATAAACGAGTAAAGCTTCCAACTTTAGGTCACTGACTCTCTGCACTGAGTAATTATAGTGCTGAATTGTAATTTTGGGTATATGTGTGGGATCCTTTTGTCCAAATTTCTTAGACTCGAAAATGTATCTTTGTTTCATAAGCAAAAGTAGAAATGGTAGATATATTTTCGTAAAGAAGAAGGTGATGATGATGAATCAAGAGATTTGAATAAGAAATGAGAGCCAGACATTCAGGGTATTAGAAGTGCTCGCAGCGTCACTTTGTGCATTTCCGTCGTTGGATAGCTAGTTTGAGAAAATGGAAATCTAAGCCGTATTGGTGAGGCCTCAAGATTGAGTCCAGTAATAAATTTGACTCAGATGCTGAAAGTGTACTCATTAATTTCAAGCTTCATAGTTCAACATTATATATTTGTGTGGACTGGACGTATGTGTGATTGACAAAAGATATTTAATTCATTACAAAGTACTTCACTTATTAGGATTTTTTATTTATTTTTCAGAAAAGCTTCTTGTGTTATTGCGAGATGGCCGAAAGTTGTTGGGATTGCTACGGTCTTTTGATCAGTTTGGTAATACTAATATATCACTCCACGTAGCTTACTGAGTTCTCATTAGCTTTTCCTGTAATCTCTATTGAAACTATTGCTAACAATGGGCGGTTTTCTTTAATCTGCATAGCTAATGTTGTTCTTGAAGGCGCATGTGAACGAGTAATTGTGGGTGAGCTTTATTGTGACATCCCATTAGGTCTGTATGTTATCCGTGGGGAGAATGTCGTCTTAATTGGGGAGCTGGTATATTGCATTCTCTTCCAGTTCTGTTAGACTTGAGCACTGTTAATATTTTTGAAATGGTTTATCAGTTTTTTTTAATTGAATTCTTGTTATCTACTTTACAGGAATTGGATAAGGAAGAGCTTCCCCCGCATATGACTTTGGTACCAGAGGCTGAGATAAAAAGGGTAAGTCTGTATGTTCATCTTTTAAGATTTAAATTGAAAATTCCAGTCTGCAATGCTTATGGTGTTAGCATTAGGACATATTGAATGCAATATAGATGAAGAGAACTCTGTGAATGCATATGTGCCATAGATATAATTCTTCGCACCTAATCCAAAATTGTCCTGCCACGAGTAACAAGGAGCTTCTTTGTAGTTTTGATTGGGAATATTAGTTGACTTTGGTTTTTCCTAAAGAAAGAAACTCTTAGGCTCAATTCTTTCCAAATGCGAAGTTGGAACACATTATTATGTATGGCAAGCCCATTGTTAGGCTTAGCCCACGCCCCCATCCCTTTATCGTTTGTTCAAAAAAAGAAAAAGAAAAAGTTTCTTGTACAAATGCACTTAAGCAGTAAAAGATGCAATCTTTGTATGTTCTATTCCGGTGGCTGGATTGAATTGTTCTTTGATATTGTTCTCTTCTGTTCAGGCTCAGAAAGCAGAGAGGGATGCAACAGATTTAAAAGGCTCCATGAGAAAAAGAATGGAGTTTCTCGATTTTGATTAACTTGCTCCCATTTTATTGTGGGTTCAGGCCATGTCCGCAAGTTTTAGTGCGACAGTGACCCAATATTTTCGCCTAAATAGGAGCGCAAAATAGAATAGAAACTGTATGAGTTCTGAGCACTCATGAACAAAGGGGAGAAAGGAAGTTGTGTTTTGGGTCTGGTAGATGCGAGGCAATGTCGACTATCTTCCCACGTGTCATTTGGATTTGATTGATGCGTGCAAGCATGGTCTCGGGTTCTGTGGAAGTGATTCGGGTTTTAGATTTTCAATTGCATCTCTGTCGAACATGCTTGCTTTGATTTTCCACGGGTTATTACCTGTTGTGGAGCTTCACTTTTCATGGCACATTCCGTGTCATTTATGTTTGTAAGATTGTAATTCTTGTTTAATCCATGTTATATTTTAGTCATAAGATCTGTTGAAGCCAAAATCCAGTATGTTTTTTCGCAAATGATCAAAGATTGGATCATAAAATCCCGAAATTTGACACGGTCCGATGGATCAGCTTTTCTTTCATGTGATCTAAAGTTTGAACAGTCCTTGGCTGCTTCGAATCCGTAAACATAAGCATGTAAAAACTCACAGGTAACATCGAGCTATTACAATCATAATATTGCAGCACCAAAGGCTTATGCATTTTCAGGGAAGGTAAGTAACGTAACGAGAGGCTCGTCACTAGGAAAGCGAGAAACAAGGTTGGAGCGTTTTGCCAACTCGAAGTCCTGGAACTGAAATGCAGGTGCACAAGTACATCCCACGAGAGTAGTGAGTCTCGGAATCCCTGGAGCGGCTTTGAGCAACGCCCCAACTGGTGAAATGCTGTAGTCCTTCGTTGGAAAGGAACCAAACCACACATTTGGTAATCTGACAAAATGATATAAAAAGAGAGTAAAAGGGAGCTCATATCTTTGGACGAGAACAACATCGATCCGTATGGGTTAGTGAGCTTGGGCCTCCATTGACGGATAAATCTGAACAGCTCAACTTCAAACGCATCGTGGAGGGTTTTGGTCTCGATTTTCATGCAAGGTTGATGTACCACAGCTTTTTTTGAGAGAAATCACAATCTCATGGGTTTAGAAATTAAATATATAATCTTGAAAGCCATGTCGTAAGTGCTTCCATTCTGCAAATGAAGTATGAAATACAAGGCTTAGACATCCATGGATGGGATGGGGTTGGGTGGTTAGGATGGTGGCTGTCGGAGCTGGTGTGGTTGGATTCCTCTGCTGGCTGGGCTGTTTAATTTTACCGGGTCGTCGTGTTTTAACGGGTTTAATATTCGGATATTTAACCCGGTTGTAACTTAATTTAAACTCTACATCTCCACCCTCCATTTGAATCCAAGCTCTTATTTACGTGTGTAAATAAGATGCACGCTAGAAAAGAGATATAGAAAGAAACAGATATACATTTGCGGCGTGTAAGTTCTTGGCCGCACAAGTCAAATGATGAAGAAATTTAATCGAAGCACTCCTTGTTTTCTTGACATGTCTTTGTGATACTAGAGATGCACAAAAATGTGTGTAATGCACGCACAACATGGAAACTTTTGCTTGAATTTAGAGGTAATTGCTCTACAAAGATAATTCTTACTATTTTTCTCTTTATTTCTCTAGCTTTGGTATAGGACCGATATTTTTGTTCGAGTAATGTTAGGAAATCCAAAATCTTAAGCCAAATTTTGTAAACAAAATAATATGGTTGTTGATAATTGGATTATTACTTAAATATTGATTAATGTCCTTATTTTCTATTCGTGGCATATTATTTAGTTTACAAATTTGGTTTAAAATTTCGGTCTCCCAAGCATTATCTTTTTTTTTCTTTTGCATTTCCTTGTGGGATAATGCTTAGGGGACTAAATTTATAGACAAAATTTGCAAATTAAATGATGTGTCACCAATAAAAATAAATACGTTTATCAATGCTTACGCAATTATCCAATTGTCAATTTCATGTCATTTAGTGTACAAAATTTAGTTTCCCTAACATTATCCTTCCTTCTGTCTTTTTTTTTTCTTCTCTCGCATGGATGATTGTTTTATAGGCAAGTGCCTTTCAACCTAACAAACCTACAAGACACTTTCTTTGACAATTTTGTAAAGGTATAATCGTACTTGGTTGCTCACATTTATAAGGGGCATTTACACTATTTACAACAATATATCTTCTATTTACTTGTTAATACCAAGTTTATTAACCAAATGTTATTGGCAAAATAATATGACAGTTTTATTTAATTCAATGATGAGCTACTATAAAACCTCTTTTATCTATAAAATATAGCTTTGCTCTTTGGCAGTTTTGAAAGCTTGGTAAATGACAAGTCCACTACAAAAAATATGGGCACTGCATACAATAATTTATATGTGCCCTTTGAGGCCAAAGAGCACCAAAAATTATGCCCATAGACCAATAGCAGCAGTGCAGAAACTATATTTCTATATGTGCCCTCTATGAGCATCACCTTTGACCAAAGGGCACAATATGATGTTTAGTGCTCAAAGAGTTGAGCACAAACAATGGTTTTTTGTGCCTCTATTCTGACGAGGTTGTCAGATGGCTTTCCAATCCATCTTATAAATTTATGTGCATAAATATACAAAAAATTTCAAACAAAAAAACAAAAACTCTTAATTGAGGAGATGTTCAGTTTCCTGGAAGAGCGAATACAAAAAAAAAATTGTTAAAAAATTAGACAAAAAAAAAAAAAACAAAGGAAATGCCCAGATTCTAATTGTGTTTGTTTTGGGTCAATTCTCAACCAAACACAACATTCTAGCGGTCGAAATGGAGCTGGGAAGACAAGGATTAGAAATATACCATTTTGGTTCCCAGCCGTGGCCAAAGTTAGCAGGGAAACGGCCTAGAAGGTGGTGGGTTTCGCCGAAAAAACTAGGCAAATGCTTCCCGAGTTGGATCTGCACCAAAACTCTACCAATAATGTATGCAGAGTTGCAGACTCAGAAATTGCACCATGACATCAAAAGGAAGAGAACCAAGGTGATCCCGAGACTTACTTTGGCCATGTATAGCATAATTTTGCCGGAAAACCTCTGAGTTCGAACAGAGGTCATGAGCCCTTGTGTTAAGTTCCAAACTATGCTTTCTGTCCTCGTCTCAGGGTCTGGAAGACATGACACACCTTACCCAGAATGTCCATTAGGACACCGAAGTCGAGCTATGTTGGCCGACACTTGGAAGGTGACGAAGCCATAAAGTGTAGTGACGTGGAAAAAGTGAATAAATTTAAACCTAAAAGTGCCTAAACACCAGAGTGTGCTCGTGAGCGGGACTGAACCCATCTTACACGTGACTTCAGAGCATAAGTAAAGTATAGTAAAGCAGGTAAGAATTATACCCTCAGAAGTAGCCACCAATCCTGAGATTTGCCAAGAATCCTCGTCGATATGAACCTCATCAGCTAAAACCTGGAGGGGCACAAAATAGACATGAGATGACAAAATAAAACTTCGAAAACATCTTTCTTTTTAGCAATACAATAACCCTTCATCGAAATCCGTGTAATTCCCCAGAGAATACCAATACTTAGGTATATAACAATCATATTGAAGAATGGAAAACCAAAACATACCATGTCAAGTATCTAAGCAACAACCATGTAAGTAAGATGAAATAAATCAATATAAATGAATGTCAGTCATAGTCATCTATGGTGATTTATACGATTTATCTATATCTCATTTATTATATCACATCTATTATATCACATCAATCAAGTGCTAGCGCATATCTTATTAATCATATCACATCAATCAGGTGCTAGCACGTGAGTCGGAGTCACCTATAATGACCTGTACGACTCACCCACATCTCATCAATTATATAACATCAACCTGGTGCTAACACGTGAGTCGGAGTCACCTATAGTGACCTGTACGACTCACCCACATCTCATCAATCATATAACATCAATCTGGTCTTGCACACGAGTCGGAACCACTTAAAGTGGTCTGTACGACAGGCTGGGTGTAAATAAATACGCTCAAGTGCTACGATCACGTGAAGGTTATGCGAAGTATCACAAGTCACCTACGAGTCGGAACCACCTATAGTGGTCTGTACGACAGGCTGGCACCTACCCTGGAATCCAAGGTGAGCGTAAGGTGCAGGATGTGAACGATCATGTGAAGGTTGGCCCTTGCCTTGGGCGGAGCACTAACACCGGGGTGCAGGACAATGAATTCTACTTAAACCCATTCGTCACTAATTACCTTTCAATCATACCAACACTATCAACTCACCTGAACTTACCTTGATCTCCACATTGTTGTGCCATACTGTGCAAGCTGTACTAAATCACATACTAAAATATAAACTAATTAAGGCATAGCACTTATAAGACGTAATACCACAATTTCTCATTTCATTGTACAAAGATTTATAATCCACATGCAATCACCAAATCATAAAATTAAAACATACATTTTTATCAATTTCCTTCACATTACTCAATTCCCAAACAATGCTTTTGACTCAATTATTATATGGCTGCATCTAACATCTCGTTAGAATGCCTACGTACCCTAAACAGGGATCAAGCCATTTGTAGTTCACAATAATTATTTACAGGTAATAGCGTATGAATATATCATGATATAATTTACACATTTATGGAATTATCACACACACACACACACACACACACACACACACACACACACACACACACACACACACACACACACACACACACACACACACACACACACACACACACACACACATATAATTAGAAGAAAAAAATCCACTCACCTAGTCCACGCTACAACCCCCTAGCACGACTATCGAGACGTCCCAATTGATCCCAAATGATCATCGCCTAGCACACATATCAAATCACATCTCAGAATCCTTACTGAGAGAATATATAATTTACATACAACACATCCCTACTTAATTTGATCTGGAAGATCCGTATCACGAATCTTCAATCCGTCATTTCCAAAGATACACATTATGCTTCAAGAGCTGACACACCCCGACCCAGGGGTCGAAGCGTGCTGGCCGTCACGTGCGAGTGACGTAGCCAAAGACGTCAGCGGAAGATAATTATGCATGAAATGCAGCAGTTAAATCAAGTTGATAATATACATGAGATGAAAAGTGATAAAGAGTGGAAGTGAAATAGTTAAAGGTCACAAAGCCAATCCTAGGTGCAGTCGATTAAAAACAAACAGCACAACTACTAAAGAAATCCTACATCAGTGGTGGTCTGTCAGAACTGCCTTGATGCCTCGATAGCCATCCACGTCGTCGCTACCTAGAACTTGGAGGGGCGCAAAACAGAAAATGTGAGTGGGCAAAAACAAATGTTTTTCAAAATCATTTTATAAATCTATAAATAACCCCTCGCCGTAAATCAATATAATTTTCCCAGAAAATAATACGTATATAACTTATATACGAAAACCTTGTCTCAGAATCAAATCCATTATCAAAACACAATGATAGGCCATGTCGATATACCAACTCGAAAAATCATCATCCTCAGTCAGGTAATGTAAATCAGAAATACCCCTAATGTAATGTCAGTCGGAGTCACCTCTAGCGACCTGTACGGCTGAACCTATAGCTCATCAGTCATACTCAATCGCTATCAATCACTATCCTGCACACGAGTCGGAACCACCTATAGTGGTCTGTACGACAGGCTAGGTGTATAATATTACGCTTAGTGCTACGATCACGTGAAGGCTGTGCGACGAATCGCGGGTCACCTACGAGTCGGAACCACCTATAGTGGTCTGTACGACAGGCTAGGCACCTGCCTTGGATCCAAGGTGAGCGTACGGTGCGTGAGGTGAACGATCACGTGAAGGCTAGGCCCTACTCTGGCGGATCACTAACACCCGAGGTGCAGGTGATGAGCTAATTCACTATCTATCATTATCACAATCACTATTATCATACTTACCTGACTTACCTGGCCGTCCTCGGCGTCGGAGCATAGCAAATGCAATCATAATCATATTTATAAAATATAATTGGTATACGACATGGCAATATAATTATAAAACCATTTCTATTCACAAATCATAAAATTTGCGTTTCTGGGAAAAACGCCAATTATATATATATATATACTGAAAACAAAAGCCCACTCACTGGTATGTCGATGGGTCGTATCCCCCGAGCCTAGAATGAATGCGCTCGTCCTCTGGGTACATCTCACCTATATGTGAAACAACTGCAAAACCGTCATTAACAGCACATAACCGAGCTACGTAATTAACTTTTCATACGAAGGTCAATTTTGGTATTTGAATATACCAACGCGACCTACACGACGTCACGAGCGTCGTGATATTTTTAAAATAATTTTTGAACACTGCACGCGCCCCCACGCGCCTGCACAGTGCACGGCACACGCGCCTCCACGCGCAGTGCACACTGACGGCGTCAGTTGACGCCGTCAAGAATATTCCGTTAACTTTAACGGCGTCAGTTAACGGTGTCAATTAACGGCGTCAGAATATTCCGTCAACTTTGACGGAATATTCCGTCACCCCCAACCTCACGTCGCCGGACTGGTTTTTCCGGCGATCGGATTCCGGCCAAAACTTCAAACCTCTATATCTCCTTCATTTTTCATCATTTTCCACGATTTTTCTTCCTACATGCTCTAAATTCAGCGTAGAACACCTTTGTACCTTTAAATCCTTCGAAAAACTCCTAGAAATTCCACTGGAAAATTCCTTCAACCTCGGCCACTCTCGAACCCGGTGATCCCGACGTCCAAACTGCGTGAACGAGGTACTCCGATGCTCGTGGGAACCTCTAGAACATCCCTGTGCTTTTAGTTTCACCTAAAATGTCACAAATCCAAAGTTGATGAATAGTGCATCTAAGAAAATCTCGGGTTTCCCTAAGTTCTACGGTGTCCCGAGCCAAACTAAAGCTAGTAGAGTACTTACCAAGTCTCAGGGAGCACATATACATAATCTTGGACGTCGATCCGTGCTTCGATAGCGTGCGGTGTGGTTGTCCGTACAAACAGTGAAGATAGAGTGAGAGAGTTCGAGAAAGTTGTAGGAGAGAGGGAGAAACAGAAAGGGAAACACGTGTGTGCATGTGTGGGTACGTGTGTGTGTTAAATATCAGCCCAAACTTTGGGCCTAATTGATTAGGGCACCCAAGCCCAAAACTAAACCCAAAACCATATTCGTTCTCGCGTATTCGAGGGCAAAATTGTCATTTCACGTCGAGGATATGGGAAATTTGGAACGGGATGTCACAACCTACCCTCCTTAATAAAATTTCGTCCTCGAAATTTACATAACATAAGTACACACTACTACTCATAAAATAAACGCGGATACATATCTCTCATCCGCTCCTCTGTCTCCCAAGTAGCCTCCTCAACCGAATGGTTTTGCCACAACACTTTTACTAGCCGAACTGTCTTGTTCCTCAGAACCTTATCCTTCCAGTCTAGGATAGTCACCGGTTCCTCCTCGTACGTCAAATCAGGACTAACTTCCAACTGCTGCGGAGGTAAAACATGAGACGGATCAGCAACATAATGACGTAGCATCGAAACGTGAAACACGTTATGAACTCTGGATAGCTCTGGAGGCAACTCAAGCCTGTACGCTACTTCACCAATCCGCTCGGTGATCTGATACGGTCCGATATACCTGGGACTCAGCTTCCCCTTTTTGCCGAACCGAACAACCCCTTTCCATGGCGATAACTTCAAAAATACCCAATCACCAACCTCGTAAACCCGATCAGTGGCATGTCTATCGGCTAAGCTCTTCTGGCGATCCTGGGCCGCTTTCAAGTTAGACTTAATCACCTGGATATTCTGAGTCGTCTCATCGACTATCTCTGGGCCTTCTAGTATTCTCTCGCCGACCTCCGACCAACATAGGGGCGTGCGACAAGCTCGACCGTACAACGCTTCGAATGGTGACATTTCAATGCTCGAATGGTAACTGTTATTGTATGCAAACTCCATCAGGTCCAAGCGTAGATGCCACGCATCACCAAACTGTAGTACGGAAGATCGTAACATATCCTCGAGCGTCTGTATGGTCCTCTCGGATTGCCCGTCCGTCTGTGGATGATAAGCTGTGCTATACAGTAGCCTTGCACCGAGGGCTTCCTGGAATGCCGTCCAGAACTTAGATGTGAATCTCGGATCTCGATCTGAAATGATACTGACTGGCACGCCATGATACTTAACTATATTCGAGATAAACAGCTCAGCTAATCGTCGTAGAGAAAACTTCTCTCGAACTGGGACGAAGTGTGCAGATTTCGTAAGCCGATCAACTATTACCCAAACATCGTCGTAACCATTCTGCGTACGGGGCAACTTATAGACGAAATCTATAGTGATATTCTCCCATTTCCACTGAGGAACGGGAAGCGGTTGCATTCGTCCGAACGGTTTCTTCCTCTCGGCTTTAACTTGCTGACAAATAATACATCTGCTCACGTACTCAGCAATCTCCCTCTTCATACCAGGCCAATAGTAGAATGGCCGAATGGTATGATACATCTTGGTACTACCCGGATGCATCGCATAAGCTGATATGTGTGCCTCATCGAGAATAGCCCTTTTTAACTCTGCGTTATTTGGTACATACATTCTGTTTCCTTGCAGGAGCATACCGTCCGTTTCTCGAATCCGTAGATCTGTCTTTTTACCTTCACCCCTCAATCGGATCAGCTCCTGAGTCTCCTCATCATCCAACTGAGCCTCGAGAATACGGTCAATCAAAATCGGCCTAACCTGGAAGTGAGCGAGTAACGCCTCCCCTCGATTCTCCGCCTCCGAATAATCAATCTCCAATCCTACACCGGTCGACCTCAACTCGACTAACAAAGGAGCACGACTCGCGTACATAACATCCATTCTACCTTGTGACTTTCGGCTAAGTGCGTCAGCTACTACGTTTGCACGACTCGGATGGTACTCGATCGTGCAATCGTAATCACTCAGCAACTCCATCCACCTTCGCTGACGAAGGTTCAGGTATCTCTGAGTGAACAAGTACTGGAGGCTCTTGTGGTCTGTAAAGATCTTACATCTCTCGCCGTAGAGATAATGTCTCCAGATCTTCAACGCAAATACGATCGCTGCCAACTCGAGGTCATGAGTAGGATAGTTCCTCTCGTGCAGTTTCAACTGTCTCGACGCATAAGCGATCACCCTACCGTGCTACATCAGTACGCAACCCAAGCCGTTCAGCGATGCGTCACTGTAGATCTCGAAGTTACCACTGTCGTCCGGAAGAGCTAACACCGGAGCATGAGTAAGACAATATTTTAACTGCTGAAAGCTCCGCTCGCAACTATCATCCCACTCGAATCGGACATCCTTCCTGGTTAACCTCGTGAGAGGTAAAGCAATCACCGAGAAATCCTGCACGAACCGCCGATAGTAGCCTGCTAATCCGAGGAAACTCCGTACCTCAGAAACAGTTCGTGGCTGTTCCCAATTCTCCACCGCTACTATCTTCTGGGGATCCACCTGAATACCCTGCGCCGAAATAACGTGCCCCAAAAATGCCACCTGGTCTAGCCAAAATTGACATTTGCTGAACTTGGCGTATAATCTATGCTCCCTCAGCTTCTTCAACACTAATGAAAGATGTCGCATGTGATCTGACTTCGATTTAGAGTACACCAGAATGTCATCGATAAAGACAATGACGAACCGATCCAAATACTGCTGAAATACCCGATTCATCAAATCCATAAAAGCAGCTGGGGCGTTAGTCAATCCGAATGGCATAACTAAGAACTCGTAATGACCATATCTGGTTCGAAACGCCGTCTTCGGAACGTCCTCGCTCTTAATCTTCAGCTGATAGTAGCCAGACCGTAGGTCGATCTTAGAGAAAACACAAGCTCCTCGCAGCTGATTAAACAAGTCATCGATACGTGGTAGTGGGTAACGGTTTTTAATCGTTACTCGGTTCAGCTGTCGATAGTCAATACACAGCCGCAAAGTACCATCTTTCTTACACACGAACAACACCGGAGCTCCCCAGGGTGAAGTACTCAGCTGAATGAAACCTTTATCTAATAGCTCCTGTAACTAAATTTTCAACTCTCGCAACTCTGCGGGAGCCATTCGATAGGGAGTCAAAGATATAGGGTCTGTACCTGGCAATAAGTCGATAGAGAACTCCACATCTCGATCCGGCGGTAAACCCGGCAAATCGTCAGGAAACACATCAGGGAATCGCCTGACCACCTTCACATCCTCTAAACTGACAGGAGCACTATCATTCAATACCACATGTGCCAGATATCCCTGACAACCCTTCTGCAACAATTTCTTAGCTCTCACGGCGGAAATAATGTCGTGCCTAACATGACTACGCTCGCCAGTAAATGTAACCACAGGTAACCCCGGCCGATGGAACGTGACTTTCTTCTCATAGCAATCAATGTTGGCTCGATTATAATGTAGCCAATCAGTGCCCAAAATCACATCAAACTCAACAATATCCAGCGGAATAAGATTAGCGGGCATAACCACATCCTTAATCAATAAGGGGCATCCTGGGTACATCCAACTGACCAGACATGTCTCTCCCCTAGGCATTGACACCTCTAACTCAAATCCGAGTGGTGCAGACCCAGGTTGAGTCAATTGGGCAAATGAGTAAGAAATAACTGAATGAGTAGCGCCACAGTCTATCAACACTCTAGCGAAATGACCAAGTACATTTAACTTACCCATTATCAAATCAGGGTTATTCTGAGCATCCTGCGCTGTGAGATTATGAATACGGCCCTGAGGCTGCTGTCGCCCACCGCGACCTCTGTTCGTCTGACCAACTGTTCGTCCCGGCACACCACGACTTGGCCCAGCAGGATTAGGCTGTCTAGATGATCCTGCGCTGCTCGCTGTAGCCTCACTCTGCTGTGGCTGAACTCCCGGATACCACTGCGATCCGCCAGCAGGATAAGAAGGATATGGGGTGTACCCTCCAGGATACGGAGTATAGCCGCTCTGATAACCGCCTGAATAATACGGATCCGTAGGATAGGGATAGGGTGCAGCAGAATAAGGGACAACATCGCCCTGATAATGATAGGTACTGCCACGACTCGGCTGACCATATCCACCAAGAGGTGGGACCTGCTGAATAGGAACTGGAGGTGGTAAGGCAGGTGGTGGAGGTCTCGGCTGATTCTGCGGGCAATTCGATGCTTGATGACCCATCTGTCCACACGTGAAGCATCCACGAACGCCCTGCCTACACTCGCCAAAATGTTGACTGTTACACCTCCGACAAAATGGTGCGGAAGAACCACCGGCGTCTCGCTGCCTCTGAAAACGCTGATCCCCAGTGAATCTACCTCATCTCCTCTGGCCTGGGGAATTTACACCCCCACTCGAAGAACTCGAACTAACGCCACTTCTCTTGAAACTCTGGGTTTTCCGAGGCCCCTGTGATGCCACTCCTTTACCTTTGTCGTCTCGCCTCGGTTCCTCATTCCCTTCTTCTTTGTCACTATCACTCGGCATGTTTTCTGAATCTTCTATCTGCACCAAAACTGCGTAGAAGTCATGATAAGTCTCACAGTGCCTCGTAGTAGCCATCGTGCGCCATTTCTTTCGAGTGCCCAGCTTAAATCTCCGAAGCATCTCAGCCTGATTCTTAGCAATCTCAGGGTGGTAACGAGAAAGATCAGTGAACTTTCTATAGTACTCGTTTGCTGACATCTTTTTCTGCTTTAGGCTAGTGAATTCTTGTTTCTTACGATCCAAATACGCGTCTGGGATAAATCGCTTGTAAAATAGCTGTTTGAACACCTCCCAGTCCTTAGCCTGTTCTGGTGGCATCTTATCCTCTAACTGTTCCCACCAGGACGCAGGTTCCTTTCCCATAAACCATGTAGCAGTCTCAACCCAAGTTCCTGCAGCAAGATTACCCTGACTGTGCATCACCTTAAAAGTCCGCTCTATCTGCAGAAACCAGCGCTCGGCACCTTCGTGCCCCTCGTCACCCTCAAATCACGATAACCTCAAATTATGCGCACTCTCGAGAGGAGTCCTATGGGAAGGACGAAGGGTAGACTGAATAGCCTGAGCGATAGCAACTCCTAACTGAGAAAAGTCAGGAAATCTAGGATCAACAGGTGAACGTGGTTCTCGGCGAGGCGGCATCGTTCTGACAGAAAACACCAGAATAATTAGAATATTCACAAGCTATAGAGGACTGCCAAAACCTAGGCTCTGATACCAAACTGACACACCCCGACCCAGGGGTCGAAGCGTGCTGGCCGTCACGTGCGAGTGACGTAGCCAAAGACGTCAGCGGAAGATAATTATGCATGAAATGTAGCAGTTAAATCAAGTTGATAATATACATGAGATGAAAAGTGATAAAGAGTGGAAGTGAAATAGTTAAAGGTCACAAAGCCAATCCTAGGTGCAGTCGATTAAAAACAAACAGCACAACTACTAAAGAAATCCTACATCAGTGATGGTCTGTCAGAACTGCCTTGATGCCTCGATAGCCGTCCATGTCGTCGCTACCTAGAACCTGGAGGGGCGCAAAACAGAAAATGTGAGTGGGCAAAAACAAATGTTTTTCAAAATCATTTTATAAATCTATAAATGACCCCTCGCCGTAAATCAATATAATTTTCCCAGAAAATAATACGTATATAACTTATATACGAAAACCTTGTCTCAGAATCAAATCCATTATCAAAACACAATGATAGGCCATGTCGATATACCAACTCGGAAAATCATCATCCTCAGTCAGGTAATGTAAATCAGAAATACCCCTAATGTAATGTCAGCCGGAGTCACCTCTGCGACCTGTACGGCTGAACCTATAGCTCATCAGTCATACTCAATCGCTATCAATCACTATCCTGCACACGAGTCGGAACCACCTATAGTGGTCTGTACGACAGGCTAGGTGTATAATATTACGCTCAGTGCTACGATCACATGAAGGCTGTGCGACGAATCGCGGGTCACCTACGAGTCGGAACCACCTATAGTGGTCTGTACGACAGGCTAGGCACCTGCCTTGGATCCAAGGTGAGCGTACGGTGCATGAGGTGAACGATCACGTGAAGGCTAGGCCCTACTCTGGCGGAGCACTAACACCCGAGGTGCAGGTGATGAGCTAATTCACTATCTATCATTATCACAATCACTATTATCATACTTACCTGACTTACCTGGCCGTCCTCGGCGTCGGAGCATAGCAAATGCAATCATAATCATATTTATAAAATATAATTGGTATACGACATGGCAATATAATTATAAAACCATTTCTATTCACAAATCATAAAATTTGCGTTTCTGGGAAAAACGCCAATTATATATATATATATATATATATATATATATATATATATATATATATATATACTGAAAACAAAAGCCCACTCACTGGTATGTCGACGGGTCGTATCCCCCGAGCCTAGAATGAATGCGCTCGTCCTCTGGGTACATCTCACCTATATGTGAAACAACTGCAAAACCGTCATTAACAGCACATAACCGAGCTACGTAATTAACTTTTCATACGAAGGTCAATTTTGGTATTTGAATATACCAACGCGACCTACACGACGTCACGAGCGTCGTGATATTTTTAAAATAATTTTTGGACACTGCACGCGCCCCCACGCGCCTGCACAGTGCACGGCACACGCGCCCCCACGCGCAGTGCACACTGACGGCGTCAGACGCCGTCAAGAATATTCCTGGAATATTCCGTTAACTTTAACGGCGTCAGTTAACGGTGTCAATTAACGGCGTCAGAATATTCCGTCAACTTTGACGGAATATTCCGTCACCCCCAACCTCACGTCGCCGGACTGGTTTTTCCGGCGACTGGATTCCGGCCAAAACTTCAAACCTCTATATCTCCTTCATTTTTCATCCTTTTTCCACGATTTTTCTTCCTACATGCTCTAAATTCAGCGTAGAACACCTTTGTACCTTTAAATCCTTCGAAAAATTCCTAGAAATTCCACTGGAAAATTCCTTCAACCTCGGCCACTCTCGAACCCGGTGATCCCGACGTCCAAACTGCGTGAACGAGGTACTCCGATGCTCGTGGGAACCTCTAGAACATCCCTGTGCTTTTAGTTTCACCTAAAATGTCACAAATCCAAAGTTGATGAATAGTGCATCTAAGAAAATCTCGGGTTTCCCTAAGTTCTACGGTGTCCCGAGCCAAACTAAAGCTAGTAGAGTACTTACCAAGTCTCAGGGAGCACATATACATAATCTTGGACGTCGATCCGTGCTTCGATAGCGTGCGGTGTAGCACGAGGCCTTTTGGGAGCTCACTGGCTTCGGGTTCGGTAGGAACTCCGAAGTTAAGCGAGAAGGGGGCTAGAGCAATCCCAGGATGGGTGACCTCCTGGGAAGTTGCTCGTGAGTTCCCAGAAACAAAACCGTGAGGGTGTGGTCGGGGGGCCCAAAGCGGACAATATCGTGCTACGGTGGTGGAGCGGGCCCGGGAAGTGGTCCACCCCGGGCCGGGATGTGGCAAGAGCAATACCCTAAAGTTTAGTTACAATCCAACAGCTGGATCTCCGCCAATTGCCAAAACCAAGTGGCGGTTAACATTTTATTTACAAACTTACAATTCCAATTCGGGAAGATCCGTACGACGGATTCCAGATCCATAGATTCCTACATTCTTCAAAAATTATGAATAACGACCTATTAAAGTTTGGTGACGATCCAATGGTCGGATCGTCGGTTCATACATTGACCTATTACCATATCGTAGTGAATTTAGGTCTCAACGATCAATCTATGTCAATCCATTCACAAAACTAAATTCAAGGTATTGAATAATGCCTAAAAATATCATTGCGGCCCTTTGGCCACGCGCCGCCATAGGTGGCGGTTGGCCGCCCCGAGTCGCCGAAAAATTTAACTTTCTCCAAAAACTCTCAAAATTTGTAGAATTAAAGATCTCAATGAGTAGAACAACTTTCATACATGTGGGTAAGGCCAATTTGGCCTAGAAGTGCTTCAATTTCACTACACCCGTCGGAAACCTTTAAATTGGGTGTTCTCCAATTCGACTTTAACTCAACTCCGATGCTCCAACAAAGGATTGGGAATTGTTACTGGGTTCTAGAGCAGTGTTTTGATGGTGCTAATTGAATGTAATTGTTTCAAAATAAGGTGGATCGCCGACAAACTTTCTTTGAACCCGTGGGTTTGTTCCACGCGGATTCAGTTCAAATCCCGCCCCTTTTAGGTTGAAATTTGAAGGGGGAAGGCTGAATAATGGTTTGGGAATGGTGGACGGTCGGGAAACACCGGCTAGAGGGACGAAATTCCGTCGAAAACCACCATGGTGACCGGGTCGGGTCATGATCCTACGTGAGAGATCCATGATCCCGTGCCCCCTCATCGCTTCTCATTTTCCTCCTTTCTTGTTTTCTAATTGGTCACACTCTTCCTTTCCCTTCTCCCCATTAGTCACCACTAGGGGTGGGTTCAAAAAATCAAAAACCGAAAAAACCGAAAACTAAACCAGACTGAGGTCGAAAAAAACTGAACCGAACTGTCAAACCAAATCTGGCCAGTTCGATTTTTGATGTTCAAAAATCGAACCGAACTGAACCGAACCGAACCAATATATATATTTAATTTTTTTTCAATATTTATAAATAATTTAGTCATATAATTATAACAAAACAGAATTTGTTGCCAAGTTGGTTTTTCAGTGGAACTTTCCAAGCTGGAGCGGTTGGGTTCGGACCCTCATGTCTCCAGAATTTCGGAGGCTTTTTTTAATTTTGTTGAGAAATCAACAAAACCCTTAACCCTAGACACTAGTAACAAGCAGCCACACTTTTTCCATTTTTCATTCCCCCTCTTCCCTCTTTCGTTCACTGAGACTAACTTCTCTTCAGTCTGAAACCTAAACAGATCGTTCGATCCATTCCATTTCCTTTCCCTTATCCATCTCCTATGTACTCTCACTATAGACCATCTCCTTCCCAGCTTCGCCGCTCTTCCGCTTTGTCATCTTCCTTCCTAGCGACCTGCGACCTGTGACGTGTCTCACATCTCGCCGATGCCATCTCACTCTCAGTCTCTCACCCCCGTGACCCGTGACCCGCGCGCGACCCACGACTTCCTCTCACCATTTCGAGTCTCGATCCACAAATTCCCTCATTTGCAAGGTTAGTCTCTCACCCAGTCACCCCCGTGATGCATTTTGCAGATTGTTTTTTTCAATTTCATTGGTTATGTTCTGTGGCTTTTCAATTTCATGGATTTTGCAATTTGTTTTGGGTATGCTGGATTTGGTTGGGTGATTTCATTTCTGAACACTATTAGACTTTTAGTTGAGGTTTGATTAATTTGTGAGAAAGTTTGGTTCTGCACTGCAATTTGTTTTGGGTATGCTGGGGAGTGTCTGTCGATGTGGGGAAATTAGGGCTGTTGGGGAGTACCGGGAAAAGAAGAGAACTTGTGCTTGATCCGTGAAAAGAAAACAAAAAAATCAAACTAATGACAATGTACAAAGAAAAAATACTAGGGTTTGAGTGGATTTCATATGATCCAACTAATGACAATGTACAAAGAAAAAATACTAGGGTTTGAGTGGATTTCATATGATCCAAAGTAGCTCTTCTGCAACTACTTATTCTTGCCATTCTTTTACATTTTTTATCCTTAATTTTTCGACTGGTTTTATTGGTAAAGAAGTGGCAGGAAAGTTTAGATCTTGAAGGGTTTTCATATTATATATTTTTTCTTCTTCTGGGGTTTGGTGTTTGAGTTGGGTTGCTGTTAAAATCTGAGAAATGAGAATTACGATGTGATTCAGGACTAGTTTGAAGTGTGGATTTGCGGTTACTTTGGGACAAAAAACCGCGAAAAGTATGAGTCTCTGATTGACTTTGCGAATGCAGGAGCAAATTGGATATATGGAGTGTTGGGAGGATGGTAGAATGGAGACCTTGCAAGTGGTGGCTATAAGGGTGCGTTTGGTACGCGGGACGGGACGGGACGGGACGAGGCGTTCCGTCCCGCATTTGGTACGCCTAAAACGAGTGGGACGAGGTGTTCCACGGGACAAGTTTTGGATGATTTTTGGTTCCACCTCCCCCTCTGGAACGGGGCTGTTCCACGTCTGTGGGACAGAAATTTTTAACATTTTAGGACAACAATGCCCCTTGTCTTTTTCAAAATTTACAACATCCGTCCCGTCCTGTTCCGTCCCGTTCCGTCCCGTCCCGTCCCGTCCCGTCCCGTCCCGTCTGCGTACCAAACGCACTCTAAGGGCACCTCACTGGTACATTCCAACTTATTTTGCTTCCATTGCATTTGGCTGTGATTGATGGGAATAGAATTAGGATTGAGGTGAGGTTACTGCATAGTTTTTTGATATTCTGCGTCAGTCCCCTTAATTAACTATCATTGCAGACAATTGCATTGGTTTTCTGCAGTTCTGCCATCAAAGAGTAATGGATTCATTCGAGTGGATTGCTATGGGGGCCTTAATCAGATGAGAAGAAATGTGAATGATTGAAGCAACTTTGTGATGGCTTGTATATATGCTCAATTTTATATTGCCACGTTGCTAAGCCTGAAAATTTATTTATGTGGAGTGCAGTTATGTGATGGTGTTGGTATTGCCCGTCTTTTAAATGCAACCTCGGTTCTGCCAAAGTTTGAGGTGGTTCTGCCATATCCGTGTTTTACATAGCATATACTGGTGAAGTCTGGAATCTAAATATGTTCTTATAATTATGTTAATGGCAAAAATTTGGACTTTGAAAGACTTGATTGATGATTCTAGTTGAACTTTAAATGTTTATTTTTATTGTCTTTGATTCTAGTTGGAATTCTTATGTTATGATTGTGTTGGAGATGTTAAAATTTCATATTTCAAAATTTTACATTTTTTGGAGGAAAAAAAAAACCGAAACCAAACCAAAACCGAACCGAAAAAAACCGAACCAAGAAAAAATTGAACCGAGAAAAAACCAAAAAAAAATTGAACCGAACCGAACTGAAATTTTGGTTTGGTTTTGGTTTTGGCAAAAAATGGAACCGTTGAGAACTGAACCCAGTCCTAGTCACCACTCCCTCATTACTCTCCTTCATCTCCCATCCGCACTACCCATTTCCCTCTTTTCTTCTAATCTGGCCATACACGTGTCACCATAAAATTACTGGAATTTTCCAAAAATTAATAATTTTACAATTTTGTTCCTAACTTTGAACGTTAATAATTTCTTTGTTATAATTCCAAATCATGTTCTGTATGTGCCCACACATTCGTATCGACGAGTACTACGAGGATAAGCCAAGGAAAAGAACCTTACGTGTCACTACAAGGCTGTCAACACCAAACGACGCATGTGCCTCGAAGGGCATTTTCGTAAACTAGCTTATTAAAATTATAAAAATCATAATTTTTAGGGACGGGCTATTACAAGACATGGAAGGACGAGGTTAAGTAGCTGGTGGTGGCGGCGGCGTGAATAAAGTGGTTGAAGTTGAAATGGTTTTTTGAGAAAAGAAGTGAAATGGTAGAAAGTGAGAGTTTTAATGGGGAGAGGAAAAGACGGTATGGAGAAATAAAGAACAGTAAATAAAAATATAAAAGGGTTGACAAAACCAAGATCAAGGCACACGATTTAAGAGTAGAAAATTAAATAAAATATTAAAATGATTGATAGAAAAACTTTACAAGAGAGAGAGAGAGAGAGAGAGAGAGGGGGGGAGAGATGGATTTGGATCCTTTTCGGATCCCCTCCCTGGGGATCCCGGGGATTAAGCCACAAAGACTGTTCATAAAAAATCGTGCGGCTACAATTAAGTGCTTTTTACACAAAATGAGACTACTTTATTTTTAAAAATATAAAAATCATTTAATTGTGACTGCACGATTTTTTATGAACAGTCATTGTGGCTTGATCCTTGGGATCCTCAGGGAGGGGATCCGGAGAGGATCCAAATCCGAGAAAGATGGAGTGATTGTCTAATGACTACACGGGAAAGAGGAACCGAGAGAGTAGTCACGTGGGTGGGTCCCACGGACCAACGTCCGACAAAGAAAGAATATTCAAATAAAATTTTACACTCAGACTGTTGAAGTAAGACACGAAAAATTGTGTCTATAAAACTAAATAATTTAAATCAAAGGTCACAATAAGGCTACTTGTGCGCATGTAAATTAATAAAAAAAAAAGTATAATACTTATATTTATAAATATTGACACAAATTTTAATAGGCCCAAATGAAGCTCTTTTTGGACACCAACGAATGTGCCCTGTATTCAAAGGGCACATTTGAGGTATTTTGGTGCTCAATGAAGTTTAAAAAGCACAAATATGTATTTGTGTACAAGGAAAATGGAAAGGGCACATCTTTTGTGTTCTTAGCCCCCTTTTTTTGTAGCGGTCTTTAAAACAAAATCATGCGATACATGTATGTTTAGTCAAGGAACATGTAAATACATGAATGAATCTCTCTGCTGGTATTCCTAGCTAGAAAAAAATAAAATTATAAAGGTTCCTTCTCTGTACATCTAAATTTAAAATGAAAAAGAAAAAACCAAGAACTAAGAACCAAACCTTCCTTCAGAATAGAAATGTCACTTAATATATTCAGTATTTTTCACTAAATTCCATTTTTCTTCCCTTGTTCCGACCCAACACCTCTCTCTCTCTCTCTCTCTCTCTCTCTCTCTCTCTCTCTCTCTCTCTCTCTCTCTCTCTCCGACCCTCTTTTTAACTCACCTATATATATGCATGGTAAGGAGAAAAACAAAACACTTCCTGAATTATCAATGTTCACTCATTTGCATTTGCTTCTGTGGGTTCGCTCATCAGCCCTTTCAATTTGTCACCATTGTAAGAAAATCCCATTTGTCTTAAAGTATACCTAGCAAGCGCATATATATATATATATATATATATATATATATATATATATATGCATGCAGGCCTGCATGCTTCTCAAACTTGTAGCTCTTCAATCCTCCTAATGGCTTCCCTTAAATCAAGCCTTTGCTCAGGCTCACTCGTAGTGCAATCAGCTCCAACCATCAGAAGCTGCAGCATTTGTTCCACTGAATCTGTCTCACTTGCTATCTCTGGGTCTAGCAACTCTTGTTCTCTTTGCTCAGCCATGGCTGATTGGACCCACTGAACGACGTCGGTTCCGCCTTTCCCGTTGCTCAGATACTGAGATGGGAATTTCCCGGTGATGATTTCAAGGATCACAATTCCAAGGCAGTATACATCGGCTTTCGGAGATATTTGCTGGGATTCTATGTACTCTGGGGTCCTAAAAGCAAACATGGATTGTGCTGCATTGCTAGGGTTTATGAGGGGATGTAAGGCATAGTCATTGAGGACGGGCTCATAGTCTTCTTTTAGTAGAATGTTGCTGGACTTTAGGTTTCCATGGGGCAGGTCATAGGATGCAAACTCTGTGTGGATGAATCCCATTCCACATGCAATTCCCTGAATTATCTGCAGACGGGTTGACCAGTTCAGCTCCGAATGAGAAATTCCACGATCACCTGCTAATTTAAAATTGTGCATATATTTATCAGTCTGGTTAGATTTTTATGAGCTACAAACTTATAGATCTATACCACCAAGAAACAAAAATTGAAGTTTGTAGCCCTATCCAATGGAAGTTTTTGTTGTGTTCATCTAATTAGAAGTGTTTTTCATTGAACAATCTTATATTATTATTAGACCGTCAACCTAAATCGTTGATAAGGTAAATTCTAATTAATAGTATATTTGTATAACATGTCATATTCTAACAAGAAGCAGAACCCTAATTTTCATTAGATTCTCCCACATCATCTCTAATAGGGAAAAGAAGAGTTTGGTACTAGTTACCAATATACATTACCGGGTACATTATTCAGATTTGGTTGATAGTCTACTGATATTTGATAATGTCAACTAACTATTAACAATGTACCAAGAATTGTGGATTAGTAGTCCAAACCATTGATTAGAATGATTACGTTGCCCCTAGTCTAATTTTCATTAGTTTTGCCATACAAGGTAAAAATGGTTTGTTACTAGATAGCAATCTACAATACTTGGTATATATATGTGATATTTGGCCGATAATTTACTTATATATAATTCATAATATCGATCAGTCTCGAATATTGTAGATTGGTACTCAATATTAGTCAATGATGTATCAAGTTGTGTAGATGATACTCGTTACCAGTCAATCAAACAAACATGGTTCTAACATATAAAGAGGCCTAAGTTAAGATTAATTGAGCAAACTTGGACAAACTCATACCATGCAAAACGTATAGCAAGCTGCCCTTAGGAATGTATTCTGAGATCAACAGCTTCTCCTCTCTCCTATAATGGTAAGCCAAAGGAGTCAATATATTCTTGTGGCTTAATCTTCCAAACCTTCTCATCTCAGCGTCAAACCCATCTCTCCCCAACCTATTCATCTCCCTCATCCTCTTCACTACCACCGAAAACCCATTAGACATCACCGCCTTGTAAGCCGATCCCAACCCTCCATTCCCCAAAACCTCCGCCGCTGCCTTCATCAAATCCGGCAATCCAAACGTACCCTTTTCCTCATTCACCATCAAAAGCTCGTTCATGCCGTTTTTCCCATGATTCGAACCCTTCTTCGAGTCCCCGCCACCTTTTCTGCTATTGCTTTGGTTGACCTCCATGCTACGATTTGACTCATTCGTGCTTCTCACGCTGCGATTTGTGGTGCTTGGAACATGAACGTCAACCACCTGCTCCTGTACATTACGATGGTCATCCTTGATCTGTTCTTTGCCGAGCACGTTGAAATCGTCCTCGAGTTTTCGCCTCTTCTTTGTGAGCAGCACGTAAAGCAGGAGTAGAACCATGATAGCGGCCATGACACTGATGACTATGATGATGGTTTTGGATCTTTTATCTTCTTCTTTCTTAGATGGAGTCGAGTGCGGCGTCGAGGGTGGTGACTTTGATGGGGAGTCTGGCGGAGGAGATGACGGTGTTGGAGGCGGCTTGCATGATGACTTGAGTGGCCCGCCACATAGTCCTTCGTTTCCTTCAAACGCCTTGGGGTCGAATTTTGATAGGGTTTCCGGGATAGGACCTTGTAGTTTGTTGTTCGAAAAGTCGAGTGAGTTCAATACTCCTGATTTTAACTTCGGGATAGGGCCTGTGAATTGGTTTTTCTCCAAGTGAAGTTGTTCTAGCTTGGTCAATTGGGTCAATGACTCTGGGATTTTTCCTGTGAAATTGTTACCGTTGAGGTAAATTTTCTTCAACGACGTCAAATTGGAAAAGTAGTCTTTTGGGATTTCACCGGAGAAGTCATTTCCCGCCAAAAACAAGGATTTCAATGCACCAAGCTTGTGGAAATCTGGAATCGGACCTGAGAATTTGTTGTTCATGATATTAATGGTTCTGAGGGTAGGAATGTCTTTCAATGCATCAATATCAATATTTCCGGAGAGACCCATGTTGGGGAAATGGAGACCAGTGATGACATCTTCGTTGCAGACAATCCCAGCCCATTTGTCGTTACACGGGGAGGTGCTTGGTTCCCAGTTGTCCAAGGGATTGTCTGCAGGAGAGAGAGAATTCTTGAGCTTCAAGAGAGCTTCTTGTTCTTGTGACAAGGAGAGGGAGAGGTGAGAGAAGGGGAGGAAGATGAGGAGGAAGAGGAACGAGCGAACAGCGACCATTTGCCAGGCCGGAAGGGGGACAATGTGGTGTCGTTGTCTCCACCGGATAGAAAACAAGCCGCTGTTCGAGATGGGGTGGTGGTCTTGTGTGTGAGGGTTTGGTGTGTTTGTTTTTCATCAATGTAGGGTGCATGAGAGAGGAGGGGAAGGAGGAGGGGAAGGAGTTGGGTGTGACATGTTTAGGTGGGTGGGGTGTTTTGGGGGAATGGAGATTGCCAGATTTTACAAGACAATCTAAGAATAGAGATTCAGTACAGAAGAGAGAAGGCTGTATTTGCCTCTTGTGGGGGATTCACAGAGAGAGAGAGAGAGAGAGAGAGAGAGAGAGAAGGAGGTGGAGGTTGTGGAACTTGCATTGACCTTTTCAGCCCCTGGATGCCCTACATTTCAGGACTACAAATTCCAAAAATTAGACACAAAAACATTCTTTTCATTCATTCCTTTCAGTTGGGTAGAGTTGGTAGAAGGAGACACCATATTCGCGGTGCCACCCTTTCATGATTGATCACAAGTGAACGGGTGTTGTGTAAATAATACTAGATAGCCAGTAGTAGAAACTAGATTTTCCATCTAGATTTTGATCTCCAAGTACCAGCGCTATCCGCATGAAAATGCATGCAAGAGTTCATGTGTGCAATTGATTGTATTACGTGGCCGTGTCTCTATTATTAGTATTACACCATGATTTTCTCAATTTGATTAACTTCGTTTAAGAAGAAGAGGAGCAATAAATCTTATCTCTAAAGTAGCTATTAATTGTTATTTGGTCACAAACAATTAAAAATTAATATAAATACTTGCCACTTAATATTGGTGTAGTGATATCTTCTTCACCTGTAACTAAAATGTCTTAGGTTTGAATCATCAAGATGACGATTTCGATATCAATTTATTCTTTTATAACATGTGTAAAATCAAACTAAGTGGAGCCAAGCCAAATATCATATATAGCACCGTGCCCACACAAACATCAATAGTAGTTACAGAACTCAAGTAAGGAGGGTGTTATCAAATTAGGATTTGATAGGATTTTAATAGACTTCAAAATCTGGGTGTAGTCAATTAGATTTTAAAGAAGAATTTTAAAAGACTTTGAAATCATAGTGTAGTCAAATTAGAATTTAAAAGGATTTTGAAGAATACAACCTCACTGTTCAAACTATAAACAAACAAAATCCAAAGTAATGGATTGCAATACAGAGTAGGCCAAGGTGATTGCAGAGAAGAAGATGTAGAGCAAGAATTTCATGGTAGCCCTTTGAATCCATTCACACTCAAATCATCAAAATTGACCAAGCCAATATTACAACCCATATTCCAAAACCCACTTCACAAAAACCAAAACCTCCATTTTTCCAAATGCCCAGATTCCAACTTGCCCAACATTTTAGAAATTCAATACTCACTTAAAATTCATAGAAAATAACTTTAAAAATAGCTTTACATTTTCGTACCAAAGCTAGGGCTTTATGTATCAATTTTTCTTTGGTACTATCGGGTTTTGATGCTTCAGCCATTGGAAGGCACTCTCTTTGGAAGCCATTGAAAGGCACACAAAAGAGGAAAATGGGCAGAGGAAGAAAGAGATTTCTTGAATTTTTGTTAATTGAAGGGATGGAATCACTCTTTTTTATTTAATTTTTTTGACATAAAAAATTATTTTCATTTTGAAAATCCTAAGAAACCCATAGAAGACAATCCATACAAATCCATCAAAATCTATATGGAAATGTATATAAATCTGCCAAAATCCATGTAGAATTTTAAAGTCTATTAAAATCCTTTGAAATCTGTCACTTGAAAAAAATCTATTAAAATCCTCTGAAATCCAAATTGACTACAACCCCCTAAATTTTTAAGAACAAGAATATTCAAATTACAGAATGCAAAAGGATTGTTTTTTGGCTGCTTGGTATGTACAATATAGTTGAAGTTTACAACAGACGAGAATATTGCATAATGCACAGAGACACTTGTGTGTATGCAAATTACAAGAGCCTTTTAGGAGTCCTCAGAAAGTCCTCAGCTTCAGCACTGCGAAGTGAAAGCTTTGTTAAAGTCCCACATCGGTGGGTTCAAAGAAACCCAATGGGTTTAAATAAGATTCAAGTGGGCCTAACATGAGCCGACCTTTGAATTTCAATTACCGATGTGGATCTCCACGTGTGAACCGCTAAATGAGGTTACATGTCAGGGGGGAGTGTTAAAGTCCCACATCGGTGGGGGTAAAGGAAACCCAATGAGTTTAAATAGAATTACCCTACTCTAACTAATACTGAGGCCTTTTGTGGTAAAATTTCACACTTGACGGATTGGACAGGTGGTAAAGTCGGGGACAGTATCGGTGCCGTTAGAGTGGGGCGGGCCCGACGATCTAAAAATCCAACATGTTATTAGAGCCACGGTGCGGGTTTGTGCAAGCCAATGAGCATGTGTACAAGCCAACAAGCTTGTCACCCATAAGGAAACAAGTCTGAACTCTTAATATAGAGACGACCGTTGAGTTCCATTGAAAACGGGCGGGCCAACGGGAGCCGACCTTTGAGTTTCAATTACCGATATGGATCTCCATGTATGAACCACTAAATGAGGTTGGTTCAAAGAAACCCAATAGGTTTAAATAGGATTTAAGTGGGCCCAACGTGAGCCGACCTTTGAGTTTCAATTACTGATGTGGATCTCCACGTGCAGTGGCAAAGCCAGGATTTGACTAGGGGAGGGGTGAAATTCAAAAGAATGCAAGGTTTAATCGAAGCAGTTACTTTCACATTGGAGATTGCAAAGTTTTGAGTCAATATTCATAATAGAAACTAGTCTCTCCACCAAAGCAGTTGTAAGCAATAATATCGAAGTCAATGTAAGAAGCTTAAATTAGTTAGGATTAGATCCTAAAAAATCTTAGGCGCTAGTCAAACAGCGGACTGGGGCCTAGTAGCTAGGTGCCTAGGTGAGATCTAGGCTGGAGCTTAGATGGATTTAAATTATCGTAAATAACCATTAAACAATATTTACATTCTTTTTAAAAAGTAATACAATATTTATAAATAATGTGAGAGTTTAAGATAAATACAATTGAAGTCTTAAAAGCGAAAATAAAAATACATACAAGAACAAAAAAAAGAAGAAATGGGTTAATAAACCAAAAAAAGAGAAGGTGGGGCTAGATGCAAACCAACCCTTTTAAACCCAAAACCAAATTTAAGACAATCTTAACTTTTGCTATCTTCGTAACCAAACACAAACCCACCCCTTTAAACTCAATGCCAAACATAACTCTTCTTCTCTGATGCCTGCTAATCTCCATGCCATGGCTATGGTTTCTTCTTCAGCCCATCTTCTTTCCTCCATCATCTCTCTCCCCCCTCGCCCCAACCTCTCTCATCCGTCTTCCTCATTCCTCTGCAAATCCAACCTCACTCATCAATCTAAAATACAATGTCACCCCTTAATTGGTATCATCCTATGAGATGATGCCACGTGTCTTAATCTATTACTTAAGCTAGATACAAGAGAGTGCTGCCACATAGACTATAATCCAAGGGTCTACATTTAAACTGAAAAACAACTATTGAAATAAACATTTGAATTGTTTATTTGGCTCTAAGTTTCAATTGAGGGATTATACACCAACACTCCCATCTAATCCTTTAGCCGATTTGACTCCCATAAGCTCCCTTAGATATGCAAATCGATATTTAGGCAAAGCTTTAGTAAATATGTCTGCAATTTGCTCCTCAGTCCTGTAGTACACCAATTCAATCTCTTTGGCTTGGATTGCTTCTCGGATGAAATGAAATTTTTTGCTGATGTGTCTTGTCTTTTGATGAAGAACATGATTCTTTGCCATATCAATGACTGATGTGTTATCACAAATGATCTGAGTTCCTTCAACTTGTTCTTTTCCAAAGTCCTCAAATACAAATCTCAGCCATTTTGCTTGAGAAGTGGCTTTTGCAGCGCTGACATATTTTGCTTCTGCAATGGACAATGCCATTGTGTTTTGCTTGATCGATGCCCATGAAAACACACCAGATCCTAGAGTAAATGCATACATTGAAGTGTTTTTCATATCATCTTCACTTCCTACCTAATCGCTATCATAATAACCAAATAGAGTAGTTGCCTTCCTCTTTTAAAAAACAATTCCAAAATTAATTGTTCCCTGAATGTATCTCAGCACCTTCTTTGCTGTCCCCATGTGTTTCTTGGTAGAATTATGCATGAACCTTGCCAAAAGACTTGTTGCAAACATCACATCAGGTTTAGTTGCAGTCAAATAAGGCAAGCTTCCCACAATCAGTTGATAGGAGCATATTTATGTGACTTTATTAGTTTGTTTCCTTGCGTTTACTTAGTTTCATCTTATTAGAATGTTTTAAGCTATTTTCGTGTGTTTGTAGGTCTTATAACAAAGTTGGCAAAGAAGTGCATTTTGGTGCAATTTGGAGCAGTTTTGGGGTGGAATGGATTGCATGCATGTGGAGCATAAAGGATGGACGTTTTGGTGCTTGAAAGGGCTTCAAACATATGCTAAAATTTGGACACAATGAAGAAGATACCTTGCAAAGACCAAGCATGTGTGTTGCTAGCTATTTTAATCATGAAAACACAAGTGCTAGCTGATTCATCACTAGGGAGCCCACGACATGGACTAAAGAATGCATGTTGCAAGCTGTTTCATCGTGATTTCTGCAAAGTAGCATGTGTGCTAGTTGTTTCATCATGAAGATGAGCCTATTTCTGAAAAGGAGCATATGTGTTAGTTGTTTTGAATGATTTAATCTTTTCTTTGTGTTGTTTATTAAAACCACTTGTGTGATTCTTTACTTTTCAGTACCTATAAATAAGCCTTCTTGTAAGGCTTAGAAACACACCATTTTCCCATACAACACACTTAGAAGGAAAGGAGAGTGCTTGGACGTGCTTGCTGTTCAACTTGGATCGTTGGAGCGTTTAGGTGTTTTCTTTCTTTTGTTTTCAATGTATAAATCTATTTACCTTTGTTTTACGTTTATGAGGAACTAAACCCCTCTTTGCTAGGGGGGATTCAAAGGCATGATTACACTTGCATTATGAATTAATTACTTTTGGTTGTGATTTCATAATTTATGATTTCAATTCGCTTAACTGTTTGATTGATAACTTATTTGTGTATGTTGATTAAGAGTGCACGCTTAGTTTTCATGCATAAGTTTGATGCTAGAATATAAGGGAATTTCACCTAATCGTTATGAACTTATATTCATGAGTAGTGAAGGTTGCTATCCACAATCGTGTTAAGTAAATTCTTGGCAAGAGTATCATGCTTTTCATAGTTACGAATGCCTCGTCAATACTTATAGTTCTCATGAATCTTAATGATCTTTGATTGTATCTCTATTGTGCTTTTCAAGTAGAGAACTTTTGAAGAATGTTTTGAATTGTTATATGCGCTATCACATTCAATTCATTAACTTAAGGAAAACTTGAAGGTTAACAAAGTGCTATCACGGTTAACCCGGGGTATTGAGTTTCATAAGTTTATTGAAAGAACAACTGAAAATTGGTTTGTATGCAAGTATGTCATGTGTGGAGAAGAACCCTCTAGTTAGTCCATCATCCATTCAATTCGCCAAATCTGTCTTTTGAAACTATTTTTATAAAGTTTGTTTTGTTTTTACTTTAAATTCGTCCAAAACCAAACCCCCCCCCATTGTTAAGTTGTATTATTTAGTTAGAATCTGTACAATTTGATGTCTTTTAAGTATTTTGAGTCTTTGTAGTCTATTTTGAGTTGTTTGAGTCTAGTTAAGTGTTTTGAGTTTAAATTTTTGTTTTTGAAGTTTTATTTAGTGTTTTGAGTCAGTTTTACATAGATTAGCAATCCCTCATAATCCCCGGTTTAGAATGATACCCTACTTGCATCTTTACTACAATTGTCAAAAAGAGGGTTTAATTTGTGTGGTTCCTTATTTTCACATCATCAGCCTATTCTCCTTCATTTTCAACTTCATTTCCATCAATCTTACTTGATCTCTCATTCATTGCAAGTCGAGTAGTTACTGCTTTGCAATCTTTTAATCGGAACTTCTCAATCAACTTATGTGCATACTTCTTTTGGTGTATGAAAATACTCTTCTCAGTTTGTAATACTCCTATTCCAAGAAAGTGGTGTCACAATCCTAAGTTTGTCATCTCATAGTCCTTCATCATGTCATCTCTAAACTCTTCAAGCATTTGTGGACTGCAAGTTGCTTCAATTGAACTCTTCTTGAAACCAGCACTGTTGAAATATGCATCAATTTCATCATACCAGGCCCTTGGTGCCTGTTTCAATCCATACAGTGCCTTATGCAGTTTGTACACCTTTGTTTTTTCATTCTTATTCACAAAACCTTGTGGTTGTTCAACATACACTTCTTTTTTTAATACTCCATTGAGAAACGCAGACTTAACATCTAGTTGATACAAGTTCCATTTCTTCTGTGCAACAAGAGCAATCAAGGTTCTAATGGTATTTAACCTTGCCACAGAGGCAAATGTTTTATTGTAATCAATTCCAGGCTTTTGTGAATAGCCTTTAGCCACCAACCTAGCTTTATTTTTCTGCACAGTACCATCTAGATTAAGTTTGGTCTCATAAACCCACTTGACACCAATGATAGGTTTGTCAAATGGTCTCTCAACAAGCTACCAAGCATTATTCTTCTTTATCATCTCCAACTCAGCTTCCATTGCCTTTCTCTATGATTCATCTTTAGTTGCATCATCATAGCTTTCAGGTTCAACAATACACATGTAGCACTAAGCCATAATTTCATTCACACTTCTCCACTTTTTAGGTGTAGAATCATATACTTGAGACCTGCCAATCACACTTTCACTTTGAGGAGCAACAAATGACTCAGAATAAGGGCCTTTACCAGTTTTACAAATCTCATTAGTACTTTGATACTCAGTGACAGCTGAAAATTTCACTTCATTACTGATAGTGCAGTTCCAATCCCAGGAAACATTCTCATCAAATGTAACATATCTTGATAGAATGATCTTCCTTGAAATTGGATCACACAATCAGTACCCTTTCTCACTTGCACCATAACCTACAAAGATGCACTTATGGATGTTTTCTTCCAACTTGTGTATAGATTTGAAGGGATGTGCATATAGCAAAGTGAACCAAAGACCTTCAAATGAGCTATCTTTGGTTTTCTGCCACTGTAAGCTTCAAATGGAGTTGTTTTCTTCAATGCTTTGGTAGGACACCTATTAAGCAAATAAACTGCAGTATTCATTGCTTCTGCCCAAAATACATATGGAAGGTTCTTTTCATATAACATTGACTTTGCGATTTCCACCAAAGTCCCATTCTTTCTCTCTGACAATCCATTTTGTTGAGGAGTGTAGGCTATAGTAAACTGTCTTTGAATTCCTAGCTCACTGCAGTACTTGTCAAATTTTGCAAAAAGGAATTATCCCCCTCTATCACTTCTGAGACATTTAACCTTATATCCACATTGCAACTCAGTCATTTCCTTAAATTTCTTAAAGCACACCAATGCATCAGACTTATATCGCAGAAAGTACACCCATGTCATTCTGGTGCAATAATTTGTGAATAACAGAAAATACTTGTTTCCAGAATGAGTTTCAACTTGCATTGGACCACAGATGTCTGTGTGAATCAATTCTAGTGGATCTTTGGCTCTTCAAGTTGATTCAGAAGGGAATGAATCTCTATGTTGTTTTCCTATTATACATCCCTCACATACTTTTGTAGACATTTCCAAGTGAGCAATCCATGCACCATCTCCTGTTTTTCCAGCATTTTGAGGCTTATCTCATTCAAGTGTCCTAACCTTTTATGCCAAATCTAAGAGCAATGTGTGACACTTGCCTTTAATGAAAATTGATTTGCAGGCATCATTGTCAAATGAAAGCACCTGTTACTTGTCATCTGCACTCTAACCACCAAATTGTCAAATGACCAACTATAAAAAATGCTCACTACATTTCCTCCAAACACCAAGTAATAGCCATGTTCCATCATTTGTCCAACACTGAGAAGATTCTCTTCAAGTCTAGGAACAAACATCACTTATTGTATGTGTTTTCTTCCCAATTTGGTTTCTATCACCAGAGTTCATTTTCCAGCTACCTGAACAATTTCTACAGTTTCCATCTTCACTTTAGATGTCAAATTTCTCTGGATATTGACAAACAAGCTCTCATCACCTGTCATATGGTTGCTGCAACTACTGTTAATATACCAAGAGTTATTAACCTTCACATCTGTCACTGCATTACAAACATAAAACAATGATCCTGTCTCTCCCGTTTGCCTTGCATAATTGACCTTCTGCACTTTCTTGTTCTCATCACAATCCTTCATATCATGACCTGGTTTCCCACACCCTGTACACTTTGGTTTTCCTTCATACCAACACTTCCCATAATGGAACTTGTCACCCCATTTACAATCTCCCTGAGTGTTGTTTTGTTTCTGTGCACAATTAGACCTATGATCCCAATTTCTCTGAGCATTATTAGACTTGTGATCCCAATTTTTCTGAGCATTATTAGACTTGTGATCCTAATTTATCTGAATGTTATTCTGCCTATGGACAAAGTTAGGCTTATGATCGCAACCTATCCCTCTTAGTTTCCAGTTCTCTTGAGATCTGGAACCCTTAGTTGCAACATTTAAACTTGCAAATGCTCTCTCAATAGAAGACTCATCATGTAAATCAAGCATGTGCTCGAATCCCTTGAGAGAAGCAACAACTTCTTGGACCTCAATAGTTTCGAGATCTCTAGAATGCTCAATCACAGAATAGATTGCACCATATGTTTTTGGAAGACTAATTAGTAATTTCTGCACAATTCTCTCCATAGAAAATTCTTCTCTATAATTTCTCATTTGATTAATGATATCAAATAGTCTAGTGAGATACATAGATAAAGACTCATTATCCTTCATGCGAGTATATTCAAAATCTCTACGTAATCCTTGCAATTTTACATTTCTTATTTGTTTTATCTCCTCGGAATTCACCCTTCAAGACATCCCAAGCTCCTTTAGACATTTCTTCATTCACGATTCTGGAAAAGATTTGGTCCGAGACACCTCTCTAAATTATTTCAAGCGCTCGAGCATCTCTCATCAAAATCTCACTGTATGATGCTTCCCCTGCCTTTTCCTTCTTCGACTCATCGACTACAGTCTTCTTAGCCTTCGGATCTTGAGGTTCAAACCCATTTTTGACCAACTCCCAGAGACCATACGATTTCAGTATAGTCGTCATGTGAATCCTCCAAAAATCATAGTTTTCTCCATTAAAAACCGGAGCTCTAAGCTCGGCATTACTTGATCCAGCCATGTTAGAATTGAAGGAAATCTCAATTTTCAGATTCGATTTGAGCTCAAAATGTAACTCAATCGCACTCACAGATTCTACGCCCAGTTTATACAATAGAACCTGGCTCTGAGGCCATGTTTATGTTTGTGTGTTTACTGTGTATTTCAATGGAGATTTTTTGCAACCTTCGAAAATGGCAGGGAATGTAAAGAGAATCTCAGAGAGAAGATGATGGAATCAATTTCTGGAAAAAAACCACACTCTCAGTGTGAGAGTTTGTTACCGATATACATGGAAGAGGAAGGGAGATCATTCACTTATCAATATGAAATACAATCTCATCCCTTTATTAGTATCATCCTATGAGATGATGCCACATGTCTTAATCTATCACTTAAGCTAGATACAAGAAAGTGCTGCCACATGGACTATAATCCAAGGGTCTACATTTAAACTAAGAACAACTATTAAAATAAACATTTGAATTGTTTCTTTGGCTCCAAGTTTTGGCTAATGGATTACACACCAACAATATGAACGTGTATTTCTTGTACATTTGTAAGAACAACCATTGTATCTAGGAAGACAGATAAGGTAACCGATGTCGTAACTGATGTAAGTTACACAGTAATTCTCCTGTTACATGGAGTACTATTGGTAAGTATTTTCTCTTGATGTGGGCAGAACTTCGGATGGTGTGTGTATCTTTGTCTCAGTTGTAATTTTATAAACAGTTATTTGTTCTTTGTTTTTCTTTCGCCCCAAAAAACTATGTACAAACACGTTTTCAAGCTTAGTTAATAGTAATTCCTTAAAACCATAAAATGTTCTCCGTAAATTCCATTAATTAATCAATAATATTTGACGATGTTATAATTTTCTTAATCTCTCTTGATGGTTATTATGTAAGAGGTTCTTTCTAAGTTATAGAACTACTTGAAAACCAGTCGGAAAAACTGCTCAACAAACCATTGATAGAAGTGGCCGATGAGAATCGCACCGTGCCACATTGGTCTCTTCTCAACTTCTTCTTACAATCATCATGTTCTTGGGAAACATTTGCTTGATGTAGAAATATTTGCCTTGCACAACATGTAAGTCACTACTTTTTTTCCCCAGTAAATTTAGTTTAACTTTGTTGGCTCTAATACGTTCTTGGTAATGTCTAAATGATTCTGAAGACAGTTTGTGCATTCTTAGCATTAGTATGGGAGCTCTTTGGTGTATATGGCGACGGAGAATTCAAGTGGTATTACGGGTATGTAATTCATACAATATGGCTTATTGCAGCGGTTGAGCATGTGTTTTATCTTTTCAGCTGAACCATATCATTACATTACGGCGTACGAGTATGTGAACATCACCACTGCAACACCCAAGGCAAAAGTGAAGTTGGAAGAAGGTTGATAACTTCTCTTTCACCTCTTACATCACCACTGCAACGCCCGGAAGAAGTGTCACTGAGAGTGGTCAGGACATTGTTGTTAATGGCAGTCAGCGTGTAAGTTTATTCCCTATCTATAATCATCCTGTGGATATTCTGTAGTCTATTGTGAAGGGGGCCGAGAAGGGCGCGGCGAAGATCCAGGAGACTTTCCAGGATAGAATAGTGGACTCAGAAGTAGAAGTTGAGGAACAAGTTGGAAATATTGTCAGAGAAACTCATATCAACCTGTAGGAAATCATAGTACTATCTTTCTGCTTGCATTGTAAAAATATAGTCACTGTGATTAAATTCTTAGGAAAACTAATGAAAAAGGCTTGAAAAGTTTTAGTTTTAATAAAAAATCATGTTATAAGTTTTGTTTAATGATTAGTACAATGTCCATATTAAAGCAGTTCAACTAAAAATGGCTCAACTATTTTAGGTTGAGTTCCAGATTTTCGTTGTTAATGGAGTTTATCGTTGTTTTGCAGACCTTCTTCTTTTTCTTTGAAACAAAAATACAGATCATCATGCTATTTAATTTATATTTTGTATTATTTCGTTGAAATGTAACTGTCGTTATTATTCATAGTGTATTCGAGGTACTGTTTTTCAATTTTTCTTTGTCAGTGGAGTTCATCGTTTGTTTCTCCAGAAATTAAATTTGAGATCTACATGTTATTCAATAATAACGACGAGTCATTGTTTCTGGACTGTAAAAATAAATTGTTTATGAATTTAAATGAAATAGACACACTGTTTCGTAAATGTAAGCTAGAAAAGAAATAGTGAAATTCATTGTATTTGGATTCAAAGCAAAATAAGCATTATGTTTCTTAAATGTAATCAACTGATGCATGAAAGAAAAGAAATAGTCAAGGGTTAAAACATAGACTGTTTTTGGAAGGGAACTTTAATATTAGTCCAATTTTATACCCTAGTATTGGGATTAGTCCACTTTTTAGTTATTTTTAATTTAGGTCCAATGATTATAATTCCACATCAGTATTGTCATTCCTATTTTTTTTGCATCATTTTTTTCTCATTCCAAAATTATCCTTAATCTTATCATTAGTTATAACTGATAAGTTTATGATAATCCCTTAATTTCATGAAAAAGTAAAATTCTCCTAAATTTTAGCTTATTGAACCATATGCATGCTGATCTTCTTCCTCCATCTTCAATCCTCATCGTTTTCCTCCTCTTCTTTAAGCACATGTCCATTATTTGAAGTACCTGAATAATAGATACTCAAATAATAATAATATCTGCTCAATGGAAGAACAATAAAATTTAAGCAAATTTTAGACTAGAATTTCCAACAATTCAGGTAAACAAACATTAGCATTAACAAGGAGATGAGTTGAAAACCCAACAAATTAGCATAATTGTTATAGCGATGGAAGCTTCTGACCAAAAGGTATTATAAAACCCCATTTCCTCCCGCATAGGTAGAAAAACAATTCCATCATGACAGGTAGCATAACCTTTCCGCAAAGCACAAATGACATACAGAGAAGAAATAAAAATAGAAGACCGCCTCAAATTAACATACCTATTCGACAGACCCATCAACCCAACCATGGTAAATAATAATAAATTAATTTTTCCAAATCTAATTCACTTATATTTTTGGATGAGTCATGTTAAATATTCAATGGCAATTTATGTAATTTATTTTAAAATTGCGGATACTTTAGTGGCTGATGTCTACTTATTAGACCCCGCCTATAAGAATGTAATACTAGTGGATTCCATTCAAAATAGGCATATAAAATTGGAATTATATTAAAAGACCCCTAATTCTAAAGTCTACTATGACTAATAACTAATTAAACTAACAATTCAATTAATCAATGATCAATAATCATATAAGTTATCACTAATCAACAATTCAATTAATCAACAATAATTATGTTGATGATCAACAATTAAATTATCAGTAATAAAAATTCCAATAACCAAGAAACAATAATTCAATTAATTCAAAATTAAAATGTGGAGAATTATTTTAATTCCTTTTGGTTCAATGTAATTTTTAAAATTCTTGAACTACAATTTATAGCATTTTCAATGCTTTACCATTTTGAGGTGCTCTCTTTTATATATAATACATAGAAAAATAACAAAACATTACAACAAAAAATAAAAAAGAATAAAAAGTGATATTGGGGTTAATAGAAAATAAACGGAAATAAAAAGAAGTAGAAAGAAGATGGGGGACTATAAGGAAAACGTGTAGCAATTAAAAAGATGGTCCCACCATCTCATATGAACTTTGCAATAATGAGACCAGAATCATCTTATTCCTCGCACCCAGTAGACTTACCATTCGTGTCGTTTTTCTCGTGTTCGTGTCGTTTTCGTGTCATACCCGATAACTTAACGGGTCGTGTCATGTAACACCCGTTAAAATAAACGGGTAATATGACCCAACCCGAAATCGACCCGTTAATATTATCAGGTAATATGACCCGACCCGTTACCCGTTAAGAAAAATATTTTTTAAATCAATAAATAATGAAAATGAAAAACATAATTTGACCCTAAAAATGTAAAATATAATACTAAATTAGTATATACATACCATATTGTCACATAAATACTAATTCAAAACATTAATAAATAAATAAATAAAACATTTTTCTCTCAAGTTTACATACCCCAAAATAAGAGTCTAATGAAAAAATATTAGTGCATACTAAAAAATACAAATGTTCAAAGATATGCAAAATGAAGAGAGTTATGTTTCAAGATTGAGGAACCTTGTACATTTTTTTACAATAAAACCTTTCAAGTTTCATCAATCACAGAGGGAAATAGTATTAGAACTTATTGACGATGTTTTCACTGAGGTTTTCCATTATCCATAAACTATAGATTTAAATTTAACCGTTGATTGTCGTTTACATTTACGTTTCATTCTTCTCAACAAATTTTTTTTTTTTGGATTTTCTTTTTTGAAAACATGATCTCTTAGAGGATGCATGAAGATGAATGGTTTGGATCGTTTATATTACGATGAGAGTTTTACCATTAGTGAAAATATAGCTCAAAGTCTATACAAATACAATGAATGAATTCGATCTTCAATTTAAAATATTTATACAAGTGGATACCAAAAAATCTTATGTTATAACTTATACTTAATGAAAGTATAAATAAACTCTAAGTGTTAGTCAATCTATCGTTTTGATGGGATACGAATTCTTCGAAACTAATTTCAACGATCCCAACCGTCAAACATGTTTGTATATGCTTCGAGATCACATCAGCAAAAATTTACAAAAAACAAACATTCAGAGATCAAGTAACGGGATAAAGCTTTTCGATGGTTATAAACGAAAAATCACGATTTAACGGTTATTTTAACTCCAATTTTGATGATTTTTTACAATATTTACACAAGTGGATACCATAAAATCTTATGTTATACTTGATGAAAGTAAAAATAAGCTCTCAAGTGTTAGTCAATCTATTGTTTTGATGGGATACGAATTCTCCAAAACTAATTTCAACGATCACAACCATCAAACTTGTTTGTATATGTTTGGAGATCAAGTAACGGGACAAAACTTTTCAACGGTTATAAACGAAAAATCACAATTTAACGGTTATTTTAACTCCGATTTTGATGATTTTTTACACTACACTCCTTGACTCTATATGAATATAATGAATGAATTCGATCTTCAATTTAAAATATTTACACAAGTGGATACCACAAAATCTTATGTTATACTTAATAAAAGTATAAATAAACTCTTAAGTGTTAGTCAATCTATCGTTTTGATGGGATACGAATTTACCAAAACTAATTTCAACGATTACAACCGTCAAACTTGTTTGTATATGTTTCGAGATCACATCAGCAAAAAAATCACAAAAAACAAACATTCAGAGATCAAGTAACGGGACAAAGCTTTTCAACGGTTATAAACAAAAAATCACAATTTAACGGTTATTTTAACTCCGATTTTGATGATTTTTTACACTACACTCCTTGACCTTATATGAATATAATGAATGAATTCGATCTTCACTTTAAAATATTTACACAAGTGGATACCACAAAATCTTATGTTATACTTAATGAAAGTATAAATAAACTCTTAAGTGTTAGTTAATCTATCGTTTTAATGGGATACGAATTTTTCGAAACTAATTTCAACGATCACAACCGTCAAACTTGTTTGTATATGTTTCGAGATCACATCAGCAAAAAATCACAAAAAACAAACATTCAGAGATCAAGTAACGGGACAAAGCTTTTCGACGGTTATAAACGAAAAATCACGATTTAACGGTTATTTTAACTCCGATTTTGATGATTTTTTACAGATACACTCCTTGACCCTATATGAATACAATGAATGAATGCTTTTTGACGGTTATAAACAAAAAATCACGATTTAACGGTTATTTTAACTCCGATTTTGATGATTTTTTACAGATACATTCCTTGACCCTATATGAATACAATGAATGAATTCGATCTTCAATTTAAAATATTTACACAAGTAGATACCACAAAATCTTATGTTATACTTAATGAAAGTATAAATAAACTCTTAAGTGTTAGTCAATCTATCGTTTTGATGGGATACGAATTCTCCGAAACTAATTTCAACGATCACAACCGTCAAACTTGTTTGTATATGTTTCAATATCACATTTGTACAAAATCACAAAAAACAAATATTTAGAGATCAAGTAACGGGACAAAGCTTTTCGACGGTTATAAACGAAAAATCACGATTTAACAATTATTTTAACTCCGATTTTGATGATATTTTACAGATACACTCCTTGACCCTATATGAATACAATGAATGAATTCGATCTTTAATTTAAAATATTTACACAAGTGAATACCGCAAAATCTTATGTTATACTTAATGAAAGTATAAATAAACTCTTAAGTATTAGTCAATCTATTGTTTTGATGGGATATAAATTCTCCGAAACTAATTTCAATGATCACAACCGTTAAACTTGTTTGTATATGTTTTGAGATCACATCAGCAAAAAATCACAAAAAATAAACATTCAAAGATCAAGTAACGGGTCAAAACTTTTCAACGGTTATAAACGAAAAATCACAATTTAACGGTTATTTTAACTCCGATTTTGATGATTTTTTACAGCTACACTCCTTGAACCTATATGAATTCGATCTTCAATTTAAAATATTTACACAAGTGGATACCACAAAATTTTATGTTATACTTAATGAAAGTATAAATAAACTCTTAAGTGTTAGTCAATCTATCATTTTGATGGGATACGAATTTTCCAAAACTAATTTCAACGATCACAACCGTCAAACTTGTTTGTATATGTTTCGAGATCACATCAGCAAAAAAATCACAAAAAAAAACATTCAGAGATCAAGTAACAAGACAAAACTTTTCAACGGTTATAAACGAAAAATCACAATTTAACGGTTATTTTAACTCCGATTTTGATGATTTTTTACACTACACTCCTTGACCTTATATGAATACAATGAATGAATTCGATCTTATCTTTAAAATATTTACACAAGTGGATACCACAAAATCTTATGTTATACTTAATGAAAGTATAAATAAACTCATAAGTGTTAGTTAATATATTGTTTTGATGGGATACGAATTTTCCGAAACTAATTTCAACGATCACAACCGTCAAACTTGTTTGTATATGTTTCGAGATCACATCAGCAAAAAATCACAAAAAACAAACATTCAGAGATCAAGTAACGAGACAAAGCTTTTCGACGGTTATAAACAAAAAATCACAATTTAACGGTTATTTTAACTCCGATTTTGATGATTTTTTACAGATACACTCCTTGACCCTATATGAATACAATGAATGAATTCGATCTTCAATTTAAAATATTTACACAAGTGGATACCACAAAATCTTATATTATACTTAGTGTAAGTATAAATAAACTCGAAGTGTTAGTGAACTATCGTTTTAATGGGATACGAATTCTCCAAAACTAATTTCAACGATCCTAACCGTTAAACTTGTTTGTATATGCTTCGAGATCACATCAGCAAAAAATCACAAAAAAACAAACATTCAGAGATTAAGTAATGGGACAAAGCTTTTCGACGGCTATAAACGAAAAATCATGATTTAACGGCTATTTTAACTCCGATTTTGATATTTTTTACAGCTACACTCCTTGACCCTATATGAATACAATGAATGAATTCCATCTTCAATTTAAAATATTTACACTAGTGGATGTGGATATCACAAAATCTTATGTTATATACTTAATAAAAGTATTATTTTCAGGTGTAGATATAGTACTTAAATGACAAATGTTTTAATGTTTTGAATTAATATTTATGTGGCAATGTGTGGTATGTGCAATTTTTTTTAAATATATTTTGGGAGATTATATTCACACACCCCAAATTACTTCTCCCACACCTTTTTAATTTTTTAATATTTTTCTATCAAGTGTTAGTGGTGTGTAGAAAATATTAAAAAATTAAAAAGGTGTGAGAGAAGTAATTTGGGGTGTGTGAATATAATCTCTCTATATTTTTCTTAACGGGTCATAACGGGTCATAGTGGGTTGGATCACTTTACCCGTTAAGGACCCACTAAGATAACGGGTGTGACACGACACGACCCGTTAAGATAACAGGTGTTACACGAAAACGACACAAATACGACAGACACGACCCGTTTGCCAGACCTAGATTATGGTGTTAAATTTCAGAGTTGGCCCCTTCACGAAAGTTGTAAAACTTGTGATTACGAGTGATTGTATTTTTTTCTTTTTTTTTATACATTTTTTACACTTCTACAATATTATTAATTTTGCACTAAAAAAACATTATTCATGAGATTTGGAGGGTTTTAAAAATCTAAACGATCATGTAACGATTGTCTAAGGGTAGAGGATGCAATCATGAGCATTTATATAGGGGTATGCTATCCACACACCACATTTTACTTCTTACACACCCCTTGTTAATTTCTATTTGTTGATTTTCTTCAATTCATCCGATCCGACGGTCGAAAATTAGAAGGGTGTGTAAAAAGTAAAATGGGGTGTGTGAATATCACACCCCTTTATATATGCTTTCACATTTTTCAGACTTATACATTAATGATTATGAATTTTATTTATTTTGAACTGCCTTAAAAATACATGAGGGTTTGTATAGTTTTAAAAATTCATGTATGCACCTTTAAAGCGTAGAGGATGCGATTAAGAGTGCTTGCATATTTTTTCACATTTTTTGCACTTGTAAATTAATTATTTTAAATATTCAAATGTATTTGGTATTTTTAAATTACTTGATGTTTTTATTTTTAATGTGTTTTATAATTTTTTAATCTCACTCTTTGCTCATAATATTTTATAAAATAAATAAATAAAACTTAAATTTTTAAAATTTATTTAGAATAATAATACAATAATAATTAATGAACAATATATATATATATATATATATATATATATATATCCATTATATTTATTGTATTTTATAGTAAGTTTTTTTTAGTAATTAAAAAAATTTAAAATCATCAAAATAACTTTTTTCTTTTCGTGTTGAAACAGGTTACCCGCGTGTCACTCTCGTGTAAACCTGTTAAGGACTCGTTATTAACGGGTTCTTATCGTGTGACCAGATAACGACCCGATTAGTTATCGTGTTGACCCGAAACCCGTTATTTTCGTGTCGTTTACGTGTCGTGTAAGAAACTGTCAGGTCTAGCACCCAGATCTGCAAAAAAAAAAAAAAAAAAAAAAAATCAGATTCCAGCAATTTCATATGCGCCTGCCTAGCCCCACCCCGCCTAGATTTGCATAGCTCCACCTAATCCCTTCTAGTCCTGCCTAGGCGTCCCCCTATTGTGCTTTCTGATTAGGAAGGGGCATATTTTCAAACGAGAACGAAGGGGCGAACTGTTGCTCCTGGGCTTCAGTTCTGGCGAGAGGATGGGCAACCACCCCTCATTCTCCCTTTATAGCTTCGCCTATGTCCACGCCACCCACTACAAATCTACACTTTTGTAAATACCCCTAAATTATTCGATATTGTCCTGACTCTTCACTAACCTCAACCTAGCACAAAACCACCATAATAACTCCCTATCTTCCTATCAAATCGAATTCTCCCATTTAAAAAACAACCAAATCAAAGTTCAAATTAAAGTTAAAAAAGGAAGCCTTCATCGAAACAAAGCCGCCCAAACAAGTTCAAAGAAGTTTAATGGCAGAAACAGGCGAAAAAGTGTCTGAAAAAAAAAAAGAACTAAAAATATAAAATTGTTTATGGAGAACCCAAAACATAATACTGTTTCTGGAAAAAAAAAAAATCAGGTACATTGTTTGTTTTGTCTGTGCACATTTAAACACTGTATCTGGAAGAAAAAAAAACCAAAATTCAAAAACAATGACTGATGTAAATTTAAACTAACCTAAATAATAGATTAATCTAACCAAATTAAACTTGAAAGCACACGAATCAATTGTAGTAATATATGCAAATACGAGGTCGATCCCACAGAGATTGCTCTAACATCAATTTAACCGATTAATCACGCTAGACTTAATTAAACAAACAAAAGATAGATTGAATTGAATAATTGAGTAATTGATTAAGACTAAAATTAATAAGAAAAAGAAAAGACAATTAATTAAAACAAACACACGACATAAGAAGAACTTGAGAAACAATAGGACTCTAAGGTTATGAATCCACCAATAACAATACTATTTACTTTTCCTAGAGCTAACTACTATCAAATCACCATGCCAATGTTAAAGGTTGTTCTTTATAAGGTATGAATTAATCCGAAGCCAGACATCAACTCTTGTATCTCTACATGATAATTATATCTTATTGGTTAGACATATAATTAAACACATAAAAACCCATTAAGTGTAGAAGAATCATGTCAACCAAGTAGGACTAGCTTGCTATTGGTCATCCTCACTAGTTTGTCTACTCTTCTTAATCTTAGTTCCAATAAACATAATTGATTGGTTATCCTCATAGATTTATATAAATATCTAGATGCAAAATTCCTAATGGTGATTAGTCATTAGAAACTCGAGCCTAGAATAAAATATCCACAAAGATTAAGAATATAACATGGCATATAATCGGATAACAATTAACAAAGTACTTCGCAAATATTCATGTCATGGCTTCATCATAAACCTTAGAAAATAACTTAGTTACATATAGAAATAAAAATAAAAGAAAGATAGAACCCGGAATCCATGGCAAAGCACGTCCCTAAGCTCTTATTCACAAATTGTGGAGATGGGGTATATGATATTCTTAGAGAGAGCTTAGGGACTTTATTTATATTAGAAAAATCCTAAAAGGTCTAGGAGAAACTCTCATAAAATAAAACAAACTCCTAAACAATTAATAACACAAACTAGGAAAGAATCCTTCTTGGCTTGGGAAACACGTCATCTGTCTTGCACACCAATTTTGAGTCGATTTATCTTCTGAACAATTCTGTAAAAATATGGAAAACGTAGCTTTATCTCTTATATTTCCAAGCATATATCCCAGGCCACTAAGAAAAATCAGGAAAGCCTCCAAATATTCATTCTCCCACAGCTGCGCAATTCTGACGGAAAAACAACTTTTGCGGGATTGATTTGTAAAACTGGAATGAATGGCTCTATGGAAAATTATGAAATTTGGATACAACGATCTTTAGCCTCTTATCATCCCTCTCCAATTTTTCCTTGCATCAAAACTCCTCCGAAAAGTTGAATTATCACCAATAACGTCCTAAGCGCGCATAATGGTTGAAACTGAGAAAAGGAAAGTAATAAGGTTCTTTTATAATCAATTCCTTTTAAAAAAACTTAGGGATAATTAATAATTAATATGGTAAATAATGCACCTATCAAATACCCCCAAAATTAGCTTTTGCTAGTCCTCGAGCAAAACAAAAATAAAAGACAACAATGAAACAATAGACCTTCCATAAATTAGCTTCAAAGCAATCAAGAGACAGTCACCAAACTTAAGAGAATTAAACATTTTTCAAAATAAAATTAACCAAACTCTACACAACATTCTCAAGTGTAATGATTGAAATAACCAATATCAATACAACTTACTCAACCCGAATAGGTATATGCAAACCAAAGCTTCCACTTCAAATCCTTTACCATGAATATTACTCAAAAATAAATCACACATTAAAGGGTAGAGTGTTTCACTCGGAATCATGATATGCAATATAAAACCCCATAAGCTTGCTCTTCATATCAACTCTCCACTAATGTAAATCAATGCAACACCAAAGATCAAAGGTCTTTACAAGGGTTGTAACATTAGGCAAGGGTATGAGCTATCAAAGAAAGGATATGGAAAAACTAAAACTTAAGAAATACCAATAATCTTCATTATGTAATTTGGTCAGCCCTCTTTTGGAACTTGGATCTTCAAATATTGGCATCCAGGACTCATGTCGAAAGGATGGAACAATTTCGAACTCTTCTTTTCTAATTCTTTTGATTTTTTTTTGTTTTATTTTGTTTTTTCTTATTTTGTTTTTTTTTTTTTCCGGAAATATAATCACAAAATAAAGATAATACTACACATGGTACCTCGGTACATGCCACTTTGTTGTAGAACCCAACCTTTATCTTCCTTGGTGTCTCCTAAGCTATAGGGTATGGCTAATATAGGTTAAATAGGTAAAGATGAATATGGGTAATGAAAGAAAACGGTAAGTGTTTGGCTTCAAATGTGTAATTAGGGATAATAACATAAAAGGTTGGTTAGAAAGGCTCAAATGATCCAAACATAGCCATAATTAATCATCTCCCTAATGTTGCATGACTTAGAATTTCGCCTCGAGAGATATTGAAGCAAGTTCTAGTGAATGATAATGCTATCGTGAAACTCACAAGAAAGAATATGTAAGAGGCTCAAAATCTCACAAGGGTTCAATAAGTTTTCACTTAAAATTCACATATAATTCTCTAAGTTAAAAGCTAATCATACTAACATTGGTTATTGCTATAAAATAAACTTGAGAATGATCATGTAAGAATCAGATTAATCATATCAAGCAACTGAAATTTCACATAAAAAAAAAACCAATTCAAATAAGTTTGTGACCTAGAAGAAAGCGAATTATTATCATTGACTTATATGGAAGGTCTAACTAAAAGAAAACGACTCAAGAAAAATCAAATATTTTTGAATTTTTGACTCTTTTTTTTTTGAATTTTCTTGACATTAAATTTTAACTAAATGCCACATTAGAATTTAAAATAAATAAATAAAATAAATAAAAAATAAAACCTAAAAAGCAAGGAAATGACCAAATCAAATTAACTAACTTTCATGAAAATCAACTCCTATAGCACACTATAATCGAACAATGCTTTTGAAAACCATAAATTTTTCAATATTTTTTCTTCTGCTTTCAATGCTTGTAAAACTTAAATTCAATTCCTACCCCAAACTTAAATTAAACATTGTCCTCAATATTTAGAACAAATAACACATTTAACGAGAGGGTATGAGAACTTCCCCAGATTTTTTGTTGGAGCATGAATGAACAACCCTAAAGCATGATGCGAGATGCCTTGTAATGAATTCCCCCAAACTTGAATCTTGGATAGCCCATGGTCCTGAAATTGAGAAGGAAATTAAAAACTTACTCCAAAAAAATAAAATTAAAAATTATGCAAACAAATGAAAAATTTAGAAAACTTGGGTTGCCTCCTAAGAAGTGCTTCTTTAGGGTGCGTTTGTTGTACTGGACTATCTTGGACTGGATTAGTTTTAGGGACTAAGCTGGACTGGCTTAGACTAGACTAAGCTGAACTAAATTAGTAAAACGTTTGATGCAGTGTCGGACTAAGAGGCAGGATAGTGAAAAAAATATTATTCTCAATTTGGTGTTTGCTTGGAAAATGACTAAATTAATGTTTATTTTAATTTCTTTCTGATTAAAACTGTTATGAAGATTAATATTATTGATTCCATATTTTTATGAAAATTAATTTTGTTGATTCCAAGTCTTTTAATATCAAACTAAAAAATAAATAAAGAGTCTTTAACATCAATCTTTAAAATATCAAGATCCTTCTCCATCTTGGAAATATCGAAAACAAAAATAAAAGGGCATAGCCCTCTTCTATGCGAAATAGTGCTCTGCAATTAAATCGTCTGCGGCGGGACAAAATCGACGACAGCTTCCAGAGGGTCTGTTGCGCCATTTTCGTGCTGCTCAACCACACTGTGCTATTGCAGGGCTTCTATTTCTTCGTCGAAGAGGGCAGAGGAAGGTCTCCGTACAACCCACCTAGCATTTTGACGACTACCCACTTTCTATCTCTCCAATTACAGAGTCTATAGGGAAACTGAAGCTTATCGATTGATGTGAATTTGGGTGGGTTTGATGGAGATTCGGTGGAAAATAAGAAGAGGATTTTTGGGGGAAATCGGTGAAATCAAGGTTTTAGGGTTCGAATATGTGGCGAGATTTACATACTGACTGGGATTCTGAAGAGAAGGAAGGAAACGAAGCTCAGTCAAGGAAGCGAAGAAGGAGGCGCTTAGTGAGGTCCTTAGCAATCCCATGGTTCAGCAGGGGACTAATTTGACAACCTAACGAAGCCCCGAGTCCAAGCGAGTGAAGGCTAGTCTCATTTAACTTAGTCCCCAAACATAACAAACATGGGATAATAGTCCTAGCCAGTCCACTCCCACTTAAGAAGGTGAAACAAACACACCCTTATAGTCTTAAGCTAGACTATGCCGAAATTAAGTGGAGGATGGTGAATCATTGAAATGGGGAACCACTCCATGAAACTTCTTCTTATTTCCTTTCTTCCACCTTGTAGCTTTGAAATTTGGTGTCGATACAAGGCAATGAGGCACTGCATATTTTTGCTTCTTCTTCAAATTCAAAGCTTGAGACTTCTGTCTATTCTTCAATTTTTTTTTTGTTGTCTCTTCCACCATATCTTGGCCATTGGAATGGAATTGAGTTGATCATACATGACTTCAATTTTTGGTTCAATTCCAAATTCTCTACCATAATTTGAGCAGTGGACTTCAAAAGGATCTTTGAATTCATGTAGAATGAATGGATTTGGAACTTTAGAACCAGTAGTGTTAAGGATGTAGCACTCGGGAATATCCAATGGAGATGGATTTGCATCTAGAACTTTAATATTTGACACTTCATCAACAACTTGAATGTCGGCAGGGAGTGCCCAATTAGTGGCTATTTGGCTAGTCGGCTCATTCAAAGGGTCCTCCAACTTTTGAGTTTTCTATCTTCTCTTCACCTTCTGCTAATTCTCTCAACGCTTGGTCGTCAATTCTCAATGTCATGTGGGCACTATCTTGTTCATGGAATGCATCTTGCTCAATTGGATTAACTTCGGGTTCACTTGGAAATATATCTTGGTCTCTTTCACTCAATAACACAGCAAGTTGTCCAACTTGCTTCTCCAAATTTGCGATTACTTGGGTATTTGCTTGCTCCTCTTGTTAGGACGCTTGCTGCCTTTGTTGGAACGCTTGCAAAATTTGAGAGGTGGTTTGTTGATAATCATATCCTATTGGTTAGGCATATAATTAAACACATAAAAAACCATGAAGTGTAGAAGAATCATGTCAACCAAGTAGGACTAACTTGATATTGGTCATCCTCACTAGTTTGTCTACTCTTCTTAATCTTAGTTCCAATAAACCTAATTGATTGGTCATCCCCATAGATTTATCTAAATATCTAGATGCAAAATTCCTAAAGGTGATCAATCATTAGAAACTCGAACCTAGAATAAAATATATGTGGATGAAAATTTCCGCCGCTTTCTTCTTGGACAAAATTGCACCTACAAAACAATTAACACCTTTGGTTAAGGCCAAAAGCCTCACGTGCCCACGATGAGTTGGGGGTGTTTTGGCCGGAGAACCTCCGATGCCGAAGTTAGAAATTAGAGAGAAAATATGTTTGGAAAACTTTGTGATTTTTGCAAGAGTGTTTTCTTCCCTTTTTGGTGAGAATGGGTGCCTATTTATAGGGTTAGGCTTTGCTCAATTTTTAGAAGAGATGGCCGGCCACTCAAGGGCTCTTTGGGTTCAATTTTTGATTTAATTAGCCAATTTATTGGCTAATTAAATATGAAAGGCATAAATGGGTGGTTATAAAGATAAATATCTATTTTAATTTGGGTAATAAAATAGAGTAAATGGGAAAGGTGAGGATGGGAATGGTGGCCGGCCCTTTGTTAGTTTTTGGGGTTAATTTGTATAATTTAATTGGTAATTAATGGATTAATTGAGTAATTAATCCATTAATTAACCAGTTAACACTATTTTGGAGGTTACCTTGATAAGATAGATTTTGAATTGGTTACCTCTTTTTGGAGCATTTTTGACTTTGTTGAAGGACGATTGTCTGTTGCTCGCATGTAGAAATCCCGGTATACCTCAGGGGTAGTTTGGTCCTTTTTTGCTAAAATATCCACGTGTCGCCTTGTGATTATTTTTAGCTCCACAATATCCACAAAGATTAAGAATATAACATGGCTATAATCGGATAATAATTAACAAAGTACTTCGCAAATATTCATGTCATGGCTTCATCATAAACCTTAGAAAATAACTTAGTTACATATATAAATATAAATAAAAGAAAGATAGAACCTGGAATCCATGGCAAAGCGCGTCCCTAAGCTCTTATTCACAAATTGCGGAGATGGTGAATGGTAGTATGGATGTGGGTGATATAGGTATGCGGGGGCGTATGGTTTATGGGGTATATGGTATTATTAGAGAGAGCTTAGGGACTTTATTTATACTAGAAAAACCCTAAAAGGTCTGGGAGAAACTCTCCTAAAATAAAACAAACTCCTAAACAATTAATGAGACAAACTAGGAAAGAATCCTCTTGGCTTGGGAAACACGTCATCTGTCTTGCATGCCAGTTTTGGGGTCGATTTATATTCTGAAACATTCTGTAAAAATATAAGAAACATAGCTTTATCTCTTATCTTTCCAAGCATATATCGTAGGCCACTAAAAAAAATTCGGAAAGCCTCCAAATCTTCATTCTCCCACAGCTGCGCAATTCTGACAGAAAAAACAACTTCTGCAGGATTGATTTGTAAAACTGGAATGAATGGCTCCATGAAAAATTATGAAATTTGGATGAAACGATCTTCAGTCTCTTAGCTTCCTTTTCCAATTGGCCTTGCATCAAAACTCCTCCAGAAAGTCAAATTATCACCAAAAACGTCCTAAGTGCGCAGAATGGCTAAAACTGAGAAAAGGGAAGTAATAAGATCTTTTATAATCAATTTCTTAACAACACTTAGGAATAATTAATATGAAAATATGGTAAATAATGCACCTATCGGTGACTTTGATTCCAAAAAGGGGTCTTTTAATATAGGTCCAATTTTATATGCCTATTTTGAATGGAATCCACTAGTATTACATTCTTATAGGTAGGGTCTAGTAAGTAGACATCAGCAACTAAAGTATCCGCAATTTTAAAATAAATTACATCAATTTCCATTGAATATTTAACACAACTCGTCCAAAAATATAAGTGAATTAGATTTGGAAAAATTAATTTATTATTATTTACCATGGTTGGGTTGATGGGCCTGTCGAATAGGTATGTTAATTTGTTGCGGTCTTCCATTTTTATTTTTTCTCTGTATGTCATTTGTGCTTTGCGGAAAGGTTACGCTACCTGTCATGGTGAAATTGTTTTTCTACCTATGCGGGAGGAAATGGGGTTTTATAATACCTTTTGGTTAGAAGCTCCCATCGCTATAACAATTATGCTAATTTGTTGGGTTGTCAACTCATCTCCTTGTTAATGTTAATGTTTGTTTACCCGAATTGGTGGAAATTCTAGTCTAAAATTTGCTTGAATTTTATCGTTCTTTCGTTGAGCAGATATTATTATTATTTGAGTATCTATTATTCAGGTACTTCAAATAATGGACATGTGCTTAAAGAAGAGGAGGAAAACGATGAGGATTGAAGGAGGAAGAAGATCAACGTGCATATGGTTTAATCAGCTAAAATTTAGGAGAATTATTGTTTACTTTTTCATGAAATTAAGGGATTATCATAAACGTATCAGTTATAACTAATAATAAGATTAAGGGTAACTTTGGAATGAGAAAAAATGATGCAAAAAATAGGAATGACAATTATAATCATTGGACCTAAATTAAAAATAACTAAAAAGTGGATTAATCTCAATACTAGGGTATAAAATTGGACTAATATTAAATTTCTCCTATGGACTAATCCCAATACTAGGGTATAAAATTGGACTAATATTAAATTTCCCCTTAGAATTAATAGTTAAGTCATTTTTTCTTTCTCATTATACAGTTATGTAATAGAGCGATATTATAAGAAACAGTGCTTAAATCCTTATACAAATTTTTCAGGTAGTAGGTTTGATATTTATGAGTAGTTGAAGTATAGTATAGCAAGAAGGGGTATGATATCCACACACCCATTTTTACTTCTCATACACCCTTTTAATTTTCAGCCGTCAGATCGGATGAAATGAAGAAGATCAACAGACATAAATTAACAAGGGATGAATGAATGAGAAGTAAAAAGAGGTGTGTGAATAGCACACCCCTAGCAAGAAATGCTGCATTTTGTTGTTATTGCTATATTTTCTAATGTGATTTTTATAAAGCAGGAAATACTGGCAGCAATGTCTCCACTTAGAAAGGGCTTTTAAATATAGAGTATTGAATTATGGACACCGTTACCATATGATAGGATTTGGTTGTTGCCATTTTTTTGAACCTTGCACTCTTTTACATTCACCCCTCCTCCCAACAATTCCTGGCTTCGCTACTGCCCATAGACAATAGTTTTGGATGATTTTTTTTATTAAACTTTGAGCCCTTTTGATTAAATAACATTTTGGAATGGTTTTTTTATTAAATATTTGTTGACCCAAACTCTTTTCATTAAAGCTCCCTAAATTCTTTATGAAAATAATGAGAAAACGAGCAGATTCGAATGTTTATATGGGACATTCTTGTACCATATTACATTTTTGGGTAAATTACACCATACCCACTCAGGTTTGAACTCTATTACAACCTCATCCAACATGTTTAAAACATTTCACCTTCATACCTCAAGTACTATTTTATTTCAATTTCATACATCTGTTACATTTTCCATCAATTGAACCGTTAAGTGCTGACGTGGCTGCCAAATGTGTGCCATGTGGCAAAAATATAATTTTTTAAATTTTTTTTAAACCTGAATTTTTACAAACAAAAAAAAAAAACTTGAGTGCTGGGCTACTTTTTTTTTCTTTCTTCTTCGCTCGGGAGGGGGTGATTTTTTCCTCATCCTCCTTCTTTTTCTTCTTCTTCTTCCCTTCTTCTTCTGGTCGCTGGGGTTTTTTTTTTTTTTCTTCTTCTTCTTCTGGTCGTTGGGCTACTTTCTTTTTTTTCTTTCTTCTTCACTGGGGGGGGGGGGGGAGGATTTCTTCTTCCTCCTCTTTCTTCTTCTTCTTCTTCTTCTTCTTCTTCTGGTCGCTTTTTTTTCTTTCTAAAAATTCAGGTTTTAAAAAAAATTATTATTTTTGCCATGTGGCACACATTTGGCAGCCACGTCAGCACTTAACGGTTCAATGGATGGAAAATGTAACGGAGGTATGAAATTGAAATAAAATAGTACTTGAGGTATGAAAGTGAAATGTTTTAAACATGTTGTATGTGGTTGTAATAAACCTCAAATCTGAAGGGGTATGGTGTAATTTACCCTGCATTTTTACTACGGAAGAAACTTCCGAAGATCGTAATCTAAGTAAATCCCTTTGCAATCGGACATAAATTAGTATCGAAATGCAAGTTTTAAGCCATCTGGAAGCACTACGGTTGTGAGAGTGGCAAGAACGTTTCAAATGAGAAAGTACACAAGAAATTCATCCAAAAGTTAAAAAGACATTTTTTAACTTTTAATTGTAACCATGTATATCATTGCTGTAGAAATGTACAGGGTTCGCCCACTGTAAAAAAGAGATCCCAAAACAGTAACATTATAACAGTAAGAATTTCTCGTCTAATCGCTGTCTAGCTGTGCGTATTTGATGCCATGAACAAAATGCTATATACACTAATCTTATTCTACAAGATTACCCAATTCGTACGGCCAAGATTTACGATCCACCATCTCCGCCACAGCATCCACGACAGCAGAAGCCACAGCAGTTGAGGCAGCCGGCACATGCCAGACCAGTGCAGAGCTGGGTGAGTACGTTTGCACATTGAGGATTTACCTTGGAGCAACACTGGATGCAGGCCATGAAACAACATCTGTTCCACATTGAGCCACAGCAACTCGAAGCTGCTCTCACAAAAATTTCAGCAGCTTCCGGGAGTTTTGGTTCTTCGGATCCAGGAGGAATGTTCTCGGCTGTTGCCACTAAGTTGCCAAAGCCAACGGATAGTGGTGGAAGCAACGTCGGTTTTTCAGAATCTTTCGTCTTGTTTGTGCGGCTTTTCTTTGATGTCTGTTATGATGTTTATTGAATAATCAATCAGAAAGATGATCCATTATATTATATCAATACGAAAGTACACACTTTCATCTATTTAAGTTGCAATCATTTTGGAAATAAAAAAAATGTTCAAAAAAGACATTCTATCACACTATATGGTGAAGAATTAAGTTAGAAAGGAACACTAATTTTGCACGACGAAATTGTTATGGACTTGATGATAACCGCACGATATGTTAACAATTGTCCCAGTAGATCAACACGGCAGAATTTAGTTCTGTTTTAGAAAAATGCTTACCTCTTGTGGTCCAGATAGTTCTTTGTGAAGTATCACCATGAGCGTATACTCACTCACGACATTGGTCTGCATGCTCAATTTAGCTACCTGCAAATAGTAGGATATCACATCAGAAATTCATAATTACCATGAAGTGGAAACTGATTTGTTAAATTAAGTGGCTTATGGCACAACTTCGGAATCAAGGACCTCGGGTAAGATTTTCATTTTTAATTTTTGGTTTAGAGATAGAGAGGAAATACGTGGAGGAAAAGAGAGATAGAGGAGGTCGAGAGAGGTGGTTATCTTTTTGTAACCTGTCTACGTTTTAATTTTTGGGGTAGGGGAATGTAGTGAAGCAAGCAACAAACCTTATCTTCAAGCTCTTTGTTATCTCCATACCATGCCCGAGCAGTCAGCAACTCAATCTGTCCTTTTGCACATACCTGTACAGAAAAGGAAAAAGTTGTCAAGAAACAGGAAATAAGGTACAGTCCTGGCGATGGCTTCTTGTTAAATTCGCAAGACAGGTGGATTTATTTTAATTGGAATAAGAACGTAGAGAACCCTAACTTGTACAGAAATGGCGAAATGAGTCATTGGTGTGATCATGCATGAGTTCTGAAACAGATATTTTGTACGGGACTAAGCGATTACAACTTAAACCAAGATAAAATGAAACGTGAACTGGAACCATACAAGCATGGAAAGAACTGTACAATCCAGTAGGAGGTAACACAACGAACACCATCATTCAGTTCACGAAAATACAGAACTGGAAATAAGGTACAGTCCTGGCGATGGCTTCTTGTTAAATTCGCAAGACAGGTGGATTTATTTTAATTGGAATAAGAACGTAGAGAACCCTAACTTGTACAGAAATGGCGAAATGAGTCATTGGTGTGATCATGCATGAGTTCTGAAACAGATATTTTGTACGGGACTAAGCGATTACAACTTAAACCAAGATAAAATGAAACGTGAACTGGAACCATACAAGCATGGAAAGAACTGTACAATCCAGTAGGAGGTAACACAACGAACACCATCATTCAGTTCACGAAAATACAGAACTGGCAAAGCCAACTCAATAGCAAAACTCATCAAAAGTATTCTAAAATGATTTATGAGCAGAAGGCAAACTGTAGTTATGCTCACAAGTTAATGGCTTAGTGGTACCCTTACCCTATCAAGAGGTATGTCCTTTGCATCTTGTAACTTCAAATCGATCTCGATAATAGACATATCGGGTAGAAGGCCTTTAGCTTTAAGTGAGCTGGGAAACTTTCCTCGGAATTTGCCAGATACAGTTAATGGACTCTCAGATGAGAGGTCTGGAATATGGGAAGGGAACACCTAATGCATAAATTGCAGAGTTGTCATGGCACCTCCAATTCCAAATAAATTGCTAAAGTTGATGTAAGTTGGCTAAATTGTCCAAAACAATACAACGAGTAAGTCTATGTTTAATGTTGGTTTTGCATTGTAAATGCAAAAGGTCCATAAACTTTTAAAACAGAATGCATACCTCAACATCATCAAGATCATCCAGTGTTTCAAGGGTTATATTTGTAAGAATCACAGATGAGGCTCTGGTAAATAAGCTCTGCATTCGAGACTCGACCAAATCTGAAAACAAAAAAGAATAAAGATTAAGGATTTGATAACTACAGCTAAAAGAAGTTAGCTAAATTTCTGATATACCTTTAACATATTTGTTCATGGCTATATATGACAACAGAAGGTGAGTCATATAATTTGTATGATTTGAAGATTGAGTTTCTAGAAGCGTAGGGCTATTAAAGCTTTTTATTTGACAAAACAGACCAAGATTCATACAAGCTCTAAGGTACAGTATTCATATGTCTTCTAAAATATCAGATACTTCATATCAGCTGAAATACAAAACATATGTCTCCACGATATAAAATCCTTTCCAGGAGAAAATAGTGAACTGACCTGTATCGTACGCAGCATCATATTGGCCCCTGCCAATCATTGCAAGCATCCGCAGGAAATAATGGTTGCAGAATGTACCTGGAATATTTCAGATAAAAGTTAGCCAGAAGGTAGAGCATACAATATAGTTGATTTTTCTCCTTTAAATGCGAGTGTACTAAAAACAATGTGTGCTTGATGATAAATAAATGTGACTTTATGCTGGCAGAGAAAAAGTGTTCTCAACTGATATTAAATCATCAGAAAGAGTTTATAATGTCACTTGAGTAAATAATACTGGCCTGATCTCTAATGGCACAAGAAAAAACCCTTACCTATTCCAAAAGTGTATATACGTGGAGCTATAGGACCTGCTTCTGTAAGACGATTTTTCATTACATCACAAATGTGCCTCTCATCTTGAACAGACCCATCAGTAACAAGAAAGATGATAGGAAATGAACCCCAAGTATTGGATAGCATCTCTATTGCCTAAATCAAAGCGACAAAAGAAATTTATTAAATCTCAAATGATGTCAGGGGTTAAAATTTACAAAGGTAAACAGAGAAATATGCACATCCACACACCCACACACACAGAGACACACATCCAGATGCAGAATAATAGACCATGAAAAATGGATACTCCTTAGAATTGTCATGTTTGACTGCTATAAATTACCTTAAGAGATAGCCATGTTCTTATGCATGAAAAAATCACAAAGAAACATAAATGGTAAATTTTAATGGCAGAATTCACAAAGAGGCAAAGGAGCATGAGAAGATACTTGGTTAAGGGGAGGCAATATATCTGTATCGCCGCCAGCAACAAGATTTATGCCAATCCACTCAATGGCCCTTTCAACAGCCTCCTTGGTAACTGATTTCATTGATGTGGAAGATAAAAAAGTCTGTCCATTAAAAGCTATAATGCAAAACGAATCTTCTGGATGAAGCTTTGAGAGGGCTGCAGATAGTACATTCTTAACATCATCAAGTGGCTTTCCCTGCATACTTCCACTAATATCAACAACAAACACTACATCTCTTCTGAAAACCTGAAAGATAAAAATAACATAAATTAAAATATCAGAACACAAAGGGTAAGAAATATTCAGAGAGAACTGCATAAGTTGTATTCATTATAACAGCAACCTTCCTGCTCTGCTCGTTTCCTGGTAGAAGATAGACAGAGAAGATTTCTCTTTGATCAATGTCATGCATGGGCGGTGACTGCACGAGAACAGAACCAAGTGTATGACTCGACGAGACCTAGAAATGCACAAATATGTTAGCATGACAAAAACATTGTATAATATGCCCACATGGAGCTGAAAATATTTCTCAAATATGGTCAAGCATCTAGATGGAAATAAAAATGCATGCAAGCTTTACCGTGAATGAGAAATTAAAGTTGGTGTTTGACCAATTCAGAACATCTGCCTCGTACAGAAAACCCAATTTCCCAACTTGGCTTATTCCCCGTAATTCCTGGAAAGTCAAAGCAAAAAATATAAAAAGGTTGCTACCTTGCTTACAAAAAATGATACGAAAGCCCTCATAGTTATGATCAAAGCTGCACCTTCAAAGCATGACTAACTGTCTTGCACGAAACTTCAGTTCCAAAGCAAGAGTTCACGCTTAACTGGATCTTTTCTTTTTTCAGGTACTTCTTTCCCGGGGGGATGACATACTCCGGAAAAGTGAATGGTACATTCAAAGAGAAATCACCATTTGAATACGATAATTTCTGAGACCAACTCATTTTGATTGAGATATTGGCTCCTCCGTTGACCTTGAATAAAACAAGAAGAGTACATTTCATAGAAAAGAGCAAGAATTAAAATACACGACTCCAAATGCTGATAAAAATAGCAAACCGTACAAACAAAAAGTATGTCGATTCTCCGTAAGTTATTATTACCTGAGGTGTTGTTAGTGTGAATATATGAGGTTTGACTCTGAGAAAGCCTTCCTCTGCATTGGCCATCTGCTCCATCTCCTTCTCATCTTCCAAATGACTGAATTGAGTATGGTACGATTTACCGTTTACATCGACCTCAACACCTAGAATTGAACCCTGTTAGCACAAATATATAATTTGCTTAACAAGAGGGATCAAAATCAACACACCCACAAATTCAATCAATTTCAAAATATTTCCAAATTTCAGCAACAATATCATCATTAAATTCAAAAACCCAACAGCTATTTCAACAAATCAGAGCCTCCAAAGGAAATAAATTAACAGACTGAATACAAAAATGCAAAAAAGATAAACTTTTTTTTCGAATTTACGCACCTGTTCACCCATAGGAATGGCAACGCGGCAACCGCAGCTCTTGCTAACCTTTACGCAATGGACCCTCCACGACCCGGAAACCCGAATAAAGGCGGTGTCCATGTAGCAATCGACCTCGAGCTCGACCCGGTTCATCGTCAGCGGAATGAGGGCCGGGGGGTCACACCTTCCGTGCACGTGGGGCTGGTAGCTGGGGATGTCCGGGTTGTCGACGATGGCCGGGTCGGAGATGACCGCGTAGACCATCGGCGCCTTAGGGAGGAAGGCGCACGACGTCGCTTTGTCCATCGACGGCGGCGGCTTCGGCGGTGACACCGCTCGATCCTTCCCGAAGTATAGTCGTTTGGAGAGCTTGAGACCGTCATCCACGGCTTTGGAGAAATCCTCAGCCATTTCGGACGATCAAATGGGGAATTTCGAATCCGAGAACTTGTGGGTCTGCAAGAAATCGGATGTTATAGCGAATGGGAGTCGATTGGCGATCGCAGAATTAGACGAGCGAGAGAGAGCTAGACAGAGAGGGAGATGCGTGTGACCGTTGGGGAACGCTGGGGCTTTTCCTTTTTTTTTTGAAATATTCACAAGGCGTTATTGTTTTTCGATGCGCTCGAAAACCCAGCAGGCGGATTGGCGAGTGAAATCGCGACGCGTGGAGGGACGGCTGGCCATTTGGATCTTGTGGTTCGCGGAGGACGCAGGGAAGCAGGTTTGGCGCGTGGGATGCGCGGGCATTGGTTGGAAATTGAGTATGCTGGTGGATGAGAAGCACGTGATCGTGGCTTTTGGATAAGAAGGTTAATCTTACTTTTATATGTGATTACGTGGATGATTAAGTGGGTAATTGGAGAGCGGGATTGATTAGGACATGGATCCTTGTTTTCTAAAATGCTATGAGAACATGTACACGTGGAGCGTTGAGGTGACACCAGAATGTCGTCCTTCTGTCACTATTAGTGGGCGGGCGGTTTATGAAGTTAAGATCTTAAAAAATATAAAATAAGGGGTCAATAACTTAAATATTGAATAATTATGTTTTGACAACAAAAGATAATTAAAAATACAGTCGAGTAATAATGAGAGTTGAATTCTTAATTTTTTGACAATATTAAATAAGATGAAAGCAAGATATGAGAAAAGTTAAAAATAATAATGATTTGTTTACTTATTTATGGGTGGATCAAGACAAAAGTGAAGTCATCAATCTTTTATGGAGTCTCAGAAAAGGTTACGTATTTTCTGATATGTAAAATAGTTATTTAAAGAGGTCTATTTAATATAAATTTTAAGAGATTTTAATTTTTTTAATGAATTTAAGATTTCAATTAAGATTTTAGGTAATTCTCTTAAATTTAAGATGTATTCAATTAGAATTTTAAGATAGTTTATTAAAATTCTTAGAAAATTTGGATGTATTCAATTATAATTTTATAGAAGTTTATAACATTTTCAGATATATTCAATTAGAAATCGATTTTAAAGAATTTGAGAAAGTTGATGAATTAGAGAGAATTAGAGAGATTTCGTAGTGTATTCTAAGTATCTACACATCTCACATTTCCCCATGAGATTTCGAGATAATTAAATCAGATTTTTTGTGAAATAACTACAAATCAATTAAACTCTATAAAAATCTATAAATTTATAAATTCATTAAAATTTCTTAAATTATCAATTGAATACACCCCTATAATTTCACAAGTTCCGTTTCATTATTGTCGCAAGGTCAAAGGTGGCTTAACCAACAAACCAAGTCCAACACAAGGGTGCAAAGGTGGGCGTAGCCAATGGGAGACGTAATCTAATATGTTTATACACCCGAGTTCGAATTCTTATTCTGCATAACTTTGAGACAAAAACTCCTGACAAAAGGAGTAAAAAAAACCTAACAAGAGTTAGTAAAGTGACAAAAAAAAAAGACATGGAATACAGTAAACGAAAAATTTGGCACAAAACCGAGCGACGTTTTAAAATTCATACAGACAACCCCACTTTATAAGATAAAAGCTTTGTCATTATTGTTGCTAGATCAGATGAATGTGTGCAGAAGCAACAAAATTCCCATAGAAAATGCCAATTAAAAAAAATCTGTATATATATTCGATTATTTGGAAATTGGTAATATGAGTAGGGTAATGCATTGCACACATATACATTCATGACTTGAAAATCCTGTTCTTTCAATCCTTATCTAATCCTAGCTCCCCCCTGCAGAATATCTGAAATCTCGCTTCCCATCTAATCGGTTGCGGTGCTTTCGCAAACAACCCTCAATCTCGGGGGTTAAGCACACTAACCAAAACTGAAAAACTGAAGAGAAGGTATCGATCGACGAAGCTACAAACCTAACTAAACCTGGGACACCACGGGACTTCCCGTTGTCCACGGTAATTGTGGTCTGTGATCATCTGGTTGCCATTTTCTCCAATGATCAAAGTTTGCACCCAATTTCTCTTCTTTGGGATAAAGGCCTTTAGTCCTGGACCTGACCCATGGAGTAGTTTTGAGGGATTTGATTAAAACTTCGGGATCAGTTACATTGGACTAGATTTGTGCAAAAAGAATTTCATTCCATGTATCTGGAACACCAGGTAAACACCAATGCAGACAATCTTGCACGTGTAGTTTCGCTGTTTTGCTGAACCGGGATATATGACCCTCATCCCTGACCTTGGATAGAGCTGTTATATCCAAGAGCTTAACTCCTGTTCCCTTAGCTGCACCTGCAGCATCTGAGTCACTAGACACGTCTTGCAATACTTCCTTTCCTATTGACATAGGAGTGGTATTGTCACAGCTTCCTCCTGTATTCCATTCACCGCCGACAAAATGCCTAGGTGAGATGGTCCGGTAGAAAGCTTTGAGACCCGGATACTTTGGGAGCTGCGAGTTCACCCAATTAATGATACTGTGGACTGTCACATTCTTGGCCTTCCAAATCACAGCTATCTTCCTGTCAGTGGTTCGGACACCTCCAAGATGCATCACCCAGCGGTTAGCTTCAAGCTTTCCACGGTTCCAGTGGTGCCCTGTATTGAGGACCAGGACATTAAGTTTATGAATATATTGGCGCAAGAATGTGGGTGGCCGATCAAGGTGCATGGCATAATGAGTGGCTGGGTTTGAAGTATCAATAGGCTGCAGATCACAGAGGGTTGATGACCAGGAATAGAGGATGGTAGTGTTGGTGCTTGGGAACCGATATGCCCACCCAGTAGGGCGGACATCCCGACGCGCTTGGACTATCCCGTATTCCGGCCCCACATCTATAACATCATGCCTCTCCTTACCACCTGTGATCATGCACATTAAAGACTGGAACTGCTGTTGGCCCAATGAATCTCCAACAAAAGCTAGAGTTTTGTGTTGCATCCTGAATACAATAATACAATACTTACATTATTAAAATATGTCAGGCTATAGTCGCTATGCCAAACAAAGAAGAAAGAGAATAAACCACCCAATGAGGTTAAACCCTACAGAAAATAAGGTTAAAAACCTTAAATTCTTCAAATAGCTGAACGGACAAGAGAAATTAAAATGCAAGGTAGCTTATGGGGCGTCCATTATTTGGAAACTGCTGCAAGCCTTAGCAAGATCAAGTGCAGAAAGACTAATGGTCTATGAAGCACAGAATCCTCACTTGATACTTACGTGCACGAAATAAGAGATCTACTAACCAAAACACCACAACTTGAGAAATTCGTTATCTTGAGCCCAGAATGGATTTAATATATAGGAAAAAAAAATCATTATACATCAGATTTATGCATACTAGGGGCTAAGGTCTCATCACACCAGATTCAAGATAGTAATAAAATGAAACGTTGCACATGATTGAAACTGTTTAATTTTAACATTTTAATACCTTTTCAAGAACTTAGAGCCTTCAAATTCTTCCATTTGACAATCTTTTGGCTGCCATGAAACCTTCTCATAGGAAAAATCCTGGCGCTGTGTCATCCGGCAAGACCACATACTTGACAGCCATTGCTTACAGCCATGCCCAGAATACAGCGGCTTCTTATGGTCCACAACCCATTTTCCTTTCGCATAATCACAGACTGGAGCTATTGTCGGATAAATAACAATCAGTAATATAATCACAAAGGCCAACAATAACAAATTGGTCTACGTAGATTCTTGTGATCGAGCTTTCCAAGGATTTAGAAAGAAATACAAGACATTTAAAAACAAAAATTAAAACATAATCTATCATATAACTTGAAAGATATTATTACCTAATGATGTCCCTAGCTCCACACTTTGCTTTTGTACATCTGAATTATTTTCCTCTACTTTTTCTTTCGGTCTTGCATCAACTGCCTTGCCATCTATTTCCGCTTCCTGAACTTCTTTATGTTCTTCTCTTTCCTTTGACCCACTTGTTAAAACCCCTGCACCATAATAACATACAATTCAAGTCCATACTATTTGATGATGTTTAAAGCATATAGATGACATTGAGATTGTACTGTTAAAAAGAGAGAGAGAATTTCGGGGATGGATGTCAGCATTTGAACATGTTAAACTGTACAAAAAGAAAAACAAGATAGTAATGTCATAACAAGATAATTTTGAGAGAAAATTTGATTTGGCACAACACTACTCATGCTACTCTAATGAACACAACAGTTTGACTTACAAATGTTTTAAAAGGCTCGCCTCAAGGGATTTTTTTTTTTTTTTTTTTTACTCCCAAATTTTGGATAGGGTTTTAACTGCCTCATACCTCTTCCTTGCACTATCGTCTCTCTGCCTTTTTTTTCTAATTTTTATTTTTTCATATAATGGATGTGTGTGCTGTCTATGTGCATTGTTATATGTGTGCTCATTGTGCTTTTCATCCTCTATTATATATATATATATATATATATATATAATATATGTATATATGTGTATATATATTTATAATATATGTATGTGCTCAGGGTGATTATTGATTAATAATCTTTATTTTTTTTAATATAATATATGTGTAAGCTCAGTGTATATATTAAAAAATTTAGGTCCTATGAGGCTTCGCCTCATGCCTCATGCCTAGGCTGAGCTATCCCTCGGACACCTCACCCACGCCTCACGCTTTTAATACATTAGGACAACTTAAGATATAGAATCAGAAAACCAACATATCAATCACAAACTCTTCATAAGGATCTAACTCCAAGGACAATATCTTACCACTCTTCTCAACCTGGTTTGATGCTATATCACTACTAATCTCTTCACTTTCATCAAAGCCTTGTTCAGAACCTGGTGGAGCTCCGAGTCGTAATTCTTCTTTTACAGTATCTTTTTGGGCAAATGTTGCTACCCCTTTGCCCACATCTATTTCTTGTTCTGATAGTACAGATTTATCTACAAAATCATCCCTTATCTCTGCAACAAACACCAAAGGGAAAATACGAATAAGCTATTGAAAGAAAACCAACAACATTTGCCGAAAGGAAAATAAATATACTACTAGAGACAAACCTGAACCCAACTGCAAACGGGTTTGGGGAGGTACCAAGTTAGTAAGAATGGAGGCCTTCTCCCATCCCCATATAAGAATGGTGGTGCTCATTAGAACAATGGTAAAAAGAGAGAGTTGTTTACCCTTCAGTCCATAAAAGCTTCCTTTCATTCTATATCCACACAACACAAGACCAAACAAGTATGTTAGAACTTAAAGCTCATACAACTTTTACAGTTCCTAGCCATCGAAATGTGCCTGCACAAGATAACAAAAAAAATCTCCTGTCTTTCGACTTTGATTCGCTCTATTCCCTTACGAAAACACGCATTCACACGCATCGAATCGATGAAAGAGCCTAAGATGCATCATAAATTAATGGTTTATATTGATAAACAGTAATCTAACAAGTTCCCCCACCTCAAACAAATTGATTGAAGAAACAAAAACCTAGCATATGAAGGCTAAAGCAATCATGGGTTTGTTCTAACTGCTACAAAATTTCGATTTCGTAGCTCAAACAATAGCATTCTCTAATTTCCCATCAATCCATCGAAACCCCAACATTTCCATTTTCTCGGTACCACGCACAAACAGATCAAGTTCAAATTTCCCAAAACAGAAAACGAATCCAAAAACGAAAAATCTCGGATCCGAAAAGCGTTTTGGTTCCTGTATGCAAGTAGCTAAATTGCGAAAAATATAAATTAAAGATTGTAACTTTGGATGAATCTGAGAAGAAGATTTGTGTTACCTGAGACGAAAACAGCCCAAAAATGCCACCAATTTTTCCCAGAATTGTGTTACCGAATCCGGAAACAACAAATTAGGAATAGCTGAGGATATATAATCTGTGAACAAATTGGGAAACTTATTGAAAATTTATGGCGAAAATGAAATTCGATTCCTTTTAAACAAATGATAAATTTTGAATGGAGACAGCGAGAGGGATTGGAAAATTAAATTCGATTCTTTTTAAACAAATGATAAATTTTGACGTTACAAACTCGCAGTGTGTGGAAAGCAATTTCAAACATGCTAACCACTGTCGGTATCACGGAAAATTCTTGAATTTTTATACAATAAATTTTAATTTATTAATCTCAAGTTTCATAATTTTTAATAATTAGTATATGAAGTTTTTTTGTCATAGGATCATACTTAAAGTCTTAATTTTGAAACAGTCTCGTATATTAATTAGTTTGACTGTTAAGTTTTTCGTTAACTAATAACGTGACTCTCATGTGTACAATGACTATGCACTACATGTCATTAAGAGGTCTACGTGAAAAAAAAAATAAAAAAAATTTTAAAAAAATAAAAAAAAAAACTACACCCGCCTTCTACCTCCCCCAACCCCCTCCCTCCCTTCTTTCCTCTATAACCCATATCCTCTATTCGCTCATCTGCAACCCCCACCCATCCTCCATTCATTCTCTCCTCTGCAACCCGCACCACCCTCCCTCATCTCCTCTACAACCCACATTCACCTCTCCTACCTCACCTCACCCCTGCTCCATCCCTTCTTTCCTTTGCGCCCACCCAACACTCTGTACTCGACCTACCTCCACCCTCGTCAATCCAAGCCACCCTCGCTTCTTATTTCTTCAGCTGTCTAGTAAGTAACCACTTCGCCTTTTCCAACATCCAAACATGTTCCTGAACAATCCGTCTAATAAGTAATTTCCTCTCCATATCCCCCACTTAAACACCCCAAATTTTGTCCCATCCAATATCCCATATCCCAAACACATGAAAATTGGAAAAACCCCTTGTACAATAATTTTCAAAACTGCACCAATTTCAAAACTTTGGTAGTAAATTTATTAGATTCTTTGCCTTTTTATTCTCAATTACTTCATTTTTCATTATGGGTTTTATTCAAATTTTGTTCTTTTATTGTAATTTATCGAAATGGCACTCGAGTCTTGTGTTTAGACTCCAAATATGTTTGGTGAAAGTGGGTCGGGTATAGAGTGTTGGGTGGGTGCAGATGAAAAAAGGGAGGGAGTGGGGATGAGTTGAGGTAGGAGAGGTGGGTGTAGGTTGCAGAGGAGATGAGGAAGAGTGGTGTGGGTTGCAGATGAGAGAATGGAGGGTAGGGGTTGCAGAGGAAAGAAGGGAGGGGGTTAGGGGAGGTAAAAGATAGGTGGGTTTTTTTTTTTTGAATTTTTAATTTTCACGTGGATCCCTTAATGACATGTGACGCTCAATCATTGTCCACATGAGTACCACATCATTAGTTAACGGGAGACTTAACAGCCAGACTAAAGGATGTATGAGACTGTCCCAAAATTAACATTTTAGGTATGACTCTGGAACGAAAAAAACTTCATGTACTAAATGTTAAAAACCACGAAACTTGAGGATAATGAATTGAGATTTACCCATTTTTATATGTTCTTTTTTTTTAAATGGAAAAAAGGAAAACTACATTAAACAACAATTATGTTCAATAAAGTTTCTTTTTACTCCTCATGCTTGTAATGGGCTGCGCATTAGGGATGACAATTTTAACCGTTAAACCCGATAATCGTAGATAAATGCCCGAATGGAACGAGTTTGGGTATATTTTGAATATAGGAAAAACTATTTATATTATTCGCATATGGTTTTGGATAAGGTTGTAGAGTTCTCCAAACCATATCTATAACTGAATCCGACCCGATTAATAAATAATATAATATATATATATATATATATATATATATATATTTGAATATCAATTATTCACTGAACCATTGCCTTGAGAATACAAAAGTTGCGTTTTGTAGGAAAGTAAAGCTTTGATTCAAAATCAATGTGAACTCAATAGTGCTTATATGAGATATTAAAGACAAGCCAACATCATCAGTGTTTTAATTTTTATACTCAACAAGATCCATTCATTGGATCATTTTATACATCAAATGTTTAATGATGAAATTAATATCTACTAACTTATAATGTCTTAACTGAACGAATATATTTTTTGTATTGACGAAGATGGATATATCCGTTAACCAATGGAGAATCCGTTACCTGGTGAGTATGGTTATGGATAATACTCGATGATTAATTTGCGGATATGGATATAATTAATTTGTGTGGTTATGAGGATGGATATAGCATTTTCGTCTCCAAATTGAACCGTTGCCATCCCTACTGCGCATCAGGTGGCATCTTACGTCACGCTTGTGAGGGTGATCATCTGTGGGATTGCTTTGAGCCAGAGTTGTTGATTAATACTCTGGCTTCTAAAGTAGTATTTAATAAGATCTGACTTTCAACCACAAAAAAAAAAAAAAAAAAAAAAAAGGTCCTATAAAAACTTTAATTTTAATGAAAAATGACAAATAAAGGTATAGTAAAGAGTACTAGAGAAATGTAAAAATGTGGTTTTTCGTTAAAAGTGAACAGTAAGAATACAAAAGTTGCATTTTGTAAGAAAGTAAAGTTTTGAATCAAAATCAATGTGAACTCAATAGTGCTTATGTGAGATATCAAAGACAAGCAAACATCATCGGTGTTTTAATTTTTATACTCAATAAGATTCATTCATTGGATCATTTTATACATCAAATGTTTAATGACAAAATTAATATCTACTAACTTATAATGTTTTAACTAAATGAATATATTTTTTGTATTGACAAAGATGGATATACCCGTTAACCGCTGAGGAATCCGTTACCTGGTGGGTATAGTTATGGATAATACTCGATTGTTAATTTGTGGTTATAGTATGATTAATTTCGTGGTTATGTGGATGGATATAACATTTCCATCCCCAAATCAAACTGTTGTCATCCCTACTGCGCATCAGGTGGCCTCTTAGGTCACACGTGTGAGGGGGGTGAGCATCTATGGGATTGCTTTGAGCCATAGTGGTTGTTTAATTCTCTAGATTCTGATGTAAACATTTCAATTCATATTTAATAATATCTGATAGAAAATTTTATTTGTACCCGATATAATCTCTTTCTACACCCAACTTACTTTTTTCACCTATATTATTTTTTATCAAAGAATTAATCTCTTTTTAAACCCAAATTTATTACCTAAATTACCCTCTTAAACTCAATTCAAAATGTTAAGTTATCTTCACACCCATTCTCCTTATAAAATAACATGCAATTGAATTTTTTTTAATAGATGTATCCTTGCCCCCTTCTTCCCACTAGCATTTCCATGGCTACTTTTTATTTCCTGCTACCAAACCCAGACATTTGCCTTCTTTTTTTTCTTTCTATTGATGTGCATAAGTAACAAATCAAACAATTCATCCCCTTATATTTATCAACAAGCAATGAAGTTTATAATCTTAGAACATTGGTAAGAAGTTTTTCCTTAGAATTTTTCAATTGCAAAAAGTTTAACAAACCATTCGGGATTGATAAAAAAAATTGAAACCCAAATACTCATCTTCTAAACTTAAAAAAAAATTGAAATCAAATGAACAAAATATTCATAAATTGAGTCATACCTTATTTGGAATATCCAAAACTTCAAAATCATAATCCATCAATAAAAAAAAGCTTGTTTTTCTTTACAAGACCTATTATGGTTTTAGCCAGGATGAACCTAGGATAAACAAGAAGTGATGGTAGGGTTTAATGGGTTTATTGATATGACACACCCCAACCTAAATCGAGGCATGTTGGCCGTTACATGAAGATGACGTAGCCATGTGCACAGTGTGGAAGTGACAGTGATATGAAAATATGAGTAAATAAAAACCAAGTTAACTAATTTATAATAGGAACAAATATACAAGTGTGTGAAGGTGTTTAAGGTGATAAGACACATATAAGAGTATATATGTCCTAGGAGCAATCTAGCATCAAATATTAATTATACAGACCGTAAAAGAAAATTCCTACATATTTGCAGAGCTATCAGAACCGCCGTGAAGTCTTCGTGAGCCACCAATTCGAACGTCTACCTAAAACTGGTATGCAATCAGGTCGTAACCCCCGAGTTTTACCTGGCTACGCTTGTCCTCTAGATGTGTTTCACCTGACGCCGTTAGGAATATTCCGTCAAAGTTAACGGAATATACTCCTTCCTTCTTCGATGGGTCGCTGGATTCCGGCGCCGATCATTGTTGCGTTGCCGGTTGGAGGCGTAAACTCGACGGGAAATGATTGGAGTTTCTCTTGAAATTTCGGCAAAACCTGCAACTTGGAGAACTGAGCTATCCCGATGTCCTAATCCTTCCAAAGCTTCTCTATGGTCTAAGAGAAGTTATTTAAAAGCTTCCTTAAGCTTTAGAATGTTATAAAACAACCACGATCATGTCGGAGGAACTGTACCACTTGCTGGAGCTTATGGGTTCTCACGGTTCCGATGCTCTTTCAATGGTCAAATGGTACCACTCGACTCGTGAGGTCACGAGGAACAAAGTGGTGGTCTTGAATAGTTTGATCCGTAAGGTTTTGGTTCAGTTCGAAGGTAAGCATTCACAGTTGTACGGATGGGAAGAATTTTCGAAAAAAGAGGGGAGAGAAGAAGGTTATGCCTATGTGTAGGTGTGTGCACGTATGTGGTCATGGATTGGCCACCTTAAAAAAATCACAAGCCTTAGTTGGGCTACAGAATTTTGGGCATGAACTATTTAGGTCCAATTAGAACTAAACCATCCCAATTTCTGGTTGGGCTACGAAATATAGGAAGGAAAATGATTGATGGTCAAGATACAATCAACCCAAAAATATAATTCCGCCAATTTTTCGTTCTCGATTCTTCGTAACATTTTCGTTACAAACCCGATCTGGCTCTCATTCACATCGATACACTCATGACGACGCTTAACATTTAATTACGCTAGCGAGACCAATAATGAAATTCTAAATAAGTACATCCACGTCACTAAGCCCCAAGGGCATTTCCGTCATTTTACATACTCGAGGATTAAAATATATACAAATTCAGGACGAACTATTACAGATAAATTTGAGTTTTATTATTAATTTCATTTCGTACTTAATAGTAATTATGAAATAGGGTAAAATAGATAATTAACAATTTAAATTTAAGTTGGGTGTAGAAAAAGATTACATGGGTTCAAATAAAATTTCCCATATCTGACTTTCGACAAAAACAAAAAAAAAAAAAAAAAAAAATCCCATAAAAACTTTAATTTTAATGAAAAATGACAAATAAAAGTGTAGTAAAGAGTACCAGGAAAACGTAAAAAATGTGGTTTTTTGTTAAAAGTGAACAGTATCGGGAGTGTTTCGTTAAAACTCCTTAGATAAAATGGCTGCGATCACAACTTGTGATCGTGGTCATTTTTTTTGATTAATTTCTATCAAATTATTTAAAAATAAAAATGTGTAAAAGTAAAATAAATGTGTTAATTTTTAAAAGTTGTTTCTATTAACGTATTTTTTATTTATCTATATCTATCATTTAATTTAATTTAATTTATTTGACTTGATGACTGAAAGTTAAAAATTATATATCAAGGGTAAAAAAAAGGTATATGAATATATTGTATTTTTGGATTAAACAACAAAATTTGTTAATCGTTTTATAAAAATGATTAATCAGTCAAATATTGTTTAATCATCATTAATTTGAGGTTTGACTACAGAAGAAAATGATAAGTACGATGTCACAATTAAATAGTTTTCATGTTTAATGTGTTAAGAATGAAGTATTTCACTGCAACGGTTAAAATCTTAAAAATAAACACTTTGATGTGGTTCAGATGTTCTAGACTCTTTTACCTAAACAACTAACAATTCAATCCACTAACAATACCGTTTGTAAGAAACAATTTTTATAATTTGTATTTTGATTTACATTTTTGTTCATTTTAAGAAAATAGTTGTAATAAAATCTGTTTTTTGTTTTCAAAGAAGAAAGTTGTCAGAACTCCAATATTTAAAAAAAAAAATAGTTTAGTTTGATCCTATGTAAAGTTATAAATCATATTGTTGGTATTCTATTATATAAAAACAGATCTTTCTTTAAGTACGAATTTATTATATGACATATAAATAGTTGCTTGTTTAAGCTCTAACAAAATATACTTGTATTGATAATTTGAGATAGTTAAATTTTTTTTTTGAACAAGAGATGGTTAAAACTTAAATCATCATAGCATTTGCATCATCACAGACTAATACAGGAAAAATAAGAAAAAACCAAAATTCAAAGCAAATTCGAAAATTCAATAATTCATGATATAAAATTGACATTCTAAACTAAGCGACGGCAATTGTGAGAGACAGCGTGAGCGGATGTGTCACATCCCATATCGGCTCCACCGTAACACGATATTGTCCGCTTTGGGTCCAGCTCGCACGGTTTTGTTTCTAGGGACTCAGCACGAGAACATCCCAATGGGTCACTCATCCTAGGAATGCTCTGGCCTGAACTCGCTTAACTTTGGAGTTCCGATAAACTCCGAAGCTAGTGAGCTCCAAAAAGGTCTCGTGTTTAGGGAAGGGAGCATGTACATATAAGGCACATCACCCCCTCTCCGTTGGTCGATGTGGGATGTTACAATCCACCCTCTTTAGGGGTCCGATGTCCTCGTCGGCACACTCGCAACACATGGCAGAGTGACTCTGATACCATTCAGTCACTTCCTCACAACTTTGTTTCTGGGGACTCGGCACAAAAAATTCCTAGTGGATCACCCATCTTAGGAATGCTCTCGCCTAAACTCGCTTAACTTTGGAGTTCTGATGAACTCCGAAGCTAGTGAGCTCCCAAAAGGCCTCGTGCTATAGGGAGGGGAGTATGTACATATAAGGCACATCACCCATTCTCCGTTGGTCGATGTGGGATGTTACAGGATGCGAGAGAGAGAGCGCATATGTGCGGAGAGGTAGGGAGAAAAGAAACACGAAACCGCGAGAGAATAATATGAGTTCTTTTTCAACCAGGTTATGAAAAAAACCTTTAACTTAGTTAAAAAGAATTGAAAAATAATGGAATTCTAATACCTGATGTAACATCCCACATCGACCAACGGAGAGGGGGTGATGGGTGACCCAATGGGAAGTTCTTGTGTGAGTTCCTATAAACAAAACCGTGCGGGTCAAGCCCAAAACGAACAATATCGTTATACGGCGGAGTCGGTCTGGGATGTGACACTTGAACCGCCTAGAGATCACTTAGCCCCTACTCGATTTTTCTCTATGTGTTGGCCTTAATTCCATAGGTCCTCCAACACCAAGCACATAGGTCGATTTTTAGAACAGTGACTGTACATAATGCTTGCCATCACAAACAGTCACATAGAAGCTTTTTCAGTCCAAACTATAAATACGCGTTTTTAAGTTTCTGGCTATATTTTAGATCTAGAGTATCGGGTTCGATGCCAATTTCTTATGTCAAGGTCCAAGCTCAACACCAATAAATGAACTTTGAACCATCCTAATTTGGGAAAATACAAGTCATGTGTTTGAATTGGGACATAGAGTTCTATAACTAAATTTGCCTTGAATCCTGAGCTGTGGTCTATGTTCAAGAGGAAAAAAAAAAACTTACTCTTCTACCTATAGCAAGGTATAAAATATCAATGATTTCGGAAATATCGGTAGTCCAAAAAACACGGAAATTTCGATGGAAATTTCGGGATATTATCTGTGACAGCCCGTCCTGATACATATTATTTTTGAGATGTGAAAAGACGATGTCACCCTTGAGTGTTGAGGTACAACTGTAAGAGAACTAAGTTTGGTCCAATTACATAATTTCCTTTGTTTTTGGGACCAATTGGAAACTTAGAAAATTTATGTTGTGATTGGGTGATGAGATTGCATTTTGGCCACTCATCTGATCTCTCTATTCTCTCACTTCCGTGTCTCTCTCAATCCCTCAGACACTTTCTCTCTCCTCTCTCGAAATCTCATACTCTCTCCCTCCTCACATACTCTTGGAGACCATATACCACTATAAACCTACTAGATTGAAGAATCTAAGGGCACCACCGTACTCCTGGAGACCATACGAACCTATTGGCATCCATTTTAGGTATGAAACCTCTTGTTTTCGCGTTGAAATCGCAAACACCGAATTTGGCACTGTTCATGAACTTTGTAATGGTTGATTCTTAGGACAATCTAAGCTCACAGGGAGCTTTGTTAGGTCCTCTAAAAGCTCAGAGACTATCGTTGGCAGAGTTTTGACGTCGGGATCACGTGGTTCGAAGGTGGCCGGTTTTGGAGAATTTCCCGACGTGATTTCAGCTGTTTTCGTGGTTTTTAAAGGTATAGACTTGTTCTCCTCTTAATTTTGAACACGTAGGAAGAAAAATGAGAGAAAATGGTGAAGAAATGGCCGAGAAAACCCAAGTTGCAGGTTTTCCGGCCGGCGACTTTTTCGGCGAACCAAGGAAGAAGATGACGTGCCTGAGGCGCATGGGGGCGCGTGGCCCATCCTAAAATTTTTCTAAAAATATCGCGACGTCTGTGACGTCGTGTAGGTCACGGTGGTATATTCAAATGCCAAAATTGACCTACGTATGAGAAGTTATTTCTAAAGTTCCGTATATTTACGTTAAATAACGTTTATTCAGTTACTTCTCATATAGGCGAGGCCTATCCCGAGGACGAGCGTAATCAGGCTAGGCGTGGGGGCTACGACCCGTCTATTTATCAGTGAGTGGGCAGTTTGTTTTCTGTACATACCTATATATATTGCTATTTTTCCCAGAAAATGAATTTAAACGATGAAATGATTTGAGATGCCATGCAAGTATCTAGTTATTTTAATTATGCATTAGTACTTGCATATAATTGTGATGGTGCTGCGGACGCACATGTAAGTATCAGGTAAGATTCTATACTAGTTATGATGAGAATGAAATGATGTGATGTGATACGAATAAATGAAATGATGTGATTTGAGCTCATACAACTGCATATATTGTTAGTGCTTACGCCCAAAGTTAGGGGCACAGTCTTTCGTGTGTTGTTCACCTCCCGCACCACATGCTCGCCTTGGATCCAAGTAGGTGCACAATCCTGTCGTATAGACCACTATAGGTGGGTTCGACTCGTAGGTGACCCGCGAATCATTCGCACAGTCTTCACGTGATTGTAGCACTAGAGCATTCTTATATTGATACAGTGATATGATAGTGACCTCATGAGGATATTGATGTATGTGCAGAGTATATATATGATGAGATTGAGATGTTATGAGCTATATATATATGCAGCCGAGGGCTGAGATGATTATCATATGCTATTCACATCACATATTTACGATATGAGCATACAGTTGAGATATTAGTTATGATACTATTGCATGGCATACCTACAGATATTTCCAGCATGATTTTGAGATATATATATGTATATGAGTATATTTTATTTCTGGGAAATTATACAACTTTTACGGAGAGGGGTTACAGTGATTTGAGAAAAGAATGGTTTTGAAAAAGATTTGTTTTACTGACCCACTCAACTTTGTTTTTCGCCCATCCAGGTATTAAGTAGTGTTCGTTGGTGGCATATGAGGATCTCCCGGATGTTCTGACAGAATTCACTTATGTAGAATCACTTGCGGGTGTTCTTTCCATTTAGTACTTTCTGCTTGACTGCACGTAGGCCATTTATGCTCTGGTTTTGTAAATGCCCTATGAATTCTCGTACTAGCACGTTACCTTACCTTGAACTGCTAGTCATTTGGTTTTAATTCCTTCGTATTCCTATTGTTAATCCTACTTCCGCACTGTGCATATGGTTACGTCACGGTCACGTGACGGCCAGCACGCCCCACTTTCGGGTCGGGGTGTGTCATTATCGATATCGATAAAAATTAAATAAAAACCACAAAAATTGTAAGAAAAACTTGGAAATTTTTATTGAAACTTTGTAGGATGTTTATTTAGTCAATTATCTATTAGTTTATCACAAAAAATTGGAAGGAAATGCATTGCATGATGGATTTAACTGATTTAAGTTGATTATATAGCGAGCTGGCAAACATTGTGAGTGTAGAAAATATGTAAATATTTTAGCATATTTTCACAAAAACATAAGTGATATGGTGGTCAAGGTGTTGAAGGAGTAAAATGGGAGGGGTTTGAATCCCCTTGGTGTTTTTTTTTAAATATAGAAATTTAAAAAACACGGAAATTTCGATGGAAATATCGATGACATCGGAAATATCGGTAGTCCAAAAATACGGAAATTTCGATGGAAATATCAGGATATTATGGATATTTTAGACCTTGACCTATAGGCTATAAGTGCTTCTAATAAATATTACTTAGGTATTATTTGAAAATTGCTTTTAAATGACTGAATACGTGTTTAGTGAATATGTTTTTGAAATCAATTCTTAGTAAAAATGAAAAATAATTTTGAAAAATTCCTTGCAATGCTTTTTGCAAGAAATATATTATAGAAATCACTTCGAGTGCTTTTGAAACCCAAAAAAATTGTTTAAAAAAAATTTCAATCGTTTACAAGTACTTTTTAAAGCGAATCCTTAGGGCTTGTTTGGATTTATTTTTAAAATAATTGAAAGCGCTTTTGGAGAAAATGTTTTTGCGTTCTAAAATCACTTAAGGTGCTTTTTGTAAGAAGAACCAGTTATGTTTTTCTATAGGAAGCACTTCAAGTATTTTTTCAATATTTAATCATATTTTTACTAAGGATTCTCAACATTTTTCCCAAAATACTTTTAGCCATTTGAAATTTGCATTTGGTGAGAATTGAACTTAATACTTCTCACTTACATATAAAAAAAATATCACTAAATCGTAAAACTAAATGGCAACGAGCTCTTAGTTAGAGGGTAAGAATTTTTAGTCTTTTTAAAAGAGCAGCTAGACAATCTTTACAATCACATGCCAAACGGGCCATAGTTTTGTAAAATTGAAATCACCTTTAAAAATCACATGCCAAATGGGCCCTACATCTTGTGGTACTGGGCCTCTTCCGGTCTTGCAGGTTCCTTCCAAGCCTCCACTGCTCGCGTCAGTCTCCAGCAGCAGCACAGAAGACGAGAGAGAGAGAGAGAGAGAGAGGGAGAGAAGCTGACTGGAAGCAGAAGCAGCACCGTCTGGTAACCTTAACGTCGCCTCTTTCTCTCCAACGCCATTCGAAAGTTCGAAACTTCGTTGTACTAGGCTCAGCTCGAAATGGCCCCCCATTTGGATTTCACCGACGGAACCCAAGCGCCCAACTCCCTCCAGGCCATCTGCTACAAGCGCGGCTCCCTTCAGCTACTCGATCAGGTCCCTCTCTCTCTCTCTCTAACAATTCATTTGAATTTATTGGAATTACATTTTTATGGAATTAAGCTCTCTCTCAGTACAAAAATGGTAGAATTAACTATTAGGTTTGTGAGTTTTGGACAGACGAAGCTCCCATTGCAAAGTACATATTTGGATATCCGGGACTCCACGGATGGATGGTAAAAGATTGAAGCTTTGCTCTTTCCAAGTGCTATGAACTCTCTACTTTTCCCATTTTACCAATTGGGTCATTGTTTTTGTTTGTTTGTCCTTTTTTTTTTTTTTTTTTTTTTTTTTTTTCAGGCACGCAATCAAAGACATGGTGGTGCGCGGTGCACCCGCCATTGCCATTGCCATTGCCGCGGCTCTCTCATTGGCCGTGGAAATTTTTAACTTGAGGATTTCAATGGAACGCCTGACGAAGCGTTTTCTTTCATTGTCATGAAATTGGAGTACCTTGTCTCCAGGTTAGCATGTTAATTGTAGTTTTCGAGTGTTTGAGTTGTGGTGATGAGATGGCATTGTGATTGTGTGGTGTGTTTTTCAGCCGGCCAACTGCTGTCAATCTTTCGGATGCTGCAGCTAAACTAAAGCAAATTGCATCCGCGGCTGCCACTAATACTTCGGATGCAAGGAATGTGTTTGAGGTGCTCTTTCCCTTGAAACTTTACTTTTCTTGTGATTTGATTTTGGTCCTAAGAATCTATTTGATAGTAATAGTCTTCCATTGTACTTGCTTTGTTTGTTCATTTTTATAGGCTTACAATGAAGCTTCTGAAATCATGCTCAAGGACGATGTCACCTCAAACAAGGCTATTGGATCTCATGGAGCAAGTTTTACTCAGCACCTACTGGGAAACTGTAAGAACATTTCTATGTTGACCCATTGCAACACTGGCAGGTATTTTCCCGGAAACGCATACTTGATAATTTGGTCATGTACATTATGTGGTTGTCCCTATGGGTTTGTGTAGGTTGCGCATAGTGAAGGGTGGTTTTACATATATAGACTGAAATTTTCTTATTGGTCTTGTCTGACTCTGATATGTTTTGTAAATGTAGTCTTGCAACAGCTGGTTATGGTACTGCTCTTGGTGTCATCCGTTCGCTTCATACTGAAGGAGTGTTAGAAAGGGCCTATTGTACAGAGACACGTCCATTCAACCAAGTGAGTGTCTACTCTTTAGTTGCTCAAGTTTTTTACTTAGCATCAAATGTCCTCCACAGATATTCACATATGTAATATGTTGGTATTAGTTAAGCAAAAGTGGTCGTGAGAGGATTAGCACACTGTTTGAAGCTATCTTGGGATATACTATTGCATTCAGACTTGATTGGAAGCCTGCCTTGGTGTTATTTAGAAATTGTCTGTGGTGTAATTGCAGGTCATTGAGCTGATTGTTGTATTTTGCCACTCACTTGGGTAAAAGTATTCAAAATTAATGAGTATTATTGATACATGATTATATCCCGACTGCAGGGATCCAGACTCACAGCATTTGAATTGGTGCATGATAACATACCTGCTACGCTTATAGCAGACTCAGCTGCAACTGCATTAATGAAATTTGGACGTGTCAATGCTGTAGTTGTTGGAGCAGATCGCGTGGCTGCAAATGGTATTTGAAATGAAATCTATCACTCATCTGCTTTAGCATTCTATTAATACGGATTTGTCTAATTGATTTCCATTTTACTTAATTCAGGTGACACTGCAAACAAGATTGGGACCTACAATCTTGCCGTGAGTGCAAAGCACCATAACATTCCATTTTTTGTGGCTGCACCACTCACTTCCGTCGACTTATCTCTTTCTTCTGGAGAAGAGATAATAATAGAGGAAAGATCTCCAAAGGAATTGTTGAACACACACGGAGGACTTGGGGAACAAGTAGCTGCATCCGGAATCTCTGTCTGGAACCCAGCTTTCGATGTTACCCCTGCCAATTTAATAATCAGTATCATAACCGAGAAGGTATTCTCACTCATTCTATATGTGGCATAATTAACTAGAGCTTGTTGTGTTTGAATCTGATGGGATTTTGTTCTATAAGCAGGGCGTTATTACAAAAAAGGGCACTGACCCCTTTGACATAAAGGGTTTTATTCAGAAGGAGGCCGTGCAGGCCAGTGCATAACAGAGGCTTCCAGCATTGGATAAAATATACCCCGAGGAGGTGATTGTTCGTGCCATTTAACTTAATATGAAGAGAGCTATGTGCCTATATATGTCAAATAATTGGGAGAATGAGTCTTTACCCCAAGTGATGACGGTTTTCCCAAAATGTAAGCAGGCCATTTTTTTGGTATTATTGGTGGATGTAACAAGTACAAATTTAATAATAAATAAGGAAGTAGCCGGGAAGATTTGGAGGAAAATTCAGTCTTGTTGGAATCTTGGGACTTTATCCATGGAATGTGAATGTTTTTTCTCGATTTGTCCTCGGCTGACCGGAAAGTTTATGCTAATATGTATGGGCTTCGTGTAACGACTCGACTCGTTCCTAATTTTACGGTTTTTATAATTTTAATAAGTGAATTTATGAAAGTGTCTTTTGAGGTAAATGCGTGGATTTTGTTTGACCGCCTTATCATGTCATGTAAGGTCTATTTTCTTGATGTATCATCGTAGTATTTGTCGCTACAAACTCGTGGGTGCAAACGGAACATAATTTGGAGTTATAATGAATGAGATATTAACGTTTAAAGTAAGATAATTTGGTAATTTTAACCTTCTTTAGAAGACTTTAGAAAATTTGGAGCCATGTGCTATACCATGTGTGTGGTTGAGATGAAAGAAAAAGAAAAAGGAAGTGAGAGATGGACGGTTGGGATGAGAAGGAGAGAAGAGAAAGGAGAGAAAGGAGGAATGGAGCCGATCGATAAGGAAGAAAGGAAAGGAGGGAAGGGAGAAGGAGAGAATCGGCCAAACTCGGTTTCTCCACCCAACCAGCCAACTTGACCATCTCATATCTCCTTCATACGAAGTTCGTTTTAGGTGATCTTGTTGTCCATGAAAAGCCGTTGAAGAGTCATACATCTATGTAGTGTTATATTTCCCAATTTCTTTCCCATGTTTTCAGTTCGAAGCCATAAAGCCCACGACCTTTCCGGCGGCTTTAATCTTTTTCTGTTGGCTCCGGTGAGCTTCACCATCGATGACCACCACCAAAAGACTCCTCTCAACCCCAGGAGCAAGGCCCAAGCCTTGGATGAGGCGTTATAGTTTGTTTTGGTGACGAATCAACTATTACCCAAATCAAGGGTTTTCAGCGGGTTCGAGTCAATTTGGAGCCTTTTCCGGCCAAATTGGACTTGGCCACAGGTATAAATTTTGCTCTACTCTTTGAGATCTTTATTTATGTAAAATTTGAGAATTTTTAGAAATAGTTGATTTTTCCGGCGAGTCGGAATGGCAGGCCGCCACCTACGGCGGCGTGTGGGCCGAGGTGTCCCCTGACATTCTTAGGCTAAATTTGATACTCCAATTCCATATGTGAAGTCCGAGTGATGAAATTTCGTCGTTTGAACTTAGTTCCATTAAGGTCCACCACTTGAATAGTATAACAATCGACGATCCGATAGTTAGATCGTTTCTAAACTTTAATACGTTATAGTATGTAATATTTAAGGACGATAAGAACTTACGGATTAGGAATCCGACGTACGGATCTTCTCGAATTGGATTTGTAAGTTCGTAAAATAAAACGTTGACCGCCACTTGAATTTACAATTGGTGAAGATCCAACCTTTGGATCGTAATGAAACTTTGGTACGATGTTTTAGAAGCATAATGTGAATCTTTGGGAGTAAAGAATAGGAAATCTGTGATGCGGATCTTTCGGATCGAGTTACGTAGGGTTATGGATCTTACCATTGACTTTTGACCGACGGTTGACTTTTGGTCAATGGGTTACAAATCATTCTAGAACGCCCTTGGGGATGTGTTTTACATAAGTTACGTGTTCTATTGATAAGGATTTTGAGATGTGATTTGATATTTGTTCTAGGTGCCGATCGTTCGTGACGCCTCAATATTCGTGCTATTGTAAATAAGTTACATTTTAAATATTGCATTGTGTTATACTTTAAATGTTGCATTAGTATGAATTATATTTTTATTGAATGATGCTGCGGAGGCTCAGGTAAGCTTTAGGTGAGTATTATGTGATTGAATTTGGTTGCATCATATTGGTGTGCATAAATGTATTTAGAGCTCATCATCGCTGCACCCCGGTGTTAGTACTCCTGCCCAAGGCCAGGGCACAGTCTTTCATGTGATTGTTCACTTCCCGCACCGCACGCTCACTTTGGTTCCAAATTTGGTGCCAGCCTATCGTACAGACCACAATAGGTGGTTTTGACTCGTAGGTGGCCCACGATTTATCGCACAACCTTTACATGATTGTAGCACTTGAGCGTACATATTTACACTCAGGCTGTCGTATAGGTCACATTAGGTGACTCCGACTCGTGTGCGAGCATAGGTTGATGAGCGATAGATCTAGTCGTATAGGTCACCTTAGGTGACTTCGACTGGTATGTCATTTTACATTGATTTCACACATGGCTTACATCTTTTAATGCTGAAATGTTATGACATGGCATACTTCAGTTTTCATTGACCTTGTGCATTGATTTTCCATACGTACGTAGTATTATTTTCTGAAAACTATACTTGTTTTATGGCGAGGGGTTAAAATGTTTTCAGAAAGGTTTTTATAAAACTTTTTTTAGGCGCACTAACCCTTGTTTTTCACCCCTTCAGGTTTTAGATGTTGAACGTTTGTATCGACGAGAATTCTTGGTGAATCTCAATATAGGTGGCTACCTCTGAGGGTATAATCCTTACCCACTTTACTGTACTTAACTTATGATCTGACATCACATGTGAAATGGGTTCATTCCCGCTCACAGCGCATTGTTGTAATTAGGCACTTTTAGGTTTAAATTTATTCACATTTTCCACATCACAACACTGTATGACTTTGTCACCTTCCTGAAGGAAAATTTGTGAAAAACAAGTTCATTTGAGCAACATCAACAACATACAATTAACATTTAAAGGCGGAATCATGTTTATATGCACTCAAAAACAAAACTTAACCCATAAAATTCAAAGCCTAGTAGATAGGTGAACAAAGACTCAACTCAAAATAAAGTGAGTTGAGAAATCTTATACCTTTGTTGATTCCTCTTTGCATAAGCAAAGGCTAATCACCCAAGGAGAGGGCCTTCATTCCTTGCTTTTTGGCTCCATGAATTTCTTGGAGGAGGATGGTGGAATGGATTCTCCAAGTTCCCAAGAAAGGGAACCTGTAAGTCTCCACACCAAGGAGAGCATTTAGAATAGATGAGTGACCTTGGAGGAGGATTAGATGCTAGTTAATCCCCTCCAAGGGGGCCGGCCACTTAGAGAGAAAAGGGAGAGAAGTGTTCTCATCTTTTCTCCTAAAGAAAACCCTAATCAAGAAAAAGGCTATAAAGTCATATTTATACCTACCTTCATTGGAGTGGCAAACTTGTAATAAGTCCAAAAACCACTCTATCCTCTATGTGGCCGGCCTCTTAGGGTCTTTGGGCTGTTTTGGGCCCTCTTGAATCTTTATTCATTAAGTTGTCATACAACTTAAGTCAATGGGCTTGACGTTCGAAGCCCATTGGGCCTTGAGGCCCAAAACTAACCCGAGGTCTATAACGAACTTATTCGTTTGATTAATTAACATATTAATTAATCCTAGCCATAAATAATTAAACCATTTAATTATTCTTACTCATCTCCGTTGTTTCTTCAATCTCTACCTTACACGGTGTACGATCCATTAGGTTCCTTTTAGCGAGGCAGTGGGCGATTAGAACTCTTTCAAATCGATTATGAATTGAAACTTACTTTCAATTCTCCCTTTAGTGATTACTCACCTTTAGGGCTTCCACAAATCATGAGTGACACTTAGCAGTATGTCATGGCTACCCAAGCTAATCAGAAGAGGTGGAGAACCTATTCAGTTTAGGATTACAATGCAATACGGTCCTTCTCTAATACAACACTCTTGACCACATTGTTTGGTTCGATAGTTTATTCATGTCTACTATCCAATGCGATTCATTTACTTATATGATTACTTTGAATGTGATTCGGAACGACTTTCCAAATCTCATTCATACTCTGGCCAGAGATTCTAAATCATATCATAGAGTATTCTCCCTCAAACAGTTTGAAGGTTAGAGATCCCTTGTTGCGCATTCACTTGCCTCAATGGCTAAGTGACTTAACCCCAACTATGCTGTGGACACCCTCTGATAGAGTGACATTGACATGGTCGAAGATCAAGGACCTAACCACAAGACAACTATGATGCCTCAGGTCAAATGACTACTTTGCATTATCCCAACCATGAGTTCTCATGTGACATGAGTATGAGAACTCCTCGTTGATCGTGTTCAGTGGACTCATTCTCTATTGAGCACATACATGCTTGTTTTGGTGTCAGTCACACCAATGACTCGAGACTAATCACTCTCTTTAAGAGAAGACATAGTATATACTAATCTTAACGGACTGTCAATGCCCAATTGGCAATCCTATGATCAGGAACGTTTAGGATATGTATACGAAAGAGAATGGTACCATGAATCTAACTTCTTTAGATTACATTCTCCTAATCACATATTCCTTGGACTTATCGTTTAAGCATATAACATTTATATGAGACAGCTTAAAACAATAACCTTTGCCCTTTATATTAAACTAGATTAGTTTAACATGTGAAATGTCTGCAAAGTATCATCATATGATTGGTTTTAGGGCACATTTCCAACAATCTCCCACTTGCACTAGAGCCAATCAGCTTGGTCATCAGTGATGATACCTCTTATGTAGTCATTTCAAAAATGGCTGAGTAATAGGCCTAGGCAATGGATATCTATATGTTATCCATAGAAGCAACCTTGAGAATAACGACGCCACCATTATACATGATTCTTTAATCATGTGGTTCAGTCTCTTATTTGAGTTCGGATCTTGATGAGACCTTGATTCCCTGGCTTGAGCTATCGCCTCATTAGTGTCATAGTGTCAACACACTAAAGACACTTTCTGGTTGGAACCGAATGGAGAGTTCATAAATGAACTTTCCCATCCAAACAACAATGTTGTAAGCTTCTATATGGCAATATATTTTGCATACATGATGGAACACATTAAAGTCATTACTTTTAATATTTCCACCCAAATATCTCTTTAGTCATAATAAAGAGATATTCAATTATCACTTCATTCATAATGAAGAGACATTCAATGATGGATTAGATTCATAATCTAATACATTTATGCTTCCAATACGTTACTCTAATTCTTCCTCATTCTTGAGGAATCCATCCTTAGTGTTTCTTAAATACTTAAGGATTCACTTGACAGTTGCCATGGTTCTGATCCTGGGCTTGCGCTGATATCGTCTTGTACCAATCTTAGTACGACTCATATCAACGTTTTTCATACAATATGAAATATGTAAATTACCTTTCCGCATATGCATAAAGGATTCCTTTTACACATTATTTCTTTGGGAGTCAAAGGGGTACGTTCCCTTTGTGAAGAGCAACTTCCTAGTCTCACTAGGATTGTCCTTCTGATTAAAGTTTATCATCACATGAGAAACTTCCTAGCATCTTTTGTCTATCACCAGGGATTGATATGATCCAATTATATCCTAAAATCTATCATTATAGATTCCAATCCCATGTTTATAGACTATGTCTCCCATATACATTCTATCATTATAGAATGTTTAAAGTCATAACTTTAACAATGAAGAATTCCTTTCATTTCCAAAATTAATATATATATCATGTATATATGTTCAAATTTAGGAATATGATTGACTCCCACTAATCTTTTGTAAACCTAGTAAACAAAAGATTCATTTACATCTTTATGAGAAATCAAACGATTTGATCTTTTCTCATAAGATGCTTATAGCTCCCACTAGCTTGCTGAGATTCATGATGGATGGATCTCTACAACTTACATGTCTTGTGATTCCTAGTTTTAGACATATATTATCAAGACTATCTTGATAATAGTTTCGGAAACCCATAATATGTCCAAACATTGAATCACCCTGTAGTTGTAGCAAGTAATCTTCGAATTAATAGAAACCAAGACTACATCAAAGATGGTTTCTTCCAAGTCAACCAATCTTGTTGATTGTAGTCACCTTAAGCTACCAATTAGGTTTGAAGGTTTCATTATCTCGAATCAAATGGTTTTATATCCTTTTCTTGAGTATATGTCGTACATACACTCAATGTAGTCATAAGTATATCCATTCTTATTTCTTTCGAATTAAGAGATGTAACTCTATGACATAGCCATAAAGTTCAAACCATTCAACTGAGACGGTTTATGGATCCTTCCCGACTACCTTGGGGCTAGTGGTGTAGGAACTAAGTTGTTATATTTGTTGATTATCATCTTGTCTCTCAAAGAACCCATTCTTTGAGTTCTATCTCTCGTTCATTTGCTCTATCTTAGGCATATCCTATTGTAGGATTATAATGAACGACCCAACAAACAACCTTTGTTAGTTGGTCCAAAGATATGATATCCAAATATTAGTTTAAGGATATCCCACAAGATTATTCTCAAACAAATATTGCTTATTAGCACAAAACCCAAATCTTAACACAATTAAGATTTGTCTTTCTTTCCAACTACATCCTATGGAGTCATGAAAATTTTGGAAGATATTCTAATTGACAATCATATTGTCTTAGAAGTATATATATATATATATATATATATATATATATATATATATATATATATATATATATATATCCTATATATGGGTTATTTGATAATATGCAACGAATTAAATCTTATTCTCGTTCGTTCTTCTCCCAATGGAGAAGTCCATTATCTTATGATGCTACTTTCCTTGATATCTTTCAAGGAAGCTCTTCTAAAGTGTCCTTTTTCCTTGGATCAAATCTAAGGAGGTAAATACTTTAGACGTCTTACTCATCAACTTACATTCTTGAATTCTTGGAAACCTTTTGCAAAGTATTCGGACTCGTGTTTATTCAAAATAAACTATGGTCCAACCGAGAGCGATCTTCGGTGAATGTCATACAACATGAGTAGTATTATGTTGTGGACAAGGGCCACTAACATCTAAGTGAATTACCCCCAACAACTTTGTGATTCTTTCTTCTTTCCAAAAGAATAAAGATTCGAACATTTCGCCTCTATACAATTTTAACAAGAAGGCATTGGATCCGGATCTAACGATCCAAAGCATCCATCTATGACCAACTTGTAATTTATGTTTTTAGAGGTGTCACAACTCAGTGGGATTAGTCACTATCTTGTACCCTTTTGAGTTTTAAGCATCGTCATATTCTAAAACAGTTAACACTACCACATTATCTCTACTATAGAGACAATCAATTAGATTACAATAATCCAACCATTCATTAATAAAGAACAATGTTTTGTCGAACAAAGCATTCATCCATCTCTTATAGTGTGGAATTAAGTTCCTTATTCAAATTGGGATGTGAAGACAATCTTTGTTTTTCAATTTCTTTGGTAGTTCATATGAGGAAGCAAGCACCTTTTGCTTTCGCAGAGATCTATATCTTATTCACGTTTTAAATGTGAAGTACTTTCTCTTCTCTCATTTATCTTCTACTTCTTATTAGCCACACTTTTACAATGATTGTAAAACATAGTTACTAATACAGAATCAAGCTTTCAAGTAGAAGAACCAACTGTTTTGAATTTTTCAAGAACAATTTACAACACCTTCAAAAGGTGTGTTCTTGACACTTGCAAGACATTTCTTGCAAATACCCCTTCCAATGTCCATCCTTTCATAAAGAAAGTTTGTTCCCTTGGAGTTATTTTGCCTTCTTCATTTGACTTCTCCATTGACTACAATAGTCATGGTCCCTAAACTCCCACTATCTCTCTTGAAACTTATTTCAATTGTGTTATACACATCAAACGATTTGGAGAGCGTGCGGTTATTGTTCACTATATAGTTTACAATAAACTTAGTGAACCATTTGGATAGGGACTCAAATGTGAAGTCCTTGCTTAGTTTTCGTCTCTAGAAGTGGTTTAACACTTCTACACTCAATGATTCAAAATCATCATAAGTCCATGTTGATGGACTATTTTTGTCAACCAACCATTATGTTCTAAACATAATTACAAACTTTCAAGAGTTGTTCAAGGCAACTCTCATTTCTTCATACAACAATTTGTAAGTGAAGAATCATGGCACATAAAGTGTCCATGCCCTTGTGCTTTCTTCTCAAGTTCCTTGTTCGTGTAACAAAGAGACAAGCACTAGTGTTTGCGTTGTCCTCTTTATGATAGACTTATCTAACATGTTCTTCCATTGATACATTATCAATAGGAAGATTGTGAGGATGAGACTACTTAGGCACTTTTACAATCCATTCAAGACAATCTATGGGATTGTGGTACCAAGTTCGGAAAACTAAAGCGTTCGGCTTTTCTTTGTCAAGTTTTGGATAACGTTTGCAAATATATTGGTAAAAAAATACATAAAGAATATAAATTGATTGATTTTAAGCTATTTGATCCGGGTCTTTAAATCAAATAGCACCACCCACTATTTTTAACAAATTCCATATCCCTCGTTGGAATTCGAGAGTTTTGAAGGAAACTCTTAGTAGGGTATGGGAGACTCACTATTACCAAGCCTACCTCACAATGATATGATGTTGGCTAGCAAAAATAATAATGAGAGAGTACGCTTACTCATTTACATCTAATGTAAGAACCCATCTTATTTGGCCTCTAGAGAATGATGCCTCACAATGAAATGATGTTGGCACCATTGCATTTAGTTAAGTCATTCCCACCATGCAAGTTCGGGTAGGGGTTCAAGAATTCAACAAATTCAAAAACTTCATTAAAGGAGCAAAACAATTTGTCCTTTAGTGATTTTGGGCCTTTACGTAAAAACGTAAACTTTCGAGTCAAAGTACAAATACACAAAAGTATCAAAACTTTATGTAATTTCTTAAAAGCCCCAAAAGTACCCTACTTTAGTAGGGTGGCCGGCCATTGAAGAGAGAAGGTGTCAAACTTTTGAATTTTTCAACAAAAGTGAAAGGTGATGCGTTGGTTTGAAAGGTGATGAGTAGGTTTGAAAAAAAAAAAATTGATTTCCATAAAACATGGTTCCTTGAAACAAGGGAAAGTAAAAGTGATGTAAGAAAATAGGTATGGGCATCCACACCTAGTGATGATTAAAAAACATATCATCCATCACCAAAACAATACTTTTTGCAAACAACCAAAACCTTTGAATCAAAATTCCCAACCTTTTTGTTCTTGCCTAGAACATATCAAGAACAATGAAGAACATCCATGAAAACCCATAAGAGCTCCATGAACATTTTTCACCCAAAGACACCACAAAAACTCTCAAACTTAAGGGAAATAACATATTACCAAACTAGGGTACTTAGGGGTTCCAAAAGTCACTTTAAAACACTTTTAACAAGACAAACATGAACCCAAAAATCCACCCTTTGGATTTGGCAGAATTTCCCAAAAAACATGGCACCAAATTTTAGCTCCAAAATTCATGCTCATATGAACTACATCTACAACATTTGAGATGGCAAATTTTCTAACAAAATTTACATTCAAAGAAGCAAGAATAAAGCTTGTAACAATTACAACATTCAAATCACAAACTATGAACTACAAAACCCAAAAGGATTCACCAACTACTAGACCTAGGCTCTGATACCACTTGAAGGAAAATTTGTGAAAAACAAGTTCATTTGAGCAACATCAACAACATGCAATTAACATTTAAAGGCGGAATCATGTTTATATGCACTCAAAAACAAAACTTAACCCATAAAATTCAAAGCCTAGTAGATAGGTGAACCAAGACTCAACTCAAAATAAAGTGAGTTGAGAAATCTTATACCTTTGTTGATTCCTCTTTGCATAAGCAAAGGCTAATCACCCAAGGAGAGGGCCTTCATTCCTTGCTTTTTGGCTCCATGAATTTCTTGGAGGAGGATGGTGGAATGGATTCTCGAAGTTCCCAAGAAAGGGAACTTGTAAGTCTCCACACCAAGGATAGCATTTAGAAGAGATGAGTGACCTTGGAGGAGGATTAGATGCTAGTTAATCCCCTCCAAGGGGGCCGACCACTTAGAGAGAAAAGGGAGAGAAGTGTTCTCATCTTTTCTCCTAAAGAAAACCCTAATCAAGAAAAAGGCTATAAAGTCATATTTATACCTACCTTCATTGGAGTGGCAAACTTGTAATAAGTCCAAAAACCACTCCATCCTTTATGTGGCCAGCCTCTTAGGGTCTTTGGGCTGTTTTGGGCCCTCTTGAATCTTTATTCATTAAGTTGTCATACAACTTAAGTCAATGGGCTTGACGTTCGAAGCCCATTGGGCCTTGAGGCCCAAAACTAACCCGAGGTCTATAACGAACTTATTCGTTTGATTAATTAACATATTAATTAATCCTAGCCATAAATAATTAAACCATTTAATTATTCTTACTCATCTCCGTTGTTTCTTCAATCTCTACCTTACACGGTGTACGATCCATTAGGTTCCTTTTAGCGAGGCAGTGGGCGATTAGAACTTTTTCAAATCGATTATGAATTGAAACTTACTTTCAATTCTCCCTTTAGTGATTACTCACCTTTAGGGCTTCCACAAACCATGAGTGACACCTAGCAGTATGTCATGGCTACCCAAGCTAATTAGAAAAGGTGGAGAACCTATTCAGTTTAGGATTACAATGCAATACGGTCCTTCTCTAATACAACACTCTTGACCACATTGTTTGGTTCGATAGTTTATTCATGTCTACTATCCAATGCGATTCATTTACTTATATGATTACTTTGAATGTGATTCGGAACGACTTTCCAAATCTCATTCATACTCTGGCCAGAGATTCTAAATCATATCATAGAGTATTCTCCCTCAAACAGTTTGAAGGTTAGAGATCCCTTGTTGCGCATTCACTTGCCTCAATGGCTAAGTGACTTAACCCCAACTATGCCGTGGACACCCTCTGATAGAGTGACATTGACATAGTCAAAGATCAAGGACCTAACCACAAGACAACTATGATGCCTCAGGTCAAAGGACTACTTTGCATTATCCCAACCATGAGTTCTCATGTGACATGAGTATGAGAACTCCTCGTTGATCGTGTTCAGTGGACTCATTCTCTATTGAGCACCTACATGCTTGTCTTGGTGTCAGTCACACCAATAACTCGAGATCAATCACTCTCCCTAAGAGAAGACATAACACATACTAATCTTAACGGACTGTCAATGCCCAATTGGCAATCCTATGATCAGGAACGTTTAGGATATGTATACGAAAGAGAATGGTCTCATGAATCTAACTTCTTTAGATTACATTCTCCTAATCACATATTCCTTGGACTTATCGTTTAAGCATATAACATTTATATGAGACAGCTTAAAACAATAACCTTTGCCCTTTATATTAAACTAGATTAGTTTAACATGTGAAATGTCCGCAAAGTATCATCATATGATTGGTTTTAGGGCACATTTCCGACACTTCCAGGTGTCGGCTAGCACAGCTCGATTCGAAGTCCTATTGGAAACTCTGGGTCGGGTTGTGTCAGTTTGGTATCAGAGCATAAGTTGGGTAGTGTTGCATCCATCACATGCGTGATGTAAGAATTTTAGGTTCTTGAGCCTAATTTCCGAATCTTGCCACCTTGTTGAGCACGAAAAATTTATTAGATTTTTCTAAGTCTTGAGTGACTTAGTCGACTTATCAATCTTTTAAAAGATCATTTTGGTGAACGCCTTTAAAATTATAAGTGAAGAATTCCCCTGCCAAGGAAAGATGTAGATTTGAGATAAGTTGATGGCCCTGAAGCAGGGCTATCATATCTACAGTTGTGCGTCACTAGAGAATTACCTACCAATTCCACTACCATTTAGTCATTTCTACCAACCCTTTCGAGAATGGAAGCTAAGAATAGTTTTGATCCCTTGGCAGTATCTGTTAGTATACCTTCTATCGAAATTCCTATGAAGTTGTACTTTTGTCAAAATTTCTAGAAATGTCTCTAGTGACAAGGTGGTGCTAAAAGGGTAGCACTTGATCGAAGAGCATCAGGGGGACAATCACTTTTGGTCCTTGATAACACTAATCTTTCCAAACGCGCTAGTGATCATTCTAGATCTTCAGAAGGAAGATTGACTTCTGTTTAAGTTCGTCCTAAAGTAGATTATTAGAAAATTCTTTTTCCGACCTTACAACGTTCCAGCCAACGCTAGTTCCTGAGTTTTCTTTTGGTGATGTACTCGTCATTTCGACAAGCATAGACACCGGTGTATGAGTTGTTATACCTATAGTTAGTAGAAATCCTTGAAGTAGTAAGTAGGGATGTGATATCCACACACCCCTTTTTACTTTTCTCACAGCTTTTTGGATTTCGACCATCGGATTGGATGAATTGAAGAAGATCTAATGGACAAAAAGTAATAGGGGTGTGTGAGAAGTAAAAAGGGGTGTGTGGATAACACACCCATTTTCTCTAGAATTAATGAAACCACCTCACCGGACCAATTCCTTATAAATTGTCCAAAACCAATTATCCGAGCGAGCTTTAGCTTATAAACAGCCTATGGTGGCGCTATTAGTCGACGATACTATCTGATATCCAAGAACTGTCAACCAGTATTCAGGAAGTATGACTCCTAATACCAGACACATGCTAGTATCCGGGAGTGATACCCTTATGTCAGGACGCCAGTTTACAGTTTTAGGGTAGCGAACAATATCAAAATATCGTATATGCGTCAATTAGCGGCACGACTAGTAGACTGATTAACAGTAACTAGTTGAGCTAAAGAAACTAAATCATGGAAACTTAAGAGAAGATCTTGTATTAAGACAGTAAACTCACGGTTATGTTAACTATATTACCTATTTAGGTAATCAAAACTTCTTTGACTAATCACTTCTCGATCACTTTCACAAGTAGACGGTAAGATTGAAATACGAAATGTTATCTCACTATTAGAATGTTTTGAGCATCGAGAAAATTGTGAAGACCTTTTAGTTCGTGTCGTAGAGTTGGTTAGTAGTTTAGTACATTTCGAGGATGTATACCTTTGGCGTCATTTCTCAAAATTCTACTTGAGATGCCACCGAATGCGAGAAGTAGAATACACCATTGATCCACCTTGTTAACACCACATTTATTCTCCCTATTTCTTATCGAACAACTCCTATATTAGTTTTCCTTGTGACTTTTCGAACAAGTCCTACTTCATTGAGAGAACTTAGTCACTAAAGCTTACCGATTAGGGAATTACCTAATCAAACACTTTGTTTAGGGAACTTCAAACCTATTCGTGAAGGCGAAAGACTAAACCCTAGGTTTGTACCTAGACTTTAGCAAATTGATCGGGTGACGATTAAAAACCGTTATCCCCTACTTCGAATTGATGGCCTAGTCGACCATCCTTTGTAACCCAAGTTTGCCTTTATGGTTTGACGAATTCATGGTGGTCTTATCGATGACCTTTTTGTCTACCTCGACAGTGAGACCAAATTCTCTAAGCTCTGTTAGTCAGCATATTCCTCGATTATAAACTTTGATTAAATTAATACTCTTCTTGGGAGACGTGATCTCAGTGGACGAGATTCTTTTCTTTTCTTAAACGGTTGTAGCGAAAGAAAGTTGAAATTCTCACAAAGTATTGTGGAATTTTGAGGTGTCTTTGGTCTTGTCGATTTTATCGACAATTGGTTAGAGATTTTTCAGCTATAGTGTTTTTCCTCACTCACAACCAAGGAAAGTTAGTTTAGTTGTGATGTTGGTTATGAATAAAGTTCTGACAACCAAATTGTTGTCTCAACCTACTTTGTGTTACACTTTCCGATGACATTGATAATTTGGAAATCCATGATGACGTATTCTCTGGATGTTTCGACTGTGCTAGGGAAGCATGACGGAGAATTGCTTATACTTTCTAACGGTTAAAGCCATTCGAAATGAACCATCCTATTCATGATTTAGAGTCAATTATTATTATCTTCATTTGAATTATCGGATGACACTTCTCGGTGAGAAATGTGTCTAAAACCTTTACCAACCTTAAATTTCTCAAATACATCTTCATTTGGGATAAGCTAAAATTTCTGAAAGTGATGTTGGAAGAACCAAATCAACGCCTACGATTGCACTATCGTGTATTACCGCGGTGGCGCAAACGTAGTTACTAAGTACCTTTAGCTTGTCCTATCCCACCTTAGTTGGAATTTAAAAGTATTGTTTTGACGTTACTCGTGTGATATCAATAAATTATTTGGATGGTTATAATCACTTCCTGTATCTGTATAAGGATGGGAAATATCACCATAAGCTTCCAATACGAGGTATCTTGTACATATGGAGTTATGATGATGTTTCAGTGATCATTGACCGACGCGACAAGTGAGCCCACTTTCAATTAGTTCAGAGGGATTGCATTTTAGACCACTTGGTAAAATTCTTCATTCTTGAAATTATCAGATTTCTCAGGCATTTAGATTAGCGTCTATTCTGATGGGAATTCCATATTCACCTCTTTGTGTTGGAAGGTATTCTAGTCAATCTTGGGTCTGTGTCTACCCTACTACACTTTGTATTATTCCTGAAATAGAGAGACTGTCTAAAGGAATTGCTCGAATATTGAAATGTAGTTGTGATAAGTAATTCTTCAATCACCCAACAAATACTCTACTTGAGGAATCTCTACCGTTGATGATTGAATATTCTTGAAGCTACCGGTGTAGTGAGATATCATACATTAATTTTAGTTACCTTGTATTCGAGATTTGTTGGACTTATTTGACTCTCAAATTCTTGAGTGTTCTTTTAGCCTCTCAACATATTTTTTTGCTAAATTCGAGAGGAATTTAATATGAAGATGCTCACTAAGGCGTTGTGGACTACATTGTACAACTACATGGTACGCTTGTCACTTTTGTATCTCACAATGCGTAGTTCACTTCCAATCATTGGGAAGTCTTCTTGAAGGTTGTGAGTACAAAGTTGTTACCCAATACTGCACTTTATCTTTAGACTGATGGTTAGTCTCAATGAACTACACATACCTTCGTTTACGTGTTGCATTTTATTTGTTCTGCATACTAGTTAAGTTTGTAGCAGACATTTATTTTATTAGAGTTGTGTGTAACTGTGGTTACACTTTTGATTTTTGGGTATGACACAGGTTAAGACATTGTATTGAGACTTTATGCACTATGCATAATTGGCAGGTGAGTATTGCGAACAGGTATCTGAATGTTTGAGATTACGATATAGAAAATTTTATATTATCGACAATATTGCTTGAGAGGGTAGTTTGCGAGCATGATCAAAGCTTTGACCAGATGATTTATGTATATTTCTCAATAAGGGGCATGATGGTAATATTGCACCCTCGAGATTGTGTTACTTACTTATCGGGACAACAGTGAGTTGTTGGTATTGCGAAATGCAAACCATAATATTGAGAACTTATTTGTTGAACTCGTTGAGTAAGTGGACATTTAGGTCCATCTACGTTATTATTTTAGTTATTTATACGTTTAGTTATTATTTATTATTTGGGCTCGATCCAAAGATACTACATACATACCTTCGAAGTACTATACGCTACGAATGTGTAGGTAAAATTTTTCTATGCTCAATTTTGATTTCGGTACAACTATTTCTACGGTATTACATATACGTATTTGGACATTACGCGTTTCTATGTCTATTTTTGCCCCTATGTTTTTATAAAAGTATTAAATCTTAGTATTGTGCTAAAGGAGAAGGAAAATATGAGCTTGGAGGCATAAAAGAGGAAGAATTGCAATTCGATCGTGACGGAATGACATTCTCTTTTATGCAGCCGCTCTAACTCGATTTCTTCCTTTTATATGTATTTATATACATATTTTCTCCTTGTTTTTGAGTATTTTACATTTAACAAGTTATTTTAAATTTCGGGGACGAAATTTTTCTTAAGGGGGTAGATTGTAACGACCAGTTCCCAATTTTATGATTTTTATAATTTTAATAAGTGAATTTAAAAAAATGCCCTTCGAGGTAAATGCATTGACTTTGTTTGATTTTCTTGATGTATCCTCGCAGTATTTTTCACTACGAATACGTGAGCACAAATGGAATGCAATTAGAAGTTATAACGAATGAAATATTAATGTTTAAAGTTAGGGATATTTTGGTAATTTTAACCTTCTTTAGAAGACTCCAGAAAATTTGGAGCCATGTGCTATGCCATGTGTGTGGCTGAGATGAAAGGAAAAGAAAAAGGAAGTGAGAGATGGACGGTTGTGATGAGAATGAGAGAAGAGAGATGAGAGAAATGAGGAATGGAACCGGCCAATGATGAAGAAAGGAAATGAGGGAAATGAGGGACGGAAGAAGGAGAGAACCGGCCAAACCCAGTTTCTCCACCCGACCCGCCAACTTGACCCGCTTATATCTCCTTCTTACGAACTCCGTTTTGGGTGATCTTGGTGTTCATGGAAAGCCATTGACGAGCCATACATCTCTGTAGTGTTAGATTTCTCAATTTTCTTTTTCCCATTTTTTCAATTCGAAGCCACAAAGCCCACGAAATTTTCGTCGTGGCTCCGATGAGCTTCACCATCGATGACCACCACTAAGAGACTCATCTCAACTCTAGGAGGAAGGCCTAAGCCTTAGATGAGGCGTTAGAGTTCGTTTTGGTAACGAATCAACAACTACCCAAATCAAGGGTTTTCGGCGGGTTCGAGTCAGTTTGGAGCCTTTCCTAGCCAAATTGGACTTGGCCACACGTATGAAGTTTTCTCTACTATTTGAGATCTTCATTTTTGTAAAATTTGAGAATTTTTTAAAATAGTTGATCATTCTTGTTGCCTACCTTCACAACATCATGTATGCATATAGAACTCCTCCTGAGTGTAAGCACATACTTTGTACTCCCCCATGATAGGGTGAAGTCGGTGTATGAGTCACAAACGATTGGAGACTACCACGGTGGAAGGCCACGAAAGAGTGTTCAAAGCACTCCCACGCTTGTCAACTTAATATTGATTTGGTTGAGGGTTTTAGGTCTCATCACATATAAGCATGCTTTCAGTCACATTAAAACATTTTGGTCCTATTACAACTATTGGTCCATGTGATTGATTTAGTAGTATATAATACTCCCACTATGCTTTTAAAACGGTTTTTAAAGCAAGACTATATGGTACTACTAACATAAGATTTGCATTCATTTGATGGACTGTATAGTTGCCTTAGGGCCTTAGGATGACTATGAACCTTTGATTCGATCCAACACGAGCCTAGTGTTGGATCTTGGTCTCGAGATGGTGATTGAGTTTAGTTACGCGTTTAATCACATTAAGCGTGTTTTCTTATTGGGCGTTGGACCCAACTACTCCAATTTCATGCATATCGAATAAAACAAGAAAGGAGTACTTCAAAGTAAAGAAGAGCTTATGCTCTTTTACAACAATTGATCAAATCAAATTACTTTAAAGTAAAGAAGAGCTTATGCTCTTTTACAACAATTGATCATATCAAATTACAACCAAAATTTAATCTACACATTCCCAAGGTTCAAACAAATTTGGGAGACGGCCTTTCACATAGCTCAATTATCGTAGGCTTAGGTTCATAATCACCATTTCTTTAATTAATTAACGCTTTAACTAATTAAACTCGAATGCAACATTTTCATTTGGTTTTTGTATCCATAGAATTGATTTTAAATAGAGCTAAATGAAATGAAAATCCAATTCTCATTTAAAGAGACAAAACTATTTTGTTCTCAACTAATTTGGGCCAAAAAGCAATAACCTCAACCATTGGGCTATATTGCTAAACATAAACTTTTGGGGTCACTTTGTAAGAACACAAAAGTCCACTACTTCATGTAATTGGATTGTCACTAAACTTTAATACGTTATAGTATGTAATATTTGAGGACCATTAGAACTTATGTATAAGGAATCTGACATACAGATCTTCCTGAATTGGATTTGTAGGTTTGTAAAATAAAACGTTGACCGCCACTTGAATTTACAATTGGTAGAGATCCAATCGTTAGATCGTAATGAAACTTTGGTATGATGTTTTAGAAGTATGATGTGTATATTTGGAAGTAACAAATAGGAAATTTGAGATGCGGATCTTCCGGATCAAGGGTTACAAATCATTCTAGAACGCCTTTGGGGACGTGTTTTATGTAAGTTATGTGTTCTATTGATAAGGATTCTAGGATGTGATTAGATATTTATTCTAGGCGCCGATTGTTCGTGATGCCTCGATATTCGTGCTAGTGAGTTGTAGCGCTAACAAATGATTGATTTGTGTTTACCTTGAACTTGAGGTACTTGATGAATTGACTGTGTGTAAGAATTTTATGCCATTCAAAATTAGTTGTTATGAAAATATTCTTCATAATGAAAATAATGAATTTAAAGTAATGATGCAAATATAATTTGAAAATATGTTTTATTGCAAAACTTACACTGGAACTTACAATTGATTTGCTGACGATTGAGTCAACAAATAAGAAAATGACTAATGAAAAGGATATTGGTGCACTTAGGCATCCTTGACATTCTAAAATTAGAAGTGTTTACATTATGAGTAGATTATCATCTTTCTAATCACTACATTTGTTCATCGTTCAACTTTCGTTTACAGTTAATCTTATTTGTTAACTTTCTAAGTAGGATTGTTTAGTCCTAACCCAAACAGTAAGGTGTGTTCCAAACAATAAGTCCATAGGATTGGCATGAGCGGAGAGGGAGTTTAGCAAATACGCAAGGAAGGTAATAGCCAGTAAGATTTCTATCTTTTGAAAGCCTGCATTTTAAGCAGTATGTGTAGATTATTTAGATCTAATTCAACTGCCAACACTAGTTCTAGGTCCAGTCTAGTTAGAATTCCAGACATAGTAAATGAAGAACAAAAATTAGAATTTCAAACGGATGACAGTGTTGACTATGGAGATTGGAATATCCCCAAGGTTTCTAGTAAAAACATTTACAAAAAGAAATGGTCAGTAGCCTTATTTGGAAGTGAACACCATGTCAAAGCAGTTGAAAAATATTATGCTCTTAGTAAAAAACATGGAACTTGTCAATTATTAACACCATAACAAATCAAAACTCATAGAAAAGATGGTTACAATTACATCCACATAGGTCTAGTCCAAATAGCAGTCAAGCCCTTAACAAGTAGAGTCCTCAATACCTCTATTTTGTTATGTCTTCGAGATGCAAGATTCACTGATTTCAATGATAGTATTCTTGGAATGATTGAGTCAAGTCTTTATAACGGACCAATTCATTTTGATTGTTTCCCAGATCTCACAATAAGTCTTTCAGATCCTCACATGCTGAATTTACTCACATTAAACATAAAAACTTTAAGGTACCAAGTCCTTGAAGGAGTCTAACCATTAGCTTTAATTTTTAGAGGGTACTATAAAGTCACAAGAATAAACATGAATTTCCAAGCCTTAGTTAAAAGTCCTAGAGACCATACACTCCTAATCCAAACTAATCAAGAAAATGCCACCCATAACCATTAGGTGGTCAGATATCAGTTTGCCTTCAGATTGGTGTTTGATTAATAAAAGTAAGCCAGTTAGTATCCAAAATAGTTTAGTCAACTTGGACAACATAGAACAATATTTTGACGGAACAGTTAAAATCAGCTTTGATCGTCCAACCAAAAAATCTAGTGTCCATTTACACGAGTTAGCCCAGTCACAAAAATCCTTATAACCAAGTAGGAATTCTTTTTCTGGATCTACATCAGCCAGTATGGTGGGTCGAGATCAAGATTTAATTAATTCATTAGTCAATAAAAAATTAAAGGCAGTAGAAACTAGTTCAACGGTCACCCAACAAGAATTAATCAATGACTTAATCAACATAAAATTAAGGTCAATAGAAACAGCCTCTCAAGTGACTCACCCAAGATATCAGCCCAATACTCAGGACCAAGGAAAACAAACCTCTCCAACAGAATTTGACTTCAAAGTAAGTCATATCAACCACCAATTACTCGTACTAAACAAATCATTCAAAATTTGATGGAAGAAACTCAATGCTGACATTGAAGCAACATAAAATATTCCCTGTAGGAATATTTTTCGCAATAAATATACAAAAGAACAAGAATTGGACCTTTACAATAAATGGCCCAATTTCATGAAAAAGCACAGATTTGAAGTTTTTTTCTTCGATTTTGTTGAAAAATATTATGAGTCTAAAAAAGAAGTTAGAAGTCATCACCAAAGAAAATTAGGTCAAGGAAGATAAAACCATAGTCTCTTCTAGTCACCCTCCACAAGAAACAATTTTAATTATAACCGCAAAAACACAATTACCAGCCACTCCTTTCAAACTTCCAAAAGAAGATGCAAGAGTTAAGCTAGTCATTGAACAAAATAATTTCACAAACCAGAGTCTACACACCATAGGAAAACAGTTGGACAAAATTGAAACCAAAATAGATAGACTTTCTCAACCAAAACCTACAAATAGGTAAAAACCCTTAGTCCACTTCCCAGAGTCTTCCTCTATCACAATCGCTTTAAAAACAATTTCCACAAGTCAGAAAATAGATCAAATTGTAAACACGAAAATTTATGTCTTCCAACAAGACAAGAACATGTGTACAAAATAATATTTTGTATTAATGAATTTGGGGTTACAATCTCTTTTAACTTGATCCTCTGATTCGATCTCCATAAGGTGTGGATTTGTGGATGTGCGGTTTGATCCAAGCGCCATCAAGGCTTGATCTTGGATGAACATGGGAATTTTCTTCAAGGGTCTTTGGGGTTTGATCTTGAAGGTTGACAGAAGTTTCTTTAATGGCCTTCGGGGCTTGATCTTGAATTGGTGGATTATTTCTTCAAGGGTCGTTGGGCTTGATCTTGATGAATGATGAATGGATCTTCAAGGGCATTTGGAGCTTGATCTTGATGAACAGATGAACGGATCTTCAAAGGCCTTTGGAGCTTGATCTTGATGAATAGTTATTGTTGATCCAAGGGCCGTCAAGGCTTGATCTTGGATGAACGGTTGCCTCAAGGACTTGGCTTGCGGCAAAGGAAAAATTAGCACATGACCAAAGTGCTTGTTGATTCTTCAAAGGTTATGGCGAAGAACGAAAAGAGCTTTCTCGATCCTTCGGAATTCTTGGAAATTTGGATGGTTGGATGCTTGAAAGCTTTAGAACTTCAAAACTTCAAGGATTTGGGGAATTCTCTTCCAATTTGGGAGTAGAGAAATGTATATGTGAATTGATGTCCTGAAATGAATGAAATTGGCTTCTATTTATAGAATTTTCCAAGGCCTAATTTTGAATATAATATTCAGATGAAATAAATCGTTTTTTTCCAGATGTTGACATGTGTCCTGTTTGATGACTTTTCTGACTCTTTTCGATTTTTTATTGAGTCACACGCTATGTGTAAAATTTATGTGACACGTGAGCGTTGAAATTTTAAATATTGGTCAACATTTATTTCACCAAAATTTCAATGTCTACAAATGCCCCCACTTCAAGGCGCGTCGTATACATGTACTTGTCACGTGTAGAAGATGCGTTTTGAAGTCCCTTAATGTAGACGTCGATCGAAGGGCCGTCGAGGCTTAATCTTGGATTGGGCTAGAAATTTCTTCAAGGGTCATCAGGGCTTAATCTCGAATAAAACTAAAAGTTTCTTCAGCTTTGCTGGGGATGAATCTGCACGTGTATTTGTTGTGCTTGTTGACTTTCCACATGCTTAATCTTGAACTGAATTTGATTCAAGGGTATTGGACACTTGATCTTGAATTAGGCTTGTAATTTCTTTAAGGGCCGTTGGTGGCTTGATCTTGAAGGATTTGATTCAAGGGTGTGGGACACTTGATCTTGAATCAGACTAGTGATTTCTTCAAGGGCCGTTGATGCTTGATATTGAAGGTAATGGGACCATGAGCGGTTTCACATGGCAAGTGATCTTCGGCTTAGTTGGGGATGAATCAGCACGTGCAGTTGTGAGGCGAGGCATTTTCTCTTCGGCGACAGTGGGTTCATCATTGATCATCTACTTCAATCTTTTGCATGGCAGAAGTGGTGCACAACCTTTTGCATTTGAATGGTTCTTCAGAGCATCACTTCTCAGCAACTCATCCATATTTGGCAGCTTCAGTGTAAAGAGCCAACATCATATCAACTGTTCTGAAGTATTTGCTGAGGAAACTTGAGACTTATTAATAGCTGAAGACGAGCACTCGAGAGAAATTCTAGGTAAGCAACTAGGCAAAGGTTCTGGGCAATCAGTTCCAAATTGGAAGTTTGATTTCAAGTTCTGACTGATTGCTTTCTTTCTCCTTGTCTTGCAAACAAGATCAAGGGTAAAGGAAAAGACAGGGAAAAAGCATGCCATGAGATATTTTTTGTAATACCCTGAAAACTTAAATATATGAAATATATTCATAATTATGAATATGTAGAGAAAATTGAAAATAAATCGATTTACAGTTATGAAGATAGAATTGGGAAATTATTATAATTCACGTAATTGTATTATTGAGATTTTATGTTATTTTTCAAGAAATTATATTAATTTATTTGAGATCAGTTTTAAATTAAACTGGTTACGAAGTTGAAGTTTGGAAGTTAATTATTTAAAATCCGTAGACCATTCGAGGTCACAATTTATATTTTTGAATATAGCTCGATCTCACGAATGCGTGGGCGTAAACCATTCGTGAAATGAAGAAGATATTAACGATAGAACTTAAGGACAAAATAGTCATTTTAGCATTAAGAGGGAAGCCTCCAAAAAATCTAGAGTAATGGGAGTGCCACGTGTGTGGCTGTGACTGAAAGGGAAGGAGAGAAAAAGGAGGGACTCGAACCAATGGGGAAGGAAAGAAAGGAGGGGACATGAGAGAAGAAAAAGGAGAAAATAAGGGAGGAAGCGGGTACCTGTGAAACCGCGACCTGACTCGGAGCTAACTCCTAACTCCAGCCACTATTGACGGCGAGGTTGGTGTGAAAATCACCCTTCCCTCAAGGCCAATCGATCCCTCTCCCATTTCAGTCCGAAAATGTAATAAAATTTGGTGGATTACAAAAGAACCGGTGAAGAAGGGTGCACGAGTTGGCTTCAAATTCACCATGATCTGAAGCTAACTCCACCCATGAACACCAACCATAGTCATTCCTCAACCTTATCAACAAAGCCCAACCATTAGTTGGGGCGGCAGAGCAAAGGAGGAGTCGAATCAAGAACACCAAAAAACAAGGGTTCTGGTGGTTCGTGGCCAATTTGAGGTGTTTCCCGGCCAAATTGGACTTGGCCGCAAGTACAAAATGTTTGCTATACTCTTTGAGATCTTCATTTCTATAATTTTTTTGAGAATTTTTGGAAATAGTGAAATTTTCCTGTTAGTCTGGGCGGCCAACTGCCACCCGCGGCGGCGCATGCGGTAGCGCGTGGCTAATGGGTCGATGTTGCCTTTTTCATGCAAATTTAGATATTTTGAATTCATGTTTGGTAACCATTTGATGCTTTTCGATCGTGGAAGCTAAGGTTGAATGTGACCTAAACTAGAACATTTTTTGGAAGTTGAGAATAGATTCAAATGTGAACTATGAATGGCTTGATCCCTGTTTAGGGTACATAGGCAGTATAATGAGATGTTAGATGCAGCCACAAAATAAGTGGGATTAATAATCGAAAGATTGTTGTTAGTTGGAGGTTTGGATCTAAGAGAAGAAAATTCATTTAATTGAAAACAGAATTGTATGTGTTGTTAAAAAGAATGATGGTTATGGATCACTTGTGGGAAAAAGGAATTTATTTGGACTTTGTTGACTAATGTTAGTGAATTAAGTTAGTATTTTAATTGTTTGGTTTGGTATATAAAAATGTGGATAGTTTTGTAAGAAAGCAAATCATTAAAGTGAAAGAACGTAACTAATGGTAATAAACTAAATAAGAGTTTTATTTTGGGCCTATCACCAATACTAATATTTTCTGAAATAAAATAAATATTTCGGGGCTAGGGCGTTACATTTTTGCCTTCGACTCTGATAATAATACTTTTGCTTTCGAAGAAGTAGCTTTCCATAGGTTTAATCTTGAATTGGGCTTAAGGGTTTTTTTTGCCAGACTTCCTCTAAATGTCTGAATTTACTCCTTTTATCTGGAGCTGAATTTGATTCAAGGTTGGTAGACACTTGATCTTGAATCGGACTTGTGATTTCTTCAAGGGCCGTTGAGGCTTGTTCTTAAATGGAATGGGACCACGAGCAACTTCACGTGGCAAGCGATGTTCGGCTCCATCGGGGATGAATTGGCATATGTAGTTCACCACACCTTAGCGAGCTGACTTAAGAATTTGATGGTCAAAACAAGTCTGTCAAATCCAAATCACTTTCGATCTTGATGATATGAGATACTTTTACTTTTGAAGAAGTAGTGGATGAACCGGCACGTGTTTTGTTGTGCTTGTCTCCACATGCTTCAATGTATCATTTTCACTTGCCTTATATGTTCTCTGGGCAGAAGCGGTATCTTATCTAGAAGCATATCAACCGTTGAAGATGATTACTCGAGAGCAATGCAAGGTAAGCAATCAGGGAAATGGTTCCAGGCAGTCAGTTCCAAATTGAAAAGTTGATTCCAAGTGCCGGCTGATTGCTCTTTTTCCCCTTGTCCTGCAGGTAAGAACAAGGACAAAGAAAAGGAAAGGGAGAAAGCATGATATGAGATACTTTTGCTTTCAACCCTGATGATATGGGATACTCTTGCTTCGTTGTGATTTATTTGCAGAGGTATTCCAAGGGATGAGGATCACTGAGTATTTCGAGAGGCTTTGTTGGGAGTGCACTCTCAGAGGTAAGGAAAAGCTTGGCATTTTTGCAGATCTGCCTTGCAATAGAGGATGAAGGTCGGCATATATAGGAATTTGCCAATAGCCAGTAGTGGTACTATTCCTTTACTCTTGTCAACGACAGTGGGGTAATTAGAACAGTAAAGTTCACGTGTTTTCGACTTTGTTAGAGATTTTTGACAAAGTTGCCCATGATATCTGAAAAGCTGAGTTTGCGTCTGAAATGTGCTGACAAGCTTTATTCTAGAAAATCTGGATTTAGAAATTCAGAAAGCGGTGGGTGGTGCCTATTTGATTTCTAAAAACGGCCCAGTTTTTGAGGTTCAGAAAGAGACGCCCCTTTGATTTTGTTTGTGACTTCCGCAAAGTTGAGATCACGGGTGAAATGTGTTAACAAATTTTGATCTAGAAAATTTGGCTTTTGAAATTTGGAGGGTGGTGCCTCTCTAATTTCTGAACAAACGCCTCTTCGATTTCTAAACAAGCACCTTTTTGATTTCTGAACAAGCATCTCTTCAATTTTTGAGTAGGCGCCTCTTTGATTTCTGAACAATTGCCCTTGTTGCCTCTTCTTTTTATTGGGGCATCAATTGTGTTCCAAAGCACTCTCGAGAGTTGCTGCCTGTAGAAGCTCATCTCTTGCACTTCTGAGATCTTGATTTATCAGACTTCTCATTTTCCTTCAACATCTTTGGAAATGGCTTGCCCATCTGATCGTTGTCTTGATTTGAATGTTGGGGAAGATGCTGACATGTCTTCTCTAGACAACATATGGCACCCATCTGTCTTATCCCCTAACGGTTCTCTTGCGATTAGGGATACTGTGATGAAGAATGATATAATCGCTACAGTGGTGGCTAGAAATCTTCTCACCTCTAGGGATTACAGGATGCTTTCCAAGCGGTCCGATGAGTTGGCTGTGCATGACTCTTTGGCATTTAGCGTCTAGTGTGTAGGCTCTGTATCGAACATGGGCCAACGCCTTCTTGCTCGAATTCATCAGTCACTGATGGCTGAGGTGGCAAGTCTTAAGCAAAAGATCAGAGGGCTTAAGCACAAAAATAGGGAGTTGCACATGCTTGCTAATAGTTACTGGACGAGCATGAAGAGAAAGCTTGACCAGTTGCAGGAATCCAAAAGTCGGATTCAAAGTGATCATCAGATGTTTACGGCTTTGTTCCAAAGACATCTTTTGCCTTCGTCATCTGGAGCTTCACTAAGTGTTGAGGCTCCGGATAATCAACCTCTGGTGCTTCGTCTTTCTGTAGCTCCACTGAGTACTGAAGTTTCTCGTGACCGACCTTTGTGAAGACTTCCTCTTGTTTGTTTGCACATTCTTGTAAAAAAATTTAAACTCATGTATAATGTAAATTTATGTAATTTATTAGAGATATCAATAAATGAGTTTTATTTCATTTAGTGTCTTGTACTAAATACAATAAAGCATATATTCCAATGGTACTTGATGGTGCCTAAAGCCCTTTTTATTTTTATTTTTTTTATTATTATTATTTATTCACATGGTGCCGATGCACCAAGATTACAAAAGCAATTCACACTTTAGCTTTTAAAAGGCGTCTGAAGCTCTCCCTTTTTATTTATTTATTTTTTATGATATTGTCCACCATTTTCTTTGCTTGGGGGAGTGCAAAAGCAAAGTTCCTACTTTCTTTTCTGCAAAAGATGAAACACTATGGCAAATGATCCATTAAAAACAATAAACCACCTTGTTTTAATGCCTTTGCCATGTATCCCACTACATGCACCATCACCCCCTTTCTTTTCTTTTTATTTTTTTATTTTGGATAAATTAAACAGTAACCCCTCAGGTTTGAGGTCTATTACAACCCCATACAACATCTTTAAAACATTTCATTTTCATACCTCACGTACTATTTTATTTCAAAATAATACATCCGTTACATTTTCCATCCATTGATCTGTTAAGTGCTGACGTGGTTGCCACGTGGCAATTTTTTTTTAAAATTGAATTTTCTTTATAAAAAAAAAAAAAAACCAAAACCCAAAACAAAAGTTGAAACCTTATCCCCCTCTTCCTCCTCTCTTCTACTTGCTACCCCCAAACCCAGAAACCTTATCCTCTCTCCTCCTCTCATCTCTTCTCCCCCATCTTTATCTTTTCCCCTGCAACCCAAAATAGAAAAGAAAAAAAAGGCCTTGAATTCGTCTTCCCCACCCCTCCTCATCCTCCTCCTCCTCCTGTCTTCTCCCCCATATTCATCTTCTTCCCACTGCAACCCAAAAAATATAAAAGAAACCCCTTCGTCTTCCCCCTCTTCCTCCCCTCTCTTCTCCCCATTTTTGATGTAATATAAAATAGCACACAAACTTAAACCCTCTTTTTGATAATTGTAGTATGCGTAAGTAGGGATTGTTCTAGGCCGGGGATTAGAAGGGATGCTAATCTACACAAATTTAACTTAAAAACACAAAACTAGACTCTAAAATAGAAAACTAGACTTAAACTACTCAAAACAAGCTAAACTGACTCAAAACACACAAACTAAGTTCCTATGACTCAAAACTAGCACTAAGGAAAGTTTTGAACGAAAATTGAACTAAGAAGACTCGAAATACTAAAGGGGGATTTGTTCTGACGAATTTAAGACTTAAACAAACAAACTTTGTAGAAACAAACTTAAAGAGTACGAAATTGGGGTGACTTAATGGGTGAAAGGCTAGCTAGAGGGTCCTTTTCCACACATGACACATATGCAACACAAATTGATTTCGAGTTATTATTCCTATAAACCATGAATGACAATGCCCCAAGTTAATTGTGAACAACACTAATTAACCATCAGATTTTCTTAAGTTCATTGAATTGGACTCAGCGACGCAACCAAATTATTCTTATCAAGTTCCCTATATGAACAACGTGATAGAGATACATATCAAAGATCATTAAGTTCTATGAAAATCATAAGCATTGACATGACATTTGTAACTATGAAGAGCATGATACTCCTGCCAAGAATTTACTTAACGCGATTGTGGCTAGCAACCTCCATTACTTGTAAATATAAGTTCGTAACTATTAAGTGAAACTCTCTTATATTCTAGCATCAAATTCATGCATGCAAACTAAGTGGGCCCCCTTAATCAACATACAAGAATAAGTTTTCAATTAAACAGTTAAGCAACTTGCATTCATGATTTATGAAACAATAACTAGATGTGATCAATTCATGTCACATATATGTTCATGGCTTTGAATTCACCTCTAGCTAAAACGAGTTTAGTTCTGCATGTTCATCATAACTGAAAACCAAATTAAAACAAACATTGAACTAAAAACTAAGAATAGAATACACCTTGAAACGCTCCAGCAATCCAACGGCTTTGAATAGCAAGCACAGCTCCAGGCTCTCCTCATTCCTTCCTTGTTGCTGCACAATGATATTTTTTTGATTTTAAAGCTCTTTGTGTGTGTGGCCATCCCCTTGAAATTTTGCCATAATTATGTTTATATAGGGTAGGCATGGCAAAAACCAATGAGGGGAAGGATTAGGTTGTTTGGATTGGCTTAGGACTCTTAGAATCATATGGGAAGTATTTGGAATAGGATAAAGACTTCTTTTGTAGCTGGAGATAAGTTAGGATAAGATTAGGATAGGATAAGATAAGATAAGGTTGTTTGGATAATGTTTCCTTCTTCTTAGCTGATTCCTTATCTTCCAAGTCTTAAATTAATTCCTCCAGATATTAAGCACATTCCTAGCCTCTCTTGATCTTCAAAAACGTCCATCCTCATTGCTCCATGCATGTGCTATCCATTCCAAGCCCAAAACTGCCCTAAAATGCTCCAAATTACACTTTCTTGCTATCTTTTTCATTTGGACCTTCAAACACACGAAAATGGCTTTAAACACTCTAATAAACAGAAACTAACTAAGTAAATGTAAAGAAACAAGCTAACTAAGTTGCATAAATATGCTCCTATCAATCTTCATCTTCTTCCCTCAACCCCCCACCCGCAACCCAGAAAAAAAAACTCTGATCCCATTTACACCAGGTTCGTGAGGTGAAGAAGGAAGGAATGGGTGTTGGATTTAAGGAGCAAGGTGTGTAGAGGAAGGAAGAGGGTGGGTGCGGAGGGAGAGATGCGGGTTTCTGAGTGGGGGAGATAATCGGGGGATGGAGGTGGGGTGGATGGGGGCGGAAATAATAGGCGAGGTTAGTCGCGGGAGGAGGAGGAGGAGGAAGAGAGGGTGGGGGAACAGAGGAGGGTGGGGGGGAATAATCGGCATGGTGGTGGGTTGGTTTTTTGCTTCTTGGGTTTGGGGGCTTATAAGCATTTGTTTCATCTTTTGTTTTGGTTTTTTTTTAATAAAGAAAATTCAATTTAAAAAAAAAAATTTAAAATTATTTTTTTGTCGCCACGTGGCAAAAATGTGGCAGCCACGTCAACACTTAACGAATCAATGGATGGAAAATGTAACGGATGTATTATTTTGAAATAAAATAGTATGTGAGGTATGAAAGTGAAATGTTTTAAAGATGTTGTATGGAGTTGTAATAGACCTCAAACCTGAGGGGTTACTGTATAATTTACCCTTTTATTTTTATTATATATATATATGGTGCTGGTGCTGCTCCTTCCATGTGCTTAACCAAAAGGTTGTGAGTGTGACTTGGAAAGGTAGCAGTGCATGTCTGTGTAAGCTGTCCAAAGTTGCTGCATGCTTGAATACCATCATTCATTGCATTTGCTTTGTATTGTTTATCAAGTTTTTTTTTCCAATTTAATATATACATAATATATATATATATATATATATATATATATATATATATATATATATATATATATATATATATATATATATATATATATATATATAGGGGATGGAGTGAGAGTTTTCAGAGAAGGATGAAAACAGACAGAGAGCTGGAGTTGAACTTGGCGGTATTGCAAAGCGTCAAGCTTCATGACCGGCTAGTCGTTTGACAGCGGTCACTGAAGTTCTTCGCTGACTTTGATCATGGTGGCTAAAATGACGAGCTCGAGGTAGTGCAAGGCGACACTTTTTACCGTGTGGCACTGTGCAAAATATTGCAGTAGGGTTTTGTTGTGTAGTTCCTTTTGGTTATAGTTTTCCCTCAGTGGTGCGCTACCGTGTGGTGCTGTGCAAAAGATTGCAACAGGATTTTATTGTGTAGTGCCTTTTGGTCACAGTTTTCCCTTGGTGGTGACGTTACCATGTTTTTCCCCCGTTTGTGGCATGCATGATGGCTGCTGTACGAGGGCTGTTGCACTGCCATTGCTATTTGCTACGCTGGCTGCACAAAAGCTACTGCAAGGGGGCTGAGCTTTACCGCTGCAAGGAAAGATGCCTGCTGTGAGGGAGAGAGGACCTGAAGCTCTGGGCCATTGAATAGGGTGACAGGCAGGGAAGAGGCCATGCAAATATGTATAGAAGCTCGTTGGTGACGCCTTGTCGTTCGAGGACCTCAACCAGGATGTCAACGCCTTTTTTGGGCTCGTGAAGCACATATCGGGTGGACTGCTAACATGGAAGGGATCATGAAGGCACATGCACTGAGGGACAGCAACATTGAGTTCCTACATGTGGAGCAAGAAGACGATGAAGATCAACCTAGACAATGGAATCATGTAGGGGTTGATATCTTCAAACGGTGGGTTTGGGTGCTGCTTCCTCAACCTCATCGTCCCACATCATCAAAATAAGGGCAGCTACCACGAACTTCGTTGTCCAGCATGTTGGATTTATCCAATATAAATCAACCTTTAAGTGGTCTACTACATGTAATAGGAATGTAATATTGGAGAATAATGTTAATTGTGATTTGATCTCTTAAATATATCAATCCTATATAAGGTGTCTTATATTGGAAATAGGAATGATGGAATCCTTAATTGAATATATGATTATGATATTTTACTTGAGAGCCAAAAAAGGAGAGTTTTATTTTCCTTTATGGACGGAATCTAAGACTTTTGTCTAGTATATAAACACCGGTCCCTGCTAACCCTAGACACGACAACTAAGGCTTCCCACAAGGCTAGGAGTTTACAGAAGAGTTGGTGTTTCTATTTGTCACATCAAACATAAAGCTTGGAGTTTTATCGATCACGTCTTGGGTGCATGGCTGCTGCTGTATCTTCGACAAGTAAAAGTTTCATATAAGTTCTTATATATATATATATATATATATATATATCTCTCTCTCTCTCTCTCTCTTTCTCTCTCTCTCTCTCTGTATCTTGTGTTTCAATCATACAAACATCACGGCTAACAATTGGTATCAGAGCCACTGATTATATGATTAAAACCTATTAAGTTTGAAGTTTGATTATATAATATCTTTTCTTTTGGACTGCGGTTTTGATCTTAAATCCAAACTGTGATTGCATTCGGCAACATCACCATGTTGGACTTCCTTGAAAACTGCATAGTACGGTTCTGCATATACTTGGCATATTAATATGATATGCACTTAATGATTGCTTCAAGTTTTCTTCCACCGCCACCACCCTTCAAATCCAAACGTGGGCTTTTCTAAACGAAGCACTTAATGATGATATTGAATTAACTATAATAAAGGAAGATTGAAATAGTTAGTTCATTATTTTATGGAATTGTATAGTTGGAATTACCATGGTGCTTAGCGTTTTCTATTTCAATGTTCTTGTTATTATTTTGGTTCAATTGAAATAGTCATGTGTTCTAACCTTGCACTGGAGAATTTTTTAGATGATCAATGAGCCTAATGAGGGGGTTCATATGCATCGACATATGAGATCCTATATGATTTTTTTTCTTTTGATCTTATGATAAAAAAGGGTTAGTTAAATATAAAAGAAATCAGAATCAGATGGAGGTCGGTTAAAGAGTGTTGGAGTTTGAATGAAATTTCAACTCAAATGTGGGGTATTGTTGGAAATTTTAAGTTTGAGTTGAAATTTCTTTGTCCCACATTGACTATTCACAATAGTTCTCCTCACTTTATAAGGCTTTGTCCCTTATATAAAGTGAATGGAGAATAGGCATTGGAGAAGGATAATTGGGCTCACCCTTGGGGTTGGGCTTTGGGGTGTGTTGATTAAATTGATAATTAATATATATAATTAAATTCGAAATTTAAATTTTAAACTTAACAGACTCATCCTTTCAGATGAAGTCTGCAAAGGTTTCTGAAATAGATGAAGCAGCACATCCTTTGAGTGATCAGTCACTTCTCCAAAACATGTCTGTTGCGAACAGACATATGCACACTATAAATATAGGCATCTGCATATCATTAAATACACACAGAAAATCATAAAATCGTCTTCTACATTTCATAACATTCATACTAAGAGAACCACAAAGATTTTCGCCAGAAATTAAAGTTTTCCGGTGCTGGAATCTTAAACTTGATCGTTGAATCTTGGTGGAACAGTCGTCCGTCGAACTACAAGCACAGAGTAGGGACGAAATTCTGTTTCAAGGACATTGCGGTATGCAAGCCTCGATCTTACTGTTTCTGTATAATTTTTATTTTGTTGTTAGAACATTGTACGTTCTTTTATCTGCATTTATTATTTATTAGCATAATTAGATTTTTCATTGATTGTCGATTCATATCCAACAATCTTGAAACAGAATTATGGATCAACAATCATCCATGAATGTGAATGGCGCTGTGCCAAAATACTCTAAAAAGCCTGAGAAGTTCAAAGGGCTGGACTTCAAGAGATGGCAACAGAAAATGTTGTTTTTCCTGACAACCATGAATCTCGCTCATGTTGTCAAGGAAGAAGCTCCGCAGTCCAATGAGAATCCAATGGCGAAAGAGACTGTCATGACAATCGAAGCTTGGAATCATTCTGAGTTTTGTTGCAGAAACTATATTCTGAATAGTTTGGATGACAATCTCTACGACTTTTATTCTCTGTGCAAGACAGCGAAGGAGTTGTGGGAATCCTTGGAGAAAAAGTATAAGATTGATGATGCCGGTTCAAAGAAATTTGTTATCGGTAAGTTTCTTAAATATACAATGGTGGATTCCAAATCTGTTGTATCTCAGGTTGAAGAAATCCAGAAGTTGATCTATGAGTTGCACTCCGAGGGATGCGAGATCAATGAACATTTCCAAGTTGGGGCGATAATTGAGAAATTACCAACTTCCTGGAATGACTTCAAAATTTATCTCAAGCACAAGCGTCGTGAGATGAATATGGAGGATTTGATACTGAGGCTAAGAGTGGAAGAAGATCACAGAAAGGCAGACCGTTCTGGGGGGTTTGTTGCCATTGAAGCCAATGCCAATTATGTTGAGGGAGGGACCTCCAAGGCCAAGCCTCCACCAAAGAAGAATAAGGCTCCAAAACCAAAGCAGTTTGTGCAATCTGCCCTTGCTCCTAAAGGCAAGAATATGAAGAAGATTAAGGGCGCCTGCTATGTGTGTGGCAAATCTGGTCACAAGGCACAAGATTGTTATCATCGCAAGGATGGAAATCAAGGCCACGGAAACAACAACAACCATGCTAACATGGTAATCGCCGAAGAAGAATTGGCTGCTGTTGTGTCCGAGGTCAACATGGTCTCGAATGTGAGTGAATGGCTTATGGATACTGGTGCTACCAAGCACATCTGCGCTGACAGAAATCTGTTCACTGAATACCATCATGCTGCCCTTGGAGAAAAGCTGTATATGGGCAATTCTGCCTCATCTGCGGTAGAGGGCAAAGGCAAAGTGATACTCAAATTCACTTCTGGAAAAAGTCTCACTTTGCTGAATGTGCTGCATGTTCCTGAAATAAGGAGGAACTTGGTTTCTGGACCTATTCTAATTACTAAGGGCTTTAAACTTGTAATGGAATCCAACAAATTTGTACTTACCAAGGGTGGGATGTTTGTTGGAAAAGGGATATGTGGCTGATGGCCTTGTGAAACTCAATGTAACTACCATTGATGATGCTAATAAAATAAATGCTTCTACTTATATCGTTGAGTCTTCTAATATTTGGCATGCTAGATTAGGACATGTTAATTTTCGATCCATGCAAAGAATGGTTAATTTAGATTTATTACCTAAATTCGAAATTGATTTTAATCATAAGTGTGAAACATGTATTGAATCAAAATTTGCTAGACAAACGAGAAAGTCAATTTTGGAAAGATCAAATGAATTACTTGGATTAATTCATAGTGATCTTTGTGACTTTAAATCCACACCAACTCGTGGAGGAAAGAATTATTATGTCACTTTTATTGATGATTGCAGTAAGTATTGCTATGTTTATTTGATTCATAGCAAGGACGAAGCTTTGAATATGTTTAAGACATATAAAGCCGAAGTTGAAAATCAACTTGAGAGAAAAATCAAAGCACTTAGATCCGATAGAGGAGGAGAGTATGAGTCTACTGCCTTCTCAAATTTTTGTGCACAACATGGAATTATTCATCAAACAACGACTCCATACACACCACAACAAAATGGTGTTGCTGAAAGAAAAAATAGAACATTCAAAGATATGATTAATTCCATGTTAAATAGTTTTGGGCTTCCACACAGTTTGTGGGGTGAAGCTTTACTTACTGCAAATACCATATTAAATAAGGTTCCTCTAAAGAAAATGGACGAGTCACCTTATGAACTATGGAAAGGACATAAACCCACTTACAAAACTCTCAAAGTGTGGGGTTGTTTAGCAAAGGTGCAAGTTCCGTTACCAAAAAGAACGAAACTAGGACCTAAGACTATTGATTGCGTATTCATTGGATATGCAAATAATAGTGCTGCTTATAGGTTTCTTGTGGTAAAATCTTCAATTTCTGACATACATGTTAACACTATATTAGAATCGGCGGATGCAAAATTCTTTGAGGATATATTTCCTTACAAAGAAAAGGAAAAGGAATCTGCTTCAAATACAAAAAGAGTTCATGATCATAGTCATGATGAAGCCTCTTCTTCTGGTGTCCAAGAACATGATGTGGAACCAAGAAGAGGAAAAAGAACCAAAGTTTCTAAAAACTTTGGACCTGATTTCATTGCTTACTTGTCCGAGAATGAACCTAGAACTTTTAAAGAAGCAATGTCTTCTTCCGAGGCTCCTTTATGGAAGGAAGCAATTAAAAGTGAAATGGAATCCATTATGGAAAATAACACATGGGAATTGGTTGATCTACCTGTCGGTAGTAAACCAATTGGTCATAAATGGATTTTCAAGAAGAAACTTAAGGCGGATGGAACCATTGACAAGTTCAAGGCATGTTTAGTAGCCAAAGGTTATCGCCAAAAGGAAGGGTTGGATTATTTCGACACCTATTCTCCAGTTTCACGCATAACGTCCATTAGGACATTAATAGCGATTGCGGCTGTATACAATTTTGATATACATCAAATGGATGTAAAAACAGCATTTTTAAATGGAGAACTAGATGAAGAAATATACATGGACCAACCTGAAGGGTTCGAGCTTAAAGGACAAGAAAGCAAAGTGTGCAAACTAGTTAAGTCATTATATGGACTTAAACAAGCACCAAAACAATGGCACAAGAAATTTGATCATACTTTGTTGACATATGGATTCAAAATAAATGAATCTGATAAATGTGTCTACATTAAGAGTAATGATAAAAGTTGTGTTATTGTTTGTTTATATGTGGATGATATGCTAATCATGGGAAGTGATAAAGATGTCATCAACAAAACAAAGAAAATGTTGAATTCAAATTTTGACATGAAAGACTTAGGTCAAGCCGATGTCATTTTAGGAATTCAAATTAAGAGAAATGGTGAAGGTTATGTCCTTACACAATCTCATTATGCAAAACAAATATTACGAAGGTTTGGTCAATCGGACTGCAAACTTGTTGCAACTCCTTTTGATGCTGGATGCAAGTTGGAGAAAAATAAAAGCAATGCCATATCTCAACTTGAATATTCTCAAGTAATTGGGAGTCTAATGTACTTGATGAATTCGACTAGGCCTGACTTAGCCTATGCGGTAAGTAGGCTTAGTCGATATACAAGTAATCCGGCACAAGAGCATTGGGATGCTTTAGTAAGAGTGTTAAGGTATTTGAAAAATACACTTGACTATGGATTACACTACACAAAGTATCCACCTGTTTTAGAAGGCTTTTGTGATGCTAATTGGATTTCTGACACTACGGAATCCAAATCAACAAGTGGATATGTTTTTACCTTAGGAGGTGCAGCAATATCCTGGAAATCCTCTAAACAAAAATGTATAGCTCATTCCACCATGGAGTCAGAGTTTATAGCTTTAGACTTGGCTGGAGAAGAAGCCGAGTGGCTTAAACATTTTTTGGAGGATATTCCAATGTGGCCAAAGCCTGTAACTGCTATATGTATACATTGTGATAGTATGGCCGCACAATCAAGGGCCAAAAATCATGTATACAATGGAAAGTCGCGACACATCAGGCGTCGGCATAATACTCTTAAGAAGTTACTCTCCAATGGAATAATATCCATTGATTATGTGAAGTCAAAGGAAAATATAGCTGATCCTTTGACAAAAGGCCTACCAAGATAGCAAATATTATTTACATCGAGGGGAATGGGTCTCAAGCCAATTCAATGAATCGGACTGGGTGGAAACCTAACCTAGCTGATTAGAGATCCCATGGTCTAGGTTCAATAGGCAAACTGGTTGAGTTTGATTCACAAGTTGAACACACAACTTACCCATTCTCATGATCAAATGTGTGTTGTCTGTTGAGTTTGAGGGGTTATGTTTTATACATTTAATGACATTAATATCTTGTTATCAAGAGGAATAAGGCAGACTATTCTTAATTAATGTCACCTATATAGGAGTAAATGGGGCCACATTTATGAGAATTGAAATGGCTAAATTCTCTAAAGCTCCTACAAAATCCGGGATCTGTTCAGGGCCAAAATGAACACAACTGTATGAATTGACGTGTGGCAGACATGATATGTGTGTAGCATATTGTCTCGGTTTACTACTGCGGTGAACAGTTCAAGATCTTCCACATCCACTGCGTCACCAAGTAAACCCGATATGTTTTCACTAGGGTAAGTTCAAGTCCAAAAGACACTTCACCCGATGCATATCATGTCTATTCTCTCTCAGTTTTAGGCAGCCTAGTCATACATTTGCATTTACATTTGCATTCAAATGTGGGGTCATTGTTGGAGTTTGAATGAAATTTCAACTCAAATGTGGGGTATTGTTGGAAATTTTAAGTTTGAGTTGAAATTTCTTTGTCCCACATTGACTATTCACAATAGTTCTCCTCACTTTATAAGGCTTTGTCCCTTATAGAAAGTGAATGGAGAATAGGCCTTGGAGAAGGATAATTGGGCTCACCCTTGGGGTTGGGCTTTGGGGTGTGTTGATTAAATTGATAATTAATATATATAATTAATAATAATTAATATATAATTAATTATCAAAAGATGGGCCTTGGGTTTAATTAATTATTATTTTTTAATTAATTAATTAAATTCGAATTTAAATTTTAAACTTAACAGACTCATCCTTTCAGATGAAGTCTGCAAAGGTTTCTGAAACAGATAAAGCAGCACATCCTTTGAGTGATCAGTCACTTCTCCAAAACATGTATGTTGCGAACAGACATGTGCACACTATAAATATAGGCATCTGCATATCATTAAATACACACAGAAAATCCTAAAATCGTCTTTTACATTTCATAACATTCATACTAAGAGAACCACAAAGATTTTCGCCAGAAGTTAAAGTTTTCCGGTGCTGGAATCTTAAACTTGATCGTTGAATCCTGGTGGAACAGTCGTCCGTCGAACTACAAGCACAGAGTAGGAACAAAATTCTGTTTCAAGGACATTGCGGTACGCAAGCCTCGATCTTACTGTTTCTGTATAATTTTTATTTTGTTGTTGGAACATTGTACGTTCTTTTATCTGCATTTATTATTTATTAGCATAATTAGATTTTTCATTGATTGTCGATTCATATCCAACAAAGAGCGGATAAAGCCAACGAACCGTGCTGAGGGATAAAGACACCGTCGTCCAACGGAGGACAAGTCATGGACGTCACCTTCCAAGGCATGTGTAGCCTTGCAGAGAATCACATCTCCTTGGAATCACATATTCTGTTATCAGATATATCACTCTTGAATTGGTAAACTAATAATTGTTGAACGGTAGGTTTTCAAGCACTTCAAGCTTTCTTTCTCGTATTAAGTTCTTATAAAGAAAGATTGGAATAGTTTGCTCATCTTTACTAAATTAATTATGACTGGAAGAATATGGCATGCTTTTAAGTTTCCTATTTCGATATTCATGCCAATGTTTTTGGTTGAATTAATTTAGTGGTAGATACAACTATTTTGGCTAACCTTGTTGTCAATTTTGTAAGCATATACAAATATGTACTTCTGTACTAATCTTGCCAAGAAAGACTATGAAGCATCTCAAGTCAGCAAGCTCGAAATGTGCATGAATGAGCCTATTGGCTGGTCCCAGCAGCTCCAGTCGCTGCTTCCAGGGTGGAAAGGCAAAAATAGCATGCATATTGTCATTTCATTGAGTCTTGGTAGGCCTGAAGTCATTTGGAAAGACATATTGCACACCTGTTAATGCCTCATTTGCGTGGGTAACTAACATGTTCCAAGACTGCTCCCATATGAACGCTTAACAAAGAAACACACTTATCTTGAATACACTAACAATGTTTGATATCATTGCATCCCATTAATATGTTTGTCCAAGAATGATGATGCTTTGTTATTCTCTGAGATCACCATTTCATTTACTTTGCATTTTTGGATAGTTTTATACTTTGTTCTTCTTCTTTTTTCTGCCAACAATTGTAATTACAACCAACAAACAAGCCAGAGGTAAATAATATTAGGACTAGACTATAAAGGGGCAACACCTCTCTAATGCATTTTATCAAGTAGTTGAATGACATATATGAAGGGCAACTCCAGCCTTTAAAGGGACAGCACCCAAGTCATCCATGGACATTCACCGAAGTTCGGAGGATCAACACCTAAGATGTCCATGGACGTTCACTGAAGTTCGGGGGGTCAGCTGACCCCCGTTGCCCCTTAGTGCATCCGCCACTGAGTATACTAGCACTTAAGTATGATGGGGGAATAATTCAGGTACGGTTTATAATGCTATTAACTCCATAAGGAATTTGTATGACTAACTAGTTTTGTCTACAATTTTGCTTTCATATCTCAGTATAGTCAATTGTACATGACTAGTTAATTATGAAATTGATGCATAACTTATGAATTGACTGAGAATGACAGAAAGCATTCAATGGCAAGAACAAGGACATTATACAAATAGAATGAGCTTTGTAGTAATTATGTGACAATTCTCATTTGTATTTTATCTATTTATATGAGAATTGTTGGTCATGTGATTATAAATATGTTTATAAAGAAGTGGTGAACATATGAAGGCATAAGGTATGTATTTCATTCAGAGCATGTGACTAAATTGATAAGCATAAGTCTTTCTGATTGGTACATAGTTTGTTAATTTTTTCCTATGCCTAAAGAATTTAAACAATGTTTTGATTAGTCAATTATTTTGTGCCATAAGGGGAGAAGAAAAGAAATTATTCAAGGCTAATGTATGGCATGTATTAGAGATGTTTCTTTTGGAAGAAAATAATTTTGGTAGTTCCTTTATTTGATTTGGTATTTACAAGGCTAATGCACGATTTTGATGCTAATGTTTTAGGAGTCTTGTACTACGGAAAGAAAGGTACGAAAGAAAAGGAACTTGTTTGACTTAAGAAAACATTTGAGCGATTAAGCTTTTAAATTAAAGGAACATGTAGTTCTTTCCCATTACATAAAGAAATTCTATTTTAAGTAATTGACTCCATAATGATAAGTATTGACATTCATGTGATGGAATAAAACTTGCTCTATATGTGATTAATCTCTTTCAAGTATGCTGTCAGGTTTCTTGAGATTAATTTAATGTCAAAGGGAGTCATGAAGGAATTAGTGTCATTTGTTGGCAAGACTCGACGCTTGAATCAAGTTGTCATAATTTTGTCACTTACATTTAATTAATCCATGTGACTTTTGCATTGTTTTAGGGCGGAGTTGATAAATGTCTTTTCAACTAAAGGAAGCCGCAACGGCTTAGTTGATGATGAGACTGTGTTTTTGAGTTATTTCGGTCAACTTTGCATCTTAATTAGAATAAAAGAGATAATCTTCTTGCCTACAATTGTGGATTACTTCTTTTAGTTTAATTAAGATGGCATAGTATGGGGTTTATTTCACAAAAGTTGTGAAAATCTTCATCTTGCCTACAGGTGTTGAAGTTTTTCATGAAGGTACTTTTGTGACATAAAATCTAGTACTAGAAACTAGTTAATTTTCTTGCCTACAGGTGTAAATTATTTTAGTTTCATGAAATATATTAGGGATAAAGTTTCATGCCATAAGTTAAAATATTTCCACTATGAGCCCATAATAGGTTGTGGTTTTAAGGCATGGAAATCGGTTGCATCATGACGTATTTTGTGTCTCTTCATGAGACTTGTTGATGCAAAGTATTAGACCCATGAAGGTTAATCAAGGATTGCTAAGGTACGCATTGTTTAAGTCTTATGCTTGTAAATCTTTTCAATTTGAACTATGATGTCGGTTTAGAGGATGAAATTTGACTACTTGAGTTTCCATTGGACATCGAAATTGAAATGATCTGAAATTGAATTTGTTATGGATGCATAAATGCATGATAGATGCACATAATTGTTTCTGGCCGATTGCGTGTCTTGATTTAAATCGGGTGAATGACACGACTAATAGTCACCAAATTATCTGAATTTGTGATATGTTCAACATATAGATGTCTATTATGTGTCTGAAAATTTTCGTAATTTTCTGCCATGTATATTAATTATGGTGAATTTACTAGTAACCCATGCTCCTATAGACAGTTTTTATTGACAGATTGTGTTGGTCTTTTTGAGACGTCACTTTAGACTAATATTTTAACCCAAAACAGCTCCATATTTTTATCTTATGAAGATTAGTATGTCTATTTTGATCTATCTAATTTTGACAGCAATTAATCTTATAGATTAATCATGATAAATTCTAAAGTAAGTGTAACTCGTTGCTGAAATTCTGTTTTATGTTGGTTGTAATGTCTATTTTATTATGTCTAAAATATAAAGCAATTTTTATTTAGGTACATCTTTGAAAGAGTGTTTGCCCAAGTGGGAGAATTAGTGAATGAAAATTGGGCTTCACACTCATTAACTTATTTGCAAGTATAAACTCTGAAAACTTAGTGGGAGTTGTTCTAAAATTTGAGCACTAAGTGGACTTGCATGAACCTATTAAAGCATTATTCTATCTTCCATGAATTTGTGTTACTCGAATGTCTATAATATGTTTAAGTTGCACGAATGGATACTTGGTATATGCGTACATTTTTCTGTTACTTGCAATCATTTGGTTTTCTTGGTTGATCATTTATTTTGAGGCTCATAAGGACTTAGCATAAATGTGGACTTATTAATACATATAAGATGGTTGTTCGATGCATGTTTTGTGTAATAGCGGTGAATGCTTTCAAGCTTAGTTGTACCTTTCATTGAGGTAATATGCATTCATTGACTAAGTAAGGCTACTCCCAAAGGCATATTTTCAAAAGTATGATTAAGTATTGATTTGCAAATTTAGTAACGATGTTGTGGACTAGTGGGAGCTTGAGTTTTCGTATTAGTAATGCCTTACATTTTCAGATGACCTATAAGGTATGTATAGGATCCATGTATACATTTTAATCTCCAGTTGGATTCATTAAGTCACATTTTTCGTATGCTAGTCAATTATCTGATGAAATATATATCAGATATCAAGTTGTTATCAAGTTGCAAATTAAATGGCATGGCATGGTTTGTGCACTATCTCAGTTATGAAGATTTCCATCTTGCCCGCCGGTGTTGGAAATCACTATGAAAGTAACTGGTATGATGCATAGATCAGTGTCAAAAACATATTAATTCATCTTGCTCAAAAGTGTTGAATTAATTTGTTTTATGACATTTGTGGGACATTTTACTTGGACATGTGCCTATTTGGTATTTTCAGTTGTGTCCATTGGCTACAAACATTGTTTGTCTTGTTATTGGTCTAATGAAAGTGATGCATGATTGTTTTGGAGATGTATTCACACCTGCATGTTATGGTGGTTTCATTAGATGAAGGATATTTGTAATGGAAGATTTAAGGCTTCAAAGAAGCATAAAGTGTAACTTGTCAGTTACAATAAGGTGGACTTGAGATGATATAAAGTAAGACATTCTGGTTAATTTAAAGTTTCATCTTTTGATCATAATTTGTGTTTCATGTGAATGAAGATCTTAGCATGTGTGATTATGAAGGTTCTAGGTTGTGTCAATCCTACAACCTTGTTAGTTCCATGTTACGAAATGCATTTGACAGAAGTTGCATTAAGGACGAGATGTAATCACTGTTACATGGCCACTAAAGTGACATTAGTCTCCAATCTAAAGTATAAACGTGAATATTACATTTTGTAGACCAAGTGGGAGAATGTTGGATTTATCCAATATAAATCAACCTTTAAGTGGTCTACTACATGTAATAGGAATGTAATATTGGAGAATAATGTTAATTGTGATTTGATCTCTTAAATATATCAATCCTATATAAGGTGTCTTATATTGGAAATAGGAATGATGGAATCCTTAATTGAATATATGATTATGATATTTTACTTGAGAGCCAAGAAATGAGAGTTTTATTTTCCTTTATGGACGGAATCTAAGACTTTTTGGCTAGTATATAAACACCGGTCCCTGCTAACCCTAAACACGACAACTAAGGCTTCCCATAGAGCATTGTCACAAGGCTAGGAGTTTACAGAAGAGTTGGTGTTTCTATTTGTCACAGCAAACATAAAGCTTGGAGTTTTATCGATCACGTCTTGCATGCAGGGCTGCTGCTACAGCTTCGACAAGTAAGAGTTTCATATAAGTTCTTATATATATATATATATATATATATATATATATATATATATATATATATATATCTCTCTCTCTCTCTCTCTCTCTTTCTCTCTGTATCTTGTGTTTTAATCATACAAACATCACGGCTAACACATCAAGCTTCAGGGAGCCCAACCGTTCACACTACTTTCCTTGACTTCAGCCTCGCTCTCTTAGTCGCTGGCAGCAAATGTTAGAGTGGATGTGATCCTATCTCCAATGGTGAAGAAACACACAACCTTGTTGCAATTGCACAGACTCTGCCTCACCCAAGAGAGCATACAAATCAACAATCGCCATTGACAAACTTCACACACACTGCAAGCTAACAGCAACGACAAGGTAGAAGGTGATGACATGGCATTCCATACTTTTGGTTCTTGGAGAAGCTAATCATTGTGAAAGGTGGGATAGCTCGGTGTGGTAGCAAGAGAATTCCTGAGCACAGTGGGGGGTTTTAATAAAGGAGATGGTGATATCTTGGTCCTGTTTGTGGAAACATCCACCAGCCCGAGCATTGAGTTTCAGGAGGAGTAAGAAGCAAGAGCTTGAAGTGAAGCATATGTTGGACCCTACCAGATGTGTGACCAAAGCAGCTGAGGATATAAGCCTTGTCCATCTACTGCAACAAGTCACCGGTCCAGAGGGAGCGGATCTCATCGACGGCAAGAAGTTGGACATTGCTCTTCTTTACCTTCTTCAGCTTGTTTTTTCTTCAGAAAATACCAGAACTTGGACTTGGCACTAACCTCATTGATGGCCTACAACTTCATTCTATAGATCTTCGGTTGCTCATCTGTCTCAGTAGAGAGCTTCCTCCCGACGACCTGGTACTGGTGGAACTTGAAAACACCCATGTCGGAGAATGGTTTTGGGGGCGGCGTGACTGCTGCAATTCCGTTGGTGTTGAGACTGGGTTTGTATTTGGGTAGTGAAAGCGTTAGACCAAAAAAATGAAGGGGGAGATAGAGACTGATTGCTACTGGCAGGCTGTACCACAATCATTTGCTAGGCCATTTGTGTGTGTGTGTGTATATATAGTACAAAGTGTCGTTCATCATTTTTTAAATATATATATATATATATATATATTTTTTTTTTTTAAAGAAATTGTAATAACATCAAACTTTTAATAAAAAAATTATTCTTTATTTTGATGTGACTAAACTCGAAGTTGAATGCTCGAAATGCCTACATACCCTTCCAAAGAAGAGATCAAGTTATAATGTAGTTCAAAGGAGTGATGATATTTTATTTTTTTAATTTTGCCATACATAGTTTATGTTCTTGTGGGCTAGGAGCTATTTGGGTGCCGTTTGCAGTTTCAACTCGTGTAGGCAAGGAGTATTTGGTGCCATGTTTCAGTTTAGGCTCGTGCAAACAAGGAGCTTTGTTCCGTGTAGTTTAGGCTCGTGTGGGCGAGGAGCTTTGTGCCATGTGCAATTTAGGCTCGTACAGACAAGGAGCATTTTGGTGCCGTTTGTAGTTTCAGCTCATGTAGGCGAGGAGCTTCGTTGGTGTCGCCTTTTAAGCTCGTGTAAACAAAGAGCATGGTGTGTCGCCTTTTAAGCTCGTGTTGCTAAAGAGCTTGATTGTCACCTTTTAGGCTCGTGAGGACAAGGACCTTTTGGTGTCGCCTTTTAGGTTCGTGCGAACGAGGAGCATGGTGTCATGCAGTTTAGGCTCGTGCAGGCAAGGAGCTTTGTGTCGTGTGCAGTTTAGGATTGTGCAGGAGAGGAACTTTGTGGATTTGTCAAGCAATTTTGGAGACGCATTCCTTGTAGTCTTCATAGCAAGAAGTCTTGATTGAGTGTTTGAAAAAGTCTTCGGGGAAGAAATCGTGCATTGTGATAGGGATGGACGATCTTTGTGTTAAAATTTCATCATCTTCAATGCTTTCATGTTGCTTTGGAGGTTGACAAGAGCTGCTTTGCTCCCTTTCCAATTGGTGAACTTATGGAGGAGACGTATGCTTCTTGTGCAGTTTCTTTGGAGTGACATGAGTCCATCTTTCAACTTTGCTTGACTTAGAGCATGCCCCCAACAGTTAAGGTGAAGATTTTGGGTCGAAAAAGCCAGAAGTGACAGATGTATAGTTTGACTTCACTACATCGTCAAGATCTAGCTCGATGATTCCTTTATGGGCTAGCTTCATGATGAGATCTTTCAGCATGAAGCACTTTTCTGTTGGATGACTAATGAAGCAGTGGTACTTACAGTACCTTAGGTTGTGGGTGCAATTTATTTCTTCCGACCATTTGCACTCGGGTAAATCGATCACTTTTTTCTCCAACAGGTCATCTAGCATTGCGGCCACATCAGAGTCTAGAAAAGGATACGTTTTCTGATCTAGTTCCCTTAAGGTGTTTTTGTACCTGCCTTGGGTGCGAGAAAGTTCACCTCTGTTTATCTCCCTCGTTTTATTCTTGGAAGAGATCTTGACGGGCGCGAAGAAGATCTTGATGTGGGTAATGTTGACGGTAAAAGCTTCCTTGGTAGGCTTCTTTCTAGTCTCGTCCACCTTTAGAGGAAACACCTTATCCTTCTTGAAGTCGGTGATTGGCTCATTCTTTCTATAATGGGTGATGCTCAACTCCATGTCGTAGGCGCGACTGGCTAACTCTTCGAAGGTCCGCGGTTTGATGCCTTGAAGGATGTAGTGTAATGCCCATTACATGCCTTGGACGCACATCTTGATCAATGATCTCTGAGAGTTTGTCTTTGCAGTCGAGGCTTAGAGTGCGCCATCGGTTGATGTAGTCAATGACTAGCTCATCCTTCCACTGCTTTGTACTCGTTAGCTCCAGCATACTTACGGTGTAGTGAGTGTTGTAGAAGCGGTTGAATGCATTCCTTTTCAGAGAATGGACAAATTGCTTCGCGAGGTAGTCTCATTCCATCCCCGTATTGTTGCAAGTTTCAACGAAATGAGCGACGTGCTACTTTGGGTTTCCCTTTCCATCAAACTGCATGAACTTTGGTGGTTGATAACCCCTTGACATCTTCAGGGCATCATTCTTCTTACAGTAAGGCTTCGAGTACAACATGGAGGTATGTTAGCTCCCTTCGTACTGCGCCTTGATGGTGTTGGCGATCATTTGTCATAGCTGCTGAATAGAGAGAGATCCCATGAGCACCATTGCTTGTTCTAGCTTCTCTTCGACTTTTTCTATAGAAGGCTCTTCATCCTCGTCGTCTTCCTTCTTTAAAGGATCAACCCTTGGGTTAGAACTGGCTTTTTTATCACGTTGAACCCCTAACTTGTTGACGAGTGCGCGATTTGCTTCTCTTCTGTATTCCTTTTGACCATTGCAATCGTTTCCTTCATTTAAGCCAGCTGGTCTTCAATTGAAGTAACGACAATAGTCATGACTTGTTCCTTGTTTAGAGCCATTGCGTTTGGGGTGTGCTTAGATTTCATGAACGGAGAAAGAGATGAGAGGTAGAGATGATCCCACTGGGCGTGCCAAATTTGTAAACACGAAAATTTTCGTCTTCCAACGAGACAAGAACGCGTGTACAAAATAATATTTTGTATTAATAAATTTGGGATTACAATCTCTTTTATCTTGTTCCTCTGATTCGATCTCCGTAAGGTGTGGATTTGTGGATATGTGATTTGATCCAAGAGCTATCGAGGCTTGATCTTGGATGAATAGGGGAATTTTCTTCAAGAGTCATTGGGGCTTGATCTTGAACGTTGACGGAAGTTTCTTCAAGAGGCATTCGGGGCTTGTTCTTGAAGGTTGATGGAAGTTTCGTCGGATCTTCAAGGGCTTTTGGGGCTTGATCTTGATGAACAAATAAACAGATCTTCAAGGGCCTTTGGGGCTTGATCTTGATGAACAGTTGTTGTTGATCCAAGGGCTATCGAGGCTTGATCTTTGATGAACAGTTGCCCCAAGGATTTGGCTTGCGGTGAAGGAAGAATCAGCACGTGACCAATGTGCTTGTTGATTCTTCAAAGGTTTTGACGAAGAACGAAGAGTGCTTTCTCGACCCTTCGGAATTCTTAGGAATTTGGATGGTTGGATGCTTGATGCTTGAAAGCTTTAGAACTTCAAAACTTCAAGGATTTGAGGAATTCTCTTCCAATTTGGGAGTAGAGAAATGTATATATGAATTGGTGTCCTGAAATGAATGAAATTGGCTTCTATTTATAGAATTTTCCAAGTCCTAATTTTGAATATAATATTCAGATGAAATAAATCGTTTCTGCCAGGTGTTGACACGTGTCCTGTTTGATGACTTTTCCGACTCTTTTCGATTTTTCGTTGAGTCACACGCTATGTGTAAAATTTATGTGACACGTAAGCGTTGAAATTTTAATTATTGGTCAACATTTACTTCACCAAAATTTCGATGTCTACACAAATGTTACAAGAGTTAAAACAAGAAAAAACAGTCAATGTTTTACAACACCCAAAAAAATCTCAAGCAGAAACAACTTCTGCAATATAGGATTCCAAAGGCAAAAGTGAAACAAATTCCATCAGAAAAGTAGAAGAAGCTTTTCAAAACCTTGAGCTCAAACAAATCACAAACAAAAGAGTCAACCCAACAACTATTACCAAAAATTGGTATCCAAGGCCAACACCTCTGGATATTCAATTTAAGGAAAGAAACATCCAAAATCAATTCTCAATCTCAGCTGATAAGCTCTATGAATGGAACATAGATGGATTATCAGAACAAGAACTTTTTAATAAATTACAACATATCTCCATGGTTACTAATAGTTATATTACCAATCATAACCTCAGTCAAACACAAGTTGTCGACCTTTTAGTCATTTGATTTACAGGAATGCTCCATTCTTGGTGGGAAAAACATCTCTCTGAACAATAAAGAAATGAAATAAAAAATGCAGTCAAAAGAGACGGAGATGGAACACCCATCTTTGATGAGCATATAGGACGAGGAGTCCCAGATGCAGTCAACACATTGCTTTTCACCATTATAGAACATTTCATAGGGACACCCAGTAATGTCACATCCAGAATTCATGACCAACTTAGTAATTTAAGATGTCCAACCCTAAGTGATTTTAGGTGGTACAAAGATGTTTTCATGTCTAGAGTCATGCTTAGAGAAGACAGTAATCAACCATTTTGGAAAGAAAAATTTATTAATGGATTACCAAATCTATTTGCTCACAAAATCAGAAATGTTTTAGTTAATGACGAAGGTATCATACCATATCATTCCCTTACTTATGGAAATATTATTAATATTATCCAAAAAGAAGGATTGAAAATGTTTATTGATATGAAAATCACAAAACAAGTCAACAAAGACAAGTCAATAGACAAATATGAATTAGGAACATTTTGTGAACAATATGGATTACCTCCTATTGCTCCATCTGACAAAAAGAAAAAATCAAAGGCCTACAATAGGTACCCAAATAGGTAATCCAGTAGGAGACATCCCAACTATAAGAAATTCAAAAATAAGAACTTCGAAACAAGAAAATTTTATGACAAACCCAAGTCAAACAAGTGGAAAAGGAAACCTTTAGGAAAATTCCATTCCAAAGACCAAGAACAAAAATGAAAATGCTACAAGTGTGGCAAATTTGGTCATTATGCAAACAAATGTAGAGTCAAGAAAACAGTCAATCAGTTGAAAATATATGAGGAAGAGAAAACCCAGTTAATCCAAGTCTTAGAATTAAAAGACATAGACCATAGTCAATCCGAAGATGATTTAAGTTCTAATTCGTCTTCTTCCAGCAATTCCTCAAGTAGTCTTTCATCCCCTAAGATAAAGATAGGGTGTACAGATGCTTGTTGTAAAAAGATTCCAGTCCTCAATTAAGAAGAAGAACAAGAAGATCTTCTTATTGAGTTAATCAGTAAAGTAGATGACCCTGAGTTAAAACTATTTTATTTAAAAAAGCTTAAGAAGTTAGTCTCCCAAGAAGAAGCCAGTACTAGTCAATCCCAAGTAACCCAAAAAATCAGTCTTAGTACAATCCTAGAAAGGTTCAATAAGTCTAAAAATGAAATTACAGTTAAGGATTTACAAGGAGAAGTCAATAAAATGAAAGATGAGATTAGGTTTCTAAAATCAGAAAACCTAGAAATTCGTTCACATCTCAGTAGCATTCAAACACATGAGTTTCTTAAGAAAAATGACATCCAATCCCCATTAGACGAAGAACAAAATAATTCTTCATCCGATCAACAATCAGAACCTAAAGAAAATTCAACACATAACTTGGTGCTAGGATTATTACCAAAAATTAGAATCTAGAAATGGTATTCTAAAATAAAAATAATAATTGAAGACTTTTAGTTAGACACAATTGCCTTAATTGACTTGGGAGCAGACTTGAATTGTATTCAAGAAGGTTTAATTCCCACCAAGTATTTTCATAAATGAACAGAAATTCTTAGTGCAACAAATCAGTCACCAATGCAATTAAAATATGAAATTCCAAAAGCCCATGTGTTGTCTAAACAATGTTTGCTTTAAAACCCCATGTGTTTTGATTAAAAACATTTCAGACCCAGTCATTTTAGGTCTTCCCTTCATAGCTCTCCTATATCCTTTTAAGGTACACCATAATCGTACAACCACTAGGATGTTAGGACAAAAAATCACATTTGAGTTCTGCACGAAAACAGATCTTAAAAAATTAAGACAATTACAAAAAGATAGCATCTCAAAAACCATCAATCTAGTTACCAAAAAAAGCACAACAAGTTAAGTTCTTAAAAGAAGAAATTAACTACGAAAGAATTGAAGAACAATTAACAAATAAATATTTGTTACAAAGGATTAACAATTTTCAAATCAAACTTGTTAATGAAATTTGCTCTGATATTCCCAACGCTTTCTAGCATAGAAAACAACACATTGTTAAACTTCCTTACAATAAGGAATTTGATGAATAGAAAATATCAACCAAAGCCAAGCCAATTCAAATGAGTCAAGAAGTTATGGAATTTTGCAAAGTAGAAATTTAAGAACTTCTCGATAAAGGAATAATTAGGAAAAGTATGTCACCATGGTTTTGTCCTGCTTTCTATGTCTAAAAGAAGGCTGAATTAGAAAGAGGAACTCCTAGGTTAGTCATTAATTGCAAACCTCTTAATGAAGTCTTGGAATGGATATAGTATCCAATTCCTAACAAAAGAGACTTAGTTAAGCTATAATCTTTTCAAAATTTGACATGAAGTCTGGATTTTGGTAGATTCAAATTCATGAGAATGACAAAAACAAAACTGCATTTGTTACTCCTTTCGGTCATTATGAATGGAATGTAATGCCATTCGGTCTTAAAAATGCACCCAATGAGTTTCAAAATATCATGAATGAAATATTTAATCAATATAGTCATTTCTCAATTTTTTACATTGACGATGTTCTCATTTATTCTAAAACCGATATATGAGCATTGGAAACACTTAAATATGTTTGCTAGGATAATTAAGTCAAATGCATTAGTTGTCTTAGCAACCAATATTAAGTTATTTCAGACCAAAATTAGATTTTTAGGATACAATATCCACCAGTCAACTATTCCCAGGTGAAATAATCTAATTTGCAGATAAATTCCCAGGTGAAATCGCTGACAAAACCTAATTACAGAGATTCCCAGGATCTTTAAATTATGTTGCAGAATTTTATCCACACCTTAGACAACAATGCAAACCCTAGTTTGATCGTCTAAAAGAAAATCCTTCACCTTGGTCCAATACTCATACTTCTATAGTCAAACAAATCAAATCACATGTTAAGACTTTGCTTTGTCTTGGCATTCCAAATCCTAATTCTTTCCAAATTGTTGAAACTGATGACTCTGATATTGGTTATGGAGGTATTCTCAAACAGTCAATCTCTTCCAGATCTCCTGAACAAATTGTTCGTTTCCATTCAGGAGAATGGAATCCAGCACAAAGTAATTATAGTGCTGTTAAGAAAGAAATATTATCTATAGTATTATGTATTAGTAAATTTCAAGCTAATTTATTAAATCAAAGTTTTTAGTCATAGTCGATTGTAAATCTGCAAAACATGTTTTACAAAAAGATGTTCAAAACATTACATCAAAAGATTTTTGCACAATGGCAAGCTATTTTAAGCATTTTTTATTTTTGAAATCGAATATATCAAAGGTAGTCAAAATTGCATCCTTGATTTCCTAACTAGAGAATTTATGCAAGGGAAGAATGACAACAAGAAGACTTGATCAGAGGAGGCTTTTAGCCACTCTACCACCACCACTAGTAAAACAAGAATCAAGCCTAGACTCGTCCTCGGCTTTAGCCATTACCAACCGTTTTACTCCCTTAGGTTCCACAATAGGAAACCTTAGGCCAAATTACCAAACACCACGTCCCAATTACCAAACGAAATTAGTCAGTCAATATGATCCTTATTCAACCCCACCATACCAATCATCATCATCCCAATCAGTTAGCTATACCAAAACATACCTTTTTAGTATCCCTTTCAATCTCAATCAAGAACAAGCACCCGAAAAATTAGCCAAAACAGCTTTTCCACCCAATTTCCATTACTATCCTTCAGCACCACATAAAACACTGAAATACTATCAAGCCATCCTCAATGAAACTGAGTCTATTTCAATCAAACCTCTCTACAGCAAAACTCATGAAAACAAAATCCTCTACCATTCTCTTTACATTGGAAATTTTTTAACCGAATCAGATTGGGAAATCCCCCTTTACAAAACCAAACCTCTTCATACCTATTATGTCAACATTCCCAACAACGATTACGATTATTTTGATTACATTGATGAATGGACTAACATGTTTCTCCATTAAACAGAAGATTTTAGTCATTCCTGGTTCATTAATTTTGACAAGAGTTTCAGATTGAATTTTACTGCATGGTTCTCAAAATGGTGGTCAACTCACAGCTGAACAGCCAGTTTCCTACCAGAAGAGATTATGCAAGTCCTTTCTACCAGTTTCTAGTAGAAATTTGACAGAAGGCGATTCAACTTCATAATTCCACGGGAATTTGTATTTGGCCTTGAAAATTGGGAGAAGTGTAATTCTGTAGTTGAATTGGCTTCTGTCAAATTTCCGTTGGAAACTGGCAGAGACAGATCACACATACTTATCGCGAAGGTAATATGGCTGCTCGTCGCCTTGCCCATGTGGGAGTGGGAAGTGTTCAAAAAAACTTTGTAGTTTGATAAGCCTCCTAATTTGCTCCGGGATATTTTGTTTGAGGATTTTTTCTAAGTTTTATTATTCATTTGAGGATAGATATTCTATTGTGGGGGACACTCTTTTTCTCTTCAACCGGGTTGAAATTCCCGACAAGGTTTTTATTGAGGCCCATTATGCACAATATCCTCAGTTTGTACACTCATTTACTTGGTTTAATAAATATGGAACCTTTTTTCAGAAAAAAAAAATGTAAGATGAAAATGGCTGAACATGATGGGTTATTAATTACTAATAAAGTGAGTTATGTAACATATCATTATACATGAGTTATAACTTACAAGTCTATGCTAATTTAATTCCCCTAAATTCAATACCACCTAGCCCACCAAACTGGCGTATAGGGTGACAAAGAAGTGCTGCATCAAAGCTTACTTCCATGTTTCACAGTTCAGCAGATAATCTGGTCTTTTGGCACTACAACTCCATTAACAAAAACCCAAATGATCTAGAATTGAATTCTCACCAGATGAGGTATCATACTTGAGCAGCTGCCCATAGGCCTTTGCCTCTAGCACGTCTAGATACCAATCAGGGAGTACAAATTTGGTGCTTGAAACACTAAAATATAGACTACTATCTGGTCCCTCAATTACATCATCTGCAATCTGATTGTAATGAACATTATGTTATAACTTAAATGATTCTTTACAAAAGTAAGGGTTTGTCCCTGATATGAAGTTTAACATCAACATATGTTCATTTACTGGGCCTATGTTTTTAGTTTTGAGAAAAGCTAGGATAAATAGATATATAGCTAGAGACATGCCCTAAAGCGACGGACAAGAACAATCGAATCAATGCGCCCACTTTTTTTTTTAAACAAACGATATTATATACTAAGGGGATGGCAATGGTATTCCTGAGGACAGCCTTAGCAGGTTGATGCTGCTACCAGTAGTGTTGGGTCGTCGAGGCAGGCCAGCCAGTCAGGCCAATGGCATAATTCTCAGGGTCAAGGAGTGCATGCTAGTAGAGTCGAGGAGGACGACAGCAAGCTCAAGGGCGTATCCACAACATGTCGCTTCAGGATGCCCAAAACAACCCGGACTTAATCATGGGTACCTTAAACATTCTTGGTCATTATGCTAAAGTGTTGATTGACTGTGGTGCTACACATTCCGTAATTTCTCATATGTTTGCTCAGTTGACAGAACCTCAACCTTTACCCCTTGGTTATGAGTTAGAGTTTGCTATGCCTAGAGGGGGGAAGTGTTATGTAGATTACGTATATCCAAGATGTCCCGTAGTAGTGGAGAATGTGGTTATGCCTGCTAACCTCACTCTGTTAGACATTATCGATTTTGACGTCATTCTAGGCACATATTGGTTGCACTATAATCGTGCCAAAATTGACTGTTATGGGAAATCAGTGACTTTCCATCGTCTTGGATTACCTGAAGTTACCTTTGTTGGAGAACGTAGTGGAGTTAGACATGGAGTTATTTCGACGGTGAGAGCTAGAAAGTTATTAAAGAAAGGTTGTCAAGGGTACTTGGCCCATGTGATACTTAATGATGATACTCTTGTTAGCTTGGAGAATGTTAAGGTGGTGAGACATTTCTCTGACGTCTTCCCTGATGATTTACCTGGATTACCGCCAGATCACGATGTGGAGTTCGTCATTGATTTGTTACCAGGTACTAATCCTATTTCCTTAACTCCCTATCAAATGGCTCATGCTGAGTTGATAGAGTTGAAGATCCAGTTACAAGAGTTACTTGATAAAGGTTTCATTCGGTCTAGTACTTCACCTTGGGGAGCCCCAGTCTTGTTTGTTCGAAAGAAAGATGGTACCTTGAGGCTATGCATCGATTACAGGCAATTGAATCGGGTGACGATTAAAAATCGTTATCCGTTGCCGCGTATAGACGATCTTTTTTATCAACTTCGAGGTGCCTGTGTGTTTTCAAAAATCGATTTGAGGTCTGGTTACTATCAGTTGAAGATCAAGAGTGACGACGTTCCTAAAACTGCTTTTAGGACTCGTTATGGTCATTATGAGTTTTTCGTGATGCCATGTGGATTGACTAATGCACCAGCAGCTTTCATGGGGTTGATGAATAAGGTATTTCAGCAGTATTTGGATAGATTTGTCATTGTCTTTATTGATGACATTCTGGTGTATTCTAAGTCAAAAGCAGACCATGTTCGACATCTTTCTTTGGTGTTGAAGAAGCTGAGGGAACATCGATTGTATGCTAAGTTCAGCAAGTGGCAGTTCTGGCTAGATCAAGTAGCATTCTTGGGGCATGTTGTTTCAGCTCAAGGTATCCATGTTGACACTCAGAAGATAGCAGCTATGGAGAATTGGGAGCAGCCATAAATCGTCACCAAGGTACGGAGTTTCCTTGGCTTAGTAGGTTGCTATCGACAGTTTGTTAAAGACTTTTTAGTCATGGCTTTACCACTGATGAGATTGACCAGGAAAGATGTTAAATTTGAGTGGGATGACAATTGTGAGCGGGGTTTCTAGCAATTGAAGTATTGTCTCACTCACACCCCTGTCTTAGCTCTTCTTGATGATGATGGTAACTTCGATATTTATAGTAATGCTTCATTGAGTGGCCTAGGATGTGTTTTGATGTAGCATGGCAAGGTGATTGCTTACATTTCGAGTCAGTTAAAGCCTCATGAGATGAATTATCCTACTCATGATTTGGAATTAGCAACCATTATTTTCGCTTTAAAGATTTGGAGACATTATCTTTATGGTGAGAAATGTAGAATCTTCTCAGATCATAAGAGTCTCCAGTACCTGTTCACTTAGAAAGACTTGAATCTTTATCAGCGACGGTGGATTGAGTTGTTGAGCGACTATGATTGCACGATAGAGTATCACCCCGGTCGTGCAAATGTGGTGGCTGACGCTCTTAGCAGGAAATCTCAGGGCAAAGTTAATGCTTTTCATGCTAGTCGTGTTCCTCTTTTTGCAGATATGAGATTGACTGGAGTGCAGTTAGAGGTAGAGAATCCCGTGGTAGATGATCGAGAGGAAGCTTTGCTTGCCAGTTTCCAAGTCAGGCCAATCCTAATTGGCAGAATACTCGAGGCCCAGATTAATGATGAAGAAACTCAGGAACTTATTCGGTTAAGAAATAAGGGAAAAATAAAGACCTCCGAATTAGAGAATCAGATGGCATGCTCATGCAGGGAAACATGATGAACGTACCAGACAATGCAGAGTTGAAGAAGGATATATTGGACGAAGTGTATATTTCAGCCTATGTGATGCATCCTGGAGGCACGAAGATGTATCATACCATTCGACCGTTCTATTATTGGTCAGGTATAAAAAGGGAGATTGTTGAGTATGTAAGCAGATGTGTCATATGTCAGCAAGTTAAAGCTGAAAGGAAAAAACCATTTGGATTGATGCAGCCACTTCCCATTCCGCAGTTGAAATGGGAAGACATTACTATGGATTTTGTGTACAAGCTTCCTCGTACACATACTGGTTATGATGGAATCTGGGTGATTGTCGATTGGCTCACTAAGTCGGCGCATTTTATTCCTGTGAGGGAGAAGTTTTCTTTGAATCGATTAGCTGAATTATTCATATCGAAGATTGTAAAGTACCATGGAGTTTCAGTCAGTATTATCTCGGATTGTCATCCTAGGTTCACTTCCAAGTTCTGGATAGCATTCCAGGAGACCCTTGGTGTGAAATTACGTTATAGTACAGCATATCATCCTCAATCATATGGGCAATCTGAGAGGACGATTCAAATGTTGGAGGATATGCTAAGATCTTCGGTTTTGCAGTTTGGCGACACGTGGCATCATCGTTTGGATTTGATGGAGTTTGCCTACAATAACAGTTTTCACTCCAGCATTGGGATGGCACCGTTCGAGGCACTTTATGGAAAACCTTGTCGTACACCCTTATGTTGGTCAGAAGTTGGCGAAAGAGTTTTGGAGGGCCCCGAGATAGTAGAGGAGACTACTCAGAATGTTCAGGTTATTAAGGCTAACTTGAAAATGGCCTAGGATCGCCAGAAACGTTTAGCAGATAGGCGTGCTACTGACCGAGTGTACAAAGTTGGTGATTGGGTGTTTCTTAAGTTATCACCGTGGAGAGGTGTGGTTCGATTCAGAAAGAAAGGCAAGTTAAGTCATAGGTACATTGGACCTTATTAGATCACCGAGTGAGTCGGTGAAGTGGCTTACAGGCTTGAGTTGCCGTCAGAACTGTCCAGAGCGCATAATGTGTTTCATGTCTCTATGCTTCGACACTATGTTTCGGATCCGTCACATGTGATTCCTCCACAACCTTTAATGATTAATCCAAATTTGACTTACGATGATGAGCCAGTGACGATATTGGATTGGAAAGATAAGGTGCTCAGGAACAAGATAATGTGTTTGGTAAAAGTATTATGGAGAAATCACTTAGTGGAAGAAGTGACTTGGGAGACGGAGGATAGGATGAGAGAGATGTATCTAAGGTTGTTTTATGGATACTAATGGGTATACTTGTTGTATGAAATTTCGAGACGAAATTTTTGTAAGGTGGGTAGACTGTGACAGCCTGTCCCAGATTTTTCATTTCTTTAATGTGAAGTTACTATAATGCCATTGAGCGTTGCGTGTGCATTTGTGATTTGAACTAAAGTTTTGGTCCAATTGTGTTTATTCCTAAGTTTTTTGGACCAATTGGAAATAAGGAAATTGTGGTTTGTTATTGGTTAGTGGGATGGCATTTGGACCATTCATCTCATTTCTCTCTCTTCTCTCATTTCCGTGCACTCTCTCTCTCCTCCATTTCGTATAGACAAACACCAAGGACCACCTAAACTTCACAGATCAAGCTCGTGTTTGGTTCCATCGTCTTCATCTCGTCCATACAAACTCACTGGTACCATTTTCAGGTAAGGTAACCTTTATTTTCATGTAAAAACCCTAGGTCCGATTCATGCACTGTTCATGCAAATTTTTATGCGTGATTTTTAGGATTTTTAAGCTCATAGGGAGCTTAAGAAGGTCCCCACGAGGTTCGGAGTACTTCGTTGGAGGTTTTTTGACGTCAGATCACCGAGATCGAAGAGTTACAGATTTGGCCAGAATTTTCAAGGCTTTTTTCGGCGAATTCCCGGCGAGTTGGGGGTCGAGGAAGGTATGGTTGTGTGTCGTCTTGGTGAAATCTTCATTTTGGTATAAAGTTCATAGAAAATGGTGCAAAAATGAAGTTATAGCATTTTAAAGTTTTGCCTAGAAACCGGCGAAGTCGCCGGCGTCCGGTGACTCACCGAAGAAGAAGACGGAATATTCTTTATATTTAACGGAATATTCCTAACAGCAGTAATGGCGTCAGTTAGATTTAACGGAATATTCCGAGGAATATTCCAACAATGTTAGTGGATGCCGTCAGGATCCCCTGCGCGTGGGGGGCACGTGTTGCCGTGCACTCGCCGGCGCGTGAGGCACTGAAAGATTATTTTTTAAATATGTGCGTGTTCGTGACGTTGTGTAAGTCACGTTGGTATATTCAAATACCAAAATTGAGCTATGTATGAGAAGTTATTTTACGAAAACCGTTTATGTGCTTAAAATAACGTTTATTCAGTTAATTCTCATATAGGCGAGACCTATCTGGAGGATGAGCATAGCCAGGCTAGGCGTGGGGGTTACGACTCGGCTACTTATCAGTGAGTGGGCTTTTGGTTTCCGTATATACCTATATACTACTATTTTTCCCAGAAAATGAACTTAAATGATTATACGTTTTGAAATGCCATGCAAAGTATCTATTTATTTTAATTATGCATTAGTGATTGCATATAATTATGATGGTGTTGCGGACGCACAGGTAAGTGTCAGGTAAGTTTATTTACTGGTTATGATGAGAATGAAATGATGTGATGAGAGCTCGTAAACATGCACCTTGATATAAGTGCTCCCGCCCAAAGTTAGGGGCACAGTCTTTCACATGATGTTCACCTCCCGCATCGCATGCTCACCTTGGATCCAAGTTAGGTGCACAGTCCTGTCATATAGACCACTGTAAGTGGGTTCGACTCGTAGGTGACCCGCGAATTATTCGCACAGTCTTCACGTGATTGTAGCACTAGAGCATATTTATTCTATATACAATGATGTTGTGCATACCACTAGAGGTGGTATTGATTTGTGTGCAGGATATGTACATGATATGATGAGATTGATTATGAGCTCTATATATATAGCCGATGGCTGAATTGATTATTGAGAATGATTATGAGCTATATATACAGCCGAGGGATGAGTTGATTACTTGGCATTCAATCACCTTCACTGAGTTATGATTGGCGTTCAGTTGAGATACTTTGGCATGGCATACATACATATTTTTCCAGCATGATTTCGAGATTTATATATATGAGTATATACTTTATTTCTAGGAAACTATACAGGTTTTACGGAGAGGGGTTATAACTTTTGAGAAAAGAATGGTTTTGTAAAGATTTGTTTTTGCCCACTCACGCTTTTGTTTTTCGGCCCTCCAGGTTCTAGGTAGCTAGTGTTCGATGGTGGCTCACGAGGATATCCGGAAGTTCTGACAGACCATTCTCATGTAGGACACCCTTGGGTGTTAATTGAATTTATTATTTTTCTGCTTGACTGCACGTAGTGAAGATGAATACCACTAGACCGTATTACTAAGTGGCAACATAGTTAAATATGTTATATATTAAATTTCGTTGTGGGACAATTTGTTGGAAAAATTAAGGTTAAATTGCTATGTATCACATACAAAATACAAGAAATCAATCATGCAATTAAATACAAAATCAGTTGCAAACTCTTAAACAAAAACATTACTAAATGCATATGAATATGTGTTAGAAAAACCTGAAATTCGAAGTCAAGTTTACCCTAAAGTTTAGTACTTGATATTATGTCCTTAAGTAAGTATATATCTACTGTATGACTAAGTGTTTATTTATGCTTAAAAAATACATACTTATATTGAAATATATAAACTGCAAAATAAAATGACATTAAATTAAAGTTCTAGAACATACTGAAAATATGGGGATAATAAATGTTCATTCAAGTATTCAACAAGTCTCTTACAATTTATTGAACAAAAAAATAAAATGCAAAATGAAAGTTATAATTTTCTGTCTAAGTGAGAGTCAGGACCTAGACGAGTCTAAACAAACAAATCGGGCGCCTAAGGCCATCTCCAACCGAAGGGTCCAGAGGGCCGAAAATAGCCCTAAAACCGTCTCCAACCGAGGGCTAGGCCAGAGGGCTCTGGAATCTGGGAGGGTCCCATGGGATTGGAGAGGGCTGGAGGGCTGGCTGCTTTCGGCCAGCCAGCCAGCCCCGGGCTGGCTATTTTTTTTTTAAAGCTTTCCTATTGCTGTCGGTTATAACCGACAGCATTAAAGAAGGATTTTTTAATACTGTCGATTATAACCGACAGTAATAGGTATTCATAGGCAAATGTTTTTTATTGATTACTATTATTGTCGGTTATATCCGACACTAATAATTTGAAATTCAATTTAAAACAACTAGCCGTTGCATTATTTTTTTTTTGAATTTATTTTTTACAGTTTTATTATTATTTTTTATTTACAAAAAATTTCCTATAACTTTTTATTTTTTCCTATAACTTTTATTTTTTCCTATAACTTTTATTTTTTCATATAACTTCTATTTTTTCATATAACTTCTATTTTTTCCTATAACTTTTATTTTCTCCTACTACTTTTATTTTTTCCTATAACTTTTATTTTTTCATATAACTTCTATTTTTTCATATAACTTCTATTTTTTCCTATAACTTTTATTTTCTCCTATTACTTTTAATTTTTCATATAACTTCTATTTTTTCATATAACTTCTATTTTTCCCTATAACTTTTATTTTCTCCTATTACTTTTAATTTTTCATATAACTTCTATTTTTTCATATAACTTCTATTTTTCCCTATAACTTTTATTTTCTCCTATTACTTTTAATTTTTCATATAACTTCTATTTTTTCATATAACTTCTATTTTTCCCTATAACTTTTATTTTACAAAATTTGTTTCGTATTTTTTTAAAATTCCATTTTCCCCTATAACTTCTATTTAAATTGTAGTTTTTAAATAATAAATTATGTTTAGCCCTATGGCCCTTTGGCCCTCGGTTGGAGACGGTTTTTTGTGACATGGCTAAAACGAGCCCTCTGGCCCTCTACCCTCGGTTGGAGACGGAGGCAAATATGGCCCTGCATTGTTCATTAAAATATTAATATCTTGAAGAATCTTGGAGGGTCAGAGGGCTAAAACGAGCCATCTGGCCAGCCATCGGTTGAAGATGGCCTAAGCAGGCTAGGTGGACACCTAAAGAGGTCGAGGCTCCTTTTCTTAATTTTCAAATACCTAATGATTAATTTGAACGATGACCAACTGCCTAACGCCTAGGCGGGACTTAGACGGCACCAGGCGAAAAATTTTAGAATAGAAATATATCACAATATAACTCATGGATGAGAAAAAAAAATTTGAATAATATGAATTGGATAACTTGGTAGTATATTTACAGGCATGGATACACCTCTTCTCAAATGACATGTCTTATTTTCAAAAGGCAACAAAAAAAAACCTTGGTCCAACCTTCACATGTGGCAAATTAATTTATTGGATTGTTAATGAATACTCATTAAGACTAGTTATGTTTAATTTCACCTTACATCATCATCATCACTATCAATCTCATCTCTATATTATAGAAATATCAAATTAAGCGGGTCTTCACAAGTACGATTAACAACTTAATAAATTAATTTAACACCTCTAATCATAAGCCTTTCCTCAGAAGGAGTATCACAAATACCTAATCATTTGAAATGAACCAGTTTCCTAGGCGACATGTCTTTCTCCATTAAAAATACAGGTAGAATAGTTGTAGGGTTGGGAGGCTCATCACTCATCACTCATCACTTCAACTTCAACTTCAACTTCAACTTCAACATGGTCTCTATTGAATCATGTTTTTTTTATTTCTCTTTAGTTGAAAGAGAGTTAATGAGACAAGACCCTAAAAAAAAAGAATTCAGAGATATGAAAATATCTAAATGAAATCCCCAGATGGTAAAACGGTACCAGACTTTGATGGCAACAGTCATGGATTCATCTTACAAACCAACAAACCATGATGTTTGTAGAACATGTAGCAATCGGTCCCAAATATAAAGAAAAAGATTCCTTACTTAATAGTTTTATTTTACAAAGTAGTTTATATGAAACGGATTAACCGTTATTACAACATTTTAATTCAATAATAAATTATTATTATTAAAAAAATTACACATAACACCACATTATTAATTAAAATACTACGTGACAACAAATTTATTTCATGTAAATTATTTTTTTAGTCACTATGCAACTGCCACATTTTGCAATTAATATGTAACAAGAGGACCTTTTTTGTATTGTTCTCGTGGTGTCGCATCATAATTGTATTTGGCATGGCTTGCACATGGGTGTTTTCTTTCCAAGTGAACACATTGCTCTCTCTCTCTCTCTCTCCAGTCATTTTCCACAGTTGCATCGAACCACCGCTTGTTCATATAGTTTTTACCTCGAGGTAAATCTTCGTCTCAGTAAATATTGCAGGCGCTTGTACATAGATAATGATTTTCACACTTTTGTTTTTTTATTTTATTTTTTATTTATTCAATTCAAATATCATAAAACCTAAAAATACGAGTGTAGAAATCCTTACCCGTTGTTTACTTGTTCATATGTATACAATTCCAACTCTTTTTGCATGTGAAAAATTCCACATATCGAACATTGGGTCTCCTCTTGGGTTTGAAAATGGTCAAGAGACATGTTGAAGTAGGTCGTTTCAAGACATTCACCTAAAAGAACATGTAATAGATTGTGTAGTGGAAAGCAGTCTAACATTATTTTGGACCCATTAGCATGTGGTGTGAAACCCGTGACACCATTTTCAGTAACCTTCAGCAAACCCTGCACAAATTACAGCAACCAGACCACAGGCTATAGAGAGTTAAACAGGTACCAGTTTATACAAGGCGAAACAATGCAAAATCCAGTTTTACAATGTACATTCTTACGCGTGATCCGAGGTTTAGGTTTTAAACAGTTTACCCCATCGCTCTATTATGCCCATTAGGTGACTCAGTATGTTGAGCGAGTAGTCGAGTGATGAGTGATATGGAGATATAGATAGAAATAAATCTCTGGTTACACAAGTATTTCTCCATTTTCTGGTCAGAACGTGCTGCTCTTACCTCTTGATCAGTATCACATGTAACAAGATCACCATCTTTTGTGAATGTAATTCCAAAAACTCTATCACTATTCACCTTCTTCCAGTTTTCCCAACTCCCTTTTGTGTGAAGCCTTTTGATCCAACCATCTCTTGCAGCTGCAATCACTTTCTACACAAAACCCAAAAACTTGACAAAAAATGAGAAATAAAGAAACACCAGAATTTCAAGTTAAACTACTTAAAACGGAAATCTGATCACAACTTGTCTGCTAACCATTTCATTTTTGGTTTTCAGTTTTTTTTTTTAATCAGAAAAAAAGTTTAGGGTGAGGGGAAGCTACCCATCCTAGGTAAGAGCATACTACAAGCTTCTTTAAGGATTTCAGTTTTTTGTTACCAAATATTTATGGAACGGGTTTTGAGCTTGCTAACTATTTCATTTTCGGTTTTATGAAAATGAAAACTGAAAAAAAAAAATAGTTATGAAATGGGCCATGAGCTTTTTGTTTGAGAACTTAAAATGAAAACGAAATGATTATGAAACCTTTGATATGATGTTTTGGGGAAGGAGGGAAGGTGGAGGGAGGTGAAGTGAATCTGGTGATATTGGGGAGAAGAAGTAGATTTGGAGAGAGAAGGCAAGACCATGCCAGCAAAATGCCAGAAAAACTATATTTTTCACGTCAGTATTACACTAAAAAATTAATTCTGGTACTATTCACTTTACCTTTTATTTTGTCTTTATCGTTAAAACTCAAAATTTTTAAGCCATTTTCATTAGTTTTTCTTTTTAATTAATCATATATTTATGACGAAGAACTGGGATTTGCTATCTCACATATGAAATGTGTTTGATAAGATTTTTGTTCTTTTTTATTTCCTTTTCGCCTAGGATAAGGTTTATATTTCGGGTCATGTTCATATCAAATCGTCAAATCAACCACAACATGTTCATAATAAAAAAGATATGGTGGTAATCTAACCATCTCAAATCGCTTTCAAAGATGATGGGAAAACTGAGTTTGATAAAGTTTTGCTTACACAAAATATTATTTCTAAATAGTTTTTAAGATTGACATAACTCCTTGTTTTGATTCTTGAGAATTAAAGTCAATAAAAGTGGTTTCTAATTGTCCCTCGTCAATCATTTTACTTCTTTTGTGAGAAATATCTGTTAACTTGAGGATATTTTTGTTAAATCAATCTCTCTCCTTAAATTGGCGGTTTCTTCAGTTTGACGAATATTTTTAACAGAATGATGAAAATAATTGACAATAGGTAATCTTATGACCACTTCAATTGATTTTAAATTTTAGGGACTAAATTGAGAAGTTATGTCCATCTCAAATACCATTTTGACTTAAAAACTCCAAATTTGAATTGGGTTCGGAGTGCAAAGATCCTAATCACTTCTCGAAGTAACCCTAATCACAACAATACACATGATTAGATTATGATGAGATTAGCTCTAATCCAACCAAACCAACTCTAATCACTTTTCTATAACGAAATTCAATCATACTACTTATCTTAACCAGCAAACGAGATCTTACATTGTGATAGGCACACAGCATATCACCCTTTCCATGCCAAATCTCTCATAAGATAAAGACATAAAATTTCAATAATGAGATATTCAAGGAATTTACAAAATTATGGCCAAAACAAAAAATGATAGTTGCCAAAATTATGGCCATAAGTCTCGTAAATTTCCCATGACCTATTGTCCACCTAAAGTCAGAATGATGAAAATCCCATTTTAAGTCCTGACCAAATAGTAAGAAAATCCATGACACAAACCCTAATTTATAGCTACAATTTAATTGCACACAAATACATAGACACCCACACTGAGGAGAAAGAACTTTCGTGTAACGAAACATCGTTGTAGTATTATTTCAAATTGATCACGTATTAATATATAAAATAATTTAAACATACGACCACACATAGTTGACTGGAAATGTTGCCAGACTAGATTTCTGTTGGAAGGAACGTTTCTCTCTCCACACACATCTACATAACATAGACCTCTTCACTCTCTTTCCTCTGTTCCCGAAAAAACAGAGATAAAACAGAGAGAAAGAGAGCAGAGAGAGTTCAATGTTCTACCACATTCCATGGCTATAACCGGGACAGACTCCCAGCACCAAACCTCAACCAAACCATCCCCAGTTCCTCCACCAATCGAAGTCGAGTGCGTAAAATGCGCCTCCTGCGGGTTCACAGAGGATTGCACCCCAGCCTACATCTCCCGAGTCCGAGACCGCTATCAAGGCCGTTGGATTTGCGGGCTCTGCGTCGAGGCGGTGAAAGAAGAAGTTCTACGATCAGATAGGCTCATCTCCACCGAAGAAGCCCTGAACCGCCACATAAATTTCTGCAAAAAGTTCCGGTCGCAGAAAGAAACAGAGCACCCTATCTTCGCCATGGGTCGGGTTTTCCGGCGGAGCTTGGATACTCCGAGAGCTCTGAGGTCAAACTCCAGTACTACCCTCGGAGAAGTCGAAAGGGTTCGCAGCCCGCCGCTTGTTCGTTCGGGAAGTTGCTTCCCTTCTCTGTCTAGGTGAAAATGGTAAAAAGCAGAGGATTAAAAGGTAAATATGTGAAACAGAGGAACTCTCTTTTTCACTTAGATACAGTAACAATTTGGGATTTGGGTAAATTTTGGGTCGGTTTTTCTTGCTCTAATTGGGATTATGAGAATGGGTTTTTTAAGTTAATGATGAGGGAACTGATAGGACTGACCATGAGCTTGTTTTTCTAGAATTCCAATGTAAATATTTGATATGTTAATTTGCTTCAAAAATGCATTTTATTTCCTGTTTCATCTAATTTAGATTGTCGTTCATGAAATTTAAACTCAGACCGACAACGGGAGGACCAAATAGCCATTGGCTTCTCCATTGTAATTATCTTCGGTGATTAACAACTATGGTCCATGAAATTTTAAATTCAGACATCTTTTTCTCTCTTATAATATTTTTGGTATTCAATTGAAATTTTGATGGATTCTAATTCTTTTAATGAATCTTAAAGTATTCAATAAGTGATTGTTTAAAATTTTTCAAATTCCTAATTGAATACACCCACTCTGACAAAACAGAGACTGTGAATTCTTGGTTATTGGGGTTGGGAAATTAATGGAAATAAATCTAGGGCCATTAAGCGATTGAATATAGGGTCAAATTAGATATTTGAGAAAGTGATATGCCAACTTTGTTCCTTCCATTATTGCCAATCAAGTTTAGCACGCTGGTTTTTTTTTTTCCCTGTACACCAAAAAGTTTTACTGCGTGCTGCAACAGCGAAGCAATTCAATTTTCATTGCTGGCTGGTCTTCAATGCATGCACCTCATTAAACTTTCCGTTCTTATAGATTTTAATTACTAATTAGCGGTGGTTTAACAGCTAATTAGCTGGTTCTTATCTGTTTTAGCTAAGTGTAATATTGGCTTATTTGGAGGGAATTAAATGAAAAAAGGTAACAGAAGGAAATTTCTGAGAAATTTCCCATGGAAAAATAAGGAAAGCATTTGTTCAAAAACCACCAAGTTCATTTTTCTGAAACTTGCACGAAACTGAAACGCTAGAGCACGCTATTCACGTGTCGCCAGTGTTTCAGCTGTTCTGCAAAACGTTGTATGAATTGGTTTGAGACGCATCTATTCCGCAAAACGTTGTACGAATTGGTTTGAGACACGGACGCCTTAGACGGTTTTATTTCGTGTAAGTCTTTCTCTCTTTCTCGCCAGTCTGTTCACTGTCCTTGCGTGACGAAGTCTGGATTATTTGTAGCAGAACATTTGTCCCTCCCAAGTCTGGAAACTGGACCTATTTGATCGAATGAGACAAAACAAAGAAATAAAGTGGGGGACTGGTGGAATGGCACCGAATCGAGTAACTAGAGTCACGCCCGGGCTAAGGTTTCTTTTTCTGATTTTTTTTTTTTGTTTTTTTTTTGTTTGTGTTTGTGTGTTAAAAGTTAAAAGAATCCAGTTGGCCTGGCTAAGGTTTGTATCATTCAATCACTGTCATTTCGATTTCTCCTTCAACTGCTGACGTCATAATTTTATTAGGCAAGTGGTTTAGTATCGTATAGCTGATAATGTTAGTAAGAAACACATTTATCTCTCAAACAAGATTAAAAATGTGCATTAAAATTAGTTTCCTTTTGTTTAAACCTTCTACGTCAAAACTTCCCTTGTGATAAAAAGACATTTTCATCCCCATCTCTATCATTTGGTCTGAAAAATCCATCTACACAACTCAGCAGTGTCAACTTCTTAGGTGGTGTGCAAGAAGAAAATTTGAAGTGTACCGGATTGTTTGATGGGAGAGAGAGACACATTTGTCGTATCTGTGGAGCCAAAAATAATCCTTAAAATCATGGAGCTGACTCGTGGATTATTTCTCAAGAAAGACAAGACTGCTCCTATTAAATGAGCATCGAGTAGGCTCATTCACAACGCACAGCTGAAGTAGAGTAGGCAGAGATCAACCACTACTCAAGGCACCCCTGCTCGTAGGAAAGTCAAAGGTATTTATGATAGATTATTCTTATCATAAATACATTCATAATCAAAGAATACCTCTTTCAAGTAAGTTATCCTAATCCCATTTATTTTGGATATTTACCTATTTATTCTAAGATATTTATTTATACAAATATCTTAGAATCTTCCCACATAAATTCCACCCTAGGGCCGGCCACCCCTAAACCTTAGAGGGCTGGCCCGTATCCATTTCCTCTCTTATAAATACACCCTTTATCTCCAAAATTCAATAAGTTTTTGTTGCCCCCCTAAAGAGGCATTTTTCTTCCCACAAACACTCAAACACATTTTTTTTTTACAGAATTCTAACTTTGGCATATGAGATTCTTTGGCCAAAGCCCCCCCCCCCCAAATTCATATTGGGTGCGTGAGGCTTTTGGCCGTGTTATTATTTTGCAGGTGCAGATTTGTCAATCAAGGGAAGGCGAAAACTTACATCCACAAATTTTTGCTTTCATTGAGAGCTAATCCGAAGAGTTGAAGAAGACTCTCACTTTCAATTTCCTTCGTTTGTAGATCCACGGCTATGATGGCAGGAAATTTAGAAACAGCAACTAATGGGACCTTCTACGTTGAAGGACATGGACCAACCAATGGAGACTGTGACGTGGCCCACGTTGTCGCTCCTCGAGGCTCACCACGGCAAGGGCCGCACCTTTACCACCACGAGGCACCGTGGCCATGCCAACAGCGTCAACTACCACTATAGTGGCCCATAGGGCAGCCTCCACACAACCCGAGGAAACCCTAAGGTGGGAGGCCCACAACACAAGCGGTCAGCAGGCGCAGACCCAAACAACTGCTTGCCTTCGACAGTAGCCTCTAGAGCCTACCACTTTCACTTGGACGTAAGCTGCCCAGACTGAGACAACCTAAACCGTACCGACCAAGGTGGCCTAATGCCTAGGCGCTCGACCTACTCCCGTGACCCTCTAAACGATCCAGCATAGTCCCAAACCGGTTCAACCGGCCCAGATCTAGACCCCAAGACCGACAGTTGAACCAAGGGTATTTTTACCCCACCTTATTGCAGATTTGACCCATCCTGGCTCAAGCTTTGCACCTGGAGTCCATTACACTTCCACAACTCAAGCAGATGTCTACCGTCCTAGCTCTTCCACTCCAAATAGTGAACAACACCTATCATGACAAGTCGTAGAACTGACAAGCGCCCTCGCAGAACAAACTACCTTGGTAAGTCAGCTCTTGCAGTGCACCGAGATGCAATGTGCCCCAGATGAGGTGTCCAAAAGTAGGACAAGGGTAGGCGATGATGTTTTTCTCCAATGGCATTTTGGCAAGCAGCCCTTCGACCAGCCACGAACCAAGCGTTCTTACAGTGTACACTCCTGCTTGGGCCCCCGAGATAACGTAGACTTTCATCTTAGTACAGGGATGAGTGTACATTCACTGTTGGGACCACACTCCGATAATCAACATGAGCAACCTTCCAAGCGAAGTGTTCATTCACGGCTAGGCTCGTAAAGAGCATCATCTACCTCACATCGGAGTAAACAGCATGACAGACGGGGATAAGTAGTCACACAATCCAGCTCAAGTTCAACCGTCAGCCTACGAGTAATCATCTCATCTGTTAGAAATGCACCGCAGCCACGACATAGACTAGCTGAGCACATGGAAGAGCAGTCAAGACCAGTATGTCATAACCAGGGGCAGCCAGAAGCTTCGCTGCCCCAACAGAGATAAATTTAGGAAAAAGTAAAGAGATTCCTTACTTAGCGGTTATGTGGATTCCAACGCATCGAGACCATAAACGAAACCCTTCGTAGGGACATGGAACTCATGGCAGATCACATTTTACAAACGAGATTGAGCAGATGGAGCCATTATGTAAGTTCAATACGCCGCATTTCACCTTGTTCAAGGGAGACAAAGACCCGGAAAGGTACTTTAAGCACTACTGCAGCGAGATGATCTTCTATCAAGCCAATGATGCTTTAATGTGCAAGATGTTCGCGCATGATTAGTTTCATTCCCTTCCTCCACAATCCATCCGGAGTTTCGATGGGCTTTCCGTAGTCTTTACTAAGGAATACTCATCATACCGCTCGATCAAGAAGAAGTCTTATCATCTCTTCAACATCAACAAGAACCTGAATGAGTCATTCCGTAACTATGTTAAGTGGTTCAAGGTGGAGAAGGCAAAGATAGTTAGCTGCAACGACTCAATTGCCAACGCAGTCTTCCGAAAGGGACTTCCAGTAGATCATCCCCTATTCGGAGAATTGATCATGAATAAAGGCCTGACTCTGGTAGACTCATTCGCTCTGGCAGAGAAGCATGCACTTTGGGATGAGGCCCGACAAGCAATCAAGGTACATGAGCAGCCTCAGAAGGAGTCCGAGGCAGCCCAAAAGATAGTGGACAAGAAGCAGTCCAACGACCAAAGTAGGCAGATGGCTAAACATAGAGACCAGTCTCCGGTAAGAGGCAGCTAAGCCACCAAGAACTATACAAAGTGCTCGATCCCAGTCAACCAGATCCTCCGCGACCTTAAGAGTGAGCTTTGGTTCTAATTACCAAAGCAATCTAGAAAAGACACCACCAAGCTGGATCACACCAAGTACTAGGCGTTCCACCAAGGTCCCAATCACACGACCGACACTTGCTATACCTGGAAAGATTACCCAGAGAACCTGGACAAACTAGCTGCACAGCCTAGGAGGATCACAGACGCAGACAAGGAACCGCCTACCAAGACCATCAGAATCAACGACATTTTTGCCAACTCCAAATGCTTAGGGGCCACAAACAACTCCAAGAAGAGGAAGATCCAGTAGGCTATAGCAATCTCCCAAGTTTAGGCAGTTTACGCCTAACCTGTACCAATCATTGGTTTCACCAAGCAAGATACTAAGGAAGTTAACCCACATGACAATGTTCTAGTAGTGTTCATTCAACTAGCACACGTTATAGTCGATAGAATAATGGTAGACAACAACAACATAATAAATATACCTCAGTTATCCTTCATTCAGAATATGAATCTGGAAAGCACGATAACACGGCGAGCAGAGGTACTCACTAGATTCAACGGACACACCTCAATTGTTGTTGGCAAAATAACACTCGATGTGAGAACACCACGAGTAGTCTCAAAACAGACTTTCACAATAGTCAGGGACCCGTTTCCCTATAATGGGATTCTGGGAGGGCCTTGGCTAGTGAAGCTGGGCCTTATAACCTCCGTCGAGTATTAGAAAATTTGATTTCCCATCCAGGGAGGATAAGTTGGAGATATCAAGTATGACCAAACCGTATTCCAATGATGCACGGTGCAAATGCTGAAGGAGTAAAAAAAGAAGTCTTTCACCCCCGTAGGAGCTAACGAGGTTGAGAAGGACAAGCCTGCTACCAAATAGCAACTACAGTAGATGGATCAAGATAATGGCGTTTAGGATGACACACTGATAGAAGAAAAAAGATGGAAGCCAAAGGAGGACGCCAAATACATCATTCTTAATCTTGAGCAGCCGGAGAAAACGGCTATAATCGGTTCACGACCAAGCCCATCTGCTTTCAACCGTTTCCTCTAGCGCTCAACCGATCAATGCAAGCCTTTTTTCAAAGCCATCAAGAAGGCGTATAGAGACAAGTGCGAGAAAGCATTTTAAGACTTGAAGAGATACTTGACATCCCCTCCACTAATATCTAAGCTGAACGCAATCAAGAAATTATACATCTACTTGGCAGTCTTAGACTTAGCAGTAAACTATGCCCTTATACGAGAAGAGTTGGGGGGCCAACTGCCAGTATTCTCACTTCAAAAGCTCTCCTCGATGTGGAAATAAGATACCCGAGAATTGAAAAGCTAATTTTGGTGTTAATTATTGCGTCTTAGAAGCTTAAACTATACTTTTAGGTGCATACAGTCATTGTCATGACTCAGTATCCTCCACAATCTATCCTATATGGTTCAAATGCTTTTCAATGAGTGATGAAGTGGGCTTTGGAACTTAGCCAATACGACTTAGTTTTCTAACCCTGCACAGTGATAAAAGCTCAAGCCTAGGAAGACTTCATAGCAGAGTTCACCCCCGACCTAGCAGATTTAATAGTACGCCCAAAGACGCCCTCGAGCAGCCGAGCACACCCTGGTCACACCAACCCTTGCCGACAAAGACTTTTGGCTCATGTACATCGATAGTTCATCTAACTACAAACGTTCTAGAGCAGGCATGGTTCTCGTCACCCCAAACGGCTCAATGCTCGAACAAGCAATCACCTTAAGCTTCAAAGCATCAAACACCGAAGCAGAGTATGAGGCCTTATCAACAGGCCTCTAAATGGCACAAGATCTGGCAATCAAGAAGGTCATAATCCATTTCGATTCTCAGCTCATCACTAGCCAGACTACCAGAGAGTATAGAGAAAAGCATCCAAAGATGATGTTATACCTCGAGAAGGTACACAAGCAGTTGTAGCCGTTTTAGACTTACACATTCACATAAGTGCCACGGGCAAACAACGTTTATGCAAATGTCTTGGCAGCCTAAGGCTCCACTTTGGACTACCATTTCAGACGTTCCATCCCAATTGAGTATTTGGGAAAGCCGAGCATAGAAAAAGAATCGACAATAGAACTGTTACAAGTCAATACAACCACAAGCTGGCAAGACCCTATCATCGACTATCTAGTCAATGAGACGTTCCCTGCAAAAAGATTGAAAGCTAGGAAGCTCCAAATAAAGGCGACACATTATTACATATAGAATAACATTCTCGTTCGAAGATCTTTTTTTGGCTCACATCTCCGCTGCCTAGCACCTCTCGACGACTTAAAAATTTTAATCTCGATTCATGAAGGAGTCTGTGGAAACCACTCAGGAGGTCGATCTTTAGCACAGAAAGTTTTCAATGCCGGCTACTACTAGGCCACCGTGTATCAAGACGCTAAGAAATTGTTCAAAAGTGCGACAACTACCAAAGTTTCAAGCCTGTATCCACACTGCTTGCCCGCGAGCTCCATATGCAGAAAAGCCTATGACCCTTCATGCAATAGGCAATCGACCTGGTATAACCTATGCAGCTGCTATTGAGGGTACATGCATGATGATCATGGCTACCGACTACTTCACCAAATGGGTAGAAGTCGAGCCTATGACCACCACTACTTAATTAGACATAGAGCGAATCATATGGAGGAACGTCATTTGCCGATTTGGCATTCCACAATCTATCGTCACCGACAGCGCCCCACAATTCTTAGGCAAAAACTTTGCAAGGTTCTTCTAGAAATATGGCATCAAGCAGCATAAGTCTATGCCTCGATATTCTCAAAGTAATGGGCAGAGGGAGGCATCCAACAAGACAATCCTGGACTGCCTCAAAAAATTTCTCACAAACAAGTAGGGGAAGTGGCTAGACAAACTTTCTGGTGTCCTATGGGCGTATCGCACAACCAAACGATGAGTAACCAGTTAAACTCATTTCTCCTTGGCATTTGATTCAGAAGCAATCATCCCTTCTAATGTCATCGTGTTGAGCATCGGCACCATACTACCAACTTTGGAGCAAAATAGAAATGAGGTGGCCACAAATCTAGATCTGGCAGAGAAGGAACGCGATAGGCCATCACCTGCATTGTAACCTACCAGTAGCAGCTCCTCTCCAACTACAACAAAAAGGCAAAGATCCGGCAATTTCAGCCTAGAGATCTGGTCCCAAGAAAAACATTCATCACTGCTTGAATAGAAGACTCCAAAAAGACGAATCCAACATAAGAAGATCCGTACAAAGTCAGCAGAGCAGGCGGCAAGGGTATTTACACCCTTACCACCATGAACGACAAAGAGATCGACAAGCAGTGGAATGCCTGCAACCTGCGAAAGTACTACGCATGACCTCACACTTCTCTATCAGCACTACTCAGACGAAATAAAGCTCGAAGACTCAAGCAGCTCGACAAGCACTACCTCACAAGACGAGGATTATCCCGTTGTCACTCAGTTTCTACCTGCTAACTAAGTTCGATATCATTATTCTCTTTTTTCATAAAGATCTTTGAAGTTATTCATCACTTGGCTCGGTTACGTATCTATAACAACTGTCTACTTCTGCTTTCATTGAAGATCACGCCCAATCAAGGACTTAATGTAGGAATTACACCCACCTCAAGGACCAACCTTGCTCTCCCCCAGGGAAAGGGTAAATTACACACTCTAAATATCCAGAAGTGGATGGGTCGGGCTACCCTGGTGTAACTAAGGCATAATGGTATGCGTTGGCATCCTTAGAAGTAGCCACAATAGTCTTTTTTCAAGGCTTAGCTAAATGAAGGATTTTAGGCATTTGGCTTAACCTACAAGAACTCGAGCCTCAGAGATAGAAGAGTCACGCTGCATAGCTCGCCCTTTGGATGGCTGCCCATGAAGATGAACCACAGCTAAGCATCCTTGATGTGACTAGCTGCTGGCAACCCCGGCTGAACATTTTATATGTGACCAACTAGCGATCTTCGTGTTACGAAATAGTATTCCCTCTACCCATTAAATGACCATCCATTTTTGAGCATCCGTGATATGACCAGCTTGCATTCGCTGCTCAGCATCCCTAGTGCAATACATAGGCGATCTCTACGAGGATACGAAATTCTAGCTTCGGCTACACGCATGGGGTACATGCGATTAAGCATCCTTGATATGACCAGCTAACGTAAGGAACTGAGCATCTTATATGTGACCAATAAGCGCACTCTGTGTATCCCTATGAACCTTAAGTTGCTTTTATTCAATAAGCAGCCTACAGTTTCTAGAAGTACCTAGAACCCTAAAGTTGTTTCCAATTCAACGAGCAGCCTACAAATTCTAGAAGATCCCTGTGAACCTAAAGTCGCTACTTAGTCAACAAGTAGCCTACTATTTCTGGAAAACTGCCAACGGTACACCCTTTGAGCAGTTAGCCGCATAAACATATACAATCGCACAATCTTATGAAAGGTTAACAGGTTAACGCGAACATGCATTGCCTAGCACAGAACAACCCCTTGGGTTTACACTGACTCCTAAAGTGTTGTGCTACTTGCTACGCAACTTACAGAATTGGTTACATAGAGTGCAAAGACTTCTTTCGAACCACTGCCCACGAAATTTCATAAAACCACACACTTTTTTATGCAAAAGGTCAGCAAATTTTGTGTCCTAGCAATCTTTAATATGTTGTGATGCAGGCCACACAGCTCAAATGATTGGAGAAAAGACAACCAACTAAGTAGCCTATGGTCAGGGGGTAACAACGAGAGGTAAAGCTCAGCAGTTCAGCACCCTAGAAGATCGAAGCTAACAACCGAGCAATCATGTAGGCTCACTTGCTTCTGTAAGTAAAGCGCCAGCTTACTGGCTCCTTGGTTAATAGCTTTACGGAGGTCCTAAGCCTAGATTGGCAGTTACATAGGTCATACAAGCCTGTCTGCTTATTTAAAAGTAGTGTGTTTTGCAAACGACCTTGTGATTAAAGATTTAGTGGACCACTAATACGAAACATGCAACCACGGAAGTCATTTGGCCTAGCAGGTTAGAAGTTTCAAAAAATACCTCAAGCAAGCGAAGATTTGCACCCAACAACCCAAAATTTGTTTCTAAAGCAATGAAGATGAGCTTGACTGCTTTGTTCAAAGTAGCCTGCTCGATTGTTCATTCTACAGATGAACTAAAGCGAAGAAAAACATTTTATTAATTTCTAGAAAATTGGTAAACTAGCACGAAGGCCAACAGAGTTCAAGCAAAGCAGGAAAGGAAAAGAAACTAAATCCTAAAGTCTATCTAAGAAGACTACTCCTCAACAGCGTGGACATCTTCAGCAGCTGCATCGCTCTCAGCAGCATCAACCTCCCGCGCTTTGTCTACAGCTGCCTCATCATGTGCACCAATGTCATTAGTTGCCCCTATTAAGGAGGCATCACCTTCGGCCGCACTTCCCCGGGCAGCCTAATCTTCAGCTGCTCTACCAACGATGCTCTCGAAGGAAAACTTAAGGAGATCCTCATAATAAATAGCAAAAAGCTTGAGGTCCTTATCAGAAAGGGTGTAGTTAGACGTCATGCCAAGGAAATGACCTATATAGCCAAGCTTGTAGAAATTAGCTTGACCTTGAGCAAGGACAACCTCAAGACTAGATTTCTTACTCCTTATTCTCCTCAATCAGGTTAGTGCGAGCATTCTGTAACTTTTATAGTTCTTTCTTAAGGTACTCGTTGGCCAACAACGCTCATTGCAGCTCAATTTCCTTGGACTCAAGTATATTTACGGCCTTCTTGAGTCGAACAACATCATTATACATGACAAGCAGCTCTACATCCTTGATGTCACGGGCAGTCTAAAATTTTGAAATGGCACACTCGAGGTCTTGCACCAGCAACACTTGGACCTTAATCTCTTTCTCTGTAATGAAATATCTCTCTCGAATCGCGTTAAGCTGAGCTTTCAAGTCACTAGTCTATTGGCAAGTGGTTTCAAGCTGCTGAATAGTATGGGCAAAGATATCAGATCCCTTCAAAAAGGCAAGTTCAGACTCATACAGGCTCACCTGCTTCAACACCCTAGAAGATTGAAGCTAACAACCGAGCAATTATGCAGGCTCACCTGCTTCTGTAAGTAAAGCGCCAGCTTACTGGCTCCTTGGTTAATAGCTTTACGGAGGTCCTAAGCCTAGATTGGCAGTTACATAGGTCATGCAAGCTTGTCTGCTTATTCAAAAGTAGTGCGTTTTGCAAACGACCTTGTGATTAAAGATCTAGTGGACCACTAATACGAAACATGCAACCACGAAAGTCATTTGGCCTAGCAGGTTAGAAGTTTCAAAAAATACCTCAAGCAAGCGAAGATTTGCACCCAACAACCCAAAATTTGTTTATAAAGCAATGAAGTTGAGCTTGACTGCTTTGTTCAAAGTAGCCTGCTCGATTGTTCATTCTACAGATGAACTAAAACGAAGAAAAACATTTTATTAAATTCTAGAAAATTGGTAAACTAGCACGAAGGCCAACAGAGTTCAAGCAAAGCAGGAAAGGAAAAGAAACTAAATCCTAAAGTCTTTCTAAGAAGACTACTCCTCAGCAGCGTGGACATCTTCAGCAGCTGCATCGCTCTCAGCAGCATCAACCTCCCACGCTTTGTCTACAGCTGCCTCATCATGTGCACCAATGTCATTAGTTGCCCCTATTAAGGCGGCATCACCTTCGGCCGCACTTCCCCGGGCAGCCTGATCTTCAACTGCTCTACCAACGATGCTCTCGAAGGAAAACTTAAGGAGATCCTCATAATAAATAGCAAAAAGCTTGAGGTCCTTATCAGAAAGGGTGTAGTTAGACGTCATGCCAAGGAAATGACCTATATAGCCAAGCTTGTAGAAATTAGCTTGACCTTGAGCAAGGACAACCTCAAGACTAGATTTTTTACTCTTTATTTTCCTCAATCAGGTTAGACCGAGCATTCTTTAACTCTTATAGTTCTTTCTTAAGGTTCTCGTTGGCCAACAACGCTCATTGCAGCTCTATTTCCTTGGGCTCAAGTATATTTACGGCCTTCTTAAGTCGAACAACATCATTATACATGACGAGCAGCTCTACATCCTTGATGTCACGGGCAGTCTAAAATTTTGAAATGGCACGCTCGAGGTCCTGCACCAGCAACACTTGGACCTTAATCTCTTTCTCTGTAATGATATATCTCTCTCGAATCGCGTTAAGCTGAGCTTTCAAGTCACTAATCTATTGGCAAGTGGTTTCAAGCTGCTGAATAGTATGGGCAGAGACATCAGATCCCTTCAAAAAGGCAAGTTCAGACTCCAACTCTTTAATTTTATCAGCAGCTGAGCAAGCCTATACTACCATAGTTGCAGCTATTTCCTTAACAACCTTGGCGTCATCCTGCTCCATAAGAGTGTACTCGGCTGCCAAGATCACAGATTTCTGCATCATAACAAGCAGAGAACCCACTTATGACTGAGCTTCATGCCTCATGAAGAAACTGAAGTCGATAACCTTGCTCATGCCATCAACAAATTTGGTGCATGCTTCCGTGTCCTCAAGCAGATCAGGCTTTAACAGCGCATGGATCTTAGAAAACTCCCCTAAGGCTGGTTTAGCGAGCACTTCCTTCTCAGTATGAGGGGTCGACCCTGGCACCGCCTTGGCAGTGGAATCACCAACCTCGTTCTTCGCCACTACACTCACCGCCTGAATCAGATCGAACTTGAGCACGGAAGGCTGTCTCAGAACAAAACCAGGCACAAGGGGCATGACATAACTCTTTCGCTGTGCAATCTTACCAACAACCATTCTGGCAACCCTCGGAACAACAGGCTTCGTAGGCTCAGATCCAGCAGCCTATCTCTTCCCATTGGAAAAAGTATAGTTAATCATAAGTCTCCCAGCAGTGATTCGCGAGCAGCAAAGGGAATCTTCAGCTTTTTCTCCGCTAAAGGCTCTTGAGCAGGCCATGAAGATCTCTTTCTCCTGCATTCACTTGCAGCAAACTCCACAGTGGCAATCGGACAAGCAAACTCCTCACCTTTGATCTTCTTAATCTCCTTATGTGGGGGCAGCCCACTTTTCTCCCCACGAAGAAGACTGAGTAGCCAACGTCATTCATGGTATTCAACATGGATCCCCAAAGTGATGTGCACCTTCTTCATGTCTAGAGAAGTCTTGAAAGTTGAACCGAATTGCCGAATCTACATAAACAGAGGATGACAAATCAGAAGGCAACTCAATAAAAGTATAAAGCAACCTACTTACCATCGATGAAAGTAGTCGGAACACGCCTGTGTCAAATTCCTACTCTCCACTGATCTCAAAGGTCTCCCTAAACCAATGATGATCCCTTTTGCTTGAGTGATCAAAAAACCTATGGTGGGTCCTCAGCTGCCCAACACCATCAATGTGACCTATGTCAAAGAAGTACCAAAACTCGTTGGCAGTCAGGTCCAAGTCAAAGAACCTGCTCAAGTTGTGGAACCCTACTATTACACGGACTGCGTTTGGAGAGCACTGAGCAAGAGCATACCTCATAGAGTAGATCACTTTTTGGAAGAACCGAGTCATAGAAGAGGTGAACCCCAACATGAAGTAATAAGGGTGAAACTTGATGACTTTCCTAGATCCACATGGTTCACAGCTGTTACTATTCTTGACTTGGTTCATGCAGATCCCTAGAAGGAATTGCGTGCTTAAACATTTCGAGGAAGTCCTTGAACTACTCATTGGAACCTACCTTGACATGAGCAAACCTAAAGTAGCCTAGCTTACTTGCATATCCGCCTTAGGCGATACAATGGCAGAATAAATTCATCATTCTTGTGGCATAAGGAAGACATGTTCAAAAGAATCCTACAACGACGCAAGGGAAAATTGTAAGAAGGCTGCTTTAAAAAAAAAAGAAAAAAAAAAGAGTTGGAAAAAAAAAGAAAAAGGCTGCAACCTAGTGCCCCGCGCTAAGCCCCACAGCCCAACCCACACATGTTGTAGTAAGGAGTCCAACCCGCGCTGGTTCCCCATCTTTTTCTTGGCCGAAACCTGCACCGCCTCTCTCTCTTGCACCTCACATGAACATAGGCCCAAGCCCAGCTCTCTTAGCCCACGCCAACCACGAGCCGAGCCGCAAGCCCTCGGCCCGCACAGAGCCGAGCCATCCACAGTATCCAAGCGACATGGCAGCAGCAACCTCGTGGTTGCATGGTTTTCCACGTCGTCGAGCCAAAAATTCAAGCCCCGAGGCTCTGAAAAATCGAGTAGAAGGAGAAAATTAATTTTGTTCTTACCTTGGAAAAGAAGAAAAACAACGGAACACAATTCTTTGCACGAGAAAACGAAGAAGATTGCTAGGGGATGGGGAACAAATATCCTCTGACTTTCTCTCTTTCTTGCAGGGTTTTAATTGCACTCCAAATTTGTTTAATCCTCTGCTTGACGCATGCTTAAGTAGGTTTTGGTTGTATTTACTTTCCCTTTCCTAAAAGAATTTAAACTCCAAATTAAAAAAAGGAATCTACATCAAATTGGGACACAAACTCCATTGCAACTTTGGATTTCTACACCTCCTGCCCTTTCCTGCGAGCAACCCAGCAGGTGTGGGGGCATGTGTAGAGCCAAAAATAATCCCAAAAATAAAGGAGCTGACACGTGGATTATTTCCCAAGAGAGACAAGACTGCCCCTATTAAATGAGTATGGAGTAGCCTCATTCACCACGCGCAGCTGAGGTAGAGCAGGTAGAGATCAACCATTGCTCAAGGACCCCTACCCGTAGGAAAGTAAAAGTTATTTATGATAGAATAATCCTTTATTCTTATCATAAATACATTCCTAATCAAAGAAGACATATTTCAAGTAAGTTATCTTAATCCCATTTATTTTGGATATTTACCTATTTATTCTAAGATATTTATTTATACAAATATCTTAGAATATTCTCACATAAATTTCACCCTAGGGTCGGCCCATATCCATTTCCTCTCCTATAAACACACCATTTATCTCCAAAATTCAATAAGTTTTTGCTACCCCTAAAGAGGCATTTTGCTTACCACAAACACTCAAACACATTCTTTTACAAAATTCTAACTTTGACATCGGGCGCTTGGGGTTTTTGGCCTTAATCTTAAATATTATTAGTTTGTAAGTGTAGATTTGTCAATCAAGGAAATGAGAAATTTGCATCCACAGTATTCAATGATAGAAATAATTGTTTAATGAAGAAAAAGAATAGATGCACAATTGCATATAACTGGTGAGGAGAGAAGATGTTTCTGTCGTTGTAAATTTTCTTATCTGTCACCGGTTGTATACGACAGTGGCCAAGAATCGCCAGAAATAATGGCCACAATTGCTTGCCCTGTCAATCCTGGCAGCAAAAAGTAAGAGGCTTTATACTACCACAATCATTGAACCCTAGTGATGAAAACTTGATCAGTTCACAGATAGACTTTTAACAAAAGCAAAAAGCAGAAGCGCCGCAAAGCACAAACATAACCATTTGAATAAAGACTGCTTTTATTTCTAAAAGGAAAAGAAAACTGAAAAGACCATTTATTTATCAAATTAGAAAATCCGGCATCCCAGAAACCAATCATCATAAACATCTGTTTCATGTTTCTTTTTTAACACATTCAAGCAGGCTCGTAACCCATGACACAGCACATTCTGCAGAATGTACCTTCCTTGACATGTCATGACCGAGAGATTAGACCAAGCTTTGCTGCGATGCCTGGTTCACTAGCCGAAATTTATACCTTGAGCAAGTGGTAGTTCAGTCCCGTAGTTGATTGTACTGTCAAAGGATAAGAATTGTTCACGTCATTGATGAAATAACCATGAAACAGTCCAATGATCAGTGTAGATATTCTAAGAAATGCGTAGGCTTAACGAAAGATTACCATGTTGAACGTCTCATGTGTTGTTTCCAGGAGTCGCTCCCTGCTTCACGACCACCGCCAGTTGCCTTTTCTCCACCAAAGGCACCGCCAATCTCAGCTCCATTTGTAGGTATATTTACATTCACTATACCACAATCACTACCATGTGGCCTGCATCGTATTCGAAAGCAAAACTATTAAACGCTGTAATTTGAAATTTTATTCATCGTATAATCTCTTAGTCAGTGTCACTTTCAAGTGTCATTGGCCATTATAGACACTTACCAAATCCATTTGAAAATAGAATTCGGCTCGCTTGTGAAAATTGAACTACTCAATCCTTGTGCTACTGAATTGTTCAGTTCAATTGCTTCTTCAAGAGTCTGCATATTTTCAAACAAAAGCCGCAACATTTATCAGAGAAGAAGCGTATAAAAAACAATAATGCAAGAGAACCATTTCATAAGTTAGACTACCTTAAACTTCATAACATAGAGAACGGGGCCAAACAATTCTTCTTTCACCACAGAAGCATTTGAAGCAATCTCAACAATTGTTGGTTGCACAAAATTGCCATCTGACTCTATAACTGATCCGCCTGTAAGGATCTTTCCACCCTGAAAAATAAATTACGTCATGTAAGACATCAGAATCCATTTTCCTTTGGGGTGTGTGTGTGTGGGGGTGGGTGGGTGGGTGTCCACGCTTCTCCAAGAGCATAGAACGTGCCTGAGATTTTATGGTTGAAATCCCTTTCTCAAAATTCTCCCTTGACGCCTTAGTATGTACTGGTCCGACTAGAGTTCCGTCCTCTAAAGGATCCCCAATTTTGACTTGATTGTAAAGTCCAACTAGTTGATCTAGCACATTTTGATATATACTTTCACGGAGGTACTGCAGTCCATGAAAACATGCACGCACAAAAAAAATGTGTATACATTATTTTCAAGAAAAAAATCTCAACTGTTATAACCACATCAAATCACACAAATGGAATTTCTTATATAAATAGTTACCAATCTACGGCACGTTGTGCAGCACTGACCAGCAGTGCCAACGGCTGCAAAAAAGATAGAACCTACTGCCAGCCCAACATCGGCATCATCCATGACAATTAAGGCGTTGTTTCCACTTAATTCAAGTAAGCATTTACCGAACCTCTCAGTGACAATTTGTTGCACTTTGGCACCTACCTATTGATGAGTCGATATTATACTATATATTTTACCCTATTCTTAGTATTACTTTATTGGTTATTTTGTGAGAAGTTTGATACTTTGAATTATATTTCTAATGTAGGACATTCGACTTCCTCTGGAGCAAAAAGTAGTCAAACGGATGAATTTTGGAGTGATTTCAATTGTAGGATGTTCGTGTGTCTCCCCACTTGATCGTATCAAAGTTTCATAATTTTATACCAAGCAGTTTATTTATGGCGATGAAATAAAAGAGCAGCGCGCATTGCTGTCAAAGTGACGTTTTGGGCTTCTTTGAGCTTTTTGGCGCCCAAGATGATGTCTTTTGGGTTCAAGGCATTCTGCAATTATGTTCGGGACATCTCAGGCTTTAATTCTAGCCATTTTGGGCCTGTTTTGGAGCCTTGAAGATCCAGAAACGTGGCTGTTTTGTGGCTGTTTTGTGGCTGTGCAGATTTTAGGCAAATTTTCCTAGTCAATTTAGGATTATGTTTCCTAATTTATTTTAATTTATTTGGTTTCCTAGTTTTATTCTAAGACCTTTTCTAGGTAGAATTTTATTTTCTATAGTATAAATAAGGCTTTTTAGCCATTAGGGTTTATTACGCTCTAGGAGGCAACAGCGGGGAGAAGAACACACAACTCTTGGATTCAAGTTTATTTTCTAGGTGTTTTCTATTCTTATTTTTAATAATATTTTGTTTATGATTGTTAGTAACTAATTTCTGTTTGCTAGGGCGAGGCCACCAGCCTTAGCAAGGATATGTAGTTTCTTTTCAATTTACTTATGATATTATGCATGCAAGTTTTGAATTATTAATATGTGGAAGTTCACTTAGGATGAATACCACGTCTTAAGGGTTGTATGGTTGATGCGAGAATTAACTCGACACAAATTAAACCCTCTTTTTGACAGTTGTAGTAAAGATGTAAGTAGGGTATCGTTCTAGGCCGGGGATTAGGAGGGCTTGCTAAAACCTCTAAAATAATTTAAAAAAAACGTAAAAACAAAGTTTAAAACACTAAACTAAAATAAAAACACTTAACTAAAATAACTCAAAATAAAACTAACAAATAAACTAAAATAAATCAAAAGACTCAAAACAACTCAAGACTCTAGAAAATACAAACTAAGCTAAAAACTTGAAACACACTAAAAATGACTCAAAATAATGAAAACAATTTAAAATAAAAACTAGGAAATTAATTAGACGGAAATTAAATTAAAAGATAAAAACTAATAAAAACTAACTAAATAATATAATATTTTAATAATGGGGGAATTTGGTTTTTTTACGAAACGTAAATTAAACTTAAATAAATTACAAAATTGACAAAAACATAAATTAAAAATGAAATGATAGATAACGGATTGGCTAGAGGGTTTTTCTCCACACATGACACAAAAGCAACCTAAATTGATTCCCAGTTATGAATTTAACAAACGCATGAATGACAATGTTCCAAGTTAATTAGGTCCGCTTAAATTAACTTTCAGATTTCCCTAAAGTCATTAGATTGGATGATTGCATACGACAACCCAAAACATTTCCCACAAGTTCCCTACATGAATTGCATAATAGAGATACAAGCAAGAATCATTAAGTTCAATGGAAATCATAAACATCGACTAGGCATTCATAACTATGGAATACGCATGTTAATCCAACCTAGGGTTTACTAAACACAATCGTGACTAGCGATTTTTACCACTTGTGAATATAAGTTCATAACGATTAGGTGAAATTCCCTTATATCCTAGCATCAAGTCTAAGCATGCAAATTAAGTATCGATCCTTAACCCACATACATAAACAAGTTATTAATCAACACAGAAAAGTAAACCACATCCAAACATTTATACATTCATAACTGGAGTAAATCAAATTAAATTACAATTATAATCATGGTTTCGAATTAATCTCTAGCCAATATAAATTTAATTACACATTATTTAAAAACATAAATTAAAAACATAAGTTAAACATAAGTTGAAGGATTAAACCAAAATAGTGCAAGAATTTCTGTGCTTAATCCCCTTTGCTCGCTGGTTGCTCAAGCTGCCAAATGGTGTTTCTGCTTTGACTCCAGGACCTTCTGACTTCAGCTCCGTGGTGCTCCTCCGAGGCTTAGGCCTGCTGTGCTGCTGTCCTATTTCGCTGCCAAATGGCAGCTCTCTCCCCCTTCACCGAGACTTCTCGCCCTCTCCTTCAATTCCTGCTTTCTTTATTTTCTTTTATTTTCTTATGGCCCTCCGTTCAAGACAGCTGGCGCGCCAGCTGCTCCCTTCCTTTTCTCACGCAAGAATGGCAACTCTGGCCTTGCTGCCGTAGCAGCTTATTCCTTTGAATCCGTGCCTTCCTCAGATGCCTCCCCCGAGGCTTCTCCCCTGCCTTTGGCTGGCTCTTTTTAAATCTCCACCAAGCCTCCTTAATCTTTTATTTCTGTTTCTTCTTTTGCTTTCCACCGAAAGCATCTTAGCTTTCACACACACACTATATTATATATATTTAAATATAAATATAAATATATAAATATATAAATATATATATATATATATATATATTATTTTTCAAATAATAAATTCTAATCAACAAGCAAGATAGTTTAAACAAAATTATTACTTAATACTTCACTTATTCTATTTTTATTTTCTTTACTTGATAAATTAATAAAACATAAAAATAACGTAAATAACTCAAAATATAACGAACTAACTAAGAAAAGATGAGTGAATTTGATATAAAAATGTATATAAATATGGTCCGATCAAATACCCCCACACTTAGCTTTTGCTAGTCCTCGAGCAAAACAAAGAAACAAAAACAAAACTCAATCTAAACCTTCCAACAATTATCTCAGGGATTTCCAATGGACATGACAAATTAAAAATCATCACTTACACAGATTTTGGCAATCCATACCCTTAAGCACATACTTAATCACAGTCACCAATTATTAGTTCGCATTTAATCAATTAAAACAACATTTTGAATGTAGTAACATGCCTTAGAGAATTTACTCTATTCCTTACTAGATATGCACTCAATTTTTCGCTCAGTTTTCTGACTACACTCCCTACACTAGGTATATGTGAGAAGAATGATGTAAGCAAGGAAACGATCACTCACATATGTTATAGCAAAGAAAGCATTTTCTGGAGTTATTAATGTGCATATGAATATGATCTCATGAACGGAATGCTACTACTTAGATGCGAGAACCAGGGACACTATATGCTCATACCAATCCCAAACTCCACATATTGAACACACAACAACCAAGATAGAAGTCAAAGGGTTGTAACGGGGCTAAGGATATAGGCTTAACAAAGGAAGGCGATGGAAAAACAAATGTTCTAAAAGAAATAGTAAGCAAAGTAATAAGGTTAACGCATAGAATTCACTTTTGAATGAAAATTCAACTCTAAACCCGAGGGGAGGATTCACACATTTTATGGCCAAATTTCAAACTCTTTTTCTTCTTTCTTTTCTTTTCACGCGTTTTTCTCTTCTTTTTTTTTTTTTTTTTTTTTTTTTTTTTTACTTTAAGAACAAAACGTACAATTGAGCTCGAAACAACCAATCATTCCCCCACACTTGTTTTTCTGCATAGTGTAGAATAAAATGAATTCTTTTTAAGTCATGCTCACTATTCTTTCAGAACAAGAGTGCATACAGTTAGGTGCGGTTTAATGTGGTTAACAACAGAAATAGGCTAAACAAGGCTCGAGATGGGTTAAGCCTACAAAACATAAGAAAGATGGAGGGTAAGGCTTTTTGGTTAAGGTGGTTTACTAAACAACTTCATCTTGATATGTGTTATGCAATTCAATGTCATGCTTTGAATGAAACGGATATGAGTTCTAGTATTTGGAACTAAGATGATAAAACGCCTTCTAAGTAGCAACCAAGCAAAGAATAATGAGATCATGCAACGACTTTAGAAAACAAAAACATCAAGATTAATAACTCTCCAAACAAGGTATAAGCTCAAGTCTCACACAGGGATGTAGCATTAGTTTGAGTTCCTTCCTTCAAGCATGTTACAAAAACTAATTTTATCCTTTTGTGATCAAATTTAAATTCATAAACAACAACTACAACTAAGCATAAACCAAGAGCATATCAAACTTCCATCCATGTTTATAACTTTCTTTAACAGTCATGCAATTAAAAACCAAATCCTCATCATTGTGTTGGAAGGTACCTAAGACACAAACACACAAAAACAACTAAAAAAATTTATTTTTGGGTTTTTCAAAATATTTTTCAAATTTTTATGTCATTTTCGTAAGATTTCCTCAAAACACAATAAAACACACCAAAACAGCATAAAACACTAAGAAAACAAAAAGCAACAACACGGAAACAAATGAAACCAGTTCAAAGTCGAAGGTACAAAAATTTTCAATTTGGTCATTTTTTTATCACTTGATACCCCCACACTTAAACTAGACATTGTCCCCAATGTCATAAAACAAAAATATGCAAATAAAAATAAAATGAATAAATAATACGAAACAAAATAAAGAAAATGGACTGAAAACTTCTCTAATTTGCAGAAAACCAAGCGATGACCCCCAAGCGTAAATTTTGCAATCAACTTCAAGGGAGAAAATAACCAAACGTTCCTGCAAAGAAAAGAAATAAATCAGTTAAGCACGCAAGAAAATATAAAAAATGCAAACGAAAAATGGAAAATGAAAATAAAAGACAACGAAAAGAACTAATAGGCGATCATTGGTCGTCCTTGTTGATTTTCCACAGCTTTCATCTTGAACTGGATAGGCCTCCTTCTTGCAAGTGCTCCTCAGCTTAGTTGAGGATGAATCAGCACGTGTCTCCACATGCTTCAAGTAGTCCGGTCTCCACGCAGGTGTGGCATCTTCTTGAACTCTTGGATCAACCCAGACTCGTCTGCTCTTGGGTGCACCTCAGACTCCTCCTGCTTCGTCTGTGAGGTACTTTTGTTTTTGAAGAAGTACCTCAACACAAGTTTATTTTTGAAGTGGGTTGGGAGGGGTCTAAGATGAGTACTCGAGAGCAAGACTAGGTAAGCAATCAGGATCTCACTTTCTCCATGTTCTTCAGATGAAAGTGAGGAGAAAGCGTAATATGAGATACTTTTGCTTTTAACCTTTTTAATATGAAATACTTTTGCTCTGGAAGGTTTGTTTTCTGGGGTGATCCAAGGGATGAAGAACACTGAATAACTCGAAAGCTTTCTTTGCGAAGACATTATCGGAGATGAAGAGAGGAAGAGAGGTTGAGAGGTGGAGAGGGTGTGAAGGTGTGCCTTTGCTATGGAAAGCGAAGGTCGAACTTATAGAAATTTGGCTTCACAACCGGAACTATTCCCTCACTATTTGTCGGCAGCCGGTGGATGGATGAACAGTGCCCGTTACGCGCTTTCTGACAAACCGTCCGTAATTTCCGCGAAGGCTGTCGACGCATGCGACGAGTGACGACAAACAGGAATGATGATCTTTTGAAAACCGGGGTTCAAAACCGGGTGCGGCTCGTGGTTTTCGCAACGCTCCACGCTGCACGTGACGAGTCAAGACAAAACTGAATAAGCTGAGCCACGTGATTGCTGAGTCAAGCCCAGCTTTTGAGAAAGGAAACGGCTCTCGAGAAAGGACTCCTGCCTTCGAGAGAGTAGCGTCCAGCTTTTCCGATTTGCGTGAGAACGCGTCTTCAACCTCAGAGGAGCGCCTCTCTTTGATTTGCTTCTTTTTATAGAGGCGCTAATTCTGCTTCACATCACACTTGAACTCCCTTCCTCAAATACTCTCCTCTGTAAACACTCTCTTCTGCACTTCTTAATCTTTCCGATCTCTTCTTCCGCTTCAGCAATCTTAATTTTTCCGAACTCTTTTCTTCCTCAACCCCCTCTAAAAATGTCTTGCCCTTCCGACCGTCGCCTAAACTTGAATGTCGGGGAAGACGATGACTCGTCTTCTCCGAACAACATTTGGAACCCATCCTTCATATCCCCCAATGGTCCTCTTACAGTCGGGGACACAATGATGAGGAACGATATAACCGCAACGGTGGTTGCAAGAAACCTTCTTACTCCCAGAGACACTAGGTTGCTGTCTATGCGGTCAGACGAGCTGGCTGTTCAGGACTCACTGGCTCTCAGTGTCCAGTGTGCAGGCTCAGTTTCAAACATGGGTCAGCGCCTGCTTGCAAGATCTCGTCAGGTGGAGTCGCTAATGGCGGAGGTGGTCAGTCTTCGGCAAGAAGTCAGAGGACTCAGGCACGAGAACAAGGAGTTGCACATGCTCGCAACTAGCTACTCGACCAGCATGAAGAGGAAGCTGGACCAGCTGCAGGAGTCGGACGGTCGAATCCAGAGTGATCATGAGCGGTTCATGGCGTTACTCCCGCGGTTTATGTTGCCTTCGTCCTCTGGAGCAGCACCAAGCGTTCCGGCTCCGGAGATTCCAACTCTGGCTCTTCGTCTTCCCGGAGCTCCGTCAACCTCTGAGGCGCCACCTAACCAAAACCAATGATTGCTATTAGTTTTTCGTATTATTGTAATTTTTTTTAATTTTTTTTTTTTTTTTTTTTTTTTTTTTTTTTTTTTTTTTTTCAGGGTTTATTTTAAGCAAATTAAAATATGTAATGCAAATTATGTAAATTAATGCAAACAGACTTTGTTTATCCGCACTTAAAATAAACATAGCCATAAATTTATTTAAACACAAACTAAATAAAAATCAACCAAATAAAACAACTAACGAAACAAAACAAAAATGAAAGTAAAGGCAATAAAAAGAAGGGTTAAGAAAAGCAAATCTGGTTGCTTGGGTTGCCTCCCAAGAAGCGCTTGCTTTAACGTCTTTAGCCGGACGAATCTTTCCTTATCCTCCCCTCGGCTCCAAAGCATGAAATTTATCTTTTAACGGGAGGTGATATTTGAAATGATTCGGCAATGGTCTGAATTCTAAGTTGGGTGCCTGAATCATCAAAATTAGAGACATGTTAATATAAAATAAAATGAAAATTAAAATTGGAGAAAATGACTTATTGTATTTCTCCGACACAAACTCAATTATAAAAACTACGCCTTTGGATATTTCCGGGATTTTGAACTGGGCCAGGTTGACTATGGTTGTGGCCTGTCCCGTATCATCAAACTCAACTTCATGGGCCTTTGTAGTCTGCACAGCCTCTTGAATGTATTCTTGATACGCAACGCATTCTCCAGCCACTTCGATGTCTTGAATCTCTTTTCTTGGTGTGCAAGGTTCGGGAACTTGTTTTGGTGCACCAAGAATCGAGATATCACTTTTCACCTCTGGAAGAACTTCCACAATGTCCTTTTTACTTTCTTCGATATTTGGAAAAAATCTGCAAGGAAAAGGGACATTTAGTGGAATAATGTTAGAATGAATTTCACTTGGAACAACATTACCGAAGTTGGACAACATAGGGACTTCAGGGGTTTGAGACAAGAATTCGTCTAAACTGCCCAGGTCGTCCTCCTCCTCTTCTGCTTGCAGCGGCAATTCATCCAAGTTCGGGATATGGTTGGATGGTTCTGGGACAACCTCATTCTCCATATCACCTTCCAAAGTGATGGCTTCTTCATTTTCAACTTCTGCCTTTGAATTTGCAATGGTGGAGTTGGAGAATTCACTTTGATCTTGAATCTGTGCCATGATCTCCATAATCTCCCCAACTTGCCTTTCCAATTCATCCACCTTATTTGTCCGGTCTTGCATCTCCTGGATTCGATTTTCCACTCCCTGATTCAAAGAGCAAAGTAACTTATTAAACGTATCATTATCCATAGATGTACCTGAATCGAATTGGGCATATTCTTGTGGTGGCTGTGACAGTTGACATGGCCATTGATAGGACTCTTCTGAAGGCTGCAATTGTTCTTCTCTTTGTGAGCCCTGCGTTAAAGAAATTAGTCCTTCAAGAATTTCATTATAATTAACGGGCATACTTGAATTTGATTGGAATTGTTGTGGGGGATGCTGTGGTGGCTGCATAGGTCTGGAATAGAACTCGTCTTGCTGCCAATATCCACTTTGTTGAAATTGCTGAGGTTCATCCCACATTTGATTTGAATAATCCCTCCAATTTGAATTGCAAGCGTTGGAATACATGTTGCCCCTTGATTGGCTGTGGCTTTGATATCCCCAATCATCGTCATATGCCGAAAATTGAGGATATTGCTGAGTTTGATATCCTTGCCCATAGGGCACATCAAGTGTAGGGACACTTGGCATTGAGGTCCGTTCGGCATTATTAGTCAATTGAGCAGTGAGCTGCGCCAATTGAGCTTGAATACTATCCATGTCTTGCTCCATTAGTACCTAAAAATCAAAGAAACAAAAATAAATCAAATACCAAAAGTAAAACACACAAACACAAATATAAATAAAAACACAAACAAAAACACAAATATAAAAATAAACACAAACAAAAAATAAAGGGATTAGCAAAGTTACTAATCCCCGGCAACGGCGCCAAAATTTGATGCGAGAATTAACTCGACACAAATTAAACCCTCTTTTTGACAGTTGTAGTAAAGATGTAAGTAGGGTATCGTTCTAGGCCGGGGATTAGGAGGGCTTGCTAAAACCTCTAAAATAATTTAAAAAAAACGTAAAAACAAAGTTTAAAACACTAAACTAAAATAAAAACACTTAACTAAAATAACTCAAAATAAAACTAACAAATAAACTAAAATAAATCAAAAGACTCAAAACAACTCAAGACTCTAGAAAATACAAACTAAGCTAAAAACTTGAAACACACTAAAAATGACTCAAAATAATGAAAACAATTTAAAATAAAAACTAGGAAATTAATTAGACGGAAATTAAATTAAAAGATAAAAACTAATAAAAACTAACTAAATAATATAATATTTTAATAATGGGGGAATTTGGTTTTTTTACGAAACGTAAATTAAACTTAAATAAATTACAAAATTGACAAAAACATAAATTAAAAATGAAATGATAGATAACGGATTGGCTAGAGGGTTTTTCTCCACACATGACACAAAAGCAACCTAAATTGATTCCCAGTTATGAATTTAACAAACGCATGAATGACAATGTTCCAAGTTAATTAGGTCCGCTTAAATTAACTTTCAGATTTCCCTAAAGTCATTAGATTGGATGATTGCATACGACAACCCAAAACATTTCCCACAAGTTCCCTACATGAATTGCATAATAGAGATACAAGCAAGAATCATTAAGTTCAATGGAAATCATAAACATCGACTAGGCATTCATAACTATGGAATACGCATGTTAATCCAACCTAGGGTTTACTAAACACAATCGTGACTAGCGATTTTTACCACTTGTGAATATAAGTTCATAACGATTAGGTGAAATTCCCTTATATCCTAGCATCAAGTCTAAGCATGCAAATTAAGTATCGATCCTTAACCCACATACATAAACAAGTTATTAATCAACACAGAAAAGTAAACCACATCCAAACATTTATACATTCATAACTGGAGTAAATCAAATTAAATTACAATTATAATCATGGTTTCGAATTAATCTCTAGCCAATATAAATTTAATTACACATTATTTAAAAACATAAATTAAAAACATAAGTTAAACATAAGTTGAAGGATTAAACCAAAATAGTGCAAGAATTTCTGTGCTTAATCCCCTTTGCTCGCTGGTTGCTCAAGCTGCCAAATGGTGTTTCTGCTTTGACTCCAGGACCTTCTGACTTCAGCTCCGTGGTGCTCCTCCGAGGCTTAGGCCTGCTGTGCTGCTGTCCTATTTCGCTGCCAAATGGCAGCTCTCTCCCCCTTCACCGAGACTTCTCGCCCTCTCCTTCAATTCCTGCTTTCTTTATTTTCTTTTATTTTCTTATGGCCCTCCGTTCAAGACAGCTGGCGCGCCAGCTGCTCCCTTCCTTTTCTCACGCAAGAATGGCAACTCTGGCCTTGCTGCCGTAGCAGCTTATTCCTTTGAATCCGTGCCTTCCTCAGATGCCTCCCCCGAGGCTTCTCCCCTGCCTTTGGCTGGCTCTTTTTAAATCTCCACCAAGCCTCCTTAATCTTTTATTTCTGTTTCTTCTTTTGCTTTCCACCGAAAGCATCTTAGCTTTCACACACACACTATATTATATATATTTAAATATAAATATAAATATATAAATATATAAATATATATATATATATATATATATTATTTTTCAAATAATAAATTCTAATCAACAAGCAAGATAGTTTAAACAAAATTATTACTTAATACTTCACTTATTCTATTTTTATTTTCTTTACTTGATAAATTAATAAAACATAAAAATAACGTAAATAACTCAAAATATAACGAACTAACTAAGAAAAGATGAGTGAATTTGATATAAAAATGTATATAAATATGGTCCGATCAATGGTTTTTCAAAAGGTTTCACAAAGCTTAATGAGTCATGCATGTTTAGATTTGATCTGAATACCACACACGGATTGCATGTTTGATATACGCTTTATGTTGGGGGTCCAAGTAGGCATATATTAGGAAAACCTAACCTTCAAAATATGCATGTGTAATTCATAAGTAATTGGAAGAACTACATAGGATTGTTAAGGTGACGGCGGAACCCTAGGCTTTTACAATTTAATTTTCAAAAACTATTTTCTTTTAGTTTATTTTATTTTGTCACTTGGCTTAATTATTTTCTATTAAATTCGTTTTGATTATTTGAAATCACAAAATCAACTTTTTCTCAAATTTTGTTTTAAGTAATTAATTAAGATTTGATTTGATACAAATTATTCATTCAATCCTTGTGGAGAACGACCTTGCTAGAGCTGCTATACTACGATAACCTTGTACTCTTGCAAGTATTTAAAGTGTTTTTATCCCTACTTTTGCAAGTGGTAAAATCCCTATCACCTATATTTAGGAATGTAGAACTTGAGCAATAGCCACCAAGGTGATGGGAGTAAGAATGTTAAGAGGCACATGTATGTAACCAGTGTACCTTTGAACTTCCAGTGAATGAAATGACACACCCCAACCCATAAGGGGAGCATGTTGGCCGTCACGTGAGCGTGACGTAACCATGTACACAGTGCGGAAGCAAGATTCATAATGAGAATACGAACTAATTAAAACTGATCCACTAGCAACCTAAATGAGATAGTGTGCTAGAGAGAGATTAAAGTACTTATACAGAACCAGAGCGTACTAAGTCAAAATGCAGTCAAGCATGAATAAAGATTCGAATAACACCAAAGGTGTCATACATATAGAGAGGTCTATCAGAATTGCCGTACGATCCTCGCTAGCCACCAACGATACTCTAGCTACCTAGAACCTGGAGGGGCGAAAAACAAAACTGAGTGGGTCAGCAAAACAAATCTTTTTCAAATCATTCTTTTCTCAAAAGTATAACCCCTCTCCGTAAAACCTGTATAAATTCCCAGAATCAAAGTATAATCTCATATATGTATAATTCTCAAAATCATGCTGAAAAAGTGTATGTATGTCATGCCAAAGTATCATAACTACTATCTCAATCATAACTTTGAAGATGTGATCAATGTCAGGTAATCATCTTGGCCCTCGGCCGTATAAATATCTCATAATCAATATCACTAATAAACTCAGCCCTTGGCTGCACATATAGCTCATAATCAACTCATCACATCATGTATATCAATCTTGCACATATATCAATATCACCACTAGTGGTCTACTCATCATCACTGAATATATATAAGTATGCTCTAGTGCAACAATCACGTGAAGACTGTGCGAAGGATTCATGGGTCACCTACGAGTCGAACCCACTTATAGTGGTCTATACGACAGGACTGTGCACCTAACTTGGATCCAAGGTGAGCATGCGGTGCGGGAGGTGAACAACACGTGAAAGACTGTGCTCCTATCTCTGGGCGGGAGCATTAATATCAATGTGCAGGTATATGAGCTCTAATCACATCATATCACATCATTCGTTCTCATTCTCATTATAACCATTATCTAAACTTACCTTAAACTTACCTGTGTGTCCGCATCACCATCATACATATATGCAATCACTAATGCATTAATATAATATATGAATACTTTGCATGGCATCTCAAATCACATAAACGTTCATTTTCATTTTCTGGGAAAAATAGTAATATATAGGTATATACGCAAAAGTAGATGCCCACTCATTGATAGGTCGCCGGGTCGTAGCCCCCTCGTCTAGCCTGACTACGCTCGTCCTCAGAATAAGTCTCACCTATATAAGAAATTACTGAAAATACGTTATTTAAGTACATATACGCAACTACGGAATAACTTCTCATACATATCTCAATTTTTGCATATGAATATACCAACGTGACCTACTCGACGTCACGAGTGTCGAAAAATTTTTAAAATAATTTTTCTCGGGCCCACGCGCCGGGAGGTGCACGGTGCCACGCGCCCCCCCAACACGCATCATCTTCTTCCTCAGCTCGCCGGCCGGAAAACCTGTAACTTAGGTTTTCTCGGCCATTTTCTCTCATTTTTCTTCCTACATGCTCAAAATTAAGAAGAGAATAAGTTTATACCTTCAAAAACCTCAAAATGGCTGAAATCTCGTAGGGAAATTCTCCAAAACCAGCCACCTTCGTGCAGGGCTATCCCGACATCCAAATTGTGCAAACGATGGTCTCCGAGGTTCATGAGGACCTTCTAAGGCTCATGGTCATCTTGGTTTTGCCTAAAACGCAACCATCAAAAACTTCGTGAACAGTACATAACTCAAAGCTCGAGTTTTCAACGTGAAATCGTAAGAGTTCTTACCTAAAATGGATGTCGATGTACTCGTCTGGTCTCAAGGAACATAAATATGGTCTTAGTTTCTTCGATCTGTGCCTGGATGAACGGATGTGGGTGTGTCCGTACGAGAATGGGAGAGAGAGTGAGTTTTCGAGATAGGAGAGAAAGAGAGAGAGCTACGGGAAGGAGAGAAAGACAGAAGTTAGGTGTATGTGTGTGGTCCATCTCCCATCAGAATTAAGGGATCCTAAAGGATCTAATTGGCCCCAATAATTGAGGGCAGTTCACTATTAGTCATCCACACATACACATGCATACACATACAAAATTCCCGTGAGGGCAGAATTGTCATTTCACAACGTCAAATTAAAAATCCTAGGATGGGTTGTCACACGAAATCAGGGGTATCCGTGTGCCTTTTGCTATTGCTTCACCAATTTCAGCTTCTCCACAGAAAGCAGTGAATATAGCACCAGGTAAGTTATTTTTCTCAAGAACCTCAGCGATTAGCTTTGTGGCAGAACAGTCACCAATGGAGTTGTTGGTGCACCCTTCTTACAAAACATAAACGTCAAAAGTAGAAATTACATTATAAAGTTGTATCATTCTAATGAAATAATACAACAAAATTCAACATTTTAGAAGATAATGTCACATAGTTACGTAAGATATCTCGTAGTATAACAATGAAACAGCTGGGATATTTTGAATACACTTCATTATTTATCTTATGCTCTGGCATGATTGATTTGATTAAAACTCCAATTCTGAAATCAGGATGACATGTAAACTTACCAAACAACGCAATTACTGCAGACTAATGCAATGCAGGCATTCCATCCTAAAGCACCATAAAAAGGAAAAGTACAGTTGGAAATCTTGCCGTATAAAATTCCTAATGTATTTAGTGAATTATGGTGACAAATAGAAAAGCAAGGTCAATGCTGATACTAAATCCTCAAGTTAGTGGATGAGCTTAACGGACTAAAAATCCAGCACCAAGCCAAAATAGTTTTATAGGATAAAGATAACTGTTTAACTTATGTAGCAGACTTATGAAGACAGAGGAGAACTAGAACGCACCAAGAACAGCACATGGGAAATTGAGAGCGGTGATGACACCAACTATCCCCAATGGATTCGAGACCTGCAGTGCATAAGAATGCACGTCACTGTTAGTTATCACATAATCAAACTCAATTGTGTAAAAGAGCATGGTAGAAGTTGTAACAATATACAAATTGATTAAGGTTCAAGGTAAGAACTAGCAATGCACCTCAAACATCATATGATCCGGACCTGCAAACAAAAAACAGAGAGAGGGCCTAATATTTTGAGTTGTACAAAAAATAAAAACCACTGGCTTAGAGACCTAAACTTCCCCAATTTTTTGTTAAAGATATCATATTTTTGAGACCTAAACTCCCCAATTCCTTCAGCAAGTATTTTTCCCATCTCGAGGGACACAAGCTTGCCCAGATGCTACAATTTCTCTCGCAATGCGTCTCTTATCTGCCTAACAATCTCACCTCTCTTCGGCGCGGGAAGCTACACAGAAAACAACATTAAATGTGAAGTTTGAGAAAGTGCCTCATGGAGGAAAAATCAACTGTAGTGGAGAAGCAAAAAGGAGGTAGAAAGAGCCAATAACAAAACTGAAGGGGAGGGGGATCATGTGCCACAAAATCCTTATCTTGTGAAGTACAAAATTCTGAGAAGAGCTCAAGAGGATATGATAATGATGCCAACCCCAAGATGAAGTCCAGAACCCATATGTTTTGGGACTATCTCACCTAAGAGAGCAATACCCTCACCTTTGTTGTTTAAGACCCTTTGTGAAATTCTAGGGCAAGTACCTAACTTTGGTATAACCAGAGAATAAGAAGTGCCCGAACTAATGTTGCCAAAAGAAGCACATGCTTGGTTAGATGAGTATACTAACCATATTAGAGGGAAGAATGAGGACTTACTTGGACCTAGTAACTTCCACGTAAACATGACATATGTTTGCTCTGAACCTGATCAGCCTGCCACAACAGAGGGTGACTACTTGGCAACAGAACCTATGATGGCACATGTTACTGTCAAAGAAGCAGGAAATGAAGAATTGGGCAAGTCAATTTTGCCCGAGCTCACAAAGAAGGAACCCAAGAGAGTGTACCAAGACAGAATGGTCTTCAGTCGCCCAAGTATGGCTCTAACTAACCATCTCAAACCCATATACGTAACCACTCATCTAGAGGGAGTACCCTTCAAGAGGGTGTTAATTGATGAAGAAGTTGTGGTCAATATACTTCCAGCAAAACAGATGAAGAAGTTAAGAAAGTGTGAGAATGATCTTATTCCTACTGATTTGATAGTCTCTGGCTTCTCTGTAGCCATTATCAGAACCCATGGGATATTGCCTTTAGAGGTTGACTTGGGATCTAAGCAAATCATAATAACCTTCTTAGTGGTGGACAGTAGTTCCACTTATGGAGCCTTACTTGGTAGAGATTGGATCCATCAAAGCCTTTATGTGTCTTCCACCCTGCATCAACAAATGACTGTTTACCATGAGGCAAGGGTTAAAGGACCAGGATTCTGAGAGGTAGTAAAGGCCGAATCACGGTTATTCCTCCCTACCACCAATGTTACAGAAGCCAATTTTTATGATCCCAATTTGGGGATTATGAAATGCTTAGGAGTTGATGAGAACGGCTACCCGACTAAGGTGACGGCCTAGAAGCTCTTGGAACAAAGATTGTCACTTACTCAGGAGGAATGGGATAAACCCCATATCATCCCAAATCCCCAACACCAGTAATGTAAAAACAAAGAATGAAGGACTAGGTAGTTGCAGTCATGACCTTAATCAAAAGACTGTTGGTGTATGGGAAAGAAAGGAAACATGAAAGGGAAATCTTGGCCAAAGAAGAGGAACAATGGGAGGAAGGAGCTTCAAGCAGCCAGAACAGATAAGTGGTAGAGTTTTTTGGGAGAGAGTTAGAAATAGCTGTACAAATGACTGAATGTATATATGACTTAGATTGGCCAAAATATGTGCCCGAAAGTCTAGAGCTAGTTGAATTTTTGTGTGCAGAGCCCGATAAGCCACCACCAGAAGTACAAGACCCCTTAGAAACCATTTATTTAGGAATTGAGGAGGATCTCGGGCCTATACAGATCACTGGCCTGTTGAAAGCTAAAGATCGAGCAAAGTTAGTTAGCCTTCTGCACGAGTTTAAAGACTGTTTTGCTTGGCATTACACTGAAATGCTAGGTTTAGATTCAACCTTGGTAGAACATAGAATGCCTATCAATGAGGGATATAAACCTGTAAAGCAACCTCCACGAAGAATGTCAAAAGAGATAGAGGAGAAAGTCAAAGAAGAGATTGAAAGGCTAGTAAAGGCTAGATTTATTAGGCATGCCAAATATGTCTAGTGGTTAGCCAACATTGTACTTGTATTAAAAGCTATAACTAAAGCAATTCGGTGTTGTGTTGACTATAGAAACATTAATAGAGCCACAACTAAAGATGAATACCCCATGCCCATGGCTGATCTATTTGTAGATCCAGTTGCAAAACACAAAGTTCTATCTGTTATGGATAGAAATGCTAGTTATAATCAGATAAAAATGGCTAAAGAAGATATACATAAGACAACTTTTAGATGCCCAGGCCATGTTGGAGCATATGAATACTTGGTAATGCCATTCGGGCTCAAAAATACTGGAGCAACTTATCAAAGAGTAATGAATGCCATTTTTCATGACTTGATTAGCCATATCATGAAAGTATACATTGACGACATTGTGGTGAAGTCCAAAACTGAGGAACAACACCTAATAGATCTCAGGCAAGCCTTAACAAGAATGAGAATCCATAAGTTGAAGATGAATCCAAAGAAATGTGTTTTTGGGGTAAGAGCAGACAACTTTTTGGGGTTCCTTGTTCATCAGAGAGGGGTAGGGGTAGAGGTAGACAAAAGCGAAGCTCGGCCAATAATAGAGTCACATTCTCCCACTACTAAAGTGCAATTGCAAAGGCTATTAGGTAAAATCAACTTTCTAAGGAGATTTATTGTTAACTTGGCAGGCAAGATTTAGCGGTTGGCTCCATTGTTAAAATTGAAAGACAAAGAAGAGTTCGAATAGGGTCCACCACACCAAAAGGCTTTTCGACAGCATAAAGACTTACTTGGCCTCTCCACCAATGCTCATGCCACCTCAAAGAGGAAAGTCTTTAAAACTTTACATCTTTGCCTCTGAAAAATCAATGAGAAGCTTGCTAACTTAAAACAATGAAGGCGGGAAAGAGCAAGCAATATACTACCTCAGTAGAATCCTTATTGAGGTTAAGACATGATATACCTATGTAGAGAAGCTATGTTTAGCCATATACTTCACTGCCTGTAAGCTATGATGCGTAAATAAGCAAACACACAAATTAAACCCTCTTGTTGACAATTGTAGTATATATGCAAGTAGGGATCGTTCTCCACCGGGGATTAGGAGGGATTGCTAATCTATAAAATGAACTTAGAAACACTAAATAAAACTTCAAAACACAAATCTAAAATCAAAACACTTAACTAGATTCAAATGATTCAAAATAAACTAGAATAACTCAAAATAGCCCAAAACTAACAAATAAACTAAAACAGATTCTAGGGTTGTTTTAGGACGTGAATTGAATTTAAAAGATTCAAATTATGAAAATTAACCAACTCTAAACTAAATTAACTCAAAGAACTCAAAAGAAATCAAATAAAGTAGATTCAAATCAAAGGACATAAATTGTAAAAGGGGGATTGGGTTTTGATGAGAATAACTTGAAAATAAACAAATTATAAACTAGACAAATTTAGACACAAAATATGGTTGTTTGAATGGATGATGGATTAGCTAGAGGGTTCTCCTCCACACATGATACACTTGTACATAAACCAATTTTTAGTTGTTCTTTCGATAACTTATGAAACTCAATACTCCGGGTTAACCGTGACAGCACTTTTGTAACCTTCAAGTTCTCCTTAAGTTAATGCATTGAATAGGAAAGCGCATATAACAATTCAAAACATTCTTCAAAAGTTCCATACGTGAAAAGCACAATAGAGATACAATCAAAGATCATTAAGATTCATGAGAACTATAAGTATTGACGAGGCATTCGTAACTATGAAAAGCATGATACTCTTGCCAAAAATTCACTTAACACGATTGTGGATAGCAACCTTCACTACTCATGAACATAAGTTCATAACGATTAGGTGAAATTTCCTTATATTCTAGCATCAAACTCATGCATGAAAACTAAGCGTGCACTCGTAATTAACATACACAAATAAGTTATCAATCAAATAGTTAAGAGAATTGAAATCACAAATTATTAAAGCACAACCAAAAGTAATTAATTCATAATGCAAATGTAATCATGGCTTTGAATCCCCCCTAGCAAAAGGGGGGGGGGGGTTTAGTTCCTCATAATTGTAAAACAAAGGTAAATAGATTTATACATTGAAAATAAAAGAAAGAAAACACCTAAACGCTCCAACGATCCTCGTTGAGTGGCAAGCACATCCAAGCACTTTCCTTCCCTTCCTTTGCTACGGCACAAGGGGTGGTTGTGGGTTAAAGGTTTAGTTGTATGGAGGAATAGATAGGGGATGTATGGTGGTGTTTAGGATGGGTAGGTAGGGGTAAGGCTAGATAGGTTAGAACCAGATTTTTTGGAAGAAAGAAGAGTGGGTTGCGGCTAGGATAGTTTAGGGAGTGTAGAATGGAAGTGTTGTGTGAATTGGTGAGTTTTAAGCCTTGCAAGAAGGCTTATTTATAGGTGCTCAAAAGTAAAGAACCACAAAAGTTATTTTAATAAACAATACAAAGCAAGAATTAATCATCAAAAACAGCTAGCACACATGCATCTTTGCAGAAATTTCATGATGAAACAACTTGCATTCATCCTCCTTGGTCCATGCCTTTGGTTCCTCTTGGTCTTCTCATGATGAATCAGCTAGTACACTTGCAAAACAGCTAGCACACTTGTATTTCATGATTAAATAAGCTAGCACACTTGCAAAACATGATTACATATTCTTGCCGTGGGGTTTCCTTGCAATAACAGCTCGCACACTTGTGTTTTCATGATTAAAACAGCTAGCAACACACATGCTTGGTCTTTGCAAGGTATCTTCTTTATTTTGATCAGATTTTAGCATGTGTTTGAAGCCCTTTCATGCACCAAATCGTCCATCCTTTATGCTCCCCATGCATGCAATCCATTCCACCCCAAAATAGCTTCAAATTGCACCAAAATGCACTTCTTTGCTAACTTTGTTATTAAAACGTATAAACACACGAAAATAGCTTAAAACATTCTAATAAGATGAAACTAATTAAGTAAATGCAAGGAAACAAACTAATAAAGTCACATAAATATGTTCCTATCAAGCTAAGGCATTACATGTTACCTTGCCATATCCATATTATTGCTAAGACAGATGTGATCAAGTACATGCTGTCAAAACCAATGTTAATTGGAAGGATTGGAAAGTGGATTCTTACACTTTCAGAATTCAGTTTTCAATATGTGCCTTAGAGAGCAATAAAGGGGCAAGCAATAGCAGACTTTTCGGCCGAACACCAAGAATCACAAGATGATCTTATCAACATCCCAGAGACTCTAGAAGTGGCCAATCTCTAGATCCCATCAAGCAGAGCTCTCTCAGATAGAGAAGAATGGATACAACAAGAAGTGAAGAGGATAACTAGCCTCTAGATCACTCATTGGAAGTTACATTTTAATGGATCCTGTACTCAAAATGATGTTGGAGCTGGAATCATCATTATTAATCCCATAGTGTTTGGTGATTCAGGATTAGTGATTAATCAGTTGAATAGGGAGTACAAATGTAAACATATCACTATGATTGGTTATTATTTAGCATCAACACAGTTATTAAGCTACTGGGGTATTGAAATATCAGTCAACCACATCCCCAGGGAATCCAATACAATTGCCAATGAGATGGCACAATTGGCCTCTAGGGCATAGATCCAAGAAAGAAATTTCGAAGTGGATGTAGAAGTTCAGAAAAGAAATCTCCTTTCTATCTTTGAAAGGGGATTCAGTCTAGATGTGATGAGTGGAGAAATACATATAGAAGGCTAGAAGGCACCTATTATTCAGTATTTGAAAGATTTATCTTTCCCCACAAGTAAGAAGAATAGACAACAAGCAACTAAGTATGTCATATGGGATGGACCTATGTTAAGGAAGACTCCAAATGGACTGCTGCTGAAGTGCTTAGGCCAAGAATAATCAATGAGAGTGATGGCCGAAGTACATGAAGGAATCTGTGAGGCACATCAAGCTGGAACTAAGATGAAATGGTTGCTTAAAAGATATGGCTATTTCTGTATGAAGAATGTCAAATGCATGAACTTCTCCAACATTACCATATATACCTTTAAATCATGTTGTCACACCTTGGCCCTTCAGGGGATGGGCTATGGACTTCATCAGGCAAATATATCCAGCTTCTAGCAAAGGGCATACATTTATAATTATAGCAACGGATTACTTTACCAAGTGGGAAGAAGCTTCAGTTGTGAAAACTATCACTTCAATTGCTATCAAAAAGTTCATTGAAACTAAGATTTTGCACATGTATGGAATGCCCGAGACGATTGTTACAGACCTCGAGCCATCTTTTATTTTAAAGGAAGTAGAAGAATTTGCAAGTAAGTTCAAGATAAAGATGATACATTCTAGTCAGTACTATCCTTAATCAAATGGTCATGCAGAAGCTAGCAACAAGATATTAGTAAACATTATCAAAAGAATGATAGCAGATAGTCCAGAAAAGTGGCACGAGAGATTAAGAGATACTTTGTGGGCTTACAGAACTTCCAAGAGGGCAGGAACTGGAACTACTCCTTATACCCTAACCTTCGGGCAAGATGTTGTACTACCTATGGAAATTAATTTAAGTTATGTTAGAATTCAAAACCAATTCGGGCTACACAATGAAGAATACATTTAGGCTATATGTCAAGGAGTTGAAGATCTAGACATAGCTCGAAATGAAGCTTTAAATAAAATTCAAGAAGGGAAGAGAGTTGTTGCCCGAGCATACAACAAAAGGGTAAAGATAAAGCCTTCAAAGAAGGGGAATTAGTGTGGAAGACAGTTTTGCCCTTGGGCGCTCGAGTTAAAGGCTTTAGGAAGGCCTTTTAACTATCAATAAGAAACTAGAGAATTGAGGATATTACTTGGCAAATTTAGAAGGAAACTTGCAAAAATATCCAATCAATGCTAAGTTTTTCAAGAAATATCACCTAACCTTGTGGGATGTTAGGGATTATTATATTGAAGAAGTTTAAGCATTATGAGAGATTTAAAGTCAACTTATATATTCACCACAGTTGAGTTTCAAGGAGGAAATACAAGCTAAGAATAAGGGAAGAAGTCATTTTTATTTATCAAATGTTGAGGTTACAACAATAAGGATTAGCTCGATAGTTTTACATATTTGGCTAGGGCAACTACCCTGGAATGCTATGTTTGCATGATAGTGAAGAAGAGGCTCTTGAGTGCTTCTCCTGGTAGCATCTTACTCTATTGGCCTGTCTCTCTGCCCTCAGATGCTGATCTCTTAATGCCCTCAAGTTCTCAAAGAAGTTAAGAAAGGACTCAAACTGAACCTTTGTCATGTGTTGGGCTTTATATAGTTCAATCAGAGCCTTCTCAGCTTCTTGAAGACCCTTGAGGCTAAAAGAAGCATTGAAGTCCTTTTGCATCTATTCTTGGAAGATCTTGCGCTGATCTTAACGTTGTTGAGGCTCAGAAAGGCACTTGGTATACCTCATCTTTGTTCTAATTTGCTCGAACTCGTTGACAAGTTAGGGCAACAAAGTTGTAGCTGGAATGGATGCAAGAGGATGAGGCACGGTTTCACTACTCCCAGAAGCAGTAACAACAGCAGTAGAAATAGCCTTAGTTGGAGGATGAGAAAGACTAGAAGTTGAAGAAGTAGTAGCAACCCTTTTCTTCTTAAGCCTAGGGATATGGATCTCTGTGACCCCAGAAGTTAGAGAAGATCGGGGAAGATCTACCTTGTCCACCAAGGGTGGAAGAGATTTGCCCGAACCTTCTCCAATACCCTGTTACAAATCAGAAAAAATAAGTTAAGAAGAAAGACTACAATTTAAAATGAAAGAGGTGAGATAAGAGAAGATTAATATACTTGAGTTGAGCCTAGAGCCTTGGAATGAGGTGGAGGAGAGGTTGTTTCCCTTGATAGCTGAGAGGGATCATTCTCGCCTATTTAAGAAGAAGGGATGATGCCCGAGCCCTCACCAGAGACCTATAAATATCAAGGAGAGAAGGTACGTGTCAGTAACTAACCTATACAGAAAAGAAAAATAGAAGGGGAAAAACTTCTATACCTTAGCAGGACCCTGAGAAAAAGTAGGCGAGCTAGCCTCAACTACAGCCTGAAGAGCCCACGGGCTAGTTACCTCTGAGACCATAGGGATCTCAGGGACTATAGGCTCTCTAAATGCAGTTGTTGCTGGTTACTGTGACTCATGTGCTGGGGAAGACTGGGAAAAAGAAAAAACAAATAAGTATCAAAGAAGGGGGAGCGTTAAGCATAAAAATGTTAAAGTAACAATGCTCACCAAGTTGCTATTCTCCACTACAAAATGCAGCATTTCCCCAGTTCTTGGATTAAATTGGGAGGTTGGAGTCACCACCAATGCAAGATGAAGAATAAAAGACTTGGGAATTAAGCCTTACTCAATTGAAGACACAGGTTCCCTAACCTTGGCTTATAGAGAAGTGAAAGATAGTCATTAACTTCTAAAGTAGTAAAGTTACAAGTTTAAAGCTAAGAGTGAGAAAAGTATACCTTGGTAGATTTAGCCCGAGGGGGAAAAACATGTACCGTTCGTGCTAGATGTGAAGAGGCCTCGGGCGGAAAGATCTTTTCTTCCCTTATGGCCTGTTTCGGGCAGAGAGTTAAAAAAAATTAAGAATAAAAGGGAAAACTTCAGATGAGTAACTTGAGATGCAGGCCATACCTTCCGCTCATCAAGGGTGGTATCAAGAAGATCCTTGGCCTTCTGATGGATCTCCGCACTAGAGGTTCCTCCCTTGAAATAAAAGTCAGTTTTTTGGTTACTTGATGCCCTATATTCGAAGAAAATAGAGCTGTTAGCTCTTAACATGAAAATACAGACAAAAAAGAAGGGTCAAAACAAGATTCACTTACTAGAAGCCTTCTGTTTTTTCCTGCATGCCTCAGCTATAGAAGTAGAAGATTTGGAGCATTGGGCCCTAGTTTTTTTCTTTGTAGGGGTTGCCCGCAAACTTGGTATAGAGTGTTGAGCTTAAGGTCACTATTTGGGCTCAGACTCCGAAGTCTCTACCACGGTTGTTCTTGCCCAGTGAGTAACCTGAACCTCTACTTCGGGCTCAGCCTCGCCCTCAGAGTCTCCAAAAAGTTTAGAAATGTCTCCACCATCTCCAACGCCTTGTCTCTCAGCCTCAGCCTCAGCTTCTTGGAGCACAAAGACATCTCCAGCCTCTTCATTTAGCCCGACATCCATTTCTCCAATGTTGCCTTAGGCTACAAGTTCAAAATAACCAAGGAAAAGATTAAAAGAGGGCAGGAGGATAAAAATATCATAAATTCAAGTTTAACAAAAAAAAAAAGATACCTATTAAGAGAAGTTGGTTCTTTTGGTGGATCATTTCCTTCCAGCTTTCAAGCCCACTCGGTTTGGGATAGGACTTGATGGATAAATGATTGAAAATACGGTTGTGAGACTTCTTGAGATCCTCTCCGTACTTCTTGGTCCACTTAGCCTCCTACCAAGTAGAGAATGAGTGAGTACACTCAAAATTTAAAGTCATGGGCTTTTGGGCAACCTTGCTCAGTACTTTAAGACTGCGTCAAGCAGCTCAGAAAATGACTTTTTGTGAAGAGCAAATGTGATAACAAGTGCCACAATGAACAAAGTAAAAAAAAGATTGGAATGGCTTGCCTAAAGCCTAATTACCTGCTGCAGAAGTTAGGGTGGTAAACCTTCAACCTGTGCTCATAGTAGTCGCTCTTTACTCCCTAAGGATACCTTTCCGAAGGCATCCTGGAAGGCTTGGTCAGAAAACCAAGGATACCTCATAAGGACTGAAGCTCCACACTCCAAATCTACCCGAGTGCGACAAGATCTGAAGAAGTACATGCATGAGAAGGTAGAATGATTAGTGGGTGATGCCTCAGCTAGAATGCGGGCGAAGGCCACACCCTCAAGAAACTTCATATTAGATGCCCGAAGTTCGAGGAAGTACCACTGTAACCACAACTGAACCATCCAGGTTGGCCCATTGAGGTTGGTTTCAAAATGAGCACCATGGGTCATCTCATAGAGAAGATGATAAAGATAAGCAAGGAAGAAGAGACCCATGGCCACGTCATCAAAATTATGCAGGGTTTTCACCAAAGGAATCTATTCAACTTTTACTCATTTAGACCTGTTGGGAAAAACGTGCTCGTTGAGCCACTACAGCAAGAAGTACATATGCTCATGGTCTCTGTTGGGATTAGAGGAGGAAGCTCCAAAAGTCTTCTTGACAAACAGGATAAAACCTATGAAGAAGGTCTCATAACTCTTGAAGGTAGTAGAGTTGTACTCCAACTGAGTTATGAGATCTAAGGTGCCTGAGTTCTCAGCAGTTGGACGAGAAGGAGGAAACCAGTCGTGGGTGACATCGATGATTCTACCCAAAGCCTTAGTTTGAAGACTTAGGCCATATTGAGGATGGTTGGGGACATGAGACCTATCCTGAAATCAAAGGTATTTGTCCCCGAGTTCCAAAAGAGAATAGTAGTGGTTAGCAGCTCGGGTTTAGCGATTATAATGGTCTTGGAGATCAGGATTAACTCATATATGTCATTGTTCATCCACTTTTACTTGAAAGTAGTCTTGAACTCGTTTATCAAGTAACTCCAGCCTTCATCCTTTATTAGAGGAAAGTCACGACGGTGGTTTGACCACTTGGAGGCTGAAATGCCCAACTTGGCCAAGTATGGTTTAGGGGTGAACCACTTTGTCGTGGGCATGTTGCTCTTCATGGCAATTGGGACCTGAGAAGTCCATGCAGGCCCCAATGAGTGCACTCTTCCTTATTCAAAGAAAAGTTCAGTATGTAAACTAGCCCGAGAATGATGAAGGCCGTTGAGCAAGCGGCACATGGTGGTAATATCCTCATAAGATTCATAGGAAGATTGAGAAGAATATGGGAAGAAAAGTAAGACTAGAAGCAAGAACTCAGAGAGTAAGAGAAATTTTAGAAATTACGAGGTTCTAAGAAATTTGGGATTCTGAAAATTCAAAGGTTTAGAATTGCTAAGGTATTTAGCCGAAAGGTTTAAGTGAGGGTTATATAGTGAACAGTTAGTTAACATTTAAAATCGTGGGTTAGCGCAAAGGTTTAGTTAAAACGGTTGTTTTAAACAGTGCAAGTCCCGAGTGAAGGCATGCGGCGGCTGTTTAATCATCATTAATGCCTCGATATGCAGACTCAACAATGATTAAATGGGGCATTGTTTGGGTTAAATATTTGAATATTGGGCTTGTAAGGAAAAAAAAGCTCAACGATACCAATTAAAGGAAACTAGCCCGAAGCCCAACATCAAGCCTAGAAGTAAATTAAAGCCTTCTCATCCAGGATACAAGCCACGTATCTATGATTGAAATGACAAGTGATGGGAACTAACCTATTATCAGCCAAAGAACATTTTTCAATGGCATGACAAGTAAAAAGGGTGATGACTCACTACCTTTCAACACCTTTTGGGCAAGAGCAAAGCCCTGACCCTTGAGCTAAGGCGTCTATAAAAGAAAGAAAAGAAGACAGAGACAAGGAAAATCAACCAATTAAATAAACAAACATACAAACTCTGTTCTCAAGCCAGATTTACATCCAAAAGTTGTAATCAGCCCAGATTCAGTTCTTTTAGCAATAGTTTCCTTATATAGGCTATTTTTCTCTTGTTTAAAAGCTCTGCTACTTTCTAGCATTGTAGTATCAATTCCCTTGTGTAAACTTGTTTACCATCCATCCCTTTTTAAGCATACAATCACTGTGAACCCAAAGAGAAGTAGCCGCCAAAGGTTCAACCTTGCCAGATAAGGTGAAATCTTATATGAGTCTCTTTGTTTGTCCTCTAAAGTTAGTAGATCTATTACTTAATACACTTTCTAGCATGTATTCAAATCATTTCCACTTGTTTCCTACTTTAAGAATCTCATTTGTATCTGGATCTGGTTACTTTACTGGATATGATTTCGTTTAAAACCAACTTGGAACCAAGCAAATGACTTAAAAAGATCTAGACTCCCTTCTTTCGAACATACAAGATCATGAATTAAAAGTCCTTGTTCGTAAGGAAAGAAAAAGAACTTAATGTGGATTTAATCCATCCATGACAATCCTTTGATAACAAAAAATTTGAGTAACTTGGGGCGCAAATAATCGACTTAAAACACACTTGTTCTACATTTGCTCTATTGAGACAATAGGGGCACACCTATCACTTAGTTAGTTTTGATTGTGAGCCTCAAGGCCTAGACCTAAGGCCCCAAAAAGGCACCTTTTAGAACTAACTTTGTTCTCTTCTTGTAGCACATCAGCAAGCAAGAGCCCAACTATAGTGTGCTAAGGTCCGAGGAGCCTTCTCTAAAGAAATCTTTGCCCGAATATTATGTACACGTGTCAAGAACTAAAGTGACATGGATTGTAGTGATCATCACATGCGAGCATATGCATGAGTTCGCAATGGCTCACCACTTCTTGTATTTTGGTATCATCGAATCCAACGTTACATGAACCTTTCTTTTTGGTTAAAGGAATCGCTGGTGTCTTTGTCACGATAGTTCATCTTTTCGAATGTGGGAAGATTTACAGAGGAGATTTCAGCCTTTCGGCCAATGTCGTGTGATTCAGTGCTAAAAATCGAACTCAAAACGTGCCATGTAAAATATAGGCTTGAAATTCGTCTCTAATCTCTAAGTCACCATGTTGCATGAATTGTAATGACTATCACATGCAAGCATACACATGAGTTCACAATGGCATACACATGAGTTCACAATGGCATGCAACTTCTTGTATTTTGGTATCATCAAATCAAACGTGATTTTTTTTAAATGATCAGTTTATGGCTTTGTCGTGGCAATCCACCTTTTTGGGTGTCGAAAAAATTTCAGCCTTCATCTGGCCACCATCATATGAACTGCCAACACAAAAAATTGAACATAGGATGTGCAGTGTGAAATACAAGCTTGAAATTCGTCTCCCACTATTAAGCCTACCCGTAGTGGTTCAACGTTACATCAATTCGATAATAATTCATTAATCTTGGCTCATCCTTTTTCAAGTAATGTCATGCATCAAGAGCAATTGCGGAATTAGAATTTTATGTATGAGAAAGCGATAGATAAACCAAGAAAAGAAAAGAAAGAAGATCTAATTTCAACTTTAACAAATTATTGACAAGAACGAAAACCCTTTGGCAATTTGATTTGTGTCTCCTGGTGGGTTTTGGTGCATAGGATACTAGAGTTAGATCCCAATAAGTTAATGGTCTGATGATTCTTATTCAAATGTTTAACTTAAATGATTTACGGTCTAACGGTATTTTTCTTCACTTGTAAGTAAAATTTAATCTCCAATTTTTATCAAAAATAAATTTGGACCACATTATTGCTCGGCTATTATAAATCTAAGTCATTTTCCATAATATAGGTATATTGCTTGTTAAAAAAAAATAGACGACCCCAATTGAGCCGGGACATCCACTATTGTTTCTAATCTGGCTCGACCCATTGAAAAGTCTTAAAACCAACATAACATCGAGTTGGGGCAGTCGTCAGGAAGTCTTCCCAGCAATCTTTTATGGGTGTGATATCCATACACTTCTTTTACTTCTTTCACACTTTTTTAAATTTCGGCCGTCGAATCGAATAAATTAAAGAAGATCAACGAATATAAATTAATAAGAGTTGTGTAAGAATAAAGAATGATGCGTGAATAACCCATCTTTTATTGAATTGGGACCAAAACTACAAAAAAAAACTTCCAGTGTTGGTACGGGCGAGTAAAGACGCAGTCGTCTGCTCTGCGCTCTCCTTCCTCAATTGGCAAGCCTCAGGAGAAAGAAACCACGACGAAGCTTCGTCTCTTCTTCTTCTTCCTTAGCACTCTTTCTGTATCTATTTCCTCTCTCTCTCTCACCCCCTCCTCAGAAAGAGTGCTAAACCCCTCTCTCTCTCTAACCAAAGGTACTCTCTGAAACCCCTTCTAATTTCGCTTGGATTATATCAAAATTGTCTTTCTACCACATGAATTTCTCGACCCCTTTATTGAATTCGAGATCTTTTTTCCGATTTCCCATTTGATTCGATCAAAAATCGAGAGTTTTTTCGTTTCCCGTGCTCGGGGGTTCTCGATCGACCCCTGTCCGGGTTTGGAATCCCGAAATTTAGGGCTTGATAGGACGAGGGTTGGGAATAGAAATCATGATAAAACCCAGGTGGTTTTTTGGGAGGGGTAATTCCAAGTTTGGTGGGCTTTTCAATGGAATTTGTACTTTGGTATTGGTCTTCATGTTCTACAGCCAGGATAGCTTTCTTAGAAACCCTTCTCTGGGTAGTTCCCCTTCGGTTCTTCCTCCTCGATGGAGCTCCAAAGTAAATGGATTTGGCAATCCGGGTCGTCAGGTCGAAATTATTCGCCGGAGGAATGCCGAAGTCGATGTTTCTCCGTCGAATTATAGTGTCAGTGTTAATGGGTCGGATGCAAATTTGATAACAGAACCTAATCCCCAATTATGCACCGGGTTCTTCAAACACGAAGGGTATCGGAGCAAATGTGAGTTCTTGATTGCCCATCCAGAGTGTACTTCCGGTGGGTATTTGAATTACATTCATTTCTTTTACTGCAGCTGTGAGAAAGTTAGCATTTTGGGGTATGTAGTGTTGGCAATTTGGCTGGCTGCATTGTTCTATCTATTGGGTAATACTGCGGCAGATTACTTTTGTTGTTCTCTGGAGAAGCTTTCGAGTCTTTTGAAGCTACCGGCTACTGTGGCCGGTGTGTCTCTTCTTCCACTCGGGAATGGCGCTCCCGATGTGTTTGCCAGCATTGCTGCTTTTGTTGGTAAGGATGCTGGGGGAGTGGGCCTTAATAGTGTGTTGGGGGGAGCTATCTTTGTTACTTGTATTGTTGTTGGGACTATATCTCTATGTGTGGCGGATAAGGGGTTTCAGATTGATAAGAAATGCTTTATCAGAGATATATGTTTTTTCCTCTTTACTGTTATGTCTCTTGCCTTAATGTTGATGGTTGGTGAGGTTACTGTCGGGGGTGCTATAGCGTTTGTCTTGATTTACATGGTTTATGCATTTGTGGTTGCTGCAAACGAGCTTCTGAGGAAACATGTTCAGAAATTGAGGTTAGATGCTGTAACACCATTGCTACCAGTTAGGGGAAGTATATTTTCTCAGGGAAGCGATGAAGAGGAATCTGTATATGCTTCGCTCCTTGAGTCTGAATCGGACAGTGAGGTACCTCAGCTCCAAAGTAAGTTGCCACAGTGGATGTGGGCTTCAAATGTGGCAATTTATTCGAATCAGGATGTGAAGGCTGGTTCAGACAGTCCAAGGTCATTGTGGGGTTGGAACGAGGATGAAACAGTGAAGGAAAACTCTTCCTCTTTTAGGTTTTTATCACTGCTGGAGATTCCGTTGACACTGCCAAGACGGTTGACGATCCCTATTGTCGAGGAGGATAGGTGGTCCAAAGGTTATGCTGTTGCCAGTGCTGTGTTAGCTCCCATTCTTCTGTTATTTTTATGGAACACCCAAGAAGATGTCGGATCTCTGAGCAAGGAAATTGCCTACTTTATAGGCTTTCTCTGCAGTGGTGTCTTTGGCGTTCTTGCATATCGACACACCAGACCGGAGCAGCCCCCTCGCAAATTTTTATTTCCGTGGGTTTTAGGAGGGTTTTTTATGAGCATCATCTGGTTCTACATTGTTGCAAACGAGCTCGTCGCATTGCTGGTTGCATTTGGCGTAATTTTTGGAATTAGTCCATCAATCCTTGGATTGACTGTATTGGCATGGGGAAACTCAATGGGTGATTTAATGTCAAACGTTGCATTGGCAATGAATGGTGGAGATGGTGTACAGATTGCAATGTCAGGATGTTATGCCGGACCTATGTTTAACACACTTGCTGGTTTGGGGATCTCAATGCTGCTTGCATCCTGGTCTCAGAGGCCGGAACCGTACAAAATTCCCAAAGATAACAGCTTGTTTTATACAATCGGATTTCTAATATCAGGGCTTCTATGGTCACTTGTTGTGCTACCCAGGAATGGCATGCGCCCTAACAGGACCTTAGGACTCGGCCTCATAACAATCTATTTGGTATTTCTCTCCCTCAGGCTAGGCACCTCAACGGGAGTGCTGTGGTAGATCTATGACGAAGATACCTGGATTGGTAACTAAAAAAGTTGTGTCTTGTACAGTGTTGAGTTGGAATGGCAATGTTGATGCTGTTAGTTGCGGCTGTAAGCATTGTTAACTGATACTAGATTATAATCCCAGATAATGTACTACAAATTTCATGTTAATATGAAAACGAGATTTAGTTTCCACGATTTCGGTTTGCCAACTTGTATAACCTTATGGTTTTCTGAGATTGTTATTTCTTTGTGTCGTTTACACCTCTATTTGGTGATGGAATGTTGCGATACTTATTTCACTAATTGGTTTTCCATGTATGTTGTTGAAGAATGCTTGCTTGGCATAATGTCGTAACATTTCTCCTGCTTACTATGAATTGGTTAACTGAATCAGGCAACTGAGCTAATGTTTAGATTTCCTGACGCATTCTGATGCCTGTGAAGATGGTCCGAAGGTCCGTGGACAGAAATCTTGACCTGTACTCGGTAGGTTACCATCAAAGATGTGGAAATGGAGAAATAAGCAGATATTTGATGCCAATTTCATTATGCCTATGAACCCAAAAGCGATCATTGTGAGAGATGTGGCGGAATGGTTGAAGGCTTGTTTGAAGTCTTCAGTGAGCCCGGTGAAGAGGCAAGTCTCTCTTTCCTGGGATCACCCTGATATAGGATGGTGTAAGCTAAATGTGGATGGTTCCAGAAGGACGCACTCTAGTCAAATTGGGGCTGGGGGCATTCTTAGAGATCATAATGGCAACTGGCTAGGTGGTTTTGCGGTGAATCTGGGACAAGGGCAGGTTTGTGAGGCTGAGGTTTGGAGCTTATACTTTGGGATTCAGCTTGCCATTGATAATGGTATTACTGACCTTCAAATTGAGATGGACTCCTTGGAAAGCATTAGACTTTTGAAGCAAAACCATGCAGATAATTTCCATCCTTTGGAAACAATTATGCAAAGCTGCAGAGTGATGATGGAGCACATGAGAAGGTGTGAGGTGACCCACATCTACAGAGAAAAGAATATAGTGGCGGATCAGTTGGCTAAATGGAGTTATAATATGGATATTGGTATTATCGTTTTTGATGAGCCTCCTGCTTGGATTAGATCAGCTCTTCTTGATGATGCTGATGGTGTTTCTCGATCTCGTTCTATTGTTGTTCCCTAGTGCTTTTTGGGTGTAATCCCCGTTTCTTTACCAAAAAAAAAAAAATCTCTTGCAATCAATTTACCCATCCCATTAGTTGTAGTTGAACACATATTTCATTTCAGAAATGTCTCCTTTGTTTAAAATTCCGCGTTTTGGCAACTCACAACGGGAATGACATGCTCACGCTTGTGCAGCGGCAGGGCTCCTCCACGAGATTCTATTAAATGGCGAAGTCGGGTAAGAATTCCTTTACATTGTGGATTTGATTTTCACTTTTCATTGCGTATTTATATTGAAACGGATTCTGCATCCACGGTTCAGTACATTGGTGGTGCATCCTTTTGAGAAAAGTAAAAATATATCACCAATTACAAACCAGAGAGTTGCAAAAAATACCTTCTAAAAGCTTTAACAAATGAGTTCCCAGCTAGTAACTTAGTACAGGTTGGGACAACTAAAACATTATCCATCAAACAATCCATGAAAAATGAAAATTGAAGGATTAGCAGCTTCCAAAATGCAGAAAATTGAACTCTGCTGCAGAGTCGCAGATATCATGTTTCGACGTGAAATCAAGGAAAGCTTCTCTTTAGAATCTGTAGTAATTTAGCACCTGGTGGATTCACCGTAGATGTAGTCAAGAATCGTAATGACCCCAATGACGAAAGCTTGATCCATGCCTGGTGTCACCACAACATGGTAGAGATCCTTGCTCGCCATCAATTCCTTCTTTACCCCGATCTGTGTTTCAATTTAACCAACGACAAATTCCCACCTTTAATCATTTCAGAAACAATTTACAAAGAAAGAAAGTCTTATAGGTTCGTCGTGAATTCGAATTAATTACCTGTGCCATGGTGTTGCCCTTAGAGTCAACAATGCTACAATCCTTATCAGGAAAATAGCCCTTGATCTCAAAGTCCCAGTCTTTGTTTTTCGTGGCTTTCGTTGAGATTCTGATTGCTTGAGTCCTTGCCAAACACGAGTTTGGCTGTTTTAAACAGAAAACCATCTGATCCTGTGATCCTTCGTAGTCTAAACTATACCCACTCCATTTCCGATAAATGCTTAGGGCCTCGACCATTGCACCCTGGTACATATACGAATCAATATGCGTGAACGTAAACTGATTAAGCATCCCTAACACCTCTTCATGTACATGCCATAATGCAAACTGAAACATGTTTTGTCTTATAGATGCATGCTTGATTGAAATTCTATTTTGGATTTTTTGAATTGGGCATGTATATGTATACCTTTCGGCGAATAAGAAGCAAGGCGTCTCCATCACTGTCCTTCAGAATCATCTCATCCTTTTTCCCCAGAACTCCACATCCATCAACCTTGAAAGAAACCTTCTGACTACAATCCGTAACCACAAAACCACCTCCGTTTATCACGTGTGGCCTCCTCCTTACGACAAGCACAGCCTGAGAAGACGAACAGTACATCTTGCTAATTATAGGCATGATCACATTGTGTTTTGCCCCCATCTCTTTCTTTGCTATCTATATTCAACTATTCTGCTTGGCTTGATGACAACTTTGGGAGTTTGATCTGGTTGCTAACAAGGGTCTTTTCTTTTTATACACAACAAAGCTTAGAGATAGACTAAGAAAAGTAGGAAAGCTTGTTGCCCTAGTGGGTTTCTACATTCAAATGTTTGGCAAGTTTTGACACTGCATATACCATACGCATAAGTTGGAAGAACATCTGAATTCAAACGTGCTTGCTTGGCAGAGATGCAGTTGCTTGTTCGAGATGACGATTGCTGGCCAATGAAACGGGAGAGTTTTCGGTTGGAATCTACAGCTTTCTGCGCAAGGTACGCAGACCACGTTTCTTAATTTGGCTAAACTTTATGTTAAATTATTTGAGTTTGGTAGCTCAAAGTCTTAAAGGGAGAATAATTGAAAGCGTAAATCTCGTGGAAGGAGGGCGTTCAGGTTCGTTGTTGTTACGTTAACTTGGGTTGAGCATCTTGTGTGGTGCCCAATTGGACTGCAGTTGAAAGATTCATTCATATCTTTTGATGACCTTTTGAATTATTGCTAGAGATGCAAAGTTTAACAAAATATAATAATAATAATAGTGTTGAGTTGACATTTAATTGCCCCTAAAACGGTGTTTTGGATTGTGTTGGATGGTCTCTTAGTTTATGAAAGAGACGCTACTTGATCCGCGGATAAATATCCCAGACAATACAAGGATTACAGCTTTTACACTCTATCTAATCCACCGCCACACTACCACCCGCGCACGTTAGTTCCTTCGCGGAGGAGAAGAGAGAACGAGAGAGGTAGTGCCTTGGGCTTTGTAGCCCGAGAAATGGTGGGCCTGGCCCACTCGACACGTTATCAGAGATTCACAGATCCCTCTTTTTGCCGTAGTACTTTGGGAAAGAGCAGGAAATTCATGATGTGTCGCCTCACCGGCGGGTCCCACTTGGATGAATGAATAAAAAAATTTCAACGTGATCAGAACACGGAATGGTACATCATCACCTGTTATTATACAACATGATGAAATATTTATGTTAAAAAGTTAATAATTTAAAAATTAAATTTCTCACTTTTTATATAAAAATACGTGATGTACCACTCGTGTGAGAGAATGGGCTAAATCTCACAATGAGTTAGCAATAATGTGGTTCAAATTCTCATTTGGTGAGAATCGGACCTAAGACTTGTCATTTACAAATAAAGAGAAATATTACTAGATTGTAATACTAAGTGATTTTAAATTATTGTACTTAAGAGAGGCATAGAAATTCAAAGTCAAAAGTCACATGAATTGAAGTGTGGGACTATATATTTTCGTGTATAAAAACATATGTAAGTAATGGGCCAGCTGTAACTGAGATTATGGACCATTTTTACTGAGAATATAGCTGGATAATTGAAGCCCAATAAATACATGTGTGTCTGCAGATAAAGTGTAATACAATGGTTGACCCAAAAAAAAAGCGTAATACAATGGTGACATGAATTAATTGAGATTTAGTTTCTCTGACTGGTCATCCTGACAAAATACCGAGGGGTGGAGGAGGAGACCAAACTTTGGGTTTGGGTGGTGGGGCAACGAGTTAAGAAATTAAAGTAAAAATGATCTTGGTGGAAAAATATTTTCGGTCATGTGATCTGGCAGCGCAAATTAAAAATATATGTAAAAAGTAAAAATAAATGTGTAAATAATACTATTTTATAAAAAAAACTCTCTAAAAAGGAACTCGTGCGTAAAAAGACTATTATAACTGTCATTTTTGTATAAGATGCAGTAAAAAGGTGGCCCCTAATGCTAAAGGCCAATGAGACCACCCATTTGACAAACTTTCATCTCAATAATTTGGTTTGGACATACTTGTTGAGACAAATTTTCAATAGAAATGTGACCCTACCACCCTATTTGGGACTACTTGTATTGGAGAGTGTAAACGAGTAGGGATGCCTATGACAATAGTCGCAATGTGAGCGCATAGAAGAAGAATTGAGTTTTTATTTATTTATTTATCTTGTTTAAACCCTTATCAAGATTCAAAACGACATTGTTTTGGTCATTTTCTTTTTAGCATCCGTATTTTACTTTTCTCTTCCATTTCAAATCTATTGCATTCAAAATTTTCACCCTTCGCTCAAATTTCTCTATCCAACTTTCTTCCTTAATCCTTTCATGGAAAACAACCTATAAGTTTTTCACTAGAATTTTTTTTTTTTTGAATATGTTGTGTTAGTTTATATGTCGAGATAACTTTACTCTCTGCTTTTTGGTCCATATAGTTTTGATTTTGAAAGGTGTAATTATGTAATTTGTTTATTTTTTGCAATTATTCAAAAATGGCTAGCTTGGTAATTAAAGAATGAAATCTTATGTGGTAGCAATGTGTATTGACAATTTAGACCATCTCTAAAGGAGATGTCAAATCTTAAGCAAAATGTTCTGTAATCAAATTTGAATGTATGAGTAAACTTCAACCGATATGTCAATCTTATGTCGATTGACATATGAGAAAAGGTGATGTCAAATAATTTTTAATTATTTTATTATGTGGATCCCATAAATACACCAATTATAGATCTTGAAATTTTATTTGAATTGATTTCTTTTTAAAATGGGTCATACCAATATCATTTATAACAAACAACATATCAGTTGGATAAATAGAAAATCTAACATTGTCACATTAACCATCAAATTAACATTTGACATTTATCTTTTAACATCTAAATTGAAGATGCTCTTAGACATTTCAAGCGCGTTGACTTTACAAGAAAGCGTCACTCACGTGCACATAAATCAATAAGCGAGAAGTGGGGATATCACATGAATTAATCAAAGCGTTCATAGTCTTTTATGTATCTGGATTTTTGTTTTAGACAAGTTTATGGATCTAAATTGTTATTTTAGTCACGTTAATATGTGATTAAAAAGTTAGATGACTTAAAATGTCGAAGATGCAAGTATCGCCACACCAAATATTTCTTATTCAAGTAAACGAAGTTAATGATTGCAACTACAAAATTTACGAAAGTAAATTTATTGTGTCAAAATTTACAAAAGTAAATTTACTATGCCAAAATTGGAACTTCAAACACTAAATGAAAGCTACCCTAATTATTGGGATTAGAAGTGTAACTTTACCTAAAAATTAAGATAAAAGTTGATGGCTCAACTTTCATGACACGAGCACATTATTACTGTAACTTCTCGCACCAATTGTACAACAACGTATGTAAATTCATATCCACATAAGGTTAATTTTTTTATTAATAACGTCACAGTAGTAGTATACATGTACCATAAAAGTCCTCCAATTACCGTAGTGCAAGATAAAGGTAAAATTGACACGAGGCTTTTACCCAGATGGTTAGTTATTCTCAAAATCAGGGCTTGATTTGTAAGTCTCTGTTTTGCCCAAACACTTCTGATTTCCCCCCTTTTTTCTATTTCCTACGCAGCAGTCACGTGCTGTCTGAGGTACTTCCCCATCGTGCTTTTCGCTTCTTCCTCTGCAAATCCTGCAACTCACTCACCTCTTCAACCTAAAAATAATACAAATTCAACAAATTTATTTATTTATTTATTTAAAAACACACAGTAAAAGCTTTAGTTTTTACTTGTTTAAGTTGTTTTTCTACAAATTCAACCCCAAAAATCTCACTCAAAATATTTGCCAAATGTGTTCGTACGGACACTTGCAGTTGCAGGCTTTTTTTTGCACAGCCGTCTTTACTATCACCATTACTATTACTATTGGTTTAATTAATTGGGTTAATAAACTGTCTCTGCAATTACCAAAACATGCAAACAAAACCCAAGTTGGATGCGATGCGCCTCGAGAAGGAAGAAAACCAAAAACCCATCTTTCTTTTTTGAAAAACAAACATTCATTCACTCCATTGAGCCCTGTGAGTTGTGAGAATTTTGAATAAATGGCTGCCCCTTTTTGTAATTCTAATTAATACTACTACCCTTTTAATTGCGTTTGATAAAGTTTAAATCTTTAAACTTCCCCATTAATCCCCTTCTTTGCAGAGCATTTATTCGCTGTACAACTTCTCTTTTTATCTTTTGTGGTTCTGGGTCGTAATTTTAATCCTTGTCAGAGACCCTAGTCACTGCTTTCTACCGTTTCATTTCTACACCTACCATCATTTGCTTTGCCGCTTCATAAGTGCTTTTCTGCTGAGTGTTTTTGATTGATGAGCTTTTTTTCTTTTTTTGTGTAATTACTAATCGCTGCAACTGCAGTGCTTCTATCAGAAGCATTACTGTTACATCTTTTCTCTCTGTAGTCTCCGCTGTCGTTTTCTTCATTTGGGGTCTGAGTTTTAGGTGATTTAGCAACTGGGTTTTGGTTACTATTTGAAATGGCAGCTCCTTCTGGTTGCTCTGCTTCTGTGCCGTCACTGCCACCGCCACGCCCAAAGTCGCCGCCGCAGTATCCTGATTTGTATGGGAAGCGCAGAGAAACTGCCAGGGTTCAGATGCTTGAGAGGGAGATTGGTTTTCTGGAGGTAACTCTGATTTTTCAATTTTCTTGTACTTTTACTAATTAATTTAACCTCTTTGAGTTGAAAAATTAAAACTTTGAATGTAATTATCATTTGGGTTAAAATGTTAATTAAAGATTTCATGCCCTTTCTGTCTTTGTTTTTTCAAATCATTCTTAGATTAGAAAGCATTTCTTTTCTTAATTTGGACTGGAAAAGCTATACTTTTTCTTTAATCTCATTGGCTTAATTCTGTGAAAAGTGAAAAGGCAGGACTTTTGTTTTTGTGTACAATAAAACCACGATTAGAAATAATCTTCCCTCGAGGATTGTGCTCATAAAGCTAGACAATATCCTGGTCTAACAATTGCTTAAAGTTAATTAACATGGAAATGATCAAGTTAAAATCATTCGGTTGAGAGTGAACCTAATTCACTACAAACCATTTCAATGTTGTTTTGTTTTAACTTTCAAGGGATTAATTAACTCGAAAGATTCGGAACTTAATGTAGTCGATCCAATGAGTAATACTCCTCTGTTTGCTTGGTATAGAAAGTGTTGGTCAGTTATATTATGCAGATGACAGTACTTAACTTCGTTTAGCAGCACAAACCCACCGGCGTGGAGGAGGAACTCCGCGAACTATTCTCACCGCTGTTGTATAATCTTCACCGGCTGATCCAACCTGAATTAGTGATAGTGATTTAGAATTAGTTTCATAATTCAGTTTTAGTTCCACAATGGGTGGTATTCTGTTCTCCTGTCACTTTGTGCACCCAAAAGTCTTTGGCAGGTTTTCACTGACTTCATTCGGTAGGAAAGTCCGGGATTCGGGCCGTTGAAATTTGATCAAACGGTTGGATCAAATATCAATTATGTTTAACAGATCAACCAATAATAACAAAGAAGTTGGTTTACCAATCGATAAGGATGGTCTTTGTGTGCATATATAATCCATGTAACCTTAACCGGATTACATTAACTCCGACGCATTAGAGAAACTTAAGACGTTTGCAACTTGAGCTCAAAACGGTTCATCTCTCATCTTTCAATGCTAATGTGGTAACTTTCCACTGAATAATTGAATATTCCATCGTAAACAAACCAAGGTACTTTTCATAATTTAAGTCCCGCGTATCCGCAGCCGAAATGCCCCTTCTAATCAATCATGTCATGGAGTTTGCAAACAGAAAAGATATTCACTTCATATATCATTGCTGTTTACTTGATTCTTCTTATTTGGTTTCTGTGGAAGTTAAACAATTATCTTATTTGTTTGCAGGACGAACTGAAATCTGTTGAACGGCTTCAACCTGCTTCGAGATGCTGCAAAGAGTGAGTCACTCTTTCCGTTACCCTTTGTAGCGTGGGTAAACTGATTGTGGATTGAATTTGACTATTTTGCAGGATTACTGATTTTGTGGTTGCAAACCCAGATCCGTTAATACCTACGTAAGAACAATATCAGTAACTTTTTTGTAAAGTTTAGCGCCCCTTGTGTGGAGTAAATCAGATTTTCTCTCTTTCTAACAGGAATCGAAAGAAACGCCGGTCATGTCGCTTCTGGAAATGGCTATGGTACCACTTCTTTTTTTTTTTTTTTTTTTTTTTTGTGGTCTTAAAGATTATGTTACTTACGAGTTTTTCATTCTCTAATTCTGATTCTCTGCTCCTTATTAAGTTCAAGGAAGAAGTCTTCTAACACTTACGAATTAATGGACTTTTGCATTAAAATAGCAGTATTGGAAAGGTAAATTTGTTCCGAACATGACATATGTATGTGGTACAGTGGAATGCCCTGCTTCAGCTGCTCATGGATTTGCTGTTGCTGCTGCGACGGATGCTCTCTTCACCTAGAAATGCCGCGCTGCTGTGACTGCGGACAATGGAACTGTAATCCGTGTGCCCGCTGTCGGCTACCAAAGTGGCGATGTTGCTGCACATGTCCCCGGTCCAACTGCTGCAAAAATATTTCATGCAACAGGAATTGTTGCATTTTTCCGTCGTGTTCGTGTCCCGATTGCTCTTGCGGCAACTGTTGCAAATGGAAATGCTCTTGGCCAAAATGTCCGAAGGTACGACCACGTTGCTGTTGTAGAATAACCTGTTGCAACCCTTGTAGTATATGTTTTTAGTATTTATACTATCAGCGTGGAAGCTTTATTTTGCCTTTTTTAGTCTAAATTATGCAAATATTGAGGGATACAAAATTTATGTGAGCTATGAAGTAAATTTAGAGTATTGCCCCCGGACTTTTTGCTCTCTGTTGAGGAAATGTTTATTTATGAGTAGATTTGGAATGGTTTTTACGACAAATTTGTACCTTCGTACGCAAGGTAGGTCTGAGACTATCAATACGTAGAAACAATTATGTATGGGATACTCGAGCTAAAAGATCGATAAACATTGAATCAGATAACAATCATTAGCACCCAAGCGTTCCATAGTAATGGTGGTCATAGCAATGGTACTAGACGAATCAAACTCTCAAGTAGTTTGATTCCTATATATGAGAATTAAACTCGCATAAACTACAGTACAAGGTCTTTTAACTTGTTTACGCGTTGGTGAAAAGCCATACCTATAAACATTGGCATGTCAACTCCCACCCAAATTCAACCCACCCAAAACCAAAAGCACTTTCTAGCCCAACAGCAGAAAAAAGCCTAAAATCTCAATCTATCAACGGCCTCCATGCAAAAGCAACTGAACTTTTCACTTGGTGTTGTGGGTTTGACCACATGATTGACCCGAATTCCGACCTTGATGTTTTCTCTGCACCCTGCGAAGCCACAAATGTGACTGTGTACTTCTGCTTCTCTCCTACATTGTTGAACACAAGCCTTGTGGGCTTCACGATGGTCCTCACCATCTAAGGACTGGTCACGGCGACTCTGTATACAGATACGGCAGGCCCAACATTAGTCACTTACCGGGTGCTACTCACAACCCTTTTCTTTTTGTTCCAGAACACGACTGAGAACGAAGGGTGGTTGAGCTGGCCCGGTCCGAATATTTACTGGCACAAGTAACATTGGGCCTCTTGACAATGGCTTGGACATGCTCATTGGTGTACTCCAATGAACACAAAAATGCAATGTAGTCCTCGGTGGCAATGTCGTAAACCAAGCCCGGTGACAGCGCCTTCGAGGGGTCGACGTGTCCGGAGCCGTGAGCCCGCGGGTTCGAAATCGTGCCATCGGCCGCGTCTCGGAGAGGGGCCTTGGTGTTGTCATGGGTGTAAGCTGTGGTCATTAGGGCAGATTTCACGGCACTTGGGGGCTCCACTCTGGATGGGCCGCCTTGAGCAATGCTGCAAGCCCACTAATGTGTGGGCATGACATCGATGCACCTGCGACGAAATCACAAAGCTCAGGCCAGACCCCGGTGTCGAGAACTCCGACGATGACGCCATTGGAGGCCAGACTCCCGATTCGATATCGAGACCGAGAAACTCGGGGGTCCGAGTGGTGTGAAGGTTGTAAACTGTGTCTTCGTAGACGCCGATGACGGAGTTGGACTGGCGGAGCAACTCAGCCAGGTCCGGATCTAAGGAGGCGGCGAAGCCGTGGTAGGCATCGGTGTAGGTGTAAAGGAGGGAATCTGAATCGGTGGAAAGGGTTTGGAGGCTGGCGGAGTACCAGTCGTGGTGGGTGGCGTAGGATTCCGGCTTGGAGTGGTGGTTCATCTGCACAATGTAAGTGTGCTTGGCCACGGCTGAGAGGCATGGGAGCAGAAGAAGCAGAACTCCGAACCAGAAGGCCTCGCAGGCCATGACTAAAAAGCTTGAGCTGGGTAGATTTAGTATATGATATCCAAATGTAGAAAATGAAGAGAGAGTGAGAGTACAGTTGCTCTGGAGCTGCGACTGTCAGAAAGGGATAAAAGAAGAAGGTAGAATAGAAGGAGAAAGACAACGTTGTCGGGTTTAAAAGCATGCGGGGATCTGGAATGCGACATTCTATTGGGTTTAATTACTGTGATGCCATTTTCCTAAAATAATAAGTCACAATTTTGTTTTGGTTAATATTTAATCTTAGTTTAATATTTAATTATGTCTAATCACTTAGTACTACAGTATAGGATTATTTTTCTTCACTTGTAAGTGAGAGGTTTTAGAATCAATTCTCGACAAATGCGAGTTTAAACCATATTATTGCTAGTCTATTGTGAGGCTAAATCCATTCCTTTCCATTTAGCATAGATAATATTATTTGTTCACAAAAAAAAAAAATTATGATTAGTATCATATAATATCATGGGACAATATCGACATGAGCTGGAAGCGCGTCACTTGAAGGGTCCATTGCTGAATAGGAATTCTAATTCATGTGGGAGAAGGTAATGCAATTTTAATTACTAACACCAACTTATGAACAAGCTCAAATTCTAGTAAAATGATATGTTAATTTTTCTTACCTTTGTTATCTGAATAATAATCGATGATTGCAAGATTTTTTCGGTGAAACTTGATATAGAAGAATTCTAGGATTATGAGATTGCATTGCACATGATTTACTTAGATTGCAAGCCGACTTCTAGGGTGTTGGGTTTTTACCCTGTATCTTCGTTCAAAACTCCATCCCACTCTTGAATTATTGTAATAATTTCGAGCCATTCTCCCCCTTAGTCAAATTAATTGAATATACTAGTCTGATGATGCATATCAAAATGTACAAATTTTTATAATAATTGGCTTATAGTTTAATCCACTCGAGTTCCGAATCATCGATCATCCATGTTATTCGCCTTTGTTAGTTATTTTGTACTATACATTTCACATAGGTTATTAAATCACAATTGTAAATCAAGGATTGGGCATGATCCCCTTCGTCACATTTGTACCCAAATTTTAGTCCAATGTACATGATTGTACTTGAAACTAAATGAACATGTGTTTCTGGTGGTATAAGATCATAGGAGCCAATATAGAAGGGTATTTCTCATCCCAAATACAAATATAACGTTTTCTTTATGAGACCAGAATATAATTATCTAATATAGAGTGTTTTCATGTAAAAAAGTGATTTTTTAAAACTAGTTTTTTTCTGCATACTTTTAATTATTAAAAATTAGAATACGAAATAAAAAATATACGAAATTATTCTTTAATAGATGATGTTAGAGAAACTGTTTTTGAGGACAAAAAACTTACAAGGATCGAGTGAAATGATATTATCCCTTTTCCTATTGAATAATATCGGGATTGAGCGAAGTTGTCAAAAAGATTAAAAAAAAAATAGATTTTTTAATTTCTTATTAATTAGATTGCATACGTTACGAGTTTACCCATCGAGGAGTCATCACAAATGTCTAAGCAGTAAAACAAAACAAAAGAGAATGGTAAAGTTGTAACTTCGGAGGAATGAAAAATGGGCGGCACAAGTGAAGAAATTGGGTGCAAATGATGAGGCATAATATTGTCGTTTTTTGACTCTTCGAGATTGGAAAAGACTAAAAAGAACAGCAGTCAACAGTCCACGCCATTTTTGAACTAACTGGCAAAGGAAAAGTAACGGCTACATTTTTCGGTCATTCTTTCGCCTTTTTTTTTGGGACCGGGAATGGGATCTCCAACCATTCCCACCTTTCCTAATAGGATAATGTTTTGAAAACTAAAATTTTAAACGTGTTTTTTGGGCCGAGTCTGGAGTTGTTATCAGCGTAGTGCTCTTTTTTTAGAATTATTGTGGGCCGTTCAGTTATCGGGAGTCGCCCAATTAGATCGGCCAAGTCCTATTGCAGGACGGATTGGTTTGAACAGCGGAGTAGTCGAGGCCTAGTATGATAAGGAGTCCTATAGGTTACTGGACTCAATACATTGAACGCCGAGTAGTTTTATGATTGGATATTCACAAGTATCTTTTAGAGTTCGGCATTCCAACGGCCGAACCACATTTACAATCAAGACATACATTTCTTTTGAGTACTTGTGTCCATATAGTCTGGTACCAGTCGTGCTTATACTCTTACGAATATAATCACTGTGACCTAACCCAGTGCTAACGATTTGTGAACTTCGCAGAACTAGCATCCTTGTCTTCAGGTTCTAGAACCCAAAAGGCCGAGACGTATTCCTTCCTCAGCTGCAATCGCAGGATCAAGAAGTCAGCAACGCGCTCAATGCAACATATTTTACTCCCCGACCGAGCTTGGTGATCGGATCATATTTATATATATTTTTATATCAAATTCACTCGTCTTTTCTTAGTTAGTTCGTTATATTGTGAGCTAATTACGTTATTTTTATGTTTTATAAATTTATCTAGAAAAGATAATAAAATTAGAATTAGTGAAGTGTTAAGTAATAATTTCGTTTAAACTATCTTGCTTGTTTAATTATACTTATCATTTAGATAATAATAATATATATATTTATATATATATATATATATATATTTATATATTTATATTTATTTATATATATATATTTATATATTTATATTTTTATATATATTTATATATTTATATATTTATATATATTTATATATTTATATATGTGATGATTGTGTGTGTGTGATTATTAGGTGATAAAAAGAAACTAAGAAGCATGTGGGGGAGTCCTCCACCGAAAGCAAAAATGATGGCAAGCAGCATGTGGGGGAAGGCAGCTAAGCAAAAGGACTCGGTGATGGAGGTGGAAAAACGGAGTGGACCGCAAAAGAATAATGAGGAGATAAGCTGAAAAAGAGAGCAGCGCCTGGGGATAAAAAGAGGAAACAAAACAGAAAACAGGGGGGAATCCGAGGGAGACCAAGACCCAGGCGCAGCAGCTGCCAGACGAGGGTTCTTGAAAAGCAGCAAAGCTGCCTTGAGGGAGGAGGCTTGATCCTCGAGGCGAGCCTCGGTGCGCTGAGGACAGAAACGAAATCAGAAGGCATAGTGGCCTTGGACGCGGTGAAGTCAGCTTCGCGGGAAGGAGTGTGGACGGAGGCTGCCAACTGAAGGGCAAGCCGAGGCAGTGCATTTCCAGAAAACCTGTGCAGTAGCACAGAGAAGCACGGCACTCTTCATTTGGTTTAATTTTTCTTAAACTCATGTTTAATTTAAATTGCTTTTCAATTATATTAAACATGTGTAATTAATTTGTGTTTGGCTAGAGGTTAATTCTAAACCATGATTATATTTGTAATTTGAATTGGTAACTTCAGTTGTGATTTCTGAGTTGTGATTTAATTTGCTTAACTGTTTGATTAATAACTTATTTATGTTTGTCAATTAAGAATGCATACTTAATTTACATGCATGAATTTGATGCTAGAATATAAGTGAATTTCACCTAATCGTTATGAACTTATATTCATGAGTAGTGAAGGTTGCTAGTCACAATCGCGTTAAGTAAATTCCTGGCAAACGTATCATGCTGTTCATAGTTACGAATGCCTTGTCAACACTTATGATTTTCATAGAACATAATGATCTTTAATCGTATCTCTATTGTGCTTTTCACGTAGGGAACTTTTGGGGAATAATTTGAGTTGTTGTATGCTGTTCATCCAATTCAATAACTTAAGGAAAATCTGAAGGTTAATTTAAGCGTACCTAATTAATCTGGAGTATTGAAATTTACAACTTATTGAAAGAACAACTGAAGGTCAATTTAGATTACATATGTGTCATGTGTGGAGAAAAACCCTCTAGCCAATCCGTTGTCCATCCGTTCACATTTATTTTATGTTTTTGTCAATTTTATAATTTAGTTAAGTTTAATTTACGTTTCATCCAAACCAAACCCCCCATTATTATATTATTATTTAGTTAAATTTTATTATTTTTAATCTTTTAATTTAATTTCCGTCCAATTAAATTCCTAGTGTTTAATTTAAATTGTTTTCATTATTTTGAGTCATTTTTAGTGTGTTTCGAGTTTTTAGCTTAGTTTGTATTTTCTAGAGTCTTGAGTCGTTTTGTGTCTTTTGAGTTGTTTTAGTTTATTTGTTAGTTTTATTTTGAGTTATTTTAGTTAAGTGTTTTTATTTTAGTTTAGTGTTTTTAAACTTTATTTTTACATTTTTAAATTATTTTAGAGGTTTTAGCAAGCCCTCCTAATCCCCGGCCTAGAACGATACCCTACTTACATCTATACTACAATTGTCAAAAAGAGGGTTAAATTTGTGCGGTTTAAAACCCCGTCAAATTTTTGGCGCCGTTGCCGGGGATTAGCAAATTTGCTAATCCCTTGTTTATGTTTTTGTTTGTGTTTTTTTTATTTTATTTTTTTTTATTTGTGTTTATTTTATTTTATTTTATTTTTATTATTTTTGTGTTTTTGTCTTTTACTTTTGATATTTGATTTAGTTTTCTTTATTTGATTTTAGGTGCTAGAGAAGTAAGTCATGGATTTTGCTAGCATTCACGCTCAATTAGCAAATCTTACTTCTCAATTGTCTCAGAATGCCGGAAGGTTTACAATGCAAAGTATCCATACATATGGTGGGCATGATCATTCCAATTCTATGTGGTGGGAAGCTCAACAAGTTCCACATGAAGCAAATTGGCAGTCATATGAGGAGTTTTATTCAAAACCTATGCAACCACAACCTCATATGCAATATTCTCAATCAAACTCAGGTTCGTCAATAGATTATAATCAAATTCTTAATAAATTAAACTCTTTGGTGCAGGGTTCACAAGATCAAACTAAGGAGACTCACCAAGGAGAATATTGGCAGCCGTATGAGGAGTTCTGTCAATGGCCATATGAACCACCACAGCCTCCCCCTCAACCTTCACATCCAAATTCAGATAGATCAAATTATTATAAGGAAGTTAGTCAGCAACTAAATTCTTTGGAGCAGGGCAGGGAAGCTCAACCATTTCAACAAGACGCATTTTGGCAACCAATTGAGGATTTCTATCAAGCAAAGGAGTTCGCTGAGTGGAACAATCAATTTGGGCAGAATGCAGAATGCATGGAACAAATTCAAGACCAAATGGTTGAAGATAAGCCCGTGGATGAATTACTACTGCTCGAAGAGGAGGAGGATGCACAAGACACGGCAAGGGAAGAACAACCCTTGCCGCAACTTCTAAACGAGGAAAAAGTGGTTGAGGACCATCTTGAATTCATCAAGGAGGAAATTGGAGTGGATCACACGGCCACAATCATCACTTGCAATCTGGCCAAAATCAAAGTCCCTGAGACTTTTGAAGACGTGATTTTTGTTATTGAGTTTGTGTCGGAGAATGAAAGTAAGCCATCTTCTCCATCTTTAATTTTGTTTTTTACTAACAATCTGATTTTTATGATTCAGGCACCCACTCGTGAATTCAGACCATTGCCGGATCATTTCAAGTACCACTGTCCATTCAAGGATAAAGCCATGCACTTGAATAAAGAAGGGAAGCCTAGGAATCACCCACAATCAGATTTGCATTCCTAAACCCTTCTATTTACTGCTTTCATTTTTGTTTTGTTATTTTGTTTTTTTTTTTGGTTGATTTTTATTTAGTTTGAGTTTAAATAAATTAAGGGCAATGTTTATTTTTAGTGCGGATAAACAAAGTCTTGTTACTTCAATTTACGTATTTTACTTTACTTATTTTAATTTGCTTAAAATAACCCTAAAAAAAAAGTTTATTTAAATTATAATAATAATATTTATACATATATATATAAATATTTACATAAGCTTTAAAAAAAAAATTAAAAATTTAAAAAAAAAAAAAATTAAAAAAAAAAAAAAAAATTTACAATAATACGAAAAACTAATAGCAATCATTGGTTTTCGTTAGGTGGCGCCTCAGAGGTTGACGGAGCTCCGGGAAGACGAAGAGCCAGAGTTGGAATCTCCGGAACCGGAACGCTTGGTGCTGCTCCAGAGGACGAAGGCAACATAAATCGCGGGAGTAACGCCATGAACCGCTCATGATCACTCTGGATTCGACCGTCCGACTCCTGCAGCTGGTCCAGCTTCCTCTTCATGCTGGTCGAGTAGCTAGTTGCGAGCATGTGCAACTCCTTGTTCTCGTGCCTGAGTCCTCTGACTTCTTGCCGAAGACTGACCACCTCCGCCATTAGTGACTCCACCTGACGAGATCTTGCAAGCAGGCGCTGACCCATGTTTGAAACTGAGCCTGCACACTGGACACTGAGAGCCAGTGAGTCCTGAACAGCCAGCTCGTCTGACCGCATAGACAGCAACCTAGTGTCTCTGGGAGTAAGAAGGTTTCTTGCAACCACCGTTGCGGTTATATCGTTCCTCATCATTGTGTCCCCGACTGTAAGAGGACCATTGGGGGATATGAAGGATGGATTCCAAATGTTGTTCGGAGAAGACGAGTCATCGTCTTCCCCGACATTCAAGTTTAGGCGACGGTCGGAAGGGCAAGACATTTTTAGAGGGGGTTGAGGAAGAAAAGAGTTCGGAAAGATTAAGATTGCTGAAGCGGGAGAAGAGAGCGGAAAGATTAAGAGTGCAGAAGTGCAAGAAGAGTTCGGAAGGATTATGAGTGTTTACAGAAGGGAGTATTTTCAGAAGGAAGTGTTTGAGGGAGTTCAAGTGTGAGATGGAGCAGAATTAGCGCCTCTATAAAAAGAAGCAAATCAAAGAGAGGCGCTCCTCTGAGGTTGAAGACGCGTCCTCACGCAATTCGGAAAAGCTCGACGCTCATTTCTCAAAAGAGCCGTTTCCTTTCTCAAAAGCTGGGCTTGACTTAGCAATCACGTGGGTCGGTTTGTCCGGATGTGTCGTCACTCATGACGTGCAGCGTGGAGCGTTGCGAAAACCACGAGCCGCACCCGGTTTTGAACCCCGGTTTTCAAAAGATCATCATTCCAATTTGTCGTCACTCGTCGTATGCGCAGTCAGCTTCGGGGAAATTACGGACGCGTTGTCAGAAAGCGCGTAGCGGGCACTGTTCATCCATCCACCGGCTGCCGACAAATAGTGAGGGAACAGTTCCGGTTGTGAGGGAAAATTTCTATAAAGTCGACCTTCGCCTTCCACATCAAAGGCACACCTTCACACCCTCTGAACCTCTCAACCACTCAACCTCTCAACCTCTCAACATCTCTTCCTCTCTTCATCTCCGATAATGTCTTCCCAAAGAAACCTTTCGAGTCACTCAGTGTTCTTCATCCCTTGGATCACCCCAGAAAACAAACCTTCCAGAGCAAAAGTATTTCATATTAAAAAGGTTAAAAGCAAAAGTATCTCATATTATGCTTTCTCCTCTCCTTCATCTGAGGAACGTGGAGAAAGTGAGATCCTGATTGCTTACCTAGTCTTGCTCTCGAGTACTCATCTCAGACCCCTCCCAACACACTTCAAAAATAAACCTGTGTTGAGGTACTTCTTCAAAAACAAAAGTACCTCACAGACGAAGCAGGAGGAGTCTGAGGTGCACCCAAGAGCAGATGAGTCTGGGTTGATCCAAGAGTTCAAGAAGATGCCACACCTGCGTGGAGACCGGACTACTTGAAGCATGTGGAGACACGTGCTGATTCATCCTCAACTAAGCTGAGGAGCACTTGCCAGAAGGAGGCCCATCCAGTTCAAGATGAAAGCTGTGGAAAATCAACAGTCATGACCAATGACCGCCTATTAGTTCTTTTCGTTGTCTTTTATTTTCATTTTCAATTTTTCGTTTGCATTTTTCTATATTTTCTTGCGTGCTTAACTGATTTATTTCTTTTCTTTGCAGGAACGTTTGGTTATTTCCTCCCTTGAAGTTGATTGCAAAATTTACGCTCGGGGGTCATCGCTTGGTTTTCTGCAAATTAGAGAAGTTTTCAGTCCCTTTGCTTTATTTTGTTTCGTTTTATTTATTCATTTTATTTTATTTGCATTTTAATGTTTTCTGACATTGGGGACAATGTCTAGTTTAAGTGTGGGGGTATCAAGTATAAAAAAATGACCAAATTGAAAATTTTTGTACCTTCGACTCTGAACTAGTTTCATTTGTTTCCATGTTATTGCTTTTTGTTTTCTTAATTAGTTTTGTTTTATTTAATTTTTTTGAAAAATTTTAAAAATCCAAAAATATTGTCTTGTTTTCCTTATTGTTTTAAATTAGATTTTTATTAGTTTCTCGACCCAATGATATAATTGGATTAAATTTGAACCATGATTGTCAAGAACTTAGTTAACATGTGTTATGTGAAATTCCTTATTCTCTTGTTAGTATTGTACATTTTTGATCATTCTTGAAAAACCAAATGCACATAGCCTTGTTGATGTGAAACTAAAGCATGACTTAAATCTTCATATGTGAATTTAGTGACCATATACATCCCATGTGAGTTTTTGAGCCTATTGAAAGTGTGTGCATTTTTCATACACTACTATTCTTTCATGTGTGATGAACTTATGTGAGATGTATCTCTAGAACTTGCGTAACGATCTTTCGAAATATTTGTCATTGATTGCATGAACTTGAAAATGATAGAGGCATTAGGTTCACCACCATGGCCCAAATAACCTTATTTCCCAAAGAAAAAAAAAATTTATCATTAGATTGCCTATTTGAGCCGTATTTGTGAGCCTTTTATTTCTTATCACCAGATATGTCTACCCTTATAACTGAAGCATGTTTCCTTACCCTTTCCAAGCGAGCAATTTGAGATTGTCTTATGAGAAATGTTTGTGAAGTACTTGGAAGGTTTGGCAAAAGAATAAGTGTGGGGGTATTGCATGTTTGTATTTATTATTATTTATTTAAAAAAAAAAAAAAAGAGAATAGAGAAGAAAAAGAAAGAAAAAAAAAAAAAGAAAGATTGTATACGAAGAAAATAAAAATAAAAAGTTTTTAAAGTTTCAGTTTAAGGATGTGGTTGGAGGTGTTAAAAGAATCACTGGAAGCTTGAGTTCTTATAAATCTCAACAAAAGAATTGCTTGTAATATAGCTTGGAACTTGTGTTTTCCTATTCTTTCGTTTCAATAGCCCTATCCCTAAGCCTCATTACATCCAATAAAAGTCCTCTTGATTTAAGTTTTGCAATTATGATTGTGGAGAAGTGATATTTATGCAAGCTTATGGTAGATTTTTCACATTTGTTTCTTTGAGCGAAACACATTAAAACTAAACACATGTGTGATTGAGCGCATATCCCGTGAGAAGGTTGCTAGTTTGCATATGATGATTTTAAAAATAAAAACTTGAAATTGCATTGGCATGGCTATCTCACACACTACACTTCAAGGATGATTTAAAGATTACTGCTAATATTTGAATAAGGAAGATGAACTGGGATTAGTTTGTTTTGTGCTAGCTATGGTTCTTGATGATTTGCGTTTTCGAATGAAATTCTATGAGGGTCACATAGGGGGAAACTAATGTTTTTCATGTTATTACTTGTTCTTGTTTTCTTTGTTTTGCTCGAGGACTAGCAAAAGCTAAGTGTGGGGGTATTTGATCGGATCATATTTATATATATTTTTATATCAAATTCACTCGTCTTTTCTTAGTTAGTTCGTTATATTGTGAGCTAATTACGTTATTTTTATGTTTTATAAATTTATCTAGAAAAGATAATAAAATTAGAATTAGTGAAGTGTTAAGTAATAATTTCGTTTAAACTATCTTGCTTGTTTAATTATACTTATCATTTAGATAATAATATATATATATATATATATATATATTTATATATATATATTTATATATTTATATTTATTTATATATATATATTTATATATTTATATTTTTATATATATTTATATATTTATATTTTTATATATATTTATATATTTATATATTTATATATATTTATATATTTATATATGTGATGATTGTGTGTGTGTGATTATTAGGTGATAAAAAGAAACTAAGAAGCATGTGGGGGAGTCCTCCACCGAAAGCAAAAATGATGGCAAGCAGCATGTGGGGGAAGGCAGCTAAGCAAAAGGACTCGGTGATGGAGGTGGAAAAACGGAGTGGACCGCAAAAGAATAATGAGGAGATAAGCTGAAAAAGAGAGCAGCGCCTGGGGATAAAAAGAGGAAACAAAACAGAAAACAGGGGGAATCCGAGGGAGACCAAGACCCAGGCGCAGCAGCTGCCAGACGAGGGTTCTTGAAAAGCAGCAAAGCTGCCTTGAGGGAGGAGGCTTGATCCTCGAGGCGAGCCTCGGTGCGCTGAGGACAGAAACGAAATCAGAAGGCATAGCGGCCTTGGACGCGGTGAAGTCAGCTTCGCGGGAAGGAGTGTGGACGGAGGCTGCCAATTGAAGGGCAAGCCGAGGCAGTGCATTTCCAGAAAACCTGTGCAGTAGCACAGAGAAGCACGGCACTCTTCATTTGGTTTAATTTTTCTTAAACTCATGTTTAATTTAAATTGCTTTTCAATTATATTAAACATGTGTAATTAATTTGTGTTTGGCTAGAGGTTAATTCTAAACCATGATTATATTTGTAATTTGAATTGGTAACTTCAGTTGTGATTTCTGAGTTGTGATTTAATTTGCTTAACTGTTTGATTAATAACTTATTTATGTTTGTCAATTAAGAATGCATACTTAATTTACATGCATGAATTTGATGCTAGAATATAAGTGAATTTCACCTAATCGTTATGAACTTATATTCATGAGTAGTGAAGGTTGCTAGTCACAATCGCGTTAAGTAAATTCCTGGCAAACGTATCATGCTGTTCATAGTTACGAATGCCTTGTCAACACTTATGATTTTCATAGAACATAATGATCTTTAATCGTATCTCTATTGTGCTTTTCACGTAGGGAACTTTTGGGGAATAATTTGAGTTGTTGTATGCTGTTCATCCAATTCAATAACTTAAGGAAAATCTGAAGGTTAATTTAAGCGTACCTAATTAATCTGGAGTATTGAAATTTACAACTTATTGAAAGAACAACTGAAGGTCAATTTAGATTACATATGTGTCATGTGTGGAGAAAAACCCTCTAGCCAATCCGTTGTCCATCCGTTCACATTTATTTTATGTTTTTGTCAATTTTATAATTTAGTTAAGTTTAATTTACGTTTCATCCAAACCAAACCCCCCATTATTATATTATTATTTAGTTAAATTTTATTATTTTTAATCTTTTAATTTAATTTCCGTCCAATTAAATTCCTAGTGTTTAATTTAAATTGTTTTCATTATTTTGAGTCATTTTTAGTGTGTTTCGAGTTTTTAGCTTAGTTTGTATTTTCTAGAGTCTTGAGTCGTTTTGTGTCTTTTGAGTTGTTTTAGTTTATTTGTTAGTTTTATTTTGAGTTATTTTAGTTAAGTGTTTTTATTTTAGTTTAGTGTTTTTAAACTTTATTTTTACATTTTTAAATTATTTTAGAGGTTTTAGCAAGCCCTCCTAATCCCCGGCCTAGAACGATACCCTACTTACATCTATACTACAATTGTCAAAAAGAGGGTTAAATTTGTGCGGTTTAAAACCCCGTCACTTGGCCAATGAGTTGGCACGCCTGGCACGCAACCGAAGGACGTAGTTAGCTCATTAGTTACTCGGCAGGCACGCCACATAGGCTTAGTAGTTTTTAGGGTCAACAAATTTTTTATTGGTGACATATCATTAAGTTTACAAATTTGATTTAAAAATTTTGGTCTCCTTAGAATACATTTCCCAATATCCAATGGGATTGTTTGTCACGGAATATGATCTCTCCGAATCCAACCAAATTCTTCAATCTTGTTCATTTAACCAAAAATTAAACGGTCAAAAATTAACTTTCTCTTCACCTTCACTTCTCCTGTTAATCCTCTTTTATCTTCACCTTCTTATGTTCATCTTCTTTCATGTTAACATGTATGATGGATCACGTGTATCATTACAACGTGTAAGCGAGTAATCTAGTCAAACATGCGCTTGTGCATTCATGTTTGATTTCTTCACAAGATGGTGAAATTTGATTACCACATTTACTTTAGGGGTTCTTAGGATAGAGTCTAATTGCAATGTTGGATTGAGAATATTTCTACATTGTGCTTGATGTTAAAAGCATACGGTTTTCAGTTGTAGGTTTCTATTTAAGCAAACCAGGTAAGTAGATGCATGTTTGTATCATATGCACATGTAATTTCTTCCAAGAACTCAAATGAAAGTGATTGAGACCCAATTAAGCATGTGCCTAGTTGTTTACTTACTTGAACTAATTTGTGTGACACTTTGGATAATTGGAATGTCCCAATTATGCCAATTTGCTTTCACTTTCATCATTTTTTTTGGGTAAATTACAAAAACCTACCTCAACTATTGGTGTTACGACACTTTCATACCCCATCTTTTTAAAATGACAATGGCATACCTCATCTTACGAATTTGTGCCAATGTCATACCTCCATCAATTTTTCTGTTAATTTTTCTGTTAAGTGCTGATGTGGCTACCTGCGGGATCCACTCACTAATCCAACTAGATTAAAAAATTATTAAATATATTTTTAATAATTAAAAATTAAAAAAATAATTTTTTTTATTAAATATCTCTCTCTCACACACACACACACACACTCTCTCTCTCTCTCTCTCTCTTTTTCTCCCCCCATCTCTCTCGCCTCTCTCTCTTCTCTGCATCCCCAAACCCGCTTCCCACCCAACCCGCCCTTCTCCCCCGCGCGACCCCTTCCCACCCATCCCCCTCAACCTTCCTCCACCACCCTCTCTCTCTCTCTCTCTCTAGACACCCACCTGCATCCCCAAAACCTTCCCACCCGTCCCCCCAACCTTCCTCCCCCTCACCCTTTCTTCCCCCAGCTCTAGGTCTAAGTTGTAACTAATAAAAGATTAATAATTATTGCAGGTGTAAACTCAGCAAGTTATCAGCAAGACAATAACCAAATGGAGGTAATGGGGGAAGGGATTGATGTGGTTCTGCTCACAACTTCGCTTAGAAAAAGCTTGAAGTATGCTGAGGTGGTGAGTGTGAGCCCTGTGGAGGAAAAAAAGAAAGAGGAAAAGAAGAGCGAGCCTACACAGCTACAGTATGCCATGGGTTGCCCTCAGTATGCCATGGGTTGCCTCGGGATGGGAGAGTGGCGAAGAGAAGATGAGAGCGGGGGGAAGAAAGGGTGAGGGGGATGAAGGTTGGGGGGACGGGTGGGAAGGTTTTGGGGATGCAGGTGGGTGTCTAGAGAAAGAGAGAGAGGGTGGTGGAGGAAGGTTGAGAGGGATGGGTGGGAAGGGGTCGCGCGGGGGAGAAGGGTGGGTTGGGTGGGAAGCGGGTTTGGGGATGCAGAGAAGAGAGAGAGAGGCGAGAGAGATGGGGAGGGGAGAGAGAGAGAGAGATTTAATAGAAAAATTATTTTTTTAATTTTTAATTATTAAAAATATATTTAATAATTTTTTAATCCAGTTGGATTAGTGAGTGGATCCCGCAGGTAGCTACGTCAGCACTTAACAGAAAAATTGACGGAGATATGACATTGGCACAAATTCGTAAGATGAGGTATGACTTTGTCATTTTAAAAAGATGGGGTATGAAAGTGTTGTGACACCAATAGTTGAGGTAGTTTTTTGTACTTTACCCTTTATTTTTTTTAAACTTTTTTTGCAATGGATATGAAGATTGCACTAAATTCATTTAAATTACAGGAAAGGAGATTCGAACACTAAACCTCGAGTGCATGAGCAAATGCTCTTAATCAATTAAGCTACAAACCACTTACATGATCTTTTACAATGGTTAAGTCACATTTGTAAACTTGGTTCTTTAAGTTAGGAAAAATAATTCTGTGTTTGGGTTTCAATGTTTCCGCTCTTAGATTTTCAGTGTTTCTTCAAGTTGATTGTATTGCTTTAATATGTATGTATCTCCACACATGACAAATCACGGAAGAAAGAGATACGGAAAGGAGAACATTGAAATGGACTAAGCTAGTAACCGTTATTTTTTGGGGCATGATGAGAGATGAGTGGTGAGCATTTGCATTATGTTTGAGGATGAGGTCCACGATATCTGATTGATAACGTATTTGAGTTGTTATCAACCCCAAATTTTAGAAAAGCACACCCAACAACGAAGCTCGCACACCACTTTGTATAACCTTTTTTTTTTTAGTTTCCTTCTGTGCCTAAGACTCTTTGAAGCATATTTTCAAAGATCTTGCACCGTGACATCCAAATAGCATGAAGTAGCTATGTAGGTGCAGCCAGCCCCCACTTTATTTGTTATCTTATTTTAATTGTCCAAATCTGGGAGATATATTATATCATGGTAGGCATACTTTCTAATTTTGGTTGGTTCCTCATATCAGCAGAGCACCAAATGAACCACAAATGGCAGCTCACGTGGATGATGTTAGGCAGGCCAATGGAGTTTTCACTCCAATTTTTATGGGGGCTTATGATTGGATTGGTAAACAAAAGAAATGACATTGATTGTAGAAGATGAATTGCTAATAAGTGAACTCGTCTCTTTGAATCCCTACAAAAGGCTGAGATTCATTTCTTCTCTTATCCAAAAAATTAAAAATCCTTCGCCTTTACGTTCATTTCTTACCTTTTTTTTTTTGGTCAAACAACTAATTTCATTAAAGATAAAACACATTAATACAAAGTGAGGCAAGTCAGAAGAAAATCCACAACACTGAAGTCAAAGTGCAGCCCATTATGAAAGTAAAGTAAGGAAACAAGCCCCAAAAGTTATCCCAAAGCAAAGCCTAAAACGAAAACCCTAGATCTGGAAACGAGAAACAACTTCCTCGACCAAAATAGTTGCACCACCATTGCCAAGCCACCGCCACTGGTCAGAAGAACCAACGTACCGAAGGGATGAACAGAAAATGGGGTGGACAAGCCACCCACGCTAAAAGTGTAAAACTATTTATACCACATACTTTGATTACGCTACTCAAATCACAATCAAGCAAGAAACAAACTTAAACCAATAGAAACATTGTTGCATACTGACCTGAAGAACCTGTACCAGAAGAAGCCATGAATGCAGAAAACCAACACCAACGAGCTACGATTCTTCTCCTCTATATCAGATTGCAGTTTGCTCAAAACTAAGAATAGGGCTTAGTTCTGATATGAGTGGTTAATCTGCGAGAGCAGAGAACAGCATATATGTATATAACTCTTCTCATGTTATAATTAGGATTCCCTATTAGAATCCATATAGGAAACCTCTTCTATTTCCTATATCAGCATTAACATAAAACTAACTCCTTGATAAACAAGAAATAGCTCATCCACTCTTATAAGGGTTTCTTTATACCAATTGGACTCTAATACCAACGCCAAAATATCTTGCCTCATGTTCATTTTCTTACATTCTCCCACTTGAACATGAGACCTATGCCAGACACGATATCACCAATCTTAATGAGTGATCACATAACCTTAATCAAGAATTAATCATCATGACCAATGTTCCTCAACAGTTCAAAATACCGAAACCAAGAATTATAAACCACACAACAAAATTGCAGTATTAATTCAAAGTCTACATGTACCTAAACTGCAAATACAACTCATGATTTAAACACTAAATTGCTCCCACTTTTCAAAAGATTCACATATCACAAAAGCGAGCAAACCAGCCAATACTAATTAAAAGAATCAATTCATAATGATCTGCTTTAAACAGACAAACTCTTTACAAAGCTACATAAGAATTCAATCTTAAAATTCTAACCATCTTGTGTAACTACAAAACTTCACAATAGAAGTATTGAGCTCCAAGACAAGGATATTTATTAAAACACAAAATAGACTACCAAGGCTAACTAAAACAAAAAACTATTTTAACCTTAACAGCATCTGAATTGCATAAGCCGTTCCAAAACTTTTAATCCTTGCAGCTGCAATTCTTAGCTCTCAAAAGAATAAGTGACTACTCCCATTGATCAAAGCTTTCTAGCACCCCCATACGAGCAATATGTAATTTAAACTCTCCAATAGGCAAAGCTTTAGTTAAAGGATCAGCCAGCATCTGAGTTGTACTAATATGTTGTACCTTAATCACTCCATCCTTAACCTGCTCACGGACTTTAAGAAATTTTACATCCATGAGCCTAGAAGCCGAGGTTCTTCTATTATTCTTAGTAAAGAACATAGCCGAGTTATTATCACAATACATTCCCACAGGTCTCTGAACTGAATTTACGATCTTTAAGTCTGACATAAAATTTCTCAACCAAACACCTTGCTTCATTCCTTCAAAACAAGCCACAAACTCAGCCTCCATAGTTGAAGTAGCAATAACAGTTTGCTTTGCACTCTTCCACGAAACTGCACCTCCATTTAGCATGAAGATATAAGCACCTGTTGACTTCCTATCATCCACATCACTAGCCAAATCCGAATCTGTATACCCTACAAGTTCTAGAGAATCACATCTGCCATAAACCAACATGAAACATTTAATCCTTTGCAAATATCTCAGAACTTTCTTTGCAGCTATCCAGTGCATATCTCCTGGATTTGCTTGAAATCTACCCAACATGCCTACAATATAGGCAATATCTGGCCGTGTACCGATTGTTGCATACCTTAGGCTTCCCACCAGTGAAGCATATGGCTTAGATCGCATTTTCTCAGTCTCCAAATCAGTCTTTGGACATTGACTTCTTGAAAACTTATCTCCCTTGTTGACCGGAACATGACTACAGTTACAACTTTCCATATTAAATCGAAGCAACACTCTGTCTATGTAACCCTTTTAAGATAAACCAAGCAATTTCCTCTGTCTATCACGAATGATTTCAATTCCCAACACATAGTGTGCTTCTCCTAGACCCTTCATATCAAAACTCTCACTCAACATCCTTTTAGTACTCTTTAACAGCTGAGGACAAGAGCTTGCTAGAAGGATATCAACAACATAAAGGACCAAAAGGATAAACTGTGTACCAGAAAACTTAATGTAAATGCAATCATCCAATTTGTTTTCTTTAAAACCCTGAGAAGAAACAATTTGATCAAATTTCAAATACCATTGTCTAGAAGCTTGCTTTAACCCATATATGGACTTATTGAGTTTGCAAACCATATTTTCCTCCCCCTTTCAACAAATCTAGTAGGTTGTTTCATGTAAATACACTTTGTTAAGTCTCCATTAAGGAAAGCGGTTTTCACATCCATTTGGTGCAACTCCAAATCAAAATACGCAACCAAAGACATGACAACTCTCATTGAATCCTTAGAAGACACTGGAGAAAAAGTATCATTATAATCAATACCTTCTTTCTGAGTGAAACCCTTTGCAACTAATCGAGCTTTATACCTCTCAATTCGACCAAGAGCATCCCTTTTGATTTTATATACCCACTTGCAGCCTATAGGCTTAATTTGAGAATTAGACTCCAAAAGTGTCCAAACATTATTTTTGAACATTGAATCCAACTCATCCTTCATTGCATTCTACCATAAGCTGATTGAGAGCTTTCCATGGCCTGAGTGTATGAAAAGGGATCATTAACATCACCAATATCAAATTTTGTTTCTTGTAAATAAACATAATCACTGGCAACTGTTGATTTATGAACCCTTGTTGATTTTCTTGGCTGAAACTGAGGTAAAACTTCATTCAACATTAGAGTTTCTATAACATTATCCGAAGGTGTTGCAAATGGATTAATTTCCATATCGTTGCTAGTATTAGAATCCAAATCTGCGGCAGAATTGTCTATTTTGGTTGACATAGAGTTAGGAAACAATAAGACTTGATTGAAACTAGTATTTGAATTTGAATTGTCTCCAGAAAACTGTTCTATCTCTTCAAAAACGAAATTCTCTCTCGACAGGTCTGATACATCTTGGTCTTCCAAGAAGAATGCATTATGTGTTTCTTGAATTCGAGTGTGGCCTTGAGGAATGTAGAATCTGTACCCTTTTGATTTGTCAGGATAACCAATGAAATAACAAGACTGTGTTCTCGGATCCAGCTTTCTCTCATTAAGATTGTAAAATCTAGCTTCAGCTTGGCACCCCCAAACATGAAAATGTCCAAAACTAGGTGCTCGACCATGCCATAACTCAAAATGAGTTGAAGAAACTGATTTGCTTGGAACTCTATTGAGGATATAATTTGTAGTTTTTAATGCTTCCCCCCCCCCCCCCCCCCAAAGAAAACCTGGTAACTTAGATCTTGTCATCATGCTTCTAACCATGCCAATGAGAGTCTTATTCCTCCTTTCTGAAACACCATTTTGCTGAGATGTCCCCGGTGTTGTATATTGAGCTATAATACCATTGTGCTCCAAATAAAGTGCAAATGGTCCCTTTTGCTGCCCTGATTCAGTGTACCTGCCAAAGTATTCACCTCCCCTATCCGATCTAACAATTTTAATAACCTTGCCTAATTGTTTTTCAACCTCAGTTTTGTAAATTATAAAACACTTAAGGGCATCAGCTTTCTCACTAATAAGAAAAGTATATCCCAGCCTTGAAAAATCATCTATGAAATTGATGAAATACTTGTTTCCACATATTGTTTTAACTGGAAAAGGACCACAGATACCAGTGTGTATGATTTCAAGTAATCCCTGACTCCTTTTGGCATCTGTTTTTCTAAAGTTGGTCATTTTACCCTTTAGGCAGTCAACACATTCAGTTGCAGTAGAAAGATCTAATTTGGAATCAGTTCAATTTTGGACAGCTTAATTATCCTTTCTCTAGAGATGTGTCCTAATCTTTTGTACCATAGAATGTATGAAGTGTCTCGGCCCAACATTCTCTTAGTACTAATGCCTAAAACCGTGTGATTGAGTGCCTCAACAGTGCAATCAAGATTCCATAAATTATCAGACAAGATGGCAGTCCCTAAAATAGTGTTATGACAGTTTTTCTTGAAAATTTTTAAGCACTCATCATCACCAAGAAAGGAGAAACCATCTTTTACAATTTTAGAGGCAGAAATTAAGTTCCTTCTCATCTTGGGCACATATAGCACATCTTTCAATTCTAAAACAAAACCAGAACCTAAAACTAATTTTACCATCCCAACTGACTCTACATATAGCACATCTTTCAATTCTAAAACAAAACCAGAACCTAAAACTAATTTTACCATCCCAACTGACTCTACTGCAACTTTAGTTCCCTCCCCAACAAAAACATTATATATAGCATTTCCAACTTCCTTTTGTTTTTGAAAACCATTTGAAGAATTACTTATATTCACTGAGGATCCGGTATCAAACCACCAAGAATCAATAGGTACTTCACAAAGATTTGATTCAACATAGACAAGTACTTGTTCCTTTTCTTTGCTCTTCACATAATCTTTGAAAATTTCGCAGTTAACTTTTAAATGGCCCTTAGTTTCGCACCAAAAACACTTAAGTTAAGACATATCTTTCGATTTAGCTTTAAAATTGATAGATTTTCTAGGGGAGTTATTTACTTTAGCAGATGCATTAAACCTATTAGAATTCTTAGAGAATTTAGAATTCTTACTAGGACCTGAAGAACTCCCATTGTTGAATGTTCTTTTCTCCTTTCCAGATTGCACAAGATTTGCCTCCTTAATCTCCTTGCCTTTTTCCTGTTTTTGCTGAGCTTCCTCTTGTACACATTGTGCAATTAGTTCATCTATATCCCATCTTTTATCTTGAGTGTTGTAGGAGACTTTTAACTGACTATACTTAGTGGGAAGGGCCTGAAGAATCATAAACACAAGCTGCTTGTCACCGATATTGACATCCATTGAATTCAATTTCTCAGCAGCATCTGTCATCTTCATAATGTGATCCCTTATGGAGCCAGTGCCCTCAATCTTGTATGTAGTCAGCAAAGACATGTATTGACTCACTTCTGCTTTCTCAGACTCCTTAAACTTATTTTCAATTGCCTTTAGATAATCCACAGCAAGTTTTGGTTTTTTTTATTCCACCTCTGATTGTATCAGTCATCTCACTTTCAAAGATAGAAAGCGCCACTTTATTAGCCCTTGTCCATCTTTCACGATCTGATTTCTCAGCTCTAGTGCTTTGATCATTAACCAAAGGCTTGGGATTATCAATTGCTATATCAAACTCATTAAGAGTCAATAGCAAATTGATATCCCTTCTCCACTTTTTGTAGTTGCTTCCTCCAGTGAGGATTGGGATGTTCGCCAAGTTCAGGGTCTTCATTGATATTGCAGATGCTGAAGAACCAAGAAAATCACAATATGAACTGTTAGAGTTCTGATTTCTTTTCTTAGTCAATTGCACATCATAACATTGTAACTATTATCCATATATATAATCTCAACAACTAATCAGTTGGCAAGCACATATAGGATGAATGGTTTTATCAGAAAACTAAATTACATGTAATCATGAACAGTCATCTTATTCGAAAGAAAAGATTTGCCCCATACAAAACAGTCCATTGATGACAAGTATTCGGAACTTTAAGAATTGTATATTTCTTTTCTAGTTAATTAAATAGGATTCCTGTTTGAATCAAACAATCTTATATCTTATTCCTACTATTTTAATTGAACTCATCAAAAAAGAAATTTCAAACAGAATTGAAATTGAATTCCATTCTTCTTCTCTGGGTTTCAGAGCCCATACCGTGAATGATGAATGTCCATCTTGTGCAGCAAAAGCATAAATTAACATGGATTTGTTATCTAATTCCCAGATTTCTTCTCCAAAACACAAAATCAAAGATAAGAGAGAACGACTAAAACTAAAGAACTCCCTCCCAGAAAAGCCCCAAAACAAGTTTTGAAGAATTCTAAAGGTCGGAAAATATATGGCAATCTTATTTTATTAAAACGTACCGTTTTGTATAAATCCAAAACCCGGACCAGTTTCGAAACCCAATAACCAAAACCTCCTAATATTTTATAAGATTCTATTGTTCTTGTTGATTGAATTTAAGAACTAAAATTGTGACTCTGATACCACATGTAAAACTATTTATACCACATACTTTGATTATGCTACTCAAATCACAATCAAGCAAGAACCAAACTTAAACCAATAGAAACATTGCTGCATACTGACCTGAAGAACCTGTACCAGAAGAAGCCATGAATGCAGAAAACCAACACCAACGAGCTATGATTCTTCTCCTCTCTATCAGATTGCAGTTTGCTAAAAACTAAGAATAGGGCTTAGTTCTGATATGAGCGGTTAATTTGCGAGAGCAGAGAACATCATATATGTATATAACTCTTCTCATGTTGTAATTAGGATTCCCTATTAGAATCCATATAGGAAACCTCTTCTATTTCCTATATCAGCATTAACATAAAACTAACTCCTTGATAAACAAGAAATAGCTCATCCACTCTTATAAGGTTTTCCTTATACCAATTGGACTCTAATACCAACGCCAAAACATCCTGCCTCATGTTCATTTTCTTACAAAAAGCACTTCCATAAACCTACCAAATAGTGCGAATTGAACTTTAGCAGCCATAGAAACCCAAAGCACGCCTCCAACCAAAGTGCATGGAGGAAGAACTCGAGGAGCCAAATAGCCAAACCAAGTGAGCAGAAGCTCGCGACTAGGAACAACAATTTGGGAAGGAAAAAGCATCAAACTCATATCAGCAACAAGATTGCCAACAATTGAGATAAAGCTCAAGGAAATTGAGACAAAACTCAAAGAAAATATGACAAGCTCAAAACAAAACTACCAGAAAACGAGGGCCAAAGAAAAAGAAAAGGTATAAGATGGGGTTTAGGGAGGAAGGAGAAGGGGAATAAGGAAGGAGGAAATGGGTTCCTATTGACCCCACCCAAGAGGAAGGGCCGGCGGCTGAAAGTGAGATTGATTTGGAGGTTCTGGGCTTTGAGAGAGGGGGGAGCGGCGTACTAGGATTTTAGAGAGATTAGAGAGTGGTAGCTTTTAATTGTCCCCATTCATTTCTTACTTTAATATGCTATGAATTTGTTTAGTTATTCAACTCTATTTTAAACATCAAACAAGTCTTTAGTCTGTTTTGTTTCCTTATTGCTATGTTGTATAAGAGAAACTTTCATCCCCGATTTTTTTACCACTTTTTTTTTTCTCTTCTCATGCAACATGTGACACGAGAAGAGAGTTTGCACATGCAGATGCGGACAAAGGCATTGGTTTTCATATTTTATGAAAAAGCACTGCTGAATATCAAAAGTGATTTTTGCACTCTAAACTTGCGGCTCAACATACTTCTATTTATATTTTGTCATTTAAAATTATAGAAGAGTCAAATGATTTGAATACATGACAAAATATTGAAAGAGAAAATAAATGTGCAAAAATGATTTTCCATTAAGTTTTAGGACTATCCCAACCATGTGGCGACTTTCGTATTTGATTACAAGTGATGTATGTGTGCCTTCCACTATATACTCCAGTGAAAATTGTGTACATTAATAAAGACAGACTTGGCTCTAATTCTATCCAAATTTAACTTTTACTAATTTTAGAGTAGTGCTATTGCACATCATTTTTTACGTCACACATATCTTTATTAATTTTTGTCCATTAATCTTTTTCAATTCATTTCATCTGACAGCTGGAATTAAAAAGTATATTTTAGAAGTAAAAATTGGTGTGTAGATAGCACCACCCTTTTTCATAGTTAGGGAAATGCTAACAACTTTTTTATTTGAACCTTCACATTCTACTTTCACGGCTCTCCTTCTAATTCTACTATGTTGTACAATGATCTAAACTATCTAATATTCTTGAGTCATCCTTTAAAGATCATAATACAAAAACACTAATTGAGATCGAAATCATTTAGTCATCTAATAAATAAACACATCATGTTCTTACATAAATACTAAATTTTCTAACAAAGTTATTTGAATGGCTAAATAATAAATGGCACTTTACCGTAGTGGCGGAAAACAATCATGTACTATGGTGCAGATTCGATTCCCTCCCTCCCAACAATTAATAATTGAGATAATTAGATTAAGGCGCTTAAATTTTACATTGTTTTAATCAAATATCTATGCCTTTCCAAATTATGAATAAGGCGCTTTGACTAGGTGCCACGTCAACTTTTTTATTTAATCAATTTTTATGTCATTAATATGTTTCTACAAATTAAAATGCTATATATTGAATTCCGAATTTATCCTCCCATTTTTCTCCCTCTCTCTGGAGGTTTTTCATTTTCATTTTTCCTGGCATGGCCTTTTATTCAGGGTTATTTTTTTTTTAATTATTAGTTCTGTATATCCAGATTCATTCTCACGTCTAAAATTTGGATGGGCTCTTCCATTTGAATTAGTGGTTTCTTTCATAAATTTATTTTCTTCACATTTGAATAGTAATTCACTTTTGAGGTATTTTAGGTTTCTTGTTGCTTTATTTTTTCAATGTTTTCTGCTACTTGTGGGGGTGGCTGGTGCTGTTTAATTTTTTTTTTCCTACTCTTCTACTTCAAAAAAATTTCCTTGTTCTCTAACCGATGGTATGGCAAAAATGATAGAAACTACAAATGAGAGCGCCGCCGACCGCATTAGCTAGTCAAACAGAAGTTTGGAGGAGACAATATCTTCAAACATACCAAATAGGAGCCACCTCGCCCAAGATGCATGCTTCTACGAAAGACTGAGAACGCATTTGGACAATTTAAAACATACCAAATTAGTGTACGTCTTATAATATTATTATTTTAAGCACCAAATGACTGGTACAAATAAATTAATAAATGTATCTTATACATCTCAAATCATCGATATGCACCAAACTAACATTACATAAAACAAAAAACATACCAACCATTATTAATAATAATCAGTCACTCATCCAAGTTGTATAAAACTAAGAATGATTATTCTATTTTCAAACTTGACCATGTCAAACGTACCCAACAAAAATAAGTCATACAAAATCACATGGAAACTAACCCAAAAATTTCTATCTAAACTTTGACGGAGGTACAATTCAAACTTCATTTCACAGGATCCGTGCGTTTAATTATACGTGGAATGTGTAGTTATTACCAAACTTCAATTGACAGGATCGGTTTTGTTCAAAATAAAAAATAAAAAATTGACAGAATTGGTACGTTTAGTTATGCCTTCAAATGTACCAAAGCATTTGAGATAACATGCACCCAAGAATCCAATTAATAAGAAAAAAGTACGTTAGAAGCTATAGTTTAATACGTTTGTTGGAAGGTATTGGTACGTTTGTCAATAATTGGGTACGTCTATTGAAAGTTATTAAATATGTTTTTAAAATTTTTATTAATAATTTTCCAAAATAGGTACATTAACAGTGGTATACACTTTTAGTGTACCAAGCGAGTTTGTATGTCATATTTAACATGGGTACAATGGTTGTCATATATTGAGTAAGCAACCATTAACAATTCAAATTCAAAAGCCATTGAGATGATACTTCCAGTCTTCAGGGATAACAACAAAATAAAAAGGATAACTAAAATTTTTAATGGAATTGAAATGCTAAATTCAGAAGGAAAAAAATCTGCTGGTAAAAACAAATAAATTCCCAACGCTTGAAAGAACGTCAGTGTTTGTAAATTTTAGAAAAATGAAATCATGTTTTGTAATCTATAGATGGTTCAATATAAAATGTAAAACCTATAGATGATTAATCAAACAAGTTAGGGAGTGAGGCACTAATATCAAAAGCTCCCTTAATAATTTGACCCACTAACGCTATCGTTTGTCAAATATAACTCACAAACCTATTAACTTTTAAAGAGTTGATCCTTAAAAGATGACCGGGTTCTTAGCGGATCTTGATCAGCAAGCAGCAATGCATAATGAAAAAAAAAAGAGCCAGAAAATAAAATGAGAATATTCAAGTAACAAACTTGCTAACATTCCTTTCAATTATATAGAAAGGATCGAAATTTGACCATTTTCCTACTTTACCTCACCATCTATTCACTTAGGCTAATCCGAACAATTAAATTGAGCTTTTTCTTGATGCAAAAACACACACACACAAACACACTAATTGCGAAAGGCAAAGTTTAGGTAAAGCCGAATTTAAAGGGATCATTTCGTTGTAGCCCATAGCAGAATTACGTAAATAGGCTCGGCAAATCCACAGTTTGCTACACTCTAGGCCCTTATTCATGGGCTGTAGCCCATTTGTTGTTATATTGGAGAATGGGTTGCCCTGATTTGCCATGGGGCTCAAAACAAACTTCCTAACGGCCTAAGGGAAGTACATTTTTTTTCCGACATTAAATTTTCATTAAAGAAAGAAACTCTAGTACAGTGGAAATATTTTTGTCGGTGATGGTGACGTTCACCATTCATTGATTAAAAGGAAAACTAATGAAAAGGGCTTGAAAACTTTGAGTTTTAACGATAAGGACAAATAAAGAGTAAAGTGAATAGTACCAGGTTTGACTTTTTAGTGTAAAAATGTGGTTTTTCGTTAAAGTGAACAGTACCGCGGGTTTTTTGTTAAAACTCCCTTGATTAAATCTATTTAGTGTTGTGTAACTTGTATGTTTGGCCTAGGAAATATTTTAGTTTGATCATTTAAACTATATGTCACATAATATTATTATTTTATTTATATTATAATAAAGGTTTTTATCATAAATGGTTTATGAAATTGACCAACTTAATCAAGATAGTTCTTGAATCTGAAAATTAATCAATTTAGTCCCTAAATATGGGTGTTGCAAATCAACGTTGTCTTTCCGTTATATTTTCGTTAAAACTTCTGTTACTGTGTTGATGTGGCACAAGTATGACTCCCACATAAATTTAAAAATTTAAAAAAAAAATTCTATTCTAAAAATAATAACAAATAAATTTATAAAAAAAAAAATTAAAAAAAAACTTCGTGAGTAATCAGGAGAGTAGGGTGGTGTGTGGAAGGGATTATGGATTGGGTTGGAGGGGGAAGAAGATTGTCCAATCTCCTCTGTTTTTTTCTTTTTTTTTCATTTTCAAATTTATTTAAAAGGTGGTGGTGGTTTGCATTTGCAGGGATTTGGTTTTGCAGGGAGGGAAGAAGGGTGCAGGAATTTGGATTTGCAGGGAGGAAGGAAGGGTGCAAGGATTTGGATTTACAGGGAGAGAGGAATGGTCTAGGGAAGGAGGAAGAGTGCAGTGGAGTAAGGTGCTGACTCATTTTCGAGCGATCCTAACGACACCACAATTGGACTCGACGTCGTGGGCATAGTAGTAGCGCTGTAAACGGAGGAGGAATCAAACCTCGCAATGGTGGAAGTGGTTCGGCGAGAACCAGATGAAATAGATAGGAATATTTAATTAGATTGGGTCCCATATATGTGTCACGTCAGCCACTAACAGATATTTTGACTGAAATTTAACGGAATGACCACATTGATTTTCAACAGTCATATTAGGGACTATATTGATCGATTTTCAATTTAGTGACCACCTTGATTGGGTGGGTCAATTTCAATGACTATTTGTGATAAAAACTTTATAATAAATTATTATCAATACGATAACTCTAAGCCAAATATTAACTTTTCACCTACACAAGTTATAACACTTGGTCTAATAACAACACACTTACAATGATTGTTTGAAATTTTTTACAAATGATTGTCATAAAAATTGTTCACTCAAGTTAGTGGCGAAGCCACAACGGTGTAAGGAGGTGCAGCGGCGCCTTCGGTCGTAAAAAATTGACCCTAAGTGGGAGAATCCCTACTTTCGCTAGACTGCTTCTACGTTTATGTAGCCAGTGTTCTGGTAAGAGACGCACGTCTAGATGGACTGGAAGGGGGCAAACCGGATGTATGTGAAAAACACTGAATCTGATATAATTTTTTTTTTTTTGGTTGTTGCAAAGTACGGTCGTGCGCGCGAGGAAGTAAATGTCCTGTTTTTTTTTTAATTTTTTTTTGTTGTTGATTGAAATGCCTATTTTATCTTTAACGATGCGAATTCTATTTTTCTATCTCAACCATATCTTTAAATAACACCTGCGCAAGTGGGGACCACCCATATTTTATTTTCCTCACTTTTATATTCCCTTTTGTTTTCTCTCTCAGCCAAAGTCTAAAATATCCATAATATCTCGATATTTCTATCGAAATTTTTGTGTTGTTGGATTACCGATATTTCCGATGTCATCGATATTTCTATCGAAATTTCTGTGTTGTTGGACTACCGATATTTCCGATGTCATCGATATTTCTATCGAAATTTCCGTTATTTCCGATGTCATCGATATTTCTATCGAAATTTCCGTGTTTTTTAAATTTCTATATTTAAAAAAAATCAAGGGGATTCAAACCCCTCCCATTTTACTCCTTCAACACCTTGACCACCATATCACTTATGTTTTTGTGAAAATATGCTAAAATATTTACATATTTTCTACACTCACAATGTTTGCCAGTTCGCTATATAACCAACTTAAATCAGTTAAATTCATCATGCAATGCATTTCCTTCCAATTTTTGTGATAAACTAATAGATAATTTACTAAATAAACATCCTGCAAAGTTTCAATAAAAATTTCCAAGTTTTTCTTACAATTTCTGTGGTTTTTATTCAATTTTTATCGATATCAATAATATCCCGATATTTCCATTGAAATTTCCGTATTTTTAAACTACCGATATTTCCGATATCATCGATATTTTAGACCTTGCTCTCAACCAATCTTCTGACTTTTTTTTTTCCGAAGTAACAATTAATGCAAAAACAGCCAATTGGAAAACAATAGTCATGTTTTTAAACTCTAATCTTCCAATCTACCAACAAAAGAATTATACATTTGATCCCCTTATCAGCCAAAAAATTGTATTTTTTTTTTTTTACTTTACAAATTTTACAAAAGGGCATGCTTGTTGGATCATGCATCTATATTAGATATATACAAAAAAGATAGACCTATAGATTCACACTCGATATCTTTATATGGATAGTAATGATATCAACTCATATGTCCGTATTCTATGGGGGTGGAATAAAAATAAAATATGAGATAAAAATAAAATAGAAATTTTGGTTATCATAGTTTTTTGGGTTGTGAATATCTTTTGATGTGCTTCATGGTGGTTGATAGGTTTTATACTGTTTAGTTTTTATTAAGTGCAATGTTGTGTATCGAGATTTTGTGTTGAAAATGTGAATGTTGTGTTAAAAGTGATACTTATGCTTGTGATTTCATGTTCAATTTATTCACATTCAGGACTCTTGTGCTACTCTTGTTAAATTTGATATCAAACCAAACTACTTATTTTTGTGAAAGTAAGAAATATCTATAATAACCAGCTAACAATTCTCAGACTATCAGTGAGATAACATTGTCTATTTTAACCTTTTCTGAGCAGTCCAATGTATTTAAAATGACAAAAAAATTTAAAATTTTCATTCATTTTCTCGACGAAGACTAGCTTCGCGGCTGACTAAAGTTAATAAAAACACTCTAAGTTGGCCATAAAACGTTCACGTGGCTTAGACTTCAATTGCATTGACTGGTACAACAAATTTTAGATTATGCACTTTTATTTTCAGGTCTCATTCAATCAAGTCCATTCCACATCAATTCAAGCATCTTTTTGTCTATGCTGCTTAACTTGTTTAACCTCTCACCAAGTTACTCATTTTGACCAAACATAGTTGAACAAATTAATCATTTTGTTTTTATCCACTTCTTCACAAAAAACACACAGATCAACGATCTGAACAAACAGAAAAAAAAACCCACAAAGATCATCGTAAAAACAAGAGAAAATAATAAATTGCAGCGAACAAAATTTTTTTAAAAAAAAGGCCTTTTTTTTTCTTTTAATAAATTCAAGAAAAATCACTGTTGTGATTTGCTCTATTTTTCTGATACAAGCAATATTCAACGCTAAGTTTTACCCCAACTATAAGGAATAGAATTTTTAACTTTAGTACGTAGAGAGAGACATTGGCTAACCAACTCAACTAAAACTCTTCAACTCATCTTATTCTTATTTAGAAATTGTATATGCTGAAATTAAAGGAATATTATTATAAAATTCAAGTGCTCGGAGCTCCATCCAGGCATCCACCCACCGTCGATGTACAAAACATTTTCTCGCCGCTCTCATCGAACGCCTAATAAGATCCATAACCTTTGCATGGAGGGCCGAGTAATTCTCACCTCACGAGTCACGGTACGACGCACTGTCATGGGTCGCCAAAAATCAGATGCCAGACATAAAGAAGAAACAAAAACAAGATGACACGAAGGAAGTATTTACGACACAACAGAGGACGGCAGTCGCTTTTGCCACGGCGGCGGCCACCATCACCGCCTTCCTTCTTCTTGTTTCTCCGTCGCGGCTGTTTATGCTGCTTGGTGACTATGTCTATGCTTTTATCCCTCCCCATTTTCCTCTCTCAAAAGTATTATCAAATTAATTATCAATACCTAAATTAGTAAAAAGAAAACAACCCAAATTTTCGAAAGGAAATATTTGGTAAAAATATCCAAAAAAGAAAGAGAAGGACAGTGTTTGTGATTCTGGATCCTGTGAATGTTTTAGGAAAGGAAAAGGAGTCTAAAAAAAACATATGATGATGAGCTATGAGTTTCCATTAATGGTGGAAGATGTAGAAACTCATGAATCAGAGAGAGAACTAGAGAGAGAGAAGTTGTAGAGAGAGAAAGTAAATAAAGTTGTATTTCTCATTATATTCAATGGATAGGTACACATGTATATATACACTGTAATGTATGTTGAATAACCATAACACCTAACTAACTTTCCTAACAATCTTATCTTAATAGCTAAGCTAAGATTTATCCAGGTGGACCTTTATCCTTAACACACCCCCTCAAGCTAAAGGGAGGGGATCGAACTGCAAGCTTGGAAGTCAGAGTCGCAAAACGATCAGCAGACAATGATTTGGTGAAGATATCTGCGAGCTGATGAAGAGAAGCAACATAATGCACAGTGACATGACCAGAGAGAACCTGCTCACGGATGTAATGATAATCAAGCTCGACATGTTTAGTTCGAGCATGAAAAAGGGGATTGAAAGCTAAGGCAATAGCACTCTTATTATCACAGAAGATAGCTGGAGTTTTCAACAATGGAAAAGAGAGATCCTGCAGAAGTTTACACACCCAAGTAAGCTCAGCAGATGTGTTTGCAAGAGACCGATATTCGGCCTCAGTAGAGGACCGAGCAACTGTGGGTTGTTTCTTGGCACTCCAAGAAATAAGATTTGGACCAAGAAATACACAATAACCACTGGTAGACCGTCTGTCAACAGGGCATCCTGCCCAATCAGCATCAGACCAAGCAGTTAAGTACTGAGGACCCTTGGTAAACCATAAGCCGGAATCAAGGGAACCTTTTAAGTAGCGAAGAATCCGTTTAACAGCCTGTAAGTGAATGGTGCGGGGGGCATGCATGTATTGGCAGACTTGGTTAACGGCAAAGGCCAAATCAGGACGTGTCCAAGTCAAATACTGAAGAGCACCAACAGTGGAACGATAGACAGTAGGATCCGAGAGCAATGTGCCAGAATGATCAAGCTTTGTAGAACTAACTGGCGTAGAACAAGGTTTAACCCCAAGCATGTCAGTTTTGGAAAGAAGATCCAAAGCATACTTGGATTGATTCAGAAATAAACCCTTAGCAGATCTGTGAACTTCGATGCCCAGAAAATAGTGAAGGTCACCTAAATCTTTGACTGGAAACAGGGTCTGCAGGTGAGAAATCAAAGATTGACAAAGAGAACTAGAACTGCCAGTGATTATGATGTCATCAACATACACCAAAATGAAAGTAATAGTGGAATCACGCTTAATAAACAAGCTAGTGTCCGAGAGAGAAGGAGAAAACCCCAAGGATAACAAGGCAGAATAGAGAGCATCATACCAGGCCCGATGAGCCTGCTTAAGGCCATAGAGAGACCTCTTAAGTTTGCAAACATGAGTTGGCCGAGTAGAATCCACAAAGCCAGGAGGCTGGACCATATAAACTGCCTCTGTCAAAGAACCATGCAAAAACGCATTGCTCATATCCAGTTGATGAATAAACCAGTCATAATTGACAGCTAAGGAGAGAAGAATCCTGATAGTGGTAGGCTTTGCAACCGGGCTAAAAGTCTCGGAGAAGTCAATACCCTCTTGTTGATGGAAGCCCTTAGCTACGAGACGAGCCTTATACCTATCAATGGAACCATCAGGTTTGTGCTTAAGCTTAAAAACCCACTTGCAGCCGACTAAGTTGTAACTGGGACTGAAAGGAACAAGATCCCAAGTCTCAGTAGTTTGCAAGGCTTGAAACTCAGCATTCATGGCTGCCATCCAGTTGGGATTTTTGGAAGCTTGTAAAAAGGTAGATGGAGTAGGAGGAAGAACGGTGAGAGAATCAACAGAGATTGGAAGGGGATGTTTGGTGGCAGTAAAAAACTTTAGGTTTGTGGATACCTGATTTAGCTCTTGTAACCATAGGATGTGCATTAACCGGAAGAGAGCATTGTGGAGGAAGAGAAGTAGATGAAGGAACCTCTGGAGAACAGGAAGCTGGAGGAGGTGCAGAGAAAGAACTCGCTGAAGAAGAAGAGGAATCAGAGGCTGGTGAAGGGAGAGAACCACTAGGTGGAGATGAGGCAACTGGGACAGTAAGTGAAACTGGAACACCTGCAGAAGAGGGAGCAGTGGAAGACAGGCCTGAAACTGCAGAAGAACCTGAAAGAAAACTAGCCTTAAATGGAAAGAGCTGCTCATAAAAAATGACATGTCGTGAAATATAGACCCTGTTAGTAACAGGATCAAGGCACCTATATCCACTGTGATTAAGACTGTAACCCAAGAACACACACTGTTTACTTTTAACATCCAGTTTGTTGGAGGAGTAAGGCTGTAACCAGGGATAACAAGCACAGTCAAATGTCTTCAGAGTATGATACTTAGGAGGAGCATGAAAGAGCAATTCCCAAGGACTAATTGTTGAATGCTGTGAAGGCAACCGATTGATAAGATAAACAGAAGTATGAAAAGCCTCAACCCAGAACTTAGGAGATAAACCACTGTGAGAAAGTAAGGTGCGGCCCATCTCAACAACATGTCTATGCTTCCTCTCTGCACAGCCATTCTGCTCTGGGGTATGAGGACAACTCAATTGATGAGTGATCCCTTGATCATTAAGAAAAAGCTGAAACTGTTTGCTTAAGAACTCACCCCCTGAATCAGATCTGAGACACTGAATTTTGCATTCAAACATAGTTTGGATTTTGAAAACAAAAGTCTTGAACACAGAGGATACATCAGATTTATAAACCATAGGATAAAGCCAACTATATTTTGTAAAGTCATCTACCAAAATAAGGTAGAATCGATAACCAGTACATTAAGGGGTGGGAGAAGGACCCCATACATCCGCATGTAGTAAATGAAAGGGCCTAGTAGAAGTACAAGGCAAAGATGAAAAAGGAAGTCGAGAGGCCTTCCCCAATTGACAATCAGAACATACAGACAGTTTGTGATCAGAACCAAGAACAGGTAACTGAAATTTATTAACAACAGAATGTAAAATAGGACGAGAGGGATGGCCTAGTCTTTTATGCCAAGTATGAACATCAGCTTTAGCAACCATCAAAGCTTGAGGAGAGATAGCAATGCCAGAGATGCCATTGGATGCTTCCCAGTAGAAGGGATACAAACCACCGTCACAGGGGCCCTGGAAAAGCATCATCCCACTGCTTAGATCCTTGATATAAAATCCAAAAGGATCGAAAGTCAGAGAACACCAGTTATCATTCACAAATTTGTAGACGGATAACAAGTTATGAGAGGCTTGAGGAACGAGCAAAACATCGTTGAGTTTAAAAACAACATTGGGTGTAGTAAGGAAAGTAGAACCAGTGTGGGAGATGCACAAACCTTTACCATCTCCAACAAAAAGTTGATCACTTCCAGTATAAGGAGTAGCAGAGTTGAGAGATGATGGATTAGGAGTGACATGGTGAGACGCACCACTGTCAGCCAACCAATAACTCGGAGAAGAAGAGATAGCAGCATTCATGCCCATAGGAGAGCCAGTGTGAGATCGCTGAGAAGCAATGTGAGAAAGCCGATTACAATTGAGAGCCTCATGACCAAATTGCAGGCATAATTGACATTGAAGATGGCGACCAGATGGGAGAGAGGAAGCTCCAGATTGCCCAGAGCTGTGAGCATTGTTAGGAATACCAGGTCCAGGTCCAAGAATACTCCCGGAGGTATTAGGAAAACGATTCTGATGAGCACCAAAATTGCGAGACTGATTAGCACCAAAATTGCGCTGCTGAGGGAATTCGATTCCGATTCTGAAATCTACCACGAGAATTACCTCTGTAGGAATTAGAGCCTTGCTGAGCAGCAAAAGCATGAAACGGAGTAGTAGAGGAAGACGCTCGGGTCTTTCGTTTTTGAAGAGAAATTTCCTTTCTGAGAAGCATTCCATGCAATTCATCAGTATTCACAGATTCAGTGCGTGTTTCGATCGAATCGATGAAAGACTCGTAATCATCAGAGAGACTAGAGAGAGTATAAGCAACCAGATCAGACTCAGAAATTGGTGCACCAGCAGCAGCAAGCTTATCAGAAATTTCCTTGAGAGAATGAAGATAATCAGACATAGACGAATCACCTTTTTGAATAGTCTGAATCTTTGCACGCAAGCTATGAACATGAGTGCGAGAAGCACCAGCAAAACGGCGTTCAAGCGATTGCCAGAGAGAGCGAGAATCATCCATACCAACAGTAAGAGGAAGAAGATCTTCAGAAAGCGTCGAGATAATCCAAATCATCAAGATCTGATCTCTTTCACACCAAAGATCAAAAGCGGGATTAGAAACTCGAGATCCAGAGGGATCACAAACAAGCGGAGGCGGACAAAGATCAGTGCTAGTAACAAGCCTTAAAAGCTTGAAGCGCTTCAGAACAGGGATGAATAAACTACGCCAGGTAATGTAATTCTGACGATTGAGCTTTGTTGGGACCATGCCGGTGATATTCTGAACGGTGATCGAAGAAATTGAAGGGATGGACACATGATAAACATCGATCGGAGAATCGGAAGAAGAACCAGGAGAAAAGTGGTCAGAAGTTGGATCGGGAGCCATAGGAAATGAGGAGAAAAATCGAAGGAATTGATGAAAGGAGAAGAAAGATCGAAGAAAAATAGGACCTGTTTGGAAGGAAAGAAAAGGTAAGAAAAAAATAGGACCTGTTTGGAAGGAAAGAAAAGGTAAGAAAATTTGTGTTATGGCGGTGGAAGCAAAGGATCGAAGTCGGTGGACGAAGGCGAAGATACCATGTAGAAACTCATGAATCAGAGAGAGAACTAGAGAGAGAGAAGTTGTAGAGAGAGAAAGTAAATAAAGTTGTATTTCTCATTATATTCAATGGATAGGTACACATGTATATATACACTGTAATGTATGTTGAATAACCATAACACCTAACTAACTTTCCTAACAATCTTATCTTAATAGCTAAGCTAAGATTTATCCAGGTGGACCTTTATCCTTAACAGAAGATAGGTTTTTATAATTTAATTTTTTTCAATTTTTGTTTAAACTTTATTACATGATTGGTAATTTAGGTAGTTTCTGGGGAGAGTGGAAGCAGCTTCGGGGAAAGGAAGGCGTGCGTATGAATTCAGAATTCTACTCGGTTTTCTGCTAAACCAATGACGTATTTACAAACCCGTAATAAAAATTAAATGATAAATTAAAAAAAATATCTTCAATTATTAGTGTTACGACACTTTCATTATCCATCTTTTAAAATTGACAATGTCATACCTCATCTTACTAATTTGTGCCAATGTTATACCTTCCGTTAGCTTGGCGTGAATTTCTCAGTTAAATACAGACGTGGCTTGATCTAGAGCCCACTTTTTATTAAAAAAATTAATAAAAACTAAAAAAAATCATATAATAAATTTTAAATATTAAAATAATAAAAAAATACAAAAAAACCCCTCTGTTTGTGCCCATTCCCCCTCTTCTCTATTTGCTTCCCCATCTTCATCTTCCAGCCCCTTTCCTGCAACCTAGAAAAAAAATGAGGAAGAAGAAGAAAAAAAAAACCGAATCTGCAACCCAGAAGGAGGAAGAAGACAAAAAAAAAAAAAAAACCAAACCTAAATCATCCCCTCGCCTGAAGAAGAAGAAAGAGGTAGAAGAAGGAGGAGAGGTAGAAGAAGAAAGAGGAGGGAAGAAGATGAAGATGGGGGAGAAGAGAGAAGGGGGGGGGGGGGGGAAAGGGACAAACTGAGGGTTTTTTATTTTTATTTTTACTTTTCTTTTAATATTTAAAAAATATTGAATTTTTTTTTAGTTTTTAATAATATTTTTTTTAATAGAAAGTAAGCTTTGAATCAAGCCACGTTAGCATTTAACTGAAAAATTCACGGCCAAGTAACGGAAGGTATAACATTGGACCAAATTCTAAAGATGATGTATGATATTGTCAATTTTAAAAGATGAGATATGAAAGTGTTGTGACACTAATAGTTGAGGTAATTTTTTGTCATTTACTCAAAATTAAAATAAGAAATTGGATTTTGATAATGGATATATTTTTGTTTATGTTGTGACATGTGTTCTAATATATATTGTGATTGTGTATATCTAAGTACAGATAGAATATGAATCCTTTAGAATCTAGAAGATCTTTCCTAATAGACTTTGTATTACTTGAAGAGTAAGTTTCTCTCCTCCTTATTACTATAAATAAAGGCACAAGGACTGGGGAATTATACACAATTCCTCAAGTTTATTCTCCACTCTCTTTCTCTCCATGCTGCATTTTGAAAGAATTGAACTCCTTAATCGGAGGTGGTGTTTCAATTTTAGATGTATGAAGGAATCTAGAATCTATTTTTCTTATTCATTATGCCTCGTAAGATTATTATTATTTTTTTGATAGAAAAGAGAAATACATTAAAGGGAAAAACCCCTAGAACACCCTAAACCCGCACGATAAAAAAAACAAAGCTCTAAAAGCAGCAGACAGTAAAGATCTATCCCAGATGTGAGGGTTTCCATATTGGAAGCCCACATCCATAATAGCATCAGCCACAAAGTTTGATTCTCGATACACATGGTTCCATGATATAAGATCGAAAGATCCCGCTATAAGTTTAATGTCTTCAATGATCGTTCTCACTCTCCAGGGGACACCGCTAGTACCTTGGACTGCCTCAATAATAAACTTTGAGTCCCCTTCCACCATGACCTTGTAAAGCCCCCTACATCTTGCCATCCAGAGTGCGTCCCTTAGAACCAAATATTTCGAAACATTGATTGAAACCTCCCCCAAGCTTCTTGACCCAGCTAGCACCGAACCACCACACTCATTCCAAATAACAAAGCCCCCAACCACTCCATTATTCTTGACTGAACCATCAAAGTTTAACTTAAAAACATCATCCCCCGGAGGGATCCATCTGATTAACTTCTCATGAGTCTTCCTAGTAACTAGACCTCTTTTATTAGCATTATTGTAATCATTAAAGGCTAAAGACACCACTTTAACAGGGTGGATCTTAACTTTATTAAAAATAACGTTGTTCCATTTTCATATTTGCCAACACATAATAAGAGCAAAGCTAAGACTCAAAAGACTTTCACCGTCATCGGCATCCAGCGAGCCCAAACATTAGAGTAACACAAGACTCAAAAGCACATCACCTGCAATATTAATAGACACATAAACATTAGAGTAACACAAGTAGACCAACCCTTGGGAAAAACAAACGTCACCCCAAACAAGAACAAACACGCAACACCAACTAAACAAATTACTAACCAGCACAAGCAATTAATAGTAATGATTACCAATCTATGCCAACCAACCGTCACAATAAACTTCAGATTCCTAACACGATTAGAGTTATGATTCAAAAGCACAAAATTTTGAAAATAATTACCCTAAAAAATCACAGCTAGGCTGAGCTCACTCCACCGATTCATCTTCCCTAAGCAGAGAGTTAGATTATTAAAATTGTCTTTCCAGCCCTTTTGCTTCAAACCAAGTTCATCATTACTCAACCTCCCTTTTAATACTACTCTCTATCACCAGGAAGTCGCAACCAATCCCAACAAGCGCATGCCAACGGGGTAGAGCCGAAGCCAAGGTGATTACGCCACTCTTCAAGAATCCAAAGCCACCAAAGAAGAAGAAACAACTGCCCCTTACCCTTAAAAACCCCAAACTCGTCATTATTACATTGTGTTACACCTTTTTCAAAAACCCAGAACTCTCCCGATGAGGAAATCTCTCCCTGCTTTGCCCCCAAAGCGTGCTCAATCATTTTCCTACACCTATTAACCAGCTAATTAGCCAACTGGATAGCCTAGGGATGGCCAAAAGGATGGGATTGGAAACCCTCAAATGAAACCCTAGTTATGAACCTAAGCGCCCTCTCTTTTCCCCTTCGACTCTCATTTTTCGTCTTTGTTTGTTTGCCTTCCTTAACTCTCTAGGAATGATCTTATGCCCCGCTAGATATTCACTATATTTTAGCTTTGGCCGCCACCACTGTCGACTGCCTAGCAATTTCTTTAATAAACACATGAATTAAAAAGCATATTTTATATCAATTTGAGTTTTTTTTTACTATATATATAATTAGGGGTGGAATTTTTTACCACATTACCATACCTACCGTATTACCAACCGTACCATACCAAAGTTGTGCCAAAAAAATTGTACCACTGGTAATGGTATGGTATTTGTACCATACCATACTGTTTCGGTACGGTACTGGTACTCAAAACTAGTACCGGTGGTATACCATACCTACCGGTTACCAATATTATTAATATTATATTATATATTTATTCATGTGTGTGTGTGTATATATATATAGATATAGAATTATGTATTATGTAATATTATATTATGCCGTTTGACATTTTGACTCATTTATTCTATTCCTAAAATCTCCACAAACCAAACACTCTTAGTCTCTCACTCTGGTCCCTGCTCAACACATTAGAAACCTAGGGCTTGTTCTGCCGTCGCATCTCTCTCATCGATTCATCTTCGTTTCTTGTTTCCGGCGACTTTGTCTTCCAAGTGAGGGCACAACATATGCATTGGGTATTACCACCTTGGATTGTGGGTTCAAATCAGCAAGCCAGTCATCGAGCACAGCTATGAATATTTACATTTTTGTGGTTTGTTGTCTTACGTTTCTGGTTCATTTGAGTCTCAGCATGCTATAGAAATCTTGTCTTATGATTTATTAAGTTTTTACCACTTTGACATACAATAGTAAAAAATCTTAAATTAGGTTAAATTGTGTATATATGTCAAACTGTGTATATATTTATGGGCTTTGAATTAGATTAGAAAAATATTAGATTTTGGGCAAACTAAGTGGCGTAAAAAAAAGTGGTAATTACCATTGGCATACCATACCAACCAAACTATTTGGTATACCGATATTTGGTATACCAAAAGTTTGGTACGGTAATGGTAATAGATTTTGTCGTACCAAATATTTGGTATGGTAATCGGTACAGAGGTTTTGGTACGGTAATGTACCAAAACCACCCCTATATATAATGTATTAAAAAGCAACCGTATAAAATATTTGATTTGGAATAAGGGCATTTTAGTAAATACCAATTTATATTCCAATTATGCTGAATTAATAAACAATTTTATGGAATCAGTATCATTTTTATTTCGATTCTATAACATTTAGATCGACGGGCTCGAGGAGCCCCACTCCAATGATACCGATATTGTCCCTAACTTTACCTCTTCAATTCAAAATAACATAATTTTTTTTCTAGTATTTATGAATTTTTTTGTTTGGTTAACCAAAAAGAAAAATCAAATTTGAACACATAATTTTTGGTTTTTAAACGCTCACCCATGGAAATTTGGAAATGACACATACTTACATGGAATTTAAACTTGGGAATTTGAGGTTTGATAGGATTTTTACCATCTACGCTAAAAGGCTAAAAACACCTAAATTACTTGTAAGAGAAACAAGATTATCGTAGTATAGTTGGCTCAAGCAAGGTCGTTATCCACATGAATAATTTTAAATAAATTTATGTGAAACCAAATCTTAACTAATTACTTAAAATAAAGTTTTGAAAAAAAGATGATTTAATGACCTAAATTAAGAAACACGAATTTAATTAAAAAGATTAACAAAAATCTGCAATAGTAAAGAAAAAACAATTTTTGGAAATCAGTGTGAGAAAGCACTAGGGTTTCGTCGTCATCTTAACAATTTTATGTAGACCTTTCAATTACTTATGACTTATACATTTATATTTTGAAGGTTAGGTTTTCCTAAGGTATGCCTATTTGGACCCCCCTCAACATAGAGCGTATATCAAATATGCAACCCATCCATTGTGTCTAGATCGAATCTAAACAAGCAAGACTCATTAAGTTTTGTGAAAACTTTTTGAAAAACTATGCAACTCTTAAAACGTGGTGTCCATCCTAAGTGAAGTTCTACATATTAACCACAAGAAACCTTAAGACGTGGTGTCCATCCCAAGTGAAGTTACACGTATTAACCATGCAACCCTTAAGACGTGGTGTCCATCATAAGTTTCGGGCGTGTGTGAGAGGTCCAAAAGCGAGTTTGAACTACATTATTGCTAGTCCATGTTGTGAGGCTTCTCATCCCCTCTTTTAGTGTAGATAATATTGTTTGTTAATTTTTTTTTAAATTAGATTGCTTACTTACGAGTTTACCCGTTGATGAGTCATCACAAATGTCAAAGCAGTAAAACAAAACAAAACAAAAGAGAAGGGTAAAGTTGTAACTTCGGAGGAATGAAAAATGTGTGTCACGAGAGTCGAGAAATTGTGTCATGTGTTGCAGTCCTATTTAAAATAGGAATGTGATTGTGTAAATCATAGTAGATTAGGAATGTATCTTATATTCCTATTAGGAGTAGATTACTTATTAAGTATTGTAATCCTTATGGGAAAGGGTTTGCCCTTTCTACTACTATAAATAAAGGCACAATGGGGTGAATAAAATACACCTCACAATTACACATCTCTCTCTTCTCCTCTCTATGTGCCGCACCCCATCTCTCTAGGCCTCCATAATTGTTCAGTAAATTATGCCTACAACACGTTATCAGCACGCTCTTGACGCTATGCTAGAAAGTTTATTCTTAAATCAGGGGAGTATTACATTTTAATTATTCTTTTTGGGATTAATTTATTATTATTTTGAATTGATCTACATGCTATTGATTCAATTTAATTTTTCTTTGTTGAACGTGATACGACGCATTGGAGATGTAATTTCGACTTTCTGAGAAGGATCTTCTACAAATTTAAAGGCTTTTGTAAGTTTTCTGCCAATCAGGTACGCTTAAAATAAAGTAAGATATTTAAAACGACCTTGAAGCATGAAAACATTCCCCATGATGCATGAACCCCCTACATTTATATTTACCTTCTAATAGATATTGTATATGTTCATATATTTGTCAATATATATTTGTTTCATGCATTACGCAATTATGCTATGTGGAATCTGTGAGTCAAAGAATTGAAAATAAATTAGAAGCAATTAGGGTTTTCCAAACCCTAGATATCGAAAAAAATCTGGGACGACGTCGTTCCGACACTATGGACCTCGCATAGCCCTTTGGATCTGTTGCCCAACACTGCAACCAGGCATTGGCCTGGGTTGACTCCCGCATGGGCCTGAAGCCCCCGAGTCCACACCAGTACGACCTGTAGTCGTTTGCTAGAATTTTGCCTTGTCTCGGCCTGCATGCAGCAAGCTTAGGCTTACTGGGCTACCACCTATCCCTCTTGGCCCAACCACAAAGCTAGCTTTGATTGGGCTTGCTTGAGCTCTGGCCTGAGACCAAACCACGCCAACCCTTGTGGCTGGGCTTGCCCATATTTCAACCTTGTGGCCTGCAAATGTGTGGCATTACCCCGTGCACTGCGAGCCAGCCTAATCATGCTGGGCTGCTTCAATTTTTCTACCCAATGCTAATATTTTAGCATTTTAAATAATTTTAACCCGTATGTTAATATTATTTTGCTTCTACAACCGACCCCATTTGGTCCCGATTTATTGAATTAATTAAAAGTGACCTGCAGTCCATTAATCTGATAATGAATCCAAAATTATTGACCTGAAGATCACTTTTGGACATTAACGATTCAATAATTTATTTCTCTTTTTTGAACCGTTGACTTACTTTCATAGTCCCGAAGCACTCACACTTGAGTTCCCGAAGAACCTCAAAATCCACTACACTTAGTTGTATATTGCATTATGTGTTCTTGCAGGAACCTCTCTTTTATGAACTAAACGTTCATAAACTAAATCGAACATGTAGTTTCAAATTTAGTGCCTTTGAAACCCGAAGTTTTCATAAAACAATAGACCCATGAAAACCCGACGTTTTTCATGAAACCATGTCTTAGAACTTGAATGTTCTAACTTTGATGCTTATGGATGATTCCTTCCCGTAGCACCAATCACAATCTTGTTCCCTCCAAATTCAATGGATTGTCGAACCGTCACAAGTTTGATTTTCCTTATTTTGGACGTTTCTAATAAAAACCACTTTATATGAGGTACAAGACGTGAATCTCCACTTGACTATCAAGAAGCTGAGAAACCATTGAAGCCAACAATGGCATGGAAGAGCTGAATAAGCCTCCGCCATGATCTTCATTCGAAGACTTATGCCTGAAGCATTACAAATGGAAATACCTCCGAACGAGGATTCCATGGCCCTTTGGCTCACTTCTACGGATTGTTTAATCATGAAAGGTATTGCCCGAAGCATACCATGATTACGTCCATGAATAAGTACAATTTTGAAGTTTATAAATCCAATTGAATTTTGACTAGAGAATACTTTTCTCGTCTTTCCTTATTTCTAACTTGCTCCTGAAGCAACAAATGTAGAAAGCGGAAGTTTACCAAATTCTCGGATCTGATTACTACCACAATCATATGGTAGAATCAGGGCATGCCAAGGCGTGGCATCATGCCCAAAGCATGATCCTTGGCACCTAAGACCTAAAACTTCAAGACTAAGGGATAGTATTCCCGAACCTTAACCCTGCAGAATCTATTTCCGTCTCGATGGCATAGATCATTGGTTATGCACCTGTTCGTGCCCCTACCAATGTTGTTAAGGAGTACCATTCTCGTAGTCAATATGTGAGATTAATTTTGCTCCACCGAACACCGTTGGAAGAACATAATTTTGACATGGATGGCCTTATTGGCCAAATCCCCTTAGTAAACCATTTACTTTGTGAACATTTTTTCATGTTCTTGGATTCAAGTTTGGTGTATGTTTTACTTATGGATAATCTTATTGATATTGTCCTTGAATATGAGTTAATTGAATCATGTTTCTTAGTACATGTGACTGATTCAATTAAACACGTGATTAGGTAGGAATGTGGGGAAGTTAGTTGTCTGGACGAATGCATACTACACACACTAACTTTACACCTAAATCACATCTTTAACAATGACTTCAGGTCTATCCAACCTGATTAAGAGCATTGGCACGCTCCTCATTATATGAATGGTACTGCATCACCATTTAAGGGACCTTAAATTCTCCCTGACGTTGAGTTTTTAAGGATATTCGAGATGACAATGATCATAAATGAAACCACTAAAGAAAATAGAGTGAAATATCTTTGCACCACCTCCAAAAATGAGCCTGAAGCTTTGATTTGGGGCCAATGGGTTGTCTCCCAATTAGGAACATGCCACATGTGGCCGGCCTAGAGCTGGGTGATTGAGCAGTTTACTTGCTTTGGCACAACCATTTGGGACACTTAGGTCAAACAATGATGCTACGACGCATCTCCTTACTCGAAGTAAGGATCTTGTGCCTATAAGCACACTTTGCCAAGCCTGCTCATTAAGGAAATTGATTTTCTATATCATTCCTCGCAAAGATACGAAATCACCTCCTTTCTATAGTGGATTCAAGGGACTATATGTGGACTAATCTAATCAAAATGCGGACCATATAAAGACTTATGGTTTTGATTGATGAATCGACAAACTGGTCATATGTTTGTCCACACACATTATTGCTAAACCTTTTGGTCGATTATGGGTTCACCACTCTACTTATCCCTTAAGGTCCTGGAGACTGGATAATGCCGGAGAGATATCGACGATTTTTGATAAAGTATTACATGTTGTTTTGGGTTTCTAATTGAACATTGAGTTCCCATGTTCACCCCAAATAGCCTCGCCTAGTGATCATAAAGCGCAAATTTAAATGATCGCCCAAATTTTGGTAAAAGTACCAAGTTTTCGGTTTTCTGCCTAGAGCTATGCAATCTTGTACGCAGTTATGTTGGTCCGCCTTGAGGCCCCTTGCCACCCAACCTATATGACGTTACAGTTGGTTACTGGGTACGAACCTGACGATTTTCGTATTTACGCATTTGGGTGAGCATTCCATGTGCCAAGTTGTGCCGCCACAACGTACCACCATGGGTCCTCCAAGAAGGATGTGTATCTTTTGTTGATCATGATTCTCCTTCGCACTAGCTCTCTTCGAGCCTTTACATGTGATCTATTTACTGCTCATGTGCGGGTTGTCACTTTAATGAGACAATCTTCTCGCCGTTAGGGGGAGATCAGAACGTCAACGTTCCTGTAGAACAACGCAAAGTTGCGTGGACATTGCCCACTATGTCTTATCTCAATCCCCATACTGCACAAGTGTGATAAGCAAGTGCGATGAATTCTAGATTTCAGAATGTTGCTCCAGACGCATTCCTCTGATCTAACTAAAAGTGACGAGATCATATACCAATTGCAAATATGCTTGCAAGGATAGACATACTTAACAGACGTGAAGTCAACATCCCTGGAGGGTGTGCCGCCCCTGTTGGATGGTTTAGACGCCCTTGTTGGACGATCCGGTACAACGACGGATAGCCAATCAATCTGTCTTGGCCTGGAGCATGACAGATTATTCGGTTCGTAGGATTCACTTCCCTAGAAGAGGAAGACACGGCACAACTATGAATCTAAACTCGATCGCTGTCTCAAATCATTTCCATCTCATGAGATTAATCCGGATTACCCCTGAGACATGAAGCTCTTGGTCCAGTATACTAGTTTGGATGAGAAAAATGGAATTGAAATGAGACTATCATCGATGATGTTTTCACTTATATGGTAGCTACCGACATAAATGAAAAACGACGATATCGAATCGTGTTCCGTTGATTAAGTGACAACGTAGAACTGATTGGACAATTGAGATTACAATCTAGGTCAAATTCCTTACCAAAGTGTGTATTGGACCTGTCGTTCCTACACTGCCCAAGGTAACCCTATTATGTTACAAGTGGGAAAGGAAACGTTATGAGATGAATGAAATAGTGTGATATGATGCACGCTTTACGGCGCAAGGTTTCTCTCAAACGTCCTGTGATTGATAGCAGCATTATGAAATGTGGTTAGTGTTTTCTCCATGAGGATATAAATACGGAGATTGACATGTAAGTTCCCGAAGAATTACATGGACTGGTTCAAAAAGTTCCAAAACCACGGAACACCCTCTTAACTTGTTTTGAGGCGTTCACTTAAATTCGACGGATGTGGTATATCCGTTTAAGTGATTGTTTGATCAGTCAGGGATATGAATTATGCCCTTCCGTGTTAAACTATGAAGTCTTATTCCAAATTGCTAGAGTTATAGTTTGTGTCGTTAACACGAATCTCACTTAGACTCTGGAAGAGCTTGAGAAAACTGCCTCGCACCTGAAGATGGAATTTGAGATGAAGGATCTTAGGAAAACTCGTTTATGCATTGACCTGAAGTTCAAAGCGTTGTTCTAACGGTACCTTGGTCTACCAGTCGAACTACACTTCGAATGTGTTACCTTTGAGTATGCCTTTGATCATACCTTTGATCGTCCATACGTTATATGCAAATGAGACCCTTGAAGAGGTTATGGAATCCAAAATTCCATATCCAAGCTCAACTTTGCACTTCATTGTACTTAGCTCATTGTATTTAGACAGGACATCTCATTCGCTGTTGATCTTGGTAAAGATGCAGCACTGCGCCTACACGCAACCACTGAATTGCACTTCACCATCTGTTGTTCATCTTCTTTCATCTTCACCTTCTTATGTTCATCTTCTTTCCTCTTCTCTATCTCTCTCTTCAGCTCCGGAAATAAAGGATCCCAAAGATTCGGATGAAAGAAATCTAGAGAGAATCTCAGTCCATTTAAAACTGCAAAAGGTTACTGGATCTACCAATTTTCATTATAAAATGTGGCAGTTAGGCGCGCATGTACTTGGATCAAAGGTAACCTTCAATCTTCTCTCCTTAGCACACACGTTTAACATCTCATATTTTTATACCAGTAGGATTTGTATTTGAGATGTGTTCTGATTGGTAAGTTTGAGACTCGTTATTCTGCTCATCAAATTGAATAATCGGGTTGTTAACCCAGAATCTTTAATAGTGTTGATTGGTGTTTGAGATGCAATATAATTAGGTCACAATTTGTGACATAGTTATCTCATTTATCTTTTCACGAGTGATCTAATTATATCCAGCTATCACCATGCGGGCCCAAACAGAAGTGATGGCGACCTTTGGTTAACATGCGTGCTGGATCATGTATATCATTCCCACGTGTAAGCGAGTAATCTATTCTAGTCAAACATGTGCTTATACGTTCACATGTACGTTCTCTTAATAAATTCATGATTAAATATGTAAATTCGAAATTCACTCAACATTGGAAAAGTGCCATGCTTGTTTTAGTTTAAACGTTGCGACGAAATTTTTACATTGGTCACATAATGTTATCAATTCAGTTATTGCTATAACGAGGATGAGACCCAATTATGCGTGTGCCTAGATGTTTACTTGACCTAATTTGTGTGACACTTTGGATAATTGGAATGTGCCAATTATGTCAATTTGCTTTCACTTTCATCATCTTTTATTTTACAATTGATAGGATAATTGCACTAAATTCATTTAAATTACGAAGAGTAACTGAGCTACAAGCCATTTACATGATCTTTTATACTGGGTAAATCACATTTGTAAACTTGGTTCTTTAACTTGAAGTCAGGGAAAATATTTCTTTGTTCTTGTTTCAATGATTCCGCTCTTCGATTTCAGTGTGTCTTCAAGTTGGTTGTAGTGTTTTAATCTATATCTATGTCCACACATGATTAATCACATGAGAACTGAGAAGAGATATAGAAAGGAGAACATTGAAATGGACTACGCTAGGGTCGGACTATTTTTCTAAATTTAGTAACCTCCATTTTTTGGCACATGGTGAGTAGTGAGCATTTGCATTATGTTTTAGGATCATGCACCGCGACATCCGTGGTCGTCGAGAAATAGCTGATAAATGAACTCGTCTCTTCGAATTCCAACAAAATGTTGAGATTCATTTCTCCTCTTACCCCCAAAATTAAAAATCTTTCACCTTTTTACATTCATTTCTTACTTTAATATGCTATGATTCTTTTTTAGTTATTTAATTCTTTATTAGTTTGTTTAGTTTTCTTATTACTATGTTGTAGAAGAGAAACTTTCATCCCCCAATTTTTTCCATATTTTCTTATTTCTTTCCTCATGCAACAGGTGACACGAGAATAAAGATAAGATGAGAACGAAGAAATTGGGGGATGGGAGGAGAGTATATTTCATGTTGTAGGTAGAGAACAATATTGGAGAAGAGGTCCATCCTGAACACCTCTTTGTGCAACGGCTCTCACACACATTTTCACAACTCTTCCCCACGTCTTTATAGTGCTATTTTTCTTGTGGGATTTGCAAAGATCCTATTTTTTGTGGGTTGCTATATTTCATATTCTTCCAATCTTTATCAAATACAAAATTAAACCCAACTACTGGCACAACACAGTTTATATATATAACACATATACATAATATATATATATATATATATATATATATATATATATATGTGTGTGTGTGTGTGTGTGTGGATTGATTTGTGGGTTGACTGGTGGGTTGTTTAAATGTATAAACCCAAATCATATCCCTCCTTAGGTGTGCCTTCTCAAATATTGTGTCTTAAAAATTCAAAAAAATTGAAAAGAAAAGAGTGTGAAGTGTGAACAAACACAAATCAGAAGGTTCCTCTTTGTTGGCTGCTTGTGAGAGTTTGCACATGCAGACATGCTCTGTTTCTTCCTTGTGCTCTCAGTCTCAGACTTTCATCAACAAAGGCATTGGTTTCCATATTTCAAGAAAAAACACTACTGAATATCAAAAGTGATTTTCGCACTCTAACTTTCAGCTCAGCATACTTTTATTTATTTATTTTTATCATTTAGAATTATAAAAAAGTCAAATGATTTGAATACATGACAAAGTATAGAAAGAGAAAATGAATGTGCAAAAATTATTTTCTTTAAGTTTTAGGATTTTCCCAACCATGTGGTAACTTTCGTATTTGATTACAAGTGATGTATGTGTGCCTTCCATTATATACTCCAGTGAAAATTGTGTACATTAATAAAGTAAGGCTTGGCTCTAATTCTATCCAAATTAAACTTTTACTAGTTTTAGAGTAGTGCTATTCCCAAACATTTTTTTACGTCTCACACATCATTGTTAATTTTTGTCCATTAATCTTTTTCAATTCATTCCATCTTACGGCTGGAAATTGAAAATATATTTAAGAAGTAAAAATAGGTGTGTAGATAGCGCTACCCTTTTTTATAGTTAGGAAAATGCTAGCAACTTTTTTATTTGAACCATCACATTCTACTTTCACGGCTCTCTTTCTAATTCCACTATGTTGTACAATGATCTAAACTATCTAATATTCTTGGGTCTTCCTTTAAAGATCATAATTACCAAAAAAACTAATTGAGATCAAAATTATTTAGCCATCTAATAAACAGACGCATCATATTTCTCACATAAATACTGAATTTTTTGACAAAGTTTGAATGGCTAAATAACAAATGGTGTTTTACTGCAGTGGTGGAAAACAATGATGAACCGTGGTGCAGATTCGATTCCTTCCCCCATAACAATTAATAATTTAACTCACTGATGCAATCGTTTGTCAAATAAAAAAAAAATTGAATTATTAAATATTTGTAATTTACAATTTAACCGACAAACCCATTAACTTTTAAAGAGTTGATCCTTAAAAGGTGGCCGGGTTCTTAACCAATCTTGATCATCAAGCAACAATGAAAAACCAAAAAAAAAAGAGCCAGAAGATAAAGCGAGAATATTCGAGTGACAAAGTTGCTAACATTCCTTTCAACAGGCCTTTTTGCACTCACTAATGCTCGTGCGAAAGACCCTTTTTTTACATCACACGTGCTACGTTGGATGTATAGAGTTCTTTTTTCCCCTTCATATTAGGGCACGTGTGACATCCCGTCCCACGTTTTATAATACGTTGAAGTAAAATGACGAAATTGCCCTTACCTACGTGTGAACGGGTATGTTTGGACACGATATTGGGCTTTCGGGTGTTCTGAATATTAAAACCCAAAAAGATTGGGCTGATGTCGACACGTGTGCAACACATGCACACACCCACGTTTTCATTTTTATCTTTTCTGTTTTCTTCCTTATCTCTCTCTCGTTCTCAAACTCTCTCTCACTTCTCTCGACTTCGTTCCTACGGACACACACACATACAACCATCTCGACCTAAATCGAATCTCAGGTAAGCCTATTTTCACTCCCAATGACTTGCTGAGTTTGTTGATATAGATTTTAGGTTGTGAAACCCTCGAAAGCATATCGAACCCGTGAGTTGTTATTAAAGCACTATTCATCTACTTTTATTTTGGATCGTTTTAGGTAAAAAGGAGATCACCAGTCCTCTTAAAATTTCCCCACGAACCTCGGAGTACCTAGTTTGCAAAGGTTGGACGTTGGGATGACTGGGTTTCAGTTTGGCCGAATTTGAAGGATTTTCCCATCGAGATTTTGGACGTTTTTCGAAGGATTTGAAGGTATATTTGTGTTCTACATTGAATTTGGAGCATTTTGGTATAAATTTCATGAATTTTGGATGAAAAATGAAGGAGATAGGATAGTTTGAAATTTGGCCGGAATCGGTCGCCGGCGCCGGCGACGGTCGCCGGAAAAACCAGTCCGGTCGGCGACCTGAGGTAGGGGATGACGGAATATTCCGTCAAAGTTGACGGAATATTCCAACGCCGTTAACTAACGCCGTTAACTGACGCCGTTAGAAGTTAACGGAATATTCCAACGGAATATTCCTTTGCTGTTAGGGAATATTCCCTGGCGCGTGCACAGCACGTGACAGCGCGTGGGGGCGCGTCTGTCCGTGCTATTCCTAGCGCGTGGGGGCGCGTGAGCAGTCCAAAAATTAATTTAAAAATATCACGACGATCGTGACGTCGTGTAGGTCGCGTTGGTATATTCAAATGCCAAAATTGACCTTCGTATGAAAAGTTATTTACGTAGGTCGTGTATGTGTTGTTATTGACGGTTTTGCGATTAATTCACGTATAGGTGAGACGTATCCGACGGACGAGCGCAGTCACACTAGGCTCGGGGGATACGACCCGTCGACATACCAGTGAGTGGGCTTTTGTTTTCAGTATATATATATATATGACGTTTTTCCCAGAAACGTAAACTGATTGAATTACGAATTGTTTGGATGTGATAATTAGATTGCCATGTCGTATGTTTACTATAGTATATGAATATGATTACGATTGCATTCATTATGCACTGACGCCGAGGACGGCCAGGTAAGTACTGTGGTAGTGCTTGAAATAATGTTATATTGTGATTAGTTAATCACCTGCACCTCGGGTGTTGTGCTCCGCCAGAGTAGGGCCTAGCCTTCACGTGATCGTTCACCTCACGCACCGTACGCTCAACTTGGATCCAAGATAGGTGCCTAGCCTGTCGTACAGACCACAATAGGTGGTTCCGACTCGTTGGTGACCCGCGATTCGTCGCACAGCCTTCACGTGATTGTAGCACAGAGCGTAATATTATACACCTAGCCTGTCGTACAGACCACAATAGGTGGTTCCGACTCGTGTGCAGGATGATGATGATAATGATAATGATTGATAGGGATTGAGTATGTTTGATATAGCCTAATCTTGAGCTTGATGATGAGTTGTGATATGTAGACGATGTTTTCGTATATACGTTTATATACGTACTATTTTCTGGGAAAATTATACTGATTTACAGCGAGGGGTTATTTATGGAATTATGAAATGGTTTTGGAAAACTTTGTTTTTGCCCACTCACCTTTTATGTTTTGCGCCCCTCCAGGTACTAGGTAGCGACGTTGTGGACGTTTAGCGAGGCGCTAAGGCAGTTCTGACAGACTACCACCACTTATGTAGGATTTCTTTCACAGTTGTAACGTTTGTTTTAACTTGACTGCACCTAGGATCGGCTCTGTATCATATGTATATTATAAACTTAATTTTCACTACTGCACTTCATACCAAATTCGCTTCCGCTGACGCACACGGCTACGTCACTCACACGTGACGGCCGGCACGCCTCGGTTTCTGGATCGGGGTGTGTCAACTTGGTATCAGAGCCTAGATTTTGGTAGTTCTGTGCAGTTGTGAATATTCTAAATCGTTTGGTGTTTCTGTCAGAACGATGCCGCCTCGACGAGAGCCACGTCCACCTGTTGATCCTAGCTTTCCCGACCTTTCTCACTTGGGAGATGTTATTGCTCAGGCTATTCAGTCTACCCTTCGTCCTTCCCATAGGACCCCTCTTGAGAGTGCGCATAATTTGAGGTTACCGAGATATGAGGGTGACGAGGGGCACGAAGGTGCCGAGCGCTGGTTTCTGCAGATAGAGCGAACTTTCCGAATATTACATAGTCAGGGTAATCTAGCTGCGGGAACTTGGGTTGAGACTGCGACATGGTTTATGGGAAAGGAACCTGCCACTTGGTGGGAACAGCTGGCTGACAGGATGCCACCAGAAGAGGCCAAGGACTGGGAGGTGTTCAGACAGCAATTCTATGAGCGATTTATCCCAGACGCCTATCTGGACCGCAAGAAACAAGAATTTACGAGCCTGAAGCAGAAGAAGATGTCAGCGAACGAGTACTACAGGAGGTTCACTGATCTTTCTCGCTACCACCCTGAGGTTGCTAGGAATCAGGCCGAGATGCTTCGGAGATTCAAGCTGGGCACTCAGAAGAAATGGCGCACGATGGCGACTACGAGGCACTGCGAGACCTATCACGACTTCTACGCGGTTTTGGTGCAGATAGAGGATTCAGAGAATCTGCCGAGTGATAGCGACAATGAAGAAGGGAAAGAGGAACCGAGGAGAGACGACAAGGGTAAAGGAGTAGCATCACAGGGGCCTCGGAGGACCCAGAGTTTCAAGAGAAGTGGTTTTAGCTCGAGTTCTTCTTCGAGTGGGGGTACGAGCTCCCCGGGTCAGAGGAGATGGGGCGGATTCGCCGGAGGTCAGCGTTTCCAGAGGCAGCGAGATGCTAGTGGTCCTTATGCACCGTTCTGTCGGAGGTGCAACAGTCGACATTATGGCGAGTGCAGGCAGGGCGCTCGTGGATGTTTTACATGTGGACAGCAGGGTCATCGCGCAGCGAATTGCCCACAGAGTCAGCCGAGACCTCCACTATTTGCGTTACCACCACCGGTTCCTATCCAGCAGGTCCCACTTCCTGGTGGATATGGTCAGCCGAGTCGTGGTGGTACTTATCATTATCAGGGTGACGTTGCTCCTTATACTCCCGCACCGTACCCATATCATCAGGATCCGTACTATTCAGGCGGTTCTCAGAGTAGCTATTCTCCGTATCCTGGAGGGTATACTCCGTATCCTTCTTATCCTGTCGGCGGACAGCAGTGGTATTCGGGAGTTCAGCCACAGCACGGAGAGGCTACTTCTAGCAGCGCAGGATCATCTAGACAGCCTAATCCTGCGGGATCTAGTCGTGGTGTGTCTGGACGACCTGGTCAGCCGAACAGAGGTCGCGGTGGTCGACAGCAGCCGCAGGGCCGTATTCATAACCTTACAGCGCATGACGTCCAGAATAACCCGGATCTGATAACGGGTAAGTTAAATGTACTTGGTCATTTCGCTAGAGTGTTGATAGACTGTGGCGCTACTCATTCGGTCATTTCTTACTCATTTGCCCAATTGACTCAACCTGAGTCTGCACCCCTCGTATTTGAGCTAGAAGTGTCGATGCCTAGAGGAGAGACATGTCTGGTCAGTCGGATGTACCCAGGGTGCCCCGTGTTGATTGAGGATGTGATGATGCCCGCTGATCTTATTCCGTTGGATATTGTTGAGTTTGATGTGATATTGGGCACGGATTGGCTACATTTTCATCGAGCCAACATAGATTGTTACGAGAAGAGAGTTACGTTCCATCGGCCGGGGTTACCTGTGGTCACATTCACTGGCGAACGCAGTAATGTTAGGCACGTCATTATTTCAGCCGTGCGAGCTACGAAATTGTTGCAGAAGGGTTGTCAGGGGTATCTGGCTCACGTGGTATTGAACGATAGTGCTCCTGTCAGTTTGGAGGATGTGAAGGTGGTCAGGCACTTTTCCGACGTATTTCCTGACGATTTGCCAGGCTTGCCACCGGACCGAGATGTGGAGTTTTCTATCGACTTATTGCCAGGTACAGACCCTATATCTCTGACTCCCTATCGAATGGCTCCCGCTGAGTTGCGAGAGTTAAAGATTCAGTTACAAGAGTTGTTAGACCAAGGTTTTATACAGCCGAGTATTTCACCTTGGGGAGCTCCAGTATTGTTCGTGCGTAAGAAGGATGGTACTTTACGGCTGTGTATCGACTATCGACAGCTGAATCGGGTAACGATTAAAAACCGTTATCCATTACCTCGTATTGACGACTTGTTCGATCAACTGCGAGGAACTTGTGTATTTTCGAAGATTGATCTACGATCTGGCTATCACCAGCTGAAGATTAAGGGCGACGATGTTCCGAAGACGGCGTTCCGAACCAGATATGGGCACTACGAGTTCTTAGTCATGCCATTCGGTTTGACTAACGCTCCAGCTGCCTTTATGGATTTGATGAACCGAGTATTTCAGCCGTATTTGGATCGGTTCGTCATTGTGTTTATCGATGACATTCTGGTGTACTCTAAATCGAAGTCAGATCACATGCGACATCTTTCATTAGTGCTGAAGAAGCTGAGGGAACATCGATTATACGCTAAGTTCAGTAAATGCCAATTCTGGTTAGATCAAGTGGCATTTTGGGGCACGTTATCTCAGCTCAGGGCATTCAGGTGGATTCCCAGAAGATAGCAGCGGTAGAGAATTGGGAACAGCCACGAACTGTTTCTGAGGTACGGAGTTTCCTCGGACTAGCCGGCTATTATCGGCGGTTCGTGCAAGACTTCTCAGTAATTGCGTTACCTCTCACGAAGTTAACCAGGAAGGATGTTCGATTTGAGTGGGATGATAGCTGCGAACGGAGTTTTCAGCAGCTAAAACATTGTCTTACTCATGCTCCGGTGCTAGCACTTCCAGACGATAGTGGTAACTTTGAGGTCTATAGTGACGCATCATTGAATGGCCTGGGTTGCGTGTTGATGCAACATGGTAGGGTGATCGCCTACGCATCGAGGCAGCTGAAATCGCATGAGATGAACTACCCTACTCATGATCTTGAGTTGGCGGCGATTATATTTGCGTTAAAGATCTGGAGACATTACCTCTACGGTGAGAAGTGTAAGATCTTTACAGACCACAAGAGCCTCCAGTACTTGTTCACCCAGAGAGATCTGAACCTCCGCCAGCGAAGGTGGATGGAGTTGCTGAGTGATTACGATTGCACGATTGAGTATCATCCGGGTCGTGCAAACGTAGTAGCTGACGCACTTAGCCGGAAGTCTCAGGGTCGAGTGGATGCTATATACGCGAGCCGTGCTCCGTTGTTGACCGAGCTGAGATCGACCGGAGTCGGATTGGAGATTGATTGTTCGGGGGCAAAGAATCGAGGGAAAGCATTACTTGCTCACTTCCAGGTCAGACCGATTCTGATTGATCGTATTTTCGAGACTCAGTTGAATGACGCGGAGACTCAAGAGCTGATTCGACTGAGGGGTGAAGGTAAAAAGATCGATCTGCGGATTCGAGAAACCGACGGTATGCTCATGCAAGGAAACAGAATGTACGTGCCAAACGACGCAGAGTTAAAGAAGGCGATTCTCGATGAGGCACACGTATCAGCTTATGCGATGCATCCGGGCAGTACCAAGATGTATCATACCATTCGACCATTCTACTATTGGCCTGGTATGAAGAGAGAGATCGCCGAGTACGTGAGCAGATGCCTTATTTGCCAGCAAGTTAAAGCCGAGAGGAAGAAACCGTTCGGACGACTGCAACCACTTCCCGTTCCTCAGTGGAAATGGGAAAACATCACCATGGATTTCGTCTATAAGTTACCCCGTACACTGAATGGTTACGACGGTGTTTGGGTAATAGTTGATCGGCTTACGAAATCTGCGCATTTCGTTCTGGTTCGAGAGAAGTTTTCCCTACCACGATTAGCTGAGCTTTTCGTATCGAAGATCGTCAAGTATCATGGTGTGCCAGTCAGCATTATCTCAGATCGAGATCCGAGATTCACATCCAAGTTCTGGACGGCATTCCAGGAAGCCCTCGGCACGAGGCTACTGTATAGTACAGCTTATCATCCACAGACGGATGGACAGTCCGAGAGGACCATCCAGACGCTTGAGGATATGTTACGATCTTCCGTACTCCAGTTTGGTGATGCATGGCATCTACGCTTAGACCTGATGGAGTTCGCGTACAACAACAGTTACCATTCGAGCATCGGAATGTCACCATTCGAAGCGTTGTACGGTCGAGCTTGTCGTACGCCCCTATGTTGGTCGGAAGTCGGCGAGAGGGTACTTGAAGGTCCAGAGATAGTTGACGAGACGACTCAGAACATCCAGGTAATCAAGTCTAATCTAAAAGTGGCCCAGGATCGCCAGAAGAGCTTAGCCGATAGACACGCCACTGATCGGGTTTACGTGGTAGGCGATTGGGTGTTCCTGAAGTTGTCGCCGTGGAAAGGAGTTGTACGGTTCGGTAAGAAGGGGAAGCTGAGTCCCAGGTATATCGGACCCTATCTAATCACCGAGCGGATAGGTGAAGTAGCGTATAGACTTGAGTTGCCTCCAGAGCTATCCAGAGTTCATAACGTGTTTCACGTTTCGATGCTACGTCATTACATTGCTGATCCGTCTCACGTGCTACCTCCGTAGCAGTTAGAAGTTAGTCCTGATCTGACGTACGAGGAGGAGCCGGTGACTATCCTAGACTGGAAGGATAAGGTTCTACGAAACAAGACGGTTCGGTTAGTAAAGGTCTTGTGGCGAAACCATTCGGTTGAGGAGGCTACTTGGGAGTTAGAGGAGCGGATGAGAGTTATGTATCCGCGTTTATTCTATGTTTATTAGTGTTTGCTGGTGTTATGTAATTTCGAGGACGAAATTTTATTAAGGAGGGTAGGTTGTGACATCCCGTCCCACGTTTTATAATACGTTGAAGTAAAATGACGAAATTGCCCTTACCTACGTGTGAACGGGTATGTTTGGACACGATATTGGGCTTTCGGGTGTTCTGAATATTAAAACCCAAAAAGATTGGGCTGATGTCGACACGTGTGCAACACATGCACACACCCACGTTTTCATTTTTATCTTTTCTGTTTTCTTCCTTATCTCTCTCTCGTTCTCAAACTCTCTCTCACTTCTCTCGACTTCGTTCCTACGGACACACACACATACAACCATCTCGACCTAAATCGAATCTCAGGTAAGCCTATTTTCACTCCCAATGACTTGCTGAGTTTGTTGATATAGATTTTAGGTTGTGAAACCCTCGAAAGCATATCGAACCCGTGAGTTGTTATTAAAGCACTATTCATCTACTTTTATTTTGGATCGTTTTAGGTAAAAAGGAGATCACCAGTCCTCTTAAAATTTCCCCACGAACCTCGGAGTACCTAGTTTGCAAAGGTTGGACGTTGGGATGACTGGGTTTCAGTTTGGCCGAATTTGAAGGATTTTCCCATCGAGATTTTGGACGTTTTTCGAAGGATTTGAAGGTATATTTGTGTTCTACATTGAATTTGGAGCATTTTGGTATAAATTTCATGAATTTTGGATGAAAAATGAAGGAGATAGGATAGTTTGAAATTTGGCCGGAATCGGTCGCCGGCGCCGGCGACGGTCGCCGGAAAAACCAGTCCGGCCGGCGACCTGAGGTAGGGGATGACGGAATATTCCGTCAAAGTTGACGGAATATTCCAACGCCGTTAACTAACGCCGTTAACTGACGCCGTTAGAAGTTAACGGAATATTCCTTTGCTGTTAGGGAATATTCCCTGGCGCGTGCACAGCACGTGACAGCGCGTGGGGGCGCGTCTGTCCGTGCTATTCCTAGCGCGTGGGGGCGCGTGAGCAGTCCAAAAATTAATTTAAAAATATCACGACGATCGTGACGTCGTGTAGGTCGCGTTGGTATATTCAAATGCCAAAATTGACCTTCGTATGAAAAGTTATTTACGTAGGTCGTGTATGTGTTGTTATTGACGGTTTTGCGATTAATTCACGTATAGGTGAGACGTATCCGACGGACGAGCGCAGTCACACTAGGCTCGGGGGATACGACCCGTCGACATACCAGTGAGTGGGCTTTTGTTTTCAGTATATATATATATATATGACGTTTTTCCCAGAAACGTAAACTGATTGAATTACGAATTGTTTGGATGTGATAATTAGATTGCCATGTCGTATGTTTACTATAGTATATGAATATGATTACGATTGCATTCATTATGCACTGACGCCGAGGACGGCCAGGTAAGTACTGTGGTAGTGCTTGAAATAATGTTATATTGTGATTAGTTAATCACCTGCACCTCGGGTGTTGTGCTCCGCCAGAGTAGGGCCTAGCCTTCACGTGATCGTTCACCTCACGCACCGTACGCTCAACTTGGATCCAAGATAGGTGCCTAGCCTGTCGTACAGACCACAATAGGTGGTTCCGACTCGTTGGTGACCCGCGATTCGTCGCACAGCCTTCACGTGATTGTAGCACAGAGCGTAATATTATACACCTAGCCTGTCGTACAGACCACAATAGGTGGTTCCGACTCGTGTGCAGGATGATGATGATAATGATAATGATTGATAGGGATTGAGTATGTTTGATATAGCCTAATCTTGAGCTTGATGATGAGTTGTGATATGTAGACGATGTTTTCGTATATACGTTTATATACGTACTATTTTCTGGGAAAATTATACTGATTTACAGCGAGGGGTTATTTATGGAATTATGAAATGGTTTTGGAAAACTTTGTTTTTGCCCACTCACCTTTTATGTTTTGCGCCCCTCCAGGTACTAGGTAGCGACGTTGTGGACGTTTAGCGAGGCGCTAAGGCAGTTCTGACAGACTACCACCACTTATGTAGGATTTCTTTCACAGTTGTAACGTTTGTTTTAACTTGACTGCACCTAGGATCGGCTCTGTATCATATGTATATTATAAACTTAATTTTCACTACTGCACTTCATACCAAATTCGCTTCCGCTGACGCACACGGCTACGTCACTCACACGTGACGGCCGGCACGCCTCGGTTTCTGGATCGGGGTGTGTCAGCACGCATAAAGACACTTCTATAAAATCATGCGTACGTGCTCTACAGGCGTTGGTTTTCTATGTGCATATTTTCCCTTATTCATGTGACAGCTCATCCCGGATTTTTCATATAGTTGATGTGAAGTTACGAGATTGCCCCTAAGTGTGGGGTGTACGTTGGTATTTTGTACTAAGGTTTTGGGTCCAATTGTATTTATCCTAAAGTTTTAGGGACCTATGAGAACTAAGAATTTTTGTTGTATGGTTGGTGGCTTTTAGACCACACAAACCATCATCCCTCACCTCACTCTCGTGTCCCTCTTTCTGTCTCTCAAACTCTCAGACTCACTCTCTCTCTATCTCTTGAAATCTCACCCTCTCTCTTCCCTCACGTACGGACATCGCCCAAACTCACCCTAAACTTCACAGATCGAGGAAACAAAGACCACCATTGTGCTTATCTCATCACCACAAGTCCATCCATACCAATTTCAGGTAAGGTTTCCATTGATTTCACGTCGAACCATTAACCCCCGTTTTAATCACTGTTCATGCAATAATTATTATGTGATTGTTAGGAGTTTTTTAAAGCTCATAGGAAACTTAAGGAGGTTCTAAGGAGGCTCGGAGTACTTCATTTGAAATTTTTGGATGTCGGAGCAATGAGAACGGAGGATTTGAATTTTGGCTGGAATTATCAAGGCATTTTTCGGCGAATTCTCGGCGAGTTAGGGGTCGAGGCAGGTATGGTTTTGTTCGTCTCGTCGAGATCTTCATTTTGATATAAAGAACACAAAAAAATGGTTGAAAAATGGCGAAGTTATGGCGTTTTAAAGTTTTTCCAGAAAACCGGCGACACAGTGGTCGCCGGCGAAACCAGTCTGGCGACTGGGGTTGAAGACGATGCGCGTGGGGGCACGTGACGCAGTGCCCCTCTCGGGGCGTGCGGCCACGAAAAATTATTTTAAAATTTTGTACGGGTTCATGACGTCGAGTAGGTCACATTGGTATATTCGAATACCAAAATTGAGCTTTGTATGAGAAGTTATTTCTGTAGTTCCGTATATGTGCTTAAATAACGTTATTTCAGTAAATTCTCATATAGGTGAGACATATCCCGAGGACGATCGTAGCCAGGCTAGGCGTGGGGGCTACGACCCGGCTACTTACCAGTGAGTGGGCAATTGTTTTCTGTATATACCTATATATATTGCTATTTTTCCCAGAAAATGAAATTGAATGTTTAAATGATTTGAAATGCCATGCAAAGTATCTGTTTATTTTATTTATGCATTAGTGACTGCATATATTTATGATTGGTGCTGCAGACGCTCAGGTAAGTGTCAGGTGAGTTTTTATACTGTTTCTGATGAGAATGATGTGATGTGATGTGATTAGAGCTCATATACTTGCACTTTGATATTAGTGCTCCCGCCCAAAGTTAGGGGCATAGTCTTTCACGTGATGTTCACCTCCCGTACCGCATGCTCACCTTGGATCCAAGTTAGGTGCACAGTCTTATCGTATAGACCACTATAAGTGGGTTCAACTCGTAGGTGACCCGCGAATCATTCGCACAGTCTTCACGTGATTGTAGCACTAGAGCATATTATTATATATTCAGTGATGTTGCGCAGACCACTAGAGGTGGTATTGATTTGTGTGCAGGATATACGATATGATTGAGTTGATTATGAGCTATATGATGTGATGAGACTATTATGAGCTATATACAACCGAGGGCTGAGTTGATTATCTGGCACTTGATCGCATCCACAGAATTATACTTTGGGCATTCAGTTATGATACTTTGGCATGGTATACATACATATTTTCCAGCATGATTTCGAGATTTATATATATGAGTATATACCTTATTTCTGGAAAATTATACATGTTTTACGGAGAGGGGTTATAATTTTTGAGAAAAGAATGATTTTGAAAGGATTTGTTTTGCTGACTCACTCAACTTTGTTTTTCGCCCCTCCAGGTTCTAGGTAGCTAGTGTTTGTTGGTGGCATACGAGGATCTCATCGGACGTTCTGACAGAATTCATTTATGTAGGACACCCTTTGGTGTTATTTGAACTTATATTTCCTACTTGACTGCATTTGACTTAGTAGGCTCTGGTTCTGTAATAACACTCTTAATTCTCGCTCTAGTACACTATCTTAGTTAGGTTGCTAGTGGCTTGGTTTTATATTCGTTCGATTCCTATCATTAATCTTGCTTCCGCACTGTGCACATGGTTACGTCACGCTCACGTGACGGCCAGCATGCCTTGATTTCAGTCGGGGTGTGTCAATTCACATAGTGATAAAAACAATTTGCATATTTTCCCTTATTCATATAGTGATAAAAACAATTTTCATATTTTCACAAAATAGACAAACTATCAGAGAAAAAAAAATCACAAATATGATTTATTTTTCAAATAGATGAATAATGCATAGAAGACAGTATTTTGAAAATGGAGAACATGATATTTACTAAAAAAAAAACTTACTCCTGTGTAATTATTCCATGCCTCATTCGCACGTTTACAATATAAGACATTATACTTGTTAATTCCAAAAGATATAAACACAACTCTGGAATTGATTTGGGATCTCCTTCTGCATTGTATTTGTATTTAGCATTTCTTATGGCTCACTTTCGTTTGGCATATCTGATGAAAACCAAATTCATCCAGGCAAAAATCACAAACAAATGTCAAAGTAAAATTAAATATACTCACCGGCCAAAAAAGAAGTTGAAACAAAGAAAGATGCTCAATAAAAAAAATATAGTTATATTGTATAATAATGCTCAATTCAATTTTTTTTAGTACATCGATATTTTTACATTAAGGAGAGGGGGAGTTCGGTTAAGCCACACAATGAGCAGCCTAATTGGGTATCGAATTCGCCATCTATGAGATTTGAACCTAAGACCTCTCACTTCCAAGAGAAGAGGAATGTTGTTAGACCGTAGTACTGAGCGGCCAATCTAGAATTAAGTGGAACAAAGAAAGCTAAGACAAAAATTACCATATTCATTGTTATTGTTGTAATGTAATATGTGGATGGCCCACATGAATAGTTCTTTACTATTCATCAGAAGAAAAATTAGATGGATTATTATTCATACACAATAATTTCACTATTCATTTTTTTAAAAAAATTGTAAAGTGAATAGTGTTGCTATAGTAACCTTTCGCCTATAAAATGAGAGCATACAGAGGAAGGAAGAGGAGAAAAAATAAGAATAAAGGGATGGGAGAAAAACATACAGAGAAAACAAAGAGGAGTTATAGAGGAAAGAAGAGGGATACAGAGGAAATTACTAGTGAGCTGGGCTAAAGCGAGAAGGGAAAATAATGAGAGTTATCTTTGTACTCATATTATTTCAGTTAATGAGAGAAACTACTACTACTGCCCCGAGGATGTAGGCACACTTGCTGAACCTCGTAAATATTGTGTCTTATTTACTTTATATTCCACTGCACACATACCACCAATTTTACAGTATGTTATCAACATGAGAAGCTCTCGCCTAAGTGAAAAACGCTACACAGAATCCAGACCTTAAACAATGGTTCAAGATGACATTGTTTGTAGGTATGTCCATTTTTTCCATATATTTTTCGTCTCTCCCACTGCGCCAGAAGCGCCCCACCGAATTCTGGTGAGAATTGAAATTTAAACGACATGTAGTCGTCACAAGATGAGAAAAATCATACCTGACAACTGGTTTCCAGAGATCTAGAAGAATCTCATCAGACTTGGAAATCCATATTATGTCATTCTCGACGGATCTCGAGGACTCAAGGTAATTCTAGTTTTCAGTTTTACACTGCTTGGCCCTAGTAATCTATATGTCGGAGAAAGCTATTTGTCGGCGAAGCACAAAACACCCATGTTACTTGGGGTGCACCCGATAATGACCAAAGGATTAAAACTCACATTTACATTCCGAGAACCTGGTCAAACAGTCCAGTCCAAAAGAATAAAAATAAAAGAAAAGTGAAATGAGGCCAAAGCTTTTGGAATTGTGTGGTTTTGGTTGCACCATAAGAAAAAGTAAAAATGATAGTGGGAAGTAATGATGACACCACCATCATGTGAAGAAAAAGGTTTTGGAATGGTGCGTTGGCACTATGTGAACAGAAGAAAAAAATGATGATATTCAAAAGGGACCCAATGCACTTCTTTATTAAAAGGGTCTAATACTTTTATTTTATTTTATATAATTATAATATGAAAGGTGCTGGTTTAAAGCCCTATCACAAGTTCTATTTATTTAATGCAATTTATTTATAGTGGGTGGAATTATTACCATTTGCTTTAAACTTTAATATTTATGTGAATGGTGCTGAATCAAAGCCCTTTCACGAGCATTATTTACTTAAAAAGCAATTTATTTACCATGACTGTAATTACTACCTATTGCTTTAATTTATTCTGATACTTTTATTTTATTTTTATATAATTATAATATGAAAGGTGCTGGTTTAAAGCCCTATCATAAGTTCTATTTATTTAAAGCAATTTATTTACAGTGGGTGGAATTATTACCATTTGCTTTAAGCTTTTGATATTTATGTGAATGGTGCTGAATCAAAGCCCTTGTCACAAGCTTTATTTTCTTAAAAAGTAATTTATTTACCATGGTTGGAATTACTGCCTATTGCTTTAATTTATTTAGTAGACTACATTTTTTTATAATGAGTATTAAAGGACCCGAAGTTCCTTAATCAGATTAGAACCTGAAGTTTCTTGATCCTCACTATAAAAAAAATGATTGGACTCAAAGTTCCATCATTAAAATGATCAAACCCGAAGTTCCTTGATCAAAACCAAAACCTGAAGTTTTTGAATCAACTGAGAGAACAACAGTTCCTCAATTAAATTAAAGTGACGACCACAAGCGCCTCAGTCTACAAACTATTAAATGAGGGCCAGAAGTTCCTTGATTCATGTAAATGAGAACCATAAGTTCCTTAATCCATGTACAAATTAAGTATGGGCATAAATTTAAAGAATATGAACCTAAAGGTTCTAATGATGTCGATATTGAAAATAAAATTTGAGTACATATGAATAATGTTTTAACCTAAAGATCAAAATATGAATAATGTTAAGAACTTGAAGTTCTAACATTTTTTGTAGACATATATTATATGTGGTAGGAATTAATTATCGCAATTTCCATCATACCTGAATTTCTTCCTTTTGGGAATAAGGAAAATGGTGAACTTAGCAAAACCCGATTTGGTGACCATCGACATCTTACACAAGAGATACTTTCATAAATTCATAATGCCAAAAAAAAAAAAATTCATGTGGAAGCGTATGATATTAGAAAACATCTTTGCTTAAAGGCTCTTTGAATCATATTCATGGAACTATAAGTTTCCATCGTCTCTTCATTGATTCATGTTAATGGAACCGGAAGTTTCCATAGTTTCCTATAACTAACAAACTGAACCATAAGTTTCAAGCATGTATAAAATCGGAAGAGATGGAATTTTTCTACACACACACACACACACACACACACACACACACACACACACACACACACACACACACACGTGCATACACATGAGTTATAACTACAAAAACAAACAAATGGGGAGGGGGACTTCACAAAGGTTGCTTATGTGAAGCCTTAGTACTTAGCTGTACCCCAAAAAGGGAGGCACTCGAGATTGACCATGTGAAGCGCTAGTACTTGGCAAAACACCAGAAGGGGAAGGCACTAGTTACCTACGAAATCTTGCCACGAATCTCTGGTGATCACTTTGAATCTGACTTTCGGATTCCTGTAGTTGGTCGAGCTTTCTTTTCATGCTCGTCGAGTAAATATTTGCAAGTTTGTGCAACTCTTTATTCTTGTGCTTGAGCCCTTTAATTTCTTGTCTAAGCCTTGCCACCTTAGCCATTAATGTTTCAACTTGGCGAGTTCGAGCAAGTAGACGTTGGCCCATGTTGGATACAAAACTCGTACATCGAACACTGAAAGCTACAGAGTCTTGAACGACCAATTCATCAGACCTCTTATATTATTTTATCTCTAGGAGTGAGAAGGTTCCTAGCTACTATTGTAGCTATTATATCATCCCCCATCACATTCTCCAATCGTAAAAGGGCCATTAAAAGATTAAAAGGATGGGTGCCATATATTATCTTGATGCATCTCATGTGTATCTCATTTGAGACTCAAATCTAAACGAAGGTTGGATGGGCAAGCCATTGTAAAAAATGATGAAAGAAAAAAGGTTGGATTAAGTGAAATCTCAGAAATACAACAGAGACAATTTTCAAAGTGTGTATTTTGGATATAATTGATACCTCTTTAAAAATGAGAGGCAACACAACCACTTGTTCAAAAAATCCAAGACACTGTTCTCCGAATTTCAAAAGATGAATTTTCCTAAATAAAGTTCATCAACATTTTCTTAGACGCAATCTTAGCTTTTTGGATATCAAGGACAACTATGTCAAAATGTCTTTGGCAAAGTTAAAACGCGTAAAGTTCACTATACCAACTACCTGAAATCAAACTTTCGGTCTAGAACTGATTGCCTAGAACCTTTGCTTGGTTACTTACCTTGCATTACTCTGAAGTAGTCATCTTCAACTCTTGTTGGAGCTGGGTCTTAAGTCACCAACACCGCATAATAGTTGGTACGTTATTGGCTATTTAAACTAAAGTTGCTAAGTGTGGATAAGTCACCAAAAAGTGATGCTTTGAAGGACCATTCAAAGGCAAAGGTTACGCACCACTTCTACTGGGCAAAAAACTGAAGTAGAAGGATCAACGATGAGCCCATGGAAGTCCAAAGGGAGAAATTGGTGGCTAACTGAGTGAATGAAAGATCAAAGTTCAATGATGGGAATTTTACTCATAGCCTTAGCAAACTCTACCAGTTTATATCATTCACATGATGTACAAAAAGGTAATGAAAATTACTAATTGATTACAAGTTACAGAGATGCCGAATAGATTGAAGTCTCAGTCAGACTATCCATAGACATGACACTACTGAACTGTTGCATGCTCGAAGCATAACAGTCTTCGCATGGATTCAAGTTCCAAAATGGATATTCCATGCCTGAAGCATAACCAATGTGTAGGTTCCAATGATTCAATTCCCCAGAAGTGGAGATTAAAATTCCAAGCTCTATAACGCTCTAGAGGAGGTTATGATCCAAATTCTCAAACATTTCATCTAATAAGAGATGACTATCCTAGGAGGGGACGTAAAGCTCCTAAAGAGGCAAGGATATCCAAAGTAATGAAATGCTTATAAATATGCATGCACATGCACATGAGAATTATGGGATCTTGAATTGATGATTACCAATATTAATTTTGGTTTTACAGTAGCTACTAAATACATCAATAAGTTGTGTTGATATTGAGCCACGTTCTTTTGTTCATAGAGAAAAAGTAAAATTATTGGCCTAAATGGAGAAAGGCAATTCCATTACAATTTATCAAGAACGTGGAAAAATGGACCTATAGTACAAATCGCCAAATGATGTTGAACCCATAAGGTTATATGGGCATTTGTAATACAATGAAATACACTAACATGATATGACACATGGTTCTTAGTTGAAACCTATAATTGTAATACACTCCTGGAAACATGATTTCTTGTTGTGAAACTTGTTCATTTCAGTGGAGATTTATATATATGCCCGAAGCATATCTCCACAAATAAAGCCCTCAAGTATACATGGAAGCAAGTTGCTCTATATAAATTCCAAAGGAGAATGTGTCATAGAGTGTAGAAAATCCCTAAAGGATTTAGACTGTTTGAAGAAAGCTCTCGAAAGGTAAAGCATAAATTATGTACTCAATACCAATAGATGATATAAATTGCCTTAATGAGTACTATGATTATGATGTTGTTGCAACATACTAAATCACTTGCAAGAGTTTATATTAAATTGGGACTCCTGAAAAGTCTAGAAAGATTATAAAGTGTCACTACAAGAAAACATGGATTAGGTGACGGGATTTTTTGTGATGCTTAAAAATTCATCACATTTGAGTAAAATAAGTGACACTTTTTTAGAAATCGTCACATAATGATTTTTCTTGAACACCAAAATATTTTGCATCACATAAACTCTTGGATTCGTCACAAAATCTTGGGTGGGAAATATTACCGCTAAGTGAAATTTTAATATGTGACGAAACTTTAAGATTCCCCGCCTAACAAAAGAGAAGCCCACGTGCTTTGCCATTTGTCACATATAATATTAAAATAAGAAAATACTGAAGAGATATAATATCAGAACCCCAAATTGTAAAACCTATTTCCTTTTGTTCTCACCTATCTCTGCTGTCTTCAGCTTCTATTTGTTTACTTCTCACGCTGACTCTGACAATCAACCACCTGGTGGTTGTCAGTAACGGCGACCACCATCTCTCTTTCGTCTCTTTTCCTCGGCCACCTTCTCGCAACTCCTCATTCCCTTGCAAACTTTGAATTTTGGCAGCGATGTCGGTGCTATTTCTAGCGACTAACTCCACGTCGCCTTCTCCTCATTCACCCGTGACTAACGCCACTTCACCAACTCCTTCTATTACCAATGCCACTATGCCAACTCTTCCTTTAACGACCAACGACACCACACCTTCTCTGCCTCCTCCAACAGTGACAGCTTCAGCGCCGACCGCGTGTTCGCCACCTCCGCAACCTGCATCTAATTCACTTGGATTGTTGACGAACTCGAACTTGGGGGTTATAGTAGGGGTTGTGGTGGGCATTAATTTTCTTCCTTTTTTACAGAAGGCGAATGATGTGGCAGGCGAGAGTGCATGAGTCGGGGAACTATCCAGAAGAACCCAAAAGTGAGCTCATATTCTTCTTTTTTTTTGCTGGTTAATCTTCTGCTTTTCATATCAATGATTGGAATCTTATCAAAGAGAAACATTACAAGAAAAGGGAGATCAACTATGGATTGGCCAACTAGATTGAAAATCACCCTAGGTTCTACAAAAAGATTGGCATATCTCCATAAGGATTGTAAGCCTTCTTTTCATGCTAGCTTTTTTGCTGACAACCATAAAAAAAATTATGGTATGTGTTATCTGCTTTGGAATTCACCCCGTCTTGAGCTATATTAGCTCACCCATTGCTACTCATTCTTTAACTCTCTCATTTGTCTGGCATAACAAGACCCAAATTGGGAAAAAATAAATTTGGGTTTTTGTAATCAAGTTCTTTATAGGTACCTATTTCTTTCCCTATATTTCTTTAATTGTTTTTGGATTTTCTTCTTCAATCAGTTCTTTAGTTGTCAAGCTTAGACACCCAGTTATCAATTTCCTTTGGGTCTCGAAAATCAATGATGAATAAAGGGGTGGATTTGTACAAAGATAGTGAAAGAAAAAAAAAACCAATTTATTGTGATTGTGTATTTATTTTGTAGAACAACGATGTGGTAGATAAATTTATAAGAGTCTGTTTAGTATGTGTTCAATTTTAACCATAAGGCGAAACTTTAGTTTTAATTTGCTACTATTTCTTTGCCTTCCTTTTTTTTTTTTTTTTTTTTTTGTCATGGCTAGTGGCGAGCAATAGAAGCAATGAGCAAATGGACATGGGAATTACAGAAATTTATGGGTGAAAGTTAAGAAATTTGTGTGTAGGATTACCTTTATACACTCAACCCTTTTTAATTTTTGATGCGTTTTTTTTTTTGTACAGATTAATTGTGGGTTCACACTAGTTAATTTATCTATCTATTATCAAATCAAATCCTCGTCACCAAATACCAAAGACTATATGTGAGATATGGAAGTTGAGTAAGGTAATGTATTCACCCATTTGCACTCTAAGTTCAAATTTCCCTTTCGGTAGTTCAAAATTTCATCTTGTAAAAAAAATTATCAAAAGTAGAGGCACCATCTATTGATATATATATATATATAATGCATATAGAAGTTTGGTGTTTAATTGGGTTAGCCTTAAAATGTGCAAGATTAATACTAGAAAATCCTACGGTTCAACAATTAAATTGATACTAAATTATTTTGTTGACTTGGAATTGTAACAAGTAAATATTTTTGGCTTTGCAATTTGTTGGTGCTCTTCTTTTTCCCTTCCTTCTGTTATGATGAAAGTTGTTGCAGAAATGTATATGCGAGTATGTTAATAAGTAGGGTAATAATTAGGGAAGAAGGTATATGCATTATTTGTGGTAGACCTATCCCATCTAAAATATGATTGAATATGTTGAAAAGAAGATGGCGAAGTTGTACCCTTAGTTTAGGCAGTACACTCTTTTTGGTATGTATTCTATACAATCTTAATTTTCTAGTATAAGTCCAAGTTAGATAGCAATATTTTCTTATAAAGTTATGATAATCTATAAAATGTTACCGTACAGTAATATAGAGGTGCTTTACAAGTATTTTGTTAACATTAGGCATAATCATATGCATATTTGTTTGCATTTGTTATGCTTCTCATTTCTTTTAATTATGCATTTCAATGGGTTAAATTTGAGAATGGCTACAAGAATACTAGAGCTGAAAGCATTTTAAGATAGTGTTTATGAAAATTTGAATGAATATGCACAAACTAAATATATGATTTTATATATTACAAGTATGGGATCTTGGAACTTTCCAAATTGTACATGTGTAGTTAACTAAATCTTCTTTTGTATATCATGTACCACATGTGTAATGTAGGAGTTTTCAAAGTAAAATTTTGATAATTGGAAGAAACAAAAGTATCACCACAAGGGAGGGGCAAGGCCATTGATCCAAAATGCTAGGAAAGCTCACAAGGTAATGAAATTAAATTACTTATTATACTCATTATGCAGTTTACATATTATAAAGTATGTTTCTGCTATTGAGCAGAAATGAGCTCCATTATTTGTGATTGACAATTGGGGGGGCTCCACAAAGACAAGAACGGCCAATGGATCAATGATGTTGCTCGAGACAAATATGTAAGTCATTCACTCCACAGACTTATCATTTTTGTCATTTCAAGGGAGTTGGAGATTAAAAATTCACATTTGACATGATACAACTTAGGAAACACAAATAAATTGAACATGCAAAATTGACTTTAAGAAAGAAAAAAAAAGCTTTAATATAACTAGCTAGAAGCTAAAAAGTCCGGAGTAAGCCATTATGAATTAAATTATGATTGCGTTCTTAATTAGTTTATTTTTCTCTTCACTTTGTTTGTCCCACCACAGTATATGCTTATGCTATTGACACTTCTTGTTACTTTTTGAGAAAAACGTTGTAGTGCCTATTTCAATTTAACCCGCATTCACCAGAAACTACAAAATCATACCTGAAGATAGGTTATACATGGTGGTTTGCTTTTTGCATTAGTTAAGGATCAGATACAAGTAGTTAAATTGTGTTTGCTTAAGTATATTGTAGTTGATTTGTTTGAAACAAAAGAAACAGATCTGTTTCTATTTTATTAAAGGATAACATGAAGAAAAAGAAGGATGAAGTTAGGGAGCAGGTGATCCAAGGAGCACTTGAGGGTACTCCATCAGATTGCATACAAGTGTCATTGAATGATAAGTTTGTAATCATGGTTGAGCTTTAAGCATGCACATGGTAGACCTCTTTTGTTAGCACATCAATGTGTCTTAGACTTTCTTTGGTTAGTACCTCAAGCTGTCTATGTATAGGCGTTGGTGCCCTTCATGACAAATTGCTATTATTGAGATAGGTCACCATGAATTAGATTCATTTTTGGAATGTTTATGCGATTTTGTGGGTGTACACTTGGTGACTGTATTCGATTTAAGTATGTGTTTTAATTGTTGATTTATGAATGGTGAAGTATTAAATTATGTTATGAATTACATTTCTAGATTACGAAACAGGAACAAGTAATTATTTCGTCACATATTATTCTTAAATATGTATTTAATTTTTCCATATGTGACATAAGTTGTGTCACATATCAAAAGAATATGTGATGATTTCATCATCACTTGGTGTAAATCAGATCATTTTGGGATCATATTGGGTGACACTAAAATCATCACTTATAAGTCTGATATGTGACGAAAAAAATAGGTCACTAATTTTTTTTTTTTTTGTGACACTTATTTCGTCACTTATAAATCTAATATGTGATGCATATAGCATTACTTAATAGGAAAATATGTGGCGCATGTAACATTCGTCACATAAACTATCGTTGATGCTGTATAGGTGACGATAATTGTGACGCTGGATTTTCGTCACATATAGTCAAATGTGACGCTTTTTCATATTTATGTGATGAATGTTTGTTGCCACAAAAGCCCTGTTTTCTTGTAGTGTGTTGAAAGGAATATTGTCTTGAGTTGCAGATTGAACAATATGCCAACACAAATCTTATGCAAAATATTTATGGTATTAAAAACCATATGGATTAAAGATTATGAGTTGAATACTAAAATGATTGACCAATATTTAGACACTAAGAAAGATCATTCATCCTTGTAAGGGAAATGATGAACTGATATTTGGTCTAGAAGTACCATATCTTAGTGAAGTATGTGCCTTACTGTATTTAGCACAATATATTGAATCATATGTTACACTTCCTGTGGAGCATAATACCAACAAATGGGTATTGCAATGAAATAAAGTTTATTTATTGATATCTCCAGAAAATTATAGATATGTAAAGAACTCACTAATAGCCATGATCTTATTGGGCAAGCAAAATTTGAATACCTCTCTAACCTGCATGCAAATCGCTCTCAGAAAGGATTTGTATTTACATATGGAAATAGATTGACTCTACAATGATCAAGAAGCAAGGATTCATTGTTGCATCTTCATATCTCTCATAAATACATATCTCCATGAAACTAGTCATAAATGTATTTGGCTAATACTTGCGGCCCATTACAATTGGAAGCGCTTGCGAACTACCTTTAGAAGTAAACACCCCAACTATCATGCATGGTATCGAATTACATCAACTAAGTAATCAACTAGATTGAAGAATTCAAAATCAAGGGGAGCATCCAATTAGATCAAGGTTTTAAGAGGCAACCGAAATTGACATATGGCCATCCAAGGGGGAGTGTGATAATGTAATATGTGGATGGCCCACATGAATAGTTCTTTACTATTCAGTTGAAGAAAAATCATATGAATTACTATTCATGCACAATAATTTCACTATTCACTTAAAGAAAATTTGTAAAGTGAATAGTATTGCTACAGTAACCTTGTTTATAAAATAAGAGCATACGGAGGAAGGAAGGGGAGAAAAAAAATAAGAAGAAAGGGATGAGAGAAAAACATACAGAAGAAGGAAAGAGGAGTTATGGAGGAAAGCAAGAAGAGGAAAGAAGAGGGATATAGAGGAAATTACTAGTGAGCTGGGCTAGAGTGAGAAGAGAAAATAATGAAAGTGTTGTGACATATGTTCTTATCAATATGTGATTGTGTAAATCCTAAGTAGAGATAAAGTAGGAATCCTTTGGGATTTAGAAGATCTTTCTTAATAGACTTTGTATTACTTGGAGAGCAAGTTTCTCTCCTCATAATTACTATAAATAAAGGCACAAGGACTGGGGAATAACAACACAATTCCTCAAGACTATTCTCCCTCTTCTTCTCTTTGCCGCACCTCTTTAGAAAATATAGGCCACAACACGTCATCAGCACGCTCTTCACGCTGTGCTTAGAAGAATTTAAAGAGACTTTATTTGTCTTCAATCAGGGGAGTATTACGTTTCAATTATTTTTAATTGATTAAATTTAGATTTTTATTGAATTCATATACTTCTATTGATTCAATTTATTTTCTTATGTTGAACGTGATACAAGCTTGAAGATGAAAGCCGAAATTTTCTGCATCAAACCAGTTCATTCATATCATCACGCAATCAGGTTCTTTCAAAACAACGGCTTTTAACTCGATATTTTGTAAGCCCTGATAGCATGAACATTCACCATGATGCATGACCCAACTTTATGTTTAACGTATTTTAGATCCTACATAAATTGTGTATGCCTCATAACCATAATTGCTGAAATTATGTGAATTTGATATTTTCCATGAATTGAATCTTACATATGTACATGCATTGAAAATATTATTTTGCATATGCATCAACGTAAATATGTGATTCATTAAAATATATATTGCTATTATATGAATTAAATATGTGTGAATACAGAAACAAAAAGAAAGAAAAAAGGGTTGTTGAAACCCTAGAACTCGTAATGGGCTTAGATGCTCTAGTCTCATTTAGACTGGGCTTGATTAACAAATCCCTAGCATGAGCATGCAGCTTGTTCTGGAGCAGCGAGCCACGTGCCATGAGTCGTGAGCAAAGAGGGCCTACAACCCTCCGTTGAACCCAGAAACGCAACACCGCATGGCGTCGTCCCTGTCATTAGACTCGGACTTATGCACCACCGCCATAACCACAAATTTGGTGTAGCCTAGACCAACTCCGATGACCTGCAGTCACCGTTGATGAAGGATATGACTGAGATTTCTTCGAAATCTCAACTGATTTTTTTTACGAAATTGCGTTTCAACTCTACTGCGTTCATTGTTCGTTGTTGTCGAGGATACCTCTTCGCCAACCTATGATGGTTCTTCGATGAACCATCAACTCACGGACTCATCGCCAAGGACTTCTGACCAAGACACCATCGACTGAACTAATAGCTACAGTTTTCTTCTTCGGCGAGCACACCCAGCAGCGGCTGGGCTGTTTTCTTGGTCCTAATAGCCCTATTTGGGCCTTGGTAACTAGGCCCGCAGCAATTGAAAAAAAAAAAGACAAGTTTTTCCCCTCCTGGGCTCGCTTGCAGCGGCTCAGTGCAGCTATTTTGCTCGGCCCGCATGGCTGTAGTGCTCACATGCGCTGTGCCACATGGGATCTGTGCTCCTGTTTTTTTTTTTGCCTTTGTTTTCCCAGCGCCTTTGGGCCTTTTTCCAACCTTTTTTTTTTTTTTTTTTTTTCAGTTGGACCTGCAGTCCAATTCGTGTGAAAAAAAATGTTTTTCTTTTGGGCCCCAAATGATTATTTGCCTAATTATTTTTAGGCCTAATAGGGTTTTTGTATTTTTTTTTCCCACACTTTAATTTGGCCCGAAATCCAAATAATCAAATAAATTAATTCAATTATAATTGTAAACCTAAAGTTATATTTTTACATATACTTGTTGTATATTTGTTTGCATATATATTGCGTTTGATTGCAGGTCTTATGAACTTAAAGTCATACTTTCGAACCCGAAGTTTCGAAAACATGCCATATAAACCTGAAGTTTCTTAAGGAGCAACACTCATGTTGAGAGCCGAAGTTCTCCATGCTTAAATCCGTTTAAATCAAACCATGTCTTAGAACCTAAATGTTCTAACTTTGATGTTTATGGAAATTTTATTTCCTAAAACACCAATCACATTCTTGTTTCCTCCATTCAGCGTATTGTCGAACCATAACAAGTTCGATTTCACTAATTTGGAAGTTTCGAATAAGAAACTACTTTATGTGGATACAAGATGTGACACCCCGCTTGACTATGACTAGTTGAGAAATCATTGTAGCCAGTTCTTCATTCGAAGACTTATACCTGAAGCATATCAAGTGGAAGTACCTCACTAATGAGGACTTCATGGCTCTTTGACTCGCTATGGACAGTTCCAATCACGCAAAGATAACTTTTTGTGCCTGATGCAAAACATGATTGAAACCTTTACATCCATGAATAGGTACAATTCTGAAGTTTATATCCGATTGAATTTTGACTGGAAGAAAATTTTTCTCGTCCTTCTATATCTAATTTGCTCCTGAAGTAGCAGTATAGAAAACAAAAGTTTACCAAATTCTCGGATTTGATTACTACCACACCTGTGAGAAAATGGTGATACCTTGCTTCTATAGAGATGCACTGAACATATGGTAGAATCAGGCCTACCAAAAGGTAGTATCACGCCCGAAGCATAATCCCTGGCACCTAAAACTTCAAGAATAAGGGATAGTATTCCCGAACCTCAACCCTGTAGAATCTAACTCCGCTTTGACGGAATAGATCATTGGTTATGCACTTTTCAGTGCTTCTCCCAATGTTGTTGAAAAGTACTATTCCCGTAGTCAATCAATGAGACTAATTTTGCTCCACCTAACACATTTGGAAGAGCGAAATTTGACATCGAAGGCTTATTGGCCGAACCCCCTTGTCTTTTTGGTTTATTTTATGAATAATTTATTTTGTTCTCGGATTTAAGATTGGTGTTTGGATGTCACTATTATTCTCGAATAAAAGAGTTAATTAACGAAGATTACCACATGTGACTACAATTAACTCATGCTTAGGTATGTTTTGTGGGGAAGTTAGTTGTCTAGTTCTTTACTAACTTCATACCTAATCATCCCCTGACAACATTTTCAGGCTTATCCAACCTGATTATGGGGCATGGCACTGCCCTATATTGTCCAATGGTATTAATTTTACCATAAAGGGAAACCTTATACTCACTTCGTTCCGGCATAACGCCTTTTTGAGCTTTAAGGATATTCAAGAGTATTATTACCATATTGAAACCAATGTAGAAACATGGAGTAAAATTCCTTGGCATATCACCATTTTGCACTTCCTACGAATATAGTTACATGCATATTCTAGAGAAGATGGAACGCTTAACGAGTGGATTACACCCATTCAAGCCACTTTGTGGCTGGCCAGAAGCTCGCGATTCCTAAGGAATTTTTGTTATGGATGTACGTTGGGGATATCTAGGATGATTTGTGATGCGCCGTTTAGGGCATCCCTTTACCAGAAGTAAAGCAATCATACCTGGACACGTATTATACCTTAGCACCCTCCATCTTTTTACAAAGGATTCAAAAAGGGACATTTATAGACTGATTCAACCACCTTATGGACCATTTATATACTTTATAATATTGGTTGATGCTTCTACACGTTGGTCGCACGTGTGGCTGCTGTCCACAAGCTGCATTCTCCACCCTGGTAGCTCAGATTAACAAGCTCAGGGCTCACCACCCTGATTATCCGATCAAATTTATTTGATTAGATAAGTTGGAGAATTTACATCGAAATTTTAATCGAACACTTTAAATCTCGATGGATATTGCATGTCGGTTAGGTTTTTGAAGTTGAACATCCAGTCCCATGTTCATACCCAGAACGACCCAGCAGAAGCATTCATTAAACGCCTTTAAATGATTGCGTGGTCGACTGGTCATACGTACCAAAGTTCCCGACCTCTGCTTGGGGCCATGCAATATTGCGAGCAACTATGTTGGTCTGCCTGAGGCCCGTCACGACCCAACCTTATAAAGCGCGAGTCAGTTGGTTACCAGATACGAACCCGAGATATCGCATTTGCGCGTCTTTGGTTGTGCGGTCTATGTGCCATTTGTGCCACCCTTACATACACAAGAACAAATGGGTACTCAGGGAAGGATGGAAATCTATGTCGGTCATGATTCTCTTTCTAATACTCATTACTAATAACCTTTGCCAGGCGATCTCTTTACCGCTCATTTTGCGGATTGTCACTTTTATGAGACAGTCTTCCCGTCGTTAGGGGAGATATGAACGTCACTATTCGTAAAGAACGACGCGAATTATCGTGGACATCCCCACTATGTCTCATATCGATCCCAATCTAGATCATCAGAGTTTAACCAGACACTTCCTCTGATCTAGTAAAAGTGACGAGATCACATGTACCAGCTGCAAATGTGCCTGCAAAGATGTGTACCAAATGTACTTCGGACCTTTGTCCTGACAGTAGGAACGCCACAATTGTGGCCGACCCTCGTACATTGGTGGCTAGCCAGTCAATCTATCTTATGCAAGAAGCATGGTAAATCACTCAGTTCGAGGATTCACCTCCCCAAAAGTGGAGGAACGTGGCACAAACGAATTCGCCCCTCGATCGTTGTCTCAAACCTTTTCATCTCATGAGATTAAATCCGGATTACTCCAGAGACCTGAAGTTCTTGGTCCAGTATACTAGTTTGGATGAGATATGAAATTGAAATGAGATTATCATAGATGATGTTTTATGTATATGGTAACTACTGATATAAATGAAAAGCGACGATAACGAACCGCGTTCTGTTGATTAATGTCGACGTAGAACTGATTGGTCAACTAAAAGAATCATTCTATAACGAATGAGATGAATGAAATAGTGCAATATGACGCCTTGGCGCAAGGTTTCTCTCATACGCCATGTGATTGATTGCAGCATTACAAACGTGGTTGTAGTATCTCTGGGATCGTGATATGAACCTACATGGAGTTTCCAAAGAACTTACATGTATTGATTCAAATAGTTCTAGACCACAAGAACACCCTCTCGTTTCTGATGAGGTCTTCACTTTACGGATGCAGAACTATCCGGCAGATGTGGTATACCCGTCTAAGTGAATATTTGATCGGTTAGGGATATATGCCCCTACGTGTACAAAATCCAAAATTGCTAGAGTTGAGAAAATTAACTTGCATGTCGAACTATAAGATGAATGATCTGGGGAGAACTTGACATTTCCTCGACCTGAAGTTTCGAGCTAGTTTTGATGGTATTCTGTTCCACCACTCGAACTAGACCCAAAAGGTGTTATGTCTAAGTATACCTTGATCGTCTATATGTTAGATGCAAATGAGACTTTTACGGAGGGTATGGAGCATAAGGTTCCATATTGGAACGTGAGGCAGCCATATCTAAGTACCATTGGCGTTTGTTGTACTTAGCTCAAATGCACTAGGTCAGACATCTTATGTGCTGATAATCTTTTGGCATAAAGCAGCACTGCGCCTAACACGCTACCACCAAATTTGGTGATAAAGACGTTTTTTCGTTACTACGGATTTGGGCTTATCTATCCCTATGCATCTCAGAATAGATCACAACCCCTTGATCTTCGGAATGATGCCTACCTTGTGGGATTCGCTGAATCAGACCGTTTATCTGACCGCACAAGGTACATTCCCGCATGGTTATGTCTTTACCATTAAGGAACACCGCAATATCTTGGAGGTCAACCAGATAGACTTTTTGTTGCGAAACCTTTGAATCGTTCCAAGACTCACTATGTCTCATCACGTGAGAGATGTAGTCGAAAACTCTTGTTGAGCATATTCAAAATCCCTGCGATTTTCATCCATCGTTGAGTACCAACAACGATCCATGAAGATAACGCTGTATGTATCAACCAGATCATGATACATCCAACAAGTCAACACCAAGCATATTGTGTCTACATCAGCATGAGCATCAGAAGATTGAAGTCAAGCAGTCCAATCCCAGACAACCTTGCCGACATCTACACAGAGTCACTGCCGAAGTCTACCCTTCTAGAAGCTTGTCTGATGAATTGGTATGCGTAACTTTCTCATCTGCAATGCTTACAGTTTCATTTGGAAGTTTTGTCAAACTCAGGGGGAGTATCCAGAAATATACTCACTTGATCTTAATGTACTATTTTTCCCTACGATTAGGAGCATTTTTCCCACTGGATTTTTGCTACCTAACTAGGTTTTAATGAGGCACCCATCTTGGGCTGATCATACGCTTGTGAGCTCTTCTACTTGCGTCCAGAAGACGTATAGTTTTGACTTAATGCAACTTCTCACTTTTCTCCTTAGCCTATGAGTTTTTCTCCCACCTTGGGTTTTGCCATAGCGAGGTTTTGTGAGTTTTACTACCTATGCATTCTTCCGTTTGTTTTGAGATCCGCATTCGCTACTTGTGCCAACCAGACGAGACTAACTACTTCTACATTTGCCTGAAGATCTGATGCGCTATCTACTTGAGTATTTGCACACTCAATGGGGAGTGTTGTGACATATGTTCTTATCAATACGTGATTGTGTAAATCCTAAGTAGAGATAAAGTAGAAATTCTTTGGGATTTAGATCTTTCCTAATAGACTGTGTATTACTTGGAGAGAAAGTTTCTCTCCTCCTAATTACTATAAATAAAGGCACAAGGACTGGGGAATAACAACACAATTCCTCAAGACTATTCCCCAATCTCTCTTCTTCTCTTTGCCGCACCTCTTTAGAAAATATAGGCCACAAAAGAAAGTTATTTTTGTACCCCTATTATTTTAGTTAATGAGAGAAGCTACTACTACTACCCCGATGACGTAGACACACTTGCCGAACCTCGTAAATATTTTGTCTTAATTACTTTATATTCCACTACACAACCACCGATTTTTCAACAGTTATCAGTCTCATCCTCCACCCAAATTGTCTTTAAGGTCATTTCATTAACATTATGAAGGTTATTCGCTGCTTGTTAACCAAGCGCACAATTGCAGGCAAATAAAAACAAAAACACTTCTGAGAATATCTTTGTACTATTATTGGCTGCAGAAAAGATAGAAATACATTACTTTTTATTGTCTTGGCATAACATCTGCATGCGAACTAAGAACAAAATGTGGATATCAAATAGACATGAAAAGAGAGAATATGTGAAATATTGATTGAAGTACAAAACCACCCGCCCAAACTGTATAAGAAAGATTTCCCTTCTTCCAAAAATTGGTAGTGCTCGACGTGGATTTGTGGTTCTTGACAGCCCTTTTTTTTCCCCATCAGTTCGTGGTTCTCTGTAGAGTCCCACGTAGACCTGGCATTCATGTCGTGTTTCTCGTATTCGTGTTGTTTTCGTGTCATACCCGATAGCTTAACGGGTCGTGTCATGTAACACCCGCTAAAATAAACGGGTAATATGACCCAACCCGAAATCGACCCGTTAATATTATCAGGTAATATGACTCGACCCGTTACCCGTTAAGAAAAATATTTTTTAAATCAATAAAAAATGAAAATGAAAAACATAATTTGACCCTAAAAAATGTAGAACATAATATTAAATTAGTATATACATATCATATTGTCACATAAATACTACTTCAAAACATTAATAAATAAATAAAAAAACATTTTTCTTTCAAGTTTATATACCCCAAAATAAGAGTCTAATGAAAAAATATTAGTGCATACTACAAAATACAAATGTTCAAATATATGCAAAATGAAGAGAGTTATGGTTCAAGATTGAGGAACCTTGTACATTTTTTACAATAAAACCCTTCAAGTTTCATCAATCACGGAGGGAAATGGTATTGGAACTTATTGACGATGGTTTCACTGAGGTTTTCCATTATCTATAAACTATAGATTTAAATTTAACCGTTGATTGTCGTTTACATTTACGTTTCATTCTTCTCACCAAATTTTTTTTTTTTTTTTTTGGATTTTCTTTTTTGAAAACATGATCTCTTAGAGGATGCATGAAGATGAATGGTTTGGATCGTTTATATTACGATGAGAGTTTTACCATTAGTGAAAATATAGCTCAAAGTCTATTTGAATACAATGAATGAATTCGATCTTCAATTTAAAATATTTACACAAGTGGATACCACAAAATCTTATGTTATAACTTATACTTAATGAAAGTATAAATAAACTCTAAGTGTTAGTCAATCTATCGTTTTGATGGGATACGAATTCTTCGAAACTAATTTCAACGATCCCAACCGTCAAACTTATTTGTATATGCTTCGAGATCACATCAGCAAAAAATTACAAAAAACAAACATTCAGAGATCAAGTAACGGGATAAAGCTTTTCAACGATTATAAACAAAAAATCACGATTTAACGGTTATTTTAACTCCGATTTTGATGATTTCTTACAGCTACACTCCTTGACTCTATATGAATACAATGAATGAATTCGATCTTCAATTTAAAATATTTACACAAGTGGATACCACAAAATCTTATGTTAGACTTGATGAAAGTACAAATAAGCTCTCAAGTGTTAGCCAATCTATTGTTTTGATGGGATACGAATTCTCCAAAACTAATTTCAACGATCACAACCGTCAAACTTGTTTGTATATGTTTCGAGATCACATCAGCAAAAAATCACAAAAAACAAACATTCAGAGATCAAGTCATGGGACAAAACTTTTCAACGGTTATAAACGAAAAATCACAATTTAACGGTTATTTTAATTCCGATTTTGATGATTTTTTACAGCTATACTCCTTGACCCTATATGAATACAATGATTGAATTCGATCTTCAATTTAAAATTTTTACACAAGTGGATACCACAAAATCTTATGTTATACTTAATGAAAGTATAAATAAATTCTTAAGTGTTAGTCAATCTATCATTTTGATGGGATACGAATTCTCCGAAACTAATTTCAACGATCACAACCGTCAAACTTGTTTGTATATGTTTCAAGATCACATCAGTAAAAAATCACAAAAAACAAACATTCAGAGATCAAGTAACGGGACAAAACTTTTCGACGGTTATGAACAAAAAATCACAATTTAACGGTTATTTTAAATTTTATTTTGATGATTTTTTACAGCTACACTCCTTGACCTTATATGAATACAATGAATGAATTCGATCTTTAATTTAAAATATTTACACAAGCGGATACCACAAATCTTATGTTATACTTAATGAAGAGTATAAATAAACTCTTAAGTGTTAGTCAATCTATTGTTTTGATGGGATACAAATTTTTCGAAACTAATTTCAATGATCAAAACCGTCAAACTTGTTTGTATATGTTTTGAGATCACATTAGCAAAAAATCACAAAAAAAAACATTCAGAGATCAAGTAACGGGACAAAACTTTTCAACGGTTATAAACAAAAAATCACAATTTAACGGTTATTTTAACTCTAATTTTGATGATTTTTTTTACAGCTACACTCCTTGACCCTATATTAATACAATGAATGAATTCGATCTTCAATTTAAAATTTTTACACAAGTGGATACCACAAAATCTTATGTTATACTTAATGAAAGTATAAATAAACTCTTAAGTGCTAGTCAATCTATTGTTTTGATGAGATACGAATTCTCCGAAACTAATTTCAACGATCACAACCGTCAAACTTGTTTGTATATGTTTTGAGATCACATCAGCAAAAAATCACAAAAAAAAAACATTCAGATATCAAGTAACGGGACAAAGTTTTTCGACGGTTATAAACGAAAAATCACGATTTAACGGTTATTTTAACTCTGATTTTGATGATTTTTTACAGCTACACTCCTTGACCTTATATGAATACAATGAACGAATTCGATCTTTAATTTAAAATATTTACACAAGTGGATACCACAAAATCTTATGTTACACTCAAGGAACGAAATGCCGATATTATCGGGGAAATATCGCCGATAATATTAGTTTTTTGACATATCGATATTTTAATGATTATCCATGAGTTTTCGTTGAAATATCGCGATATCGTGGAAATGTTCGAATCAGAGAAGAACGCTGGAGCTTCTACTGCTCCGGCCGACTGTAAAAGCACACCCTAGACTCCGATCTAGGTATAAAAATGAAATAGAAGACGAGATAAGGGTTTTTGTAACATCCGTTTGCCGTGAAACGGACGGAGGTGTTCGGAAAGATCGTCGACACCCACGGCCTCGCAGGAGATGGGGGCGTGCCTAGTCCCGAGCCGATTTTGTCCCAAAAGCATTGCAAAAACACGATTTTGAACTTAAATTTCACATATAACTTCAATCTAGAACAGAGAGAGAGATTGAGGTTGCAAAAACACGATTTCTCCGAAGCTTACCTAACCGAAAATCGGCGGAGTTCCTGCGTTCACCGAGTTGCGGAGACGAGAAGGGGTTTCAAAGACGAGCAGGCTGCAGGTGCGATGGTGTGCATGTGTGTATGTGGGTCTCGGAGAGAAAGACCGAGAAGAGAATTTCGAGAGAGAGACCGAGAAAAGAGTTTCAAGAAGATCTGTGTGTGTGTGTGTGGGAGAATGGAGAAAGGAGAGAAGAGAGAAGGATCGAGAGAGAGAATGCTATGGGAGAAGGGAGAAAAGAGATCGACAGATCTCTGTGTGTGTAGGACAATGGAGAAGAGAGAGAAGAGAGAAAGATCGAGAGAGAAAAGGTCGTGGGAGAAGGGAGAAGAGAGATCGACAGATCTCTGTGTGTGTGTGCGGGGAACAATGGAGAAGGGAGAGAAGAGAGAAGGATCGAGAGAGAGAAGGCTGTGGGAAAATGGAGAAGAGAGATCGACAGATCTGTGTGTGTGTGCGGAACAATGGAGAAGGGAGGGAAGAGAGAAGAAGGATCCAGATTCCAGAGAGAGTATGGTCTGCGTGTGTGTGATGTCTGTGTGCGTGTGTTGTGTGTTGTGTGTTGTGTGCTGTGTGCGTGTGTGATCTTTCTGTGTGCGTGTGTGTGTGGGGGGGGTCACCTCACATGTCTGTGTGTTAGTTACTTTTTGACAATTTCAGACCATGGACAAAAATAATAGTGAAGTGTGTGTGTGGGAGGAGGGGTCACCTCACCTATCTGTGTGTTAGTTACTTTTTGACAATTTCAGACAATGGACAAAAATAATAGTGGTTTCATTCAAAACCGTGTGCCACTGTGTTATTCTTCCCTTACCCATTTCAGAGCCATTCCAGATCCATTCCAGAGCTTCAACACAAAGGATTTCATATTTAAAGTAAGTTTACAAACTTATATTTATATTATTGTAATTTATACAACAACAAAAAAGTATGTTAATTTTTTTAAGTAATTAATACTTGCATGTTAATTTTTTTAAGTAATTAAGTAATGTTGTATAATTATTCTCTAGGATAATTTTAATATGTTTAATGTTATTTATTATTTTATTAATATTAGATTTTATTATGAAATTGGATTATTATTCATTAATATTAGGTTTTTATTATAAAATTGGATTATTATTCATTAATATTAGGTTTTTTTTATTATAAAATTGGATTATTATTCATTAAATTGGATTATTATTAAATTGGATTGTTATCAAATTGGATTATTATTCATCACAACAACAAAAACAATTGTGTGGACTCGTATGTTAATTTTTTTAAGTAATTAATACTTGCATGTTAAATTTTTTAAGTAATTAAGTAATGTTAACAATTACATGTTAATTTTTTAAGTAATAAAGTAATGTTAACAAATACATGTTAATTTTTTTAAGTAATTAAGTAATGTTGTATAATTATTCTCTAGGATAATTTAATATGTTTAATGCTATTTATTATTTTATTCATATTAGGTTTTATTATCAAATTGGATTATTATTCATTAATATTAGGTTTTTTTTTATTATGAAATTGGATTATTATTCATTAAATTGGATTATTATCAAATTTATTTATTCATTAAATTAGATTATTATTAAATTGGATTATTATCAAATTGGATTATTATCAAATTGGATTATTATTCATATATGTTTAATATTAGGATTTTTTTTTTTATCAAATTGGATTATTATTCATTAATATTAGGTTTTATTATTCCATATCATTTTTATAATTACTTAAATTTTTACAATCATTTTCTTTACTTCGTATTTAATTCTTTTGTATATGTTTAATATTAGGATTTTTTTTATCAAATTGGATTATTATTCATTAATATTAGGTTTTATTATTCCATATTATTTTTATAATTACTTCAATTTTTACAATCATTTTCTTTACTTCGTATTTAATTCTTTTGTATAATAACTTTATTATTTAGGTTCTCTTATATAACCGTCATCACTACTATATTTTATGGCAAAAAAAAAAATTGTCTAATTTGCATGAAAAATAAATATAGGTACGTTTAAGATGTCCAGTGGAGTTACTAAACGTGATCCAGCTTGGGAACATGGAGACCCAATAGATGGAAACAAACATGGCACAATTTGCAAATATTGTGGTCGGGTAATGAAGAGTGGCGGAGTGACACGACTGAAGTACCATCTTAGTGGATTAGATCCAGCAAAAAATGTCCAACGATGCGATAATGTCCCCCCCCCCAGAAGTGAAGGCATTCATCAGAACATTATTAAAAAAATCAAACACAGGAGAAGGAAAAGATAACACGTGGAATGGAAAATATTCGAGCTGGGCTACGAGGAGACGTCATTAGCCAAGCGGTTGACAGTGATTATGATGATGATGAGGACGAATGTGATGATGACATGGGACCTGAAGAACAACGTAGTTTCAAACAAGCATTACGTGCCTCACAATCACATTCCTATACTAAATAGGACTGCAACAATATATATAAATGTGCGTACATGAATAGAGGCACAATCCTATACTAAACATTGGATGTGCGTACATTGGATGGTGCCTCACAATCTCATTAAGTATTGTAATCCTTATGGGAAAGGGTTTGTCCTTTCTACCACTATAAATAGAGGCACAATGGGGTGAATTAAAACACACCTCACAATTAAATCTCTCTCCCTTCTCTCTAAAGTGGCCGGCCTCCCTCTCCCTCTCGAACCCTAGATCGCTCAATCAAATAGGCCTACAACACGTTATCAGCACGCTCTTGCCAGAAGCTAAGGAATTGACGCATCGTTGGAGAAGGCTTTCATCCACCAAATATTCAAAGGCTTATTCGTTTTCTGCTAATCAGGTACGCTTAAAATAAATGAAGATATTTGAAACGTCCACGAAGCATGAAAACATTCCCCATGATGCATGAACCCCTCTATGTTTATAGTTTCCTTTCGATATATATATATTGTATATGTTCATATATTTGTCAATATATATCTTTGTTTCATGCATCGCAAAATTAAATTGCTATGTGGAATTTGTGAGTCAAATTATAAAATTAAATTAGAAGCAAATTAGGGTTCCTAAACCCTAAAGGTTTTGAAAAAAAAAAAAAATTTGGGCAGGATTTGGTGCGGGTGCCGCACCATCCTTATGCACTGACACCAGGCTTTTGCCTGAGGGAGACCAGACGGGCCTGCAGCCCTCATCCCTTCGGTCCCATCACGCCAACCCAGTTTCCTGGGCCTTCCCTGTGTCACGGCCTGCACATGGGCTTCGCCCTGCGGCCCGCATAATGCCAGCCTGGTGGCTGGGCTTTTCCCGCGCAAACCAGAAGGCCAGCTTTCGCTGGGCCTTCCCCCGTAGCCCTATCAGCCCAAACCTAGCTCGGTTGGGGGTTTGCCTGTCCTACCTGTGGCCTGCAGCCACCATCCAATGTTTTGGAGACTTGTTTTATACTTAAGACACCCAAAACCATGCCCAACTTATTTTGGGGCTATATTTTCGACCCAAAAATATTATTTTAATATTATTTTGCTTCTACAATCGACCCCGTATGGCCCGATTTATTGAATTAATTAAAATTGACCTACAGTTCATTAATCTGATTATGAATCTAAAATTATTGACCTGAAGCTCATTTTTGGACATTAACGATTCAATAATTTATTTTTATACTTTGAACCGTCACATACTTTCGTAGTAACAAAGCTCTCACACTTGAGTTCTCGAAGAACCTCAAATCCACTATATGTATATTTGTATATTGTATTCTGTGTTTCTTGCAGGAACCTCTCATTATGAACTAATTGTTCATAAAACTAAATTGAACCTGTAGTTTCAAATTTAGTGCCTTTGAAACCTGAAATTTTTATTCCAAAACATACCACATGAAACCTGTAGTTTTCATGCATGATTTAAACCAATACATGTCTAATAGAACCTGTATGTTCTACGATATATGTCTATGGCTTACCATATGACTACTCACGTTTTTCTCCCTCTGTTTTAGGGACATGTCGAACTTGAACAAGCTCGATTTCTCCGCTCTAGAAGTCTCTGGAAGAAACTATCTAAAGTGGGTTCAAGACGTGAAGCTCCATCTAACTGCAAAGGGTATTAGAACCACCATCGAGGCACCCGTCACTGACAAACCTGTTGACGAAGCTCGGAAGGCTACTGCAATGATCTTCATCCGAAGACACATCCATGATGCACTGCAGACCGAGTACCTCGCTGAGGAGGACCCACGCACCATCTGGCTTGCTCTGGCCGACCGTTTCGATCATCAGAAAGACATCTACTTGCCTGAAGCAAGACACGATTGGCAGCATCTTCGCTTCCAAGACTTTAAGTCTGTGAATGAATATAACTCTGAAGTTTGTAGAATCCGTTCATTGTTGAAATTCTGTAAAGTGGAACTTATCGAATCAGATCTCCTGGAGAAGACCTATTCGACCTTCCATGCCACCAATATTGTCCTGCAACAACAATACAGGGCACAGAAATTCACCAAGTTCTCGGATTTGATCTCTGTTTTACTTCTCGCTGAAAAGCAGAACCAGCTTTTGATGAGAAATCATTAAGCTAGACCGACTGGCTCGAACGCTGTGCCTGAAGCACATGCAACATATTCTGGTAGCCATAAACGACGACAGAATTGTCGTGGTCGTGGTAATAGGCAGCAAGCTCCACCACGGGCCCAAGGTCAATAGAGATCGCACCTAAGGGAAGGATTGTGACCCATCAGCGTCCACCACTCGCCCCTAAGGTCCCAAACTTCAAGAACAAGGGCAAAGCTCCCGGTCAGTCTGCTTCTACTGAACTGGACATGTGCTATCGTTGTGGATCAAAGGATCATTGGTCACGCGTATGCCGAGCTTCCCCTGAGGCTATTGCCAAGTATCATTCACATCGTGAGTCTAACTTTGCAGCTGTGGATCGTCCGGAAGATGCAACCACATCCATGGAGATATCGGATTTTCAGGAGGCGTCAGCCCCTATGGAAGAATAAATTAGACATGTTTTTAGGGTGTTTACCCCTAGTGGCCGAACCCACTAGGAGTGGCCGGCCCTACCCCCTATTTATCTAGGTTTCTGGTTTAAATTTTTGAATAATTTTTCTAAGTATTTGGAATAATTTGTTTGGTTTTGATTTGTTTTGAATTATGGATTATTATTTAAATGGACATTATTTTCTCGAATTGCTTAATTGAATGAATGGACTTATATTTATGCATGTGACTAATTCAATCAATTTATTTCTAGGTATGACTAGTGGGGAAGTTAGTTGTCTGGCAGATAGTGCAACCACGCACACCATCTTGCGTGAAAATCACTATTTTACTAACTTAATACCCCAGAAATCTCCTTTGACAACCATCGCAGGTTCATCCGACCTGGTTGAAGGATATGGAAAGGCACGTATCATGTTGTCTAATGGTACTATCTTGACCATTAAGGAGGCACTCTATTCTCCACGTTCCGGAAGAACGTTGCTGAGTTTTAGAGATATTCGAGATAATAAATATCATATTGAAACCACTGAAGATCATGGTTCTGAATTTCTTTGTATCACTTCATACGAATATGGCCAGAAGCGTATTCACGAGAAGTTGGAACGTATGCCGAATGGGTTGTACATCACAACCATTCGGGGCATAGAAGCCCACAGTGTGGCCGGCCTTATGCTTGAGTTCCAAGACACTTTGTTGCTTTGGCATGACCGTTTGGGACATCCTGGACGTGACATGATGCGCCGTATCCTCAAATCATCACACGGGCACAAGTTACATCCTCATGTAGGACTCCCACCATGCAAAGCGTGTTCTTTGGGGAAGTTGAATACTCAACCCTCATATACAAAGATTATTCATGACCCCCTAAATTTCTTCAGAGGATTCAAGGGGACATTTGTGGACCAATCCAACCAACTTGCGGACCATTTAAATATTTTATGGTGTTGGTTGATGCATCGACACGATGGTCACATGTTTACTTGTTGTCCACACGCAACGCCGCGTTTGCTAAACTCCTAGCTCAAATTATTAAGCTAAGGGCTCACCACCCTGATTATCCGATTAAGTCGATTCGATTGGATAACGCTGGAGAGTTTACGTAACAGACCTTTGACGATTATTGCATGTCAGTAGGGATTGATGTGGAACATCCTGTACCCCATGTTCACACCCAAAATGGCCTGGCAGAAGCTTTCATAAAGCGCCTTCAAATGATAGCTCGGACTTTGGTTATGAGAACCAAACTGCCGGTATCTGCCTAGGGCTATGCAATATTGCACGCAGCCATGTTGGTCCGCCTGAGGCCCACCGCTACCCAACCACATTCACCGTTACAGTTGGTCACTGGATACGAGCCTGACGTCTCGCATTTACGGGTGTTTGGGTGCGCCATTTATGTGCCAATAGCGTCGCCGCTACGTACCAAAATGGGTCCTCGGAGAAAAATGGGAATCTATGTCGGTTATGATTCGCCATCAATTGTTCGATACATAGAACCCTTGACAGGAGATCTTTTCACCGCATGTTTTGCGGATTGTCACTTTGATGAGACAGTCTTCCCGGCGTTAGGGGGAGATAAGCATGCTAACGTTCCCGTAGAACGCCGCGAATTGTCGTGGTATGCTCCCACTATGTCTCATTTAGATCCCCGCACTACTCAGTCTGAAACTGAAGTGCGTCGAATTATAGATCTTCAGAGCATTGCTCAAAGCATGCCATATGCTTTTAATGATCTAGCTAAAGTGTCAAGATCACATATACCCGCTGCAAACACACCTGCAAGGATAGATGTACCCCGTGTACGTCAACAACCCGCCTGGGAAGGCCGGACCGTCCCCGAATGAGGGGAGGCCGCAACTTCCACGGGGCACGGTACATTGGCGGCTAGTCAATCATCTGCTCCGACCCTGAAGCGTGGCAGACCACTTGGTTCAAAGGATTCACAACCCCGGAAGAGGAAAATGGCACCAACTAGTGACCCTAGTTTGAATCTGACCATCGCTCACTCATCCGTTCCAACGCATGAGGTTATTCTAGATTACGGTGATGCTTCAGATGAAACATGCCGGCCTCCCGAGAATCGCGAGATTTCGGTCTATTACACAGTATCGGATGAGGTTTGGAATAGGAATGAGATGATCGTCGACGACGCATTCTCGTATTCAGTAGCTACTGACATCATGCTTAGCGATGACATTGAACCACGTTCCGTCGACGAATGCCGACGTAGAACCGATTGGTCAAACTGGAAACAAGCAATCCAGGTCGAACTCGATTCGCTCGCGAAACGTAAAGTGTTTGGACCAGTCGCTCCTACACCACCACGTGTGAAGCCCGTTGGCTACAAGTGGGTTTTCGTGAGGAAGCGTAATGAGAAGAATGAAATAGTGTGATACAAAGCACGCCTCGTAGCGCAAGGCTTCTCTCAATGCCCTGAAATTGATTACGAGGAGACGTATTCTCCCGTAATGGACGTCATAACGTTCCGCTACCTAATCAGTTTGGTAGTTTCCGAAAAACTGAATATTCAGCTTATGGACGTGGTAACTGACGGGATTTTAAAACCGCACAAATTTAACCCTCTTTTTGTAAGTTGTAGTATAGGTGTAAGTAGGGTATCGTTCTAGGCCGGGGATTAGGAGGGATTGCTAATCTACTCTAAATTAATTTAAAAACGTAAAAACAAAGTTTAAAACACTAAACTAAAATAAAAACACTTAACTAGAATAACTCAAAATAAAACTAACAAATAAACTAAAACAAATCAAAAGACTCAAAACAACTTAAGACTCTAGAAAACACAAACTAAGCTAAAAACTCTAATAATTCGAAACACACTAAAATGACTCAAAATAATGAAAACAATTTAAATTAAACACTAGGAATTGAATGGACGGAAATCGAATTAAAAGATTAAAAATAATAAAAACTAACTAAATAATATAATATAATATAATAATGGGGGGGGTTTGGTTTGGATGAAACGTAAATTAAACTTAACTAAATTATAAAATTGACAAAAACATAAAATAAAAGTAAATGGATAGGCGATGGATTGGCTAGAGGGTTTTTCTCCACACATGACACAAATGCAACCTAAATTGATTCCCAGTTATGAATTCAACAAACGAATGAATGACAATGCTCCAAATTAATTAGGTCCGCTTAAATTAACTTTCAGATTTCCCTAGATTCATTGAATTGGACGGAATACGCATCACAACCAAATTATTCTTATCAAGTTCCCTAACTATGGAATACGCATGATAGAGAGACATATCAAAGATCATTAAATTCAATAGAAATCATAAACATCGACTAGGCTTTCATAACTATGGAATACGCATGTTAATCCAACCTAGGGTTTACTAAACACAATCGTGACTAGCGATTTTTACTACTCATGAATATAAGTTCATAACGATTAGGTGAAATTCACTTATATTCTAGCATCAAGTCTAAGCATGCAAATTAAGTATCGACCCTTAACCCACATACATAAACAAGTTATTAATCAAATCAGAATAGTAAACCACATCCAAACATTTATAAATTCATAACTGGAGTAAATCAAATTAAAATTACAAATATAATCATGGTTTCGAATTAACCTCTAGCCAATATAAATTAATTACACATTATTAAAACAGAAATTAAAAATAAAAGTTGGAGGATTAAACCAAAATGGGGTGCAAGGATCTGTTTTGCACCGTGCCACTCCCTTGGTTCTGTGCACTGTGCGTTGCTTGCTGCCAGAGGGCAGCTCACCCTCTCCACCTGCGCAAGCTTTCCTTTCTAAATGAACCTCTCGGATTGGCTGCCTTTGCAGCCTCCCACTTTAGTTTCTGGCCTGAAGCCTTCTAAAATGGAGCCCTCGGATTGGCTTCTTTGGATCTGCCCTGCGTCCCCGAGGCTTTCTCTTCTTGCGCCTGCTTGCGCTGCCTTTCCTCTTTCTGACAAGCTGCCAAGGCAGCTTTGATGCCGTCCTTCTTCTTATGCGCAGCACCTGTGCGCTCCCCTCCTTCTCGCTGCCTTCCCGAGGTTTGCCAAAATGGCTGGCCTTTGCGAGCTCCTCCTCGTTAATTCCTTCAAGGCCCTGAGGTTTTTCTTCAGTTTTTAGTCCTGTGCGCTGCCTAGGAAGGCAGCTTCTGAAGCTCTCTCCAATCTTTTACACGCTGCCAGGCAACGTATTTTTTCTGTTCTCACTGCTGCTGCCAAAGCAGCCCCCTCCACACCTATTTTCTATTCTCCTCAAGGCCCCAATTTCTCATCATGATGTCCACCAATGGCCCTTTCCATAATGCTGCACCGAAAGCTTCCATGCTTGCCAGCTAAAACACACAAACACATATATTAATATATAAATATAAATGTAAATAAAATTATAAATATATATATAAATAAATATAAATATATAAATATATATATATATATAAATATATATATATATATATATATATATATATATATATTTTATTTTCCAAATGATAAGTTTTATTCAACAAGCAAGATAGTTTAAACGAAATTATTACTTAATACTTCACTTATTCTATTTTTATTTTCTTTTCTAGATAAATTCTATTAAAACACAAAAACAAAGTAAATAGCTCAAAATATAACGAACTAACTAAGAAAAGATGAGTGAATTTGATGTAAAAAAATATATAAATATGATCCGATCAAATACCCCCACACTTAGCTTTTGCTAGTCCTCGAGCAAAACAACGAAAAATAACATGAAAAACATTAGCTTCCCCCTATGTGACCCTCATAGAATTTCCTTCGAGAACATAAATCATCAAGAACCATAGCTAACACCAAACAAGCTAATCCAAGTCCATCTTCCTTATTCAAATATTAGCAGTAATCTTTAAATCATCCTTGAACAGTGTGTGAGATAGCCATGCTAATGCAATTTCAAGTTTTTATTTTTAAAATCATCATATGCAAACTAGTAACCTTCTCACGGGATATGCACTCAATCACACATGTGTTTAGTTTTAATGTGTTTCGCTCAAAGAAACAAATGTGAAAGTTCTACCATAAGCTTGAATAAAGATCACTTCTCCACAATCATAATTGCAAAACTTAAATCAAGAGGACTTTTATTGGATGTAATGAGGCTTAGGGATAGGGCTATTGAAACGAAAGAATAGGAAAACACAAGTTCCAAGCTACATTGCAAGCAATTCTTTTGTTGAGATTTATAAGAACTCAAGCTTTCCAGCGATTCTTTTAACGCCTCCAACCACACCCTTACACTGAAACTTTAAAAACTTTTTTTTTTTTCTTTTTTTTTTCTTTTTCTTTTCTTTTCTTCTCTTTTCTCAAATTTTTTTTTTTATAATACAAACATGAAATACCCCCACACTTATTCTTTTGCCAAACTCATTCCAAGTATTTCACAAACATTTCTCATAAAATAGTCTCAAATTGCTCGCTTAAGGAAACATGCTTGAGGTATAAGGGTAGACATATCTGGTGATAAGAAATAAAAGGTTCAACAAATACGGCTCAAATTGGCAATCTAATGATATATTTTTTTTTCCTTTGGGAAATAAGGTTATTTGGGCCATGGTGGTGAACCTAATGCCTCTATCATTTTCAAGTTCATGCAATCAATGACAAATATTTCGAAAGATCGTTACGCAAGTTCTAGAGATGTATCTCACATAAGTTCATCACACATAAAAGAATAGGAGTGTATGAAAAATGCACACACTTTCAATAGGCTCAAAAACTCACATAGGATGTATATGGTCACTAAATTCACATATGAAGCTTTAAGTCATGCTTTAGTTTCACATCAACAAGGCTATGTGCATTTGGTTTTTCAAAGATGATCAAACATGTACAATACTAACAAGAGAATAAGGAATTTCACATAACACATGTTAACTAAGTTCTTGATAATCATGGTTCAAATTCGATTCAGTTATATCATTGGGTCGGGAAACTAATAAAAATCTAAATTAAAACAATAAGGAAAACAAGACAATATTTTTGGATTTTTAAATTTTTCGAGAAAAATTAAATAAAACAAAACTAATTAAGAAAACAAAAAGCAATAACATGGAAACAAATGAAACCAGTTCAAAGTCGAAGGCACAAAAATTTTCAATTTGGTCATTTTTTATACTCTTGATGCCCCCACACTTAAACTAGACATTGTCCCCAATGTCAGAAAACAAAAATATGCAAATAAAAATAAAATGAATAAATAATACGAAACAAAATAAAGAAAAGGGACTGAAAACTTCTCTAATTTGCAGAAAACCAAGCGATGACCCCCAAGCGTAAATTTTGCAATCAACTTCAAGGGAGAAAATAACCAAATGTTCCTGCAAAGAACAGAAATAAACAGTTAAGCACGCAAGAAAAAAATAGAAAATGCAACGAAAAATTGAAAATGAAAATAAAAGACAATGAAAGAACTAATAGGTGGTCATTGGTCGCTTGTTGATTTTCCACAGCTTTCATCTTGAACTGGATGAGCCTCCTTCTGGCAAGTGCTGCTCAGCTTAGTAGAGGATGAGTCAGCACGTTGTCTCCACATGCTTCAAGTAGTTCGGTCTCCACGCAGGTGTGGCATCTTCTTGAACTCTTGGATCATCTCACCCTCCGCCTTCATCAGGATGCACCTCAGACTCCTCCTGCTTCGTCTGTGAGGTATTTTTGCTTTTGAAGAAGCACCTCAACACAGGTTTATTTTTGAAGTGGGTTGGGAGGGGTCTGAGATGAGTACTCGAGAGCAAGACTAGGTAAGCAATCAGGATCTCACTTTCTCCATGTTCTTCAGATGAAAGTGAGGAGAAAGCGTGATATGAGATACTTTTGCTTTTAACCTTTTTGATATGAAATACTTTTGCTCTGGATGATTTGTTTTCTGGGGTGATCCAAGGGATGAAGAACACTGAGTAACTCGAAAGCTTTCTTTGGGAAGACATTATCGGAGATGAAGAGAGGTTGAGAGGTTGAGAGGTTGAGAGGTTGAGAGGGTGTGAAGGTGTGCCTTTGATGTGGAAGGCGAAGGTCGACTTTATAGAAATTTTCCTTCACAACTGGAACTGTTCCCTCACTATTTGTCGGCAGCCGGTGGATGGATGAACAGTGCCCGTTACGCGCTTTCTGACAAAGCTTCCGTAATTTCCGCGAAGCTGACTGCGCATGCGACGAGTGACGACAAATTGGAATGATGATCTTTTGAAAACCGGGGTTCAAAACCGAGTGCGGCTCGTGGTTTTCGCAACGCTCCACGCTGCACGTGATGAGTCACGACAGAATTGAAAAAACTGAACCACGTGATTGCTGAGTCAAGCCCAGCTTTTGAGAAAGGAAACGGCCTTCGAGAAATGAGTGTCCAGCTCTTTCGATTTGCGCGAGGACGCGTCTTCAACCTCTGAGGAGCGCCTCTCTTTGATTTGCTTCTTTTTATAGAGGCGCTAATTCTGCTTCACATCACACTTGAACTCCAAAAATTCCTCAAACACTCTTCTCTGTACTCTTACTCCTTCCGAACTCTTCCTGCACTCTTAAACTTTCCGAACTCTTTTCTTCCTCAACACCCTCTAAAAATGTCTTGCCCTTCCGACCGTCGCCTAAACTTGAATGTCGGGGAAGACGATTACTCGTCTTCTCCGAACAACATTTGGAATCCGTCCTTTATATCCCCCAATGGTCCTCTTACAGTCGGGGACACAATGATGAGGAATGAAATCACCGCTACGGTGATTGCCAGAAATCTGCTCACTCCAAGGGACAATAGGATGCTATCTAGGCGGTCGGACGAGCTGGCCGTTCAGGAATCTCTGGCCCTCAGCGTCCAAAGTGCAGGCTCAGTTTCAAACATGGGCCAACGCCTGCTTGCAAGATCTCGTCAGGTGGAGTCGCTGATGGCTGAGGTGGCCAGTCTTCGGCAAGAAGTCAGAGGACTCAGGCACGAGAACAAGGAGTTGCACATGCTTGCAACTAGTTACTCGACCAGCATGAAGAGGAAGCTGGACCAGCTGCAGGAGTCGGACGGTCGGATTCAGAGCGATCATGAAAGGTTCATGGCACTACTCCCGAGGTTTATGTTGCCTTTGTCCTCTGGAGTAGCACCAAGCATTCCGGCTCCGGAGATTCCAACTCTGGCTCTTCGTCTTCCCAGAGCTCCATCGACCTCTGGGGCGCCACCTAACCAATGACCAATGACTGCTATCAGTTTTTCGAATTATTGTAAATTTTTATGCATTTAAGTTTATTTAATTAAATATATATATATGTATATATTTTTGTGTTTTATTTATATGAATGTTTTTTTTTTTTTTTTTTTTTGAATATATGGATGTTTATATTTTTTTTATAAATTTAAAAAAAATCAATGTAAAATAAATAAAATAAATTCACACAAGATCAAACAAACAACGAAAGAACAATTCAAAGTAAAATAAATTCAGTAAAAAGAAAGGTTTAGGAATGCAAATCTGATTGTGGGTGATTCCTAGACCTCCCTTTCTTATTCAAGTGCATGGGTTTATCCTTGAACGGACAATGGTACTTGAAATGATCCGGCAATGGTTTAAATTCAAGAGTGGGTGCCTGAATCATCAAAATCAGAATGTTAGTAAAAAAACAAAATTAAAAATGGAGAAGATGGCTTAGTTTCATTCTCCGACACAAACTCAATAACAAAAATCACGTCTTCAAAAGTCTCAGGGACTTTGATTTTGGCCAAATTGCAAGTGATGATTGTGGCCGTGTGATCCACTCCAATTTCCTCCTTGATGAATTCAAGATGCTCCTCAACCACTTTTTCCTCGTTTAGAAGTTGCGGCAAGGGTTGTTCTTCCCTTGTCGTGCCTTGTGCATCCTCCTCCTCTTCAAGCAGTAGCAATTCATCCATAGGCTCATCTTCAACCATTTGTTCTTGAATTTGTTCCATGCATTCTGCATTCTGCCCAAATTGATTGTTCCACTCAGCCAACTCCTTTGCTTGATAGAAATCCTCAATTGGTTGCCAAAATGCGTCTTGTTGAAATGGTTGAGCTTCCCTGCCCTGCTCCAAAGAATTTAGTTGCTGAATAACTTCCTTATAATAATTTGATATACCTGAATTTGGATGTGAAGGTTGAGGGGGAGGCTGTGGTGGTTCATATGGCCATTGACAGAACTCCTCATACGGCTGCCAATTTGCTTCATGTTGAACTTGTTGAGCTTCCCACCACATAGAATTGGAATGATCTTGCCCACCATATGTAGGGACACTTTGCATTGTAGACCTTCCGGCATTCTGAGACAATTGAGAAGTAAGATTTGCCAATTGAGCGTGAATGCTAGCAAAATCCATGACTTACTTCTCTAGTACCTAAAATTAAAGAAAGAGAAATAAATCAAATACCAAAAGTAAAATACATAAACACAAATATAAACAAAAATACAACAAAAACACAAATATAAAAATAAACACAAACAAAAATAAAGGGATTAGCAAAATTACTAATCTCCGGCAACGGCGCCAAAAATTTGACGGGATTTTAAAACCGCACAAATTTAACCCTCTTTTTGTCAGTTGTAGTATAGGTGTAAGTAGGGTATCGTTCTAGGCCGGGGATTAGGAGGGATTGCTAATCTACTCTAAATTAATTTAAAAACGTAAAAACAAAGTTTAAAACACTAAACTAAAATAAAAACACTTAACTAGAATAACTCAAAATAAAACTAACAAATAAACTAAAACAAATCAAAAGACTCAAAACAACTTAAGACTCTAGAAAACACAAACTAAGCTAAAAACTCTAATAATTCGAAACACACTAAAATGACTCAAAATAATGAAAACAATTTAAATTAAACACTACGAATTGAATGGACGGAAATCGAATTAAAAGATTAAAAATAATAAAAACTAACTAAATAATATAATATAATAATGGGGGGGGGGGGGGGTTTGGTTTGGATGAAACGTAAATTAAACTTAACTAAATTATAAAATTGACAAAAACATAAAATAAAAGTAAATGGATAGGTGACGGATTGGCTAGAGGGCTTTTCTCCACACATGACACAAATGCAACCTAAATTGATTCCCAGTTATGAATTCAACAAACGAATGAATGACAATGCTCCAAATTAATTAGGTCCGCTTAAATTAACTTTCAGATTTCCCTATATTCATTGAATTGGACGGAATACGCATCACAACCAAATTATTCTTATCAAGTTCCCTAACTATGGAATACGCATGATAGAGAGACATATCAAAGATCATTAAATTCAATAGAAATCATAAACATCGACTAGGCTTTCATAACTATGGAATACGCATGTTAATCCAACCTAGGGTTTACTAAACACAATCGTGACTAGCGATTTTTACTACTCATGAATATAAGTTCATAACGATTAGGTGAAATTCACTTATATTCTAGCATCAAGTCTAAGCATGCAAATTAAGTATCGACCCTTAACCCACATACATAAACAAGTTATTAATCAAATCAGAATAGTAAACCACATCCAAACATTTATAAATTCATAACTGGAGTAAATCAAATTAAAATTACAAATATAATCATGGTTTCGAATTAACCTCTAGCCAATATAAATTAATTACACATTATTAAAACAGAAATTAAAACAGAAATTAAAAATAAAAGTTGGAGGATTAAACCAAAATGGGGTGCAAGGATCTGTTTTGCACCGTGCCACTCCCTTGGTTCTGTGCACTGTGCGTTGCTTGCTGCCAGAGGGCAGCTCACCCTCTCCACCTGCGCAAGCTTTCCTTTCTAAATGAACCTCTCGGATTGGCTGCCTTTGCAGCCTCCCACTTTAGTTTCTGGCCTGAAGCCTTCTAAAATGGAGCCCTCGGATTGGCTTCTTTGGATCTGCCCTGCGTCCCCGAGGCTTTCTCTTCTTGCGCCTGCTTGCGCTGCCTTTCCTCTTTCTGACAAGCTGCCAAGGCAGCTTTGATGCCGTCCTTCTTCTTATGCGCAGCACCTGTGCGCTCCCCTCCTTCTCGCTGCTTTCCCGAGGTTTGCCAAAATGGCTGGCCTTTGCGAGCTCCTCCTCGTTAATTCCTTCAAGGCCCCGAGGTTTTTCTTCAGTTTTTAGTCCTGTGCGCTGCCTAGGAAGGCAGCTTCTGAAGCTCTCTCCAATCTTTTACACGCTGCCAGGCAGCGTATTTTTTCTGTTCTCACTGCTGCTGCCAAAGCAGCCCCCTCCACACCTATTTTCTATTCTCCTCAAGGCCCCCATTTCTCATCATGATGTCCACCAATGGCTCTTTCCATAATGCTGCACCGAAAGCTTCCATGCTTGCCAGCTAAAACACACAAACACATATATTAATATATAAATATAAATATAAATAAAATTATAAATATATATATATAAATAAATATAAATATATAAATATATATATATATAAATATATATATATATATATATATATATATTTTATTTTCCAAATGATAAGTTTTATTCAACAAGCAAGATAGTTTAAACGAAATTATTACTTAATACTTCACTTATTCTATTTTTATTTTCTTTTCTAGATAAATTCTATTAAAACACAAAAACAAAGTAAATAGCTCAAAATATAACGAACTAACTAAGACAATATGAGTGAATTTGATGTAAAAATATATATAAATATGATCCGATCAGTAACCGCGTATCTCTATGGGGATCTAGATACGGAAATACATATGAAAGTTCCAGAAGGACTTCCATTGACTGGCTCAAATAGTTCTAGACCACAGAACACTCTCTCAATTAGGTTGAGGAGGTCACTCTACGGATTGAAACAATCCGGGCAGATGTGGTATAACCGTCTGAGTGAATATTTGACAAGTCAGGGTTATGTGAACAATGAACTATGCCCATGCGTGTTCATAAAGAAGTCACATTCTGGATTTGCAATCGTTGCAGTTTATGTCGACGACATGAACCTCATTGGGACTCCTGCAGAGCTTGAGGGAATTGCTGCACACTTGAAATCAGAATTTGAGATGAAGGATCTTGGAAAAACTCGATACTGTCTCGGCCTGGAGATCGAGCATTGTTCGGATGGAATCCTAGTACATCAATCGAACTACACCCAAAAGGTGTTGCGTCGTTTTAATGAGGATAAAGCGAAGCCTTCGAGTACACCAATGGTCGTTCGGACTCTAGATGCTAAACGAGATCCCTTCCGTCCAAAGGAGGATGAGGAAGGGATTTTGGAACCTGAAGTTCCTTACCTGAGTGCAATTGGGGCTTTATTGTACTTGGCTCAGTGCACTAGACCCGACATCTCCTTCGCTGTTAATCTTTTGGCAAGATATAGCAATGCGCCCACACGCAGGCACTGGAATGGTGTTAAAGACGTTTTCCGCTACCTCAAGGGTACAACGGATTTGGGCTTGTTCTATACCCACGAATCACCGAGTGTTGCCGTCCCTTACGGTCCTCGAGATGGTTCTCGCCTTGTTGGTTATGCAGATGCTGGATATCTGTCTGACCCACATAGAGCACGTTCTCAAACGGGTTATGTCTTTATCGTTGGAGACACCGCTATATCTTGGAGGTCTACCAAGAAAACACTAGTGGCTACTTCGTCGAACCATGCTGAGATTCTCGCCCTACATGAAGCAACGCGTGAATGCTTTTGGCTGAGAGAAGTTATGGAACATATCCGAAGTACTAGTGGTCTTACATCAGTCGTTGACCTTCCTACGACGATCTTTGAAGACAATGCCGCATGTATCGAGCAGTTAAAGAAGGGATACATCAAGGGAGACAACACCAAGCACATAACGCCAAAGTTCTTTTACTCACACCAGCAGCAGCAGCATCAGAACATTGAAGTCAAGCAAATCCGTTCCCAAGACAACTTGGCCGATCTCTTCACCAAGTCATTGCCTAAGTCTACTTTCCAGAAGCTCGTCCAAGGAATCGGTATGCGTAAATTATCTGAGTTAAATCGCTTGTAGTTCTCTTATTTAGAAGTTATGTCTAACTCAGGGGGAGTATCTAGAAGTATACTCACATGATCTTAATGTACTTTTTTTCCCTACGATTAGGAGCATTTTTCCCACTGGGTTTTTGCTACCTAACTAGGTTTTAACGAGGCACCCATCCTGGGATGATCATACTCCGTTGGGTTCACTACCTTCGTCCAGTTCGGCGAGTGTTTAGACATTATGCATACTTTCTTACTTTTCTCCTTAGTCTATGGGTTTTGCCTATCATGGGTTTTACCATAGCGAGGTTTTTGTGAGTTTTTACAAATGCATACTTCAACATAAATTTGAGACTCGCGAATACCCGTTGTGTCGATGACTTCATCAACTATTCAACCTTATCTGCTAAAGATCTGATGCGATGGTGCTTTGAGTATTTACACACTCAAGGGGAAGTGTTGCAATCCTATTTAGTATAGGAATGTGATTGTGTAAATCCTAATAGATTAGGAATGTATCTTATATTCCTATTAGGAATAGATTACTCATTAAGTATTGTAATCCTTATGGGAAAGGGTTTGTCCTTTCTACCACTATAAATAGAGGCACAATGGGGTGAATTAAAACACACCTCACAATTAAATCTCTCTCCCTTCTCTCTAAAGTGGCCGGCCTCCCTCTCCCTCTCTAACCCTAGATCGCTCAATGAAATAGGCCTACAACATATATATATATATATATATATATATATATATATATATATCCACTATATTTATTGTATTTTATAGTAAGTTTTTTTTTTAGTAATTAAAAAAAATTAAAATCATCAAAATAACTTTTTCCTTTTCGTGTCGAAACTGGTTACCCGCGTGTCACTCTCGTGTAAACCTGTTAAGGACCTGTTATTAATTGGTTCTTATCGTGTGACCCGATAACGACCCGATTAGTTATCGTGTTGACCCGAAACTCGTTATTTTCATGTCATTTACGTGTCGTGTTAACGTGTCGTGTAAGAAACTGCAAGGTCTAGTCCCACGACATAAGAGTAATGCATTTTTTTGTTTCAAGGTTATTTTAGTTCAATTAATTTTGGTGAAGCCTTGAGACCCTAGAGTGAGGTTTCGGTTTTCTAATTCCCTTTAGAAATTTGACAATTTTCCCACTTCACCTCGCCATGTACTTACTTAGGCTAATCCCAACGACTAAATTGAGCTTTTTCTTGATACAAAAAAATCGTAGTGAAAAGTAATACGGGTACCCAGATTGCAATTTCATATTTCTTTTTTCTTTTTTTGGGTGAGAAAACAAATTGTAATATTATTGATATAAGAATACAACTACAAATTTACATAGCTGATCTTTTATACAATTTTGCACAAACGTCGGTAAAGATGAGTGGTAACAAATAGACTGAAAATTTAGAATCAATGAAGGGCTAAATGACAAAAGTTTCCCTTACCGAAATCACAATTATGTTACAAGATTAAGCTACTTCAGACTTACATTTGCTCCTTACACAAAGATAACAACTTCCTATAAATGTATAACACCACTTTAACTGATCCAAAGTGCTCATTTTGCAAATCTTTGTAACATCTGTGCTCCAAGCTATTAGTGATATGTGGGGAGAAAATGGAAACACATGAGATGGAACATAGAATGAATTTGTTTTATAAGTATGCACTTAAAGCAAAAGTACATAATTGGACATGAACATGATTTTTCCTATTACAACTAATTTCAAAACAGAAATTGTCTTCATATTGTCTTTTATAAGTAAGCTAAATCAATTTCTAAGTGATTACGTGCCCTTAGAAAAAAGAAAGAGATAGACATGCATCAACTCTTACATTCTAGATCATATTATATTTGTGAAAAGGAAGAGAGACCTCACGGATTGCAGTGTCAAGAAAATCACCCTTGTCATCATCCAACATTCCAGCAGTCAATTCCAATATTGCATATTGGGCTTGGTCAGAAGCTGGTATTCTTTATCCTTAAATCAACACAATGAAACAAGTGCTACATTGAATTGGGCATCTAAATCCACTTGTTTTTCAACAAGTCTAATAAGTTCTTTCATGCATTAAGCAGGCGCTCTCTCCCTAAATATGCTTAAACTTTTTAAGAAGTCCACAAACATTCTAAACTCTGCACCAGTCACATCTTCCAAACTCTGCAATTGAACTCAATCATATTAGTCATATAAAACCTTGCAACAAAAAAGTAAAATAAAATTGAAGAGATTTCTTTCAACTAAAGGTAACTTGAGGGGAAAAGAACAACATATAGATTTACTAAATAGAGGCGACAAAGCAATACAGAAAATCAGCATCATGCCACACTTCAAAATAATACTATCATAGGAGCTTAAGTACACATTTCCAAGACAGCAATCATGTATATACCATTTTTTTAATTTTATTTTTATCAAATCAGTAATATGCCTTTCCAGGACAGCAATCATGTACGTACCTTTTTTTTTATTTTTTTTTATTTTTTTTATCAAATCAGTAATATGCATTTCCATTTTCTCTCGAGGCTTCAAAATTTCAGCTTTAATAGGAAATACCTACAATTTTGATCGTTTAACATCGTGTTATCTTAAAGAGATACATGTTAACAATCATATTAGGCATTTAAAATAGTAATCTTCTCATCTTATCTCTAATGAAGCTTTAAACCTTCTCCCGAATGATCTCATGGGTACTTGGTTCCTCAACACTCCCAATGTGCTTGAATAATGTTGTCAAAGAAGATGTACATACAAGAAGATAAGGTACATTATGAAAGAGAGAGATTCTAATGATCCTAGATGTATCAAGTGTTGATCTTAAGGCTAGTAAGAAAAATACATAAATCTGCATAAAATGTGTATGCGTTTGTACATATATACATATTTACTTATAAATAAAAATGTTAACTTACAATCTAATGCAATGAAACTTCAGTTAATTTGTAATAAACATGAAATTTGTAATCGTGCACTATCATTTAATTTGAAGCTCACAAATATAACTTTAACATATTGCCTCAAAAGGGCCATAAGTGCTTTATGCACAACATCATGCTCCACAAATTCCTTTAAAAGCTTCAACAAAACCCAACATCAGATTCATATAACACAACCACCATACTCCCAGGATCACAATTCCAACAAAGAATGGAAAAAAAAAATTACCAGTGCAATGAGAAAATCACCATGTTCACCTTAATTTGACCCACAACCTTCCATTCTTCTCTGCCCAGGTTGGAAACAATCTTGATTCACCTTCCTCATCCCCAATCTTTGACATGCATACATAAAATGGTATTAAAATTCGAAATATAGAATCTATCCAAAAACTTTCAGTTTTTTATTTTGAGAAAGCACATACACTAGAGAACAGCCCACGATTACCTCTTAGGTTGAGGTCCAATTTCGGTAGACTTGGCCGAAAATTGGCCGGAAAACCCACAGTCACCATTTCTTAGATCTGAAATTAAGGAAATTGGGCTTCAAATTTGTAGAAACTAACTTGGGGGTTGGAAAGAGAAAGGGAAGAGGATTATGGAGGTATAATTTGACGATCGTTGGTGATCAGAGGACGGCGGTGCTGCTACTTGAAATAGAAGAGGGAGAGAAAGGATACCGGAGGGAGGAGAGAGAATGAAGGTGGAAGGGAGTAGAGAGAAAGAAGGGGACGAGTTGACATTTGTGAAGGGGAGAAAGGATTAATATCTTTTTTATCTGTTCTATTGGTGTCCAATAAATTTCAAGGAAAACTAACGAAAAGAGCTTGAAAGTTTTGAGTTTTAATGATAAGGATAAAATAAAGGGTAAAGTAAATAGTATCATGATTGACTTTTTAGTGTAAAAATGTGGTTTTTCATTAAACTGAACAATACCGGGAACTTTTCGTTAAAGTTCCCTTAATTCTATTGGTGCCAAGTTAATAAAAAAAATACACAAGAAATTACTTTTTAAGAAATAAAGCATCTAACAGACACTAATGGTTGGTGTCTCACATTTGAAGGTCACCAATATCGGTGGCATCCAACTAAAAAGACACCAAAAAATGTTAAGAGTGTTATTTTTCTATCTATAGTCACCAATTGTAAATGGTGTGCAAACATTAGTAGCCATAATTCTAGTAGTGATCAAACCAAACTACTTATTTTGTGAAAGTAAGCAATAATTATAATAACCAACTAACAAATCATCGAATCTCTTCGATAATAACATTGTTGATATTTTAATCTTTTATGAGCAGTCCAATGTATTTAAAATAACAAAAAAATCCAAAATTTTCTTCCTTTTTCCAGACAAATTTTAGCTTTGCCACTAACTCAAATTAATGAAAGGCTAAATTTTTTTCTTGATCCTTGTGGTGAGACATTACTTTTAAATCGATCACTGTGGTGAAAAAGGTATTAATCTTAACCCTGTGGTGAAGTTCATTATCAATTTTAGTCCAAATTGAAATTTCTATCAAAATCTCATCCACATGCAGGGGTAAAATGTCATTCCATTCTTTTTTCTTTTCTTTTTGGTAATTCCACTTTTTTATAATCAACAAAAATAGAAGGAAAAAAAGAAGAAGAAATCCCTCCCCAATCCCTACCCTTGTCAGCCACAGCGACCACCCACCACCTTCCCCTTCTCTCTCACATAACTCTAGCCATCCCGTCCACCACTGTTCTTCTTAGAATGAAACTAAATTTCATGTTTACATAATAACTTATATTATAACCTAAAAGCGGCGAGGTACTTTGCGATTTTTTAAATCTTGAATTTGGACTCTTTGCTCTCTTGAAATGGGAAAATCTAATAATATGAACCTTGTAATTTTATTGTAGCTTGAAAATTTTTTAAATTAATTTTTTTTTGTCTATATGGCGCTTTATAATTGGTTGATGGAATCAATAAAAATGAAAATAACAATTTTACCCCTACAAATGACAAAAGAACGAAAAAAATCTAATTTGGACTATAATTGATAACGAATTTCGCCACATGATTACAATTAATAGCCTTTTCACCATAGGGGTCTATTTAAAAGTAAGATATCACCACAAGAATCATGAAAAAAAAATTGCCTTAATGAAAACACTCAAGTTGACCATTCATCTGTGACTTAGACCAGTTCAATTGCATCGACTAGTATAACACGCTTTATGCTCTTTTAATTTCGTCTCATTCAATCAAGTCCCATTCAACTTCAATTCAACCATCTTTTTGTCGATGCTGCTTAATTACTTGTTTAACCTCTCACCAGAGTTACTAATTTTGATCAAACATAGTTGGACTCAGTGGCGGATCCAGGAAAAATATTTCGGGGGGTCACATGTAAAAGTTTACAAGCATTTCTTAGACACATAATGACCTTAAAATTAAACCATAGTTTCATCATTCATAGCTTATAGAACAAATGACAATACAAGTTACAATAGTCCTCGACGCGTTTTCATATTTTGAAAACGTTGCATTATAGCTTCATTGTCAATGGAAGAAAATACATTGCTCTCAATATAAACTATCATGCTATCACTCAACCATTGATCTCCCATTCGGTTACGCAATGGAGTCTTCACAATATTCATAGCAGAAAAAGCTCTCTCCACTGAAGCAGTAGCAACCGGTAGAACCAAAGCCAATGTAATTAGCAAATACACATGATTGTATACTCTATTCCTCCCCGTCTCCACCATTTTTTTTGCAAGACTACCAATTCCTTTCAATTGAGAAAATTCACTACTCGAACGCATATCAAGAATATAATGCCCAAGTTGATCTTCAAGTGCCAAGAGTTGACAAGTAGTAAATTCATTCGGATAAAATTTAGCAAGACAAATTAGCTTTTGTTCATCAAAAGCCGAGAATGAATCATTCGGGCTCAAACTTACCAAACAAAGAAGCAACTCTGTATTTACCTCATCAAAGCGACTATTTAATTCCACAAGTTGCTTATCAATGATAGCAACAAAGAGCTCCACATGGTAAAGATGAAAGTTTGTGATTCTTTGAGCTCCACGCCGTGATCTCCCTCGAGTAACATATTGATCATCCATGCTAGGAATCTCAATATCATGCTTGTCACAAAATGAAGACACTTGATCAAACAAAAGATGAAATCCATTCTCTCTCATGTTTTGTAGTTGTTGCTTACATACCTTGACTAAAATCATAGCATTCACAATTTCTTGATCTTTCTTTTGTAATGCTTGTGACAAATCATTTGTAACCCCCAATATAGATTTCATTAAGAATAGGTCAAACACAAATTCGAAAGATTGCATATCTCCCAATGACCTATTTGCTTCCCCTACATTATCCATTGAACCATCATCAACAATCATTTCAAGCACTTTCACTACGGAACCAAACATGGAAATGATACTAATCAAAGTACCATAATGTGAGTTCCAACGTGTGTCACCGGCACGCTTGAGACTAGTTTCTTGAGGGTCAGTATTGAAGTTCGGAGGGTCAGTATTGAAGTTCGGAGGGTCAACACCTAAGATGTCCATAGACGTTCATCGAAGTTCGGGGGGTCAGCTGACCCCTCTTGTCCCTTAGTGCATCCGCCAGTGGTTGGACTAAGTAATCCTTTTGTTTTTCTCCATTTCTTCACAAAAGTACACACATCTTCTGATTTTTCTATGGTCAACTCAACAACGATCTGAATAAATAGAAAATTAAAAACACAAACATCATCGTAAAAATAAGAGAAATTAATAAATAAATTGCGGGGAACAAAAGAACAGAGCTTTCTTTTTATTTCTTTTAGTGAATCCAAGAAAAATCATTGTTCTGATTTGCTATCCTTCTAAATTCTCATATTACATGAAAGGAACGGTACGTATTATTCAACTCATCTTATTTATTGAGGATACAAGCAATATTCAATGCCAAGTTTATCCCAACTATAAGAATAGAATTTTTAACTCTAGTAAGTAGAGAAAAACACTGGTCTAACCAATTTGATTAAAACCTTTCGTTCCTTCTTAATTCCATTTTACAAATTGCACATGCTGAAATTAACGGAATATTGTTATAAAATTCCACTGCATGGAGCTCCATCCAGGCATCCACCCACCGCCGATGTACAAAACATTTTCTTATCGCTCTCATCGAATGGCTAATAAGATGCATAACCTTTGCATGGAGGCCCGAGTAATTCTCACCTCACGAGTCACGGTACGACGCACTGTCATTGGTCGCCAACAATCAGATGCCAGACATAAAGAAGAAACAAAAACAAGATGACAAGAAGTAGGTATTTATGACACAAACAGTTGATAGGACGGCAGCCGCTGTTGCCACGGCGGCGGCCACCATCACCGCCTTCCTTCTTCTTGTGCCTCTGTCGCGGCTGTTTATGCTGCTTGGTGACTATGTCTATGCTTTTATCCCTCCCCATTTTCCTCTCTCAAAAAACCATCAAATTAATTATCGATACCTAAATTCGTAAAAAGAAAAAAATCCAGAATTTCGAAAGGAAATATTTGGTAAAAATATCCAAAAAAGAAAGAGGAGAACAGTGTTTGTGATTCTGGATTCTGTAAATATTTTAGGAAAGGAAAAGGAGTTTAAAAAGCATATGATGATGAGCTATGAGTTTCCATTAATGGTGGAAGATAGGTTTTTATAATTTAATTTTTTTTTCAATTTTTGTTTAAACTTGTATTATATAATTTGGTTAGGTAGTTTCTGAGGAGAGTGGAAGCAGCTTCTGGGAAAGTAAGAGTTTCTTGGGAGAGTGGAAGCAGCTTCTAGGAAAGTAAGTGGCGCTTATGAATTCACAATTCTATTCCGTTTTACGTTTAACCAATGACGTATTTAAAATCTGTAATCAAAATCAAAATACGAAATTAATTTTTTTATATTTTAAAATAGAAGGACAACGGGTAATAAGTCACATTTATTCACTCATTTCGGGGGGGTTTTTTTATTTTAAAAAAGAAGGACAACGGATAATAAGTAACATTTATTCACCCATTTCAAGCCCAAAGATGCTATGAATATATTTTTGTTTAGGAGGGTTTTGATACAGATGCTTAGGTTTTAAAATTTTCAGATTAAACATTTATACCTTTTAGAGTTTTGATTAAATATCTTGCTACAATTTAGGTGCCATATGGATTAGAAGTAGCCTTTTTTATAATTTAAATTACCCAACTTGCCATGATATAAATATACCTTAATTCCTAGATAATACATCAAAACTTGTAAAATCTTATAGATAAATATTTTAGAATATTATTCCAATAAAAAGTCTTTCAAAATACCCATGAATGCGACTTGCCATTATATTTAATATACCTTTTAATTTTCTTAGATAATATCTCAAAACTCCTAAAATCTTGTAGATAAATACTGTAGTATTCAATTTTAATAAAAAGTCTTTCAAATTACACATGAAACGTAAATTTCTTCTTGGTACATATATTTCCTCTTGATTAAACATATATTTCTCCTTAGTATATATTTCGTACGTTACTTTATATATCTTCTTGGTACGTATTTGGTATGTTCATATTTCTTTTTTGGGTAAATATCAATTTACTACCCTCAAGTTTCGTGGTTTTCAACATTTAGTACATCAAGTTTTTTTCGTCCCAGAGTCATTCCTAAAGTGTTAATTTTGGGACAGTCCCATACATCCGTTAGTCAAACTGTTAAGTCTGCCGTTAACTGATGACGTGGCACCCACATGGACAATGACTGGGCGCCCCGTGTCATTTAAAAAATTAAACTATTAAAATAAATAATTAAATAAAGTACTTAAAAAAAACAAAAACCAAAACCCTTTTTTTCCTTCTCTCTTCGTCCCCCACTGGAACCCCCTTTTTTCCTTCCCCTAAGGGTGGTCGAACGGGCCTCGAACTGGCGGGTCGAGGCAAGTATGAGGCATGTTCAAATTGTGCCCCTATCTCTCCTAACTCCTCTCGACTCTCAAACTTAGTTTCTTGATCGAGCTCCCAGCTCTATTGATTCAACGTTTTTTGTAAACAAAAATAAAAAAATAAAAAATAAAAAATTCAATGATACGAGGGAATTTTATTAGTAGTGAAAAAAAATATACCTAGTCAGTAAGGAGTAAGACCCGAAACTGTGGGAAGAACCACAAGAGTTTAGGCCAGATAGAGGTTCTTAGGAAATACTGGGATTGATCTGAATGGGTAGAGTTTTGAGTTTCTGCCGTTTGGGTCGGGGAGGACGATGTGCCCAGGTTATAACCTAGGCTGAAGATGATAATGACATGTTTGGCTAAATTTTGGAATAAAAATTGTTTTAAGTAAAAGCACTTGATAACTAAAATTTGGTTGAGGACCCAGTGCAATGATTCTCTTTGTGTTGTATCTGTGTGTGTGTGTGTGTGTGTGTGTGTGTGTGTGTGTGTGTGTGTGTGTGTGTTGTGCACAACAGCGTCAAGAGAGCTTGAGTGTGTGTATGTGTGGAGCATGTGTGTGTATTGGTTATGTGTTCTGTGTGGTGTGTGTGTGTGTGTGTGTTGGTTCTGTGAGAACTCATTGAGAACCCAGTGCATGTGTGTATCTGTGTGCGTGTGTGTGTATCTGTGTGGTGCGTGTGTGTGTGTTGGTTCTATGAGAACTAGTTGAGGACCCAGTGCATGTGTGTATATGTGTGTGTGTGTGTGTGTGTGTGTGTGTGTGTGTGTGTGTGTGTGTGTGTGTGTCAATGTTTATAATTATATGTTTTATATAATTGAATCTTATTATATTTTTTATATAATTGAATCTTATTATTTGTTTTATATCTTAATTAGATGAAGTCAAATACATCAAACTCAAAGGCCTCAAGCTCAAGCTCAAACTCAATGAGATCAAAATCATCAATGAGCTCCTATGAAAAAATGAACTCATCTACTTCTTCTCCATCGCAAGTAAGTTGTCATCTCTATACTTTATGGTTCTTATGTCTCAATTTATTTAATAATTAATTGTAATGATTCTCTCTCGTATTTTTGAAGGACATTGTTGGTGAATCAACTCTGCCTCAACTACCCATGGTGGCAACTCAACAAACTCTTCTTACTCATGGTGGATCTAAAAATTCCTCCGATGCAACTCCAAAAAAAGGTGGCTCAAGTGATCAAGTAAGTAAAGAAGACACTCTCTTGGTCTTGGATTCACTTAAGAATAAAGAAAGGTCTACAATTTGGGAGCACTTTGATAGGACAATTGAGGGAGGTAGAATTAAAGGGGTGTGCAAGTATTGCAACAAATCATATATGGCTGACACGGATAAAAATGGTACAACTAGTATAAGAAATCACTTAGCAAGATGTAGAAGCTATGGGCCTAATAAGGAAATATTTGCCACAAATAGGCAAAAGATCTTAACCTTTGCCGGCACAAAAGATAAGTTGGAAGCTATAGGTTTTTCTCAAGTGGAAGTTACTAAGGCTTGTGTTGAGATGATAATTATAGACGAGTTACCATTTTCTTTCGTTGAGGGAGATGGTTTTCGTCATTTTTGCATGCATGCATGTCCTTTGTGGAGAGTACCTAGTCGTAAGACAATAGCTAAAGATGTACTTGGCTTGTTTTACTTTGAAAAGGAGAAATTGAAAAGTCAGTTGAAGACATTTAGGGTGTGTCTAACAACGGATACATGGACTTCTATTCAACAAATAAATTATATGGTTCTCACTGCTCATTTCATTGATGATGATTGGATGTTGCATAAAAAGATTTTGAACTTTTGTGTTATGCCAAATCATAAGGGAGAATCTATTGCTCAACTTTTGGAAGAGTGTTTGGTGGAGTGGGGTATAGAGAAGGTGTTAACTATTACGGTTGACAATGCTTCGGCAAATGATTCCGGATTAAGGGATTTGGTGCACCAAATAAGTGGGTTGGGGATTCCTAATGCACTTTTGCATGATGGAAATTTTTTGTACATGAGGTGTGTTGCTCATATCCTTAATTTGGTGGTGAATGATGGGATAAAGATGTTGAATACCGCTATACAAAGCATTCGTAATGTGGTTAGGTATGTAAGATCTTCCCCTCAAAGGTTGGAGAGCTTTAAAAGGTGTGTTGAGAAGGTGAGAATAGAAAGCAAAGAGCTCGTCATTTTAGATGTCCCTACTAGGTGGAATTCCACATTTTTAATGTTGGAATCGGCTTTGAAGTTCAAGATGGCTTTTGATAGGTTGAAAGTAGATAATGGTCATTACCTTCCTTACTTTACTAAAGAAAATCATGATAATATAAAGGAGGGGCCACCTTCGACTTATGATTGGAGTGAGGCGGGAATATTTGCATCCTTTTTGAGACCTTTCTATGAAGTCACTTTAAAAGTGTGTTGTTCTAATACTCCAACAATTCATACTACTTTTGGCGATTTGTTTAAGATCAAAAGTCTTCTCATTGAAAACAAAGATAATGAATTCTTGTCTATGATCTCCAAGATGATGCAAGAAAAATATGACAAATATTGGGGTTCAATTGAGGATATGAATCAATATGTTTTTGTTGCACTTGTGCTTGATCCTTGCCATAAATTGGAGAAGGTGGTTGATTCAAGGTCTAAAATATCCATAATATCCCAATATTTCCATCGAAATTTCCGTGTTTTTGGACTACCGATATTTCCGATGTCATCGATATTTCCATCGAAATTTCCATGTTTTTTAAATTTCTATATTTAAAAAAACACCAAGGGGATTCAAACCCCTCCCATTTTACTTCTTCAACACCTTGACCACCATATCACTTATGTTTTTATGAAAATATGCTAAAATATTTAATATTTTCTACACTCACAATGTTTGTCAGCTCGCTATATAATCAACTTAAATCAGTTAAATCCATCATGCAATGCATTTCCTTCCAATTTTTTGTGATAAACTAATAGATAATTGACAAAATAAACATCCTGCAAAGTTTCAATAAAAATTTCCAAGTTTTTCTTACAATTTCCGTGGTTTTTATTCAATTTTTATCGATATAGATAATATCCCGATATTTCTATCGAAATTTCCGTGTTTTTAGATTACCGATATTTCCGATATCATCGATATTTTAGACCTTGGTTGATTATTATGAGATACTATATGGCGAGGAGGAGGAGGAAAAAGTTGAAGTTGCAACCAATGCGGTGAAAGATTTGTTGTTTAATCTTTACAAGATTCATGAAGAGTTGTCTTTTGATACACAACAAAGCACAAGTAGTGGTGGTAGTTCTCAATTGGCAACTACAAGTGGAGATCCTTTATCAAGCATGACAGAGATTGAAAGAAAGTTGAAAGAGAAAAGTGAAATGAGAACAGCAAAGAGAGCCCGTATTGTGCACAATGATTTGGATATGTATCTTTCGGATTCTAATGAAGGGGAAGAAGAGGCAAACTTTGATATCTTGAATTGGTGGAGGGTGAATGGGCTTTCTAAGTATCCTATTTTGGCACGAGTTGCAAAAAAGATTTTAGCTATTCTCGTATCAACCATTGCTTCGGAATCCTCCTTTAGCACAAGTGGACGAATAATTGATCCATATCGTAGTTCTTTGAGTCCAAAAATGGTGGAGGCTTTGATATGTACACAAAATTGGCTTAGGTCAATTCATGTTGCATTACATCATGAACCAACCATTGAGGAGATTGAGTTTTGTGAAGAAGTTGAGAAAGGTAATCTTACATATTGCATTTGGTTTTGTTAGACTATTTTAATTAGATGCTATGTTGCATGCTTGGTTGGTTTACATCATGTTGTTTCTTTTTTTTATTCGTATGTAGAAATGGCAAGTGGAAGCTCAAAGAAAGGTACTATGTTGCCTCCTAGGCCGCCTCAGCATTGAGCTTGAGGACTTGGAAGATTTTATTTGTGCAAGACATGAAGTGATGAAACCTTGAAGGTTTATTTGACTTGTGTGATGTTTATTTTAAATTTGGACTTTTTGAAGACTTAAACTTTGATGTTTATTTAAGTTTGGACTTTGGAAATTGGAAGACTTAGTAGTACCACTTCTCAAATGGCATATCTTTCATTTTTTGTCATATTTTCAATTTTTTTTTAAAATTTTTTGGAGGAAAAAAAAAATCGAAAAAAACCGAACCGAAAAAAAAACCAAAAAAATTTGAACCGAAACCGAACCCAGCCCTAGCTGCGATGTTGCTTCTTGGAGAATAGCAGTGCTCTTTTCCACCATAATAGCATGTAATAATAAAGAAAAAACATATAATGTTTAATAACAAAATATAAATAATATTTGAACGATTCATACATATAAGAATAATAACAATTACATATACTTACATGAAGCTGCTTAGTGGTCTCTTCTCCAAGTCAAACGTAAATGTCCTTGAACAGGTCGATCTCGAGGAACTTAGAACCTTCCTGAAGAAAAAAAAACATTAAGAAAATTTTATTAATCAATAATAATATATAAATTGTATAAAATTTCCAAATTAATATACTTTTACCTGACGTTGTGTCTCAAGCCTATACGAAAAGGGCTTCAAACCAAAATGGTAGAGAAGTGTCTTTGACTCCCGAGCTTTCTTGCCAACAACATATTTCTTTTGTTAAACACACAATATACATGTTAGTGTGACTATTTGAAATAAATTAATAAAAAAAGCTTAAAAAATAAATAAAACAATAATAAATAATTATTAAAATATTATGTATATACCACAAATTTTGGGTCCGTAAAATGTTTGCAGAGCCACTCCCAATCCTCTGGCCAGTCCTTCAACCATGTAGGCAAGCAATCTCCAAATCATCCCATACCTTAAAATGCGTGTGAAGATTGTTCTTCCAATGTTTGTACCGGGTTTCTAAGGTATTCCTCTAAGTAGGCCATGGCCTTGAGGGGGGGGTATGTCATCAAGATCAAAAATGACCTATGAATATGAAAAACAATAATAAATAGTAAGAAATTTAATAATATTAAGATAATATATTTTGGTTTTTAATATTTGTAAACAAAATTAAAAAAATGATAAAGGCTAAAAATTAATATACTAACTGACAACTTGTCTCGCACTAGTTCCTTCGTCCCCGCGGAAATTTCTGCCCAAGACTCCCACTGCACAAGACAATTTTGTTAAATAACAACACCACAACCGCTCCACGATGTCGCGGGTCATACTTAATCTTGATCTTAGAGGCGGTCAGACGTAAGCTCTATGCCGACTTCAACATTCGACTAGGCCCCTTGGTGTTTTTTTTTAACTGGACAAAAATAGTTAAATGGTGAAAACCCTAAGCTTAAATTTGTACAGAAAATTCGACACAACCTCCCTTAATAGTATAGCATTTCCCAAAACCTTAAAATAGTAAAATAATAGTAATTCACAACCCGCAACACATTTTCACAATCCATCAAATTTTCACTATCATAAAAATAATAATTTTAAAATGAAAAAACTTGAAGGAGCTATCTGTGAGCTTTCTCCCTCAAGATTAATTGAACTTTCCTCAGCCATTACAGAAGCTCACAAGAATAGCAGCGGAACCCAAACAGGCAGAGACAGATCAAGGATGACACTATTCTGATACCATGTGGATTTTTAGTTTCAAAGTATTTCTATTTCATAAAGAACTCTGAATGTACATGGCAGTATATGTAGGCAAGAATAAAGAATGGTTACAAGTAACCATCTTTACATGAAACCTTAGAGACCGGGTAAACCTAAGATACAAGCTTTTCCTTAATTCAAGGTGATTTACATCAAACCCGAGACTAAGAAGTAATCAGCAAGTTAAGTGTCTTGAATTAAGGAAAAGAGAAAGCTTTGGAAAGCTGGAAAGCAAAACTGGCAGTTGACATGTGCATCCATGATTACTTGGAGACTTGTGATACGAGGTGACATGCTAGGGTTTAGTGACTTCCAACATTTACTTCAACCTAAGTTGTTATTAGAGAGCTGGCTTCAAGTATGAGGGAGAAAAATAGACTAGAGAGACCTATACTAGCACTATAACATAAAATCACATAAGGCAGCGATAACATACAATCACATAAGGCAACGATAACATACAATCACATAAGGCAGCGTCATAAGAAGCCAAAACCCTTCATACTACAACATTAATTCCATATCTCAAACTATGATATCGAGCTGAGATGGAAATTTTAGTTTCAAAAGTTGAATCTTCAAATTATTCATGGCAGTTTCACTAGTGATTAAGAGACTAACCTACACTCTATCCTAAATGTGGAATATTTTCACAGTTTTTTGAAATTTCAGCATCAAAATAATGCAATTATCAAATGCACCTAAGAGTAAAACAAATAGAAAGCTAACATAAAACTTACATCATATCTTTATCTTTATAAAATGGAGATGGTCAGATGATTTGTTAGGAATATTAGTGTGGGTTGATGCGAAGCGGTGTTAAACCCTCAGCCTTCTGCTTTTTCATTCACAAGTTTATATTAATCCTCATCTGAACTACAATAATAATGCTCACTATCCTCACTACTATCATTTCCGGATTCCCATTCGTCCTCATCTTCGTTTGCCTCTTCTGATGCATTGTATTGAGGCAGATCACCAAGGTCAATTGATATTTTGAATTTGGGAACTTCAGGTATGTCAAACGGTTCTTGATCAATATTAGTATCCCAGAGTGTTTCTTCACCAATTTCTATCGAAGATGATAATTGTTGGTCAAGGACATTGTTGTCGTTGTCATCATAATCTAGTTCCAGAATATCATATAGCCCTCTTCGATCAATCTTCTGAACAACTTTCCAACCATTGCCGGCTTTAGGGTCATCTAGATAGAATATTTGTTTCGCCATAGTTGCCAAAATGTATGGGTCTTCATCGTATTAATGTCTCGTAGTGTTTACTAATAGTAAACCATGGTCTCGCTTAATACTCGTTCGGTTATGTAGGCTTGTATCAAACCAAAGACACTTAAATAATATCACTTGACACCTGTCTTTGTAAAGCAATTGTACTACACTAGTTAATTTGCCATAAAAATCAATGTCTTCACTGTTGCTCGCACCCGAGACATGGACACCACTATTTTGAGTAAACGACTTGTCATCACGTGTTGCCCCCAAGAACTTGATCCCGTTGACATGACAACCTGAGAATACTTCAACGTGAAGCTGTCATCTTGCCAAGTTATATAATTCTTCATCGTAAGAGGCTGAATTCAATTCCTTCAATTTGTTCATCTAATATAACATATACAAAAAGTTAACCTGTTAGTGTAACCAAATTTAAAGACGGGCATGAACAAGTTGGAAAATTTGCTCAATTCAAACCACATATAACTTACATGTGTGTGAAACCACGAAGGAAACAAGTCGCGGTGCTTCTTGGCATATAAATATGAAGGATGTTCTTGCTTCATCAATGTTTTTCAAGGTATGGCAAAGCCTCATCACAATTGTTGAGTATGAACCAATGCGGTATCTCTATATCCTTTTTGGTAAACGATTCACCTTTTATAGGATCGCCGAATGGTCGCACAATTTGGCCAAAAATAGACAGTTTCTCTTTTCTAACACCACCGCCATTATTGTGTTAAAGATGATGGAAAGCTATCTCAGTATCTTGAAGATACATTGCACAAAAAGTAAGTGACTCATATGCGACCTATGTCTCCACAAGTGATCCTTTAGACTTTGCCCTATTTTGGACACACTTTTTCAACTCACCAAGATATTTGCACAAATAAAAGGTATCCCACAAACTATTCAAACCGATCATTGATCATGAATCTTTTATATATATATATATAGATGCTTAATTAAGTACCTTTTTATTGGATACATCTATCGACAGTTCATTGGTACTGCAAGCGATGCCTCATCTGGCAAGTGAATCATCACATGATTCATACTTGTAAAGAAAGCTGGGGGGGGGGATATCTATTTGAACTTGCATAAGACATTCATAATGTCGTCCTGCAATTGTTTAACATCTGACTTCCACAAACACCTTGCAGTCAATTGCGAAAAAAACTCGACAGTAACACGATTGGTTTCACCACATCAAGAGAAATTAAGTGTCGAATACCAACCAGAAGAAGGCGTTGGAGTATCACGTGATAGTCATGACTCTTCATGTTTGAAAATTTACACCCTTTCTCGTTCACACAACGTGAGATATTGGAACCATACCCATCTAGAAACTTTACAGAAGAAATAAAGTTGAAAAACTATTTCTTCCCATTCGACTTAACTGTAATAAAGGGATGGCCTTTCTTCAATGTACCACCGGCTTTCTTAGTCCACAAGGATCACCTAATGCCCATTCGTTCCAAATCAAGGTGACCTTCAATTGTGTCCTTCGTTTTTCCTTCAATGTCTAGAATTGTCCCCGACCAAAGCATCAAACACATTTTTCTCAATATGCATAACATCGAGGTTGTGTCTCAATTTTAACTTTGACCAGTACGGGAGCTCAAATAACATACTCTTGTGCATCCAATTCAGATGTGTAGTTGGTTTGGGCTTACTAACCCTTTTGCCGAAATGACCAAATTCCAAACGGTTTAACTGATCTAAAATCTCATCTCCGGACCATTCTCTTGGTCTTAACCGAGTCTCTTTTGTGCCATGGAAAGCTTTATCATTCTGACGCCACTCGTTGTCCTAAGGGAGCCATCTACAATGACCAAGATAACAAACTTTTCTCACATGCCAAGACGATGTTACGTTCTCATTGCATATTGGACATGCCAAATAACCCTTAGTCATCCACCCAGAAACCATTGCATACGTGGAAAAATCATTTATTGTACACATCACTGTTGCTCACATGGTGAACATCTGCCCAGTATACTTATCATATGTACGAACACCGTTTTCCCATAAATCTTTTAGTTCATCAACCAACGGCCGCAAATAAACATCAATGGACTTTCCTGGATCTTTGGTAATTAATAGAGTCAACATCATGTATTTTGTTTTCATGCACTACCAAGGCGGCAGATTATAAGGAAACACGATGACTGGCCAAGTGCTGTGGATTTGGTTTAAAACCTCGAACGGATTAAATCTGTTGGTGGCAAGTCTTAATCCGACGTTGCACGGGTCAGTTGCAAAATCAGGTTACATCCGATCGATTTCTTTCCATGCCTCTCTATCTGTAGGATACCTGATAACATCATCATTTACCCATCCTTCTTTATGCCATCTCATGTCGGTTATGATATGCATCGACATGTACAATCGCTGCAACCTAGGCTTCAATGGAAGATAACACATTATTTTTTGTGGAATCTTAGTCTTTCTATTATTGGATGTCATTCTAAACCTTGGCTTATTGCAGATAGGGCATTTATCCAACTATTTGTTCTCCTAATAGAACAATATACAATTATTTACACTTGTGTGAATTTTTTCATACCCTAATCCGAGACCTTTCAACACTTCTTGGGCACTTTTATGATCTTCAGGTAAACAATTCTCCTTTGCAAGCATCCTCTTGTTAACTCCCAAAAAGTAATCAAAACACTTGTTTGACAAACGAAACTTGATCTTGCCATGCATCAACTCCACAATTGCTATGAGCACCGAAAAGTTCTAGCAACCTAGATATAATTCTTGCTTGGCATTTTTCAATAGTTTTTCATAGTTTTTGAATGCCTCACTGTCCATGGTTGGACAACCGTGATCTCCCCCTTCCTGATTGGTGTTGCTCGAGGCTTATGGATAAACGACATTTAGAATATTCATAACTTGTTCACTAGGATCCACATTAGATTCAACAGTCTCCACTCATGTCACGTATGAAGACGAAGCTCGGTCTAATCATTCTCCATAATGATACCAAGTATTATAGGTCTCCATCATCCCATTTCTTACTAAATGAAATTGAACATTTTTGAATGTCTCCCACATTGAGTTGTTACACCTCCTACGCGGACATCAGGTATGAGTTGAACCTAGGTTGTGTCTAGTTGCGAATTCAATGAACTCATCTATTCCATCCAAGTACTAAACAACACATCTATTATGATTATGTATCCACTATCTATCCATTTTTTCTGCACTCCCAATAAACGTACAAGAATTACAACAACTTCAACTATTGTCTTGTCACCTTATTCCTTCCAAAAGGGTCTTGTCCCATTTAGGAATGCACAATTATGTGCTGTAATTTACAATTCCAATGGATTAAATTTCGACGTGGGCTAATTTCGGCAGCATCTCCTTACATTTCTTCATGTGCACGTCGTAGATACATAATATCCATCGTGTACTCGAAGAACATAAGGAAATGTTGCCAAAATTTTCACTATCGAAACCTAATCCGTGAACCGCAAACTACAACACATAACTATGTATTCCCAAACTGTCCAAAAAATGGAACAATTCAAGAATTAATTGGATCGCAGTTATACTTTCGCATCCATACACAAAATCCAACTAATTCTCAAATGGAAAACTAAGCTTTTCTTAAAAATAAAAATAAAGTGTATGAAGTTAAGTAGTATTAATTTCGTACAACACAAAACAATTTTGTACGTGATGTACAAAATTTTGTGCATACAAATAAATTAAATCACAATAATTACTAAAACTAAATAAAATAGATAAAATTAATAAAGATCAATTACAAATTCATTCCCAAAAAACTCCAACATGACCAAAAAAAGGGCATAGCACACAGGCAAAGGTACACAATAACAAGTATAAGGAATCTGAAGTTAATTGCTCAAAAATTGGTGTTCATATGTGATCAGGGGAAATAATATAGCCATAGTAAATAGGTTAAAATGAAAACCAAACTCTTGACTGAAATTTTAGATGTTTACAATCTTCCTTAAAATATTGCTTTCGCTTTTATGAGGATTAAAGGCTCATTTGCACCATTAATAGATTCAGTAAATCTGCATAGAGGGCAAGATATGATAGATTATAAACTATAAAGATGAAATGATTGTTCTTATATTTCCAAAGAGTGTCCTGTTTCTTGACCCTTCTTGTTTCATATATCGAACTAGACAACAATTTTATAATGTCTGTTTTGATTTATCAGTAGTCCAGTGATCATTTTGTTTAATTCACGTTGTTTGTTCATGTAATGGTATTCGCCAATTAATTGTACGTGAACGCTGACTTTTTTGTTCCCCCACAGGCAAAGAAAAAAGATGTGGTTGGTTTGTAGGAACAGATAATTTCAGGAACATTACACATGTGGAACTTTTGATTTGCTTGAGGGACACTAATATGATTGTGCTTTTACAGGTTTTTGTTAGAAAAGTGATTGAGCTGCATGATAAGTACATAGCATATATAATTGATAAGTGATTGAGCTGCAGCTCAATCATATATGCATGATAAGAGCAGAAAAGATCTAATTTTCCAATATATTGGGTAATATTAACCAAAATTTCAATACAATCATATACAAAAAAAAATGGAAGAATAACATAAAGGTTTTGATTCACTTGAGTGTGATTAGGCGACTATTGAGGTCTGCAGGTGAGGAAGAGGGGAAGGTAGCTATGGAGTTTTTGACTTGTGTTAGAACACAAGAAATAAAGATAAGAAGTGACATTGCGCGACACATGTGCACCATGCGTCGCTCAAAGTTGGGAAAAAAAGGGTAAAGCATTCTTGGTTTGGGGCCAAAATCTTGTGCGAAGCACAAAACGTTGTGCAAATGGCCTTTGCGCAACGGCACTTTGCGCAGCATTTTGTGTTCAAACATACTTCGCGCAACGAAATTTGCTGCGTCACGCAAGTTTCCATCTCACAAACATGTTTTTGTACTAGTGTTGAAAAATATCTTTAGAGCTTGCAGAGTTGTAGTGTGTGTTGGATTCTACCAAAGTTAATTAGTTTGGTTTGGGGAATATTCATTGCAAATTTGCTTGAAGGACATGCATAGACCAAGGATGATATTTGTTAGTCAGGATTGGTGATAAAAATTGACGATGAGTTTAGATTGCATGGACATTGTGATATGATCGGAAAGTTGGTTTGTCCTTATCTGCATGTAGAGCAAAGGGAGAAATTTTTAGTTGTGACGGGAACACAGATGGTACACCACGTGTTTTTATGTAAGTGGTGAAATTTTTAATTTTTAAGTTATTAACCTTTTAACACACATATCGCAACATTTATATAGGGACACGTGATGTACTATTTCGTGTGACGGCCACACTGAAAAATCTCTCTAGCAAAAGGTACAAGCACATGCGATTTGAACGAGAGACATGCAAGTACGTGCTGGTGTTTGAAGGCAGGTACCACAAAATGGTAAAGATGAACTTAAGAGTGTGGATGGATGATGATGACTATATTGTAATCATCAAAGACATTTTGGCACGTGGTGCATGGATGGCAAGCCAGTCTTAAGATTTCACACGTAAGACTTCGATAAACGTATTTATTTGTTATTGGTAATACTTCATATGATTTACAAATTTGGTCTACACATTACTCTTTATTGAATGTTAGACATGAACTGAAATGAATGTCTAAAAACTACAACCTACATAACTACTAGCTAGTAATTAAAAAAAAATTAACAACCAAACAAAAAATCAAAAAATTGGAAAGAATAAAAAAGTAGATAGAATTTCAAAGTCAAGACGTAAGACCTTTCGTTAATTTTAAACAACAGAAACCATTGTTTCTGATAAAACTTTGTGATCATTTAACTAAAGTTTATAAATTTATACCCTTAGAAAAAGAAATTCATAAAAATTGGAAAGTAAAAAAGAACACATATTGTTTTGAACTTGGGACCTTCTCATTAGTTTTAAACAACATAAATTATCATTTTTAGTTAAATTTCTTGATCATTTAACTAAATTTTATAAATTTATATTCATACAGAAAGAAATTCATTAAACTTAGAAAGTAAATAAATAAGCATAGTATTTTGAACCTAGAATCTCTTCGTTAATTTTAATCAAGAGCAACCACCAGTGTTTAATTGTACTACAGAGGCATGGTATAATTAAAACAGGTTATCGTCTAGTGCATGCATGTAGACCTGGCAATTTCCTACACGATCTGTTAACATAACATGTAAACGACACGAAAATAATAGGTTTCGAATCAATACGATAACTAATTAGGTCGTTATCGGGTCACACGATACGAACCTGTTAATAACGGGTCATTAACAGGTTTACACGAGAATGACACGCGGCTAACTTTTTTCGACACAAAAAGAAAAAAGTTATTTTGATGATTTTAATTTTTTTTAACTACTAAAAAAACTTATTATAAAATACAATAGATATAAAGGATATATATATATATATATATATATATATATTGTTTATTAATTATTATTGTATTATTATTCTAAATAAATTTTAAAAATTTAAGTTTTATTTATTCATTTATTTTTATAAAATACTATGAGCAAAGAATGAGATTAGAAAATTATAAAACACATTAAAAATAAAAACATCAAGTAATTTAAAAATACCAAATAAATTTAAAAATTTTAAATAATTAATTTACAAGTGAGAAAAATGTGAAAAAATATGTAAACGCTCGTAATCGCATCCTCTACGCTTTAAAGTGGATACATAAATTTTTAAAACCATGCAAACCCTCATGTATTTTTAAGGAAGTTCAAAATAAATAAAATTCATAATCATTAATATATAAGTCTAAAAAAATGTGAAAGCATATATAAACACTCATGATTGCATCTTCTACACTTAGACGATGGTTACATGGTTGTTTAGATTTTTAAAACCCTCCAAATATCATGAATAATTTTTTTGAGTGCAAAATTAATAATATTATAGAAGTGTAAAAAATGTAAAAAATAAAAAAATACAATCACTCGTAATAACAAGTTTTACAACTTTCGTGAAGGGGTCAACTCCGAAATCTGACACCATAATCCATAAACCTTAGATTTAAATTCAACCGTCCATTGTCGTTAACACTTTATTCTACTCACCAAATTTCATTTTTTAGATTTTCTTTTTTGAAAAGTGATCTTTTAATGGATGTAGAAAAATAAACGATTCGGATCGTTAATATAACATTCTGATATTTATGGTTAACTAAAATATGAGTTCATGTTATATAGTTTCCAGAGACTTTATAGACATTGAGCAATATTTTCACTAATGGTAAAACTCTCACTGTAATATCAACGATCCAAACCGTTCATCTTCCTGCATCCTCTAAGAGATCATGTTTTCAAAAAAGAAAATTCAAAAGAAAAAAAACAAAATTTGGTGAGAAGAAAGGAGCGTAAATGTAAACGACAATCAACAATTAAATTTAGATCTATAGTTTATGAATTATGGAAAACTTTAGTGAAAACATCATCATTATAACCCTTGAAGACAATATATCAAGTCAAAGTTCCAATTAGGGGTGGGTTCAAAAAACCGAAAACCAAACCGAACTAAAACCGAAAAAACCGAACCGAACAAAAAAACCGAACCAAATTCTTTTGGTTCGGTTTGGTTTTAGAGGCCTAGAAACTGAAAAACACCAAATTGAACCGAATTAATTAAATTAATATTTTTTAATTTTATTTATTTGTTTTCAGTATTATTTCTTAAACCCAATTTGTAATATTTTTTATTTGTTTAATTATTTGTTTTGGATATATTTTTTAAATCTAATTTGTAAGCTCAATGTGTTGTCAAATACTTACTACCCTTTTCTCATTTTTCGCACACTCCAATTTTACTACTAATTTTTTATGATTTGTTTGTTTCATCACTAAACCAATTGCTTTCCATTTGTCTCTTGATCAATCATGTTCTTCTCTTGTTTGTGTTTTTATTGTTTGAATTGAAATCATGAGCGATTTGGAGTAATAATCACAGGGTAATCAAATCTACTTGTACAACTTCTCTCTCTCTGCACTCCAGTCCATTTACTTCTCTCTCTCTGCACTCCACTCCAGTCCTTTATTAATAATCATGTAATGTTTGAGTGATGGATTATGCTCAAAAGGATTCTTTCTCCAATCCAAAAAAGCTAAAACTTCCACCAGGGCCCAAACCATGGCCAATAATTGGTAACCTCAACCTCATTGGCCCTCTGCCTCATCAATTCCTTCACAAATTGTCCCAAACATATGGACCTATAATGAAGCTTATGTTCGGCTCCTACCCAGTGGTAATTGCCTCATCTCCAGAAATGGCAAGACAATTCTTAAGGACACGTGATCACATCTTTGCCTCTAGACCTGAAATGGCAGCTGGTAAGTACACAACTTACAAATACAAAAATCTCATCTGGGCACCTCACAGTCCATATTGGCGCCAAGGCCGAAAAATTTACCTTTCCCATTTGTTTAGCTCGAAAGTACTTGACTCTGTTGAGTACATTCGCATTGAGGAAAGCCGCGCTTTTCTATCACGATTATGTGTAGTGTCAGGCAAACCAATTGTGCTCAAAGAGCATCTATCTCGACTAACCCTTAGCATTTTAAGTAGAATTGTGTTGGGTAAGAAGTATTTTAGCGTGTCCGAATCTGAGACTTCGATAGTGTCATTAGAAGAGTTTCAAGAGATGTTAGAAGAGTTGTTCTTCCTAAATGGGGTACTTAATATAGGGGATTGGATACCATGGGCTCAGTGTTTGGACTTGCAAGGATACGTAAAGCGAATGAAAGCATTGAAGAAAAATTCGACCGGTTCCATGATCATGTGTTGGATGAACACAAGGCAAACATGAAAGGAGTGAAGGATTTAGTGTCGAATGACATGGTGGACTTACTGTTGCAGCTGGCTGAAGATCCTGATATTGAAGTTAAGCTCAACTCTGACTGTGTCAAGGGATTCACCCAGGCACGTATACGTTATTTGTTTACAAATTTTTGTTATTTAAATCCTCGTTTACTCTGAACCCTTATTATTTATTCAAACAAATATACTACATGTTCTCAATGGATAACTACATAAACTTGCCAAAAGTTTGTCATCTCGTAAATCAGGATTTAATAGCAGGAGGCACAGAGAGCTCAGCAACCACCGTGGAGTGGGCAATGTCTGAACTCATGAAACAACCACACCTCATCGAAAAGGGAACCGAAGAGCTTGACATAGTAATTGGAAGAGAGAGATGGGTAGAAGAGAAAGACATTGCACAGCTTCCTTATATAGATGCAATCATGAAAGAGACAATGAGGATGCACAGTGCCAGTCATGCTAGTACCACATCTAGCCCCTTGAAGATTGCAATGTGGCAGGTTATGATATTTGCAAAGGAACTACGGTTTTAATAAACATATGGAGTATGGGGAGAGACCCTTCACAGTGGAATGCACCAGAAGAGTTTAACCCAGATAGGTTCCTAGGGAAGACGATTGATGTGAAGGGACGTAATTTTGAGCTGCTGCCATTTGGTTCAGGAAGCAGGAGGTGCCCTGGTTACAGCCTTGGACTTAAAATGATTAGGTCTAGCTTGGCTAATCTGTTGCATGGATTCAACTGGAAGTTACGTGACAATGTGACAACAGAAGATTTGAGCATGGAGGAAGTTTTTGGATTGGCAACGCCTCGGAAGTTCCCGCTTGTTGCAGTTGTGGAACCTCGGCTACCAGTCCATCTTTATTAGTTAACAGCTAGTCACGATTGATCTTATCAGTGCTCTTAAGCGACTGATGGTGCTCCACCACCGCCTCGGTGAACCATGATGATTTTTCTACTAGTTTACCCCTCAAGGAAAACTTTGTAGCGTTTTCTATTTCACCGGCATTATGAATAAGTGTTGCAGTCAAAATAGTTTAGGATTGCGATCGTGTAATGGGATATCCTTGTGAAATTCTACCACATCTTATACTTTAGGTATTCTATTAAAGTTGTAATCATATCGGCGTAAAGAATTTACTTTCCTACTATTAATAAATAAAGGCACAATGAGAAAGAAAATACACTTTGAAATTCACTCAATTTTCTCTTTCTTTATGCTGGCCACACCTCTCTATTCCTCTATAACTTTCCAGTTAAATAGGCCCTACAACAACAAGAAAATGATTGTCTTTGCAATTGGGGATTTTCTAAAAAAGATGGATATAAGTATCAATAATTTTCTTTCACCTTGGTTCTTCCCAAATTGACAGCTTTTAAAATGTGACATCTATTTTTAATTTTCATGGACTTTTGGCTTGGAGCTTTCGCTGGACTTTTGCCTTGGAGCTTTCACGGAAAGACATGACACACATTCGAGTGGAATAGTGTTCTAGAATTTATACAGTCGAAACTCCATTTAGTGAAAAAATGCTTTAATGTTGTTGTAAGGCCAGATCAATGGGTGGGATCGCAGTCAGACTCACAGTCGCTGCCAGTTCCCTATTCCCTGAACCAGAAATCCGAAACTCAGACTCGCATTCGCTGCCAGTTCTCTTCGTTTCTGCTCCTGCTGCAATTCAATTTCTTCCCCTTTTCCCTGAACCAGGAAGTCTGGTAGAATATTGTACTAAAACTAAAAGGTTGTTATAGATACTATTGCTCTAATGTAATATAATCAAGTGGTCGTGCCGGAGTGGTTATCGGGCATGACTAGAAATCATGTGGGCTCTGCCCGCGCAGGTTCGAATCCTGCCGACCACGTTTTTTCAACTTATTTTACATATAATATCTCGTCAAATTTCATTCCAACGTCTGGAGAAGAAGATGAGATTATGAATAGATGCCGTTATTGAAAGAGCCCTTCTAGTTATATTTTTTGCTTGTTTGCTCATTTCATAAAATATTTTGCCGGTTTTAACCATAGCTGCTCAATATTTGAGAGATTCTTTTTCCGAACCTATATGTGTTTTTGTAGGTCTTACTGTATCAATTTCGTCTAAAAATATGTGTACTCATATTTTTCTACCGCAGCGTGCATTTCGTGTCATTGCTCGCCACCCTGCTTCTATTTGTCTAGATGTGATCCAAGTTGATTCAAGCGCTTGAAGAGCATATCTACTGAAGCAAATACGATTACCTCGATAATACATGAAAAAAAAAAATTCCCTTTTAAGCTTTTCATTAAGCATTCATTGACATTTATGAATCATACATACATAATTTTGTATAATGACAACTTGTTTGAAAATTTGGGTGATTAAATTGAGAGAACTGTCGACACGTATGAATCATAAATACTTAATCTTGTGTTGCTTGCCCATTCCTTGTTGGCTCCATGTTGTTGTTTTCGTGGGGTTAATCACCTTTCTGATGAATTACAATTTCAGCTAAAAACATGGGTAGTAATGTCGACGTATATGACGTTTTTCAGATAATTATCGTATAGTGTTAAATCTACACGACATTATTTTCTTCATAATCTAAATGATAGCCAATGCAATGTTTTGTGTCCACTTAATTTATCATAATTATTCAAGGTGTGTAAATCATGCAGGTTATTTCATATGAGTTAGGTTTGCCCCCTTCAATGATTTCTCTGGTAAAATTGTGTTTCATGTTGCAAATTAGGCCGTGATGTCAACTATATATGCACATTTTTGGATCGTTTATGATTTCCACACGTATCGCTGGAGGCAAGGAGACTTGACAGTGACTATTCACTGAACAAGCGAAACAACCACTTCTCATCAGAGACTAAGAGCTCCATACAATGATTGGGGGAGATGTGTAAGCTAGGGTTTAGAAGAAATTAGGTTCAGAAGAAAAGCATGAAAACAAACTAGGTTCAGAAGAAGTTTCAGGTAAACAGCTGTTAGCTAGGAATCGATGATTAGGTTTAAATTTCATCACCTAGTTCTGCATCTATTTGAAAACCATTATCTTATCCTTATATAACAATTCAAAAGCTACTGTTTGTACCATACTTCACCAACTCCAAAACTATCAAGTAGTAGTCAACTTTATATCTTCAGGAACCTACTGAAACATTCATGTTGAGGCACTTTTGCCGAAGCACATGAGTTTCTTTCCAACTAGGAGACCAATCACAAAGCGACCCGTGTCAACATTAGAATAAAGCTCCTAAAGTCTCACATCGACCGCGAACAAAAACAAGAGACTCTCTTAAACTATAAAAGGAGATCATTCTCCCACAATTAAACTTATTTTGATCTAGGATTCACTAGTCCATTATTAGAACTCACTAATAATGATTATACTCAATCTTTGTATCACGTAAACTCTACATTATAAATAAGAACTCCTATATCTTCGTGGATGTAGCCCAACTTAGTGTGAACCATGTATACTTTGTGTTTGTTTCCCTATCTTCACTTGGTGACCGAAGCAATCTTGTGAAGGTGACACCTTGACACTTTATGTTATTTCAGAGTCAATCATCAACGACTACAATTTTATGATGCATTTAGATTAGATGATGGGTTATGTGTCCCACCTGAATGTCTGCAGGTTCCAACAACAGAGGACTCAGAGTTGACATTCCAGATTCCCTGCTTTTAAGTTCATGATATATTAAATTTCTAGCCAAAGGATTGCCTTTGTCTACATTCGTGTAAGCAAATCATGAAGATTTGAATATGTTGGGTTGGCGAGGAAGTTGCAGAGCTGGATTATTTGGTGACTCATATATTTTAATCTAATTGTTTTCTTTTACATAACCACGTCTTTGTGTTTGCCATTGTGTTTTGTTTGTTAAACACAGAAACAAAACAGTATTCATATACATTAGCTAACAATTAGTGGACCTGTTATTGAAAATGAAAGTTAAGCGCGTGTTGGCATTCCAGCCTCTCTTCTCTGTTCAGGGCGTATCCAAAGAGAATCTACTATATTGCTTAATTTCTTATTAATTAGGTACAGGAATAATATATAATCAATTTTGAAAATGGATTATGGACTTGGTGGTAGTTAACTGCAAGATCAAAGAAAGAAACAATAACAACAACGGGTCAGTGCGATTTCCTACTATTATTTATTTATTTGAGTTTTTATCACAAATGATTTTTGAAATTGGTGTATCGGTCTTGGTGGCGAATTTTGATTGGAGCTTTTTCCTTGTTGGAGGTTGATTTGGTTTGCATTGCGTTTCCTTTGTCGAATTCAACGCGTAGTTGGTTTTCTTTGGATAACTACCTATGTGGTTACTGGCGAGGTTTTTTTTATTTTCTACATTTTTGCTGATTAGGCTTTAGTTATCCCCATTTTGTTGGGCTAATTTGATGTACTTGTACTAGGCCTTCCTCTTTTAATGAAATTGCTTACTTTGTTTTTGAGCCAAAAAAATGTTCTTGAAATTGATTCACACCATTAAAATAGTTTTTGAACTTGAAAATCGATCGATGTAATCTTTGAAAATAAGTGTGACAAATCAATGTGGTCATTCCATCACACTTTTGTGAAAAAATCTTTTAATGCTATTGTGGCACATAAATGAGTCCCACAATATTTACAAATTTTTATCACAAATGGTTCTTGAAATTGACTTACACCATAAGATGGTCTCTAAAATTGAAAATCGATCAATGTAGTCCCTGAAAATAGGTGTCGCTAATTAATATTGTACGTCCATCACAATTATGCCAACAAAAAAAATTATGTGCTTATGTGGGTTTAATAATTTAATAATTAATTAAGAAAGTTGTCAAAATACCTTTTGCACAATGAGATTATCTCAAGGCAGAGCTCGCCGTGTCACTAAGATCATCGGGGGAGCGCTCAACAAGCTCTGCAAGATTAAGGTTGTGAGGATGTCGATTGCTCAAATATTAACAGTGATGTCTCAGAAGTTGTCGCAAATCCAAGCCGTCACCAAATGTGGTCTCGCTCATGGTCCAATTCAATGAAAGGTGTTGAAGGGTGTAAAGATGGGTGTTTTGAGAAAAAAATTTTATTTTTATTTTTAGAGAAGAGACAGCAAAAGCTACTGTAGATGGAGGTAGACAAGGGTGGGTTGGGATCGGAAGTGATTACGAGGATTGAGTTTTTGGGTTGACAATTTTGTTAATTAATTATTAAACCTATTTCTTATTTATTTTTCATTTAATTAGAATTGCGAGACCCATTTATGTGCCACATTAGTACATAACAGAATTTTTGACACAATTGTAATGGAAGGACCAAATTGATTTGCAACACCTATTTAGTTTGGTTATGTGGAGCCAAAAATAATCCCAAACATTCTAGAGCTGACACGTGGACTTTTATTCAAGAAAGACAAGATTGCCCTCAATAAATGGGCAAACTTCTCAGATGCTCCCACGAGCAGTTCACATCCCTGGAGGATTCAGCAGCTGAACATGACTGTCCACAGTTCACCTGCCCTTGGCAAGGAATTAAAGATAAGGATTAATTACCCAAATCCTATCTTTAATACATTCCTATTTGAAGAATAACTCCAATCAAGTAAGTAATTCTAATTTATTTAAATTAGGATAATTACACCATTATCTCAAGATATTATTTCTTATTTAATATCTTGGGAATAATTAGATAATATTTCTCCATTAAACCCTATATGGCTGGCCTTAACCCCATAAATACCCCATATTCTACCAAATTTAGGGAGCTTTTGTAACCTTTAAAAAAGCCCTAAGCACTTTATTCTCACAGAGAAACTAACTTAGGCATCGGATATCTATTGACCTAATCCCTCCTCCACCTCGTGGGCGTGTGAGGCTTAGGTTTTTGATCGAAGATGTTGATTGTTTTATAGGTGCATTTTCATCAAGACTGAAGACGGTGAAAATTTGCATCGACAAATTGGTATTTTCATTGAGAGCTGATTCAAAACACTCGAAGAATCCTCTCACATTTGTTTCTTGAATTTTCTATTACATTGAATTTCTCACATGTTGTATCAATTAATTTTTTCTATAAAATTTTCTTGATCAATCCCTGGAGAAAGGCCACCAGGCCACGGTACCACTTCCACCCTTGCAACGCCACACCCTACCAAACCCTTGGCAGAAGGCCCAGGTCTATTTCTAAGCCTATGGGCATGAAGCCCCAAACTTGGCAGCTGCCAGAGCAAGCCTTGGGCAGAAGGCCCAGCCCAATGCAACAGTAGGCCTTGTTACACAGTAGGCCCAAACCCAAGCCCAGAATTCCGCAACTGCTGCCACCCAAGTAGCTCAGCGGGCCTAAGCCCAAGCCATTCAGCTAGCAGGCTAGGATGCGGCAGCCCAAAAGCCATGAAAGCCCAGGGCCATGCAGATTCAAGGCGTGCAGGTGCCGGCCCAACTACCAGACCTGCAGCCTAACCCATTCCAAGGCCACCTCCAGCGATCCAAATTCTGACCACCAGACCCGCGATCGATTCAGGGATAGCCACACCCCACTTTTCTGTAGGACTGCCAGCTTTGGGCTCAAGCTTTGTACCTGCAGTCCACTATACTTCCACTATACACGGAAATGCCTATTTTTCAAACTCTTCCAATCAGAATGGCGAGCACCATCTAACCCAGCAGGTCGCCAATTTGACGAACGCCCTTGTGTAGCGAACCACCTTGGTGAACTAACTTCTCGAGCGTATCGAGATGCAGAGCGCCTCAAACGAGGTGTACCAAACCACGACAAGGGCGGAAGAACGTGACTCATTCTAGCGAAGTTCTAGCAAAGAGCCACTCAGCCCGTCACGAACCATGCGTTCAGGTAGTATGCACTCTCTTTTAGGCCTTTGGGGAAACATCTTCTCTTGCCAAGATGCACAGAGAAGCGTTCATTCTTGACTCAGCTCACGAGTCAGTGTGCATTCGAGGTTGGGTTCATACTCCGACGAGCACTCAAGACCTTCTGGGAGAAACGTCTAGACGAGACAATGGAGTAGGCAGCCGCATGATGCTCAGAGGAGAGCATGAGAGCAGTCCAGCTCAAGTTTTTTTTGCAACCCCTGCCAAGAGTGAAAGCGAGCAACACAAGGTGAACCACGTGCACCGCGATCGCGGCACAGATAAGCATGACATACCGAAGAGCAACATGGACTAGCAGGTCAACACCGGGGGTAGCTGGAGGCTCCGCCGCCACACCAGGCACAAATCCAAGAGGAAGTATGAAGGCTCGTAGCAGAGCAGCTGCGCGGATTCCAGCGCAATGAAGCTACCGACGATGCCCTTCATAGAGACGTGGCCAACCTTAGCAAGTCACAATTTACAAACGAGATCGAGCAGATGGAGCTACCGTGGAAGTTCAACCCGCCACATTTCACTTTGTTCAAAGGAGATGAAGATTCGGATAGACACTTGATGCACTATTGAAGTGCCATAACCTTCTATACCAACAATGACGCTCTCATGTGCAAGATCTTTGCCACGACGCTCCAAGACAATGAGCAAGACTGGTTCCATACCCTGCCGCCACACTTAATTCGAAACTTCAGCGAATTTTCCTTAGTTTTCACTAAAGAATATTCGTCCTGCCGCTCGATCAAGAAGTCTGACCACCTTTTCAACATGAAAAATCACCCAAATGAGTCACTCTGCACTTACGTCAAGAGATTTAAGGCGGAGAAGGCAAAGATTGTCGAATGCGATGACAGGATTGCATGCTTAGCTTTCCGAAAATGGCTACCAACAAATCACCCATTTTTCATAAAATTGATCATGGGCAAGAACTTGACCCTGGCAGACTCTTACGTTTTGGTAGAGAAGTATGCATTGTAGGATGAGGCCAAGCAGTCCTTCGGGAACGAGCAAAAAAATAAGCGCAGAGACCGTTCCCTAGACAAAGATGACACAAAACATAAGGCGTTCACTAAGTTCACAGTTTTGATTGGCCAGGTTCTTCGCCAGCTCAAGAATGAACCATGGTTCGAATTGCCACCACCCATGAAAGGTGATCTTACCAAGCTGAACCAGACAAAGTATTGTGCATTCCACCAAAGACCGGGTCACACTACTAACGGTTGCTTGAAATGGACGCAGTACCTTGAGGAGCTGACGAAGGAAGGCCGGTGTGACGAGTACCTCAAAAAGCCAACTGCACACCCTATGCAAACAGCAGAAGTTGACATTGAACCCTTATTGAAGACGATGCCGACTAATGGCATTTTTTCAGGTTAAAGCACTCTTGGTCCAATACCTCTTGAACTCTGTTTAGGCTCATCCATATAAGTTCAAAGTCCCGAGCAGTTCGGCAAACAAGACCTCACAGGCCAAGGATTATCCCAGTTGTTATGCAGTTTCTACCTTCCAGCATAGTTGATATGTTTCTTTATTCTCAATGAAGATCCAAGAAGTTATTCATAAACTTGGCTCAACTAATGCCTATAAACAACTGCTCAAAGCCCTATTAGGGTAGCTCTCTAGCACGAGAAGGTAAATCAATTCCCAGACACCCATCTGGGTAACCTCTCCAGCACAAAAGGGTAAACTAATTCCCTGACACCCATATGGGTAAGCTCTCCAACGTAGGAGGATACACTAATTCCCCAAGACCTATCTGGGTAAGCTCTCCAGTACGAAAGGGTAAATTAGTTCCTCGACACCTATCAGGGTAAGCTCTTTAGTGCAAGAGGATAAACTAATTTCCCAATACCCATCAGGATAAACTCTCTAGCGCAAAAGGGTAAACTAATCTGGAAATCTAGATGTGGATGGGTGGTATGACTGCTCAGTTTCCACTGATGCCAGCGATTACCTGAGTCAGACGATTCCCAGAATTAGCCAAAACAGTCTTTCCACGAGAACAGACTTAGCCAACTAAAAGATTCAATTTTGCGGGACCCCAGGTCTTTAATCGGAAGAGACAATTAAGTGCAGAATCTCTACCCATGAAAGATGTCATGTGAATAAGATGGTCCGTCCTCGACGTGCAAATCATCATGAGTGGCTTGATTTTAACGTGTTGCAATACTAGTTAAGTGACCTGTAAGATCAAACATGGGACTCGGAAAGATATAGTCTCTAAGGAGCTACTTCGCCTATACTCATGCCAAAAACGCATCTGAGAGCCAAGGATGATGCTTGAAGTGGTTATGCGAATTGTCTGATTTTGTAAGTAAAACGCTTGGCCGACGACCCTATGGCTACAAGCCCAAGGAAACTCGTAAGCCGAGACTCACACCTACTATGACTACGCGGACTTGCCTGCTTACTTACAAGCAGCACTTCCAGCTAATGGTCTATAGTTTAAGTTTTGCTGGGAGAAAGTCGAATGTCACGATTATAGTAGCGACGTAGACCTCATCTGCTTCTTATGAAAAGCATGGGTTCTGCCAACAGCTCTATAAGTTAAAAATCTCGAAATGTGCCTCGAGAAGGCTGAAGCTCAAGGAGCCACTAAAGTCGAGTGCTACGATTATAGCAACTACACGGACCTTCTTTGCTTTCTACGAGAAACATGAATTCGACCGACGGCTCTATAAGCCAAAAAACTTGCAACATGCCCTCGGAGGGCCACAACTCAAACAACCACTAAAGTAGAGTGTCACGACTATAGCAGATACGCGAGCCTCTTCTGCTTTCTACAAGAAGCATGAGTCCGGCTGACGGCTCCATAAGTTAAAAATCTAGCATTTTTCCTCTTGCATGTAAAGTTCTAGAAGCCCCAAAGCCAAAATTGAAGCCTACAGTGAGCACATGAGTCAACTGCTCCATCGAAGTAGCCAACTTAACTACCCGTCCTACGGTAAAGTTTTGCAAGTCACCTCAAGTAGGCAAGGCTCCCGAAGCCCCAAAGCCGGGACAACTGCTTCGTTGAAGCAACTCACCGAGCCGCTCGTCTTACGGTAAAGTTTTACAAAAAGACATGGTAAAATAGAAGGATGAAGCAAAAAAAGGAAAGCTGTTTATTAAATTTCTAGCAAATTGATAAACCGGCTTAAAGGCCAACAAAGTTCAAGCAAAGCAGAACAAAAAGGAAAAGAAGAAAATTCCTAAGTAAAAAGACTACTCCTTGACAGCCTGCACAACCATTGGTTCCTCAGCCGCCACACCTTCAGTAGCTGCATCATTCCCACTAGCTAAAGCTTCCATCAACTCATCCTCAGTAGCCCCTGCCTGGACTACTTGACCCTCAGCTGCTTCACCAAAGGCAGCCTTAAACGAGAATTCAAGCAGATCAACTGGAGAAATGGAAAAGGTCGTGAAGTCCTTCTCGAAAAACTCATAATCCGATGGCCTACCTTGAAGATGGTCTACATAGCCAAACTTGTAGAAATTGGTCTGAGAAGAAGCAAGCACCACTTTGTGACCAGCTTTCTCATTCTCCAGCTCCACATTCTCCTCAACAAGCCCAATGTGAGCACCCTGCAGCTCATTCAATTCATTTTTTAGGTTCCCACTAGCAGACAGTGCACCTTGCAGATCCACTTCCTTAGACTCAACCTTACTGGAAACCTCCTTGAAACGAGACACTTCAGCATGCATGAAAATAAGCTCCTCGTCCTTGGAAAAACAAGTAAATCGTAGCTCTGAATTGACACACTTAAGGTCCTCGACCACCAGAGAAACATAGTTGATTTTCTTCTCTGCCGCTTCCAACATTTCCTGAGTCACACTAAGCCTAGCATTCAAATGGGCAGCCTCCTCTCGAGCGATTTCCAGCTGCAAAGAAGTGAGGGAAAAGACATCAAACCCCTTCAAAACGACGAGTTCATATCCGAGTTTCTCAATCTGTTCAGCAGCCGAGCAAAGTTGAGCCACCAACGCCACATCGGCCTCCTTAGCACACTTGACAGCATCCTGGTCAACACACATAGATTTAGATACTAGGATCAAAGTCTTATGCATTATAGTAATCAGAGAATATCTCCTTCAGTAGACAGGACAATTCGTAAAAGAATCTGAGCGGATGACGACTTTCTCAACACTGTTAACAAACTTGGCACATGCATCAACATCCTCAAGCAGGACAGCCTTCAACAGCGCACAAACCTTGGGAAACTCTCCAGCCTCAAACTCGGTGAATCTCTCATAACTGCCAGTACGAGCAGACTTCCCCTTCTCAACAGACGAGTCAGTTGCGACAGAAGCAGGAGCAAGCCCATGTGCCACCTTAGTAGTAGAGTCTACCTTCCCACTCTTCATAGCAACGAGCCTCTCATTAGCAGAACCAAACTTAGCTCCCGATGGACACTTTGATACAAATTCAGACACTGGAGGCGTCACCAAACCATTCCGTTGGGTAAGTTTCTCAACATTGGAAGTGGTTACCTCGGGAGCAGCAGGTTTCATAGGCTCGGGCTCAACAGTTTTCTTCTCCTCCTTAAGAGAAGTCAGATCAATAACAAGCTTCTCAGCAGCAGACGAGCTCCTACGAGTAGAGGAAGAAGTCATTGGCTTTTTCTCAGCCGAAGACAAACAAGCAAGTGAGGAAGATCTATTATTTCCACCTTCACTGGTAGCAGACTCTACAGTAGCGATCGGGTGAGATAAAGCGGATAAAGAGATAAAGTGGATAAAAAACGAAGCAGTACTGTGAGGCTCAACAAAGATCTCTTCTTTCCACCCTTGTTCTTTATCCGCTTTATCTCTTCATTCGGATAATTATCCACTTTATCTTGTTCTTTATCTGCTGAGTACTGTGAGTGGAGCTGAGTACTATAAGGCTAAGCAACCAGCTCCACTCACAGTACTCAGCAGGAATGCCCAAGGCAACATGCACTTTCTTCATATCTACCAAAGTCCTTAGGGTTGAGCCGAACTCCGAATCTACACAAAGTAAGAAAGTTAATAAATTGAAGTCATGGAGGATAAGAATGAAGCAGTTCACTTACCACTGATAAAGGCAGTCGGGACACGCAACTCAGGAAAAGAGTCAAACTCTCACTCCCCACTCACCTCCAAGGTGTCTCTCGCCCACTCATTGTCGTCTTTACTAGAAACATCGAGCAGCATATAGCGAGACCTCAGCTGCCCCATGCCTTCCTTGTGGCCAATCTCAAAGCAGTACCAGAATTCATTTATGGTCAAGCCAAGATCAAAGAATTTGTTGAAGTTCGAGAACCCTACCATCGCACGAACTGCATTTAAGGAACACTGAGCAGGCGAGCATTTTATGAAACAGATCACCTCCAGGAAAGATGCGACATAAGAAAGGTGAATCCTAACACAAAGTAATATAGATGAAACTTGATGGCCTTTTTCCTAGCAGAGACACAATTGCCGCATGGTTCAATGCCACTATCATCTTTCACCCGCTTGACACAAACCCCTGATGGAATCGCATACTTGTAGGCCTCAAGGAAATCCCAAAACAGCTTGAGAAATTAATCTTGACGTATGCAGTCTTGAAGTAGCCCACCTTACCAGAAGAACCACCTTGATGGTCAAATGTGGAGGATATTTGTCACTTTTGCAATCAGAAGAAGACATCTCAAAGTCTCTGCAAAAAGGATGAAGAAAAATATTTAAAAAATAGCTCGCAAATATATATATAGATACATATACACATACGAGAAGCGGCAAGGCCCGAAGGCGCTAGGCACTCCGCTGCCCAAAACGACAAAGCCCAGCATAAGGGGAGACCTGCGCCTCATTCCCGTTTCTCCTTCAGGGCCCTAGCGCACTCCAAGTAAGTATTAAGGCCTCTCGGCCTGATCCTTTTTTGCTCCCTGTCACCTGCCACTGCAAGCCTGAGCTTGCCTAATATAGCTTAGGCCCTGCCGAGCAAATTCAGAAGGGCTAGAGCTCACGCTTCACCCAACCCAGCTCCCCCGCGCACTTGCCAGTCATGCCACACAACCTGCTGCACCATGGCCTCCTTGCCGCATGCCACCAACCTTCTAAGCATCCATTAAGCCAATTTTTCAAGTCCCGAGACTCCCCAAAAAAATCAAAAATAAGAAAATTCAATTTTTTTTACCTTGGTGCTGCACGGAAAAGAAGAACAACAACGAGAGACGACTTTTCGCAAGGACAAGTAAAGAAGAATGCTAGGGGAGGGGGAAGAAAAAATATCCTCCGGCTTCTCTTCCTTGTTGGAATAAAAATTGTTCTCCAAATTTATTTAACCCCCTGCTTAAGGCAGAATTAAATAAGTATTGGGAGTAATTAGTTTCCTTTTCCTAGAAGAAGTCTATCTCTAAATCAAGAAAGAAGATCAAGTTCAAATTAGGAAACAATTCTACAAACCTAAGCAGCTTGGAATTTCTACACCTACTACCCTTTTTATGCTTCCAGCACAGTAGGTGTGGGGACATTTGTGAAGCCAAAAATAATCTCAAAAATTCTAAAGGCGACACGTGGACTTTTATTCAAGAAAGACAAGATTGCCCTCAATAAATGGGTAGGCTTCTCAAATGCTCCCACGCCCAGCTCACATCCCTGAAGGACTCAACAGCTGAACATGACTGCCCATAGCTCACTTGCTCTTGACAAGGAATTAAAGATAAGGATTAATTACCCAAATCATATCTTTAATACATTCCTATTTTAAGAATAACTCCAATCAAGTAATCCTAATTTATTTAAATTAGGATAATTACACCATTATCTCAAGATATTATTTCTTATTTAATATCTTGGGAATAATTAGATAATATTTCTCCATTAAACCCTATATGGCCGGCCTTAGCCCTATAAATACCTCATATTCTATCAAATTTGGAGAGTTTTTGCAACCCTAAAAAAGCCCTAAACACTTTATTCTCATAGAGAAACTAACTTAGGCATCGGAGATCCGTTGACCTAACCCCCCCCCCCCCCCGGGCCCCCCACCACCTCGTGGGTGCATGAGGTGATAGGATTTTTACCATTTGTGTAAAAAGGGTTAAAAACACCTAAAATACTTGCAAAAGAAACAAGATTATTGTAGTATAGTTGGCTCAAGTAAGGTCGTTTCCTCAAGGATTAATTTTAAAAAAATTATCTAAATCAAAACCCAACTAATTATTAAGAACAAAATATTGGAAAAATAGTGATTTAATGCCCTAATTTAAGAAAAATGAATTTTATTTAAAAAGTTAACTAATCTGCAATTTCCAAGAAAGAGAAAAAGGAAAGACTTTATAGAATTCAAGGGAGAAAGCACTAGGGTTCCGCCATCACCTTTACAATCGTATGTAGTTTTTCTATTTACTTATGAATTACACATGCCTATTTTGGAGGTTAGGTTTTCCTAAAGTATGCCCTACTTGGAACTTCCAACATAGAACATATATCTAACATGCAACTCGTACGTGGTGTCCAGATCGAATGTGAACATGCAAGACTCATTAAGCTTTATGAAAACCCTTTGAAAAACCATATAACCCTTAAAACGTGTCGTCCATCCTAAGAGGTTACACATATTAACCACAAACAACCAGTGCCAATTTCAGAGACAGCCCTCCACCAAAATTGCGTGAAATTACTTTTCCAGATATCCTAATGGTCGCAAATCACTAAGACAACTAGATAGTTTAAACCAGTAATTAACTATTCAAAACTTGCATGCATAAATTCATAAGCAAATTAAAAGAAACTACATATTCTTGCTAAGGATCATGGCCTCACCCTAGCAAAGAGGAAATTAGTTACACATACTCATAATAAAATACTTCAATATTAGCAAATATATAGACTGCGAGAAAGCAAGTTTATATACATACAAAAGTACTTTAGTCGTCCCAATTAAGACATTAATAGCAAATATGAGAACATTCAACAACGGCAAGTTGCTGATGATGAGGACATATGCTATCTAGTCCCCAAGTAAATGAGAACATTCAACAACGGCAACTTGCTAATGAGGAAAGCGTATGCAGAGACTTGGTCCAAACGTAATGTTGGGTGTGAGAATGTGAGGACAAAAAGAGACCAATTTGTGAAGGGCTTATAAGAAGTTGGACTACTTCTCATATTGCCAATTGATTTTACAAAAATACTACTCTTACCATATATTTGTACCATCATTTATATTATCTCTCTAATAACGGTAGTTTCCACAAACACATATGAATTTTATCTCTATTCGAAACTCGAGGTGTGAGATTAAGAGAAATAACTAGAACAAAGTAGTTGTTCTAAGGTGTAAAACAAATCTCACACCTCAAGTTTTGGGGTGTGACAATAGGGTTGTGGTGGTGGAGTGTAGAAGCAAAGGTGAAGTTGGACTGGAACTTGAGGCGACAGTAGCTAAAAACCTTTAATTTATTTAATTGTTAAATTTGAGGGTATTTGTATCTATTTAAGTGAAATTTTGGATATATTTGAAAGTTTTTATAAAAAGTGACATTTTTGAAATTAAGAGTTAATTTTTGGCTATATTTGATAAATACTCCATATTCGATCCTCTCACTAGGACTTGGATCCGCTCTGGACTTTAGTGTCCAGAGCCTTCAAATTCACAAACATGGATCGCTGATTAGTGTGTAAGTCAAATCAGGGACATTGGTTGTGTGTGGTGGGCCATGAAAATAAATTAATGGAGACAGTTGGATTCAATTTGTGCGGCCTAGATTTGTTGACTTGGAGGCCTACTAAGGTCCGGAGCGGATCCAAATCCCTCTCACTATTGTCAAGACAACACTATTCTCAAGATAACACAAGTAGAGTAATATTAGGTAGACTAAATTTATAAACTAAATGATATGTCACTAATAATAAATAAGCAAGTTAATCAACACTTAAGGAATAATCAAATCATGAACTTCCGTGTCATTTAGTTTACAAAATTTAGTCTACACTTTTAGTCTCTCTAGAATGTTTTGGCTGGACAAAAAAAATTTCATTTTATAATTGGGAAGTGAACTATTTGTACAAATCTACTTCTTACGAACTCAAATGAATTGTGGGGGAGTAAGAGACAGAAGAGGTTAGAGTAACAAGTTAAGATTATTGTAGATTTGAGTTTGTCTAATATAATGAGACCGATCCAAAATCATTAAGATATTTATTTGTAGAAAAGAAAATGAACGAATAAATTTTTACAAAGAAACCCTAAGCCCTTACTTCAACCGACATATGGTTTCAAATTTTGGTGACTTTTGGTAGACATGATCTTTGAGGAAAACCCAAAAAATAGACGGTTCTGATAACTGAAATATATTACCAAGTAAACTCTACAAAGACTTGTTCAGAAGTAGTGTCACGGATTAACTCTCATTATATATTTGTATATATGAATTAATCTATATAGTTCTTCAGTCTAAGATTCGTTGGAAATCACTTGAAATATTGATCCATTTCTCTGTCTTTTGGTACATGAATTAATCTATATAGTTCTTCAGTCTAAGATTCGTTGGGTCCGCCAAAGCTTTTGTCTAATGTTGGTTTGAAATTAACATATGGTATAGTGACAAGAGAATCTTCATTAATCAATTTATGAGTGCAGTGCAAGTTGAAATTTTGGCACCACAAGAATATTCAAAATCCTCCTATCCTTTTTAATTTTGATAATCCTAGTAGGGTGGAGATTTTTGTTTCTTTCTAATTATCGATGATTTTTCTTTTAAAATATCATACAAAAGTGACTCTGTTTATGTACTTGATAGGAGGAGGGATTAAATATAAAATCTTTAATTTTATCAGGAGAAGAGATATAAATGCTTTCTGAATTCGAAACTATCTCATTCCCTAAATTAATATAATAGTTTTAAATTCTTCTCATTTCTCTTGATATTTATTTTTAAAAAGGAGAAGAGATGCCATGGGATGATAAAGGTTTTTTGTTTTGTTTTGATCGAACGATAAATTTTGTTATGTTACAAAGTAAAATTAAGTTTGAATATAAAATCACATTATTACTTGTAGGCACCTAGGCTTTTTTTTTTTTAATTTTTTATCTAAACCACCTAAAGGAGTAAGAGAATAAATTAGTTATGAATTTCAATAGACCGTATCTTTAGTGTTTGATACTGTCTGTCACGTGAGATTATAATATTAGGCCTTAGCCTATGTGACGATTCAGAGTGCTTACATGCCACCCAAATTTTTATCCAACTAAAACCAAGCCCACCCTTTACTTTCATTATGAACCTTCCAAGAAGCCCAACCATGCTTCGGGCCCTCATATTTCTACCTTCCAAGAATCCATGCACTTGTCCATGTCAATTACGAATATGGAGATAATCTTACATACAACTGATAATATATAGCTTTATATGTCTATAGCTTGTGTGACTTTCTTAGTAGGGTTTATATCTTTAGGCCCGAGGCAGTTGTTGCCCATCCGGCTAGCCTTGCAAAGAGATATTTCCGTGGTGATCAGTGAATTGTTTAAGCTCAACTGTGCATTCATACATTAATAATTGTGAGTTGTTAATGAATGTTAATTTCACAATAAATTATAGACGCCCCCCTTCTCCTCCTTTTCCTCTTCTTCCCCTAACCTAACAAATTCGTGGAAAATTGAAACTAAACAAGCCATAATGTCTGCATCATTCCCATTGTGGATGCAAATTTCCGCTGCTTTCTTAGAGAGAAAAAGTGTTTGTGAATTCTAGAGAATTTTAGCAAGAGTTGGAAGTTGTTTTTGGGAGAGAATGGAGAACTATTTATAGGGATATGGCTGGCCCTATTAGGAGAATAGGGACATGCCATTTAGGTATTTTTTGGGTGTAAATTGTGGTTAATTAGCCATTAATAGGTTAATTAGGTAATAAATCTATTAATGGACTAATTAACATATTTTGAAAGAAATTATTTGGGGAGTTATGGAATGATTAAAATAATTAGCTAATTGATTAGCTAAAAAAGGAAAAATGAGGTAGAAAATATATGTAATGAAAAAGGTTTTGGGAGTTACCTTGTAGAAGGGATTTGATGAGATGATTTTTGAATTGTTACTTTTTTTGGGTACTCCTGATGGATGATTCTCCACAACTCAGGTGTAGGAAACCCGGTATGCCTCGAGGGTAAATTTGTCATCTTCACCCAAAAATCCACTTGTCGCATTTTGTTTATTTTTGGCTCCACAAATGCCCCCATACCTGTTGGGCTGCTTGTAGGAAAAGGCAGCAGGTGTAGAGATCTTCTTGCTTTAGGAAACTTAAGACTGCTTCCTATTTTGATGTAAATTTTCTCTTTAATAGAAATTATATCCTTCTAGGAAAGGGAAATAAATTTCTCTGAAAGCCTATTTAAGTCCACCTTAAGTGGGTTATTAAATCAACTTTGAAGAGCAATTTATTCTACCCTACAAGAGAGAGAGAGAGCTTAGAGGATATTTTTCCCCCTCCTTTAGCAATCTTATACATCTTGCCCATGCAAAGGATCGTATTTCGTTGCTTTCTTCATCTTCTCCATGCCGCACCGATTTAAGAAAAATTAAATTTTTCTTGTCTTCTTCTTGGATAGTGCTGTCGTGGGGTAGCCGTCGGGGTGGTGCGACACGTTGGTTGGCAGGGGCCAGGAGTTGGCTCGAGGGCAGCGACCATTTCAAGTACTTCATCACAAGGGGGCACGACAATATGGTCAGATTGCATGCCGTGGGTTGCAAAGACTCCCCCACACCTATTTCTTGCTCCTATGCCGTGCACTAAAGCTACCTCAAGTGCATCTTCGTTCATTTGATCCAATTGCACCTGTGCCAAAAAATCAACAATGTCAATAGCAAAACAAGAATAGTCCTCAATTGGATATTTAATGGTTTCAGAAAGATTAAAATGAATAATGTCCCCATCAAACTCCATGGTTAATGTTCCCGTAAACACATCAATCTTTGTTCTTGCTGTTTTCATGAACGGACGGCCTAGCAAGATTGGCAATGATGGAGCATAGCTTGAATCCTCTATGTCTAAAACATAGAAATCTGTAGGGAAGATAAGGTGATTGACTTGCACTAAAACATCCTCAAGGACTCCCTTGGGATAAGCGTTAGAACGATCGGCCAATTGAATTATAACGCCATCTTGTTTTAACTCACCAAGATTCATTGAAGCATAAATGGAATATGGCATTACATTGATAGAAGCACCTAAATCTAACATGCATTGTTCAAATCTAGTGTTTCCAATTATGCATGGGATAGTAAAACTCCCTGGATCCTTACACTTTGGAGGTAACTTTCGTTGCAAGACTGCGGATACATTTTCACTTACTTTCACAACTTCTTTGTTTGAAATTCTTTTCCTAGTTGTGCATAACTCTTTTAAAAACTTTGCATACCTGGGCACTTGCTTAATGGCATCAAGTAAAGGAATGTTTACTTGGACTTTTCGAAAGGTATCCAAAATGTCCTTGTCGCTTTCTTCCTTCTTTGATTGTGCAAATCTGCGAGGAAAAGGAACATTGGGCAGATTAGTGTTTGAAATCACAACATTTGGGACAACATTACCTGAGGTGGACGGATTTGAATGCTTAGATGGCTGCGGCATGGTTGGTGCCATCCTTGCCGTGGGGTTGGATTGCTCTTCTTCTTCCATTTGTAACTTCTCATCTTCCTTGTTTGGGGCATGTTCATGTGCTTTGCTTCCCACTTCTTAAAATGATGGCTTTTGCAGATTCAAAACCACCCTTTGGATTGACCACCGTAGTGCTTGGTAACTTACCATTCTCACGAAATTGTCCCAAAAATTCGGCCATTTGGCCCATTTGCTTCTTGAACTCATTAACTTCCTTTGCTTGATTCTGCATTCCCTGTGTGGTTAATAACTGATATGTTTTATCATCATTCATAGACATACCTGAGTTGGTTTGGGATGATTGTGCTTGAGGAGGTGGTTGTGGTGCCATTGGCATTGGAAAGAAACCCGGGGGTTGACGGAATCCACTTTGTTGGGCAGGTTGTTGTGCATCTCTCCATCTGAAATTGGGGTGATCACGTCATCCCAGATTGTATGTATTAGAGAAGGGATCACCCCTTGGTTGGTTTTGATTCCCATAACCCACGACATGGGCAGATTCCCATCCTCCATTTTCAATTAATTGAGGGCATTGATCAGATTGGTGTCCTTGAATGGAGCACACACCACAGATTGTAGTTCCTTGCATTTTGGGGCCTTCAACAAACTGCGATAACATAGACGTAAGGTTAGCCATTTGGGATTGTAACTCAGAAATAGAACTTACCTCATTTACATGATGTGGCCGTGGGGTATCTATCTGCCCAACACCTTCATATTGTTGTGCGTTGAGTGCTCGATTAGCAATGAGAGTTTTGGCAGCCATGGGTGTCTTATCCACTAAAGCTCCTCCCGCGGATGCATCCAACATTTGACGTTCAATTGGTAAGAGACCTTCATAGAAATATTGAAGAAGAAGCTCCTCCTTCAATTGGTGCTGTGGACATGAAGCAACAAGGGTTTTAAAACGTTCATAATAAGTTGGAAAAGATTCACCTTGGCTTTGTTGAATTCCATTAATCTTCTTGCGAAGAAGAATGACTCGTGATGTTGGAAAGAACTTCTCTAAGAAGGCTCGCTTCATACTTTCCCATGATGTGACAGTTCCGGGAGCCAACTCATACAACCAATCCTTGGCCTTTTCTAACAAAGAAAAAGGAAAAGCCTTCATCTTCAATATGTTGCTGTCCACGTTCACCGGGGTCATACTTGAGCATACTACTTCGAACTCCTTTAAATGCTTATTGGGGTCCTCCATTGATAACCCATGGAACTTGGGTATATGATGTAGCAAACTGGACTTCAACTCAAATTCATCGGGCTTCTCAGGGGCTGCCCTAGGGTATTGGATGCAAAGAGAGGCTGCATTGTCCAAACCCGAGGCGGAAAGCTCCTTGATGGTTCGATTGTCCGCTGCCATGGTTGGTACTTCCTCTTCAAACCTTGTCGTGGGCTCCTCTTCAACCTCAACTTCTTGCTCTTCTAATTCAGGTTTGGGACTAGGAAGATTAGACTCTTGTAGTTTCCTTTCTCTTCTCAAAGTCTTCTCGAAATCACCGTCAAAGTCGAAGATATGCTCACGAACAGGTTGTGAGCTACGGGTCATAAACTAGTACCTGCACACAAGAGCAAACAAGGTAAGTAACCAACTTGGAAGACTCGGCACAAGTAAGAAAATAAGGTGCCTAAACACGGCACAAAAACAAAACACACACACACGGTGCAAAATTTAAAACAAAACAGAAACTAAACAATTTAAACAAGACTCAAGACAAGGGATTAGCAACTTTGCTAATCCCCGGCAACGGCGCCAAAAATTTGATGCGAAACAAATGTGACACACAAATTAAACCCTATTTGTGACAATTGTAGTAGTGAAGTAAGTAGGGATCGTTCTAACCGGGGATTAACTAAGGGTGCTAATCTAATACAAATTGACTCAAAAACACAAAAAACTAGACTTAAAGACTCTATCTAGACCACTATGACTCAAAACAGATTTGAAACACTCAAAACTGCCTAAAACACTCAAATAGACTCAAACAGACACTAAAACTTGATTTGGACGAATTTGAATTTTCTTGTGACTCAAAATACTTCAAAACACAAAATAAGACAGATTCTAAGCCTAAGACTTAACAAAATATGGGGGGGATTTGTGTTTGGACGAAATTCAACTAAATGGACAGATTGTAAAGAAAACAGATTGTAAAGTAAATTGTGGTAAACCAATGGATGATGGAATGGCTAAGGGATTCTTCTCAACACATGAAATATATGCAACTTAAATCAACTTCCAGTTATCAATTCAACAAGTTATGAACCTCAACACTCCAAGTTAATTAGGTCCGCTTAAATTAACCTTCAGATTTCCCTAAAATCATTGAATTGAATGAATATGCACTGCAACCAAATTATTCCTAACAAGTTCTCTATATGAACAGCATGATAAAGATACAAGTTAGAATCATTACGTTCATTGGAAATCATAAGCATAGACAAGGCAATTGTAACTATGAAAAGCATGATACTCTTGCTAGGAATCTACTTAACACGATCATGACTAGTGACCTTCACTACTTGTGAATATAAACTCATAATGATTAGGTGAAACAAATTCATATCCTAGCACCAGATTCAAGCATGCAAATTAAGTGTGCACTCTCAATCAACATACAAGAATAAGTTCTAAATCAAAGAGTTAAGCAGATTGTATTCATGACTTATGCAACGATAACTGGAGTAATCAACTTATTTCACATATATAATCATGGTTTCGAATACACCCTTAGCCAAAACGAATTTAGCCAATCATACTCAGAGCAAAACAAAGATTACATGAATTAGACATTGAAATATAAGAGAGAATACACCTAAAATTGTCCAACAACTCAGAATGAAGAGCCAAACAATTGAGTGAATCTGTCTCCTTTCCCTTGCTTGCGGCAGATTGGATGGGGATGATTTCTGGGATGTTTTGATGATGTAGAACGGGTTGTGGGATGTTTAGAGGCACGGCAAAGGATGTAGGATGGGTGTGGATGAGTGTTTGATGGTTGGAAGGTGGTGGAATGGCTGGTTGTGTCTCAAGGTTGCAGAATGGTGTTTTGGCGTCAATGGATGTGTGTGGGAGAGGCTGGACGAATTTTGATGATGAATGAATGTTTTTTGGCTGCCACAATGAAGTTTATTTAAAAGAAATCATGAATCAAAACCCTAGGTTATTTAGGTAATCAGAAATTAAGTCAAAAGCTTCTAGAAATAGGAAATCAAAACAGAAATTAAAAGGAAGTGACACAAAGGTGCGGCTAGGGTTTAAAACACAAAAAGAATGTGTTTTATTTCAGAAAATAGGAAAGAATCCCTCTCCCTTTCACGGCAAGGAAGAGGAAAGGGTTAGGGACTCCTTCAAAGATGCGGCAAAGGCCTTAGGAAAGGTGGAAGGTCCTAAAACTAAAGGGAAAGGGATTAGGAAAATAGGAAACTAGGAAAAGGAAGGGGAATGGTGCGGCAAAGGTTCAAGGGTACTCAAGGGCCTTTGTTTTGTGTCCCAAAGTGCATAAGAACTCTTCAAAGTGGCTGGAACTTAAGGATTTTTAGGTTTAGGAAAGATCAACAAAAATAGGAAACCTTGGCTTAACTCTCCTACTTCAAGTAGGAATCCTTGTTGGAGTAGGAATCCTCATTTTTCTAGGAATCCTCATTTGATTAGGAATCCATCTTCAATTAGGAATCCTCATTTGATTAGGAATCCATCTTCAATTAGGAATCCTCATGTGAGTAGGAATCCTTCTTCAATTAGGAATCCTTTGTTGATTAGGAAACCTAACACCTTCAAATCTTCAATTTCGTCCAATCCTTTGGCTCCAAGCATATGACATCCATTCCAAGCTCCAATTTGCTCCAAAAGGCTCCAAAATGCATCTTTTTGTATTCTTTGCCCTTAAAACCTGAAAATGCATAAAACTAGCTTAAAAGACTACTTTACTAAGGAAAAACACTATAAATGCACAAGAACAAGCTAAACTAAGGTGCATAAATATGCCCCTATCACTTCCTTAGACTGTAGGTGTTCTACTGTTTTTCGATCTTTTTGTCATTTCATGGTGACGTAGGTGTAATTGCTCTTGCTGCTTAGTCTGCTGATTTTGTATGGACCTTCCCAGATGGGATATATCTTTTTGGAGCCTTATCTGCATGCAGTGATGAAGGCTTTTCTTGAGACCAAATCTTCGGGCTGGAACTGCTGGTTTTGGCATTTTTGTTGTAGCTGGAGAGGAGTTGCTGCTGGTAGGTTGTGATGCTAGTGATAGTCTACTCGCACTTCTCCTCTGCCAGATCTAAGCTTGTGGCCAACTCTTTACTGTTCTACTCAATGCTTGGTAGTAGAGCGGTGATACTTCGCTTGATGACATTGGGATGAATGATTGCTTCTGAGCTAAATGCCAAAAAGAAATTAGTCTCACCGGCTGCTCAATTTTTGGTAGTGTGATATACCCATAGACATCCGGGTAGTTCGTATGGCCATTTTCCCTTCTTGTTGGTGAGGGATTTCTTGAGGCAGTCGAGGATCGTCTTGTTGGATGCTGCATCGATATGCAAATGCCAGAAGTCTCCATCGAGTAGAGCAGGTGCGGCTAGGGTGTGCTTGGCTTGTTGGGCCGCTCTGTTGCGTCGCCTAGGTTAGGCGTGAGTGCGCGGTAGGGAGCCGTAGAGTTGGACTATGTAACACGTAGCAGGAGATGCTCAACTGCTGGTATTGGGCCACTCTAGAGTTGAATTATAGAGCAAGGGTTGGCTAGGGCTGTGTGACACGTAGCATATGTGGTGTTCAACTGCCGGTAGAATCTTTTAGGGCGACGAGGACAAAACTTACTTCCGAGTGTGTCCTTCTAGTGTTCGTCTACCGTTGGCGTGCTTTTTAGGCTGATTTGTTGCGTTTATAAAAAAACTTTGCATCTGCTAGTATCTATGCCTTTATCGTTGTGCATCTAGATTGGGCGAAATAGTGCGTCATAAGGATGACTGTTTGCGTTTGAAGGTAAACTTGAGCTTCCGAGTTACAACAACTATTGCCAAACCTAGTTTTTGAATTTCTGGTAGCATCGAGGAGAGCTTTTGAAATGTGGAATACAGGTAGTCGGGCCCCCAGCTCTTCTTGTATGATGATAGTGCTTATCGTTACTCCTGGCTTAGATAGTAAGGGAAGTGACGTGAGATACTTCTTCAGGTTTCGGAAAGCTCTTTTGCACTCTTCATCCTATTTGTCTCGTTGTGCCCTCTTGATGGCCTTGAAAAAGGGCTTGCATCGATTGGTAGACCGCAAAAGAAAGCGGTTGAGGGCAACTGTTCGTCTAGTCAAGCTTTGGATTTCCTTCAAGGTAGTGAGAGATTTCATTTCTAGGATCACTCGGATTTGCTTGGGATGTGCTTTGATTCTTCGTTGGGTTACTAGGTACCTCAAGAATCTGACTGAAGATACTCCGAATGTGCATTTGGTGGGGTTAGAATCGAGAACTTATAGTAGTTCTTGGTCGTTGGGCCTTCTCTAGTCGGGGATCGGTCCCTACGCTTGGCCCTCTACTTGTTTTTTGTTGTTCAGCTGCTTTCTGTCCTCATTCTTTACCACTACTTCTTTTTTAGGCTGCTTGATTGCCTTGTCTGCTCGCCGAGCTTCATCGGGTTAGATCTTCTTTCATGATTAATTCTCCGAACAACGGGTGGTCTGTTGGAAGTCCTTTTTGGAAGGCTATTCTAGCTATCAAGTTGTTGCATCCGACTATTTTTGCCTTCTCTGCTTTGAACCTCTTCACATAGTCATGAAGCGACTCCTTTGGGTTCTCCTTAACGTTGAACAAATGGTCGGATTTCTTCTTGATTGAGCGATATGATGAATATTCTTTGGTGAAAACCAAAGAAAGTTCGTCGAAATTCTGGATAGATTGTGGTGGCAGGGTGTAGAACCAATCTTGCGCCTCGCCTTGTAGAGTGGTGGCGAATATCTTGCACATGAGATCGTCGTTGTTTTGATAGACGATCATTGCGCTTCGGTAGTGCTTTAAGTGTCTCTCTGGGTCTTCTTCCCCTTTGAAGAATGTGAAATGCGGCATGCTGAACTTGCATGGAGGCTCTACCTGCTCGATCTCATCCGTGAAGAGTGACCTGCTTATGTTGGTCATGTCCCGTCGTAGTGCCTTGTCGGTGACCTCGTTGCGTCGAAAATTGCATAATCGCTTGGTTAAGAGTCTTTTTACTTCTTTCTAAATTTTCCTTTGTTAGGGTAGTGGAGCTATTGGCTGCCCCCGTTCTTGACCTGCTAGTCTAGGCCGCTCTTCAATATGCTTGGCTCATCTATGCCGCGGTGGCGGTGCATGTGGTTCATTTATGGCAAGCGAGGGAATTCTTCGCAGGCTGCCGGTTGAACTTGAGCGGGATTGAGTGATTGCTTATCTCTGTTCGTCGTGCTACCTATTCCGATGTGAAGTGGAGGATGCTCCCTGCAGGCTTAGCCGCGAATGAACACTTTGCCTGGATGGTTGCTCATGTTGATTATCGAAGTGTGACCCCAACCGTGAATGTATGTTCGTCCGTGGGCCTAATCGAGAGTGCATGCTTCTCTGCGCACTAAGACGAGAGTATACACTATCTCGAGGGCCCAGTCAGGAGTGTACACTGCTCGAACGCTTGGTTCGTGGCTGGTCGAGTGGCTGCTTTCCGGGACGTTGCTGGAAAGGTTCCTCGTCTACCCTTGTCCTACTTCGGGACACCTTACCTAGGGCAGGTTGCATCTCGGTGTGTTGCAAGAGTTGGTTCACCAAGGTCGTCTGCTATGCTAGGGCGCTCGTTAACTCTATGACTTGTCGAGACAAGTGTTGTTCTCCATTTGAGTTGGAAGAGCTTGGAAGAAATGTATATCCTTAAGCAGTAGAAGTGTGGTAGACCCCGGGTGCGAGATTTGAGTTGGAAAATGTCAAATCTGCGGGGAAATATGGTGAAAATGCCCTCGATTCGATCGTAGGTCTCAAAACTTGGAGTCGGGATAGTTGTGCTACTTTTGAGTCAACTTGGGCTTCTTGGGAAGCCAAGGGAGCAGGTTGGGCCTCAGGAGCAGGCTGGGCCTCAGGAACAGGCTGGGCCTCAAAAGCAAGCTGGGCTGCGTGAGCAGACTGGGCCTCAGGAGCAGGCTAGGCCTTGAGATTGGGCTGCTCGGCAGGAGCAGACTGCTTAGTGCATGATGCATGCGAGTGCATGGTTTGGGCTCAGGCCCGTGCAAGCTTGGATGGTATGGCTTGGGCCATGATGGTGGTGACATGGATCTCGTCGCGGGTGGTTGCCATGGTGGAACTTTGTGGTGGTGCCACTCCACCCATGACCATGTTTAGCCTCGTGGATCGTCGCGGTCCCCTTTTTTTTATTGAAAATTTCACTTGTGGAATTTTCTAAATTTCTAGCCATTATTTTTTCTTTCATGTTTTATCAAAGAATCTTTGCAAATTAAAAAATTCTAATAATAAGAACGTATGAAAAATATTCAAATGGACTAGAAAATATAGAAAAATCTTTTTATGCAAGAGTCTTCTACGAGTATGGATCTTCAACTCTCAATGAAAGCACCAATCTGTGGATGCAAATTTTCGCTGCTTTCTTCTTGGACAAAATTGCACCTACAAAACAATTAACACCTTAGGTCAAGGCCAAGAGCCTCACGCGCCCATGATGAATGTGTGGGGGGGGGACTTTGGCCGAAGAACCTCCGATGCCAAAGTTAGAATTTAGAGAGAAAAAGTGTTTGTGAATTCTAGAGAATTTTAGCAAGAGTTGGAAGTTGTTTTTGGGAGAGAATGGAGAGCTATTTATATGGATATGGCCGGCCCTATTAGGAGAATAGGGACCGGCCATTTAGGTATTTTTTGGGTGTAAATTGTGGTTAATTAGTCATTAATAGGTTAATTAGGCAATAAATCTATTAATGGACTAATTAACATATTTTGAAAGAAATTATTTGGGGAGTTATGGAATGATTAAAATAATTAGCTAATTGATTAGCTAAAAAAGGAAAAATGAGGTAGAAAATATATGGAATGAAATAGGTTTTGGGAGTTACCTTGTAGAAGGGATTTGATGAGATGATTTTTGAATTGTTACATTTTTTGGGTACTCCTGATTTGGTTGATGGATGATTCTCCATTGCTCACGTCACGTGTAAGAAACCCGGTCTGCCTTGAGGGTAAATTTGTCATCTTCACCCAAAAATTCACGTGTCGCATTTTGTTTATTTTTGGCTCCACACCCATGTGTCGTAATACCGAGGAAACTAAATAATCTCTCAAGGGTCAAAGTCACATCACTCTCAAAGCACTCTAATTTAACATGATATCTCTTCCTTTTCATACAGTAATGTGCTTGGACAAAAAGGCATCCAGTGGACAGTTCTTGCACACAAAGTTAGTTATGGACCAAAACCTACGTACACATTACATTGCAACCCCAATATTTATATGCTGACTGCTCAGCTGAGTCCTCACACGATTCAGAAGAACAGATCATACATTTACACAGACAAAATCAAAGCTTTGTATATTTCATCAAAAAATATAGGCCACTTGATAGTTGACTTTTGTCCTAATTACAAACCATTCAAAACAAGAAAGATGAACCGTTTCACTCCGTGTTTAATTCTATAGTTCCTGTTAAATATGCAGTCATACTATATCTGTTATTGTTACGTGCTTAAATACGTACTCTAAGATCTTGTGGCCTAACAAAACCAAGGTTTGCGCCACACGTATGCATGTAAGCTAGCCCTATAGTATACTCGGTTTGGTTGAAACAGTCGTAGTTTGAAATATTAGCCAAAGTCTCTGGTGGTTGAACTGATCAAGCACAACTTAAACTGCATCATGCTTACGATTATCATTAACTCCGCAGAGCCGTTGTGATGATATCAAATATATGATAGATATAATATATAAATGTATGTGTGTGTGTGTGTGTGTATAAATAGTCTTTCCGGTTAATCGATTTTGTGCATTGCCGATCATCTAGTGCATGTTGGGTGACCGACCGTGCAAAAATTTGGTGCGGTTAACTATATTATAGAAAGATTGTATTTGTAATTTTGGACTGTAAACTTTGACGAATATAGTGCGATTTTACATTTTTTTTTACGTTGAATGACAATATCATGTTATAACACCTAAGCGTAAATAAAATGAGCTTAAAAGTAACAATGATGAGTACTTTCATGACGTTCACTAAAGATTTATTATATATGTACCGACACCGAGTCGGTATTATTCCATGAAATGGATTCATTACATATATGCGACTCATATTTATTATTTAATATAAACCAAATTGAGTATTTTCTATTCTAATTTTTCTATGATCATACACTGCCTATTTATTTATCTAGATAATGGGATGTGTTAGAAGAAAAATCTAAAGTCAAGAGATGTAATACATAACTGCGTAGGATTTCAAGAAGTTTGATTTGTGTTTGGTTGTTTGGTAAAATTCCATTTCCACAGAGGAAGGTAGGGGCAGTTGTAGTTTGATTGAACGTTGATCCCTTCTAATTCTTGACCTATTTGAAAGATTACTATAGAACAATAGTTTTTCATTTACTTACGTGATCTTAATACATTGTTTTATGTCATGCGTGTGTGGATTACCAAAACAATATACTCTTACCAAAATAATATGAATAAACACTTCTTACTATCGTTTTCGTTGGTTTGATTAATTTACCAAAGCAATTTTTAACAAATTTCGTATGAATATGAGATTACAAAGGAAAATTATTAATGCACATCGTTTTCACCTGTTGCACTCCCTTTCGTATAACAATCCAATTGAACAAACAAAAAGAAAACCAAGTACTCGTAGAATTACGAGGAAGTGTGTAGAATATGAAAACAGACGCGTCGAAATCACGCCCCACAAAATCAAAATAAAAACAGATAGAGACTAAATGCAAGATGAAGGCTTACTAAAATTTCAAGGTATTAATCAGCCAAGAATAACTAAGGTTTAAAGTAGGGCAATAAGGGATGATAAAGCGGCGTTCAAGTGGATATTAATTTAAGGTGGATATTAATTTACTATGAGCTTACTGAGAGGGACAGGGTTGGATCACTGCCTAGCTAGCTAGGACTAGGAGTAGGAGGGTTAAGGAAAATGGAATTGGATGCAATCTGGATCCACTTTGTGGGGAATCTAGGGATCCTTCACATTTTAGTCATGTATCGTGTATCGCGGTCGAAAACTGATCGCACTATATACGATAAACGGCTAAAATGTAGAGATCCCTAAGGTCCACACAAATTGGATCTAAAGAAGATCCTCTTTCACGGAAAATAATTAAATTAGGTCAAACTCCTCATTAGCTAGCAGCCCCTGACGTCTTATATAGAATTTCTCTGAGATTCTACCCCTAATCATCGTGTTTATCATGCAATATTAAACAAAGTAAAAAAAAAATTAAAACATACTTTTATGTAACCTTTTAATCAAAATAGTATGAGATTGACATAAAGCCTTACTTTGGTATTTGAAAATGAAAATTGATAGAAGTGATCTCTGAATTTATCCACTGTAAATCATTTTGATAATTCTGTGAAAAATATGTCAATATATTTGTTAAGTGGAGAGGTTGATTTGACAAAAATATCCTTAAAAAGGTGATCACATGGTCGTTTACTTCACAATTTAACAAGGATATTTCACAAATTTTATAAAAAGATCAAAATGATTTACAATGACAAACTGAGAGACTAATTATATCGATTTTTTTCGTCATAGGCTAAACTGAAGAGTTATGTCAATCTTAAAAATTATTTTAGTTGAACAGCCTTTAATATGTTGACATCAATTCAAAACTTTTTCAAAAGAGGAAAAATATATGAAATTAATGACTTATTGGAAAATAAAATTTGTATGAGAATTGTGTTCTTCGTGTTTTTCCTGCAGTAACTTTTTGTTTTTTACATATACTGACTTCAATTTAAAACATCCGTCTACGCGCTTCTTTTTCTACTTTACTGATATAAAGTCTAAGAAATTGATCTTTTTATTTACTAACTCCCTTAAAGTAATCAAGTCGTCATTTGAATATCTAACATTCTTGCTTTGCAAGTTTCTTTCTGGTCCCAAATGACAAGATTGCCCACTGACATTCATGAAGTGACGAAAGAAACGAAGTCCCCACACCCATTTCTGACATCTAGATTCTAATTCCACATTCATCTGCCGAAGCTAATCTGTTTGAAATACTCATTTTAAAACAAAGATTAAACATTATCATTAGCAATTTAGCATCAGGTTACCATGACACCTCAACTACCCTACATGGGGACCCACTTTGATTTCAATAAGGTCAACTTAAGAAAATAAACAAACAATCTTAACCATCTGATATACTGAAAAAAAACTCTGATCTATCTAATGTGATCACAATGCTATTATGTATTAATTAACTTGTTATAACATGAGCGGAAAAAGCATTCATTTTCACCAATATTATTTGTAAACAAAACACTTGTTATAGTATGGGTTGATTATAACACCACTTGACTTGATGTTATAATTACATTGAAAAATTTCACAATTAAAAGATATTCGAACTTGAGTGCATGAAGGCAGGACACACTGTCCGCTAACCAACCCAATTCGAGCATGCTTTCCATGATAAAGTGTTGGTGAGAGTTGGTGAATCTGGTATTTTGGGGATAAGGCATTGTGTTAGGGCCATCATTCTAGAAGCTGAAACCTATTGCAACTAGACCAACCATTTTTTTCCCCTAACCTCTGAACCAGTTGGAAATTCCATGTCATTTTTCCATATCTTAGTGTGAAATAGCTGGATTTTCTTTGTTTCTCTTGGGGATTTTTTCAATATCTTAGCTGGATTGCTGTTGTTCTGTTTGGACCTTTCTTCGATCAGCCGCTTTATCATATATTTATAAAGAAATAAAAGGTAATTTGGTGCTGATGCTTCACACTTGATGATCCAGCCAAATAGCAGAAAACATACTTGACATACTTGTTAAGTAAAAGCATTAAGAAAAATTCTTAATTGTGCTTTTCGATCAAACTTTCCAAAGCACATAGAACCAGTTTCACATTTTTTTTTCTTCTGTTTTATTACCCTCATGCTAAAAAGTCAAGGTCAAGAGGGTAACCCTCGTCAATTTTGCATCTAAGAACCAACCATGTTGACAAAGGACTCATCACCCCATTTGATAAAAATAATTCTAAAGTAATACCGTAAATCTTCAAATCTATAAATATATATAATAAGGTGGGGAAATTCCATAGAGTGATGCAAAGAATGTAACAGAAAATATAGAAAAATTCAAAAGGGGTTGATAGAAAGAAGTTGCAGACCTCTTTCTCTTAATATTTTGTTTGGTTTGGAGGGCAGTTGGTGAATTTTTTTTTTTCAATATTAGGCCTTGTCTTCTCCTTTAAAGTCTCCCATATCATTTTCTCATTTCATCACATCTCTCCCCTCTCATATTTTCTAACTCAATTCTTTCATTCTTCCCAAAATCCTAAAAAAACTTCACCAAAACAACAAGAAATCTGGGATTGATCGGGAATCATTTGGAAGCGAAGGTGTTTCGAACTCTAGTTTTTGAAAACATTTTCGTAAAAAATGGCGGTCAAGAAGGTCTTCACATGGAGGTCTATTCTCCCAGACTGCTACAAATCTGGGGTTCCACCAAAAAAAGGCAGCAAGAAAGTGGCGGCGAAACAAACCTCATTCCAAAGACTTTCACTAACTGATTTGAGCAATCCAAGCACAACATTTTCGGAAGACCTCTCGATATCTCTTGCAGGCTCTAATCTTCACATCTTCACACTCGGGGAGCTGAAGGTGATCACGCAGAGCTTCTCATCCAGCAACTTTCTCGGGGAAGGAGGGTTCGGGCCCGTGCACAAAGGGTTCATTGATGACAAGCTAAGGCCTGGTTTGGCGGCTCAGCCAGTGGCGGTGAAGCTCTTGGACTTGGATGGCACACAGGGCCATAGAGAGTGGCTGGTGAGCAACTTTTTTTTATTGAAATTTTCAACAATTTTCTCATTTTAATCACTTGGGTGTTTCATTAACTTTGTTTTTAATGATTTTTTATTGGTTTTCTGCAGACTGAGGTGGTTTTTCTTGGGCAACTGAGACATCCACACCTTGTGAAGCTCATAGGCTATTGCTGTGAAGATGAACACAGGCTTCTGGTTTACGAGTACATGCCAAGAGGCAGCTTAGAGAACCAGCTATTCAGAAGTATGTTTAATTTTCCCAACAAAATTTTCTTTTTTTAAAGCTTTAAATTTTGTTCTTCACCATATGTTAGACCAGTTGACCATGACAGTCTGTAGGCCGCTTGCATGCCAAGTCCAATCCCCCCACCCCCTAGATTAAAATAGTTTAAAATATCGCCTCGACCATACACAAATTCATCTTTCAATTTCTCATGTCTTTTTTCTTGTCGTGCAGGGTATTCGGTGTCGCTTCCATGGTCCACCAGAATGAAAATTGCGCTTGGAGCTGCAAAAGGCCTTGCCTTCCTCCATGAAGCAGAGAAACCAGTCATATATCGTGACTTTAAAGCTTCAAACATCTTGTTGGACTCTGTAAGTATTGCTCCGTATTTTTCTTCTAGGACTAAATAGGGGTGTGATATCCACACACATTTTTTTACTTCTCACACACCTTTTTAATTTTCGACCGTCGGATCAGATGAATTGAAGAAGATCAATGGACATAAATTAGCAAAGGGTGTGTGAGAAGTAAAAATGAGTGTGTGGATAGCACACCCTGACTAAATAATCCTGGCCATTTTTGTTAAAACTAATAAAATGCTTATATTCTTATTCGTTTTTGTTTACAGGACTATACTCCCAAGCTCTCCGATTTTGGTTTGGCAAAAGATGGTCCAGAAGGAGATGAGACACATGTTTCCACTAGAGTTATGGGCACACAAGGCTATGCTGCTCCTGAATACGTCATGACAGGTACTAATTAATCCAATCCAATCCAACCCAATTCAACTTAAAGGCTTAGTGAAGTTAATTGTGGATTAGTTTCTAATACTTGTGTTAAATTTCAGGTCACTTGACAGCAATGAGTGATGTGTATAGCTTTGGAGTTGTACTATTGGAGCTTCTAACAGGGAAGAGATCTGTGGACAAAAACAGACCTCAAAGAGAGCAAAACCTAGTTGAGTGGGCAAGGCCTATGTTAAACGAACCCCGGAAACTCAGCCGGATCATGGACCCAAGACTTGAAGGCCAGTACTCCGAACTTGGGGCCAGAAAGGCCGCGGCATTGGCTTTCCAATGCCTCAGCCACCGGCCGAAACAAAGACCAAAAATAAGTGAAGTGGTCAAGACCTTGGAGCCACTCAAGGATTTTGATGACATCCCCTTTGCATTCGTGTACACAGTTCCATCTGAATCCGATAATTCGATAAAAGATGTAAAAGACGGTGATGCACAGAAGGAATTGAAGAAAAAGAACTTCCACCATAACTACAGGCATCATCAGCTAAGATCACCAACCGAATCTGATAATTCGATTAAAGACGTAAAAGAAGGTGATGCACAGAAAGAATTGAGGAGGAAGAAGAAGAACCACAATCACCACAAGCATCATCAAATAAGATCACCAAGGTCTCCACGTTACTTCTCAGAGAATCTGCTGCAACAAAATCATCGAAATAATGGCTTCAAATCTCCTTTCCACCAAAGAGTCAAGGGAGCATAGAGTCGTTCTAAAATACATGTACATTCACACTTTAAAATGTAAATATGGATTTGTCAAAGTTGCCCTTGACAACTCTTTCTTAAATTTTTGGGCCAATCATTTTAGTTTTTCTTGAGTTATTTTTTTTTTCAAATTCAGAAAGTAGAGTTTCTTTTTTTAATGAACCAAAAAACCCAATAAAAAAGGAGGCAATGTTCTATCATATACTAGTCGTTCATGTTTTCGATTAATTAGCAAAACTTATATAAAAAAGTGGGAAATCATCATCATATATATGCAGAGGTAGGGAAATGATACAATTAAGGACTTATTTTGATCATTTATGTTTGTGGAATCCATAGAGCAGAAACGGCTAAAATCAACTTGCTTGCACGTGCGCGATTGATTTAACACACCTACAAGTACAACATACTAATTTTTTTAAACGATTAAATACAAATGAGCAGTTTGAATCAGATTTGTTGGTGACATTGATTAGCATTTGTGACATTCCTTTTCTAAAAATATCTGATCCCATCCATGCACTGCGGGTTGTTTAGCTAAAAACAACAAAAGGTGGTGGCTATGTGTGAATCAAGATCGGAATCCAATTATTTGATGTAGAAACACGGCAACTGGTTTTCCTTGTCCACTGGCATATCAACTCATATGGCATCATTTGCTTGCATTATGTATGCAACACCAAACCCCAGTGTAATAAAATAAAAGATGATGATTACATAGGTGATTGGGACTGGAATTTTAATTGGTCAAAATATAGAAATCAAATGGGCAGGTGTGCCCTCATTCACGACCACCGGCCTGCCCTCAGCTGGACTAAAAATAGTGTATGCCAAGCTAAACTCTATCTCAATTATGAGTGACCAGGTTGAACAACTGTCTGTGGAATGACGCCTACAAGTTCCCAATCTTCCACCATTTTTCGCCAATCTCTGGCGATGGCAAGGATGGCTTCTTCTCAGATTCTCCTAGCTCATTGTTAATTGATAAAAGGGGTTGCTAATTCATACACCTCTTTTTACTTTCTACACATTTTTTTTTTTAAATTTTCAGCTGTTTGATAAAATGAATTGAAGAAGGAAGAAGATCAAATGACAGAAATGAACGGAGAGTATGTGAAAAATAAAAAGAGGTGAGTAAATAGCAACACTTGTGATCAAGTGGTCATCAACTAAGATATTCCACTAAGTTAATAGTTGTGAAAAATTGTACCTATATATAAATTCTAGAGTTGTCACGTCTTCTAATTTCAGTTAATCAATTAAGAAACAAGACATGTCTTGAATCTTGATGCATGCTTGAGTTGTAAAATAAATCCCAATCACCGTTAAATTCCCAATCTTGATGCACGCTTGAGTTGTACCATACAGCCAACAGACTAAGGAATTAACCGTAATTAGGAAAATAAATTAGGATTCACCTGAGCCATGTCAAATCTACTAAGTAATGTAGTTGTGGGATTTGTTGGATATCCAAATGTGGGAAACAGCTTATCTGAGCAGTATAAATCAGACTTCTCTGAGAATGAACACTCTGTAGATGATGAAGGTAATGGGCTGGCTACCAAGAAGAAAGTCCCTGTCAGAAAGCCCACTGCGCCCCATAAACGACACAAAAATCATGAAACTCCTTTACAGAGCAATTCTAATGTTGAAATTCATACAGCTTATGATCGCGAGTCTGGTTTTCTCTCTCACTTCATTGTTTCAGAAGATGAAATGTGTTTAGATGATGCAGAAAAACAAGTTTTGGAATGCATTGACAAGGAAGGTGCAGACTCTCAGTTGATTTCAATGGGTTTACAGGTTATTACAATGATGTATATATAGAGAGCAAAGTCTCTCACTAACTAACTAAGGTTTACAATATTATATTCTAACATCCCCCCTCAAACTCAAGATTGGGCCACCCAGTCATGAGGTTGAAGCAGGCAGATTGGCAAAGAACATTAGTGCAGTATTCCTTACAATTGGAGAATGAGGTTGCTGCAGCACAAAGTCTCTGCATTAAGAAAAAAACCCTCTTGGCATCTTGAGCTTGTATATTATTGCTATATCATGTGTACCACAGTAGCCAAATCAACATAGACCTGATGCCGCCACCCTTATCACAAATGCCCATATGGTATCCTACTTGAATATCAAATAGACCTCCACCTTTGCATAACCGAAGTACATAAAATCCTCGGAACTCATGTACAACAGTTTGAGTATGAACACCGGCGGTACACTTCGTAGGTTTTTTACTTCGAATGTTCAAATCAAAGATGCTCATAGTTCTAAATTTCTTGTTTGTAATGGTGAAGTCGTGAACAATGGTATTATTGTGCAATTGAAGCTTGGTTTCCATGAGTTAATTCTTGACAAAGGTGGAACAACTATTCAAAGGCTCTTTCATTCGAAATCAGTGACTGTACTTGAATCTGATTGTTACATTCTTGATATTAAACTTGGCTACCACACGAGCATTCGTGATAACGGGGGTACCAAGTTTCTCTCCAGTTTTGAGTCAATGGATTTATTGGCAAGCTGTGAGGACTCACGTTTGTGTGTTGTTATAAATCGTTCCATGGGCTACTACTGCAAGGGAATTCGTGACAAAGGTGGAACGATTAGTCAGAGGCTCTTTAATTTGAAGTCCAAGAATACAGATTGTGTTATCTGTTTTGATTGTTCCAAGGTGGTCAAATGTGAGGAGAGTATTGATTATTCCATGATCATTGATGAGGTGTATGCTGGTAATTTGGGATTGCATCATTTAGAAGCTTGTATAGACAAGAACAGAAAAAATGAAAGTAAGTTCACCTTCTTCAGATTTAAAACTGGTTGCTGTGTTTGCTGTGTTGTTCTCGATCATGACTACTGTATGGGCATTCGGGATAAGGGTGGAGGCTCAAAATTCAGGGCAGGGAAGAACAAGTCCCCAAATGTCAGAGAGGAATATCTGGTTCTTAGCTTTCATAGGCAGATGCTAGGATTTTGCAGGATGTACCAGTTGCAATCTTGGACAGAAGAATGATCAAGAAAGTGCTGCAGCTACGGAAGCCTTATTTCAAAGGCAACACCACTCCAAAGATGATGCTACATGAGAACTATACCATGAACTGAAGCTTAGGTTTCCAGAAATTGTGAACCTTTAATACATTCTTGTGATTTTGTTGTTCCTGGTTTTATTGCTGGTTTCAATTGTACTTAGTTCAAATTGTAAATCTTACTTTGTAAGATTGGTTTTAAGGGAGATGTATTGTTAGGATACTGCCAGATGGCATATTAGGATGATGACATCTGTACAAGGTTGTTAGTAGTTAGTTACTTGTTAATAGATAAATAGGAGATTGTAAAGATGAAAAGGCGGTGAATGAATTGTATTGTTGTTCTCATGTTCTGTTATTGTCTCTCTGTGCAATTGTGGAAGATGTAGGGTAGGGTTTTAACATTTGACATCTGTACAAGGTTGTTAGTAGTTAATTACTTGTTAATAGATAAATAGGAGATTGTAAAGATGAAAAGGGGTGAATGAATTGTATTGTTGTTCTCATGTTCTGTTACTGTCTCTCTGTGCAATTGTGGAAGATGTAGGGTAGGGTTTTAACATAGGATTATACTGTTAATGGTTTAAATCTCTCCAATGTAACTTATTGATGCAAATTTTCGCCATCTTCAGTCTTAACGAAAATGAACCCGCAAAATAATCAACACCTTTACTTAGAGACCTAAGCCTCATGATGAGTCAATTTTATATCATATATTATTCTCTATTCTTGGTATATTTTGGTTATTATTTTGGTGAGATTTTGATGTTTTATTATATGTTTTAAAATAGGACGTGCGGATTTGCTCAAAGCATAAAGTAATCAAACGATGACATTTTTGAGTAATTCTAATTGGAGCTGGTTCATGAGTCAGCCAATGAGGTGGTATCAAAATTTCATAATTTTATCCTAAAGCATCTGATCATGGCGAATTAATTTATGGTCAGCGCGCAGTGCTGGCAGATTGGGTTACAGAGCTTGTGTGCGACTTTTGGGCTAGAAGATGATGGATTTTGGACTTGGGTTGTTCTTGGAACTTGAAGAGGAGGTCCTGATCTTTAATTTGATTCATTTTGGACTTGTTTTGGAGTCCTGAAAGTTAAAAAACGTGGCTTCTCCTTTGATGGGCAGATTTCCTAGTTATAATAGGAATGCAATTTTTAGTTATCCTTTTATTATTTTGTTTCCTAGTTTTTAGAAAACCTTTTCCTAAGAGGGTTTTAATTAGGAGTAGTATAAATAAGGATTTTTAGCCATTGGGTTGAGGACACACAACATTGAGAGAACTTAGCAAGGCTTTGGAGAATTTCATAATTTTTACCTATAGACAACTTGCTTTCTTTCAGTCTATATATTTGCTAGTGAAACCTAATTACTAACCCCTCTAGGTCTACATCTACAAAACATGTTGAATTACACCAAAATGTTAGCAAAAAAACAAGGAAAGTCCATGATGTCTTTGTTAAATGGAGGAGTTGTTTTAACAAAAATATCCTAAAATGGTGGTTATGTAGTCGTTCATGTGACACCTATCCCCTTTGACCCCCTCATCACCGACATTGAGCGCCGCCGTGGTTACCGCCAGTGGGAGCAGATCATGCCTTCAATGGCTTTTTTCCTACTAATATCATTTTTAGTTTTAAATATAAAAATAGTTTTTAAAGCTAATCCACATATCGTTATATGATTGTATTTATGAGACCCACGTAGCTCCACATCATCACATTAACAGAGCAATTGATAGATTTTTCACGAAAAAACTAAAATGATCACGATGGACAAATTCAAAGAAAGACTAAAATGATTCACGATGGACAAATTCAAAAACACTACTATTGATTATCATTAATTGTTAAGGACCAAATTAAGGAGTTATGTCAATATCACGAATCATTTTGGCTAAAAAGCCTTTAATTTATTTGATTCTTAAAATTGAGGGTGTTTGTGTCTATTTAGGTGAAATTTTGGATATATTTGAAAGATTTTATAAAAAGTGACATTTTTGAAATTAAGAGTTAATTTTTTGTTATATTTGATAAATACTCTCAAATATGTCTTGTTAAAGGTAGTGTATGGTCATAATCCGTTCAATGGTCTTTTTCCTAACCTATATTGAAATTTTTGTCCAGTTAATTACTTTCAATATCATCTTAGAAATTACATCAAGAAGGCAACCTCCTAACACAAAAAAAAAAAAAAAAATTTAGATAGGGTTTCAGGGAGCTTATTTATGCTCATGTGATTTTCTCATTTGTCGAAGCTTCCAATTTTTCTTTGTGGGTGCTGAAGATAGTGGTGGCCGTATCTTGGCAGTCCATATCATTTTAGCAACCTCCATGACCTTCTTTTCGAAGTTTATGGGTTGAGTTGTAGGGTGGAGTTAGTGGTTTTGTGTTCAGTTTAGAGGTTTTCAATTGTTTGTTGGTGAGACTATGGTTTCATGACCTTCTATTGAGTTACCTTAACAAATTTTGAATAGGGGTTTAAATCACAGTATCCAGGGGAGGCTGAAATGCTTATGTGAGTCTTTCCAACCCGGGTAGGCTGAAATGCTTATGTGAGTCTTTCTAGCCCAGGTAGGCTGAAATGCTTTTGTGAGTCTTCCCGGCCCACGAAAGGGTGGACTAATATGGCAAAGCCACCAGTTGATCCCTTTTTGAAACTAAAACGGATGTGACATTTTCAATAGGTTGGGTAATTGTTTGGAATGTTTAGAAAAGTTGAGACCAAGCCTCACAATGGGCAGTGAACTAAGCATAACAATGGGTTTTCCATAATAATGTGGTTCAAATTCGTCTTTGGCAAGAATCGATGTGACAACCCATCCCGATTTATTTTGCGAATTTTAAAATAAGTGTATTTTGGTAATTTAATTGGTTTTGGGCTAGATATTTTGTTGTTGCTTTTGGTATTAATGGGTGTGCTAAGAAGCCCACCCTTGATTTTTGTTCCCCAGGCCCAAGTATCTCATATCTTTCTCTTAGTTTCTCTCCCTCACAGCTCACTCTCTCTTTCTTAGTCTCACTTTCTCTCAACTCACTCACCCTCTATCCCTCTCTCGGACAAACTCTCTCACTCTCCCTGATCTACACCCACACACCCATACACCATCCCTTACGACAAACCACAACATCAACACCATCACTTGGCTCTCCTCTCTCATTCTCCCTCATCCCTGTGAAGCTCCCGGGCACCTAGAGGACACCCAAGAACCTGTGGTGTTCAAGCCCAGATTCCGGCCACCCCACGACGAATCAAAGTTACCTAATCATTCCTCATCATCTCACTTTTCAATTTGATACTTAGATTGTACCCTAAGGAGTTCGTTTGCCGTCGACTGAAGCTTATGAGGCTTCGGCCTTGGTTCCATCGAGAACCGGGTCAAATACCCACACCCAGAGCCCAAGCCCTTTGGCCCAGAGTTTTGGACCAGGCCTTCAAACCCTCAGCCTAAAACTTAAGGGCTTCGGCTTATTAAACTTTAAACCCAAAACCTTACGGACCCAGGCCTTTGGGCAGTGCAAGATTGGGCCGAAGCCTTCGGCCCAAGAAACCCAAGCCCATAAACCCTTTAGGCCCAAGCCCAAACCCGGTTCAACCCAGATCACCCATAGGCGTGCATGAGGTCAAGTTTTGCCTGATACGTGGAGCACACGCGCCTTCGCCTGAGGTACTGTGCTTTGCCGCCGTCCACGGTGGTGCCGGCGACTTTTTCGGTGAACTTTTTGGCAATTTTTTTCCGCACGTGTGGCAACGCATGGCCGCGAAGCAACCACCATGCGGTGGCATATAGAGGCGCGTATGGCTACGCGTAGGAGTACCCGAGTTTCTCTTTTATGTTTTCCGGCATCCTAAATCAGTTTATGATGTCCGTTTTCTGAAATTCAATCGTTTCAGTATAGTTTTATTAAGGGAGCTTTAATAAAAAGGGCTTGAACTAAGTTTATTTTAACCAAAAACCATCCTATAACTTTTTTTAACCAAAAACCATCACAAAACAAAGTAAAACCCACCAAACTAACCGACAGCTCGACCACCAGCCAGTCACTTATGGGCTCTCCTTCGGCCCTCATCCTCTTCCTCCTCCTCCTCCTCCTCCTTTTCGTCTCACTGAGTACTACAACTTTCCTTTTTGAATCACCCTATTTCGTTGAGTATTGAAGAAGTTATATCCATTTGAATCTTACCTAGTTTCTGGCGACCTCTGAGGCTTTCGAGGTGTTTTTCGGCCAAACCACGATAAGTTAGCCATCGTGCAAGGTACCATTCTCTTCGTCTCTTCGAGAACTACGATTTTTATTTTTGAATCACTCGATTTTGTTGAGTATTGAAAAAGTTATATCATTTTGAATCTTACCCAGTTTCCGCGACCTTGATAGAAGCATATTTATGAGACTTAGCTTGCTTGTTTTCTTGCATTTTTATTATTATTTAGTATTTATTATAGTGTTTAAAGTTAAATTCATGTGTTTGTAGGTTTTATGGGCTAAGGGTACATTATGAGCCAATTTGGAGTAGTTTGAAGTGTTTTTGGGCCCAAGACGGAGTGCTTATGATCCAAGCTAGATGGATGGACGAATTTGGATATTAATTGGGTTGAAATCTACTTTGAAGATGGATAAGTGAAGCCCAAATTCTAGATGTGAGTGGATGATGCAATGCCTAGCTCACCATGACATTTGAGTGGATGATGCAATGCTTAGCTCACTATGACATGTGAGTGGATGATGCAATGCTTAAATCACCATGACATGTGAGTGGATGACTCAAAACCTAACCCACCAACAATTCTCCACTCTTTGCATTAAACAAGTCCATCCTCTCCCTATAAATACCCATGGTAGCAACCTCATTCAAATCATCCAAGAATCAACCATTCTACAAGCCTTCCCTTGCCTCTCCCTACATATCTAAACTCCTCCCATCCATTCCTCCATATAACCAACCTTTCAAACATCATTCCAACCTTGTAAGGCGGCAAAGAAGAAGAGGAAAGTGCTTGGACGTGCTTGCTATCCAACAAGGATCGTTGGAACGTTTAGGTGTTTTCTTTCTTTTGTTTTCAATGTCTAAATTTGTTTATCTTTGTTTTATGCTTATGAGGAACTAAACCCCCCCCCCCCTTAGCTAGGGGGGGATTCGAAACCATGTCCTTGCTTGCTATACGATTTGATTACTTTTAATTATGTTTCATAAGTTGTGATTTCAATTTACTTATCTTCTTGATTAATAACTTATTTGTGTTTGTCGATTAAGAATGCATACTTAATTTACATGCATGAATTTGATGCTAGAATATAAGTGAATTTCACCTAATCGTTATGAACTTATATTCATGAGTAGTGAAGGTTGCTAGTCACAATCGCGTTAAGTAAATTCTTGGCATGAGTTTCATGCAATTCATAGTAACAAATGCCTCGTCAATGCTTATGGTTTTCATAGAACTTAATGATTCTCGCTTGTATCTCTATTATGCAATTCATGTAGGGAACTTGTGGGGAATGTTTTGGGTTGTCGTATGCAATCATCCAATCCATTAACTTAAGGAAAATCTGAGAATTAATCTATGCAATTCATGGTTAATTTGGGGCGTTGAGAATTCATAAGTTATTTGAAATACAATTAGAAATCATTTTGTATGCAAGCAAGACATGTGTGGAGAAGAACCCCTTAGCTAGCCTTCCATCCATTCATTCAAACCAATTCATTTTAAAATCCGTTTTGTTTTACAAGTTTAATTGTTCAATTTCACCAATCCCAAATCCCCCTTTTACTTTCTTGTTTTAAAGTCTTTTGTTTACATTTTTAACTTTGTTTTTATATTTTTTTTTTAGAGGTTTTAGCAAGCCCTCCTAATCCCCGGTTTAGAACGATACCCTACTTACATCTATACTACAATTGTCAAAAAGAGGGTTTAATTTGTGTGCGTATAATTCTCACATCAAATTTTGGCGCCGTTGCCGGGGATTAGCAACTTTGCTAATCCCTTGGTTCTTTTCTTTTCGTTTAGTTTGTTTTTGTTTTTGTTTCTGACTTAGTTTATTTTCTTTGTTTGGTGTTACTTTTGATATTTGATTTAGTTCTCTTTCTTTGATTTCAGGTACTAGAGAAACAAGACATGGATTTTAACCAATATCCACGAAGAGATTGGAGTGATCATTCAACTTCTATGTGGTGGGAACCTCAACGATTCCAACAAGGTGGATACTGGCAACAAGAAGATGAGTTCTATCACTGGCCATATGAACTATCACAGCCACCACAACAATTTGCCCAATTCAATTCAGGTACGTCTTCGAATAATGATATACTTAATAAATTACTCACCTCGTTGAATCAGGCCGAAGAATATCGAAACAAAGAGATACAAAATCAAGCCAAGAAGATGAGCAAATTGGAGAAGCATGTTGGGCAGATTTTGGAGTTCATGGCACAAATTAAAGAACAAATGGTTGAAGATGAGCCCATGGATGAATTGCTAATGCTCGAAGAGAAGGAGGATGCACAAGGCACGGCAAGGGAAGAACAACCCTTGCCACAACCTCCCAATGTTCCTACACCACCCCATTCAAGTAAGGTTGTTCCAAATTTAATTATTTCTAACTTTGTTTCCCCAAATGCACCTTTCCCTGGCAGGTTCATGCAATCCATGAAAGATGAGGGGAAGAAAGACATCTTGGACACCTTTCCAACAATTCACGAGGAAAGTGGTTGAGGAGCATCTTGAATTCATCAAGGAGGAAATTGGAGTGGATCACACGGCCACAACCTTCAAAATGCCCAATCTGGCTGAAAACATTCCTTGTGCATTTGTTGAATGTGCTGCTACTTTAGAGCCAATATTGCAGCCCATAGGTAACCCACCAACTCCAATTCCAATTCCCACTTCAATTAATCGTGTGTTACCTTCTTCATTGCAGGCACCTACTCAAATCCAATTTGGTGAAAGAGTTTACATGGATCTCAGGACAGATCTCTATTCCCTTCCATACAAAGATCCAATGCTTGCATGTTTTGAGAAGCATTTCTTGGAGAATATACTTAAGTTCTTATTGGAGCACGTAGGAAAGCCACCAACCCAAATTCCAAAGTCGTTTTTGACTAATATGTTGTTGATGTCAATGATTAGGGCACCCACTCTTGAAATTCAACCATTGCCGGAACATTTCAAGTATCATCGTCCATTCAATAATCAACTCCATGCCGTGGATTCCATTAAAGTATGAAAGGAAGCATCGTCCGGCTGTACGACGTTAAAGCAAGCGCTACTTGGGAGGCAACCCATGCATGCAACAAAGGAAGACCTAGAGAGCACTCCAAATTCCAGATTTGCGTTTCTAAACTCTTCTCTTTGTTGTTGTTTTCATTTATGCCATGTTAAATTGCTTAGTTACTGTTTTGTTTGTTTGTTGATTATTTGTTTTAGTCTATGCTTGAAACATTGAGGACAATGTTTGATTTAAGTGTGGGGGGGTAACCAAAGTATTTTGATGCAAATTCGTAGGGTTTTCTCACTCATAATTTCTAAATGTTGTTTTTCACTGTTTTTCAGCCTTTTTAAGCTGTTTTGGTGTGTTTTAGTGTGTTTTGTGTCAAAAATCCGAAAATCCCATAAAAATTTAAAAAATTGTTTTAAAAACCCAAAAAGAGTTGTTTTTGTGTGTTTGTTTGTGTCTTAGGATACCTTCCAACACAATGATGAGGATTCGGTTTGTAATTGCATGACGGTTAAAGAAAGTTATAAACATGGATAAAAGTTTGATTTACTCTTTGGTTTATGCTTGGTTGAGGTTGTAACTTATGAATTCACATGTAATCATAAAGGAAAAATTAGTTTTTGTAACATGCTTGAAGGAAGTAACTCAAACCAACGCTACAACCTTGTGAGACTTGAGCTTAAACGTTTATTTGTAGAGTTAATAATCTGTGAACTTGTTGCTTTTCTAAGTCGTTGCATGATCTCATTATTCTTTGCTTGATTGCTACTTAGAAGGCGTTTCATCGTTTAGTTCCAAATGCTAGAACTCATGCCCAATTCATTCAAAGCATGCTATTGATTTGCATATCACATATTCAAGAAGAAGTTGTGTAGTGACCACCACTTTAGCCAAAATACCATGTGCCCTACTCTATTTTATGTTTAAGTTAACCCCGTTGAGCCTTGTTAGCCTATGTTCTTTGTTAACCCATGTTTTCCTCACTTAGCCTAGATTAGGATTATCCATACCCTTGTTCTTAAAGTATAGTAAGCATGATTCAAATTGAATTCCTTTGTGGCAGAAATCAAGTGTGGGGGAAATTTTTATTTTGTGAATTGTGTGCCATAGGCACGATTAATAAAAAAAAAAAAAGAAAAAAAAAAAGAAGAGAAAGTTGAAAAGATGACCAAAGTATTGTTTGTTGAAGTAAGGGTCCAAAACAATGAATTCGGCCCTAAAGAGTTGTCTAAGTTTTCCCCTTGTGTTTTCAAGTTAAATTCCACAATCTAAGTGAATTCTAAGTCTTAATTTCATTACTTTGCTTACTATTGCTTGAAGAACGTTTGTTTTCCTTATCCTTTCTTTGATAACCAATACCCCAAGCCCCGTTGCAACCCTTAACTTCTTCTTGAGTGATATGTGTTTCAATTTGTGGAGTTTGAATTTGGTATGAGCATATGGTGTCATTGGTTCTCGCATCTAAGTAGTAGTATTCCATTCATGAGATCATATCTAAACATGCTTATTAAACTCCGGAAATTACGTTCTTGTGATACATATATGTGAGCATTCGTTTTTATATCTACATCAATTCTCTCACATATAACTAGTATAGGGTGTGTAGTTAGAAAATCTGAGTGAAAATAGAGTGCATATCTTGTAAGGATTGAGGGAATTCTCTAAGGCATGTTACTACATTCAAAACATTGTTTTAATTGGTTCATTGTGAACTAGTAAGTAGTGACTATGATTAAGTATGTGCTTAAGTGTTAAATTGACTCAAATATGTGGGAATGATAATCTTTAACATGTCATGTGCATTGGAAATCCCTGAGGCAAACGTTGGAAGGTTTAGGTTATGTTTGTTTATTTGTTTTGTTTTATTTCTTTGTTTTGCTCGAGGACTAGCAAAAGCTAAGTGTGGGGGAATTTGATAGAAGCATATTTATGAGACTTAGCTTGCTTGTTTTCTTGCATTTTTATTATTATTTAGTATTTATTATAGTGTTTAAAGTTAAATTCATGTGTTTGTAGGTTTTATGGGCTAAGGGTACATTATGAGCCAATTTGGAGTAGTTTGAAGTGTTTTTGGGCCCAAGACGGAGTGCTTATGATCTAAGCTAGATGGATGGACGAATTTGGATATTAATTGGGTTGAAATCTACTTTGAAGATGGATAAGTGAAGCCCAAATTCTAGATGTGAGTGGATGATGCAATGTCTAGCTCACCATGACATTTGAGTGGATGATGCAATGCTTAGCTCACTATGACATGTGAGTGGATGATGCAATGCTTAAATCACCATGACATGTGAGTGGATGACTCAAAACCTAACCCACCAACAATTCTCCACTCTTTGCATTAAACAAGTCCATCCTCTCCCTATAAATACCCATGGTAGCAACCTCATTCAAATCATCCAAGAATCAACCATTCTACAAGCCTTCCCTTGCCTCTCCCTACATATCTAAACTCCTCCCATCCATTCCTCCATATAACCAACCTTTCAAACATCATTCCAACCTTGTAAGGCGGCAAAGAAGAAGAGGAAAGTGCTTGGACGTGCTTGCTATCCAACAAGGATCGTTGGAACGTTTAGGTGTTTTCTTTCTTTTGTTTTCAATGTCTAAATTTGTTTATCTTTGTTTTATGCTTATGAGGAACTAAACCCCCCCCCCTTAGCTAGGGGGGATTCGAAACCATGTCCTTGCTTGCTATACGATTTGATTACTTTTAATTATGTTTCATAAGTTGTGATTTCAATTTACTTATCTTCTTGATTAATAACTTATTTGTGTTTGTCGATTAAGAATGCATACTTAATTTATATGCATGAATTTGATGCTAGAATATAAGTGAATTTCACCTAATCGTTATGAACTTATATTCATGAGTAGTGAAGGTTGCTAGTCACAATCGCGTTAAGTAAATTCTTGGCATGAGTTTCATGCAATTCATAGTAACAAATGCCTCGTCAATGCTTATGGTTTTCATAGAACTTAATGATTCTCGCTTGTATCTCTATTATGCAATTCATGTAGGGAACTTGTGGGGAATGTTTTGGGTTGTCGTATGCAATCATCCAATCCATTAACTTAAGGAAAATCTGAGAATTAATCTATGCAATTCATGGTTAATTTGGGGCGTTGAGAATTCATAAGTTATTTGAAATACAATTAGAAATCATTTTGTATGCAAGCAAGACATGTGTGGAGAAGAACCCCTTAGCTAGCCTTCCATCCATTCATTCAAACCAATTCATTTTAAAATCCGTTTTGTTTTACAAGTTTAATTGTTCAATTTCACCAATCCCAAATCCCCCTTTTACTTTCTTGTTTTAAAGTCTTTTGTTTACATTTTTAACTTTGTTTTTATATTTTTTTTAGAGGTTTTAGCAAGCCCTCCTAATCCCCGGTTTAGAACGATACCCTACTTACATCTATACTACAATTGTCAAAAAGAGGGTTTAATTTGTGTGCGTATAATTCTCACATCAGACCTCCGAGACTTTCGAGGTGTTTTCCGGCCAAACCATGGTAAGTTAGCTATCGTGCGAGGTACCATTCTCTTCGTCACATCGAGAGCTACAATTTTCATTTTTGAATCACTCGATTTCGTTGAGTATTGACAAAGTTATGAGCGTTTAAAGTTTGTCCAACTTTCCAGCCGAAATCCGGCCTTCCCTTCCGTTTAGCTCCGGTGAGCAGCAACCACACCAAGCCCTTTGGGCCGTGCACAAACAAACACTGTATCTGGAAAGAAAAGAAATAAAATTCAGAAACAGTAACTTAAATTCCAGAAACAGTGACTTAGATTCCAAAAACATTAGATTCCAAAAACAGTGTTACTTAAAATCCAGAAACAGTTTATTTTTACAATCCAGAAACAGTGTCCGTCGAAAGGAACCAAATCCAGAAACAATGACTTAAATTCCAGAAACAATGACTTAGATTCCAGAAACAGTGTTACTTAAAATCCAGAAACAGTTTATTTTTACATTCCAGAAACAGTGTCCGTCGAAAGGAACCAAAATCCAGAAACAGTGACATAGATTCCAGAAACAGTTTATTTTTACATTCTAGAAACAGTACTACAACTTTTCTTTTTGAATCACCCTATTTCATTAAGTATTGAAGAAGTTATATCCATTTTAATCTTACCCAGTTTTCGGCGACCTCCGAGGCTTTCGAGGCATTTTCCGGCCAAACCACTTCGAGTTAGCTATTGTGTGAGGTACCATTCTCTTCGTCTCTTCAAGAACTATGATTTTCATTTTTGAATCACTCGATTTCGTTGAGTATTGACAAAGTTATATCATTTTGAATCTTACCCAGTTTCTGGTGACCTCCGAGGCTTTCGAGGTGTTTTCCGGCCAAACCATAGCTAGTTAGCCATCGTGCGAGGTACCATTCTCTTCTTTTCTTCGAGAACTATGAGTTTTGTTTTTGAATCACTCGATTTCGTTGAGTATTGACAAAGTTACGAAGGTTTAAAGTTTGTCCTACTTTCCGGCCGAAATCCGACCTTCCCTTCCGTTTAGCTTATAACATGGTTTTTTATTAAACAAAACTTATAACATGGTTTTTTATTAAAACTAAAACTTTTCAAGCCCTTTTCATTACTTTTCCTTTTTATTAATTGGACCCTTTATGTGCTTAGGTGCGTTTACTAGCGGCGATTTCGTTCTTCCTATTTCGTACGACTCTTCGACAACGGTGTATCTGTGAGTGGACCTTTCTAAAATGCATGTTTTAATAATAAAATTGCATACATGAAAAGCATGATTTAATGGCTACATTTTACAAAATGTTTTATGATTAAATTAGACTTACACTTTATGATTATCTTGCTTTACTGTGAATATTTTTGGAGTGCCATACTTTATCGATTTCACAATCTTTGTAGTATATATGATGGATGACTATATACTATGAAGATGTTTTGAGATATGATGTTTGAGCTACTGAGCTCCGTTGAGATATATGTACTTATATTGGAAAGAGTATATTTAATGTTTTGGGCACATTTAGTGGCTATTGTTCTACCTACGGGTGAGAGATATGGTTGTTGGCTTCGGACTGGGAGAAATAATCTTTGGCTTCAGTCCGAGAGACATAGAGTTGGCATTAGGCCGAGAAAAATAACCTATGGCTTCAAGTGTAGAGACATGGTAGTTGGTTGTGAGCCGAGGGATATAATTATTGAACATAGTGGGTGACTAGAATACCACTAGTTAGCACACTATATACGAGATATGTTTTGAAAAGATTTTATGGCATGCTAGGGTTTTAAGAAAACCTATTACATACTATGCTATTAGTTTTCATAAAACCTGGGGGGTTAGTATGTTGATAACATTTTCAGTTATATATATATATATATATATATATATATCAACTTGGTCCACTCATGTTTTGTTTTGCGCCCCCTTCAGGACTTAGAATTGAGGAGTACAATCTCGGTGTCGTGGCACCCCACATCAACATTTTTAAGTCATCTCGGTGTAGGACCCATTCCTTTGTTCATTCAATTTTATTTTATTCCTTTTTAGTGTCTGGGATTAGTTGGATGCTCTGAACACGTTCTTCAAGTGCTTAATCATTACATTTAAATTTATAAGTTTTAATTATGTTCGTTACTTCTCTTGCATGTTAGTATAGAGCTTCGTCACCTTTGGGTATCGGCCAGCACATGCCTACCCTGGTGTTTGGTCAATATCAGGGTCGGGCATGTCAATTTGGTATCAAAGCATGGTTTGTTCAAAGCATGATTAAGACCCTCTGTTACTGTAGTAATGTGTCAGTCATGACATTATTACGATGTCATGACTTCTGAATTTGTTGTCATTCAACACGATTGTGCAACCATCATTCTGTGTGAATAGTCACATCTTATTGAAGAATAAGAAATTGCGTGTCGGGATTGTGCCTCATCGGTGACATGTTGAATTGTCAGATGACTTTCAATATCAAACCGATACTCTACAACATGTGTTCCTTAGGAATTGCGGGCAGAGTCGACTTTACATTGAAGTGACGTGATTTAGAAAATCTCAATTAGAGGAAGTCTGATTGAGACCAACTGAAGATCTAAAATGGTGATGTCACTCTGTAACATGCGTTCCCTAGGAATGGCGTGCAGAGTCACATCTATGTAGTAATTGCTTGAAACATTTGAAGTACGTGTTGGAGAAGGCGAGTAAGCACTAGTTGTTACGAAGTTTAGTAAGTGGTAGTTGGTGGGATCGAATTGATGTTCTCATAATCGTTCCCGCTGAGGAAATTCGTGTGGATCTTTAGAATAAGTTTTTTGAGGATTGTTCTATTGTTAACTTTCTCGCTTATTCCAACCACGAGGTCAAGTTCACTAAACCTCGATTGCCAGCTGTACGGCAAACTCTTCGAACGTTGTTTTTTACCATAGTATATAAATGTATAAGACTGCACCATCGTGTACCGCCCCGATTGTGCAAGTGCAGTTGCAGAACATCTCAGTAGAAAGACACAGACAAAGCTCTAGGGGATATAAGTAGGACATTTTGGCTTCCCAACTTTGAGGCACGGTAGACCAGTAGAGTAACGCAGTTGTATATTCAAATCCAAATATCTTGTACTCTAAATTTAATGGACTTGTTTTGACCCTCAAATCCTAGAGTGTTTTTCTAATCTTCTCGCAAGCCTACCAGACTTATTAGGAAAAGTTTCATGTGGTCTTGAGGTCTGAGCCACCTTTTAGTAACGGATTGATGAAGGTTGTAGTGTGGGTGGTCAGCGAATTGCATCACCAATCACTACATTCACGTAGAAATGAGTAGCCACCTCTCATTATCTTGTTACAATTCATAGGCATCGTATCGTACTTTAGTAATTCTTTTCCAACAATACATATATCTAAGTTCTTTTGCCCAAATATTTTAAAGGTATCTCCCACCCAACCCTAACACACCTTTTATATGCATCTACTGAGATTAAGTTCCATCTTAGGTTCTGAGCCTAATAATTATGGGGCTAGTTTATGTGAATAGTTTGAAGCGATAACAGTTATTCAATGGAAGTCGTCAGAATTATGGTTCTTCTTCTAATGTAAGTTTCGAAGTTTATACCTCTCAATCAGACTGAACGGGCTATCTAGACCTTGGAAGACGCGTTGTGTTCACTCGTCTGGTGGCTTTAGCACATTTAGAATTTACACTTCTCTTGAAAAATGTGTGCTCTCATGGTATTTTTAGTTTGATCACTTGCGAGTCTTTCGTCTTTCCACCAACATTGACCTTGTTTGACTAGAAATCTGCAACTAAGCAAAAATGGAGAAGTGGATTGAGCACTACAACAGCTCCCAAAAGACACTGCTTGTTGGGGAAGATGATTTCTTATTTCCCAAGGTACATTTTTCAAATGGGTTCTTTGTTGGCAAAACACTAGAGTAGTTAGTCACATTTGGAAGAATTGAGAAGGATGGGCTTGGTGTTGGATGGAGTTTTTACGACGACAGTTTTTATTTTGTTCGATTTGAGTATGGGACTTTTTGCTATGTGGTACGAGAGTTTCTACAGGCAACACTGGTTGACAGAGGAGTTTTACGAACTTATATTCAGAGGATCAAATTTACAATATGGGAAATTGTGCACCATTAGGAAATCACTGCTTGCTCATCGAGACAACAATGTGTGGTCAATATCGTGAATGGCCGATTGTGATATCGATGACTTATTTGTTGCATTCGTTAAGCAAGTGGGCATGTAAACCTGTCAATGGTTGTGTTTCTTAAGTAATTATTGTTAGGGCTCGACCCAAAGACACACATCTATTTCTCGAAGTACGTGACGTTATGTATGCTTGGGCGAGACCCACTTTCATTTTTCGGTTTTAGTTTTCAGCACAAGTATTTTAGCTTACCCTATTAGAGTTTTAATGGTATTTTCAAAGTTACGAATGTTTGGTCAAATCATTTCCACTTTCACTGTTGAGTTCAATAAGAATTTTTCGACCTCTATGTTATTACATATATATTTTGACATTATCATATTTTGCATACTTACTTTTGACCCTATGTCAATATATGTTTTCAATTTTATATCTTTATAAGGTATATTTCTAATTTTATACTGATGGAGGAAGAAGTTATGAGCCTGGAGGCACGAAAGATGGAATCATTGCATCATGATCGCGACAGGTGGCATTTTCCATTTTTGTGCAATCGCTCTGACTTGATTTCTTCTCTACATATATATATATATATATATATATATATATATATATATATATATATATATATATATATTTCTTCTCCCTATTTTTGAGTTTTTCAATGTAACAAGTTATTTCAAATTTTAGGATGAAATTTTATTTAACAGGCGTATATTGTGATAACCCATCCCGATTTATTTTACGAATTTTAGAACAAGGGTATTTTGGTAATTTAATTGGTTCTGGGTTAGATATTTTGTTGTTGCTTTTGGTATTAATGGGTGTGCAAAGGGGCCCACCTTTGATTTTTGTCCCCCGAGGCCAAGCCTCTCATATCTCTCTATTGGTCTCTCTTCCTCGCAGTTCACTCTCTATATCTTGGTCTCATTCTCTTTTAGCTCATTCACCCTCTCTCCCTCTCTCGGACAAACTCCTTCACTTTCCCCGATCTACACCAACACACCCATACACTATCCCCTCCGACAAACCACAACATCAACACCATCATCTAGATCTTCTCTCACCCTCTCATCCGTCCTTGTCAAGCTTCAAGGCACCCAGAGGACACCTAAGAACATGTGGTGTTCATGCCCAGATTCTTACCACCCCACAATGAATCAAAGGTACTTAATCACTCCCCATCATTTCACTTTTCATTTTGATACTTAGATCATGCCCTTGGGAGTTAGTTTATTGTCGACCAGAGCTCGGGAGGCTTCGGCCTTCGTTCCGTCGAGAAACAGGTCAAAAGACCCATACCGGGAGCCCAAACCTTTTAGCCCAGAACTTTAGGTCGAGCCTTCAAACTCTCAGCCCAAAACCTAAAGGCTTCGACCCATTGAACTTTAAACCCAAAACCCTACGAACCCATGCCTTTGACCCGTGCAAGATTGGGCCTTCAACCTAAAGAACCCAAGCCTCGAAAAGCCCAAGCCTAAACCCGGTCCAACTAAGAACCCAAACCACGCGTGGGCCTGCACGTGGGCCCGCGTGAGGCCGAGCTTTGGCTAGCACATGGATCACAGCGGCACCGACGACTTTTTTAGTGAACTTTCCAGCGACTTTTCCGGCGCATGGCCGCCTGAGCAACCACCGTGTGGCGGCGCGTGGAGATGCGTGTGGCGATGTGTGGGAGTACCTGAGTTTTTCCTTTATATTTTCTAATGTCTTGAATCCGTTTATGACGTCCGTTTTCTAAAATTCAATCATTTAAGTATAGTTTATTAATTGGATCCTTTATGTGCTTAGGTGCATTTATTAGCAGCTTATTCATCCTTCCTATTTCGTACGACTCTTTGACTACGGGGTATCTGTTAGTGGACCCCTTCTAAAATGCATGTTTTTATAATAGAATTGCATACATGAAAAGCATGATTTAATTGCTACATTTTTTACAAAACGTGTTATGATTAAATTAGACTTACACCTTATGATTATCATGCTTTACTATGAATATTTTTGGAATGGCATACTTTATCGATTGCACAATCTTCATAGTATATATGATGGATGACTATATACTATGAAGATGTTTTGAGATATGATGTTTAAGCTACTGAGTTCCGTTGAGATATATATACTTATGTTGGAAAGAGTATATTTAATGTTTTGTGCACATTTAGTGGCTATTGTTCTACCTACGGGCGAGAGATATGGTTGTTGGCTTCAGGCCAGGAGAAATAATCTCTAGCTTTGGGCTGAGAGACATAGAGTTGGCTTCAGGATGAGAAAAATAATATCTGGCTTCGGACGCAGAGACATGGTAGTTAGCTGTGGGCCGGGGGATATAATTATTGAACATAGCGGGTGACTAGATTTTATGGCATGCTAGGGTTTTTAGAAAACCTATTACATACTATGCTATTAGTTTTCATAAAACCTTGGGAGTTAGTATGTTGATAACATTTTCAGTTATATATATATATATATATATATATATATATATATATATATATATATATATATATATATATATATCAACTTGGTCCACTCATGTTTTGTTTTGCGCCCCCATCAGGACTTAGAATTGAGGAGTACAATCTCGGTGTCATGGCACTCCCGCATTGGCATCTTCGAGTCCTCTCGCTGTAGGACCCATTCCTTTGTTCATTCAATTTTATTTTATTCCTTTTTAGTGTCTCGGATTAGTTGGATGCTCTAAACACGTTCCTCAAGTGCTTAATCATTACATTTAAATTTACAAGTTTTAATTATGTTCGTTACTTCTCTTGTATGTTAGTATGCCTTCGTCACCTTCGGGTGTCAGCCAGCACGTGCCTACCCTGGTGTTTGGTCGATATGAGAGTCCGACATGTTAATCGAACCTAAGACCTCTCACTTACAAATGAAAATAAATATCACTATATCGTAATACTAAGTAGCTCGCCTCCCTCAATATTATCTGTATCAGAAAAACATTTAAATTAAATCCCTTGGGCCTAGCCAGTTTCCATTGTTCGAATTACTCCATTTTACCAAAAGAGCAACTTTTAAGCCTAATTAACATTTTCCATTGTTCGAATTACTCCATTTTACCAAAAGAGCAACTGTTAAGCCTAATTAACATTTTCCCTATCATTCATCACTAACCATACAAGTGGATTTTTTTTAAGGGAACTTTAACGAAAAGCTCTCGGTACTGTTTACTTTAACGAAAAACCACAATTTTACACTAAAAAGTCAATCCTGACACTATTCACTTTACCCTTTATTTTGTCCTTATCATTAAAACTCAAAATTTTCAAGTCTTTTTCATTAGTTTTCTTTTTTTTTAAAGCTTATTTCATGATATTTATCATTTATGACGATTTTTAGTACCCATCTTTTCTTGGTTTGTTTTGTTGAACATCATTTTCATAGTGTTGTTCCACGTCTCTTTCTATCTTCTGTTTTTTTTTTCCATCGTTGAATAAATAAATAAATAAATAGTGCATTCTACTATTCGAGGGATTTTTCTTTGAAGGTGACAAATGGTGATGGTGGTTGAGTCCAGCAATGACAAAAAAAAAAACAACAAAAAAAACAAACAAATTAACTGGTTCAATTATTGATACCAGAGTGAGTAGCTTGGCAAAGCCATCACCACAAACTGAAACATCTTCAAATGAGTACATTCAGTTCATAAAGTGTTAGGGATAACAATGTATGACATAGTTTTCTCATGATTGTGTTTGTTTTGTGAATTTGTAATTTTCAGTTTTTCATTGAGTCTCGACTATAGGGGGTGTTTATGATTCGAAACCAAGAAATTTAATCAATTCAAATTGATCTAACGTACATTGAATTGTATCTAATTCAATATTATAACTTATAGGAATGTATAATTCGAACCGGTCCAACCTAATGATTGAGTTGGGTTAAATAGTCGATTCTAACAACGAAAAGAAATGCAATATCAAACAATTAAAATCAAATATAATTTAATTAGAGAGCAAATTAACATATGTTTTGGTTGTATAATATATGAGACATATTGTCCAACTATAGTTCGTTTGATATCGGTTTTTGAAAGTTAAAGAGCCCAATCCAATTCGCTAATCACTCAAGCAATTGGCGGATAGACTTAACTGGATATGAATACTTTTTAGTATTTACTTCGCGAGAAGACATCATGGGTTCATACATCATAATCACGATTATTGATCAGTTAAAAAAGAGAAGTTGCAAAAACGATTGCTTATGGACGGAAAATGCTTTACAATACAAAATGTCAAACGGCTCAAAAATCTTTTGAGGTCACGCCGTACGTCATCGATAACGGAACCCTAGACCCTGAAATGTAAAACCCAAAGTAAATTACAGCAAAAACAATACGTATAAAATTGGACGAGGTACGCAAGCATTACGGCAACGTGGCAACTGCTGGTTGGTTATGGTTGTTTAATAAGAAGCCCAATTGGTGGTTTCCAGAGCATCAGAGTGGCCACCCCCTCCCCAAATATTCAATCAGCAGAATCTTTGTCGATCTTCTCCTCCGACATATCACCGAAAACATGGCTCGGCTGACGCTATTCTTGTCCGCCGCCTTGGTCCTGGTGGCGATCAGCTGCGGCGCGGCAGCATCTAGCTTCGATGAGTCCAACCCAATCCGATTGGTGTCCGACGGCCTCCGTGATATGGAGGAGCAAGTCGTCAAAGTCCTCGGCAACTGCCGCCACGTCCTCTCCTTTGCCCGCTTCGCTCACAGGTAGCTGCCGCCGTTCCTGAGCAGTGATCACCGCCGTCCGATTAACTGACCTTGTTTTTCTTTGGTTTTTGGGAATGATCAGGTACGGGAAGAAGTACGAGAGCGCAGAGGAGATGAAGCTGCGGTATGCGATTTTCTCGGAGAATAAGAAGCTGATTCGATCTACCAATAAGAAGGGCTTGCCTTACACTCTTGCTCTCAATCGTACGTCAACCTTTTTCATTTCGTTCTCTCTGTTTTTATTTTTTAAAATAAAAAAGATACTAATTTTGTTTCTGCGTTGGATTATAACTGAGTTATTGTTGTATCTGGATGAATTTTTTTTAACAGTATCTGCTTGAAATTTAGAGAAAAAAGACGGAAAATTGGCCGAAATGATCAATTTACTAATTCTAATTGTAGATGTGATATGTAATTGACATGTCGTTAGTATCTATTTAATTTTGATTAGTTTAGCAATCAAGATATGTAAATATCATTCCATCTAATTTCCCATTAAAAACTCACTTTTCTTTTTGTTGTAGTCAAGTACTCTTACAGTTGGGTTCCAGTGTCCTTCCAGGAAAAAACACTTTTACTTTTTCAGTATTCATTTGTGTTTTTGCTAGAAGTTTAGTTTCGAAAACATTTTTACCAAAAACACTTTCAGTCCTTTTAAAAGCACTTCTAAAAAAACTCTAGGTAGTGTGCACATTAATAGGTGAATTTACTAACTAGGGTTAAATTGATTGATATATCAAAGGGTTTGCTGATTGGAGCTGGGAAGAGTTCACAAGGCACAGGTTGGGAGCTGCTCAGAACTGCTCTGCCACCACAAAGGGCAACCACATGCTCACTGATGCCGTTCTCCCTGACTCGGTAAATAAGTTTTTTGTTCATGAGATTTAAATGCATGATATTTCTAATCAAATGGAGACTGAATGACGCTAAATCAAATAGTCATTTGCTGCTGCAATATTTTTCACAACTTTATATTAAGAGACAATGGAAAATGTAAGAGAAACCCCTATTATGCAGTAAATCGGCACATTAATTACAATTATAATCAATTATTATGATCAGTTACTAATAAACGCTAGCTAGATCTACCTCTTTGAAGTTAATATCGACTGTTCCTTTGTGTGTATGTACAGAAAAACTGGAAAGAAGAAGGCATAGTGACTCCAGTTAAAGATCAAGGTCACTGTGGATCTTGCTGGACATTCAGGTTTATTTCCTAACTTGAGTATTTTCGATGATTACCGAATGCAAATTGTAAGTTAAGGCATACTAATTATCGTGTATTTCGAATGTCTAACACTAATATATGGCTGATGCAGTACCACTGGAGCTCTCGAGGCTGCGTATGTGCAGGCATTCGGAAAGCCAATCTCCCTCTCCGAGCAGCAGCTTGTGGATTGTGCCGGAGCTTTCAACAACAACGGCTGCAATGGTGGGTTGCCATCTCAAGCATTTGAGTACATCAAGTACAATGGCGGTCTTGACACCGAGGCTGCTTATCCGTATGTTGGAGTCGACGGTGTTTGCAAATATTCGGCAGAAAATATTGGTGTCCAAGTCGTCGACTCTGTCAATATCACCCTGGTAAGCCTAATGGGACTGAAAAGCAGAGCTTATAAGCACTTTTTGACATTTGACATGCTTTAAATTTCAAGGGGCAGCTTGTAATTGTTATGTGCAAAATTATGCAGGGTGCTGAAGAAGAATTGAAGCATGCTGTTGCATTTGTGCGGCCAGTGAGTGTGGCGTTTCAGGTCATCGATGGTTTCCGATTTTACAAGTCGGGAGTTTACACCAGCGACACATGCGGCACCGGCCCCATGGTGAGTTTTAAGCTTTTGATTTAGTCTTAAATCTATTTGTCTTTTCAAATTAACCAAAACGTTATCCTAATCTCGTATTATGTTTGCAGGATGTGAACCATGCAGTTCTTGCTGTTGGGTACGGAGCGGAAAACGGCGTCCCGTACTGGCTCATTAAGAACTCTTGGGGAGAAAGCTGGGGTGACAATGGCTACTTCAAGATGGAGTATGGGAAGAACATGTGTGGTAAGTTTTTCGGGTTATTTTCCGGAATGCTAAACTGATAAATGTGAGATATGTTTTTGGCTGGAAACTGAGGTGTAGCTTCTTATTGATTTCAATGATCTGGATTGCAGGTGTTGCAACATGTGCATCGTATCCGGTGGTCGCGTAAGTCTGTCCAAAGAAACGGTGGCCTTGATTGTGCATATGTAATACGATATTCATCGTTGTTTCGGACTGGGATATGTTCTGTTGTACTAGGGTTTTAGTGGTGACTGTAATGCTTCTGCCTTGATGCACAAATAAGATACAAACACTATTTTTTATGGCCTACGTAATATAAGCAACGAAAGGTCCTTTTGTTTAAATTAAAGTTGCACGTTTACGTGGAAAAGAGGAAGTCATAAATCGGGATGGCGAAAAGAAAAGAATGGATATGAAATCGATGAGCCTTCACTTGCTGATCTTGTCTTTTGACTTTTCAGGTATTAGATTACATATTTTAACGTTAAAAGGCTCACTACAATGTTTTCATTCCATGTGCTTCGAGGGAAGCTAGACATTGGGATAATTCCAACAACAATGTTCTGGCAAGCGTATGGAGGTTTAATTCTAATAGAGTAATGTTAAGGAGATTAAAATTTACAAATTAAACGACGTGTCACCAATAAGAAATTAGCACATTTATCAACGTTTAAGTAATAATCTAATCATTAACTTTCATGGCATTTAGTTTATAAAACTGAGTCTACAAATTCAGTCTTCCTAGTATTACTCATTCCAATACTCGTTCATGAGAATAAACATGGCAACAAGGTCAAATTTTGAAGGGACGAAAGACTTGATTATATTTATTAAGTACTGAAACATTGAAAAAACTAAAAATATTTAAAAATATTAAACGGAAAGAAAAAAAAAAACCCTTCCCTCTTCCCAAGCAATCTCTCGCCATGATCGTCGGCATTCTCGTACTCCAAGCCTTCCTCGCTTTTGCCGCAACTTTCAAGCTCTCAACCACTTCCAATTCGATATCTTCTGATGTGTGTTTGGTACGAGCATCATTGTTGGCTCGCTGCGGCCGACCCGACGATGACGTTTTAAAGCAAAGTAGGGTTAGAGATTTCTGCAAAGGCTCTTCGGTATTAACTTAAGATTTCGTCGGAAACTAATTGGGTTTTCAAGAATTGGAGAGTTGCATTGAGTTGGATTTCTTTGAAACCATCACCGGAATTTCTAAAGTGGTTGCACTCAAGACATGCACGTGCCGAAACGTCAAAATCTCCATCTTCAATTTGAACGAGGTGAGGTAAGCGATTGGGACTAAAATTGAAATAAACAAACCACATGACTAAAGTGGAAAATTGTTCAAACTACGGGGACTAAAAGTGTAATTTGGCCAACTAACTGTATATGCTTCTCTAAAAGTATTGTCATCAATGAAATGGAATGGAATTCATACACAGCAATTTCTCTGTAACGCGGTAAACCAAAGATTGTGGCAATGCTTTTTATTACTTTGAGGAATCATGGTAAGCCAGCCACGTATAAAGATTATGATATGAGCAAAACGCTTATGAAGTGATTAACATGAACAAGTATGCACAAAATCTATTTGATTCGAAGTGATTTGCTGAGTTTATGAAGTTCTGCAATTGCTCCCTCCCAACTCCCTTTCCCTTTGCCATGTTACTAGATGCATAGCGGCTGAAACGCGGGAACATGAGCAAGTATAACCATGTCGAGTGCAGGGACAGCCTATTGAGGAATTATATCATTGAAATAAAAACTATGGCAAGGTAAATATACAGTCTCGGCTCTGAACTCAAAATGAACATGGGGAAAGTACTTACTGGTTTTCGACCCATTTGTGTCACAAACTGAGCATGCTACATTTGGTGCCTGATCCACCATTGCGTGTGAAAGGACCTCCTCCAACCACTGGAAGCAGTACTCCAACTCCCTTTTTGTGGTAGAGCTTCAATCAAACAGCCACTGGAATTTGTGCATTTGTTTTCATATGATCAGTTCTTCCTGAAGGTGACATGCCCGAATTGAGGTCCTTGTATGCAATTTGCTTAATGTGATGGGCTTCATTAGGCATACCAGCCTTCATGAGGCAAGATGTCAAAGCATTTACAGTGATGTTGTCCGGGGCACAACCAACTGCCAACATCTTTTTAAAGTTGCTAATTGCCTCAGGCATTCTCCCTTTCATACAATTCCCAAGTATGAGAATGGTAAACGTCACTTTATCAGGGCAGCATCTCTTCTCTTCCATCTCGGCCACAATGGCGTTTGCCTCATCAACATTGCCAGCCTTACAGAATCCATCTATCACAGGGTTGTATATAAAAGGTTTCGGAACCACATTACTCCATTTTAATTGCCTCAGAAAATCACGTGCTTCATGTAGTCTACTCTCCTTGCACAAAGCATTAATAAGGACAGAGAAAGTATACGCACTTGGAGATACATTTTTTCTATTCATCTCCTGCCAAAGCTTTAATCCCTGACTCAGTTTCCCAGCTCGACAATGGCCATCTATTAGGGAAGTGAAGGTAAAAACATCTGAACGATAACCATGAAAGAGCATTTTCTGATACATGGCAAGTGCAGAACCCATGTTGCCAATCTTGCCAAATCCATCAATCATTGCATTGAAAGTAACAGAAGTTGGTCTAACTCCGGCATTAATCATCTCATCATAAAGAACGGAGGCCTCCTCCATCTTACCCAACTTGCAATATCCTGATATGACTGACGTGAAAGTTATAGCATCGGGTGAAAGTTCAATTCTTGATTGAACCTCTTTGAGTAATTGACATCCCCTATCTACCTCATTAGCCCTACAAAGTCCAGTAATTAGTGTATTATACGTAACTATATCGGGGTAGCAACCAAAATTCCCCATATCACTGAACAACTCAAAAGCCTTATCAATTTCCCCAACTCTGCATAGACCTCGAATTAGAATATTGAAAGTCCAGCTCTCTGGGCGACAATGCGACCCCATATGCTTTCTAAACAAGCAAACAGCCTCATCCACTTTATTTTGTTTAACCAACACATTGAACAAATTATTGTACACAAAAGGCGTCAATCTAATCTCACCACAATGAGCCTCATCAAGAAACTTCTCAGCATTATCCAAATTGCCCATCTGAGCATACGACGACACCAAGAGTTCCACAGTAGAATCATTGGGCGTATGCCCGTCACTCCTCATGTAATCAAACACCAATTTAGCAGAATCTTGAAGCCCCATTTGACACAGAGACCTCAAAAGAAAATTGTAAGTCCATACACTATGATTAACACTCAAACTAACCCTACTGAGCTCAAAGAATTTCAACCCCAATATCGGATTGTTCAACCTTCTAATAACCTCGAAAGCAGTCGAAGGCGAAAGGTTCTTACTAAGATAAACCAAATCCAATGAATGCGAGCGAAGAAACAGAGTGCAAACAACTTTCACAAACCAAGCCTCTGGGTTTGACGTTACCTCAAAGTCATGAAGCGGGCGTGGCCGAGCTCCACCGTGGGATAGGTTGTGAAAATGGGAAACGGCGATCTTGGAGGCTCGAACCCAGAAAGTCGGACGGGCTTTGAAGAACAGGACGGTCATCTGCACCGCCGCGCCATCCCTAGGCTCAGCACTGCTCTCATAGATGTTTTCAATGAAAATGCTGTTCTGGGTTCGGGTTGATTGACCGAATTTTCTCGCGGGCCGCCCGGAAGTCGTATGGGGTTTGGGATTCGGATCGTGGGTCCTCATGGATATGGAGAAAAACCCAGAAATGTCAGCTCACCAAACCGGAGCTTCATCGGGGTTTTAGGGCGTTTTGCGGTGGGTTTAATCGGAGAGATACGAAAACGAAGAAATGGAGGAAAACCCAGCAACCAGAAATGGAGGAAGAAGATGAAAGCCTGGAAATTGGTTCATTTCCTTCTGAAGTTGTGAGGTCAGTGCCTTGGGGTTTATCAGTGACGCAGCGTCGGCTTTGCGTTGGAGATTATGTCACCGGCCCGTCAACATAAGATTGCCCCATCTGAATACTTGGGCTTTTTTGGGCCCAATACAAAGCCCCTTTTTTTATGTTTAAAGAAATAATATTAATTCGCAGGAAAATTGCACAAATGACCCATAAACTTTTTCATTATTGTTCCTTCACAACCAAGGTAGTTGGCCGAACAAAAATCCACCTAGTTTAAAATATATTAGGTGTATATGACACATTTGGCAATTTCGATCCACAGTTCAATCAAATCTAAACACGTGACTGCCTTGAAAATTAGAGTTATTATTTTAATTTGAACGAGAATTCATTTTCGAGGGTATTCACATGTATTTGTAAGTACCTCTGGCTAAAATGTTTAAGATGCTATTTTTTGCTAAATCATTTTTCTCAACTTTTTATAGAAAGGAGCAGAACTAGGACGTTTCAAATTCAATACATATTAAAATGTACAAATTTAAAAAAGAGTCGTTTTAAAAAATAATAATAAATAAATAAAAACATTCGAAAAGTGGTAATCGTGCATATCACAGCTCACATTTAACGAAATTGTGGATGAAAAAGTAGACGGAATTCCATATCGTAAAAAAGAAATCGAATTTTGAGTGGTAAGGTGTAAATTTTGTTTGTCAAAGGATAAATGCATAAAAGGGGAAAACTTCCAGAAAAAAATATTAACAAGCAAGCAAGCTCTGAGGGAGTCTGAGACTGAACTCCTCTGAAACTTGGAAGCAGAGATCCCAATTCGCAAATACACAGAACCCAAAATCCGTGTCTAAAAATGTCAACAGAAAGAGAAAGGCACGCTTCGCTGCCGTCAACATCGCCGGAGGACAACGCACTGTAAGTCTTCATCCTCAATCTCCGTCCAATTCCCACACACAATTTGCCAATGCCATCGCTTTCCGCCGCCCGATGATTGCGTCTCCACCTTTCAGGTTTCTGGATATCATGCACGAGGCTCCGCTGTTCGGCCACCGGAAGTCGAGAAGCCTCTTCGGAAGCGTTTTCTACTTGATCATACTCGCCGGCTACGCTTCCGTGGCCGTCACGGCTCCGTGGATATTCCAGGCCATAGAAGATTTGATTCCCCAATTGCTCTGCAGCTGCAACGTGCTTCTTCTGATAGTCACAGGTATTTGTGATTCTTTGATCTGGGCATTCTTCAAATTCAGAAAATTTTCCTGTTTCCGGATCAAAATTTAATCTTTAACTTTTTTCAGGCATTTTTCAGCAGTATCTGGTGTACCAGGTTCAGAAAATTAAATTGCAGGTAAACTTTTAGTTTACTTGGATCTCGTTTACGGTTTATCTAAGACGGGACCCACATTATGCACAGATGCAAATTTTCCAGTAGCTAATAAATCCTTTGAACTTTAATTTTTATTATGTTGCTGCAAAATTGCCACCAACACCAAAACATTTCAGAATTGCATAGGTAGAGAGGGAGTGATTGAATGATGAACTTAATAAAACGATACGGCTATGAAATCCGGATCTTGTATACTTTTGTCTTTTCGTACTTGATTCGGTGAAATCATGTTGTTTCATAAGTGCCAACTTACCTGATTTTTGAGCAATGAGATGCAAATTGTTTTGTAGGGTTATTATAGTTTCAGCCAGAAGTTGAAGCATATTGTTCGCCTACCTTTTGCAGCTACTTCATATGGTATGTGGATTTGTAATTGAGTTATCTGTTTTTCTTCTTTTCGTTTGAAATGTGGTGGCTTCCATTTTTTATCGTTGCAAAGACCACACTTCTTTCCTATGAGTCTGCCATTACAATTTCCCTCAAAAATACTGTTATCATCATCATTATTATTATTATAATTCAGTTTCTGGTATCTTGATTAAATGTTAGGAACTGCTGCATTGTTACTTGTCATGGTCTGGAAACCCCACATCAGTTTCCTTACTCTCCCAGCAATATTGAGGTATAAGAATTACCACGTTATGATGCCAATCATAATCAATTCCTCATTCAGGATCTGTAGCTGTTATCTCTTTTATAGTTTCTTTTCCCTTTTCCGCATACATAATCTGGACAACATTATTAAGGTGACCATAATATGGGCTAGCTCAAGATGTTGTGTATAATTTTGGTTGGATAAGATTAATACGAAAACTAGTTTATGAATTGGCCTGTGACAGACCTTTTTTACTTATGAAATCTGCAGGACTATTATGGTAATTGAAGCAATATGTGCCGCATCCTTTATGAGTCTCTATATTGGTGAGCTTAATCCTGAATCTTTTTCATATCTAGCACAAAGTAGAGCTCTAACAGGCACACCTGCGTAAACATGAAATCTTAAAATTGTTGTAGTCTCGCATCTTTTTTGCTAATCTTGGTGTTTTCAGGTTATGTTCACCAGTATAACTCATTAAACTCTCAGCCTGATGTCTTAAAGTCATTATATTCTCCTCTTCAACCCTCGAGTTCTTTAGAAGGTTTGAGGTAATCATACAATTTTTTTTATGGAATAGCCCATGATCTTGCTTCGTATTTTTATATACAGAAATGGAAGAGAGGTCAATCACCAGAATGTGTGTCAAGAACTTGAACAGTTTATAACCTAAGATATGTCTCTTAAAATGGCTATATTTCATCCATCCTAATGGAAGAACACTCATTATGTGTTGTGACAGGTATCATGATGCTGGTCGACTTTCTGATCAGCAAATGGCTCTGTTGCAATATCAGCGTGAAAACCTTCATTTTTTGAGTGAAGAGGTATCTCACCTTGACATTTGTGTGTACTATTGTACTTAATGTTATTACATGCGGCTCCTTGGGGTTTTCGACTAATGATTTTGGTACTGAAGTGCAGCATGGACAGTTAGGTGTTCCATGCTGCATATTAAATTTCTTCAAATCAACAATCTTATTTTATTCTAAACATGCAGATCCTTCGGTTACAAGAATGCTTAAGTAAATACGAAAGGACTAATGATGGGAGCACACCTCAGGTAATTAGTTACTATTAGTTTCGTATTCTATAGGATATACAAAAGGGGTGTGCTATCCACACACCCCTTTTTACTTCTCACACACCCCTTGTTAATTTTTGTCCGTTGATCTTCTTCAATTCATCGGATCCACACACCCCTATACAAAACTCTTGAAGTGATTCAAACGTGGGCATAAAACTGCCAATGTTATTGAGCACTGATCTTGTTTCGTTCTTTGTGGAATATGAAAATGGTCAGAACAATGCTTACCGATATCTGTCTTTGCAGGTTGACCTTGCCCATCTGTTGGCAGCTCGTGATCAGGAATTACGGACGCTTTCCGCCGAGGTAATGCCGGGCTTGCTCTTGATTCTTTATGAAAAAATGTTAGTGTCATGCAATTACCTCATTCATGTAGCTGATACCTTCTGAACTGACCCTTTCAATGTTTCATTTGCTGTCCTCTTCTACATCGCATAACTGACATTGGGAGGTGACTGAGAGATGTATTTACGTTGCAGATGAATCAATTGCAGTCTGAGCTCAGGCTGGCTCGGTCTTTGATAGCGGAGAGGGATTCCGAAATCCAGCAAGTCCGGACCACCAACAATCAGGTTTCCTACTGTACTGTTGTCACAATGACTTGTATTTTATAGATTTTTTATTTTTTTTTTAACTTTGTCTCGTTTCCTAACCACCGTAATTGTAATACTCAAACAGTACGTAGAGGAAAACGAAAGATTGAGAGCCATTTTAGGAGAATGGAGTACCCGAGCAGCAAAGGTATTATCGTCCTACCTTAGTCCTATGGTCCTATGTAGTTGGGGCATCCATTTTCTTCCCTGTGAAAATTTCTGCTGACAGATTTTGTAATTTGCGAAATTAAAGCTTGAACGAGCACTGGAGGCGGAGCGGATCTCCAATCTTGAGCTACAAAAGAAGATTCCGACGCTCAGAAGTCAATCACAATCGTCAGCCGAACCAAGCAAGTAGCTTTTGAGCTTCTGCTTCTTCACTTTTTTTTAGACAATGTCCATAGTTGTAATTCTCTTTGCTTTCATTAACCTTAGTTTGGAAGAGGAAATCTAAGAGGAGAAATAGACGTGAAGCGTCACGCATGTACAGAACATTTGCGGAGAAACAAGTCTATCATCACCGATTTCACGCAAAATTGAACGATATCTGTTACTTTCGAGTATCACCACCACGCAACCATCATCTATAGCAAACCAGCAGGAAATGAGGAAGAATTTGATCATCCGTAATACAACACAGTAGGGAATGACTTATGGCTTGATGACCTAAAACTACAAGGGGCTAACATGAGTGGTTTCGTTCAAAAAGAGACAACCGAAAACATAGTTGTAAAAGTCGCGAGCTCTAAGTAATTCCTGGCCTCCAACAATAGCGTTCATATCGTATTTGCATGCCCTTCCGCAGTCCGGACAATAGGTCACCTACAAAACAGTTAAAATTACAATCCGTTCGCATCCGTGATATTTTTGTAAGCAGGAAAGTGAGCTTTGCAGCCCTAGATTTCGAAAACTTTAGCACACTTTGATACTAAAATCCAAGAATCAGAAAAGAATGGTGTTTGCTTCCAATACCAACCTCCAGTAACTTTGGCTGGAAAGAACTATCAAGCATGACATCCACCCCATACATGGCCCTCGATGTTGGACTATGCATCTCCGGATGTACTTGTGCAGCTGCCTCAAAAACTGATCGTATCATCTTTGTCACCCGCGAATGAATATCCAACCAGTTAACTGCATCAAACACAATGAAAAAAAAACGTAAAAATTTAGTCGAGCATGCTTGGGGTGCTAAAAAGCTGAAACCCCTTTCTCTTGAGGGTGAAATCAAGAAAATGAAAACAAACTGGACGCTTCACACCTTTGTGCTCCTGTTCAAATTCCCTCACAAATTCCGATGTGTTCTTGTGATTCAATGTCCCGCGGTAGTTCTGGAAGCCATATAAATGCGATTACGGAGTGTAGAAGCATATATGTCTATCGAATAATTAAAAGAACCAAAGTATGATCCTGATGCTATTGCATGGTGTTCGGAACATACCATCACAGTAAAGTGAGTCTCATATTCAAATAAACTGTGCTTGTCTAAAGAATATTGGTTGTTTGCCAATCTAACCTGAAACAGAGATTAAAATATTAGTTCAAAAAGAAATCTGAATGACAAAGACCTGACGAGATGTTCTTCGCATCAACACCAGAGAAGGTATAAATATCACATTCATATAATTGGCAATGAGATAGAATCTACTCAACACAGACAGTGTGCATACCCAGAAAGTGTCCGCAAGAAAGATTTCCAGAGGGTTCATACTCCGAACTAAAACTAGGTAGCGGATATCAAACTTTCTCCCTTGGAACAAAGCAGGGTGCTCAATATACTTCTGACATATCTTTGGTCCAGTTTCCATGAGCCGGATAATAGCAGATATACTACTGGTGACAGTTGTATCTATAGTTCGTGCCATATTCCAAGGTTTTAAGATCCATAGATTGTTAAGTCCATCTCGCTTACGTACACAATAATCACCAATAAGTTGAGATAGATGTGTTTCAAGATTATAGGTAGGCTGCAGCCATTCAGGAGATCCATGTGCCTGTTCATAGGAGAAAAAGATCCAGGTAATTAACCTCATATAGGGGGGTAAAGAAAAAATCATGGTGCTTGACTTTTGGTAAACAATTTAATAAGCAAGCAGATGAAGTTGAAGGGAAAGGACTAAGATATGTTAACTGCTGATGACAGACAGAGGCGGATTACTGAAAATAGAACTAACACGAGAATTTGATTGCAATGTGAATTTGTTTTTACCTTTTGAATAGTCTCTGCCAAATGATGTTTCATCACAATACAAGCCTCAAAAGGGAATTGATTTACATACTGATTTTCTGTTATTCCAGCAGCCTTCTTCATATCCTCATCTACCTGTGTACCCGTCCATATGATATTGGCATCCTTCAGATCAGCGGCTGTAAGCACCAACCAGAACACACAGAGAGGGAGAGAGATCAGATGATGGCAACATAAATAAAATATTCAAAAAGGAAGCTTAATGTCAAAGTTATGCAAATCTGAATGGCAGTACGTACTGATTACAAACTCAGGACGAGTCAAAAGCTCTTCTACTTGAGGTATATCAGTGTACACACGTAAAGCTGATGTTTCACTATGAAGCAGGCTTCTTGCCGGACAGGGCTCTGATGACTGAGAGGGTAAATTTTTTGATTTCAAGCTCATCCGGTGCTTTTCATACTCCTGAAAATATTAATGGTCATTCATATAATGATTGCAACAAACAATTGAGAAAAAAAGAGTATAGCTACAACCAAATCTTAATGTTTTAACCAGTAACCATACTCGAATGAAATAATTCTCTGGTGTATGAAACCAAGCTGTCAGTCTAGCAGAACGTTGTTTGTCTTCTCCAATACCAAAAAGATAATCACGTGTACACTCATAACCTCTTTGAACATTTTGGATTGGCCATAATATAGTGAAGCTGAAATCAATACAAGCAACATTAATGTTAGTTACTGTGGTAGTTTCTCAAACAAATTACATCAAAGGCAAAAATCTATCAGTACAAACTATGCATATAACATTTCCATGGGCCTTTGTAAAGCACAAAAAGGATTACAGTCGACGAATTCATACTTCAAAGAACCCAGGTTTCTGCATCTACCTTTCAAATTCCCATTTTCACCACATAATCAACAAGAATAAAATTTCCACAGTGCATTCCGAGTTCATGTACAGAAGACGAGAAGAATAGGTAACAAAAGCAGAAAAACAAATGAAAAGGATAAAATTACAACCTCACAGCAGATGCTAGTGTCCCCTCTGGCATGAACAGAAAAGGAGCCACTCTGAAATTTGGCTCATCACTATGCCGCAAAGCTGAACCAAGCTCATCCATCACATACCTGCAAAAAACTCAAAAGCAAAGCATCATCAGTTAAATGTGACAATTGATTATTATAAACAATTTATTTATTTTGTGTGAAGATAGCGATCCCAATTACCGAGAAGATACAACAAAATACTGACAAACAGAACCATAGTGCAGCAATATGCAGTGGTCCACTACAACTATGCTTTTCTTCTTTAATAATCTACCGCTTTGTTCATGGATATATTCAAATGCATGAATCACAGTTTTCGTTGGGATTGAGAAGCATACCATACAGAGGTCTCATCTATCTTCTCCTCATCTGCAAGTCGATACGTCATTAAGTACAGCCACATTGCACTTATAACACGATCAGTAAGAGGCTCATCCGCAGACCACTCAGGAAGACGAGGCTGAAGTGCTGAGTCAACTACATCCTTTTCAGTTTCCAGTACTTTTGACGCATTAACACCATTCAGCACCGAAACATTAGGAAGAGATTCAAGAATTTGTACAGCGCTTTCTCCAAGAGGACCAGGAATATCCACCTATAAAATAAGTTTACATTCTAATTATCCTAAATTTTATAGTCAACACAGTTTGTTCAATGAAGGAACCCCTATGCCAGAAAAAAATGATCCCTAAAAGTATTACCTCCAGAGACTGTAAGGAAGGAAAATTCCTGAGTAAGTGTAACAAGTCACCCGCTGAGGTCTCATCTAATGGATTTCCACGAAGATTCAAGTATGAAAGACAAGGAAGTTGAGCAGGTGAAAATGCCTGAAAAAAGTACCCACATCAGTGAATGCAGCTAGATTGACTGATCCTCTAAGTATGTTCTTTGAGTCTTAAAATTCTGCATTGTCCATTACTATTACATGGCAAAATAGAGTATTGATTTATTCACCAAAAACAGTAAATGGGTAATGAAAAAAATGGGAGATATAGAAAATACCTGAAACTTATTGAATACGTTGTGAATACATCTATTCGAAAGATCAAGATTAGTGACTTGATGCACCGCGTTGTCAGGCTGATCAATGCTGCCCGGATTTTCCTTGTCGTATACTCCTCCGCAGAACCCCACTGCCCACTCACCAAAATTGGAGGTAAATCTTGAGTTATATATTTCAAGACTTGGCATTTCCCGCAGAACTTTATCCGCCAATTCATCGCCACTAAATTAAAAAACAATATCTCTGAGCAACGAATTGTTGAGTTAAATCAAGAAAGTAACAACATTCTACATATCGAAAAACGTACATACCGATTTTGTACAACTAGATTATTGTCCAGCCACAAAGCTTTCAGATTTTTGAATTTGGTAACTTCCTGAACAACTACTTCCACACTCTCAAGCTTATTTCCACACAAAGACAATGCACGCAAATCCTAGACATAAAAAATAAAACTTTACTATATAAAAAATATATTTTCCAAATAATACTAATTGGGTTTTGTAGGGTTTTAGAAATGACATACTGGGAACTTGGCAGCTAAGTCCAAAGACGACAGCGTTTCATCGTCCATGTCAATGTCTTCAAGCTCCAGCCACCTCACATTCCCTCTGGCTTCAGTGATTTCACTTTCCAGCACCTCCAAAACGCTGCGTTTTCCATTGCTCTCCCAATTCTCCTCTGAATCGGAATTCAAATCGGTATCCACGCACATTATCGCCGCCATCCTCTCAGCCAATCCCGGAATTTCCCTCAACTGCGAAACCAAACAAACCCAGAGAAAATTAACTCTTCATTATTTGTCAAAATTTTCTCGGCAGCCAAACAGAGTGTAAAAAGTAAGTGCAGTTACAGTTACAGAACCTGTTTGTAAGCGTCGGAAAGGCGGAAAGTCCAGGCGTGGTCGACGAGGAAGACGTCTGAGTGTGCGGGCATGGAGTCGGAGGTCAAAACGAGGCGCCTCTGCCGGCCGTCTTCCGTCGGCTCGATTTGGAAGTGGGAGCCGCCGTCGAAGCTCTCCGATAGAAGCTTCTGGAAGAGCGGGCGGTGGAGGGACTGCGGTAGTCCCGCGGCCGCCAGGAGCAGGCCGTGAACTTTGACGAAGTCCTCGTAGGTTTCGATTTTCGACATTGCGACTGTGGGATTGGATTGAGAGGGAAGAGGTTTCAGTGTCACTGACTCACTGCTGTGAAGTCTGTGACTGTTTCTTGCTGTTCATGGCGGCTGAGAGCGAGAAAGAAGAGGAAGATTCTAGTTTCATAAGATTTTAGATTGGTCTGGGCTTTCTGACTGGGCCACTGGCGGAGTTTTTTTTATTGGCCCATCTATTGAGCTATTTTGGTTGAGTCCAATATTGGGCCCACTTTACTACACAAGAAAGGCTTGTTCTTGAAAAATTTACATGGTGTAAGTTGTTCACCACTCTTAATACTCATTGCTCATCACCTTATTTGAAAAAGTTTAAATTTTGAGATTTGTTACTATCAATTACACAAATTTCAAAATTCAAAACATCTAACGGTAATAAATAAAATGGTAAGTATCACCATCACTTGAGGGGCGGTGAACAAAAAATATTTCCAAATCTATGTAGTTTGTTGAAAACTTGGAAGTCAAGTCGGTGTGCCGTCATCTCTTACGTCGTCTAAATTCTCCACATTCAATGGAGACATGCATTGCACCTTCCCCCCTCCTACGCAAACATTCTTGTTCCAAGGTATTGAAGATTTCCCCCTTTGGTGGTGGGTGGATCGATTACTTTAATGTGTTTAGTTTAACTTCATTTTTTAGTGCATGTTGCTTTGCCAAAAGAATATAAAGTTGCACAAAAATCGGATCATTAACTTTACTTTAGTGCAATAATCTACTTTTCTCATCCGTGCAAAATATAAATATATACGAATTACTCGTGAATTATATTTATCTAGTAATTTTAGATGTTTAACTTTTGTAACGGTTCAATTTTAATGCATTTGAGTTTACATATACATAACTATTTCACTATAATTATTATCGTCTTATGTATATGAAAGTTAGTATTCATGATTTACAAATTACTTGCGATTTTGCATGTGATAAGCGATGGATTTTTGCATAAGTATATATAGGTGCTATACTCACACATGATTGTCATCAAAGTTTCCTTCGACAGTAGAGCGATTTTATATAATGTGTGCACATTTATAGTGATGTTCAATACGAAATTAAACTGACAAGCGAAAAGAACGTGGAACACCCCTTGGGGAAATGCACATGGTGCCGTAGCTAATCGAGTAGCTCTAGAATCATGTGTACAAGCTTGTAATAACTCACATATTATTTTATTATCGACATAGAACTTGACAGTGACAATGTATATAAATTTATGATACTGAAGATATTTGTTGTTACATAAAAAAAATATATATATTATGATGGGTCCACCTATAAGAGAAAAGAAATGTAGATATTAAGGGAAACCGTGTTCTAGTGAAACTCACAAACAAGCATAAAAATCAACCAATGTGCTAAAATGCTAGAGTAATGCTACGAGCATGGAACCGGAAGTGTGACCCGTACTTTCCCTTTATCCCTTTTGTTTTGTTAAAGGCTTCGCTTTGTCTGGCATTTCTAAAGGGAGTAGGATTCTTTATTTTCGTATTCTTATCTCTTTTCATGTCTTTGAGATTTCTAAAGGGAGTAGGATTCTTTATTTTCGTATTCTCATCTCTTTCTCTCGCACATTATTTTTTGTCTTATTATTTTTATATAAAAAATGAATATAAAATGTTGACGTAATTTAACCGTGACCATTCAAATAAAAAGACATGAAAGAGTAGAAAAATTATGAAGGTAGTGAATCCTATCATTTCTAAAAATTAATCGTGATTATCAAAATCACAGTGGGAGCCACCATTCCACGCATCCTATTCACAGTGGGAGCCAAATTTCCTTGTACATCCTCGGAACCCTACAAAGCATACCATGAGTCCACCACACCCAAAATCACCCCAACAACCCAGATTTATATTTATAAATAAAAAAAAGATTTTAAAAGTGGATAAATAGGTATGAAATAGATAACTTAGTTTTCTGTTCCCGACACGCCACACTTCCATATTCTCATATTTTCTGAATCTCTTTTACTAAATTCATCAAATCAAATAATTTGAACTCTTAAAATTTGATCTTACACTTTCATATTCTCATATTTTATGGAAAGAGATCCTTTATGGATCTATTCCACTAAATTCACCAAATCAAATCATTTGAATCATTGAAATTTAATTCAACGGCTAAAGTTATTATAATTTTTGAAGTGGGCTCTTGTTTGTAGTCTTTAGATCAAATTTTAAGGGTTCAAATTGTTTGATTTGATGAATTTGGGGGAAGTGATCCGGATAGGATCCCTTTCCATATTCTATACCATGTTTCATATCAGGATAAGGTTCGCCCAGAAGAGGATCCCATCTGGATCCTCTTTGTGGGAATCTCGGGATCCTCGAATTCAGTACATATATCGTTCATCGTGCGACCAGTTTTCGTCAATACTATTTATGTTTAATTTAAAATATAATTATTTAAAACAATTTTTAACCACACAATGAACAATTAACACACTTAATTCGAAAATTCTCACAAAGAGAATCCAGAGGGATCTCGCCCTCACTCATTTATTCTCTTTTTTACTTCTTGGTTATCTATTTACTCAAACGATAGCATATTTGCATAAATACTTTTTCTATATAAACATTCATGTTATGCGGTGACGTGAGTCAAACTTAAATCTTAAATCTCTTTCATCAAAGTAATGACCAATTATAATAAACTGACTAATGAAGAAATTTTTATAATTACGTGAACAAGATAATTTTTTTTTCTCTTTTTTTTTAATGAAGAATAAGTTGATTTTGTCAGGTCAGTACACATTCGAGGACAGAAGACCCACATGACAGAAGACTCACATATTCATTTCAGTTTTTATTCTAATCACTATTATATGATTGACCAACATTAGAATCATTTAAAACGTGTTATGTAAAGTACGAATCTAAATTTCATCTTTGACCATCAAATCACCCTTTGATATAATTAATATGACTCATTTTAGTGTTAATATTTGGGTTTTTATCACAAACGGTCCTTGAAAATTGATCCAACCTATCAAGATGTTTTTTGAAATTGAAAATCGATCAATGCAGTCCTTGAAAATGAGTGTCAAAAATTAATGTGATCCTTTTATAACAATTTCATCAAAAACTCTGTTATGTGCTGATATTTTAATCTCTCTTCGTAAGAAAATATCGCCATCCCATGTGCTGATCACCAGCTATTAATATATCCCATCGCAGTCATGTACCCTCTCTTTTCCTTCTATCCAAAATTCGCACTCTTTTTTTCTAATCCAAAATCTCTCAACTTCTCTTCCAAAAAAAAATAAAAATCTCTCAACTTTGAACCAGGAACCAGCTCACATCATGTCAATCGCTCTACAGAGAAACGGCGGTGGCGGCAATAATATGAACCGACGGCCGAGGTTCATCCACGGGACGCCTTGCATCCCCATCTATGACCCGTCGGAGAATAAAGGGTTGGCTCAAGAACGTCGTCTTGACCAGGAGGACTCTTGCAGCAGCTCGTCGTCTTCAGTTGGAAAGAGCAGCGACTCGTCTGATGGGTCGTCGGAGGGGGAGGAATCCGGTGAGACTGAGGTGCAGAGCTCGTTTAAAGGACCGTTGGACACCATGGACCAGCTCGAGGAGGTTTTGCCTGTCAAGTATGTTAATTGGTACCTTTTACTTTATTGGTTCTGAACTTCTGATTTGAATGATCTGGATTTTGATTGTTGGTGTTGTAGTTTTAGTGAATTAGAAGGTGGGTTTTGGTTTAATTTGGATTTTGATTGGTTGGTGTTGTGGTTTTACTGAATTAGCAAGTTGGGTTTTTTATATAATCTGGATTATGATTGGTTGGTGTTATATTTAATTGAAATAGCAAGTTGGGTTTTGGTAATTTTTGATAAAGTTTTCATTGTTTTTTAAGCATTTATTGCTTTTTGTGAAAGAAAAAAAAAATTAGAGCTTGAAAGTTATTAGCATGTGGGTTTGTTAATGATTCAGTAATTTTCAGAATCTTCAAAAGATGCAAACTAAACAAGAAAGAGCGGGAAGAAGCTATTATGACTGAACGGCTATAAAATGAACGGTTCTGATTATGACATGATTAAGATTCGTTAATCACAACAGGGTGGAGTCCAAACTGTTGTTCTAAGATATTAAGATTAAAGGCTTACTCATTTGTCAAAAATTTGTATTTGTTTGTATGCTTGTTTGGTTTCGTGAAACTAGAGGAAATGAGAAGAATATTAAATGTTTGAGCGTTGTGGATGCTCCTCTTGTTTGAGTATTGAAGAGGGAAGTCAGTCAAGATACGTTGTTGGCTATGTCTAATTTTCATTTGGATTTTTGTTTGTTATTGTTTGTTGTCACTTCATCGTTTTCTTCCTTTTGGTCTTACGATCCTCTGGTGATGAAACATGTTTGAAATTTATTTTTCTACCTTATCTGGTCTTCTCAGCAACCGGCAGAGCATTTAGAAAAACTTTGAGGGTGTCGTGGTATGGCGGCGATGCAATCACAGTATAGTTCTTGTACCCTTTTTGTCATGTAAGCTGATAAGCTTGTAGTTATCTTTTTTACTTTTGTTGAAGTTTATTGACACACAAGCCTGAATTGATGTTCAATCTTTAATAAAAGAGGAAAATTGAGTTCTTGACTCTGTCTTATTGGGAACTTGATATGTTCAAGTTTCAAACTTCTCTAATGCTTTAAAATGTCTTAGTGGTTGAACTAAAATGTCTTAATGGTTGAACGAATTAGGCTGAAACAAACAGGAGGGTGGGATCGATTGACATAAAAATGTCTTAGTGGTTAAAAAGTATTGCTCAAAAGTCAAAACTCAAAGCGCCTTGAAAGGAAGGCACTTCACACTCCTTCCAAGGCTTCCATGCCTTGTGCAAGTTTTTGTGGCTTCGTTGTTTTGCTTCACGCGAGAATAATTTTTTTTTTGTGTGGCAATATTTAGCCATTATGGTAGGATTAGATGAATCTTTAAGATCATTAAGTACAATCTACAAGCTCAAGAACTTTAATTACATATATTATCTTCTTTTTTTTCATGTTTGTGATATATTTATAGTGTCTTCTTTCTTATTTCAGGAGAGGTATTTCCAAGTTTTATAGTGGTAAATCAAAGTCCTTCACAAGCCTGGCAGATATCTCGTCTGTTTCTTCTGTCAAGGATCTAGCAAAGCCAAAAAATCGTTATACCAAGAAGCGCAAGAATTTATTAGCCCAGAATTATTTTCAGTATAAAAACTGCAATGACTCTATGAAGAATAATGGTGTTGTGATATCAAAGAGGCCAGCTGCTAACCCTAGTCGAGGATCGTTTCTTATTGGGGAGACTTTGAGCAGCTCTCCTAGCTATAGCAACGGAGAGGGATCCAACTCCATTTCACCGTCACCTTCTTCCTGTCTTCCACCTCTGCCTCCACACGGTAGACAATCACCTGAAAATGAACCATCACCAACTCTTCCTCGACGGAGTTATCCTTGGCGGTCATTCTCTCTTTCTGATCTGCGGTGCATTGCTGCAGCAACACCTGACATAACTGGCGTGTGAGTTTGAAGCGGGGGGGACAACAATCTACATTGATATTTTAGCTTTCCATCCCTTTTGCACGATTCTGGAAGAACGTTGGTTGTGTTTCAAGTTTTGTCTCATGGGGTTTTCCATTGTAGTTGGACATCTTGAAGATCGAATCTGAGTTAAAGTATTCGCTACGTATAGGATTTAGTTGTTAAGTGATGACATGTTGTACTTTTATGCACAAACGGAAGCAAATTCTAACAAAGTACCGATATCAACGTCATAGGTGAAAGCTAAAACAAACAATCTCAAACTAACATAAGAGATTTACATGGTTCGGCGTAAAGCCTACGTCCACTTGCGAAGCACATCAAGGAATTTCACTAAACAAATGGAGATTACAAAAGGGTGTTTAAACTCTCACAACCTAAATTTCACAAATTACAAACCCTAAACTAAACGAGTAGAAAGTTGAAAACTAACGAAGAAGATTCTTCTAAATTGCTCTCTAACTCACAAATTGACTCTTACCAGATTGCCGCACGAATGAGCCACACAAAGTACACTAATCCTAAGGTCTTATTTATAGTGTATGGGTGTGTTTGTTTCACCTTCTTAAGTGAGACTGGACTAGCTAGGATTATTGTCCCATGTTTGGTATGCTTGGGGACTAACTTAAATGAGACTAGCCCAAACTCGTGTGGACTCCGGGCCTCATTGGGTCGTCCAAATTAGTCCGGCGTTGAACCATGGAATTGCTAAGAACTCCTTCCTCACAACGTTGTCTCCTTCGCCGTTCCTCATCTCTCTGTCTCTCCCTCTCCCTATCTCTCTGCTCTCACGTCCTGTCTTTGCTCTCGTTCTCTCACTAATGCTTGCGTCATTTTCCTCTCTCTTCGCCCCGAACCCAGATCACGTCCTTTCCCTCTCTCTTAGTCCTGCTCGATGCCGAGCTGATCTGCACGACCTAACCTCGATGCAGAGCCAATTTGCATGACCCAACCCAGATCATGTCCTCTCCCTCTCTTTCCTCATCCTGCTCAAATCAGAGTGTCTTTGTTAGGTATACAAGGAACAAAGCTACGATTTCGATTTCGATTGAATTTGTTATTGTTTGTGTTTTGGGAGCTTTGTCGATTCAAATGGAAGAGAAAGATGTGCTTGCAAGTAGTGGAATTTGGACGGAGAGCTTTATCAATTGAAATGAAGGAAAAGTTGTGATTGGAATCTATGGAGTTTGGACAAAAAAAAAGGAGAGGGAAGAAAGGTTTCAGGCAGGAAAAAGAAATAGAAAAAGAAAAAAAAGAATTATTTTTATTATCCTACTTCTAGTCTGATACTGCACCGAACGTTTCACTAAGTTAGTCCTACTTAGTTTAGTCCAAGCCAGTCCAACTTAGTCCCTGAAGCTAGTCCAGTCCGAGATAGTCCGGTGCAACAAACGCACCCTATAGGACTTAGGTTACAATAAGAATCATAATAGGAAGTAAATACAAATCTTAATCAAATAGGTAACTAACAAAATCTCTCTACCAAGGAAACAAACTAAGAATTCAAAATCCAAACCCAAATAGGTAACACAAACCTAATTTTTTGTATCAACCTAATTTTGAGCCTTAAAACCCAACAATCTCCACCTCGGCAAGAAATCAGCAAACTTCCAAATCAAATACAAACTTCAAACTTGGGATACCAAAATACAAACGCAAATGTGCACCAAATTCTCAAAACTAATCTCCATCTAGACTCAAAAAATCCAAAAGTCTTCAAATTTGAAATTTCCTCTAACGCATTCTCCAACAAATTCCATTTACGGAAACTAACAAATACGAAATAAAAACCAAGCAAAAGCTTGAACATACAAACAAGGGGCGTGCTATCCACACACCTCATCTTACTTCTCACACACCCCTTATTAATTTTTATCCGTTGATTTTTTTCAATTCATCCGATCCTACGGCCGAAAATTAGAAGGGTGTGTGAGAAGTAAAATGGGGTGTGTGGATATCACACCCATACAAACAAAAAGTGCGAAATGCACTCCACCCAAAGAGCTTGAGTACCAAGCTCCGCCTCCTCACATAACCCTTAGATGAGTTCAGAACAACGATCTTCTGCAATGTTTGCCTCAACACTAGCAAAAGACTTATCAAACGGTTTCTTTTTGCCCTTGAGTTTAAGGCAATCTACTTTCCAATGACCTTCCGTATAACAATAGCTACAAGTGTTCTTTCCAAGTTTGCCCCTTTCCTTATTCCTTCCTTGAACTACCAGAAGCTTCATCTTGTGTGTCAGACACTTTATTCTTTTGCTCTTTAGAATTCAAAGCGACTTTAACATCTTCCAAACTAAGACTTTCTGTACCAAAAAGCATGGTATCGACAAAGTGTTCATACGAAGGAGATAAAGAACACAACAAAGTTATCGCATAATCCTCATCACTAATTGGGTCATCCACACTTTTCAAATCCATCATAAGTTTATTGAATTCATCAACATGCTTATGAATTGAAGTACCTTCATCCATACGAAGAGTATGCAAACTTTTCTTCAAATACAACTGTTTAGCAAAGGATTTGGTCATTTACAAGCTCTCCAATTTTAGCCACAACTCCGGTGCAAATTTGATGTTACCAACTTCACTCAAGACTTCATTCAATAAAGTCAATAGGATTGCTCCAAGTGCCCGCTTCATAACATCTTCTTTCTCTTCATTAGTCCACGAATTCAACAAAGCCTTCACATCCTTGCGTTTTTAAAAGCCCTTGTTAAACTAACAAAGCACACATCTTCAATTGCCAAATACCAAAGTCATTTCCGTTGAACTTTTCAAAATCAAACTTTCACCGACAACATAGAAGGCCTCATAGCGACTGCCAAGCAAAGCCCAAGCAGAAACCTGGGCTCTGATACCACTTGTTGTACTTTTATGCGCAAACGGAAGCGCATTCTAATAAAGTACTAATATCAAAGTTGTAGGTGAAAGCTAAAACAAACAATCTCAAACTAACACAAGAGATTTACATGATTTGGCGCAAAGCCTACGTCCACGAGCGAAGCACAGCGAGAAATTTCACTAAATAAACGAAGATTACAAAAGAGTGTTTAAACTCTCACAACCCATATCCCACAAATTACAAACCCTAAACCAAACGAGTATAGAACCCAAAACTAATGAAGAAGATTCTCCCAAATTGCTTTCTAACTCACAAATTGACTCTCACCAAATTGTCACACGAATGAGCCACACAAAATACACTAAACCTAAGGTCCTATTTATAGTGCATAGGACTTAGGTTACAATAAGAATCCTAATAGGAAGTAAATACAAATCCTAATCAAATAGGTAACTAACAAAATCTCTCCACTAAGGAAACCAACTAAGAAGTCAATCCAAACCCAAATAGGACACCAAAACCAAATAGGTAACACAAACCTAGTTTTTTGCATCATTCTAATTTTGAGCTATAAAACCCAACAGATAAGGTGTCATTTGTATCATACAAGCATCAATTTTACGTTTCTGTTTCCGAATTTGGGAATGTTTTCCATCTTTTATAGACAAACAAATTTATTGACAAAGTTGGATTTTCTTTTCCTTATATCCAATTTAGTTGTTCGATTCAATGCTCGTCTTGGAAAAAGCTCACAGTTGATATTCAGGCACCCCAGAGACAGAGAAAGGTTGCCGAAAGTGATGAATGCTCGAAATGCTTGAAGAATGAAATAATTTTTAGAGATGGTATTGGTACTTGGAAAGAACCATCCTAGTGACGAAATGCTCGAGGAACAACATAGATTCTGAGAGATGTTATTAACATTCCGAATATCGTGGAGTAACAATTCACTAATGTTCTTTAAGGGTGCGTTTGGTATGTGGGACGGGAAGGGACGAAACGGGACGAGGCGTTCCGTCTCGCGTTTGGTACGACAAAAATGGGTGGAACGCGCTGTTCCACGGGACAGAAATTGGGTGTTTTTGCATCCCCCCCTGGAACGGGTTGTTCCACGTATGTGGAACACAAAAATTCCACCGTCTACCCTCCTTCTCTCTCCCGCAGCCTCCCTTTCCCGTAGCTTTGTTACCATCCCTCTCTCCTGTAGCCTCCTCCTCCACCACAAACCCAGCAACCCAAATGCTTCGTTACCCAAATGTAGCTTCGTTACCTAGCAACCCAGATGAATTCGAGCTCGATTTCGGGCTTTTTGGGCTGAGTCGGAGACGAATCTGCTGACTTTGCAAACCCTGAAGCTCGCCCCAATTCCTCCACCTTCCTTTTCTTCTTCTTTCCGCTCCTTTTTCAAACCGTTTTCCGAAACCTTTCTCTGCCGCCATAGCCGCAGACAAAGACTTCCACTTCCTCCGCCCTTCTTCGTCAAAGGCCTTTCAGCCCCGGCCGCACAGGCAACTGCCACCGCATCCCCAAAAGAAACAAGCCGAGATGAAAATGGTTCGATCATTTCACAACCCTATCTGTAGTTTGAATAAATTGGAGCTTAATTTTTTATTTTTACTGGGTTTGATTTGTACTGGGAGATCTGAGCATGTGGGAGAGAGAGAGAGAGAGTCAAATGGAAGAAGAGAAAGCAGAGAAACGAGAGAGAGAGTCAAATAAAAAGGGTAAGTTAGTCATTTAATCCAGTTTCGTTCTGTTCCATCTTGCCAGTACCAAACATGACATGAATCTTTGTTCCATTCCGTCCCGTCTGCGTACCAAACGCTACCTAAAGGAAAGGTCGCTTGTGTAGATGCACTTAGCGGATCTATTCATAATAGAGTGATAATTTGGAAAGGTGATGACGCTTTAAATGGGTATTTCTCTCTCTAAACTGAGGATGAATTTCACGACAGTACTAATAATTCATTTCTATCGGTGGAAGTATAGTCAAATAGTGTCCTTTTAAACTGTTAATAGATCAAAGGATAGGAAAATGAAGGGGGGAAAATGATCGCAGCTTCCGATTTCTGTTGACATAAAATAAACAAGAGTAATAAAATTGATATCATCGCTTGCGAATAACTTCACCGTGTATATGTCGCAATCGCGTACCATTCATTTCAGAAATTTTATTTTGATGATCATTTATACAAAAAAATTTATCATCAAACTCCGAAATTATTTTATCATCCAAATATATATATATATATATATATATATATATATATATATATATATATACAATCATAAAATGAACAGTTCTGATTATAAAATTTATACGGTCATGTATGATATTTGCAAGAAGTGAGATATATGAATTTCTTAAGAGTATGTGTGTTCACCGTATATACATGAACCCCTCTCGTTAACGTACGTGCTACTCTCACCGCATACGGCTTGCACAAAGACTCCTAAATTCATCTCAAGCCTTATATAGGGATGGAAGTATTATTCATAAAAATTTGTCAAAACGGCTACATAACAATATAACATAATGAAAACATTACATTTTAATTTCTCTTATTGAGTTACAAGACTATCTCGCCAAGACTTAATTTGTCCAACCGAGTTCCAAAAGCCTAATCCTAAAACAAAACCCTAAACTCCCTTGTCCTACTAGGACACAATGCGCCAATATAAAAACAAATCAAACTAGTAACTCGTTAACTTTTCCAACACACTTCAAAAATTTCTAGTACGTTGACACGGAATAATAGAAATCAAAATATAAAAAAATTACAAATAAACGCCCAGAGATAACTCGCCACTGTAAGGAATTCACCAAAGAGATAAAAGTTTAAGGATATGAAGAAAACACTTTTCACTAAACCAAGTTTTAAAAGTAATTATCAAATTCTGAATGATCAATTTCCTTACATGAGTAAGACTTTTAAATAGTAGGCATGGAACAACTTTCCATGAATAGTTTACCCTTATTAATGGTCACACATAACCATGACTTAAAACTATGCATGAACTTATTTAATACAAATCATGAATTTAAATGAAAACATTGAAGAAACTTTTAATTAAAGATTATGAATGCACCATCTAATAATTAGACCAGTCCATATTCAGTATCACTATCATTTGCCTAACAGAGATCAAGCACTTTTTGGTTCGTTGTTCTTTATGGAATACTGGGTTTGTTTCCACTTCCGCATAAGGAAAGAACCTTGTATCGTGGAGGACATTTGCGAATACAAAACTTGAGGCACCTTCAACGGGCAAATTCTTGTCCTAAGAACATAGTATCAAATACTACCCTCGAATTGAAAATTTTAACAATTTGACCCTAATATTCCAACAAATTACTCATTTCAAACACTACAAATTCCTGCAATTTCAACTAGCACCCTCAATTAATATTTGTCCAGCTTCTTCTGCAGCAGAGGAAAACGCAGAATATGCATGAAACAGACTGGTCGCTAAGTGTTGAGGTTCAAGCACAGCCGTTTTACGGAAAACAGAGAAAAATCTGCAAGAATCAAGCCAATCAACCAACTCAGACACCCACGATAAAAACCATACTAACTGATAAAGCCACCCATTGACTGGCCAAACATCTGTAAAACTTTCAGATGAACAAATATATAAATATATACACACACACGCATACAAACAAAAAAAAAAAAAATATACAAAAAAGAGAGTAAGTTTTTCTCAGGAGGAGGGGAAAAGCCGAGAGCTTTAATGACTCCAGGCGACAATGCCATAAAAAAGGTTGGAAGCAAACAATTTTTTTTGTTTTTCCATAAATGATTTCTTGCTTCAAAGTAATATCTAAAACAAATAAAATCCTCTCAAAAATTGATAAGAACACCCACATTGTGACAGCACCTCCGCATCGGTTTCGGATTTCTGGACTGCCAGTCTCACTCCTGCCTTTAAATCTTCTGGGTGCCTTCAGTTGTGAGAAAAGACAAACACAAAAAACCCATCCCAGGCTCCCAGCAGAAGAACAAAACAGCTTCAAAAGGTTCGATTTTTATTTCCAAAATCTCATATTTTTCAATTTTTGTTTTACGGGTTTCATTTTTTTTTTCATCTGATTCTTTGACTTTTATGACAAAAAGTTCATTTTTTAAATTTTTTATTTTCTGGGTATTTTGTAACCTCTGTGTTTTCCCGACAAAAAAGGTAGCAGCTTTCTACGTTTTGGAGCTGCGGAAAGACATGGCTTCGAGGTCTGCGCTTTTCACAGAGGAGAGGTTCAAACAGTTTCACAACATCGACCGAAATCTGTACACAATTCTGGTGCTGAAGCTCTTCCGGGACCCGCTGGAGTCCATGCAGGTGCTGGCCCTGTGGCTCTGGCTGGAGAGAGTTGGGTTCAAGAATGTGGTGAAAAAGATGCTCTCTTTGCCCTACATTTTGATCAACGAGCTCGCTGACGAGTCCGTCATTTGTCTCGGACTCATTAGCGGGACCCATTTCTCTCTTCCGTCTGAGCAGACTGACATCCCACTCATACAGAGTTTTATGGAGAAGGAAATCTCAGTCCAGTTTTTTCACCAGAACCGGGACGCAGCGGCTCGAGACGTCACTAAGGCCGTCAACGAGGTCTGCCTCCCGGCTTTCGACGACATCATGCAGAAGGCAATGCAGCGGGATTTTGCTCAGAACTCTGCGGATCAAAGTCCCGCAGTGTTACCTTCACAACCATCGTCTTCTTTATTCCCATTTTCTCTTTCAATTAACCAGCAGCCGTGTCTGCAGCAGCAACCTCCGCAGGGGAACGAGGCGACGCCACCACACGACAGGACGATGTTTGTGACGTTCTCAAAAGGGTACCCGGTGCAGGAGTCCGAGGTGAGGCAGTTTTTCAAAACAACTTTCGGGGCTCGAATCGAGTCGGTGCAGATGCAGGAGGTGCAGCCATACGAGCAATCACTGTTTGCGAGAATTGTCTTCCACTCTCCGGCGACGATCGAGGCCATACTCAACGGGATGAGCAAGGCCAAGTTCACAATCAATGGAAAACACGTTTGGGGGAGGAAATATGTGCCGAGAAGGACACGATCTTTGCTTCCACCAATGCTTTGGCAACCAGCAATTGCTCCTTTTGGGGGATGAATTGGTTTAGAAGGTGGTGGACTTTTGTAATTATATGGTGAATGTTTGATGAAATAAATGAAAGTTTGGAACTTAATTTGTATCAACCTTTGTATCCTTTCAAATTTTGTAATCTTCATATCTTTTATTTATTTATTTATACCATCATTTTAATAGAGGTGAGATCCACATGATTTGTGAATTTTATTTATATTAAAAATATGGTACAAATGATGTCATAAATATTGTATCATGTCTTTAACAAAAATACTAGTCTTACCACATATTTGTACTGTCTCTAATAGAGAGGAGACCAACATGAGTTGGAGGGTCCTACCTTATTAGAGAGATAGTACAAATATGTGATAAGAATAACATTATTCTCTCTTTGATATAGATAGCCCGATAGATTTCAGAAATATATGTAAGTATAACTCTATTAAAAAGATGATACAAATATATGAAAATATTTAAGAGTAACATTTTTTGTTTTATAACTAAAATATAAGGTGAATAAGAAAATAATTTTTCTATAGGGTGTGCTATCCACACACCCCTTTTTACTTCTCACACACCCCTATTATTTTCTGTCCATTAGATCTTCTTCAATTCATCCAATCCGACGGTCAAAATCCAAAAAAGTGTGAGAGAAGTAAAAAGGGGTGTGTGGATAGCACACCCCTTTTTCCATTTAAACATCACTATCCATCTACACTCCACTAAAAAATTTGAATTTTGGCTTTTTCTAAGAACACCACTTTTGTTACCAAATTGCCCTTAAACACCAACACACCACACCCGCCATTATGAGAATTTTCCGGTTGGGGTCTAATTCGATTCAGTATTGGATTATCAATGAGATTATCAGCATTGCATTGAGAATACATTGTGGAAGATATGTCAAATTCATTACTTTGTTGCGCAATTCTAACAGATATCATATAATTACATCAATAGAAGTGCTATATTTGAGTCATAAGTTGCGGCCTAACTCTTGTTAGTTGTCAATGGTTAAGAAATAAATGTCTTTTAATTTACTTAATCACGAGAAACCAAATAAAAGGAACAGATTTAGACAACTCGTTTGTGTAATTAGCAAAACTACCAATAAAACACTTGTTTTCTTTGAGGGAAAAAGAGCTATAAAAATACTTGTTTTCTTGGTTCAAAAGGAACAGATTCGATGTATTTACTATGAAAAGAATTTTGTTGATGATTTGGCTCGTTTGAGTCCAGTATTTTTTAGCAAGCTCATCATTCTTGTCGTCGGTTGTTAGTTGCGAATATGGCTAAAGTTTCATGCCCTTGTGATATTTTTATGTAATCTTTCTTTTTCTTTCAGGCTTGCGCCTCGTTATCAACCGAAAAAAGAAATTGTTTACTATTAAGTAAGATGAAAAGAAATTAAGGGTAAGATTTAAGAAACTAAAACACAATCATGGTTGATGTAACCAAATTTAGCTTCTAATTAAGAAAACAAAGCTTCGTTGACACAAAATCTCTAAATGGGTGATTTGACTTTTGTAACTTGGAAGGTCATAGTCTAACCAAAGATTGGAAATTTAAATTTGGAATGAAACAATGACAATCCTTCATCACTACTCACTAGTAATGGCTTCATAATACCTTTGACATTTTGAGTAGAATCTTAATGAAGAGGTAGCACACCCAAGCCACTACTTGGATCATGTGCCTTCTTCATCATGCCATTAAATAAACTTGAAGTCCTCAATTTTTTTTGTAAATGGAGAATTTATGATATTATAAATTTGATGTATTCGAGTTCGACTCTTCTTGTAATTTTGACTAATATGAACTAAAATATTACAGTAGAATTGCAGTTAGCCAAATGGACTAAAGCAGTGTTCTTATATTACAGTAGAATTGCAGTTAGCCAAATGGGCTAAAGCAGTGTTCTTTCTCGTCAATATCCAAGTTTGGATAACTATATCTATAGTTTAAATGAATTTTTTATTTACAACATCGTTTGTTAAAAAAAAAAAAAATTAAAAAAAAAAACTTTAAGGCTTGGTGGGCCACACATTGTAGAAGCCTTTGGTGGGCCACTTTCAACCAAAATGAACCCCCATCTTTCATTTGACAATTTGTGGACAATGGCCCAATGGACCTTCATCCTGATGGATAGGCTCTCTCCCTCTCGCCTCCCCTCACAGTGCAGAAGCAGAGAGCGAGTGCTCCAAAGCCTCGTCCGTAAAAGAAAAAAATGGATTGGGGTTCGAATGGAGAAGAACCCACTTCGTGGGAAGAAAATTACAGTGTAAATTTGATTCCATCGGAGTTATTTTTCAAGTTCCGGAAAGAAGTGCAGGGCTTAAGGGTCGGCCTCAATCTGGAGGTATGAAATTTCAATTTCCTCAAGATTTTTACTGTTTTTTTACCTGTCCAGTTCAAAGGTTTGAATTTTTTTTATTTTTTATTTTTTATAATCCAATGCTTAATTCTCTGTTTTCTGTGTTAATATGAAGAATTACTTGATGGGTTCCTCCATGCTAGTCACAAGTCAAAGTGTCTTGTTTGTAAATATTTATTTATTTATTGAAGTTTTGTTTGCATTGGGAAGGTTCGTTATCTTCGTGTTTGCAAACACTGAGTGCCATTTGATGACTATTTCGGTTTTAGTTTTTGGTTTTGATTTACTGGGTAGAGATAGAGCGAAAGTATATGGGGGAGAGAGGGACGAAAAGGGTGGGAGGGAGGATGGAGAAATGTTAATCAAACGGTTCCTAAACAATCCATGAGAATACTGGATTTCTATGTGTTTATATTGAACAACTGAAAGTACTTGATAAATCTTCAAATTTTCATAAAAATTGCTTGCAGTTGTTTGTGTATACGGTATACATTGTGGAATATTAGCCGATATGCATAGGGTCTTAGCTTCGACTATTAACCCTCATTGATTGCTAATGAATTCTGATTTGTTGGGATCATCGACTTGGTTCAGTTCTATAATGCTCCAATCAATGAGTTTCAAGGAAAGATTGTTTTGAAGCCGTTGGCTCCTGAACGGACGTGGAAGTTCATCTACGAGCCTATCCATCAGGATGTTCGTGTTCTTTCGAAAAAGATTCCTCTAACTGGATTTCTAAATCTCCAGGTTTGATGCCGCCCGACCCTACTTTCCTAGACTACCAACGTATATAATTTCGCATCCCTTGCACCATCTCAAGCGCACTTCGATTAACATATGCCAATCTTACTGGGAAATTAGGAAGTGATAATATTTTAGCTTCAACATCATATAGTCTGCATGTGTGCCCCTTGCCCGGACTGAGCCAGTATTTGTTATCATTCACACGACAAACTGTTGGAAAAAGCAGGTTGGCATCGGCTATAATTTTCAAATGAATGCAACCGGATGGAAATGGAAACTTACTACTTGTTTTGGTGGAGATGGTATATCTCGTACTCGGAATAAGACATCGGTTGGCTTGGTTCCTGGTGTGGATTTGCGCTTTGGGTGGAGGGCTGATTATGTACTTCCAGAAATCACTGGGCAAGTTTCTTACATTATGTTTGGATAAAGAAATTTAAGATTACTAAGGAATTTTAAAATGACGGTAATTAAAGTGACGAGATTTTATTTTCTAGAATTTGTGAATTTTCTTGTTTGATTAACCTAAAAGAAAAATGGAATTGAATATGGAATTTTGACTTTTATCCAAATTCCAAGTTTATTTCCCTCGTCCAAACATAGAAAAATATTATACGCATGTTGCTCAACTATTTCTTTGATTGTGATTAATTGTGGCTCATGGTTAAAACCTTGTATTGATTAGGGCTCTGGGTACTGGTGAACCATGGTTCAACATGAACTCGGGAAAGCTGCAAGCATCGCTAGATAGAGTTGAGACCATTGTAACCTATACTGATATCTACAATTTATACAAGCCTAAAGGCCAGGTACGACAGTTATTGAGGTTAAGCACTTATTAGATGGCAGCTGAAAATGTACTCCGTTTTCCTAGCTCTTATTGTTATTCTGTTTGTTCTGATTTTCTTCGTTGAACCTATGAACACCATGCGCAGGGTTTGAAATGCACACCGTGTGGGGGGCGTGGGGACGTAGAATTCGGATTTAGGATTAATCTGCTACAAAATAGTAAAGTGCATTTTTCTTTTTCATTCAGCAGGATCAGCAGAAGAGAACTGAAACGGATGTAATTTCTTATTCAAGTCCTTCGGATCCCTTGAAGTCGAGCGACTTTTCGTCACACAATGACATCAATGGACCAGAGGATGCTGCAGATTTACACAAGTAAATTATACATGCTGTTATTTCCAAGAGCCGAGCATGCTTGCAAATCAGATCACGGTTTTATCTACTTTTGTTGTTTAGCATCGTGTAAATGATATTTAAATTTCTACCTAGCACAACCTTCACCTGGTTCTCCATCTTCTTATTGGGTGCTACTACCGATCCCCTTGAATTCAAGTATTAATGCAAAGTTTTCAGCCATAATTTATAGATGTCCGCGTGTCAAGAAAGAGAACTTTTGATATAGTTAATATTTTGCTCTATAAAATAAGGAGTTTATTTTTCGTAGAGACAAATTACAGTTTGACATGTGAGCATAAATTTTTTATTTTTATGATTTTTAAGTCACTTTGATTAGAGTGTTGATTGTGATTTGGAGGTAACTAGAGGAACAGTGATCTCTTCGAATGTTGATTTGTTTGGGTTGAGAAAAGCTGGTTTTGGGGAGAGGAGGGGGGGAGGGGGGGGGGGGGGGAATTTGTTGATTAGTATTTTGGTGGGTTCTAATTTGTTTTGTTGATCATTACTTTCCTTTTGGAATTTAAATCTCTGAGAGGAGGGAGAATATGTAACGCCACTCGAGGACGCACATGAGTCACGCCCACCCCATCCCATCCAAAACCTAGCCGTTGCAAACTCAACGGCAAAATTCCACTCCCACCTCCTCTATAAATTCAAAAAGCTTCTTCCCCCACTCCACACTTGTGAAGCAAAAAACCCATTCGATTCCCTGAAACAATTCAAATCTTCAAAACCCGAAAATGGCAGCCTCAAAATCGAACCTCCGAAGCTCTTGTTCCTTCCCAAATCTTCTCCTCTCATGTCTGAACTTCACTCTCTTCATCCTCTCCGTCACCTCTCTGGTTCCCACTGTCCTCCTCCGAACGCCCCCAACTTCAATGGGCATGGCATTCCTAATGATTTCCGGCATCTCGATTCTCTCCTCCTTCGTAGGGTTCTACTCTCAGCTCACCCACCTCTGCTTCATAACCCACGTTTCTCTCCTACTCGCCTCGCTGGTCGCGCAGCTGCTCGGCACATTGGCATTGTTCACCAAAGAGCGCACCACCATGTCGTTGATCAAGTCACCACGGGACCCGAGGGAGGCCAAGCTGTTGGCGAGGTTGGAATGCGGGGTTCTGATGGCGATGCTGATGATGCAGGTGTTGGTGTTGGTGATGAGCTGCGTGGTGCACAGCTGCTGGGTGAGGGAGTATGAAGGGTTGGAAGCCGAGAGGGAGGCGATGACGAAGAAGAGGAGCTGGCGGATCGCAAAAGTTCAGGAGGAGTCCATGGAAAATGCTGCAAAAATAGCTGAGGTGAAGGCCAAAGAGCTGGATGAGAAGATGAAGAACAAGTATGGGCAGCGGGTGAAGACATCTGAGTTTGAAGGCTAAGGGGGTAATTTCACAGTTGGGTATAGCAAAGCAAGCATTTGAATGGTTGGAGTATTTGTTGCTTTTTGGTCATTTAGTTTTGGGGTCACTAGGGTTTATGTAATGTAAAGCTTATGACTTGTGAGTATTATTAATTTATGATTTGTGACCGTTTGTTTACGTACTTTGCATTTTTTTCTTTAATATAAAAAAAATAGAAGGAAAAAGATAATCAAATTTGAGATCTTGAAAATACTTTAAAGTAAAAGAAAAAACAAGGACGCTCAGAAACTTAAATATAATCTCACCTAAGTTGTCTTTCTACCATGGGATAATGGGTCATAAAAGATTTTAAGGGTCGACCTTTGACAACATGTTTTGAACTGTTTTTGAAGAGTTAAAAGTGATTTTTTAGTTATAAAAATATTTTCTCAGTTAGATTAAAATAAAATGTTTATTTTATTTAAAAATAAATGACTTTTGAAAAAGGATAATGATGAGAGATTTTTAAATTAAATTTGTAAACTAAATAATGTGTCACTAATAAAAATAAACACGTTAATTAACGTTTAAGTAATAATTAAATACAATGAAAGAGGAAAATGTTAGCAAAAAAGAAGGGGTGTGATATCCACACACCTTTTTTTACTTCTCACACACCCTATTAATTTCTATCCGTTAGATCTTCTTCAATTCATCCGATCCGATAGCCGAAATTCAAAAAGGTACGAGAGAAGTAAAAAGGGTGTGTGAATATCACACCCCAAAAAGAAACGACAACGTCAACTACCCGCAAAATGATCCAACGGCACACGTTTATTTTCCTAAGATAAACGTCGTAAAGCGCCTTGTTGTAAATTCAGGCATCGCTGAGAGCGCCTTAAAAACACAATGCCTTCCACTGCTTCGCCCCCCAAAAATCCAAACGCGCCGTAACTGTTACCCCGCAGCGCCACCGCAAATCACCGCGCCTTCCGCCCCGAAGTATCAATCCATCAACCGCCGACGAGCCAAAAGACTGCTCTTTTGCAACGAGACACTCCGATTCTTTGCCACTAAGAAATTGAGTAAGCTCTCTTTTTCTTGTTCTTCTTTAATCTGAAATTGCATGCGAATTTTTGTGTTTTAATGGCGGAAATTCCTTAGCTTTCTTGATCGGTCGCCGAAACTATGGCGTTTAACTGTGAGGAAGTAGGTGGGAATATCTCGGCCGAGTCGACTCAGTCGACAATGGCGACTGTTGCCTTTTTCACTTCTCTCTCCCCAACGAAAATATAAAATTAAGCCACAAGAAAAATAAATGTTTGTAATTTTTCTTACATTGTGGATAACGATTGATTGGTGACGTGGGGAGAATTATTGACATAATTAATATTTATAATATTCCCAATATTTATATCATTATCCATCCGGCTTACATGTGCCCATGTTTCTGCTAAGTTTCTAAATTTTCTTATTAGTGCACCGCCAATTGCGAAAATATGATTAGGGTAAAGATTTATCCATTAATTATTGGGTAAATCTTGAATTTTTATGGTATAAAAGAGGTCAATTGGGGAGGGGATTTGATCATTTGGTAGTTTTTTGGTACAAAGAAGGGAAAGAATAAATGCTGGTAAATTATTTTTCTGCTCCTCAATAATTATTATTCAAGTCCCACCATTAAGTGCTTGTTATGCTAATTATCCACTAATTAATCCCAAAATAATCTTTGGCCAAGATTTTGATTACCATTTTTGTTTTTGTGTATTTTAGGAAATAATTGGTATTAATAGAAAAAATTGACATAAAAAAGAATAAAAGAATGAGGTTGCAAAGGAGGAGAGCTGGCTGCTAGGCATTTCACATGTTCTCTCTCCTGGCAATGATATCAACTTCTTGAAAACATTTAGAGAGCTGCCCCTGGTTTTGTCCAGAAATGACAAACCTGTGTGTTTGCTGCATACCCACTTGTTGGTTCTTTCACCAGATAGTTAGTCACACTCCTACCAAACAAAGTTACTGAGTTTATCTTGCCCCATCATCATCAGGGGAATCCAAATTTCGGGTCCCGTATGATGTGGTAATCACTACATACCAGGAAGTCACATTCTTTTCGATGACTAAATAAATAGACTCAAGCCTAAGTGTTGTCATCTTTGTCTTATCCACACTATTTACAGCCCCACACTTGACATCTAGGTAGTTATAACTGGCATTTTATCTGCAGCCATGTTTCTTGAAATTATTTTGCTTTTGTTTTAATAGACAGCTACACCAAGCAGGGATCAAACAAGCGTTTCACATGCCGGGAATTATTGTCAACATCTTTGTGACATAAGACATTTCTTAAGAAGCATCTCCCCCCTCTGTGAAAGTCAATTCCAGAGGAAGAACTGTTCTGATGTTGACAATTTCAATTGACAAGGCTGTGCTGTTGAGATTTTCCCATGTCGATTATAGAAGTCATCAAAAGTTTATCAGGATCAATGCCATTTGGTACGTGTGAGTTACAGTTGTATATTTCGTTCATATTGGATTACTTCATTTACTTTCAGTTGTATTCTTAAATTTTTATTGTACTGTATGCTGCAAGGTTTTTCTTCTTTGTATGCGGTTGTATGCTGATGTCCTATATGGAATTTTTTTAGTGTTATTTGATCTAGCCACTTATTTTTGTTCCTTATGCAATACTCTTATTAAAGTAAAGGCCTCTCCTTATAGTTAGTTGTTTAGTATATTAGCAGCACTACATATCTTTCATTATCTTATTTCATTACCAAATGGACAGGAAAAGGGATTCGAAGTCCTCCCATCCAAGGAAGATGGAAGAGCTGTCAGTAGAGATTCCAACGCAAACTATTCCTCACTGTGAACCATCAAAACATCCTGATCTGCAATTTGACCGGCTGCAACCATCAGATGAAGATTTAGATCAAGAGAAAAAGTTGGAATTTGGACAATTTGTTGCACGGGAGGCCGCACTGGATGAAGAATACTGGGTAAGTAATCACTCATCACATCTTGGCAAAATTTTCCAAGTGTAGGGTATTTGTGCCCACGAATAATATTTGGTTTTTTGGTGCTTTTGGGTTTGTGGCAGACAGCAGCATGGTTACGTGCAGAAAATCACTGGGAGGAGCGAAAAAATGACCGGTGTGTTCTTTATTACTTTCAGATTTCCCTCTCTGTCTTTCTGTCTGTCTCTGTCTCTTTGCCTTTGGTCTTTGTTAATCAAACTACTCTAACTAACTGAGGAACATAAAGTTCCTATCATAGGTAGGCTGACTAGATGGTCTATACCATCTGAAGTCATCATATAAAGCTTTACATGCAGAGGAATAGTCCTGCCATTTTAAACAAAAGCTGGCAATCAAGGCGAAAGATAAAACAAGGAAATAAGGAAAGGTTCAGAACTTCTAGTTCTGAATCAATCAAGATTTCAAGAGAACTATCCCCATGGCTGGATCCTGCCAATGGTGGGTTTCCCTCTGCATGTGCAGTCTTTAGTTGGCTCCAAGCCTCTAGTAATTGTTTTTATCAATCAAATGGACGGTTGGGCACTGCTGATTCTAGCTGCTTGGTTGACACAGATTTGCTGAGAGTAACAAAAGGAAATTTGCAGACCAGGTAGGAAAGATTCATTCACTTTGCATTCTTTATGTGTACACGTGGAATATGTGTCTCAAATAAAATTCTGAATTATACATATAATTTTTTTTAGGAATTTAATGCTATAAAAAGACGAACAAAGGGGCAGCAGAGGCAGACATGCACATGCATTGTCACGGTATGACTATGACATATTTGAATGAGCGTGTTTCTGGTTTATTAGTTTGAACTCAGAAAACCCTTCTTTGCATTAAGGCATGTTATATTTAGCTAAAGTACCCAGTCAATAAAAATATACCATTGAGGGTGACTGTTTGCCTTCGAATTTGTCAGGTGAAGAAGGACACAAAAAATGTGAAACGTACTGTTGTGAAAAGTGTAGTTGGAACACTTGATTTGAGCATTCGGTACTTGTTGGATGGAGAGACCTTTCCAGGGGTACAAGCATATTGTTTAAAATGAAAAACCTACACGGCATGTGTCTACCAGTTTGTCCAGTTTATTGGCTTTGCTGAAGTGACAATTAAATTAATTTCTGTTGCAGGAACGGGTAAACGCTCCTCTCTTTTGCAGTATCAACAGGACAGTGTCAAGTAAATATGGTTATATTTCAAACTTATGTGTGGCCAAAGCAGCACGACGCCAGGGTATTGCGAGCAATATGTTACAGTTTGCTATTAGATCCGCAATGTTAAATGGTAAGATGAAATACTGCATGAAATATTGCATGATCCGTTCTCTGGGATTATAGAAATGTCTGACTAGGGCGCACTTGAATTCCTCTTCTGAGTCTTCTCATTCCCTTTCTTTTTCTGTTTAAATGTAGCTGATGTCGAACAGATATATGTGCATGTGCATAATAAGAACAAACCCGCGCAGGAACTGTACCGTAAGCTGGGCTTTGAGGTATTATCGTAGTAGTGCATTTGTAGTTTGCAGTGATAGCATATCTTTGATCTATAATCTTTAATTTAGACGAGCGCTAATGCCACTTTCTCATTATTCTCAGATCATTGAAAGGGCGAGCTCTCAATTGTCAGAGGAGCAAACCTATTTGCTTTGTTTCAAGGCCTAACATCTGATTCAACATAAATTCATGAATTGTATTTCATTCTTTAGGAGATTCTGAAGAAACTTAATAGTAGAAGAAAACTCTCGTGCGTACAGTCATGGTGTCATGGAGTCCCTGCAAAAGGTCTTGGTATATAATGTACTTGTTCAACAAACGTTACGTTGTGAATGACAAATGATATTCAGTGGAGTTTACTTCTTTGTCCAACAAATATTGTGAATGAGAGATGACTCTCTCTCTCTCTCTCTCTCTCTCTCTCTCTCTCATTATTTTCGCACACCACTTGTTACCTCTTGAACCAAAGGTGAAAAAAGATGTGTAGAAATCACTTCCATAAGCTTAATTTGAGTCCTTGCATTGGAGATGCTCTTACAAAACTAATGACAAGCCACTTTGATTGTCTGAAGCTCCAAATCGAGCGGCAGTGTCGCAGTGCTTGCCGCCGCCGCAGACTACCTCCTCCAAGAAGATTAGAATTGGTTTGTGATTGGGAGGGTGCCAATGGCTCACAAACAATGTACCATGGTCAAGGAAAAGAAACCACCTTTTCATTGGCTTCAATAATTCAACCTTCTCTATTCAACAACCGTCATTTACGAGACATTTTAGCCTTTCCAAAATCAATTCCGAACAATGCCCTAAGGAGCACAAATAACATGTGCCACACATAAATACAGAGTCCTATAGTTTTATAAATAACATCTGCAGCATGCTATAGGTTTATCTAATGCAGAATCTGCCTTTCATCACTGATCAGTACGCATAAAAACACAGCCAAAACACAAGTTCACACATCTTTTCGTCCATCCGTCCTTCCGATTACCTAAGCTTTTTAGGGCGAAAGCTACTCTGTCCATACGTGGATCGGACCATTTGGATAAACAAGGGAAGCTGCAGCAGGGCAATCGAAAGTGTTGCACCAAATGCCACCATCGTCGCGGCTATAGAAAAGAAGAGAGTGGCCAAACCTATTATCAGTCTCTTTGGTAGTAAATCTGGGAAATCTTCTTCAGCGTAACGCACAGTTAGGATTGATAGAAACATCAAAAGGGAAGTTAACGAAGAAAATAGAGCTACTGTATCCGAAACAACAAACACCAAGAACATGACTGACTACTTCTGTAAGAAAATTGGAGATCCTTCGTTGTCGTTACCTCCAGGTACTGTAAAAGCAGCCGCAAACACAACTGTGGCAACCAGAGTTGATACTAGCATGCAAAAATTTGACGTATCCTTAAACCATTTCTCTCCCCTCTCAGCCAATAATTTGTATTCCTTGGTGAATAATTCTATAGCGCAGATTCTCCGTTTACGTTATGGCTCTCCTTATAATAGGGGTGAACTAGTTTCTCCACCTCCTAAATATACAGAATAAAAGAATTATTAAGAATGTGAAAATGTGTGTATACTAACAATTGAGAATTTTCTGAGTAAACACCTTGAACCACTGCAGTTCTCTCTGCATTTGTAGAGCTGCACTGGAAATAGATGAGAGTTGCAGAAGAGGAGCCAACTTTGCTGCCAGATGCAAGATGGAACCCCCCGATTCAAGTAGTGTAGCAGCCATTAATTTACTTCGTGCAGTCTTATCATACACAGTACGAAAAAGATGTTCATGTCGAAGTTCAATAGCGAAGTTGAGAAACAAATATTGGTTGTTGTGGAGGCGAACCCATATTAGATCTGGAAAAGATTCTACGACCATACTTATAATTTCAACTATGCCATTTACAGTGGCTATGTGCATGATATCTGAATTCAAAAGATAATTGAACCGCCAAGAAGTATGCCTCTGTGAAAGTTGTGAGCAAATACGTTTTACTAGTTCAACTGCACAGTGATGTCTAAGTTTTGCATCTTGGAGTTGCGTGAAACTAGCTGGTGCTGCAAGTTAAAAATGTGAAAGATGCCGAGTGAAAAGCATTCAGCATGAAGAACAGCTATGAAGAACACCTATTCGTTTAATAGCTCCAAAAAGTACTCTTCTGAACCCGTGAAGAACTGCGACAGAGAACAAAATTACACAAGAAGTGTCAAATACTGCAGATTGATACCTGACGATTCCCTTCGGAGTTACGTAGCCGGTTTCACCTTTTACTGATCATTAAAAGTTTAAAACCATGAAGTTGATTGGCAAAACCCTTTTCTTAAGAAATACACTAAGTTTGATACTTTTACTTCAATCGACAGTACAACTAATTATATCTATTTCATTGAAACCCCTGTTTTTCCTTTCTTTTATCCTTCTAAAAGATGATACTTATGATAGAAACTTGCTTGATATCATCAAAGACTGCGCAACTACAGAGATAAATCTCATAATTGACATTTTCTTTTCTCGCATATGATAAAAAGCTGAGAATAATTAATACAGAATTTGCAAATCCTGACCTCCATACTGTTCTGGTGTTGCCATTGTCTGAAGGTTTTGGACACTTCCATGGCGAGCCACATAGGTTCTCACTGATTGTGGTGCTCTAGAGTCCACTTCAACAGGGAGAACTGAATCAAAATGGAAAATAATAAGCAGCCACTTAAAAATCAGTGCAAAAAACAAATTGAACAAGTGAACGGGAAAATGTTAAAGTCGAGAAATGAGACGAGGCTCTTAACATGAGTAAATGCAGCTTTCCCAAAATCCAAGCCTGCTGCCACTAAGGAAGTTTGATTGATTCCTTGACAAAACATACAAAGCAGTACAATCTTCTTTATCTTTAGCAATGGCCAACTCAGGATACAGATTAAGCACATACAGTGAAATTTCTGTTGCAGAAAATTATAAATCAATCAAATTATAATGATAGGGATAGCGAAAAGGAACGATGTTGTTCCTCATTGTGCACAGGTGTGGTTTTTACCATGGAAACCTGAGGCAATAAGCATATTGACTAGGTTAGCAGCCCAGTGGCCAGTAAAAGGATGACCAGGCTCCTCATTTGTAGTTACCAACAAAAAGTACCACACCAACTCCATATTCTCAGAAGCGAAAGTGGCAGCTAGGAGCAGCGGAGTTCTTCCTTTGGCATCTACACATTGTGCCAACTTTAGATTTTCCATCAACAAAGCCTTGGCAGACCTCAGGCTTCCACCTATTGCAGCATAGTGAAGTGGTGTGAATCCCATTTCATCCTGCATTTTGAGGACATCCCTAGGAACGCGTTTCACTAATTTCTCCACGAATTCGGAGTGCCCTTCGCTTGCAGCAACATGTAGTGCAGTCATTGAAAAATTCGAGATCCTAGCTTCCGCAGCATGAGGATCATTGTCCAGAAACTTGCTAGCCTCTTCCCAATTGCCGCTGGACGCAGCACAGTAGAGTGGCAGGTAGTAATCCAAGTTCACTTTTTTCCACCATATTTGCATGAATCATTTACGGGGTTCAGTTAAAAACCCTCACCCCACAAAAAAGATGAAATCTTTAAGTGCGATTAATGCAATAGAAGTAAAATCACAACATGGGTAATTAACAGCTGCACAATAAGTGATAAGTAGCAATCCAAGTTCACTTTTTTTTTTCCACCATTTACATAAACCACTTACTGGGTTCAATAAAAAAAAAACCACCTCACAAAAGAGATTTTTGTGTGATTTGCTTATTATACATGCAGTAAAGTAAAATAAAAACATGGGTAATTAGCAACTTAGCAGTAGCACAGTACAGTGGTAGGTAGTACTAGTAATCCAAGTTCACATTTTCTCACCATAAGCACTTCTGGGTTCAGTTAAAAATCCTCATCCCCCCAAAAAATGACATCATTAAGTATTATTGAGTGTTATACATGCAGTAAAAGTATAATCCAAAACCAAAACATAGGTAATTAGCAGCTTACCTTCTTGACCATCACTGCCATGCTGGGTAGGAACAGACCCAGTTGGGCTTCCACCAATTGTGAGATAATGACTAGCGGTAGTCAGATTCCCATCGACATCGAGTGCCAATTCTGGAATTCCACTGTTTGGGACTGCCATTGATTCACTGTTGTTGGTGTGTTATTTTGTCTGCTGCAAATTCTCGTCTGGTTCTGCGAGGACCCTAAATATTAGAGGAAGGATGCTTTGCTTGACTTGGCTTTAAGCAAGCCTTGATTTCCATTAGAATTGTTAAAAAGGGAAATCAGATGAGTCAGAGTCTCGTCAAAGTATCTGAGACTCTGACAGTCATTAAGATTATGAGATGAGACTGCAAAATCCAACAGCATACAAGGTTGCTTCCTACTTCTTTCCTTGTTGCCGCCGTGAAATTTCCGCACGTATTTTTATTCTTTTGTAAACTCTAAGTTACGAAATAAAGAGAAGTCTGTAAAAATGAAAAGAACCCAAAATTCATTTTTTACTTTTTAAGAAGTGTATAATTGTTGTGACATATGTTCTTATCAACATGCGATTGTGTAAATTTTAAGTAGAGATAAAATAGGAATCTTTTGAAATATAGAAGATCTTTCCTAATAGACTTTGTATTACTTAGAGAGTTTCTCTCCTTCTTATTAATATAAATAAAGGCACAAGGACTAGGGAATTAACACGCAATTCTTCAAGTCTATTCTCCATCTCTTTCTCTTCCCTTTGCCGCACATCTTTATTAAATATAGGCCACAACATGTTATCAGCAGGCTCTTCACGTTGTGCTAAGAAGAATCTAAAGAAAATTTATTCGTTTTCAATCAGAGGAGTATTACTTTTCAATTATTTTTAATTGATTACATTTTGATTCTATTGAATTCATATACTTTTATTGATTCAATTTATTTTTTTTCTCATGTTGAACGTGATACAAGTTTTGAAGATGAAAGCCGAAATTGAAGAAAGAACTTCTACAAACCCGTTCACAATATTCATCACGCAATTCAAGTTCTTCTAAAACAATGGTGTTTATCTCGATATTTTTTAGCCTTGATTACATGAACCTTCACCATAATGCATGACCCAACTTTACGATTTACGAATTTTAGATGCTACATAAATTGTTTATGCATAATATCCATAATTTTGTCATTATGTGAATTGAATATGTGTGAATAAGGAAGAAAGAGGAAAGAAAAACAGGATGTTGAAACCCTAGAATTCGTGTTGGGCTTGAAAACCTAGTCTGCCTTTGACTAGACCTTGATTTCATATGGCCAGTGTGCAGCTTGCACTGAGCCAAGCTGGCTCCAATTTAGGCCTAGAAACATGACAAAATCTGTTTTTGTTTGGTTCGACCCAAAAGTCCAGTGCTTGAAAACCCAATTCGCGTTGTAGTCGCGTTGAGCCGAGCCGTTCAGTACTGTTCCAAATTCCTTGAGATTGGGCCGCCGTCTAGGTGGCCTGCAGCGTACTTAACCACCGGTTTTCACCAGAACTTGGTGAAATTGATTTTCTTAGGTTGTCCCGTGGCTCATTTCGACTACTGGCAGTCGTCTCTCAATCCCAAATCGTTGTTCCCGATGAGTGCCCGTCGAGTTTTCCTTCGAAATCTCTATGGAGTTCAAGATTTCTCACTCTTCAGATGTTTGGAACATTTCCCCATTGAAACCCTGTTCGATTTTGTTTGGAAATCGTCGCCGCCTGCAACTTTGTTTCTTGTCTCGTCGATGGCAGCACACCCAGCTTTCGCTAGGGTGTCCCCAACCCGACCCGAGGCCTTGGGCCTCCATGCTTGTGCTCAGCCCAGTACGACCCTCAGCCCACGTTTTGGGCCTGGGGCTTGGTTCCTATTTTTGGGCCCTCAATTCTTTGGGCCAGGTCTTGACAGCAGACCCAACAAAAAAAAACCAAAAGTGGCGGTAAGCCCAGTTTGGCTTTCCCACCTGTTTTGGGCCTTTTCCAGCCCACTGGTTTTCTCCCAATTAACCTATAGTCCAACCCATGTGTGAGAAAAAACATTTTTCTTTCTGGGCCTATTTATTTTAGCCTATATGAAACCTTAAACCCTATTATCGGGATTTAGTTTTCACTTTTTCTTTCTTAACCCATACTTGGGTTTAGGTTCTGCTAACCCAGCTCTTCTCGCTGGCCCGTAGCCCAACCAATTAAAATAATATTTTTTGGACTTGAAGCTCTATACTTTTAGGGTCGTTTACCTAAACTTTCTACCCACTACAATATATCTATTTTCTCTTGCTTTATATATTTTTGTCTTGTATATATTGCGTTTGTTTGCAGGGTTTTCATACTTTCGAACCCGAAGTTTAAAAAAAGTGCCATAGAAACCTCAAGTTTCTTAACGCACAACACCTCGTGTTGAGACCCGAAGTTCTCTATGCTTAAATCTTTTTAAACTAAACCATGTCTTAGAACCTAAATGTTCTAACTTTGATGTGCATGGAAATTTTATTTCCTAAAACACCAATCACATTCTTATTTCTGCCATTCAGCGTATTGTCGAACCGTAACAAGTTCGATGGACCGTTTCAAATCATGTAATGTTGAATTTTTGCCCGAAGCAAATCATGATTGAAACCTTTATGTCCATGAATATGTACAATTCCAAAGTTTATATCCGATTGAATTTTGACTGGAAATTTTTTTTTCTCGTCCTTCTACATCTAAATTGCTCCTGAAGTAGCAGTATAGAGAGCGGAAGTTTACCAAATTCTCAGATCTGATTACTACCACACTTGTGAGATAATGGTACCCCAACAATTCGGCTGGGAGTTACCGAACAATATAGACCTAGTTTCGGCTGAAGCTTACCGAACCCAAGTTTGGGTCTATCTCTTTCTCACAATCTCATTTTGAGTTTGTTTTACAACATATGGTAAAATCAGGCCAGACAAGAAGTGGTATCACTCATGAAGCATGATCCTTGGTACCTAACCTTCAAGAATAAATGATAGTATTCCCAAACCTTAACCCTGCAGAATCTAATTTAGTTTTGATGAAATAGATCATTGGTTATGCATTTTTCTGTGCTTTTACCAATGTTGTTGAGGAGTACTATTCCGTAGTCAATCTATGAGACTAATTTTTCTCCACTTAACACATTTAGAAGAGCAAAATTTAACATGGAAGGCCGTATTGGGCGAACCCCCTTGTATATTTGGTTTACTTTGTGAATAATTTATTTTATTCTTGGATTTAAGTTTGGTGTTTAGATGTCATTATTATTCTCGAATAAAGAGTTAATTAACAAAAATTACCACATGTGACTACAATTAACTCATGCTTAGGTATGTTTTGTGGGGAAGTTAACTGTCTGGTTCTATGCTAACTTCATACTTAATCATCCCTTGACAACCTTTCAGTCTTATCCAACCTGATTGTGGGGCATGACACTGCCCTATATTGTCCAATGGTATTAATTTTACCATAAAGAGAAGCTTTATACTCATTCGTTCTGGAAGAACGCCCTTTTTGAGCTTTAAGGATATTTGAGAGTATTATTACCATATTGAAACCAATGTAGAAAAATGGAGTAAAATTCCTTAGTATATCACTATATTTCACTTCCTACAAATATAGCCAAATGCATATTCTAGAGAAGATGGAATGCTTAACGAATAGATTATACCCTTTCGAGCCCCTATGTGGTTGGCCAGAAGCCCACGATTCCAAAGGAATTTTCACTATGGATGAATATTTGGGATATCTAGGATGATCCATGATGCGCTCTCTTGGGCATTCTTTTACCATAAGTAAAAACATCATACCTAGAAGCGTATCATACATTAGCACTCTCCACATTTTCTACAAAGGATTCGAGGGGAAATTTGTGGACTAATTCAACCACTATGCGGACCATTTAGATACTTTATAGTATTGGTTGATGCCTTTACATGTTGGTCACATGTGTGGCTATTGTCCATAAGCTGCATTCTCCATACTGGTGGCTCAGATTAACAAGCTCAAGGCTCACCACCCTGATTATTTGATCAAATCTATTTGATTGGATAAGTTGGAGAATTTATATCGAAAACTTTAGCTTTCGATGGATATTACATGTTGGTTGGGTTTTTAAAGTTGAACATCAAGTACCATATGTTCATACCCAGAACGACCCAATAGAAGCATTCATTAAACGCTTTCAAATGATTGCACGATCGATTGGTCATACGTACCAAGTTCTCGATCTCCGTTTGAGGCCATGCAATATAGCAAGCAACCATGTTGGTCTGCCTAAGGCTCGTCACGACCCAACCGTATAAAGCGTGTGTTAGTTGGTTACCAGATCCGAGCCCAACATATCGAATCTGTGTGTCTTTGGTTGTGCGGTCTATATGCCATTTTGCGCTGCCCTTACGTACAACAGAAAAAAGAAGAAGGGGGGAGGATGAAAATATATGCATGTTATGATTCTCCTTTTAATATTCGTTACTAAGAACCTTTGCTAGGCGATCTATTTACCACTCGTTTTGCAGATTGTCACTTTTATGAAACAGTTTTCCTATCATTAGGGGGAGATAAGAAAGTCAACATTCCTAAAGAACAATGCGAATTATCGTGGACGTCCCCACTATGTCTCATCTCGATCCCAATCTAGATCGTTAGAGTATAACCAGACACTTCCTCTGATCTAGCAAAAGTGACGATATTACATATACCAGCTGCAAATGTGCCTGTAAAGATGTGTACCACATGTACGACGGACATTCGTCTCGAAAGTAGGAACCTCACTTCTGTGGCCGACCCTCGTACATTGGAGGCTAGCCAATTAATCTATCCTATGCCAGAAGCGTGGTAGATCACTCGGTTCGAGGATTCACCTCCTAAAAAAATGGAAGAACGTGGCACAAACGAATCTGCCCCCGATTGTTGTCTCAATCCTTTTCATCTCATGAGATTAAATTCGAATTACTCTCGAGCCCTGAAGTTCTTGGTCTAGTATACTAGTTTAGATGAGATATGGAATTGGAATGAGATTATCATAGTTGATGTTTCATTTATATGGTAACTACCGACATAAATAAAAAGCAATAATAACGAACCGCATTTCATTGATAATCCCAACGTAGAACTGATTAGTTAACTAAAAGAATCAATCTATTATGAATGAGATGAATGAAATAATGCGATATGACGCCTTTTGGCGCAAGGTTTCTCTCATACGCCGTGTGATTGATTACAGCATTATAAACATGGTTGTAGTATCTTTGGGATCCTGATACAAACCTACATAGAGTTTCCAAAGGACTTACATTTACTGATTCAAATAGTTCTAGACCACAAGAACACCCTTTCGGTTCTTAAGATACCTTCACTTTACAGATGCAGAACTATCCAAGCAGATGTGGTATACCTATCTAAATGAATATTTGATCAGTTAGGGATATATGACCCTACGTGTACAAAACCCAAAAATGCTAGAGTTGAGAAAACTGACTCACACCTAAAGTTGGACTTTAAGATGAATGATCTTAGGAGAACTCGACTTTACCTGGACCTAAAGTTTCGAGCTAGTTTTGATGGTATTTTGGTCCACCACTCGAACTAGACCCAGAAAGTGTTATGCCTGAGTATACCCTGATCGTCTGTATGCTAAATGCAAAAGAGACCTTTACGGAGGGTATGGAGCATAAGGTTTTATATTGGAACATGTGGCAGCCATATCTAAGTACCATGGGCATTGGTTGTACTTAGCTCAAATGCGCTAGAATCAGACATCTTATGTGATGATAATCTTTTGGCATAAAGCAGCATTGAGCCTACATGACACCACCTAATTTGGTGTTAAAGACGTTTTTCTGTTATTATGGATTTAGGCTTATCTATCCCTATGCATCTCAAAATAGATCACACCCCCTTGATCTTCAGAATGATGCCTACCTTGTGGGATTCATTGAATCAGACCATCTGTTTGACTGCACAAGGTACGTTCCCGCATGATTATGTCTTTACCATTAAAGAACACCGCAATATCTTGGAGGTCAACTAGATAAACCTTTTGTTGCGAAACCTTTGAATTTTTCCAAGACTCGCTATGTCTCATCACGTGAGAGATATGGTCGAGAACTCTTGTTGAGCATATTCAAAACCCGTGCGATTTTCATCCATCGTTGAGTCCCAATAACGATCCATGAAGACAACGCTGTATGTATCGACCAGATTATGATGCATCCAACAAGTCAACACTAAGCATATTGTGTCTACATCAACATGAGCATCAGAATATTGAAGTCAAATAGTCCGATCCCAGACAACCTTGCCAACATCTACACGAAGTCACTACCGAAGTTTACCTTCCAGAAGCTTATCCAAGGAATTAGTATGCACAACTTTCTCATTTGCATTGTAGTTTCATTTGGAAGTTTTGTCAAACTCAGGGGCAGTATCCAGAAGTATACTCATTTGATCTTAATGTACTCTTTTTCCCTACAATTAGGAGCATTTTTCCCACTGAATTTTTGCTACCTAACTAAGTTTTAACGAGGCACCCATCTTGGGTTGGTCATACTTTTGTGAACTATTCTACTTGCGTCTAGAAGACGTATAGTTTTGACTTAATGCAACTTCTCACTTTTCTCCTTTGACTATGAGCTTTTGTCCCATCTTGGGTTTTGCCATAGCGAGGTTTTGTGAGTTTTATTATCCATGCATTCTTCCGCTTGTTTTGAGACTCGCATTCGTTACTTGTGTCGACTAGACGAGACGACTTCATCAATTGCTTCTACATTTGCCTAAAGATCTGATGCGCCATCTACTTGAGTATTTGCACACTCAAGATGGAGTGTTGTGACATATGTTCTTATCAATATGTGATTGTGTAAATCGTAAGTAGAGATAAAATAAGAATCCTTTGGGATCTAGAAGATTTTTCCTAATAGACTTTGTATTACTTGGAGAGCAAGTTTCTCTCCTCCTTATTACTATAAATAAAGGCACATGGACTAGGGAATTAACACGCAATTCCTCAAGTCTATTCTCCATCTATTTCTCTTCCCTTTGCCGTACCTCTCTATTAAATATAGGCTACAACAATAATAATTTTTTTCAAAATTCTTTTTAACATTTCATTCTCATTTTACCTTTTATTTGCACTTCAACTTTTCGACACAGCTAACATTTACCTTGAACCACTGTAGTTCTCTCTGCATTTGTAGGGCTAAACCGAAAATAGATGAGAGTTGCGGAAGAGGAGCCAACTTTGCTGCCAGATGCAAGATGGTACCCCCCGATTCAAGTAGTGCAGCAACCATTAATTTACCTTGTGCAGTCTTATCAGACACAGTACAAAAAAGATGTTCGTGTCGAAGTTTAATAGCTAAGTTGAGAAACAAATATTGGTCGTTGCTGAGGAGAAGCCGTATTAGATCTAGAAAAGATTCTACGACTATACTTATAATTTCAACTATGGCATTTACAGTGGCTATGTGCATGATATCTAACTTCAAAAGATAATCAAACCGCCAAGAAGTATGCCTCTGTGAAAGTTGTGAGCAAATACGTTTTACTAGTTCAACTGCACAATGATGTCTAAGTTTTGCATCTTGGAGTTGCGTGAAACTAGCTGGTGCTGCAAGTTAAAAATGTGAAAGATGCCGAGTGAAAAGCATACAACATGAAGAACTGCAACAAAGAAGCCAATTACACAAGAAGTCATACCTATTCGTTTAATAGCTCCAAAAAGTACTCTTCTGAACCCGTGAAGAACTGCAATAGAGAACAAAATTACACAAGAAGTGTCAAATACTGCAGATTGATACCTGACGATTCCTTTCGGAGTTACGTAGTCGGTTTCACATTTTACTGATCATTAAAAGTTTAAAACCATGAAGTTGATTGGCAAAACCCTTTTCTTAAGAAATACACTAAGTTTGATACTTTTACTTCAATCGACAGTACAACTAATTATATCTATTTCATTGAAACCCCTGTTTTCCCTTTCTTTTATCCTTCTAAAAGATGATACTTATGATAGAAACTTGCTTGATATCATCAAAGGTTGCGCAACTATAGAGATAAATCTCATAATCGGCATTTTCTTTTCTCGCATATGATAAAAAGCTGAGAATAATTAATACAGAATTATCCTGACTTCTATACTATTCTGGTGTTGCCATTGTCTGAAGGTTTTGGACGCTTCCATGGCTAGCCACATAGGTTCTCACTAACTGTGGTGCTCTAGATTCCACTTCAACAGGGAGAATTGAAACCAAAATGGAAAATAATAAGCAGCCACTTAAAAATCAGTACAAAAAAAAAATTGAACAAGTGAACGGGAAAATGTTAAAGTCGAAAAAAATGAGACGAGGCACCACTTAAGCACTTAACATGAGTAAATGCAGCTTTCCCAAAGTCCAAGCCTGCTGCCACTAAGGAAGTTTGATTGATTCCTTACCAAAACATACAAAGCAGTACAATCTTCTTTATCTTCAGCAATGGCCAACTTAGGATATAGATTAAGCACATACAGTGAAATTTCTATTGCAAAATATTCTAAATCAATCAATTTATAAGGATAGGGATAGCGAAAAGGAATGATGTTGTTCCACATTGTGCACAAGAGTTGTTTTTACCATGAAAACCCGAGGCAATAAGCATATTGACCAGGCTCCTCGTTTGTAGTTACCAACAAAATGTACCACACCAACTCCTTATTCTCAGAAGCGAAAGTGGCAGCTAGGAGCAGCAGAGTTCTTCCTTTGGCATCTACACATTGTGCCAACTTTAGATTTTCCATCAACAAAGCCTTGGCAGACCTTAGGCTTCCACCTATTGCAGCATAGTGAAGTGGTGTGAATCCCATTTCATCCTGCATTTTGAGGACATCCCTAAGAACGCGTTTCACTAATTTCTCCACGAATTCGGAGTGCTCTTCGCTTGCAGCAACATGTAGTGCAGTCATTGATAAATTCGAGATCCTAGCTTTCGCAGCATGAGGATCATTGTCCAGAAACTTGCTAGCCTCTTCCCAAGTGCCACTGGACACATCACAGTAGAGTGGCAGGTAGTAATCCAAGTTCACTTTTTTCCACCATATTTGTATGAGTCATTTACGGGGTTCAGTTAAAAACCCCCCACCCCACAAAAAAAGATGATATCTTTAAGTGCGATTAATGCAATAGAAGTAAAATCACAACATGGGTAATTAACAGCTGCACAATACAGTGATAGCCTTTTTTTTTTCCACCATATGTACACAAACCATTTACTGGGTTCAGTAAAAAAAAAAAACCCACCTCACCACAAAAGAGATTTTTGTGTGATTTGCTTGTTATACATGCAGTAAGGTAAAATAAAAACATGGGTAATTAGCAACTTAGCAGTAGCACAGTACAGTGGTAGGTAGTACTAGAAATCCAAGTTCACATTTTCCCACCACAAGCATTTCTGGGTTCAGTTAAAAATCCTCACCCCCCAAAAAGATGACGTCTGTAAGTATTATTGAGTGTTATAAATGCAGTAAAATTATAATCCAATTGCCACTGGACGCAGCATAGTAGAGTGGCAGGTAGTAATCCAAGTTCACTTTTTTCCACCATATTTGCATGAATCATTTACTAGGTTCAGTTAAAAACCCTCACCTCACAAAAAAGATGATATCTTTAAGTGTGATTAATGCAATAGAAGTAAAATCACAACATGGGTAATTAACGGTTGCACAATACAGTGATAGGTAGCAATCCAAGTTCACTTTTTTCCACCATATTTACATAAACCACTTATTGGGTTCAGTAAAAAAAACCCACCTCACCACAAAAGAGATTTTCTTGTCATTTGCTTATTATACATGCAAACTCCGCCTGTATATGTTTATCTTACATCACCGGTCCCAAGCCCGGATAAAGGAAAAAGGGAAGAGCGTCAGGTAGTCGACAGCCGGCACTCCTAGGTTACATCGAATCCCTATGAAAATGAATCCTAAACAATATTGCGCTAAAGCTAGGGCGTCACCCGTAAGTGGCGCGCTGTGTGGATCGAACACAGTGATAAATGAGCAAGGGTCGCTATATCTCCATCGGCGCCCGGATACAGTGCTAAATGAGTAAAGGGGCAATGGAAACTTCTTTTCGAACGACTCCACTCAAAGTTGTTTGGAAGCACCTGCTCCCATCAACTTTATGCAGGACAAGCAAAAGAAGTACTTTGATAGTATGAGATGGGGGAGGGTGAAGAAGTTAGGACAGGAGGGTGGAGTTCTAGAGAGTAGAATGCGTTTAGGAACGTGGAATATAGGGACCTTAACAGGAAAATCCATGGAAGCAGTGGAAGTTATGGTGAGGAGAAGGATAAATATTATGTGCCTACAAGAAACTAAGTGGGTTGGTCTTAAAGCAAAGGACCTAGAAAACTCAAGTTTTAAACTTTCGTATTCAGGCACAAATAGGACGAGAAAGGGCATTGGCATCATCGTGGACAAGACCTTGACACAAGATGTTGTAGATGTCAAGAAGGTATGAGATAGAATTTTGGTAATCAAGATTGTAATAGGACAATAACTCATCAATGTGATTAGTGCGTATGCACCCCAAGTAGGGTTGGACATAAGTTTGAAGGAGAAATTTTGGGAAGATCTTGGAGATTTGGTGCAAGGAATCGCTCAAACGGAGAACGTATTTATAGGATGAGATTTAAATGGACACGTGGGCAAGGAGACAGGTAACTATGGGGGTTTTCATGGTGGCCATGGCTTTGGGGAAAGAAACGAGGAGGGGGAGGCCATCTTGGATTTTGCGATGGCATATGATCTTTTCTTAGTCAACACCTTCTTTAAGAAGAGAGAAGAGCATGTGATCACCTACAAGAGTGGGTTGTCAAAAACACAAATAGATTTTCTTCTAATGAGGAAGAGGGATCATATAACTTGTAAGGATTGCAAAGTTATACCGGGAGAGAGCTTGGCTACTCAACATCACTTGTTGGTGATGGATGTACATCTCAAAAGAGAGAGAAAAAAGAACAAGACCTTGAAGAGCCCAAGGACTAGATGGTGGAATCTAAAAGGAGAAAAACAAGATATTTTCAAAGAGAAGGTAATCACCCAATGTGTGTGGGATAGAGAGGGAGAAACTAGCCAAATGTGGGATTCTATGGCTAGTTGTATCCGCAAGGTAGCAAAAGGGATATTAGGAAAGTTCAAGGGCTTTGCTCCGCATCAAAAAGAATCTTGGTGGTGGAATGAGGAGGTACAACCAAAGGTTAAGGCTAAGAAGGAATGTTGTAAAGCCTTATACAAGAATAGGACCGATGCAAACGGTGAAAGGTATAGAATAGCGAAACAGGAGGCGAAATAAGTTGTGAGAGAAGTTAAGCTAGTGGCTTTTGACAAGATGTATAAGCGACTAGATACCAAAGAAGGAGGGTTAGATATCTATAAACTAGCTAAAGCAAGGGAAAAGAAGACAATGGACCTAAACCAAGTGAGGTGCATCAAGGATGAGGATGGAAAGGTTCTTGCTACGGAGAAGGCGGTCAAGGATAGATAGAGATATTATTTTCATAATTTTTTCAATGAAGGACATGAAATGAGTACTTATTTGGGGGAGTTGGGTAACTCAGAAGAACGTAGAAACTACTCATTTTACCGTCGAATTAGAAAGGAAGAAGTGGTTGTAGCCTTAAAGAAGATGAAGCATAGAAAAGCAGTGGGCCCAGATGATATACCGATCGAAGTGTGGAAAGTCTTGGGAGAGACTAGTATAGCATGGCTCACAGACCTTTTCAATAGGATTTTGAAAATGAAGAAGATGCCAAATGAGTGGCGAAAGAGCACTTTGGTGCCTATCTACAAGAATAAGGGCGACGTACAAAATTGTATGAACTATAGGGGTATTAAGCTAATGAGTCATACAATGAAGCTCTGGGAGAGGGTCATTGAGCATAGACTAAGGCAAGAAACACGGATCTCGGACAACCAATTCGGGTTCATGCCACGGTGCTCAACCATGGAGGCAATCTATCTCTTACGAAGATTGATGGAAAAATATAAAGATATGCAAAAGGATTTACACATGGTCTTTATATATTTGGAAAAAACATATGATAGGGTTCCAAGAGACATTCTTTGGAGGATTTTAGAGAAGAAAGGAGTACGAGTAGCATATATCCAAGCTATAAAGGATATGTATGATGGAGCAGAGACAGTCGTAAGAACTCATGAAGGACAAACCGAAAGCTTCCCCATAACTGTAGGGTTACATCAAGGCTCATCTTTAAGTCCGTACCGTTTTGCATAATGGATGAGTTAACATGACATATTCAAGATGATATTCCTTGGTGTATGCTTTTCGTAGATGATATAGTGTTGATAGATGAAACTCAGGAAGGGGTAAATGCGAAGCTTAACTTTTGGAGAGAAGTGTTGGAATCTAAGAGTCTTCGCCTAAGTCAGTCAAAGACAGAATATATGGAGTGCAAGTTCAGTGCAACTGGAGGCCCAATTGTATCAGGGGTGAGGATCGAAGACCAAGAAGTACCAAAGAGCGAGCGTTTTCGCTACCTAGGATCTATCCTGCAAAAGAACAGAGATCTAGATGGAGACCTCAACCATAGAATACAAGCTGGATGGATGAAGTGGAAGAGTGCATTTGGAGTGTTGTGTGATTGTTGTATGCCACTAAAGCTCAAGGGAAAATTTTATAGGACAGCAATAAGGCCGGCGTTGTTGTATGGGCGGTGAAGCACCAACACGTACATAAAATGGGTGTAACAGAGATGAGAATGCTTCGTTAGATGTGTGGGCACACAAGAAAGGATAAGATTAGGAATGAGGATATCCGAGGTAAAGTAGGAGTAGCTGAAATTGAAGGAAAGATGAGAGAAAATCGGTTACAGTGGTTTGGACATATGCAATGAAGGCCACTGACTCTCCGGTTAGAAGATGCGACTACGGGACAGAAGTTTAGAGCCGAAATGGTAGAGGAAGACCTAGGAAGACTTTGGAAGAGACTCTAAGAAAAGACTTAGAGTACTTGGATCTAATGGACGACATGACACGGGACCGAGCGCAATGGCGTTCTAGGATTCATATAGCCGACCCCACTTAGTGGGAAAATGCTTTGTTGTTTTTGTTGTTTGCTTCTTATACATGCAGTAAGGTAAAATAAAAACATAGGTAATTAGCAACTTAGCATTAGCACAGTACAGTGGTAGGTAGTACTAGAAATCCAAGTTCACATTTTCCTACCATAAGCATTTCTGGATTCGGTTAAAAATCCTCACCCCCCTAAAAAAAGATTACATCTATAAGTATTATTGAGTGTTATACATGCAGTAAAAGTATAATCCAAAACCATAACATAGGAAATTAGCAGCTTACCTTCTTGACCATCACTGCCATGCTGGGTAGGAACAAAACCCGTTTCCACCAGTTGTGAGATAATGCCTAGTGGTAGTCTGATTCCCCTCGACATCGAGTGCCAATTTTGGAATTCCACTGTTTGGGACTGCCATTGATTCAGTGTTGTTTGTGTGTTATTTTATCTGCTGCAAATTCTCGTCTGGTTCTGCGAGGACCCTAAATGCTAGAGGAATGATGCTTTGCTTGACTTGGTCTTCTCGTAAAGAACATGGAATGTATGTTCTTGCACTTTTTTCTTTCTTTTCTGTTTTTATTCTAGACTCGTCTCTTTTGGGGTTTTAATTATTCCGAAAAAAAAAACAGAATGACCAAGCGATTAAACAAGCCTTGATTCCCAATAGAATTGTTAAAGATGGAAGCCAGGTGAGTCGGAGTATCTGAGACTCTGACAGTCATTAGATTATGAGATGAGATTGTAAAATCCAACAGCATGCAAGGTTGCTTCCTACTTGTTTCCTTATTAATGTTGCGAAGTTTCCTCACTCACTTTTTATTCTGTTGCAAAAGCTACGACTATCTCTGATCCTTGGATTAAAAGAAAATTTAAATTCTAATCCAGAAATATATTTTCTGCTTATTAAAGAATGAAGGGTATATCTCTGTTTACTACCCTTATGTTTGGTGATTTTCAACATTTAGTACATCAATTTTTTTTCATTCCAGAGTTATAGTTAAAGTGTAAATTTTGGGACAGTCTCAAACATCCGTTAGTCAAACTGTTAGTTCTCCTGTTAAGTGATGATGTGGCGCCCATGTGGACAATGACTGGGCATCACGTGTCATTAAAAATATTATTAAAAAAATAATCCTCCTCCTCTTCCTCCTTCTGCTTCTTCTTCTCCTCATTCTGCTTCTCCTCCTCCTTACTAAAAAAATATTAGTTCGGTTTTTTTTTTCTCCTCCTCCTCCTTCTGCTTCTTCTTCTTCTTCTTCTGCTTCTCCTTCTCCTTCTGGATTCGGATTTTTTTTTCTTCTTCTTCTTCTTCTGGATTCGAGTTTTTTTTTTCTTCTCCTCCTCCTTCTTATTCCTCTTTCTCCTCATTCTTATTCTTATTCTTCTTCTGGGTTCGGGTTTTTTTTCTTCTTTTTCTTCTTCTAGGTTCGAGTTTTTTTTTTCTTCTCCTTCTTCTTCTTCCTCCTTCTTCTTTTTCTTCTTCTAGGTTCGAGTTTTTTTTTCTTCTTCTTCTTCTCCTGCTCCTTCTTCTTTTTCTTCCTCTTCTTATTCTTCTGGGTTCAAGTTTTTTTTTTCTCCTCCTCCTTCTCTTTCTTCTTTCTCCTTCTTCTTCTTCTTCTTTTGTGTTTGGGTTTTTTTTTCCTTCTTCTTTTTCTTCTGGGTTCGGTTTTTTTTCTTCTCCTTCTCCTTCTCCTTCTTCTTCCTTCTCCTCCTTCTTCTGATGAGTTTGGTTTTTTTTTTAATTTATTATTTTTTAATAATATTATTTTTATTTAAATATTTTTAATGACACGTGACACCCAGTCATTATCTACATGAGCGCCACACCATCACTTAACGGGAGAACTAACAGTTTAACTAACGGATGTATGAGACTGTCCCAAAATTTATACTTTAGGTATGACTCTAGGATGAAAAAAATTGATGTACTAAATGTTAAAAACCACCAAACATGAGAGTAGTAAACTATCTTTTGCCCAAGAATGAATTTAAGATTCTTAAAGTAACTTAAAAAAAATTATGTAAAGTATCTTAATTTAATTTTTTGAACATTTTAACTAAAAAATATTTAAATTTCGATAAATTGAAAAATTACTAAACTAGTACCATAAAACTCGTGAAACACTAAGAAAAAAATATGAAACACATGAAAGTTTTTTTTTTTATAATTATTTTAACCATTGTATATAAATTTGGACCGTTAGATCTTTTTCTTTACCGTGAAATTTGATCATATTAAATCTTAACAGTTGAATTTAGTGAATTTATAAATATAAAACTAAATAAAATTACAAATATACAGTGAACCAACTCACTAACCCGGGAAAATTTTGGACTAAATTTGTCCCAAAAAAGAGTTTTCAGTTAAAACTCATACTTAGCCCAAGAGTTTTTTTAGACACGGCAAACATTTACCTCTTGGTCAATTGAAGAGGGCAAAAGATGATAGTTTACCTTTATCTAATCTCTTGAAGTAGAAAACTTAAATATCAATCTAATTACAACAGCTCTCATATTAGGTGAGAAAAGCACTTAGAGATGCTCCTATAATACTTTTATGAAATGACACTTTGGGTTGTGGAAAATTGAAAATACCAGATTTCTCCGAAAGTGCAGGGAGGAAAGCATTCGACTTGACTGATATGAAATGCCTACCAAAATATCCATCTTTCCACCCACTTCCTGGTCTATCAAAGTCAGGTTTGATTACACATAACTCACAAATATGTCGGAACATCTAATGGCCAATTTCACTTAGCTCCGGTTGCTCAGAAAGTCGTTGTGAAAATGACCCGAACAGGGGACTAAATTCAAAAGACGGCAGAATAACGCAATGGACCTTCGTGAGGATTGGGGACCTTGAGATGTTCCAGTATCGGAGAAAATTTCAAGCCAATGATTCTCACCTCTGGATTTGAGTGTCCATCCAGAAAAGTACCTGTGATCTGCAACCAGCAACATTCAACATTATTTATCATGCTACAGATTGTCAAGACACGATAGAAAATTACAACACTGATCACAGTTTGTACGTACCTGAGTGCATCCAACAAGTTTTAGTATTCTCAGTGATAGGCAGCTGTCCACGATTAAACCCAGGGCCCCATCTGGAATATTCCGGCACCATGATAGATCTAGGGTATGCAACATTCTTGACCGTTTGGCAAGTGATATGGCCGTGTTGTGGCCGACCTGAAATGAACCCAATCCATATTATAATGTAGGAGCAACTAGTTGTGGCTATGTAGACCAGGGTCTCACTCAACATCAAGCCTACTGCTCAATCAAGTGGCGAGCAGGTTATAACAGTCAAACCCCAACTTTGGTTCATGCAATTTAGCATGCATATACATTATCGAAAGTGTGAGTGCGAGTGAGTTTGGGTGCACACACAAATTCATTGTGAATGTTTATATTCCTGTTCTTATACAAGATGTGAGTGTTTTTGTGTGTGTGTGTGTGTGTGTGTGTGTGTGTGAGAGAGAGAGAGAGAGAGAGAGAGAGAGAGAGAGAGAGAGAGAGCAAAGTTACCATCTGGATATGATTTAGTGAAAGTTCCTGTAAGCATTCTCCAGAAGTTTCCAGGAATGCAGCAATGGCTTCATCACTGTCACACAGGGAATAGATTGTCCTGTAAGTTTATCACTCAGAGGAATGCCTACCGTGTGAGCACCAAAATTAAACTAAAATCACATCAGCAAATAATAATACAAATATAACAGGTTCTATTATCGACTCGATAGGGATCGACAATCCAACCCAGAAAATTCATCAAAGGGGTACGCTCATTCTTAATGAAGATAATTAGCTGAAATATAATAGGCTTGGGTAGTAGAAGGAAAAGGGTTCTTTTGAAGGAGCAATTCCGGCGTGCACATGCCGACATAATCATTTTACAAGAAACAAAATTAGCCTCTATAGACAGAAAGTTAGTGGCAAGTGTGTGGGGGAGCAGATTTAAAGAGTGGGTTTTCGCCCCTGCTCAAGGAAGATCTGGGGGTATTGTAGTGATTTGGAACACAAAACGTATCACTATAGTCGAGTCTCTTTTAGGAGTTTTTTCGGTTTCCATCAAAATCAGGGAGTTGAATGGCTTGGAATGGTGGCTCTCAGGGGTCTATGGCCCTTGCAAAAATAGGGAGAGACATGATTTTTGGGAAGAATTAGCAGCCCTTTATGGTCTTTGCGGCCCAAGATGGTGTGTAGGAGGAGATTTCAACGTGGTGAGGTTCGATAATGAGAAGTCAAATGGGGGTAGTTCCACTTCAAGCATGAGGATTTTTAACCAGTTTATCCAAGATTCTGAACTCGTTGATCCTGATTTGCACAATGCTCAGTTCACTTGGTCTAATTTTCGAGATGAAATGGTTTGCCGAAGATTAGACAGATTCTTATACTCTGGTGGATGGGAGGAGTTGTTTCCTCATGCAAGGCAAAAGGCTTTGGCAAGGGTAACCTCTGATCATTGTCCAATCAAACTTGATACCATCAAGGTAAAATGGGGGCCAAGCCCTTTTAGGTTTGAGAACTCATGGTTACAACACCCAGACTTTAGAAACAATCTCAAAGTATGGTGGCATTTGGAACAAGTCGAGGGTTGGGAGGGTTACAAATTTTTGACTAAATTGAAAGGTCTTAAAAAGAAGCTACAATCTTGGAGCAAGGAGGTCTTCGGCGACACGAAGAGAAATCTCAAAAAAGCTCAGGCCAAATTAGAGGAAATTGACTTTAGGGATGGGAGGGAAGCTCTAGACTCGGATTCAAAAAGAATGAGGGTAGAGCTTTGCTTCCTAGCAGAAGACTTGGCGTGGAAGGAAGAAGTCAAGTGGAGGCAGAGAAGCAAAGTGGAGTGGGCCAAAGATAGTAATGGTAACACTAGTTTTTTTCCATAAGGTAGCATGTGGGAGAAAGAAGAGAAATTTTATAGATAGATTGGAAGTGGAAGATGGCAGAATGGTAGAAGGGGAAGAAGAGATCGAAAACGAAATTATTAATTTTTTCAAGTCTTTGTACAATACCATAGAAATGGACTGTTGGGGATTGGAAGGAATTAATTGGTGCCCAATTAGTGCTATTGAGGCAACTTGGCTTGAGAGGCCGTTTGAGGAAGCCAAAGTTCAAAATGCAGTTTTCGATTGCGGAAAGGATAAATCCCCAGGCCCAGACTGTTTCTCATTGCATATGTTTCAAAATTGTTGGGATATTTTGAAGGATGACATCTTGAAGGTGATGGAGGAGTTCTTCGAGAATGGAATTATTAACGCAGTGACAAATGAAACTTATCTCTGCCTAATTCCAAAAAAGTCAGATTCTGTGAAATTGAGGGACTTTAGGCCTATAAGCTTAGTCACCAGTCTTTACAAGATTGTGGCGAAAGCCCTTGCTACAAGACTAAAGGAAGTCATGGGCAGCACAATTTCTCCTTCTCAAGGAGCTTTTGTTAAAGGCAGACAAATTCTGGATGCAGTCCTCATAGCAAATGAGGTGGTCAAAGAGGTGAGGCAGAAGAATGAGGAGGGTTTGGTCCTTAAGATAGATTTCGAAAAAGCTTACGACCTTGTTGATTGGAGATTTTTGGAATAAGTTTTACTGAGAAAGGGATTCGGGTACAGATGGAGAAAATGGGTGCTTGGTTGCCTAGGTACGGCTAACTTCTCAGTTATGAATGATCAATGGGAGACCTAGGGGAAAATTCAAAGCTTCAAGAGGATTGAGACAAGGAGACCCACTGTCCCCGTTCTTGTTCACTCTAGTTGTAGACGTGTTGAGCAGATTGATTGAGAAGGCACAAGAAAATCTCTTGATCAAAGGGCTGTATGTTGGCAAGACAATGTGGAGATCTCTCACCTTTAATTCGCGGATGACACCATCTTCTTCTTGGCAGGGTGTGAGGAGGGTTGGAACAATTTATTACTTTTGTTGGATCTTTTTGGCAAGGTGTCAGGTTTGAAGATTAACAAAGCTAAGTGTTCCTTGGTGGGAATTAATTCTGATTGCGAGAAAATTACAAGGCTAGCAAGTTCTTGGGGTTGTGAGGTGGGCAGTTGGCCCATGAGGTACCTTGGTCTTCCCCTCGGTGGAAGGCCAAAAACTATTAAATTCTGGGATTCGGTGGTTGAGAAGGTGGAATTGAGACTTCAAGGTTGGAAGAAAGCGTTCTTATCTAGAGGCGGAAGATTAACCTTGATTCACGCTGTCTTGGGAAGCTTGCCCACCTACTTCATGTCTTTGTTCAAAGCTCCCTGCGAGGTCATTGGTAGGCTGGAAAAGTTAATGAAAGGGTTTCTTTGGGAAGGGGTAGAGGAAGGAAAGAAACTTCACTTAGTCAAGTGGGAGGATGTGTGTAAAAGTAAGGAGGAAAGAGGCCTTGGTCTGGGAAATTTGAGAAATCGAAATACCGCCTTACTAGCCAAGTGGTTATGGAGATTCCCACTCGAATCAAACTCTCTTTGGCATAAGGTGATTAGGAGCAAGTACGGTCTGGAGGCTAATGGCTGGGATGCCAATTCCCCGAGTTGAGGCTTGAGTAGATGCCCCTGGTCAGACATCTCGGCTGGTCTCCCTTCACTCCTTCACTCTTGCAACTTTGTGGTTGGTAACGGGGAGAGGGTGAGGTTCTGGGAGGACGGTTGGTTAGAGGGTTGTCCGTTGAAAGAGCAATTCCCTAGATTATTTTTGTTATCTAGGACAAAAAACCAAAGTATTTCCAGTTTGGTGGCATCTTTTTTACAGCTGATCAGTTGGAATTTTGATTTTAGGAGAAATCTCAGAGAGTCGGAGATTGACGAGGTGGTTGGTTTACTACAGAAAATGGAGTCCGTGCGCCTGAGCCACTCTAGAGAAGATAGGAGAAGATGGATTTTAGAAGGTTCTGGTCAGTTCACTTGCAAATCCTATAACTCTTTCCTTTGCAATAACGAAGATGTGCAACACTTTCCTCCTTTCTCTCACATCTAGAAATCAAAAGTGCCCCCAAAAGTCAAATTCACGTGTGGCTGGTGGCGCTCGGGAAGGCTAATATGTGTGATCAAGTCCAAAGACGTTTGCCTTTTGCTTGTTTCTCCCCTCACTAGTGCGTTTTGTGCAAGTCCGGGGAGGAAAGCGCCAACCACGTGTTCCTCCATTGTCCATACAGCATTCAAATTTGGTGGAAGTTGCTCAAGGAAGCTGGAGCTAGTTGGGTCACCCCAAAGGGTTGTTTTGAGCTTCTTAGCACTAAATTTAAAGCCCTAGGAAAAGGGAGGAAAGCCAAAACCTTGTGGGGTTCTCTGTTAATGGCACTCTTCTGGAACATTTGGTTAGAGCGCATTAAAAGAGTTTTTGAGGTTTACAAGGGAGTGGGGGTAGAGGAGCTTTGGGATAGAATTAGTCATTGGGCAGCTCTTTGGGCTTCAGTTTCAATTGAGTTTAGAGACTACAATCTCTCTTCTTTAATTAGGGATTTGTTAGCAGCCGTTAAATGATTCGGTTTTGCCTTCCCTCTGTTCTTTTAGTTTTCTTTAGGGGTCCTCCCTAGTTTTCTCCTTTTCCAGGTGGATTTCTGTTCCACTTTTGTAATTTCTTTCTTTTCTTAATAAAATTGCTCTCGTTTCTTTTCAAAAAAAAAAAAAAATATTAATAGTCATGTGCATTCTATCTAGACAGGAGTAAGTACTAGCATTGCAATAATCTAGCAAAAACAAACTAATAATCATATCTACTTTGATAGAAAAGAGTAAAACTAAGCCTATTCATTTAGGAAATCACCTGAATGGATTCCGACGAAAATTTAATCTTTGAATTGCTCGGCAACCATTTGCAAGATATCCTAAACTAGAATTAGTCAATTTGTTCAAGTTACCAAGGTCAAGTGCACATAATCCCGAACAGGTTTCAGCTATCACTTTCACAGAAGAATCTGTTAATTTTCTGCACGAAATTAAAGCAACCCCGCATAAGTAGAAAAACAACATAGAATTCATTGCAAAAGTTGCACACTGTGATAGAAAGACTTACACACAATCAGTCAGAACAAGCTCCTTCAAACTGTGACCACGAGCTGTAATAAATTCCCTAATAAAACTGTCATAAACATTTTCAAAGCCTGCTAGCGAAAAAACCTCCAAACGCTCAAGCTTCTTGAGTGCTGGTAGCATAAGCATAGCATCAATGCCTTGGCAATCATTTAGATAAAGTTCCTTCAGAACTGATCCCAATGAGTCAGCTAAAGTGCCAATACTCAAGTAAGTGAGAAGAGAGCACTGGCTGAGGTTTAGAGATCTTAGTGCCGGGGCAGAAGATATAAGTTTACCAAGCCCAATATCTGAAAGACGGCACGCACCACTTAGGGATAAAGTGACTAGGTTAGGCAAGCAATTTGATGACCGAGCTAAAGTAGAATGCAATATATAATCTGGCATACAGCGCCCACACTGATCAAGTTGTAGCACCTGATTTCACCAGAGAAAAAAAATCAGATTTCAAGACAAGAAGCCGGAAGTCCACACTCAAAGAACAATGAACTTTCATATTACTGATAAAACAACAGAAATGGCTTCCAGTGAGTCATTAATCCTTTTTTAAAACATTAATGCAGGTTGCTAAGCTACGTTTATCAGGACAGCGCTGGAAACATGAAAAAAATATGTTTGCTCTCTCCCTCTGCTCCCATTTAACAGAAGCATCAATACCATCCGAAGTAGCCTTTCAGCACCAATAATTTCCCACCACATCCTTGTCGCAACAAAATCAACACTGAAAGCTCTAACACAGGAATTATGATCAGTCCATCCTTCTTTACATTCAAATGTGAATGTGATCATAACAAATTGCTCTCTCTCTCTCTCTCTCTCTCTCTCTCTCTCTCTCTCTCTCTCTCTCTCTCTCTCTCTCTCTCTCTCTCTCTCAGTTAACAGGAGTGTCAATACTATAAGAAGCAGAATCTAACTATTCAGGATAAAAGCTCAGTTCAGTTAAATGAGTATCACAATACAATAAGAGCATACTCATCAACTACCTATGAATCATAATTGCATTCATACATAGCAAGCTTGTCTGTTGACTCAGAAACTAAGTATTTCAAGTTCACCTGACACATCACACAAGCACCAGATACAAATGAACATTATATATGCAAAACAGAAGCTCAATCAAAATAAGAGAATGTACTGTTAAATTTGTGGTGTCGCACTGCTGAAAAGAGTTTGTAAACTGCTCCTCTGTCATCCATGAGCAATCCCGTAACCGAACCTCTGTTGGAGATCCCTGAACAAAAAGTTCGAATAAATGACTCTTCATTTTTCGAGAATCACAAAGCATCTGACTTAGCCGGTGCCTCAAAGCATCTGCCACGTGGTCAAGTGAAACAATTGCATCAGCATTCTTAGCGAGAACCAACAAACACAGATCTTGCAGTGGGGGGACCAAAATCTTTGGGAGGGGACGATCTGGAAACTTCTTAGGAACCCAATTCACTGATGATTGTTTGGTCTTGTTAGAGGGCACTTGCACATCTTTTTCTGCTCGATCCTTAATAATTTTCATGGCCGTAGAGAAGGGACCAGGCCAATCTTCGATATCCTGTGCCACTTCAGCATCAGGAGGCAAATGATTCACCTGTTCCTCTTCAGCAGAAAAATATGCAAATCGAGGCGCATTTCGCCTAGCTATTTCACGAAACCGCTCCATGTATACGTTTCCATCTGATACATTCTCTCTTGTATTAGTATTACTGTTATTTACCTGCCTTTGATCGTGCAATGCAACATTTTCTTCTATATGAATATGAGACGAAAATACATTGTCCACTGCTACATTATCTCCTATATGAATAGGAACCGTAAACACATTGTCAACTGAACTAAAAACTTCTGATTTCACACCCAATTCCACTTCATCATTACCACTCGATAAAACAGCTTCTCCAACCAATTTACCTTTCCCTTTATCTTTGCTGCTGTATCTCCTTCTGCCCTTTTCTGTACCAGTCTCACTGGGAGTCGGGTCACCTTTGAAATCTTCAATCACATCACTCAACTTCATTAGACTACTACTCTTCAATACGTTATCACTTGCCCTCTCTGTGTCCGAGTCCGAATCCGAATCCAACTCCACCAAATCGACACCATTGACTACAGAACCACTCTCCCCCAACTTTCTCTTCCCTCTCTCTCCTCTTCCAACTTCATCTTCCCTCGTCACGGTACCATGCTCATCAGCAACTAAATCAATCACCAAAGCTCCATTATTACCACCATCCACACCCCGTTTCGCCACTTTCTTCCCTGACCGCAGACTCAAAAACGGCGTACTCGCTCCATCCTCCCCTTCACATTCGGAAGCCGGAAAATTAATATCGATCTCCAACTTCCTTTTCTTCTCATCGCAATCCCTCGAAATCCCTAAATAATAACTCAGCCCTAATTCGACCAAACCTCTCTTACCCTCTTCAATTTCTACCTTCTCCTGTTCTCCAGAAACCAATTTCAACTCCTCAGTCCCTTCCTCAACCCCCGAAACCATAATCCTCTTCCCAAACAGATTAAAACCCACCTCGCCATTCGAATCACGATCGTCGCCTTCTTCCCCACCGCTCCCTCTCGCCACCATCTCGGCAGAACTCGGAGACCTGGAAGCGAGACGTATACTCCGCCGCCGCATCACTCCTCCCGAGACAGGGTCCGAACCGGAGCCCAACCCGAGAGATCCTTTTTGGGGATTGGGGCCAAAATTAGGGTTAGGGTTTCGGAGTTGGTAGGAGGAGGAAGTCGAAGCGGTGGGTGGAGGAGTGGGGGACTCGTGGGTCTGGGCTGGAGTGGGGGGCTCTAATTTGAGCCGCGTCTTGGACTTAGGCGGCGTCGTTTTGGGGGAGGCAATTTCGCGGGACGTAAGAACCGTCATTCGATCGGATTTGATTGATGGAGAGAAATGCCGCGAGATGACGGGATACCGATGTGGACAGTGGGCGGAGAGAATCGGAGAAATTGGAAGCGACACTCCACCTAATTAGGGTTTTCGTCGTAAAGAGAGAAGCTTTCTCCGTACGCTTGATTTGGGGCCTTTTCGATTTTCCCGCCAGACAAAAATACGTGTAGCGTGCGCATGTGCAACTCTTTTCGCACCCTTTCATTGCTACTACAAATATTAAAATCCAAAATTTGCCCCTAAATTCATCACAATTTCACAAACATATCCCAAAACTTTACATCAATTGCCATTTAGTCCCCCATTGGTTTTTCCCTCTTTTAATTTTCGATTGTCTAAACTTCAATTTCAATTTTACTAACTTGTCATTGGTTGAGGAATAGTTTTCTCTTCTAGCTTGATGTAAGTATATGTTACAACTTGCTTTGATATGAGCTCGGAACCTAATTTTGATTGGCTCATGTACTGTGGCAAGACTTTATTGTTAGTTTTTTCGTTTCAACTCGTATATCTTTTATTAAATAAAAGAACATTTGGTAGATTTTCATATATATTGCTTTACCTTTAATACAATATGTTGAGTGTACCATTGTTTCGTGAAAATATCAAAGAATTTTGGTAGAAATTGATGTTATCGTTAAATTAAATAACCATAATAAGTTGACGATTTAATGTCACAATATCGAGTCACCATAAAAACAAAAATATCCGCAATATTTCAATGATAGTTTTGAAACCCACATCACCTAACTGTTGTGAATTTCAAACACGACATCTCATGCTTCTCAAAACTCACATAAATAGAGGATCCAATGTGAACATTATTAACAATATTCGACTAAAATTATATTGATAAGCTGATCAATTCCTCAACAATATGATTTTCTAATGTTAATATACTAATTCATCTTGTACTATTTTGTTGGTGGCCAGTTGTGGATTAACGCAAACACAATAACAATATAAGATCAATTCCAGCCATGACATATACACCACTTTTAACTTGAAACTATCTCTAAAGTTTGGACTAGGATTCTCTCCCCTCATCTTTTTATTCCCTTCTATCCCATCTTCTTTCTATCCCTTCCTCCTATACTCTCCATTTTGTCTCTCTCTTTCTATAAAAAATTAATATAAGATGTTAACGTAGCTTAACCATGACCACTCAAATAGGAGGGAAGGGAAGTGGAGGGAAAAAAAAGGGTAGAGAATCCTTCTCCCTAAAGTTTTGCAAACTACAAACAATTGTTTATTGGACACGTCGATGTTAAAATGGAAATTTCCCTCTTCTCTTTTTTTTTTTTGTCCTTGAATGGGGAATTTCCTTGTAGACGTAATGACCAATTTTCACTTTTTAGATTAGAACCAGGACCTCTTCCTCTGAAAGAAAACCCTACCCTAGCAGCACCCCGCCACTAACCCTTGCGAGGGCTTGGGCTTGCGGCATCATCACCTTTACTCTTCCTACCTTTTTCCCATTTCCTCTTACGCCTTCCACAGCCAGCTCTCCTTTACTTCTCCTTCTTGCTCCTTTTTTCCCCTATTTCTCCTTCTTCTTCTTTTTTCCCTTCTTCAATCTTCCCAGTTTTCCTCTAAGTTTTTCTTAGATTTCCTTGGGCTTGGTCCCAATTTTCCCTGAGCTTGTCTCAGATCTAGGTTTCATGCCCATTTCTTGGCTTCCCCAACGATTTTTGTGTTTTTCCGTTTCTCTCCCACCCTATTTTCTTCCCCATGTTTTCCCAAATCTCATTTCTTATTCAGCCATAAGCTTGCTTTTGAAGTGTTTGACCGGATTGGTTCCCTAGATCCACACCTCACAGCTCCTTACCTTACCAGATTGCAGGAAAATTTGAGCAAAGTGCGGACAGTTTTGCTTCGTAACAAGTGTTTTATACACCCCCTTCGACCCTCCCCTTTTTTTTTTTTTTTTGCTTCTCTGGTTCTCTTTGCATGTGTTGTTATTAACAGTTTGGATCTCGAGGGTTCAATTTGGTTCGATGCTTCAAGATTAATCTTATGGATCGGTGTGATTTGGGATTTGGTGCAATCTTCGTGGGTGCGGCGGATTGCTCTCTAGTGTTAGAGATTAGGGTTTCCTTTTGTTGCTTTGTTTCTTTTGATGGCATAAGCTTGGTTGGGTATCCCTAAATGTTTTGGGTTATTGCTCACTTTTTGCTTTGGCCTTTGTTGTTTGGACTTATTTTCTTAATTAATGAATGTTCTCTTTCCGACCAAATATATAAATAGAGTAAATCTCAGTTTACTAATCTCAAGTTTCATGGTTTTTTACATTTTGTATATGAAGTTTTTTTCGTCCCACATTCATACCTAAAGTATTAATTTTGAGACAGTCTTATACATCTGTTAGTGTTAAATCAGCCTTTAACTGATGACGCAGTGCCCACGTGGACAATGATTGGACGCCATGTGTCAATATATGGGCCACGTGAATATTAAAAATTTAAAAATATAAAAATTAAATTTAAAACAAAATTATAGGCATTTGTTCACCCCTCCCAACCATCTCCCTCTTTCTCCCTCCCTTATCTTCCTTGCACCTAACCTCCCTGCACACCCACCGATTTCAATCCAGAAAAACAAGATGAAGAACTAGAAATTCAAATTTCTAGGGTTTTTGATTTCCCAAACTCTCAGAAATGGAGAAGTACGAGAAGCTCTAGAAGGCTGATGCCACCGTCACTAGTGCAGAGCTTTATGTACCAACCGTGCAGGGGGTGGCACACTGCCACTCCCATGGTGTGCCACCCCCATGGTGTCCTTTATTGCGATATGAAGCCCTAGAATCAGCTATTTCACAAGGAAAGGGGGATTCTGAAGATTGCAAATCTCGGACTTGGCCGCACCTTCACTGTACCTCTCAAGAGCTACACACATGAGATTGTTACTCTCTAGTATAGAGCGTTTGAGGTTTTGCTCGGGTTGGCTCACTACTCCACCAAAGTTGCTATGTGGTTTGTCAGATGCATTTTTGTTACTCTTTTCTTACTCAATCCTAATTTCTTTAATATCTTACCAAATTATCCTTCAATTGGTTGATTAATTATTCAATTTAGTTGATTGTGTTATTTTTTGGGTCTTGATTTGCAGCCGAGATGGTGAGGAGGCAGGCTCTATTTCCGGGAGATTCTGAGTTCCAACAGTTGCCTCACATTGAGGGGGTTGGGTGGGTGTGTGGGGAAGGTGATTGCAGAAGACAGAATGGAGAGAGAATGAGGGGAATTGGTGGGTGTGCATAGAGGTTGGGTGCAGGGAAGATAAGGGAGGGGTGAACAAACGCCATAATATTTTTTTTTTAATTTTTAAAATTTTTAATATTCACGTGAGGCCTATATTGACATGTGGTGCCTAATTATTGTCCACAGGGTGCCATGATTGGGCGCCACGTCATTAATGGATAAAAATTAAGAAAGTCTAATAGGAAATTGACAACACTATCTTAGGAATCATAGGTTGAGACAAATGTCCAATTTATGGATGTAAAGATTATGTTTCAGATGTATAACATAATACTAATCCCTTTTAACTCTCTTTACTTTACAATTGGTGACATATCCACACTAGTGAACATAGGTGAATATACAAAATATGTTCAAAATATTAAACACAGGGGTGTGATATTCACACACTTCAATTTACTTCTCACACACCCTTAATTTTGCTTCTCACACACCCTTCTAATTTTCAGCCGTCGGATCAGATAAATTGAAGAAGATCAACGGACAAAAATTAACAAGGGGTGTGTGAGAAGTAAAATAGAATGTGTCGATAACATACCCTAACACTAAATAACAAATATATAAGAGAAGACGCGTTCTAAAAGATCTAGACTCTTCTTGTCATCTCATTTGGACCATTGTGATTACTGATGATACAGTACAATTGAAACCCCCTAAAGAATATAATAGCATGAATCCGTCTCACAAATCTTTTACATAATTATTGACACGTTTTTTTAGAGCTCATTTTATAATAACGTGTTAAAAGTTATGTAAAAAAGTGATGACATGGATCTTATATATATATGTGTGTGTGTGTGTGTGTGTGTGGAATGTCAAGATTCTTTGGTCGAGTACCTTTGTAATAACGTGTTAAAAGTTATGTAATATATATATATATATATATATATATATATATATATATATATATATATATATAAGCATTGTGGAATGTCTAGTGTCTACCATACTTGAAAAAACTTCCTTTGGTTGAGTACCTTCGTTCCTTTAAGAACAGAAAACTGGAGCATTTTGTTCATCAGTGGATAAAGAGTTCAAACATAATAATGACTAGTTGACCATGTTCCAAAAAAAGAAGATACTTTCGAGACCACGACGAGCACAACTGAAATGGCTATACATACAATACAAATCCATTTATGAATCTATATGCTTCGATTGGCAATGATAGAAGATTGAACCATATACGTGCAAGGTTTGGAACCTAACAATGAGAAACTTTACTTAGTTTAGGAACTTGTCAATCCATGGGGCACCTTTCGTAGTGAGGGAACTCCTCTGTTTTTAGCTTGACGAGCAATTGACTTTAATTTCTGAAAAATGCATAAACCTCGAGATTTTCGTAAAAAAAAGACTTGAGTGACTTGCCCTAATAAAAAAGCAAGGAGGGACGAACAAACTTGATTAGTTACTATAGACAAGCAAGAGCCAGGGATGTTCACACACTTATTTATACTTACTCTTGTAAATTTTTTACCATTGACATTTTTCAATTCATTCGATTTGACATTTAAAAATTAAAAAATTGACAAATAAATTTACATGATTACACTTCGATGAAATTTTTTTATCCTTTTTCCCTTTAGAAAAAGGAAAAAAATGGGAATTGTGGTGAATGTTGGATCCAAATATTCCAATCGCACCATCGTCATTGGCTACTGCCTGACTAAACAAATCCAAATTCCACCTCGAACCCATTTTCGATTCTCTCATCCCACCAAGCCCGGATTTCAGGACCTTCATTGAAAGTAGGGGTGGGCACTTAGAATCGAAAACCAAAACCAAAACACGAACCAAATTGAACCGCACCAATCGGTTTGGTTTTGCGGTTTTAAAACGGTTTTGGTTTTGAAATCGAACCGCAACATAAAAAAACATTTTTATTTTGGTTTGGCCTTTGAAAACGGCACCGAAACCGAACCGCACCACAAATATTAATAAACATTTAATTAAATGTTCATATTAGATTTCATATTTTAATTGGTCGTTTGTTAGAATCCATACACTTAGTATGGACTCAACCGCATTAGAATATCATCATTCATCACTTTTTTTCGTTCATTAACTTGGACGACCTTTGTTATTTTATACCATCACACACACATATATATACAAAGGTGGACTAATCTTGTTATCAAGAGTCAAACAATGATCTAACAAAGTCCACTCATTTGAAGCATGATATCATATATTCTAGTATGAAAGTTTCGTTTACGTTTAATGAATTCAAATTTATTCAACTTGTTTTATGAAAAACTTTGTAAGGGACACTCTTTTGTTACACAAACATGTTTTAACATCACAACTGCATGCAACATGCTAATTGTTTACATAACAAATGTCTTTTTCCTACTACTATTGGAAATGCTTATTAATAAGTTAAATTGCAAATTGTACATTTTTTTCTTAAAAACCAAACCAAAATCGTTTGAAACCGCACCAAATCGAACCAAACGGTTTAGTTTCATTTCGATTTTGACTTTAAAACCGTACCAAACCAAACAATAAAAACTTACATTTGGTTTCACTCAAAACCGTACAAAACCTAACCTTGGTCACCCTTAATTGAAAGGCTGGCTGCTGCTGCTCTTTGGACAGCTTTAATGGCTACCACAACCCAATCCAATCACCAACTGTAGCAATAAACACCACACTGATCACTACAAACGCGACGTTCTATTGTTTTTACAGAGTTTCAAGACATGGGTCACCACCACTATCTCCACAACGCCAGCGATGGCGTCTCGTAGCGAGTCAACATCGCGAGATTCTCCGGTGCAATGACGCGCCGAGCTCACTCGTTCTGTTAGAACCCAAATCTCAAACCCTAACTCAAACCTTAACTATTGCACATAGAAGAGAAGGAAGAAGGAAGATAGAAGGAGCAGAGCTCCAATATTTTTGTATTGATTTGTTTTGTAAATTTCTGATCTGTCTTTACATCCAAAGCCTCAGCTTATATATAAGTTTCGCTAGAACAAATTGCCAGCTGGCAATAACTAATCACTCTCTAATACTCATATTTAATCTGCTATTACATCACTAATTGTGATCGAGATACAGGATCATAACAATACTTCCCCCTTGAAGAACAATCTTGTCCTCAAGGTTGAAAATTGAAAAACTTGTTTGAACGAGCAGAAACTAAGGAGTCTTGCAACAGAAAGGAAGCTGCAGGGACTACAAATACAATCTGCAGGTAGCTCTCAACTTTTGGAGATGAGCCTGACAGCACCCCTGAACTGATTATGGCAGCTTCCCACAACGTGGTAAGTGAGCTTTTGGTACTTGTAGCCTTTTCATAATTTTCAACCCACGATATCATTTCAATTTCCATGCTAGTTGCCAAAAAATATGCAGCAGCATCAATTGGAGAAAATGGGCCAACTCCCAGGGAACCTGCCAAAAGATTCTCAACCAATACAGCTACTATAACAATTGGACCCTTGCCAGGAATTATAACCTTAGAGATGGTTCTAAGCTTGATATCCTCAAGAGCAAGATGAGAGGTCTGATTAAGAAGAGACTCGCAAAGGTTAATTATCTTCTTCTTAGGTCCAACACACCATTCATTTCTCCAAATGTAGCCATCCTTCACCACACCACAGTAAGGGAAGCCACCCGTGGGAATGATGTCTTTCTCAGTCCTGCCAAACTTAGCGAAATGGCATTGGAGGGAAGAAGGAGCAAGCTCCAATATATTTTTCCAACTATGACAATGATCAAATTCATCTTTCTCATTGGCCTTATTTATGAAGGTGTAGGATTCGTACATCTTCCCCTCGAGGAAGCACCTCTTATAGCTTCTTTCAGTGATACTGGGACCACCTAATATCTGATTATCATAAAACTCCATTTTCTGAAATAAGCTAATGGATGGGAGCAGCCTATATTGGATATTGAAACCTGCAATTTTCTCTGAATCATTGAAATAACCGAACGTTAAACCGTCATTAGCAACACCGATAGTATGCATGGAAGATTTAAAGGACTGGAGCAAACCCAAAGCTTCAACCATGTCCTTCATCACTCTGTTAAGGTGTATAGTTGGCATTTGAATACATAAGGTGGCTGAGTAGTATCAAGTTCCAAAAATTTAAACAACTCCTTTTGCCAACTTACACTCACGGTAAGACAATTATGCAAAGACATCCTTCCTGAAGAATAGGCAAAGAAATAACACCAGCAGCAACCAAATGAAATATCACCAGCAACAACCAATACATTAATGTGTGCCATATTGTCCAACAAAATTACTTTCAGCTTATGACAGACTTTGCAGATACGTCCATAATCGTACAACCATGCATAAACACTAGCACCATCAACTCTTAGATTTGGCCTGAATACTATTACCCCTTCACTACCAAAAATGAGCATCTGAATACGTTTGACGGTTTTCTTATGGTGCAACTCCAGCTCTACCAAAACCCATCTTTTAGCAATCACATAAGAGAAAACATGATGACTTACACAATGCTGCTCAGGTACAATCACATATGGTTTTGTCCCCGATTTCCAGTGCTCCTTGAAATGCATTCCATAAACCAAGAAAAATAAGATTGAAGCAGTAGTTGTTCCATCATCCTGCAAAAGTAGCTTGACCTCAATCTCTAAATTCAAGAGACTTGTTAGACTGTTGGCAACCATTGAAATGACTTCCTTGATTTTGAGAGGATCATTTCTGTGTTTATGGCTGAGAATTGCAAACACTTCCTCTGCTTGTCTAAAATGTCCATCTTGAAGCCCCTTCAAGTTAGTAGATTCTTCCAAAAGCCTGATCATGGTTGTAACAATTTGCATCAGCAAGAGTACAATTTGACCAAAAACACGATTGCTACATGTTTCTGTAATATTTGTAGCAAGTTCCAGACCCATGTAGCAGACCACTTCCTGAGACAACGCAGGGTTCGGAATGTTGGAAAAGATCCAGAGCCTGTTAGCATTCTTACTTATGTAATACTTGTGATTGAACTTGTTCCTCTGATTGAAGACAACTCTTTGATAAGATAAATTGTCACAAGTGAGAGTGTAACACCAACCCGGTTGCTGGAAAATCTGGTCATTCGCTACGCAATTAGGAAAAAACACAGCATCGTGGTGTACATCAGCCCTATTACACAATTCCTGATTCAATTTCGATAACAAGCTAGTGAAAATAGAATAGTCAAGCTGGGAAATGGCCATGACTGTCAACGCACAGATGTGTAACAGTGATAACCAGAGAAACTGCTTGATAGCATTAATATGACCCAATGTCCCGTTCTCCTCAATGAAACTAGTTGCAAGATCTTTATGCAAAGAATGACATACAAGTACAACAATATCCAAAGCTTCCAGGTTGCTACTCAATAACATATTCTCCGTATTATGCCTCTGAGACATTTCATCAAACAGATGCAATGCACATAAATTCTTCTTCACAAATTTACCCACAAGATACCAATTAATCCATCCCAATTGATCGTTTAACAAAGCATCATACACAAGTTTATGGACACCAGTAGAAAACGCAAAGACAAACTGCAAAAGCCCATGGAAAATGGCCTTCCGATCTTTAAAATTGTAAGTCAAGGACCTCAATACCTCATGTCGACGTATCATTCCTAACTCCCATAGCCCACTAGGTAGCTGACATCAAACACGAAGCTTCTTCTTGATGAAATAACCAATGTTGTCATCATAATCCAACTGTGCAATCTTCTCTCCCCGCTTCATTCGACGGTTCTCCAGTGGCCTAAATTTGGAGCCTCCACCCTTATCCCGAATGCCATTGCAGTAGCACATGTCACGATCGAGAACAACATAGCAACTTGAGGCTGGAATTTCATCAAACAGTTTCCATGCACAAAAATCCTCGGGTCCAGTTTTCGTAGGATCGGAGAACGAGTGCTCATGGAGTAGCCTCGGATCAGAGGTCATCGTCGGAGCATGAATCCCTATCTTTGATTCCGTAAGTGAAACCGTAACTGCAGCAGAGTCCTTCGAGTGTGGCGTGACGGCTGAAATTGCCAGTGCTCGCAACAACGGTGAAGATGAGAGCAACGGTGGAGCTTGGATTGCCGACGGAATAAGCTGCGATTGAGCTCCTCCAACACAGATTGGGCTCCTAGGTAGGTGAGATAGGCTTAATCCCAGGAGAACCATGATGATCGCCAACAAGAGGGGCAGAGATGCCGTCCCCGATACCTCGAGATGGCATTGCCCGATGAAATTTTGCAAGAGAGGCGTCAAAGGCGTTATCGAGGGCCTTGTCGAAGGCCTTGGCGATCGCAGTAGCGATGAGGGAAGGCAACGAGGCAATGGTAGCCGCCAAGGAAGCAACACGGGACTCCAAGGTAGAGTCACAAGTAGCAGCGGATCGGCGGGCGTGCACAGAAGGGAATCCAGGAATCGATATGGGTGATACCATTGTTAGAACCCAAATCTCAAACCTTAACTATTGCACATAGAAGAGAAGGAAGATAGAAGATAGAAGGAGCAGAGCTCCAATATTTTTGTATTGATTTGTTTTGTAAATTTCTAATCTGTCTTTACATCCAAAGCCTCAGCTTATATATAAGTTTCGCTAGAACAAATTGCCAGCTGGCAATAACTAATCAGTCTCTAGTACTCATATTTAATCTGCTATTACATCACTAATTGTGATCGAGATACAGGATCATAACACGTTCAAGCGCAACCCCAAAGCCAGCGCCGCCGTCGCCAACACCGGCAGCTCACACAGCAACAGAGGAAGTGGCAGCGGCACCAACGGCGGCAATGGCGTGTTCGGGGGCGCCGGCGAGTACGAGATTGACCTCCAGCTTAACTCGCCCAGATCTGAAATCGGCGGGAACTCGGTTCCGGGTGATGGGTTTGACTCGGTTTTGGAAAGGAAGCAGACCCACAGCCATGTGGGCCAGAGAGTAGCGAGGGGGTTTCTGAGAAGGCCAATTGGATCTGTAGTGGTGGACTCGGGGTTGAGGGAGAAGAGGAAGCTTGGCCATTGGATGTTCTTTGCGTTTTGTGGGGTTTGTTTGTTTCTTGGGATTCTGAATGATTTGTGCAACTGGTTGGTTTGGATCTGTTATTGAAACTGCTACGTCCAATAAGGTTGGCAAAATATAATGTTCTATAATATATGTTTGTATGTGGTAGCTAAGTTGGCTAGAGCAGTTCGAATCGCACCCTTTAGCTTAGATTAGTTAGAATATGCTCGAATTAAAGAAAAATGGATGTCTGTTAGTATTTTTTTTTCTTTTATCCAGTCTGTTACTATTTTTATGTGTATGTTTTTTTATGTGTGTGTGTGTGTGTGTGTTTTGAATGAATGAGTGAGTGAATGCTTTCGAGATTGTATATGTTATGTTTGGTGAGATTGTTTTTGTCAGTAAATGTTACTTGTAGTTTTCTGCCTAATACAGATACGCGAAAAATTTTCATTGTATGTGCATTTGTACTTTGTTGGATTCTTTGTTTATCTGATTGCTCTTGGATTTCATGTTCAGCTGTACCTTTTCAAATTGTCCTATTATGGGTTCTTCTAAACTTAGGATGGTTCTGACTCCATGAATCTTTTAAAACGGATGGATCAAAGCTCTCATGAATATGGATATTGGGATGGAGGAGGTCATGTTGAACAAACTATAATGATGGCATCTGGTGTGAACCTTGTGGTCGTTGAAGAGAAAATCGCTGAAGTAAGTTTTAAAATCTTATGCATGGACTCTTTGACGTTCTCGTTCTTTTCTCTGTAGGCCTTTTCGATTTTTCATTTGTGAAACTGACTTCTGGTTCGGTACACAGATATCTGGTCCCGACCAAACAGTGAGAATTACTGTCAGTGCATTGGGTTGTCAAAAATTCACAAAAGTATGCAACACATTCAACTATATGACTTTACTCCTCTCTCGCTGTCTTCCTGCCTTTGTATGTTTAGATTTTGTGAGCTTGAAGTTCTCATTATCTCATGTCCTACTTCCATCTTTTGGCAGAGCTGGACGTGAAGACCAATGGTTTATTCTTATAAATGCCAACGGTGGCTTGAATCAGATGAGATTTGGGGTCTGGCTATTGTCTATTTTGATTGTTTCTACAGTTTAATAATCTATTATATATTACTCTAGTCTGATGCATGGAAATTTTAGAGTGCAGATTTGTGATATGGTTGCTGTTGCTAAGATTATGAAGGCAACGCTTGTCCTACCTTCACTTGATCACACTTCCTACTGGGCTGATGAGAGGTTTGTTTGTTTCCATATAATTCTGAATGTCCCATGTAGTTATTCAGCCGTCTTCATGCTCCAGATGATACACATTCAATTTTCCCAGTGATATTCTCCAAACAAATACTTCATGTTCATATCTACTTGCTGTGGTTTTAAAGATCTGTTTGATTGGCAACACTTCATTGAGACTCTAAAGGATGATATCCACATAGTTGAGACATTACCCTCTGCCTATGCTGGAATCGAGCCCTTCAACAAGACATGTCTTGGTCAAAGGTGAGTATCAACTTATATATCTTTTGAGTAATGTTTATTACTTCATCTTTGGCAGAGGAACATAGGATAAGCCTTCATCTTTGGTAGAGGAACATAGGATATGCGATCATTAGGGATGCTGTGTTATATTCTAAAAAGATCTATATTTTTGGTATTAAATTGCCATTCAATGCACAAGAGCGGCTACCCTTAAGTGCAACGCCAACATATCTCATGTTTACCATTTTTAGACTAATTACTGTCAACTGATTAGCATTCATTTTTACAGGCGAGTTATTATAAGTCAGAGGTTCTTCCACTGTAGAAGCAGCACAAAGTAATCTATTTCACTCATATGGATTCTCGGATTGCCAACAATGACCTCCCAAGTTCCATTCAAAGGCTGAGGTGCTGTGTGAATTACAGGGCATTGAAGTATTCAGCTCCAATAGAAGAACTTGGAAAAACCTTGGTTTCTAGAATGCGGCAAAGTGGAGACCCTTATCTTGCTCTTCATTTGAGGCAAGTGTTAGTAAGTTTAAACTTTAATATCAGACGGATCATTTCACTCTTTTGGTGCGCATGAAGTTAGTGATCTTTCAGAGATGAAATATGGTGATTTACGTTAAATATTTGTATTCCTATATATAATGAATTTGCATTAGTAAAAATAGGGTTCGTTTGCTTTCTTTGATAAGTAGGGTGATTTCAGCAACTTAATGTAAACTTATCTCCCTCTTATTAAACTGTAATTTCTTCATCAGGTATGAGAAGGATATGCTTGCGTTTATGGGCTGCAGTCATAGTTTGACAGCAGAAGAGGACGAAGAACTACATAGAATGTGATATGAAGTTGGCCACTGGAAGGAGAAAGAAATTAATGGAACAGAGAGAAGGTTGCTTGGGGGCTGCCCACTGACGCCAAAGGAGACTTCACTTTTGCTCAGAGGGCTTGGTTTTCCATCCACTACCAGGATTTACTTGGTAGCCGGTGAAGCTTATGGGAATGGAAGTATGCAACATCTTGAGGATGAATTCCCCAACATATTTTCCCATTCCACTCTCGCTCTAGAGGAAGAGCTGAGTCCATTCAAGAATCATCAGAACATGTTGGCTGGTATAGACTTTGCTGTTGCCTTACCGAGTGATGTTTTTCTTTATACAGATGACGGAAACATGGCAAAAGCAGTGCAAGGTCATAGGCGCTTTGAGAACTTTAAGAAGACCATCAATCCATACAGGTAAATACATAAACCTATTTTCTTACAACTACTTTTAGCATGATTATTTTTCTTTTCTTTCATTACATCTTCAGCGTACAATAAGTGCCATTCCATTGTGGATGCAGGATGAATTTTGTAAAACTTGTTGATAGGTTTGACGAAGGAAAAATCTCTTGGAACAAATTCTGTTCCAAGGTGAAAAAGCTTCACATAGACAGAGTTGGAGCTCCATATCCTAGAGAGCCCGGTGAGTTTCCGAAACAGGAGGAAAAGCTTTTACGCGAATCCATATCCAGGCTGTATACGCGAAACAAGATGGAAAAAGTAGACGCTGCTAAAAGGTTTTGCATGAAATTACTGCGCGAGGTCAGCTTCGTGCAAGACATCAAGGTTTTTCTTTCTTTTTTCGTCCATAGCATTTTTACTGAGGAGGCAGGGGGTTCCAAAATTGATAGGGATACAAGGGGTTGATACTGAATTGAGTGTATTACTTCAAGATTTCAATAGTGCGAAAATGTAATTCAAAGAATATTAATTTAATTGCAAGCTGCAATTTGAGGAATTATGTTATTTTGTTAATCGTTGTATATAAATATATGATGTATTAACGACAGAAGGTGGGTTAAAGATTAAGTAAACTTGAATGATATTACCAAATACATCCAATCATCCAAATTGATGCATGACTGGCAATTTTGAATAAGCAGTTTATACGGTTGTGATTTAACGGTACCATAATTGCTTGGAACATAAAATTACAACCAGAAACAGCTTTCTTAAAATTCCCAAAAGTCAAGGAAATGGTCCTCAACAAGGACAGGAGACGGATAGAGAAACAGAGGGTGCTAAAACAAGGCATCTCATTGCACGTATATTGCATGGGCAAGTAGAAGCTGACAAAAATGTGCTCCCAAAAACAGAACCAAAATCCAAAAACATCAGACCAAATTTCTAGAAATCACTTAGGCTGTAGAATCGACTCAACCAGGTCCTGAAGAGGCGCAAGCTCCCCTTTTTCGATCAAGCGGAATTCCTGCGTCACAATGTGAAAAAATGAACATCAAACAAAGAGAAGCGGAGCGAAGAACTTAAACTTACGAAAGAAAGGAGGTAGAGCTGCGTTATGCTTAGGCAAAAAGCTTACCGATGTGAAGAGAACAAAGTGCTTGAAGCAAGTGTTGAGGTGAGCTTCTTCCTTCAAGCTCACAATTTTCTGGAAATGAGAATGGTAGATATGCGCGTAAACACGAAACAATCGCTTAAAAATGGTCTTGACGACATCTTGGAAATTGGATGGAAAGGGTGCTCCTGTAGCACATAACAGCAGATAAGTTGATGGAGGGAGCTTCATCAAAATTCAGGTCTAATTAGCTTCAGAAATTTTTTCTGCTTACCCAATCGTTGAGGAAAGATGGATTCCTCGTCGAGCTGAACTTCGATCCAGTCCATTAGATACTCGACATATTTTGGAGCCGAGACCTCAATTGGTTTCTTGATTGTAACTCCATCAGCCCATCTGTACTCATACCTGTGGAGAGTTTAACCAAACTAAGCACTTAGGAAATATGTTCCGAAAAAAATGCTTATCGAAGGAACTGTTGTCGAATGGGGAGAATTGTTCAGAGTTAACAAAATTGTAAAAAGAAATTACTGGATGATCAAGAACTATACTTTGGCCCTGCAGACATTGTCGGACAAGTGACTGGCGTGCAGAACTCCGTGAGAGTTCCATATAGAATGTTCACTTGGTTGAAAAAATCAACAGCTGTAAAAATTGAAAGAAGTTAAAATATATTGCAATAACAATTTTCCCAGTGAATTTTGTATTGATATGTAAACATGCACACATTAACACCATAATAATTACGATGATCATCTTGAAATTCTTACTGTTTACTGCCAGCCATTCGTTTATATCTTCGCCGGGAGGCAGACGAACCGCCTCCCTCAGGTTGCCACTGCCTAAGGTAGCATCAATGTGTTTCTGAAGCTGGGCACCCTGCATTTATCAAAGTGTGTATATATATATTTCTTCCATCAGGAAAAAAAAAAAAATTTCATGAAAAACCCTTGAGAAATAAAAAACAAACCAACCACAGGACTAAGTAAACATGATTAGGGTTGGCTGAGGGATGTAATAACTAATAAACCAACCTTGCTACCGGATGGAGCGCTCTTTTTCGGCCGGAATGTCTTCTGGTTTCTGCTGAATTATCAAAGGTGTGATTCAGGCTAGGACGAAAACATAAAAACATGTTCCGGATTCGAACAAAGAACAAATTAACAGTTTTTATTATTGTCTCAAAGGCAATAAAACAACATGAATAAAAAAAACCCTTTTGTTTTTCTGAACCAAATTTCAATGAGTAAACAGATAAAATTTAAAATTTTGATTGGTGCCCATATAGCAGAAACCTCTATCAAAACCAAATATGACAGGAGCAAAAGCATGCATCAAATATGACAGAGATACCAAAATCATCACAAAACCCAAGAAAAAATCTTGAGACAGAAAAAATAGTTTCGTTGTATAGAATTCATGATCCTGAATGTAAAATAAATAAATAAAACAGATTAGTTTTGAATATATAGGATTTAAAAAGTTGGGATCATTAGGAACAAACCTGCTTCCCAGGCCAAAGAGACTCATGGTTCTTCTCTCTCTGTCTCGTCCCTCTCTCTTTCTCTCTCTAACTCTGCAGAATCCAAGGCGATAATAGAGGGACAATTCTAGGAGAAAGAAAGAAGGAATATATATACAGAAACACACTATATATGAACAGCATATTTATCTGTCTATATATATATATATACACTCTCTCTCTCTCTCTCTCTCTCTCTCTCTCCCCCTTCCTGCTTGACCTTGCTATGCCAGTCTGTCATTTACATCTCAGACTTAGAGAGAGAAAGGGGTTGTCTTCCTTTCTTTTCCATTTGATTGCCACCCTGCTAACCTGGCTCAGTCTCCTTATTTCTTTCTCATTTACTCTAAAATTTTATGTTTATATGGAAATGTTTAATACAACACGGGAAATAATTTTCATACATTCTTTTTCTTTTTCTCCAAGTCATGTTTATTTTTTACTTTTGCATTAAATAAAAAAAGAAGAATTTAAAAAATGTAAATATATATACACAGGTGTGCAGAAAGCGAAAAAATATACAAGAAAATCATTTTCATGTTTAATATATAACACAAGCTAAAAAGAGTAATAATCTGTCTACTGGCCAAAAGCAGAAAGACGAAAAAGTTATGACTCCGCTGACGTGGCAATTTGATAACTAAAGAAAGACACCTGAAAATTTCTGTATATGCGTGTAGCTCTCCGACTATATCAATTGTTGATACTAGTTAATTCTAAATGTAATGTTAGAGGGATTAAATTTATAAATAAAATTTTGAAAGTTGAAGGACGTGAAAGTTGAAGGTTGGTTTATTATTTAAACGTTGATGAACATATTTATTTTTATTGATGACACATCATCATTTAATTTGTAAATTTTATTTTTAAATTTAGTCTCTAAGCATTACCCTAATTCTAAAGTCGGGAATAGAATCGTTTTCGATATCTTAATCATAGGTGCTTTGATTTCAATGATAGGGAGTTGGGGTGTGCTATCCACACACCCCTTTTTACTTCTTACACACCCCTGTTAATTTATGTCCGTTAGATCTTCTTCAATTCATCCGATCCGACGGCCGAAATCCAAAAAGGTATGTGAGAAGTAAAAAGGGGTGTGTGGATACTCCTAGCATATACTGTGAGAGAAAAAGAAACAAAGATATAAAGATAAAGAACCAGATTCAGCATCAGCATATACTGTGAGAGAAAAAATTTCTTTTTTTTTGAGGACAAAAATTGGAACTTGTATGCAAAATAGCTTAACTAATTACACTAACTCGGAGTTAGGGATTACGTTGTATAGAATTTTAATGGGAGGGGTGGGACCAAAAAAGTGATAATATGATATGCATCTTAGCTGTATGCCTACTGGCAAATATAATATGATATTCTGCGAATTTAATTTGTCCAATCAAGTTGAGTTGGAGATGGACCATGTCTTATAGATCAATATTGTTTATATGCATAAACTACTTAGTCTTAAATATAAATAGGATTATATTATAACTTGGGGTTGAAGCTTTGATTTCGATGTTGATCTATCATTCACCAACTCCTTCAGGTCTTTTTCGATTAGACAAATTATGTCGATTAATAACCTTAATTTTGGGATTAGACCAGTGACTAGTCTACCATTCAAGCTGTAAACAACCCTCATTATTCAGTGGTAACTCGAGAGTTCAACCAAGTTAGGAAATGCAGCCCCATCAAGTAAGGCCCGAAAGACTTGAAACTTATGGAATTTATAGCTTTAGTTATAATAATACTAAGAATGATAAATACCCACTTTTTTTTAGTTTCCCACACACTCCTATTTATTTATATTTGTTGATTTTCGTTTGATTTACTCAATCTGAAAACTAGAAATAAAGATCGTTGCGTAAAAAGCTTAAAATTGGGTGTGAAATTAACCTTTCATTAGAATTATAATATTTGAACACACAAAACTAACACACATTTTAATATATATATATATATATATATATATATATATATATATATGAACTTTAATATTGTATGTGGATTCCACCTGTCTTAGAGAGTGCTAGTAAAGCAAACTCACTAATGTGTGTCCAAATAAAATCACCTACATATCCATCTTCCTTGATAGTTAAATTCATTTCCAATTTCTTTTTACTCATATTTTAAATATTCACTCGTATTATAACACGTGTAACGATATTTCAGTATCACACAAAACTAGAAGTGTTCATGCTCTAATTTTATAGATGAGATAAATATCGACTACTACTAGAATTGAAAGTCTACTAAAATCAAGTATCATTCCATTTCAAAAGCAAAAGAACATGAGCTTCATCAAGAAAAAGTAAAGGAGAAAGAAAATGAGGAATTCCCGCCATCCGGGAGCTCACTTTCCTGTTATATAACAGATTTTCAAACTCTCTCAAGCTCAAAGAAGGAAACCCACACACCCACCTCCATTGTTAAAGGCCTAATAAGGCCAAACCAAATCGACCCACCACTTTGGGCCTTCCTGCAGTAGGCTCTGCTCACCCTTTGTCACCGTCATCATCACATCACGTCATTTTTCTCGTATGTGTATAGACCTCTAGTTCCGTCTTATGCGTTTCTCAGTTTATTTTTGTTCGTTGACTCTTATTTCTATTATTCAATTCGAGAGAAAATGAGGAGTGCAGGAGGAGAAAATAAGCCTACTAAAAGAGTGATGTACGAATTCAAATAATCTTGATCTGTCATTTGGTACTATTGTCTAATGGTATTCCTCTTCACTCGTAAGCGAGAGGTCTTAGGTTCGATTCTCGTCAAAGAAGAATTTGAACAGCATTATTGCTATCCCATCGTGAGGCTAAGTTCATCTCTCCCCTTAGAATAGATAATATTCGTTATATATATATATATATATATATTAACCTTGATCCAACATCCTAAGAAAGTGATTTGCTGATGTGGATTTATTGATGGGTAATTAAGGAAAATAAATAAAGTTGTTAACTTGATGTTTTCATGGAAAGTGCCTAAGGACCTAGACCAGAGAGATATGGAAGTTAGTGAGGGTAAGGTTGATAATTACCATCATCATACCCAATCAATTGCTGGGATTGGTGAATGTAATGTTGATGATAAGTGCAATATTGACGCCACTGATGAGATGATTGCCTCATTTGTGGAGGAATGTTCTATGGACTCTTAAGTTCTGATTTGGTCACTGATCTTCTCTCCCATTATTTTTAATGATTTTTCTAGTATGGAATGTTAGAGGGGCGAGCAAAGAGAATTTTGTCAGTACTGTAATTGATTTAATTAAGTATAACAATGTTGATGTCTTAGTTGTGGTTGAGCCCATAATTAGTTATAACAGAGCTGCTGAGGTAATCAAACAATTGAATTTTCTATTTCTGTTGTCTCCGAAGCTGTGGGTTTTTCTGGTGGTATTTGGGTTCTTTGGAACGACTCAAGAGTTTCTCTAACTCCTATTCTTGTAACTGATCAAGTGATTTCCATGTTTGTTGATGGCTATGGTGTTATGTTGACTCCTGGATTTTCTCAGCTGTGTATGGTAGTCCAGATATCTCTAAGAGGCAATACTTATGGAAAACATTAGATCTTATACATGCTAATTCTACTTTGCCTTGGCTCATGGCTGGAGATTTCAATTGTGTTCTATCTGCAGATGAAAGATATGGAGGGAACCAATTTGTAACCAAATAGATTTTTGTTGTTGGGTTGATAAAGATGGTATGATTGATATAGGTTTTATGGGCAGTAAATACACTTGGATAAACAAGAGGTACTCATGTGGGCTTATTAAACAACGTATTGATAGGGTTATTTGGAATCCTTCTTAGAGAGTTGTTTTTCTTGAAACTTTTGTGAAGCATTTGCCCAAGCTTAGCTCTGATTACAATCCTTTATTAATTAGTTTAATGTCCAACAAAGTTCCTGGAGCTACTCTCAAACCTTTTCGATTTGAGGAGATATGGCTACAACATAAGAGTTTTAAGCAACAGTGCAGGCTAACTAGTTTACCAATAATCATAATATTGCTTTTAAACTCAATGAGTTTAAAGGGGTTTTTCAAAAGTGGTATTGGAGATCTTTCGGAATATTTTTCATAAGAAGAAAATAATCTTGGCTTAGCTCCAAGCTAGCATTCTCAATCTCTCTTTTATCGGGAAGATAAGTTGCTCCAAGATCATTATTCTATCTTAAATCAGGAAGCTTGTTTTTGGAAGAAAAAAAATCTAGAGTTTCTTGGCTTAAAGACAGCGACAGGCAGGGGCAGATCCAGGATTTCAACATTGGGTGGTCCTAATATAAAAGCTCTAAAAAATAAAAGCGCGATCTCAAGCCAACAAGGTTCCCTACTTTGTGAGGGTCGAAGAACATATATCAACCCAACATTACCCTTTACTTTGCAAAGAGGATGTTTCCACGACTCAAACCCATAACATTTCGGTCACAAAGGAATAACTTGGGCCAAGCCTCGTCCTCATAAAAGCTCCAAAAAATATTAGACAAAAAATAACATTGAAAATTAAATGATAAACTACAATGTTCCATTCATAATCTTTGTACACATAACATTACAAGCTAGGCTAATTTGTCCACCACAAGATTTCACACTTTGATAATTTTTGCTTGTAATATTATTCCATATTTCTAATTTCTATACATATCAATCAATCAAAACAAAAAATCATATCAATGATGAAGCAAAGAAAAAAAAAAAAAAAAATATATATATATATATATATAAATGAACTAACAACCATATGATCCAAACAATATCAAAAAACCATAACAAATTGACAATAACTATAATCAATTAAGAATTTGACATTCTATATGATTAGTTTTGACAAAAATAAAAAATTTACTTTAAATTAGGAAATGAGGGGGTTTTTTTTTAAAAAAAAAAAAAAAAAAAGGCATTGATTCATTGATTAAAGAAAATAAGAGTTCAATAAGAGCCAACAAGTTAACAGTTACAATCATGGTCTGTGGTGACGGGAGATGAGACTGGTGCTGTGATAGTCGTGATCTTGAGTCTGGTTAGGTAGGGATTGGGGAATGGGATGGCATTAGAATTGGAATTGGAAATGTTCCGACTCTTTGAAAGTTAGAATTCTTTTTGTTTTTATCATAAAAAAATGGTGAGTATATGAGAGAACGTGGTTTAGGTAGGGTAGGAGGTTTTTTCAGCCTATACATAAAACTCACCGTTTTACTTAAATGACTTAGATCAAAACAGTTTTTGTCCAAGTCATTTAAAATAAGAATTAGTCTTCTTCTTCATTCTCCTTCTGGTTTGCAGAAGAAGACCCAGAACACTGTAAGCCTACTCATCTTCTCTTCCACCATAGCTCCAAACTTGGGTGGTCTTCCAAGGTCCTTACAGCCACTTATTCGGGATTCCGGGTGGTCCCTTAATAGATCTGCCCCTAGTGACAGGAACACCAAATTTTTCCATGTGTCTACTCTTATTAAAAGGAGGAAAAATAGTTTGGAAAGACTTAAAAATGGCTCTGGTGTTTGGATGGAAGGGCATGAAGATCTAAAAGCTGTGGTGGTTGATTATTTCAAAGAGTTGTTTACTTATAAAAGTTCTAATCAGTCTTTCATGAATTTGCCCAATTTTTTCCCTCCATTGTTAGAGGATAAAGTTAGAGATCTTAATGCTTAAGTTGATAATTCTGCAATCAAGGATTGTTTGTTTGCTATTGGCCCCTTTAAAGCTCCTAATATTGATGGGTTTCCAGCCCTCTTCTTTCAGCATTGCTGGAATGAGTGTGTTAATAATGTCCCCGCTTCTGTTTAGCATTGTTTTCAGCATAACAGAATTCCTCCTGGTATGAATGAAACATTGATCACTTTATTACCTAAAGTCCCTAATCCAATTTCTATGAATCAAATTAGGCCCATCAGTTAATATACTACAATATATAAAGTAGTTTTCAAACTTTGGTTTGCAAACTGCGGCCTATAATGGAGAAGATTATTAGCCCAAATCAAGTCAGTTTTGTTCATGGTCGTCATATAACAAATAATATTGTGATAGCTTAGGAAGTTCTGCATAAGGTTAAGCTTGCTAAAGGAAAAAATGGCTTCTTGGCTTGGAAAATTGATTTGTCTAAAGCTTATGATAGATTATCATGTGGTTTCATTGCTTATGTTCTTTTTGAAATTGGTATTGATGGAAGCTTACTCCAGCTCATCTTGAGCTGTATAAGTTCTGTCAACTTTAGAGCTATCGTTAATGGAGAACTTTTTGATGTTTTTCAACCAGGTTGTGGTATAAGACAAGAAGATCATCTTTCTTCTTATCTTTTTGCATGGAGAAGCTAAGTCACTTGATTACCCATGAAGCTAATACAAAAAGATGGAAACCTGCCAAAGGGTCAAAAGGAGGTCATGGTATTTCCCATCTTTTTTTTTTGTAGATGATCTTCTTGTTTTTACTAAAGCTACTGTTACACAAGCAAAGATTGTGAAGTTCTGCATTGATAAGTTCTGTGCCTTTTCCGGTGAATTAGAATATTTTGAAAAGTCAAAGCTTTTTGTTTCTCCTAATACTGGGAAAAGTGTGGCTCATAAAATCAGCATGATATGTGGCTCAAATGTAGCTAGCTCACATGGGACATATCTTGGAGTTCCTTTATTGCATAAAAGGGTAAATAAAGCAGCTTATCAATATGTGGTTAATAAGGTTCAGATGAAGTTGTCTTCTTAGAAGGGTAAAATATTTTCTATGGCAAGTAGGCTTACTTTAATTAAGTCTGTTGCTTCTGCTATACCGGTCTACACTATGCAAATAGCTAGCATTCTTATCAGTATTTGTGATTATCTTGATAAAATCAATAGAAACTTTCTTTGGGGTAATGTGGAAGATAGAGCAAAACCGCACCTTGTGAGTTGGAACAAAGTTTGTTATCCTACGATTAAAGAAGGCATTGGCATTAAGAAAACAAATCAGATGAATAGGGTCATTCTTGCTAAATCAAAATGGAGGTTACTGAATAAGGACAATGATCTATGGGCTAATATGTGTAGGGAAAAGTATCTCAAACATGGTGAGGCTGATGCTTTTAAAATTAAAGTCTGGAAGGGTGCTTCTTCTTGGAGGAATATTACTCATGGTGTTGAGACTTTACATAAAGGCCTGAAATAGAGAATTGGAATGGTCAAAATATAAATTTCTGGTTTGATATTTAGGTTGGAAATTGATTAATTATGCTCTGCCTTCAGTTGATCCAAATTTAAAAGTTGCAGACTTCATTGAGAATAGGTCTTGGAATGTTGATAAGTTAAGTCTTATGATTCATCCCCAAGTTATACAGAACATTCTTTGTATTCCGACTGCTTTGTCTTGTGGTGGCAAATGGTAATGACTCAATGATCTGGAATGGCACTAATAATGAAGAGTTCGGTGTGAAAAAGTGGATATATTATGAATTTTCCTAACCAGGAATTTGCTGACACTTCTTGGGATTTCATTTGGAAAATCAAGTTGCCTCCTAAAGTTAAATGCTTTCTTTGAATTTTTCTCATGGTAAGCTACTGACTAATGAGTTTTGCAGATGTTTGGCAACACTTTTTGTCAGATTTGTAGTTTTGCAGTGGAGAATATGTCACATGTTTTTTCAAGCTGTCATGCGGCTATATGGGTCTGGAGAAATATTTATGTTCCACATCATCTTCACTGGAACAAATTTGATTCCTTCCTTGGTTGTGTGGAGGCAAATTTAAAATGCAATGATCCGCATGAGCTTGGGTTTCCTTGGAACCTTGTTTTTTCTGTAGCCTTATGGTTCATATGGAAGTAGAGGTGTTATGCTATATTTTGTCCTAACTTTATTAAACCTCCTAATCCAAAGAAATGCATCTTGGAGTATTCTACTGAATGGCTCAAAGCTAATGTTAGCATCTCTAGTAAACACAACCGCATGTTCCTCCTCCGTCTTGGGCTTTTAAGTTAAATGTGGATGGTGCTAGGCTTGGTTCTAATGGAGTGATTGGAAGTGCAGGACTATCTAGAGATTGGCATGGTAACTGGATCACTGGTTTTATTGCTAAAAAAGGAATTGGGGAAGTTCTTCATGCTGAGCTTTGGGCTTTGTTTTATGGGTTGAAGATAGCTAAAACTAGAAATTTCTCTCATCTTATTGTGGAGGTTGATTCTGATTTGGTGGTCTCTCTCATTCATGGTTCATCTAACCTTATTAATCATCCTCTCTATGGCCTTGTCTCGGAGTGCAGAAGTTTGATCATAAGGAATTGGTGTTGTAATGTGCAACATGTTCATAAAGAGCGTAATTTTGCAGCTGATGGGTTAGCCAAATTAGGTTTAAATAGTGAGGCTTGTGGAGCCTCCTTCTTGTTTAGTTCAAACTTTTTCGGATGACTGATCTGGAGTTGTTACAACTAGATTAGTTGTTTCTTAGTGTTTTTTTTTTCTTCTTCCATGTTACCAAAAAAAAAAAGAAAACAAAAAGAAGGAAAGTGCCTAAGGAAAGTGATTGATAACGGCCAATAAATTTTTGTTTCTGTAATAACTATAGCTACTTAGTAATACGGTTTAGTAATATTCTTCTTCACTTGTATGTTCAGTTCTCGCTAAAGACATATCTAAACTATATTATTGCTAGCCCATTGTAAGGCTTAGTCCACTCCCCCACCACACCCTTAGTGTAGATAATATTGTTTGTTAAAAAAAAGGAAAATGTTAGGGAAACCAAAATATTAAACTAAATTTACAAACCAAATGATGTGTCACCAATAGAAGAAAAAAAACACATTAATTAACACTTAAGATAATAATTCAATCATCAACATCAGCATCATTTGGTTTACAAAATTTAGTTTATAAATTAGGTATCCCTAGCATTACCAAAAAAAAAAAAAAAAAAAAAAAAAAACTATAGTGCCTTATGGTGTAGAAAAGAAGGGAGAAGGAAAACGCGATTTTGATCGATAATCGTCGTGCAAAAATGGATTTGGCATGAAATTTGGGTTATTCTGCAGAAAGTAAGCACACACTGATGCTTAATTATGCTACTGATTGAAGTCTTCTTGAGGAAGTAACTATGTGGTGATATTAATCACGTTATAATTTGTGAATTGTACATTTTTATAAGAAAATTGGGTATAGAACTGTATATAGATATATACTTGCATTATAACACAAGCGGAAAGTAACATCATTTGACGGTGAGACTACGCCGAAACTTCAACAAAACAATCACAAAAATTTGAACCATACAAAAATTAGTTGCTAGGACCATTGGTAGTGTATGATTGTGTTGCAACTCTTTCTTCATTTGGGTTTGATAGTACCTTAGATCCATGATTCTTGCTTGAAATTTTACAAGATATATAAAGAAATATGCATTTATTCAATCTTAAGATATGCAAATAAGAACTAGGGTTCCAAATAAATGGGACATTTGCCTTCAACAATAAAGCACGCAGAGGAAAACAACAAACATACAAAAATCAAACGAAGTAATCTTCTACGAGGAATCAAAACCACCACTGAAAGGAAACCGAAATGGGACGTTCAACGCAACAAGGAAGATACAATATTTAGTGACAATTCTGGCTGAAATTCAAAGATGAGAGAGCTTAATTACTAATTAGTACCACCAAGAACGGCCTTCAGTTTCTTGATCTGAGCAACGTCAAGGAATGTAGTCTGCGCTATCAGTTCCGTTGGTAAATCATTTTTAAACAGCGCAAAGTCCAGAATCTGCAGCCCCGGGCTTGGACTACTGAAGCTAACAAATGCAAGGGATGGAGTCTCACCTCCATTCACTTGGAAGTGCAGTAACCCCTGAGGGAAAACCATAATGTCTCCCTTCTCAAGAGTTTGTAGATACACTGTGTTCGCTGAGGAAACAAAGCCGGCGCAGATGGTCCCTTCTATGACAATTAGGACTTCCGAAGCTCCAGGGTGTGTGTGAAATGGGATGACTCCATCAACAGCCAGGTCTAGACGCGCGAGTGAAATGCCAAGGCCGTTGACACCAGGGAACTGAGCAGCAAATGCAGGGGTGACTGCAGCTTTGATGATGTTTGTAGTGTTGCCAGCAACGCCTAGGCCCGAGAAAACAAAGTCATCTACTTTAACTTTTGCAGGGCTTTTGCAAGAGTAGCCTGCAGGGCCGTCAGGAGCTGTGAGGTCTGCAACGCAGAAGTCCTGCACAGCTGCGTTGGAGGAGGAGAGGAGGAGAAAAAATATGAACAAGATAGGGAATATCATCGTTACGTAGCACAAAAATTGTGTGCTTGCTAAAGCTGTTTTTAAGATACGCTTCATAATAATTGGGAACATATATATAGAGGGATATGAAAATATCTTGAGCTCATTGCAATTGGTTGTTGGGAATATGCCCATTAGGGTTCACATGTATTGTATTTCGAAACTATACGACGGGGAAAAGGACAGATTTCTAGCTGTGAAGCATGTGAGTGTGATATTTTCATCAGATGACAACAAGAAGCCTCTTTTTGTTTTTGACAATGCAGTAACAGCAGAAAGATGATATGAAGAAAAACTAATGACTTACTGTTATTCGAGTTTCCAAATATTTCGTCATTCGACTAAAATCCCATCTATTAGTACTATAAAATATGGTGTTTCACACGCCACTTGGTACTATAGTCTAGTAGTATTCATCTTCACTTACAAGTGAAAGATTTTATATTCAATTCTCGTCAAAGGTGACTTTGAGCCACTTTATTGCTAGCCCATTGCAAGGCTAAGCTCACCCCTCTCCCCCTTAGTGTAGATAATATCGTTTGTCAAAAAAAAAAAAAAAACTTTAACGAAAAGCTCCCAATACTATTCACTTTAACAAAAAACCACATTTTTGATATTCAAAGGCTGTGCAAGATGCAGCAGCAATAATTTCATTAAGTAGGTGAATGTTTGTAGGGTATGGTGCATTCCCAGGACCCATACTCCTTTAAGGAAGTGATTGACAAGAGACTTAAACAACTAATTCATCCTTACTACTCCAGATTAAATCCTAGCCCATCTAATCTGGAGTGTACACTTGTCACTCACACACTCACTCACGCATGCATTTAAACTGAAACTAGCCGTTGGAGGCTAAAACCCTTTCTTTTCTTTTTTTTTTGATGCAGACAACAACCATGCTTGGAAAACTCCTTGCTGTTTTTGATCCTCGACTCCAGAGAGAGTTTAGGTTCCAACACTCCCTTCTAAACTATTTCTGGTAGTCACTCCGAGCAAACCCCTTAGGTAATTGAATCTCTCTCCCGGTAATGCCTTTGTGAAGATGGCTTGCAATGCCTCTCTGATGAAATGATATCTTCTCTTGATGTGCTTTGGTCTCTGATGAAAAACTGGGTTTTTGGTCATGGCAATTGCAGAGGTGTTGTCACGTAAGGGTGATGTGGCATCAACTTGCAATTCGCCAAAATCTTTGAGTATAAATCTTAGCCAAATAGCTTGAGCCATTGCTTCTGATGCACTCACATACTCTGCCTTGGCTGTGGACAGTGCAACACTTTGTTGCTTCATAGAGGCCCATGAAAATACCCCTGAACCAAAGGTGAAAGCATAGCCCAATGTGCTTCTGCTATCATCCTCACTGCCACCCCAGCCACTGTCACAAAATCCAATTAGGATAGTTGACTTCCCCATTTCATAGTTGATCCCATAATCAAGTGTTCCTTGTACATATCTTAGCACTCTTTTAGCTGTCCACATATGTGTCTCACTAGAATTCTACATAAACCTAGAAGTAAGCTTGTTGACAACATTAGATCTGACCTTGTTGTAGTTAGGTACAATAGGCTGCCAACAATGCTCTTGTAGAGACTTGCATCCATAGATTCACTTCCATCATCATTCTTAAGCTTCTTATTTGCAATTAGGGGTGTAAAGACCGGTTTGAATCCCTTTAACCCAAACTTTTCAAGCAATGTTTCAGCATACTTCTTTTGATGAATGAAAATGCTACTTGCTTTTTGAATTACCCCAATGCCAAGAAAATAATGCAAGAAGCCTGGGTTAGTCATTTCATACCTTTTCATCATTTCTTCTTTGAACTCTTCAATCATTGCAACATCATTTCCAGTGTAGACCGCATCATCCACATAGATTGAAACAATAAGGGTCTTGTTGTTTCTTTCTGTTTTGGTGTAGAGTGTAGGTTCACTAGGACTTTTTTGAAATCATTTCTCAGTGAAATAAGAATCAATCTCACCGTATCAAGCCCTTGGAGCTTGTTTTAGGCCATAGAGAGCCTTCCTTAGCTTGTACACATTCTCTGGAAATGCTTCACTTGTGAACCCTTGAGGTTGTTCCACAAACACCTCCTCATCTAGCACTCATTTTAGAAATGTAGATTTGGCATCCAATTGATGCAGTTTCTAACCCTTCTTGGCTACTAAGGCTATCAAAGTCCTTATGGTGTCTAAACTTGCTACTGATGCAAAGGTTTCATTAAAATCTACACCAGGCTTCTGTGAGTAGCCTTTAGCTACCAATCCTACCTTATTCTTCTGCACAGAACCATCTACGTTGAGCTTAACTTTGTACACCCATTTCACTCCAATCACAGGTTTGTCACTTGGTCGATTGACAAGTTCCCAAGTCTCATTCTTTTCAATCATTTCAAGTTCTTCCTTCATTGCTTCCTTCCAAGCTTTGTCTTTCTCAGCTTCTTCATATGTTTCTGGTTCCACTACATAGTAGTTACATGTAACATAGAGCTCATCCAAGCTTTTTAACCTCACTAGAGTTGAACTTGGAGTTGTTATTTGTGATTGACTCGGTTGTGGACTCATGCTTGCTTGCTGTGGAGTCCTTTGTGTGTCACCATTCTCTGTAATTTCTTCTTGAATTGAGGTCTTCATAGACTGCCTTGTTTGCCCATTGTTAAGATCAAGTTATAGAGAGACACTATCTTGATCTTCTACACTTGTTTCCCAATTCCATGTTAAGTCTTCATCAAAGATAATATCGTTTGATAGGATTATCTTCTGAGTTGACAGATTGTAAACTCTGTACCTTTTTCCACTGGTTCCATAACCCACAAACACACCATTGTTGCTTGATTTCTCCAACTTATGCCTTAGTTATTGAGGAATATGAGTACATCACACTGAGCCAAACACTCTCAGATGCTTCACAAAAGGCTTCCTTCCACTGAACACTTCAAATGGTGTCTTCTTATCCAGTGCTTTAGTAGGGCACCTATTCAATAAGTACACTGAGGTGTTCACAGCTTCACCCAAAAATGTATAGGGCATGTTCTTCTCATGCATCATAGATTTCGACTATAGCCCTATTCTTTTTTTTTGCAATCCCATTTTGTTGTGGTGAATATGCCACAGTGAGTTGCTTCTCTAACCCCACATCTTCACAAAATGCATTGAACTCAAGAGAGGTTTACTTTCCTCCCCTATCATTTTTCCATCTTTTGATTTGGTATTCACTTTGCAATTTCACCATTGCCTTGAACTTTTTGAACACCTTAGACTTGAACCTCATGAAATACACCCAACACATCTATGAGTAGTTATCAATGAAGGTTAGGAAATAACTGTTTCCACTGATTGTTATTGTTTGCATTGGTCCACACAAATCCGTGTGAATCAAGTCGAGTGACATTGTTGCCCTGCAAGCCTTTCTAGCTTTAAATGGATCTCTGTGATGCTTTCCAAACACACACCCTTCATAAGTTTCACTGCATTGATCCAACTTTGGTATACCTTGTACCCTTTCATGCTTTTGCAGATTTTCTAGACTTATCATGTTTAAGTGACTAAGCCTCTTGTGTCATAGCTTCATTGAACCTGTCACATTTGTTTTCCTTGCCACCTCTTCTAGGTACTTCAACATAAGTGGAAAGCTTATGTTTTTCACTTCTACTTTGGTCACTAGGTTTGATAGGGACCTGTCATCAAATATTTCGACCACAGTTCCCATAAAGAATAGAAAATAGCCATGCTCCATCATTTGACCCACACTAAGTAGATTCTCATCTAATCCAGGCACTATCATCACTTCTCTTATGCATTTTCTTCCTTTCTTGGTGTTAATGTCAATGAGTAATGACTCATGTGCAGTCATGTAATTGCTGCAACCACTGTCAATATACCATTCTTCATTTGTTTTTCTCCACTTTTGCACTGAAAGCATAGAACACATTTGTTTCTTCTTCAACTTGGTTTACACTGTTCCCTTGCTGCACATTTCTTGATCTGCAATCCTTCATAATGTGCTCGAACTTGTTGCATTTGTGACATCTAGGCTTGTCCTTGAACCAACACTCCCTAAGATGAAATTTGTCACAATGCTTGTATTGTTGCTTGGTTCTTGGACCTTCATTTAAGTTGCTGCCTAGGTTAGGTCCAGGGTTTTGATACCTTTTTCCTTCCCATTTCTTGTACTTGCCCTTCCACTGTGGTTTTTGTTTGCTTGCACTAGCTTGACTACTAGATCTAATAGAGAGTGATTGAAATGCTTTCTCAGTGGCAAAATCAGCATGCCTCTCGAGCCTTTGGTCAAAAGCTCTTAAAGATGCTGTCACATCTTGCATACTAAGAGTTTCAGTGTCTTTGGTTTCTTCAATGACACTCACTATTGAATCATAAGGTTGAGTCAAACTAATCAACAGTTTCTGGACAATTCTTTCATTTAGTAATTCTTCACCATATGTTCTCATCTTATTTACAACATCAAATAGCCTAGTAAAGTAATCTTTCAATAGCTCATTTTCCCTCATTCTTGTATACTCGAAATATCTTCTAAGGGATTGAAGTTTTACATTTCTGACTTTGGTGTCTCCTCTGTACTCTCGCTGTAAAACTTCCTAAGCTCCATTTGCAGTCTCTTCATTTGCTATCCTCAGGAAAATGATGTCCGAGACAACACCTTGGATGATTCCAAGTGCTCTAGCATCATCCATCCGATTTTGCTTCAGTGTTTTGAGTTGTGTTTCTGTGAGGTCCTCTTCTAGAGCATCGACCTCCATCTCAGGTAGTTCATACCCATATTAAACCATATCCTATATATCATAGGACTTGAAAATGGTTGTCATTCTTATTCTCCAAAAGTCATAGTTCTCCACATCAAAGACTGGAGCTTTTAGTTCATTGCTACTGCTGGATCCTTTCATTTGCAGGCTTGTTTGTTATTGTTGTTGTTGAGGACACTACGTAGGTGCTCCCAAAGATCTCAACTTGCACAGATAGTTCATACCCATATTAAACCATATCCTATATATCATAGGACTTGAAAATGGTTGTCATTCTTATTCTCCAAAAGTCATAGTTCTCCACATCAAAGACTGGAGCTTTTAGTTCATTGCTACTGCTGGATCCTTTCATTTGCAGGCTTGTTTGTTATTGTTGTTGTTGAGGACACTACGTAGGTGCTCCCAAAGATCTCAACTTGCACAGATTACACCTAGAAACTTGTAAGATCAGAAACTAGGCTCTGAGGCTGTGATAAAGTTTGTTTGTTTGTTTAGGTGGTTTTCTTAGAGTTAGAATGGCAAAGAATGGAGAGAACTTGGAGAAGAGTTTGACAACTTCAAAGGCTATCAATAATTTCATTAAGTAGGTGAATGTTTGTAGGGTATGGTGCATTGCCATGACCCATACTCCTTTAAAGGAGTGATTGACAAGAGACTTAAACAACTAATTCATTCTTACTACTCCAGATTAAATCATAGCCCTTCATTTTGGTTTTAAGTGATCTAATCTAGCATGTACACTTGTACTCACACATGCATTTAAACTGAAACTAGCCGTTGGAGGCTAAAACCCTCTTTTTTTTCTTTTTTTTTTTAATGCAGATGGCAACCATGCTTGGGAAACTCCTTGCTGCCCTGTTCCTCGACTCCAAAGAGAGTTTAGGTTCCAACAATTTTTACACTAAAAAATCAATCCTGGTACTATTTACTTTACCCTTTATTTTGTCTTTATCATTAAAACTCAAAATTTTCAAGTATTTTCATTAGTTTTCCTTAAAAAAATGGTGTTCCACACATATGCAAACATAGTAAGTTTTTTTTTCAGTCTGTTATATATAATTAATTATCAACTATAAATTATTTAACATATTTTGTAACTGTTTTACTAAAACAATCAATACATTAACGAGATAGAGACGTATTTCGTGTTTTGCGAACCTATTTATCTACTTAGGGAGTCCAAGGTTGTGTCCTAAGATTTGAAGTCCATCGAGAGAATTCGAAAATGGTGAGCAGATTGTGGTCCTTGAGATAGGGTTAGAAGACATTTTTACAGATAAAAAGGCATCACGGGAATGGGAATTCTGTGGATATCAGAAACTCCCCTTCTTGTGGGGTTCTTGGATTTCATTACTTACGGTAAAAAGTCTATTCGAATTCTGTGTCGTTGTGTGTATCTTAACTGTAAGATTCTTCTCCCTTCACCTTAATCATTACTAGATGGATCCAACACCACATCTGATACAGATCCAGAAGTGCACACATCAACAACAACTGCACATTGAACGGACACACTAGAAAGGGATAAAACGCAAGGAATCCTTACCTCTCAAAGAGTAAAATTCAATAATAATATTCCGAAAGTCTCCTATATCCTAAATTGCAATGTGCTTAAATAGAAAATATTAACCTAGAGTCTTAACAACAACAACAACAACAACAACAAAGCCTTTTCCCACTAAGTGGGGTCGGCTATATGAATCCTAGAACGCCATTGTGCGCGGTCCTGTGTCATGTCATCCGTTAAATCTAAATATTCTAAGTCTTTTCTTAGAGTCTCTTCTAAAGTCTTCCTAGGTCTCCCTCTACCCCTTCGGCCCTGAACTTCTGTCCCGTAGTCGCATCTTCTAACCGGGGCGTTAGTAGGCCTTCGTTGCACATGTCCAAACCACCGTAACCGATTTTCTCTCATCTTTCCTTCAATTTCGGCTACTTCTACTTTACCTCGAATCTCCTCATTCCTAATCTTATCCCTTCTTGTGTGCCCACACATCCAACGAAGCATTCTCATCTCTGTTACACCCATTTTATGTACATGTTGGTGCTTCACCGCCCAACATTCCGTACCATACAACAACGCTGGCCTTATTGCCGTCCTATAAAATTTTCCCTTGAGCTTTAGTGGCATGCGACGATCACACAACACGCCAGATGCACTCTTCCACTTCATCCATCCAGCTTGTATTCTATGGTTAAGGTCTCCATCTAAATCTCCGTTCTTTTGCAGAATAGATCCTAGGTAACGAAAGCGGTCGCTCTTTGATATTTCCTGGTCTCCGATCCTCACCCCTGACTCGATTGGACCTCTAGTTGCATTGAACTTGCACTCCATATATTCTGTCTTTGACCGACTTAGGCGCAGACCTTTAGATTCCAACACTTCTCTCCAAAGGTTAAGCTTTGCATGAAATAACGAACATGAAATAAAAAATAAATAACGAACATACTTAATTTCCTTGTTTAATTAAGTAAAGTATACAACAACAACAACAACAAAGCCTTTTCCCACTAAGTGGGAATTAAGTAAAGTATGAAAAATAAAATAAATTACCTAATTTATTACAAATTGAGAAATAATCCCTCGATTTGCGCTGTATCAACATCGCTTCTGCTTGAATATATGAACCAATCTACAATAACACTATGGATTAAAAATAACAATAATATCAGAGATTATGGATAATGACCTGGTTTTAAGCAGGGTTTTCGGTATTGCCCTTGGGTACTCGATGAACTTCCTGCACTACAAATTCATGTGCCTCATGTTTGGCGGTTCCTTGCTATTTTTTTATATTGTGAATTTTCAACAACGCTGCCATCATTCATAACTTCATAATATGTTTGATATTTACATATGTTAGAGGGCTTCTGGCCCGATCCAAAGTATACTACCTTTCTTAACCTTAACCCTGAGCACAATAAAGTAGCCTCAAGGATTGAAGAGCTTAGTGTGAAACGCTAAGCAGGAAAGGGCTTTTTTTTTTATAGTGAGCGTATAGGGGGCGGAGCTTGAGGCTTCTAAGCCGTAGGAATAGGGAACGAATCCATCCTATGTAATGAGAACTCCCCTTCCTCTCCTTGAAGGTAAAGGAAGTTCACGACCGGGTGGGAGTTTATGGTAGGTGTGAATCCCGGAAACTTTCATTGAAAGAAGTCAATCATGAGACGGAGGTGGAGTTATATATATGAGTTATCCAAAATCAGAAGCATTGCGATTCTCGTGCAATTTGCAGCGGATAAGGTACAATAGTGGTCTTATTTCTTGATTGAAAAATTAAGCAGGTTACCTCAATAAAATAGAAATTATATAAAAAGAACGAATATCGATCAGAGGATGCATTGCCTTCAACACAGTTGTTGCTACATTGGTCAGACGGAAGCATAGAATAATACTTCTACAAGCATAGAAAAATAGAGCACCCTTTTACTCTCAATCACAACAAGAAAACAAAAAGACATGGAATAACCCCCCGAAGACAGGATGGAAAGGAGACAATCTAATTAGTACCACCAAGAACACCCTTAAGCTTCTTTATCTGAGCAACATCGAGGAAAGTAGTCTGCGCTATCAATTCAGTAGGTAAGTCGTTTTGGAACAGTGCAAAGTCCAGAATCTGCAGACCGGGGCTTGGACAACTGAAGCTGACATATGCAAGGGCTGGAGTTTTATCTCCATTCACTTGGAAGTGCAATAGGCCTTGAGGGGACACCATAGTGTCACCCTTCTTAAGAGTTTTCAGATAAACCGTGTTAGCTGAGGAAACAAACCCAGCAATTATTGTTCCTTGCGCAACAAGTAGGACTTCAGAAGCCCTAGGGTGTGTGTGGAATGGGATAACTCCACCCGCATCCAGGTCTAGGCGCACGAGTGAAATGCCAAGGCCATTCACACCAGGAAATTGAGCAGCAAATGCAGGGATGACTGCAGCTTTGATGATATTTGTGGTGTTGCCGGCAATGCCTAGGCCTGAGTACACGAAATCATCTACCATAACAACAGGAAGCATCCTTTCGCTTTTGAAAAATGCAGTAACATAAAGATATCATGTGCACAAAAACTACCGACCAACAGTTAACTCCTACTGTTATTTTTCAGCTCCTAATCTTTTTGTAGTTTAATTAACAATCCCTTGTAGTATTATAAGATTTTTTTTTCCGTGTTCCACTAAACGAATATCAGCTTTCCAGATAGTGTTCTCTGGCGCTATATCAATCAAGCAGAAGCAGTACAGCCAACTGCATTGCAGATTGGCAACCAAATTGAGGTACTCAAAGACTCTAGCTTGCTCCTCCAGCTGATATGCAAAGGATTAATTTAATCCGAAATGTTTCTACATTAATCTTTGCAATTGTGACCTAAGAATCTAAGGTTGAAATTAACGAGGAGAGTCCGAAAATGGTGCAGAAGATTGTGGTCCTTGAGTCATGGGGAGGCATAAGAAGACATTTTGACAGCTAAAAGGGGGCAGGAAAATGGGAAAATGTGTGGCTATCAGAAGTTCCCTTCTCGCAGTGTAATTGGATTTCATTATTTGGAATTCTGAAGTCTTTTCAAATTCTATCTCTATGTATATATAGTAACTTAATATTTTTCAATATACTCACATGAAGAAAGATATACTCCCAGTGACATATAGAATCCATCCTATGTTTGAGAATCAAGACCCAAGTAGTAGTTATAGGTGCACTGCTGGTGCAGTCCTAAAATTGTATATTATAGATATGTGGTATAGCAGCATTCATCAAGATAAGGTTGTGAGCTTACGGCTAAGGATATCATCAGAAGAATGGTAAGCCAGCCATCCCTCAGTTTCAGCCAAAGAGACAAAATCTCCGTACATAAATTTTGTTTGCAAAGTTGTCCACAACACTAATATATTCCCATTGATTCTGGATTCAATGGTCATTTTCTCTTCAGAGAAGGTTGGTGTTGTTTGGAAAAGAATATTTTTCCATTCAATAGTATTACAACATAGTTGTATATATACAACTCATTCACATGTGTCACTATTAATCACTCTCCAACTAACTAATTACACATCTCAACTACTTAACAAATATTCAACTATATCTCTAAGTATTATCCAACTAATTCAGTTACATAAGTACCCACAATATCCCCCCTCAAACTAAGCTGAGGAGTACGAAGTGAGAGTTTGGTCCTGAGAGTTTGAAATCTGTCCTTAGCAAGAGCCTTAGTACAAATATCTGCAATCTGTTGCTGTGTGCAAATATAGTGAACAAAGACTTCTTTGGCCCAAACCTTTTCTCGAATGTAATGGTAATCAATCTCAACATGCTTTGTGCGAGCATGGAACAATGGATTCTTGGCCAAAGAAAGAGCAGAGATGTTGTCACACCACTGTTGTGGAATCCACATCCTATGTTTGGTAATCAATCTCAAAGAAAGAGCAGTGACATTTAGAATCCATCCTATGTTTGAGAATGTAGTAGTTATAGGTGCACTGCTGGTGCAGTCCTAAAATTGTATATTACAGATTTGTGGTATAGCAGCATTCATCATGATAAGGTTGTGAGCTTATGGCTAAGGTTATCATCAGAAGAGTGGTACGCCAGCCATCCTTCAGTTTCAGCTGAAGAGAAAAAAATCTCCGTACATAAATTTTGTTTGCAAAGTTGTCCAAAACACTAATACATTCCCATTGATTCTGGATTCAATGTTCATTTTTTCTTCAGAGAAGGTTGGTGCTGTTTGGAAAAGAATATTTTTCCATTCAATAATATTACAACCTAGTTGTATATATACAACTCATTTACATGTGTCACTATTAATCACTTTCCAACTAACTAATTACACATCTCAACTACTTAACAAATATTCAACTATATCTCTAAGTATTATCCAACTAATTCATTTACATAAGTACCCTCAATATCCCCCCTTAAACTAAGCTGAGGAGTACGAAGTGAGAGTTTGGTCCTGAGAGATTGAAATATGTCTTTAGCAAGAGCCTTGGTACAAATATCTGCAATCAGTTGCTGTGTGCAAATATAGTGAACAGAGACTTCTTTGGCTCAAACCTTTTCTCGAATGTAATGGTAATCAATCTCAACATGCTTTGTGCAAGCATGGAACAATGGATTCTTGGCCAAAGAAAGAGTAGAGATGTTGTCACACCACTGTTGTGGAATAGTGGATGGTTTGTAGCCAATATCCACCGATAGTTTGCAGATCCAAGTGATTTCTGCAACAGTGTTTGCAAGGGACAGATACTCAACCTCAGTAAATGAGTGAGCAACAATAGGTTGCTTTTTAGCACTCCAGCTAATAATAGAGGAGCCTAGAAAGATGCAAAAAACCTCCAGTGGACTTTCTGTCAAGTGAACAACCTGCCCAATTATCATCGGATAATGCTGTGATTGATGGAGTGGAGGAGCTTTTGGCAAACCATAATCCCATATCAATAGAGCCTTAAGATACCTAAAAATTTGCTTCACAGCTTAAAAATGAGATTGACGAGGACTATGCATAAATTGACAAATTAAATTCTCAACAAATGAAAGATCAGGCCTGGTCCAAGTTAAGTATTGAAGAGCTCCCACTAGAGATCTGTATTCAGCAGGATTTTCCAGTAAAAGGGATGTACGATTCAACTTTGATGTACTCAGAGGAGTGGCACAAGGTTTTGCTCCATCCATTTGTGCTTTCTTCAACAAATCCAGTATGTATTTGGTTGTGATATGTAGATGCCCTTGGATGATCTTTTCACCTCAATGCCAAGAAAATAGTGTAAAGCACCTAGATCCTTGATAAGGAACATAGAACTGAGCTGAGTTATAACTTATTGATGAGCTGAAGAGAACGGTCCAGTGACAACAATGTCATCAACATAAACTAATATGAACACAATTGGATCTAGCTTGACAAACAGATAGTGACCGGATTGAGAACCAGTGAATCCCAAAGAGATCAGTGCTCTATGAAGTTTCTCATACCAAGCTCTTGGAGATTGTTTAAGGCCATAGAAAGACTTGTGAAGATGGCATATGTTATTAGGATGAATAGGGTCTTCAAAGCCAGGTGGTTGTTACATAAACACTTGTTTAGAAAGATTACAATGCAAGAAGGCATTGCTTACATCTAGTTGATTAAGAAACCAGTCATATTGAGCTGCCAAAGTGAAAAGAAGTCGAATAGTGACCGGTTTAGCAATTGGACTAAAGGTCTCAATATAGTCTAAACATGCTTGCCGGTGAAAGCCTTTGGCAATTAAGCGTGCCTTGTACCTATCAATTGTACCATCGAGTTTCCTTTTGATTCTAAAAACCCACTTACATCCTACTACATTAATAGAGTGAGATGGAGGAACCAAAGACCAAGTTTCAGTTTGCTTCAGTGCAAGAAATTCATCTTGCATAGCTCCCAGTGTGGATATTTAGAGGCCTAAAGATAAGTTGTGGGAATATAATCATAGGAAAGATGAGAAGAGGGTGATGCTTTGTTGTAGTTAATGCCTTAGGCCTGTAGATACCAGATTTAGATCTGGTTAACATAGGATGAATGTTGGTCGTAAGATTTAGATATAGTGGAGATGCAGGGATGAAAAGAGATGGGTTTAGAGATACTGGAGTAGGCTGAGAGACTAAAGTATGCTCTGGAGTGGAGATACTTAGGGTGACTAAGCTTGTAGAAAATGTTAACTGAGATGGAATAAAGGGATTGAGATAAACAATGAATGATGGTGATGTGAAGGGTGATGTAGAAACTTGCTTGTGAAAATGAAAGCTTAACTCATCAAAGATAACATGTCTAGAAACATAGATCATTTGTGAGCTAAGGTCTAGACATTTGCACCCCTTATGGTTAAGACTATAACCTAAAAAGATACATTGTTTGCTTTTAGGATCCAACTTTGATGGAGAATAGGGCTGCAACCAAGGAAAACAACTACAACCAAAGATTTTCAGTGTGTGATAAGAGGGTGATTTGTGAAATAACAGTTTCCATGGAGAAGCCTTGGATGCAGTAGGCATTCTATTTATCAGATAAGTTGCAGTAGCAAAGGCATGATCCCAATAGATATGACGAACTTGAGAAACTATTAATAAAGTCCTTGCTGTCTCATAAAGGGGTAGCCTAATCTTTGATGCTAAACATCCCTTGAAGCATTGACAGAAGAATGAAATACATGATGATGATCAAGCATCGAACCAAATTTGAGAGGCTGAAATGGATAAAAGCCATTTCTCACTAGTCTTTTAAAGAGCATCTTCCCCGAAGAAATATCCTTCACAGTGAAGTGAAACAGATAAAGATGCATAGAACACCAGTTATCAAGAAGAAATTGATTTGCAAAAAGCAATTTATGTTTCAATTCAGGAACATGTAACACATTTGGAAGCTTAAAATTGTAATGAGAAGTAGGTAATTGAGAAGATCCAGAGTGAATGATTGGCTAACCTTTGCCATCTCCAATGTAAACTTGCTCAGGGCCTGTGTAAGGTTCTAGATTCTGGAGATTTGTATATGAATTGGTCATGTGAGTGCTAGCGCCAGAGTCAACAAGCCAAGTTGGAAAAGAATGAGTTGTACTGGCAACCATAGCAGAGGGAGAAGAGTGACCAGAGAAAGTTTGATTCATGCGCTGAGGACAATCAAATGCCTCATGTCCAAATTGTTGACAAATTTAACAAGGAACTTTCTTGCCATATAGTGGAAATTGGAGCCACCACCATGACTATAACTTGGATAACCTTAACCTTTTGAACTGTGTCGAAAGTTGTTGGATCGAAAATTTCCTTGATTATGAAAATTTCTAGGGTTTGAGAAAGAGCCTTGACCTTAAGGATTGTTGCGATCCAGACCACGAACTTGAGAAAATGTAGAGGGAAAGTTGTGAAACACCATAAGAGCTTGAGAAGAAGGCATTGGAAAATACCTGTGGAGGAATTAAAGGCCTAAAATGATGAAGCCTGAGAAGTTTTCTTCCGATTTGTCAATTGAATCTCTTTACTGAGAAGAAGACCATGGAGTTCATCGATTGTTGTGGAACCAATTTGAAACTAAATCGCATTAACAAACGAATCATATTCTAGTGGAAGACCATGAAAAATGACAGAGATTAACTCAGAATCTTCAATCGAAGCTCCGGCACTGGCAAGAGCATCATCAATCTCTTCAATTTGTTGAAGGAATCGAGCAGCAAAGGAATCTCCCTTGGTGAGACTTCAAAGACTAGATATGAGTTCATGAATGTGCGATTAAGGGGCAATTGCAAGTCTTGATTCCAATTTGGCCCACATTTCTCTAGAAGAATTGACTCCAACAGTATAAAGAATCAGAGAATCAAAAAGTGTAGAGTTGATCCATATGAGAATGTTATGATCATTCTCAAACCAAGTAACATAGGTCGGATTCAGAGTGTGATTTTCAATTGCATTAGTGAGAAATTGAGGCGGTGGAGGAACCGAGCCATCAACGAGGTATATAAGGTTGTAAGCAACAAAAAAATTAGAGCGAACAGAGCACTCCATGTCAAGTAATTCGTCGTGGTCAACTTGATCGGCACTAGAGATCCAATTTTTTGGATTGTAATTGAAGAAGTGTGAGTGGTGCTAGAGAGATTGGGACTGGAATCGATGATTAAATAATGATCAATGTGAGAACTAAAGTAAGAAGAATGAGAAGTTGAGGTTACCATTGAAGGTTGCAGATGAAATTAGGGTTTCAGATGCAAAAGCTTTCAAGAATGGGGAAAGCTTAGCAATGATGATTTGGCAAGAAGCGTAGTAGCGAAGGCAAAAAGATAAAAGATCGAGTCATTAGACAAAGGCAGGTGATACCATGTTTTGAAAAAGAATATTTTTCCGTTCAATGAATAATATTACAAGATAGTTGTATATATACAACTCATTTACATGTATCACTATCAATCACTCTCTAACTAACTCATTACACATCTCAACTACTTAACAAATTATATATACTAAAACTCAATTTCCTCAACACTGTTCATTAACAGTGTTTTGATGTGATTGCCCTTCATTTGCTAACAATTCTCGACTTCTTTTGTGTATTGTGTAGTAAAATCACGGATTTACCCATTCTGTACGCGTGTCTGCCATTGTAGAAAGGAAAGGGACGAGTGGCACTCTTCTCTTGCTTTTCTTAGGTGGATCTCTAGAATTTTCCTTTAGTTTCCATCACCATCACCCAATCAATCCATCCGACTCATCATTACACCCCACTAATTGCTTTCTCACTTTCTCCCATGCCTCATTTATTCTCTTGTTACACTTAAATTTTGGATTTTTCAAGAAAGGCAGTCTGTGCTGCCTCTTCCATTCTGATTTGGAGAAGACTTCTCAAGTGCCTATAATTTCATGGCAGGTTGGCTTAAAGCAGTTCCAAAATTTGGGATCGTTTGGGATATTTTTAGTTTTTTTTGAATCTTGAAAAACACCATCCTCAGTAAAAAAAAGCTAGGGCTTTGCGGTTAGTTCTTCAGGCTGTACATCAAGGTGGTTTTAATTTGTTTAAATTTGGATTTTTTGATTTGGGATTTATAAATGGATTAAAATTTACGTTTTTCTGATTTCAGTTCCCACTCAGAAGTTCCTCATCATTAGAATTGTTTCATTCTGCTCTTCTTCTTGAAACAAGGTCACAGATCCACATGCAATCAAGGTATGTCATTTAATTATATATTGTATATTTATTTATTGTATTGTGCATGTGTGTGAATGTGTTTTACTCTATTAATCTGTATTGGTTTTCTATTTTGATTTAGTTAATCGAGTTTGTTTTTATTTCAGCAATTTGGTTCATGCTAAAGTTATTGAACGGTAAAACACCAGAACCAGTGATCTTTCAAAAAAGTTGGTTCTTCTCTATATTTTTTTATCCTTTTGGTTGTTTTGAATGGACTTCCTGTATTCTAAATGAAGCTAAATTGAATAGTTGTTTTTGTATATTGTATTTGCTTTGTTAAATTAGTTCTTTTTTGTTGAAAAATGTTATTTGGTTTTGCAAATCAAAGTTTTTCAGCAAGAAAAATATTTGGAAAATTAAATTTAGATATGAATACTTACATTTATTTAGAATTTTCCATTCATCTTTACATTTAGTGCATTGTGGTTGTAAATGTCATTTAGTGCATTGTGGTCTTAATTTAATTGCGTGGTTGGTTTTAGGATTTCTTGAGTCGAATAACAACCTGGGTAATCAAAAGGTAAAAAAGCAGTTGGTCTCTACTTGCAAGATGACTTCTTTCCATGCCCGTCTTCCCTCTAAGTCAACTAAGGATTCAAATCCAGCTGATCCAACTCAAGATATAGATAAAACAATTCCAACTCTTAAAAAGGTATAATTTGTTAATCCCCCTTTCCTTGGAGTTAATTTTTAGTGATGTGTTTTTAATAGAATTGTAGATTTGAGTAGTGAGTTTTTACAATGGTGTTATTTTTTAACAATTTATAATGCTATTTGTAAAATTTAGTCAGATTTTTTGTAACAACTATAATATCGTTTGATTTCAATTTGTAATTACTTATTTTGATACATTCAAGCTTCGTTATGTTAGTAAATCTTTATATCTTATGTCCAAATACATGTACAATATAGTATTTGATACATATACAATATAATATAGGATACATATACAGTTGTGTATGTGGATGCAAATTTCTACCGCTTTCTTCTTGGACAAAATTGCACCTACAAAACAATTAACACCTTTGGTCAAGGCCAAAAACCTCGAATGCCAAAGTTAGAATTTAGAGAGAAAAAGTGTTTAGAGAATTTTTGGGAGTTTTGCAAGAGTATAGACTTAGCTTTTTACAAGAAATAGAGTCATATATATATATATAGGGAATGGGATGGCCGGCCCTTAGAGGCTTTTTTGGGTGAAAATGGTGATAATTTGTGTAATGGGTGATTAATTGGTATAATGGGTGATTAATTTGGTGATTAATGGATTAATCCTAATTAATCCAATTAATATGGAAGGTTTTAAAGGTTATGGAATGATTTCCTTGTAGAGGATATGGAATGAGGATAGATGAGACAAATTTGAACTTGTTACCTATTTTAGGTACTCTTGACTTGGTTGATGGATGATTCTCCACTGCTCGCACGTAGGAAACCCAGTATGTCTCAAAGGTATTTTTGTCCTCTTTTATCCAAAAATCCACGTGTCGCCTTGTGATTATTTTTGGCTGCACAAATGCCCCCACACCTGTTGGGCTGCTCGTAGGAAAGGACAGTAGGTGTAGAGATCTTCTTGCTTTAGGAAACTTAAGACTGCTTCCTATTTTGATGTAAATTCCCTCTTTAATAGGAAATTAGATCCTTTTAGGAAAGGGAAATAAATTTCTCTCAAAGCCTATTTAAGTCCACCTTAAATGGGTTATTAAATCAACTTTGAAGAGTAATTTATTCTACCCTACAAAAGAGAGAGAGAGAGAGAGAGAGAGCTTAGAGGATATTTGTTCCCCTTCCTCTAGCAATCTTCTACATCTTGCCTGTGCAAATGACCATCTTTCGTTACTTTCTTCGTCTTCTCTGTGCTGCACCGATGTAAGAAAAAATTAATTTTTCTTGTCTTCTTCTTGGATAATACTGTCGTAGGGCAGCCGTCGGGGTAGTGCGGCATGTCGGTTGGCAGGGGCTAGGAGTCGACTCGGCATGGGCTGAGGAGTTGTTGTGGTAGGGACCACTACTTTAGGCTGTTTCGCTTGGCTAAAGCCAAAGGCAGCTTGTGCGGCTGAGGCTGCGGATTATGGCACTGAGGCGCAGTTCTAGGCGAGTCGCAAAGCTCATGTCTTTTAGGCTCTTTGACATGGGCCAGGTCGGCGATTAGGAGAAATGAGGAGGTCGCGGCCCTCATAGGTTTTTGGAATGCTGGGCATGCAGGGCTCCTGCCTGCTAGTCAGGAAAAAAAGTGGGTTACTCCCTATAGAGGAGATGAATAGGATCAAGGCGGATGCATTGACTCGTCCAATCATTGTTATGGATATTGCTGTAAGTGAAGGTGGGAAAAGAGATCTTCCCTGCCTGCTCAAGAAATGCCGGCTGAGAAAAAATCAAAGACTTCTTTCGCTACTCGCGAGGGTTTGCTGATTGCCCTCAAGCTTGTGATTGGCTTGACTTTTTTTTTCAAGGGAATGAAAGATGAGGCTGTTAGATCTGAGCCAATGACGTCTGCCATGCCAAATATGGCTAGTTCGATTGCTGATAGGCTTGCCCAACGTAGAGGTCATGTCATGCCCCAGTGGCAAAGTTTGTACCAAGACGTCTGTTGAGAGCTCAGTCTAGTTCTTATTTGGAAAGACTTAGTATTATGAAGAGCGATAAGGTGGTCTCTGTTACTGAAGTGGCACCAAGGCTCACTCCTCTTACTGCTGAGACTGAATCGCCTGCTGGAAAGGAGGAGACTGCTCGCGTAGGCAGTTGTGAGAAATCCACTAAGCCTGTTTCTGGGGAGGCTGCTGAGATCTGTGCGCTTTTGAGACTAAATCTGCTTGAAGACATGAACGTTTGTGCCAAGTTTGTCGATGACATCAAAGGGTTTGTTGGCCCGAGTTCCTTTGCAAAGCATATGACTGAGTATAGAAGGACTGCTCTGCTGGCCGCAGAAAACGGAGATTCTGGCAGCCGAGTCTATGTTCCTTGATCAAAATGATACAAAGGCTGCCAATGAAGTGGCAAAGGCTGTGCAGTTGAAGCTTGTTCTTTTGCCAAGGAAATCAAGAGGTTGGAATATGAGCTCGTCGTTTGCTTTGAAGGGGTTTAATATCTCTACCCCTACTTCTTTGCAAAGAAGAAGATCCAACTTTAAGTCTGAAAGTGCAGAGAAGAAGATCAGATGTCACATACCTCAGATTCAAGATCTTAAGCATGCCTTTTTTTTAACTTTGTTCCGCTGCTTATGCAAAGGATGAAGAATTAATTACTTCTTATAACCAAGTGATCCACTTCAAGAAGGTTGTTGATAGGCTTGAACCCCAAGTGTTGGAACTCTAAGGTACACTGAAGATCAATGAAAGTTTGAAGAAAGAAGTGGATGAGTTACAGCGCGTCCATGTTGGTCTACTCGAGGAGATTGGGCAGCTGAAAGGTGAGAAAGCTGGGCTGGAGGCTCCGCTTGTTCAAAGTGAGGCCGATTTCTACAAGCTGGCTTATGTAGATCATCTCTTTGGTAGGCCGTCTGACTTTGAGTTTGCTAGGAGAGACTTTGAAACCTTCTCTATTTCTTTGGAAGACTTACTTGTCTTTACTTTTGAGGCCTCCATTGGTAAAATAACCGGAGATGTTAGTGCCCAAGCTGGAGCAGCCGGGGGTGAAGCGCTGGATGATGCCGCTGCTAAGAGCGTTGGCGACCACGTAGTCGTGGGATGTCCAAGTTGTTGAAGTGTAGTATTTTAGGTAGCCTTTAGGATTTTCTTTGTTTTTCCTTGTAGCTCTTGTTTTGCTTGAACTTCTTCGGCCTTTGCTAGTTGTTTATAAACATGCTTCATTCGCTTTTCTTCATCTTTGCTTCTTCTATTCATGCTCTAACCTTTAGACTTTATAGACCAGTGGCAGGAGTGTTACTTTTCTATAAGCAGACAGGCCCATGTAACCGATGCAGCCGTAGGTATTGGTGTAGAACTTGGCAAAGTTGTTAGCCATAGGGTTGGCAGCCAGATGCCTTACTTACAGAAGCAAGCAAGTTCGCGTGACCACTAGGTTGTTAACTTTGGCTTTCTCCAATTCCGTAGGTTGCATAGCAAGTATCACAACAGTTTAGGAATTGGAGTAGATTGTTCCACACTTGGCAGATGTGAAGCTTATCAACTACGTTGCATGTCGGCAGTGGATAAAGCTTCGTATATGCACACTAGCTTGTTTAACCTTTCATAAGAATGTGCGGTTATATAAGTCTAGCGTGGCTTTACTGCTTGAAGGGCAAGCCGTAGGCAGTCTTCAAGAAACCGTAGGCTACCTTAGTGCACTCGGTAGCAACTTTAGGGTTCCAGGGTAGCCGTCTCTAGGGCGTACTGCATAATGTGCCCTCTCTGTCTCTAGGGCCGAGTTCCCCGTGGATTAGGCCAAGAAACCCAAAATCTTTTAATTAGCTAGGCCTTGAAAAAGACCATTGTGGCTACTTCTAGGAATCTCGGCGCAAGCCATCGTGCTTCTAGTTATACTAGGGCAGCTCGGCTCATCCACGTCTGAATATTCGGAGTGTGGAGTTTATCCTCCCGCTTTGGAGAGCAGACCCATATCGATGTCTGGGAATTGGTTTACCCTCTCGCACTGGAGAGCATGGTTGGTCCCTCAGGGGGTGCAATTCCTGCAATGAGTCCCTAAGAATGGCGCAATCTTCTTTTGAAGTGCAGGTATGATCAGTTGTTGTAGGCATGTAGTTAAGCCAAGTTGCAAATTACTTTTGAATTCCTCATTGAAAAAACGAGTGAAACGAACGAATAACTTAGTTGTAAAAGACTACATAACAACTGGATAGTTCTCGACTTGCGAGGTGGTGCTCGTTAAGCTGCTTCAGTCTTCGGGCTTTGATGTAGCGGAAGGTCTCACATGGCACTTCCTCAGATTGTAGGCGTTCCACTATTTTTCGATCTTTTTGTCATTTCATGGTGGCGTGGGTGTAATTGTTCTTGCCGCCTAGTCTGCTGATTTTGTACGGGCATTCCCAGATGGGATCTATCTTTTTTGGAGCTTTATCTGCGGGCAGTGATGAAGGTTTTTCTTGAGACCAGATCTTCGAGCTAGAACTGCCGGATCTTGGCCTTTTTGTTGTAGCTGGAGAGAAGCTGCTGCTGGTAGGCTGTGATGCTAGTGATAGTCTGCTCGCGCTTCTCCTCTGCCAGATCTAAGTTTGTGGCCATCTCCTTACTGTTCTACTCAATGCTTAGTAGTAGAGCGGTGATACTTCGCTTGATGACATTGGGATGAATGATTGCTTCTGAGCTAAATGCCAAAGAGAAATGAGTCTCATCGGTTGCTCATTTTTTGGTGGTGTGATATGCCCATAGATATCCGGGGAGTTCATTTGGCCATTTTCCCTTCTTATTGGTAAGGGATTTCTTGAGGCAGTCGAAGATCGTCTTGTTGGATGCGTTGTCGATATGCAAATGCCAGAAGTCTCCATCGAGTAGAGCAGGTGCGGCTAGGGTGTGCTCGACTTGTTGGGCCGCTCTGTTGCGTCGCCTGGGCCAGGCGTGAGTGCGCAGTAGGGAGTTGTAGAGCTGGACTATGTAACACGTAATAGGTGATGCTCAACTGCCCGTATTGGGCCACTCTAGAATTGAATTATAGAGCAAAGATCGGTTGGGGCCGTATAACACGTAGCAGAATGTGGTGTTTAACCGCCGGTACATGTTACTCCTAAGTAGAATCTTTTAGGGCGATAAGGACAAAACTAGCTTCCGAGTGTGTCCTTTTAGTGTTTGTCTGCCATTGATGCGCTTTTTGGGCCTAATTGTTGCGTTTGTCAAAACACTTTGCATCCACTAGCGTCTACGCCTTCATTGTTGTGCGTCTAGATTGCGAAATAGTGCGTCATAAAGATGACTGCTTGTGTCTGAAGGTAAAACTTGAGCTTCCGAGTTGGAACAACTATTGCCAAATCTAGCTTTTGAATTTCTAGTAGCATCGAGGAGAGCTTTGGAACTATGGAATACAGGTAGTCAGCCCCCTAGCTCTTCTCATATGATGATAGAGCTTATTGCTATTTTTGAGACTGCTAAGTAAATGTATAAGTCCTCCGCTACTTTTGGCTTGGATAGTAAGGGAGGTGATGAGAAATACTTCTTCAGGTCTTGGAAAGTTCTTTCGCACTCTTCATCCCATTTGTCTCGTTGTGCCTTCTTGATGACCTTGAAAAAAAGGCTTGCATCTATCGGTGGACTGCGAAAGAAAGCGGTTAAGGGCAGCTACTCGTCTGGTCAAGCTTTGGATCTCCTTCAAGGTAGTGGGAGATTTCATCACTAGGATCACTCGGATTTTCTTGGGCTTCGATTCTTCATTAGGTTACTAGGTACCCTAAGAATTTGAATGAAGATACTCTGAATGTGCATTTGGTGGGGTTAGGATCGAGAACTTAGAGTAGTTCTTAGTCGTCGGGCCTCCTCTAGTCGGGGATCGGTCCTTATGCTTGGCTCATTGCTTGCTTTTGTTGTTCAGCTGTTTTTTGTCTTCCTTCTTTACTGCTACTTCTTTTTTAGGCTGCTCAGGTGCCTTGTCTGCTTTCCAAGCTTCGTCCCAAAGTGCGTGTTTCTCTCATAGAACGAAAGAGTCTGCTAGGGTTAGATCTTCTTTCATGATCAATTCTCCAAACAACGGGTGGTCTGCTAGAAGTCCTTTTTGGAAGGTTGCTCTAGCTATCAAGTCGTTGCATCTGACTATCCTTGCCTTCTCTGCTTTGAACCTCTTCATATAATCGCGAAGCGACTCCTTTGTGTTCTTCTTGACGTTGAACAAATTGTCAGATTTCTTCTTGATCGAGCGATATGATGAATATTCTTTGGTGAAAACCAAAGAAAGTTCACCGAAATTCAGGATGGATTATGGCGGTAGGGTGTAGAACCAATCTTGCACCTCCTCTTGTAGAGTGGTGGCGAATATCTTGCACATAAGATCATCGTTGTTTTGATAAAGGACCATTGTGCTTCGGTAGTGCTTTAAGTGTCTCTCCAGGTCTTCTTCCCCTTTGAAAGATGTGAAGTGTGGCATGATGAACTCACGTGGAGGCTCTGCCTGCTCGATCTCATCCGTAAAGGGTGACTTGCTTATGTTGGTCATGTTCCGTTTTAGTGCCTCATCGGTGACCTCGTTGCGTCGAAAATTACACAATCGTTTGGTCAATAGTCACTCTACTTCTTCCTGAATTTGCCTTTGGGGTAGCAGAGCTCTCGGCTGCCCCCAGTCATGACTTGTTAGTCTAGGCTGCTCTTCCATGTGTTTAGCTTGTCTATGTCGTGGATGCGGTGCTTGTGGTGTGTTCCTAGTAGGCGAGCGAGTTCTTCGTAGGCTACCGGTTGAACTTGAACCAGATTGAGTGGCTGCTTCTTTTCGTTCGTCGCAGTCTACCCCGATGTAAGGTGGAGGATGCTCTTTGTGGGCTTAACCGTGAATGAACACTTCTCCTAGAAGGTTGCTCATGTTGACTATCAGAGTGTGACCCCAACCGTGAATGTATGTTCTTTCGTGGGCCTAGTCGAGAGTGCACGCTGATCCACGTGCTAAGACGGGAGTATACGATATCTCAAGGGCCCAATCGGGAGTGTACACTGCCCGAACGCTCGATTCGTGGCCGGTCAAGTGGCTGCTTTTCGGGACGCTGCTGTAGAGGTTTCTCGTCTGCCTTTATCCTACTTCGGGACACCTCACCTAAGGCACGTTGCATCTCGGTGCACTGTAAGAGCTGGTTCACCAAGGTCGTCTGCTGTGCGAGGGTGCTTGTCAACTCTATGACTTGTCGAGACAAGTGTTGTTCTCCATTTGGGTTGGAAGAGCTTGGAAGGAATGTATCTCCTTGAGCAGTGGAAGTGTGGTAGACCCCAAGTGCGAGATTTGAGTTGGGAAATGTCAAATCTACGGAGAAATGTGGTGAAAATGCCCCTGATTCGATCGTGGGTCCTGAAACTTGGAGTCGGGATAGTTGTGCTACTTTTGAGCCGACTTGGGCTGCTTGGGAAGCCAGGAGAGCAGGCTGGGCCGCTTAAGCAGACTGGGCCTCATGAGCAGGTTGGGTCGCAGGAGCAGGTTGGGCCGCAAGAGCAGGCAGGGCTGCCGGAGCAGGCAGGGTTGCCGGAGCAGGCTGCTCAGTGGGAGCAAGCTGCTTAGTGCGTGATGCATGTGAGTGCATGGTTTGGGCTCAGGCCCGTGCAAGCTTGGGTGGCATGGCTTAGGCCATGATGGTGGTGCCATGGATCTCGTCACGGGTGGTTGCCATGGTGGAACTTTGTGGTGGTGCCACTCCACCCATGACCACGTTTAGCCTCGTGGATCGCCGTGGTCCCGTTTCTTGAGTATTGGAAATTTTCCTTATGGAATTTTCTAAATTTCTAGCCATTATATATTTCTTTCACGTTTTATCAAAGAATCTTTGCAAATGAAAAAAAAATTCTAATAATAAGAACGTATGAAAAATATTCGAATCGACTAGAAAATAGAGAAAAACCTTTTTATGGGAGAGTCTTCTACGAGTATGGATCTTCGGCTCTCAATGAAAGCACCAATTTATGGATGCAAATTTCTGCCGCTTTCTTCTTGGACAAAATTGCACTTACAAAACAATTAACATCTTTGGTCAAGGCCAAAAACCTCACGCGCCCACGATGAATTTTGGGGGGGGCTTTGGCCGAAGAACCTCCGATGCCAAAGTTAGAATTTAGAGAGAAAAAGTGTTTAGAGAATTTTTGGGAGTTTTGCAAGAGTATAGACTTAGCTTTTTACAAGAAATAGAGTCATATATAGGGAATGGGGTGGCCGGCCCTTATAGTCTTTTTTGAGTGAAAATGGTGATAATTTGTGTAATGGGTGATTAATTTGGTGATTAATGGATTAATTAGGAATTAATTCATTAATTAGCCTAATTAATCTAATTAATATGGAAGGTTTTGAAGGTTATGGAATGATTTCCTTGTAGAGGATATAAAATGAGGATGGATGAGACAAATTTGAACTTGTTATCTGTTTTGGGTACTCTTGACTTGGTTGATGGATGATTCTCCACTACTCGCGCGTAGGAAACCCGATATGCCTCAAGGATATTTTTGTCCTCTTTTATCCAAAAATTCACATGTCGCTTTGTGATTATTTTTGGCTCCACAATGTATATGTAAAGTTTTTATATTGTTGCTGACCATTTTCAATGTATGCATTTTTTATGTAGAGTGTAATATCTGCATTTTATCGTTGTTTTGTAATTTCAAAACAATGTGTTGATGAAAGACAAAAATGAGTCCTTCAACATGGAACATGAAGATGTAATTAAAGTTTCTACAAAAGCTACTATATACTTAATTAACAACAACAATGATGAATCTCTTCACATTGCAAAGCTCATCCCCTCCATTAGCAATCGTAGACAATTTGAGGTAACATCCTCAATTCATTTTATCAATTTTATTTGTTTGAGGTATTAATTATCGCACAAACCCAATTAAATTTCAATACAAAAACTTGAATTTTGTCTTAATTTTAATAGTTGGAGTTAGTAATATATATCATTGATTTAACATTGTATTCTTCCATGCTGGTTCCACAAATCCGTGAACTCCACACCAGAAACCAATGACTCGATATATGACACTTATATGTTAGTTATTGTAAATATCTTTGTAAATAGATTTCCACATGAATATAAATAGTGTTGTATATCGTAGGTATTTAGAACTCTCTGCATCTTTTAGTTTTAAAACCCGCAATAACGCGTGGGCACCGTTGCTAGTATTTAACTATATCTCTAAGTATTATCCAACTAATTCATTTACATAAGTACCCTCAATAGGTGCCTCATGTGATATTGATGAATATCTAATATCGTCTAATTCGTCTCTATTTTAATTAAAAAATAAAAAACTTCCCTTTGATTATAGACACAAAAATTACAAAAATATTAACATAAATATTGTATTAAAAAAATTATTAATGTACTATTTCACTGTTGGATTTTGTTTAAATGAACTTCAATGAACGATATTTCAGGAAGAAAAGATTCTGTAGAAATTATTGCATACGTAAAAGAACAAAGAGAGATCCAGTAGAGTGATTAGTGCAACCAAATTAAATTAAATTAAATAATGTTAACAAAGAATGAAAAAATATGGCAAAATAAAAATGAACAGAACTGACCTAAAATTGAATAGCGGCATCCGCAGAAAACCCCCATGCATAAAAGAAAATCTGAGGAAAAGTTAAAAAATAAGGATACAATTAACCAGACAAGCATCTCAAATCAGGGCATATTAATTGAGTGTTGTACTTTTATTAGTGTGTGTCTATATATATTATGGAAAGGATTACTCTTCATTTAATCCAAGGCTCAGGTTGTTTTAGATAGAGAGACCTCAGTTACTCATCTCATTAATCAGGTAATCTAATCCAGCCAGTAGCTACCGGTTTACCCTTTCGTTCGTTGAGATTGTGTTACCTTCATATTTATATAGGCATGTCTTATCCACACACATTTTTTTTACTTCTCACACACTCCTTGTTGATTTCTGTCATTTCATCTTCTTCAATTCATCCTATCCGACGAAAATAAATAAATTTAAAGGTGTGTGAAAAGTAAAAAATGGTGTGTGGATATCACACCCCTTATACTGTTGTCCGCTAAATATCAAAGTTTTTAGGCTCTGTTTTTTGATAAATTTGCTGCAAACTTATGCCTAGTTAAGTTGACTTGACCAATGTGCTCCTACCTCTGCATTCAATTTCGAATCTCCATCCCATAGTTTAGAACCGGGTGTTAATTTTTTTATTCGACATCTAATATTGTAGGCATGCTCACTTATAACAATGTCAATTTTCATCAACGTTAACTTGGTTGTAGACTTCAACTCTAATCATGACCATCTCATCGTCTATATCTGATTAGAATGAATTATTATCTTATTCGATTTTTCACTAGAAATTGATCTTTTTTTTACAGGATCTTTTGCTGCATAATCAAGTTTAGACACGTTAATCAACGGGCCGTCGGTGATCAAAAGTGATGGCACCATTGCATTGGGTTGCAATCGTTCTCTCCTTTGTAGCAACTATTCAAAACTATGCAGGCCATATGGAAGCATCAGCTGACATAGGCGTTTCCTATGGAATGCTAGGGAGTGACCTGCCTTCTGCAGCAGAAGTGATTAGCCTCTACAAACAACACGGGATTGAAAAAATGAGGCTTTTCGAACCTAACACCGCAGCACTCCAAGCGCTGAAGGGAAGCAACATCAATATCACCCTGGACATTCGAAACCAAGACTTAGCAGATTTGGCAGCAAGTCAAGATGCTGTGAACTCATGGTTTAATACCAATGTAGAACCCTACCTAAATGACGTTAACTTCAACTTCATTGCTGTTGGTAATGAGGTTATTCCTGGTTCCTTGGGAGGGTACGTCTTGCCTGTAATGAATTATCTACAAAAAATCCTCGACGATAAAAACTTACACGGTATTAAGGTGACAACCGTTTTGCCCGGAAATGCCTTACAATCTTCCTATCCGCCTTCGAGTGGTGCTTTCACATCAGAAGCAAGCAGTGTTATGAGTGGCATTCTTTCATTTTTATCCGCGAAAGGGTCGCCCCTTATGATCAATGTGTATCCTTACTTCGCCTATGCATCAGACCCGACGGATGTACGCTTGGACTACGCGCAATTCACTGCAACAAGCGCCGTGGTTCGGGACGGGTCGTTGAGCTATTACAACCTGTTTGATGCCATGGTTGATGCTTTTTTCGCGGCAATGGAGAGAGCCGGAGGGGGTGATGTCGGTGTTGTGGTGTCAGAGAGTGGTTGGCCTTCAGACGGGAATGGAAATTTCACCACTCCAGAACTTGCAGGGACATATAACAGGAATTTTATAAAACACATAACCTCGAAAGTAGGGACTCCAAAAAATCCTGGTGCTTACATTGAAGGGTACATTTTTGCCATGTTCAACGAGAATCAGAAACCTAGTGGCGTGGAGCAACATTGGGGACTTTTTTATCCTAACAAGCAACCTGTTTATCCTGTATTTTAAAGACAAACCGTCAAGAAAACTTGTGTATCCATCGTGAAATTAATAATAAGTCTGTATGATCTTGAAATTTGTGTCTTAAATATTTTTCTAAGATGAATAATTCGACTCGAGTGCGAAGATGGAAGTGCATTGCTCTACCCAACTAGTATCTACTATCAGACTAACCACATCTAGGCATTAAACTCATTATAAATATATATTGTTCTAGTCATTTTTTTTTAAGAGATACTATGATATTCATTGATATAACGAATGAAGAAGTAAAAAGCGGGATATGGAGTATTTATTCGAACTTGAATAAATATTCTCTAGTAAACTTCATTCTAATCTTTAAAAATGATGACTTTTAGACTAAAACCATATATAAGATTAAAATCTATACATCAATCACCTCATTTATTGATTACATTTTGAACGAACATTTGGACTAAATGACGACTTGCAATATCAACATGAATGGACTTGTTTTTATGGGCTTTTTCACCAAACAAGAAAGGTCCAAAACGAAAATCTCTAAATAAGGTTTGTTACTTAATAGACCTTTCCCTTTCTAGCTTTTCTTTTTATCTTTGGTAGCACTATTGGACTTAACTGACTAGCTAAATTAACATTAGAGTAACTAACTAGCTATATATATATATATATATATATATATATATATATTAATTGTAAATAGACACTTATTTATATGATATATAATAAATTTTCTTAAATCCGCCTAATCTGCCTAAGCAACCGCCTAAGCTTTGCCTAGGCACTAGGCCCCAGCCCGATACCTGACTTGAGTCTAGTGTCTTTTAGAACTCTTATTCCTGCTGTAAATTGCGAGTTTAAGGATTTAGTCCTTGCTAGGTCAACTCTTGTAATTATGGTCTCCTCTCAATGAGATGAAAAATATTCAGAAATATTCTCAGCTATTTAGTTGCCCTCAGTGATCCAGAAAGTGCTGCACTGGATTGCACTCATTCTATCATTTACAGCAACAATCCACAACCATGTAGAACTCATCGAAGTTTCACCCGACACAGGTGTTTTCTGTGGAATGCAGTGACCTGCCTTCTGAAACACAAGTGGTTGATCTCTACAAAATATATGGTATCGGGAAGATGAGGCTCTTTGAACCCAACCCCTCAGCAGTCCAGGCACTGAGAAGGAAACAAACTAATGTCACGCTAGGCATTCGTAATCAACGTCACAAAATGCTTCCACGACCCATAAGCGCTTTTCAGTTTTTGCCAATAATAGTCAGAAGAGTAATCTTTCTTCACTTTTTAGCGTTTCAGAAGCAGTCCTAAACAAAAGCTAAATCATCTCAAAATCCAAATGGTACAAGTGAAAATTGCAAAACACTGAAATCAAAGACGGGAGAGGGGTTCCACTTTCCCGTTTGATTTGTTCAGAAAAGGGTAGTCAGTGTACCCAACAACAGGATCTTGTGTGTAGAAGGTCTTCCTGTTATACTTGGTCAAGGGTGCATTAAGCTTAAATCTCAGGACCAAATCAGGGTTTGAAATAAAACGGCGACCGTAGGACACCAAATCAGTATCCCCAGAAGCCACATCCTGCATTCCAAGCTCTCGAGTGAACCCTCCACTAGCAATAAATGTACCGTTATATGCTTTCCTCAAAGTCCTCATAAACATAGCTTCCTCTTCATCACTGCCAGGTTTTCCAGCTTCCGCTTGACCATAAGCTGCGTAACGAGGCTGAGTTACATGAAGATAGGTCAGTTTTGAGTCCCAGTTTTGTTGAAGCTTGTTGAGCCTTTCAATCACTGCCAGACCTAGGATAAGTGGATCAGAGTCAATGGCATCCATGTGATCAATTGCCGGTGAAATTCTGACACCAACTCTATCAGCACCTATTGCTCCAACCACTGCTTGAACTATCTGAATCAAGAACTTGCACCGGTTTTCAACCGATCCACCATACTCATCCGTTCGATCATTGATCCCATCTTTCAAGAATTGATCAATGAGATAGCCATGTGCCCCATGAATCTCAATTCCATCGAAACCTAAGCAACGAGAAAATTGATCATAAAAGCTATATGAAAAAGGAAACATAGAAATGAAAAATAGCGATAGAAACCAACCTGCACGAATGGCATTCAAGGCAGCCTGACGATATTGCTCCACAACTTGGGGAATTTCATGGATTTCAAGGGCTCGAGGCTTAGGGTAAGGACCATGAGAGCCATCCGGCAACAGAATTCTCCACCTCTTTGAAATGGGATTGTTGGTTGATGATATTGGTGCTCCCCCACGGGGTTGATAAACTAAATCAATAGCCAAATTACAAGTAACAATAATCAGTTGGCTTCTCCAAACCTTAAGCCAAAATCTACTTTAACAATTAAGAGAATGTGAAGTTTACCTTCATGCGATGAACGACCGACGTGCCAAAGTTGACAGAAAATAATGGCGCCTTTGGCGTGAACTGCGTCCACCACCTTCCTCCATGCCTCCACCTGTTCGTCGTTGTGAACCCCAGGAACATGCGGAAACCTGCTTCCACATTAGCAATTCAGTATCGATAAGACACACCATTTGGAGAAGAAATTTCAAAGAACGAAGGGATTCGAAATAACACGATGAAGTGTGTGTGAAATAAATTTGAAGTAACTTTATGCGAGGAATCGTTTGAAATTCCTCTGTTTTCTACCTTCGTTTGTCATTCAAACCGTCGCAAGCACAGATTGTAATAATCTAGAAAACAATTTAACCTACAATATATCTAAATCCCTAAATTTGAAATCCAAGGACACAAATGAGCATTAACATTTAACCGTCTGACATTTTACGTTATTAGGTTGTGAATCAAAATTTCGTATTAAACAAGTCCGCTCATAGGAGAGTCTTAACTATTTAATCTGACAACGTAATATATTAGACGATTAGACGATAAGACGAAACAAATCAAGGATTATACTAGACATTGACTTACCTATTGTATTGAGTACCATAGAAACTAGTACAGTCAATTTTGACATACTAATTCTAGTTCTCGTTTTGAAGTCAAAGCCACCATTATGGAACAAAAAAATTTTAATTGTAACACAAACACAAATAATACACGCATAAAAATACGTATTGGACAATCATATTTCCGTTTCAACTAAAAATTTCTTTTACGAAACAAAGTACTTCAACACAGGATTTGGATCCTCTCCGGCCTAGGGATCAAGCCACATAGGTCGTTCATAAAAAATCGTGCGGTTACAATTAAATGTTTTTTACACAAAACGAAACTGCTTTATTTTTAAAAATATAAAAATTATTTAATTTTAGCCACACGATTTTTGTTGAACGGCCCATGTGGCTTGATCCTTAGGATCCCCATGGAGGGGATCCGGAGATGATCCTTCAACACAGGCCACTCAAGACGCATAATGCGGGCCCCAACCAATGAGAAACAAGAGGAAATTACAAAATTACCCGGCGCCAGTGTCGGAGATTATAGTGCCTTCGCTGATGAGAAAACCGCCGACAGTTGACCTTTGAGAGTAGTACTCAGCCAGCGCCGGTTGCGGCACTCCGTTCAACGCCCGGCACCTCGTCATCGGCGCCAGTACAACCCTGCAAAAAAGGGCAAACCCGTCAAAACACAACACAACCCAAACTAAACAATAGATTGACAGATATGCCCTCCCGGATTTCCAAAGAAATCGGAACCCGGCAAAATCCGACCAACCGTGATCTGTCCTAGACAAGGGAGCAGCAAACTTGATCCAACCGCGAGTCACTGGATCATCAAGGAGGATGGACTGACCTGTGTGAGAGATTGAACTTCCCCATCTTGTACGGAGAAAACAGAGTGGTGGGCCCTCCCTGCGACGAAGCCTCCACCATTTTTGCCGATCTCAGACAAACGGTTAAAATCCAAGGATGAGAAATGAAGCGAATTGAAATTAGAAGAAGTAGAAGAAAAGGAGGGAGCTTTATAATCAGGGGATGTCGGTGATCCGACGGCTGTGGACGCGTGGTTCCTGAGGCGACGTAGTTAAGATGGTGGTGGACTCTTTGATTACTGCCGCTCCTCGTTAGTGGGTTTTAAACGGAGGTGGACGGTCATCGTTGGCGGGACCCCACAGCGGAGTGAATCATTGGCCTTTACAAATGGCAAGGAAATTCACGTGGGGATTATTGGAGCACATTTTTGCTCATTATCATTTAATGTGGTATATGCTCACTATCTTATTCATTGCCGTTATATGCATTTTAATTTTGAGATTTATACTTATTCACTACATGAATTTTGAAATTTAAATTCATTTAACAGTGATAAATATAGTGGTGAGCATACACCACACTAAATAGCGGTGAAGAAAAATGTTCTTGTACTTCTTGATGTGCTTTGTTTCCCAACTGGAATGTTAACTTGTAAAGGGGAGAAATTTTTCATTGTGACCGGAGACATTATGTGTTTTTATATAAATAGTCGGAAATTTTAATATTTAAGTTAGGTTTAAATGTTAAAAATTCTTGTGTTTTAGTCATTGGGTCAATTTAGTCTTTGTCTTTTCAATTTGGCCAATTTGATACTTATGTTTATCTCTGCTAGCCAATTAAAGACATTCCATCTAATTTCTATAAAAAAAAATTATAAAATTATTTATTTGATTTAAAATATATTTAAAAATTAAATTAAAAGAAAAACATTTTCCTCCCAATTCCCCGACCTCCTCCCTAACAGTACCCCCTCTCTTTTCTATGTCACAACCTTAATCATTTTTCAAATTGGAAGTTTTATCTCTAATATGTATTATTTCTCATTGACTTTTATTTTAATAGTAAAGAGAAAGGGTAATTATATCTCATATAATTTTTCTTATGAATTTTTTTTAAAAGAGATTGAATGAAATATCCTTAATTGGCTAACATAGATAAACACGAGAACTAAATTAGCCAAATCGAAAATACGGAAACTAAATTGGTCGTACAGTTATAACACAGGGACTATTTTGACATTTAAACCTTTAAGTTATTAACTTTTTAACACACATATCTCACTATTTGTATAGTGACACATGGTGTACCATCCTGTATTCTGGTCACACTAAAAAATCTCCCATCCGATAGTTTTTATGAGTTTAAGTTGGGTTCAATCTGACGTGTTAAGTCAACGAATCATTTAAATTCAGCTCGTTAAACAAATAAATTTAAACTTTAAGTTAAGGGATCACCAATTTTAACTGTTAATACACGTTCACATAAATTTATCGTTTCACACTTTCATTTTAACAAACACAAATCACAAAAATAGAGAAAAAACGATGGGGAAAAACTTCCGTTTGGATTACTCTTTCTCCACACGGGGTGATGGTGATCGACATGTGAAAATGGAGGGACCGACCTGTGGAAATGGAGGGATCGACCTATGGAAATGAAGGGAGAGGCCCTAGGGGGAAAATGCATGGAAAAGCTGGAGAGTTGAATGAGGTGCAAAAAGGGTCTCTTCCTCAGCTGGTGATTTACGTTTTTGTGAGTTAGATCTAAACCGAATCAATCATTAATTAATTGGGGAAAATGCATGGAGAAGTTGGAGAGTTGAATGAGGTGCAAAAAGGGTCTCTTCCTCAGCTGGTGATTTACGGTTTTGTGAGTTAGACCTGGGCCGAATCAAATAATTAATTAATTGGTTGTTAACATGATGAATCGTTATTAACCTCGTTAAGTATTCACTCAAATATTGATTTTAGCGAGTGAATTGGATTAAAGAGTTGGGTACAAAAATGTCATCTTTAAGAGCAACTCCACAGTGACTTATTGCCTTGGGGATAAGCAACCCAATCTACTATTTCCCCTCCCCCAAAACACTCCAACCGACTCAGGTATTTGGACTCAACTTAAGGCAAGCTCGATGGAGAAGTCAGGTAATAATCGCTTAGCGCAACGCTCTACCTATGTGACGTAAAGCTGATGTCATCATGATGTCAACCACTATTTAAATTATTAAAAATTACAAAAATTATTAAAAATTATAAAAATGATAAAATAAAAAACTAATTAAAAATATACAAATTATAATTTTTCTATAAATACGTAATCATGTTCTTTCATTTTACATTACATTTCAATATTTTCGAATCCTTCCAAGTAATCCTTTATTATTATTCAAAATTAAAAATAAAGTTATCTTTTATTATTTTATAAAATAAAAAATACTAATATTTTAATACTTGGGTTATTCAATTTAGAGATGGAAATATACTTAGACAATTACTATTTATTTAAGAGAATTAAGTTACCTATTGCCTAGGAAAGCTTCCTACATTGAAGGGAGTGTTTATCAAACGGGAATGGAATGGAAAGAAACGGAATCGCTTTCCTCTCTAAGCATTCGGCATTTACTAATATGTAGGGAATGAAAAAAGTAAATGGGACCCACTTAATATCCGGAATCGAATTCCTTAATCTTCCATAATTCAATTACCTACATGGATGTGGTAATTGAATTCTCGGAGGAAGCCTCCTTCTAAATCAAACATTTCTACCCAAAATACCCTTGTACCTTCCACCAGTAGCGCACCCTCTCTTTTGTTTCTCCTCCATTGACTCCTTACACCTTGACCACCACCACGACACCGCCTTTACACACTGTAGACCCGGGCGGAGCACTAGGTTGAGTCATGTTCTTCCAAAACGAGTCCTGGAACGACAAACCCTTCTTTATGCGAAAGTTGCAGACCAATTTGGGGCCACAAGTTAGAAATTGATTGTTTGGATTGGTGTGAACAGCAGACCCTTATTCCCCAAGGCATTTATCAGAGAGGATTTGGTGAACAACCATGAATGGCATGGAAGAAGGATGAGAAAGAACATGGTTGGCGATGAGGAGAGTCTTATGGATGAGGGGTAGTGAGTTGAGGCAGTGGAGGGTGAGAGAGAAGAGGATGGGAGAGGAGATGATGGAGGAGAGAAGGTGGTGGTGGTGAGTATTGGAGAGAATGGTGTGGGTGAGAGCGTTTTGGTCAAGCGGGAGCGGCTGCTGAGAAGGGGAGAGAAAAGAGGAAATAAATTACGGTGATTAAGAATCTTCTCAAATATGTAGAAGCAAATAAAAAATATTCTTTCATATTAAATTTGTACTAAAAGTTTTACTAAAAAAATATTCTCTCCCAAAAAAATGAAAGAGTAAAAGTTTTACCAAAAATAATTAGCAAATAAAATAGATGAGTTAAACAGGGGTACTTTAGTAATTATATTAGATTTTATTCCAATTCATATGAATTAGTAAACAGTTTATATAGATCAATATCATTTCTATTCTGATTCTAGACAGTTTTGGTAAACAACTTCAACAGGAATCTAATTTTGATTCTAGCTCGTTCCAATTCCCCCTCAATTTAATTCATCATCAATTCATATCCTCTCAGTGTGATTACGGATTAGTAAACGTGCCGTGAAATATTACTTAAAGATGCGTTTGACCGTCAAGTTGACTAGACTCTGTTTCTCGTTTGTCGACGATTTTGTGGTCGGAAATGGGTAGGATTTTGATTTGGGTTTGAGAAATGTGATTGAATTAGGCCCAATTTGCACGGCATTCTAGTAGGCCCACTTTGTCGATTTGGTCAATCTTTGACCTATAAGACTAAGACGGCCTAGTGACGAGGTCTAATAATGAATTGAAATACGTTACCTATTGAATTTAAAATGTTGGTTTGATTTTTATAATTGAACTTAAACTCATATCAAGATCTAAAATTTGCCAATAAGGACTTATGGTACATATATATACATCATCATCAATGTGTTCTATCCTAATGATATAATTACTGTTAGAGATTTCAATAATAAATATATGATTATTATTATTATATATATATATATATATATATATATATATATATGAGACTTGGTGCTGCATGCAGCGTGTGTGTGTACGAGCCACAACTTTTTGTAAAAGGTTGGGTTTCATTCAACCTTTTACGGTTGTATATTTTGTTGAATGATTGCAACTTTTGGTTAAAAGACATAATGCTTACTCAAATTGTATGAGTAGAATTAAAAGATGTAATTAGTCAAAATTTATTTCTGAAAATATTAAATAGAAGACATGTCATTTGGGTTAACACTATTAAAAAGGGTTGTATATCTTCAACTAAAATGAAAAGGCTCAATGAACTGGTGCTTTAATGCCTATAAATACTTATTGTGGCATAATATTTCACACACAATTTCATAAATTTATTTTTACATTCCTTACTCTTTTTTTTTCTCCATCACATTCATACAATTTCTTTCTAGTTATTTATAACAGAATATAATTCAGTTTTGCTAATTGAATATTCCATACTTTATTGTATCCTATAAGTGATTTGCCAAGAACCCTTTAGCAAACTCATTCAAGTGGGGGCAAATAACACTTTAAGGAAACGATTCAAGTCGTACCTCAAAGTCATCATTCGGATTGGCAAATAACACTTTAAGGAAACGATTCAAGTCGTACCTCAAAGTCATCATTCGGATTATTCTCTATATTTTTATATTTACTCTAACAATCTTAAAGTGTTATTTTCGTCATGGAGAACAAATCTGATAACATGGCTTTGAAGATTATCAATCAAGATGTCTACAAGCTAGACAAATTTGATGGATCAAATTTCACCCGATGGAAGAACAAGATGCGTTGCATGCTTACTGTTCTAAATATCATATATGTGTTGAACCCGAAATAGGAGCCTATTCGTGAACCAAGTGACAAAGACACAGACAAAATAGTTGTCGATTGAAAGAAGCGTGAAGAAAATGAATTGGTATGTCGATGACACATCTTGGACACATTATCTGATCGCTTGTATGACCTGTGTGCACACATTCAATCTCCGAAGGAAATTTGGGAAGCAATTGAACACAAGTACACAACGGAGAAAAGAGATACCGATAAATTTTTAATGTTCAAATATTATGAGTTCACTATGTTTGATAACAAACTCATCATAAACTAAGTTCATGAATGATTGGTCCTGGTCTCAAAGCTTCGTGAACTTAAAATAGTTATTCCGAATCCTATTATAGTTAGGGCTATTATGGCAAAATTACTCCAAATATGGAATAATTATAGAAAGAAACTTCTACACATTGTGGAAGATATTAGTTTGGAGGATTTACAAAGGGGTATTCAAATTGAAGAGGAAACTCGAAATCGTGATAAGAATTTTGCAAATCAAGATTCCTCCAAAGTTCACATTGTCGAAGGAAACAAATACAAAAAAACTTCAAAGTCTAAATTGACAAAGGAAAGTTTAAGAAGACCAATTCCAACAACAATCAAAAGAATGAAAATGGTGTTTGCTACCATTGTGGAAAGAAAGGTCATTACATTCGTGATTGTAAACATAGAAAAACAAGTGAGGAATATGCCAATAAGACTAATAGCACAAATATGGTGAAAAACTCTGGAATTGATAACATTGTTGCAATGGTATCAATGATGCATATTGGCATGATTACCGAACTGAATATGGCAGCGACAATAAAATCTTCCAATTGGTGGTTCGACTCAGGGGTTACTATACATGTGTGCAATTACAAGGCACAATTCAAGACATATGAAGCGTCAACGGACAATCAAGAGGTTTTAATGGGGAATCATAATTCCGCCAAAGTTCCAGGAAAAGGAACCATTGAACTTCAGTTTACTTCTAGGAAGAAATTGACGTTGCTTAATGTACTGCATGTTGCATAAATTAGAAAGAATTTTGTGTTTGCAAATTTATTATGTAAGAACTGTATAAAGATTGTTCTAAAATCCGACAAGTTAATAATGTCGAAAAATGGAATGTTTGTTGGGAAGGGGTATTCTTGTGATGGAATGTTCAAACTAAGTATTAATAATAAAGTGAATTCTTATGCTTATATTGTTGAATCTTCCTCTCATTTATGGCATTTACGTTTAGCACATGTAAATTTTAAATCTTTAAAATACATGCACACACTTGGTTTAATTGCTTGTAATGATGATTATAATGATAAATGTGAAACATGTATTAAAGTAAAAATGACTAAGAAACATTTTCCAACTGCTGAAAGAAATACAAATTTATTAGACTTAATACAATCTAACATATGTGAATTTAAGTGTGTTTTAACAAGAAAAGGAAAAAGATATTTTATCACATTTATAGATGATTGTTCTAAGTTCACTTATGTTTATTTATTATCTAATAAAGATGAAGCTTTTGAGTGTTTTAAATGCTATAAAGCTGAAGTTGAAAACCAAAAAGGAAGGAAAATTAAATGCCTTCGTAGTGATATAGGTGGTGAATATTTTTCACATGAATTTGATATTTTTTGTGAAGAGCGTGGTGTTATACATCAAAGAACTGCACCATATGCACCGCAACAAAATTGTTTGGCAGAAAGAAAAAAATAGGACATTCACTTAAATGATTAATTCTATGATGATTAATGCTAATACTCCTAAATATTTATGGGGTGAAGTATTGTTTACTGCATGCCATATACACAATAGAATTACATCTACTAAGACACATGTGTCACCATATGAAATTTGGAAATGAAGAAAACTAAATTTGTCATATTTGAGAGTACGGGGTTGTGTAGCTTTTTATAAGGCACTCGATCCTAAAAAATTCAAGTTGGGTCCAAGAGGAATTAAAAGCATATTTGTAGGATATGCAGAAAATTCAAAAGCATATAAGTTGCTTACTTTAGACTCGAACACAATAGTTAAGTCTAGAAATGTCGAATTTATAGAAAATAAATTCTATAATGACTACTCAGTGTCTAGAAAAGAGAATGATCAAACACCTTTCTCTAATCTAGCTACTAATTCTTCTCAACGCGAGAAAAGAAAACAGTCTAAAACTGTTAATGAACCAAGGAAAAGCCAAAGGGTAAGAAAAGAAACGACTCTAGGCTCTGATTTTATTTCATCTCAATCTATTGTATTATTAGTCGAACGAAATAGAACAAAGGTTTTTAAGAAATACTCATATTGTTGAATGTTGAGGATGATCCTAAAATTCTAAGTGAAGCATTGACTTCAAGAGATGCAGCCTTTTGGAAATAGGCTATAGCTGATGAATTTGAATCATTAATATCTAATCAGTCATGGATTTTAGTAAACTTGCCCCAATGATAAAAAACAATAGGTTGTAAGCAAGGATTTAAATATCGGTAATATCGGAAATATCGGTAGTCTGAAAACACGGAAATATCGACGGAAATATCGATAAAATATCGATATCGATAAAAATTACATGGAAACCACGGAAATTGTAAGAAAAACTTGGAAATTTTTATTGAAACTTTGTAGGATGTTTATTTAGTCAATTATCTATTAGTTTATCACAAAAAATTGGAAGGAAATGCATTGCATGATGGATTTAACTGATTTAAGTTGATTATATAGCGAGCTGGCAAACATTGTGAATGTAGAAAATATGTAGTAATTAATGAAAGAAATTTAAACACACCGTAATCATTTATATATAATGAATTAATACAATATGTAGACAACAAAATCCTTTTATATAGTAAAAAATTTAAGTGTCGTTCGTAATGTATTAATACAAACAAGTTACAACGTTCATAATGTATTAATAAAAACAAGTCTACACGTGATGTCACACCCCACTCCTAATTAAAAATAGTTTTTGGGTCTTAATTGGTGAGCGTAAGGACCCACGCCCCCTTTCTCCCGTACTCCTTCAGTCCCTTTCTCATCTCTCTTCCTTTCTCCCCTCACTCCATCTTCTGCACTTCGAAGCTCCCCGAGCTCTCTCTCCCTCAAGTCGCCCTCACCCTCTCCCTCTCTACCCGTGAGCAACATCCATACCTTCTCCCTCTCCGACGACACACGCAGACCACACAGACCACACACACACACGAAGACACGAAACCCTCGCCGGAGCCACCGGCATCGATCCCCTCCATCAGATCCGACCTCCAGGGCTACACCGAGCAGAGCCAGGCCTCCGACGAGGACGATCTGTACAGCCGCCTCAAGAATCTGAAGCGCGAGCTCCTCCGTCGCCTTGCACCGCCACTCCAATGCCCTCGTCGAGCATCGCCACTCCAATGCCCTCGTCGACGTTCTGCCTCCGTGTCCAATCTAACCTTTCTGTTTGGTTGGTGGGAAAATCCCTACTCTCTGTTCATCCCCAAACCTTTTTGGTATATCAGTTGCTATTAGAGCTCAGATCCGAGAAGCCAAAGGCCAAAAAACCATGTCCTCGTTGCCGGCCGAGCAGAACGGCAACTCGGCGCCTACTGGAAGCAGTGGAGGCGGAGGAGATTCGCAAAGATCGCTTCCGACGCCGTTTTTGACCAAAACGTATCAGCTCCATCTGTCGATATCGCGATATTATCCAAAATATCGCGATAATATCGATAATATCGCGATATTTTGACGAAAACCAAACGGATATGTGTAGAAATATCGGACTCCCAAAAAAACGATAATATCGGCGAAATATCGCCGATATTATCGATTTTTTATACCATGGTTGTAAGTGGGTATTTAGAAGAAAATACAATACAAATGGGTCTATTTAGACATTTAAAACTAGGCTGGTTGCCAAAGGTTTTAAGCAGGGAATATACTATTTCGATACATATGCACCAGTAACTAGAATCATATTAATTAGAATATTGTTTGCATTGGTATCTTTATATAATTTGCATGTGCATCAAATGGATGTGAAAACGGCTTTTTAAATGGTGATTTAGATGAAGAAGTCTATATGGAACAACCAGAAGAGTTTGTTCTTCTTGGGAATGAAAAGAAAGTTTGTAAATTAGTCGAGTCGTTATATGGATTGAAATAGGCACCAAAACAATGGCATGAAAAATTTGATATTGTCATTTTATCATATGGATTTAGACATAACAGTACTGATAAATGTATATACTCTAAATTCTCAAATGATTATGGTGTTGTTATATGTCTATATGTTGACGACTTGCTAATTTTTTGTACAAACATGAAAGGTGTATCTAAAACTAAAGAGTATCTAAATTCAAAATTCAAAATGAAGGACTTGAATGAAGTAGATACTATCTTGGAAATTAAAGTAAAGAAGCATAATAGGGGTTATGCTTTGTGTCAGTCGCATTATATAGAAAAAATGCTTCTTAAGTTTAAGCATCTACAAATAAAAAAAGCAAATACCCCTTATGACCCTAGTGAGACTTTACTTAATAAGTTTGGTAGGTCCGTTGCACAGCTTAAGTATGCTAGTGTAATCGGAAGTTTACTGTATGTCATGCATTGTACAAGGCCAGATATCGCATTTGCAATAAGCAAACTTTTTTGATATACTAGTCATCCAGGTACTGCTCATTGGAAAGCAATAAATAGAATTTTTTGTTATCTTAAATGAACTATTTCTTGTGTTTAAATTACTATGAGTTTCCAGCAGTACTTGAAGGATATTCAAATGCAAGTTGGATAACAAATGCTAATGGTAATAAGTCTATATCAGGGTGAGATTTTTACAATTGCCAGATGAGCAATTTCTTGGGCTTCGAGGAAGCAAACATGCATAGCACATTCAACTATGGAATCTGAATTTATAGCATTAGCAACAGCAGGTAAAGAAGTGGAATGGATTAGAAATTTGTTATCAGAAATAGAGTTGTGGCCACAACCAATGCCATCTATTTCTTTATACTGTGATAGTAATGCTACTTTGTCTAAAGCATACAATAAAGTATACAATGGAAAGTCTAGACATATTAGCTTGAAACATGAATATGTCAAACAATTAATAACTGATGGAGTTATTAATATTATTTATGTTAAATCAAGTAATAACTTGGTAGATCCGTTAACGAAAACACTTTCAAGAGCTTTGGTAGTTAGTACGTCTAGTGGAATGAGGCTAAAACCATTCACTGAAAATTAGCCACCAATAATGGTTACCCGACTTTATCTAGAACATCACTAGTTTAAAAGTTTAATGGGTAATAACAAGTTATTGATAAGCAGTTATGAAAGCACTGAAAATTAATATATAGCTCATTCCAGGATGATCAATGCAAGACTACTACGTTTAGGAGGATGAGTTTTATCTCTTAATAAGGTTATTTGTAGTTGTGTCTATAGTAGCAGGGACATAGAAATGAACCTCACCTATATGAACATAAGACTGGTGCCGCTTCTAGCAAGAGTTGGGTTTTCTCTTGTAAATGTTCATGAAACCAGGATGAAGCACAAGGCTATAATAGTGCTTAATTAGTTAAGAAATTTCTTTAAGGAAATAAGACATAGTCATGTGTGTAACGATTCTGGTTTTAACATAAGAATATTTGGTTTAAACTTAGGCCATCATCGCATTCGTTATAACTTTGAATTACTTACACTAATTAAAGGTTTAATTTGAAAGACACCTTTATTGTATGCATGATTATATCAGTATGTTTGTGGTTAATTATAAAGAGATAATTGTTATTATATTATTTACCATATTGTTGAAATTGGGAAGGATTGTTAGAGATTTCAATTATATATATATATATATATGAGACTTGGTGCTGCGTTGTGCAGCGTGTGTGTGTACAGGCCGCAACCTTTAAAAGGTTGCGTTTCATTCAACCTTTTACGGTAGTATATTTTGTTGAATGTTTGCAACTTTTGGTTAAAAAACATGATGCTTACTCAAATTGTATGAGTAGAATTAAAAGATGTAATTAGTCAATATTTATTTTCTAAAAATATTAAATAGAAGACATGTCTTTTGGGTCAACACTGACACACCCCGATCCGGAAACCGAGGCGTGCCGGCCGTCACGTGTGAGTGACGTAGCCGTGTGCGTCAGCGGAAGCGAATTTGGTATGAAGTGCAGCAGTGAAAGTTAAGTTTATAATATACATATGATACAGAGCCGATCCTAGGTGCAGTCAAGTTTAAACAAACATTACAACTACGAAAGAAAATCCTACATAAGTGGTGGTAGTCTGTCAGAACTGCCTTAGCGCCTCGCTAGCGTCCACGACGTTGCTACCTAGTACCTGGAGGGGCGTAAAACATAAAAGGTGAGTGGGCAAAAACAAAGTTTTCCAAAACCATTTCAGAAATCCATAAATAACCCCTCGCTGTAAATCAGTATAATTTTCCCAGAAAATAGTACGTATATAAACTTATATACGAAAACTCGTCTTAACATCAAATCTCGTTATCAAAACGTAACAATAGACCATGTCGATATACCAACACAGAAATCATTATCATCATCAGGCAAGTAATATAAAACTAGGGTGTCTCTAGTGCCCTATCAGCCGGAGTCAACTCTAATGACCTGTACGGCTGAATCTATATCTCAACAAACATACTCAATCATATCAATCATCATTATCACTATCATCATCATCCTGCACACGAGTCGGAACCACCTATTGTGGTCTGTACGACAGGCTAGGTGTATAATATTACGCTCTGTGCTACAATCACGTGAAGGCTGTGCGACGAATCGCGGGTCACCAACGAGTCGGAACCACATATTGTGGTCTGTACGACAGGCTAGGCACCTGCCTTGGATCCAAGTTGAGCGTACGGTGCGTGAGGTGAACGATCACGTGAAGGCTAGGCCCTACTCTGGCGGAGCACAACACCCGAGGTGCAGGTGATTAACTAAATCACAATCTAGTATCATTTCAAGCACTACCACAGTACTTACCTGACTTATTTGGCCGTCCTCGGCGTCAGTGCATAATGAATGCAATTATAATCATATTTATACACTATAGTAGGCATGCGATATGGCAATCTAATTATCAAATCCAATCAATTCGTAAATCAATCAATTTACGTTTCTGGGAAAAACGTCATATATATATATATATATATATACTGAAAACAAAAGCCCATTCACTGGTATGTCGACGGGTCGTATCCCCCGAGCCTAGAGTGACTGCGCTCGTCCGCTGGATACGTCTCACCTATACGTGAATTAATCGCAAAACCGTCATTAACAGCATATAAACGACCTACGTAAATAACTTTTCATACGAAGGTCAATTTTGGTATTTGAATATACCAACGCGACCTACACGACGTCACGATCGTCGTGATATTTTTAGAATAATTTTAGGACCACTCACGCGCCCCCACGCGCCGGGAATAGCACGGACAGACGCGCCCCCACGCGCTGTCACGTGCTGTGCACGCGCCGAGGAATATTCCGTTGGAATATTCCGTTAACTCCTAACGACGTCAGTTAACGGCGTTAGTTAACGGCGTTGGAATATTCCGTCAACTTTGACGGAATATTCCGTCACCCCCTACCTCAGGTCGCCGGCCGGACTGGTTTTTCCGGCGACCGTCGCCGGCGCCGGCGACCGATTCCGGCCAAACTTCAAATCCTCCTATCTCATTCATTTTTCATCCAAAATTCGTGAAATTTATACCAAAATGCTCCAAATTCAACATAGAACACATTTGTACCTTCAAATCCTTCGAAAAACGTCCAAAATCTCGATGGGAAAATTCTTCAAATTCGGCCAAGTCCAGAACTCAGTGATCCCGACGTCCAAACTTTGCAAACTAGGTACTCCGAGGTTCGTGGGAAGGTTTTAGGATTCGTGGTGATCTTTGTTTTGTCTAAAACGTCCTGAAACAAAAACACATGAACAGTACCTTAAAATCTAAGCTACGGTTTCGAGTTATTTTCAAGGGTTTCCAACCTAAAACTAGTATCAATGAATTCATCAAGGTCCCACGAGTTCAAAAAGACTTACCTTAAGTCTTGGTTGATGTCGAATCGAGTTGTGTGTGTGTTCCGTAGGGAGAAGTCGAGAGAGAGAGTGAGAGTTTGAGAGAGGGAGAGATAAGGAAGAAGAAACAGAAAAGGTGAAATGAAAACGTGGGTGTGTGCATGTGTAGCACACGTGTCACTTCATCAGCCCAAATCTTTGGGCTTAATATTCCGGACACCCAAAGCCCATTTTCGTGTCCGAAATGTATCCGTTCGCGCGAGGTCAAGGGCAATTTCGTCATTGCACATCGAACGAATAGAAAATTAGGGACGGGATGTCACAAACACTATTAAGAAGGGTTGTATATCTTCAACTAAAATGAAAAGGCTCGATGAACGGGTGTTTTAATGCCTATAAATTCCTATTGTGGCATAATGTTTGACACACAATTTTAGAAATTTATTTCTACATTCCTCACTCTCTTCTTTCTCCATCACATTCATACAATTTCTTTCTAGTTATTTCATAGGGAATATTATTCGGTTTTGCTAATCGAATATTCCATACTTTGTTGTATCTTGGAAGTGATTTGTCAAGAACCCTTTAGCAAACTCATTCGAGTTGGGGCAAATAACACTTTAAGGAAACGTTTCAAGTCGTATCTCAAAGTCATCATTCGGATTATTCTCTATATTTCTACATTTACTCTAACAATTACATGTGTACGTTTTTATCTACATAACATTTTATCATTGACACGAAACACTACATTAACTATTGAACTCATATCTTGTAAACTACTCTCCAAAACACGAACTTAGGATGCTAGCACCAATAATAAAGGAATTCCTCTTTTCCAATCCTAAAAGCAAAGCATGCTCTACTCTATTAAACGAGAATTTTTTCCCTGTGTTCGTAACATAAATAGTACACTACGTGCTATTATATAAGTAGTAGAAAATTTTACTTTTTATGTTATTAATATTTTAACACAACAATCTTACCACTTGTATAAAGACACGTAATATATTATTTTGTGCTCATGTCACATTAAAAAAAGAGGTGTGCTATCCACACACCATTTTTTACTTCTCACACACCCCTATTACTTTTTGTCCATTAGATCTTCTTCAATTCATCCGATCCGACGGCCGAAATCTAAAAATGTGTGAGAGAAGTAAAAAAGGGTGTATGGATATCACACCCTTAAAAAAATCTCTCATATTAAACACGGGGATTTAATCGATGCGATAGCGGTCTAAATCTTTAGAAGGATAGGCGTGTAAGCAATGTCTTGTTTACTCAATACTCAATAAATATCCTTATCCTATAGACTTCCATGAAGTGAGTACTTGCATTGTCAAGAGACTTGAGACTAGTCTGGCTTGATTCGTGCCACCAAAGTCAGCAGCACCTTTGCCACTTGGGAACATGTGCTTGCAATGGCATATGGCATGACAAGGCAATGAAAAGTCATAAAAATACACCCACAACTCTTTCATCTATATGATACAAAAAAAGTTCTATACATGTTGAATTGAAATTTATATATTTAAGTTGTGGATTGTCCTGATGGTTAAGATTTTTATCTTCAATCTGTGTACTAAAAACTATCTTGTACATATAAAATTGAGAATCTTTTCCCATGCAATTGGAAATCAAAGTCAATTAAGATACGGATCAACAAAAACATGATATGATATATTATTGAAAAAGTACATGATTTTGCATTTAGCATTTGTGAAAGGGAAAATAAAAAGAAAGAGGAGATGTCCCGTTTGTTGTTCCTTTTGGTTAACGAGGAAATAGCCCTTCATACTTCCAACCAATCCTTGGTACTAAGAGCTACAATTGCATTTTAATGATCCATAATTATGGTGGTTTGATTCTCTTATAACATCAATCTCTATTTGTCTTTTAGAGAAGTTCCGCTTTATCATCTAATCTCCTTTTCCGACATGAAAGTTCATCTCTAGTGATTTATATCTAAGAATTTTCTCATCTTTCGGCTAACCTATTCTTATTAACTGACTCCTTCACCCATAGAACGACCTTGTACATCAATTTTACATGTTTAAAATTTTGGGATGTATTAATCTTAATTGACTGTACTAAAACTTTCAAAATATTCGATTATATTATGAAGAAATCAAACTCTAGATCTGTCGCAATACTAACCCATTCTATCTAGATTTAAGCTAAAGCATTTTCACTAATCCATACTCCTCAAATGCACAAACCCTAATAATTTGATTTTTGTTTTCTCCATTTCTTTGCTTGGATTAGGATATTGAAAGCTAGAAGAACTGAAGTGTCCTTATGCGGCCCGTTAGCAATGATGAAGTCACGTTGGTCATCCAACTTGGAGCTAATCTTTTAGCTGAAGTGGCATGTGGTCCCCACCCCAGCAACATGAGTAGCAAGGGGACACTTTGTCACCCTAAGCATGCGCTACACATCCATTGCTCAATGCCTAACTCTTTTTAATTAGAAAAACAAATTTGGTTTTTTTATAAGTTATATAAAAAAAATTTAAATAAAAATAAACAACAAAAATATTAAGAAGAAAAATGAGTAAAAGAACCCATTGCGCCATAACCCCCTGTGAACGACGTAAGTATTTACACCTCACCAACCCCTAAAATGTGGACCGAGGAAAGGCGCAATGCGCGCCGGTGTGTACCAGACACAGAGAGCAACGCCGCTAGTATAGAAAAAAAAAAGATGATATTTAAAAAAAAGAGAAAATATAAATAATCTTTTTTAAACAAACGATATTAACTACACCGGAAAGACTGGGTTCCAATGCGACGCACAAGAAGTATTTTAGCGTGATTGTGATATTATTAAAATTTTAATACATGAGGCCTAATGTTTTTTACTATCCATTTCAATCTAATTTTAGAAACCAAATGAGGCATATATTGAACTCCACAATTAAACTCACGCACCACATAGAAGGTGGTCTAGTAAATAATATTATTTTTTTACTTGTAACTAAGAGGTAGATTTAAGTCTCGTATATGACGAATTTGTTACTATTTTTTTCTTCACCCCTTAGGTAGATATCGTTGTATTAAAAATAAATATATGAATTATCAGTAGTAATTTTTTGCAACATGTTATAAATTCTGATAACTAATTCGACAATTATTTGTAGACATCGAATTTTCGGTGAAATAAATGTTGATCAATGCATTAAAGAGTACAACTGTAAACATCGAAATTTTGGTGGAATAAATGTTGGTCAAAGCATCAAAATTACAACCTCCATTCATTTCATCTACATCATCCACCTACTTCACCAACAAAAATGGATGGTGGTGATTCATCCTCACCAACAAAATGAATGGTAGTGATTCATTCTCAAGGCCTATAAATAGGCTACACCAATTCATAACCAATTCACCAATTCACAAATACATTTCTCTACTCCCAAATTGGAAGATAATTCTCTTGAAGTTCGTTCTTCGTTCTTCGTTCTTCAGGAATCAAGCCCCAACTGCCCCTTGAAGAAACGCTCATCCATCTTCAGGAATCAAGCCACAACGGCCCCTTGAAGAAACGATCATCCACCTTCAGGAACCAAGCCCCGACGGCCCTTGAAGCTCTGTTCATCCACCTTCAAGAACAAGCCCAAAAGCCCTTGAAGATCGTTCATCGTTCTTCAAGATTCAAGCCCCAACGGCTCCTGAAGAAACGCTCATCCATCCTAAGATCAAACCACCAAAGGCCCTTCAGATCAACACGACATCAACGTTCTTCATCAAATCCTTGAAGATCATCCTCGTTCATCCCAAGAATCAAGCCCCAACAACCCTTCGGATCAACACAACATCAACGTTCATCATCAAATCTCTGAAGATCATCACTGTTCATCCCAAGAATCAAGCTCCAAACAGCCCCTTCGGATCAACACAACATCAACAAATCCACATCACTGTTCATCCAAGGATCAAGCCCAACGGCCCTTTGGATCAACAGCCCATCAATAAATCCATATCTTACGAAGATAGAATCAGAGGATAAATTAAAAAATAGATTGTAACCCAAAATTCATCAAATACAAATATATTTTGTACACGTGTTCTTGTGTCTTCAGGAAATTTTCGTGTTTACAAATTTAGCACGCCCAGTGGGACAATCTCTACCTCTCATCTCTTTCTCCGTTCAAGAAATCTAAATCACACTTTAAGCGCAATGGCTTCATACAAGGAACAAGTCATCGGCGCCACCTCCATCGAACAACAGCTGATTCAGATGAAGGAGATGTTTGCAATGATGACGAAGACCCTCGAAGAAAAAGATTTGAAGATCGCTATGCTCGTGAGCAAATTGGGGGCATGGCATGATGAAGGATCCGGCTCTGGCTCCAAGAAAAGTGGCGACGAAGAAGAAGAGCCTCCGGTGGAGAAAACTGAAGAAAAATCGGAGCCAGACCAAGCAGTTCATGGGATCTCTCTCCATCAAGCAGTTGCAGGAGATGATCGCCAACACGGTCAAGGCACAGTACCAAGGGAGCTCAAATACCTCCAGGTTGTACTCAAAGCCTTACTCCAAGAAGATTGATGCCCTGAAGATGCCAAAGGGCTATCAACCACCCAAATTCATGCAGTTCGATGGAATGGGAAACCCGAAACCCGAAACAGCACGTCGCCCACTTTGTTGAAACTTGCAACAACACGGGAACTGAATGAGAATACCTTGCCAAGCAGTTCGTGCGCTCGCTGAAAGGTAACGCCTTTGATTGGTACATCGATCTCGAGCCAGAATCCATTGACAGCTGGGAGCAATTGGAGCGATAATTCCTCAACTGCTTCTACAGCACCTGCCGCACAGTCAACATGCTGGAGCTGACAAGCACAAAGTAGTGGAAGGATGAGCCAGTTGTGGACTACATCAGCCGATGGCGCACCTTTAGCTTCGACTGCAAAGATAGACTCTTAGAGCGCTCTTCGATCGAGATGTGCATCCAAGGCATGCAATGGGGATTGCACTACATCCTCCAAGGCATCAAACCGCGGACCTTCGAAGAGCTAGCAACCTGTGCCCATGACATAGAGTTGAGCATCGCCAACCATGGAAAAAAGGAGCCAACCACCAATTTCAAAGAAAAAGTGTTTGCCCCGAAGGTGGACGAGACTGGGAAGAAGCCCGCCAAAGAAGCTTTTACCGTCAACACTGCCCCCGTCAAAATCTCGTCCAAGTACAAAACGAGGGAGATAAAGAGATGAGAGCCTTCTCGCACCCAAGACAGGTATAAAAACACCTTGAGGGAACTAGAGCAGAAGACGTATCCTTTTCCGGACTCCGACGTGGCTGCAATGTTGGAAGACTTGTTGGAGAAGAAGGTGATCGATTTACCCGAATGCCGATGGCCGGAAGAAATAAATCGCATCAACAACCCAAGGTACTGTAAGTACCACCGCTTCATCAGTCATCCAACAGAAAAATGCTTCGTGCTGAAAGATCTCATCATGAGGCTGGCTCAACAAGGAATCATCGAGCTAGATCTTGACAATGTGGTAAAGTCAAATTATACCACCGTCACTTCCGAAACATTTGATTCGAAGTCTTCATCGCCACCGCTGAGGGCATGCTCCGAATCAAGCAAAGCCGAATGATGGATTCATGTTGCTCCAAAGAAATGGCACATGAAGCCTACGCCTCCACCACTAGTCCACCAACCGGAAAGGGGGCAAAACAGCTTTTGCCAATCTCCAAAGCAACGGGAAATTGTTGAAGATGATGGAAATTCAACACAAAGATCGCCCATCCCCATCACGATGCGCGATTTCCTCCCAGAAGATTTCTTCAAACACTCGGTCAAAGCTCCTTGCTACAAAGATTGCGAGGAACGCTTATCCAAAATGGCTTGACAAATCCGTGTGCTGCTCCTCATTCGCATGAGCCTAAACTGCATGAACGGATGCTTCTTGTTCGTACGACCCTAAACTGCATGAACGGATACTCCTTGTCTGCAAGAGCCTAAACTGCAAGACACCCTGCTCCTTGTTCGCACGAGCCAGCCTAAACTGCAAGACACCCTGCTCCTTGTTCGCATGAGCCTAAATTGCATGAATGAAGGCTCCTCGCCTGCACGAGCCCAAAACTGCATGGCAAAACGCTTCTGGCTTGCACGAGCATAAAAGGCAACATCAAAGCTCCTGGTCTGCACGAGCATAAAAGGCAACACCAACGCTCCTCGTTCGCACGAGTCTAAAAGGCGACAACAAGATGCTCTTAGCCCATAAGAGCATAAACTGTGTACGGCAAACTTAAAAATAAAAAAAATAAAAAAATAAAAAAATCATCACTCCTTGAACTACGTTATGACTTGATCCCTTCTCAAACAAGGGTAAGTAGGCAACTTGGAACTTCAAAACTTTAAGTACAGTCACACCAAAAAAAAATGGGGTTTTAAAAAAAAATGGTCAGGCAACATCGTGAAGAAAATATATATATATATGTGTGTGTGTGTGTGTGTGTGTGTGTGTGTGTGTGTGTGTGTGTGTGTGTGTGTGGCATTTGAAAAAAAAAACAAAAAAAAAAGAAAAGACAAGACATTGAGAGAAATGAAGCCCACTTTATTTCTCTAGAAAATTTTACATAAATTTACATTATACATGTCAAAAAAAAAATCAAAATTACAAGCAGGGAATCTTCAAGTACGGTCACGAGAAGCCTCATTACTCGACGAAGCTGCAGAAAGACGAGGTGCTGGAGTTTGATTATCCGGAGCCTCAACACTTGGTGAAGCTCCAGACGATGACGACAAAAGATGTCTCTGGAACAAAGCCATAAACATCTGATGATCACTTTGAATCCGACTATCGGATTCATGAAGTTGGTCAAGCTTTTTCTTCATACTCGTCAAGTAGCTGTTGGCAAGCATATGTAATTCCCTATTTTCATGCTTAAGCCCTCTGATCTCCTGCTTAAGGCTCGCCACCTCAGCCATCAAGGATTCAACCTGGCGAGTACGAGCAAGAAGACGTTGGCCTATGTTCGACACATGGCCCGCATACTGGATGCTAAAGACCAAGGAGTGCTGGACAGCCAACTCATCGAACCGCTTGGAAAACACCCTGTTGTCCCTAGGGGTGAAAAGATTTCTAGCCACCACTGCAGCTGTTATGTCGTTCTTCATCACCGAATCCCCAACCGTAAGAGGACCGTTCGGGGATAAAAAGGATGGATGCCATATATTGTCCGGAGAAAACATAACAGCCTCTTCCCCGGCATTCAAATCAAGGCGACGGTCAGATGGGCAAGACATTTTCTGAAAGTTTTGAAGAAAAGGAAAGGTCGGACAAATCAAGTACAAGAGGGGAACTTCTACAAGTAGCAATTCTCAAACGTGCTTTGGAAAGCAATCGATGCCTCTATAAAAAGAAGAAGCAACAAGACCGCCTGCCCAGAAATCGAAGAGGCGCTCATTCAGAAATCGAAGGGATGCCACTTTTTCAAAAGCTGGATTTTCTGGATCAAGTTGTCAGCACTGTTCACCCATGATCTCAGCTTTGCCGAAGTCATGGAAAAAATCAGAGGGGGCTTGTCACCATCCTCCAAACCTCAAAAGTCGGGCTGCTTGTTCAAAGATCGAAGGGTTGCTTATCCGAAGATCGAAGAGGCGCCAACTTTTTCAAAAGACAGAGTCCCTGAATCAAAGCTTACCGACACTCTCCACATGCGATCACAACTTTGAGGGAGTCACAGGCCAAAATAAAAAAAGGCTCGGCACTATCCTCCAAATTTCAAAAACTGCTCGTTCAAAGACCGAGGTTTGTCGCCACCCTTCACGTGTTGTCTCAGCTTTGCAGAAGTCACGGACGGGTCTAAAAACGCGTGAATCTTACTGTTCCAATCAAAATTACCTGTTGTCGCTGACAAGGGTAAACGAACAGTATCATTACCGGCTATTAAGAAATCCCTATATAGGTCGACTCTCATCCTCTACGGTAAGACAAACTTGAAAAAATGCCAAGCTCTTTCCTATCTTCGAGAATGCATTTCCAACAAAGCCTCTCAAAATACCCAGTATTCCTCATCCCCTGGAATGCCTCTGCAAAACAAGCCACACCAAAGCAAGAGTATCCCATATCATCAGGGTCGAAAGCAAGAGATTCTCCCTGTCCTTGTCTTTGTCCTTGTTCTCACCTGCAGGGCAAGAAGAAAGAGAACAATCAGTCAAAACCTGAGATCAAACTTCTGATCTGGAACTGACTGCCTGGAAACCTTCCCTGATTGCTTACCTTGCATTTACATTCCACTCCTGCATAGCAAAAAACTGCAAGAGAAGATGCCACATGCGTGGGAAAAAACCAGGGAAAATGATACATTGAAGCATGTAGAGACAAGCACAACAAAGCATGTGCCGGGTCATCCGCTGCTTCTTCAAAAACAAAAGTATTTCATATCATCAAGATCTGACGTACTCTGGATTTGATGGACTTGTTATAACACTCAGATTCTTGAGTCGGCTCGTGAAGATCGCTTGCCATATGAAGCCGCTCATGGTCCGACAACCTTCAAGATCAAGCCACCAACGGCCCTTGAAGGAATCACAAGTCTGATTCAAGATCAAGCGTTCACCACCCTTGAATCAACTTCAACTCCAAATAAATGGGTAAGCTCAGACTTATGGCAAGTCTAGCAGAAGAAAACCCTCTAGCCCAGTTCAAGAATAAACCTGTGGAAAAATACTTCTTCAAAAGCAAAAGTATCTCATATCAGCAGAGTCGAAGGCAAAGATATCTCATGGCATGCTTTTCCTTTACCCTTGCCCTTGCCTACGGGACAAGAAGAAATAGGGCGATCGGTCGGCACTTGGAAAGATTGAACAGGGAAACAGACCAACACCTCTACCTCGTGCCTGCCTGCCATGCAAAAGAAACAAAGCAGAGAATAATGCAGCATGGGCCGTACAACTGCACATGTTAATTCATCCTCAACTAAACCGAAGATCGCTTGCCATATAAAGCCGTTCATGTTCCGACAACCTTCAAGATCAAGCCTCAACGGCCCTTGGAGAAATCAAAAGCCCGATTCAAGATCAAGCCTCAACGGCCCTTGGAGAAATCACAAATCCGATTCAGGATCAAGTGTCCAACACCCTTGAAACAACCTTCAAGATCAAGCCACCAACGGCCCTTGAAGAAATCACAAGCCCGATTCAAGATCAAGTGTCCAACACCCTTGAATCAAATCCAGTTCAAGATGAAGTCTGTGGAAAGTCAACAAGCACAACAAATACACGTGCCGATTCGTCTCCAGCAAAGCTGAAGAAACTTCCAAACCAATTCGAGAACAAGCCTCGACGGCTCTTGGATCGGCATCTTCACTAATGGACTTCAAAACGCATCTTCTACACATGACAAACACATGTATACGACGCGCCCTGAAGTGGACGCATTTGTAGACATCGAATTTTCGGTGAAATAAATGTTGATCAATGCATTAAAAACTACAACTGTAAACATCGAAATTTTGGTGGAATAAATGTTGGTCAAAGCATCAAAATTACAACCTCCATTCATTTCATCTACATCATCCACTTACTTCACCAACAAAAATGAATGGTGGTGATTCATCCTCACCAACAAAATGAATGGTAATGATTCATTCTCACTAACAAAAAATGGATGGTGGTGATTCATCATCACTAACAAAATGAATGGTAGTGATTCATTCTCAAGGCCTATAAATAGGCTACACCAATTCATAACCAATTCACCAATTCACAAATACATTTCTCTACTCCCAAATTGGAAGATAATTCTCTTGAAGTTCGTTCTTCGTTCTTCAGGAATCAAGCCCCAACGGCCCCTTGAAGAAACGCTCATCCATCTTCAGGAATCAAGCCCCAACGGCCCCTTGAAGAAATGCTCATCCACTTTCAGGAACCAAGCCCCGACGGCCGTTGAAGCTCTGTTCATCCACCTTCAAGAACAAGCCCAAAAGCCCTTGAAGATCGTTTATCGTTCTTCAAGATTCAAGCCTCAACGGCTCCTGAAGAAACGCTCATCCATCCTAAGATCCAACCACCAAAGGCCCTTCGGATCAACACGACATCAACGCTCTTCATCAAATCCTTGAAGATCATCCTCGTTCATCCCAAGAATCAAGCCCCAATAACCCTTCGGATCAACACAACATCAACGTTCATCATCAAATCTCTGAAGATCATCACTGTTCATCCCAAGAATCAAGCTCCAAACAGCCCCTTCGGATCAACACAACGTCAATAAATCCACATCACTGTTCATCCAAGGATCAAGCTCAACGGCCCTTTGGATCAATAACCCATCAACAAATCCATATCTTACGAAGATAGAATCAGAGGATAAATTAAAAAAGAGATTGTAACCCAAAATTCATCAAATACAAATATATTTTGTACACGTGTTCTTGTGTCTTCAGGAAATTTTCGTGTTTACAAATTTTGTAAACACGAAAATTCCCTGAAGACACAAGAACACGTGTACAAAATAATATTTGTATTTGATGGATTTTTAGGGTTACAATCTCTATTTGTTCCTCTAGTTCTATCTTCGTAAGATATGGATTTGTTGATGGGATGTTGATCCAAAGGGCCGTTGGGCTTGATTCTTGGGATAAACTGTTCTTCAAGGGCCGTTGGGCTTGATCTTGAAGTTTGGCGGATGAACGCTTCTTCAGGTGCCTTTTGGGCTTGATTCTTGAAGTTGGATGAACGTTGAATGATGGATGGATCTTCAGGAGCTGTTGGGGCTTGATTCTGAAGTTGGATGAACGTTGAATGACGAACGGATCTTCAAGGGGCTTTTGGGTTTGTTCTTAAAGATGGATGAACGACGAACGAAGAACGATGAACGATGAACGATGGATGAACTTCAAGGGGCTTTTGGGCTTGATTCTTGAAGAACGGATGAACGATGAATGGATCTTCAAGGGCTTTTGGGCTTGTTATTGAAGATGGATGAACGACGAACGAAGAACGATGAACGATGAACGATGGATGAACTTCAAGGGGGCTTTTGGGCTTGATTCTTGAAGAACGGATGAACGATGAATGGATCTTAAAGGGCTTTGGGCTTGATCTTGAAGAACAATTGTGTTGATCCAAGGGCCGCTGGGGCTTGATCTTATGATGGATAAGCGTTTCTTCAAGGGCCGTTGGGGCTTGATCTCGAAGAACGATGAACGAAGAACGAAGAACGAACTTCAAGAGAACTCTCTTCTAATTTGGGAGTAGAGAAATGTATTTGTGTATTGTCCCTTGAATTGGTGTGGAATGATCTCTATTTATAGAATTCTAAAACTTGATTTTTGGATTTAAATAATCAGATGAAATAAGTCGTTTCTGCCAGGTGTTGACACGTGTCCTTTTTTTTACGGCTTTTCTAACTCTTTTCGAATTTTCGTCGAATCACACACTATGTGTACAATTTATGTAATACATGAGTGTTAAAATTTTGACCATCGGTCCACATTTTATTTACCGAAATTTCACTGTCTACAGTATTATTGTCACACTGTGTGTCTAACACTCCATTTAGTACATTGTCGTTGAGGAAAATGACCCTACAACGCAGTGGCAAAAAGAAAAACCCACTAAATGTGCGGGTTTGATCCATTCATTTTCTTTAACAATTCTATTTAGAAATTGTCATTGAGGCAGATAACGCTATATAACAATAACAAAAAGAAAAAAAAAACCCACTAAGTGTGCTGGTTTGATCAATTCGTTCTATTTGACAACTATTATCTAACTCATTAACGCTATCGTGTTATTAAAAAAAATTATCGTCACCAAAAAAAAATAAAGTTATCACCTGTATATAAATAACTAAATTTAATATGATAATTGCGCGATGGTACTTAAATTAATAACTATATGTAGTAGTCTCAATAGAGCTCGTTCACACGCGCGGGGTGCACATCATCCGAAGCAAGAGAGAATTTACAGACGGTAGGAGGAGGGCAGCCTAGTTGCAGTGGCACTAGAGCCAAAGAAATGCCCACCTCACCCAAGTTCGATCCCCCCACCCCCACTCCTAACTAATGACAAAAAAAAAAATTACAGACGGTAGGCGCACAAACGCGAACCAAAGAAACAACTGCCGACTGCCGTTACTGACCGTCCGTCCTTTTTTTCTCCTCCATTTTTCGACGCACAGTCAAATCAAATGTCTCTCCATATAAAAACAGTCAAATGCTTTTATTTTTCGATTTTCTCTTCGTATTTTCTATTCATTTTTGGTCCGAAAATGCAATTAAAACGAATTAATTTATCAATTTAATTAAGCTTAAAGCCGATTATTAATTTAACACCTTCCTCCTCGTCCTCTCCTCCATCATTTCGTTCGAGGAGAAGAACAAGAAGAAGAAGAAAGCTTTTTCATGGCCGCCGGAGATTCCTCCTCCTGAAATTCTTAAATTCTCCGTTGAATTTCAAGGAGATTCAGAGGTCAGTTCATAATTTTCGGATTAATTTGTTGCGCAGGTTCTAAAGTTTCCATTTTTTGTGATTATAATTTCCAATTATCCAATTTTTGCTAATCACTGATGATTATTTGTGTTTTACGCTCGAACTTCATGGATTTTGTGTTCAATTTCTTCCTATTTCGTTGAGCTGGAAAATTCAAGTTTAGCAAAAAAATGTGAATTTTGTTTCTCTTTCTCTTGAGTAACTGAAAGAGCTTGGTAGCAGAAGGTTAACTGATCGATTTTTAAGGCAGAGGAATAACGTTAGCATAATTATGCACTTTTAATTCGATTTACGAGCTTAACCCAGCAAGAATATTTTTTTTTTTGTTTTTATTTAATTTGTTGTTAATTTTGGAAATTAATCATCCGGAAAGGTTGAAGTGAACATCAAAGGTTAAAGATTTAAGTAGGAACAACACGAAACTGATCTTTTGGAGAGTTGCAGCTCGAAAACTATTGAATCATAAAGTACCTGTTATTTCGTTATGTTCTGTGAGTTCAAAGTTTCCGGCTTTGAGTGAATTGATGTCAATGTTGAATTTTTTTATAGGAGGGAAGCCCTTTAGTATGAATAAAGATGAAGAGACGAGTAGCCCCAGTTGGGGGGCCTCGTTTTTTGCGCAAACGGAAGATGTTGCAAGAGCAGTTGCTGCTGTAGCGGCCTCTGCTACTGCGGCTCATTCTCCGCGCCCATCTGCTGTATACTCGTCGAACGAAGATGGTGGTGGTGGCAGTCCACTTCAGAGGTTACAACGCCATGTTACGAAAGTGCTAAAAGGTTTCCAACATCCTCCTGAAGTGAAGCGAGGAACTTACAATCCAGAAGTTTTGACTAGCCAGAAGCGGCAATGGGCATTGCAGTATTTGGTATGCGGTTTTGTACAGTGACCCATTTGTTTCCAAGAAACTTATTTGTATGCAATTCAGCAATGGGTTAATCAAGAATCAAGATAAATAATTTATGTACTATATTCCACATTACTTCTATTTCTTTTATAGATTAAAATGATTCAAAGAAAAGTTACTTCATCTCAAAAACAAGTTCTGTATTGTTAGTTTCCCAATACATTTGCATATAGAAGCCAAAATTTCATCCAAGAGATTCCGTAACACCTCTGTTATTTACGTGTGCAGGATCATAAGTCTTTAAAGCAGCCAACGAGGCTATTTGAGAGCATGGTAGTTATGGGGCTTCATCCTAATTGTGATATTCAGGCACTTCAAAGGCAATACATTGGAAGAAAGTCTGATGGTCCAGGAAGATTTAATAGTCAGAATCACTCTCGTGTAGAACCCAATATCGAACCTCAGGTGGGGATTTTGTTGGCAAATGGCCAATATGTTTGCATAGTGATGCTTGGAAGTAATTTGAGTGCTAGGTGTTAACATGTGATTCTACTTTCAGGTGTTATTTGTTTATCCTCCGGAAAAGCAGCTGCCTCTACAATACAAGGATCTCCTTTCATTTTGCTTTCCTGGAGGCGTAGAGGTTAGGTTTTTTCTTGACAATGTTTTTCTCATCCTGTTGACACCTCAGATGTGAATGACACCGTGGAAATAATCATTTTCTGATATTGACCCTTCGGATGTGAATGACTTCAGGTTCATGCTGTTGAGAGAACTCCTTCAATGAGTGAGTTAAATGAAATTCTTCTGGGACAGGTATTGTGCTACATTTTGCTCTCATAGTATTACTGTTAATTAATGCATATGCTACTTTCTTTTAGCTTTTTATCAATAAATCTTCACCTGGTTTCGTACCTTTTCCCTGAGAGAATCATATGTAAAAGTTTTTTAACTAGCTAGTCTTCAAGTTTCTACTAGAAAATGAGATTAATTTGAAAATTTGTGGACTGAGTTTACTAGGGTTTTAGGATGTTTTTAACAACTCTTCTTTCTATGGGACTTTAAACTGTTTCTGCTAATTATAAGATAATTGTTAAAAGTGGAACAGGATGGTATAATGTTGCTACATAGGAGTCTTTCGTCGTGTCATAATAAAAATTATTACACAGAATCTGTTTTATTATTTAATTTGAAATATATGTAACTTTTCAGACACTTGTATGACCATAATGATGCTTATTTTCAGGAGCATTTTAAAAGGAGCGATCTGTCCTTTGTATTCAGATTACAGGTAATTAATAACCTGTTATGTATCCACAACTCTTTTGTCATTGATTTTCCTCAATTCAATATAAAATTTCTCTACTTTGCAGCATTTGCCTTTTGACATATAAATATCTAGTGGTGGTGCTGTAGGATAGAAGCATTAGTGGTGTTGCCAGAAAATTATAATTGAAATAACATTGTTTTGGCCAAAATTCAAACAACTGGTTACTTAGAGTTGTATAAGTGCCCACAGAGAAGAAGATCTCTGAGAAAAATGCAAAGCATATTTACTCAGATTGAATTTTTTCCTTAACTTTGATAAGATTTTTATATGTTTAAGAGGATATTATGGATTGTCAGTTATAGTTAACAGACATTATTTAAGAAGATAATCCCTTTTCTTTTATGTTATTTATATTAGTTTAATTTCTATAAGTGACATGAAATTATTCTTTTTGCTCGAACCTAAAGAATTCAATTTTGCTTTAATGTGAATTTTTACTTTCACTTACCTGATGACCGATTTTGTACAATATTTGGTTTGTAGGTTGCTGATGATTCAACTTTGTATGGATGCTGCATGTTAGTCGAAGAAGTAGTGCAAAAACCCTCTGGATTGCTTTCCATGATTGCAGAGAAACATCCTTCTCGCCCATCTTTGAGCCGTCATATATTAACCACTCATAGATGTTATTGCATTCTCTCAAGGGTTCCAGCATTTGAGTTACATTTTGGTGTATTGAACAGGTGTGTTGTTGTTTTGGATGCTCATACTTATTCATGCAGAAAATAAATGTGTGTTTCCTGCTATCTATTTATGCATTAGATCGAAGGTCATGCTATAACTAATCTAAAAACAAACGAAAGAGTCAATTCTTAGTTCGTTGAGGAAAAAATTGTGGTAGCTTTCTCATTATAAGGTGGAACTGATGTGACTTCTAAACAACACATTAAAGATTTTTAACTGTCAGCTAAAGGACTCTTGAAAGTAATCTAGCACTGGCTCATAGTTGTGCGCGGGAATACATATGCCCCCCTTTTGGCTCATAGTTGTGCGCGGGAATACATAGAGTCATTCATCTTTACCATTTGACTATGTTACTCAACTTGAATATGTTTGCTATTTTCCTGTAGCATCTTCACAGAGGAAAGGTTGGAACGATTAACACAAGGAATAGATCTTTTAGATTTAGAAAGCCCAAAGGATTATGACAGTGGTGAAAATTTTGAAGATAATACAGAAGAAACTTCAAATGGTGTATCACTAAGTAGTAGAACTGAGGAGGACATGCAGAATGGAACAGCGGAGGTTTCTCAATCAGGGAGATTTGCAGAAAATGGGGGTCACCTAGATCATCAAATAGTTGATGGGAATTTTAACTTGTCAATGAGAAGGGTTAGTGGAAATGTTGTTGTTCCAGTTGAACCTGAAACCGAGATAGTTAGTTGCAAAAGAGAACCTGGCGGTGTGAATGCTGAAGTTTGTGAGGTCTACGTTGATGACTTCTCTACAAACAAACAAGCTGTAGAAAGGCGATTACCAAATGCTGTCCTGCCTCTCCTGCGCTTCTATCAGTATGAAAGCTCTGATTCTTCCTGCAGGTAGCAATTGTACTTCTTCCTTTGAAGTTTTGGGTGGTGGTGGTTGGTAATTATGAAGGATTTGGGCTACTTTAAGGTCTAAGCTTCTGTACTTATTACTTGGAAGTGTTTTATGCAGTTTTCAAGGCTCTCCTAGTGAGGACAGAAATTTTAGGAGCGATGTTGATTTTACAGAGACGGACGAGGCATCTTTCTCTGGCCAAGATGATTCTGACCTCATTGATATTCTTGAATGGGCCAAGGTGCAAAAAGGACATTTTGTTCTTGGATCTAGATATGAATTGAAGCTCTTTTTAATGAGAATTACCTAATGTCGCTTGACAAAATTTTCCCAAATTTTCAGGCAAACAATCATGGATCATTGCAGATAATAAGTGAGTACTACCAATTACGTTGCCCTGCTAGAGGTACCACTGTTAAGTTTCATCCTTTGGACCACCTGCATCCCTTGGAATACCATAGACCAAAAGTAAACATTTTACGTACTGCGGGCTCAACCATTGATCTGAGGTCATGCGGTACGAGTCTGGAATTTGCTGAGGTAGAGACTGATGATAGCTTTACGAACTTATCTCATGTGTGGTGAATTTAGTTGATCTTTTTCCTTAATAACATTCGTGTTCTTTTGAATTGTATTTCTGTTGGTTGTTATCAGGCACAAAGTGCTTTCTTGGTTGAGGAGGAAGCAACTGCATTATCAGTATGGGCTATTGCATGCATATGTGGCTCCTTACGACTTGAAAATGTTAGTTATTGGCTCAACATAAGTATGCCATGTTGACTATACCTTTATATGAATGAATGCCAATTTGTGTTACTTTCTTAGAGGCTTGCTTCGTGGCTGACGTTGGGTTTGATTGTCCTCATACTTTGCAGGTATTAACATTGTTTGCAGGAGCACTGTTGGAGAAGCAGATTGTAATCATTTGTTCCAATTTGGTACGTATTAGACACTATTCCAAGTTTTTATAGGCCTGGTGAAGATTAACAATCCAACCTATGTATTCTTTTTACATCTGTGTTTTCTGATGTGTGCAGGGTATCTTGTCGGCCTCAGTGTTATCAATTATCCCTCTGATCCGCCCCTACCAGTGGCAAAGCCTTCTAATGCCGGTATAGTTTCCTTACTGCCTGCAAGCTATTTTATAAATATATTAAATGCATTGCTGTTTTCATGTGAATAACAATGTCCATAAACTTTCCAGGTTTTACCAAATGACATGCTGGACTTTTTAGACGCACCTGTCCCTTACATAGTGAGTTCTCAAGTTCTTGTCTGTTATGCATATTATTTGAGGGAAGAGGCCTATGGTTTGTCAATTTGTATTTGTTGGTCTATCTGGATCCATCATTTTGTCAAATTATTTTTGGAAGGAAATCCCTATCTGTTTTGTCTTCTCCAAGGAATATAACAAATATAAAACAGTAGTGCCCCTTCCCCACCCAGCAAAAACCCCGAATACACACATCGCTGTTAAACCCGTTGCACTAAGCCATCTTCTTCCTTTTTCTAGTTGGCCTTAGTATTGTTTCTAACTTTGATTGGTTATTAAACATATATTTCTTCTGTAGGTTGGTGTGAAGAACAAATATGAAGTTCAGTCGAAACTATCCAATACAATTGTAGTTGACGCCAACAAGAACCAGGTTTGTTGTTTTCAAGCAATTGTATTTTTCTACTCGTGGAACATGCATAAAAGGCTCATATAAGTTGTACCTTAAATTCAATCGTATGGTCATTATTCATTGCAATGATCTCAAGGATTTAATACTAGTATATAAATTTGTCACTATAAAAGAATATTAGTTGAGACTTAAGTAGTGTTCTTTGGGGTCTCAAGGGGCATAATATTGTTGCGAATGCTTTCATCTTTTGAGACAATTATGTTTCAGTGCCAGACAATTGTCTTTCTAAGAATAATTTTGGGGGTTCAGGGCATGGACAAATCTGTAATTTGGCCTCAGGTTGGCAAATCTGCAATTTGCCCATAAAACTGAAAGGAAATATCTTTATATTGACGCATCTTGTGTTTAACTTGTTCTCATGCTTTTTCAATCAATTGTCGTGTACTTTCTCTTTTCTCTAGTATGATTAATGACTAATGTTTATTAAAATGCAAGTATTCGTAAGAAAAACTAAATTCGTCCATTGCATTATGTAATAGGTGAAGTCGCTGACAATACCTCAATTACCACAACATAAGGAATTATTTTCATACTTAAGTCCTTATCATGCAAAGCTTGTGGGAGAGAGTTTTTTAGGTAGGAAAAGGCCAGTGTACGAATGCACAGAAGAACAGGTGTGTTATGCTTTGTTCAATTGTGTCTGATTTTAAAAAGTTCATTCGTCTACCTTTAATTTTCATGTATTTATTTGCCTGCTTGTAGGTTGTAGCTGCCAAGGGTTTCCTAGGAGTGTTAAGAACTTATTTGGATTCTCTTTGCTCGAACCTCCGTTCACATACAATTACTAACGTACAGTCCAATGATGATAAGGTCAGTTTGTTGGCCAACAATGACAGCTTTTAAGGAATCAAGTGCCGTAGAGGATTATTATTTTTCTTTGACCTTTGTAATGATTAGTACTTTAAAAGATAATTTTCCCAATAAATACATAATTATATATATATATATATATATATATATATATATATATATATATATATATATGCATGGACTAAGTTCTGTTGAAATGTCCAATATATGGAACGTCAGCATAATGCATCAGTATATCCATTCATTTGGCTTTTCAGTTTTTATGATAATGGTGCAGATCAAATGGTCAATTTTGTTTGAATGTGGAAATTCCTAGCTTGTAAGATCTAGTTAACATTAATATGTGGATGCACGTTCATAGTCCTACAGATCTGACACTGATTTCCCTCCAATTAGGTATCATTACTTCTGAAGGAGAGTTTCATCGACTCATTTCCTAGTCGCGATCGACCATTTATGAAGGTGCGTTCCTTGAGATAATTTTCTTTTGTCTATGTGAGCGGTAAAATTGTCAAAGAAAACATAAATCTAAGCTCTGAAAGAGGCGTGACCTCGGTCAAGAATGGATAATGTTCGTTTCGGTGTTCTGTGTTTGTATATTGTAATCAATTTATTCAAGATAAATCTTAACCACCCTTTTACTTTATTTCTGAAAGTGACTTGTAATCTTTCTTCAATGCTTACTCTGGGTGCTTTTTTGAGTTGTATTGTATAAAGCTGAAAGCACACTGATGCATCCTTATTCCTCCCTGAATGCTGTGCAGCTTTTTGTGGACACACAAATGTTTTCGGTACATACGGATCTCGTTCTCTCTTTCTTCCAGAAGGAATAGTGCCGCTGCCATGCGAGGTCAGGCCTTGAGTTATATTTTTGTGTTGTGAACCTGAACGTAAGTTCAGTAATGTAAAATTATAAGTTCCGTAATTCATGAATTCAATCGCCGCATCTTGAACCGAGCTTCGCTTCTCCGGATGAAAAGGTTGCCTGCATTGCTGCATAATGTATCATGACGAATCTGTATTTCAACATATGAAAGAACTAAACAAAAAATTCTAGTATATCCCGCTTTTGTTGTAAATAGTAATTTTGTTTATTTATTTACCTCCACCAGTAGTGAGATTTTCCATTGGTTTATTTGTTTGAGTTGGTGATTATTGAGACCCTTTATTTGATGCTTTAATTCTGGTTCTGGTTACATATCAATTAGTGTGCTAACTAACTACATGTTAGGCCCTGCACTTGGAATGGCTAAAAGTGCTTTTGGTGCCTTCGGATAACCCCAAACGCACTTTGAGTTTAGTACAATTTTCTTGTGCTTCTAGTGAAATGGATTCTAGTAGATGCGCTTACGAGCAGAATTACTGGTAAATACTTTTCCCAAAAGCGATAGGATTTTGTAAATTTTGTTGTGCTTTAGATTGATTTAACTTCTAGGCTTTTACCAGATGCGCTTACGAGTAGAAGTACTTTTTGCCTCGTACTTCTGGATGCTGTAACGGCTAAAATATCATAATATTTACTTTGAAGAGAACTGAAGAAAAGGGTGTAATTGTGGGGTGAGATCCTCTCCGAATCTTTTTTGTGGGGATCTTGGGGATTCTCATATAGTAGTCGTTCATCGTACATCGTGCGGTCAATTTTTGTCAAGTGCGATTTGTGTTTAATTTTAAATAAAAAAAAGTTTTGCACGATATATAATGAATGACTAAGATATGAAAATTCTTATAATTCTCATAATTTGGATTCGGGATTCAAATCCAGAATTGTTGTCTGTCCATACAGTAGAAAATGCATGTGTGTTTGGTCTGCCAGGGGAGATAGGAACAGTGCCAGACAGTGCGTACTACATTCAGTACATAGTGCTACTTCCAAACGTACAACACGAGTAGTTTCATGGGAACTTAATACATGGTTTTTTTTCTTTTCACTTTAACTTTTATACCAAGCTTGAGGACTTAATACTCGGGATGGGACGCTAGTGTGACAATGTCTCAAAATGTTATTGCACTAATGTGTAAAAAAGTTATATTCTTAACAATGTGTTATTGACTTGGATATCGTTACAGGAAAATCTCAAGTGTAGGTGAGTCCGTCTTCTATGGCACATGTCATATACACTTGATGACTTCTATTTTTGAAGCAATACTTGTTTCAAGAGATGATTTCCGCACTTTGTTTCCTCCTGCACTCCTCTTTTTAGCCGTTAGGTGGAATAAATTTGAGAAGAATCAAACAACATAATAACAAGCGCAGAAAGTGAAAATGGAAGTTTAAAAATTATTTCTTCTTATTTCAAAACGCAATATATGGTTTTAAAACCCCAAGCAAAACTGTAACTAATAATATGGTTCTTTGGCGATGTAATCGGAGAACCAGTCGTTAACCGCTAAGGAGTCATCATCTTTCAACTTGCATGCTCCACAGTTTCATTGGGTTGGACAGTAACTTGCATGGAGAGACCAATTCAGAGCTCAGAAAATAAAAATAAATAGCAAGTGGCTATACTACAGTTGTGATGAGGGAGTTGCCCTTACATATAGACGTGAATTCGAATTCTGTCTGTTTTCTAATTTAACATCTAATTTAATAAATCTATCGTTTGACAAAAAAAATTTGATATTGCATGTTAGTGGTACGGCATCCTTCGGGTTTGGGTAAGGTCATACGTTTATTTAATTTTTAGAAAAAATGAGTTTCATTTCTTATTTTCTTCCTACAATAAAAAATAAAATAAAATAGATGTTCATGTTGTCTGTATACAAAGTCCTGCTACTTGGATCATGGGTCCGCCATATGCCTGAAAAACCCATTTATTGAAAACTTGGTATTTCAGCCAAAAAATAAATAAATGACTGAAGTTGTCCCAAAAAAAAAAAGGTGTATGAAGAAGAAGACAAGGCAAGCAACAGTGTAAAATCTGTGCATTTGAATTTTGAAACAAAAGCAAAGCATAAACTGTAAAAAAATATCACAATAAAATTGAAGAAAAGAAAAAGAAAAAAAGAAAGAAAGAAGAAAGAAGGGGTAATAAGTAAAGTGAGGTGAGGTGGTGGTGTGTTTGATGAGAGAAATCAGAAGCCAGAAGCGGTCCTGCTGCTTTGAAATCTGAATCACTAGGGTTTTTCTAAATTTTTGAAATAGAGAAGAATAATACTTGACTACTTAAAGATGAGTAGAAACTCCTACTCAAAATTCGTAGTATTTTAATCATAAAACTTTGTGTTTATGATCAAAACCATTCATACTATGAATCACACTGTAAAGATCATGTCTACAAAAAATAAATTAAAACTAAGATCGTTTAGTCAATCTATTGTAGCAAAAATATATAGACGGTTCGTAATGCTTTTACCAATACCGTTCATTTGTTTTTAAATAGTTTGATGACTAAACGACCTTAGTTTTAATGAATTTTTTGCATATGTGATCTTTATAGAATAATTTATAATATAAATAGTTCTGATTATAAACATGAAGTTTATAAATTGACATTTGAACAATTTTAAAAAAAAATTAAATATGAGTTTATATTTTTTTTAATAGCTAAATACTGTTCAAAAGAGAAAGGCCAGATTGTAAGGGTGTTTCTCTGACTCTGACTCTCTGAGGTAAAGGAACAGAAGAAAAATAAGTAAGAGAGTTAGTAGCTGCACTAAAAGCCCCAACAACACCGTACAATCTCTGATCAGACCACCCTCTGCACGCACCATCTCTCTCTCTCTCTCTCTCTCTCTCTCTCTCTCTCTCTGGATAATCATATTGAAAAATAATTAAAAGTTTTAACAAAAAATTTCTGATACTATTTATTTTAATAAAAAAGTAAATTTTTTACACTAAAAATTTAATATTGGTATTATTTACTTTATATTTTATTTTATTTTTATCGTTAAAACTCAAAATTTTTAAGTCATTTTCATTAATTTTTCTAAAATACTTTGCTACTCACATTCGAAGTAAAATCTCTTAAGTTTTATTAATCACAGTTTAACGTGTGTGTTGAAAATTTTCACTTCCTTTAACGAATTACTTCTTGGTATGTGAACTACAATATGCATGAATGAAGAATGTTCATTTCTCGGGCACAGGTGGATTATTTTAGTAATTAGAATCTTTCTTTTTAATTTATTTCATTTCGAATTTAAATTTACTCTTTCATTATGGTATAAATAGTGACAAATAATATCGCTTATAATAAAAATAATTATTTGTTTCTAAAAGATTCAAGTAATTAATAACTTGTTTTCTTTGTCTATTAATTTTTGCTTTTAAAGTGAATAAATAAAATTAATAAATAAACCGAAATGCAAAAGAAAAAAAAAGTTGTGAAAACATCATTTTGCTACTAATAATAATGATTTGTTTTTTCGTTATTCTTTTTCTAGTAAGGGTTTACAAATTACAATTGATTTGTTTACAAATTCACTTGGCTTGAGTTTATGGATTTCCGTAGAGTTGTCAGAGACAAGAGCTGCCACAGCTGCAGCAGCTTAGATGCAGAGTCAGAAGCAACAGAGGTGCAGTCATAATATTTGCAGAGTCAGAGAGAGGGGAGAGAGAGGGGAGGTGGGAAATGGCAATGGCAGGCAGCAGAGGCAGCAGCGGCAGTACTGTAATCAGAACCATTAATTTTATCCATGTACAGAAGATTCTGCAGCTAAATGGTCCCTGAAAATAAATATACCTATTACCGACTCTCCCCTCTCTCCTCTCTCTCTCTCTTTCTCTCTAACCCTTCTCTCTTCTTTGTTTCTGCACTCTGAAATCTGAAATAAACCACCCTCTGGTTTCATCTTTTCCTTCTCTCTTTCTCTCTGTCTTTCGTTTCTTTGAAAAACCAAGTTTCTGGTTTTCTGCTCTTTCTTCCTTCCTTCTGATTTGGGAAATAATTAAAAATTAGTATGAGTAGCACTGGAAGAAGCGGCAGGTTTCCTTTCACTCCATCTCAGTGGCAGGAGCTTGAGCACCAAGCTCTTATCTACAAGTACATGGTTTCTGGAATCTCCATCCCTCCTGATCTCATCTACTCCCTCAAAAGAAGCTCCTGCAGCTTGGACTCCCCTCTCCCTCCAAAGATCTTCTCTCACCACCCTCCTCACAGTAAGCTTCTCTCTCTCTCTCTCTCTCTCTCTCTCTCTCTCTCTCTCTCTCTCTCTCAAATGAAGGGAACTTCATACTTTTGAGTGCATATTATTTCTGGGTTTTGTAAAAGAAATGGAACTACGAAGTTTTGAGTGCATAATATTTGTTGGTTTTGTGAAAAGAATGGAACTTTGAAGTTTTGAGTTGTGGGTTTTTTCTTGCAGTTGGATGGAACTGTTTCCAGATGGGATTAGGAAGAAAAATAGACCCAGAGCCAGGAAGGTGCAGAAGAACAGATGGGAAAAAATGGAGGTGCTCAAAAGAGGCGTTTCTGGATTCGAAATACTGCGAGAGGCACATGCACAGAGGGAAAAACCGTTCAAGAAAGCCTGTGGAAGTTCTCAAAACATCACCAATTTCAACACCAAAGTCATCAAACACTTCAACAATTACCACCAAAATCAATACTTGTTCTGCTTCTCCAAGTCCTGCAGCTTTTCATTCCCTTTCCCCATCGCTCCCTTCTCTCTCCTCCTCTAATTCCCAACCTTACCCTTTCCTCTATCATCATCACTCACCTTCTTCAAGGCCTTCTGGAATTGGATTCCCACATCAAGAGAGAAACACTACTTCCTTGTTTTTGGAATCTGGTTCTTATCGCCAGCCCAGCTCAGAATACAGGTTTGTCCCAAACACAAAATTATGCTACTTAATTTTCTGTATCTGTTTTAAGCATTTTACGGCAGTTGGTAAGGGCGGTGTGTTTGTTCTCGCTGCTTGCCTGGCCTTTATCCCGGTTGGCTAGAGTAGTGTGCACGTCCTAAGTTTAAGTCGGTTGGTCATGTCAGTGTGTTCTTCCTTATTTACGGCTCGTGGGTTTAGGCCGGTTGACCATGGCAATGTAGACGAATTTGGTTTAAGCCGGTCGGCCAGGCGGTGTGCCCTTTGTGAGTTTATGCCGGTTGGCCAGAACAACGTGCCCGTCTGTGATTTATGCCGGTTGGCCAGAGCAGTGTTTGTTCTTTAAACTATTGAGCTTGTTTGCCCTCTTTGCAAATTAAGTAGTTTAAAATATCGTATGTCCAGAAAAAATTAGGTGATTGTAGTTGTGTTTTTGTTGTTATTGGTTGGAGAAGAAACAGGTATGCTTCCGGGATGAAGGAGGAGGTGGATGAACATGCATTCTTCTCAGAGCCTTCAGGCACAGCGAGAGGCTTCTCTGGCTCTTCATCCTTGGACGATTCCTGGAAGTTCACACCGCTCACAATTAGTACTTCCTCGTCTTCGAAACAGAGAAGCTGCTCTGCTTTTCAGAGTGATCAGCAGGATCAGCAGCTTCAGAGCATCAAACATCAAAAGCAAGATCATCATCAGCAGCAGCAGCATTACTGCGCTATGGACAGAAATGAAGGATCCCAGAAGACCATTCATCGATTCTTCGACGAATGGCCCCCGGAAGATAAAGATTCGTGGCTCGATTTGGATGATAAATCATCGAACAGCGGATCGGTTTCCACCACCAGGCTCTCAATCTCCATTCCTACCTCTGGTCATGACTTCCCCGTCTTCACCTCAAGACATCATAATAGTAAGCTGACATACAAATGCATTTACTTCTGAGTTTGTTTATGATATGAGCAAATATTTACTCTAAGCCCTTAAATTAATTCAAACTCGGATGCATCTGCTTTAGCTAATGTGGCTACGGTCACCTCGGTTAATTAGCCAATACAGTGTCCATAATTATTCAGACCCAGTTGAGATCTTTGTCTAATAAGTTCCATATGTTTTTGGTTTTTTGCAGATGACTGAGTTTTTCATGCCCTGGTTTTCTGAATCAAAGGCCAAAACTGTACTTGCAGGGTGTCACTAATTTATTTTATTTTTCCGTTTTTGTGTGTGTGTAATGCAATTACTTATTAGTATTGGAGTATTTATTTTTAATTATTTTATTTTAATTTAATTTAATATTGTGCCTGAATGTGGTTGAATCAGATTATTGTGTTCTAAGTGAAGGGTCCTATGTCTCTCTCTGACAATCTGGTTTATTTATTTTTTTGGGTACAATATTTTTGATGTTTTGTGCTTGAAGACATTATCGGGGAGGGACCCAAATGGACCCAAGATTTTGGCAAAAATATTTGTCAGTGCTGACTTTGAGACTCTGAGCTTCCACAGTTCAACCCAGGTTATGTTGGCAAAAGAGTAAACTCCAATCTTTCCTTCGAAATCTCTAAACCTAAGGCTAAAAGCATTCATCACCCTTATAAATACATCCACCAACCACTATACTTTGGAAAATGACTCTCTCTCTCTCTCTCTCTCTCTCTCTCTCTCTCTCTCTCTCTCTCTCTCTCTCTTTTGTGTGTCTGAAAAACAGTTGGCTTAGCGATCACCCGTTTAAGAAAAATTTCAATGCGACATGTGTATTGTGCAATTTTTAGGCTTGCAACACAGATTTGTAGATTTAAGAAACTGATCCTTTACATTTAGGGTAATGTTTTCACACACGATTTTTTACCTCTCACACCCTTATTAATTTGTCCGTTGATATTCTTTCATTCATTTGATGCGATGATTGAAAATTAAAAAAAGTATGTAAGAAGTAAAAATAGATATGTGAATATGCCTACATTTAAGTTAGCTTTGTTTACAGTCATCCTGCTCTTTTTTTACCATTGTATGAAATATATTCAGATATTTATGGGTAAAAGAAACCAGAAAAATGAAAACAACAAAGGGTAAAAGGAAGAGATGCACGTGCACCAACAGACAGTAGATTTACAGAGATATAATATTTTGGTGCATTGGACAATGCAGATACACTACTCTTTTCATAAAATTATACAAAAATTTAGTCTAAAAAAGCTTTCAAAAGATGCCAACCACTCTACTGCTTCATACAAAAGAGCTAGCTGCCAATTCTTCAGGTATTAAATAAAATATTTATGTTGGATCCCAAACATTTAAATCATAATTCACAATTAACTCTAACCATTCTACAAAATTAGGCACGTGCAGAAAATCCTCTTCACTCAGTACCGAAGATGGATAGCAATTTGGCCGTCTGCACTCCAAAATGAATATTTTACAAATAGAGGTTAAAAGAGATCGTGAAAATCATTAGCCTGCGATGAAATAGCGGAGAAAAGGGAAGAAAACAAAAGGTGGGAATGGACCCCTTCGATATTGTAGTGCTTTCTTGGAGCTAAAGTTAGCTGTTAAAAGTTAAACCTGCATAACCATAAAAAAGAATGCATGGGCGTGAAAGTTGTTTAGTCATAGAAACGAGGCAGGAGAGGAAGCTTTAAGTAGAAGAAACACTATGTAATCTGAATGGTGCAGAAGCCAGAAGACCATTCATCGATTCTTCGACGAATGGCCCTTGAAAGATAGAGATTCGTGGCTCGATTTGGATGATAAATCATGGAACAGCGGATCGGTTTCCACCGCCAGGCTCTCAATCTCCATTCCTACCTCTGGTCATGACTTCCCCGTCTTCACCTCAAGACATCGTAATAGTAAGCTGACTTACAAATGCATTTACTTCTGAGTTTGTTTATGATATAAACAATATTTACTCTAAGCACTTAAATTAATTCAAACAAAAGAGATTCAAACTCGGGTACATCCGCTTTAGCTAATGTGGCTACGTTGGTTAATTAGCCAATACAGTGTCCATGATTATTCAGACCCAGTTGAGATCTTTGTCTAATAAGTTCGACTGTTTTTTGTTTTTTTTTTTGCAGATGACTGTGTAATGCAATGTCTAATTAGTATTGGAGTATTTATTTTTAATTATTTTATTTTAATTTAATATTATGTCTGAATGTGGTTGAATCAGATAATTGTGTTCTAAATGAAGGGTCCTATGTCTCTCTCTGACAATCTTGGTTGATGTCCTGTTCTTCATCATAAATAGTTCCAAATGAGTCAGCCCAAATCTGGTTTATTTATCTTTTGGGTACAATATTTTTTGGGTTTTGTGTTATTTGAAGACATAATTGAGGAGGGGACCCAAATGGACCCAAGATTTTGGCTAAAATATTTGTCAGTGCTGACTCTGAGACTCTGAGCTTTCCACGGCTCCAATCTTTCCTTGTAAATCTCTAAACCTAAGGCCGCAAGCATTCGTCACCCTTATAAATACATCCACCAGCCACTATACTTTGGAAAATGACTCTCTCACCCGCTCCTTCTTTTTGTGTGTCCAACTTTCGCTTTTAGCACTTTAGAAATATTTTTGGATGGCTAAAATGAAAGTAGAACACGTAAAGGGTGAGAGAAAATCCGGCTCCTATCACAATGGCTTTTCCTTAAATTTTTGAGAGGACTGTTTAATCAGGGTATTTTTCACATTAAGCAGATCAACGACTTAAATCAAGATATATGGGGTGTCATACTTTGGTGATGGCTGTTTTACAAATACGCGGTTTGGGTTCTTCTACACAATTTTTTTTCCTTTCTTGAGAGCTAACTGAAAAATGACTACACAGGACCATGGATGTGCCTCCTCCTCTTTCAAAAGGAAACTTTAGTAAGGCTTCCTGACACTCTTGCACCTGGTGTGACCAACATGTAATTGAATGTGACTAAAATACATTGAGGTTCCATGCTTTTGTGAGAATTGACCTACTAATGATTTGGTTTGAGTGTTCATTCATAAGTTTTCCTCATTCCTTACGAGGTAAATGAAAAACAGTTGGCTTTGTGATCACTCGTTTCAAAAAAATTACAGTTTGACATGTGTATTGTGCAATGAGTTTAAATTTCCAAGCGTGCAACACTGAGATTTGCAGATTTAAGAAACTGATCCTTTACATTTAGGGTAGTGCTATCCACATCTCTTTTTACCTCTCATACCCTTGTTAATTTATCCTTTGATATTCTTCAATCCATTCGACGCGGTGATCGAAAATTAAAAAAAAATGTGTGGAAAGTAAAAATAGGTGTGTAAATAGCACGGCCATACATTTAAATTAGCTCTGTCTGCAGTCCTCCTGCTTTTTTTTTACCTTTGTATTTCCATATTTTCAGATATTTATGGGTAAAAGAACCAGAAAAAGGAAAACAACCAAGGGTAAAAGGAAGAGATGCACGTGCACCAGTAATATATTTCCTTTAAAAAGTATAAATATGACAGACAGTAGATTTACAGAGATATAATATTTTGGTGAATTGGACAATGCAGATAGTAGATACACTACTGTTTTCATAAAATTACACAAAAATTTAGTCTAGAAAAAGCTTTCAAAAGATGCCAACCACTCTGCGGCTTCATACAAAAGAGCTGGCTGCCAATTCTTCAGGTATTAAATAGAATATTTATGTTGGATCCCAAGCAATTAAATCATAATTTACAATTACCTCTAACTAATGATTCTACAAAATTAGGCACGTGCAGAAAATCCTCTACACTAGGTACCGAAGATGGATGGCAATTTGGACCCGTCTGCACTCCAAAATGAATATTTTACAAATCTATATATACTAAAACCGGTGGGGAAATCACTGTAGCTTAGCTACGGTGGATTTCCGATTATACTCCCATTTATTTTATCTTATTTCAATTGTACCCTTTTTGCTTTGCTGCCCATCAGAGAGCAGAATGGTGACGCGTGGATCTTCACGTTTCTTCCCCTCTGCCTCTTCACCTTATCTGGCAAAACATCGTTTTCCCTCTGCTCCTCCCCTTATCTGCAAAACTAATCGAAGCTTGAAACCACTAAAGGATTAGCTTTCCTTTTGCGTTTAGGGAAAAAGACTCCTCTCTCCTCCCTCTCCTCTCTCTCTCTCTCTCTCTCTCTCTCTCTCTCTCTCTCTCTCTCTCTCACCTGACTTCGATTCCCATCATCGCCAAAAGCAGCGGACCGAGACGCTACTAATAGTTGAGGAGACGCCGTCACCGGGGTAACACGCCGCCACTATTTTATTTTTTTGCCAAATAATTTTTTTTGTCAAATACTTTCATGACCTGCAATTTTTTCTTCGTAGCATCTGCATCCTGCAATAGAAATGATTCTTCAATTAGTTTAATCAAGCTCTAAGATGCAATTTTCATAAACCAAAGAAAAAAGTGTACCAAATAGTCGTAAAACCCTCTACAACAAGGTAGTAAAACATTTTGTAGATCACAAATCCGTAAAGATTAAGACTTATCAAATAACCTATATACAATTTCTACAAACAAAAATTAACATAAAAATACCTGCAAATTCCTAATTCCTGCTGTTTTTCCTAATTTTTCTATGGCAGTCTTTAAAACATGAGGAGATCATACACCTACAGAGAAAAAATTTCAAAAAAATCCAGGAAAAATAACTGAGCAATATATCTCTCTAAACAATCAGCCTACAAACAAAACCATCATAAAAATTTCAAAGTTAGAAAACCCATACCTCAAACCAACCAAAACAAAATGTTCTCCTTAAATTCTTCCTTCTCCCTTCTATCCCTTCTCCCTCACTCTTCTCTCCACGACTCACTGGATACACAATTGCGGCCAGCGACGATTTCGACGATTCCGTTGGTCTGAAACGGCTCCTCATCACCCCAGGTACTTTCTACACCTATTGCATGTCAAGATCTGCTTCGTATTTGTGGGTTCCGCTTCAAACCTAACTGCTCCATTTTCGGTGAATTTACAGAGAACTGGCGATTCCACTTCCAACTCCTCTCTAATCCAAGTCGTCATTCTTGGTGAGGTGGGCATAGTGGGAGCTGGCCACCCGGTCGGCGTGCATGTAATTGAAGAAAAAGTACCTGAATTGGGACTCTGGAGGGCTTGGATCTGAGCACCGTGGCCATTACGAGCGAGATGACATTTCTGGGAAAATGAAGGGAAACGAAAGAAAATGAGGGAAAATTAGGATCGAAACATGGATTTTTTGGGTGAAAAATGGAAGCTTGAAGAGTGGTTTGGGAAATTTGGGGGTGAATTCAAATGGGTTTATCTGAGATTTTGGGAAGAGTGTATGGTGAGGGAATTTTGATGGTGGAATTGGAAATTGAAATTTGGAAGAAGAGAGCAGAGGAAAGTAGAGAGATTTGACATTTTAGCTCGATTGTTCTTGGTAACTTGCAAGTAAGACAATGAAAATATCTGAATTTACGAAACAAGGCTTTGAGGTTTGATCGATTTTCTATTTCACAACATTTCACGTCTCATTTAAAATTTTGGTCTCTTTGGAAGTACTTTCAAAATAATCAAAATCGCTTTTAAAGAAAATCTTTCAGATAAGAAACACTTCAAGTGTTTTTTCACGATCCACTTGCATTTTCATTAAACATTAATTTTCAAAATATGTTGACACGTTTTCAATAATTTTAAAAACAATTTCAAACGAAATCATAAACTAAATTGTTTCGTGTTATAAGTTTCAATAGATATGTAAGGATAAAAATGTTATTTAACTTGGTCAAAATTGTACCGCAACATAACCGTCCATGTTTAGTTAATTGAAATGAGAAAGTTTTGAACGGTTAAAAAAAATAAAAAAATAAAAAATAAAAAACTCAAAATGTTATCATTTAAAACTTTACATAAAATAATTGTCTTTACAACGCAACATTTATGAATGCTACTAGATAAATGATAGATTTATCATGTGAGTGTCATTGAAGTTTTATCTTGAATCTAAATAAGTTTTTGTCAATTGTTATTTTCAAAGATTTTGACAATTTGTGCTGGCCTTGCAAAAAAATTTGTGATCATAAAACAGTCATGTGGTATTTACTATTGTGAATGTTATGCAAGGAATAAAGTTTGTAGAAAGTTGTTGATCGACCTTTGCTGCCACCAAAATAATGTATGTAAAAAGTTGCTGATCAACGATAATAGGTAGCTTGCAATTTTTTCTAATGTATTCTATTAAATGGATTTGAGAGCTGCAATATTACTTAATTATTTTAACAAACTACATTAGCAGCTTTTATTTTTTCATATTGTAACTGAGAAGCATGTATATCATAAAATATAAAAGAAGTTCTGAAGTGACGATCGGAGAATTTAAAAGTGCTGATTAGTGTATGTGTGCAAATATAATTGTAAACAAGAATACAAATCCATGATTGAACCCCTAATTTAGTTGTACACAATATAGAACTTTTTACATATTTTATACGTTTTAAAAACCCGCAGCAACGCGCTGGTATTTATACTAGTAGAGGCTAAAAGAGATCCTGAAAATCACTAGCATGCGATGAAATAGCAGAGAAAAGGGAAGAAAAAAAGTTGGGAATGGACCCTTTCGATATTGTAGTGCTTTCTTGGAGCTAAAGTTAGTTGTTAAAAGTTAAACCTGCAGAACCAGAAAAAAAGAACGCATGGGCGTGAAAGTTGTTTAGTCATAGAAACGAGGCAGGAGAGGAAGCTTTAAGCAGAAGCAGCACTATGGAATCTGAATGGCGCAGAAGCCAGTGTTGAGTGAGTGGGTCTGTGACTCTGTGGTTAGGTAGAAGTGCTTTTCAGATAGAAGTGCTTTTAGATTTCCGCACTTTCAGAGAAGTTAGATGTGATGTGCACTCTCACGTCTCAGAATCTGAGTGGGTTTTGTTTTGTCCATCAAATACCTCAGTTTCGAAAAGAGCAGAAAGCAGAAAGCTCAGCTTATGCACTGTCGTTTCAACTTAAGGAGAAATCAACCCGTCACAGATGCACGGCGTTCCTGCTGAACCGCAATGCATCTCTTCCTTCTCTTCCTTCTCCGTCACTCTGTAACTCTGCAGAATTTTCTCATCAAATCCATGGATGTGAAGGCTGGAAGCAGCAGACAACTGTCTGAATAAACGAGCAGCATTTTCTAGCTCTTCACCTGTTGCCCACACCTGAAATATTGATACACATTTTGATGAGATATAGATATAGACTAACTAAACATACAATTGCAGAAAACGAACATAATTTAGTTCCAACACGGACTTGAATCACCGAAACGAAAAACAGACTGACATCAAACCTCATCAACCGATTTATTTCTTTGGCTTTTGTAAAGTTGAAGCTGAGAACTTTTGCATTACAACACCTGCGTCAAACCTCAGCGTGTAATTTGCAGGTGCCAAATGAATGGCTCTTTTTGCAGTTCTGCCCCACTGCTCAGCTTCATAATGGGTACGGGCCAAATAGAGTAATTACATTACATACAGAGAAAGTGTTAATTTCCAACACATCATAATCGTTACAATCTCCTTGACAGATGCCATGTAGTGAACTCCAGTCTTATCATAGTCGCCCTGCAATCCAGCAACAACAAACATTTGTAACATTTAGAATCCTGAGTGCGTGGCTAAAATTAATGGCCTTGATTGCATTAAATCAAATGAGGCCACAAGACTTAACAATTTATCTTTACTTGTTTGAAAGTGTTAATTTCCAGCAGCAAGTTAGTAACTAAAATTACTGACAATTTCATCATGACGCCGCCTTAGGAATTTGTTTAGCTAGACACCACATTAGAAAGCATAGTAGCATGTGGAACCAAAATGTGGCCTAAAATTAATCATTCATTGAACAATCAACCCACATGTCTCACTCAGAGAAGCCGCCAAAAAGCATTGACATTGTACAGCAGAAAACTCTTTCCGCCTCAAAATGTTTAACCAACACAGTAATACCAAGAAAAAGAAAGACCGTTTCGTTTAAAAAGTAAAAAAGCATAGCTTTTCCTAACCTTGCTATGGTAAGATCGTGCCAAATTGCAGTAGGAATGTGACTTTGTCGGTCCATGGTTGGTCACAGCCAATGCAGTTTCAGTTAGTTGCTCAACCAGAAAGTACTGACCGGTGTAGAAAAAATGGTTTGCCAAATAATTCAAGGACATTGCACAATAAGGGTATATCTCAAAAGCTCTCTGCATTTTCTCCATTCCTTTCCTTATTCCAGCAGCTATTAAGTATAATATAGCATGTTAGACTGTTCGTTGAAAGAGAGAAGTATGCCCATGATATCAATCGAACTAAATAAACAGTATCCAGTTAAGAAAAATACGAAAATGCCAACTTGTAAAGTTGTACCTGTATTTGCATGCAAATCCAGAATTGCAAGTGCAACAAGAGCCTCGAGATTTTCTGGATCTAACTGCAATCATAAATTCATTCGGGTAAAAAACCGTTTCATGCAAATAGCACCTTCACCGGCTATTAATGTATCATTAATTGGCAGATAGCAATTGCCTGTGGAACCCGTTCAAAGGCCAGCCGAGCTTTATTGATCCATTTTGTAACGACAGAGACCTATGCCAAGCCTTACAGCTGCAGGACAATCAGGATGTACTTGCAGGGCCCTCTTACCAATAATTAGTGTTTGTAACAGAAATTATCTTCACAAGAAAATTACCAAATTTCTGCTAGGTAAGAGCCATAATCCCAACCAATCCAAACACAAATAACAAATTCTAGAGGTTAGAATGTATGCATTCTTGTGTTCTTTCCATTAGCAAACAGTGGGATTGAAAATACAAACCTTGTAGAGCTCCAATGAATCTTAATAGTGTCCACGATTGCATTCAACGCATGCCTGCAGATATCAGCGGCAAATTGTTTACAAATCACAACACATGAAGCGTTTCTCCACTAACCAAACGAGTCCCAATTTGGTCTCTCTTGTTCTCTCTGGGGCACCCAGGTCTGTTATATTTCAAATGAGTTCCCCTGAATCTCAATGTAAATTTTATTTCCCTAGCTGCTATCTGCCATTAAAATATCCACTCCAGTGTAAGCTGACCTGTAAGACAGGTAATAAAATTTGAAGTATCGTCGGACACATGATATAAAACATGGCTCAGCTTCGAACAGAGAAAAAGTTGCCGCTATATTATCTCGCCAATATAGATCTTCTTGTGACAATCATTCAGTATGCAAGACACATAGTAGTACAAGCAAGCAAAAAATGTATTGTAGACTGAAACGTTATGTGCCATTGAGAAATACAAAGAAACGTTATGTGCCATTAAGAAACACAAAATTTCTTTGGATTCCATACTTCGTGACTGCGGCAGGAACAAGAACTCAAGAGCAGTTATTACAAAGTCTAAGATGCCAAATCAAACAGTGTGTAGGATGACTAACCATCGATCAACTACTAAGCCTCAACAGACCATAAATCCAAAATCCAGAAAAAAGCCAATGGCTTTTGGAAATTTATTTCTCATTATGACCAATCAGAAGTTTTATGTAGGTTGCAATTAATATTTATTTACTCAGATATATAACAACGTAAAGGGGGTCTGTGGCATCCACACCTTTCCCAACCCAAGTAGATGGCTCGTGATTGTCGATTCTCGATGCTTTGTTGTAAAATTGTGTTGCTAAAATAAAATGCTCCTCCTTTTCTCTCTGTTTCGTCTCAATTTTTCCGAGCTAGGTGTAGTAGGCCCCTAAGGCATTCAAGATGGCAATCCTCTCACACCGAACATCAGAATAATATTCATCAATATCTGCACCCAAGAACATAATAACCACCAACATTATTCCACAATAATCACCTATAGCAAGTACACAAACCAGAACTAAAAGTAATGAAATTTTTGGCACGAGTGTGCGAAAACAATGATTACCAGCACACGAACCTCCATCCAAAATCTGGCGAAACTGCTCAACTTTTCCTTGTTTGAAATACTCTCTCTGCAGCATTACCAATTCAAACTTAAACAGCACGTTCGCCACTTTTATCAGAGAAATTAATACACCAACATAAAGAAAGTTCGTGCATTCACGCAACAATTGAGACGTAATTAGTCAGATGCTCAAACAATCATGCTCTAAATTTAAAATCGAAAACACCAACTGCGATAATGAGCCAGAGATCGAGAGTGGCTTGCTCGGCCTTGAGGATGTCGATGATATCATTAGCTTCCTTTGGGAGCTGATCCAGAACCACCCGCACCTCCTCCTCCGAGTTCTGCACCGGTATGTTCACGCATGCCATTGATTCCGCAAATCACACAAAAACTGAGAAAGCAAAAACCCTAGCTCCGCCTTGTATCTCTTCTCGGCTTCGCGAACTGGCCGGAGAATTTGAACGGCGGCCGCCTATTGGACGCAAATAACGCAACTTTTCTGGGAAATTTGGGGTTGGAGATTGAGAGAAGACGAAGACGCTCTCACAGAGTCACTCTCTTCCTTCTGCTGTTTCTCCCTCATATACCAAAGCTTTCTTCATATATTTTATTTAAACCGCCTCGCGCTAAAAAACAGGGACTCCTTTGTAAATAAAATAAACAAAAGGGACTTAATTTTCAACCTCGGTTTTAAGTCGATTTAGTCCTTTAAAAACTGAATTTGATTTCGCCCTTTAAAAACTTTGAATTCGATCTCGTCCCTGTAAACTTTGTATTCGTGCCCAGCCAACTATTATATTTTCTGTTAATTTCATCACGTGGTGCTTACGACTAAATTTCGAAAGAGGGATAAGTTAATGTCTAATAAATTTTCTAGTTGATATCATTGCTAATTTAGGACTTTCTATTTAAGATAGTCATATTTGGGAACGTAAGATGTCCGCTATTGCTAAAAATGTATTGAACTAGTGGTGTATTGAGATATGTTGTGAAAACACAAAAAAATATCTCATACTAGAAAACAAAAATAAAGGTTAATGTATGAGGTAAAATTTTTCTTTTAGTTACATTTAAGAAATGAATCATGAACTTATCCCAATTTCAACAATATTGCATATCTTTCACTACTTGAGCTAATCTCAACGACTTGAAATTTTGATGACTAAATTATAATAAATTAATGCAAACTCATAATTCGTAGCAATCGAATTTACAGCCTTTTACTTAGAAAAAGCGATAAATATTGTATGTAAAAAAAGGCTTTTTTACAAGGGTGTATTCAATTAAAAGTTTAAAGAATTTTGAAAAAGTTTACAAATTCAAATTTATTTAATTAAGATTTAGTCCATGGAAGTTCAGTTATTCAGTTAGGATTTTTAAAAAAAATATACTTCATAAAAATCCAAATGTATGCATTCAAGATTTTAAACTAGTTCATAAAAATATTCAATTATACTTTAATTTTAAAGTCTTTTAATAAAGAATGGTTTAATAAACTTGGAGAAATTTTTTTATTTTTTTAACAGACAATATTATCAATAGCAAAAAAATGAGTTATATTTCTCAATAAATTAACAAAATATAACTCAAATTCGTCTCTAAGACCGTCTCCAATGGTGGGCTAAAAGCCAAATTACTCCCCAAAATTTCCTCCCAAACTCACTCCAATGCAAGGAAAAAATTCGGGCTAAATGCTAAATCAAGGCCAGATTCCCCCCCCAGAATTTAGCCAGAAATAGGTGTGGGCTCCACCAAACTGAGTGAAAATATTTATCGGAATTTAAATTTTTTTTGATTAAAATGTTCATAAAATTAATTTACGATAATCTACATATTTATTAAAAAAACTTAATTTAAGAAAAAAAATAGCCTAAGTTTATTCTTTAATGATTTCGGGCTAAAATTTTAGGCTTGAAACGGTTAGAGTAGAAAAACTATTTTTGGACTAAAAACTAAATTTTTCAGGCTAAAATATTTAACTTTTAATCAAGAACAAAAATTAAATGTAATACCGCTCACTTCTCCTCTTAAGATTTCTAATAAAATCGCCTAAAATTCATTTACACCCCCTTTCTCTCTCCCCTGCAATATTCTTCTGTCTTTCCTCTCAGCTCGGCCTCCAGGTATCTCTCTCCTGCTACTTGAAATTTCCCCCTTTTTTGTTGTAGATTTTTGTTCAGTCTCATCTTCCGTTTACCTCTCAAATTCTTTGTTCATTGATTCTGCAGCTTATGCTTTGCATCCCAATTTCTTTTACTTTTCTTATCTCACTAAAACCCTTCATCTCCTCCGTCAGTGTCCTACATCGACTGCAAAAACCTAATCAGAAACCTCCGATATCTGAGGCAATGCCGCTCAAATGGTAAGCACTTAAAACCCTAAACATATTCGGACAATTTATGTATAATAAAGTTTTGTGCTTGATTTTTGTGGTGCTGCAATTTTAGGGTTTTGCATTGGCAGCCCAACGCTGGGACGACGGTCAACAGTCAGATCATAAACGAAGTCACGCAGTGCGTCGAGAGCATCAATGGCGTCAAGGAAGGCAGGTGGAAAGCCACCATCACCTTCTACAAACCCATACTGCGAGGTAAATTACTAAATTTCTCATATTTCATGTTTTTATTTGTTTTGTTTTTCTATCCTGTCTGTGGGTTTTGTTAATTGTTTGAAAAATTAGATTTTGATATGGTACATTGTATGTGCATCATCAGAGCCCTCTTTAACGGGGGAGGCCCCGCGTGATTTTCTGGGGATTGCGCTGCCGGAGCAACCCAGTAAGTACTACCTGATAATGCGGTTGCAGCGGATAATTCTCGAGGCGGATTCATCAATTCAGACAATTATGGAGAAGTTACAGTCTTACAAATCAAGGGTCTCGCTTTTTTTTGAGGTTTCCCCCCTCCTTCCCCCTTCAATTGGTGTAGTTGGAAGGTTTGGTGTTCTGAATTTTGGAGGTTGAAATTGAGAAAATGGTGTTATTTGATTCTTTGGTGGCTTATGGTTTAATGTGTAGGGGTTTCATTATCAACTCGGGGACTTCCAATTGAGAGTGGGGAAAGTTATTCCTACTCATTCGGAAAATTTGAGAGGAATAGTTATGGAGGTATGGACATGCTCTAAGCTTTAAATGTGGTTGAGATCTGATTAGTTTTTCTTTTCACGGGGTTCGCCATTTTAATATTTAGCAAACTTATGAGTGTTTAAGAAGTTAGATGTGAATATATTAGAAATTTGACAAGGGTTGCAATTGACATGGATACGGATACGGATACGGCGATACGACACGACACGATACGGCGATACGGACAATCTCTAAAAATTAAGATACGATACGTTGTGGATACGGCAAATAAAAATGTTTATAGCAACAAAAATATACATTTTAAAACATAATTCATCATTCAAATTCAAGTACATTTGAGTTGTTAGAGAAGAAAAGTTCTAAATCTAATCCTCTTTACATAGTAGAAGAAGGGTGAGAGTCGTATTCATGGTTTTAATTAAAGGGAAGCTCTTTGTATTCAACAACTTTCAATTATAGATGTCTATTATTAATTTCTCCTCCTCATTACCTTTTTTGAAAGTGTAAATGTTTCTTAAAAGTCGGATACGTGTATCCTAAATGTAGGATACACGTATCTATCATGTCAAATTTGTGTCCATCAACCAAGATACATGTCGGACGAGTATCCGAGAGTATCGGGCAAGTATCGTATCCGATCAAGTATCGGATACGGGATACGGGACCAAACAGAAGTATCCGTGCATCATAGCAATTGAGAAAGTGCCTTTTTGTTTTATTCGAGTGTTTTTTACGGTTCTTTAGGATCTCTTTGTTGGCAGAGTTAATACTGATAGTAATGCTGATGAAAGTAGTTTTCTTGTTTAGACACCTCAATTAGAGTTTGTTTGCGCGCTAGATTGGAATACATGCTGAAGTACTCTTTGCTGAGCAGTGTGAATAACCAAGCTCTAGCAATTTATGAAAAGTCGGTTTCTTTATTATTGTTCTAAGCTTTCACCTTATAGATTAACGACCTCAAATGTTTCTGTTGGATTGATTTCTGGATCTCCCTGTTAAATTCAATTACTTCCCATAGAAAAGCAAATTTGCAATTCTGAGAAATAATTTCATGTTGTCATTGTACTAGATCCTTTTTAATTGAAGTTACTTATGTTCTGCAGCTGGAGTACCTTCCCATTTCTTCGATGGAAAAAGCGAGGCAAGTCATGGAAGAGTTCATGGATATTTGGCAGCAGGCTTTGGCGAAAAGATCATTACCAGGACACTTCATGCATGTGGAACCAAACTTTTCCGAGTATGGCCTTGGAGACCAATATACTTCACAACATACTGCTGTCCAGTATGCTGCCATTATGGCTCAACTCATTGCAACCGTTCAAGCAGTGCAGCAATCGGCAAGAAATTAGGACGCAAGAAAAATAATTTGATGTATGTCATGTCACTTGTCAACTAGTTTGATGAACGGATGATTCCAATTCCATATGTTCTTAGCACTGACACTCCTGTTTGAATATAAGAGTTTGCGGAGGAATGAAGTATGCGGGTTCGATTGTCCATGGAAGACAAGAAATCAAATGGTAGTATATTTGAAACGGAAAAAAGTAGTATCTTGAGAACCTCTTCGATCACCTTGTTAATTAGGGTTTGGAGTAACGCTGTTTCTTCGTTTCTTTTCTGTGCTCATTTCGAGTTTTCGACAGGATCATATTTCCACATCCCTAAATGCCCAGAACTTCGTTCTTGTTTCTCTGACAGACTATGAACATACCACATCAGAGAGGAATCGACAAGAAACGGAGCCATTTTTGTGGGGAAAAGTTTTCTTTTTGAAAAAGAAAAGGATTTGTTCTGTTGATAAACCTCTTGAAAATAATCGGCAAGGCGTATATACATACAGAAACAAAACAATGATTAGGCGTACCTATCTCTTTCAACACGAGTCGTCTCGTCACCAACCAAGTCAATCCACAAGCACATTTCAACCTGGGCCTTTCCATGTCGAGCCCTTCTTGAACCGAAGTACTATATAACAAATCCATGCGAATCAAATTTTTGCTTTTTGCTCGTACTGTGAAAATTAAGGAAGAAAAACTGGTGCGAGTGGGAACAAAAGGGCCGCACGTCCAAGTGAAGCCGCACACTAGCACAACAGTGCCTACCGCCCCTATAAAACCTCTGCTTGTTGGGCTTTGCGTCCATAGCCAAAGCAACCCTTGCTCCCATTATGGCGAAATTCTGGCCCATGCATGTCCTTGGACCCCATCCAAATGGAAAGAACTCTTGCTGCTGGCCCCTCGATGCGTTGGAAACTCCTTCAGAGAATCTCTCCGGCTTGAATTCCCCTGCATCATCACCCCACAGCCAGGGATCATGGTGAATGAGTAGGGTTGGGAGAGTAATGTTAACTCCTGCCGGAATAGTGAGATCTCTAATTTTGGTTTCCTTGTAGGTGTGTTGGTACCCAGGTATTGCGTGCAGATACAGCCTTAGAACTTCATTAAGTATCATGGTTACCTGCAAAAGAATTTGTCGCAACCATTTAGAAGGAGCTGCAAAGTTCTTTGTGATTTTAAAGGGTTATCATGCAGAGAGAGATGCTCACCATCTTGAAGTGGCTTATAGCTTCAAAATCAGGTTCATTTTTCCCACAAACTTGAAGGACTTTTTGCCTTGCCTTCTCTTGCCAGTCTGGGTGCATGGCTAAGACAATCAAGGTCCATGATCATGTTATCCAGTTTGAGGTGTTTCTTGGCCGGCAAGGTAAAACTGCTTGCACTCCTCTTATCACCTCTTCAACTGTCAGATACCTCTTTGCTTTTCGTGTTGCTTGCATTTTCTGATGAATCCTTCTGCTGCAAGAGCACTCTTAGAAAGTCATCAACCCTTGATCCCCGGCCCTTATCGCGTTCATTTTCTTCTCAATTATGTTTCGTAGCATTGACGTGATGTCTTTGGCCAATTTATTTCTCTGGTTCTTTTTTTTTTTTGAGCAAATTTCCACTCAAACAGTTAATAGCAGATGGAAAGCATATGATAGGTTTAGCCGTTAGGTTTTAGACAATGGAAATGAACCTGAAACTAGGAATGTACAAGGTAGTCATTGCTTCAAATGGCAACACTAGAAGCTCTTTCTGAAGCTCGAAAACCGTCTTTCCTTCTTTGTACCTGCATCCAAACGCTGCTTGGGAAATAACATCTGCACCGCGTCCTTCTCCAAGAGGAACACAAGGAATGAATCAGGGTTTAGGGACAGCGAAAACTAGTATCATTTCCTACAAGACAAATACAAGGAATGAATCATTCCGAAAAAAGAATGGAGTCTCTGAAAGCAGAAACAGATTTTTGAGGCAATAGAAACCTTGAGTCTTTCCAAGTGGAAAGCAGGATTGATAATCCTTCTATGTTTTGCCCACTTCTCACCTCTAGACTTGCAAGTCCTCTAGTTAGGATGAGAATGAGAGGATTCAATATGATGGCTTGGCAAATGGCCTTGCTTTTTTAATAGAATTTCTTTCATCAGCTCTGTGTCCATGATGATCAATCTTGGTGTTGTCCCAACCCAATACATTGATATTTTGCTTGTATTTCGAAGAAGGGGGAGAAATTTAGAAATGCCCAATTAACTTACTTACGGTATTCTGATTTGCCATCTCGACTTTTAATTTGGTCTTGAGTCTCCTTAATCTTTTAAAATTGGACAATTTTTCCACTTGAATGGACAAAAATGAGCTTCAATTTAACTTAAAATTGACATATTCGACTATAGAGTACGTTGACACGTTTTAGAACATTAGGAGACAAAACCAAATTAAAAGTCCATATGCACAATCTTGACAAAGAAATAAGGAAGTCTCGTTGGCACTATGAAAACGATTTGCAAATTGATAGATTTTTTTTGCATATATAATCTTTAGATGATGATAAAGAGAATGAATGGTTCCGATAATAATGTTTGAATGGTAAGATTCATTAATCGTAAATAGAGGGATAAGTACGTTTTCCATGGGGAGGAACACATGCATTATCCTTTGAAAAATGTTATATTAAGTAGGTTGTATATAATTTTGTGTTAAGTTCTTATCACGTAACAGGTCACATGATAACAAATAGGTACGTAATTATTTCCATGATGGAGGAAATCTTCTCCATTATTAAGGAAAGGCTTAAATGTCAAAATGGTTCATGTGTTTTACTCTATCGGCCAATTTAGTCTCTATGTTTTCAATTCATCCAAATTGGTCTCTGTGTTTATATCTGTTAGCCAATTTAAGACAATCCGTTAAAGGACGGTTAAAATTGACCTGTGCTAGGCACGTGAGAGGATAAAAATGTAATTTTTATTGTACACTCACTAAAATACCCAAATAAAAAAGGGTAAATTACACTATATCCCCTCAGGTTTGAGGTCTATTACAACTCCATACAACAGCTTTAAAACATTTCACTTTTATACCTCAAGTACTATTTTATTTCAATTTCATACATTCGTTACATTTTCCATCCATTGAACCGTTAAGTGTTGATGTGGCTGCTAAATGTGTGCCACGTGGCAATTTTTTTATTTTTATTTTATTTTAAAAACCTGAATTTTTACACAAAAAAGGGTAAATTACACCATACTCTCTCAGGTTTGAGGTCTATTACAATTCTATACATCTTTAAAACATTTCAGTTTCATACATCCAGTACCATTTGTGCTAAAGTGGCTGCCACGTGGCAAATTTTTATTAATTTTTTTAAAAAAATCTGAATCTTTTAATTATTAAAAAAAAGGTTATTGTTATTGTTTGGGGTTTTGGTTCCACCCCCCCCCCCCCCACGCTGCTTCCTCGCGCTTGCACCACACTCTTCTCTCTGCCCTCCCTGTGCCCAAACCTAGCAACTTTATTTCTCCATCCCCTGCAGTTGACCCACTCCCCAGGTGATCCACAATACACACTAGACAGGATCTCCATTTTTTTTTCTTCTGGGTTGCAGGTAGGGGGTCGGCGGAAGAGGAAGAAGATGAAGATGGAAGAGGAGGGGAAGATGAACTGAAGGGGTTTTTTTGGAGGGGGTTACAAGTAGGGGGAAAAAGATGAAGATATTTTTTTTTAATAATTAGAAGATTCAGGTTTTAAAAAAAAAAAAAAATTTGCCACGTGGCAGCCACATTAGCACAAATGTGGCAGTCACGTTAGCACAAATGTGGCAGCCACGTCATCATTTAACAGACTAATGGATGAAAAATCTAACGGATGTGTTATTTTGAAATAAAATGGTACTGGATGTATGAAAGTGAAATGTTTTAAAGATGTTGTATGGAATTGTAACAGACCTCAAACTTGAGGGAGTATGGTGTAATTTATCTTATTTTTTTTGGGTGTAAAAATTTAGGTTTAAAAAAAATAAAAAAAATTGCCACGTGGCACACATTTGGCAGCTACGTCAGCACTTAACGGTTCAATGTATGGAAAATGTAACGGAGGCATGAAATTGAAATAAAATAGTACTTGAGGTATGAAAGTGAAATGTTTTAAAGCTGTTGTATGAGGTTGTAATAGACGTCAAACCTGAAGGGGTATGGTGTAATTTACCCAAAAAAAGAAAAGAAAAAAGGAAGACCTTTGAATATATTTCTTTCCCATATATATATGGATTATCAACATGAATCAGCATCCAGTTCACTATAGCTGCATGTGTCGGTTAAAACCACTCACCAATCAGGCAACAAACTTCAAACATCGAGTATCATTGTGTATATTCTGGCAACGACCCGAGCGGAAGCGCACCCAGAGAGGTTAAAGAGAAGTTCCATAAAAAAATTACCATCATCGTCGTCAAGAGAAGCTTCATCATCGTTGTTAACTTCTACCGTCTCCAAACCAGCATTATCATTTTCCAAAGCTTCAAGCCGAGCAAGGGCAGCCTAAAACACCAACTGTGACATCCCACATCGCCCAGGGAGTGATCCTTAAATGTATATTCTCATCCCTACCTAGCACGAGGCCTTTTGGGAGCTCACTGACTTCGGGTTCTGTAGGAACTCCGAAGTTAAGCGAGAAGGGGGCTAGAGCAATCCCAGGATCGGTGACCTCTTGGGAAGTTGCTCGTGAGTTCCCAAAAACAAAACCGTGAGGGCGTGGTCAGGGCCCAAAGTGGACAACATCGTGCTACGGTGGTGGAGCGGGCCCGGGAAATGGTCTCGCCCGGGCCGAGATGTGACAATTGGTATCAGAGCCCATCCCTGGCCAGAAGTGTGTCGACGAGGACGTCGGGCCCCTAAGGGGGGTGGATTGTGACATCCCACATCGCCGAGGGAGTGATCCTTAAATGTATATTCCCATCCATACCTAGCACGAGGCTTTTTGGGAGCTCACTGGCTTCGGGTTCCGTAGGAACTCCGAAGTTAAGCGAGAAGGGGGCTAGAGCAATCCCAGGATCGGTGACCTCCTGGGAAGTTGCTCGTCAGTTCCCAAAAACAAAACCGTGAGGGCGTGGTAGGGGCCCAAAGCGGACAATATCGTGCTACGGTTGTGGAGCGGGCCCGGGAAGTGGTCTCGCCCGGGCCGGGATGTGACACCAACCAGCATAACCCATCAACTTAATAAACTTTTACAAATTCACAGAAAAAAACCAAAATATATAAATATATATACGGAAACCTTTCTGGGTCGGATTAATCTGGAGCTCATTGTGAGTGGTTCAGCTAAAAGTCGTCGTCTTTTATGAAATTAAGATTTGGGTAGTTGATCAATTCGCAAAATATATCACATAAAACAGAGACAATTGTATCAGCTAGAATATGAGAGATAAAGAGAGAGAGTCGATGAGGTTGTACCTCATCACCTGGCGCACCACCAGACCTTCCCTAGAACCTTCGGGTGCGAGTTGAGTATCGTCACCGCCCACAACAGCGATGACGTCGAAGTGTCCTGAGCCGTGAAGAGGAAGTCGATGAGGCAGAGGATCTGGAGATTAAGGAGAGGGAAGGGAGGCAGTGGAGGTTTGGGAGTGATGGAGGCTACAGGAGAGAAAGGGTATAAGAGAGCAGCGGCTACGGGAGAAAGAGAGAGGGTAGAGGCTCTGAGTTGCGACGACGCCGGAGAAGCAGTGGGGAAGATGGTGGAGAAGCCATGGTTGGGTCCCGTACAATAAAATTACATTTTTGTCTTCTCACGTGCCGAGTACATGTCAATTTTAACAGTTGTTTAACGGATTGTCTTGAATTGAGTAACAGATATAAATACATGGATCAATTTGACCAAATTGAAAACACAGAAACTAAATTAGTCGATAAAATAAAACACATATACCATGTTGACATTTAAGCCTTGAGGAAATAAACACACAAGGATGGTTTACCTATATTTATTCTATATAAAATGACGCAAGACGTAGATAACTGAAAGGAGGAACTTAACAATCATTTGTTGTATTCATATTTCTCTGGTTACAATTTACAAGATTAAATATGGAAAAAAAAAAAGTTAATAGGACTAATACAGAGTTTATTTTGATGTGCTTTTAAAATAACTGAAAGTGTTTTAGGTGAAAATGTTTTTAGAATCAATCCTTAATAAAAATGAGAATAAATCCTAAAAAAAACACTTAAATGCTTCCTGGAAGAAGCACATAACTCTTGCTTCTTGCAGAAAACATTTCAAGTGTTGTGGGAACAAAAAAATATTTTTTTAAAAGAGCTTTCAATCATTTAAAAAATACATCTAAATGAGTCCATAACAATCTGACGAGAGATTGATAAGCATACGTATACAACAAATGATACTCCTCTATGATTGCCAATTCTTTTGACTAATACATTATCGTTTTCTTGAAATCAAGAGGGAACTTGTAGGATTTTATGAATAAGGGTCCTTTCCAGATCCTCTTGTGAGGATCGTAGAGATTCTTAAATAGTGTTAGTTCATTATACATAATGCAGTTAAAAATTATTTATATATTTTTATTTAAATTTAAACATGAACAATACTTGATAAAAACTGATTGTACAATATACAATAAACAAACACAATTTAAAATTTTCTAAAATTATCGCAAATAAAATTCAGAAGGGATCCTCATTCAGATTTTATAGGCATTGGAGTGAAAAAGTCAAGTTATTGAAATTTAAGATGTGAAGAAAGTTGTGCCACGTCCAAGCATGTTGGAAAAAACAACACTCGACCGTTGACTCCTCTCAATTGAGGTATGATTTATTTTGAATTTTCCATAAATAAAAAGCAGTCATTATCTTGATTGAAATAAATCTGAATACCTATCATATCTGTAATTAAACTTGGTCCACATAATTAAGTATTAACCATGTATCTAAAATCTATCAGTTGTTTGGCCTACGTCGATGATTCTTATCAGCATGCATTAAAACTCTACTGATTTCCCCTTTTTCTTATAATATTAGGAAACATTTTTGCTCACTACTATTTCGTGTGGTGCATGCTTACCACTTTATTTATTGTCTTTAAATGAGTTTGAATTTTGAAATTCGTGTAGTAGATAAACACAAATCTCAAAATTCAAACTCACCTAATTACGGTGATAAATAGGGTGGTAAGCATACACCACACTAAATGGTGGTGAGCAAAAATACAATCCTGAGATTGTCCACTGTGAAAAATACCATTTAAATTGAAGATATTTTTGTCAAATCAACCCATTCACTTGAATTGGCGGTTTCTTCAATTTGAAGGATATTTTTTTTTACAGAATAATCAAAATGATTTACGGTAAACAATCTTAAGAACCACTTTTTTTATAGATTTTAAATCTCAAAAATTAGAGTACAGAATTATGCCAATCGCAGAACCATTTATCTAAAAAGCATTTCTTTCTTTTTTTTCATGGCATGTAGTTCAACTTACAAATCAAAAGGTTCTTGTCCCACTGCAGGACTATTCCATCGGAAAATAATACATCTCGAAAGCAATTTCTCCGATCATATAAAACAAAGAAAAGTAGGACTACAAGCTGATAATTATAATAAATATATAACAACATGGAGACAAGATGACACCATCAATATATTATTCAATTCTTAATTATATAATTAAGGGTCCTCCTACAATTATTTAGTACAACCTAAGTGGCATGGTTTTCTTTTCAAGTACGGAGCACGAGAAAAATATATGTGGCACAGTTAAATATAATGATATAATAAGGAAAAATGATTCAACTACTCCCTCCAACTCCAAGCCATTCTTCCCCTTGATGATCAGAACCCAGAAAAGAAGTGAAGGAATGGAAATTGAGAGCCAAATTTGGCTGAACTTGAACTTGATCATCACCATCATCGCTACCACCATTATTCCAATGTTGCAGCAGTTCCTCTGAAAAAAATTGAGCGGTTTCATCTACACAATGAGACGTAATATTGTCATTGGTATTATGATTCAAGTAATCGCGATTAATTTCTGGGAAATCCGAATTCAGAAGACTGACTATGCTAATCTCGTTCATGTCAAAATCCACCAAAAAATCCGAGGTTGAATTTTCTTGATCAGCATTGGTATTAGAGAATGAAGAAAATGACGGTGTCCTATTAATGTGGTCATCAGCCATAGCTGCTGGCTTGTCATCAAACATTAGTCCTGTGTTTGTTTCTTCAGCGCAGTGTTGATGATCATGACCAAGTAGGACTTTGTGTGGCTCTGGGTTGATGAAAACTTGGGTACACTTCGCAGCTTTGGTACGGTAAACAAGGGATGATGGTGATGCCATGTCCATACCTTTTGCTTTCTTGGAATTTGGTTCACCATTTTTGTGGCGCTTGAGATTTGAAGCAGATCTTTGACGTTGTTGGTCATGAACTTTTTTACCTAAATTTGTGTTCCAGTAGTTCTTTATTTCATTGTCTGTTCGCCCTGGAAGCCTACCAGCTATTAGAGACCATCTGAAAATAAAACATAAAAAATCAATCGAAATAAAAAAACCTTGCATAAATAAATAAATAAATAATGGAAAAAAAATCAGCAGAAAAGTACCTGTTCCCCAGAAGCTTGTGAAGCCTAATGATAAGATCTTCTTCATCTGGAGATATGTTGCCTCTCTTAATGTCTGGCCTCAGATAATTCAACCACCTAAGCCTGCAGCTCTTCCCACATCTTTTCAAACCTGCTTATATAATTAAGCACTAATTAATTAGACAAATTTATATGATTTTCATGCACAATTTAGAAAACCCACATAAACCCAGGAATGAGCTAGCGGTTAGCCCAGCGGTGAAGGTTGGTACGCAGGAGTAAGCTAGATTCAGGATTCGAAACCCTCCAACGTGACCAGAAAAAATGTGTAAGCTACTAATGATTCTAATTAGCATTTTGGTTTAATAGTTACCTGCTTTTTTGGGAAGGTTTCTCCATCTGCCTTCACCATGGAGCTTGATGTATTGAGTGAGAACTTCGTCTTCATTGGCAGTCCAAGCACCTCTGTTCAAGCCCTCCTTTGCACAACAAGGGCTTCTCCCCATTATTTTTTTGGTGCTTGGTCACAACCAAAAACTAATAACTTTTCACTCAGAGACTTGTTCTCTCTGCAGCCTCTGGTCTTTTGGCCAAGACGTATGCTTATTTGATTTGGTCTCCTTGGCCTTGGAATCGAATACTTATATAGCTGCACAGTTTCCGCATGCTATGTTGTGTTTATATTATAATAAGGGAGACTAAATTTTGTAAGCTAAATGACATGAAAGTTGATGATTAGATTATTACTTAAACATTGATAAACGTGTTCATTTCCTATTAGTGACATCTTATTTAGTTTATAAATTTAGTCTTTCTAGCATTACTCATAATAATATAAACACAACATAGCGTGTGGAAAATGTGCTATGCTTAATTGTAGCAATGGTTCCTGAATTTTATTTTTAATAATGTGTTGCACGATTGGTCATTTTCACTAACACAGTCTTTTTTTCTTTTTCGTTCAGTCTAGGTGTATATTAGGAACTTTAACTTAAAATTTCAAAAAAAAAAAAGAAGAAAAAGAAGCTACAAAACAAATGGAAATTTATAAATTAATGTCTAAAACTTAAAACAAAATGAAATTTGAACTATAAAAATACAAAAGGAAAACGATCGGACTTTAGCAAGTTGTAAATTTTAGGCTATGTGATTTCAAAGTTGTACTGGACCAACTAAGAAATCACATATTGAAGTGCGAAAAAAAATTCCTATGTATTCACTTTTCTTACCCAAAAAAAAAAGAGTTATAATTCTTTAGGTTTTATTTTTTATTTTTATGTTTTATGTTTTATTTTTTTTTATTTTTATTTTTTATCTTTTCATTTCTTATTTTAAAATTCATTTTTAATGATATGGGTTCAAGTTCCTAATATACCTCTAAATTAAAAAAAAATAGACGACATTAATGAAAAGGACCAATGATGCAATACATATTAAGTTTAAGAACTAATTAATATGAGAAAATCCGAAATAAATTTGAAATAGGTCCAATTTTATAAGCCTCTTTTGATATGGGTCCAATTTTTAGTTACTTTTGATTTAGCTCCAATTTTTGTAGCCTAAAATTGTGTACTTACTTTTGATTTAGGTCCAATTTTGGATCCATATCAAAAGAGACTTATAAAATTGGACCCATATCAAAAGACCTTACTACAAGAGGTGTGATACACACACACACCTCATTTTATTTTTCACATACTCTTCTAATTTTTGGCCTTTAGATCGGATAAAATGAAGAAAATCAACGGATAAAAATGAATAAGGAATGTGTGAGAAGTAAAATAGGATGTGCACCCCTTGCTGCAATGGAGCTATAATGCTATTTTTTTTAATTCCCACTACCTATATGGTCCTAGATTTACAACTAGACCCATCTCACTTGATTCAATCGAAAATGCTAACCATTTCCTCTGAAGAACGTCACTCTTAGATTTAGCTAAATTTTTTTTCTATTTTAGCCAGCCATCACTCCAATGCTTTTTTTTTTTTTTTTTTTTTTTTTGTGATCAAAACACTCCAATGCTAATTTAGCAGTCAGTCGAGTTCAATAGCGATATCTATTTAACTTAGTGCATGTTAAATATTTAATTACTATTTCATAAAACAATATTTTTTTAATAGACAAATATGCAGAGACGTCTGAAAGCAGCCGAGCCAACCATCTTCCTTTGGTCAAACTCTCTCTGTTTCATCCTCGACTTCCCCTCGTACTCTCACTTCCCTTCTCTTCTCCCACTTTCCATTGATTTCAGCTTCAAAAGGATCTCTAAATCCATTAATCATCCCTTTATCTTTTCTTCATTTCTGAATCTGATGGTACAAAACCATCGTACTCCACCGTCCACGCCGTCGACGATTGTATATTCGTGGCGGTCTCATTGAGTTTCATAAGCCTCTAGAAAATGGCTGGTGTGCAAGCGTACAGCGAAATAACATTAAAATATGTTTGGTTAGCCTTGAACTTTTGTCTCCTCCTCGCTACATCTAGCAAGCAGCTGTTTAAAAAGTTAAATTTTTTTGCTAAGGTAGCTACCCCCGTTGAACTTTCGTTGGAGATGCCCTAATTAAAAAATTAAAATTAAAATTATCACACCACATTGCAATGGAAAAAAAATTATTGTGTCACGTGGCAAGCTGAATGACATGTTACGTCATGTTTTTTGTAATTAAAAAATATCGACGGTACAAGAGAATTTTTATTAATAGCGAAAATAGAAGTTGTTCTTAGCCAGAGAAAATAAACCTTACTTGGCCCTTATAATATAAGAAAAAAAAAGATGAAAAATACATAAAAGGAATGGGACATAAACTTTATTCTTCTAGAAACGAAAATAAGAAAAATACAAGGAAAAAAAGACAGATATGAAACCTAACTCCTCACAAGTGATCTTGTACCACAGTGGTGGAAAGTTTAAATCCCGTCGGTAGTTAACCTAACATCTAATCTAACAAAATCTATCGTTTAACTAAAAAAAAAAACCTAACTCCTTTAAAACAAAACTTAACAAATAATAATCTGCAAAACAAGCTGTCAAAACTTATCTCTCTGAAACAAAACCTAACATGATTCATTTTTTTGTTATTTACCTGTTTCCACCGTCCAGTTTTCTAAGTGGTCCCCACTAATTAGGTCGTGTTTTTTGCACATTTGAGACCTGAAGGGATAAATGACAAGGTTAATGATGAGACAGCTAGAATTTGCTTTAGCTTTTTATGTATATCTTTTCAAACGTCTTTGTTAGAAGGTCCAAATGTTCAGATTAAGAGCGGATCTTCTCATTTACTAGCTAGGCCTCCAAATGGAGAATTGATCCCACTCACTTAAAAACTGCTTTGCACATTTGAGACTATTAAATGGATAAATAACAATGGTGACTAATGAGAAAGCTTAGAATTTGATGTAACTTTTAATGCCTATTTTTTCAACCGTCATATTAAAAGGTCCAACTGCTCAGATTGCAGAGCAGATCTTATTATCTACGACAGAGTGTCCGGTATTCAAAATCTATTTTTATGTAATGGCAGAGTTAAAAATCTATTTCAGAAATGGCTTTTAAGCTAAATGAAAGAAACCAAAAAAAAAAAAAAAAAAAAGTTACAAGTATAATCAATTAGAAAACAATCAGAGGTTTTTTTGGTTGTTTTCTATTGTCATGAAAAATTTTAATCAAACAAGATTTATGAAAAATTTAGTATTGAGATGATTATATCATAAGAATAGAGCTTACTTACGAGCTTAAATAACAAATGATTAACACCCTTGATTCGAACAAAATTTAAAGTCTTGACTAGCTTAAATTTATTACCATGAGATTTTTCTTTCAACATAATTGAATTTCCTCTAGATTGCATAGATCTTCTTTAAGGCTTAGAAGATGGTAAGAAAATCAAATAATTGTTTGCATAAACAAATCTCGAACCCGTGATTTGCTGGAAACTTTAAACTCTAATACACCAATAAATCATATACTCTTCATTGTATAGACTAGCAGGCATCACATATAAATCAGTGAAATTACAGGATGCGCCTTTGCCTATTCCACTGCTAGAATTATGGCTATAGGACACCGATGTTTACACACCATTTGCAATTGGTGACCATAGACATAAAGCAAGCACTCTTAGTATTTTTTTGGTTTCTTTCTAGTTGGATGCCACTGATATCGGTGACCTTCAAAATTGAGACCCCAACCATGGGTGATTAACTAGGCACCAATATAGTCTATTGAACACCAATAAAACAAATAAAAAAACCACTAAACCTCTCTACCCTTCCAAAAAATTCAACTCCTCCCCTTCATTCCCTCCGCTCGCTTCCCCCTTCATTCTCTCTCTCTCCTCCCTCATGTATCCTCTCTCCCCCTCTTCTCTTTCATGCAGCAATGGCTCTATCCTATCCTTCGGTCACCAACGAGCGTCAAATTATACCTCCATAATCCTCTTCCTTTCCTTTTCCAACCCTCAAGTTAGTTTCTCCAAATTCGTAGCCAATTTTTCTCAATTTCAGATCTAAGAAATGGTGACTGTGGGTATTCCGGCCAATTTCCGGCAATTTTTGCGCGTTCAATTTTTCTAGTTGATTCTAAATTTTTAGTCTAGTTGTTAATGGTCATCATTGCCAACATTTGTGCAAAATTGTATAAGAGATCAGTTATCTACTTGCAAGTATATCACTTGTGAAATGTTGAGACTCATAAATTTATTTGCTGAAAAATTGATCTACTTGCCACATTAATTTTTCATGTAGGAAACAATAAAACTATAAAGGCTTACTTTTGTGTATATTTTAGTCATTTGATCCATGTGCTTATGTGTTTGCAAGTAGAGATAGCAATTATTGAGGCGCAAGCATTACGAGGAGCATGTCACTCTTAAAAAACATGTTTGGAGGTGTTCAAGAAAATGTGAAGTCTTGTAAGTGGCAATTTCCTTCAAATTTGGTGCCTATTTTGTACTTTGACAGATAGTTTCGTACTTTTTTAGTATAGCTCATTGGTTTTAGACCTGGTTTTTATAATATGTGATTAGTTATGGAAGACTACAGCAAACATGCAATTCTATGTAGTCTATTAACTATATATATGGATGCCTAGATTAATGGGCCTTTTTTTTAACATATTACAACTGTAGACATCGAAATTTCGATAAAATAAATTTTAATCAATGCATTAAAGATTACAACTGTAAACATCGAAATTTTGGTAAAATAAATGTTGATCAAAGCATCAAAATTACAACCTCCATTCATTTCATCCACATCATCCACTTACTTCACCAACAAACAAAATGGATGGTAGTGATTCATCCTCACCAACAAAATGGACAGTGGTGATTCATTCTCACCAACAAAATGGATGGTAGTGATTCATCCTCACCAACAAAATGGATGGCAGTGATTCATTCTCACCAACAAAAATGGACGGTGATGATTCATTCTCACCAACAAAACGGATGGTCGTGATTCACTCTCACCAACAAAATGAACGGTAGTGATTCATTCTCAAGGCCTATAAATAGGCTGCTCCATCAAAAGATCAAAGGGGGGATTTTTGACATACATTTTCTCGACTCTAAAATTGGAAGAGAATTCACGTCAAACCAAAGCCTTGAAGACTCAAAACTCTAAAGTTCTCAAGCAAATCCCAAAGGATCAAGAAGGCTCTCTTCGTTCTTCGTCAAAATCTACTCCAAGATCAAGCCCCAACGGCCCTTGGATCAACCAAATCCGCAAACCAACATCTCACGGAAATTGAATCAGAGGACCAAATCACATAGAGATTGTAACCCAAACAAAATCATTAATACAAATATTATTTTGTACATGTGTTCTCGTCTCGTTCGTTTCAGGGAATTTTCGTGTTTACAACAACATGGCCACCGATGTATAAAAATTATATAATATTTCATAGGTGCAACTATTCATTGTGCCACCATTATTTAATTGGTAGTGTTTGTAACAATAGAGTCTTTTACATAGGGCATGTTCTCTAATTTAGTGGCCACTTGGTGGCAATTGAGGTTTGCCACCAATGTGAGTGTCCACAATTGACAATAGACACCAATGAAAATAGTGTATTTTAGCCAAAATTCTAGTAGTGTTCTAGCCTCCATATGGCTTTGCATCTGCGTCCGGCTTCACTTATTTTATGACACCCTCTTGAATATCAGGCACTTTAAAAAATTTCTCCTTATCTACAAGGCCTTCAAATGAGGAGAGTTGATCCTATTTACTTGAAAATGTCATTAATATGAAAAACTTGTTGTAAACAATCCTAGTTTAAGTATGATTGTGTAAATCCTAGATAAGATTTGATTAGAGTTTATCTTTACCTATTGTATCTCATATTCCTTGGAGAGCAAGGAATATCCCTATCTTATTATTATTATAAATAGAGCTGCAAAGTAGGAGGAAATACACAACACAATTCCCCTACAATTCTCTCTTTCTCCTACCTCTATCGCCGGCCGCCCTCTCTCTAATTGTCAGATAAAAATAGTCCACAACAAAACTTAGTTCATATTTTGGTTTTTCTTTTTGAATTTGGGAACATCATAATACATATTGGTCTTTTGGTTTTTGTTTTTTTGTTTTTAACAGAAAAATATGTATTGCTTGGTATTGCACAACCATGCGAAAACAAATATCATAAATCACTGGAATTAGTCAAGTGGTGAAAGTGAAAAAGATGATCCGCGTAATTAGATTCTTTGGATACAAACCATAAAAATAAAATGTTGCAGAAAATGTATGGAGTGCGTTTGTTGCACCGACCTATTTCAGACTGAACTAGCTTCAGGACTAAGTTGAACTGGCTTGACTTGGACTAAGTTAGACTGACTTAACTTGGACTAAGCAGGATAAAAATAGTGAAATGTTTGGTGTAGTATGAGACTAAACTATGAACTAAAATATTTTTAAGACTCAAATTATTTTTTAACTAAATTTTAATTTACTTTTGCCTAAAAAAACAAAAATAACTATTTTTTAATATATCGATATTTTTACATTAAGGGGAGGGAGAGTTCAGCTAAGCCACACAATGGGCAACCTAATTTGGTATCGAATTCGCCGTCCAAGAGATTCGAACCTAAGATCTCACTTCCAAGTGAAGAGGAATATCACCACACCGTAGTACTAAGTGGCAACAATTATATTAATTTACAAAGTATTATTTTGTAGTAATTTAATTTTTAAAACCTCATTAAGAGGAAATTGTAGCAATGGTCGCTTAATTTTAACTCAATTAGAGCAATGGTCCCTCAACAAAAAAAATCATGTCCGTTGGTCCCTTTACTCATCAAAAAGTGTAGCTATGGTCATTTTTGTCAACTCCGTTAAAATTTCAAATTTTACGGGATCTAGGTTTGAGAAGGATTGTGGAATGCGAGGAAAAAGTAGATAGGAGGGACGAAGTGGGAAGGGGTGAAGTAGAGCAAAGTTGTCTTAGCAATCCACCTAATTTTGAGGGATCTCGCTAAGACCTTCCAGCAATGCTTTTAGTCGAACTTAGTCTAGGCGAGTCTCATTAAACACAGTCCCTACGTGAAACAAATACATGACTACACTAATGATTAGTCTAGTCTAGTCTAACGAGACTTCGTGAAGCCAAACAAACGGACCATGGACTTTTATTTACTACCTAATTTTTCTTGGTTTAAATTTTTCTTTGGTGCACATGATTTCATCACTGAAATAGTGACAAATTTAATAATTATTTATCATCATTATTATACTATCTTCGTTAACAGAGTTGGTGGATTATTTACGTATGGCTGTTTGTGTAGATTTTGTGACAAAGAAGTCAGGACAGAAGAATCTTCCACAACTTATTGTTGATAAATGAGTAATTAAATATTAACGCACACTTGGAAGAAGAACATAAAAGTAGGATAATACTTTGTAAGCAGTTAGATGAAAACATACCATTTACTCTCAAACAAAGATATAATGTATGTAAAATATTTTGTATGCACATACAGTTGTTGTCCACTTTGAGACTGCCTCATTTGCTTCTTGCTCTCAAACTAACATTCCAATTCCAAATAACCCTTGAAAGTTTGTTAGGGACAGCCGCCCCCCTCCCTCTCTCTCTAAAAAGTATGTACTAATATTATTATTAATGCCTCCATGATTGGTGTCGAAGAGAGTGTTAACATCTCGGAAGTAAAGTCACTTGAAAGTGTTTGAATCAGACTCATGAGGTCCCCGCACCGCATGGATCGATTTGAATCGTTCATGTCTCCATCAATATATTGCATGCAGTTCCTGCTTCATTTGATTATGCACTGCATAATTAAACACGTTACGTAGTTGCTAGAAAAAAAATTACACACATTGGCTTAATACTTATTCATTTTGATTCATATATTCATTGAACTAATTCACTCTGTATTATCGATCATGCATATGGGTCGGACAAAGATCAATTGTTGGTTGACTGAAGTGGATGTGTACCCTGTCTTCCATTCACAGAATGAAATAAAATGTGTTCAGTAGTACATGTGTTTTTTACAGTCTCTGCTTATTTCACTACCTTCTTTCTTTTTGTTGGTCAAATATGATCATATAGATCGATGGCTTAGCAATTATAAAGATCATAAAAACTCAAAACTAAAATCAAAATTGGATTGCTCTTTGTTTTTATTTTTTGGTTAATCATCTAGACTGTTCAGCATATATATATATATAGTATGCACCCAGTAATGCGATTGTACATAAAATTAGAAAGGATATATTTAGCTAGTAATATATATACATACATATATATATATATATATATATAGCTCAAATTCTTTCTAATTCCTATAATTTGTTTTACATGTTGAACGTGGAGCAAAAAATAATCAAGAAAATTATGAAGGTGACACGTGGACTTTTGGGTAAGACAAAATTACCCTCGAAGCACACCGGGATTCCCACGATCATGCAATGGACAATAACGGTTCAATCAAGGAAGATTCAAGGGTGATCAATATGGTATTTATTCAAATCCTTCTCATCACTCCTCATCAATCCCTTATTGATTTTATTCAAAAGATAACTCCCAAAACCTCCTATTTAATTTGGGATTAATGACCATGTTAATTGCAAGATATTATCACATAATATCTTGCATTCTCCAAATACACCATATATGGCCGGCCATTATTCTCCAAATACAGGCAACCACTCCTCTATAAATAGCCCTATTATCACACTAAAATGCTAAGCCATTTGCTACTACAAACTCCTAAACACATTCTTTTCAGAATTCTAACTTTGGCAACGGAGATTCTTCTACCAAAGCCAACCCCCCCCCCCCCCCCCCAAAAAAAAATCATTGTGGGCGCATGAGGCTCTTGGCCTTAATCAGATGTGTTATTATTTTACAGGTGCATTTTCATCAAAGAAAGAGATGGCAGAAATTTGCATCCATATTGTACAAATTATTCAAAAGCAAGTTATGATCTTCTCAAAGTTCAAAAGGTAGCAGAGTTTGGAATCTTATTATAATTTCTATAAAAAAAATTGTTCATGATTGAAGTCTACCATTGAGTAGGCATACTCTCCTCCAAGTTGGCTACTTCGAATTATGGAGCTCGAGTTTAGCTTTGGAATTAGAAGGTAACTTTATTTTCTAAATACTGTAGGTTTAAGGAAGTCAGAGTTCTAATGATCGTAATGAGTGATGTGGGAGCACGGAGTTATTTGGTTAACATTTGAGCTACCTATTCTAATACAATGAATGAACTTGAAATTCACCGTAACACTAAATGGTAATATGAAAATTAATTCCAAAATATCTATAAACACATACAAAGTCTTCTAATTCTCCCGACGTGATCAGATGCAAGCTCGTGGTTGAATTTAGGTTTGAAATTGGAACGTGGCTTTGATTTCTTGAATATAAATTCCTATATACGTTGACATCGCAAAATAATAAGGAAAAGATAAATAGAAATTCTATTTCAATTCTTGAAGAAGGTTACTTTTAGAATAAAACCGTGTATTAGATTAAAAACCTAACTTTAGTCCTTAACGCTTAATTGTAACTAGCTATCAAATATTAATTCTAAATTGTAATAATTATTGAGCTTTTGTATGTAGGTTATATATTGATTCATAAACAATACAAACATTATTTGATAATTATTAATTTATTATTAAGTTCCCATAATAAAAAAAAAGAGAGGATCTTTTGATATAGGCAACCAGTTTTGAATTTTCTAGATCAAATATTTATGTGTTTTAATGATTTGATTAAACTTTTTTTGGTCATAATTTTGGTGCTTTATGCACACATTATATTGTAACAAATTTCCTATAATCTACAAATTTCCTATATATGCATATTACTTACCTATGTATGTACTATAATTATGTGTCAAGATATTTTGTACCAAAACTTATGTACCGATACATTCGTACTAAACATTGTATTCAAACTTATGTACCGAACTAATTGTACCGAAACTTATGTACCGCTACATCGTACCAACACTTATATACCGAAGCAATTGTACCAAAATTTATGTACCGATAATGTCGTACCTATGAGTTTTTTTTTTTATATATAAATATTTTTTGTAAATTATAAGAAATTGAATTTTAATACAGTTTTATCTATTAATACGATTGAAGCACAAAAAGGTACATTAGTTAATGTGGATGGGTAGAGAAATTTTTATGGTGAGTTTACAAATAAATAAATGTGCTATAAATACTTAAATATGATAAGTTCTAGTAATATGGACTTAAATGATATTTCTAAAACAATCCATGTTAAAATAAAGGGTCAATATTAGTTTACTACCTTCAAGTTTCGTGGTTTTCAACATTTAGTACGTCAAATTTTTTTTAGGGAGATTATATTCACACACCCCAAATTACTTCTCTCACACCCTTTAAATTTTTTAATATTTTTCTATCAAGTGTTTGTAGTGGGTAGAAAATATTAAAAAATTAAAAAGGTGTGGGAGAAGTAATTTGGGGTGTGTGAATATAATTTCTCTTTTTTTATCCCAGAGTCATACCTAAAGTGTTAATTTTGGGATAGTCTCATACATCCGTTAGTCAAACTGTTAATTCTCCCATTAAGTGATGACGTAGTGCCCATGTGGACAATGACTAGGCGCCACATGTCATTAAAAATATTAAAAAATTTAATTAAATATTTTTTTAAAAAAAACCATCCTTTCTTGACACACCCCGACCCGAAAGTGGGGCGTGCTGGCCGTCACGTGAGCGTGACGTAACCATGTGCACAGTGCGGAAGCAAGATTGATTAGAAAGATACGAACCAACTAAAACCAAGCCACTAGCAATCCAATAAAAGAGAGTGTGCTAGTGCGAGAGTTAAACTACTTTTACAAACCAGAGAATAAATGGTCTACATGCAGTCAAGCAGAAAGTACTAAATAAAAATAACACCCGCAAGTGATCCTACATAAGAGAATTCTGTCAGAACGTTCGGGAGATCCTCGTATGCCACCAATGAATACTACTTAATACCTGGAGGGGCAAAAAACAAGTTGAGTGGGTCAGTAAAACAAATCTTTTTCAAAACCATTCTTTTCTCAAATCACTGTAACCCCTCTTCGTAAAACCTGTATAATTTCCCAGGAATAAATATACTCATATACATATATATCTCAAAATCATGCTGGAAATATCTGTATGTATGCCATGAAAAAGTATCATAACTAATATCTCAACTGTATGCTCATATCGTAAATATGTGATGTGAATAAATATCTGATAATCATCTCAGCCCTCGGCTGCATATATATAGCTCATAATCATCTTGTCATCTCATCATATTAACTCAGCCCTCGGCTATATATATATATATATATATATATATATATATATATATATATATATATATCCTGCACATAAATCAATACCACCTCTAGTGGTCTGCAACTCATCTTTGTATATAACATAATATGCTCTAGTGCTACAATCACGTGAAGACTGTGCGAATGATTCGCGGGTCATCTACGAGTCGAACCCACCTATAGTGGTCTATACGACAGGACTGTGCACTTACTTGGATCCAAGGCGAGCACGCGGTGCGAGAGGTGAACAACACGTGAAAGAATGTGCCCCTAACTATGGGCGGGAGCATTACTATAAATGTGCAGGTGTATGAGCTCAAATCACATCATTTCATTCATTCGCATCACATCACATCATTTCATTCTCATCATAACCAGTAGAGAATCTTACCTGATACTTACATGTGCGTCCGCAGCACCATCACAATTATATGCAAGTACTAATGCATAATTAAAATAAATAGATACTTGCATGGCATCTCAAATCATTTCATCGTTTAAATTCATTTTCTGGGAAAATAGCAATATATATAAGTATATATGGAAAACAAACTGCCCACTCACTGATAAATAGTCGGGTCGTAGCCCCCACGTCTAGCCTGGCTACGGTCGTCCTCGGGATAGGCCTCGCCTATATGAGAAGTAATTGAATAAACGTTACTTAACGTACATAAACGGAACTTTAGAAATAACTTCTCATACGTTGATCAATTTTGACATTTGAATATACCAACGTGACCTACTCGACATCACGAACACTTAGAAATTTTCAAAATAATTTTTCCGGCCTTCATATGCCCGCACGCGACGGCGAGTGCACGGACCTACGCGCCCCCACGCGCGGTCATGTGACTTGCACACTAACGGCGCCAGTTGACGCCATCAGGAATATTCCTTTTGTCCTTTAATAAAACTTAACGGCGTGACCTAACACCTTTAGAATATTCCGTTAGACTTAACGGAATATTCTCTCATCTTCTACCTTCAGCTCCGGCGACCATCACCGTCGCCGGAAAACTGGGAATTTTTCCAATCGCTATATCTCATTCATTTCTTCACCATTTTCTATGAAATTTGTACCAATGGAAAGCTTGAGATGAGTAGAACGACGTTATACCTGTTTTAGGATCTAAAACTCACGAGATCTTGCTGTGAAATTTCGAGGAAAATCGGCCAAACTCCGATTTAGGGCTTCCCGATGTCCAAATTTGTCCAACGAACTTCTCCGAGCTTCTAGAGGACCTAACAAAGCTCCCTGTGAGCTTAGAATTCACTGAAAACATCACACGTGAAAGTTGATGAATAGTACCAAAGTCGGAGGTTAATAGTTCGACGTGAAAACGAATCAATCCTTACCTGAAACTGATGTCGATGAACTCGTGAGGTCCCAAGCAATCCAATGGTAACCTTGGATCCTTTGATCTGCAAAGTTTCAATGGGTTTTGGGTGCGTTCGTACCAAAAATGATGGGAGAGAGAGAAAATGTAACTGCATGTGTGTGGTCCAGAATCCCTAATCGGAGAGAGAGAAAAGGTAACTGCATGTGTGTGGTCCAGAATCCCTAATCAGATCCAAGGAACCTAAATGGTTCTAATTGGTCCTAATAATTGATGACAATAAATAATTGGTCTATCACACACACACACACACACACACGTACACAACCCCGAATGGGTAATTTCGTCAATTCACACTGTAAAATACCTTATGCATCGGGACGGGCTGTCACATTTCTCCCCTCGCGCCCCAACCCAGAAGAAGAAGAAGAAGAAGAAGAAGAAGAAGAAGCAAAAAAAAAAAAAAAAAAAAAAACCCTAGTCTCACCCCTAACCCAGAAGAAGAAGAACACAGAAGAAAAAGAAGGAAAAAAAAACCCAGTTCGTCATTTACAGATTAATGGAGATCTAGCACAAATTCGCGGTCGTGGGGCGGTGACGAACTAGGTTTGGGTTGCTGTTTTTTTCTTCCTTCTTCTTCTTGTAGCAGGTTTTTGGGGGTGGGGAGGGGGGATGAACTGGGTTTGGGCTAATCATTTTTTTTCTTCCTCCTTCTTCTTCTTGCAGGTTTAGGGATGTGAGGGGTGGTTGCGGGGAGATTTTTGCGGGTGGGGGTAGGGGACGAACTGGTTTTTTTTTTTTTTTTTCCTTCTTCTTCTTCTAGGTTCTTCTTCTTTTGGGTTCTTCTTCTTCTTCTTCTTCTGGGTTGGGTGTGCAGATGGGAGAAGAGATGGGTTTTTTAAAATTATTTATTTATTTTTAATGACACGTGGCGCCCAGTTAGGGGGAGAAGGGATGTGTTTTTTTTTAATTTAATTTAATTAATTAATTATTTTTTTAATGACACATGGCGCTCAGCTATTGTCCACATGGGCGCCACGTCATCACTTAACGGGAGAATTAACAGTTTGACGAACGGATGTATGAGACTGTCCCAAAATTAACACTTTAGGTATGACTCTGAGATGAAAAAAAGTGATGTACTAAATGTTAAAAACCATGAAACTTAAGGATAGTAAACTGATATTGATCCTAAAATAAAAATAAAAAATCTTATTTAAGCCATGAAATTTAAAAGCTGGACAGATACATCTAGGGTGAGCCCTAGATGTCAACTGTCAAGGAGTAGTTGGTATATTGGAGTAATAAATTAGGTGGTTGGTATATTACCAAATCACTGACCCTAGGTAAGATTTTTTTATTGCAGCTATGGCGTGAGAAATAGGGAGTATGATTCGCTCCTCTTCTATTTTTATTTTCTTCTCTCTGTTCTTCTTATATATTACTTTTTATTTTATTATTTTTATATTAAATAATATAAAATGTTGACGTATCTTAACTGTGACAGTTTAAATACGAGGAGAGAAAAAAAAAGAATTTAGGAGGGGAGATAATCATCTTTTGCGAAATGGACCATTTTTTCCCGCTAAAATGGTAATTTTTGCTTTCTGGATCCAATAATTACCAAAAAACTTTCAAACTTGATTATATCCCCAATCACTTTATTCCTCCAAAGAAATGTCGAAATGCAAAAAGATAATGTCATCGCATGTACTTTTTATTCTAGGGCCCTATGACATATTGTCATCTTACTTAAAATATATCTTCATGATATGGTAGATGTCCCGGATGAGGAAAACGACTTATGATATATATATATATATTATTTATTTTTTTATTTTTATTTTTTTGTCTGGTGAAAATGTACTTATGATATTTGCCTCCACATGATAGACACATTTTTATCAACTTCAAGTACTTTATTCATGAATCATACGCAAAACAACATTACAAGTTATAAAATTCTAATTCAAGCATCTACGACGATATTTCATATTCTGAAAATGTTCCATTTGCAAATATTATCTTTGTACATCATCTTGAATATTAGGAGGATATTCCTTTGTTTGAATTCTTTTTCCAGGGTCTCTTAAGATTATTCAAATCAGTATCACACTCATTTTATCTTGAACTTGAACTACCCAAACAAATAGATGGTGCTATTGGTTTTGGCTTGAAAAACCTTTCCATATTTCTTATCTCTACACTACGTGTTAATAAAAAAACAAAAACAAAAACATATACCAATCAATAATAAAAAATTAAAAAAATTAAATGAGTATACAAACATAAAACATATCACTAATTATATCAATAATAGATTATAAATCTCCATCAATATATAATATAATTTAGTTGAGATTAGATTAGAATACCAAAAAATCTTATTTGAATTTTGAACCAAATAATAGTGGTATGGATATTTGAAACAAATTGAGATATGATATTGGAGTAAAATTAAAATATGAGATTGTATGGGATTTTAGGGTCTTAGGAGTTGGGAAATTGAGGATTGAATATGTGAAAATCGGGGGTTTCAGTTTTTGGATGGGGGAAGTGATTAATAAGGTATGGGGATTCAAAAAAAATTTAAAGCGACAATTCAAGAGTCTTTGAGGGTCCTAGGACCTCCCAAGTCCCTCCGTGTATCCACCATTGCTTATAACCCAAATGAACTAATGCACATATTACACCCAAGTCTAACAACCAACAACCTTTATAATATTTGGTACAATTTCATTTATAGGTATAGTTGATAATGTTGAAGCTTTTGGTATTAGGGTTTCATTCTATTTGGTAGTTTATAGGTCCTCATGTATTTCCATATATAATATACAACTAACTATTTTTCTTATTTAATAGGAATGCAAATTAGTTTTGGACAACAAAACTTGAGTTTGGTGTTATTGATATGAAGTGTTTCTCTTTTAGTAAAAGCTATGGTATTTTCTTGTATTTTTAATTCAAACTTTGCATGGTTAAAATTTATGTATTTGGTTTAACTTGTAAGTGGATATCAATTTTTGGAACTGAATTGAAGTTTTGACTGATTTAAGTTATTAAAGTTAACTAGCTTTGATTCTATTTGACTTAATTTTTTTTAATTATTGCAAAATAAGTTGTTAAAGGATTAAACTCAAAAAACTTGGGCAACCGAACCTAACCAAGTAAACCCAAACCGAATTAAATTCGGATCCGAATGAAACCCAACTCAAAGCCGAACCCGAATTGTGAATGTTGGGTTAAGGTTGGGTTGTGTGACAGCCTGTCCCGGATTTTTGCATATCGTTAATGTGAAGTTACTATTATGGCCTTGAGCGTTGGGTGTGCATTTGTGTTTAAACTAAAGTTTTGGTCCAATTACATAAATTCCTTTGTTTTTGGGACCAATGAGAAGTTAGGAAATGATTGTTTTTGATTGGTGGATGAGATTAGACCACACATCACTTCTTTCTCTCCCACTCCCATACTCTTATTCTCTCTCTCTCTCTCTCTCTCTCTCTCTCTCTCTCTCACAAAACTCACACTCTCTCTCATCTCTCACGTATGGACACAACCAAAACTCACACCAAACCTTGCAGATCGAGGAGTTTGAGGGCACCATCGTGTTCCTCGTGGTGTGGTGAGTTCAGAGGTACCATTTTCAGGTACGAATACACTCATTTTCACATAAAAGCCATAGGTCTGATTCATGCATTGTTCATACAAATTTTTGTGCATGATTTTTAGGAGTTTTTAAGCTCATATTGAGCTTAAGGAGGTCCCCAGGAGACTCGGAGTACTTTGTTGAAGGTTTTTGGACGTCGGATCACCGAGATCGAAGAGTTTGAAATTTGCCCGGAACTTTTGAGGCTTTTTCCAGTGAATCCCCAGCGAGTTGGGGGTCGAGGCAGGTATGATTGTGTTCGTCTTGGTGAGATCTTCATTTTGGTATAAAGTTCATTGAAAATGGTGCAGAAATGAGAAAGTTATAGGGTTTAGAAGCTTTACCCAGAAATCGGTGACTCGTCGGAGAAGACGACGGCATATTCCGTCAGAGTTGACGGAATATGCTAACGCCGTTAGTTAACTTTAACAGTTTCAGTTAAAAACAGACGGAATATTCCCGATATATACCTGACGGCGTTAACTGAGGCCATTAGTATGCCTGTCACATGACCGCGCGTGGGGGCGCGTAGGTCCGTGCACTTGCCGGAGCGTGAGGACGCGTGGAGGCTAGAAAAATTATTTTAAAAATTTCTGGTGTTCGTGATGTCGAGTAGGTCACGTTGGTATATTCAAATACCAAAATTGAGCTATGTATGAGAAGTTATTTCCAAAGTTCCGATTATGTGCTTAAATAACAGTATTTCAGTTAATTCTCATATAGGCGAGACCTATCCCAAGGACGAGCGTAGCCAGGCTAGGCGTGGGGGCTACGACCCGGCTACTTATCAGTGAGTGGGCTTTTATTTTTCGTATATACCTATATATTGCTATTTTCCTAGAAAATGAAACTGAATGTTTATACGATTTGAAATGCCATGCAAAGTATCTATTTATTTTAATTATGCATTAGTGATTGCATATAATTATGATGGTGCTGCAGACGCACATGTAAATGTCAGGTAAGTTTATTTACTGGTTATGATGAGAATGAAATGATGTGATGTGAATAATGAGATGTGTTGAGAGTTCATACACCTGCACCTTGATATTAGTGCTCCCGCCCAGAGTTAGGGCACAGTCTTTCACGTAATGTTCACTTCCCGCACCGCATGCTCGCCTTGGATCCAAGTTAGGTGCACAGTCTTGTCGTATAGACCACTATAAATGGGTTCAACTCGTAGGTGACCCGCGATTATTCTCACAGTCTTCACGTGATTGTAGCACTAGAGCATATTTATTCTATATACAGTGATGTTGTGCAGACCACTAGAGGTGGTATTGATTTGTGTGCAAGATATATACATGATATGATGAGTTTGATTATGAGCTATATATACTGTCGATGGTTGAGTTGATTACCTGGCATTCAATCACATTCACAGAGTTATGATTAGAGTTCAATTGTGATACTTTGGCATGGCATACATACATATTTCCAACATGATTTTGATATATATATATATATATATATATATATATATATATATATATATATATATATACGAGTATATACTTTATTTCTGGAAAATTATATAGGTTTTACGGAGAGGGGTTATAACTTTTGAGAAAAGAATGGTTTTGAAAAGATTTGTTTTTGCCCACTCACGCTTTTGTTTTTCGCCCCTCCAGGTTCTAGGTAGCTAGTGTTCGTTGGTGGCATATAAGGATCTCATCGGACGTTCTGACAGAATTCACTTATGTAGGACACCCTTTGGTGTTATTCGAACTTATTATTTCCTGCTTGACTGCATTTGACTTAGTATACTCTGGTTTTGCATAAGCACTCTTAATTCTAGCACTAACACACTATCTTAATTAGGATTACTAGTGGCCTGGTTTTAATTTGTTCGTATCCTTCTTATTAATCTTGCTTCCGCACTGTGCACATAGTTACGTCATGCTCACGTGATGGCCAGCACGCTTGAAAAATTGTCACATTCCTACCTGGGCCCCTACCATAACCCAAGCTCGACTCCACCGTAGCACGATATTGTCCGCTTTGGGCCTTGAGCACGTCCTCACGGTTTTGTTTCTGGGAACTCACACGAGAACTTCCCAGTGGGTCACCCATCCTGGGATTGCTCTCGCGCGAACTCACTTAACTTCGAAGTTCCTACGAAGCCCGAAGCCAGTGAGCTCCCAAAAAGCCTCGTATGAAAGTGCATGGTAGTGCTATTAGAAGGGCAATTAGAGCATCTCCAAAGGAGATGCCAAAATGTACACATTAGCTAATACTTTCCAACCGAAGTGTCAAATTCTATGTGGCGATGACATGGATTGGCAGTAAAAGAAGTTGTTGTCAAATTTGACAGCAGTTTCAAATGTTTTTATTATTAATTATTAAATGTATTTTATTAATTTTTAATTAGTTTAATCATTTATTATTGTAAAACCCCACCCTCGTTTTATTTAAAAATTATTCTTGGGATTTAATTGGTGATACCAGAGGCCCACCCCTTGATCTTTGTCCACCTCTACCTGGCCCCAATCTCTCTTCTCCTCTCCCTTTTTCCGTGCTCCCTCTCAACTCTCTATCTCTTTATTCTCCTCTTTCACTGTGCCACACCCATATCCTAAAATCATCATCAAATCATAATTTCGACATCACCATCGTCTTTATCTTGTCACTACGAACTTAATCATAGTCTTGGCATCTTGGAAGTCAAACCATGAAGCCCCGTCCATAAGCTCCGACGCAAACCGCCACTTTCGAGGCAATTTCTGCCCAAACCACGGCGAGTTGGTCGGTATGCGAGTTTCTGGCAACCTACACGGCTTTTGAGGCATTTTCCGGTCAAACCACGGCAAATTAGACGTCGTGCGAGGTGCAGTTTATAGCGGCGATTCTGTTATTTCTTTTTTGGTACGGCTTTGCACCAACAATGTACAAATTTAGAATCGAGGCATACAATCCCTACGTCAAGGTAATTTTGCATTGGCATCTTCGAGTCCTCTCAGTGTAGGACTCATTCCTTTGCTCATTCAAATTTTATATTAATTCTTTTAGTGTTCTAGATTAGATGTGTGCTCTGAACACGTTCTTCAACTGTTTGTTAATTTATTATATTTAAATTTATAAGTCTTATTTATTCCTTGTTTTCAGCATTTTCATTCAATAAATGGCTTTCGCCACTCTCGGGTGTCGGCCAACATGTGACCATCCCAATGTCCTGAGGACATCGGGATCGGGGCATGTCAAATTAGTATCAGACCGTGGTTTGTTCAGAGGATACTTAAGATCTTCTGTTACTGTAGTAGTGTGTCAGTCATGACGTCATTTAGATGTCATAGCTTCCGAATTTAGTACCATTTGGCATAGTTGTGCAAATCTTTCTCTGTTTGATTTGCCATTTTCTGGTTGAAATACAATAATTCGTGTCGGGATTGTGCCTCAGTAGTGACGAAATAGATTGTCGGACGACTTTCAACATCAGACAGATACTCTGCAACATGCATTCTTTAGAAATTGCAGGCGGAGTTGGATCTACATCGGAATGCTGGGAAATGGAAAAAATCTTAGTGGTACGAGTTGGTTAAGACCAACTAGAAATTTGAAACGATGATATCGCTTTGCAACATACATTCCCCAAGAGTGGCGTGTAAAGTCATGCCTTAGTGGTAATTTCTTGAAACTTTCGAAGTGCGCACTAGGGAAAGCAAGTAAACGTTGGTTGTTACGAAGTTTAGAAAGTATTAGTTGGAAACCAAATCCATGTTCGCAAGTTCGTTCCTAATGAAGAAATTCGTTTGGATCTTTAAAACAATTTTCGGCGATTGTTCTATCAATAACCTTTTTGCTTGCTCCGACGACGAAGTCAAGCTCCCTATCAATCGACTGGCAACTTCACACCAAATCCATCGAGCATTGACTTCGTTTACATTAAATAATTTTCTTGGTAAACTTCTTGGTAACAGATGCTATTCCCACCAATTTCCAAAAGGAGTTGCAATTCTTGTTGTTGTTGTAGTTGGACTTTGATGATGAAGATTCAGTAACCCCTTGAACTTCACCTGGGTCTAGTACTCGGCGGTAAATCCTAGCTCCTTGTCCATGTACTTTTCGTTGTCCATGTACTTTTCGGTAGAGGTGAACTTATCCTCTTGCTTTTAGCCCAACTGACCAGTGCTCTTGTCCACTAACTATTCAGCCTTTTAATTTTCAGTGTAATGGCTTGAGATTCCACCATATTCATCATTGTACAAAGATTGAGCTTTTGGGTCACTATTAACATGGTAACCACTTCTCTTAAATCCCAAGTTACATTTTTTTTCAAATGGATTCCTTGTTGGCAAAACACTGGAGTAGTTGGTCATATTTGGAAGAACTGAGGAGGATGGGGTGCTTGGTTCTGGATAGAGTTCTTATGACGACAGTTTTTGTGTTGTTCGATTTGGGTATGGCACTTTTTACGACATGGTACGAGAGTTTTCTACAAGCAACATTGGTTGACAGAGGAGTATGGTGAACTGGTTTTTTTAGAGGATCGAATTTACGACGTGTGAAATTGTGCACCCTCGGGAAATTACTACTTGTTTATCGAGACAACAATGTGTTGTTGATATTGCGGGTTACAGATTGTGATATCGACAGCTTATTCGTTTGGTTCATTAAGCAAGTGGGCAAGTAAACTCATTTACGGCAATTATTATGGATTTCACTATTGTTTGGGTTCGGCCCAAAGAAACATCTATTCTCGGAGTACGTGACATTACATATGCTTGGGCTAGACCCACTCTCATTTTCAGTTTTGGTTTTCAATACAAGTATTTTAACTTCCTTACCATAGTTATTTGTTTTTTACATTACAACTGTTTTAGGGGAAGTCTTTTCCATTTTCAGTTTTAAGTCGGTACGAGTTTTTTACTTATGTGATTACATATATATATTGACGTTATCGTATTTTACGTACATATTTTTTTACCTTAAACTACTTTATGTTTTCGACTCTATATCTTTATAAAGTATGTTTTCTACTTGTATACTAACGGGGAAAGAAAGTATGAGCTTGGAGGCATGAAAGATGAAATCATTGCAAACGATCATGACGGTGTGGCATTTTTTCTTTTGTGCAACCGCTTTGATTTGAATTCTTCGTTAGTGTGTATATATATATATTCTCCTCCCTATTTTTGAGTTTTCAATTTAGTAAGTGAATTTAAAGTTCGAGGACGAAATTCTTTTAAGGGGGGTTGATTGTAAAACCCCACCCTCATTTTATTTATAATAAAAAATTGGGTCTTAATTGGTGAGTCCAGGGGGCCCACCCCTTGATCTTTGTCCACCTCTACCCGACCCCAATCTCTCTTCTCCTCTCCCTTTTCCGTGCTCCCTCTCAACTCTCTCTATTCTTCTCCTTCGCCGTGCCACACCTATAACCCATATCCTAAAATCATCATCAAATCACAATTTCGACATCACCATCGTCTTTATCTCGTCATTACGAACTTAACCATAGTCTTGGCATCTTGGAAGTCGAACCATGAAGCCCTGTACACGAGCTCCAACGCAGACTGCCACTTTCGAGGCAATTTTTGGCCAAACCACGGCGAGTTGGGCGACGTGCGAGTTTTCGGCGACCTCTGCGACTTTCGAGGAATTTTTCAGCCAAACATGGAGAGTTAGACGTCTTGCGAGGTGCAATTTATAGCAGTGATTCCGTTATTCCTTTTTGGTATGGCTTTGCACCAATGGTGTACAGATTTAGAGTCGAGGCATACAATCCCGGCGTCGAGGCAATTCCGCATCGGCATTTTCGAGTCCCTTCGGTGTAGGACTCATTCCTTTGCTCATTCAATTTTTATATTAATTCTTTTAGTATTCTAAATTAGATGTGTGCTCTCAACTGCTTGTCAATTTATTATATTTAAATTTATAAGTCTTATTTATTCCTTGTTTTCAGCATTTTCATTCAATAAATGGCTTTCGTCACCCTCGGGTGTCAACCAGCACATGACCATCCCGATGTCCTGAGGACATTGAGATCGGGGCGTGTCAATTATAATTAATGTTGAGCTGACCGATGCAATTATCCTACTTTTTTCTTCTTTTTAATCAAGAAAGGTGAACAGCTTACTAATTAAACTTTAAATGTCCTTTATTAAATTTTAATTAGTTTAGTAATTTATTTTATAAAATAATAAAATAATAATTTAATTTGACATATTGGTTGGAAATCAAAACTTTAAAAATGTCAAAGTGCCACATAAGCTGTCAAAATTTAAATTTTATGTTCAAAATTTGACATCTCCTTTGAAGATGGTCTTATGTAACCTAAAAGTGGAAGAAATACCACTACATTACAGTACCTAGTGATAAAAAAAATATCAAACAAAGTTTTTTTTATTTGAGAAGAATATCAAACAAAGATTTAGGTTTTTACAATAGATAGTTGTATCTTTGTTTTAGGCCCCAAAAAAATGATTAAGGGTATACATTATTTATCTAGTTTTTGACAATTTAAAGTTTTTTTTTTTTGTCAAACGATAGTTTTTGTTGATTAGATATTAGGTTAGTTACTGAAGGGATTTGAACCCACGTTGTAATGTAAAGACTCAATACATTTCCACTACTATGATAAAGGGCTACTTGCTTTGACAATTTAAGTGAGAAGAGAAAAGAGGGGGGAGAGAGAAAGTTTTAATTGATGAAACGTTTTCTTTTACACTATGTTTGGATGAGTGAAATAAATTTGAAATTTGAATTAAAGTCATAATTTATAAATTGACATGCATCAATTCTCTTGTTTGGAATCATAAATATAAAAATTTAGAATTTCCACGTAGAAAAAAACTTAGAATTTGGGACCTCCAATCCCTAAGTTTAAATTTCATATAAATAGGTGTCATTTTCCAATTTTTATGATTGGGAGTTTTTAAAAAAAAATTATGTATTCAATTCCATTGTTTTTTTGGTTAACTAAACAATAAAATTCACAAATTCTAGAAAATAAAATCCCGTCATTTCAATTTCTTTCATTTTAAAATTCCCTAATAATTTTAAATTTCTTCATCTAAACATAATGTTAGTGTTAATAAAAAAAACCTTCACTTTTTCATCGGATCTTTCTTATTTTTAGAGAAAAGAACAAGTACAAGTCAATCGAACAACACTCGTGTTGAAATTGCCTTCTCGTTCTCTCAAATACTCCCTTAAACGTGGGTCGAAGTATCTAGAAGCAAGTCGAGATCAAGAAGACTAAGGCGGCTCCATTACTAATTGAAGCCAGAGATTAGGGTTTGAAACTTGACAAAGAACTTTTTGGTGAGTCCAAATAATAAGCTTCATGATTGTGGCTTTTTTTTCTTCTTGAAATATCATCGTATTTAGTGTAACTGTATTTGATGTATTGAAAACTGTGAGTCCTACAAATACATATAGGAATGAGATACCACATAAACAACAAATAAAGACGTAATTATCGGCTGTCAAGTCAATTACATTTTTTTTACTTGAAATGTAATTTAAGCTTGTAAGTGTTTCAGACGTAGTTGTGTAATTTAATCTTAATAGGAGTGGTTGGTATTATTGTATATGTCAAAGTCATATACAAAGAGGAAACGTTAGTCTTACTGTTTCATGGACCTTTTTTTATTCTCGTTTTTTCTTTTATGTCAACGAGAGAGAGATAAAAAAAAACATACAAAAGAGGTACATGAATAAAATATTTACAATTTTAATCAAATGGTCCATATCATATGGGAACATAAAATTCCAATTTAGAAAACCAGGAAATTAGCTACATGTCATCATTTCATGCACCATGGAATTTAAATTTCAAATAAAATCAGTTCAGTCTTTGACCAATTAACAATGATGGGACATTGGAAAACTTTGGTTTGAAACGTTAATTCCACCAGTTAACATAGAGACGCCAATGTGGTAAAGCAGACTCACAACAACTACAGAGATACAGAGATGTGGGCTCACAAATAATAAACCCAAATCGTCGGGAAAGATGGAAAATAAGGCTGGAAGATTGTGAAGGTTTCAGGGATTTTTAGTAGAATGGAAGATAGAAAAAGAAGTGTATGATATATACATATACATATACATACATATATATATATATATGTACATTTTAAGAATTTTATTAGAAACATTCTGAACGTTCCAAAATACTTTAGTTGTAAAATTAATGCATTGATCACACAATGAGAGAAGTAATCTTGCCAAAAATACACACATTTCTTTCGAATGAAGTTTCACCATAAAACTAATTAGCAATATGGAAAGTAACTCAACTTTCTAATAAGTCCATGTAAAGGTCCCTCCAACCACTAATGTGAAATTTATTCTCAACACGTCTCATCACGTGTGTCGATAATCTACTCTAATACCATGAAGAAAGTTGAAGTTTCGCCATAAAACCAATGGTTCGATGAACCTCCAGATATTATTTTAGATGTTTTGTGTGAGGACTGTATTTTTGAGACATGATTGCTCCTTTGCTGTACTTTCTCCCCTTCGTAATACAATTCTATCGCCTTTGACTCAAACAAAAAAAAACCCATACAAAGTTCCTCTATCAATGTGTGATTTATTTTCGATATCTTCATTATCAAAAAACTTCTAGGTTGTTTAATATCTTTTGTTCAAAAAACAAAAGAAAAAAAAGACTTCTAGGTTGTAATTGACACGTGATGATTGAATGGTCTTCATGAGAGAGAGAGAGAGAGAGAGAGAGAGAGAGTAACGAATGGTGGGATCATGTATGGACGGGAGGACAAGATTCCAAATTAACAGAAATTACTGGAGCTGGTGACTGAACGAGTCGTGCAATCTATGGTCTATTCATGACTTTTGGAATACCGAATATTCCGGAGGTTTTAACTATTAAATTTATGTATAAAAATATAAAATAAAATAAAAAAGAATTTAACTGCTAAAATACATAAAGACCTAGTACTCCGGAGCACTCAAATTTGTTATGCTTGATAATGTCCAATAATCGTACATAATTATTAGGAGTTTTTGAATATTAGTCATTGCAAAAGATTAAAATTAAAATAAAAAAAAATTGGTGCTAGATTGCATATTCAATTTAATCCCTTAAAGTGTACTTTTATCAAAATTTGTTTAATGTGTATTTTTATTTAATCTCTCCACCTTAAATTTTAATTTTATTAATATGCACATATTTAGTTTTCTAATTATAAATGAACATAAATGAGAAAAATATTAAAAGAAATTTGTGATACAAAAATATATAAATACATAAATGTACAGAAATGACTGTGTCAAAATATATAAAATTGACTTTTTTGTACTGAAATATTTGTACCTACGTGATTCTACCGAAATATATTATAATGAACCTAAATGTATGTACTGAAATGTATTTATATTGAATTGATGTACCTAAATGTCATATCGAAATGTATGTACCAAAATGTCAATATCGAAATGTATGTATCAAAATGTACGTACCTAGTCAATACCGAAATGTATGTACTAAAATGTACGTACCTAAATGTATGTACCGAAATATAATATATTAAATTAATGTACTTAAACATTAATACTCAAATGTGTGTACCAAAATGTACGTAACGAAATGCATTATATTGAATCAATGTACCTATATGTTTGTACCGATGGACATACTGAAATATTCAAATGTATTAATGTACCTAAATGAAGAACATACAAAATGTTATCAGAATATATATTATAAAAAAAGTTAGTTGCCTAAATGTAGACATTAAAATATATTATGATGAGTGAAATAAAAATTATATTTAAATGTAATTAATACATTAAAAAAAATAAAACATCAAAATATAACTAATAAATGAAATGATTAAAAGTACTAGGGACTAAAATTGGATTTTAATCTTACACAAGATTATAGTCTAAAACTCATCTTTTTTAAGAATTAACATGAAATTTTTTTTATAATTATTATAAGTTATCTTATTTCGAGCATAATAGTCGCACATGTTATTTGAAACTACCTTCTCAACCTCCATTCTTATGGTATATATTGAAAGTCGGATGGTGCTGTTGTAGCCTGGTCCCGGCCGGGACCACGAGGCTTCATGCAGAGGTACAATATTGTCATTGGATATCCATTGTCATCAACTTGGATCCTACGTTCCTATATCTATGGGATTCTCGTCCTTTTTCATGAAAACAAAAAACAAAAAACAAGAACAACAAATGAAGTGATGATTTTTGCTGAATTTTTTCACGTGCGTACATTATTATATATACTTGCATTAGAACTTTTTTCAAGGGCAAAACTAAGAATTTATCACAGGATGGACTAGCTTAATGTCTTTTCTTGTTTACGATTAATTATGAAAACAAAGATGTGGGTAAAATTTGAAAAGAAATTAGTCCATTAGTTTGTTTCCGTTGAACTTTAACAGACAAATGTATTAAAAATCCTTGAATTTGTCAAGAACCACAAGTATGTAGAAGAAGAGAAATGAGCCAAAAGTGAAAAGAGACAAAACTCATTATTCTAGATTGTAATGTAAGCAAGATTTTCTTTTTTCTAAGTCCAGTTGTTGTTCCGCCAGTGTGTATTTTAGCAATATAAACGATGATAAGGTGCATGCATCGCGTATTTCTGTAATCATATGATTTGATCAATGTGCATAAGCAGTGCTATTCATACACGTTTTTTTTAACCTCTCACACACTTTTTGTTAATTTTTGTTCATTGATCTTCTTCAATACATTTAACTTGAAGCTCAATGTACACTAGGACGAAGCTAAAATTAACTTCTTTTTTTTTTTTTTTGAGGGGGGGTGGGCACAACTAAGCAATAACGTCGAATTCCAAAAAGAGTGCACCCAACGCAAACCTTCTTTCTTTTTCTTTTTTTTTTAATTTTAAGTGAGACATTTTGTCGAACACTTGGCCAACTTATATACCCATTGTCTGCTTAGCATACATCCCTGCCCTTTGTGCCATTTTAATTGTGTCCTTAGGACCAATATTATTATGGTGAACAAATAGATAAATTAAATATGCATAGGGCTGGGAGGTTAAATTTATGAGCTGCCAAAATCAACTCTACGACCGAATAATTTTGTGTTATACTCGCCTTTTGGTAGTTTTGGATGAGGAGCAATTGACAAAGTTGCTGGTTGTGGTGATATTTGATTATTATTTGTCCTAGTCCGATTCAACATCATATTGAGCGATGGAAGGTGACTGCAATTGTAGCGCAGCCTTGGTTCATGCTCAAACCACAATCTCCCCCATCCGAAAACTTGAGAGGGCACGTGCCCCCTCTAGCTTTTATTAAGATCCGCCCTAAATATACATATATATATATATATATGGTATGGTTCGTCTCTATTAGAGAATGTATCAATAAGTGTATTAGAATTTTGTCTTTAAATAAAATTATGTAGCACGATCCCTAATTCTAATGCATTTGAAGTATAAACTGTTATAACTTTGAAGCTCACTTGTTACGTTTTGAGCAAACTAATATCCCAAATACTTTGTTTCCTTTAAGTAATGCAAGGGAGATTAGCTTTTTAAACCAAAATTTTAAAACCATATAACTTGGTTATTGATGATTGAATTATTATTTAAGTGTTGATTGACGTGCTGATTTTCTATCGGTGAAAAACATCATATGATTTGTAAATTTGGTTCAAAAATATAGTCTGCCTAATATTACTTTTTTTATAGTGGCACCCACGGCTTGGGAAGAAAATATACAAACAATTTTAAAGATACGTGTTTTGTATGCTCACATGCATGTGCATGGTATGTGTTCAGCATGCTCACATGTGCATGGTACTCCATACAAGTTCTGAAACTAGTCATACCAAAAAAGAAGTACACGTCTCCCCTTATTGACCGACGGAAATCAAAACAGAAACTAATAACTAAAATCGATATCTCTTAAAGGAATGTTTTATTGTCAACATTAACATTAGCTAGGATTTGATCGATTTTTAATGCCTTCACTTTCCATCACCGTCTTCAGAATTCAGAAAATATGAAATTGCATTGAGGCGGTCGACACGATCTTGATCATCATTTGGTTGAAACATCTGGTCATCGTGATGATCATGATCAGTAGCCGTCCAATTTTCCAGCATTGCTTCACCCGTCAAATCTTCAAGCTTGGTGATTCCATCTTCCATTTCTTGATCACATTTATTGATTTGATCTGGAAGAAATGTATCTGTGTTTAGCAAATCAGATATGAGGTCATCGATATTGAAATCGATTAGCATACCACACAGCGGTGAGTCCTCCTGATGATCCTGAGCCCCTGGTGGACTAGGGCTTTCACACGGGACCAAACCAGGGTTTACATTTGACCTATCAACCATTTGATCGTGACCGTCCAAATGTGATGGGATGACAACCTTCCTGCACATAAATGCTTTTGTTCGAATCACCTGGACCGTCCGATGTGACTTTGATTCTGATTTCGGTTTTGGTATGTACTCGTTTGGGTTAGTAGTACTACTACGCTCACGAGGAGCCTTGTCACTTCCTTGTTCCGTTTTCTTACTCAAATTGGTGTTCCAGTAGTTCTTGATCTCATTGTCTGTTCGCCCCGACAATCTTCCAGCGATCAATGACCACCTGGTGAAATACATACACCACCATAACATGTAAAAATTCAAAAGTTAATCTTGTTTCAAAATATATCTACTTTAATGAGTATGGATATACTGGCTTCCATTTTCTCTATCTTTATTGTGGCATGTTTTTCTTTCTTTAGGTCTACTGTATGTATTTGTTCTAGTGAGCTTTATTTGTCAGTAATGTTCATTACGTCCTCCCACTTTTTCTTATTTTCTCAATTTAATAAATATAGATGGGGGACGGACATGTTTTCCAGCACACTAAAAATTTCTCCTTTGGTTCTAATCCAAAAGACCTAACAACACCTAATCTTCTGTCTTATTATTTCTTCAATATTAATGTTCAAATAGATGTTGACGCCAAAAGATGACCGACAATCAGAATTGAATTGAGCAACAACATAATCACACATAAAAATGGAGTTGAACTCAATCTTCCATGCACGCATACATACATACCTGTTTCCAAGAAGCTTGTGCAGTCTAATGATGAGCTCCTCTTCTTCACTGGAAATGTTACCTCTCTTAATGCCAGGCCTAAGATAATTCAGCCATCGCAGTCTACAGCTCTTTCCACACCGGTTTAGTCCTGCAGTAAAATAATTAATGTTAATTTGAACCCTAATTGTAAGTATATATATATATGAACCACAAAAAAATTAAAAAATAAATATTGTAAATCTAAATATGTAAGTATATAGGCACACAATTAAACACACCAGCTCTTTGAGGAAGGTCTCGCCATTTTCCTTCTCCATTTGTTTCAATGTAGTTGGTAAGGACTTTATCTTCCCAAGCTGACCATGCTCCCTTGTTTAGCCCTTCTTTATCACAGCAAGGTTTTCTCCCCATCTCTCTCTCTCTCTCTCTCTCTCTCTCTCTCTCTCTCTCTCTCTCTCTCTCTCTCTCTCTCTCTCTTCAAACACAACAGTCTAGCTTTGGACCGTGTTTGATTGATTAGAGCCTTAGACTACACATGGTGATGTGCAGGGACGTATATATATGTGCGCATGCATGTGAATGCTTTTAGCAGGATTAATTTTTATGTGTACTGAAAATAGCAGTATATTGTGTTATTATTTTACATGTTATAATGAAAATACTACGAAGTTGACATGTATGTACTACTTTTAAAATAAAATATATGTGTTTTAATTTAACAGTACTTCGATGGTAATCCGAACATAAAAATTAGTAGGGAAAAAAAGCTTACCTGCCACTTGAAGGCCAAACAGTTAAGGGTTGTGGAGTAATATTTTACTTTATTACTAAATAAGATTCTACCAATGATAGTAGACTACGTATCTTTTGGCTCTCTCACTTATATGCTTTGATGTATACGTACATGATGGTATATATGTGTGTATATATATATAAATCCGCATATTTAAATGTGTGTGTGTGTGTGTGAATACTAAATGAGGAGAAACTTAGTTAGCACGTACGTACCGGTTTTTTTTTTTATAATCTTACCTAAGCATTTAACCTCAACCATCGATATACAAATTCAATGTATAATATATATTTTTTTCAGACTTACATTGCTAAATAAACGGTTATATGACTTATAGTTTATGTTCACAGTCGAACAAGAGATCATCTATGTCTCTCATATACCAAATACGTACATGACATTGTTAGAAAATTACTTGTTAGTGCACAAGCATGGCATTGTTCTCAAATCTCATGTTTGGTGGAATCTCATGTATGAAAGATCTGCCAGTAATGTAAATTATAAAACAACAACAAAAATCAGCAATTATATATCATACATTCTCTATGGCATAGACTGGGTTCCAAATAACAGAAACAATGGACACAGTTATCAGAGCTGAATCCAAATCATCCCACACCACAATCCAAATCATCCCACACCACTTGGCATCAGCAAAAATATTCAACGACTGAGATCCTCATACTTTAACTAATCATCAACAGTCATGTTTTCTATCAGAGCTTAACTAATCATCAACAAAGCGTAGCTAATCATCTGCAGTCACGTTTTCCAATATCTTCACTAAGATCTCTTTAATTTACATGTACCAAATCTTCATCAAAATTCTGGTTGGCACCATTTCCACTCATATTTAATTACCATGTGAGCCTTCTGTAAATATTAATTTAGTTTAACCATGTTTAACTAGGGACCTGGATCCTCTCCTGAGCCCAAGGAGAGGATCCTCCTGACCAAGGATCCAAGACCGTTTGATGAAAATCCAACGGCTATAATTATTATAACTTTAAATGGATCCCCCTGTTTGTAGCCGTTGGATTTTTATCCAACGGCCTTGGATCTTTGGTCAGGAGGATCCTCTCCTTAGGCTCAAGAGAGGATCCAGGTCCTTTAACTAGTCCATTATCATATGTACTCGGGACTTGGGAGTTCACTGTAGTAATTTAATGTTGAGCAGCTGCATGCATATTCATTTAAAGGAAAACTAATGAAAAGAACTTAGAAATTTTGAGTTTTAAGGATAAGAATAAAATAAAGGGTAAAGTGAATAGTATCAGGATTGACTTTTTAGTGTAAAAATGTGGTTTTTTCGTAAAAGTAAACAGTACCGGGAATTTTTCTTTAAAGTTCCCTTCATTTAACTCTAATAAGGCAGATCCAAGTTTATTTTTAATCGAGCATTTCAATTGCACAGTCGAACCGTATTTTAGTGTGATGACGTTTTGCACGTTGGTTCTTATATTAATGGGATATTACCAAGATTCTTACGGAGTAGGATTCTCTACCCTCCTATTCTCATCCCTTTCCATGTCCTCCTCTCACACATTGTTTTTTGTCTTATTATCTCTATAAAAAAAATGAATATAAGATGTTAACATGGCTTAACTGTGACCATTCAAATAGGAGGGCATGGAAGGGTAAAGAGATTAGGAGGATAAAGAATCCTAAACCGATTCTTTCGCCATCTCCGGCCAAGGGTTTCAGGCTACAGTTAACCCTAAATTGACAAAATAGGTCTCCAATCACGGCTAAAGGGAACCGGATTAAAAATATCATGCTAAGTTTGGCATTAGGCAAGTCTTAAAGGAATCATCATTTGCACTCCAAATTTTTAATAATCAGAAAGAAAAAATACACTTGAAAAGAGTGTAGAATAAGATTTTTGGAGTTACTAATAACAATTCCACCCCCAAAAGTAATAAAATATGAATAAATGTTAGGCACACTAATTTTTTGCACTAAATTTGTGCAACAAATACTGTGACATCAATCAAATTTGTACTTTAATTCAAGTTGAAATTTGATTTAGAATTATAATAAAAATATATGTGATTAAGAATGTGCCACATCATTTGATACACATATTTGGTGCATGAATTTGGAGTATGTGGTATGACCATAAAGTATAGCCCTGCATGGTTGGAGATGAAAACATTTAGCTCTAAAGTAATCTTCAAAATATTAATTTTTAGAGAGCTAAAATATAGCCAAGAGCTACGTTTAGCCCTACATGACTGGAGATGTTCTTACATGTAAAGAGTCATTTCTCCTTACATGATTATGTGACATCCTTTAACCATATAAATTTCATAATTCTAACTATCTTTAAGTGAAAAATAAAAAAATAAAAAAAATAAAAAAACGAATTTTAAATGATGATAAAGAGAGGAAAAGCTAGCTAAACAATGTTGTTATGAATGTTGGAGTATTAATCGTACTACTAGTTAGGGTTTTTTGGGTCTATCAATTTCTATAGTTTTATGTAGCTATGAATGCAATAAGAGCCTACTGATCACAACGGGAATCACACTGGAAATTGCAGAGGGTCAGGCAATATCTATCCTTCAATGGACCACGTACGATCCTCCTCTTCTCCTACCTGCATACGTTTTGTCTCCGCCTCTGCTCTTCTTTGCAGATAACAGTAATAGTATTAATTCTAAGAAGAAAGAGGATCCAATGCCTATATGTATTTGCAAGCTCTAGTTGGTACTCGAATCTTCAATATTAATGAGAGTTTCACATGTATATTCCTCAACTTTATATTGTAAGCATTTTTATGGCAATATATTTTACCTATTTACCTATTAATCCGAACACATCATAAACTGGCAATAGCTACACAAATATAAGATATTAGTTGTTTGGAAGGTTTCACTTTTACTTATTGTTTGACAAGATTTTACGTAGTTCATGCTGTAATTCTTTCATCATAACTACAATTCTTTCAAATGGCACGAGGTTATTTAATTGAAACTCGTTGTTCTAGTTGTGGATCTCGATCGATTCATTAAAAAGGAAAAATAAGTAACATCAGTTAAACATCCAAATCACATGGAAGTTTTGACTTATGTTATAACCCACAATTTAATTTGTTAAATTTGAAAATCAGAGGTAAACTTTATTAAACAAAGAACTACAATAAATTGTCAATAAGGCTGCATAGATAGAAAAAGACTACATCTTAACTAATTAGTTCTCAACTGTATAACAAGCACACTATTTATAATGAACTGACCCTAATCTGTAAACGAAACATAATTTAAATAGACTAGCCCAAACCCTAAACATATAAGAAAACCCAAACACTACTAGAAATTTGGCTGAAAGACACCCTTTTCATTGGTGTCTATTGTCAATTGTGGACACTCACATTGGTGGCAAACCTTAATTGCCATCAAACAGTCACTAAATTAGAGAACATGTCCTATGTAAAAGACTCTATTATAACAATAGAGACCCTTAATACAATGATGTCATTTGAAAATAGTGCCACCCTAAATCATTGGTGTCAAACTTGCAAATTGTGTTTTGAAAAAAGGATGCCTCATGGAGCACCCATATTGGAATACCATTTTTCTTTTTCTTTTCCTTCTTTTTAGTGAAAACAAATTTTAATATTATTGATATAAGAATATAACTACAAATCTGCAACAATCAGCCTCATATACAATCAAATTCCATGAAACAAATTTCAACCAAATCCCAAAAAATTAAATTTCAATCAAATCCCATCAAATGCAATTCCATTTACAAATGTATCATACATAATCAGCAATACAAACAGCGTAAAGACACCATTTATGGAGAAAATACAGACGAAAATAAAAACTTAAAACGCTAATACGCTTTACATACAAGAACAAGTAATTACCATAAATATATTGTGAGATAGTAAACCCGAAAAGTTTGATCTTTGCATTTGGATGAGAAACTGGACCTATTTCAGGTACATCCCCAACTGTGCTTTGTTTGGGCAATCTAATATTGAGAATATCTAACTGTGGACAAATTCCAAAAGATTATGATGAGTACATAAATGTAATAACGGTGCATAAGCAGGAAAGCTGACCAAATATTTTCACACGGAACTCAGCTCTTGTAGCATGATGAAAAACAACTTTCAAACATTTTAGGGCTTTCACTTCTGGCAGGGAGATGTCTAGTACTTCATAGTATAGCATATCACATTACCTGTATAAAGAACGACAATCATAATGCGCATCAATTATACATGATACTTATACAAGTGACAGTTAAATAACATTGACAATCACAATGAGCAGTGAGTCTGATTTGGGTGGGATCTTCTAAACTAATTTTGCTAGCCGCCTTCTTCACCACATCATTCGATAAACATAATATGCCAACAAAAAACCTTTTCAAGGAAAATAAACATGAAAACACCAACACAAACAATAGCTACATTATATAATGTAACAAACGGAACCCCAACATGAAATGCTCATCGTGCAAAAGAGTAGATAAGCTTCCCATAGGCATGTAATCATACACAAAAAGCTTATCATCCCTACTGTAGTAGTAAGCCTTGAAGGGGACTAAATTTGAATGATCCATTCTTCCAATCTCTTCAATCTTCTCCCTGAATTCCTTCTCTGATACAACCACTTCCTTCAACCTCTTCATTGCCACTGACACCCCAATTTCCAAAGTTGCCTAGTACGTAGTTTCAAATGTGCCCTTTCTAAGTGTTGGATATGAATCGACAATCAATGATAAATCTAATTATGCTAATAAATAATAAATGCAGATATATGAACGTACAATGTTCTAACAACAAAATAAAAATTATACAGAAACAGTAAGATCGAGGCTTGCGTACCGCAATGTCCTTGAAACAGAATTTCGTCCCTACTCTGTGCTTGTAGTTCGACGGACGACTGTTTCACCAGGATTCAACGATCATGTTTAAGATTCCAGCACCGGAAAACTTTAACTTCTGGCGAAAATCTTTGTGGTTCTCTCAGTATGAATGTTATGGAATGTAGAAGACGATTTATAATTTTCTGTGTTTTTTTTAATGATATGCAGATGCCTATATTTATAGTGTGCACATGTCTGTTTGCAACAGACATGTTTTGGAGAGGTGAATGTTCACTCAAAGGATGTGCTGCTTCATCTGTTTCAGAAACCTTTGCAGACTTCATCTGAAAATATGAGTCTGTTAAGTTTAAAATTTAAATTCGAATTTAATTAATTAATTAAAAATAATAATTAATTATATCCAAAAATAATTAATTAAATAGTTCGACGGACGACTGTTTCACCAGGATTCAACGATCATGTTTAAGATTCCAGCACCGGAAAACTTTAACTTCTGGCGAAAATCTTTGTGGTTCTCTCAGTATGAATGTTATGGAATGTAGAAGACGATTTATAATTTTCTGTGTTTTTTTAATGATATGCAGATGCCTATATTTATAGTGTGCACATGTTTGTTCGCAACATACATGTTTTGGAGAAGTGACTGATCACTCAAAGGATGTGCTGCTTTATCTGTTTCAGAAACCTTTGCAGACTTCATCTGAAAGGATGAGTCTGTTAAGTTTAAAATTTAAATTCAAATTTAATTAATTAATTAAAAAATAATAATTAATTAAACCCAAGGCCCATCTTTTGATAATTAAATATATATTAATTATTATTAATTATATATATTAATTATCAATTTAATTAGCACACCCCAAAGCTCAATCTCAAGGGTGAGCCCAATTTTCCTTCTCCAAGGCCTATTCTCCAATCACTTTCTATAAGGGACAAAGCCTTATAAAGTGAGGAGAACTTTTGTGAATAGTCAATGTGGGACAAAGAAATTTCAACTCAAACTTAAAATTTCCAACAATACCCCACATTTGAGTTGAAATTTCATTCAAACTCCAACAATGACCCCACATTTGAATGCAAATGTATGACTAGGCTGCCTAAAACTGAGAGATAATAGACATGATATGCATCGGGTGAAGTGTCTTTTGGACTTGAACTTACCCTAGTGAAAACATATCGGGTTTACTTGGTGACGCAGTGGATGTGAAAGATCTTGAATTGTTCACTACAGTAGTAAACCGAGACAATATGCTACACACATATCATGTCTTCCACACGTCAATTCATACGGTTGTGTTCATTTTGGCCCTGAACAGATCCCGGATTTCGTAGGAGCTTTAGAGAATTTAGCCATTTCAATTCTCATAAATGTGGCCCCATTTACTCCTATATATGTGACATTAATTAAGAATAGTCTGCCATATTCCTCTTGATAACAAGATATTAATGTCATTAAATGTATAAAACATAACCCCTCAAACTCAACAGACAACACACATTTGATCATGAGAATGGATAAGTTGTGTGTTCAACTTGTGAATCAAACTCAACCAGTTTGCCTATTGAACCTAGACCATGGGATCTCCAATCAGCTAGGTTAGGTTTCCGCCCAGTCCGATTCATTGAATTGGCTTGAGACCTATTCCCCTCGATGTAAATAATATTTGCTCTCTTGGTAGGCCTTTTGTCAAAGGATCAGCTATATTTTCCTTTGACTTCACATAATCAATGGATATTATTCCATTGGAGAGCAACTTTTTAAGAGTATTATGCCAACGCCTGATGTGTCGCGACTTTCCATTGTATACATGATTTTTGGCCCTTGATTGCGTTATCACAATGTATACATATAGCAGTTACAGGCTTTGGCCACATTGGAATATCCTCCAAAAAATGTTTAAGCCACTCGGCTTCTTCTCCAGCCAAGTCTAAAGCTATAAACTCTGACTCCATGGTGGAACGAGCTATACATTTTTGTTTAGAGGATTTCCAAGATATTGCTGCACCTCCTAAGGTAAAAACATATCCACTTGTCGATTTGGATTCCGTAGTGTCAGAAATCCAATTAGCATCACTAAAGCCTTCTACAACAGGTGGATACTTTGTGTAGTGTAATCCGTAGTCAAGTGTATTTTTCAAATACCTTAGCACTCTTACTAAAGCATTCCAATGCTCTTGTGCTGGATTACTTGTATATCTACTAAGCCTACTTACCGCATAAGCTAAGTCAGGCCTAGTCGAATTCATCAAGTACATTAGACTCCCAATTACTTGAGAATATTCAAGTTGAGATATGGCATTGCCTTTATTTTTCTCCAACTTGCATCCAGCATCAAAATGAGTTGCAGCAGGTTTGCAGTCAAATTGACTAAACCTTCGTAATATTTTTTCTGCATAATGAGACCGTGTAAGGACATACCTTTCACCATTTCTCTTAATTTGAATTCCTAAAATGACATCGGCTTGACCTAAGTCTTTCATGTCAAAATTTGAATTCAACATTTTCTTTGTTTTGTTGATGACATCTTTATTGCTTCCCATGATGAGCATATCATCCACATATAAACAAACAATAACACACATTTTATCACTACTCTTAATGTAGACACATTTATCAGATTCATTTATTTTGAACCCATGCGTCAACAAAGTATGATCAAATTTCTCATGCCATTGTTTTGGTGCTTGTTTAAGTCCATATAATGACTTAACTAATTTGCACACTTTGCTTTCTTGTCCCTTAAGCACGAACCCTTCAGGTTGTTCCATGTATATTTCTTCATCTAGTTCTCCATTTAAAAATGTTGTTTTTACATCCATTTGATGTATATCAAAGTTGTATACAGCCGCAATCGCTATTAATGTCATAATGGACGTTATGCGAGAAACTGGAGAATAGGTGTCGAAATAATCCAACCCTTCCTTTTGGCGATAACCTTTGGCTACTAAACGTGCCTTGAACTTGTCAATGGTTCCATCCGCCTTAAGTTTCTTCTTGAAAATCCATTTATGACCAATTGGTTTACTACCGGGAGGTAGATCAACCAATTCCCATGTGTTATTTTCCATAATGGATTCCATTTCACTTTTAATTGCTTCCTTCCATAAAGGAGCCTCAGAAGAAGACATTGCTTCTTTAAAAGTTCTAGGTTCATTCTCGTACAAGTAAGCAATGAAATCAGGTCCAAAGTTTTTAGAAACTTTGGTTCTTTTTCCTCTTCTTGGTTCCACATCATGTTCTTGGACACCAGAAGAAGAGGCTTCATCATGACTATGATCATGAACTCTTTTTGTATTTGAAGCATATTCCTTTTCCTTTTCTTTGTAAGGAAATATATCCTCAAAGAATTCTGCATCCGCCGATTCTAATATAGTGTTAACATGTATGTCAGAAATTGAAGATTTTACTGTTGGAAGTATGCCCACAAAGCCACTCATTTGATGTAATAGCTTTTTGGAATACTTATTGTATTAAACTTTTATATGTTTAATGGAAGGCAAAGCTTATTGTTAATCACTGTTTATTGTATCTTGTGTTTAAGCAATAAGGGAATCCAATGAATGTATTTGATCTAAGAGATAAGTGATCTAAGTAAGTTAGATTAACGAGACCTTTCTCTTATGTTCATTCCTAAAACGTTCCTAGCCATAGGGTTGCCAATTGGGCATTGACAATCCGCTAAGGTTAGTATGTGTTATGTCGACTCAAGCGAGGATATGACGAGTCTCAAGTCATTTAGTGTTGGACACTAAGACAAACACATAAGTGCTCGAAAGAGTAATCGAGTACACTGAACGACGATCAAAAGGAGTTCAAACATACATGTCATGTAAGAACTCGATGGTTACAATATGCAAAGTAGTCATTTGACCGAGGCATCATAGATGTCTAATGGTTAGGTCCTTGATCTTTGATCGTGTCAAATAGCATTCCTTTGAAGTGTTCACGGCATGGTTGGGGTCAAGCTATCTAGTCATGTAGGCATATGAATGCACAACAAGGGATCTCTAACCTTCCATGGTGGAAGGAGAATACTCTAAGATATGATTCGAGAGTCTTTGGCCAAAGCATATGAATATGACTAAGGAAGTTTGTTCCAAATCTTATTCAAGCGAATCATATAGAGAAGTATCACATTGGATAGTAGACATGAAACAAACTATCACTTAAACAATGTGATTAAGAGTATTGTATTAGAGAAGGACCGTATTGCATTGTAGTTGTAACTGGATAGGTTCTCCAACCACTTCTATTTAGCTTGGGTAACCATGACATGCTGCTAGGTGTCACTCATGGTTTGTGGAAGCTCTAAAGATTAGCAAACAATAATCTTAAGGGAGAATTGAAATGGGGTTTCAATTCACAATCGATAGTTAAGAGTAACATCGCCCACTGCCTCACTAATTGGAACCTAATGGATCGTACACCGAGTAAAGATGAAAGTGAAGTAACTAAATGAAATGGATAAGCAATTAAATGGTTAATTGAAGAATGGTCAAAGTTAATTAATTAGTTAATTAATTATACGAAACGTTCGTATTGGGCTTCTAAGTTGGTTTTGGGTTTCGGGGCCCAAAAGCGTTTTGGTCCACAAGGCCCATTATGTTTAAGTTGTATGACAACTAAAACAAAATGGGCAATTAGCCCAATAACAAAGGGAGGCCGGCCACATAAGTGAGGGGTAGCAAACTTGTGTTATTTACAAGTTTGCCACTCACTAGAAATGAAGTATAAATTAAACTTTATAGCTTTATTTCATTTAGGGTTTTCTAATAGAAATTTGGGGAAACATCTTCTCTCTATTTTTCTAAAAGAGGCCGGCCACCTTAGGGAAGGAAATCTAGCAATTTCTTCTTCCCTAAGTCATCCATTTTATCTTCACATTTTTATCTTTGGGTAGAGACTTGGAGACATCAAGCTTTTGGTGTTTTGGAGAACACATCCTCAAAGAAGCAAGGAGGTGACTTGAAGGCCCTCCACTTGGGTGAATCCCTTGTGTAATCAAGGATGAGCTTCAAGGGTAATGATTCTCTAAATCCTTTCTTCTCTTTAATGTTGTTAAAGAGTTATGGTTCACCATATACTAGGCTTTGAAAGTCATGGGTTTTATGAATTGTTTTTGGATGCATGTCTACTTTAATTTGTTAATAGTTGGCATGTGTATTCAAATGTTCTTTACATGTTCTTAGCTAGGACATAATTTTTCCTTCATTTACCACAAGAAACCTATAAGCAGCACTATTATTTGCATATCCAATGAATACGCAATCAATAGTCTTAGGTCCTAGTTTCGTTCTTTTTGGTAACGGAACTTGCACCTTTGCTAAACAACCCCACACTTTGAGAGTTTTGTAAGTGGGTTTATGTCCTTTCCATAGTTCATAAGGTGACTCGTCCATTTTCTTTAGAGGGACCTTATTTAATATGGTATTTGCAGTAAGTAAAGCTTCACCCCACAAACTGTGTGGAAGCCCAGAACTATTTAACATGGAATTAATCATATCTTTGAATGTTCTATTTTTTCTTTCGGCAACACCATTTTGTTGTGGTGTGTATGGAGCCGTTGTTTGATGAATAATTCCATTTTGTGCACAAAAATCTGAGAAGGCAGTAGACTCATACTCTCTTCCTCTATCGGATCTAAGTGCTTTGATTTTTCTCTCAAGTTGATTTTCAACTTCGGCTTTATATGTCTTAAACATATTCAAAGCTTCGTCCTTACTATGAATCAAATAAACATAGCAATACTTACTGCAATCATCAATAAAAGTGACATAATAATTCTTTCCTCCACGAGTTGGTGTGAATTTAAAGTCACAAAGATCACTATGAATTAATCCAAGTAATTCATTTGATCTTTCCAAAATTGACTTTCTCGTTTGTCTAGCAAATTTTGATTCAATACATGTTTCACACTTATGATTAAAATCAATTTCGAATTTAGGTAATAAATCTAAATTAACCATCCTTTGCATGGATCGAAAATTAACATGTCCTAATCTAGCATGCCAAATATTAGAAGACTCAACAATATAAGTAGAAGCATTTATTTTATTAGCATCATCAATGGCAGTTACATTGAGTTTCACAAGGCCATCAGCCACATATCCCTTTCCAACAAACATCCCACCCTTGGTAAGTACAAATTTGTTGGATTCCATTACAAGTTTAAAGCCCTTAGTAATCAGAATAGGTCCAGAAACCAAGTTCCTCCTTATTTCAGGAACATGCAGCACATTCAGCAAAGTGAGACTTTTTCCAGAGGTGAATTTGAGTATCACTTTGCCTTTGCCCTCCACCGCAGATGAGGCAGAATTGCCCATATACAGCTTTTCTCCAAGGGAAGCAGGATGGTATTCAGTGAACAGATTTCTGTCAGCGCAGATATGCTTGGTAGCACCAGTATCCATAAGCCATTCACTCACATTCGAGACCATGTTGACCTCGGACACAACAGCAGCCAATTCTTCTTCGGCGATTACCATGTTAGCATGGTTGTTGTTTCCGTGGCCTTGATTTCCATCCTTGCGATGATAACAATCTTGTGCCTTGTGGCCAGATTTGCCACACACATAGCAGGCACCCTTAATCTTCTTCAGATTCTTGCCTTTAGGAGCAAGGGCAGATTGCACAAACTGTTTTGGTTTTGGAGCCTTATTTTTCTTTGGTGGAGGCTTGGCCTTGGAGGTCCCTCCCTCAACATAATTGGCATTCGCTTCAATGGCAGCAAACCCCCCAGAACGGTCTGCCTTTCTGTGGTCTTCTTCCACTCTTAGCCTCAGTATCAAATCCTCCATATTCATCTCACAACGCTTGTGCTTGAGATAAATTTTGAAGTCATTCCAGGAAGTTGGTAATTTCTCAATTATCGCCCCAACTTGGAAATGTTCATTGATCTCGCATCCCTCGGAGTGCAACTCATAGATCAACTTCTGGATTTCTTCAACCTGAGATACAACAGATTTGGAATCCACCATTGTATATTTGAGAAACTTACAGATAACAAATTTCTTTGAACCGGCATCATCAATCTTATACTTTTTCTCCAAGGATTCCCACAACTCCTTCGCTGTCTTGCACAGAGAATAAATGTCGTAGAGATTGTCATCCAAACTATTCAGAATATAGTTTCTGCAACAAAACTCAGAATGATTCCAAGCTTCGATTGCCATGACAGTCTCTTTCGCCATTGGATTCTCATTGGACTGCGGAGCTTCTTCCTTGACAACATGAGCGAGATTCATGGTTGTCAGGAAAAACAACATTTTCTGTTGCCATCTCTTGAAGTCCAGCCCTTTGAACTTCTCAGGCTTTTCAGAGTATTTTGGCACAACGCCATTCACATTCATGAATGATTGTTGATCCATATTATGTTTCAAGATTGTTGGATATGAATCGACAATCAATGATAAATCTAATTATGCTAATAAATAATAAATGCAGATATATGAACGTACAATGTTCTAACAACAAAATAAAAATTATACAGAAACAGTAAGATCGAGGCTTGCGTACCGCAATGTCCTTGAAACAGAATTCCGTCCCTACTCTGTGCTTGTAGTTCGACGGACGACTGTTTCACCAGGATTCAACGATCAAGTTTAAGATTCCAGCACCGGAAAACTTTAACTTCTGGCGAAAATATTTGTGGTTCTCTCAGTATGAATGTAGAAGACGATTTATAATTTTCTGTGTTTTTTTAATGATATGCAGATGCCTATATTTATAGTGTGCACATGTCTGTTTGTAACAGACATGCTTTGGAGAGGTGACTGTTCACTCAAAGGATGTGTTGCTTCATCTGTTTCAGAAACCTTTGCAGACTTCATCTGAAAAGATGAGTCTGTTAAGTTTAAAATTTAAATTCGAATTTAATTAATTAATTAAAAAATAATAATTAATTATATCCAAAAATATTTAATTATTTTTTATAATTAAATATATATTAATTATTATTAATTATATATATTAATTATCAATTTAATTAGCACACCCCAAAGCCCAACCCCAAGGGTGAGCCCAATTTTCCTTCTCCAAGGCTTATTCTCCATTCACTTTCTATAAGGGACAAAGCCTTATAAAGTGAGGAGAACTTTTGTGAATAGTCAATGTGGGACAAAGAAATTTCAACTCAAACTTAAAATTTCCAACACTAAGTACATCAACGAATGCCCTCAACAAATCCTCTAAATCAAACACCTTCACCACATGCCCGAAGAACACAAAACTCTTATTCCCACCACCACTCTTCACACTCCCTTTTGATGTAGATGAATAATCAGTACTCAAACTCATATCCAACATTGCCTTTTCACAAGAGGTTTCAGCCTTCAAAGGCTTCCCCGGCACAGCAAAGTTTGTACATTTTTGCCATTTTTCTTTCTTCGGCACAAAAATATCACAATGGCAACTATCACCAAGAACCCAACAATACTACCAATCACAATCCCTGCAATTGCATCACCAGCCAACTTATTCTTCTTCCCAGCATTCTCTGTCCCATTGCAGTACTTTAACGGCTTCCCACAAAGTAAATTCCCTGATAAGAAATAACCATAGCTTGGTTCCAAAAACAGGGCACTCTATTCTTATAGTTGCCATGATTCCTCAATCAGCCTTTTCTAACCTTGAAACATATTTTTTTTTATTTTAAAAAAAACAGCAAATCAACATTAAAGCATATTTCAAGCATAAAACAAACACTAAAAACAAATCGTTTTCTAGTTTCGGCTACCGAACATAGAGTACAAGAAGAGCTCTCAGACATTACAGAGTAATCACATATGTTAAATAGTATTTCACAACAATGTATATGTATATTTCAATAATAATTACAGCTACTAGAAACAAGTACCAAATCAAGGCAATAAAATATTTTAAAGAAGAGAGACTGAATGGGAAGAGGAAACACCAAATATAACCAATGAGAACTGCAAAATAATGCCAAAATTAACCACAATGCTTTACAAATTAAGAACCCTAGGGTAATTAAGTGGGTAAAAAAAAAAGACTACAGAGACTTGTACATGTGTGACCACTTTGGCTTGAATATTCTTACATAAGAACTTTGGCTAGGTTAACAAAGTGCATGCCGGCCTATGTACTTGTACTACATTTGGTGGATTCGCTTGGCTTCCTCAAGAAGTGGAACATTAACAACTTACTTCTTCACCGGGTATTACAATTGCCCATACTCAAATTAATAAATATATATACTTCCACCATTCAACTTTTTATCAAACTTTAATCAAATAAATAAATTATTGCCAAAGAACTTGTTAACTCACCTTCAAACCATTCGCAATTTCCATCTTCTCCTCCATAGTTAATTCTTTCCACCCCTTAACTGTCAATGGATCGCTACTTGATCTTTAATAACATCAAACAAAAAAAATATCATTAGTATTAAAATAAAACAAAAAACTGAACATACAAAGTTTCAATCATTTACCCCTTGCATGTAAACTCATGGTTGAGGCTGACAAGAGCCTTTGTGGTTGCAATAGTGTTGGGGTTGAACCAGCTCCGGTTTCATTACACCAATTGCCGACCAATCCTTAACAAATTCTCATCAAAATTTCTCAAAGTTTCAATTTTTGAACCAACAAGAGCTAAAATGAAAGAGGAAGGGAGGAGAGACAAAATGAAAGAGGAAGGGAGGAGAGACAAAATGAAAGAGGAAGGGAGGAGAGAGAATGTAGGGAAAGAGTTTGACTTTTGTTAAGGGGAGAGATCATCAGTGGCTCTCAATTTAAAAGCCACCAACCTCAGCTTAAAAGACACCAAAAATAAACAACGGTGGTATTCTTTTTTACATTGACTCGGATAGCAAATGGTGTCCTATAGCCATTTTTCTTGTAGTGAAACAATAAAAATAAGGAAATTTTTTGAAATGTCATATGAACTTATACACATTTTTTAATTTGTCATATAAACTAACATTTTAAGTATCATATCAATTTTTTGAAATTGTGGATGCAAATTTTCGCCGCTTTCTTCTTGGACAAAATTGCACCTACAAAACAATTAACACATTTGGCCAAGGCCAAAAGCCTCACGCGCCCACGATGAATTGGGGGGGCTTTGGCCGAAGAACCTCCAATGCCAAAGTTAGAATTTAGAGAGAAAAAGTGTTTAGAGAATTTTTGGGAGTTTTGCAAGAGTATGAACTTAGGTTTTTGGAGAAAATGGGGTCCAATATATAGAGTATGGCCGGTCCCCTTTGGAGAAAAGGTGGCCGGCCTTTAGGGTGATTTTTGGGTGCATTTTGTGGTTTAATGTGTGCGTTATTTGGCAATTAATGGATTAATTAGGTAATTAATCCATTAATTAGCTAATTAACATATTTTTGGAATAAATATTTTGGAGGTTATGTAATGATGGCTAATTGGTTGGCTAAAAGAGGGGAAAATGAGGTAAAAGATATATGGAATGAAATAGGTTTTAAGAGTTACCTTATAGAAGGAGTTTGATGAGATAACTTTGAATTTGTTACCTTCTTTGGGCATTTTTGAGTTGGTTGACGGATGATTCTCCACTGCTCGCACATAGGAATCCCAGTATGCCTCAAGGGTATTTTTGTCCTCTTCTATCCAAAAGTTCACGTGTCACCTTATGATTACTTTTGGCTCCATAAATGCTCCATACCTGTTGGGCTGCTAGTAGGAAAGGGCAGCAGGTGTAGAGATCTTCTTGCTTTAGGAAACTTTGAATTGTTTCCTTCTCTAATGCAAATTCTCTCTTTAATAGGAAATTAGATCCTTCTAGGAAAGGGAAATAAATTTCTCTCAAAGCCTATTTATGTCCACCTTAAGTGGGTTATTAAATCAACTTTGAGGAGCAATTTATTCTATCCTACAAGAGAGAGAGAGAGCTTAGAGGATATTTGTTCCCCCTCCTCTAGCAATCTTCTACATCTTGCTTGTGCAAAGGACCGTCTTTTGTTGCTTTCTTCGTCTTTTCCGTGTCGCACCGATGTAAGAAAAATTAATTTTTCTTATCTTCTTCTTGGATAATGCTGTCGTGGGGCAGCCGTCGGGGTGGTGCGGTATGTCGGCTGGCAAAGGCTGCTCAGCTTGGCTATAACCATGGGCAGCTTGTGCGACTATGGCCGCGGATTGTGGCGCTGGGGCACAGTACTAGGCGAGCCACAAAGCTCATGTCCTTTTGGCTCTTTGACATGGGCCAAGCTGGCGATTGGGAGAAATGAGGAGGTCGCGGCCTTCATGGGTTGCTGAAATGCTAGGCATGCAGGCTTCCTGTCTGCAAGTCAGGAAAAAATGTGGGCTGCTCCTAAGAGAGGAGATGAATAGGATCAAGGCGAATGCATTGGCTCGTCCAATCACTGTTGTGGATCCCACTGTAAGTGAAGGTTGGAAAAGAGATCTTCCCCACCTGCTTAAGAGATGTCGGCTGAGAAAAAACCCAAAGACTTCTTCCGCTACTCGCAAAGGTTCGCCGGCTGCCCCCAGGCTTGTGATTGACTTGACTTTTTCTATAGGGATGAAATATGGGGCTATTAGATCTGAGCCAGTGATGCCTGCCATGCCAAAAATGGCTAGTTCGATTGCTGATAGGGTTGCTCAGCGTAGAGGTCATGTCATGCCCCCAGTGCCGAAGTCTGTACGTCCGTTGAGAGTTAAGTCTGGTTCACGTTTAGAAATGCTTAATATTATGAAGAGTGATATGGTGGACTCTATTGCTGAAGTGGCGCCAAGGTCCACTCCTCCTACTGCTAAGACTGAATCGCCTACTAGGAAGGAGGAGACTGCTCGAGTGGGCAGTTGTGAAAAATCCACTAAGCCTGCTTCTGGGGAAGCTGCTGAAATCTTTGCGCTTTTGAAACCAAATCTGCTTGAAGACATAGATGTTTGTGCCAAGTTTTTCTATGACATCAAAGGGTTTGTTGGCACGAGTTCCTTTGTGAAGCGTACGACAGAGTATAGGATGACTGCTTTACTGGCCATGATGCAAAAAATAGAGATTCTGGCAGCCAAGTCTTTGTTCCTTGATCAAGAGGATACCAAGGCTGCCAATGAGGTGGCAAAGGCTGTGGCAGCTGAAGCTTATTCTTCTGCCGAGAAGATCAAGAGGTTGAAATCTGAGCTTGTTGCTTTGAAGGGGTCTGCCCCCACTTCTCTGCAGCTTGAGATCGCTCACCAATAGGTCGTTGACTTGAAGACTAGGCTTGACGCGATCCAACTTTAAGTATGAAAGTGCAGAGAAGAAAATCATATGTCACATACCTCAGATTCCAGATCTTGAGCATGCCTCTTTTTTTAGCTTTGTTCCACTGCTTATGCAAAGGATGAAGAGTTGATTGCTGCTTATAACCAAGTGATCCACTTCAAGAATGTTGTTAATAGGCTTGAACCCCAAATGTTGGAACTCTAAGGTGCACTGAAGATCAATGAAAGTTTGAAGAAAGAAGTGGATGAGCTCGTCCATGTTGGTCTGCTCGAGGAGATCAGGTAGCTAAAAGGTGAGAAGGCTAGGCTCGAGGCTCCGTTTGTTCAGAGTGAGGCCAATTTCTTCAAGCTAGGATATGTAGATCATCTCTTTGGTAGGCTGTCTGACTTTGAGTTTGTTGGGAAAGACTTCGAAACCTTCTCTATTTCTCTGGAAGACTTATTCGCCTTTACTTTTGAGGCCTCCATTGGTGAAGTAGCCGGAGATGTTAGTGCCCAGGTTGGAGTGGCCGGGAGTGAAGCGCTAGATGGTGCCGCTGCTGAGAATGTCGTGGCTGCTAAAGGTGTGGCGACCGAGTAGTCGTGAAGTGTCCATGCTACTAAAGAGTAGTCTTCTAGGTAGTCTTTTAAGATTTTCTTTCTTTCCCTCATTGCTTTTTGCTTTGCTTGTACTCATTCGGTCTTTGCTAGTTGTTTATCAAATTTGCTAGAAATTTAATAAACTTGCTTCCTTCGCTTTTCTCCATCTTCACTTCTTTTGTTCATGCCTTAACCTTTAGACTTTATAAACCAGTGGCAGACGTGCTACTTTTCTATAAGCAGACAGACTCGCGTAGCCGATGCAGCCGTAGATGGTGGTGTAGAACTTGGCAAAGTTCTTAGCCATAGGGTCGGCAGCCGGATGCCTTACTTACAGAAGCAGGCAAGTCTGCGTGACCACTAGGCTGTTAACCTTGGCTTTTTTCCAATTCTGTAGGTTGCATAGCAAGTATCACAACACTTTAGGAATTAGTGTAGATTGTTCCGCGCTTAGTAGATGTGAAGCTTATCAACTACGTAGCATGTCGGTATATGATAAAGCTTCATATATGCACACTAGCTTGTTTAACCTTTCACAAGAATGTGTGGTTGTATAAGTCTAGCGTGGCTTTACTACTCGAATGGCAAACCGTAGGCAGTCTTCTGGAAACCATAGGCTACCTTAGTGCACTCGGTAGCAGCTTTAGGGTAATGTGCCCCATCTGTCTCTAAGGCTCGGTTCTTCGCGGATTAGGCCAAGAGACCCAAAATCCTTCAATGAGCTGGGCCTTGAAAAAGATCATTGTGGCTACTTCTAGGAATCCTGGCGCAAGCCATCATGCTTCTATTTATACTAGGGCAGCTCAGCTCATCCACATCTCGATATCCGGAGTATGGAGTTTATCCTTCCTCTTTGGAGAGCATGGTTGGTCCCTCGGGGGGTGCAATTCCTGCGATGAGTCTATAGGTATGATCAGTTATTGTAGGTATGTAGTTGAGCCAAGTTGCAAATTACTTCTGAATTCCTCATTTAAAAAACGAGTGAAACGAACGAATAACGTAGTTATAAAAGACTACATAACAACTGGATAGTTCTTGGTTTGCGAGGTGGTGCCGGTTGAGCTGCTTCAGTCTCCGGGCTTCGATGTAGTGGGTGGTCTCACATGGTACTTCCTCAGACTATAGGCGTTCCACTGCTTTTCGATCTTTCTGTCGTTTCATGGTGGCGTGGGTGTAATTGCTCTTGCCGCCTAGTCTGCTGATTTTGTATAGACTTTCCCATATGGGATCCATCTTTTTTTAGCCTTATTCTACTTAATGCTTAGTAGTAGAGCGGTGATACTTCGCTTGATGACATTGGGATGAATGATTGCTTTTGAGCTAAATGCCAAAGAGAAATGAGTTTCACCGGTTGCTCATTTTTTGGTGGTGTGATATGCCCATAGACATCCGAGGAGTTCGTCTGGCCATTTTCCCTTCCTGTTGGTGAGGGATTTCTTGAGGCAGTCAAGGATCGTCTTGTTTGATGCGTCATCAATATGCAAATGCCAGAAGTCTCTATCGAGTGGAGCAAGTGCGGCTAGGGCGCGCTCGATTTGTTGGGCCGCTTTGTTGCGTCGCCTAGGCTAGGTGTGAATGCACAGTAGGGAGCCGTGGAGCTGGGCCATATTACACTTAGTAGGAAATGCTCAACTGCCGGTATTTGGCAATTCTAGAGTTGAATTATAGAGTAAGGGTCGGCTGGGGCCGTGTGACACGTAGAAGAAAGTGGTGTTTAACTGCCGGTACATGTTGCTTCTAAGTAGAATCTTTTAGGGCGACGAGGACAAAACTTGATTCCGAGTGTGTCCTTTTAGTGTTCGTCTGCCATTGGCGCGATTTTTAGGCCAAATTGTTGCGTTTGTAAAAAAACTTTGCATCTGTTAGCGTCTACGCCTTTATTGTTGCACATCTAGCTTGGGCGAAATAGTGCATCACAAGGATGACTGCTAGCATCTGAAGGTAAAACTTAAGCTTCCAGGTTGCAATAATTCTTGTCAAACCTAGCTTTTGAATTTCTGGTAGCATTAAAGAGAGCTTTTGAACTGTGGAATACAGGTAGTCGGGCCCCCAGCTCTTCTCGTATGATGATAGAGCTTATTGCTACTTCTGAGATTGCCAAATAAATGTATAAGTCATCTGCTGCTTCTAGGTTGGATAGTAAGGAAAGTGATGTGAGATACTTCTTCAGGTCTTGGAAAACTCTTTCGCACTCTTCATCCCATTTGTCTCATTATGCCCTCTTGATAGCCTTGAAAAAAGGGCTTGCATCGATCGGTAGACCGTAAAAGAAAGCGGTAGAGGGCTTAGGATGTGCTTTGGATCTCCTTCAAGGTAGTAGGAGATTTCATCTTTAGGATCATTCAAATTTGCTTAAGATGTGCTTCAATTCCTCGTTGGGTTACTAGGTACCCTAAAAATCTGCCTGAAGATACTCCGAATGTGCATTTGGCGGGGTTAGGATCGAGAACTTAGAGTAGTTCTTGGTCATCGAGGATCGGTCCCTATGCTTGGCCCCCTACTTGGTTTTGTTGTTCAACTGTTTTATGTCCTCCTTCTTTACTGCAACTTCTTTTTTAGGCTGCTCAGGTGCCTTGTCTACTCGCCGAGCTTCGTCCCAAAGTGAATATTTCTCTGCTAGAACGAAAGAGTCTGCTAGGGTTAGATCTTCTTTCATGATCAATTCTCCGAACAACGGGTGCTCTGATAGAAGTCCTTTTTGGAAGGTTGCTCTAGCTATCAAGTCGTTGCATCCGACTATCCTTGCCTTCTCTGATTTAAACATATTCACATAATCGCAAAGCGACTCATTTGGGTTCTTCTTGACGTTGAACAAATGGTCAGATTTCTTCTTGATCGAGCGATAAGATGAATATTCTTTGGTGAAAACCAAAGAAAGTTCATCAAAATTCCAGATGGATTATGGTGGTGGGGTGTAGAACCAATCTTGCGCCTCGCCTTGTAGAGTGGTGGTGAATATCTTGTACATAAGATCGTCGTTGTTTTGATAGAGGATCATTGCGCTTCGGTAGTACTTTAAGTGTTTCTCCGGGTCTTCTCCTCATTTGAAAGATGTGAAATGTGGCATACTGAACTCTCATGGAGGCTCTGCCTGCTCGATCTCATCCATGAAGGGTAACTTGCTTATGTTGGTCATGTTCCGTCGTAGTGCCTCGTCGGTGACTTCGTTGCGTTGAAAATTACGCAATCACTTGGTCAATAGTCTCTCTACTTCATCCTGAATTTACCTTTGGGGTAGCGAAGCTCTCGACTGCCCTCAGTCATGACTTGTTGGTCTAGGTTGCTCTTCCGTGTATTTGGCTCTTCTATGTCGCGGATGAGGTTCTTGTGGTGCGTTCCTAGCAGATGAGCTAGTTCTTCGCACGCTACTGGTTGAACTTAAGCTGGATTGAGTGACTACTTCTCTCCGTCCGTCGTGTTGCCTACTCCGATGTAAGGTGGAGGATGCTCCTTGCAGGTTTAGCCGTGAATGAACACTTCGCTTGGAAGGTTGCTCATGTCAACTATCGGAGTGACCTCAACCATGAATGTATGTTTGTTCGTGGGCTTAGTCAAGAATGCATGCTCCTCTGCGCGTTAAGATAGGAGTATACGCTATCTCAATGGCCTAGTCGGGAATGTACACTGCCAGAACGCTTGGTTTGTGGCCGGTCGAATGGCTGCTTTCCGAGACGCTGCTGGAGAGATTCCTCGCCTGCCCTTGTCCTACTTCGGAACACCTCACCTAGGGCACGTTGCATCTTGGTGCGCTGCAATAGCTGGTTCACTAAGGTCGTCTGGTGTGTGAGGGCGCTCATCACTTTTATGACTTGTCTAGACAAATGTTGTTCTCCATTTGGGTTGGAAGAGCTTGGAATGAATGTATCTCCTTAAGCAGTGGAAGTGTGGTAGACCCCAGTCGCGAGATTTGAGTTTGCATAAAAGTGTGGTGAAAATGCCCCCGATTCAATCATAGGTCCCGAAACTTGGAGTTGGGACAGTTGTGTTACTTTTTAGCAGACTTAGGCTGCTCGGGAAGCCAATGGAGCAAGCTGGGCCACATGAGCAGACTGGGCCTCAGGAGTAAGCTAGGCCGCGTGAGCAGGCTGGGCCTCTAGAGTAGGTTAGGCCGCATGAGCAGGCTGGGCCCGTGAACAGACTAGGCCTTAAGAGTAGGTTGCGCCGCAGGAGCAAGCTACTTAGTGCGTGATGCATGCGATGCATGCGAGTGCAGGGCTTGGGCTCGAGCCCGTGCAAGCTTGGATGGCATGGTTTGGGCCATGATGGTGGTGCCATGGATCTCGCCGCAGGCGGTTGCCATGGTGGAGCTTCGTGGTGGTGCCACTCTACCCATGACCACGTTTAGCCTCTTGGATCGCCGCGGTCCTGTTTCTTGAGTATTGGAAATTTCACTTGTGGAATTTTCTAAATGTCTAGCCATTATATTTTTCTTTCACACTTTATCAAAGAATCTTTGCAAATTAAAAAATTCTAATAATAAGAACGTATGAAAAATATTTAAATGGACTAAAAAATAGAGAAAAACCTTTTTATGCGAGAGTCTTCTATGAGTATGGATCTTCAACTCTCAATGAAAGCACCAATTTGTGGATGCAAATTTCTACTGCTTTCTTCTTGGACAAAATTGCACCTACAAAACAATTAACACATTTGGTCAAGGCCAAAAGCCTCACGTGCCCACGATGAATTGGGAAGGGTTTTGGCCGAAGAACCTCCGATGCCAAAGTTAGAATTTAGAGAGAAAAAAGTGTTTAGAGAATTTTTGGGAGTTTTGCAAGAGTATCAACTTAGATTTTTGGAGAAAATGGGGTCCAATATATAGAGTATGGCTAGTCCCCTTTGGAGAAAAGGTGGCCGACCTTTGGGGTGATTTTTGGCTGCATTTTGTGGTTTAATGTGTGAGTTATTTGGCAATTAATGGATTAATTAGGTAATTAACATATTTTGGAATGAATATTTTGGAGGTTATGCAATGATGGCTAATTGGTTGGCTAAAAGAGGGAAAAATGAGGTAAAAGATATATGGAATGAAATAGGTTTTAAGAGTTACCTTGTAGAAGGAGTTTGATTAGATAACTTTGAATTTGTTACCTTCTTTGGGCATTTTTGACTTGGTTGACGGATGATTCTCCACTACTCGTGTGTAAGAATCCCAGTATGTCTCAAGGGTATTTTCGTCCTCTTTTATCCAAAAGTCCACGTGTCGCCTTGTGATTACTTTTGGCTCCACATAAATCATTAATTTATCATATCACCTTAACTCCATTAACTTTTCCATCTAGAATAAGTCACATGTATGGCATACGACTTGTCTTCAGGGTTATTTCGAATTTTTGACCTTATTTTCACCTGTTATTATTTTCATGTTATAAAGAAATATTTTTACATTAAGAAGTGGGAGAATAAATTGGCTTCAGACATTTGACCTACTTTTCATAAGTTCTTTACTTCTATTTGGGATGAACCCAAAAAATTTTCCAAAAACTTATGATGAACTACTAAAAAGGTTCATTAGGCTCACTAACATGGAGTTTAACTAATTGCAAGTTTTGAGAATTCAACGTGGTCCATTATGTGCTTATAAAAAAAGGAGTTGAAATGTTTGAAGTAACCTTGAAGGAGTGTGGAGAGTTAAAAGGTCTGAAATGAGAGAAATTTTTTCATGTATCTGGAATATATGTTGACCTGGAGCTCCACAAATAAAAATTTGACACATGCATATTTTATTCTTTTTAATTAAAAATGCCAATTATTTTAGAAATTCACACTACAAGAATCAGAAACTCACGAGCATCAATCTGAGATGTCGATTAACCATCTAGTGCACCAACCTTCGTCACTTGCAGGCAATTCAACTGGTGTCATCCATCCCTGCTCTCTGTAATTTCTCTTTCTTTTATTTCCTCTCTTTCTCTCCCACTCTTGCTTCTACTACATGGAACCCAGGGATTGTCGATGAGACTCATGAAATGTTTGAGAATTCAACGCGGCCTATTCATTTGTTGCCACGTGGCCTCCACCATCACTAAAAACTTAGTATTTAATATCTTGAAAACCTGATTATTTTGTTTTCTCATATACACCTCAAGTCCTGTAACATTAGTGATGGTGGAATTCACGTGGCATCAAATGAATAGGGAAGTCCTAAAAAACTAGTGATGGTGGAATTCACATGGCATCGAATGAATGGGAAAGGGGAAAGGTGAAGGTAGTTAACATCCCTCTGATACATAGATAACACAAACAAAACCGTCTGATTAAACTCGATAGTTAAGGAATATTTGCATGTGGTCCAATATTTCAGTAGATAAAGCGTTGAGTTTCCACTTATGAGTCTGGATTCTCAACTTCCCCTTTCTTAAATTATTGTAATAATTTTGAATCCTCCCCAGCCCCTCCTTTTAATAATATTAATTTTTTTAAAAAAAATCTTAAAGGAATATCGAATAAGTCGAATATCAGAGTGCGAGACGAACAAGACTACAAAATAATAAGAATATTATTAAACAAACGAGAATGCCGAAACAACTACAAAACCCTAAGAGGCTACATTGTGACTAACTTGATTCTCAAACTAAATTACAAGCTCTATTTATAAAGCAATAAACCTAAGAAACCCTAATGCGTAAATGCCAAAAATACCCTACTACAAAATCAAATCAAATCTCTAATTAATTTTCTAAATAAAACTAATAAATTCCAATACCCCCCGTCAAACTCATGGTAGTACACGACATGAGTTTGCCAACAAACGATGTGGATGCAAGCTTGGTATGCTAACTTCCAATGCCAATTCCAATACGAAATTTCATCGGTGCAAGTGCAAGACTCCATATTCCAATGCCAGTGCCAGTGGAAGATTTCCATGCCAATGCTAGTGCAAAACGAATACCAATGCTAGTGCAAACTTTCCCGGTGCCAACTTCATGACAAACTGATACGCAGCAGACAAACGGATGGACAAATTGATACCCATCTAGAATAGATTAAATTCCAAAGAATCGAACCTGCTCTGATACCAAGTCGAATATCAGAGTGCAAGACGAACAAGACTACAAAATAATAAGAATATTATTAAACAAACGAGAATGCCGGAACGACTACAAAACACTAAGAGGCTACATTGTGACTAACTTGATTCTCAAACTAAATTACAAACTCTATTTATAAAGCAATAAACCTAAGAAACCCTAATGCGTAAATGCCAAAAATACCCTACTACAAAATCAAATCAAATATTTAATTAATTTTCTAAATAAACCTAATAAATTCCAACACCCCCCCTCCCGTCAAACTTATGGCAGTACACGACATGAGTTTGCCAACAAACGATGTGGATGCAAGCTTGTTATGCTGACTTCAAATGCCAATTCCAATACGAAATTCCATCGGTGCAAGTGCAAGACTCCATATTCCAATGCCAGTGCAAGATTTCCATGCCACTGCCAATGCAAGACGAATACCAATGCTAGTGCAAAATTTCTCGGTGCCAACTTCATGACAAACTGATACGCAGCAGACTAACGGATGGACAAATTGATACCCATCTAGAATAGATTAAATTCCAAAGAATCGAACCTGCTCTGATACCAAGTCAAATATTAGAGTGCGAGATGAACAAGACTACAAAATAATAAGAATATTATTAAACAAACGAGAATGCCGAAACGACTACAAAACCCTAAGAGGCTACATTGTGACTAACTTGATTCTCAAACTAAATTACAAGCTCTATTTATAAAGCAATAAACCTAAGAAACCCTAATGCGTAAATGCAAAAAATACCCTACTACAAAATCAAATCAAATCTTTAATTAATTTTCTAAATAAACCTAATAAATTCCAACACCCCCCCCCCCCCCCCGGTCAAACTCGTGGCAGTACACGACATGAGTTTGCCAACAAACGATGTGGATGCAAGCTTGTTATGCTAACTTCCAATTTCAATTCCAATACGGGTGCAAGTGCAAGACTCCATATTCCAATGCCAGTGCCAGTGCAAGATTTCCATGCCAATGCCAGTGCAAGACGAATACCAATGCTAGTGCAAACTTTCCCGGTGCCAACTTCATGACAAACTGATACGCAACGGACAAACGGATGGACAAATTGATACCCATCTAGAACAAATTAAATTCCAAAGAATCGAACCTGCTCTGATACCAAGTCGAATATCAGAGTGCGAGACGAACAAGACTACAAAATAATAAGAATATTATTAAACAAACGAAAATGCCGAAACGACTACAAAACCCTAAGAGGCTACATTGTGACTAACTTGATTCTCAAACTAAATTACAAGCTCTATTTATAAAGCAATAAACCTAAGAAACCCTAATGCGTAAATGCCAAAAATACCCTACTACAAAATCGAATCAAATCTCTAATTAATTTTCTAAATAAACCTAATAAATTCCAACAGAATAAACGTTTCATAGAAAACAAAATGTCTGATTAAACTCGATCGAGAAGACATGGCGTGAGTGCAGTGTCATGATTGGTAAAATACAAGGCATGATGGGAATCTTGGGAATTTGTCAAGTCATGCATGCATGATTAGTTTTGCCATGAAAAACTTCATTTTAGTCCTTGGCAAAGATTAATTTTTGATTAAAACCATGAGTAAGATCAAAATCTAATTTTAGTCCCTTGATACATTAATAACCTCATTTATTAATTACATTTTGATTTTTTGATTTTTTATCTTTTTCTTTTCTAATTTTTAATGTATTAATTTTATTTCATTATAATTTTTATTTTCATTTCATTCATTGTAATATATTTTTGTTGTGAACATTTAGATAAACTAATTTTTGTTATACAATATATTTCGATGTACTGCAACTTCTTCATTTAGGTATATTAAATTCATTATAATACATTTCGGTGCATACATTTAGGTATACACATTTTGGTACTAACATTTCGGTGCATACATTTCGGTACACACATTTCGGTGCATAAATTTAGGTACATACATTTTGGTACTAACATTTCGGTGCATACATTTCAATACACACATTTAGGTACATTAATTTAATATTAATACATTTCAGTACATATATTTAGGTACATACATTTCAGTGCATATATTTAGGTACATACATTTCGGTGTATATATTTAGATACATACATTTCGGTGCATATATTAGGTGCATATATTAGGTGCATATATTTAGGTATATACATTTCGGTGCATATATTTAGGTACACACATTTCAGTGCATACATTTCGGTATACACATTTAGGTACATTAATTTAATATTAATACATTTCGGTACTAACATTTAAATATATTAGTTCAATATAATATATTTCGGTACACACATTTAGGTACATTAATTGAGTTTTTCAAGTTTGAAGAATGTTAAATAAAATTAATAAATTAAAAAACTCTTTTTTGGTCAAAAAATAAATTAAAATTTGTGTATTAATAAATTTAAATATTTAATGGGAGATATTAAATAAAATACACATTAATTATTTTGAATTAAGGACACAGTAGGGACTAAAAATCAATATTCAATCTAACACTAGGTTTTTTTTAAATTTTAATCTTTTTGAAGGATTAAAGTTCAAAAACCCCTTTTTTCTTTCTTTTGTTTGGAGAAATATTTTTGTGTAGCAAATTCAAATTTCGATTTTACTTGGAAGTTAAAATAATAGATGAATTTGTGTCTAGAAATTATAAACTATTAGACTTACAAGGATCTATATGTAACGAAATTATAAAGAGAATCTTCTGGGCGGCTACAATAATCACAAAAGCTCCGCTTTAGCCTTATTAAGCAAAATGTTCAACTACAAGTAGGAATGTCCTACAGCAGCCCTCGCATGTGCTATAAAATTTGCTTCGCGACACACGTGGCAGGAAAAAATAGCTCATGATTTACATGCAAATTTTAATAAAAAATTAATGAAAATAATTTGAAAATTTTGAGTTTTAACGATAAGAATAAAATAAAAGATAAAGTGAATAGTACCAGGTTTGACTTTTTAGTATAAAAATGTGATTTTTCGTTAAAAGTAAATAATACTGTGGACTTTTTGTTAAAACTTCCGGTTTTTAAATGTTTGTAAATCAAAGTGAAGAGAAGTCGAGGAGCTGAAAATGTACTATTAATAGCATCGATGAGTATCTTTGAGTTTCCCTCCGCTTCCAAATTGAGAGGGCCTTTAGCCGAAAGCCATATGGAGACCATCAACTAGGCTTGTCCATGAACATTTGGTCACTGTTGTATAAAACCCATCCAGTTCTAGCTTGTAAAATTTGTTATGAAATATCAACAAGGCCGGACTTGAGTATAATCGCTTTGAATTGATCATGCCTATCGGTTGCCAATTAAACAAACTCTAATGCCAGTTAATATATGCAAAAAAAAAAAAAATAATAATAATAATAAATAAATAAATACCAGTTAATAAGATTGTAATGGATAGAACTTGCAAAATATATGGGAGCTTTAATAAAACACCCCTGGCACTGTTTACTTTTAACGAAAAACCACTTTTTTACCTTTAACTGTCACTATTCATTATACCTTCAAAAAGGACTTTTCATTAAAACTGTCACTATTCAGAGACTTTTCGTTAGTTTTCCAAAGATAATATACTATAACACTACTCATTGGTAATTAAGTAATCGTGTAACTCGCTAATCCGGAATCAAGCACTCTTACTGGGCTCTAGGAAGATACGATTAGTAATTGTGTCGTGTTTGGGCTTGCCATAAAAGTGTTGATGTTCATTTCATGCCAACCCGAACCCATTATATGCTATTTTCATGTACCAAGTGCAACCTTTCTCATATCACTTCAAATAAAATTTTGTGATGCTTCTGGTGCCTAGAATTAAATTGAATTTCTCAACTAGGTTTGGATTGAATTAGACGACATAATGTTCAATGTATATGTTGAAGGTAGATGAAATGATTTTTTTCATTTTTAGAGGATTAAAAGGGAAATATACATGAAAGAAACTTATTCCTTCTAATTCTACTTTTTTTAATTGGGATTAAAAGGAATAAGTTTCTTTAATAAGTAAAATATCTCCTATCTTTAAATTATACATCATTTCATAATTATTTTTATCTTCAAATAGCGAGTTATCCAATTCAATCTAATCTTACACTCCAAGTTCGAACAAAAACACAATGATAGAATATGTTCAACTTTCACAGACGTGGGCCAATATATATATTTGTATTGTTTTTTAGATAACAAGTGTTCTAAAACCCAAAACGGAAGAGCTGAGCGGGCTTAAACAAATATATCCGGGTATTATAACCCAAGAATTGATAGAGCACACTACAAAAACTTAAGCCTCGTTTGGCAGCTCGGACAATACTGACTATTTTAGTCTGATAGGATAAATAGTCGTCAGATAGTACTGACTAAATTAGTCAGAAGTTTGGTGTAATGTCAAAATAATAACCTTATTATTTATATTGTGTTTGATAATGTTCTGGATAATAGAACTTGAAACTATAATTGATGATTAATGAAAACACTGCTACTTTATATAGCAAGAATAATAACAAAAACATCACAGATTACAAAATCAACAAAATTAAAACTGTTAATTTGGTTTTTTTTTTCTCTCAATTAACAAAACTCAAATTTCAATCCAACCCAACGAAACTCAATTGCGAGAGAATTGTTGAGAAAGTACACCAAATAGGTGAGAGTAGCAAACGTGGATCGCAATTCCAAAAGTTCAGCTCTACCCCTAAGTCCCCCACTCAATTACAGTTCTCCAAATGTTGCAAAGGGAATTGGATTAGACAAACAGATAGGAATAAAGAAGTAAAATTTTAGGGCAAATGACAGTTTACTACCCTCATGTTTGGTGATTTTTAACATTTAGTACATCAATTTTTTTTCATCCCAGAGTCATACCTAAAGTGTAAATTTTGGGACAGTCTCATACATCCGTTAGTCAAACTGTTAGTTCTCCCGTTAAGTGATAACGTGGCGCCCATGTTGACAATGATTGGGCGCCATGTGTCATTAAAAATATTAAAATAATTATTTAAATAAAAATAATATTAAAAATAAGAAGAAGAAAAAAAAAACCCGAAGACAAAAGAAGAAGGAGGAAGAAGAAGGAGAAGAAGAAGGAGGAGAAGGAGGAGGGGAAGAAGGAGAAGAAGGAGGAGGAGGAGGAGGAGGAGGGGAAGAAGAAGAAGAGGAGAAAAACAAAAAAAACAAAAAAACCGAACCCATAAAAGAAAAGAAAGAAGAAGGAAGAAGAAGGAGAAGAAGAATGAGGAGGAGGAAGAAGAAGAAGGAAGAAGAAAGAGAAGGAGGAGGAAGAAAAAAAAACCTGAACCCAGAAAAGAAGAGGAAGAAGAAGGAAGAAGAATGAGGAGGAGGAGGAGAAGAAGAAGAAGTAAAATTTTAATATCATTCAACAAAGTTGTTCATAATTTTCGTCATCCAGCCAAAACTAAAATTGGGGAAAACAAAAAGGGGTTGGGTTTGGGCGGAGCAGATAAAGAAGAAGAAATTTGCAGGAGGGGTTGGATAGCAAAATTGGGGAAAACAAAAAGGGTTAGGTTTGGGAGGAACAGATAGAGAAGAAGAAGAAAATTGTAGGTGGGATTGGATAGCAAAATTGGGGAAAATGAAAGCTCTTAGGTTTGGGTGGACCAAAGAGAGAAGAAGAAGAAATTTGCAGGTGGGTTGGATCAGAGATATTGGGAAAAACCAAGAGGGGTTTGTTTTGGCCGAAGCAAGGACGGGATGAGGAGGAGGAGAAGAAGACGTACAGCGCGATGCGAGACAGGAAGGAGAGAGCGGAGGAAGTGAAACTTCCCGACTAATAATACAGAGGATTTTGGGAGGATAATTTAACAGGCGTACACAGTATAAAACATGTGGGGCCAGTTAAATTAATACGGGTATTATTTAGTACAAAATTGCATCAAATGCTGGATCCGTACTGCCAAACAAGGCTTTAATATTGTGTTTTAAAAGGGCAAATAACGGATAAAAGTTAGTTCTCAAAAAAAAAAAAAAATAACGGATAAAAGTTTGAACGGAATTTACTCAAACGATTCATTGCTCTATATTTTGACAAGTACAGAAATTAATCACTCACGAGTTCAAGCGCCGACGCGTTCCACTAAAATTCAACTACCAGTACTACTTATAGCTTGAGCTTCCATATTCCTAACATTATATCTTCGAAGGATGATATAAATTTGGTTGTGAGTTTAAGGTTTCGAAATTATTTTTAATTATATTTGACAGAAAACTTCAAAATGCTTATGAATCGTGGAAGCATATTTGGAGGAGGACTCGACAAGTGCTTCTTTCGAAAACCACTTCCAAGTATTTTCCGAAACCAGCATATGAATCAAAACGCCAAAAATCCAAAACCTTGCATTTTCGCAACCTTAGGAAAATCAAAACATCCCTTTGCATTAAACTTAATCTTATTGAGTGATTAATCACCTTAAACAAAACAGAGCTTATTGGGTGACTAATCAAAGTACACAGAACAGTGCACAAAAATCTTCAGAGACTTGCAGATTGAGGCGACCCAATAACATAATCAAGCACGATCACGCTTTCCAAATGCTCCCTGACCTTGTCCTTCTCCACCTTTGCCAGCTCCTGCTTCGAATCCAAACCTTCAAGCTCCTTCACGCCCGGAAGCACCGCCAGCGACGCAATCGAATACCCTTTTGCCCTCGCCGGCGAGAAGTTTTCCCCAACGCTAATCTGATTAATATCCCCAAAACTCTCCTTAATCCCTTTAATCACCCCCAAAATCTCTGATTTCGACTCCTCACCCAAACCCTCCTTCAATTTTAAAAACGTCAGGCGGATTGCAGATCCCCGTGGCGGGACCGCAGGGCCCTGGAGGCCGTCGGCAACCCAGTCGACGGCCATGATGTCGTCGCAGACGGGGAGGACCGATTCTTTCACCACGCTCATGTGCCCCGGGTGTACAGTATAGGCGCTGAGGTCGTCTTTGGAGCTGTAGCGGCTGTGGAGGAGGTGGGTGAAGGCGAAGGGCGAGGATCGGGTGCGGAGGATCGGGGAGGCGGTGAGGTGGAGTGTGAGGTTGAGAGAGGTGAGGCCGCTGAGGTTGTTGACCATCGCGCTGACCTTGGCTGGGTCGGTGTCGTCCTTGACTTTAAAGAGGACGATGTGCTCGATGACTGTTTGGGTGGCGGAGGAGGCGGCGGAGGACATGGTGATTTTGGGTGTGAGGCGGGAGGGTGAGGGTTTGGAGTAACGGAGGATGTGTTTGGAAGGTGAGAAAGTGCGAGAAAATGAATGGGTGAAAAATGTGCTGGGTGCACGCAGGGTAAGATTCATATTGTCGCCGAGAAAATCAAACGAGTGCGTGGGACGTGTGGTTGGTTTTCTGTTGTACATAGCGTATGACACTGACAGTTGGATAGCTACTGACAAGTTGGCGTTCAATAAAATTGGACATGAAGCCCAACTATATTTGCACTGATTAGGCCCATTTATATTCTTCTTAATTTTGCCTTTTCAGTTAATCAGGGTGAATGAGTAGGTGTGTTTATTATTTCCCGATTGATATTTTAAATAATAAATAAGAGTGTGTAAATATATCGTTGTAGAATAATTACAGTTTGGCATGAGCGCATATGAACTCGATTTCAAGAACTGAAGTGATGCTCGAATATCTTTGTTCCAATCGCCTCATATAAGTTGGCCAACCTTTTCAATTAAGAAACATTGCGAACCTGACAAAGTCAAGCATCGAACTTGATTCTATAACCTATCTATAAACAAAGTTCTTAGGAGAGATTTTTTAGTGTGACCATTATATGGGATGGTACACCACGTGTCACTATATAAATAGTGGGATATGTGTGCTAAAAATTTAATAACTTAAAAAATAAAATTTCTAACTTCTTTTAAAACTCGTGGTGTACCACTTGTGTTTCCGTCACAATTAAAAATTTCTCCTACACCGGAACTTTGATTCTGGTGAACTTTTTTTGTGTTTATGAGGTTACGAAATTGGCGTGAAAATAATGGAGGAAGAGGTTTCAGATATATTAGCAATCTGATGCCGTTTCACAACAGATGCAACTGTTTTTCAATCCTTAAAGTTAAAAACCAAGTCATTAGAGCCTCAAAGCCCTAGTTTATGGGATTTGCATCTCTATTATTTGAAGAATTCTTAAGGTCAAATCTATGGACAACAGCCTGTTTAGGGCTCTTATTTGAAAAACATTTCTACTCATAAGCGCAGTACATCATGACTTAATTATAAAGCAACGGCTGTGGAAATTGAAATTATTGTTTTTTTACATTCTGGTATGTGTTTTCTTCTTGAAACACTTGGGAAATGTTTAAGATATAGATATAGAACTCCATTGGTGTTGTATGATCTATGTGGAGGCTACTTCTTGTTGTTGCAGCTGCTTCACCTTTGCGATGTATTCAGCCATTGCTTCTTCTTTGTTCTTCTCTGATTAGCAACACATACATCAGGGTCAGTTTAGCAAAAGTGCTTTCTTATGTTTCAGTTAAACTATTTAGAATCACAAAATCGACATATTAATTAGACCCACTTCTACCAAAGAACGTCAGCAAGCTCATCAGTTTGGTATAAAATCACTCTGTATACTTTCAAATTTAAATGCGTGCTTACATATATAATTACGGTTTTTGTAATGTAATAATTTCTAGGTATTATTACCTTCAACAGCTTTCCATGCATCCCATTTGGCCCTCTCTGTTGGGCTGAAAAACCCAGGTCGATCTGCATAATATATATATATATATATATATATATACACGTATATATAATTAACATGAATATTTGTTGCATGCATGCACATCGATCGTTAAAGATACATATAAATTTATAGAATAGTGGTGGCGGAGTGAAATTAAGTTTGTAGATTAGAGAAATTAAGTATATAATTATTGAAAGTACTCACTAGTAGTAACCGACCCAACTGTTGCCTGCTTGTACAGGCCATACAGGATCAGTTTATCTGCATCGGTTGTTCTTGGGGGTAAAGACTTGGCCTTCTCTGCATATTCCTTGAATTCCTCCTCCAGCTTCAGTTATTCACATACGGATTAATTAAAATTGATGAACACTTGAAATATATATAGAAATGATAATTCTTAATATAAAAGAGGTGATTAAATATTTAAGCAGGTATTAAAAATATTCTTATGAGAGAGATAATTACTTGTAGAGCCATTGTAGTATGCAAAGCAAGATTGTTAGCAGCAATTAGGATGAACTGTGAAATGGGTGTTATGAGTTTTGGGGTCTTCTTCTAGTTGGTGGTGGAGTGCATGGACGAGAGTCACAAAGAATTTCTGTACATATATGAACTTCTTAGATGATTTCAATGGATAATAACATTGTGACATGGGGTCCACTAGCACCACTACCACAAATTATATATTGCGACATATGCATGTTAATTTGCAAGATATTTGCAATATTAGGAGTTGGAGCTGCCCTTCTTATATTATTTTTAGCTTTTTATATGTTTTTTTTATTTATATTGTCAAACAAAATATAGGGAATATAATCAAATAAGGACCAATTTGAGGAGAAATTTTTCGGTGTTCCCGTCACCCCACGTCACCATGGACACTTGGTGTACTCATCCAATCAGAGAATGTCACGTTTCTCATTAAAGAATCTTTCTGATTTATTTTTTAAGAAAATCAATTAAACAAACACTTTAATGGAAAACGTGGCATCCCCTGATTAGATGGGTACACCAAGTGTGATGGTGATGTTACAAACACTTTAAAAGTTCTCCTCAATGCTACCAGAAATTCAAAAGCTAGGATTGGCAATAGTTGTTGCAACCTGGAAGCTTAAGTTTTACCTTCAGACGCAAGTAGTCATCCTTATGACGCACTATTCCGCCCAACCTAGACACTCAACGATAAAGGCATAGACACTAGCGGATGCAAAGTTTTTTGAAAAATGTAACAACTCGGCCCAAAAGGCGTGCAACTGGCAGACGAACACTAGAAGGACATACTCGGAAGCAAGTTTTGTCCACATCGTCCTAAAAGAATCTACATAAGAGCAACTTGTACCGACAGTTGAACACCACATCCTGTTACGTGTCACACGGCCCCGGCCGACCCTTGCGCCATAATTCAACTCTAGGGTGGCCCAATACCGGCAGTTAAGCATCTCCTGCTACGTGTAACATAGCCCAACTCCACGACTCCTTACCGCCTAGCCTAGGCGACCAACAGAGCAACCCGATGACGTTCTGAAGGCAGCCGAGCACGCCCTAGCCACACCTGCTCCACTTGATGGAGACTTCTGGCATTTGCATATCAACGGCGCATCCAACTACAAAGGTTCAGAGGTAAGAGTGGTCCATTTTACCCTAGACGGTTCAATGCTCGAGCAGTCGATCACTCTAAGCTTCAAAGTATCCAACAATGAAGTAGAGTATGAGGCCCTATTAGGAGGCCTCCTAATGGCAAAAGACTTAGTGGTGAAGAAATTTGCAATTCATTCCAATTCCTAGCTAATCACCAACCAGAATACCAGGGAGTACACGGCAAAACATCTAAGAATGGCGCAATACTTATAAAAGGTACGCAAGCAACTTGAGGCATTTTAGACTTACACCTCAATCAAGTTCCGCAGGTAGACAACACCCACGCAGACACACTAGCCGACCTAGGCTCCACCCTCGACCACCAACTCAAAGGCTAGCCAAACATAAAGGCGAAGCTGGCAGCAGAAACTTCACAAATTGGAGTTTAGAAAGCTCCAAATGAAGGCAGCACGCTACTACATGTGGAACGACATTCCCACCTGAAGATCCTACATCGGACCACATCTTCGCTGCATAGCGCCTCATGTTGACTTGAAGCTTCTAAGCTCAATCCACGAAGACGTTTGTAGAAAATAATCCGGAGATCGATCCTTGGCACAGAAAGCTCTTAACACATGCTACTATTGGCCTACCATGCACCAAGATGCTAAAGAGTTAGTACAAAAGTGCGACCGCTGCCAGCACTACAAGCCGGTACCAACATTGCATGCCAGCGAGCTACACTTGCAGATAAGTTCTTGGCCATTCATACAGTGGGCAATCGACCTGGTATGACCTATGCCACCCGTTACTGGGGACAGAGGCATAATGATCGTGGCAACCGACTACTTTACCAAATGGGTAGAAGTAAAACCCATGACTACCACGATTCAGACGGACATAAAGCACTTCATATAGAGGAACATCATTTGTCGATTTGGCATCCCTTAATCCATCGTCACCAACAATGACCCGCAATTTGTGGGCAAAGATTTGGCGAAGTCTTTCCAAAAATATGGCATCAAGCATCACATGTCCACGCCGAGATATCCTCAAGGCAATAGGCAGGCCGAAGCATCCAACAAGACGATCCTCGACTGCCTTAAGAAATCCCTCACTAACAAGAAAGGGAAAATGGCCAGACGAACTCCCCGGATGTCTATGGGCATATCGCACCACCAAAAAATGAGCAACTGGTGAGACTCCTTTCTCTTTGGCATTTGGCTCAAAAAGCAATCATTCATCCCAATGTCTTTAAGCGAAGTATCACCGCTCTACTACCAAGCAGTAAGTAGAATAGTAAGGGGATGGCCGCAAGTTTAGATCTGGCAGAGGAAAGCACGAACAGACTATCAAGCGAAGTATCACCGCTCTACTACCAGCAGCAGCTCATCTCCAGCTACACCAAAAAGGCCAAGATTATGCAATTCTAGCCCGAAGATCTGGTCTCAAGTAAAGCCTTCATCACTGCCCGCAGATAAAGCTCTAAAATGATGGATCCCATCTGGGAAGGTCCGTACAAAATCAACAGACTAAGCGGCAAGAGCAATTACACCCACACCACCATGAAACGACAAAATGATCAAAAAACAATGGAACGCCTACAGTCTAAGAAAGTACCATGTGAGATCTCCCGCTACATCAAAGCTGGAAGACTGAAGCAGCTCAACGGACTCTACCTCACAATCCGAGAACTATCCAGTTGTTATGTAGTCTTTTACAGTTAAGTTATTCGTTCATTTCACTCATGTTTTCAATGAGGAATTCAGAAGTAATTTGCAACTTGGCTCAACTACATGCCTACAACAACTAATCATACCTGCACTTCAAAAGAAGATTGCGCCCTTCTTAGGGACTCATCGCAAGAATTGCACCCCTCGAGGGACCAAACATGCTCTCAAAAGCGGGAGGATAAACTCCACACTCTGAATATCCAGACGTGGATGAGCTGGGCTGCCCTAGTATAACTAGAAGCATGATGGCTTGTGTCGGGATTCCTAGAAGTAGCCACAATGGTCTTTTTCAAGGCCTAGCTAACTGAAAGATTTTGGGTCTCTTGGCCTAATCTGCGGGGAACCAGGCCCTAGAGACGGAGGAGTCACATTACACACTACGCCCTAGAAACGGCTGCCCTGGAACCTTAAAGCTACTACCAAGTGCACTAAGGTAGCCTACAGTTTCTGGAAGACTGTCTACGGCTTGCCCTTCGAGCAGTAAAGTCACGCTAGACTTATACAACCACACATTCTTGTGAAAGGTTAAATAAGCTAGTGTGCATATACGAAGCTTTATCCACTACCGACATGCTACGTAGTTGATAAGCTTCACATCTGCCAACAATCTACACCAATTCCTAAAGTGTTGAGATACTTGCTATGCAACCTACGGAATTGGAGAAAGCCAAGGTTAACAACCTAGTGGTCACGCGGACTTGCCTGCTTCTGTAAGTAAGGCATCCGGCTGCTGACCCTATGGCTAACAACTTTGCCAAGTTCTTCATCAACACATACGGCTGCATTGGCTACATGGGCCTATCTGCTTATAGAAAAGTAGCACGCTTGTCACTCGTCTATAAAGTCTAAATGTTAGGGCATGAACAGAAGAAGTGAATGAAGCATGTTTATAAACAACTAGCAAAGGCCGAAGAAGTTTAAGCAAAACAAGAGCTACAAGGAAAAACAAAGAAAATCCTAAAGGCTACCTAGAATACTACACTTCAGCAGCTTGGACATCCCATGACTACGTGGTCGCCACACCTTCAGCAGTCGCGACGCTCTTAGTAGCGGCATCATCCAGCACTTCACCCCCGGCTGCTCCAGCCTGGGCTTCAGCATCTCCGGCTACTTCACCAATGGAGGCCTCAAAAGTAAAGACAAGTAAGTTTTCCGAAGAAATAGAGAACGTTTCGAAGTCTCTCCTAGAAAACTCGAAGTCAGACGGCCTACCAAAGAAATGAAATACATAACTTAGCTTGTAGAAATCGAACTCACTCTGAACAAGCGAAGCCTCGAGCTCAGCCTTCTCACATTTCAGCTGCCCGATCTCCTCGAGTAGACCAACATGAACACGCTGCAGCTCATCCACTTCTTTCTTCAAGTTTTCATTAATCTTTAGTACACCTTAGAGTTCCAACACTTGGGGTTCAAGCCTATCAACAACCTTCTTGAAATGGATCACTTGGTTATAAGTAGCAATCAATTCTTCATCATTTGCATAAGCAGCAGAACAAAGCTAAAAAAAAGGCATGCTCAATATCTTAAATCTGAGGTATGTGACATCTGATCTTCTTCTCTGCATTTTCATACTTAAAGTTGGATCGCGTTAAGCCTAGTCTTCAAGTCAACGACCTCTTGGTGAGCGATCTCAAGTTGCAAAGAAGTGGGGGCAGAGATATTAAACCCCTTCAAAGCAAGCAACGAGCTCAGATTCCAACCTCTTGATCTTCTTGGCAAAAGAATAAGCTTCAGCTGCGACAACCTTTGCCACCTCCTTGGCAGCCTTGGTATCCTCTTGATCAAGGAACATAGACGAAGAAAGCAACGAAAGACAGTCATTTGCACGGAGAAGACGAAGAAAGCAACGAAAGACAGTCATTTGCACGGGCAAGAAGTAAAAGATTGCTAGAGGAGGGGGAACAAATATCCTCTAAGCTTTCTCTCTCTTGTAGGGTAGAATAAATTTCTCTTCAAAGTTGATTTAATAACCCACTTAAGGTGGACTTAAATAGGCTTTGAAAGAAATTTATTTCCCTTTCCTAGAATGATCTAATTTCCTATTAAAGAGGGAATTTACATCAAAATAGGAAGCAGTCTTAAGTTTCCTAAAGCAAGAAGATCTCTACACTTGCTGCCCTTTCCTACGGGCAGCCCAACAGGTGTGGGGGCATTTGTGAAGCTAAAAATAATCACAAGGCGACACGTGAACTTTTGGGTGAGGATGACAAATTTACCCTCGAGGCACATCCGATTTCCTAGGCCCGAGCGGTGGACAATCCTTCTTTAATCAAGCTAAGAGTGCCTAGAAAAGGTAACCAATTCCAAATTATCTCATCTGTCCTCATTTTAGGTAATTACTTTATAACATATAAATTATTCCATATAAATGGAGATTAATTGGCTAATTAATGAATTAACACCTAATTAATTCATTAATCAACCAATTAAATCACCAAAAAATGCCCTAAAGGCCGGTTACCCACTCTCCTAAGGGAACTAGCCATCCCTTTTTATCTTCTACCAAAATCCTCCTTTTTTAAAACCTATATCATTCCATAACTGACAAAACATTCCTTTTATTAGCCAATTAATATATTTGTTCCTAATCAATATATTAATTGCTAATAAAAATCACCAAATAACACCCAAAAAAGACATAAAGGGCCGGCCACTCCTTCTCAAAGGAGGACCGGCCATGCCTATATACAGTGGCTCCTATTTTCACCAAAAGCTAAGTCTACATTCTTGCAAAATTTCCAAAAATTCTCTTGCTAGAATTCTCAAACACTTTCTCTCTAAAATTCTAACTTTGGTATTGGAGGTTCTTCGGCCAAAGCCCCCCCCCCAATTCATCGTGGGCGCGTGAGGCTTTTAGCCTTGACTTAAGGTGTTAATTGTTTTGTAGGTGCAATTTTGTCCAAGAAAAAAGCAGCGAAAATTTGTATTCACATCAATAAACCTTCATAACAGTTTAATCTTACATAAAACCCGTTCCAGTCAAATCCCAAATTAAGAAGAGAACTCGAGAAAGAAAAAGCAATCTCAAGATTCCCCAACACAAGACACCAACAGTATTCCCATTATAAAAAGGAAACTTTAACGAAAAGCTCCCGGTACTGTTCACTTTAACGAAAAACCACATTTTTACACTAAAAAGTCAATCCTGACACTATTCACTTTACCCTTTATTTTGTCCTTATCATTAAAACTCAAAGTTTTCAAGCCCTTTTCATTAGTTTTCCCTTATAAAAAAGGAAAGTTGGCGTGTTTAGTGGAGATTGAACGTTTGCCTTCAGATTGCCTCCTGTTTAGAAAACCAGTCGTGGAGATTACAGATAATCATTAAAATCATTGGAGTTTTAAATACTGATTAAGAATGACTCACTGAGCTTATGGTGCACGGATCAGTACTCAACTATTATCTCTCTATTTATTTCCCAAGAAACCACAGAAGAAATTTTTTTTATAAAAATCAAAAGCCAAATGGGCTTGTCACACCCCGCTCCGAAATACTTATTTTCGGAAAACTCTTATTTAGTTAACTATTATAAATTTCGAATAACTCCCCTCCAATGTCTTTGTCCTACCCTTTGAATTATAACCAATATTACTTACCAAAACATAAGGTTAAATCTCAAATTTATTTCATAATATTCCTTACTTAGCTCAATTTCACGATATTGGATTTATCTTGATTTTTCCACTACCACTTAACGTGATACTTTATTTGGACAAGGGTGCCGCAACACCCATAGGTGTTTTGTGTCCAAACCACCTCCAAAACCCTTATGTTTTTTGGGTGGAATAGGAGGAGGGGAAGTAGGGTAAGTGTTTCCATGTGATGGGTGGTGACAATTTCACCGTGAAACACCACGAAGGGCGTCTGTCCTTCTCTCCAGGTCGGGTCGGGAACACACCCGCACCCTCTCCCTTTCTTTTTTTTTTCTTTTTTTTTCTTCCTCTTTTCTTTCTATGCTTTCCCTCCTTTCCTACCCCTCTGATTGGCCCGTGACTCTCCCTTTCTCTCCTTCCCTTTGCATCCCAGCCACGCACGTGGCTTCTCAAATCCTTGCTCCAGCAAATCTGGAGCCTTCCAAATATTGATTAAATGACCATTTTATCCCTAACTTCAATCGTTAATAATTTCTTCGTTACAACTCCGTTTCACGAATGGTTTGTGCCTACGCGTTCGGGAGATCGAGCTCTATTCAAAAATATAAATTGTGCCCTCAAAAGGTTTACGAATTTTAAATATTAAGTCTCCAAATCTCAAACTTCGTAAGCAATTTAATTTAAAACTGAACTCAAATAACTTAATTTAATTTCTCAAAAACTCATATAAAATCTCAATTATACCAATACTTAAATTTTAATAATTTCTGGAAACAAAACTTAAAAAGTTCTCGATTAAATTCTTCATAACGATAAATCGATTCATTTTCGATTTTTTTCCACATATTCATAATTATGAATATATAATTCATATATTTAAATTTTCAGGGTATTACAGGGCTTGTTGTTTGTATGTTTAGGGAAGAGATCCGGTCTGAATCTCTCCCATCAAAGGCTCAAAATCAAGTAATTCGGACCGTTAAAATTTGATCTAACGAGTACAATTATTATAACTTTAGAGAAGCATCCTGTTTGTAGCCATTAAATCAAATTTCAATAGTCCGAATCACTTGATCTTGGGCCTTTGATGGGAGCTATCCGGACCGGATCTCTTCCCATTTGTTTTTTTATCAACTTGTGAAAACGACCATGCCCAAGAATGTAGTGTACTTGTTAAAGTGCTCCTAGGTTAGTACTAATCATAGTTTAATTAACTTGGTCCGCATGGTTTTTTTATGTGATTAATAATATGAGAATCTTGCTGGCAATTGGATTAAACTCTAATTATCCTATCTTTATTCATGCTAAATTAAAAAATGTATGCCGTCATGAACATGATTTGAAGTTTGGATGGGATCATATCTAGTTCCTACTTCCTAACTATCAAAGTGTTGTTTACATATAATAGACAGTATTAGGTAATGAATTAATTACTTGTGTGTATAGAACAAATGCATACGTACTAAGTTGCAACCAATAGATCATGGGACTTGTTAATATGGAAAATGTATACAAATCCAAGGATCATTGGATTTGTATGTACGCATGTATATGTATATAGGAGATCTTTAAGGGAAAGGAGTCTTTTCTCTTCTTTTTTTTAAATAAAAATGGCATTAGTTGTAGAGTCCACACCACATCGAACTTTAACGGTCCGAATTGTTTTTTTTTTCTTCAAGTTGCACCTTATATATCATCCTTATATAATATTAGCCAAATTATAAATATTTGAGGCATCTAATTGAGTTCAAACAAATTGACGAACACTTTGTTATAAATAAATAAAACACTGAAATTTCATCTTAATATTTAAATAGGCAAATGATTTCGGATTGAATTGAATTTTACAAGGATGATCTATGAATCAAGATTTCCAAAACAAACGGTTCAGATCGTTAAACTTCAATATTATATATATATATATATATAGAGAGAGAGAGAGAGAGAGAGAGAGAGAGAGAGAGAGAGAGAGAGAGAGGATCAAGGGACAGATTTTGACAAACATTTTTACACTTCTTTATAGTCTTTAGACCTTATAACATCCAACGGTCTTGACTAAGAGTTATGCGGAATTAAATGACTTGGATGATGTTGTGGATTTTAACTAATAAGAAAAACACTAATTCATATTGGTCAGGATGATAAAAGTTTATAGATGTCTAATTTTATTCATATGTGTATTCTTTTATATTTGATTGTTTTGTACAGGTGCAGAAGTAATGACTAAGTGCTTTATTTCAAGTGCAGAGTAATTTAATTGTATAATTCAAGTAAGGCGGCCATCTCTAATGCTTTATTTCATTGGCATACCGATTATAACATATGTAAATGACTAAATGTTTAAAATGCAATACAATTTTACTTAAGATCACATACTCAGGAGCGCATAATGACAGCGATTAAGAAAAGATTTCGTGCATGCGAGTTAGTTCGTGCAAAAAGATTAATAGAAATAAATAAATGATTACAAAGAATTTACTCCTAAACACTATTAAAAAAATTGAGCTAAATTAGTTATACAAACACCTTTATTGTCGTCGAAACCATGTTTGATACAAATCCCTTATTCGATTTTTACATATACAAAATAACATACTAACAGATTTTGAAAATGGTTTGTAAGCTCCGTCACACATATGATAAAACAAGAGATTATACTTCACTGGCGTGTCCACAGGATACACATCTTTTAGATTCCCTTTTTTTTTTTCTTATTCTTCAACCAAAATAAATATATATATATATATTTATAGGGGTGTGCTACCTACTTCTTTTTACTTTTCACACACATCTTCTTAATTTATGTCATTTGGTATTATTTAATTCAGTCGATACGACGACTGCAAATTAAAAGAGTATGTAAAAAATAAAAAAAAGTGTTTGGATAACACACCCCTATTTATATTACAAGCATCGAGAAAATTGAAGTAATTGCTCCAATTGAGTTTAAACTATTGCTACAATTTTTTTCATTTGGCTTTCCATGTTTACTCCTTCATTTTAGCCTCACGTGCATGTATGTGACTCATTTTAACGAAAGTCTTACAGAGTTGAGGAAAATAACTAAAGCTGCACGTTTTGATGAATTAAGGGACCAACAATCACGAATTTTTAATTGAAAGTATATTACTTCAATTCTGTTATAGTTAAGAGACTATTACTATAAATTTTTCGTCCAAAAGTATGGTATTGGAGAGTGGGTCCACTCCACTTTGATTGGTTGAGAGAATTGCAGCAGGAAGAGCAGCCGCAAATCAGCAGGCTGGTGAACCTGGTTCGGTTTGCAATCAAACTTGCAGATCTCCCGAGCCTCCAAGGACACGCGTCTTCACCTGATTGGCAAGGTTTTAGATGTGACTTTATAGTCTAATACCATAGTTTTATTTTCATTTATTTATTTTCTAAGGGTCAATCGAAACAAAGTTGAGAGTTGGCACACTATGTTGTCCCCCCTCTACTGTCCCGAACCTGTCACGGAGAATAGAAAAGACCATTACTTTGAAACACAAAAACTAACGCAAATGGGGTTCTACTGACCTAGGGATGATCGCACATTTCCGCATGCTACCACAATGCCAACAAGTTTGCCGTCATATTGATTGATCTTGGGATCCAAGACCAACGACAGTCATGAAAAAATTCTCATAACTATTTAGCATTTACTAAGGAAGGGTAAGCATCCGACCTGCCATTATCATGATTGTAGTACTTTTGTATCTTTCTAATAAGCATAAAATCCAAAGTCATAATTTTCCTTGATTTAAAATTTTACAAATTTTTTTAAAGATATTTTCAAGAAAATTCAAACTCGAGCGTATAAGAAGAACATATATAACCTAACTAATATGGTTATACCTAATGAACTTTTTAGGTCTAATATGGTTCATCATTAACACAACAATTGTTGGCCTAGCTTAACCATTTATTATTAAGTGTTGGGTTTTATTACAACAACATCGATGACATAAAGAGTGAAATCTATCAAATATTAATTGTATATTGGGTAATGATAAGGAAATTAAATTTCTAAACTAATTGATATAAAGCAAATGATATTGTTGTTGGTGATTGGATTATACTTAAGTGTTAACGTGTTTATTTCTTATTGATGACATATCATTTTGTTTGCAAATTTAGTCTTTCTAATATTACTTTTGTATTCAATTGACGCTTACGTATTGTTTGAGATGATTAATGAAATACCAATTAGTTTGTCAAAACAATAAAATAAATAAATAGAGGCGTGAAGTGAAAAGATAACTTTGTTGACTTTCTTAGTCTTTTAAAGTAAGGTTACATGTGTACTTTTCTCTTTCAATATCAAATGCATCACATTATTAATGAGTTGGTAAATATTGCATTACACTATGTGCAATATGTTAAATTGAAAGGAAATTGTGTTTTAAGATGAAAGAAAACACCCTAAAAATTATAGATCTAATTCATACACAAAACCAAAAGTCCTTTCAAGCGAAAACATATGTAAACCAACGCCTGAGAGATTTTTCATGTACCTATCATATAGATCTCGTATGTAAATCCACACAAACCTAATATTGCTTTAGACTCTAGAAAAAGTTGATTCTTAATTTCTAAAAGTTTAATCATTATTACATGGACGAGTTGATAGACTGCATTAGAGATAAATCTTTTTTTTTTTTGGTTGAAACATCAGAGATAAATCTTACGCATGTCTTACATGTTAACGATTCAGATCTTTTATTCACATGAAATTACCAAATAAGGAGTGCGTGGGGTGTTAAAAGGCGACTATTTTTAATTAAACAAGATTCAATAATCGTGACTTTACAAGAAATTATGAAGTGGTTGCGTATCAAATGAGAAAAATGTAGTTATACACATTGCAGAGAAATTAAAGAAAGATTACCTAGTGACAATCGCCTAATAAGAGTGATGAGACTTTATCGAGCCAAAAACTTAGGTCATCTCCAACCGAAGACTTGTCAGATGGCTCGTTTTAGCTCTCTGATCCTCTAAGAAATTAATATTTTAATGAATGGTGCATGGCTATATTTCTTACCATCTCCAACCGAGGGGCCAGAGGAACATAGGCCAAACATGCATGGAAAAAAAAAACCATCTCCAACCGAGGGCCAAATATAATTTATTATTTTAATTGAACTACTATGGTTACTTAAATTAAATTACCTCAATAATTTTATGTTATGGATTGCCAATAATTTCCATGTTATTAAATGTTTTTAAAAATGTTGTTTAAGTTTCATGTTGTTAATTTTTTTATATTGTTTAATGTTATTTAATGGTGTTTAAGTTATAGGGAAAAATAGAATTTTTAAATTTTGTAAAAAAAACTGTAAAAAAGAAAAATCAAATATGACGTCAACATGTGACCTCGCCCAGGGCCAGCTGGCTAGTTGCTTTAGGTCGGTCGGTTGGCCCTTTGGTCATTTTTTGTCCAGTGGGGCCCATGACCCCTTTGGTCTGGCCCTCGGTTGGAGACGGTTTTCTGGCTATTTTTAGCCATCTGACCCTCTAAACTATTTGGTTGGAGATGGCCTTACATGCAACATTTGGTTGTGTACAACAAAGTGATTCAAGTGATGCAGAGAGATGAGTGCCAATAACTCTATTACAGTCTGTATATATGTGGTCAATGAATTAAACAACTATATTAGAGATGTGGTGAGTAAGTTAAATGATTTTATTACAGTTAGTTAAACAGTTATAAAAGAGATGTGGTCAGCAATGTGCTCAAATTGCAAAATACCTCAATTCCGGCAGCAATTGCAGATTAATTGCATCATCAATCACTACCAACGTGACCAATAAACAAACCATAATTAGGTTATGAGGAAACACACAAGCAAATCCCAAACTGAATCCAAAATAAAATAAATAAAATAAAATAGGAAAATAACAGGTAGATATGGATTTTATACTATTATACGACAATCAACAATATATTAAGGGAGCTAAAATATTTACACACACTGAGAGGGGGTCCGAGCGTGACTGTCAAATCTACAGACTCTCTCTATCTCTCTCTCTCTCTCTCTCTCAATTTTTCAGAATTCAGAGGTGTTGTGTTCTGCTCTCTTCTCCTATCTTTCAGTTCCGGAGATTCGATTCAATCGCCGATCTTTTGCAACGTTTTCTCGGATTCCGTCGTCGTCTTCCTCCTCTTTCATTCAATCTCTGTCTTTTCGCAGACTAATGTTCCAGATTGCCAAGGTACGAATTTTATAATATTTTATTTTAAGTATTTGGAAAACCGGGTTGAATAAAAAAAAAAAACAGAAAAGGATGTCTCTTTTCTTTTTCTTTTTTTAGCTGAATTATATGTGTTTTTTGTATATTGAATTTATGGGTTTTGTTCAATTTTCTTCTGGAAACACATTGACCATATCGGGTTCTTGTTTTTCATCCAAAGTTCTAATCTTTGTTGTGGATTTTTGGAGTTTTTGGTTCTTCCAAAAGTTTGGATTGTGAAGATGTTTGTATTGTTGGTGTTTGCAATTTTATAATTATTTATTAAAGGCATTATTCTTTTTCTTAGTTTATTTAGTATTGTTTTCCACTTCTGGAATTTTTATTCTTCTTCAGCTGCAAATTTTCATGCGCTTCTGATTTCCTAGTCCATGGTTCTGCTCTCTTTTTTTTCTTTCAATTTCTTGTAAAACCCCAATTTGGAATTTTTATATTTTGGTTGATAACCCAATTGGGGTATTTAATTTATTTATTTGGGAATTAACAGATTTAATTAAGTTCTTGGATTTTTGTGGGTAAGGATCAAAGAATGCTGTTTATGTCTGCAGTAGTAGTCCTCTCATGGCCTCATCTTCTCTGCATCATTGACTGAGTTTTTTTATTCTTAATTTAATTTTTGGGTGTTTGAGATTCTTCTTTGGGAACTCTGAGCTTTAGGTGGGTTTTTTCTTAGTACATTATAAAAGGTTCCTTTTTATGGAAATGGGATCTGCCTTTTCCCATCTCATCATAAATAACGCAACAACAATAATAGTAAATAATAATAATAACAGCAAAACTCATGTCTGTTATTTGATTCTCCTGTGAAAAAAGAACCCTTGGAGGTCAATATTTTTTCCACATAAATTGTCCCATGTATACTTCCGTCGGAAAGTGATTCTCGCACTCTTTTTTAGTCTCTAGACACCCGTTAAGTATAATCAAGATGGATAAAATAGATAACTGCAACAGATGACGAAAACCAGGATATGGAAATCACTATCCTACATTTTCTTTGCGTGTTCGCACTACATGGTCAGATAAGAGGTTACGATTAAGGGTGCGTTTGTTTGCTAGCTTTTAGTAGATTGGACTAAAAAGGTTAGGGAAGTCTTATGTTAACTAGTCGGACTAAATTTAACGGGATTAGGAGGGACTCGCTCTCGCTGGAAGGTCGAGACCCCCGGAAAGCAGAGGACTGCTAAGCCACATTCTAATCCCGTCCTCTCCCTTCTCCTACGCACCTTCGCACATCAGCGGCAGTAGCTACTCCCTCGTCGTCGTCTTCTCCTTCGCACCTTCGCCCTCTCCCTTCTCCTTCCTTGTCGTACCTCATCCTAGACGTCCAACATGTAGACGATCGACGACGGACCTGCGTCGCTGCCGATGGTCTTCGTTTGGTGCTTTCTGCCGCGTCGTGAAATCGGAGTCCCAGCAACCGAAGGAAAAGAAATACACAGAGGGAGTCAGAGTGTGATCTGAAGACGAACGATTCTGTGTTGGATTTGGGTGCCCTAGCTTTCAGAATTCTGAATTCGGTAGCGTTTTCTGGTCTTTCATGCCGATCTGTTGAATGGAAGTTGGGTAGAGATGCTTGACCGACTCAGAATAGCTGAATAACGCGTCAGAGGTGACTCAACTCTGCCTCCTTTTTCTACATAATATTGATTTCTCTGTAATGTTTGATTCTTAATGCCCATTTGCCGGGTTGGTGGATTGGATTGCCATCTTAATTCGTGTAATTTAGATTTTGCTTCATTTGGAATTTACAACTCTAATTGGGGTTGGGCTTTTGGGATGTCTTCCGTTTCTCTTTTTTCGTGTTCAATTTCGGTGAATTTCCTTCAAATTTCGGAAATTTCCATCTCGTCATTCGTTTCTTAGATTTGATAGGGTCATTTGTTCGGTGGTATTTAGCCGATTTCCTTAAATTTTGGTGATTCCGGTTGAAAGTCCGGCTTCATATATTTTGATGCTGATGTGTGTGAATTCATGGATTTTGGTGCTGATATGAATCTTTGAACAGTTTTTTTCTGATGAGTTTAGCTTACATTGTTGATTAATTGCTTAAAGTTAGGAGCTTTCAGTGGCATTCAATCAACATAAACATGCTTATGCTAATGATTTTTACTAAAGCACCTACTCATGTTTTCTTAAGATTCTCTCTATAGAGGATGGTATTGTTCTCAAATCCTTTAACTATCTCCTTCATCGGAATAAGGTGGATTTCATCAAACAGTTCAACGAAAAGCTTGTAACGGAAGAAAATGAGAACCTTCACATTCCTGATATCTTGCAGAAGTACTATAATTTATCCATTTGGATTTGTACGTCTGACTGATATCCGAATTCTTTCCTTGTGTCTGTGTTGAGCTTGAGAACTTAAAATAGAAAAGAAATTAATATAGAACAACAATTTAGTCCCTGTCGAGCAAACACCAAAGTGAGGGCAGTGCTATTTTCTTAGTCTAATAATGCACCAAACGCTTCACTAAGTCAGTCCATTTTAGTAAAAAAAAAAAAGCATATCTTTCCAATATTTCTTATTGGGGTTTCTTTTTTTGAATCATTCTTTTGTTCTTGATTATGCAGGACTGGTTCTGATCTGATCCTAATTTTTCTGAGTCCTTAGAAAATAAAAGAATTTAATTTAATTCAATCAATGGAGGGTGACACATTCCCAGGGCTTGGCAATGGCAGCACACAAATTGATGGAAAGGTTCTGCAGACATTTCAGAAGAGCTTTGTGCAAGTGCAGAATATCTTGGACCAAAACAGGCTGCTGATAAATGAGATTAATCACAACCATGAGTCCAAGATTCCTGACAATTTAAGCAGAAACGTGGGTCTGATCAGAGAGCTCAACAACAACATCAGGAGAGTGGTTGATCTTTATGGTGATCTCTCAAGCTCCTTCACCAAATCCATGGATACTTCTTCTGAGGGAGGAGATTCGAGTGGGGCTTTGAAGTCCGATGGACAAGCAGGGCACAAGAGAATTAGGCCTTCTTAGAGAGAGAAAGTGAGAGAGAGATTATAATTTGTCTTCCTAATTCTTTTGCATGTTGAGATGGTAGGAAAAAAAGGGAGAAAAATTGATTAGATTCTGTAAACTCTGCTGTATCTGTTAGGTAATAATTTCCCAGAATTGCTGTTTCACTGTAAGTCCTTGTAACTGTGGATCTAATTGAAGAGAAAAAAAGAAAGTAAGCTTGTTTGTGTAATTTCATTTCTTCTTAGTTGGTGATAAAAGTTTATTTTTGCCCTTTTACTAATCAGTTCTTGACTTATATCAACCTTTTAATGTTTGTGTCTCAGTGTTTTTCATCTTCTCTTAATCCGAGCGATACTCTAAATAACCATACAAAATAGAGCGAGTAAAATCCGAATTTAGGTGCAAGAGGGAGAAGCACATTGTTCGTGTCAAATTATTTAGGGAATTAAAGAGTGCTGATATATTCCTTAAGAGCTGTAAAGCTTTTATTTAACTTTTGCTGTTTGTCAAAAGGACTGAAAATTTGGTAAGTGTCAACATATGAATCTCCTTTTTTGATGAAGGGATCAAGATTAACTTTTGATGCAAATTCTTCCACAAAAAGAAAAACCCTTTATTCCCCTTTTTTCTCAAAGTTTTCTTCTTGATTTTAACTAAGAGCTGAAGTGTAGAGAGAGAGAGAGAGAGAGAGAGAGAGTTGTCATAGTTTTCTGCTTCCCGTGAAGCCAAAACTGCTTTTTCCCACACTTGTTTTTGCTGTTTTTATGGATTTTGCTATTGTTTTCAGCTGTGGAATGTGGAGAAGTGGTGTTTGTGTACATAATTGTACAGGCATACGATATACATGTGTGTGAAGATGCTCTGAAATAATTGGAAGAAATATCAGCTTTTAGACTAGTCTTTTGGTTCCCAATCACACACCACCACAAGAACAGAATCTCCAGATAAGAGTTGATGAGCTTTTTTTGACCATTTTTCTTTTATTTTTTATTTTTTTGTCGTATTTGCTGTAACCAGTGACGGTGCTTTTCATATGTAGTTTAAAACAAGAGTAGCATTTTCTTTTCTTCTAAATCTCCACTCCTCCTATCTCACTTTTATTTTTTTTATTTTTTTTATTTTTATAAAGAAGTTAACATAAGATATAACGTGACTTAATTGTGACTGCTCCAATAAGTGGCGATTGAAGAGAAGAGAATTATACTCCCTACAACAAAGCACTATAGTTCCATGAGATGGACATATATTTATAAACAGTGATCCCCAACATCATGACAAGGGCCCCAAAGCTTCCTCTCTCTCTCGGAGGTGCCACTCAACTTCTCCATGCTTATGCTTATCCCCACTCTCATAGATAATTTTATAAAAAGATATCATGTTATTTCCCCTGATGAGGAAAATTTTGTATTGAAACCAAGTGTACACTTTCAATTAATGGCATATTCAAGATTCACGCCTGCTTTTATATCGTTAGATACAAAATTAATCGGGATTTAAAAAAAAATATATATGCCAAATATTTTTTTGTGATTCCAATCTTTACTTGTAAAGAACTCAAACACAACAATGATATAATAATTCGATATGATGACAATGATGTGGTTGTTATTGATTAAGAAGGAAATCCCAATATTAAAGTACAAGTGTGCATGAAAAGAAAATTCAGTTTATTCGGGCTTGTTGTTGTCAGTCAAATCATGTTGGGAACATATCAAAAAATACGACAAATGCTTGCCGAACAATCTGATAAGTGATGTCAAAAGAATTTATCGAGTGTTGTCGACATGACCTGTCTTGGTTCTAACATACATCCGTCTGTGCTCCCAGTTGATCTACCTTTTATTATTTGACGCGTGTCATATGAGAGATACTGATAAAGACTTTATACATCGCCTGACCTTTGCATTATTTAATTGCCTTTAAGCAATAAATGTCCTTTTAAGGCTATTTTGATATTGATGATTCCTTGGCATCTATTTCTCTTTCTCTGATTGAGTACATGTCTCTGTTGACGGACCCATTTATCCTGCAACCTTATTTCCTGATCTTTGGAGTGGGGGCCCACACTTGCTGTAAATAGATTTTGGATTTTTGAATATTCAATAGAGAGGTGCGATGATTAACTGAAAAGTAAATTTAAGGTATGTATTATGTATACGCTCGCTTTATTGGGTAGATATAGACCGTATCGGTACACATTAGGTCTAATCGTACTTCGTGTTGTATTCGTATATAGTATTATGTCGTGTGGCATGAAAATATTTTATACTTGTGTAATTAAGGTATTTTACAATGGTTGGAAAATGGGTCCCTATTTATAGACATTGTCAAATAACTTTAAAGTATTTTATCTGTAGAAAGATATCGAGATTATGTTGTATGCTCTAATTTTGCCATATTTGAAGGCTAAGATGTTTCAACTTGACACAGCCTCATGTTGTGTTACTATATAATATCTGCTTAATTGTTCGGGATTCCTAGAAAAGATTCATCTAAATTTGTCCTAAGATCACACTAATCCTTGTAACCAAAACACGGTATGTCTCATGTCGAGCTAAACTTCATAGAATAAACATCAACAATGAGAACAACAGCTAATCAACAACATTAAACATAGAACGATCACATGTGCTAATTATAATTAGTCACAATAATCTTGATCGCACCGTCAAATCGCGCCCAAGACGAGCCTGCCAACAATGCGAATAAAAAAGTACTTTTGCTTTGTAATCCACCTGATCGAGTTTAATATATAAACACACAATTATCCTGCTAGGCCAGAAAAGTAGGAGATGATGAGATAGTAAGTGGTCCCCCAATAAGCCAGGCCAGACAAATAAAACATGGAGGCAGATTGTCTGCCCTCCTAGTTGTGGTGTCCTTCCATGCACTCTTATTTGTGTGGTCATAGTTAAGTTACGTTAATGTTTTATATTTTTATTATTTTTTGTTTTATTATTCCTATTAAAAAAATTAATAAAAAATATTGACGTGATTTAATCGTGATCGCACAAAATAAAAAGACATGGAAGGACACCACAACTAGGAGGGCAATCTGCCTCCATAAAACATTGCTATAACACGTAACATGTGCAGTCCTGCAATGGAAATCTACGCGTTGGAAAGGAGCCCATAATGTCTAGTTTTGCCCTTTTTGGTAAACTTTTATTATATTCTTTTAAATCGATTAAAAAGTCGCAATGAGTCACGATTTATAATTTAATATCGAACTTATTACAAATATGTACCGTCTGTTCTTGTATGTTGTTGAGTCGAACATGAGACCTCCTCTAACTATGTGAAGTTCGGGTGTCATTAGACCAACGGATTGTGTTATTTTAGCTTTTCATTTAATCATACCCCATTTAGTGTAAATTAGGTAATCAGAGTATAAAATATCCACTCCCCATACTTGAAAAGACCTATTTATGCCCTAATGATAATGCCGACAATGATGATGTTAGTCCAATTACTTAGTTTCTTTATCCCTAAGGAAAGAGCTTTGGTGGTGGGTAGACATATTTATCGAGCCCCAAATAATTTGGAAATTAACAAAAATCGTGTGAACAACCTTAATATTCTAATTATGGGATAAATACTTTGTGTTTTTTTTCTTCAGAAAAATGCCAAGGGAATTTTCTCAAAGTATGATTCCTCATGAACTTTTTACCACCTCACAGCTTAACTTCAATTTTCGTGCTAACATTAAAAAATATTATGAAAAAACATGATGTGCCAGAAAATCCATATAAAATGTCACTTTTGAGGGAGTTCCTTTAACATTTCTCTTTTTTGCGTAGTATATTTATTAAGCTTCGATGCATATATAACTATTGAATTTGATAAAACGGCTTATACCAAAAAGAAGGATTTGAAAAATATCAACATTTTCCTTTTTGACAAGACAATATTCCAATTTTTTTTTATGAAGGATTTGAATTTGAGAACAAAGGGAGATGCACATGCTGAGAATAATTTACATGCAACATATTCGCTTTTATGTTGCGTTTTGATTCAATAATACATTGTTTTGTGAAGAAAAAACTTATATTAAACCAGGACGCTATAGTGATAGTGAACTTGTTTTATATAAGTTTGACTTGCTTACCAACTGTTCTACCCCACGTATAAACAATTAGTCCCAAATGTTGCCTTCAAATTTCTCTATCTTTAGCTAAGAACATAATGGAAGGACTACAGACGCATAGTTAACTTGTTCTTATACAAGCCAAGTCTTATAGACATGGACTGATGGAGTCCATTATAATTTTACCACAAGCTGATAACCCAAAAAAAAATATATATATATAATTTTGGGCTTAGATGGGTATTTGGGCTTTAGGTCCATGGATAACATATTGAATTTGCTTAGGTCATCTTTTTCCGACACACAAGTCACAACTATTGATGCATAAGACGTCATACATCTCACCAACTGTGGTGTAGTGACATCTTTCTTTATTTGTAAGATTCTAGGCGCAATTTATTTGAATGATGAGTTTTATATCTTGTTATTGTGATGAGGTATTGAGTGGCTTAACACAAATCCACACTCCACGTCTAAATAAGATTTGCTACAAACAAACTTTTGGTCTAATTGTCGGTAGGTCTCAAGTTTGGATCTTCCATTTTTGTTAGTGAACAAATAACATTTTTCTTGATTAATTCCGAGCAACAAGAAAACAATGATGCAACATATCTTTCAACAAAGTTGTATGTGGTATAATATCTTAGTGGATATGGTGTTGAATTTTTATCTATACATCTCGGGGTGAAATTGCCCCACTCTCTAAATTATGTATCACTTTCGAATTCTCTTCCTTTCGTAGTTATAAATAACAAAAAAAAAAATTTCCAACAAAATTACTAATTTCGTTACTAGCTAAAAGTCTTGACAATTATTTTCTCAACGTTGAAAGAAGTGTAAACTTGACTTTCCCCTATCCTTGAATAAAAAAAATAACATTACCACAATTGTTAAGTCTAACATAGTAATATATGTTCTTGAATCTTAATCAACGTTCTTTTATCAACGACTATCATCCATGAAAATTAACCTTCATATAATATAGTGAAAACTAAATCCATGAGAATGAAGTCACAACATCCTCTAACAAAGTGAGAGTTTAGTGTGCATCCTAACTCATGTTTCTTCTTTTGACTCTTAATAGATGAATTTGGTTAGTACAAGAGTAGGAAGAATCAGTGAGGATAAAACGCACACCATAGTGTGTAAACATAATTACTTTCTACCATTGTGATAAAACGTCATCTGCAACTCTTAAGTGATGTTGTTTGTGTTAATTTTTTTATATTTTTTATATTCCAAATGAAAAATGTAGTCTAGGTCGAATCTCATCCGTCCATGGAAATTGCTAGAAACCCCATCTAACCGTGTGATCCGTCTCCACCTATACATATAAACCCTCTCACATCACATCCTTATCCCAAAACCCCGGTGCCAATCAAAATCTAGGGTTTTCAGAGCACCCGCCACCACATTTCAGATCCCATCTCTGCAACTTTTACATCCACAACCATGGCGACCGCGGCCCAAATGAGCAAGAAGCGTAAGGTCAGTCCTTCTCCTCCCTTGTTTGTTTCCCGAAACACTCGAGAAAATCAATCTCATTTTCAACTAAGCTCACGTCTTTGTTTTTGGTTGCAGTTCGTCGCCGACGGCGTTTTCTTCGCCGAGCTGAACGAGGTTCTTACCAGAGAGCTCGCCGAAGATGGCTATTCCGGCGTTGAAGTTAGGGTTACGCCGATGCGAACCGAGATCATCATCCGAGCCACTCGAACCCAAAACGTTCTCGGTATGCTTAACTTTTTTAATTAGATAAACAATCGAATTTTTTTTTTTTGTGTGATTTAATTGAGTGTTTATGTTAATTAATAGATTGTTATGTGTGCATTGTGTTGTGATTATTAGGAGAGAAGGGGAGGAGGATTAGGGAGCTAACTTCTGTTGTACAGAAGAGGTTTAAGTTTCCTGAAAACAGCGTTGAGCTTTACGCTGAGAAGGTTAACAACAGAGGGCTTTGCGCTATTGCTCAGGCTGAGTCTCTCCGGTACAAGCTTCTTGGTGGTCTCGCAGTCCGCAGGTATATGATTCAACCTCAAAGCTTTTCTTTTTGTTACTGATCGATTGCCGAATCAGGGTAATATGTTTTATGAATCTATTGGTTGGTATAGAAGTATTGTTAAAGTAATACATTGTGATGTAGAGACAGATTGGGATAAGCTTATTGTGTATTTTGTATGTTGAAAATGTGCTGCATTGTATTGCCCCATTTGGTTTCCTTTAGATAGGGGTATATGTCACCTACAAAGCAGATTGGTGTTTTCATACGAACTCTGTGTCGGAAGTTGACAAAATTGATTCATATCCTCCATGCCATCATCCTCATGAAGTCCATTTCTTTCATGCAGTAACCGCAAGGAGGGTACATTGTTAAGTGTTTGCAACTATTTATATTCCAATTTGTGATATGTGGTCTAATGTCATCTACAAAGCATATTGGTGTTTTCGTACCAAATTTGTGTCGGAAGTTGACAAAATTGATTGACATCCTCCGTGAGATAATCTTCGTGAAATGCTGTGATCATGCAGTAACCTTAGGGAGGGTACATGTTTATCGTGGACCATTACTGTTAGGTTCGCCTGGGGTTTCAGTGAAACTGTAATCGCTAGAAATCAGGCTCATTGTTTTGGGATCAGTGGCTGTGTGTTACGTCATCTACAAAGCATATTGGTGTTCTCATACCAAATTTGTGTCGGAAGTTGACAAAATTGATTGACATCCTCCATGAGATATTCCTTGTGAAACGTCCATGTTTTCATGCTGTAACCTTGGGAAGGGAACGTATGTTTGTAACGCACTATTAATGTTAGCTAGGCCTGAGATTTCAGACACTCATTCTGAATTATAAACAAAGCAGTGATGCTCAGTCGAATTGTAATTTCTAGTAATCAGGCTTTTCTTTATCGGTGGCTCTGAAATCTATGTATCCATGAATGGACGTGGGTGAGCGATATTCTAAGTTTATCTAAATAGTGGCATTGCCAATGATCTTAAATTATGTTTATGAATGGACTCCACATTGGTATGTGTTTTTACATTTTAAATGCTTGTTTAGTAACTAATCTGCCAATGACTGTTTCTTTCAGGGCTTGCTATGGTGTTCTGAGATTTGTCATGGAAAGTGGAGCAAAGGGTTGTGAGGTTGGTCATTAGCAGTTTTCGGCAATGATTTTCCTGTTGCAATTTTAATTTAATTTTAGATGTTACTTGTACATTAACAGTTGATACTGGTATGTTAACAGGTGATAATTAGTGGAAAGCTAAGGGCTGCGCGAGCCAAGTCCATGAAGTTCAAAGATGGATACATGATTTCTTCTGGTCAGCCAGTCAACGAATACATCGATGCTGCTGTGAGGCATGTCCTCCTTAGACAGGTTTGCCCCACTCACCTGTTTCTTCTTCTTTCTGTTGCGCTTTGTGGTTCGGGTTTTTTCTTCTATCAAATCATTTACTGTTATTAATCAACTGATCACTTAATTTGTTTGCATACAGGGTGTGCTTGGTATTAAGGTCAAGATTATGCTCGATTGGGATCCCAAGGGCAAGCAAGGCCCCAAGACCCCCTTACCTGACCTCGTTACAATTCACCAACCGAAGGAGGACGAATATATCAGGCCGATAGTAGCTGCCCCTGTAGCAGAGCATTTTTTGGCCCCAACTGAGATCGAGGCCCCGGCCCCGATTGTGGGTTGAAGTTCTTCATCACATATGTTCCGAGATAGTCATCCATTTTTTATTTTGTAACTTCAGTGTCGACTTCTTTAATTATATTGGTTACCTGTGTCAATTTTTGCCTACCAAAATATGGGCGGAGTCATTTCTCAAAGTTTATGACTCGGACGATTGTTATTTAAAATTTATCTAATTTCGTAGTTGTTACTGTCTCCTCCCTCCTCCCTCCTCCCTCCTTGTGTTTTCTTTGAGGCGTTTCTTTTTCTCACTTCTCCCGGTTTTACGGCAACGATTATTCAATTTGCAAATCTCACCTAAAATGAAAAAATCGGATCTTCCGTCGAAATTAAAATTTAAGAAAGGATTAAAGGCTGCTATTTAACACTACTGTCTAGTGTATTAGGGAAAAGTTTTAGATTTTAATCTTGGAATGACGAGTTAACAATCAATATATTATTGTGTTTAAAAAAAAAAACTAAAATCTTGTTTGAGGTTGCTTTTGAAAATGGAAAGTGCATTTACACCGTCAAATCTAGGGATAGGCGTGTATCTTTCGGAGAAATTTTAGGTTTGATACTTTGTGAATCTGCCTGATTGTGGTCACAAGTATGATGAAATTCCTGATTAGCATCCTCCGGACTTGAAAATGGTAATTAATTGTGGTTCGCTACTGGCTGTTCCCTTTTTTTTTTTTTTAAAGGAGAAACTTGATATAAGTCCAATTTTTTGAGCCAATAGTAAGAATAGTCCAATTTATTAAAATAATTCCAATTCCTTAAATTTAATTATTTTTATTATCAATAATTATCTCTTTAATGATAAGATTTATTATAAAAATCAAATTTCTTCCTAATTATCTCTTTGATTATTTCTTTTTATTTATTTTTTGTTCTTTTTTGTTTTTTCCTCCTGCTTTAAACCTCATTTATAGATTTTATTTTTTTATTTATATCACAAGTTAATTATATTTATCTACCTATATGATAGATTTTTTATAATCAACTAAGATTAATGTGTCTTGTTTGTAGGTATCTAAGTTTTTTTCTACCTTTTAGTTAGGTTTCATATCTTGCTTATAGGTATAATATTCATCCATATATTTGTTACTTGAGTTAGGGTAGAATGTTTTACACATAGATTTATGTTAGTATAGTAGTTTTTTTTTGTTATAAGATATTAATTAAATTTTTTCAAGTTGGAAAATGCATAATATTAGAACATTTTAATTGATTTTAATATTTTTAAAAGAAAAAAATGAGTATAAAAGAAATAAAAATATGTAATTAGATAACTGAACTCACTTCTAAAAATCATCTATATTTTTGGACCTGGATCTAAAAGCCAAAAAAAAAAAAAAAAAAAAAAAATGTAGGAAAGAAGACATAAGATTGGAAGGGCGCAGCTTAACGACCGAATCAAGACCAACCGTGTCCAGATAGGTTCCATCGTCCAGCTCACAGAGTACATTTGCACCGTCCTCCAGAACCGCCAGTCCCTCTCTCTCTCTCTCTCTCTCTCTCTCTCTCTCTCTCTCTCTCTCTCTCTCTCTCTCTCTATATATATATATATCCTTTTCAATTTTCGATAATTAACATTAATATCGATTACTAAGATTTTGCTTGTGATTAGAATGTATTTGTGATAATGTTAGGATGCTGATTCAAGTAGTTGAGTTGAGATTTTGGAATGCTTCTGAGCTGATTGTACTGTGGTTGATTGAGCAACGATCAGATGCGATTTTCGTTTCAAGAAATCTAGTTTTTGAAATTTGATTAAATCAATTTATGAGCTCACATAAACTGTATGTAATGAAATGTCAAGGTTTTGTTGGACTGGCAGTTTGTAGCTTGAATCTGATGGTTGAGTAGTTTATTTTGTTTGTGCGGATTTGTGCAAGTTAGCTGTTACATGCAATTCTGTGCTTGATGTTCATCTAACCTCACGACACAAAACGAAGAATGTTATTTGTACTATATCCAATGGAGCCAGCACAAATTTCATCCAACTCGAGAAATGAGGTTCATTGTATTATAAAAGGACACTTAAAATTAATGCAAATGAAGAGCTTAAAATCGATGTAAGTTGCAAAATGAATGTATAGAGTCGGCACATTTTGATACAAGAACTTCTGTATCTCCATTTGATTATTTTTTACGGTTTCCTGTTTTGAAGTTTGCAGCAAGTTTTGACATTGTACTCTTTGTACAGGGTTATTGTTGTGCTGAACATGGAAACTATCATACTGATCTGTGACATTATTGGGAATCCAAAACCATATGGTGCACCTAATTCAGATGCTCCAAATGCATTGCCTAATGGCAGTTTTCAGCAGTCAGCCAGTAATCATATGACTCCGCAAAATCCTATTCACAGAGGGCAGAATCTCAGACCTACTTTTCATTCCGAGAGGCCGAATGTCAGACCTCGTCTTCATCCTGAAAGCTCTGCACGCAATGCGCCGAATTTTCGAGCTACTGTTCAGCCTCCTTCCCAACCACCTCCACATTACAAAAATCATGGTCCAATCATGAAGAATGAGGCACCAGCATGGATCATTACTATTAACGCTCTGAATCCTTATCAGGGAAGATGGGCTATAAAGGCAAGGGTCACGGCAAAAGGGGATCCCCGTCGGTATAATAATGCTAAAGGAGACGGTAAAGTTTTCTCTTTTGACCTGCTTGACTCCGAAGGTGGGGAAATACGAGTTACCTGCTTCAATGCTGTTCTTGACCGCTTCTATGATATTATTGAGGTTGGCAGAGTTCACTTGATTTCAAAGGGAAGCTTGAAACCTGCCCAGAAGAATTTCAACCATCTGAAGAATGACTGGGAGATAACTTTGGATGCAAGTTCAACTGTGGACCTCTGCCCTGATGAAGATGGTTCCATACCAGCGCAAAACTTCGACTTCAGGCCTATTAGTGAAATTGAAAATGCTGAAAGTAATTCTGTTGTTGATGTTATTGGTATTGTGATATCTGTCAATCCTTCTGTTCCTATCATGAGGAAGAACGGAATGGAAACTCAGAGAAGAATTCTGAATCTAAAGGATCGGTCGGGCAAGAGCGTTGAGCTAACCCTTGGGGGGATGTCTGCAACAGGGAAGGTCAAAAGCTTGAAGAGATGATGGCTTCTGGGGTTTCCCCAGTTTTAGCTGTTAAAGCTGGGAAGATTAATGATTTCAGTGGGGGAAGTCCGTTGGAACGATTCATTCTACACAGCTATTCATAAACCCATAAATTTCTGATGCTCTTACCTTGAGAGACTGGTTTGACCCCGGCCCCGGGGGGGGGGGGGGGGGGGGGGGGAGTGTGGGGGCAAGGATAGTGCTTCTGTCTCCATTTCTAAAGACTGTTCCAGGAGGAACTAAGAATGAGATACGCAAAACTGTTTCTCAGATTAAGGATGATAGTGCTTCTGTCTCCATTTCTAAAGACTGTTCCAGGAGGAACTAAGAATGAGATACGCAAAACTGTTTCTCAGATAAAGGATGAAGGTCTTGGAAGATCAGATAAGCCCGACTGGGTCAGTGTGAAGGCGACGATATCTTTCATTAAGATGGATTCTTTCTGTTACACAGCTTGTCCCTTGATGATTGGAGATAGGCAGTGCAACAAAAAGGTGTCGAGGTCAGGAAACAGAGGATGGCAGTGTGACAGGCGCAATCAAGAATTCGAGGAGTGTGATTATCGGTATCTTCTTCAGGCCCAAATTCAAGACCATACTGGATTGACTTGGGCGATGGCTTTTCAGGAATCCGGGGAAGAGATCTTGGGTTGCTCAGCAAAGGAGCTGTACTCGTTCAAGTACGAAGAGCAGGATGATTCAAGATTTGGAGACATAGTCCGGAGCAGTATCTTTAACCAGTTTCTGTTCAAGCTTAAAATCAAAGAGATGTATGGCGATGAGCAGAGGGTGAAGATCACCGTAGTGAAGGCAGATAAGGTGAACTATTCTTCAAATAGCAGATACACGCTTGATATGATTTCGAAATATTCTAGGTAGTGTACACGATCGAGTTAAATAGCTCAGTTGCAACTGATTGCAATGATTGGAGTATTTACATTTCTATTCGGCAAGTTTACACAGAAATTGAAATTGTTATCTAGTGACTGTGAAGCAGATTAGCATTTATATAGTAGGCACTGTAAAACGTAGGTGTATTCCCCGGGGACAACATAAATTTCTGCATTGAGTTCATGGTGTTTTCTTTCTTTGTTCGTTTTCCGTTGCCCTCTATGATTTTCTTCTTCTGTGATTGCATTGTGTTTCGAATTGTTGCACAAAAGTCGAAAAACGAAAGACGAAATATCAGAATTCACAGTTTTTCTGCAAATTACGAGTCGAATAAGAGTCACGTATTACACACATGGAAAATAGGCATAAACATTACATAACAGATACAATAAGATAGAAAAATCATCAATATCCTCAGCCTCTCTCAACAGGGTCGAAATTGGACACACCAACTACAGCACCGATGATCACCACAGCTACAACGCCGCCGGCGGCAATACTGAGCAAGAAGTTCTTCAGAGAAGGAGAAACTCCCGAGGCCGCTTCGGCCACCTCCGGGATCACCATTGAGGCGGTGAGCGCGGCCGCCGTGATTCCAGTCACCGCCTTCTCCTTCAACGAAGCCCTGACTGAGAGCCCCCCGCTCGATTTTGACGCCGCAGGTGCCAGTGCCTTTGAAGGCCTCAGTGGCAGCGGCAGTGGCTTGAAGAAGCACCCAGCGGAGGACTGGATCCTCTTTTGGGTTGCATTGGTCAATGGCATGGCCATTGTAACTGCTGTGGTTGATGCCATTTTCTCTCTCTAAAAGCGGCTGTTTTTTTCTTTGTGAAATTTTTGTGTCGGATGTGAGGTGCTTCTTGGTAGATAGAGTGATAGAGGTAGAGGAAGGAGCAGATTGATGAGAGGTGGGAAGATTTGCCATTTATCTTTGTCCGACGTGGCAGGTTCCCAATTGGGATTGGTGGATAAGGTTATCTTATCCTATTGGGGTTGATTCTGAAATTTGAACCACCCTTCTCATTCGAATAGTCTAACGGTATCAAACCTACCACTATATTAATGACTGCAAAAGGATACTTAATCGTGATTTATGTACAACTTATTCTCTGTTTAGTTGTTTGTAACTCTTTAAACGTTGTTAAAATGCTAAAGTCCATCTTATGTCACGATCAAGGTATAAAATATTGATGATATCGGAAATATCGGTAGTCCAACAACACGGAAATATCAGAATATTATCGATATTGATAAAAATTGAATAAAAACCACGGAAATTGTAAAAAAAACTTAGAAATTTTTATTGAAACTTTCCAAGATGTTTATTTAGTCAATTATCTATTAGTTTATCACAAAAACTTGGAAGGAAATGCATTGCATGATGAATTTAACTGATTTAAGTTGATTATATAGCGAGCTGGCAAACATTGTGAGTGTATAAAATATGTAAATATTTTAGCATATTTTCACAAAACATAAGTGATATGGTGGTCAAGGTGTTGAATGAGTAAAATGGGAGGGGTTTGAATCCCCTTGGTGTTTTTTTAAATATAGAAATTTAAAAAATATAGAAATTTCGATGGAAATATTGATGATTTCAGAAATATCGGTAGTCCAAAAACACAGAAATTTCGATAAAAATATGCCCAATACCAGACACAGAGGATATAAAAGATGGGCCGGCTAAAGCAAGGTCGGCCGAATCCCATTCAAAGGAGGATTTCTAGAGAAGGCGGAGGAAACCCAATGCAAGAGGGAGTCTCGGCGAAAGACCTAGTAGAAACAGGAACGACTAAGAGTCCTGATCCGAGTAGAATTATGATTCGATCTGAAGGGGGGTTTCAGCCTCTATAAATACGAAGGCAGTGGCAGCGAAGAAAGGATCTTCAACACAACACACAAATCTGCCTTGCGCAATTTCTCGCTCTACGCGAAACCTCTCAACACCCTTGAGACTTTTATTTTCTTTTTCGCCTCCATACCTTCAGTTTGGATAGACAGCACTGTGGAGGCAACCGGTAAACATCTTCAGTTTGGATAGACAGCACTGTTGCCGTAGAACCAACCGTCCGTGAAGTATCTTCAGTTTGGATAGACAGCACTGCGACAGGGTCGATTGGTTATTTATCCAAGTCTCGGTCAAGAAGGATTTTCGAATCTTTTTTGGCAGAGGTCATCTCATTAGCTTTCTCGGCGAAGTGATGTGTTACCAAGTTACTACATTCGGCACATTAAAAGCCGAATTTGACATTGAACTTCGTAAAAATAGCAGCCTTGTCTTCAGGCTCTAGAACCCAAAGGCCGAGAGGTGTTCCTTCCTCGGCCGCAATTGCAAGATACAGAAGTCAGCCGCGCGCATCAACGCAACATCAAGACATTTTACTCCTCGGCCGAGCCCGGCCGACGAGTTGGCATGCCCCGCACACATTTGAAGGACTTAGTTAGTCTACTATTTACTCGGCCTGCGCGCCACGTAGGCTAGGTGATTTTTGTAGTCAACATTTTGGCACGCCCAGTGGGACCTAGTGCTAAAACTACAAAGTTCATGCCCGTCGAGACTCGATCGATCAAGAAGAAAACAGGGATGGGAAAGTCTAACACCACTCCAGTAATCCGCAATACGGGTTCTGAAAACTCGTCACAGGCGGAAATCCACGACGCCGTGACACCTAACTCACACCGAGAAAGGGAAATCATTCTCGGTGAGCCACCTCATCACACTGGAGTTCTCACAAAGGTTACAAAAGACAGTCTGGTCGAAGGGACTGTGGAAGATTATGATGAGGATGGGGGCGATGTTACCGACCCACCGTCCCGGTCATTTTTCAAAAGACGATTCGAAGAACAGTCTCGGAAATTCGAACAAATCGTCGGCCGAGACGTACAGTCGGTACTGGACGAAGTACGACAACAAAGTGTCATGCAGATCAAGTTGTACGAATACTTGGTACACATCACACCAAACTTGGGACTGACCGAACGACCGAGACCATCCTTGCCTACAAATAATATAGCGGCTACGTCAGCGGCCAAGGTTGGACCTACTCGGTCTAGAACACTCGATCTAGAAAAGAAGAGCGGATCAGCCAGTTCAACGACTAACTGCGGCCCCAGCACACCCGCCGTGAATGCTGCAGAAATCCAGCGAATGATCGACTCAGCCTTGAAGAAAGGGCCGAAGTTCCCCAAGTTCATTCATCCATACCCGGAGTTTGTGGAGCGTTTCGAGTACCCAAAAGATTTTAAGATTCCAGACTTCAGTCTATTCGCGGGGGAGTCATCATTGTCTTCTTTGGAACATGTGGCGCGCTTCACTGCGCAATGTGGGGATGTCAACAGTGATTATTATAAATTACGGTTGTTCAACTTCTCATTGACCAGGCCAGCATTCGCGTGGTACATCAACCTTCCCCCAAATTCGATCCAAAGTTGGGAGGAGTTGATCGAAAAGTTTCATGAGCAGTTCTATCGACCAGGAATAGAGATGTCGGTGTCCTCACTGGCTAGGATGGCTCAAGCATCTGACGAGTCACCAATGGAGTACCTAACGAGGTTTAAGTCGGCTTGAAATTGGTGCCAAGTACCTCTTCCAGAAGTGGAGTTCGTCAGAATCGCTCTTAATGGCCTCGACTTGGAATATAAGAAGAAGTTCCTAGGGGCGAACCTCCGCGATATGTACGAATTAGGCCAACATGTGGAACAATACGAGTACTTACTTCGAGAAGAAAAGGTATCAGCACATTCAGCCAGAGGGGCCATATACAAAAATCCTTCAGTTAATTATGCCGCGACCGAAGGAGACGGCACTCAGTATGCCAGTATAGATGCGGCTGAAATCGTCATTGATAAGCCGTACATTTGCAAAGCTCTGGCTCATACTAAGGATGCCAAACCTCGCTTGGCCCCGGAAGACACAACGGCCAAAACATCCAAAGTTTACACTTTTGACATCACCAAGGCCGACACTATTTTCGATCAGTTGTTGTCGGCAAAGATCATTAAGCTTCGGCCGGGACATAACATCCCAAAGGCCGAAGAATTGAAAGATAAGGTCTATTGCAAGTACCACAATTCAAGTAAGCATACGACCAATAATTGTGTAGTGTTCCGCGATGCTATTCAGGGATGGATCGACAAAGGCAAATTAAAATTTCCAGAGAAACAAATGGCTGTCGACGCTAATCCGTTCCCGTCAGCAACAGTTGGCATGGTAGATGCCCATTTACCTGGGAGCAAGGGCAAAGGAAAGGCCGAGTTCGTGCAAGCACAACATATTTCGACACAGAACTCTCGGCCACGGCTCAAGATCGACCTAGCTTGTAATAACTCCTCAACGAAAGTGACAGGGCCTGCAATTATCCAAGCCAAGGCAGAAGCTAGTAAAGAGGAACCTGAGAAACCAAGCCACAGGCCAAGCAACCTCAGGTCACGACGCCGCACCAATTACGGCCGAACGAGGCAGCACCTCGGCCAACGCCCGTGATTGTCCCAACCCCGCCAAAAGCACTCGGCTTGGGTCAGCGACACAAAGTGTTCGATAGACTCGGACCCCAAACGCCGGCCGGGGGATCATCTTCGGCCAGGCGACGACTTGACTTCGATGCCCCGTTCTACAATGAGGATTATTACGCACGAAGTACCAGCAGTTCCGGTTCGGTAGCTAAGCCAAAAACATTCAAACCACCAGAGACACGCGACCAGCGCTGGTACACGTACCATTCACCAACCGGCGTTTACACCGCTCTGTCCAAGTCTCAGAAGCGTCGTCGCCAGATGATAGATTGCATGGCTCGCCGACAGGCAACTCAAAGTTCATTGATTCCCAAGTGGCAGCCCAAGGGTACAAGCCCTAGAAATGAGTGTCCACTCCCGGCGATCATGACCGAGTTACTCGAAGGGAAGCAGGCTACAACCCCTGACATCGAGACGGCCTTCGAAGAGTCCGACAAACGGATTAAGATCCTGCTCCGATCAGGAGAAATGAAGGCTCGGTTCGAGAAACTTCAACAAGAGTCGGAAACAAATCCTCATCCAACACCGACATCCGAACCACTGATCCGGATACGGCGGAATCTCCATCCTCCCTTCGTTGGCGAAGCCCTAAAGTATATGTTGGAATTCCATAAGACGCACTCTGCCAATGACTTATATGGCCTACCGAAAGAATGTCAACAAGTCATCGACTTAGCCTTGACTTCCCCAGATGCCGAGCAGATCATTCAAAAGACTACAGACCCGGCCATCAAGGCAAGATTCCAGCACATACGGGAGGCTCAGGTGCTTGGTTTTGAGGTAGACCCATACACAGATCTACCACCCGCCGAGCTTCCTTTTTCCTTCGAAGACCTTCAACTTTTAAGGTATCATTTCGAAGTCTTCTCAGCAGTAGCGCTCTTCAGCCTCACGGCCGATGAACAAGAACGGGTAAGGCGCCTCGATGCGTATCTGGACACAAGGAACGCTTTAATTGCGTATCACGAGCAAGGCCATCAATCCACAACTGCCCCTGCACACGGTGTGCTCGAGGGTGACATCCAAGTCAAGGCAACCCCAAACGATGAACTACCAATCACCGATAACACGACGGACGCCTTCACCGAGAATACTCAAGAGCAGGCGGCCTTGGCTGATGCTCATTGCACAGAGGAACACGACCTACTAGGCCCTTCTATCCTGGACAACATGGAAATCAGCATGGTCCACGTCTTACCCGCCGAGTTTCAAACAACGGATCCCCAACCATCATCCTTGGACGGCGATGTCGTGGCTGAAGAAGCGACACAGGTCGAGTTTGTCCGCACCGAGGAAGGAACGAACAGCCAAATCGACACACTAGCGGCAGCTTTCGCTGAGTTGTTCCCCCCGATCCCCCACTACCAACCTACAACATCTAAAGTCGTTGTATGTCACGGCTCATATTGAAGGCTACCCAGTTTCTAAGGTGTTCGTCGATTATGGGGCGACGGTCAATGTCATGTCCGTATCCGTCATGCGCGCTCTGCGACGGTCACACGATGAACTCATTCCATCCGGAATCACTATGAGCAGTTTCGTGGGTGACCGATCCCAGACCAAGGGAGTACTGCCTCTAGAAGTAACCGTAGCCGGTCGCAATCACATGACTGCATTCTTCATTGTTGATTCGAAGACTGAGTATAATGCCCTCCTCGGTCGTGATTGGATCTATCAGACTGGTTGTATTCCATCTTCCCTCTACCAAGTCCTCGTCTTCTGGGATGGCAAGTCGGTCATCGTCCACCCGGCCGACACCCAGCCGTTTGAGGCCAACATGATTCAAGCTCGATACTATGATGATCACGTCGGCTACATCACCCTTCACGGTTTCAATGAGGAGGGCCGGCCGACGAAGATTTCCGTACAAAAGGCTATCGAAGTAGCGGCCGAGACTGTCCACCAGGACTCGGCGAGACTCGGATTGGCCACTTTCTTCCCTACTATTGATGATTGACGACAGCCACGACCGACGCCAGGCCGCAGTCTCTTCAACCATGGAACGACTGTTGGCCCATTGGTATACAGTCTCCAAACGACCACACTCCGGCGTTAACTTGGTCGAGTTTCTCGCAGAAGGAGACAATGGCCCGGTGGTGTCTCTAGATAAGGTCCAGCCTGCACCGGCCGAACTCGAAGACCATCGGCCTCAGGTTAAGGACCCTTTGGAAGAAATCAATGTTGGGACGGCTGAGGAACCACGGCCTTTATTTATCAGTGCTTTGTTGCCCCAACCTATGAAAGCCGAGCTGCGTGATTTATTGAACGAATTCAAGGATTGTTTCGCCTGGAGTTATCACGAGATGCCTGGTTTAGACCGAACGCTCGTTGAGCATGAGTTACGCATTAAGCCCGGCTGCAAACCGTTTCGTCAGCCCCCTCGACGGTTCTCGACCGAAGTTCAACTTGGCATCAAGTACGAAATTATTCGCCTTTTGAATGTCGGGTTCATTCGGACAGCCAGATATGTTGAATGGTTGGCAAACATAGTTCCTGTCCTGAAGAAGAACGGCGCTCTTCGCATTTGCATTGATTTCCGGAATTTAAATTTGGCAACCCCCAAGGATGAGTATACTATGCCAATTTCAGACCTCTTAATCGATGCGGCTGCCAGTCATGCCATTTTTTCATTCATGGACGGACATGCCGGCTACAATCAAATTTTCATCGCCGAGGCCGATGTCCACAAGACTGTTTTTCGATGCCTAGGGGCACTCGGCACGTATGAGTGGGTCGTTATGCCGTTTGGCCTCAAGAATGCCGGCGCCACATACCAGCGAGCCATGAATACCATCTTTCATGACCTCATCGGTATAACAGTCGAAGTGTACATTGATGACGTTGTGGTCAAGTCCAAGCGTCGGCAGACACACTTAGAAGATCTCCGCCAAACATTCTTACGCATGCGCCGGCACAATCTCAAAATGAACCCAGCCAAGTGTGCTTTCGGCGTCTCGGCAGGAAATTTCTTGGGATTCCTGGTTCATCACCGCGGCATCGAGATTGACGAAAACAAGGCCCGTGCAATTATCAATGCGCCGGCCCCTAGGACTAAGAAACAATTACAGTCGCTGCTCGGTCAGGTCAATTTTCTCTGCCGGTTTATTGCCAATTCGGCAGGGAAAATGCGAGCTTTCTCTACTTTGCTAAAACTCAAGGACCACGACCAGTTTGCGTGGAGCACCGAGCACGACGACGGCTTCACCCAAATCAAGGTAGCATTAACTACCCCGCCTGTTCTTGTTCCGCCACGACGTGGCAAACCTCTTAAGTTGTACATATCTGGGGCCGAAGAATCCATCGGCTGCCTTCTAGCACAAGACAACGATGCCGGCCGCGAACAAGCTATTTTCTACCTTAGCCGCCACCTCAATACTCCTGAGATCAATTACACGGCTGTTGAGAAACTATGTTTAGCGTTGTTCTTTGCCGCCTCCAAGCTTCGGCACTACATGCTCCCATCCGTCACTCAAGTTATTACCCAGACTGATGTCATTCGTTACATGCTCACTCGGCCAATCGTCAAAGGTCGAATCGGGAAATGGACAATGGCACTATCCGAGTTCAGTTTACAATATGTTCCCCAGAAGGCCGTCAAAGGCCAAGCCTTGGCTGATTTCTTGGCCCAACATCCGTCTCCATACGACTTCGGGGGCAATGATCTCGAAATCGGCATGGTGGAAGCGCGGGACAATTTATGGACAATGTATTTCGATGGCTCCAGCACTTCCTGTTCGGCCGGCGTAGGCATCATCATTCAGTCTCCCGAGCACCATCGATGGTATTTTTCTTTCCAACTTGACTTTGACTGCACCAATAATCAAGCCGAATACGAAGCTCTTGTCATTGGCCTTAGCATCCTTCATGACTTGCGAGCACCCCGCGTCTTGGTTTTCGGCGACTCTGAACTTGTGATTAACCAGCTCAATGGCATTTTTCGCTGCATGAGTTGCACTCTAGCTCCTTATCACATGGTCGCTAGCTATTTGGCCGAGTCTTTTGACCGTATCACATTCGAGCACGTCTCCCGAGTCCATAATGTTGACGCAGATGAATTGGCCCAAATCGCCTCCGGCGCGCAACTCATGAGGGGCAAACTAGGTCGGGCGATACTAGTCGTACGACGCTCATACCCGGCCCTGGTTAACCAACAAGCTATTAGCCAGGATCATGTGATCCGAACACGAGTAATGTCATTGCCATCGCTACTGGAACGAGAAGACCCCGTCGAAATCTGCGCGGTTGAAGCATTACCAGATGATTGGAGAGGCGCAATCACGCGGTACCTTAATAATCCCGAACTATGTGTCGTACCAAAATGTTCTATATAGGAAGAGCGATGACGGCTTACTGTTGTTGTGTCTTGGCCCCAAAGAGGCCGCACAAGCAATGGCCGAAGTCCATGAAGGAATATGTGGAGCCCATCAATCCGGCCGAAAGATGCGTTGGTTGCTTCGCTGACATGGTTATTTTTTGCCGAATATCTTAAAAGACTGCATTGAGTATGCACGGGGATGCGTACAGTGTCAGATTCACGGCCCTATACAGAGGGCCCCGGCCGAATTGTTGCATTCGGTCACCAAACCATGGCCGTTTCGGGGATGGGCCATGGATATCATCGGCAAAATTACACCATCGTCTGGCTCAGCAAGGCACGCTTGGATACTCGTAGCAACGGATTACTTTACCAAATGGGTCGAAGCAAAATCATATGCTGAACTAACATCTAAAGAATTGTGTGACTTCGTCGAAGAAAATATCGTGACCAGATTTGGCGTGCCAGAAACAATCATAACAGATAACGGCACTATATTTACGTCCGGCCGATTCAAAGCTTACACGGAAAATCTCAAGATTCGGCTCGAGCAATCTACGCCATATTACCCACAAGCAAATGGGCAAGCCGAAGCAAGTAACAAAGTTTTGATTGGTATCTTGGAAAAAATGGTGAAAGAAAGACCGGCAATGTGGCATTTAAGGTTGAATGAAGCATTATGGGCCTACCGGACGTCACCACGATCAGCCACCGGGACAACTCCGTACGCATTAACCTATGGGCACGATGCTATGCTACCGGTCGAGTTGAGCGTAAATTCGGCAAGGATGATAAAGCACAGCAGTCTTTTCAGCGATGAGTACAGTCAAGCTATGATCCAGGAGCTGGAAGAACTGGAGGGAGTTCGCCTTGACGCTTATAACTTACTTGTGGCACAAAAGAAGATTGCCGAACGAGCGTACAATCAGCGAGTTAAACAAAAGACGTTCGGCGAAAGGGAGTTGGTTTGGCAGACGGTACTGCCAGTTGGAATAAAAGACCCTAGATTCGGCAAATAGTCGCCGAATTGGGAAGGGCCGTTTATTGTTCATAAGGTTCTCGGAAATGGGGCATATCATCTTAAAGATCGGAGTGGTTTAATGCATAAATTGCCGATTAACGAAAAATTCTTAAAAAAGTATTATCCGACTAGCTAGGAAATGCAGGAATAAACAAGTATTTTATTCATAGCGAAATGGGTTACAGCCTACAAAAAGTGAATTCACAATCTTAGAGACTAAGGGAGATAAGCCTTGAGGGCCGCTTTCAGCTCCAACCACCTCACTTCCCCCAGAGTGATCTCGGCTTCGCGCATCTTCCTCTCCGACTTCATCAGCGCAATCCGCCGTGCGCCGGCCGCAAGCTCCGTCAGCTTAGCCTTGTTAGCCTCAAATGTCGCTTCAAGAGCATAAGCGACATCCGACCGTTTGCGTTGAAGTACCGTGATCTGATCGTCAAGGGCTATCAGCTCTAGTTTCTTGGCCTTTATTACTTCAAGCTCCGGCTGGGCAGCCTCTTGGGCAGCCTCGTCAGCCTTCAGGACGTCGTTAGAGCGGAGGGCGTTCTCAAAAATTGGGAAGAAGTCTCGAGCCTTCCCCAAAATGGAAGACAACTGAGTGACGGTGGCGTCACCCAGCAAATCTTCAGAAGCAAGGGCATTTAAGCACTCCCTAATACAATCAAGGTCGTTGCTCTGAAGGACTTCCAAAGCAGAGAGATAGGAAGCCTTGCAGCCGGGCAAAGGCAGGATGCTCAGCTGCCTCGGCCGATGATTCGGTCGGCAAGGCAGAGGTGCCGGCCCCGCCAGAAGCGGTATAAAACAAAACGTCGAGCTCGGCCTGTTAATTGGACTAAACACAAACACGACCATGAGAACATGAGCCAAGACCCAAGGTGGCGAAAAGCCTATGAAAAATAAGAACTTACAGTGGTTGGAGTTGCGTCGTGAGAGGGAATGATAAAACCCGTCCCCTTTGAAGGGACCACTGATGATGGCGCCTCTGGCTCGACGGCGGCCCCTTTCCCTCTGTCAACCACAGGACCAGCCGGGGTGTTCTCGGCCGCCAAGGTTAGAGCTGGGGAAAAGAGTCGAAGACGCCCTGTGAGCGGGATCTCGTCGTCATCCTAGAAGATAAGGTCGTTAATAAAAGAAAATATATGTATATATGTGTATATTGTATGGCAACAAGAAATTCAGACCTCTTCCAAAACAATTGTGGCCTGTTTTGGGGGAAACTTGGTGGCAGGGGGTTTGCTTTCTCCAGGATGGGGACGACGGAAGGTTTTTGGGTGACCGGAGACTTGGCAGATCGAGCAGTGCTTGGTTCCGCCAAAGGAGCCGGATGAACCGCGGATGAGGACCGGGTTGCAGACACCGACCGAGCAGCGCCAATTTTGATACCCGGGGTAGCAAGGGAAGACCTAGCAGCGCCGATTTTGATACTCGGGGCAGCAGGGGCCGACTGTCTTGCCACTTGATCAGAGGTCACTGGACTCCCCTGGTCCCTCGACGCCTCTAGGTTTCTGGTGCGCTTCTGAGGACCAGCAGCCTCAACCTCCTGGCGTGGCCGTTTGCTCGACGGCTTGGCGATCGTAGTCGCGGTGGTTTTGGAAGAAGGTACAGTCTTCTTCTTTTTAGCCGCCGCCGGAGCAGCAGTGCTTGTCGAGGGAACACGACTGCCTGAAATAGAACAAAACGAAGTTAGCAAGTCCTAAGTGAGATAAAAGGGAAAAGTTAACAAAAGTACCCTGAGTCGCGGCAGAGGATTTCTTGGGCTTGTCACCAAAGACCCTGGCGACGATGTCCTCAACCGGCGCACCAAAAAATTCTTGTGTATAAGCTTCCCACCAGTCACCGAACGTGTCAGTGCAGATGGCTTCAGGAATGGCCGGTTTTAGACGGAATCTCAAACATCACTCCTGGAAGTCCGCGTCGGCAGACTTGAAGTCTTTTTCGGGGAAGCCAGAGCGACGCCCTCGGTCGAGGAGGGAGCGAGAAGAAAGAAGGGGCAGCGGGGTGCCTTGAACGAAGCCAAGTTGCCGAGCCAGAAATTGCGGGTGATAAACTTCCCAGCTGGCTCGACGAGCGTCGCAGCCGAGAGGAAGGTCGCGTGACAGAACAAATGACCCCCAATGCCGGCGAACGCTTAAATTCGTCTCCGCATCCCAGGCCAATGTTGGAAGTTGGATGGAAGCCGGGTAGTCTCGGCGACGACAGACTAAGAATTCGTCACCGGACAGGTCGTTGAGGCCGAAGAAAAATTTGAAGATTTCTTCGGCCCGGTGAGGTGGTGTTGGCCTAGAGGCCAATTGAGGGCCGAGCGCTTCGGCCGGATGGAAGACAGGCATATCCGGCCGAAGTTGCTCAAAGTAGACTTGTAGCCAGAGCTGGAAAAGCCAGAGAGGCCCACTCTGCTGAGGGTCGATTTTGGCAGAGGTGGTTTCGGCCAGGCAGCGGTAGAGGTTGGCGAGTATGGCCGGGCTAAGGGCCAGGGATCGACCGTTCGCCAAAGCCTCGGCCACCGGTATATTCTCGACCAGACATTTGTTGGATCTGGGGCAACAGACAAATCTATTGTACCAGTAGAAGAGGAATGCCTCATGTTCTCCCTTCTTGGTCGGGTCCTGCCCCTGGCCGGCAAAGTAGTAGTAGAGGGTGTGGTAGTTGAAGAAATTCTTGAATCGTTTTTGAATCTCTTCCTTGGAGGTATCATTTTCTTCCTCCTTCAGTGATTCGAGGGCCCGGACCTCAAGCCAGCCTTTGAAGTCCAGCCTTCTCGGATGGCCGGCAAGGGCTGCATCGACCGAGATACCAGAGGGGGGAATCCCCAAAATGGCCGTGACGTCGAGGACGGTAGGACCGAAAGGGAGGACCATTGTGTTGGTAGCCGAGCACTAGAAGTTGAGAGCTGCTATGAGCAATTCTTTGTCCATGGCAATTTCCTTGGTGGAAAGCCAAATGGCATCAAAAATCCCCTGGAGCTTCCACTGCTCCCCATGAAGCTCGGACATGCGCTTCACCCAAGACACCCAGGCCGCTGTTGAGGAAGGCCAGGAGCCTTGAGGTCTGTTGGTGTCCCATTTGGACCAGTCAGCTCCGCATAACAAGGGGGCAAAGCAGTGCTCCTTGCACATGCTGGTGAAAGATGGAGGGACTGTCTCCCTGAAGAGCGGCCCAAGAATCTGATGGGTAGTGCTCGGCTCACTCGCAAAATGCATAGACTTGACGGAGAATTCGTCGATAATGTTCTTGCATTTTTCACACTCATCAGCGACGTTGGAAATGAAGGAAGCCATTGGGGGGGGGAAGATGGAAATTTCTGGGTAAAAAAGTTGCAAAAGAAATTGGGAATGCTGGGATTCTTCTGGGCGCTGAAGATTTGGGAAAGAGAAATCAAGAAAAGCTCGAGAATTTTGGAAGTGTAAAGGTGTTAGTGGAAAGAATTCAGGGATTTATAGGCAAATGGTGGGAAGATGAGACGTTTGATTTTTAAAATCTGGATAATATCGATCGGGAGAAGCGCTAATCATTTCGAACATTTGAGGGAATCCAGGTGAAAAGACCGAACGTCTCGCAAAATCTTCAGTTTAAAAAAACCACGATTGCGTGTGGCGGCGGACCATAATGAGGAGACGGTTCACCGATCGCATGCCTCAGGGGACGTCATTAGGGTTGCTCAGCACGATAGGAGTTAATACGTGGCGGAGAGAGGAGGCGAAATCAAGGAGTGAAAGGACGCATGGTCGCATGGTTCGAGGATATGATGACACTTCTTCAAAGCCGCGGCTCGCCTAGGGCCGACGACCTCAGAAGCGAGGGGGCAATGTTTGGGCCCAAAATAGCGATTTGGGCCGGGCGTAGAGGATGTCTCGGCCCAAAGGCCCAATACCAGACACGGAGGATATAAAAGATGGGCCGGCTAAAGCAAGGTCGGCCGAATCCCATTCAAAGGAGGATTTCTAGAGAAGGCGGAATAAACCCAATGCAAGAGGGAGTCTCGGCGAAAGACCTAGTAGAAACAGGAACGACTAAGAGTCCTAATCCGAGTAGAATTATGATTCGATCTGAAGGGGGGTTTCAGCCTCTACAAATACGAAGGCAGTGGCAGCGAAGAAAGGATCTTCAACACAACACACAAATCTGCCCTGCGCAATTTCTCGCTCTACGCGAAACCTCTCAACACCCTTGAGACTTTTATTTTCTTTTTTGCCTCCATACCTTCAGTTTGGATAGACAGCACTGTGGAGGCAACCGGTAAACATCTTCAGTTTGGATAGACAACACTGTTGCCGTAGAACCAACCGTCCATGAAGTATCTTCAGTTTGGATAGACAGCACTGCGACAGGGTCGATTGGTTATTTATCCAAGTCTCGGTCAAGAAGGATTTTCGAATCTTTTTTGGCAGAGGTCATCTCATTAGCTTTCTCGGCGAAGTGAGGTGTTACCAAGTTACTACATTCGGCACATTGAAAGCCGAATTTGACATTGAACTTCGTAAAAATAGCAGCCTTGTCTTCAGGCTCTAGAACCCAAAGGCCGAGAGGTGTTCCTTCCTCGGCCGCAATTGCAAGATACAAAAGTCAGCCGCGCGCATCAACGCAAGATCAAGACATTTTACTCCTCGGCTGAGCCCGGTCGACGAGTTGGCACGCCCCGCACACATTTGAAGGACTTAGTTAGTCTACTATTTACTCGGCCTGCGCGCCACGTAGGCTAGGTGATTTTTATAGTCAACAATATCGGAATATTATAGATATTTTAGACCTTGGTCACAATGAAGCTGTGAGTTGCACTGTTTCGTCGTTCTCATTTTGAAAAAGTATCGTGAACTCAAATCGGACACCAAGAATTCATAAAACACTATTCTCCGCAACCAGCCTAATTTTGCTGTTTGAATCATCTCGTCCAGCCCCTCGTCAGTATCCCTCTAAATAGGTAATTAAAAACAGTAGACCATTGATCGGACAAAGGGCACTAAATCATGTCCGTTTGATATAACCCGTATTATTCTTAAGGTTGATAATTTTTTATTTGCTAGTAGCCTATTAAAGGTGGAGTGGGGTCAACAAAATTCGAGAGCTCAGGTGTAGTAAATCACTCAAGCTGTTCCTTTATACACTGTACAATAACTCCCTCTAAGAGCAAGTCCACCCCTAAGACTTTGTGCCAGTACCCAGCGCATTTATCCACTTAAGTGAACAGTAATATACTCTAATGAACAGTAATAGGCCAAAGCATCTCCACCCCTAACAAAAAATAGCCCAGTCCATTTTATTAAAATATTATTATTTTTTATTATAAAATAATAATTTTATTTTTAATTTCTGAATTTATAAAAAAAACAAAATAATAATAATAATAATATCTATATTTATTAAAAACTTTATGTATTTTTTAAAAGTGAAATTCTTAATTTTTTGGGGAAAAAAACGTGGACCGTTGATCTTTGATCGAACGGTCCAATTTAAAAATAAAATTCAATTTTTTTACTGTTGGAAATCCAACGGTCTAGAAAAAATAGCCGTTGGAAATCCAACGGCAATGAGGAAGGCCACGTAGCTCTAATCTGAGTGAACACAGGTGGGCTGACAAGCGGGCTCCGCCGCCTACACCCTTGTCTCCTACTCACGCCCAGTCGCGAGTGTGCTGCACGCGCCAGCCAAATAGGCCGGCCTCTGTGTCTGTCCAAAATGGGCTGGTCCGTTGACTGGCTTGGGCTGGGTGGCAGGCTGTTTTGCGGGTTGGAACAGATTGACAGGGTGCTGGGCTGATTTTTGGACAAGGTACTGGCCTATTCCCCCTCCGGTGGACTTGCTCTAAGCTCCTACTTCAACTTGGTCAATATTTTAACACCAGCCTTAGTTACAAGCTAGTCCTCAATGTACATATTGCTTCTCATCAAAGGAATTGAAAAGGGTAGAGGGGAAGAAAACTCTTGAGTTTATGCATTTAAATTAATCAAGTTTACAATTAACATAAATACATTCAAAATTTGTGTTAACATTTCTAAAAGTACAACACGGTGTTTCCCGCAGCCCTCGTCTATCTAAGTATCTCAGCGTTTCCGACATTTTTATTTTTGTTCAGATGAGATTTGTGGCAACTTCATTCGCACCTCCCCCCTGGTAGCAAATGCGACGAAAGTTTCAAGTTAATGACATGAGTCAGAAGAAGCGTATTTGCAGCATACACAGAAACAATCACCGCCATGTGGGTGGAAGTTCTGCAGCGGATGATCCGACATAGCGGAGATGAACTTCTTGAGGCAGGAGGTGATATTTTATGCCAAGGTCTTCAAATATTTTCTTCAGCTGAAAGACCAAATCTGATCTCCGACTGGTCTTGTCGCTGTAGTTCTGAAAGTTTATGGTATGTGTAACATAAAGAGCCATTTTCATTTTGTTCACGTCCTCAATATCCTTAACCACCACGCTATGCGCAGGACGCCAGTGCTGAGTCTTGCTGTCCAAGTACCTGAAATATTAAATTTTCTTCAACAACTCATTTCTAGCGATCAGAGGTGCGCTTATGCCAGTGGATGCTCATGTATAGAGAACGTACTCTTTTATTCTGGCTTTCAGAGCCACAATGGTCTCAACCTTTGTAGAAACGTCAATAGCAAAATCAACAGAATCACCCATCTCCGGGCTCCTATAGAAGTTGCTGATGGGTTTAGTAGACAGTACTGAATTTGGATAGAAAACTTTCTCGTTGTCAGATCTTAAGAAGACCGTTGTCAATATGTTCATCTCTTCAACAATGAGCTGTCAGGTTTCAATACGTTAAGTAAAGTTCTTTTAGTACAAGTAAAAAGTTATTTGAAGAATGAGGATTTCGAAGTTACCTGTACTCCATCAACGACACAACGGTCCCCTACATCAAAAGGGTGCATCACAAAGACGAATATGATCGCTTCAAACACAGTTTTCGCAGTACTACCAAATACAAACGCCAGCGTTAAAAACTGAGATGCTATAAAGACCAGCATGTTTGTCGTAAAAAATCCCATCACAAGTAGCCACACGATAATGATCACCAGAAGCAAAAACCCTGAGGCAAGCTTATTCAGGTCCTCTATTGCTGTTTTAGTGTCATTTAAGGAATGCGCCAGTGATTTGCGCTCAAGGTAAACATTCACCTGAAAACAATAATAATGTTAAGAGCCCTTCATTTTAAATCGAATGTTGCTGACTGAAAAAGACTTGAAAATTGAAATCCAACGGTTACAACATGTAGAATTAAGGTCCTATCAAATGGGTGCATAGCATCAAAGAATAAAAAGTTTCAGATAAAAAAAGAACCAATTAGAATTTACCAGCCAGTTCTTCAAAGCTTTTCTCTTGATCTTGCCAGTTTCTGCTGCCCCTTCAAACAGAGGTAAAACAATGTCGACCTCCTCCTTTGTCATGAAGCGCAAGAGGTCATCTTCCTCAATGTACCTAGTCCATTACCATTAAAAAATAGTGAGAAATTAAAGATAAAGAAGTCATCAAAAGGTTTGGATGAACGTTTTGAAAAATAAACAATGAAATTCTTACTTGTTATGCTTGGCGACATTCAGGAAAATATCATAAGCCGCAGCCTTTGCTTCCCACTCACTAGTAATCTCCTTACCTTTCTGTTCAATCTCCTCGTCGTCAAGACTCTCAAGTGTGTCGGAGATGGTAGATAACCCCGAACTCATTACTACATTAATCAACCCCTTCAAGGTCCAAGCAGAAATTTTCTCTTGCTTCATCTTTTTGAGCTTTTCTACATCAATCACCTCCTCTTTGGCCCCTTCCTTCCCCTCCTTTTTCCCTCCCTTCAAATTTTTGAAACTCAACCGACCGCTACTTGGGTTCCTCCCGACTCTTTCTGCTATTTCCATCTGCGGAGGCCCGGAAATGGTGCGGAGAACATACTGATGAAAGATTGATTCTTGAATCCGATCAAAGAATCTATTGCATTGGAATGAAGAAGCTACTACTTTGACAAACAAATTCTTCACCAGCCACATGGCCGCTCCAATTAGGCATGAAGCCAGACCCCGTGTAACATAACCTAGGATCCTACAGGTTTTCCTTGACCTCTTCACTCCGTGGTCGAACAAGAAACCCCATGCCAGAAGAACCAAACCCAACCAAATAACAATCTGTACACTTCTCTTCAACCCGTAAACAAAATACAAAACATTCTTCTTAAGCAAAAAGTTCATCTCAATCACGAAAACCAGAACATTGATAAACCATTCTGTGACCAATCTACCACAGAAAACAACCAACACCAAGACACACCATTTCCACAATTCCAACCCCAAATACATCTTATTTTCCCACGGAGGTACAGTTAAGCCAGCAATCAAAAACACAACAAGGCAAACAAATGCAACCAACTCAATCAATGCCAACTTTTTCATCTTCTTACAGGACTTCTCACGCACCTTTAGCTTTGCAGTCTTATAAACCTCCTCATCATCGTCCTCCTCGCCGCCGTCGATCCACGGTGTTCGTGGGGTTATCGAGGCGGACCTCAGAGCGTCTCTCGGTGTTGTGCCTGCGATTTTGGAGCTTGGCGACGCCACTTTGGAGGAATTAGCAGTTGACTTCAACTGGGGAAACGGCTCCACGAACCTCGACTTGGGCTTCGAGAACACCGACCGCGAAAACGGAGCTCGCAGGGAAGTGGGTTCGGTTGGGATTTTCGGTCGCTTCCCCGGCGGCGGCGTACGACTCAGCCTTGGGAGTTCTGGCGAAGAAGAGCCGGAGACTGTGACGCTCTGAAGCTCCGTCAGCTGAAGATTCAAGTCTCTGGTTTCGTTGTTGTAACTTGTGCGCTCTTCGCCGACCAAAATCTGCAAAACTACATCGTTTGTTCCTTCCTTCTCCCCCACGCCTTTTCCACCTTCCATTGTCACTTTTCTCCGCCACTGATTCAAGCTTTGATACTTATTTACAGTGAGCAAAATATGAAAGTACTTTTTGAATTGTCCGGAGAGAGACACAGCTCGAAGCTATCTTGCAGCACAGTGCTGTGCAATGTGAGTTTTAGAGAGAGAGAGAGAGATTTAGTGGGATTCTATGGAAAAGGATTGTGTGAGAAAATTAGAAACATAAATCAGAAGACAAATTTAACGTTTGGTTTTCAATATATAAAGTTGTTTTGGCGCTGGAAATTATTGACCGACTGACAGAGCAAAATTATCGAAACGTTTTGACGTGTGAGTTTACTATTCAGCTTTGGCGTTGCATGGGGTGGACGGGAATGCGGACGGTGCAACCGTCTTCAAATCAAATTATCCAACATGCTATACAACATGTAACATGTTTTTGGTGCTGTTCAGTTATCCCACGTTTGGAGAAGGAGAAGGACGAGATTATTAACTTAAATTCAAAGCGCGTTGGGGTTGGGCTCGGTTTAGGGGTCAACAAATCTCATTTTCCTTCTGGATCAACTCTCTCCGTTCAATTTCTTGTTTTGTCATTTTTGTTTTGTCCAATTCAAAGCTGTACGTTTTGTTTCATCTGATTATTTGGCGAATATTGAATTGAACAGAAGCTGACAATGGCTGCTCATCTTTCCCTTCCACACGTTTGGCAAAGATCACTGTTATCTCAAAACACACCTCAAACTTTCTCGGGGCTGGCCATTTTTAATTTAAATTAACTTTCTTTTTTGGGAAATTCTCATTTTTTTATGAAGACTTCAAATTTTCAGCTTGAATTCTTCTCCCCGCAAATTAGAAAAGTTTAAAATATCAAATTGTCAATTGTAAAAACATGGAGACCGTAATTCTTAATTTTTATGTTTCTTTAAAAATGTACTTTTGTAAGATGTCGAAATTATTCAATGGGCAGTAAACTGGGCACAAAAATGAAGGAAAAAAAGGATTCATTAGAGCATCATATAAACAATGCTGACATTCAAGCTGCTAATACGTAAGGTGCCCATTTTTAACTCATGTAGTAGGTTCAGTGTGTGTGGGCTGTATGGGTTGCAAGTTGGCTTTATGATATATACAGTTGGAAATTCTTTACACAAACAAGTATATATGCCCTATCCATTGATGGTTTTCATTGTAATTAGTATTAATTTTTGGAGAGATTTTTCAATGTGTCTATAACACGGGACGATATGCCATATGTCATTGTACAAGTGGAGGAATTTTTTTTTCCAAGGGTTCATCTCCTTGTACAATACCATATAACGTATGTGCCCAGGTTCCGATCATTCAACGAATATTATAACCTATATTTTGTTTAGGTTTTTTACATCAGTACCCTACATAATGTTGAATACACCCTTCATTAAAATTCAATATTAAATAACTTTTATATCCTATTATGCAACGACAATTTTAACCTTATTAGCTTTTGAAAAAAATAAGAAATTTCTAAGTACACCCCACGTTATTTATAACATATTATTTACCTTCTTCAATTATCAAAATCTCTCCCACCCTTCATTGTTGAACAAAACCTTATAGCCAACCTTTATTTGTTGAATTCTATAGTTTTATTGGTCCTTCAATTATAGTTTTTTCATTTTACCAACTAGATACATTAAGATGTTTTTCTGTTGTTTGAAAAAGTAAGATGTTTGGGACTAGACAGTAGATACCAAAGGTTTTAGAGTTTTCCAGAGTCTCTAATCTATCAAGGATTCATCCAGTATTAGTTTAAAATAAAAGGTAACCAGTGATTGATAGACATGTTTTGGTATGCTTGCATATGCTGTCAAAAGCATCACCGTTCTGGAAATGAAAGGTAACATTGATTCATTTTCCCCATGGCAAGTCTGATATAAACCTTAATGACAATAGAACCTTGTCCCAACTAAACATGCTCCTCCATTTACAACGCTGTAGCTTATTTTTATTTTGAATCACATGTTATATATTTCCTAGTTATCCCCATCCATATTATTTTATGTCCTCTTACTGCAATACTATGCTGATTAGCCAGTATTTGAACAGGTAAAGCCATTAACCTTCGTTGAAGCGTCCAAACCCCCGAAGCCTGTTTTATTTCATTTTTTTCCACTTTGCGAGTGAATACCATCACTCCCAACCAAGATGCCAGCACAGTCCCGTACGTTAACAGGAGTCACCGAAAGGAGGTAATTCAACATGGTAAATGGAAGCAAAGAGAAAGCCAAAGTAGCAGAACTGTCTGTTGGACAAACACCAAAAGAAGGAAACGAAAGACCAGGATTTCCATGGAGAATAATGAAAACCACATAAGCAAGAATGAGAATTATAAGATTTGAAGAATGTAGGGGTGTATGTAGAAAATGTAAGGTGTATGTTGAGAATGTGGGGTGTGAGGTTGTTATGGGAAGTATGTGGGGTTTATTAAGATAAAGTTTTAATTAAAAAGACAAATATGAGGTGCTTTAAGTATATAGAGTTTATTCAACAATATGTGGGGTGTTAATATAACAAGCCTTTTGTTTATTAGTCTTATATTAGAAGATATAAATTTATCATTTATTTATATCGTACAATGTAAAATCATACATCACATGGCGGAATGATAGTCACATAAAAAAAATTCATAAAATTGAGGTCATGTATAACTAATAAAGATATTGGTCTGGTGTTGTTTTGTGTTAGAATATGATCAAACCATAATTCTAAAGGAAGAGAAGGTGGTGATAACATTATTTTTGGGGTGTTGAACTTATTAAACGTGATGTGTTTTGATTGACACAATTAATTAATTAGCTATTATAGTCTAGTTGTATTTCTTTAAAAAAATTGACATTTGAATCGCCCCTTTCCGGCACAACAATAGGATTTCTTGTACTCTAAGCTTCCGATTTCACTTTTTATTTCTAATTGCACTCTAGGAATAACATGCCCAAAATTTTTACTGGTTTTTGCGTTTGACTTCTTGTTGGAAGCTTGGGGCCAAAGAAACAAGTCCTAGGTATAGAAATGGAAATTAATAACAATGATAATTTTGTAGGACAAGGATTCTCTATGGATTCTCTTTGTGGAGAGCCTAGGGATCCTCACATACTTGTCATTCATCGTACATTGTACGGCTAATTTTCGTCAGTACTATTTGTGTTTAATTTTGAATAAAAAAAATCAAATGATTTCTGATCGCATAATATACGATAAATGGTTAAGATGTGAAGATCTCTAGGATCCCCACAATATGGATCCGGATAAGATCCAACTCCAATTTTGTAGACCTTTTTACAGATGACATTGTGTACAACAACAAAAACCAAAAAAAAAAAAAAAAAAAAAAGGCGAAAGAGATCAAAAGTAAATAAAATGAGAAGAAATTAATTAACTAAAATACAAGGGCAGTACTTATAAACCCAACACAAAACATAAACCATAACAAAACAGAGCAAACGCAAACAAGAAGAAGATGAAACTAAAGTCTTGCCATCTCCACGGACCCCTCAAATTAACTTTCTCAAAATCTGACTGAAACTTGAAAATCTCATAAGGTTGATCCCGTAGACGAGCCACCTTACAGCTAGAATCCTGAAATTTGTAAAAGATAACTTTGTAGAACCCTTTCATCAGTGCAATATCACTGTTGTAAAGTGCTTCAGGAAAAGGAGGAGCACAATAGCCCTCCAAATCTTCAAGAACTTCAAGATCAATGTTCAATGATTGTCTTTTGCTCCATACTTTTTTATCATGATCTTCCATTACCCATAACTTCATGAACGTCTCTCTTCTATCAAAATAAATCAAACCAAGATGACCTTGGTACTCCACGAGTTGGTTGCAATTGGAACAGTCACTATCACGTACCGGCTGCGGTAAATCAAATATTTCCCATCTATCTTCGTTATCTCCGTAATAAAAAGCGAATACTTGGTTGTTTGTTAGAAGCCAGTAGCACGCGCCGCATGCTGTTACACAAGGCCGGTGAAAACCGAAGAAAACACAATAGGGTAAACTAGTAACATCCTTCAGTTTCTTCCATGCCCAAGTGTTTGAATCAAACACCTCGCACATTAGGTTGTTGTAGCTTTTTAGTTTATGATGAGGCTTGTAGACAGAGATTGGAGTTTTGGGATCTGAGAAGCGAATAATCTTGTACCTTAAGGGTTTCGAGCTCAACACAACCATGGCAGTTATTCTGTTGAAGTACCTAGTTTTTGGATTGGGTAATGTCTCATATTGTAGAGTAGTCGGCTTGCACACAAAATATTCAGGTGGCACGGAGGACCTTCTAGGGTTTTGGCTCACGCAAAACACTAGGCCATGAGTACTACTGACAGCTTTGATCTTGACAGGAACAGGCAAGAAGTTTAATAGCGATGAAAGTATCAAAGTCTTGTTGGACTTACTATCAACAGACGCCAAGGTTGATGAATATTTGTTCGGAATTAAAAGCCCAGAAACTGTGTCACTCCTCTTACAAAACAAATGCCAGAACCATGAGTCATATGTGACGTGATTCCAGTCCTTCGAAACCAGCCTACAACGGCCTAGACTATAGAGTGATTTGGTTCGCGTTAAAATCTGATCAAACAATATTTCAGAAGGAAGAGATGGTGATGAGGCCATTAGAGCTCGTTAAAGAAAGACGATACGAAATGCAATGGGATCCTCTTCCGAGATATGAACTCAGGATCACCTTCGAGGCTTTTTTTCCTTTCACATTATGAGGTCAAGAGGTTTAAATAGCACGATGCACTAGAGGAATCTTGGAGAACAATTAATCTTATCATATCCCATCCGTATTAGGTTTCTTGTATTTCAAGCTTCCCATGGCTTTTAATAATTAACGTTGGACTAATAATTGCTTCATCGAATCCCTATGGAGATGGGAAATCCTTAACAGCAAGAATTGGTTTCCAGCTCGGTTTTGAACTAGAATCGCCAGTGGTGCTATGACTTATTTGACTCATATACCATAATGTAGAAATTTCAAGTAAATTTCAATTCAAATTGATTTATTCACCCCTCTTCATCAGTAGAAATCAGCGTAAGCCGTCGTTTACTAGTTGAAAACTTGAAAGGAGTACTTTTCGTACATAGATTTGGCAATAAGAGAAGAGCGCTGATACTGATATGCCCACCATATAGTTTTATTTCCTCACCCAGTTTTTAATGAAAATTTTAATACTAAATTTAACCTTATGTAAAAGAACTTCAAAAGTCTAGTTAAAAATTAATCCTCTTTATATATTCTTGGATTAAGTACCTAAAATCCCTCAACCTTGTAGTGTCATTCAAAATTGGTCTCAACTTTTTAAAACATTCCAAACGTATCCAACCTATTGAAAATGTCACATTTGTTAAGTTTCAATTAAATTTCATTTAAATTAACTAAGGGTTACCTTGTCTTCAAAATCTTTAGAAGGTCATGGAAGCATGACATCTACCAACTAACGGTTAACACCACCCCCATCAAGCCATCAACTCCAAACCCAATGCACAATCACCAACACCCTACAACTCAAGCCGCCAACATCGAGGAAAAGGTCATGAAGGTTGTTGACATGGTATGGACTGCAATGATGCAGCTACCACCATCTTCACCACCTACAAAGAAGAACTATAAGCTTTACAAGCCGAGGATCGGCAAATGAGGAAATCACATGATCTTAAACAAGCTCCTTAAAAATCTATTTGAATTCTTAACCCTCTTCTTTAGGAGATTGCCCTTCTGATGTAATTTCAAAATGGGTCCATTTTCGATTATTCAATTCCTGTTTGAGCATTAGGTTCCATATTATATAATATATGTTTGAAATTTAGATTTTGAGGCAACTAATATTAATGTTGAACATGATATACCAGTTGGTGTTTTTTTTTTTTTTTTTTTTTGAACAAACGATATTATCTACACTAATGGGGAGGAAGATAGGTTTTGCCTCACAATGAGCTAGCAATAATATGGTTCAAATTTATCTTTGGTGGGTTTTGAATATAAAGATTGGGATAGGGTTTTGGTGGTCATAGATTGAGCTTGGAGGTGGCGGGGGCTTGATATTTCTCAATCTTCATATTTGTTTTCCATTTTATTATTTGTGAATTTGTTTATTTATTTTTATTTTTTCATCTTCATGTCTTTTTAGAAGTTATTTTATTATTATTTTAGTGTTCATGTAAACTAAAAAATGGGACCTATTGTTGTCACATGTACATTTAATGGAAAAATTAACTGGGACTTAACGAATGTAACATTTTCAATAGGTTGGACATTTATTTGGAATGTTTAAAAAGACTGAGACCAATTTAGAGTGATAGTAAAAAGTTAGGGGATATTAGTTACTTAATCCTTTATATTTATAAGGAGATTTCAATACAATGAAATCTTTGAAAAAAATAGCCTTCTATAGCCTTCTTCCTCCTCTGATTTTATTCTCTTATATAGATAAATCCTCGAGTGAAGAGGAATTAATCCTTTCCTTATTAGGTTTCTTTTACTTCAAACATTTGGTTTTGCCCTAGCCAGATAGGAAAACTTAGCTTTTGGCTTTTGGTTTTACTTCAAGCTTTTAGTTTAATTTCCGGTTGGGGTTTGGACTACAATCTCCAATCGGTGAAGTAATTATTTGACCAGGGAATGGGAGAATTCCGACTACTGCTGGCAGGCCAGCCGGTCTGTGAGCACCGCGAGAACTGGATTCAGTTGTTAATGTTAATTTGTTGAGCTTTTTAGAATTTTCTACTAAATAATGATATCATATGTGAAATATTTCACATTCCTTTGTTGTAGCATTTGCCTCTGCGCAAGTGAGTAGTAAAATTAGAATGATACCATATGATGCTTAGTTTCCATAGTCACGTGAAGAGCTCTGGCTTAAAAGCCTTAATTTCTCTTTGAGATTATTAGGCTTTCAGTGGCTTAGTGTGTAAGTAAAAAATATGAACAAAATTAACATTGACAACAAAGTTCTATAGATAAAGCTTTCAACAAGAAGTTTATAAACCTATTAAATAAAAACACAAATAACAAAACAAACTAAAAGTAAATATAAAAAAGATGAAACTAAAATCTTGCCAGCTTCATCAACGTATAGGTACCCCTCAAATTAACTCTCTCGGAATCCGATTGCAGCTTGAAAACTTCACTAGGATCAAACCCTAATCTCACTACATTAGAACTAGAATCTCGAAAATTGTAAAATATGAGTTTTTCGTGCCCTTTCACAAGTGCAATATCACTGCTGTAAAATGCAACAGGGGGAGGACAATAGCCCTCCACTTTTTTAAGCCCTTCCATGCTCAATCTCCGTATCTTTCTCCCTACTTTTTTTTCATGATCTTCCATAACCCACATGTCCATGGACTCCCTATAGATGCAAATCAATCCAAGCCGGCCTTAGTACTCCACGACTCGATTGTAACTTAAACCCTCACAATCCCTCACCGGCTGTGGTAAATCAAATCGTTCCTAACTCTCATTATCATCTTCATAATGAAAAGCAAATATTTTGTTGTCCGCTAATCGCCAATAGAATCCACCACATACTGATATGTAGCGCCGGTTAAAGCCGTATAAGCAAATAGAATAAGGTAAGCTTACATCCTTCAACTGCCTCCACGCCCAAGTGTTTGAATCAAACACCTCAAATCTCCACTTGAAGTACTGTGTTGACTTGGCATAGAATAAGGGATAAAGGGCTCTTGAAATCTGAATAATCTTGTACCTTAGAGGTTTTGAACTTAACACAACTATAGCAGTCGTCGAAGTGAAATACCTGTTCTTTGGATTTGGTAACTTTTCCCATTGTCTAGTGGTAGGTTTGCAGACAAAAAGTTGGTAATTATTTTCGCTCATACAAAACACTAGACCTTGACGACTCACAGCTTCAATGCGCACTGGGACAGGCATGAAGCCCATAACTGAGTGTGTCAAATTCTTGTTTGCCTTATTATCAACAGACACGAACGTCTGTAAAGTTTTCCCATGTTTGACCCGATTCTGGACTAGAAACCCCGAAACTGTGCCACTTCTCTCGCAAAGAAATTGCCAGAACCTTGAGTCATACGTGATGTGATTCCACTCCCTTGAAACCAGCCTACACCGGCCTAGACATTCGAGCGATGTTCGTGTTAGAATATGATCAAACCATATTTCTGAAGGAAGGGACGGTAGTGATGACGAGGCGATTAAAGCGACTGGATGGGATTTGGATTCGGATTCGGGTTCGGGTTCGGGTTCGGGTTCGGTTTCGGGTTCGGGTTCGGGTTCGGGTTCTCCACTGATCTTTTTGGCGTCCATCTTATCCATTGTGTGTGATGTGTTGTTAGTTAGCACAATGCAGTAGACATGATCTTGGATTCCTGCAATTTATTGACGATTCGTTTGATATGATGCTGGAGACTAGGGGCCAAAGAAATTGCTTGAAAATACTCCCGAGGTAGACAGAAAATTTATAACAAAGGGAGAATGTGTTTACCAGTTGAATTTAGGAGAGTAAGAAGAAGTTAATCGCACGTCTACTTCCTAGAAATTAAAATTAAATTGTAAAAAAAAAGTATTCCCAATCTTGATTCCTTAGGTTTACTAAAACTTACACGTATCTGTCACTCAGTATTACAGTCTGGTAGTATTCATCTTTACTTAAAAGTGAGAGATCTTAGGTTCGAATCTCGTGGATGACGAATTCGATACCAAAGAGAAACCCATAAAAATTCGGTTCCAATAGTCAACATGGGTTCGGTTCTTTTAGTTTTCTTCACAAGGAAGTCCTCCAAAAATATATTTCAGTCACAACCATTGAAGCCTCATTTTGAAGAAAAAAAGTATGGTCATGTCTGTTCTTGAAACAACTATTGCGCTATATAGTTAAGGAAATGATCCGAGTTTATATATTAACACATCTCATATTAAACGGTTAATTCTTTTAATGTTTCAATTCTTTTTTTAAGTTTTAACATTAAAAACTAATATTTATAACGATTCGAGTCTTCATCCTAATTATATTCTCCTATAAATATGGGGTTGCCATTATACTTTGACTCCTAAAGTATCATTATGTGTATAAATTTCTAAACCTCAAGTAAATTTCAAATCAAATTGATTTGCTCGTACCAAACAATTTTTAATTGTAAGGCCATGGTTTACCAATTAAAGGACAAATAGTTACACAAGATTAGTGAATAAAACAACTGCCGGATAATATTTTAATTTATTTGTTGATTGCTGGTCGTTCATACGACCATATCGAACAATAATATATCTATTTAATTGTTCTCTTAGCCAAGAATAAGGCAGACTGAGAGAGAGAAATAATTCTTATCTACAAGTTGAAGTCACTCTCCTCCACCCTTGCTTGGTGTCTTGTGATTTGTGCATTCCTTTGTCTTTTTTCAATCATTCTTTACCCCCAAAGATTATAAACAAAGCTTATTATTTCCACAGCTACATAACCACCACGGCTTTTCGATTAACGACTTCTTATTTTAAAGGTGATTATCTCGATATATGTAAAATCGCTCAATTGTATTGAAAAATATGTATCATCAAGCGTGTGTTTAAATAGTATTATTGTTAATTTATTTTAATTTAAACCTAGAATATTCTTTGTGAAATTAAAACTAGCTAGAACTAATTTAAGGCCCCTCCTCCTCCTCTCCAAATCCTCTTGACATTTTCACCAAAAACCAAAAACAATGGGTTATAAGCTCTACACACTACAAAGCCCCATTTCACAGCCGCCACCGCCTCCTCCGTCACCAAAAACCAACTTACCCATGCTGTATTACGGCCTCATAGTCGTCGGAACAGCCGGCATATTCCTAGCCATGTACAACCTTATCTTCATCAAATGGACTGCGAGGCGCGACGGCCAGACTCCGGCGTCAAGACCATCAAACAGTTTGGTTGATCTCTCAAGAACAAGGAGGAGTAGGAGCTTTGAGAACTTGGGCAGCTTCAGGTACCAGAAGAAAGAGGGATCAACGACAAAAGATGAAAATGTTGAATGTGCTGTTTGTTTGTCAGTTTTTGAGGATGGAGAAGAAATAAGAAAGCTGCCTACTTGCAAGCACTCTTTTCATGCTCCTTGCATAGATATGTGGCTCTACTCTCACTCTGACTGCCCGCTCTGTCGCACGCCCGTGCCCGTCAGCTCGTGGTGTCATCCGCAGCTGACGACTACGCCGGAGGAAAATTCCAGAGAAGGCCTGCTAGTCTGAGCTTTCTAGGGTTTTTTTTTTTTTTTTTTTTTTTTTTCCCATTTACAGAAAAAAAAATGAAAATTCCCATTTCTTAAGGTTTTTTTTTTTGGGAGTTTGTTGGTTTGTAAAGTGGGACGATGGTATCAAGGAGTGCATGGTAGAAAACAAGGATTAGGTGGATAAATTTTTACCAAATTATCAGGAATACAAGTTACATAATGTATAATTTCACGTGTTATAATAAGGTAAATAATAGTTTTAATACATTTTTAGAGTATATTAATACAAAACAAATTTATTTATTGTAATTTAAGTAAAATAATAACGCTACTTAGTAGTATTCAAGTACACTGAAAATTGCCCCGATTAGATGAACATTGTAAAAATATTTCGCCCTTCAGTTGGATCCAAATTTATTAAACGGGCACTGTATTGTATATGATACTGAAATTTTTGTTGATTCTTAGTCATGTTAGCTGCAACTTGCGATCACGATTTCCTTCCGTCATCTAAATGTTCGAAAATGCCAAAAAAAAATCAACAACTTGAACAGTTTGCAGTGAGTTCATGTGATTTCTGCAAAGACAATGTATCATACGCTTGCAACTGTATTCAATGAAAATATCGCAACTCCATTTTCAAAATTTTTAGGGTTTTTTCTTGTTGAAAAGATTCTAGTATTTTAGTGACAAGATAAAATTTTGAATCCCGTCACTCTGTTGACAACTCTCAGACAGTCAATGTGTTCAAATTTACGACTTGCTTTATGCACCCAAGCTCAAATCTCTCTCGCAGTTTAGGCTTACCCTTTTAAAAGTTCAGTTCTTTAGCTCGATCTCACCATTACAAAGCATGTGCATCTCCTCATATTCATAACATGTTTGTTGTGTACAAATTTACCGAATGTAATTTTATTAAAATATCCGCATGTCAAATCTTGATTCGATAAATTCCGGCATAAATTTTTCATAGATACTACAATGCACAAAAGAACTCACACCTCTCACACTGCCTAAAATATACAAGAAATGAAATCTACATCCTTCTTAAATTGTCTAGCCTCGCCTGTAAATCACTATCTATCCCACCGTCATCAGCTCCAGCTGCTGCTGTTTCCACTTGTGGAACTTTGTTCTTTGCAGCCGGTGCAGCAACAGCAGCTGATGGTGCATTAACAAGCTGCAGAGAATAAGAAAACAGAAATGTTATCGCTGCTCAAAAATTTTAAATTCGTCAACCACAGCGGAGAGGAAAAATGTACGAAGTTATCGACTGATGTAAGTACCTCTTGGTTGACGTCAATTCCAATCTCATCAAGAACTTGGCTCACTAGTTCGTCGGTTTCCTCCTCTTCCTCATCTCCTTCCAGCGCATCATCAATGGCATCACCCATCACCTCAGTTGTCAATTCCATCTTCTCATTCTGCCTCTCAAATTCTTGCATAATTTTCTGCAGTGATGGCAAGTTCATCTGCCTGTTCATCTGGCCCATTGCCTTTGTCACTCCTTTCATTGCCTCTCCCATAGCTTGTGTGGATTTCAACGTCTGAAAGAAAAAAGTAATTCTAAGAATACAACTCATCCAAAAGGATACCAAAATAATGACAGAGCTACCTTTCGTTCAAATGGATTAAAAGGCATAAATCACAGAATGTAGATATACCTGAATTCTAAGAGATACACCCTGGAGTTGAGATTTGAGCTTGTAGAACTTTTCAATCTGATGTCGTGTTCGAACAAGGTCCTTCGCCATAACTTTAACAGCTCCCTGAAACAAAGTTGGACAGATAGAAACCACAGTTAGGCTATGCGACCACCAAACCAAAGTCTACATGCTACAAGGTAAAGGCGGAAAATGTTGTATGCATGTATAACACCAACTTCATAACTAAAACTCAGAGACAGATAATTAGGCAACAATGAGCCAAGGGAGTTTAGGTCTGCGGTCAAAAGTAGCTCAGCCACAAAGCACAAACAGAGGAAGATACTGAAATTGAGCCTCACGAAAAATAAAGCAAAACAGCAAATAGCAGAGAGAAAATAACACACCATCTGCCCTTGCTTGGCACTTTTCTTAATCTCTAGAATTAGTTTCTTCTCTTGTCCTTGGAGAGCTCCTCTCTCCCTCTCTATCTCTCGAATAGATTTGTCCAGCATCCTCTTGTTTTCCCGCAAAAGTTCTAAAATCACAAATTCAGACCCAAATATACAATCTCAGCTTATAAAACAGTAATTCTCACAAAACAATGATACGAATACAAAATAGTGTTACATGCCCGAAGACAAGAATCAAGACATAAATCAAGTCTGCCGTCAGATGGACAACATCATACAAAAATGTACACAAAATTTAAGAAGCAAACAACCGAATTACCAATTGAGCAATCAAACTCAGATATCAACATGCATATAGCAGCGTATAGTGTATAGACGAAAGGTTCGCAACTGTATACATATCCTTCTACTTCAAGTAGTTAGATTTTCTTCATTCTGTATTCACATAATCCAACTGAAAATTATACATCACACCGCTGCGGGTTCAACTCCGGATATCGGGTGGAATTTCTGGTCTAAACCCTAACAATGTCCCATACGCATACACATAGATTGCAAAACAAAGAACTGGCGAAAAGCATTGACAAATTAGATTGACTTCTAATGGATTAAATATTATATCCCCTCCAATTCAGCTTCCTATTCACAATTAACTACAAAGCCATCAAAAATTGAGGAAACAAAAACATCATTGATTTGATTATTTGATTAACAAATAAATTGTTTAAATTTCTCGGTATTGCTCCAATTAGTCCCTCTACAATTTCCAAATCGATTAAAACACAATACAAAATTTTACATCACGAAAATAAAAAATCATAGAAATTCAACATACCAAAACCCTAAAACAACATAAAACTCAACCAAATTGATCAATCTACGAACCTGCGGGCGTCTTCCGCTTGCCGAAGAGGAAACTCATGGCGCCGGATCGAACGGTCGAAAATCGATCTGAAACTTCTCAGGTTTGGCCTGGATCGGATCGAATCGTCCCTGCGCGCTTTCGATTAGATTTTTCCAAAAAAGGATTGAATTCGTCGGCTTTTGAAAGCTTTCGATTCGTCGAGCTTTTCCCCTCACGCGGTGTGTTGGTGTAGTGGTTAAGGGATGCAATCAGCAGCATCGTCGACGACGACGCACCTCACACACGTGGCAACTCTCGAGTTGTGGGCCCCGCACGATCGTTATTTTGGCACCCTTTTTGTGAATCTAAGTTTTTCCAAGGCCCAATGGGTTTTCTGTAATTGCACTTTTGGGCCTTGAGGGATTCGTGGGCTTTAAACTGAGGCCCAATTTGGGGTCGGCTATTTTGTCAGAAATTGGTTGGTTTTACCGGCACGCGGGAAAAGGCGTCTGGTGTTTTTACCTTTTGTTTTGTTTGTTTTAACGGCCGAGTGAAAGCTGCACAGTTGGAGCTGACAGTAAAAGAGCACAGAGGTGCACGTGGGGAGCATTGCTTTTAAAGAGACTCGGAAGACGCAGACAGGTTTACGTGCGGATTGTCCCACTACGCCGTACGTGAGAGCATACATACTATTCTTATAGCAAGCGGGAGTGCTCATATAGAAAGCACTTATCTCGTTATTTTTTCAAAAACAATTGCTTTCAGTGAAAGCATATCGTAAGCTTCATAAACATTCCGAGCGTTTCTTGAAGAATTGGAAGTGATTTACACTCTAAATTTTGTAAAACATACTAATCAAATTGGCTAAATTAAAAACATAATGATCAAAATAGACTTCAGGTATAAGCTCATACCCTCAGTAAATAAAAAAGTTTTAAACCTGAACAAAAACGATTTTCTTGAGTTTCTAAAAAATGTTTTTTAGTGTAACTTAGTATTACGATCTAGTGACATTCTTCTTCATTTGTAAATGAAAGGTTTTAAGTTCGATTCTAGCAAAAGTCTAATTTGAATCACATTATTGTCAGCCTGTTGTGAGGTTTAGCCCATTTCCCCATCTCCTTAGACCATCTCCGATCCTTGGTCTAAAACCTAAAATTTTTAACTCAAAAAGTTTAGGTTTTAATCCAGTAATAGTTTTTTTCTTCTAACCCTTTTGAGTTAAATTTGTAGCCCGAGATTATTAAAAAATGAATTTTTGAAGAAAAAAAAAATTATGTAGACTATCCTAATTAAATTTTATGAAGATTTTAACCTAAACATGTTTAGATTCCGATAAATATTGAAAAATCACTAAACTCATACCATGAAACTCGTGGAACACTACGAAAGAATATGAAACACATAAAATAAATTTTTTATAGCCGTTAGATTTAAATTTGAATAGTTAGATCTTTTTTTTACCATTGGATTTGAACATATTAAATCTTAGCCGTTGGACTCAATGAATTTATAAATAAAAAAAAAAAAAAAAAACACATATATAATGGGCCAGCCCCACTAACATAGGGAGAATCATGGGCTAGTTTTCCCTTAGAAATGAGTTTTTGGTTAAAATTCATATTTGCCCCCAAGGGTTGGAGGAAGTTGGGATAAGTTTAGAACCTAAAATTTGTGTTTTACTCCAAAGGTTGGACTATGTCTTAATATAAATAATATCGTTTGTTAAAAAAAAAATTATATATATATCTTTTAGTTTTTTCTTTTTTAAATTGAAAACTAATTATATTACCAAAATATGGTTTCAGTTTAGTTTTCATTTTTTTTTAAGTATAAAACTGAAATTGAAATGTATACAAAATGATCATTTAAAGTTTTCGATTAAAATCATATCCAAAATGATTGTTAATCCACAAAACACTTTTAGTCATTCTGAAACAAAAGTAGCTCTAACAATGTCTGCTTTGAATATGAGGGTCTAACTATGGAATGCACATTCGTTTTCTATTGAAGAACGCATTATTGCTGTGAATTTCAAATATCATTTCCAATAACAAAACCTATTAATATGTTATCGATCATTTTTAACAATATCGATGAAAGTTAGTTCTTCTTCACATAAATTTTCTATTTAATAACCAAATACTAACCCTTACTACTATTAATACTCAGCTTATACTTTTTCAAACAATAAGCGTAGTGTATGCTATTGCCTAACAAAAACTCAACGGTGCTCCAGAGTATATGATATTTCAAACTTTTTAACTGTCAAATCTAAACTTTTATAACTTTAACTAAAGATCTAACGTTTAAAAAACTCAACGTACTTCGAAACACTTCATAAAATCCCCTACATATAACGTTTAAGGAGACAAATGCATAATGTAATTTTGGACTCACATATGTTATGGAAATCATGCAAATAATGCAGAATGGGCATCTGGCATACTGGCAGATTGCAGAGTACCTAACCAATTCTCTGCATCGGACAAATATGGAGAAGATTCAAACATGAGAAATTTTTAGTTATAACGGGAATACAGATGGTATAATACGTATTTTAGGTAAATAATGAATTTTTTTTTAGATTATTAATTTTTTAATACACATATCCCAACATTTATATATCGACAAATAATGTATCACCCTGTGTAACGCTCACATTGAAAAATCTCTCCCAACCCACAGATACGATAACTGCCACGTGGTCCTCCTACACTCCTACTCCCCACATATAGGCTTCTCTCTCTCTCTCTCTCTCTCTCTCTCTCTCTCTCGATATAATTCATATTATTTATATAAATAATTACGTATTAATTTGCTCCATATGCATTTGTTTTAAATCACCATCCATTAATCAATTTTCCATCCATTTGTTGAGAAACATGAAGTGAATTTAGTTGGTACGTTGCAATTTCCCAAATTGTTTATGTGTGCTTATGTGCTCATCAGTACGGTACGGTATTCCTCTTTATTAAGTGAGAAATTTTATGTTCGTTTCATTCAAATAGCAAGCTTGATATTATATTTTTACAAATTGGTTACGTCACTTAGCTTAAACTATTGATTTGTTGATCAGGCTGGTTTTCACTAATTACGTTTTACCCTTGAAGATTAAGATTGGTGACCACAACTATAAATTGACGACAAGTATCGCTTCCATATCTTCAACACATGTTATCACACTGATTAATCAAGATACATAGAGCCATATGTTAACTTAAAATCTTGATTAACTAAAGTTAATCTCCCATTTCACTAATAATTTACCAAATTTTTGTTATTTTTATTGTAATTTTTTGTCACTTTTGAGAAGCAATCGAGAGCTATTGCACTCAAAGTCAATGAAAGGGGCCAAGAATATATAGATTTGAAGATAACATAACTTTTATTTTCTCCTATGGTGTAAAAGTTTGTTGGGATATATGCTATATAATGTTTGATCCTCCAATATATTGACTTCTTAGATTCCTCTTGAGTGGTCCCCTCCTTGTCTTCAAAGCTCCAAACCCTATTCAAATTTCAATACTCTAATCCCATTTCTGCAACATTGAGATAATTTTAACGATCTAGCATTGTCTTTCTGTTCATGGATGCTGCAAAGTGTCTAATGACCAACTCAATCATGTATCTGATCCTGTTTCTAATGAGCGACGGGTATAATTCTTTACGCTCAACTTGAAAACGCGGCAGAATATTGTAAGTGACAGAACAACCAGTCATTTCGTACCTATAAACAGAAGGAACCAACAAAGTTTCTCTTGTTCTTGTCAATCCTGCTGACAAAATATTTCTTCTGTGCAGACAATAATTAAATGGCCCAAAAGGTCTGAGTTGTTAATGATTTCTAACCCCCTTTGAGATTAAAGTGATTGTAATTTTCACCCGTAGACACTTAAGGTGGTTGAGGCCATGTGCTAAAGCACCTAGCAACAACTGCTTGCTAGCTAGCTTTCACTTTCTCTCTTCTCTAGCAGAGAAGATTAGTGTGTTTTTACTTTTTCCAATCTCTCTTTTCAATCTGCTTTTTTGAGTTAGTACTTATAGTTTAAGCGTGTGAATGTGACGTTAACAGAGAAAGTGCTTTTAAAGTAACTAACGCTGTCTTATCAGACTTTTGTTGATAGGTTGTAAATTCAAACCTTGTATTAGTTGGAGTTTGATGGCTTAGATTAGAGCCATATTTGAGTCCTACATCGGCTAGAGGGAGAGCCATCTAGCATTTTATAAGCAATGACACCACACATATATATTACCGAGGCCTTTTGGTAAAACTCCATACTTGTATTTTCCGAATGACTAGAGTGAGGGGACTATCGGCAATACTGACTTGTGTGTACGTGACACGTTGGTGTGCTTCCGCACAACAATTGGTATCAAAGCCCAAGCAACACTTGGGATTGGTAATAACTCTCACAATCGTTCGAAGTTGAAGAGCTCATTTGGAATTTGGTTGCATGTGGTCAAGGTGGAGCTCTATTTGTATTTGGATTGTACGACGTCAATTTGGTGATGGTTCGAGTCATGCCAAAGTTGAGATTGTTGGAGTTTGGTGGCTTAGATTAGAGCCACATTTGAGTCCTACATCGGCTAAGGGAGAGTCATCTAGTGTTGTATAAGCAATTGTACCACATAAACATATTGCCTAGGCCTTTTGGTAAAACCTCATACCTATTTCTCACAAGTCGCTAAAGTGGGGGAATATTGGCAATATTGACTCGTGTGTGTGGAACCCGTTGGTGTTCTGCACAACAGTATTTCGGCAAGAAAGTGCTTCAAAGTACTTGTATATAACTTGAGTATTGTTTTCTCATCAAACTTTATTTTATCAGGATAAATATCTATGTTGTTAGATTATAAACCTAAACATATTTTTCGGCTAAAAAGTCCTTCAAAGTACATCTACTTTAAGTAACTTTGCTTATCAAACTTATGTTATTAGGCTCTGAATCTAAACCACAAAACTACACAAAAATTAACTTAATCAGTGATTCAGATTAACAATCAAATAATATGGAAAAGAAAAAGTTCTCTTATCATTTCTTTTAATAATGTTTTCATTGCTTTCACTTCTTGTCAAATTAATCTTTTGTTTACTTAGACATATAAACTTAAAACCAAATTATTAGGGTGAACTCCAAGAAATTAAGAAGTAAGACAACCAATAACTTCCTCAAGAATTTGAAAGTAGAAACCCTTAATCAATTTGCTCATATTTTTTTCACAAAAAAATAAAGTAATAGAAAATTACAACAACCCTTGGGCAATAGCTTGATTGGTTCTGAAATTAGTAGTCTCATACACAGGAAGTTCTTCCATGTACCTTCCAACCCCAACTGGATGATTCAGCTCAAAAAGATCAGAACTTGAACAGCTCTCAGCATCATGATCACTTTCTTCATCATCTGCATTGTCGCAAAAACTTCTCACCAAATTTTGACTAACCGCCCCGGTCGTTCTGTAACTTGTTGATTTTGTGCTACGATTAAATGTGAGCAGGTCTTCTGTTCGACTCTTACCCGATTTGATCAGCTTATCATAATTACCAGGACAAGCCCTTGCATATTTTTGAAAAGAGGGTTTTGGCATCAAGCTTGGGTCTTCTTCAAACACACATTTGAGGTCGTTTGGAGGCTGAGAATCCTCACCAAGAATCACACTCACTGGGTAAAATCTAACGGACCTTTTCGTGCCATTGCTCGATTTTTTCGCTCTTGAAGACGGTTTGCTCAAGCAAGACCTTGAGAAAGTAGAAGCAGAAGCAGAAGAAGAAGGACAAGCCGATTTCGAATTCGACACATTCTCTGTAATGGTCACATCTTCCACAGCTCCAACATAACACATTTTTGGCTTCTTGACGTTACCGGAATTGAAAATCGAGTTGATGAAGCTCACAATCCGCCCGCCGGGCGAAATTGGTTGCTTCACTTTCTTCAATTCTTCGTAGATTTTCAAAGCTCGTAGCTTTGTCTTTGAAAACGCACTTCCTCCGCCACTCTCACTCTTTTCCTTCTCCTCGAACTGCACGAACCTCTGCTCGACCGCCTTCGGTTTTGTTCTTGATCTGTAGCTCGAATCTGTTTCGGAAGACGAAAATGCAGCTCCTGAGCTCGACTCCGAGGAACTCGAAGCGGAGTTCGAGAACATGGAGCTGTGAACGCTCTGCTTCTCGACCCAATTCTCAATCATAATAGCCCTTCGAAGATTAACCTTCTCATTGTCCCCTTTAGTGGAACTGCTCTGTTTCTTGACCATTGCAGTCGACTCTCGAACATAACCCTGATCTCCATCTCCACCGCTCGATTCATCAATGGAGCGGTAGATGGAGTCGAGTAGCGAAGAAGAGAAAGATGGGTTTCTTCTTCGCCTCAAAAACGTTTCTTCTTTCGGTAACCTCTCCCTCACATACATCTTGATTTGCTTACACAAAATTTACAGAGAAAAAACGGAGTTTTATAGGCAAAAAACAGAGGAAACAGAGAGAGTGTGAGAGAAGCAGAGGACGGTGAGAAATAGTTTAAGAAGATGTGTTTGCTGGACTGTCTGCTTAGACAATGTCAAAAGCTGCAAGGGGTTTTTTTTTATAGAATGCAAGTAGATCATGTGATAAAACAAGAAAGAACAGGAAGAGTTTGCAAGTTTCTTCTGTTTTTTTATAATATATATATATATATATATGTAACCGGTGAGTATCCTTGTGGTATGAGTTTGTTTTAGTAGAAATTTTTCGCTCTGATCGGAACCAGAGAGTACATCAAGTATTTTTATATAAGCGGTGGTAAATTTAATTTTTTAAGTTATTAATTTTTTAACACACATATGCTACCATTTGTATAATAACACGTAATATACCATTATGTGTACCAATCACATTGAAAAATTTCTCTTTTTTAGCTACACATTGAGATCAAATCCCCACTCCTCTCAATGTAGCTTTAAATAGTAACATCGCTTGTAATAAAAAAAAACATAAATATTATCTCAATCACCCAGTAACTTAGGAATGCATGTTACTCATCCTTAGATTTCCTATTATAGAAAATTAATAAAAAGTTATCTTAAAAAAATTATATAATAAAAACTCTTAAACAACTTCCTTTATCATTAATGACACTTTCTTTAGTATTAAGAATATTTTTTTAAATTCAAAACTCTCATTAAGTGGGCCAGTGACTTCTTTTTTTATTTTTGTCCTTGTAATATAAAAAAAATGTTTTCAATAATAAAAAAGTTGTTTAAGTGTTTTTCGATAAAAGAAAAAAAGTTTAGTCATAGACTTTTTATTAGTTCTTCCTTGATATTAAGGGCGAAAAAGAAATGAATGTGATTTTAGTATTTTACGCCCAATACTTGATATTAAATGCATAAGTTTACAAGTATGAAATTTTAATCTTAACATGACTAAACGAATGAAACTCGTTTTTATAATCTATATGGTTTTGTTCACGTCTTTTGAAGTGAGGTTTGTGTACAACAAAGAACAACTGAACAAGTGTTGAGATTGAAAAGAAGGAAAGGCACCTAGAGAAGTAGTAGGGTATTGGGAATAAGTTAGAAAGAAAGTGCCGTGCGTGCGGGTGAATTATGGTATTTGAAGGTCTTCCAGGTTGGCCTACTTTTTCTTGCAAGTTACTGTTAAATTTCTTTTTGAAGAACAAAATTTCTGTGTTTGGTGGCAAGTGGAAAACTTTATTGATTCTTTCTTTTGAATGGTAAGACTAATGAGTGCAATATTTGGTTTCTTTTTCATTTTATCTTGCTCGCCTAAGATCTTCGTTTTGAATATATGTGAGGTTGATTTTCATATGAGTTCTTAGATTAATTTTATGCTAAATTGGTTATCAATTTTTATAATCATTGTTACATTGAAACACAATAATTCTGCGAAGTGATTAAATTTAAAAAAAAATTCTAGCATGAAACCTTCCGTCTCTCTCCTCCACATCTCTTCCTCTCTCCATCTCTCTCGATCGTTCACTTCCCTTCTCTCTTCCTGAGTTTTTTATTTTTTCCTTTTCGCATACGAAAAAGGGAGAGAAATCTGTTTCAAAATTTTCACCATTGTCGAAAATTTTCATATGAAAAAAAAGGTTCACGAGTTCAAGAAGGAGATTCCAATTTTCAAAACCACACAATCTCAATATTTTTTGTTTTGTAATTAACTGGGTTTGGATATTATTGATAAAAGATTGGATGAAATTAGATGTGTAAAGTTATTAGGGCTTTATGCAATTGGATTTGCTGGATTTAAATATTTTTTGTTTTTGTTTTTTTTTATCAATTAGTATTTTGTTTCCGAATAACAAGAATAATTTAAGTCGATAGTTTAATCTTCTGTATCTAAAGGCTCATCTAAAAAGGACCTCACAGGTCCTCAAAATGAGGACCTTAATAGAACTATGTTTCATAATAATATAGGGCTAATTTATACAATGAAACAGCTATAAATTATAATACTATGGTATCAAATTTACCATTTAAGGCCCTAAATTTTTTTACCTACAAAATGAATATCATTAAACCGTAATACTAAGTGACAAAAAGAAAAATAATCAAAAGTTGTTATTAATACAACTTTGGTTGTCATCCAAAATACTATGAAATTATCATTCAAACCCTCTAGTTAAAACTTAAAACTGAATAGAAATAAAAATTATGAACAATTTAGTAATTACAAGAACACACATTTTGCCTTAAAAAAACAACGCCACCTTAATGTGATTTTAACCTTTTTATATTAAAAAAAAAAAAAAAAACTCTCTCTTGCTCCCACGTTCACTCACTCTCTTCCTTTCTCCTTCCTTAAAAAAAAATGTTCACACAATTTCTTTTTGGCATATGTTAGTGTTCTTATTAAAAAAAAAAATGAGTGCATGATGATTTTTGAATCAGAAATGTACATAACTAACAAATTACTTCCTTCAAATTTTATTTAGATATAAAACTGTATTAATATCCACAGTACTGCTTTTAATTGACAAATTTCAGTAACACTTCAAATCTTTTGTTATGTTATTAGCATAATAGAAATGTTATTGTTAATAAGACCCAATACCAAACAAGACTATAACAATATATTCAAAAGACTACGCTGAAAAAAAAAAATTAATGAAAAGGGTGTAAACACGAAAATTTCCTGAAGGAACAAGAACACGTGTACAAAATAATATTTGTTATTTGATGAATTTTGGGGTTACAATCTCTATTTGTTCCTCTGATTCTATCTTCGTAAGATATGGATTTTGTTGATGGGCTGTTGATCCAAAGGGCCGTTGGGCTTGATCCTTGGATGAACAGTGATGTGGATTTGTTTGTGTTGATCCGAAGGGGCTGTTTGGCGCTTTGATTCTTGAGATGAACAGTGATGATCTTCAGAGGTTTGATGATGAATGTAGAACGATGAATGATGAATGATGGATGAGCTTCAAGGGGCTTTGAGCTTGATTCTTGAAGAATGGATGTATGGATTCCAAGGGCCGTCGGGGCTTGATCTTGGAGAGTGGATGAATGTTGCTTCAAGGGCCGTCGGGGCTTAATCTTGGAGAGTGGATGAATGTTGCTTCAAGGGCCGTCGGGGCTTGATCTTGAAGAAGATGGATGAATGATGAACGAAGAACGATGGATGAACGATGGATGAACTTCAAGGGGCTTTTGGGCTTGGTTCTTGAAGAATGGATGTGCGGATCCAAGGGCCGTCGGGGTTTGATCTTGGAAGGTGGATGAATGTTGCTTCAAGGGCCGTCGGGGCTTGATCTTGAAGGTGGATGAACGGATGAACGATGAATGGATCTTCAAGGGGCTTTGAGCTTGATCTTGAAGAACAGTTGTGTTGATCCAAGGGGCCGTCGGGGCTTGATCTTGGATTAAGAATCGGCACGTGACCAAGGTGCTTGTTGATTCCTCAAAGGTTTTGGCGAAGTTCCTTCAAGGGCCGTTGGGCTTGATTTCTTGAAGTTGGATGAACGATGAACGAAGAAAGAAGAACGAAGAACGAACTTCCAAAGAATTCTCTTCCAATTTGGGAGTAGAGAAATGTATTTGTGAATTGGTGGATTGAAATGAATGAAATTGGCTTCTATTTATAGAATTTTCCAAGGCCTAATTTTGAATATAATATCCCAGATGAAATAAGCCGTCTCTGCCAGGTGTTGACACGTGTCCTGTTTGACAGCTTTTCGGACTCTTTTCGAATTTTCGTCGAATCACACACTATGTGTACAATTTATGTAATACATGAGCGTTAACATTTTGACCATCGGTCAACATTTTATTTATCGAAATTTCACTGTCTACAAAGGGCTTGAAAAGTTTTAGTTTTAATAAAAAACCATGTTATAAGCTAAACGGAAGGGAATGCCGGATTTCGGCCGGAAAGTTGGACAAACTTTAAACGCTCATAACTTTGTCAATATTCAACGAAATCGAGTGATTCAAAAACGAAAATTGTATTTCTCGAAGAGACGAAGAGAATGGTACCTTGCACGATGGCTAACTCGCCATGGTTTGGCCGTAAAACACCTCGAAAGCCTCGGAGGTCGCCGGAAACGGGGTAAGATTCAAAATGATATAACTTTGTCAATACTCAACGAAATCGAGTGATTCAAAAACGAAAATCGTAGTTCTCAAAGAGACGAAGAGAATGGTACCTTGCACGATGGCTAACTCGCCGTCATTTGGCTGGAAAACGCCTCGAAAGCCTCGGAGGTCGCCGAGAACTGGGTAAGATTCAAATGGATATAACTTCTTCAATACTCAACGAAATAGGGTGATTCAAAAAGGAAAGTTGTAGTACTGTTTCTGGAATGTAAAAATAAACTGTTTCTATAATTTAAGTCACTGTTTATGGAATGTAAAAATAAACTGTTTCTGGATTTTAAGTAACACTGTTTCTGTAATTTAAGTCACTGTTTATGGAATATAAGTCACTGTTTATGGAATTTAAATCCCTGTTTATGGAATTTTAAGTCACTGTTTTTTTGAATGTAAAAATAAACTGTTTCTGGAATTTAAATCACTGATTCTGAATTTTGGTTCTTTTCTTTCCAGAAACAGTCAGTTTTTCAGAAACAGTGACTTTTCCAAAAATAGTCACTTTTCCAAAAACAGTGAATAGTCACTTTTCCAGAAACAGTGAACATTCATTTTTCCAGAAACAGTGAACAATCACTTTTCCAGAATTAGTGAACATTCATTTTTCCAGAAACAGTCACTTGTCCAGAAACAGTGAACAATCACATTTCCAAAAACAGTCACTTTTCCAGAAACAGTGAACAATCACTTTTCCAGAAACAGTCACTTAAACACCAAAGGGCTTGGTGTGGTTGCTGCTTGCTGGGGCTAAACGGAAGGGAAGGCCGGATTTCGGCCGGAAAGTTGGACAAACTTTAAACACTCATAACTTTGTCAATACTCAACGAAATCGAGTGATTCAAAAACAAAAATCGTAGTTCTCGAAGAGACGAATATAATGGTATCTTGCATGATGGCTAACTCGCCATGGTTTGGCCGAAAAATACCTCGAAATCCTCGGAGGTCGCCAGAAACTGGGTAAGATTCAAATGGACATAACTTCTTCAATACTCAACGAAATCGAGTGATTCAAAAATGAAAATCGTAGTTCTCGAAGAGACGAAGAATGGTACCTTGCACGATGGCTAAATTGCTGTTGTTTGGCCGAAAAATGCCTCGAAAGCCTCGGAGGTCGCCAGAAACTGGGTAAGATTCAAATGGATATAACTTCTTCAATACTTAACGAAATATGGTGATTCAAAAAGGAAAGTTGTAGTACTCAGCGATACGAAGAGGAGGAGGAGGAGGAGGAGGAGGATGAGGGCCAAAGGAGAGCCATGAGTGACTGGCTGGTGGTCGAGCTGTCTGTTGGTTTTGTGGGTTTTACTTTGTTCTGGGATGGTTTTTGGTTTAAAAAAGTTATAGGATGGTTTTTGGTTAAAATAAACTTAGTTCAAGCCCTTTTTATTAAAACTCCCAAAAAAAAATATGTTGACAAATACAGTGTAAATAATCTGTACAAGACAAATACAGATAGAGTCTTGTAACTACCTCACTGGAATATCACTTTAACATATTTGATTTTCACCGGATTATAGCTTTTAACATATTTGATAGTGCCATGACACTTTGATTAAAAAACTACTTTGTGTTTAATCCAGTCCTCCAGCATTTGATGAAATTCCGTTTATTCCCAACTATCATTTGTAAGTACCAGTTTGTTACTGCTTAAATTTTTAAAAAAGTGGCTATAAAAAAAATTTGGGATCTTTCCAGCGTTTGGTAACGTCTTATAACCAGCTTTTTTTTTCCACAGATTTAGGTGAAAAAAAGCTAAAAGTTCAAAACAACAAAAGCCAACTTTTCAGCTTATGCGCAAACCTCTATTCCAAGAGGCGTTGAGCCTTTTGTGACAACTCGTCCCTAAATTTACGTTTTTATTTATTTTAATTGAGTGAATTGACGAAAATGCCCCTTGAGGCAAAGGGGTTGACTTTCGTTGACCTGCGTATTGGGAAATGTATGAAACATTCTTTTAGCGTATCCTCGTAGTACTCGTCACTATGAATGCGAAGGCATAGGCAGAATCAAGATTGGAATTGTGATGAAGATTTTGAGGAACTACGAATCCGAGAAATACTTTTGTGAAAAAATTACTAATTTATATTTTATAGATTTGTTTTGAAATCCTATTATTATTATTTTATTAGTAGTTGAGAGGAATGAGTGAGATTATTAGCTGGAGAAGAAAGAAAAGAGAAGGGAGAAAGAAGGGATGGCATTGACTGCCCAATCAGAGAACAAGGGGAACAGATCAATTAGGAGAAGAGGGATAAGAGAGTGACCAACCAAAGAGAAGGAAAGGATGAGAAATGAGGGAGAGAGGGAGTACCGGATCACCTTGACCCGGTTTCTTTCTGCTGATCGTACCCGAGTTCGAAACATCCCAATGTCGATTCTGGCGTTTTTCTAACGAAATGAATGTCGCCACTACCCAAAATCAACTCCACTACCCTTCTTCTTAAAGTTCCACCCCAAACCCGAGTGAAATTAGCCTTGAAATTGTGAAGAACTCCACGGTGGGTTCGTGGGTGTCACGGCGGTGATCTGCCGTTCATGCAACTATCATTGTTAACCACTATGCTTGTTCAACTCTCCTTAAGGTTTGAATCAAATGCCAAACAAGTTTGGGGCGTCGGAGTTGGATTTGAAGAGAATCGAAGAACACCCACCTTAAGGTTTTTGGCAGGTTCGAGCTAAATTGGAGCTTTTTTTTACTAAATTGGCTTTGGCCACATGCGACGATTGTTCGTGACTTCTCGATATTCGTGCTAGGGAATTTTATCGCAGACTCCAGGTGAGTGGGTCTTTTTGTTTTATAATATATATATATATATATATATATATATATATATATATATATGATTGATAGTTTTCACAAATGCTTTTAAATTGGTTTTATGCATTATTATGCCATGAGTTATTTATTTTTAAAATGCTATATTATGGTTGAGTTTTACGTATCATACTAGTATTGATTGTGGAGCATCTGATTTTAGTTATATTACTGTTAAGATTTTGTGATTTTGAGATGTCATGCCTTATTTACGTTTTGCAGGCTACGGTAAGCATTTTCATAGTATACGTAGTATGGTATTTTGGAAACTATACAGGTTTTACAGCGAGGGGTTATAACGTTATCAAAAAGGTTTTTATAAAACTTTATTTTTAGGACCACTCACCTTGCTTTTCGCCCCTCCAGGTTTTAGTAGCTGAGCTTTCATTTCGACGAGAATTCTTGGCAAATCTGTGTGTAAACGATTGCCATCGATGGTATAATTCTCACCTTATTTTACTATACTATACTTATGCTCTGCCATTACGTGTGAAATGGGTTCATTCTTGCTCACAACACACTCTTGTATTTAGGTACTTTTAGGTTTAAATTTATTCACATTTTCCACATTACTACACTTTATGGCTTCATCACCCTCAATGTGTCGGCCAACACAGCTCGATTTGGAGTCCTAGTAGACATCCCGGGTCGGGTGTGTCACTTTAATGAAACTGTCACATACCTAAAATGACCTTACACAATTAAATAATTTACAATCATACAACATGCTTTTATCATCTTCCATTATTTTTGGTGAGCTGTTTCGGAATCAGTGGGAGTCGAGGCAGCGTGCAGCGAGCAAGATTACACTAACCCTCTATGTCCACGGCGCTGCCATATGCCTTTCTCGATGGTGATATCCCGTCTACCTCCAATGGTAATATCCCCACTGTGGAGCAAAAAATAATCACAAAGTGACGCGTAGATTTTAGGACAAAAGAAGACAAAAATACCTTTGAGGTATAATGGGATTCCTACGCACAAGCAGAGGGCAATCATCCTCAGCCAAGTCAAAAAGTAACCAATTCCAAATTATATCATCAAATCCTTCTATAAGGTAATTCCCAAAATCTAATTTGTTCCATATATTTTCTATTTCATTATTTAGCTAAATAATATTTTCTTTTCATATTTCCTAAAATCTTCCTTTAAAATCATACTAGTTGACTAATTAAGGGATTAATTGCCTAAACAATCCCCTAATTGTCAATTGAATCACCCATTCAACCCCAAAAATAAGTTAAAGGCCGGCCATCCCCATTCAAAAAGGAGTCCACCATGCTTTTCTACCCTTTTTTTTATTTTTATCATTTCTCCCTTTTTATTACACTAATTACCTAGCCAATTAATTTCATAACCACCAAAACTTTCCCTTTATGTTTAATTAGCCAATTAATCATAATAAATTGGCTAATTAAACCAAAATTAACCCAAAAACCAACCTAATGGCCGGCCACTCTTTCTCCAAAGAGGACCAGCCTATCCCTATAAATAGGCTCCCATTTTCACCAAAAGATCATTCCAACACTCTTGCAAAAATCCCAAAAACTCTTCAAACACTTATTCTCTCTAAATTCTAACTTTGGCATCGGAGGTTCTTCGGCCAAAGTCCCCCTCCCCCCCCCCCCCCCCCCAATTCATCGTGAGCGCGTGAGGCTTTTGGCCTTGACCAAATATGTTAATTGTTTTGTAGGTGCAATTTTGTCCAAGAAGAAAGCGGCAGAAATTTGCATCCACAAATTGGTGTTTTCATTGAGAGGTGAAAATCCATACTCGTAGAAGACTCTCGCATAAAAAGATTATTTGATAAAGCGTGAAAGAAAAATATAATGGCTAGAAATTTAGAAAATTCCCAAAGTGAAAATTCTAGTACTCAAGAAACGGGATCACAACGATCCACGAGGCTAAACGTGATCATGGGTGGAGTGGCACCACCACGAAGCTCCACCGTGCCAACCACCCATGGCAAGATCCACACCACCACCATGGCCCAAGCCATACCATCCAAGCTTGCACGTGCCCAAGCCGCGCGCTTGCATGCATCACACACTGAGCAGCATGCTTCCGTGATCCAGCCTACTCTTGTGATCCAGCCTGCACATGTGGTCCAGTCTACTCCCATGGTCCAGCATGCCCTTCTGGCTTCCCAAACAGTCAAAGTTGGCCCAAAAGTAGCGCAATTGTCTTGACTTCAAGTTTAGGCACCCGTGATTGAACCACGAGTATTCTCACCATATTTCTTCGCAGATTTGACATTCCCCAACTCAAATCTCGCGCCCGAAGTCTACCACCCCTCTATTGTTCAATGAGCTGTTTTCCTTCCAAGCACTTCCAATCTAAATGGCGAACAACACTTGTCTCGGCAAGTCATGGAATTGACGAGCGCCCTTGCACAGCAAACGACGTTGGTGAATCAACTCTTACAATGCACCGAGATACGACATGCCCCAGATGAAAAATCTCAAAGTAAGGTGGGGACAAGTGAACCTTTCCAGCGGCGTCTAGGCAAGCAACCACTTGAGCAACCACAAGCCGAGCGTTCAGGCAGTGTGCGCTCCCGATTGGGCCCCCGAGATAACATCCATTCCCGCCTTAGCACACGAAGAAGCATGCATTCTTGGCTAGGCCCCAGGACAAGTGTACACTTTTGGTTTGGGCCACACTCCGATAATTCGCTTGAACAACCTTCTAGGCAGAGCATTCATTTGCGGCTTTGACCGCAAGGAGCATCCTCTACATCATATCGAAGTAGGCACCATTGCGAACGACAAGACACAACCATTCAATCTAGTTCAAGTTCAACCGGTAGCTTGCAAAGAGTCCTTTCACCTGCCAGGAATGAACCACGTGCACCCTTACCACGACATAGGTAAATCCAGTACGAAGAAGAGTAGCCTAGACCGGAAGGTCAAGACCAGGGGCAGCCGAAAGCTCTATTTTCCCAGCAAAGGCAAATACAAGAAGAAATGGAGAGGCTCCTAAACGAGCGATTGTGTAATTTCCAAAGCAATGAAATTGCCGACGAGGCATTACGGCGATACATGACCAACATGAGCAGGTCACCATTCACGGACGAGATCGAGCAGGCGGAGCCTCTGCGAAAGTTTAGCATGCCACAATTCACAACTTTCAAATGAGATGGAGACCCTGAAAGGCGTTTGAAACACTACCGAAACACAATGGTCCTTTATCGGAATAATGATGCTCTTATATGCAAGATATTTGCCACCACTTTGCAAAGCGAAGCGCAAGATTGGTTTCACACTCTACCACCACGGTCCATCCGGAACTTTGATGATCTTTCCTTGGTTTTCACCAAAGAATATTCATCTTACCGCTCAATCAAGAAAAAATCTAACCAATTGTTCAATATGAAGAAGAACCTAAATGAGTCACTCAGTGATTATGTGAAAAGGTTCAAAACAGAGAAGGTGGGTATAGTTGGATGTGACGATTCAATAGCAAGTGAAACCTTCCAAAATGGACTCCCAGCAGATCACCTGCTGTTCGGAGAATTAATCATGAAAGAAGATCTAACTCTAGCAGATTCCTTCGTTCTAGCAGAGAAGCACGCACTTTGGGATGAGGCGCGACAAGCAGACAAGGTGCCTGAGCAATCTAAAAAAGAAATAGTAGTAAAAAAGGAGGACGGAAAGCAGTCAAACAATAAAAGCAGGCAGGGGCCAGGCAAATGGACCGATCCCCGGTTAAAGGAGGCCCAAACGACCAAAAACTACACTAAGTTCTCGATCTCGATCCACCAAATCCTTTGCGATGTCAAGAATGAACCATGGTTCAAGCTGCCAAAGCAATCAAAAGAGGATACTTCCAAGTTAGATCATACAAGATACTGCGCATTCCATCAAGGTCCCGCTCACACAACCGATGACTGCTACACTTGGAAGAACTATTTAGAAAAACTTGTGAAAGAAGGCAAGGTTGATAGATACTTGGACAAGCCAGCAGCGCAGCCTAGAAAGAACGCAGATGCTGATGAAGAACCACCCAACAAAATGATTCTAATCAATGGCATCTTTGCCGAATCTGAGCACTTGGGGGCCACCAACAATTCCAAAAAGAGAAAAATCCAACAAGCGTTGCTAGTTTCACAAATCCAAGCAGTCGAAACTCAACCTGGATCCATCATTGGCTTCACTGAGCAAGATGCAGAAGGCGTAGATTTCCCACATGACGATGCAATAGTCGTATTTGTCTAACTAGCCCATGCTATAGTCGACAGAATGATGGCTGATAATGGAAGCACAATCAATCTACTTCAACTCTCAATAATCCAAAATATAGGCCTGGAATGCACAATTATATGCTGAGCAGAGGTACTCACCGAATTCAACGGGCACACCTCAACCGCTATCGATCATATTACACTTGATGTGAAAACACCGCCAGTGGTTTCAAAGAAAACATTCACGATTGTAAGCGACCCATCTCCCTACAATGGGATTCTTGGGAGACCTTGGTTGATCAAGCTAGATGTAGTTACTTCTGTCAAGTACCAAAAAATCTAATTTCGTATCCCGGGAAGAGGAGTCGAAGAAATCAGTCTGACTAAGCCACATCAGCGATGCACTATGCAAGTGTTGAAGGAGTAAAAAAATTAGACTTTTACTCCTACAGAGGCGACTGAAGTCCAAAAAGATGAAGAAGCTACCAAATAGCAATTACAACAAGTGGGTCAGGAAGATGGCATCCAAACCAATGAACAAATAGATGAAAAAAGATGGAAACCCGAAGAAGACGTAGAGGACATCATTCTTGATTCTTAGCAGCTGGAAAAGACGGCTAGAATCGGCTCACACTTAAGCCCAGCCGAGAAGGAAGAACTCACAATTTTCCTTAGGAACAATCGTGACGTCTTCGCATGGTCACCCTTCGACATGCCCGGCATTGACCCCGAAGTAGCTTGCCACAAGCTACACGTAGATCCCGCAGCCAAACCAGTGATCCAAAAAATGAGACACTTTGCACTCGAACGAGTAGCAATCATCGAAGCAAAAATTGACAAGTTATTAGAGGCCTGATTCATAGAAGAAGTAGCGCACTCAGCATGGCTTGCAAATGTCGTGCTAGTCATGAAGAAAGAGAAGGGCAAATGGAGGGTTTGTGTAGATTATACCGATCTTAACAAAGCATGCCCAAAAGATCCCTATATGATTCCCCGAATCGATTTGCTTGTAGATTTAACTTCCGGGAATCAGCTGCTCAATTTTCTAGACGCATACTCCAGCTACAACCAAATAGCCATGTACGAACCTAATAAGGAAAAAACCGCGTTCGTGATTGAGTGAGGCACTTATTGCTACAAAGTCATGCCCTTCGGCCTCAATAATGCGGGAGCTACCTATCAAAGATTAGTAAACATGATGTTTAAAAAGAAAATTGGGGTAACTATGAAGGTCTATGTTGACGACATCATGGTAAAGGGCAAGCAGAGGTCGGATCATATCCGTAATTTGGCAGAAATCTTCAGCATCATCAGAAAGTACAAAATGAAGCTCAACCCCACCAAATGCACTTTCGGAGTATCTTCAGGTAGATTCTTAGGGTACCTGGTAACCCAGCGAGGAATCGAAGCACATCCCAAGAAAATCAGAGCGATCCTAGAAATGGACTCTCTCACTACCTTGAAGGAGATCCAAAGCTTAACTGGACGAGCATCTGCCCTCAACCGCTTTCTTTCGCGATCTACCGATCGATGCAAGCCTTTTTTCAAGGCTATAAAAAAAAGCACAACGAGATAAATGGGATGAAGAGTGCGAAAGAGCTTTCCAAGATTTGAAGAAATATATCACATCACCTCCCTTACTATCCAAGCCGGAGGCAGCGGAGGACTTATACATCTACTTGGCAGTCTCAAAAGTAGCAGTGAGTTCAACCCTCATACAAGAAGAGCTGGGGGCCCAACTGCCGGTATTCTACACTTTCAAAGCTCTTCTCGATGCGAAAACTAGATATCCAAAGATTGAAAAATTAATTTTGGCGCTAGTTGTTGCGGCTCGAAAACTCAGACCATACTTTCAAGCTCATACAGTCATTGTCATGACTCAATATCCTTTACAATCAATCCTACATGGTCCGGACGCTTCTTAATGAGTGATGAAATGGGCAAGGGAACTTGGCCAATATGGTTTAGTTTTCTGACCCCGCAAGGCGATAAAAGCCCAAGCCTTGGCAGATTTCATAGCGAAATTCAAGCCTAGCCTAGGCAACACAACAGAGCTGCCCAACGATACCCCAGGAGTAGTCAAGCACACTTTAGCCATACCTACTTCCTCCAATGGAGATTTTTGGCGCTTACATGTCGATGGTGCATCCAATTACAAAGGATCGGGAGCAAGCGTGGTTCTAGCCACCCCAGACGGTTCAATACTCAAGCAAGTAATTACTCTAGGCTTCAAAGCATCCAATAATGAGGCAGCGTATGAGGCCTTGTTAGCAAGCCTTCGAATGGCAAATGACTTGACAGTAAAGAAACTTATAATCTATCCTGATTCTTAATTAATCACCGGCTAGGCTATTGGGGAGTTTGAGGCAAAACATCAAAGAATGGCACAGTACTTAGAAAAGGTACATAAGCAACTTGAGGCGTTTTCGACTTACACTCTCAATCAAGTTCCGCAAGTTGACAATGCTCACGCAGACGCACTAGCCGACCTAGGTTCCGCCCTTGATCACCAACTCAAATGTTCAATTCCGGTGGAATATTTAGACAAACCGAGTATAGAAGCAGAGTCGATAATCGAGGTGTCACAGGTTAGTGTAACTCCCAATTAGCAAAGTTCTATTATAGACTACTTGGTCAATGGCACGCTCTATTCAGAAAAGTTGGAGTCTAGAAAGCTCCACATAAAAGCAGCATGTTACTATATGTGGAATGGCATTCTTATTCGAAGATCTTATACCGGTCCACATCTCCGTTGCTTAGCACCTCCTGATGACTTAAAAGTTTTAAGCTCAATCCATGAAGGCGTCTGTGGAAATCATTCTAAAGGCCGATCTCTAGCACAAAAGGCTTTCAACGCGGGCTATTACTGACCTATCATGCATCAAAACGCTAAAGAGTTAGCCCAAAGGTGCGATCGTTGCCAACGCTTCAAACCGATACCAGCGCTGCCTGCTAGCAAATTGCATCCATAGACTAGTCCATGGCCGTTCATGCAATAGGCGATTGACTTGGTATAACCCATGCCACCTGCCACTAGGGGCAGAGGTATGATGATTGTGGCAACTGATTACTTTACTAAATAGGTAGAGGCAGAGCCCATGACGACCACGACTCAAGCAGATATAGAGTGTTTCATTTGGAGGAACATCATTTGCCGATTTGGCATCCCTCAGTCCATCATCACCGACAACGGCCCACAGTTTGTGAGCAAAGATTTGGCGAAGTTTTTCCAAAAGTACGGCATCAAGTAGCACATGTCCACACCAAGGTATCCTCAAGGCAATAGGCAGGCCGAAGTGTCTAATAAGACGATTCGTGACTGCCTCAAGAAATCCATCACCGACAAGAAGGGAAAGTGGCCAGACGAACTCCCCGGGTGTCTTTGGGCGTATCGCACTACCAAGAGACGAGTAATCAGGGAGACTCCTTTTTTTTTGGCATTTGGCTCAAAGGCTGTCATTCCTCCCAACATTATTGTGCCAAACGTCATCACTCTCCTGCCAAACATTGAACAGAACAGTAAAGAAATGGCCACAAGCTTAGATTTGGCAGAGGAGAAACGCGAGAAAACCATCACCCGCATTACAGCTTACTAGCAGCAACTTCTCTCTAGCTATAACAAAAGGGCCAAGATTCAACAGTTTCAACCTAGAGATCTAGTCATAAGAAAAGCCTTCATCACTGCTCGCAGAGAAAGCTCCAAAAAATAGATCCCATCTGGGAAGGCCCGTACAAGATCAGCAGAGTAGGCGGCAAGGGGAATTACACTCTCGCAACTATGAATGACAAAGAAATCGAGAAGCAATAGAACGCCTTCAATCTGAGGAAATACTATGTGTGACCTCCCACCATGCCAAAGACTCGAATATTCAAGCAGCTTAACGAGCACCATTTCACGAATCAATGACTATCTAGTTGTTATGCAGTTTTTTTATAGCTAAGTTGTTCATTTGTTTCATTCACTTTTTCAATGAAGAATTCAAAAATAATTTACAACTTGGCTCAACCACAACTCTGCAACAACTTATCCTTCATGCACTTCAAATAAAGATCACTCCCTTTTTAGGGACTCGTCACAGGAAGTGCATCCCCGAGGGATCAACCATGCTCTCCAAGGTGGGAGGATAAACTTACACTCCGAATATCCAGACGTGGATGAGTTGGGCTGCCCTAGTATAGCTAGACGCACGATGGCTTGCGTCGGGATTCCCAGAGTTAGCCACAATGGTCTTGTTCAAGATTTAGCTAACTGAAAGATATTGGGTCTCTTGACCCAATCCGCAGGGAACCGAATGACGACTACCCTGGAAACCTAAAGCCGCTACCGAGTGCACTAAGCTAGACTACGATTTTTCAAAGATTGCCTACGGCTTGCCCTTCGAGCAGTGGAGCCGCGCTAGACTTGTACAACTGCACATTTTTATGAAAGGTTAAAAAAAAAAAGGCTAGCGTGCATATATGAAGCTCTATCCACTAACGACATGCTATGTAGTCAATAAGCGTCATCTCTATCAAACGCGAAGTGACCTATCCCAAGTCCTAAAGTGCTGTGATACTGGTTACATAGCCTAAAGAATTGAGAATAGCCGGAGTTAACAACCAATTGGTTACGCGGATTTGTCTGCTTTTGTAAGTAAGACATCCGGCTGCCAATCCTATAGTTAACAACTTGGTAAAATTCTTCACCAACCCTTACGACTATGTAAGCTATGTGAACTTGTCTGCTTATATAAAAGTAGCATGATTGCTATTAGTCTATAAAGTCTAAAAGTTAGAAGTAAGAACAGAAAAAACGAAGGAAGTAAGTTTATTAAATTTTCCTAGCAAAATTAACAAAAAACTAGCAAAGATCCAATAAGTTCAAGCAAAAGCAACAAGGAAAATAAAGAAAAATCCTAAAAGCTACCTAGAAGACTACTCTTCAGCAGCTTGGATCACAGCTACTCGGCCGCCACATCTTCAGAAGTCTCAGTATTTTTGGTAGCGGAATCATCTACTGTTTCATTGCCAGCTGACCCAACTTAAGCGCCAACTTCTCCAACCACTTCACCAATAGAAGACTCAAAGGTGAAGGCAAACACATATTCTGGAGAAATATAGAAAGTCTCGAAATCTTTACCAGCACGGATCCGCTGCAATTCCTTCATTTCTTGCTTCAGATTATCGTTAAGCTTCAAAGCACCTTGGAGTTCTACAACTTGAGGCTCGAGCCTAGCAACGACCTTCTTGAAGTGGATCACTTGGTTGTAAGTAGCGATCAGTTCCTCATCTTTTGCATAAGCAGCAGAGCAAAATTCAGAGATGGAACACTCAAGATCTTGAATTTGAGGTACGTAACGCTCGATCTCATTCTCTGCAATTTCATACTTTGCTTGGATTGCGTCAAGCCTAGCTTTCAAATCCACGATCTCTTGGCGAGCGGACTCAAGCTGCAGAGAAGTGGGGGCAGAAGTGTTAGATCCCTTCAAAGCAGCAAGCTCATATTCCAGTTTTTTGACTTTTTCGGTGGAAGAGTAAGCTTCGGCTGCCATGGTTCTGGCCACTTTTTTAGCAGCTTTAGTATCTTCTTGATCAAGGAACATAGACTCGGCTGCTAGAATCGTTGTTTTTTGCATCATGGCTAGCATGACAATCTTCTTGTACTAGGGTGTGTGCTTTGCGAATAGGCTCGGTCCCACGATCTCCTTGACTCCATCAACGAACTTGGCACATGTATCTGTATTTTCAAGAAAATCTGGCTTCAAAAATGCGCAAATCTTAGCAACTTCCTCAGAAACAGTCTTGGTAGGCTTTTCACGGCTGCCAGTGCTAGCAGTCGCTTTTTTTTAGCAGGTAGATTGGTTTCAGCAGTAGAATGAACATGCTTTGGTATCGCTTTAGCAGGCGAAGGCGCTTTGTTATTCTTCATAGTAGTAAGCCTCTCCAAAGGTCAACCAGACTTAGCTCCTAACGATCGTTTAGACACAAACTTTGGCACTGAGGGCACATATGAGCTTCTACGTTGAGCAATCCTGTCAGCAATTGAACTAGCTTTTGGAACTACGGGTGTCATGGACACAAATCTGGCCCTCGGAGCTGCAGGCATCACGGGCACGGATTTAGTAGGTTCTTCTTTTTCACCCTTGAAGGAAGTCAAATCAATCACAAGTTTGTGAGCAGCTGAAAAGTCCTCGTAAGCAGCAGAGGAAGTTTAGATCTCTTCTCAGCAGGTTTCTCTTGAGCAGCCGTAGAACCCGCGCGGGTAGTGGAAGAAGTTTTAAATTTCTTCTCAGCAAGTGTTTCTTAAGTAGGCGGGGAAGCCTATTTTTCCCACTTTCATTGGCAGCAGGCTCTAACACAGTAATGGAACGGGCCATTTGGCCCAATTTTTTCAAAAAAAAAAAGAAGAAGGCCTCTCAGTCCAAGAGGCCCCGTGGCCTAACTCAGCAGACAAGGGGCCGGTGCCCCCATATCATTTCCTTCCTCACAGCTCAGGCACAAAGGCCCAGACTGCAGCACCAACCCACAGCCCAAGCCGCAGGAAGCCCAGCGCCCATGCCAAGCCCCACGGCATGGTCTGTTCACTCATTTTTACCCACGGTCACAATGCCGAGGCTTCCTCCCACCAACTTTTTCATGTCCTCAACCCCCATCCAGCTGAATTTCAAAATCCCGAGACTCCAAGAAAATTAATTTTTTCTTACCTAGAAACAATGAGAAGAAGCAAGCAACGAAAGACCATCCTTTGTACAGGCAAGATGTAGAAGATGGTTAGAGGAAGGGGAATAAATATCCTCTAAGCTTTCTTTTTCTCTTGTAAGGTATAATAAAATTCTCTTCAAAGTTGATTTAATAATCCACTTAAGGTGGACTTAAATAAACTTTGAGAGGAAGTTATTTCCTTTTCCTAGAAGGATCTAATTTCCTATTAAAAGAGAGAATCACCATCAAAATAGGAAACAATTCAAAGTTTCCTAAGGCAAGAAGATCTCTACACCTGTTGCCCTTTTTTGCGAGCAGCCCAACAGGTGTGAAGGCATTTGTGGAGCAAAAAATAATCACAAAGTGATGCGTGGATTTTAGGACAAAAGAAGACAAAAATACCCTTGAGGTATAATGGGATTCCTACGTGCAAGCAAAGGGCAATCATCCTCAGCCAAGTCAAAAATGCTCCCAAAAAAGGTAACCAATTCCAAATTATCTCATCAAATCCTTCTATAAGGTAATTCCCAAAATCTAATTTATTCCATATATTTTCTATTTCATTATTTAGCTAAATAATATTTTCTTTTCATATTTCCTAAAATCTTCCTTTAAAATCATATTAATTGACTAATTAAGGGATTAATTGCCTAATCAATCCCCTAATTATCATTTGAATTACCCATTCAACCCCAAAAACAAGTTAAAGGCCGGCCATCCCCATTCAAAAAGGAGTCCACCATGCTTTCTACCCTTTTTGTTTATTTTATTTTTATCATTTCTCCTTTTTTATTACACTAATTAGCTAGCCAATTAATTTCATAACCACCAAAACTTTCCCTTTATGTTTAATTAGCCAATTAATCATAATAAATTGGCTAATTAAACCAAAATTAAACCCAAAAACCAACCTAATGGCCGGCCACTCTTTCTCCAAAGAGGACCGGCCTATCCCTATAAATAGGCTCCCATTTTTACCAAAAGATCATTCCAACACTCTTACAAAAATCTCAAAAACTCTTCAAACACTTTTTCTCTCTAAATTTTAACTTTGGCATCGGAGGTTCTTCGGCCAAAGCCCCCCAATTCATCGTGGGCGCATGAGGCTTTTGGCCTTGACCAAAGGTGTTAATTGTTTTGTAGGTGCAATTTTATCCAAGAAGAAAGCGGCGAAAATTTGCATCCACACCCACAACCCAATTGAACTAACAAAAAACCCATATGGAATTACCAACAATCTTAAGCTCGAACACTTATCTTCCATGTTGAGATTGGATATGTTTTTGAGGTCGTTCAGGATCGTGAAGTCATACTTCAAGACCTTGGAACAGTGGACCTTGAGCTTTCAGACCAAGCAAAGCTATCTCAGGCCCCTCCTCCTCCATTATCGACATGGTTTTGAGCCCGCAATTTGAATTGCCAATGAACCATCCAGCACGGAGAAATTTTTTTTTGGATTTCAATTAAGAAATAAAGAGGTCACATGGATAGAGGAAGATCGAGAAAGAAACTATGAAATGGGAAGAAGGCGGAAACGATGAGAAAGGGAAAGGAAAGAGAGACACGTGAGAGAAAGAGAGTTTGAGATGTGCTTCTAGAAAGATAGTGGGCTGGTTCCGTTTTAATTATGATAATAAAACATAAAAAATGTGGATTTTAAATAATAAACTAGTTTAATTTTTTATGTTAAAATAACCATTACTGTTGGAGATGCTTACGATAAATTGATTAGTTATTGGAGTTTTTGTCATTTGGCTAGCTGAAATAGCAAAAAAATTAGTAATGAAGATCTTATCATATTCAGTTTAAAAGATTTTGATATTTTTAAGTAATTTGTGGTACTAATTAGTATTTAGAATCAATTTAAATTAAGATATGAATATTTTAAAAACAGCAAAGTATGTTTAATAATTGATCTTTGTTTGTGTTAACCCAAAAAAATTGTCAAGCAATTAACTTAATAGCACATCTGGTATTATGCTATTTTGGTCATTTTACACAGTCACAACTGTTTTACATAAAGATTTACCAAACACTATAACATTGTTTTTTTGCCAAAAGTACTTTTATAACTATAGTTTACCAAACACATTACTACTTTATTTCACAGCTGCACAGAAGAAGCAGTTTTTTTTTCAAAGCACAGCAATACCAAATTAGCTCTAAGTTCCATGAAAACTAGCATTTGAACTTTGTAAAGATCTCCAAACCGGCCATGAATATAAATGATACCAAATGCGTATTAAAGCTATTTAATTCTCACCAATATCTCAAAATAATTTCAATAACGTTTACAAAAAAATATAGGAAAAAGGTTACTTGAGGTGAACGAGAGACATTTTTTATGAAATGCTTGACAAGTAGTCTACATATTATATATGTTAAATCCTCATATAATTAACATGACGTGACATGTTATCTGAGTGAAGCTACATCCACAAAATATGTTCACAAGAATTTTGCATATTCATTTACTGTAAGTAGAGTTTGTATAAGCATGTAGAAGTGGTTGATTTGTAGTTCAATTGCTTAAAAGTACTTACATTTGCACCCGAATTCCTAATGTCGACTCTTCTCTTGGCACTATCATTAAATTTTTACTTCACTTTATCTCGGCTTTTTTTTTTTTGGGCTTCTCTTTTTTGGTATGACCAATTTACTTCCCCTTCAACATTTTCACAACATATAAAAATGCACTTAACTTTTGTCCAAGTGAAGGGGACAGTAACGATGAATACAAAGAGGTGATGAAGAAGTCTTCTCTCCATCGTGAGAGCTATTCTTTCCCCCGTGAGAGCTCTTCCCTCGTCTATCAGTGTCCCTTATTCTGACTCTACTTAATTAATTTGAGTTGGGTGCATCTTCTAAGGAATCCTTCATTGATTTGGTCGGTGGGAGGTTACTCGCTGTCAGATCTGAAGGCTCTATGAGATGGTTTGTCCAGGATAGGGGGTCCAGCTCTGATTAAAGGTGGTCACTCTGTGTCCTGGTGCAGTGATTTGCTTCATCCCTTGACTTTTATTCGGCTGCTCTGCATCCGAGGTATTTTCAACCCCCTTTCTTTGTTGGGTGTCAGGGATTTAACTACTCTGATGGTGACTCTACCTTGAGGGACAGATCTTTGGTCTTATTGGCAATGACCGGTCCCTATCCCTTGAATCTGAAGTGATTTGTCATTTATTTCTTGTTCTGGTTCCTGGGTTAATGTTTGCCCCCACTAGACTTTTGTGGTGGGTGGGGTGGTTAAGGTTAACCAAAATTCTGAAGCAAGCCTTTATGGCGAATATGTCTACTTCCTTATTTGCTGCATTTATGGCTAATTGGTCAGTATGAAAGTACATTTGGAGAATAAGAAAGAAGTTTTTTCTATCCTTCGTTAGCTTTATTCACTGCCTAAGTCTGCTTCAAGGGGTTCAAAATATTTAGAAACTTCGAGCAGCCAAAACGTAGTATACTATAATGAAGATTGAGTTTTGCAACATGGCACAAACAGAGATTGAAGAGCTCTCCACCTAGCTTGAAAGGGCACTAGAGCTGGATAATATGAAGCAATGAGTAAAACTGGTGGGAGAGGCTTTGGTCAACCACCCTCTTAACAAGTGGGGGGTTAGGAACACATTAAGTAATGCTTGGAAGGAGTTTGGTAAGCTCTAGATAAACTGGGTCAAAGAGAATACTTTTATCATCATAGCCAGAGACGAAGACATGGCATCTAAGATTCTCGAGCAGGTTCCATAGGCTATAATGAAGTAAAACTTCTTCATGAAGAAATGGCCCTGTGACCTTGCTATGGAAGAAATTCAGATGCATATGGTCCCATTTTGGGTCCGAATGAGAGGGGTCCCTATGTATCTTAGCTCTTTTGAGAATGCCCAGCGGTTGGCGGGAAAAATTGGGGAACTCCTGGAGGTAGAGGACCTGGCACTTGCTAGGGGTTTCCTTAGGGTAAGGGTGATGGTTGATACTACTAACCCTTTACTAGCTAATTGCTGGTTGGCAAGGAAGAAGGATCGCGATTCATGGGTAGAATTCCGCTATGAAAGACTACAGAACTTCTGTTATAGGTGTAGGAGAATCGGGTATGATAATACTAGATTCTCATACCAACCAGATACAAATAATGCAGCGAGGTATGGTAATTAGACTCAAACAAAGATGGTTCGTGATGTGCCTGAGATTACTAGACAATAGGAGATATTTCAAGGTCAGCGGGGATGTGCTAGAGTAAGTAGGGAGAGAAGGCAAGCCACGTTCTTGGATGGACACTCTATTAAGGCCCAAGCAGGTAGCAACGTGGCGTATGAGATGCAGAGGTTGCCTCACTCTGCTAGGCCTCAACTAGTGATTAGCGATGGCCCATCTTAGGGGCAGGTTAGGTATTTTGTGTGAGGGGGTAGAAGTGTCCAAGACAGGAATGTCAATGGTGAAGAGTTGGGCGAGACTAGTCCTATTGGAATTGCCAAGGCTGGGCCGAGCAAGCCAATTACGGAGTCCCAAATCTCCGAGATAGGCCCTATTGTTCACAGTCTCCCTGTTTCACAACATTCAATCTCAAAATCAGTTGAAGGGTGTTCGGAGAAAAACCACTTTATTGCAGCCTTTGGGAAGCTGGGAATGAAACGGGCAGTCGAGGGGTCGATGGTTAACTCGAACCAGTATTACAAGAAGGCGAATGGCGAAGGTTGTAGCTTGGATAATGCAAGGATGAAAGGTTGAAAGAGATCGTCAAGGGGGCCAACTATCAAGGAGGGTGGTCAGCAAAACTTAGATAACCATATGGTGGAGGAAGAACTTTTGGAGGTCCCAATCCAGGATGTGGTTGACTGAAACCAAAAGGCAACTGATGTCGAGGAATCAAACTATGGCGGTGGCGGCTCGCCAGGAACAGGCATAAGATCGCCATGATTTTTCTTATGTAGAACTGCCATGGTCTTGGGTCGGACATGGTGGTTCAGGCTTTTCATGGGCTGATTAGGCAATATAGACCCTTTGTGGTTTTTCTTTCAGAGACTAAAATGAAAAACCACAAGATTGAAGGTGTGCGTAGAATGATGGGTTATCAAGGTGGATTTGATGTTCCCTCAATAGGTGCTACTGGGGGCTTCAGTTTTTGGTGGAATGGTACGATAAAGGTTAACATTCTCAGTTCGTCTAAGAAGCTGATCCATTCTGAGGTGAAGGTGAGGGGTGAGTCGGAGTGGTTCTGTGCGTCTTGGGTCTACGATAACCCATATAGAGCAGAGAATGAGGATTTTTGGAAATGGATCTCTCAAGAACTGGAACCGCTGGGAATGCATTGGTTTTGTGACCTGAATGAAATTCTATGAGCTTGCGAGAAGGAGGGTGGGTCTTAAAGAACATTTCATAGACCTCGGTATATACAGCATTTCATAGATAACATAAAGTTGATTGATCTGGGATTCACAGGTCCTAAGTTCACCTGGTGTGGAACCCATAACATTTCCCTAGTTCAAGAGCGTCTAGATAAGGGTTTGGTGAATGGTGCTTGGCAAGCTAGGTGGCCTCGTACCACTGTCACCAACGGGACGGCCCGCGCCTATGCTCATTCTCCCTTAATCATTAATACGAATCCCGGAGGTATACGGACCAACTATATGTTCAAGTTCGAAGCTTTCTGGTATAAGGAGTCGGGGTGCAAAGAAACTATCGAAAGAAGTTGGAACTTGGATGTCGAGTTCGTGGTTGAACAAATGGCACAGGAAAATCCAAGCGACAAAAAAAATCTGAAGAGATGGAGCATTACTTCTTTCAGAGGTCAAAAGAATGAAATTGCTTCCCTCTTTGATTATCTGGGAAGGCTGCAATTGAATTAGGGGGTAAATATAGATGAGATTAAGGTGACCATGGAGAAGATTAACAAACACGAGGAATATGAGGAACAATTCTGGCTGCAGAGGTCCTGCGTTAGATGGCTTCAAATAGGTGATGCAAACACCGCTTTCTTCCACCAAGCTACGGTCCAACACCGATGATCTAACCATATTGGTAGGCTAAAAAATGCAAGCGAGAATTGGACGGATGATCTCTCGGGTATCCGGTTTGTGGTTGATGATCACTTTTTGCAGTTGTTTTCATCGAATGATAGTCGTCATTGGGGGGACATTCTGGAGTGTGTTGACCCAATTATTAATGCTGAGATGAATGTTGCTTTAGGGAAACAGGTGGATGAGGTGGAGATCAGGGTAGCATTTGCCCAGATAGATGAGCTAAATGCGCCTGGTCCTGATGGGTTCCAAGGGGTCTTCTTTTAGAACTTCTGGGAAATCATTTCTCCGGAAGTGATAGGGATGGCTACTGAATTCCTTAGTGGAGGAGTTTGCCCGAACTTGATCAACTTGACACATATTGTTCTGATTCCCAAGGTTCTGCACCCGAAAACTGTGAATCATTTTAGGCCCATAAGTCTTTGTAATTATTCCTACAAGGTTTTATAAAAAATTCTTGCCAATCGGCTGAAACCTTTTTTTCCGGAGTTAATTTCCCCCAATCAAAATGCATTCGTCCATGGCCGCCAAATCCAGGATAATATTATTTTGGCCCATGAGGTCTTCCACTTCCTGAAGCTCCGGAAAGCTAAACACTGTTTCGAGCTAGGCATCAAGCTAGACATGAACAAAGCTTATGACAGGGTTGATTGGGATTTTTGTTTAGGCCGTGATGAGGAAAATGGGTTTTTGTGATGCTTGGGTAAATATCGTGATGTGTTGTGTTTCATATGTCCAGTTCTATGTGCTTCTTAATGGGCAGCCTGGAAAGAGTTTCAAGCCGTCGAATGGGCTGCGGCAAGAGGACCCCCTGTCCCCATATCTATTTTTGATTGTCAGTGAAGTCCTCTTCTGCTTCATCAAAAGAGTAGCTGATCTTCAATTCCTGGATGGTATTCAAATCAGTCTGAATAGTCCACGGCTTACCTACTTACTTTTTGTTGATGATACGCTCGTGTTCCTGAAAGCTACTCCTGATAATTGCAGGAATATGTCGAATTTATTGAAAGCTTACTGTCAGGCTTCTGGTCAGCAGGTAAGCCTACAAAAATCAACGGTCTACTTTAACGCCAACACTCTAGTGGCTATGGCCCATGAGCTCAGCGTCATCCTTGAAATACTGGTTGTGGAGGACCCAGGGGTGTACCTGGGGTCCCCACGGTGTGGGGGAGATCGAAATGTGATGCGCTTACTTTCATCAAGGAATGGGGTCTGGCTAAAATTGTGGGGTGGAAGCAACAATTCCTCTCCCAGGCAAGTAAAGAGGTGCTTATTAAGGCGGTTGCCCTAGCTGTTCCTACTTACCCTATGAACGTGTTCCGCCTGCCCGATTGTCTTTGCAGGGAGATTGACACAGCCCTTGCTAAGTTTTGGTAGGGGAAATAGAAACAAGGAGCGGAGCATCCACTGGTTGAGGTAGGATGACTTGGGCCGCGCCAAGGGGGATTGAGGTTTGAGTTTCCACAACTTAAAAGATTTTAACTCTGCCCTTCTCGCCAAGCAGTGTTGGCGCCTTCTCCACGAGCCGGACTTGTTATGAATCAAGGTATTGAAGGATAGATATTTCCCTCACGACTCGTTTTTTATGGCTAAGAGGGGAGGCTATGTGTCGTGGGTTTAGTCTAGCCTTCTGAAGAGTTGAGACCTGATCATCCGTGGATCTAGATGGTAGGTTTTTAGTGGGAATTCGATTAATTTGTGGGCCGATAATTGGGTTCCTAGCACCCTCAACGGCCACCTAATTCCCAGGGATGGAGTGGAGATTGACAAGACACGTGTGGTGGCCTTGATCATTGATAAGGAGAGTAGGACCTAGAGAGATGATGATTGGGGCCTTTTTTTTTCGAGTCTATTGGGGCTGGTATCTCCAGGATTCATGTTGGGGATTCAGGTTCCTCTGATAGACTTATCTGGCCTGCTTCTAAGACTGGTGCCTACACAGTTAAATTGGGGTATTGGGGGCTGCACAACTCTATTCCTACCAGTAGGCTTCACCGTCCCTCGACCTCTCGTTCTACTCAACTTGAGGTGTAGGCTGGTATCTGGAAGCTTCAGGTCCCTCCCAAAGTGAAATTCTTTTTGTGGCGTTGCATTAGGGGTGCAATTGCTACTCAGGAGAACCTGTTTAGGAAGAGGAGTGCTGACAACCCGTGCTGTCCTATTTGTCTTCTTCATTCAGAATCTGTGGAGCACATGTTGCTCATCTGCCTATAGGTGCAACCTGTGTGGTTCAGTGGTCCCCTCTGCATTCGAATTATTAGCGCCTCAATTTCCTCCTTTGATAACTGGCTCTCGCACCTGTTTGCATTGCAACTGGGGTCATTCGAGTCTAAGTCAAGGTTTTTGTCTCAGGTGGCCTTCTCCTGTTGGTTCATCTGGAAAGCCAAATGCAACGCGGTATTCAACGGTCATTCCTTTTCTCCATCTCACACTATTTTTAACCTATCCAGTGCATGGGAGGCCTTTAATGCAGCCAACTCCAGAACCGATGACCTTGTTTCCCCCCTATGCCCAGCCATGTGTGAAGGTCTCGTGGTCTCTTCCTCATTGTTCTTCGTTGAAGATTAATGTGGATACGAGTTGGGGGCAAGGTGCTTCTTCGGCTTGAGTTGGCTTAGTCATCTGGGATTCCAACCGTAGGTGTTTGGTGGTCAAAATGGTGGAAGTTTTGGCTTCTTCTGCGGCAGTGGCGAAGTCCTTGGCGGTTCTAAAGGGGTGTCATCTAGCGTTTGGTCTGAATATCCCCCGGGTGGTGATAGAATCGGATTCGAAACAGGTTATTTTGTGTTTGCATGATCGTTCTTCGAGCTGTGCTTGGGAACTCTTCCCAATTAGAAATTGTATTTGGTTCGTTGGGAAGGCTTTCCAAGCTTGCTCTTGGTCTTGGATTCCAAGATCAGCAAACTGTGCGGCGGATTTCATTGCGAAGAATTTCACTCCAGAGATGAGCAACTTTGTATGGGCTTACAGGCCACCATCTTCGCTTGTTAGAATTTTAAATAAGGGATGGTTTGCCTTGCCTTCCGAGTTGCTAGCTTTGGCTCTTGTTTTCTTGGGGATGACGTGTTCGCCAACCGTGGCAGCATCTTTGTAATCTCGTGCCTATTGTTTTGTCGTTTGTTCCCCTGTTGCGTTAGCCTCCTTTGGCTTTCTTTGTTCTTGGCTGGCCTTTGTGCCTTGGTAATGAATCCTTGCTTCAAAAAAAAAAAAAAAAACCTTTTCTCCAAAAAAAAAAAAAAGCAGTTAACAGAAAAAGAAAGTGCCACAGGAACGATCGAACGAGAGAAGAGAAGACATCCTTGATTTGGTATTTGACATACACATGTTTTTAACTCCTGAACCGAAATTCAGATACAACTGATGCTCTTCATCCACCAATAAACAGAAAAATTAACAAAATTAAGGCTATAACCCGACCGCCCCCCAACCAATCCCGTACGAATATTTTGGATCATGAACAGGGGAAGCTTGATATTCATCCCTCCGAACGTCATGAGTTGCCAATGGCACCCATTTAGATATCTCTATAGACAAGGCTTTACCAGTATGGAAAAACCGAAAAAGAAAACCAATCCACGAAAGCAACACCTCCTCAAGTTTCCTGGAAGCCACCCGATTTTCTCAATCACAAGTATTGTTCGTGTATCCTTGCCCGATTCTCTTCCCACCACAATCTGGCATGCATCTCCCCAAATTTCTCTCGGCTGCACCACATGAATATGAAAGGAAGTCAAATATTCATGCCAAAGTCAATATAATTGCAAATCATGACAATATTCTACGCTCCAAAATGTTTAATGTTAGACATGTACCACCTAAAGATGAAAAGCACTAGTGGAAGCAGAAATTATTGCAGTAATATTGATGTCATATAGTTGATGATAGGGTTTCATATCACTGGCAATTTAAGTCATAATTGTCAGTAAGTTGAACCTCAAGTATGATATAATGCCATGTAGGGACCCGGTTCACTATGCTCGAAATCTTGCAATGTTTCTACAAAGCTACTGTAATGAACATTTATCGTGAAGTCAACCTTAGTTGCAAATTTGAATCCCTGTCCAGTGAGGATTAAAAACATAAGCAATCCGATGGATGTTCACTAGATGGGCCACAAGAATAGTAAAATTTTGAGTCCAAATCTTATGCACAACCGTTTTGATAAAACTACAAGCATACATTGGTGGGATTATGGTCGTTTTGGGGGGTAAAATTGATTAAACTTATTTATTTTAAAGAATACAACGTCGATAGGTATGCATCGCAAATTTTCTTTATAAATTCCCTACTCTTTTGGGTAGTTGATAGTCTAACAGAAACAAGTTGATGTAACTGTACTCAATTTCTTACTAGTAAACGGTTGTAGCCCATTGACCAAGTTGTGAATTCAAATAAGCAATATTATACTAGAGCTGCATTGAGTTGTTAAGGACATTACCTGAATCTGACCCGTCTAAGCTCCCGTTTGCCCCCTGGTAATGCTCTGATAGTGATGTAAACCCCTGGCTCATCCTGTTCAACCCATTCAGTCTCCATATCGCTGGCAGTGCTGATTGATAGCTCCCCTGAGCGATCTGCCTCCCTTGATGAACTACTTCTGATAGAAGCATCCATGGATGATGTCTCTGTCTTGGTCCCGCTTATGCTGGAGAGTTTTGGGGTGGAATTAACACCGCCTGAATCGCAGTAATGGCGGGACTGCATTGGGTGATGATCAAGCGAATCTGATGATGAGTAGCTCATAGCCATCCCTGTGGGACGATACAGGTTGCGAGGTAAGCGTTCTCTGGTTAGTGGTGGAGTTACAGGGCTGGCTTCAGCAGATTCCATCTTTGAACTCTGCAACAAAGAGAGGAACACGACATCATTCATATGAAAAGAAAACAACATAACTTATCATTGAATATAATACTCTGTAAGCACTAAGGCCGAACCAGAACTGTCATCAGAAACCTAGTATTGCCTTCAGATAACAACATAGAATCGCCATTGTAATTGAATTGCCACAATGCTATTTATCATACATAACTTGGGGGCTTACCTCATCTTCTGATCTAGCTGGGGTTGGAAGCGGGAAAGCATTGCGGTTAAACCTTTGAACATTGTAAAGTTCCATGACCCTATCATAGTTGTCAGCCCACCACCTCTGAGCTTGCCATTTGTTGAAAATCTCTCGACTAGTAAGAGAAGATAAAACAAGAAATAAGAATCCCTGATGTCATGAAATTACAGCAAAATAAGCAAGAACAAGAGGCACGCCACAAGCACAAACCAGCTTGAAAATATTCGTCTTCTGTAACTAGGGCATTATGATCAGTTTTGTAATAATTAACAAGAAAGAATCATACATTTCTTGCTGCTAGAGTTTCATTTTATCTTCCACTTGAAAAATCACAAGTTACTGTTAAATATGTTACGCCACTTGGAATTGGGCGCGCAACGCCTTTTGACAAAGCGGATCAAAGTGAGAACACAACTCAAAAAAAGGCAAAGCTATACTTGGGTGCATGGAATAAAGTGGTCTCCAAAGTTGGCCAAATTGGCTTTTCTAGCAGTGCCTAATCCATCAAACCTAATAAGTGCTTTTTTCAAAAGCCCATCAAAACAAAACAAAATCGATTCAAATACTAAATTGACATGAGTGCACATGACCAAACAAAACAAAAGCAACCCCATTTTTGTTTTTGTCTCTTCGGCAACAAGAAACCCACTGTTGTGAAAATCTAACATTGCGTGTTCACATTTTGTCAGGTGCGTAGTTTTCGGAATCACAGTAGTCCTTCTGTGTCGCTGTAAAATTTTAGGGGACAAAAAAATGAAAGAACAATAATGGGAGCAAGAAAAGACAAAGGGACGGAGAAACAGGCAGGCGTGGTAGAATTTTAGAAAAAGAAATCTAAAGGGCTTCTCCGACATGACGACACACTCAGTGAAAAAGCTTCCTAACGCAATCAAGACTGGCCCACCCACCACTTCAATCCTCACCATTACTCCTCTCCTTTTGGACTTTTCTTTGCTTTGCCATCAGGCGTGAATTTTACTGGCCCCTGTAGGGCCCATCCCGGCCCCACTAAATGGTTCATATTGAAGGAAGTGGAAATGGAAATGGAAATGGATTCACCTGAGCATCTGCTAAGGATACTGCTTACTCACACATAGGACCGTTAGATTTAATCTAACGGCTACAATTATTATAACTTTAAAAGAATTCTTATGCTTGTAGCCGTTTAATTTTGATCCAACAATCCTTGTGTATAGGGTGAGGATCCTGAGTAGTTGCTGAGGAGAGAATCTATTTCCCATATTGAATAGAGGGATGGAGGTGCATAATGGCATGTTTGGATGTGTACTAGCAGCTCTCACGAAAATATGAAACGTTATACTCTGTATTTTAGTCTATTCGACTCTACATTCTGTATAGGTTGAGAGCTATCATACCGAAGTTTTTCGCGTACACTATGGGTTTAACATGTTTAGGAAGAGGTAGCAGCTTAAGTGTAAAGAGAAATTATCTTTACAACCAAAGTAACGTATTCAAATTGCCCGTCCTCCTATATTGCGTGTATTTTATTTCTAAATTTTGAAAATTTAGATTGAAAAATAAGATGATATGAATTTTGAAGTGCCAATGGCATTTTTTTTAAAAATTATAAATAAAATAAAAAATAAAAAACCAATTGCCAATTAAAATTTAAAAAATAAGGAAAACAAGCATCCAAACATCACCTAAGTTACTAAAGCATGACAAAAATCAAATCCAAACACCCACCGTTTGATCAGAATCTCCGACTAAAATCAGACCGTCTAATTTGTTTCGAGGGAGATTTATTTACCTGAACCGAATGCTCTTGAGATCGTTCCCGCCACGTGGCAGGGAGACGAACGTGATGAGAACTCCGGGCTCCACCTGGGCCACCCACTCCTTGGGCTCGCGCTCTTCCACGAACACGACTGGGTCGACTCGCCGTCCGCTGGCCGAGTTAGGCGTCCCCTCGCCGCTGGAGATCCCTTTCAGCCTCGCCTCCATCTCCTTTCCCCAAGTCCTCGGCGTCGTCGAGCTCGAGCTCCCGGTCCGCCGGTACGACCACCTGAACCGGTCCGAGTCGGCGTCCGACTCGCCGTTCCCCTTGAGCCGACTCTGATTCGCAGTCACTGGCCCCACGCAAGGGGCGCAGTGCCTGTAGGCTCCGGACGCCTTCAATGCCATGTCCTTGAGCTGCAAAATTCGAACCGCCGAAACCGCCAATCACAACAATTCAGGTCGATACATACATACCCGTGTACGTACAGGTTAGGGTTTCGAGTTAGTACCTGAAACGTGAGCGACTTAATGGCGGCTTGCTGCTTGTGACTGGAGGAAGCCGGAGTGTTGGTGGAGTCGGACATCTCGGGCTGACTCAGTGAGTCGTCGCCGAGTTTTTTCGGACGAGCTATGCACGTCAGCATTGCGATTGCGCGCACACTTGGCCTTCGTAATTACCAGAGAGAGGAGAATGGAAACGGAATGCTGTTGCGAAACGAGGTCGTTTCGTGTTTCCCGGCGCCGGACGGATGGAATTTGGAGAGGAAAAAGAAGGAGTGGGAAAGGAAGGGCGGGATGAGTAGTGAGTGCTGCAACTGTCAGCTATCAGAGAGACGACTGAGACAGAGTCCTTAAATGCCACCTTAAATTACCCTACCAGAAAGAAGATTCCCTCATCAAAATTTATTGAGTTAGAAAAGAAAAAGAATAATAACTATAAATTGAATTAAATTAAAACAAAAACAGAGAGTAAGAATTACCTACCAATATCATAGTTTCAGGGTCATCGGAGTTAATGGTGATGTGGTAGTGACGAGTGAGGAGAGAGAGAGAGAGAAGAGAGATGGGGAAAGAGAGAGGAGTGCGGTCTGTTTTCTTTTTGGCTCGAGCCTCGCTGATTGGCTATAACGGGAAGCGGGTGCTTTTACCGGGTACCGGATGTTTACCGGGTTGGATAATTTTGGCTTTTTAACCGAAATGCTCCTGAAGAAGTCATCACTTTAGTTTCTAAGTTTGTTCACCGTCAATTATTTTAGTCTTTATGTGAGAACTTTTGTTAAATATGAACCCCAATGACTACTCTGAATTTAATACACAATGGCCCGAAATAATTTGACAAAAATTAAGAGTAGTTTTGTCATTTTATTTTTATTTAATGAAAATTTTTCATTGAATAATCAAAATAATTGATGATAGAAAAACTTAATACCGCTTCTATTGATTTCAAATTTCAACTACCAGAATAAAAAATTAAGTCGCTCTCAAAGACTATTTGAGCCAAACAACCTTAATTTTTTTGGGGCTCCATTACCCATTTGTTTGTCGGCTTCTAGAAAGGCCTGTTAATAGCATGTTGGTTTGGAAGTCCAAGATCCAAGATTTGTGGGCTGCTGTTGTGGATGTTTGACCAAGATGGTTCAACATTTGGTTTGGATTAGTTGGGAATCACATCACCATAGCAAAGGCAAAGGGGCCAGTAATGCTTGCACGTTGATTTTGGACCAATAAAATCCGTAAGTTAACAAGTTGGGTGGAGTTGTTTAGTTACCTAAACATGCAGAGGTCAACTTACTTAGAACAGACAACACTGTTATCGGGGTGTTTCGCGTCAATTACAGGATATTAAGTGTTTACACAAGACGTTATAGTAGTAATGTACTGTTACCGAATAAGTCATTATCCAATATATGACCATAAGTTTGGTGTTAGGCTAACCTCTATTTATCAATTTTCCCCTTTATTATTGACTTGGATTAGAAGAAGGGTAAGAATTGTACTCTATTCAAGTGTTAAACCATGTTGTACGTAATTTATCGTCAAATATTTAATTGCCTCCAAATACAAATGTCATGCACATCTAGTGGGCTTAACTTAGGCCCATTAAAGTTATATCCGTGCATAATTTAAAACATAATAAGTTGTACATTGAAGGTCAAATTTTATGTGCCCGTGACTATCCTTTACCTCAATGTAACACAGAAAGAAAAAAAGAAGTTATGTGGACTATGTATGAATTCGTTTATTTCTCAAAAATAAATGATGTTATAAAGTCAAATAATCTCTCAACTGTGCGGTATGGGGAGGGGTAGTGTGAGTCTCATTCAGTGTCATGTTCAACCTCACGTCAAAGAGTTGTAGCATTAAAAAAAATACCTAACAAAAAATATGTTTAGAAATGTCAATTATTTCTTAAACTTGTCTTCTCCTTCACATGTGTTAGTCTTTTACATTAAGGATAAGATGTTACGAGTCTTTTAGATTAGTGGAGAGACTACCTTCTTTAGCCAACAGGATTCTCTCCAAATTCTCTTTGTGAGGATCTCAGGAATTCGTGAATCATGTCAGTTTATCTTAGGGCTAGGCATTTTAATAATTAAAAAAAAACCGACCAAACTGCACCAAACTACACTGACGATTTGGTTTTTTTTTTTTTTAATTTTCAGTGGTTAAACCGAACCGCACCAACCTTAATCCATTTGACAAGCAGTTTTCAAAATTCTTTGGATGTGGTTAATCAAACAGACCCGCATATATTTGCTTTATTTTTTTAATCATAATTAATACGTGTAGTAATATAAATAATTAGTTATTTACGAGTTGCCATATATCCACCACATGGAAGAAAACAACAAAAAGAAATTATGAAAGAAAAAGTAGAGAGGAACGAAATTATGAAAGAAAAACAGGGGGCACTATTTGGAGAAGGTAGCAACTGCTCTTTGGTGCTCTCCTTGGGCTGCATTATTTGTATTTTCTTTTTGAGCAATCACTCATATTGATGCTATGTTTTGTAGCTTTTCGGAAAATAATTTGTTATGTATTTTTCATCTTTTCACTAATAAAAAATTGACCCAAAACAACCTGTCATTGTCGATTAACCGACCTTATCAATTTTAGCCCCAGCTTGGTCGGTTTTGATTTGCGATTTTGGCCCAACCGACTAGGTCAGTTTGGTTTCAGTTTTGGCCCAAAACCGACCCATGACCACTATTGAGGTTATAAAAAAATTATAAAAAAAAAAAGCGGTTCCTTAATTCAAGGAAAGTGGGAATGTGAGTGGCAAACAAATTAATGGTACATATTATTTTAAGGAAATCTACACCGTCCATTGTAAAATAAAAATAAATTTTAATTTTATAATGAGAAATAGTTCCTCCATTTCCCTGGACGTGCAAAAGAAGTTAGTGAAAACTAACCACTTTCACCATATTTTCACCCCACGTTGCCTGTCAAACTCAAAGTTCTTCAAAGTCTATAAATAGGATGTAAAACACAAGGGAGAGGGACGGCAAAAACATACAGAGGGGAGACACAACAAAGAAAAACAGACAGCATAAATCTTCAGAAAGTTGAAGAGAAATCAAAGAAGTAAAGTGTTGCGGAAATTCAAGGAGACAAAGGCATACAGAGAAGAGGATACATGACAAGGAAAGAAACAAAGTATTCAAAGGTACAAATTCATCCTTCTAAATCTTTCTTTGTTTGGTTTCTCTCGACTCTGCAAGAAAAAGAAGCAATTTGCTTCTTCAATGCTCTCCATTCCACGCCACTACCAACTCCTTGTGGGTGGCCTTAACCGCCCTGTGAAGTTCCAACCAAGTCTAAGTGATCAATGCTCCTCGCCACTGCCGTTAACCCCATAAATTTCTTCGGGGTGGTTTAGAAGTTCCAACAAAATCTAAGTGATCCATGCTCGCCGTCGCTGCCATTAGTCCCATGAATTTCTTCAAGGTAGTCTAAACCACCCCGTGAAGTTTCAACCAAGTCTAAGTGATTCATGTTCCCCGTCACTATCGTTAGTCCTTTGAATCCGTGAAGTTCTAACCAAGTCCAAGTGATCCATGCTCGCCGTTCATGCCAAGAAAGAAATGAGCAGTCGATGTCACTTCATACAGAGTCGTCACTACCATGAATTCCTAAGTGGTCTAGACCACTCGTCGAAGTTCGAAACGAAGCTCCACAGCTAGACTCTCTCTTTTCCATGCCATCGTCATCGGCCCTATAAAATTCTAGGGAGTGGTCGATGCTCTCTATCATCCATGCTCCGTGCCAAGGAAGACGATGTATGCAGTCCTCCATCTCCACCAGCAAACAGAAGGCGACTTTAAGTTTGGTCATCGATTATTGTTCGTGTTTTGAGAAAGCTCGCATAAATCTACTGCATAATAGACTCTCTGGTTGCCTATCGTTTGATGAAGTTCGTCGCCTTCACAAACAATGCCAAACTTCAGGCATGTCTCTTTCATAAGAAATTAGTAGCGAGAATAAAAATCACTAACTTCTTTCTCACATGTTGATCGTTGCTCTAAATACTAAGACATGTTGCTGCTTTGAGGTTGAAGACTGCTGTTGGAGTTTTCTTATAAAATTTCATCAAAGACTCTGGAGCTTTCATAAGGTCCATGAAGAAAGAAAGTGCAATTGTGCAAACGGCAGGTGGTGAAGAACGAACCAAATTGGGATGTCATGCACCTCATCGTGAAGGAGGAAGAGTTCAATATGCCGCCCGTTTTCGTCGAAAGTCAAGATGGAGGGAGACAAGCCGCAGCTGCAAAGAAGTAGTGTGTCGTCTTTCCTTTCTCGCGGAGGAACAAGCAACGACAGATGAATAAAATAGGTTGTTGTCTTTCTTTCATGAGTCTTCGATACACTGTTTATTTGAAATAAAAAATAGGACTCTAAAAAAGAGAGACTTCGAGAGAGCTTCGGCCAAGAAAAACATAAGGTGTTTAAATGCCTTTTCAGCACGAGGGGCATGAATTCCACGAAAAGAAAAATTACTGCATAAGGGAAATAGATATGTGTTTTCTTTTCTCACACGTAAAGTCCTACTGGACTTAGAAGAATTCAAATTCACATAGAAGCAATAAGGGTTTGCTGACAACTCCCTAAATCAAATGGGAAAGACACTCATGTGTCAACTTTAAAATGCCACAGCTCTTCAACATAAAGTCAAGTGGTTTCTTTTGAAAAAAATCTGACTATAAAAGCTTGAAAAGGCATTTATAAAAGAAATGGTGCTCTGCCACTTGCTTTTATATTTTCATTAAACAATATGAAAGTAAAGATTCATTGTTCTGTAATCTGTTGTGCAAAAGATAAAAGTCAACTACAAAAGAGAAAGAAAGCAGGCATGGAGATGAAGTGACAGAGGTTCCAAAACTAAGAAAAAGAAAGAGGAAAAATGGATGACTCCATTACCTCTACTGGGCAGTGTAAAAAACTCAAAGGAAAGACAAGTCAAACAAGTCTTTTTCACAATGAAGAAAGGTCTAGCTTTCATGCTTTCAAAGTCCCATTTCAAATATGATTGAATTCATATGAAATCTATTGGAGAAGGAAGCTGCAAACGAAGATGAAAAAAACTATCATGTGAATTTATCACAAGTATGGCCTCCATCAAGTTAAAGTTAAGTATGGAGCAAGAAATGATACCAAGCCAAAGAGACGGCACTGAGCCTAAGTCGAATGCCAAAATATTAATGGATTAATTTCACTTAAACACTCAAACGGCACAAAGCTGCGCTCCAAATTCAAGTGGCACGAAGTCACGTCAAGTTTCAAAGGGCACAAAGCCGCGACAAGTCCCAAATGATACGAAGCCGAAGAAAAGTCTAAAATGGCATGTAGCCGTATCAAATATCAAATGGCACAAAGCCACGACAAGTCTCAAATGGCACGAAGCTACGTTATGCTCCAATGGCTCAAAGTCCTCGCCCGCACGAGCTAAAACTGCTCAAGGCATTAAATGCTCCAATGGCTCAAAGTTCTCACCTGCATGAGTTAAAACTACACAATGCATTAACATCTCTAATGGCTCAAATTCCTCGCTCACACGAGCTAAAACTAAACAAGGCATCAAAAGTTCCAATGACTCGAAGTCCTCGCCTGCAAAAGCCTAAACTGCATAAGTATCAAATGCTCCTTGCCTGCACGAGCTGAAACTGCACAAGGCATCAAACTCCAATAAATACATAAGGAACTATGAGTGGCTTGATCCTTCAATGAGGGCACGTAAGCAATCTAGGGCTTTACCTAGGTGCAGTCACAAAATAAAATATGTGGATGCGAATTTCTTCCTCTTTGTTCTTGGACAAAATTGAACCTGCAAAACAAATAACACCTTAGGTCAAGGCCAAGAGCCTCACACACCCACGATGAATAAGGGGGTTTGGCTGAAGAACCTCTGATGCCAAAGTTAGAATTTTGAGGAAAAAAATGTTTGGAGAATTTCATAGAACTTAGCAAGAGAATTGGAATTGAGTTTTGGAGAGAATGAGGTAGTATTTATAGGGGTGTGGCAGACCTTTTTAGGAGGAGGAAGACCGGCCACTTGGTTGGTATTTTGGGTGAGGTTCATGATTTGTAGCTAATTAGGAATAATTGAATAATTAATTAATTTCCTAATTGATTAGCTAATTAATATAATAAAGGGGGAATGATTTGGGAGTTACCTTGTGGAGAGGATTTGATGAGGATGGATGAAATAGGTTTTGAATTATTACCTATTTTGAGCACTTTTGACTTGGTTGAGGGATGACTGCCCGCTGCTCGCATGTAGGAATCTCGGTGTGCCTCGAGGATAATTTTGTCCTTTTAACCCAAAAATTCACGTGTCACCTTGTGATTGTTTTTGGCTCCACAAATGCCCCCACACCTGTTGGGCTGCTCTCAGGAAATAACAGCAAGTGTAGAGATCTTCTTTATTTAGGAAACATAGGATTGCTTCCTATTTTGATGTAGATTCCCTCTTTAATTGGAAATTAGATCCTTCTAGGAAATGAAAATAAATTACTTCTAAAGTCTATTTAAGTATACCTTAAGTAGATGATTAAATCAACTCCAGAAAGTAATTTATTCTACCCTACAAGAGAGAGAAAGCTAGAGGGTATTTGTTCCCCTTCCTTTAGCAATCTTCTACACTTGCCCGTGCAAAGGACCGTCTTTTGTTGCTTTTTCGTCTTCTCCGCGCTGCACCGATGTAAGAAAAATTTAATTTTCCTTGTCTTCTTCTTGGATAGTGTTGTTGCGGGGGCAGCCGTTGAGATGGTGCGGCACGTCGGCTGGTAAGGCTAAGAGTCGGCTCGACATGAGCCGATTAGGTGTTATGGCAGGGACCACTGCTTAGACTACTTGGCTTGGCTAGAGCTAAGGGCAGCTTGTACGGCTGGGGCGCAATGCTAGGCAGGCCGCATATCTCATGACCTTTGAGTTCTTGGACTTAACGCGGGCCAGGCTAGTGATTGAGAGAAATAAGGAGATCACGAGACTCGTGAGCTGCTGGAATGCTAGGCATACAAGCCTTCTGCCTGCTGGTTCGAAAGAAAAAATGAAGGAAAAACTAGTATAGATTAAGCTTTTATGATGAGTACCGTGAATAGTGTTAACTGTTTAGTCCTATTTGCCGGGACTGCTCCTGAGAGAGAAGATGAATAGGATCAAGACGGATGCATTGGGTCGTCCAATCGCTGTTGTGGATCCCGCTACAAGTGAAAGTGGGAAAATAGATCTTCTTCCCTTGCTCAAGAGATGCCAGCTGAGAAAAAACCAAAGAATTCTTTCGCTGCTCGCGAAGGTTCGCCGGCTGCTCCCAGGCTTGTGATTGACTTGACTTCTTCCAATGGGACAAAAATGAGGCTGCTAGATCTGAGCCAGTGACGTCTGCCATGCCAAAGATGGCTAGTTCGATTGCTAATAGGGTTGCTCAGCGTATAGGTTCTGGCGTGCCCCCAGTGCCGAAACCAATGCCAATGAGTCTGTTGGGAGCTAAGTCTGGTTCATCTTTGGAGAGGCTTGCTAATATGATGAGCAATAAGGTAGACTCTACTACTAAAATGGTGCTAAGGCCTACTCATCCTGCTGCTAAGACTTATTCGCCTGCTGGGAATGAGGAGATTACTCGTGTGGGCAGCTGTGAGAAATCCATTAAGCCTACTTCTAGAGAGGCTGCTGAAATCTGTGCACTTTTGAAACCAGATCTTCTTAAAGACATGAATGCTTGTGCCAAGTTTGTCGATGACGTCAAAAGGATTGTTGGCCCAAGTTCTTTTGCAAAGTATACGACAGAGTATAGGAGGACTGTTGTGCTAGCCATGACGCAGAAAACGACTATTTTGACAGCTGAGTCTATGCTCCTTGGCCAAGAGGATACCAAGGCTGCCAATGAGGTGGCAAGAGTTATGGCAACCGAAGCTTATTCTTCTGTTGAGAATATCAAGAAGTTAGAATTTGAGCTCATCGTTTTGAAGAGGTCTAATATCTCTACCCTCACTTATCTGCAGCTTGAGACCACTCGCTAAGAGATTGTTGACTTGAAGAATCGGGTTAACATGATCCAACTTAAGTATGAAAGTGCAAAGAAAGAGATCGGATGTCACATACCTCATATTTAAGATCTTAAGCGTGCCGTTTCTTAGCTTCGTTCCGCTGCTTATGCTAAGGATGAAGAGTTGATTACTTCTTATAACTAAGTGATCCACTTCAAGAAAGTCGTTGTTACGCTTGAACCCCAAGTGTTGAAACTCCAATGTGAACTTAAAGATCAATGAAAGTTTGAAGAAAGAAGTGGATAAGCTGCAGCGCGTCCGTGTTGGTCTGCTCAAGGAGATTGGGAGTTGAAAAGTGAGAAGGCTGGGCTCGAGGCTCCACTTGTTCAGAGTCATACCGATTTGTACAAGCTGGGTTATGTAGATCATCTCTTTGGTAGGCTATCTGACTTCGAGTTTGCTAGGAAAGACTTCAAAACCTTCTTTATTTCTCTAGAATATTTGTTTACCTTTACTTTTTAGGCTTCCATTGTTGAAGCAATTGGAGATGTTGGTGCCTAGGTTGAAGCAGTTGGGGGTGAAACGCCAGATGGTGCTGCTGCTGAGAATGTTGCGGTTGTTGATGGTGTGGCAGGCAAGTAGCCGTGGGATGTTTAAGCTGTTGAAGAATAGTCTTATAGGTAGCCTTTAGGATTTTCTTTGTTTTCCTTGTTGCTTTTGCATTGCTTGAACTCTTTCGGTCTTTATTAATTGTTTATTAATTTTGCTAGAAAATTTAATAAACTTATTTCCTTCGTTTTTCTCTATCTTCGCTTCTTTTGTTTATGCCCTAACCTTTAGACTTTATAGACCAGTGGCAGGCGTGCTACTTTTCTATAAGCAGACAGGCCGTGTAGCCTATGCAGTCATAAGTGTTAATGTAGAACTTTGCAAAGTTGTTAGCCATAAGGTCGACAGCCAAACGCTTTACTTACAGAAACAGACAAGTCCACGTGACCACTAGGCTATTAACCTTGGCTTTCTCTAATTTTGTAGGCTACGTAGTAAGTATCATAACACTTTAGGACTTGGTAGAGGTTGTTCCGTGCTTGTTAGAGCTGAAACTTATCGACTACGTAGCATGTCGGCAGTGGATAAAGCTTTGTATATGCATGTTAGCTGGTTTAATCTTTCACAAGAATGTGCGATTGTATAAGTCTAGCGCGGCTTTACTGCTCGAAGGGCAAGCCGCAGGCAGCCTTTTGGAAACCATAGACTACCTTAGTGTACTTGGTAGCAACTTTTGGGTTCTAGTGTAGCCGTCTTTAAAGCGTACAGCGTAATATGCCTCATCCGTCTCTAAGACCTGGTTTCCCGCAGATTAGGCCAAGAGACCCAAAATCCTTCAGTTAGCTAGGCCTTGAAAAAGACCATTGTGGCTACTTCTGGGAATCCCGGCGCAAGCCATCGTGTATCTAGTTATACTAGGGCAGCCCAACTAATCCACTCTGGATATTCACAGTGTAAGTTTATCCTCCTGCCTTGGAGAGTATACCCATGTGGGTGTCAAGGAATTGGTTTACCCTCTCACACTGGAAAGCATAGTTGGTTCCTCGGGGGGTGCAATTCCTGCGATCAGTCCCTAAGAAGAGCGCGGTCTTCTTTTGAAGTGCAAGGGTGATCAGGTGTTGTAGACATGTAGTCGAGCCAAGTTGCAAATTACTTATCAATTCCTCATGGAAAAACGAGTGAAACGAATGAATAACTTAGTTGTAAAAGACTGCATAACAACTGGATAGTCCTCGGCTTGTGAGGTAGTGCCTATTGAGCTACTCAAGTCTTCGGGTCTTGATATAATTGGAGGTCACACATGGTACATCCTCATTTTGTAGGCGTTCCATTGCTTCTCAATCTCTTTGTCATTCATGGTGGCGATAGTGTAATTACCTTTGCCGCCTACTCTGCTGATTTTGTACGGACATTCCCAAATGGGATCCATATTTTTGAAGCCTTTTCTGTGGGCAGTGATGAAGGGTTTTCTTAAGACTAGATCTCTAGGTTGAAACTGCCTGATCTTGGCCCTTTTGTTGTATCTAGAGAAGAGTTGTTGCTGGTAGGCTGCGATGTTAGTGATGGTCTATTTGCGCTTCTCCTCTGCCAGATCTAAGCTTTATAGCCATCTCCTTACTGTTCTGCTCAATGCTTGGCAATTGAGTGCTGATACTTAGCACGATGACATTGGGAAGAATGATCGCTTCTGAACCAAATGCCAAAGAGAAAGAAGTCTCACCGGTAGCTCATCGTTTGTTGGTATGATACACCCACAAACATCCGGGGAGTTCATCTGGCCACTTTCCCTTCTTGTTGATGAGGAACTTCTTGAGGCAGTTGAAGATCATCTTATGGGATGCTTCGGCTTGCCTATTGCCTTGAGGATATCTCGGCGTGGACATGTACTACCTGATGCCATACTTTTGGAAGAACTTCACCAAATATTTGCCTACAAATTGTGGGGGCGTTGTCTGTGATGATGGATTGAGGGATGCCAAATTGGCAAATGATGTTCCTTCATATGAAGCATTATATGTCCGTCTTTGTCGTGGCAGTCATGGGTTCTGCATCTACCTATTTGGTGAAGTCATTGATTGTCACGTTCGTCATGTCTTTGCCCCTAATAGCAGGTGGCATTGGCCCTACCAAGTCGATTGCCCATTACATGAACGGCCCAGGACTCGTCTGTGGGTGTAATTTACTAGCAGATAGTGCTGGTACCAGCTTGTAGCGTTGGCAGCAGTCGCACTTTTATATTAACTCCTTAGTGTTTTGGTGCATGGTAGGCTAGTAGTACCCTGTGTTTAGAGCCTTATGTGCTAAGGATTGGCCTTCGGAGTGATTTTCACAAACGTCTTTGTGGATTAAGCTTAGAACCTTTAGGTCGTCGAGAAGTGTTAAGCAACGGAGATATGGTCCAGTGTAAAATCTTCAGACGATAATGCCATTCTACATGTAGTAGTATGTTGCCTTTATTTGAAGTTTTCTAGACTTCAATCTTTCTATGTGAAGTGTTATTGACCAGGTAGTCTATAATGGAATCTTGCCGGCTTAGAATTATACTAACATGTGACACCTTGGCTTCCAACTTTGTCTTTATGCTTGGCTTGTCTAGATACTCCACCGGAATAGAGCGTTTGAGTTGGTGGTCGAGGGCGGAGCCTGATAAACTCATATTTATATATACTTTACATCAAATTCACTTGTCTTTTCTTAGTTAGTTCCTTATATTTTTGAGCTATCTACTTTGTTTTTGTGTATTGTGGGATTTGTCAAGCAAAGAAAAGAAAAATAGCACAAGTGGGATTTTAAGTAACAAATTCGTCAAAACTGCCTGTGCAGATCAGCTGACTTTGGAAGCAAATTGCGAATAGATCAGAATGAATTAGAGAATGAGCCTTATATGCTTAGAAAGCTACGGATGTCTATTTTCTGAAGCATTTAGCGGATTGCTAATATCATTTTTCTAGAAGAAGTTATGGATGTTTTAACACTGAAAGGTTTCCAAGACGCTGGGCAGTTTGTAACTGCAATGAAAACAATAAACCCAATAAAACTGATGCAGCCAAAAACAAACCAGCTGACACCTATTCAAATATCAGAGGAAATTGAATTAAAGATGAGGATTAAGAGGGAGTAATTGGCATAAAAACTACCTAAAGAGTTACAATTGTTTTACCATTTCCTCTCACTTATTGTCATCACTAAATGGCTGTTAGTGGGGTGAGTTGTGGAGGAGAAATGGGGCAGCAAGCATGGGCATAAAGGTTGTAGGTTACAGCAGCAAAGGAGGAGTGTTTCAGAGGAAAAAAAAAGATAGAAAAAAGAGGAAATGAAGGAAAAAAGGCAAGGCTGCTGCGTTGGGAAGGAAGGAAAGGAAGGAGGAAATCTTGGCATTCTCTTCTTTCGGTTTTATCTTCTCAAACTCATTGAGAACTATGTGTAACTAAATTTTTAGAAGTTAGGGGCTGATTTGAAGCCCCGAATATGATTGCAAGTTTGTTATGACATTTTGTTGAATTACTTTTATGAATGGATGAAAATTGGTTCACTACTTGTCTCATTGATGAATTCTTTATGTGTTTTCTATGGATGCATACTAAGTAAGCATATCTAGGATTCTAACACTATGAATATGTGTATGCCTGCCCTTGTTGAATGAGGACTTACATATATTCTAGAGTAGTACTTGTTAATTGCGATTAACATGTGAATCAATTTCTAGGATAAGTAAGACAACGCTAGTACTTACGATGCCTAGTGATGACTCAAACTCTTTTCGTTCTTAATGATTTCTTCTTGTTAAATCTATGAACACGCCATTCTAGATTGCATGCTAGGAACTAAGTTAAGTTGAAAACGCCATTCTCTTAACATACTACGTAAGAAAGAGTAATAAGTTGAGTTCTAACATTGAGCCAACTTGAGCATCTTCATCCGGAAATAAAAGGAATTTGAATGTAACATAACATGTTTGCATGTTTATTCGGTGGTGGATAGCACTTCCCCTAACTCGTTTTCTTAACTTGTGAACTACAATCTATTTTTATTACTTAAAATCTGTTTCTGTCCTGTTTTTGTTCAATTTAAGTTAAATAGCAAATCAACTCCAAAAATCCCAAAAATTTGTAGAAGTGTAGCTCTGTGTGTCTAGTGTCTGCATATAAAATTTCGTAGAATTTAGATAAGTGTAAGTCGGTCTAATAATTATTTTTCGGTGGCTGGTCAGTGGGACAGCAACCAGTTTTTGTGACATTTTAAGTAGTTACATAAAACAATCTTCTGCGGGAAAGACCCTTATTTTCATATGCTACAATTGACAAATCTTAGCGTTAATAAGGAAAATCAATAGGACATTTGTGTGCTACTTTGTAGTGTGCTTTTAAACCTATCAGAGCCAAGGTTGGCTAACGCTTTCGCGTGGGCGTTGCCTGCCTACAGAACTTGAGTGAGAGTATAAGTCTAAAATGCCTCAAGTTGCTTGCGTACCTTCTCTAGGTATTGCACTATCCTTGGATGTTTTGCTATATATTCCTCAGTAGTTTGGCTGGTGATTAGCTGGGAATCGAAATGAATTGTGAGCTTTTTCACCGTTAAGTCTTTTGCCAGTCGGACGCCTACTAATAGGGCCTCGTACTCTGCTTCGTTGTCGGATGCTTTGAAGCCTAAAGTGATCGCCTGCTTGGGCATCGAATCGTCAGGGGTGACAAGAACCACGCCTACCTTCAAACCTTTGTAGTTAGATGCGTCAGGTAGAGCAAGCGTGGCTAGGGCGTGCTTGGCTACCCCCGGCATTGTTGGGCCTCTTTGTTGCGTCACCTAGGATAGGCGTGAAGGTGCAGTAGGGAGCTATGAAGTTGTCGTTAGGTCATGTTACACATAGCAAAAGATACTCAACTGTAAATATTAGAACACTCTAGAGTTAAATTATGGAGGCTGGGGCAGTGTGACACGTAGCAGGATGTGGTGTTCCACTGCTGATACATGTTACTCTTATGTAGAATCTTTTGGGGGCGATGAGGACAAAACTTACTTCCAAGTGTGTCCTTCTAGTGTTCGTCTGCCCTTGGCGTGTTTTTTGGGCCTAGTTGTTGCGTTTGTCAGAAAACTTTGCATCCGCTAGTGTCTAAGCCTTTATCGTCTTGCATCTGGATTGGGCAGAATAATGCGTCATAAAGATGACTGCATGCGTCTGAAGGTAAAACTTAAGCTTCCAGGTTGCAACAACTATCGCCAAAGTTAGCTTTTGAATTTCTGGTAGCATCGATGAGAGCTTTTGAACTGTGGAATACAAGTAGTCGGGCCCCCAGCTCTTCTCGTATAATGGTAGAGCTTATTGCTACTTCTAAGACTACCAAATAGATGTATAGGTCATTCGCTGCTTCCGACTTGGATAGTAGGAATGTGAGGTCGGTACTCCTTCTAATCTTTCAATCTAGATCAGCGAGCCTCATCCCAAAGTACCTGCTTTTTTGCCAGAGCAAAAGAGTCTACCAGAGTTAGATCTTCTTTCATAATCAATTTTTCAAATAGTAGGTGGTCTGTTGGAAGTCCTTTTTGGAAGGCTACTCTTGCTATCAGGTCATCGCATCCGACTATTTTCGCCTTCTCTGCTTTGAACCTCTTCATGTAATCACAGAGCGACTCATTTGGGCTTTTCTTCACATTGAACAAGTGGTCGGACTTCTTCTTGATTGAGCAGTATGAGGAATGCTCTTTGGTGAAAACCAAAAAATGATCATTGAAACTTTGGATGGATCGCAATGGCAAAGTGTGGAACCAATCTTGCACCTCGCCTTGCAAAGTGGTGGTGAATATCTTGCATATAAAGGCATTGTTGTTCCAATAAAGGACCATCGTGCTTCAGTAGTGCTTCAAGTGTCTATCCAGATCTTCATCTCCTTTAAAAGATGTAAAGTGCAGCATGCTAAACTTGGGTGGAGGCTCTGCCTGCTCAATCTCATCCGTGAAGGATGACCTGCTCATATTGGTCATGTCTCGTTGGCGACCTCATTGCATTGGAAGTCTTGCAATCGCTTGGTCAAGAGTCTCTCTACCTCATCCTGAATTTGCCTTTGTTAAGGGTAGTGGAGCTCTCGGCTGTCCCGGATCTTGACCTGCTGGTCTAGGCTGCTCTTCTACGTGCTCATCTCGTCTATGTCGCAGTAGCGGTGCATATGGTTTGTTCTTGGCAGGCAATGGAATTCTTCGCAGGCTGCCTGTTAAACTTAAGCCAGATTGAGTGACTGATTCTCTCCGTCCGTTATGCTGCCTACTCCGATGTGAAGTGGAAGTTGCTCATTGCGGGTCTAGTCGTGAATGAACACTTCGCTTGGAAGGTTAATCATGTTGACTATCAAAGTGTGGCCCAACCATGAATGTATACTCATCTGCGGGCCTAGTCAAGAGTGCACGCTCATTCGCACGCTAAGACAGAAGTATATGCTATCTCGGGGGCCTAGTCGGGATTGTACACTACCCGAACGCTCAGTTCATGGTTGGTCGAGTGGCTGCTTGTCGGGACCCTACTGGAGAGGTTCGTCTGTCGTTGTCTTACTTCGGGACACCTTGTCTGCGGCATGTTGCATCTTGGTGCGCTGCATGAGCTGATTCACTAAGGTCGTCTGATGTGCGAGGGCGCTCGTCAACTCTATGACTTGTCGAGACAAGTGTTGTTTGCCATTTGGGTTAAAAGAACTTGGAAGGAATACACCTCCTTGAGTAGTGGAAGTGTGGTATACTCCAGGTGTGAGATTTAAGTTGGGAAATATCAAATCTGCAAAGAAACATGGTGAAAATACCTCTAATTTGATTATAGGTCTTGAAACTTAGAGTCAGGATAGTTGAGCTACTCTTGAGTCGACTTGGGCTGCTTGGCCAACCACAAAAGCAGGCCGGGCCACGGGAGCAAGCTGTTCAGCGTGTGATGCACACGGGTGCAAGGCTTGGGCTCGGCTTGGCAACGTTTTGGGCTTGCGTTGGGCTTGGAGTGACATGGCTCGGGCTTTGGCCTTGCTGTTGTGAGCCTTAGATGGCACGACTTGGGCTTAGGCATGTGCAAGCTTGGATGGCACGGCTTGGGCCGTGGTGTAGGTACTATGGACCTCGCCGCAGGTGGTTGTCGTGATAGCCACCGCGGGGTTGCCATGGTGGAACCTCGTGATGGTGGTGCTGCTCCACTTATTGTCATATTTAGCCTTGTGGATCGCCGCGGTCCCATTTCTTGAATATTAGAATTTTCACTTGTTGAATTTTTTAAATTTCTAGCCATTGTATTTCTCTTTTACGTTTTATCAAAGAATTTTTGCAAATAAAAAATTCTAATAGTATGAACATACGGAAAATCTACAAATGGACAAGAAAATAGAAAAACCTTTGATACGAGAGTCTTCTATGAGTGTGCGACTCTTCTCTCAATGAAAACACCAATTTGTGGATGCAAATTTCTTCATCCTTGTTCTTGGACAAAATTGCACCTACAAAACAAATAACACCTTAGGACAAGGCCAAGACCCTCACACGTCCATGATGAATAAGGGGCTTTGGCCGAAGAACCTCCGATGCTAAAGTTAGAATTTTGAGGAAAAAATGTTTGGATAATTTTAGAGAACTTAACAAGAGAAATGAAATTGAGTTTTGGAGAGAATGAGGTAGTATTTATAAGGGTGTGGCCGACCCCTTTAGGAAGAGGAAGACCGGCCACTTGGTTGGTATTTTGGGTGAGGTTCATGATTTGTAGTTAATTAGGAATAATTGAATAATAAATCAATTAATTAGCTACTTAATAGAATAATTTCTTAATTGATTAGCTAATTAATATAATAAAAGGGGATGATTTGGGAGTTACCTTGTGGAGAGGATTTGATGAAGATGGATGAAATAGGTTTTGAATTATTACATATTTTGGGCACTTTTGATTTGGTCGAGGATGATTGCCCGCTGCTTGCGCGTTGGAATCCTGACGTTCCTCGAGGGTAATTTTTAAGGAGTGTGATATCCACACACCCCTTTTTACTTCTCCCACACTTTTTTGAATTTCGGACGTCGGATCGGATGAATTGAAGAAGATCCTCTCCCACACACCCCTATTTTTAAAACTAAAAGTGAAACTGCCACTATTTTAAAAACTAAACACTAGCACTGCTATTACTTTTAGAATTAAACACTACCACTATTTTAGAACCAAATATGAAAATATCAATTTTGAGGAAGAGGATCAAACTTCTATCTTGAGTTAATGATCAATTTAGTTAGGTTTGGTCGAAAATTGGCAAAAAAAACGCCGGAAAAACGTTACCTTTGGAGAGCTCAACCTCCCTGGGCATTGAGTTTTAATGTGTGGGTCTTGTATTAGAAGAAAGAGAGCGTGAACACAAATTTGTAGCCTCTGAGCTTGAACGATTTCATTATCGTATGAGAGACTTATGAAGAATTTAAAATTGAAAAGAAGGAAATGAGAGGAATTGAACACAGGACGAAAAAAATAAGATGACTTGAACACAAATTATGAGGGAAAAAATCAAAACTCAGATCAATTATTTTTGTTGGGCCAGTCTAATTGAGGTAGTTTGTGGTTGGATTTTGTCCTAACTATTAAAAAAATTATTAAAATGTTCCATTAAAGGTAATACGAGGGAGACTAAACTTGAAGATAAAATTTACAAATTAAATGATATGTCACTAATACAAATAAACATGTTTATCCACGCTTAAATAATAATCTAATCATCAACTTTCATGTCTTGTATTAAAATTCAACATTTTGAAACTCTTTTCGTTAATTTTTCTTTTTAATTGTATAGTCCATATTGTTTTATTTGGACTTTTCTTCGAAGTTGTTGAACCTTAGAGCTGTCAACATCCTTAATATTACTAAAAATAAGTACTAAAATAACAAAAGCCAATAATATTATAGAGACAGTCAATAATATAATTATATTGTAATACAGGACTTGAAAATTATATTATTTGCTCATCACCCAATAAAAATTAAAAATGTGTTACTCATGCACTTTTAATTATTTAATCATCTTTATTTTATTCAATTTAACTTTGAAAATTTAAAAAGCATGTAAAATATAAAAATAGATGTAAATGGCATCGCTAAACAAAACAAAATATTCTGCTCAAATTTAATAATATAATTTCTTTTTTATCCCCACTCAGACACAAATTTAAAGTAGAGAATTTTAACGAAAAACTTTCGGTATTATTAACTTTAACGAAAAATTATATTTTTATACTAAAAAATTAATTTATTTTTATTAATTTAAGAAAAACGTAATCCCAACTAAATCACCGTCGGGTACTGACAGGCTCGGTCCCTCCAATTTTCTAAACACCCAACCAAAAGTACACGACCAGTTCGGCAGCCAATCAGACGCCTCCACATCGCCACTCGCCGGCAAAAACCTCTCTCCTCCACCGCCACCGCCGTGTATAAATATAGTAACCGTATTTCTCGGGATTTGGGTTTCGATCAGCTGCTTCGCTGAGCACCGGGGACCAGAAAAAAATCCCAGTTACTCATCTCAGAGAGAGCATTTAAAGCCGCCCTTTTTTCTCCCGTTATGAAAACGATGTTGTTTCTTAGACAGAGGAAGGGAAAAGCCGCTTCCGACTCAGAGCCACCGTCTCCGCCGATTGACGACAACAGCGAGAAAGAAAAGGAAACCCAAGCGCAGAAGCAGCAAAAGCAAAATCACAAGAAAAATGGCGGGGAAAAGCCGCACAGGTGGTCGTGCGTCGACAGCTGCTGCTGGTTCATTGGGTTCATATGCTCGATCTGGTGGTTCCTGCTCTTCCTCTACAACGCAATGCCCGCCTCGTTTCCGCAGTACGTGACGGAAGCGATAACGGGTCCCATGACGGACCCGCCGGGGGTGAAATTGAGGAAGGAGGGGCTCACGGCGAAGCACCCGGTGGTGTTCGTGCCCGGGATTGTGACGGGCGGGCTCGAATTGTGGGAAGGGCATAGTTGTGCTGATGGGTTGTTTAGGAAGCGGCTGTGGGGTGGCACATTTGGTGAATTGTACAAAAGGTGGATTTTCATGCTAAACTTGATTAATTGTGGATTAATTTGATTTGGGTTTTTGGATTTTGAGCTGTTTGTTGATTGTTTAGTTATTTTGGTGTAGTTTAGAAGGAAGTGTGTCATATAAGGAGGGTATTGTGTTTGATACTTAAAAGGTGATTTTTTATTTTTTTTCTCCTTTAACAATGATGTTTTTGTACGTTTTACTTAGAAACTGTAATGTGCAAAGCAGTTTAATTAGTGAACCCTTGAGTTGATAAGCTGATTTTGCCTTAATCAGTGCTGTTTACGATGCGGTGAGGTTGCTTATTTTGCCAGTTCTTTTACTTAAAGCTGTAAAGTCAGTTGATTAGTTAGTGTTGTCTTGAAAATATAGTGCTACCGAGTTTAACTTTATATCAAGTATAAAAGTAGATTGACAAACTTTTTGAATTGTAAATGTGAAGAAAATGTTTTAGGGTGCTTGTTAGAGTGTGGATGTTGAACTCTCCTTCATTTTGCCTTTATATATCAGAAAGAGATATGAGTTATTTTGTGCTCTAAACATTAATCATTGGGGTGTATGACCTTGATCGAACTTAATTTCCCTTTTGCTCTGAAGTTTTAGAACATTGTTGGTGGAATTGAATCTTACATACGTCGTGTTAACCATGTTTCCTTTCATCTGTTGCAGACCGTTATGCTGGGTTGAGCACATGTCTCTGGATAATGAAACTGGACTGGACCCTCCCGGTGTAAGGGTCAGGCCTGTTTCGGGCCTTGTGGCAGCTGATTACTTTGCACCAGGTTATTTTGTCTGGGCAGTTTTAATTGCAAATTTGGCTCGCATAGGGTATGAAGAGAAAACCATGTATATGGCTTCATATGATTGGAGAATATCGTTTCAAAATACTGAGGTGTTGTTTTGTAGCCCATTTAGCTTCCAGTAATAGAAATTCATAAGGTTTCTTCGTTCATCGTAGCATGATAGATGTTACCATGAAAAATGACTTTTGTTTATTTGGTTGCTTGATTGCCTTTGTCAGGTTAGGGACCAAACTTTAAGCAGGATGAAGAGTCACATAGAGCTTATGGTAGCCTCAAATGGTGGTAACAAGGTGGTTGTTATTCCTCACTCAATGGGTGTTCTATACTTTTTGCATTTCATGAAGTGGGTTGAGGCACCAAGACCAATGGGTGGTGGGGGTGGGTCAGATTGGTGTGCGAGGCATATTAAAGCTGTAATGAACATTGGTGGACCCTTTCTAGGGGTTCCAAAAGCCCTTGCGGGAATTTTCTCTATGGAAGCCAGGGATATTGCAGTTGCCAGGTTTTTCACTTACACAACATATTAGTCTGCTAGAAACGTGAATTATGATTGTATCCTGATTTGTCTAGTCTGCTAGAAACATTTCCCTACTTAGGGCCCTTGATCAAACGCTAATCTTTATTACAGGGCTTTTGCACCAGGTGTTTTGGATAAGGATGTTTTTGGTCTCCAAACCTTACAACATCTGATGCGAATGACCCGTACATGGGATGCAACCATGTCAATGATACCAAAAGGCGGGGACACTGTTTGGGGTGGCCTTGATTGGTCACCTGAAGGATACTGCAATTGTGGTGCAAAGAAGATGAAGAATAACGATACAAACAGTGAAGTTGAAACGAGAGTAAACTATGGGAGGATTGTATCGTTTGGGAAAGATGTAGCAGAGGCAGATTCCTCCAAGATTGAGCGGATCGATTTTAGGGTATTTCTCTGTTCTCAAGTAGAATTAACCATAATGTAGAAGGCATTCCGTTAGAAGTATAAATGGCCACTCTCTCTCTCGCTCTCTCTTTTTCTATATGTATATAAATATATGCTATCTTCAAATGGGATTGCACAATGTAGTAAGTGCTCTTTCTAATGGTCCCTCATACCATCTTTTAAAAGTTTACCTATTCATTTTGATCTTCAAGATGTGTACTGTCTTATCTTTTCTTAGAATCCCAAGATACATACTATCTTAACTGTTTAACGTGTCTCAATTTGACTTGTGCTTGATTGGCAGGAAGCTGTGAAGGGTAATTACCTTGCAAATGCTACCCATTGTGATGTATGGACAGAGTACCATGAAATAGGTGTTGGTGGTGTCAAAGCCATTGCAGATTACAAGGTCTACACGGCAGGATCAGTTTTGGATCTGTTTCATTTTGTTGCCCCCAAGCTGATGGCACGTGGGGATAATCATTTTTCGTATGGGATTGCTGACAATTTGGATGACCCAAAATATGAACACTACAAGTATTGGTCGAATCCCTTAGAAACAAAGTGAGTTTTCATCTTTTTTGTGTTGTTCTATCAGTTCTCTCCCCACCCACCGCTCAGTGAGTCATATATTAAACTTAATCTAGTTTTCCATGTTTTGGTGATCCTTAATTAGTCAATATTAATGCTTTTAATTGTATCTGTACGCACCATTCTCCAATCCCTTTACATGCTCGTAGATGAACCCTTAAGTAGGAAATACCCCAGTTTGCCTAGGTAGTAAAAATATTCACTACGGTGGTTTCGGGAAACTCCTGTCCAATGCTTACCCAAAGTGTGAAAAAGTCACACTCCAAATGTGGCCTGTATGGTTCAGTCAAACTTTCCATTTTCGATCAAAAAGCCTTAATACACTTGCGTTTCCAGCTCTTATTATCATAAAATAAACGCTTCATTTGTTCATGCCTTGTTTATTTAGCTGTTATTCTGGGCTTGTGTTCACTGTTTAAGCAAACAATTTGTTAGTGTGGTGCGTGAACTTCTGACTGCTTGTGCAGATTACCAAATGCTCCGGACATGGATATCTATTCTATGTATGGAGTTGGAATCCCGACCGAAAGGGCATATGTATACAAGTTGACTCCTAGTGCTGAATGCTACATTCCCTTTCAGATAGATAACTCAGCAGAGGGTGGAAGTGAAGACCCCTGTTTAAAAGGTGGAATTTTTTCCGCTGATGGGGATGAAACTGTTCCTGTTCTGAGTGCGGGCTTCATGTGTGCTAAAGGTTGGAGGGGTAAGACCCGATTCAATCCTGCAGGCATCCCTACTTACGTAAGGGAGTATGATCATGCCCCTCCAGCTAATCTTCTAGAGGGCCGGGGCACCCAAAGTGGTGCTCATGTTGACATAATGGGAAACTTTGCTTTGATCGAGGATGTTTTAAGAGTGGCAGCAGGTGCTACGGGACAGGAATTGGGCGGAGACAAAGTGCACTCTGATATTTTCAAATGGTCTGAAAGAATCAACCTAGATCTGTGATTTACATGGTGAGTTATAAAGCTCCCTCTCTCTCACGCCTTTGCACGCACATACAAACAATACGGATACAATCACATGCACATTTATCTCTTTAAACTACCTACATTAGGGTTGAAGCTATGTTTTCTGAAGGCGGAATACTATATTCTTGTGTTCACCTGGCTCCTTCAACCTTTGTTTCAGGTAATCCGGTGCATCAAGATACACCTGAAGAATTATTGTCTTCCAAAGTGGCGGTTGTGATTATAGTGCCAGTTCCTGTTTTTTCCTTGAAGCCTAAGAAATGAATAGCAAATTTTGCTGAAACACACACTCTCAAGATTATGTTGTCATCTATCTGTACTCTGCAGTCTTGATGGCTTCAACGAGGCCCGAAACGGCTCTAAGAATCGGATCTCACGACACGCAGGGCTCCTACCAATTTTATTTTTTTTCCAAAGATTGAGAAGTAGATTAAAGACGAATAGAAAGGTTTACATCCTGAGCTAAGACATTAAACAAAAAATCAGGGCCAATACAGTCCCAAACAAAGTCTTGCTCCAAATTAAACACATATTTAGCCACCGAGTGAGCTGCCTTGTTACACTCTCTAGGCACAAATTCAAAAGAAACAGTCTTCAGACTTTGTGCTAGCTTCTCGATGTCGCTGAGAATACATTCGAAATTGAAATCAGGTTCCAGTTCCTTCCTCAACATACGGATAACAGCCAATGAGTCAGATTCAAGAGTGACATGTTCAAATCCATGCTTCAGACAATTGACCAAGGACTCCCTAAGGGCACAAACTTCAGCAGCCGTGGCATTTAAGCAAGAAACCCCACTTCTCTTATATTCCTCTTTTTCCCTTTATTTCCTCTTGTCACTTGCTCAATGATTGGCCCCAAGGCGAATGAATCGTCGTCCATATCACCACCTCCCACCTCTTGTCTTTCCTTCATTGAGATTCCTTCATTCTCCTCATTGTCTCTAGCTTCTCTGTTCTGCTCCACCACAATTAACGGTTCACTATTTAGATCAAAACTCTGTCCAGATTCCGAGGATGTTACCACTTTCTTCCGGCATTCGGTTCTTGGAATTCATGTAGAACTACATGTTCCGCACCAGCTGCAATCACTCATCCTGGACCAATTAATCCAGAGTCAAAGGCCAATTCTCTGGCCTTTCTGTCGGACTCTTCTTCTTTCCTCTGTCTACTTAACTTACTAGCTAAAGACCATCCCCCAGTTCCAGCTTTAGTTGAGGACCATCTAGGTTTACTGGGAGAGGTAGCAGTGTCCATTTCGTCATCCTTAGTTTTTTCGGTGTCCTCACTTTCTGTTGGGTAACATCCTTCCCCAACATGCTTATAATTTCCTATCCCCGATGCCGTGGATGATCTTTCAGAACGTTTTCCTCCCTCATGTTCGCCACTTCTGTCATCTTTCCATCTATCATTATCCTTCCTGTAGCTCCCTGACTCTCTGGAATGTCTCTGTTTGATACCAGCATTCAGTGGGTTACCACGAATATCAGTGGTAGCATCCAGACCTTGGAAAGCAAGGAGCTCTTCCGGGCTTCCACAATTGCCTATTTCTTTCTTCCCATCGTCCTGATTTTCTTTACATAATCGGGTGACATGTCCCAATAACCCGCAGATCAGACAATACTTGGGGAGGGCTTCATATTTAAAATCGACCCACACTCTCCTTTCATCTGGGAAGTTAACGAACGTTCCTCTCATCAAAGGCTCCCGAACATTGAATCTTGTTTTTACACGCATAAATCTTCCAATACAATCTCTACTACCCGATTTGTCAACCTTCTTAACGGTACCTATCAAACCTCCAATTGATTCAGCAACAGCCTGGGTCATACTTAGTACTGGGACATTATGGATCTGAATCCAAAACACACCAGTGGTAAGCGATGCCCATCTGTTTAATCCACTTTTTGTACGGTCCACCACCATTACCAGATCATTTTTTAATGACCAGGGGTGGTCCGCCTCCACCACCCGTTGTAGGTCCCGTTGTCCAGCAAAACGGACAAGGAAGCGACGTTCCCCAATATCCCTAATAGATACTCCCTCTCGCCCTCTCCAGAGAGACATGAAGCAGTCAATGAACCCTTCACCGTTCACTTCCTTGTTGGTTAGAACCTCCGCAATTATAGTGTATTGTAGACCCAGAAGAGTCCCTTCTACATCTTTTCTGTTTATGCTCACTCCCCCTAACTCTTTTTCAGAGAGTTTTAGCTTAGATCCAAATCAGGATCCCAGTTCCTCCAGTTCCTTTCTGTCAGCATTCCCCTCCATGGAGTCCCACGACATCACCCACCGCCTCTCCTCGGGTGGCCCAAAGCCAGGATGGGTGAAACAGAGATCTCAGGTGTCGCCCTTCTACTTGTAGTATTCTAGATCTGAGACCGACACCAACCCACACAAAATCACAAAGCTCTTACCTTGAGAGTGTACTTAGGGTGCGCGAGAGAGTTCGGCAGCCAGTGATCCTCTTCCTGATCCTATCTTCAGGCGCCGATTGTATAACTTTTCTCCGACTTCAGACCTTTCCAAACCCTAGAATCGCATCCAAATCCTCCTTTCGAGGAACGGGGCTCCGCGCGTGGTACGCGTACAATTTTTGTTTGAGTGTTAAGTTTGTCACAAATGATTGTTGGGCTCCTACCAATTCAGGTAGCCAACTTTTACAGTTGATATATAGCTCCCTGGAATTTGGGATATTCAATTAATTTATTGGATGTTGCCAAATAAATTATTTAATTGATTAATGTATTGCTTCTTCAGTTCTTCTATCTGTAATTATGTAGTATTTCACTGCTCCTTCTCCTTTGATATTTTCGTGAACATATTTACAACCTTCTGGAAGATTTTTTCTGTTTTCTTTTCTTTAAATGTAAATCATTATTATTATTACTTTTTTTTATTAGACCAAATTTTAAACTACTTAATCATGTTAAAATGGGTAAGTAAATTTAAGAAATTGGTTAAAACGATTAGAAATCAAATTTTTATTGTTGAACTCATCAAAATTAAATATACGGTCGCAAGGACTGATTATTGAGTCGATCGAGGTTTGCTCGTCGGTGTCAACCATATAAAGCATAAGGATCCTCGCTGCTTTGTTTGCGCTCCTACGAATGGGATTCTCTCCCTTTCTTTTTTTCCTCCCCTCCCTCCTTTTCTCTATGTAGTATCCCACATTGACGGGGTAAGGGTTGGTCGTTAGCCTTATATGTACATACCCACCTCCATATAGTAAGACGCGTTTTGAGAACTCACTGGTTTCGGATTTCATAAAAACTCCGAAGTTAAGCGAGTTTGGGCGTGAACAGTCTTTGGATAGGTGACCCCTTAGGAAAGCTCAAGAACCCAAGAACAAAATCGTGCGGGCTGGGCCCAAAACGGACAATATCTTGCTATGCGAACTGGGATGTGATAATTTGGTATTAGAGCCAGACTCACCATCTGTTCGAGTGTGCCTAGGGGTGGATTGTAGTATCCCACATCGACGGACTGAGGGTTAGTCACTGGCCTTATATGTACATGCCCACTTCCCTACAGCAAGACGCGTTTTGGGAACTCACTGGCTTCGGATCCCATAAGAACTCCAAAGTTAAAACGATTTTGGGTGAGAGCGGTCCCAAGATGGGTGACCCCTGAGAAGGCCCAATAACTCAAGAACAAAACTGTGCGGGCTGGACCCCAAGCATACAATATCTTGCTATGCGGACTGAGATATGACACTCACAATTTTTTTTTTCTTCTCACTCTACAAAGATGAAATCTTGAGCATTCAAACAAGAGCGAAGAGAAGGAGAAGGAAAATATAGGGGAGAGAGTCATTGTCCCACTCCTAATACTCAGTCGTTGAAAAATATACCGGAGCCTAAGATTATGTATTTTACTGTGTTGAGGCCGAATTCAAATTCGAACCAATTTTGAGCACATGATTTACGAGTAGTTTTTTTTAGCCAAAATGGTCCTAGAGATTGGTATAACTCCTAAATTGGGTTCCTAAGATTTGAAATCGGTAGAAGTGGTTCATGAGTTTGTCTATAGTCAATTATTTTGGTTATTTTGTAAAAAAAAAATCTGTTAAATAGGGACCAAAATAACGAAAATACCCTCAATTTAACAAAGAGCCCAAATGATTTGACAAAAATTTAGGGTGCATAGAATGATCAAAATGATTGACGGTGGACAAACTTAAGGATCACTTCCATCGATTTCAAATCTCAGGGACCAATGTTAAAAATTATGTCAATCTCAAGAATCATTTTGGCTAAAATACGTTAAGATTATTCGGTTATAGAAGCCCAAGACCAACCCTCTTATCAATACCATCTTAGATATGAGGTCATTGATTCAAACACTTTGGTCTTGGAAGCAGTTGAACGATGTGAATTTACCTTACGAGGGTTTTCTTCGACCCCAAGTCACTTGTTTCAGCGTGCGGCGCGCTTTACTGGCATCTCACCAACAATCAAATACTGGCTTTCTACCAAGCATGGAAAACCAACAATCCCATGGTTCCTCCGGTGCCTTACAGAAAGTCCGGTAGAAGACATTAATTACCAGGATACTACTTTCTGTTCGGGTTCACGGTAATGCTCTCACGTCCAAAGTGCATTTCCAGGCACAATTAGCAACCGTGCAACTAAAAACTTATGAGGACGTCTCCTCTACCTTGTTACGCAAGATTTAGGTCAAAAATAAGTTTACACGGTATTTAATTATATTAAATTTAACGTAAGCTATATAAGAGCGCTCATAGACAGTACATAGAATCATTTATGAAATTGATCACTTTACTTTATATATAATACAAAGAAAACGACTTGTCTTAATTTGCAAGAATAAGAAATTTATGAAACTACGAGCGATTCAAGACTATAACAAAAAGATATAGAGCGATAATGAGAAATTTCTACTCATCAAAACACTTAATAAAAGTAATGTTTTCGTGCTCTTTGCAACAATGATGTTGCGCTCATGCTCGAAACACCTAACAAGAAAGCGGGTTTTTATAACTTTCAAGACTCCAGTTTGAAGATAGGCGCAGTACTGGAGAGTTGGCATCGTGACATTTTCATGTTGCAGTCTGATGAGGACTGTACTGACTTAAGGAGTCCAACACTTCACAAAATGTCATCTCATCAAATCATACAGAAGTTATCGCGATGATTTCAGCCGTCCTTGGTCAATGGTGCCCATCACATTGCACTCCGATGATTATAGTCGTCGAGTTATTCGACATTTGGACGTGATTGAGTTTAGCCAGAATCATTGCGCTTCTGTTTGAGTTCTGTTGTTGGTGTTATCTCTTTCCACTGTATTGGATATTAAAAAAGCAGGTCGAAGTCAAATAAAAAAATAAAAAAAAACAAAAGCTATCACATCATAACTCGAACACCAGCTTTTCCCACCTTATCCTCATCTTGAATATAACAATTAACCAATATTTGATCGATTTTTTGAGTGCATCAATATTTTTACATTAAAAAGATAAAGAGTTTTAAATCACACAATAGACATTTTAATTTAGTATCGAATTCGTCATTTATAAAATTCGAACCTAAAACATTTTATTTGTAAACAAAAAAAAAATATCACCAAATTTAGTACTGAGTGACATTGATTGATCTTTTATGTTTTCCTTTCATTTGAAGAAAAGTATGATGCTTTTAATGTGGTTGTTATAGAGTTAGGTGGCTGAATGATGTCTTGGGTTAAAAATATTAAACCTCATCCTAATCACGTCTTAGGTTGACGTTTCTTTTCCTTTGTAATTATCCAACGGGCCATATTATATAGTATACTTTAAATATTTTTATATTTTTCAAATTTGAAAAACAAACAAGATATAATTTCTTCTGTAGAATCTTCACGCAGGGAAGCTAACTCGCCGCGGCGGTGCATGGGAAACAATTTCCAGTCAGATAGAAGCAGCGGCAGAGTCAGCATAGGATCTTGGTTGTCCTTGAATCGCTCTATATCTTTTGTGTGTGATCTCGGTAAACAGTTAAGACAATTTAAATTATAACTTTCTCTTCTTATTTTTTTTTATTTTTTTCTATTATATTTGTCTTTTTTTTTTGTTCATGTATGAAATATTTTAGTTAAAAAGTTTTGGCAATTTTCAACATTACTCCCTAGTTTCGTGCATTCACTCTGGATAAGCCTCAACAAATGTTGGCATAAACTTTTTGCATATGTTGACAAAAATTGAAAAATGTCTACTGAGTGCTCGAAGAAATAATCCAGTAAAACATTTTAGATTAGTTGATATTATAACTTTATTATTTAAAAATACTAGCTACACTACTGGATAGAAGTGTAACATAAAATAATGCGCGCGCAGTTGTGGCGGCGAGTGGGAAATGTGGGCGTGGGAAACAAGTGAGGGAAAACAGTGAAGGGCGGCTGAGAGAGGGAAAGTGAATGCAGCCAAAGATTGAGGGTGCGTTAGGGCGTGCGAATGGGCCCACTACCAATGGAGAAGACGAAAAGGACGAAAGTAGGGGAGAGAGAGAGAGAGAGTGGGTGGCAAGTGCTTTTAATCAGGAATTTAGGATCACGTTTTTGTGTGTGTTGTGTTGTCACAGCAGCAAAAGCCCGAGAAGAAGGAAGGAAAATATCGAGTGAGGAGAGAGTGTGAAGAGAGAGAGAGAGAGAGAGAGAGAGAGAGAGTGGGTCTTTGAGGAGGAAGAAGAGGAGAGGAGAGGAGAGGAGGGGAGAGAGAGTGTTTTTATTTAGAAAGTTGGAGGAGAGGAGACATGTCCAAGGTCTTCCCAACACTTACATTCTTTGCTCATTCATCCCTTACCAGATCCCAAAGGTCTCTCTCTCTCTCTCTCTCTCTCTCTCTCTCTCTCTCTCTCCTATTGCTTCATTTTCTCTCTTGCCTTTCTATTTTCTTTTTCCATTTATGGGTTTTATTTTTCTGCTAATTTATTTTATGATGATTTTTATTTATTTATTGGTGTAGAATCCAAGTGGGTTGCTTTCTGTTTGCTATTTACTGGTTGCATGTAGATTTTGAGATCATTTGATTTTGTTTTCAGGTGTTTCTGAAGATGGGAAAGTAGTAAGTTGTCTCCATCAGTTTCTGGTTTCATACCTGTTTTGGGTATGTTTTTATTTCTATTTTTGTACATTTTTCTGCATTTTATTTAAATTTTATTTATTTCCTCTTTTATTATTGGGTTTTTTGGACAATGCTTTGTTCTGGTGGGATTGATTGACTGAGTAATGGGGAGAGTAATATATTTTTTATTTTTTTATTTTTTGGTATGATTGGAGTTGGTCTGGAAATCTTAAGTCTTATTACTAATTGACTGATTTGCCTGATTAATCCTCCATTTATCTGTTTTTATTGGTCTAATTTGTTGCATGCTGGTACTGCATGTAAACTTCTCTGAAATATTTACTGACATTTTCGATCAGGTTCTCTAAACCTTTTTTTTTCTCCTTACATGGTAATTGAGATATTAAAAATGCAATCTGTATAAATTTGGAAAAACCACTTCTCGGTGTTCTTAGCATGTGGAGTCTGATTTCAAAAGGTAGAAACAGAACTACCAACTTGTTAGCTGTAAATGCTTCGTTTGCTGGTGTAAATCTGATTCCAAGTAGGAGAAATGCTGTGGCTTTTGTTGGATAAGTGATTAGGATAGAATAATCTGTTGGATAGTTCCAATTTATCGGTGAGTTTTCTTATGTTGGTTTGTTTGTGATATTCATTCATGTTCATGGATGTGACTGCTCGCGTGCTATAATGCACAATGCGATTGAATGCTTGCGTACTTAGCCATTGTTTGTGTATTTAGTCTGAGTAGATAATTTGTAAGTGTCCTTAATACAAGGTAGTACTTATGTCCTTATTAAGGATCCTTTTTATTTTGCATAAAATTCAGGACACGACGATAGAATCATCTATACTGACTCAAAACTTGAACAAGAACATTTTCACTCAAACTTCCGTCCAGGCAATGCCCCTTTATACTAATTCCATGTCGTGGAATCCAAGTGAACGACAAATTTCAGAGTCTTTATCCAAGGATGTGAGCTTCAAAGTGGTATTTCCGCCACAAGGTCATCATGACGCAAAGCATTTAGGACTTCAACTGCAAACAGACCAGGGATCGTCATCCACAACCCAATCAATTGGTTACTCTCAAGGTCAGTGCAATTCATCAGAATCTGGTATATAAACTCGTGGTTTATGATCTTATCGTAATATCTTGCACACATTCTTTTGGTATCAAATTTCTGAAGTACACTGTTGTAATAAAAAAGTTTGTTTTAAGAAGTGAAATTTCTGAAGACATAGTTCCCTTATGTACTTAGCTCATACACTTACCATTAAAGCATCCTTTGTTCCCCATGTTTTCGTGGACTTAGTTCTCTTCTCTTCTGTTTCTTGTCCTTGAACACAGGCGAAGATGTAACATGTGGTAAGGGTGCTGATGGGAAACTGAAGCCTGTTTTCTTGCCGAGTAATCAAGATTTAATGTCGAACCCTTCTCAAGTTGGTTACGGCAATTTAGTGGTAAGTGGAGCTGTTATACCCAGAATTTAACCGTTAGATGGTTGCTAATTTGAACATCTCCTTTCTTCCAGGGCTGCATACCATATCCTTATGTTGACCCTTGCTTCAGTGGGTTCACGACTGCATATGGACCACAGGCTATGGTAAGTTTTGTTTCCATTGGTGTTTGATTAGATTCTTTCACCTAATTGCGTCTAAGGAAATGCGGCTAATTGTTTTTTTTAACTGTTTAAGATGAATCTATATTCTACAATTTTTCATCTGATTGGATAAACAAGTTTTATATCCAATTTATGTTGGTCTGAGCTCCATCATCCAGATTTTATTTATTAGTGTTTCTTGTTTGTTGTGATTGTCACCACCTTTATGAGCTTATAATTGGAAATTAACTTAATGCAGTCCCATATGCTTGGGATCGTACCTACACGAGTTCCGTTGCCTCCTGATCTGGCACAAGATGGACCCATCTATGTCAATGCAAAACAATACCACGGAATCCTCAGAAGGAGACAGTCCCGTGCAAAGTTGGAGGCTCAAAACAAACTTCTCAAAGCTCGAAAGGTATGTACCAAGTCAAAATTCGTTTTGATTCCTTTGCTGCATTTGGTTCTACGTGGGAAGTATGTGTTCTTAGTTTGCAGACCAGAATCTCATGTTACTCATCCTGATCTTGTCCATGGAAGAGAATCAGCGGTTGTGTAACAAATGAAACCTCATCCATCCAAACCATGCCTTTCCCGCGTTTCTTGACACTTTTAAATAAATGCAGCCTTATCTCCACGAGTCTCGCCATCTTCATGCCCTGAATAGGGTAAGGGGCTCTGGTGGACGTTTTCTCAGCACAAAACGGCAATCAGACCAGAACTCCTCCAGTAGCACCCACCGAGTTTCTGACTCCATCAGTGTACAACAGAAAGATACAGGGGGCACAGAAAGTCATCACTCAGAAAGCAGAGAATTCCTCCCTAGTGTTGCAATCCACTCAGACATGACAAATGTTTCCAACACCAATGACAACTTTCGGCAGCAAGATCGCAGGTTCTTAGGCATCCCTCCCCACATGAGTGGAGCAATGGAGTTCCATAGTGGGTTTATGCGTGCTGGAAACCAGCACTTTGCTTCTGTTGTCCGGTGAGAGGTCAGCACAAACAAGACCATCTTGTTCTCACCGGTTGGGCAAATCATCCTTGGCTTTTCTCACTCTGCTACCATCTTTCAGACAACTGGTGATTGGAAAACCAAAGATCAACCATTTTTCGTGCTTCTAATGAAATGGTGGCATTTAGAGATGCTGTAATCTCGTAGGTTTCATATGTATTCTCTCTCGTTCTTGTTCTGTGTTGTTAACCTTGATGAAATGAGACTGTTTGATTCAAACCGGCTAAAAGCTACGTAGCGAATGTCGCACAAGAACAGTTTGGTTTGATTCGATTCTGATATGTACGACCTTGCATTCGTGTGGCAAATTCCTTGCATAATATTGGGTTTATGCTTGCAGCTGTTTTGATATAAAGTTATGTTTGTTTTATTTGTTTATTTATTTTTTTGGCTTCAAAAAGTTTGGATGATGATGTTTTCTGGGTTAAAAGTTGATAACTTGATGCTGAAGCGTTCTTGGAACAACTCATTGCCAGCAACTCGCACCCAATTCTCTTTACCTGCAACTTGCAAGCCGGCACATGTGTAAACTAACTCATTACATCACACGTGTCAAATTTTAATTTGTGCAAGAGCCAACGGTTCCGAATTGCTCTCTTTTCGAAATTAAGAATTAAGTATTTTCCTTTACATATATGGAGCCAAGTATTCTCTTTGACAAACTACCGCCAATGTATCATGATGGTACTCGGTATCAAACAAATTTTTCCTACATAATTTGAAAAAATAATATTTTTGTAGGTAAATCTCAGTTTACTACCTCAAGTTTCGTGATTTTCAACCTTTGGTACATGAAATTTTTTTTGTCCCAGAAATATATCTGAAATGTTAATTTTAAGACAGTCTTATACATCCATTAGATTGACTGTTAAGTTTCCAGTTAATTAATTACGTGACACCTGGACAATAATTGAACTGCCCGTGTCATTAAAGGTTCACGTAGAAATTAAAATTTCCAAAAAAAAAAAAAAAAACCACCCGTCTTCTACCTCCCCCAACCCCCTCTTTCCCTTCTTTCCTCTGCAACCCCCATCAATCCTCCCTCGCTTCTCTCCTCTGCAACCCCACTATTCATCTCAGCCCTAATCTCTTTCTCGCCCTTCTACTCTCACTCTTTGCCCGCCTTTCTTAACTCACTATCTTGCAAATTGCCATGGCCATCACCTTCGCAGATCTCTACACCGATGCCAGTCTCAAAGCCCTCGACGAGTTCCAGAATCTTCTTCGCCATCGACAACTCAGCCACCATCTCCATCCCTCTTCCTCTCCTCTGAACCCAACTCCCTCAAACTACCCATTTTCCAATTCATCCCCACAAGCTTCCAAACTCAGCCATGAAGGCTGCACAATGGAAGCAGTTGGGTTAGAGTAGACCAGCAAGTGTGTTGTTGCGTGGGGATAGATTTTGATCTTCAGTAGTTTTAATTTTGCAAAGAAAGAAGGAGGAATTGACGGGGTGGATGTTGCCCAGCTTCGTTGCTTCACCATGGTTGATTGGATCCGAATTGGAACATGAGAAGGAATCGATGGGAATTTTTTAGGTGGAAAATTAGGGTTCAAAAAGGGTTGCTTCCATGGTGGCGGGTGGGTATCAGGGAAGGGGAAGGTGGTGTGTGGGTGAAGGGCGGGATAGAGATTTAACCCAAATTTTTTTCTATTTTTTATCTTTTATTTTTAATCTTTAATTTTCACGTCCACCTCTTGATGACACGTGGCACCTTACATAGACGCCACGTCATTAGTTAACGAAAAACTTAACAGTCAGACTAACAGGTGTATGAGACTGTTCTAAAATTAACACTTTAGATATGACTCTAAGACGAAAAAAATTCATATACCAAATGTTAAAAACCACGAAACTTAAGAGTAGTAAATTTATATTTATCCTTTTTTTTATTGGAAACAACAAGATATTCTAAATTACTCTGATTTATTAGATGAAATTTAAACTCAATTTCAACTCACATATGACTTTTGGTTTTAATAGAGAAAGAACACTCTACTATTTGCTCTAGCTAACTTGGTTCTACTCATATCAGATTTATGGTTCTTTCAATTAAAATTTTTTAATCGTCAGTTCTATATTTTCATTCTTAATAAAAAAAAATTGATGGTTAAAAAATCTCTTAGAGTTTGAGAATTAGACTTTGAAGTCCATTGGAAATCTCATCATCCGAACAAAACAAATCCCATTGTTCATTTCCTTCATTTAAAAAACAATCAGAATTTTCCATTACCACTCAATATTATAGTCAGCTTTAAGAGATAGGGGATGGGAGCAAAATATGCACTTGTTGTTTCAGAATAGGTTGGTTTTCTTCATTTGAAAAAAATCCCCAGTTCTATATTTTCATTCTTAATATAAAAAAAATCTGACGGTTAAAAAATCCCTTAGAGTTTGAGAATGAGACTTTGAAGTCCATTGGAAATCTCATCATACGAACTACGAAGTTGCAAACCAATTTACATAGCCCCACCCTCACCTTAATAAAATTGACCAAAACAAATCCCATTGTTCATTTCCTTCATTTTAAAAAAATCAGAATTTTCCATTACCACTCAATATTACGGTCAACTTAAAAAATCCCTTGGAGTTTGAGAATGAGACTTTGAAGTTCATTGGAAATCTCATCATACGAACTACGAAGTTGCAAACCAATTTACATTGTGACATACCACATCGCCCAGGAGAGTGGATCATGTAAGCCTTATATGTATATTTCTATCTCTACCTAGTACGAGGCCTTTTGGGAGCTCACTGGCTTCGGGTTCCGTAGGAACTTCGAAGTTAAGCGAGTTTGGACTAGAGCAATCCCAGGATGGGTGCCCCCTGGAAAGTTGCTCGTGAGTTTCTAGAAACAAAATCACGAGGGCATGGTCGGGGCTCACAGCGGACAATATCGTACTACGGCGAAGTTGAGCCCGGAAAGTGGTCCCGATGGGGCCGGGATGTGACATACAAGGCCCCACCCTCACCTTAATAAAATTGACCAAAATAAATCCCGGGGCCGGAATGTGACATACAGGGCCCCACCCTCACTTACTAAAATTGACCAAAATAAATCCCATTGTTCATTTCCTTCATTTGAAAAAATTAGAATTTTCTATTACCACTCCATATTACGGTCAACTTTAAGAGATAGGAGATGGGAGCAAAATATGCACTTGTTGTTTCAGAATAGATTGGTATTCTTCACTTGAAAGTGAGAGATTTTAAGTTTGAATCTCAAATGACGAATTCGATAACAAATTAAGTTACTTATTATGTAATTTAGTCGAATTCTCCATCCTCTTAGTACAAAAATATGGATGTATTAAAAATAATAATAATAATAAGAATTTTCAACCCCCAAATTTCCACTTTGCACTTTCCAGATAGTTAAAAAGGAACCGGAGATTAGAACAACCCGAAAACCCAAACCCAGCAAAAAGCTCCTCACACACACCCACCCAGCCATGGTGTCGTACGTGAACGCGCTGCTGTACGGGGTGGGCGGCCTGGTGGTGGCCGGCATGGCATTGCTCGTCGCCCTCCAGGAGCGGCTTGTCTACGTCCCCGTCCTGCCGGGTCTCACCAAGTCCTACCCGATTACCCCGGCCCGCCTACGCCTCACTTACGAGGACGTCTGGCTCCACTCCTCCGACGGCGTTCGCCTCCACGCTTGGTTCATCAAGCTCTTCCCCCACTGCCGAGGTCCGATCCTTTTCTCTTTGCGCGATTCGTTTTTTAATTTCATGTTTTGTTTGATTTGGATGAGCTCTGAATTCTGCTGAATTGGAATTGGAATTGGGTTTTGGTTTTGATGAGACAGTTAGGGTTTTTTCGGTTATGGGGCTTAGTGAATTACCCAAAGCAGCTAGCTAATTGTGTTTGTTTTTGTTAATTTAGACTATAGCTTACTAGAAATGCATGCATTCCACAGTAATTCCTATTCATTTTGTTTAAAAATTCGTTTCTGTCTCTAAGTAATTAGGTCTTTACTTAACAATTAAGCTGTTATTTTGGACTGCTTACGAATTTTTCAGTATGTTCGTGGCACACAAGGAACAATATTTGATTCTAATATTCTTTTTTTGCTTGCTTTTCAGGTCCAACCCTCTTGTTTTTCCAAGAAAATGCTGGAAGTATCCTTTTTCTCAGTCTTTGTTACTATAATTTGGAAACAATGATATTGTCGTTGTTTTCATGATTTTTCATTCTGGTTTACATTTAATTTTATGAACTTAGTGGGGAATTGAGGGTTCTATATGCTTTATTGGCCTTGACCACTGACCTGCAGACATTGCTCATCGCCTAGAAATGGTCCGGATAATGTTACAGAAATTGCAATGTAACGTGTTTATGCTTTCATATCGAGGGTATGTGCCTATTGTGTTTCTATCTTGTTGCTTTGTTATTGTATCAACAGCTAAATTGGGAGTAATATATGATGGTTGGAAAGAAAATTTGTGTTGGTGTATGCATACTAAGATGTTAATCTTCATTGATATAAACAGTTATGGAGCAAGTGAAGGATATCCGTCTCAGCATGGGATCATAGAAGATGCCCAGGTATGGCTTTCATTTACAGTTGAATTATGATTCTTACTATATTTATATTTTAGCGTTGTTTGTATGATTTTCTTTCTTTCTTTTTGTCTGTTAGGTTGCATTGGATCATCTTTCTCAGAGGACTGACATTGACACATCTAGAATAGTTGTCTTTGGAAGGTCACTTGGGGGTGCTGTTGGAACTGTGGTTACTAAAAACAACCCCGATAAGGTATCACTCTATTAAATCTGTTGCAACTTTTTTCACTTCCTTTGAGTATTGGAAATTTCACCACCATTACGGTACTTAAATCGTAATTTTTTTTTTTTTGGGTTGGTGGGCTGAAATAATTTCTTTTTGTTTATGCCTTGCAGGTTGCTGCACTGATAGTGGAAAACACCTTCACATCTATTTTGGACATGGCTGGAGTTTTACTCCCTTTCTTGAAGTGGTTTATTGGAGGCAGTGGTTCAAAAGGTCCTAAAGTACTCAATTTTCTCGTACGGTCTCCTTGGAGTTCAATTGATGTCATTGGTGAGGTGAGCTTTCTTGGTGGTAGAATTTCTTATTTCACCCTGCAATTAGACATGAAAAACAGAAACAATATGGTAGACTTTTATCGTCTGTCTTTTTCAATTTTCTACATATTCTAGTGTTCTGATTGTACCAGTCCATGTTTGATTCTACCCAGGATATCTGGTTGAAATAACCTTATTTTAAGTAATTTTCCCCAAAACCATATTGTGCTTTATAAGTGAGCTACCGAGTATAAAAATTGGCACCAGTATTACATTTCAGGAAACGTTAGTAACATTAAACATGATTCTTAAAGATTTAAAAAAAAAAACATCCTTTCTAAATAGCAGTCGCCTCAAAATCAACAAAGTGTGATGAGACACTTTTCTTCTGCCATTACCTTAATGTTCTGTCCCTCACGTGACCATCTAAATGCAGGTTAAGCAGCCAATCCTCTTTCTCTCCGGCTTGCAAGATGAGATGATTCCTCCGTCCCATATGCAAATGCTGTATGCCAAAGCAGCTGCCCATAATAAGCAGTGTGTTTTTGTGGAATTTCCCACTGGCATGCATATGGATACTTGGCTCACTGGTGATAATTATTGGAGAACGGTCCAGGAGTTTTTTCAACAACATATTCCAGCAAAAAACGATGATGAATCGTCTGACACCGATAGCGGTAAGTTTTGGTTACTGAAGTATTCCAAAATCTTTATACAGAGCACACACTAAAGTTGAACGAAGGAAAATAACACTCCATAAGATAATGAATGTATAAGAATTATGAACGGAGAGGGAAAATTCATGTTGGATCATTTTGCACATACTGAACTGTGTAATTTAAGGATTAACTTGGGAATGGATGCTGGCGCTACCGCCTGGTCGAGTTCTAAAATACTTAATTATTTGACTACACGTCAATCACCACTGGGGCGGGGGTGGAAATTCATGTTGTATTAACTTGGGATGTAAGTTCCTTGTACTGTTTTTCAAATTACATGATTTATATTTGTCAATCTTTGAGCTTTGCTTTTGGTAAAATTAGTTATCCTAGATGTCGGGGCAAAATGATTTACTTCTTCGAGCATTCTTTTGTGCAAAATGACTTACTCTCTCTTTCTCCACTCTCAGGTGTGGGGGCAAAGTGATTGGATGGATGTTAGACTTGTTCAAGCAATCTGATTGGCTCCTCGCTCAACACAGTCTGTACCTTGTTTTTTGAAGCTGCAGCAATTGAAAGCTCTCTTTGAGGAGTCGCTCTGCAAAGACCGCTGCACCTATTCAGGTCTTCCCCGTTGAATATTTTTTGTTGGTTTACAAACTTGAGACAATTCGGAGAAAATGTGAAGGCATGGATATACTATATGACTTCTGACATACACGCTCGATGCCCAATCTGTTCTTACTGACCCATTTGTATGAAATAAGAAGTCACTATATATGCAAATATATATATATATATATATATATGTTGATTGTTGAGTTGGTGCATCAGACCGTTTGTGTTGTATCCCGTTTGTGGTGCGTTGGGACAAATGTTGCTTTGAAAATTGCTAGGATTATATCCAAGTCATCGGAATCAGACCGTTTAATTACCTTTTGTTGATTTACCTAGTCTCAACCGAGCAACGCGAATCGATTGAGTTTTTTGTTTTTCCGGTTACAATGCGATTGATATTATGTGAACCGTATATGTTTTCCTCTTGGTAACGTGATCAGCAAAGATTCTAAAACCGGCTTCAAAGCTGGAAATTGGATTCTTCCCTGTAGTTGCCGAGACAAATGAAGCAAAACAAATTTTGAACTCCGCGTTGATGAAATTGGGCGTCGCCTGTCTAAATAAATTAGTTTTTTTTTTTTTTTTTTACTCCTCATCCTATGATTATGATTATGATTATTCCTCCCCAATATCGCTTGGTCTTAATATTTTGTTAAAGAACAAAATAACGGAAGAAAGTTTATCCTGCACATGATCCCGTTCTCTGTTTAGAAGGGGTCTATTTGTAAATTCAAGGCCCTTCTTCATGAACTCGTCGAGTCTCAGTGCCAGCTGGCGGTCCCCTTGAAGATATTCCGGTCTAAAAAAGGACACGTGGGTAGCCCCTACGAGATATGATCTCACTGCCCCCTAGGCAAGCGCGGGGCCCACTAACGCGTCGTCCAATCACCTTCGCTGATCGGAACGCTCGGATGGGAAATTCGACCGCAGTTTTCAGTGTAAAAACACGTCTCAAATTTAAAGAAATTTCCTTTTCAAATGCTTAGGTTGCCTGCCCCATTAGCTTTCTTCTCTTTGCTCTTTGTTTCGTTTTGCGTCCATCATTTTTACGTGATGCTTATGATTTGGTTGTGTTGAGATGAAAGACATAGGTTTCTGTGGTTTCCTTACTTTGAGTAAGAGTAGTAATTTCATAATCGCGTTTCAAAAACCTACCTTCGGGGATCATTTAACTTGGATCTAGTTACACTTTGTTGCATTTGATTGCATACTGCCTGTAAATTAAGATTATAATTCCGGTTGAGTGTTTCCGTCGGCAGTTGCTCTCATGCTTTCGCATTGCATTATTTTCTAATTTGGTGTTTCTATGTTGTAAATGTTTCAGACATGGTGAATCTTTGTTCGTATGGATTCCCGAATGAAGAATGGGAGGTTAATCTACCTGCTGAAGAAGTTCCTCCAGAGCTCCCGGAACCTGCTTTGGGCATCAACTTTGCCAGAGATGGAATGCAAGAAAGAGACTGGTTGTCTCTGGTAGCCGTGCACAGTGAATGCAAGAATGGGAGGTCAGAGCTGTTGTCTAAAACACAACATGTGCATCTGAATGGATTCTGGATCAAAGTGACTTTTCACTAAGGGAACCCTGCAGTTATCAGAATTTAGTGTGCATAACCTAACTAGGTTCATTGCAAATTTTGGTGCGGGGAACGTCTCTTCAATATGATGAATGATCCGCCATCTATCTTCGAGGTTATGGCACTGTGATATTCGATTCGACTCGGCTTGTTTACTGACCTAGTTCTGAAGACATGTAATTATCTTTCCACAATTACCTTTAATAAGTACAACAACTAAAATAATAAACACGCATGTATTCTTTACGAAGAAGAAATTTCAGTAGCAAACCTCGTAATTTAGTATAAAGTATCCTACATTTTGTCTAAAAACACAAAACCAGTAAGTTTCCCCTTTGATTGTGAGCTGATCATATTTTCAAATTGGTGAATTAGGGTTTAGTTTCTCCTTACAATTCTGTTTGCAAGTGACTCCTATTGAAAGTCAAGAGTGGGTATTTGGAACTATTAGTTAGGTTGATTATTAGGGTTTAGTTGTCACCTTACTTCTAGTCATATCTTGTAAAGATCTTGTATCTTTTTTCCCATACTTCTAGTGGTGGTTATAGTTTTTTAGCTTTTTCGCTTACCTTACTTCTGCTCCTTGTTTTATGGAGCTGCGGTGTAGGAGAGATTCAAGGGTGATCAGTATGTTGATCACTCCTTGCCCTATATATCTTGTATCCTTGTGTTGATGTTTCCTTAAGAATCATAATACAAACAAACACTTAAAACTCAACTACCATCTCAAAGCCATCTAAAGGGCAATTCAAGCTGGAACGAAGTGCTTCTGATTACGATCGTCTTTTGCCTGAAAACATAGTTACCACAAGTACAAAGGAATTTGATTTCTTGGCCTTGTAACAGTTGCTTGCACTAGGGGCTTTAGATCATGAACTCGCTCATTTCACTCAACTTGATCTTCATATGTAATGCTTCTCAAGCTCTTGTTAATTTCTATTTTTGATATTCTTTAATTCATTCGATCTGATGGCTGAAAATTGAAAAGAATGTGTGGGAGATAAAAATGAGTAAATGAAAAGACGAATGACACAAATAACTAGCATTATCTCTTATAAATAATGTTTAACATCAACAATGTGTCCAAACGTACAAAAGAATCAAACACAAATAATTTTGTTGACCAGTCTAATCTACCCATCATAGAATTATAGTTTGAGTTGAATCATAAAGTACAGAAACAATTAAATTCTTAATCAAAGATTAATTGACTGGAAATTAACGGAAAAAAAAGCTTGAAGTCTAAGATAGACGAAAACAATACAATAGAGGTCAAACACCAAAAATGGAATCTTCCATTCCATAGGCATGAGGGTACCAAATGCCCTCCTACTCCACCTGATAACGTTTGACCTAAGCAAGGCATCCTCTCTCTCTTTAAAACACCAATCAAATTTCAGATTTAATCTGACCCAAAAATAATAATAATAATAATAAAATCAACTTTAGATCTTTTGGTCAATTTCTGCGGGCAAAAAATATTATTTTTTGTTTCTGAGTTTCATTTATTTATTTATTTATTCTGCAATGGCTTTCGCACTACCACATCCATTGAGATCTAAATATATATTTTCCGACTCCATGGCTGCAAAAGCTTGAAGCTTGACAACTTTTCAGCTCACCCAGAAGAGAGAAACGAGCGGAGAAGATGGACAAGAAGCTTCTGGATGCAGCCATGGCGGGAGACACTGCGGCGCTTAAAGATCTGATTGCAGAAGACCCACTTGTTCTCGACAGAGCTTTAGTCTCCTGCGTCTCCGAGACGCCGCTTCACGTAGCTTCAATGCTTGGTCACCTGGGTTTTGTTACCGAGTTACTGAGCCGCAACCCCGAGCTGGCCTCAGAGCTGGACTCGCATGGGTCAACGCCTCTCCACGTGGCGGCGGCGAAGGGGCACGCTGAGATTGTGAAAGAGCTGGTTCTGGCGGATCCGGGGGCGTGTGCGGTGAGGAACGGAGACGGGAGGACGGCGCTCCACGTAGCGGCCGCCAAGGGGCGGGTTAAAGTAGTGAGAGAGTTGGTCCGAGCTGGGAATGAGTCAACTCGGGCGTTGACCGACCGAGGCGAGACGGCGCTGCACTTGTGCGTTGGGTGTAACCGGTTGGAGGGGTTGAAGGTTATGGTCGAGGCAGTTGGGAGTGATGATGATTTTGTGAATTGGAAGGATTGTGATGGTAACACTGTTTTGCATATTGCCGTGGCCAAGAAGCAAACTGAGGTACGCAGTTTGAATCGTATTAACTTACTAACTGATTAACGCTTAAGCGCCACTGATATTAACTAGGTCAAAGGTTATGGATACTAAGATTAATGTATGTTTGATGCAAGAAATGGAAGTCGAATTCCAAATTTTGTCTGAGTTGAAGGTAGAACATGGATTGGTCGTAACGGAAACTTATCCATTCCAATCATACCAAGGCGGAAGGCGTTTCAATTTTCAACTAGAACTCGTATCGGACACATTAACATGCAGCATTTAGAAACTACTGATACTAATAAAGTTTAGAAATTAGCTTATTATGTAATTGATTAATATCTTTCCCTACTGATGAGTATTTGATAAATGATGACTTTACAAGATTATACATCTCTCAAAAGGGACTGAATTTGTGTGTTAGCTGCAGTTTCTTTACAAAGGGTGTTTTGAATTTGTGCAGATTACCAAATTCTTGCTGTTTAAAACCGGAGTGAACGTAAACGCGTTGAATGCAAACAGCGCTACGGCTTTAGACATTCTGATGCAGAGTCCTAGAGACTTGAGGGACATGGAAATTGAGGATTCTCTTCGAGGTGCTGGGGCTCAAAGTGCAAAGGATGTACGTAACATTGCACACGACTGGGTTCGTGCTCCAACTAAAGAGCGTCAGATTTCAAGACATCGAGGCTCAGCACTGTCCTCGAGAGTTGGTGTTTCTATGAAACCGGCTGAGAACAAGAAGCCTACTGATTGGCTTGGTAGGAAGAGAAGTTCGTTGATGGTGGTGGCATCTCTCCTTGCAACTGTTGCCTTCCAAGCTGCAATCACCCCGCCTGGAGGTTTTTGGCAGGATGACCTGCAAGTCGATGAAAATGGCAACCCTGTGGCAAGTCCTCACACCGTAGGAACATCTGTCATGGCAACTAAGCAGGGAAAAGAGTATGGTCTCTTCATGATTTTTAACACAATCTCTTTCCTCACATCCCTAAGCATAATTCTTCTGCTCGTTAGCGGGCTACCTATCAAACGGAGGAGATGGATGTGGATACAAATGGTCATAATGTGGGTTGCCGTCACAACACTAGTAATAACCTATTTCATCACTCTCCGTCACATGTCACCTAATGACGAACATGTGCAAATCATGTTACGTAAGGTAACCGAGATATCAGTTTTGACATGGTTGACTTTAATGGTGGTTGTTTTCTTTGGCAATGTTATTCGTATGAATCTATGGATTCTCAGAAAGTATGGTTATATTAAGCCAAAAGAGGTAGATGATGAACTTGAAGAGGTGAGAACTGAGGATTAAGCGAACGACTCTCACTTTTCTACGGCTTTGCAACTCGTCATTGCAGTATTGAGATGCATTTAACACAATTCATTAATCCGGGTGTGGTATCTGGTTCTGATATGGGGTGCCAAACTAGTATCCGAGAAAGTTTTGGTCCAGAGCTTTATGTAACATATGATCGGACGCGTGAAGGTCTGTTTTCTGGCAGCAAATTTGAATGAAGATAATGTGGTTGTAGCCTTTCTTATCTGATGATTTGGGTTGGAACTTGGAAGGGGTAAACTCTCCGGTCTTGTACATCTATTCCTCTGTTAATAAAAGTACATTGTATGCTGCCTTTCAAATTGTGCAGGTCACGAATCGAATCCTCGGAGATGGCATACTGTTCTGTGTTCTGTGTTTTGTGTTCTGCCTTCTGTCCTTGTAAATTTTTTAGAAGATATCCCTTGGAGATGTAGGGTTTTGGCTATCTTATGGAATGTTTGGTTGGAAAGGAGTTCTTGAGCTTTGATTTGAATGTGATTTGTGTAATTCCTTATTTCTGTATTTTCAGATACAATTATTGTTTGTTGAATGAAATCAAGGAAATGACAGTGATGATTGTGATTTAGGGCACTTTTCATTAATGTACAAGACTCTTTTAATTCTGGTTCAGCCGATTTAAGTTAGTCGACCCAATGTGAGAGTTGCTTTAGTCAAACGGTTATACCGAAGTTCATCTCTTGAAATGTATGGATTTAAAACACTTATGTCAGTACGAATATATCATGATTATGTTCTGTCCTTTGAATGAGAGATTCTTTCATGCAACCTAAATTTAGCGTCACAGTCCACCAAATACTTGATACGGAATTTTTAAAAAAAAATGCAACTATTGCTACGTGATAAATTGGTGAAATGTGAAAATCTGTGTGTGTATATATCTGACCAGGGACATGGTCAACAACACCAAATAATCATGTCTAGCCACCTCCTTGCTGTGTCATTTAAGAACATATGCCTAAACACATGTTGCACTGTCGGGAAGTATCTTCTCCTTGGCCAAATTGCAACACCAGTCCCCGCAATTTATCAGATTTTCACTTTTCGTCCATATAATTTTTTCCCGTTGCATTTCGTTATTAAGTAGTTTTATTGAAATAAACATAAGTTCGAGGAAAATTTTGCAAACTACAAAGACCAAATTCGATGCTATGAACATTCATGGACGAAGGTGTATGGACTAAAAACTTGTTTTAGCCTTGCTTCATCGGGTCTCAAAACTTTGCACTCAAGTTCGAATAATCCAACAAGTAAGGTCCAAGGACAGCTACGACACCTTTGCACACAAATATCGCCCGAGGCCGGCTGTGAATCGAACACAATGCCTTCAGATGGGCATACATTACAATGCTTGCAAGCGTATACTTGCAAAACATGGATTTACAACGGAGAGACGACGATACAATACCGCCTTTTCCCTTTCATCTCATCTTGCCTATCGGTCAACTATGTTCATGTGACAACAAGAAAGAACCTCACAAGCACAGCCATCAAACATCCCGGGGAATGCCCCGTTTATACTGATTCATTCACAACCCGGCTGCACAATACCAAGAACAAAAGCACTACCCAATTTGAAATTCGAAATTCCCCTTGAGATGCACCATCCAGGCATCCACTCAGCTTAATCTGAGAGTCTCATTTGGAAATATAACGTTTGGGTTCCTTATATGTGGATTTAGAGCCGCCAATTCCTTCCATTTTTCTCCAGTACCATGAACGCGTGCTGAGATGCTCCACAAGGTATCACCAGGCTGCACCTTTGTCGTTGCTGGACCAGAAGATTTTGGAGCAGCTTTTGACTTCATAAGTGGATGCTTATTGCTTTTCCCCATTCCATTAGCAAGCAACCAGCGGGAACCAGACTGCTTCTGGTTTGCAGTACCCCATGGCTTCTTTTTATTCGGCTCGGTTTTCAGACCTGCAACATGGACTTCAGTGATTCTAAACTGAGGAATAGCTTCCACTTCGGCCAATTTCTCATCTTTCATCTCCTCCTTTATTTCTTCTTTTCCCACTGACTCAGACTCTTCACTCTCTTGATTATTCTTCCTCAGTTCTGAAACCGAGATGTATATTCTTGGCTTTGGTGGGAGAAACACTCTCTCCACTTGAATAAGAGAAAGCATTGGTGCCCCGACAGGTTCATAGTTTCGTAGTGGATCACGAAGTTGCACCATCAGTGCTACTGTGAAATTGTTCCCTAATAAGCCACACTTTCTAGCTCCTTTGCCACGCCTTCTCTCTCCTCTTGACCCTCCGCGAATCATGTCCAAAGAGTTTGCATGATGGGCCGCAAGGATTTGAGAAGTCCGTTCGCTAATATGATCACCATCATCAATTTCACCGGAATCAAGTTTCAACCATTCATCAAGAGTTAATGAGAGGCCCATTAATCCGTCAACATCATTGCCAGTGTCTTTTATGTCTAACAACTGCATCCCAGCAGCTCCTTCTAAACCAAGGGATTCACCAACATTGACACCCTTGCCCTGGAGAGCTGAGATTTCCGCAACAGACTCTGCGCTGATGTTTGAAGGTGCATCTGCATCGGACATCCCAGCTTGTATCCTCAACCCCTCAATTGAGAGTGCTTCAATTTTATCCATGGCTAAAGGAGCAAGGTCTTCTAAAGAGACATATTCTAAGCCCATCTCATTGCCAGCTGCGCTCGAACTTAACTTATTAGACTTAGGCCCAGATGAAAATCCTTTAGCTCTTGTTAGCCCATCGGATGTATGCTGCCCAACTGATTCATGCTGCACCACGAATTCCCTGCAACAATAACGACATGCAATAAAGTTAACAACACTCACCATTCACCAAAGATGAGTAAGTATTGAACTTCAAACTAAAAATCCAGTGTACAAACAAGACGCAGAAACCTCTGAGGTCCTTCCAAAGTAGGTGCAGCTTCCCATGCTACTTGCTCCATTGTCTTTCCAGTGATATCTTCCAAGGGCATTAACTTATTTGCCTGCATAGAAAGCTTTTCAATTCCTACTGATGCCAAATGCTGCAATATCTCCATTACCCCAGAACCCATTTCTGCCGGTACCACAACTGGACTAGAAACCTGCATAATCAAGTTCCCGCCACTTTTGGCCTCGCTGAAAAGTGAGGGATTCATGGACCGCACAAACCCTCCATTTTTTGTCTGAAGAAAAGGACCACACCCATCTCCAAGAGGAGGCAATTCAAAAGGTTCTTCAGCGGGCAAATCCATTGAACTTCCAAAACTAGCACAACTTTTTGGTGGAGAATGTTGAAAGGCCATCTCATTTAAGCCCCACTCCCGCATTAATGCTTCCGTCTCCAAGTCCTCCAACACTTTGGCCCTTGCTTTACTTTTTTCTGCCTGAGCTGCTATCTGATGCTCTTCCTCTGCAGCTTGAATCACAGCCGAGAAATCAAAATTATCAGATAAATTCTCCCAAGCAGACTCAGTTGAAGGCGTGTAGCCATAGTCTGTTTGGTCACTGATGCCTGCATCAAAATCAAACAAAGAACAACCTCCAGCAAGGGCTTCCTTCTCAAATTGTCTTAGCAGAAGCTCTCTTGGAGACTCGGGATCACTCTCAGAACTCAAGGAAAATGGACTATGCTCTATCCCTAGCATGCTCAAGAACTCATTAGCAACAGATTCTGTAACATCATCCAAGCTATGGGACCTCCCCATCATATTTTTTTTCGAGTCTAATTTCCCTTCCACATAACATCTTTGGTCTTCAGGAGAAGATTCTAGTGCAGCTCTCTCCAAATCGGATACAATACCTAAAGCAGACTCTAGCTCTTTCATGAGTGATTCTTTGGTGCATAAGGCATCTCTGTTGGAAGTGGACTCACTAACCACAAGGTCATCGGTACGACCCTTTTCCTCAGCCTGGGATTCAAGCTCAGCTTCATCTTCAACTGCTACCTGTACACCAGTGGTGATTTCAGAAGAATGGCTTTCTGCTGGAGAAGCATCGGCAGCCTGTGTAACAACTTCTGATTCCACCAGTTCCTTTGATGATAATTCTATGCCCTGTTCAACTACGGAAAATTCATTGTCTTCACATTCATTTTCTACTTCTTTACCAGAATCAGGTGATGGGAAAGAACTCGTTTTTATGGGATCAAGATGCTTGTCAACTGGAGTATCTGACTTCTCTTCTTCATCAAATTTCTGATAAAGTGTGTTTACCGAACTAGAAAGTTCCGACCTTGATACTGGCAAAACCTCATGAAGATCCTTTATGCCCTCTACAGATTGAGACAAGGCCAGTGACTGCTGATTAGGAAGAGTTTCAGCACGCCTTATACTTGAGTTATTGTGTCGAGAAGTCAATGCTTCAGAAACATTCTGGCTATTTCCTGTCGCACCGGGATTATCTTCAAGAACTGTATACCCAAAACTAACATTCAATGAACCACCTTTAGCCTTTCCTGATAATTTGAAACTCGTTGTCCAGTTCCCTGAGCTTTTCTCCTCCTCTAACTCCTCCAATGTCAGGGGAAGCAGCCTCGTGAGGTCAATCCTATGCTTCCCCAAATCTAGTTCTGGTGCACCAAACACAGAAGCATATAGCAAAAAATGCTTCGCCTCATACTTTGCCGAATGGTGGGGTCCACTCCTAGTACCATATACTGGGCATGTGTGAGTCAACTTCTCTTCAAATTTTGCCGTTCCTTGAACAATCTTCGCCGGATTAGTAACGAAAATACCATCCCGCCTCTTCCAATGTACACATAGACTAATCTCATTCAAAGTGGAGGGCAACCCTTCAATGGAATGGACTTGAAGAGAAAAGCAGCAGTTAAACCTACGGTTTCGGATATGGGTAATCGCCTTCAAGGGCTTCCAATTCCAAAAGGACCTCTTCTCTTTGTTTAACAAATTTTCACCACCATACTTATTTTTCGATTTCGGGTCAGGTAAACGGTTCCTCCCTAGAGACATTGACGGGTTACTCCCTGCCGAAATTGAACTCTTAGAGGGTTTTTTGTCTACATATAGGGCTTTGCTTATACTCTCAATCTCATTCAACAATTTCCGATTGCCGGAATCTCCGCCCCTCTTCTTCCCACCTTCCAAATTTGACAACATCGTTTACTTTTTTACACACAAATTTCCAAATTCAAAACTGAAACACAAAAACAATCAAAATTAAGCAAAGCCCAATTCTGCAAATTCACCTAAAGGAGCAAATTTTGAGAATTCAAATTAACTGGGGAATCCTAATTTCTCACAGAAATTGCGAATAATTGAAAATAGAATTGGAATTTAGAAATTAATGAAGAGTGAAACTTTAATTACCGAATTGAGCTAGAAGCTTGCTGGTGAATCGAGAACCAACCAAAACCCTTAATTGCACGATTCAAGTCGCAGCTTGAAATTCCGAGCCGGAATTTTGGGGAAAAGTGTTGAAGATTTTGAATTTAAAGATGAGCAAGGAACGAAATCCAAATCCCAAATCCCAAATCCAAAAGAAAGAGAGAGTTTCGGAGGTTTCTGAGCAGCGTTTCTGTCGCCCAAACTCTCTCTGTCAGTCTTTCTCCCTCCCTCCCTCCCTCTCTCTCTCTCTCTCTCTCTCTCTCTCTGAGTCTCTCCGTTTGAATTGCCGCTGCCTCTTTCAAACGAAAAAGTAAACAAAAAAACAAAGCAAAACAAAAAAATAGTATGTAATTTAGAAGAGACCCCGGAATTTTATTTTATTTAATTACTTACCCTATTTTCTGTATCCTTTTACTCTAGTCCTTCTTTCTTTTGTTTATTTTCCTTGTGGTTCATTTTGGTATATAATTGTAAATTAGCTTGTAAAGACCAATTTAAGATTTGGGGGTCAAATATATGACATTTTCATTCACAAGAAACGGGTATAGGAATTATTTCGATTATTGATTTAACTTTGTTTCTTAAAACACTTGTATTTGAATTATTCCAATCCGTAATTTCTTTGTATTTATTAACATAAATGGAATTAAAAAAATTTGGGTTTCACATCAAGATTCGTTATCCAATACTAAAATAAATAGGGAATCAGATCAATGAAAGGCTCATTCTGAATAAGTAAACCGCAAACAATTATTAGAGAGCCGCACGCACATTTTCTCCTTCAAGTTATGATTTTATTTTGTCTCTTGATTTTTTATTAGTCCAATTCATTATAAAAGTAAAAGATAAGCAGGTGCATGCATAAAAGGGAAAAGATTATAAAAGGTTATGAAATGTTCCTCCTTGTAGTCGTGGGGGTCCTATTTTTTGTTAATTTTGATTTAACTTTGCCAAACTACCTAATAAAAGTTTTTGTGGGCACCAACGTAATTAGCCCAAAATAAATATTTTGCCTTCAATGAGACAGCAGGGTTGCATGAACATGAAGGGAAAACCAGGCTTTAGGTGTCACGTTTGGTTTTCTGAAACATTTTTCATTTTTTAAATTAATATATACTTTGCTTCCATAACCACTCCCATGCTTTTGGCAAACAACTCCTTTTTAGTCATTGGAATGAGAATTTGAATTATTCTGATATTTAATTTTTCCGTTTTTATTAATATGTAAAAATTGAAATTATTTTGATTTATAATTTTGCTTATTTGGTAGAAAACTGTAGACAGTGAAATTTCAGTAAATAAATGTTGACCAATGGTCAAAATTTTAACACTCGTGTATTACATAAATTGTACACATATTGTGTGATTCGACGAAAATTCGAAAGAGTTAGAAAAGCTGTCAAACAAGACACGTGTCAACACCTGGCAGAGACGGCTTATTTCATCTGGGATATTATATTCAAAATTAGGCCTTGGAAAATTCTATAAATAGAAGCCAATTTCATTCATTTCAAATCACCAATTCACAAATACATTTCTCTACTCCCAAATTGGAAGAGAATTCTCTGGAAGTTCGTTCTTCGTTCTTCGTTCTTCATTCTTCATTCTTCGTTCATCGTTCATCCAACTTCAAGAAATCAAGCCCAACGGCCCTTGAAGGAACTTCGCCAAAACCTTTGAGGAATCAACAAGCACCTTGGTCACGTGCCGATTCTTAATCCAAGATCAAGCCCCGACGGCCCCTTGGATCAACACAACTGTTCTTCAAGATCAAGCTCAAAGCCCCTTGAAGATCCATTCATCGTTCATCCGTTCATCCACCTTCAAGATCAAGCCCCGACGGCCCTTGAAGCAACATTCATCCACCTTCCAAGATCAAGCCCCGACGGCCCTTGGATCCGCACATCCATTCTTCAAGAACCAAGCCCAAAAAGTCCCTTGAAGTTCATCCATCGTTCATCCATTGTTCTTCGTTCATCATTCATCCATCTTCTTCAAGATCAAGCCCCGACGGCCCTTGAAGCAACATTCATCCACTCTCCAAGATTAAGCCTCGACGGCCCTTGGAATCCATACATCCATTCTTCAAGAATCAAGCTCAAAGCCCCTTGAAGCTCATCCATCGTTCATCATTCATCATCAAACCTCTGAAGATCATCACTGTTCATCCCAAGAATCAAAGCGCCAAACAGCCCCTTCGGATCAACACAAACAAATCCACATCACTGTTCATCCAAGGATCAAGCCCAACGGCCCTTTGGATCAACAGCCCATCAACAAAATCCATATCTTACGAAGATAGAATCAGAGGAACAAATAGAGATTGTAACCCAAACAAATTTATTAATACAAGTATATTTTGTACACGTATTCTTGTTCCTTCAGGAAATTTTCGTGTTTACAAAAACATCTGCACAATTTATAATGGAATATTTGAAATGTCCGAAATTCAATTGATTCGGAAAAAAAGTAGAATTTACATGCATTCTCTCTCTGATTTTTAACTTTCCCAGTTAGGACTGGAATTGGAACTACCCGGATCCACTTTGTAATCATTTATCGTGTATCGTGTTGTTAGAAATCATTTGATTTTTTAATTTAAAATTAAACACAAATAGTATCTGACGAAAACTAACTGTATGATTTACGATAAACATGTAAGATGTAAGAATCTCTAGAATCTCACAAAGTGAATCCAGAGAGGATCCTCTTCCATTATGACTTTATTCATTTCAAATAAACATGTCATACGTTACATAAAAGTGGGGCAGAGTCCCATGTCTTATAAATATTTCTATTCATTTATCTTTGTTTTTGGTAAACAAATATTTATAGTCCTTGCATCAAAATAAGTATGATATATTTATAGTTTTGTTTACCAAAACAAAAATACCTTATTTTTATTATATTACTAGCATATGCCCCACTCTTTGTGTGTGAAATTATTTTTATTTTTGTTCTTAAAATAAGAATGAGAGAGGGAGAAAAAGAGGCATGTGTAATTGGAGAGAGAATTTTCATTTTTTTTTTAAATTAGAGAATATTAGGATCACTGACACACCCCGACCCAGGAGGGTCAAAACATGTTGGCCATCATAGTGAAGTGACGTAACCATAAGGATAAGTGATGTAAAAAGTGCATAAATTTAAATCAAACTAGAACTAAGTTCAAATAAAGATAGTGATAAAGTGCACAAACGTGGGAGTGACCCACTATAGTTATTCAGAGCATAAAGACAGAACGACTACCGAAGAGTAGTCAAGCATCTAAAGTACACTTATTACACACGGTGATAAGTTCATACATCAAAAGCCGAAGCTAATAGTCAGAAACTGCCAAGGTTCCTCGAATGCCGTGAAAGAACAACTATCTAGGTCCTGGAGGGGCGAAAAACAAGGTTGAATGGGTCAGCAAAATAAGCTTATATGAAAACCTTTAGTTTTGAATATACTAACCCCTCGCTGTAAAATAAGTATAGTTTCCTTTAAGAAATGTACAATATGAGTAAGTATATATATCCACAATACTATAGCCAAGTATAAATGATGATGTGCATGCCAAAACAAGATATAATCAATGCCGCAGAAATATAATCATGTGACAATAATATAATGAAGTACTCATCCATCTACGTTGACACACGAGTTCGAACAGACAAAATCTGACATGAATAGGACTGGGTGTAGTCTACGCTCAAGTACTACGATCACGTGAAGACTGGTGCAGAAGCACATCACATACAAGTCGGATTGCCTAATGCAATCTACCCGACAGGACTGGCACCTAACCTGGATCCAAGATGAGCGAACGGTGCAATGTGAACATACACGTGAAGGACTGGCCCTGACCCTGGGGCGAGTACTAACACCGGTGCAGCAAGATGAGCATGTATACAGATATGTATGAATGTCATGACAAGTATATCCCAACCATTTAACAGCATTTATCACAATTAACTCATAATTATCCACTACTTGGCAATGTATATGTAAAGTGAAACAGTTATGAAGTTTTGGAAACTATAAATATGTATATATATGAAAACAAACTGCCTACTCACAAGTATGTCGCTGGGTCGTAGCCCCCGAACCTAGCTTGGCCTCGTACGTCCTCGGGATACGTTTCCCCTATATGTGAAATAACTAATATTGAATTAATTAAAGCACATATACAAAAACCTAAATAAAACTCCCTTCGTTTGCTCAAACTTAGGGTTTAAATATATGAAATCGATCTACTTGACGTCACGGACACGCACGAATTTTTAGAATTAATTTTGGACCATTCACACGCCCACACGCACATCTGCCCTAGAAGCCCACAGGCGTCCCACGCGTCTGTGAGTACAAGGGTACTCGCCTTCCTCGCGATTTTCTGCAGTTTTTTTTTCCAGGTTTTTGGTCCAACTTTCAAAGCTTCAAACGAGGAATGTAGTGAATAGATCTACTTTCAAAAACCAAAATGAAGCTAGGAATGTAGTGAATAGATCTACTTTCCCAGAAATTTCTAATATGGTTTGTGTTGTTCAGAAATTTGGCCTAAAAATGGCCAAACGACCACGGCTACATATTTCCCAGAAAACTAAGAATTTCTTCCTAACTTCCAAAGTTGATATCTAACTCGATTCTTAGCCAAAATTGATGATTCAAAAACCATTGTGAAGTTAAGAATGTAGAGAACAAGTTTGTACCTGGGAGTCCATTTGTGGTCCAGGTTGACAGGAAAAGTGCGGCGAAAGTGGTCAAACCACCATGGTCCTTTACGTTGGAAAACTGAGCAAACTCCTTCACCTCGAGTTTTCTGAGTTTGGGTTCAATTGAGACAAGTATAAGAGTTCAAAAACAACTTATAGAAGTGAAATGAAGGTTCTTAGACCTTCTTGAGGCTTACCTAAGTTGTGAATGGCTCGAAAAATAATTGTACGAACTCGCCGAGTCGAACCTTCCGAGTTGGACGTCAAAAACTCCACCAACGCATGAACCACGGGTATGGTCGTGCTCCTGGGATCGAGAGGATCATGATGGTGTAATTTGTTTGTTTGATCTACGAGTCTTGAGCTTGTTCAAGGCGTTGCAATGGAGGTGGAGGATACGGGAGGGTGAGAGAGAAGAGAGAGAGAGAGCTTTGAATTTTTTTTTCTCCTTGGATTCTGATTGGATGCCAATTAAAAGGAAGGATGGTGAGTAGTGGTAAGTGAAGGAGAGGGTTTTGGGGGAAAAGGGGCTGACGGGTTGGAGGAAAAGGGGACACGGATCCCCTTTTTAAGAAAAATGATGGATTCTTTTATGATATAACACATTTTCGATGTATAATTTATGTCTCAATACCGTGTTCCAAGCACTGATAAATTTGTACGTGTGAGTATAAATTAGAATACGAAAGTGTGAACGAAATAAAATTAATATAACTCGTCCACGTCACTCATCGATAAGGGCATAATAGTCAATGCAGATACACAGAGAGAAATTGCATAGGAAAATTAGAGACAGATCGTCACAATCACTCTTAAGTGAAACTTTTCAAAAGAATAGTAAAATTTTGTTTGTGTGATTTTACTTTACTACCAACAATTTTATTTTGTGAAAGAAAGCTAAATTATTTTTTCCCTCTTTTAATTGACATAAAGAATGTCATTAATATGTAGTTTAGATTATAATTCTCTTTTATCTCCAATCAAATTCAAAGAGGGAGCTTAGAAGCAACAACTGACATCCACATTTTATTGTTGTTGATAATACTTTGCATCTACTTAAGGGTGGTGGAATGTTATTTTATTTTTTGTGAATAACGTATATTTGTTGTATAAAAATGTTATCTTATTTTTTATTCGAATATTTTTTTTGTAAAAATTATACAGGAAATGTCACATCCCCGCCTGGGCGCAGCCACCTCGCTCTAGCCCCTTTCTCGCTTAACTTCGGAGTTCCTAGGGAACCCGAAGCCAGAGAGCTCCCAAAAGGCCTCGTGCTAGGTAGGGATGAGAATATACATTTAAGGATCACTCCCCTGGCGATGTGGGATGTCACAATCCACCCCCCTTAGGGGCCTGGCGTCCTCGTCGGCACACACGCGGCCAAGGTTAGGCTCTGATACCAATTGTCACATCCCGGCCAGAGCGCAGCCACCTCCCGGGCCCGCTCCACCACCATAGCACGATATTGTCCTCTTTGGGCCCCGACCACGCCCTCACGATTTTTTTTTTAGGAACTCACGAGCAACTTTCCAGTGGGTCACCCATCATGGGAGTGCTCTAGCCCTTTCTCGCTTAACTTCGGAGTTCCTACGGAACCCGAAGCCAGTGAGCTCCCAAAAAGCCTCGTGCTAGGTAGGGATGAGAATATACATTTAAGGATCACTCCCCTGGGCGATGTGGGATGTCACAGGAAATATACTTTGTTTGCAAGAATTAAGATAGCATTCCTCCCATAAAAAGTTGCAAGGATTATCCTTATTAGATACTAGTATTTGCCTACACACTTTGTGTGTGTGAACACATTTTTTAGAAAATGAGAAGGAGGGAGGGAGGGAGGAAAGGAGAGAACGTTGGGAAATGGAGGTTTTTTTTTAAAAAAATAAATAAATATTGGAGGTATTTTAATATTACCTGTAAGTGAGACTTCAATAAAAAAAAAGTGAAAATTGGACCTGTGAAATTATATTATTGCCCATCATTTTTGTGTGTGATAGAAGACTAATTTGTCTTTTTACTCTCTTTTGATTGACAAAGAGAGTTTTATTAATTAGTAGAGATTTAATCATTCAGCTATCATGAGAAGTACGCACCAAAAGCCCAATTCAAAATTTTAAAATTACGCTCCACCCTTTGAGATCCATCTGTTTATCTTATTATGCCAATTATTGCCCATTTTTCTTATTTTTCAACACCCAAGTGCCATAAGCATATGTTTGATCATTGAAAACTTTTTAACTTGTTATTGCCTTATTGGTGACAGTTAAATGCCGATACGGTAGCAATTTCCACACTTAAAATGTTATTTTTACTATTTATTTATAGCATTATTTACATCATCGTTCGAATAAAGATGAGACTCATGTATATTGGTGAGTTATACTCACTAGTTTTATGTTGACGATCTTTGACCATATAAATTCTACATGATACTGACTATTGAGGGAATAAGTTTGTAAAGTGCAACGATGGAGAAGAAATAAGAAAGTTTTCTTTCATCATTCCTCAAAACCTTCAAAGTTGTATGATAAACATAAAAAACAATCACTCACACAGACATGGATAATTATCAACTATCTTTTTATAATGAAATTATAAAATAAATCAACGCCTGATATTCATTCACACAGAATATCACTTCACATAGATTAACTAATAACTCATGTGTACCATTTTTTTTGTTTTTTGGGTGTTAAAATTTAGAACTATTATGTCACTCAGTACTACAGTCTGGTGATATTCCTTTCACTTGGAAGTGAGAGGTTTTAGGTTCGAATCTCGTGAATGGAGAATTCGATACCAAATTAGGTTGCTCATTGTGTGGCTTAACCGAACTCCTCATCCTCTTAGTGTAAAAATATTGATGTACTAAAAAAAATTTAAAAACCATTATTTGATTGGATAATGTGAGCACTTTTATATTTGTGGGTTTGATGGAAGCTTATGCCTTAGGCCATCTCCAATCGAATGGTCTAGAGGGTCAGACGGCCGGAAATCGTCTCCAACTGAGGGCTAGGCTAGGAGGCTCGTGAGCCTCACAAAATCTGAAAGGGTCAAAGAGATGGCTGCATGCAGCCAGCCCAGGACTGGCAAAAAATTCTAGCAATTTGGGCCAATATATGTTTTTTTTAATTCTTAAAAATTCTAATTTTTTTTTTATTCTATAAATATCTAAACCATTCATTCACCATTTCCACACCAGTTCAATTCTCATATTTTCTTTCATCTTTTAAATTTAAGTTCTTGTAGTTTTTAAATTTAAATAATAAATTATGTTTGATCCTAAGTTGGAGATGAAGATAAATATAATCCTGTATTATTAAAATATTAATATCTTAAAAGACTAGAGAGCTAAAATGAGCAATCTGGCCCCTCTCTTAGTGATGGCCTTAGTCCTCGTGCAGAATATAAAAATGCTGCTTGAAGGACGAACTCTGCCCACTGGCAGTAGAGGTACCATCATCTTACGCCACGTATGCGGATGCTTTTGGCCCCTTGGACCACTATCCTACACGTGGCAGGACATGAATGCCGCACCATGCATAATTCCTCAAATCGAAATTTCAAAAGAAAACGGAATTGAGGTTGTCGCTGGATTTTTAACATTTCAAATTGAAACTTACAAAATGTCAAATCCAGAAAAAGTCTTAATCAAGAAAACTGACATTTCACCAAATATCTTTATTTTTACACAATATCTGATTGGCAACTAAAAAAGTTTAAAAGGACATTTCACCAAAGAGCTTTTTAACGAGTCGTCTTATTACACAGTTATATATAATCTTTTTAAATAAAAAGTGTTATCGACGCTTCACAATTTTTATTTTATATTATTCACAAGTATATTTTTTTATAAATATAAACGGTTTGAAATGTAAAATAAGAATTTTAAAGTGCCAATAATATTGTAACTTGTTTCAGACTTCTTCTCACTTTTATTGTTATTTATTTATAAATTAATAGCATCACGGAATTTATAAATTGTGACATCCCACATCGCCCAGAGAGTGATCATTAAATGTATATTCTCATCCTTACCTAGCATGAGGCATTTTGAGAGCTCACTAGCTTCGGATTCCGTAGGAACTTCGAAGTTAAGGGAGAAGAGAGCTAGAGCACTCCCATGGTGGGTGACCCACTGAAAAGTTACTCATGAGTTCCCAAAAACAAAACTGTAAGGGCGTAGTCGTGGCCCAAAGCAAACAATATCGTGCTACGGTGGTGGAGCAAACTCGAAAGGTGGTCCGTCCAAGTATTTCAACATTGAAAAAGGTATGAACTTTGTTTGTTGTGTCGAAGAAGACAGACCGTTCCATATAAATAAAGAAATTTTAACGAAAAATACTGTTTATTTTAATTTAAAAAATTATATTTTACATTAAAAATTAATTTTAGTACTATTTAATCTACTTTTTATTTTGTAAAGCTAAGCCTTTTCATTAGTTTCTTATCAATAAAGGTTCTAACAGATTTTTGTGTAGTTCTAAGCACCACCTTCCTTCTTTCCCTCCCCTTCTCTCTCTTTCTCCTCTCTCCCTCTCTCTCCCTCTCCCTAAAACTCTGTTTCTCAAAAGCAAAAATGTCCAGCGGCGACGACCCTATGGAGGAAACAAATGGGGATTCGTTTCACCAAGCAATGAGGCAACGGTTGAAAGATCGATCAAAGGTACGACCAAATTCGATTCCTTTTTAGCTTTTTATTGCAGAAATCGTAATTTTGATTTGTGGGTTGTGTTTAGTTTTTGTTTGTTGATTTGGGAACGCTTGGTTTTCCAGAAAGTTGCTCAGACCAAAGAGATTTTGTCGAAACAAGCGGTTCAGACCAGAGAGATCCTCTCAAAGCAGGCTGTGAAGATCGCCAAACAAGCTGAGGAGCATGAAAAGTTCATCAACAAGGTAAGGACTTCAACTTTTACATGGAACCAATTTCATATGATTGAATTTTGATTCAATAATCTGTATTATATTTGCGTCTTTCCGTGAAGTTAATGTATTGGGTTTGTTAATTTTTGTGTTGGGAATTTATGGTATAAGTTGGTTTTTCCGTGCTGTAGGTGACGCATTTTGTGGGGGTTCTCAGTTTCGGTGGATTTTGCTTCCTCTTAGGAGCAAGTAAGGTTTCCTGATTGATCAAATGGTTGTAATAGTTGCTGTTTTGAAAAAAGCAATTACATTTGTGTTTTTGTTTCTTACATTTTTTTTCTTTTAACAGGACCACAAGACACGCGATATGTATATTGCTTGTTCTATTTCATCTTTGTTCCTCTTCGTTGGATATACTATCGGTTCAAGAAATGGCATTACTATCTTTTGGTAAGCTTTGCTATTTCTTGTTGATTTCTTTAAATGCATCCGTTTATTCAATTACGGTATCTAGACCTCTAGTAGTGAATTAAAGTATTTAAGTAAATTGTTACCGCATGTGGATAAACAGGGTATTGGTCGTATACTTTGGACGATAGTGGTAACCGTTCGTGTAAAACAATTAAATCATAGGGGCGGGCTGGTTTTGCCATCTCCAATACATATTTTGACTTGATAGGGGTTCCAAGATAACAAAGTTTAGTGGCAAAAATTTTGGTTGTGTTCTAAGTTCTAACTGATTTTGTTCTTCTCTTTTTATTATTGTCTTACCTAAATTGACAAAGAAGAATAAATACATCATAAAAAGTTAGAGATAAGAGAGCAAGTAACTGTTGGTTTGAAATTAAGAATAGTGGCCAAGTGTTCGGGTTACCCCAGTTCCATGTCCTAATAGATGGTGGAAAGAATTTTTATGGTGCTTCTAACCTAATGTGTACAATTGAAAGCTTGGTGGAACTTTTTCAATATTTTGTAGAAAATCATCATACTCCTATCATCCTTTGCTTATGTACGTTTTACTTTTCTTTGGATTAATTATGATGAAAACTGAGGAAGTAATGTACTTGTTTGTATGTTCCAGGACTTTTGCTACTATGCCAACACGATATTTTTGGTTGACCTGCTTCTTTATCCAAGGAACGAAAAGTTTTTCATGGTTTGCTTCTCATTTGCTGAGGTAAGCAAGAACTCCTTAGTTACTTTGCTTTGTGATGAAGTGACTATTCACTTGTACAATTGTTGATTCATTCAAATTTGCAACCAGGGGCCGTTAGCATGGGCATTGATTGTTTGGCGTTGTAGCTTGGTTTTTAGTTCTCTTGACAAACTTGTTAGTGTCCTCATACATCTTTTACCTGGTGAGACAATTCTTTCCTTACATGTTCTTATGAAGTACCTTTAAAACAATTTTGTAATGATTAAATTATTATCTTTTTTAGTTGGAAAATTAATACCACGGCTTCAAATTGTTATAAATTATAGGTAAAAAATTCCCTAAAACACTTCTCTTGTGCTGTAGCATGTGCATGGAACTGTACATATCTAAGATCAGAGAGCTTTTTGTGGTGTTTATATGGTCTCATATAGATTTAAAAATGTAGATCCAACCGGATTAGTTGATCATGCCTCAGTTGTGGCCAAGGTAGTAAAATGTATTTAACGATAATCTTTAGCACGGAATAGTAGTAAAACTATTTGAATGGTTATGCATGTATTTTAGTTCGGCAGTCGGGGCCTGCAAGTCAAACCTCCAAATCATAGTTTAGTACAATATATGTTCGAGCTTCTCCTAAAAGTTTATGTTGCGTACTCTGTAGTGATCAATGTTCATAAATGTCGTGCCCCTGACACAATAGGTTTATTTCAGGGTTAGTTTTCTTCACTATTCGATGGTGGGATCCAGCAACTTTTGCAGCGATGCATCCGGAAGGAACTTCTCGCAGAGCTTCATGGCCTTACGTAGAAAACAAATCCTACCTTTGGGTATGGCTCTTTTGGGTGCCCTTGTTTGCTTACACCCTCTGGCAGGCTTTGTATTTTCTCATTGTCAATGTTTTACGTCGACAAAGGCTGTTGAGAGATCCCGAAGTCATGACTTCTTACAGGTTTTTACCACTCCTCACCATCCCTTGCATTTTGGTTCTCCTCTTTCATTTTCCCCGATCCTGATGTCATTTTCAACAGGGAGCTCTCAAAGAAGGCACAGAAAGCAAACAATGTATGGTGGCGCTTGAGCGGTTTGCTTGGGGATCAGAATCGCTTGCTCATGTACACTCTCCTCCAAGCCGTATTTACTGTGGCAACAATGGCGCTCACGGTCCCTATCTTCTTGTCATATGAACTGCACGTTATCTTCCAAATGCTCAAGGTTTCCGCATCTGTGTGGAACGGAGGTAGTTTCTTGCTGGAAGTAATGCCGAGGCAAGTGATTCTCAAGGAGAAGAAGAAATCGGAAGTGCAGCCAACAGAGGCTCGGGGAGATCAACCATCGGATTATGATCAAAGGACGCACAATTCAGTCGAGGCATCCCCAAGTCCTCCGAACTAGTAGGCTATGTAATTTGTAAACTTCTACGTGTTTTGTTATTCATTTTGTATTCATAGAACTTAGCTTTTATTTGTAGAAGGTTAATATTTGTTTTGCAGGCAGATGGGAAATGATTTGTTTGTTTGTGTACAAATTTGCAAAAGATGAAATTCGGACCGTGACGGGCAAGAACCCTAGCTATTTCTCTACTCCTTACCTTCTCAGCTGTTCATTCCTTTCTTTTCTTTTTGGTTCCTCTAATTCTACGTTTCGTTGAAGGACGCTAATTCTACTAATTTTTTGGTTTAATGGAAAATTCCCTTCAATGATTACAAGGTAATGAAGATTGAGCTGGATTCTTGGTTTTCCATTTGATTTTCTCACAAGTATATATAAGTATTCAGTTTAAATCTGCAATTGAAATGGATGCATACTCATGGATTTTAGACCTACTCACCAGGGAGATTCGGACTTGGGTGCGAGAGGAAAATAATGATTTCAAAATCCCCAACTTCAAGAAGTTTATTGACACGCAAGAAATAAAAACAAAGTCTTATCTCACCACATCATTGTATGAATTCTACTGCACTCGATTTTGCAATAAAAACAATGTGGCCCATTAAAATCCATACAATCAAATCGACGGGTCGATTTATAATTGAGAGGTCTTTAAGTTCGAACTTCTTAAAAGACCGAGTCCACAACCAATTTATTCACCACACCCCTTTAGTGTCAATATATTGTTGCATAAAAAAATACAGAGTTTCTGAGTTCTTACAAGTCATGTTAAAATAACGAATAATTGAAATGGATTTCGAAGAAAAGACGGCTATCAAACAAAATAAAAGTCCAATACATTTATATTCTGTAATCTTGTAAATACACCGGCTTCCATCTAGTATTAGAAGTAATAAAACCGAAACATTACACAACTTAATTACAAATTGTTTCCACATACAACAAATGGCGGCCTACAAATCCACTCAAAAAACCGGCAGACGACCTTAAACCCAACAAACAAGAAGCTACCGGGCGCCGATGCCCGTTTCCAGGCACGTCGTCACATAAATTGTGACACGGCAACCTACGAAAAATACCCTCGTGTTGACAAAACTTGAGGGAAAGAATGAACTGACTCAGCCATCAAAACCAAGATTGATAGCATGAGCAGATAAAACAAGCACTGTACACAAAAGGATGATGATTACAAAGAAACTGTATGCACAGGTTTCAGCATATCAATGGACTTGCTATGCGTCTTTCGATATAACCATGAAACCTGATTAGAGATGAGAGACCATGATCACGAACATCAGTCAGACCGAGGGAGTAAGAAGCCAAACCCAGAGTTCTCACGAATCAACGGTGGAGGTTCAATGTCGGTTATGTCTACCTGTTGCATTGACTTTGAGATGTCGTCCACCGAGAATGGTATGCTGCATAAAAACTCATACAACATAAGCAAAAGATAAAAACTCCAGACGGATAACCAAACACAAAATTCCACTGTAATTTAGCGATAACAAACATCAGTACCTAGAGTCGTCATCTAACAGGAAAGAGCTGCTCACAGCATTGTTGGAGTCCTCAGTCATTAGAATTCTCATGCTTGAAATAACCTGCGTCGTTGGGGAAGAATTTCAGAATACCAAAAGCGAGGACACAAGTCAAAAGTTAAGTACTATATAAAAGACTAGACAGAGTACAGTATTTTGGTGCCATTTGAGGTCAACTTACATCTGACGAAACACTGTGTGTACCATATTTGTCATCCCAGTACATTGTACTGATCCTGTATAACTGCTGAATGCTAAGCACCTGATGCAGAAACGAGCAATAACATCAGTATGAAGGAAACATGCAAGGAAAAGAAAAAGGTCCAATGTAAAAGTGAGTGACTCGAAGGAAGAGGCACGCACTGGGCACAGTTCTTTCGTTATTTCATTCAAGGTCTTCTTTGGTTTCTGATGTATAACCTGAAATTTTCAGAAAATAAGTCAGCAAATTGTGCAATAGTGAGAATTACCATTTGCTGCAATTGAAAGATCATAGAAACGAATTTTACAAGGAATCCGACAGCCTGCCTAATATGCTTCAGTTCATCCCAAGCTGAGCCTGCGTACTGTTGACAAAGAAGGTTTGAGGAAAAGACATGAGAGAGTGTCAATAAAAAAGGTAAAAACATGAAAGAATGCATAAAATATAGTGCCAAGTGTTGCATGGTTCTTACTTCCTCGCCTGCCCCGTAGCACCACTGTTCTAATTCGGCCAAACCCGCTTTTACATACTCCCCATTACTGAATGAACAACACTCGCGCCGCAAAAGAAGACTGCAGAAAATGATTAAATTAAATGCCACAAGGCCTTTAAACAAAGTGATTGGTGAAAAAAATGGCTGGGGGACGAAGGCCACAGAGAGGAAGAGGACTGATAGGATCTACCTATTGAATAGCTGGACATTGACGAATGAAAATATCTGAGTGAACACCTTGCGCACCAAGAAGGGAGGCACCTGCAAATATGCCAAACAATATAAGAATAAAGTACTGTTCACAAGAAAAGTAATTACAAATCTTTACGCTCTATGGGGAACTATAGAACTCACATAATTTGCTTTCATTGTCTTCAAACAACTGTCCAAGCTTTTCACAATGCTTTGCCAATGAGCAATTAAAGCTTGCTGAGCGACAGCATTAGCTTGGGCACGTCCTTTCACTAAACTTGCCCGTGATGTCCTGGGGGCCTGCATAGTACAAAAAAGAGAAATCAATCAAATTTTTTCTGTTGTCCAAGTTGGTATCTATAACTCCAATGCACGGGCAACAAGAACAAAATTTTCAATTCACCTATTATTAGCAAATTCAGATACAATTCCTTTTCTTTTCTTTCTTATCTTACATATGGCTAGTGATTCTATAAACATCAGAAAACATGCTTTTGTTCACAGAAAAAGTTAACAGCCACCTGGATACATAATCCGAGTAATGGTGATATCTCCTTCTTCAAGTTGTCTCTTATCATTCCATATATCTTCTCAAGGAAGGCAGTAAGCTGCTGCTTAAACAATAATGCAGGATACTTGGCCTCAACTTGCCGTAAGTCATCCAGTCTACCAAGTCCTCGACCAGTAATAAATGAGAGCCCCCCACTTTGAGGAGAAGCCCGTAACCCCTATGAAGACAAGGGTAAAGATGAAGATTGGTAGAAAAACAAGGATAAATACAATAGGAAACAACAAACTTCTTAAATTAGAAGATAAGTAAATGTAAATGCTTCGTACCTGAGACATCCTTCCAAAAAGAGATGCTGATGACGTTCTCCGCCGCTGTGGTGTCAAGCTAGCTGCTCCACTTGCCTTAAGTGTGTGTTGGAGCAGCAATAATAAAGTTGAGGTATTGGATAACCAATAAGCTAATACATCATTATTATCTGGGACCTGCAGGTACGTAAAACCACTTGTAACATGTTAAAGAGTATTCAAAACTTGTTCTGATATGTATTAAGAATGTACATCAAAGTTTGGACTAACAAGCTGTGATTTTTAAAATCACCAAGAGTTACCTCTATGGCCGAAGCTATTGTTTGAATTACACGGTCAAAAATTCCAGTCCTTTCCACTTCAAAGGACCTCCAGTGAAGAAGACATTTGTATATGACACAAGCAGCAATTGGTCTTCCCCCGAAAAAACCCAAATCTTGTGATACACATTTGACCAGCAAGTCCTGGTTCTCCTGAAAACAAGGGGATCGTGGTAAACTAATTAGAAATGGAAAAAGAAAAACCAAGGCATCAGGGCATGCCAATAGCCACTTACTTACCAGCTGCTTTTCATTTAGAGATTTCTGTGGTCTTTCCTCTGACTCAGGTTCACGTGCATTTGGTAGGGCAAGAGTCATTTCCTGAAGCATATAGCAAACAGTAAGCAATACAAATAAAACAAATAATTTCTTATCCCCTAGAGATTTGCAAAATGTTCATTCATAAAAGCAATGACAAACACATACCGATGTGACCTTGGATTCTCCATTTAGATGATTCCCATTCTCTGGTGTCCTCTGCGAATTTCAAGGAACACTTAACCAGTGAGCTTAAATGACAATGCAAATAAATGCAGAATGAGTAATGATCCTAAATTCAATAGATACCTGAATAATCACCGTCTTTGATCTTGACGATAGAGATTTTCCAGTCGGTGACATAGTCAATGCTTGTTGACGAAGTACTTGATTCTCAGACTCTGTGTTAGAAAGTTTCTCCTCCAGCCTGATATGGAGAATAAATCAACTCCAATAAATATTGACTTCACAGAAAAGCACTGTTATGCCAGAGAGAGGGAGAAAGACAAAACAAGGATGGCATATTTCGAGACAAGAGAGGCAGAGGGAATAGTACGTATCAAGATGGCAATTGATTGCAGGTTAAAGAGACTGATTCGTAAATGTAAAGGGGTAAAAAGGAAAAAATAAATGTAAAATTGAGTGAAGATTGGCATGAGGGTAAGGAACTGTTCTGTCGTCTAAGTTGAGCTCTTTTTACCATAATCTTCTTCCAAATTATCTTTGGGACCTCTTCATATGAGTTTGTTCCCAAAAACATTTTCTATCTTTTTCCTTTTAATTCAGGTGAAAAATAAAAAAACCTCAAGCAAAAACGTGAGTAGTAATTTTAAAGAGGCAGAGAGGAAAAATAAACATAAAAGTGAGTGAAGGGTAGACAACAACCAATGAAATGTACTTGCATTTGAACCTGCTAGGCATGAAGGGAAAATCTCGAGCAAGCCATGTGTATGAAGCATAATCATTATTATAACATTCTAGAAACCTGACAATTCCATGATCACAAGTGTTTACAAACCTCTGTACAGATTCCTGAAGCTGATTCATTTTTCTGCATGAATCTTCAAATTGTTTGACCAGCTCTGCATTTCGAGCCTCAGCATCAATAGACGCTTTCCTTGCCTCTTCCGCTGCCTGTCTTTCTGAGAGCAAAAAGGCCTGTAGATTTCAATGCCTCTTTAAGTCAGCACATCACACTAGTTCAAATTTCATGTCAAGCTTGGTCCTTCGGGTTTTATTTATAGTTTAAGTTTTAAGGTTTGACCTTTTAACAAAATCTTGCACATGATTTAACTAGAACAACTTTTAAGCAAAAGAGCATAACTTAACAAAACTCATGTAAAAAATACAGGCCAAATAGATCAGGCTTCAAGCTAACCCAGCCAGCTGGCAGTCCTAAAGCTAAAATGCAAAACCAGTTGCATTTTAAATGTGGCTGTCTGCATTACAGAGACATGACCTCCACTGAATACAGTAATCATCAGGATCAAGTTTCACTATTATTTGTCTTGTTTCAGTTGAAAATGCACTATTGTTATTGCTATGGTTATGCATTAACTGCTAAATCTCACAGGAGAAGATAATTCATTGACAGATAGATAGCAATTATCATCCAAGTTAGAGTGCCCACCTTCAAACTCTCCACCTCAGTTGATAACGAGTCAATTTTTTCAGTGTCTTGAATTATAACAGGAGTCTCCTTAATGACAGGAGGTGCTTCTTTAATAGCTTTCTCGAGTTCTTCTCGTTCTCTAATTGCTCTGGCATTTGCCTCTTGTATTTGTATTTGCATTGCATGCAAAGCTTCTTGCAACTTAGCAGTTTCTTGGGCTTTTTCCTCTTCTAAATCAGTCTGCAATTTAACTCATAATACATTAATTTAGGTGCTATTAAATGATCTAGTTTCTCTCACAAACGAACAACACCAACCATACTGGTATTAAACATAAACATATATTACCCTTAATCGCTTCTCAAGTTGTAAGCGCCATGTAAGTTCTTCCACACGCTTTTCTAGTTTGTCTTTTGCTTCTTTTAGGGCCCCCGTTTCTCTTGCAGCCTGAATAGATTTAAACCACAATGTAATTGGTATGACGCTTTACATCTTCCTAAAGAAACAAATCATATTAAGGAGTGAATTCCAACCATTTTGAGATTTCTGAGCTCTCTCCGGGCAACCCTACGCCTCCACCCACACTGAGTATATAATGCAGCATTCTGGAGACTCCTATAATAAGAATACGCTACGTGACCACGCAAACGAGTCTGGAAGCAATCAACAAGAATGATCGAACAGTATTAATTTCTCTGAAACAAGATGCATGAACAGAAACATAGATGTTTCTAGATTTCCTTATGAAATTTCAAAACAATACAGTAAGAATATGAATAGGACCTGGACAAGAATCGCAGCCTTAGTTTGCTTTCTGAATCTAAATTCATTTCGAGCAGTCATTGCCCTCAACCCTGTCTGTATTGTGATTGCAGACAATCGTACTGTCAAGTAGGATTTCCTGGCAATGTATCGTCGGAAATCTTTCTGTATCTTGACAGCTGCTGCTTGTTGTCGCAGCTGCTCAAATATCTCACGAGCATATGTTCCTGATTATTTTATAAAAGCCAATAATATAGTTATAATCTGGAATACCAATGGGTTGAAACAACCAATTAATATAATGTGAGCGAGGCCAATGGATATTATTTAAATGACAATATGATGGTACCTCTCACATATGATTGCAATTGAATGGCAGCTTTGCGTAATGCAAAAAACTCTTTGCGTGCAACATATGTACGAATTTGCCTTTGTATAGTTCTGGCTGCATTTCCAAGTACCTCTGCTCTCCTTGCATCCAACTCAGCCATCTGACCAGCTCTTAGAAAGACCTTTGTCTTGCCTATCTGCCAAGGCGTTGAATAAAATGATTATCAGACAATAGGTACATAACTATATATACAAAATGCTTGGCAAAATATGAAAAATCAAGCAAAATATGCAGACAATAACAGCATACGTATAGAAAGTTCAAACAGGTTACACAAGCATCATCTAGATGATAGCACTAGGAACTAAGAAAAGGTGAACGCATTGCAGAAAGCTATTAGCCTACTAGGGACAGCTGATGGGAATGGATAGTCAGGTTTCCCTGTCAACTCCTTTTAGGACAGGGATGTCAAGCCCACAACCTGAGTTGATGCAGTAATGACCTCATTTCAAGCCGGCATTGTTCAACGATAAGCTCGGGCACAAAATATAGGGGTGTATAAGGGTCGTACTACCCAATTCTGCTTAACTGACATAGCTAAGTAACATCGTCAATGAAGATAAAAACTTGAATCACCTGATAACCAGTCAATCCCAGTTTATCCAGGATCATTTGACATGCAACCTTGTCCTCGCAGCTGTTCAGGCAAAAGTAAAAACAATTCAACAACATTTCTGATGAAAATGAAAGCTATAAATAAAAATATATATCCATCTTTCACCTGGCATAAAAATGTGTACTTACTTTCCTTCCAAAACTTCTGGAGCAAGAACACCAAAGCGGAGAAGAAACTCATAAAATGTGCGTCGGGTAGGATATCCAGCGCAGCTGATCCTAATTGCCTCAAGAACACCCTGAAGAAAATAATAATTACTGGTATAAGCCACCCAGAAACACAGGAATCCTGATGATAATTTTTGCAGGTTATGCAGTAGAATTTAAGCACAAGAGGAAGAATTTATAGGCAGCTCATACTCACACCGCAGCGTAATTGTTGTATAATGTTAAAGTTCTCAAAAATGGCAGGCTTGAGGACACTGTTCGGCTTCACACATCTGATATAGTGAGGTTCTGTTGAATTCAAGGTCTCCATCAAAGATTGTAGTTGTAACTGCATTTTCAAGAAGATAATCTCAGTTGTTGCTCCATAATAAAAAGTTTTCAATAGTCTAACATATTAAAAGACTTAGCCAAACATTAAATTTAATCTAAATGCATTCTGTACAGACAATTCCATACATGGTGTCTTGCAACAGACTCAGTGCTCCATAAAGTGACTAAGAGAGTACACAGTGCTCAATAAATCAAACTTTTGGGTGTTATCTGAGACAATTTTGCAATGTGAAGGATAAGAATTCACTCCTGGTTTAGACTTATGGTGTTCCTCCCACTCCCTACCATATATTTAAATCTAAAATGTCGATACTAATTTGATAAAAAAAATTAAATAAATTAACTAATTAGAAAAAAAAAAAGAAAAAAAAAAACTAAAATCCACTCATAAGACGCTGTAGGGTACTAGATCCAAATAATACCTTGAAGCGTGATCCAATGGATGAAAACTTAGATGACTTGGATGATTCCTCTGGAAGTGGAGGAAATAGCCCTGCCACAAAAGAGCATTTGGAGGCTGCCAACAGATCCTGGTGCTCTGCAACCACATAATCTTTGTTTTTATCAAGGAACTGATCAGCCAGATAAGTTACCTGAAAATGGTTGAAGAACGTTTAGCAAAAATAACAATAATATATAGAGGTACTGGACATGCATAATGGCCCAAACATGTATACCTCCCCTGCATAGTGAGATATGGTAAAGCTAGTACGAGAAAGCTTCGGTTTGATAAAGCGCTTGTTTTTTGAAAATGTCTGGTATAACTTCTGAGCGAATGTTTCATGTGTGGATTTAGGAAACATACTGCAAAGCAACAAACAAACATGAGTCCAACCAAAAGGGAGAATTTAAACAATTCAGACTAGAGCGAGTTAACTAGAGCGCTTGAGTACAATTGTTCATAAAAATCAAAATTAGAGGATAAAAAAACAAAAAACTAGAGCGAGTTAACTTCTAATGAAAATAAGAATTCAGAATCCATCAACTTTATCAAAATTTTGCAGGAGTAAATATTATCTACATACCAGGCTTCATCTAAAAGTGCAATTATCCCTCCAGGTTTCTGGAAAGAGAAGAAAAAATAAAAGATTAATGAAAAACTCAACTGAAATGGAATGTGAAAACCATAGACTTCTATTATTCTTTCAGTTGAAGGACTTCAACATAATGAGTTTGTAATCGTGTAAACTATAGTAGCCATTCCGGATAATAAACAAGAACACGGCAAGTAACAATCTGTCACCTTTTCAATCAGATCCAATACATCTTGGTTATCAACAAACTCGATGTAGCTCCAATTGATTTCTTCTTTTGTATATTCTTCCTGTTCCATCTTAAAGACATGCTGCAACATGCAATTACATAAAAGGTTTTGATTAAGACTGAACCAAACTTATTATCATTAAGATTAGGAAGTGAGAACTATGCCAAAAGTTTCCAACCTGATTGAAATGTTGTTGCAACTTCTCATTTGTAAAATTGATACAGAACTGCTCAAAACTATTGAAAAGGAAACTTGTCAGCTGCAAGACCAGATCTCACATTGTAAACAATTTTTGAAGTTGAAAGTCTACCTATTGAACTTAAAGCTCTCAAACCCATAAATATCAAGAACTCCAATCAATGCCTTTGAGTTTGGATCTTGACCAATTGAGAAGTTAATTTTCTCCACAAGCCTGTTACATTAGAGCAAATTAACAGTGGTTAGAAATTAGAATACATGTGTTTGATACTATATGACAACAGATGTTCATAGCTGAACATGAATGGAGTCAATGGACACAACAAACACGTACAAATAGAACCACTGTAAGGAAGTTGCATTACCAGTCAAACAAACGTGAATAAACTGTTTTGGCTAAGGCATCTCTGCTAGCCAATGCAGAAACAGGGTCAAGAGTCCTTGTGATGATTTCTTCTGGTGTTACCATTACACGCTTAATGAGAGCATCTTCCAAACTCTTAGGATCACACCTACAATAATAATTGACGTGTGACAGTGTAATAAATAAATAAAAAACTATAATATGAGATTCAAAATGCATCGATGCAGAAATGATAAAAGGAGCATACTTAAGCAACTCAGCTGTCGTATTCAGATGGAATCTAGACTTCTCATCCTTAATGACAGATGAGTCAATTTCCTCTCCTTTTGCAAATTCAACATTGCCAAGATGCAGAATTGCAGCTACTACCATAAAGATTGCGTCCTGGAAAAGAAGATTATTATCGAACTGAATGTAACATCACACAATCTATCTTAGCACATATGAGAACACCGACCTGCTCTTCCTCACTGATCCCAACTATATCCATAGCCCTTCGGGTTGCAAGATATTCTTCACCATCATCTATTCCATCCAGCTCATAGCAACTGGATTGATTCAAGTAATGGAATTGTTTGGGGTCTCCCAATTTAAATTTATCTCTCTCCTGAAAGTATTTTAAGAAGCAACAATAACTTGTAACTAACCATCACATGTATAGAACATCAAAACATGTGACGGTTGGTGAGGTGTGTGCAAACATTCAATGTCATGTACATTTAAATACCTCAGGTGGTGAAGCACAAAGAAGGTAAAAGCAATGATAGTTTCTTTCAGGATCTGAGATTTGGCAAACTCGAGACCTTTCAAGCAAATAAGTCCTTATAGCTGCCCCTGAGATCCTCCCATTCTTGTCAAATTGAATCTCCACGAATTTACCAAACCGACTGCAATGTGCCAACAGGGTAGACATTGAGAGAGTAAAATGTGAAAAGGGAAAGATGTACACCAAACTTCCTTGGCATCAGATGTATAATTCATGTATCAAAATGATGCAGGCTTGAGTAGCTGACCAACACAGATTTTACCGAACCAGAATAAAGCATCCAGTCAGAATTTTATTATCGTCTCAAGACAATCTCTCTTCTTTATTAGCAATAAAATACGGTACTGCTAGATATATATTATATTAATATCTTGCATTTCTTCTTGGACATTTTCCATCATTCATTTGACAGTTCAAATGGAAGATGTGGGAACCAAATTTACACTACAATCTGTCTGGCATTGGTGAAACCATGATTCGACTTTTCAAGCTCTGGAATGAAAATACTCACCTGGAGTTGTTGTTTCTGACAGTTTTAGCATTTCCAAATGCTTCAAGAACTGGGTTGGACTGTTAATAATCAACCAGAAAATTAATTCAGGTAACAATATTCCTCCCATTTGAACATATAAACAATAGTAAATTTCATAATAATACAGAGGAACCACAATCTGAAGACAGAACACAGTTTCATCATACTTCTAGAACTTGCTGTTCAACTGTCCGCCCTTCTACACCAGATCGACCTCCAAGGTATGCAAGATATCGCATAAGCATCTTTGTCGTCTCTGTTTTACCAGCACCACTCTCTCCACTAACCAGAATTGAATTGCTTTTTCCCTCGTTGATCATTGCTCTGTCATATAAAATACTCATAAGAACATGACAGGAAGAAATATGGGGGAACTGAGAACATAATATTACGCCTGACACCATATATTAAAGTTACCTGTATGCAACATCTGCAATAGCAAAAACATGAGGGCTTAACTCCCCAAATTGGGCTCCTTTATATTGTTCCATCATATGTATGTCATACAAATGTGGTAACCTTTGAAACGGATTTACTGCAATCAAAATATTTCCAGTGTATGTCTGGAAAGATATACAAGGACAATACAATACGACCGTTAAAAACTTTTCATTTCAACTTAAAAGATCCTTGAGCACTACGAACATAGAAATCTTTGTATCTTACATATATTTCATTGAGTTCATATCTGGCTGCCAAATTATTCAGAACTCCTGGTTCATGCAAATATGACAGCTTTGTCATGTCATCTACACCTCCAGGAGGAGCTTCAGTATCCTCAGGAAAGACTTTTGAGATATTTGAAACAACCTGCGACCAGATTCTCAGTTAGTGAACATTATAATACCTAGCATAAAGTTTATCATGATTAGTTATACATCAAATTTCCACATTAAAATTTGATCATCTAAAAAGCCAATTTCATTTGAAAAGAGAAGTTTCCAGTGTAACAAAAACAGATTTCTCATAACAACATACGAGTAAATACATTAAGTATGGCTCACCGTTTTCCCATTTTTGGTACGTATGTGAACTTCTTCACCATTAATTCGGAAAACTTCTCCACCAATCCATGCTTCCTTTGGGTCTTCAACCCAGACATGAGAACCTACAATAATGTTAACTGGTGGAGCCTGCAAACACAGATAAAAATGAATACAAGAAATAATTACTGGCACACAACCTACAGATTTCCAAAACACAAGAAACTATAGTTCACAAACAGCATATCGATGAAAATGAAATACTAGTCAAGAAAACTATTTTCTCGCTCAAATTTAAGATTTTATAAAATGAAAGAAGTGTTTTAGTAACTACTCTCTATCACAATGGAATAAGGTAAATAGGAATTCAATCCAAGAGTAGACCTTATACAAGTTAGTTTATCATTTATAGGTAGTTCGACTATAAATAACACCAATTATACAAAGTATTTCATCAAAAATTGTTGAAATGCACCTTGCTCTAAAGCTGAATCAAAAAACACAACGGCTATAAATTCTTTCGAAGACAAACTGTGAGTCAAAATTAATAATAATATCATATACTAGTGGCCGGCAAAACCCATAAAGAAAAGTAACAGGGCCTGGACATAAATCTAACTGCACAGCATGGTTGCGCTCATTGCATACCAGGATTGTCAAGCACTTAAACAAAATTAAACAGTTAATCAAGAATAAAAAAATTGTTCACTTATTTCAAACCCACAAAAGACCATGACATAAAAGGAAACTAAAACAAGAAATACAACTATAAACCAGTAGACAACAATTTACAATTACAGCAACATTGCTACAGATACCCTTCTAACATCTTCAACCTCCATTTCAATATTTGACTTGGTGTTGACTATGAAGCCACATCCAGAGTTGGTACAACTAACCACACTACTTCCGAAAGCTCCATTTCTGATATATATTGAGAGGCCGTGAACAACTATTAGGCATGAAAGTTGCCATGCCAATGAACATCATGTTAGTGCAAAATCCTTCTAGTATGACAGACGCCAACCAAGTCCTTAGTAATTGACTGAAATGGACCACTATCCTCCCATTAATTTCAGAAACTACCTTGCCACATCATTCCGTATGGAATTAGATCCTTATATATATGGTAAGTAAATATTCCCTACCCAATATCTACTTCACATATCACGCGATTACGCATATGACTAAACTCAGTAGAATCTATCACGTAACATTGGATTGTTTGAACCACAATGCCTCGACTAGACAATCTTAACGCCATTAGCATCTAAATCCAACAATAACCTGTTTCATCTCTTTTACTCGTTCCGCTTGTAGCGGCCATAGCTACCGATGCATGTTCATGGAATTTGAATTTCGCAAACCATTCTCGCATCACAACCAATAAAAGTTGACAAACAAAAAATTAAACATTTTTTGTGCCTGATTTTTGCAAATTTATTGTCTTTCCAATTCCTACATGACTTGAGCTACAAAACTAAAAACCATACAATCAATCCGGAGCCTCGGCTAATCGAACTTCAGCTAATTAAGCTAACCAACAATTTCGCTAACAAAAAAACTAAATCAAAATTAAACTTGCATAATAAGACTTCAGCTAAGCTAATCATATAAACCAAACTAATCAACCATTTCACATATTTCTTTCAAGTTACCATATCGATTTCACCGAACGATCTCCTCCGCTACGACATCCGACACGGAACCGAGCGAAACAACAACTGACTCGGCGAGTCAGATCGGAGCGAACCGGACCGCAAGCTTTGGACTTTCAGCCGCAATTCAGATAAACAAATTTGAATTGGCGCTGGAGAAGACCATAATGGGAAGCGAACAAAGCGGAGGAGAAAATTTTCGGCCCCTTTTTCGAACCTTTTTTTTCGATTTTTTTTGTTTCTCTCTCTAGAAATTGAGGTATGGAAGATTATATACGAAAAAGATTTGAAAGCTTCTGTCTCTGTCTCTCTCTAAGTTTTTGAGTCCTCTCTCAACAAGTTTTTGAAGTTGTGTGCCCTGTTGTTGCTTGCTGCTGTGCGTTTCGGACAGTTGAGATTATTTTTCCGTCTTTTTCTTTTTACTGGTCCGGCAGCTGGGGTCCTAGAGAGAGAAAGTAGAGAGAGAAGGGGAGAAATGCTTCGTGAGCTCCACAAAGGCACAAACATTGGCTTTCGGCTCTACAACCGACAGAGTAGAGCTATATTTAAGCTCAAAACAAATGAAAATCTATGTTTTGGGTAGATATTGCTTGTTTATTACGGAAAAAAACCCTTCTTCATTTTGGGAGGTTTATTTTTTTCTTCCGACTCTAGTTACGCTTATGTGCAGGCTCCAAACGTACGTTAACGAATTGTTATTTGCGTTGATTGTAATGTTTAGAAACCACACAGGTCTGATAAACACCTCTTATCGTCAAGTGATGAAACATAGAGTTTGTTGTAAGGACAACATGGAGCGTGTGTAATATAAAGAGTATTTGGATGTACATGAACAGTATGGTGGTTCAAAATTACAACAAACACAGCGATGACGATTGATACTTTTGACCGGATTATATTTTTACCGTTGAAAAGGACGAAGAGTTCACAAATGGAAATAGTGAAAGGTAATGATACCTTGCAAATATCTATTTACCTGCATTATTGTATATATCATATATGTTTGGTATAAAATGATAAAAAGATGTCATGGAATTCAAACTTTAAAGTTAAGATCAAATTACGGTTGTTATAAATTTTAAACGAATAGAAGAATGTTTGGAATTCATAATTATTATGAACTTTTGCAATATTATGTGAGAGTAACGAAACGTGTGTTAAATCATCATAATTCTTTATTGAAAACTTGACTAATTTGTACAAAAGCCAATTTGAGCAACTCCATTAAACTATGGACTTTCCACATGAGACCCTTGGTGATCAAAATTCAAATACATTTATATCACCATAGTCTATAGAGGTTAAACTGGAAGTTACGAAGGGTAATTCGGGAAAAGAAAATTTAAAGTAGTTTTCGACCAAAATATTCTTAGGAAGAGAATTACGTTTTACGACACGAACAATCCGATATCCTCTTGCCATTCGCTGCCGCTTGAATTTTGTATTGAAGCTATATACTTGGGTGGGAGTAAAGTTCCGGTGTAAACACTTGGACGGGTATGCTTTGTCAGTGGATCGCCAAGTTGGAAAATAAAAACAATTGATCAAAAAACCAAATTATAAATTAGAGCAAGAATTACTTATAGTTATACTTGCTAGAATTCAATTTTAATATCATTTTTCTTTCTATTACTCAAAATTTGTTTTATTTTGCTCATTGAAATTTGATTTTAATCTCACTTTGTCTTTTTAAACTAAAAAATCGTCTCTATAAATCTCAAGATCCACTCCACAATGCTTTAAATCTGTTAATTTCTTTTCTGATTTTGATTTGGGTGCATCAGACTAATCAATTTCTTTTCTTTTTTTTTTATCTCTTCAATAACATTTTTTAATTGTTGAATGTTAATGTATAATAGAGATTTATAATCAAATTTGTTGCATGTGTGGCATAGTTTTATCGGAATTGAGTCTCACATATGTTTCAAGAGTCGACCTATGAGTTTCAGGGAGGAGAGAGTCTACAAAGTGGTACACATTTTGAGTTTCAGAGAGTAAAAGATTGATTTTGAGTTATAAGGGGCAAAGTGAAATCAAAATCGAGTTTTAAAAGACGTAACTAAAAATAACTCTTAAAACCAACAATAACTCCATGATCTCTTGAGACCTTTTTTCTGCTAATTTTTTTACTAGGAAAAAAGAAAGATTAGTACATGATCCAGGTGGCTCATATTATACATGGATCATATTTCATGTGGGTGGGTTCAGATCTATGATATTAATTCACAATATTTGTACTTCGATCACATTGTACCTTTTTTCGATAGAAGAATCTTCATTGTACATAAATAGCAAATGTATTTTAAAATAAGGGTAAATGATAAAAAAAAAAAAATTACCTTAACTACTGATCTGACGATACTTTCATACCTTATTTTTAAAAAATAACAATATCATACATCATCTTACAAATTTGTGCCAATGTCAAACCTCTGTCAATTCCTACTCACTAATCCAACTAGATTAAAAAAATAAAATATTTTTAATAATTAAATATTAAAAAATTAAAAAAATTATTTTTTTAATATTAAATTGTGGGATTCACTTCTCTCTCCTCTCTCTCTCTCTTCTCTGCATCCCCAAAATCCTATAGCCCAGAAACCCTTCCCATCTGTCCCCCCAACCTTCCTCCACCACCTTCTTTCTCATCTCTTTTTCTCTGGGCAACCTGCATCCCCAAAATCTCAAAACCCACAATACCATTATAAATCTCAAAACCCAAAATCTCATCAAACCTCCATTTCTTCCCCTTTTTTCTGTAGCAGAAAAGTTGCGAGAACCGCCGGAACATCGACATCGCATTGCGGCGGGAGAAGCCGATTTTTTCTAAGTAGTAGATTCAGGGCGGTAGCTTGTCTTCCATGTTGCAGGATATGAGGGATGTGTGTTTGTTAACTTAGGAAATGCCGATGCTCTATAAGAAGTAGAGGGTGGGGTGAAGGCAGGTTTTGACTCTGCAGGCGAGGAGTCTGGGGCGGCGGTTGATAACGCGGAGGAGATCGGAGCCATTGACTTGGGCTTCAAGGATGAGGAAGGCAATGACTGGGACGATTTCGGTAACGCGGGAGGAGAGGATTTCGAGGCATATGCCGATCCGCCGACGGAATTCAGGGGAGGTGAAGCAAATGGAGGTGAGGAGGAAGTGGACAATGGGTTTGATGTGGGAATGAGGGAAGGAAGGGATGGGAGGGTGGTTGTTGATTAGGGACAAGAAGTCGAGGCTGATGGAGTCGAGGTAGAGGACTTTTTCTTGGAAGTCGGAGTAGGGGTGTCGGTGGTTGGTAGGGGGTTTTGAGGGAGATGGTGGTTTTGGTGGCAGAGAGGATTGGGAAGTGGGGGGTATTCTTCGACGGCGGAAAGTTGTGGGAAGAGTCATGGTAAGAGGAAGAGGGGGATTGGAGTTTGGGAATGGGATTGGGAGTGGAGGAGAAAATGGGCTATTTGGTGGTGGCGATGGAGGTGGGGAAAGGTTGCCCAGAGAGAGAGAGAGAGAGAGAGAGAGAGAGAGAGATATGAGAGAGAAAAGGATGGTGGAGGAAGGTTGGGGGATGAGTGGGAAGGGTTTCTGGGCTTTGGGATTTTGGAGATGCAGAGAAGAGAGAGAGGCGAGAGATAGAGAGAGAGAGACAGAGAGAGGAGAAAGAGAGAGGTGGATCCCACAATTTAATATAAAAAAATAATTTTATTTTTAAATTTTTAATATTTAATTATAAAAATATTTTTTATTATTTTTTAATCCATATTAGTGAGTGGTCTCCGCCTCTAACCAAGTCAGCACTTAAGAGAGAAATTAATAAAAAAACTGACAGAGGTTTGACATTGGCACAAATTCGTAAGATGAGGTATGTCATTGTTATTTTAAAAAAAAATGAGGTATGATAATGTCGTTCGACCCATAGTTGAGGTAGTTTTGTGTAATTTACCCTTAAAATAATATTGGAAGATCATATTAAAAAATTGATTGAATTGCTTACTATATTGGATTTGGTTAAATATCAACTATTGTTTAACAAATAAAAAAATTTGTGTGATCATAAATCATATACCCAAATAACTTACAACAAAACTATAAGTTGTTTGTAACATACCCACATGTGATTTCCTATAAATAACAACCCTCTTGATAGGAAAGAAATGCTCTCCGAATCTCTTTCACCTAATCCACTAAGTTCGGGAATCTGAGCCATTGAAATTTGATCAAACAACTAAAGTTATCATAAGTTTTAAAGTGTGCCTCTATTTGTAGCTGTTTAATCAAATTTTAACGGCCTGAATCTTTAGACTTGGTGAATATACTAGGCGTGAGCAAGTAACATTAGTTCTACTTAAAAACCACTATGTTAACGTCAAGATCTAGTTCACTCATTTGGTTTCTATTAAGATCTTAAACTCATAACCAACTTAATGTTGATATCTCGATTTGGGTTGGTTCAATTTAGGTCCAAACTAATCGCAGTATTGTTTGAAGAAAGAAAAAGAAAAAAAAAACTAATTGCAGTATTATAATAATCTAAATCAATCATTTTATTGACCGGTTTGGTTCAGTTATTTTCCTTTGAAAACAATTAAGCAAATATTCTAATTATCTTACATAAGTCAAATGCGACTTCATATCTTGAGACATAGATAGTGGTAACCAACTATAAAAGTGGTTTGGGTCAATTCATGCAACTCCAACACATGACCAATCGAACTAATTGCATTTTGGTTTGAATATTGTCCTAGTATATTACATTTTTGTAGTTTAAAATTCGACCGAAAACGACTTGATTTGATTTAGCTGGTTTAAACAATTTGCAGTTGGTTTTTGCTCTCATTTCCTTTTATTTCACACTCTTCACTCAAATCTTCTGCAAAGTCCACCAATAGACCAAGCCAGCAAGAAACCCAGAAGTGATGAAGAAAAACAGCCGCTTCATCCTCCAAGGACCACCACATCGATCGCCGCCGCAAAACCATGGAAGCATGGAGGAAGAGAGATTCTACAAGCAACATCGTCGACAAGGGCGAACACTGGGAAGGACCAACAAAAGTGATGGTGCGAATGCCCGAGCCAAAGCTCTACACACTCTAAACCATAGATCCAGGACAAAACGCGGAACACCAGCGGTACATGAAAAGAATTGAGTATGACTCGACAAATGATGGAGCCAAAACATGAAGTTAGAGGAGGTGAAGGGAGTGAGGAAAAAAGAGAAGGAAAATGTTTGGATTGTTGAAAATATTTGGTGATAGGAATGATGCTTTTTCTACAACAAATCACATAAGATAAACATTAGTATATAGTAATTTACGTTGCCACAATTAATTAGATGAAATAAACAAATACAATAAAATACTTATCTTTTAGAGTGTAGACACGGCTATTTGTCGATGCTTATTGAACAACTTTGTAGGTTGAGGTGTGTAAGTTCACTGTCGCTAAAAGTAGATTTCGCTCTTCGAAGACAATGTCTCGGTGTATTTTGACATACTCAATCAAATATTCCAACATGGGAGAGGAAGAGGAGGGAGCCAAAGGAGGAAAAGCCTGGAACTGCCACTGACCGTGGTCAAATTTAGGGCTAATGGCGAAGCAAATCTACGAAAACGAAGGAACACTCGCACAACGGTGAGAAAAGCTCGCAAGGAGGAGAGAAGAGGTTCTCACGCTCGCAGGAGGAGAGAAATTTCAGCAGTTTGACCTTAATAAAATGAGCACAATGAACGTACCCACAACTACATTTCCAATTCATAAATCCATATGCCAAAACAAAAAGAAACGTGTCTAACTCGGACACGTGTCCCAAACGGACCCACTAATATTAATGAGTCACGACCTCGCACCCTCCTCCCCCTAAATATCACCCACCGTTCCAAACCCCTCCAAAATCCAAACGCGCGCCGCCTCCTTCCACACACTTCCCCTCTCTCCCTCTCCTCAGCCATGGCTTCCTCCGCCTTGTTCCACTCCTCTCTCTCCCCTAATCTCCCCGCGTTTTACCAAAACCCCGCATCCAAACGCCCCCTTACCTCCTCACTTTCCGTATCCTGTACCTCCTCCACATACGATCCCTCCCCCGCAACAAACAGCACCCCGCCCCAGCCCCCTTCCAGCAAGACCCGCCGCGCCGCCGATGAGAACATCCGCGATGAGGCCCGCCGGCACCGCTCCCCCCACAGCTTCTCGGCAAAGTACGTCCCGTTCGACTCGGGCTTCGACTCGTCCGAGTCCTACTCGCTCGACGAAATCGTCTACCGCAGCCAATCAGGCGGTCTACTTGACGTCCAGCACGACATGGACGCGCTGCGGAAGTTCGACGGCGCGTACTGGCGGAGACTCTTCGACTCGCGCGTGGGGAAGACCACGTGGCCGTACGGCTCCGGCGTCTGGTCTAAGAAGGAGTGGGTCCTGCCCGAGATTGACGACGACGACATTGTTTCGGCGTTCGAGGGGAACTCCAACCTCTTCTGGGCGGAGCGTTTCGGCAAACAGTTTCTGGGCATGAACGATCTCTGGGTCAAGCACTGCGGGATAAGCCACACCGGCAGCTTCAAGGACCTCGGCATGACGGTGCTGATCAGCCAGGTCAACCGCCTCAGGAAGCTCAAACGGCCCGTCGTTGGAGTCGGCTGCGCCTCCACCGGCGACACGTCGGCCGCTCTCTCCGCTTATTGCGCTTCCGCAGGTATTCCCTCGATTGTTTTCTTACCGGCTAACAAAATTTCAATGGCGCAATTGGTCCAGCCGATTGCGAACGGCGCGTTCGTGCTGAGCATCGACACCGATTTCGATGGCTGCATGAAGCTAATCAGGGAAATCACTGCCGAATTGCCGATTTACTTGGCGAATTCGCTGAATAGTTTGAGGCTGGAGGGGCAGAAGACGGCGGCGATTGAGATTTTGCAGCAATTTGATTGGGAAGTGCCCGATTGGGTCATTGTTCCCGGGGGCAATCTCGGCAACATCTATGCATTTTACAAAGGGTTCAAAATGTGCCAGGAATTGGGGTTAGTGGATCGAATTCCGCGGATGGTTTGCGCTCAGGCAGCAAATGCGAACCCGCTTTACTTGTATTACAAGTCGGGGTGGAAGGATTTCAAGCCGGTGAAGGCGAATTCGACATTCGCCTCGGCTATTCAGATTGGGGACCCTGTTTCCATCGACAGAGCCGTGCATGCTCTGAAGAATTGCGATGGGATTGTGGAGGAAGCAAGTGAGGAGGAGTTGATGGACGCAATGGCGAGAGCCGACTCCACAGGGATGTTTATCTGCCCTCACACCGGCGTCGCTCTAACCGCATTGGATAAGCTGAGGAAGAGTGGTGTCATCGGAGCCAGTGATCGGACTGTGGTGGTGAGTACTGCTCATGGTCTGAAGTTTACGCAGTCGAAAGTTGAGTATCACTCGAAGGCAATCCCGGACATGGCTTGCCGGTTCGCTAACCCGCCGACGGAGGTGAAGGCGGAATTCGGGGAGGTTATGGATGTGCTCAAGGAGTATTTGTTCAACAAGGCACCAAAGGTCTAAGTGAGAGAGGAGGTTTAGGAAGCAAGTTTTTGTATTAATGTAACAAAGTATCCCATTTTGCTGTTGATGCTTGGATTTCAGCTCGTTGCTTTTGGATTAATCGATAGAGTTAATTTTGTTTTTGTGTTTTATGTGTGTTTAGAAAACATGATCGTATATTTACATATGAAAGTTGTCTGACATAGATATGTGTAAATGACCGTGTTTCTGATCACATTCAGACGTCTGGTGTAACATTAGTGGAACAACATGTGTCTTGATTTTTTTGGATTAATCTTATGATTCTTATCTCTTATGCTGCACTTTTGTTTTGCCAGTTTTAAGGAATTTTCTAGTTTCCCACATGTTTGGAAGGTGTTTGTAATGACTTCTCCCATGGTGCCACGGTACTGTCATGTCATTATTTTTGGTTTCGTGTGATTCTCTAAGCTGTTTTATCATTCTTGACAATGTTAATGATGCTGTCAAGTCATGAGCTGCTTTTCTTTTTTTTTTTGGTAAATATCGAGTCATAAAGTTTAAGCTTCCCGTTAGACATGTTTCTCGGTATCATTGTCACACCGTTACATAATTTTTTCTGTTAGTGGATTGTCGAATGATACGATGCAAGAAAAGAACATGAACAATTTGAGACATCAACTGCTTTGTACGATAAAAACTCAGAGCTGAGACACTTTGAACCACTTATTTGTAACACAGCTTTCACAAAAGTATGAAATTCAAAAACTCACTGTGAGCTACCTTAGTATGTAGAGATAAAAGGGGGAAAGATCTTCTCCGGATCATTTTCACCAAGTCCACCAAGGCATACAATTCGGGTCTTTGAAATTTAATCCAACGGTTAACGTTATTATAACTTTTAAAGTGAGCTTTTGTTTATAACCGTTGAATCAAATTTCAAAGACTCGAATTGTGTGCCTTGGTGGAATTGGTGGAAATGATCCAAAGAGCATCCTTTCCTAAATAAAAGGGAGTGTAAAATGATTCTCTTAAAGTGTCAATAATAACGCATTTTTCTTAAACATCAAAGTAATAGGGCATAAAGGAGAGAAATTTGTTGTTTATTTTCTTTTTCTTGAACCAAGAAGCAACAAAAAATCCACATTCGATCTTAAAAAAATGCCACATAATCTTCCAATATATGGACAAAAGGTGAATTACCCAACTGAAAAAATGACCAAACACATACATGCCAAAACTTGTCAAAGCTGCGAGCCTAAGAAAACACATTAACAAGGTCAAATCTAAGGCTTCGCCAGTTCATTTTTTACTGTAAAGGGTTCACCAATTCGACGGTAAAAGCTCCGTCGAATAGGTGTGCATTCCCTCCCTCGACCAACACTAGATTGTTGTGTATTCCAAACAGAACATCAGAAAAAGGTGTCAAACAAACCGACTTCAAGTGAACAATCTGGTAAATTTCCAAGGTTCTCATATATCTCCCCCAGCCAGCCACTTCAAGAGTAGTCGTACAGAGATATGCTCTTGTCATCCGACACACTTGCAAGTCTACCAGGCATTCCTCCTGGTCGAAATGCCACTCCCCAGACTTGGTCAGTGTGGTTGCTCATTGTCTGCACAGCTCCCCTCATGCTGATATCCCACAGCCTCACGGTTCTATCACTTGAGCCTGTTGCAACAGCCGCCCCATCACTGCTCACATCCACACTCAGGACCCATCCTGCGTGACCTGACATAGCTCCAACCAAGGTTTTTCCTTCAGCGTCGTACATGTGCACATGGGTATCATCTGAGCCTGTGAAAAGTAACCTTGGCTCAACGGGTGAAAACACGAGAGACCTCACTGGCATGAAGTGGCCTTCCAGGTGGTGCAGAAACTTGGCACGATCTGCATCGAAAACAGAAACAGTTCCATCCATTGAGCCACAAGCAATGCGTCTCCCATCAGGACTCCAGGCAACCGATAGCACAAACTTCTTGCTGCTGCTTTTATCAGTTGGCTTGGTTCCTTCGGGGCGAGGAATCGACAATGTGGCTACTATATCCCATGTGGCAGTGTCCCAAACTTTGACTGATGCACTTCCCCCACCTGCCACAGCTAGCATGGTACCCTGATCAGGTACCACAAATTAGCATCAATTTGAATATGACCAAAAGGGTCTGCTTCAAATACTTCAATCAAATGCCTCCAAACTTGCTTTAGCAAACAAAAAAGATGTTTCTCAGTATGAATCAGAAATCACTAGGAGCCTCGATAAATGTAATGCTAAAGACCCTAAAATAAGTCTTAATTTTAGATACAAACACTAAATATGTTCACTTGAAGCATCTCATTTATTCAAATTTGGTCCACTTTGAATATCAGTTTAACAATTAAGAACTAAAAGAGATCAACAACTTCTCAAGAAGAACTTTCCCGAAAACGGGGATGCCATTGTGATGGTATCTAAGCATTCACGCAATTTCACACGGTAAATTTCAAATGGTATCCTGAAGTCAATCACGCAATGTCACGTGGGAAATTTAAAATGTATGTCGTTATAAGACGTATGACAGAGTGTGATTGGCTTGAGATACGGCTACATACCGCGTAGCGTAGGTAACTTTGTCTCCAATTGGCATCTCTGACACTATTAGTAAAGCAGCCAAGTAAAATACAACATATTCTAAATCCCCAATTCTAATTTTAGCATAACAACATATTCTAAATCCCCAATTCTAATTTTAGCATAATTTTCAAAGTAAATAAAAATAAACTAAGCAGAATTTAATGCATAGATACAAAAACAAGTAATTAAATACAAACTTTACCCAGAAAATAAAAATCCAAAATTTCCAACATTTGCAACAATGTACCTGGGGATTGAATCGTAATTGCCACACTTCAGACGGCGGGGCTTCGAGACTGGCCACGGTATTGTTGGTATCAACATCAAATACCCTGACGAAGCTATCCAGCGAAGCCGAGGCGGCGATGCGGCCGGAGGGGTGGGCCGCCACCGAAGCCACTCCGAGGCAGTGGCCGGTCATTTTTCCCCGGTTCACCAGCTCGTCCGGTTGCCACAGCCTCACGGTCTCGTCCAGTGACCCGGTTAGCAGCAAAGAGGGTCGGGACTCGGTGGTCGGCACCCACGTCACCGCCCATACCGACTCGTCGTGCGCGTCCTCGATTGATTTCAGTCCGGCTAGCTTCATTGGTGATTGCTTTTAGTGAAACGACAAGAACCCTAGTTTGCTCACTTCTTCACTCTTTTCGGTCTTCAATTTTCTGTTTCTGGAAGTTTTTTGGGCTTTACGATTGGGCTAAGATTTTAGTTGTTCTAGAGTTTGGACCTACCCGAAAATTTTCGGCCCGTAATTGAGTGGATTTGTTAGGTCTTTGTTCTTTTTTTTTAAGGGAGACAACTAGTGTTAAGCCACGGTTATCTACACTTCCAGATCCAGAGAGGCTATGGTGAATTAACACACCAATTTTTACTTTTCACACATCTTTTTAGCTGTCGGATTGAATGAATTCTAAAAGATCAATGACTAAAAATTAACAAGGATGCATGAGAGGTAAAAATGAGTGTGATTGTTCTTTGTTTATTGACTGGTTCGTCGTACACTTATTTTTTTTATCTTTGGACCATTGTATCCTATTGTAAAGCTACCAAAATACTCAACTAAATTTTAGGGAACTAATGGTGACCCTCCCACCTTCAAATCAGCAAGTTTGCGGTCAACCATTTTCTGGCCACTTGGGGCGATGCTTTAGCTTATAAAGCCCTGATGGAATGCCACCTCTCATCAGGTCGTATGTTGACAAAAATTAACTTCACAAACGTGGCTTTAATTCCGAAGCAAAAGAACCCCCGGGAAATGAGTCACCTGCACCCAATCAATTTATGCAATGTCATTTATAAGATCTTATCCAAGGTCTTAGCAAATAGGTTGAAGGGGTTCCTGCCTCATATCATTTCCCAGCAACAAAGTGCATTTGTTTTGGGACGCGCCATTGCAGACAACACCATTTTAGCTTCAGAGATTGCCACTTTTCTGCATAAGCGATGATAGGGTAAGAAAGGATTTTTTGCACTAAAGCTTGATATAAGCAAAGCGTATGACAGAATCGAGTGGAGTTATCTGGAGCATGTGATGACCAAACTGGGTTTCGGTCCGAAGTGGATCAACTTGATTATGATGTGTGTCTCTTTGGTCTCGTACTTTTTCTTGGTGAACGGTTCTCCATAGGGATACATCTTACTGTCTACAGGAATAAGGCAGGGTGACCCCATATCCCTTTATCTATTTCTTTGCTGTGCGGAAGGTCTATCTAGTTTACTTGCAAAAATGGAACACTCGAGTTTGATTCAAGGCATTTCTATTTGCCCGCTAGCCCCGCCTATTAATCATTTGCTATTTGCAGATGATTCTTTCATCTTCTCTAGAGCCAAACAGGTTGACTGTAATGTTGTGAAAAACACCTTAGCGTGTTATGAAACAGCATCTGAACAACAAGTTAGTCTAGTCAAGAGTGTTGTTTGCTTTAGTAGGAATGTCAGAAGGAATGAACATGATTTGTTGACAGGTCTTTTGGGAATGGTGAGAGTCGAGAGGCATAAGAAATATCTGGGCCTCCCAACCTTCGTAGGAAGAAGCCGCAGAGCCTGTTTCAACCATATAAAGGAGAAGCTGTGGAAAAAACTCCAGGGATGGAAGGGTAAGATTCTAAGTGCCGCAGGGAATGAACTATTGATTAAAGTGGTAGCTCAAGCCATTCCATTGTACTCTATGTATTTCTTCCTCATTCCAAAGTATTTCTGTGATGAATTAAACCGATTAGTAGCCTCTTACTGGTGGAACGAGTCGGTCAACAAAAGAAAGATTCATTGGATGGCCTAGGAGAAGCTGTGTCTCCCAAAATCAGAGGGTGGTCTTGGGTTTCGAAACCTATATGCCCTGCTTGCTAAGCAAGGGTGACGAATCATCTCTGATACTACGTTTTTAGTTGCATGAACTCTGAAGGCTAAATACTGCCCTAATTCATCCTTTATGGATGCGGTGGTTCGTTCTAATACGTCGTATGTATGGAGAAGCATCTGCACTGTTAGAGAGATTATAAAAAGGGGTTCTAGGTGGCAGATTGGCAATGAACGCACTGTCAAGGTGTGGGGAGACCTTTGGATCCCTCGACATTTTACATTTCAGTCAGTCTCCACTAAGCCGGCGAATTCTACTTTCACTTTTGTGAGTGAATTAATAATGGATGATGCAAGGTGGAACATGAATATGTTAACTTTGGAACTACCCAATGAGGAGGTTGATATTATTCGCACCATCCCCATTGAGTGTCCGGTCAACAGGAGATAACTTAATACGACATTTTGATAAGAAAGGCAATTTTACAGTTAAGAGTGCCTATCATGTGGCTCGGTTGTGGGTCCTCCCTATTTCCCTCTCGGCATCCACCTCAGCCTCTACTAGCCCATTTTCTACCCTATGGAATAACTTATGGCAGGTCAATGTTCTTCCCAAAGTGAAGATGATGGCATGGAGAATTATTTTGGATATCGTACCAACAGCTCACAACCTTCGGAAGTGGAGAGCTGCAATGGATCAATTATGTATTCTGTGTAATTCGGCACTGGAATAAATTCATTATCACGTGATCGAATGCCCTTTTGCTATGAGTGTTTGGCGAGCTGCTCCTCTATCTTGTCGGCTTCCGCACCAGAGGTGTGGCTCCCTTAAAGAATGGATTTTAACTGTGTTGTAGAATTATAATCGAGCAGATTTTGAATGTGCCATAATGCTGCTTTGTGCTATTTGGACAACAAAAAACTCAAAACTATGGGGTGGGACTCTGAGTCCGGACCCTCAAACAGTTATGAGTCGTGCCGTGGATTGGTGGCAAGACTTCCAACAAGTGACATGCTCTCCCTCCCAACCAAAGAACCTGGGGGCTCCTCCTCGGTGGTACTGCCCTCTTTCAGGTAGAATGAATATGAATGTGGATGGGGCTTGGGATAAGGAACAGTGCATTGGTGGTGTAGGGATAATTATTAGAAATGCTGAAGGCACCTGTGTTGGTGCAGTAACCCGAGTGCTTAAGGAAGTGTTTACCCTGGCACAAATTGAAGCATTGGCCTTAAGAATGGGGCTTGAACTGGTGGTTGAAAGGGGTTTAATCAAGATGGAAATTGAGAGTGATGTGCTTCAAATTGTTTCGGCGGTATTGGATTCCTCGGTGAACCGGTCTCCTATAGGACCTATCATCAATGATATGAAGTTCTTGCTGAATCTGGTCGCTGAAGCTTCTGTTGCCTACATTCGTTGTCAAGCAAATTCGATAGCACATCGACTGGCTCATCATGCCCTCCACACTGGAGGAGACTGTACTTGGTTCGATGAACCTCCTCTTATCATTAGTGATCTTCTGTTAGAGGATGTCTCCCTACCTTGTACTTATTAGCCGTCTGCCTTTTTGAAATATATATATCGTCCTTCTTTAAAAAAAAAGGCCAATGTTTCTCCAGTTTCTTTGTGCAATGGGTCTCCATATATTTTGTCATCAATCTCTTTTTTGTCGTTAAAAAAATTCTAAAGTTGATTGAAGATTAGACTAATCTTAATGCAAGCTTCATAATTGATATGTCGATTCAAAACTCAGAAGTATACTCTATTAAATTTTTGCATTTATCACCGGAATTCGAACTTTACACTTCTTATAACATATGAATAAGAAGAAGAAAAAATCACTAAATCAATATATTGCCTCTAACTGATTCGCCATGAGTTCAAAGCTTAGGTTAGGTTGATGTTGAACTGTCCCAAATGGTGCCCTAAGCCTAGATATTCATTTATGCCACCGACCATACTCAACTACTTTAATTCGGACCCATATATAAGTGCTTGATTGGGGCCGGCCGGACCAAAAAATTAAATTGCCAAAAAGGATGTGAATGCATCGTTCGTTGGTAGCTGGCTAGGAAAGGACGAATGATGTTTCCTAATGCGATTTGGTACTTAGAATTAACTATAAATTGCAATTTTCCCACTTGATTTTGTATGTTCTTATTATATTTTTTTAAGGCTTTTTAACCGAACTAATCATTCCGTAAAAAAATTTCATTAAACAGAGTGTATTTTTGTCAAATCAACCATTACACTTGAACTGATTGTTTATTCAATTTAACTGAGATTTTTCACAGAATGACCAAGATGATTGACGGTAGACAATTTCAAAGACCACTTCTATATATTTTAAAGTTCAGGAACTAAAATGGGGAAGTATGATAATCTCAAAAACCGTTTTAACTAAAAAGTTTTTTTTTTTTTTGAATTAAAGTTGCATTTGTGATCATGTTACTTGTACTCTAGTTTTATTAATGAGTAATGACTTCTCTTTTATTTTAAACCACTCCACCCACACCTTGTACATTATCCTTCAATTTTAACATAAAGCAATGATGCCATTTTCTCGTTTCAATTACATTGTTCTGTAGGACAACAACTTAGAAGAAACTTTATCATAAAAGTTGCAACAATATCTGTCATGTGTTAGTTGGTTTAATTATTAAACAAAACAGGTTCATCTTTCCCCCTTGGGATATAGAACAATAATCATTATTAGATTTGTAATGTATGTCATACATTGTTGCACCGTAATAACAATTCAATAACTTACAAAATATTGTATGCACTTCATTTCATGCAAATTTCTCATGTTAATATACATATAAAGAAGATTGCACGCGAAAACAAAACTAATTCAAATGATAAAACCCATACACACATTGCACTTTAATACAAAATGGCTCTGAGAGGTGAACAAAAACCACATATAGATCCCCCAATCCATACATAGTACAAGTACCAAATCCAAAAATTCGCCTACTTCTTCCACAACGAGCTCCAGGAGGTGAGGAAAAAATAAGGCCACACTCGGAAAACCCATTGCCTATTATTTTGTGTGCTTCTGTACACACTCACGTCATCAAACACAATCAACCCAAAATCCAAATTCACGTCCCTCTGTATCTACATAAGAGAAAGACTGGTTAGTGTAATCGGAAATATATTCTCCTCTTCCTGTGTCTTTGGTCGCGTATATCCACCGGTTGTCTGACACAACTTAGACCAAGAGGCAGAGAGTGCTCCAAAAGATGGACAAAAACCCAATCAAAGCCCTAATGCCTTCCATGTTTTCTTTGCCAGTATATACCATAGTTCTATATCCAAGTGTTAAAATCAAATGTGAATGTAAAAGTAGACAATGGTGAGTAAAAAAACCAGTGCATGCAGATTAGGGCATCTTCTTTTTCTGCCTCATTGCGTTCATCTTCTCAAGCTTCCACTCGTCTCTCAGCCTAGCAATGAAGTTATCAGCTTTCGTATTAACATCTGGGCTCGGGCAGAACACGGAGGATCTGCCGCTGCTGCTGCCACCGCCACCGCCATCTCCACTGTCCATCACTTTGACTTTACTCTCTACTTCTGACTTTGACTTCAAGTCTTCTTCCTTACGTGGCGACTCATCAACGTCATCAACGTCCTCCAATTCAGGAGATCCACAGCGTGAGCTCCCCGCGCTCCTTATCTTAACAAAATCCCCGCGCACAAAAAACTTCAGCTCCGGCATTTTGAACGGCGGAGGAGGTGGCGGCGCCACTGGAATTAACGGACTCTGGCTGCCGCTGTTTACATTTTCCTCGTACAGATAACTGCTCGACTTAGTCGGCAACGGCGGACGGCCACTGGAGGTGGAAGATCGTCGCCGGGAAGTAGCCGGAGGTGGTTGTTGCGGCGGAGTTGGTGGCGCCAGCGGGAAACTAGTATTCCAACTCTTTTGTTTTCGCAATGCCGGCTGTGGTGGTGGTGGTGGAGCTGGAGGTGTCGAGACGGAGTGAACTTTCTTAGTTTTGCTCATTCCCTTTTTGAAAAGATTATGAAACACAGAATGTGGCGGCGGCGGGGGTGGCGGTGGAGGAGGTGGCGACGGCGGCGGTCTTGTGAAAAAGTATTCTCCTTCTCCTCCTTTTTGTTGGTGTTCAGGCAGAGAAGCAGCAGTTTCGTAAATGTTTCTGGTACCGGTGACCTTGTGCTTCTTCTTCCTCTTTCTCTGATTAGACAGAACCGAAGCCCAAACCGTCGCTATCTCCTTCTTCACATTACTCTTCCTGCGCTTCGGCTCAGACCGAATCCGAATTGGCGATGGCGGGGCAGCAGGCCTTGGCGGCGGTGGAGGTGGAGGCGTCGGTGGCGGAGTTCGAACATTCTCAATTTCTTCACCCTCTTCAGTAATATGCTTATTCTCTACTTTCTCCGTTTTTGGATCTTTACGTCCAACGGTCTGATACGTCCTTCTCGTTTTTTGTTGACGTGGTGGAGGCGGCGGTGGAGGTGTCGGTGTTGGCGATTTTTGCGGCGGGGGATGAGAAGAGTGAAGTACGAAAGTATCCACCGGAATCTCCTTAATTACATCTGAGTACTCCTCGGATCGGCGTTGGTGTGAAGTTGACGGGGCACGATTGTAATTGCCGATTTCGAAGTCGTCGAAGAAGCGGAACTGCGGCTTGTTGTGATCCGGAGTTTCCCACACTGAGGGTTGCCGGAGTTGCCTCAGATCCGGGTAGGAGCTGCTGCTCCTCCTCAACCGGCCACCACCGATTTCCGGTGTCGTTCTCTCTGAATATCCAAACCATTGCTGCGGAAGTACAGACCCAGCTGCTTCCGATTCCGATATGTTCGGGCTGTTTGTAGTTACGTTGTCCAAAGGGTGTGGAATATTATTGTCGGGAATGCGATCTTCCTCGGTAGGTGATGCGTCTTCGTTTCGATTGGCGAAAACGCCGCATAGGATTGCGAAAATTACGAGAAACACATTGAGGGAGTCCCAACTTTTCTTGACAGAAATGGTGGGGCGGAGGAGTTGAGAGGTGAGAGATAGGAATGGAGGGATGGTATAGAAGAGGATGAGTGAGATGATGATGGGGACGAGGATGATGAGCAACGGTGGACTTAAAAGAGGAGACGGTGAGCCATGGCGGCGAGGCATGGAGGAGGGGGGTGGGGGTGGTGGTGGTGATGGTGAGTTGGGACAAGTAGGTGGGGGGGTGGCCGTTTTGGTGGGTCTTTAGGCTTTGTTTACTTGCATTGCTTTTGATGAGTTGGGGTTTCGGGGGTTTGCTTGTGGAGATAAAAGAGTACAAAATAAGAAATATAATTTTTTTTTTGGTCAACAAAAAGAAAAATAATTTAGCAGACAAAGATATGCCGTTTGAAAATGAAATATTAATAATCCACGTTTCATAATTTCTTATTAATCAAAATCCATTGAGAGCGTTGTATTCAAATCGATCCAAATCACAATTCATTACATCAACATAACACAAAAATAATCTGTTTTTTAATTGGTTGTATTTTTTCTTCATGTCTATCTAAATCACATGATATGTGATGAGAGAGATACAAAGAGTATAAGATTGAAGATATAAGAATTTCAAGTGCATAAGGCATGGCTCGCTCTCTGGTTACTTGCACTAAATATCTTCTATTGTTATTAAATTTTATAGGTGATGATAGGAATTTTTTTTATAAATAAAAATCAACGTGTTACATGCATTCATCTGAACTATTAATCATGTAAATTTGCATACATAGACGTAATGTATTACGAAGTTATTATCTTTTATGAACTAGTTTCGTGCTTGTGGGTAAATTAGAGATGAGATTGATAAGAACATGTATAATCAAATAAAATGAAAGCAAAACTATGCATGTGAATCATGAGGGTGGATTAGATTGATGCATTCGAATTAATACCAAAACTTAATCATGCTTAAGGCATTACACATAATTTAATATGTTTTTATAATTGTATGGTAGTGTGTATCACTCGACAATAGTTGTTTGATAACAACCAATAGTACGCCGACAAATATAAAATTATTTAAAAAATTCAAGTGTATGAATCTTTTATCCAAATTAATAATCAAACAATACTTGTCTACTCAGAATTCTTATTTAAAATTATTTGTTATCAATTTAGAACTCTGATTTTATAATCAGAACCGTTTATATTATAAATCACTCTATAAAGATCTCATCTGTAAAAAATCAATTAAAACTAAGGTCATTTAGTCATCGAACTGTATAAAAACAAATTTACGGAAATGGTAAAAGTATTACGAACCGTCTATGTATTTGCTAAAATACATTAACAAAACAACCTTAGTTTTAATTCATTTTTTACATAAATGATTTTTACAGTGTGATTTATAGTATTGACGGTTCTTATCATAAGCACAAAGCTTTGTGATTCGAATACGAAGAGTTTTGAGTAGGAGTTCATACTCATCTTTGAATAGCTAAGCATTGTTCTTAATAATCTGATCTGCCAATTCACTAAAATAAAAAAAAAAAATTGATTTTAAAAAGAAAGAAAGAAAATTAAAAATATTAATTTGAAGTTCTAAGGTAAGCAAGTTGCAGGTGTAGTCCATATACAGAGAAGCGGAGGACACTTTGTACTTACTAATCAACCAATTTCCTCCCTTCTCTTTTCTCTTTGTTTGAATGATTGGAGCGTGGTTGCGATCATTGAAATTATATACCCTTTTACAATGAAAACACCACTGACTGTTCCTCTTTGGTGACAATCTGTCAAACAAGAATTTTTCAAAATTTAAAAAACCCTTAATCTTGGAGAGAATTTGCTGTTTTATAGCCGATTTTAGAGTATATATATAAAGTCATGCACGTGATGAGAGATAAAGACTTACAAATGCGTTGTGACATATCTTCTTTTGAGTTTATATCCCATCACGTAACTTGAGTTTCTGATCGTGTGAGAGCGATGAACGCAATGGCACCAAAAAAATATCTCGCTTTTTACTTTTCCTATTGTTTTAGAGTTCATTATTGGTAATACAGTTTTTTACGTGACCAGTTTTCCTGCATGTTTTTCTCTTAACCATTTTGATTTCAGACTGTAAGGGAGGCTATAACATTAATTAGCCAACACATGTTTTCAAATTATGACTTTCTAGTCTGTTGAAAATTTGACTTGGAAAAAAAGCCAGAAGCCAAGCGTTACAACCACTAGTGCTTAAAAATCATAGCAGGAGCTGAAGAGCGCACTAATAAGCAGAAGCTGTGCGCTGTGGGAAAAAGCTATAATTCGAATCCTAGTGCTTTTGGCTTATCCTATGTCCCACGCATGTCCTTATATATAGAGAGGCCTCAGCTTCCATGGCGTGCAAGCGTCTTTTTCAAACAGCAGAAACAGAAAGGGTTAAGAAAGGACAGCTGGCATGGCCACCACAACCAAGTGTCGTCCAAATCTCTCCAAGTTCTTTACATTTTTCTCACGTGAAATGGGAGATCTCCATTGTTTTGTGACTTATTTAACAAAAGTAAGTGACCACCAATCTCGACCCCTTTATTTTTCTTACGATATTTTCTTAATGTTTAGATTAAGTAAATAAAAAAAATGATCAAAATAAGAGAAAACGAGTCATTCTGCATGGCATATTTTCTTGCTTCTCTCCAAGTTAAACACAAGTTAAACTCCATGCTAATACAAACTGTTGATATTTCATCATACTGATATTTAAAACAAAATCATTGCTAAAAGCAAAAATTCACTACTTTCTGGGATTTTGCAACCCACTTTGGATGGAAAGTTGTATTTTTAACAACAATAAATAAAAAAACCTATGATACAAGAATCAAGTGACCCAATTTGATATTCAAATTATCAAAAAGAACACTCCTTAAAAATGGACTTTCGGAGGAAAAAAAATATGATGCGAAAATAGAACCACTAACTTTAATTAGCACCAAATTATTGTTCAGATTTGTATATACATCAATGGTCAAGAATCTACGCTTACCCATACCACGTCTCAAAGTGTTATGTATATCAAAATTAGGAATGATCATAGCCAAATTACTTTTTTACTCCGTAGTTTAAAGCAGCTTAAAACACCGTTCAAATAATAATTAATAAAAATAAAGTGTTGTCCAAAAAACTACGCAGCACAATGGGTCTTTTTGGTATGGAAACTTAAAACCAAAAACCCTAATTCTGAGTCCTCCTGCAAATGCCTCAACCCCCGGAACTCGGATCACCTCTTCGGTCACCTGGTCGTAGAGCTTTCTCTCTCTTCTGGATTTGATTTTGGGTTTGTTTCATACAGCTGAATCAGAGCGTGATGGTGTGGTTTCAGTGCGAGGATTGCGGAGACAACCTCAAGAAACCCAAGGTTTTGGGTCACTTTAACTGCTGCTCTGCTCGAAAGGTCTCTTCTTTCCCTATCCGAGACTCTGTTTGGTTGCCGAGAAAGTTGGGTTGCTAATATTGTCGCTGCTGTTGTTGTTGTTCTTGTTGACACAATGTTTCAGCTTTCGTGCATTGATTGCGGAGAGACATTTGGGAGAGAAACCGCTCAGGGTCACACACAATGTATGACTGAGGCGGTGAGCGCTCATTGTTTGGATTAGGAAATATTTTGAATTGAGGTTTGAAAAAATATTGAATTGGGTAAAAGGGGTGATTTTATTTTGGTGAACTTGTTATACAGAGTTGATTTCTTTGTTTTTGTTTGCAGGAAAAATACGGTCCCAAGGGGGCACAAGGGAAACCTTTGAATGGTGGGGGAGCCAAGCCCAACAACAGCAAGGATGGAAAGCAGCAACCCGATTTCGATATTACTGTCGGGCTTACTAAGCGATTTCCATGGTTTTGTAGGTATGTTCATCTCATCGTAGTTTGTTCGTAATCTTTTATTCGCATGTTTATTTAGAGGTCTGATAAGCGAATATTTTTATATATTTTTACATCAAATTCAATCGTCTTTCTTAGTTAGTTCCTTATATTTTGAGCTTTTTGCTTTGTTTTCGTGTTTTATGTGATTTATCTAGCGAAGAAAATAAAAATAGCACAAATAAGATTTTAAGTAATAAAATCGTCATTTCTACCTTATTCACTTAATTACTCTATTTGGTTAATAAAATATGAAAGTATTATAAATATATTTATATATATATATATATATATATATATATATATATATATATATGTTGTGCGGTGCAGCATGTGAACGTGGGGCAGTGGCATAATAAGGCATGAGGGAATGATGAAATCACATTTGGAGCTGGTGGAATAAGAAAACAGAAGCATGTGATGGATGGAAAAAGAAAAGAAATAAAAGCAGAAAAATAATATAAAAAAAATGGTGCGGTGAAGGTGGAGAGCACTGGGAGAAAAGAAAGCAGCACGAAGCTGCCAGGAAAAGGGGGATCTCGGGGGTTAAAAAGAGGGAATAACAGTAGCATTGAAGGGGGTGCTCTCGGTTTTGGGGGAGCTCCTGGGGAGCTCGTGAAAACAGAAGCCAAGAAACAACAGACGCAGCACCCATTTTCTGGGCTGCTGTCAAAGGGGCTCCTCAGGGAATCAAGGCAGTGAGCTGGCGTAAGGGGAAGGCCCATTGAGGGAGCTGCACCGAGTTGAGGAGACAGGCTGCAAAAGAAGCAACGCTGCCTAATAGGCAGCTACCTATTTGGCTGCACAGACCATCTGCAAAGAGTGACACGGAGCACAGTCCTTATTTGGGTTTTCTCTCCTTATTTTTATTTACATGTTTAATTTAATTTACTTTTAAATTATGTTAAACATGTGTAACTAATTTCTATTTAGTTAGAGGTGAATTTGAAACCATGGATAAATGTTTATTATAATTTGATTTACTCCAGTTATGAATGTATAAATGTTTGGATGTGGTTTACTATTCTGTTTTGATTAAGAACTTGTTTATGTATGTGAGTTGAGGGTCTACACTTAATTTGCATGCTTAGACTTGATGCTAGGATATAAGGGAATTTCACCTAATCGTTATGAACTTATATTCATGAGTAGTAAAAATCGCTAGTCACGATTGTGTTTAGTAAACCCTAGGTTGGATTAACATGCGTTTTCCATAGTTATGAATGCCTAGTCGATGTTTATGATTTCCATTAAACTTAATGATCTTTGATATGTCTCTCTATCATGCGTATTCCATAGTTAGAGAACTTGATAAGAATAATTTGGTTGTGATGCGTATCCCGTCCAATTAAATGAATTTAGGGAAATCTGAAGGTTAATTTAAGCGGACCTAATTAGCTTGGAACATTGTCATTTATTCGTTTGTTGAATTCATAACTGGAAATTAAATTATATGCATATGTTCATGTGTGGATAAGGAACCCTCTAACTAACGTCTCACTATTTTATTTCATCAAATATTATTTTCTTCGAAGTTTATTTTTAAGTTTCCGTTTTAAATTCTATTTCGTCAAAAATCAATTCCCCATTTATTTTAAAGTGTTAAATTTGTTAGAAATAATTTTAGTTTGTGTTTTCTTGAGTCTTGATTTGTTTTAGATTATTTGTTAGTTTTATTTTGAGTTATTCTAGTTTAGTGTTTTAAATTTTGTTTTTACGTTTTTAATTTAATTTTGAGTAGATTAGCAATCCCTCCTAATCCCCGGCCTAGAACGATACCCTACTTACATTTATACTACAACTGTCAAAAAGAGGGTTAAATTTGTGTCGAGTTAATTCTCGCATCAAATTTTGGCGCCGTTGCCGGGGATTAGTAAATTTGCTAATCCCTTTATTTTTGTTTGTGTTTATTTTTATATTTGTGTTTTTGTTTGTGTTTTTATTTATATTTGTGTTTGTGTGTTTTACTTTTGATATTTGATTTATTTTTCTTTCTTTAATTTTAGGCACTAATTGGAGCAAGAAATGGATTTTGCTAATATTCAAGCTAAATTGGCGCAGCTTACTGCTCAATTGACTGATAATGCCGAACGGACCTCAATGCCAAGTGTCCCTACACTTGATGTGCCCTATGGGCAAGGATATCAAACTCAGCAATATCCTCAATTTTCGGCATATGACGATGATTGGGGATATCAAAGCCACAGCCAATCAAGGGGCAACATGTATTCCAACGCTTGCAATTCAAATTGGAGGGATTATTCAAATCAAATGTGGGATGAACCTCAGCAATTTCAACAAAGTGGATATTGGCAGCAAGACGAGTTCTATTCCAGACCTATGCAGCCACCACAGCATCCCCCACAACAATTCCAATCAAATTCAAGTATGCCCGTTAATTATAATGAAATTCTTGAAGGACTAATTTCTTTAACGCAGGGCTCACAAAGAGAAGAACAATTGCAGCCTTCAGAAGAGTCCTATCAATGGCCATGTCAACTGTCACAGCCACCACAAGAATATGCCCAATTCGATTCAGGTACATCTATGGATAATGATACGTTTAATAAGTTACTCTCCTCTTTGAATCAGGGAGTGGAAAATCGAATCCAGGAGATGCAAGACCGGACCAATAAGGTGGATGAATTGGAAAGGCAAGTTGGGGAGATTATGGAGATCATGGCACAGATTCAAGATCAAAGTGAATTCTCCAACTCCACCATTGCAAATTTAAAGGCAGAAGTTGAAAATGAAGAAGCCATCACTTTGGAAGGTGATATGGAGAATGAGGCTGTCCTAGAACCGTTCAAACTCAGCCCGAACTTGGATGAATTGCCGCTGCAAGCAGAATATGAGGAGGACGACTTGGGCAGTTTAGACGAATTCTTGTCTCAAACCCCTCAAGTCCCTATGTCGTCCAACTATGGTGAGGTTGTTCCAAGTTCAATTCATTCTGATATTTTTCCACCAAATGTTCTTTTTCCTTGCAGAATTTTAATTCCAAATTTCGAAGATAGTGAAAAAGACATTGTGGACGCTCTTCCAATGGTTCAAGATATCGAAGTGGTTGGGCAACATCAAGAATACATCAATGAGGCTGTGCAGGAAACAAAGGCCCAAGAAATTGAGTTTGATGACACGGGACAGGCCACAACCATCATAATCAATTTGGCCCAGTTCAAAATCCCGGAAATATCCAAAAACGTGGTTTTTGTCATTGAGTTTGTTTCGGAGAAAGACAGTAAGCCATTTTCTCCAATTTTAATTTTAATTTTATTTTATACTAACATATTTCTAATTTTAATGATTCAGGCACCCACCCTAGAATTCAGACCATTGCCGAATCATTTCAAGTATCACCTCCCATTAAAAGATAAATTCCATGCTTTGGAGCCGAGAGGAGGTTAAAGGAAAGATTCGTCCGGCTAAAGACGTTAAAGCAAGCGCTTCTTGGGAGGCAACCCAAGCAATCAGATTTGCATTTCTTAACCTTCTTCTTTATTGCCTTTACTTTCATTTTTGTTTTGTTTAGTTAGTTGTTTTATTTGGTTGATTTTTATTTAGTTTGTGTTTAAATAAATTAAGGGCCTTATTTATTTTACGTACGGATAAATAAAGTATTTTTACATTAATTTACATTTATTTACTCTACATATTTTAAATTGCTTAAAATAAACCTAAAAAAAAAAAAAAACAAAAAAAAAAAAAACAAAAAAATTAATAATAATAATAATAATATTAGTAATATATATATATTTAAATAAACATTAAAAGCTTAAATAAATTTACAATAATACGAAAACTAATAGCGTTCATTGGTCATTGGTCAGGTGGCGCCGCAGAAGTCGATGGAGCTCCGGGAAGACGAAGAGCCAGCGTTGGAATCTCCGGAGCCGGAACGCTTGGTGTTGCTCCAGAGGACGAAGGCAACATAAACCGCGGGAGTAACGCCATGAACCGCTCATGATCACTCTGGATTCGACCGTCCGACTCCTGCAGCTGGTCCAGCTTCCTCTTCATGCTGGTCGAGTAGCTAGTTGCGAGCATGTGCAACTCCTTGTTCTCGTGCCTGAGTCCTCTGACTTCTTGCCGAAGACTGACCACCTCCGCCATTAGCGACTCCACCTGACGAGATCTTGCAAGCAGGCGCTGACCCATGTTTGAAACTGAGCCTGCACACTGGACACTGAGAGCCAGTGAGTCTTGAACAGCCAGCTCGTCTGACCGCATAGACAGCAACCTAGTGTCTCTGGGAGTAAGAAGGTTTCTTGCAACCACCGTTGCGGTTATATCGTTCCTCATCATTGTGTCCCCGACTGTAAGAGGACCATTGGGGGATATGAAAGATGGATTCCAAATGTTGTTCGGAGAAGACGAGTCATCGTCTTCCCCGACATTCAAGTTTAGGCGACGGTCGGAAGGGCAAGACATTTTTAGAGGGGGTTGAGGAAGAAAAGAGTTCGGAAAAATTAAGATTGCTGAAGCGGAAGAAGAGATCGGAAAGATTAAGAAGTGCAGAAGAGAGTGTTTACAGAGGAGAGTATTTGAGGAAGGGAGTTCAAGTGTGATGTGAAGCAGAATTAGCGCCTCTATAAAAAGAAGCAAATCAAAGAGAGGCGCTCCTCGGAGGTTGAAGACGCGTCCTCACGCAATTCGGAAAAGCTGGACGCTCCTTTCTCAAAAGAGCCGTTTCCTTTCTCAAAAGCTGGGCTTGACTCAGCAATCACGTGGCATCACGAGGGCTCAGTTTTTCCAGTTTGTCGTCACTCATGACGTGCAGCGTGGAACGTTGCGAAAACCACGAGCCGCACCCGGTTTTGAACCCCGGTTTTCAAAAGATCATCATTCCAATTTGTCGTCACTCGTCGTATGCGCAGTCAGCTTCGCGGAAATTACGGACGCGTTGTCAGAAAGCGCGTAACGGGCACTGTTCATCCATCCACCGGCTGCCGACAAATAGTGAGGGAACAGTTCCGGTTGTGAAGGAAAATTTCTATAAAGTCGACCTTCGCCTTCCACATCAAAGGCACACCTTCACACCCTCTCCACCTCTAAACCTCTCAACCTCTCTTCATCTCCGATAATGTCTTCCCAAAGAAAGCTTTCGAGTTATTCAGTGTTCTTCATCCCTTGGATCACCCCAGAAAACAAACCTTCCAGAGCAAAAGTATTTCATATTAAAAAGGTTAAAAGCAAAAGTATCTCATATTATGCTTTCTCCTCTCCTTCATCTGAGGAACGTGGAGAAAGTGAGATCCTGATTGCTTACCTAGTCTTGCTCTCGAGTACTCATCTCAGACCCCTCCCAGCCCACTTCAAAAATAAACCTGTGTTGAGGTACTTCTTCAAAAACAAAAGTACCTCACAGACGAAGCAGGAGGAGTCTGAGGTGCACCCAAGAGCAGATGAGTCTGGGTTGATCCAAGAGTTCAAGAAGATGCCACACCTGCGTGGAGACCGGACTACTTGAAGCATGTGGAGACAACGTGCTGATTCATCCTCAACTAAGCTGAGGAGCACTTGCAAGAAGAAGGCCCATCCAGTTCAAGATGAAAGCTGTGGAAAATCAACAAGCGACCAATGACCACCTATTAGTTCTTTTCATTATCTTTTATTTTCTATTTTTATTTTTCGTTTGCATTTTTCTATATTTTGCTTGCGTGCTTAACTGATTTATTTCTTTTCTTTGCAGGAACGTTTGGTTATTTTCTCCCTTGAAGTTGATTGCAAAATTTACGCTTGGGGGTCATCGCTTGGTTTTCTGCAAATTAGAGAAGTTTTCAGTCCCTTTTCTTTATTTTGTTTCGTATTATTTGTTCATTTTATTTTAATTGCTTATTAATGTTTTCTGACATTGGGGACAATGTCTAGTTTAAGTGTGGGGGTATCAAGTGATAAAAAAATGACCAAATTGAAATTTTTTGTACCTTCGACTTTGAACTGGTTTCATTTGTTTCCATGTTGTTGCTTTTTGTTTTTTTAGTGTTTTATGCTGTTTTGGTGTGTTTTATTGTGTTTTGAGGAAATCTTACGAAAATGACATAAAAATTTGAAAAATATTTTGAAAAACCCAAAAAGAATTTTATTTTAGAGTTGTTTTTGTGTGTTTGTGTCTTAGGTACCTTCCAACACAATGATGAGGATTTAGTTTTTAATGGCATGACTGTTAAAGAAAGTTATAAACATGGATGGAAGTTTGATATGCTCTTGGTTTATGCTTAGTTGTAGTTGTTGTTTATGAATTTAAATTTGATCACAAAAGGATAAAATTAGTTTTTGTAACATGCTTGAAGGAAGGAACTCAAACTAATGCTACATCCCTGTGAGACTTGAGCTTATACCTTGTTTGGAGAGTTATTAATCTTGATGTTTTTGTTTTCTAAAGTCGTTGCATGATCTCATTATTCTTTGCTTGGTTGCTACTTAGAAGGCGTTTTATCATCTTAGTTCCAGATACTAGAACTCATATCCGTTTCATTCAAAGCATGACATTGAATTGCATAACACATATCAAGATGAAGTTGTTTAGTAAACCACCTTAACAAAAAGCCTTACCCTCCATCTTTCTTATGTTTTGTAGGCTTAACCCATCTCGAGCCTTGTTTAGCCTATTTTTGTTGTTAACCTCATTAAATCACACCAAACCTACTGTAGGACTGTCTGCACCCTTGTTCTTAAAGAATAGTGAGCATGACTTAAAAAGAATTCATTTTATTCTACACTATGCAGAAAAACAAGTGTGGGGGAAGGATTGGTTGTTTCGAGCTCAATTGTACGTTTTGTTCTTTTGAAAAAAAAAAAAAAAAAAAAAAAAAAAGAGAAAAACGCGTGAAAAGAAAAGAAAGAGGAAAAAGAGTTTGAAATTTGGCCATAAAATGTGTGAATCCTCCCCTCGGGTTTAGAGTTGAATTTTCATTCAAAAGTGAATTATATGCGTTAATCTCATTACTTTGCTTACTATTTCTTTAAGAACCTTTGTTTTTCCATATCCTTCCTTTGTTAAGCCTATATCCTCAGCCCCGTTACAACCCTTTGACTTCTATCTTGGTTGTTATGTGTTCAATATGTGGAGTTTGGGATTGATATGAGCATATAGTGTCCCTGGTTCTCGCATCTAAGTAGTAGCATTCCGTTCATGAGATCATATTCATATGTACATTAATAACTCCAGAAAATGCTTTCTTTGCTATAACATATGTGAGTGATCGTTTCCTTGTTTACATCAATCTTCTCACATATACCTAGTGTAGTCACAAAATCTGAGTGAAAATTGAGTGCATATCTAGTAAGGAATTGAGTAATTTCTCTAAGGCATGTTGCTACATTCAAAATATTGTTTTAATTGATTAAATGCGAACTAATAAATGGTCACTGTGATTAAGTATGTGCTTAAGGGTATGGATTGCCAAAATTTGTGTAAGTGACGATTTTTAATTTGTCATGTCCACTGGAAATCCCTGAGATAATTGTTGGAAGGTTTAGATTGAGTTTTGTTTTGTTTTCTTTGTTTTGCTCGAGGACTAGCAAAAGCTAAGTGTGGGGGTATTTGATAAGCGAATATTTTTATATATTTTTACATCAAATTCAATCGTCTTTCTTAGTTAGTTCCTTATATTTTGAGCTTTTTGCTTTGTTTTCGTGTTTTATGTGATTTATCTAGCGAAGAAAATAAAAATAGCACAAATAAGATTTTAAGTAATAAAATCGTCATTTCTACCTTATTCACTTAATTACTCTATTTGGTTAATAAAATATGAAAGTATTATAAATATATTTATATATATATATATATATATATATATATATGTTGTGCGGTGCAGCATGTGAACGTGGGGCAGTGGCATAATAAGGCATGAGGGAATGATGAAATCACATTTGGAGCTGGTGGAATAAGAAAACAGAAGCATGTGATGGATGGAAAAAGAAAAGAAATAAAAGCAGAAAAATAATATAAAAAAAATGGTGCGGTGAAGGTGGAGAGCACTGGGAGAAAAGAAAGCAGCACGAAGCTGCCAGGAAAAGGGGGATCTCGGGGGTTAAAAAGAGGGAATAACAGTAGCATTGAGGGGGGTGCTCTCGGTTTTGGGGGAGCTCCTGGGGAGCTCGTGAAAACAGAAGCCAAGAAACAACAGACGCAGCACCCATTTTCTGGGCTGCTGTCAAAGGGGCTCCTCAGGGAATCAAGGCAGTGAGCTGGCGTAAGGGGAAGGCCCATTGAGGGAGCTGCACCGAGTTGAGGAGACAGGCTGCAAAAGAAGCAACGCTGCCTAATAGGCAGCTACCTATTTGGCTGCACAGACCATCTGCAAAGAGTGACACGGAGCACAGTCCTTATTTGGGTTTTCTCTCCTTATTTTTATTTACATGTTTAATTTAATTTACTTTTAAATTATGTTAAACATGTGTAACTAATTTCTATTTAGTTAGAGGTGAATTTGAAACCATGGATAAATGTTTATTATAATTTGATTTACTCCAGTTATGAATGTATAAATGTTTGGATGTGGTTTACTATTCTGTTTTGATTAAGAACTTGTTTATGTATGTGAGTTGAGGGTCTACACTTAATTTGCATGCTTAGACTTGATGCTAGGATATAAGGGAATTTCACCTAATCGTTATGAACTTATATTCATGAGTAGTAAAAATCGCTAGTCACGATTGTGTTTAGTAAACCCTAGGTTGGATTAACATGCGTTTTCCATAGTTATGAATGTCTAGTCGATGTTTATGATTTCCATTAAACTTAATGATCTTTGATATGTCTCTCTATCATGCGTATTCCATAGTTAGAGAACTTGATAAGAATAATTTGGTTGTGATGCGTATCCCGTCCAATTAAATGAATTTAGGGAAATCTGAAGGTTAATTTAAGCGGACCTAATTAGCTTGGAACATTGTCATTTATTCGTTTGTTGAATTCATAACTGGAAATTAAATTATATGCATATGTTCATGTGTGGATAAGGAACCCTCTAACTAACGTCTCACTATTTTATTTCATCAAATATTATTTTCTTCGAAGTTTATTTTTAAGTTTCCGTTTTAAATTCTATTTCGTCAAAAATCAATTCCCCATTTATTTTAAAGTGTTAAATTTGTTAGAAATAATTTTAGTTTGTGTTTTCTTGAGTCTTGATTTGTTTTAGATTATTTGTTAGTTTTATTTTGAGTTATTCTAGTTTAGTGTTTTAAATTTTGTTTTTACGTTTTTAATTTAATTTTGAGTAGATTAGCAATCCCTCCTAATCCCCGGCCTAGAACGATACCCTACTTACATTTATACTACAACTGTCAAAAAGAGGGTTAAATTTGTGTCGAGTTAATTCTCGCATCAAGGTCATATCAAAAGAATGCGGTGAATTTAGTTCGATTGAAGAAATGCATCATCTGATCATATGTATGATATGCTATTTACTTGTTTAGCGAGGTTTTCGGTGTTTGCAGTCAGTTTTCTTTTCATGATTGGGATCTGATCATAGGTTGCTGGATATATATTTCTACTTTCAGTCTTTGCAATACTAAAGCCACTAGTGAGCAGACCCTGCTGCTGCATGCTGAAGGAAAGAAGCACAGGGCAAAAGCCCGAGCCATCCATGCAGCAAAGCAACAGCCTAAGTAGCCGGAAGAATCTCTTCCGGATACAGAACCTCCACCCAAGGACACTCCCAAGGGTGAAGTTCTTGAGAATAAACAAATAGAAGAACCTAAATCGCATGGTGCGTCTAGAGTCAATACCGAACATCAAAGTCCTGAAGCAGAGAATTACACCTTGCTGAAAATTAAAAAGAGAAAGCTTGATGCATCCAAGAATGATGAATCGAGAAAGAAGACTAAGGATAATACATCAGATGAAGTAGGAAATGGCAAGGTGGTTCAGAGTGGGAAGACGGAAGTAAATGGGAAAGAGGGAGAACTCACTATGAAAATAAAGTGGAAGAAGTTGATTACATCAACCCTAAAATCGGTATGAAATCTGAGTAAAATTGTTTCTTGCTTTACGCTGAAATTGTGCAATGCATCATGCTACTTTTAAAAAGAGAAAAAGAAAGTAAATATTCTCAAATTTTTCATTTATATGCATTTGTTTTACGTCATTGCCAGTTTTTCAGCGTAAAGTTGATCTGCGTTATTATGCATGGGTGCAGAATGACGGAGTCGTGAAGATGAGGAAATTGAAAAAACTTGTGCTGAAGGCTCTTGAAGAATCCGGCATAACAGATGACGAAACCAAACTGAGTAATAAGCTTGAGCACAAGGTTTGCGGCCAATCCAATGTTTATTTGTTCATCTTTATTCATGATCTGCAAACTAGTAGTATCATCAACTTGTCTTCGACTCATCCTTTACATTATTTTTTACAATACTTATTTTTTGGTGCCAGATCAATTCGAGCTCCAAATTTAGAGTCGACGACAAGTATGTTCATTTGGCTGCCAAGGATTGAAGTGCGTCAGTTTGAAGGGGAGTGTGACGCACTTCAGCGTAGTATATTGTCCTTTGAAGCCTTATCCCTTCATTCAAATTCAGATTCGAACGCAGAGTTACGAGTATAGGACGCGGAGGAGCTTAGGTTACATCTACATTTTCTTATCATTTCTTCCGTTTGAAAAGTTTTCGGAAGAAATATCCTTGTCATTAATTCTTCAATTCTCTATGAATCAGACATTGTGATGATTAATTGTCCCGTAGTAAAAGATGCATTCTTAATTTGTTTTGTGTTTCGGAGAGAGAGCTTAATCTAAAACTTAATGTTTATCTTCACGAACAAGGTCATAAAGTAACAAGAAGAAGATGATAAAATACCAGTCCTCTGTACTTTAGGTACTATGTTTTCGGGCAACGGGCGATGATAACTGCGACGAGTGTAGAAACGGAAGCGCTTTGATTCAGCTCCAACTCCCCTCTACAGTCGACAAGGTCGATGCCTTAGGAGTGAGACTAATTTGCAATCTGTTCCGCTCCGGTCATCTGATCATAAGACTTCACCTTACAAAGTCGAGAGTCAATGAAATATCCCGTGTTATTAGTCACCTATGTTGCACAGCCACACGCGATACGCTGTCATGGCGACATGGCAAATCTCAAAAAATAAAGACAAGAACATAGTTAGAACACGGCAATTAAAATATAATTGTAATAAATACTACATATATCAAAAACAATACTTTGAATTCATAATAAACAGATGTGAAGTGGAGGCAGGGAAGTAGAGTGGAGTGGGCTAAAGATGGGGACGGTAACACTAAATTATTTCATAAGGTGGCAAGTGGGAGAAGGAAGATAAATTATATAGAAAGATTGGAAGTGGAAGATGATGGAGTGGTAGAGGATGCAGAAGAGATAGAAAAACAAATTGTTAACTTTTTCAAGTCCCTGTTTAGCAGCAATGAAGAGGTGTGTTCGGGTTTGGAAGGCATTAATTGGTGCTCAATAACTGAATCTAAGGCAGCTTGGCTTGAGAGGCTTTTGAGGAATTGGAATTTCAAAGAGCAGTTTTTGATTGTGGAAGGGATAAGTCGTTAGGTTCAGATGGGTTCTCTTTGCTAATGTTTCAAAATTGCTAGGATATCTTGAAAGTGGATATTTTGAAGGTGACAGAGGAGTTCATTGAGAAAGGGATAATAAATGCGGTGACAAATGAAACATTAATCTATAGACAAATTTTGGATGTTGTCCTCATTGCAAATGAGGTTGTAGAAGAGGTGAGGCAGAAGAAAGTGGAGGGATTGGTGTTCAAGATTGATTTGTAAAGGCTTATGATCATGTGGAGTGGAGTGGAGATTTTTGGATGAAGTCTTACAAAGAAAAGGCTTTGGCAATAGATGGAGGAAATAGGTGCAGGGTTGTCTAAGTTCCGCAAATTTCTCAGTTTTGATCAATGAGAGGCCTAGAGGAAAATTTAAAGCTTCAAGAGGATTGAGACAAGGTGATCCACTGTCACCTTTTTCTTTTCACCTTAGTAGTTGATGTCTTGAGTAGATTGTTGGAGAAGGCACATGAGAATCATTTGATCAAAGGTTTGTGCATTGGACAAGAAAAGGTGGAGATTTCGCATCTTCAATTTGCTGATGACACCATTTTTTTCTTGGCGGGGTTGAGGAAGTTTGAAATTTTTTATTAGAGTTGCTCAATTTATTTTGTATTGTTTTAGGTTTGAAAATCAACAAAGCAAAGTGTTCTTTGGCTGGAATAAACTCAGATTGTGAGAAAATTAAAAGGATGGCAGATTCTTGGGGTTGTGAGGTGGATAGCTAACCAATAAAGTATTTGGGTCTCCCTCTTGGGGGAAGGCCAAGAGCACTTACATTTTGGGATCGAGTTGTAGAAAATATGGAAAAAAAGACTTCGAAGTTGGAAGATGGCATTCTTATCCAGAGGTGGTAGATTAACTTTGATTCATTATGTTTTGGGAAGTTTGCCAATTTACTACATGTCTTTGTTCAAAATTCCTTGTGGGGTGATTGGAAGGCTGGAAAAACTACTAAAAGGGTTTCTTTGGGAAGGGATAGAGGAAGGAAAGAAAAACCATTTGGTGAAATGGGAGGTAGTTATTAAAAGTAAGGATGAATGGGGTTTAGGTGTGGGGAATTTGAGGAAACGGAATGAAGTTTTACTGGCTAAGTGGTTGTGCAGATTCCCAAAGGAATCAAATTCTCTCTGGCATAAGGTGAAAAGAAGTAAGTACGGGTTGCTGGATAATGGGTGCGATGCAAATCTTTCGCTGCATGTTTCAAGTTGTAGCCCTTGGAAAGATATTTCGTTTGGTTTTCAATCGTTCCTAGAATGCTGCAAGTTTGAGGTGGGCAATGGGGAGAGGGTGAGGTTTTGGGAGGATGGTTGGTTGGAAGGTGGACCATTGAAAGAGCAATATCCTAGATTATTCTTGTTATCGAGAATGCACAACTAGAGCATTTCAAGTTTTGTGGATTTTTCTCTTTATTCTTTAAGCTGGAATTTTGATTTTAGAAGAAATTTGAATGAGTTGGAGATAAAAGAGGCAGTTAGGTTACTACAGAAGGTGGAACATGTTTGTTTGATTCAATCAAGACCGGATAACAGAAGGTGGAAACTAGACTTATCAGGATTCTTCACTTGCAAATCATATAGCTCTTTCTTGAGCAACAATGGAACTGTACAACATTTTCCACCATTTTCTCAAATTTGGAAATCAAAAGCTCCTTTGAAGATCAAAGTTCTTATATGGTTAGTGGCTACTGGGAATTTCAACACTTGTGACACTACTACAAAACTACCCATTACTGGCACAAATAAAAACGACAAGAAAAGATTATTACTGAGGGATTTTAAGCAAAATTCGACAGAAAATGGTTGCAGTGACGGATATAATAAGTGACAGCATTGCCACCGTCAGGAAATGAATTTTCCAACAGAAAATTCTCTAAAACCGACAGTAATTGTGTCAGATATAACCGACAGGATATATATTTATAATAAATAAATATGAGAATTTCTGTCGGTTAAAACCGACAGAAAATACAAAAACCGACAGAATTTGTGTCGGCTATAACCGACAGGATGTATATTTATAATAAATAAATAAGCGAATTCATGTCGGTTAAAACCGACAGAACATATAATAATAATTAAAAAAAATACAAACAACCACTTTCTGCAGCATTCACTGCATTTTCCATATTTGCATTCTCGATGCTACCCGATGCGACATGGCTAGCACAGGTGTAAAGAAGCTGGATCAGGCATAAACCTCTATCCTCAGATTTTAGCTCCCTGAACCATGGTGAGTATGGAGATCCTATCCCAGGAGATAGCCAGGGAAAGAACTGCAACGCTGATGAAGTTACCGGTGACCCGTCCTCTTGTGCCATTTTTTCAATTAACGATGAAACCAATGAGGGGATGAAGAAGATCAGATTGCCAGAACTGTTTCAAAACAGCAAGAATTAGACCAGTAAGAAAGCAGCCGAGGAAATAAATTAATTAGAATTTGATTTCAGTGTTTTATTCCACATGTTTGTTTTCCAAAAAATGAATCACTTAGATTCGACCTGAAATTTCAAAGTATCATACCTATAATACAAAGTACCATACCTCTCCATTTTTCAGAACTCCTCTATAAACTTCTGCATACCCTCCTTTCCCAAACAGATTTTCTGCCAAAACCCACATCACAAAATATGAATACTATATAAATTTCAATCACCCAAAAATCCCCAAAAACATCAAACAGTTTTTGAAGGAAAACAAACAAAAACCTACCTGAGCTAAAAGCATTTGTGGCATCAGAAATCTCTTCATAGGAGAAGCATTTCCAAGTGGGTCTTGGAGAAAGCTCTTTTGGATGTGGGCGTGGATGTTGAACTGGAAGTAAATGAGGAGAGAAGAGAATGAGAAGGAAATGAGGAGAGGAGAAAAGGGGGAAGGAAGGGGGAAAGGAAACCGACAGAAACATTTTTTTAAAATATAAACCGACAGAAACTTTTCATTCCTAACCGACAGAAAAAAATGGCGGCAAACAATTTCCACCCAAAATTTTAAATTCCCTCCCAAAATTTTAAATTCCCTCCAAATTTTGTTACGATTTTAAAAAATAAAATAATAATTGTTTGGTTACGATTTTAAAAAATAAAATAATAATTGTTTGGTTTAATAAATAAATAAATAATATGTATTTAAATATAATACGTTTTTAAAAATTAAATAAATAATTTTTTTTTGTTGAAAATAAATAATTGTTTGGTTTAATTGATAATAATCCATGTAAAATATGCAATAAAGAAACAAAAAGATAATTGTACAATGAAAATGTCATCACACAAACTAAATATTGTCTAATCAATACTTGAAAAATATAAATAAAAATTTAGCACAAATTACTTTTCACTCTTCAAAATTTAGGCAAAATAAATAAATTTTCACACCTCTACCCTATAAGAATGTAATAAATAAATTTGATCTTTAATTTAAAATATTTACACTAGTGAATACCACAAAATCTTATTTTATACTTAATAGAAGTATAATATTAACTCTAAGTGTTTGTTTAATCTACCGTTTTGACGCAATATGCATTCTACGAAATTTTTTTCAACGATCCAATCGTCAAACTTATTTGTACACACTTCGAGATTGCATAAGTAAAAAATCGTAAAAAACAAACATTCAGAGATTACGTAACAGAACAAAAGTTTTCGACGGTTATAAACGAAACTTTGTTAAATTGGATATCTTTTGTTAATTATTTTTATATTCGTTTATTGAAAATGAGAGTGTGATTGATTATTATTTTTATTTATTTTGAGCGTGAGATTGATTATAAACATACATACTATTTTGTTTTGTCTAATATATATATATATACTGATATACTACAAAATGTATAATAATTCTACATAAAATATTTACCAAATATTATTGAATTGCATATACAGAAGCACAAAGATTGATGTACAAATATCCGAAACTTAGAAATTTTAAATTATGATGATGATCTGAAAATTTCAAAAAAAAAAATTTGCAACCGAAAATCCAAAATTTTCAACCTGAAAGATAAGTTAGTTTCAAAATGTTTTAAATTAAAAATAAAATAAAAAAACCTTATTTATTATGGAATCTGTTTGGAAATCACCCTACTGTTGCCATACAACAACAACAAAATGAAATCTTATCTTACTAAAATTAATCAATTATATAAATAATAGAACGCCACTCAATTTTGCTACACTCCTCGACCCTATAAGAATGCAATGAATAAATTTGATTTTCAATTTAAAATATTTACACTATTGGATACCACAAAATGTTACTTTATACTTAATGGAAGTATAACATTAACTCTTAAGTGTTTATTTAATCTGCCGTTTTGATGTGATACACATTGTACGAAAACTTTTTTCAATGATTTAACCGTCAAACTTGTTTGTATACACTCCGAGATCACATACGTAAAAAATCACAAAAAACAAACGTTCATAGATTAGGTAACGGAACAAAAGTTTTCGACGGTTATAAACGAAAAATCACAATTTAACGGTTATTTTAGCTCCGATTTTGATGATTTTTTTTTTTACAGCTACACTCCTTGACCCTATAAGAATGCAATGAATGAATTTGATCTTCAATTTAAAATATTTACACTAGTTGATACCACAAAATCTTATTTTATACTTAATAGAAGTATAATATTAACTCTAAGTGTTGGTTTAATCTACCGTTTTGATGTGATACGCATTCTATGAAACGTTTTTCAACGATCCAACTGTCAAACTTGTTTGTACACACTCCAAGATCACATACGTAAAAAATCGTAAAAAACAAACATTCAGAGATTAGGTAACGGAACATCAGTTTTCAATGGTTATAAACGAAAAATCACAATTTAACGATTATTTTAGCTCCGATTTTGATGATTTTTTGCAGCTACACTCCTCGATCCTATAAGAATGCAATGAATGAATTCGATCTTCAATTTAAAATATTTACATTAGTGGATAAATCATTTTTTATACTTAATGGAAGTATAACATTAACTCTTAAGTGTTTGTTAAATCTATCAATTTGATAGGATATGCATTCTACGAAACTAGTTTCAACGATCCAACAGTCAAATATGTTTGTATATACTCCGAGATAGCATGTGTAAAAAGTCGCAAAAAAAAAAAATCAGAGATTAGGTAACGGGACCGTGAGTGAAATTTTTTTTTAACCATTTGTTTATTTATTTATAATCAATATAACATTTTAAAATAATATAATAGTCAATTTCTGTCAGTTATAACAGTCAGAATAATAAAATAATAACCGCCAGAAACTAAAATAATAAAATAGTCAATTTCTGTCGGTTATAACCGCCACTATTAACTTAAAAACCGCCAGAATATGTTAAAAAATTTAAAAAAAAAAGAATTCAAAAATACTGAGGGTTAAATCCGCCAGGAAAAATCCGCCAGGAATTTCTGTCGGATATATCCGACAGAAAGTAACTTTAATCCGACAGTAAATAAATTATGTGTCGGATATCTTTTATCCGTCAGAATGGCTTATTAACCGCCAGGATCGTCCGACACCTAAAGCTAATATTGTAGTAGTGTGATCAAGTTCAAAGGCGAATGCCTTTTATTTGTATTTCTCCCCATTGGTGTAGTTTGTGTAAATATGAGGAGGAAAGTGTTAATCATATTTTTCTCCTTTGTTCTTACTCAATACAGTTGTGGTGGAAACTGGTTCAGGAAGTTAGAGTTGGGTCATTCCAAAGGGTTGTTTCGAGCTTCTAAACACCAATTTTGAGGCTTTAGGAAATGGGAGGAAAGCTAAAGGCTTGTGGGGCTATTTGGTGTTGGTAGTTTTTTGGAACATTTGGTTGGAGCGTAACAGAAGAGTTTTTAAGGATTATAATGGAGTAGGGGTAGCAGAACTATAGGGTAGAGTAAGATATTGGGCAGCCCTCTAGGCATCAGTTTCAAATGAGTTCAAAGATTATTCTCTTTCTCATATAGTGCGGGATATGTTAGCAGCCGTAAAATGATTTTGGTTGATGATCTATTTGAGAGGTCTTAGCTAGCTTTGCTACATGGTGGATTTCTTATCCACTATTTTGTAATTCTTGTTTTTATTTATAAAAAGTGTTATCGTTTCTACTTAAAAATAAATATAAAATAAAAATAAAAATAAAAAAAGAAGAAGAGAGAAAAAGGACCTTTCAACAAACTTTTAGGTTTTAGAAAAAGGAATAAAGAGTAGGCCGCAAACTTTAGGTTTAGAAGTTTCAATATTTACCAAACTGTCCCAAAATGTCTCTTAACATTAAAAAAGGAGAAAGTTTTAACAAAAAGTTCGCGGTACCGTTCACTTTAACGAAAAACTACAATTTTATACTAAAAAGTCAATCCATATACTATTCACTTTACTCTTGATTTGTTTATATCGTTAAAACTCAAAGTTTCCAAACCATTTTCATTAGTTTTTCTTTAAAAAAATTCAGTTGTGTCTTAACCATGTTCAAATCGTTGACGATGTCTAAATCGTGTACAAAATTGTCCGAGGCGTGTCGGGGCGTCCAACACTCGCAATTCAGGGTTTCGAAGTGTCCGTGCAACATAATGAGTCCTAACAAATGAAGAATAAGTCTCAGGTATGCTGGTTGCAAGCACGACCAGCCATGCCAACAAATCAGATTTTGATCCGAATTCGATAATAGTATAAACGGATCCGATTTAATATAACATAGTGGGTAGTGTGTCCTTGTAATGAGGGCTCAAGGCCTTGCTTAAGCTCTGTCGTGTAACCATAACTTTAATGTTGTGCTTAATTATAAGTTCACGCTACAAGGCTCGTTAAGTTTGTCATTTAGTGAGCTAAGATGATGGAAAGCTCGTACAACGGTCAAGATCTGGTTTCGGCAACTGAAATGCGTTCAAAGTTTAAAGATGACACATCTCTGTATTTCACCTCCATAAAATTCTGTATAATTACACAGTTCACAAACACAAATACTCGTCTCGCCGCCATTGGTTCATACAAATATGAAAATACGAAAACTGTAGCTCATCATCATCCAAAGCTTGTACTCTTGATGTCTAAAGAATTGTATGGGAAGTTCAGGTTCCTTTCATCTACTCCTTTCCTTTTTTTTCATTTACCTCCCTTTCCACCAGAAAAAAAAACAAAAAAAACGTTAGTATTTGTGTCCTTACGGGGCCCTTCCAATCCCACTGATTTCTTCATGCTTGTGAAGATGTTGCTAGCACGCTTCCGAATGAGCAAATCTAGAACATCCGAAACAATGCTATGATCAACAGCACGACAGAACAAACTAGTGCCTGCAGCAATTGGATAATTATGCCAATTAGTTCTCTGATACATGGTTGAAGATGTAAACTTTAAACTGCAGAAACACGCTAGAATGGAAACACGCGATCGAAAGAAAGAGAGAGATATACAGCAATTGCAGAGGCTGCTAGTCCTGCTCGCTCCCTAGGATCCTTCCGATAGTAATTTCCAAAATAGAGAACTGTGGCATAGTACCACATTAATGGGAATCCAAAGCCTAAAAGAAAACTGCGGGGCAAGATACAGGAGTGAGACAAGGAATAATGAAAACAGAGGAGGGATAGAGGAATTAAAGATACTCACGAAAACCATCCTATCCCACAGCCAAAGCATGGAAGCTGTTTCTCGTATATTCCTGACGGAAAGTCCTCTGCATCTCTAATTAGGGAATATTTGCCTTTTTCAGGATCTGCAGCATCTTTTGCTTGCCCTACCATGACCATAATATCTCTCACTTGTCTGGATAAACAGTTGATATAAAAGATCCAGTAGCCATAAAGATCTTGTTTATCGACAGAAATAGAAATTACATATATCCGGGATCAGATTCATGACATTTAAAAATTACAACTGCATGCCAGCCCAGTATTTGATCAGGAAGTCTATTAACACAATCATCAATTCTAGCATGCTGATACATTCTCCCGCTAATAGGTTGTAACCAAGCTGATTAGTGCTGGAAGTTGATACAACTAGAGGCATTCCAGTTTAAGTACAATGTTAAAAATTATTTAAACAACAAACTATCATGGATGGAAACAGTGAATGAATGACGAAAAACACAATTTGATAGAACACACTCCATAGTCCATGAGAGGAAGATTGATACTTGTCACGGATAATTCTGAAAGCACTTATAAGTTATAAGTTGTGAAACCCAAATAGGCTTCGCTAAAGAAAATGTGAAAACAAGATCCTACCTTTAAATATTGAATAATATCGAGCTGATGGTCTCAAACGTTCAAGATGCTTTTCGGATGGTGATTTCACTAGCTCAAGGTCGTTTCTCAACCCTGCTTCCGAAGCATCTGCAACACCAATAAATCTTGTATCAGAGTAAGGAAGTAGTAAAATCATGACTGGTCATGTCAACTTAATCGTTTTAGTTCTGAACAAGTAAATATAGTCATAATTTATTATATGCAAAGAAGATTAAGCCCGAGTAATCAAGAGAAGTTTACATACTCTGATCCATGTGTCCTACAGCAGAATTGCAGATGAATACGAGGAGTCAAAATCCTGAATTCTGTTACCACACCTTTGTATGCCTGTTCCACAAAATTAGAACTTCAGTTCATATCCAATTTATCTCAGATTTTTTTTTTTAGTCATGATCTTTCAGAAACCATTCATCTTTACTTGCTCGCATTACAAACATAAAACTTGAACTAAAGTTTGCAACTGCTTGGAGCTAAACAAGCCCTCCCTTATATACTTAAAAATAATTCAGAAATCACCTTTCTCATGGTATGCAAATTCATTCCATACAAATTAAAGCATATTACGGGAATCGGGATCATTAGCTTAAACCGGAATTGAACACAAGCAATTGATCGTGGCTAATCAAGCACTCCCCTTATTATTGTTAAAAAGGATTCACAAAGCACCTTTCTCGGGGCATGCAAATTCATTCAGTACAAAATTATACCCTACTACGGGATCGTTCACTTAAACCGGAACTGAACACACGGGTGGATTGGACCCAGCAACATTGCTATTCTCCAGCTCAGGTGGACATACGACAGAGGATTTACATGGTACTATGATGGACAACTACTTGGGACAACAAAACCTTAGTTCTTGTGAGTGGTGTCCTAAAAAATTTCATTAAATATTAACTCATATCTAAATATCTATATGCATGTGCTGCAAAAACTTCCACAATTATTCCAAATCACCCCAATTCAGCTCATAAGTCATTGAACTAAGAAATCCAAAATTCAAGGACACACAATCATATCAAGACAAATTATTGAATACCCATCTAGTATTAACAAGAAGTTTGGCAAAGCTTTGAACTTTATGCAAATCCCAACAAACCCAGAAGAGAAAAACAGTTTATTCAAACAAACCAATCATAAAAATTGAAAGAAAATTTGAAGATAGAAGAGCTGGAAGAGAAGAAGGAACTTACCCAATAATTTGCAGGAACTGGGGAGCAAAATTCCAATGAATTTTCTCCTCCACAGATCAAAAATTCAGAGGGGATCTTTGTGAATTAGAGAGAGGGAGGGAGAGAGAGGCCTTGTACATGTTAAGCAAGGCTCCCTTCAACATTAAACAACTGAAAGCTCAGAAAAATTGACTCCTCCATTTTTTGTGTATTGTCTTTTGAAAAATAGAACAATTAAAATACAGTTACATACTTATCAAAATATTAAAAGAAGTATTTTTTTATTTTTTTTATTTTCTTAGGTTTTTGTTTTAAAGAAAATTAATGAAAATAAGTTGAAAATTTTGAGTTTTAACGATAATGACAAAATAAAGAATAAAATAAATAGATCAAGATTGACATTTTAATATACAAATGTGATTTTTCGTTAAAATAAATAATATCAAAAAAATTTTGTTAAAATTCTCTTAATTTTATTTTTGCTAGTAGTTGCTAAAATGATTTGCAGAATGGTTGGTGGAGGAAACAAGGATTTTGATTGGATGATAGTCAAAAAGACACCTAAGCCCATTGTGTTTGACTCTCAATTTTCTGCGAAACTATGCAATATGATTGGTCGGGGGCTTTTGAGCTCCCACAGTTGACATGTCATTTTAACGTTGTTTTTGTTTTTCTATTTTCCGGTTTATGCGCCGGCAATGATTGGAAAGAAATTATGCTACTAACCCAGATTATGTTTAATTTAAAAATTTTAATTTGTAAAAAATACTAGGTTGGGTACTCTCTGAAGTCCAAGTATATGAATAACGATTTAAAATAAAGTTGCACCTTAACCTTTTCATTAAAATTTAAAACTTCAAAAAAACTAGTGTGCTGATGCGATGTAAAACAACACACAAATTAAACCATCTTTTTGACAATTGTAGTAAAGATGTAAGTAAGGTATCGTTCTAGACCGGAGATTAGGAGGGATTGCTAATGCACCTAACTGACTTAAAAATATTAAACAAGACTAAAAAAACATAAAGCAAAATTCTAAAACAGAAAGCTAAACTATAATAACTTAAAACACACCAGAATAGTCAAAACAACACAAAACTAGCAAATTGAATAAAAACATATACTAGGGATGGATTTAAACAAAATTGGGATTACAAAGACTCAAAATATTCAAAAGACATCAAATTGTACAGATTATAACTAAAGAATACAACTTAACAATGGGGGGTTTGGTTACGAATTTAAACAAAAACTAAGTAAACTTTGTAAAACAGATTTTAAGACAGATTTGAGTAAATCAATGGATGAATGACTAGCTAGAGGGTTCTTCTCCACACATGACACACTTGCATACAAACCAATGTTCAGTCATTCTTTCAATAAACCATGAATCTCAACACCCCAGATTAACCGTGAACAACACTTTTTTAACCTTCAAGTTTTCCTTTAGTTATTGAATTGGACGGAAAAGCGCATACAACAATTCAAAACATTCTTCAAAAGTCCCCTACGTGAATAGCACAATAGAGATACAATCATAGATCATTAAGCTTTGTGAAAATTATAAGCATTGACGAGGCATTCGTAACTATGAACAGCATGATACTTTTGCCAAGAATTCACTTAACACGATTGTGACTAGCAACCTCCATTACTTGTGAATATAAGTTCATAACGATTAGGTGAAACTCCCTTATATTCTAGCATCAAATTCATGCATGCAAACTAAGTATGCATCCTTAATCGACATACAAGAATAAGTTATAAATCAAGCAGTTAAGCAAATTGAATTCACAACTCATGAAATCACAACTGAAGGTAATCAATTCATATTATAAATATGTTCATGGCTTTGAATCAACATCTAGCCAAAACGAATTTAGTTCCACATATTTGCAATTAAACAACTATAATTGAATTTAAACATGATAAACAAAAGTAGAAGACACCTAGAACGCTCCAACAATCAAACGTCTTGAATGGTTAGCACAGCTCCAAGTCCTCCTCCTTTCTTGCAAACATGCGGCACCAAGGTGGGTGTGGTGTTTGGATGGTCTAGGGGATGTGGTAGAGATTGGATAGGTTGAGAGAGTATGGAAGGGTGGTAGAGGATGGATAGGAAAATAGGTGGATGTAAATGGATGGAGGAAGAAGGAAACTTGTGGCATAAATTGTGTTGTTTATGGAATGTGTTGTAGATGTGAATTCGTGTTGTGATGGAGAAGCCTATTTATAGATTTTGAAAATGAATCACCACCACAAAATTTCTTGGTGAAGTAAGTGGATGTTGTAGGTGAAGTGGGTGTGGATGTTGTAGGTGGAATAAGTGGATGTTGTAGGTGAAATGAGTGAGTGTGATGTGTTTTTGGGTCAGAAAATAGGAAAGGAGAGGATCCCTTAATCTTCAATTTCATCCATCCACTTGGCTCCAAGCATAAGCTAACCATCCAATGCCCAAAAATGCTCCAAAATGCTCCAAATTGCACTTTCTTGCATACTTTGTCATTTGGACCTACAAACACACGAAAATAGCTTAAAATATTAAAATAACTAAGGACTAACAATCTAAATGTAAGGAAACAAGCTAACTAAGTTGTATAAATATACTCCTATCATGTGCATAGAACTTTATTGACTATGTCCAAGAATGTAATGCATACACTCCACATTTATTAATTTACGATTATCATTGCAAATGTCAATTTGACTAGTTGCTTGAAGAGAGAGAGAGATATTGTTTGGACCCAAATTTACACCATTGACCCAAGCGATTGAGGCCGTTGAATGGGCATGATTCTCAACTGTCAAATAAATAAGATGAGATTTATATCCCAAAAAAGCAGTACAGTTCGAGTTGATTTGGGGATGTCTGACGACACTTGGAAGTAAAATGAATTTAAAATTCATTTGATATGATGAGGACTATTGTTGATGAGGTGAAGATGAGATAGGAAACCTAAGGGGCTAGGTTATTTATGGATGTTGTCAAACGAGTGAAGTGATGATGGACATGGCATGCCGTGTCAAAGACTACCAGCCATGTATATATATATATATATATATATATATATAATTGGTGGTTGTGTAGATGAATGTTATCCAAGCATGCATGATTATCTTGGAATCGATGAGATAAGAGGGGCTTTAATAGTTTGGGAGTCTTTCTCAGCTTATTAACCAGTGCGTATTCGTCACTATAAATACAGAGTCGCAGGCAACATTCAAAAGAGCTCGAACTCAACACACAAATCTACCCTGCGCAATTTCTCGCTCTACGCGAAACCTCTCAACACCCTTGAGATTTTTATTTTCTTTTTTGCCTTCACACCTTCAGTTTGGATAAACAGCACTGTTGCCGTAGAACCAGCCGTCCGTGAAGCACCTTCAGTTTGGATAAACAGCACTGCGACAGGGTCAACTGGTTATCTATCCAAGTCTCGGCTGACGAGGGTTTTTGGATCCCTGTCGACAGAGGTCATCTCAGCAGCCATTTCGGCGAAGTGAGGTGTTACTGATACTTAGGCTCGGTGCCTCAACGCCGAGTTATTTTATGATCGCATATTCACAAGTGGGTTTTAGAGTTCGGCACTTGGACGGCTGAACCACATTCATTATCAAGACCTTCATCCGCTTTGAGTATTTGTGCCCCTATACTCTAGTATCGATTCGGCGTGGTTTTACCTTCACCAATACGGTGACTGTTGTCGAATCGGATGACGACAAGTCGTGAACTTTGTAATTGGTAGCCTTGTCTTCATGAAGGATTATTTTAGAGAAACATGTTCATTTAAGCAATATCATTAGCATGCAATTAACAAATTAAAGGCGGAATCATGCTTGCATATACTTAAAAACAAAACATTACCCATGAATGTTCAAAGCCTAGTAGATTGGTGAACCTTTAAACAACTCAAATCAAAGTGAGTTGAGATTTATACCTTTGTAGATTCCTCTTTGCTTAAGCAAAGGCTAATCACCCAAAGAGAGGGCCTTCATTCCTTGCATCTTAAAACTATGGATTTATATAGAAAGGATAGGTTCTCTAAGTTCTCAAAATTGAGAACCTCTAAGTTTCTACACCAAGGTTTTGATTAAGAGGAAATGAGTGACCTTGGAGGAGCTAGAGTGCTAGCTAAAACCCTCCAAGGTGGCCGGCCATTTCTAGAGAGAAGGGAGAGCTTTTCTTCTCTCCAATTTCCCAAAAAAAACACTTAATGAATTTTGGCTATAAAGTCAAATTTATACCTTAATTCATTTGAGTGGCAAACTTGTAAATAAGTCCAAGTTTGCTACCCTTCACAATATGGCCGGCCTTAGGGATTAATTTGGGCAATTTGGTCTTTGTGAATCATTATTCATTAAGTCGTCATACAACTTAAGTTAATGGACTCGACGTTCGAAGCCCATTGGGCCTTAAGGTCCAAAACTATCCCGAGGTCTTTAACGAACTTATTCGTTTGATTAATTAACATATTAATTAATCCTTGCCATAAATAATTAAACCATTTAATTATTCTTACTCATCTCCGTTGAATCTTCAATCTCTACCTTACACGGTGTACGATCCATTAGGTTCCTTTTAGCGAGGCAGTGGGCGATTCAAACTCTTTCAAATCGATTGTGAATTTGAAACTTACTTTCAATTCTCCCTTTGGTGTTTACACACGTTTAGGGCTTCCACAAACCATGAGTGACACCTAGCAGCATATCATGGTTACCCAAGCTAATCAGAAGAGGTGGAGAACCTATTCAGTTTAGGATTACAAATGCAATACGGTCCTTCTCTAATACAATACTCTTGACCACATTGTTTGGCTTGATAGTTTATTCATGTCTACTATCCAATGTGAATCTCGTGCTTATATGATTTCATTGAATGTGATCTGGAACACATTCCAGCATCTCATTCATACTCTGGCCAGAGATTTTAAATCATATCATAGAGTATTCTCCCTCAACGGTTTGAAGGTTAGAGATCCCTTGTTGCGCATTCACTTGTCTCCATGACTAGATAGCTTGACCCCAACCATGCCGTGGACACTCCAAAGGAATGCCATTTGACACGATCAAAGATCAAGGACCTAACCACAAGACAACTATGATGCCTCAGGTCAAAGGACTAATTTGCATTATCCTAACCATGAGTTCTCACGTGACATGAATATGAGAACTCGTCGTTGATCGTGTTCAGTGAACTCATTCTCTATCGAGCACCTACGTACTTGTCTTGGTGTCACTCACACCAATGACTCGAGACTAGTCACTCTCCCTGAGAGAAGACATAGCACGTACTGATCTTAACGGACTGTCAATGCCCAATTGGCAATCCTATGATCAGGAACGTTTAGGATGTGTCTACGAAAGAATGGTCTCATGAATCTAACTTCTTTTAGATTGCATTCTCCCAATCACATATTCCTTGGACTTTATCGTTTAAGCATATAACATTTATATGAGACCGCTCAAACAATAATCTTTGCCCTTGATATTAAACTAGATTAGTTTAATCATGTGAAATGTCCGTAAAGTATCATCATATGATTGGTTTTAGGGCACATTTCCAACACTTCAGGCTTGAGGACCCAGAGGCCGAGACGTGTTCCTTTCTCGGCCGCAGTTGCAAGACACAGAAGTCAGCCGCGCGCATCCACACAACATCAAGACATTTTTACTCATCGGTCGAGCTCGGCCGACGAGTTGGCACGCCCTGCACACATTTGAAGGACATAGTTAGCTTACTAATTACTCGACCTGCGCGCCACGTAGGTTAGGTGATTTTTGTAGTCAACAGATAGATATATATATATGGGTCAACTGTTAATTTTGTTCTTGAATTATTACTTCAATGAAAATTAAGTTTTTAAACTATTTTTCAGAAAAAATCAGTAATTAAATTACAAAAATTTGTCAATTACATCCTTAATATTATTTGAAGTTACTATATTCAATATTAACAATTTAAGTCACGTTACTTGCATGTGATTCACATTGGATGGTAGATTAATAGTTTTCCATAAAGAAATAGTGTATAGAGTTAACTTTGGAGGTAAATTTGTAGTTTTTCATAAGAAATAGTGTAAGTTAACTTTGGATGATAAATTAGACGTTAGATTTGCAACATGTATGAAATGTTAAGGGCTTATAGGTGAGAAGACAGTATTACACTCTAAAGTATGTCAAGTGTCTTAAGTTGACGAAAAATTGAGTATAGCTTTAATTATAATAGTAGGGATGAATTTAGCAATTTTTAATATATTTAGGGACTTATTTTATCCAAAAAAATTTCAAGGACATAATTTTCACTGAGATGATAATTCATGAACTAAATCAAAACTTCACCCTATATCTATTGACTATGATATGGATGCTTATATGTATTTATTGACTATGTTATGGACGATTTTTTTTTCCAATTTTTTTAAAAGGGGGACAACTAGTGGCAAGCCACATTTATTCACCTCTTTCGGGGGCCGAAAAGACTCATAAAGACATTTTAACCTTCTCATGACCACAATCAAACAGATTCATTAGTTTGGAGCCTCAAACCTGAGACCTCCTTGTTGTTTTTTATGTTATGGATGATAAACTCTTGTGAGTTGTAATGGTGAGGCATATATTTTTTACCATGTATGAATAAATAAAAACTCTGAGAATATGATACTACTTTATGGTTTTCTTGTTTTTACAATAATTTCATTACTTTTAATATCAATTTTGATTTTTTGACCTAAATGAAATTAGTCCATCAATATTCTCAAGGTGGTTAATAGGCACACACCATATGAACACATCAATATGGGGTCGACCTTTATATGTATTACTACTCAAAACATCTCACATGACGATTGATTGTGGGTTTCTTTTTGTTTTTGTGAACCGAATATTATATATAGGCTTTGTAGTTAAAATGGTATATGAGATTGATATAATTTCTCAGTTTGGTTTCTAACAATGAAAATCGATAGAAATGGTCCATGAGTTTGTCAACCATAAATCATTTTGATAATTTCGTGAAAAATCTGTCATTAAATGAATATAGTGGTTTGACAAAATTACCCTTAAAAAGATGGTCACATAACCGTTTACGTGGCAATAAAGAATTAGATTATGGTTACATGACAGTCCAACAACTTTCAATATAAAGAAGAAAAATTTTAGAGTAGTAAACTTGAATCAATGGGAAGAAGTAGAAGGAAGGCCATTTGGTTTGGCTTGGTGGTTAGCTTGCCCAACAAATAAAAAGATGATTATATAGTCTAACGGTCAGATTTTGGTTGTTGACTTTTTGATTTTGGGGGTATGCATCCTTCAAGTTACTTTGGTTGCAAGTAACCATGAATTAATTTGTTTAACTATTCATCGTACTTTTAAGGTTCAAAGATGGCTGATTGAACTTGCAAGTTGGTGTGATCTGATTGAAAATATCTAATCTCAAACCACCAATTTATAAATTTATAAACTTGTTTCGTATATAAGCTTAAATCTATCCAGGACTTTATTTTGTTATTTTAAATTTAAATTTGAATTCTGCTGTCTTATTTTGTTATTTCATATAGAATTATACTCGAATTTTATCAGTTATCTTTCTGCGCACTTTCTCTATCCGCATTGGTTAAACTTTGTCAAGTTTTACATCCGGTACAATAGTTACATTTTTCATTGAAGAAATTTAAGGATGCATAAAAGTTACAATTGTTTGTGGCAAAATAAAAAAACGAAATTTACTTTTGTTGGTTGAGTTTTATTGGGTCACCAAGCAGATCAGGCTTTGAATGGACAAAACCAGTCCATATTTGAACCAAAAACCCAAAAATAAACGTACAAAAAAAACCCACGAACACATTTAAGCCCATGAAAAATCAACTACCAGCTACGAATATAATACGACGGATGTACTGGTTCGGTGAGTCACCCCTGCAAGTTGTTCTCTCACTAGCGAGAAGCTAAGTGGCCTCTCTGGAACGCCACGTTCGAGAGACGACGACCCAAGAATTCAACACCAAACTCCATACCCAAGCCACGTTTCCTCTCTCTCTCTCTCTCTCCTTTCCTATTTATTTCTCCTCTGCGCCTGAAATTTCAGCTCTTCCCTTCCTATCAGTGCTTCGCTTGACAAGAATTTCCAGGGAGGAGGGAAAGTTGAAAAATGGGGGATGAAAGGGGTTCCGTACACGTGTCAGACAGTAACAGTCTTGATCACCACGACAACGATGATCAGAGCCGTACGCTGGACATATACCCTCTCAGCAGCTACTACTTCGCTTCCAAGGAAGCCATTCCTGTCAAGGACGAAACTCCAGCTGATCGTCTTCGCAGATTGAAGTCCAAGTACTTATTTTTTTCTTGGGTTTTTATTTATTAATTAGTGTATTTTCAATTGGGTTTTCTTTATTTTTCATAAATTTTTGCTTAAAAATAGAAATATTAATTTTGGTTTTGTTTTTGTGGTTGTGGTTGTTGAAATATAGTTATGCTGCCTATGGATTGAGGACTTGTGTGGAAGCAGTTATTCTGGTTGGTTATTTGTTCTTATCAAGCAACATGTTTTATTATTATTTTATTTTTATTCGAGCGATATTCTAATTAATCTAATCTAATGTAAACTACGGGGAGAGAGGGATTTCGATACCAAAAATGTGATTAAATTTGGAATTGGCTTTCACCATAATTCAGGTTGAGTTGTTCAAACATCCTCATGTGCTGCTCTTGCAAATAAGGAACTGCATTTTTAAGCTTCCCGGGGGTCGCTTAAGACCCGGCGAATCAGGTCAATTGAACTCATCAGTTTCGTTGAAACTAGTTCGAGATTTCATGTGAGGTTACACTAAAATGGGATTTGTTTGAACCCGCAGAGATCGACGGATTGAAACGTAAGCTGTCGAGGAAGCTTTGTATCAATGCAGATGGTGATGGGATTCCTTGGGAGGTAAGGAAAATGGAATATGTTTGTTTTCTTTTGGTGGTGGTATTCAGATCGAAAAATTGTTGGTAATTGTTGCTTCAATGTTTAGGTTGGGGAGTGTCTTGGGGTATGGTGGAGGCACGACTTCGAAACATTGCTCTGTCGAGATTTGCCACCTCGAGTTGAAAACGCAAAGGTAGCTTGTTTGGTCTCCCTCTCACATGTGTTAATAACACGACGTGGTAACCGATCTGTTAATGATCATAGTAATTGATGTGTAGAAGAGTCCTGGGATCAGTTGCCCGCGCGGTGGTTCTGATTTGGCTGTGCTTTGTGGCTAGGATCAGCCCGCCTGGGTGTGCAACAGATCGTAGCACTCCCTTGATGTATAATATATTTATTTTGTCATCGGCTCATCAGTTAATGTGGTATGAAAAAATGGTTCTCCTAACAAGGCCGCTTCAACTGGGTGGCCAAGAAGCATGATTTCTTATGTTTATGTCATTGTGTAGGAGTGCACAAAACTATTTATTGTCAAGTTACCAGATTGTCGGAAGTTCATTGCGCCAAAAAACCAAAAGTTGCTCGCTATTCCCTTGTGCCAGATCGCCAAAAACAACGAGGTAAATGATCTTAAAATTTGTGTCCGTATGTGTTTACGAGTTTGTATGAGAGTTTGAATGTGATGTAGATTGAATTTATCTATTGTGTTGTGCTCCACAGACGTATGGACCTGTTATATCAGGTGTTCCGGAGATGCTATCAACGTTTACCATCAACATTATAGAAGATTAAGATCATTTTGATCGCCATTGTAGAGTATGCGGTGTGTTTTGCAGACAGGGATTAGCAGTAAAAATGTGTGTTGGAGAAAGTTGTTCCCTAGGAAGCTCTCTGTAAATTTTGACAAACGTTTGTGTAATGTATTTCGTGTGTAGATTTCGTAAAGGAGCAGAGGTGTTGAAGACACCAATGTAAATGATCCTTGTTATGTTTGGCCTGAGTTTTATTACTTCTTCAACTTCTATTTCCGACGACGGTAATTTTCAATAAGGTCGGAACATGGCTACAATGTCAGCTCTCTTGGAGATTTAAAAGAAGAAACATCTTCGCCTATGGAAATCGGAAGTTGAAAAATGAAGGTTACATCTTCACTGAACTGAAATTTATGACTACGCCATTGTACTCTGCCCTGGTGCTTTTGTGATGCAGTTTTCCCTCATAAAATCTCTTAACTTTCTCAACCTCATCCCACCTGCCTTATTCTGCATAAATTCTTAATAGCAACACATAATTCCCCCAATTCCATGGTTCGAGATTGATAAGCTCTTTAGCTGTGAGTTCCACGAGCTCTACTTCGCCGTGAGTTCCACGAGCTCTACTTCGCCGTGAGTAGAGCAAGCACCTAGCAGTGCACCCATAAAGCAGCATTCGGTTTCGTTGGCATACTCTTTAACCAAGTCACGAGCCTCCCTCACTCTTCCGCTTCGCCCGAGAACATCAACCATACATCCGTAGTGCTCTAGTTTTGGCTCAATTTGGTGACTTATATTCATTGAAGCAAACAAATCCTTTCCCTTTTCCACCAAGCCTGCATGAGCACAACATGTTAAAACCCCTACAAAATGTTGCATCATTAGGTCTCTCACCTTTGCTCATCATCTCCTCGAACAAGCTGATCCCGAGTTCGCATTTCCCATTGAAAGCATATTCTGAAATCAGAGTGTTCCAGGAAACAACGTTTTTCAAAATTTGGCCGAAAACACTACAAGCAGCTTCCAAGTCTTCACATTTACAATAGAAGTTTATAAGTGAATTCCCCACAGATGCAACTTTTTGCACAAGTCCTTTAGAATCCGTATAAGGGTGTATCCATTTCCCTACATCAACAGCTCCCAAATGAGCACAAGCAGGCAAAAACCGAAGCCACAGTCGCTTCATCTGGTTCAAAACTATGATCCAACATCTCACGAAACAGTTCCAAAACCTCACTATGTCGCCCCCTATGCGCTAAGCATGAAATCATCGAGTTCCAAGAAACAACATTCCGTTCACCCATCAGCCTCAACAAACACAAGCCTGTACTGACATCACCCGTCTTGCAAAGTCCACGAACCATCAAATTCCAAACGATGACATCTCTTTGAGACAAAGCATCAAACGCCTTCTTAGCATCCCCCATTCTCCCGCAAGTTACATAAAGCTCAATAACCCCAATCCCAACCGAACTAAACCATTCAAACCCAACTCTCAGAATCTGTCCATGGACGCACTGGCCTAGTCTGTAATCACAAATGTTCGAGCACGACTTGAGCAACGGCGCTTAAGTATACTCGTCGGGGCGAATTCCCCGGTCTTTCACGAGAGAGAAAATGTATACGGATCGTTCAAAGGGTTTGCAGAGTGAGAATCCTTTGATCATGGAGTTGAAGAGGAGGATGTTGGGGTAGCAGATATGATCGATAACGGGATTTGCGTAGCTTATTTTGTTGAGTGACCAACAAACGGAGACGAAGTGGGCGAGGACTTGGTTGACTTGGCCAAGGCCATGACGGAGGAGGAGGGCATGGATTTGCCGGAGATGGGTTCGGGTTTTGTGGCCGTGGAGGAGGCGGAGGTCACGCCGCTCAGCCTCACGGCAAGCTCTGCTCATGGTTGTAGAGTGGAGCTCAGGAGTACTTGGAGTGGGTGAAGTTTGAGATGGGAGTTGGCGGGAACCGGTCTTTAAACGGTAACTGTAATTCAAAGGGGAATGAGGTTTTTGACGACAACTCAAAGGATGTCGTATAAGAAATAAGGCTAAGGGAATCTCATCAATTCTAGCTAGGGGTGATTTTGGTACATTACCGTACCAAAAACTCCGTACCGATTACCATACTAAATATTTGGTACGACAAAATCTGTTACCATTACCGTACCAAACTTTTGGTATACAAAATAGTTTAAATACCACTTTGTTTTACGCCACTTAGTTTGCCCAAAATCTAATATTTTTCTAACCTAATTCAAAGTCTAGAAAATATACACACTTTGACATATATACACAATTTAACCTAATTCAAGATTTTTTACTATTATATGTCAAAGTGGTAAAAACTTATTAAATCATAAGACAAGATTTCTATAGCACGCTGAGACTCAAATGAACTAGAAACGTAAGACAGCAAACCACAAAAATGTAAATATCCATAGCTGTGCTCGACGATTGGCTTGTTGATTTGAACTTACAATCCAAGGTGGTAATACCCAATGCATATGTTGTGCCCTCACTTGGAAGACAAAGTCGCTGGAAACGAGAAACGAAGATGAGTCGATGAGAGAGCTGCGACGGCGGAATAAGCCCTAGGTTTCTAATGTGTTGAGTAGGGACCAGAGTGAGAGACTGAGAGTGTTTGATCTGTGGAGATTTTAGGAATAGGATAAATGAGTCAAAGTGTCAAATGGCATAATATAATATTACATAATACATAATTCTATATATATGTATATATATATATATATGAATAAATATATAATATAATATTAATAATATTAGTAATCGGTATATACGGTATACCACTTGTATTAGTTTTGAATACCAATACCGTACCAAAACAGTATAGTACGGTAATCAACATGGTGGGAGCAACATAAAAGTTTTGTTTCTTCTTTGTTGATAATGTTTACCAATCATTTCTATTCTTCTGCCGACAGATTTTCTATCCTTATCCAAAGGAAAAAGGTGACAACTAAAACGACGTCGTGTACTGTCTTCTGTTACAACAACAACAATAAAATAAAATAAAATATAAAAAAATCAAGCCACACAAGGGCAAGGCTTCAAGACTTGAAGTTCATGTGTGGTAGCTCCTTCAATTATTAGGCCCTTACCACTTAAGTCACATCAGCTTTCCTGTATGCCAACCCATTGGGGCCACGGCGGTCGGTATATCACTTACCCTCCACCTATAAATAAATGCACCAAGGTTAATCGTGTTAGTGACACTCGCTTATGCACGCTTTCTTTAATGGTAGGCTTGCATAGTTATTCATCTGTTGATGTCACGCTTGAATAGTTATTTACATCTTTTTGCAAATTGTTTATACCCGCTTGGATATATAGTGAATTAACATCTATTGACAAATTTCGAATGTTACCTTCCACATACAAGTAGGGGTGGTTCGGTATGGGATCCCATACCGAAACCCTTGTCCTGATTCCCAAACCGAAATTTTCGGGAATTCCAATTTCAATATCGATCCCAAACCAAATTTTCGGGAATCTCAAAATAGTTTCGGGATTTCGAGACCAATCGGAAATCCCAAAATAATTTTGGGCTTTTGGGATTTTGAGCTTTTTCGGCTTTTTTTGGGCTTTTGGGCTTTTTGGATTTTGGACGATAATAACTTGCATGTACTATCCTGAAAGAAACATCATGGTAAATTAAAAGAGAATTAAAAAGTATGCATAATCAAAACAAATTTTATCAGCCCCAGTTATCTCCATGATAGTGTCGGCACTATAGTCCTTTCTCCATTGAAGCATATCAGCCCACATATGGTTGGCTTTTTCAACATCAAACTTCCTTGCTCTCAAAAACCTGAAAGTAAGTAACATCTAAAGGTTAGTGTCTAAAATGTGAAACCATATTAATCAATAATACTAGAACTTCACCAAACAAAACAAAACAAAGATGTGAGAATGCATAAACAATTTCTAAAGTATGGCAACAACCAATTACACTTGAAGTGCTCATGCAAGCAAGTTATTTTGTAGTAAAGAGAATTGATGTATTACTAGGATGACTCATTGGTCATTGCAGTAAAGAGAATTTGCTATTTAACAAAATGAAAGCAAAAAAATGAAAGAGATTTTTGCATACAGTTTATTGTTGAAGAGCAGTGGGGGAGTCTAAAAGGTATTTGAAAATTAAATAATATATATTTTTTTTTTCAGTTTGGTTTGGAATTACCGAAATCCCAAAAACTTGAGACCGATTCCCATACCAAAATTTCGGGATCGGTTCGGTATTTGGTACCGAAATTTTCGAGAATTTTGGTTTGGGATTTTTTCGGTTTGGTTTCGGAAATTTTTTGGTTTGGTTTGGGATTTTTGAGATTTTTTTCCAGCCCTACATACAAGTGCATGCACGAACATCAATTTTTTATTGTGTTAGAGAAAATTGTTCATACACGCTTAGATAGTTGATTACATTATTGACAAATTGTGAAATCTACTTTCATCAATAACCAATCATCTACGCGAGTGAGCTGTAAATGAAAGTAATATATTTGTCATGCATGACACACAAATCCTACGTAATTCATAAAAATCTATTGCCATTTATGTTTTGTGGCATCACAATTAGTACCAACTAGCAAACGACTATTCAAAGCAAAGTGTGAACAAAAGATTTGTCAACTTCTATTTTCAAGTCTAGTTCAAGTAGTCAATTGTGTGAACTAGGAATGAGGATCCTCTCCAGATCCTTTTTGTGAGAATTTCAAGAATTCTCAAATTATATCCGTTTATTGTACATCGTGTGGTCAGAAATTATTTTAAATACTTTTATTTAAAATTAAATATAAATAGTACTTAACGAAAATTTACCGCACAATGTACGATAAATGGATACGATTTAAGAATCGTTAGGATCTTCACAAAGAAGATCTTCAGGATCCTCATTCGTGAATTAGTTCATCTGCATTTCATATGTTATTATCATATTCACGTGCCTTGACTTTTCTTTTTCATTTTTCATAAAATAAAAATTATGCAATCTTCCTCTCATCCTCTGTATGTGGCTTAGGCTAGAACAGTTTGCGTGTCCTGTACATTTAAGTTTAAATTTTACTTAATATTTAGATTTTTTATGTAATGAATATTTTATTTTAAACTAATTTATATTGTGTATAAAAACTTTGAAGTCGAATGCTTGAAGGTTGACAATAAAATTATTTATTCGAATGTTATTTAAATTGTTGTTCAAGGGTTTATATTTATTTTTTGGTCAATATTCAGCGGTTTAAATTAGTAATATGAAATCATAATTTATGATAAGATTGTTTTAAGAGATCGAGTTTCAAACTTTACATCTTAGTCAAAATTAAGAGCATCTATCCTAAGCACTCGAAATTTCTGAGTTTCAATTTCCTCTACCCTTATATCATCTGTATTAAAATAAAACTACATTTAAGTGAAAGTTAAGAATTTAAGAATTGAAATTAATATAAAATATATCAGCAGTGCTCTTCTAAGGTCTTCTTTTTAAGGACCTATAAGGACATCTTTTATATTAGCCATAGGATTAATCTAACAGTAGAAAAACTATTGAGTTTATATAATCATGTTACACTAAAACAAAATCAAAACACCCAAAAAATTAAAAATAGGGTTCACGCTCAAATTTTAGACGTTGAAGGAGAGCAACGCGATCTGATTTCATAGTGCCCTTGGAAAATTAAAATTCTCTTCAAAGCTACGAAAAGATGTTTTCTAGAATTAGAAAGGGTCCGGTTTCATAGATAGTGCCTAATTGTTGGTCCACTTTTATAAATAGTGCATAGTTTTTTGTCATGTTTTATAAATTGTGTATAGTTCTTGTGTAACAACCCATCCCGATGTACATATTATTTAAGTCGTGAATTGACGAAAATACCCCTTCGGGATTGCGTACGTGTGTGTAGGTGTTGTGTGATGACCAATTATGATGTGCCCTCAATTATTGGAGCCAATCAGATTTATTGGATCCTTGATATCTGATTGGGGACTTTTGACCACACACATCCACCCCTCACCTCACTCCCGTCACTCTCTCTCTCTCTCTCTTCACTCTCTTCACTCTTTCTCTCTACCCATTTACGTACGGCACACACGCAAACCATAGCAAATCTTCACGGATCGAAGAAACCAAGACCATATTCGTGTTCCTTGAGACCAGACGAGTGCAGTGACACCCATTTCAGGTAAGAAACCTATCAATTTCACGTTGAAAACTCAAGCTCCGAGTTAGGTACTGTTCATGAAGTTTTTGTGGGTTGTGTTTTAGGCAAAACCAAGCTCACCACGAGCCTTAGAAGGTTCCCAGGAGGCTCGGAGACCATCGTTTGCTAAGTTTTGACGTCGGGATCGAGTAGAATGAAGGTGGCTGGTTTTTGGAGAATTTTCTGACGAGATTCCAGTCGTTTTTCGAGGTTTTTGAAGGCATAGACTTGTTCTACTCTTAATTTTGAGCACGTGGGAAGAAAAATGGGACAAAATGGTTGAGAAATGGACAAGTTATAACGATTTGAAAGTTGCCTAAAATCTGGCGACATTTTCCGTCGGCGGCGAGCTGGAAGACAGGGATGACACGTGCCGCACGTGGGGGGTGCGCAACACTGTGCCCTGGCAGGCGCGTGAGGGCGCGTGGCGCATCAAAAAATTAATTTAAAAATATGTTGACGTCCGTGACGTCGAGTAGGTTGCGTTGGTATATTTGTATGCCAAAATTGAGCTATGTATGAGAAGTTATTTCCGTAGTTGCGTATATGTGCTTAAATAACGTATTTTTAGTAATTTCTCATATAGGTGAAACTTATTCCGAGGACGAGCGTAGCCAGGCTAGACGTGGGGGCTACGACCCGGCGACCTATCAGTGAGTGGGCAGCTATTTTTCCGTATAACCTATATATAATGATTTTCCCAGAATCAGCTTTTAAATGAAAAGTACGTTTTTATCGCCATGCATATAACTTAATATTGATGCATGAGTATTCATATATACATTTCATGCATATGTTGGTGCCGAGGACGCCAGGTAAGTACCAGGTAGGTACATGCATTGTTGAGAAAGAACAGACGATATATGATGAGATATGATGTGATATGTTAGCTCATAAACCTGCACATATTGTTAGTGCTCACGTCCAAAGTTAGGGGTACAGTCTTTCACGTGTCGTTCACCTCCCGCACCGCATGCTCGCCTTGGATCCAAGTTAGGTGCACAGTCTTGTCGCCTTTGAGTGGGTTCGACTTGTAGGTGACTCGCGTTCATTCGCACAGTCTTCACGTGATTGTAGCACTAGAGCATTTTTATATTGATACAGTGATGTGATGATGACCTCATGAGGATATTGATGTATGTGCAGTGTATACATGTGATGAGATTGAAATGTTATGAGCTATATGTACAGCCGAGGACTGAGTTGATATCTAGTAGCGATATGGTTATTGAAATGCATCGTATTACATGGTTTTTGGAGATTCAGAATGGTTATTCAAATGCATTGCATGACATATTATGAGATACGTTGGATAATGATTAATGCTGAAAAAGTTTATGATATATACGTATGTATTATTTTCTGGGAAACTATACAGGTTTTACGGTGAGGGGCTATACTTTTGAGAAAAGAATGATTTTGAAAAGATTGTTTTGCTAACCCACTCAATTTTGTTTTTCGCCCCTCAGGTTCTAGATAGCTAGAGTACCCGTGGTGGCTAGCGAGGACCTTTCGGCAGTTCTGACAGACTCATTATTATGTAGGACACCCGTTGATGTTATTCGAATTTAATTATTCATGCTTGACTGCACTTTGACTCAGTACGCTCTGGTTCTGTATAAGTACTATATTATCACTCTAGCACACTATCATATCTAGGTTGCTAGTGGATTGGCTTAAATTAGTTCGTATTCTGTTATTGATTCTGCTTCCCCACTGTGCACTTGGCTACGTCACACTCACATGACGGCCAGCACGCCCCACTTTAGGGTCGGGGTGTGTCATCTTGGTCCAGTTTCATAAATAGTTTTCACCTATTGGTTTAGTTTTATAAATAGTGCCTAATTCTTGGTTTTGTTTCATAAATATTGTTTACTTATTGGTTCAGTTTCATAAATAATGTCTACTAATTGGTCTAGTTTCATAAATAGTGTCTACTTATTGATCAAGTTTTATAAATAGTGTCTAATTATTGGTTTAGTTTCATAAGGTTTGAAACTTAGACCCTTTTTGGTCTTGTAAAAGCACCTATTACGTTGAAAACGATAAACCCAGAAGTGATCATTTATATCAAAACCTTGAGAAGATTATGTTCTGAGTAATTATATTTAAAAAGTTGTTTTCAATTATCAAATTAAAATTCTCTCACATTTTCTACGTACTTTCAATAATAAATGTAGCTCTCCATCCAATTTCTTGAGCTTGGGTGTCATTTTGGAGTCTTATGCCCGTAACACAAGTGGTACATCACGTGTTATTATGTAATTGGTGGGAAATTTTATTTTTATGTTATTAATTTTTTAACACAAGAATCTTACCACTTGTATAGAGACACGCAGAGTACCACCCCGTGTTTCGGGCAGATTGAAAAATCTCTCGTCATCTTGACTACTGTTGGGAAACAACATCGCAAAAATAAAACTAGAGAATGTAATTCAATTTGAAATTTTTTTCTTATTCTAGGCCCAAAAAAAAAAAATCTCTTAATGTAGCTAACAATGGGAGAAAAGAGGGGACACGCCCAACGCAAGTTGGGTTTTTTTTTGTGTTATTTATTTATTTTTAATATTAAATAAAGTTAGTAGGTGATAATTTTTTTTATTAAAATATAAAGATTTAAAGTCTTTTTTATTAATTTTTTTTATAAAATAAACACGTTAATTAACATTTAATAATAATACAATCACCATCTTTACAAAATTTTATGTAAATAGTTGGTTTTTATTTTAATTTAGAAAAAAGACCGAAGGGTGAAATACACTAGGGAAAAGTCAACGGTCCCATCTTCATCCCCATTTCCTCTCTGAAGTTTTGAGGAGTCTCCTCCACCAAAAATTTCCAACAGTATAAACGCCGGTACTTATCCAACAGGGTCCCACCTTTATTACATTTGTTTAAATAAAAGAACATAGGTCGACATTTTGTAAAATTCTAAGAGACTGCCTTCAAATCAGAATCTGTCGAGACCAAAAGCAGAAGCACCAGAAGAAGTGCTTCGACCAACAAGAAGAAGCAAAAACAAGAAAAATTCAAATAGTCATGAAGAAAGGAAGCTTAGGATCCAACCTCAAGCTCACTCTCCCTCCTCCTGATGAAGTTTCCATCTCTAAGTTCTTGTAATTCTCTCTCTCTCTCTCTCTCTCTCTCTCTCTCTCTCTATATATATATATATATTGTATTTATATATTATGGGTTTTGTGGTCTGGCAGGACACAAAGCGGTACGTTCATGGATGGGGATCTCCTGGTTAATAGAGAAGGGGTTCGGATCGTTTCTCATAGAGAAGTTGAAGTTGTAAGCTACTTTTCAAAGATCACACCTTTAATTTTGTGAAATGTAAAGATTGAACCTTTGAACTGAATTGGGTCGGAATTTTGGCAATTTAATGAGCATTGTTATGATTAGAAAAAATGGGATTTGCTTATTATTCAAATTTATGCACTGTGATGTTGTGAATTGTGAATTTCATATAAGAAAGATAGGTTTTTGATGTGTTTTTGGTTGTGAATGTGAATGCAAATGCTCAGCCGCCACCGATTCAAGCATCAGACAACCAGATGCTTTTAGCCGATCTCGACGCGATTAAAGTTATTGGCAAGGGAAATGGTGGGGTTGTGCAACTGGTTCAGCACAAATGGACTCATCAGTTTTTTGCGTTAAAGGTATGGCGGAAGGCCCTTATGATTTTCAAATAATTTGTTCTTGTTTCCCCTAGTCAAGTGACTCCTCGTGTACCATAAGAAGGTTGGGGTCCTTTTGTGGTCTTCGTATGATCGTGTTGTGCCTTAACACCATTTTTATTTACCAAATATGTGTGCATGTGCGCATGTGTGTTAGCCTGAACATAGATTTCCGAAAGTGAAGCTGTAAGCTGCAATCATGTGTTCGAGTCTTGAGATGGGTAAAGTCAAGTAGTGGAGGTCTCTTATAGAGCTATTTCAAAATTCTTACTATTTCAGAAACTTTTTAGAATTAAGATTTCTTAATTATAAACACCATTCCTTAACATGTTTGAAATTCACACTATTATTATCTTCATGCTTTTGTAGATTGTAGAGATATCCACTGATATGCCTTCGAATGGATATTTCTGCATATTGTGTCATATGCTTTATGTTGCGCTTGCTCCAACAATATTTTATGCTTTATCCCAATTTCAGGTAATTCAGATGAACATTGAAGAGTCTATCCGCAAGCAGATTGCACAGGAATTGAAGATTAATCAATCGTCACAATGTCCAAACATTGTTGTATGTTACCAGTCCTTCTATGAAAATGGTACCATTTCAATCATCCTAGAGTACATGGACGGTGGGTCTTTGGCAGATCTTCTGAAGAAGGTCAAAACGATTCCAGAGTTTTATCTTGCTGCCATTTGTAAGCAGGCAAGTTACCTCACATTTATGATGCGACCTGAAACTCTCCGTCTTTGATATATACTAATTAAACCATGTTGTGTTCTCCCGTCTTGTTGGTGCAGGTGCTGCAGGGTTTGTGTTATCTTCATCATGAAAAGCACATCATCCATCGGGATTTCAAACCTTCTAATTTGTTAATCAATCATAGGGGAGAAATTAAGATAACAGACTTTGGTGTGAGTGCAATAAAGGCAAGCACGTCCGAACAGGCAAATACATTTGTTGGCACATACAACTATATGTCGGTGAGTTAATTAGTTATATTGTATAACAAGCATTCAGGCCTTTCAGGGCTATTGAGGTATAGGCACTAACTGTTTCTGTTAAATTTGTTTTGCAGCCAGAGAGAATTGTCGGTAGCAATTATAGCTACAAAAGTGACATTTGGAGCTTGGGGTTAGTACTGCTGGAGTGTGCAACAGGTCAATTTCCATATACACCACCAGATCAAAGTGAAGCATGGGATAACTTTTTTGAGCTTATGAGTGCCATCGTCGAACAACCACCACCTAATGCACCATCTGATCAATTTTCTCCAGAGTTCTGCTCATTTATTTCTGCATGGTAAGATCTTACTTTTGCTGGTTCAGTATTAAGTTTGTGATGTTCTGAGAAAATTCTTTTGGTTAAGGTGTGTTTCATTAGCTCACTTGAAGTTTTTGGTGTACATTATCACTTGTAAGTTGTAACACACAGCTCCTTATCTTCTGATCTTATAATTTAGGTTTGTAATAGAATTCAAGAACAAACAAGTGTATTTTCTGTCATTGTTTAATTTATTTTCATTCATTATTTGTTTTTTCTTTTGTCATTTCTGTTCATTTCCAAAAGGATGGACTATTGACCAAATTAAAACTTGGGTTTCTTTTTCACTTCTGCTGTTATTGATTCCAGTGATTTTGGTGTCTGTCGATGAAGTTGCTGTTTTTAACTTTGTTGACGTTTATTTCTTCTTTTTTTTCTTCTGTTTATCTAGAATGTTTTCCCTGTTCTATTTCTAATTCTTTGAGATTGCTAATGCTACCTTGGGGGCCTTCTCTTTATCTCAGTGTACAGAAAGATCCTAAGGATAGATTGTCGGCTCAGGATCTCCTGGTATGAACTGTGAAACCCTTTTTCTTTATGTACAAGCTTTCTGGATTTTGTGGATACTTCCAATCTAATGTGGTCTTCTTCTATATTTTCTCTTTTTGTTTGATTTCAGAGACATCCTTTCATCAGCATGTACGATGATGTGCATATTGACCTTTCCTCATACTTCACTGAAGCAGGATCTCCCCTTGCAACATTTTAAAACCTAGCCGGTATGTTCAAATCTGAGTTTCAGACCATATCTTGGACTCACTATTGAAACTGAAATACAAAAATTCCTTGCTTTTCTTCGTAAATGTAATTTGGTCTTGTGAATGAAGACCATCGTGGAAATGAAGCATCACTGCCATGATGTGTCGTCATTAGTATTTTTCTGTGCTGTGAGTTTCTTTTTGTATGGTAGATGAATATTAAGCTTCTTTTTATGCCGTTTTATATTCAAATATTTATACCGTACTTTTTTTTTTCTTCTTGAAGCTCCTTTACGTGAGATGTTTGAAGTTTCATCTTGCTTCTGCCCTCTAGAAAACCCACCAAGATTGTCATTTATTCAGAAGGAGTAAAATACATGATTTAAGATTGAATTAGAACTGTAATCAAATGTATGCCTAGACCTTGTTCAACTAAAGATTGGATTGTAGAATGACTCTTCCCGTTCTCTGCTTGCCTATTACAGGATGTGGATTGCCGGTGTTACGGTGTTAGGGTCTGTGGATGTACTGTCACGAGTAAACTTTCTTTCGATTTTAGTTCCCTAGGGACTGTGGACTGTGGACGTACTGTCGCGAGTAAACTTTCTTTAAATTTTAGTTCCCTCGGTAGCGTATTGACAAACTATTTTTACTTGGAATTTTGGATTTCCTTGCAAACTAGTCATACTTCTTCCTGCCACACTGCAAACTAGGCAAATTTAATGCCTGAAAGCGAGCAGCTTTCCATAAATTTGAGGTTTATACCGGATCCAGAAGTAGTATTTTATGTTCAAATATTCTGTTTGTTCTTCATCAAATGCAATTGAAAATCTGTTCATCCGTCTAGCTTCGAAAGCATTTGGTCGTCCTTTACGATTGCAAATTCATGCATCTGTGTCATGTAATTTACCTTCTGTGCAAGTGCATTTCTTATGGATTGTGGTTAATGCGGTTGAATTGTTAGAGAGACTGTCAAACAAGAAGGAAAGGGGAGTAGAAAAACACCATTGTAATTCATTGGACTTCTCTGTCTATGTACAAATTGATAATATAGTAAGACCAAAGCAAAGGAGGGCAAAAGAATTCTTAAAGGGCTATAGTTGTAGAGAGATTTTTCGATGTGATTGTCACACCATCGTGTGATATTAGCAATGTGACGGTGACATTCAATAATTTCTCTGTGATTCACTAAACCCAGGTGAAAAACTTAAAAAGGGTTGAGTCGTTGTAGCGATTATAAATCTCAGATTACCAAATCATAGTTCGAACTAGGGTTTTTTCTTAAACTTCCTTGTGGATTTCAAGTCTACTACTACAACAGTGATGTTGTCTTTGCTCCCCTTTTGCATGGCGAGCTTTGAGAGGTACTCTGCTGCAGATTGGGCAGCAGGATCAGCTTCCTCACCACGTTCCGCTGACATGTTATCACCGTACTTCTTGTGCCACAGAAGGATCCGCCTTCGTGCAATGTCGCAGGCCTCCTGGTTTGTGATGAAATCCCACAGCCCGTCGCTGGCTAGAATTAGGCACTCGTCTTCTTTTTCTCGAGAAACAAACACTACTTCTGGATCCGGTATAATCCATGGTTTCATGAATCTGTCACCTGATCGGATTCAATGCCTTCATCAACAGCAGATCCAAATCCAAATGGTGCAATGCATTCAAATATATGTGTGTGTGTGTAAGCACAAGATTTGTTTCGAAATTTCGTACCAATTGACCTTGACATCGCAAGAACACCGCAAACACGAGAACCATTCCACTGTATGACCTTGCCTCCTGCAGCCTCTATCCTTGCACATTCATCTTCCCTATTTGGCTGAAAACCAGAACAAACCTAATCAGTTTATCTAGAATGTCAACTTCATAAGAGAAACTTAGGTGCGACAGGTTTTTTGTCCCCTTGTGATTCTCTCTCCTCACATGACACATCGCATGCGGGGAGAGAGATAGAGAAAGGCACAAGGTGATAAACATCCGATTACACTTATGATTTTGCCAGATGCAAAATGGATGAAATAATGAAAAACTAAAAAAACATTAAAGGCCTTGCCTTGTGGTCTACTGACAAAGGCACAGGAACTTTTCCTCTGCACAATACAGCTCTCGAATCGCCACAGTTTGACACGACAATATGCGTTGGACAAATCACGGCGACAACAGCAGTTGATCCGACGGTTTCAGGAGCTATAGGTTGGAGAAGGCCTCCCGGAGCTCCCCCAGAAGAAGCATCAGTTTTGCTCCCATCTGTGCCTCTTGGAGCTCCTCCAATCTCAGCATCCACTTTCAAGAAACTATTGGAGAAGGCCTCCTTCCACCTCTCCTGCCAACCCCCCTCCGCATTGCTTCTGTCATCTAAGCCTGTTTTCGCACCTTCTAGCTCTTCTGCCAATGCAGAATGCATGCGTTCGCGACAATAATTAGCAACCTGCAGAATTGAAGAAAAACCAAGTTGAGGATTCGACACGAAGTTCTTGATGAATGCAAAAACAGAAATTCTATAGGATAAAAATTCGAATTTCAGTTAAGTTAGCATACCTGAGAACCTCCATGTCCATCATATACTCCAAAAAAATGAGCAGTTAAGTCACTTGGGTTTTGATTCATGCCATTCAAGACACTGTCATCCATCAGCATTTGAACCGGAACCTGGGAAAATCGTGGTACAACTGCAACGTCATCTTCCATCTCCGGTCTCCTTCCAGTGATAGACGTGTAACCCCAAAGGGGTACACGATCCAAATCCAAAACTCTCCGACTGCAGCTTGTTCTGCACATTTTCTCATCCCCAGTGGCCGAAAAAAGCGAGGTGGATGCAGCACAAGCACTCGATCCATCGCCAACGCGATCACACGTTGGCCTAAACTTATTATATTCCTGACTTCCCCGATTCACGACTTCCACTCCCCGTTTTTCATCATGAGGACTATTGAATAACAAGGGTGAAGCATTTGCTATTAGTTTGAGGCCCGTAATTTCCATCTGGGATTTTACTGCTGACTCCTCATGGATCAAATTTTCTAGCCTGTATTAACCTTCACCTTCCAAACTCAACTTACAAAATTACCAGTCTTCAGTTACCACCTTCAGTAAAAATCAAATCTTTTGTGATCTAATTCAAAAACATGAACATATGGGAGGTTGAAATTACAGAATATATATAGAAAAGCTTGAGAAATCTTTCAACTTCTCCAAGTCTCTAGAGAACCAAAACCTTCTAACTTTTTACCAACCCACTGATCTCACAAGAAAAGAAGAAAGCTTTGTCCTATTTATAGCAAACAAAAGTCAGAAAAAGAAAAACCCAGAAAGGAAAATGATTGAAAAGCTCAGTTCCCTGGATCAAAAGCAACTCATATCAGCCTCTTGAAACTTGGCTCTCTCTCTCTCTCTCTCTCTCTCTCTCTCTCTCTCTCTCCTGTGGAACTTTCATGTTTTTCTCAACCAAACCATCTTCAACAACTTAAATCAAAAGCAGATGAAAAAGTTAAGCCGAGTCACCAACTACTTTTATCTCAATCTCTCTCTCAACGATTTTCACCTCGGCACGAGACTGGTAGCGCATGCGCTTAATAGCATTTACCCTTGCACCCGAAGAGTTTTGGAAACGTATCAGAAAATCGTAGACGCAAGAAACAAAGGTGTTTGGTGGTGAGTTTCTTCACTCAACTATGTTCTCAGCTCCGTAACGACTTGTAGCTCAAGCGATTAGGACAGCTGGCACCCAAATAGTTCTTGACAGAAGAAACAAAAGGTGTTTGGTCTGATGGGTTTCCACGCAGTTTTCAAAACTGTGCATGCAGATTTCAGGTGGGAAAGATGAGGAGAAAGTGGCGAAAAGAATAAGAAGCGTAAAAGGCAGGTGTGAATATGCAATGCGTTGGATTTATATATAAATAACTTGGAAAAAACTATATTTACAAAAATTGGAAAAAATTGGAAAGGAGGAGCACACACGTGTTCATGAATGCTAAAGAACGGAATTAACCACTGCAAGGCATCTTTACATTATACACACCTACGTTATCAACTTAATAAATAAAATAATAAAATAAGTAACTAAGTGGGCTTAAATATCCCAATATATAAGAATCATATCTTTGAAATGGTGATTCGTAGGACTATTTTACCTAGAATAATTATCATAAAGACTTGAGATTGACATGAATCTTCATTTTGATTTTTAATATTAAAAATCAATAGAAGTGATTTATGAGTTTGTTCACGTCAATTATTTTGGTATTTTTGTAAAAAAAAAAATGTCAAAATGAGGGTATTCTTGTTCAATAGCCCCTCCACTTGCTTTTCCATTTACGAAATTTTTTCATGGAAGGTCCTAAATGATTGACGGTGAACAAACTCATAGACAAATTCTATCAATTTTATGCAATCTTAGGGACCATTTTAGCTATAAAAAAAACCTATTAGAAATGTTGACTCTCAAAGTGAGACTCTCTGTGGACACTCTCTCACCTCGTAGTTTAACGTCAATTTCCATTTCAACATTTTAAAACATTATGCCAAAAACTGGCACTAATAGAAAATAAGTACGATAATCAACACTTAAAAAATAATTCAATCATCAGTAACCACTTCATATTATTTACAAAATATAGTTTACATAAATGATCTTCCTACTCAAAACCGGGAGCAAATAGAAACAATATAAGGCCATCCCACGGAATTCTTGTAAGCATATAAAATGCAGTTGTTTGGCATCCTAGCACATACTCCATTATTTTAGCAAATTTATAAGACACGTATGTGAATATTGTATGTCAACATTCTTTTTATGTGATAATATATCTATCTATTCTTTCTATCTTGAAAGGGATACAATCATACAAGAGTGATGAAATATTCCCTTAACTTGCACAATACGTGCGTTGAATAGTTAAGAATCAATATATCCATTTATTTTCTTTGAATTAATTGGTTGAGCTCTTGATTGGGCGGACCATTTAATCAAATTAAACTTTCCCTTGCGTAAGAACTAAGGGGGAGAGTTCCCCGTTTTAATAAAGCCGTAAACGAAATTTGAACGCATGATTTCTTCTAATATTACGGAGACGGAAAGTCAAATAATAAAATTGAGTTTGTTACATCGGTAAATTGATGGATTAAACCACCAAATAAAAACACAAAAAACAAAATCTTTACACACAAGTCAAACCGATAGACTGTTAAGCAACTTCTAAAGAAATAAGAGAGGTTCGAACCTTCGCTACTTGATATTCCGAAAAATTAAGAAAAATAAGACCGACTTATCAACTCACATATATACTTTTTTTTTATTACCGCACAAAGACTCTCGCATGCCTTAAATTGTTTTTAATAGTCGACAAAGAGTCAAAGTTCTCTTGGAGGCATAAAACTAAACAACCGACCCCAAAGAAGTTGCATTGTGTAGTACTATATCCAAATGGATAATGTTTGGGTCTCTCAGCGATTTACTTGTTTCTCCCTTCACGGTCAGGAAACAGTTACCGTTCCAATATTATAATTAAAATCGTTCATTCTTTTTATCATCACTTAAAAATTATATATACAAAACAAATCGTTGATTAATTTAATACGCATTGATGATTAAACGAACTTCAATTGAATAGTTTTTTTTTTCAGATATAATATTTATGATGATAAAAAAAATAAACAGTTTCAATCATAATATTCGAATGAGAAACGGAAATACAAGCATTATCCTATTCAAATCCATCTGAGATTGAAAATTAAAATTCGATTTGCTTTTTCCATGCATGAGCGACTATTAACCCTGTCACGTCATGACTCTGAAAGTTTAGTTTACTGGAAATCTGGCTCTGAAATTTGGTTTAGGGTTCGGAGGGCGAGGTGACGCACTGACGTCGTAGATTACAGTGGAGTGTGAGTGTTGTCTTGTGTTGGGAGAGATGTGCCAAACTCTCTCTCCCCTTTCCTTTTCTCTCTCTACATGTTTTGGACAGGGATGGGTTCGTTCGAGCACTCTCCTCTCAAATCGTGTGACACGTGCATCGGAGAACACACGCACACGCACACGCAGAAAAGTGCCAATCTTGCCACGACTTCCGTGCCAGAAAAACGGTTTGACACAAATTGGAACTTGGAACCGACACGCAAGCAGCAGAGTGTCCAAGCGCTTAATTTGGTAATCCGTCTCGCTCAAATACAAGACGCATTTGATGAGTGGTTTTTTATAAATGATTAACTTCACCAGTGCAGTTCCAACTACACGTCTACAACCCCAAATCAATCTAGGCAGATTCGTACGCGTCTCGGGGAGTACATCTCCATCTGAGTATAACACTCGTCACGTGACATGATCCTGGTGAAGAACTGCAGATTAGACTCAATCATCTGTACTTTACATATGTCTGATCATCCCAACGTTCTATATAAGAAATGTGCCGCATATCCGTAAGATGGGTACAAGAAATGTGCCACCTTGCAAAGGAAACTAAGGCCACAAAACAACATGACTCAGGAAACAGAGACACTATCAGATTCAATCACGAGAACGAGGTCACAAACAAAAAAAAATGCTCAAATCTTGTTAAAAGTTTCTACCATTCCTCTTCCAACACAATCATTACTATCTACATCAACGAAACACCAAAAAAGATTGGATCATGGAAGCACCGAGAGACAATTAAACATTAAATTTGGGTTTTGAATTCTTAAATTCACTCACAATAAGCGAATGTATAGGGAATGAAGTATACACAAGGTATAAACACATTTCAAGTTTCAAAGTTCAAACTAAATAAAACCAGAATCAAGCAAGCGCAAGGCATAACGCAAGCCTGGAGGAGTGAGCCAAGCATCATATTTGAGATGATAAAGCAATAAACCTCGAACAAAATGAGCACCAATGCAGTGCAAAAGCAAAGAAACCTTAGGAGTAAAGACTTACCTCAGCTGTCTGAAATCAAGGTCCACAAGAGCACTTCTCTTGAAGTTCATCTGACCATATCTCCAGGTACGGTACATCATATCTAAAAGGTATACCCAGTCTACTAAATTGAAATCTACAGCAAATGATGTCCGATCAGAAGCAAAACAAAAATGGGGAAGGAAACTTTTATACCATCAGTAAGGCTTGTCAGTATACTCACCCAATGTAATAAAGTCTGCCGGAAACTGAGTTAGAGAAGACCGAAACCTCAAAGGGGCATTCTCTGAAGATATCTGTAGAACAATCATAAACCAATAGAGATACGGAAGGCCAAACCTCAAATAATCAGTTTGTCAGCTAGAAAATAATACATTAAATTAAGAGCTGGTTTTATTAGGAATATAAAATGTATGTACAAGAGGGCGTTGTTCTCTGATTTCTACAAGCTACAGGCAGGATACACTGTTTGCTAAGATATAATCACTAAGCCATACTAACTGGTGCCTTGAACAAAAAGATCTTTACAGTCAAAGACACCAACTTAATACAGGAGCAAAATCCAAAACATCCGAAAGGTTCACTCAAAATTAAACTTGTGCAGGAGCCTACAAAAGAATCTATATAACCTAACTGTGGACCGATAGCCAAACGACTATGCATGTGTAGCGGGGACTCTGGATAGTGCAATGACTATTCTTATCACTGGTCATTTCTTGAAACAGTAATTTTGTTTCATTTGTCAATAGTATAATGAACAAGACTATACAGAGAAAACTTCAAACCATCATATTTAAGTCTGAGAGGTCATCCATTGGAATTTCAAGACCCATAAAATCATGATCTTGTAAATTGTCATCATCGATATTCAACCAAGAACCCAAATCCTGTCCTTGGCCATCAATATCGTCAGGGCCACCCAATACATCCATTCCCGGTAATTGCAGGTGAGACAGGTCAATGGGGTCCTCCATTACATCCATGGCAAACTCATCCTTATCCTTGGCATTGCTACTGGTAGTCATTTCACCTGACTTTGATCCAGATGGCAATGCTGGTTTAGGTTGCTCTGATGGCTTGCCAAGGAGACCATTCACTGAAATAGATAGTTGAGTTTTCTGCTTAGGCTTTGTCTTTGACTTTCTTTCCCCCTTGATATTAGATACCGCTGGCCGACCACTTTTTGTAGTTCCATTTCTAGACTGCACCTCCTTGTTGTGCCCTTTTCCATCTCTATCCCTCTCACTCCTCTTTCCTTTTGCACTGCTCGTTAAAGAACCTCCCATACCCGATGCAGCATTTGAAGTTCCAATATTATTCCCTACAGCATCTAGTGATAATTCCCTCTTCTTGACCCTGTTGGACCACGTCTCTTCTCTACCAGCAGTTTGTTCAGATAAGTTATTTAAAGGTTGAAGCACATCTGAAGAGATGACATTAAGATTATCCGCATTCTGACTAAACTGTGAATGGCTTGGCTGGGAACCCATGGAAGCTGCAGAAGAGACAATAACAAATAAAAACAATGACATTTCAAGCAATAGAGAATGAAAAAGAAAAGGAACAAAATATCCAGAGTGCAGAGTCCTTCATCCCTTTATGCAATTGATTACACAAGTAATAGAAGAAAATGCATCGGAAGATAATGGAAGAGAAAGAACATTCAAAATATTAACAGAAGAAAATGCATCGGAAGATAATGGAAGAGAAAGCACATTCACAATGACAATGTTAAATTCAGAGGCACAAGAAGAAATACTGGAAACTCTGGAGGCATTACCACCCTCTGCAATAGCATCTGCTTGTCCTGTGCCAGAAAGAAGTATATCCCTAAATAAGGGCTCACTGAAACAGCTTTTCCCCGTCTTTTCAAATTCATGACATCGGTCTAATGTCCGCTTAACAAATGCTAAGGAAGCTTGCTTGGCCATTTTATTACTGGAGCTTTTCCCACCAGTAGCATTAGGACCCCAAGAATTCTATCACAAAAATATATATGTTAAAGACAGCAAGCAAGAACTTTGACAAATAAATCAGAGCTACATCCAATACTAATAAGAACTAAAAGACAGCAAGCAAGAACTTTGACAGTAAAGGGCAATAGAGGGCCATCCTAAGAAGAAGTCTTTATTTTTATGGATCTTATGGATAAGTTAAACGTTACAGCTCTAGCTCTCAGTTATTACACCAAAATTTTCATCCTAAAAACCTTACAAGGAGTAATTGCATAGCAAGAAAATATGACGATGAAAGGTCAAAGAAATTACCATATACTTTTCGTAAGCCATTCCAACAAGTTTGTCAAGGGCACACTGTTCAAGCTCCCTATATGAAACCAAATTGAATCGTTTTATCATTATGAACAGAAGGTTAAGCAAAATTACCACAGGATTAAGGATTAATTACTTTTCTCGGAATTCTTCTGCTATGGAGGCGGACCTCATCAGTCTATCCAGCAAGCCTTTCTTCTTGGAGACCTGGTACAATGAAAAAAAAATACATTAAATGGAAACCTTAACAACAGAGTCCATATCAAAATCAAATGTGCAGCAACTAAAAACTGTTCCAACACATCCAAAACGATTAATTTCTTTAAGCTCCTATCCATATCCATTTCACGATTCATTATAATAGTCATTCTATATATGAAAATACCTGTTCACGGTGCTTCTCCTCTAATTTCCTGATTTCCTCATCAATTCCTTCATCCTCCGTCTGTGTCGTAACAAAGATTATGCAAAAACATGTATAATTAATAACCCATATTACAAAAGGATAAAATATATAATTCTGAAACATTTAAGCATAAAAGGAGTGATGCACTCCTAACCCCAGCAGCAGAAGGAAAAGTAAAAAAAAAAAAAGCTTCAAAAGGAAACGCTTGTTATGATATGTCAAGTAAAACCAAAGAAAGTAAAATTAGTGTCTTCTAGAAGCATACCTCTAGCTTGTGAAAAATTCCAACACACTGAACCTCCAGGAGAAGTTTTTCATCAAACGACATGTTACCATACTGAAATTCTGAACAGGCCAATCCAGGCATCACCGCTGGGTCCGAAAGGAAACCATTTCGTGAATGACCAAAGTCTGCATTGATTGCTTTGTTTGGGATGCCCACTACACTTTCTGGCTCATCATATTCTGGCCTCCCAGTAATCCTATAACCATTAAAAGCAGTATGCCCAGCAAACTGAATGTTATCTTGTGATTGATAATCCAAACCATTGGATTCCACGTCTACATCCAGATCGAAATCAACTCCATATGAATCAAATGTAAGGTCTTCATTTACACTGCTAGAATCCTCCTCTGAAATCAACGCCGCTAAGAGTCTCTGACAGAGGGGAATTGCAGCATGATCTCCAGTTCCTGGCACAAATTGTTCTGGACGAAAGTCACCTCTCCTTGGTTCACATTCAATTCTTTCATGCCCATTAGCAACAGTAGTGCTACCATCTACGCTAGAAGAAACTTGAGCTGGAGTTGTCACATTAGATTCAATGTTGCCCTGATAAATCAATAGAAAATTAGAAGTCCTCATTATCCATAGCAGAGACAGGGCATTGCTGACTCTTGAATATAAATGCCAAGTAAAACATTCAGTGAAATGACAGGGTTTACAGACATCATTTTTCAAGAAAATAATAACATATATTCCTTTATCCCCCCTACTTAAAGCAGGCTATCACCTGTTGCTTCAGGAAAGCTATGTCGGCATCAGATAACAAACTAAAATATGGCTCCATTTGCCTCCAAAATGGGCTGGAGAAGCAACGAGCTGCGGCAATAATAGAACTATTAATTCAACAAAAATTAAATGTTGGAATAGGATAAAAACAAAAGTTATCAATGAGAAAGGCACCAGAATTAACAACAGCATTTGCAGCAGCCAAAAGCTCTTCATGTCCATCACCTGATCCAACTTAGGAAATTGAAACAAGAGTGAATAAGGAACAAAATACAATAAAGTAAACAAAGATAAAGTAAAAAAGTTATTCCTTCAGAAATTTATAAGTTTCCTTACCGACAAAATCTGTCGCTGCATTGATTGCTGTGTGCTTTTGACGTGTATAAGGCTTTCGATCAGAGAGTCTCCTAGTTGGCGGTCGGCCTGCCTTGCTGTGTAACAAGTTATATTTAAATATGAGTCAATCCCAAATACTAACTGTTCACAATAAACAGGATATTATTTGACAGTCAGAAAAATATTTAGAAGTACAATATTTAAACCTTTCACTCTTGTCAAAACCAAGTCTGGAACTTCTTAGCTGTTTTGCTGTTCCAACATTTCCAACCTTCTCAACTGTCATTGGCATGAGAGCCCTTGTGATACCAAAACCTCGCCCTGTCCTCCCTTGCCTCCGAACACCATCTCCAAGGTCTTCCCCAGTAACCAGCTTATTCTTTCTCGATGGTAAGACCAGAGTGGACATCTTTTGAACATTCTGTCCAACTTTGTCATCCATCTCATCAGTCTTTTTGCCTTTATCTCTGGATTTAATCTCAGCAGCTCCCGACTCCTCACTCTCGGATAGTGCAGCAGAAGATAAAGGATCAGCTTTTAACTTAATCTGCTGAGGAGAACTTCCAGGCAGGCGTTTGGCAAATCCCAGGCCAATGTCACTACCAGTAACTTCAGATGGACTATCCATAGGAGTGGTTTCCTCATTACTTGAAACAATAGGAACAAAATTTGATCGCCTTGCAGTACGGGAGATCTTTTGTGGTCTTTGGCCAGCCCATTGAGCAACAGGTGGAGATGAAGATCGTGCTGATGACATGCGTTTGCGATTGTTAGCTCCAACGGCAGCAGGGGGCTTGTTCGTACAATGAGAAATTTCCCAATCATTAGGAACATTTGGTCGACTAACAACTGGGGACAACTTGGGTGCCACACCTGAGCCTGATCGTGGAGCCCGAACAGAAGCATTCATCTTTGTGCTTGAGGTAGGACTCGCTGAATTGAAATCATCACGGACGCTTGCCCTGAAAGAAATACAGTATAAAAGAAAGACATCAACACAGTCTCATAGGGGAAAAAACAAAAATTAGTAAATAAATAGGAGGAACTGAGCTATAGATCAATAAGCAGTTTTAGGCCCTTAACAAGCACCGGAACACCACTCCAAAAGATAACCACATAAGAAAATACTATGGATGCCATGCTTACTTATTAACAGCTCTGTGGTTCGCCCTTTCCTTATCTGTAGCAATAGGGCGATCTCTCTTATCAGTGATAAGGGAAGGGTTGTCTGGTTCAGTCTTAGGGATGGATGAACGAAAGCCCAAGCCGGTTGGTTGCAAGATTCCGTCTGACTTTCCGACTCCAACAGCTCCATTAGTAACTCCTGGCCTATAAGAATACAAGGTGTTAGCATTTCCTCTCAGGCTAGTATTTCACAAAAGGCAATAATCAACATAAAATAAATATGCAAAATTTCAATGAAATAGGATGTCAACAACAAGAAGATTGATCATTCGAGTCACCCATTTTAGAAAAAGTTTTCATATGACAGAAAAAAACCATTCGCTCTCTGTACTGAGAGGTGAAAGCCCAGAAGAAAGTCCTGGGTTATCCATCCCAGCTCCAATCATGGGGTACATTCTAGTCAATAATGGCAGAAGTTTAAACAATCACTACTGGTAGACAAAGGACTCCACAATGATACAAATATCCTTCGGGCAATTGTTAACACCAAGCACATCGCCTTTTTTATCATCAGGTCAAGATGATAAGTACCAAAATCTTAGATAGGAATTACATTATAAAAGGCATAATTTGCCCAGAATTTCTAAACATGGTTTTTCAGATTCAGAGAATTGTGAGTATTTTCATACCACGCACTAACATTTTTTTCCTCATTTGACCGAAAAATATTAGCACGTTTTCCTTAAATAATTGGACAATACAACTAAAATGGAAACACGAAAAGGAAGAAATAGTAGGCATTTTACATATGGGAACAAAAAATAAAAAATAAAATAAATAAATAAACAACTTAACCATACAATTAGGTGTCATTCTTTTTTCTGATTCATCCAACCCTTTTACAACTTTGGAGGGTGAGGTCAATTTGTGTCTACAATTTCTCTCTCATCATCAATATCCAAATAGAGATAGTGAAAAATAAAAAAAAATATGTAAAATTAAACCTGATATTAGCATAACCATTAGATGGTGACAAACAATATGTTGTGCAACCTTGGCACTTTTAAATTCTACATATGTTGTGCAACTTCAATACAGAAATGGTGATTGAATGGTGACAAACAATAACTTGCACAACATTTAAAGAGCCGCTTCATCCACTATGGATCCTCAGTGGAAATATATAAACAATAAGCATAAGCTTGTTAGCATTGAAAATCACTGAGACTTTTTTACCAGTAAGTTGACCTAAAAGGAACTATTGATCCAAGTTCCTTTTAGAAATAAAAATCTAACTACTGCAAAAATGCTTATCAAATGAACCTAAAACATGAAGGGATACAATTTTTTAGATGATGGGGACAGTCCGTCCTTATGGGAAGAGAAAATTGTTCTTTAAGAAGTCATACCTGAACCCATGGGAGTCATTATTTGACCTCGAACGCACATCATTCACAGGCCTCTGCTGCATTCCCTGTTTAGTTTCACGGTAGCCATCAATTGGTTTACTGGATACCATACTTGGAGAAGCATCTGGCTTTATCCCGGAACGCTTCTTCTTCATTTTTGACTTTTCCCAGCCATCAACACTGATAGATAAATTTCGATCCTCTCCCTGAACTGCACCACTACTTGCAAGCCTCAGCATTTCCCTATCCCTGTCTACAATCACAGATGGCCTCACAAGAGAAGTACTCCGCACATCCATCTACAGTTATCATAATTCCGTCAGTCTTCCCTTAGAGATGTTATAATGCAGCAAATACTAATGGTGGAACTTAAAGATCACAACAGACGTTATCAATCAAACTTGCATGGATTAGCAGGTGGAATGCACATGGTTAAAAGCACAAAAAAACCAATAGTCCATGGCATGAGAACAATAAAACAGTGCTAAACTAGCATGCATAATCATAATTATATGCAATCATGTGTGCACTATAATTCCACAAAAAAATGAAAGAAGAAGAAGAAGACTACATATCAAACCTACTAAAATGCACAAAACAAACTACCTTTTAGTTACCATGTCCCCAACTCATTCAAGTAAAGAAAATCTTCCCATGCATGAGATTTCAAAGTGATTTTTAAGTGGAAGAAGTTCCATATTAGATCAAGGTTAACCATCCGATTAAGCCCATAAACCCAGTAGCAAAATATAATAACCAAAACAGCTTACGATGATTTCTAAGGAATCTTTAGACAAAATGCAGTTTACCCACAACCACAACTACAATAGTTCCTAGAAGCTAATTCTAGTCAAAACATTCATTACAATACTCAAGATATTATTACTATTATGATTATTATTATTATATGAACAAGGCGAGTGAAGAAAGCAAATGTAGCAGAATTTTTTTAAAATACGAACCCTCACATCCACCAAAGAAGTACGAGTGCGTTTGTTCGGGATAGAATTCTTAGTCCTTTCTTCAGACTTTTGCTGCTCAAGTTCAAAACCACCTGTGACAGTATGACTCTGAATACCAATCTTGCCCATATTTGTCCCCAGGACTGACCGATCACTCGATAACACTGAACTAGAACGTTCATTAGAAAAGCCTTCTGTTCTTGATCTCTTCTTAGATGGTACGCTTGGGAAAACCTTGTTGAATGCAGATAAGGCTTCATTGAAAGTTTTTACACGTTCCCTGTAAAATTATTTGATGTTATGGAGTAGTTGAAAGTTACAACTATAAACCAAACTGCAAAATATACACAGAAATACCTGGCCTTAATAGAGCTTTCACGCAGACCAGCCTTAACTCGTTTTATTTCCTCTGGAATTGGAGATGGTAGCAACTTTCCTTTTACTGAAGCAGACGGAGATTCATCAGGTGAAATGCTAAGAGCGACACTCAAAAGTCTTTTCAAGTCCCCTTGTCTGTTAGACTTGTGCTCTGCAGCAACCAACTTTGGATCAAAGCGCAAACACTGTAAGAAGTTCGTTACATCTCCTTGTGTTATTGCAGATGTGCTTCTTGACATGTTTGGAAGTGAAGATAAAATTGGATTTTCCATACTTTCACGAAAGCTACCAGATCTATCCAATGCAGCAGCTATGTGGGATCCTCGCTGTCCACTGGTGTATAATGGTCTATCCGGGCTACCAGACGAGAGATCAAACTTGCTAGAAGTTGCCATTGCATCAATTTCCACACTCTATCCGTATCACAAAGCCAGAAAATACAGAGGTGCATGACAAAGACGGGGCACTACAGCACATAAAGCCCAAACTCTTAAGAACAATGACTGGGTAGTGCACCTGAATCAGACAAGGATCACAAGGTAAGAAGCCAAATCCCTGTTCTTTTTTTCCAAACTAATGATCAAGTTTTCAGCTATCATAGGATGGGTAGTCATTTTTAATCCTTAATGCTGATAGAAAAGAAAGAATGATGGGAAACATAACACAAAGTAGCCAATTGCGAAAAAGTATTAACAAGAAACTGGACTGAGATGCATAAACAATACAGAACATAATTTCTTCGTTGAAGGGTTAAACAAGTCGAAAAGATCACAGTTAAATTCCAAGCAAGGGCACGTTTAATTTCAGAGTACTGGTCCACGGACTACTAACCTAAACCTAAGGGATTAAAACAATCTTGCAAGCTCCCCAATCCAAAAGGAAGAAGGAAATGAATTAAGCCTAACATTAGATGTTCAATCTTGTTACATCCATAAAAGCAAATTGCCGAAGCAACCCACATAAGAAAGTTTATCAACATATCCTAATATATAAGCAACCTTGCAATTAGCCGAGAAACCACAAGACCATCATAAACCAGACACATAGTGAACAAAAATAAATGCAACTGATGTGCATGCCATATGAGAATTTTGCACAGGAGCTGAAACCTAAGAATATCATTATGGGTGCAGCTCCATTAATGTTAACATTATTCTGATCAACACAACGAGAATTGATTAAGATCAATAAATTCATGCACAAAACTTGACATGTTACATATATAACAAAGACAATTACTACCTTGTACTCAAGAATTAACTTTTTAGAAGGAGATCAAACACTTGCACACGCAAAAATAAAATAAAAAACTAGACTAGCAGAATTAGATAAGTTGACAGTAAATAGAAAGCATTTTAACTTCAATCATGCACAATTTACTGCACTGGGGTAATATTCCATTCCTGGGAGTTTGACAATGGTTTGGTTAAGCTTCTTAAGGTATCGCTTCTCCAGGGTAACTCCTTAGTTACCCAATCAAACAATTGCTGGAAGGATTATCCTTTAGTCAAACTCCTCCCAGGTCTATCCCTGTATTTCCACAGTTTACTACTAATGTTCATTAGGATAAGAACACACCAAATATCTAAGGAAAACCATATAAGCTGACATTTAAATGAAGTCATTGCTGATACCGTTTAATTATGAGTTTCGAAGTTCCGGTTGACCATCCATAAGCAGCTCGTTGACCAATAAATAGAAACTAAGTTAATGAACAAACTAAATGGAACAACACATAATATCACCAACACCCATATGATGGCTCAATTAACATTCTTCATGAGCTTAGAATAATCAAAATTGACACATCATTCTATTTGACCGTAAAAAAAAACTTGAGATAATTAAATTAGCACAGCTATCTTGAAGTGACAACGTAGTCACCATAGGTACCTTTTACATTTATCATCTTCCCTTTTTGGAAATAAAAAATTCCCCGACTACTCTTTGTTCGGAGGCGGATTATTCCAGCTGATGTATGATTCGTAAGTTCAATGTCTTTCGCGCTAAAATTTCACTCAACGAGACTACTATTTCCTAATATGTCTTCAATTATTCTCCATTCTAATCAACAAAATGTACCTGTCAAAACAGATACTCAGTCACATAAAATTTTCAAATTTTGGTCTACTCTTAAGATTTTTGAACTTCATTGCTTTCTAAGCTCAAATTTATCTATAATTTCACTTCAATAATAAAAAAAAACCCCAAAAAAATTTGCAGATACAAAATGGAAACCCTAAAAGTTGAATCCACGAAACCCTAGATAAATTAAGCATTACAAACCTTCAATCACACTTCAAAAATTAAACCCAAAATTCGACACGCAGAACTTAAATCAAGCAAAATTAAATAGACACTGAAGTTCAGAATTCAAATCTTATACCTTTCAAAAATCGGAGACAATGATGTCCAATTGGCGGCCAAGCAAGCGCGAATCTTTGATTTGGGGATTCGTCGATACGTCGCGAATCGAATATTCCAAGGGTTCTAATTAGAGTTCCGAGCTCGAAATCGAAGGTTCGTACAAAGCCATGGAGGGCGAAGAAGAACCCTGTGTTTTGATCGGCAATGGAATTGGGGGACGGTTAAATTACTGTCATACCCATGTTCCGTTTTACCGATGAATTAAAATGGGCGTTGGGCGGGGGGGTAGCTTGGGAACAATAATGTTGTCAAAACAGCTGCCGAGAGTTTTCAATGAATGTATGTAAACATAAATGTAATAATATAGGCATGTGTGATTGTATGTAGGTTTTTATATATACATATAGCACATGGGATGAATTTACAATTTAGGAAGGGACAATTATTGAGCAATTTGAAGGAAAAAAAAATATTAATTTGTGAAAATATATGATTAAAATCAAGTTTTTTTAATTTAAAAAAAGTGATGTAATTATGGTTTTCGATCATGATGTTGATCGAGTGATAGTTAACTAAAAACGTTACGGTATGTGTTTCGTTCGACTTAATAACACGCCACATAGTGTCAGAGAGTACTAAAATATAACACGTATAATTAGTTAATTTGTTGTTGTTACGGTATGAGTTTTTTTTCATGCGATTTAGGATTCAGATGTTTGTGCATGTATTATAATTTAAGTTGATTTGTTGTTGTTACACAAAAGGTAAACTGACATCCTAATCTTTATAGTAATGTAGTGAGATTGTTTACCAAGTCTGGCCATGTTGTCTTATTTGGTTTCGTGGGTACATCTCCTTCCAAATGCTAAAATTGGTAGTTTCATCATCGCTGCTTATTTATTTTACTGATTTAAACTGTCTACTTATAAATAATATCATTTCGTATTTAATTTTAACGATTGAATTTGAAGTTTGAGTTCATAAATTATCCTTACAACGTTCAAAGTAATTCAACATGAGAAATGATTGAGACATGTAATTACAACTGAACATACGAAAAACGGTTCAAATTGTTGTAAAACAATGTCGGAGTAGTTTAGCATGGGAAATGTTCTTTTTCGTTTCATTCATTCGTACAAGAAGCAAAGGGGCAGTTCAGATTCTTTTGTACTTTGAACTTTCCTAAACCAAATAAAGCACAAGTCCCTTTAACTTGCAATAGGCTGTGCCATCCGACAACCATTACAACGTGTGAGGTTTGTTTCGAATGTCACTCATCCTGTCTAACCATGCATGCAATGGAGGACTTGAGTAAAACAAGGACGCTAAGATCATGGTGTATCAAACTAATCATATGAAAAATGTTAAAATATGTGGCAACACGCATAAAATTTGGAACTCAGACCCCTTGTAAATCTCTCTTTGCATTAGTCTGGTGGTTTGTTTTGTTCCAAAAGAAATGCATTTTGGTGATTGTTGTATTGAATCTTGGTTATCTACGATTTGGTAAAAAAAAAAAAAAAAGTTAGGGCCTGTTTGGTAGAATACTTGAATCCAACTTTTTAAACTCAAAAACAGTTTTCAAGTTTTAAGTCTTAAAAACTTGTTTGGTATGACTATTTTTAAAAACTGAACTCAAGACTAACTCAAAAATATAGTTTATTCCTTAAAAACAAAAAAAAGTGAGTTTTTAGAGTTTTTAAACTTAAACTCACTCATTTCTTTTCTCTCCTTCCTCCCCTCTCACTCCAAATATATCTCTCTTTTTTCTTCTTTCTTTCTCCTCTTTTTTCGTCTCTACTCCAATCCAATCAAGTTTAAGTCGTAAGATTTAAAAAATTTAAATCACAAACCAATCAAGTTTTTTAGTCTTAAAGAAAATTGTTTTCAAGAAATGTTTTGAGAAATGATAAAAAATTTCAAATAAGATACCAAACAAGCCCTTAAATATTGAGGACAGAAAAAGTATTTCTCTAGTACCGTCGAGGTCTCCTAGAAAGGAAAAAAAAAAGGGGCATAAAGAAGCCAAGTTGCACTCAGCTAAGATTTCAACATCAAGAACATTCTCAAATTTAGGAATCAAAACCTCAGTTTTTTCATGTTTCGGCCCTAGACAATCAGGAGAAGAAAGATCGGAAACTGCCCCAAGCGAAGGCACATTTTGAACGCCAACCTGGGTAGCCAAGACCTTGATACAACTCTCACACCTACTGGGATACAAAAAGCTCTCAAGATCTACTAGTACTACTCCTACAAAACCAACCCATCGAACGGGTCATCTTGAAGGGCCTTCAATGTTACTACTGTACACTGTTCTGCAAGATGTGGCTCTCAACTGTGTTGATCATGTGGGTGAAAACCTAACCGGAAGAAACAAGAAGGCGTACCCAGCATGTTCCTAGAAGGGCCCTGTCCGCCTGTCATACTAGATGCTACCAGTCACTCTGACATGACATCCTCTGATGCAGCAAGTACCTGAGCTTCCATGTCGTACGAGGAATACTTAGTGGAGTAGTCCAGTACAGAATCACCTGGACAGTTACAGAGTCAACTATTACGGGCACATTACAAACAAAAGTTACAGTCGATGAGACCAGTTCGGGTCAGGATTTACTACTTTGAGAAGAGTCGATAGATGTCCGGTTCAGCGATGTACTTCTCTTTAGATCTGTAACAGTAATGAGCATAATCCAGGAAATTTAGCAGATGAAGTTGCTCATTAAATTAAAACTTGGTAGCATGTTGCGTCTAGAACGACAAAGGAAAAAGAGATGTGAAGAAAATTGTACTGTGGTACAATGCATACCAGTTGAATGATGTAACCCTTTGACAGCCTCAAAATTCTTATATGTGTAGCCAACAAAACTGAGATCTTTAGGAGTCAACAACGTCTGCAAAGAAAGTTTACATAAATCAAAACTAATATAACAAGAATTTTCTTTCCGCGTTTTCCCTTCTTCAAGAGTAAAAATGTTCCTTCATACAAGATCATGAAAATAAGCACACCAGGCCTCCAAAAGAAGATTAGTTGATATTTTAGACAAGTTCAAACCCCCAAAAATATAAAGGAAATTTGTTTTATTAATCTGGTATGTCAAAATGTACCCTTTTACGCGTTTAGATTACGAAGGCCATCACCAGATTATGAATTGACATTGTGCCACTTTTAAGTCTCGGTTCTCTTTTGGCTATGAGAAACATACCTTTCTCATTGGTCCAGATCCAGTTCTTCCAGGTGCTGGTGGATCTACCTGCAGCACAGTTGAATTTCAGACAAAAAGGCACAACCCAGAACTTCACTACTAGTGACTAGTATAGGTCGGATGTTTTCGTGAGCAGTAAGCCGACAGGAGTATATTTGACACCCTACCTCATCATACTTCATAAAGTTTTGAGTATCAAGTTCATCATTGACCTCTGGTTTAAATGCTGCCTCCGTCTCGTAAAGTCTGTCCCATGCAATATCTCTAAACCAAGGATGAGCCTGATCCATTTAAAATAAGAGGACTTATTTAAGAATGGCGTAACAAAGTGAGGGTAAAACCATAAAAGTCATCAGAAATTGAGGGGAAATACCTTAATTTGGTCTGCTCTACAAAGTCTATTTTCAACATCGCAAAGGAACCTACTGATCAGATCCTTTGCTTCAGGTGTCAACCTTGCCTCAACAGGAAATTTCAAGTGATTTTTCCAATGTACAATCTGCAAACATTCTTCCATATGTCAGGTTATGCACGAGGTAAGAATATGTCAATAAAATTTTAGTAAGAAATGTCTAACTCTGCAAATGTTACTGCTTCAGAAACAATTTGTAAATTCAACTTTCTTGAGAAAAACATGTGAGACAAAAGCAACCTGGCGAGTTATGTTGAAATTAATCTTACTGCAGTCTAATTATTGTAAGACCCCCGCAAAAATGAAAAAAATAATTGAAAACTACGAGATATTAATCATATTATACACTTGAATCAGAAAATATAAGCAAAATATGTATTCATTGTGTAACCTTTCTGCATGTTGTGACTGGATCATCAGAATAAAATGGAGGATAACCAACCAGCATCTCATACATTATCGCACCAAGTGACCACCTACAACCAGGAATCGGGTGAGAAAATACAATTCACAAACGAACTTGCTCACACATATTTTAGCTACTATAACAATCCAATAATGCTGCAACATTGTGGACTCACCAGTCACACTCCATGCCGTATCCTTTCTTCAACAATACCTCTGGAGCGATGTAATCTGGAGTTCCGACTGTCGAAAATGCCTACCATTGAAACAAAGGAAATAGCATTAAACATTGCATCCTAAATCTACAAAGTGTTAATAATCCACAAATAGCAAACATTTGTTGCTTGCACTTTATACAGTTAAGAATCTAAGAGTAAGAGAGGTGAAATTCCACATTATAATATAAAGGAAAAGATCATTTGAGTACCAATTTTCTCCTGTTTATCTGCCAATGCTGAAGTTGCTCAAGTGGGCTTTTCCAGCGCCTCCCATTTTTGGTTTCAGGGAAGGATTCATCAATATCCATTGTCTCGTGCAGGTTCTCATCATCGAGCACTTCATTTTCATTTATGGAAGATAAATTTGAGCAGTCAAGAGGCTTGCAAAGACCAAAATCAGAAAGCTTCATGTGACCATTTTTGTCTAAGAGAAGATTGTCTGGTTTTATGTCTCTGAAAAAAAATAGACGTAGCAAATGCAAGAGTTACATTATGTTATCTTGATGTACCATTTGTTAATATAACACACTTTAACAGAATGCAGCTTCCGATATTGGCAAGCCTGTGACCAAAAGGATAAACCAACCTGTGAATGTAGTTATGTTTGTGAATAGATTCTATGGCCAGAACACATTGCGCAATGTAAAATCTAGCAACAGTTTCAGTCAAAGACTCTTCTCTAATAAGCAAAGTCATCATGTCACCACCAGGTAGATATTCCATGACTAGATACAAGTATTCAGCATCTTGAAAGGAATAATAAAGTTTCACAATGCAATGACTGGCAACTTCTGCAAGCAAATTCCTTTCAGCTCTAACATGTTCAACCTATGTTGTGGATAGACAACCAGTGAGTTCACAATTTGCACTAGACGTAACGGATGAAAATTTGAGAACCTTTAATTGAAGTTTCTCTTTCCTTTAAGGTAAAAGTAGTTAAAATTAAATCAATTCTTGATGTGTCAATAATTACCTGCCCCCTACTGAGCATTTCTGACTTCTTCAACTTTTTCATGGCATAAATGTTGCCAGATTTCTTCTCCCGGCACAGTCTAACCTGCAAAATATTAATACAAATTTTGTATCAAGAAACTATCAAACATAAACCAAAGAATATGAAAAAACTACAACAAAGAAAATGAAACAAATAACCATCATATTTGTTTAGAAGTAATCAGCATACTGTAATAGCAAACAACTCGAGGTCAAGGGTGACAGAAACAAGCTTATACTCACTTTCTCTGTATATTAACATGTTGAAAAGGAAAATAAAAATCTTTTAAACCTAGCACCTATGCAAGTTATAAGAGATGCACATCTCTACCTCTCCAAAGGCCCCTCTCCCAATTATGGCCAAAAGGTCAAAATCATCTACACAAATCTTGTGCCTTTTAAGGCGAATGTATTGAGTCTCTGTGCGCTCCAAATCCTTCAACAAATTGATCTGTTCCTCCTCTGGTACATGTTCAGATGCCAACTTCTTTTCCAGCACCGAGCGCCTGGAAACAATGAACACATTTGAGGGCACATATCAAGATCAAAGACAGAATCTTTATCCTATGACCATTGCTAATTTAACTTTAATTACCAGTGGTGGAGGCACATCAGAACTATTGGACTCTAAAAACATATAACAAAACAAGAACATATTCAACACTAGCAGTATAAAGTTTATGTGGCATGAATGCAAGAGTGTTTGAAGCAAAACTGCCATAATGGACACCGGAAACAGAACAGACCAGGCGTTAAAGATAACACTGACGAAAAACACTGCAGAAATAACCATACTAACAGGCGATCCTATTGCCTAAGAACTCAATATTTTAGCTTTTTCAGCACTCTCTTCCTGTTACTCTACCATGCACAAGTTGAGATATGAACACAAATTATACCTGATGGAATGGCATGAAAAAAAACACAAACAAGAAACAATCCAAACAATCCATAAAGAACCGATGACAACCACCACCCATGTTATGTTATGAAACATGTCTTTCGCTTATTGCTAAACCAAAGGGGCTCAATCACACAGTCAACCGCCAAATAATGCACACTAAATATCTTTCTCAATTTGTTCACAGTTGCACCCAGTTTACTTCTTCTAAGGTGATTAAAGTCATAACAAACCAATAACAAAATACTTTTCCAACTAAGGATTTGCGGACAATATATTTACGTAGCCTCAAAACTAATAATTATTCATCGCTATGCAGTTCTTTACTAATTTGCAAATGTCATTCTGCAGAATCAGCACCCAAAATCTTATCATGTTTGATATTCCTTATACGGTTGCTATCATCATTAGCTCCCCTGGTAGAAAAAATCTAAACACAATTCGACTCGGCGATAAGCATAACTGAAACAATAATTACTTCCACTTCATGCAAGCATATGCATTCCAAAAGCACAATGATTTGGGAATTTCCAATGAACCCCATTTCCCAAAAAAACCAATCAAATCCCAACTCTTTCCAGGAATGCAATTCCAGGGCAGTAAAAAAAACACCCTCATTTCTCAGAAAAATCAAGGCTTTCCATTCCAAACCAAAAAAACATCAAATACCCAGAAGTAAAAAAAAAACAATTCTGATCACAAAAATTACAAAAATACCAGCTGAAATTGCAAAAAACAAGAACTGGGCAAGACAGAAAGGTCCTTAAAAACAGTAAATTCAACAAAAGGTAATGTCTTTTTTCCCTACCTCTGTTTACGATCCTGGATGTGCTTCATCTGAGCCTTGTAGTGGCTCTCTATGAACTGCTTTGCCGCAGCCACCCTCTCCAGGGTCAGGCTGGACCCCACCTGCCCGTTCTCCTCCTCCTCCGCCGCCTCCACCGCCATGGACCCCGCCTTGTCCTTCTCCATCTGCTTATGGTTCTCCATCCTCTCCCTCTCTACCTCTCTCTATGGCTTGAGAAATTTGGATGATTGTGACGAGTGACACCGAAGCAAAAACCCCGGGACGAATGAGAATATGAGACCCCTCCAAAAATAGCTTCTACAACCAATTTTTATATTTCTCTCCACCAACGTCTAATTTGTCTGTCCGACGCGTGGCCGCGTCCAGTTGGCTATTCCTGGGTTCCTACAGTTGGACTCTCTTGGGTGGCATTTCTCAGGTGGTGCAGAATGTCAAGTACAAATAGGTATCTTCTCTATATTAAACAAAGGGAATTAACCAAATTTTATTCCTTTATTGACAAATAATCATATTTTGGAAAGAAAAAAATTATAATTAATCATATACTTAGAAAGTGATTTGTAAATTCACGTTCTTAATGCTGCAATGGCAGCACAAGATTTCCATATGTGAAAGTCTCAAAAAAGAAACTCACAGTTGTTAGTAGGCAGGTTTGGAAGTGAAAGACCAAATCTGCACAATTTTTAGCTGTTGTAGTGTTATCTGCTGCCTCACTAATGAGAGAAATCCAATCTGTCAATAGGGTTGGAGATTGCCAGAGTAGAATTTGAAACCAAACATTTTGCAGGTGCAATGAACTTTCTTGATGACAGTCATTTAGTAAAAGGAAAACATGATGGTTCATGAATTAGGGGAGGTAATGGAAATGCTCCCAAAATGTTATAACTTGCATGTCAAGGATGTAAATGCATGCCGTTTATATGTATTTGTCCTTACAGGTGGAATGTATACTTTTGTGTCAATCTGTATCATTACAGAGGAATGTATACATATTTTTGTCTATCTGTATCATTACGGGGGGAAATGTATATACCTTTATGTCTATCTATTTCGTCACGGAAGGAATGTATACACCTTTGTATCTATCTGAATCGTCACAGGAGAAATGTATATATATTTGTGTTTATCTGTTCGTCATGAAAGGAATGTATGCACTTTTGTCTCTGTCTGCGTCCTCACAAGAGGCACGTACTTTTGTTTCTATCTGTTACATCACGAAAGGAATGTATACACCTTTGTCTCTATTTGTATTATCATGAGAGGGATGTATACACTTATGTGTCTATCTATATCACCACGGAATGAATGTATACACCTCTATCTCTATCTGTATCATCACAGAAGAAATGTATACACTGTCTCAATCTGTATCATCACAAAAGGAATGTATACACCTCTGTCTCTATGTGTCATCTCGCTCATCAACTTGATCGGGTACGCAAGGAGAGAGATCGACACAAAAGTGTAGACACCTGAGACACCAAATTAATTTCCGAATTAGAGACCTAAATCTACGTGTGCCTAGATGTTACCATGTCTATAACTAAGTTTATAGATTTTACATTCTTAATGATAATCAAGCCAAAACAGAGAAGCTCTGCTAGATTAGTGCAAATGTATTGTAAGGCTCAGATATTGTAAATCGACTTCAAAACGCAGACTAGCAAAAATCCAACCGGCCAAAAACATCTCACAGGAAGGTTTCCACCACTCCCTAAAGTGAACAAACAACCGGTTACAGAGCCGATTCTACCCGAAACAAGACTAATGGAAATTTGAAAAATCTAGTATAAGTGATTAATTAGTTGATAAAATAGATTTGTAGTCTCCCCCATCAACGCCAACTTGCCGAGAAAGAGTTGGTTAAAGTCAAAAGAGCAGAGGAGACCAGGTAAGCAAATAGTTCATATGTGAGAGGAAAGTGGGGGCAGAGCAACACTAATCATGATTGTTGTTGCGACAAAGCAGGGGAAACCGCGTTGCAATCAGTTTGTTGGACAAAGAGTTGATAAAACCTATGACTGAAAGAAAAAAAGAAATGTTGAAAAATTGGAGTTATATGATGCGCCATCACAAATTCTGTCGAGCTTGGTGCCTTGTTTAATAGCCTGATATGATATGGCCAAGAAGTAAAAGTTACATAGTTGACAACGGGAAGAATCTTTCCATTGGATTTTTCTGTGTCTCTCTCAAAACATGAGCAGCGAGCACTTGACGAGAAAGACGTAATGTTGTATACAACTGGTTATATTAGTGTTCGAGCACGTGACGAGAAAGGCGGGAGGTTGTATACAACTGTTGATACAAGAAATTGTCTCTTAACAACCTAATTTGAAAATCTCAAGTAGGATTATAGTTATTCAAACTTTAGAGTAAAAGAGAAGGGTGCACAATTACATGCAATTTGTGCTATGACAAATTTCCTCCTCAATAACATAATCAAGGATCTCATCTGGTTATATTGCTCAAACGTGCATCTTAGAGAGATTAGGTATTAGAGAAATAGGTACAAAGTTACATACAACTAGTGATACATCAACTTTTTTCTTGACGGCGTAATTAAAAATGTCAGTTAGTGTTTAGTGAGACGATAAATTTTCTCTTCGACAATGAATCATAAATGAAAATCCTGACTAGCTTTATAGTTGCTCAAACTTCATAATCAAAGGAAAAGACGCACAATGACAATTATATACCTTTGGTGATACGACAGATTTCGCCTTCAACAACGTAATAAAAAATCTCAGCTAGTCTTATGGTCACTCAAACTGCAAAATCAGGTTTAGGGTTTCAGTTCAGATAGCAAAAAAGAAGGAACTATATTTAGAATAGACAATAGATAGAAGGAGGGTAAATGCTTATATACACAAAGCTAAACAAAGCCAAACTATATGTATCTCTGTATCATCTTCTACTCTATAATATGACTAGAACAAAAGCTGAACTCAAAACCCCCCTATAGAAAACCAGAACCGGTGCCTGCAGCAAGGCCATGGTGCAACAAATTATGAGCAATATGATCCCTCGCCTGCACCGATCCCGCCGACCTCAGACTATTTGCCGGCGTCGCCACATCGTCGAAGAGCTCGAACTCGAACTCGGGATCGAGCTCATCATTCCTCATTGCACAAATATTGTGCAAAACACAGCAAGCCCCAAGCACACCAGGCAAGTCCTGCAGTTTGATCTCAGTCCTCTTCTGCAAGCAAGACCACCTCCCTTTGAGCCTTGCAAATGCATCTTTAGCCACCCTTTCCACTTCTCCGATTTTCTCGTTGAATGCGTGCTGGGTCCACGTCAAGTTCTGGTGGGTGTAAGGAACCAGCACCCAATCCATCAGTGGAAACCCAGCATTTCCCACAATCCACACATCCTTCAAGAGTCCTCTGTTTGCTCTCTGGAACAATGCAGACTTCTCCAGCACCTGATCGTCCGGCATCGAACCCGGCCAGCCGATGCAAACGTCGGTGAAAACGCCTCTCGGATCGACAACCCCTTGAACCGTGACCGAATACGAAGTTTTCTGGTTGCGTTCCGTGTGCCGCTTGTTGAAATACGCAGCCACATTCACCTTTGGAGCAATAATTGATATGTGGGTGGTGTACATAGACCCAGCAACATTTGGAATTCCGGAAGTGGCCCCGAACTCCTCCTTGATTTCCTGCATCCTGCCCTCGTCCGGCCACTGGAGAAACTTGTGCATCAAGACAGTCTTGATGGCAACGCAAACTTCCAGAACCAGCTTGTGGCAGGTGGAGATTCCCAGCCCGAAACGTCTCGAAACCTCCCGGAGCGGCTCCCCGGTGGCAAGCCGATATATGCACACCGCCACGCGTTGGCGCACCGGAATTGCCTCGCGCAGCATTGTGTTCTTCTTAAAAACCGCCGACTCCAGCTCCGCGCAGATCATGTCGAACGTCCCCTTGCTCATCCGAAACGCTTTTCGAAACTCCGACTCCGAAACGTCTGGGCGGCCCAAATTCTCCCACCACACCTTGGGCCTGTCCTTCACCCAAAGCCTCCGGTGCGGACCCGGGATCATAGCACTCGGGTCCGGACCGGCCGCGAAGGACTCAGCTGCAGCAACGGCCGCAGCGGAAGCGGACCGTCGACTCCGTTTCGCCCTAGACAGGTCCGATTCGTCGGATTGAGAATGGTGCTGCTGAAGATCAGAGTAGTACTCCTCCATAGCTCGAGTCTTCTGCCTGTGATTATCTTCAAGCATCGATCTTTCCTGCTGGACTTCGACCAAGTAGCTCTCCTGCTCCAGCTTCTCCTCCTCGTCCAGCAGAATCAGCGAGGCGAGTATGTCGCTCATTGCCCCCGGAGCAGCTCCAGTGCTGCCACCATGGTTGTTTCCATCGTCCTTTCTCCGCTTCTTCAGGTTGTGATTCCCGCCATTTATGTCGAATTCGTCCATGTCAGACAACAGGGTATAGAAATGGGAGTCATCTTCTTGACTAAGAAATGGGAACGGAGTAATTTCCATGAAAGGTCTGAACTCTGGTGGTGGGATGAAAGGTGTTTGACGAAATGCCTGTGTGAACTTGAATTGCGAGCTTGGAGGTGAACTGGTAGATATGGAGATGTTGGCTGGAGGAGTTGAACTGGAGGGGAGGCATATTTATATCTGTGCGAGGCGTGTATGCAGGTGTGAACGCGGAGTGGGGGGCCTTTTGACTGAGACTTGACCTTTTTGGACGAGTGCTTTTACGCGGTTGGGGATTTGGGGGGACGGTGGTTTTTTGTATAAACGTTGGGAATTTGGAAGTGGGGAGGGAAGGAAATGGGGAAGTTTCGTTTTGGGGGAAGGAAGAAGGAAAGGGGGAAAAGGGGGAGAATAAGTGAAATAGTGACTTTGCTTGTACTCAATTGCTAAACAACTTTTGTTGCCAAAAAGCTCCCCCGAAGATTCACTATTTTCGTGTTTTGGATGTGCTTCAGAGTTTTCCTTATCAATTAAATCCGTAAAAAGTTGGTTCGTAAACTTTGATTGCTTGTAGTCGTTTGCAAGCTAACAATGACTGCCGTCGAGTGATTTTGAATGTTTTGCGCCAAAGAAGGTTTTTGAATTTAATTGTTCGGGTTTTGTCTTACGCGTATATTTATAGAATTCGTAATGGTAAAATTAGTAGGCTTATTGAGTGAACTCTAAATACACGTGTGATCATCTGCGAGCAGTGAATGTGAAAACAGTTTAATTGTTTCGCGCCAAAGAAGGCTTGAAGTAAACTGTTTTGGTTCTTTTGTTTTACGGTAGTAATATTTTATAAAATTTGTAACGGTAAAAGCAAAAATGTTATAGACTAAACTTTGAATAATGTAATCATTTGCAAGCCAATAGGGATCGTGAGAAAACTTGAATCTTTTGCGTGAAAGAAGGCTTCCAACTAAACTATTCAGTAAATGCTCATTACGCGTAATCATTTGTAAGCGATGAGGTATCGAGTAAATGTACTCAAGATTGGGTTTTAAATTTTTTTTTAGGAAAGTTTGATGTACCGTGAAAATTTAATTAACTAAGCCAAAAAAATTGACGTGAATTGTCGGCCCCAAATTTATTGAAGGCATTCGCTTACTCAAAAACACAAACTCATATAATTTAAATTTATGTATTAACTAAATTCATAAACATAGTCGCTATTATTTTACCGAATTTTTTTCCAAAAACAGCAAAATGATGAATATTAATGTTATATCCATCGAGATTTTGCATTGGACATCCTCTACCTTTTTTTTTGTTAGGCGTTTATCACAGTGTCTAAATCTAAAAATTTATGAGAAATGAAAAACTATCGACCAGTGCCTCATTTGGATACTCAAGAGACAATTTCATGTTCAAGTTTGTTCAATAATGGAAAATGCTAGGTTTGAGAGCTTAAAAAAATGATGATGAGTGGGTTTAGTTATCAAATATGAGATTTGGTGGTGGTTAAAAAAGTGTTTAACATAAATAAATTAAAATTTAAAGGGGCACACAAGTTATTTCGTATTAAAAGTTTAAAGGGATTAATTTCAAAAGATTGAGGGGTGGGAACTGAATTATCCTAAAATTAAAGGACAAAACGATCAACCATCATCTTTTTACAGTGTACAATAAATGAGCGTTATTACGGTGCTGTTAAAACGTGATCTGCACGAATTAGTACTGCCACAGAAGGATTTTCGATCCATTCTAATGAAACCCTACCTCACATTTTACTTTCACTTTTTACTTTTTATTTAAGATTAACTTCTCTTTTATTTAAAACCAACAATTTCTGTAGTCTAACCGTTAAAAACTACTACCAGTTAGTGAAACAGAAGCTATCTTGTTTTTTATAAAGCAATATTCTAAATGAAATTGTTATTCATATATTTTTACTTCTCACGTACCTTTATTAATTTTTTTCGTTGATCTTTTTCAATCATTCGATACAGCGATTGAAAATTGAGAGTACTGTGTAAAAAGTAGAAATGAGTATGTTTGCAAGCAGTTGGTTGAGTGACTCCCCAGGTTTCTATCTCCATCGTCTTCCCAAAACCCATTGGCTCATCTTACATCATCAATGGATAGGGTGTTGGGTTTCTACCAATGCGTCTCAAGTTTGAAACTTCTCCTCCCCTAAGTTATTGTAATAGTTTCGAATTCTTTTCATCTCCTTAATAATAATAATAATTTTTAAATAGATTGGTGAATAGCACTACTCTATATTAATTTATGAATGAAGGAGAGTAAGATATTTACGAAGAGCAATGCTAGAGAGACTAACTATTTAGATGAAAATTTGTAATCCATATAACGTTGATGTTGATGATTGAATTATTATTAAGTATTGATTAATGTGCTTATTTACTATCAGTGACACATCACATGATTTACAAATTTGGTCTAAAAAGTTTGTCTACCTAGGATTGCTCATTTACAAAAGAGGAAGTACATTTTTCTAGCCAACTTGGCTACACTCCGATATTAAAACTAAATTCAGTAATTTTTTTTTTTTTGCCATTTAACTAATCTCTACAACATTATTTTTAGCATAATATTTTTTTAATACTAACATGAAAATTGATGTTAAACTATAAAATAACAGAAAATCATTTAAAAATCCCGCTTTAAAAACATCTGCTTAGGATTTGTTTTACATGAAATTCACGTTCCTTGTTCTTAATGAAGTTCTTTCTCTCTAGGCTCTAGCTTTTAGTTTCTATAGACTTCGATTTATTTCAAAGATTAAAAATGGCTTATTTTTAATCACATTGACCCAAAAACTCTTGGTCAACGTTGTTAATTTTAAAATTACATGTGATTGATAGTTACTTAATTATTTAAGTACAAGTCTGAAAGAAGACCAAAACAGTACATGTTTGAAGACTAGCATGTGGTACGTACACCGTGACTCACACACCTACGTTATCGGCTGTTTGACATTTTACATGTCGACTTAAAACATTGCAATCACAATAAAACTAAATTATAGCCATAATTATTTCGCAATCCAACGCAGTTCACCAAAAATATAAAAATGAAATCAAATAACTCAAACGCCAGTTAGATAGATTAGTTTGACCGTCTCATTTCACTTGAGATTGAATACATAAATTAAAGTAATTTATCTAGAGTTTTTTTTTATAACTTTAATCTTTCAAAAAAATTGAAATTTAAGATAAATCTGATGTTAGATTATATATTAATTATAATCCCTTAATGTGTCCTTAATTCAAAATAATTAATGTACATTTTATTTAATGACGCTCATTAAATATTTAAATTTATTAATATACAAATTTTCATTTATTTTTTTACCAAAAAAGAGTTTTTTTTTTAATTTTTTTAATTTTATTTAAAATTCTTTATACTTGAAAGACTCAACTAATGTATCTAAATGTTAGTGCCAAAATGTATTATATTGAACTAATGTATTTAAATGTTAGTACTGAAATGTATGTACCGAAATATATGCACTGAAATGTATTATATTAAATTAATGTATCTAAATGTGTGTACCGACATGTATGCACCGAAATGTTAGTATCAAAATGTATTATATTGAATTAATGTATCAAAATGTATGTACCGAAATGTGTGTACCTAAATCTATGCACCAAAATGTATTTTAATGATTTAATGGACCTAAATGAAGAAGACAAAGTAAATCGAAATATATTGTATAATAAAAAATAGTTTGTCTAAATGTTTACAATAAAATATCTTATGATAAACGAAATGAAAATGAAAATTATAATGAAATAAAATCAATACATTACAAATTAGGAAGAAAAAAGAAAAAAGAAAAAAAATTAAAAAATCAAAAAATAATTAATAGATGAGGTTATTAATGTATCAAGTGACTAAAATTAGATTTTGATCTTATTCATAATTTTAATCTAAAAATCATCTTTGTCAATAATTAAAGGGGTGCGCTATCTACACACCTCATTTTACTTCTCACACACCCCTTGTTAATTTTTGTCTGTTGATCTTCTTCAATTCATTCGATCCGACAGCCAAAAATTAAAAAAGTGTGTGAGAAGTAAAATGAGGTGTATGGGTATCACATCTCTAATTAAAATGAAGTTTTCTATTTATAATTCAAATTTGTAAAATTTTCAATAGAGATATAAAAAAATAAAATAGTGACAGACTAAAGCGTGATCTCATCTCATTCGCTGGCCATCCCCCATGGGTTTTTGAGTTTTTTATTGTTTTATTAGCAGCTTGACTTGCATGTAAATTGTCAACAGATTTTATAGTCTTCTTCCCTTTGGAATTAATGACTTATAAATTTTATAGTCTTCTTCCCTTTGGAATTATTTGACTTTTAAATTTTATAGTCTTCTTCCCTTTGGAATTATTGACTTTTAATTTATTTGTGATATGGTATCAGGTTCATAATTAATTAAAATACCCACATATATTTAGTCTCAATTTTTTTATCAAGTGGTTGAAAAGGCAGCTCTTAGATTGTTATTAGCCTTCATGCACGTACGTAGTTGAAAAGCCAGCTCTTAGATTGTTAATAGCCTTCATGCACGCGCGTAGGACATTTTTTGAATCACGGCGTACTATGCACGGCTACACATTTTTTGAATCACATTATTGCTAGCTCATTGTGAGGTTAAGCCCACCCACTCCCCTTAGTGTAGATAATATCGTTTGTTTAAAAAAAAAACAATCATTTGACAATTAATTGAATTTTATTATTATGCACGTGTGAAATATCTTTTTTATAACTGGCACTACGTCTCTTAAGATTTTTTAAACGTATTTAAAAATAGAGAAAATAATATTTAATAAACAATTGATTTGTCACAGCCCGTTCCTAAAAGTATGGTTTTTATAATTTTAATACGTGAACTTACGGAAATGCCCTAGGGTCAAAGTGTGATTTTTGAGGATGTTTGTGATTCTCATATATTTTGTCATATTTCTTGACATATTTGGATAAAGCTCAATCTTATGAACGCGTAGGCAGAAGTAGAAGTGAATTTGGAGTTACGGTTAAAGTTTTATTGAGTTACGAATCTGAAAGTATTTGGAATGAAATACTATTTTAATTATATTACACTATATTTTTATTATTACTAAATAATTTATAGGCCATGGGGTGTGGGGGTGGCTAAAAAGAAAAATAGAAAAGAAGAAAAGAAAACGGGGGGGAAAGAAGAGGAGGAACATAAGGAACAAGGAAGGAGGGGGACAAATCCGGAGAGGAGAGAGGAAGCTGGGGGATGAATGGGGAGGAAAAGAAAGGAGGGGAAGGGAGAAAGAAGCGACTCACCGGATCCCTTACCCGGTTCTCCACTTCGACCCGACTCGAGTCCCGTTGAAATTTCCCACGGTTTTCTATCCATTTTTCAAGTGAATTACGGCCTTCCACCCCCACTAAACAATTCCATGGCTTTCCCTCTTCCATTTTCCCCATAAATTCGAAGAAATTTGGTGGTAATTCGATGAAGAACCGACGAGGGTGTCTTGAAACCACGGCAGCGGAATCTGCCGTTTCTGCAAGCTTTTCCGTCAACCATCACCACTCTCAGGTGTATTTGGAGTCCAGGAACAAAGGCCAATCAACATTAGGGGCGGCGGAGCGACGAAATGGACGAATTGAAGTTCACCATTTTAGGGTTTTCTGGCAGTTTTTTATGATTTCAGGCCACTTCCCGGCCGAACTAGGCTTCGGCCCAAGAATGAAAATTGGTCTACTCTTTGAGATCTTTATTTATGTAATTTTTGAGAATTTTTAGAAATAGTTGAGTTTTTCGGCAAGCCGGGGCGGCCGACCGCCACCCGCGGCAGCTGGTGCGGTGGGGCACAAGCAGGGAGTCATGTTTGTGTTTTTATACAAATTCTGTTATTCTAATTATGATTTTTAAGATATAATTGATGTGGTTTGAATATTAATACGATTGTAGTATATGTTGGATTAAATGAGTATATATATTCAGATTTGGTTTGAACTTTGGAACTGTGAACTACGAATGGCTTGATCCCTATTTAGGATACGTAGGCACTCTAACGATATGTTAGATGCAGCCATACAATAATTGAGACAAAAGCCTTATTTGGGAATTAGGCAATGTGAAGGAAATTGGTAAAAATGTGAGTTTTAATTTTATGATTTGGTGGTTAATTGTTGGTCATAAATCATGTGTGGTTAATTGTTGGTCATGAATCATGTGCATTTTAACTTTATGTTTTGGTAGTTAATAGTTAGTACGCCGCAGTATATATTTTGAAATACTATGAAATGGTTGAGTTTTAGATTGCATCATGACATATTCATATGTATATTACTTAAACTTAATCATTATGGATGCTTTGAAGTGCAAAGAGGAACGCAGGACGCACGGGTAAGTTCAGGTGAATTTATGGTGTTAATAGAAATGGTTGAGTTATGTCACGAGTATAGTTATGCTTTAGGCAACTCCAACATTGTCGTACAGGTTGCCTATAAGTCGTAAATGTCATTAGAGATAGAATTAGAGCTCATAAACCTGCACCCCGGTTTTAGTGCTCTCGACCGAGGACAAAGCCTATGTAATACCCCGAAAATTTAAAGGTACGAATTATATATTCATAATTATGAATATGTGGAGAAAAGTCAGAAATAAATTGATTTATGGTTACGAAAAATTGAATTGAGATTTTATATGATTTTTCGAGAATTTATAATAATTTGAGTTTAGTTTTAAATTAAACTACTTACGAAGGTTGAAGTTTGGAAATTAATTATTTAAAATCCATGAACCATTCGATTAGAGCTCGATCTCACGAACTTGTAGGCGCAAACCGTTCGTGAAACGGAGTTATAACGAAGAAGTTATTAATGTTTAAAGTCAGGGATATTTTGGTAATTTTAATTCAATTTAGAAGACTCCAGAAATCTGGAGCCATGAATCTTGCCACATGTGTGGCTGTGATTTAAAAGGAAAATACATGAAGGATGGTTGGGATTAAAAGAAAAGAATATAAAGGAGGAAAATGGGGGAAAGAAGGGGAAAAGGTGACCAATGGGGGAAGAGAACTGGGAGGGGAAATTAGAGAAATGAGAAACGGGGGATTGGGACCCGGCCTATGGTAACCTGACCCGATCGAGATCCTTGGCAATTTTTGGCGGGTTTTCACCTATTTTTCCAGTGAATTCCATCAAACTACCACTTGGGAACCCCTCCATGACCTTCTCTCATCCTATTACACCCCAAAAATCAAAGAATTTGGACTTGAGTTAGGGAGAAACCGCACGGTGGGTGTGGCGAGTGTGTCTATTCAAATCAACCAAATCTGAAGTAATCTACATCCAACCCCACCACCATTAGACTCCTCTTGAGGTTTGGAACAAAGCCCAAACAATGGTAGGGGTGGCGGAGCACTGGTGGTGTCGAATTGAAAACACCCATTTATAGGGTTTCCGACGGGTTCGAGGCAAATTGGAGCCTTTTCAGGCCAATTTGGACTTGGCCACAGGTATAAAGTTTGTTTTACACTTTAAGATCTTTATTTCTGTAATTTTTGAGAATTTTTAAAAATAGTTGAATTTTCCTGCGAATCGGGGCGGTGCGTGTGGAAGTGCGTGGCCAGTGAGCCGACGCCATATTTTAAAGCCAATTTTGATGTTTTGAAATTAAATTTGATAAGCCTTGGTGTGATTTACATTGTTAAAGATAAATGGTGATTGTTCGTTAGTTATAAAAATATCGAGATTTAATTGAAATTGAATTAGTGAACTACGAATGGTTTGATCCTTGTTTAGGCTACTAGGCAGTCTAATGAGACGTTAGATGCAACCATAAAATAAGTGAGAGTAAATATTTGAGAATTAATCTTTTGTTAGAGGTTGCTTGATATAAGAATTTGGGGATTTAAATTGATAAATTAAATAATTGTTTTAGAAATTAAAGGTATGAAATCGTTAGATTGATAAAATGTGATTCATGAAAATAAGTTAACAATATTTCTTTGAAAATTGATCTAGGGAAGTATGAGTATTTAGTATGGTTGGAAGCACAGTCTAAAATATCGAAATTATCGGCGAAATATCGCCGATAATTTCGTTTTTTTCACCCAACGATATTTTAGTTGCTATCCAAATGGTTTTCGTTGAAATATCGCGATATTTTGAATATTATAACGATATTTTCGATAGATGTAAATATTGTCGGGCCTCTGGTCCTTTTTATAGCTCTACACAAGCTTTGTGGTTGGAGACTTGGGCGATGTGGGACGAGGAGGATTTGACGAGGCTGGACGGAGAGGCAGTTTCCGGCCAAACCACGACGAGTTAGACCTCCTGTGAGGTACCATTCTCTTCGTCTCTTCGAGAACTACAATTTTCCTTTTTGTTTCACCAAATTTCGTTGAGTATTGAAGAAGTTATACTCGTTTGAATCTAACCCAGTTTCCGGCGATAAACCGTGGTCGTTTGGCCATCTTTCATGTCATTTTCCGGTCAACTCCGGCCACCACTCGGTCCTCACTTGGTATTAACCTCTTCTCCACATTCCTAACTACATTTTAACTTTTGAATCACTCAATTTGGTTAAGAAACGAAGAAGTTACAAAGCTTTGAAAATTGCCCAAACCTTCGGCCCCAAACCCAGTTTTCCGACGAGCACCGCCCATTTCGAGGCGTTTTCCGGCCAAACCACAACGATTTGGCAAGGTATTAATCTCTTCATCTCGTCGAGTACTACAACTTTCATGTTTGGATCACTTAATTTGGTTGAGTAACGAAGAAGTTAAGGACGTTCAAAGTTAGGGTTTTTCGACAAGCACCGCCCCTTTCGAGGCGTTTTCCGGCCAACCCAAGGCGATTTGGCCGGCGTGCAGGGTATCAATCTCTTAATCTCGTCGTGTACTACAACTTTCATGTTTGGATCACTTAATTTGGTTGAGTAACGAAGAAGTTATAGACGTTCAAAGTTAGGGTTTTCCAACGAGCACCGCCCCTTTCGAGGCATTTTCCAGCCAACCACGGCGATTTGGCCGGCATGCAGGGTATCAATCTCTTCATCACGTCGAGTACTACAACTTTCATGTTTGGATCACTTAATTTGGTTGAGTAACGAAGAAGTTATGGACGTTCAAAGTTAGGGTAGAATTCCGGCCGAACTCCGGCCTTCTTCTTCCTTGGGTCCGGCGACACATCAACCTTAGACCCTTTGGGCCGTTCCTGCCAAGCCCAAAACCTGGGTAGCCCCAACCCATTTCTTTTTCCTTTTCTGTTTTTATTTAAATTGTTTAAAATGCCTTGGGCCATTTTAATTTGGGGCCTTTGGCCCGTTCCCTTTTTAAAACACCAAGGGATTCGAACCCCTCCCATTTTACTCCTTCAACACATTGACCACCATATCACTTATGTTCTTGTGAAAATATGCTAAAATATTTACATATTTTCTACACTCACAATGTTTGCCAGCTCGCTATATAATCAACTTAAATCAGTTAAATCCATCATGCAATGCATTTCCTTTCAATTTTTTGTGATAAACTAATAGATAATTGACTAAATAAACATCCTGCAAAGTTTCAATAAAAATTTCCAACTTTTTCTTACAATTTTCGTGGTTTCCATTGGATTTTTATCGATATCGATATTATCCCGATATTTCCGTCGATATTTCCGTGTTTCCGGACTACCGATATTTCCGATATCATCGATATTTTATACCTTGGTTGGAAGCAAGGCATATAATTAAAGAAGGACAAAAGACAGTTTACTACCCTCATGTTTGGTGGTTTTCAACATTTAGTGCATCAATTTTTTTTCATCCCAAAGTCATACCTAAAGTGTAAATTTTGGGGCAGTCTTATACATCTGTTAGTCAAACTGTTAGTTCTTTCGTTAAGTGATGACGTGGATGCCATGTATCATTAAAAAATATTAAAATAATTATTTAAATAAAAATAATATTTAAAAAAAAACCCACCCTGCAAAGAAGAAGAAGAAGAAGAAGAAGAAGAAGAAGAAGAAGAAGAAGAAGAAGAAGAAGAAGGAGGAGAAGAAAAAAAACTCGAACCCAGAAGGAGGGGAGGAGAAGAAGAAGAAGAAAGAAAGAAAGAAAAAAACAAAAAGAAAACCGAACCCAAAAGAAGAAGGAGAAGAAGAATGAGAAGAAAAAAAAACCGAACCCAGAAGAAGAAGAAGGAAGAAGAAAGAGGAAGATGAGGAGGGGAAGAAGAAAAAGAAGAAAGAAAAACCCAAACCTAGAAGAAGAAGAAGAAGAAGAAGAAAAAGAAGAAGAAGAAGAAGAAGAAGAAGAAGAAGAAGAGGAGAAGAAGAAGAAAAAAAACCCAAACCCAGAAGAAGAAGAAGGAGGAAGAAGAAGAAGAATGAGGAAGATGAGGAAGATGAGAAGAAGAAAAAAAAACCCGAACCCATAAGAAGAAGAAGGAGGAAGAAGAAGAAGAAAAAGAAAAAGGAGGACGAGGAGGACAAGGAGGAGAAGAAGAAGAAAGAAAAGCAAAAAAAAAAACCGAACCCAAAAGAAGAAGATGAAGAAGAAGGAAGAAGAAGAAGAAGAAGAAGAAGAAGAAGAAGAAGAAGAAGAAGAAGGAGAAGACGAAGAAGAAAAAGAAAAAAAAACTGAACCCAGAAGAAGAAGAGGAAGAAGAAGGAAGAAGAAGGAGAAGAAGGAGGAGAATGAGGAGGAGGAGGAGGAGGAGAAGAAGAAAGAAAAGAAAAAAAACAACCGAACCCAAAAAAGAAGAGGAAGAAGAATGAGAAGAAGAAGGAGGAGGAGGAAAAGGAGGAAGAATAATGAAGAAGAATGAGAAGGAGGAGGAGGATGAAGCAGAAGAAAAAAAAGAAAAAAAGAAACAAAAAGAAATCTAGGTTGGGGGCGTTGGGGGGGGGGGAAGAAGGTTTTTTTTATTTTTTTAAATATTATTTTTATTTAAATAATAATTTTAATATTTTTAATGACACGGGACGCCCAATCACTGTCCACATGGGTGCCATGTCATCACTTAACGGGAGAACTAACAGTTTGACTAACAGATGTATGAGACTGTCCCAAAATTTACACTTTATGTATGACTTTGAGATGAAAAAAAATTTATGTACTAAATGTTGAAACCCACCAAACATTAGGGTAGTAAACAGAGATATACCCATTAAAGAATTACGTTAGTTGATAATTAAATAATCAAGAGAAATCCGGTGGTTGTGTTTTTGTACTAAAGGGAGGAACTTGGTAAATGAATTGAGTATTTACATTATGTTTTTCTTTAGGTTGATCATGAAATTGGTAAAGATGAAATGAATTGACTTAGAAAATCGGAGTTAATGGTAGTTAACTAAACAAAATTTTAATTTTGGGCCTACCAACAAAATTAATCCCCGAAAATCAATATTTCGGTGGCGGGGCGTTATAAATGGTATCAGAGCAAATGATCCTACATTATATTATGCGATATTATTGAGCTTGTGAATGTGAATTATGAACTGCATTAGTATTCCATTATTTTATAAGATCTGTGAGTATGAAAGAATTTTTTTTTGTGAAATGCATATATTGTGAATTTTGATGCATTGAATTGAATGGGAGTAGGAAAATTTTAAAATATCGTATTTATGTTATAGCTTTGAAGATGAGCTTTTGAATTAAAGTTTTGGATTAATCTTGAATTGAATCGATATTATGCTATGCATTATGAAAATGTTGGATGTTAAAGTGATGGTGGAATGAGACATGATTGATAGGGAAGTTGTAATAACTCATGTAATTGTATAGATGGAATATATGCGAATTGTCTGTGGATTTATCCACTATGAATTGTGTGACAGCCCGTCCCGGATTTTTCATATCGTTAATGTGAATTGACGGAATTACCCTTGGACGTTGAGTTACGTTTGTAAATTTAAACTAAAGTTTTGGTCCAATTGCTTAAATTCCTTTATTCTTGGGGCCAATGAGAAGTTGGAAAATTATTTTAAAAATATCACGATGTTCATGAGGTTGTATAGGTCACGTTGGTATATTCAAATACCAAAATTAAGCTATGTATGAGAAGTTATTTCCGAAGTTCCGTTTATGTGCTTAAATAACGTTTATTCAGTTAATTCTCATATAGGCGAGACCTATCTCGAGGACGAGCGTAGTCAGGCTAGGCGTGGGGGCTACGATCCGGCTACTTATCAGTGAGTGGGCAGTTGTTTTCTATATATACTTATATACTGCTATTTTTCCCTGAAAATGAACTTAATTGATTATACGTTTTGAAATGCCATGCAAAGTATTTATTTATGCATTAGTCATTGCATATAATTATGATGGTGCTACAGACGCACAGGTAAGTGTCAAGTAAGTTTATTTACAAGCTATTATGAGAATGAAATGATGTGATGTGAATGATGAGATGTGTTGAGAGCTCATACACCTGCACCTTGATATTAGTGCTCTCGCTCAGAGTTAGGGGCATAGTCTTTCACGTGATGTTCACCTCTCGCACCGCATGCTCGCCTTGGATCCAAGTTAGGTGCACAGTCCTATCGTATAGACCACTATAAGTGGGTTCGACTCGTAGGTGACCCGCGATCATTCGCACAGTCTTCATGTGATTGTAGCACTAGAGCATATTTATTCTATATACGGTGATGTTTTGCAGACCACTAGAGGTGGTATTGATTTGTGTGCAGGATATATACATGATATGATGAGATTGATTATGAGCTATATATACAGCCGAGGGCTGAATTGATTATTAAGAATGATTATGAGCTATATATACGGCCGATGGCTGAGTTGATTACCTGGCATTTCAATCGCATTCACAGAGTTATGATTAGAGTTCAGTTGTGATACTTTCGCATGGCATACATTCATATTTTCCAGCATGATTTCAAGATTTACATATATGAGTATATACATTATTTTTGGGAAATTATACAGGTTTTACGGAGAAGTGTTATAACTTTTGAGAAAAGAATGATTTTGAAAAGATTTGTTTTGTTGACCCACTCAACTTTGTTTTTTGCCCCTCCAGGTTCTAGGTAGCTAGTGTTCGTTGGTGGCATACGAGGATCTCATCGGACGTTCTGACAGAATTCATTTATGTAGTTATTTGAACTTATTATTCATACTTGACTGCATTTGACTTAGTATGCTCTGGTTTTGTATAAGCACTATAATTCTCGCTCTAGCACACTATCTTAATTAGGTTGCTAGTGGCTTGGTTTTAATTCGTTCGTATTTCCTATTATTAATCTTGCTTCCGCACTGTGCACATGGTTACGTCACGCTCAAGTGACGGCCAGCACGCCCCACTTTCGGGTCGAGGTGTGTCAAATTGGTTGCTACTATCAAATTTGACCTTAAGAAAAGTTTAGACCAAAGTTAAAATAAGCGAAAGTATATGGTTTTGTTTAGTGCAAGTAATTTGATTTCCATGTGTTATGTGCAAATAATTGTTGGATGATTTTCTTAAGTTCCTTCAAAAGATATGAGATCTTGATTATTCTATGTTAATCAAGATATATTATTACGGTGTTTAGACTAGTGATTTTGGATTTTTGTAAGATAAGTAAATCCTATAATTGGGATTATCTTTAACTTGGTATATAAACTGGTTGCATAATAGTATTAAGTTGATATGATTAACTTGAGATTATGCATCGTCTGTTTTGGTGAGGAATCAAGAATTAATTGGCTCATGATTCATTTGGATGCTTGGAATCCAAGTTGTGGTTTTATTGAAGCAATTTGTTGAATTATGGATAAGTTGTACATAGTGTTAAAATGACTATTAGTTAACAAACTTGCTAGTAACTAATTCTAATGCTTATGACTTAAGTTGTGGTTGATGATTGTTGAATTATTACTTTATTACTAATTGTGTTAGAGTAATGTGAAAGTTTATAAAATTTGTTGTTTACTGAAGTTTAAGAGTATAGTTGTTAAGTTTGGCCAAGCAAGTTGAAGCAAATTATATTGAGTTCGCTTTATCAGTTTGATCACAACATTGAGTATACACATTGGATTGGTTTGGTTACTAGAGTCATGTGTCGCCATTGATTAGCTTTTGGAGCTCTCTATCTCGTTCATGCTCTCTGCGGGAAGCTTTTCTAGAAAGAGTTCAAGAACGTATACATAATTGTTCCCTTGCCCATTCATTAAACAACGAGAAAAAAAGGGGGGGGGGGTTATTAATTTTATTATTGATAGTTAAGTAAATCGCAGAAATGAAGAAAATCATAGAATGAGATTGTGATTTCATTACATGTTAACGGAAACTGTGGATCTTTATTTTAATATTGTGGTAGGTAATGATATTTGAAATTTCCAATGATTTTAGGGGGAATTTTTAATATTGGATTTGGCAATTCTAATGCTTTGGTTTGGAATCTTGATATCGAATTGGCTGAAGATAGTTATGGATGGAATTTATGGTATGGGTGGTTATTGTGCTAGTAATTGTCTAGCCAATGGTTGATGTGGTCTGATGTTTTGGTAATTATTTACCCAACGAGAGTTATGACTTAAGGTGCACGATTTTTATTTGTTGGTTACTTATGTTGGAGCCTAAATAAAAATCATAGGCTGAGATTATGATATTATTTATCATTAAAGGAATGGTGAGGATAATCCTAATCTCTTTTCGTAACACAATGGTTGAAATCTCGGGGACGAGATTTATTTTAATCGGGGGTGAATGTAATACCCCAAAAATTTAAAGGTACGAATTATATATTCATAATTATGAATATGTGGAGAAAAGTCAGAAATAAATTGATTTATGGTTACGAAAAATTGAATTGAGATTTTATATGATTTTTCGAGAATTTATAATAATTTATTTGAGTTTAGTTTTAAATTAAACTACTTACGAAGGTTGAAGTTTGGAAATTAATTATTTAAAATCCATGAACCATTCGAGGTCACAATTTATATTTTTGAATAGAGCTCGATCTCACGAACGATTCGAGGTCACAATTTATATGTTTGAATAGAGCTCGATCTCACGAACACGTAGGCGTAAACCGTTCGTGAAACGGAGTTATAACGAAGAAGTTATTAACGTTTAAAGTCAGAGATATTTTGGTAATTTTAATTCAATTTAGAAGACTCTAGAAATCTGGAGCCATGAATCTTGCCACATGTGTGGTTGTGATTTAAGAAGAAAATACATGATGGATGGTTGGGATTAAAAGAAAAGAATATAAAAGAGGAAAAAAGGGGAAATAATGGGAAAAGGTGACCAATGGGGGAAGAAAACTGGGAGGGGAAATGAGAGAAATGAGAAACGGGGGATCAGGACTCGGCCTATGGTAACCCGACCTGATCGGAACAATGGTAGGGGTAGTGAAGCACCGGTGGTGTCGAATTGAGAACACCTATTTATAGGATTTCTGGCGGGTTCGAGGCAAATTGGAGTCTTTTCAGGCCAAATTGGACTTGGCCACAGGTATAAAGTTTGTTCTATACTTTGAGATCTTTATTTATGTAATTTTTGAGAATTTTAAAAAATAGTTAAATTTTTCGGCGAATAGGGGCGGCCGACCGCCACTGGTGGCGGCGCGTGGCCAGTGAGCCGACGCCGTATTTTAAAGTGAATTTTGATGTTCTGAAATTAAATTTGATAAGCCTTGGTGTGATTTACATTGTTAAAGATAAATGGTGATCGTTCGTTAGTTATAAAAAATATCGAGATTTAATTGAAATTGAATTAGTGAACTACGAATGGCTTGATCCATGTTTAGGTTACGTAGGCAGTCTAATGAGATGTTAGATGCAACCATAAAATAAGTGAGAGTAAATATTTGAGAATTAATCTTTTGTTAGAGGTTGCTTGATATAAGAATTTGGGGATTTAAATTGATAAACTAAATAATTGTTTTAGAAATTAAAGGTATGGACAAATCTGTAAGAACTAAATCGTTAGATTGATAAAATGTGATTCATGAAAATAAGTTAACTATGTTTCTTTGGAAATTGATCTAGGGAAGTATGAGTATTTAGTATGGTTGGAAGCAAGGCATATAATTAAAGAATTATGTTAGTTGATAGTTAAATAATCAAGAGAAATTCGGTGGTTGTGTTTTTGTACTAAAAGGGAGGAACTTGGTAAATGAATTGAGTATTTACCTTATGTTTTTCTTGAGGTTGGTCATGAAATTGGTAAAGGTGAAATGAATTGACTTAGAAAATCAGAGTTAATGGTAGTCAACTAAACAAAATTTTAATTTTGGGCCTAACAACAAAATTAATCTCCGAAAATCAATATTTCGGGAGCGGGGCGTCACAGCCTAGCCTTCACATGATCATTCACCTCCCGCACCACACGCTCACCTTGGATTCCAAGGTAGGTGCTAGCCTGTCATACATACCACATTAGGTGGTTCTGACTCGTAGGTGACTTGCGATACTTCGCATAGCCTTCACGTGATCATAGCACTTGAGCGTAATTATTTACACCCAGCCTGTCATACAGACCACTAGAGGTGGTTCTGACTCATGTGCAGGGATATGTGATGAGCTATGGATGCAGTCGTACAGACCACTAGAGGTGGTTCCAACTCGTGTATAGGGATATTTGATGAGCTATAGGCTTAGCCGTACAGGTCACGTTAGGTGACTCCGGATGGCATACCATTTCATATTGATTTCATTCACCTGATTTATTTATTCTTTGCTGAGATATCTGACATGGCATATTGTGGTTTTGCTATGCTGAATATGGTATTGAGATATAGGCATGTGCATGCTATTTTCTGGGGAACTATACAGGCTTTACAGGGAAGAGTTACTACCTTTGATATGGAAATGGTTTCTGGGAAGCTTTATTTTCACTCACTTACAATTTCTAGTTTGCACTCTCTAGATTCTAGTAGCAAAGTTTCCGTACCGACGAGGATTCGTGGCACTTTCCAATTCAAGTGTCTTCTTATGATGGTATAATCACTCCCTTACCTTACTGTACTTATTTATGCTCTGTATCGCGTGTGAATGAGTTCATGCCCGCTCACCAGCGCACTCTGGTATTTAGGCACTCTTAGGTGTCGATCAGCACAGCTCGATTCGGAGTCCTAGTGGATATTCCGGGTCGGGGTGTGTCAAATTGAATCACATTATTACTAGCTCATTGTGAGGTATTAATTATAAATAAAAAATAGAAAAATAAAAACTGCACAAAAAATTAATTATAAAAAAAAAACACTGTTTATATGACGAAAATACCCCCAAATTATTTTGGACTGCTTTTGAACTTTTTTGTTTGAGGGCATTTTTGTCTCCTTATTTTGGTGAAGCACGTGACCCCAAATGGGCTTACTAACTTTATATAGTTGTATAGATAATTAGTTTTCAATGGCCAATATTCATAATGAACCAAATTAAACACATATGATGTATGAAAGCAATTCCACCGGGGAACAATTGCCCGGCACCCAACACCCAAAATAGGTCGGCGCCTAGCCAAATCACTCAACCCCAGTCTAATAGGCTGGCACCCAGCTTAAGCCAGGCAATAGACCGACGTAGAATCGATAAACCCAACAGCCGTGCCATTTGACTTTAGTTGGGCCACCCACATTGTCGATGCTGACGCCAGCTCTTCCCACAACCTTCAACCTCCTGCCGGAGGACTCGAACACCTGTCGGGTGACCTTGGTCCCGTTACGCACGATCAATACATCGCAGAACGAGATCTTGGTGTAGAGCTTTTCGGGGCTGAGATTGTAGAAGCAGTTGACATTAGAGCAAGTCTACCGAGAGTGGATTGCCCGGCGGTGCGAGCTTCTCTAAGATGAGGACGGTGGGCTTGGCGTCGAGGTTCGCAACAGACAGCACCATGACCAGCCGCGGAGGAGCTCGGCGGCGCAAGGCAGAGAGTTATTGAGAAAGCAGAGAGGGATGGCTTGGAGGTGAGAGGGAGTTAAATGATTATTGCTCTAATTGGGTTAAAGTTGAAGGACCCATTTCTTTAATTAAGTTGAAGTTGAGGGACCCATTTCTCCAATTCTCTCCTTTAGTTTCCCATATTTGCCCCTTAATTTAGCATCATGTGCGTGTCACATGACTTATTTTAATGGAATTGACGAAATGGAACATAATTGCACGTTTTGATGAGTTAAGGAATCAATTGTCATGAATTTTTAGTCAAAAAGACAATTTCTCAAATTGAGTTAAAGTTCTTCACCATTGTTACAATTTTATCAAAATATTATTCTCGTGACACGTAAATCATCAATAATAAAATCCATATTTTAGGAGTGAGTTACTATGTTATTACAAGTTCTCATAAACCCCAGGAGTGTACCTAAGCCTCAAGAATATGTGTTTTTGTAACTAAAACTATGTGATATTACTTTTCTTTTAAGCACATAGTATAATTGATGTAACTTTTTTTTTTCAACATGTGTTCACATTATACGACTGTTTTGCAAGTGGTTATATATGTCACATTGTCAGTATATCAATCATAAGAGCTGAAGAGAAGTGAAAAAATGACGTGTAAAAATCTTTTTTTTATTAGAACCAAATTTAGAGATGAAAAGCCATCGTGTGGGAAATTCAATTCTTTAGACTATTTCTAATGGTTAGGCTAAAAGCCAAATTTTTTAGCCCGAAAAATTTAGCTTTTAGCCTGGAAACAGCTTTTCTGCTCTAATGGTTGTGATCTAAAATTTTAGCCCGAAATTATTAAAGAATGAACTTAGGCTATTTTTTATTAAATTAAATTAAAAAAATATGTAGACTATCGTAAATTAATTTTATGAACATTTTTATCTAAAAAATTTAAATTTTGATAAATATTAAAAAATCACTAAATTTGATACAAAGCAAGCTTTCACCATAGGTAGAGTTTTTGGGTGAATTTTAAGTTAAATATATTTTTTAATTATTTTAGCCGTTGGATTTAAATTTGGGCCGTTAGATCTTTTTTTTACTGTTAGATTTGATTATATTCGATCTCATCCGTTAGATTCAATAATATATAAATATAAATAAAAAACAAATTTTGAATCTAGGCCGTTGGATTAACCAACGGCTTGATGATCAGAGTCGTTGGATGGAAAGAGGCGTTGGAGCTCTGGGGAACGTGGTGACAGGTCCACGTGGGTGGGTCCCCGCCGGTCGAAATGGGGGCGAGTCATGCGCGTTGGGCGAGAATCTGGGTTGGATTTGGAGCCCAAACGCCTTCTACCACTCTCTTCGTTGGAGCGCACTCCGATTTTGGACTAAATTTTGAGAGGAATCTGACCTTCATTTTCCATTTAGCATTTAGCCCACATTTTCCCCTTAGGTTTAAAGTGAGTTTGGGAGAAAATTTTGAGAGGGAATTTAGCTTTTAGCCCAGTATTGGAGGTGGTCTTGTGGGGGCAAATGTGAAATATATTCTCTCACATCTACGTCAAATAATTTTGCATATTTTAGAAGGATAATTCTTGTGCTTTAGAAGAATAACCCCAAAATATAAAGTAATGGCTCATGATTTTTCTCACATTTTCTAATTTATTTAATTTTTTTACTATATCTACAAAAACATTGCGAGGTAGGAACTGTAGGGAGGGACAGGCCACAAAGAACACAAGAAACAGAAAAAAACCCAGATGAGCAGCTGCTCTTCCATGGCTTCCCTTCTGATCCCACATCCCACCCTTCCCCTCCAACTCAAGGTGATTTTATTATTACCCATTTTTCTTTCTTTTTCTATGATTACGATTTAATTTTAATTTAGTTTGGGTTTTGTTTATTTGATCGATTGCAGGAAGATGTGATTAGAGTCAGCACTCTACTTATGAACCCATCATCTAAAATTGACCGGACCGGTCTGAGAAGTTGCAGACGTCACGGACGGTGTTTTGTGGCGAAAGCTAAGGCGACCGTTGAAGAAGATGTACGGGAGAAGCAATCAGTCGGTGATAAGGACAAAAATGGTAACTCATCTTATTCTTTGGTCACTTTTATTTGATTTGCCAAAAATTGTTTTCTAAGTTGGGTCTTGGAAATTTGGAAATTTGGTGTGACTGATACATGTAAAATGATAAAATCCATGGCAATAAAGATAATTTTTTTGTTATTGTATGTTGTTTTAAGAAAAGATACAAAGTATTTAGAGTTAACAGAATAATTGGCACAAAACTGAGCGAAGTGACGCTCTAAGGTTTATAAAGCAGAGCTCACTTAGTAAGATAAAACTTTGTTGTTTATTGTTTTAAGAACTTTAATTTCGTGTTGCATCCCCAACCTCTTGCTACTTAATATTAGGGTCTAATAATATTCTTCTTCGTAAATGAGAGTCTTAGGTTCGATTGGCGAGTTTGAATCACATTATTGCTAGCTCGTGAGGTTAAACTAGAGATGGGCAACGGTTATGGCGGGCGGGTAACCGCGGTTATTTACCCATAACCGTTTATGCTCATACCCGCATAACCGTTTACCCGTTGGGTAATTGCCTAAACGGTTATACCCATAACCATAACCGTTTATAAACGGTTAACTATACCCATAACCGCATACCCATTTAACTGTAACCATTTAATACCTGTTTACCCATTTACCCTTTTTAACCCGTTTATCCTCTTTCTTTTTTTTACCATTTTCCCTTTTTCATATGTCTACATGTTTTTTAACAACTTGAAAATTTAAAAAAAAAATTGTCATAATTTTTTTTTCAATTAAATACCGTTATAGATACATTCATCATACATTTCCGTATTTTAATTTTTTGAAGTCCTTATACCATTTCAATAATTGAAATAATAGTTTACGGACTATATTTCTAACTGTTACTAATACCCATAACTGTAAGTTTATAACCACTATAACTGTAAGACTATGAAATTTCTTCTTAATTAGAAAAAGCACCACCATAACTGTAAGTTTTAGACAATATCACCTCGGAAGTCGAAAGGTTTAAATTGAAAGAGCAAATTTAAACTCTTTGAAGTCTATAGATTTTGAAATGTTATAGTTATAATTGTAAGTTTTAAATTTACAATTTAATACCGTTATAGGTTTGTGTTAATTTTACATATATAAAATAAATGGGTAAATGGTTATCCGTTTATAACCGCGGTTAATACCCATAACCGCCCATTTAAACTTCGCGAGTAAACGGTTATACCCATAACCATTTATTTATCTAAACGGCTACCCATAACCGTAACCGTTTAATTTAAATGGGCGGGTAACTGTGGTTACCCATAACCAATGGGTATTTGCCCATTCCTAGGTTAAACCCACATCTCTTCATGTGTAGATAATATTGTTTGTTAAAAAAAAATAAAAAACTTTAATTTCGGATGAACCGTTTTAAGTTATTTTTTATATGATCATACAATGTTTTGAATAAAACATCATATTTTAAAAAAAAGTGAACTTTAATTGTATGATGTGATATCGTTTCACACACTCTAATTTGCGTGCTTAACTCAATCTTTGAGACACGTTTGTTTTCAACACTGGTTGCCTCATTACATGAAAGGACCAACCTTTATATATATATATAAATCACAGTTTAACACATATGCTACAAAATACTCTAAAAGTTAGTTTGAAACAGTGTGCTCTCTCTCCACTTACTTTAGTGTTGACTATGGCTCGAATCACAGAAAGACAAGTTTTTGTATGGGAGGTAGATTGTCTGCCCTCCTAGGTGTGGTGCCCTTCCATGCTTTCTTATTTGTGTAGTCACGGTTAAGTCACGTTAATATTTTTATTACTTTTTGTCTTATTATCTCTATTAAAAAATTAATATAAAATGTTAACGTGGCTTAACCGTGAGGGCATGGAAGGGTACCACAACTAGGAGGGCAGACAATCTGCCTCCTTTTGTATGTGTGTCAAAGTTTCAACTGTGATTTGCATGTAAGGAGAAACACATGTCGCTCATGTTACCCTAAATTAGATTTTCCTTGGTAGTGCTGCATATACATTCTATGATGCATCTTACATGTTCATCTTTTGATTCTCATGCAGATTTTGGAGTTGTTAGTGTCCACCATGTCGGATTGCTGTGTGAAAACCTTGAAAGATCTCTCAGCTTTTACCAGAACATTTTGGGTAAAATTTTCAAAATTCTCATCTTTTACTTACATTTTGTAAGTACATGACTCTACATCATTGATGGATAAAAAAAAAATAGGGCTTGAAATAAACGAGGCAAGGCCACATGATAAGCTCCCCTACAGAGGTGCTTGGTTATGGGTTGGTTCAGAGATGATTCATCTCATGGAACTTCCAAATCCCGACCCTTTGACCGGAAGACCAGCGCACGGAGGCCGCGACCGCCATACTTGTATTGCAATCCGGGATGTGTCTAAGCTGAAAGCAATCCTCGACGATGCTGGTAAGCTTTAGTTTTCCTCATTTGCAGTTCATTCATTTTCAATAACATGTCCGACGGATGTTGATCTATGGAAGGAATGTGGGCGACTTATACTGCTATCTGCTACTGCAGGTATTCCCTACACGCTGAGCAAGTCCGGGAGGCCGGCGATTTTCACGCGAGACCCGGATGCAAATGCTCTGGAGTTTACTCAAGTTTAATAGCTGAGAATTGCAGCATCCATTTCATAACCAGCTTTATATGTTGATCCCAGCTAATAGAGATTATGGAGTTTGTACAGTTTGTTTATACATTTAAAAGCTGATTGTTATATGGACTGTTGGCGTAAAAAGCTACACTATCAGGATTCGGATTATGATCATATAATAAAGTACTTAATTTGCAATGTTTGAGTGGTTGGAGTAACTTGGTAAGTAGTCACAGCTTTTCTTTCTTCAAAGAGGAGATGAATGAAGTTGCTGGTCGTCGGGGTCTTGGAATGGACGGCAAATGAGTCGATGCCGCCATCTTCCAAGATCGAATTCTAGGTGGTCGTCACCCACAGGGAGTGGGTAAAAAAGAAATTGCCTAGGTCGAGGGGTAATTCGAGAGAGACCCTAGGATCTTTGCTCTGATACCATGATAAATGCTTTTAACTACTCGAGCTACAAGAACTTAGCCTAATACTTAGGCACTTGGGTTACTTCAGCTTAGACACATCCCGGATTGCAATACAAGTATGGCTGAATTTCGACCCGCAAAATATGGCATAGAAATAGGTATCAAAATTTCAGTTATGTTATAAGCAACGAGAGAGCATCCATGACAAAAAACCAATGCAATCAAAATTTCTTATCAACTGCATCAGCTCATATTCAAGGTAGTAACAAAATTTGTTACATTTCAGTTTGTTAAAAGGAATTATCACTCGTCTACAATCATAGGCTAGATTAGATGGATGACAAGGATTATAAGTTGTTAGTGTGCGACTCTTTCTCCTCGAGATTCAAGTCTAACATGGCTGGTGTGGTGGGGGAGAGCTACGAGCTCCGATTTTCAATGGCAACAACTTCGACTTTTGGCAAATCAGAATGAAGACCATTTTCCGATCCCATGAGCTGTGGAACAAGTTGAGAAGGGCTTTGCTACTCCGGCGAAGGAGGAAGAGGTCAAAGAAGCTGAGAGCAAGCTTCTGTGAGAGAATCAGATGAAGGATGCTAGAGCACTTGGCATCATTTAAGGGGCCATTTCAAATCAAATATTCTCGAGAATCGCTATGCAGGAGACTGCAAAGGCAGCTTGGGGTATTTTGAAAGCAAGAATTTGTTGGTGATAAACAAGTAAGATCCGTAAAACTTCAAAGTCTTAAACGAGATTTTGAATATACTAGGATGAACGATGATAATTCATTGTTTGTGTATTTGGCTAAACTGTTTAATTTGATTAACCGAAGAAGAAGTTATGGTGATGATTTGAGTAACCAACGAATTGTTCAGAAGTTGTTGATTAGTCTACCTAAAACCTACGATGGTATTGCCTCAGTCTCCTTTAATGGCTCCAAATGCTTTGCTTTCTCTTCAGCGGCAATTTTTCTCACTTCCAAGCTCAGCATTCTCTCTTCTTGTTTCATCAACGCATTCACAAGAAGAAGGTAATTGCACCTAAAAGTATAGAGAAGATACAGATTATGTATTAAAGAAAAGACAAATTATAATATCACATCCAACATCATATTGATTTTAGTCGTCACACCGTTGTTGTAGTTTTATTTAAAAGTTTACTAAACACATCATATTCTTTTTAGTCATTTTACACCATCTTTGTACTTTTACAACAAAAGTTTACTAAACACTGAACTGCTTTATTATACAACTATTTATTCTTACAAAGCAGTATAAACAATTTTTTTAAAATATCCAAAGTTGATTAAGTTGAAGAGGGCCAAGTTTCAAGGACCCGAGTGAAGTCGTCCAAGCACTTGTTGTTCAACTCTAAGTTGCCAAATATCTCCTTCATGGCCCATGCATTTGCCCTTACTAACTCGCTCTCTTTCTCCACCATCACTAGCCTAATCAAATCGGCCACCGAGTCACTCGTAAACGACCCGTCTCGCTCGTCCCTCGGTATCTCCAACCCAACCTGCTTTTCGTGCATTAGTCTCACGTTCAACCCTTGGTCCGAATTTGCACCCGAAAGCAAAATCAAAACCCGTCCAGACCCTAATGCTTCAATAATTGAACTCCAGCCACCATGAGTCAGGATTCCTCCAATTGAGACATGGCTCAAAATCTTAAGTTGCGGGGCCCAACCCCTCCACACAAAGCCTCGATCCTCCACTCGGGTTTCAAATCCGAGTGGAAGAATATTGGACCCCAACACGCCCTCCACCAACGGGCGATTGTTGACTACCCAAATAAAAGGCAACCCCGATTTCTCTATCCCATGTGCCAACTCGTGCATAAGCTCTTGACTCAAAGTCACCTCGGTGCCGAGTGCGATGTAAACCACCGAGTTCGGTTTCTTATTTTCGAGCCACTCTCTCAACACTTCCCACTTCTCATCCGCTCGATCGTTAGCGCCGCCGGGCTGATGCGGTGCTGAGCTGGGCGGCAGCAGCCCGAGCGGAACAACGGGTTTGCCGTATAAATTTCTGAGCAGACTTACCGCGTCAGATTCAACCTCGGTGCAGCTCCTCATAGTCACAAAATTACAATCTTGAACCGTAAGCGCGAGCCTCTGAAAATCGGAGACCTCGTCGTCCATGCAATCCCAATGACTCACCATCTCGTACAGCTTATAAGCGACGGTGGAAGGATAGTCGAACCACTCGGGAAGGACCGTAAAGTCCTCCGGCCGCCGGCGTTTATCGCCGAGTAACTCAGACGGAGGACCGCAGAAAGCCAAGGAAGTGGCGTTGAAGATGCTGAAGTAGACCGAGTTGACTCCGAGCTGAGTGGCGAATTGGGGTAGCCAGTAGCCAGCAAAGTCGTGGACGACCCAGTCGACGCCCGAGTGTTGGACGAAATGCGTGACTGCAGGCTTGAGCAAGTCGTAGGCTTTTTTGAGGTAGGGGACTTTATTGATTGGTAGCTGGGAGGTGGACTCGACGGATTCAGGTAAGCCGTCGACGGCGGGGAGAGGAAGCTCGACGAAATCGATGAGTGGGGAAAGGGAGGATGACCGGAGGCGATTGATGTTTTGGGGGGTGGAGATGAAGGAGATTTGGTGACCCTTTTGAGCTAAGAACTTGGAGACCTCGAGAAATGGAATTAGGTGGCCGTAGGCTAGCCATGGGAACATGGCGATGTGAAGTTTCTTCTCATCTTTGCGCTCCATGTCTGAGAGGAGAGACTCTCAGGCCCTTGATATCAGAAGTTGTAATTAAAGGGGCAGTAGGAAAAGGTGTTGGCCAAATTATTGGACTGGTTATGATGGGGGTGATTAATTAGCCTCTAAACACGTAATTAATCACTCATGGTGCCTGTGATTAATATTTGCATGGCTAATCTTTAGCCGCCGGTTTAGATGGTGACGATGATAAAGCAGTAATCCACACGTAAACTTGTCGGATAGTTTTATTAGGCGGTGGTGACCTGATTCCACGTAAACCTATTGAGATGGTGATTTGATGATGGGATTACTATGTGCAGAAAGGTGAGGTGGCCTATTGTAACACGAGTGTTACATTACGTATTTTTATATAAATAATAAAAAGTTATTATTTTTAGTTATTAAATTTTTAACACAAATATCTTATTAATTATATAATAACATGTGGTGTATTATCTAGTATTCTGATTACACTGAAAAATCTTTCTACGTGCAGAAAGGTGAGTTGACGTTTTCCAATAAGAGTTATTTAGCTGTTAGGTAGCTCACAGCCGAAAAAGTTGACTCCACATTACACCCTCCCAAAAAAGGAAAAGGCTCCCCAGCGGATTCATTATGTGTGGATTTTTGGGATCTCCACATTTTAAACGTTCATCGTGTGGTCAGTTTTCATTAAATACTATTTTTGTTTAATTTAAAATAATAAAAGTCAAATGATTTATGATCGCACGATATACGATGAACGGTTGAGATGTGGAGATAACTTTCCCACCTTATCTTTATGAATTTTCAAATAGCCTGTTTTCATACAATCATTAAAGCGACCCTTATTTCCCATAATCCAATTTTCACATATGGATAGCAGTGTCAAACAAATAGTACATCTTTAACCAAGCACTTGGTTATAACTCTTAGAGCAGTTCCACCACTGGGCATTTTGCCCAGCACCCAGTCAAAAACAAGCCCAGCACCCTGTCAATCCAGTCCACCCCATGTTATTCCCTGGCACCCAGCCCGTGCTGGCCTCTGGCCCAGCCCAAAATGGACAGACCAAGAAGCTAGGCAGTGTGCCTGGCGCGTGCAGAACACCAGCGTCTGGGGGCGAGTAGCAGACAACATTACAGGCGGTAGGGCCCGCGTGTCAACCCCCCTTGCGCTAGCCTGGGATGGGGCTACGTGTCTGTCTTCTTAGCCGTTGGATTTCCAACGGCTAGTTTTTCTAGACCGTTGGATTTTCAACGGTAAAAAAATTTGAAATTTAACTTTTAAAATGGACTGTTTGATCAAAGATCAACAGTCCACGTTTTTTCCTATAAAAAAAAGGCCCAACTGTCAGATTTATGACCGTTGGACACGTGGCGTGATCTTGTCTCTTGGATTTGAATATTTTTCAAATCCAACGGTCCAGATTAATTAACTACATTAAAATTAATTTAAAAATATAAAAAAATACGGAATTTTTTTTTTAAAAATACAGAAAAATTTTAAAAAATATATATATTTTTTCTATAAATACCTAACCCTCTTCTTCAACCTTACACCACATTTCAATATTTCTACACTTTCTATACTATCTACATTTCAATATTTTCTACACTTTAAGAGAGAAAAAATGTCTTCGTGGAAGCTCATTGAAGATCTAACGTTGTGTGAAAGTTGGGTTCGCACTACTCATGACCCGCTTACGGGTAATGAGATGGATAAGCGAGAAATGTGGAGTAAAATTACGAAAGCGTTTTGCGATGTACATGGAAAAGATTCCAGAACTAGTCAAGGTCTTCAAGGTCGTTGGAAAAAACTCAATGCATCATTTACTTGTTGAAAAAACGGCGTCTCTCTTGCTTCTGGTAACCTGCGTAGTGGGACGAGTTTAGCGGATCAGGTAACAATATTTTTATTTAATTTCTTATGTAATTTGTATGTAATTTCTTATGTAATTTTTATTTAATTTGTATGTAATTTCTTATGTATTTTTATGTAATTTGTATGTAATTTCTTATGTAATTTTTATTTAATTTGTATGTAATTTCTTATGTAATTTTTATTTAATTTGTTATGTCATTTTTATGTAATTTATATGCATTTCACCCGCATCAATATTTTATTTTATTTAATTTGTGTTACACCCGCATTTGTTAACACTATCTTATCCCACATTTTTATAGACACTACAAGCTCAAGCATTCTACAATTCAAAGAACCATAACACATCATTCAACAAATGGGAATGTTGGGAAATTGTCAAAGATTACATAGAATTACATAAACTTTAAAAAAAAAATACACTACATAGAATTACATAAACTTAGAATTACATAAACTTAAAAACAAAACACACTACATAGAATTACATAAACTTAAAAAAAAAAATACACTTTATTCTTCAACCACAAGCCTCATTTTAATTTTCTTCACCTTCTTGCAATCCCCACTGGTGGTCAATCAAGTCATTTTGGCGGGTTACGTGCATGTATGGCTCTTGCAAGTGAGTGTACCGCTGAACGATCAATTCATTGTAACGTCCATCCCATTCCAACGGCTCGTGTTGCACGGGATCTTCGGTATTGTCATGAGCATAGTAGATACGTGTTTGTGAGTTGTTGATCGGATCCGGCTCATATTCATCGACGGCATCATAATCATATTCATCTTCAACAATCATGTTGTGGAGAATAATACAAGTCATCATGATGGATCGAAGAGCCTTGACATCAAACATTCTAGCTGCAGCCCTAACAATCGCCCAACGAGCTTGCAAGATACCAAAACAACGCTCGACATCCTTCCTACACCCTTCTTGACATTTTGCAAAGTGTTTTTCTTTTTCAGTATGTGGATGCGGCACTGTTTTGACAAATGTATCCCACTTTGGGTAAATGTCATCTGCAAGGTAGTATGATCCCTCGTATTGGGTACCATTAACCCAATATGTGCATTTCGGCGATTTTCCTAGCAGCAGGTCGTCGAACACTGGGGATTGGGCAAGGACATTTAGGTCATTCTGAGCTTCAGGAACACCAAAAAAAGCATGCCAAATCCAGGTATCAAATGAAGCTAGCGCTTCCAAAATGATGCTTTTGGCTCCTTTTCTGTTGCCATAAGCTCCTTGCCACGCAATTGGACAGTTTTTCCAAGTCCAGTGCATGTAGTCAATGCTTCCAATCATGCCAGGGAAGCCTCGCATCTCTCCCTTCCTTAAAAGCCTTCGCATGTCCCTTGGTGTGGGTTTCCGAAGGTACTCATTGGTGTAGAGGGCTTCAATTGCAGAGCAAAAGCGCATCAGGGCCTCCAGAACAGTTGTTCTTCCCATCCTCGCGATCTCATCCACTTGATCTGCAGATGCTCCATATGCAAGCATTCGCAAGGCAGCCGTAATTTTTTGCTCGGGAAGAAGACCTAGAACATGAAAAGCATTCTCTTTTTGCACAAAGTATGGATCATGGTTGCAAATAGCACTCATGATTTTTTCGAACAAACCTCATTGCATTCTAAAACGACATCTAAAAATATGATATGGGAATATGCTGTTGGGAATAAAATAATCTTCTAACAGATCTTTACCTCGTATTTCCCTTTTTCTATCCAGGTTTGCAGCACGTCTGGGTTTAGCTATCTGCCCCACGGCTTCCATGACATGGCGGGAATCTGAAGCCCTCTGCCTTCTATGGTGATCATCCTCATCCTCATCCATGAAGAAAGCCTCATCTCTACCTCCATCTTCCTGGAGATTGGCCAATTCTGCCTGTTGTGCCAACAACTTTTTCTGTTGCTCATGCAATTGTTTATACACTCTCCTTGAAGAAGACATTGTAATAAGAACTCAAGATTTGAAAACGATGAACAATGATTCTGAGCTAAAAAAAAGGATTGAGCTTGGTGTGAGGATGAATGTAGAGATGTAGGGTTTATATGGACGAAAAAAAGTAAGGATGAGGTTCTGGACAATGCCACGTGGCACTATGTGATTGGTTGAAAATCCAATCGAAATCTTGGCTAAATTATTGTAATCCGGATGTGACACGTGGCACTACGTGATTGGTTGAAAATATTATCGAAATCTTGGCTAAATTATTGTAATCCGCAAGTGACACGCGGCGCATCGGGATTGGTTGGAAATCTTATCGAAAATCTATCCACAAAATAGTACGTTTCGGATAATGACACGTGTCATTACGAGGTTGTTTGAAAATCTTATCGAAATCTTAGCTAAATTATTGTAAACCGTACGTGACACGTGGCGCGTCAGAATTGGTTGAAAATCTTAGCGAAAATCTATTCACAAAATAATACATTCGGATAATGACACGTGACGTGACGAGATTCGTTAAAAATCATATCCGAAATTAAAACTATTTTATTTTTTTATTCTTTTACAAAAAATTTAAAAATATTATAAATGGGCTGGGTGCCAGCGCATTTTTTTAGGGGTGGAGATGCAGTGGCCTATTACTGTTCATTGGAGTCTGTTACTGTTCACTTGAGTGGATAAATGGGCTGGGTGCTGGCACCCAGTCTTAGGGGTGGACTTGCTCTTAGGAACTGATGTGTCATATGCTTAGGCGACATTCTTTCAAGTTCAGAGGTGACTTGCGAGAGCATTTTTGCAGTGCAACGGGCTATTCATGATCCTATCAGGTCTGCTTTCATACCTTTACAATTTAAGGCTTGGATCACTTTAATGAAATGATTGATTCGAAGGAATGAGACATCACCAAACCACCAAATGTCAGCTGCATCTTGAAACCTCAACTTCCTTTGAAGATTTCAAATTAAAGAGCATTTGAATAGTTGTTCTACCTTTGTCACGAATGGACACATGGAAGCCAAGCTTCAAAGAAATAATTTTGACTGTTTTTATATAAGTGATAAAAAAATTATTTAATTAAGTTATTAATTTTTTAACACACATATCTCACTAATTATATAATAACATATGGTGTATCATCCGGTATTCTGATCACACTGAAAAATCTCTCTATGTGCAGAAAGGCGAGTTAGTATTTTCAAATCAGAGTTATTGAGCTGTTAGGTAGCTCACAGCCTAAAAAGTTAACTTCACATTACGCTCTCCTAAAAAGGAAAAAGATCCTTCCGGATCCATTATGTTGGGATCCTAGGGATCTCCATATCTCAACCACTCATCGTGTATTGTGCGGTCAGTTTTCGATGAACGGCTGAGATGTGAGGATCCTTAGAATCCCCATATAATGAATCCGAAGAGGATCTTTTTCCACCCAAAAAAGATGAGCAATGTTAGTGACCATATAGTAATCTTAATTGCTTTGCTTCCTCACATTCTAAGTCAACTTTCCCATCTTATCTTCATGAATTTTCAAATAGCCTGTTTCCTACAATCATTAATGTGACCCTTATTTCCCATAATCCAATTTTCACATATAGAGAGCAGTGTCAAACAAATAGCCCCATCTACTACATCTTTAACCAAGCACTCGGTTGTAACTCTTAGGAACTTATGTGTCATATGCTTAGGGGACATTCTTTCAAGTCCTGAGGTGACTTGCAAGAGCCTTTTTGCAGTCCAATGGGCTATACATGATCCTATAAGGTCTGATTTCATCCCTTTACAATTTAAGGCTTGGATCACTTTGATAAAATGATTGATTTGAAAGAAAGAGAAATCTCCAAACCACCAAATGTCAGCTGCATCTTGAAACCTCAACTTCCCTTAAAGATTTCAAATTAAAGAGCCCTTGAATAGTTGTTCCGTCTTTGTCACAAATGTACACATGGAAGCCAAGCTTTAAAGAAACAATTTTGATTGTTTTCTGCATTCCAACAAACACATGGTGGGCATACATTCCAACCAATTCTTTTTGGCATTCATTCTCAAGAATTGATGGCTGTGCTTTCATAAACTGATAGAAACCCACAAAACCTACTGCTATTATATTGGATTCATCACTTTCAGTTCAATTTCGTCCCGAAGATCCATAGTACCATTTTGTAAGAATTCACCATTACAAACAAGAAATTTAGAATTGTAAGTATCTTTGACCTGAAATTTGAAAGTAAAATGCCCAGTAATAAGTGTACCCCCGAGTCATAAATCGACATATAATAGCCTAATTGAAGAACACAATTATTTGTTAAGTGCGGCAATTCGTTGAACATGTTGTGGCCCAAGTGAATGCTAACTACTTATACTGGAATTAACATCTGTTTCGCATCAAGAATGAAACCAACGTCGAAACGGATCAGAAAATCTATAACAATTCCATCAAATATAGAAAAATTAGGAGACTTAAATCTTTCTTTGACAAAATCAACCTTTTCGTACCCATGATCTGTGAAATTCAACTTTTGCACATTAGAAACAAGGAATGCAAAACCCAGAATGCAAGTAGAATCACGAAGTGGCCTTGTTGCTGGTAGCAATGATTGAAAGCCAAGAATTAGCAAAGAGGCTTCGCATTGCTTCTTGTTGTGGTGTTTGTTGCGAACCTTCTTTAATTTCTTTAATGTCGGTTGCAAACAAGGACGACTCTTAGGCTTGTATCTCTAACAAAACTGAGAGAAGAACTCGTCTACTTTCTCTTGGCCTTGAATCTTTTTCTCGTGGAAGGATTGAAGCTTGAGAACGACTTGATTCAATTTCACAAGAGATAACACATGTCATCTTGATGAACGGCTGATGCACCAGTGCAATTGCAGAAGATTGAAGTAATGCAAGCTCATCCCAGACAATCTTGTTAACCTTTAGACGATGCCACTAGTGAAATCAACCTTCCAGAAGCTTGTCCAAGGAATTAATATGCTTAACGATTCATATGTAATGCTTGTAGTTTTCATTTGGAAGTTCTGTCAAACTCAAGAGAGTATCTAGAAGTATACTCACTTGATCTTAATATACTCTTTTTTCTTATGAGCACTTTTCCCACTAGGTTTTTGCTGCCTAACTAGATTTTGATGAGGCACCCATCATGGGCTAGTCATACCCTTATAAGCTCTTCTACTTGCGTCCAGAAAATGTATAGTTTTGACTTAATGCAATTTCTCACTTTTTTTCTTAGTTTATGGTTTTTCTCCCACATGAGGTTTTACAATAGTGAGGTTTTGTGAGTTTTACTTTTTATGCATTCTTCCATTGATTTGAGACTCGCATTCGCTCATTGTGCTGATGAGATCATCAATTGTACTTACTTCATCGTTGAAGGCCTGCTGTGTCATTTACTTGAGTATTTACACACTCAAGGGGAGTGTTGTAGTCCTATTAGATTAGGAATGTGATTGTGTAAATCTTATCATATATGGGATATCTCTTAGACTAGTTATTATACTATTAAAATTGTAATCCTATTGTGGTAAAGAATTTACCTTCTCTACTACTATGAATCAAGGCATAATAAGGTGAGATAACACACCTCTCACAATTACACATCTCCTTCTTTCTCTTTACTGTTGCCGCACCCATCTCTCTCTGTCCTTTATATTGTTAAGTAAATTAAGCCTACAACAAGTAGTATATTATTGATAGGAAAAGAAGAGAAAAGTGTACCGGAAACGTTTTTCATTGTGGGTGCAACTCAATTGGCTTCATTAGAACTGTGAATTAAAAGATTAAATATGTATTATATATGAGATGCATGACATTAGATTTATATTATGAAGAAAATAAGTAAAAAGTATGATCGCCTAGTTATTTTAGTGGAAAGGAACTTGGTTTCTAGCAGTTAGGCGGTCTTTTTCTTTTGCAATTTGATAGAGACATCATTAAACTTGTGCAGGCTTGGTTTTGAGGTTTCTTTTGTTTCTCTACTATAAACATATGGTAAAAATTGAAAAACATAGATAATGTTTCTAGAGAGAAGGTCTAAAATTGCAAAATTTGTACAACATTCATTCAACAGTTAATCTACAAATAACAAAAATGCATTTCTCAGAATCAAACGATAGCGAAACCAAGCCAAAACAAATGAGAATCAAAGTGTGAACTCTCATGTGCTTGCTTAGCAAAAGCGCAAGGCATCCGCCCAACTTTCGTTTAAACAAACAATACGGGAAGTGAGTATATCTAAATAAGATTATGCCGAATGTTTATTATGGAACTCTCTTATATATTCCAAGGCTCCACAGCAAATGGGGGATGCCTATTGTGCGGGACTTTGATTAAAGGTTCTTGCGGTGATAGTGGAGGAAGAGCCTATTTGGCCTATTAAGTTGAGTGATCAATTTGAGCCTTCGTCTCTCCAGACTGAATCAATAACTTTATCCATTTTAGACTATTCGATTTAGTCTCAATCGCCGGTACTTCCACCTTGTTTCCTTCAGCTATCTCAATAGGAATCGAAGGGATTTGTTCCACAAAATTCTCTTGCATCTTCTCTATAGGCTACTAAGTTGGAACTGAATTACTTTGAGCTCTAGTAGCCTCATCGGGGTGCCAAGTGTTACACCCATTATGATGTCGCTTGCGCCTTTGAGACTTGGATTTTACATTACAGGCACCGACGGGCAAATTGCATCCATGTTACCAACAACAACAACAACAAAGCCTTTTCCCACTAAGTGGGGTCGGCTATATGAGTCATGTGTCATGTCGTCTGTTAGATCCAAATACTCTAAGTCTTTTCTTAGAGTCTCTTCCAAAGTCTTCCTAAGTCTTCATCTACCCCTTCGGCCCTGAACCTTTGTCACGTAGTCGCATCTTCGGCCTTTGGTATGTTATGACCAGGCAGAGGCTTGATTATCTTCTTTGCAAAAAGCTGATCGAAGATTGCTTCAGCCTTGATGATGTCAAATGTGTACACCTCTGATGTTTTGATTGCAGCCTCGGTCGAAGTTGTTCAAGTGTTGGTGTCATTCGTATTGGCATAAGTTAACGCCTTGCAAAGGAATGGTTTATCGATTACAATCGTAGCTGCATCGATTTTGACATATTGTGATTCTGTTTCTTCGGCCGTAGAGTAACTTACGCTTAGATTTTTGTACAAGGTCTCTTATTACGTAGTTTTTATTGCGGTATCTTCCCTAAGAAATGAGTCATACTGCTCCACTTGTTCGGCCAGCTCATACATGTCATGATAATTAATGTTAAGGAACTTGTTTTGAAATTCCATATTGAGAGTCTATTCGGACATACTTTGCCTCGTGAAGCGAAACTCGGCACTAGTTTTTAGTTACCTTAAATTTGTATAGGTATTTCAGCCTAGTAAAACTGCTTATGAAACTTCATGACCAAGTCATCCTAGGTTTGTACTGAGTTTGACGGCATGTTTATATACCACAAGAATGCCACCGAGGAGAATTTGAACAATCGAAACTTGTGATAACCATGGTTAGCATCCCCGCAATGAGCAATAAATCGAGCGATATGCTCCAACTAGGAAAGACTTAATTCGCCATTAAAAAGGCTAAAGTTAGGGAGTCTTGAACCCTCAAGGATACTTGTATTTCTCGACGCACACCTTTAAATAATTCCGCAATTACAAGCTGTGAAATCACTCACCGATCTCAGAGATATGATTTCAAATAGGATAACACCAGGACTAGCAATATCAAGAGCATTTGGTGACTACTATCTGAAGGACTTCGGGTTCATCTCACTGCTCGACGTGTCATAGAGATGCACCACCAGCAATGACCAGTTTTTCATTCTAACAGCAGTGACCAGTTCGTTTTTAAGTAGTAAACGATACTGTAGGATGCAATGAACTAACCAACCCAACAAAATTCAATTCAATAACAAATCAAAGTTTCCAACTGACCTGGGCAATATGTGTAAGAAGTAATTTGAAAATCAACAAGTTACTAGGATCATAGATAAAACCAAAATAATTACAATAAACCAATCAAACAATTAAGGGGAAATAAACTTATCTTCCAAAGCGGAGGAAGAAGAAGAAGCCATGACTACTAGGGTTTCAAAAGGAGTCTTCTACACTCAAGCAGCCGAGAGTCCTTGCTATCAAATAGGGTTTTAGCACGAGATAAGATAATATTGTGAGTGCAAGGACCTCCTAATATATATACGCTCATCCACTACTACAATATTAGCTTTAGGTGTCAGAATGTGGTGGCGGTTAATAAGTAATTCTGACGGATAAAGATATCCGACACATATTTCATTTATTGTCGGATAAAAGTTCATTTCTGGCGGATTTTTCCGACAGAAATGTCTGTCGGATTTTTTCTGGCTGATTTTACCGACAGAAATTTGTTTCTGGCGGATTTAAAATTATTATAACCCTCAGTAATTTTGAATTCTTTTTTTTACCGTTTTTATTCAAATATCGGATTTTTTCTGGCGGATTTTACCGACAGAAATTGGTTCATGGTGGATTTCAAATTATTATAAACCTCAGTAATTTTGAATTCTTTTTTTTTAATATTTTTTACATATTCTAGCCGTTTTTATTTAAATATCTTTTGCTTCCATTTTCTCATCTTCATTTGCAATCCTCATCTTCAATCTTCAATCTTCAATCATTTTCTTCTATTCATTTCTTTTGCTTCCATACTTTTCATCTTCTATTTCTTTTTTCATCAAGCACTTCATCTTTTTCTTCTCTTCATCTCACACAGTAAGTTTTTCATTTCTTTTGCCTCCATACTTTTCATCTTCTATTTCTTTCTTAATCAAGTACTTTGTGACTTATTTTTATTTTATGATTTGATTTTGCAGGGGCTTTAATTAGTTTGCTGCCTACGTAAAGAATAGATCAACGACGGAATTCTTTCTTGCTGTTGAAATTGTTTGTTTAACACACAAGATTATTTATTTAGAGATTTTAATTTAATTAGTAAGATAAATAAGGAATATTTGTGTTCCATTAGTTTATTTTATTTACTTAAATTGTTATGAATAAATTGAGATAAATATTATTTGTAAATATTTATGTTAAATTGATAATATTTAATATACCATAAACTGGTAATATTTTGGTAACATAGATATATATTATGTTAATTAATTAAATATTTCGATCTAATTGCTATGAGGATATACAAAACTTAAATTTAATAAATAATCAAGAGTGTAGGTAAACATATTTTTGTTCACCTTTTATTGTATTTTTAATTTGTTTTACTCTGATAGGTGTTGGAAATTAAATTTCTAATAGTTATGCATACATGATAGGGATTGAAATATTATATTTTATCTACTTAAATTATTATGAAGAAATTGAGATAAATATTATTTGTAAATATTTATGTTAAATTGACAATATTTGTGGCGACCCGTTCCTAATTTTCTATGTAAATTCTCCCCGTACGTGTATATTGATGATTATACCCTTATCGTTGAATGACATGAACACGTTATATTAAGTTTATTTCGATTAAACTATAGTATTATAAATCTTACGTTATTAGAAAATATTAGTAAAATTAATGAGGGATCCGTATTACCCTCACCAAACTCATTCCATTATACTCACCAGCTCATCCCACTACCTTCTCACCAAACCTATTCCACTAATTCACCAACCCTATTCCACTCAAACTTTCCCGAAGCACTCCCTCCTCTGTGTCATTCAATCATAACCTGAGGAAAGCAAATAATACAACTCACAGTCTCTCTCTCTCTCATCCCAGACTCTCTATCTCTCATCAAACTCTCAAACTTCGAACTCTCTCTCTACCATTTCCATACGGAGCAACTTGGAAAATAATTCAAACCTTGGTGATTTGAAGATCCAAGGCTACCTTTGGATTGCTTGGAACCTCACGAGTCCATCTACATCATTTTCAGGTAAGAAATCGAACGTTTTCACGTTGAAATATCGAATTCCGATTGTGGAACTATTCATCAAGTTTTTAATGGTTGTGTTTTAAAGAAAACCAAGATCACCACTAGTCTTAAAATTCTCCCAGGAACCCCGGAGTAGTTCGTTGGAAGGAATTGGACATCGGGATCGTAGGTTTCGACGTTGGCCGGTTTTTCGTGATTTTATTTCGACAAGATTTCGAAGGATTTAAAGCTTTAAAGAGGTATAAACCTATTCTACATGTTAAGGGCTTCATTTTGGTATAAAGAACGCGAAAAATGGATGAAAAATGACAAAGATATGAAGTTTTGAAAATTTTCCTAGAAACCGGCAAAGTCACCGGCGACCGGCGACTCGCCGGAGAAGACGAAGGAATATTCCGTCAAATCTGACGGAATATTTTGACGCCGTCAGTCAAAATTAATGGTTACCGTTAAGACTTAATGGAATATTCCGAAGAATATTCCTAACGGCGTTGACAGAAACCGTCAGCATGCATGTCACGTGGCCGCGTGTGGGGGCGCGTAGGTCCGTGCCATTTTTGGCGCGTGGGGGCGCGTGACAAGTCCAAAAATTATTATAAAAATATGGATGTGTTCGTGCTGACGAGTAGATCAATTTGGTATATTTAAACCTTAGGATTGAGCAATCTATGGGAGTTTTATTTAAGTTTCCGTATTTAAGCTTTAATTAATTCGTTATAAATTATTTATAAATAGGGGAAACATATCTGGAGGAAATTCAAGGCCAAGCTAGGCCCGAGGACTACGACCCAGCAACGTACTAGTGAGTGGGCAGTTTGTTTTTGTACTTATATGTATTTATAGTTTCCAAAATGCATGAATGATTCACTTTACGTATATACTGCCAAATAAATGTTAAGTACGATATAATTGTGATACATGCTACTATATGGTTGAGATATACTTGTCATGATATTCATACATGTTTGTATACATACTCATCTTGCTGCACCGGTGTTAGTACTCGCCCTAGGGTCAGGGCCAGTCCTTCACGTGTATGTTCACATCGCACCGTTCGCTCATCTGGATCCAGGTTAAGTGCCAGTCCTATCGGGTAGATTGCATTAGGCAATCCGATTTGTATGTGATGTGCTTCTGCACCAGTCTTCACGTGATCGTAGTACTTGAGCGCATTGATTACACCCAGTCCTGTTCGTGTCAGATTCCGTATGTTCGAACTTGTGTGCCAGCATTAGATAGATGAGAATTGCATTATATTATTGCCACATGATTATACTTCTGCAGCATCGACTTTATCATGATTCGACTTGCATATTGTCATTTATACTTGGCTTTAGTATTGTGGATATATATATATACGTACTTACTCATAATGTACTTCTTATTAAAGGAAACTACAATTGTTTTACGGCGAGGGGTTAGTATATTCAAAACCCAAGGTTTTCATATAAGTTTGTTTTGCTGACCCACTCAACTTTGTTTTTCGCCCCTCCAGGACCTAGATAGCTGTTCTTCGTGGCGTTCAAGGAATCTTGAAAGTCTCTGACATTTGGCATCAGCTTCTGATGTATGAACTTATCACTGTGTGTAATAAGCGCACTTTAGTTGCTTGACTACTCTTCAGTAGTCGTTCTACCTTAAAGCTCTGAATAACTATAGTGGGCCACGCCCACGTTTGTGCACTCTGTCACTATTATATTTGAATTGATTCTAAGTTCGATTTAAAATTTATGCACTTTTACATCACTTACCCCTATGGTTACGTCACTTCACAGTGATGGCCAGCATACGTCGACCTTTCCGAGTCGGGGCGTGTCAATATTTAATATACCATAAATTGGTAATATTTAGTAATATAGGTATATATTATGTTAATTAATTAAATATTTCACTCTAATTGATATGAGGATAATAAAAAATTAAATTTAATAAATAATCAAGAGTGTAGATAAACATATTTTTGTTAACCTTTTATTGTTTTTTTTATTTGTTTTACTGTGATAGGTGTTGGAAATTAAATTGCAATTGTGATAGTTCGAGGTTGAAAGATAGAGATTGAAATTTCTAATAGTTATGCCTACATGATAGGGATTGAAAGATTGTAGGCATCTTAGTTTCAACGTAATATTTGCTCTCGTACAGTGGTAAAACATGGAAAAGAATTGGTTGACACTACCGCGAAATTTGGAAGCGTATATAGATGGAATTAATTTATTTTTGGATCAAGCAGTTGCGAATGGTGCTGGCCCTGATAAGTTTAGATGTCCTTGCAAAAGATGTTGTAATCGATATACTTTTGTTAGAAAAACTATTGTCGAACATCTTGTGTTGTATGATATGGATAAAGATTACAAAAATACTTCGTGGCGACATCATGGGGAACCTTTAATTGGAGAGAAAAATATGGGGATTGGAGAAGAAGGTGTTGGGCCATCTACTGACACAGGAGATCAGTTGACTGGTATTCATCATGTTCTTAATGATGTATTTGTCCAACCATTAACTGAAGAAGGTGTTGGGCCGTCTACTGAACCCCTTTCTGGGGAAGGGCGTCCGGAAAAGGTCGAGACTTTTTTTAAGTTGCTTGAAGAGGCAGATCAAGATTTGTGGCCAGGTTGTAAGGAATTTAAAAAATTAGAGGCGGTTGTAAGATTGTATCAGATCAAGTGTTTAGCAAGAATGCCGGATGGGATCTTTGCCACGTTACTCGAGTTAATTAAAAAAATGCTGCCTGATGGAGATTGTTTGCCTGAATCTTGTTATAAGGCAAAAAAACTTATAAATGACTTAGGTCTGACGTATGTAAAGATTGATGCGTGTCCCAATAATTGCATGATCTATTGGAAAGACACTGCAGAGTTGACCGTATGCTCAGTTTGCGGTGAATCAAGATATAAAAATGTCAATGAAGATGATGGCTCTAGAAAAAAAATCGCAGCTAAGGTTATGTGGTATTTTCCTTTAAAACCACGATTGCAGTGATTGTATATGTCGAAGCATACAGCTAAACATATGAGGTGGCACGCAACTGAATGTCCTAAGGATGGGCTTATGAGACATCCTTCAGATTCTCCAGCATGGAAGCATTTGGATAATTTATATCCGGAGTTTGGATCAGAAATTCGAAATTTTCGATTAGGGTTGGCCAGTGATGGATTTAATCCTTTGGGAAAAATGAGGCAAGACTATAGCACATGGCATGTGGTGCTTTCAGTTTACAATTTACCGCCCTGGATGTGTATGAAGCAACCAAATTTGTTGCTTTCTTTGTTAATACCAGGACGGTGCAGTCCTGGCAAAGAGATTGATGTGTACATGCGTCCATTGATTGATGAGTTAAATGAGTTGTGGGATGTGGGCACTCCTACTTATGATGCGTATTCCAACCAAACTTTTACGATGAAGGCTGCCGTTTTATGGACTATAAGTGATTTTCAGGCTTATGGAATGTTATCAGGATTGAGTACACATGGATATAAAGCCTGTCCACATTGCATGCATGATAAAGAATCTATTTACTTGCCGGCGAGTTGTAAGATTTCCTATTTGGGGCATCGACGCTTTCTTCCTGTTGATCATAGGTTTCGAAGCCAAACCACATCTTTTAATGGTCGACAAGAGCATCGTAGTGCACCAAGGCAGTTGACTGGTTTACAATGTCTTGAAGAACTTTCTACTTTGAGATTTACTTTTGGAAAGCCAAAGAAAGATGCTTCGGTTGGGCAACGCAGAAAACGAAGTGAGAGTAGTACAAGTAGTAAGAGTCAGTGGAAGAAGAAATCTATTTTTTATGAACTACCTTATTGGAGGCATCTGTTGATTAGACACAATCTTAATGTTATGCATATTGAAAAAAATATATGTGACAATGTAGTGGGAACATTGTTAGATATAGATAAAAAGTCCAAGGATGGATTGGCTGCACGTGCAGATCTTGAAATATTGAACATAAGACCTACACAACATCCGCGTAAGGAAGGAAATAGAACATTTCGACCTCCAGCATTGTTCACGTTGAAAAGAGAAGAAAAAACTACATTTTGTGAAGTGTTGTCTACTATTCGGGTTCTCGATGGATATTCATCAAATTTGTCGCGATGTGTGCATGTGAATGAAAGAAAAATACATGGATTGAAAAGCCACAATTGTCATGTTTTAATGCAGCAGTTACTCCCGCTTGCAGTACGTGCGGTTTTGCCTAAATCCGTTACTATGATATTATTAAAGTTAAGTGCCATTTTCAGACAATTGTGTAGCAAGAAGGAGTCCGAGGAAGGTTTCAAGCAATTGAATTCAAGAATTTCCTTGACATTATGTCAATTGGAGAAGATATTCCCGCCTGCATTTTTTGATGTGATGATGCACCTCCCAGTTCACTTGGCAGATGAAGCAGCTATTGCAGGGCCTGTTCCATATAGATGGATGTATCCAATTGAACGATAATTAATAAAATCTTTATAAAATTTGTTAATTTTTATTAGCAATTATAATAATTTGTGTTTTGTATTATAATTATAGGTTTTTACAAACACTGAAGTGCTATGTTCGTAATAAGGGTCATCTTGAAGGTTCTATTGCTAAAGCGTATTTGGTGGATGAGTGTTTGTCCTTTTGTTCCATGTATCTTAGAGATGTTGAGTCTCGTCGCACTCGTAGAGGTCGAAATTGACACATCCCGGCCCGGGCGAGACCACTTCCCGGGTTGTGTTTTGTATTATAATTATAGGTTTTTACAAACACTGAAGTGCTATGTTCGTAATAAGGGTCATCTTGAAGGTTCTATTGCTAAAGCGTATTTGGTGGATGAGTGTTTGTCCTTTTGTTCCATGTATCTTAGAGATGTTGAGTCTCGTCGCACTCGTAGAGGTCGAAATTGACACATCCCGGCCCGGGCGAGACCACTTCCCGGGCCCGCTCCACCACCGTAGCACGATATTGTCCGCTTTGGGCCCTAACCACGCCCTCACGGTTTTGTTTCTGGGAACTCACGAGCAACTTCCCAGGAGGTCACCCATCCTGGGATTGCTCTAGCCCCCTTCTCGCTTAACTTCGGAGTTCCTACGGAACTCGAAGCCAGTGAGCTCCCAAAAGGCCTCGTGCTAGGTAGGGATGGGAATATACATTTAAGGATCACTCCCCTGGGCGATGTGGGATGTCACAATCCACCCCCCTTAGGGGCCCGACGTCCTCGTCGGCACACACGCGGCCAGGGTTTGGCTCTGATACCAATTGACACGCCCCGACCCGGAAAGGTCGACGCATGCTGGCCGTCACCGTGAAGTGACGTAACCATAGGGGTAAGTGATGTAAAAAGTGTATAAATTTAAATCGAACATAGAATTAATTAAAATTTGAAATAGTGACAGAGTGCACAAACGTGGGTGTGGCCCACTATAGTTATTCAGAGCTTAATGAGGAAACGACTACCGAAGAGTAGTCAAGCAACTAAAGTACGCTTATTACACATAGTGATAAGTTCATACGTCAGAAGCGGAATGCCGAATGTCAGAAACGTTTCAAGATTTCCTCGAATGCCACGCAGAACAGCTATCTAGGTCCTGGAGGGGCGAAAAACAAAGTTGAGTGGGTCAGCAAAACAAACTTATGTGAAAACGTTTGGTTTTGAACATACTAACCCCTCGTCGTAAAACAATTATAGTTTCCTTTATTAAAAGCACATTATGAGTAAGTATGTACGTATATATATCCACAATACTAAAGCCAAGTATACATGATAATATACAAGTCAATTCATGATGAGGTCGATGCTGCAGTTATATAATCATATGTCAATGTTATAAAACAGTATCGCTAAATACTCATCCATCTAATGCTGGCACACAAGTTCGAACAGATAACTCTGACACGAACAGGACTGGGTGTAATCAATACTCTCAAGTACTACGATCACGTGAAGACTGGTGCAAAAGCACATCACATACAAGTCGGATTGCCTAATGCAATCTACCCGACAGGACTGGCACCTAACCTGGATCCAGACGAGCGAACGGTGCAATGTGAACATACACGTGAAGGACTGGCCCTGGCCCTGGGGCAAGTACTAACACCAGTGCAGCAAGATGAGTATGCATATAAACATGTATGAATGTCATGGCAATTATATCTCAATCGCATTTCAGCATTTATCACAATTATACCTCAATTATCCAATATTTAGCAACATATACGTAAAGTGAAGCATTTTATGAAGTTTGGAAACCATAAATATGTATAGGTATAAAAACAAACTGCCCACTCACAAATACGTCGTTGGGTCGTGGTCTCCGGGCCTAGCTTGGTCTCGTAATTCCTCTGGATATATTTCTCCTATTTATACATAATTTATATGAATTAATTAACGCTTAAATACGGGAATTTAAATAACACTCCCATAGATTGCTCAAACCTAAGGTTTGAATATACCAAAATGATCTACACATCAATACGAACACACCCATATTTTTAAATTAATTTTTGGACTTACCACGCGCTCCCACGCGCCAAAATAGGCACGGGTCTACGCGCCCCCACGCGCAGGCACGTGACTCGCACACTGACGACGTCAGCTGACGTCGTCAGGAATATTCTGGGAATATTCCGTTAATTATTTAACTGATTCCGTTAATTATGACTGACGGCGTCGGAATATTCCGTCAGAGTTGACGGAATATTCCGTCGTCTTCTCCGGCGAACCTCCGGTCACCGGAAAACTGGAAATTTTTCATTTTAACTATTCTCACTCGTTTTTCGTCCAATTTCTTCGAATTTTATATCAAATTGAAGCCCTAATCATGCTCTATCACGTTTGATTAGTTTTAAACACTAAAAATCACGGGATCAAACTTTTCAAAAACACGAAAGTTCGGCCTACCTTCGAAACCTATGATCCCGACGTCCAATTCCTTCCAACGATATACTCCGGGGTTCCTGGGAAGATTTTAAAGACATTGGTGATTTTAGTTTGGTCTAAAACATAACCATTTGAAAGTGGATGAACAGTACCTTAATCGGGAATTGAATTATCGACGTGAAAATGATCGAGTCCTTACCTGAAATTGATGTGGATGGACTCGTGAGGTCCTAAGGAATCCAACTGTGATCTTGGATCGTCGAAACTTCAAGGTTTGGATTGATTTTGAATTTGCTCCGTGTGCAATGGTAGAGAGAGAAGGAGAGTTTTTGAGTTTTTCTGAGATGAGAGAGAGAGCTGTCTGAGAGCTTGAGGGAGAGAGATTCTGAGATCTAGAGAGAGAGTGAGTGAGAGATGTGATGATGACGGGATTTGAATAACACAAATGGTGGATGTACGAGTTGGAATGGGATGGGTGATGGATTTTTAATTAAAAGAAATCGAAGTGGAATGGGTTGGTGTGGGTAGTGGTTTAGGTTGGTGAGGGTTTTACTTTTACACGATATTTCTACTTATGTAAGTTTACATTACTAAAGTTAAAACGATTAAGTGTAATATGACGGTTTCATAATAATTAACGATAAGGGTAAAATCGTCATTTTACACGCACAGGGAGAATTTACATATAGAGTTTGGGACGGGTCGCCACAATGTTTGCTTGGTATCAGAGCACTAGGTTTAGATAATCCTGTCATTCCTAGTGTATTTAAACTCTTGTCTTCTTATGTCAGAAACATGGCACCTCGAAAAGAGCCCCGTACTCCCGTCGAGAACAACTTCCCGGGTTTTGAGCAATTTGGCGAGACTATCGCCAACGCTATCCAGTCGGCACTCCGTCCTCCCCAGAGGAATACCATAGAGTCGGTAGCGCGATTAAAGATAGATGAGCTCTTCGGCACAGAAGGGCCAGAGAAATCGGAGACTTGGCTCGACCATGTCGAGAAGACTTTCGATGTCATACACCGTCAAGGGAACCTACCAAAAGAGATATGGGTCGATACGGCCACTTGGTTCTTGCGTGAGGGAGCGGAATCCTGGTGGAAACAGGAAAAATGTTCCTTATCCGACGAGGATATTGCCGACTGGGACACTTTCAAACACATTTTCCAGAACAACTACATTCCCCCAACCTATCTGGATAGAAAAAAGAATGAGTTCACAGAACTGAAACAGGGCAAGATGTCAGCCTCTGAATACTATCGGAACTTCGTAGATCTGTCCCGCTACCATCCCGCGACGGCTGCTAATCCTACAGAGATGCTTCGTCTGTTCAAGAAGGGGACCCAAAAGAAGTTACGCTCCCTGGCGACCGCTACTCCTTGTAGCACCTATCAGGAGTTCTTCGCAGTCTTGCTTCGAGTAGAGGAGTCAGAGAATACTCCTGATGACGACGACGAGGATAAAGGCAGGAGTACTCAGAGGAACAACAATAATTGGCAGTCTTCGTTTGGTCCACGGAGGACCCAGAACTTCAAAAGGAACCGAAATGGTCCAGGGTCATCCAGCGGAGGTTCCAACTCTGGTACACGTAACAGAGGAAACAGATTCGATAGCAACTCTTTCCAGAATCAAGGAAACTCCAGCAATTCAGAGCCCCGACTCTGCCACAGGTGTAACACTCGCCACTATGGTGAGTGTAAGAGGGGAACCGGAAGATGTTACACTTGCGGACAGCAAGGACATAGGGCCTATAATTGCCCTCAGAATCAGAAGAATCAGCCTGCTGTTATGCCACATGCAGTTCCCATACAGCAACGTCCTGCACCTGGTAATCGTCAGCTGGTAGGCTATGGTGGAGCCTTCCATTATCAGGGGGACGTAGCCCCGCTCCAGGGAGGACCATACCAACATCCGGTTGAGGCACCCTACTATCAGACGGGGAATCAACAGATTCAAGGAGGTTACCCTCAGTACCAAGGAGAATATGTGCCTTATCAGGGCGGGGAAACCCAAGTGCACAACGGAGGACAATATCAGAACTGGGATGTAGCGTCCAGCAGTGGAGGTGCAGGCAGACAGGCACTTCCAGCCCCTCAGGGTCGAGGGAATCAGGGTCGAGGAAACCCGACCCAGGCGAATAGAGGTCGTGGGGGCAGACAGCAAGCTCAGGGAAGGGTCAACAACATCACCTTCCAGGAGGCCCAGGCAGACCCGAACCTGATAACGGGTACGTTGAATGTTCTAGGCCACCATGCTAAAATTTTAATTGATTTTGGTGCTACACATTCAGTTATTTCCCATATGTTTGCTAGAACAACCCAACCACATCCCACTTCACTCGGTTTCGAGTTAGAATTCTCGATGCCGAGGGGAGAAATCTGTTATGTTAACTCGGAGTATCGAGGATGTCCCATCCTTATCGAAGATGTAGTGATGCCGGCTAATCTTGTGCCATTAGATATCGTTGATTTTGACGTTATCTTAGGCATGGATTGGTTGAACTACTATCGAGCCCATCTAGATTGCTACCGGAAGATAGTTACCTTTCATCGACCAGACGTGCCTAGCGTCACGTTTATTGGTGAACGAAATGGCTGGAGGCGCGGCATTATCACCGCGGTGAGAGCAAGAAGAATGTTGAGCAAGGGCTGTCAAGGCTACCTAGCTCATGTGGTACTATCTGAAGAGGCCACTACGTCCGTGAACGACATCGAAGTGGTCAGACATTTCCCAGATGTTTTTCCTGAAGACTTACCTGGATTACCCCTGGATCGAGAAGTAGAGTTCACCATTGATCTACTTCCCGGTACTAATCCAATTTATCTTGCACCTTATCGTATGGCTCCAGCTGAGTTGAAGGAACTTAAAACTCAGTTACAAGAGCTTGTCGATAAAGGTTTCATTCAACCAAGCACTTCCCCTTGGGGAGCTCCAGTTCTGTTTGTGAAGAAGAAGGACGAAACTATGAGATTGTGCATCGATTACAGACAGTTGAATCGGGTGACGATTAAAAACCGTTATCCGTTACCTCGTATCGATGACCTCTTTGACCAGCTTGGAGGAGCTTGTGTATTTTCGAAGATTGATCTAAGGTCTGGTTACTACCAATTGAAGATCAGACAAGACGATGTCCCGAAGACAGCTTTCCGAACTCGATATGGTCATTACGAATTCCTTGTGATGCCATTTGGGTTGACTAATGCACCAGCAGTTTTCATGAACCTGATGAATCGAGTATTTCATCCATACCTCGACAAGTTCGTCATCGTGTTCATAGACGACATTTTGGTGTACTCTAAGAATGAAGCTGACCATGCCAGACACTTGCATTTAGTGTTGGAGAAGCTAAGGGAGAGTAAGTTGTATGCTAAGTTTAGCAAATGTCAGTTTTGGCTAGACCAAGTGTCATTTCTGGGGCACGTGATATCAACTCAAGGTGTGCTTGTTGATCCTCAGAAAATATCAGCCGTTGAGAATTGGGAGCAACCTCAGACGGTTACAGAAATACGAAGCTTTCTTGGTCTTGCTAGCTATTATCGACGCTTCGTGAAGAATTTCTCGGCTATTGCACTGCCTCTGACGAAGTTGACCAGGAAGGGAGTTCCATTCGTATGGAGTGAGGAGTGTAAAAAGAGTTTCCAACAGTTAAAGTACTTTCTCACTCATGCACCTGTCTTAGCACTTCCCGATGACAAAGGGAACTTCGAGATCTACAGTGATGCGTCTCTGAATGGTCTTGGATGTGTGCTAATGCAACATGGGAATGTGATTGCGTATGCTTCACGCCAGCTAAAGCTTCATGAGAAGAACTATCCCACTCATGACCTTGAATTGGCGGCAATCGTATTCGCTCTGAAGATTTGGAGACATTACCTTTATGGAGAGAAGTGTACAATCTTCACCGATCATAAGAGCCTAAAGTACATTTTCACTCAGTCAGAGTTAAATCTCCGACAACGAAGATGGATGGAGTTGCTTAGTGACTATGACTGCACTATTGAGTACCACCCAGGTCGTGCTAATACCGTAGCGGATGCTCTTAGCAGGAAACCTCATGCTTGACTCAATACTCTTATTGCAAGTCATCTTCCTGTATTGACCGATCTACGGTCTACTGGCGTAACCTTGGAAACAGCTCGACGAGGAACCTTAATTGCAAGTTTTCAAGTCAGACCAATCCTGGTGGATCGTGTTCTTGAAGCCCAAAAGAACAATACAGAAATTCAAGAGTTGATACAGGCGGTATCGGAAGGGAGAAAGAAGGATCTAAAGGTCAGAGACACGGATGGCATGTTGATGCAGGGTACTCGGATGTATGTACCTAAGATTGGAGAACTAAAGAAGGAGATACTGGATTAAGCGCACATTTCTGCTTATGCGATGCATCCTGGAAATACCAAAATGTATCATACCGTCCGACAGTTTTACTATTGGCCAGGTATAAAAAAGGAGGTCGCTGAGTATGTCAGTCGGTGTGCAATTTGTCAACAGGTTAAGGCGGAAAGAAGGAGACCCTTTGGGTTACTACAACCACTCCCGATACCTCAGTGGAAATGGGAGAACATCACAATGGATTTCGTGTACAAGTTACCCCGTACGCGAAATGGTTATGATGGTATCTGGGTTATAGTTGACCGACTCACTAAGTCATCACACTTCATACCCGTTCGTGAGAATTTCTCGTTAGACCAATTGGCCGAACGGTTTGTCTCCGAAGTGGTAAAGTATCACGGAGTCCCTATTAGCATCATTTCTGATCGGGACCCCCGGTTTACCTCGAAGTTCTGGAAAGCTTTTCAGGAAGCTTTGGGTACAAGATTGCTTTACAGCACCGCCTATCATCCTCAAACCGATGGACAATCGGAAAGAACGATCCAAACTTTGGAAGACATGTTGAGATCATCAGTTCTACAGTTTGGAGACGCTTGGCACAAGCGCTTGCCGTTGGTAGAATTCGCCTACAACAACAGTTTTCATTCTAGCATCGGTATGGCCCCATTTGAAGCATTGTATGGAAAACCGTGCCGTACCCCTTTGTGTTGGTCAGAAGTAAGTGAACGGGTTTTAGTGGGCCCGGAAATCGTGGATGAGACAACACAGAACATCCAAGTAATAAAGACTAATCTGAAAGCGGCTCAAGACCGACAGAAAAGTATTGCTGACCGACATTCCACTGATAGAGCCTATGAGGTTGGCAATATGGTGTTCTTGAAGTTATCACCGTGGAAAGGTGTAGTACGTTTTGGAAAGAAAGGGAAGCTGAGCCCTAGGTACGTTGGACCGTACCAGATCATCGAGCGAATTGGGGAGGTTGCTTATCGACTCGCCTTGCCACTGGAGTTGGCGAGAGTGCATAATGTATTTCATGTATCAATGCTACGGAGATACGTCTCGGATCCATCACACGTGATCCCTCCTCAACCTTTGGAAATCAACCCTGATTTGACTTACGATGAGATTCCAGTGACGATTCTTGACTGGAAGGATAAAGTTCTTAAGAACAAGACCGTACGGATGGTGAAGGTCTTATGGAGAAATCACTCAGTAGAGGAATCTACTTGGGAAACAGAAAAACGTATGAGAGATTTATACCCACGATTGTTTTATGGTTTCGATATGTAATTAATGTCGAAATTTCGGGGACGAAATTTTTATAAGGGGGGTAGATTGTGGCGACCCGTCCCAAACTCTATATGTAAATTCTCCCTGTGCGTGTAAAATGACGATTTTACCCTTATCGTTAATTATTATGAAACCGTCATATTACACTTAATCGTTTTAACTTTAGTAATGTAAACTTACATAAGTAGAAATATCGTGTAAAAGTAAAACCCTCACCAACCTAAACCACTACCCACACCAACCCATTCCACTTCGATTTCTTTTAATTAAAAATCCATCACCCGTCCCATTCCAACTCGTACATCCACCATTTGTGTTATTCAAATCCCGTCATCATCACATCTCTCACTCACTCTCTCTCTAGATCTCAGAATCTCTCTCCCTCAAGCTCTCAGACAGCTCTCTCTCTCATCTCAGAAAAACTCAAAAACTCTCCTTCTCTCTCTACCATTGCACACGGAGCAAATTCAAAATCAATCCAAACCTTGAAGTTTCGACGATCCAAGATCACAGTTGGATTCCTTAGGACCTCACGAGTCCATCCACATCAATTTCAGGTAAGGACTCGATCATTTTCACGTCGATAATTCAATTCCCGATTAAGGTACTGTTCATCCACTTTCAAATGGTTATGTTTTAGACCAAACTAAAATCACCAATGTCTTTAAAATCTTCCCAGGAACCCCGGAGTATATCGTTGGAAGGAATTGGACGTCGGGATCATAGGTTTCGAAGGTAGGCCGAACTTTCGTGTTTTTGAAAAGTTTGATCCCGTGATTTTTAGTGTTTAAAACTAATCAAACGTGATAGAGCATGATTAGGGCTTCAATTTGATATAAAATTCGAAGAAATTGGACGAAAAACGAGTGAGAATAGTTAAAATGAAAAATTTCCAGTTTTCTGGTGACCGGAGGTTCGCCGGAGAAGACGACGGAATATTCCGTCAACTCTGACGGAATATTCCGACGCCGTCAGTCATAATTAACGGAATCAGTTAAATAATTAACGGAATATTCCCAGAATATTCCTGACGACGTCAGCTGACGTCGTCAGTGTGCGAGTCACGTGCCTGCGCGTGGGGGCGCGTAGACCCGTGCCTATTTTGGCGCGTGGGAGCGCGTGGTAAGTCCAAAAATTAATTTAAAAATATGGGTGTGTTCGTATTGATGTGTAGATCATTTTGGTATATTCAAACCTTAGGTTTGAGCAATCTATGGGAGTGTTATTTAAATTCCCGTATTTAAGCGTTAATTAATTCATATAAATTATGTATAAATAGGAGAAATATATCCAGAGGAATTACGAGACCAAGCTAGGCCCGGAGACCACGACCCAACGACGTATTTGTGAGTGGGCAGTTTGTTTTTATACCTATACATATTTATGGTTTCCAAACTTCATAAAATGCTTCACTTTACGTATATGTTGCTAAATATTGGATAATTGAGGTATAATTGTGATAAATGCTGAAATGCGATTGAGATATAATTGCCATGACATTCATACATGTTTATATGCATACTCATCTTGCTGCACTGGTGTTAGTACTTGCCCCAGGGCCAGGGCCAGTCCTTCACGTGTATGTTCACATTGCACCGTTCGCTCGTCTGGATCCAGGTTAGGTGCCAGTCCTGTCGGGTAGATTGCATTAGGCAATCCGACTTGTATGTGATGTGCTTTTGCACCAGTCTTCACGTGATCGTAGTACTTGAGCGTATTGATTACACCCAGGCCTGTTCGTGTCAGAGTTATCTGTTCGAACTTGTGTGCCAGCATTAGATGGATGAGTATTTAGCGATACTGTTTTATAACATTGACATATGATTATATAACTGCAGCATCGACCTCATCATGAATTGACTTGTATATTATCATGTATACTTGGCTTTAGTATTGTGGATATATATACGTACATACTTACTCATAATGTGCTTTTAATAAAGGAAACTATAATTGTTTTACGACGAGGGGTTAGTATGTTCAAAACCAAACGTTTTCACATAAGTTTGTTTTGCTGACCCACTCAACTTTGTTTTTCGCCCCTCCAGGACCTAGATAGCTGTTCTGCGTGGCATTCGAGGAAATCTTGAAACGTTTCTGACATTCGGCATTCCGCTTCTGACGTATGAACTTATCACTATGTGTAATAAGCGTACTTTAGTTGCTTGACTACTCTTCGGTAGTCGTTTCCTCATTAAGCTCTGAATAACTATAGTGGGCCACACCCACGTTTGTGCACTCTGTCACTATTTCAAATTTTAATTAATTCTATGTTCGATTTAAATTTATACACTTTTTACATCACTTACCCCTATGGTTACGTCACTTCACGGTGACGGCCAGCATGCGTCGACCTTTCCGGGTCGGGGCGTGTCAGAAATGAAGATGGTATTGGACGTGGAGTATCTGATGGGTTATCAATTTTTGACTCTAAATCATGTTATATGGGTTCAGGAGAAAATGTGGAGCTCGAGTTAAATGTTCTTGATCAGTGCCACAGATACATTCTAAATAATTGTGATGAGGTCAACCCATTTAGAAGGTAAGAACATTTAGTTATACGTCTTAATGTTTTATCAATTTTTTTTACTTTGAAAAATTAGTTACGCATATTTGGACCTGATTGGCTAGGCAACATGAGGAAGTCTTGAAAAATCAACATCGTCGAGCAAGGCTAACTGTGCGACAAATCAAGGAGCTAAGCAAGAAGGAATTTCTAGAATGGTTCAAGCAAGAAGTGAGTTAATATAACAGTCACATTATTACTTTTTTTTTTTTTACATTTTAATTATGATGTGGTTATATTTGTCGTGTCAATTTTTATCCTTTTACTTATTACATATTAATTCAATATGTCATGCTAATGACATCTTGATATCTGAAGACTTGCGTTGGCTAGCCAATTATCATAGTAGGGTTGTGACGAAATATAAAAGTCACATTATTCATGGGTTCAGATTTCGTACAAAATTTGTGGACGTTAAGCATAAGAATCAAAATTGTGGTGTCTTTGTACCTGCAAATGTCCCTGGTGCAATTAGGCAGGTGAATTGTTATGGTAGAGTCATAGACATGTTTGAGGTTAGATACTGTGGCCCTACCGAAGCAGGAGACAGGGGTCGAGCTGTGATGTTGTTTAAATGCGAATGGGTTAATAGTGAAAGTCCAAGAGGTATGAAGACCGATCAATATGGATTTACTTTAGTAAACTTCAATCGATTGGGATTTAAAGAGGATCCTTTCATATTAGCTTCGCAAGCATTACAAGCATTTTATGTGGAGGACACAATTGAAAAAGATTGGCATGTTGTTGTTCGAACGCAGCCGAGAGATTTGTTTGACGTATTAGAGGATAATGATGCTCTTGATGATTATGCCATACCTGATTTGGATGATCGTGTACTTGACAAAGGGTTGGCATGGAAGAGACTCTTTTTTAGGAAGTATTACCATTGCCTACTCAGTTTCCTGATTTTGTTAATGTCAATGATGACCTAATAGAAGATGAGATGGAGTAGTTTTATTATTTATTTTATGTTTTTTAAGTATTAATTAAACTATATTTGAATTTGTGTGGTAAAATTTAAAATGGTATAATGGTAAAAAATAAAAATAAAAACCATTGTTTTATTTTTTTTATATTTTGTGTGGTGAATTTGATTTCAAATATTTTAGTTTGTGTGACAAAATTTTAAATGTTATAATGGTAAAAAAAAAATAACACATGGGTTTTTTTTTTTCGTTGACTTCCCTGTCGGATGTAACCGACACAAAGTGACCAAAATTTTGAGCGGGAATTTTCCCGCTCGTTTGCTTCGAAAAAAATTAATGAAACACAAGAATCAAACTGAGGAAACCTTTTTGGCGGTTTTTGGATTATTGTGTCGGTTAAAACCGACACAATAAATATCTTACTATTAGTTTCTATCGGTTTTAGGACAAATTTTAATATTTTAATTGACTGGCGGTTTTATTGTCGGTTTATTTGCACTTTCTGTCGGTTGTAACCGACACTAACCTGACACACACCAACCCTTCTGATATAATAATGACGTTCTGACATAATAAATATTTTTCTAACCGTTATTAATTTCTGACGGTTTTAAATTAGTTCTGCCGGATTTACCGACACTAACCTGACACATAATAAATATTTTTCTGACCGTTATTAATTTCTGACGGTTTTAAATTATTTCTGTTGGATTTGACCGACACTAACCTGACACATGATTAATATTTTAAGTTACTGGCGGATTTTTTGGCGATTTTAGCTTAGGTTCTGTCGGTTAAATCCGACAATAATTACCGACAATAGTTCCTCTTCCCCATTTTCACATTTACTATCTTTTATTCCTATTCTTCACCTTCTCATTTTCACCCATTCCTCTTCTTCCCCTTCTTCACCCATTTTCACATTTGCTTTTCTCCTTCCTCTTTTCATTTTCACTTTCACTCTTCATTTTTCACCTTCTTATTTTCACTTTCAATTTTCACCATGGAGGAACAAAATGAACGTAGGATGCGTGGAGCTTCTATTCCGAAGTGGAAAGGGAAACAATTATGTCTATTTGACTCGACAGGGAAATGTGTAAGTGAAAATTCTTCTGAATTTTCGAAAATGGTATCCTCGGAAGTTAAGGATCCAAGACATATTCCACTCGTGAAGGATTGGCGTCGGGTTCCTGCAATTGAGAAGGAACTTATGTGGGAAAGAATTAAGGTAAAAATTTTCATTTTATTTTTGAAGAGTTAAAGTATATATTTTCGTTTTGGGCCTTGTATGTTTCAAGGTAAATATTCCAAATACTGACATGTATTTTTTTGTGAATATAAGGTAATGTCTTGTTTCTTGATGAAGATCAAGATAGAATGCCAGTTATTCGTAGCATGACACTCAATGTTGCGGATCATGCATACAAGGAATATCGTAATTGGTTGAAAGCAGAGTATTACACCAAAAGGCCAGAGCATGAGCGCTCAGAACTTCCTCCTGGTGTGGATGGTGGTCAGTGGGCCGAGATGTTAGCGTATTGGGATGATCCTAAAACAAAGGTGAAAATTTAATATTTTTTGATATTTGGTATTGAAATGTGTTTTTTAAGGGATTTTTTTTCAAATTTTCAGGAGGTGACAGAGAAAAACAAGATTAATCGGGAAGCAAAAATGATGAACCATACTACTGGTTCAAAAACGTTTGCTCGGGTTCGTGAAGACCTTGTAAGTGTTGCTAAATTGTAATATTTGAAGTGTTTTTATTTTATTTTGTTTATAATCGGTGGTTTATATATTTGTTCTCTTTTAACATGTTTAAAGAAGAAAAAGCATGGGAAGGAACCAGATCCTATCTCCTTTTTTTGAGCTACCCATACCCGGAAAGACGATACTTGGATTGATGAATCGTCACAGTAGAGAGGGGTAAATGATTTACAATTCTTTTTAGATTATGACAATGTGTTTTTAAGTTTTATTTGTCTGTGAATTGTTGAATCTGTGTTGTGGCACATAATCTGTTTTGAATGTTTGTTGAATCTGTTGTGAGAATTATTTATGTGAAATTGATGAAATATTAAATTTCAAGAATATGTATTTTTTTCTCTTAATAATATTTATTATTTTGTTTATATATTAAATTGCAAGATATCTATGGAGAGTCAAGTTCAGTCAATGGTCGAGTCCGGAGAAGATGACACCTCTGAGATTAGAACACAGATATATGTTGAGCAGATGGGGTCTGAGACTAGAAATAGAGTTCGTGGTTATGGTCATGGGGTGATTCCGGATATGGTGTCATATGCAAGTTCTTCAGATGCTAGAGCTTCTAGGAAATCATCCAAGGGTGCAGTGGCCAAGATGGTAGCTGAGAACAACGAATTGAGGAAGAGGGAGGAAGAAGTCTCTAAGCAGTTGGCGGCGGTAACGGCTGAGCTTCAGCAATCAAGGGAATCGTAGAACCAGGTGAACCAGCAGCAGCAGGCAATGATGCAGCAACTCATGGTGCAGCAACAACAATTATTTATGATGCTAATGCCACAACATCTGCAGCGGCCACCACTTAGCCCTCCAGCATCACAGCATTCGGCTCCGAATCAGCCACCTGTGTTTGCCTATCCCATGCAAGATATGTCGTTTCAGTCGCAGCATCCAATGCCAGTATATCAACCTCAGATTGTTTCTCCCAGTCACTCGCATATTTCTCCTGGTGTTTTTAATGCTGGATTATCCCCGGGTTTATATTCTGGATTGTTGTCGGGTAGCTTTGAAGGTGATGTGTTGAGGTATTTTGGACCACATGGAGGATTGGCAGAAGGTGTAGTAGGACATGGAGGAGTGGCAGAAGGCGCAAGAGCACATGGAGGGTCAGCGGAAGGCTCGGGTTCAGTTGAATAGCTTGTTGGTTTTCATGACGGATATATCTGACGTTTGATTTATATTTTTTGTTAAGTTATTTAGTATGGCGGATGCAGACGACAGTATTGTAGGTTAATTTATATGTACCTTTAACTTTATGTGTTATGACTGATTCAAAACACATTATTCTAGTAAGTTAATTTATATTTGAATTAATGTTATGTTTGTTATAAGCTTTTATTCACTCATTGATTTTTTATTTATACATTCTCTAAAATAATAAGAAAAGTAAAAAAAAAAAGAGTCGCACTTTTTATTAATTTTTAGAATTTTGTTTTATTCAGTCAGTAAAAGAAATAAAGAAAAATTGATTTTTTTTAAATACTAATATTTTCCTGTCGGTTAGGACCGACGGAAAATAGTGAACTTATTTTTTATAATATGTTTCTGTCGGTTATGACCGACAAAAAATAGTGGAATTATTATTTTTTTATAATATTTTCCTGTCGGTTAGGACCGACGGAAAATTGTGGAATTAATTTTTTATAATATGTTTCTGTCGGTTAGGACCGACAGAAAGATGTTATATCCGACGGGTTTTTTTATAATTTCTGGCGGTCATAACCGACAGAAGAAGGATAATATCCGACAGTATTTCAGGTTTTATGTCGCATATATCCGACAGAATTTCTGTCGGTTTTAGGGCATTAACCAACAGAAAAGCCAATTCCTAACGCCAGCAATGCTGTCGGTTAGTATATCCGTCACTGCATCAATTTTCTGTCGGATTTTAGTAAATTTTCGACAGAAACAGCTGTTTCTTGTCGGTTATTATAGCGACACTAATAATCTATTTTGTAGTAGTGATCCCTTTAATTTCCAAATCAATTAGGATTTCATTAGAGTCCCAGATGGTAACGAATTTTTTGTCAACTAATTAAGGTTTTCATGATTAATTGCACTAAATAAGGACTCCTAAACCTAACCAAATAAGGCTCCATAATTTTCTCAACTATTAACTCGAATTGACCAAGTTACTTATATGTCAAGAAATAGTGAGCACATGTTCTTTGACGCTCACAACTTACATTCTCCCACTTGAGTGTTCCAAGAACATGATCCTTATTTGGCTAAGTGGTAGGTGATCACTAAGTCCCACCAAAATTTGCAATTATACCTTTAACAACTTGTCACTAGTAGTTTAAATATTGGATTATAGAAAATAACATGTAATTGCTTCTACATGTTTACTCTATTACCACAAATATCAAATTACGAGCACAATGTTGCATGACATCATTCGTTAAATTCAGGTTGATAAGCAAAAGATCAACTCCTGAACTGAGCCTCATGCAAGCATGTCTCATATTTTATGTCAATTAAAACATAAAACTAAGAGAAGATGCAAATACAATATACTGTTACAAAATTACTCTCTTATCAAGATTTATGAATAAAAGTTTACTGTTAAACCATTTTTCAATAACACTTCAATTCAATAATACAAAAGCAATTTTAAATTCCCACTGATTAAAAGAGTAAAAATCTCATAAACACACATACCTCTTCAATGCTCTCACTGATCAAGCATTAGTCAAGGATTTATAATTACAAGATTTGAGGATTCAACATCAACTACTAATTTTTCTCCTCGTCTCTATGTCAGATATTGCAAGGAAGTGAGTGACTGAAAAGCTATATAAAAGTATATGGTCAGTTTTATTCATCTAAATTTTGACAGAAATAGAAAACTTTAACAGAACGTTTTTTGATTGCAACAAAAGCATATAATTTCATAATCATCTTTAGACAGAATCTGATTATATTAGGTTTTCATAGCCAAAACATAAAATTCAAGTGCAAACGTATATAGTTTCAACACTTTTGAGTAGATGAAATATATACAATCTTGTCAATTCCATGTATAACCGTTCATTGATTTATAGTTAGACCGAATAAGAAAACACTTTTGAGCATATTAATTATCCATCAATAACATATAAATCACAAGTCCAATTTCTTGAACAACAAACAAGAATTAATCAGCAAAACACTTTTGAGTAGAATATACTCATTAACCCTTCTTGAATTTCCTACAAGATTAATTGCATATATAACAAATAAAATATAAACAAGTATGATAATGTCTATTTTATCTACCAAAGCCATGACCATTAAAAGCATGCAAAATTGATGAGTCTGAAGCCCATAATACATTATTTCTTCCACTTGGGCAAACACTCAAAATTGCAAAATTAAACACTAGAGAAATTGGTTTTCATATAACAAAATATAGGCTTGTGTTAATGTCTAATGTAAGTTGAATCAATAGATCAAATCAACTTTTCCTAAAAGTAGGTTAGAATTAAAAGGTTCCATAAATAAAAATGACTACAATTTTTATTTTATTTTAGTTCAATAACAACATTTTTTTAACAATAATTTTAATCCAATTTAGAACTTAGAGAAAATTAAGGCAAAAGATTGACAAATTTACCTACTCATTCTCGATTCTGCAAGATTCATCATGGAAGTAGTCGAGGTGTGGAAGATTGAACCAATTGCAAATTGCATGATTGTTACACCTTTGGGCAGAAACAAATCATGCAAAGGAAATACCTGCACAGCTAACCAAAACATAAAATACACAAAATACATATAGCTTCAACAACTTTGGCCAGATGAAAATATGTTAGAAGTACTTTATGATTTGTTATAATACTAATTTATAGTTGGTAAATGATTTCCTGAAATTCCATTTGGGACAAAAGTATTCACCATATAAATTAGAATTCTGATTTTTCAAAATAATCATTTAAAACAATATTAAATAATACGTTTTGTTGGATATTCAATGATTCTCAAAAGATTAAATCAAACACAAGAGTATGTCGGTATTGACATTAAACAATAAAGTTCTCAAAAGAGGAAACATAGTTATCATTTATTCGATAGGGACCAAAATGATCAATTATTAAACTAATGCCATTTTTCAATTTTTGTCTCAAAAAACAATGATCATCATAATCAAAATTGATAACCAAACAGAACATTAATTTGAGCAAAATAAACCAATACACCTTTAAATCAAAACGTAATTAGTGTTGCCTGATAAAAGTCATTAGTATTGAGAATTTGCATAAAATAAGAACATATTGGAACAATAAACTTGTCTAAAAATAGGTACCAATAGATGTGCACAAATCAGTGAAACAATATCCCATAACACAACCAGTTGTTTGAAGTCAATTCACTGAAAACTTAATTCTTGTTAGGTTGTCATGAAAATTTTCAACTATGAACTAGACATAGATGGCTATTATTTCGAAAAAATTCATGATTTTTAAAATTTTATAAGTGATCCCAAAAAAAAAGAATTTGAAAAGGGAGGTGCTACAGAAACTGCAGAGAAAAGTTTAGTACAGACATGAGATTACAAAATCACCAAATATTCATTATTCATCCGATATGCATGAAAATTTTCGGACATAAATTAAAAATACAAATCTGTTAATTTCCAAAATTTCATAATTTTTTAGATATTACAAGTGTACTAAAAGAAAATTAGAAATGGGATGTGCTGCAGAAATGACAAAAATTCGCAGTACATACCAAAGACTAAATAATTCACCAAAAATTCAATTTGTCTCCAATATGCATGAGAATTTCCATAAATGAAGTAGAAGTATACATTTACAGTAAAAAAAAGTTCCATAATTTTTGCAATCTTAAAAGTGGGCTAAAAATAAAATCGAAATGCAATGTGCTGCAGAAGCTGCATAAATTCTGCAAGACAGTCCCGATATTAAAAATTCGTCAATAATTCATTTGCAAACCAATGCTCGTGAAAATTTTCAGATTTGAAATAAAAATCTCAATGTATATCATAATAAAAATTCATGAATTTAGTAGTTACATAGATATGTCAAAATAATATCACAAATAGACTATTCTAGCAACATGGTATCACACTCAACTATTTAACATAAATCCATTTCTTGTATAGAAACGTGAAAAGAAAAGAAAAAAAAATACCAGCATCTACAATCCATTTGATATTATGACATGACCAAATTTCATAAAATTTGGAGTTATGAAAAATCTATCAAAATCAGAAACTAAAATAGAACAAATTGCAAGATACGCTAAACTCCAAGATCATAGCTAGTCTTGTTTTCATAACTTCACTAAAATCTAAATTTTCTTTTAAAACAGCATTTAGCATGTACATTGTGATATATCAAAATCTCCTTTTAAGATAAGAAAACAATTTAAAAGCGACACCGAAAATGGCCACGACATTAATATGTGTATATAGATCAAGCTCCTTACGATGGCAAGATGGGGATCTCAAACCTTACAAATTCCTGGAGATTTAGTTCACACATTCATCTAAGTTATGAATGAACATGTGGGCCTGCATAAAACATGTTAGTGTCATGGTATCCAAATTCAGAATTTTAAATCATGAAAATCCTATATAATGGCTCACCCACGAAGTCAGTATCCATAAGGTTAATTCAATCCATCAACTCAAAATAACTTCAAAAGGTTGCATTAGACAACAACAAAAATATGAGCAAACTTACCAATTTTACTTCTGTTGGGTCAAATTTTATTCTCACCTTTGAACGGGATATGCTCACTAGGGTTTTGGGCGAGCTCTAGGAAATCCAGCACTAACACTACCAATCAAATTAAAGCAAGATATACAAATCTCGCAAAGCTCAACGCATAATAAAGCATGGCAAATAATTCATTATGCAAGACTTGGCAGCAAGCTTTTCATAATGGCGTTCAAGCTCGATGCATAAACCCTAGTGCATGGGTAATGAACCATGGCTACTTCAATCATGACGGAGAAATCTTCAGCATACTGGAGCTCTCTGATCCTTCGACCAAACAAATTTACTCCATCGGAGATATCATGTGATAACAAAGGAAAACGAAAAACTACAAAATCCTTGGAATAATGTATATTTCACCCACCATACATCTTATGTATATGTGTCGTATAATGTAACTTGACTTCTATATAGTAAAGTTAATTGGACATGTTGGTCAACAGTCATTCACAATATAAATTTTGCCACGAATCTTTGTGATTCATGTTGCAAAACTGTAGTTAGAAAAGCAATTATAAAAATATTCTAAGATTAAGCGGAAGCCTCGGGATCCACAATTAAAAAGACATTTAACCAAACAACAAATAATTATGCCTTTAATTTTTCAAGAATTTGTTCAAACACATTACCAATAATCCGAACCTCCAAGCTTTGCAAATTCCCTAGCAGATTTGTATTTGCAGACAAGGATAATACAACTACATGTAGAAGTAATTTCTGCATATGGGTCAGATTAAAAAAAAAACTAAATAATTATTTGCAAGGCCAATACAATAATCAATCCACATATTGAATTATCAGCAATATAAATCAATGAATCATGTTATTCGAGGAAGATTTACATATTGTAAGGATAAAAAGTAATGGCATGATATTGGAACGTTACCAATATATTCAAAACCAACCATGATCGAAATTTTGAATCTTAGGCGAGTTGAGAGGCTCTGATACCACATGTAAGAAGTAATTCGAAAATCAACAAGTTACTAGGATCACAGATAAAACCAAAATAATTACAATAAACCAATCAAACAATTAAGGGGAAATAAACTTATCTTCCAAAGCGGAGGAAGAAGAAGAAGCCATGACTGCTAGGGTTTCAAAATGAGTTTTCTACACTCAAGCAGCTAAGAGTCCTTGCTATCAAATAGGGTTTTAGCATGATATAAGATGATATTGTGAGTGCATGGACCTCCTAATATATATACGCTCATCCCTTTAATCCGGCCTATTAACTGATTAAAGGGATATTCCAAATTAATTAGGATTTCATTAGAGTCCTAGATGGTAATGAATTCTTTGTCAACTAATTAAGGTTTTCATGATTAATTGCACTAAATAAGGACTCCTAAACCTAACCAAATAAGGTTTGACAATTAATTTTAATAGTAGTTGCACCAGTATTTTCAATAGATAAACCTGTCCCATTGCCAACTATAATTGTTTCAGAACCTTTAAATGGTGTTAATGTGGTGATATCAGCAGTGATATGGTGAGATGTACCAGTGTCAACAATCCAAGCATCCTGAGGAATTTGTTGTTCTGCTTGCTAAGTTGTCATAACTATTAGATTGGCAGGTAGTTGTTAACCTTGAAACACATAATTCCCTCTGTGATAGCAGTCAAGAGCTGAATGACCACGTTTCCCACAAATCTGACACTTCATCTGAAAACCAGTACTAGGTGCATAAGCATTCCTGTGAAAACAATTTACAACAGTATGTCCTATTTTGTTGCAAATTTGACACTCAATCACAGTAGTAGACCTATTTTCTGTATTCCCACTCCACACATTTGTACCATATTGCCTTGTATTGGCCGATGAAAAACCAGAAGAAGACCATGTGTTATAACCCTCGCCTTTAAACCTAGCATTTGGCCTGAAACTGCTATTACCCTTATAATTTGGCTTCTGTATGAAAGGAGGTCTTGAACCAGAATTTGAAGAATTACCCATATACCCAACACCATAAGAATTTTGAAGATAAACAAAACTAGGAAATTGTTGAGGCATAGGAGGTTGTGAGTATGGTTGTGGGAAAACAAATGGTGATGGAAATTGGTGAGGCATAGAAGGTTGGGAGTATGGTTAAGTGTATGGCTCAACTAGATATGGATATGGACTAGGAGTTAGAACACCCCCAGTTGTTCCAGGTAAATGACTATGGCCTGCAAGATTAGACCCTGAAGCAGAAGAAGCTCCCTGAGTCATTTGAGAACCTTGAACATATAAAGCAGAAAGACTTTGAGACACCCCACTTGATTCACCTTCAATTTCTTTTTCAGCCCCAAGCAACAAAGCTCAAAATTCCTTAACATAAATAGATGACTCTCTAGCTAATATCACTGTTCGAATTATAGCATATTCTTTTGGTAATCCAGCTAAACCAGCAATTATCACATAATTATCAAAAATAAATTCTCTAGCCGCAATTAACTATTCCCTTATATTCTTCAATCTTAACAGATATTTATCAATTGAATCTCCTCCTTTCTGAATTGTATGCAATTCTGTCTTTAAGTGATTAACTCTAGACTTAGACACAGAAGCAAACCAATCCACAAGATTTGACCAAGCCTCATATGCAATCACACATCCAAGAACATATTTAATAGCCTCATAAGACAAAGTGGCTAATAAAAGACTTAACAATGCCATATCTATGGACTCACATTCAACTTATGCATCATTAAGTTCAGAAGTGACTCTTCCCTCATCACGAATTATAAATTTCGACGGACAAGTAGTAGTATCATCAAAATGCCTAAACAATTTATGAGCCTTCAACACAGACTTTGTAATATCCCTAACCTAACATAATCTAAAATTTGCATTGGCCCTAAGTTCAGTCCTTTTGGGTTCTAACTGAGGCCCGAGACTTTTAGATTTGGTTAGCCCAATGTTAGGTTCAATTATCCAAGCCTGTAAAACTTTGTATTCTTCCTCTTCATTTATGAAAGATCCACCCTTCTCCCTGACCTTCGAACTCAACCTTCTTCCTCAGCTCCATGAACTTTCCTGCAAATTTCACTCATGTCTACTACAATCGAACCAAAAATCTTTGAGTTTTAGAACCTTTGAGACTGTATAAACCTAGTTAAGCCCGTGCATGCGCCTTCTCTGAACCTCTTTAGGTAGTCTGCCATTTTCACCGAGAGCTTGAAACTCTCCAACCAGAACTTTGGTAAGGATCTTCATTTCTCTTTTCAAATTCTGCATTTTCTTGTTGGTGTGGTGTTTTTGCTTGTGGAATCGAAGCTTAAACTTTATTATTTATTTGTGCATGCACTTTAGCTTTGTTTTCCAGAACCCGGTGAGAAAATCCAGCGAGTTTCGTGACTTTTGAGGGATTTTCCGAGCATACCAGGCCGTTTCACGGCGAAATAAGGGTACATTAACACTCATCTCTCTTCCCTCTTCATTTTGTTATGTAATTTAGACCTTGAGATGCTTGTTTGCCGCTGACCAGAGCTGTAGCAGCTCCGACATTCTTCCCCGGTCAGCTCGCAGGCCTTCAGGTCATTTAGGACACCCACGGGCCTAGACCTGTATTGGTTCATCCCAAAATCCTAAAACCCTACCCACACAATTTTTAATTTTTGTTATTTGTTTTGAAGGGCCTAAAAAGCCTTAGGCCATTTCCATTTAAAATGGCTTGAAGCCCAGCCTTTGTTGTGAGGCCTTTGGGCAGTGCTGTGAGTGTGTGTGGGGGGGCTGGCTGTGTGTATGTGTGGTATGTGTGTACTATGTGTGAGTGTGCGTGTGCTGTGTGTGTAGTGTGTGTGTGTGTGTGTGTGTGTGTGTGTGTGTGTGTGTGTGTGTGTGTGTGTGTGTGTGTGTGTGTGTGTAGTGGGTGTGTTGTGGGTGTGTGTGAGTGTGGGTTTGGGCTTAAGCCCAAACCATCCCTTTTCACCCTAACCCTTTTAAAACCCAAAACCTTAGGACCTAAAACCCAAAATATCTCATAGGCCAATTTCGATGTTCTGAATCCGTTTTTTGACGTCCATTTCCTGGAATTCTATCGTTTAGGCATAGTTTGATAAATTGTACATTTTGTGCTTAGGTAAAGTTGCTAGTGGGGATTTCCTTAATCCTTTTCCACACAACTCTACTGCTACGGAGTATCTGTGAGTGGACCCCTTCTAAAATTGTCATGATTTTATGATTTAATTGCATAATTGAAATGCATGCCTTACGAGATTATGAACTGATTTTATGTTAAGCATGTTTATTGAAATATTGATTATCGTCTCATTATTTTGTGAGGAATTAATTTTTAGCCTATATTGAGCTATATTTTGATACATTGTGTTTTCTATAAAAAACCATGAACTGGTAGACTATCTGATGGATGACGATAGGATGCTAGAACATGTTTTAGAAATCCCTCTTTATAGTATAGATGATGGATGCCTTTATACTATGAAGTGGTTATTTCGTGAGATACGTAACTATTTGTGCGTAACTAGTGGACACTATGCCGCCTGGGGCGAGGATCTGGTGTTGGCAGTTAGGCCGGGATAAATAATCCCTAGCGAAAGGCTGAGGGACACGGAGACATGCATTGGGCTTGGACGGAGTTATCTCTGGCTACGGGCACAAAGACTTAGGTGTAGGCATTGGGTCGGGAGTATTATTATTCAGTGATCTTACTAGCAGCACACCGCGCTTATGAGACGACTTGTGAGACGTTTCATGCTTTGGTTTTACGCGATGTCTTTCCGCGATATATCTTTTGAGATGTTTATGGCATGCTAAGGTTTTCAGTAAAGCTATCAATTATTATGCTAGTAGTTTTCATTATATAATTGTGGGAGTTAGTATGTTCATAACTGTTTTCGTACTATGTATGTATATAAACTTGGTCCACTCACCTTTGTTTTGCGCCTCCATTCAGGTCTTAGGAACGAGGACTACGACACAGCATACGAGGCATTCCTCTACCAGTAACTTTGTGCCATTTTCCTTGTGTGATATCTTGTAATAGTCTTTCCTTTTGTAATCTCTAATTAGAACATGCTCTGTGCACTCTAGCCGCTTTTTTTAACATTGTTTATTTTCCTTTAGAATTCCTGACAATATCTATGTATATTTTCTCCTAATCATTACTCTTGTAGTCAATAAATGGCTTGCGTCACCCTCGGGTGTCGGCCAACACGTGCCTATCCTGATGTTCGGGGAATATCGAGGTCGGGGCATGTCAGACTTAAATTGGAATGCCCATTTCGCAAAATTATCATCCTTCAACTTTATAGTAATCATTCCCAGCAAATTTTCAACTTTAACAGTAGAATTAGCCATGACTTCTTGATGTAATACACAATCTTGCAAGAATCAAACAAAGACCCAATCTTGTAATCAAGAAACTAAAAGAAAGACTGATACTTTCGTATGAACTGAGAGAATGAAACTCATTTTGCAATCAAGAAAGTTTGAAACTTTCTTGAAAAATCTTGCAATATAAACAAAATCAAACATAAACCCAAATTCTGAAATCGTAATCTTCTAATCAGGACTGAACCCAATTAATCTTCAAAATAGGACTGAAAACTAATTACTCAATAGAAATGTACAATGTCACCTGAATCGAAATGTTGATGAACACCCTAAGAACGAAATCGCAATTGCCAGAATGAAACTGCAATTGCCAGAAATGTGACTAACTCTTCTCAGATTCTTCAATTACGTGTAACAACATAAGAACTAGGATCGACAATGGCTGTGAGCTAATGGCTGCGAAGACACCATATTAACTCTATAGAACTACAGAAATCTTAAGTAAGAAGAAACTAAAGAAATCGAAGAGAAGAGAAAGAAAGAGAGAAACTTTTTAATGTATATCTTGAGTAAAAAGAATATTACATCATATCATCTAAGTCTCTAAAACAATGCTTATATAGAGACTATGTTGCACAGTTTTACAATTTTACCCTCTCCAACTAACTCTAACTAACTCTAACTACTTTGAAGATAAGTCCCAACTAATTCATGTTTAACTGGTTAATAACTAATAAATAATAAATACGAATAAATATTGAACAGAGTATGAACAATGAAATAATATTAAACAAAAATATTGAAGATCAAGGATTACGTACCGCAATATCCTTGAAACAGAAATTTCGTCCCTACTTAGTGCTTGTAGTTTTACAGACATCTGCTGCACAAAGATTCAATGATCTAAGTCAGGAATTTCAGCACCGAAAAAATTGACTTCTGGCGAATTTCTATGTGGTTCTCTCATAAATGGTGTTTATGATTGTAGACGAAGAATGTTAATTTTTCTGTGTTCTAAATGCCATACAAATGGATGTATATATAGTAGATGGATGCTAGTTCGCAATAGGTATGAGAATGAGATGTGTTTGTTAGGAGACATTTTCTCCATATGGGTGATTTGCTCTGCGTTCTTTTTGAATTTTTTAGACTTCATCTAAAAGGATGAGTCTGTTGGTAAATAAATAATTAATTAATTAAATTTGAAAATAAATAATTAAATAATTTAATTATTAGAGCCTGAGCCACAAGGCCCAATGCATGTCTTTTGATAATTAATTAGCACACCCCAAAGGTGTGCCCAATTTTAGTCTCCAAGGTCCATCACTCCAATCACTTTCGATAAGGGACAAAACCTTATAAACTGATGAAATCTTTTAGTAGTGACCAATGTGGGACAATGAAATTTCTACACAAAATTTCCAACAATACCCCACATTTGAGTCGAAATTACATTCAAACACCACGCAATTTACTTATAACGCCCCACATTTGAATGCAAATGTATGATTAGACTGCCTAAAATTGAGAGAGAATAGACATGATATGCATCGAGTGAAGTGTCTTTTGGACTTGAACTTATCCTAGTGAAAACATATCGAGCTTAGTTGGTGACGCAGTGGATGTGGAAGATCTTGAACTGTTCACCACAGTAGTAAACCTAGACAATATGCTACACACATATCATGCCTGCCATACGTCAATTCATATGGTTGTGTTCATTTTGGCCTTGAACAGATCCCGAATTTCGTAGGAGCTTTAGAGAATTTAGCCATTTCAATTCTCATAAATGTGGACCCATTTACTTCTATATAGGTGACATTGATTAAGAATAGTCTGCCATATTCCTCTTGATAACAAGATATTAATGTCATTAAATGTATAAAACATAACCCCTCAAACTTCAACAGACAACACACATTTTATCATAAGAATGGGTAAGTTGTTTGTTCAACTTTTGAATCAAACTCAACCAGTTTGCCTATTGGACCTAAACCATGGGATCTTCAATCATCTAGATTAGGTTTCCGCCCAGTCCAATTCATTGAATTGGTTTGAGACCCATTCCCCTAGATGTAAATAATATTTGCTCTCTTGGTAGGCCTTTTGTCAAAGAATCAGCTATATTTTCTTTTGACTTCACATAATCAATGGATATTATTCCATTAGAGAGTAACTTCTTAAGAGTATTATGTCGATGCCTGATATGTCGCGACTTCCCATTGTATACATGACTTTTGGCCCTTGATTGCGCGGCCATACTATCACAATGTATACATATAGCAGTTACAGGCTTTGGCCACACTGGAATATCCTCCAGAAAATGTTTGAGCCATTCGGCTTCTTCTCTAACCAAGTCTAATGTTATAAACTCTGACTATATGGGGGAACGAGCTATATATTTCTATTTAGAGGATTTCCAAAATATTGCTTCACCTCCTAAGGTAAAAACATATCTACTTGTCGACTTTGATTTTGTAGTGTCAGAAATCCAATTGGAATCATTGAAGCTTTTTACAACAGGTGGATATTTTGTGTAGTATAATATGTAGTCAAGTGTATTTTTCAAATACCTTAACACTCTTACTAAAGCATCACAATGCTCTTGTGGCAGATTACCTGTATATCTATTAAGCCTACTTACTGCATAAGCTAAGTCAAGCCTAATTGAATTCATCAAGTACATTAAATTACCAATTACTTGAGAATATTCGAGTTGAGATATGGTATTGCCTTTATTTTTCTCCAACTTGCATCCATCATCAAAAGGAGTTGCAGCAGGTTTGCAGTCAAATTGACCAAATTTTTGTAATATTTTTTTTGCATAATAGGACTGTGTAAGGACATACCTTGAATTCAACATTTTCTTTGTTTTGTTTATTACATCTTTATCACTTCCCATTATGAGCATATCATCCACATATAAGTAGACAATAACACAAGATTTATCATTAATTTTAATGTAGATACATTTATCAAATTCATTTATTTTGAACCTATGTGTCAACAAAGTATGATCAAATTTCTCGTGCCATTGTTTTGGTACTTGTTTAAGTCCATATAATGACTTAACTAATTTGCACACTTTTCTTTCTTGCCCTTTAAGCACGAACCTTTCAGGTTGTTCTATATATATTTCTTCATCAAGTTTTCCATTTAAAAATGTTGTTTTTACATCCATTTGATGTATATCAAAGTTGTACATAGCCACAATCGTTATTAATGTCCTAATTGACGTTATGCAAGAAACTGGAGAATAAGTGTCAAAATAATCCAACCCTTCCTTTTGGCGTTAACCTTTGGCTACTAAACGTGCCTTGAACTTGTCAATGGTTCCATCCGCCTTAAGTTTCTTCTTGAAAATCCATTTATGACCAATTGGTTTACTACTAGGAGGTAAATCAACCAATTCCCATGTGTTATTCTCCATAATGGATTCCATTTCACTTTTAATTGCTTCCTTCCATAAAGGAGCCTTGCAAGAAGACAGTGCTTCTTTAAAAGTTCTAGGTTCATTCTCGGACAAGAAAGGAATGAAATCTAGTCCAGAGTTTTTAGAAACTTTGATTCTTTTTCCTCTTCTTGGTTCCACATCATTTTCTTGGATACCAGAAGAAGAGGCCTTATCATGACTATGACCATGAATCCTATTTGTATTAGAACCAGATTCCTTTTCTTTGTAAGGAAATATATTCTCAAAGAATTCTGCATCTGCTGATTCTAATATAGTGTTAACATGAATATCAGAAATCGAAGACTTTACAACAAGGAACTTATAAGCAGCACTATTATTTGCATATCCAATGAATACACAATCAATAGTTTTAGGTCGTAGTTTAGTTCTTTTTGGTAACGAAACTTGCACTTTTGCTAAGTAACCCCACACTTTGAGGGTTTTATAAGTGGGTTTATGTCCTTTCCATAGTTCATAAAGTGACTCGTCCATCTTCTTTTGAGGAACCTTGTTTAATATGGTATTTGCAGTAAGTAAAGCTTCACCCTACAAACTGTGTGGAAGTCTAGAACTATTCAACATGGAATTAATCATATCCTTGAATGTTCTATTTTTTCTCTCGGCAACACCATTTTGTTGTGGTGTGTATGGAGCCGTTGTTTAATGTATAATTCCATGTTGTGCACAAAAATCTGAGAAGGCTGTAGACTCATACTCTCATCCTCTCATCCTCTATCGGATCTAAGTGCTTTGATTTTCTCTCTAGTTGATTTTCAACTTCGGCTTTATATGTCTTAAACATATTCAAAGCTTTGTCCTTGCTATGAATCAAATAAGCATAGCAATACTTACTACAATCATCAATAAAAGTGACATAATAATTCTTTTCTCCATGAGTTGGTGTGGATTTAAGTCACAAAGATCACTATGAATTAATCCAAGTAATTCATTTGATCTTTCCAAAATTGACTTTCTAGTTTGCCTAGCAAATTTCGATTCAGTACATGTTTCATACTTATGATTAAAATCAATTTTGAATTTATGTAATAATTCTAAATTTACCATTCTTTGCATGGAACGAAAATTACTATGTCCTAGTCTAGCATGCCAAATATTAGAAGACTCAACCATATAAGTAAAAGCATTTATTTTATTGGCATCATCAATGGCAATTACATTGAATTTCACGAGGCCATCAGCCACATATCCTTTTCCAACAAACATCCCACCCTTGGTAAGTACAAATTTGTTGGATTCAAATACAAGTTTAAAGCCCTTAGCAATTAGAATAGGTGCAGAAACCAATTTCCTCCTTATTTGAGGAACATGCAGCACATTCATCAGGGTCAAACTCTTCCCAGATGTGAATTTAAGTACCACTTTGCCTTTTCCCTCCACAGCAGATAAGGCAGAATTGCCCATATATAGCTTTTCTTCAGGGGCAACAAGATGTTATTCTGTGAATAGATTTCTGTCAATGCAAATGTGCTTTGTAGCACCAGTATCCATCAACCATTCATTCACATTCGAGACCATGTTAACCTCGAACACAACAACAGCCAATTTTTCATCCCATAATTTTCATCCTTGCGATGATAACAATCTTGTGCCTTGTGACCAGATTTGCCACACACATAGCAGGCACCCTTGATCTTCTTCATATTCTTGTCTTTAGGATCAAGGGTAGATTACACAAACTGCTTTGTTTTCAGAACCTTATTCTTCTTCGGCGGCTTGGCCTTGGAGTTTCCTCCCTCAACATAATTCGCATTGGCTTCAATAACAGCAAACCCATTAAAACGGTCTGCCTTTTTGTGGTCTTCCACTTTTAGCCTCAGAATCAAATCCTTCATATTCATCTCACGACGCTTGTGTTTGAGATAAATTTTAAAGTCATTCTAGGAAGTTGACAATTTTTTTATTATCGCCCCAACTTGGAAATGCTCATTGATCTCGCATCCCTCAGAGTGCAGTTCATATATCAATTTATGGATTTCTTCAACCTAAGAAACAACAGATTTCGAATCCACCATGGTATATTTTAGAAACTTACCGATAACAAACTTCTTTGAACTGGCATCATCAATCTTATACTTTTTTCTCCAAGGATTCCCACAACTTCTTTGCAGTCTTACACATAGAATAAACGTCGTACAGATTGTCATCCAAACTATTCACAGTCACGGATTGTTGATCCATGAATTTCTGTTTCAAGATTGTTGGAGATATGTCAATAATCTGTGATAAACTTACATATGCTAATATATAATAAATACGAATAAATATTGAACAAAGTATGAACAACGAAATAATATTAAACAGAAAAATTGAAGATCGAGGCTTGCGTATTGCAATGTCCTTAAAATAGAAATTTTGTCCCTACTTAGTGCCTGTAGTTCTACGAACGTCTGCTTCATCAGGATTCAATGATCTAAATAAAAAATTCCAGCACCGGAAAAATTGACTTTTGGCGAATTTCTGTGTGGTTTTCCCAGAAAGGATGTTTATGATTGTAGAAGAAGAATGTTGATTTTTCTGTGTTCTAAATGCCTTGCATATGGATGTATATATAGTAGATGGATGCCTGTTCGCAATAGGTATGAGAATAAGATGTGTTTGTTAGGAGACATCTTCTCCAGATGGGTGCGTTGCTCTGCATTCTTTCTGAACTATTCAGACTTCATCTGAAAGGATGAGTCTGTTAGTAAAAAAAAATTAATTAAATAATTTAATTATTAGAGCCTTAGCCCCAAGGCTCAAGGCCCATCTTTTGATAATTAATTAGCACACCCTAAAGTCCAACCCCAAAGGTGAGCCCAATTTTAGTCTCCAAGGTCCATCATTACAATCACTTTCTATAAGAGACAAAGCCTTATAAAGTGATGAAACATTTTGGTAGTGACCAATGTGGGACAATGAAATTTCTACTCAAAATTTTCAACATTCCCTTTGATAACTTTGTTTCAAAATTGTATAGGCTCTTCAAGGTTACCTTACTTGACACTTCTGACAGATATATTACTACATAAATAACATCAAAATAGGAAGTTGGCAAATAAGAAATTACAAGTCAAGTCAGAAATGACATTTTCAATAATATTGTTATAAGCAGTAGGTTCTTCAAGGTTGCCCAACTTGTTCCAATTCCTATGTGAACCCACCCTTGTTGCCCCGCTCTTGTGTTTCCCACCACTTTAGATTTTCATGTCAGAAAACAAGGTCATCTATAAAGCCATTCATTGGCTTATCAGGACCTATTGGTGCAATTTTTGACTTTCTAAAAGGGAAAGCAAGATTGTTGCTAACCCAACTGGGCTTATCAAGGAGATCATGAGGAGAGTCGATCCCCACTTATTTTTGTGTCTTCATATAAGAAACTCAGCCCATTCGCTTCTTGGGGTATAAGAAGTGAGATATCTTGACAAGATAATACTGATGAGAAGGAATTTATGCTTTTATGCTCTTTGCAATTATTAGCATTCTTAATTTCAATCTCCATCTCTTGGCTTTTTTCCATGTAATGAGTAATGACCATGTGGTGCTCCAGCATAAGTAGAGGAATTGCTTGTTGGCTTGGAACCTTATTTCTCTTAATGAATACCTATTTACTTGAAATAAAATCTCACTACAAACCAAGCAAAATATCAACCTTTGTGAAGTTCCAGTGCTAAACAAAATGCCTCATTTCAGAAAAAAAAAATCTAGAGCTTGGCGAAAACCATTCACCAAGGCAACAAATATTAGGCAAACAATAACAGAAGCAACCAAATTTGAGGCGTCAAAGAATCTGAAGCAATAGCCACTACATAAATAATTTGAGGGAACTGTGAATTCAAGGATCAAATCATCGAGGAAATCATTAACTAAGACAGAAAATTTAAACCCAGTTGTTAATCAAGGTTTCCAAATAACCACTCACCATGATCTTAGATAGAGACGTACTCTTCTTTTTAGGGTCAATATAAAACATGAATCAATGCAACAAAATTTGAAGAACCACATAATCTGAGGGGAACCATGAATTCAAGGATCAATTTACCAAGGCAATCATTAATCGAGATAGCAAATTTAAACCCAATTATGAATCAAGGTTTCAATATAATCAAGCACCATGATCTATAAGATAGAAACAAAATTTCTTCTTTTGGTCAACACTAACCCTAAATCCAACAAGATAATAAACAGATGAGAAAACTAATAAGTTACCAACAAAATACCTAACAAATCATGACTGATCCATCAAAACATCCGAGGCCCATGAATACATGTAAGAAAATACACACATTAGTTTTGCAACATATTAGTCAAAAGTAACCAAGAACTTAAGGCATCAAGATATTTGAGACAGCCATTAATTAGCCCACAATAATCTAGGCAACAGTCAATGGTATCAAAACAAGGCAACCATAATGTATAAAAGATGAGGCAGCCATAAGGCATTAAAAACTGAGGACCTAGGATCAAAAAGCCCAAAAAACCATTAACAATGCAAAAATATGGAGATAACCATTAAATACATAACAAATATTGTGACATTAAATAGCTGAAGCAACCACTAATCAATGCCTTACAAAATTATCTAAGGCAACTACAAAATGAGGCATCAAATAACCGAGGTAATTATTAATCAAACCAATAAGTTGAGGCAACAAATTCGAGGCAACCAAAATCGAGACAACGTACCCGAGGTAACCATAAATCAAGGATCGAGGTTACAGATCCAAGGCAACCGTAAATTGATGCAACCATAAAATTAAGCCAACAAATCTGAGGCAACCATGACAAGCATTAAAACATGAACCTAAGACATCAAGATATTTGAGATAGCCATTATCGAGGCAACAAAAAGGTATATAAAAAAAAGACAGTCATAATCATTATAAAAATATATAAAATAAAAAGAGTCAGCCATATGGCACTAAAAACTTAGGATTTGGGGATCAAAAAGCCCAAAAAACCATTAACCAATGCAAAAACTATCGAGACAACCATTAAAATACACAACAAATATTGTGACATTAAACAACTGAGGTAACCATTAATCAATGCCTTACAAAATAATTTGAGGCAACTACGAAATGAGGCATCAAATAACCGAGGTAACCATTAATCAAAACAATAAATCAAGGCAACAAATCCAAAGCAGCAAATTTGCAACATATCCGAGGTAACCATAAATCGAGGGTTGAGGCTACAGCTCTGAGGCAACCATAAATCGAGGGCCGAGGCTACAGATCTGAGGCAACCATAAATCAATGAAACCATGACAAGTATTAAAACATAAACTTAAGGCATCAAGATATTTGAGACATCCATTAATTATACCGCAATGATCGAGGCAGCGATGAAATGTTAAAAATGCAACCATAATGCATAAAAAATGAGACAGCCATAAGGCATTAGGGACTGAGGACTTGGGGATCTAAAAGCCTAAAAACCATTAACCAATGCAAAAACTATCGAGACAACCATTAAAATACACAACAAATATCGTGACATTAAACAACTAAGGTATCCACTAATCAATGCCTTCAAAGATAATCTGAGGCAACTACAAAATAAGGCATCAAATAGCCGAGCTAATTATTAATCAGGCTAATAAATTGAAGCAACAAATCTGAGGCAACATAATCGATGTAACCATAAAATCAAGCCAATAAATCTGAGGCAACCATGACAATCTTTAAAACAAGATAGCCATAAAAAGGTATAAAGAAAAGTGGATGCCAGAAAGCATAAACCGAGGCCAAATATCAAGGCAACCAAATAACCCAAAAACCAATATCCAACACAACAAATATCGAGGCCACCAAAAATAGTAGCACCGAATAATTGAGGCAACCATAAAAATGGTGAAGATATACGAAAAGGTGATTTCAAATTTTCCCTTTTCCCTTCCTTCTCTATTTTTCAGACTACATTATGCTAGGCAGAAAAATAATTGACTTCATATATTTTTTTTTATTGATTTTCCAAATGAAAACCCTAACTGGGAATTTAGATCTTTTCATGAACTAGAATCATACAAAATAACATGCATTTGTTTAGCCAAATATAATGAAACCCTAATTTTAATTTTATTCAACCTTATATGCATACAATAGCAGTTAACCAATTATAACAATAAAATAACTTATCTTATGAAGCCAACGACAACCATAATCGCACCACAGGCCAGGAGTTCAGAAGATCTCCACTGTCAAAACATTCTTCGGCATCCACCGTCAGATCATTCTTCAGTCGCATGCCCATTAGATCATTCTCCAATAGCACACCGCCAGATCCTTCTCTGTCACACGCCGTCAAATAATTCTACGATCGCACGCCGTGAGATCATTCTCCGAGTGCAGAGATCTGATTTCAAAGCGCACCCTAAAATCTTCTTGCCAAGAAGAGAAACAGAAGAAGAAAAAAAAGTGCGTTGCGGTAATGTGCCTTTGAAAATTTAGGGATTTTATTTAAATAATATTTTTAGTAGGTGCGAATTTGAAAAATGACGGCGTGTACAGTAAAATGACATGATTTTCTGTTTTCCACTTTACACCTCAAAACGACGTCATTTCGGTAGTTCTATCTCCCTCCGTCTTTTCACTATCTGGCTATCAAAACTTAAAACTCACCCAAGCATCGTCTGAGAGTTATGTATACTATTGTTATTGTAGGTGGGGATTTGTTTTTGTTATTTTTTTCTTTCTAAAGTTTTTAAATTTAAAATTCATTCAAAACTTTAAAACCTTTCAACTTTTTAGTGTTGTTCTAAATTTGTCTTAACATTTTAAAGCATTTTAAACAAATATCCAATCTATTGAAATGTCATATCCGTTAAGCACTACTTTGATTTTTGATATATTAACTAGGCCAATCAAAGCTTTCAAGACTAGCATAAAGGTTGAGATGAGGTTTCACTGGTCATAGATTGAGATTGAGGTGGAGAGGCTTGATATTTTTCGATATTTATTTTAGTTTTTCATTTTATTTATGAATTTGTATAGTTTATTTTTATTTTTCATCTCATGTCTTTTGAAGAAGCTCAGTTCCAAGTTCGTCTAATTTTTCGAAGAAGCTCAGTTCCAAGTTTACTTCATGAAGCAAAAATGTCTAGAAACACGACGCATAAGATATAGAGAATTGATTGTACCAGGTGCGTAAGCGGAAGAAAGTATGAAAAAATGTCCTGATGCCATTGGTATCCTGTTGCAGAATAAGCGCTAGTCCGAAAAGAAAGAATGCTTTCTGGCGTTTCATTTCTTGCGACCACAGTGTATTCCATGCTAAAAAGGAAAGAGTGAATCACAAATTGCAACTATGCTAGCTAAGCGAAGATGATCGGTGACAAAGCAAGCATAATTCAAACGCGAGGTAGGTAGATTTTTAAAGAAAAAAACATATAAGGTATGCTAAAAACCTCGAGAATAAGGTCCGAATGATATCAAGCCTTTGAACAGTTCGAGAAAAAAATTATTGGCAGTGCAGCTATCTTTCAATCTATGGAAATGTCTGACACACTTGTTCTATATGTTTTTTCATTTTCCGAAATGTACTATGAAGATAACTATTCCAAATAAACCAAACTAACGTTTGCCTAGCATTGCGATGTTCTAATTACTCATTTGGCGGCTGGGAACAACCTTGTAATGATCCGGCTTTAAAATAGTTGCAATCACAGAAGCATATTTTGGAGCCTCAGACAAAGACCTTGCAAGTAAATACCCTGGTAGATGATGATAAATTGGAGGCTAATTTTGACTGAACAATTGCGGAAACTGCTCTGATCAATGTATTCGGTTTAACTGTTACCCGTGGCTGGATGTACCATGCAAGCAGCAGCACCAAATGCTAGGTTCTTTTGCTCTATATTTGGTAAGAAGCCACCAACTGGAATCCAAGACCATGCCTGCATAAATTACTGCAGGATTATGCCTTGAATTATGAAAGTAAGACCAAATTCCTGGTCAGACACTGCATCAACTTTCAAGATAAATATGTGATTGTTCCGCTACATGGTAAGGCATGAAGCCTAGTTGAGATAGTTTAGAGATGTTCATCATAAAGCTTGAAGCATTGTAGCCCGTCATATAAACTTTACCTCTTCTTAAGTTTTTGTAATATGGATTCCCATTGTCTTCAATTGTGTCAAGAGCTTTTTCTAAGTACTTTGAAAGCAAATTAAGTAAGGGATAAAGAAACTGATGTACATCGAGCAAACCTCAAAGAACAATGTTGTCGGAGACATGGGCATGACATAAAGAAATGACAGATATTATGCTCCTAAAGATGAAACTTTTTGCTTCGTGTAGTTTCTATAATCCATGAAAACCATCACGCTGAGATCATACGGATTATTTTCCACCTAAAATTGTAAGAATGGACATAATAGCAAGTCATCAAAAAACTTCTGCCCCGGAAGGAAGTTAAGGAACTAATCATAACCATCCCAGAGTACAATTTTTCCTACCTCAACTTCGATACCATATGCTATTTGGACAGCCACTTTCAGACCACCCACCTCGTACTGCAAAAGCTTCCCAGAAGCAGCTCCCGGTGCAACAGTAGCTAGCCTATAACACCAGTTACATGTTTGAAACAAGGCATGGAAGAAGTAGGAAACAAAATATACATTCTTAGCTTCAACAATACTTTCCACCCTTGAATCGAGGTACGAAACTCATGACTCCACACACCTAATAAAAATATATAAGGAGAGAATTACAATGCCTGCAAGCATAAAACGAGTAGAAATGTAGTTCTCAAAAGCTCCTCATGTAGCACATCTCGGCAAACACAACCATAAGCGTGAGGGATCATAATGGGGTCAGAATCATCGTCGAGGTACACAATGGTGTTCTACCAAACATGTTCAATACACCCTTCAAGTCCAAGATCTGGAAATGTGAAAATCAAAGCGAATATCAGATGTGAGCAGAGTTTGTGGAGTTCCTTTGAAATGGATAGTTCACAAATCGAACAATTAACAAGACAATAGTAAAGTTAATGCCTTTCAACTCAGAGACAGAGCTACAAATTTCTTTTAGTGGGGAATCCTGAAAATCAACTAAGAAAACCTACCTACATTACATCAAACTTCAATGATCCGAACTATTTATTTTTTAAGTTGCACATCATAGATCATTCTTACAAAATATTAGTCAAATTAGAAATATTTAAGACATCTAATTGAATTCAAAGAAATTGACGAACACTTTCTATTAAAAATAATGAGATTTCATCATGACAATTAAATAGGCAAATAGTTTTGGAGTGTTTTAAATTTTTGCAAGGATGATTTATGATCAAGACTTAAAAAATAGATGGTTCAGGTCAGGGACGGAGCTACAAATTTCTTTTAGTGGGGCATCCCAAAAATTAACTAAGAATACCTTATTATAGTATGACTTATACTCAATATGATAATAAGGATGCTTTCAAATGATGATGTATCACAATTCCATATTACAAAATTTCAGTATAGTAGTGGAAAGTGGAAAAGTGATGAGACAAATATTAATACATGATAGGCGGGAGAGGAGTTTTTAAGTTTGAATGACAGAGTAATAGCACTTTTGCTCATATAATATTTGATATAGAGTATAAGTAGCATGAAGGCATGTTGGATATTAGATACGTATATTTTCTTCAAAGATAACACATGTATATTATATAACTCTAGTCTACAACCTAACAAACGAATTACTTGAGTGGGGGCATTTTCCCCCATTGAACTTTCATTGGCTCCCCCATGTTTCAACTCATCCTCCCAACACCATAGTTGTTTGTGAAAGGGAGGTTAGGGCCAATAAGCCCAACTTTCACTCCCAACTTAGCTGACTCTGCAGCCAGGGCAAGACCTGCTGGACCACAATCAATCACCACCAAATCCAAAACATTGTCTCCTACTGGTATTGGCAGTAGCTGCAAATGAATCCATAACAGAAATACAAAGTTAGATTTCGGGTTTTCGGGTTTCAAGTTTCGAACATGCACGCTTCAATCTAAAGGAAAAATATGCACAAATAGAACCATTACAAACTATAATAAAAATAAAACTGGACATGCACTAAAATCGCCAATAAGGGCTTATCCTAAACATCTTCATATTTTTATTAAAATTCCCAAGTTTTTTTTTTAAATGCTTTCTGAATACAACTGAAAAGTGATTTTAAGTTTTTCTTGTAAGGATAATGCTAGGGAGACAATATTTGGAAACCCAACAAAATTTGCAAGGTAAATGATGTGTCACCAATAAGAAAATGAGCACGTTTATCAACGCTTAAGTAATAAACCAATCATTAACTTTCATGTCTTTTAGTTTTTTAAATTTTGTCTACAAATTTAGTCTCCCTAGCATTACTCAATGTAGTAAAAAATATTTTTGGTTGCCAAGAACCACTTTTGCTTCCATTGTAAATCAAATCTATATTCCTAACCCAGAGGTCAACTTTGCATTTGAACTACCAACATATTCCACATGCATGCATTCTTGCTAACCCTAAAATCAGTAAACCCTAGTTTTTCCAGTAACTAACAGTGCGCTTGCAGTCAAAGACATGTAGTGTCATTTAGTATATATTTAGTGTTTTATTTGCGGTTAAAAATTCTGCAACCATTCGCCCATATTTCACTAAATACACATACAATAAAAAGCCACAGAGCCACAGAGAGAGAGAGAGAGAGAGAGAGAGAGAGAGAGAGAGAGAGAGAGAGATAAACCTTGTCAGCGAGCTTGGACTGCTTCACCATGGCCTTGTTTTACTGCATTTGAACTAAAAACAGCTCGGGCCTGCCGCCTTTCATCGAAATCCTCCTCGTCCGTAAACCTTTCCTTCACCGTCACGCTCACACCGGCGCCTGCCCCTCCCGCACAAGCTCTCACTTGTAGAAGAGAAACCTTGTTGAACAAGCCATAACAGAAAAAAAGACCTTCCTTTCTACTCGCCAGTCCTCCTCTTCTCCTCACCCTCCAGGTCGAGCAAAATGACGTTGTCATTGCCGCAACGCAGTCCATGGTACCAGCTTATATCTGTTGGTGTGTAATCCTTCAGCCAAAACTTGGAGCCAAAGAAACAATTTCAAATGTTTATTTTTTAAAGTGTTTTAGTTTTAAATGTAGACCCTTGGATTATAGTCCATGTGGCAATACTCTTTTGTATCTAGCTTAAGTGATAGATTAAGACATGTGGCATCATCTCATATGATGATACCAATTAAGGGCTGAGATTGTATTTCAAATTGTTGAGTGAAGGATTTCCCTTCATTTCTATGTATAACGGTAACAAACTCTCAACTGAAAGTGTGACCTTTCAGTATTGAATCTATCATCCTCTCTCTCTGAAATCATTTTCTTCATTCTTTACCATTTGCAGAAGAGTTGCAAAAAAACCTCCATTGAAATACACATTAAACTCAGCTACACTATCATAGCCTCGGAGCCAAGTTCCTTCGTCTAAACTAGGCGTGGAATCTGTGAGTTCGATTGAGCTGCGTTTTTTAGCTCAAGTCGAATATGGAAATCGAGATTTCTGGTATCCAAGTCTAACATGGCTGGATCAAGCAGTGCTGAGCTTAGAGCTCCGATTTTTAATGGAGAAAACTATGAGTTTTGGAGGATTCGCATGACAACTATACTGAAATCGTATGGTCTCTGGGAGCTGGTTGAGAATGGGTGTGAATCTCCAGATTCGAAGGCTACGAAGGTTGTTGTCAATGAGTCGAAGAATGAGAAGACGGAGGAAGTATTGTACAACGAGATTCTGATGAGAGATGCTCGAGCGCTTGGAATTATTCAGGGAGCTGTCTCGGACCAGATCTTTCCTCGAATCATGAATGAAGAAACGTCCAAAGAAGCTTGGGATGTCTTGAAGGGTGAATTCTGAGGAGATAAACAAGTAAGAAATGTAAAATTGTAAGGTTTACATAGAGATTTTGAATATACCTGCATGAAGGATAATGAGCCTTTATCTGTATATCTTACTAGACTAATTGATATCATTAATCAAACAAAAAGTTATGGAGAAGAATTGTCTAGGGAGAGAATTGTACAGAAATTATTAATTAGCCTTCCAAAAACATATGATGCAATCTGTTATGTGATTGAACATTCGAGAGATCTTGAGACTCTTGAAGTCCAAGAAGTTGTTGCTTTTCTCAAGGGATTCGAGCAACGGCTTGATTTGCATGTTGAGTCTTCTACTGAGAAAGCATTTGCAAGTTTAAATGTTCCAACTAAGGGGTCCAGAATTGGTGGATTCTCTGGAAATCAGAGATCTCAAGATAACTGGAAGCCAATGGGGAAAAGTTGGGATCACAAGCCTAACTTTGGCCCAACTTTGACAACAGGCAGAATAACACTTAGAGAAATTGGAATTACAAGTCTAATTATGCTCAGAGGCAGAATTGTGCTCAGAAAAGTTGGGATCATAGGCCTAATTATGCTCAGAAACAAAACAACACTTAGGGAGATTGTATATGGTGTGACATGCTCCATTATAGGAAGTGTTGGTATGAAGGGAAACCTAAGTGCACGGGGTGTGGGAAACCAAGTCATGCTGTGAAGGATTATAATGAAAACAAGGGAATGTAGAAGGCTAATTATGTAAAGCAAATGGGAGAGACTGGATCATTGTTTTATGTTTGTAATGTAGTGACGGATGTGAAAGTTAATACTTCTTGGTATATTGATAGTTGTTGCAGTAACCACATGACAGGTGATGAAAGGTTGTTAGTCAATATCCAAAGAAACTTGACATCCAGAGTGAAGATGGGAACTGGAGAAATTGTTCAGGTAGCTGGGAAAATGACTCTAGTGGTAAAAACTAAATTGGGAAGAAAACACATACAAGAAGTGATGCTTGTTCCTGAAGTTGAGGAGAATCTTCTCAGTGTTGGGCAAATAATGGAACACAGTTATTATTTAGTGTTTGGATGAGGTGTGGTGAACATTTTTTATGGCTGGTCACTTGATAATCTAGTGGTTAGAGTGTAGATGACAAGTAACAGGTGTTTTCCCTTGGAAATGATGTCTGCATATCAATTTGCACTAAAAGCAAGTGTCACACATTGCTCACAGGTTTGGCATAAAAGGTTGGGACACTTGAATGAAACAAGTCTCAAAATGCTGGAAGAACAGAAGATGGTGCATAGACTACCACATTTAGAAGTGTCTACAAAAGTATGTGAATGATGCATGATGGGAAAGCAACACAGGGATTCATTCCCTTCTGAATCAACCTGGAGAGCCAGATATCCCCTAGAACTGATACACACAGACATCTGTGGTCCAATGCAAGTTGAAACTCACTCTGGAAATAGGTACTTTCTGTTATTCACAGATGACTGCACCAGAATGACATGGGTGTACTTTCTGTGATATAAGTCAGATGCTTTGGTATGCTTTAAGAAATTTAAGGCAATCACTGAGTTGCAATGTGGATATAAGGTTAAATGTCTCAGAAGTGATAGAAGGGGAAAGTTTTTTTCTGCAGAATTTGACAAGTACTGCAGTGAGCAAGGAATTCAAAGACAGTTGACTATGGCCTACACTCCTCACCAAAATGGAGTGTCATAGAGGAAGAATATGACAGTGGTGGAAATGGCAAAGTCCATGCTACATGAAAAAAAAATCTTCCATATGCATTTTGGGCAGAAGCAGTGAACACTGCAGTTCATTTACTCAATATGTGTCTTACCAAAGCATTGAAGAAAACAACTCCATTTGAAGCTTATAGTGGCAGAAAGCTAGGGATAACTCATTTGAAGATTTTTGGTTCACTTTACTATGTGCACATTCCTGCAAATCTTACACACAAATTGGAAGAAAATAGTCACAAGTGCATCTTTGTAGGTTATGGTGCAAGTGAGAAATGATACAGATTGTATGATTCGATCTCAAAGAAGATCATTCTATCCAGAGATGTTACATTTGATGAGGATGCTTACTGGGATTGGAATTGTACCAGTAATAATGAAGTGAAATTTCTAGCCATCACTAAGTATCAAAGTATTACTGAAACCTGTGAAACTGACGAAGGATCTCACTCTGAGTCATTTGTTACTTCTCAAAGTGACAGTGTGATTGACAGGTCCCAAACATATGACTCTACACCTAAAAAGTGGAGAAGTGTGAATGAGATTATGGCCCAGTGTTACATGTGTATTGTTGAACCTGAAAGCTATGATGAAGCGGCTAAGGGTGAATCGTGGAGAAAGGCAATGAAAGCTGAATTGGAGATGATAGAGAGGAACAATACTTGGCAGCTTGTTGAGAGACCATTTGACAAACCTGTCATTGGTGTCAAGTGGGTTTATAAGACCAAACTTAATCTAGATGGTATTGTGCAGAAAAATAAAGCTAGGTTGGTAGCTAAAGGCTATTCACAGAAGATTGGAATTGATTACCATGAAACTTTTGCTCCTGTGGCAAGGCTAGATACTATTCGAACTTTGATTGCCCTTGCTGCCCAGAAGAAATAGAACTTGTACTAATTGGATGTTAAGTCTGCATTTCTAAATGGAGTATTAAAAGAAGAAGTGTATGTTAAACAACCACAAGGTTTTGTGAAAAAGAATGAAGAAACAAAGGTGTACAAACTGCACAAAGCATTGTATGGGCTAAAACAAGCACCAAGGGCCTGGTATGATGAAATTGATGCATATTTCAACAGTGCTAGGTTCAAGAAAAGTTCAAGTGAAGCAACTTTGTATGTTAAAACAAAGGAAAATTCAGGTATCATTATTGTCTCCTTGTATGTAGATGATATTGTATACACTGGTAGCAGTTCACAAATGCTTGAAGAATTTAGAAATGATATTATGAAGCACTATGAGATGACAGACTTGGGAGTGCTACACCACTTCTTTGGAATAAGAGTATTACAAACTGAGAATGGTATTTTCATACACCAAAAAAAGTATGCACAGAAGTTGATTGAGAGGTTTGGATTAAAAGATTGCAAAGCAGTGACTACTCTACTTGCAATGAATGAAAGATTGAGCAAGATTGATGGAAGTGAAGCTGCAGATGAAGGAGAATATAGACAGATTGTGGGAAGCTTGCTCTATTTGACTGCAACAAGACCCGATGTGATGTTTGTAGCAAGTCTCTTGGCAAGGTTCATGCATAATTCTACCAAGAAACACCTAAGGACAACAAAGAGGGTGCTGAGATATATTCAAGGAACAATTGATTTTGGAATTATTTTTGAAAATGGGAAGACAACTACTCTAATTGGTTACTGTGACAGTGACTGGGCAGGAAGTGAGGATGATATGAGGAGCACTTCAGGGTATGCATTTACTCTAGGATCTGGTGTGTTTTCATGGGCTTCGATCAAACAAAATACAGTGGCTTTGTCAACTGCAGAAGCAAAATATGTTAGTGCTGCAGAAGCCACTTCCCAAGCAAAATGGCTGAGATTCGTACTTGAAGACTTTGGAGAAAAACAAATTGAGGGAACTCAGATTATGTGTTATAACACACTAGCCATTGATATGGCAAAGAACCCTGTCTTTCATCAAAAGACAAGACACATCAGCAGAAAATTCTATTTCATCCGAGAGGCAATCCAAGCCAAAGAGATTGAATTGGTGTATTGCAAGACTGAGGAGCAAATTGCAGACATACTCACTAAAGCTATACCTAAAGATCGATTTGTGTATCTCAGGGAGCTTCTGTGAGTTAAATCGGCTAAAGGATTAGAGGGGAGTGTTGGTGTGTAATCCTTCACTTGAAACTTGGAGCTAAAGAAACAATTTCAAATGTTTATTTTTTTAAAGTGTTTTAGTTTTAAATGTAGACCCTTGGATCATAGTCCATGTGGCAATACTCTTTTGTATCTAGTTTAAGTGATAGATTAAGACATGTGGCATCATCTCATAAGATGATACCAATTAAGGGCTGAGGTTGTATTTCAAATTGTTGAGTGAAGGATCTCCCTTCCTTTCCATGTATAACGGTAACAAACTCTCAACTGAGAGTGTGACCCTTCAGTATTGAATCTATCACCCTCTATCTCTGAAATCCTTTTCTTCATTCTCTGCCATCTGCAGAAGAGTTGTAGAAAACCTCCATTGAAATACACACTAAACTCAGCTACACTATCAATATCTCCTCATGTTTGCGCCTCAGAATTTTCAAGACTCACAGCCTGGCATTTATACTGTTTTCTTTCGAATGTTTGTCTTTGGGAAGAGAGCAAAAGGGTATCTAGGGAATATGGATCTTACGAGTGAAACGACAAAAAGGCCACCGGAGACAGAGAGTTTCTGAGAGAGCTGTTGTCACTGCTGAGGCACTAACCGCTTGGAGATAGGGAAAGTGGGAGTTGGTTAATTAATGGTTGGCTTGTTTTATTAGAATTCGGCGATGGTGTGTGTAAGAAGTTATAGTTATAATTACACTGCTCATGTAAGATGATTGATTTCCCCAGTCCCCATACCCCGACAACCAACTTGGAATATACGTCGCCTTGCATGAATTAAATAAAATGAAACAAAACAATAAACAAACAACAGATATATAAAAAATTAAAAAAATTAAAAAATAACTCGTGATTCCTATACGAATTAATCATCGAAAAATAAAAACGTGTATAACTTGAATCGCTTGCTTGATGAAACATGTGCAACAACAAAAAAACCTAGATTTGCCGCAGGCTGCCCATAAAATCGAGTAGTGGTCTCCATGGGTCCTTCACATGCGTTCTTCGTAACTGAGTGCTTCCTATAGATTCGATCCTGGTGCTATTTATGTGACAGACAAATGTTTCAACACAACTCAAACGTCGCCCAACAAGAATCTTGGTGTTAGATGCAAACTGACATCACACACGTGAAGGCGTGTTAAGAGTACGTACATTAGAGATAAAAGTATTGTAGATAATGCTGAGAATATTTTGGGTTTGTCCACACATTGTTTAATTAGTTTTAAGTTGGATGCTCACGTTCTAATTCGTCTTGGACACGTCGTGAGAATGGGATGACAAGGGTGGGTTTAAGGATTAAATTGAGAATGGGAATTCAAACTTGGAACACCATTTATATATATTTTTTTTGGAATGAGACTGGTATGGGGTAACGGAATGATACCTAAATTGTTGAAACATAAGATAAAAATATCACTACTGGTAATTTTATTAAAATTGAAAATGGGTTACATATTTTAAATTGAGACTCACTTATTTATTCGTTTTTATGTGTTAATAAACAAAAAAATTATTAGAATAAAGTAAATACTCATACCTTTTGTTCTTATTCTTATAAGTAAAACATGCCATAAAAGAGAGATAGGATAGTAAGAATGCCGGCAGCCTCATCACTCCAGACATTTTCCCTTTGAAACTGCTTTTTGTCGAATGAGGATCTTCTCCGGATCCTCTTTGTGAGGATCTTAGAAATCCTCTAATCGTATCTGTTTATCGTATATCGTACAGTCAGAAATTATTGTAAATTTTTTTTATTTAAAATTGAATATAAATAGTATCTGACAAAAACTGTTTGCACAATGTACGATAAACGAACACAATTAAAAAGTTTTCGAAATTCTCACAAAGAGAATTTAGAGAGGATCCTCATTGCCGTTTCTCATCATTTCATGTGGAAAAATCTTTACTCAAAACAATATATTAATATTGAAAAGAAATACTTTAAATACTAGAGGCTCAATTCTCTTTTGTTATTGTGAATAGAAAAAATAATTTAAGTACACGTCATTTGTAACGTACATTTTATAATATATTTTTTTTCCGTCAGACGACTCCACACTTTTCTCATATAATGTAAGAGTAACAAGGACGTATTGATAAAATTTCTCGTTGCATTTAAAAGCCTCTGCCTTGGTCATGGACGCGGCCTTTCTTGATGGGCCAAAAGTTACGGAACCGGGCCTATAAGATCTGCACAGAATCCAGTTCCAACGACGCCGTTCAAGAACCGTCTTTGATTCAATATATAGTTGAAGAAGTGGTACGAAAGCCAACCCTCGTTTTTTGAGAAAGAAGACGTGAAAGCTTCTTCGCGGCAGTCACAGGCTCTGTGCTGCTGATACACAGAGAGACAGAGAGAGAGATGGGTAATCCGAAGCAAAAATGGACGGTGGAGGAAGAAGAAGCTCTGAGAGCGGGGGTTAGGAAACACGGCACTGGCAAGTGGAAGGACATCCAGAAGGACCCCGAGTTCAACCCCTTCCTCTCCTCTCGCTCCAATATTGATCTCAAGGTCTCTCTCTTCTCTATATATTCATATACATCTCTGTGTATATGGAAAATCCAAAATTTGAATTTGCTGTATATTGTGGTGGTTGTTTTTTAATGTTTTGTGATGTTGAAATAATTTGGTTTTATTTATTTATTTATGATCAAATGCGAGATTAGAGAATGTAAATTGCCTGGTTTTGTGATGTGATTAAAGTTAATTATAATGATGATGCATGGCTGAGTCTGGATTTGTGGGGTTTTGGACTAAAATGGTGTACCCATTAGAGCTACAAATAGCTAATTGTTTCTGGCATAGTGTTTGTTGATTTAGGACTTCGGTTCGAAATTCGCCCGCCTATTGGAAAGTTGGGAGCTGCTCTTTGAGTTAATTGATTTTCAATTTTCCCTCATCAGTTGTCTACATGTTATGTAGGCATGAAAATAATTTTGAGAATGGTGTGTGAAAATCGTGCAAATGGTGTAATTTTATTTGCAAAGCATTTGAAATTCGCCAATTGCAAGATTTTATTTGAATGAACCAATCTTGCTTTATATCAAAACTATTGGTAGACTGTATCTAATGTGGTATGAAACATTTTCTAGATGATTACTATGGCTATGGTCTGTTTCAAATTGATTTTTTGCTTGTATAGGACAAATGGAGGAATATGACTGTTAGTGGCACGGGCCCCCGGGAAAAATCAAGGCCAAAAACAAGAACAAACCAAGATGTTACTGTTGCTCCAGTGTCTGTTCCCCAGACTTCTGCTGCTGCTCCAGTTAGACGTGATTCACCAGCAGCAGCAGCTCCAGTTAGACGTGATTCACCAGCAGCAGCTCCAGGCGGACGTGATTCACCAGCAGCAACTCCAGTCAGACGTGATGCACCAGCAGCAACTCCAGTCAGACTCGATGCACCAACAGAAACTCCAGTCAGACGTGATACAACTCCTGTTGCAGATGATTCGGCTACCGGCTTATCTGATGCAATTCCTGCACCAGTGTATGATACTTGTTTCTCCTTGCCTTGGTCTTTCATTAATACATTAGAAAAATATGCAACTAGTTACTGGAGTTTTTCACAGAATATATTTGCAGTGATACTGCTTGACTGGAATTTGCTCAGTTTCCATGTGAGAATGATGAGTGGAAAAAAGACAACTGGAATGCGGAATGATATAGCTCTTTAGACTCTTATGAATTGGCAAAGTTATGGGGAGGGGCAGCCCAACTAATCAGTGAGGGTGAAGGGGAGAAGAAAGGAGTTAATCGTTGATGATGCAAAGTATCTTCAATTAAAAACTAGATGTCAGGTTTTAAAATTATAGTCATAATATGTTCTTAGACAACCCCAGTGAAGAAATACCCCATCCTAATAGAAACTGCAATTCTGGTGCATAATCTGGATTATTAAGCTATTTTCTGCAACAATTTTTACTCAATGCAACAATTAGCCAAGTGGGCGGCTTGCATTGCTTTCTTCCAGAACCATATTGTATGATGGTGTAGTCCAGGGTTAGCCATAATTTTTGCTTTTTAATTTTTAGCCTGTCAAACATAAGATCTGTTGATTACAATAAAGAAACAAAGTATATTGAATGATTTTTTTGTACCTTGTGTTATATATACCTACATTTATCCGTTGCATATAATAAAATTCAGTACCTCCAATAGCCAGAGTACTTTTATCAATATTAGTATTAGTTTTTAATTTCATTTTGGTCAATATTTTTTGCTTTTTCTGTTATTAGGTGCAATGCAATGATTTTTGAAGCTCTTTCAGCCTCAACAGATCCAAATGGATTGGACACTAGTGCTATTGCTAGCTATATTGAGGTGTGCTTGAAATTTGTGATGTCTTCTTCTTTATCATTATTTTTATTTTTGTTTTTTATTTTTAAGAAAAATGAAATAAAAAGAATCTTCTAAGTTTTTATTAATTGGTTGTCTGAGTAGGAAGCTGTATGTTCTCATGTTGACAGGAGTGATAAGGTCATGTAATGATAATTGCTTGCGTGAAGGATAATAGTTTGCTCGTATATAAACTCTTGTAGATTTATGTTTCAATTAATCATGGTACCCTATGCTAGAGTTGCAACTTGCAAAACATCGACTTAATTTACTTCTTAGTAATATGGCATTTTATGGTAGGGAATTGTTATTGGCACTCCAAAATCTAATTGTGCACTCCAAACTTTCTATATTTAGAAAGAAAAATACTCTTATGAGGAGTGCACGATTAGATTTTTGGAGTGCCAATAAAAGTTCCCTTATGGGTAAACCTATTCTTTCTCATATTAGCTACTTGATAGATAATACCTAAATCGAAGTTAGTATTTCAATACCCGTCGAGCTCATTATATTTTTGGGTTACCTTCAGATATATTTTTTTATACTTGTTTGCTGGTGAGAACGAGATTCTCCATAAAGAATTTACAAAGAAAAGCTTCCAATTCATGGTTGATGTCTCTGATGACGTTACCCCTGCTTTTTACCACCTTTACATTGTCATGAAGTGCTAGTGTTAGATACTAATTTTTGCGTTTTATAATCACTTAACTTCCATGATAAAATGACTCCTGCAGCAAAGGATTGAGGTCCCCCAAAATTTTAGAAGGTCATTAACTGGTAGGTTGAGAAGGCTGGTTCTGCAAGACAAACTTGAAAAGGTGATTGCTTGATATTTCTAATATTTTTCAGCTCAAGTTATTCACTCGATATTTGTAATCCAGGATTTGTCTGGCTCTATCAATGTTTGATTCGTAAGCTTTGTTTTTTATGAAATCGATATTGAACATCAGCTTATATAAATTACTATGTCATCCTAATGTAGATTCAAAACTGCTACAAGGTGAAAACCGATTCCTTGAGTGTTAGTAGTGATATGTTAGAGGAATCAGCGCGGGCTGCTGCACATAGCATTGCCGAAGCAGAATACAGATCATATTTGGCAGCAGAACAAATGAAAGAGGCAGAGAGGATTTATTTTATGGCTGAAAACACAGAATCAATGATGCAGTTGGCTAACGAGATTTTGGAGCAATGTAACATCCAAAATTCCGAATTATTTGCATCCATTTGCATAGATTTGCCACTTCCATTTGACTATCTGTTGAACGATTTCCAAATTTGACAGGTTCAGAAGGTGAAGTCCCGATGGCGGTGTGAGATATGAATCGTGTGATTAGAGCTTGTAAAGTTTCTTCGCTATACTTCCTTTCGCTACACGGGTGCAACCGAAGCCAAATTATCTTTCGCTCATTTTGCTAATAATAGTGTTATACAACCTCTTCAGACTGGACCTGGTGTCTGGTGATATGGAGAATTGTTTTTGAATTATCTATCAAAGATCACACGCTCTTATATTTTTTTTGGTTGGAAAATGTCACTGGTTTACTCATGTAGTTTTGTGATTACGTCTATTGATTAAGCTACAGCTTTACACTCATTAAACACTTATATGTCGTGGATTTGTTTGTTTTTAAAATTAATTGCGACGCCGCTATAACACTACAGTTTAGTCCTTCTCACCTATAAGCGGAAGGTCTTGTGTCCAACCCACATGAATGACGAGTTTGAGCCTAACTCATAATGACTTTCTGGGACTGTTGGTCTACCGGAGGTCCTAGGCTTGATTTCCTCTTCCCACAGTCAACGTGCCTTCATGTTGCGGGGAAGGATGAATGAAATGCAGAAACATGCGGTAAAATAAACAGTGATCCAAATGAAGAGGCAAAAAAGAATCAAATTAAGGAAAATGTTCAAAATATAAGGCCAAATTTTGCTCCAAATAACGATTTCCATTGCAAACACCTAAACCCTAAGCATTACAGGTAAAATGCATTGCAGAATCTCGTATTCTTTGATGATAATCCAGAGGAGCAAAGGCAAATGAAAGCAACAGCTAGCCACGAAAAAGGAACCGAAAAAAGAAACAGAAATGATTTGTCAAGCTCAAAGTGCAAAACCAAGACCGGAAAAATTATAAGAGTACAAGTCCAAGCTCCGAGGGTTTCAATGCGTTCCTCATCCGGTAGTTGTAGAGATAGTAGTGAAGTTGCCCATCGCCAGGTCCAAATTTCAGCTCCTTCAAAAACGACTCATTCTGCATGACATCCAAGGCATTGAAAACATCGAAATCCTTCCGTTTTGCGACAATGAGTGCATCATTCACCAGCTGAAGCAATGGAGTCTTTGTGGAGACGTTATAATAGGAGTATGCAGCCTTCAAGATTGAGTACGTCTGATTGCCGAGGATAGACGAAGGAAGAGTGTAGAAGCTGCAGAAGTCAGTGATGTCATGAGTCTCTGGGCTCTCAACCAAGTAACTGTCCACCACATTCTCCTCCGGAAGAAGCCAATGCTCGACGTCATTTTCATCAAAATCTGGTGCGACCACAAACTGGCTCAAGTAGTTCCTAAGCAGCCGAGTAACAGCAGGAACATCACGAAGTTCCATTTTTCTGAACCCAGGAGTGGCGGGTGAATCTGGCAGCTTGTATAGTTTTATGGTTCGGCTCATAGTCATCCTCGCACCAAGCCTTGAAAACCCAACATCAATAAGCTTCTTTGGGTTCAAAGACCTATGCCAGTACTGGCAAGTTGTTATCGGAGTTGGAAGAACAACTCCAGCGGTGTAAGCTGCTTGCCATATGTTGTCCAAATGCACCCTCCTCGTGACCTCCTTGATCATAACTGGTGCAAGTCTCTTCGACCTCAGCTTCTTATGCACACATAAGAAATTAATCTCAGCCATTTTCACGATTGCATCACGGACCCGGATTCTAGCAGGAACACCAGTAATGAAAGCAACCAGCTTCTTATTAGTCTTTGCACGAACCCCGATATGCCAGCTCTTGTAGTAACCAGGAGGGTGCAAAGCCCACCTAAGAAACTCCTTCGAGTAGTTGAACCTAAACATGTTCTCATCATCCTCGACGTAATTGTTCTTCAGCAGATTGTAGACCTCAGTGCAGGTGTCTTCCGAGTCCAGATCACACGTGGTCCATTCATACTGAGTTGGCAGATTGTACGGCTCTTGTTTGACCTCAGACAGCGGGGTAGGGGACTCAATCGGTCCCTCGGGCAAACTCACATCCCCAAGATCCTTAAACTGCCCAACCGGTTGAGTCTCCCAAAATGTATGCTTTTTTCCAACCGACATCGAATCTTGGAACTTTCGGACTATGGTTTCCAATGAGCTATCATCCTTAACAAGTTGGTTTGCATCAGAATCATGATCTGCCTCCTTAGGAGACCCAGGTGGAGAATTGTTATCACTCATCGCAACTACTTAATCGAACCGATTCCTAACCGAAAATCTTTGCTATCTGAATAAAATAAAATAAAACCAACAGATGCGATCAAGAACAAGCAAACCAAATCCAACCGATTAAAAAATGGGGGAAATTCACCATACCAACATTTCAAGAATAGCAAATTCCACAGAAAACCCCCCAATATTAATCTTTTCAAATCCAATTCCCATGTTAAACCCGACCCATGACAGTAAAAATCCACACGAACAAGTATTTGATCAACTCAGAGCACAACTCAGGAGTAAGCTAACAGATCTGTTAAATTTAACGCGAAGAGCAAGAAATACACTCACAGTTTCTGCGGACGGAGCGCGAGATGAAGTGAGATTGCTACGTCTAGGGCTTAACAGATCTTGATTTCGATTAGGGTTGACGAACGAGAATCGCTAGGGTTTTTGGTGGAAGCAAGCGGCTTTGAAGTTGCCGCCGGGGTTGGGGAGAATACGAGGAGTTCGCGTTGTTGTATGGGTTTCCGCTAGGGGTGGTTCGGTATGGGATCTCATACCAAAACCCTTGTCCCGATTCCCAAACCGAAATTTTCGGGAATCCCAATTTCAATACCGATCCCAAACCAAATTTTCGGGATTCCCAATTTTCGGGAATCCCGAAATATCCCATACCGAACCACTTGTCCCGATTCCCAAACCGAAATTTTCGGGAATCCCAATTTCAATACCGATCACAAACCAAATTTTCGGCAATCCCAAAATAGTTTCGGGATTTCGGGACAAATTGGGAATCCCGAAATTATTTTGAGCTTTTGGACTAAAATTTGACATATTATGCTTTTGGGCTATAATTCAACCATTTATATTTAAAATTTGACATATAGGCAAGTCCAATCTACTATTTTGTTTCTACTAATCTGTGCACACAAATCTGCTAATCAAATGGCAAGCCCCAGTTAGTATTTGCCTATTTGTTTCTACCTATTCAAAAGCAATATGCCAATCTGAAACGCTAATATGTGCTTGAGTAAACTAATATATCTATCTATAATCATGTCAGTCCCCAAAATTACGTCTAAAACGTCAATATATACTTGAGTAAACTTTTGTACATATATAATATAAATATTATAGATAGATATAAAGTTTTCTCAAGCAAATTGTAACTTATAATCTATCAATGTATCCGTCTATCAATCTCCCGTGTTTATTCTGCATCTATGTATCCATTTATCAATCTCATGTGATTTAAAAATTCTGCATATGTTCCACTATCTATCTTAGGGCTCCTTCCTGTATATGTCCCATCATCGATTTCCAGTGCTCCTTCAGTATTTCAATTTTCACTATTGTAGGTAGATGATGTTCCCCTTAAAAATGTGCTCCTATATATATATATTTTCGGTTTGGTTTGGGAATACCGAAATCCCAAAAACTTGAGACCGATTCCCGTACCAAATTTTCGGGATCGGTTCGGTATTGGATACCGAAATTTTCGGGAATTTCGGTTTGGGATTTTTTTGGTTTGGTTTCGGGAATTTTTTGGTTTGGTTTGGGATTTTTGGGATTTTTTTCCAGCCCTAGTTTCCGCAGCATATTCGCCAACGAGGGACTTACCATTTTATGATTTTCATCGACCAGACTTTATTTTTGCTATCCATTTTTCTTTTAGTGACATTTGACTTGAGGGATTCAACCCTTTGTTACATCCTAATCCTAAACAAATACCGCCGTTTCACTGTCACGTATGGTTGTCAATTAACGATATCTACTCTAAAAAATTATTTTAAGTTAATATGGATAATAAATTCGTTTAAAAATGTTTTTAAAATAATTAAAAGCATTTTAGAAGGAATATTTTTAAGTTCTAAAAACACTTAAAGTACTTTCTTACTTCTTGAAATAAAAATCAGTTATTTAAAAAGCACTTACTTTTATAGAATTGTAGTTTTAAAAACACTTTCAAACAAATTTACGTGGGATACAAAATGTTTTTGAAATTTCTATTGACACGCCCGCCCCTCGATTTTATCTTTAATCCTAGAAATTAAACCCCAAACCGTTTTCAGTTATATAATTTAATCCCTAACGTTTTTCAAAATGTTCATTTTGGTCCCTAAACCCTATTTCCCTTCTATTTCTATTTTTAATTGTTTTTGTTCTTAAATGGTGAGCCCGATGGGCCCACCCGGTTCGTCCCCCCGAGTCCTCTCTCTCATTTCTGTCCCTCTCCTCTCTGTCCTCTCTCGCCCTCTCGAACCCCCTCTCTTCTCTCCGAGACCCCCACTCTCTCGTAACCCTCTCTCCCTATCTCTCTCACTCGACCTCGCCATCGAACGAACGCACGCACCCACATCCCCTCTCTCTCGTCTCGTCCCTCTCTCCCTCCCGCGCAGCGCCACCGTGACAAACGGAGAAGACCCAGAGAACTCCCGGCGTCCCCTTCGAATTTCCCCGACGAGGTAAGCTCGATCGTCCTCCCTTTTTCTTCATTCTGTGTTTGGGTTAGAAAATGGAGGTAAAATTGTGATGTTTTCGAAGGTTTTGGTGGCGATTGACACTCGGGTGCACTCACTCGTTTTTCCGGCGAACCCGTGCGGGTCGAAGGGATTTCCGACTAGCACCGGTCGATTCACGGCAAGAGGAAGGTATAAACTTCTTTCTCTCTTTCTCTTCTTCGTTTTAGTATGGAAATCGGGGCCTGGAACTCGCGTTGTTGTCGGCCGGAGCTGGGAAGCTCCGGTGTTCCCCTCCGTTCAAACCCAGGCCTCTCAGGCCGCCTGAAAAGCCAGGCCCTTTGGGCCATAACCCAACCCAAACCTTTTGGGCCTTAGGCCCGTAGCAACCCAACCCAATTAGTTTAGTTTTAATTTAATTAGTTATTTTGTTAATTGGGCCTTCGGGCCGTTTTTAGAACTTCGGGCTTTAGGCCCGTTTAGGACCCAGCCCGGTAGGGTGGCCCGCTGCCTTTTATTCTTTTGTTATATAAATCATTAAGGCCTCGGGCCTTAGAAAATTTGGGGCCTCTGGCCCGTTTAGTTAAAACCCAAAACCCTTTTAGGGTTGGCCTTCGGGCCGTGAGAAGAAAAGGGCCTTTGGGCCCGTGTGCTTCAACCCCAAAACCCAAGACCCTTTTTGGGTCAATTACCCAAGCCCAAACCCTATTGGGTTAAAACCCAAGCCCAAACCCTTGCAACCCAAACCCTAGCCCAGACCCGTGGGTTGACCCGTGGACCCAACCCGTTAACCCTGACCTGACCCGGGTTGACTGACCCGTTGACCCTGACCCGTTGACCCGTTGACCCGGTCAACGTTGACCGTTGACCTTGACCGTTGACCTTTGACTTTGACCAGTCAACGGTCAACGTTGACTTTCTCGGTTGACTTTTTCGGGTTCCGTTCGGGACCCCTCCTAGGCTAATTCGGACGTCCTGGACCCGTTTTTGAAGTCCGTTTTCCCAAATAAATTCGTTTGAATAGAGTTTGACTGAGTTGTACCCTTTATGTGCTTAGGGGCAACTAGTGCGGCTCTCTATGTTCGCTAGCAGCGCAGCGTTGGATGGCTCAGTACTGTGAGTGGACCCCTTCTAAAAACACATGTTTTAATTGTAGAATTGCATGTATGAAAAGCATGATAGCGTGAGAATGATGTATATGCGATAGTTCTGATAGTGTATAAATGTATATGCGATAGTTATGATATTACCGCTACGGGATGTAGGGATAAGGTTCTGGTCCATCCCGGACGACGGTTTAGGTCCACTTCCGCTACGGGATGTAGGGATAGGGTTCCGGTCCATCCCAGGCGACGGTTATGGTGCTGGCATAGGGCCTGGAGTGTGTTACCTCTGACTTTTGAGTACAGGGACGGGAAGCTGGCATTGGGCCTGCAGTGTGGTTTCCTCTGACTGTATGCTCAGGGACGGGGAGCCGGCATGGGGCCTGAAGCGTTTATATTGGACATTCACTAGCGATTATTTCTCTATGAATATGATTATAGTATGCGAATTATGAATTGAGATATTGCATGATGAGTTAGGACATGAGATATTGCACGGCATTCTAGGTTCAGAAAACCTATGTTTATCATGATATAATTGTGTTTTCATAAAACTTGGGGGATAGTACGTTGATAACTGTTTTCTTATATGTATATCAAATTGGTCCACTCACCTTTGTTTTGCGCCCCCTTCAGGGCCTAGATTCGAGGCATACAATCCCGGCGTCGAGGCGCTTCCGCACTGGCATCTTCGAGTCCTCTCGGTGTAGGACCTACTTTTCTATGTATTCGATTTTATGTTCTTTCTGGTATTAATTCAAATAGATGTATGTTCTGAACACGTTCCTGAAATATCTATTAAATGTGTAATTTTAGATTCTTAATTCTCGTTTTTATACCTTCTAAATGGCTTTCGTCACCCTTCGGGTGTCGGCCAGCACGTGTCCGTCCCGATGTCTACAGGACATCGGGACCGGGGCGTGTCAGATTGGTATCAGAGCCTAGTTTGTTCAGAGCATACTTAGGATCTTCTGTCACCATAGTAGCGTGTCAGTTATGACGTCATTTGGATGTCGTAATTCCTGAAATTGGCGCCATTTGGCACAGTGGTACAAATCTTCTCCGTTTGGATTGTCATCTTCCGGATGAAATATCAAAACTCGTGTCGGGATTAGGCCTCATTTTGGACGTGTTTGGTGGGTGGACGACTTTCAGCATGTGGCTATATTTTGCGGCGTGCCTTCCAAGGGAATGGCAAGTGGAGTCGGTAATCCTTGAAAGCGACGTGTACGAGAAATCTCAGTTTAGGGAAGTCTGGTCAAGATCAGCTGTAGGTCTGTAATGACGATGCCACTCTGCAACATGCGTTCCCTAGGAATTGCGGGCAGAGTCGGCTCTACATTGAAAATCTTGGGAAACGGACATCTGGGCAGTATGAGTTGGTTCAGACCAACTAGGAACCTGGAAACGGTGATATCATTCTGCGACATGTGTTCCCCCGGGATTGGTGAACAGAGTCATGCCTTAGTGATAATCACCTGAAACTTTCTTAGTGTTCGTGGGAGAACGCGAGTAAGTACTAGTTGAGGTGACGGCTAGTAAGTGGTAGTTGGTGGGAACAAATCAATGTTCTTGGACTCATTACCACTGAAGCAAACTAGTGTGAACCTTTGGAACAAGTCACCAGTGATTGTTCTATCGATAACTCTCTTGCGTTCTCCAACGACGAAGTCAAGTCCTTTAATCTTGACCGTTAGCTTTTCACCGAATCCTTCGAGCGTTGACTTCGTTAACATTAAATGCTTTTCTTGGAAAACTCCTCGGCAACAGTCAATATTCTCACTAATTCCCAAACGGAGTGGTGATTCTTGCTGTTGTTGTGGTTGAATTCAGATGATGAAGATCCAGACTTGTTTGGATAAACAGACTCCTTGAATTTCACTTGGGTTTGGTACCCGGTGGTAGACCCTAGCTTCTCATCTACGTACTTTTCGGTATAGGTGAACTTAGCCTCCCGCTTGTAGCCTAACTGATCAATGCTTTTGTTCCCTACCTGTTCTGCCTTGTAAATTTCAGTGCAATGGTCCAAGACCTTACCATATTCATCCTTGTACGAAGATCGAGCCTTGCTTTGAACTTCTCTGGACTCATTGAGCTTTGGGTTGCTTAAGAGCATCACTTTAAGGTAGCCAACCGTGTCACTGCATGCATACACAGACTGCTATGTATCCTTCTTTATCATTCTGTTAATTCAGAGGTATTATGTTTAATTCTTGAACCTTGTGATAGTTCTTCCAAGGTTTGGTGAATTTCGAAACGTCTTTGGCCTCGTTAAGCTTCATGCACAGTTCTTGGCTATTCTTGAGCTTAGACCTATTTTTCCTTTTTGGTCTAAGAAGCTAGTCAGTTTTGGTACGACACTGATAGTGAAAAGAAAACTTTGACAACGAAGTGTTGTCTCATCTGATCGTAGTTCTTACGCTTTCCAAATTCTGCGGAGGTGTATTGATTAAATGTTTGACTGCACGTTGATGCAGTAAGCTTGAGTCACGTGTGTGCCTCTTAACGATTGGAACGGCACGATGTGAATTGTCTTATCCTGGAGCTAGAAATAGCAATGACCTTCCTGGTTGAAAATGTGGTGATGCTTTCTCTACAGTGAGAAATGTTGCATCCTTGTTCACCCAAATGCATCAATGTCTGCGGTTGCACTATCGTGTACTACCCCAATTTTTGCAAACGTAATTGCGGAACTCCTCAGTGGGAAGGCTCACACCCAAATCTCATTTTGGGCATCTGACCCTAATCGGACAACTACAGCGAGATCATTTCGGGATAGAAAAGCTGAAAAGCTAAATATACGGAAATCATATAAGCTTGTCAGGAGATTCAAAACGTCAGATCATTTCACGAGTTGTCGGACGAAGTTGATGACCGATGATGTTATCAGGTGCGTGACATCAGATCTTGAATTGTTATTAATCCTTAACGATCAAATTAGGCCGTGAACTCGAGCATCAAAGTGGTTATTCAAATCCAGATATCTTGTACTCTAGATTTGATGGACTTGTTTTGACCCTCAAATTCTTGAGTGTTCTTTTAGCCTTCTCGACATGGTTTCTCGCTCAATCAGTGAGAAATTGACGATTGATCGGTTCGGCGGAAGTGTACGCCTAGTTCATATCGCGTTAGACAGGAACGTTGAGAACATAATCTTTTCACAAGATGTTCCCGACTTACCAGAAAGAGTTCCACGTGACCGTGAGGTTTCAGCCGCCTTGAATAAAGAGTTGGATGAGGATTATAGTGCAGATGATCGGCGGATTGTGTCGCCATCTCACTATAATTTATAGGCATCACATCGTTTCCTTCTTTAATGATGTGTGTTCCTCCCGACGTATCCTCCCACTATCTCTCTTCAAGATCTTGTGGATGGTAGGTACGTTGACATCTAAATATCCTTGGCAAATCTATTTCGTACACCCTGATGTGACGCCCCGGCGTGATCAAGAAGGGAATCTGAAGATCTTTTCAGTCCTCTCGAAAAGCGTGTACTGTCATGGTGCCTTCAGGTTGATCTGGCAGGTCTTCTCCTTTCCACCAACATTAATCTTGTTTGACTATAAATCTGCAACTAAGCAAAAATGGAGAGGTGAATTGAGCACTGCAACAACTCCCAAGAGATACTGCTTGTTGGGAAAGGTGAATTATCGTTTTCTGCTTGCTTGGTTCGAGCTTTTGGGTCTATTACTAACATGGTAGCAAGACAAAACGATACCGAGAAAGTAAAAGAAGAGGAATAGAATCGCTAAAGAAGAATCACTGAATCAGTCAAATGGAAGTATTTAGCTTTGAGAAAAGGATTGGGAGTTACAGCAACCATCAGACCGTGATTAGCGTGAGAATGAGACTTCTCTTTTGCCGTTTGCTAGCCAGAGCTTTTGACTTCGCTGTTAACATGGTGGCCACTCCTCTTGAATCCCAAGTTACTCTTCCAAGTGGATTCATGGTTGGCAAAACACTGGAGTAGTTGGTCACATTTGGAAGAACCGATGAGGATAGAGCGCTTGGTTCTGGATGGAGTTTTACGACGACAGGTTCTGTTCGGTTCGGTCGAATACGACCCTATTTGCGTTACGATACGAGAGTTGCTACAGGCAAAATAGGTTGGCAGAGTAGTATTGCGGACTAGTAGTTAGAGGAACGAATTCGCAACGTGTGCAATCGTGCACCATCGAAAATTATTGCTTACTTATCAGGACAACGAACGAGTGGTTGATACCACGGGCGGCCGACTGTTGTATCGATAACCTGTTCGTTGGGTTGTTAAGCAAGTGAGTAGGTAGACTCGTTTATAGTAACCGTTATAGATTCCGCTATCGCTAAGACTTGACCCAAAAACACCTCTGTTCTCGAAGTACGTGTCGTTACGTACGCTTGGACAAGACCCATTTTCGTTTTCAGTTTTGAATTTTCAATGCAAGTATTTTTACTCCCTTTATTTTAGTAATTATTTTTATGTTACAAATGTTTTGGGGGAAAGTATTTTCGTTTTCGGTTTTAATTTCAGCTTGAAGTTTTCGACCTATATGTTAGTACGTATCTATTTTGGCCTTAACGTATTTTACGTATTTACTTTTGACCCTATATTATTATATGTTTAAATGTTATGTCCTTATAAATTATGTCTCTATTTTTCACTGATGGGGAAGAAAGTAAGAGATTGGAGGCATGATTGAGGATTTTGTGAACCGCTCGCGACGGTGTGACATATTCTCTTTGATGCACCCCCTCTAATTTGATTTCTCATTATATACCTATATTCTTCATCCTATTTTCGAGTATTTTAACTTACTAGTGATTTTAAATTTCGGGGTCGAAATTTTTTTGTAAGGAGGGTAGAATTGACACGCCCGCCCCTCGATTTTATCTTTAATCCTAGAAATTAAACCTCAAACCGTTTTCAGTTATATAATTTAATCCCTAACGTTTTTCAAAATGTTCATTTTGGTCCCTAAACCCTATTTCCCTTCTATTTCTATTTTTAATTGTTTTTGTTCTTAAATGGTGAGCCCGATGGGCCCACCCGGTTCGTCCCCCCGAGTCCTCTCTCTCATTTCTGTCCCTCTCCTCTCTGTCCTCTCTCGCCCTCTCGAACCCCCTCTCTTCTCTCCGAGACCCCCACTCTCTCGTAACCCTCTCTCCCTATCTCTCTCACTCGACCTCGCCATCGAACGAACGCACGCACCCTCATCCCCTCTCTCTCGTCTCGTCCCTCTCTCCCTCCCGCGCAGCGCCACCGTGACAAACGGAGAAGACCCAGAGAACTCCCGGCGTCCCCTTCGAATTTCCCCGACGAGGTAAGCTCGATCGTCCTCCCTTTTTCTTCATTCTGTGTTTGGGTTAGAAAATGGAGGTAAAATTGTGATGTTTTCGAAGGTTTTGGTGGCGATTGACACTCGGGTGCACTCACTCGTTTTTCCGGCGAACCCGTGCGGGTCGAAGGGATTTCCGACTAGCATCGGTCGATTCACGGCAAGAGGAAGGTATAAACTTCTTTCTCTCTTTCTCTTCTTCGTTTTAGTATGGAAATCGGGGCCTGGAACTCGCGTTGTTGTCGGCCGGAGCTGGGAAGCTCCGGTGTTCCCCTCCGTTCAAACCCAGGCCTCTCAGGCCGCCTGAAAAGCCAGGCCCTTTGGGCCATAACCCAACCCAAACCTTTTGGGCCTTAGGCCCGTAGCAACCCAACCCAATTAGTTTAGTTTTAATTTAATTAGTTATTTTGTTAATTGGGCCTTCGGGCCGTTTTTAGAACTTCGGGCTTTAGGCCCGTTTAGGACCCAGCCCGGTAGGGTGGCCCGCTGCCTTTTATTCTTTTGTTATATAAATCATTAAGGCCTCGGGCCTTAGAAAATTTGGGGCCTCTGGCCCGTTTAGTTAAAACCCAAAACCCTTTTAGGGTTGGCCTTCGGGCCGTGAGAAGAAAAGGGCCTTTGGGCCCGTGTGCTTCAACCCCAAAACCCAAGACCCTTTTTGGGTCAATTACCCAAGCCCAAACCCTATTGGGTTAAAACCCAAGCCCAAACCCTATTAGGTTAAAACCCAAGCCCAAACCCTTGCAACCCAAACCCTAGCCCAGACCCGTGGGTTGACCCGTGGACCCAACCCGTTGACCCTGACCCGACCCGGGTTGACTGACCCGTTGACCCGGTCAACGTTGACCGTTGACCTTGACCGTTGACCGTTGACTTTGACTTTGACCAGTCAACGGTCAACGTTGACTTTCTCGGTTGACTTTTTCGGGTTCCGTTCGGGACCCCTCCTAGGCTAATTCGGACGTCCTGGACCCGTTTTTGAAGTCCGTTTTCCCAAATAAATTCGTTTGAATAGAGTTTGACTGAGTTGTACCCTTTATGTGCTTAGGGGCAACTAGTGCGGCTCTCTATGTTCGCTAGCAGCGCAGCGTTGGATGGCTCAGTACTGTGAGTGGACCCCTTCTAAAAACACATGTTTTAATTGTAGAATTGCATGTATGAAAAGCATGATAGCGTGAGAATGATGTATATGCGATAGTTCTGATAGTGTATAAATGTATATGCGATAGTTATGATATTACCGCTACGGGATGTAGGGATAAGGTTCCGGTCCATCCCGGACGACGGTTTAGGTCCACTTCCGCTACGGGATGTAGGGATAGGGTTCCGGTCCATCCCGGGCGACGGTTATGGTGCTGGCATAGGGCCTGGAGTGTGTTACCTCTGACTTTTGAGTACAGGGACGGGAAGCTGGCATTGGGCCTGCAGTGTGGTTTCCTCTGACTGTATGCTCAGGGACGGGGAGCCGGCATGGGGCCTGAAGCGTTTATATTGGACATTCACTAGCGATTATTTCTCTATGAATATGATTATAGTATGCGAATTATGAATTGAGATATTGCATGATGAGTTAGGACATGAGATATTGCACGGCATTCTAGGTTCAGAAAACCTATGTTTATCATGATATAATTGTGTTTTCATAAAACTTGGGGGATAGTACGTTGATAACTGTTTTCTTATATGTATATCAAATTGGTCCACTCACCTTTGTTTTGCACCCCCTTCAGGGCCTAGATTCGAGGCATACAATCCCGGCGTCGAGGCGCTTCCGCACTGGCATCTTCGAGTCCTCTCGGTGTAGGACCTACTTTTCTATGTATTCGATTTTATGTTCTTTCTGGTATTAATTCAAATAGATGTATGTTCTGAACACGTTCCTGAAATATCTATTAAATGTGTAATTTAGATTCTTAATTCTCGTTTTTATACCTTCTAAATGGCTTTCGTCACCCTTCGGGTGTCGGCCAGCACGTGTCCGTCCCGATGTCTACAGGACATCGGGACCGGGGCGTGTCATCTATCCCAATTAGCTATCGCGTGAGAGCGAAGACAGAGAAGGAAATGCAACTAGGATTAATTGGGGGAGTTGCATAAAATGTTACCAAAACAAAGTAAATGCCATTTCAAGTTGGATTCCACCCTCCCTATTGGATCCAAACCTCGGCCTCAATCTCGTGTACAACTACCGAACCAAAGCTTGGTCCATGGGCCTACTGTACACACGAGAAAGGCCCATTAAAATGTGTTCTTCCATATCCAGCCCACTTATGATTTGCGCCAAACCGGTTTGTCCATGTTTGATTTCCGCTCCCCAGAAGTCATGGCCACACACTGAAAAATGCTCAGAGATTTTCACCAAGCTCAGCTGAATTTCATGCCTTCCGCCACCAAATCAACCACCATCTGCGGTGACGCAACGAACTGGGACGAAGAAGTGTACAGAGAATCCATATTAAAGGAGAGGGAGATCCAAACCCGAACCGTTTGGGCTCCGTCGCTTAACCCTAGCCCGGGAACCGTCGTCGTCGCCTCCAGCGACGGATCGGGTTCCTCCTACTCCATCCCCTCCCTCATCTCCAAGCTCGTACGTCCTCACTTTTTAATTTTAATTTAATTTTTAAATTTTTGTAATTTTTGTATTTGGATTTTGGGTGCAGCCGCTGGGTTTTAGCAATGTGAAAGCTCCACAGTAAGTGTTGCCTGACCTTTACATTGTTTGTGCTTCTTCGACGTCTTATTGACTGTTGATAGCAGCTGATTTTTGCTTTACTTGTGGTGGATTTGAATTTTGGTTGTAGGTTGTTAATGGCGGAACCTACTTGCTATCCTCAAGCGTATGAAGGGCCTGCTTACGATGTTAAAGTTTACGGAAATGGTGAAGATTCTGTTTTGCTGAGGTTGGATTGTGTGTTCATACTAGATTGACTAGAAAGAACTATTTTCTTTTAGTAATTTATTAGTTTCAGCATGTTTACACCATTTGATTTTTTTCTCGGAGTTTTGACATGTAGTTGCGGTGACGATGGACGGATTCAAGGATGGAGGTGGAAGGATTGCGAAGAATTAGATGTGCCTCTTCATTTGCAAGGTGATTTCGGTTTTTGACAGCTTAAATACTGTGTGAATTAAACCTATTTCACTAACGTTGCATTGCATTTTTTAATCCAATATGTTGTTTGTTGTGAGTGAATTTTGAATGTGGTTCTAACTCTATGGATTAAGATTTACCTTATTTACCATTTTTTTTTATGTAGGAAAGCACGTGAAGCCAGTACTTGACCTTGTGAATCCTCAACATAAGTTACTGAAGCGAAAAAAACGCGTGGTGGCAACTCTTTTGTTCCCCTGATTGTGTTAATATTGATTCGAACATGGGTGATGATAAGTCCCCAGCAGTACTTCCTTTGACATTTCTTGTAAATTGCTGCCGTCTTTTTAGAGGTCCATGGGGGACTTTATCTCCAATCCCTGAAAACAATGCTTTTGCTGTTAATAACGAGGTATGCAGGTTTTCTAGTCCTATGTGTCTTTTTGTTTTATTTTTGAAGTTAATTATTTTTATGAGTATAGAAAGTAGTATGTTTTCAAATGAGTGCGTTAACATCTCTTTGACAACGATAGGAGGGATGCATTTTTTGTGCTGCTGGTGATTCTTGCGTCTGTTGCTGGGGTGTGGTATGTATTTGTTCAAGGTGAATCTTCCAATCATGTTACGAAGTGTGTGTCAAGAAACATTTTTGCATATTACATTGTTCTCGATATAATTTCCTAGCTGCACTGATCCAAGCATGATTGTGTCGGAAATGTTTCAGGAAAGAGGTCAAGTCAAAATGACTTTCAAGGGGCATGCAGACTACGTGCATTCTGTCGTTGCTTGGAATTCTACCAATCAGGTCAGGTCATATTCTTCTTTGTCTTCAGTTGATCATTCCTGTCACTTCTCTTTGTTCTGAGTTATGTTAATTGTTATGCAAACAACCACCCCTTTTAGTACAATTGGAGCGACAAGTATCAGAATTACAATTACTTTAGTAGCACTGTGTATTGAGGTACTAGATTTGGTGCAGTATTTTTCTCTCTGAATGTGATTCCTTTGATCTTTTCCGGTATTCAGATCATAACTGGTTCAGAGGATGGGACAGCATGGATATGGGGTAAAAACTTAGGGCTTGTTTGGTACCCTACTGGAATCCAACTTTTTAAACTAAAAAACAATTTTCAAATTTTAGGCCTTAAAAACTTGTTTGGTAGGACTATTTACAAAAACTGAACTCAAGACCAGCCCAAAAATATAGTCTATTCTCTAAAAATATAAAAAGTGAGTTTTTAGAGTTTTTAAACTTAAACTTAAACTCACTCATTTCTTTTCTCTCCCTCCTTCCCTCTCACTCCAAATCTCTCTCTCTCTCGTTTCTTTTTTTCTCTCTCCTCTTTTTTTTGACCTTTTTCGTCTCTCCTCTAATCCGCTCTCTTCATTCTCTCGGTTCTTTCTCTCACTCGTCTTCCTCTCTATCTCGTCCGATCCTCTCTCATCTTTCTCTTTCCTTCAATCAAATCTTACTTTCTTTCCTCCTCTCTCCTCTTTCTCCCTCTCTTGCGACCCCTTCTTTTTAGATCTCGTTGTCTAGTCATAAGATTTTAAAATTTAAATTGCAAACCAATCAAGTTTTTGAAAATATGAAATCAATCAACAAGATTAATTTTCATGAAAATATGGAATCAATAATATTAATCTTCATAACAGTTTTAATCAGAAAGAAATTAAAATAAACATTAATTTAGACCTTCTCCGAGCAAACACCAAATTGAGAATAATATTTTTTTCATTATCCTGCCTTAGTCCGACACTACACCAAACGCTTTACTAATTTACTCTAGCTTAGTCTAGTCTTAAAGCCAGTCCAGCTTAGTCCCTAAAGTTAGTCCAGTTCGAGATAGTCCGGTACAACAAACGCACCCTAAGTTTCTTAATGGGATAAGTTGAATTGGTAAGATATCGGCGAATGAGCAATGATTTCACTTTAGAGTATTAGATGATGATACAGTGATACTGCCCCTAAATCTTCAATGCCAACGAATGGGGCTGGAATTAACATGTTTATATACTCCTAGTGATGGAAGCAATAAGTAGAAGAATACATTATGCCTGGGGGGTTGCCTGTTATAACTTCTAAAGAAATGCTAGTTTGTAGAAGAGGTACGAAGGAAACCCAATATCCCAAGTTCACTATTGCTTCTCGTTTCCAGGTATTAGCAGTTGGAGACCTCTACTTTGCCGTTATGACATAAATGGGTTCTATCACAAATGCAATGTGCTCCTCAGTCTGCCTTTTGCGTCTCATTACATCCATCTGGGGTATGTTTAATTTGATGGCTCTTTACCCTTTATTATTTGTTAGTTACATATACTAAGGCGTTTTCTGTCTTAAATGTTGGTCGTACCAGCATTATCCTTGGATTTAAAGATTATGCATCTCAAAGTAGGTCGATTGACACGAGTGATAAAAATCATCCAGCTTTTCAAATCCTTGTGTAGCTTTTGTACTTGACTCATCACTATAAATAGTCGGCGTGGCTAGCGTATTCTTACTTAGCTGCTAATGCCAGTGGTACAAATGAAAGAGCATGCTGAGGGACATGGTCTGGGACTCGGGTGAAGTTAATACACAAAAACAATAATAACTAGAAAGAGATTTCTAACCTCATTAATTATCAAAATCCGTTTTTAGTTCTCACGTCAATGAACCATTGTTTTGTCCAGGTTATCGCAATAGGAGGTTACGGTGGTCTTGTGGATGTTATATCGCAGTTCGGTAGTCACTTGTGCACATTTCGCTGCCGATATGTCCTGCAGTTTTAAGAGGCAGTTGAAAGATGAGTATTGCGTGGTCATTTTGGAAAAGTTATTGTGGGTAAATTTTGCTCCGAGAGTACCACATTTTTTAAGAAGCTGTAAAATTTGTTCCGACCTTGTCTAAACCGTAAAAGTTGCAAAATTACCAATTGGCCCAATTTTTTTGCTTCTTAAGGAAATAAGGTATTCAGACAGTAAAGATGTAAGAAGTAGGGTGGCGGTGCGATCCACCCAATTTTTCTTCTCTTTTTTTTATTTTAGGCTGTCAGATCGAATAAATTAAAAAACATAAATTAACAAAGTGTGTAAAACGCAAAAACGAACATGTGAGATATTGTCTTGTTTATGTTAAACTGTAATTTGCAGTTAAAGAATAATAGATAGTCTGGTAAGGATTCTTTCTTATCCTTTCATGTTTTTGAGACGGATTTGAATAAAAAAATTCAATTGGGCCTTAAATCTTTTATTTGAGGCCCATAAACACGTGCAAATTTGTTTCAGAGAGTCCGTGTTATTCTCCTATTCCACTCCCGCCAATCAATGCCCGCCACGTACCCGAATCGAATCTGGAGGGACGCGAAGGCCATACTCCCTTCGAATTGCAATTAACCCTATACAATCACAAACCCTGACTCGCACAGTTTTCACTTCTCTCACTCGTCAAACGCCCAAAGCCTCTCTCTCTCTCTATCGCTTTTCCTCCTTCGCGCAATCCTTAACTCCGCGGCTTAGATCCGAGGAGTTTGGGAAACCCTAATTTCCAGAAAAACCAGTACAAAGCTCTCTTCCTTTACTATCTATCTCTCTTCGCCTTCAACTTTCTGACTCATCACCCGCAGGTATTCCTCCCGTACCTTTTCGCTTTGTATTTTTTGCACTCTTGCGGTTGTTCGATCCGGTTCTCTCTGGGTTGGTTTTTTCGCTGTTTTTTCGTGTCGAAAATATTTAGATTGTGAATCGGCCTGTGTCCGTTGATGTTAATGTTGATTTGTTATGTATTTTTGTTGTTTGATTTGATTTTTCCTAAATATTCAGCAGCATAATTTCTGCTATTTTTAATTGTTTTAAGCTACTTAGATTTGATATTTTAGAATTTATTTTATGTATATCTTTTAGTTGGGCGTTTTTATCGATATGTTGCTTGTTTTTCATATATTTTGATGTGAATCTTATCCTTTTGTTATGCCTGTGAATGTTTGAAATTCTCGCAGTAGTGCTGCTAATGCTGTTTAAGCCTTGATTTCTTTGATATTCTCGTACGTCGGTGCTAAAGAACAGAGTGTTTGATGTAGAATTTTGTTTTGAGTTCTTAAACCCTTGTAGAGAGGGGAATGAAAAACACTTTTGGTATGCGTTTTGTGAAGCAACGCTTGAAATTTAAAATCTGAGACAATTTTTTTGATACAAAAGTGCTTGACGATGGATATATCTGTGGAATTTAGCATCTATGAATAGTGGTCTGAACTAGTTGTGAAGGTTCGTGGAGTGTTTTTTTAAATATATTTTTGTTGTAATTTTGCAGTCATGGCAGCAGCACCTGAAGGATCGCAATTTGACACTCGTCAGTATGATACCAAAATGAGCGAATTGTAAGAATTCTCTCAGTTTATACTTGTTAACTACATGTTTGGGTGTCTACGAATACTGCTCTTGGATGTTTTCTTTATTATGTTTTTAATATAACTTGTCACAACAATTTGCGAGCTAACTGTTTCTCTTGTGTTTGCTAAATTGTTGTATGCAGACTTGCAACTGATGGGCAGGAATTCTTTACATCGTACGATGAAGTTTATGATAGTTTTGATGCTATGGGTCTTCAGGAGAATCTTCTCAGGGGAATCTATGCTTACGGTAGATACAACTAGCCTTTACTCTTTTCTCTTTTTTTTATTAGGTTATATATTTTATGGTATCAGGAAAAATTGCAGAACTTTTCTAATTTAATGTCTTCATGAAGTTTTTTATTTTTTTTTCTTCTGTGTTTTCTATATGGACTGGTGAATGATTGAATGAACGATAATTCTTTTTTGCAGGTTTTGAAAAACCCTCGGCTATTCAGCAAAGGGGAATTGTTCCCTTCTGCAAGGGTCTTGATGTGATTCAGCAGGCTCAGTCTGGAACTGGAAAGACAGCAACTTTCTGTTCCGGTATCCTTCAACAGCTTGATTATAGTTTGACAGAATGCCAAGCCTTGGTTCTTGCACCCACTCGAGAGCTTGCTCAACAGATTGAGAAGGTTATGAGGGCTCTTGGAGACTATCTAGGTGTAAGGGTGCATGCTTGTGTTGGTGGAACCAGTGTCCGTGAGGACCAACGCATTCTGTCAAATGGAGTGCATGTTGTTGTTGGAACTCCTGGTCGTGTTTTTGACATGCTTAGAAGGCAGTCACTTCGTCCTGATAGCATCAAGATGTTTGTTTTGGATGAGGCTGATGAAATGCTTTCCCGTGGTTTCAAGGATCAGGTCTGTTTTCAACTTAATTGTGTCCATTTGTCTTATGTGTTCCTTTGATTTTTATGAATGCATTATGTTCTGCATAATGCTATTTTAGGTAAATACTGAACTTCTCATGTGCAATGATGAAACAATAAATAGTATATCTTTTGACTAAGTAATTGCTCTGGTTGGGTTGTTCGGTAGGAATTTTTTTTTAACTGTGCGTGTTCTACTTTTCATGTTTCTCCGTGCCGGGCTTTTTGGAAATCCATTTAAATTTCAGAATATGAAATATGTTGAGTGGCTGAGCTGTTTTCTTGTGCTGTATAGATACTTTCTTTTTGTATGTATGATTGCACTACAGCTAGTAAGAGTAGCCTGCTCCACCAATATGTTGCTTAATTATTAGGAAAACTAACAAAAAGTCCAAAAAAAGCTTTTCGTTTAATGAAAAGTCCTTTTTAAATGTATAGTGAATAGTACCAGGAAAAGGTTAAAATGTGGTTTTTCGTTAAAAGCAAACAGTACCAGGAGTGTTTTGTTAAAACTCCCTTAATTATTTGGCGTGGGCTACATTGAGATATTGCATCCATTTGAGTTCCTTTTGGTTTTCTGTAATCAATACAATTTTGTAATTAAAGTTCTATATAATAAAAATTCTTTTGGGTATCCAGATCTACGATATATTCCAGCTTCTTCCATCAAAGATTCAGGTTGGTGTGTTCTCTGCCACAATGCCACCTGAGGCTCTTGAGATCACAAGGAAGTTCATGAACAAACCTGTGAGGATTCTAGTGAAGCGTGATGAGCTCACCCTGGAAGGTATAAAGCAATTCTATGTCAATGTCGACAAGGAGGAATGGAAGCTTGAGACTCTCTGCGATCTTTATGAGACCTTGGCCATTACCCAGAGTGTCATTTTTGTCAATACTCGACGCAAGGTTGACTGGTTGACTGACAAGATGAGGAGCAGAGACCATACAGTTTCTGCCACCCATGGAGACATGGACCAGAACACCAGAGACATCATCATGCGGGAATTCCGTTCTGGCTCATCTCGTGTGTTGATCACCACTGATCTTTTGGCTCGTGGTATTGACGTGCAGCAAGTCTCCCTTGTTATTAATTATGATCTCCCCACCCAGCCCGAGAACTACCTCCACAGAATTGGTCGTAGTGGGCGTTTTGGAAGGAAGGGCGTTGCCATCAACTTCGTAACAAAGGATGATGAGAGGATGCTGTTTGACATCCAGAAGTTCTATAACGTGGTTGTGGAGGAGCTGCCATCGAACGTTGCCGATCTCCTCTGATGAGATTTTGTCTTCTTAATTACTCAAGGAAAAATCCGGTAGTAAGTGTTGTTTTGATTGAAGTTTATTTTCTGTTTTTCGTCCTTTGAGGCCGCCCCATCCCGCCATTTTGTGTCTTCTCTTATATTATTATAGAGTCTAGTTATTTAATTTATGGTTGTTGGATTAATTAAAGTCGCACAAGTGAAACTCGCAATGTGAAAACCTTCATTGCCTGAATTGGTTGTGGTGGCCAATCTGTTGTTGCATACTTTCTACCATATTTTTTAATGTATGTAGTTTTTTGAGGTATGAATTTTTCTATGCTTTAAATTTGGGTTTGAATGTTCTTTGTGCCGTTGTATGTTCCCATCAGTCACAGTACAATGTCACAGTTGCATCCCATGCTAATGACACAATGTCATGTTGAGAGAAACAAGCACGTCGTATCATTGGCATAGGGGATGCCAGTGTTGGCGTACCCTTGTGATGCAAGTCTTTCTGTAACAATGACTCCTAACTATCCGAGCAAATTATGGTGATATTGTATTGTCAAAGCGGGTTGGGGTAATATATGCTACACCGGTTGGCTCTTTGCATGAGAAGAGTTGTTTCTTCTTACTTTTAAATCAGTCTTACCACGTGCAAAGAGAAGCGTTTTCTTTGTTTCCTTAGAGAAGAAGTAAGAAAAGATTATGGGGAAATTTTCCTTTTGCTTAATCATCGGCATCCTCTTATTTCCTTGTTTAATCAAGGAAGAAGAAAGACAGTTAGTCTGTCTTTAAGCTTTACCATAATTGTGGAGTCAACATCTAGTTTGCGGTGTCAGCCTTTTTAACATGCTTCTTGGAACCGGGCCTTTGACCCTAATATGAAACGACAATGACATAACCGCGTTTTGACTTTACATGTGCCACCCTTTTTTCGCTTTCTATCAATATTATTATTAAAGTCTCTTTTTTGGTCAATAATTATGAGAAATTGTTTTTGACATTTTAAAATTTTCATTTTACACTCTAAATTTTTTTTTTTTGTGAAAGAAAAATACACTTGTGAAGAGTATCGAATGGGATTTTTAGAGTACTAATAACACTTTTCTAATTATTATTACTAATGTATTAGGATTAAGGCTATTGGATGGAAGGCAATGCGATGATGAAATCAAGACCCACAAAAAGCATTATTCCTGGGTTTTTACTCTAAGCTTCTGCTAATTTGGCTAAACCACATAATTGTCTAGTCATAATCATTGCTATAGAACTGACCATCAAGGGTAGAACCTTAAGAAAGGCGATCCTCTCTGGATCCCTGTAATTACAAGTAAAAAACAAATATTACTAAATCGTAATATTAAATGACATAAGAAATTTTAGATAGAGAAGATAATCAATCGAACTGTATGGTAAAAAAAATCTCACACTGAATGAGACCAAAATATAGTTGGGCAAATGTTTTTAAGTGTTCCAGGGTACGGATACTCCAAATGTTTTTAAATATTAAATCTTGAATTTTGTATTTTTAAACAAAAATTTAACAATTAAAACGTTTATGTACAGGATAGTTCAGAGCATTCAAAAATGTCTTGTAATAGGAAGGGTCTCTTGCTAAGTGGCATAGTCTGTAGACACATAGTCGAAGTCTTGCTCTCCTAAGGTCCTCATTTTGAGGACTTATGAGGACAAATGCATTATTAGCTACAAAAATATATTAGTTTATATCAAGGGGCTAAAATTATTTGGCAACATAATAAAGCAAAACAAGAAAATGAGTTTTCTAATGGTTCAAGAATTTTAAGTTGGTTTTGCTTGATTAAGTTGTTAAATATTTTAAACGAGTTGAAAAGATATAATCTTGTAATTAATATGCATTTGGTCTTCACATGTCCTCAAAATGAGGATCTTAGGATAGCAAAACTGTAGTCGGACATCCTTGCACAAATATTTATTCTCATCTCACGATGTACTTTCCCATATAGAATAAAAAAAATCCAGCATCTTTTATTTTAATTCGATGCTAATCTAAAAGTGTTGGAAATATGGATATATTAAAATATTAATATGCAACTTTATGAAAATATTGATGGATATAGTAATGTCGGTCGTTGTCGATGAAAATTGACAATTAGGTGTGTATATCAACTCACCGATAGAAAGTTAAGTTTGCATTCACACCTTCAAATCGATCTTTGATTTTTTTTTCTTTTTAAATTTAGAAGGTAGTATCGACAATTTCGTAAATATTTTGAAGATAGGTTTAAGCTAACCTATTTTGTTAAGGTTAATGTTAGAGATACTAAATTTTTAGATAAAATTTTGTAAACTAAATGGTATAGAAGTTAATAATTGAGTTAGCACTTTATTTTTAGTATAAATGATTGAGTTGAGTTAGTACTTAAACGTTAATAAATGTACACATTTCTATCGGTGACAAATTATATAATTTTTAAATTTTGCCTAAATACTTAATCTCATGATATGATCGGTTTTGTTAATTTAATAGTTAAATGACTAGTTTGGGTTGGGAAGTAGCGGGAGCCAAGGAAAAGAAGGACCGGGAAGCGGTTTGTATGCACACAGCTCCACGGGACCAGGTCTGCAGCTTCCTGCCTTCCTCCCTCTCCCTGTCACACTCTTACACGACAATACTGTTTTTCGTTAACCGCCCGCTTGTCGTTTTCCCCCTTCAACCGCCCCTCCTCCCTCCTCCCTCCCCTACTCTGACATCATCTCTTCGTCATCAGGCCAACAACAGCCAGCTCTCTCTCTCTCCCCCCTTCTCCTCTGTGTTTTTTGTTGCTTATTATATAAAGACCGATCAGCTTTTCCAGTCATTCACCGCCACTTTGCGAATTTTCTAGCACCCCATTTATTCTTCCTATTTATCTTTTTCCATTTGAAATATCTCTCCCTCTCTCTCTCTCTCCCTCTCTCTCTCTCTCTGTTCTCCCTCTTTCTTCATCTCTCTGGGAATACATATATTACATATAATTTACATATATTGGCGGTTGTTTCATGGCGATTGCGGATTCGCCTGAGGCGGTAGTCATCGCAGGCGCCACCACAAGCCCCCGCGCCGACTCAGATCTCAACCACACGCTACGCCGCAGACCCTCGGCCCCCACCGTGACGGAATCCGATTCCTTGAACGATTTGGTTAGGGACTCCGGCGGTGATGACTCGGTTGGCGCCAAGATCGGCGGCGGCGGCGATAACGGCCGCATTGCAGGCTCTGATGGGTCGGCTGAGTCCGTCAATGCTGTCCAAGACAAGAAGGGACTCGGCGAGAATGATCGGGGCGGTGATCCCCCGGCCGTGAAATTCGCGTATCGGCCGTCCGTTCCGGCTCATCGGAGAGTTAAGGAGAGCCCTCTCAGCTCTGATGCCATCTTCAGACAGGTATTTAAGCCTTGCTTAATTTCACTTGTAATTAGTGTCGTTAATCCGTGATTAATTACCAGTAATGAAAATATGTTTGCTGGGTAACAAGTTTTTGTCTTTTAGCGTTCTGTGGAGCTTGAAGGAGATGCTAATTGCAAGCTTTGACCTTTTTTGTTTGGTTTCCAATTTGCAGAGCCACGCAGGGCTCATCAATCTGTGTATAGTAGTACTTGTTGCTGTAAACAGCCGGCTAATCATCGAGAATTTAATGAAGGTTTGCCATGTGCCCGCGTCCTTTGTTTTTTCGGCTAATTTTACGCCCTTTGATAATGTTGTTTTACGGACATCTATGGAGATTTCTGACTGTTCAATTATTGTTGCAGTATGGTTGGTTAATTAAAACCGGTTTCTGGTTTAGTTCAAGATCATTGCGAGATTGGCCACTTTTTATGTGCGGGTAATGTTTCCTTTTATTATTCTTCGATACGGTGTTTGGTTTAAGAATTACTTAATTATCGTTATTCGTTACCATCTTTGAATTACAAGTGGTGGGAAATTTATTCGGCTTCTTTGTTCTTTCACTTGCAGCCTTACTCTTCCTATCTTTCCACTTGCGGCCTTTGTAGTTGAGAAGTTAGCGCAACAAAAGTGTATATCTGAAGCTGTGAGAAACTCATTTTGTACTGCTTAAAAAAATAGGTCTCCGCAACTCTGTATCTGAAATCTGAATTTTGTCTGGCATTGCAGGCTGTTGTTTCTCTTCATATAGTCATTACAACAACTTCAATTTTGTATCCGGTTGTGGTGATTCTCAGGTCAGTTTGAACTCACTGCATATTAAGTTTCCATTAGTTGCATTCCCAGAGTTTGGTATTAGTAGGTGTATCTAGTTATTGTATTTTGGCCATGGTGCTGATTGGAGGATTTGGGTTTGAACTTTCACTATTTCATTCTCGTTTCTAGTCCATGACATGTATTTCAGTGCTTTTCATTTATTGGCATATTTTCTGGATTTACAATCTTGATTACTACCCTGGAATGCTACTTTGTCCCAGTTCTTGAAAGATGCTTGTTTCTGTGGAGATCTTAGTAACTTCATTGAGGGGATAAGTACTTAAGTTGAAATTGACATTGGATGGAAGTACTGCCTGAAAGATTGTGTCTTTATGTAATAAGAGAGGCTCTTCAAAAAATAATAATAATAATTGATTGATGCCATCTTTTAGCTGGCTAATATGTGAATAGCAGTGAAAATGTTGCATTTATTTGATTTACTTCATTTCTGCAGGTGTGATTCTGCTGTTTTATTTGGTGTTGCGTTGATGCTCTTTGCTTGCATCGTGTGGTTAAAACTCGTATCTTATGTGCACACAAACTATGATATGAGAGCACTTCACAAAGCAGTTGAGAAGGTAACTATGAACTTGTGAATAAGGTTTTTATTTAACAGTGAATATTGTCTTTTCCTTTCCCGCTTTAGATTAAATATGATGTTTGAAGAAAGTTTAAAAAGGTCCTAAATCTTAATAGATGTTTTCTTCCTCAAGGAAATGTTTAATGTTCATCAACAATCTTTTCTTAATAAATTATTGTTTTCTAATTCTTGAAGTCCTTGACTGATTGCAGGGGGATGCCACACCTATTTCTCTGAATACAGATTACCCTCATAGTAACAATTTAAAAAATTTGGCATACTTTATGGTCGCTCCAACATTATGTTACCAGGTAATTGCATTACTATTTCATAAATTAACCTAGGTTTTCTTATCCGTCAATCCTTATTCAGAAAGTACAAATTTATGAATTTTGATGATTTAGTCAGTTTAAGTCACCTTTTCTTGTATGTGTTGGCCTTTCCTTTGCCTGTTTTAAAAATGAATAAGGATATGGCATTTGTTACAAACTGAACAAATATTTTCCCTCAGTTCATGCGGTCACTTAAACTTAATATTTGCTCCAACCTGGTATTGTGAGTTTTCCCGCTACAAGTTTGAATTCTGCTTTAATTTTCTTTATAACTCTTATATTTTCACGACTCATTATTGTTTAATTAGTATGTAGGTCGAAGATGGCTAAATTATTTTTTCTCATTTTAAAATGATATTAAATGAAGCATCGCAAAACATTATGATTATTTTTTTACGGTCTATTATTGGCATCCTTAATCGAAAGAATGCTAATTCATGTTTTAGTCTTTAATTTGTGGTTCTTATCATATGAGATTAACTTGTACATTACATGATTAATGGAGAAATGAATTTCATTTTTATTTATCTGACCCTTGTTTCAGACTAGTTACCCTCGCACAGCATGTGTTCGAAAAGGTTGGGTGTTTCGTCAACTTGTGAAGTTGATCATTTTTACTGGAGTGATGGGATTTATAGTAGAACAAGTAAGTTGGTATTTGTTGTTTTCAACAAGCTTTGAATGCTATTTTATTTCATTTTGATTATTGATGAATTCTGCCATGTGTATATTTTGCAGTACATCAACCCCATTGTAAAGAATTCAAAACATCCTTTGAAGGGGGACTGGTTATATGCCATAGAGAGGGTTTTGAAGCTTTCAGTTCCCAATTTATACGTGTGGCTATGCATGTTCTATTGCTTTTTCCACCTCTGGTACGTCTTGTTTCATCATCCTCCTTTTTTTTCTTTCTGATGTCTCTATAGCTGCTTGGAAGATACTTGTTATTCTAAGTTTGCACTTTCATTTCAGTTTTGAGTTTATGCTTACATCCAATGTTATAAATATAGGTTAAATATACTTGCTGAGCTGCTTTGTTTTGGTGATCGGGAGTTCTATAAAGATTGGTGGAATGCAAAAACTGTTGAGGAGGTGCATTTTATGTTATATGCAATTTATTCTTAGGTTATATTATTACAGCTCCTTGCTGAATTGAAATTTTTTACTGTTTACTTTTGTTGCATGGCTCTTCTGGTGGCTGTCATCAGTATTGGAGAATGTGGAATATGGTATGTATGTTTAACTCTAATTCTGTTGTTATCTTTTCTCATATACTTTAAAGTACTACGATAAATTATTGTTTTGACTTTTATTCGATATTCATTTTGAATCTAAGTTGCTTATAGGTGTATTAGCATTATCATTTAATAAGTGTTATAACTTATAAGCCTGAAAAGAGCCTGTATAAGCCCAATTTCATTGTCATCAAAGCTGCCATGTAATGACAAAACGCAGTTAGATGGTATCTGTTGTTTACATTTTACAATGATAACAACCCCTCTCTTTCTCGCTCGCCTTATTCACGAGGCAGCTGGATGCAGTGAAGACTTAAAGTTGTGTATATAACTATATAGGTATATATTGACTTATTTGAAAGAGCGCTTGTGGTCTTGTAGTTTTCATTTATGCTAATGCCCAAGTGAAAGTGTAATACTGATTGGGTGTATTCATTTCAGCCTGTTCATAAATGGATGGTTCGCCATATCTATTTTCCATGCCTGCGTCACGGAGTACCCAAGGTATCTAATTTCTCTTTATTTCAATATTAAGTGATGCATGATGGATGTACCTTTAATTTGTTTTATAAAGTACAAAACTAATTTGTTTTTCTTTTATTTCTTTGAATTCAGGGAGTTGCCATCGTAATCGCCTTCCTAGTATCTGCCGTATTTCATGAGGTATTTGCTTTGTTTATGTGAGTTTAATGTTGTTATTTAGTGACCCTTTCCCTCAGGATAATGACTAATCTATTGCTCCTTCCTTCATCATATTCAATTGTCCATAATGAGAATTAGCATTCTCTCGTTTTGGAACGTGAGTGTTGGTAGAAAGTGGGATTCTGGAATTTGATACAGTGTCATGATTATATGAACGACTTATAGGATTTGAAACTGAACGAATGGCTTTGAAGCATGTCATTTGAATCAAGCGAATCATCATCTTAGTACTTAACCAAGACTTGAGCTATTTAGATGTACACCACCCAGGAATGTGCACGCTTGGTAATTTGCTCTTATAAAGTAATTGCTATCAAGCACAAACTTGAAAGGTTATGCTACCATTGTTTATCGAAAGGTATTGCTGATCAAACACTCCTGATTACCTTACAATAGTAGAATACCTAAACACGTAAGAATGAATTCCGATGTCTTTAGGTAATCGCAATATGAACTCTTAAAATTTGATTTGGGCCAAAAGCTAAAGACTAAGTTTGAGCATGGAAATATATAATTACATTAGAACCAGAGCTCCTCATCGTGATCACCGATGCAAACTCCACGTGAAACATTATCTGGGGGTCATCTGAAATATTACCCCCTTCTGTTTTGTGTCTTACTCGGATCTGAATTCTCATGGCTTGTTTCATACCTTGCATAGTTGTTTGTGTTATGAATGTTTGTGTTTCTATTATCTTATCCAATATTTTTTGACTTGTCTCCAGCTATGCATAGCTGTTCCCTGCCACATTTTCAAGTTGTGGGCTTTTATCGGAATTATGTTCCAGGTAAGAACATTTTAGTTTCCTTGCCACATTTATGAGGCCTACTTATACTGATGATCGATGGTCCTAATTTTCTTTCGTCGCGTTTTTGTCACAGGTACCACTTGTCTTGATCACAAATTACCTGCAAAATAAGTTCAGAAACTCGATGGTATGTCCTTGTTTTAAAACATACTATTGCAGAAAACTCATATTATTGTAGCATAGTTTTGCCTACTCAGTTGGGCGTTAGCCGGCAGTTAAATATTTAGTTTCTAGAGAGAATTAAATACTTGGAGCAGTCCTGCTGGAGGGATAGGGGTACAATGCATCGTTCTTAGTTTCTTGTAAGAAATTTCCATGCCCCCAAATCCTACATATTAGAAAGTAAACCCCGCAATAATATTGTCCCTGTAGGCCTTTAATTTTTTTAACTAGTTCCGGTACTCTATTCGCGCTCTATGGATTGTTGAGGGCACGTATACTTTCTACATGTCTCAGTTCTATTCGCCCACTTTCGCCATGCTTCACAATAGATCCAAATTCGTACCATTTCGATACTGGTAATGTTTTAATCACGTTTATGAATCTTATTTCCAGGTAGGAAATATGATCTTCTGGTTCATCTTTTGCATTCTTGGTCAACCTATGTGCCTGCTTCTGTATTACCACGACTTGATGAATCGGAAAGGGAACCTCGACTGAAGTCTCTGTCTCTGTCTAAGCATGGATCGAATCGCTCTCGAAGCTGCTTCCTCTGGTTTGAACGCTTTCATGTTCCATACGTTTTTCATCTTTTTTTAAAAATATATTTTTGTTAATTCAATTGATTTTATATACAATTTTGAATATCTTTCTCTAACAGTGAGTAGAGCCACGACTGTCTTCTCCTGGTTTAGTTTTTGCGGTATATATTTAGTTGGGAAATTTGAGGAAATGGTTTCAATATCGTCCCCCAGTCCCCACCCTTATATCATATACCCCACCTTGAAATGTCTACATCTCCTTTTCTTTTCTTTGGATCGAAAGAAAGGTCTACATCTCGAATCTTTTGATGTAAAGCGACTTCAACATGATTTTCACGATATTCTGCGTGCGCCACTTCAATAAAAAATTATAAGATTTGTTTACAAATGCGTTTTAAAGAGGCTGAAAGTGTTTTAGTATAAGTATTATTCAAACTTATCCTTAGTAAAATAAAATTATAAGTGATTATTGAAAAAACAATTAAATTGTTTTTGTAATTTGTGATTCTTTCGTGAAAAACTTCAACTGCTTTTGAAACTTAAAAACCAAAAGCGTTAAACAAGCCCGCAAACATTTGAAATCAGTCTTCTGATTTATTGAGTCACACTTTTATTTTTAAGAGTTGTTATTAGTACTTCAAAATAATTTTCATTATTATTTATTTTGGGGTTAGAAACAGAAAGTTATCTAAATTAGTTATTACAAAATTTTGTGATCATGATGATAACAATTTATATGAAATGAGTATACAGCCATATAGCGTATTGATTCAATAATATGTATCATGTGAAAAAAAATTACATATGACAATACATTACGGTGAACTTATTTCATATAAATTCTTTCCTTAATCATGAGATTGCCTAAAATGAATTTTGAAAAAAGAATGGTATTTATTTTTGTGTAATTATTAATGTAACACTAATGAATGGTACAAGAAGGAATGAGCTTTGAAAAATGAAGGGTAGAAGAATATCAGCGTCAAGTGAAAATAAATAAACATTGATCTGCGACAAACGCCGCGAACCCAAAAGATTCTCTTCCCACCTCTCTACCAAATTCAAACAATCTATTCTCCGCTGCAGTGGAGGAGCTCCAGAGTCCAGAGAGAGAGAGATAGATAGAGAGGGGCAGTGTGAGCTAAGTGAATTCTCAATGGAAGATTTCAGAACCAGATCGTGCGGTCACGGAAGGTCGCAGATGGAGAGCTACAATGGCGGCAGCGGGTCGGCTGGACCCGCTTCGTCGGGGGTCAATGGGATGCAGGATCTCAGGTGCTGCAGCGCCTCCTACGCGACCTCTGTGCACCCGCAGCAGCAGCAAACCCAGGCGGGAAACAACGGCGAGAACTTCAGGAAGGGGAAGTCGGCGAACGGGTCGGCGACGAAGAGCTGGAGCCTGAGCGATCCGGAGCTGCAGAGGAGGAAGAGGATGGCGAGCTATAAGGTGTATACGGTGGAAGGGAAGCTCAAAGGGTCGCTCCGGAAGAGCTTCCGGTGGCTCAAGGAAACTTGTAATAGAGTCGTCTATGGCCGGTAATCATCATTTCTGAATATATATTATAAAAATTAGTACCATTATTTATTTATTTTAATTGTTTAATTTATGCTCGGTGCTATTAATTTGTAAAATTGGAGTGTTTGTGTTGGACATTATGAAGTTGTAATGTGATATTTTTGATGAATATTTGTATGCTGTGTATTTTTGGCAATCTGAAAATTATATAAATAAATGAAATGTAAGCCTTTTTTGGTGGTTCATAATATTTTTGTATGAAATTAGTTTCTAGGCATCATATAACTAAATTAGTGTTGTTAATCTCCCATATGCCTCAAGGAGGAGGTGTGAATGAGGTTCTGAAATATGAATTCCGTATTCGATTTCCGGTAATATTATGGTAGGTTTTTTTTGTCAAAATAGTCTCTGAGATAGGCATAATATGACAGCCCGTTCCGAAATTCTATTCTCGATAATGTGAAATGACGAATTTACCTTTGAGCGTTGAGGTACGATTGTAAAGAGAACTAAGGTAATGGTCCAATTGCATAATTTCCTACACTTTGGGGACCAATGAGAACTAGGAGATATTTTGTTTGTGATTGGTGGCTTTTAGACCACACAAACACACCCTCAAATCCTCACCACTCCCGTGCCTCACTCTCTCTCAAACTCTTAGTCATTTTCTCTCTCTCCCTTCCTCTTTGGTACGGACACCACCCAAAGAACCCTCAAACTCAACGGATCGAGGAAACAAAAACCACCATTGGCTTCATCTCGTCCCCACGAGTCCATCTATACTAGTTTCAGGTAAGGTTTTCAACGTTTTCATGTCGAACCATTAATCCTTGTAATAGGTATTGTTCATGCAAATTTAAATGGGTGATTTTTATGGAATTTCAAGCTCACAGTGAGCTCTAGGAGGTCCTAAGGAGGCTCGGGGACATTCGTTTGAAAGTTCTGGACGTCGGGAAGCCCTAGTTCGAAGCTTAGCTAATTTTCTCAAAACTTCCCTGCGAGATTTCATTGGTTTTGGACACCAAAAGAGGTATAAACGTGTTCTTCTCTTCATATGCTTCATTTTGGTAAGTAGATTGTGGAAAATGGTGCAAAAATGACAAAGATAGGACAATTTTAAGATTTTCCAGAAACCGGCGACTCGCTGAAGAAGGCGAGAGCATATTTCGTTAGTTTTGACGGCATATGTTGATGTCGTCAGTTAGTTTGGACGGTTTCCATTGGAAGTTAACGGAATATTCTGAGGAATATTCCTGACGCCGTTTGCCTTTCCGTCAGTGGCGTAGCTAGGATTACTTGTGAGGAGGGGCCTCACACAAATATAGAAGAAGAAAAAATGAATAGTGATTATAAAATTACAAATGCAAAGCATCATAATATATATCCAAATAATTACATAGTCAAAATTAACATATCCATGGATAATATGAATTTCATATTTTGAGACCATTGCACATGATGCCATCTATACTATTGAAAGAATTATTAAACTCAATAGAGAGAATTACTAAAAATTTGCAAACCCTAAAACTCAAAGTAAGAGGTAGGATAGAATAGAAACAAATGTTTTATAGAGGATAATAGATTTTACAAACCTTATTGTTCTTTATTCAATAAATTTGGGATTTGGAATGGTTAAATATATGAAATTCAAGAAGAATAGGGAAATAGCTCTGACAGTGCATAAGTGAAAGACATTTTTTGATAATTAAAAGTGAATGATGAGTTTAATTTGAATGTTATTGATTTGTGATAAATGACGATTCAAAATATTATACTTAATTTTGGAATAGAATTTGTTGGATTAAAAATAGATAATGATTGGATTTGTTTCACGTGTTGAGAAAGGTTGCAAAGCAAGTTGTAATACTAATCTTATTTTTACAAGTGAGGGTAGGCCTAGGACTACTCTAGTCCTAATATGCCCCCGCCAGTGCTTTCCGTTACACATGCCAGGCATGTGCCGCGCGTGGCAGTCGCGTGCGGGGTCCAAAAATTTTTCTAAAAATTCCTATGTGTTCGTGACGTCGAGTAAGTCACGTTGGTAGATTCAAATACCAAAATCGAGCTATGTATGAGAAGTTATTTCCATAATTCCGTATATGTGCTTAAATAACGTATTTTCAGTAAATTCTCATATAGGTGAGACTTATCCTGAGGACGATCGTAGTCAGGCTAGACGTGGGGGCTACGACCCGGCTACTTATCAATGAGTGGGTAGTTTGTTTTCCGTATATACCTATATATATTGCTATTTTCTCAAAAAATGAAATTGAACGTTTAAAGGATTTGAAATGCCATGCAAAGTATTCATTTATTTTAAATGCTGCATTAGTGATTGCATATGTGTATGATGGTGCTATGGACGCACAGGTAAGTTTAGGTGATGGTTATAATGAGAATGAGAACGAATGATGTGATGTGATTAGAGCTCATATACCGGCACATTGATATTAGTGCTCCTGCCCAGAGTTAGGGGCACAATCTTTCACGTGTTGTTCACTTCCCGCACCGCATGCTCGCCTTGGATCCAAGTTAGGTGCACAGTCTTGTCGTATAGACCACTATAAGTGGGTTCGACTCGTAGGTGACCCACGAATCCTTTGCACAATCTTCACATGATTGTAGCACTAGAGCATACTTATATATATATATATATATATATATATATATATATATATATATATATATATTCAGTGATGATGTGTAGACCACTAGTGGTGATATTGATTAGTGTGTAGGATTGATATATATGATGTGATGAGTTGATTATGAGCTATTTATGCAGCCGAGGGCTGAGATGAGTAATGAGATTTGATTATGAGTTATATACGGCCGAGGGCCAAGATAATTACCTGACATTTAATCACATCTACAGAATTATGATTGAGATTCAGTTATGATACTTTGGCATGGCATACATTCATATTTTCCAGCATGATTTCGAGAATATCTATATATGAGTATATACTTTATTCTGCGAATTTATACAGGTTTTACGGAGAGGGGTTATACTTTTGAGAAAAGAATGATTTTGAAAAGATTTGTTTTGCTGACTCACTCAAATTTGTTTTTCGCCCCTCCAGGTTCTAGGTAGCTAGAGTATCATTGGTGGCTAACAAGGATCATTCGGCAGTTCTGACAGACTTCTTATTATTTAGGACACCCTTTGGTGTTATTCGAATTTATTATTTCATGCTTGACTGCATAGGCTTAGTATGCTCTGAATTTGTATAAGCATTATAACTTCGCACTCTAGCGCACTATCTTTTTAGGTTGCTAGTGGCTTGGTTTAAATTCGTTCATATTCTTCTTATGAATTTTGCTTCCACATTGTGCACATGGTTACGACACACTCACGTGACGGCCAGCATGCCCCATTTTCGGGTCGGGGTGTGTCACATAAAGTCCTCAATTTGGTCTATGAGATTTAAAAGCAATAGAGTCACTTAGTACTACAGTCTAATGGTATCTATTTTCATTGGTAAGTGAGAAGTCTTTAGTTCGCCAAATGCAAATTTAAACCACATCCCATTGTGAGGCCTACACTATGTTTGGATGAGAAAAATAAACGTATGCACCAATTCTCTTGTTTAGATTCATAAACATAGGAATTTAGAATTTTCGCGTGGAAACAAACTTTGAATTTGGGACCTCCAATTCCCAAGTTTAAACCATGTAAATAATTGTTATTTTCCAATTTCTATGATTGGGAGCTTAAAAATAACAAATTTTATATTCAATTTTATTGTTCTTTTAGGTTAACCAAACAAGAAAATTAACAAATTTTAGAAAATAAAATCCCATCAATTCAATTTTCATCATTTTAAAATTTCTTAATAATCTTAAATTTCTTCATCCAAACATAGTGTTAGCCTACTCCCCCAACTCTCTTGTTGTAAATAACATCGTTGGTTAAAAAAATGAAAAAAAAATATAAATGGTTCGTGAGATTGTTCACTGTCAAAGATTTTGGTCCTCGGAAAAATTTCTGTTAAATTGAAAAAACCACAAGTTCAAGTAGATGTGTTGATATGACAAAAATACCTTCAATTTAACAGAATTTTTTTACGAAATGACCAAAATAATTGACGTTAGACAATCTCAGGAACCATTTCAATCGATTTTAAATCTCAGAGACAAAATGAGCAGCTATGCCAATTTTAGTGACCATTTTAACTAAATAGCCTATTATTATTTGTTGTTAACTTGATACGATCTTCATTACCTCTTTCTTTGTCATGCATTTCGAAACTGTCTCCGATTTCCGACGTGTATGTAAACCCTTGCCTAATGCATTGTCTGAAGAAAAATTTCCGGGAAATCACAAAGAAATGGCGAAAGCAGTGCAAATTGATTTGCCACTGATCTTCTTGTTCGGTGGCAGTAAGCTTTTAGCTTTCCGGATACATTTTCTCGTACCAACTGAGCTCAGTTGGCTGCCTCCCTGTGACATCCTTGTTTCCCCAATTAGGTCATTTTCAAGATATCTTAGAGCGTCCCTCATTTTAGTAATTCGATTTCATGTTTATCGGAGTTATATTCGAGCGTTACAGAGCAGTCCGGCAAGGGAGGACACCGACGATTGTACAATTTAGCGATGACTGTTCCAGTATTCTGCGTCCTTAGCTAGCTAGCTTGTTGTCTCTCGTCTGTGTGCCGATGTATTGAGTGTGCTTTGGGAGAAATGGAAAGGGCAGGGAAACTCAAAATTGTGCCAATGTTTTGAAGCAAAGTCATGAAAACTGCCAACAAAGCTAAGGTGGTAGAATTTTATACGTGATTTGGCAAAAATTTGAAAAGATTCAAAAGCCCAACAAAATTGGGCTGAAAAGCAACATAAATTTAGAAGCCCAAAAAATATGGGCTGAAAAAATGGGCCTTTACCGACACTGACCGGAATTTCGGTAAACTAAAATAATCGGTGCGGTTTCCCCTTTTTTTCCCACTTCCCTAACTGTTTGGTTCGGTTTCCACTTTCCAGTAAGCCCATTTCGGATCAGTTACCAAACCAAAACCAACCCTATTCTAAATGCAGACCTTCGATGCCTTTAACGGTAGTCTCGTAGTTCCCCGTTTGAGATGTATGTCTCCGGGTGGGGTCCGATAACTCGACTGGTGAACTTCTTCGACCACTTGAAATTCTGTGTCCTCCAGGGCTAGCATCGGTTGTTCGAGGGCGAATGTCAGACTCACTTCCGCCAAATGCATCGCGGCTGCTAGAAACAGCAACTCTCCTTGATGATCCGGCTGACCGGCCATACATATTGCTATTTGACGTCTGCAAGGCCCAAGCATGGACGAGATTTTTGTCACAAGGCATAAAAGCAAACTTTATTGCACGCAGGGACGTCTTTAAGTGGGTCAAGACTCAAGACATACGAATAAACACTCAACTATTCCTGTTTGATATAACCACGCAAAAACGATTTCAATTCCATAAATAATGCATTCCAAACATCTCACCTCTCTAGTTAATGAAGCATCATTAGCAATTGGATTCTTCTGCCTCGAAAGGCTCAAGGAATTAAGCGCCGGTCCAGGTATTCTCCGCTGAGAGGCATCCAATGATCTTAAACCAGTTGGCCGCCCATCTTCCTCACCTATATGGAAGCCGTGAAGCAAAATGTTAGAAAATGCAACGCTAACATCGGAGAAATGACAACTAGATATCAGAAAACCTTCAGTAATAAGTTGTCGAACTCGAAAGTGAACAAAGAATTCCTTAAATTTATATATTAACATACAGACAAGTCAAATATTAAAATAAACAAATAGGAGAAAACAAGCATGTGGTAATCTCCAAACACCACCATCCTCTAGCTGTGACGAATGAACTTTACCTATAAGAATGCTGTTTAAATTCATCTAGAGCAATGCTACATAACGTACCTTCCAGTCTGTCCGCATTAACAGCGGCATGGGGCATCCCAGAACTTGTTCCAGCACCGGGAAGGGCACGGGTTGGAGGAACAGCCAGCTGTGATTGCTGATACTTCAAAATTGTCCAGTCAAACACATAATCAAACTGGAAGCCTGAAGCAGAAGCAAAACCAAATGGATACAATCATTGTAAATAGAATGCTCACTGTAATGTAGAAATCCTCTTACAATGCTCATTGTGATGACAATAGAATTCAAACCTTCACGAATGAAGACATCCCGGAATATTTTTTTCAAATAAACATAGTCTGGCTTATCATCAAACCGTAGTGAGCGACAGTAATGGAAGTACGAAGCAAACTCTGTCGGATAACCCCGACATAACGCCTGTGAAATCATTAAATTCTCTAGTCATAATATGCGACACATGAGGCCTGAATTGTATACAACTACATTAACATTCACAAGCATCATACCTCAATTGAAGTAGAAACCTTTTTTTCACTAATTTTTTCATACTTCTGTTTCTTAGTTCCCGCTTTTAGTCCCTGCCAAGGAAGACTAAAGGCAAAAAGAATTATTAAACAAAACATCAACAGATAGCACTACAACAAAACAAAAAAAAAAATGGTCTTCAGAAATAATCACCTTCCTCTAAGGAAATACATAAGGACATAACCAAGAGATTCTAAATCATCCCTCCGGCTTTGCTCTATAAAGCGCAGAATGTCATAAAAGAATTTCTAAATCAATGTCAATAAACCAGATGGTGGATTTAACTGGAACAAAAGTACATTAAAAGGGATACAAAGGGCAAAAACAAAAACTAAAGTCTAAGACATACCAATCCCAAGGTGAGTATTCATGCTTGCATATCTTGCAGTTCCAGTCAGATTCTTGTTTTCCCTGCACCATTCATGCCGATGTACAATGATAATATGACTTGGTGAAGTTACAACATCAACTACATATCTCGTAGTGCAAGTCCATTTCTAGTTTACTGCTATATTTCTCTAGAATCATATTCGGAGACCATATTAGAGAACATAGAAAAAACAAGCATCATCTCACCTATAAGGAATATGCTGACGGGTTGAACTATCTCTGTATTTCTTAGCCAGACCAAAGTCTATCATGTACACCTATGTATAACGAAAAATCAATTACCGTATTAATATAGATTCATTGGCATATGAAATATGTGCACTGAAACACAAGCATATATAGACCTACAAAACCATGTACACCAAATTAAGATAGAAAACCTGATTTGCACGCCTTCCCAAGCCCATAAGAAAATTGTCTGGCTTGATATCTCGATGTAGAAATGACTTACTATGGACAAAATCAACGCGACTGATCTGAAATAAATGTCAAGCACAGAAAGAGTCAGTATCTTCCCCACAAATATATTAAACCAATACGATGAAGTGCAATTGTGCATAGACTCACACCTACCATTTGATCCGCCAGCATAAGAACGGTCTTCAAAGAAAGTTTCCTACTACAGAAGTTAAACAAGTCTTCAAGACTAGGGCCCAGTAAATCCATCACCAAAACATTATAGTCTCCTTCAACTCCAAACCACCTCACATTTGGAATTCCAGCTGCAAGAACCAAATTTAGAAATCAGAAAACTTGCAGCAGAAACTGCTGATTAACTAGAAAATGCAGCAGTTTCACTTACTTCCTCCTGATAGGATCCTGTATAACTTGGATTCGTACAGCAGCTGAGGGTGTTTTGTCTTCACATTTTCCTAAGTATAAGAAACAAGAAGACAATTAGCTTCATACCGCGCACATTCATCACGCTAATAACAGTTCATAAAAGGAAACTTCAACACCACCACCAACACCTGAAGACCTCCATTTACAAAAAAAACACGATCCTCCTAAGATAATTTTCTAGATACAAATCAATCAATCAAACAAATATATTGCACGGAACTCAGGCTCAACATCATCAGAAAAATCAATTGATCCAAGGACTAGTCGTTCCACAAACCTTTGATTCCTCCGCATTACTAACGCAAAGTGAAAGCCGAAGCACGAAAACTAGACCATGAACTTAAAGAATCATTCTTACATTATCAGGCCACAGATTAAGCTTTAAACATAAGTAAAAAAGCAAGCAAATGGGCGTTTAAATCACCCAAAAATAAATAATAAAAAATCACAACTCGTAGCTGAATTGGAACAACAAAAAACACTCACAAGCTTAATCGCAACCTCTTCGTTCGTCTGAATATTTGTACCTGCAAACAAGCAATTCAAATCCACAATTAACCACCTACTTACATACATAATTACATACAAATCCACAACGAACAGGAAGATGAAGAAGCAACAAACCCAGATAGATCTCTCCGAACGAGCCGCTACCGATCTTCCGGCCGAGCCGAAACTTATTCCCAACGCGAGGCTCCATATCTTCCAGAGCAGCCCAAATCGGTTGAAATCGAAACCCTAACCCCAAAATTACAAAAACTAAAAAAAATGGGGAAGAAATTGGACGATGATTCCAAAAAATCAAAACAACAACAACCCCGCATCAGCAGAAGGCAGTCGGCCGACTCAACCGCAACGAAATCGGATTGTCCATCCAATAAAAGCAAAAAATGATTAGGCAATAGCAAAGCAAACAAATTTTGTACGGACAGCGATGCGCTGGGGCCTCTCTGGGTTCTTTCTTGTTGGAGATCTAGGTTAGGATTCTCCTTTTCCCTTTTTTTTTTTTTTCTTTTTCTGAATTATTATTTTTATTTAATTTCTTTTATTTGCTGGGTTAAAAGCACTTTTGGATTAGAAATTACAAAAGGAGAACGGTAAAAGCAATAGCAACAGCAGGGCTTATGGCTATCTACACCCACCCACCAGCCACCACCTCTTCCTTTGTTTCCTGCTTTTGATTCATCTGCAAGCTAAAATTCGGTAGATAGAAAACATCTTTTGCAATATAAAAAATAGACGAGTTCTCAATTAATTCATTTCTTATTCTTGTATAAATAAATAAAATATAAATACTTGACATAAGTAGGATAAGTAAGAAAATTAATAGCACTCTAGAATTTGTGTTTTTTTTTCATACTGTTTGGGGAGTGATGTCACGTAACTTTTTTCTACTGTTCTAGAAATTATCGTCTAACTCTGCTTAGGCGCTAGACAGTTAGCCACTGACTTAATTAATGTTTAGGCTTTTGAAATTTTAGAAATGGCACCTCGACTTGTTGAAACACCCGCCTAGACCACATAAGCACCCACCTAGCCCGCCCAGACAAGTCTAGACACCTGCCTAAATTGCGACTCACTTAGACATAAATAAAATAGATAACTTTCATTTTGTATTATTTTTTTAATAAATTGTAAAAACTTGTTGAATACTAAAATAAACATAAATTATATGTTTGTTCCCCATATTTTCATTATGTTTCAATACTTCATAATATATATGTCATTTTATTTTTATAATTTATGATGTAATTATATATATATATATATATTAAGTATAAACATACACTTATTTACACAAAATATAACAGATTTATTTAAATCCATTTAATCCGCCTAGGCCCCACTTAACCTCCTAGGCGCTAGGCTCTAACCCACCGTCCGACTAGCGCCTAATATTTTTTAAAACTTTGTCTTTTTCACACAAAACTAGAGGGACCCTGACACGTGGTCCAACTGCATGTGATTTGAGTCAGACGTTCTTAAATTAATTCATTTCTTATTCTTGTATAAATAAATAAAATATAAATGCTTGATCTCATACAAGTGGGATAAGTAAGAAAATTAATAGCACCTAGAATTTTTGTGTTTTTTTTTCTTATTGTTTGGGAAGTGATGTCACGTGACTTTTTCATACAAAACTGGAGGGACCATGACACGTGGTCCAACTGTGTGTGATTTGAGTCGAACGTTCTTAAATTAATTCATTTCTTATTCTTGTATAAATAAAAAAAATATAAATGCTTGATACAAGTGGGATAAGTAAGAAAATTAATAGCACCCAGAGTTTTTGTGTTTTTTTTTTCTTATTATTTGGGGAGTGATGTCACGTGACTTTTTTTACACAAAATTGGAGGGACCTGACACGTGGTCCAACTGCGTGTGATTTGAGTCGGACGTTCTTAATTTTCAAAGACACTGACCCATGAAAAACGTGACATCCACTCCATTTGCTGAGTCTTTCATACTTTATTTTCTTCAAATATTGACAATCTATTGTTTACACCGATCGAACTTACTAAGAAAATGTACATCATTTTTAATACAAGCGATATTAGATGGGCGGAACATCACGTTCCCAACCACTTGAATTATGATGAGTTATCACATGTCAGCATTTGTAGTCTGCAGAAAATTTTTGGCTTTGTATCGGTGGAACTTGAGAGACTTTAGATAAATTTTTCGTATTTGTCAAGTGTGTCACATAAGCAGTGGCAGATCAAAAATTTAAACATTGGGCCCAATATTCAATACAAGTTTTTTAGATATAAACAGGGTGCGAAGCGCGCAAAAATAATCAGTTTATTCACTTGGTGGATTTGTTGTGCACATTTCAACAGATATCGTCATATGCCGAAACAATTTAATAAATGATTTAAAGAGAATTCGTCGAATGATGTCGACGCAACATATCGAGATATACTTAATATGCATTACATTATACATTTAGTAAGCACAAAAGAAACCGTCCCAACACTCCTAGAATCATCAGAAGACCTTCGAAAATTTTACTATGTTCCGGTACACGCATGTATCTTATGTTCCCGAGCATATACCGGAAAACCGCTTGAAACAGAACAATTTTTTTTTATGGAGTGAAGAAAGTAGAGCCACATTTGCATCTCCAACCTTCGGGCTCATAATTTGCATATTGAACTCCAAAGCGGTCAGTGGTTGTGGGTGTCTGAACTGGAACACATGGCTCGCAGCTTCCACATAGGTGCTTACAAATTGGTGGTCTTGACCCCAGCCTACTCAGCCCTCTATACTTTCTTTCTTCCATGCCTTCCTCAACTCCCTAAAGACAAACCCTAATTATCCATACACCCAAACGCATACATATATAAACACAAAAATATTTATATATATATACAGATTGCTTAAGGAGAGAGATCTCCATTTTTTCAACGGTGGAGAGCGTGTCTCTATTTTTTTTGAAAAAAAACAGAATCTATCTCCTTGAGTAATCTGTGTATCTATACACACACACACACATATAATATCCAGAGATGGAGAACCAAAAATGTACCTGTTTTGAGTCAAAGGTAGCTCCTGGGGAATATTGGTTTCTCTCTGTTTGATTAGCTATAAGAAAAGGTATTTGGGTAAACATATAACTATATGAAAAGACTGAATTCTAGCATACAACCAAAGATATAGTGATGAGAAATGCAGAGATATGGCTATAAATTCCCGGAAACAGCTGAAAATCTCTCATGAGAAATATAGTATAAGTAGCTTTTTACCTTCTTGATGGGGAACGACATAGGATGTAAAAGGCCTGCTTGTAACAGAAACCCAACACAGAAGAGTAACCACTAGAGTAATGCAGCATGTCCTTCTCTTCATTTTTGTTGGAAATATCCAAATGGCAATAATGATGAACTGTTTTGTGAGTGCAGGGGGGACAAAATGCAAGCAATGACATACATACATACATATATATATATATATATATAGAGAGAGAGAGAGAGAGAGAGAGAGAGAGAGAGAGAGAGAGAGGGCGGGGGTTTTGAAGACCAGTGGAAGAAGACAAAAATATACTGTTTCTTTCTTTCTTCTTGTGGCAGTGATTCTGGTGGACTCTGGAGGGGCGAGATCTTTTTACCCAGAGGATAGAGGAAGAGGGAGAGAGAGAGAGAGAGAGAGAGGTGAATCTATTCGCCCTTCTTGTCCGCCTTCTTGTCAAACAGAACCCTAAACCAAGAAACAAAATGACATGGGCCTTCTTGTCAAACCGAACCCTAAACCAAGAAACAAAATGACATGAAGAAGATTGGAATTTGGGGAATGCTCCCTTGGATTGTCTTTCTTTTGACAACTCAATCAGTCCTACAGTCTGCTCAATAAAAGAGGGGTAAAAAAATACGTACAAAACGTGAAAACCAGCTGATTATGTGAAGGTATGGACTGCGACCCTGTCCCTTTGGACTGATTGGTCAAGGCCACAAGAAATTTCGTCAAAGAGAGATCTATTTGAAACAAAAAACACTAAAATGTTTCGAGTTTTGATGCTAGTAACTTAGCTTAGGTACTCTCTTATTCAGAATTTGACGCGTATTATAGGTAAGTACCTGAGACACCAATCAATAAGATGCAGTAAATTAAAATAGTAGTTGAAGTCTGAAGTTCGGGTCAATTTTCAAACAGGAAGGGTTGATGGAGAACACACAGTCCACCTGGCTGTGCCTCTAAAGTCTGAATTTTACAGTGAATTGATGAGTCAAAAAAGATTTTATTGTGTTGGGATTGATGCTTTTCTTGCATAGTCATAATGGTGTTGCAATAACGACTTATTCAATTTCCTGTGAGTAGCTCACATCAAAATCTCATTACTATCTATGGTGAAGTTTGTTGTCATTCCCCCTTTAATTTAGTCCAACTCATAGCTAGCTATTAGCTACACAAGCTTTATTAGTGTTAACCCTCAAATTTGAAAGGTTAACAAAGACTAGACTAATCGGTTTAATATGTGCTCGAAATTAGTAAAAACTTAATAGCAAGATTTAAGTGGTTAACCTTAAAAAACTAAACTATGTTAATTGTGCTACTCGGATATATTGAGTATATGTTAGAATAGGCACTTGTTATAATCTAGTCTCTCTTTTTACAATTTATTGTCCGACCAGTTACAAGTGGTGCGTATGCTCGTCCTCCTTGTATAAGCCCTCCATAAGCCTCAAGTCTCTAGGCTTGAGTTTTCCACTGCCTTCGCATTTGTTAAAGCAATGACGTTTACGTGATCTGCTAGTTGATCTTTTTCTTGAGTGCACACATGGTGGCAAAGTGATCCACTTCTCAGTATGCCAACTTGCTGCCGATGGTCAGAAGTACCTTATTCGGATGTGCTCGGCTTGGCAAGCAACCCACACTATTGAGCAGTTGTACATAACGCTCGGGATTGTCCATCCCACTTCTATTGGGCCTTGGCCTTCCCTTCTTTGGGGGTTATCTTGCTTTCTCTTTTGGGCGTTTATCTTCATTTCTTCCTCCAGGTCCCCCAATAACATTATAATATCATGTTATCGTAACTTTAAAATGAAGTAAAAGAGGAAATTGTGAAGGGACCCTTGTAAATTAGTACATGCATGCAATTGTGCAAATGCAGTCTCCAGAAACGTAGGTCTCAACCAAGGTATTAAATATCGATGATATCAGAAATATCGATAGTCCAAAAACACGGAAATTTCGATGGAAATATCGGGATATTATCGATATCGATAAAAATTGAATAAAAACCACCGAAATTGTAAGAAAAACTTGGAAATTTTTATTGAAACTTTGCAGGATGTTTATTTAGTCAATTATCTATTAGTTTATCACAAAAAATTGGAAGGAAATGCATTGCATGATGGATTTAACTGATTTAAGTTGATTATATAGCGAGCTGGCAAACATTGTGAATGTAGAAAATATGTAAATATTTTAGCATATTTTCACAAAAACATAAATGATATGGTGGTCAAGGTGTTGAATGAGTAAAATGAGAGAGGTTTGAATCCCCTTGGTGTTTTTTTAAATATAGAAATTTAAAAAACACGGAAATTTCGATAGAAATATCGATGACATCGGAAATATCGGTAGTCCAAAAATACGGAAATTTCGATGGAAATATCAGGATATTATGGATATTTAATACCTTGGTCCATCGAAATTTCCGTGTTTTTGGACTACCGATATTTCCGATGTCATCGATATTTCCATCGAAATTTCCATGTTTTTTAAATTTCTACATTTAAAAAAACACCAAAGGGATTTGAACCCCTCCCATTTTACTCATTCAACACCTTGACCACCATATCACTTATGTTTTTGTGAAAATATACTAAAATATTTACATATTTTCTACACTCACAATGTTTGCCAGCTCGCTATATAATCAACTTAAATCAGTTAAATCAATCATGCAATGCATTTCCTTCCAATTTTTTGTGATAAACTAATAGATAATTGACTAAATAAACATCCTGCAAAGTTTCAATAAAAATTTTCAAGTTTTTCTTACAATTTCTGTGGTTTTTATTCAATTTTTATCGATATCGATAATATCCCGATATTTCCATCGAAATTTCCGTGTTTTTGGACTACCGATATTTCTGATATCATCGATATTTAATACCTTGGTCTCAACATACACGGAGACCGCATCCAGCTAATTCCCTACGGGGGCTACCTTATAGACCTGCCTTCTTCTGTTCTCCTCATGTAGATGATGCATGACATATTGACAGGTGACGGTGAAAGCATTTCTTTTCCTTGCCATGCATGTTGGCACAAATATTATCATACAATTTTGCAAATGAATGGCGCTTAAGTGGTTTTTTTTTTTTTTTTTGGGACTTTAGTGAGTTTAGTGATCAATCCGATTACTCGTTCAATAAGCGGGTTGGTTTAGGTTGTAAACTTTAAAATTTTATTTTTGATAAAATTTTGACTACTTGTTTAATTAACGGGTTGAATTGAGTTGAAATGTTTTTAACTTGATGAAAACTGACCAACTCGAATATCAAAAGTTCTTAAATATACATGTTATATTACATAGACACATACATAAAATCCAGTAGTTACTAAAACACTTGTTTGTTTATACTTATTTTAATAACTAAAGTAATATATTCAGTAACAAATAGTGCATCAATGAGTCTCTAACTGAGGCAGATTGTCTGCCTTCCTTTTCCCATTTTCTTCTATTTGTGCTGTCATGGTTAAAACACGTTAACATTTTATATTTTTATTGTTTTTTGTCTTATTATATATATATATATTAATATAAAATATTAACCTGACTTAACCGTAACCGCACAATAAATAGAATGAAAATGACATGAAGAAAAGAAGGCAGACATCTTCCTATGTCTATAACATCAATTTAAATAATTTAAGCCTAATATGAAATGTATGTTGGCATGTTTTTTTACTCACCTACTCACCTTATAAATAATAAAGAATGTAATAATCTCACTCTGCGAAAATTGACCAACCCAACTTGCCTTGTAAAGATTTCGATAGGTTTGTTTGCCTTTTTTTTAATCAATAGGGAAGTATTAGATTGGTTGAGGATTTTTTCTAGATTCTTGTGAGAGTTTTAGAGATTTTTTTTTTAGGTATTTATTATATATAATAAGGTTATTTTTAGTTATTTTTTATTTATATTTAATTTTAATTAAATAATTTTAAATAATTTCTTACCGTATAATTTAAATGATCAATTAAGATTCAAAAATTCTTAAAAAATCCGAAAGGAATCCAAATACCATTAGGGCATTGACCGACAAATTAAAATCACCAACCCATCCTTTGTTCACCCCTACTAGCATCCGTAGCCAAGCTATCAATATGTTATGAATGAGGCCGTACTCTTGAGTCTTAGCATCTATCGACATCCAGACCGAGAGAGAGCGAGACAGAGGGGGATGGGAATGGGATTCTGCATTGTATGACATGTCTAGCTAGCTAGTTTAGGGTGGTCTATGACTATATATGAGACTGATGAGAAAATGGAGTTTAATTCAGCAAAATGTTTCTTTAACATATTACTAATTACTTTTCTTGAGAAAATGGAGTTTAAAACAGCATATCTAACATATTACTTTTCTTTAATTATAATTTTATTAGTAAGGGATTTTAAATTTAATTTTTTCAAAGACGAATTTAATCTATATTGTTACTAATTTATTATGAAATGCAGCGTATTCTCTCATCCTTTTAATATAAATATTATCATTTCACTGACTATATAGAAGTTTCACTCTTAAAATATAACAAAATCTGTTGTCCGGGCTCCCTTAAAGGGATACTGACAAAAAGAATTATACGATACCAAAATATTGGAGTAAACCGCTTCAGAGAGGGTTAATAACAAAAAATTAATGCGTCATTTATAAAAGTTAAGCACCAGCTTGGTGACAGTTTTGTTTTTCACTTTTTTGTCAAATTATCGCGTCTTATAGAAGTTTAATCGCGTGATTTGATAAGAATGTTCAGTAATCACGTGATAGAAAAAAAACTTGCATAACACCGGTTGACCGTTATAAAATTTCGTACTGAGAACTCAAAGACGTGTTAGTTCTTCATCGCATCATCTTGTATTATTAATAGAACACTACCATGATGATGTAATCATCTCATACTATGTTAGATCCCACATCACCCGGAGGAATAATTATTATATGTATATTCTCATCTCTACCTAGCACGAGACCACTTCCATGATGGGTGACCCACTGGAAAGTTCTCTTGTGAGTTCCCAGAAACAAAACCGTGAGGGCGTAGTCGGGGCCCAAAGCGGGCAATATCGTGCTACGATGGAGTCGAGCCCGGATTGTGGTAGGGGCTCGGGTCGAGATGTGACAATTATTAATTTCTTAAGTCTTACTTATTTCTCGTTCTCATGCATTCTAAATGGCTTGCGTCACCCCTCAGGTGTCGGCCAGCACTTGACCATCCCAATGTCTACAGGACATCGGGATCGAGGCGTGTCATACTAATTGTTTTCCAAAATTTGGAGGATGATTCTCTTCCTTCTTCATTTCATTCTCTCTTCTTACGTTCTTTATTTTGTATTTTTTTTTTATAAAAGAAAGTAATATAAAATATTAACGTAATTTATCAGAAATCGTTTAAATAAATAAAAAAATCAAAGAAAAAGGAAAAAAAAAAGGGTAAAAGAATCCCCCTCCCCAAAATTTGGGTGATGAGAAAGAGAGATCTGGTGAAGCGCAGTGCAGTGCAGACCACTCAAACTCTAGGTAGGTCTGGTGACTCTAAATGTTTTTTCATCTTTATGTCTTATTCTGGAGTGTGTCAGCGAATTTTGATTGAGTTGAGTGATGGACTTGGTTACTCTCTCTTGTCTCACGAACCAGACACAACCATATGATGTCAAAAATAATTTATATGAAAATAACATAATATATTCCTTCTAATTCTCTGTTCATCTTTCTTTCTTCATACCAATAAAAAAAATAAAAAAAATAAAACTGATAAAAATGATTTGAAAATTTTAAATTTTAAATATCAACATAAAAATGTGATTTTTTGTTAAAGTGAATAGTACCAGAAGTTTTTCGTTAAAGTTCCTATAAAAAAATCATGTATAATTTTGTACTAAAATAAAAAATAAAAAAACCATGTATCATTTTGCAAGTTGTTGAAATCTATTTTATCTGACAAAGGGTATAGACCCGGCAGAAATGGGGAAGAAATTGAGAGATATGTGTTTGTAGAATTGCAAGAGAATGTGTATATTATCAATCCTACATAGTGCTTTTATTTATAGTAATAAAATGAGAGAAGATATTTCTTCATCCCCATGGAATACAAGTTGTAATATGAAAGGATAACTAAAATCCAATCTAATCTAAGATTTACATAATCACACTTAAACTAGGAAAGTTTACAACACTCCCCCTTGAATATGTGAATACTCAAGATAGATTCAGCATCATGCAGAAGTTTGAGAAGTCGACTCGTAGGCACTGATTCTAAGGAACAACGTTTATTTGCAATAAGGTATGAATTTGCATAAGTAAGTATCACTAAAACTCCCTAAGGCTATGACAAAAACCCAAGCAAGGACAAAAGCCATAGTCTAAGGAAAAATGCGTAAGAAATGCAAAAGTCGAAAGAAACGTCTACAGGACGTCATCAGGATTATGACCAACCCAAGGTGGGTGTCTCGTTAAAACCTAGTTAGATAGCAAAAACCCAGTGAAAAAAATACTCCTAATCGTAGGGAAAAAGAGTACATTAAGATAAAGCAAGTATTCTTCAGGATCTCCCCCTCACTTTGACACAATTCCAAAGAGAAATAAAAATGTTACAACTCAGAAAGTTTATGCATACTAATTCTATGAACAAGCTTCTGAAAGTCATATTTGGCAGTGATTTGGTGAAGAGGTCGACCATATTGTTTTGTGAATGGATTTGCGTGACTTCAATCTTCTGATACTCTTGTTGTTGATGTGAGAAGAAAAACTTCGACACAATGTGTTTAGTGTTGTCTTATTTGATGTAACCCTTCTTGAGTTGTTCGATGCATGCTACGTTGTCTTCAAAAATCATCGTCGGGACATTAATGGTGGGATAAACATCGCAGGAGCTTCAAATATGGCCCATTACAGCTCTTAACCAAAAGCATTCCCAAGTTGCTTCATGTAAGGTGAAAATTTTAGCATGGTTAGACGAAGTGGCAACTAAGGTCTGTTTAGTTGACCTCCAAGAGATTGCGGTGCCTCCAACGGTAAAGATATAACCCGTTTGATAACACGTATTGTGCAGATCAGACAAGTGTCTTGTGACACGCCCCGATCCCGATGTCATGTAGACATCGGGATCGGGGCGTGTCAAATTGGTATCAGAGCATGGTTTGTTCAGAGCATACTTAGGATCTCCTGTCACTGTAGTAGTGTGCCAGTCCTGACATCATTTGGATGTCACGACTTCCGAATTTGGTGCCATTCGGCACAATTTTGCAAATCTTTCTCTGTTGAGTTGTCATCTTCTGGTTGAAGTACAAGAATTCATGTCAGGATTGTGCCTCATTGGTGACGAACTGGATTATCGAACGACTTTCAGCATATGACGATACTCTGCGACGTGTCTTCCAAGGGAATGGCGGGTAGAGTCGGTGTTACTTGGAAGCGACATGTTTTAGAAATCTCAGTTTAAGGAAGTCTGGTTAAGACCAGCTACAGATCTGTAATGGCGATGCCACTCTGCCACATGCGTTCCTTATGAATTGCAAGCAGAGTCGGCTCTACATTGAAATCTTGGGAAACAGAAATCTTGGTGGTATGAGTTGGTTAAGACCAACTAGGAATCTGAAACGGTGATATCACTCTGCAACATGTGTTCCCCTGGATTGGCGAATAGAGTCATGCCTTAGTGATAATTACTCGAAACTTTCGAAGTACGTGTTAGAGGAAGCGAGTAAGCACTAGTTGTTACGAAGTTGGTAGGTGGTAGTTGGTGGGAGCAAATCAATGTTCTCGGACTCATTACCACTGAAGGAAACTTGTGTGAATCTTTAGAACAAGTTCTCGGTGATTGTTCTATCGATTACTCTGTTGCTTTCTCCAATGACGAAGTCAAGTTCCTTAATCTTTGACTATCAGCTTCACCCCAAATCCTTCGAGCGTTGACTTCGTTTACATTAAATGCGTTTCTTGGGAAACCTTTCGGTAGGAGACGATATTCTCACCAATTCCCAAACGGAGTTGCGATTCTTGTTATTGTAGTAGTTGGACTTGGATGATGAAGATCCAGTCTTGTTTGGATAAACAGACTCCTTAAACTTCACCTGGGTCTGGTACTAGGCAGTAAACCCTAGCTCCTTATCCACGTACTTTTCGGTAGAGGTGAACTTAGCCTCCTGCTTGTAGCCTAACCGATCAGTGCTTTTGTCCACTACCTGTTTAGGCTTGTAATTTCCAGTGTAATGGTTTGATACTTCATCAAATTCATCATTGTACAAAGATCGAGCTTTACTCTGAATTTCTCTGGACTTATTGAGTTTTGGTTTACTCAAGAGCATCTCTTTAAGGTAGCCAATCATTTCACTGCATGCATACACGGGCTGCTTTATATCTTTCTTCTTCATCATTTTGTTGATTCAAAGGTTCTATGTTTAATTTCTGAACTTTGAAACAGCTCTCACAAAATTTGGTGAATAACAAAATGTCTTTGGCCCTTCAAATCTTATTAGTAGTTCTTAACTATTATTGAGATTAGACCTATTTTCCTTTTGGTCTAAGAAACCAGTCAGTTTTGTTGCGACGTTGTCAGTGAACGAAGTTTCTGACAACGAAGTGTTGTCTCATCTGATCGTAGTTCTTTAACTTTTCGAATTTTGCAGTGGTGTGTTAATTGAATGTTTGACTGCACGCTGATGCAATAGGATCGAGTCACGCGTGTGCCTCATGACGATTGAAACTACACGATGTGGATCATCTTATCCTGGAGCTAGAGATGGTAACGACGTTTCTTGCTGAAAAACATGGTGACGTTTTCTCTACAACGAGAAATGCTACATCCTTGTTTACCCGAATACATAAATGTCCATGATTGCACCATTATGTACCACCCCGATTGTGCAAACGCAGTTGCGGAACTCCTCAGTAGAAAGACTCACACACAAAGCTCATCTTGATCATCTGAACCTAATCGGACAACCACAGTGAGACCATATTGGGATGGAAAAGTTGAAAAGCTAAATCTACTGAAATCTTATAAGTTTATCAGGAGGTTCAAAACGTCAGATCATTTCACGAATTGTCAGACGAAGTTATGTGACCGATGATGTTATTAGGTGTGTGACATCACATCATAATGGACTTGTTTTGACCCTCAGATTCTTGGGTACTCATTCAGCCTTCTCGACATGGTTTCTCGCTCAATCAGTGAGGAAGTTACGATCGATCGATTCGGCAGAAGTGTACGCCCAGTTCATATCGTTTTAGACATGAGCGTTAGGAGCATAACCTTTTCCCAAGCTTACCAGACTTACTAGAAAGAGTTCCACATGGCCGTGAGGTTTCATCTGTCTTTTGGTAAGAGTTAGATGAAGGTTTTAGTACAGATCGTCAGCGGATTGTATCACCATCTTACTATAACTCATAGGCATCACATCGTTTCTTTCCCAACGATATGCATTTGTCTCAACGCATCTTCCCACTGCTTCACCTCAGGATCTTGTTGTTTGTGAGAACGTGGATATCGAAACACATCTAGCAAATCTGTTTGGTGCACTCTGGAATGGCACGACAGAACGGTCGAGTGAGAATCAGAAAATCTTTTCACTTCCCTCGAATGGTGTGTACTTTCATGGGGTTTTTCAGGTTGATCACTTGCAGTTCTTTTTCTTTCCACCAACTTTAACCTTGTTTGACTAGAAATCTGCAACTGAACAAAAATGGAGAGGTGGATTTAGCATTGCAACAACTCCCAAGAGGAAAATAATAGTAGCAAGGCAAAACAATGCTGAGAAAGTAGAAGAAGAAGAGAGTCACTAACTCAGTTAAATGGAAGTGTTTAGCTTTGAGAAAAGGATTAAGAATTATAGCAGCTATCAGAATATACTGTTAGTGGGAGAATGAGGCTTCTCTTTTGCCGTTTACTTAGCCAGAGCTTTTGGCTTCGCTGTCAACATAGTAGCCACTTCTCTTGAATCCCAAGTTACTGTTTTCAAAAAGGTTATTTACGGGTGAAACTTTAAAGTGGTTGGTTACATTTGGAAGAACTGATGAGGATAGAGTGCTTGGTTCTAGATAAAGTTTTACGATGATAGTTTTTGTTTTGTTCGAAATGGGTATGGCACTTTTTATGACATGATACGAGAGTTTTCTACATGCAACATTGATTAGCAAAGGAGTATTGTGAACTGGTAGTTGGAGGATCGAACTTGCATGTGAAATTGTGCACCCTCAGGAAATTACTACTTGTTTATAGAGACAACAATGTGTTGTCAATATTGTGGGCTGCAGACTATGATATCGATAGCTTAATTATTTGGTTGGTTCAGCAAGTGGGAAAGATGACCCGTTTTCAGCAGTCGTTGCAGTTTTCGCTATCGTTAGGACTTGACCCAAAGAAACATCTGTTCCCGAAGTATCTGACGTTACGTATGCTTAGGCAAGACCCACTTTCATTTTTAATTTTGGCTTTCAGTAAAAGTATTTTAACTTACTTTACTTTAGTTTTTGTTTTTGAAGTTACAAATGTTTTAGGGAAAGTATTTCCGTTTTCAGTTTTAAGTTCAGCACGAGTTTTCGACCTATATGTTAGTACATATCTATTTTGACGCTATAATATTTTGCGTACTTATTTTTGACCTTATGTCAATATATGTTTTAAACTTTATATCTTTATAAAGTATGTTTCTAGTTTTTCACTAATGGGAAGAAAGTAAGAGATTGGAGGCACGATAGAGGATTTTGTGACCCGCTCACGACGATGTGGCATATTCTCTTTGATGCACCCCCTCTAACTTGATTTCTCTTTATACATAAGTTCTTCTTTCTATTTTCGAGTATTTCAACTTACTAAATGAATTTAAATTTCGGGGTCGAATTTTTTTTATAAAGAGAGTAGATTGTTACACCCCACCTCTCCTTTTAATTTTAAAATTGTTTTGGGCCTTAAATGGTGAGCCCAAGGGGCCCACCCTTGTTTTTGTTTCCTCCCCCCCCCCCGAGTCTTTTACCTATCTGCTCTCTGTTCTCTCTCAACTCTCTGCACCTTCTCCCTCTTAGCTCTGTCGAACTCACTCTCCTCATTCTCTCCCGTATCTCCCCCATCCCTCACCCTCCTGTGAAGGCACGCACGTCATCACCACCATCATTGTCCTTCTTTCTCCCTCATCTCGTCCCTCTCTCTCTTTTGGTCGATGCAACAAACGGAGGAAAAACCCAGGGAACCCTCCGGCTGGTTTTCCTCCATTTTTCCACTTGGGTAAGTTCGAATCTCTCTCCTTTCTTTCTAGCATGAAACTGGGTTGAGATCTGAGATGTTTATTCGTGATTTTCCAAGGCTTTAGGTTGAGATTGACTCGGGGGTGCGCACACCCATTTTTCTGGCGAAACCCATGGGCCTCGAGGGTTGTTCCGAGCGTCTTCAGTCGATTCGCTTCAAATTGAAGGTACCAGCGTACTCCTCTTGTCTTGTGCTTCATTTTGATACTTAAATTGGACCCTAGATCTAGGTGTGACGGACGACCGAAGTTGGGAAAACCCCGACGTTCTTCTCCAGCGAGCTGGGCCTTCCAGCCTTCTGATGAGGAACCCAGGCTCTACGGGCCGTTCTAATTTCTCAGGCCTTAAGCCCATTGCAAACCCAGCCCATTTCTCTTATTTATATTTTAATTTTCTGTTTATTATTTCTTAGGGCATTTTGGCCATTTTAGTTGGGCATTAGGCCCATTGCTAGTAAATCTGATTCCTTAGCCCGTATCATTTTTTATTTTAGTTATTTTAAGACAAAAAGGCCTTGGGCCTTAGTAATTGGGGCCTTCGGCCCGTTCAGTTCGAAACCCAAAACCCTTGGCTTATAAAGCCTTGGGCCGAAGAAAAGACCAGGGCCTTAGGCCTGTGTAACTAAGATCCAGGGAACCCTTTTTGGGTTCTTTCAATTAGGGCCTTTAGCCCGTAACCTCTAAACCCAGCAACCCTTTTGGATTAAACCCTAAACCCAAACCCTAAGCCTAAACCCAGATCCAACCCAACCCAATTATTTATATTTATTTTGTTTTCTGTTTTAGAAACCTCCAAGGCCTTTGGGCTTCCAAGTTAGGGTCCTAAACCTTTTTCTTCTAAAACCCTAAACCCTTAAGGACCTAACCCATTTACCTAACCCTAACCGAATAACCCAAGCCCAAACCCTAACCCTAAGTCGGGTTGACCCGTTGACTAACCCGGTCAAAGGTCAGCGTTGACTTTGACCGTTGACTGGTCAACATTGACTTTTGAGTTTTCTTCGAGACCCCTCCTAGGCTAATTTAGACGTTCTGGACTCATTTTTGAAGTCCGTTTTCCCAAATTAAATCGTTTGGATAGAGTTTGACTAATTTGAACCATTTATGTGCTTAGGGGCAACTATTGTGGCTTTTCTATATTTGCTAGCAGCGCAGCGTTGGACGGCTAAGTACTGTGAGTGGGCCCCCTTCTAAAATACATGTTTTATTAGTAGAATTGCACGCATGAAAAGCATGAGTTTATAAGAATGATTTTGACGTTACTTATCATAAATGTATGTTCAAAAGATTTATATTACCTAGTGGTCCCAATTTTTGCAACGGGATGAATGGATATATTCTGGTCCATCCCGGGTGACGGTGGAGTTGGCATAGGGCCTGGAGTGTATTTCCCTCTGACTATTTAGCACAGGGACAGTGGAGCTGGCATAGGGCCTGAAGTGATTTTTCCTCTGACTGTATGCTCAGGGACGGGAATATGGCATAGGGTCTGGAGGGATATATGTGGACATTTGACACTAGTGTTTATTATGTTATGCGAGTTATGATTTGAAATATTGCACGACATGCTAGGTTTCAGAAAACCGATGTTTATCATGATACATATATGTGTTTTCATAAAATCTGGGGGATAATATGTTGATAACTGTTTTCTTATATGTATATCAAATTGGTCCACTCACCTTTATTTTGCGCCCCCTTCAGGGTTTAGAATCGAGGCATACAATCCCGACATCAAAGCACTTCTGCATCGGCATCTTCGAGTCCCCTCGGTGTAGGACCCACTTCTTTTGGTCTTTATTATTTTATATCACTTCTTTTCTAGTATTCTAATTAGTTGTATGCTCTGAACACATTCCTTATTTGCATATTAATTACCATTAATTTAGTAATTCTTATTTATGTCTCGTTCTCTTGCATTCTAAATGGCTTTCGTCACCCCTCAGGTGTCGGCCAGCGCGTGACCATCCCGATGTCTACAAGACATCGGGATCGGGGCGTGTCAAATTGTCACATCCCGGCCCGCTCCACCACCGTAGCACGATATTGTCCGATTTGGGCCCCGACCACGCCCTCACGTTTTTGTTCTAGCCCCCTTCTCGCTTAACTTCGGAGTTCCTACGGAACCTGAAGCCAGTGAGCTCCCAAAAGGCCTCGTGCTAGGTAGAGATGAGAATATACATATAAGGATCACTCCCTTAGGTGATGTGGGATTTAACAATCCACCCCCCTTAGGGGCCCGACGTCCTCGTTGGCACACCACGGCCAGGATTTGGCTCTGATACCAAATTGTCACATCCCGGCTCGAGTGGGACAACTTTCCGGGCCCGCTCCACCACCGTAGCACGATACTGTCCAATTTGGGCCCCGACCACGCCCTCACGGTTTTTTTTTGGGAACTCACGAGCAACTTCCCAATGGGTCACCCATCATGGGAGTGTTCTAGCCCCTTTCTCGCTTAACTTTGGAGTTCCTACGGAACCCGAACCCAATGAGCTCCCAAAAGGCCTCGTGCTAGGTAGAGATGGGAATATACATATAAGGATCACTCCCTTGGGTGATGTGGGATCTAACATCTTGTGTCGGCATAACCAACAAGACAAGAATTGACTCGAGAAGCAGAGGGTGCGGCATCACTCGAGGATCCGTAGGGATGGAACAATCCCAAATCTGCAGTACCTTTAAAGTAACAAAAAATTTCTTTCACGCCAGCCCAGTGTATACGTGTACATGCATTAATGTATCTTGCCAAAAGATTAACAGTGAATGAGATGTTAGGTCTAGTGCATCGAGCTAAGTACAATAAGCTGCTTATCTCACTTAGATAAGGAACTTCAGGCTCTATAATCTCTTCATCATCATTCTTTGGACGGAAGGAATCTCATTTTGCATCTAGCAATTGAACGACCATAGGAGTACTCGAAGGCTTCGCTTTATCCATATTAAAGCGGTGTAACACCTTCTGGGTGTAGTTCGATTGATGTACTAGGATTCCATTCGAACAATGCTCTATCTCGAGACCGAGACGATATCGAGTCTAACCTAGATCTTTCATCTCAAATTCTGACTTTAGGTGCATGACATTTCTCGCGAGCTCTTCAAGAGTTCCGATAAGATTCATGTCATCGACATATACTGCAACAATCGCAAATCTGGAATATGACTTCTTAATGAACACACAAGGCATAGTTCGTTGTTCACATATCCTTGACTAGTCAAATACTCACTTAGACTGCTATACCACATTCTTCTGGATTGTTTCAAAACGTAGAGTGAATGCCTCAACCGAATTGAGACCGTGTTCCGGAGTTTAGAAATATTTGAACCAGTCAATGTAAGTCATTCGGGAACTTTTATATAAATTTCTGTATTAATATCCTTATAGAGATACAATGTTACTATGTTCATCAACTGCATACTTAGTTTTTCGGAAACTACTAAACTAATAAGGTAGCGAAAAGTAAACACATCCATAATGGGTGAATAAGTTTCGTCATAGTCAATCCTGGGACATTGTGAGAAGCCTTGTGCAACAAGACGAGCTTTGTATCACACAATTTTTTTTTTCTCATTAGGCTTCTTAACGAAAATTCACTTGTAGCCAACGGGCTTCACATGTGGATGAGTAGAAGTTACAGGTCCAAACACTTTAAGTTTCACAAGCAAATCGAGTTTGACTTGAATTGCTTTATTCTAGTTTGAACAAAAATATCAAGATAAAAACCGTTGTTTTGAAAGAACTTGATTGCGTGATAATATAGATGAACTGGTTTGATGCAGAAAAATTCCTCAACGTCAGATTCCTAAGCGCAGCTATAGGAGCATGTTGATAACGTATTGTAGCCTATTTTATCTGACAAAAGGTATAGGGCCAGTGACAAAGCGGAAGAAATTGAGAGAGATGTGTTTATAGAATTGTAAATGAATGTGTATGTTATCCCTCTTACATAATGCCTTTATTTATAGTAATAAAAGGAGAGAAGATATTTCTTCATCCCCAAGGAATATAAGTTGTAATATGAAAGAATAACTAGAATCCAATCTAATATAAGATTTACACAATCACACTTCAATTATAAAAGTTTACAACACAAGTAATGTTGCAGATTTGTTTGAGTGTTTGAAATAGCCAAAAATAAAGAGTGCTACTAACCCCACCCCATTGTTTTTTTTTCCACCCACTTTTAATAAAATAATAATAACACGTTTAATTTTCTATAAAATGACTTTTTAACCCCTATCCTATTTCTCTCTCCCTCTTGCTTCTCTCTTCGGTTTATCTCTTCTCGCCTTCTACATTGACTGCTACGAATTTTCCACTAACAACCACCGTTTCTCTCGTCCCATGTTTATCCTTTTAGTACATAAGTTCTCTCTCTTCATCCATAATAAACGCCATGCGCATGATGGCACTTTTTAGGCATCATATAACTATTTTTAATGGTATTTGACCAATGTCGTGAATTTCTAGCTCTTCGAATCTGGCGTTCCCCCCATTTCACTCTTTTCGAATCTAGAATTTTTCTTTGGAGTTCATTCGCACATGCCCTCATAAATTCTTGCTATCTTCTGCAAAGGAACTAAAATGTAGAGGAATTGAAAATTTGCACACTCTTTCTGAATTGAAATTCCTTTATTCTTTGATTCTTTGAATTTGAAATCCTGACTATGGTGGCCATTTTTCCCCAAAATAAATTCAAATAAGCTTGAATTTACCTAATTCTGCATATTATTTTATGCATATGATATCGTCTAATATTGGATTACGATGATGGTGATTGCAAATTTTGGGTTTGCTTTATTAGATTAGGTTCCATCCAATTTTCAAGGCATCTCATTGTAGTGCATTTTTTCAGAAATTTGGATATAGAAAATTTTTATAGAAATTTTGTTTATTAGGTTAAGTTCCATCAATCATCTATTTTGTCCTCTTGGTGGTGAAAACGGAACAATGGAACTGTGGCGAAGGTTATTTTAGGAATTATAATGAGTGGAAAAATAGGATTTCAAAATTTTAAATTTTTATAGTGGGTGAGATTATAACGTGGGTGTAAAAATAAGACAATGGAGTGTGTCTATCAACACTCAAAATAAAATAATCAAAAAAAAAAAATTGTTATCAGCTCTCTAAAATATAACAATTACTAAACGAAAATCTTGAATATTATATTTCATTCAGTGGCCTCGCCTTCCTGGTATACAAATAATGAATAAATTAAGCCCGACCCGACCCAAAAAAATACATGAGTCAAATCAGTACAAAAATTGAAAGGATAAAACCACTTGGTTTAGTAAAGGCATGTGCAAAAAATCAAATGACCCAGATCAAAATAAACTTGATGAAAGCAACGAAAAAAACTGTGTTAGTCCCCTTAACTCCTCCTTATTGGGCTTAGCGAGAGGCCCACCATTCTTGGGCACAAGGAGTACCCTCCATGCACGGCCGCTTTGGCCCATTATTAACCAACTGCTACCTAACCCAGCCCACGAGCCTAATGTTCCCTTCGGCGAGCTTAGTTGGCTGCGGTGATTGGGGTCCTTGGGCTAGGAAGGCCCATATATGAGAGGCGGGGTGAAAGCCGGACCTTTGGGCTGGGCCTTGGAGAAGGAATTGGGCCATAACGTACTGACGGTCCAGGACCGACCCGGGGAGATAGGTTAACGTGTTCGAGTGCCCTGAATTGTAGCTCGGTCGGGTAGTCCCGGACACACCCGATTCGTGGTCCAGTTGCTGTAGTCCATTTGCACGACAAGCGCTTGGACGCGTCAAATACTGGTGGCTTGGCATTGGTACTATCAGCCTTCTTAGTTTGTTCTTGAACGGTTGTGATTGGAGCCTTGCTGGCCAAGTCATGTGAATCAGTTTTGTTTGCACCGTCTGATTCGGTCGATTTGAATGAACCCTCCTTTGTTGATTCCCCTTCAGTGGTCTTCGTATAAGAAGAGTCGTCATCAATTGCACACCTCTGGAAAATCAAGAGAAGTATAAGTTAGAACGTGAACAAACAAGCACACAACCGTGACCATTTGGTCTAGTGACATTTAGTTTCCACTTTATCAGACGAGGTTCTGAGTTCAAATTTCATAAACAACAGTTATTGGATAAGAAATAGAACCTTGACATTGGAGAGGTCAACGTGATTATCTTGTAGGAAGCTGATAAATTCCATGAAGTTCTCTTCTGTTGGGTGGTAATGACCACTGTATGGCCAAATAGCCTGAAATTAACAGTTGAAATTAAGTTAAGACATTGACATAAAAGTTACTTGGACCATAAGAAAACACACAAGCATTGCTAGCCTCTTGGCCCGTGCTCGGGCATGTAGGGATAAATTTCGTACCTCAAGAATCCCGTCACGGGCAACCAATCTTCCAGCTGCTGTGGTAGCACCACCTGCTAGAAAACTCGAGTGTTGGAACTGACCCTTCTTCTTCTGCCCAACATACAAAGACCTTGTTGTGCTGAGGACAAATATCCATTTGGAACCTTCGCTTGTATTCACAAGCACCCCACTTTGCCTGTATAAAAGCTTCCCATTTTCCAATACTACTTCATATGCTTCTCTTTCCACCTGAAAATATTGCAGGCACAGAAAACACAATTAAGTATGCAATTAACAAGCATTATGTTGGTTATAAACGAAAATCGGGTTTAGGGTATATGACCAACCGGTCCAAGATACTTGATGCATTGACGTTGTAGAACTGTCCTCGAGCATTTCTCGTGGTTTATTTCTTTCCCGTCTCCGACATCCAGCCTGCATTAGAAAGATTGATCATTAATTGAGATATAAATCATCTTAGAAAAAAGGAACAATATAAATAGTAAACACTACTACTTACCAGTAGAAGAAAGGTTGGCTGCTCTCACTTTCAAACCAGAGATCATAGTAAAAGTGTAAATTGTGTCCATACCGATGTCGTGGATCAATCTGCATAAAGCATCAAGAAACATCTGAATGTTAGATCATGAATCCCATAATCTTTTTGAATAAGCACGAGAAGTCATCGATTTTTTTTAGGTCAGATAAATCGTTGCTGAGTATTCGCAAGACCTTACCGCTTCAAGCCAGTGTTGAAGAGCCAATTTTTGTGCCTTCTCATCCTTGGACAAACCCTTTCCAACCTTGGCTGCTCTAGTCCTAGCTCTTGCCCACCGCGAAACAGCAGTTTCCGGCTTCTCAACATTGAAGAATGACACAGAACTCCTCTTCAGAGCTGCAAAATCTAATGCCTTCCACCTAAAGGTTTCGAAATAACGAAAATTAATCAAACCATTTTAAAATATTAACATTTTTATCAAATCAATGGAATGAAATTGCAAAAAGACTCACCATAGCTCCTCAACCACCACAGCACAATCTGCAAGGTTTCTTCGGGTCCGGTAACTCTTGTAAACCTTCTGAAGCTTAACAGCAGCAGCATCAAGCTCGCTAACCGGCCTCGGCGAGAAAAAAAGGGGCGGCTCAGGCAGAGCAAGTGCAGGCATTGGTTTGTGCTTCAATTCATTTTTGCCTTTACAAAAATCTAACCCCATGTCTCGTTGCTCTTGGACAAGACCTTTGAACGAAAGATTCTTGTCGAGCATCACATTTTCGGGTTTGTATTCCCTCAAGCGATTCGAATTGTTAGTCCCCGACTTGCTAGAACTGTTTGAATTGACTGTCATGGATTCGGATTCTATTTTCTTAAAGCTGTGCGTTCTTCGAATAACATGTGCTCCAATATCTCTGGGAATTAAACTGATGTTGTAGGTCAACTCAAAGAATCTATGCCCCACAATTTCTTCCCAGGCTGAGGCAAGTAGTGAGAAGGATAGTCCCATAAGAATTTCTCAACAGGTTCAAGTCGGAAGGCGCAAAATCGTCACCTGCTAATTAATTAACAAGAACATAAAAATCTATACTAGACTAGAGATTCAAACAACCAAAGATTTAATCAAAATCCCATTACATGTAATCAAATCTACAACATGGGTTGTATACAGAACTGAGAGATGAATCATTACCTAATGAAATGGGATTTTTCACAAAGTCCTGAAAAGTGCTTTTGAAATTCCAAAACTCCAGAGAGATGTTGAATTGAATTGGAAGATGGGATTTGAGTGAGTCTGACAGCTATACACTTATATATATATACACACACACACACCTCGACAAACAAACAACCCACCCCACTAGTCTCCTTCGAATACGTGTCGAAACGATGGAATTGGAAATTTGGAAGATGGAAAAAATGGAAAACGATGAAACTTTGAATTCAAGGTCAATAAAAAAGTTTTGGGTTTTTGGTTGCCGAAGACAGAAGAGGGAATGGTGGGTGAAAGTGTTTTGGATTCAACGTTTAGTTTTCTTTCCCTTTTTTATTTATTTTTTGGTTCAAGGCCCACGAGTTGTTGATGTATTCAAAGCTTTGAGAAAAGCACTTACAAACTGCTTCTCACAGATGTGAACAGGCCAGTTGTTGTAGAGCTTGTGTTATTCATAACATACAAAACATGGAAATTAGCAGTTGTAGACAGAGAAAGAAAGAGGGGAGATAGAGAGAGAGAGAAAGTGGGCGGTCAAACAAAGTAAGCTTGGGGTTGGAGTGGGGGTTTCCGTGAAAAAACACAGAAGTGCTTATTTTTCAAGAGGAACACAGACGTGCTTTTAACTCTACAGAAACTGGGGTTTTTGTATGCTTTTTGGCTAATCGCAACAGTCAACAAACAACAATCAATGAAGAAGTCGGATGGATTCGTCATGAACGCGGATCTTTTGTTGGAGTTATTGGATTTGAAGGTTTTTTGTTGCTTACTGTTTGTTTGTTGCTGTCACTGCTTTTTTTTAAGGAAAACTAATGAAAAGAGCTTGAAAACTTTGAGTTTTAACGATAAGGACAAAATAAGGGTAAAGTGAATAGTATCATGATTGACTTTTTAGTGTATAAATGTGGTTTTTTGTTAAAGTGAACAGTACCGGGAGCTTTTCGTTAAAGTTCCCTTTATTTTATGTCCTTCTTCTACGGACCGATCGAGATTACCATAATGCCCTTCTTTTTCCATTTTCTAGCGGGAATTGAAGTGATGGTGTTGGTGCCCTGCTGGCGGCAGTACGCGCCAAAGTTCCAAACCCTAAAAAAGGTGTTTGAAGATCAAGTTTCTGTTTTGTGCTTAAATATTAAATATTAGGGGTTCGAAAATAAATTTTCACACAAACGATATTCTAAACTAACTAGAGGGTCGAATCAATTTTGTGCGAATACATTTCTTTGGAAAAAAAATATATCATGTAGAAGTAGAAGAAGTTTCCGTTAGTGATTTGTTAGCCACCATCTCATGGATGTATGAAAGAAATACATTCATTATAAAAAATGTGAACACGTCTACTTCTGTAAAATAAGATATTAACAAAACATTTTATTATAAATGTTATGTGGTCGTCAAGTTCAAAAAAATTTCTCTGTGAGGGCGTCTCATCAAATAGATTTTTTCACCCTTCAAGGATCAAGAGCACTTGAGCTGGGGAGCAAAATTGTGTGACAAGTAATGTACGTATACTAGTACTAGTAGAATACGTGAAAATTTTGAAATCATTGCAACTAAAAATATCTTGCTAAGCATAATACTTTCATGCAAGTGTTGCGAAATATATTAACAGATAATACTACGAGAAATACCAGTAGAGAACTACAAGCGAAGTGCAAAGAGAATGTACCAAGATGTTGGGTAGGAATAATATTGGTGATATTGGAGCTAAACAAGTCAACAACCGAAAAAATTAAGCATGATTATGTAAAGGAAGAGGAGCATGTGGAAATTGGCATTGGAAAATTTGTCCACAAGAGTGTGCCTTTGAATTGGTGCTCTCTACAATTGTGATGCGGGAGACGTGTTTGATCACTGCACATAGACACATTGAGTCCAAATAACACAGAGTCAAAAGTCAAGATATAGGAATCCATATATGTATTCAATTTGGTTGTCAAACAATCAAATGCAATCTTTCCCACTCATCTCAAAGACTCAAGACATCCATAAACCCAAATTTTAAAAAAAAATCTGTGAATTCATTAAGATAAGATTATAGTTATAAATAATTGATACCGTTATGGAGTTTTAACTTAGTAAATTTACGCCCATGAACGACGAGAAAATTGGTTTTGTAATGAAGTATATTTTGTTATGTTTGTAGGGCTCGTCACGTGATTAAAAAATATCAACTTATTTGAAAGTATTTTTAATATGGCTAAAACACTTTTGGTGAAAATATTTTTTAGAACAATCCATAATAAAAATGTAAGTAAATTGTGTAAAAGTCATTTCTGGATAAAAACACATAACTAGTCTGTCTTGCCAATGGTCTAGCCAGGATTTTCAAATAATTGGCTCATAATAACAACCAAAAAAGCTTCAGGCCATTTTGTCAAGCACCTAATAGGCACCTTCCAATTCCTATTAACGTATGCCGAAAGTTTATGCCAATATGTGTCGACAACTACTATTATTTGTATAGGCTTATCAATTGTGAATGCAGGATACTGTAGAGTAATGTTGAAGGATGCCAAGGCTTTTCAACTAAAGTATTTCAAACAAGAAGAGAGAAAATGAAGACAAATATGATAGAAAAAAATAGAAGAAGTAGGAGGAGAAGGTTATAATTTCGTTTGCCTTAGGTGTTTATAGGGTCAAATACAATATACATCACAAATATACATGGGACTTTTGAAGTTGTTGGGGTCAAGGACAACTAAGGATGGGCAACAGTTATGGCGGGCTGATTACCGCAGTTATTTATTTATAACCGTTTATTCTCATACCCGCATAACCGTTTACCCGTTTGGTAATTGGCTAAATGGTTATACCCATACCCAGGGCCGGTCCTGAGATTTTTGTGGCCTGGGGCAGTACCAAAAAAGGTGCCTTAGTCTAACTCCACGTCAGAAAAAAAAATCAATTGTTTTAGTGTTCATATTTGTGCATGCCGATGTAACTTTTCTTTGATAAAACGATAGCTAGATGTGAGGGGTTATGCTAAGCAACAAGATGAGTTGGCCATAATTTGGTATCTAACTTGTTATTTAAAAGACTCAAACCTAAGACCTCTCACTTAGAAATGAAGAGAAAATAGATTTCACATATAAGCCATAACATTACACTTTAGTTTGTAATTAGATAAGGGTACACAAATACTTCACAAGCAAAAATCAATTAAAGTATGAAAGGTATTTTTGTATAAAACTTATAGTTATTGGGATAATTTTCTAATTTACTGGTCCCTTAGGGCCTCATAAGAATTGTCCTAATATATATATATATATATATATATATATATATATATATATATAATGTTATAAACAATTAATGAACCAAAAAAATTATTGAAAAACCAAATACCACATATATGTTATTAAAATATAAATCATTTTTCTTGGATAAGAAAGAAATGTAACCCTAAACCCTAACATTATATTGAAACAGAACATCATTGCTAAAGAAAAAGGGAAATTAATGAAAAGAGCTTGAAAACTTTGAGCTTTAACGATAATGACAAAATAAAGTGTAAAATAAATAGTATCAAGATTGACTTTTTAGTGTAACAATGTGGTTTTTCGTTAAAGTAAACAGTACTAGGAGTTTTTCGTTAAAGTTCCAAAAAAAAGGCCCTCATTTTGATCTGAACTTTGGTGGCTACTATTTTTATTATTATTTGCCAAAGGGTGGTAATTAATTGAAAATGAATTTGTAAAAACCACTTTCGTCCAAGGCACATATAGAAATATAGGGTTAAAAAAAGGCTCTCATTTTGATCTGAACTTGGGTGGCTACTATTATTATTATTATTTTCCAAAGGGTGATAATTAATTAAAAATGAATTTGTAAAAACCACTTTCGTCAAAGGCACATATAGAAATATAGCTACTTATTTAAACCAAAGGTGAAATAAATGCATAAAAAAATAGGCATTTTTGAGTTTCGAACTCGTGTCCTTTTCCATTGTAAGAAAGCAGCGAAACACTGTTGCAAATGAAACTTATGACAAATATCTAGTTTTATATTTTTATACACTTACTGGACATAACATTATAACAATAGAGATTAAATTTTTTGGTGCCCTCAATTTTTTGAGGCCCCGTGCGGTCGCCCTGGCTGCCCTAGGCTAGGGCCGGACCTGCCCATACCCATAACCACGTACCCATTTAACCGTAACCGTTTAATACCCGTTTACCCATTTATCCTTTTTAACCCCTTTATCCTTTCTTTTTTACCATTTACTCATTTTTCACCCGTCCACGCGTTTTTTTAACAACTTGAAAATTAAAAAAGAAAAATTTGTCATAATTTTCTTTTTCTAATAATTAAACATTGTTATATGTACATTCATTATACATCTCCACATTTAAATTTTTTAAGGCCTTATACCATTCTAATAATTGAAATAATAGTTTATTGACGATATTTTTAATTGTTAACAATGAAGGTAATATAAAATTTGCTAAGTAGTCTTGGGTTACGAAAACTGTTAAAAGACAGTATTATTGAGTTATTTAACTCGGAATATAAAGTATTAACATAATAATATATAATGGACCATGAAATTTAAAGTGGTTAAGGAAAACTATATTATATTAGCTACAGAAATCATGCACTATAGTCAATAACATTGATCTAAATTTTGTCCGATAGGGAACATGGTTTGTGTTAATTTTACATATATAAAATAAATTGGTAAATGGTTACCCGTTTATAACCGCGGTTAATACCCATAACCGCCCATTTAAATTTCGCGGGTAAACGGTTATACCCATAACTGTTTATTTATCTAAATGGTTACCCATAACCATAACCGTTTAATTTAAATGGGCGGATAACCGCGGTTACCCATAACCAATGGGTATTTGCCCATCCCTAAGGACAACCAAAGACCCCATGTTAGCTCCGCCACTGTGTCTTGCAGAAAGCACTTCAAGTGTTTTTGCATCCCAAAAATATATATATTTTTAATCACTTTCGGTCATTTCAAAGCACTTCCAAGTGAGTTGTATGTATCATTAGTTGCAAGACAGAGAACTCAGTAAATCCATGTCCCTGAACAACACGAAATTGGTTTTGTAACGAAGTAAATTCTGTCATGTTTGCATGACTTGTCACGTAACAAGAAAAACATACATCATTAGTGGCAAGACGGAGAGAACTTAGTAAATCCATGTCTAGGAACACTAAGAAATTGAATTTACAAGACAGTATATTTTGTTATGCGTACATGGCTCATCACTAGTTGCACGCCGGATTCTCTCCCTTTACAACGCATACAAAGTGGACCATAACTATAAACGGGTCCAGAGGTTTTGTTGTTGTTCAATTACAACTTGCATGGCGGTCTTTATTCCCAATTTTTTTTTAAATTTAAAAAATGGTCGTTGAACCGTCAAGGTCACGATGCTTATTCTATGGAATTCCCCAAATTCACAACCATAAATAAACAAATAAATTATGGCACGAGGAAGCAATAAATTGAAAATTATTTTCTTCCTCACGGAATCACGAGGTAGTGTGATGCAAGATAAATAAATTTGGTTTTCACACTTTTCTTTTTATAATAATCGTTGAATGTTATGCAACGCAATCAAAACAGAAAAAGCGTTATAAGAATATAAAAAAAACTTAAAAATAGCATTTTAGTAAGAAAATGAGATGACTAAATACAACATGAGACAAAAACAAAAGTTGATCGAGAGGGAAGACCAATCAATCGACTTTAAGTTTACGACATGTACTGTTTATCAACGTGTTAGACGTAACAAATAAATTATAATTAACAAATGTTACAATTGATAATTGGGAGGTATAAATTATTAACAAATTATCGCTTTCATTAGTAAACAAAGTCAATCTATTTTATAATTACCTTTCATTCATGCACCGTGTTCATGTGACCTGTATATGTAACTTGTACGAGCCCCTAATCACAAAAATCCAAACTATTCATTTGACCTACACATATATATTGTAGGGTTAATTTATAAATAATTTATCTTATTTAAAACGACCTCTTAGATGATGAATTGAGTACCAAATATTTTCTTTGTATCGTTCATGTTTTTTAAAATAGAAATATATAGGGTTGGAAAAAATTCTCAAAAATCTCAAACCAAACAAAAAAAATCTCGATCTCAAACTAAAATTCCCAAATTTTTTTGGATGAAATACCAAACCGATTCCAAAATTTTGATATAGGATTCGGTATTGTCTATTCAATTTTTAGGTAATCCCATACCAAACCGAAAATAAATATTCTATATATATTATTATACATCTGAATTGTTGCTAACTACTAGTAGCAATATAATTGGTGTGGTCTATAGGTAGTAACCATAGCCCTTTATCGCCACATCTGTCAGTACGAACCTCCCACACATGTGTCTATTTCTTCAACATGAAATCAAAAAAATGTATTGGTAGTTTTAGAACATATTAGGTTTTTAACTTTTTTTTTATTTTTACTTTTAGGTTTGTTACTTATTTTATTTTGGTTGCATGTTAATTTAACTTGGTATGAATAATTACTATTTCAATTTGTATGAAATTTGGTAATACCAAACAATCTCGAAATACCGAAAATTGAAAATACCGGAATTTTCGTTTGGAATTGATCATCAAATTCTCGTCCCGAAAATTTTCAATTTAAGATTCAAGATTCTATTTTTAATTTGGAATTCCATACCAAACCACCCAAAAAATATATATAATTCACACTATTTATTTACACAGGAAACAATCATACGATTATGAAAATAACACTTATATACATATATTCGTAATTTTATTGTACGTATCACGAAGAGCCGACAATCAATTGACAATTTTCACATAATGAGATCCACACTCGTACGTACGCACGCGACGGATTGACTGACCGTACGGTTCAAACCTAATTGAATTTTAGTTTTTCTTTGTTGGTGAAACAAATCCGAGTGTTGAACAAAAGTAGGCAAACCGACAACATCCGATTATCCAGTCAGTCAATCATAAAAATTTCCTAGAAGATGTATTGCGCATTTAGGTAAATTCCTCTTGGACTGTCACTGTCCCCACACTCCCCAGTTTCTTTCTTAGATTTTTCAATATGACTGGAACACGATATAATATATTACGTGTTATTATATAAATGATAAAATATATGTGTTAAAAAATTAATAACTTAAAAAATAAAACTTCTCACCACTTATATAAAAATATGTAGTATACTATTTGTATTTCGACCACAATGAAAAATTTCTCGTTCCCACTATAGATGTCTAGGTAGTGGACTATTCTCAGTGCTGACGTGTACGCTTTATCTACTTGCTGCATTGCGTGGTTGCTGGTTTAATAGTTAATTAACAAAATATATTAAACTTAATTAATTAAGGCTTACTGACGTTCTCAAAGTATGGTTTTGCCACGCGTTTGGATAAAATATTACAATTTGCTCACACCCCAAAATGGTTGATTGATCGATTTATTGAATGCCTTTTCATATTTGTGGGATTTAGTTATCGACTATCACTTTCAAAAAAATTCATTAAAGATATGTTTTCATTGCATTTTTTACTCTTTCATGAAACTAGTTGAAAGAAGTACTTCAAGATCTTTAACAGTGCAAATCTTGATTGATTTCATTTGACTTTTGTTGTTCTACACTCTGTAATAAACACAATTCTTACTTCCATGTGATATGTTCGTAAAATCACAAAGTGTCATTATAAAAGCGCAAAAAAGCATGACATATACTGTTTTAATAAAACTTTGATATAGGTAGTACATTACCCGTGGCTTTACTTCAGAAACGGTTTTTAGTATTTACTTTAGGCGAATGAACTACCTTTTTTTTTCTTCGACCAACAAAAAAAAAAGTACATTCGCACTAAAGTAGTGCCAAAAACTATTTTTGAAGTGGTAGTTGTGCACAAACCTTATAGTGTACATAGTATTTATGCAGTTTTCCCCTATTTTTTTTTAAATCATGAATATATGTGATATTTTTTTAGTACATTGATATTTTTACATTAAGGGGAGAGAGAGTTCGGCAAAGCCACATAATGGGCAGCCTAATTTGGTATCGAATTCACCATTCATGAGATTCGAACCTAATACCTCTCACTTCCAAATAAAGAAGAACATCACCAAACCGTAATACTGAGTAGCATATATATGTAATGTTAGGCATGGTAGCTTAATGTTATACCTAATTAGTAATTATTGACTAATTATTTGTATATAGAAAACATTATCCCTAATTGTGCACAATGGTATACCGTATACTTGCACGACCTCACACGATAACACCTACAGTCTTTGGATTCTAATGGCTCATTATTTGTTTGGAACTACTATTAGAATTTCAAAATTTTAATTGTTCCTTTCTAATAGTATTTTTTATACCTGTAAGTGAGATGTCTTAAATTCGATTATCGTCAAAAATGAATTTGAATCACATTATTATAGCTAGCCTAGAATAAGGCGTAGCCCACTCCTCTACTCTTCCTTAGTGAAGATAATATTGTTTGTTAAAAAAAATGTTTTTCTTTTTAAATATAATTTTTTTTAAGTGCACAGTTAAATTTTAAATTTTAATTTTTATATTATAATATAAATTTATTTAACCATTAATGATGGAGGTCCATAACCCTAAATAAATATCTAGATATTCAGATTCATAAATGTGTCAAACAAATTATAGTTTGGGGAATACATACCTTGTGACATCCCACATCGCCCAAGGGAGTGATCCTTAAATGTATATTCTCATCCCTACCTAGCACGAGGCCTATTGGGAGCTCACTGGCTTTGAGTTCCGTAGGAACTCTGAAGTTAAGTGAGAAGGAGGCTAGAGCACTCCCATGATGGGTGATCCACTGGGAAGTTGCTCGTGAGTTCCCAGAAACAAAATCGTGAGGGCGTGCTCGAGGCCCAAAGTGGACAATATCGTGCTACGGTGGTGGAGCGGGCCCGGGATGTGACAATTGGTATCAAAGCCTAACCCTGGCCGTGGTGTGCCGACGAGGACGTCGGGCCCCTAAGGGGGGTGGTTTGTGACATCCCGCATCGCCCAGGGGAGTAATCCTTAAATGTATATTCCCATCCCTACCTAGCACGAGGTCTTTTGGGAGCTCACTGGCTTCGGGTTCCATAGGAACTCCGAAGTTACTGGCTTCGGGTTCCATATGAACTCCGAAGTTAAGCGAGAAAGGGGGTTAGAGTTTTGTTTCTGGGAACTCACAAGCAACTTCCCAGTAGGTCACCCATAATGGGACCCGAAGCTAGTGAGCTCACAAAAGGCCTCGTGCTAGGTAGGGATGAGAATATACATTTAAGGATCACTCCCCTGGGCGATGTGAGATGTCACAATCCACCCCCCTTAGGGGCTCGACGTCCTCGTCGGCACACCACGACCAGGGTTTGGCTCTGATACCAAATTGTCACATCTCGGCCCGGGGCGGATCACTTCCCGAGCCCACTCCACCACCGTAGCATGATATTGTCCGCTTTGGGCCCCGACCACACCCTCACAGTTTTGTTTCTGGGAACTCACGAGCAACTTCCTAGTGGGTCACCCATCATGGGAGTGCTCTAGTCCCCTTCTCGCTTAACTTCAGAGTTCCTACGGAACCCGAAGCCAGTGAGCTCCCAAAAGGCCTTGTGCTAGGTAGGGATGAAAATACACATTTAAGGATCACTCCCTTGGGCGATGTGGGATGTCACATACCTCATATTTTGTTACGCTGAATTAAATACCTCACCAACTAGGATTTTCCAACTGCTTTCTATGGGTTTAGTAAATAAAAGATACAAATAAATACAAGAAAATTAGGTTGACTATTGGATTTCAATTAGCAGCCCACAAGGCACCCAAGTTTTATCAAACATTACAAAGCCTCAATCTGCAGCTATATATATATATATAGACCATGAGCTGAATAATTTTCCAATTTTAAAGTATTTATGCAAATGCTGCTGTATGCAAGTGCATATAATTTAGGCTAATTTATGCAGACGTTTGAAGATGTTTTTTGGCTTGACCTACAATGTAGGGCTTCTAAGTTATGTCCGCAGCCTTAAATTTCAAACCTTTCAATTTTCTGAACAATCAATATTATCTATACTGAAGGTGAGGGGATTGGGCTTAGCCTTATAATAGGCTAGTAATAATGGGGTTCAAATTCGCCTTTTGCGATAATCAAATCTAAAAATTCTCACTTACAAGTGAAGAAGAATATATAACTAAACCGTAGTACTAAGTGGCCAAACCTTTCAATTTTGAGTGGTCAAACTGACGCCACCAATTGCAATATTATCAGGAAAAAATTTAAGACTTCATAAAATTAAGTAAAAATTAAAATTGAAAGAAAAAAGAGAGAAAAAAAAAATGTAATGAGTGCTGCCAAACTGGGCCTTAAGTATTTGACGGAAGAAACAGAAGGGCCTGACTATGTGAGTCAAGTGAAGTGGGCCTATCTTAGCTATTACCCAAGTCCATGGACCCAGCCTTGAGCAGATGCAAGATCTCTCTAGCAAATTGGTTAGAAAAGACCCATTTACTAGGTTGGGGCCTGGCCTGAAGATTTAGTTGTGTGTGTGTGTGTTTTTTTTTTTGAGAAATTTTATTTAAACTTATTTAACTTATTTATACACCCAAATTACTCTTTGTACCCATTTGATTTTTAACTAAATTACTAATATATCTTTAAACCCAAATTTAATACCTAATATAACCCCATAAACCCAATTCATTATGTAGATTTATTTTTACACCCATTAGATTTTTAAGTCAGAAGCTGCCGCTTCAACATATGGAAAATTAAAATCGAAGAAGAAGACAGACTGAGGTTCTTAAAGATAAAAGCTCTTTATTTGAGACAGGGTTAGAGCAAAGAACAAAAGGAGGGCAACTTTCTCCATCTCTTGAACTCTAATTGACAAGTTTTCTCAGAAATTTAACAATAAAATTGACAGATATCCCTCCAACTATGCCAATTGGATTTTCTAGACCCCGAAAAGAATTGTTGGGATCAGTGTTTCTTGAAGCTATACCTAAACCAAAACCCTTCTTATACTCCGAAAACTTGCCACTTTCATCTTTGTGCAAGAGAACTAGGGATGGAGTTATAGCTTGACCTGGAATTAACCTTGTCTTATAAAGGATTCTATGCGTATTTACAAATCCCAATTTATAGAAAAGATAGTTTGAAGGGCTCAAAGACGTTGCTTCCATCAATCAATCCACACCCAAAGTCCAGAACCACTACTCAAACCTTGTAATTCTGCACAAATTTATGAGTTGTGCAACCTATGAACGATAACTCCTACACGTTAATTTTACATACGGGCTCTACAAAATAAAAACCCACCTTCAAATAGTAATGAACTTCCACAGTATATTAACATTTAACAAGGAAAGTACTCAAGAGAACTCTTATTTTTACACCCATTAGATTTTTATGTATATTAACATTAAATTTTTGTACTTAATAGTAATTATGCAATAGGGTAAAATAGACAATTAACATTCAAAATTTTACGTTTGGTGTAAAAAGAGGTTGTATGTGTTGCAGTCCTATTTAGAATAGGAATGTGATTGTGTAAATCCTAGTAGATTAGGAATGTATCTTATATTCCTATTAGGAGTAGATTACTTATTAAGTATTGTAATCTTTATGGGAAAGGGTTTGCCCTTTCTATTACTATAAATAGAGGCACAATGGGGTGAATAAAACACACCTCACAATTACACATCTCTCTTCCTCTCTCTATGTGCCGCACCTCCCTCTCTCTCTAGGCCTCCATAATCGTTCAGTAAATTATGCCTACAACAGTATGGGTTTAAATAAATTTTTCCTTTTTTTATATAAGCGATACGGGATTTAGGAGAATTAAACCCAAAATTTCAAATTCAAGGTGAATGTCTTTACCTAATTGAGTTATCTGTCTCTTGCATAAACTCAGGAAAAAGGGCATTTTCTTAATCTTTATTCAAGGATGAAATACGCATAGGGAGATTATTTTTTACACTCATTTTCTATATTGTGCTTGTATGTTTAGTTTAGACATTTAAATTGTGTGAAAAGAAAAAATAAGCATGCGGAAATCCTTTTCTTATATATATATATATATATATATAGAGAGAGAGAGAGAGAGGAGGGTGGGTTGGGGGGGGAGATAGTTACACACTCATTTTTACCTGTTGACACCTTTGTTAATTTTTTATTATTGATATTTTTCAATTTATTCGATCCGACGGTCGAAAATTGAGAAGGTATACTATTCCCCAACTAGAAAGACGGATTTATATTCGTTAATTTAACTTAGATCACCTTAAGCATCATTTTTTCAAGTAAAAATAATCTTAAATTAGATTTCTCGTGAGGATGGATCTTCTCTTCTAGCACCAGGTTGTTTCTTAAAGGTTGAAAAGCTGAAGTCTTTAATTGAGCAATCTAGCTCATCTTCTAGTAAAGCAGACTCGAAAAAAAGTCTTACAAATTCTTGACCTCGATCACTTGAACGAAGAAATGACATCAGCGTCCACTTCCTCTCAATAACTCATCTATAATGACTTGGCAGATGATAATGGAGATGACCGTTATGGGATTCTATCGCCCATTCCTTAAGGCAAAAAAGGTTGAATTGTTTTTTCTTACGAAAACAAACCAGATAAGAATAATTGAAATGTTGTCTGATATCATGACAAGAAAATAATTATTCTACTTCTAAATAATTGGATACTTTTCATGCACATATGTGCGTCTGTTTGATTCTTTATTTAAGAGTCTTTTTTTTTACTGTTTATCCATGTGAAACTGAATTAGATCTTTTGTATGAAGTAAATATGCCGCCCACTATGTAAGGCTGCTTTATGGTGACCCTCTACTTAGGCAACACCTAGAAGATTATTTCTTTATCATTTTGTTTTTTAGGTTTTGTTATAAATAGAGGTGTAAACTAGCTTTTCTTCAAATTGTAAAATTATAGTAAAAAAGTATGAGAGTGCTTTCGCGTATGTTGTAACTACGTTGTGTGCATCTTTCTGACTGAAGACATAATAAATGTGAGGTTGTTTTATTCTTTTCTTACATCTTTAATTTGCTGTATGCTTCTTTTATCTATTTTAATTTCCTTTTACTTTATATTTGCTTATTTCAATTGTTATTAATAATTTTATTATGTTAATACATATATTCTCTTCCGATTACAAATTTAAACAAGATTAGACGTCTCTGAGTCATATATATAGGCCCTTTAGGGGTGATCAATACATAATTCACTCTTAAGAGTAAAGTCGCGCCAGTATTTGACGACAAAGTAGATGAAATTTTATCGAATTTGTCAATGAGAAGGTAAATTGGCTGATTTCAAGTAGTTCAGGAGGTAGCAAGTGACTTTTTACCACAGTGGTAGAAAGGTGTTAAGTCATTGCATGACGGTGTGGGTTCAAACTATGTTGGTGACCAATCTAACAGAATCTATCGTTTGACAAAAAGAGGTTAATTTACTAGAAGATTAGTTTACAGGGTCATTTTCAATTGGCTAATAGTTCAGAAGGTTGAATACAATTTATATATATACTAGGTCTGACAATTTTTTACACGACTCGTTATCTCGACACGAAAATAACACATTTTAAGCCAATTTATTTATAAATTAGGTCGTTATTGAGTAACCCGTCATCCCGTTATCGTTTCGAATCATTACCGGGTTAGCAGTTAAAAACTAGGCTCTGATACCAAATGTTAGGACTCAACTTCCCAAAATCCCTTTCTCAACCTGCTAGTTGCAGACAACAATGGCAGTGGGTGGAAAGGATAACAGAGAGATAGAGAGAAGAGTATTTTTGTGATAAATGCTTTTCAATTCTTTTTCATATCCACCGAACAATCCACAATTGATTCTTATACAACCTTGTCCTACTCACAGTGCCAGCTGGCAACCAACAATAACAACATTTAGCTAAATAATATTCTACTATTATTCTAACCATTATCATAACCGTAACACTCCTATCTCGAATCGCATACTTTTCTGTTATAGCGGGTCCAAGCCGCCGCAATAGACTTAACAGGTAGGCCCTTTGTCCAATCTGGCATCTTACACGTTTCGATTCGATTCTATTTTCTCACTTGTCATCCTCTCGATTCGCCAACTGATCTTCTAACCATCTCCCTCTCTCTCTCTCTGACAAGCAACTCCAATGGCAGAATCCAAACCTGGAACAACGCAAGCTCCGCCTGGTACGATTTTTTCCAAATATCTAATTCTCGTATTAGTCCCGAAACACATTTGTTAGATTATCCGATTTGATCATTTTCTGGATCTAATTACTGTTTCGGATTCGATTAGTTCTGCTGAATTTCCTTGAAGTTATCTACTTTTGGTAGATTATAATGTGTTTGTGTAAAAAAGAGGATTATCGTTTAAATAATGGGATGAATTTCTTGTAAATGTCGAAAATTCGTAACAGATAAGGAAATAAAGGCACCTAATTTGCTTGAAAGAGCGAAGGAAGAGAATGAGGCAATGCGGCACACTGATAAATCACATCATGATCGCAAGGAAACTCATGGATTGCGAAATGATATCGATGAAAACACCCCGATAGACGGTGTCAAAGCTCCGAATATGTTCGAGAGGGCGAAGGAGGAGTTTGAGGCCATAGTGGAAGCAATTCATCCCAAGAAAGAGTCTCCCACTCGTGGAAAAAAGTTGGTTTCTATTTTCCCCTTAATTTGAACAAATTGAAAGTTGAAATGTAGGCTCAATTTGGCCTTTTGACGTGCTTCAGTTTGTGCCTCGTCGCGTTTGTTGATTTGATTGCAGGGATGAAAGCAAAAAGGAGCTGAAAAAACAGGAGAAAGCTGATTCTCTATCAGGTATGACATTCATTACAATGTTGCATGTATGTGATGATTTCTCGGAACTTTTGCATCGGTTCGGTTTCCATTAGTCGAACTAGCAGTTTTAAGAAGATAAAAGTAAGGGTCAAGAAAAACAATACGCTGTAGTTGTACTTGTAGTCCCCATTTGATGGTTTTGAAATTCGATTGTAACCCTATTTTCCTTCATTTCTTGAGCGTCCCAGGCTTCGTCTTGATTGGATTGTGGTCAAAACTGTTCTGTGTTTGTATATAACTTTGCCTCTGAGTCTTCGATCTTGTCCATTATTATTTGTTATACTGCAAACTCTTAAGTTTAATATTCTAATTGTTAAGGTCCACGCAATTGTTTTCATGTCGCTTTTCCGACTCACATGTTTATACCATATATCTCAAACTTTGTAATCTTCTCCGTTCGACCAAAAAGAAACAAGAAATCATTTCCATTTGTGGCATGCTGGCTGAATGCTGTTTGTGGAGGATTCTTGAAAGCCAAAGTTTGTGCCGTCTTAGTTTTTAATTGATGTTTGCAGAAAATCATGTCAAGATAGCCAGTTTGATTGGGAAAGCCAAGGAGAAGATTGAGACAATGATGCACCATGAGAAGTCGCCGAAGAATCATGATAAAGAAACACACGAGAAGTCACCAAAGCATCATACTAAAGAAACTCACGGAAGGAGTGACGACATTGACGAGAGTATCCCCATCGATCATGTTAAGGGTCCGAATGTTTTTGAAAGAGCGAAGGAGGAAATCGAGGCCATTGTCGAAGCGATCCATCCCAAGAAAGAAGAGAAAAATCCGGTTTCCACACCTAAGAAGGAAGGTGGTTTTGGGGTGTCAATAGGAAGAGGTTTGGAGAAGGTGTGCTCCCCTCATGGAAACAAAGATTAATTGTGAGTTTTTTGTCAAGTTGTGTGATACTTCATCCTCATTCTTTTCTGCCTGATGACAAATCAGGGGATATACATGAACAATTGTAACATCTTTTGGTTACTTAAGTTTTTCTATGGCATTCATGTGCATTATATATCCTTCTTATCACTTGATGGCATCATTTGGAGTCCGGGATTGGATTGGAATGGATAACTTACTATAAATAATCCTTGCACGTTGAAGAACAAAATGAAAATTTTGTGTCCAATTTGAATCGAGAAGTTAGATTACTCGTTACGGAAACTTGTACATTCTAATCCTCCAAAACGGTAAGATTAGGAGGGATAAGTTTCATTTATGTCCAATCTATCTCCTCAAAAAATGAAGTTCATTCACCTCCGGAGCTTAAACAGAGTGGTTTATCTGTTCCTATTCAATTCTAGAGGCCGATATGTCTCTTTATCTTCATCCACAACAGAAACAAGATGTGGGATCTCTCTAGCATGAATTGTCCATCTATCCGTTGATGATCGTTGATTGTTGTGAATCTCACACGTGGCGAGGCTCCCCAAATCTTGCAAAAACACGTCTCACAAAGCAACGAGACCTTGCCTTTTCATGCATAACAGAGCTAGAGTGCTACACGACTTTTGTAGCAATAAATTAGAGCTAAAAAACAGAGGCATGAGTATGTGGAAGGTCAGGAAACAGAAGCTTTCACAGTGAAGGCAGGGCAAATTAGTCACTAGCAAAGCCTGCAGAACGGTGGTCATGACGATCGTCCGAAGACTCCGACCCCATCAATGATGCCATGCACGATGCCATCTGTGACAAAAAACCAAACCCCTAAAGGCGAAATCGGCCTTTTTATCCGGATTTCCATGCACTCATGCAGCAGCAAATTGGGCGTCAAATTCGAGAATCTTATATGCATCGGATGACACTGCAATAATATTCTAAGTTGATCGAAAACTGCGTTACATCATGTTATTGACTTAAAATACCGTCGTAGTAGCATGCGTTGTTCTCATCGGTCGCAGTCCCAACACAGAACAACTTTTTGCATCCTTCAACCCTGAACTTTTGAATTGTGATTGATCATAGTTTACGCAAGGACAAACAAGAAATTGTTAATTGTTGCAAAAAATTTAATTTTTAAAATTTGACCAGCAATTTTTGCGTAATTGGGGTTTTGTTTTCATTGATCGTCACCCATGGTCTCTCTCCACCCTCTCTCTCTGCTCTGACTTCAAAACTCATGTGTTAAAAAAACTTCGATTCGACCCGATCAACCCACCAACTCACAAACTCGGATCACCCGACTCAGTTCTCTTGTTCCCGATGGATTTTATGAAAATCGGCGTCTCGGACTCGAACGACGTTGTTAGCAGCATCTCTTGCATGGCATTACCCCACAACCCTCCCCCGCCCGACTCCGCCCTCAACCGCCTCTCCGACAACCTCGAATCGATCTTCGACTCCGCCCACTGCAGCTACTTCGCCGACGCCAATATCGTCGTCAACGCCACCCTGGAAGTTCCCGTCCACCGCTGCGTCTTGTCGGCGAGGAGCTCGTTTTTCAAGAACGTGTTCTCGGCGAAGGACAGAGGATCATCGTTGGCGGCTCCTCGGTTTGTATTAAAGGAGCTCTCGAAGGAATACGACGTCGGATTGGACGCGCTCCTCGCCGTTTTGGGGTATTTGTACAGCGGGAAGCTTAGGTCGTTGCCCAAAGGCGTTTGCGTCTGCGTGGACGACGCTTGCGCTCATGTCGCTTGCCGGCCGGTGGTTGATTTCATGGTGGAGATTCTGTATGCTTCTGCAACTTTTCAAATCTCCGAATTGGTCTTTATCAGCTAAAAACTTCACTAGTATCTTTTTTATACTTACACGTGCTTACGTTGTCGGACTGCGACTTCAAAAAGTCAAACTAGTTATTCACCTAGATTGAGATTCTCTACTGAGTATTAAAAACTAAGCTTGCTGAAGAGACGATCGTGACTGTTAAAATTTAATCAAACGATTACAAACATTGAGTCCTTTAAAAATTATAATAATTGTAGTTGTTTGATCAAATTTCAACCGCCACGATCGCCTGCTCAGTAAGCTCAATTTTTAATGCTCAGCAAAGTATCCGGTTCATTTGCCAGGTACATGGTCAAAATCCATAGTATGACTATAAAACATATTACGTTAGGGTTTTTACCTGGTACAGTGATTAGTTGAACTTTGAGTGATTTTCCAATAATTATTTCGACTCTGACGAGTGGTTGAGATTCACATAATGATAATAGAAGATTATTATGTTGTCGCATCATTAATTTGAACTTTATATAATTAACTGAACTAATTATTGTGGTTTACAGTCAGACAACATAAACATCTTACATTGATAGTTACGTACGATAAATGTTTCTCCAACCTTCGCAAGGCTGAGAGCCTTGTTGGCTTGGAGCTGCTATTTTTATATACGTGCATAATAGTGAATGATGTTTAAATTGTTAGCTATCAGCTCTCTAAAATTTCGTTTATATTTTTGTTGTCTGAATTTGAAGGTTTATGTTACCATGTTCGGTTAACACCTAATCACAATAAAGATCGAGATTCATAGTCTGATAACGTAAACATCTTAAATAGTTTGACAAAAGAACATTCCACTTTAAGCGTTCGTGCGTGTGTTTATAATAGTGAATAATGTTTATCAACCTTCTGAAACTTTGTTGGTAGTTTGTTTTGTATTGATGATTAATTTCCAGAGGCATCCGCTAGATATTCTAGAAAAAGTTGCCATAGATGACGTACTGGTGGTTCTGTACGTCGCCAACATGTGCGGCAAAGCGTGCGAAAGATTGGCGGGGAGGTGCATTGAGATGATAGTGAAGTCCGATGCCGATGTTGTAACTCTAGAGAAAGCCCTGCCGCAACACACTGTGAAGCAGATCACCGATACCAGGCTTGCATTCGGCTTGGACAGCGCTCAGCAGTGCTCCTCTAGTGCTAAAACTGGTCATTTCCCAGATAAACACACCAAGAGGATACACCGGGCTTTGGATTCGGACGACGTCGAGTTGGTGCTGCTGCTGAAAGAAGGGCATACCAATCTTGACGATGCCTTTGCGCTGCACTACGCTGTGGCGTACTGTGATGCAAACACCACAACGGATCTGCTTGATCTTGGAATCGCAGATGTTAATTGTAGGAATCCGAGGGGGTACACTGTGCTTCACGTTGCGGCGATGATCAGGAAGGAGCCTAAGATCATTGTGTCCCTTCTCACGAAGGGTGCTCGCCCTTCGGATCTTACGCTGGATGGGAGGAAAGCTGTGCAGATCACTAAGCGGCTTACCCGGGCTGCAGATTTTTTTAAGTCTAACGACGACGGCAAGTCTTCTTCCAACGATCGCTTGTGCGTAGAGATTTTGGAGCAAGCGGAAAGAAGGGTTCCGTTGCTTGGAGAAGCCTCGCTTTCGCTTGCTATGGCCGGCGATGATCTGCGCATGAAACTCTTGTACCTTGAGAAAAGAGGTAAATATTCACTCGTCTGTGTTTAAATTAGAGCGTACGAGTGTTTAGTTTGCTCTTCTTTTTAACTTGCATTAGATTGCATTTGCTTATGAAATCTAATTGTGTTGTTGATTGATTGTTTCTTGTCAGTTGGACTGGCAAAGTATTTGTTCCCCATGGAAGCCAAGCTTGTAATGGATATCTCCCAAATCGATTGCGGCGCTTCTGAGTTTCCAAAGGATCTAGCTAGTTCTCAGAGGACGACTGTGGACTTAAGAGGAGGCACCCTTCAAAATCAAGGAAGAGCACCTTAACCGTCTACAAGCTCTATCTCGAGCAGGTATAATCTTGTTTCACATTATTATGCATCACTTCTTTTCTTTGTTTGATAAGACGATATTTTAAATCACTCTAATCTACGAGGAGGGGATTTGAACTCGCCTGACCCACGTTTGCTAAAGTTTCAGTATCTGAAAATTTTCATTGCTTTGCAGTGGAGATCGGGAAACGCTTCTTTCCTCGTTGCTCAGAAGTACTGAATATAAGATCATGGACGGTGATGACATATCACAGCTTCAATACACGGGGAAGGACAAGCCAGAGTTGCGGCTCACGAAGAGACGAAAGTACATGGAACTCCAGGAAGTACTAACCCAGGCATTCGACAAGGACAAGGAGGAGTTCGAGCGGTCCGGGATATCTTCTTCATCGTCGTCCACATCGATAGGCGTGGTGAGGTCTAAATGTGGCAAGATCACCGTCGAGAAATAAGATAGTTTTTGCCAAACCTAATAGGTAGAATGTTCATTCACTTTCTCACCTTCTCTTCATTTTTTTTCTTTCTTTTTGATACATAGATTATAGGAAAGCTTCTCGCGGTGATGATTTCGCGTTTGTATCCTGTTCGTTTTAGATCGTAATTCTATGTTAAATCACGTTCCTTTGTTAATATCATAATCACGTTCTTGGTTAGCACAAGAAGAATTTTGTAGCAATAGCTCTTGAACCATGTCCCGAGTTGCATTTCCGTCTCTGAATATCTCTGAACTCGGATAATAGTTATCCTCGTCCTCCAATTTGACCCCGATTACACCTGTGGTCCTTTTCTAGCAAGAGGAGCAAATAATGTATAATGTTTCGGGGTTAACTTATGTCTCCACACTATATGTGCTTTATCAAGAAAAGTTTATAGGGGATGCAAGGCTACCACATCCTAAGGCCAGGGAATACCAAGTCTCTTCGAAGACTTACAAGGGAGTGTTAGCTCAAATTTGGTTCTTACAAACTCGTGTTGGCTCAATTTTGGTTCTTACAAACTCAACCAACCCTCATTGGCAAAAATATTGACACACAAACTTAAAAATATTTCAACAATGTGATCGGTTTTGTGTGTCTAAATAACGATATTGTTTTGTAAAATGTGGTTCCAAAATAGTTTTGTATTGTATTATATTAGATATGTTCACCGATTAGAGATTGAACCCCTCATGCGAACAGAATGAACATATTTGTACTATGCCAGAGTGTACGTTCTTAACCAAGCTGTGCAAAATCAGTACAATAGAGAGAGATGTTTAAAACCTAGGGATTAATACAGCAAAAGTACAAAACATTACTCCATAACTCAAAAAGCCTTAAAAGATTGAGGAGTTCTTGATTCACCTGTGGTTGCATCTTCATTCTTAGATTTATACTGTAAAAGTGAAGAACACGAAACAGATTATGTTTTTCCGCAGTCAGCACACAGTTATATTGAAGAGAAGATAAATGAATTCTACCTGTGAAATTCAAGGCACTGAGCCAATGCAACCAGCTTGCTCCACCAAGGAGTTACTCACATATGCGCTCCAATCGCACGGCTTGACAATCAGATCCTCCAATTCTTGGTATAAACTGGAGTCGTTCAGTGCACATTCATCATCGAATACTATATACTCTTCCAGAAATTTATCGGACATGTCATCATACGCAGAGGGCACATCCTCCGAGCTGCTTGTTCCGGCCATCACACGTGGACTTAGATCTTGACCTGCATTACATGATTTATCAACTATGGGAGATGATAACGGGGTTTCATTTTGTTTGGAAGCAATTCCCTCTGAGATTTGTTCCGCAAGTGCAGACTGCAAAGGCACCAGTTCTTCCTCAATTTGGCCTCTACAATCAAACCTGAGGCTGGCATTTATCCACTCATCAACGATGTCTTGGGCCTGAGACAATCTCCTTCTCTTGCCTAGATCACCTCCATCCAACTCTCTCTTTATCACTCTCTTCAGCATTAGCTGCTGCACAAAAGTGGGATTCGTGGCGGTTTTGGTGAGGAAAAAGAGCATCCTTTGCTGCTTACACACACAACTTTGAATTCGTTGTTCAACCGCAGTCAGTTGATGCTGAGAGTACTTTTGCTGTTGTCTGAGATTCAAGATTTCCAACCTCAAAAAGTCCTGGTCTTTTTTTAGGGACTCAATTTCGACTTCCAACCTGGCTTTGGTTGAGTGGGCAGCGACTGGGGTTGGCTTCTTGTTGTACCTTCTTCTTCTCTTGATGTTCTTCAGCAAGTGCTGCTTCCCACCCTGGAACCCTTCATTTGCAAACTCCCACCTGTCCGGATCAACCTTTTTGAATCCCTAAAAACATAACATTCAACAAAATCTTCCAAAAACTCAAAGATTACGAAAACTAAAGCATAAACAAAGGGATCCACACACCCTCATCTAATTTCTTTCATTATCTTCTTCAATTCATTTAATCTGATGACAAAAAATTGAGAGGCGTGTGAAAGATAAAAAAAAAAAACAATTATAAGGTGTGATTCAATTCATTTAATTTGATGGCCTAAACAAATCAAGATGACAAACAATTTATAAGCATTCAAGCAAAAATAACAAATTAGAGGGGAAAAAAGGCCATGCAACAAACAAATCATGTAAGAGTAAGAGTCACACCCTATCATGACCAACTGGCTTAAACTCAAGTCTACCAACCCAAATAATCATTGAAATCAGAAACATTCATACAATTTGAAGCTGAATTCAACTTCTTTTTTTCTTTCATATGTTAGTAAAAACCAAGTAAATTAGTAAAAAACAAAACTTGAAGAAAAGATAGAAAATTTACGTAAGTGTTGAGCTGGCGAATGAAGCTTGAGAAATTGTTGTGCTTGAAGTATTTGGGCAGGAGAGTCCTGGAGAATTCGTACAAGTCCCAAACAATGAAGCTCTGCCGAGTATCACTCCACGAAACGACGGAATCGGTTTCCGGGTCGTCCACCATCTGAAAAGTCTTGTTCAAGAATGGCGGTGGGCCCACCTCGCGCAAACCCTTCATGGGTTTAGGCAGCTCCATGGAAGAAGACCCAAAATCAGCACCACAGCCGTTGGTGGTGTTGAAGTGGTCTCCACCGTCGAAGTCATCATCCTCCACAACCACAACATCTACTGTTTCTTCCTTCACGTGGAGCAATTCCACCACTGGGTTCGGCGGAGCGGCGGAGGAAGACGATGAAGACGAGGAAGACGAGGAAGACGAGAGGTCAAAGTTTCCGCCTTTGGAAGAAGTCAATGCCTTTAGCTCTTTTTTCAGTTCAGTCACTTCTTCTTTGACTTGATCAAGCTCGTTCTCTGCTTGTTTCAAACCATTGCTGGTTTTTGGAAACTGGGTTTTCGACGACAATGGCCAGGAAGGCGTCCCGTCACCGTCTCCACCGCCAGAACTTCCACCACCGTCAGGAACCACCATGTTTCTCTTGAATAAGAAACAGAGTATTTTGCAAGCCTGAAAAAATGGGCGGTTAGTGAAACATTGCAGAGTTTTATATACATACGGAAACACAGAAAATCATGTACCAAGGTCCAAGAGGCAGAGATTTCTGTTTTATTTGCGGGCTCTTTTGTCCTCTTCAATTCTTGGGTATTTTTTTTCCTTTAAATTTTTGGATTTTAATTGAATTTGCCTCTGCACTCTCTCTGGGTTTTCAGTAGGTATCCGAGTGTGTCTCTCCACGTCTCTGTGCCTATTCCATTTTTAGGTTTACTAAATTGACCCCACCACCTCACTGTCCCTCTACTTTCTAGAAACTTCCTAATTACTCCATTTTTTATTTTCTAGTGCATCACCAGAACCCTAATTTCAAAATTTAAATGGAGCGGTGAATCATCTGTTGCACATATACACGGATAAAACCCAATTCTCAATTCCCTTAATCAACCTGCAAGTAGAACAAGAAAGGTATGGAAGAAGAGGGAATGAGAGAAGGAGCAGAGCTCCAATATTTTTGTATTGATTTCTTTTCTAAATTCTGATCTGTTACATTTGAGGGAGTTGGACTCCTTTTATACAAACTCTACTTCTAAAATGCCAGCTGGCATATTTAACAATTCTTAACAATTCAATTAACGCATAAAACCTCAGTAATAATTTGGGTCATAACAATACTTCCCCCTTGAAGAACAACCTTGTCCTCAAGGTTGAAAATTGAAAAACTTATTTGAACGAGTAGAAACTAAGGAGTCTTGCAACAGAAGGGAAGCTGCAGGGACTGCAAATACAATCTGCATGTAGCTCTCAACTTTTGGAGATGAGCCTGACAGCACCCCTGAACTTGTTATGGAAGCTTCCCACAACTTGGTAAGTGAGCACTTGTTACCCGTAGCCTCTTCATAAATTTCAACCCACGATATCATTTCAATTTCCATGCTAGTTGCCAAAAGGCATGCAGCAGCATCAAATGGAGAAAATGGGCCAACTCCCAGGGAACCTGCCAGAGGATCATTCTCAACGAATGCAGCTACTAAAGCAATTGGACCCTTGCCAAGAATTATAACCTTAGAGATGGTTATGAGCCTGATATCTTCAAAAGCAAGACGAGCGGTCTGATTGATAAGAGACTGCCTAAGATTAACTATCCTCTTCTTAGGTCCAACACACCATTCCTTGCTCCAAATGTAGCCATCCTTCATCACACCAAATCGAGGGAAGCCACCCATGGGAGTGAAGTCTTTCTCAGTCATCTTTCCCTCATGGAAGCACCTTTCATAGATTTTTTCAGTGAAACTAGGACCACCTAATGTCGGATTGTCAAGAAACTCCTGAAATAAGCTGATGGATAGAAGCAGCCTATATTGGATATTGAAACCTGCAATTCTTTCTGAATCATTGAAATCACTGTACTTTAAACTGTCATTAGCAACACCGATATTATGCATGGAAGAGGCATAAGACCACCAATTATGAAGCATAAGAACTTGCAGCACCACACTTATGAAAAGGCATGTTTTTAATTCAATTGCAACCACTGCTCGCTGGTCAACATCGAAACATTTCAATGTTAGTTCCTTTCGGAAAAATACATTCTTAAAAACACCCATTCGCTTGCCTTCCTTGTACTGAAAATAGAGTATCAGTTTGACAGCTTTAGCCAATGCATCACCGGCAAGCTTGTCAATTCCACCTTGTAGTGCATGTTGAAAATGCTGATTAAAAGCAATTTCTTTTGCAGAGGACTTCATAACAGAACGAAGCCTTGATTGCTTGTAATTCACCCTACTGTTTTGTTGCTGTTTCACCCCCTTTTGCAAACTCGCCATCACCCATGCTTTACTCTATATGGCACTAGCAGCAGCACCATGCTTCAGGATCAGCTGCTCCAGATACAAAAATGTGGGGTGGGGAGAAGCATGCTGGTGAACTTGCACAGATACAACCCACTGGACAGGGATGGTCTGAACCCGTGCACATGATTCGCACCTATGTTTTTTATTTGCACCTATGTTCGCTCCATGAAAGACATCCAACTGAACTTCCCATGTAACCTGGACTCTCTTGGAGTGAGGTTCAGTCCCAAGAATTAATGTTGAGTATGTAGGAGTGAAGGCTAAAGGATACCCACAAATGCATAAAATCAATTTTGGTTGTTTCACACAACTTGAAAGCATTGAGGAGGTCTCAATTGTAGAATAGAAAAATGTTCCCAAAATGAGGGAATTTAATAAGCTGCAAGTATAAGCAAAGCCTGGAATAGTCATGACATTATGAATGTTGCAGGACCTTGACAAGTTTAGTTTCAACAAAGCACAAAGCAAGGTCTTCAAGTGTACCCAGGCATGGGAAAATGGCACTGACAAACACACCGCAAGATTGGTTGAAGAAAAATAGCTCGCGACAGTAGTACCTAGTGGTGTACCAAAATTGATCCAATGCTTTATTGCTATCTTTATGGTATTATAAGATATCCCAGTAATGATATTGTCTTCACTCTGTGCATAAAGATCCAGTTGTGCATTCGTAACCTGCGAGTTCTCCGTTAATCCCATCTTCAACATATACTCATGGATCCTCATACCCACATTCAGCCTGCAAGCACCACTCATAACAAGAAACTCCATAAATTTTTCATTTACAGGAGGACATGCGGGTTGCACAAGAGATACACCACACCCTCTTACACTCTCATGCAACTGAACATATATCTCTTCATCAGCAAAGCCTTTGATCATAATCCATCCAAGTTCCAGACCCATGTAGTAAGCAATTTCCTGAGATAGCACGAGGTTTGTAGGACAAGAAAAATTCTTGTGCCAGACATCATTTTTGCTAATTTCATTCATCAAATATGCTTCAGTGGCTGAAGAAATTGGCACCAAATCATAAAGACGTCTTGCAGTCATTTCTTCAAACAAGAGAATTAAGATTGGAGCAGTTGGTAGTGATATCCATCTGACACCCCCATTCTCAATTTCCTTCGCAACATGATCGAACTCCACATTTGTAAATTGGGAAAGCTCATTCCAAATTGGTGGTCCACTTGTAGCATATTGGTGAAAATTAGCAGAAATTCCTTGAAATTTACTTACTAAAAGCTCAACAATAATTGTGCAGCCAGAAGGATTCCAGATATAAGTCTTGATTTTGAAACTGTAGAGGTCTCTCCAATGAGATATTTCCATTTTGTCATAACTACCTTTCTTAGACATTTTCTCAAACAGTTCCAAGGCATAAAAATCTTTCTTCACAAATTTTCCCACAAGACCAAGTAACCCATCCAAATTTATCTTTCAGGTATGCATTATAGTTATCAGTTAAAAGAGAAGGGAGTTTAGCATCTGAATTTGCTGAGATGAAACTTGAATTAAGAACTACCTCAGGTTCAGTTTTCGTGGTATCGGGGAACGAGTGCATACGGAGTAGCCGTAGAGCAGTGGGCATTGTCGAAGTATGAATCACTCTCTTCGATTCCAGAAGAGAAACTGTGGCTGTAGCGGAATCGTTCGACTGTGGTTTGACGGTCGAAGTTGCCAGTGCTCGCAACAACGGTGAAGACGAGAGTAATGGCGGAATGGAATGGTCGTGGGTTGTTGACGGAATAGACAGTGGGATGCCGTCGCCGTTTTGAGGTTTTTGGTGACTGTCCTCGATCGATTCAGCTTTCTCAGAAAACAGTGAAGCTGGATCAGAATCTCCCCCATCACTGATAGCGAGCATAGGGGTTGGAGTGGAGTCTTCCTCAGTGCCGAGAGCCAACTCACGGGCACGTCGGATCTTAGCAAGGTAGGGTGCGAATATAGCATCCACGGTCTCGCGAAACAAATCCTCGTTCGCAGCAACCATGGCAGAAAACGTAGATGGGTGGGTGTGCACAGGAGGGAAACCAGGATTCGAGAAGGATGATACCATTGATAAGACCCAATTCTCAATTCCCTTAATCAACCTGCAAGTAGCACAAGAAAGGTATGGAAGAAGAGGGAATGAGAGAAGAAGGAGCAGAGCTCCAATATTTTTGTATTGATTTCTTTTCTAAATTCTGATCTGTTACATTTGAGGGAGTTGGACTCCTTTTATACAGACTCTACTTCTTAAAATGCCAGCTGGCATATTTAACAATTCTTAACAATTCAATTAATGCATAAAACCTCAGTAATAATTTGGGTCATAACATACACACACTTAAGTATCGAAAGGAGGAGAGAATCGTCTAGGGTTAGGTTCCGCGTGTGCTTTCGGCGGGCAAAAATTTTCTTTGGATTTGAAGACCTGCAGCGAGTGGTCGCGTAATCTGGATCTGTCAGAGGCCTGCAAGTGCTAAGGAACTATGGGCGATCGGGATTTGGAGGGCGATATGGAGGAGCTGGGGGTGAAGCTAGGTTCCAATCTCAAGTTGTCGGCGAAGGAGCAGAAAGTAATTGTCATCGGAATGAAAGAAGTCGAAGAGGCCCTGATTCGGTTTCATTTTTGTGATGTTGTTGAGCTGCTCACAAACAAGGAGGTGCATAGGGATATCTTCATCAACAGATTCACGTCTCTGTGGAGAGGAAATAGTGGGGTCTCGATTAGAAACCTGGGAAGTCGACGATTCCTTGCCCGCTTTGTGACTGAACAAGACCTAACCCGTGTGACCGATGCCGACCATCCGTGGACTTTCAAATATGACTTAATCATGGTGGTAGATCGAACACACGTAGGTAAGAACCGATGGGAACCCTTTACTTATGGGGTTTTTGGATGCAATTGCATAATATTCTGAGCATGGCCAAGGCGGTCGTACTAGCCATAGGTGGGCTGGTGGGTACAGTTTTGAAAGTGGAAAAGAGTGTGAGTAAGGAATGTATTGGTAGATTTCTGAGAGTTAAAGTCTGCTTCAATATCAATTAGCAATTGATGAGTGGAACACATGTACAAGTCCCCGATGAATGGATGATTTGGGTGGACTTCAAATATAAAGGCCTCATAAACTACTGCCTCATTTATGGACTCCTAGGTCACCCATCCGGATCTGCAAAGATAGAGTGGAAGGGACAGACACGGATATGGAAGTGAGAAAAAAAGGGACGACCTCTATGCTTTTAAGGACCTTGATGCCATGACTGAGTTGCGTGGCAACCCACTCCATTCGAGAAGTCGTAAGGGAGTAAGGTCGGGAGATAGTAGAGGGGGAAGGAGTTCCAGAAGGCAATAACAAAGCAAGAGGACATAGAGCATTAAAGTCGAAAATTCGAGGAAGATCTTAAGTATGAGCAGTAACTGAGGGAGTGACTTCCAGAGTAGTTACCAGAGTGGGGTAGGAGACAGTGACACCGGGAAGAGAGAGGATGCGGGTGATGGTGAAACGCATGATACTGTCAGCTCGCCTCTGAAAATGAAGCTTAATCTTGGCATAGAAAGTACCAGGTCGATGATAGCGGAGAAGATCAAGGCTAGAAAGGCGAGGGAAGAGAATGAGAGAGATGCAAAGGAGAAAGTTTTCGATGAGGTTCTGATCGGGCCGTGGGTAGAAAATGTGGTCCTGATTAGTTTGGGAGGTGGTGGGGATGGACGTGATCAACACTATCAAAGCCTTCTGGTATTCGATTAAACTCTTAAGGAAACTAAACCATACAAATTTGGTTCTCATTCCAAAGGTCTCATGTCCGAAAAACTTGTTGCAGTACTGGCCTCTATAAGGTTTTTGCTAAGGTGCTCACGAACAAATTGAAGATGGTGATGCCAAAGGTGATTAGCGATAATCAGTCGTCTTTCATGGCTGGAAAGCATATACAAGATAATATTCTTCTAGTACATGAGATTTTGCACTCCCTTATGCATCAGACAAAGGAGGATATGGTGGGTATAGCTTTAAAGTTGGACATGGCAAAGACATACGATCATGTAGAATGGGAATTCCTCTTAGTAATGATGGTTAAGCTAGGGTTCAATCCTGTGTTTTGTAGTTGGATAAAAGAGTGTGTTTCCTCTACATCTTACAATATTTTGGTGAACGAAACCCCAACAGGGTATATTTTGCCGCAAAGAAGGCTGAGGCAGGGAGGCCCTCTTTCCCTATACATGTTTCTTCTATGCACTGAAGGGATATTTGCCCTAATTAGGAATGGCATGGAGATGGGTGCCCTACACGGAGTGAGGGTGACACCAAATGGGATGCCTATTTCGCATTTATTCTTTGCGGGTGACTCGGTGTTATTATGTGATGTGACCGTCGATGATGTGCAAGGGGTAAGGGACATTCTGAACTCTTATGATGCTGGTTCGGGTCATGAGATTAATATGACCAAGAGCTCTATTTACTACAGATCAAAGGTTAAGAAGTGGGATAAGAAAATTATTGAGTGAACTTTGAACATTCAAAGTAAGGTGGGTTTTAGGAAGTACCTCAGGCTTTAAGCAGATTTTGGTCACTAAAAAAAGTCTGTCTTTGAGGACGTCTGAGAGCAGATTGAGACAAGGATGGCGGGTTTGGCCGAGCAGTTTTTAAACCAAGTAGGGAAAGAAGTCTTTATAAAAGTCGTAGCAATAGCTATGCCAAATCATGTAACGGGTTGTTTCAAGTTACCAATTGGGATTTGCAGAAACATCGAAAAAAGATTTCAAAACTATTGGTGGAAGGGACATGGGCACTATAAGGGGGTTCACTGGACCTCTTGGGATCAGTTATTGAAGCAAAAACACCAGGGGTTTGGGGTTCAAAGATATCTAGTGCTTTAATCTAGCCTTCCTGGCTAAGATTGGGCGGCATCTAATCTTTAACCCAAAGTCCCTACTAGTGAGTATGATGAAGGATAAATACTACCCAGGGAAGACCTTCAAGGAAACGACTGGAGGGCGAAGGACATCTTAGGGTTGGGAGGGGATTCTAGAAGCACGAAAGGTGCTAGATAACAACATGATCTGGCGGGTCGGGGGTTCCTCAAGCCCACCACATTCCACATCAGACCAAGGGAGAATTTGAATGCAAGTTTAGTTTGTGACGATTAATCCGGTCTCGCGAACATGAGACGTTGATATGATTGAGGCGGGCTTCACCCGTGATGAGGCGACATTGATCCAATGCATCCTGGTTAGCAAGGCTGGTTATAGAGATAGGTTGGCTTGGTTTTACACTGCAAACGAGATATACTCGGTGAAATCAGGTTATGAAATCGCTATAGAGCTCATGGAAAACGGAGCCCTCGGGAGGAAAGAGGGAGGATCGACGAGTGAGAAAACAAAGCATAACTAGCTGTGGAGGACGATTTGAAGTTTGGATGTACCCAGCAAGATGAATTTTTTTATCTGGAAGTGCTGTAATCATACGCTGGCGATGCGAAGAAATCTTAAGCGACGACATATGAGAGTTCATAACGTCTGTGGTATGTGGATGAAACAGATAATCATCTTCTTCTTTTTTTCATTGTAAGATCATCCAAATTTTTTGGTTTTGCTCACCTCTTTAACTCAATTCCTTTAAGTTGGAAAGATCTGACTTCTTACAAAGTTGGGAAAGATTTTGCAACTGAGTTTTTGAATTGGAAAATGCAGAGAAGATTTTGCAAGAATTCGTCTTTGGCCTATAGCGGTTATAGAAGAACAGAAATGATGTGATTTTCAATAGGAGGAACCAACACCAAATCGAGATTCTGGAGGCTTGGAAGAGGAATATTGTTGAATATAGAGATGCGAAGGAACATGGACGGCATGAGCCACATCCAGGTGTGAGCACGACAACCATGGTAGTGGGAAGAATGAATGAACAATGGCAGAAACCATGTTTTGGGAAGATAAATTATCAACACAGATGTGGTTTGGTGTAAGGATTGCTGCGTTCGGGGGTGGGATGGGTGGCCCGGGATTTTGCTGGTTTGCTACAAGGCACAAAAGGCTCGGGAATAGTGTGATTGCACTATGCAGCTGCAATGGAAACGGTAGCAATTTCGGAGGCACTCGAGTTTTTCTTGTTGCAGGATTTGGACAATGTGGTTATCGAGTTTGATGCAAAAGCAATTGTCCAAATGATTACGAAGGAACTAGCCCAAGATTTCAGGCTTGAATGTATTCTTGGTGACATTGAATCTTTAGCACGCATGATGCAATCCGTGTTGTTTGAGTTCGTGCCTAGAGAGAGCAATCACGTTGCTCACTCAGTGGCTAAATTTGTATTTAAGGAGGGAATGGCTATTGTTTGGGTTTGTATTGGGCCTGAATTTTGTTTTAATATCTTGGCCCAAGATATTAATCTTTCTCTCATAATTTAATATATTCTATATTTGAAAAAAAAGTAAAAATCATGTGTTGCACAACTTAAAGCAACTCCACCCAACTCCACCCCTTTTGATTTTCTTGTAAATTTGGTGATTCAATCTTGCTACCCTAACAAAAATTGCCTTAGCTCACCCAAATCCCCCTTGTTATTCAATGGGCCCAACCCCCACACACCAAACAATAGACCATTATAACCTGTCTGTCAGCCTGAATAGGTCTGACGTCAACCACGATCGCATGGCCTTCACACACGAATGGGGAGTGGCCGACTATAAATTGTTGGTGGGACCCACATTGCTAGCATTCAGTTTCTGTTCAAACATGGGCTGTTAGATTTCTTAGATTCAATGATCCACATTAATCAATCTTTTTTAATTCATAAAAAATAAATAAAATACGGAAAAATCTGAAAAAATGGTTGAGCCCACGTGGCACAACCTGAGATGTTGGATTGCAAAAAATTGTGACACAATGGTCTCTACCATTTATTTGGAAAAAAAAAATTATTAAAAAAAATTGGAGAAAAGTTAAAACTAACAGATTTTGAAATTAAACATAACATTTTTATTTTTATTAATTTAAAAAATGATAAATTGTGTCAATTGCCCGGTACGGAGTGGAGATGCGCTCGGGCGATTACATTGTATTATTGAATGTAATCGAATAACATCACATTGTATATTGAATCAAGATGTCACATACTAATGAATTTGTTTTGTATAAGTTCCTCTTCAACGTTTAAGTTTGTTATAGGACCCCATAATCCAAAGTCACATACTGATGAATTCGCTTTATATGAGTTACTCTTTAAAGTATAAGTTTGTTTGAGGATCCCACAATCCAAGTGCCAAGTGTGAGACTTGATCAATGTCTTGTTTGTACCATACTTGACCAATCTCGAAACTACCAAGCACTGGTCAGTGTCATACTTTTAAGAACTTACTGAGGGGTTCATGCTGAGGCACCCATGTCGAAGTACAAAAGTTTCCCTCCAACCAGGAGGCCAATCACAGCACGACACATGTCAATGTCAAAATAAAGCTCATAGAGTCCCACACTGACTGCGGACAAAAGCTGGAGACTCTCCTCAACTATAAAAGGAAGCCATTATCCTACAATGAATCTCGAATGTCATTATTGTACTTAAACTAGTCATTAGTACCCATTATGCTTGAACCTATGTATTTGTGTAAACCCTTCACTATTAATGAGAACTCTTCTACTCCGTGGACATAGCCAAACTTAGGGTGAACCACGTACATCTTGTGTTTGTTTCCCTATCTTTATCTCTTTATATATTATCCTCATTAGTGACCGAAGCAACCGAGCAACGGTCACAAACTTGATACTTTATGTTGTTCCAAAGTCTTCACTGATTTTGTGCATCAAAATTTGACGCCGTTTGTGGGAACGACACTTATTCCTACTCTCTCCAGCTTTGTCAAGCTAGTTTATATCGTTTGTACTCTCTCCTTTGATCAGTTATCCTTCTCCACCATGGGAAGCATAGGAAGCCACATCACACAGAACGATACCCATTCGTGCCTAGTGTAAGACAGCGAAGAAAGAAAAGAAATAAGTTTGCTCTTTAAGCTAAGGTCGAAGAGCTTGAGGCTCAGAACAACAAGATAACAATGAAGAATGAGATCTTCCAAGAACAGTATGAGAAACTCTTTGAGATGCTCCACGAGGCTAGGCAGACTCAATCTCATAAGCTCATTGCCCTTGTAGATTGTAACGATCACTTGTGTGCCCACCAACATGGAGGGTCACCAGTCTTCAACATGGATACTCCTAATGAGGAGTGAACTACCCATTAATATGTTGATCAATGCGAGACTTCTCTCAACTCAACTGCTTCAACCCTTAGTATGATAAGTGGAGAGAGGCACCTCCTCACAGAAAGAGTGGAAGAATTGAACTGTCGAGACTTCTTGAGGCAACGTCGAGAAAACACCATCCACATAAGCTTAAGGATAAAAAATCCAAAGGTCATTGAATGGCTCAGTCCCATACCACAACGTAGGCTAGCCCTCATTCCAAGAAAAGAACGACAAGCCTTGGAGGGACAAGAATGTGTATGAGACTTGGAGAATTTCCAATAGGCACGTCCCGAAAACAAGTACGGTGAATCCAGGAAAATGCCACATATGCCTTTGACCAAACTTCCTTACTTCCAAAGGATAAGGGAAACTTACGAAGAAGGGTTCTAATGGTGTTTGACTTCACTCAAGACCCTCTTATCTTGCAACTCATCGAATATGTGAACAAGCTGAAAACGGATCATCATGCCAAAATACCTGACTGGAATCAGCCAAGGCCAGGCCCTCTAATAAGGAAGATCTTTTGCACCCCTTTATAAGGAAAAACTAAACATAAACTTGGCTTACAATCGTATACTGGGATGGTCGATCCAATTGAGTATATATACATTTTTAAATCTACCATGGCATACCGAAGACACAATGATGAGGAATGATGTCTTATATTCCCCTTAACTCTCTCTTGTAGAGCTCTTAATTAATATTGTCGTCTTCAACCTAATATTGTGGATTCTTTCACTGAGATAAGAAAACTCTTTGTGGCTTAACACATCTTCCAAGCTAATCGTTTACACTCTGCTGATGGGTTATACACCATTTGTTAAAAGTTGGACGAGTCATTGAGTGAATATGTTGGTTGCTTTAATCACGAGTATTCTCGTAGCGCTGAGGCAGATGATAAAACAACACTTATAACCTTCACGGTAGGCATGCGTGAATGCTTCTTCAAGTGCATGATTAATGTTAACACTTGGAAGACTTACTTTGAGGTAATGATACAAGCTTACAATCATGCCTTTGCCGAGGCAAGGATATACCAACAAGTAAGGAGTGGAAGTCAAGTTTTACCAAGTGAGAAGGTTTTGGCCATCCAGACACCCATTGCATCCTCTATTGCCACACTTAGCTACCCGTTAAGTCACCAAATGTATTCGTCTATTAGCAAGAGAAATGATTTTTACTCTCAACAAGCTCATAACAACAAGAGGGATAAAGGTTCGTATCAAGACAACCAGGGGTGAACGTACCTTCAACAATTATGACCATAGGGTCAAGCCTCACTCTTTCAAAATAGAGGACTAGGTGTTGAACGAAATGCTTCTACAAGAAGGCATACTCATTACAAATGTTTTGACCTTCAACCATTTGAGATCCTTTGTAACATTAGCCATTCGGCAAATATTTAATGAATATGGAATTTAGACAACTTCGTCTAAGTCTTTTACATTCCTAGCATTGGAACACTTGGTCTATGCTGACTTACCTCTATACTCTAACTCAGAGCTTCAGCATGCGTATTTGACATAAAGTAAGTGAAACTAAGTGTTACAACCAACATGGTTCACATATCCAAACAATGGATTCCTTCATGCATAGCAAAACATTCATAAGCATCACTCATGTCAATCAACATAAACATCATACATTTCAACACATTCATACATAAGCCAACTGAGCTTTGAAGGGGTGTTAACATGCATTTTGCCATTCGGCACTTGCTACAATGTGCCTTGGCAACTTGCTCTTATTCTTACCAACCAGATGATAAAGGAACTCACCTTCATATCACCAACCAAGTGATGAACAATATAACCCATACTCTAATATCCTTTGACAACTTGCTAATCTTTCCACCAACCAGGTGATGAATGCACCCATCTTTGCATCACCAACCAGATGATGAAGAGTACAACCAATACTCTAATAAACAATGTTGAGATTCGGCAACTTGCCATTCTTCTTATCAACTAAGTGATGAAGGAACTCACCTTCGTATCACCAACCAAATGGTGAAAGATACAACTAGTACTTTAATAAACATTTTTTTATTCGGCAACTTGCCACTCTTCTTATCAACTAGGTGATGAAGGAACTCACATTCGTATCACCAACCAAGTGCTAAAAGATACAACTAGTACTTTAATAAAAAAATTACCTCGGCAACTCACCACTCTTCTTACCAACTAGGTGATGAAGGAACTCACCTTCGTATCACCAACTAGGTGGTGAAAGATACAACTAGTACTTTAGTAAACATTTTTGCCTCAGCAACTCACCACTCTTCTTACCAACTAGGTGATGACGGAACTCACCTTCGTATCACCAACTAGGTGGTGAAAAATACAGCTAGTACTTTAATAAACTTTTTTGCCTCTATAACTCACCACTCTTCTCACCAAACAGATAATGAAAGAACTTACCTTCTTTTCACCAGCTAAGGAAGAACAGTACATCATGCACTTGTGGATTCTTAGCATTCATAAGCAGCCGAAAATTTTCAATCCTTACAATCCAAAAAAGGCATATACAAACTCAACAAAACCTTCCACATTCTTACTCAAGAGTGTGGAAGCAAAATCGTATTATATGGTTTGACAAACCTCCAACAACTACAATATGTAGAATGCCTTCCACACTCTTGCTCAAGAGTGGGGAAGCAAAATCTATTTATATGGTTCCTTTGAACTTTCAACTACTACAACATGTAGATTGCCTTCCACACTCTTGCTTAAGAGTGGAAGCAAAATCTATATATGTGGTCTCTCCCACATTTTCTTGTCCCTAATTCTAAAAAATTAAAAAATTAAAAAAAAAAAAAAGCCAAAAAAAATCCAAAATTAATTAATTAATTAATTAAGCAATTTGTTTTTTTTAATACATCGATATTGTTACACTAAGGGGATGAGGAGTTGGACTAAGCCACACAATAAGCAACCTAATTTGGTATCAATTTGCTAAATATTAATTATGGCATATGGAGAAGACCAACAAAGTTTTAACACGTAAGAGATAACTACAATATGTAGATTGCCTTCTATCTTCTTGTTCAAGAGTGTGGAAGCAAAATCAAGTTATAAGGTTCTATAAAGAGTTTCCCACACCCTTGAAGGGATATAGCTTTTCACACCCAAGGGGGTGAGCTTCACACACCCTTAAAGGGAGAGAGCTTCCCACACCCAAGGGAGAGAGCTTACCACACCAAGAGAGAGAGTTTCTCACACCCTTGAACGGGGGAGCTTTCCACACCCAAAGGGGGAGCTTTCCACACCCAAAGTGTGACAACCCGTCCCTAAAAATTATGATTTTTATAATTTTAATAAGTGAGTTTACGAAAATGCCCTTCGAGGCACATACTTCGATTGGTGTTGACTGCCTTGTAGTGACACCTAAGATTCATTTTCTTAGCATATCCTTGTAGCATTCATCTCTACGGACGCGTGGGCGCAAACGGATTCCAATTTGGAGCTATAACGAAGAAATTATTAACGTTTGAAGTTGAGGGCAAAATTGATACTTTCTAAAATTGTTGGGAAAGTTCCAGAAATTTGGGGTGCCGTGTGTATGGCCCAGATTAGAGAGGGAAAACTGATGGATGGTGCGGATGGAAAAGAAGGGAGAAATAAGGAGGGAGGATGTGGCTAATTGGAAGAAGAGAGAGAATATGTAGCCCAATCAGAAAGCAAAAAAAGGAGGGGGAATGAGAGGAATGAGATGCGTGGGATCAACAGTGACCCGCGACCCACCCGCGGTATTCCATGAATTCCGGTGAAATTCACCCATTTTTCCGACGAGACACCCTCATCTATCACTTAGAAACCTCTCTATAACCTTCCCTCTACCCATTCTACCTCAAATTTGAGAGCAATTGGCCTTGAAAATGGGTAAAACCGAAAGTGGTGCAAAACGGGTTGTGTTCGAAATCCTCAAATCCTGAAACGTTTTCATGAAATTGATCCTACCAAAATACTCCCTTATAACCCAGGAACAAAGCCTAATCATTGGTTGGAGCATCGGAATTGATTTGGAGCTCGAATTGGAGCACACCCATTCTAGGGTTCTTGGCGGGTGTGGTGAAATTGAAGGTCTTCGAGGAAAAATTGGACTTTCTTGAAGGTATGAAAGTTGTTCTACTCATTGAGATATTTAATTCTGGAAATTTTGAGAATTTTTAGTGAATGTTGAATTTTCCGGCAACTCGGGGGCGGCCAACCGCCACCCGCGGCGGCCCATGCGGCGGCACGTGGCCCGAGGGCCGCCAACGATGTTTTTAGGCATTATTCAATGCCTTGATATTAGTTTTGATGATGGATTGACGTAAATTGATCGTTAGGACCTAAATTCGTTACGTTTCGGTAATATGTCAAAATATGAATCGACGATCCGACCGTTGGATTGTCACCAAAATTTAGTATGTTGTAGTACATAATATTTGAGGAATGTAGGAATTTACGGATCGGGAATCCGCGGTACGGATCTTCCCAAATTGGAATTGTAAGTTTGTAAATGAAACGTTAACCGCCACTTGGTTTTGGCAATTGGCGGAGATCCAACCGTTGGATCGTAACGAAACTTTGGGTTATTATTCTAGAAGTTAATGTGGATTATTAGAAGTGACAGATCGAAGATTCATGATACGGATCTTCCAGATCAAATTCGTAGGGATGCGTTTTATATAAATTGCATATTCTCTCAGTACGGATTCTGAGACATGAATTGATATTTATGCTAGGCGGTGATCATTTGGGATCATTTGGGATATCTCGAGAGTCGTGCTAGGGGGCTGTAGCGTGGAGTCCAGGTGAGTGGGCTTTTGTTTTCAGTATATATATAATTGGCGTTTTTCTCAAAAACTTGATTTGAATAATTTTAGAATTGAATTGGTTTTATGATTAAGATGCCATGTCGAATGCCAATTATATTTGATGAATATGATTATGATTGCATTGATTATGGTTCAGTGTTGTGGACGCCAGGTAAGTCAGGTGAGTATGATTATTAGTGATTGTGATGATGATGGATTGTGATATAGCTCATATGCCTGCACCTCGGGTGTTTGTGCTCTGCCGTGGCCAGGGCCTAGCCTTCACGTGATCGTTCACCTCTCGCACCGTACGCTTACCTTGGATCCAAGGCAGGTGTCAGCCTGTCGTACAGACCACAATAGGTGGTTTCGACTCGTAGGTGACCCGCGATGCGTCGCACAACCTTCACGTGATCATAGCACTGAGCGTAATATTATACACCTAGCCTGTCGTACAGACCACTATAGGTGGTTTCAACTCGCGTGCAGGATAGTGATTGATAATGATTAATGAGCTATAGATTCAGCCGTACAGGTCACTAGAGGTGACTCCGGCTGACATGATATTAGTAATGCATATTGATATATATATATATATATATATATCTCACCTACTTGTTGTTGATTGTTTTGAGTTGATATATCGACATGGCCTATTTCTGAGATTTGACGATGAGTTTTGATTTCTGGACGATGTTTTTGTATATGAGTATATATACGTACTATTTTCTGGGAATTATACTGGATTTACAGTGAGGGGTTGTATACTGATTTCTAAAACGGTTTTAGAAAAGATTTGTTTTTGCCCACTCACGTTTTCTGTTTTGCGCCCCTCTAGGTTTAGCTGTTAAGGTTCGTATCGACGAGGATTCTAGGTTAATCTCTGGACTGGTGGCTACTTCGGAGGGTATACTTCTTACCCGCTCTACTGTATTTACTTATGCTCTGAAGTCACGCGTGAGATGGGTTCGCTCCCGCTCACGAGCACACTCTGATGTTTAGGCACTTTTAGGTTTAAAATTTATTCACATTTTTCCACCTCACTACACTTTATGGCTTCGTCACCTTCCAGGTGTCGGCCAGCACAACTCGACTTCAGTGTCCTAGTGGACTTTTTGGGTCGGGGTGTGTCACAAAGGGGTGAGCTTCCCACACCTTTGAAATGAGAGCTTCCCATACTCAAGGGTATGAGCTTCCCACACCCTTGAAGGGAGAGAGTTTCCCCACACCCAAGGGAGGGAGCTTTCCACACCCAAATGAGAGAGCTTTGCACATCCTCCACACCCAAGGGGTGAGCTTCCCACACCCTTGAAGGGAGAGAGTTTCCCACACTCAAGGGAGATAGCTTACCACACCCAAGGGTATGAGCTTCACACACCCTTGAAGGGAGAGAACTTCCAACACCCAAGGGGGTGAGCTTCCCATACCCTTAAAGGGAGAGAGGTTCACACACTAAATGGAGAGAGCTTCCCACACCCAAGGGTATGAGCTTCCCACACCCTTGAAGGGAAAAAGCCTTCACACATTTTGAGGGAGGAGGCCTCCCACACCTTGAAAGGAGGAAGCTTCACACTTTGCCTAACTACAAATAAATTCAAAAAGCCTTCCACACTCTTGCTCAATAGTGTGGAAGCAAAATATATTTATGTGGTTCAAAAAAGCTTTAACTGAAAGGTTCAAAAAAAAAAAAAAAAAAGCCTTCCACACTCTTGCTCAAGAGTGTGGAAGTAAAATCTATTTATGTGGTTCAAAAAAGTTTCAACCAAAAAGGCTTAACCTATAAAGCTTCCACCAAAAAGCTTTACCTACAAAGCTTCAACCAAAAAGGCTATAAAGCTTCAACTAAAAAGCTTTACCGACAAAGCTTCAACCAAAAAACTTCACCTACAAGGTTTCAACAAAAAAGCTTCACCTACAAAGTTTCAACCAAAAAGCCTTACCTACAAAAATTCACCTACAAAGCTTCAACCACTCAAGCTATGTGCCCAAAGGAAAAAGCTTCACCTACAAAGTTTCAACCAAAAAGCTTCATCTACAAATCTTCAACCACTCAAGCTATGTGTCCAAAGGAAAAACCTTCAACCATTCAAGGTATGTACGCAAAGGAAAATGTTTCAACCACATTTTCTTTTCTCATCAAAAAGAAAGAAGGAATTGGGCTTAAGAAAATATATATATACTTGGACTACATTAAAAAAAAAAAAAAGGAGGAGAGAATTTTTGAAGTCTTTTTTTCTAATGACTTAAGAATATCAAGCCACCTCCTTTGGCTATCCTCTTCGCTTGGAAACTTGGGGGACTACCACTATATGCTACTACACTTCAGTACTCAGAAGTTTCGTGATTACTCAGTGACTTAGATTTTTCAAGTCCTCAACTGAGACTCACTCGAAAACTTAGGGGAGCACTGTTTGTAACATACTTGACTAATCTTGAAACTACCAAGTACTGGTCAACTCACATTCAAGAACCCACTGAGGGGTTCATGTTAAGGCACCCTTGCCAAAGCACAAGAGTTTTCCTCTAACCAGGAGGCCAATCACAGCACAACACATGTCAACATCAGAATAAAGCTCATAGAGTCCCATATCGACTGCGGATAGAAACTGGAGACTCTCCTTAACTATAAAAGGAGACCATTCTTCTACAATTAATCTCGAATGTCATTATTGTACTTGAACTAGTCATTAGTACCTACTAATGATGATTATGCTTAAACCTATGTATTTGTGTAAACCCTTCAATATTAATGAGAACTCCTATACTTCATGGACGTAGGCAAACTTAGGGTGAACCACATACATCTTGTGTTTGCTTCCCTATTTCTATTTCTTTACATATTATCCTCACTAATGACCGGGGCAACCGAGCGAAGATCACAAACTTGACACTTTGCGTTGTTCCAAAGTCTTCACTGATTTTGTGTATCAACAAGTCTCAATAAAAGTAATTTCAAACTAGAGTCCCATAATATCTAAGCACAAGAGTCAAGACTTAAAATTAAGTGCCCTTCAAGGATGTTGAAGTTTATTACAATAGTTTCAAATTCTTCCCTTCTCCTTTTTAATAGTAATTTTTTTAAAAACAAAGGGATGATCGATATAGGCATTAAGTCAGCATTGTAGTAACTTCGAAATAATTCTTATGCATTTCAACAGGCGGTGCTTAGAGAGGTCCACATTAACGTTGTGAGGAGACGCACACGATATAATTTGTTGGTCGCTCGCTTATATTACATGGTGGGGGGAGACATTTTTGTGGGTCTATAGACCAACCCAACCAACTCATTAGACAAGGGCTGGATTGGGTTGGGTTCTAAACTGTAAAACTTTAACTTGGGTGTAACCAACCACATATTTAACAGGTAGGTTAAATTGGGTTAAAGTATGCTAGTCAGATTTGTTAAATAGATTTAATTTAAAAATAAAATTTAGTAACTTTTAAATGTACTTTTATTTATTTATTAATGCTTGATTTGAATAGTGAAATTTATTATTAGGCTTTGTTTGATATAAGTATTGATTACTTTGCTTTCATAATCACAATCGAAATAAGAAAGAAACTAATCAAGCCTAACTTTTGGAACACACCCAACCCATCTCGTCTCTAGTTGGATTGTGTTGCCAATTTTCTTAGGCAACAATGAGTTTGAACAATTCCAACTCGAGTCTATTGACTTGATCAATGGATTAAAGTCCAATCGAACTAACTCATCTGACCACGACAATGTGTTTATGTTTTGATTTTTTTTTTTGTCTGAATTAGAGGAGACTTTAGATTTGCTTTCAATAGTTTAAACCGTCAAGATTATGCGGTGACTTTTGTCGATTTTTTTCATTTGCATGCACTCAGTCGTTTATATTTATTTGCCAGAGTACAGAGCTCTGCTGATATCGCTTGAATTCTCATAAACGTTATTCATTCAAAGTATCATGTGCCGTTGCGTGAATGAAGTTAATGTTATAAAAGCAGTTTGAATGCCCACTGAGAAAAGCAATATGAATGAAAACTTTGAAAAATGATTAAAGTTTACTATTCACACAATGACTTTGGTTCCCGTTAATGTATTAAAATGAAGGAGTTTTAAGGAAACACCTTTGGTACTATTCATATTTAATCTTGAGGACATTCTTAGTATAAAAAGTCCATAATGGATCAAACTTGTTTCTTTATTTACTCTTATGCCATTATTCCATTCATCATGGTGGGTCTCACAATGATGTTTACATTTTTGTCTGATGCTTGAATTGTATATAATTTTGCATGGTGTAATTGTGATTTGTTGCATTATTGTGCTACTTTTCATCTTTTGCTAGTCCGCTGCCAGCTCTTTTATGCTTCAATCATGTTGTCGATGTGCAGTTCCTCTTCTGTCATATTGTTCCATTATTGTTCATCTTCTTCTTCTAGTTCTACCTCTCTTTCTCTATCTTCTTTTATCTTGTAATAAGTATTTTCTCCTTTGAAATTTTGAGACTTCCAGTATGGCTGATGGCAGATTTTTGTTTTGTTGTAAATGTACAATTCTTCATCTTTTACTACTAATAACATATCATACTTAAAAATCTTTGAACTCATCTAAGGCTAACATTTGGACTCCTTGATATCTCATAATAATTTGGTGTGAAGGAGTCCATCTGTACGGTGCTATAGAAGACAATTCATTTAGCATGACAGTATTCCTAGCTTCTTCCTTATACATATGCATATACCAATCTAAAGGACTACAAATAAAACTTTTACAAATTTCTTTCTTTTCTTCTATGTAATCTTGTACTGCTTTCTTAAGCTTATCAAGAAATAATTCTAATAGGGGACTATGGTTAATAAATATTTTATCAAGATAGACAAACTATACTAGTAAGGCTATGATGACTTGTACTAGTTATGCTTCTTCTGATGCTCATAACTAAAATGCCATGGTCTAAAATCTCTCATGTTAATCATGGCCAAAGCTATGCTAACTTTTGATTTACAAATACAACTCTCTATACTATCACAAAGACATAGTGGATATATCTTTGTAATAATATCCATCTCTGGTTTGGGATCACTGATGGATTGATATATAGCACATTGTAATTGTAATTGTGGTTTTTTCATGAACGGTGATGCTTTGTGTAATATCTCATACTACATATCTATTGGCATTATACAAAGCACATTGTAATTGTGATTGCAGTTTTTTCATGAACGGTGATGCTCTGTTCAAGATCTTATATTGCATATCTATGGACATTATTCTTAATTTTGCTTTTGAAATTCGTTCTAATAAGATATCATCTTTTATTAAGTCAAATGGTATAGTTTTAATAAATCTTTCACATTTTTGTTTTTCTTCATTTGTCTAATGCTGCTCCATTTTAGCATCTCTTTTTAAAAGCTTAATCTATCTCTCTTCAATGGGCTCATTAGCCTCTTGTTCTTTATTAATGGGTTCAATAACTTCTTTCTCTTTATTCTTATGCTGATCATATTCTGTGCCAATTTTCAATTCTCTTTTCAAGGTGTTACTTGCCCATGCTGCATTCTAAGAGATTGGAGTTCTTGGTTTATTTTGGTGAATTGGTTAATCAATGCCTCATGATTTCCATAAAAAAGGGTTTGGAGGCTGTGTTTAAAAGAATGAATATGGTGCTGGCTTTGATGAAAATTAAAATTAAACTATCAAACTCTTGCTTAAAAGTTCTAATTAACTATGTATGACCTAAGCTCGTGCTTGGTTGCTTAATTTGAACATTCCAAAAGTTATCTAACAGAACCTGTTACTTATTAGTGAGTCGTGATACCTTTGACCTATGCCTCAAAGTAGGATTTTTTTTATTCCTTCAACTATAATGCCAATAAAGTTAAGGGTGGGTACTAGTGGTGATGTTGGTTTACTTATGCTATTTTGAAATCTGCTGAATGATGCAGGTCTATGATGCATCATTATGCTACTGAGAGGTTCTCTTCTGCCTTGTGGTCTTGTGTTATTTGAGAATGATGGTTCAACATATTTCATTCCTATCTAAAGAATTAGTCTTGATAAAATATCAACTAATGTGTTATAACTGCCTTTAATATGTCCAAAAATTGGTTTAAAACCATTTGAATCAATGAAATTGATCCATCTTCGGGTTGCATTCGAAGATTATGTGGCAATTCCTTGGCTGTTAGATTTTCTTTCGATAGTTTAAACCGTTATGATTATGTGGTCACTTTTGTCGATTTTTCTCATGTGCATTCACTCAATTGTTTGTCTTTATTTGCCAAGTATAAAGCTCTGCTACGTCACTTGAATTTCCATAAACGTCACTCATTCAAAGCATCATGTGTTGCTGCGTGAATGAAGTTAATGAATTTTCTTTTAAATTTTAAAGTGTTTTAATAACATTTTACTAAATAAATAAAGTAAATACACTTTTAAGTGTTTTAATAACATTTTACCAAATAAATAAGGTAAATAAACACTAATTTTAATAACAAATTTCCATATAGCAAAAGACAACCTAAAATGTTTTTCTGATGTGTAATTTATTTGCAATATAGCCAAAGACCATTACATATATTACAAATTGTTTCAAGGTGATTTTAAGTGATTAAAAACACTTTTGGTGAATATATTTTTAAAATCAATTCTTAGTAAAAATGCAAGTGAATCTGAAAAAATACTTGAAGTGCTTGCTGAAGCACTTCGCTTGCTTTTGAAACCCAAATTTTGTTGGTAAAGCGCTTTAAATCATTTTCAAAACATTTCTAAACGAGACATTTCTTTAACATGCGATATAACAGAGTATTCGACAATTTTGTCTTAAGATTAACAAAGTTGCAATATGTTTAGTCTAATCTCTGAAGATTAAATAAGTTAACAACAACACAATGGCGCCAAATATCTTACATACAATCCAATAGCTACAGCATTACAAAAATTCCCGCGTAATTTGACTAGCCCAAGTTACGTGCTGGATGATTTTACAGCAATAACGTGCCGAAATTCAAGGGTCTAAGAGAATTTAGCGAGTCGATCTGAGTCACTTAAAATGCAAGCTATAAGTTCATGTACAGTACGACTCCTTGGATTATTAGAAAAGAGCAGCAGATTAGTGAGTAAATCCGATACCTAAACGATCTGTTTTCCAGCAGTGGCAGAAAGTGGATGGATTTCCACTTTTCCAGAGTGATGCAAGGTCGCGAAATAATGTTATCACGAACATCTGTTTTGCACAAATATAGCGCATAAGACCTAGGTTTTTACTCAACCGAAGCATGAAAGCAACAAGAACAAAGTTGCAACCGAAGAAGCAAATAACTAAAGAAATTGCTAGGGAGTGGGAACTCAACTTTAAGAATGCAGCCACATGAGACTGGTATTCATCGAGTATCGATTTACAAAATTTGGCCAGGATGAAATTAATTCAATGAAGAGGATCCTGAGTCGCCAAAATCCATTATATTTGAAACCATCAAATTCAATTGACTTTTAATAAAGAAATAGAAACAACATAAAAGATAAAAGTCAGCCTGTACCTGTTAAACCACAGTGCCAAACAACTACCTCTTCAAGAACATGTAAGGAAATATTACTTACATCATCGTTATTTGAAAAATTGCAAACTGTACCTTGTTGACAGCAGTTGAATTTGTACGAATGACTTACCACTTGTGCAGACTAAGAGCAAGTGAGATGCCGCCTAGCCTGAAGTATATTTCATTGTATATTTGACCAATCTGAACAAACAACAATCTCAGTTCTGGCAGCAGTATCCCCTTCTTGCAACTCAATCCTGTCTACAGAGCCATTCACTGTTTTAACACCATGCAACAGACTCCCCAGTTGGTTTTACTACCAATACGAGAAGAAATCCTAAATTTCAAAAGCTTTTGCTGAATCATTCTGCGAACCTGTAGCTGATGCTGCTATTCTAGTTTCCTTTATCAACTTGAGTATCAGTTGAACCAATTGACTGGTTCATGTTTTGAGCTCTATACTTCGCTGCAAATGCTAGGGTAGAAAAGAGTCCCCTCTGAAATGAATTTCCTGTACCTTTACAAAACTTGGATGCTACATGATCTGAAGATTGACCTGAAGTAAGTGGAGAAGGTGGCGGCCTCAATGAGACCGCGCTTGAATTTTGGGGTTTATCAGCTGTATTTTGACTCTCACGGGAATCCCTATTGCTACCATTACCCCAGCAGGAAGTCAAGCTAACTGGATTTTCTGTACTAGAACTAGATACCAAAGATTTCTCGAAAGGATTAAGACTTGTTCCCTGCGATGCTGACGGTTGATGAACCTGTAGAATCCCTCTCAAGTTTTGGTCGCTACTAGAACTAGTTACAGAAGATTTCCCAAAAGGATTAAAGCTTGTTCCCTGCGATGTTGCTGGTTGATTATTCTGTACCATCCCATTCAAGTTCTGGCCACTACTAGAACTAGTTACTGAAGATTTCCAGAAAGGATTAAAGCTTGACCCCTGCGATGCTGCTGGTTGAATGCCTTTCAAGTTTTGGTCACTACCAGAACCAGCTAGCGATGAGTTCCCAAAAGGATTAAAGTTTGTTCCCTGCAATGCTGCCGTTAGATTAACCTGTAGCATTGCATTCAAGTTTTGACCACCAGTAGGACTAGCTACTGAAGATTTCCCAAAAGGATTAAAGTTTGTTCCCATCGATGCTGCCGTTTTATCAGACTTTAGCATCCCATTTGAGTTTTGTTCAGCCTCTGACACACCTGGGCTGGTCTGATGGCAGACTTGGCTTTTACCTCTTGCAACATCTGGTGAAGCCTTGCCAAATGATAAAAAATTTATTCCTTTAGGAGTGGTTACTGGTGTTCTCTTTAAAATCTCATTGGAATTTTGAACGGAACTGAATGGACTTTGATCTATTTGGCTCCCAGCTTTGGTACCCGTATTCCTATCGGGGGTTACGCCTCCTTGCTTAGACATGCTAGAATGAACCAATGATGATTTCTCAATAGAGGGAAAGCTAATCCCTTTGGTAGCTAGTTCAGGTTTCTTCAAAACATTCTCCGTAACATTCTGTTTAGTATTATTCTGAGAATGGATCCCCGATGCGAAGCCCAAGGCATGGACATTCAGCTGGGAGGCACCACCGATGTTTACTTGTTGAGACCTGGAATTACTCTGTACCATGGGAGGCTTCAATTCAGTTTTACAAGCAGTAGTTTCACTCTCTTCCTTGGATGGCATCTGAGAAACATTGTAAACTTGATTAGCGATTAAACTTAATTTAGCAGCAAATGTGCTAGGTAAGCTCTAGTAATAACTATTCAGGATAGATAGCTGGCAAAGATAAAGATGTAACATAGTGTAATGATAGACCTTTCCAAGAAGGATTTACATTGTAAGTGGCTGAAATTAACAGATTATATAGACAAAATTTACCTTGTGTGAAAACAGACAACTATCACCTCTGCCGCAGAAACCATTGTCTCTGAAATAGTGACAAAGATACTTAGAGAGGTCATGATCATATCCACAGTCATCCCCTTTCATGCACTCATTCCTTGCAAATTTGCCACAGGGCTGCAGCACCAGAATAGAAAATAAGGAAAATTCATTAGACCTTTCATGTATCTTCAAAAGGGCAGCGGCTTAGCAAATAGGGCGTATTAAAAACACAGTCGAAGTGGGCGTACTGTGGATTTTGTTAAGGGCACTGTATCATGTGAATACTTGCACTGGTCACCCTGTCAAACAAAGATAAAGTATGATAACAATAAGTCAATAAGCAATAAGCAACAAGAACGCACCCTGCTCTAGGAGATTCGTAAAGTGAAACTCTAGTCAGTTAAACATTCAGTATAATGAAACACAAATGATATAACTGAGAACACAATACACACCAGATTGCACTTTCCGTTCAGGTAATGGCGGCAATATGCTACAGTTTTTGTTTTTTGTAATGGTTGCAGTTTCAGCCTTTTAACACCAAGTTCCCTGTTCTTCTCCGCTCGTTTCTTTCGTTCTTTTGCCTGCAAAATGCATTGTTCATAAAGGAGATATTTATATAAGCCAACAAGGCATTGGAATGCGTCAGGACGAGTTTTTACGAATATAACACTAAGATATCTTTGAAACAAAGTAACATCTGCAAAATACCTTCTTCCTTTCTTTCTTTTCCTTATTTGGAGGACCACGCTTTCTTTTGTTACAGGCACCAGCATCCCACTGCACGCAATAAAAAAGAGACCGGTAACATATGGATCAAAATTTTGATGACAATCCAGCATTAAAAATACCCAATGAATTGAATACAAAGTCTAGAAAATGAAGCATTCAAACAGCTACAACAGTACAAGTATACAGCAATAAAACAAAAAAATATCCACATGTATGCAATCCTAGGGGAAAAAGAGTATACAAGTGAAAACAATACCTTTTCTTCAGACGCGGTTCCATGGTTTCCAGCTGCAGACCAGCCAATACCCATTTCAACTCGATTATCTTTCATTTCAATTCTTCCACCATCTAGCAAAGGATGGGAGTCACTTACATTTTGACCCTGAACAACCCCCGGTCTACAAATCATATCAGTCCTTCTCCTTTCCCTGAGTTCCACCCCTCTACCAATTTTTCCATCCTCAACCATGTCCACCAGATAGGAACTGGAACCAAAATCCTTGTAATTTACTTCCTCGCAAAGCTGCTCTTTTCTATCAATTACATCTTTAGATATCTGCCCATCGTGAACCTTCTGTTCCCCAACTACTACTGTATCTTGCAAAAGGTCATCACTTGGTCTGCCATCCATCCCATCGTCACCAGAAATTTCTCCCTCTTCAATATCTCCACCATCCATATGGTTGGTAGAACTCATTGCCGTTATGTCACAAACTGGTTTCTCTGTTTCCTTAAACTTCTCAGGCATTTCAAGTACTACTTCTAAGGAATTAGTTTCTAGTAACAAACTTTTGTCTTTGCTATAATCAGTAGGCTTTGAAGCTTCAGCAACCATATCTTTATTCAAAGAGAAATCAAAGGCTTCAGGGACATTTTGACTAAAGATTTCTGTCTCCTTAATCGCTCCAACTTCAGTAATTGGAATAGACGATTCAATTGCACCCTCGGAAAAAACAGAAGGCTGTAGTTCCATTGATTCCGGTTGCATTATAGGCTCTACATCCAATGCGCTAGTCTTCGACAAGGAATATTTGTGTTCACTAGACTCTCTTGGATTTAAACTCTCAGTCACCTCAACAGTTTTTAAAGATGAACCATGGCTTACAGAAACCATTTGAACCGAATCTTGAGATGTCACAGTTTCGAGATGTTCTTCTTCGTTAGTCAACAATGCAGCCTTATCACAGCCATTCTGGTTCTGGTCCAATGATGCGGCGGAGGGTTCACGATTCCCTTTCACAACCAACTCTGGCTCATCCACCAGCATTTGCTCAGGAGAAAACCCCATATCTTTTAAATCAATGGCAAGAATATTTTCTATGTCTGTCGTGTCTTTCAGTCCCGAAAAATCCTCATTTTCTTCCACGCTCAGTAAACTCTCTATCTGCTCTATCCTTTCTCGAAAACCATTACCCTTACAACACTCATCAGCCACTCTGCCCTTTGCACCGTCGGGGCCAACCAATTCAACATTCTCCGGCACTTCGTTTTCAGCTTCTTGCACCGATTCGTTGCTGCCATTATCTTAATACAAAATCAAGAACATCAAAATCAGAACAAAAAAACACAATTAGAACTAATGTTAGTTCATTAGTTAAAGAAAACCAAAACTTTGCCACTGAACCTAAACATCCCAATCGCCAAAAACCAATCTTTCACTTTTGGGTTTCGAGCAACCAAATGATAAACAATTCAATTCAAATTCAACAAGTAAAATTCATTTTCTCAGTAATCAAACAGAAATTAAAGACTGAGCTGTGAAAATTCAAATACCTCGATTAAGCTCTTGAGGTACATTTTGATCGGAAACTGAATGCTGGGACTCGTCGAAGTGAGAGAATATTCGAACCAATGTACGGTACGTTCCGCTGTTAAGGTGCCTTCGACGGTGAGGAGGGAAAACGATTGGAGTTTGGGAGGGCCTTTCGGTTTCGATTATGTTTTCCTCCATTGTTGCACAAATTACAGTAGAAATTCGAATTTTTTTAGTCAGAAACCCTAATGATCCATAAGGGTTTTGAAATCTCGTTCAGATATTAAGCGGGTAAGCGTTACCGCCTTCATCATGCCACCGGGTCATGGGCCGGGTGTACACTCGATACTTCCAGCCCAAATGGCTAGTTAAGAGTTTTTTTTTTTTGTTTTATTTATTTTTCAGTAAATCTTAAAACCGCTTATGGGTCGAAGTACTTTTTATAAAAGTACTTGGTGCGTGTTTTTTTTAGGAATAACTAAATTATTTTAGAATTACTTGAAATTTTAATAAAAAATTGTCATATTTATTATAAGTACACCTCATTAATGTTCATAAACAAATTTCTTTTTTTTTTTCTGAAAATGAACAAAAATATTTTCTATACAAGTAAATTCATAAGGAGGCCTAAGTACTTTTGTAGAAGGTACTTCTATAAAAAAAAATTCTAAACAATGTCACAAACGTTTTTAGTTGGCAAATAGTCAAATACATTTTGCTTTTAACTTTTTCAAAATGGGTTAGGACTGAGGGAATATTTATTTTTTAACACAATGGCATATTTCGTAACTTTTTCAAAAAATCGACTGTTTGTTTTTCTATTCTTCATTCATAGATCATATTTACAAAGAATTAGATAAATAAAAAACTATTACAACATTTTTTTGTAGTAGAGTTTATTGACGGATACGATTTTTCATTTAACACTAAAATAACTATCTTTTAATTTAACGTTTATTTTGATTTCAAATTTGAGTAATTTTTCGTAATCATAATATTTGAGAAAATATCTAAAAAATAAACAATTCGATCGTTAAAATACATTCCAATAAATTTTACAAAATAGATGTTAAAATGTGTGTAAAAAAATGGGTGTCCCCGATTCTACCCTCTTGCAAAAATAGTTTAAAATAGGCCCCAAGAGCTATTCGGTCAAACCGATTTTAAAATTGGACCCGAAGAGCTAGAATACGGATCCTAAACTTTCTAATTCTCAGTTCCGTAAACCCTAGAAAGCAGATAAGCGCAGTGTGGACTTACTGAATTTTCCCAGGCGAACGTTTGGTGGAGCTGAGAAAATGGTGGTCAGGATCCGATTGGCGAGATTCGGATGCAAAAACAGGCCGTTTTATCGCGTCATGGCCGCCGATAGCCGATCTCCGAGAGACGGCAAGCACCTCGAAGTCTTGGGCTACTACAATCCCTTGCCAGGTCTTCTCTCGCTTCTGTGTCTTTGTATTTGATTTCGTAATGTATAGTTTTTTTTCCAAACATTTTCGAGTGTCTGATTGGGATTTGTTTAATGGAAGTAGCATATTTATATTGGTAAAGCAGAATTTACTGAATTTTGTGCAAAATTCAGATGGATGGTGTTTGGCTGCGAAGAAAATGTTTGAAAATTACGTCTACCAGATTTTGAATGTGAATAGTCAGACAAAGTTTTGGGCTTTTTGTCATCTGAGTAATATAGTTAGTGATATGCTAATGCTAAGCAATGGTTATGGAATTTTACAGGCCAAGATGGTGGAAAACGAATGGGTCTGAACTTTGAAAGAGTGAAGTAAGTTTCTTTCGGCAATTCTCATTTCGTATGTTTAATTATCGGTGAATTGCCTGTAGTAGTACTTGTTTATCAGTTAAAATTCGATTTTACATCCCAGTTATCAAAAATCAATGTTTTTAGTTTTAACTTTGGGAAGTTTTGATGTAGTTGATTATATGCTTCCTATTGTTCCTCATGCATATCAGCATATACAATTATTGCTCTGACGGTTAGGGTTAACTTGGCTTATGTGCCAGAACTGAAGGGTGTGCCATGTGCATGTTTATCGCGTGTAAATCTTGATCCGCTAATGATGATGGAGGCTGGATGTTTTTCGAGTCAATAAATATGGAGCATATGTGCTCAGTGCTCACTGAAAAGTTGTCACATTTTGATCAATGGACTATGTTTGTGGAAATTATTGTCAGTTATCTAGAGCTCAATCATGGAGTTGCTTTCGTCCAAAAAAATCATGGAGGTGCTTATTCTGTGCTTATTGTAATTCTGTGGCTACTTTAAGTTGAAAGTTAAGGAATTCTTTTGATATACTGAGAAGCCGAAACAAATTTTTCTAGGAGGCTTGTGAGATCTTTTGCTAGAGTATTAGCTGCTAAAGTTTCTTGTGTTTTGAAATTAGGTTTATATACTGTATCCGATCAATTTTTGTTCACTCTTTTTGCAGGTATTGGCTATCTGTAGGAGCTCAGCCTTCAGATCCCGTGCAGCGCATTCTTTTCAGAGCAGGGCTGTTGCCTCCACCACCAATGGTGGCAATGGGACGTAAGGGAGGGCCACGTGACACACGACCTGTTGATCCTATGAGTGGACGGTTCGTGACTCCTGAGAAGCCAGCAGCTAGTGGTGATGAAGGGAAAGATGCGGGAAGCACTGAAAACGATGGTTAAGACGGCCCAAGATCATTCATTTCCCAAAATTTATAAGGTCGTTTCTTTGTATCTTTTTTAAGGCAAGAGGGGTTGCAAGCAACAAAGCGGCTTGGTATGGTCAATTCTAAACGGCTTGAGAAGAGATAACAAGTACTTAACTTCAGATGTAGGCATAAGTGATATCTAAATAGCTAAAGTGTTCCAGAATACTATTGTATTGAATGTTTGATTTTGTTTAGTTTGTGTAATGACCCTCAAGCTTGTTCTTGGTATCACCTCATCATCGTTGTCATTTTCCATTTTTCTATGTGAAAATGCAAAGATAATTGATGCTAGTTTGGGATTGCTTTTGTAGGAAGCACTTTAGCAGCTTTGCTAGAAGTACATTAAAAATTTTACGGAAACAAAAGTGCTTCCTCAAGAAGCATATGACAAGTACTTATTTAGAAAATGCTTCTATGACCTAGATGATTTCAATTTCAACTTTTTCTGCAAAACGCATCACGCTATTAGAAATTTTCTCAATACATTTTTGTAAGCATGCATGCCATCCATGGTATAGCTGAATGTTAAAACATGCCTAAAAAATCTTTTTAACATAAAAGCACTAGTAATTGGTAACGTATTGACTCGTTTGGAAATACTTTTAAAATAGTTAAAGCACTTTTGATGAAATGTCTTTGAACCAATCCCTAAAAAAAATGCAATTAGATCATGAAAAAGCACTTGAAATGTTTCTCACAAGAAGCACATCACTGGTGCTTCTTGCATGAAGCACTTCAAATGTTTTTGAATTCTAAAATATTTTCAGTTATTTTAAAATCACTTCCAACTGTGTGAATTATTAATTAGCTAGTGATTTTGTTTGATCGTTTGGTTCAAGACTGACGATCCAACGCAGCAAGATACCGCATATTTGAAAAAAGAACGTTGCTCTTATACGATTATAAACGTTTAGTGAATATTAGCACTGATGCCCGCGCAATGTTGCGGGTCATCAACAATGACATCATTTTTTCAGTAGGATATGACATTTTAATTACATAAGACAACTTCAAAACATTAACCGCAATGAACCAAACAAAAAAGTACTACTGCACATATTGGCCAAAAAAAACACATAAGATCAGGAGAATTTGCATCTGAAAGGAACAATGGCATCCTGATAAAACAAAACATACAAATAGACTTAATATTACCAGCTGAATCAAGATTACAAACCACAGACATTAGCAATATCATTTATGACCAAAATGAAGTTGGTTTTTAGTCTACAAAAGTTTCACCAGGAGAACATAAGCATGATATAGAAAGACAGAAATCCACATGCCATTTGGTTTTTTTCCAAACCAACGAAAAGGCCAAATATAAGATAATGGAACCAATTTAAAACACTAAATCGCTCTCCCAATAATGGAGAACATAAGCATGACATAGAAAGATCCAAAGACACATTTAATTTGGTTTCTTCAAAACCAGCAAAAAGGACCTTTAAATCAGATTGAATTCAACAAAATACTAGCACAATGAAGCTCCCTTTAAAAACCCATCACTGATAAAAATTATCTTTAGGTAAACTGGATATGAGTGAAGCTACTAACCTTCGCCGGACATGTCGTGTTCAAAAGTGGAAGAATTTGAGATGCAATTAGGGTGGAAAATGGGCAGTGCTGCAGAGATGGAAAGCAAAACCAAATTAATCGAAAACAGATCTTCCAATTTTCAATACTACTAAAGTTCACTATTTTAATAAACATTCTTGCTTTTACTATGTTTGTTAATGTTAATATAAAAGATGATTCAAGTTAAAACCTGCAACATAACTATTTGTTTAATTAGAACATGAATCAAATTTAACTCTTGCGATTCATGTTTGGATACTTCGCCGATCATTCTCCCAACCTCATATTTTCCCACTTTACTCACCACCATCTCCCAACCTCGTACTCATCATTCATGTTATGTGAAAAGCTCATTCTAACTTCTGCAGTAAGTCACAATATATATATATATTAGACAAAAAAGTTGGTGAGAATAAAAAAGAACCAATTGGAGAGATGAATAACCATTTTAACTAATCGGGAAAAGATAATTTTAAATCCAAGAAAAAAAAACTTGAGAGAAGTTTGAAAAAAAAGAGAATATTATTTCAATCATTTTCCAGTCTTTCAATTGAGAAAATATTACTAAAAATCACAACTTTCTAAAAAAACTACAACTATTTTACAAATTTCATCACCTAGCATAGCAAAGACACCATAATTTTTTTTTAATTCCCACAGATTCAACTTTCACACTATAGAAAACACAACTTTCACAGTATTAAAAAAACATTCTTACATAAAAGGCTCAAATGAAAAGATCGAATTTTTTTAACTTGAGTGTGATTCTGGGTTATGGAGAATTTCGAGAAGCACTTCCAAGTGTTTCTCAGGTTGTTTTTAATACAAATATAAACTTGTTCATAATAAAAGCACTTCTAGCAAAAGTGTTTCTAGGGAAACAGTTTTCCAAACGGGCTCCAAACAACAATATGAGAGAGAGAGAGAGAGAGAGAGAGAGAGAGAGAGAGAGAGAGAGAGAGAGAGAGAGAGAGAGATCATACACAAAAGCAAATTCAGGAAGAGTTTTGAGAGAAGGCCAAAGGTACTTTTCCTCAATGATCTCATCCGCCACCCATTTGTTATCAAACTTCACCATAGGCACCTTCCCCTCTGGATTCACTTCCGTAAACCTACAAATCACCAACAAAAACCCCAAACCCAATTCCTCAGACACTCCAAAAAATGGCATCAAAATCCATTAAAAGTACAAAAATCACATATTTCCATCTATGCATGCATTTATTTTCGGGATCAAAAATTCAAAACAAAGCAAATTACCACTGGGTTTGTCGCTGTGGGTTTCTAGACCATGAATAATATTCATAGAAAAATTAACTGAAAATGCTACAACAATAAGATTGCATTCATTCATAAATGTAGCAAGTTAGAGAACACATGTTTTACATGAGTAACGTTCACAAAACCACACATTTACACAATTATCTTCAAATGAAAGAAAAAGCAAGAGATTGGTGAATTGATCCATAAAATAAGCAATTTAATTTACATTGGCATTCTATTAAGCAGACATCGATAGTCAATATACAATCAAAGTTTACGTTGACAAAAGTTGCAAGGACAAAATATAGTGTCTTTGCATCAGAGACTGAGGTACCATGCAGTTTACATATATTTTGTTTGTTCATGCAACATGACAAAATACATATTCTGCAAGGCTTTCTATCATTCCAACAGTTGCAAAACATAATAAACATGTTCTTATGATATGTACATTAGGTGACTTTAGCAGTGAAATGCACAAAAAATATATGTCCATAGTAGTGCGATGGCCAAAACATATATATCTTTGATCCTTTGCAATAGTCCATCATGATGTTTTCTATAGCTCATTTCTTTTGGAAATGAACATCTCTAACACTGAGCAGTAAAATAGAATAAAAATTAAATAATTGCCCAAGTTGGCATATATTATTGTAAACAATATCTCATTATACTTGTCCTTGATTTTCTTGGTCTGTGATCTATTTCTTAATGCACTGATCAGAGTTTTGTCTGCAAGTTCAACTTTTGGGACAACCAAGTTAGAGAATTCTGCTAAGATTTTGGTTGAATTAGTAGACAGTGGTTGTGTCACATCCCCGCCCGGGGCGGACCACTTCCCGGGCTCGTTCCACCACCGTAGCATGATATTGTCCGCTTTGGGCCCCGACCACGCCCTCACGGTTTTGTTTCTGGGAACTCACGAGCAACTTCCCAGTTGGTCACCCATCATGGGAGTGCTCTAGCCTCCTTCTCGCTTAACTTCGGAGTTCCTACGGAACCCGAAGCCAGTGAGCTCCCAAAAAGCCTCGTGCTAGATAGGGATGGGAATATAAATTTAAGGATCACTCCCCTGGGCGATGTGGGATGTCACAATCCACCCCCCTTAGGGGCCCGACGTCCTCGTCGGCACACTTCCGGCCAGGGATAGGCTCTGATACCAATTTGACACACCCCGACCCAGAAAGTCCACTAGGACACTGAAGTCGAGTTGTGCTGGCCGACACCTGGAAGGTGACGAAGCCATAAAGTGTAGTGATGTGGAAAAATGTGAATAAATTTTAAACCTAAAAGTGTCTAAACATCAGAGTGTGCTTGTGAGCCGGAGCGAACCCATCTCACGCGTGCCTTCAGAGCATAAGTAGATACAGTAGAGCGGGTAAGAAATATACCCTCATAAGTAGCCACCAGTCTTGAGATTCGCCAAGAATCCACGTCGATACGAACCTCATCAACTAAACTTGGAGGGGCGCAAAACAGAAAACGTGAGTGGGCAAAAACAAATACTTTCCAAAACCATTTCAGAAATCCGTATATAACCCCTCACTGTAAATCCCGTATAGTTTCCCAGAAAATAATACGTATATATATACTCATATACGAAAACATCGTCCAGAAGTCAAAACTCATCATAAATCTCAGAAATAGGCCATGTCGATATACCAACTCAAAACAATCAACAACAGGCAGGTGAGATAGATCAATATGCATCAATACAATCATGTCAGCCAGAGTCACCTCTAGTGACTTGTACGACTGAATCTGTAGCTCATCAATCACAATCCATCACTATCCTGCACACGAGTCGGAACCACCTTTAGTAGTCTGTACGACAGGCTAGGTGTATAAGATTACGCTCAGTGCTACGATCACGTGAAGGCTGTGCGACGAATCGCGGGTCACCTACGAGTCGGAACCACCTATAGTGATCTGTACGACAGGCTGTGCACCTGCCTTGGATCCAAGGTGAGCGTACGGCGCGGGAGGTGAACGATCACGTGAAGGCTAGGCTCTACTATGGCAAAGCACTAACACCCGAGGTGCAGGTAAATGAGCTATATCACAATCATCATCATCACTATCACTAGCTATCAAACTCACCTGACTTACCTGGCCGTCCACAGCGCCGGAGCATAAAGAATGCAATCATACTCATAATTATAAAATATAATTGGCATACGACATGGCAATTCAATTATAAAATCAATTCAATTCATAAATCATTCAAATCACGTTTCTGGGAAAAACGGCAGTCACATATATATATTGAAAACAAAAGCCCACTCACCTGGAGTCTACGCTACAGCCCCCTAGCACGACTCTCGAGATATCCCAAATGATCCCAAATGATCACTGCCTAGCATAAATATCAATTCATGTCTCAGAATCTGTACTGAGAGAATATGCAATTTATAATAAACGCATCCATACGAATTCGATCTGGAAGATCCGTATCACGAATCTTCGATCCGTCACTTCCAATAATCCACATTAAGCTTCTAGAACAATATCCCAAAGTTTCGTTACGATCCAACGATTAGATCTCCGCCAATTGCCAAAACCAAGTGGTGGTTAACGTTTTATTTACAAACTTACAATTCCAATTCGGGAAGATCCGTACGACGGATTCCCGATCCGTAAATTCCTACGTCCCTCAAATATTACATACTACAACATATTAAATTTCGCCGGAAAATTTAACTTTCACTAAATATTCTCAAAAATTCCAGAATTAAAGATCTCAATGAGTAGAACAACTTTCATACCTTTGAGAAAGTCCAATTTTGCCTTGAAGACCTTCAATTTCACCACACCCGCCAAGAACCCTAGAATGGGTGTGCTCCAATTCGAGCTCCAAATCAACTCCGATGCTTCATCCATTGCTTGGGCTTTGTTCCTGGGTTCTAAGGGAGTCTAGTGGTGTTTTTAATTTCATGAAAACGTTTCAAGTTTGGAGGATTTTGAGCACGACCCGTTTTGCACCACTTTCGGGTTTACCCATTTTCAAGGCCAATTTCTCTCAAATTTGGAATGAAATTCATAGAAGGGAGGTTATGGAAGAGATTGCAAGTGGAATATGGGTGTGATTCGTTGGAAAATGGTGGAGAAGTGGCCGGAATTTGCCCCGGCCGAACGGGTTTGGGTGAAGGGCGCACGGGTTGAAGAAAGGTGAGGGATTTTTGGTCCCCTCATTTCCCTCCTTGCTCATTTATCTGATTGGGCATGGCCCAATCCTCCACTCACGAGCCTCCACGTGGCACCCCAAATTTCTGGAATTTTCCCAACAATTTTAGAAAGTATCAATTTTGTCCTCAACTTCAAACGTTAATAACTTCTTCGTTATAGCTCCAAATTCGAATCCGTTTGCGCCTACGCCTCCGTAGCGACGAATACTATAAGAATATGCCAAGAAAACAAATCTTAGATGTCACTACGAGGCAGTCAACACCAATCGAAGTATGTGCCTCGAAGGGCATTTTTGTAAACTCACTTATTAAAATTATAAAAATCATAATTTTTAGGGACGAGTTGTCACAATCTACCCACCTTTAAAAATTTCGTCCCCGAAATTTAAAATCATTTGCTAGAAAATTCTTAGCAAAAAGATAGAAGATGAAAAATGAATACATGAATGAGATTTTAAGATAGAGCGGCTGCATAAAAGAGAATGCCATTCCGTCGCGATCGGAGTGCAGTGATTCCTCTTTTATGCCTCCCAGCTCAACTTTCTTTCTCCTTCAGCATTATACTAAAATTCAGTACTTAGAAAAACATAGGGTTATAATAAGTATGAAAGCATAACGTTTAAATACGTATATGAAAACTGCAAAAACAATTTTACTAAAATCAAAACTGCTTAGAGAGAAAAGCCTTTGCCTATGCACTCAAAGCGTACCAAACTCTGAAGATAAGCATGCAGTACCTCTGGCTCGAGTCTAACCTTTAAATAGGTAAGCATACTAATATAATAAATCTATTTATTTACTTGCTTAACGAATCCAACAAGTATGTTATCAACATTACGGTCTGCAGCCCGTAATACTGATAACTCATCGTTGTCACGATAAACAAGTAAATAATTCCCAATGGTGCAATATTACCATATTGCCCTTCATTGGGAAACATATACACACTGTCTAAACAACGCCTCGCTCGTACTCTTGCACTACTCCTCAGGCAACATCATCGATATCGAAAATTTTCCCTAGGCCACAATCTTCATAACTTAAGTACCTTTTCATAATCCTCTTCTGTCACTCACCAAATGTGCATACATATCCGTACCATTTCTCAGCAATGCCATGCTCAAAATTAGGAGTGTAATCATCATTACACACAACCCTAACAAGGGTAAGTGTCTACCAACTATGCACGATGCATAAAATCTCTATATATTAGCCCCAATGTGAACGTAGCTAAACCAGAATTGTAACCATAGTTACAAACAACGAAATGGAGCTAACGATATATCATAACCATACTATTTATGTGATGAACAATCTGTCACACGCCTCATAAAATTGGAATAGCTCATTTCAAACAACTCTTAGTCTCGAGGCGGTAATGTGACACTAGACAAAATCTAGTACTCACAGCCTTTGAAAAGACTTCCCAAGCTTGGAAGTAAAATGCATCCCATGATGAAATATAAATATGTCCAGATAATAGTCTCGTCTGATCTCTGCTTGCCTGAACTAGCATCGAAGTCCAAAAATAGCTCTTTCATAATGTCATTATCCTCTGAACGTAAATAGAGAAGAAACTGTAGTTGTCCATAAAGTCTAGACTTAATTTTTCTTAATATCCTCCTCACTTACCCAAAGATGAGGTACGTCTGAACCAAGAATTCTCCTCAAACACATCAAATGGAGCCTCGACTTTTGATTCCTTTCCCATTTCCTCATCTGCTCACATCACGCATGAGGATAGTTAAATCTCAAAATGTGAAGAAGCTAACAACATCCCACTTCCATCTTAGTTAGCTTCACAAGTGCCTTGATATTGCAATCCTAGGGCCAAATTTTAGAAAAGAACTCGTCACTAACACCAACTTTAAGCTTTAGGACTGGAAGAATACGACTTTCCACTCTAGTAAAGCTACCACCATTAAACCATCGCCTGTGAGTAGTATGGATTCATCATCCTGATTATTGGCGTTCGTAATTCCTTCACGTGCCAAAATAATTCCAATAAGGCTTACAACTATGACTCCCATTTTCAGTCGACCTCAAGCAATAATTATAACCATTCCAACAATTCTTGATAATCCAAAAATAGCTCCAATCAATGTCAGTGAACATCCGCTGAAATGGAATACTGATGGTTGGAAAGAAATAGCTAAATTTGTACAGTGGAATGATACACGATAGTGCACTTATAGATATTGGTTTAACTCCTCTACTACCGGCTGCCATAACTTGGTTCATTCCACAAATAAGTGCACTGGAAAAGCTCTAAGGTTGAGAAAGATTTTAGACACGTTCTCCATAGAGAACTGTCATTGGATTTTCAATCAAGGCTGATCAATGATGACTAAGTCATAGAAAAGATGACTTACTCCAAACAGTTCTGCACGCTGGAAAATATTTGGTAGTCCGTTATGCCGCCTCTGCACAACTGAAATATCCAAGGACATGTCAACATGAATTTCGAAAAATCATTGTCATCGAATACTGTAGGCGAGGGAGAGCTGAGACAACAATTCAATTGTAAGAAACTTTATTCAAATCCAACTTCCCAAACTAAGCTAACTTTCTTCAACCAGAAGTAAAAGAATACTATAGTCGAAGAATCACTAACAAAGTGTCGATAAAATCAACAAGGCTGAAGATATCTCGAATTTCTCATTACTTATGAGAAATTCAACTTTCTTCCACTATAACCATTTTTGGGAGAAGGAAAGAATTTCACCCACTGAGATCACGTCTTCCAATAAGAATATCAATTTAACCAAGGTCTACAATCGAGAAGGTTGGTACAAAGTTGATTAACAGGGCATAAAGGATATGATCTCACTATCGAGGTAAGAAGAAGGTCACTAATAGAATCACTATGAATTCGTCAAACCAAGGAGGCAAGCTCAAATAGCAAAGATTGGTTAAATAGGTGCAAAACCTAAGGTTCTGGCTTTCATCTTTGTGAATAGATTTGAATTCTCTAGGTAAGGTATTTGATTGGTAATTCTCTAACCAATAAGCTTCAGTGACTAAAGTCATTCAGCAAAGTGAGACTCATTCAAAAGTCACAAGGAAAACTGCTATGAAGAGTAGTTCGACAAGAAATAAGGAAAGTAAATGCGGAGTTAACAAGATGAATCACTGGTGTATTCTATTCCTAGTATTCCCCGACAACCAAGTAGAATGCTGAGAAAAGACGTCCAAAAGTACACTTCTTCGAAACGGGCCCACTGCTAACCAACTCTGCTCCACGAGCTAAAAAGTTTTCACAATTTCTCGACACCCAACCATGATAGCAATGATATGCCAAAGGTGGCTAATCCAAGAAGTTTTAATTACCTAAATAAGTAGTATGGTCAACAAGGTCTGCTCGTAAGTTCCCCCAATTTAGTTCTTTCGACTCAGACAGTCCCTGTTAATCAGCCTATCTATTGCGTTGTGAATTAACACATATGCAATAATTCTAATATTGTTCATTACCCCGAACTATACACCGGCGTCCTGGCATACTAGTGTCACTTTCCGATACTAACACGTGTCCGGTGCCAGAAATCATACCACCTGAATACTAGTTAACAGTTTCTAGATATCGGACAATGTCACTGATTAGTTGTTCCACCATAGGCTGATTACAGGTTAAAGTCCACTCAGGTAGTTGGTTCAGATAATGAGTAAGAAATTGGTCTAGAAAATGATTCTCCAATTCTAGGAAAGGATACTTTCTACTTCAGAAATTCCTCCTACCCAAAGATACAACAACTCACGTGCCTGCCTATACTCATCGAATTGACAAGTATAGCGCCAAGAACTTCTAGAGACTAACATTGGTTATAATGCCCTAAGCCAGTAGGATAGGATTTTCGAATAATCCACTTTAGGACGAACTTAAACAGAAGTCGATCTTCCTCCAAAAGATCCAGAATGACCACCAATTTCATTGGGAGGATTAGGAGGATTAGCATTATTAAGAACCAAAGTAACCATCTCAAGGCGTTCCTCCATCGAGTGCTACCCTTGTAGCATCACATTATCACTCTAGACATTTGAAATCTCGGCAAAGGCAAATTTCGAATGCATTCTAATAGGAGGTATTCTAACGAATTTTGCCAAGGAACCAAAACCATTTCTAATTCCAACTCAAAAGGTTTAGTAACAATGGCCACAAAACAGTGATGAAATCGATTTATAAATCCCGGGTAATACGCCAATGTCGAAGCACTAACCTTTCTTTAAGGCCATTAACCACTCTCAATCTACATCTTTCCTTGGCAGGGAAATTCTCCACCTCAGGTCTAAAATATTTGCCAAGTAATCTCCTAAAATACCAAGGAGTTGGCAAAAACGCCCAAAACTTAGGAGAAACTAACACATTTTTCGTATTCGACGAGGTGGCAAGATTCGAAAATTAGGCTCAAAAGCCTAGAATGCTCTCATCACGCGTGTGATGGATGCAATACTGCCCCACTTATGCTCTGATACCAAATTGACACATCCCGGCCCGGGGCGGACCACTTCCCGGGCTCGTTCCACCACCGTAACACGATATTGTCCGCTTTGGGCCCCAACCACGCCCTCACGGTTTTGTTTCTGGGAACTCACGAGCAACTTCCCAGTGGGTAACCCATCATGGGAGTGCTCTAGCCTCCTTCTCGCTTAACTTCGGAGTTCCTACGGAACTCGAAGCCAGTGAGCTCCCAAAAAGCCTCGTGCTAGGTAGGGATGGGAATATACATTTAAGGATCACTCCCCTGGGCGATGTGGGATGTCACAGGTTGGCTCCCTTCCTCATGTTTTCTATGAAAACATGTCAAATTTAAAAAGGATGGAAATGAACATTATAAAGTGCATGCATGATGTTTTTGTTTAATGAAATACCAACATTACTTGAAAGGGAAAAATTAACCTGTGACATATAAACTATGTTAAGACCTTAAACATTTCTCCACATCTACCAAAATTAACCACTTCTTTAATTCTCTAAAATGAAAACGAAGAAAGTAAATAAGATTAAAGTTTAATTCAAAAACCAGTTTATATGTAAAAAGCGAAAAAGCTAAGCAGTTTGCAATTGCAAAAGGAATCACTGGCAAGCGTAAGCAATTAATTGCAAAAACCTAGATAATAGAAAGATAACCAACAAAAAAAGACTACAAATGTAAGCACATAGACAACACAATGAAATAAACAAAGAGAAAAACAATTCTAGCTAAACAATGGATTAACCAGTCTATAAACATTAATAATATAAAAATCAAGGTAAATTAAAGTTGAAGCAAAACATGAATTATTGCTTAATAATGTGATTATCTTTGTTAATATGAACATCAATTATGTCAAATCGCAAAATTAGGGAAAATTGCATTAAGGTAGAAATGATTTTTTTTTTTTGGTAAAGGCAAAAATGAATTAATGAGAGCTAAAAAGGTGTCAAAATGAGCAGTAATAACACTTAATTATTAAACCAATAAGGGTGTTCATTGTTTACATCATTACGCTTATAAGCCAAGCAAAAAGGTTTACACAATCTTTTTTTTTTTTTTAATTCAAAATCTCACCCATCCCTACATATTCACAATCCAAAAAACCACTTCATTGTTTACATCTTTATACTTATCAGCCAACAAAAAAAGGTTTACACAACCTTTTTTAAAATTCAAAATCTAGTTGATCCCTACATATTTTTTAAAATCCAAAAAACCACTGCAGTGGAGATGAACCAGAGAAAGAGCATCACAATCTTCTTCGGACGGTTAAACTTGCAAATCCAATTGTACAATCCAAAAAGTTATTCTGAACATTTTCTTTTGGTGGATTACTATGATTTCTAGGTGAATACATAATGTGGACGACCAACTTGTTTCGATTGACACCTTTTCCATAAACACGTAAACCCATTCTTGTTTTTTCTATTTTTTTCTGAATTATTTCTAGTTCGTTGAGAAAGGCTACTTATCAATAGCACTTATTCAAACACTTATGATTGTCATGTGTGTAAAATTAGGGATTAGGAATCAGGCTAGCTTTTTTGTGTTTGACAATGGTCAAAGCTAGAGTCTAAGCAAGGCAAGGCATGCAGCGACAAAAATATTTATGCAATGACATTTGTTTTTATTACCATGCATGTGGACTATTATGCATGACATACCCCAACCCAAATATCGGGGCGTGCTGGCCGTCACGTGAGGGTGACGCAGCCATGTGCACTATGCGGAAAGACTGAAGTGAAAATGAGAGAAAATAAAAACCAACAGAATAATTTACAATAAAAAGATAAGTGAATGAAAGTGATAGAAACGTAAGCCTAAAACACGATAACAGAGTTCAAATAACTTAGGTGCAGTCCAAAATAAACAAATACTAGGTAAACGATAATCAGAGAATCCTACATGGATGGTGCTCTGTCAGAACTGACTCGTTTGCCACTAACGTCACCATTACCTAAAACCTGGAGGGCGCAAAACAGAAAACGTGAGTGGGCAAAAAAAAAAACTTTTCCAAAACCGTTTCAACATCAAAGTAGTAACCCCTCTCCGTAAAACCCGTATACTTTCCTAGAAAATATCATACGTATTCATATATCAAACATGCTGGAAAAAGATAAATCTCAAATATGTCATCTCAGAATACGCCATGTCGAATATCTAATCAAACAGTATAAGCATCAAGCAGGTGAGATAAATCAAATCATAATATGCCGGCAATATCAATACGTCAGCCGGAGTCACCCAATGTGACCTGTACGACTGCATATATATAACTCCTCAATCACTATCTTGCACATGAGTCGGAACCACCTATAGTGGTCTGCACGACAGGTTGTGTGTATAAATACGCTCAGTGTTACGATCACGTAAAGGCTGTGCGACGTATTGCAAGTCACCTACGAGTTGGAACCACCTATAGTGGTCTGTACGACAGGCTGGCACCTGCCTTGGATCCAAGGTAAGCGTACGGTGCAGGAGGTGAACGATCATGTGAAGGCTAGGCCCTACTCTAGCGGAGCACAAACATCGGGGTGCACGAACATGAGCTATATCTCAATCTCATCATCATCACAACTATCATTAACAAGTATTCTCGCCTAACTTACCTGAGTGTCTACGACACCAAAGCATAACCAACACAATCACAATAATAATATCAACGATATTCGACATGGCAATTCAATTATAAACCATTTAAAAACGAATTTTCTGGGAAAAATACCAATTATATATATTAAAAACGAAATTTCTGGGAAAAATACCAATTATATATATATATATATATATAATGAAAACAAAAGCCCACTCACTGATACGTAGAAGGATTGTATCCCCCAAGCCTCGCGTGGTTGCGCTCGTCCTCTGGATAGGCCTCACCTATATGCGAAACAACTATAAAACCGTCAATTTAACGCACATAACCAACATTAGGTAATAACTTCTCATACATTACTCAATTGGGGTGTTTGAATATACCAACATGCTCTACTCAATCCCATGAACACCCCTATATTTTTAGAAAAAATTTCTGATGCGTCACGCACCCCCACACGTAAGCCAAGACAAAGCCACATGCGCCGCTCACGCCCAGGCACGTGCCTGGCACACAGACGGAATCCTTAACACCGTTAAGGAATATTCCGTCAGAAAATAGAATATTCCATCAAAACTAACCTAAATTCGTTAACCTCAATTAGGAATATTCCGTCAACTTTGACATAATATTCTCATTCTTCTACTTGCAGTCACTGGAGTCCGGCGCTGGTGCCGCTGCTTTTGCCGGAAACTGGAAAAAACTTTAAAACCGTATTTCTAGCTCATTTCAACACCAAACTTCATGATTCTTTCACCAAAATGAAGCTTAAGACCAAAGGAAGAGAAATATACCAATTTGAAGTTCAAACTTCGCCGAAAACTCGTCGGAGAAATTCCATGAAAATCGGCCAAACTTGCAATTCATTATCCCGACGTCCAAAACGATCCAACGACACTCCCCGAGCTTCGTGGATGAGTTCTAAGGCCTCTTATGATCTTAAAACTGGCTAAAACTCCCACGATCAAAAGCATGTGAACAGTGCCATCGTCGGAGCTTCACGGTTCTAGGGGCTTTCGAACGTCTTTCACTCAACCAAAGGTCTGGTTAGTTTTGTTAGGTCACAAGGAACATGAAGAAAGCATTTGGGACCTCGATCCGTGCCAAAATTGTGAGATGCAAGGTTGTCCGTACGTTGCAGGGAAAATGGGAGAATTTTCGAGAAGAAAGAGAGAGAGACAGAAATGGAAATATGGGTGTGCACGTGTGCATGTGTGTGTGTGTGTGTGTTTTCAACCAATCACCAAACTCCAAGCCCAAACTTTCATTGGGTCCAATAATGTAGCAAACAATCCAATTTAACCCAACATAGCCAAATCACAGGCACACCTCCACAACGCGAAAAGGTTAAAAACGTCAATTCACGCTACGATAAAAAAATATTTTGGGACGGGCTGTCACAATGCACATGACAAAAAATTTGATTAATAATAGGCACCATTCATAGCATAATTAGAAAAAATAGTTTCTGCACTATTGTCCCCCGTCTAGAAGAATCGAGAGATAAAGATCATTCATTGGCTTTGTTTTTGTTCTTTTATCTTTGATTGTATGTTAATAAAACATTGTAAAAATAAGAAAATTCATCAAAATACACAACAGACACCATAAATTTTTTGAGGATATAGCAAAATTTGACGCTCGATTGTTTGATTGATAGCGAAGAAAATCCCAAAAAGAAAGAGTGACCGCTTAAAATCCAAGCATGCGTACAAATTTTAACAACATAATTACAAAATATCTATAAATGAATATACCTAAAAAAGCCGAAGTTCCAAGTGTTCCTTCCGATTATCCAAATTTCTGAAATTCACAAACATAGCAAATCTGTTACCACTAACCCTGTAACAGCAACAAACCTCAAAATTTCCCTAAACAGTAAAGGCCACAAACTATAACAACTACAAAATAAGGAGCAAAAGCTCTCTAATCTCAACAACTACAATATGATATTAAAAATGTTTTTGCAAGAGATGATGCATTCTCTAGGCAACATCTCATCACGTGAATAATAAAAAGAATCAATATATCAATCAATCGTATTTATCAAAGTACATGATGCAAAAACCTAGTTTGGTTGGATCAATGATACCAAGAAAAAAGCAAATTAGTATTTAGAAGTTGGAAAAACCTAATATGAAGATAATTATTCAAAGTCCTAAATTAAAACAACATTTAGAAGCATTCTAAACTCAAATTACAAAAAACATCTCAAATTACAAAAAACATCATCGTGATCAACTGCTTGGTTGTGATAACTATCTATTTTTGAAGCACAAATCAAGACACGATGGGCAAGCACAATTAGAACCTCTAGGCAAAGTTGAATTTAGGAGACAGTTTCTGATATTAAATTACGTCGGAGGGTATGCGAAAGTTGGACCATGGTTTATTTGGTTCTACTTTTGAATTTCCTCTTCATTAAATAGTTTACTTACCTGCTTTTAGATGTCTTTACTTAGAAATCTATTTTATTAGAATGAAATTAGAAGATGTTCTAGCACCAGAGACTATTAAAAGTTGGAAAGATATGCCGATGCAGCGGTTTGAGAATAGTTTGGGAAACTTTGGGCAGGAAATATGCTCGCAAGGAAAACCAACAATGGGTGAGTATCACTCTCAAAGCTAGTTTATGTCTAAATTAGTGAATTACCATAATCTTTACTAGTTGGTTTTCACTCTTGGCCTAATTTAGTGTGTGAATGCTGAATGTATTCCTCTTTTTGCTTCATCTTGGGCAACTCTTACACGCTTACTACATTGTCACCTTTGTGATTTTTGAAGAACGAAGACTTAACTTTGTACTAAACTTTTCCTAAATCAACTTAACTGTGTCTTAAAGATTTAGACCCGATGATTTAGTAATGTTTCTGGCAATTCTATTTCTCTTTCGCCTTAATTGGACCTCTAGTTTACAGATGCATGATAAAGTAATTGAAAAGCTACAATTTATCACATGGTTTTTTTTATCCTAGCCATAATAAGACTAATGTGATTTATACCAAGAGACTAATGTGCTTTTTTCACATGCTTTTTTGTCTAAAAATTTATAGAAATACAAAAAATGATCATCACAAATTTCAAATCCTTCATTAACCGAAATTAAAACAATTATTCAAATTTCAAGAATTAAAACAACATTTAGAAGCACTATAAACTCAAATTACAAAAAACATCAACAACATGGTGAGAATGAAGATTTATTTTATAGAAAATGAAAAATCTTTCTCAACCAATATGCTAAAAATGTTCGCCATCAGTATATAATAAAAAACAGAATGCTAAGTTCATCACATAGCACCAACTTTAAATGCATCTCCTTCCGAAATTAAAATTAAGAATTCACATGCCACTAATTAAGAAACTGATACTAACTAAAGTTGTATATTGTAAAATGCAATTGCTTTTAGAATTCCTAAGTCATATTAGTTAGCAAGAAACCCATACTAACTCAAGTTGTATAGTGTAATACGCAACTACAAAAGACCAAGCTTCTGCTGCTAAAAAGCTTTTACAAAATCATAAACACAAAATTAATTCCCTGACAAAAAACCTCTCAAAAACCAAGCTTGCAAGCATAAACACAAAATCTTCAATCTTTATGGGCTAAATTAATAACATAATCAATTAAACATCATTTCCACAATTAAAAATTTAACCATCAAATTTGTACATTGAAAGTTATGATATCAACTGCAGTGCACAGAGAAAAATGCAACTGCACATAAGCTCTTAAGCACATTGAAAAAGAAAAAGCCTTAACAGCAAACAAAATGAAAGGAAAAAAAAACACATCATATACTTTTAACACGACAGCTTGAAAAAACCCAACCAAAAATTACAAACTCTGAAAGGCACCATTTCCTAACTAAAGGAAAAAAAAAACATATCAGCCATCCACAACAACCTTCTTCGAGTACAATGAAAAAAATATAAAGCAAGAACTTTGGGACAACCTGAAATTGAATGAATGAGGCAATCTTTGACAACCCTTATTTAATAACTTCTTGGCTCGCACCACTGAAATAACTCCATGTCTAACTCCGCTACGTTCGCCCACGAAAGTAACTTCAGGTAATCCAAGACGATGGAAAGTCACTGATTTCCCGTAACAATCAATCTTGGCACGATTGTAGTGTAACCAATATGTGACCAGAATGACGTCAAAATCGACAATATCCAACGGAGTAAGGTTAGCAGGCATAACCACATTCTCCACTATTACTGGACATCCTGGATATACGTAATCCATATAACACTTATCCTCTCTAGGCATAGCAAACTCCAACTCATACCCAAGGGTTAAAGATTGGAGTTAAGTCAGCTGAGCAAATGTATGAGAAATTACAGAGTGTGTGGCACCACAGTCAATCAATACTTTAGCATAATGTCCAAGAATATTTAACGTACCTATAATCAAATCTGGGTTGTTCTATACGTCGTGAAGTGAGACGTTAGGAATGCGCCCCTGAGCTTGCTGACGTCTACCTCGACCTCTGCTAGAATGTACTCCACACCCTTGGCTCGACTGACTGGCTTGCCTCGATGACCCGACACCACTGGCAGCAGCATCCACCCGTTGGGGCTGTCCCCATGAATACCAATGTGAGCCACCCGCTGAGTACTGCTGCTGAGGTAGGTATCCTCCTGAATATGGCTGCTGGGGAGGCATATATCCTCTAGAATACTGTTGTTGTGGAGGCATATATCATTTAGAAGACTGCCCGTAACCGCCCTGCTAGTAGGGATCCGTAGGATACTGATACTAATCTGACGAATAAGGAACGGGAATCGCTGTCATGATAGGTAGAGCAGGGAATCGTTGTCGCTATGGTACGACATTTCTTCTTCGTACCCAATTTAAATCGACGTAGCATCTCAACCTGATTGGTAGCAACCTCCGGGTGATAGCGGAAGAGATCAGTAAACTTCCTATAGTACTCGTTAGCCGACATCTTCTTTTATTTCAAACTTGTGAATTCCTGTTTCTTACGATCAATGTATGCCGGATGAATGAATCTCGTATAGAACAACTGTTTAAACACTTCCCAATCCTTAGATTCCTCATGGGGCATCTCATCGACCAACTGCTTCCACCACGACGCTGGTTCCTTACCCAAAAACCATGTGGTCGTCTCGACCCATCTGTCAGGAGGTAGATTCCTCTGACTCTACATCACACTGAAGGTCTTCTCGATATGCATAAACCATTTCTCAGAACCCTCGGGTCCTTCATTCCCCATCAAAGTAGTGATTTTCAGATTATGGACTGACTCTAGAGGGGTTCTGTGGGAAGAATGAACTACTGACTGAATGACACTCACTATCGTTTCCCTTAACTGAGATATATTGAAGAAATTAGGCTCATTTGCATGATGTGGCTCTCTACTAGGCGGTATAGTTCTGATAGAAGACATCAAGTCATTAGAAATTTCACAAAATATGCAGGACTGCAACCTAGGGCTCTGATACCAAACTGACACACCCCGACCCGAAAGTGGAGCGTGCTGGCCATCACGTGAGCGTGACGTAACCATGTGCACAGTGCGGAAGTAAGATTCATAAGAAAGATACGAACGAATTTAAACCAGGCTACTAGCACCTAAGAAGATAGTGGGCTAGAGTGCGAAGTTATAGTGATTATACAAATTCAGAGCATACTAAGTCAATGCAGTCAAGCATGAAATAATAGATTTGAATAACCCCAAAGGGTGCCCTACATAATGAGAAGTCTGTCAGAACTGCCGAATGATCCTCGTTAGCCACCAACGATACTTTAGCTACCTAGAACCTGGAGGGGCGAAAAACAAAGATGAGTGGGTCAACAAAACAAATCTTTTCGAAATCATTCTTTTCTCAAAAGTGTAACCCCTCTCTGTAAAACCTGGAAAAATTCCCAGAATAAAGTATATACTCATATATAGATATTCTCGAAATCATGTTGGAAAATATGAATGTATGCCATGCCAAAGTATCACAACTGAAAACTAAATCATAACTCTGTGGATGTGATTAAATGTCAAGTAATCATCTTAGCCCTCAGCCATATATATATATATATATGTATATGTATATCTCATAATCGATCTCAGCCCTCGGTTGTATAATAGCTCATAATCAACTCATCATATCATGTATATTAATCATGCACACAAATCAATACCAACTCTAGTGGTCTACACATCATCACTGAATATAGAATAATTATGCTCTAGTGCTACAATCACGTGAAGACTGTGCGAATGATTCGCGGGTCACTTACGAGTCGAACCCACTTATAGTGGTTTATACGAGAAAGACTATGCCCCTAACTCTGGGCGGGAGCACTAATATCATGGTGCAAGTATATGAGCTCTAATCACATCACATCACATCATTATCATCATAACCATTATTTAAACTTACCTGACACTTACTTGTGCGTCCGCAGTACCAACATACATATATGCAATCATTAATGCATAAATAAAATAAATGGATACTTTGCATGGCATTTCAAATCCTTTAAACGTTCAATTTCATTTCCTGAGAAAATAGCAATATATATAAGTATATACAGAAAACAAACTACCCACTCACTGATAAGTAGCCGGGTTGTAACCCCCACGCCTAGCCTGGCTACGATCGTCCTCGGGATACATCTAACCTATATGAGAATTTACTGAAATAACGTTATTTAAGCACATATACGGAACTACGGGAATAACTTCTCATACATAGCTCAATTTTGGCATTTGAATATACCAACGTGACCTACTCGACGTCACGAACATCATGATATTTTTAGAAAAAAAATTCTAGGGCCCACGCACCCTCACACGCCGGGAGAGGCACGGTGCCACGCGCCCACACGCGCGTCATCCCTTTCCTCAGTTCGCCAGACTGGTTTCGCCGGTTTCTGGGCTAGTTTTCAAAACATCATAACTCACTCATTTTTCAACCATTTTTCGCGTTCTTTATATCAAAATGAAGATCTGTACAAGATGAACAAAACCATACCTGCCTCGACCCTTAACTCGCCGAAAAACGCCTCGATAATTCCGGCCAAACTTTAAATCCTCCGATCTCGTTGCTCCAACGTCCAAAATTCTCAAACGAAGTACTCCGAGCCTCCTTAAGCTCCCTATGAGCTTAAAACTCATAAAAATCACCTAATAATTATTGCATGAACAGTACCTAATTCGGGGGTTAATGGTTCAACGTGAAAACGATAGAAACCTTACCTGAAACTTGTATGGATGGACTTGTGGTGACGAGATGAAGACGATGGTGGTCTTGGTTTCCTCGATCTGTGAAGATTTGAGGGTTTTTGGTTTTCGTTCGTACATGAGGGAAGAGAGAGAGTGGGATTTTGGGAGAGAAGAGAGAGAGAGAGTGAGTTTGAGATTAGAGAGAGAGACACGGGAGTGAGGTGAGAGAGGGATGAGTGTGTGGTTGTGTGGTTTAAAAGCCACCAATCATACTACATAAATTATTAGTTCTCATAAGTCCCAAAAAATGTAGGAAATTATGCCATTGGACCAAAACATTAGCTCTCAATACAATTGTACCTCAACGCTTAGGGGTAATTTCGTAACTTCACCTCAACGATATGAAAAATCCGGGATGGGCTGTCACAGTTCATGTAAGTAAACTCATATGATATCCGATGCCAAAAATCAAAATTGTAATGTTATTGCTCCAGAAGGATGAAAAGCAAACAAATCACCAACATATCATATAAATCGCAAATCTAGAATACAAACTATAGAAACAAAGCCGAATTGTTCAGTATCTCCACCAAAAATTGATAGACTATACATAAATTACACCAAGACAAACACATAGATGCATAGAATTCTACAATTTTGCCCCAAATTAGACCAAAATGAAGAGAAACAGGGGAAAACCCACATACCTCCCACTATGAATGAGTCAACCGTATGATTCCAAACTGAAATCTTGATCTCATCAGAGTTCAAAACCCAAAACTATGGGAAACTGCCGAGAGCAACTGTGGTGATGGAGAACCAAAGGAACTTTTGGGGAAATGGAAAGTGAGGTCTTGATGAAGAGGGAATCGGGAGTGAGAGAGAAGAAGTAGGAGATGAAGAAAAGGGCCAGGTAGAGGAGAAGGGAGGTAGAATCGAAGATCAGTAAATCCAAAACCTGCACTGTCATCAGAAAAAAAGGGAAAAATCGCTAAAAATAAAAGGGAGAAAAATGTAGGGTATTTCATGAAGAAAAATTCAACAATCATCACATCAGTTCGAAAATTAAACTGTAAGAACTAAAAATAATAATAACAATACCTTGAACTGAACCCTCAATCAGATAAAAACAATTTTCCAGGAAAAACAAAACCAAGATTGGGTAAAAAAAAACCATGAGATCTATAACCTAGAAAAATAAATAAAAAGCCAAAAAAAAAAGCCAAAAAAAGAAAAGAAAAGAAAAGCAACCGACATTAAAACAGAGAACAAACAGACAGAATAAAGAGATGAATGTCCAAAATGAGAGAAAACAAAAAAAAATAAGGGAAATTAATATCTCTGATGAATCCCTCAAAACCTAACGTAACACACTAAAAAAATCGAAAATAATCCACAACAAAAAGGAAGAAACGTGACAATCTAAGCTGACAATAAAAAAACGAATTAAAAAAAGGAACTTATCTTTGGAAATCCCAGCATGCAGTGGCAGATCTGGATGACCCGTATGGTTTTATCTGACCATCGCCACTTTCCCATTTCTGAAATCCATCACCCATACCCCTCCGCCTCGCTCTCTTTCCATCACCATATATCTCGATCTTTGTCTCTGTCTCTCTCTTTCCATTTCTGTCAAAGCCTCCATCCCCTCGAAACCCTCGTTGAAGGACAACAAATGAAAACCTACACGACAACCCCCGAATTCGCTCAAAATCGAGAGGACAAAATTGCCCTTCCAACCCAACCCAAATCTGATGGATTTCTTGTAAATAAGGTGAAATTAAAGGGTAATCCATCCTAAACCCTGCAGACAAAATTACCCTTCTAAGTTCTAATAATCACCTTTCAAACCCAGCCGAAATCTCATAGGTTTCTTGTAAATAAGATGTAATCAAGGGGCAAACAATTGACTGTAGCTGAATGAACAGTCAATTCCTCCTCAATTTTATAATAGATAATGTGAACATACAGTCACCGAGAAGATGAAGGGCGCCGAATGTGGCCTTGATAGCGACCTCGAGAGCCATCTGAGAGCAGAGGAGAGCGAAATAGTGAGAGAGAGAGAGAGAGTAGAAAATGAAACTGATAGGTAATGGGGCTTAACGGTTATGGAGATAGAGTAAGAGATGAAACTAAACCTCTCAATATCTTCTTCTTATCCCGATTTCCGCCCTTGGATCTCATCGACAACTCAATTCCCTCCAGCAAGTCCCACAAAGTCACAAAAAAAAAAAAATCAAATGAAAATTCATTTCTAAATCCAAAATCACAAAAAGGAAATTTCAACATAAAACCCATTCCTAAATCCAAAATCACAAAACCCCATATTTGAACAAAAGAAAACCCAGATGTAAGGTCTGAATAACTCACCAAGAAACGCTATCCTTTATGGGTAAAAATTTTCTTCGAATCAAACCGAAAACGTCTACTGGTTAGGTGGTTTCTCAGCAAAGCGGAGATTTATGTGAGAAAAAGTGTGATGGAGGGGTGGAAATTGAAGGAATTCTCCAGAAGATGTAGTCGAAGCAAAGACTTTGACGCTAAAGGAATAGTCCATAAGATGTAGTCGAAGCAGAGCCTTTGACGATGGACGCGTGGTTTAGGAGGACAAAACCGTCTTTTAACTGTGTTAAAAATGGAAAAATTGGTTGATAACAAACGAATTGAGGAGCATTTTGGTCCGCACTGCCCTAGAACAGTGCACCCAAGTTTGAGTTTCAGTATATATAAATTTCCTCAATCAACCCAACATTTTCAAATTTTATACTATAGTCAGAGATACTGGGTTCAAATTTTTCGAACCACATTCTTAGAACAAAGAAGATAAAACATAATTTTGGGCCTCATTGCCATCAAATCAAGCCCAATGTAAATAATAAGATTAGAAATATTCCAAAATTTGGACCGATCAGCACTACCATCCACAATAATACCGAGAGAGAGGAGAGTGGGGGTTAGGTTTTTTAAAGGGGGAGAGAGGATTTAACGGAGGCCACGTTTTGAAATCCCCATTACCCTTTTCCTCCCCCTCCCACCGCTTCTAGGGTTTTAGCTTTGCCGCCTTCTTCTTCCTCCTCTCCCCTCCCTCTCTCTGCAAATCGGAATGAGCAGCGACAAAGATAACATCAACATGTCCGATCTCTCCTCTGGTGGTACTCTCTCTCTCTCCTCCCCTCTCTCTAACTTTCTGATGTTTGTATTATCCGATGCGGTGATCTTACTCTGCTTCTGCTATATTTGTTTCTGAAGCTCTCAACGACGTGGATCGAGCGGGCCTCGTCAATGCTCTCAAAGTCAGTGTTCAATTTTCTCGGCAACCAAACGGATTTTTATTCTATTACTATAGAAGGAAATTTCAATTTTATAGTTTGATTGGATTTCAGTCTCTTTGTTAGAACAAAGAAGTTAAGTGTTTGATTGGCTTATGGAGTTCGTTTTTTCTTGTGTGTTTTGCAGAATAAGATAGAGAGTCTGGCCGGGCAGCACTCTGATATCCTCGAGAGCCTATCGCCTGTAGTCAGAAAGCGTGTCGATGTTCTTAGAGAAATCCAGGCATGATTCTTTCTCGCTCCGAAGCTTGTAGTTTAGTGCTTTGATATACTGGATTACTTATAGTTTCATGTCTTTACGTACTTTATTTGATTAATTGATTAATAAGCTGAATAAGATTAAACCCTTATATCATTTATAATTTTATTTAGTTAGCATAATTTTGATTGATATGACGAATTTCCTCTATATATTATAGTTCAACAATTTTTTACATTTGGAGTTCTGGTTGAGGTTTTACTTGGGTTTGTGCAAAATATTCATTTTAATTGACAAATTGGTTGGAGTTGATATCTCTTGAGCACTGTTTTAGTATTACGTGATGGGATATGAAAAAAAAGTGTGTATATTATCCCGAGCGTGAAACACCTGAGATTTTCTTTACTTGCAGACACAACATGATGAACTTGAGGCAAAGTTTTTCGAGGAGAGAGCAGCTCTCGAAGCCAAGTATCAGAAATTGTATCAACCTTTGTATACCAAGGTATTCTACTGTTCTACATACCGCACTGATTATATATCTTATATTGGAACATGAATAGTTCATCCTTGCTGCTTTATGTGGATTCTGTACGTCTATGTGGTTTAGTGGCTTATCACTACTCTACTTGAGCGAGTTAGAAGTGACACCCGTAGCCTGTGTTAGTGTGATTGATCTTATTTTTTACTGCATTGTAGGTTCTGTTTTTCTTCTAGGTCTATTACTATATTGTGCACGAGGAGCAGAACTCCATTTCTTTGTATGTGTTTGGTTTTAAAATGATTTGTACTGATCACTCTGCAGAGATATGAGATTGTAAATGGTGTTGTTGAAGCTGAAGGCGTTACTAATGAAGCAGCAACAGATGAAGAGGGTAAAGATTCAGAAGGTATACTATTGATAGTTATTCAGGACCTATATAGGTTTTATTTATTGTTGGCATACGTTAACTCTTTTGTTTGCATATTTATTTTGCAGAAAAAGGAGTGCCTGATTTCTGGCTCAATGCAATGAAAAACAACGAAGTGCTAGCTGAGGAGGTGGTTATTTGTGCATAAAGTTCTCATATTTGATGTTTATAATTATATTGTTGTTGTCAGCTCAATTGTTTCTTATTTATTTTCCTATCACCAGATATCTGAGCGTGATGAAGGTGCTCTTAAATATCTTAGAGACATCAAGTGGTTTAGGATAGATAACCCTAAGGGATTCAAACTGGATTTCTACTTTGACACCAATCCCTTTTTTAAGAACTCTGTCTTGACAAAGACATACCACATGATTGATGAAGATGAACCCATTCTCGAGAAAGCAATAGGGTAAGTTTGGTTCTCGCCTTGCCTTGCGCTAAATAGTTCGGTTTCCTAGTTTTTACTTCTGTTACCAAGATGGCTTATACATGGTTGTTTGTACATACTTACAATATCTGGTACCTGGTGGTTTGTAGGACCGAGATTGAATGGTATCCTGCTAAATGCTTGACACAGAAGCTTCTTAAGAAGAAGCCTAAGAAGGGATCTAAGAATGCTAAGCCAATAACTAGAACTGAAAATTGCGAAAGTTTCTTCAACTTTTTCAGTCCACCTCAAGTCCCTGAGGACGACGAAGATATTGATGAAGATGCTGTAACACTCTCTTCTGTACTTTTTTTTTTCTTTCTATTTTATTTAAGGCTCATTTTTTTTGTAACTTCTTATTTGTACCACTTTTTCAACAGGCTGAGGAACTCCAAAACCAGATGGAACAAGATTATGATATTGGGTGAGTTTATAACTTCTACCTGTAGACGGATTTCTGAGCTTGTTACTAGTGCTACATATTATGGTAATTTTCTAATTCAGTGGTGTTGTTTAAATTGTTTTTTCTCACTCATTTTTGTGCAGGTCTACCATTCGAGATAAGATCATCCCTCATGCTGTTTCATGGTTTACTGGAGAGGCTATTGAGGGAGAAGATTTTGGTGACTTGGAAGACGAAGATGAAGATGACGAAGAGGAAGATGACGAAGAGGAAGAAGACGAGGACGAAGAAGATGAGGAGGATGAAGACGATGAAGATGAAGGCAAAACCAAAAAGAAGGTGCAGTGTTTGTAGAATTTGGATCATCCGTCTCCGCTTGCATTTTTCTCTTCCTTATAATTATTGTAGTTTGAACTGACGGTTATTGTTTTTTTGTGGAATTGATTCTGATGCAGGCATCGGCCAGTCACAAGGTATGTCGCCTAGTTGCTTAAATTTGTTTATAAGTTGAAGATCTTATACGAGTTTTGTTGCGTCGAAATGAACTATTTGTATGCATATACCGATCACTTTTGTTATATAAATGTAGAAGAATGCAAGAGCACAAGTCGGGGAGCAGGGTGAGCGGCCTCCAGAATGCAAACAGCAGTAGAATATGATTGTTTCGGAAAGGCGGGCTAGTAGCTGCGAGTTCTTGTTGGACCTTGAGACTATTTTGATAGAAAATGGTTGCTGGGCAGTTTTATATGGTCAATGTATTTTTTTACCTTACGCTATATGATGAGTGATAGTCGGAGTCATTGGTCTTCTTTTCCATGTTGGTTTAGGGGGAATGTGACGAAGATGGTTTGGATGTCATTGTGATCTGTTGACCTATGTTGGAATTTGATGGACAACGTTTTTTAGTAATCTATTAATGATTTGCGTATGATGACTTATATGGAATGAGTTCACTAACACGTGGTGACCCAATTCTGTAAACGATGATGTGTTGAAATTCGACACCCTACAATTGAAACGGGATACTGTTGGGGGTGAACTCCGTTAACTAATTTCATATAAGTTGTACTCGAGATTGGCCTTTTTATCCTTCCAGTGGATTGTTTAGTTGTTGGCGAGATGGCAACTGATGCCTAAAGTTTCATCATTTTTCTTTTAGGCGCCAGAAGTATTATTCCCAAAACGGTAGAAATGCATTTTTGAATCACATTGTAGGAAATGTTTTTTCAAGATTTATTTATTTTTTAACTAATGTTTCTAAAATCACTTTCCTTAAACGTGCTTTTTGTCATTTTAAACGCAATTTCTCTTCAAACACGCTTATTTTTAAGAATTTGGAAGTAGAGTGGGCACTTTAGTGGGTTTATCGATCAACCTGACCAACTCAATCGAAATTTGTTGGGTGGGGCTAGGTTGTAAACTTTTAAAAAATCATTTTCGGGTTGAAACCCAACCACCCATTCAATAGGTTTGTTGGTTGGGTTGAGGTATTTTTAATCCGATTGAAATCGACTCAAGTGAATATCAATAATTCTCGCACAAATATCAACATTTCTTATACCTAAATGTATTTACATGACATATACATAAAATTAATTGTTGTTTAAGCACACTTGTTTATTTATACTTTAGTTAAATGATGAAATTTATATATTAAGTAACAAATAGTGATTCTACAACGAAATTCACATTATTTTAGTTTATTATGATGTGTAGTTTGGATTATTTATCCTCACACTCACTTTAGGAATAAGAAAGAAAGTAAAAAATTCACAACCAGTTGAACCCACCAAACCAACCCGCCTTTGAATGGTTTGATTGAGTTAGTTTGTCCATTTTCTAGGAGGGAAATATGTTTCAATAATGTCAACCTGAGCCTATTGGGTTGGCTAACAAGTTGAGTCCAACTCGACCAACTTACCCAACGTCCACCCTTGCTTAGTAGTGTTCATTTAAAAACAAGTGGAGGAATCAGGCTTCCAATTTATTCAACTTTTGTTTTTAAGGAAATCCTAATGAACCAACTTAAAAAGGCATAAATGCATTTTAAGTTGTATAGTGAGTCAATTTATTATTCACTTATACTAATACGATGAAATAATGTCATGTCATGTCATTATTGAAGGAATGACTTGGCCTTCACCAGAGCTAAACAGTGTCGGAGCATTTATCCATGCATTCGAAGTTTATAATGTCGTATTTCTCTTCTTCGGTGTTGTTTTTATATAATAAAAATGAATACAAAATTGGAGTGAGATTATGGGAAAGGCCCATTGTATTTAAATGGGTCGTGAGCCCAACAGTCAGGTCTCCACTCTCACTCTGACACTCTTCCGCTTCTCTTTGCGATACTCCAGCATTTCAAAAAGGAGGGAAATAAACCCCAAAACCCTAAAACCCACACACCATCTCTCCCTCTTCCTCTGCCAGTGCCTTCATATGCATGGCTTCGCGAAATTGATTTTCCGGTCACCTTTTACCTCGCTCATCTCTTCACTAAATTGATTCCGGAGAGAAGCTTGGAGGTCGTCACCTATGGCGAGGCTTCTCCGAAACGCTTTTTCTATGAAACGTTTCCTATTCCCGCCACAGGTTTTCCATTTCTTCATTTGTGAAACACCAAAGTTTTTCTTTCTGAATATTGCAGCTTTCTGTTTGGTCACTAGGAAAGTTTAGGAAAAATAGTGTCTGAATTAATCAAAATTATGATTTATGAGTTTCCGGCATCTAATTTTCTGTTTGCTTTGTTTCACAGGTGGATCAGAGAGGAATATTAGGGACATCCACTCAGTTTTGCAATTTTTCTTCTAAAGGTGCTTGGTTTTTTTTTTTTTTTTTTGAAGTTTAATTTTTCTTGATGCTTTCAATAAGTTGCATTCGGGAAATGGTACATTTTTTTGTATTTGTTTCGAATGAATTCGCGCATTTTATAAGGGAGTTTTAAGTTTATCAAGGAATACTGTATTTGATTGCTAATCAGAAAATAAGAGTGAAAACTGGACTGAAAAAGAGACACTGATGGTATTAAGATGTGTTGTAAACTTCAATAACTTTGTGGCATCGTCTGAACGATTGCATTGCATGAAGTGTATTCTGTATGGCGTGGAATTTTACTGATTGATTTACTAACTTGTTATAATAGGACCGCTATTATCCATTATGTGTTGACACAAAACATGGTTTGTGCTCCTTACGAGTTAAAAAATTTGAAATTCACTCTGAAGGTAGAAAGAAATCTAAGTCGGATGGGAGTGATTCCTGTGATGAGAATATGTCGAAGAAGGAGTTAGCCCTGAAGCAAGCTCTTGATCAGATTACATCCTCATTTGGAAAGGGATCTATAATGTGGCTTGGTCGGTCCGTCTCTCCTAGACAAGTCCCAGTGGTATCTACGGGTTCTTTTTCTTTGGACATAGCACTGGGAATTGGTGGATTTCCGAAGGTATCATGCATACGTAATCAGCTGAATATTTAGGGTCATTATAGCAGCTTATAACTTGTAGTCTTGGTCATATGAATGTTTTTTTGCATAGGACGCGAGACAGATTTGACCTTGTACTTCACCACGGAATATGTATTTGCTTCTTGTGATTTTCATTCATTGAGTTTCTGCAGGGACGTGTTGTGGAGATATACGGTCCTGAGGCTTCTGGGAAAACTACTCTGGCTCTTCATGTAATAGCTGAATCACAGAAGCAAGGAGGTTAGACTGACATTTCTTACTATTATTTGGTGGTAAATTAATATATTATACTTCACATATAGAACATGGTATGGCTGTTATATGCAAAAGACGCTTACTTTTTCGTTCTTTGTTTCAGTTGTTCGTTATATGTTAACACGGTACTTCCACACACACACATCTAAAATGTGTTTCCAAATCATCTCGGTTTCTTGGAATTTGAACAGGTTTTTGGAGTGTTTGTCTGATCCTATCTATCACTGCGTCTCTTCCCCTGCATTTACAGCACCTATATCTTTTTTTTTCTTGATGATCTACTCTAGAAAAATTAGTAAATTTCTCTTTATCTTTAAGTTTGAAATGTTGAAGCGAGCCATGCATTGGACATTTAATCATTGCGTTTGATGCACATTTAATGGTATGGCTGGTGTGTAAAATGTAAATTCTTCATGTTTCAACATTTACTAACAAAGAATCAATGAGACCATGTTTTGGTGTGGGTTACTCTGTTGATGTCAATTAACATATTAATAATCTTCCGTTGGTGATTTTTATGTTGGCTGCTGTCTGTCATGATATTGAGTGTCTTGTCTTATGCAACTTAATTTATGTAGGGACATGTGTTTTTGTTGACGCTGAGCATGCTCTTGATCCTACACTGGCTCAGTCTATTGGGGTAAACACTGAGAATCTGCTTCTTTCACAACCTGATTGTGGTGAGCAAGCTCTCAGTCTTGTAGACACTCTAATCCGGAGTGGTTCAGTTGATGTTGTTGTTATTGACAGTGTAAGTAAGGTGCTTTTCAGTAACATTTTGTTTTCAGGGCAATTTATTCACATTAGCCTTTTCCATGTTTGTTGAGATGTGTTCTTATAAATTCTCTTTGGTTTTTGTTCTTATTGAATGTTTTTCACCTTCATATCTCTCATGAGGCTTTTGTATATATTTTTATACAGAGTTTGTCTTTTCCATTGTATGGTAGATGAATGCTTTCCATATGATTACAGGTGGCTGCACTTGTGCCTAAAGGTGAACTTGATGGCGAGATGGGTGATGCTCATATGGCAATGCAGGCTAGACTAATGAGCCAGGCACTTCGCAAATTGAGTCACTCTTTATCTCTATCACAGACAATATTGATCTTTACAAATCAGGTATCAGTGTTTGATTGATTTCACTATTATGTGTGATACTATTATGCAACATACAAATCTTTTCATATCATGAAATTTATATGGTTTCACTTGACTTGTATGGAAACTTTTGTACGTAAACTTTCATTTTCTAAAATTTATGGGTTTCTTATCTGAAGATAATTTGATATTCACCATTTCATGAATATTTGTTCAGAGCTCAGACATCTCTAATTGTTTGTCTATTTTTAGGTAAGGGCAAAGCTTTCTACTTTTGGAGGATTTGGTGGGCCGACTGAAGTTACTTGTGGTGGCAATGCTTTGAAGTTTTATGCTTCAGTGCGCCTTAATATGAGGAGAATAGGACTTGTAAAGAAGGGTGAAGAGGTAGGTACCGGTACCATTTTTCAATTTTGTTCATGAATTTGAACTTCGCTTTTTGGAGTGAGGTAGTTCGCCTGGTAGCCATTACCTATGCTTATTTGAAACTTTGAATTGTCGTCGAGTATCCATTTAATGAAGCCTGAAATTATCTTGGTTTTATTTAGGCTACTTTCAGTGACTATCGAGTCATTTGATAAAAAATAAAAATTACCCGAATAGAGTAACATGGCCTGTTTACATGTTCTTTTTGTGTTTTTTTTTTTTTTTTTTTTGGTTTTAGGATTAGATGCTATGTTATTGATGCATCCTTTTGAAGTTAATTTTCCATGCAGACTTTAGGAAGTCAAGTTCAAGTGAAGATAGTGAAGAACAAACTTGCCCCTCCATTTAGAACTGTTCAGATAGAGCTTGAGTTTGGTAAGGGTATATGTCGGGAATCAGAGATCATTGATTTGGGATTGAAAAACAAATTCATCACGAAGGCTGGTGCAATGTATGACTTAAACGGTCAAAGTTTCCGTGGCAAGGATGCTTTAAAAAGGTTTTTGTCCGAGAATAGTACTGCTCTGGAGGAACTTACAGCAAAGCTCACGGAGAAGCTAGTTGATGATGTGGCAGCCAGGGAAGCAGAAACAGAACTTATGGGTGAAGGTCCTGCAGAGGAAATTGTTTCACCTGATTCTACTGATGAAGATGCAGTTACTGCAGTTGGAGCGTAAGTGTTTGGATGGCCTCAAACTGTGGAGATAAAGTTTTTACCTGTTTTACCTGGCAGGGTTCGACGCAATAGGGGAGCGGCTACTGCATTCTCCCGAGCGTCTAGTAGAATCACCTGCTCTCCTTGGAATGACATGGATGTGGTGAAATTTTGTGGGTTCAAAAGGGGGGAATTTGGGAAGGATGCAGCTTTGTTATTACTTGTTCAGCCAGAGTTTGTATGTCAGTGAGGTCAGTGTTATATATCATTTGATTTGCCAAACGGAATGTGATATATTGTTTAGTGAATTCTATGTCGAGCTCTCATTGCCGATTTTGTGCAGCACTTCAGACTACTTGTTGACGTAGTTCTCACATCGTCCGACAGGTACATTACCCTGTCGGGGTGGTAATTTGGGAATGAGCAGTCGAACATTATCGCTGCACATGCACTATCACATCAATCATCAAAACTTTGAATCCGGCACACTGCGACTTTAAGCACACTGCGACTTTAAGCACTCATCTGTTTTGGTAAATTTGGAAACGGTTGATCTCGGACCATCGCATAATCGTACCATCTGTGCAGATCAAAATCTGTAACCCTGCGCGATGGTCCAAGATGGAACAACAAAACGTTTGGTGTTCTTCCCATATTACCGTATTCACATGTAAATTAACGACGCAAATAAAGAACCAAAAACGTGTAGAGCAATAAGAGTAGGCTTCCCATAAGTGTCTCAAGCCCACAACACGTCGGCTCCGGCAGAAAATGCAATGAATGATAAATGAGTAAACTGTTATAAATGTTATATTAGAGTGTGATTGTGTAAATTTTAGATAGATTTGATTACTAGTTATTTTTTTCCTATTAAAATTGTATTTTTTTTGGAGGAAAATTATTATTCTCCTCCCTATTACTATAAATAAAGGTATTAGGGGAATAACACCATCAAAATATCACATATTTCTCCACCCCTCTCTGATGATCCCCCTCTCTCCCTTGCTAGATAAATTGTCCACAACAAGTTATCAGCACGCTTCTTCGCTGCACTAAGAAATCTGACATGCTTCTCTGCTACTAAAAATCTGACGTGGAATTTTTCTGTATCAAACTAGTTTATCAATATTATTAGTAATTAGGTTCTTCCAAAACAACGGTTTTTATCTCGATATTTTTGTAGCCCTGATAACATGAACATTCACTATAATTCATGACCCAACTTTATGTTTATGAATTTTAAATTCTATGTAAATTGTAAATGCATTATATTCATAATTGTTAAATTTTGTGAATTGATATTGCTATGATTAGTAAACAATATTGTTGAATCCGATCATTTCTCAAGTTCTATAACGAGAATTTGACCAAAGAGGATCTCCTGGAGAAGACCTATTCGACCTTCTCTACGACCATTATTATCTTGCAGCAACAATATAAAACTAAGAAATTCACTAAGTTTTCGAATTTAAACTTTGTTGGTTTACCATTTCCATATAAAATTTGGACTAGATTGTAAACCAAAACTTTCAGCCAACTCAGGGGGACTACAAGTGAGAAAAGTACTAAGCTCTTTAGAGTGGGAAAAGCTACTAGTATTGCTCCCTAAAAGCCAAGGTTCTAAAAAATGCTAGACACTAGTCGGGCGGCGGGCTAGCGGCCTAGGTAGATTTAAGTAAATTTCTTATATATCTTGTAAATAATTGCATATTGACACTTACAAAAAAATTATACTTGTATGAAATCCATGGATAATATAATAAAAGAATGATAAAATGCAAAAAGAGTATCCAACAAGTCCAAAATTTAAAAACACATTAAGCATATATGCCATATAACCGTAGGGAAGAGTATTGTAGGATGACACACGTACAACAAGTTCACAATTTAAAACAACATAAAATGGAAAATAGGAGGAAAATAAAGAAATTTAATAATGTAAGATACTTATCTTTAGCATCCTGAAATTTAAGTTGATACACAACACACATATTCTATAAAATTAACAAAATTTCAAGGTATAATTAGAACTTACACTTTAAATAAATTTCAAAAAAAAAAAAAAAAAAAAAAAACACCACCCAGCTGCCTAACACCGCCTAGAGCCATCTCGATTTTTTCAGCTGTTTTGCACAAAATCACCTCGGTTCCGAGGTGCCTAGCGCCTAGGGCATTTTTTTATAACATTGCTAAAAGCCCACTAAAATAATAAGTCTAAACTTTGCTAACATAGCGTATAATTCTTATAATCAAGTTGGTTAAAAATATTTATCTTTACACTTGAGATTTTGTATTCGAATTACTTCCCCATTTAGATAAATATGGTTACAACTATCAACAATACTACAGTTATCCACCGATTTGACCTAAGTTACCCATTAATTTGATCTTATTTTACTAGAATTATTAACCAATTCTACCTTCTTCTTTTTTATCAAAATATTTAGATGCTCTATTAAAAATCGATTCTACTCTACTTACTACTAATTTTTCTGTTTGCAATTATTGGAAGATTTGTACAGATTAATTAAGTAGGATGGCAGAAGGTTCGTAACATTAAATTAAAAACTAACATAACTATTCTATTTCTTGAACAAGTGCATGCCATAGACAACAGGGTCAAAACCGCCGTCTCCAAACCCCTTTACTAATTCCCTTGACGAAAAGTAATTGACAGACCCTAGAATTTCAAAGCAGATATCGTGGCGCTATGGACAAATGGGATTTAAATATCATTAATCTAAGATGTTTGATACACGAATCCTATCTCAGCCTCAACCACTCAACTTGACGTGGCAGATGGATGTAGCTGTCAGCTGTGAAAATGTTATAAGTGGTTTTGAAGCCATCAGAAAGATTTTAATCGGATCCTCTTTGTGAAGATTTTAAATATTTTTTAATTATATCTGTTTATTATACATCGTGTAGTAAAAAATTATTGTAATTTTTTTAATTTAAAATTGAATATAAATCGTATATATTAATTGACCGCACAAAAATACGATAAACGAACGTGACTAAAAGATTTTAGAAATACTCACAAAGAGAATCCGATGTCATCTCTCTTGAAGCAACTATTGAAAAAGTGAACTTTTGACGTTCAACAAACCTCTTTTTGGTCGTATTGGCTGATTTTTTTCTATTATTAATTTTTTGGCAAAGGCGGTTTTCTTTCCATTTGCAGTCAATTTGGGCGACATAAATTCGTACCAAGAAACAAAGAACTCAAAAAAGAGAAGATGGAAAACAAAGACTATTATATTCGGTGGGCGTGACTGACCCCGACTGCTGGAGGCTGGAGCTCCCAACAATTGTTGTATAATTAGCAGATGATTAAATAATAATATAAAATATAAAATAGAGAAATATTCAAGAAACTCTCTTAAAATGAGATATTTCATGGACAATTTGATATCTCATATTTTAACGTCAATTTTCATGCTAATATTATAAAAATTGTACAAAAAATATAAGGTAACAGAGAGTCTATAAAGATTTCATTAAAAAAAAAAAACTCCTTAACTCTTTTTTGCAATATAAATCTCTTATGAAAAGGCAAATTAGTGAAAGAAGAAACCATTAAAATTGTTACCTTTCTATAAAAAAAATAAAAAATCTTAAAAGTATTCTACGCTGTTAATCGAAGTAAAAAAAAAATTAGTTTTTGGTCAATAAACACAATGAAATGAATGAAATTGATATGCTTGATCGTCTAATTAAATGGTGGTTTAACCCGGATGTGACAGGGTTCAAATTGGGAAGCATCGATGGGAAAAAGTAGAATGCAATCCATATATCAAAATCTTGACTAGTCCTACTATTTCGACCATAAAAAAAGAAAAGAAAAAAAGAAGACTAGTCGATCCTGCATACTAGTCGGCAACCACTCTTCTCACTGCTTCCTGGAAGGCAGCCTCGTCCCATTCGGTTTCCTGTGAAAAGAATAAAGCAATTACTCAGTTTCCTTCTAATTTCCTCAAAAGTAGGCTTCTCATTGCTAATCAGTGACCTCATTAAACCCTTCAATTATTTGTGTAGTTAGCACAATAAATCTACAACAATCAAAGAAAACTCAACCTAGGTTAACATTGGTCAACATAAAATTAACAAGGCTACGTATCAACTTTCTCTCAAAAGCAAGCTTGTAATTTAAGTGGTTACAAGCATTTATCTTTATACTCAACGTGTCTCATGTTCAAATCCCTGCGTGCACATATTATTCCATTGTTTTTTGCCGTTTAAACTTTTTGTAGTTGTAAAAGCTTAGAAAGGGTGTTCTACATACCCTAGGTGAATTTCATTCACACATGCTTCAATACCAGGGAGCATATTAATAATCAATGAGTTTAAGAAATTTGTAAGTATTTTATTACATACCTGATCAACTCTTAATCTCAAGATTACGCGGTTGATGTTAGAATTTGATTCTGATATCCGAGTATTGGCTTCCATGGACATCAAGCTTACATTCTCAACCCGCTTCAAGAATTCCAAAATGCGGATCACCATATCTTCGGTGCAAGTCTCTTGTGATCTTCGAATCACTTGCACGTCAATAATTTGCTCATCTTGATCCGGGGATGACTCGGTTGATACTTTCGTAACCGTAAGACTAACTCTTTCAGTTGAGGAGCCTGCAGCTGCTGCTGCTTCATTAGCTCCTAAGCTGGCAAGTGGCAAGAGCCTTGCCTCTAACTGCTGGTTTCTTTTGCTAAGCTCAGCAACTTGAGCTTTTAAACTAGTCAAGTACTCCCTTGCAGTTGTAAGAACTGAGGCTTTGTCTTTCTACACTACCAAAAAATTTAATTAATCACGATTGCAACGAAACCAATATACATACCAATGCAAAAGAGAGAAAGATGTTCTAATGCATTGCCCAACAAATTTGTAAATTAATATATAGCTATATTGGACCGTATTTGACTGAACTGGAATACTAAAACTACGCTCAATATAATCTAGTTTAGCATAGTTTATTGTAGTCCAATTCAATCCAGTACGGTCCAATATCCTTTTATACAACAGAGTATATGCATGTTAAATACCTTGGTTCCCGGAGGAAGTAGTGATTTCAATTTATGAAAGCTTTCATTGAGCTTCTCACGCCTTTTGCGCTCCGATATCATATGATGCAACTGACTGCTTGTGGGGCGGGTGGCTTGGATACCTTCGCGAAGCCTCATTAGATTCAAGCTTCTCAAGAAGGAAATGGATCGCTGGTGCATGTTTTGCCGGCGTAAATTAGCACTCATTTGCGTTCTTGGGGCTAAAGCTGAGGTGTTGTAACTCTTGAAAGCACTGGCCTTTGGAGTTTGCAAGTGATGATCAGTAGTAGAAGAAGAAGAAGGTGGGTTAGTTTGTGGGGGTGGTTGATATGAAGAAGAAGATAGAACTGCAAGGATGGCTCTTGTCATCGTGGCATCTTCGATCTCCGAAGTTGGGAATTGGATGTTTCGGATTCGAGAAATTGCTTGAATGGCTTGTTGATGAGGACTAGTAGTACTAGTAGAAGAAGTAGTAGTAATGAGATTTGTGGTTGGTAAAGGTTCCAATGAACTAATATTGATTGGTTGCAAGGGATTGGAAGATAACTGTGTAAAGAGTTCTGGGATGTTATGAGAAATAGTGGTGGTGGTGGTGGTGGTGGGAATGTTGAAGAGGAGGGAGGAATATTCAGGACTATCCATTGTGGAAAGTGATCTCAAAGAAGATGAAGATGATGAAGGTGGATGTTGTTGCTGACCGTTGATTGACCTGCTGGCAACTTCTGTATGTGGAGATAATTGTCCTGGAAAAACTTCTGGCAGCCAGGTTCTCATCATTTCTCTTTTTATATTTATCTGCAAAACAACAAAAAGTATCTCAGTCAATTTAAAGATTAAAAGCCACTTGGATGAGCCTGGTGGGGGCGGGTTATGGTAGGTTTAGGGTTCGAAACCTCCGTGTAACCAAATTTTTTAATAAAAATAATTCCAAGTTAGGTTATAACTCGGTCTTACTTGAGACACATTGGACAAGCCCAGCTCAATTTCTCCACTCTTGCACCCCATGAAAACTGCAGTCTGTAATTTAAGAGGAAACTATAAGAGAAAAATACCGATTAATTAAGGATCATGCTTGTGTTCCCCTTATGCGGGAACCTACTAATTTCTTTATGCAAAAAATATCTAAAGATCATATATGCAAAAAATATTTAATTTGGAGATCTTTATCCATTAATTAATGTTGTAGACCAGTATGAACAAACCTTAATCCTTGCTTCCTGTTACAAGCAGATTAAAAATACTCAATTAGCGCACGATATCTTGCCTGCGTAAATTAATGAATGTACTTCAGTTATATTTTAAATTAGTTACCTGATAAAATTGCCTCTGTTTATCATCTGATGCCAGTCTTTGTAGGTCCATTTCTTGCAACTCCACAAACGAAAAACTATTCCTGAAAGCGAATCCTGGAACACATCTGATCATGTACATATATACATGCAGCAAAAAACTTATGAGAGAAATAGCAACATTAATAATTAGAAGCAAACCAATAGGCTTAGTTACGCACTCGTTTTCGAAGACTTTGAAAACTGATAGCCGATACTCATCGAAAAGCCGCCGAGCCAAATTGCCGGAAGAAGAGCTTGGTTGATTTTCTTCATCATAGACACCATCGAGAAAGAATAAACAGCTGCACGAACACATCAAACCAACATAAATACGAGCTCCTTCCACATTCGATGTGTGTGTGAGACGGAGAGTGAGAGAGGAATGATGCATACATACTTAGAAGGAGGTGGCATATAAGACCACAAGCAAATGTAAAAGCAGCCAAAAGATTGCATGACAAGTCGAAGGAAATTGGCGCGAGAACCGTCATCGAGGTGGAAAGCAGTGTCCATAGACAAGGGTGGGAAATGGGAGTCTCTCTGGATCTCCCCGCTACACTTCAATCGACCTTTATGTCTTTTGGTCATGACAATAGGATGACCCTACCCAATATGTGTGCTCCTCATTCATCTTGAATTATATGCAGAACCTGATGAGCTACAGAGAGTAAGAAGAGTCGTTTAACCAGAACGTGGCAAAGGGAAAGTCATAATAAGATAATAAGTATAGGGCTCAGCAAACCTGAGTTTAGCTAAGTTGGTTAGAGCAATATGTTCTCATTATGTACCTAAGTTCTTCTCCTAGATGAATTTATTGTAGAATATACTATCGGTTGTCAAAATGAAAAGTATGGGGCCAAACAGCATGAATATATGTTGGGGAAAGATGTTTGAGCAGATTAATAGTGGCTTTAATCATGGAAGAAGCTGGCACAGATGAGGGAGATTTGAAAAGTGGTGATATTTATACACATATATAAGAATATTAAAAGAAAGCATTCATATTAGTGATGGAAGAAACTGAAAGAGGAAGAAGAGGAAGGAGACAGGTGATGGAAGAGAAAATTAGATGTTTCTGGTTCGTAAGGACTTGAAAAGTAGAAGGGGAGAACATGAAAAGTAGAAAGGATGAGAACATGAAAAGTAGTAGTACTGGTAAGCAAGTTTAGAGAGAGAGAGAGAGAGAAGCAGCCAGGGAAGGGAGGGAGAGAGCGAGGTAGGCTAGAAAAGTAGTGGTCAAAGTCCACCCATGACTCAAGGGAGGATATATACCGTAATTAGTTGTACACGTGGAATTGAAAAGAGTCAAAGGAGGAAGGCAGACTCCCCTCTTTATTTTTTTTGTTCTACATTCCCTCATTTATAAAAATAAAAAAAAAAAATCTTCCCCTTTTTATAAAATTATCAGTGTTTTGTTTATTTGATCTACCAATGAACTTGGTTTATGAATTTCACCATGCGGGTATGAACGCTCTTTCGCTACACCTTCTTCTGTCACATTTAAAAATAAAGGGATCGATCGATGCAAAGGTTTGTCTAAAGGTTTGTGACGTTTGTCTAGACTTTGTTTGAGTTGATCTTCTGGCGCACCTAATATTGAATTACAGAATCACCCGAAGCTTCTCTTTGATTTGGCATATTATAAAGCAGTCAGAGTTTGAGCATGAGTATCTACGAGGGCAGTTGAGTTGACTACATTGATTTAATATACACTATGTTTTTAGTGTATATATTTAGTTTTAGCAGGCAAGCACAAGTTAGTTAAGACGACGCTAAATATTTGTTTTAAGTTCACATCGTATTTTACTGAAAGATCACACTTGTAAATTTTTACTCATATTAAAAAGCGTTTAGTTATCCTACTTTGCACTATATACAAACAAACATATATTTTCAATAAAAAATCATGTTAACAATAAAATTTCTAAACGATTTTCCAACTATACTATGAATTAAAAAGAAGGGTAGTGCTCTTTACACTCTTTTTTTACCTCCCAAACATTGTTGTTAAGTTTTGTCCATTAATCTTCTTTAATTTATTTGATCAAACGACCAGAAATTGAGAGGGGGTGTGTGAGAGGTAAAAATGAGTGTGTAGATAACACTATCCTTAAACCAACTTTCTTTATCAGCATGAGTTTAAAGAGTAATGCTACACTTATGACATAATTGTACCATCTCTTTAATAGAGGTAGTAAGGCAACAACACATATGGATCTCATCTCTATTAAAGAGATGATACAAATGATGATAAAAATATGTGATAAGAATAGCATTTTTGAGTTTAAATGTCAATTATTTAAACAAGTTACTATGAAATTAAAGGTAATTATAATAATTAAATTTTGAACTTAAGACTCACTCACTAATTTTGAGTTTTATGCTCAAACACAAGCTTCGAGCTTAAGGGTAAATAAGCACCTTCATTTTTCTAGTCTATAATCGATCTAGAAAAGTCCCATAAACAGTTGGAAATCATTTGTCTGCTTAATTACGGCAAGATAACATCATAACTTCACTGTCTAAGCTAAAATAACTTCGAACTCAGTTGAAAAGCCACATCGATGGCTAAGAGAAGAATGGATGGAGTGGATGGAAACATCGCACCAAAATACTATTGAAATGTCCCACATCAACTGTATCAATGAGAAAAGAAGTAAAAATAGAAATAAGATAATCGCTCGTCTATCTTTTAAACCTACCAGTGCTCTTGTAAGTAAAATATTATTACGTTTTCTATCTTATATTTGAAGTTTTGGCTCCGCTCCGAAGACAAGTCTTAGCTGCCAAAGTCTTCTCGTCTTCTCTCGTCTTCTTAGTCTATAGTTTTAGGGTTTAATATATTTATTGTCCCAAACCTCTCTTGGATTAGTTAAATGCAACAGGCATGAGCCAAAGAATAGCTTCACGTCAATCATTGTTTTCAATTACTTGTTGGTTTTACTCCCCAAAAAATTTGTTATTATTTATTCTTATTTTGAACAAGCTATATTTATTCTTGCCCTTTCACATTTGTTTCTTTATTTATTTTATTTTTATTTTCATTTTTAAAGGAAGGTCAAACGGGGACGCCGGGGAGGATGATACAAACTCTAACCTTTGGGTGTGAACAACTGATAGACAACATGAATAACACAAATAAAAAGAACATCTTCCTATAAACTATCCAATAAATAGAACATTGGGTTCACACTGAAACCCTTAAACAATTAAGCTTCAACTCGGATGTGTCCACTGTTAATGCCTAAAATTGGGTTCTTTCCGAAATAACTTAAGTGTCAAGGAGCAACTTCGCAAAGTTATTTCCACTGGTGAAGCCACAGAGGCGCAAGGAGTTGCGACCGCACCTCCGGTCATCGGAATTCAACCCCAAGAGTGAGAATCCGCCTTCTGATTTCTCTAAACCAGCACAAAAATGCCATGAAACTGCATTCTTGGCCTCGACCTTGCCTATTGTCGTTGTCCATCGTTATAATGAATAGCGAGGAGGGAAATGCGGCTCCAGCGATGTCCAAGATACCTACATCACTTATCGACTGAATTGTGAATGCTTGTATGCACTGTTTTAAAAATCCTCACTGGCGCTAGGCAGCTGTTCACCACCTCGATTAATCTCTAGACTTTGAATATTAAGAAATTGCGACTAAACCTCCTTAAGTGTCTGCCTAGCCCGCCTAGGTGCCCGTTCAGCCTGCCTAAGTCACAGCTCTCACTTAGGCAGAAAATCAATAACTTTCATTTTGGATTTTATTTGTTCAATAAATTGTAAGAGATTTGTTGAATACTTGGATGAACACTCATTATACACTTGTTCCCCATATTTTTAATATGTTATAATGTTGTAATCTATGTATTTTGAAATTTATGTATCTCAATACAATTATGTATTTTTGTAAATATAAATAGGCACGCATTTATACCATATATAATAGAGGGTGAATTGCCAATTTAGTTCATGAATTATCACATGAGTGAAAATTAGGTCCCTAAACTATTTTTTAATAGAAAAACCAGTCATTGAATTATATAAATATGCCAATTACATCCCTAATATTAGATTCAAAGCTACTTTATTCAATTTTTTGTCAATTTAAGTCACGTTACTTGCATGTGATAGATATTGAAGGGTAGATTGGTAATTTTATTATTATAAAGAAATCATATATGGAGTTAACTTTGCAGGGTAAATTAGATGATAGGCTCGCCCCCATATGAAATGTTAAGTGTGGATGCAAATTTATGTTATCTGCTCCTTTAACGAAAATGCACCTGCAAAATAATAACACCTAAGATTAAGGCCAAAAGCCTCACGCACCCACGATGAATTTGTGGGGGTGGGTGGCTATTTATAGGGGAGTGGCCGACCCCATTTGGAGAATAGTGGTCGGCCATATATGGTGGAATTGTGTGAATAATTGCAAGATATTATGTGAAATAATATCTTGCAATTAACATGACAATTAATCCTAAATTAAATAGAAAATTGGGAGTTACCTTTTGAATAAGGATTTAATGAGGTGTGATGAGAGTGATTTGAATGAATACCATTTTGATCACCTTTGACTCTTTCTTGATTGAGCCGTTATTGTCTGTTGCATGCGCGTGGAAATCCTGATGCGCCTTGAGGGTAATTTTGTCCTTTTAACCCAAAAGTCCACGTATCACCTCCATAATTTTCTTGATTATTTTTGGCTTCACAAATGCCCACACACCTATTGGGCTGCTTGCAAGAAAGGGTAGCAGGTGTAAAGATCTTCCCTTGCTTTAGGAAACATAAGATTGTTTCCTATTTTGATGCAGATTCCTACATTAATTAGAAATTAGATCCTTCTAGGAAATGGAAATAAATCACTTCCAAAGTCTATTTAAGTCCACCTTAAGTTGATGATTAAATCAACTTCATATAGCAATTTATTCTACCCTACAAGAGAGAGAAAGCTAGAGGATATTTGTTCCCCCTCCCCTAGCAATCTTCTACACTTGCCTGTGTAAATGATTGCCTTTCGTTGCTTCATTCATCTTCATGTCGCACCAAGGTAAGAAAAAATTAATTTTTTCTTGTCTTCGTCTAAGGGCTTGAAATTTGGCTCTACGGGGTTGAGGATATGTGAAAAAAGTGGCTGGGAAAGCCACAACGTTGTTTTCGTGGGTGGCTTTTTGCTGTTAGCTTAGTGCAGCGACGGTTGGCTGGGCCAGATGTGGCTCGGCTTGGGCTAAGCTGATTAGAGCACGTAGGTGCTAAGCTAGGCCTGACATGGACCAAACGTGTGAGTGTAATGGGCTGGGCTTTGGGCCTGGCCTGCTATGGTGATGCCAAGGAGACGTGGGCCTTTTGTTTTGCTGGGCTCGGGCCTGTATGGAGAGAGAGAGAGAGAGAGGAAATGAAGGCCTTGGGCCATTGGGCTTTTCTTGTGCGAGTGAAAGACTAAGGGAGGCGCGAGGGCGCCTGCCTCTAATTCCCGCTGACTTAGGTCGAAATGAGAGATGGACCAGGTCGTAGGGCCTCACGTGGCTACTTATTTATTTAGTTTTTATGTATAGTCGTTTAATGATTCTTCTTTGAGTTTTTTGTAGAATTTCTTCGAGCGTGTCTTTTTCAAGCCACAAGAGTGACGATGGTGTGTCGCCGTTGTATCACTAAGGTGGGTCTTTGAGTAAAATGGGCTACTTCAAGGCTGCTCACTTCAAAATTAGCTCCGATGACTCGTTCAAAGATTTCCTTGAAGCATATAGGCACGCTATTCTGTCTGGGGTGCTTGTGAAGCGTGTCAAGTTTCACCCCTACTACTTCGTGTTGGGATTTACTTTTCTTATGCCGTGTTTCTTCCAAGAAGTGCTTTGCTCCATGAAGTGTGCCCATGCTTAATGTTCTCCGAATGCGGTCCATGTGATGGTGGGATTCCTCAATCTAAGCCAATTCTTTGACTTAGATCTGACTGTCAACGAATTTTGGTATTTCTTTGACATAGGCCATGTTGATGGAGTTGGGCAGCTACGATCCCAATATAGGCTTTTTGATCATTCGAGCAAGGGAGATCATGACTGAGCCAAGGAGACTTTGGAGATAAGTGGAGAGTGAGAGTCTAATTCTTTCCTTGAGCTACGCGTTCCGACGATTTTCATCACTGGTAAGTAGACTGCTTAGTCTCTAGGCTACTTTGTGCTTTGGCTAAACCGCTGTCTGATTTGTTGACTGTCCTCATATGTCTATGTAGATTCGAAATTTGGCTCAACTTCCAAGACTTTTCCAGATATGAAGAAGGTGCATGTTGCTTTAGGTATCCCTGCTGAGTACAGTGAATAACGTTAGCTACTTAGTCCTTTTTCTGGGAGAAATGTGGGCTCCCATCGAGAGAGGATATAAAATGGATTAAGGCAAGTGCATTGGCTCATCCAATCGCTGTCGTGGAGCCTGCTGTGAATGAAGGTGGAAAAAAGAGATATTCCTTACTTGCTCAAGAGATGCCAGTTGAGAAAAAAACCCAAGGTTTTCTCCGCTACTCGTGAGGGTTTGCCTGTTGTCGATAGGTTTGTAATTGACTTGACTTTTTCCAAGGGGAAGAAAGATGAGGTAGCTAGATCTGAGTTGGTGGTGCATGCTATGCCAAAGATAGCTAGTATGATTGCTGATAGGATTACTCAGCGTAGAGGTTCTGTCGTGCCCCTAGTACCGAAGTCTGTGTCAAGACGTCTGTTGGGAGCAGTGTAGAGGTTCTTTCGTGCCCATAGTACCGAAGTCTGTGTCAAGACGTCTGTTGGGAGCTAAGTCAAGTTTACCTTTAGAGAGACTCACTACTATGAAGAGTGATAAGGTAGACTTTGTTACTAAATTGGCACTAAGGCCTATTCCTCTTGCTATTGACACTGGTTCACCTGTTAAGAAAGATGAGACTGCTCATGTGGGCAGTTGTGAGAAATCCACCAAGCCTGTTTCTGGAAAAGCTGCTGAAATCTATGCGCTTTTGAAGCCATATCTGCTTGAAGACATGGACGTGTGTGCTAAGCTTGTTGATGGCGTTAGAGGGGTTGTTTACCCAAGTTCCTTTGCGAAACATACAATCCAATATAAAATGACTGCTCTGCTTGTTATGATACAGGAAAAAACGATTCTGGTAGTCGAGTCTATGCTCATTGACCAAGAGGATACCAAGGTTGCCAAGGAGATGGCAACGACTATATCAGCTAAAACTTATTCTTCTACCAAGAAGATCAAGAGGTTGGAGTCTAAGCTCGTCGTTTTGAAGGGGTCCAATATATTTACCTTTACTCATCTGCAGTTTGAGACCACTTGCTAATAGGTCATTGACCTAAAGACTAGGCTTGACGCGATCCAAGTTAAGTATGAAAGTGAAAATAATGAGATTGGATGTTACATACTTCAGATTCAAGATCTTGAGCGTGCCATTTCTGAGCTTTGTTATGCTGCTTGTGCAAAGGATGAAAAGTTGATTGCTGCTTATAATCAAGTGATCAACTTTAAGAAGATCGTCGATAGGCTTGAACCCCAAGTGTTGGAACTCCAAAGTGCACTGAAGATCAACAAAAATATGAAGAATGAAGTGGATGAGCTGCAGCGTGTCCATGTTGATCTGCTCGAGGAGAACGAGTAGCTGAAGGGCTTGAGGCTGGGCTCGAGGCTTTGCTTGTTCAAAATCAAGCTGATTTCTACAAGCTAGGTTATGTAGATCATCTCTTTGGTAGGTCATCTGACTTTAAATTTTCTAGGAAAGACTTCAAAACCTTCTCTATTTCTTCGGAAGACTTGTTTGCCTTTACTTTTGAGGCTTCCATTGGTGAAGTAGTCAGAGAAGTTGGTGCTTAGGCTGGGGCAGCCAATGGTGAAGTGATGGATGATGTTGTTGTTGAGAGCATCACGGTTGCTAAAGGTGTGGCGACCGAGTAGTCGTGGGATGTCTAAGCTGCTGAAGAGTAGTCTTTTGATAGCCTTTGGGATTTTCTTTGTTTTCCTTGTTGCTTTATGCTTTGCTTGAACTCTTTCAGCCTTTGCTATTTGTTTATCAATTTTGCTAGAAAATTTAATAAACTTGATTTCTTCGATTTTCTTCATCTTCGCTTCTTTTGTTTACACCCAACCTTTGACCTTTAGACCAGTAGCAGACGTGCTGCTTTTCTATAAGCAGATAGGCCCGCGTAGCCTATGTAGCCATATGTGTTGGTGTAGAACTTTTGCAAAGTTGTTAGCCATAGGGTCGGCAACCAGACGTCTTATTTACAGAAGTAGTCCGCGCGACCAATTGACTGTTAACCTTGGCTTTCTTCAATCATTTGAGTTGTGGGGCCTGCATCACAACATACTAAAGATTTTTTGGTTATGAAATTCGCTAACCTTTTGTATTAAAAGTATGCAGTTTTTTGGAATTTCGTAAGCAAATGTCCGAAAGAACTCATTGCTCTTTATGTAACCAATTTTGTGGGTTGTGTAGTAAGTGTCACATAGGAATGAATGTCGATCTAAATGATCATTCCGCGCTTGGCAGAGGTGAAGCTTATCGATTGTGTAGCATGTAGTGGATATAGTTTCGTATATGCGCTAACTGTTTAACTTTTTACAAAAATGTGTGGTTATATAAGTTTAGTGCGCTTACTACTCAAAAGGCAATATTTTGGAAATCGTAGGCTACTTTAGTGTACTTGGTAGCAGTTTTAGGGTTCTAGGGCAGCTGTCCATAAGGTGTGAAAAAGACCATTATGGCTACTTCTAGGAATCCCAGATTAGGCCAAGAGACCAAAAATCCTTCAATTGCTAAGTCTTGAAAAAGACCATTGTGGCTACTTCTAGGAATCATGACGTAAGTCATCGTGCATCTAGTTACACCAGGGCAGCCCGACTCATTCACGTCTGGATGTTCGGAGTGTATAGTTTATTCTCCCGTATCAGATAGTAAACCCATATGGGTGTCAGAGAATTGGTTTACCCTCTCGCACTAACGAGCATGGTTAGTCCCCAGAAGGGTGAAATTCCTATGATAAATTCCTAAGAACGGCGCAGTCTTTTTTTTAAGTCCATGAGTAATCAGTTGTTGTAAGCATGCAGCCGAGCCAAGTTATAAATTACTTATGAATTCTTCATTGAAAAATGAGTGAAACGAATGAAAATTTAGTTGTAAAGTAGGAATTGCATAACAATTAGATAGTTCTCGGCTTGCAAGGTGATGCCTGTCAAGCTGTTTGAGTATTCAGACTTTAATGTAGCAGGATGTCACGCATGGTACTTCCTTAGATTGTAGGCGTTCCACTGTTTTTTTTATCTCTTTGTCATTCATGGTGGTGAAGGTGTACCTACCCTAGCCGCATACTCTGTTGATCTTATACGGACTTTCCCAGATGAGATTCATCCTTTTTAGCCTTCTATGCAGGCAGTGATAAAGGCTTCTCTTAGGACTAGATATCCATGCTAGAACTGCCAGATTTTGGCCTTTTTGTTTTAGTTGGAGATGAGCTGATGCTGGTAGGCTGCGATGCGGGTGATGACTTTCTCGCACTTCTTCTCTGCCAAATCTAAGTTTGTGGCCATCTCATTTCTGTCTTGCTCGATGCTTGGTAGTAAAGTGCTGATACTTGGCATGATGACATTGGGATAAATAATTGCTTCTGAACCAAATGTCAAAGAGAAAAGAGTCTCACAGGTTACTCGTCGTTTGGTTGTGCAATACGCCCATAGACATCCGGGAAGTTCATCTGACCATTTTTCCTTCTTGTCGAAAAGGGATTTCTTGAGTCAATCGAGAATCTTCTTGTTGGATGCTTCGGCTTGCCCATTGCTTTGAGGATACCTTGGCGTGGACATGTGCTGCTTGATGCCATATTTTTAGAAAAACTTTGCCATATCTTTACCTATGAATTGTGGGCCGTTGTCCGTGACGATGGATTAAGGGATGCCAAATTAGTAAATAATGTTTCTCCATATGAAGCTCTCTATGTTCGTCTAAGTTGTGATTGTCAAGGGTTCTGCTTTCACCTATTTGGTGAAATAGTCAGTTGCCATAATCATCATGCCTTTACCCCTTGTAGTGGTGGGCATTTGCCCTACCAAGTCGATTGCCCACTACATGAACGGGCAATGACTCGTCTGCGGGTGTGGTTTGCTAGCAGGTAGTGCTGGTACGAGCTTATAATGTTAGCAGCGGTAATACTTTTGTACTAACTCCTTTGCGTGTTGATGCATAGAAGGTCAGTAGTAGTCTGTGTTAAGAGCTTTTTGTGCTAAGGATCGACCTCCAGAGTGATTTCCATAAACGCATTCGTGGATTAAGCTTAGAACATTTCGGTCGTTAGGATGCGCTAGGCAGCGAAGATGTGATTCAGTGTAGGATCTTCGGATAAGAATGTCGTTCCACATGTAATAGCATGTTGCCTTTGTTTGGAGCTTTCTAGACTCCAGTCTTTCCATGTGGAGTGTGCCATTGACCAGGTAGTCTATAATGAAATCCTTTGCCAGTTTGGAGTTGTATTAACCTGTGACACCTAGGTTGGTGGTTCCGCCTCTATGCTTGGCTTGTCTAGATATTCTACTGGAGTCTAGGTAGGCTAACGTGTCCGCGTGGGCGTTGTCTGCCCACAAAACTTGAGTGAGGATGTAAGTCTGAAACGCCTTAAGTTGATTTCATACTTTCTCTAAGTATTGCATCATCTTCATATGTTTTGCTGTATATTGTCCAGTAGTCTGGATAATGATCAGTTGAGAATCAAAATAAATTGCAAGCTTTTTCACTGCTAAGTCTTTTTTCATTTGAAGGCCTGCTAATAGGGCTTCATACTCTACTTCGTTGTTGGATGCTATGAAGCCTAGAGTGATTGCCTGCTCAAGCATTGAACCGTCTGGGGTGACAAGGACCACACCTGCTCTTGAGCCCTTATAATTGGATGTGTTGTCGACGTCAAATGCTAGAAATCTCCATCGGGTGAAGCAGGCGTGGTTAGGGCATACTCGGTTACCTCCGGGGTGTTTTTGGATCGTTTTGTTGCATCGCCTAAGCTAAGCATGAATTCTGCTATGAAATTCGCCAAGGTTTGGGCCTTTATCGTCGTACGAGGTTGAAAAACAAAGTGGTATTGGCCAAGTTCCAATGCCTATTTTGTTACTCGTTGGGAAACATTTAGACCGTGTAAGATTAATCGTAGAGGATACTGAATCATGATGATGACTGTATGAGCTTCAAAATATAGCCTGACCTTCTGAGCCGCAATAACTAGTGCCAAAATTAATTTCTCGATTGTCGAATATCTGGTTTTCGCATCAGGAAGAGCTTTAGAAGTGTAGAATACCGACAGTTGGGTTCCCAGCTTTTCTCGTATGAGGGAAGAGCTCACTGCTACTTTCGAGACTGCCAAGTAGATGTATAAGTCCTCTGTTGCTTCTGGCTTGGTTAGTAAGAGAGGTGATGTGAGATACTTCTTCAGGTCTTGGAAAGATTTTTCGCACTCATTATCCTATTTGTCTCGTTGTGCCCTCTTGATTGCTTTGAAAAAAGACTTGCATCAATCAGTGGACCGCGAGAGGAAGCAGTTGAGCGCAACTACTCATTCGGTCAAGCTTCGGATTTCCTTCAAGAATTTGAAGACTTCATCTCTAGGATTGCTCGGATCTTCTTGGAATATGCTTCGATTCCTCGTTAGGTTACTAGGTACCCTAAGAATTTTCATGAAGATACTCCGAATATGCATTTGGCGAGGTTGAGCTTCATCTTGTATTTTCTAAGGATGTCAAAAGTTTTTGCCAAGTTGTCGATATAGTCTGATCGCTGATTGCCCTTCACCATGATGTCGCCGACGTAGACCTTCATAACTACTATAATTTGATTCTTGAACATCATGTTTGCCAGTCGTTGGCAAGTGGCTCTCGCATTCTTGAGGCTAAAAGGCATGGCCTTGTAGCAATAGGTGCCTCGCTCGATCACGAACATAGTTTTCTCCTTTTTGAGCTCATGTATGGCTATTTGGTTGCAACTGGAGTATGCATCCAAGAAACTTAGCAATTGGTTCCCAAAAGTTAAATCTACTAGTAGATCAATTTGGAGAACTAGATAAAGATCATTTGTGCATGCTTTGTTGAGGTCGGTGTAGTTTACACAAACCCTCCATTTGCGCTTTTCTTTCTTCATTATTAGCACGATGTGGGCAAGCCATACTGAGTTGCTACCTCTTTTATGAATCCGGCCTCTAATAGCTTGTTAATTTCTGCTTTGATAATCGCCACTCGTTCAGATGCAAAATGTCTTCTCTTTTGGATAACTGGTTTGGCAACGACGTTGACGTGTAGCTTGTGGCAAGCTATCTTGGGGTCAATGCCGGGTATGTCAGAAGGTGACCATGCGAAGATGTCACAATTTTCCCTAACGAAAGCTGTGAGTTACTCTTTTTCTTTTGGGCTTAGATGTGAGCCAATTTTAGTAGTTTTATTCGGCTGCTGGGGATTAAGAATGTGGCTTGGTCAGACTTGATTTATCCAATTCCTCATCTCGGGATGCAGAATCAAATTTTTTACATTTGATGGAGATTACGGGGTCCAGCTTTATTAGCCAAGGTCGCCCTAAAATTGCATTGTAGGGAGACAGGTCACTTACTATCGTGAACATCTGCTTTGAGACAACTGACGGTGTTCTCACGTCAAGTGTAATGTTGCCGAAGGCAATCGAGGTGTGTCCGTTGAATTCAGTGAATACCTTCGCTGGGTGTATGATTGTGTTTTTCAAGCCCTTCTTTTGAATTACTGAAAGATAAATTAGGTTGATCGCACTTCCATTGTTGACCATCATTCTATTGACTATAGTGTGAGCTAATTGGACAGATACCACTATTGCGTCGTCGTGTGGGAAGTCGATGCATTCAGCATCCTACTCTATGAAGCTAACGATGGGTTGAGATTAGGTGTTGACTGCCTGGACCTGTGAAACAAGTAGAACCTGCTGGATCATCATCTTCTTCAAGTTGTTGATGGCCCCCAAGTGTTCGGATTCGGCAAAAATGCCATTGATCCAGATTGTCTTGGTCGGCGGCTCTTTATCGGCATCTGCATTTCTTCTAGGCTGCGTAGCTGGCTTGTCCAAGCATCTGTCAACCTTGCCTTCTTTCACTAGCTTTTCTAGATAGTTCTTCCAAGTGTAACAGTCGTTAGTTGTGTGACCGAGACCTTGATGGAATACGCAGTACTTGGTGTAGTCTAATTTGGAGGTATTTCTCTTTGATTGCTTCAGTAACTTGAACTACGGTTCGTTCTTGATGTCGCAGAGGATTTGGTAGATCGGGATCGAGAACTTAGAGTAGTTCTTAGGCATCAGGAATCAGTCTCTGCGCTTGGCCTCATGCCTGCTTTTGTTGTACTATTTCCCGTCATCATTCTTTTAAGCTACTGTCGATTCTTTTTGAGGTTGCTCGGATGCCTTGTTTACTCGCCGAGCCTTGTCCTAAAGTGCATATTTCTCTGCCAAAGCGAAAGAGTTTTCCAGAGTTAGATCTTATTTCATGATCAATGCTCTGAACATTGGGTGATCTACTAGGAGTCTTTTTTGGAAGGCTGCACTAGCTATCGAGTCGTTGTATTCGACTATCTTTTCCTTCTCTGCTTTAAACCTCTTCACATAGTCATGGAGCGAGTCACTTGGGTTCTTCTTGACGTTAAACAAGTGTTCAGACTTCTTCTTGATTGAGCAATTGGATGAATATTCTTTGGTGAAAACCAAAGAAAGCTCATCGAAACTCCGAATGGATTGTGGCAGTAGGGTGTGAAACCAATCTTGCGCATCACCTTGTAAAATGGTGGCGTATATTTTGCACATGAGAGCGTCGTTGTTTCTATAGAGGATCATTGCACTTTGGTAGTGCTTTAGCTATCTCTCCAGGTCTTCATCCTCTTTGAAGGATGTGAAATGCGATATATTGAACTTGTGTGGAGGCTCTGCCTACTCGATCTCGTCCATGAAGGGTGACTTGCTTATGTTGGTCATATCTCGTCGTAGTATCTCATCAGTGATCTTGTTGCATTGGAAATCGCGTAATCACTCGGTCCAGAGCCTCTCTACTTCTTCCTGAATTTGCCTTTGTTAGGGTAGCAGAGCTTTCGACTGCCCTCGGTCATAACCTACTGGTCTAGGTTGTTCTTCTATATGTTCGGTTCGTCTGTGCTGCAACTGTGGTGCATGTGGTATGTTCCTATTAGGCGAACAAATTTCTCGCAGGCTGCCGATTGAACTTGAGCCTAATTGTGTGACTGCTTCTTTCCGTCCTTCGTGCTGCCTACTCTAATGTCTGGTGGAAGATGCTCCTTGTGAGCCTAGTCGCGAATGAACACTTCGTCTAGAAGGCTGCTCATGTTGATTATCGGAGTGTGGCCCCAACCATGAATGCATGCTCGTCTGTGAGCCTAACTAAGAGTGCACGCTCATTTGTGAGCTAAAATAAGAGTATACTCTCGGGGCCCAGTCGGGAGTGTATACTGCCCGAATGCTGAGTCCGTGACTGGTCAATGGGCTGTTTGTTGGGACATTACTGGAGATGTTCGTCGTCTCTCTTTGTCCTTCTTCAAGACACCTCGTCTGGGGCACGCTACATTTTGGTACACTGTAAGAGCTGATTCACTAAGGTCGTCTGCTGCGCGAGGGTGCTTGTCAACTCTATAACTTTTCGAGACAAATGTTGTTCACCATTTGGGTTGGAAGAGCTTGGACGGTATGCATCCCTTTGAGTAGTGGAAATATGATGGACTCCGGGTGCAAGATTTGAGTTGGGATATGTTAAATCTACAGAGAAATGAGGTGAAAATACCCATAGTTCAATCGTCGGTCTAGAAATATGAAGCTGGGGTGGTTGAACCGGTCTTGGACCGTTTTGGGCTGCTAGGAGGGCCACAAGTTAGATCACGAGAATGGGTCAGACCGTTGGAGTGGGCTAGGCTGCGAAAATGCGCGTGCGCTGGGCCTCCTCTATCATCAGCTCGACTTGGGTTGGCTATTGTGCGGCACAAGCCTGGGTTTGGCGCTGCTCTGTAGCATGGGCTTGAACGTGCCAGGTTGCTGCTGCTGGCGTCTAGGTATGGGCTTGCTCCTAGGCTTGGGCTGCTAAAGTGGCAGCAAGCTGGGCCGCCTTTAGGGGCTTGCGCCTCTTGGACCGTGGATTGATGGTCCCACTGCCATGGAGCTGGCCTACTCCTCACTGCCACAGTGGTCCCCGTGGCTGCCACAGTGGTGGTCCTCCGTGGTGGCAAAATTGTTCCTCTTGCCATCGTGTTGAGCCTCATGGTTCGTCGTGGTGGGGCTACATCTCATCCTCCATCATTTGATCTGGATCTTTGAAGGTAGGAAGTTCCGTTCGTCGTGGTTTTCGAATTTCTCGTTATTGTATATTTTTTTCCCTTACCTCTATTCAAAGAATTAAAAAAATTCTAGGAAAAAGAAAGTATGAAAAATTTACGAACGAACGAGAACTGAGAAACTTTGAATGTGAGAGTCTTCTTTGAGCGTGTGAATCAAACTCTCAATGAAAGCACAAATTTATGGATGCAAATTTCGACCATCTTCTCCTTTGATGAAAATGCACCCATAAAATAATAACACCTAAAATTAATGCCAAAAGCCTCACTTGCTCACGATGAATAGGGGCCTTTGGCCGAAGAATCTTTAATGCCAAAGTTAAAATTATGAAGAATAAAAAAAATGTGTTTAGGAGTTTGTGGGTAGGAAATGACTTAGCTTTTTAGTGGGATAATAGAGCTATTCATAGAGGAGTGAGCAGCCCCATTTGGAGAATAGTGGCTAGCCATACATGCTGTAATTGAGTGAATAATTGAAAGATATTATGTGAAATAATATCTTGCAATTAACATGACAATTAATTCTAAATTAAATAGAAAAATTGAGAATTACCTTTTAAATAAGGATTTGATAAGGAGTGATGAGAGGGATTTGAATAAATATCATTTTGATCACCTTTGACTCTTCCTTGATTGAGCCGTTATTTTTCATTGCATGCGCATGGGAATTGCCTCGATGGTAATTTTGTCATTTTCACCTAAAAGTCCACGTGTCACCTCTATAATTTTCTTGATTATTTTTTGCTCCACATTAAGGGCTTATAGGTGAGAAAGTGACGGTATTACACTCTAAAGTGTGTCAAGTGACTTAAGTTGACGAAAAATTGAATAAAATAGCTTTGAATATAATAGTAGGGATGAAATTAGCAATTTTTAATGAATTTAAGGACTTATTTTACCGAAAAAAATAATTCAGCGACCTAATTTTCACTGAAGTGATAATTCAAGAATTAAATCGACACTTCACCCTATAATAAATTTCACTGAAGTGATAATTCAATGACTAATTCAGAGACCGAATCTCCAATGTCTATTGATTTGTTTCTTTGTTGTTAGCCCAATCTGTTATTTTTTGTGTTGCGTTTTGTAGACCCAATAATTGTGGTTTAGCTTGTACTCGTCGGCCTATTTTTCTCCAAGCCTTTCCCACAGGGCTTCTTTCACTTTCGTTTTTTTTTTTTCCGATTTTTTGGTTTTTGTTCAATTAATTGTCTTTCGTAGGCCTAAAAAAAGGGATCAACATTTCCTTGTTTCTGTGATTTTTTTTTCAAGGCAAAAGAGCGAGCCTGCAATTGGAGAGTTGCATCAAATTCGATCATTCTCATAAGGTTCTCCAACAAATTATACAACCAGGTAAGAAAACATGATTATCTTGACCTTTATCATTTACCTGTTATGTGTGTGTGTATAAACGTGCGAATCAGTGCTTTCCCTTTACAATGTGTATTGAAAATCACTGTGAATTATTAGATTATTAAACGAATTTCAATCCAAATTAATACCCTCCACTGTTCTTCATATGTATCAATCTCCTGTAGTGTGAAAATTCAATCACCTCATGCTAAAATTTTCGGGGATTAATGTGATAATTAGATTTTGGTTTTCCATGTAGGGTTTGCAAGAATAAAGATTGTTCATTAGATATCATAAGTAAAAATAACAAGAGAAAGATAAATATTTTTTTTCTCATAGTGGGATAGACTCTTGATGAGTTAATTATAAATTAGAAACCTGATTTATCTTAATAGTTATAAGCATGATTTGTTAGCGAGCAGTATGAAACAAACTAGTGTTACATGCATACATTAATCAGATTAGTTTTTTTTTTTCCTGCTAAAAAGATTATATATATTTAAAGCTATTTGATCTTATATTGTTCCAATTTTTGTACTTCTCATGACATTCGGTGGTAACAATTTCCATATTTCATATATTAAACGCAGAATCCATCTAACTAGGAGTTAGAAAGGAGTTGATGGTGGTAGAGAACGTTAATGATCTCTACACGATGCTAATTAGTCATCGTGGTGGAAATGTGGTTGCAGAAAATAATGCGAATGCGCAAACCTCGAGTGGAAATGGACATGAAGTGGAGTTAATAGCATCCTCGATTCGAGGAAAGCTTCATAAGCAACCTCCTTTACCAGCATGTACTTGCATATTTAGAATCCCCAGTGTACTACGCAGGCATAATGAAAAAGCTTTTCTTCCAAATTTAGTTTCAATAGGGCCATTTCACCATGGACAAAAGAACCTGCAAGTCATGGAAGAAATTAAACTATGGTATCTATATTGCCTCCTTGATCGAAAACCAACTTCAGAGACCAGGTTGGAGTACCTTGTGGAACTAATTAGAAGTATAGAACAACATTGTCGTGATTGCTATGGTGAAAAAATTGACATGAGTGGTGAAAAGTTTGTAGAAATGATGGTGGTTGATGGTTGCTTTATTATAGAACTCTTTCGCAAGTATGCGAGAGTGGTGCCTAGTGACAAAGATGATCCTGTGTTCTATACGTTGTGGATGCACTCGGCACTTATAAATGACTTGTTTCTACTCGAAAACCAGCTTCCTTGGAAGGTTCTTGACTGTTTATTCCACCACACAAGGGAAAATAATGACAAACCACCGGCCTATTCTCTGTCTCATCTTGCTCTCAACTTCTTTAGGAATTCCACATTCTTACAGTCTACACAGCTTTACGGAAAATCAGGAAGTAAACATTTACTTCACATCATACGACACTCTTTACTTGGCTCATATACGCAATTACAATTAACGTTTAAAAGTTATTGGGAACCGATTCCTTCTGTAACAGAACTTCTACAAGCTGGAGTCCAATTCAAAATCAGAAACACCGGTGACAACATGCTTGATATAACCTTCGAGAACGGAGTGATGGAAATTCCACCAGTAAACATCCGAGAGAATGGAGAGTCTCTCTTCAGAAACCTCATCGCTTACGAGCAGTGTAATCCAAGCATCTCGATTTCTAACATTACCTCTTACGCTGTGGTGTTGGATAACCTTATCAATTCTAGCAAAGATGTAGACTTTCTCATTCAGAAAGGAATTATAACTACAGTACTGAGCAAGGAGGACATAGCCTGTTTCTTCACTAGGCTTTACAATGACACTATTCCCGGCTATTTCTCTTACGCAGAACTCACCAAGAATGTGAATGCATTCTATCAGGACCGGTGGAACAGATGGCAAACAATTCTCAGGCGTGATTATTTTAACAATCCGTGGTCAATCTTGTCGTTTGCTGCTGCTCTCATGATCCTAGGCATGACCTTCATTCAAACCATATATACTGTTCTGGCTTACTACTAGGGTTCCGGTATGCACTGTGCAATTGTGCCTTTGTCAATATCTTTTAACGATGCTAAATATACATGATAGTGAATGGAATTGTGGATTTAGCTCATGCTGTAAAATCCAAGGCTGTAATCTGTTGTATGTTCAAAAAAAACCCAAGGCTGTAATTGCTTACAAGTGTAAGTATATATATATATACGAATTTTGTAGCTAGAAATAACTTGCATGACCCTTTTCTGGCAAATGTAGTATTCTATTCATACTTGATTCATAGACTTCTAACTACGTTCACTAAATTCATTTGTGGCTACAACTTTACTGCAAATCACGAAATCCATTTTTTTTCTTATCGCATCAATACCACATACACATGATTAGTGTGCTTCACATAGTAAGTCACCGATCAACATGTAAATTTCTGAAGCTTTCGAAGTATGGCAGCGCCAGGTACGTAGGTCCTTATTCTCCTAGTTGAATAAATTCATGCTTTCTCATAACATGTGCATATTTGTTGAGCCCTCATCTTGCCACGGTCACTTCTGAGAAAATTTGATTTGTTTGGTTACTGAAAATTCCAGGAAACACTTACTTATATTGTTTGAGATCCTTCTTAACTTCACGCAAATAATCAAGGACGAAAGATTCAATTGCGCTACCAAATCAGACAGGTAATTTTCTATTTCTTATAAAATCCAAAATTCATACGTGAGGTTTTAGATGGCAGGGATAAAATGTATTGACATATATCTGACAGTTCTTTTGGTGCTATTGTATCCATTTTCCCAGTTAGCACCAGCTTTTATTGGCAGGAGGACCATAAGGCCACATCTAATTAGGTGCTGTCATGCCAATCGGCATATAGTTTTGGGTCCTTTCCCTTAGTAGTCGGATACATTCATGCTTTGCCGTAATATTCTGCGAAAGTTTAATTTGTTTGGTCACCAAGGATTTCGAGAAAATCTATCAGAGTGAGCTTTACTCTTGGGGCAAGTATTCTCCATCCGCGTGGTTAATCGTCCGAAACCTCTAGTTACTTGCACTTATATCCACGCATGGCTAGTGTTTGTAGTAAAGCATGAAATCCATCACTAATAATCTAATATCACCAAAAGTTGTGAAAATCTCTTCGTCTACTTGTAACCTCATGTCAGACTCATTTGATGCGGAAGGCTTACGATCCTGCAAAATTAGCTGAAGCGCGGTGGACAAATGAGCCGTGTTTTGAACAGAAGTATGTGATTTCAGAGAAAAAGCTGATTTGTTTGCTAACTGAAAAATTCTGGAAAGATTTAACGGTTTTCAATAACGTTCCTGATTTGCAGCAGTGTGCTCCACCCATCGCACCCAAGTTCGAATTCTCTCCTTCCTGTAGTTTAGATAAATTTAGTGTAATAATAGTAATGTATATACTCGTATAACGTATAACTGTGTACTTTAGACTGTTAAAATTCTTAATTTTAGCTAATTAAGCCAAGCTTACTTCTAATTAACAACGTGTTACACGTATGATATAGGTCTTATGGCTCTCTATCAATTGTGGACCCAACACAAAGCTGAAATTTGACGTAAAGTATCAAGGAGACAAGAAGTAGCTAGCTATAACTATATAATAAGGCCGAGGAATTTTTCCTGCTCAAAGTTCCCTCCAAGCTAAAGAGAGCCTGCAACGGAGAACTGCATCAAACTCGATCATCCTCGTAAGCTTCTTCTACAAATCCTCAAATTAATGTAGGAAATTAAATAACATGTTTTGCTTTGGTCTTTACCTTTGTCGATTATATGTGGGCTAGTTTGGTTGTGGAATAGATGTGTCGATATGTCATCATAAGATGTTTCGATTCTTACATAACATAGCAACTTGTTAAGATGCATTAATGTATGTAACTTTCATTTATTTGTTCTCCTAAACATAGTGCATGCGTAGAGTATTTAGAGGTATTTAATCCTAAGATGTTGTCAACTATACATTTATTATGGTCTTTTTCACGTACAAGCCCTTGCTAACATTACACTTTTTAGAAAGAAAAAAAAATATAGCAAACCGAATACTTTGGAGAGAAAAAAATCCTTCCTTGAGTGAAAACAGAAGTGAAGTTGAGTTGATAGTATCCTCGATTCGTGGAAAGCTTCACCAGCAGCCTCTGTTCTCGGCTTGTAGTTGCATACTGAGAGTCCCTAGCGTATTACGGAGGCATAATAAAAAAGCTTTTGTTCCAGCTTTAGTTTCAATAGGGCCATTTCACCATGGAAAAGAGAACATGCAACACATGCAAGAAATTAAATTGTGGTATCTACATTGCCTACTGGAGTGCTTTGTCGAAGCCATTATAAGCATGGAATAACGTTGTCGCAGTTGCTATGGTGAAAATTTGATACGACTAGAGAAAAATCTGTGGAAATGTTAGTAGTGGATGGTTGCTTTATTATTAAACTCTTCCGTAATAAATTAGATATGCAGAAGCCCATCTTACCGGGGTTATGATTGGTGAAGCAATGCTCGCCCTGGGCTGAAATGTAACAGACGAAGCCTTATGATCCTAGTTTTAACCTTCATGCAAACCTTAATTATATTCATGCTGTCTTACTACTAGCAAACTAGGCCTCCATTTCAATTTTGCTTTCTTCGATGTGTTTATGAAGTTACCAAATGATCATGTCTTGTCTGTGTGAATTGGGATTGTGGTTTTATAGTTCATGCTTGTTACAAGTTCAAAATAATATACAATGTTTTAAGTGTAAGTTTGACCTTTAATATCACCGAGACGCCTTTTATGATAAATCTAAATACTTGGCAATAGGTGGTTAAGTTGATATAGTCAGTGTTGGATCATGCTTAGCCTAAAACATTTACAAAAAATTTCATCGCCAATTTCTGCAGTATGAATCACCAAATTTTGATGAAAGAAATCATGTATACAAGTTGTGTGTATTCTCATCATGTGTGGTGATCATTCGCCAATCCACATTGAGCTAGGCCTCATAAATAAAGACAAAAACAAGCAATATGTACATATTCTGGCCTTTCACACAGTAAAGGGATACCGTGTGACAGAGGAAGGTCTAATGGATCGCCTGAGTACTGATATGCCTGAATCATGTCTTCATGTTGGCAAAGAATGCCGGTAACTGAACAAACTTAATTTTGTTTTCACTGTTTTATGTTTCCTTTTCCTTTTTCTTGCATTGTACGCATGACCAAGCTTATTGGCGATTCTGTATATAAGGGTGTTGACAGTCCATGGATCTGCTGATGAGGCCGTACCTGTCGAAGATGCATTCGAGTTTTCGAAGATAATAGCAAACCACAAATTACATTTTACAGAAGGAGCTAACCATTGTTACAACTCACATCATCTGAGTTGGCGACAGTCGTTTTGGACCTTGATATGATCTGTTGCATGAAATAGTGAAGAAGTTCATGATGTAAACCATTGCCTCATGAAACCAAGGTTCTATTCAACTCAAATTTGAAGCATCAGGGTTTTGATGAGAGTTGACGAAATGGATAATGTGAGACATGGGGGAAAGTACGGGAGGTTAAGTGAGACAGTAGGGGCACAATGAGAATTCAGCCATAGTTGATATGAACCTAGCTAGTTATGTGTGATGTGTTTTTCCTATGCACTCAAGTTCTAATCCCGGCTGCCTCTTTATAGTCTTTTTATTTATTCAATAATTTTTTATTTTAATGATTGTCTAAATCTCAAAGTGGGTCAAATATAATTGGATATTTTACTCGTTATTTACGTGAGTCGATAGTATGAGACCTCCCAATTCGAGTAAAGAAGAATATTATCTACCCTCTTCCCAACCTGATGGTTGAGTGCACTTGCATGAAAATATTGGTCTAGGGTTCAAGGTTTGGTGTTGATGTTGCTATGCTATTGATCTTATGATTATATTGATGAAGATGAACCATTAACCAAAAAAAAAAATGGAATATCACCAACTTGTAGTTCTTGTGGTCTCTCTTTGTCGAAGTGTAGATTATATTAGTATATTTTTTGAAAAACCAAAAATAGTAAGTTAGAAAAAACGGACATGATGAAACATGAGTGTGTGAGAAGCTAAAAATGATATGTATTTATCATTTTCAAAAGAAAAGATAGAAACATGGCAGTTTTAAGAATCCCATAAATAGTCAGGGTCCAACAGTTTAAAAAGAGACAGTTGTGGACCAAAACCTAAAAAACCCAAAACACTATTTGGTTGGGAACTGACTAGATTGGTCCGATACTCTCCCAGTTCCAAACTCACCGGAGCTGTGTAGATTGCAGAGCAGCAAGCAAAAGTTTCTAGGTAAACATCCACTGCCTTGAGGATTAATTAATCGTTAATTAACTTATAATCTCAATTAAAATGCTGCTCTCAAGTTCTTTCACTTCCATAAGCTTCCCTTCACCGAACTTTAATCTTCCCCGCAATCGCAGCCCAAAACGAATCTTGAAAATGGCAGAAGCTGCAAAAAACCCAGGTCAGAAATCTCATCGTCTCACGCTGTATATGTTTGATTTGAAATATTCATGTGCTTATTGCCATCAAGTTGCCGACTTTATCAGAATTTTAGTGGATTTTGTTTGTTTGAATTGCAATGTTTCAGTGGGTCAGCAGCAGAAAATCATTATGCCCAACAAACACGGTGAAAAACTTGTGGGATTGTTACACGAAACCAGTTCCCCGGACCTTGTAATCTTATGCCATGGTTTTCGATCCACCAAGGTTGGATTTTTGATATATTCGCAACAATGTCTTTACATGGTAGCCATGCTGGAGTGGATTTGACGTTTAATTAAGAAAAAAGAGAGTAGGGGGATCTAGCTTTAGCTCAAAGAGGAAACGAGTTCTCGTTTGGTTCCAGCTTGATTAGGAAGCTTCTAATTTAAGTTATATTTTCTAATATTTCATTGACAATCTATCGTCGTACCTTGTTTGGTAATGATTTGGTTTGTAATTTGAAGACAACTATGTTTTAATAACTAAAGAATAGAGTAGTACTTCGTCCGTGGAAAATTGTAATGCTTAGTTGGCAACATTCCGGGCAAAGTTTCACAGCTTGTGTGTCTTGATTTCCAGGAAAGCTCTGTTATGGTGAACCTTGCTGTTGCACTGGAAAATGAAGGGATTAGTTCCTTCCGTTTTGACTTTGCCGGAAATGGGTAATGCTGTCAAATTACAGGGTTTTGAATTCTTGAATATAACAGGTTCTGTGTAGAGTTCCGTTGTGTGCATCTCGTTAGTTTCATAGTTGCAAGCCTGGCTCTGTCCTTATCATACTGTTCGTACTTGCAAGGTTTGCATTTTTTTTTTTCAATTTGAGATCTAAGATTTCATTGATGCTGATTAGTTGTGGTATTTTTGGTTGTCAGGGAAAGTGAAGGCACCTTTCAGTATGGTAACTATCGGCGAGAGGCTGATGACTTGCACTCTGTGGTCGAATACTTCTCTAGAGAAAAACGTTCACCCAGTGCAATTCTTGGACACAGTAAAGGTACGTTGGATTGTTTTGCATGATCGTTGTGTGAGATTTTACTCTGATAAAATAGAGGACAAAATGCTATTGATGAATGTTTTGAAAGAGTAATTTCGTATTGTGTACCAAAGGTATTGCTGAAAATTGCTACTACAGGAGGTGATGATGTGCTCCTGTATGCTTCTACATATCATGACATTTGTACGGTTGTCAATGTTTCTGGACGTTATGATCTGAAGAAAGGCATTGAAGAACGCTTGGGGAAAGACTATATGGAAGTAATCAAGAAGGAAGGATTCATTGATGTTAAGAATAAGTCAGGTAATTTGCTAATTTGTATCGCGTAGTGAATTTGCGAAATTTGTTTGTGAGACCAGAAGATGGCATGGATAAATAAACTGATAAATAAATCTGAGTGTTTTCAGCTTGTATCCATTTACTTTCAGTAACACACACACACCCTTACATATATACACGAAACCGAGTAAGGTGCATGCTAGCGTTTAACACGGTTATGGGATGCCATGTTTGTAGGAGCTGGTAGTTATCGTGTGACCGAGGACAGTTTGATGGATCGTCTAAGTACTGATATGCACGAATCATGCCTTCAGATTGACAAAGAATGCCGGTAAGCAAACTTTAGTTAACTCGGTTCTCATTCTTTTATGTTTCCCTTCATTTTCCGCCTGACCTAGTTTATCGGCAATTCTGTATATATAGGGTGTTGACAATCCATGGAACTGCCGACGAGATCATCCCCGTTGAAGATGCATTAGAGTTTGCCAAGATAATACCTAACCACAAATTACGTCTCATAGAAGGCGCTAATCATTCGTACACCTCGCATCAAGCTGAGTTAGCATCGGTTGTCTTGGACTTCATTAAGGCAGCTCTGCAGCAGGACAAGGCTACTTCCAACTAGACACTCTATGCCAATAGGCATATAAATTTTTCAACAAGTCGGGGCAGGTTGGATTCCTTATCTCGATGTAGTTTGATGCATACATTCTCATGCTTTGCCACAAGTTTGTGTTTTCGCTACGTTCTGTGACATTAAATACAGAACTAGATGAACACGATACCAGCCATTGCATCACGATTTGAGTTGTTACCTCAGAATTTGGTATAACCATTGAATTTATACCTCAAACATCAATAAAATGGCAGATGACAATGTTAGCAAGTTGCTATGACTAATTATATAAACTAGAATTGGATTACAGCTCCAGACGAGCATACATAAATCACATGAACTACTGAGGAATCCACAAAATGAGTTGAAAAAATCATTACAGTTCCCTAAAATCCCGATTGCAGCGACTGCTCGCTTTAGAGCTCCATTTCCAACATAACCATGAACGAAAAATTAACAAGTCGCGCTGACAGAGTATTATATGACGTATTAAGCATGACTCTCTAGTTGAGTTGAAATGTTCAACCCAAACAGTTCAATGAATGAAGTGGTAGATTTGTGGTCATGTTAGTGTTATAAATCTAGATTTAAAGTCATGGCATGTCTCATGTAGCATATAAATTTCGTAATGCAAGATTAACAATAAAGTGCAGAACTGACCTGTGTTTCCTTAACAGTATATCTCTCCAGTAAAGTCTTCTTTTCATCATTCGAAAGCACCCGATGTTCAGGAACTAGAACGTGCTCTTTAATATTCACCAACAATTCTGCCTCCTGAATCATAGAAATAGAGCAAACAGTATTATCCTTTGAAGCACCAGATGCAACAATAGGTGAAGCCAATATTTTGTATGTCGGGTAAACAAAAATTCTCTTCCCAACACAACCCTATAAAGTGTAGGGCCATACCCATTCATCAGACTAACAATACTAGTAAGAGCTTTGATCAGATCATCAGATTAATATTCACTCTTTAGAAGGCATTAGAGCTTAGAATATAAACAAATGAATCAAGTTATTGCATCGGTGATCTGTATGTATAGCCTTCAAATTTCTGATATTTCTGGTACGGTGGTACCTTACATTTCTTACGTAAGGCTTAATAGATTGTCGTGATATTCATGAAATTTCAAGAAGCACAGCTTCATACTAACAACAGATATTTTTTTTTTTTTGAACAAGTGATATTATCTACACTAAGGGGGAGCCTGACAATGGGCGAGCCATAATAGTATGGTTCAAATTCGCCTTTGGTCCAAGCTTCATACTAGCAACAGATTTAAGTAACGAACCTCACCAGAAAAACCTCCAAGTGGAACTTTCCGGATATCTCACTGATACAGGCCCTTGCAAAGGGCGTCAGACTTTGTTGAGTAACCAAGATTGCTCTGAGCACATTCTCCGACTTCATGCGGTTGGTATAAGTCTTCATTGTCTTGACCCCAACTTTTGGTTCGTCAGGAAAGAAGACATAAATCTGAAACACAAGAACCAACAATCAGAGACAGTCAACAGTTACAGTACTACATCCGCTGCAATTAAAAAGCATCGGGGAAACACCTGATCATTACTGTCATTTCTCTTAGTTTTATTCATGATAAGGTCTTCCCTTTTCATGTTCTCTCCATACTTGTCCTTGAACTGTTCTTTTGTCATGTTGATCTCAAAATCTCCAACCAAGTAATTCCGGTCTTTCAGCATTTGCATCACCATCTTTCGGACTCTGTAAAGCCTTGTAATTTCTTCTTCTGTTAAAACCATCTTTGTCTCTGATATGTTACAAAACCCAGCTTTTCCGTTAGGTTCCCTCGCAATTAGCAGACAATGATTATGTACATTGAATCACGATCAAGCAACAACACATCAAACTTGGACAAAATTTTCACAGTTCCATCAACCTTTTCGTTTTTTCACAAAGTTCGAAATAGCGAGGCGTCTTATAGACAGCATTGTGAGGCACAAGAAACCCAAATACAGAAAATTAAACAACTACTACATCATTCATCCCTAATAAGCAACCAAAAAAACATATAATTCAAGTTTAACAACACCGTAAAACTTTAAACTAAAATCCAATCCAAATCCAACAAAAAAAAAAGCGAAAGAAAACCAAAAGCTCTGAGAGCTGAGAAAAATAAACACAATATTTGGAAACCAACAAGAGAAATATCATAAGAAATCGAAAAAGATGAAACCTTCGGTATGAATCAATATCTAACCTGTTCGGCAAAAAATATGTCGAAAAAATTAGTGTTCGTAGTCGCAGGTTGAAGAGGTTGTACAGGAAATCAACCCACTAAATTCCCGGGTTTTTTGTTTTTCGAGAGAAAAAAGGCGCGGAACGAGAGCTGCTGCCTCTTTGAGTCTGTTGTGCCAAGGAAGAATGTCTGTTTGCGTCGCGTGAAGAGAGAAAGGCAAGGGTTCATAATCCTACGACGACGTATAGGTATTTCTACATTTTTTTTTTCTTTTTTTTTTCCGAAGAGAATGGGAAACGTCAGCCAATTTGGCATCAGCGACAAGCTCAATATATGAATTTTGTCGTTTAGCCATATTGCAAAGCGTAAAATTGAACCCTACGTGACAATGTTCTCGACCCACATAAAAAAATCCTCCATCAAGGAAGCTCAGGTGTGCTTTTTGTTTGTTATTGGGAGTGGGAGTCCGAACTAAAGGCCTCTTGTGATGTTGTGAAAGAGAGAAAAAAAATATTGCTAGATGAATAGTTAGTCTCGATTGGACTTTAAAACATGAATCGTTAAGCACTTAGGGCGTGTTTACATACCCATAATTGGAATCAAAACAAAGAATTGAATTCTGATTACGGAGTATTCAAGCGTTTACTAATTTTGGAGGAATAAAAAAAGTGGCGGGTTCCACACGAAATAAGGAATCCAACTCTCTAAAATGGAGGAATTGGACTCCTTAGATGAAGGTGGTATTTGAGTTCCGAGAGACTCAAGGAATGTGGAATGCATTTTTCTACCTATTATGCCCTCTTAACATTTTCAAAATTTCAATTCAGACACTCAACACAACAAGCCCACCGCTCCCCACCACTTCGTGCAACCGTGCTTCACTTCCCAACCCCCCAGCTCAAGAACCCCATCTATCCCCAAATCGGATTCAAAAATCAATTACCCAAAATCTTGAAAATAAGCAATTCAAGCCAAGACCGAAACCCACAAATCCGTGGAAGCAACCACTCAAAAAACCCAAAAAATTATGAAATACTTTGCAGGGAGAAGAGGTGGTGGTTATGGGGTAGGCTGGTGGGGAACATGGAGGTGTGGGCAAGGGAGAAAAGATACGAAGAATTGCAGGGAGAGGAGAAATGTTTTATTCAACCGGGTTTGAATAAGGGCATTATTGATGTCACGGGTATCCTTCAGGGAAGGATGAGGAAGATGAAGTGGGTGTTATATTTAAGCAATTTGCCGCCATAACTCAAGAGGAAGATAAGAATCATGGTTCTAATAATTCTAGATAAGACTTGCAGAGAGGTGTTTAATATTTTAATAATTCTAGTAATACATACAAATTTAATATTTTGAAATAACGGTATTATAGTAATCACACTAGTTTTTTATTCTGATTCAGCTGAATCAGTAAAGAACTTATATGAATTCAGTAGTATTCTTATTCTGATTCCAGGACATTCAAGTAAACAACTTCAACATAAATCTAATTCTGACTCCTCCTTATTCCAATTTCTCCTCAATTCAATTCCTTCTAAATCCAATTCCTCCTATTTTGATTCCGGTTACATAAACGAGCCTTAATGACGACCATGTATGCAAGAACAGATTGAATGTAACTGGATGTTGCCATACGGATGCTTCATTACACATTCATACGCTGTTAAAACTACAACGATTACTTGGATGATGCTGATCGGAGCTACTGATCATCTTTCTGGACATCTGCAATCTTCACCTCTGAAGTATAAATCAGCTCGCTGAATTTGCTGAACTGGTTTGAACAGCTTCATTATATTGCATTTACTGGTATATAAGAGGTTTACGGTTTAACCTGACCGACATTCAGATCCTGTCGTACCCTCCAAAGTTCTCCCAACATAGCAGCCGGTCTACCTCATTGCCAGAAGATAAATGCTTAGATTTCTGGAGTTAGGTTTTTGGAGTTCTGACTTCTGAGTATCAAAAACCATTCCTTTGCGCCGACTCATTCATTCACTCAGCAATAAGAAACTATACATCACCTTTTCCGACATAACCTATCTGAAGTAACAATCAGCTTGCGGACTAACTACTAAACTGATCAACAGTCTCATTTTCGTTATCGTCATCCACATTGCCACAATCATATACTTCAAGATATGCTTCCTCCCCTTCCTCCTGGTTCAAGAAAATAGGGAAGCATCTCAGTTATCGGAAACCAAAAGTGCCATTTTGACAAAAGCAGCACGTTGTACTAAGTGAGATAAATGGGTCAGTTACCTCGTCACTGTCATCACTGGGGATAGAATAATCATCCACTGTTGAAGGCAAGGTTCTTCCGCCACAGACCATTTTCCCCCTACCCGTTTCCTTCTGAAATTAACACCAGAAGAATATATATATTATAGAAATGCAAACTACATCACCTGAACTACTACAATGCAAAGGATATCTTACTAGTTCGGACTTCAAGAGCTCAACTCTCTCCAATAAGTCCGAGATATGATGCTTCAATGCCTGGGAAAGATGGGAAATATATTAGAACTGATATTAATAGCCATCATTTTTTAAGAATAACAAACACGATTAGTTTATAAGTTACCTCGTGTCTCTGTAGTTCAATTGACCGAGCCAATGCCTGTCTTCTTGTCAATAAATTCCTAGGCCTTAAAGGAAGAGGGCATTGATAGTTCTTCCCACGATAAACAATGACTGCATAGCCTTTGGTAGTTTTATCTAGAGACACTAGCACCCCACCACTCTCCGCTTCCAAAGAAATTGCAATATGCTTGACTTGCTCAAAACTTTTTCCCCTAACGATTATCTTCACCAACTCTCTATGCTTCCAGTGCAAGTGCATATTCTCTATGGTACCAGAGTAAACCTCTCGCCTCCCTGAAATATAAATCACTCAAGCATTTGATTCTCCCCAAAAAGTTCATTTTATCCAAAGAGGTAGTAGTTCTTACCTAGAAGCAGAAAGGGTTTCATACTGAGACCAATCTTACGAAACAAGAACCTATCCTCATCAGTTAAGGTTTCCAAATCATCTGGGAGATCTGATGGTTCCAAACTTTCCTGCACTCTTGCTAAAGCCTTCTCAGCCTTTCTGAGCTTTCCTTTTGCCTAGAATCATCCAGGGATAGAAATAAGTCGCAATATTGAAATTCCTAAATGACACTTGTTCTGGCATCCCAGACTTGTGGGGTACATAAAATACTTGGACATATTGCATTTTGGACTTACAAGAGCCAACTTCTTCTCGAGGTGCCTGACTAAAGATGCATGTCTAGCCAAAGTTGAATCTCTTGTCATTTTTTCAACTTTATCAATGGTCAGTTGGTTTCTCCAGCGAGTGGTTGCTGCCAAGGTTTCAGCAAGGGTTCCAGCAACCAATTGGCCTTTAGAAGCTTCAGGTTTTGACTCAACAAAGTCTGAGGCCATCTGTCGTGCTTGTTCTTCCTCATCTTGTTGGAGATCTCTTAATTTTCTCCTCTCTTTTAAAACCCCAGTGACAACAGACGGCAAGTAGTCATTACCCCTGTAAAAGACGATGAAATCTTTGTTTCTAGAGAGAAGTGTACCCCCTGTCAACCTCTACATATACAACATGCAACACTCGTCAGAAATAGAAAGGATAAAAAGATGTGGCATGCAATGGTCATTATGTCTCACCTTTAGTTCTTCTGCCATCCTCTCATTACAAGTATTCTGTACTCCACGTTTGATGGCTATCTTTGCAATAGCACTCTTCTCCCAAAGCTTCACCATTGCATTAGCCAGACCTTGTAATTCTCTATTCCTTCCTATAGCAATTAATCATACACGAAAAATATCAAGAAAAAAGATTTGGTTATCTAATACAAATACAATCATAAGCAATAAGTGTTACATACCTAAAGCGAAGTGTGGAGGTACAGTTCTAGCAAGCCTACGGAATTTTGTCATGTCCTTGTTTCTTAGACCAGGTCTTACCCCATAAGGGAGAAGTCTGAAAGGAGTTTTATATCCGGGAATCATGGGAGGAAGCAAGTCAGCATCAACAGGCAAAGGCTCACGGCCTATCCAATCCTTAAATCGTGGACCCAACTCATCTAACAAATGGTTTAGGACACTCAAATCCATGAGTTCGCGTTGAGATAAATCCTTCAAATACTCTGCAGACTCAAGACTTGGAAAATCTGTAGTCCTAGACACATCCTTCATTCCTACTTTATGTATCCCATCCCTTGTAGCATCTTCTGTGTGGTGGAGCATATGTGAATTACTCTGACTCTGTTTAGCATATGATTGTACACAAGGAATGTTATACGTCATTCCCCTGTAAAGCACTACCGAACTGCCTGATCTCCATATAACCAAACCTCCGGTTTTACTCTGGCCGAGAACAAATGATAAACTAAATAAGGTGCTAGCGGCAACCAATTTTGCAAACAACTTAACAATATAAAAAGAGAGCACATGCCTGCTATGATCGACATGATACATGAATCAATCTCCAATTTAAAATAGTTGAGCAGAAATTAATCATCAAACAGCTAAAGAATGATTCAATAATTCCATAGATATGTAGGAAAGGGATAACAAAGAAAGTAGAGGATGTACCAACACCAACCTCTAATATCTCATGGGTCCTTTTCATGTTAAGGGAAAATGGCTCTTCAAACTTCAACTTGACCACTTCATCGTCCTTCCAATTCTCATGTATAGTATCCACCAATGCCTGTGTGATTCCAGAAACTCTGACTTTTATCCTCTCCAACATCCTCAAAGAAACATTTCTCAGCCTCTTCAACTCGTGATCTGGAAGCATTCGCTCCGCCAAATCTGTGTTGCTCCTACTTTTCCTTGCCTTATCACCTTCCTCAGAACCCAACTCACTTTCTCTCTCCCAAGGCAACCGGATAGAATCACAAGAACCACTATGCGTATGCACAAAATTTTCAACCTTTTCATTCTTAGCACCATCTCCAGATATAGTTTCATTGAAAGAAACGCCATTTAAGCATTTTGTAATCATTTTATCCTCTTTTTTCGAAAACCCAATTGAAGTTCCACCATTTTCCCCAACACTTTTACTCTCTAGCTTCCTTTTACTATCAAATCGTTGCTCAAAGCTCTTCTCTTTTTCAATCTTTTCATCTTTTCCACCATCCACAGATAGACTTTCATTGAAAGAAATGCCATTTGAGCCTTTTGAAATCATTTTCTCCTCTTTTTTTGAAATCCCATTTGAAATTCCACCATTTGGCCCAACACTTTCTCTCCCCAGTTTCCTATTACTATCAAACCGTTGCTCAAGTCTCTTCTCTTTTTCAACACTACCACTTGTAGTATCAATCTCAGAGTGCCTAACAAATCCACCAAGATTTTTCCCTTGTGCAACACTGTGTTGTGAGGTTGCAGACTCAAAATCAACCTGGGGCTTAATGGGTTTGCTTCCATGAGACCAAGGAGCATAAACTACACGGTTTGGCAAAGAAAAACTCACTATCTGTTTCACTGGTTCAGATGCAGAAACTCCAGAAGATTTCTGACCTTCCTCTTCCTCTTCCTCCTCCTCCTCCTCCTCCTCTTCTTCTTCCAGTACAACATTTTGTTTTTGCCATGGAAATTTTTCTCTTGGGGAATTGACTTTCATAGACCATTTGTCCTGTATTTGCTCAAAGAAGCTTGGCTTGGGCTTCCTCTTCTTCTTTGTGAGCTCAAAAGCTACTTTGATTCTTTGGGGTTGCTCCTGGGTGTCAATTTGGCCAGTCTTACAGGAAACTCTGAAACTGAGAGATCTGCAACTTTTGGAATAATGGGCTTGAATTGTTTGATACGGTTGAAGAAGAAAGTAGCTAGATTGAGATGCATAGAAACTGCAAGCACAGGAACTAGTAGTAGACAGATTCACTGAGACCAGCGGCAGCGCCATGGTACTGGATGTCCCAATATCTTTAGTGTTCTAGCTATATATTATGGAAGGCATAACATGATCCTTTCCTGACAATGCAACTAGTCTGTATAACTTGATAAGATAAGCCCAGGATAGCTAAGCTAGGTGACAAACCAAATTGCAGCAATCGCCTAACGCCAAACACGATGCATTTGCCTTCCTAACTGCTGCTACTGACAATAGGAAGGTTGTAAACAACAAAGGCAAAGAATTACAAGACAGATAAAGAAAAGCCAGAATGTAAATAAACCCGAATCCAAAAGCAACAAAGATAGCTATTTGGAAGCAAACCCATCACTGCCATCCTATGTTCTACTGAGCTATGTTTCCTTCTCCCAGGCAATTCCACAAACAGAAAGTAGACATAGACATAAAACACTTGAACTTCCGTTACTACTGAATCAAGCAGTAAAAACCCATATAATTTCTCTATCTAATTCGACCCAATAAAACATAATCAATTGGGAAGTCCAATTGGCATTCAATTTTGCCACTACAAGCAAAGCTGAATTAAAGAAATTTATATAAAAAAAAACTTAAGAAAACGATTCAACCTAACACAGAAATAAAATAAAAAAACTGAATTAAATTAAATAAAATTGTGATAAATCAGATTAAATAAATTTGGAAGAGAGGATGGAGAGAGAAGGAGGAGATAAGAGAGGAGCACCTCAGGCTCAGGGCGGGAGAGGAGAAGTGTCTGTCAGTGAGAAACGAGTGAAGCTGAAAGTTGAAACTCTGTAGATAGCGGGGTACTTTCAGAGAGGGGTATTTTTGACTTTTTACTCGGTGCCGAGTGCTAGACGGGCCGGCAAATGAGTTTGGGTTGGGCTGATCCCATTCTATCCAAAGATCTGGAGACGTACTGCTGATATCGAGACGAGATGACATTCAAAGAGTTGAGGGGGACAAAATGACTTGGAAATTGGAAAAATTACTTTGGGAATTCTACACTTCAACTTAGAAAACAATTTATAACTTGTAAGTTGTAAATTGTAAATTGTTAGTAGGGAAGGAGAAATTGGGGCTTGAGGTGTAGAGGTAAATGTTATTCCATGTAATTTCACACAAAAACGCTAAAAAACGGTTTTCTTCCGCATAATTTCTTCATCTAATTTGAATTTAGCAACACGCGAAAAAATGAGTGTAGGTAGGATTCGGAACGAAGACATCAGAGGTAAAGTAGGAGTGGCTGCAATTGAAAATAAGATGAGAGAAAATTGGTTAATGTGGTTTGAACATCTGAACCAAATTACAAATGTTTCGGTCAGAAGATGTGACTATGGATGGAGGCTTAGGGCAAAAGGAGTAGAGGAAGACCTATGAGGACTTTGAAATAGACCATAAGAAAATATGTGGAGTATTTGGAGCTGACGAAAGACTGCAAAACTGAGGGCAATAACATTCTAAAGTTTATGTAGCCAACTCTACTTACTGTAATAAAACTTAGTGATGGTTGTTGTTGTTGTTGATCCGTTAACTTGTTATGTTGATTTCATGTAAGAAATTCGTCAAATTTATCTTTTCATAACATATATTGTGCGCGTTATCATTTCATAGAAGATATTAACTCATTAAATTCACGAATATTCTTGAATTGGAGCAACTGTCTAACCATATGAATGAAAAACGTGATGTGGAAAAAAAAAAGAAAAAAAGAAAGAAAGAAGGAATGAAAAACGTGGCTTGGGAAAAAACAAATACTGTTACATAAACAAAAGGGGAGTGAGAGTTAGTTGCTTTCATTGGTGCTTAATGGACAAAAACTAAATTTGTAAATAAAATGACAAATTAAATGATGTGTCATTGATAAAAAAAAATGAGCATATTTATCAATACTTAAGTATTAAAACAATTATTAACTTCCAAGTAATTTAATTTACAAATTTAATCGGCTAATATTACCTTACAAATTCTTTATGGAGCGTTTTCTATTGCTTCATTTTCATGGAATAGCATTTTATATTATTTTATAAGGAAAACTAATGAAAATTACTTGAAAACTTTAAGTTTTAACGATAAGAACAAAATAAAAGATAAATTAAATAGTACCAAAATTAACTTTGTAGTATAAAAATATAATTTTTTATTAAAATAAACAATATCGAAAACTTTTCGTTAAAATCTTTTATTTTATAATGCAGCTGCTACAAAGCTCAGAGGACAAAGTCATCATCTGCCTTTTTCTAATTAATTTTTTTTTTTTCACTTTTAGTTCGCACAGTGTGTGAATGTCTGGATCCTGTCTAACAAAAATCAACGAAGACAGCCATAGAACACAATGGAAAAAGCTAACTTGATGACGGCGATGTCTCCTAGTTGCCTGCAAGCTGCAATTGAGTCGGACAGGAGCTTTAACAGTGTGGGGTTTTAGAATATGAATTATTGAGATAATTGTGTACTTAACTCATTCTTAAGCATCCCGTAGTCTAGTAATTGTGTTAATTATTGTCGGTTTTTGTCACTTTGCTTCAATGACATAAGGGAAAGCAATATCATTACATGTTTCATCGCTTCTATGCTATTTTAAAGAGAAGGTTGTCATCAATTTTGACAAAATGTCAATTGTTCTTCTATTTATTTTCCATTCAATAAAAAATGTTAAAATAATACCAACAAAATAGTAGTTAACAATTAAATTTTTATTAACAAACGATATTTTACAGTTATCTACACCAAAGTGAAGGGAGACTTTGAATCCATGAAGCAATGAGTTGAAAAGAAAGGACTAACCACCTGAATAAGTCACTACTTGCAACAAGTATGGGTTCTGTTTAAAAGTGTTTTTAAAATGATTGACGTGTTTTTTTTATGAAAATGTTTTTTGAACCAATATTTAATAAAAATGCAAATGAATTCTAAAAAAACATTTGAAGTGCTAGAAGCGCATAACTGATGCTTCTTGCAAAATGCACTGTAAGTGCAACCCATAAAACATTTTTTTCTAAAAACACTTTCAGTCATTTTAAAAGGACTTCTAAGTGAGCCCTATTATTTTAGAAACAACTAGCCTCTTGCCACACGCGTATGCGTGTGGCAATTGGCCTTTTTATATATATTTTTATTTAAATAACGAATTTACATATTTTTTTTAAAATTATTTAAAAAATGAATTAAAGACATGAAACCACCCACTAATGTGGAAGGTTTTGTTTTTGTGTTTTTTTTTTCTATAATTTTAAATATTAAATTCATTCAAAATAAAAATATGGTTAAATACTTTAGCTTCTTTTGGTTCAATTGTAATTTATAAAATTCTTAAAGGGTAATTTATGGTATTTTGAATGCTTCACCATTTTGGGGCTCTCCCTTTATATATATAGATATATATACTCATATTTTTCTCTAAGTGAGCCCTATTATTTTAGAAACAATATATATACTCATATTTTTCTCTCTAACTAGCCTATAACTTCTCTAGCAAAAATTGTCCAACATGTATAGCATGTCCAATATGGCGTTGTTTATTGACTAAAACAACAACATCAGAAAAATTATTGTATGTGCCGGTTACACCTAAAATTTTTAGATTGAGCTTGAATAAAGGGAGACTCTTTAGAAGCTCATTATGTATAATCAAAGTAGTTTATTTTTTAAGTTCACTCAAAATCATCTCCACAAAAATCACTCCAAATTGGAAATTATTCGACCATTTAGTTAAGTGCTTTCTGAAGGCATTAGTTTAATTAGATGGCTCAATGGTTTCACAAATTTCTGTTTTTTGTTTTTTTTGTTTTTTGTTTTTTTTTGTTTTTTGTTTTTTTTTGTTTTTTTGTTTTTGGTTTTTTGTAAGAATGACGCAAGGTGCAAATACTATGTGTGGTGAGTATAAGAAATCCCTCTACGTATGAACTTAAAATTACTTAATGATAGTGAACTCCAGGTATGAATGTGGAAACAAATTATTACAAAACCGACCATGCACATTATAAAAACTTGTGTGAGATATGATTTGCTTAATTGCTTAACTAAAGGGGAAATTAATTAGTGCCTTTCTTTTTAGAAGTTTGTTTTATGTGAACGTGCGGATCGCAGAGCATGATCGAGTGCAAAGGGAAGGGACGGTGTCTTTTTTCCAAAAACGGAGCTTTAAAAAAATGGATTGATGCATGTTTTTTCTGCTAGCAATTATGTGCTTTTTCTTCTTGTCTGGGAAATTTAGTGGTAATTAAGTAGTTCAGAAAATATCTTAATTATATTGTTACTAATCATTAGTTGAGCATTAGCAGAGGATGCAAAGTCCAGATTTTTTGGTGGCTTCTACTTTAATGTCTCCTGCTGCCAGCATGCTGCAATGAGAGAGTTGGAAAACAATCTAATTTGCTCTTCATTAACAAAACCCTATCTGTCTTTCGGCATTGCAGTACTATAACTTTATTAAAAAAGCAGAATATATAGAGTTCTCAGCCAACAGTTTTGTCCAATTTTGGATGGGGAAATTCCTGAAAATAGTCACTCCCTTGTTCTAAATTGCTATGTTGGGTGATTTTTACTTTTCTGGGCAAGTGACTCAAGTCATTGAATTTGGTTTTTTAGGTGATAAATGTGATATAATTTTTCATTATCCTGTTACTTCGTCTGACACTGCATCAAACATTGTACTAAAGTCAGTCCAGCTTAGTTCCTAATTGTCTGGTGCAACAAACACATCCTAGTTGTCTTTTGGCATTGTAGTACTATAACTTTATTAAAAAAGCAGAATATCTAGAGTTCTCAGCCACCAGTTTTGTCCAACTTTGGATGGGGAAATTGCTGAAAATAGTTACTCCTTTATAATGGATTCAAATCGTTCGATTTTAAGGCAATTGAAAGGTGATCAGTTTATGTGAGAGTATATAGTATGTATACGAAAATCTCACTAAATTAAGCATTTAGTTTGGCGAAATGATTTTGATCAAAGGTTAGGAAGGGTATATTGATCATTCAGTCGAATAACTTATTCTTAGGTTTGTAAATTAAGTCGTATTATGAGTTTTAAGGATGTATTAAATTTGTTGTTGATGACCATGAATTAATATAGTTTTCTGGTAGTTTTGGAGGACCATTTCGATGGAGCTGTTTAGAGGGGTCCCATGAGGGGTTGGCATGTTGACACTTAGCACTGTCTTTTTCCATATATCGTCCATTAAGTGCAGAAAAAACCGATTATCCTTTTTTGTATGTGAACTTCTATATTATTGACTACTAGATGTTGGGGTGTGATATCCACACACCCCTTCTTACTTCTCTCACACATTTTTAAATTTTGACCGTCGGATCGGATGAATTAAAAAAGATCTAACGGACAGAAATTAACTGGGGTGTGTGAGAAGTAAAAATGGTGTGTGGATAGCACACCCGTAGATGTTAGAATAGGGTTTCCGAACCCAGCGTGTTATTTACTTTTGTAGGGCTTACGTGGCAGGAATCTAATAACTACTGGGGTGTAGCATATTGTACTGACCAACTTCATTTACATTCTCCAACATAACAAAAGAAAAAGATCAAACAAATTAATTAGAAATGCTAAATTCATATTTTACCATATCATAACTAAGTTTACAAAAACTACTAGTAGAAAATAAGATAACTTTAATTAATTTTAACTAATACTATAGCTACCTTAGCTTACTAAACGAACATAATATATAAGATTAATTATTGAAAATTCTTTGTCCTGGAGAGAGTATCCTGTTGGGGTCGAACAAAGCTTTCTTCTTCAGGAAGGCTTTCCATTTAGAGCCAAAGTGGTTTATCCAACCTTGCTGTGTTTTTATGTGAGGAAGGTACTGCTTAACCTCTAAACCAGCCCTGTCACAAAACCCTAATATCTCTTCGTTTTGCTCCTCAAATGCTTCCCAATCGTCAAACCCACTTGAATGCAAAAATCCTACGGTGTAGAAAACATCTTCTTCGGGTACAACCGCTGACATCCTATCATCCCATCTGCAATTTAAATAACATAAAAAGGTGAATTATTAATTTGTGTGTAAATATCACGGCGGCGTAGTAACGCTTCTATTTGGACCACATTTATTTACCGGTCATTTTACTTGGCCTCTTTGAAAAAAAACCAAGGTGCTCACTTTGTGAGATCACGAGGAAATCCGACCGTCTGTAAATGTGGCCCTAAATAATTCTATTCATTTTACGTGCATCATAGAAATTAATCTTACTTGGTCCGGTTCATTGGATAAATGAGGACTGGTCCTGTGGTAATGTTTCTCCTGAGAACAATGTCCTTGAACACTCCTGCATCAAAGTCCGAGATGCTACTTTTTGGAATAAAAAGATTCAGCCATGGATGAGGGACATCCCATTGTCCTTGTGAGTGAAGCTTTTCCTCTCCACTTTTAACTCTATTCAGAAAATCGACATAAGACACATCCTTCTCAAACAAAAATCCAGGGAGAAAGCTCAACCCTTTGAATAGAAGTTCAAGTTCCTACATCAAAACAAAATTTATAGTCACTAAAAGTAAAATTTGGGCCGCAAGTACTTAATTTGACACATATACAAGGCATATATGAAATTATCACAGTGAACCATGTACTTAATATCGCATAATCTTCTATTTTATTTATTAAAACATTAACGTACCTTCTTCACGGTCGTTTCAGTGTGTTCGTCATAGTATTTGGACACTTCCAGGCAATAAATGATGCCTCGTTTGGTTACAAGAGAAATAATTCTTGAGTGAAAAGATTGTGGAAAAAAGGAGGATCTCCAATTATCCGGAGGACCCCGGTTCAACATAAGTGACCCTTCCAAATAATCGAGGGCGTTGCTTTGTTTTCTTCCATTGAGAGAAATTAAACGTTCTTGGTCTCTGGCAAAGGTAGAGAAGTCACTGTAAAGCATTCGCACCCACTTGACCTACAAACAAATTGATCACCAAATTTAATTGATTGAGACATATAATATATAAATTATAATCAATCATGTAAACAACACTTTTATGTTAGGAGAAGTGGTGTTAATAGGGTTCCACCACTAAACATAAAAAGGGAAAGAAAAGGGGATTAAATTAAGAGGTTCATTTAACTTAATTATGTGATGGCTTTGATGATCATGTCTCTAAGCAACATAGACAAGTTATTTTATATTGAAAAGTTGAAAAGTGCAATATTAATTTATTGAGTTCATCAGCATCACAAATTGGAATTCGCTTAATTATGTGAAAGTGGGAACAAAATATATGACTAGGCTGGGAAAAGTCTAAGTCAAAATATGAATATGGCTGCAGCCGGCTGCTAAACTAGTATATACTTACCCTCTTTGGCGCTGGCTCTAGGGCAATTCTTGCCCTAGTTATAATCCCAAATTGACCTAATCCTCCGAGGACTCCAAAGAAGAGCTCAGAGTTTTTTTGTGGGGAGCAAGTCACAAAATCCCCTTGTCCTGCAAGACAGAAAGAAAAAAAATTATATACACACAAACCTAATTAGTGCTTGCATGCAAAGTTACAAATTTGCATTAACTTTTAATCAAAAAATTATGCAGTAAGTTAGACTTAATTTTGAATGATTCTTCGGTGCAACTATCACACAAATTGTTAATCACTAATTGATAATCAGGATCAAGCTGGTGGTGTGAACTTATCCCTAACGTTTTCCAAACTTGTGGGACCATGGGACAAGCTTCAAACGGTAGTAAAATGCGTTCAGAATACCTTCATGTTTCTCAACAACCATATATTTTGTTTCTTAGTATTCCACAATGTTGTTTTTATGCTGAAACACATTAATATTATTACAAAAATGGAGATAACAATTAAGGAAACGACAATGACCAAAAACAGAAATTAGAAAATTAGCAATTACCAAAAAAAGGATTAAGAAAACAATATAAGTTAATTACCAAAAAAAAACAATGAACAAATAAATTCACATAATTCATACCAGTGACAACATCCATTTCATAAACATTGGTAATCTGAGGACCAAACCGGAAGGCCGAGCCGCTGATGCCAGCGTTGGAGAGAGTCCCGCCAACAGTTAAGTACAGGTAGTCGGTCCACGAGACCGGTGTAAGTCCATGTTCTAATGTGGCATGCAGCACATCAATCCAAAGCTGTCCACCTCCCACATCAGCATAATTATCATTATTATTAATAGTAATACCCGAATTATTAGAAGAATTAACACTAATTCCAGATACATGTGGACGGTAATTTTTCAGTGAGGTCATGTCCACCACAACACCGTTCGGGGCCATGGCCTGTCCTCTGGTGGAATGACCATGGCCTCGAGCAGCTATGCCGAAAGGAGTCGAAACATTGTTTGAGAATTTGATCAAGCTTGAAATGTCGTTTATGGAAGCTGGGTACAAAACGGCTGCTGGGTTGTATCTATGAATGTGACCAAAATCACTAGAAGCTAATTTAATGGCTTCTGGATCGTCACGAAGTTTATAACCCATGGTGGAAATCAGACCGCTCAGAATGATCAAGAATATGAGTGTAAGAAATGTTGGCAAGGGAAAACTCTCAGCCATTTTAGGTTTTATTGAGAGAGAGAGAGAGAGAGAGAGAGAGAGAGAGAGAGAGAGAGGTTTGGTTTTGGAGATAAAGGCAGAGGTGTGCATATATAGACAAATAAAGCTGCATGAGAGCCAGGATAGAAATTTCGCAACGACGTCGTCATGGCCTAACTACTGTATACCTTTTTTTTTTCAAAGATACGCAAGGACGAGGCCTTGGATCTCACTGTTGTTTTTCCTTCCAATGTCACGAATTACTCGCGCAATGGAATCATGAAAATAAAACGGATAATGTTATTTAAATATATAAAATTAATATATTTATTGATACACACTACTCTAATATAGGTGAAACTTGCATGCATATAATTATAATCATAGTATCCATTTCTATTAAAGAGCATCAATCAAATGCATCTAAATAGTTTTATTGAATTGCAATACTAGAGAAAATTGAAACACTTGCCTTTCAAATTTTTTATTTTGGACGAAATTTGTGATAGCGTTTCTCAAAATTATCATTACACCACATTGTAATATTTAAAATAAATATTTTGAATTTTTAATTGAGAACCAATGCTCACATAACTGACACGTTTGTTTACACACTCCATAATAACGTGAACTACTTGTGCAAAATCTATCTATTTCAGCAACGCATGTCAGTTTTGAAATAGGAATAAAAGTTTTCACTCTTTAACGCTTCGTATGCGTCTTTTGAATGCATCAGAGAGCATGATGGCCACCCACAGAATTCCAACTCCATTAATCCTGTGGGCCATTTGGAGGGTTCAGATTTCTTCATCTGTGGGCCAATTGGAGACCAAGTTAGCTGCGTTTTGGCCGTTGGATTGTGATCTCTAGGTCAAGAAATGTCAAGGTTGGTCAATATATATGGGTACTCAATCGTTATTAGTGTATTTGTTTTCTCTCTCCCCCTCTTTTTTTTTTATTAAGGATGGATGGCGGTCAAATCAGAATCTGTAAGATTTTCCATTCGGGGATACAGAGGAACTTTACGAATCAAGGCATCGATGGATTTTGTGATTCATAGATTTAATTTTTAACAAAAACAAAAGTGGGAGACAAAAATCAAAGTTTTTCTTCGATGAAAGATTTGTTGTGTGTATCTACAGCTACAAGTTAGGGGTAAAGTCAATTCGGGCATAATTACATGCAGCCCGTGTTTGTCTAATATGTCATTCGAACTTCCATTGTGTTTCAATGCATATAATTATATAATCTCAATTTCTCAGCAAAAACACATGACATAACCATGCATGCTTATTTATTGGCATATTAAGTTAATCAAATTGTTTTCCATCATGAACGAGCAATGCTAAATATACCATAAATATAATGGCAAAAATACTATGCAAGTTCCACCTCTATTTAACAGATGCCAGTAATAATTAAAATGATAAGATAATGTGTTCGACATGCAACATATTATAACTTTATTAATGAATTAATAACTTTTCAGCGTCTTGCATGCATTCATAAAAAAAATAGCAAGAAAACAATTGCATGCCATGCACACGAGAGAATCCGATGTATAAAATTCACCAGAACTTGTCCCTGCCTGTTTAGTTATATCATTGAGTACAAGTTTATACATTGATGCAACACAACAGAAACATACATATTATTATCATTATTATTATATATAAAAGAATAAGTCATATAGTAATTTATTTGTGTTCTGGGCAATTGTTTTTTTGGTCAGGTTTTGTACTCTCGCACTGTCATGTTTATATGTCGGGTGTGCTATCTACACGTTCATTTTTATCTCATACACACTTTTTGTTAATTTTTGTCATTTAATATTTTTCAATTTATTCGATCTCACGATTGAAAATTAAAAGAATGTGTGATAAGTAAAAAATAGTATGTATATAGCACCACCCTATATGCAGCCAAAGATACTTCCAGATCGCAAAGATTTTCATTAAAAATGTGTGTTGGACTATATTCTAACAAATATATATCCCCATTCAACAGACAATCTTTGACCTATAGATCTCACAGGTAGGATGACCTATCGGGTGGCAAGACCTTCCACCATTCTCTGGTTCATGCACGGTACCATGCATCCATTACCTATTAGTACTTTTTTTTTTCAAACAACCATATTCTATTATTATTAATCATATAATTAAGAATGTAATCTTGAACACATACGCATGCTCACCATGCTTGATGTCTAATCACATATTAGTACTAATCGTATAATTAAGAATGTAATCTTGAACACATATACATATTCCAAATTATTGAAGCTAACTGAATTAATTTATAAATTAAAACAATAATTAATAATTAGAGAATCTATAGAATGTGTAGATATAAGTTGATCGGTTGTCAGGTTAATTAGGTTATTATAGTGAGGAACAATTTATAAAATCGCGAAACTTAGTGAAAAAGACCAAGTATACCTTATCACATGCATAAACAGTGATAGTTAGGTCTTCTGCCTAACAAAAAGGGATGGAAAATATGGCAGAAAAGGTTGGTTGTATTATATTTCTCTTTTTTATTGGAGCTAGCATATATATATATATATATATATATATATAGGCCAAAATCTATTATATACTACCGAAATAATGATCTTTAGCCATTACTTTAAGAATTCATATAAAGTTGATGAGAAGACAAATTAAAATTTTTAAGATCAATCCATTGCCAATACTTTAGGATTTTAAATATTGTAGATTACATAATATCTAATGTCAAATGTAATCATAGTACACGAGCTTTTCGAATGGAAGAGAGTGAGCATTATTAGATACGACTAACATACGCTTACACTTGGTGCTCTTTGTTTGTTAATAACTTAATAGTGTGAACTTCACATTGAAAAATTAAGAAATTTTATAGTAGTGGAGCCATAAATTCACGTTAGGATTGAGGGCTCCTTTATAGTTTATACCATGTAAAACCATAATATATATATGTATATATCTATATATATATATATATATGTATATATATATATATATTTAAGAGAAAATGGGAGAGAATTTCAGAACGCATATCGTATTTTTTATTGGCAAGTTTGGTATCATCTTACCTTAATATGCTTCACTAACCAAAGGTATTCAAAATTATTATTTATGAAAGTTAAGAATATGAATTTCACATTGGAAAAACAAGAGAGAGTAGATGTGTTTAAAAGTAATCGAACTATTCTTCATATTGTCAATTGATTTTATAATGGAATTTCAATCTTCTCCATGGTATCAAAGTAGGTTGGCCAACATGTGAAGCCCAGCAGTTACATGTGATTTCCGTCATCCAATTTGTGTTAGTCATGTGTTAAGCTTGAAAATTCGATACACGTGAAGGAGTGTTGAAAATATAAATCTTAGGTGTGTTGAGAATATAAATCTTACATCGGAGAAATAAGAGACCTCATGTATTGATAAGAATTAATTAAACTACTCCTCATATTATTAATGAAATATTACGATGAAATCTCAACATCTTTTGATGAATTCTGACTAATATACTCATATGAATTAAAGAATTGTATGTCAATGAGGAAATATTGTAATGACATCTCTAGAAACAAAAAAATAATAAGCAAAAGAGGAGGAGGAGGTTTAAGGTTATGTTTGAATGGGGAACATTTTATGTTAAATTTTTTATTTGAGACATTTCTTCACATCTTCATCATCCGCCTTTTTACACATGACAAAGTTCAAACCTAACATGTAAACAAAACAAATTGGATGATGTGAATCATGTGTGGCTTTTGGGCTTCACATTTGCCAACCTACTTTGAAGAAGTTGCGGTTTCAAAATAAAACTAATTGGCAACATGAAGAGTAACCCAACTCCTCATAAACACATGCAAGGCTTACCAAACTTCCAATGCGGGACATTTCTTCAAATGAAACAACACAAGAGCTTTAGGCCAAGTGAGGAAGATATACACTACAACACTTTATGTCTTTGTAATACTCATGTGGTGTATTTATATTCCTTCCTATCGACATTTTATGATCTATTTGTTACGAACTTGATCTCTATCCTGTGACTTGGAAGTTCCTCACCTAAACATAGCCTAAATTTTTTAAGGGATTTAGTATTCATATATGTACACATGCAAATACTTTGAGAAAAAAATTCAAAAGGGTCGGGGTTTCCCTTTGTGGCTCCGTGATTGGCTTTCATGTACTTATAAGGATTTGGATTAATGTCACTCCAAAATAGTTAATATGTACTTCTCCTATATATGCAGAAATTTTGGATACAAAAAAAAATAAAAAATACTATGGATGACTGTAGAATGACTTTTTGAAAGTGCTAGTAACTTCTTTTATTTTATTGTATATTAATTTTATGATACAAACCCAACTTTCTTCCTTTTTATAACATATAATCTAATTAAGTGCTTTACATTAGAAATCCTTAGTTTAGTTTTGTTTATCTACAGAATATTTAATATAACTTGGTTAAGTATTCACCTGCGTGATTTCAAAGCATTCAGGTAAACTTTGAGCTCATTTTGATCTCAATCAATATCAAGCAGATTTATCATGGAACGCACTCCATTGACCCAAGTCAATTCTCATTCTTGAACAATCTATGGCGACTTTGACGGAGTAGTTACGTTGATTAGTAAATTGGTGACAATTATATTTCACCCAATATATTCACTAATTTATTTGGTTGTCGAGCAGATATGAACCTGGACTAATTTTTGTCAAATTGTGGACTTTGAGGGGATCTCAAGATTTTGCCTATCAGTTCTAACAACGAAATGGCAACGCAGACATTGAGTTTGTGGATATCTTTACGCTTCTTCAGCATTTAAACTCAAAGACTGAGTCACAGAGAGAGAGAGAGAGAGAGAGAGAGAGAGAGAGAGAGAGAGAGAGAAGGGTTTGTATACAAACATGAATATAGGCCTCGTGGAGGGGACTGTCTAAGATTCTGAAAATCTTTATGGGGATCTAAGTCAATTAGCACACAAGATCTCGTGGTCCAAAGAAACAAAAAACCTATGGCATGCACACCTACCGCCAAAATCTATTTTCGTATTTTTTTGATTTCCTCTACACATTCATACCCGTCCATACGTGCATGAACCATGAAGTTCGAGCAGGACAGTATACGTAGTATATGATGTATGTTGAACAAGGGCTCCCACTAACGCTGTGTATGTTCATATGTACGGTCTAAAGTTAAAAGAAAGAAAACGGTAATTTCATGACCCGTTTGATAACCAAATAATTTTTTGTTTTTTATTTCACTTTTTTGTGATTGAAGTATGAAAAGAGTATACATATAGAGAAAAACATAGATGAAGAAGGATAATGAAAGAGAAAGGGAGAGATAAAGAAGAATCAATGAAAACAAATAGGAAGTTTAAACAACCCAACATTTGTTTTGGTTTTTGGTTTTTGTAGTTTTCTTTTTGTGTCCCTACATTTCTTCTCCATCTCTTTCACCATCCTTCATCCACCTTTTTCCTCTTGTTTATAAATAAATAAATAAAAATATAATGATTATTAAACGAACCTTCATAGTCTAGAAACTTATTTCTTAAGGTAGCAAGGTGATGAAAAGTTTGGAATGTGAGATCAAATGAAGGGAACTTTAACAAAACGCTCTCGGTACTGTTCACTTTAACGAGAAACCACATTTTTACACTAAAAAGTCAATCATGGTACAATTCATTTTACTCTTTATTTTGTCCTTATCGTTAAAACTCAAAATTTTCAAACCATTTTTATTAGTTTTCCTTCAAATAGAAGGTAGATTTAGTTATATTAAACCATCAGATTTGGGTAGAAAAAGCAAAAGGGGAATGGTTTTATTGTTAGATAGGCTTGTACTTTTATTCAAATTATCTTTATATAAAGCGATTTTTTGTCATGATGATGTAGTGTTTTCTTGCCAATAGTCCGACAATAGAAAATCCTTATTTTGTTCACATTTCATGAATCTAATCAGTGGTTTGTATCCATAGTAGTCCAACAAGGTGAAATAACATTTCGACCATATACATACACGTATGGTTTAGGGTTTATAATTTAGGATTTAGGGTATATTATGTATGTATATACGTATGTGCGTATAGAGAATAATGATTGGTTGTGGTTATTCAAAAAAAGTAGGCTAAGCAAAATCAAACTGAACAAAGAATGGCACCCAATAGGGCTCCAACAAAAACAAGACGAAAGTGCCGATGCAGAGAACATACAAAATGAGAACCAACAACGCCAAACAGGAGCTATAAAAGCTTCTCTAGTACATATATTTTTTTAAGTATGTGCCTATAGAGAAGCTTGTATAGCTAGCTTATTGATTATAAGCTGGGTGCACATGCATATACATGGTGTTTTACGCTTATGTGATGGAGGAAAAAATAATCTTCAACAAGTTTGACAACACACAGCCACATGAGCAACTTGCTAATATAACTACATCATAGCTCCCGTACTATGAATACTGTCTGTATCATGGTGGTGATGCTTTACGAAACAGTGATAATTGAGCGGCCAACATCGAGAGTATATTCTTTGTAAATATGGACCCCCCCCCCCCCCCAATATCCTCCTCTAGATGGGACGTGAGATGACTTGCACAATTGAGAATAATACTTGCATCTTCTCATGGGAGAATCTATATCATTCACTCTTGAGAATAAAGTATTTTTATTATATAAATTTTATGATTGGAATCCTTTGTTTTGTTAATTTTCATTTAAAGAACAATTTTACAAAAAAAATTATTTAAATTGGAGTATACATTTAAATTTATGAAACAGACGATGGTATGAATAACAACTACCAAGTAATATATTTATGATAAACCATATATTTCTTTGATACTTTTGAATTACTAAACGATTAAAAAATTATATAGTAGAGATACATTGACCATAAAAGAGGAGATTTGTGCATTTTCCATATGCGAGATGCAAGCATTATCATACAACTTTTAAGTCATTCAATGCCCAATAAACGCAACGGAAATTCAACTATGATTTGGTGTAGGTAGGGCACACATCAGATAAATGAAGGATTGGAAATATGCAATTGACGATCCAACGCTAAAGATTCTGGTATGTAATTAATCGGTGTATTTATAGATTTTTATTTTATTTTGCAAGGTAAGGTGAACTTTGCATGGTGTAGGCTGGACTGTAAGGTGTTCAGATGTTTGTTGTGGAATTTACTTACAAAGCATGTCAGTCAATCTATTGGAAATCAGAGTCGTCAGTTTGTATAGAAGAGTATCAATCCAGAGTAGGATATAATCCAACGGTCCCCTTCAAGCAGTCCGATCGAGAGAGATTTGTTTCTATCAAATCCATGTACTTAGATACTGTGTGATCTTTTAGTGTGCCCTCATGTGCAAGCAATTGTTCATGTCATGCATTTATCTCTATGGCCTACGTCTCTCGGTACCTTTGTGTTTGTTGTCTTGTGATTTTTCCACTCCAGTGCATGACCTGATTTCAAGTGATTTGCTTCAAACCTACGTTTATAATGTACCTCAGTTTCTGTTCTTTTGTGGACAACTACTTTTTTGGGTCCAGAGAAATATCTATCTTGTGCACAAAATATGTGCAAATCACTTAAGTGGTCTTTCTTGCTAGTAAAGCAAGGAAAGAAAAGGTTGTTGCACCAACAAGTTAAGGGTCTATGAGGTATTGCGAGGAGAGAATTTTTAACGTAGCCTGTTGTAACTACTGAGTTTATTTCTTTCGTCATGCATACAAGTTATTTGATAAAAAAAAACTTGTCACCTTCAAGTGAGAGTTGTATGAATACAAATTAAACAGGTAGGACATTCATCTTATCACTTATGTTCCCATTTGCATGGAGTCTTTGGTTGCCTAGTGGAAATTTATGTTAGATTGACTGGCCTGTCACAGTCCTTACTGGGAAGTTTCCAGCTGACAACAAGATATTGCAAAATTGAAAGCTATCATTATTCAAAGATTTGAAGGATATACGAGTAGACTCAGTCTCGATTTACTTGGTCCGAACTGTATATGGTCCCCAAGCCATAGAAGCTTCTCTTTTCCCTGGTCATTGGTGCGGATAATCCAGTTTTAAACAAAAATCACCAGCTATGTCAAGTGATTTGCACCTAACTTAGAAAGAAAAGCAATTTTTGGATATTTTATGTGCGAATATAAGACCAGATGTGTAAACATTTACCATGATTAATATTATTTTATTAGTGAAATTATAATTTTCCTCATATTTTATGAATAATTGGGTTAATATTATTATGTTACTAATCTCATACTATTAACATTTTTATTTCATTATTTATTATTCAATTTGAAGAAAAACAAAAAACAAAAAAACGAAAAAAGTAAAACAGTAAATAATATATTTTAAAAAAATAATAAACTTACTAATCACCACCCGTCCCACTTCATGGCTGTTTTCATTTTGTATTATTTTTTTTAATACTAATGGAAGATTGTCAGTTTTGGAATTATGAAAGTTTCAACATTTTTGCCTTCTTCTTTTGAATATATAGATTATTCTTATATTATTTTGTTCGTTCATGAAGGATGTAATTGGGTAAAGCCATATACAACTCATTGCTACCGCTTATGTACATGTTAAAATAAATAAATAAAAATAAATAAATGTTGAAGTGAAACGAGGGATGGCAACAGGGCAGGCAGGGTTTTTTCTCCATCTTCGATGGCGATTTTTCTCCTTAACTGGTGATTCTCCTCCCGTGCCATTAGGGTCGGGTATCCACAAGGAACCGAACCTGTGAGGCTTTTGTCATACCTAACATATACACATGTCAGCTAACCCTCATGAGAAGACAAACCTAATCAATTATTCAGATTTCTAGTCTTCTGAAAAAGTATTTCCGAATCCATAAGATTTCCCTTCTTACTACATTTTTTAAACTAGGTTCTAAGATATCTCCAATGTGGAGTCGCTAAAACCACTTTTGGGACACTAAAAACAAATTTTAGCTTCGAAATTATTTTTTTTTCCAACCCCCCTAGTGCTAAAATTTAGCACCTCAAGTATATTAAATTAGTTTTCGTATATTCCACAAAATTGTAATGGAGTAGCTCATCGCTTTGCGAAGTGGAGCTTATACGGAGTTGATTCTAAATTAGGGTTTGAGGAGCCCTTGAATGTTATAAGGGATGTACTCTACCAAAATTTGTAATCGAGTTTAAGTTTTTATCATCAATAAAGCTTCCGTTTTAGTTTTTTTTTTATATTTTATATTTTTTATAATAAAGAGTTTAGCCTCAATTTTTTTCAAATAATTATTTTAGGTTGCCTTAATTTATTTTTAAGAACATGTAACTTAAAAAGAAGTTCACCTTCCGACGAAATATGAAAAATCACAAAGAAATTTAAATTCAATTTACATTAGGACGGCTCTGCTTTCCGCCATTTAGTAAACGTGGTTGAGTAGAAACTTTATGTAGACACAACTCCAAATCTTTTTCATCAATTAATCGTTGCCGGTAAAACCTTGAATAATGGAAACTCACACATTGCATAAAGCTTTTCATTCTTCTTGTTTCCAACTCAAATTCTAAATTTTGGATTCTAACATCTTGGATATTGGAGTGGCTTAATGGGATTTTGGCAGTATATGATAATTAGGAAACATATTCTCTTTTTAGCAATAAAGTAGTGTGAATTTGATCCTGATATATAAAGATGAAGCATGATCATTTCGTGCAATCTGTAAGAATTATATCTTCTCTAAATATTATTGCAACAACAAAGCATGTGATGATCTGTGTTTGTAGACTAGCAAGATGCGGAAATGTATGCAGTAACAGATAAGGAAATGTTACAGAGCGTCGAAATATTTGTGAAAGACTTACTTCATACATTGATTTGATCGTATATATACTTTGGCGGACCTACTTTGGGTAAGTTGGATCAACTGACCCTTTATAAGTTTTGAAATCCTTTGTGAAAGAGCTGCCCTTTAAAAATCTGAGATGCCCTTCAATTGCTTGACGAATTGCCTCACTGGGCGAGGTAGCTGCTAGCTACATTGCTTTGTATGCATTGCTATGAGCATCTTTCGATAGGCTAACTCGACATATGTTGGCATATGTCGGTATGCTCACTGGTCTTCACCTGAGAAGTGGTTTTGTTGCTCTCTTGGTGGGAATAAGGCAATGTAATCATAATCCTAGGAGAATTGGATATCTTATCCTAGATTCTCTCCCAAATAGTCTCCTGAAATGAATTGAGGTTACTTTCTGTAAAAGGACTATGAAAATCTCTAATAAATACCCTAGGTTGGGCATTTACCAAGGGAGATCAATCAATTACAATGAAAGGACTGTTCACAACGTATTGCACATCACATCATTCTTTCTTAAAACTACACCCATGGTTTGATTTCCCGGAAATATGTATTCACATTCAACCACACCCCCCAGTTAATCTCATTTTCCCCTTACCGGAGATAATGTGCAATTTCGACTGAATTTCACTTCCGTGTGCGGATGCGCTCGAATTTAGTTCCAACAAGTAATCTGGACCAAGTCCATGAAGGATTGTCATGACGAGGTCATCATTGTCCACTTTATGTCCAATGGTAGCAAGTCCATCCGAAAGCGCCCTAGCATAGCGAATGTATTAAGACACCGTGCGAGAACCCTCGTGGAGATTGAGCAACTGAAAAAGAAGGTTTGCCGAAGCAACGGAGCTTTGGGAAAAATGCTACTGCAAGCACTCCCAAACAGCCTGGGCTATGTCATAACCAACGGTCAAGACACTTAGTATTAAGGTTTAGTAGTATTTCTCTTCATTTATAAATGAGAGGTCTTAAATTCGGTTCTCACCAAATACAAATGCAAACCACATTGTTGTTAACCCATTGTAGCCACATTCCATTTAGTATAGATAATATCGTTTGCTAAAAAAAAAATAGAATTCAAAACGTCTAGAACTCTTATATTAACACAAACCGCCACAATCCCAATTAGGATGACAGCCACGCACCTCTTCGAGGTTCACTATTTTGGATGCCGAATAAAACTTTTGTTCGTCCAAATAAAGGAAGTGGACAGAGACTTTGGTGCAAACATCATAATTAAATTCTTTTCAGAATTCAAAATCCATTCATTCACACTAAAGAAACAAAACTTTTGGAAGAATCGAATTTCATGATACAAAATATATTATGGTGGAATGTGGATAGAATCGTAAAATCATAGAATCAAGTTAAGAAGTGACAAGAAAACATGCAAATATTAAAAGTAAAACTAACGAAAAGTTCAAAAAAACATTTTTTTTAACAAAAAATCACTTTTAAAGGTATAGTGAATAGTGACAGTTAAAGGTAAAAAATTAGTTTTTCGTTAAAAGTAAACAATACCGAGTGTGTTTTATTAAACCTCCCAATATTAAATGATATTAGCAGAATTAGCAAGCAATAATCTAGTCTTGTGACTTTGTCCATATATTTCACATGATAAATGCAATCTCCCACAAAATCCAAACTAGTCTCCCTCTCAATGTCTTGTCCAAATCATGCAAGTGATCACTCCTTCAGTCCCAGTTAGGATTTCTTGTTGCTTCTGCTTTTGAATATTCAATTAAATCATATCCAAACTATTTAATTTTTTTTTTATTAATTCTGGACTCTACTCTTTCCGTTCGTTTTCGAAAATCTGAATCGATCCCCAGGTTCTCCTAGTCCAAACTGAATTGTTCCTAAATTATTTTGGGCATGAACTGAACAAGGCCGGCTCTGAGCTTGAGGGTAGTCGAAGTAGGCGCCCGTCTAGGGCCCTCACTTCAGAGGGCCTCCAAATTTTTATAAAAATATATATTATATAAATTTTTACAATTCACATTGAATAAAATTATCAAAAACAAAATCATAGGCAATTGAAAAGAATTGGTTAAAAAATTAGATTAGGTATAGTACATTTGTGTTGAAAAACGTGAGATGTATAATATTTAAGTAATGCTTGTATATTTTTTATTTAAATATTAATTTTTAATGATATTTGATGTAGAAATAGATTTTTTCATGTATTTAGCAATTTTTTTTCTACATATCAATATACAAAGAGTCGGGACTCAGAAAACTCTAGTGCCTCACTTCAAAGCCTCGCTTAGGACCCCCAAATTCTCAGGGCCGGTCCTGGAACTGAATTAACTAGTGTTGACATAATTAGGTTTTTTTCCATGATGGGTTGAAAACCTAATATAGCACATATATATAATGTTTAGAACTAGTTTTTTTTTAATAAAAAATACACTGGGTTAGCAATATTAATGTGGTTCAAATTTGCTTTTAACGAGAATCAAACTTAAGACCTCTCACCTACCAGTGAAGAGGAATACTACTAAACCGTAGTACTAAGTGGATGTTTAGAACTAATTAATAATTTCAATTAAGTTTCTATATTAATAAAGTTCTGAATGAATGGGTTAACATTTAAATTTCACATTTCTTAGATTTCGAACTTTTGGGGACAAATTATGAAATGTAAAAAATTACTTAACATTGTATATTATTTTTAAGTTCCCAGCTACTTCCAACTGCCACTACTTTAAACATACAATGCTTAATTACAAAACACTGAATATCCTTTGTCCTGGTGCTAATATCTTGTTTGGATCAAACCTAGCTTTCCTGTCTTGGAAACGTTGCCACTTTGTTCCGAAATGGTTTTTCCAATCCTCCTGTGTTTCATAGTGGGGAAGGTACTGCTTAACCAGAATGCCAGTATCATTACAAAATTGCAGTGTTTGTCTGTTTACTTCATCAAATGCTTGCCAGTCATTGAATCCGCTTGCATGCAAGAGCCCTACAACATAGAAAACATCTTCATCTGGAATAACTGCAGACATCCTACCGTCCCACCTGCAACATTATTTAATACAAAATTCGTTCATTAGATTACCAAAAATAAAACAGAAACCCTAATTCTTTTGGTTCAAGGAAAGGGGCGGGATGCAGTAAGAGTCAAACTCTTTCCGCGAATAGTAAGTATTCTATCACTAGAGGCTAGAGCTGTCTAGAAAGCGCACATATTTAACACAATTATAATTAATCATGCTCACAGAAAACTCACTTTTTTCGGTTCATGGGGTAAATGAGGGTCACTGCCGTAGGAACATTTTGTTTGAGAAGCATGTTTCTGAAAACACGCGAATCAATGTCCAAAATTCGTGATTTTGGTACAAAGATATTCAACCATGGATGAGCAATATCCCATAGTCCAAGTGATCGAAGTTTTTCCTCTTCAGTGTGCATTCTATCCAGAAAATCTATGTACGATACATCTTGATCGAATAAAAATCCCGGAATGAAGCTTAACCCGTTGATCAATTTTTCAACTACCTATATATACAAGGAAAAGTAATTTAAAATGGTAACTCTCTTAATTACCTTCAATATTAGTCATATAATAAATATTAAAAAATAGTAGAAAAATGGTGTACCTTGTCCACAGTTGTTTGAGTGCTATCATCATAATATTTAGCTACTTCTATGTAGTAGATGATGCCGTATTGATTTATTAAAGCTGTTATTCTTGGTTGATCGAGTAATGGGTAAAAGGAAAGGTCTAAAGGACCCTGCTTCATTAGAAGGAAACCTTCTAAATAATCGAATCCGTTGTTTGCCATTAAACGTTCTTGATCTTTTGAAAATGCAGAGAAGTTTCTGTACATCATTCGAACCCATTTAGCCTGCAGAGAATTAGTGTAGAACTTATTTAATGAAAATCACAGTTCATGAAAAAAAAAGTAAATATTTTGTTACAACGATATTGTACTCTGAGGAGCAGAGGCAGATTTTTGTTCATACCCTCTTCGGAGCTGGCTCTAGGGGAATCCTTGCTCTGGTTATTATACCAAATTGGCCCAAGCCTCCGAGAACAGCATAAAATAGCCCTGGTACCTTGTTTGAGGAGCAAGTAACTAATTCCCCCTTCCCTGCATAAAATAAAATAAAATTCATAAGTGCCTGATAAACAACCAATTAAACTTATGTGTGAGGGGCTAATGTTTACATGCAAGCGTTACCCTTAATGAAAGTTATTTTTGTTTTATATAAGGTAATTTTTTTGACAAACAATAGCGGTATGAAGCGTTAAATGTCTGGAGAGAGAAATTGGTGGAGATCAAACTCACAATAGAATTTATAAAATTATCTTTTCACCACTGCGATAAAGCACCTGCTTATAAAATATCACTTTGGTAACAATGCAATCATATATCGATACAAATAAATATTTTAAAGCACCAATTGACTTGGTGGATACTTTAAATGGATATGCAAACTTCATTTCTTGTTCTATATCCACACTTTAAGAAAATGGTGCTTTAACACAATGGCATGATGTTTATGCGCCCTACTTCTCTCCTTAACAATTAACTATCCAACCCACTAATGATATATCGCTCTCTAAAAATATATAGGCTTTTTAGCTAAAATAGTCCTTGAGAATGCATAACACATCATTTTGGTCTTTGATATTTGAAATCAATAGAATGCATAACACATCATTTTGGCTTTTTAGCTAAAATAGTCCTTGAGAATGCATAACACATGATTAATGTGAACACACTTAGGGACCAATTGTATTGATTTCAAATCTCAGGGACTAAAGTGAGGAGTTATGCAAATCTCAGAAACCATTTTGTCTAAAAAACCATATATATATGTATATATATTCATACTTTAAAGCCAATATATCTATAATAATCAAGAATAAGTTCAAGTTCTCACTTTCATTACCAGAGCTTGATTTGAAAGATCTGAAAAAGTTCGGATGTGTGTGAATAATAATCAAGAATAAGTTCAAGTTCTCACTTTCATTACCAGACCATGAGCTTGATTTGAAAGATTTGAGAAAGTTCGGTAGTATTCACACAAATATCTAATAATTATTGGCACTCTTAAAATGTCATTCTGTACTCCAAATTTATAAAAATACAAGAAATTTTTTTATATACAAAGAATGGAAAATAACATTTTGGGAGTGCCAACTACGGATGACAAACCCTAATACTAAATAGGAAAAATTAATAAATTTGGAAGTTAATGAGTGCGGTCCAATATTTTGCAACGCTTGCTGAGGTGCATTCATTTCCAGTGAATATGCATGCAATACAATGCAAATGTAGTTGTTAGGACTTTTAAGTGAAAGAGCCAGATAAATATTTCAAATGCATTGAATACACAGAGAACTAGAATGTGTAATAAAGATAAGGACAGAAAGAAAATGGAAAGATGGTCAATGAGATAAAACAATATGATAGAGTAGTACTGAGTTGTAAGAGAGTCCTCATACCTGTTACAACATCGAGTTCATAGACATTGTTGATTTGAGGTCCATAACGAAACGTTTGCCCGCTGATTCCGGCGTTACTGAGCGTGCCACCAACGCTGAGGTAGAGGTAGTCAGTCCATGAAACTGGAGTAAGACCACGGTCGAGTGTAGCACGCAACACATCGATCCAACGCTGCTCACCTCCAACATCAGCATAAGAACCCAAAGAAGGGCTTTCAGAGACTACAATTCTAGACCCATTACTGATCAAAGCTGTCATGTTTATGACAACGCCATCAGGGGTCAGGGCCTGTCCACGAACAGAATGGCCCTGGCCTCTAGCAGCTACATTGAAAGGCGCAGAATTGTTGTTTGCGGATAGGATTAAACTCGCGATGTCATTTGGCGACGTTGGATTAAGAACTGCAGATGCGTATTGATAAACTATATGGCCATAATCTGTTGAGGTTGAATTGATGGATTCGGTATCATTTCGAAGGAAGCCAGAGATATCCCCGAGTGCGGGTAGGAGTACACTTGTCCCGGTTGTGAATAACACCATAAACCCTAGGATTAAACACATGGTTGTCAAGTATTTTGGAACTGCAAAATTCTCAGCCATTTTTTTTTTGTGGTGAAATGAGAGGAGAAGAGAAGTGTGTTGATATGTAGGAGTAAATTAAGTTGCATTATATATAGAGGAGAAATTACTTAAACAAATTTTATTAATGTGGGATAGTAGAGCATGGACTGGCTTAATTAACGTCGCTTAGTGGCCGGTCAAGTTGTATATATATAGGTATTTCCGAATGTACGCAAGAAGAAGACGGCTTCATCAAATCAGTAAACACTCTTTTGCAAATTTAAGCAAAGATTATATAAGACCTTGAATATCTTAAATTTAACTTATCTGTTTTCTACGAATTGTCGGTTGAGTAGATAAGAAAATTGAGCTAATTACTTGTGTTACATGATAAATTAGTGTTCAAATTGCTAAGGATGGTCTGTACAAACATTCTTGTACAAGTATGCAGATACATCAACGGATCATGGATTCTCATCATGATATGCGTAGTTGCAACATTTTTTATTTCCTCATATTTCTTTGCTTTTTTCGTCTGATAATAAAAAGGGACTCAAAATAATATTTTCTTTGTGTATATCCCTTTCCCACTTTATTATATCTTTTGTTTGATCTGTGTGTTTATAATTATTTAGTTCTTATTGGAATTTCAGTTTTTAAATCAATTTTTGGCTCATTTGATAATTATTTCATTTTTTGTTTTTAGTTTTAATTTTTTGTGAAAGATAGAGGCGAAAATACATGAGAAGTGAGATATGAAGAAGAGGTGGAAAGAAAGATGGTAAGAGGGATTTAAAATAAATGTATATGAAATGTTAGACATGAGAAATGAGATATGAGATATGAGATATTAAAGAGTATATAAGTAGCATGACATAACCCCAATTGAAATAAGTAGTGGTGTAGAACTTTGTCAATTTCAAAGTTGGATCTCCTTTTGTATTTCAGATGATCCTACACATTCACGCATCTTTGATAATCATTTTGTTTTCAGGTTTTATTTTGTTTCCATATGTTACCAAACAAGATATTTTCAATAAAAAAACTGAAATGGTTACTAAGTTTTTTTTTTGTTTTGTACCATTTTCCTTATTCTCCCCTCTCCCGCCACCCTCTCTCGACCCCTCTTTCGTCTTTTTATTAATTTTTTTTTATCCCTTATACTTTTCCTCAATCTCTAGGGCAAAAATTGAAAACGAAAAACTATAGATGAAATGGTTATACAACATGCACTTCAACCTTTTTTTTATTTATTATTTTTGGAATGAAAGAAGCTAGTGGGTTTTATATTATATTAATCCACTCTTGGGACACGAAAAATGTTACTCCGTTTAAACCCTTCTTCACTATGCTTAAACCGCCAACAAATCCAATTTTAGATACGCTTCTCTTTGGCCGGTGACAATTGCAATCTTTGACATGGTTATAATATTGTTCTTGTTTATAATAATGTTCGATGAAACATTTAACCCAAAAAGACATGGAGTACAAAACGGCCTGACAACCAGATTTAGGCTGGCAGAGACAACGATTTCCTGCTTGGGGAACACAGTTGGCTGCATTATTAAGGTTAAAAAGTTTGCACACTGTCTAGGCTGAAAAGGTCTCGAGGCAAGAGGGGCAAGAGGTTATGGGCTATAACGCAGTTGGTTAAGAACATTCATCATCTGCATTCGTAAACCAAAATTTTGAATATGTTTCTGATTTGTTAACTCACGGAAGCTGAGGATTACAGGAAGCAGCAGCTAGGTCTGCAACATGAGGATCAACCTTTTAGGTAATATGTGACACACAAGAACAGAGCAAGTGGCATATACCATTACCCCTACAAAGCAAAATACAAATCTCGAAATACAATTTAACTGCAAAAAATGTAATATTCTTGCAACCAAGATAACTAGAGACTCGAGAGGGGCAAACATCTCGCTGGCAATCGGGCTCTTGGAACTTTAAGGAGCATGTTCACTGGTCCTTTACTTTGATAGCACACTGAATTGAGTTAAAGCTCGCACCAACAGGAGAAAGATACCATGCTCCATCTTATTTGTGCGCCGCAGATACTGTTCAAGCAGCAGGGACCTTTCTGCCATCTTCAATAAAGAAAATTGCAGCTTCTGGAACCTAAGCATGTTTCGAAAACACAAGATTACCAAAACATGGCTAAAAAGGGGGACGAGGGGACAATAATGCAAAATCAACTCATATGGTTTCTTCAGATGCATGTATGCTTTTGGCTTTTCGGTATAAATTAAAGTACACGCTCAATTCATGCCAATCAAAATTAAGAATACGTCTTCACAGGCGTTAACACTCCATTTTCAACATTCTTTTAAACTTTTGGTGATGCTAAATACAACCCAGCCTTACCATTTGACTATTCTGTAAAACAATTAAAACTGAAAAATTACCATTACATAGAAAGAAAAATGAAACGAAAAATCAGACCAAAGTTGATATTAAGATTTTCTATTCAGGTTGAACATGGATCTCTACATGACCATATTTGAAGATTTGAAGGTTAAAGCAAAGGCCTTCAGCCTTCTATGGCATATTAAATACCTCTGTTTGTACAAAAATAGAAAGAAAAAGAAAAAGAAAAAGAAGCATAAAAATATTAATCCTTGATGCCCTGACTTTTTGAAGGATTCACTAAACAAAATCCCTAAGCATGGTGCTGCCCCATGCAATCACCCAAGGACATGAAATGTTAAAATCAAAATGACGACATAAAAATTTGACACTACAGGGTATATATGTCCTAAAGCCAAAATTTGGCTAACTGTTTACATGTACCAATATTTAGCTTTTAATTTCACAACTTCCTCACCACATTTCAATTCTTCTTCCTCAGATAACATTTCAATTTATACCATATATTGCGATGCTCATTCATACAATATAGTAACTCCTCTCTGGCCTAATTCATTCATATACAAAGCGTGTTAATGTTTTTACTGGAACTAAGAACTTCTGTTTTGAACAAAAGGTGAAAACACATATGGAAGAAAGAGAAACAGAAGTGAAGTAGCTTACATCAGGCCAAGTATCTGTAATGAACTCCACAATGTCATAGGCTATATCTCCTTGAACGTCAATTTGGTCCTTCTCAGTTGGCCCCTGCAACCAACCATTCAAAATAATTATAACAAACCATAATAGCAGATGACAGACCAGATTTCAAAAACCATTTCTTAATATCTATCATACCTTAACAACAGAGGCTCCCGTAGCAAACTTTTTACCCAATTTCTTTGAAGCGTCACTAAGTTTGACACCTGAATTGTAATCAAAGAAACCAAGTTAATTATGGCAGGAACAAAATAAGGATATCCAAATAGAAAGACAAAGGATGTAAAGCAGCAGATCGCTCACCAAAAAGCTCCAGTCCTTTCACAGTGGTGATACATTTTCGCTTATTACGTGTGACCTTTTCAATAGTAACTTCTTGCTTCTCCTAAAGAAAAACCCAATACCAAGTTTAGTAATTTTACTCTAAAGGGTCTCAAAACAAATATTGTTATGCAACTAGTTCACCTAGAGAGCTTGTTTGCAAAGGGTTACACCTATTGGATAGACAAAAACACTTTCAGAAGTCTCACCTTTTTCTTAATCTTCCCGCCTGGAAGACGCTTGACTTCTTCTTTAGGTGCTGAAGTGCCACCGTCAAGCCAAATACAGGGGGCAGGGAGTGAAGAAAGTTGTTACAATTTGAATTCGCAAAGCGCAAAACAATCTTTCCAAATAAAATTAAAGCCAAAAAAAAAAAAAAAAAAACACAATTAACATCCCATTATTTCATCTCATTAGCAGCACAAACAAACACACAACAACAACACATGTTTACACATTCCATATCTCCGCACACGAAACACATATACACATATGCTCTGTATCCACACTCATAATTCATCCAATCCAGACCAGAAAAAGTAACAATGTTCAAACAAATACGAAAATACACACACACACACACACATAGAAACACACAACATATACATATTTATAGTATTACCTGAAGAAGCAGCTCCATCACCAGCTCCAGAAGAAATACCAGTGGACTGCAACTGGTTCGCTACTGTATCAGTTTCCTTAGCATTAGCCTCTGCACAAATAAAATTAATACAAATAATTAAAAAAATTTAACAAATAAATATAACAAAACAGAGTAATCATACAAAATTAAACTTTAATTAAACTTGATTAAAAATAAATTAGGGTTCGGGAGAAAGATTGAACCTTTAACGAGATCCGGGTAAAGGTCCGGGGCGTTTTGGATCAACCATGGCTTGCATTTCTCGAAATCGGGTCCGAATTCACAGTACTCTGCAGGCAAACTGCACACCGCGCAGTACAGTACGCGAACCGGTTGGAGCTTCCCGGCCATCAGAGCTCAGCCTCAAGCTCCCCAACCCTCGCTCTGTAATTGGGAAAGTCAAAACGCTGCGTTTAGGTTACGCACATTGGTGAACTGATGATGACGGTGTATTGCAAGTTGCATGATGACGATGAGATTATAGGGATTGTTGGATTACAGGTGTCAGATGCCCAAAAACGGTTAGTCTTATTGATTGGGGCCCATTCTGTTATGAGTTTCTAAGTTTCTTGGGCCCAGTAAACCCACATACTCGAAATAAGTAAGAAATATTTTAATGAGTATTGATATTAGCACTTCAAAAAATCTCATTATACAGTTGTAACAAGCGTATTTTTTTTTAATTACAAAAAATTTGTAATGCACAATGAAAATTTTGTAATGCCAATAACAGTTTTTCTTTTAAATTTTGAAGTTTTTACTTTTTTTTAAAAAATACGGAAACGAAGATTTGAAGTTGACACAATTTCAATGCACATGAGCACAACTAGGCATTCAAGAAAAACGCGAAAAATTTTTCGTGGTCCCTATTGTCATATCACGGCTCTGGCTCGATCACTTCTCGGACTCGATTATGTTATAGCATGATATTGTCTGCTTTGGGCCCCTACCACACCCTCACGGTTTTATTTCTGGAAACTCACATGAGAACTTCCCAGTGAGTCACCTATCCTGAGATTGCTCTTGAGCGAACTCGCTTAACTTCGGAGTTTCGATGAACTCCGAAGCCAGTAAGCTCCCAAAAGGCCTCGTGCTAGGAAGATGTGAGAATGTACATATAAAGGTTACAGGATCTTCACCCCTGGACGATGTGGGATCTTACACCTATGGTGATTATATTTTTAATATGAGTCTCGTGGTAAAAAAAAAAAAAAATTATTAATTAAGCTCCTTCGACGAGTCCGTCACAATTGAGATTCAAATCTAAACCTCCTTTTAGTTTTCCGTTAAAAAAAAACACAGAATGTGTCTCACGTGGATAAGTTAACTTGATTTTTAACAATTTTTTTGGCAACAACGGTCACCAATAGCTTTTCGACAGTAGAAAGTCAACATCGAAGTCAAATTCGATATATCACAATAGCTCGTCAGGTTACAAACTTGATAGTCCACAAATAAATAATTATTCCACATTTTATCATTATTAATTTAGTAACATCATTGATCATAATCTCATTGTACTCTTCCAAGAGCAAATCACCTTTGTTCCCATGCTTTTTGCGTCCCATTGTTTTCAAGAAAAACTAATTAAAATGGTTTGAAAATTTTGAGTTTTAACAATAAAGATAAAATAAATAGTAAAGTGAATAGTATCATAATTGACTTTATAGTGTAAAAATATGGTTTTTCCTTAAAGTGAATAGTACCGGGAACTTTCCTTTAAAGTTCCTTTGTTTTTACGGTCAAATCTTCAATTGGCTCGGTGGAGAGGAATTAGCGTCCAAGTAATTCTGTAGGCAACGAACAAGCAAACATCACCGAATCAAATGTTCTCGCCATCTTAGTTTAATTAAAAGGTCGATTTTAACCTCACATGTGAGATTTATGTATTTATTTTAATGGAAGACTAACGAAGTTTAGATTTGGATCGCAATTGCTAACGAAGTTTACCCTAGGATTTTAATCCTTTCTTCAATGGAATCTACCGCAGACGAATCAAAGTATTGTTTGACCTCTGTTAACAACTTTTTTCAACACAGGGTTTCATTGCATTGGCATTACAAGGACCACAGAAGAAATTTGGTCTTTTACTTACCAACTTTGGTTTAACAATATATGAAATTAAACAACGAATCCGCTGAAGTAAATTTTGAATACCAATTTCCTTTCAGTCCAGTATTTTCTTTTCAAAATTCAAAAAGGATCATAACTTTAATCTCACTTCCAGTTAGTGAAGAAAACTTATATTGGAGAATTAGAGCTCCAAATACCACAATTAGTAGAGACTAATTGTAGTATTTGTCCACCTCACCATTCAATGCTGAAACATAATCTCTTAATTTTGGCAAAGTCATCACTTATCGTTTCGTCGGTGATCTGACATATGTCTAGTTTTTAAAACGTTAGGTAGTTATTTATAATGTTTTAAAAGGTTAAGGATAAAAAGTTAGATAGTTATCTATATTTAACCTCATTTTGAATTTTGGAGTGTATATTCTTTTAGGCATTGAGAACGAGGACTCGAACTTAATACATCTTTTAATGTTTTTTTTTTTTTTGGAAACTTACATCTTTTAATGTTTAGAAGATAAGTACAATTAGATATTTAAGGAAAGTGCATGCGACATAAGTTAACATCGAGTTTGGACCGTACAAGCAAATTCTATTTTCATTGACTGGCAGAATCATAACAAATTCAAATAACCAACCATATTTGGTAGTGCTGGCATTCTCAAGAATAGAGAAAGAACAAATTTAGTAGCATATTAATTGTTTGCAGTGACAAATTACATACCATATAGGCATGTAAACAATAGTAACATATTATTATCATAAGGGAAATTTTATTTAAACTCATCTAACCTATTTTTACACCAAACTTACTCTTTTCACCCATTTGATTTTTAATTAAACTATTAATATCTCTTTAAACCCAAATTTAATACATAATATACCCCCATAAACCCAATTCAATTCTTGGGATTACACATGCCGTTGGTTTGTCCAGATGGCGTTGTGGTTGCGTATGCTTGGAAGCGGCAGCTCGCCGGCCAAGTTGTTGCTTCTGCAATTGGCAGGACCAGGTTGGTTTCGAGTTTCATGGAATTGGTCTTCCTGCTTGTTAGCATTGCCTCTCTATTTCATTTCCTCGAAAATTCATGATTAAATGAAAATTTTCTGAAATTCAAAAGCAAATGGAAGCTTCTCTTCCCAAAAAGTATAGATTTTGAATAATTTTCACTATAAAAAATATGGAACCAATACAAGTTTCGTAATTTCATAGCAGGTTTCGAATCTGGTTTATTGAGGATTATATTTAGTGGTTGTGTATTTTGTTGTGTTGACCCCTGAAGCCATTTCTTGAATTATGTTATTCAATGTTTTAGGCTAGCTCTCAAGGCATTCATTGATCAGAAAAGGCGATTTTTTCCTCACCTTGATGATGCATCAAATGATCAGTGTAATGAATCAGCTTCGAAGAAGCAACGCATTTCCCAAGCACCCGCAGCACATAATCAAGAAGATGGTTTAGATTGCAAAACGCTATCAGAGTTGTTAGTGCGTATGGAAAAGGTTCCTTATTTGAAAGTTTCCATATACGAACGATTGGATTGGTTGAAACGAGCATCTTCACTGCCAGAAAATGAGAGTTCCAGTGAAACATTAAAGGATCATAGTTATCATAGTTCAAGTAAGTTACGATCAGGTCCGCCTGATGTTGCACCAGATAAGGTTGCTGTCATTGAGTTGCTGTTTCCTTTTACCTTCAGAGCTGTAGTTTCATTGCATCCTGATGGTTCTATTGACCCAGATGCAACCAGCGTCATCCGGACAAACCAACTGTAAAATAAAAGCTTCTATCTCAGATCTCAGATTTATCTGCAAGGAGGAGGAAAAGAAACTCGAATTTTACAAGAGTCAAAAGTTGATCCAAATTCTGGGCTGAGAAAACCCTATTGAGATTTCAGCTAAATAGAAACTAGAACAGGAAAAGAATTGCAGGGTTTAAAAAGACGGCTGAAATAGGGTAATTATAGTGTTTGTGTTTATTCATAAATTTGAGTTTTATTATTAATTTCATTTTGTACTTAATAGTAATTATGCAATAGAGTAAAACAGACAATTGACATTCAAAATTTTAAGTTGGGTGTAAAAAGAGGTTGCATGGGTTTAAATAAAATTTCCCTTATCATAATTAGAGGTTTCTTTTAAGATTTTTTTACTAAAATTTTGTTTAACCGTGTACACATAAAATTAAATAACAAATCCACTGAAATAAATCATACAATACCAACTAGCTTTCGGTCTAATATTTTCTTTTCAAAATTCAAAATGGAACATAATTTGAATTCTGCTCCCCCACTAATGAATAAAAACGTATATTGTTAGTAATCAGGGTAAAATCCAAGAGAGCCAATATTAATCCACTTGGATTTGAGTTGTCGTAACTAGTCACTCAAAGATTTTCAATTCCAACACAATTCGTTACATGCTTTTATAGACGAGGCACATTTCCTAATGCCAATTGGCTTTCACACCCTGAACCAAAATTGTATATATACACCCTATTTACACATATATACATACAGCATTTGCTTAATTGCATTTCATAATCCCTACCCTCATCTCTTCCTCATCAAAGAACTCATGGCAAATTCTAAAGCTTGTGGTGCCTGCAAATACCAAACGAGAAAATGTACCCAAACCTGTGAGTTGGCCGCATACTTCCCGGCCAGCAGGTTTGTAGACTTTGTAAATGCGCAACATATGTTCCGTATGAGCAACATTGAAAAGATTCTGGCTACGGTCGACCCGGATCAAAGACCAGCAGCAGCTGAGACTATTCTCTTTGAAGGGAATATATGGAGGAATAATCCTTTTGTTGGTTGCCTTGGTGTTACCAGATTCCTCCCCGAACAAGTAGATTTCTATGAGAAAGAACTTGAGATGACAAATCGATATCTAGCATTTTACAGGGAATTAAAACAACAGCTTGATTCGCTTAAAATACAATCAACACAAGAAGCACCGGTCGCCCCTAATCAAGTAAGCCATTTTTTTAATTTTTATTCTTGTTGTCTATGTATCTTCTTACTGAATTATTGTTAATTGATCTATCTTTTTTCGGACAAAAACAACATATGTAGACTAAAATAAATAGCTGAGTTATTCTTATTAATTATTTTGTGCAATGTAGTTCCCTCGGATCACGGCTGAGATGAAAAAGTATGAAGAAGGGTACATCTACATGTCAAGTTTGGAAGACACACAAGAAAAAGCCTTCGTCATCGGGCTCATGCAACCAGCAAGTTTTAGTGGACCTGGAGAGTCCAGGTACTGAAATTTTTTACATTTTTTTATTTATAATGTTCCTTTTCTTTTTATTTATATTCTTGATTTAAACGGAGGTGTGGGGAAAAGAAAAAGGAGACGAGGTAGATCGCTAGGGGAGAGAGATGGGGGAGACGAAGATAATTTGTAAAAAGCGTGCCATGAGTTGGTTTTTGAAAAGCATTAGGGTTAACATCCACATTATGTTATTTGACTCCCATGCTTGCGCGGGAATGCATATAACGTAAACGTCATGTTATTTGATTTCCACTTTAGTGTGTATGAATGTATACGTGGCGTGCGAATAACTTTGTCCTTTACTTGAAAAATAATGATAAAAATTCTTTTATAACAAGTATAGGGACAAATCTTTTTTTACCAAATTTACAAGAGATCTCCATTTACAAACCTCTTATGTGGACAATGAGATGAAATGCCAAGTCATTTAGTGCAATTAAGTGGGTTTTCATTTTTTAATGAGAAATTTGGTTCTCGTCAATTTTCTTTTATTTCAGGATTCTCGTCCCTTTCCTTCTATTTCATTGATTGAATTTTTATTTTATTTTAATTTTTGATCAAGACCGTTTGGTTTTATTCACGTCGTTATTCCAATAACAAAATATTTACACGTCAGCATTTTAATTTTATAAACCTTACTCTCTACTAACAACCACCCCACCCCTCGTATGGCTTTGTCGCTGTTGTCGTACTCATTTTGCATTTGCTTATTATTTATTTATGAGCGCGAGACTTAGAGATACGACGATTTCGCATTCCAGTATTGTAAAATGAGTGTGCATTCCGGTATTGTTAATGGGACTTGATGTTTCGTGAGATGGATTTTGGGCATCTGGTAGAGAGAGAGGAGGGCAATTGCCGACGGTAAAAGGAGTTGCCGGCCTGATCATGGAGTGGGAATGCTGATGGGGGTAGGTTAGAGTGGGTCGGGGGAGCTTCAGAGGCCTAGGGTTCTTTGGCTGACGAGGAACCTGGGGTGTGGAGTGGTGTTGTAGGTTGTTAATTTTTTTGGTAATTAACTGTGTTTTAATTCGGATGTTAAAAAATTAAATTCACCAAATCGCACTTAATGACTTTGCATACCTGTTTGGGCCCAAAATAACAGTTTGGGCCGAGGGAAGTATTTCTCGGCTTGAAAGGAGATGATGCGAATAGTTGATTCGTGGGCCGACTGAATTGAGTCGGTCAAGTCCTAGCAGGAAAATGATTTATCTCAAATAAAGATAAGGGAAGCAAAATCCATCCGTGAAGACAGAGTCCCAGTACGATAAGGAGTCTCGGTGGGAGTCTTAGTTGAAGAAGGAGTGGCCGAGGCAGTCCGATAGGGGTAAGGAGTCCTAATCCGAGTAGAATTATGATTGGATCAGAAGAGGACTCGGCTCCTATAAATACAGAAGCAGTGGCAGCGTGCAAAGGATCGCCAACTTAACACACAAAACTGCCCTGCGCAATTTCTCACTCTATGCGAAACCTCTCAACACCCTTGAGATTTTTGTTTTCTTTTTTGCCTTCACATCTTCAGTTTGGATAAACAGCACTGTGAAGGCAACCGGTAAACACCTTCAGTTTGGATAAACAGCACTGTTTCCGTAGAATCAGCCGTCCGTGAAGCACCTTCAGTTTGGATAAACAGCACTGCGACAGGGTCGACTGGTTATCTATCCAAGTCTCGGCCGACGAGGGTTTTCGGATCCCCGTCGACAGAGGTCATCTCACTAGCCATCTCGGCGAAGTGAGGTGTTACTACTACTTAGGCTCGGTGCCTCAACGCCGAGTAATTTTATGATCGCATATTCACAAGTGGGTTTCAGAGTTCGGCACTTAGACGGCCGAACCACGTTCATTATCAAGACCTTCATCCGCTTTGAGTATTTGTGCCCCTATACTCTAGTATCGATTCGGCGTGATTTTACCTTCACCAATACGGTGACTGTTGCCGAATCGGACTGCGACGAGCCGTGAACTTTGTAATTGGTAGCCTTGTCTTCAGGCTTGAGGACCCAAAGGCCGAGACGTGTTCCTTTCTCGGCCGCAGTTGCAAGACACAGAAGTCAGACGCGTGCATCCACACAACATCAAGACATCCTTACTCATTGGTCAAGCTCGGCCGATGAGTTGGCACGCCCTGCACTCATTTGAAAGACGTAGTTAGCTTACTAATTACTCGGCCTGCGCGCCACGTAGGCTAGGTGATTTTTGTAGTCAACAATACCATATCATTATGTCTCATGAAATAGTTTGTAAATGAGATGTAAGAAGCTTTTTTTTGTTTTGTTTTTTTTTAATTTTACAAATAATATTATCTATCTAAGAGGGAGGAGTTGAGCTTAGCCTCACAATAGGCTAGCAATAATGTGGTTCAAATTCGCTTTATTTTTCTCCTTTTAATTATTTCACTCTTCAAGTTGAACCATCATATACCTCTCTCCCACTTCTCACAAAAAAAAAAAAAACTATTCATTTTCATAATAAAAATAAAAGAAACTTCCTCGAATAAAAGTGAATAATATTTTGGCCTTTGGTAATTTATTTTGAATTGATCTTCTTTCCATGAAATGCAGTGCTGGAGCTGCCTCGAAGTCGAAGGCCAAAGGAAAACACCCGTTGGATCAAGAACGAGTTTTACTCAAGGGGGCACTTTCCCCCGTTTGGTTGTAACTTGTATTTGGCGTACTCAATAGCACTTATGCTAGTTATCAAACTCAATGTCGCTGGATAATTGTTTCGTTTTCAAGTTTTAACATTTAATTTCAATTTCTCTTCATGCTTTTCTTTTCAATTGGAAATTTATTTGGTTAATAATTGTAATTTTCAGATTTCAAAATCTGTGTAGCAAAACATGCATGACACTCAAGTCTCAAATTTCGGCACCTATGCACTACCGACTGGTCAGTATTTACCAAAAATCATTCTACCTGAATGCTACAAACTTTTGGTCACATTTGCATTCTTTTTTTGGTGTTGCAAATTGACAGACTCCTTGTATTGACATAACTAACTCATTTGAGATAAAAACGATAATATTACATGATGGATCAATAAATCTTTTTCAGCAATCAAGTTATTCACAAAATATTAATAAGGAGACTGGGGAGGCACACAAAAGAGGACAACAGACCTAGAGCCCAAAACAATAGCGTGCTTAATTTAAAAAATCGATTGACTTAGTGGTCTTTCGTTATTAAAATGAAAATCCACTTAAAATCTAGCTAGAACTAACAAATGTTCTGGCCATCTTACTTTAATTAAAGGGTCGATTTTAATATCACATGTGAGATTTATATACTTTGTTTGGACGGAAGACTAACGAAGTTTAGGTTTGGATCTCAATTGCTAACGAAGATTACCATAAGATTTTAATCATTTCTTCAATGGACTCTACTGCAGACGAATCAAAATATTATATACCCTCTGTTAGCATCTTTTTCAACACAAGGATTTCTTTGCATTGTCATTACAAGACCACAAACGAAATTTAGTCTTTTACTTACCAACTTTTGTTTAACGATATATGAAATTAAATAATGAATCCGCTGAAGTAAATTTTGAATACCAATTTTCTTTCAATATAGTATTTTCTTTTCAAAATTCAAAAAGAAAAATAATTTTAATCTCGCTTCCAGTTAGTGAAGAAAACTTACGTTGGAGAGTTAGAGCTCCAAATACAATAATTTAGAGACTAATTTTAGTATTTATCCACCTCATCATTCAGTGCTAAAACATCAAGTAAAGCTCAGACCTTACAACGGTGGACTAAACCAAGCTCAGGAGGGTTGAAGTGTAATTTTGATGGAGCATGGCATGAAAGGTCGCATCGGGGAGGATATGGCATGGTTATACGTGATTGGGTGGGTAGTTTTTGGGCATTTTTGCCATGTTAATTTACCCCTACATGCCGAGCTGCTGCTTGAGGCTAGAATAGCAGCAGACCTCCTAATGGAATTCCAAAGTGCTAGTTCGAATTTGGTTTTGGAGGGAGACTAAAGTGTTGGCTTGCAGCCTGGATCATTCAGAGGATGATTGTTCATTATTGGGACCTATAATTAACGACATCAAATGAGTTTTACACAGTATTGAGGGAACATCGTTGAACTTTGTGCATCGGGAAGCAAACAACGTAGCACACAGGCTAGCTCGTGGTGGTTTGGGTGTTTCTAGTGAAGATAGGTGGGTTGAATCTCCCCCAGATTTTATTTTAGATGCTTTGTTAGAAGACAATCAAGTGTAACCGCTTACGTTATGGTGAGGATAGCTATTTATGCGGGACACTATTTTCCCTTAGACTGGGTTGAAATCTCGGCAAGGTTTTTATTAAGGTCAATTTTAGCACCATATCCTCTCTTTGTATGTGTTTTTCGTATTAATGAATATCGCACTTTCTTCAAAAAAAATATTGGCAAAGTCATCATTTACCGTCGGTGATCTAACGGATGAGATGAAAAAGTATGAAGAAAGGTACATCTACATGTCGAATTTGGAAGACGCACAAGAGAAAGCCTTCGACATCAAGCTCATGCAACCAGCAAGTTTCATTGGACCTGGAGAGTCTAGGTACTGAAAATTTTTACCCTTTTTATTTATAATGTTTCTGTTCTTTTTATTTATTTTCTTGATTTAAACGGAGGTGTGGGGAAGAGAAAAAGGAGATGAGGTAGATCGTAGAGGAGAGAGATGAGAGAGACAAAGATGATTTGTAAGGAGCGCGTCATGGGATGGTTTTGAAAAGCATTAGGGTTAACATCCACGTTATGTTCTTTGACTCCCATGCTTGCGCAGGAATGCATATAACATAAATGTCACGTTATTTGATTTCCAATTTAGTGTGTACAAATGTATACGTAACATGCGAATAACTTTATCTTTTAAAATTACAATCTTCAAATGATTTCAAATCACTTTTATTTAAAAATAATAGTAATAATTAAAAAAAAATGTAAAGGGACAATCGTTTTAGACCAAATTTACAAGAGATCTTCATTTACAAACTTCTTATTGATATGAAATGCCAAGTCATTTAGTGCAATTAAGTGGGTTTTCGTTTTTTTTGGAAAAATTAGGTTTCATTTCTTTTATTTTATTTCATTGATTAAAAATTTATTTTTTTATCTACGTCCTTATTTCAATAATAAAATATTTACATATCTACATTTTTTATTTTACAATTAAATATTATATAATCTTTTTCAAATATATTTATTTACGGTTGAAAACGTTACATTTCGTATATATAATTTGTACCCATTTTTTAATTTGTAACCATTTTTAATTTGTTTCCTTTTTTTAATATACCAATAATTTTCTTTTCAACTTTTATTTGTACTTGTAATTTTTTAAATCTTTTATTTGTAACTATTCATATATTTATATCACCATTTTCATAAATAAATAAAAATCACCAATTTTTTATCATCTAAAATATACCCATTTTTAATGTTAAATCTATTCAGTTTTATTATCCATAATGTACTCATAGTTTAAAATGTACCTTTTGTTGTAAACCTTCCTAGTTTAAGTGTGATTGTGTAAATCCTAAATAAGATTTGATTAGGGTTTATCTTTACCTATTGTATCTCATATTCCTTTTATCTTCTTCTTATTATTATTATTATTATAAATAAAGATACAATGTAGGTAGGAAAACACACAATTTCCCTACAATTCTACAAACACACATCTCTCTTTTCTCTCTTCTCTACCGCCGGCCTATCCCTCTCGTTGTCAGATAAAAATAGTCCACAACACGTTATCAGCACATTCCTACCGCTGCGCTTAGGAATATGATGTTGGAGAAATTTTCTACATCAAACCAGTTCATCCATATCATCACGCAATCAGGTTCTTTCAAAACAACGGCTTTTAACTCGATATTTTGCAGTCCTGATAGCATGAACATTCACCATGATGCATGACCCAACTTTACGTTTAACGTATTTTAGATTATACATAAATTGTGTATGCCTCAAAACCATAATTGTTGAAATTATGTGAATTTGATATTGGTTATGAATTGAATCTTACATATGTACATGCATTGAAAATAATATTTTGCATATGCATCAACGTAAATCTGTGATTCATTGACATATATATGCATATAATTGACTTATATGAACAAATTGGAATCGAAAAAATTAGGATTTTTTCGAACCCATGCCTTGGCATATTGCAAAGCCGCAAGCCACTAGGCCCGCAACTTGTGATGGCCCAGTTTTTTTTCTCCTTAGCCAGGCCCGAAGCCTGCATTGAAACCCTTAAGCCGAGAGCTTGTAGCTCTCCCCTTCCCAGACCACCCACGGAGCCAGAAGCTCCAATTCCCAGAAAACACTTAACCCCGACACCCAGAAAGTGTCGCTACCACTCCATCACCGCGCTGCACGGCCTGCAGCCGTGCCTAAGCCTTTTTGACGACCTGCAGATCATCCATGGTGTTCTATGGCCAAAAATTCTTTCAAATATTGTCGGAATTTCTCTGAAATCCCGATTTGTTTTCTAGGGTTTTTATGTAACGCCGAGATTTCTAAAATCTTCGTTCCTATTTGGGTCCCCAGTTGGACCTCTGTGTTTTGCCGTGCCATAAACCTGAGGACTGTCGCCTGAAGTGACGCCGGCATCCTCCCCGCTGCGTTCCGACACCCAGGGTCGTTGGGGTGTCTCGAATCCCCTCGACCCGAGCCCTATTGGGCTCCATACTTCGGCCTGCATCAGCGCCATGTTGGGCTTGCTACTGCTGTGTGTTTTCCACGGCCCAGCCCGTGTGAAATATATATATAATATTTTTAGGGCCTCTTGTTTTGGCCCAACTGTTTTCCACAGCCCGCATAAAAAATAAAATAAAAATTCTTTGGGCTTGCTTGACGCAGGCTGCAAATTTTTTTTTTTTTGGTTGCATACAATAGCCTAGTTTTTTTCTCGTGAGCCTGCAGCTCACCCACGACCCCCTAGCCCAATTTTGGGCCTAGGTCACACGGCCCCATGTTTTTTAAAGCCACCCGTGGCTTAGTTTTTTTTATTTGGGCCCCAAATTTTATTCGCCTAATTATTTTTAGGCCCAATGGGTTTTTTGTATTTTTTTACCCACACTTTAATTTGGCCCGAAGTCCAAATAATTAATTAAATTATAATTGTAAACCTAAAGTTATATTTTTACATATACTTGTTGCATACTTGTTTGCATGTATATTTGTGTTTGCCTGTAGGAATATATGAACCTGAAGTTCATAATTACTTTGAAACCTGAAGTTTCTTATAACCATGCCTTGTTTGAAAACCTGAAGTTTTCATTTAAAAACATCACCCATGAAAACCCGAAGTTTTTCATGCAAAATTAAACCAATACATGTCTATTAGAACCTGTATGTTATACTCCTATGTGAATGGATTGATTTTTCTCCATTACACTCACCACATCTTGTCCATCTATTTTGTGATAGGAACATGTTGAATTTGAACAAACTCGACTTCACCGCTTTAGAGGTTTATGGAAGGAACTACCTAAAGTGGGTTCAAGTTGTGAAGCTCTACCTCACTGCAAAGAACTTGCATCCTGCCATTGAAGAAGCAATAGATGAGCCTGTTGGCGAAGCTAAAAAAGCCACTGCTATGATCTTCATTCGAAGACACATCCATGACGCTCTGCAAACTGAGTATCTTGCTGAGGAGGATCCACATGCATTATAGGTCACTTTGGTTGATCGTTTTGATAAAAAAAAAAAGAACATATTCTTACCTGATGCAAGACACGACTGGCAGCATTTGCGCTTCCAAGTCTTTAAGTTTGTGAATGAATATAATTATGAAGTTTGTCGAATCCGATCACTTCTCAAGTTTTGCAATGAAACTTTGACTGAGGAGAATCTCCTGGAAAATACCTATTCGACCTTCTTTGCTTATAATATTGTCATGCAGCAACAATATAGAGCTCAGAAGTTCACCAAGTTCTCGGATTTGATCTCTGTTCTACTTCTTGCTGAAAAGCAGAACCAGCTGTTGATGAAGAATCATCAAGCTAGACCTACTGGGGCTACTATTGTGCCTGAGGCACATTATAGCACTAATCAGCACCCAAAATGCCAAAAGAGGCATGGTAGGGGTGGCCAGAAGCCATCCAACCAAGGTCAACAGAGCCAAGGCCCACCTAAGGGAGGAAACAAAGCCCAGAAGCACCCAAAAGGGGTAGATGGATATCATTCTTGTCGTAAGAATCCCCATTGGGAGGAAACAAAGCCCAGAAGCCCCCTTGGGGGCTACTGGGCTTTGTTTCCTCCCAAGGGGGCTACTGCTTTGCCGCGCTCCCAAGAAGGTTGTAGATGAATATCATTCTGGTCATAAGAAGTTTGAATCAAACTTCATTCAAGTGGACGAACCGGAGACTACAAAGATGGAGGTTTCTGACTTTCAGGAGGATACCACCCCTATGGAAGATTAGAATCTTAGACATATACTTATTTTTTAGTTGAAATAAGACAAACGAGGCTGAATTCCACCTAGTGGCCGAACCCCACCCTTGTTTTTGGTTGATTTTTGAACAATTTTCCTTTATGTTTTTGGATTATTAGTTGGTGATTTGTTTTTGGATATTAAGTTTTAATCCTTGAATAAATGATATTATTTTGAATTGATAATTGTTTTATAAACCTTTATGCATGTGACCGATTCAAATTAATATTTTTTTTCTAGGTATGACTAGTGGGAAAGTTAGTTGTTTGGCATATAGTGCAACCACGCACACTGTTTTGTGTGAACGCATCTATGTCACTAACTTCATACCTAAGAATGCACCTCTGACAACCCTCTCTGGCCTATCCAACCTGATAGAAGGATAAGGTAAGGCACGTATAATGTTGTCCAATGGTACAATCTTGACCATTACCGAGGTACTCTGTTCTCCACGTTCTGGAAGAACGTTACTAAGTTTCAAGGACATTAGAGATAATAATTACCACGCTGAAACCCACGTAGAAAACGGAGTTGAATTTATGTGCATAACTTCCTACGAATATGGCGAGAAGCGTATTCTAGAGAAGATAGAGCGTATCCCGAGTGGTTTGTATACTACAACCATACGCCCCATAGAATGCCACTATGTGGCCGGCCCTACTACTGGGACTGCGCACGAAATTACACTTTGGCATGATCGTTTGGGACATCCTGGACGAATAGTGATGCGCCGTATCCTCAAATCATCACACGGGCATCCACTAACCCGAAGTTTAGATTCGATCCAAGGAATCGCATGTCAAACATGTTATATGGGAAAACTTATTACTAAGCCTTCTTATGACAAGATCCATTCGAATCTTCCGATTTTTCTACAACGGATTCAGGGGGACATTTGTGGACCGATTTAACCTCCCTGCGGACCATTTAGATATTTTATGGTTTTGGTTGACGCTTCCACACGTTGGTCACACGTGTGCTTGTTGTCCACAAGGAACGCTGCATTCTCCAAACTGTTGGCTCAGGTTATCAAGCTTAGGGTTCACCACCCTGATTATCCAATCAAATTTATTCGATTGGATAATGCTGGAGAATTCACATCCAAAACTTTTACTGACTATTGCATGTCGGTTGGGGTTGAAGTTGAACATCCAGTACCCCATGTTCACACCCAGAATGGCCTGGCAGAGGCTTTCATTAAGTGCTTACAAATGATTGCTCGATCGTTGGTCATACGTACCAAGCTCCCGATCGCTGTTTGGGGCCATACAATATTGCACGCAGCAAAGTTGGTCTGCCTGAGCCCTATTGCGACATAACCATTTAGTGCCCTTCATTTGGTTACCGGATACGAACCCGACATATCACATCTACGCGTTTTTGGTTGTGCGGTATATGTGCCGATCTCGCCACCCTTACGTACAAAAATGGGGCCTCAGCGAAGGATGGGAATCTATGTCAGATATGATTCTCCTTCGATTATTTGTTACTTAGAACCTTTGACAGGCGATCTGTTTACCTCTCGTTTTGCGGATTGTCACTTCTATGAGACAGTCTTCCTGTCGTTAGGGAGAGATAAGAACGTCAACGTTCCTGAAGAATGACACGAATTATCGTGGACGACTCCCACTTTTTCTCACTTAGATCCCCGTACCGCTCAGTCTGAAACTGAAGTGCAGCACATATTAGATCTTCAGAGCATAGCTCAGAGTATGCCAGATGCTTTCATCGATCTAGCGCGCGTGACAAGATCACACATTCCAGCTGTGAATACGCCTACAAAGATAGATATACCAAATGTACGACGGACTGCCCTCCTGGAAGCCCGGGACACCAATTCTGGTGATCCACGTACATTAACGGCTAGCCAATCATCTGCCCTTACACAAAAAGGTGGTAGACCCCTTGGTTCAAAGGATTCATACCCCCGGAAGAGGAAAACCATGGCACAAGGTCCTGAAGAGCCTACCGTGAATCCGACTATCGCTTACTCATTCCACCCAACTCATGAGGAAATTCTAGATTACGGAAGCGTCCTTGAATAGACGAATCCTCCTCTCGAGAATCGTGAGATTTCGGTCTATTATGCTAGCTTAGATGATGTGTGGCGTAGAAATGAGATGATTGTTGACGATGCATTAGCATTTGCAGTAGCTACTGAGATCATGTTGAGCGATGACATTGAACTGCGTTCCGTTGATGAATGTCGACGTAGAGCTGATTGGTCAAACTGGAAGCAAGCAATCCAAGTCGAACTCGATTCACTTGCGAAACGTAAGGTGTTTGGACCTGTAGTCCCTACTCCTCCACATGTGAAGCCCGTTGGCTACACGTGGGTTTTTGTTCGGAAGCGTAATGAGAAGAACGAAATTGTGCATTACAAAGCTCGTCTTGTTGCGCAAGGCTTCTCACAATGCCCCGGGATTGACTATGACGAAACTTATTCACCCGTTATAGATGTGATTACTTTTCGCTACCTTATCAATTTGGTAGTTTCTAAAAAACTGGATATGCAGTTGATGGACGTAGTAACCGCGTATCTCTAAGAGGATCTTGATACGAAAATTTATATGAAAGTTCCCGAAGAACTTACATTGACTGGTTCAAATATTTCCAAACCCTGGAACACACTCTCAATTCAGTTGAGGCGTTTACTCTACGGTTTGAAACAATCCGGAAGAATGTGGTATAACCGTCTGAGTGAGTATTTGACTAGTCAGGGATATGTGAACAACGAATTATGCCCTTGTATGTTCATTAAGAAGTCACATTCTGGATTTGCGATTGTTGCAGTATATGTCGATGACATGAATTCATTAGAACTCCTGAAGAGCTCGCGAGAATTGCTTCGCACTTGAAGTCGGAATTTGAGATGAAAGATCTAGGTAAGACTCGATACTGTCTCGGTCTCGAGATGGAGCATTGCTCAGATGGAATCCTAGTACATCAATCAAACTACACCCAGAATGTGTTGCACTGCTTTAATGAGGATAAAGCGAAGTCTTTGAGTACTCCTATGGTCGTTCGTACGCTAGAAGCAAAACGAGATCCCTTCCGTCCGAAGGACGATGATAAAGAGATTTTGGAGCCTAAAGTTCCTTATCTAAGTGCAATAGGCGCTTTATTGTACTTAGCTCAATGCATTAGACTCGACATCTCCTTCGCTGTTAATCTTTTGGCAAGATAGAGTAATGCACCTACACGCAGACACTGGACTGGCGTGAAAGAAATCTTCCGTTACCTTAAGGGTACTACGGATCTGGGTTTGTTCTATCCCTACGAATCCTCGAATGATGCTACACCTTATGCTCCTCGAGTTGATTCTCACCTTGTTGGTTATGCCGACGCTGGAGACTTATCCGATCCGCACAAGGCGCGTTCTCAAACGGGTTATGTCTTTACCGTTGGAGACACCGCAATATCTTGGAGGTCAACGAAACAGACCTTAGTTGCTCCTTCGTCTAACCATGCTGAAATTCTCGCCTTACATGAAGCAACTCGGGAATGCTTTTGGTTGAGATCAGTAGTGGGCCATATTCGAAGCTCTTGCGATCTTCATCCTGCTGTTGATGTCCCGACGACGATCTTTAAAGACAACGCAGTTTGCATCAAACAGCTCAAGAAGCGTTACATCAAAGGAGACAACACCAAGCACATTGCGCCAAAGTTTTTCTTTTCACATCAACAACAAGAGCATCAGAAGATTGAAGTCACGCAAATCCGTTCACAAGACAATCTGGCCGACTTCTTCACCAAATCACTGCCGAAGGCGACGTTTCAGAAGCTTGTTAATGGAATTGGTATGCGTAAACTTTATGAGTTGTAACTTTGCTATTTCTCTTTGGAATTATGTCAAACTCAGGGGGAGTATCCTGTAGATACTTGCTTGATCTTAATGTACTCTTTTTCCCTACGATTAGGAGCATTTTTCCCACTGGGTTTTTGCTACCTGACTAGGTTTTAACGAGGCACCCACCTTGGGCTGGTCATATCCCTGATGACGTCTTGTGGACGTTTCTTTGACTTTGCCCTTCTCACGCATTTTTCCTTAGACTATGAATTTTGTCCCTACTCGGGTTTTTGCCATGGCCTTAGGGTTTTTTGTGAGACTTACTTATGCAAATTCCTACCTTATTGAGAATAAGCGTTGTTCCTTGGAATCAGCACTGACAAGTCGACTTCATCAACTTCTACATGATGATCTACCTTGAGTATTTACACACTCAAGGGGGAGTGTTGTAAACATTCCTAGTTTAAGTGTGATTGTGTAAATCCTAGATAAGATTTGATTAGGGTTTATCTTTACCTATTGTATCTCATATTCCTTTTATCTTATTATTATTATTATAAATAAAGATACAATGTAGGTAGGAAAACACACAATTCCCCTACAATTCTACAAACACACATCTCTCTTTGTCAGATAAAAATAGTCCACAACACATTTTTGAATTTAGAACGTACCCATATCTAAAAGTAAAGAAAAAATTTGTAAAAATAGAAAAAATCTGAACACAATATTCAAATTAATAGAGTTTAATTATTAAACTTGAGGAAAAAAATCTGAAGCCAATATTTTAATTGCTTACCACCATAACTATGGTGTATGCTCACTATACACCTCATCACCTGACACTTGTCTTTTCAACTAACTCTTGTTAATTTTAATATTAAATGTTCCTTTTTCCAATTTTGAAAAAAATTAACTATGGTTAAGTGAAATGACGCATGTCAGATAATGAGATGTATAGTGAGTATACATCATAGTTTGTGGCAGTGAGCAAAAATGCACCCTTTGGTAATAACCTTTGTAAGATTTTAGGGAGAATTTATTGATTTTCGTAATTAAATTTCTTATTTAATACTGAACTTTAACCGTTTGTCCTTTAATCAAAGTATTCGCATTAATAAGTTTTAGTCCAAGATTTTTATTCTAGGGACTAAAATTAAAGTTTCTCATTTCTTAAGAGAATTGTTATTGGCACTTCAAAAAGTTTATTTTACACTCCAAATTTTTTATAATTAGTAAAAAAATAACACTTGTGAGAAGTGTATAATGAGATTTCTAGAATCCTAATAACAGTTCACTTTCTTAATCTCCTAATAAAAATACAATTAATTACCAAAAAAAAAAGTCTGGAATTGTGTTACACTAAAAACCCCACTCTCTACTAACAGCCACCCAACCCCTCCTGCGACTTTGTCGCCGTTGCCGGACTCAATTTTGCGTTTGCTTATTAGTGATTTTTTTGGCAAGAGGCTTAGAGTTACGGGGATCATGCATTCCAGTATTGTACAATGAGCGCAGATTTTGGTATTGTTAATGGAACTTGATGTTTCCTAAGATGGAACTTGAGCATCTGGCAGAGAGAGATAGAGAGAGGAGGGCAGTTGCCGACGGTGGAGTGGGGATTCTGACGGGGTAGGACCGGTAGGTTAGAGTGGGTGGGGGGAGCTTCGGAGGCTTAGGGTCTTTGGCTGACGAGGAACTTGGGGTCAGTGCGTGGAGTGGTGTTGTAGGTTGTTAATTTTTTTTGGTAATTAACTGGGTTAGGAGGCCAAAAAATTAAATTCACTTAATCGCACTTAATGACTTCGCATGCCATACCATTATGCCACATGAAATGAAATAGTTTTTTTTTTTTTTTTTTTTCTGTGTCAAATGAAATGAAATAGTTTGTAAATGTGATCTAAGAAGACGTTCTTTTTCTTTTAAAAAAGAGATGATGATCTTCTTAGCATTTTTCTCCTTTTAATTATTGGAATTTTAATGAAAAACTTCTAGTACTGCTCACTTTAACGAAAAATCACATTTTTACACTAAAAAATTAATCATCATACTATTTACTTTATCATTTATTTTGTTCTTATCGTTAAAACTTAAAGTTTTCAAACCATTTTCATTAGTTTTCCTTTTAATTATTTCACTTTTTAAGTTGAACTATCATATAACTCTTTGTAAGATCCCACATTGCCTAAGGGTGAAGATCCTGTAAGCCTTATATGTACATTCTCACCTCCAATTAGCACAAGGCCTTTTGGGAGCTCACTGGCTTTGGAGTTCGTCGGAACTCTGAAGTTAAGCGAGTTCGCGCGAGAGCAATTCTAGGATGGGTAACCCACTGGGAAGTTCTCGTGTGAGTTCCCAAAAACAAAACCGTGAGGGTGTGGTAGGGGTCCAAAGTGGACAATATCGTGCTATAGCGAAGTCGAGCCCGGGCCTACGCATATCAAAGATGCCCTGTTCTGGTGGAGGATGTAGAAATGCCAGCTAACCTTGTGCCGTTGGATATAGTTGATTTTAATGTTATACTGGGTATGGATTGGTTACACTATAATCGTGCCCATCTGGATTGCTACGGGAAGACTGTTACTTTTCGTCGTCCAGGTTTGCCTGGGGTCACATTCGTGGGCGAGTTATGTGTATTTCCCTATGAGGAGCAATATGGTAATATTGCACCCTCGGGAATTCCTCACTTGTTTGTCGAAACGACAATGAGTTATTGGTATTGCAAGTTGCAGACTGAAATATCAATAACTTATTGTTGGGTTCGTTAAGCAAGTGGGCAACTAGGTCCGTTTACGAGAGCATAGGTGAAATCTTTCTATGTTCGATCTTTGATTTTAGTACAATTACTTTAACTTTATGTTATTTTATATATATACGTAATTTGATGTTATGTTTTTACATATCTATTTTTGACTTGATGTTTTCGTAAAGGGTTTTATATTGAAGTATCATACTAATTGGAGGTAGGAATGTACATATAAGGCTTACAAAATCTTCACCCCTGGGCGATGTGGGATCTTACACTCTCCCCTACTTCTCGCAAAAATTATTCATTTTCATAATAAAAATCAAATAAACTTCCTCGAACAAAAAGTAAATAATGTCTTGGCCTTTGTTAATTTATTTTGAATTAATCTTATTTCCGTGAAATGCAGAGCTGGAACTGCCTCGACGTTGAAGGCCAAAGGAAAACAACCTTTGGATCAAGAATGAGTTTTACTCAGAGTGAAGTCAATCAATGCTCAGGGGGCACGTCCCACCGTTTGTTTGTATTTAGGAAACTCAATATTACTTATGCCATAGATCCGGACTGTTCAAGAGAGAGAAAAAGATTCAAGTTGTTTTAAGTTTTTGGGTTTTTGTGAAGCGATATAGGCTAATTGAGGTCGTAGAATTAGAATTGAGTAGTCTGGATCTCTTAGCCCGCAAGCTTTAGACATAGAGATCCGGAATTTAAATCATATTTTGTAAGCCATATAATGTGATTGTTGGTGATTAAATTATTACTTAAATGCTGATCAACGTGCTTATTTCCTATTTGTGACTTATTAGGCCATCTCCAACCGAAGGCTACCCAGAGGGCTCGTTTTAGTCCTTTGGCCCTCCAAGAAATTAATATTTTAATGAACAATGCATGTCCATATTTCTTATCATCTCCAATCGAGGCCAAAAGGCCTTAGGGCTTGTTTTTGCCCTGTCACAAAAAACCACCTCCAACTGAGGGCCAAAGGGCTATAGTATGGAATGTAAGGCCATCTCCAATTGAAGGGTCCAGAGGGCCGAAAAATGCCTAAAAACCGTCTCTAACCAAGGGCTAGGCCAGAGGGCTTGTGAGCCCCCACAAAATTTGAAAGGGCCAACTGGCTGGCCCAAATTTTTTTATTAATGTTGTCAGATATAACTGATAGGAATAATAGCAATAGTGTTAGTTATAACAGACACGAATAGTAGGCAAAATTTTGAATACAACAGCTAGTTACTGTTGGATTCAATTTTTTTTTTGGCCAAATTTTTTTTAGGAAATAAAAAAAATTCCCTTTTGTTTTTCCTAAGGCATTCCTACATCATTTAAAATTTTAAATTATGCCTTGGTTTATGAAATTTAGAAATTCCTTTGTTTTTTTCAAGCAATACCTAAGCCATTCCTTTTTTTAAGGGAACTTTAACGAAAAGCTCTCGGTACTGTTCACTTTAATGAAAAACCACATTTTTACACTAAAAAGTCAATACTGGTACTATTTACTTTACCCTTTATTTTGTCCTTATTGTTAAAACACAAAGTTTTCAAGCCATTTTCATTAGTTTTCATTTTTTTTAAAAGCAATACCCAAGCCATCCCTTTTTTTTCAAGCAATACCAACGCCTAGCTGATGTTACTTAGTCGTTGGATTTGAATTTAAGTTGTAGTTTTTAAATAATAAATTATGTTTGGCCTATAACCCTTTAGCTCTCGGTTGGAGATGAAAGCAAATATGGCCTTGTATTGTTCATTAAAATATTAATATCTTGGAGGACCAGAGGGCTAAAACGAGTCCTCTGCCCAGCCCTCGGTTGGAGATGGCCTAAAAAAATGAAATAAAATAAGGTAAGATAGTATGGAATTGTGAGAAATGGTGTACGAAAAAAATTAGAAATAAAAAAAAAACATCCAAAAAAAAAGAAAAAAGAAAAGTGGGATGGGCATAAAAAAACAAAAATTGAGCTAGGACAAAAAAAAAAAAAAAAAAAAAAAAAAACCTAAGATCTAAACCCTAAAGTCGATGGGCAAATGGAAAAGAACAAAAAAAAATGAAATTGGGCTAGCCAGAGGGCTGGTTGGCCCTTTGGCCATTTTTTGTCCAGTGGAGCTCACAAGCCATTTGGCTTGGCCCTCTAGACCTTTTGGTTGAAGATAGCCTTACATGGTTCACAAATTTAGTCTACTTAACATTACTTCGTTAATTAAACATATAATTTGGTAGAGAATTTATAACTGGTAGGAACAAAGAAAGGTGTTGCAAACTCATCTATAAGTGAACGTACTACCTAATCTCTTGAGCTTAATAATTAATTAATTTGGTTGATGAATTTGTGCCACTTTTGAGGAATAAGGATCCTCTTCGGATCATCTTTGTGAGGATCCTGGGAATCCTTAAATCGTGTCGGTTCATCGTACATCGTGTGGTCAGAAATTATTTTAAATACTTTTATTTAAAATTAAATATAAATAGTACTTGACAAAAACTGACCACACAACATACGATGAATAGATACGATTTGAGGACTCCCATGATCCTCACAAAGAGGATCCGGAGACTTTTGAGCACCATGAAAGCCCTTTTTTCAAGAAGAAATATAAATATTAACCAAAAAGTAAAATCCATTTTTTAAGAAACAAATACACATGTTCATGCATGTGAGATAATGAGATTCTTGCAATGACTTTTTGAAAATTATTCGTTCGACCCTGGAAAATGAACATATAGGTGTAGATCGTTGGAATTGCAAGCGTGCCGATAATAGATGAACTTTAATTTTTCTTGTAAGTAGAAAACTAAATCACAACATGAAAATGATTCATAAAGAGAAATTTGTATTGAAATACTTAGTGGCTATTAGAAGAGGACAAATTTGTAAATGGTGAGCTAGCTACCCAAAAAAGAAAGCAAATAAAATCTAGAGTTTTGCCAAAGAAGGCTTGCTTTGATTTTGAGAGAGCTTGTAGAAGGTATGGTACTTCTTCACCGAAACTACTTGATTGAGAGAGATTTGGAGAAGGAATGGTACTCCTCTCTTTGAAATGTTTGAGATAAGCTTGCTTTCTTTGTAGAGATTTGTTCTTTGAGAGGTTTTGGAATTTGGATTAATTCCTCGTAAAAGGGCTTGAGAGATTGAATAATCTATGATTGAATTTTTATTGAAGTTATTGGTCCCTTGTCTTTTGCCCATACTCTTCTTTATATAGTGCTCCATGATGCCCACCCGTCTTCATCTTCATTTTGTGGCCAGAATGACAGAGCTCTCACATTCACATGATTTTCACCACACTATGATCATTATGCTCATACTTATCCTTGTTATGTTCGGAATTTTAGGCCTATATAATGTTTCAGGCCAATAGAGAAGCCACGAAAAGCCTAAGGGAGTTCGAGAACCCTAAGGTCAAATGGGCTTAGAAGGGGATACTCCCGAGCGCTGAATCCAACCACCTATGAGCTGAGCCCGAACAGGAATGTAAAGAGCTTACCTATTGCCAAAGGCATATGTTGGCAGACTGACAGCTTTATGGCACAAATCTTCGTGGACAAGTCTACTCAAACGTTAATCAGACTACGTGGCGATTCACAGTCAGTAGTAGAAACCCAAGATGGGATATAAAGATGGTCGGAACAACTTTTGGAAAGACGAGGTTGAATAACCAACGCATCACTCTAAAAAGGGGCACCATCTTGACTGAACACATGTCACTTCACTGTCAAATGCCAAATTAGGAAAACCCAAGGTCGGCCGAGGAGGGGGTGGTTTCCTTGGGGGCCGATATAAAGGTGGAAACTAGGGATGACAATTATAACCGTTAAACCCAATAACCGTGGATAACTGCCGAATAGAACGAATTTGGGTATGGAAGTTTGGGTATATTTTGGATATGGGAAAAATCGTTATATATTATTCGGTTATGGTTTTGGATATGGTTATAGAGGTCCCCATACCGTATTTGTAACCGAATCCGACCCGAATAGTAACCAATATAATTTATATATAATATAATAGTATAATATACATATACATATACCTATACATATGTATGTATGTATGTATGTATTTGTATATCCATTATTCTCCAAACCATTACCTTGAGCTTACAAAAGTTGCATTTTGTAGGAAAGTAAAGTTTTGAATCAAAATCAATGCGAACTCAATGGTGCTTATGAAAGATATTAAAGACAAGCCAACATTATCAGTGTTTTAATTTTTATACTCAACAAGATTCATTCATTAGATCATTTTATACATGAAATGTTTAATAACGAAATTAATATATACTAACTTATAAAGTTTCAACTGAACGAATATATATTTTGTATTGACAAAAATGGATATACCCATTAACCGATAGGGAATCCGTTACCTGGTGGGTATGATTATGGATTATATCCGATGGTTAATTTGCGGTTATAGATATGGTTCATTTTTCGTGGTTATGGGGATGAATATAGCATTTCCGTCCCCAAACCGAACCGTTGCCATCCTTAGTGGAAACCTCTTGTATTGAGGTTGTAAAACTGAAAGGAGAGAGAGTTTAAGTAATAGCTGAATGCTATTTTTAGTCTTAAAATCAATACAATCCTAGCAACACAGTGAATGTAGCCTAATTTCGATGAATCAACCACTTAAATCTTTAAGTCTAATAATTTCAGCCCACATTGAAAGCCCCCCAAAAATTTAGTACTTTAATCTGTTATCTTGAAAATTTTGAGCACTAAAAATGTTTGTACCATACTTGACCAATCTCGAAACTACTAAGCACCAGTCAACATTATACCGCCAAAGACCCATAAGAGTTTCCCTCCAACTAAGAGGCCAATCACAACGCGACACATTTCAATGTTAGAGGCCAATCACAACATGACACATGTCATCGTCAGAGGCCAATCACAGCACGACACGTGTTAATGTCAGAATGAAGCTAGAAACTTTCTTCTATAAATATACCTCATTCTCCCACAATAATCCCTAATGTCATTTGTATTAAACTATTCTCTAGAACTCACTAAAAGAGAGCTTGAACCTATGTACTTGTGTAAACCCTTCACAATTAATGAGAACTTGTCACATCTTGGCTCGGGCTCAACCACTTCTCGGGCTCAACTCCACTATAGGACGATATTGTCCGCTTTGGGCCCCGACCACGCCTTCATAGTTTTGTTTATGAGAACTCACACGAGAACTTCCCAGTGGGTTACCTATCATGGGATTGCTCTCGCGCGAACTCGCTTAACTTCAAAGTTTCGATGAACTCTAAAGTCAGTGAGCTCTAAAAAAGCATTGTGCTAATTAGAGGTGAGAATGTACATATAAGGCTTACAGGATCCTCAGCCCTAGGCGATATGGGATCTTACAATCCACCCATGCACACTTCCGGCCAGGGAGTGACTCTGATACCAAATTGTCACATCCCGGCCCCGGCTCGACTCAACTATAGCACGATATTGTCCACTTTGGGCCCCGACCACGCCCTTACGGTTTTGTTTCTGAGAACTTCCCAGTGGGTCACCCATTATGGGATTGCTCTCGCTCGAACTCGCTTAACTTCAGAGTTCGATACACTCCAAAGCCAGTAAGCTCCCAAAAGGCCTCTTGCTAATTAGAGGTGGGAATGTACATATAAAGCTTACAAGATCTTCTCCCCTGCCCGAGCTTGACCACTTCTCGGGCTTGACTCCACTATAGCATGATATTGTTTGATTTGGGCCCCGACCACGCACTTATGATTTTGTTTCTGAGAACTCACACAAAAAAACCCAGTAGGTCACTCATCATGGGATTGCTCTCGCGCAAACTCGCTTAACTTCAGAGTTTCGATGAACTCCAAAGCCAGTGAGTTCCCAAAAGGCCTCGTGCTAATTGGAGGTGGGAATGTACATATAAGGCTTACAGGATCCTCACCCCTGGTTGATGTGGGATCTTACAATATACCCCCTTTAGGGGCTCGACGTTCTCATCGGTACACTTCCTGCCAGGGAGTGGCTCTGATACCAAATTGACACATCCCAGCCCGAGCTCGATTCCACTATAGCATAATATTATCATCTTTGGGCCCTAACCACGACCTCAAGGTTTTATTTCTGAGAACTCACACGAGAACTTCCTAGTGGGTCACCTATCATGGGATTGCTCTCACGTGAACTCGCTTAACTTCAGAGTTTCGATGAACTCTGAAGCCAGTGAGTTCCCAAAAGGCCTCGTGCTAATTAGAGGTGGGAATGTACATATAAGGCTTACAGGATCCTCACCCCTAGGCGATGTGTGATCTTACAGAACTCTTCTACTCCGTGGACGTAGCCAATCTGGGTGAACCACGTATATCTTATGTTTACTTTTTTTATCTCAATCCATCTATATATTTATCTACACTAGTGACCGGAGCAATCTAGCAAAGGTCATAAACTTGAAAATTTCTGTTGTACCAAAGTCCTCGCTGATTTTGTGCATCAACATTTGGCCCCGTCTGTGGGAAACACACTTATTCCTACTCTCTTCAGCTTTGTTAAGCTGGTTTCCACCGTTCGTACACTCTCTTTTAACCAAGCACCCCTCTCCAACATGGGGAGCGAAGGAAGCCACAGCACACAGAACGACACCCCTCTTGCACCTAGTGCAAAGCAACGAAAGAAGGAACGAAAGAAATTTGCTCTTCAAGATATTGTCGATGAGCTGGAGGCTCAGAACAATAAGATAGCAATGAAGAATGAAGTCCTCCAAGAGCAGTATAAGAAACTCTTCGAGATGCTCCACGAGAGCTCATTACCCATATGGAAATCAACCATCGTCTGGATGCATCCCAACACAGAGGGTCACTGGTCTTCAACATAGGTATTCCTGATGAAGAGCGAGTTACCCATCAATGTGATGATCAACATGAGATTTCTCTCAACCCAGCTGCTTCGACCCGAAGCAAGAAAAGTGGAGGAAGGCACATTCTCGGAAAGGGAGCAGAATGATCGTAAGCTGTTTATTGCAACTGTCAGGATTCCTGAGGCAACGTCGAGAGAACCCCATCCACATAAGCTTCAAGTTGATGGCCGGGTGTCAGGCCGAGATACCTGACTGGGACCAACCTAGGCCCGACCCTCTTACGAGGAGGATCCTCGATACACCCTCCAACCTAGACCCGGCCCTCTTGTCGAAGTAAATGACAAGACTGCCCTCAAAGCCTTCACGGCAGGCCTGCGTGACTGTTCCTTCAGGTAGATGATCAATTCCAACACTTGGCAGACTTATTCTGAGGTGATGGCATATGCTTACAACCATCCATCTGCTGAGGCAAAGACATATTAAGAAAAACCCCATACAACTATCCCTTATCAGTAAGTGGGGAGTGGAAGCCAAACCCAACCAAATGAGAAGACCTTAACCTTCCAAATGGCAGCGGCGCCTCCCCCTGCCTTACCTAATGCTTTTCCAAATTGACAAATGTATCAATCTCAAGGCAAGAGGAAGGATTTTCATCCTCACCACTCTCATTTTAGTAAAAAGAGTAAGAGGCATTATTGCGATAACCAAGGGTATCGCCACGATAATGCCCACCCCCGGGCAATCAATGCAGTGAGCCAAACATGTGTCAAGACAGGCCTTACCTCGAGGTATGAGACATACATACTTTTAAACACCACATATGCGGCTATTTACCCCGGTATAACTCACTTGATACCGAAGCCAAAGCCGAGGCAACCGAATTACAAGTCCACGAAGAACACGGACATGTTTTGCTGTTACCACAAATATAATGGTCATAACGATAAGAAGTGTATCATCCTCTGTGACCATATCGAAACTTTGGCACTTGAAAGAAAAATTGATCAATTTATCCTTCACCCTCTAAGGGATAACCATAACCAACACCAAGTAAATGTGATATATTCCATAAGCGGTGGCACACCCATATTTGAATCTTCCAACAAGGCCATGAAGAACAAACTTTAAGGCCTGGCCACTAGGTGTTTCACGTGGAAGACATCAGGAGGGCAAGTATCAAAAGCCTAACTGGGATCCAATATGTTTCTAACTCGAGGAAAAAAAAGGTATCATTTACCCTTACAACGACCCACTGATCGTAGAGGTTCATATAACCAACTTTGATGTGCAACAAATCCTTGTAGACACGGGGGCTTCAGTCAATATCATGTTCGCTGCTGCTTTCATGTCACTTAATGTAGCTGAACACTTGCTCGATCGCTCGATTTCTCCTCTAATAAGCTTCTCTGGTGACATCCTGCAACCCTTAATAAGCATACACTTATCCTTTACCATTGGTACAGACCCTTACACATCTACCATTACCACTAACTTCCTGGTGGTTGACTGCCCAACGACATACAATGTCATATTTGAGCGCACTTACATCAATGATCTCAAGGCCATGGTATCCACGCATATGTTGTTAATGAAATTTCCAACCCCTTATGGCAATAGTTACTTCAAAGGAGATCAATTTAGTGCATGATCATGTTACAACACTTCAGTCAAGCAACAACATCTGCCTGTGCCCAAGGAAACCCTTTCTATACATGGCCAAGTCACAAAAACCAGCCTAGATGAAGCCAACTTGACCCTCTGTAATGGAAATGATCAACCAGACGATCCACGAGATGACTCTTTCACCCAACAAGCACAACTTGCTAAAGAGTTGGAGAAGGTCTTTATCTCCAAAAACTATCCAGATTGCATAGTAAAGATTGGCACCACCTTGTCACTAACAATCCGGGTGGCACTGATCTCCTTTTTGTAAGAGAACACTAAAGTCATCGCTTAGTCATATGATGACATGCTAAGCATCTCTCCCAATATCATCTGTCATTATTTGAGTATTGATCCTAAGGCCAAGCCAATGAGACAGAAGCGAAGGTCTTATGATGCCAAATGATGTGAGGCAATGAAGGCAGAAGTTGAAAAAAATCAAAGATATAGGCTTCGTCCGTAAAGTCAATTACTCAACATGGGTAGCAAATGTTATCCATGTTAAAAACAATCTGACGAAGGAAAGTCTTGTGCTTCAAAAGATCTTATGAAGAATATGTGTCGACTACACTGACCTAAACGAAGGATGCCTGAATGATAGTATTCCATTTCCCCTCATTGACAGATTTATCGACTCAACGGCAAAGTGTGAACTCTTGAGCTTCATGGATGCTTACTCGGGTTACAACCAAATCCTTATGAACCCTTCAGACTAAGAACACATAGCCTTCATTATTGAAAGGAAACTATACTGCTATAAAGTCATACCTTTCGGCCTAAAGAATGCAGGGGCGACTTATCAGAGACTAGTCAATTTAATGTTCGCTGAACAAATTGGGAAGAGCATGAAAGTTTGTGTTGATGATATGCTAGTCAAAAGAAAATATGCTGACCAACACATCACCAACTTATCTGAAACCTTCACCATACTAAAGAGGTACCAAATGAGGTCAAACCTCAACAAATGTGCCTTCGGCATAGGTATTGGCAAATTCTTGAGCTACATGATTAGCCAACGATGCATTGAAGCTAACCCCGAAAAGATCAAAGCAATCCTTGATATGAAAGAACTAGTAACTTCAAAAGACATCTAGAGCCTTACTGGTAAGGTGGCAGCCTTGACTAGGTTTATCTCTAAGGCCACTGACAAATGTGCTCATTTCTTCAAAGCACTTAAAGGAAATAAGAAGTATATTAAATGGACTGATGAATGTGCCGATGCATTCAAGAATCTCAATGAGTACATAAGTAAAGCTCTCATACTCTATAAACCTGAGGTTGTTGATATTCTCATTATCTATCTATCTATTTCACCTTCAACAGTCAATTTCATCCTCATTCGAAGGGATGGTAGTGTCGAACGGCCCGTCTACTACGCCAGCAAGGCCTTGCAAGATGTAGAACCACAATACTCCAACATTGAGAAATTAGCTCTAGCATTGGTCATGTCTGCCCGAAAACTTCGCCCTTACTTCCAAGCACATTCCATAGTCGTGTTTACAAATCATCCCATTCGACAAATACTCCAGAGTCCTGACACTTTGGGATGAATGGTCAAGTAAGCGATATCGATGGGTGAGTTTAAAATCTCTTACCAACCAAAGCCAGCTGAGAAGAGCCAAGTTGTTGCAGATTTCTTCGTCGAATTCTAATATCATGTTGACATTTCTCCTACACCTGAGGCACCAGCTCTGTTAGCCTCAGAAGCTTAGAAAGTAGAACCAACATTCCTAGTATGGACTCTATATATTGATGGCTTATCCAACCAACAGGGCTGTGGAATAGGACTAGTCCTTATCACCCCCAACAAAGTGGCAATGAAGTATGCTCTTCGTTTCAAATTTAAGGTGTCGAACAATGAGGCTGAGTATGAAGCCTTTCTAGCAGGCTTATGTTTGGCCAAACACCTCAAAGTTAAGCAAATTGATATCTTCAGTGACTCCCAATTAGTGGCCAACCAAGTCACGAACAACTTTAATGCTAAGGATAACTCTATGGCAGCATATCTTGCACAAACATAACTTTTTCTCAAGCACTTCCACTACCAGATCACCCAAGTTCCTCGAGTGGAAAACAGTCATATAGATGCCTTGGCTCGCTTCGCCTTAGCCGTGGAAAACAAGATTGGAAGAAAAATTCATGTCGAATTGTTAGCAACACTAAACACCATGGTCGTAGAAATGTGCAACTTACAACAGGGGGATAGTTAGATCACCCCTATTTATGAGTTCATGGCTCATGGCACCCTCCCAAATGATAAGGTATAAGCTAAGAAAATTTGATACAAGTCTACCTACTACCTGATCATTAATGAACAACTTTACAAGCGAGGTTTTCACCTACTATACTTAAGGTGTCTTACGCCTACTGAGGTAGAAATTGTCCTTCGAGAAATACATGAGGGAGTCTGTGGGGATCATGCTGGATCTCGATCCCTAGCACACAAGGCTTTTCGCCAAGGATATTACTGGCCAACACTCCACTAAGATGCCATCAAAATATCTCGCTCATGTGACAAATGTCAACGATATGTAACCATTCCTTACTCCTCTCTTAAGCATCTCACTCCCATGATTAGCCTTTAGCCTTGTCCTAGTGGGGACTTGATTTGATCGGCCCAATGCCGGTAGGGAAGGGCAAGGTCCGTTTCGTAATCGTTGTAGTTGACTACTTCACAAAGTGGGCCGAAGTAGAACCCTTGGCAACCATTACTGAGAAGGTCCGTTTCGTAATCGTTGCAGTTGACTACTTCACAAAGTGGGCCAAAGTAGAACCCTTGGCAACCATTACTGAGGCCAAGATAGAAAACTTCGTGTGGAAGAACACCATTTGCAAATCCAGCATTCATAATGCAATAGTCACTAACAATGTGTGATAGTTTGACAACAAGAAGTTCAAGATATTCTGCCCTAAGTTCAACATCAACTTATGTTTCGCCTCCCCAGCTCATCCTTAAGCTAATAGACAAGTTAAGGCCATCAACAATATAATTAAGTGCACTTTGAAGACCAACTTGGACAAGGCTAAAGGCTGTTGGCCAGACCTTATGCCTTAGGTTCTTTGGTCATGCCGCACTTTGTATCGAACTTCAACAGGAGAAACCCCATTCTCACTCGCATTTGGTACAAAGGCAGTTGTCCCAATTGAGCTTGAGAAAGCAACATACCGAGTCCAGAACCACAGGTAAAGTGAAAATGACAAAAAACTCACCCTCAACTTGGATCTAGTCGAGGAACACAGAGATCAGGCTCACTTGAGGACTGTCGCTTACAAGCAGCGCATTTTCAACTACTATGACTCTAGGGTCAAACCTCGCTCTTTCAAAGTGGGGGACTGGGTATTGAAGAAAAAACTACTCTGCGACAGAGTCCCGAGCAAAGACACACTCAGCCCAAATTAGGATGAACCGTTTGAAGTTATTGGCATTAGTCACCCTGACTCCTACAAGTTCAAAAGCTTTGATGGCAAGACCATTGGCCATCCATGGAACGCTGATCACTTGAAGTACTATTGCAAATAGACTCACATTATACAAGTGTTGAGCTACGGCCATTCGGCATCCTATGTAATGAAGGCCATTTGGCATCAATTTAATAAAGAGGTGATTTAGATAACTTGGTCCTAACTCTCTTACATCCTTATCAATGAAACGCTCAGATTTAAAGCTTCAACATGAATGCTTCTAACATGAAATAAAGTCTAAGTATCTGTCAACAAGACTATAAAAATAAACGAATAGCTTCACATTATATTTGTTCAATCATACCCAAGTTATGGCTTATATCCAATCAAAGGATTTGCTCAAACATAGCCAAGCATTCATCAATGGTAGTACAAATACTTGGCAATTAACATCAAAATAAAAGGTGCAATGTCACAAATATCCATAAACAAAAAGTACTCAAGCTCATAACTTAATACATGTCATACAAACAACAAACTAGTGCATGTAGAAAAAGAGGGCACTACGAGTCATCCTCATCTGAGGATGAACCCCTGACAATATCACTTTGCGTTTCAACCCCATCGCCATCACCACCATCCTCGACATCTCCAGGACCATCCTCACTCTCCCGAGACTACTCATCAATATTGGCTTCATTATCAGAGTCATCCTCACTACTAGGATCAACTGCAAAGACGAAGGTTTCACCCCTTTATTGGTACTCATCCATCTCCTCACGGTACTTTCGGAGAATGCTTCCATTGTCGTAAAGCTCAAGGATGGCCATCCATTTCCTTTTCTCAAAGTTAGCCTCCCAGATGCAGTGAGGTCTAAAGGCATCGTGAAAGGCTTGAGAGCCTAAGAAGTCCTGCACGTCAGCTTTCTTCTCAGTTGGGATACTTCTCTTTAGCTCAAAAACCTCAACCAATGCACTATCCAACTTATCTTTAACCTTGGAAACGTCGAGGATAGTTGTCTCCAATTGTTTCTTAGTCGCCTACAATTGTTCCTTGAGCCTCACGTTCTCACTATTCTACCTCGTCAAACTCTCAAAGGTTTTATCCTTGAGTTAGATGGCCTCAGTAAAAGCTTTGTTCGTCTTCCTGGCATCATTCACAAGCTGCTTATTCTCTTTAAACTTTGTCTTGTACCGCTCGACCTCTGGTAGTCTGTCGTGATACTCAGTCATGACTTATATTACAAGATGATCGTCACTACCAAAAAAAAAAAGAGGAGAAAGTAAATAAATGACAAAATAACACTTACATAAGAAGATAGCCTCATTATCCAGTCACGATCTGATTCCTTCTCAACTAGTGGCTCGCCAAGCTTGTCAACAGTGGATCGGCGTCCTGCCAGGCAGTTATTGACATTCCTAAAACTACTTGGCTACATGGCAACCTTTAAGTCCTTCCAATGGATGGTGCCAACCTCTTTCTTGTACTTCCTCTTACGATTGAAGCTAGGGTCACCTTCTTGGTCAGTGGACTCCATGGTTTGAGAAAAGATGGGATTGATGGAAGGAAGAGGAGGCAACAATACACCTGATGGCCTCAACTTCAGCCTTCTTCGAGGTAGCAATCTTGAGAACCTTCTCTTACGACTTAGGTCTAGGGGCTGGCTTCACCCGGTGCTTACGAGCTCTCTTGTGAAACAAAATGTCGTCTACAAAAACCAACATAGGTGTTTTCCCTTTCATGGTACTAGTCTCTTTTTTTTGCTATCTTTTCCACTGAACAAAGAAAATCAAAGTAAGGAATACAACTTTATAAAAACAAAAAGAAGCCAAATGAAGGATACAACTTACTCACTCGTCTTTGGCACTCGGAAACTAGGGGCTGAAAACCGTACTTTTGAAATAAGGCCCTAGTGTCTATCTTCTTTGGGCACCCTCAACACTTTTTCTACATCAGCCATCTCCCGTCTGGACAGTTTGATAGTGTCTCGCGTCACTACATGAAGAAAAATGTTAGAAGCAAGAAAAAATCACAACAAATAGCAAACAATGCGAACAATGGATACATTACAATCTACAATCTGGAAGTGGGTAGAAACCACGTCGCTCAAGTGACACACCTCTAGCATGCTCTTATTCATTATAAAGAAAGCGCCAACAGTTTTTCCAAGTGCAGTATGCCTTTTTCTTACCAAAGACAGTACGTTCTCTCTCACTTCGACATGCACACTCGGCATAACCAGGGCATGACTTCACTGGGCGCATCTTATAGCAGCAGTGTCACTGATGGAAAGAAGGCTCACCTAACCCATACTTCATCCAAATAATATAAAACCCGATCAAGGTATCTCAAAAAGTAGAGTTGAGTTACCAGTCGCATGTCTAATGAAAGATAACATCCGTTGCAACCATGGGTGCAAATGTAGTTTCACCCCTAAGGTCACTAATATTTGGGTATAGAACATAACATGGCCATTGGCGGCATTCCCACACTACGGGGTATACTACATGACTGCCTTAGGGCCTCAAGCTGCTATTCACTATTTAACAAATTCTTATCTAAATGGTCCGCTGTGAACTCAAAGCAAAATATGGGTATGGCGTCAAGAGCAACCCCCTCACCCACTTACATGAAGGAGGTAGAACCAATACTGGCTAAAGTTTGACAATTTTGAAGATCATCCAACGTTTTTGCTATATAAAACTCTAACAAATGCCTTGAAGACTTTGACACTGCAGGCTCAAACATAGAGCTATAGCTAAGGGAGCCCTTGTCACTCAGACCTTCAGGCTCTGGCATCTACAGCAAATAGAAACAAACTCTATCACTACATGAAGGATCAAAACCTAAGAAATTCCTAGGGCATGAGACAAAGCTCAACCAGTTCATCATGTTTTTAGCCAAATGCATGAATACTCAAACAATTCAACAAGAATGAAAGCATTTGATCTAGTGGAGAAGACTACCAACCTGAAAATGATGCCAAGCACTGCCGGAATCACTCTCAACTAAATAGCACTTTGTCTTCAAAAATCACTACAAAATGAGCAAATGAAGGCAATGTAAAGAGTGAAAATTTATCATTCTTATATAGTTCAACATAGTCAGAAAAATTCAAAATTCAAATTCAAACCATTAGAAAGTCCCCACATGGAAAATCTTCAACACTAAAACATGGAAGAGCTTCACACATAAAACTTAAACATTGAAGAGCTTCACACACTCTTGATCAAAATAGTGTGAAGCTAAATCAAGTTTTGTGTCCTAAAAATAGCTTCAACTAGCCAAGCTATATACCCAAACAAAAACCTACAATCAATAAACCTTACCTATTAAACTAGTTTCCAAGCACAAAACTTTGCTGCAAATATAAAATAAATAAAACAATTCTTGCAATATGTGGAACAACCAAAAGCATAAACAACACACTTTAAATATTAATTTTCTTGTCCTTTATCTCAATTCACTAAGCCCTATAACATATTATTTAGTTATTTGTGTACAGCTTTAGTCATGAGCAAAAACACAATTAAATATTCAAATGGATGAGTGTTGAACCTCTTAAGCTACAAACCCACACCCTACAAATTTGAGAATAACTTCCTGTAACAACTCCCTTCTTTAAACCTTCAACCCAAAACCCCCAGCTTCCCTAGTGTTCTTACAGAAACCTTCCCCACATCTCTCCTTCGAACTTCACCTACTGCTTCCTCAACACCCACCCATTATGATTTAAAGTGGGGAATTAGGATTGAGGGTGGCCATTAGAGCATGAAACAAAAGCACCCACTCATTATTGGTGGGAATTTCCACGGGAATGATAGAACTTGGGAAATTATATATGAAGAAAGGTTGAAAAACGGTAGGGAGAAAGACAATGGAAGCTGCGCAGAATGAGGGACTTGCTGGGGAAGAAGGCACGGGTGGAGCAAAGCTATGTTTCAAGCAAAGACTAGGCCTTGGGCTGACGTCAAACAAAAACTGGGCTGGGCCCAAAAAGATGCTGGTCTCTAGCCTCACATCAAAGCAGACCTTGGGTCCTCGAGCCAATTATCAAACACAGGCCGAGTCACCTGTTCTTAAACTGGGCCTCGGGCCATAACAAAAAAAAAAGAAAAAAAAAGAGAAACTAAACAATAGCTCAAAAGGCCGTTAACCTTGGGCTTCACATCAAAAAGGCACTGGGCTAGGCCTAATTTCAGACAAAAGCAGCGGACCTCCTTTTTCTCCACATGCCTTCTCTCTCTTGGGCCAAGCAAGTATCAAAATAAATTAAAACAAAAAGAAGTGGAGTGGGCACTAGTCTCTTCTTCTCTCTAAGCTAGCCAACCAAACAAAAAAAGAAGAGAAAAAAGGCATTAGGCCTCCTATTTTCTTGGGCTTGCAAAACAAGTGAGCAGTTTTGGTCTGCACCAAAATGTTGGGACCTTGTGAAGTTAAAACTAGCTTGAAATATTTTTGGGATAAGGCATATATGAAGGTGTGTGATATAAAAATCAAGTGTCGTTATTATGACAAATTGGCAATAAGCAAGACACATCATTCGACAACTCTCCTCGACCGGTGACTTAGGGGACTCCTATCATATGCTACTACACTTTGGTACTCGAAAATTGTGCGACTAGTCAGTGACTTGGATCTTTCAAGTCCCCAACCGAGAAATTTTCCTCACTCGGGAAATTAAGGGAGCATTATTTCAACCTACATGATTCACCCATGAAGTTTCAACATGCAAACTTCAACAAAAGAAAAAATTCAAATAACTTAGTGAATGATGCCCTAATGTATTTAACACAGTACGCTGAATAAAGTAAAGCTTATTTATTGATATCTCCAATAAATTACATATATGTACATACACAAGAATCAAAACAAGCAAAGAAGAAGGAGCCTTCACAAAGGTTGCTCATGAGAAACCTCAGTACTGGACAGAGCACCAGAAAGAGGAGGGGACGAAGGGTGATCATTTGGAGCCTCAGTATTGGGCAAACCCCCAGAAAGAGGAGGCATCGAAAGTTGATCATTTGGAGCTTTAGTGCGCGGTAAAGCTCCAGAAGACGAAGGCAGTAGATGCCTTTGGAACAATTCCACAAACCTCTGATGATCACTTAGAATCCAAGTTTCGGATTCATGCAGCCGATCAAGTTTTCTCTTCATGCCCGTGAAGTAGTTATGTGCAAGCATGTGCAACTGCCTATTTTCGTGCTTGAGCCCTCTGATCTCTTGTTTGAGACTTACCACATCCGCTATAATTAATTCAACTTGGCGAGTTCGAGCAAGCAAGCATTGGCCCATATTAGACACAGAACTCGCACACTAAACATTGAGAGCCAGAGAATCCTAAACAGCCAACTCATTGGACCGTTTGGAAAGTGTCTTGTTATCTTTAGGGATAAGAAGATTCCTGGGCACCACAGTAGTGGTCATGTCATTCTTCATCCCAGAGTCCCCAATGGTAAGAGGACCGGTAAGGGATAAGATTGATGGATTCCATATGTTGTCTTGAGGAGACATGTCTGCCTTTTCCACAACATTCAAGTCAAAATGACGGTCGAATGGGCAAGCTATTTTCAAAAATGACGAAGGAAAAATGAGGCCCAATAAATCTCAGAAGTACAAAAATAAGAGGGAAACTCCTATAAGCAGTGACTTTCTGAACGTACTCCTTGAACACAATTGGGGCCCTTATAAAAGGAAGGGCAACATGACCGCGTGTTCAAAAATCGAAGACGCACCACACTCTGAATTCTGAGAGCCAAGTTCCTCTGGATAAAATTTTTTGGCAATCTTCACACACAAAATCAACTCCTTAGATACCACGGGTAACTTAGCCAAATGTCTCTAACAAAGCTAAGGCACACGAATTTTGAAGTGCCAGCTATCCTACTATTACCCACAAGGGCAAAGGAATAACACCACTACTTGTTAAGTGGAAAATCCCTATATGTGTCGACTTATGTTCTCCATGACAAAGCAGACTTGTGAAAATACCTATTTTTTTCATCCTTCTAGAGAATGCGTCTTCAACAAGAGCTACGCATTCAAAAATCGAAGAGGCACTGCTCTCTGAATTTCAAGAGCCAGACTTTCAACAGATCTGCTTGTCAAAAATCAAAGAGACACCACTCTCCAAACTTCGAGAGCTGGGTTTTCTTGGATAAAATGTGTCGACGCTCTTCACACGCAACATCAGCTTTCCAGATACTACGAACCACTTTGTCAAAGATATCCGACAAAGTTAAAACACGTGAATCTTGCAGCTCCCATTGTATTGCTATGACTGAGAAAGGTAAATGAACAGTATTACCACTTGTTGTTGGGGAAATTCCTATATAGATCGACCTCCATCCTCTATGGCTAGGCAGACCTGCAAAAATGCTCAATCCTTCTTCACATCCGAGAGGGCACTCCCAACGAAATCTCTCGAAATACTCAGCTTTCTTTCCCCCCCAATAATACCTCTGTAAACAAGCCACACCAAAACAAAATTACATCATATCATCAAGGTAAAAAACAAGAGTATCCCATATCATGCTTTCTCCCTGTCCTTATCTTTGTCCTTGTTCTCACTGCAGGACAAGGAGAAAGAGAGCAATCAGTCGGAACCTGAAATCAAACTTTCGATCTGGAACTGATTGCCCGGAACCTTTGCCTGATTGCTTCCCTAGTATTGCTCTCGAGTACCCATCCTCAATTGTTGTCAAGGTTACAAATTCCTTCGACAAATACCTCAGAACAGTTGATACGATATTGGCTCTTTACACTGAAGCTGCTAAACATGGATAAGTCGCTGAGAAGTAGTGTTCTGAAGGACCATTCAAATGCAAAGGTTGTGCACCACTTCTGTTATGCAAAATATTAAAGTAGAAGGGTTAATGATGAGCTCAAATAGATCACTACAACACAACACCTTTCTTGTAAAACCGCATAATCCAGACGGAGGAATCTAAGTCAAATCCAAGCTCAGCATCACTACCATATCCAAAGAACTCGAGAAGCTTCAACAACCTTTCGCTGGCACTGCCACCAAAGAGCAAAGCCTTGCTATACCACATCCACTACTTTGTCAACAACAAAAGTATCCCATATCATCATGGTCAAACGTACTTTAGATTTAATGGACTTGTTTTGACCCTCAAATTCTCGAGCCGGCTCACTTTTTTGGAGGAAACTAGAAAACCCTCAAGCCCAGTTCAAGAATAAGCTTGTGGAAAGTCAACAAGTACAACAAAACACGTGCCGATTCATCCATTACTTTTACAAAAGTAAAATTATCTCATATCATCTCTTCTCCATTTTATTCTCTTTATCCTTCATGCAGCCTGCAAGACAAAGAGAAAGAGAACAATCAGCCGAAATCCAAAATCAAACCTCTAATCTGGGACTGCTTGCTTAGAACTCTGATTGCTTACCTTGTATGTCACCTCTTTCAGCAGATCTTCTCACTCAGAGACTTTGGGCGACTCCCACTGTTTGGTTTGTATTGCATTTGACCAAGCTTGAAACTACAAGTAAGCTTCAAATGAAAATGATACATTACCTCGTGTGTCAACATCAGTTTACGATACCACTTTTGGATGGAGGACAAGTACTCCCAGAGAAGATACCACTCCTATCCATAGGACAGAGGCAATTGAAAATGATACCACACTTCGGCACTTAGAAGTTTCTAGAATACTCAATGCCTTGGATCTTGCAAGTCCCCAACCGAGAAGCTTCCCTCACTTAGGAACTTAGGGAAGCACTGTTTGTACTATACTTGACCAACCTCGAAACTACTAAGTATCGGTCAACATTATACTGCCAATGACCCACAAAAGTTTCCCTCCAACTAGGAGGCCAATCACAACGCGACACATGTCAACATCAGGGGCCAATCACAACATGACATATGTCAACATCAGAGGCCAATCACAATACGACACGTGTCAACATCAAAGGCCAATCATAACATGACACATGTCAATGTCAGAATGAAGCTAGAAACTCTCTTCGATAAATAGACCTCATTCTCTCACAATAATCCCTGATGTCATTTGTACTAAACTATTCTCTAGAACTCACTAAAAGAGAGCTTGAACCTATGTACTTGTGTAAACCCTTCACAATTAATGAGAACTCCTCTACTCCATGGACGTAACCAATCTGGGTGAACCACGTATATCTTATGATTGCTTCTTTATCTCTGTCCATCCACATACTTATCCACATTAGTGACCGGAGCAATCTAGCGAAGGTCACAAACTTGAAACTTTCTGTTGTACCAAAGTCCTCACTAATTTTGTGCATCAACAAACAACAATCAAGGTTTTAGAACTACAAAATGAGCTATCTCACAACAAAACAAAATGGGCCTAGCAAAATCCATGGAAATTATCAAATTGTGACTCAAGCAACATCCTTTTAAAACGCTGATGAAGAGTCTTTGATTAACCCTTGCTAGATATAGCATAAGAAGAAATATGTTTTCTTACTCGCCTTGCTTTTCAAATCAATGATTTGTGTTACTTTTTTTTCCTTATTGTTTTGTCTCATGTAATTTTCTTCAATTGAGTGATCATTTTGTTGAGAATGAGTCCCACATTGATGGGAGGAATGACTTTGCATGGACTTATAAAAGGTTGGGCTACTCCACATATTGCCAATTGGTTTTATGATGAAACCTTAACTTTCTTCATGATATCAGAGTAAGTTGTCCAGTGTGCGAGCTAAACGGCCACATGTGCCCCACGTCACCCCGTTGTGTTGAGAATGAGTCTCACATTGATGGAGAATGGACCTCGCATGGGCTTATAAGAGGTTGGGCCACTCCCCATATTGCCAATTGATTTTATGGTGGAACCTCAACTTTCTTCACAATTAACATACCACATTTACATAAGCCTTTCAGTGCTTAGCTTGAAGGGAGAGGATCCTCTCCAGACGCAATCCCATCAGATCCTCCTTCTTCATTTTTCCCTACAGTTTTTCTTCTGCTTCCTCATCTCATGCAATTCTTCTTCTTCAATAATCCTTTCTTCTTCAATTCTGAGTATTCTTCTTCACTATTTTTGTTTGTTTATGGGAAACTTTAGAACAACGAGCCATCGACAACAATTACGGCGTTGTTGACAACTAGCTTCGGGGAGGCCACGAAGCCGACTCAGGGGAAGCACAACGCTGACTCCGGTAAAGCCACGATGCCGACTTAGCCCTTAAAGAAGATGAATCCGGAGGATCCGGTGAGATTGGGTCCGGAGAGGATCCTTTCCCTTGCTTGAGAATTAAATATGTTTATAGTTATATATTTCATAAAATACTCATTAATTACTTCAACTTATTACCAAATGCATGTTACCAAAATAATCCACAAAACTGAATAAATACCATTACATTCATAAACCCACAGCCAAAAAAAAAAAACGCCGATAAATTAAATTTAAAAAAATGGAAAAAAATTACTTATTATTGGCTACTTTTATATATTTATTTTCTTTCAAGCATTTCTTTGTAACGTAAGAGCGAGTCGAGCCTCTGCAGTCTCAGCTGCTGCTTAAACTTGTTTATGAAATCGTCAGCTTTCGCGTCAACCGCTTCATCGCCTCCAAACGACCTCGTTTTCTCCATCCGAGGTGTCGCAGGCCATTCATCGTCGTTTCCTTCAACCCGTCCTGGGAGCCGCGATTTCTCGCTAGTCGACTTTTTTATCTTCTCGTGCTGGTTTACCCGAGCCCCATTACTCGGGTTCGACTTACTCCGATGAACCAAGTTTTCTTGTCTCGAACTGGGGTCACGGCCCTCACGTTCGGACTCCTCCGTTTCGTAAAATTTATTCTCTGGATCAGCATGTTCGGACCGGTAGAATGGGAAATCCATCCAACTGAGCCGCTCCAAGAGCGAGGGTGTCCTAGCTAACCCGACCGGACTATCGCAGACTATCGAACTCGAACCAGGATGTTGTTCTGCTGATTCGCCGGACTGGGGTTCTGGATTGGTGGATTGTTCGAATTTGTGGTGGGAAAAGTTGATGGATCGGATCCGGTCCAGTAGCGAAGGACTTCTTTCGAGTTGGTGTGAGGGAGTCCGGTTTAACTCGGTCGAATTATCTAAATTTGCATGTTGTGGCGCCGCGTACTGGGTTTCCAGGTTCGGTTGCTCGAATTTGTAGTGGGAGAAGTTTATCGACCGGACCCGGTCCAAGAATGAGGGGGCTCGTTCGAGTTGGGGCGAGTTGAACAGGCCGAGTTGCTCTTCTTGCTGCTGCAGCAGTTGTTGGTGCTGGGGCTTTTTGTGGGTCCCATAGCGGGAGCTGAGGACTATGACGCCGATGATGAGGTTGAGGAGGAGGAAGAGCGAGGTGGGCGTGAACCAGCTAAGTATCGATGTCAACATGGCCAAAGACGACGACGGGTCCTCTATGTTGCGGTGTCTCAGCTGCTTTTTGAGCACAGAGAGAGAGAGAGAGAGAGAGAGAGAGAGAGAGGTCGTTTTTGTAGATGAAAATGGAGGAGCTTTTCGGTGAGTAGGATGAAGCAGGCCGATTAATATATAAAATGGCGAGAGGTGACGTCTTTTCACAGGACGAATCAAAATGGTGCACGTGTTTTTATTGTTTTCACACGTAAGTTGATTTGATAAGTGCACAAGTTATAACTTAGGGGTTAAGACAATTTTCTACCCTGATGTTTAGTGGTTTTCAACATTTAGTACATCAATTTTTTTTCATCCCAGAGTCATACCTAAAGTGTAAATTTTGGGACAGTCTCATACATCTGTTAGTCAAACTGTTAGTTCTCCCGTTAAGTGATGACGTGACACTCTGATTGAGTGCCACGTGTCATTAAAAATATTTAAAAAATTAGTATTTAAATAAAAAATTATTTAAAAAATATTTTAAATTTTTTTTCTTCTTCTCCCCTAATAAGAAGAAGGAAGAAGAAGAATAAAAGAAAAAAGAAAAAAAAATTCGAAATCTGGGCAACAGAAGAAGAAGACGAAGGAAGAGGGAAGAAGAAGAGGGAAGAAGAAAAAGGAAGAAGAAGAAGAAGAAAAGAAAAAAAAAGAAAAAAAGGAAAAACCGAAATCTGGGCAGCAGAAGAAGAAGAGGAAGGAAGAGGGAAGAAGAAGAGGAAGGAAGAAAAAGGAAGAAGAAGGAAGAAGAAGAAGAAGAAAAAAAAAAAGGAAAACCGAAATCTAGGCAGCAGAAGAAGAAGAGGAAGGAAGAGGGAAGAAGAAAAAGGAAGAAGAAGGAAGAAGAAGAAGAAGAAAAGAAAAAAAAAAAAGGAAAAACCGAAATCTGGGCAGCAGAAGAAGAAGAGGAAAGAAGAGGGAAGAAGAAGAGGAAGGAAGAAGAAGGAAGAAGAAGGAAGAAGAAGAAGAGGAAGGAAGAGGGAAAAAGAAGAGGGAAGAAGAAGAAAAGAAAAAAAAATAATAAAAAGAAATCTGGGCAGCAGAAGACGAAGGGAAAGGAAGAGGGAAGAAGAAAAAGAAAGAAGAAGGAGGAAGAGGGGAGAAGAAGAATTTTTTATTTATTTTTTATTATTATTTAAATACTAATTTTTTAAATATTTTTTAATATTTTTTTATTTAAATATTTTTAATGACACGTGGCACTCAATCAGAGTGACACGTCATCACTTAACGGGAGAACTAACAGTTTGACCAACGGATGTATGAAACTGTCCCAAAATTTACACTTTAGGTATGACTCTGAGATGAAAAAAATTGATGTACTAAATGTTGAAAACCACTAAACATCAAGGTAGAAAATTGTCTTTTACCCTATAACTTAATACAAGTTAAAAAAAGAAAAAACTAATAAAAATGGTTGAAATTTTTTGAGTTTTAACAATAATAACAAAATAAATTGTAAAGTGAATAGTATCAGGATTAACTTTTTAGTGTAAAAATAAATTTTTTCGTTAAAGTGAATAATACCAAAAGTTTTTCGTTAAAGTTCGCTAAAAAAAATCTTGAGCTTTATTAAGTAGAAATGAATGGTTTTTATAGTTACTTACCCTTGGGGTAACAATGAGAGACAGTAATAGTATTCTTAATTTTTGTGTATTGCAGAACAAAATTTAAGTAGAAACTCACACTTGTATGTTATTAATCTAGCGATATTAAGTCTTCATTTTATTACAAAAGATCACGAGTAATACTTCATTTAATTAGATATTCTAAAACTTGATGTGAAAAAGCTTAAATAAATGTTGGAAATACTAAAGTTTTAGACCGTGTTATATAACTCTATTATATACACAAGAGTTGGTAAGTACACAAAACATTCATTTTCATATGACATGTAAGATATTGTACAAGCTTTGTTGCTATTCACTTAATTAAACAATTTCGTTCACCAAGAATTGCCAAGCCTTTTGGAGTATTAACATCATCTCCTCCAAGGATATTATCTTAAATTAGCTCTAATGATTGGTACTTTACACGGGTTACTTACTTGTACTAACATACTTTTTAACAACAGAAACAAGGAAGTGCCGATTACGAATCAGATGTATGCACATGAACTAAAGTAATTAACAAAGAGATCTACGATAAATCAATAATTTGTTACGAAATAAAAAATTTATCTCTCAAACAATAATTGTTGATAATTTTGTTGTTGTAACTATAACACATAAATCAACAAAGTCTCTCCATCGAACCTAACTTTGACTTATAATCAAATTAACATGGCCTTGTTTACACCAAAATAAATAGAAAGATAATAGGGAGATCACTTTTAGACCATATTTTAGACACCCAATAATGTGATAGTTAATTATGATTGACATTCTTCAATAAAAGAAATTTAACCATCAACTGTCACATTATGTAATTTATAATATATGATAAAAATATGGTTTCCTTCACATTTTCCAAATAGAAAATATTGCCTTATAATTAGATCTGACAATTTCTTACACGACAATTTCTTACATCACCTGTTAACACGATACAAAAAGGACAAAAAATAACGTATTTCAAGTCAATACGATAACTAATTGAATCTTTATCAATCACCCCATTAAAAATCTAATAATACTAAATTCTGAAAAGATTTTTACGTGGGTAACTTAATCCATTAAAATAAGTAAATTTAAGATTTCAAACTACTAGATAAACCTTAGTAAATACTACAATAGTTATGGTACTTAAGCCAACGTAGTATCTACAATTCAGAAAATAAAAAAGGACATATAATTGTTATAAAAGGTCAATGTCTCATCGATGAGGATTCTCTCTTTATTTTTTCTCATTCACTTCTATCATTTCTTTGTTTGTGTGGTCACGATTAAGCCACATCAACATTTTATATTTATTTTTTTAAAAATAATAAGACAAAAAATGTAGTTTAATCGTGACCACACAAATAAAAAAATAATAAAAATGAATGGAATCAAAAGAGGAGAGAATCAATGATAAAAATGGATGGGATAAAAAATGGAGAGAATCCTCCTCCCTCGTGGATTATAGCGCTGAAGACTTTTGCAGTACGTTGGAACACAATGACTATTATTACTTGAGCAGTAGACATGCAAATTGTTTATCACTGGTAGCTTATAGGGAAGTGACAAAAGACTACGGTTTACCATCGCACCACAGCCAAAATTATCTGTTGGAAAACGTTAATTAAGATTTATTTTCTTCTTCTTCTTAATTTCTTTTGTTAATGTGTTAGAATAATATTCGGAAAGTTAATTTTTAAACTAAATTTTGTAAACCAATTTACAGTAATGTAATCAGAATTTTTAAATAATTGGATCATAGTATCAACAAAAATAGTTTGATTGGGCTATTTCGTCGAACACCAGTATGTACCTTCCAATTCTTGTCAACATATGCTGAAAGTTTATGATGACATGTGTCGATATTTGTTGAGACTTGTCGAGGATGAATGCAGGATACTGGAGAATAATATTTTGTAACATATACTGAAAGTTTATGTCGACATATGTCAACTTAGATGGGCATATATAACATAAGCTTTTTAACATAATCTTTATAATATAGAAATGCTCTTAACTAGCATTATTATTGTTCTAAGTGAGTGGAATGTCACTGAAGCAACCAACTTATCAATTTTTGTTCAATACAATAGTGATGTTCCGTGCACTGTAAACAGTTTGAGTAAAAGAGGTGTTTAAGAGTTGTTTTATATATGTACCTTTCGTTTTATCTGTATCTTGAAACCCTATGCCCTAATCATAACTCATACCAACAGAGCCATGTGATAACTTTCACCTTGCATGCTTTAACCATATAATAGTCCCAAGGCTTTCGTTGTTAGTTCCGCTTAAACTTTTAATTAAACATATGGTTTTTTTTAAACAATATTTAAACATATGTTTAGGAGTAATGCTAGAAAGATTAAAAGATATGTTTAAGAGTAATTACTTTACCGTTAATAAAGTTTATTTTTATTGGTGACACGTCAATTATTACAAAAGTAAGAGTCCTAGTAACAGAGACAACAAAAAAAGAAGCAATATTGTTGGTCAATTAGAATGCGGCATGCTAATCATGATTAGTAGATAAAATTTGAAGAATTTAACACACGCAAGCATGATTAGAACAAAATGTTTTACTAAAGAAAGAAGACCAAGTTCGGTTTAAAAAAAAAAAAAGAAAGAAGACCAAGACTTGAGTCAGCAGTCAATGCGATCAAATCGCGTCTAGTCAACATTAGAATGAAGGTTTCATATTAAAGTAGTTCATCAGCATGGCATGGCAGCACCCAGCAATGCATGTGCCCTAACTGAAGAGTCCGTATAAAGTCGCAAAAACAACATGCGAGAGTTTTCTGATTGGATCATTGATGGTGGACCGACCCAAACTGGTTCCCGGATTCATGAAATTGTTGGCGGGATGAAGTACGCATCTCACTTTGGTTAGTTGCCGCCTTTAGCTACCTAGTATGCCAAATAGAGAAATTTAAACTTATTTAAATTTAATTTTTCTCTATCAAAAAAGTCATGTTTGATAAAATTGTATTTGCCCAAAGAAAATTAAAAGCCGCCTTCATGATGAAATTTGGAAATTTATGGTAACATTGAATGGAAAATATTCTTTAGTAAACTTATCGATTAGAATTGATGCCATGAAAAGTCAGATATGTAGAACCACCACCCTTTTTCTTTCAATTTTTTTTAGGGTTACTGATCATATATTCTTATAAAATTAATTTTGGGATAGAACTTTTTTACAAATCTTCAATTAAAAATAGAACTTTTTACAATAAACAGATTTTTAAAATAAAATAAAAAGACACTAAAACATGAATGAAAATTGACACAAATTCTGCCAATGTTCAATAGAGTTTCGACGTCAGACTAGCTTCTTTCCCGTGCAACAGCTCCGCCGTCTCAGGGATTGCTTCGAAGCCCATTAAGTAGCATATTCACGTTGCAAAGGATTGGAATGAAGGAAGATGCTCAAATTATTTGCTTGCTCAGTTAACTCACAAGCACAATCAACTTGGACCTATTGAGTGATATATATATATATATAGAGGAAGTCTTTAAGGGGAGGGATTCTCATTTTTTTTTAAAGGGAACACGCTCTCCACCGTTGGATTTAACTTTAATGAAATTGTGTGATTGAGATTGTGTGACCTATGTTTTAATCTCAACCGCACAATTTCATTAAAGCCAATCTAACGGTGGGGAGTGTGTCCCCATTTTTTTTTTTTAAAATGGGGATCCCTCCCCTTAAAAGGCTTGTGTGTGTGCGCGCGCGCATGCAACAGTCTGACTGACCAGCTATATTGATCTCTGTCATGAATATCCTAATCGATGGGCACTTTTATGTCACGTTTATATAAAGGTAATCGAAATTTATAAAAAAAAATAAAAAAATTGAATTGAATTTCGATTATAAAATATTCTGATGTTTACTAAATATTTGAGAATTAGAAATTTGGTGAGACTCATGCAAATTTTGGAATTATTTATTCTAAAGTAGAAAGGGGGTAGGCACTATTCACGTTTTTTTTTTTGCTTTATTTACAACAAAGCCATGAGATTTGGGGCTGGATTGTAGGGTAGTTATTGAAAGTTAGGAGGACAATTTTGTCTCTTGAGGTCAATTCGTCCCCCCTCGATTTTGCTTTATTTACAACAAAACCATGGCATTTGGGGCTGGGTTGGAAGGTAGTTATTAAAAGTTAAGAGGTTACTTTTGTCTCTGACCAGCCACTGGGTTTCAGAATTTTTTTATTGTGTAAAATGACGAGACTCCCATCTCATCTTCAGATCCCACGGTTAGGATGATGAGTTAGAGGGGTAGAATTGTCTTTTTATCAATAGGGTTTCATATTGAGGTTGGGTTTCTTCCCCTATCACTTCGTTCTTTCTTTGACGCAGGCAAAGCCATGCCGATCCTGGCATGACAAAGTGGAAGGGAGACAGTGAGAGAAAGAGAGAATGGTTGTCCGGATAACAGGGAGAGAAACAGAGAGAGGGGTTGGGATGGTGAACAGTGACACGCCCCGATCCCGATGTCCTGTAGACATCGGGATGGTCACGTGCTGGCTGACACCCGAGGGGTGACGTAAGCCATTTAAAATGCATAAGAACGAGAAATATTAATTTAATAAAACATTTAATAGGCATTTAAGGAACGTGTTCAGAGCATACAACTAATTAGAAAACTAGCAAAGAAATAATATAAAAAATGAATGAACAAAGGATGGGGTCCTACACCGAGAGTACTCAAAGGTGCCGATGCCAAAGTGTCTTGACGCCGGGATTGTATGCCTCAATTCTAAGCCTTGAAGGAGGCGCAAAACAAAGGTGAGTGGACCAATTTGATATACATAATAGTAAAACAGTTATCAACATACTAACCCCCAGGTTTTCATGAAAACACATATATATAATTATCATGATAAACATAGGTTTTCCGAAACCTAGAATGTCGTGCAATATCTCAATTCATAACTCGCATATAATAATCACTAGTGTCAAATGTCCACATATATCCCTCTAGGCCCTATGTTATCTCCCCGTCCCTGAGCATACAGTCAGAGGAAAATATCGTTTCAGACCCTAAGCCAGCTCTCCGTCCCTGTGCTAAATAGCCAGAGGAAACACACTTTATGCCCTATGCCAACTCCACCGTCGCCCGGGATGGACCGAGAAATAGCCAGAGGAACCACACTCTAGGCCATATGCCAACTCCACCATCGCCCGGGATGGACCAGAATCTATCCCTTCATCCCGTAGCAAAAATTGGGACCACTAGGTAATACAGAACCATTGCACATACATCTCATAAACATTCTCCTAAACTCATGCTTTACATGTATGCATTTCTACTAATAAAACATGCATTTTTAGAAGGGGTCCACTCACCTTTGTTTTGCGCCCCTTTCAGGGCTTAGAATCGAGGCATACAATCCCGGCGTCAAGAGACTTTTGCATCGGCACCTTCGAGTCCTCTCGGTGTAGGACCCTATCCTTTGTTCATTCATTTTTTATATTATTTCTTTGCTAGTTTTCTAATTAGTTGTATGCTCTGAACACGTTCCTTAAACGCCTATTAAATGTTTTATTAAATTCATATTTCTCGTTCTTATGCATTTTAAATGGCTTACGTCACCCCTCGGGTGTTGGCCAGCACATGACCATCCCGATGTCTATAGGACATTGGGATCGGGACGTGTCAGATTGGTATCAGAGCCTATCCCTGGCCCAAAGTGTGCCGACGAGGACGTTGGGCCCTTAAGAATGGTGGATTGTGACATCCCACATCGCCCAGTGGAGTGATCCTTAAATGTATATTCTCATCCCTACCTAGCACGAGGCTTTTTGGGAGCTCACTAGCTTCGGGTTTCGTAGGAACTCCGAAGTTAAGCGAGAAGAGGGCTAAAGCACTCCCATGATGGGTGACCCATTGGGAAGTTGCTCGTGAGTTCCCAGAAACAAAATCGTGAAGGCGTGGTCAGGGCCCAAAGCAGACAATATCGTGCTACAGTGGTGGAGCGTGCCCGGAAAGTGGTCCGCCCTAGGCCGGGATGTGACAAACAGAGCCAAGTAAAGTCCCTCAGTCCATGAATCACTCTAGATTGTATGTTCCCTTTTGCATGTCAGATGAATGGCTGGATTTGGAAAGCTAAGTTCCATTTTTTATTCCATTTTTTACTTTTAGCATAGATTGTTATCATTTCAGGCTTTTTGCTGTAAATTATATCCGGATTTTGTTGCCCTGTTAGGTCAGGTTTTGGGGGTTCCTTTTTTCGTTTTCTCTCATTTTCTCTCATTTTGGGGATGCATCTCTCTGTTCTGTGTATTGTTCTTTGTTTTAAGGTCAGTTTTCTTTTCTGTTTTTTTGTGGGTTTTTTTTTGGGGGTTTTCAGTTCGTTGCTCTATGACTCTATATTTAGATTTTTCGTTCGTGTATGATTAAATGGGTTTTGGGTTTTGGTGGTTGAAAATATGTTTTTTTTTCTTTTCTGCTTAAGCTTCTTGCTCATTTTCCTAGGATTTTTTGTTTTCAGTTACAAGGGTAAAGAGAACACTAAAATTTCAGGTTAAATAGGTATTGGGTTTTGGTGGTTGAAAATACGATTTTTTTTTTGCTTAAACTTCTTGCTTATTTTTTTTGGGATTTTTGGTTTTCAGTTACAAGGGTAAAGAGAATACTAAAATCTTAGAAATCGGTGTTGGCATTTGTATTAATGCATTTGCATTTTCGTTGGTTTGCAGGATAGGTGCATTGAGACCTAAAAATATTTGCGTGGGCTTCATAAATTTTTCTGAGGCTCCGAACGTTGAAGGGTAAGTGTTTTTTAGCTAAGTTCAATTTTTAATTCGATTCTCTACTGTTAGCATAGATTGTCATCATTTCTTCCCTTTTCCTGTGAATTATTTCCGGATTTTGTTGTGCTGTTAGGTCAGGTTTTGGGGGTTCTTTTTTGTTGTCTGCATGAAAAATGATTGATTTACATTCAACATCATGATTTTCCTTAATGTTAAGAGAAAGCCATGCATACCTAGCCAACTGCACTGAAGCATAAATTGAAAAAAAATAATGTACATGATTGTTATTCCACTGCTTAATTTGTTCCAAGCCACCACAAATTTCTCTGCATTTGGAAATTTTTATACTTTTGTTGAATTGTTATTTTAGTTGTGAATTAAGAGAAAAAAGTTGAATTTGTTTTGGATGTGGAATTGTTGTATTTACTATTTTGCTAAGAAAATTTGGAGGAGGAGGATGTTGGAGCAATATTAGAAAATATGAAAAATAATAATATAATTCCAATGATAATAATCATAAAGAAATTCACAACATCAATTATATATGAGATTAATATAAACAACTAAAGAGAAAGTTAGAAAAACTGACAAATTTGGAGATTGAGGCTTGCATGAATGCAATGTCCTAAGGACAGAATTTCGCCCCTAATCTTGTGCTTGTAGTTCGGTAGGCGTCCTTCTCCCATGATTCAACAATCTATAATCCGAAGTCAAAGCACTTCAATCTTCGGACTATGGTAAACTTCATATATTTTGTACTCTCAAGACAGGACTCGGAATTTGACACACGAAGAATGAGAGAAACAAAGTGGGGAAACCCTATTTCTTAAGAGTAAAAATTAACTCTAATTTTCTATATCAATACCAATGAAATTATGGGTTTATATAGAACCCAAGTACTTCTTTTTAAAGAGATGTAACTTTTCATCTATAAGTATACATCATTTGACAAGGGAATACACCTAAACCACATAACCTTTCTAGAAATTGGTTAACACTATTTTTCATTCAATTATTAAAATTATTATATTAGAATATTTCATATTATAATATATAATTTCCAACAATCCCCCACATGAATGAAAAATTAGAAGAATTTGATAGTACAGGCGGACAAGAGATGCATCGGGAGAGGTGTCTTTTAGACTTGAACCTACCCTAGTGAATACTTATCGGATTTACTTGGTGACGTAGTAGATATAGAATCTTGAACTGTTCACCGCAGCAGTAAACTGAGACAATAAGCAACACACATCACTAATCTTAATATATTCCGGTTCATACGGTTGTGTTCATTTTGGTCCTGAACAAATCCTGGATTCATGAGAGCTTTAGAGAATTTAGCCATCTCATTCTCATAGAAGCGACCCACTTCTACCCTCACATAGGTGACCACTTATTCCTCTTATTTATAAGATATCATTGTCATTAAGTACAAATATACATCCTTAAACTTCTGCAGACAACACACTTCTTCCACCATAGGAATGAGGTATATAGTGTGTTAATTTCTTTAAATCATGCCCAACCAGTTTGCCTATTGAACTTAGACCATGGGATCTCCAATCAACTAAGTTAGGTTTCTGCCCGACTCATTCATTAGTTATGTTGGCTTTAACCTCATTCCCCTCGATGATCAACTTACTCTCTAGTCAAACCTTTAATAATTGGATCCACTACTAGGTTGACTATCTTTAATGGTGTGCACAATCTATCTTATGAAATTATATTTCATACGAGAGTAGTTGTTTGACATTGTTTGAAATGTCAAGTCCTCAAAATTATATTAGGACTTAATTACTAAGTAATTTGCTAACACCTGGGTAAACGCCCCACATTTAAGGTACTTTCCAGAAGGTCTCTAACCTTTCAAACCCTTAAAATACCATTGTAAGAGATAATCTTTATCTCTTTTTATAAGCAAATTACTTTGTCATTCTTCTTAAGCTGACATATTATCCAAAGATAACTATGTTAATCCCCCACAATTTACTCACATTGTGTTCTCTCACTAGCCCTTCTGTAGAATCGTTAAAAGTTCTTATGGCTAATGCCTTACCATAGGATACTTTATCCTTACAGAGTAAGTCTTGATGCTCACGATTCAATCGTCCGCATTTCAAATCAAACTCTATGATTTAACAAAGAACCACAACTTTTTCTATTATACAACCCAAGTCAAATTCATTGACTTTCCGATTACTAACATAGACCAGGACTTTCAGTCTATAGGCATTGCATATTTTTTATCAGAAAATATTGTAAACATGAGAATTTCCTGAAACAAACGAGACAAGAACACGTGCACAAAAATAATGTTTGTATTAATGACTTTGTTTGGGTTACAATCTCTATGTGATTTGATCCTCTGATTCGGTCTCCGTAAGATATTGGTTTGTGGATTTGATTGATCTAATGGGTCGTTGGGGCTTGATCTTGGATGGACGGTTAATGAACGATGAACACTTCTTCAAGGGGCGTCGGGCGCTTGATCTTGAAGCAGATTTTGATGAAGAACGAAGAGAGCTTTCTTGATCCTTCGAAGTTTGCTTGAGAACTTTAGAGTTTTGAGTATTTTAGGGTTTTTGTTTGACGTGAATTCTCTTCCAATTTTAGAGTCGAGAAAATGTATGTCAAAAATTCCCCCCTGATCTTTTGATGGAGCAGCCTATTTATAAGCCTTGAGAATGAATCACTACCATCCGTTTTGTTGGTGAGAATGAATCACCACCGTCCATTTTGTTGGTGAGAATGAATCATCACCGTCCATTTTTTGTTGGTGAGAATGAATAATCACCGTCCATTTTTGTTGGTGAGAATGAATCATCACCGTCCATTTTTTGTTGGTGAAATAGGTGTATGATGTAGGTGAAACGTGGCGGGTGTTGTAATTTTAATGCAATTGTCGACATTTATTTCACCAAACTTTTAATGTCTACAAATGTAATTTTAATGCATTTGTTAATATTTATTTTACCGAAATTTCAATGTCTACAAATGCCCCCACTTCAAGGCGCGTCGTATACATGTGTTTGTCACGTGTAGAAGATGCGTTTTGAAGTCCCTTGATGTAGACGTCGATCAAGGGCCGTCAAGGCTTGATCTTGAATTCGGCTGGAAGATCTTCTGATTTCTTCCAATCTTTTGATTTTCCACAGACTTGATCTTGAACTGGATTTGATTCAAGAGTGTTGGACACTCAATCTTGAATCAGGTTTGTGATTTTTTTTAAGGGCCGCCGGTGGCTTGATCTTGAAGAAACTGGACCATGAGCAACTTGGCATGGTAAGTGATCTTTAGTTTGGTTGGGGATGAATCAACACCTACAGTTGTCATACTTTGTCGATTCTCCACGAGCTTGACGTATCACACGGAAGTTTGAGTGGAAGTTCCGACATATTGCTTTTCTTCATCCTTGTCTTGTAGGCAAGAGCGAGGACAAAGGAAAGGACATGGGAAAAGCATGATATGAGATACCTTTGCTTTCGACCCCGATGATATGAGATGCTTTTGCTTTTGAAGAAGTAGTGGATGAAACGGCACGTATATTGGTTGCGCTTGTCTCCACATTCTTCGGTGTATCGATTTCACCTGCTTCATCTGTTCTCCTTGCAGAGGCGGTATCTTCTTTGGAAGCACAAGATGTTGAAGATGAGTATTCGAGAGTAAGGCTAGGTGAGCAATCAGGGAAGGGGTTCCAGGCAGTCAGTTCCAGACTAGAAGTCTGATTTCAGGTTCCGACTAATTGCTTTCTTTCTCCTCGTCTTGCAGGTGAGAGCAAGGGCTAGGGAAAGAACAAGGCGATTTGCATGATATGAGATACTCTTGCTCTCAACCCTAATGATATGAAATACTTTTGCTCTTTCACGAAAGAAGCATAAGATTTTGACGTTGGTGCAGACTTTTTTTTTATTTTTTATTTTTTATTTTTATAATTGAAATGGGGTTTCTAGCTGAGGAAGTGGGCTGATCTTTTTTAGTGGCTTAATTGAAGGATTGTTCTTGGGGAGGAAGAGAACTGAATTTTTTTTTATAGGCTTGGTCGCAGCAACATTTTCTCTGCAAGAAGGAAGAACTGGGCATCTTGGATGTGTGTCTCACCATGGAGGGTGAGGGTGACCTATATAGGAGGAGTGTGATAGTAGGTAGTGCGCGGATGTGGACTTGTCACCCATGCTTGTCGGCCGAAACATGTTGGTGTGGTAGTTGAAATAGTGGCACCTCACGCGTTTTTTTCAACTTTGTCCGCCGTGTGGTGGTTGAAACAGTGGAACCTCACGTGTTTCTTCTTCCTTATCAGTAGTGTGGTGGTTGAAACAGTTGGCTTCGCGTGTTTTCAACTTTGTCAGCTTTTTTTTTGACAAAGTTGCACATGATATCTAAAAAAGTTGAGATTGCGTCCAAAAGGAGTTGACGGATTTTAGGCGGGAAAACCCGGCTTTTGGAATTTTAGGGAGTGTTGTGCATTTGACCTTTGAACAAGTGGTTGCATCGCTTCTCCTTTTATAGAGGTGCTGATTATATTCAGGACACACACTTTGAAGATTTCCCGCCTGTGAAAATTATCTTTGTCATATCTCCGAGATCTTACTCCATCCAGCCATTCTCCTTTACCATTTCTAATAATGGCTTGCCTGTCTAATATTTGTTTAGATTTGAGTCTCGGGAACAATTCAAATCTTGGGAATGATGCAGGTGCGCAGCGTCAGGGTGACATATGGCACCCTTCATTCTTGTCTTCTAATGGCCCTCTTACGGTTGAAGACTCCGTGATAAGGGACGCAACAACAGCTACGGTGGTAGCCAAGAATCTCCTCACCCCTAGAGATAACAGGCTGCTTTCAAGATGGTCCGATGAGTTGGTCGTCCAAGACTCCCTAGCTCTCAGTGTTCAGTGTGCAGACTCTGTGTCAAACATGGGCCAACGCTTACTTGCTCGAGTTTGCCAAGTTGAATCATTGACGGCCAAGGTAGCGACTCTTAGTCAAGAGATCGGGCAGCTCAAGCGTGAGAATAAAGAGTTGCATGTGCTCGTAAATAATTATTCGACGGCCATAAAGATGAAGCTTGATCAGTTGTTGGACTCCGAAGGTCGAATTCAAAGTGACCGTCAAAAGTTTAAGGATGCATTATGGAGGCACTTCTTGCCTTCGTCATCTGGAGTTCGAACAAGTATTGAGGCTTCGAATAATCCATCTTCAGCGCCTCCCTCCACTAGGGTTCTGTCAAGTGCTGAGGCCTCACATAAGTGACCTTCGTGAAGGCTCTTTTTTATTTTTATTTTTTTTTGTAATTTATCGGAGATATCAATAAACGGACTTTATTTCATTTAGTGTATTGTGCTAAATAAAACAATATGCCCCACTAAGATGTGTTACTTCCCTTTTTTTTTTTTCTTGTAAGACCTTTTCAAGGTGGTACCGCGTACCATCCTTCCCCTATTTCTTTTTCTTCTCTTGAATAATTCTATCGCCACCAACTTTCCCCTTTATATATATATATATATATATATATATATATATATATATATATATATATCTTTTTTATATCTTTTTTTTATTTTTTTAAGAATAGTGCCATACACCAAGATTTCACCATATATATATATATTTTTTTTTTTTTTAGGGTGGTAGGGTAGATTTAGCAGAAACTTTGGAGTTTTTTTTTTTTTTTTTTGGTTTCTTCTGACTTCTCTGGAACGCCATTTTCATTTGCACAGCTACCGCACCCTTCTTTTCTGCACGCGGGTCACTGTTTGCACAGCTACGATACTGCATTTTTTTCGCATGCGGACTTGTTTTTTTTGCTTGGGAGGTCATTATGCGTATATGAGACTGCACACTCATTGCACTACATGCGGATCGATATTTTGTGCAGTCGAGGATCTGCGTTCTTTTCTGCATCCTTCACGCGGACTGTTGTTTGCACAGTCAACGCACAGTTTCTGTACTTCGTGCAACTCAGCTTCATTTGAAACCATTATATATATATATATATATATGCATTTACACGCGCATGCACACACATAGGGCACTGCATAGTTTACATAGTCGCTGCACCAACTTAATGTCCTGTTTCCTTGCTGCGACGTGTTCTTCGTGTCTGCCGTGAGGTAAGCTCGGTGTTGGACGAAAAGAGTGGCTGCAGGTGCATATTTGAGGGTTGCTGTGAAGGCAGCCATGAAGGTATATTTTCTGGGGTTGCATGCATTTATATATATCGTCCTGGGATAACATGCATTCTTTCTGTTTTGCACCGTAGCTTACTGCTTTACTTTGCATACTTGCTTGCTTCTCTGGAGGCTTGTATACATATATGTACGTATACAAGATCATTTTCAGGTCCTCTATCTGCGACTTCGTCACTCTCAAGATAAGCTGGATTAAACAACGACTTTTCTCTGGCTTCTCTTGTATCTGCGAAGACTTCACGTAAGTACATACATACACATGACATTTGTGGAGATTTTATGTGCATGTTTGATTCACTTTTCTGGAGACTTCTGTATGTATATATATATTTCACGGTGCATGGCGACTTCTGTATGTACGTATATATTTTGCAGTGCATGGCGACTTGTATATATGCACACACATACACACACAGAGTGCATGCAGGTTCATATACGTTCATGCGACCTCATTTATGTGTATGTTTGATCACGGGTTTGGAGACTGCATATATACATATGCACACATACACGCTGCTTCTGTATACATGTATATATTTCACAGTGCATGGAGGCTTGTATTTATGTCTACTCATGCACACACACACGTACATGCAGTGTGAGGGGGACAGAGAGAGAGTTTCTGTTTATGTGGGTGTCTGGAGACTTACATACACATACACATGCACACACACAGTACATGCAGGTCCCTCCCTGTTAACCCTTCGATGCTTATAGAGCCCAATAACTTCCCATGTTGAAGGTGACTGGCGGAGAGTCTGAAGGCATAGCGACATAGTTGGTAACACCGTCCAGCGTCTCGACGGTGGAGCTCTGAATTCGAAGATGATGCCAAGAAACACAAACTGGCTGCTCAGAGTAGAGATGGAGCATGGCTCGGAGAAATGAGGAGAGAAGTCCAGGTCCCTTCGTTTTATAGTGAGAATGATTTTGCTAGTCTGGGGTCCTGCATGCATTCATACATATATATATATATATATATATATATGTATATATATGGCAGGTAGTTGTCCCATCGGCTTTGATTTCATATATATATATATATATATATATATATATGTTTGCAGGGGCTTTGCAGACTGTCTTTGATTTGATTTCATATATATATATATATATATATATATATATATATATATATATATGTTGCAGGCGGTGCTTTCAGCTTTGATTTGTTTATATATATATTTTGCGGGCTACAGAATACAATGCGCCCTTTTTTTATTTTTTATTATGCACAATGCGTGCGTGCCCTTCCACTGATGAATCTCTTTGTTGTGATGCTAGGAATCTTTAATTTCCTTTTGAGAAGGCAGATCTTGACGTCGGGATCTTCATGAGGCTCTTAGAGTCGCAGTAGCGGGGCGTAGGTGTACCAGGGACTGCAGCGGGGTTTTGCTGTGTAGTGCCTTTGGATCACAGTTTTCCCTCGATGGTGCGCTGCCGTGTGGTGCTGTGCCAGAGACTGCAGCGGTCTTATGGCTGACTCTTTGTTGCGGTCATGGTATTTTTCAAGTGCTTTAAGAGCAACACCATCACCATTCTTGCAAGGGAGGGCGATTCGCAAGATGGTGGAACGACGTTGAAGCTTTACGCGCCGCTGACTGGCCCCAAGGCGCTCGTTCTTCCCGCAAAAGACAACTCTATGCATATTAAGTCATAGTCTTCTGAAGTATCTTGGGAGGTGGTAGACTCTACTCGACCGAATACAAAGAAGAGGGCGCGTTCATTGAGGGTTCTTATCCTAAACTCTTCGCACCATGTTCATGACAACCATCCAGCTTTGTTCGAGCTTCTTGGCGATCGTATCCGTAACGGAGCCGTGGCTTGGAGTGGCACCCTGTCGACTACTGGAGCAGCCTCTTTTGTTGAGTTTTATTGGGAATGGCTTGAAGATGTCTTGAGCCGCTCCAAAGATGTGCTTACCAAGATGGGCCTTTATCATGCTGTATACGCATCTTTGTTCAGTTATGATCGTCATCCTTCCGTCATTCGTGCATTCTTCGAGCATTGGTGTTCAGCGACCAACACACTTCATATAGCTTGAGGGGAGATGTCGCTTTCACTTAAGGACCTTCACAAGATAGGAGGCTTGCCGATTCAGGGAAATTTTTATGATGAAGTTGTTCCTAGCGTGGAGGAGTTCTTTTGTCGCAACAGTCGATGATTGCCTGCGAGTTGTCGTTATTTGTTTTGGGCATATCACAAGTTTTTCCAAGAGGCCTCGGGTAAGCCAGGGGTGAAGATTTCTTCATGGATCCGATTTTGGTATCGGGGCGCCATGAAGTACAAGAGGCCTTCGAAGAAAAGTGGCCGTAACAAGACAACCAGGCCTAAAGAAGACTCGGATCCGTCAGGTGTCATTGGTCCAGCCGGGCGCCGTACCTCTGCCGAGTCGAAGGTGTTTGAGGATCTTGGCGTAGCGCCAGAGCACTTGGAAGAATCTTACTTAGCCGCTTTTTTAGCTTGTTGGCTTTATAAGTTCGTTTTCCCAAAAGACGATGTCAACTTTGTCCGTCCCGGAGTCTTCAAAGTTGCTAGCAAAATGGCCGTGGGCGAATCTTTTAGCCTTGTTGTTCCGGTCTTAGCTAGTATTTAGAAAGGCTTAAGTTTTGTTTCGAAGTCATCAAGTACTGAAGACCGTGACACGGTACTTCCTTACCACTATGTGTATAGCTGGTTAGGTGAGTACTTTGGCACTCATTTTTCTTCGTCAACTTTAGACAAATCGGAGCCTTCTTCACCAACTTCAGTCAAGTCGGAGCCTCTAATGACGAAGTATTCTGGCGTTCTTTCTGCGAAGAGTCTTGATGATTCGCACGCGCAAGCATTGTTTAGCAGTTATGAAGGCTTAAGGATGGATCGCTTGGCAAGAGTTGGCTTGGCGCGGCAAGACCTCATGGATGATTCACATCTTCGCTTCTCAGACTTGTCTTATTTAATAAGTCTTCGCTCGGGGTATGTTTCTTTGCGGCAAGAAGGCCGATGTATCATTCAGCCATATAATCCCCATCGTTTTAGCAGGCAGTTTGGTTTTGTCCAAAACGTGCCAAGTAAGCTGAAGGAGAAAGACCAATCAAGATCCTTGCAAGCTGTGTATATTCATTGGGAGTCTTATACCCGTTCATGTACAAATGCTTCTATCACCCTGCCGGCCAAAGATGAGTTCAAGAATAACCCAGTGACCCGTGCTTATGTGAGTTGGTGGTCGAGGGTACATTATGAGGATTTGGGGATGACCAGTGATACTAATTTTTCCCATTCTCACTATGAAGCGTCGAAAGAAAGTTGTTCTACAATTCCTACGCAGCTGGTACCTTTTGATTGTGTGAGTGCTTCCCCTCTGCAGGATAGACATGTGGTTCCAGCCCGTCCATGCTTGTGTTTGCCTTCTTCTCGTTTGGATGTTTCTGAAGAAGCAGGTGACGAAGTTGATTCGCACGAAGACGGACTTGTTTTGCGGCAGCGCCAACAAGTTTTAAGCAAGCGACTATTTGAAGTTGCTCAGGTCGACAGCGACGTTAATTTTCATCATAAGAAGAGGGAAGTGTTCAGGCCCCCTCAATCCGACAGTCGTACGTCATTTGAGGAAAATGTATGTATCCCTGTTCCTTCCTTGATTTCTTCTTCTTTCATTATTTTAGCTTTCGTTTCTAACACATTTCTTTGTCTTCTTTAGGTTGTGCCTTCTACACTATTTGGAGGCAATTTACCTACCGACGAGGAAATAAAAAATTTTTTTTTTTTAATATTATATTTAGATTTTTTGTTTGATCGGGGATCCGCCTGGTGCAGAGCTTGTTCAAAGTCCATCGAACTTCCCAAGTTTGCTGTGCATAGGTGAAGGTGTGCAAGCGTTCGTCGTGTGCCCAACACTTTTGCTAGCTGGTTCTGAGATTTCTTTGAGAGGGTCAAACCTTAGTGGTACCGAGCAACTCATCCGCCGCATCAACCTTCGTGCGGCCATGGACATCAAGAGTCATATTGAGAGCAGGATTTCAAAGTTTCTGTTGGAAGACCTTACGTTGCTCAGAGAGGATTTGTTGAAGCTTGTTTCTGCAATTGGCAACCTTAACGTTGATTCTTCATCCTTGAAGATTAAGGTTGCCGAACTTATGGCCGCCTCGACTGAGTATTCTTCCTTGCGTGCCATTTCTTTGGAGAAATTGAGTCCGGATGTTAGAGCTCAACAACTTGCAATAATAGACTCTTCACTAGCCCGGGTCCGATCTTCTCAGCAAACTGCCATGAGGGATTATCAAATTACGGAAACTTCTTTAGCTTCCATCCGAGCGCATCTCGATGCATTGATACGAGAGCGGGAGCAGTTGGAGATCGAAACATCTCATCTTGAAGGAGCGCTCGTAGAGCAAAAAACTATACTTTCCCAGTATCAAGAAGAGATTTCTCGCTTAGAGTAGGAAAAGGGTACGGCCATGGAATTGCCTATTTTGTCTCCTACTGAAGTAGAGACTTTGAAGACTTTGGAAGGCTTACTCGAGGATCACCTCCATAGTTTTAGGGACATAGCTTTCGAATAGTGTCTTTCCTTTCCCTCTTTTTGTAACAAGGCTTTAGAGCCGACTCCTTCTTTTCGAACATTAAAGCATTTTCGTTCTTGAATCTGCTCTTTACTCTTCAAAGCGTTTGTGTTTTTTTTTTGTTGATGATGTGACTGTACTTGAAGTTTTGAAGTTTCAAGCTGCCTACGTACTCTTCCAAAGGAGAGATCAAGTCATAACATAGTTCAAACGAATGGTGGATTTTTTTTTTATATTTTATATATATATATATATATATATTTTTTTTTTTTTTTTAGAGGCTTTGGTGATGATTTTGCCGTTCACAGTTTATGCTCTGGCGGGCCAGGAGCATGGAGCATTTGTTTTTTAGGGGTAATAGCGCTTCAAGAACCTGCCATTAATGGGGCCGATCCTCAGGCCGTCTTCAGCCATGATTAAGTATGCGCCGTTGGTATAAACTTCTTGTATTACGTAAGACTCATCCCACTTTGACGTGAACTTGCTTTTTGTCTTGTGAGTTGTAATGATAGGTCTACGCAATGCAAGGACAATGTCTCCTTCTTGAAAAGAACGCAGGCGAACTTCTAGGTTGAAAGCCCTGGATAGTCGTGCCTGATAACACTCCAAGTGCTGCTGAGCTTCGAGCCTTCTCTCATCCAACGCTTCTAACTCTTGGAAAGGCAACTCTCATCCAACGCTTCTAACTCTTGGAAAGGCAACTTTGCGTTCTCTTCGTCAGTTAAGTCTTCTTGTATAGCCATTCTTAGTGAAGGGATTTGACTTTCGAGTGGTAGAACAGCTTCCACACCGTATACGAGAGAATAAGGCGTAGCTTGGGTATGAGTCATGTGTGTCGTCCTATATGCCCAAAGTGCTTCGCTTATTCTTTCGTGCCAGTCTCTCTTTGTTCGGCCGATCACTTTCTTCAAGAGGTTGCATAATGTTTTGTTAAATGCCTATACGAGACCGTTGGCCGGAGTATGATACATGGAAGACTTGTGATGTTTAAATTTGTATTTCTCGCAGAGCTCGTCCACCAGTCGATTGGAGAACTGTTTTCCGTTGTCGGTGATGATGTAGCGAGGCACAACATATCGGTGGATGATATGTTCCTTGATGAAACGGACAACGGTTTCCTTCTTGACTTCCCTTAAGGGTATGGCTTCAGCCCATTTGGAGAAGTAATCTGTCGCAGCAAAGATGTAATCATCTCCCGCATATGACTTTGGTGCGATCGGCCCTACGACGTCCAATCCCCATGCATCAAAGGGCCATGAAGCAACTGTAGGGTGTAATGGCTCAGGTGATTGATGTATGAAGTTGGCATGGAATTGGTAGGCTTGGCACCTTTTGGCGTATTCCAGACAATCCTTCACCATGCTTGGCCAGTAGTAACCCATTCTTTTGAGCTGGAAATGTAACTTTGGCCTGGACTGATGTGCTCCGCACACGCCTGAGTGTGCTTCTTCCATGGCTTGATTAGCCTCTTCCTCACCTAGGCATCTTAGAAGTACTCCTTCAAAAGAGCGTCGATAGTGTTTCTTTGTAGTAAAGAAAACGAGGTACTCTTCGACGTATTTCAGAACGGTGTCTAGGATCATTTAGAAGCTTTCCATGCTCCAAGTAGTTGATTAGCGGCTGTCTCTATTCTTCAGTGTCGACTGGAAGTATTGAGATGACATTTGTATCGTTTAGTAGTATTTCGATGACGAGTGGGATCACCCATCTTTGGCAAACCGGTACGTTTGCAGCTTCATCGTTTCTTAGCGCCATACTCGAAGCTAGGTTGGCTAGAGCGTCTGCTATTTGATTCTCTTTCCTAGGCACATGCTCTAGTGTCACGGCCTCAAATTTTTGCAGCAGTTGAGTTGCCAGCCGAAAGTATGGGACAAGATCGTTCTTCTTTACTTCATATTCAGTCAAGAGTTGATTGATTATGAGCTTAGAGTCGCCATATACCTCAACAGCTGTAATTTCCATGTTGATCGCCATTTGAAGACCAATGATCAGTGCTTGGTACTCAGCGACGTTGTTGGAGCATAATTCGCTTAGCTGGAATGAGTAAGGTAGTATTTGCCTTTGTGGCGACATGAATACTACTCCTGCCCCCGCTCCGTCTACTCGTGCGGATCCGTCGAAGAACATCGTCCATGTTGGGTAGATGTCGATGTAGAACACCTCCTCGTCAGGCAAGTCGTCTGAGATTTTCCAATCAGCTGGGATTGGATGATCAGCAAGGAAGTCTGCTAGAGCTTGTCTCTTGACGGCTTTAGCAGGGACGTAGATGATTTCATACTGATTAAGAAGCAATGCCCATTTAGCTAGTCGCCATGTCAAGACTGGTTTAGACATGACGTATTTGACTGGGTCAGCTTTGGCAACCAGGTGGATGGTGTAAGCCTGCATGTAATGCCTGAGCTTCTGGATGGCGAACACCAAAGCGAGGCACATCTTTTCTATCGGGGAATAGTTCAACTCAGCGCCGGTGAGAGTTCGACTGAGGTAGTAGAGAGCTCTTTCTTTCTGGGATTCATTCTCTTGCACCAAGAGTGCTCCAACTGAACTTTCCTAAGCGGCGATGTACAATATGAGCGGCTTTCCAGGCGTGGGTGCCCCCAGGACAGGTGGACTTGACAAATATTTTTGTATGCTTTCAAAAGCGTTGTGGCATGCTTCATCCCACACAAATGGAACATCCTTCTTCATGAGTCGACTGAACGGTTGACAGCACCCCGCGAGGTTGGAGATAAAACGCCTAATGAAGGCTAGCCACCCTTGTAGACTTTTCAGCTCGTGCAGGTTTCTCAGTTCAGGCATGCTTTGAATGGCCTTGATTTTTTATTGGTCCACTTCAATGCCGCGATGTTTGACAATGAAGCCGAGGAACTTTCCAGATGTGACGCCGAATGCGCACTTTAACGGGTTCATCTTGAGGTTGTATTTTCGCAGTCTTTCGAACACTGTTCGTAAATCCTTCAAGTGATTTGATCTTTTCTTCGTTTTGACCACCACATCGTCTACGTAACATTCTACGTTTTTGTGTAGCATATCGTTGAAGATTTTCTGCATTGCGCGCTGATACGTAGCTCCAGCGTTCTTCAAACTAAATGGCATCACCTTGTAGCAGTAGATACCTTTTGGAGTGCGGAAGGCTAAAAGTTCTTCATCCTCGAGAGCCATGCGAATTTGATTGTACCCCGAAGAGCCGTCCATGAATGATAGTGCTTCGTGGCCAGTGGTTGCATCCACCATGATTTCAATGATTGGCAAGGGGAAGTCGTCCTTCGGGCAAGCATCATTGAGGTCGCGGAAGTCTACGCAAACACGTATTTGTCCAGATTTCTTAAGGACAATGACGATGTTGGAGATCCACTTAGGGTATTGCACCTCTCGAATGAAGCCTACTTCGATTAGCTTGTCAATCTCGATCTCAATTTGTGGGATGAGTTCGGATCGATAACGTCTTAGAGTTTGCTTTATTGGTCGCGTTCCAGGCTTGACCGCAAGGTGATGCACAGCGATGGTAAGGTCAAGGCCAGGCATTTCTTTGTATGTCCAAGCGAAGACGTCTTTATACTCTAATAGCAGCTGGTAATACTCCCATATCTCGTTTGTACTTAATAGTGCGCTTACGAAGATAGGCTTTGGTTCCTCGCTCGTGCCTAAGTTGAGTTCCTTGAGATCATCAACCGTGGCTTGCCCCCATCTTCAAGCTGTGGTGGCGCAATAGTGACATCTCCCTCCAGGATTTCGTCTTCATTGCCTTCTTGGATTGTGATGTGGAAGACGTCTTGGGCTTTTTCTTCAGTGCCGTCCTCTCGGGTTTGTTGGCTTGAGGATTGCCCAGTATGGATGATGGTGCGCCTTCTTACTTTCAGTGACCCATTTGTGTTAATCTCCAAGACTGCTTGGCGTTTCATCCTTGAAGGAATTGAGCTTCGAACATCGCCTTTCCCTGCTAGCATGTTGAGCTTTTCTTCCTTTGGCGTTGTCTCCCTCTTTCTAGAAGGCTTCTTGTTGTCTTCAAGTCCCTCTAAAACCGACCATCGCGAAGGCGAGCTAGCCGTGTTGCTTTGTTTCTTAGGTTTTGACAACCTTTTGAAAACAGAATTTTGGGATGTCGGTGTTTCAAGCCTCTTAAAGACGGAGGTTCAACTTTGACCACCAATGCGATGGAGCGCAGATATTCTAAGTCTTGGATGATTCATCCTATTAAAAACTGATACCCGAAGGGCAGAATTAAGCTCTTCTTGACTTTGTACAACGCTCACGCTGATGTGCAGAGCGCTAGCATTTTTCGCTATGCTTGAAATCTTCATAGGTGCATTTGGTGTGAAGTCGATTCCTTCTTTGCCGTTGTCAACTCCGTAACCATATTCTTTCAGCCTCTTTTGCATCTTGGTGAGGCCACGTTCTTTGTTGCTGACAGCGTCTGAACCCTCATTTCCGGGATTCGAAGAGGGAATCAGGGCGTATCCAGCCTTTGACATGAGTTTGTAGACGTTTGGATCGAAACATTCTTCGGTCCTCTTGGTTGGGAGACAGCTTGGTTCTACTTCTTTTGGCAGAGCTCTTATGAAGTCTAGTGGTGGTCTTGCAATCTTAGTCTCGCCTAACTGTGTTAGAGGTAAAAAAGCATTTGTCTTAAGCAATTCTACATCACCCTCGCGTTGCTGCATGTTAGCTTTGTTTGTCCCCGTTTCGAAGGGGATTGACCATTCTTTCTTTTCAACATCGGCCCTTTGGTTATTGCAGGTTTAGCGGGCTCATTATCATTTTTCCTTGAAGATGGTACGACTTCTCTTTCTTGCTTTTTGGGCACGGCTTGCCATTCCTACCTCTTGGGTATTGCTTTGCCCGTAGACTTGATTTCTTTCGGAAGAGCTTCTGGCACCATGTCTTCCTCCATGTAGAACTTGGCTTTTGCAAAGTGTGATTCGACTTCGGTGAATGGCTTGGTATCGCCTTGGATCACTTTCACTCCTTCCCGGTAGAATTTTACGCATTGGTGGAGGGTGGATGGTACTACCGCATTCTCGTGGATCCAAGGTCTTCCTAAGAGTAGGCTGTATGAAGTTCTTCTATCGATCACGTGAAATGTCGTGCTTGATTTGAGCTCATCGGTGGTCATCTCTACTCGGATCATTCCTATTGCCATTTGTCCTCCTTGGTTAAAACCCTGGATTAGTAGACAGCTTAAGGCCAGCTCATCCATCTTGATGCCGATTATGGTCATTGTTGACTTTGGCATGATGTTTATGGCCGATCTACCATCCACAAGCATACGGTTGACTTTGTGCCCCCTCACGTACCCCGATATGAAGAGATGACGGTTATGAGGCTTGGATCCTAGTAGCAAGTCTTCGTTGGTGAAGTGGATTACGTCACGGGCGGCGCAACACATGGCATATTCATGTGGCCGAAGCTTTAAGCCTTCGTCTTTGCTTTCTTACACTTTATGGTCGTCGGGACTCACCAAGGTACTGCTAGTTCTTTCTCCATCTCCTTGGGCAACCGTAATGCCTCCGCGATGTTAGAGCGTGCCAGCAAGCTTTCCTTGGGTGTGAGGGTACTGTCTTCCTCGGTGGCGATAGCTTTGCCTCTTGAGGGTTCTTCTACTTTTATTTCGACCATATGACATGCAGTGATAGTGCATTGTTGGAAGAAGTCGTTCGGAAAGTACTCGTGCAAGGAGATAAGAATGTGTGGCTCTTGTTCTATAGGCTCCTCAGCATATGTTGGCTTAGCAGTTCTTGCGCTTCTTTTGGGTTCCCCATTGTTGCGACCGTGCTTCCTCCATTCATTCACTTTTGGCCTTGCGGCTTGTGACTTTGGCTTCCTTGTCTTTTTGCGGGTCACCAATGTCCATCCTTCTTCATCGTCGGTAGGCGCACTTAGGTCATATGCCCCCAGCGATGGTTGCGTAGGGGGTGCTGTGTGACTTGAGTATTGAAGGGAGTGGTCATGCGTCATTTGGAGAGGAACGGGATCAAGGGACCCAAACATGATCGTAGTAGTGTGCGTTGCGGCCGTGTTTTCTAGGTCGAGTTCAATTCGTCCTTGTTGTGCTAACCTCATGATAAGATCCTTAAGGATGAAGCATTTTTCAACTGGATGACTTACAATACGGTGGTATTTGCAGTACCTAGGATCGCTGACTCGACTCATTTCTTCAGGGTGTTTGCATTCCGGTAACTCGATCACCTTCTTTTCCAGCAAGTCATCTAATATTGCATCCATGTCCGAGTCAGGAAAAGGGTACGTCTTTTGCTCCAACTCCTTCAAGGTATTTTTATACCTGTCTTGGGTGCGAGGAGGCTCGATTTTCTTTACCTCATTCCCTTTGCTCTTTGAAGAAATCTTGACAGGAGTAGACGAGGCCTTGCTGGGCGCATATGAGGTTTTGATGGGAGTAGTGGAGATCTTGATGGGGGTAGTGTTGACAGTAAAAGTTTCCTTGGCGGGCCTCTTCCCAGTCTTGTCTGTATTTGGGGCGAACACCTTATCTTTCTTAAAGTCGGTGATTAGCTCATTCTTCCCGTGATTGGCGATGCTCAGCTTCATGTCGTGGGAACGAGTTGCCAGCTCCTCAAATGTTCTCGGTTTTATGCCTTGGAGGATGTAATGTAAGCCTCAGTGCATGCCTTGAACACACATCTCAATGGCGGAGGTTTCAGAAAGCCGATCTTTGCAATCCAGACTTAATGAACGCCATTTATTGATGTAGTCGACAACAGGTTAGTCCTTCCATTGTTTTGTACTTGTTAGCCCTAGCATGCTAACGGTGCGGCGAGTGCTGTAGAAGCGGTTGAGGAATTCCCTTTCTAGCTGATCCCAACTGCTGATAGACTCGGGCTCGAGGTCGGTGTACCAGTCGAAGGCGTTGCCTTTCAATGAACGCACGAACTGCTTAACAAAGCAGTCTCCCTCTGTTCCAGCATTGTTGCAGGTTTCAATGAACTGGGCGACATGTTGCTTTGGGTTTCCATTTCCATCGAACTGCATGAATTTTGGTGGCTAATGTCCCCTCGGCATCTTCAAAGCGTCAATCTTCCTGGAGTAGGGTTTTGAGTATAATACGGAGTCATGTGAGCTTCCTTCATACTGCGCCTTGATGGTGCTGGCGATCATCTCCTGCAACTGTTGGATAGAGAGAGATCCTATGAGCGCCGCCGCTTTGTCTGGCTTCTGTTTTTCTTCAGCTTTCTCCGCTATAGGCTCCTCATCTTCATCAGCTTCTTTCTTTGTTGGGCCAACTTTTAGGTCGACTTTCACGTCTTGTGCCTCCAGTTGGCTGGCGAGCGCGGCGATTTGCAAATCTTTTTTCTTCCACAGTTTGTGTGAGTTTCGCGATCGCTTCATTCATTTGAGCCAGCTGCTCCTCGATCGAAGTCGCTCATGTGGTCATGACTTGCATAGCTGTGCTGCCGCTCGAGTCGGTATCGAAAAGTACAGACTCGAAGTACTTCCCCGGGCTTTCCTCCGTTGGTGCCTTTAGTGAGGCTAGGGCGATCACAGGCTCGTGCCTCGGGTGCTCTTGTTCCTCCATCAAAGTTGATGCAGGGGTGGAAGATGCAACAAAAAGAGCTCTTGCCTTGCTTCGAGTTATGACCTCTGAAATGCCCCCACTTGCAGCGAGGACGGTCTTGTTCTTCGCATTGGGTTCAAGAACAACTTGATCTCTTCTTGATGCCATTGATTTTGGAGGTGTGCTTTGATTCTCTTGAGCGGAGAAAGAGATGAGAGGTAGAGATTGTCCCACCGGGCGTGCCAAATTTGTAAACACGAGAATTTCTTGAAACAAACGAGACAAGAACACGTGCACAAAAATAATGTTTGTATTAATGACTTTGTTTGGGTTACAATCTCTATGTGATTTGATCCTCTGATTCGGTCTCCGTAAGATGTTGGTTTATGGATTTGATTGATCTAATGGGCTGTCAGGGCTTGATCTTGGATGGACGGTTAATGAATGATGAACACTTCTTCAAGGGGCGTCGGGCGCTTGATCTTGAAGCAGATTTTGACGAAGAACGAAGAGAGCTTTCTTGATCCTTCGGGGTTTGCTTGAGAACTTTAGGGTGCGTTTGTTGCACCGGACTATCTCAGACTGGACTAGCTTTAGGGACTAAGCTGGACTGGCTTAAATTAGACTAAGCTAGACTAACTTAGTGAAGCGTTTGGTGAAGGGCCGGACTAAAAAGCTGGACAATAACAAATATATTTTTAATTCATATTTTATATTATTTAATATATATTTAGTAATATTTTATTACTACAAATATCTTTTTTGTTTTTCATTCTAGAAAGAAACCACCCATCCCCTTTCCTGATTCTTTTCCGCTAATCTCCCCATTTCTTTCCAAGTTTGCTCCGTCCCTCTCCCTCTGTTTCTTCCTATTTCTTCTTCGCCCCTCTCTCTCTTCATCTCCATCTTTTTCTTCCTATTTCTCTCTGCTCATCTCCCTCTTTTCTTCCTAATTTTTCTGGGACCCAATTGGCAAATCAGAACCCATGGGTCTGCTTCTCAAGCGTCAATAGCAAAGGTCTGCGATCAAGGAGTCTGGACTAGGTGGAGTGTGAGCAGAGTTGCTGAGCGTTTCAGACGCACCGCAATTTTGTATTTTTTTTTTCGCTTTTTTGTTCTGAATTTTGGATTTGGATCTAGTCTTGAAAATGGAAATATTGCAGAAATTTTTGCCTTTTGTTTCCAATTTTGTGGGATCTAGGTTTGAAAATGGTAGATGAAAGGGGCGAAGCAGGGCAGAGTTTGTGTATGGGACCTGGGTTCCACATCTTGCTGGTAACAAGTTGATGGGAGGGCGAAGCGAGGAGGAACGAAGCAGGAGGAGTTGGGCTTAGCAGTCCCGTCGATTTCGGGGGGTCTCGCTAAGACGCCCTAGCGAACTACTTAGTCCCGTTTAGTCGGGGCGAGTGTCATTAAAACTTGTCCCAATTTGTATCAAACACGGGACTAGATGCCCACTTAGTCTAATCCAGGCTAATGAATGTTAGTGAGTGCAAACAAACACACCCTTAGAGTTTTGAGTATTTTAGAGTTTTTGTTTGACGTGAATTCTCTTCCAATTTTAGAGTCGAGAAACTGTATGTCAAAAATTCCCCCCCTGATCTTTTGATGGAGCAGCCTATTTATAGGCCTTGAGAATGAATCACTACCATCCGTTTTGTTGGTGAGAATGAATCACCACCGTCCATTTTGTTGGTGAGAATGAATCATCACCGTTCATTTTTTGTTGGTGAGAATGAATCACCACCATCCATTTTTGTTGGTGAGAATGAATGATCACCGTCCATTTTTTGTTGGTGAAATAAGTGTATGATGTAGGTGAAACGGGCGAGTGTTGTAATTTTAATGCAATGATCGACATTTATTTCACCAAACTTTTAATGTCTACAAATGTAATTTTAATGCATTTGTTAATATTTATTTTACCGAAATTTCAATGTCTACAAATATAGATAACTATATTTCCTTTAGTTGAATATGAATGCGTTACTGCAATGTTGTGCAATTACTTGCACCATTTCAGAAAGCAACGTACTCGGGATTTATGCAGACCTTGACTTCTGCAAATTAGTTTCCCTCCAAACAGAGTTACAATTCTTTACACTTTCTAGAACAGCTGCCATGTAGTGGCTTGATCACACCACTCTCTTCCGAACGACACCACCTCTGTGGAAATGGCGCCAATAGATCCATACGAAGTGATCATGTCTTTTTCGTTAAATCATTACAAAACTACCGCTCCTTGATATTTTCAGTTATGTCAGTATCAAAGAGTCTATGCATATGCACGTGCACTTTGATAGATACACGACTGTTCCTTACAAACTAAATCCAAAATTTTATGTGTCTGCTAATGGCGAATAAACTTTTCTGGAAAACTAAAATTTCCAAAAATTGGTGCAAGAATCCCAACAACTCTTATGTGGCTGAGATAATTTCAAATTCTAAAACAGTATATCAAACTGATTTCACAAGCCATGTTTGCATGCCTTCTAAGGGACAGATCTTTCCAAATAAAGAGTTCCAATAACTATATCTAGTGTCCCACCGACTATCCCATTAATTTCAAGTAGATATTAAATCACATAATAACAAACTCAGAGATATATACGGTTCATTATATTTATCATAACAGAAATAAATGAAACTGCATCTCACTGCAACCAAACATGTTGCATATTCAGATTAATCATCAATCCATTTGATTGGTACAAAAATTTTGTTTTCTAAACTTGCCACCGCAAGCACAATATTGCTTCGCAACAGATATATTCTTTCAAATAAAGAGCCACACATGGTTTCGATCAACCACCAAAACTCACCAATCATAATTGATTGTGTTGGTTAAAGTCACCAAATCCCATTTCATTTTCTTTTCCAGTAAAAATTAAACACCAGCAAAACATTAGCCTGGAATATCAAGACCATATATGGCTTCGTAAAAAAAATGCAGTGTTTTGCATCTCGCAATCAAGACATGCCTTCCTGATCATAAAGCCACTTCATCTTTCATTTTAAATAAATGGGATATAATCATATTAATAAACTAATGAAATACTGCATATCAATTTGATTATGTTAGAGAAATCATTTCATAACAACGTGGTTAAGAAAACATATTTTAATAGACGCAACGGTTAGCGAGATTGGACTACAATTCCTCATCATCAAAATCAAACAATCATACAAATTAAATACAATCATTTAAATGCATCAAATTGTTGGCAACATATCAATTAAATGTATCAAATTCAAATGAATTTGCTTCCGAAACTAATCACATGGACTAGTACTAGTCTGCACTATGAATTACCATACCATATGGCGCATATTTATGTTCAATTTTATCATGTTTATATGTGGCTTTCAGTCATTCTTTGATAGGAGGCACTTCTTGCCATAATAATGTTAAGTTTTAAAATCATACAATCAAAGGGCATGAATCAAGTAAACACTTATGCTTATGTTTTCCCTCTGCTTTTCCCATAAACATCTTACAAACACATCATCATATTTTCTAATTATTGCACAAGTAAAATTTTGTCTTTAGATTGTTGGAGCAATATTAGAAAATATGAAAAATAATAATATAATTCCAATGATAATAATCATAAAGAAATTCACAACATTAATTATATATGAGATTAATATAAACAACTAGAGAGAAAGTTAGAAAAACTGACAAACTTGGAGATTGAGGCTTGCATGAATGCAATGTCCTAAAGACAGAATTTCGCCCATACTCTTGTGCTTGTAGTTCGGTAGGCATCCATCTCCCAGGGTTCAACAATCTATAATCCGAAGTCAAAGCACTTCAATCTTCAGACTCTGGTGAACTTCATATATTTTGTACTCTCAAGACACAACTCGGAATTTGACACACGAAGAATGAGAGAAACAAAGTGGGGAAACCCTATTTCTCAAGACTAAAAATAAACTCTAATTTTCTATATCAATACCAATGGTATTATGGGTTTATATAGAACCCAAGTACTTCTTTTTAAAGAGATGTAACTTTTCATCTATAAGTATACATCATTTGACAAGGGAATACACCTAAACAACATAACCTTTCTAGAAATTGGTTAATACTATTTTTCATTCAATTATTAAAATTATTATATTACAATATTTCATATTATAATATATAATTTCCAATAGAGGAAAAAGCAGCAACCTTTGTAAATATGTGTGTTTTGTAAAAATGTTTTAATCTTTCTTAGAAATATAGCTTTCTCGGTTATGCAATGCTTTAAATAGGTGTATTTTTATCTTTCCTGATTGCTGATTTAATTTGGGTTTTATTAATAGTTTAATTTGGAGTTTAATTCAGGTTTGTAGTTGGGGTTTAATTGAGGGTTTTACTTTACTTAGCTTAAATTGCATAATGTGGCTTTTACATTGTTATATGGAATTTCCACTGAGAAGAAATGGCATTGAACACATTTAATTGACTGAATGCTAAAATTCTTCCTTAAGACACCAAATTGGATTAGTAAACATAATCTCATTTTGATGTTCTATTTTCATTCGGTCAACAGGGGAACTGCAATTTCAGTGGATATCATTTTTGTTGCTTTTCCATATATTTTGGTCATTTAGCAAATTTTTTTAGATTTCCTCTTTAAATTTGAAAGTGTCTAAGTTGCTAACAGATCTACTTTCTTTGCAGATTACAGAAATTTGGATCGTTTGAGGAAGAAGTTGGTTCCATGCCGTTTTGAGGTATATAATTATATGCCATCATTTTTGTTCAAGGTCTATTTAGCTATCTACCTTTTTTATTTATATTTGTGAAGCTTTCATGCTTAGATTTTAAATATATAATTCAATTTTTATCGTTTGAGCTTATATTGGAACTGAGTTTCTTTCTATTTAGTGTGCGTATTTGTATCTGTCCATTTATGTCAAGGTTAAGATAACTAAGCATCCATTTGGTCGTTTTACCTTAGAATGGAACTAGGCTTCTTTCTATTTTGTGCACGTATATGTATCTCTCTATTTATGCAACGCTTGAGATAAATGAGCATGCATTTGTAACTAACCCCGTTCCAATTGAATGGCTGGTGTATTTGTTCCAAACGCCATTCGATTTGGATGATTGGTTTATTTGTTCTAAACCCCATAAGAATTGTACTTGCTTGGATGGGCTGCTAGTATAGGGATAGTTAGATTAGGAATTTTGTCTTGCCATTTTGTGATTGGGATCTAATTACAGGTTTTGTGTTGCATGCCTCCATGTTTCGGTGTCTGTCCTGTCTGTGTAGTTAGTTTGGGTTAATTTTAGATTCTTAAATAGTGCTGCTTAATATTGTTTGTGAGGTTATTTTTACGGCTAGGGGAGCAGGGATGCTGTAGCAAATGAACTTAGAGTTGTGGAAGAAAAAAAAATTCAAAAAAACTCTCCCAAATGACAAACTACAAGCTATTTATAGCACAATAAATACATGCATTTGTCTCTGTTAAACATTTTTATCGGTTTCAGGTAATTAAAGCCATGTAGAAAGCAAATTTATAGCAAGCATCTCTATTGACTAGATTTAAATAAAATCATTTGCACCTCCCTCAATCAAATGATATTTATAAAAGACCATGCTTAGGAAAGAAAGGAGCCAAATTTATCTCCCTATACAATGGGAGACCAAAACTTAGAAGCAACTGGGTTTTATTTTCTCTAATTATAGAAGGCAAATAGTAATTCTTCATTTTTTTTTTAAATATTAAGATAGTAGGACTTACAAGATTGCATCCTATGTTTATGTGTTCTGTGATGAAATTTTACTTTTCTCCACGACTACATCATTTTAGGATCGCTTTAGATTATTATATGGTTAACTGGTAAGTTTCTGATACTATTACATACTTTGTCTCATGGAACCACAGTGCATTTTAGGTTCAGGGTGGAGTTATGACAAAATAAAGCGTTACTACAAACAACTAAGGGGAAATATAAAATATCATAGGAAAAATTGTTAGCAGTTTTTTAAAAGAAACTTGAACCTGCAGCGCTATACTACCTTAAAACCAAAACAAATCTGCGGAAGTGTCTCACATTTTGCATTGGTAATGGGGTTTAGTTTGAATATCTATTTCTTGAGTTGCTTTGCACAAGCCTCACAGTGCATGTTAACTTCGAGTTCTACAGTTACCACTCTATTAACCTGAAGCAAAAATAAACCACCTTTATAAGTCCACTATTTTAACAAATGTAATTTTCTTTTCCGGTGCTTTCTGTTTTAGACAATGCGACTTTATGAATTTTTTATTTATTGTTCAATTTGATCGCCTTATATTATTCGTTTGGTTTCTACTTTGTTTCTTTCTTTCTTTTTTCTTCTTTGTGATCCTCTGATTATCCAGATGTTGGATGGTTTTTTTTTTTTTTTTCAATTATGTCTTTGTGATTCTATTTTCTAAACAAGTTTTAAAACATCCTGGTCATTCCAGTTAATTAAAGTTTTAAGATATCCTCATTCATTTAACACATGAAAATTAAGCATTTTTATACCTAAAGTTTTAAATTATCATCATTTTGTTCAAATGAACCATTTCCTTTTTGTTTCCCTTCTCTCATCTTGCAAGCACTCATGGTGTCCATTTCCTTTTAATTTTGGTTAATGCAGGTTTTGAAATTTGTGATGGTCGTTTTCATATTTCTATAAATTTTGACATAAAAAAGGATGTGAAAAAACACATTAGTCTCTAACTATAAATCACATTAGTCTAATTATGGCTACAATAAAAAAACCGTGTGATCAATTGGGGCTTGCTTACACTGTAATTTCAATTTGGGAATTGAATTTATTTACAAAATTGGGGTTTTGTTTGTAGTCTATGATTCTACGTGTGGTTGTTTAATTTAGTTTTGTGTTCAGTTTCAAGAGACTTCTGGTTTTTTTGTTTTTTGGGGCTTTTGGTTGCAGCCTTCAAAGCTGTCTGTGCTCACGCCCTATGATAGCAGTGGTGACCTTCCCTTTCAAAGATTCATTATTTCCAACATTTAGGGATTATGAAGTGATTTCTCTACTTAATTTGGGATTGGGGTTTCTTTTTTCTTATAATAAAAATCTGTGTATGCCACCCGGAAGCTTCCCTTTCAAAGATTCCTTCTTTCCAATATTTAGGGATTATGAAGTGATTTCTCTGCTTAATTTGGGATTCAGGTTAACTTTTTTCTAATAACAAAAAACTGTGCATGCCACCTAGAACAGTAGTTGGGTTTTGGGGTTTGTTGCAATGAAGGATTTAGGATTTTTCCTAATATAATTATGGTGTTTAGGTTTTTGAAACTTGGGCTTTTCCCGATGTATTATGGTGTTTAATGTTTATTAGTATTTTTGGGGTATTTAATCTTCTCTTTTCGATTACCCAGTTGAAGTTTTTAATTAATTTTTGTTGATTTGATTTGTTATTTTTGTAAAAAATGAAGTGGAGTTCAAAGTCAAGAGGGAAAGAAAGCACAGTTTCCAGTTCACAATTGAACAGTCTGCAATTAAATTAAGAGATTGTTGGGTAAGCCTTCGCTCTCTTCTATGTATAATCTATGTATAATTTCTTTGAGAAGTGATATTAGTTGGTGGTTTTGCAAGAGATGATGTCAAATTCATATTTGGACTAAGAAAATAATATGCATGTTTGCTAAAGTCATAGAATTGCTCTCGACTCCTCTCCAATTAATATTTTGTGCTGATCGAATTTTGTTTTGGTATTTAATTACAGGACTTCTCAGGTTGATTGCGACATGGGTAATCAAAAAAAAGAATTGACTTTTTGGAGGAGAGTCCGACAATACCAAAAAAAAATCTAAAATTGCTCTTCAACAAATGGGTTAAGTGTAAAGTCATTCAATCGGTTCTTTTATATTCCCGGCTTTTATTTGCATATGTTTTTATTTATCATATTTTCAGTTTTGTGCAATTAATTTACTATTGTGTAAATATATTGGAAGATTATTTTTGAAGTGAAAATTGCCTCTCTTTTTTTTCTCATCTGTAGTGTGTGCTCCATGAAAACCACACGTGTTCATTTTTTTTCCCTTAAATTTAATGAATACATGTGATGCATGTGGGAATCCTGATACATGTGATGCAGCCCACCTGTGTATCAGACGGGTGCACTAAAACAACCTGTGTTCATTTTTGAAATGATAATGCTTAAAGTGTTTTGCACATTGCTTGGAAGTTTTTTACTGATGATTAGACTAATAAATTATCAACATTCTCTAAATGGGATTTCACATGATATCAAGTAAACCCAAATACTTGGAATTGAATAATATTTTCGGAAAATAAACACTCTTTTGTGTGAGTTTGTATACAGGATTTATTTTCTTTGTGTTTGATGAGTGTAAATTGTTTAGTAATTTTCAATATTCTTTGACTTTTGAATCTGCAAAATCAAATTACTCATGAAATTTATAGCATGCAATCAATTTCTTTTTAGTTGGGTTTAGATGATATTGATTATGCTGTTATAAAGCTCCTTTTGTAAAGTTAGGTTGAATCATATCAATAGATTCTTTATTTGGTTGGTTCAATCTGTAACATATGAGATTTTGTTGGATGTTTCAATCAAAATTTGATCTTTTTGTTTTTGTGAAATTATAATGGAATCACAAATCAAGTATATCTTAGATTTTTTGTTGCAAACTCATCTTCCCACAACTATTATATTGTTTCTTAACTGGATGGATTTTTATAATTTCCAGGGTCTATGGTTGCAATGCTTTTGATACATGCAGTAAGAAGGGGGCTACTACTCTTATGGAGCTTCTTTGGCATGGTAAGTTGAAGTTGCATGTCATTTTTTTTCGTTCAGAGAATTCATTATCTTGCTATCTAGGCAATTAGCAATGTCTGAAAATTGGTAAAAGTATGAATACATGTGTCGAAATTTGAATCGTACACATGAAAGTGAATTTAACAACTCTAACTTACATTTCTTAATAATTTGATCCATCTTTCTTTAATTAGTGTTGGAAGAATGTATTATGATGTAAAGCTTAAATTTTGGACACTTACATATGTCTTTGTTTTTTGCAATTACAATCACTCGCATGAAAATCCAATTGGATTTGTTCTGGTCTGCAAGAATTTTTCTTTGTTTGATTATTGATTAATTTATGTGGCGGGAGTTTAGTTTTTGCTTTTCTGCCTGTGTATATTTGATTTGAAATGGACAATTCAGTTTGCTATATATAAATTCATAATCGAGAAGCTCGAATGAGAGGTAAATTAGAAACAAAGTTGGGAGTGTGATGGAGTTGAGGAGTTGATAGTTTACGGAGTTTACTTGGATTTCTATATTATCTCCATGGTATTGATAAATTATTGAGACTAACTGTTTGGTTGATTAATCACTAATTTGAAATACTTAAACTGTAACTTTTCTTTAATTCCTTTTCCTTTTGTATTTTCATTGGATTCTTTTAATTTTTTTTGCTTGATCTATCATAAGAATGTTTGCATCTTAATACTTTAAATATGTTAATTTGTCCTCTTTTATGTAAAGTTTTCTCCAATGTGAATATGGCTTTTTCTCAATCTTCAGATGGTGATTATTTGGCAACTTCTGCAAACTTGGCTACTCAGCCTTTGAAATACAAAGCTGAGGATGAGAGGAACCATATGAGCAAGAATCGGGTTTGTATAATTCTAAATTATTCGTTTAGTTACCGATAGAAAATATGGTTGCCTAATCCAGTTTAGTATTTTCATCGTCTTAAACATTTTCCTTTGATAGTAGTTTATTTTGATTCCTTATCTTTATCTTGACTCACAGTGTAATGTTTAACGATTGAAGTTGTACGATGGTTTAGTAGTTTTTTCAGAAACTTACTATTCCTGCCATATGCTCAAATATTATGTCTTCTACGTTTCTGCTTTCCCTTTTTCTGTGTTTTCCCCCATGTAATGGGCTGACCACTTGAAACTATGAGTATAATACTGATGGCACAATACGATCTACAAATGAATGCTTTCTTATAGCATGCATATCCATATATAGCGAGCAAAATTTCACTTCATTGGTTCTTAGGTACTACACAGTCTTTTAAATTATTGTGTGTGGAAATTATTCATGTGATTAAGGTTGGTGCATTCAAGTTCCACAGCAACGCGCGTGCATTTTTGCTAGTCCAACTCTAAATTTGGAGGAACTAAAAGCAATTGAATTATGGAGTATTGAGGAATGGTAATAAATTTTTGGGTAAATTACACCATAGCCCCTCAGGTTTGAGGTCTATTACAACCCCGTACAACATCTTTAAAACATTTCACTTTCATACCTCAAGTACTATTTTATTTCAATTTCATACAGCCGTTACATTTTCCATCCATTGAACCGTTAAGTGTTGACGTGGCCGCCACATATATGCCACGTGGCTGACAAATGTATGCCACGTGGCAAATAAAAATAATTTTTTATTTAAAAAACCTAAAATTTCCGACCAAAAAAAAAATTTGGGTAAATTACACCATAACCCCTCAAGTTTGAAGTCTATTACAACTTCATACAACATCTTTAAAACATTTCACTTTCATACATCCAGTACCATTTTGTAGTAGATCCATCTAATTTCGGGTGGAATTTTTGGGGGTGGGTGATGGGGGATGGGAGAAAAGGGTGGCTCGAGTGGGATTTAGGGGGGGTGATGATGGATAGAAGAAGGGGGTGAGTCGGGGAAGACGATTTCAGGGTTTTTTTTTTTTTTTTTTTGAGAAGATTCAGGTTTTTAAAAATATTAATAAAAAAAAATTGCCACGTGGCAGCCACATCAGCACAAATGTGGCAGCCACGTCAACATTTAACAGACCAATGGATGGAAAATCTAACGGAGATGTTATTTTGAAATAAAATGGTACTGGATGTATGAAAGTGAAATGTTTTAAAGATGTTGTATGAAGTTGTAATAGACTTCAAACCTGAGGGAGTATGGTGTAATTTACCCAATTTTTTTTTTTTGGATGGAAATTTTAGGTTTTTTAAATAAAAAATTATTTTTATTTGCCACGTGGCAGACATTTGGCAGCCACGTGGCATATATGTGGCGGCCACGTCAACACTTAACGGTTCAATGGATGGAAAATGTAACGACTGTATGAAATTGAAATAAAATAGTACTTGAGGTATGAAAGTGAAATGTTTTAAAGATGTTGTACGGGGTTGTAATAGACCTCAAATCTAAGGGGCTATAGTGTAATTTACCCTAAATTTTTCCTTCCCATCATATCCTCACTTATTTCCAAAAATTCAAGATTGCCCTTCACATGAACCCAACATCAAATTGTCTTCTCTCAGAATAAAAAAAGTCAAAAATAAAAAAGTGAAAAGGAATTAAAGTTTTGTCTCTCAATGTTAAAATAAACTAAAATAAAGTGTTTACTAGAATAGGGGCATTTTAGTAATCACATTGATTTTCATTCCAATTCATGTGAATTATTAAACAACTTATGATTCAGAATTATTCAAACTCTTATTTCTGAAAATGTTTAGTACACAGTTTCAACAGGAATTTGATTCTAATTCCACTACATTCCAACTCCCCAATTTGATTCATCTCATTATGATTATGAAAAAATAAACGAGCGACACGTATTCTTATATTTGCAGGACGAACCTATGGTAAGGGCTGGCTAGGCTGTAAGAATATTTCAATATTATAATGTGATATATTCAGCTTAATAAATATTGTTTTGGAAGCAATTATATCAGTCAAATTATGAGAATTGGTTTCCTATTTTTATTACCGTGAAGGGTGGTAATTCATTATGGGTTTCATTAGAAAACGGATCATTTCTTTGCATGTAATAGTGCACATACCTATCTAATGTGACCCTAATGAAAAACATGTATTAAAGTTTAACGTGCAAACAAGGCTAGAGAAAAACCTAATTTCCTCTACACCTACAGGTCGTATACAGATCGCTTAATATAGAGATTGTAGATGATATTTAATAGTTAATTATCAAGGTAAGTGATTTACGTATTCTGCAATAATTGCTTGTAAAAATCATAGAGTGCAAAATCTTGGTTTATGGCTTTATCCAATTATAAGTTTATACTGGCAATAGCCGCGTCAAATTTTTTTGATAAAAAAAAGAACTTACACATAATTTTGTGGAGAAGAAATACTTCAAACTATAGTATAGCTGACACACCCCGACCCGGAACGTCCACTAAGACTCTGAATTAAGCTGTGCTGGCCGACACCTGGAAGTTGACGAAGCCATAAAGTGTGGTGATGTGGAAAATGTGAATAAATTTAAACCTAATAGTGTCTAAATATCAAAGTGCGCTAGTGAGCGGAAGTGAACCCATCTCACACGTGACGTCAGAGTATAAGTAAAGTACAGTAGAGTGGATAAGAAATATACCCTCAGAAGTAACCACCAATTCTGAGATTTGCCAGACATCCTCGCCGAGACGAACGTTCAGTAACTAAAACCTAGAGGGGCAGCAAACAGAACATGTGAGTAGACAAAACGAAGCTTTGAAAACATCTTTCCTTTTAAAAATATAATAACCCCTCACCGAAATCCGTATAATTCCCCAGAAAATAACAATACACATATATATATACATAAAAATCATGCTGAAGAATGGTAAAACCAAGGTATACCATGTCAAAGTATCTCAACCACAACCATATAAGCAAGATGAAATAAATCAATATAAAATGAACATAAGTCGGAGTCACTTATAGTGACCTGTACAACTTATCCATATCTCATCAATCAGAGTTAGCATATAAGTTGGAGTTACCTATAGTAACCTGTACGACTTATCCATATCTCATCAATCGGTGCTAGCACATAAGTTGGAGTCACCTATAATGACATGTACGACTTATCCATATCCCATCAATCAATCCTCAATTAAGGCTAGCACATATCTCATCAATCAATCATCAATCAAGGCTAGCACATATTTCATCAATCAAGGCTAGCACATATCTCATCAATCAGGGCTCGCACATATCTCATCAATCAAGTCCTGCACACGAGTCAGAATCACCTAAAGTGGTCTGTACGACATGCTGGGTGTAAATGAGTAAGCTCAAGTGCTACGATCACGTGAAGGCTCTGCGAAGTATCGCAAGTCACCTACGAATCGGAACCACCTAAAGTGGTCTGTACGATAGGCTGACACCTACCTTGAAATCCAAGGTGAGCGTAAGATACGGGAGGTGAACGATCACGTGAAGGCTAAGCCCTGGCCTTGGGCGGAGCATTAACACCAGGGTGCAGGACAATGAATTCTACTCAAATCCATTCATCATCAATTATCATTCTATCGTACCAACAATATATACTCATCTGAACTTACCTTGGCATCCGCATTGGTGTGCAACGCTGTGCAAAATTGTACTAAATCACATATTAAAATCTAAACTAATTATAGCATAGCATTTTTAAACGTAAAACAACAATTTCTCGTTTCTTCACACAATAATATATAACCAACATTAAAATCACCAAATCATAGAGATCAATCTCACATTTTCACTAGATTTTGTCTTGGCTATTAGTCTCACTTATTGTATGGTTGTATCTAACGTCTCATTAGACTGCCTACGTACCCTAAGCAGTGATCAAGTCAATCGTAGTTCACAATAATTATTTGTAGGCAATATCATAAGGATATATTGTGATATAATCTAAACTCAACCATCTCATTATATTTCATAACATATAAACAAATATAACATGGTATAAATTTTTTAATTCCATTTAAAAGCATATATGGAATTATCAATCACATATATAAATATATATAATAAGAAGGAAAAGATCCACTTACCTAAAGTCCGTGATACAATTCTTTAGCCCGAAAATCAACACGTCACCAACCATCGTCGCCTAAAACAATTATCAAATAACGTCTCAGAATTCTTACTAAGAGAACACATAATTTACATATAACGCTTCCCTACGTAATTTGATCTGAAAGATCCACATCATGGATTTTCGATCTGTTACTTCCAAAGGTCCACATTATGCGTATAGAACAATATCCTAAAGTTTCATTACGATCCAACGGTTGGATTTCCGCCAATTGCCAAATTCAAGTGGTGGTTAACGTTTTATTTACGAACTTACAATTCTAATTCGGGAAGATCCATACGACGGATTCCTAATCCGTAAATTCCTACATTCCTCAAATATTACGTACTATAATGTATTAAAATTTGGTGACAATCCAATGGTCGGATCGTCGATTGCTATAATGTTCAAGTGGTGGACCTTAATGAAATTTCGCTGGATTCTGCAGATTTTCTGAGCAATCTTTAGGACTCCATATCTCACTTGTTTCCTAACCAAATTTGACCCATGATATACCAAAACGAAGATAGAGAAGTGTAGAACAAGGTTATATCTGCTTGAAGTCCAAATGGTGGTCGGAAAATGGCCTAAAAGATGGTTGTCCGCCGGAAAACTAGTGACTCGCCAGAATTTCTGAGCAACCTTTCAACGTCCATAACTTTGTCAATACTCAATGAACTCAAGTGATTCAAAAATGGAAATCGTAGTTCTCGATGAGACGAAGAGATTGGTACTTTCATGATGGCTTTCTCGTTGTGGTTTGGCCGGAAAACACCTCGAAAGTGGCGGAGGTCGCCGGAAACTGGGCAAACTTTAAATCGTTATTACTTTCTCATTTCTCCACCAAATTAAACGATCCAAACATGAAAATTTATCAACACAACAAGGAATCGATTTATACCTACTTTGAGTTCAAAATATGGTTGGACGAACGGTGGATCGCCACCGTGACACCCACGAACTCACCATCGGAAGTTCATCTCCGTTTCAAGGCCAAATTCACTCAAATTTGAGGTGGAAATGGAAGAGGAAAGGACTAGGTGATGATTGGGAGTGGTGGCTTGGTCCAATTCGTGGGAAATCCGGTGGAAAACCACCAAAAAATATGGAGAAATGGACTGGTTTACACGAGTCACGGGTTGGGTACCCGTTTCCCCCTTTTTCCCCGTTCTTCACTCTCCCTCCTTTCCCTTCTTTCTTATTTTCTAATTGGACAGTTCCCATTCTTTCCTCTCCTTTCTCTTCTTGGCTTTCCATCTTAGCCACACATGTGGCATCACCAGATTTTGCTCCAAAATATGGAGCCTTCCAAATTAACAACCAAATTATCATTTTGTCCCTAACTTTAAACGTCAATATCTCATTCGTTATAACTTCGTTTCACGAACGGTTTGCGCCTACGTGTTCGTGAGGTCGAGCTCTATCCAAATATGTCAAGAAACATAATAGAATATACAAGAATCAAATACATCCTCGTTAAATTACATTTTTCCCCTTAGGCCATTTCCATCAATTGACTCAATTAAAACGAATAAAAACATAAATTTAGGGACGAGTTGTTACAATCTACCCACCTTAAAAAAAATTTGTCCCCCAAATTTAAAATCATTTGCTAGACAATAATAGTGAAAAGATAGTAGAGAAATAAATACATGAATGAGATCTCAAGTTAAAATGACTGCATGTAAAGGGAATGTTCTTCCGTCGTGATCGGATTGCAATTATTCCTCTTTCATGCCTCCAAGCTTAACTTTCCTTCTCTTACATACTCGTAGCGTATCATACTTCGAAGATATGAGTGCCATACCTTAAGATTAAGTCCAACCCTTGAATGGGTAAATAAAATAAATAAGTAACTAAATAATTAAGTATACTCCCATAAAAAGTCTATCTCTCCACTTGCCTAACGAATCCAACAATTATGTTATTGATATTACTGTCTGCAACCCGCAATCCTAACACTCACCATTGTCACAATAAGCAAATAGAAAATTTCCCAAAGGGTGCAATATTACCATTTTGCCCCTTATTGGGAAATATGCATACATCGACTAAACGAAGCCTCGATCGTGCTCTTGTACTACTTTCTCAGGCAACATAATCGATATTATAATTTTCCCTTGTCACAATCTTCATAATTCAAATACCTGCTCACAACACTCTTCTATAAATCACTTACTGCGTATAAATATTTGTACCATACCTCAAACAATCTCATGCTCAAAATCAGGAGAGTAACCACAGTTACACATAACCCTAACAAGGGTAAGTGTCTATCAATTATGCAATGTGCATAAAATCTCTCTATAATAACTCCATTGGTGTCGTAGCTAAGCCAAAATTGTAACCATAGTTACACGCAACTAAAATAAAGATAATGGTATGTGACAACCATACTACTTGTGGGACGATCGACATGCAACACGTCCCCTAAGGTCTGAATAGTTCATTTTAGACTAATCCTTCGTCTCAAGGTGGTACTGTGACACTAGACAAAATCTAGTACTCATAACCCTTGGAAAGATTTTCCAAAATTTGGAAGTGAAACATGTAACACGATGAAATATAAATACATCCAAATAGTAATCTGGTCTGATTTCTGTTTACCTGAACTATTATAGAAGTCCAAAAGTAGCTCTCTCATAATGCCATCATCCTCTGAAAGCAAACAAAGAAGAAACTGTATTTGTCCATAAAGTTTGGACTTTATTTCCTCAAACATCATTTCTACTTAACCAAAGACGAGGCGTGCTTGGATCGAGAATTCTCTTCAAACACATCAAATGAAGTTTCGATTTTAATTCTTTCATATCCCCACATTCAATTAGATCACAAACAAAGGCTCTTCAATCACAAGCTGTAGAGAAATTAATACCAACTCATTTCTATCTGAGTTAGCTTCACAAGTGTCTGTTGGTAAAATCTCATTACCCATTTTGAGGAAAGAAATCATAGCCAAACTGACTTTAAGCCTTAGGGTCGGAAAAATACAGTTTCCCACTTAAGTAAAGCTACCACTAATGGATACATCACTTGAATGTAGCATTGGCTCAGCACTATGATCATTGGTTTCTTATATTCTCTACATGAACCAAATAGTTCCTATAGGGAGCTTATAGAAATGATTCCCCATCTCCAATCGACCTCAAGAAATGATTATAATCCTTTGAACAATTCTTAATAATCCAGAAATAATGTCAAATCAAGGCGGATGAACTCCAGCTGAAACGGGATAGGAATGGCTGGCAATGTTTAATGGTAATTATATCTTTTGCGGTGATAAACAATGACTAAGTTTGCACAAACAGGACGAGGTACAATAGTGTAAAAGTAGACGTTTCCCAAATCTTTCCATCGCCACAGACAAAAATCTAAGGCTAATAATAATAAAGATTTTGGATATGTTTTCCACAGATTATGTCATTCAATTTTCAAGTAAAGGTGATAAAAGTTGACTTTAAGTCATAGATAAGATGGTTCCTATCTAATAGTATTACACGTTGGAAATATAAGCGGTAATCCATCATACCGTCTTTACACAGTCAAACCTCCAATGAACACCTCATCATGGATTTCCAAACCAATCAACATCACCGAATAGTGTAAAACAATGGTGAAGTGAGACAATAGCTCAATTGTCATAAACTTTATTCATATCCAACTTTCCATCTAAATTAACTTTCCTCGACCGAAAAGTGAGGAATGATACTATAGTTGAGAAATCCCTAATAGATTGTCGATAAAATCGATAAGACTAAGAATATCTCAAATTTCACAATTCTTTGGGAAAATGCCAACTTTTCTCTGCCACAACCTTTTGGGAAAAGAAAGAATCTCATCCACTGAGATCACGTCTCCCAAGAAGAATATCAATTTAATCAAAGTCTACAATCGAGAAGTCTGGTATAAGGCTAACTAACAGAGCTTAAAGAATTTGATCTCACTGCTGAGGTAGACAACAAGGTCACTAGTATATTTGGGAAGGTTAGTGTTATCGGGAACCAAAAGTAACTGTCTCAACATGTTCTACCCTAGGGTGTTATCCTTGTAGCACCATATTGTCACTCAAGTTATTTCTAGAGTCTTGACGAGGGAAGAGTTCGTAGGAATTCTAAGAGGTGATCTCCTCAAGGACTCAGTCAAGGAACCTAAACTATTTCTGATTCCCAACTCAAAAGGTTTAGTAACGATGGCCAAAAATAGTGATGGAATCAATTTATAAATCCCTGGTAATACACCGTTAACAATACATTAATTCTGCTTTAGGGCCATCAACTAGTCTCAAATCTACATTTTTCCTCAGTAGGAAATTTCTTTGCTCTAAGACTAAAAACGTTTGCCAACGTAATCTCCTAAAATGTCAACAAGTTGGCAAAACTGCCCAAAACTTAGGATAAACTAACACATTGTTCGTAATCGACGAGGTGGCCAGATACAAAATTTAGGCTCAAGAGCCTAGAATGCTTACATCACACGTATGATGGATGCAATACTACCCAACTTATGCTCTGACTAATACCAAACTGACACACCCCGATCCAAAACGTCCACTAAGACTCCGAATCAAGCTGTGTTGGCCGACACCTGGAAGGTGACGAAGCCATAAAGTGTGGTGATGTGGAAAATGTGAATAAATTTAAACCTAATAGTGTCTAAATATCAAAGTGCGCTAGTGAACGGGAGTGAACCCATCTCACACGTGACATCAGAGCATAAGTAAAGTACGGTATAGTGGATAAGAAATATACCCTCAGAGGTAACCACCAATTCTGAGATTTGCCAGAAATCCTCACTAAGACGAACGTTCAGTAACTAAAACCTGGAGGGGCACAAAACAGAACATATGAGTAGACAAAACGAAGCTTTGAAAACATCTTTCTTTTTAGAAATACAATAACCCCTCACCGAAATCCATATAATTCCCCAGAAAATAACAATACACATATATATATACATAAAAATCGTGCTGAAGAATGGTAAAACCAAGGTATACCATGTCAAAGTATCTCAGCCACAACCATATAAGCAAGATGAAATAAATCAATATAAAATGAACATAAGTTGGAGTCACCTATAGTGACCTGTACAACTTATCCATATCTCATCAATCAGAGCTAGCATATAAGTTGAAGTCACCTATAATGACTTGTACGATTTATCCATATCTCATCAATCAATATCTCATCAATCGGTGCTAGAACATAAGTCATAGTCACCTATAGTGACATGTACGACTTATCCATATCTCATCAATCAATCATCAATCAAGGCTAGCACATATCTCATCAATCAGGGCTAGCACATATTTCATCAATCAAGGCTAGCATATATTTCATCAATCAAGGCTAGCACATATCTCATCATATCTCATCAATCAAGGCTAGCACATATCTCATCAATCAAAGCTAGCATATATCTCATCAATTAAGTCCTGCACACGAGTCGAAATCACCTAAAGTGGTCTGTACGACAGGCTGGGTGTAAATGAGTATGCTCAAGTACTACGATCACGTGAAGGCTGTGCGAAGTATCGCAAGTCACCTACGAGTCGGAACCACCTAAAATGGTATGTACGACAAGCTGAAACTACCTTGAAATCCAAGGTAAGCGTAAGGTGCGAGAGGTGAACGATCACATGAAGGCTAGGCCTTGGCCTTGGGCGAAGCACTAACACCAGGGTACAGGACAATGAATTCTACTCAAATCCATTCATCATCAATTACCATTCTATCATACCAACAATATATACTCACCTGAACTTACCTTGGCATCCGTATTGGTGTGCAACACTATGCAAAATTGTACTAAATCACATATTAAAATGTAAACTAATTATAACATAGCATTTTTAAACGTAAAACCACAATTTCTCGTTTCTTCACAAAATAATATATAACCAACATTAAAATCACCAAATCATAGAGATAAATCTCACATTTTCACTAGATTCCTTCACATTACTCAATTTTCCAAACGAGCTTTTGTCTTGATTATTTAGTCTCACTTATTGTATGGCTGCATCTAACGTCTCGTTAGACTGCCTACATACCCTAAGCATGGATCAAGCCAATCGTAGTTCACAATAATTATTTGTTGGTAATAACGTAAGGATATATTGTGATATAATCTAAACTCAACCATCTCATTGTATTTCATAACATATAAACATATATAACATAGTATAAAAAATTTAATTCCATTTAAAAGCATTTATGGAATTATCAATCACATATATAAATATATATAATAAGAGGGAAAATATCCACTCACCTGATGCCCGTGCTACAATTCTTTAGCCCAAAAATCAAGGCGTCACGAACCATCATCGCCTAGAACAATTATCAAATAATGTCTCAGAATTCTTACTAAGAGAACACATAATTTACATATAACGCTTCCCTATGTATTCGATACGAAAGATCCGCATCATGAATTTTCGATTTGTTACTTCCAAAGGTCCACATTATGCTTATAGAACAATATCCTAAAGTTTCATTATGATCCAACGGTTGGATTTTCGCCAATTGCCAAATTCAAGTGGCGGTTAACGTTTTATTTACGAACTTACAATTCCAATTCAGGAAGATCTGTATGACAGATTCACGATCCGTAAATTCCTACATTTCTCAAATATTACATACTACAATGTATTAAAATTTGGTGACGATCCACGGTCGGATCGTCGATTGCTATAATGTTCAAGTGGCAGACCTTAATGAAATTTCGCCGGATTCTGCAGATTTTGCAGATTTCCTGAGCAATCTTTAGGACTCCATATCTCACTTGTTTTTCAACCAAATTTGACCCATAATATACCAAAACGAAGCTATAGAAGTGTAGAACAAGGCTATACCTGCTTGGATTCCAAATGGTGGCCGGAAGTGACCTGAAAATGGCCTCAAAGACGGCTGTACGCGGGAAAACTAGTGACTCGCCAGAATTTCTAAGCAACCTTTCAACGTCCATAACTTTGTCAATACTCAACGAAATCAAGTGATTCAAAAACGGAAATCGTAGTTCTTGACGAGACAAAGAGGTACCTTTCACAATGGCTATCTCGCCGTGGTTTGGCTGGAAAAAACCTCGAAAGTGACGGAGGTCGCCGGAAATTGGGCAAACTTTAAATCGTTATAACTTTCTCATTTCTCCACCAAATTAAATTATCCAAACATGAAAATTTATCTACAAAACATAAGGAATCAATTTATACTTGCTTTGAGTTCAAAATATGGCTGGACGAACGGTGGATCGCCACTGCGACACCCACGAACTCACCCTTGGAAGTTCCTCTCCGTTTCAAGGCCAAATTCACTCAAATTTGAGGTGGAAATGGAAGAGAAAAAGACTAGGTGATGATTGGGAGTGGTGGCTTAGTCCAATTGGTGGGAAATCCGGTGGAAAACCACTGGAAAATATGGAGAAATGGATTGGGTTTACACTGGTCACGGGTTGGGTACCCGTTTCCCCCTTTTTCCCCGTTCTTCACTCTCCCTCCTTTCCCTCCTTTCTTATTTTCTGATTGGGCAGTGCCCATTATTTCCTCTCCTTTCTCTTCTTAGCTTTCCATCTTAGCCACACATGTGGCATCACCAGATTTTGCTCCAAAATTTGGAGCCTTCCAGATTAACAACCAAATTACCATTTTGTCCCTAACTTTAAACGTCAGTATCTCATTTGTTATAACTCCGTTTCATGAACGGTTTACGCCTACGCGTTCGTGAGGTCGAGCTCTATCCAAATATGTCAAGAAACATAACAAAATATACAAGAATCAAATAAGTCCTTGTTAAATTACATTTTGCCCCTTAGAGCATTTCCGTCAATTCACTCAATTAAAACAAATAAAAACATAAATTTAGGGACGAGTTGTTACAATAGCGCAGAGTGTTTCTTCCTACTATGTATTACGAAGTGGCAAAGATCTCATTTTAGTAAGTACGGGTGGATTCGAAAAAACTCAAAAAAAAAAAAGCTGAACCGAACACCAAATCAAAATCAAAACTGTAAAAAATCAAAACAAAAAAAGCTGAACCGAATTAAAGAAACTGAATTGAACCGAAATCTTTTGGTTCGGTTTCAGTGGTTCAAAAACCACGGTAACATACTAATATTGCACATAAAACGTTAATGGAAAGGAAATATTTGATTATTGGAACCTATAGAAGTCAGAAAAAGCGGTACTAAGCCTACCCTATTGTCTTATCTTCTCACTCACATTATATTCTCAACCACTATAAAATGGTAAATAATAACATCACTCTCTTCCCACCCACCATAATTCCAATTATAACCTTTTAAATATCTAAGTTCTTTAAATTTTATTTGCTGTGATATGTATATATAAATATGTATGTATATTATATATGTAAATATATATCTTAAAAAAAAAAAAAAAACCATCGGATGAGATAGCAAGCTCCTTGGCTTTCCCCTGTTCGTTAACTTCGTTCTTGGATAGAAAAAGCCCATCTTACTCATAGGAAGAGGCTGATGCTACTAATATAATATGAAACCAATTTTCAGAGAAGACAAAAAGCCCAAGTTCAGTAGGAACCGAGCCCGATTCTTTAGGAAGCATGACTAATCTCCGTTGTCGTTGACACAGAGTTGGTTTGGCTGCTGTACAAAAGATTAGGCAGGAAAAGGGTTTCGCAGGTACGCGTGAAAACGATTAGAATGGCCTTTTTATTACCCATGGACCATGGCCGCTGTCAATGGCTTCGACCGAATAGACTCAGACAGCGGCACAGCAAGTTCTCCGTACACAATAGGTGGAATTTGAAGAGGGAGGAGCTGTCATCGACGCCGCTGTGCGGGTGTGGACTGGTTGGGTTTGTATAGGGTGAATTTTTAAATTTTTTTTTTCTTTTTTGCTATTTCAACTAATGCTGACGTGGCAAAATGTTAGTGGTTATTGTTTATGTCCTTAAATGTCATTTTATAAGGAGAGATATTTGTCATTGGAATTTACATTTTAAAGTGGATAAAGTGATAAGGCAATAGGGTGAGTTTTAACACCACTGAGTCACATCAACTTTTCAAATTGTCCTATTTTTTTCTCTATCAAAAAAGTCATCCCTATTTTTTTCTCTATCAAAAAAGTCGTTGGATAAAAGTTTTATATGCCCAAAGAAAATTAAAAGCCACCTTCACGATGAAATTTGGAAATTTATGGTAAAATTGAACGGAGAATATTCTTTAGCAAAATTATTTATTAAAATTGAAGCCATGAAAAGTCAGATATGTAGAACCACCACCCTTTTTTTAGGGTTACTGATCATGTATCTTAGAAAATTAATTTTGAGATACATGCAATCCATATGGATGGAATTTTGTTACAAATCTTCAAGTAAAAATAGAACTTTTTAGTTCTTACACTGAAAAGACAATAAACAAATAAATAAAAAAGACATTAAGACGCGAATGAAATATCCTTGCAGGAACATTTTTTGATATTTTAATATTAAAGTATCCTTGCAGGGACGAACCTATTCTTATCCTTGCAAGGACGAACCTATGGCAAGGGCTGGCCACACCAAAAGAATATGATATGATTCAGGTTCATGTGCAATACATTCGGTTTAATGAATATTGTTTTGGATTTGGAAGCAATCATTTCTGTGACAACCCGTCCCTAAAAATAATGATTTTTATAATTTTAATAGGTGAGTTTACGAAAACGCCCTTCGAGGCACATACTTCGATTGGTGTAGACTGCCTCGTAGTGACACCTAAGATTCATTTTCTTGGCATATTCTTATAGTATTCGTCGCTACATACGCATGGGCGCAAACGGATTCGAATTTGGAGCTATAACGAAGAAGTTATTAACGTTTGAAGTTAAGGGCAAAATTGATACTTTCTGAAATTGTTTGGAAAATTCCAGAAAGTTGAAGGGCCAAATGTATGGCCCATATTTAAAAGAATTTGAGATGGGCGGCTGGGATGGTTTAGCAAGGAGAGAAAAGGAGGGTGTGTGTGTGTGTGTGACCAATGAGGGAAGAGAGTAAGGAGGGAAAGGAGGGAGGAGAAAAGGAGAGAACCCGTGGGTTCCCTCTTTGACCCGCGACCCATTCCATGAATTCCGGTGAAATTCACGACGAGACACCCTCATCTATCACTTAGAAACCTCTCTATAACCTTCCCTCTACCCATTCCACCCCAAATTTGAGAGAAATTGGTCTTGAATTTGGGTAAAACCGCAAGAAAAGGGTGCGGTGGCCTTGGCTTCGAATCACCCAATCCCGAAGCAATTTCTTTCAATTTCCACCACCCATGGCATCCTCTTGAGGCCTAGAACAAAGCCCAAGCATTGGTGGAGGCGTCGGTGCAAGTTTGGAGGTCGAATTGGAACACACCCAAACTTAGGGTTCTTGCGGGTTTTGATGAAATTGAAGGTCTTAGAGGCAAAATTGGACTTTCTCACAGGTATGAAAGTTGTTCTACTCATTGAGATCTTTAATTCTGGAGATTTTGAGAATTTTTAGTGAATGTTGAATTTTCCGGCGACTCGGGGGCGGCCAACCGCCACCCGAGGGCCGCCAATGATGTTTTTAGGAATTATTCAATGCCTTGATATTAGTTTTGATAATGGATTGACGTAGATTGATTGTTAGGACGTAAATTCGTTACGTTTCGGTAATATGTCAAAATATGAATCGACGATCCGACCGTTGGATCGTCACCAAACTTTAGTATGTGGCAGTATGTAATATTTGAGGAACGTAGGAATTTACGGATCGGGAATCCGTCGTACGGATCTTCCCGAATTGGAATTGTAAGTTTGTAAATAAAACGTTAACCGCCACTTGGTTTTGGCAATTGGCGGAGATCCAACCGTTGGATCGTAACGAAACTTTGGGATATTGTTCTAGAAGCTTAATTTGGATTATTGAAAGTGACGGATCGAAGATTCGTGATACGGATCTTCCGGATCAAATTCGTAGGAATGCGCTTTATATAAATTACGTATTCTCTCAGTACGAATTCTGAGACATGAATTGACATTTATGCTAGGCGGTGATCATTTGGGATGTCTCGAGAGTCGTGCTAGGGGGCTGTAGCGTGGACTCTAGGTGAGTGGGCTTTTGTTTTCAGTATATATATAATTGACGTTTTCCCAGAAACATGATTCGAATGATTTATGAATTGAATTGATTTTATAATTGAATTGCCATGTCGTATGCCAATTATATTATATAATTATGAGTATGATTGCATTTATTATGCTTCGGCGCTGTAGACGGCCAGGTAAGTCAGGTAAGTATGATAGTTAGTAGTTGAGATGATAATGGATTGTGATTTAGCTCATCACCTGCACCTCGGGTGATTGTGCTCCGCCAGAGTAGGGCCTAGCCTTCACGTGATCGTTCACCTCACGCACCGTACGCTCACCTTGGATCCAAGGCAGGTGCCTAGCCTGTCGTACAGACCACTATAGGTGGTTCCGACTCGTAGGTGACCCGCGATTCGTCACACAGCCTTCACGTGATCGTAGCACTGAGCGTAATATTATACACCTAGCCTGTCGTACAGACCACTATAGGTGGTTCCGACTCGTGTGCAGGATAATGATTGATAGTGATTGAGTATGATGGATGAGCTATAGATTCAGCCGTACAGGTCACTAGAGGTGACTCCGGCTGACATGACATTAGGGACACCCCTGATTTACATTACTTGCTTGATGTTGATGATTTTCTGAGTTGGTATATCGACATGGCCTATTCTTGAGTTTGATAATGAGTTTTGATTCTTAGACGAGGTTTTCGTATATAAGTTATATATGTACTATTTTCTGGGAAAATTATACGGGTTTCACAGTGAAGGGTTACTTATGGTTTTTATAAAATGATTTTGGAAAGTATTTGTTTTTGCCCACTCACGTTTTCTGTTTTGCGCCCCTCCAGGTTAGCTGTTAAGGTTCGTATCGACGAGGATTATTGGTGAATCTCAAGACTGGTGGCTACTTCTGAGGGTATACTTCTTACCCGCTCTACTGTATTTACTTATGCTCTGAAAGCACGCGTGAGATGGATTCGCTCCCGCTCACGAACACACTCTGATGTTTAGGCACTTTTAGGTTTAAATTTATTCACATTTTCCACATTACTACACTTTATGGCTTCGTCACCTTCCAGGTGTCGGCCAGCACAACTCGACTTCAGTGTCCTAGTGGACTTTCTGGGTCGGGGCGTGTCAATTTCAGTCAAATTATGAGAATTAATTTTCTAATTTATTACCATGATGAGTGATAATTAATTATGAGTTTCATTAGAAAATGAGTCATTTTATGCATACAATAGTTCATATGCTCATTTATGTGACATTAATGAAAAACGCGTAATAGAATTTTAATGCACAAACGATGTTAGAGAGAAACCTAAATTTCCTCCACGCCTACCATTCGACTACGAATCATTGAAGATAGAGATTGTAAATCACATTTAATGGCTAATCATCAAAATATATGATTTATAAATTCTACAATAATTGTTTGTGAAAATCATGGAGTTCTAAATCTTGGCGCATGAATTGAGTCTTATAGCTTTATCAAATTTTAAATTTACAGCAACAACAGTGCGTCAAATTTTTTCGATAAAAAAAAAAAGAAATTACATATAATTTTGTAGAGAAGAAATACGTAAAACTACAGTACAGCGCAGAGGGTTTGGATTTTTTTTGTGTTTTTTCTTTAGAAAGGGGAACTTTTTTTTTTTCTTCCGGACGAAGAGGAACTGAAAAATTGGGCCACTCTGCCACAAACCTTGAAAGCCCAAAATACTAGAAGCTTAAGCGCGCCCAAAATTGGGCCACTCTGCCTCTTTCTGTCAACACTCTCTCATGGCTCCCCCCAAAATTCTGCTCTCCGGCGACGTTTCCGGCAACCACAAGCAGCTCTTCAAACGCGTCGTTTCGGTGTCTCCCTCTCTACCTCTACCTCTGTATCCTTTTTCTAGCTCCACTAGTTTTCAATTTCTATTTTTACCGAGTTAACTCGTTCTAGGTCAACAAATCGGCGGCGGGTCCATTCGACGCGCTGTTATGCGTGGGCCAGTTCTTCCCCGACTCGGCGGACCAGCTCGACGAGTTCAACGACTACATCGAAGGCCGGGCCCAAATTCCCCTCCCGACCTACTTCATCGGCGACTACGGCGTCAGCGCCGCTAAGGTTCTCCTGGCTGCGACGAGAGACGCCGGTAATCAAGGCTTTAAATTGGACGGCTTGAAGATTTGTGACAATCTATACTGGTTGAAAGGCAGTGGCAAATTTACGCTCCACGGTATAGTCCAATGTGCTTTAAATTCCAGCTTATTTTTGTCGCTTAAGTTTCTGTTTGGTTACTGTGAAAATAAAAGAGGGAAATCTGTGGTTCTGTTTGGTTACCGGGAAAAAGGAGTGAACTAGAGGTTAAATTTTTGGTTTAGAATTGTGCTTAATTAGAACTCAGCAGTTTACTTTTTTTTTGCTAATGAATTGCATTAAGCGGAAGTTAGTTTGCGGTTTCTGTTCTTAGCTAATCTTTACTATATTTTTCCTAAAATCGGATTAGTTGCTCGGCTTGATTAAGATTATTCGAATCACATAATTCTGTTCAAAGGCGAGTGATTAATGCACAACTTAGGGATTGAACTTTTTGAGTGTGGTAAGCACTGAGGAATGTGTGAATGGTTGTGATAGCTTACGATAGTGATGTAGGACAGAATTGGGCAGCGGAATGTAGATAGTTTACCAGAAGCGAAGACTCAGAAAACTTAAAGTAAAACAATAATAAAAGGTACTGGAATCTCTCTACCAATAAACCCTAAAGACTTGATGTTGATGTCCACATCAATAGTTTGCTTACATATATTTTAAGGTATTTACTAATAGACTGATTGACTGATAGTTGATATCCGATCATTTATGTTTATAACTGATTATGGTCCTCCTTTGTTTAGGGTTATCTGTGGCGTATTTATCCGGTCAGCAATATTCAGATAGTCAACAGTTCGGGACGTATAATCAGGACGATGTTGATGTGTTGCGAGCAATTGCTGAGGAGCCTGGAATTATTGACTTCTTTCTAACATATCCTTGTTTTGCTATAAATTTCTTATTTTTTATCTTTTAAAAGGAAAAAGACGCTCATTTGGTATCTATTACATGCAATTTTTTTGCTGCATGTTTTAGTTTATAGACCTTTTATGTGATTTCTTTAACTGATTGTTACTAATAAATGGCCCAGCGGGATCACTAATAGAGTAAATACGTCTGATGTTCCCCCTGGAGCCTATGAGCCTTTTGGCAGTGACAATATTGTGGCAGAGCTAGTAGCTGAGATCAAACCACGGTATGAATTTTTTGGAGATTATTGCATGACATACTCTCCTCAATTGCATATAGTAGTGAACAGAATAATTTTAGTGTTTTCTTTGGATAGTAGCAACAGCTCTATGATTCTGATCAAAGTTCGTCTTCTGTGCTAGCTATCATATTGCAGGCACGAAAGGTGTGTTCTATGCACGTGAACCGTACTCTAATGTCGAGGCTGTACATGTGACCCGCTTTTTGGGTCTTGCTCCAGTTGGAAACAAAGATAAACAGGTATGTTCATCAAGACTAACATCTTTGTTTTCCTTATAATTTGGTCTTGGAAGGAATTGATAGGCGTCTGTCCCTTGTTTTGGATAAAATCCTTCAGTTTTTTATCATTACATTACATCTTCATTTTCTGTCCTTAGATATAGCTTCTAGGCATTAATAACCTATTGTGTATTTGTACTTGCTCCTCAGAAATTTATTCATGCGCTTTCTCCAACTCCAGCATCTACAATGTCTGCTATGGAGATTAGGACGAAGTCGACGACCACTACCTTATCCCCATACACATATGAGGAGAAAACAGCTCATTCAATGGAAGCTGGGAAGAGGTCTAGCGACAGTATTTCTGATTCGCAGTACTGGAGATACGATGTCTCCCACAAAAGGCAGAAACATGGAGATGGTAATAGGCTGTGTTTTAAGTTTGTATCGTCTGGCTCTTGTCCTCGAGGCGAAAGTTGCAACTTTCAGCATGATGTAGATGCAAGAGAACAGTCGTTGAAAGGTGTTTGTTTTGAATTTATGAACAAAGGAAAATGTGAAAGGGGTCCAGATTGCAAATTTAAGCACAGCTTACAGGATGAAGGTGAGAGCAATTCTCAACAGAAACGTGGATCTGGAAATGCTAACAGTAACAGGTCGGCCTCTGAATTACACTTTTATGCTTACTGAGCAGGCCAGTCAGACAGATTCAAGATGTTATTCCTTTTGGTTGTAACACTAAATTTGATCCCACATGCAGGTCAACAGAGTGTTGGTTTTGTTTGTCAAGCCCCAAAGTTGAATCACATCTAATTATCAGCATAGTGGAGCATTACTATTGTGCCCTTGCTAAAGGCCCACTTGTTGAAGATCATGTATTGCTAATCCCTATAGGCCATTCACCGAATACTGTTTCTCTACCCTCAGAAAGTGAAATTGAGCTTGATAAGTTTCAGAATGCTCTGAAGAAGTATTATAACAAACAAGGAAAGGAAGTTGTTTTCTTCGAATGGGCTTCGAAACGTACCACTCATGCTAATCTTCAGGTAAGGATCTGAGTTGCAAATGTTTATGAAAGAAGTTTCTTGGGTGAATTACTCACCCCATTGTTCTTTTGTACAGGCTGTTCCTGTTCCTTCAGCCAAAGCAGCTGACGTTAAAAATATATTTAACTTAGCAGCTGAAAGGCAGGGCTTCAAGTTCACGACCATGAAATGTAAATTCCCATTTTTATTGTGCTCAATCGGCATGGAACTTTTCAAGTACAATTTTTGAGAAACTTCTGATATTCCTTTGCTTCTACTGTATCTTTAACCGATGCTTCTCTTCATTGCAGCCAGTAATAATTATGATGGGAGAACACTGTTAGGGGAACAGTTCGACAGAAATTTTAGTTTTTTCTATGCTCAGCTCCCTGATGGTACAATCCTATCACATTCGATTGAAGAGACTGAGAAATTCTTACCTCAATTTGGACGTCAGGTAAGGACATAGTTCAACCGATTGTTTATAATCTGCCAATGTGTTTCCTGACATTCAGAAGGTTGAAATCCAATGACAAATGATATATTTTGCAGGTTATGGCAGGTCTGTTGAAGAAGGCTGACAGGGATGATTGGAAGAATTGTACAGATAGCAAAGAAGAGGAAACCAAGATGGTGGAAGATTTCAAGAGTGGATTTGAAGAATTTGATCCAAATAAGTAATTTCTCTCGAAGGGAAGTAACCACTAAGAATCATAAACTCGTGACCTGTTGTGATATCAAATGTACTTTTGCATTTCTCTGTCTATGCGTGAGGTCCTCCATATTCTTGCAATTTTGAGAACCAAATACAAGGTTCCTCCGTATAGGTCATTTTTGTCACCTTACGGTGGAAAGCTACCACTTTTGGATGAGAACTAACCGCAGATGTTCTCTACTGCTTCCCAAACCGAACAACTTGTCGGTGGTTCTTCTCTCTGCAACAAGTGAGATCAAGAGGTGGCCTTCAAAGATGAGACATTGTCCAGTAAGTTAACCCAAGTACTGATTGGTGTCGATTATTGTTCATCTGTTTTTATATTTTTGGATTCGGATTCTGAGTTCTGTTATAAATCTACATCCAGAATTGTAATTATCTGCTATCTTCACCGCATTAGACGGCTTCAATGTGAAATCACATTCTTTAATTAGCTCTTTCCAGTTTTGTGGCATTTAAAACTCAATCTTTGCACTCCACTTTGCAGTAATGAGACATTTCTTTCGTGTTTTCGGTTTGTCTATTGGGTGATGCAAGCAGTAACGGACCTGACCCGCATCTGTTGGAATGTGATCAAGAATACAAAAATTATGCATCTAATAATTGTTACAATGATTAGTCTTATGCTTATGATAGAAGGGGCAAAGGGTCACACTCTCAGGGTCCATAAAATTATTACAATCCCTGCTTGCCACTGAAGACCTTGTTGAGTGGGACTCCAGTTTAGTAAGACTTACCAGGAGTGAGGAGCCTAATTGTGTGTCTTTCCATCCTTTAGCAAAGCTGCAGTCTTCAAAAGAAACAAACCAATGTTGAAATAAAGAATGCAAAGTTGAACCCTATGGGACGAGGACTTACATGGCATGGGATGCTATGATGGTAGTGTACCGGTGCAATGTAATTTGATCTCCAACTAGATGCGAAAAATCTCTTATCTATGCTGAATGTCATGTTGGCGGTATCTCAAACCATTCACACACTGTTGAAAGGTTTTTCTCTGGTCCCAAGTGCCAACCCACTTTGTTTTGTTGCAAGAAGTGATGCAGGATTGAATTGTCTTTGTCGGAAGTAAAGGCTTGGCCTACAAGCTATCTAGTTAGACGGTCATAATGTGGCAGAACAGTCACGTTGCCTTTGCTTTTTAGGTCGTGATGGAAATATTGCGGGCCAGTGCTTGAACAAAGATGGAGTCAGCGACAAGAAAACCATTGGACCACAAGGTTGCTCTAACTACTGTGTAAAGAAATCATTGTGATAATGGAACCCAACTTTTAAACTCTCGATTATTACGCAGGGCTCGTGGCCTCGAGCAAGATTCTAAAAAACGCAAGGTGGCTAGGTAGGGCCTAAAGCGACCCAAACAGATTTAGGTAAATTATATATATATATATATATATTGTAAATGAGTGCATATTGACACTTACAAAAAATTATACTTGTATAAAATTTATGGATAAGATAATAAAGGAATGATAAAATGCAAAAAGAATATCCAACAAGTCCAAAATTTAAAAACACATTAATCATATATGTCATATAACTATAATGAGGGGTATTGTACGATAACACGGGTCACAATTTAAAACAACACAAAATGAAAAATAGAATAAAAATAAGGAAATATAGTAATGTAAGACTTAATCTATGTTTTTTTTATTATTTTTTTAAATTTCAAAAAAAAAAAAAAAAAACTTCCTAGCCGCCCAGCCTATTTTTCCAGCCATTTTGCACGAAATCGCCTTGGCTCCAATCCGCCCAGTACCTAGATCCTTTTTTAGAACACTGGCCTCAAGAGAAATTTCTTGCAACGGGAATTTCATTATGAATCATGTTTTTTTTTTTTTTACTTTTTACACATAGTACGTGACTAACTTAAAATATCGACACAATGACATCTTCATTTCATCGAATTCGTTCTCTGTGGTCTCAAACATACGCGTTATAGTTTTGGACCGTGAAGTGAAAAGAGTAGGGAGGGACCCAAGTTAAAAAGAAGACGCAGAAACGTGTTTGGAACAACGCTTGGATGGTGATATAGATTCGAATGGTCCACTCAGCATGGGGTGGGAGTTTCAGTGGTTAGTCTACATCCCACGATGCCATAATCTTTTATTTGTCTGATTAAATCAATGGTTGATCATGATAATTTTTTTTTATCACAAAGTCAATTAGAACAAGTGAACGAGTTGAGCTTCAAGTATATTTGGGAGAAAAGAGAATTTGTGCGTCCACTCGATGGGCAAGGTGTGTCTCATAGTTTTATGATACGTTTACTAATTCATAGTTTGATGAAAATGAATATAATCGAAAAGAAGTTAGAATTATTCGCTAAACTATTTAAAATCAAAATAAAATAATATAAATTTCAAGTAAGTTGTTTACTAACCATCCAAGAAAAGGGCATTTAAATATAGACGTCTCGTTTTTAAATGTCATAGACTAAACATTTATTCCTTTGAAAATTTTGATTAAACATTTTTCCTACAATTTGGTGCTTAATTTTATTTTATTAGAAGTCTATTCATTTTGGCATTCTCCTTTTTCTCCCTATTTTATTTTTATGCATCTCTTAAATAGAATGTAAAAAAAAAAACTCGTTATTAGGTACATTTGGTTATATCGGTATGTTTGATTATATTGGTACGTTTGATTACTTGGTACGTTTGAATTTTTGGTATATTTGGCTTCTTGGTACATTTGAATTTTTGGTACATTTGGTTTCTTGGTACATTTAAATTTTTGGTACATTTAATTTTTGGTACGTTTGTTTTCAAACCATAAGTTTTATTGCCTTTTTTTTTTTACTAATAATGAGGAATTACTTTAATTATTATTTTTTAATAGAAAGAGTCATTAACAATGTAGGAGTTTAAATTACTTTAATTAATTATTATTATTTTTACAGAAAAAGTCACTAAAACGTGGAAGAAAGACTGGGAAAATTAAATTGCATAAATTGTAGGTAATTAGTTACAAGGTGACGTGAAGATTCCTTTAAACAAATTATATGTAATTTAAAAAAGAGAAAAATGTTGACGTGGCAATTATTCAAAGCCTCTTAATCAAATTTTAGAAAGGAACCAATGTTTGTTCTAAAACGTATCGGGCAAAATGCAGGAATTCTAATTTCTTCTCTAATAAATAAGTAGTTTGAAGGTGATCAAAAATGACTTTTAAATTATTGTCACATTTGAAGCCAAGGTTAAGAGATTGTGCATGGGCTTGGTAGAAGCATATTCTCTAGAAATATTTGCATCGTCAACAAACTAGTCCACAAAGTTGGATGATCAGTCAAAATCAGCTCTAGGTTTGGACAAACTAAACCAGCAGACTAGGGCTCCACTTTGCCAATGTTTGAATTTTGTGGCTGATTTTGTCTGTAATTCCATTACACGAGGATTACGGGGGAGTTGATGAACGTTAAATACAGACAACGGATCAAATATTGATGACACATTTATATTTTTAAAAGGCTTTAACTTATAAATTATTCATTTTAGTCAATTTCCCAAAATTATAAGTTTATGATTTTATGAGCTTTTCATATGTAATAATAATGTGTAATTCAGGTCCAAAAGGAGTAGGTACATTGTAATAATAATGTGTAATTCGAACATGAGATGGATCTGTGACACCACTTTTTTTACACTACTTTTGACACACGTTTTTTGTGGAGCCCATTTTATAATGTGTTTTAACGATCCGAACCGTATCTTTTAGAACATCATTCATAGATCATTCTTACAAGAAATTAGACAAATGCAAAACCATAAACATTCATTTGTACTAAAGAAAATAGATGAATACGGCTCTACAAAGAAGCCCTAAACCCTTAATCAAACGGTCATATGGTTTTAGTTTTAGATGATTTTTAGTATACATAATCTTTGAGGAAAGACCCAAAAGATAAACATTTGGTTGATTAAAATAAATTACAAAGTTTGCCCCACAAAAACTTGTGTAAAAAATTATCTTAAAAATGTGATACCTCGGTACGCCCCCTTTATTGATAAAGGGACGTTTGAACCTACTTAATTTACATGAATTGGGATTTGAATTCAAATCCAAAATAGTAGGCACACTATCATAACAAATTGTTGGTTTTTTTTTTATTTTTTGACAAACGATAGGAAATTTAGATCAAAATATGAAGAGGGAAATTTGAACACGGGACCTCAAGTGTAAAAACAAAAATTCTTAACCGGTTAAGTTACAAGTCAATTTCCATTTGTCATAACAAATTGACTTAAACCACATTTGCTCCACAGTTAGCCATGAATTACCAAAACCTGAAATCAGGCATGAATCGATTAGCATAACCTATCTATAGATGCTTCTGTTTCACAAAGTAAGGGAAGGCAGCCATTTAAGAAGAGACGTAATCTTAAATATTCCATTCAAGTCTTCAAAAGTCAAGGTTAAGGACTTAATGAGTATGGACCCATGAAAAAATATTGACGTCAACCCTTTTTAGAAGGATTAAATGGCTTCTCATAAATTGCAGCATATGTTAGGAATGTATTGACCGAGACCAAATCTTCCACATCTAAAATAAATGTAATCTCTTTGTGGTCCTAATAATTAACTCACACGTGTTTATAAATTTAACTTTTCTTAAGCTTGTTGTCATAAACTTAATATGTGTTGAACAATGACTGGGGGGCCACAGAGAGGCCACAACCATTTTGGTTACAAAAGATTTAATCTCCGTCAATACATTCCTAACATATACTGCTATTTGTGAGAAGGCATTTATATCCTTCTTAAAAGTGTTGACTGGAGACAGTTTGGGTGCTGAAGATTTGATATCATATTGACTACTTGTCACAATACATAAATAAATTCAACTAAAAAACGCGTTTATTGTAATATATTTTTTCATTTTCTTAATTCAAGAATTGCATTTGGTGAAATTTTGCATTATGAATCTAACGTTGGTAAAGAATTTTATGTGTGATAGTTGCACTAAGAAACTATATTATTACTTTATTAGTGTATGATTATATATGCAACGAATAAAAAGTGCTTGACTTTGTTTATTTTTTACTTTGTAGCCCACCAAGGAAAAAGAAAAAAGAAAAAAGAAGAAAGGCTTCGACTTCAATCCATCAAAATATTCTAAGTTTCCGAAACCGATCTTATCATATATTTATATTTTTCAACCGAAAAGAAAATTACTTTTTATCTTATGAGGATGCTGATTGCTAAACCATACAGTTGTAGAATATGATATAGATGGTCTTTTATCTTGTATTAAAATAAGGTTTTTGAAATTGAAAACATCCAAATCATAAGAGGGAGGGTGATGTGTCAAATCCTGATCTTGACACCTCACGCTCAAAAGCCTAATCCTCTATTAAATCTCAAGTGTAAGACTAGACGTATGATTGTTTGTGTTTAATACTATTACCAAACGAAATTAGAAATAAACACAAAAAACAAAAGAAAAACTAATGAAAAGAGTTTGAAAACTTTGAGTTTTAATGATAAAGACAAAATAAAGGGTAAAGTGAATAGTGCCAGGATTGACTTTTTAGTGTAAAAATGTGATTTTTCGTTAAAGTGAACAGTACCGAAAGCTTTTCGTTAAAGTTCCCAAAAACAAATCCAATTACGCTTGTGTTATGTACAAGAGTAAAAATACAGTGGAGTATTTACTATTACCTGGCCAACAGGAAAATCTTCAAACCAAAGAAGAAAATGATAGTCAAGTAAAATCCAATTAAAAAAAACAAAAATTTCAACCCCAAACAAAAGTTTTCTACTTTTAACATAATCCTTTCCCCACTAAAATATTAACCAAGAATCTCTCTCTCTCCTCTCACAAAATGTGTTACTTTGGCACGGTAAGTTTTCTGTGTATGTGTATATAAGTTATAAAATATTGTTTTTCTGGTTAATTTCCAAATTTGCCAGTTGGGTTTTGCACCTCATGTCTGTTGAAAAGTTTCTATCTTTCATGGACCTCTCAAAGCTCTGCAAATTCCAGAGCTTTTATTCTCAGAAAGCTAGAGTTTTGCTTCTCCTAGCTGTTTTCACCAAACTTATTTCTGGGTTGCCTTCTCCTTGCTTTGGTCTCACTGCTTGTGGGAATTTTTTAATCCAATAAAATCACCCCTTTTTATTTTTGCTTCAAGTTACAACTCATTAAACGGTGATTAATATATTCATTTAATTATTGTGATTGTTATTATTTTATTGCTCTCTATTTACTTCTTACTCTGGAGGAGTTCTTTGGGTGTGGAGATTTTTGAGATTTGGTGATGATGCCAGCCATTCTCCAGCTGGTGAATCTCTGTGTCATTGGCTTTGCTTTTGCTCTCCAAGGATCTGCAGGTAAAGTTTTAATCTTCGCAAATCTCTGTTGAAGTGTTAATGTTTCACATAAACATGTTAGTAATTTAGAACTGTTGGATTGAGTTGTTAATTTTGATATGATTTGGAAGATTTTGTGATTTAGTAACATTGTAGTGATCTGAGTGTCTGAATTGTTTCGTGCTTGTAGTGTTTGTGATCAAATTCTGCATTCACATTTGTGTTCTCAATGAGTCGAATTTCGGCATGTTCTTCGACCTGAACATGTTATCGTCTTGTTGAATTGTCGTCTGCATGCTGCCCGAGTGTAATTTTATGACCAGAGCTCACAGCTAGTGGGTCACCTAGTGCATGCTGATGGCCAGAAATTGTAATGCTCTGTTTTAGAAATGACAATGTCCTGAGAAGTTTGGTGGTTTAGCAAATCCTAGTTCCGGTTTCATCTTGATCTGGGAAATTCCTTACCGTACGTTTCATCTGATGAAATGCTGTTTTAAGTCTAAATCGTACTGTACCTGTAAAGTATAATCTTTTCGATAATACGAATGGATAATATAATAGGGCTGTGAAGATATCAGGCTTTCATAGCTTGCTTTAGTTTTCTTATGAGCACCAGCGTTTACCTTCTCAGGGTTAAATATATCACCATCACCAGAACCTCTTTCCGTGAATCCTCCTGTTGAAACAACTCCCCCTCCTCTTCCCGACAGAAAGCCATTCACAAGCAATGTCCCAATCCGCGGTTTACAGCCAAATGGTAAGTCCCATAACTCTGCTGTTATAGATTAGAAGTTATGATCATCTGATTAGGCTCATAATTTTGACATGGCAGGGTCCAATTTGCACCCGTCACCCACAATGCCACCTCTTATGTCCACCCCACTGCCCCCAAATAATAGTCCTCCACCACCAAATGTTGAAGGTCAAGTCCCGTCTGTGCCACCAAAAGATGCTCCTCCACCACTAAGCATTGATGTTCATGTACCGTCCGCGCTACCAAATAATGCCCCTCCATCACCAACTGTTGGAGGTCAAGTACCACCTATGACACCAAATAATGCTCCACCGCCACTAAGTATTGAAGTTCATACACCGTCTGCCCTACCCAATAATGTTCCCTCACCACCAAGTGTTGAAGGTCATGCACCATCTATGCCATCAACTAATTCTCCTCCACCACCAAGTGTTGAAGATCATGCACCGCCTTTGCTACCAAATAATGCTCCTCCTCCTCCAAGTGTTGAAGGTCATGTACCGTCTATGCCACCAACTAACGCTCCTCCACCACCGAGTGTTGAAGGTCATGTACAGCCTATGCCACCAAATAATGCTCCTCCACCACTAAGCATTGAAGTTCGGGTGCCATCTGCACCACCAAATGATGCTTCTCCACCACCAAGTGTTAAAGGTCACGTACCATCTACACCACCAAATAATGCTCCTCCACCACCAAGTGTCGAAGGCCATGTATGGCCTATGCCACCAAATAATGCTCCTCCACCATTAAGTATTGAAGTTCATGTGCCATCTGCACCACCAAATAATGCTCCTCCACCACCAGGTGTTAAAGATCAGGTACCATCTACGCCACCAACTAATGCCCCACCACCACCAAGTGTTGAAGGTCATGTACCGTCTATGCCACCAACTGTTCCTCAAACAAAGCCAGCGATCAATAAGAGTCCTAGCTCAGTGCCAATTGCTCCAGGTATATAGACCAGCAGAGCTATTTCTGTGATGGATTTCTGTTAAATTGGTTCCAACCAGATATTTTTTGTATGATATTGTCCAGTCCCTGTTGAAACACCTTCGAGGAATTTGCCTCAAATTTCACCGGCCATCCATGCAAGTACACCAGAAACTTCGCCATTTGCTCATCAAAGACATGTGCCAAACAATAAGGTTCCCATACCACAGCCAATTGCTCCAGGTAGATGTTGCATTTTGCTATGACATTACTAATTCTCAGGTGCTGGTTGTAAGCAGTAATTAGTTTAGTCATGTTTTCAAAATACAGCACCTATTTCATCCCTGCCGAGGACATTGCGACCAAATCCACCTATAGTCCATCCGATTACACCAAATGTACCACCACCTATATTACCTGGTGCGCCTTCCACCCCCACCCCCATTTTTCTCCTGAAACAATCACTTTAAATTTTACAATTTAGGAACTAGTGAGAATGACCAATTTGTTCTTCTCTGAAAATGCAGCTCCAGTTGCATCACCAACTAGCAATTTACCACAAAACCCGCCATCCGTTCACCCAGTTACACCTGGAGAATCACCATCCACTTTTCCTGGTACTAATTTAAAAAGAGCATGATATACAACTTTTGTTTTAATTTTCGCACTGTGATACCTATTTGAATCAGTTCCAACCCTCATTGAACCATGGTTTTTTTAGCAGTTAACGTTGAACCTTTAGTTTTCCGTATCCAAACTTAATTTCAATAACATTATTCATGTTGCGACTGTTTGTGACAATGTGCCACCTGAGCGCATTTGATCATTCTTATCTTCTGAATAACTAAAAATTTGTTTATTCACTGGCCCCAATATGAGGTTACAGAAAATCAGTGTTCTATTGGTCTTCAATTGTGACGCTGCTGAAGCAGTCAACAACAATTATATTCTAACCATTGTAATAATTGACTGACCCTAATATGAGTTTGCAGATCCTCCTGTATCATCTACTCCACCCAGCATCAACGGGAAAAGGGGTAATTTTCCAGTTGTTGCACCGCCATATGAAGCTCCCAAGCCATCACTACCTGTGAACCTCACCCCAGCTGAAGGTATAGGAAAACTGCTTATTTCATATTTTTCTGTGCTTGAAAGTTTGTATTGTCAAAGTTTTGGTTCTACATAATGTTTTCTGCTGTAGCTCCGTCTGTCCACAAACCTGTGGTATCATCTCGTCCCCCGGTTGGACCAGCATATGAAGCTTCCAGGCCGTCACTGCCCAAGGTCCATACTCCAGCTGAAGGTATAAAGAACAAAAAAACTATGCTTCATATTATTTGCTACTTGAAAGTTTGTGTTGTCATGTCAAGTGTATAAGTCTAGGTTCTGTTTTCTGTTTTAGCTCCTTCTGTCCACAAACCCGTGAGACATTATAAACTTGCTCCTGCACCGCCGTCTATTTCATCCCCTGAACCTTCTTTTGATAAAGGGCAACAATCTCCTGCATCTTCACCTTCGACATTCCATAAGTATCATCATTCTAGGTTGAAAAAAAGAGTCCAGCTCAAGGGCCATCATATCTGGTTTCTCATCCCAGATCAGAACATCAAGGTTTCAAGTTTCACCTGAATTACATGCACCTAAATCACACTAGAAAAAAATTATTATACCGTGTCTTGTCATCTTCTTTGACATTATTAAATTATCATTTGAATGCTTAATGCAGGTCCAGTGATGCCACCGGTATCATTTCGAACAGGCAGGCAAAGACACTATGCTCCTCCACCCCTAAATCCAGGTATCAAAGCATTGAAATTTTGGTGTTTTATTCCATCCCTCACCCGAGAAATGGACCAAACTTTGGTTTTCAACACTAACATAATTTCTAAATGTCAGCGTCTTCGGTCCCTCCATCCCATTTACCTGAAGCTCCGTCAGTGACCCATGTTTCGCCTGCTCCTTCTCCATCTTTAGAAGGCGCTACTCACGAAACCAAATGTAAGAAATGATCTTGCCTCTGGTTCTCTGTAATGATTTTATTTCTGAACTTACTGATTTATCTTATTGTCTACTGAATACATTACCTAATAATTACATGGTTGGAATCACAAGTGCGCCCTAAGATTTCTCCATCTGGGTCTTTGGCAAAGAGCCCAAAAGCGCCACCACTGCTGCCACTAGTATTCCCACCTCCACCTCCCAATCAAGGTATATAAGCTAGCAATTTTCTTTAACTGGTGTTCCTGCTCTCTTTATTGATCATACAACATTCTTCTTCAGTTTTCATACTAAAATGTAATACAAAGGTTCTTCCTTTTTTCAGATTGTTCATCAACTATGTGCACCGATCCATATACAAATACCCCTCCTGGGTCACCTTGTGGCTGTGTCTTACCTCTGCAAGTTGGACTGCGACTTAGTGTTGCACTGTATACATTCTTCCCCTTGGTTTCAGAGCTAGCCCAGGAAATTGCTGTCGGGGTTTTTATGCAACAAAGTCAGGTCCGCATTATTGGAGCCAATGCAGCTACCCAGCAACCAGACAAGACAGTTGCCCTCATTGACTTGGTTCCCCTTGGGGAAAAGTTTGATAACACCACAGCTTTTTTGACTTCCCAGAGATTTTGGCATAAACAAGTTGTTATAAAAGCATCGTATTTTGGCGACTATGAAGTACTCTATGTGCGGTATCCAGGTATGTAATTAGACATATGTACATACATACTCAAGCATTTGTATCAGTAATGCTTATCTTTACAAACTACATAAGTATAGGTTTACCCCCATCTCCACCTTCTTCGGATGCTGATGCAATGAATGCGGGGCCATATCCTGGTAATGACAATAATGGAAGGACAATGAAGCCCCTCGGGGTTTACATGCACAAGAGGAAGAATAAAAATGGGCTTAGTGGTGGGGTAATTCCTATTATTGCTGTGTCTACCTTTGTAGCAGTTGGTTTATGCTCTGCTGCTGCTTGGGTTTTTCTGTTCAAACCTAGAGACTGTGCTTCTCAACCAGCAGCAACTCCGCGGGCTTTGCTACCTTCTTCTGAAAAACCATCTGGTAATACAAATCCCAAAAAGTTAACTGAATTAGGCCTTTTCTTTGTGTCAATTAATGGTATTAGGTCAGGTACTTCTGGGACAGTGCTCATAGTGCACTGTTATTTCTAAAATTCTAATATAGATAACGTGTATGTTTTGCAGGTACTGCTGGGTCGATGATGGAAAGTAGGCACAGTTCCTTGTCGTTATCATTCGTATCCAGCATTGCACCATATACAGGATCTGCTAATACTTTCAGTGCGAGTGACATTGAGAGAGCCACTAACAATTATGACGATTCAAGAGTACTTGGGGAAGGTGGCTTTGGGCGTGTTTATAGTGGTGTTCTTGAAGACGGGACCAAGATTGCTGTCAAAGTTCTAAAAAGAGATGATCAGCAGGGTGGACGGGAGTTTTTGGCTGAAGTAGAGATGCTTAGTCGTCTCCATCATCGAAACTTGGTCAAGTTGATTGGCATATGCACAGAAGATCATAGCCGCTCCTTGGTGTATGAGCTCATTCCTAATGGCAGTGTGGAATCTCATTTGCATGGTACCCCCCGCTCTATTCATAATTGTTCTGTTCTTAATGAATTTTTTAATGTCGAAGGATTCTTTTTGACATAGGGCTTCTGTCCATTTTTCTTGCTGTCAGGAATTGACAAGGACAGTGCTCCACTTAATTGGGTACAACGCATGAAAATAGCACTTGGTGCTGCTAGGGGGCTGGCATATCTACACGAGGATTCCAGCCCCCGTGTAATACACAGGGATTTCAAAGCCAGCAATATTTTGCTGGAAGATGATTTTACACCAAAAGTGTCCGACTTTGGTTTGGCGCGAACTGCCATGGATGAGGAAAACAGACACATATCAACACGGGTCATGGGAACTTTCGGGTATGAAATTTCCTCCTTGCTGTATTTAGTGTCCAGATTACGTCTCATTGGGTGACAGTCTCTGACATCTTTAAATTCCTAAATGATAATATTCAGGTATGTGGCTCCGGAATATGCAATGACTGGGCATCTTCTTGTCAAGAGTGATGTATACAGCTATGGCGTTGTCCTTCTTGAACTCTTAACTGGAAGAAAACCGGTAGACATGTCACAGCCACCTGGTGAAGAAAACCTAGTTGCATGGGCCCGGCCGCTTCTCACATGTAAAGAGGGGTTGGAAGCAATCATAGACCCAAATCTAGGATCCGAGGTCCCATTTGAAAGTATTGCGAAGGTGGCAGCTATTGCTTCGATGTGTGTACAGCCTGAGGTATCACACCGCCCTTTTATGGGCGAGGTTGTCCAGGCCTTAAAACTGGTTTGCAATGAATTTGATGAGGCGAAAGAATTAGGTTCAAGGAGTTCTAGCCGAGACGATGTGTCCATTGATGTGGCTGATGACACAAATACTACCTCGGGACAGTTGACAGATACTTTCCAAAACCGATATTCCATGCTGACCTATGATTCCGACCTTGAGACAGAGCGGGAAGCATCATTGTCGAGGATGCTCAGTACATCACTGGGCACAGGGAGGCAAGATACCGAATCATTTAGGAGGCACTCCAGTTCAGGTCCTTTGGGAACAGGAAGGAGTAAGCAGTTCTGGGAGAAACTGAGATCATCCGGGGGTAGTGTGAGCGAACATGGGTTTATGTTCAAATTATTTCAAGGCTCCCCCCATTGAACGCCTGCTTACAAGTTTACAGTGTTCGGTTTCTTGCTTGATTCCTAAATCTTAAATCACCACGCAAGAAGCGCCCATTTGCAGAACGCCATCACGACAAGTCTGCTGAGCATGGGAACTCAGAATGAGCAAAGTTGTGCAGATGTGTAGAACTGGAATGGATGGAAGTACGAATTCGGATCAACCTTAATAACGTCGAAATGGTAACTGGAGCTTAAGTATATACAAGTAGGTTTAGTGTGATTAACCTACTGAATTGTCAGAGTTGAAGCATCAAAAGTTTTGGACCAGAGGCTGCTAGAAATCTTCTTTTTTTTTTGGCTGTAAATTTTCTGTGATATTTGTGTATTATTCAGAGAAAAGGACGCTCTTTGTTACCAACAATGTAGAGAACATTTTGTGCCATGAAATTGATCCATCTGTTCCCTTCTCTTCCAGAGCAATAAAATCTTATTGCGAGTTTAAAATGCAATTTGATTTCACATTACTGTCAAATTGGTTGATGAGATGATCAAAAGTATCCCCAAAAATAGCATAGTAATAAAGTTATTCATATTAGTTTTGGACAATATGTACAATTAGAATCGGTTACAAACTTTTAATAAGAAACAAAATGTTCGGGACACTCTACTGACGCTAGAGGGCACTAAACCGTGGTGTTGATGCACAAAATCAGGCTTATTGTTTATTTGTCCGTCTAGATCTATTTTTCACCCCTTTGCTTCTCTCCTTCCCTGACTTTGTGCATCCGACTTATTGTCTGTTTGTCCGTCTAAATCTACTTTTGATTGTAAGCAGCTATATGTGTGCATATTACTCTAGTTTTTTGTGTTTCAAATATATAAGTCCATTTGTTTTGGTTAGGCATCGTTTGAGTCCTATGATTTTGATTAGAAAACTACTAATAACTCGTTTGCTCACAAAGAATATAAACTAGAATCATTCCGATTTTTCATTTTTTTTCAAGTATACGCTAATGCATATAAGATCGAAAAAGTGCAAGTTCCGCCAATGAAGGACAACTTGCAAATCTTGTCCAAATTGAGTTAAAGAGATGCATTAGCCAAGAAGTAATTTTTTTTTTAACAAACGATATTATCTACGTATGGGAGAGAGATGTGCTAAGTCTCATAATGAGATAACAATAATGTTGTTTAAATTCGTCTTTGACGAAAATCGAACTTAAACTCTCTTACTTACAAATAAAGAGGATACTAAGTGAAATGAAGCAAACATTTAAAAATGTTAAATAAATCCAATAAAAACAAGGTTAAATAAAAAATTGATGAATATAATACGAACTCCAAACGCTGCGTTTGGAGATCAACGGTGGTGATTATGCCAAAACCCGCCAAAATGGGTAACGATTGCTGCCGAACACCTTGAGGACGCCCGCCTCGGTCAATTAGACTGAGAGCATTCCCATACTCTCTCACTCGCCCCCTGTCTCTGCACTCTCTGCTTCGATCTGAACAGATCAAAGACCGAAGCTTTCGAGAACTTCCAATTCGCCGGCTCCGATGGTAAGCCAAAAGCACTTCTCTCTGCCCTTCTGCTTCTCCGTTTTAGCTTCTAACTTTTTCGATTTTGTTCTTCCGTTTTCCTTCTCAAGGCTCCGAAGGCAATTACCAGTCCCGTGCCGATCACGTGGTACCCGACCCTCGCCGTCGTGATGGTCTCCCTCGGCCTCCTCTTCACCGCTTCCTTCTTCATGTGAGTCCGATCCACCATTGCCGGATCCTTTTTTTTTCTTAATTTTTTTCTTATTTTACTTTTAGATCTTCTTGTCAATTTAGAAAATTTGGGCTTGCAAATTTTGGTTCCCTGCACAATTATCTGGAAATTGATGAAAAGCAGATTACAAATGCGGACTTTAGATTCTTGGTGTGTTTATTTTGTTTATTTGCAATTTTCTGAGCAGCCAAACAGAAAGATTGTGTTTTTGTTGAGCCTGCTGAGAATGCATTTGTCACAGTTGATGTTTATAATGAAGAATTAGAACCTGGGATTGCGGATATCGGGCAAATACGAATAACTGACCGATTTAACCTCTGAATCGGAGTATAAACCAAGAAGTTATGAAAATTGAAAGAGCCAAATCAATAAAAACTACTACTTTAGATCACCAGAATTGAGTATCAAAAAGTGGGAATTCAAATCGATGATCTGCGTATAAGCATATTGGCTAAAAAGATCAGAGAATCAGGATAAAAATAGGCATGTGAGGAATCCGAAAGCCTGAAAGATTGCTTAGCAACCATTTGCATGTTTGAGTTGGTATATGTCGGAAACCCAACCACTCAATCGGATTGATATGTTAAATACAGGATTTCCAATCCTGGGGGACGAAAAAAACTAATTGAATGAAGATTTATATGTTTGGATTCGAAAAGGCGTCACGCAAGACACTTAGCTTTGGTTTTTTAAATTCTTAGTGCAGTTTGGAAACCGTTTTTGTATAATTCTTTGATGAATCAGCGGCCGGGAATGATACTCTGGCACTTTGAAACCCTCATGTTTCATCTTGGCTATCATCCTTTGTTGTTTTCGTCTTCTGAATATGGTAGTTGATAACAGTAGTATAAATTTGTTGCAGCTATGCGGCGACCATTTCTAGGAAAAACCGCAGTCTTGCGAAGGAAATTACAACAGGAACATTGGCTTCGTTCTTTTTGGTGCGTGTGCAGTCAGAATCCTCTCTTCATCTACCGGTACATTACCATTTTGCTCGTTGTTGTGCTTTTTCTAACATTCCGACTGTTCTCTTTGGTTTTCAGGGTTTCGGAACCTTGTACGTACTGCTTGCGTCGGGCGTTTATGTCTGAGGTTTTAAATTATGAAATTTTGTTAACAGAAATGGGAGATTTACATTAAGGATATGATATTGTTGACATTGTTAGTCAAATGTACTCTTATGGTTCTTAAATGGGACAAGTTTGGTTAAACTGGTTTGTAGCATGATAAAACTCCTCACGCTTTGTTGGTTATTCCACATCGGCGAGAGGGAAGAAAAAAAAGAAGAGTTTAGATAAAATTATCATACAATAACTAACTAATATTGAGATTTTTTGTGGTAAAACTCCTCACAAAAACGTGGTATAGACAAACTAGCGGTTACACCCCTCCAATTTGTAATACACGTTTCAATCTGGAAGTTGCATGAAAACAACATAAAGCACAGGATTCAGAAATCCACTTCCCCACAATCCTCTCGTTATTTTCAAGGTTGCTATGCTGAATCCATTGCTTCCAGTTCCTCTTCTCTTCATCTTCTTCTTCCTCGTCGAATAGATATACAGCACAACAAAAACAACCCACAAAAACCTACCTCCTTCACTACCAAAGCTCCCCATACTCGGCAGCCTCCACCAACTCGGCTCGCGCCCTCACCGATCCCTACAACAACTCGCTCACTGCTACAGCGAGCACCTGCTGCTTCACCTCGGCATCAGACGCCACCTTCTCCAACGGATCAAAACTAGCATTTGCAGACAGACTTCTTTATAAAGGTAAAGACGTGTCTGCGGCTCCTTTCGGCGAGTACTGGAGGCGAATGAGAAGTGTATGTGTGCTCCAGCTCTTGAGTCACAAAAGGGTTCAGTCTTTTCGCGCCGTGAGGGAGGAAGAGCTGGAGTTGCTGGTTGAGCATGTAAAGCAGTCTAGTTTGCTGTCGTTGCCGGTGAATTTGAGCGAGATGTTCGCTTCACTTATGTGTGATGTGGTCTGTAGGGTGGCTTTCGGGAGAAAATGTAGAGGCGGGAGGTGAAGGTGGGAGAAGGTTTAAGGAGTTGCATGGGGAGTTTGCTAAGTTGTTGGGCGTTTTTAATGTTGGGGTATTTTATTTCATGGCTTGGTTGGATTAATCGCATAAATGGATTGGATGCAAAAGCAAGTTGCTAAGGAGTTTGATGAATTTCTGGATGTTGTAGTTGAAGAACATGTCAAAATTTCGAAGACGAAAGAGAAGAGCTCAGCATGTGTGGATGAAGGTGAAGATAGAAAGGACATTGTGAATGTCCTGCTTGAAGTTCAAGAGCATAGCAACGTTTCTGGTTCTTCCGTTGATAGAGATAGCTAGCATCAAAGGTACCATCTTGGTAAGTGTTTTCTTCTCTACTGGCATGGTATCTGAACTCAGCCGAACACATTATCCTGGTCAACTGGTCTAACCTACATTTATGACAGCTCCAAAGCTTAATTGTTTAAGAATTTTTTTGTGATTCGTGATATGATATTGGTGATTTATGAAAACTCACGCCTTTTTATGTCATTATTATGAGCCTTGCATCTCTCCTTAAGTTTGGTACTGTAATTTTAATATAGAAAAATATGCATAAATGAATCGATTATGAACTTCTAATCAATAATAGAAGTAGGAGTCTCTAAATAGACAATAAGCCGTTATACCGCAGTTTAGTGTTCCTCTCAACTTACTTTTTAATTGATGTTTGTAATCAGTTTTATTTGTGCATTAAATGCGGACGAAAGATTTCAATAATTTGTTATATTAGACAATTCTAGAGTGTCTGCTGCACTGCACCGTTGATCAAAGCTTATCTTTCTTGGTTTGTTGTAGGACATGTTTGCAGGTGGAACTGATACAACATACACAGTTCTAGAGTGGGCAATGACTCGACTCCGAAGGCACCCTAGAGTGCTGAAAAAACTGCAAAACGAGATTGCAGCAATTGCCAATGGCAAACAAGACACAGCAGAAAGTGACTTAGAGAAAATGCACTACCTAAAAGCCGTGATCAAAGAGACGCTTCGCTTACATCCTTCGATCCCATTACTGGCTTCCCGCGAATCAGTGGAAGATGTTAAAGTGAAGGACTATGACATTGCAGCAAGAACCATGGTCTTCATCAATGCATGGACAATCGGAAGGGACCCTGCGCTGTGGGACGATCCTGAGGAGTTTAAGCCGGAAAGGTTTGTGAATTCTGCTGTGGATTTCAAAGGGCACGACTTCGAGTTATTGTCGTTTGGAGCTGGGAGGAGGGGCTGCCCTGGAATCTTGTTTGCCATGGCAACTATTGAGCTTGCGTTGGCAAATCTTGTGCACAAGTTTGATTGGGACTTGCCTTGTGGAGCAAGAATTGAGGACTTAGACATGAGAGAGTGTATTGGTATTGTCATCCATAGAGAAATTCCTCTTCTTGCTGTGCCCAAGTTGAGGTCTTTCTAGAATGTCTTTGTTTTACTTTCCTTTGGAAGGTTAATAAGAGCATCTCCAAAGATGTTAAAAAGATAAATGTCAAATGTTAATTTGATGGCTAACACGGTTATGTTAGATTTTCTCTTTTTCCAACCGATATGTTTTTTTTTTATAAATGATATTTGTAGGACTCTTTTTAAAAATAAATCAATTAAAATAAATTTTCAAGATCTATAATTGGTGAGTTAATGGGATTCACATAATAAAATAGTTAAAAATTATTTAACATCACCTTTTCTCATATGTTAATTTGACATATGAAAACTCAGAGCATCTCCAAATGAGATGTCAAAATGTCCACACAAGCTATACTAATAAAAAAAAGACCACACTAATGTTCTCCAACCAAAATGTCAAATCCTATGTGGCGATGACATAGATTGGCAACAAGAGAGTTGCTATCAAATTTGACAACAGCTTCAAAATTAATTATTAATACTTTTTATTAATTTTTTTATTGATTTAATTATCATTGCAATTAATGTTGTTGTTGACCCATTTTCCTTTTGTTCAATCGAGGTAAGTGAGCGGTCCCCTCTTGTTAAAAAGAAACGGTGAATGGTCCGGATTTCATAATTATTAAATGCCTTTTATTAAGTTTTTATTAATTTAATCATTTATTTTATAATATAATAAAATAATAATTTAATTTGACATTAAAGAGAAATTTTATTTGAACCCATATAACCTCTTTCTACAACCAACTTATTCTTAACGCCCATATAATTTTTAGATAAACTATCAATATCTCTTTAAACCCAAACTTATTACCTCAACTACCCTCACAAACCCAATTCAATATGTAAATTTATCTTTACACCCATTTAGAAAATAAAAATCCAAAATCAGTGTTCTATAACTCGTTCAAGGCGTAAATAGAGCAGTCAAATGAACCATGTTTAAAAACTTTATTGTGAGTGTCATGTCGATACATGTCTGGAGTTGTGTTTGATGAATTGATCAAACAAGCAATCTGAAATCGGAGTGTTTGATGAATTGATCTAACAAGTAATCTGAAATCAAAAATTTATGTGAGCAGACAAGATTAGATGAAGTAATTAAATCATATATTACTGTTTTTTGTGATGACAAGATTTCTCTTACAATGGAAATCGAGTTGGGTTTTAATCCTTGTGTGCTTTGTTTGAATTGGATTCTCATTGTTTTTATCCCCATTTGATAAACAAATGTATTCAAACTTTTTATTTCTAGATATATATCTGGAACTGGAGAATGTAGTAGCGTTTTTCAATTGCTTTAATCTCAAATTTTAACCTCGGTTTTAGGATTATGTGTATTTGGGTAGGGGGTGGAGTTGTAATCTACAAATCCATATTCCAATCTACATGAATTACAGAACTCAAAATCATTTTATACATGTACACACAATAGTAATAATGATGACATAAATACATGAATGATGTAGAATGCGTTCTTTTGTCTGTTTATTTCATATTCCTCAATTCGAATGAGCCTTAGTCCCTCAGTTATCATTGGAACTCGGCAGTGGGATATTGATTAGTAGGTTTATTAATAAATTTTAGTTTTATAGTTGATTTCATCATGTATTTGATGATAATTATACAATAGGATAAAAATGCAATTCACATTTTAAATTTAAACTGGGTGTAGAGTGAGGTTATATGAGTTCAAATAACATTTTTCAACTTTAAAAAATGTCAAAATGCCACATAGGCTGTCAAATTTAAATTTTATGTTCAAAATTTGACATCTCCTTTAGAGATGCTCTCATATATCAATCCACATAGAATTAACATATCAGTTAGGACTTGCTCATATCTTCAAATTTGATTACATGACATTTCAATGTCTAAACTTTGTCTTTTGGGTTTTCATATTATATGTAGCTATGTGCGGTACATTGCTCTACTGGACGATTAGATTTAGTATTTTGAAAGAAATGAAATGAAACCATCATATCAAACGATTTAAAAAGCTCAATTTTGAACTCATACCAACCTCAGGCTCACAAGATTTTTGTAATATCAACTTGGCCTTTCATGCCTATGATACAAAATCATGTAAAGAGAAATTTACATGTAATATTGTATGATTGAGATAGAACGTTACAGTGACACCTTTATGTCGAAAAATGGCCAATTGAGTTAAATAAGTTTTGGGGTGTGCTATCCACACACTCATTTTTACTTCTCACACACCCCTTGATTATTTCTGTCTGTTAATCTTTTTCAATTTATCTGATCTGACGGCCGAAAATTTAAAAAAAAGTGTGAGAAATAAAATGGGGTGTATGGATATCACATCCCTAAGTTTTTAACCAATGAGACACAATGTCCGCTTCATAGGACATTTCAATAAAAGAATGATTTTTCGCACACATTTTGACCTTACGTACACCATCTCAATCACGGCCAGTAGTTCTAATTTTATTTGTTGGGTTCAACGGTTAAAAAAAAAAATTAAAAAACCATGTTATAAGTTTTGTTTAATGATTAGTACAAGACCCATATTAAAACAGTCCAACTAAAAATGGCCCAACTATAATAAATTATGATTTGTCGATTTTACCCTTAACTTTTTTAGGTTGAGTTCTAGGTTTTCGTCGTTAATGGAGTTCATCATTGTTTTGCAGACGTTCTTCTTTTTCTTTGAAACACAAATATAGATCTATAAGCACAAAAATTTCCTGAAAAAAACACAAGAACACGTGTACAAAATATATTTGTATTTGATGAATTTGGGTTACAATCTCTTTATAATTTATCCTCTGATTCTATCTTCGTAAGATATGGATTTGTTTATAGGTTGTTGATCCAAAAGGGGGTTGGGGCTTGATCTTAGGATGAACAGTGGTATGGATTTATTGATGTTGTGTTGGTCCGAAAGGGCTGTTGGAGCTTGATTCTTGGGATGAACAGTGGTGTGGATTTGTTGATGTTGTGTTGATCTGAAAGGTCGTTGGGGCTTGATCTTAGGATGAACAAGGATGATCTTCAGGGATTTGATGATGAACGTTGATGTTGTGTTGATCCAAAGGGCCGTTGGGGCTTGATCTTAGGATGAACGAGGACGATCTTCGGGGATTTGATGATGAACGTTGATGTTGTGTTGATTCGAAGGGCCATTCGGGCTTGATCTTAGGATGAATGAGCGTTTCTTCAAGGATTTGATGATGAACGTTGATGTTATGTTGATCCGAATGGCCGTTGGGGCTTGATCTTAGGATGGATGAGCGTTTCTTCAAGGGCCGTTGAGGCTTGATCTCGAAGAATGATGAACGAAGAACGAAGAACGAACTTCAAGAGAATTCTCTTCCAATTTGGGAGTAAAGAAATGTGTTGGTGAATTGGTGAATGAATTGGTGTGGAATGGCTTCCTATTTATAGAATTCCAAAACTTGATTTTTGGATTTAAATAATAAGATGAAATAAATCATTTCTGCTAGGCGTTGACATGTGTCATATTTGACGTCTTTTCTGACTCATTTTAATTTTCGTCGAGTCACACGCTACGTGTAAAATTTATGTAATACATGAGCATTGAAACTTTGACTATCAGTCAACATTTTATTTACAGAAATTTCGGTGTTTACAAATGCCCCCACTTCAAGGTGCGCCGCATGTATGTGCTTGTCACGTGTTGAAGGTGCGTTTTGAAGTTTCCTCAATGTAGACGTCGATCCAAGGGTCGTCGAAGCTTGATCTTGGATTGGGCTGGGATCTATTCAACTTTGTTAGGACGAATCGGCACGTGCATTTGTTGTGCTTGTTGACTTTCCACAGGTTTCATCTTGAACTGGTTATGATTCAAGGGTGATGGACACTTAATCTTGACTTGGGATTTGATTTCTCCAAAGGCCGTTGAGGCTTATCTTGAAGGTTAATTCAAGGGTGATGGACACTTAATCTTGAATCAGACTTAATTTCTCCAAGGGTCGTTGAGGCTTGATCTTGAAGGTTGTCGGACCACGAGTGGTTTCACATAGCAAGTGATCCTTGGCTTAGATGAGGATGAATCAGCACGTGCAGTTGTACGGCCCATGCTGCATCCTTCTTGCCTTTGTTTCTTTTGCATGGCAGGCAGGCACGAGGTAGAATCGTTGGTCTGTTTCTCTATTCAATCTTTCCAAGTGCCGACCGATCGCTCTATTTCTTCTTGTCCCGTAGGTAAGAGCAAGGGTAAAGGAAAAGCATGCCATGAGATATCTTTGCATTCGGCTCTGCTGATATGGGATACTTTTGCTTTTGAAGAAGTACATTTCCACAGGTTTATTCTTGAACTGGGCTGCAGGGTTTTCTTCTGCTAGACTTGCTAAAATTCTGAGCTTACCCATTTATCTGGAGTTGAAGCTAATTCAAGGGTGGTGAACACTTGATCTTGAATCGGACTTGTGATTCCTTTAAGGGCCGTTAGTGGCCTGATCTTGAAGGAAATGGGACCATGAGCGGCTCTACGTGGCAAATGATCTTCGCGAGCCGACTCAAGAATTTGAGGGTCAAAACAAGTCCATCAAATCCAGAGTACGTGAGATCTTGATGATATGAAATACTTTTGCTTTTGAAGAAATAGCGGACAGCCTGACATATGTTTTGTCGTGCTTGTCTCTACATGCTTCAATGTATCATTTTCCCTTGCCTTATCTATTTCCCTTGCAGAAGTGGCATCTTCTTTGGTTTTCTCCCATGCACGTGTGACATCTTCTCTTGCAGTATTTGCTTTACTAATGCAGGAGTGGAATGCAAATGTTAGGTAAGCAATCAGGGAAGGGGTTCCAGGCAGTCGGTTATGGATTGGAGAGTTGATTCCAAATGCCGGTTGATTGCTCTCTTTTTTCTTGTCTTGCAGGTGAGAACAAGGACAAAGAAAAGGAAGCGAGAAAGCGTGATATGAGATACTCTTGCTTTTTGAAGAAGTGGTGACGATTTCCCAGCGTTGCACAACGAAGCTTTGCTCTTCAGCGGTGGTGCTAGCTCATCGTTGATCATTCTGCTTCAACCTTTTTTGCATAGCAGAAGTGAGGCGCAACCTTTGCATTTGAATGGTAAGCCACCACCGTATCAATTGCGCTGAAGTATTTGACGAAGGAATCCGTGACCTTGACAGCAACTGAGGATGAGTGCTCGAGAGCAATGTAAGGTAAGTAACCAGGCAAAGGTTCCGGGCAATCAGTTCCAGATCGGAAGTTTGTTTTTCAGGTTCCGACTGATTGCGTTCTTTCTCCTTGTCTTGTAGGTGAGAACAAAGGCAAGGAAAAGGACAGAGAGAAAGCGTGATATGAGATACTCTTACTTTCGATCCTGGTGATATGAGGTACTCTTGCTCTGGTGTGATTTATTCGCAGAGGTATTTCAGGGATGAGGAATACTGAGTATTTTGAGAGGTTTTGTTGGAAATGCATCTTGGAAGAGCTTTGGCATTTTTGCAAGTCTGCCTTACCGTAAATGATGAGGGTTAGCCTATATAGGGATTTCCGAGTAGCCGGTAGTGATACTATTCGTTTACCCTTGTCAGTGACAGTGGGTAATTTTGATTGAAACAGTAAGATTCACGCGTTTTTAGACCCGTATGTGACTTCTGCAAAGCTAAGACAACACATGAAGGGTGGCGAAAAACCTCGGTCTTTGAACGAGCAACTTTTGAAATTTGGAGGATAGTGCCGAGCCTCTTTGATTTTGGCCCGTGACTCCCTCAAAGCTGAGATTGCACGTGAAGAGTGCTAACAGATTGATCCAGAAAATTCAACTTTTTGAAAAGGTGGTGCCTCTTCGATTTCTGAACGAACGGCTCTTCGATTTCTGGGCAGGCAGCTCTTCGATTTCTGAGCTGGTGGCCTTGTTGCTTTTTCTTTTTATGGAGGCGTCGATTGCTTCCCAAAGCACACTTGAGAATTGCTACTTGCAGAAGTTTCCCTCTTGTACCTTTGAGATCTTGATTTGTCTGACCTCTTCTTTTCTTCAAAACCTTCGGAAAATGTCTTGCCATCTGACCGTCGTCTTGACTTGAATGTCGGGGAAGAGGCTATGATGTCTTCTCCGAACAACATATGGCACCCATCCTTTTTATCCCCGAACAGTCCTCTTAAGGTTGGGGATTAGGTGATGAAGAATGATATAACAACTGCGGTGGTGGCTAGAAATCTTCTCACCCCTAGTGACAACAGGGTGCTTTCCAAGCGGTTTGACGAATTGGCTATCCAGGACTCCTTGGCCTTTAGCATCTAGTGTGCGAGCTCTGTATCAAACATGGGCCAACACCTTATTGCACGAACTCGTCAAGTTGAGTCCTTGATGGCTGAGGTGGCGAGCCTTAAGCAGGAGATCAGAGGGCTTAAGCATGAAAATTGGGAGTTGCACATGCTTGCCAACAGTTATTCGACGAGCATGAAGAAGAAACTGGACCAGTTGCAGGAATCCGATAGCCGAATTGATAGGTATTATAACGCACCACAAAGTAGCACACAATAATCCTATTGATTTTCCTTATTAACACTAAAATTTGTCGATTGTAGCATATGAAAATAAAGGTCTTTCCCGCAGAAGATTGTTTTATCCAAATACTTAAAATGTCACAAAAATTGGGTGGCTGTCTCCACTAACCAGCCACCAAAAACTAATTATTAGACCAACTTACACTTATCCAAATGTAACGAAAGTTTATACACATAAACTAGACACACAAAGCTACACTTACACAAATGTTTGGGATTTTTAGAGTTGATTTGCTATTTAAATTAAATCGGACAAAACAGAACAGTAACATTTGCTGGTCTCATTTCTGAGCATACTACATGAAACTCCATGAGATGCTTGTTGGCATCCTCTGTTGAGAACCCATGGAACTTAGGCAAATAGTGAATCATGCCAGACTTGAGCTCACATCCTTCTTCTTCATTTGGATATGTGATGCACAATGGTTGTTGATCTGTGTTTGGCGTTGCCAACTCCCTCAGAGTACGGTTATCAGCCATGTCTCTTTGTGGTTTTTCCTCCTTTATTGAACTGAAATGTGGTGGAGACGATGGCGATGGTACGAAAACCAATGCTTGATTATGTTTGATTTCTTCTCGAACCTTTCGAAGTATTCGTTCAGGCTCAGGATTGTAAGAAGCTATATCAATGTTCTTAGACCTTCGAGTATGCATATACTACGAAGAGTACCTGAAATAAACCCAAAACCAAAAACACTAAATAGACAAGAAATAGAAAATAATAAAGATAAATAAAATAAAATAAAAAAAAAATAATAATAATAAAAAATAAAAATAAAATATAAGCAATTAGAAATAACAATCCCCGGCGACACGGCGCCAAAAATTTGATAGCTATTATAACGCACCACAAAGTAGCACACAATAATCCTATTGATTTTCCTTATTAACACTAAAATTTGTCAATTGTAGCATATGAAAATAAGGGTATTTCCTACAGAAGATTGTTTTATCCAAATACTTAAAATGTCACAAAAATTGGGTGGCTGTCTCCACTGGCCAGCCACCGAAAACTAATTATTAGACCAACTTACACTTATCCAAATGCAACAAAATTTTATACACATAAACTAGACACGCAAATCTACACTTACACAAATGTTTGGGATTTTTGGAGTTGATTTGCTATTTAAATTAAATCGGACAAAACAGGACAGTAACAAATTTTAAATAATACCAATAGATTTTAATTCACAAGTTAAGAAAAACGAGTTAGGGGAAATGCTATCCACCACCAAATAATCATGCAAGCATGTTATGTTTCATTCAAATTCCTTTTATTTCCGGATGAAGATGCTCAAGTTGGCTCAATGTTAGAACTCAACCTATTACTCTTTCTTACGTAGTATGTTAAGAGAATGGCGTTTTCAGCTTAACTTAGTCCCTAGCATGCAATCTAGAATGGCGTGTTCATAGATTTAACAAGTAGAAATCATTAAGAATGAAAAGAGTTTGAGTCATCACAAGGCATCGTAAGTACTGGCGTTGTCTTACTTATCCTAGAAATCGGTTCACATGTTAACCACAATTAACAAGTGCTACTCTAGAACATATGTAGGTCCTCATTCAACAAGGGCAAGCACACATATATTCATAGCATTAAAATCCTAGATATGCTCACTATGTATGCATCCATAGAAACACAAAAAGAATTCATCAATGACATAAGTAGTGAATCAATTTTCATCATTTCATAAAAGTCATTCAAACGAAACATCACAACACACTTACAATCATATTCGGGGCTTCAAAACAGCCCCTAACTACTAAAAATTAGTTACTCATTATTTTCAAATTAAACCAAAAATTAAACATGAGTTTGAGAAAATAGAACCGAAATAGGAGAGTGCAGAGGTTTCCTCTTTCCCTCATCTGCCCAGCTCCCTTGCCGAGCCTCTGTGCTTTGCCTCACGTCCTATTTTTCTTCTGCTCCCCCACTTTTCTTTCCTGCGCAGCTTCTGATTGGCTCTTCTTCTCAAAGTCGTAAGCTCTCTGCTCACTGTCTTTCCCTTTTCTTTTTTTACCGTAGCCTATCTGCTGCCCTCTCTGCTGTTCTTTTTTCTTGGTTTCTGCTTTGAACAGCCTTTGCTGAGCTCTCTGTCCGCAACCCCCTCGTCCAATTCTCTCTAATCAGCTCGCTGCCTTCTGACAAAAGGGAGGGCAGCTCACATATTTTTGCCTCCCTATCCGCACTGCCTTTCTCTCTCCCTTTGTAAAACAAAGGGCCAGCCTCTCCTTTTTACTTTTTCTCTGCCGCTGCCTTGTGAGGCAGCTTTCTTTTTTTTTTCTTTCTTGCGTTGTTTCTGTGCAGTTTCCTCGTGATCCCTCTTATGCTGCAAACTTTTTCTATTGCTTTGTCCAGCTGCCTTAAAAGGCATATTTCTTTTTAGTCTGCCATGCTACCTTTGTATATGCTGCCTTGCTGCCTTCTCTCAATTGCATGTGCGCATATTCCTTTTGCTAAGCCATGCACATGTGTTTGCTGCTGGCCTTTATTTTTCTGCTATGATAACCAAATAGGCGTTGTCTCTTTGTAACATAAAGGGCCTGCTCACTTCCTCCCCACTTGCGTTACATCATTAAGCTTGGACCGCATTGCTGACATGGAGAGTTAGTGACTTCCAGCTGTTGCCATCCTTTTTTTCTGCACTGCCTTGCTAAGCCATGCATTAATAATCAATCATCCATCTGAGCCAAGTGCTCTCTGTCCTTCACATTCTGCATGACTTTTCTTATGCTACAAAAATCAAATAAGTGAGCAAGGCAGTTTTGACGAATTTGTCACTTAAAATCTCACTTGTGTTCTTTTTCTTTTATTTGCTAGACAAATCATATAAAACACAAAATCAAAGTAAATAGCTCAAAATATGAGGAACTAACTAAGAAAAGACAAGTGAATTTGATGTAAAATATATATAAATATGAGCTTATCACGGATTCAAAGTGATCATCAGATGTTTATGGCTTTGTTCCAGAGGCATCTTTTGTCGTCGTCGTCTAGAGCTTCACCAAGTGTTGAGGCTCCAGATAATCAGACTCCAGCCCCTCGTCTTTCTGCAGCTCCACCGAGTAATGAGGCTTCTCGTGACCGTCTTTGAAGAGTCCCTGCTTGTTTGCACATTTCTTTGTAATTTTTTTTTTGGCATGTGGAATGTAAAATTTCAGAGAAATAAAAAAAATGACTTTATTTCACTCAATGCATTTATTTTTTATTTTTTATGTGGTGTTTTTGTTACCACATATTTTATTCATACACACATATATATATATATATGTAATGTATAATATATTATACATATATTATACATTCATCAAAAAGAAAAGAAAATACATATATATATATATATATATATAAATATAAATTATTTCCGTCCCTTACCTTCACCAAAGGACAAATTTTTTTTTTATATATTTTTTTCGGTGATGGGTGCGGTGCACCACTCACTTACACTTACTATTATTTTTATTTCCTTTTCTTTTCCGGAATGGTGCCCATGCCCAGATTCATTCTCCTTTTTTTTCACGTGGATGGATCCACCATCTTCTTTTCCTTCTGCTTTCTTTCTGCTTTCACATGGTGCCAGGCTGCACCAAAAGCATTTCATATTTTTTTATTATATTTCTTTTTCTTTATATTGATTTGCTGGGCTGCATGGGATGGATGAAGAAGGCGGAGGGGAGTTCTTTGAGCTTAGCATCCTTGACGTGCAGCTCCTTGCAGCACTGAGCAGAAGGTGCGCGCACTGGTGCTGTCCGTGGTGCTCTCCATAAGGAGAGTTGGGAGCTGCTGGTGAGCGGGGCGGAGAGGGTGCTCACGGTGGCTGTGAACTGGTCCGAGCTTCATTCCGCAGATCAGAGTACATATTTGCAACAGCATCTTTCGTTTCAAGCATCAACAGCATCTTCGAGTTGAACCACGATTCTGCAACCTGTCGCTGTACATGATAGCCCTTTGTTGTATTGTGGATTTCTCAGCAATGAATACCCACTGACAACGGAGTAAGTCCAGGAGGTGACGAGTTGGTCCTCGGGGTGACATTCTCACCGTATATATCCTCAACGCCGCCAATTCTGTCGTCATCACTGCTTCCATCATCTTGACCAGCATACGCATCATCATCATTATCGAGGCCAGATCAGCTTCCTCGTCCTCATCGCACCATTTGCCCCAATCAACCTTAATGTAAGACGCCGACTTCTCTTCCGTCTTCAGCAACTACTTCCACCAATCTTATCTGCTCATTCTGGATCGTGCAGAGAATGTTCCGCAACCCGATTCCGGTTTTGCAGTTGTTGGGGGTTATTGGACTGTACAGCTCGAGAGTGAAATGAAAGGGCCCGCCTTGGACTCCCATGGCGGAGAGGCCGAAGAATCTCTCAGGCTTACTCTTGACGGTGATGTCTTTGGCGTCTAGAAGCGGCGGTGGTATTAGTGAGGCTGGAAGAGGCAATAGACGGAGCAAGGAGCCCGATAAGAGGTTGATAGCCAAGTTCTTGGATGTTGGCTTTCCTATGTTGAAGAGTATGATCCGAGATCTATCTGTGCCATACAGAGGAAAAGATGACGAAACAGCTGCAGTCCCGTAACTCCCTCACTTTGTTTATACTTGCCGCCAACTGGTTCACGCACACCACACATGTGTCGTAGTCGCATGGTAATCAAGCTGAGATTTACCAGCGGAAATGGAGGGCATAGAGAGCTTCCATGGAGGGAGACGACGAGGGAGATGATGACCAAAGCGGAGCCTGGGCCCATGCTCGGGCGATAAGGAGAGTCGACTGGGAGGCTCCGGAAGTGGGCAGCGAGGTGATGAGTGTCTTGAGAAATTTTGCAAGAAATAGGAGAATTTGGGCTCTTGGAGCCGGGCCTGGGCCTGTGCATTGTGGTGCAGAATGAAGGTCGAAAACCAGTCATTGCTTTTGGGCCAACCTCCAATTTGAACATTGTGGGCCTTAACTTTTAATTTCCCCTTTTTTGTTTGTAAATACACAATAAAAATATGCATTCATTTTTTTTGTAAATATAAAAACATATGTATTCTTTTTTTTTTAAATACATAAGACATATGTAAAAAAACAAATTTTCTTTTTTTGATAAATACATAAACATACGTATTCTTTTTTTTTTTAACAGGTGCTCCTTGCATTCATGGATTTCCTTGCTGTTTTGACGGAGTGAGCATGATGTGGATGCAAAGTGTTGAGCTTCGTGACCAGCTAGTCATTTGATGGCGATCACTTAAGTTCTTCACCGGCCTTGCCGTTTGTGACGGAGTGAGCAGGACGTAGGTGCAACTGTGTTGAGTTTCGTGACCGACTAGTCGCTTGACGGCGGTCACTAAAGTTCTTCACCGGCCATGCTGTTTGTGACGGAGCAAGCAGGACGTGGGTGCAATTGTGTTGAGCCTCGTGATCGGCTAGTCGTTTGACAGCGATCACTGAAGATCTTCACCGGCCTTGCTGTTTGTGACAGAGCGAGCAGGACGTGGGTGCAACTGTGTTGAGCCTCGTGACCGGCTAGTCATTTGACAGCGGTCACTAAAGTTCTTCACCGGCCTTGCTGTTTGTGACAGAGCGAGCAGGACGTAGGTGCAACTGTGTTGAGCCTCGTGATTGGCTAGTCGTTTGACAGCGGTCACTGAAGGTCTTCACGGGCCTTGCTGTTTGTGACGGAGCGAGCAGGACGTGGGTGCAACTGTGTTGAGCTTCGTGACCGGCTAGTCGTTTGACGGCGGTTACTGAAGTTCTTCACCGGCCTTGCTGTTTGTGACGGAGCGAGCAGGACGTGGGTGCAACTGTGTTGAGCTTCGTGACCAGCTAGTCGTTTAACGGCCGTCACTGAAGTTCTTCACCGGCCTTGCTCATGGTGGTGACGTTACTGTGCACATTGACCTTGCCGCTTGTCGCTTGCCGTTGCTGTTTAGAGCTTGTGTGAGAGATTGCACCGGGGTTTCGTTATGTAGTGCCTTTTGATCACATTTTCCCTCGGTGGTGCGCTGCCGTGTGGTAATGTGCAAGAGGTTACACCAAGACCTCGTTGTGTAATGCTTCTTGGTCACAACTTTCCTCGGAGGTGACATTGCCGTGCACATCGACTTTGCCGCTTGCCGTTGCTGTTTGGAGCTTGTGTGATAGACTGCACCAGGGTTTGGTTGTGTAGTACCTTTTGATCACATTTTTCCTCGGCGGTGCGCTGCCGTGTGGTATTGTGCAAGAGGTTGCACCGGGACCTCGTTGTGTAATGCTTCTTGGTCATAACTTTCCTCGGAGGTAACGTTGCCGTGCACATCGACTTTACCGCTTGCCGTTGCTGTTTGGAGCTTGTGCGAAAGACTGCACCGGGGTTTCGTTGTGTAGTGTCTTTTGATCATTTTTCCCTCGGTGGTGCGCTGCCGTGTGGTACTGTGCAAGAGGCTGCACCGAGACCTCGTTGTGTAATGCATGTTGGTCACAACTTTCCTCGGAGGTGATGTTGTCATGCACATCGAATTTGCCGCTTGCCGTTGCTGTTTAAAGCTTGTGCGAAAGACTGCACCGGGGTTTCATTGTGTGGTGCCTTTTGATCACTTTTTCCCTCGGTGGTGCGCTGCCATGTGGTACTGTGCAAGAGGCTGCACCAGGACCTCGTTATGTAATGCTTCTTGGTCACAACTTTCCTCAGAGGTGACGTTGCCGTGCACATCGACCTTGCCGCTTGCCGTTACTGCTTGGAGCTTGTTCCAGTGCGTCACTTTTACCGTGTGGGTTTGTGCGAAAGAATGTAACGAGTTTATGCTGTGTAGTGCCTTTCGGTCACGACTTTCCTCGGTGGTGATGTTGCCTGTGCGCACCAATCTTGCCGCTTACTGTTACTGCTCAAGCTTTGTGGCTGGTCTTTTTCCGTCTTTGTGACTTTGTCATTGTCATCCTTCAACGCTCACAGGATTTCTCTCGCATGTCTTTTAGTCATCTTTGTAACAAGCTTTGTACCCAAATCATTCCTTCAAAGAAATGAAGTATTCACATTGATGATATGACTGTACTTGAAGTTTTGAAGTTCCAAGCTGTCTACGTACCCTTCCAACGAAAGGGATCAAGTTAAAACGTAGTTCAAAGAGTGACAATTTTTTTTTTTTTAGTTTGCCGTACATAGTTTATGCTCTTGTGGGCTAGGAGCGTGGTTCCTTCTCAAGCGTAGTACCGCTTCAAGAACTTGCCGTTTATGGGGCCAATCCTCAAGCCATTTTCTTCCACGATCTTGTAAACACCATTTGTGTAGACTTTTTGTACTACGTAAGGTCCATCCCACTTTGAGGTGAATTTACTTCTCGTCTTGTGCGTCGTGATGATAGGCCTACGTAATGCAAGGACGAGATCCCCTACTTAAAATGACATTGGGCAAACTTTCTTGTGGAAGGCCTTGGACAATCGTGCTTGGTAACATTCCAAATGTTGCTGAGCTTCAAGCCTTTTATCATCTAGCGCTTCCAACTCTTGAATACGTAACTTTGCATTCTCTTCATCAGTCAGTCGTTCTTGTATAGCCACCCTCAACGAGGGAATTTGGCTTTCCAGCAGCAAAACCGCCTCTACGCCATACATGAGTGATATGATGTAGCTTAAGTAGGCGTCTGGTGCGTCGTCTTGTATGCCCAAAGTGCTTCGCTCATTCTCTCGTGCCAGTCTTTCTTGCTCTTACCAACAACTTTTCTCAAAATGTTGCATAGAGTTTTGTTGAATGCTTTTGCGAGACCATTGGCTGGGGCATGATACATGGAAGACTTATGCTGTTTGAACTTGTATTTCTCATAGAGTTCGTCCATTAGTCAGTTGGAGAACTGCTTTCCATTGTCCGTAATGATGCAGCGAGGCACATCATATCGGTGGATGATATGCTCCTTGATAAAACGGACGACATTTTCTTTCTTGACTTCCCTTAGGGGTATGGCTTCAGCCCACTTGGAGAAGTAATCTATTGCAGCTAGGATATAAGCTTCTCCCGCAGATGACTTTGGTGCGATCGGTCCCACGACGTCCAACCCCCATGCGTCGAACGGCCATGAAACAACTGTAGAGTATAATGGTTCAGGCGGTTGATGTATGAAGTTGGCATGGAATTGCCAAGCTTGGCACCTTTTGGCGTATTCCATGCAATCCCTCACCATACTTGGCTAATAATAACCCATTCTTTTAAGCTGGAAATGTAGCTTTGGCCCTCACTGATGCGCCATACATACACCTGAATGTGTTTCTTCCATGGCTTGACTGGTTTCTTATTCACCTAGGCATCTCAGAAGTACTCCTTCAAAATAGTGTCGGTAAAGTGTTCCCTTGTAGTAGAGGAAGCGATGTGCTCGTCGACGTATTTCAGAGCGGTGTCTGGGATCGTCTGGAAGCCTTCCTTGCTCCAAGTAGTCGATCAACGGCTGTCTCTATTCTTCAGTGTTGACCAGAAGTATTGAGATGACGTTTGTGTCATTTAGCAGTATTTCAGTGGCAAATGGGATCACCCATCTTTGGCAAACTGGCACATCTGCAACTTCTCCTTCTCCTAATGTCATACTCGAGGCTAGGTTGGCGAGAGCATCTGCCATTTGATTTTCTTTTCTTGGCACATGTTTTAGTGTCACTATCTCGAACCTTTGTAGCAGCTGAGTTGCCAGCCGGAAGTATGGGACGAGATCATCTTTCTTCACCTCATACTCGGTCAAGAGTTGATTGATTATGAGCTTGGAGTCGCCATATACCTCAAGGGCTGTGATTCCCATGTTGATTGCCATTTGGAGGCCGAGGATCAGTGCTTAGTACTCAGCGATGTTGTTGGAGCATAGTTCGCTTAATTGGAAGGAATAAGGCAGTATTTGCATTTGCGGTGACATGAATATTACTCATGCCCCCGCTTCATCTGCTCGTGCGGATCCGTCGAAGAACATCGTCCATGTTGGGAAGATGTCGATGTAAAACACCTCATCGTTAGGCAAATCGTCTGAGATTTTCCAATCGGCTGGGATCAGATGATCGGCAAGGAAGTCTGCAAGTGTTTGTCCTTTGACGGCTTTAGCTGGAACGTAGATGATCTTATGTTGATTGAGAAGCAACGCCCATTTAGCTAGTCGTCCTGTCAAAACTAGTTTGGACATGACGTATTTGACCAGGTTAGCTTTAACAACCAAGTGGATGGTGTAAGCATGCATGTAATGTCTGAGCTTCTGAATGGCGAATACCAAGGCAAGACACATCTTTTCTATCGGGGAATAGTTCAACTCGACACCGGTGAAAGTTCGACTAAGGTAGTAAAACGCTCATTCTTTCTGGGATTCATTTTCTTGTGCTAAGAGTGCTCCTACTGAACTTTCTTGAGCGGCAATATACAGTATGAGCGGCTTCCCGAGCACAGGTGCCCCCAAGACAGGTGGACTTGACAAATACCTTTTTATGCTTTCAAAGGCATTGTGGCATGCTTTGTCCCATACAAACGGAACATCATTCTTCATGAGTCGGCTAAACAATTGACAACGTCCTGCTAGACTGGATATAAATCGTCTAATGAAAGCGAGTCGTCCTTGCAGACTTTTCAATTCGTGTAAATTTCTTGGCTCAGGCATGCTTTGAATGGCTTTGATCTTTGATTAGTCTACTTCGATGCCACGGTGCTTGACAATGAAGTCGAGGAACTTTCCAGAGGTGACACCAAATGCACGTTTCATCGGGTTCATCTTGAGGTTGTATTTTTGCAGCCTTTTAAACACCATTCACAAATCCTTCAAGTGGTCTGATCTCTTTTTTGTCTTGACTACCACATCGTCCATGTAACATTCTACATTTTTGTGTAACATGTCATCGAAGATTTTCTGCATTGCACTTTGATATGTAGCTCCAGTATTTTTTAGACCAAATGGCATCACCTTGTAGCAGTATATACCTTTTGGAGTGTGAAAAGCTGTTAGTTCCTCATCTTCGGGAGCTATGCGAATTTGATTGTATCCAGATGAGCCATCCATGAATGACAGTGCCTCGTGGCCAGTGGTTGCGTCCACCATGATTTCGATGATTGGCAAGGGAAAATCGTCTTTCGGGCACGCATCGTTGAGGTCTCGGAAGTCCACACAAACACGTATTTGTCCAGATTTCTTAAGGACGATAACGATGTTAGAGATCCACTTGGGGTATTGCACATTTCGAATGAAGCCTGCTTCAATTAACTTGTCAATCTTAGCCTTAATCTGTGGGATGAGCTCGGATCGATATCACCTTTGAGTTTGCTTTATCGGTCGCGTTCCAGGCTTGACTGCAAGACGATGCATAGCAATAATAGGGTCAAGGCCGGGCATTTCCTTATATGTCCAGGCAAAGACGTGTTTGTACTCTAATAGCTGGTAGTACTTTTCTATCTCGTCTGCACTTAGCAACGCACTTACGAAGATAGGTTTGGGCTCTTCTTTTGTTCCAAAGTTGAGTTCATTAAGCTCATAGACCGTGGCTTGCCCTCCGTCTTTGAGCTGTGGTGGTGCAACAGTGACATTTTCCTCAGGGGCTTCACTTTCTTTGTCTTATTGGATTGTGATGTGGAAGACATCTTGGACCTCCCCTTCTGTGCCATCCTTTTGGGTTTGTTGGCGTAAAGATTGGCCGCTGTGGATAATGGTGCGCCTCCTTACTTTCAATGGTCCATTTGTGTCAACCTCCAAGATTGCTTGGCGCTTCATTTTTTAAGGAACGGAGCTTTGGATGTCATCCTTTTCTGCTAAGCTATCGGGCTTCTGTTTCTTTGGCGTTGTTTCTTTTCTCCCTGAAGGCTTCTCGGTTTCTTCGAGTCTCCTCAAAACCGACCGTTGTGGAGGGAAGCTAGGGGCGTTGCTTTGTTTCTTAGGTTCTGACAACCTTTCAAAAACGAAACTTTGGGATATTGGCATGTTAAGCCTCTTGAAGATAGAGGTTCGGCTTTGACCACCAATGCGATGAAATGCCGATATTGTGGGTCTTAGATGATTCATCCTATTGAAGACTGATATCCGAAGGGCAGAATTAAGCTCTTCTCGGTTTTGTACGACACTCACACTGATGCGCTGAGCGCTAGTGTTTTTCGCTTTGCTCGAAATCTTCACAAGTGCATTTGGTGTGAAGCCGATTCCTGCTTTGCCGTTGTCAACTCCTTAACCATGCTCTTTCAGCCTCTTTTGAGTCTTAGTGAGGTCACGTTCTTTGTTGTTGACAGTGTCTGAACCCTTCTTTCCAGGATTTGAAGAGGGAATGAAGGCGTACCCAGCCTTCGACATGAGTTTGTAAGCGTTTGGATCAAAACCTTCTTTGGTTCTCTTGGTTGGGAGAAAGCTTGGTTCTACTCCTTTTGGCAGAGCTTTTATGAAGCCTTGTGGTGGTCTTGCAATCTTAGTTTCGCCTAGCTGTGTTAGAGGTAAAATTGCATTTGTCTTGAGCAATTTTACATCATCATCGCGCTGCTGCATGTCGGCTTTGCTTGTCCCCGTTTCGAATGGGGTTTGGCCCTTCTTTCTTCTCGACATCGGGATGTATCGAAAGACGGGTGTGTTCAGTCATTTTGAGGGCGTCTCACCCCATTTGGCTGTCACGAGTTCGTCGTTGTTTTTGCTTGAAAATGACGTGGCTTCTCCTTCTTGCTTTCTTGGAACAGATTGCCATTCTTACTTTTTCGGCGTTGGCGTCTGCAAAGTGTGATTCGGCTTCGGGTATCGTGTCTTCCTCCATGTAGAACTTGGCGTCTGTAAAGTGTGATTCGGCTTCGGTAAATGGCTTGGTATCGCCTCGAATCACCTTCACTCATTCCCGGTAGAATTTTAAACATTGGTGAAGGGTGGATGACACTACTCCATTCTCAAGGATCCAAGGCCTTCCTAAGAGCAGGCTGTATGAAGTTCTTGCATCAATCACATGAAATATCGTGCTTGATTTGAGTTCACCAATGGTCATCTCCACTCGGATCATGCCTATCGCTATTTGTCCTCCTTGGTTAAAACCTTGGATTAGTAGACGGCTCAGGGACAGTTCGTCTATTTTGATGCTGATTGTAGCCATCGTTGACTTTGGCATGATGTTTATGGCCGATCCACCATCCACAAACATGCGGTTGACTTTGCTCTCCCTTATGTACCCTGAGACGAAGAGAGGACGGTTGTGAGGTTTTGATCCCATCAGTAAGTCTTCGTCAGTGAAGTTGATTGAGTCTTGGGCGGCACAGTATATGGCATATTTATATGACCGAAGCCTTGAGCCTTCGTCCTTGCTTCCTTGTACTCTATGGTCGTTGGGATTTGCTAAGACCACTATCAGTGCTTTCCGCATCTCCTCGGGTAATCTTAATGCCTCCTCGATGCTAACGTGAGTCGACATACTTTCTTTGGTCATAAGGGTCTTCACCTCTTCAACGGTGATAACTTCGTCTCTTAATGGTTCATTTACTTTCACCATGTGACATACAACGATAGTGCACCGTTGGAAGAAGTCCTTCGGGAAGTACTCGTGCAAGGAGACGAGAATGTGTGGCTCTTGCTCCATAGGCTCCCCAACATATGTTGGCTTAGCAGCTCTTGCACTTCTTTTGGATTTCCTATTGTTGCGACGGCGGTGCTTTCTTCTTTCTTCTACCGCCTTGTGGCTTGTGGTTTAGGCTTCTTCATCTTTTTGCGGATCACTAAAGTTCATCTTTCATTATCGTCAGTCGATGCATCCTGGTTGTTTGCCCCCAACGATGGTTGTGCAGAAGAGGCCGTGTGATTTCAGCATGGATGAGGATGATCATGCATTACCTGAAGAGGCACAGGATCAAAGGATCTAAACATGATCGTCATGGTGTGTGTCGCGACCGTGTCTTCCTGGTCGAGTTCAATTCGCCCTTGTTGTGCTAACTTCATGATAAGTTCTTTGAGGATGAAGCACTTGCCGACGGGATGACTCACGATGCGGTGGTACTTGCAGTACTTGGGATCGTCAAACTGATTCATCTCTTCAGGGCGCTTGCATTCAGGTAGCTCAATTACCTTTTTCTCCAACAAGTCGTCTAGCATTGGGGCCATGTCAGAGTTTGGAAATGGGTATGTTTTCTGCTCCAATTCCCTCAAGGTGTTCTTGTACCTGTCTTGGGTACGAGGAGGCTCACCTTTTTTTATCTCATTTGATTTGTTCTTAGAGAAGATTCTGACGGGTGCAGGAGAGGTCTTGGTGGGGGTAGCGTCAATGGTAAAAGCTTCTTTGGCGAGCTTCTTTCCACGATTGTCCACCTTTGGAGTAAACACTTTATCTTTCTTGAAGTCGATGATTGGCTCCTTTTTTCCGTGATGGGCGATGCTCAACTCCATATCATGAGCGTGGGTGGCTAACTCTTCAAATGTTCGTGGTTTGGTGCCTTGAAGGATGTATTGTAATCCCCATTGCATACCCTAAACGCACATCTCGATTGAGGAGATTTCAGAGAGTCTGTCCTTGCAGTTGAGGCTCAGAGTGCGCCACCGGTTGATGTAATCGACAACTGGATCGTCCTTTCACTGCTTTGTGCTTGCCAGCTCCAGCATGCTTACTGTGCGACGAGTGCTGTAGAAGCGGTTCAAGAACTCTCGCTCTAATTGCTCCCAGCTATTGATGGATTCAGGCTCTAGATCCGTGTACCAGTTGAGCATTTCCCTTCAGAGAGCGGACAAAATGCTTCGTGAAGTAGTCTCATTCCGTCCCCGCGTTGTTGCAAGTTTCAACGAAATGGGCAACGTGCTACTTTGGATTTCCCTTCCCATCGAACTGCATGAACTTTGGCGGTTGATATCCCATTGGCATCTTTAGGATGTCAATTTTCTTGGAGTGAGGCTTCGAATACAACATGGAGGTATGTGAGCTCATTTCGTACTGCGCCTTGATGGTGTTAGCGATCATTTGTTGCAGCTGCTGGATAGACAAAGATCCCATGAGTGCCATTGCTTGGTCTGGTTTCTCCTCGATTTCTTTTGTCGGAGGTTCCTCATCCTCACCGCCTACCATTTTGTCGTTGTTCTTCATTTCCAATTGGTTGACAAGTGGCGATTTGTAAGTCTTTCTCCTCCACAGTCTGTGTGAGCTTTGCAATCGCTTCATTCATTTGAGCCAACTGCTCCTCGATCAAAGTCGTTCCGGTGGTCATGACTTGCATGGCTATGCTGCTACTCGAGTCGGCGTCAGAGAGTAGGAACTCGGGGCACTTCCTTGGAATATCCTCTATTGGCGCATTTAGCGAGGCCAGAGTGATCACGAGCTTGTATTTCGGGTGTTCATGAACTTTTGGCGAAGTTGATGTACAGGGGGAAGATGCGGCGGAAAGAGCTCTTGCCTTACTTGGAGTTGTGATGCCAAAAGCGCCACCGCTCGTGATGAGGATACTCTTGTTCTTCGTGTTAGTTGCAGGAACAGTTTGAGCCTTCCTTGATGTCATATGTGCCCTCTTTTGCAGATTTGAAGATAGCGATGATAGGTAGAAATTGTCCCACCGGGCGTGCCAAATTTGTAAACAAGAAAATTTCTTGAAAAAACACAAGAACACGTGTACAAAATATATTTGTATTTGATGAATTTGGGTTACAATCTCTTTATAATTTATCCTCTGATTCTATCTTCGTAAAATATGGATTTGTTAATGGACTGTTGATCCAAAGGGGGGTTGGGGCTTGATCTTAGGATGAACAGTGGTATGGATTTGTTGATGTTGTGTTGGTCCGAATGGGCTGTTGGAGCTTGATTCTTGGGATGAACAGTGGTGTGGATTTGTTGATGTTGTGTTTATCCGAAAGGCTGTTGGGGCTTGATCTTAGGATGAACGAGGATAATTTCAGGGATTTGATGATGAACGTTGATCTTAGGATGAACGAGGATAATTTCAGGGATTTGATGATGAACGCTGATGTTGTGTTGATCCGAATGGCCGTTGAGGCTTGATCTTAGGATGGATGAGCGTTTCTTCAAGGGCCGTTGAGGCTTGATCTCGAAGAATGAATAACGAACTTCAAGAGAATTCTCTTCCAATTTGGATGTAGATAAATGTGTTGGTGAATTGGTGTGGAATGGTTTCCTATTTATATAATTCCAAAACTTGATTTTTGGATTTAAATAATCAGATGAAATAAATCATTTATGCCAGCCGTTGACACGTGTCATATTTGGCGGCTTTTCTGACTCATTTCAATTTTCGTCGAGTCACACGCTACGTGTAAAATTTATGTAATACATGAGCATTGAAACTTTGACTATCAGTCAACATTTTATTTACAGAAATTTCGATATCTACAAGATCATCATGCTATTTAATTTATATTTTGTATTATTTCGTTGAAATATGATCGTCGTTATTATTCAAAGAGTATTTGAGGTAATGTTTTTCAATTTTTTTTTCGTCAGTGGAGTTGATCGTTTGTTTCTCCAGACAATAAATTTGAGATCTGCATGCTATTCAATAATAACGATGGGTCATTGTTTCTGGACTATAAAAATAAACTATTTCTGGATTTTAAGTAATATTATTTCTGAAATCTAAGTCACTGTTTCCAGAGACTGTTAGTTTTTCCAAAGACAGTGTTAGTTTTTTTTTCAGAGACAATGCTAATTTTTTTCATAGACAGTGTTAGTTTTTTTTTTCAGAGACAGTGTTAGTTTTTCCAGAGACATTGTTAATTTTTTTCAGAGGCAATGTTAATTTTTTCAGAGACAGTGCTAGTTTTTCCAAAGACAGTGTTAGGTTTTTCTAGAGACAGTGTTAATTTTTCAGAGACAGTGTTAGTTTTTTCAGAAACAGTGTTAGTATTTCCAGAAATAGTTATAGATGCAAAACATAATGGATAGCATTGTTTTCTAAAAAAATGGCAAAAAAATCATATTATTTCCTAGAAATGTTTAACAATAACAGTGTTATGAAAGTTGAACGCCATGGTTGAAATCACTTTTCTATCTCTTTCTCGTCTGTTTTTTCTATTTTCTTTTTCTTTTCCAGATTTTGTAATTGGGGAATGTGGTTCTATCACAGGTAGAGATATATTTTTCTTTCTAGTTTTATGGAGAAATGGGTGCAAGGAATTAGAATTTTTGGTTTTTTCCAGTTCCATGAAAAATGGATTCAGTTTGAGTATCCACCTCCTTGATTCAATTGCATAGCTCTTTTCTAATTCGTTTCTTTTTAATTGTACTTTTGGATATTGGATTCAATAATTTGGGAATTTTCTTCTTCTTCTTCTCAAAGTCTAGTTATTCTCCAAATCTGAATCTAATTTGGACAAGGAAATTCAAAAACTGATATATGCACCAAGAATGAAGGAAGAAAAACCCAGAAAATGAAACGATGATCGATGCTCTGCTTGGAGCTGACGTGAGTTTTCTCCTTCATGAGAACAAACATGTTTTAGACCTGCGCCTCCTTGTTGGGGTAATTTTGGAAACTTATTTTTGTTTCTGTTGGGCTCTGTAATTCAGTCCATGTAGAATTGGAGGCCTCTGTCTTTATGATTAATTTTGAGGGGTTTTTGGTTAAAGAAAACTATAGGGTGGTTTTTTATTAAAATAATCTTGGTCTAAGGTATGGTTTGGGGTTGAGGTGATTTAAAAAAAAGCTAGTATAAAAAAAAGTTGGGGGTCATTTTTGTGCTTGGTAAACTTGAAGTTTCAGCTTTTTTTTCACAGTTTTGGGTAAAAAAAGGCATAAAACAGAAGCAGCAAAATGCAGTTTTGAAAAGCTGGCTTTTCAGCTTATGCGCAAACCTCTAAACACGGGTGAACAGTGACCCTTTAATGAAAGTTTCTGGCAATCCTACCATGAGCTCTCTCTTCCGCCTCCACACTCCTCCGTCAAACCCACCACTCTCCCACATGTCTTCGCACCCCCTCCACCTATTCTACTCTTTCAAACCCACAAAACCCCCCAAACCATTTTCTCTATCCGCCTGTCAACACCATTGCCTGCCAGAGACATAGTCATTGACTTCGAAAAATACAAGGGCAAGATGCTGGGCACCCTCCCTTTAGCCTACCTCAAGTGGGTCTCCAAAAATCTCTACCCTCGCAACTTTGAGGACTGGGCGAAGCTTGCTGACCAGGTCCTTGACGACGCCGTTTACAGGGACCGGATTAAGTGGGAGCTGGCGGAGAACGTCCTGAACAAAAATCGGAAGAAAACAGACCCAGCCTTTGACATCGTTTCGTCCACTGAGCTATGACGGCTCTAAACCCATCAAGAACCCTAATTTCCAAAAACCCATTTCTCCATTTCACCGATACATTCACTTAACTCAAGCTCAGGCGGTTGATTTCGAGGATTTCGAGCAGGAGGAAGAGAGAGTGCAGAGAGAGATATAAGGTGAGATGGTCTGAGATTAAAGGTTTCTGTGTGGGGTTGTCTCAGTGGAGGAGAGAGTGCAGAGAGAGCTGAGAGTTTTCGAGAATGTATAGGGAAAGGAAGACACAAGGATAAGGGAAATGGGGTGTGGGCCCCACGGCGACACAAAATCCTCACATAAAAATAATAATATTAAATAAAAGGGTATATTTCTGTTTACCATCTTAATGTTTGGTGGGTTTCAACATTTAGCACATCAATTTTTTTTCATCCTAGAGTCATTCCTAAAGTGTAAATTTTGGGACAGTCTCATACATCCGTTAGTCAAACTGTTAGTTCTCCCATTAAGTGATGACGTGGCGCCCATGTGGACAATGACTAGGCGCCACGTGTCATTAAAAATATTAAAATAATTATTTAAATAAAAATAATATTAAAAAAAACCTTCTTTCCCCTGCGCCCCCAACCCAAATTTCTTTTTTTTTTCTTTTTTTTTTCTTTCTTCTTCTTCTTCTTCTTCTCCTCCTCCTCCTCCTCCTCCTCCTCCTCCTTCTTATTCTTCTTCTTCTTCTTCTTCTTTTCTGGGTTCGGTTGTTTTTTCTTTTCTTTCTTATTTTCCTCTTCCTCCCCCTCCTCATTCTCATTCTTCTTCCTTCTTCTTCTGGGTTCGTTTTCTTCTTCTTCTTCTTCTTCTTCTTCTTCCTCCTCCTTCTTCTCTCATTCTTCTTCATTCTTCTTCTGGGTTCGGTTTTTTTTTCTTTTTCTTCTTCTTCCTCCTCCTCCTCCTCATTCTCCTCCTCCTTCTTCTTCTTCTTCTCATTCTTCTTCTTCTCCTTCTTCTTCTCCTTCTCCTTCTTCTTCTTCCTTCTTCTTCCTCTTCTTCTTCTGGGTTCAGTTTTTTTTCTTTTTCTTTCTTCCTTCTTCTTCTTCTTCTTCCTCCTTCTTCTCTCATTCTTCTTCCTTCTTCTTCTGGGTTCGGTTGTTTTTTTTTCTTCTTCTTCTTCCTCTTCTTCTTCCTCATCCTCCTCCTCCTCATCCTCCTCCTCCTTCTTCTTCCTCTTCTTCTTCTGGGTTCGGTTTTTTTTTCTTTTCTCTTCTTTCTTCTTTCTGCTTCTTCTTCTTCTTCTTCTTCTTCTTCTTCTGGGTTCTGGTTTTTTTTTTCCTCATCCTCCTCTTTCTTTTTCTTCTTCTTCTTTGCAGGATGGGTTTTTTTTATTTTTTTTTATTTTTTTATTAAAATAATTATTTAAATATTTTTTAATGACTCGTGGCGTCTACATCATCACTTAATGGTAAAACTAACGGATGTATGAGACTGTTCCAAAATTTACACTTTAGGTATGACTCTGGGATGAAAAAAAATTAATGTACTAAATGTTGAAAACCACCAAACATGAGGGTAGTAAACTGTCATTTGCCCCAAATAAAATATAATAATAATAATATAGTATTATACTATTTTTTGTTATTTCACACAGTCACAGTTGTTTTACATAAAAGTTTAACAAATACTATCATACTTTTTTTTCTTCCAAAAACACTTTACAAAAATGTTTACCAAACACTCTGCTGCTTTATTTCATAACTGCTTATTCTTACAGCACAACAAAAGCAGTTTTTTTTCAAAGCATAACAAGACCAAACTAACCCTAAGCCTTTTTCATTAAAGCTCCCTAATAATAATTGTTAACAGGTGAAACATGTGACCCGTTAGCTTAACAAGTCGGGTTCGGGTGACCCGTTAATGGGTCAAATTGAACTTGTCACAAACCCGATAAATCCGACCCGTTTGCTGGTCTAATATTGTAACCCAATTCACAGACGGTGTCACAGACGCAGGCACATAGAGCGTGAGAGAGTGAAAGCCACCGAGCGAGGACAGGGAGACGAATTAAAATCAAGGGTTTTGAAGTCGGTGTCTCGCAACCATACACTCGGCGGAGCAGCCATGGACGCTCAGTCGCAGCAGCAAGCCGGACCGGTGAAGAAGAAGGAGACTCGGGGCCGGAAGCCCAAGCCCAAGGAAGAGAAGAAAGACGACCACCAACAGCAAGCCAAGCTGAAGAAGTCGCAGCAGAACGCCACCGTCGACGACAAGTACACTCAGTGGAAGTCCCTCGTCCCCATCCTCTACGACTGGCTCGCCAACCACAACCTCGTCTGGCCCTCTCTCTCTTGCCGGTACTCTCTCCCTCTCTCTCAACTTTTCTGTCTCTAACTTTTACTATACCCCTCATTTTTGGGGTTATCTAGGGTTTCTATCCAGCCTCATTTCTCGCTGATTTTTGCTTTGTTTATCGGGTTTTGGTGTCTCTGTGTCTGATTTTTCTGGTTTTAGGGTTTCTGAGGCCACTGGAGATTTAAAGTCTGCATTGTTTTTAATTAGCATTGTCAATCTGCTTGTATTTTGGGCAGGTGGGGTCCTCAGCTCGAGCAAGCTACTTACAAGAATCGCCAGCGTCTCTACCTTTCCGAGCAGGCAAGTTTGCTCATCTCAATTTTGATTTCCTGCAGTTAATTGGGAATATCACTACTCACACGAGAAATAATTCAGCATACGAAATGCATTTAAATATTTGTGATTTGAAGAAGAAAATGCGAGCTTGATTGGGTTTACAGCTTAGAAATCATACTTGAAACGGTTATAGTTGATATCTTGTGCTGAAACACGAGATTTCTTAAAACGTTAATATGGTTTTATGTTCTGTTAAAAAATTATCTGATTTGTGTTTTGTTGACAGACTGATGGCAGTGTTCCAAATACTCTGGTTATTGCAAACTGTGAGGTTGTCAAGCCGAGAGTTGCCGCTGCAGAGCATATATCTCAGGTATGCGTGATTGATTTTGACTTTTTGAATGAAGGTTAACTCTTTCTGTTGATCTCATTATTGAATACTTCATCTTTCAGTTCAATGAGGAAGCCCGCTCACCATTTGTGAAGAAGTACAAGACCATCATACATCCTGGAGAGGTATGACTGATGCACCTGTTAAGTCTGTTTATACAAAATGAAAAATGAGACGATGCACTACACTTTAGAATGGGTCTTTTTGCATAAGCTGGTGATATTGTTAACATTTATGCTGCTTCTTATTAATCTATCATATATTTTGACAGGTAAACAGAATCAGAGAACTTCCACAGAACACTAAGATAGTGGCCACACATACCGACAGTCCTGATGTAAGTGTTTGTTATTTTATCAAATTGGACTACATAGTCATGCTTTGTTTTCTATGTCTATTGTTTATCTTTGAAGTTGTAGTTACTCAGAGATTTTGCCAAATTTAGGTTCTAATTTGGGATGTTGAAGCTCAACCTAACCGTCATGCTGTCCTTGGAGCTACAACCTCACGTCCAGATTTGGTAACTATTTTTTCCACGTCTCTTTTCATGAATTTCTCAGTTGTCCTTGAGAAATTTTCAATATTGGACCCTTTCAAGACTTGTGGGATAAGGAGTCACAGAAATGATATCTGTCTTTGACCTTTGCTTACTACTATCTCTGTTCAATTGAAAGATAGAATTTGTTTGATTATTTTGCCCCTTTCAGATTTTGACTGGACATCAAGATAATGCTGAATTTGCTCTTGCATTGTGTCCAACTGAGCCCTACGTGCTCTCTGGAGGTGGGAAATTTTTTGCTTCTAGTTGTGTTTGAATATCAGTGATGCTGTTATATAATTTAACTTTGCCTAATGCATGTAGGTTCTTTTTTGCTATAGTTTACCCTTTTTGTTTTAAAGTTTCCTATATTTGTACTGTGGCATAGTAATTTTAATTTGAAACTTTCTTTTGTTTTTAATTTGTGTTTAATTTCAAGCGCTCAAAGCACTAATGCCATTCTTATTGTTAGTGGGCATAGAAGAAATTAGATTTCGTATGTTATGAAGACCTTTTGGTTTCTTTACTGAAAATAATATTTTTGCAGGAAAGGACAAAACAGTGGTTTTGTGGAGTATTCAGGACCATATGGCAGCCTCTACCACTGATCCAGCTGCAACCAAGTCTCCAGGATCAATCATTAAAAACTCAAAGTCCGGGGATGGTAATGATAAAGCTACTGATGGCCCTACTGTTGCACCTCGGGGAATCTACTATGGGCATGAGGACACAGTTGAAGATGTAGCATTTTGCCCTTCAAGGTAAGTTATGCTTTCTCATTTACCAAGCCTTTTAAAATTTTCATATACTTACCATTGATTTGATTGAACTGTTAAAGACATGGAACCCTCATTCATGTTACACAGTTACACCATAATAGTTACAGTTTCTATACTTATGGAATGGCCTTTATTTCTTACGATATTACATCTCTACTGAAGTTCACAGGAGTTCTGTAGTGTTGGCGACGATTCCTGCCTCATATTATGGGATGCGCGTGTTGGCTCTAGCCCTGCTGTAAAGGTCATGCGTCCATTCTTTTGTCTTTCCTTTGTTTTCTATATGGCTTTGGCAATGGAGTATGGTGAATAAACTGATAGGAATGTAGAATTTGGCTGAGTTTTGCAGTATGCAGCATCTATCTTTGATATAACCATTTTTCTGTTTGAAGAGTCGTGCTTGATCATCAATACTCACATGCATATAGGAGTATGTTGAGGGTGTTTAAACCTAAAATTGAGTTATGTTTATGTTGTTTGCTATAATTAACCTTAAATCTGTGGCTCTATATATCAAAATGTACAAGTTGTCCCTCTTGATCCATTCACATTGACCTAGCTGAATTTCTCCCCTCATTAATTTTGGAAGATCGCTATTCCCTTCACCCAAATTTTTGCTTTTACTTATAGTATGTGTGCGTATTCTTGTTTCTGATTAGCAGGTTGAAAAAGCTCATGATGCTGATGTTCACTGTGTTGATTGGAACCCCCTTAATGATAACCTTATTTTAACAGGGTATGTGCTAATGCTATGTCTTTCTCAGTTTTGCTGCTTTTCTAATCTTCTAGTTTTGTTAATTATGATTTATTGTTTGGACTGATGAGAAGGTACAATACTAGTTAATAAACCTATGTGGTGATGATTTCTATACAGGTCAGCAGATAATTCTGTTCGCTTGTTTGATCGCCGGAATCTCACTTCTGAAGGAGTTGGGGCACCTATATATAAATTTGAGGGTCATACAGCAGCTGTTCTTTGTGTTCAGGTAATAATTATACCCCTTTTTGTGATGCTATTTTCAATTTCTAGAAATTTAGTACATCTGTTTCAAGAACTGCATGTGTGTTTGTTGTTTTTACCAAGTTACGTTTATATTTTCAGTGGTGTCCAGACAAATCGTCTGTCTTTGGAAGTTCTGCAGAGGATGGTCTATTAAACATTTGGGATTATGAGAAGGTATGGTGACCTTCATAATGTACTGTGGGTTAGTTTATGTTAATCTAGTAATTTTGAATCGTTCTGTTTAATTATTTTTGGCATAATGAAGAAAGTGTTTCCAAATAATTTGGAGTTTCAGATTTTCTATTCCTCTTCCCATAACTTCAATCAGATGGAAGTTGTGATAACTTATGAAAACATAATATGCTGCAGGTCAGTAAGGAGCGAACTCCAAAAGGCCCAACTTCACCACCTGGTCTGTTTTTCCAGCATGCTGGGCACAGGTTCGAGGCTATCTCTTTTACTAAAATTATTTTAAAATACACTTCACGAAACGTTTTCAGACTTTACATGTCTGGTAGAGGATTTTTTTCACCCTTGATGTTCAACTTTCTGGTTTTTCGTAAATTTTTGGCATCTCACTTGGCTTTCTATCTTACCTGGCGTCTGTTAGAATTGTGCCCATGCCACTATATATGCTTTATCTTTATGTCCATGTGGTCAGTAGACTGTACACGATGAAAAACATGATGCTTTTTGTATCAATGTAACCAATGTTCACTGGACTCTCAAGCTTGATCTTTGCACCAGATATTTGTCGGAAGTTTTACGCTCGACATTGTGGTTTAGAGCCTTCATCTATCAAAGTACCTTATTGCTTAGAGTCTTTTAGATCTTTTATTGTTTGGCTCTGATTGATCTTTGAATGTATGTCTACAACATGTTTAAAATTACCTGAATGATCTTAGTTTCTGTATCCGAAACATGATCCATGACTGTTATCATTTGATTCACTTGTTGAGCACTTTTTTTCTTTTAGTTTCCTTACAGTTTTCTCTCTCGTGGTTTGCTTTACTTTATATTTGTATACAGGGACAAAGTTGTTGATTTCCATTGGAATGCATCTGATCCGTGGACTGTTGTCAGTGTGTCTGATGACTGTGATAGTACTGGCGGAGGGGGCACATTGCAGGTATCGGGATGTTTGTTTTTTTTTTCTCGATTCTTTTTTTCCTCATTGGAAGTGTTCCATTTTTTCAAATGAGAAACCGTAAGAGATGAATATTATGGATTTCATACAATAAAGGAAGAATGTGGTTATTTTAATATCGTGGAGAGTTTTACATGATGAATAATTGTGCTGTCAACCCGCATTGTAGTGATGGAGAAAATTATTTAGGAAGCTAATTTCCTTTACAAAGTTGAGCTTGAAACCCTGGTGTACCGATGATGTGTTTTACCCTTATGCCCTCCCTCCCTCATCTCACATGTTAACTTTCTTCTGAAACCATTTTATATTGTAAAAGAAAGTACCCTCGATTTGATAACGGAAACTGATTTCTGAGTCAAATAACTGTGTGCAGATATGGAGAATGAGTGATCTGATCTACAGGCCCGAAGAGGAGGTTCTGGCAGAGCTTGAGAAGTTCAAGTCCCATGTTGTTTCCTGTGCTTCAAAGCCTTGAGGAGTTGCGTGTCAATACGCTTTTAGGTTCCGGAGAAAAGGTTCTGTAGTAAACTTACCGAACAAACAACCTAAGCTGTTACGTTAGAGAGGTAGGATGTTTATCTAGGTCTCGGCTGTTAAGCTATAGATATTTGCTTATTGGATATTGTGGCCTATGAGGATGCGAGGAGAAAATTCATTCATTCTTAACTACGGGTTTGTCATGTATGGCGTCGCGCGTTGGAGTAGCACTTGGGATTAGAAATTTTCAATTGAACCGATATTTTTAGCTTGGGTTAATTGTTTTTGTGTGTTTGTCAAGGAATGATTTGAATGACTTGATTATTCAGCAGGCTTAAGATGGTGCGTACAAGTTTTTATGGGCTAGCAACAATACAGTTTAAACTCGTTTTTGACAGAAATCGAACTTAACATCTCTGACTTGCAATTATGTAGTGTTAGATTGATGATTTAAACTCAAATCAACCGAGTTGTTTTTTTGGAACTGCCCTAACCAATGGCACCATGGTGTATCGAAATCAACTAATCAAAGTGTAAATAGCCTCAAACAGTTATTGCTAGCATTGTCGCCCCAAAAGAACTTCAAATGTCGTTTCCTGCAACTGACTCACGTCGTTCCTTCGTCGTGTAGCAATTACCTGGCGCGTACGTTGCCAAATTGTAGGAGGTGGCAATACGACATGCAACAATTACCTGGCGCGTACGTTGCCAAATTGGAGTCGAATACAAAAATCCAAGCAAAACTACATCTTATTAAAGACTCGATTTTCTGATGACATAACATTTAAATTACAGGACAAACAAACGTTTCATAAGAATTTGGGTTGGGTTGAAAATATTCGTACTGGTGAAAATATCAATATGCAAATTTGTGAAAATATCAATGGATATATTGATATTGATAATTTAAAATGAAAAGTTAGAGAATGTTATATGAAATCACATTAGATGTATGGATCGAGAATTAATAATTAAATACTGTATAAAAATAAGTATGTGATACATGAGACGAAAACTTTTTTCTTGACAAGTAATAAAGTAAATGCAATTTCAAATCTTTAATAACTTTAAGCCTTAACAGATCATTCTCCTCTGACTTGGCTCTCACTTAGAAAGAAAACCCAATCAAGAGACGTACAAACCCAAAACAAGAGAGCAAGCGTCATGTTTAAAAACTCAACATTTGAGAACATTCAATAACATGATTGTACAACCAAAAAAAAAAAAACAGAATCTTGAAATAAGACGGAATGTAAAATTGAAAAAAGCAGAACCTCAATTCATTTAGACATTTCGTCGAACAAATTATGTGCAAGAGTGCACTAGACTGATGGTACGAGTGAAAACCCAAAAAGAATTCAACTATAAAATCACAGATTACGTGCGCTTGGTGAATGACATCGTGCTTACAACTTCAAACCCATCTCCAAATATATCACCGAGAAGGACTGAAAACATAACCTTGCTGAAAGCTTGAGGCCAATCAAATGGTTGATCTGCCAAACTTTTCCAAACCTTTACTGCACTAGAAATCAGCAAATTGAATTCACAGAACAGGCTGAAAGCTCAATCTCTTCCACGAAAGCTAACATATCGAAAGAAAACGTGAAGAAGAAAATGAATCGATCGTAATCTACACTCTGTCCCGAAACTTATGCAACAATACATACATTATAAACGAAATTTATTAATGTCCCGAAATCTGCCGATATGAAGTGTAGTGTAAAATTCATCATTTTTCATATCTTTTAATAATTTATTTAATATTTTCACGAAAATATCGACAATATCGAAATAATTTTAATTTTCACACTTTATTTACACCTTAGAGATATAGATTTTTCCGCACACTTTGTTACTCAATGCTTTTGCTTAACCGATAAGCTAAATAATACAGCTCTGGGATGAGAAGAGTATCTAGAAATAATAATTTTGGTTGGATAAATAGCAAATAAATTCCATGTCCAAAAGAGTAATTTCATCATTAAAACGAAGGTACTAAAATCGTCTTTCTTTCTCTCCAAGCCTCCTTCCCCCACTCTGCCACTAATTAATGCACTATAAAAATCGCACCTTTTCCTTCCTCCCACTACGCCACGTCAGCGCGCCTTCCAACGTAGCACAAAATCTTGAACATAGCCCCGGCCGTTGAATCCTCCACGCGAGTGAGTATCAACGGCTGAGATCATCCCAAGACGGGGACCCACAAATATGAGTCCATAAATCCTTTTTCCTTTTTTACCTCCTGCTTGCGGTGTGGGCCACCCGATATATACGACAGTACACACCACACAGAGCGCGCACACACACACTCCACAGTCCTAACTGCTCTCTCTCTCTCTCTCTCATGGAGGACACGCGCAAGCGACCCGGAAGCGAAGCGGCGGAAGACGAGGGGAGCGCCGCGAAGAAGCAGCGAGATCTGGCGGCTGAGAAGGTGGAAAACGACGACGTTAAGACTATGCTATCCAACGCAAACGGCGGGGCGCTCGAGGAGCTCGCGAAGCTCGTGAACAAAGACTGGCCGATCGTCCCCGCTGCGGGTGCCGCGGCCGTGACTTTCGTCGAGAACCCGTACTCGTCGTCGTGGGTGTTCCAAGCGCTGCCCTCGTCGTACGTCACCATCAACCTCAACGAGGAGAGCTGTGGGGCTGCGTTCTCGGACTCGGTGTCGACTGTCATGGCGAGCGTCGACCTGTGCGGCGGGCTGTACGGCATTGCGAAGGAGGTGCTGGGGTTGGAGTCGGAGAAGTGGTTGATGGAGGAGGTGGAGGAGGTCAGCGGTTTGTACGGGCTTGCAAAGGAGGTTCTCGGCTTGGAATCTTTGAAGTTGGTAATGGCGGAGGAGGAAGAGGCGAGTGGGTTCGGCGGCACGTGTAGTGAAACAAAAGAGTTGGCGTGTAGTGGTTGGGCGGGGGTGGGGGTAGAGATGGACTGGGACGATGCTGCACTGGCGAGGTTTATAGGGGAAGACGGAGACCTACTTTGAATTTTGAACTCTGAATCTGAGGGGTGCGTTGAGTAATTTAGTGGGTATAGGAAGAAATGGAGTTTTATGGCAATGGCGGCCATGCCAGGCGGTTAGGTGGGATTTTGCAGAGTAAGGTGTAGGAGATGACAAAATGTGAATAGCATAGGGACTAATTAGCAAAATTTAGGAACACAGAGAAAATGGTGAAGGTTGTTCGTTTTGGGTACTGCGTGTGTGCATGTGGTTAGAGAGGGGCTAACTGGCAAAAACGAAAATTACAGAATTAAATCAGAAATACCTGCCTTTTGTTAATTTCTTCGAAATTGGTTTTGTTTTACTAATCAACCCATTTATTTATTTATATTTATATTTGGAGAATTATATGCGATTCAGTACTGCGTTGACTGCCTTCATTGACCAGAACAAGGATGAGACAGAATCACAAATTTTGAAATTTCCCAAATGCAGTGAGTCAGCATCCACCTGGTACACTCTCGGTACGGCGGGTCCCACTCAAAAAAATGGATTTGGCTATATATTAATTTGTTTGACCAGATTTTCAATTTGTTTGACCAAATTTTCAATTTGTTGACTTGGTCTTTTGTGTATATCGTGCAATCTGCCAAGCACGTGACAAATAAATTTTGGAGCAACAATAAAACTAAATTATGTAATATTTGGGAAATAAAGATTTTTATTTTATTTTATCGTTATGTGTTATAATATGTGTGAACGAATAAACTAACAATGAAAATTATTGGGGAGTCTTGACGCATAATATGTTATTAATGACATTATACGAGAATTAGTAACATTCCGTGAGTTGCACCGAAATTTGAAAATATGTGTACAAAGGTTTACAGACTGGATGGGGATTGTCTGCCCTCCCACTGTCAATCCCCTTCCATCCCCTCCTATTTGAGCAGTCACGGTTAAGTCACGCTAACATTTTATATTACTATTGCTTTTTATATTATTATCTCTATAAAAAAAAATATAAACTGTTAACGTGGTTTAACTGTAACCGCTCAAATAAAAAGAGATGAGAATGAGATGAGAAGTGGGAGGAGCAGACAATCCCCATCCTCACAGGTTAGGGCTTAAGAGTATTACTTGTAAGCATATCCTACAACAAAATTGGTTCACAATTCAAAAGGCCCAATTTGGAAATAGCAAATCCCAAAGTTTTGCTCAAATGGGTTGGCTACATTGTCCCTCTAAATCCATTAGATATAATTTGGCCCACTATGATCTTAATGCTGATAAAGTTTAATTTGGGCCGCAATAACCATTCGTTAGGCCTCAGCTGCACGTGGCCTTGGAAATATATGGCTAAGTCCATTCGATCGGAACACTAATATATTTGTTCAAAAAGACGATATTGTAAACTATTTTTATTTTTAAAACAAGTGAATTTGACTTTGGGTGTAAAGAGCAGACACAATACTTTAACCAGTTGGCCTAACTATAAAGTACAAACATTGAGCACAAATTTATTTTCAATTTTTTACAAAAAAATTCCAATGGAAGACACGACCAATATAATCGAAGAGGGAGCATTGTTCCATTCGTTTTGGATGAACCATTATATGAACTACCTATTAACAAAATCTTCATTGTCAACAAAATAAAAGAAAAATAGCCAAATAAAAGTTATGGACAATATAGTAAAAATAAACACAAAATAATTTTACTTTTTTAAAGCCTCACAGCCAGGTAACCATATCAGTTGCCCTCATTTTCCCTTCCACGTTTTTCATCCAAATAAATAAACTTTTAGTGACGAAATAATTATCCAGAAACAGTCGCTAATTATATAAACAATCTCCTTAGTGACGACACAAAAGCGTTTGAAGGTCGCCACTCAAAAACTTTAAAGAACAATTTTTTTAAAGAAATTTCTTGGACGAGAAAACTTGTTGGATTATTTTATTTTCTTTTGATCTTCCCTATCATTTAAAGCTAAAGTAGATTTGATTAGGATAATTTGTTTACCTCTAAGTATGATATGAGTATGAGTGGTTGAGTAAACTATCAAGAGAAAAGGTATTAAGATCTAAATAAGGGGGGAAAGGAGATTGTAGGTATCTAGGCACTATGAAGTTAGGCCACTTCATGCCCTACGAGCATTGTTGACCAAACCACAAAAACCCCTGCCGCCTTTAAGCCATATGCCAACATAGGGAGAAACAATATCTAAATGGAAAGTACAAGCCACCTCTAACACAAGGGGACAATTTGCGATTTAAGAACCCTAGTCCTAAATTCTTCTTTTACCAAAATATATTTATATGTTTCTGCAACGCAAAATTATTCGATTAAGATACAGTTTCAAATCACCAATCATAGACGAATCTATGTAAGAAACATTAAGGGCCTGTTTGGTATCTTATTTGAAAATTTTTATCATTTCTCAAAACATTTCTTAAGAACATTTCTTGAAAACAATTTTCTTTAAGACTCAAAAACTTGATTGGTTTGCGATTTAAATTTTTTAAATCTTACGACTTAAACTTGATTGGATTGGAGTAGAGACGAAAAAAGTAAAAAAAAACAAGAGGAGAAAGAAAGAAGAAAAGAGAGATATATTTGGAGTGAGAGGGGAGGAGGGAGAGAAAAGAAATGAGTGAGTTTAAGTTTAAAAACTCTAAAAACTCATTTTTTATGTTTTTAAGGAATAAACTATATTTTTGAGTTAGTCTTGAGTTCAGTTTTTAAAAATAGTCATACCAAACAAGTTTTTAAGACCTAAAACTTGAAAACTGTTTTTGAGTTTAAAAAGTTAGATTCAAGTACACTACCAAACAGGCTCTAAGAAATCCAAGTATTTTAGTATAGGATTATGATTTTTTCTCCTCCTCTTTCCATATATTCCTCTTACATTTTCTATTTTGTCTTTTTTTTTTTATAAAAAATTAATATAAGATGTCGATGTGGCTTAACTGTGACAGTTCACATAGAAGAAGAGGAAAGGGAAAGGAAAAAAAAGAGGAAAGAGAATCCTACTCCTTTAGTATATGACATAGTCAATGAAATAGTACTCCTATGTGTTCGAAAGTAGCGACGAAAAAACTCAGATAAAAAAGGTAAAGGTCTTTTAGTTAAAATGATTTCTGAGATTGATATAATTTTTTAGTTTGGTCCCTAATAATGAATATCGGTAGAAGTAGTCTTTGAGTTTGCCCTCCATAAATCATTTTGGTAATTTCATGAAAAATCTGTCAATATTCTCGTTAGACTATTACGTAAACGATCACGGGATCATCTTTTTAAGGATATTTTTGTCAAACCAACATCTAGTTAAAGAAGACATTGACAATTTTTTTTTACAAGATGACTAAAGTGATTTACGGTGGACAAACTTAATGACCAATTCTTTATGTTTTCATTGTCAGTAATTAAAGTAATAAGTTATGCCAATCCTATTAACCATTTTAACTAAAAAGCCGAAAAATGAAACCAACAACAATTGAGCAATGATTTGAACAGATGGGCAGTTTTGTACCCCATTCCACTCCCATCATTCTCCTATCAATTCTCATATCAAAAATGGGTCTCAATCATCGTAAAAGCAAAGTATCAATAATGAACTCAACTACCTTTTTTTCCCTCACTAGAAAAGTGTTGATAGCGCTCAATTTTTTGACACATTAAGATCATTAGCTATGAAATTGTAGTTGTCGTTGTTGTTACTAAATTATTAATTTTACTAATATTATAACCAATTTTTAATTAACTAAATTAAGAAACTGTTATGCAAACATAATATGAATTGGGAAATAATAAACACAAAAGAATTTTCTTCTTCTTACACACCATTTTTTTAACCATCAAATTTAATAAATCAAACATAATAAACAAAAATGATTAAACAAAAGTGAGCGAGTAGTGAAACGGGTGCGTGATTATCATTTCCGGAATGAACTTTTGTAGGTTTAAGAACGTAATTTGATCAATTAGTTTTTGCTTCAGTAATTATCTTAATTTTGAATGAAGTTTGATATTCGACTCTCACATATGGGAAAGTAATATATATTTCAACGGAGTTCGAAAGTGACATAAACTCGTGTGATTACGATGGGTTTCTTAATATAATTCTCATATCTGCACTACCTTTGATGAAGATTTATAAAAAAAAGTTTGGATATGCTAAACAATGAATTGAAATTATTGAATTGTTGTGAAATGAATTGATAAACATTTGTAATCCCATGACCTAGTGTATAATAATAATAACGTTGGGGCATAGTAATGAATGTCATCATGTTGCTTATCGCCACAATGATTCGTTACCTTTATATCTCAATCGGAATTATTTTTGTTCATCACTTTTGAATGATGATGATATTCACCATTTTATTTAGGCTAAATTACAAAGAAGTATCTCAACTATTAGGTCAAAAATAGTTTCATATCTCATTTTTAAAAAGTTTTAATGTCATACATTTACTTATGAATTTATTGCAATGTCATACCTCCCGTCAGTTGACTGTCAATTCCTTAGTTAAATGCTGACGTGACGTGTGACGTGGCATACTTTTTATTAAAAAATTAATAAAAACTTTAAAAATATTAAAAATATTAATTATATATATAATAAAAAATAAAAAAAATAAAAAAACAAACAGGCGCTACCCGAAGAAGAAGAAGAAGAAAAAAAAAGAAAAGAAAAAAAAAGGGGTAGCTCCTGCAACCCGAGAAGAAGAAGAAGAAGAAGAAAAAAAAAAAGGGTAGCTCCTGCAACCCGAGAAGAAGAAGAAGAGGAAGAAAGAAGAAAGAAGAAGATGAAGAAAAAAAAAACTGTAGCGCCTGCAATCCAAAGGAGGAGGAGGAGGAGGAAGAAGAAGAAGAAGAAGAAAAAGAAAAAAAAGGGGGTAGCTCCTGCAACCCGAGAAGAAGAAGAAGGAAAAAAAATGGGGATAGCTCCTGCAACCTGAGAAGAAGAAGAAGAAGAAGAAAAAGAAGAAGAAGGAAAAAAAAGGCGGGGTAGCGCCGAAGAAGAAGAAAAAAAAAATGAAAAAAAATATTTTTAAAGTTTTTAATAATCTTTTATTAAATTTTTAATAAAAAGTATGCCACGTCAGCGTTTAACTGAGGAATTGACAATAAACTAACGGGAGGTATGACATTGCAACAAATTCATAAGCAAATGTATGACATTGAAACTTTTTAAAGATGAGGTATGAAACTGTTTTCGACCCAATAGTTGAAGTAGTTTTTTGTAATTTACCCTTTTATTTATTATGATTTGATAAGTTTAATTTTTGATATTTGTATAATAGATAGACACAAATTTTAAAATTTAAAATCATTCAATGATAATAAGTAAGTTGATGAGCATTATCACTTCTTGAGAGTGTTGAGCAAAAATATCTCAATCTCATACCATTCAAATCACACGTTGACGAAAATAGACTATAGTTTAGGGTTTTTCACAAGGGAGATTATATTCACACACCCCAAATTACTTCTCCCACACCCCATTAATTTTTTAATATTTTTCTATCAAGTGTTAGTGTTGTGTAAAAAATATTAAAAAATTAAAAGGGTGTGAGAGAAGTAATTTGAGGTGTGTGAATATAATTTCTCTTTTCACAATGGATCCCATCAATAAAGAAAAGGGTTTATACAATCACAAACTCATCATGCACCTCATGTAATGGCGAAGTCATGACTTTAGAAAAATAAGGTCATGATTTCGACTAAAAAAATTCATTGCACCATTCCATCAAGCATTTGTTGGAGAAATTTTTCGGTGTTCTCGTCACCCTACGTCACCATGGACACTTGGTGTACCCATTCAATCAGGGGATGCCACATTTCCCATTAAAGAATCTTTCTGATTTATTTTAAAAAAAAATCAATTAAACAAACACCTTAATGGGAAATGTGGCATCCCCTGATTAGATGGGTACACCAAATGTGATGGTGACGTGAGGTGACGGGAACACTGAAAAATTTCTCTGTTTGTTGGGCACCTATCAAAATCTACTAACAGTCGCCTAAAACTTGTGATGATGATATTTATTGATAACTGCTCTAACATCTGCATCCGCCAAGGTGTGCTCATGATTGCAGACTACTAAGACCTGCCTACTACGTGGTGTGCACCATTGGGTTGCATACAAGAAAAAAGAGAAGAAAGACACGGGAAAGAAAGAAAGAAATTGGAGAAGAAAGAAGTTGTAATTCAACATTGTTCACTCTCTTTAGTTGGAGTCAAAGATACCAACAAATATACATAAGATTAGGAAGTTGTTGGGATCATAAGCAGCCATTACTCTAAACTGGCTCCTCTACTAACCTCATGTTCAACAACTAAAATCAAAGCAATAGTTGGTTAAGCATACTTATCTCTGTATTCGAGTATTTAATTATTGACTCACCCATTTTTCAATAGTATTTATATATAATTGAAAAGTTTAGTACGTAATATGAACATTGTATCATATTATGAACCCAGCAAAGGCGCAATAAACTCTAACGAAAGAATAGTTCAACTGAACTAAAAAATCAAAAGAAAATACCAAACATTTTATAACTAACGAGTCATTCGTTGTTGAAAAAAATTTAAACTTTTATACGTAAGCGAAAATAACTCCTTAAAACGATCAAAACCCTCAAATTGATCGGGACCATTGAAATGCTCAGTTGGTGGGCTATCCCTCACCCAATGTACATGTGAAGGTTGGTGAAAGGCCCCATCAAACCTTATAAAGTTTCAGATGTTCTTGGCAAATCCCATATCACAAATGTCACCTTTCCCCTTTGCCTTTGGTAACTTTTGCCTGAAAGATATCAGATCTTTTATGTCCAAGCAGTGGAAATGGGTAAATCCAAAATTCAAATGAGTTGCAGAAGATAGATAATAATTGATACTTTGGACATAAATGGCAGTGGCATTGAGGGGGATTATAGGACTACTGGACAAAGATTTCATACAGAAATTGTCTTTTAGGTATCGGCCACATTTCTTCTACCAGTAGACCTCAAAAATAAAAATAAAAAACAAGTGGAGCCATGTTTTTATTAGGAAAACGAAAGTTACATGTCACGAGTTTATTGCCGACGTAGAATCATAGTCTAACAATATAATTAAATTTATTGTTATCGTACTATTTTTTATTTTATAATACTACGTCACGTGAACGGGAATTACAGTATTAGATCGGAATGCCACTGGATTGAAATCTTTTTATTAAGTGGTTATTTTCTGAAAAAAAAATAAGTTTGAGAAAAAAATGTGAAGTTTTATAAGAAAAACAGAGTCTTCCCTCCACTTTCTCTTCACTTATAAAATCCTCATCAGTAAACTCAATCTCTCACCTCACACTCCTCACACTTATTTCTTTCTTTTCTCACTTTCCATCTTCCTCTGTGAGAAATTCCAAAGGACCATTAATTTGGTTCCAGCTGAAACAAAAATGGTGGCCAAGAAATCACGGATTGTGATAATTGGAGCGGGAATGGCCGGCGTCACGGCGGCGAACAAGCTGTACACTGCTGCAGGGTCCAAGGACTTGTTCGAGCTCGTGGTTGTGGAAGGCGGGGAGAGAATTGGCGGCAGAATCAACACGTCGGAGTTCGGCGGCGACCGGATTGAGATGGGAGCTACCTGGATCCATGGCATTGGAGGCAGCCCGGTTCATAAAATTGCTCAGGAAATCAATGCCCTCGAGTCAGAGCAGCCGTGGGAGTGCATGGACGGGTCCTCCGACGAGCCCACCACCGTCGCGGAAGGTGGGTTGGAGCTAGAACCGGATGAGGTGGACCCCATTTCGTCTCTGTTCAAGAACTTGATGGATTATGCTCAGGGAAAGCAGGTGTTTGATGAAAGTCCAGAGAGAGAGTGCAATGGTGATTTTGAATACAGTGAGCTTGGAGATGAAGCGTCCAGGATTTGTGCAAGCAATGATGGTGTTGGGAAGTTCAGTGTCGGCTCTTTCTTAAGGCAAGGACTTGATACGTATTGGGTTTGGAAGAAAAACAGAGATGAGCAGGTCAGTGGCTATACAAATTGGAGCAGAAAGTTGCTGCAAGAGGCCATCTTTGCAATGCATGAGAACATCCAAAGGACTTATACATCGGCCGGTGATTTGTTAACTCTCGATTACAATGCAGAAAGCGAGTACCGGATGTTTCCCGGCGAAGAAATCACCATTGCTAAAGGGTACTTGAGCATTGTTCAATCTCTAGCCTCTGTACTCCCACCTGGGTTGATCCAATTGGGCAAGAAGGTCAGAAAAATTCAATGGCAGCCGGATAATCGCAAGAACAAGGGCTATGAATCCGACACAGGGCCTGTGAAGCTCCATTTTTCTGATGGGTCAGTTTTGTTAGCTGATCATGTTATTGTTACAGTTTCTTTGGGGGTGCTCAAAGCTTCGATTCGCCAAGATTCTGGTATGTTCAATCCACCTCTGCCTCGTTTCAAAACCGAGGCGATTTCGAGGCTTGGATTTGGCGTTGTTAACAAGCTGTTTCTGCAACTGGGTTCTAATCATGCTCCTCCGAAGTGCCAAGATTTCACCAAGTTTCCATTTTTACAAATGGTTTTCCACAGAGCAGACTCAGAGCTCAGGAATAAGAAGATCCCATGGTGGATGAGGAAGACAGCTTCTCTCTGCCCTCTCTACCACAATTCCAGCGTTCTGCTTTCTTGGTTTGCAGGGGAAGAAGCACGTGCGCTAGAAGCACTTTCAGATGAAGAGATTATCAACGGGGTTTCACAAACAGTGTCCAACTTCCTATCACAAAACTCACATTCCCATGAATTGTGCAATGGGAATGGGAATGGGAATCCGGAGGAGAACTCTGAAGTGAAATTTTCCAAGGTTTTGAAGAGTCAATGGGGTAGTGATCCACTGTTTCTGGGATCATACTCGTATGTTGCAGTTGGATCAAGCGGTGAGGATTTGGACAGCATGGCAGAGCCATTGCCATCTAATGATTCTGGTAGTGCTACTGGTTCTTCACCTCCACTGCAGATTCTGTTTGCAGGGGAAGCTACACACAGAACCCATTATTCCACAACCCATGGAGCTTACTGTAGTGGCCTCAGGGAAGCTAATAGGATTCTCCAACATTACCAACTTGTTGGTGTTTAGAAGAATTATTAGTAGGATTTTTACTATTTTTGATCAATTATTTCTATGAAATATTAATTAATTTTCTTTTTCATGTTGAACATCTTTGCTTCTCTTTCTCTAAAGTATTGCATGAATTAAAGAAGTCACTTTCAGTTTTCCATTCCTTTCTCTTTGATTGTGAGATTGCGGTATTTGTCGGGAGGCGATTTTCACACTTCATTATCTCTTTCGGCCCTTCGGGTATTCAGATTATACAAATTAAAGATGAATATACGGAGAAAACAATAGGCGAACCGTGGAAAGAGGAAACGAGAGTGTGACAATCAGTATCGTAATGTTGTTCTCCCCAAAAACCACATGTGTGATGATATTGAATATTTCAAAGGGTTGGGAGAGGAGTACAAAAACAAAGAAAGCTTTGGATGCCACCCCTCTTCCCTACCAAGTGTCCGTTTTGGATTGCTCAATGGACAGGATCCGATAAAACCGGCTCTTTCCAGCTGGGAGTCCTTCCATCCGTTCCTTTCCTGCACTCACTGCCCATGACATTGCGTTCTCATACAAGAGTTCACCTTCCAAAGCCATTTCTTTGATGATGGAGTTATTTTCTTCCTTGTATTCTTCTATTAATCCCTTGTTAAAGTTAGGGGCCCAATTCTTGTGTTTGTCTCTGATCACGCTTCATACGATCCTATCGTTTGTCTCTTCTCGTCCGTCGTGTGATAAAAAGACTTGTTTCTTTCCTTGTATTATTCTATTATTTCTTTGTTAAAGTTAGGGTTACATTTCCTTGTGTTTGTCTCCCTCCGTACCAATGCATACGAATCAATAGTTATCTCTTGGTGTGCCATGTGAAAAAGAAAAAAAAACAGTTAAATGAGTTGCTAAAGTGTAGGAAGGTGGAACTCACTGTATCTCTTCTCATCACACGACGAAAGAGTTTGATTGAAAGAAATATACAATTAGTTACAAGATAAATTCTCTATTTCGGATCGCCATACTTGTAAACCTTCTCGTGCCCTTAACAATGAGAGAAAAAATAGAGTTGCTTGTATAAGTGTGCGATTTTCCGACTAATCACTTGACTTCGCGTGATAAAGGAGATGGACCAAAAAAAACATACAACTAGTCATAGACGGATTCTCTGTCTTAGGTCAGCGTACCGATAAACCTGGTTGTCTTTATCAATGAGATAGAAGTCGAGTTGCTTATGCACACGTGTGTAGTTTGCCACACACACACAGACAGTTTAGCCTTCAATACATAGAGACAGTTGCCTAGCCACTTGGTACTATTAGATTTTGCTCTGTAGCAAAATCCATGAATTGTAATAAGGACAGAATATGACTGGCCACAAGCAACACTAACAACCTAAATATTTACACCATATCCTTCTGTCCCAAACAACCCTTTTTTTTTTCTTTTTTTTTTTGGGTTTTTGATAATACCATATGAATTCCCATCCCAGCCGTTGGATTGCCTATCTTGATTCCAATCAATTTCTTATTGGCCTTTCAACAAGGTCCACATGAATTAATAATTGACTATGCTATGGATTTTCCATCACCATTACTAAATGAGCAAACAACAAATCACATAATTGAAGGCACTAGGTTGTTGAGGGAGACTACAATTTAGCAGACCAGGATACTCTTCGAAAACTTTTTATGCTAACTCTTGGGATCAAATAATCTCAGCCGTTTACGTAAAATCGTGCGGCTGAGATCACTCTTTCTCTTTTCTCTCCATCACATTTGCATCTCGACAATTTTCTCGGTCCACCGAACTCCACCAGTTTCAGTCACCTGCATCATTACCACTTTCTCACTCTTGCCTTTTCTCCTCACCATCTGCATCTCCACTAATAAACTCGTTCGATATAAGTCTTTCTCTAGCTTTCAACTATGTGTGTGGTCAAGTCAAGATCTCTTCATAGAGACTCCATTATTTAAGATATGCAAGAAGAAGAGAAAAGAGAAATTTTTAGGGTTTGCTGTCTCTTTTAGTCTTTCTACCTCTTGTGGGCTTCAATCACCCCTTGATGATTGTGCATATGAAAGGCTCTCTGTCACCAAGTCCTTGTCCTTGTCTGGCTCATAAACAAGCAACTGAGATTCTCTCCATTTCCAACCCTACCTCCATCCACCCACTGCCTTAATCCAACATTTTGATTACTTACCTTGACCCTCTTTTTAGCCTCTAATCATCATTATAACACCTTTGGTTAAGGATAGTGCACACTAATTAGTACACTGAGAAAGCTTAGCTATCACGGCTATAGTGTACATTTATGCTACAATCTCATTCATTACGTGATCGATGAGTGAGAGTGAGAGGCTGGATTAGTGCTAAGTGAGATAGAGAGAGTAATGGATGAGATAGGGAAACTTTTTTTGACGATTTTGGAGATATATCCTCATCCCCAATAATAAGGCATAATCTCTCGTTAAATGTACACATGTTTCATGTGAGTTTGATAGAACAGCACAAAAATACGATACTCATTTATCTGAACTCTAAAATTCCATTCAATGCCTAATCCAACATTTACATTCCTTGACCCTCATAACGAATTTTGCCTAAGTCTCTCTTTCTTTTTCGCCTCTAAGCAACATTAAAACTTTTGGTTAAGGATAGTGCACACTTAGTAAATTGATTCAGAAGAAGAATATTAGTTATTTCGAATCACATAGTTACAGAGATAATAACCAAAAATTGCTAAACAATGTCTCAAAGACCGATGGTATAAAAACCACATATTCATGTAAGCTTTTTTCGATTCTCAGTGGCTAACTACCATATCCTAACAGTTGCCCTAAGATGCTGGTGATATAAAACCTTAAAAAGTTACGAACTTAGCTGTGCTTTTCAATTGTCAAAACCCTAATCAGAAAGCACCTTACAAACCGACACATCAAAGACAAGGAGGAAATGAGTAATGCCACACAAGCTTTTACTTGTACTAAATTTTAGTATTTTAACAGTTCAATGTTCCCCTCCTAAAATTTTTGTAATGCCACACATGCTCTTACTAAGTAGTTTAAAATAGAATGATGAAGATTGACTCTAAAATTTATTCTAAAAAAAAAAATCAAAATGTGAAGATTGTTTAAAAATGAGGACTACTTGGTATTAAATATCGATGATATCAGAAATATCGGTAGTCCAAAAACACGGAAATTTCTATGGAAATATCGGGATATTATCGATATCGATAAAAATTGAATAAAAACCACGGAAATTGTAAGAAAAACTTGGGAATTTTTATTGAAACTTTGCAGGATGTTTATTTAATCAATTATCTATTAGTTTATCAAGGAAATGCATTGCATGATGGATTTAACTGATTTAAGTTGATTATATAGTGAGCTGGCAAACATTGTGAGTGTAGAAAATATGTAAATATTTTAGCATATTTTCACAAAAACACAAGTGATATGGTGGTCAAGGTGTTGAAGGAGTAAAATGGGAGGGGTTCGAATTCCCTTGGTGTTTTTTTAAATATAGAAATTTAAAAAACTCGGAAATTTCGATGGAAATATCGATGACATCAGAAATATCGGTAGTCCACAAACACGGAAATTTCGATAGAAATATCGAGATATTATGGAACTACCAAAAAACAAACCTGATATGACTAGTTCCATTGTTCTTGCAAAACTAAAAGAGATTTTTCATATATCATTCTCCCTTTAAACCTTAGGGTTTGAAAATCAGCTCACAGGATTGACATTCTGATTTACTACGATTAACCTAACTAAAAAGAAGTTCAAAATCCGCATAACGAATAGTCTGATAACATAAATACATCTAACTGAAAAAAGAGTTTTTTGATAAGCTATTGGTTTCTAAATATTTCATATTTGATGAAACAAATCATATGCCTTTACAAGATGGTGGGGGTGAATCTTCCACCTTTGGACAACATTTCTTTTTCTTTATGTGGCCAACATCTTTAATCCAATGCTTTTTTCTTAAATATCTTGGAATGAAAGTTTATAGATGATATATTATGTGAAGTTGTCTGCTTTCTTTTGTTCTCCCTAAATGAAAATAGCTTTACTAACTTTAGTGGGAGCCAATGATGTCCAAAGGGGAGATTAAAACTTAATTTTAAGTTATCTTATTGGCATCTAAGATTTGCTTTTGTGGCATTGCAATAATATAAGAGGGCATCCCTTAACTAAATAGCATATGTAGGATTGGCCAATTTATCATTTGGCGTTGGGAGGGAATCTAGGGTCTACTCATAGGGAAAAGGGTCTGAGCTAGGAGTTTGGAAAACAACAATATGTCTAGTTCCTACTTACTAGATAGAATCTGTCGTTCGGTCCAAGATATATTATACGAGAAATTGATGAAATTAGGGTTCCATCATAAAACCAATTGGTAATGTGGGGAGTAGCTCAAGATCACGTGTGGCGGATTTTCAAGCTTACATGTGGACAACAACTGGGTGACGTGGAGCGCGTGTGGCCGTTGGGCTTCACACGTGGACAACCTTGCTCTGATACCATGATGATATTGAGGTTCCACCATAAAACCAATTGGCAATATGGGGAGTAGCCCAAGACCATATAAGCACATAGCAAACCTTGTCCCTCACTAATGTGGGACAACTCCTAACAGAAATGTCAGAGAGATTCTTTTAAAGTGTAATTTTTAATGGATTTTTTGTCACTTTACAGTATTACGTCAACTCATGTGCTAATATTATAAAATATTTTACAAAAAATATAAGGTAGCAAAGAGTCTACGGATAGTTCTACTTGTGAATCTTTATGACATTTCTCATATCTCATTGTCTAAATCACTCATTTTATTCGACCTATATTTTATTTTACGTAATGAGTTCCTACGTTTCAAAAACAATATGTTGTTTAATGGGAGATATAATCTCAGTGTGCCTAGAACACTCAGTACATCGAAGGTATATTTTATTGTGTCGACTACACTACGTGATAAAGTTGTAAACGAATGACTAACAGGAAACAGATGAATGTCTCAAATCTCTCTAACTACAAGACAGTAATGTTCTGCACAGCAATTAAAGGACCATCTTCTTCTTTGGATTTGTCCTTGTGATAAATAATGGTCCATCTGTGTTTACAACTAGCTAGTCAAAGCAAAAGATAGTTGCTTCTGATGTATACTTCTCATGGTAATTTCTCGCGGTAATTTCATCACATGTACACTAAATGAAAATATCTGTTTAAACTCTTGGAACAAAGGCTATAAATACAAGAACTTGAGTTTTCAATGAAGTTGTTTTGTGTATTTTTTAAAAAGTACCTTCAAACATGATATGTTATGCTGCTATTTATGGTGATATTTTAGAAAATACTTTGAATTCATGTACAAAAGTTGAAAATACTGACACGCAATGTTATCATTTTATGTGTTAAAATATAGGTAGACAACGAGTTGTTATATTACATTTTTGAGACATATTCAATAAAATACAAATATACATGTAAAGTTTAAGTCAAATAATAACACATGACTGTGTTTCGAATGCACCTAAAAATTATATTTTCATGCCTTCATCGTGCCAAAGTTGTGCAATCTTTCATCATGCTTAGCTACATGCATAATCTGGCCCTCACAGAATTTTATTTCATCTTTTTGTCGTAGAGACTAGTCAGGGTAGGCCTTTTAAATTTTGAGAGCTTTAACGAAAAGCTCCCGGTATTGTTCACTTTAATGAAAAACCACATTTTTTACACTAAAAAGTCAATCCTGGTACTATTCAATTTACCCTTTATTTTGTCATTATCATTAAAACTCAAAGTTTTCTAGCCCTTTTTATTAATTTTCCTTTTAAATTTTCCTTGTATTCTTTTCGAGGCTAAGTAAAAGGAGCAACCCGGCCTCGTATAACAGTGCTTTTTATCGTGGCTAGGTTGCTTATTTTTACTTTTATATGAGAGAAAAGAAAACAATTATGAATCCGAAATTTTGTTGGTTCTCTTTGTGAGGATTTTGAGAATCCGTTAATTATGTCCGTTAATCGTACGTTGTGCGGTCAGAAATTATTTTAAATATTTTTATTTAAAATTAAACACAAATAGTATTTGACAAAACTGACTGCATAATGTATAATGAACAGACACAATTTATAGATTCCTAAGATCCTTACTAAAAGGATCCGAAGAGAATCCTGTTGGAGCAATTATAGCTAATGACCGCACTTGATGTGTAGTTTTGTTCGCATGAACTTTCATTAATCCGAAGAGAATCCTGTTGGAGCAATTACATGAGGTTTTTTTTTAAATAAGAAACAAATTTACAGTGGGCCTGAACAACTCTAAGGCATTGTTATATGGGCTTCAAGGCCCAGGCCCAAAGGAGAAAGCTTAAACTCTTAAATTTGGAGGGATGAATGTAAAGAAAAGGAGGCTACAGCAGGTGCCTGTCTAGTCTTCAGTTTAACTGATACTTCATCTGCTGGTTGAAAATGCAGGTCAGCAAATACTTGATAAAATGCATCAAGAGGCAAATCCAACTCAAGATTGACGATGGAAACTGGACCGTAATGGATCTCCGCCGTAGATTGGAGAACTGGAGGCATCAGGGACAAGAAGTACTAGAACTCAGTAAAGATATAGACAATGTCATTCCTTTCTTGAGTCGAGAGAATATGTTCTGTTTCATGGATGGGGAAAAGACTACGCAAAACAGCAGTTCTTCGGTACAGAACCCCAGTGCAGCCGCCTTGCCTCATTCTAGAGTTCATCTTGGGTCGTAAGTTTGAGGTCCTTTCCGGGTGCTCGCGATGATGTCAAACAGATGTTGGAGAAAGGATCTGAGAAAACATATATGCTTCTCTCTATTGTACTAGAAATATTTTGAAATCAAACATTTAGAAAGACAAGGATAAAAGTAATCTCTATTAGTTTCCCATTTATTCTTGTAAAGGAAAAGGAAATCTTTTCCATAAGTTGTTACAAACTTACAATGGAAAATGCTTGCGCAAATCTACTGACTACAAACTTTGTATGTAATCCTTCGTATATCATGTGGAGCCTTTTTTTTTTTCGACAATTAATAGATTGTCTATGTACACCACCACTTCACGCATTTAGTAATCTACGTATCTGCTGGATCTTTAGCTGCATACAGCCTCAACCTAGAGCTTCTTCTCGTCGAGGGCTGTACCTCTTTCAACCAACGAAATCCTTGACGGATCACCGCCCCATTCTTCGAACACCACCAAAAGATTTCCAGTCGGGGTCAACCATGATCGAGGAATGTGGTACCTGAAAGATAATAGCTCTACCATGAATTTTGTACTTGACAAAACAAAGGCATCACGGTAAGTAAGATGAACTTTTTCTCACCATCTCTGAGAGGGCTCGCCGCAATGAGTTCTGCATTTCTTATCATCATAAGTTCCGGCATAAGAACAATCGCCACAGCTGCCGCGTGCAATGTATCCAGGCCAGTGGCGTCCCACGCTCTGTCCATTTATCCATATCTGACCTTTTCCCATGCTTCCCATATCTAAAGCTAATGGAGCATCACCTGGTGGTGCATTAAAAGTAGCCTGAAGATATCACAGCTTCGATTAATATCTGGTTTTTCATGGACTCCACAAGAAAGACGGGCATAAAATATACGCGTATTGGAAGTATACGAACCTTGTACCACGTAAGGGGTTGTTTTTTAGCCATCGATGGTCCTTCTACCCATTCAACAGAAGAACTCCCAGTAACAGTATGGAGGCCTAAAGCTTCACCTTTCAAACCAGTCTGCTCATAAAGCAAACAAGTTATTCTCTAGTTTTTTTGCCAAATTTTTTGACATCTTGGAAGGGGAAGGAAAAGAGCATAAACGTTGAAATGCAACAAACCTTGTATGTCCATTTCCACCCTGACATGTCCCATGTTCCTGAATTCAGACCCTTCAACGTGATCGGGCCTAGAACTCCCGCGTTCCATGTCTCAAAGTGAGTACCAACATTCTGATTTTATTAGAACACAAAAGAAGCAAAAATTTTAGATGCCATCTCAGGTGTTTTGAAAGCCAATATCTCATTAGGGAACGCAAGAACTAACCGGCAGACCAACGGAAATGCTAAGCAATGCAAGCTTGTTGATGCCAGATCTCAGATTTACGTTTTGACTGAATGATAATTTAGGATTCTCCAATGACCCATACACGGTACCTGCAATAAAGGTAGACAGCTTTGTTAAAATTAAGTTCATTCAGCGGAAGAACTAGACGGAGTTACATACAATTTCATCCTTTTTTATCTACCTGATAGCTGACCATTGATGAAAACATTCAAGGCATGACCTGCTGAAGAGATCGTAAGAAGTGGGGACTTTCCGTTCTTTAGAAACGCTTCATCAGAACCTATTGTGATACTGGAAACCAAAATTTGAACTACCAAGTTAGAAAGAAAAGAAAAACAGTGCAACAATTTCCCTGGTAACATTTAAGAAAAAGACAATTCTTAAACTATGGTGTGTTTAATATACTTACTCTGTCATGTACCACAAGTAGTCTGTAGTATCCCTAGTGATATTTATTTGCTCATACAACCCGTCCAATGTAGTTGTATCGGCCTCATCAGAAGAGGTGGTTTCTTCGATGAATGACTGCCAAGGAAATCCACTATGTACTGGTGTCATCTGAACTTGCGAGCTTTGCGAACCAACCTGTGCGGAGATAACAAGTCTAAGTGAATCTTACTGAAATTAAGAAATAAAACTTGATTGTTCTCGACTAAAATATCCAACAGCTCACCTTTGCAGTGTTGTAAACTTCGGTTTTGCAGTCTGGAAGAATGCTGATGGACCATGGCGGCAGGTCATACTGCCCGCCTCCAAAACTCACTTTAACAGAGTATTTTGCATCATAATTTGCGAGGAATGCAGCGCAATCCGACTTTGATTTGAATACATGAGCCTGCAAGGGTAATATTAATCAGTACAACAAGAATCATAGCGAATTTCAAAGAAGAACAAGGTTTAGCAAATTTCAAACCTCCTGAGCTAGCTGAAGGACTTTACCTCTTGATTACTTCCGAGTTTAGTCACTGAAGGATCAACGGATACTAAAGCAGACTCACATGTTTTGATGGCTTTGTGCAGATCCCTCAAATGTCCCCACTTTGGTTCCCGGGGTAGTCCTGATATAGCATAGGCAACGCGTTACATCAACGTGCAATGATACGTTTTGGCATACATTAAGCATTTTTTTAGTTCGATGCTTCAGAAACTTAAGTAGAGACTAAGACAATGTTAGGGGTAACCAACTTATCATCAAGGTTACGGATTATGACTTTATGATCCAAACTTTGCAACAACCTACTACACAATGGTAATTGTATTTGCATACCATATTCGTCTAAGGGAGCGTCATAGTCATAGCTAGTAGCTATGAAGGGACCTCCAGCTGTTCGGCCAAAATTCGTTCCTCCGTGGTACTGGAACAGAAAACGGGAGAAAACACAACAAAAATTAGAAAATACACTCTCGGTGCTTAATCATCAGTCGAATACAATAAACATGGAAATATGACACCAACAACTAACCATGTAATAGTTCAAAAACGAACCGCCGCTTTGTATGAACCTAGCAACTGAAAATGCCACATCTTCTGCAGGTCTAGTGGGAACTGCCCCACCGAATTCTGTATACCTGTCAAATACATACAAAAGAGGCAGCCTCATCAAAAGGCTTGAGGGACAGTACAAGAAAGCACCGACACGACGGGCCTATGGAAATAAACTTTGGAACCGTACAGGCATCTTGTGTGACTTACCAACCAGTCCAGACTTCTGTCCACATTTTGGGCTTGTAGTCCTTATTCGGCTTGAAATTCTCACAGTAGAAACCATTGCAAGTGTCAATCTGTCACACAACAAATTACGCGAAATTAGCTTTTCGGTAAAGGTCCCAAGACGCAAGCATCGCATCCACCCTCGATCCCAAAGGAGAGAGGACCTACACTTCTGGGGAGTACAATTATGAAGCTCTTTGTTTGTTGTAGTTAATAGCAGAATTTATTAGACAGCACAAAATCAGCTACTGACCCAACCAACCCGAAAAATTGACCTCTAAGTTGACGGCAAACAGTTTAAAAACCCCACCAAGAAAGGAGGGTCACACTAAATGAAGGACATTTACGCAATTATTGTTCAGAAATGACGACACATAGTAGGTAGAAAGCGTCTCTCTATGCACCTAGATTAGACTAAATACTGCAAAAGCGTCATAAAAAAAATGCGCAGACAAACTTACAACGGGATCGGGGGCATCCTCTTGCTTGCACATAATCCATGGAACTCCAGTGTCTAGACCTACGGCCATCTGAGCTGCCCATTTGGTGTAAGCTTTTCCAGGTGCACCAATTTCCCATTCCACAGGTCCAAATTCATTTTCTATCTGTCAAAATCAAATTTGAAAAATAAGATTAATAAGCATTGACTGGCCAAATTTTACTCAGCAGATAAAACAAAAGGAAACAAACATTGCTCAATATCTTGGAAGCAAATTCAATCCCACTTCTAGAAACATAAAAAAGACCGGCGGCATGTTTGAAATTGCTTCCAACGTGACTACAAGCGCTTCTAAAAATGTCTTAAAACTCGACCGGTTTTCCGACCTGAGAGAGAATTATAGGACCTCCTTGAGTTTGAAACAGCTTCTCTGCCTTCACCATGCTGACAATCTTCTCTGTAAATTTTTGCATTGCCGCCTTCATAACACATAATTAGAAATTAAATTTAGCTTCAAAATTATCTGTTAAAAAATTAAACTGCATTAAACAAAACGGAAGATTTAAGATATCCAACCTTGAAAGGCTCATTGTCCGTTCGAAAAGCGATTCCAGGGACATATTTCAGCCAAACTGGGAATCCCCTGTTTCAGAAACAGAGCAAAAAAACAGAGTAATGAACAAAACCATATTTGCATAAGAATAAAATAAAATAAAACAAATCACAAAATATTCTTAGAAAATTAAGTTTAATTTAACAAAAATAATTACCCGAAGTTCCATTCAGCGCAAACATAAGGGCCAATCCGGAGATTAACAAATAGGCCTGCTTGTTGCACCAGCTTGATGAACTTGACCAAATCATATCGGTCCTCGAAATAATACTGCAAATTTGAAAAAATAAAAAACCAATTAATTAGCATAAATATTTTGATTTAGAGAGGACAAAGAAACGTAAATTTTAAATGCGAATTGCTAATTGCACATTACTTTTCCCGGAGAAGGTTCATGGCCATTCCAGAACACATACGTCTGTATAACATCCAAGCCTCCATCTTTGGCCTTCTGAATTAAATCCGGCCACATCTGTAACCACACACACCAGAAATTAAACGCAAAATATAAAAAAAAAATTGAGCTGAAAAATAATAAGAAAACTTTTTAATGCAAGATCACAATATCCCACAAGTTTAAAATGCTTAAAAAATACCCCATAATAAAAAAAAATGGAGCTGAAAAAAACCCATAAGTAAAAAATGCTTATTGAAATTGCTCCAAGAACAATGCCAAAAAAAGGGGCAGAAATATGAAACAAATAAGAAGGCTTTGAACCACATTGGCGTAGTAATATGTAAAAAGTACCTCAGGAGTGCTTCTGGGATAGTGAATGGAGCCAGAAATTAAAATCCTTTTCTGCCCATTAATTATTATAGCCTTGTGGTCGTAACTCACAGAAGCTGAAGCTGCAGAAAAAATGCAGGAAAACAATAGCAGAATGCTCCACATTGTTTGAATTCCAACACCCATTTTTCCCCTGCTTCTGAAACGCTCAAAAGCAATGGCCTTTATATATAAATATACTTGCTTTGTTTGTACCAAAAACTAAAATATATTTTGTGTATTGGGATTTGAATTTGGTTTCTTTTGTTTGGTGCTTTTGATATTTTGGAAAGAGACAGAGAGAGTGGCAGAGTTGAGAAGTGTTACGGATTTGACGGGTAAGAGAGTTTTTGGTTTGGTTGTGCAGAGAACGGGAACCTCCCGCAACTGCTTTATATAAGCTTTTGAATATTGCAAATGTGCAAAGGGAAAGAGGGGCCCACTTTCTACTGCCTTGAACAAGCACTCTCAAATTTTTTAAAATACTGGTATATGTGGAAAATATTGAATCGGTTGCATTTCATCCGTAAGGTAATCCGTTATATATTACGTCACCAGCCTCTAAGAAATAGGATTTCCGAGGGGAGGAAGAACTTTCGAGGATTTGGATATTTGATGAAAGTTTTATAAGGGTGGACAAAAAGCCGCTAAAACATTCAAATCCGCTAAATCAAATTATTTTAAACGATTGATTCTATTTTATGACTTGAACATTTTCATGTTAAATCAAGACAATTTAAACGATTTGATTCGATTTTAACAACTATAAAGCCTTATTGAAAATTTACGAAATTGTTTGAGCTTATCTTTTAAATAATGGCGATTTCCTTAACACTTGTTTTCGTTTTCTATTTTGCCAAAATTAAGAAAAAGTGATTTGAAATATGAAGTTTTCATTTGATAGATGTTACTCAACTTGTACAATGATGTGTCAATTTTATCAAGACATTTGAAGATAAAAAGAAGGAAAGGAGGGACATATCGACATTGAGAAGTATTTTTCAAAAAAAACATACAAGAAAAGCTTAGCATGGGATTGTCAAATATCCATGCCAGCAAACGGATCTATTAAAAATTGTTTTCCTTTGGGATTATCCAATATATGATAATATGAAAATCAACTTTATTAGTTGTTTACTCAATTGAAAAATTGACCCCCAACCATGGTTTAGATTTTTTTGAGATAAGGATCTGCTTTTCATGTATATATTGGAAATTTAAAAATACAAAATTATATATTTTTGTTATAACTTATAATAAATTTTCTGATTTTCTTATATTATTTTCATTTAATCATCATCATTACAAATTAAATGACAATATCTTTTCTTTTACGTGTATGCTTCAAGCTTATCATTATTTTTCAAAAAGAGTAGAAAAATGAGTAGAAAATCTGTTATATAATTAGATGTATATTATTATGTGTCTTTAAAGCTTGGTTTTTTTCTCTTTTTTTACAAAAAGAAAATTGGTGGCTTCGCTACGACAGTCCACCTTTTCAGGGGCCGGAAAGACTTACAGAGGCAATTCAGTCTTCTTGGCCACCATTCATCAACATCATGAATCAAACTCAGGACGTGTTGTGTTGAATAGGGACTTAGAGTTCATCCTTAACTATTGAGTCACCCCACAATAACTGCGTCTTTAGAGCTCGTTAGGTGATAAAAGAAACATATACAAAATTGTATACAACAGATAAGATGGGAGAATTTCTAAAAAAAAATTTAAAAAAAAAAAGAGAGAGAAGGTTGTGTTGGTTCACATGACTTTAAGCTTGATTTTCTGTTTACCCTCACGGAAAAGTCTAAATTGATATGTGTACAAAAGTCAGAGGAGAATAGTAAGAATCACCCTTAACTTGGATGGTGCTTCCTTCAATACTGTATTCATTCTTTGAAGAATTCGATTAAATTACTTTACTTTTTGTCATTACTTTGTTGAAAGTATCAAGTTCAAGTTGCCACGTTTATGATCCATCTATTACTCGCAAGCCGTGATGTAGTTAATTACTTTTACTCCAAAAAATAATTTCCAGTGTCCACCTGGACATTGAAGCATCCAATCGCGACACTCCATGTGGAAAATTATTGCATGGACTTTTTTTCATTTTTATTCCACCTTCAAACTTGCTATGCTAGGTGGTTGGGTTTGAGGGTTACTAAATTGCTGGTTATCTTTATAGAAGTACGTATTCGGTATTCCCCATATCTTCTTACGAGCAACTTCAGACACACTCATTAATGTTTGTTGGTCTAATTTGAACATACACATGAAAATTGTTTTATACATCAAGAAACGTTTGAATGTTTTTATTACTTATAATAATCATGAATTACCAAATTTTAGTATTAAATTGTTGCAATGATTTAGCTCCCTTTGGTTTTGAGAGATTTTTCGAGCACGGGGCGGTACCCTATATGTTATTATACAAGTGGATGAAAGTTTTTTTTTATTTTTATTTTTTTTATATATTTTTTCAAATGTCCCTCACACTTATATAATAACAAATGACATATGTGTTCATGTTTCGAACACACTAATACTTCATTAGTTTCTTACATTGACATTTGAAGCAAGATCTTGTAGAAAGAAATTGCCCTGATTTCATTTATGTGGTAAAAAAAAAAAAAAAAAAAACCTAGGTCTCAAAATCAAGATATTATTCTTAAAAGGATTTTTAGTTATATTAGTTGTCTACTCACACGTGAGTGATTTTGATTTTTACTACAATATCATAAAACTTTTCTCCGAACTAGCATCTCTCTTTCTCAGGATTAAAACAAAAATTGCGATCAACTAGTTAGCTTTTGGCTCGATACCTATTTAGAATGGCTAATGGAGCAATCTGAAGAAGTTTTTCAAAACAAAAAGGACAAATGTTTATGGAGGCAGGTTGTTGTAGAATACAACCGTGATTAGGTGACCAGTAACCTACCGCTAAACCAATTAGTTTAAGTAGTAACACAATGAACGAGCCCCGTTTTTCAACAAAATAAAATAAGGCCTGTTGCTTGAAATTCAAACTTTAAATTGTTTTTTCAATATCTTCTGTGAGCTACCACGACATGGATCCAATTTTCGAGTCATTATCTATCATATGCAGATTATTATTTATTGTAGCACCAAAGACGTATTCGTTAAACAATCAAACTATATTATTACAAAAATATATGAATAAAATACTCATTCGATTCTCATGGCATGCCAACACTCAAGCCCTAATAGATTATCCCATCATATCTCTACGACTCTAACCCCAACATACATTTTCTGTAGATGATTTACAAATTTGTTTGTACATCAATTAGTAATTAAGCAAGCGGGTGGAATTTTTTTACCTTGTAGGGCTTAATCAAGTTAGTTAGAGTAATCTGATTTCCCTCTACACTTAAGTTTGACCTTTTTCATAATTTCAATGAATTTAGTGCAGAATAGTATATATGTAAAACAAAACTCAAATAATGACTTATAAATTTTATTTTTACCCAATTAACTTAATTAATGACGTGCATGCCATGCCATTCAGATCATCATATGATTTAGGTTACATGCACGAAACAAGTGTGGTGATATAATTTCTTAATACTATGCATTTCTCACCACTAATCAGAAAAGAAGTAAAGGAAAGGCATTTATATTTCTATCTTAGAAAAAATTGATGAGTAGATTAATGTAAAAGAGATAAGAGATAAATGCACGACACTTTACTTAGCTAGACAAACGAAAAGCAAACCGTGAAAATAATGCTTCTTCCTTTTATCAGACACGCAATGACATTCATCTTTATATGCCTTACATAGTTCATGGTTGTTTTTTTGGTAAACTTACAATAACAGCAGCAACAAAACCTTATTCTACTAAATTGGTATGGTTTACAAATCTAAAAATATCACTGCGCTCGGTTCTGCGCCAAATCTTTTTTTTTTAAGTCTCTTTCCAAGTCTTCATCTACCTCTTTTTTATGAGTCTCTATCTCATAAAAAAAAGTCACTTAACAGAACAAGCTTGACAATGAAAAAAGTTTTTGGTTCACAGACCAACTGCAAAGAAAAGTATTTTGATGTGCATAATATTTTCCTAATTATATTACCTTAAAGTAAAAAGAACCTAATCACTTTATTTCGGTTTAGTGATGCGAACACTAAATCACTAATATTTTACTTTAGTTTTGTTTACAAATTTGTTTCACTTTATCTGTTTGCACATGCACCTAATTAATCGTCAACAACAAACCATTAACTAAAAAAATTATTTAAGAAAATAATTATTACATAGCAAAACCTATTAAAAAAACTAATGAAAAGTTTTTAAAAAAATTAGTTTTAATGATAAAAGAACAAATAAAGGTGTAGTAAATAATATCAAAAAAAATAAAAATATAATTTTTTGTTAAAAATAAATAATACTGAGAGCATTTCGTTAAAACTTAAAAAAACAAATCAGTTTAAAGGGAGTATTATTCGTTGAGATGACTTGCGATCTTGCCATGCAGTTTCATTACGTAGAAAAAACCAATAATTGGCGGGTCCCAAAGCTTCTTTTATCATAAGATCAACTCCAACTCTTGGGCTAAAAGTCAAATTTTTTAGCCCGAAAAATTTAGCTTTTAGCCTAGAAACAGTTTTTCTGCTCCAACCTTTTCTAGCCTAAAATTTTAGCTCGAAATTATTAAAGAATAAATTTAGGCTATTTTTTTCTTAAATTAAATTTAAAAAAAAAATAAATATGTAGACTATCGTAAATTAATTTTATGAACATTTTAATAAAAAAAATTTAATTTCGATAAATATTTTCATTCAATTTGGTGGAGCCCACACCGATTTCTGGGCTAAATTCTGGGGGGAATCTGGCCTTGGTTTAGCATTTAGCATTTAGCCCGAATTTTTCCCTTAGGTTGGAGTGAGTTTGGGGGGTAATTTGGCTTTTAGCCCAGGGTTGAAGATGGTCTAATGTTGTACTTCCCAATTTTTATTCATTTACATTTTTTGTCAACATAATTAATATTGTACTTCTTTCATTTGTTTTATATATATATATATATATATATATATATATATATATATATATATCGAATGTTAGGAAGACTAAATGTGTAGGCTAAATTGTATAACTAAATGATATAAAAGTTGATGATTGAATTATTATTTAACTATTTTTTTTGTTTTATTTATTTATTATTACTTAACTATTGATTAACATATTTATTTTTTTATTAGTAAGACATCATTTAGTTTACCTAGTATTACTATATATATATATATATATATATATATATATATATATATATATATATATTTTACTATTATTAGCGAGAGTGAGAAAGTTCAAAACTATTTCAATAATTTAGGGGAGGGGGGAGTTTCAAACCCAAGACACCTAGGTAAAAACTCAACACCCTACCCACTAAAATATTGAACCATATTTGTTTTATATTTGATTACTTGTAATTTTTATTCACATGTTTTTTTGTTAAAAAATCTATCAAATGACACTCATCTTTATCTTACCACTGAGAAAATATGGTCACTTGTTAATTTACTAGACTGATTCGATTGACAGTTTAAAAATAATTAGATCATAATTATTTAAATTGGTATTTTTTTTAGATTAACACGTTTAAGGGGAGGAGACGCTACTCCATTTTAGGGCCTGTACATATCACAAGTCTCTTTGAGGACTCACATACCAAAGAAACTACGGATGACTTGTGATTATCTCGTGAGAAACCAAGATTCTGATAGTTTAGACCAATGGTATTGCCTAAAATAGGTAATTTGCTTGGAAAATGCAGAAGGAGGTGGAGGCCCTTTAGTGGAGACCCTTTCTTAGATTTTTACAATTTGCTCAACCAAGATAAATTGTCAGCAGTGAAACTCAAACCTTAGTATTGATCTAGCAAAGAGAACAATATATTATCTAGCAAAGAGAACAATATATTACCAACTTAACTAACCCTGCGTATTTTATTGTTTTAGCAAATGATGCAAACTTGATATTCATATCAAACAAATCTTCTATCGTTTGAGAGCAAAAACATAATATTAAAATTGTAGATAAACACTAGACGGCGAAATTCTTTTTGTTACCCGTCTCCCTCTCTCTAGGTCGGACCCATTGTGTTCATGAATTTGAGAACGTCACGTTTTATTAATTTGAAGCTCAAAAGAATACCCAATTTCTCATCCACATCCAGTGGCTTTGCTTATTTCCTTTTAGAAAGTATTGAATAAGAATGGGCCACTTGATTACCAGATACGTACACAACGATCAACTTAGCTTTTTTCAAATGCACAAGCCAATGTCTAACAAATTTATCCAATAAAACTGCAAATTTGCAACCGTGTGATGATGATCAAAAGTATGAGAACATGAAGATGAAACCTCAGTTCCATGACCAAATTGCCTATAGATATGGGATCTTTGTACATTTTACTCAGGTTAATCCCAATAATCTCACTTATTTTCGATAGATGTATTATTTAACCATGATATTTAAGCTTTTCACTAAAAGCAATAAGGAAAGTGTTTGATAAAATATCTCGCAAAGTTTATTTTTGTAAAAGTCTCTTTATAAGCATCTAATAACATGACTTTTACAAGCATCTAATTGTTAAGACTGCAGAAACCTTGAAGAAAAAGACTCAAAATGCAGAAAACAAAAAAGATGGAAGAAAGAGAGAGAATCGAGCTGAGAGAGAGAGAGTGAGAAGAATTTGTCGTATTTCTTGACAATGAAGCAACTGTTTACAAAATCTGTTATATACAGTTACAAAGCTTTTTCACTAAGCTAAAGACTAACGACCTTATAACAGTCTATGTAATCTCTTGCCAAGTTTTACTCATTTTAGCCATAGATTCGTCTTTCACTTGGATATTGGTTTTCTTCACTTCACTATTCTTACACTAATAACACAAATTCGAGCTTCGATCGCATAAAATTGTACACTCGGTTACACATAAGTTTGTTTTTGTGAGTGGGACCTTAAACCCACATTTTATATTGCTTTCATACAAATGAAACATAAATTTCAATGATAAGGCAAAAGCGTTTAAGGTTTACCAAATTAACAAATGGCAAAAGGGGCGAGGCAGGCTGTTTCTGTATTGTTTTGGATGAGTTTGCCACGTTTCGTGGAGGTCAATATTGATTGGCAGTTATCCAAACTTGTAGTTTTTTGTGTCAAATATGTCTTAGTAGTCGGTTCATATGGGACCTTTAAAGAAACTTTGTGGGTCGTTTTTGAAGAGATAAGGCGTTAGTGTTGCCTCCTCACGTAAAGAGTCACCTCACCAAACCCTAATGAGTGTGCCCATCTGATCTTATCCGTCTCATCACAAAACTACTCTACGATATTCTACATTTTTCTTTTGTATATATGTATATTATATTTTCGGTGGTGATAGTGTTTATATTAACATTGTGTGAGAAAATAGGACCAAAAAGAAAAGAAAAAAAAAGGTACGATAAAAAAGATAAATAAAGAAAAAAAGGACCTCTCATCTTATGGTAGTTCAGTTCTTGATAATAATTTCTTCATGATGCATTCTTATCAGAATCGAGTTTGAAGGAGGACCACAAGAGTCAAATTTTCAATATCATGACTATTATGGTGTGATAAGAAGTCATATAAATTAGCTAAAATGATGTGTATTAGCAGAAGCCATCGAAATTTTAATGTTTATCGCTTCTATCATGTTATCCTCATAATCTGGTTTGGACAACCACTAAACTATACTTTAATAAAATACGAAGATAAGTCAAGTTCATTAATCAAAATAATCATATAATATAACAAGCATGCAAAACGTAATATGCAATTAAGTAACAAATTAAGGTCTCTTAAAAAGTCAGTTTTACTTGTTACGTCGTTAGATTGACAATCTTACATATGAATAGCTGATGTTAGATTCGTATATTATGTTGTCATGTATTTTTTTTATTTGAATTTTTTGACGTATGATGTTAATTTGATAATTTAGTGTCATAACATGCAAGATTTATCCCGTCATGTAGAACACCAATTTGGACATCCACATCTCTGCCGCCCGTGTCAATTTTAATACAAAAAAAATATTTGGCCAGAATCGTTGATACATAATATTATATTCCAAAGTCTAATGACAAAGGGCTTTGTGGTTCTTTCAAAGGATGTTAAAATGCAACGGGGGCAGAAACGGTTTAAAACGGCAACAGAAGTATGCGACAATGATGTATTGATTTAATCAAAACTTAACAAACAAATTTATCCTTAGTGAATAGTTAATGATTTGATATTTTGTCATTTTCATTTGACTTGTCAACTATTTCTAATTAGTATTAGGTACGCTGATTGAAGTTTTAACCACTCTTAATAGAATTCTTTGGTAAAATATCATGATCCATAACCTTAATTAAATTTCTCCATTCTTGGTTAGTTATACGATAATCCAGCTGCTCAACTTTCCTAAATGACATTGAAATTTGAAACCAACCATTTCAGTCCATTTATTCATCTAACTCACTCCACCTCCTATCTATTTTCACAGCCCCATATAAAGTTTTACAGGTATACATTTTCCTTATAGGAGAAGTTGGCTGCTTGGTTACCCCTCCATGTCATGCTTTTGTTGGTTGAGTTGGGACCAGACCTCTGTCACAAATATGGTCTTGTTCAAATTGGATCGCAACCAACCAAGAACCAAAAGCAACCACCAGCTGGGGGACCTGTCAGAGGTAATGGGTTCAGCTAGCTAGCCAATATCTTCCTATTCACCAAACTTACCACTCGTCTCCTTTTGTGACATGCATATGTTGCGTACGTAACTCTCTGGTAGGTAATTCTGAGCTGAATAATACAACTTCTATTACGGTTTGCAGATGATTGCTTTTAAGGGATTAGAAAAAAAATACACTTTTATTCAGTCCAAGTTTCCAAGTCACGAAGAACAAAAGACTTCTTTTCGTTATCTATGTGTCTCGTCATTTGATAAATTCGACACACAAACAATGCATGTACCTATGAATATGATCAACATAATAGATATTTGTATATGTATTTATTATCCAATCGTTAAACCCAATCCTTTACAACAGTGAATGACCCCACTTTCCTCTTCATGAATTCGGGTTCCAGGGCCTTCGCTAGAGACTGGATCCTACATGAGGGTGACATATCAAGAAAGACAGGAGGAGTTAGCTAGTCTATTGCTCAATTAACAACTTGGGATATGCTTAAATATTAATATAAAGAGGTACTTGATAGTAGCACTTTAGGAAAACCACTGAAATACTAGAAATAGAGAACATCGAATAGTGTTGTTCATTGTCAACAAAGAGCGTTAATCACTTATTACACGTGCGCATGAACAATTGTGAACCGTTGATTGATGTGAGTCTCATGATAAGTCTCGTTCTAAACAATGTCTAAGAATAGTCTAAGTGTGTGTAATGGTCTACAAAAACAAGAACTTTTGTCCTATTGTATTCTTTGTCACATGTTATAGCATTCCTAATGAGTGATGGCATTATAAATCTCTAAACATGTAATATGTTATGAAGAAATGCTATAAAGCTTGAAATTCGCTTCAATTTATCCAAATCCCAAGCATATTGGTCTAGCCTTGTTAGACGTACATGCATAATTTAATTGGGTTCCTATATATAATACAATGTGGCCTTTGTTCCCACTTCTCTACGCTCCTACCAGGCCCATGTAAAGCACTTGATTTCCATGGAGTGGTTTGGTCTTTTCTAATGAAATCGAGCCTATCACTTAAATTAATGAAGCTGGGCTGGTAGAATTATCTTTACCTTTTTGAATTGGGGGCCTCAGTATGTTCACCATATCAGCCCTACACAAAATATTTGGTTATTTTGTTGGAAAAAACAAACAAGTGAAGGGAAAAGAAGTTGCTAGGGTAGGAAGAGGGCAACATTTAAAAGTTGAAGAATATGCTAGCAACATTCTAATTTAAATATTTTTTACTCTCATTTTTATCTCGCTATATTGCACAACGATCAAAATTATTTATTTTCTAGATTTTCCTTTACGATCAACTCTATCAACTAATAGTTATCCAATAAATAAATGAATCATGTATTCACTTTAACAATATTAATCTAATAGTTAAACGATTCTTTATTGATTTTCAGTAAAGTTGATCTTTAAAAATGGACTAGTAAGTAGACAGTTCTAATTAATTAATCATTGCCCAACATTGCGTAGAATGAGAATGAGAATCAAAAAGGTAAAACGAAAAGTTTAACCTAGCATCCCCTAAAATATATATTAAGTTCTCGAGTTGGCCAAGACATGAAATACTCTATCTCTTGCCTTCTGCTAATTCTGTCCTCCATACTCTTGTTGTCCCAGAACAGTTATGGAGGAAAAGACTCGGGACGGTACTAGAAGAGTGATGATCAATGACCAACTCATATGCCAGAAAGCCATTAAGAACCTGTTTTTACATCAAGATCGTGTGCCATGCATGCAGCTCTCCCAGGTTCGAAAGAAAGGGACCATTATGTTATAAATAATCTACCATGGTGCTCGTCATCGTCATCATAAATCATGATTCGTGATCATTGATCAGCGAAAAAGAAGCCCTTTTCAAAGAAACATCTTATATTGAAACAGTCAACCATGGTTGAATTAGATTTAGGTAATATAAGTTCTCCATCTTTGCTTAATTCTTAGATGAAGGTAAATTTGGTGGTATTATAATTTTGAAAGACGTGACTGAGTAAGCAATTGTTTGGAAATATTTTCTTTCAGATTAGTCACTTAAGCACTTGTTTTTTGTTGAGCTTTAATTAGAAAGATGTCAAAATTTCTAACAAAATTTAAGTGCGTCATGAAAACACTAACTTTATTAAATGTTGTAAAAAATATTTTTAATTATTTGAGACCATTTACCTTTATAATTCTAAAAACATCTTAAGATGGATTTCATCCACTATTTTTAGAATTTAGCCCAAAAAACCAATCTTATAAATCTTACAAATCTTATACAAGATTAGACGGTTGATTTTATTTGGCAGCTCTCACAATTAATCTAAACTACATCAACGTAAATATTTGCCCATCCGGACCCATCAATATTTGCTAGCCCATAACAGATCTAGGGCAAGACAGACAGAGGGAGGTTCTGGGTCCTTTGCCAATGAAGAAAACTGTCATCATGTGTCCTCCAATGGCCACCGTGACTCATGGTCCCTCAAATATCGATGCACATTAAGATGAAAACTACACATTTTTGGACCAACTATATTAAGTGACAAAAAAAGCATACAAAAGAACAGAAATATACAATAATTTTTTTTTCACCACGTCCCAGTCAATATATATGTCTCCACCCCCAACAGGCCAACATGTACAAGAGTGAACCATAAGCCGCATACGTAGCTTGCCTCGTGATCGTAAAATATTATGTGCTTCTGAACAATTCTTAATTTTCTGATCCATCGATGATTGATATTATAAATTGTGTGAATATTGACTAGATTGAAGTCTCTATGTTCCTTATCCGTTGTAATACCACCAAATTTGGTATCTGAATTCCTTTTTGTTGTTGTGTCCATCATTTAGACCAGGTATCTGATCTGTCAAAAAAAAAAGAAAAACCTGGCCGTTGACTGGCTGCAGTATCCTAATTAATCATTATCTTTTAGTTATTCTACTATTGTTTTTTACAAATGATAGCATTATGAGGTTAAATTGTTGATTGTTAGACTAACTTTCAATGGTTGGGGTTAAAATTTAAATCGAAACAGTTTTCTGCTTGAATGGTTTTGAGTAAAAATTTTAGGCTAATATTATTAAAGAATGAATTTAAGCTAAATTTTATTTATAGTAACTTTTTCAAAAACAGGTTCGGTATAGATTATCATAATTATTTTTATCAATATTTAAACCTAAAAATATTAAAAGTTCGATAAAAGTTGAAGATTCACTAAATCAGCCAATGAAACATATATTTGTAGATCGACAAAAAAAATGTCACATCCCGACCTGGGCCCTCACCACAACCTGGGCTCGACTCCACCGTAGCACGATATTGTCTGCTTTGGGCCCCTACCACACCCTCACGATTTTGTTTCTGGAAACTCGCGAGCAACTTCCCAAGAGGTCACCCATCCTGGGATTGCTTTAGCCCAAACTCGCTTAACTTCAGAGTTCCTACGAAACCCGAAGCCCGTGAGCTCCCAAAAAGCCTCGTGCTAGGTAGAGATGAGAATATACATATAAGGCTTATAGGATCCCCTCTCCTAGGCGATGCGGGATGTTACAAAAAAACATATGTATTTATAGAATTTTTGGGTGAATTTTGATTTGAATAATTTTTTAAATTTTTTTAGCCATTGGATTTAACTTTGGACCATTAGATTTTTTTTTTACCATTATATATGATCATATTCGATCTCATCCTTTGAGTTCAATGTATTTAAAATTTTAAAATTTAAACTTAAGGTAGGCTAGCCTTTTAATCCTGGTCGGAATTCTAGGTTATATTTGCCAAAATTTTAAATTTTAACCAAAAACTTATTTTAGGCCCAACCACTGGGTTAGTTTAAAGTCTAAAGTCTAAATTTTAGGTTTTAACCCAAGAGTTGGAGATGGTCTTAGAGGGAAAGGGATTGGTGGCGATGGCAACATATTCCTAATGGGAGTAGCTGCTCCCACTCAACTCTTTTACCATGAAAAATGCTCCAGCTAAATTATAAATTACCTTTATACTCAAAAATAAAGTCTCAGTCCAAACACTTAACAAACTCTCTCTCATTCTATACTTTTCCTACCTTCTCGCTCTTCCTAGCTATGTAAATTTTCCATTAGCTACTGCTTTACGATATTTCTGTTGTAAATACCAGTTCCCCAAAATCATGTTATTTGACAATAAGTTAATACCATTGTATCAAAATTTTAATTTAATTTCACCATTTGAAGTTACCCTCAATAAAAAAAGTTTTTGACTCCGTCAATGTTCACCATGGTGTATAGACATTATTATTTTACACCACTACAGTAAAACACCATTTGCATAAAGCAACGAGACCAAGAAAAAAAATAGTAGGCTAAGTTTTTATTTATCCTACTAATTTTGTCGTCTATTTTAGGCTAAATTTCTCCACATCTCTCGGGCCATGCCCCTTAGCTAATAACACTAATGATTTTGTTACTTTAAGGATAATATAATTTTTCTTAGTCACTTAGTACTACGATCTAATTATATTCATGTTCATTACTAAGGTTTGATTATTGTCAAAAGCAAATTTCAACTACATTATTACTAGTCTATTGTGAGGATAAACCCACTTCCTTCCTAGAGTGTAAATATTGCTTTTTAAAATATATATATATATATATATATATATATATATATATATATATTTCAATCGTAGCTAGATTTACATTTGCCAAATATTGTTTTATGAGTTATTTATGCACATATATATAATGGGTAATGCTAGAGAGACTAGATTTAGAGACAAAATTTGCAAATTAAATGATGTATCACAAATAGAAATGAGCACGTTTATCAACTCTTAAATAATAAACCAATCATCAACTTTCATGTGCATTAATTTTCAAAACTTTGTTGGGATTGATAAGAAGATAACCCAAACAATATCCTTATCTTGGTGTGTTTTTTTCACGTTGAATAATTAAAGCAATCCAAAGAAAGAAAAAAAACCCTATCCCTAATGACTTTAACCTTTGATTTTTTATATATAGGGAAATATCTATTATTCACTTACATCGATAAGCAACTAGCGATATTTAACGCGTTTTTGAAATACAAGAGTTCTATAATGGCTTAGATTTGATACATTGAAATACTGCCAACATGGTTTGTCGAACATAATCAAAAGCGCTTTTACTGTTTTAAAATTATTTTTTATTATTTTAAATGTACTTCCAAATAATTTGGCGATGTTGTACAGTATGACTAGTTTGATGATTTTATTTTTCCAAAATCAGACCAGAGTTGTCGCTATAGCTTGATACGATTTCTTACTCCAATATGCTTAAAGACAAGCTGCAAAGGATTCAAGCAAGACAAACTATATACTTAACCCACGTACGTAACACTTTAAGAAACTATATATTAAAAAAGTGACTGATGATCTATCAACATGAATGACAACACCCATTTTACTCCTTCGGAAAAATTAACGCTCTTTGGGGGAACTTGAACGTAGTTACACGTAGTTACAGGTGTATTTTTCTCTTTTCTACGCCAAGCGACAAATTCAAAAGTTTGAAAGGATATCTTTGCTTCCTAGGTGAAATGAAATTAATCAATTAAATGCAGGCACTTACGTAAATATGATAGAGAAGTGTGGGGAAGAATTAGAGTAATGATCTTGTTTTAACTTCATCGATCGATGACCTCATGAATGCCAAATGAAGCGATGCAACCTTATAAACGTAATGATCTTTGGTTCGACGCATGCATGCATGCATGTCATGATGTCCAAGAATTCAACGGTCGAGATAATCATGCTTCCTAAATACGTACCTCACTTTTATCCGATCAAGGTAAATTATTTGATTTATAATTCAATCAAATGGTACAAATAAAAAAAAGGGTTCTTTAGAGAAAGGCCCTTGAAACTCCTATATTTCAAACAAAAACCCACTTAATATTAAACATTCAAATAAAACCCAAATTTCAAATAGATTACTATGTAGAGAAATATTTAACCAATTATTACAAAATATTTACAACTTATGCCACAAAACCCTAATTATGTCAATAAATATAATTACTCACCCTAATTATGTTTAGCAATTAACCCCATATGGAAATTCTACCTTTCTTGTATCACAAATATTAGTAACACATATATATACAAAAAAAAGAACCAATTAATATTCTTTTATGTTGTAGGTAAATTATTTTATTACATACATTAGACATTTTTTTATTTGTTATTATATTTGCGTGTTAAAAATAATTTATCTATATTTATATGTAAAATATAGGTAAATTAATTTGGAATCAAATAGCATTTATTTTGTAGGTAAATTAAAATAGTAGTTACATTATTTTGGTAAAGTTAAACATTACCTAAATTATTTCGTAAAAGTTAAACCAAGAAAAATTATCACCATTAAAATAAAACAGTAGATACATTATTTTTTTATAAGATTAAACAATATGGTAAATTATATTGTAGGTACATTATATTATAGGTAAATTATTTTGCATTTATTACTACATATACTAGGCAAATTTTAGTACTAATAAATATGTCCAAATAACTTACCTATATTTTTATGTAAAAGTTATATTATAGTGCCCTTTCAGATTTTCATTTGGTAAGAAAATGACAAGATTAAATTAAAAAGTCTAATTATATGTAAATTTGAAAAACAATTACGAAATCTTAAGGAAAGTATAACATGAGTGCTTTTGTTTTCATTAATCCCTCCCTTCAAATTTGCATAGAATTAAATGTATACATTAAAACAGTAATTAGGGGTATTTTAGGCATATGAAAAATGCAAAATGTGTAAAGGCAAACAAAATTAATGAATTTGCTTATGTGGAGCCTAGTCATGGGTTTTATTCAAGTAAAAAAACTATGTCGGGTTTTATGTAAAGAAACTTAAGTTTCATGGGCCAAAGTCATATTTTCAGTAAAAAAAACACTTGGCAATTGAGGAGGAGACCACATTTTTGTACCACATTAGTGTATTATATGATGTGGTAGTGAACGCCAATTAATAAATCTCATTGGATGTGTATTGTATACATCACTTGCCACAACATATGGTACATCAATGTAGTTTAAATGTGTGGTATCCCTATCTGGCATTCCTCAAAACAGACATATATAAAATAGTGTTAAGTGCTATCACTTACTAAGTTAATACGTACTAACTGTTCATTTGAGCTCACAACAGAATGTATTCCATGATTTAAACTTTCATTTTTAGCGCTTCTTGATAGATCACCCCTGCAAGATTATTTAAACTAAAATTTTTGACAAACTCATCATGCTCTCAAACGTTCATTTTGTTACGGGACAATACTGCGTTAGTTAACATGTATAAATTTATATACGTGTATAAGTGTATCAATGTGTATGCTGAGTACGTACTGATGCACATGTAGTTATGCATACATGTGTATGTTGTGTATAGTGTGAAATGGCCACAGAGATTGGATAACTGCTTCTAAAAAATAAAACTGGTAATTGGCATATTGCTCTAGATTTTTCACGTGATGTTCTTAGGGTTGACTATATTGGGACAATTCCAACTGGCAACTGGTTCCTACAGATTTGTTGGCAGGTCAATAATGTAAACCCGTCTTTGGCCTACTTGTTTTTGGTAAAGTGATGTTTGGCTACTTTTACTGGTTCATTTTAATTACAGTAAACGATCGATCATTCTCTATGTGTGTGTGTGTGTATACGTATATATGTATATGTATACATATACTAAATATCATAAAGCTACATGCGTTCAAAAAAAAAAAAAAAAATCATAAAGCAACATGTACTATATCCTAGCTTATATATATAACTTGGGACTTTGTAATGATTTTTGGGTTTTGTTGCAGTCCTATTTAGAATAGGAATGTGATTGTATAAATCCTAGTATATTAGGAATGTATCTTATATTCCTATTAGGAGTAGATTACTTATTAAGTATTGTAATCCTTATGGGAAAGGGTTTGCCCTTTCTACTACTATAAATAGAGGCACAATGGGGTGAATAAAACACACCTCACAATTAAATCTTTCTCTCTTCTCTCTAAAGTGGCCGGCCTCCCTCTCCCTCTCTAACCCTAGATCGCTCAATCAAATAGGCCTACAACACGTTATCAGCACGCTCTTGACGCTCCGCTAAAGAGAGTTTATTCTTCAATTAGGGGAGTATTACGTTTTAATTATTCTTTTTGAGATTAATTTATTATTATTTTGAATTAATCTACCTGTTATTGATTCAATTTAATTTTTCTTTGTTGAACGTGGTACAACGCATTGGAGACGCAATTTCGGCTTTCTGAGAAGGATCTTCTACAAATTCAAAGGCTTTTATTTGTTTTCTGCCAATCAGGTACGCTTAAAATAAAGTAAGATATTTGAAACGACCTTGAAGCATGAAAACATTCCCCATGATGCATGAACCCCCTACATTTATATTTACCTTCCGATATATATATATTGTATATGTTCATATATTTGTTTCATGCATTACGCAATTATAAATCGCTATGTGGAATTTGTGAGTCAAAGAATCGAAAAAAAATTATAAGCAATTTAGGGTTTTCGAACCCTAATTATGTCGAAAAAATACATGGGCACTTACGACACCACTACCACGGCCACCTTGGACCTATCATGGCAGCAGCCCTAGGGCTTTGTTGCGCTAACCCAGACCACTAGGCCTTTCGGTCTACCCCTGTTTATAGGACATGCAGTCCATAAACCCAAAACCAGTAGATTTTGGCCCATTGTTTGGCGTCCCTTGGCCCGTGAACTCACTGGGCTTCGCCCCAGTCTCGACCCGCTTGCTAGCAACTTTGGCTGCTGGGCTTAGGTTGTCTCGGACCCAACACATTGAAACCCAGTTGCGGCTGGGCTTCTCAGACCCAACCCTGGCCAGTATTTTTCTGCTGGGCCTACATCCGTGCCTCTCCCTCGGCCCATTTAACCAAGCAGTTTGTTGCTGGGCCTTTGTCCCTCTTGGTCTATGGCCTGCAGCCACCGTAGGCTGCTCTCATGCAGCCAACCTGTGCCCTTACTCATGGCACCAAGCCCAAATATTTTTTGGGGCTCTTTTTTTCGACCTAATGCTATTATTTTAGCATTCTAAATAATTTTAACCCGTATGTTATAATTATTTTTGCTTCTACAATCGACCCCGAATGGTCCCGATCTATTGAATTAATTAAAAGTGACATGCAGTCCATTAATCTGATAATAAATCCAAAATTATTGACCTGAAGATCACTTTTGGACATTAACGATTCAATAATTTATTTCTCTTCTTTGAACCGTTAACTCACTTTCGTAGTCCCGAAGCACTCACACTTGAGTTCCCGAAGAACCTCAAAATCCACTACACTTAGTTGTATATTGCATTATGTGTTCTTGCAGGAACCTCTCTTTTATGAACTAAACGTTCATAAACTAAATCGAACCTGTAGTTTCGAATTTAGTGCCTTTGAAACCCGAAGTTTTTCATAAAAAATACACCCATGAAAACCCGACATTTTTCATGACACCATGTCTTAGAACTCGAATGTTCTAACTTTGATGCTTATGGATGATTCCTTCCCATAGCACCAATCACAATCTTGTTCCCTCCAAATTCAGTGGATTGTCGAACCGTCACAAGTTTGATTTTCCTGATTTGGACGTTTCTAATAGAAACCACTTTATGTGGGGTACAAGACGTGAATCTCCACTTGACTATCAAGAAGTTGAGCAACCATTGAAGCCAACAATGGCATGGAAGAGCTGAATAAGCCTCCGCCATGATCTTCATTCGAAGACTTATGCCCGAAGCATTACAAATGGAAATACCTCCGACGGAGGATTCCATGGCTCTTTGGCTCGCTTCTACGGACTGTTTAATCATGAAAGATATTGCCCGAAGCATACCATGAGTACGTCCATGAATAAGTACAATTCTGAAGTTTATAAATCCGATTGAATTTTGACTAGAGAATACTTTTCTCGTCATTCCTTGTTTCTAACTTGCTCTTGAAGCAGCAGTGTAGAAAATGGAAGTCTACCAAATTCTCGGATCTGATTACTACCACAAACATGAGAGAAAGGTATAGACCCAGTTCGGCTGGAGTCTACCGAATGGTATAAACTCAGTTCGGCTGGAGTCTACCAAATGGCTCGACCCAGTTAGGTCAAAGACTACCAAATGGTGATGCACTGCTTCGGCAGAGATACACCGAATGGCATACCTTCTCACAATCCAATTTCGAGTTTGTTTTTACAACATATGGTAGAATCAGGGCCTGCCAAGGTGTGGCATCATGCCCGAAGCGTGATCCTTGGCACCTAAGACCTAAAACTTCAAGAATAAGGGATAGTATTCCCGAACCTTAACCCTACAGAATCTACTTTCGTCTCGATGGAATAGATCATTGGTTATGCACCTGTTCGTGCCCCTACCAATGTTGTTAAGGCGTACCATTCTCGTAGTCAATATGTGAGATTAATTTTGCTTCACCAAACACCGTTGGAAGAGCATAATTTTGACATGGATGGCCTTATTGGCCGAATCCCCTTAGTAAACTATTTACTTTGTGAACATTTTTCCATGTTCTTGGATTCAAGTTTGGTGTATGTTTTACTTATGGATAATCTTATTGATATTGTCCTCGAATATGAGTTAATTGAATCATGTTTCTTAGTACATGTGACCGATTCAATTAAACACGTGATTAGGTAGGAATGTGGGAAGTTAGTTGTCTGGACGAATGTGTACTACGCACACTAACTTTACACCTAAATCACATCTCTAACAACGACTTCAGGTCTATCCAACCTGATTAAGAGCATTGGCACGCTCCTCGTTGTATGAATGGTACTGCATCACCATTTAAGGGACCTTGAATTCTCCCTGACGTTGAGCTTTTAAGGATATTCGAGATGACAATGATCATAAATGAAACCATTGAAGAAAATAGAGTGAAATATCTTTGCACCACCTCCAAAAATGAGCATGAAGCTTTGATTTGGGGCCAATGGGTTGTCTCCTAACTGGAAATACACCACATGTGGCCGGCCTAGAGCTGGGTGATTGAGCAGTTTCCTCACTTTGGCATGACCTTTTGGGACACTTAGGTCGAACAATGATGCTACGACGCATCTCCTTACCCGAAGTAAGGATCTTGTGCCTACAAGCACACTTTGCCAAGCCTGCTCATTAAGGAAATTGATTTTCTATATCATTCCTCGCAAAGATACGAAATCACCTCTTTTCCATAAATGGATTCAAGGGAATATATGTGGACTAATCCAATCAAAATGCGGACCATATAAAAACTTATGGTTTTGATTGATGAATCGACAAACTGGTCACATGTTTGTCCACACACATTACTGCTAAACCTCTTGGCCAATTATGGGTTCACCACCCTACTTATCCCTTAAGGTCCTGGAGATTGGATAATGCCGGAGAGTTTATATCGACGGTTTTCGATAAAGCATTGCATGTTGTTTTGGGTTTCTAATTGAACATTAAGTTCCCATGTTCACCCCAAATAGCCTCGCCTAGTGATCATAAAGCGCAATTTAAATGATCGCCTGAATTTTGGTAACAGTGCCAAGTTTTCGGTTTTCTGCCTAGGGCTATGCAATCCTTGTACGCAGTTATGTTGGTCCGCCTTGAGGCCCATTGCCACCCAACCTATATGACGTTACAGTTGGTTACTGGGTACGAACTTGACGATTTTCATATTTACGCATTTGGGTGCGCATTCCATGTGCCAAGTTGCGCCGCCGCAACGTACCACCATGGGTCCTCAAAGAAGGATGTGTATCTTTTGTCGATCATGATTCTCCTTCACACTAGCTCTCTTCGAGCACTTGCATGCGATCTCTTTACTGCTTATTTGCGGGTTGTCACTTTAATGAGACAATCTTCCCACCGTTAGGGGGAGATAAGAACGTCAATGTTCCTGTAGAACGGCGCGAAGTTGCGTGGACGTTGCCCACTATGTCTCATCTCGATCCCCATACCGCACAAGTGTGATAAGCAAGTGCGATGAATTCTAGATTTCAGAATGTTGCTCCAAGACGCATTCCTCTGATCTAGCTAAAGTGACAAGATCATATACCAGCTGCAAATATGCCTGCAAGGATAGACGTACTTAACGGACGTCGAGTCAACATCCCTGGAGGATGTGCCGCCCCTATTGGACGGTTTGGACCCCCTGTTGGACGGTCCGGTACAACGGCGGATAGCCAATCAATCTGTCTTGGCCTGGAGCACGACAGATCATTCGGTTTGTAGGATTCACTTCCCTAGAAGAGGAAGACATGGCACAACTATGAATCTAAACTCGATCGCTGTCTCAAATCATTTCCATCTCATGAGATTAATCCGGATTACTCCCGAGACATGAAGTTCTTGGTCCTGTATACTAGTTTGGATGAGAAAAATGGAATTGAAATGAGATTATCATCGATGATGTTTTCACTTATATGGTAGCTACCGACATAAATGAAAAGCGACGATATCGAACCGTGTTCCGTTGATTAAGTGACAACGTAGAACTGATTGGACAACTGAGATTACAATCTAGGTCAAATTCCTTACCAAAGTGTGTATTGGACCTGTCGTTCCTACACTGCCCAAGGTAACCCTATTGTGTTACAAGTGGGAAAGGAAGCGTTATGAGATGAATGAAATAGTGCGACGTGATGCACGCCTTACGGCGCAAGGTTTCTCTCAAACGTCCTGTGATTGATAGCAGCATTATGAAATGTGGTTAGTATTTCTCCATGGGGATATAAATACGGAGATTGACATGTAAGTTCCTGAAGAATTACATGGACTGGTTTAAAAAGTTCCAAAACCACGGAACACCCTCTTAACTTGTTTTGAGGCGTTCACTTAAATTCGACGGATGTGGTATACCCGTTTAAGTGATTGTTTGATCAGTCAGGGATATGAATTATGCCCTTGCGTGTTAAACTACAAAGTCTTATTCCAAATTGCTAGAGTTACAGTTTATGTCGTTAACACGAATCTCACTAAGACTCTGGAAGAGCTTGAGAAAACTGATTCGCACCTAAAGATGGAATTTGAGATGAAGGATCTTAGGAAAACTCATTTATGCATTGACCTGAAGTTCAAAGCGTTGTTCTGACGGTACCTTGGTCTACCAGTCAAACTACACTTCAAATGTGTTACCTTTGAGTATACCTTTGATCGTCCATACGTTATATGCAAATGAGACCCTTGAAGAGGTTATGGAATCTGAAATTCCATATCTAAGTTCAACTTTGCGCTTCGTTGTACTTAGCTCATTGTATTTAGACAGGACATCTCCTTCGCTGTTGATCTTGGTAAAGATGCAGCACCGCGCCTACACGCAACCACTGAATTGGTATCAAAGACGTACCCTGAAGGTATTACGAGGGCAAGTCCCAAGGCATCTTAGCGGATCCGCCCCCCCTGATCCTCGAAATGATGCTTGCCTTGTTGTTATGCTGACGCTGGTTACTTATCAAACCCGCACAAGGCAAAAATTCCCAAATGGTTATGTCTTTACCGTTAGGGACATCGCAATATCTTGGAGGTCCATGATATGACCTTAGTTGCGAAATCTTCGAATCGTTCCAAGACTCACCTCACTTCACTACGCCACAAGTGAGACATGGTTAGGAGTTCTTGTTGAGCATGTTCGTAGTACTTGCTGTGTTTTCATCCCTCGTTGAGTCCCGACAACGATTCATGAAGACTATGCCGCATGTATCAACCCGACCAAGCCATGATACATCAACAAAGTCAACGCCAAGACATATTGCGACTACATCTACATCAGCAAAGCATCAGGAGATTGAAGTCATGCAAGCCGATCCCAGACAACCTTGCCGACCTCTACACGACGTCACTACCGAAGCCAACCTTCCAGAAGCTTGTCCGATGAATTGGTATGCCTAACTATTATATGCAATGCTTATAGTTCTCATTTGGAAGTTATGTCAAACTCAGGGGGAGTATCCAGAAGTATACTCACTTGATCTTAATGTACTCTTTTTCCCTACGATTAGGAGCATTTTTCCCACTGGGTTTTTGCTACCTAACTAGGTTTTAACGAGGCACCCATCCTGGGCTGATCATACCCTTGTGAGCTCTTCTACTTGCGTCCAAAAGACGTATAGTTTTGACTTAATGCAACTTCTCACTTTTCTCCTTAGACTATGGGTTTTCCCCACCTTGGGTTTTACCATAGCGAGGTTTTGTGAGTTTTACTTTTTATGCATTCTTCCGTTGATTTGAGACTCGCATTCGCCCATTGTGCCGACGACTTCATCAACTGTACCTGCTTCATCATTGAAGACCTGATGCGCCATTTACTTGAGTATTTACACACTCAAGGGGGAGTGTTGCAGTCCTATTTAGAATAGGAATGTGATTGTGTAAATCCTAGTAGATTAGGAATGTATCTTATATTCCTATTAGGAGTAGATTACTTATTAAGTATTGTAATCCTTATGGGAAAGGGTTTGCCCTTTCTACTACTATAAATAGAGGCACAATGGGGTGAATAAAACACACCTCACAATTAAATCTTTCTCTCTTCTCTCTAAAGTGGCCGGCCTCCCTCTCCCTCTCTAACCCTAGATCGCTCAATCAAATAGGCCTACAACACTTGGGACTTTGTAATGATTTTTGGGTTTTGTTTACCACAACTTTTTTGGCATATTATCAAATATATTTTCATTAATAATTTTTTCTTATGACTTTAGGGAGACAGTATTTTTTTATATATTTTTCTGGTGAGATACCGAAATCAAAGATTTGATATAAATAAATAAAAGGGTAAAAGACATTTTACTACCCTAATGTTTGGTGGTTTTCAACATTTAGTACATCAATTTTTTTTTCATCCTAGAGTCATACCTAAAGTGTAAATTTTGGGACAGTCTCATACATCCGTTAGTCAAACTGTTAGTTCTCCCGTTAAGTGATGACGTGGCGCCCTGATTGAGTGCCACGTGTCATTAAAAATATTTAAAAAATATTTAAATAATTTTTTTTTAAAAAAATAAGTATTTAAATATAAAAAAAATAGGGTAAAAGACATTTTACTACCCTAGTGTTTGGTGGTTTTCAACATTTAGTACATCAATTTTTTTTCATCCCAGAGTCATACCTAAAATGTAAATTTTGGGACAGTCTCATACATCCGTTAGTCAAACTGTTAGTTCTCCCGTTAAGTGATGACGTGACGCCCTGATTGAGTGTCACGTGTCATTAAAAATATTTAAAAATTTCTTCTTCTCCCCCCTCCTCCTTTTTCTTCTTCCCTCTTCCTTCCTTCCTCTTCTTCTTCTGTTGCCTAGATTTCGTTTGCTTGTTTTTTTTTCTTTCCTTCTTCTTCTTCTTCCTTCTTCTTCCTTTTTCTTCTTCCCTCTTCCTTCCTCTTCTTCTTCTTCTGCCCAGATTTCGGCCCAGATTTCATTTTTTTTTTCTTCTTATTCTTCTTCCTTCTTCTTCCTTTTTCTTCTTCCCTCTTCTTCTTCCCTCTTCCTTCCTCTTCTTCTTCTTCTACCCATATTTCATTTTTTTTTTCTTTTTTTTTCTTATTCTTCTTCCTTCTTCTTCCGTTTTCTTCTTCCCTCTTCTTCTTCCCTCTTCCTTCCCCAATCCCCCGTGCCCACCCTCCCACCCACACCCAGATCTTCCCGTCGACCCGTGTCCCCCCAACCCAAACCTTCCCTTCAATTTTTTTTTAGTTTTGTTTTGCTAAATTTGGTGCGGGTTGCAGAGGAGATGAGGGAGGGTGGGTGATGTGAGTTGCAGAGGAGAGAAGGGAGGGAGGGTGGGTGGGAGTTGCAGAGGAGAGGAGGAGAAGGAACAAAAAAAAAAAAAAAAAAAAGACACAGAAACGGAACCCAGAAGAATAAGAAGAAGAAGGAGAGAAGAATAAATTTTTTTGGGTAAAAGACATTTTACTACCCTGATGTTTGGTGGTTTTCAACATTTAGTACATCAAATTTTATTATTATTATTTTTAAATTTAAATACTAATTTTTAAATATTTTTTTATTTAAATATTTTTTAAATATTTTTAATGACACGTGGCACTCAATCAGGGCGTCACGTCATCACTTAACGGGAGAACTAACAGTTTGACTAACGGATGTATGAGACTGTCCCAAAATTTACACTTTAGGTATGACTCTGGGATGAAAAAAAATTGATGTACTAAATGTTGAAAACCACCAAACATTAGGGTAGTAAAATGTTTTTTACCCTAAATAAAAAGTAAGATATGGAAAGGGTGTGGGGAGAGGGTTGGGAGCAAATTTTGTCCCTCGCCTGCACAAGCATTGATTGTTTTTTGGCAATACTAAGGTGAGGACTTGTTGCCATCCAAGGCAATACTAAACCCATCTTTCCCATCTGCCTAACGATCTAACATTCGTCCCATTATTCGAACGAACCTAGATAATAGAAAAATAATATACGTACAGTGAACCTCATGATCATTAGCCTTCCATCACTGGTTGACAGAACTTGGATAATTTACAGGACATCACAAGTCAATTTGCAGTTGAATTAATCTTCTCGTACAGTTGAAGTTTATTCAAAAAAAAAAAAAAAAATCTGCAGCAAAATTACAATGAAGAGTGATTTTTGCACTTTTTTTACTTTATGCACCCTCTTTAATTATGATTTTCTTTAGCTTTGTTCAATCAAATAGTTAAAAGAAAGAAGAGAGTGTAGAAGGTGAAAAATGTGTGCAGTAATCATTATTCGTTTACAAGTTATTTGATCAAAATACAAAACTAGGACTTGTGCCACTGCAACCACCTTAGTTGTTTCCTTGTTAAATTAGGGTAATGTAGTAAATCGTAAATTAGCTTAGTTTACTTTCTGAAACAACTAAAACACTTTAGAAAAGTATTAAAAACTAAAGCGCTACACAATTCAAAATTATTTGTGTTCAACATGAGCCCTATAAAAGATCTATATATAAAATATAGAAAATTTTAACGAAACGCTCCTAGTACTGTTTGCTTTAACGAAAAATCATATTTTACACTAAAAGATCAATTCTGATTCTATTCACTTTACTATTTATTTTGTTCTTATCGTTAAAACTCAAAGTTTTAAACTCATTTTCATTAGTTTTTCTTAAAATAAGCATGCATGCATCAGATCGAAGTACATGGTTTACACGGATCAATGGTTCAAATAGTTTGAGAGTACAACCCAATGATGTTGGTTATAATTGAGATGATCATTGGTTCATTGAAGGTGTGAAGTATCACTGATTGAAATGCCTTCCTAAAGTTTTGTGTGGCCACAGTTCAATTTCCAGTGCTATCTAGCTATTGCTATAGGGAACCATGTATTATTATCATTATTTTTTTCTTCTAACCGGCGGGCCGTATTGTGGGGTGAAAAATAATTTTGCAGATAGGGTTTTGAAATCAATATGGGGTCTGTGTAGTAGCATTCCACACATCTTTTTGTTTGTCTTTTGTAAACCTTGTTTGTTTGGGTGTCTAGAGGTCACGTGAATGCTTACAGCTACACATGTCTCTCTCTCTCTCTCTCTCTCTCTCTCTCTCTCTCTCTCTCTCTCTCTCTCTCTCTCTCTCTCTCTCTCTCTCTACCGCCTTGCCAATTCCCTGGCCTGCCTCCTATAGCTGATCTCTTCTTTCAAAGAGTAACACCACTCTGCAACTTAGGCCCTTTTGCCTCTCTCTCTCTCTCTCTCTCTTTACTTGCTATGTCTTCCATAGCTTAGGCCTAGCTAGCTTTTCCACCTTTACTGGAGTACTATAAGTTTTAATAGTTTTCTCTCTTTGATCTTGATCGATGGCTCCTCCACCTTATCATAATCTATCACCTCCTTCCCCTTTTACTCTTGAGCTTAGTGGAGATCATCATGGAGATCATGATCTTCAATACCACCACCGCTTCAATCTTGAGCCTCAAGCGTCCTTTTCTTCGTCTTCTTCTCTTTCTAGTCCCCTTTTCTTAACTCCAGCTCAAGTCCAAGGACGATCCGATGATCATTATAGAGAACCACACCAGTTTCAATTCCAACTCCTTGAGGTACTAATTAAGCGATGATCCATGACATGTGCACAATTATTTATGTGATCTACATATATACGAGCCCCTTCTCAGCAGGATCCCGTTATACTGTAGCAAAAATAGGATGATGGGACTATATATATTTAGGGTTATATATGTATATATTTATGGATCATTTAGGTTCCTAGCTAATTAGCTGTCTTCGTTAGTACTTGATCTCATGCATCCTTATATTTATAGTATGTGGCTGATTATCTTGATCATTATTTGTCTTCTTTTTAGGCTGATCATAACATTGTTCCGCATGGCGGATCACACGATCATGATCATCAAGCCATTGAAAATGAAGGTGGCAATAGTACTGTTTTGAAATTAAGCATTTCCAAGAATGGGGCAGTCGGAAATGGGAATCCAGGTGCTGATCATGAGACTAGTACTAGTTCATTTAAGTGGATGTCTTCAAAGATGAGGATGATGCGGAAGATGTCGAACCCTGATCAAACATCAAGCAGTTCTACTAGTAGTGATGATAAACCAATTTCCATGAAGTTATCATCACACAAATTTGAAGAGCAGAAGCTGCAGCATCCATCATCGCAATTAGGAGCTGACATGATCAGCTGCATCAATAATTCATCAAACAACATGAACAACGTCCCAATTATTAGGGTTTGCTCCGATTGCAACACTACTAAGACACCTCTCTGGAGGAGTGGACCCAGAGGCCCTAAGGTATATAATTAGTTTATGTTATAACTGATTTATTTCCTGAAATGCATTTAATAAAACTTTAACTTACAAAAGGTAAAGTTAATTGTATCATTAACAACAGTTCCAATTGGAATCAGCTTCATCTCTTTCTCATTAATCATTAATTTGCAGTCACTTTGTAACGCTTGTGGAATTCGGCAAAGGAAGGCAAGGCGTGCGATGGCGGCAGCCGCAGCCGCAGCAAGTGGCACAACCCTGACAGTTGCCGCACCATCTATGAAGAGTAGTAAGGTGCAACCCAAAGACAATAAATCAAGAGTAAGTTCTACTGTTCCCTTCAAGAAAAGGCCGTACAATAAACTGTCCTCATCCCCATCATCTCGAGGCAAATCAAAGAAGCTTTGTTTTGAGGATTTCACAATCAGCATGAAGAATAACAGTTCATCAGGAAACCCCACTGCTGCCACCACCACTACCGCTCTTCAACGAGTTTTCCCCCAGGACGAGAAGGAAGCTGCAATCCTGCTAATGGCTTTATCTTGTGGACTTGTTCATGGTTGAATCAATTTCAACACATGCATCCTCAAATTTAATTAGTCTACTATTACTTGTTTTGTAGTAGTACTTTAGCTATATATTAGAACTAAATCAATTAATAAAGTTTAAGCTAGAGAGAGAGAGAGAGAGTTACAAAATCAGTGATGAGGAAGCAAATTAGTTAATTAATTCAATAAAAACCAAAAATAATTGTTGTGATGATCTTATGAGAGGAACTTGTGGTGTGCTTTTTAACAAGCAGATATAGAATTTACCAAAAATAATGGTTGTTTCTATATAGCTGCTTGTTCATCTATATATTTAGGTTTTGTTTTGTTATCCTGTTATCGATCAATTGTCATCTTACCTAAGAAATTATTTGCTAAGGTTTGCCACAGCACTGCTGCTGCTACTCCTTTTGCTTCTTTGTCCTTTTTTTGTTTGATTTCAGTAGTATTGCTGCACAGTGGTACAAATCTTAGTTGCGAATTAATTAGATCTAGGGTTCTTGCATCACTATAAGAGTTTAAATTGAAGCACCGTATATGCTGAGACGAGTGATTAAAGCTACTTTTGGAAATATTGTAGAGACAAAGGTGCGCAACAAAAGTTTTGAGTCACATGACCGTTAAAATTAATGAAACATATACTGCATGCGGGCACGAAGATTGAGGGGTGCAGATCATCCCACATATATTGAGTATAAAGATAACAAACACTAATATTTTAGGTTTGTCTGAGCTTTTGTAACGTGAGCCTCCAAGTAAGTAAAGAACAAGTTCTAATAGTTGAGGTTGTCACAGCAGTTGTAGCATGAGCTTATAACTAAGTAGGGTTTATATGAAGAATAAATCAGGTGGGTAAGAGATTCATTACTAAACACCATTCTAAACTCTCAATTGGATCAGCTAGGTTGCACCCCATCCCCAGTAAATGGGTAGCAAATCACAAGCAATTCTCAAGTTTAATAAAGAATAAAACTAATATTGGAGGTTTAATTCGAAAAGAACTTTAACGCTGTAGGGTTTGATGATATGAGAAAGCAACAACTGATCTTTTTATAGCTTTTAATAAATTTCCTTTTTCCTGAAAAGCTTAATGGGGTTACTGGCAAAGCAATCATGATTGTGATGATTCAGAGTGGAGATATAAAAAAACTCTCGGTTGTTTTAACAGTCGGATTTTAATTTTTATATTTTAAACTAAAAATTTGACAATTAAAACTCTTGGAGTACCGGGTACTCGAGCACACAAAAAAGGAGTACCCAAGAAAGTCTCTGGTGATATATATATATATATATATATATGCTACTCTTATCACATATTTATACCATATGAATACAACTTTTTGGATTTGAAAGGTCACCTAGAGGATTGTACCACTCGTCTTAGGCATCGTCATAGCAGTGCAAGAAGAAGCGCGGTGACCCTTGCAGGCTAGCTACAGTCAAATACTTCATAGGGATATATTAGTTACACAATCTCAGAAATAAGTTTAATTAGGGTTTAGAGATAGAGTTATGCAGGGATAAAACTTCCCTCATTTCCGGGGAGGAGGAAAGTCTTCATTTCCGGAAATCACAGAATTGTATTCTGACTTCGCTCTTTGCCGGTGATGGTTGCACAATCCTAGTGATCTTATGGTTAGTGTAACTTCTATACTAGAAATTTCACACATGCTATATGAAGTACGTCGTGGGAGGTTATTATGTATATACCCAGGTTAACCTAGGGCAGAAGAGAGAAAAGAAATTAATCTCTCTGTCAAATTAACTTGATCATATACTATCAAGCAGCTACAGTTTAGCCAATATATAAAACATTTTCAATTTAAATAAGGGATTTTCATGAGGCCTATAAATAGTTGTAAGACATATATATACACACATATATCCCGATCCCACAAGACACAAGCTAGCCAATTGAATTATCAAAAGTCAAGAACAAGATATGAACCTATCCTAATCGTGCTGAGGAAAAACATTAAAACCTGCACACTAACTAACCTGCAGAACCAGAGATGGAAGATGAAGCCACTGCAGCTCTTTAACAAAGCACAAGCACTCTCCAAGGTATTCGGAATAATATGAGCAGACCTTTGCAAGAACAGTGGCTAAGTTTATATGTAGTATTGTTCCAAATATTCTCCTATTAGAAACCTTATGGAACTAACACAAGTAATCCATATTACTATATGAATTAATAAGACTCGTCATACTAAGTTCAATCCCATGCCAATTTAGACTACTACCAGTGCTCACAATTCCACAACAAATAGGATTTCTCCAAGCTCATTAACAAGATTTTCCATACAAAGACTTACACAATCCGGCTCTTGATGATTAACTCATACTCATACTCTTACAATAGTATCCAATGAAAAAAATGGACGGTGAAGATTTTTTTTTTTCTGGTAGACAGAAGGTTTACATTTCTGCTTTTGTTTTTCTTTCATCTAGCTAAACAATATGGTACATGCCTTTTTATACTTGCCAGAAGGTCGGTCGGTTGGTGTTATATTATAATTACTCCCAAATTTTTTAGAAGTTTGGACCATTGTTTGGGACTTTTTTCTTTCTTTCTTTCAATACGATAATAAATTGGTTTTTGGGGAAAGCATAGGAAGCTATGTTTCTCTTTCTTTTTACTTTTATCTAGTAAATTTTTGCTAGGACACGTTGAACTTGATTGTGATTATTTTCAAATGCACTACAACGGAAAGAAACCAAAGTAGTTTTGGGTTAATGACAAATCTTTGTGCTTTGCTATGTTTGAGAAATTTAAAATTCATATGTTGACTTAAATTAGTTTGAGACTGAGATTGGATAATCCTTCCAGATTAGCTCGACATAATTGAACAGTTCATGAAAAAAAAAGCCTAGGGTATATATGAGAGTTCTAAGCCTCGTTTGGTATGTCAGGCTATACTGACTGTTTTAGTATTAATTTGGCATTTGAACTATGGCAATCGGGTCTATATAATCTCTCTTGTAGAGATGAGACTATTTTACACATAAAGCACCAAACAATCGGGTTTGTATTATTATTACAAAAATGTTACTCTTACCACATATTTATACTATCATTTGTATAATCTCTCTAATAGAGATGAGATCCATATGTATTGGTTGACCTTACCTCTATTAGAAATGATACAAATGATAGTACAAATGCGTTAATTGTAACATCACTCTTATCAATATTATCCGATTTCTTATACAAGCTGCCAAACAAGACTTAATGTTTAAGGTTGCAGTTTGTAAACAGAAATTGAGCTACATGCATTCAGACAACACTATAGATTTATGTGGTTCACTCTTAATTAAACTACGCTCACATGGAAGGTTTTGACCTCTCAAAGCCCTTATCCCAGTTAAACCTCGGCTCCCCTACACAATAAGTAAAACAAACAAATTATTTCAAGAGAGATAGGATCAATGACTTATTTGTCTCTTCAAAAAGATGATCTTTTGGGAAATAAGCACGTTAATCAACACTTAAATGATAATTTAATTATCAACAACTACATCATTTGGTTTAAAAATTTATTCTCCCTAGCACTGCCCTTTAAGTAATCACTTGCTCGCTACGTATGAACTATTTGTTGATGCACAAAATCAGTGAGACTTTGGAACAATGTAAAATGTCAAGTTTGTGACCTTCTTTCGGTTGCTCTAATCACCTAGTGAATATAATATATGTAAAGAGATAGAGGTAGGGAAGCAAACACAAGATGTATGTGGTTCACCTTAAGTTTGGTTATGTCCACAAGGTAGAGGAGTTCTCATTAATAATGAAGGTTTACATAATACATAGGTTCAAGCATAATCATCATTAGTGGGGTCTAAAGATGAATTAGGTTCAAGCATAATCATCGTTAGTGGGGTCTAAAGATGAATTTAAGTATAGTAATTGCATTCATCCTTAATTGTAGGATAATGGTCTTCTTTTATAGTTGAGAAGAGTCTCTAGCTTTGTCTGTTGTCGATGTGGGAATCTAGGTGCTTTATTATGACGTTGACACGTGTCATGATGTGATTGGCCTTCTGGGCGGAGGGAAGCTCTTGTGCTTCGGCAGTGATACCTCAGCATGAATCCCTTAGTGGGTCCTTGAAGGTATGAAGTTGACCAGTGCTTGGTAGTTTCGAGATTGGTCAAGTATGGTGCAAACACTATTAACTAGACTTAATTGAGTAGGTCGAGCTCATACTTGGAGAGGATTCGAACACAGACCTTGGGTGGAAGGGTGAACTACCCTTCGGACATAGGACCTCAAGTGAAATGGTGAATACTCTTAACCAACTGAGCTACAAACCACTTGTTATGTTTAAATTGCATAGTATGAATTCTTGCAATATTACTCATTAAAAAAAAAGAAAAACTAATGAAAATGGCTTCAAAAGTTTGCATTTTAACAAAAAACCACCCTATAATTTTATTTAATGATAAGGACAAAAAAGAAAATAATAAAAAATAAAAAATAATTTCACAAAAGCTCGTGCATTGCAAATTCTGTAAACTTACCATATATATTGCAGCAGCCCACACATTTTATTATTATTTTCTTTAGTAGCTTCAAACCCTAGCCTCATAGCCCCACGTGCCTACTTCCTCTTTCTTTATTTCATGTTTAGGAGCTTTAATGATGATAGTTAGTACTTTCAATGCTCCCCTCATGTTCCCGCTCTCGCCATTTTCAACGAAAATGTAATAAACTATCTCCCATAATAATCTTAACTGATGATTTCTTATTTGAACCTTTTGTGAGAATGGAATAGGCTCTCATCTTTCCTAAAATTAGAGAAAAACCTGCTTTCTTTCATTGTTAGAATGTTCACGACTCAACCATTAATCAATATAACAACTAATCAAAAAACACAACTTATCATTTTTATCTAGTTAATGTTGATGACATGCCTTTTCCAAGTTTATTTTTCAAACCATTGGCCACTAATTTCACTACTACAAAAGGAGTTTATAGTGTCAGTGGGTAGTGTCGGTTTAATCTCATATAGTGGCGGATTAGACTGTTGTGACACTAATTGAATATAACGTCGGTTTTACTGTCGCTTATAAGCGTCACTAAAACACTTGTGTCGCTTTTTAACCGACGTTAGCATAATTTTTAATGTTTTTAAATACTAGTGTCGCTTTTAAACCGCCGTAAGCATAATTTTTAATGTTTTTAAATCCTAGTGTCGCTTTTAAACCGACGTAAAATATATATAAATATGAGCTTATAATGAACCGACACAAACTTGTCCTATTTTGAGGAGGAGGTGGGAGTCAAAAATTTTGGAGGGCTGCCAAAATTTTGGCATGCCGCCCAAAAACTTTAACTTTCTATTTCCAAAGAGTGCACATCGCCCAAGGCAACACTTTCTTCTCTGTTTTGCATAGAAACCCCCAAGGCACCATAAATCATCAAACTCGCCATCTCAACGGATACCAGCCTTTGGACCCGAGAGCTAATGGAAGCAAGCTTCAACACTTGTACACGAAGCCAACTCTCATCCCTCTCGTCCTCCCTCTACCATGGACCGGAGCACCACCATCATCATGCCATTGCATTTTCAGTGAACACCACAACTACCTCGGCTCTCCACCCTATTTTCCCGTACCACCACTCCTTCTGTTTCTCTAGGCGTGCTCGCTGCACAAGACCTTGACAAGTTGCCATGGATTCTGGCGAGACTTCCGTCAAGTTCACCAGTGGTGACACTCGAACTCACTTGGAATCGATCCTGGGTACTAAATATCTTCATGCATGTGGTTTTTTTAGCTGGAAATCACTAAGATTGGACATGCATGCTTATTGTTTCCCATTTCCAGAAGCTGCCGAACCTCACCAAGCTTCATTCGTCAAATCTGAGGCGAATTCGACATCTGCTCCTCCAAATTTGATTTTGGGTATGAATCTAAACTTTTTTTTGAGACTTAAATCTGTGTTTTTTTTACTTGGAAATGCATCGAAATCGAACTCTGGAACCCTTAACTGATTTTTGGGTTTTTCTCTAGTTTCCGGCAAGAAACTCCACCCTTGCAGGCCGTTTTCTGGCTAGTTCCTGCCATTTTGAAACCATCTGGTATACTTATGTTTCTCTTGTCCCAACTTCTAATTCATATAGTTTCGACTCAAAATTGTCTATTCTTGTGTTCTGGGTAAGCTTCTAAGCTTTTAGTAGGGAAAATTACTGAAAATGAGAGAGATTTTAAAGATTAAGCCTCTGCATGTATTGGTGTTATTATTCCCAGAAAACCAGTAGGGAAATCTAGCGAAGTCCTGTCGCATCGAAGTGAATAACACCACACACCAAACCACTCCAGACCAAAATTCAAGTCCGAGCGCATCTCAGTTCCCAACAATTCAAATCTGAGACATATTTTTTTTTAATATTAATAGTTTGTGGTGTCGCTTTTGAGCGACAATATATTGGTTATTTTATATATCAAATTGTCAGTACTTAGTGTCGCATGTACCCGATGTGACGCTCGATATCGCTTTTAACCGACGTTACTATCCTTTTTATTTTATATTACTTTACTTCCTTGTGGCGGATTAAAGAAATTAATCGACATTAATACCTTTTTGTGACGGTAGTATTAGTGGCGGTTCTCCAATCCGACATTACATTATTTAATGTCGGATTTTTAACAAAAATCCGACAATAATTGGGGTTTCTTGTCGGTTTTATACCGCCAGTTATAGCCCCTTTTGTAGTAGTGTTTCTTGGCCCCCAAAACCATAGATGCTAGTGTGCATTTTCCAGTTGAACTTCGTCTGTTGTCCATTGTTTTCTCTGCCATGGTTAATGAAATAGTGATAGTATTAGTGTTCAGTTTAAGAAATAGTTAGTGTTTAGTTTACGAAATAGTGATAATATTATATTTTAGTTTAAGAAATTGTCAATGTTCAGTTTACAAAATAGTGATGGTATTAGTGTCCAGTTTAAGAAATAGACAGTTTTCAGTTTAAGACATAGTGATAATACTAGTGTTTGGTTTAAGAAATAGTCAGTGTTTTGTTTACGAAATAGTGATAGTATAAGTGTTCGGTTTAAGAAATAGTTAGTGTTTAATTTACGAAATAGTGATAGTACTAATTTACGAATTAGTGATAGTAATAGTGTTCGGCTTAAGAAATAGTCAATGTTTAGTATACGAAATAGTGATAGTATTAGTGTTCAGTTTAAGAAATAGTTAGTATTCAGTTTACAAAATAGTCAGTGTTCAGTTTAAGAAATAGTGATTGTACTAATGTTCGGTTTAAGAGTTAGTCATTATTTGGTTTAAGAAATAGTTAGTGTTAAGTTCTAAATATATTCAGTGTTCGATTATATAGAAATAATCAATGTTCAGTTGTAAAAATAACTAGTGTTAACATTACATGACACAAACTTAAAAAACTATCCAAACTAAAGATAAAATCATTATTTCAAAATTAAAATAAGCATTGTTTATCAAACTAAAAAGTGAAAAATTTTCTTTATTTTTTGTCTTGTAATATTATTATTTAGTTTGTTCAAAAAAAACTTTATGAAACAATTGTCAAATAAACATACAATAAAATAAAAAGTAAAAATTGTAATATTTATGGAATGAAAGTAGAGTGATATGAAAGATGAGAGAAAATAAAAAAAGTTGATGTGAATGGGTGAGGTGAGAGGTGAGAGGAGAGAGAAATTTGATAGGAATATGAGAGAGAGAGAGAGAGAGAGAGAGAGAGAGGCTAATAACGGTGGAGGGAGAAAGAAAGAGAGAGGAAAAATATGTGTGACTGAGTGATGTGACGTGCACGTCAAATTTTGTTTTTAATTTTTTAATTATTATGTTAAAATTTTGTCCATTTTTATTAAAACTTAAGTCTTTTTATTAAAATTTAAGCCCTCTTTATTAAATAAAATTAGTTGATGGTTTTTTGTTAATAAATTTTTTAGAGAAACCCTTTTCATTAAAGCTCTCTTTAAAAAATGGAGAAAATAAGAATTTAAGTTTGTCACGAAAATGAAAAGTGCTTGATTTTTTAGGTGCCATATGGCCCTTTTTTTTTTAGTACATCGATATTTTTACACCAAGGGGAGAGGGAGTTCGACTAAGCCACACAATAAGTAACCTAATATGGTATCGAATAAACATATGGCCAACTTAGGTTTTATGTAACATTGTGCCTTCATGGACTTATTACATTTGTCAAAGCGTGCCCCATCTAAAGTTTGGACTTAACTCGGCCCAATAACATTTTTAGGCCTCTTCACGCTTGAATGAAACGACACGTCATACTATTCGTCTTCCCCCCATTTTTTCAACATCTTGATTCTTGAGTATTTATCAAATATAGCAAAAAATTAACCCTTAACTTTAAAAATGTCATTTTTTTATAAAATCTTTCAAATATATCTAAAATTTTACCTAAATAGACACAAACACCCTCAAATTTAAGAATCAAATAAATTAAAGGCTTTTTAGCAAAAAAGATTTTTGATATTGACATAACTCTTTAATCTGGTCCTTAACAATTAATGATAATCAATAGTAGTGCTTTTGAATTTGTCCATCGTGAATCATTTTAGTCTTTCTTTGAATTTGTCCATCGTGATCATTTTAGTTTTTTTTCAGGAAAAATCTGTCAATTGCTCTGTTAATGTGATGATGTGGCGCTACGTGGGTCTTATAAATACAATCATATAACGATATGTGGATTAACTTTAAAAACTATTTTTATATTTAAAACTAAAAATGATATTAGTAAGAAAAAGGGCATTGAAGGTATGATTAAAATTCTACTGCTCCCACTAGCGATAACTGCGACGGCGCTCAACGTCGGTGATGAGAGGGTCGAAGGGGATAAGGTTGTGGTGGTGGAGTGTAGAAGCGAAGGTGAAGTTGGACTAGAGCTTGAGGTGACAGTAGCTAAAAACCTTTAATTTATTTAATTGTTAAATTTGAGGATATTTGTGTGAAATTTTGAATATATTTAAAAGTTTTTATAACAAATGACATTTTTAAAATTAAAAATTATTTTTGGCTATATTTGACTCTTGATTCTTCTCGGAGTCCTAAAAGTCAGTTAACTAACGGCAACAAGGGGACTTCGTACGTTACTTGCGTTCTGCACGCACAGTCAAACACCGAGAGAGATGCCGGAGCCGCCGCCGCCGCCGCCGCCGCCGCCGCCGCTGCCGTCATTACCGGCGAAGGAACTACCAATCAACCGGTACAAGTTCATTTGGCGAGTCCTCATGCTCTCCAATCTTGTTCTCGGAGGTCAGCCAGCTTCCTCATCTTTTCGGCTCTACTTTGTCTGTGATTTTTTGCATTAGATTATTAGCTTATGAATATGGGTTTGTAAAACCCTAGATTTTTTTTACTGTTTGAGTGTCTGAGCAAAATTGGGTGATGGGTTTTGGTTATCTGAGCAGAAGTTTGATTTAAGTGATTTGGAATGCGTGTTTTCGTTTTTGTACGTAATGTGTTTGATTTGTCGTCCCATAGAAGCGTTTTTAAGCTTAGAGTGTTTGATGGGTAATTTGTATTTGTTGTTAAATGCTAAGTTAGGAAAGTGTAGTTTGTTTTGTCATGGTGCTCATAGAATAGGGATCCAGTGAGAGAGAAGGAAAAAGTCGAGTCTCTTCAGCCCCTTGTCCGATTTCGGTCAAGGGCTCTAGGGTGTTTTTTGGGGACCAAATCATAAACATAAGGTTGAAACTGATGGATGTTATTGTAATTGGCATAGTTTGGTCCAAGTCAGCGAATTAATGTCATAGGCAACCGATTTAGGATAGCTTTCACTATGTGTAGGTAATAAGGCGTGTGGTTGTTCGTGCGGTATGCTGATTGAAATTTGAATTTCTAAATTTGGAAGGCCTTGGTTGTGGCCTGAATCCTGATAGAAATTAAAAAGCTTAATAGCGTGATTTTTAAAATAAAGTGGTAGTAAGTTAACATTAATGAGCAAACCTTAATTAGGGAATCTTGCTGGAATGATTGCCGTGATGGCTTTTGTATGGGAAGAAATTTAATTACTCTGATGGCTGCAGTGTCAGTGTACCAGTAATGCTGAATTTCATTGACTGTTTGACATTAGATTGCTCCATCTATAGAAACTGTTATTTCACATCTCTAGCGCTAAGTATACAAGGTATTCTTCACTGTCTTGTGATCGACAGAAACCTTGCCAGAAGTATACATCCATTTGTCCTTTGCGATTTTCCCTCTTAAGCCAAATGTTTAAGTTTTTTTCCCTATTTGTTAAAAGGGGGGCGGGCCAAGGTGGTTTCGAGGTTGTTAAAGCAGTTCCTGTGGGAAGTATGAACTGAGTATGACTGATATGGGTATCACATCCATTGTGTGAAACAAGAGGTTGCCAGTGTTATCTTTATCAAGATATTAATCTTTGTGTGAAATATCCCTTCAATGCTTCTATTTGAGTGCATGTTCATGTGCTTGTGCGTTGGGTGTGCCTCTGTGAATGAGTTGTGCGACTGGCTCCCTTGTCAATCTTCCGATAGGAAGTTTTAGTCCCGTTCCTACCCTGATAATCAGCGGGCTACTGCCATCTGAACAAAAGCCACCTTCCATCCCTTATACTATGATCAGTTCGATTAATTGTCAAATGACATGCCTATTTTTCCACTTCACGCACACATTGATGGTTTCGTTAGATCGCGAATAGTTGGGGTTGCACTCTAGATATTTAAGGTGCTATATTCATCACCTCATGACTTGGGTTAAGAAATAACCAATTAAGAAAAAAGGGGAGAAAAGCTAACATTTGGTGAAATAGTTTCTTCCCAATAACGATATATTCACCCTTAGTTGATGTCTGTGTTTATCACACAAATTTTTCACTGTATGAATAACATCATTGTCGAATTCAAAAGTTAACCTCAAAGACAGGACTTACCGACTTGCATCTGAACTCTTGCAGCTTACATGTTTATTGGCGTCAAGAAGCGAGATCCTGGCACATTGAAACGGAAATCAGAAACAGACGTCCAAATTCACAAACCTGTAGTAGAAGTGCCCTCTGTTCCTACAACAACTCCTACAACAACCAGTACAACTTCTGAGACATGGGATATGTGACAATGCAGCTGCCTAGCAACATCAACATTTCAAGGCAGACCCCGAAAAAAGCGAAGAAGAAAATACAATCTTAAACAGTTTTATCAGTGCAGAATTGGTACCAAGTTTTTTGCTGGTGCTTCTCTTTACCGATAGAATCTTATACAGGGAAATGGATTTTAAACTAGGTTGATTTCAGCGGATTAATATGTTACTATTTTTTAGAGGTAACATGTTTGCCACAGATTATCATGCCAATATTTGCACAAGTTAAGGATATCCCTTGTCCATGACAATTGTCTGTATCTTGTGTCGGCAATTTGTTGTAATAAATTAGATTTTTTTTGTCTGTTCACTTACATATTATGAGAATATGTAAACGATTAGTCTTAATTTAGTAGTACTTCTCTGCACAAGGGCTCTCAAGTTTGAATCTCTCGTCTCATATTAATCCGAAAAATACGAAATGATGAATGCAAAACTAAACTGACAATTCAGATTTGTCATTAGTACTCAAATGAAGAATTATTTGTCTGAAACATCATACGACCTTTCTCCCATCTGATGGGACCACGGTTAGAGACTGAAAGAAGGGAATACGGAAAACCCTTTTTCTGTATGTGTGGCCGCACAACCATGTGATTCGACTATTGGACTTGAGTTTGACAGTTTCACCCGTGAACGCACCTCAGTTCGACAGTTTCACCTGTGTACCTTCGAATTTGCCGTCATTGAGTGCCTCCTTTGGGTGCCCGACCAGTTCTTAGGCAAGTCGGACAGATGATAAAAAATTTGTCATTTTTCCTCTCAGCCCTTTGGGTTGAAGACTTTGATGTGGTTAATAGTTAATGAAGGACCCACCATTGTTGTACACCAAATCTCCCTCCTCTAACGACATCCACACTTCCCATCCAATCCCATCTCCCACCTTCAAGCCCTCAACCATTCATCCAATTATTACAAATCTTAAAAATAATAAATAAAACAGAAGTTTGTAAATTCTCCGTCTCTGCAATGCCAGGAACCATCAAAGTTTCAGGTACTAAAAGCTATTTTTCAACTATAATTCAAACATGAAAGGGCGCTGATGAGCTAATCTCGCCTAATCCTATTTTTAAAAAGTCAGTGATGTCCAACATATGTTAACTTTTTTCTTTTTCTTCACGTTTTGCTGAATTTGCAGTTCTCGAGTTCATAGACCTTCCTTCTTCCTCAATATCCATCAAGGGTAAGCAATTTTTTCTTCTTAGCTTAATTTCGTTCTTCGAGTTTCGGTCTAGAATTTCTAACATTTTAACAAAATGCTCACTGAATGAATACACATTGCAGTTTCTATGGGGAAAAGAGAGTGCCAAGCTTGGGACAAGGGAGACTTCACCTTGTAATAATCATAAAACTGCTTCTAATCATAAATGCTGTTGTTATTCGATTCGTATCTTATCCTGGTTGTGTTTATGGACAGCGTATTGACGTCCCTCCACGACAATTTGGTTATTCTTCTTCAAGATTCTGAGGGTAATGAGATATCACACGCAGGTTTGTCAAAACAATTCCTATATGTATAAACTTTCTCTTGTTTTTGTCTACAGAAAGCAGTGAGGCAGATTAATATGTATGATCATTTTTGGATCAGGCGTTGAAGTTAAGTCGATAGTCGAGAAGGGTCTTTGGGACGACTTGTTTCCCCTCAATGGAGGGGGGTTTGTGCGTATGAAGTTGCAGTTTGTACTCAACGAAGAAGAGCGCAACAGAATCCGAATGATGGTATTCTCGTGTTGCTAGTTTTGACTTTTGGTTTTGAATGGTTAATTTCAGTTTGTACTCAAATTTCATATAGTTGTCATAAGTTTGTAACTTGCATTTGGTATATAATCTGAATTTTCTTGCAGAGAGAATCTGCACTGAAAAAGAAACAAGGGGAGTTGATCAATAGCAGTCCCAACAGTATGCCAAGTACTCCGAGTGCTGGGGTGAATGTTGCATCATCTTTGTACCTTCGCGAAGAGATCTCAGGTTCGATCTTAATCGCTTAACAAGAAAATTTAGAATCTTCAGGCGTAATGTAACAGGAACGAATAATGTGACAAGTCCCTAGTTTTCTATGTGGTATTAAAATTTCTCTTTTCGTGGGGGATATTTTGGATGTTCCGAATGCATGAGAAAATCCTTCACTTTGAAAAGTTAGAAAAGTTTTTGTAGATAGATAATTTTGTTTTCAGATAGTAATTGGAATAAGAAGTCCTTATTATGATCAGAAGGAGAATTTGATAAATTTAGAGAATAACCTTTTTGTTTTCGCGAGTTGTTTTAACGATCACTTAACCTGTTTTAGAGTGATGCAGATAGAAACAAAGAGACGTCATCGGCCACTACTCTGCAACAGAGTGTTGAGCTCCCAGTAAATGAATCGTATGAAGGGAGATTAGTGGAGAAGGCTGAGCCCAAACAACTTCCCGCTAATGTTCTATCCATAGCCACGTCTGCGGATAAAACTTCAATAGTATTAAGAGGCTCACAATCGGCTGTTGGCGCAACAAATCATCCTAATCTTCAGGAAGATAGGCCTCGAAACCTAGAGAAGCAGGGTCTGATCAAGAAAACTCCTAGCAGTGTAAAGAAAATGATAAGCGCCTTTGAAAGCGGTTCAGCTGAGGTATGTCTGGCATGTTGCTTTTTAAGAGATGATTAAATGCTTTTTCGAGTGGATAGAACTAGTTCTTCCATAATAATGATGCAGAATATTTGCTTCGACAGCAGGATATGGGGCCTCGAATCAAATCACCACCAATACAAGTTCGATCAAATAAGATTAAAACAGGAGCTCTTGTGGAAAGGCAGAACTTAGAAGAACACAAGAATGTGTTAAGTACAGAAACTGCAGAGTCAATATCAAAAGCGGTAGAGGATCCTTTTTGGTCAGGAGACTTGAATCTTGACTTAACATCTGGTGAAAAAACCGGGCACCAAATTAGTTTACTTGGAGCTTCGGATGCGATTAAATCTTCACATCCCACTGGGATAAAGAACAAATTCAAACAATTAGATTTACACCAAGTAGCTGACATAAAGAAATGCAACTTTCCCAAAGATTTCGTTAGACCATCAGCATTTGAAATGGTTCAAGTATCAGAGAAGATTCTTGGTAAGCATAGGCACGAACCTTCTGATATGCTGCTTGGAAAGCGACATTCTGGTGGCATCAAAGGTATAGAGGAGAGTCGAGTACAAGTTTCTTCGACAAATACTCAAATCACCGACGTTCAAGGAGCTTCATCTAGTGCTAATGTATGTACATCAGAAGCAAACTTGAAAGATAGGCATATTCAAGAAGATTCCGGTCCCAATGTATTATGCACATCAGTAGCAAACAGTGAAGATAGGCACATTCCCTTTGAGAGCTCTGGTGCCTGGATTTTTCCAGATGAAGCGATACGCTTTTGTGTAACAACTACTGGTAAAAAAATGATAGATTTGCGAGGCCGTTGCAGAGAGAATCCAAATATCCATCAACGAGAGACGAAATTTTCATTACCAGAAAGTGTTGAAGAGGTATGGAATTTTCAGCTGAATTTCTGGTAACTTGTTAGTCATTACATTGCTGAACCATCTTGGTTTTACCTTATGTTTATGTGATCACTTGTAGCATGATGTGGATAAAAATGAGGAGAATCAAAGAAGAAGATCAAAGGTTGAGAATTCATCAGGGGAGGCTGGAACTATTGGTGGGCCAGTTGGGCAGGTTATACATTTTCTCCGCATCATTAGGACTCGTTTGATAACCATTTTATTTTTTTAACTAGATATAAAGAGAAAGTAGACAAAATAATGGATGAATCAAGAATGTAGAGGGAGGAATGAGAAATGCAGATGGAATGGCATACAAAAAAACAAAAAAAAACCATTTAAATCGTTTTCAATTTTTTATTTTCATATTATACACTATTATTTATATGTGCATTTCTTCCGCATCTTTTCCGCCACCCTTCCTCTATTCTTATTAATTATCTCTTCTTTTTGTTCATTGCGTTTCTGACCAAAACCTGAAAACTTGAATATAAAAACGAAATGGTTATTAAACCGATTCTAAAAAGTATGGAGGTTCATATCTAATTTCTTTGTTTCTTGTGCTCCCATTTCTCTCACCAGGCAATAAAAGTTGCAATTATGATTGGCTTTGGCACACTTGTTCTCCTTACAAGACAAAGAAAAAACAGTTAAACAGGGAAGACAAGATATGATCATGCAGGATGAGTATTTATTTTAATTTCCAGTCCCTGCCATTTCTGTAAAACTACGGTAAAAGTTTCTATGTGAACAGTGTATAGCAAGTATATGGATTTTATAAGGATAGTGTTATTTATATACCTATTTTTATTTATAAACAGTCTTTTAATCTTTTGTCTTTGATATTCTTCAATTTATTTGATCTGACGATCGAAATTTGAGAGAGGTGTTGAAGAAGTATAAATGGGTTTGTAGAAAGCACTACCGTTTTATAATTCTCCTATGTTTCAGATTATCGAAATTTTAAAATTATGAGTAAATTGTACAAATGGTCCTTCAACTTTAATCAAATTGGAGCAATGGTCCCTCAACTAAAAATTCATTACCATTGGTCCCTCAACTTATCAAAATGTGTAGCTATAGTCCTTTTCATTAATTTTGTCAAAATTTTGTCAAAATAAGCTATGTTCGAATGACCATTTATACAATTAGGGTCTCTCAACTCATCAAAGTGTACAATTATGGTTCTTTTCGTCAACTATGTCAAAAGTTTTGTCAAAATTAGTTATATTGGAAGAATCATTGCTACAATTGAGTTAAAGTTAAGAGACCATTTCTCCAATTGAATTAAAGTTGAGGGACCAATGGTAATGGATTTTTAATTAAGGGACCATAACTGCACGTTTTGATAAGTTGAGGAACCAATGGTAATGGATTTTTAGTTGATAGACCATTGCTCCAATTGAGTTAAAATTAAGACACCATAGCTACAATTTACTTAAAATTATATATGGAGTTGTAAATGTGTACGTACATTGATTTGAACGACCACTTTATGTACCCAATGAGGTGATCAATAGTATTATAGTAGTGTACTAGAAATTGTACCCGCGCGTTGCTGCGGGATTAGAAAATATGTTTCAAAAGGAAAAAAGAATGTAGAGCACAATATGTACAGATATTTAAAGAATGATCAAGTTTGAATCAAAGGTGCAGAATGGTTTATAGACAAAATGAGAATAAAGGGGTTAAAATAGAAAAAAAGGAAGAGCTTTTAGGACGTCAGTAAACAGAAAATCATCCTTACATGCTTAAATAACAAAAATAAGTAAGTAATCATTGTTCCTACCATCTAACTTCTCCAAATTGTCACCCATCTTTCCAATAACTTCCTATCTTTAAAAGAAAAATTGTCACCTGTCTCCAAATTCACAAACCAAAAAAAATTCTACCTCCATTGGGACCAGAGAGTGCTCCACCATCACATGACTGAGTTCTATAAGATCCTCCATGTTCACAAAGCATTCATAGCTAAATTCATTAAAGGCTCAACGGGAATACTATGCAATACTGCAAATTAGAAAGGACAAATACACACAAAAATGGAGAAAAGGATACGTTTATGCATCGTTGGGAGCATCCAAATTGACAATTGTAATTTTCCTCTTAGCCAAAAACTATGAAATGGTTAAGAAGACATGAAAAAAGTTGAAAACCCATTTAAAAAAAAACCAAAAACTTATAGGATCTTCCTTATACTAATCACAAAACGAAAACTACGAATAATAGAACACGAAAAAAAATGGAAAGGATATGGCAATGCACTGTTGGTAGGATCCAGATTGACAACTATAATTTTTCTACGAGGCAAAAATGATGAAATGGTCAATGAAAACATTATCGACAGATTGAAAAAGAAAAATTGGAGCCAAAGAAAAACTTGAAAACTTAAAAAAAACTGAAATCTTATAGGAGTCCTCTATTTCCATTGTTTTCCTTCTTCAAAATAAAAATAGTAAAACTATAATTTGAGTGTATTTGAGTTTGTACACACACACACACACACATATATTGGATAAAAATCGTTCAAAAAAAATCAAAACAGTAGCTGAGATAACAAAAACGATAAAGAAAAACATAAAAATTCTGAATCAAAAGTCAAGACTTTTGACTCATAGGAACCTCTGTAACCTGTTGCAAGTGACTGCATCCTCGCTGGTGACCAATTGCAAAGTCGCCTTAAAATCAGCAAAATATGCAAATGAACACACATATGGGTCATATATGAAGCTTTGAACTAAAAGTTGGTACTCCTACTTTTCAACTGGGGAAGAAATAGCAGAGAAAACACAAAATAAATCGTTTAATTTCAAAGTTATTTAAGGGAAATGAAGAAATTAATTTGAATTGAGGTGAAGAAAACACTTGAAACCAAGGGAATCACAGTAAGTGGAAAAAGATTTGGTTGGTGTTTGTAGTTAATTTATTAATATTTTTACTGTAAAAGTGAAATTAAACATGTAAAAAGATGGATCAGATACATCTAGTTTGGTGCCTCTTTGTAATATATAGACGCAGTATGTTGACTTATTTCAGCGTAATATAGAGACGTAGTATGCTGACTTATTTCAGTCTCCATCATTTGGAGAAATAATCATCACTTCCATCTTTTCTCTTCAGATGAATTGGTTGCTACCAATTTATACACAAAGACTTTCTTCTTTTTGATCTATTGTAAACACATGACTAATTGGTTGGTTGTCCAATGAGAGGTTTGAGTTGGACATACAAAAGTATAAATGCAGATGCTCTCATTGAAGATATACTCTATACATATGTCCAACTTAACTCATCAATGGTCAAGCAAGGAATAATCTATGTATTCAGATTAGGTAAAAAGAAGACAGTTTGTATAAATATCAGTAGCAACCAATTCCCCTGAAGAGAAAGGTCAGTAAAGATTGAATTTAAACAGAAGTCGGCAAGAAAAGAAAGTTAAAAAAACATATCATTAAGTTGTTCCATTGTGTTTGAGGATTTAGGCCATACCTAATAATCTTTTCTTTTATAACCTGCTTAAACATATTTGTTGTAGCTACAGCTTGACTGTTGAATTTGTTATCTGTCTTCTTTTCATTGAATCTTCGGAGGAAGAGGTTTAACACCTCACTGTACATTGAAAGACCATCAAAAACGCAATTCACTAAATTGAACTGAGTTAAATGCAAAATAGAATAATACTGGATCCTAAAACTAGTTCATATCAAAATTTCAGCACTTAACTTGAATTTGAGGTTCAGTTGATTGAAAAATTTGGTTCAAAGAAACTAACACTGGATCCTGGCTACGCTAATGAGATATTAGGTATACAACAGTTTTGCACGTGTATAAAGGCCAACAAATTAAATTCCTACTAACAATTGAGTGTCAAATATGCCAAAAAAAAAAAAAAAAACAGAGGCATTACTCACAAAAAATGATTTCAAATGTCCATCACTTATGTTGGCAACAAATGCCATGCTCATTGAGATAATGAACAACTTTCTCACACTGCAAACAAATAAGTTGAAAACAATAACAAAGAAAGAGAAGATGACTACCTTCGTTGGGTCTCATAGTTGGGAACTTATTTTTTTTCTTCCATAAATATGGGTTTATAATGATCTGATGCTGCAATGAACAAAAATGGAAAAGAATTAGAGATTTCCGGTTCTTACCCAAATTTGAGTGTACCAAGAACAAATTTAATTTGTATAGCCTTAAATCACCATCACCAACTTAATCAATTAATCAACTAAATATTAATATTGTCTATTATATTTTAATTCCAAGTTATGTTCTCCATATGCATCCACTGTATAATTTGGTTGTGTAGGAATAGTTTTCTGTCATCGAAACAATATGCCTTCTCGCTGGTCAACAAAAGCTTGTTTTTAATCATTGGAGAACAAAGTTAACATATGTAGCACTGAAATACCTACAATTGAATGAAACGAAGTGTTGCAAAATGGAATTCGTTTACTAAAAATGTAAATAAATTTTCCTGCAAAGTAAGTAAACTAATTTCAGCAATCTTATTTTAACTTTAATAGAAGACTCATACAAACAAATAAAACTCTAATTTTTAGCTAAATAGCACAAACTGATAAAATAAAATAAAAAGCTAAAAAAAAAGTTAAATAATAAAGTAAAAACTTTCAACTGGGTTTATCAAAACCTAAGTATATATTTATAGATTAAGCTGATCCTGTGAAATGACTCAATTCTTTAGGTTTAAGATTTTACTGTGCTTCAAATAAATACATGTGTGTATAGATGATTGTTAATGCATTTCTACGCAGATGGTTAATTAATTTCAAAAGACTGTTTTGTAAATTTTCCATTGAATAAAATCTTTGGCAAAATTGCGGTGTGATCAAAATGTTTGCAATTATTTTGTCAATTTTGATTTCCGATTCTGTCCACTCATTTTCAAATAAATTGGCATCTAAGGTAATACTATGAAGCAGCTAATTGACTAATCACCAAGAACGTCAAAAGCTTTTTTTTCACTCACAACCAAAGAAAAATCATCTACTTTCTAATTGGGGAAACACTTCAAAAACCAAAAGTAATAATGAATTCGAATTTGAATTAGAAGGAAGCCACAATTGTTTTAAAACTCCTAATAAATTCGATAACTAAGCTAACAGATTTTTTTTCAAAGCCTTTAAATATATAAGCAAAACTTTAAATACTCATCACTATTTACCAATAAAAAATTCTTTATAATGTCAACTCCCTATTTAATTCCAAGATTGATCCAATGAGATACTGTAGTTTTAGTTAAGTATCACTTAGAATAATAATTCCCTAAACCGACAACTAATGTTATTAGAGTAACTTACAAATTAATTCTTTTTCTTCTCAACCAGCAGGTATACTAATTGAAATGACCAATGAAAACTTTTGAATATTCTAGTGATCAGTGTTTGCAAGGTGAATCCATCCAATATAAACAGGAGGCGCTTACTCAAAGCAACATGGAGATGCTGATCAAACACATCAGATATTTGATCTCCACCAAGTTGTCTGCAGTAAAAAAGAAAAACAAAAAACAAAAAAAAACAGTGAAATGCTATTACACCAAATTCATATGAACATTTCCAAGTAAATTCACACATAATTAATTTTAAAATAAAAAAAGAACATATTTCTTCTACAAAGTAATGTCCCTCCTATTCCTAATGCAGATTGCAAAGACAATTAAACGAAATTAACAATTTGAATGAAACAATAAAGAAAAAAAATGAGGAATTAAATATTTCCATGTTATTTGAAATAAGTGAGGAACCTCACATGATCCATCTGATCTCTCTTCTTTTGTTCTTGAAATGCTTTAGAGCCAGCGTTCACCGCTTTATTCCACACATAAGCATCAATTACACAAACTTCATACATCAAAATGTGACCCATCCTTCTCAAATTCCCTCAATCCCAATCTTCTAGCAGAAAATCTCAAGTTATCAATCAAACATTAAAAAAACGAAAAATAAAGTAAAAACATAACAACAAAGATTAAAAAAAAAAAAGAAAAAAAAAGGCAGTACCTTTGAAGCTATGGGGTTACAGTTAACGTTCACATGAGTCTTCAGAGAGAATCACATGCCAAATTTTTGTCACCAATTGTTAGACACCCAGAACACAATAAACCAAGACAAACATAGAAATAAATGCTTCTGTAAAATCTAATAAAAAATTGAAGTACATGAAAGAATATGAGATCTGAGGGACATACATACTTTGCATGTTCTAAGTTTCATGTGCAATGCTAAAGTGATGATGGCTGGCGGGCACAGAGGCGGGCGACATTGATTCTTTCTGGCAAAAAATGCGAAGAGGGATCTGCAAGAGTGTGAGAGAGAAATTCCCAAATAAATTGCAAAAAAGGGCTTCTAGCTCGTTAAATTTTTCAATTGTAGAAAACCCTTGAACAATAAACATGACCCATTAATGTTTAAGTCTGACCATAAACAATCATACTGGCACCTACCTTCACAAAGACGAAAAACGCCGTAGCAAAAACCGAATAATCCTCCAATGTGACCACCTGTTCCTTAGCTTCACATATGCAGAGAACACTTCCCAAAAAAATAGACAACCATGTCTCCTGATATAAAAACAAAACCAAATCATACATCCAGTCCAGGGGTCTAAGGACATGCACACAAAAAGAAATTCATAGATAAAGTCCATGCAAATGTGGAAAATCAACATAAAAAAATGGAATGAATGATGGTGAGAAAGTCCTAAAACTCATCAAGAAAAGGACTGATGCAGCGGCTAAAACAGAATTAGAAAAAACCAATAATAATGATTGGCAAATCAGAAAGCAGCAGACAAAACCTTTGATAGCAAGCGGTGAAAACGACGACAGAAAGATGAAATTTCCACAGACTGGTTAACCAGCACGACCAGAGATATGCAAAAATGGGAAAGGGAAAAAATTAGGATTTCAGAGACAAACAAAAGAAGAGCCCCAAAATGGGTGAAAATGGCAAGAACAACAAAGAAAAACCTAGAACCAACGAAACAACTCGGAGCAGGGGATGATAGAGGGGTGGCCAGCTACGGCAAACTTGATGATCAACATGTGGAAGATAGGGGCCGAAAAAGCAAAGCAAAACCAAAAAAGAAAACGAACCATAGGTGGAGCAGTGAGAGGCGCACAGGCAGCAAGGCCAAAACGGCCATTTCACTGGCGAAACAGGAAAATACAAAAAAACCGAAGACCATTTTGAGGGGACTTTCGTCACTTCACTGTTAATAAACAGTGCACGCTCTCACACAATGAACAATGATTTCTGCTGGCTTTTAGCATATGTATAATATGTAGCAGCAAGAGCATCTCTACCAACCTAGAAAAATAACGTTTTTTGGCTACTTTAACAAAAAAAAATTAAGCTCTAACAGGCTACGACTATCTTAACTTTGAGAAGAGTAATTTGCTAGATTTATTAGGAGAGAGAATTAATTAAAAATATTTTAGCTTAACCTAAAATAAAAAGGGCTTGGTTTTTAAGAAGCTTAACCTAAAATAAATAGTATTTGTTAAAAGTTGTGACTAGCCAAATCAACAAAAATTTAACGGATAGATCCTTTTCTTCGTGACCGTTCGTCGTATATTGTGAAGTTAGAAATTATTTTTTCGTTAGGTATTATTTATATTTAATTTAAAATAATTTTTGACCGCACAATATACGATAAGCAGTCGCGATCACGGAATCTCTGGAATCCCAAGAAAAGGATCCGGCGATGATTGACACACCCGTACCCGAAAGTAGGGCGTGCTAGCCATCACACGAGTGTGACGTAGCCAAGTGCACAGTGTAGAAGCAAGGATCGATAACGAAGTACGAATTAATAAAAATCGAATTCTAGCAACCTAGATATGATAGTGTACTAGAGATATTACAATACTTATACATATCCAGAGTGTACTAGGTCAGTGTAGTCAAGCATGAATTAAATGAGTTCAATTACACCAGCGGTGCCCTACATATAACAGGTCTGTCAGAAATGCCGGAAGGTCCTCGCTAGCCAAACTCAGAAACCCAAGCTATCTAGAACCTGGAGGGGCGAAAAACAAAATGGAGTGGGTCAGCAAAAACAATTCTTTTCAAAATCATTCTTTTCTCAAAAGTCTAGCCCCTCTCCGTAAAACCTGTATAGTTCCTAGAAAATAATACATACATATATATCACAACCTTTCTCAGCATAAAACGTTTTCAATGTATCTCAAATATATGTCGTGCAATGCATTTCAATGCCATCTGAATCTCATAAATAATGCCATGCTATGCATTTCAATATTCATATCGCTACTAGATATCATCTCAGCCCTCGGCTATATATATAGCTCATAACATATCTATCTCATCATCATATATACTCTGCACATACATCAATATTTCATCATATCATCATCATCATCATCACTGTATCAATAATAAATGCTCTAGTGCTACAATCACGTGAAGACTGTGCGAATGAACGCGGGTCACCTACATGTCGTGCCCACTCAAAAGTGGTCTATACGACAAGATTATGCACCTAACTTGGATCCAAGGCGAGCATGCTGTGCGGGAGGTGAACGACATGTGAAAGACTGTGCCCCTATCTCTGGGCGTGAGCACTAACAATATGTGCAGGTTTATGAGCTAACATATCACATCATATTTCGTCATATCTCGATTGTTCTTTCTCAACTATGCATGTACCTACCTGGTACTTACCTGGCGTCCTTGGCACCAACATATGCATGAAATGTATATATGAATACTCATGCATCAAAATCAAGTTATATCCATATCGTTAAAAACGTACTTTTCAATTAAGATATGATTCTGGGAAAATCAATATATATATATATAGGTTATACGAAAAAATAGCTGCCCACTCACTGGTAAGTCGCTGGGTCGCAACCCCCATGTCGAGCCTGGCTACGGTCGTCCTCTGAATACGTCTCACCTATATGAGAAATTACTAAAAATACGTCATTTAAGTACATATACGTAACTACGTAAATAACTTCTCATACATAGCTCAATTTTGGTATTTGGATATGCCAACGTGACCTACTCGTCGTCACGAACATCCCCATATTTTTAAAATAATTTTTCTCGGCCCCACGCGCCGGCGAAGGCATTGCCCCACGCGCCTGGCACACTGACGGCGTCAGTTAACGCCGTCAGGCATATTCCGGGAATATTCCGTTAACTTTAACGGCGTCAGTTAACGCCGTTAGAATATTCCGTCGTCTTCTCCGGCGACTGGTTTTGCCGGAATTTTTGGAAAATTTTCTAATCTTCATATCTTACTCATTTTTCATCATTTTGACCCATTTTTCTTCCTATGTGCTCCAAATTAAGAGTAGAACATAAATATACCTTCAAAAACCTTGAAAAAGGCCTTAAATCTCCTCGGGGACAAACTCCAAAACCGGCCAAACTCCGACCACGTGATCCCGACGTCCAAACACTTCCAACGAACCACTCCGAGCCTCCTTGGGACCTCACAAAGCTTCCTATAAGCTTAGATTGTCCTAAAAATCAACCCACAAGAAGTTGATGAATAGTGCTCAAACTCGGAGATGTGATTTCGACGTGAAAACGAAGTAAAACTTACCTGAAAATGGTACCACTGTGATCGTGAAGTCACTAGGAGTCGAATGGTGGTGATTGTTTGCTCAATCTGTCGAGTTTGCAAGGGTTGTGGGTATGTTCGTACGTATATGACGAGAGAGAGTGTGTGAGTTTCGAGTGAGAGAGAGAGGAGTCTGTGAATGTGTGTTAATAATTGGACAGAGAGAGAGAGTGACGGGAGAGTGAGGGTGAGGGTGTGTGGTCCAAAAACAACCTACACAATAATATCCAAGGTTCCAATAATTGAGGGTCACCATCTATTGATCCTCACACAACACACATGCACACGTACATAACCCCGAAGGGGTAATTCTGTCATTTCACTATTAATAAATAAAAATATCGGGACGGGTTGTCACAATGATCATTTTCCAAATTTAACTAGTATTGTTGGAGATGCTCTTAAAGTAATAACATTGTTTGTAATAAAATAAAAAATAAAATAACGATGAAAAATTATGAGTATACAAGTGCATATAATATAGAACATGGCAGATTTTGGGACTGTTACGGTTTCCAATACTCATCTCTATATATAATGGAGATGCAAATTACCAAAACGAATGCGTACCTAGACCTGGCAAACTAGGTGCATTTATTGTGTTCAGATAGTTTTTGTATCATATGTTATCTTAACATATCACATCAAACTCATTATTTTAATAGATTCTTAAAAGATGATCTAACGATGACCTAATTCGTTAAAGAGTCATATCGTTTTAGGTAGAGTTAATGGGCCAGGCAAGAAATATTCATGTCTAATATATAGTTCTGATAAAAGATTTGACTTTTGCCCAAATTTAAAATTTATTTTACTCATTCAAACATACTATCAAATGTCGAAATTTTTAGGGTTACGATTAGAAATCCAACGCAAGCCCATTGGACTACAGTATCATAAAGTTATTTTTGAGCTAAAAAAAGAGCATATTATTAGCATAAAGGCTGAGCCCAATAAGCTAAAACCCTAGCCCTACCAAAACCCTCCTCAGTTTTGGTTTCTCTTCTCCTTTCTTCCCCCTCATTAGAGTCTCTGTGTTCCTGCACCGTCCTTCATCAGAGTCTCCGTGTTCCCGCAAAATCTGAAGAATTAGAAATGGTCAGAAGCATCAAGAACCCTAAGAAAGCCAAAAGAAAGGCCAAGGTCAGCTCCAAAATCCACTTCCTTCTTCTCTTATTGTTTAATTATTTCAGTAAAATTAGGTTTTATCCTTTCCCCAATTGATTTGATTGAATCGAATTTTTGTTTAGGGCTCAAAGAAAGGAGATGGGTCTTCTTCCTCTTCGGGACCGTCTATGCCGGCGAAGGTATGGCAACCGGGAGTGGACAAGTTGGAGGAGGGCGAAGAGCTCCAGTGTGACCCATCGGCTTACAATTCTCTCCACGCCTTCCATATTGGTTGGCCTTGTTTAAGGTTGCTCTGAATCTTATGGATTCTTCTTTTTGGTTGCATAGAAAGTGCAGGAAAAGCATAAAATTGAAATTTTGAATTGTGGGTTTGAATTATTGGAGCCTGATTAGCTGATTTGAACTAAGCCTAGACTTATTTGTTTTGCTCACCAAGAACTAAGCTTAGACTTATAGCGTTTGTGAAAAATTAGCTTTTTTTTCGTTTCGGGAAAGCTCACGTTTACTCGTAATATTGAATTATGTTTTAGAGATTCAATTTTATACTTGATTTGCTGGTAATGGTTATATTTAAGAATTCAAGTTTCATTCTTTCTAAGAGAATTATAGGTTTCGAGTTAATGGCTAAAAGAAGTTAATTACTTTTGACAGCTTTGATATTGTACGGGATACATTGGGTTTGGTTCGGACAGAGTTCCCCCATAGCGTGTATTTCATTGCTGGGACTCAGGCTGAGAAAGCTGCTTGGAACTCTCTTGGAATATTTAAAGTATCTAACATTTCTGGGAAAAAGCGTGAGCTAGTGCCAGCCAAAGCTGCAGATGATGACTCCAATATGGATAGTGAGGACAGTGATAGTGACGATGATAGCAAGGATGAGGAGTCCGGTGGATCTGGCGCACCTGTTTTGCAGGCAATATTATTTTTACATTTCACGCTTGATTTATCTTGCCTTCATCTTTCTTAATTTTGACCTCATCTCTGTGCCTTGACATTTTTTTTTCTTCTCATATACAGTTGCGCAAGATAGCTCATGAAGGATGTGTGAATCGTATACGCGCCATGACACAAAATCCACATATATGTGCATCTTGGGCAGACACTGGTCATGTGCAGGTCAGACTTTATGTCAAGATTATGAGCATGAGTATATATTAAACCGACGCTCATACGACCATTTACGTATACTTTGTACGTGACTTAATCCTGCTGCTCTTTCAGGTTTGGGACTTCAGTTCTCATTTAAATGCCTTAGCGGAGTCAGAGACCGAAGCTAGCCAGGGAGCTTCTTCAGTATTTAACCAGGCTCCATTGGTTAAATTTGGGCACAAGGATGAAGGGTTTGCTCTAGACTGGAGTCCCCTTGTACCTGGAAGGCTTCTATCTGGTACTATTATCAAGTCACTTTATTTATTTTTTCGTTTTCTATATCAAGTGTATGTAATGGCATAGTACTTTCTTGATTTGAAAGCTTGAAACTAATGATTCATTTATGTCTGAATTTAAAAGGGGACTGCAAGAATTGTATACATTTGTGGGAACCGACGTCTGGTTCAACATGGAATGTTGATACTACCCCATATATTGGACATATTGCAAGCGTGGAGGATTTACAAGTATGTAGCTTAGAGGGGAAGCTAAGTTCAATCTGTTGTTTTAAAGCAAATAATCAATCTAACAGTCTAGTTAGAATAGTTTTCCTTAATCTTTCCAATCCTTTGACGGTATTCTTTTCAAAAAACTTTTATCTTTGCAGTGGAGTCCTACAGAACCTGATGTCTTTGCCTCTTGTTCTGTCGATGGGAATATAGCAATATGGGATATACGCATAGGGAAGGCACCAGCAACTTCTTTTAAGGCGCATAATGCTGATGTGAATGTTATGTCTTGGAATAGGTGTTTATTTAAACCTTCAATGTTTCTTTTCTTATTTGTTATTTGTTTTGATACATTTGTGCCACATATGAAATGATGACCTTGGCACTTCATTTTTTTTTTTATCAGGCTGGCTAGCTGTATGCTGGCATCTGGAAGCGATGATGGCACCTTTTCCATTCGTGATCTTAGATTGCTGAAGGTACGTCTTGTTGGAATTCCCATGAGTGTTAAATTGGGTTCAATGAAATTGTTTTGAGTGATTCATTAAGTTGATAATTCTAAAATGATATAGTCCTCTTTCATCTATTTGAACGTAGGAAGGAGATTCTGTAGTGGCACATTTTGAATACCATAAACATCCTATCACCTCCATCGAGTGGAGTCCACATGAAGCATCCACTTTGGCTGTGACATCTTCTGACAATCAGCTGACGTAAGTAATATTTAAAGACCAGATTGAAGTGATAAATGGCATGTCCTACACAAAAACTTATATGCTTTCATGCTGTTTATGTTTGAACTCAAAATATTTGTCATTTGGCTTTTGTTACCAGAATATGGGATCTTTCTTTAGAAAATGATGAGGAGGAAGAGGCAGAATTCAAAGCGAAGACGAAAGAGGAAGTGAATGCTCCAAAAGATTTACCTCCACAGCTTCTATTTGTTCATCAGGTAAACATATTCGACAGACTGTTCTACTCCAAGAGGCCGCACTTTTTCGGTCATTTAACTCATGGTAATTTATGGTCAACAGGGACAAAAGGACTTGAAGGAACTTCATTGGCACACACAGATTCCCGGCATGCTTGTTTCAACTGCGGCAGATGGTTATAATATTCTGATGCCTTCAAACATACAGACTACCCTTCCCTCTGAACTCTGATGGTGCTTGAAGGGAGATATATATCAGATCATATTCCAATGGTGGATGGCTTATGTGTTAAAGCAATTACATATTTGAAGTGACAAATTGTTATCGCTTGTTTTCTTTTTTCCCTTTTTCCTTCCCCGTTTTTGGGTCTGGTTTGGTGTTTCGAGTAACCTCTACAATTTTGGATGTCCTTTTCAATATTTTTATCAGATGAGTTGAGTTTCCAAAGTGCATAATGCTTGTGCATCTCCTTCATACAGAATTTTATCCGTATTTATTTCACAGTAATCGCCAGTGTTTTGAGTTTACCATAGCCGAGTTTATGGACATCATTGGTTTGACATCGAACAAAATTGATGGGTGAATAATGAGCATGAACAGGAACATAAGATGGCCGTTAAGTTCTAAAAATTAACCAAGAATAATGAGATTCACAAAAAGTTAAGGTACAAGAGGAACAATATAGCGATTCTTCACGGGCCGATAAAAATGGTTTCCAATGACGAACTGGCCGGCATATCTCGTTTTCATACGGTATTTTTCATCACCTGACTACTTGTATCGATATTCTCTATGAATTGACAGGTTTTCCATTTAATTTAGGGAAAGGATCTTGCTTGCTCAAAACCACAACTTTGCTCTTGTGAGCAAAGTATCCCTTTACAAGATTTTTGTATATTAATATGGCCACTATGCACTCCACCTGCAAATTACACCAGATATTTGATTAGAGAGAAACGGAGAAACCAAGAACCACTCTACCAGAGAGAGAGAGGTGGAGAAAACAAGTACCTCATCGACATCCATGGCTATCCCAAGCCATTTCAAAGCTTTCACAATTACTTCTAATTTCAGCTGGTGAGCTTTAACCGGGTCCTTTTGCTTTTGAATGAAGTAACTGCACAACGAGATTGTGGAAGTCGTGAATTGAATCTTCAGAGGAATTTTACCATCAATTTTATAAAGCGGCATGAGTACTTACATTTTCTTTATTAATCTCTGGTAGACTTGGAGTTCTAGCTTCTCTAGGACAAGATATACACCTGATCTTAAGAACCTGTTTCATTTTGAAGGAATCAGTTCCATCTTTGGAAATTTATTTTAACCAATCTCAAGATTTTCAAAATGGATGATACACGTACCGATCTTCATGCTCTTCAAGAGCACGCCGAAGAAGTCGAAGATCACCTCTTTTTAGAGCTTGTACAACATTCCTATACTGCGAAAGCAAGAAGTTATAAGGTAGGGTTTAGCCACAACTTTGGAAAAGGGGAGAGGGGGAAGTAACATAGCTAAGCAATACCGGAATATCTCATTTCCCATCATCAAGCATTAAATAATATCTCTTGCAAATAAATAAGGGACTGCCATACCTCAACCAGGTTATACTTTTCCAGAAGCCAATCATTTGGTAAGATGCCTAATGAAAGCTTCACAGGTATCAAATACTTCAATATCATCCTAGTAAATACAAAAAGAGAAACAATGAGTCGCACAATAAAAGACAGTACAACATGTCACAAATCTAATTTTGACTTCCTATCACAAGAAGTTAAACATCACACAAATAAAAAGATGATTCAATCTAAAGAATGTGTAGGCACAACAACAATCTTTTTGTCTACATAGATACCCCCGTAAAAGTCTATCATGCAGATGCAAAAATATGCAACAAGCACACATGAACCTTACCTTATATTTGCTTCACGCTGAGGATTGCAATGCTCCAAGGCATATGATAATTTCTGATCAGCCTGCAATGTAACAAAAGTAGATTTAGTGAATAGCACACGCCTGCTGGAAACTCAGATTTCAGTTCTGGAGCTTTTTGCAGGCATAGAAATAAGTGAATTCAGGCGAAGTATAAGATCAATCATCACTGAGATCAAATCTATAATTTAAGCACACATCTGCTGAGACTGGATGTTATCAGTGGTAACCAATTTCTTTACTTAAAAATATGGTAAAGCATAGTATGGAACTGCTCACTTCTTCATCCAGTGTCTCTAAATTTTAGATTCAAGACTCTAGAGGGTAATGCCCGAACAAAACCCAAACAACCACTTAAATAGCTTAATATACAAGAAGGCATCAGAACATCATGAAAATTAGAATACGTACAGCAGGGAAATTTTCATTGAAAACTTCCAGACGACCTGTATAATACATATAGGTGACCTGCATATCATGGTACAACAGTAAGAAAAAACATAAAAACTAGCTGCGATAGAGAACAAATTCAAAAGGCGAGGGAACAGAAAAGGAAAGAAAAGAAAATTGCATTTGCTCTACCAAAGGCAATTCTGACCTTATCTCTCTTAGGGAATTCCTCAAAATCAAATATTCGCGCAGTTTCAATGCTCCTTATGACACTGCGGCAAAGGTGAACTGTACCAAGCTGCAAAGTAATAATGATGATTCATAATAATGCAGCTCTAGCTATTTGTGTTTTATTCAGCATTCAAAAGACACCCTAATAGCTAATTCAGATATTAAAAGCACTGACTAACTCGTAAGCGTGCAAAAAAAATTACCTTAAAGTAAACTTTAAACAACTGGCAAGTGACGTATAATGCTCCAACACGTTTCGGGCCTTTTCCCTATAATGTATACACCAGTGAAAGAGTTGGCAGTACAGATTCAAACAATTGTTCGTAAATACCCAAGAAAATACCAAAGAAGTTTGAGTAAAGGAACGGACTTTTCTTGCAAAGAGAACAAAATAAAAACCAAAGTTTGGTAAGAGTAGTGAAATAAATAGAATATCAAAAGAGAGAATCTTACAGCAAGAACGCCAAAGACTTTCATAAGGAAAGAGCCAGCTCCCTTCAACTTCTCTGGAGACTTTCCATTCGAAGCCAATTCCTTATCAGCCTACAAAAGTTCCACACAGGCCAGTCCTACTAAATTCGTCTTCCCAACATATCGGCAACCAATTACGAAATAAAGCACATATCTTGACAGAACAATAATAAAGTTAATTTTCTTTTCATTAAATAAAAAAGGAAACTGGGGGTCTTACCCTCTCAGCTAGAACCCTAATCTCATAAGCAATGACATACAATGCTGGCAAAGCCCAGGCCGTATCCCAATTCCGAAACTCCTGAATAAAAGCACTGCACATCCACCATTAACATTAGTCAAAAACCAAAACCAAATACAAAATTTCACACAGAACAGAATTAAATAAAACAAAAAATCAATAAAAAAAAAGATCAATACTTTGCAGATTTTTCATATGCCTGATAGGAATCAATGAAATTCCCAATTCGGTAGCTCTGAAAAGCCCGGAAGAGATGCACCAGAATTTCGCCAAACTGCGAGTCGTTGTCGGACTGTTTGATCAATCTATTGAAGTCCTGTCACACACCAAGAACCCTCACCAATCAAAACCCTAAATTCCCGAATTGAAACAAATACAAATACGTATACAAATATACACATTGGTGAGGATGTATTGCCTGAAAGACGTTGAGGGCGTCGGCGAGGGAGGCGAGGGCGGGGCTGTTGGAGGAGAGAGAGAGGAGATGCTTGAGGGAAGCTCCGTCCTGGGTCGAAACGGCGCCAGAGAAACGGTTGAGGTAGTCGGTAATTCTTCTGTGAGCTTCTCCCATGCTCAAGTACGCCATCTCTCTGTCGGCTCGATCTAACACTCTCAGTATCTGCAAGCACACACCTGTTTTCTGAAGGGTTCAATGACGTCGTTTTGCTCCACCATTGTTCTTGTTTTTCTTGAATTGTCTTTCTTTCTTGTCTATTTTAGGATTTTTTTTTAAATTGTCATATATGAATTTAAACACATTTTTAATTTATTATTAATTATATTTTTAGAAATTCACGTTAATTTTTTTTAATGTTTTTCATCTTAAATAAGTTATGTGTCTTGGATATAATTTATGTTTATAGTTATTTCAGACCTTACTTTTCAAATCATTTGAAATTTAGATCGTATATTGTAAATTTACTATTTTTAGGAAGAAAAATTTGTGGTGAACCATAAGCAACCTTCTCTCATTATTTAGTGCCTTTGAACTTGAACAAATCAGTTAATATTTTTTATATGGTAAAACAAACATAAAACTTAATACAACGACATGCATAATTCTAATCGAGTTTCTTTCAAACAATATAGTCCTAAAGACATATAACACATGTTCCTGAAATATATTTGTCTTCAGGAACAACGATAAATATTAAAACTTGACATTGATTTTATTAATTATCTGCTCACAAGTCACAAGCAATGAAATGAAAAGGAAGTGTAAAGTCTGAAATAATCATAAACACAACATAGTGGTGACTTAATTATGGATAGGAGAGATTTTCTTAAAATTTTAGTTCATAAGATAAAATTGAAATAGAGTTGTAAATTCATAACAACAACTAAGCCTTATCACATGAAATAAGGTCGGTTAGATGAATCTTAATGCAATTGTGCTCACTTTTACGTCAGATTTCCGTATAAGTTCATATGATATCTTTAAAAAATAAAATAAAAACTAACAAAAAGTCCAAAAAAACTTCTCTTTTAATGAAAAATCTTTTTTAAAGATATAGTGAATAGTATTATAAAAAGGTAAAAATATGGTTTTTCGTTAAAAATAAATAGTACTGAGAGTGTTTCGTTAAAACTCCCTAAAACAAAATTCTAAAAAAATACATTATTTACAAAAGTAGACAAGAATGTACCCACCCTGGCCACATAAATTGGATTTAAGCATTGTCTTTTTCTTTTTCTTTTTTAAAGAGAATATTGTGTTGTAAAGATGGCTGGTCACTAAGAACATGTTCTTCCACTATGAGCTATTGATTGCATGCTTTTGGTGCTCTTGTTTTCTTGTAAGTGTAAGACTTATGGAACACATAATTGAGGGAATTACACGGCAAAGAGAGGAATGAATGAAGAGAAAGAGAGAAAAGAAAGGAAGGAGAGAGGAGAGAATAGAGAGAAAGTTATATTTGTAATCTTATTACTTCAGTTTATAAATGAAAGCATCACTGCTGCTCCGAGGACGTATTCCAGTCACACTGACTGTAGAGGAACCTTGTAAATTTTGTGTCTTGTTGTATTTATTCCATTGCACACACGTCAATTTTACAACACATTATTAGCACGAGAAGTTCTCGTGCCATTGGAAAGCACAACACCACAAATCATGTTCACCTCTGTTGCCTGGAATCTCACAGATAAGAAAATCTTTTCATTTCATCATAAAATTTTTGTACTACTAATTTTCCTAAAGCAAATACATATATGTTGTTGTATGACTTTATATCATCCTTTGCAGAAGCAAAAGAGTACAAACTCAAAATTCGTAGAGAATTTGACAGCCATGACAACAGCCTCAAAACTCCAACTTGTAGACCTCGAATTGAAATACTTTCTTCTTCAAAGTTGTTCATCCGCCCAGTACTTACAACATATCAAATTTCAGAAAATTCCAACAGTGCGATCATCGCAGACGCCTAAAATATCAAACCAGTTTATAATTTCCGCAGAAAATTGGACAGGCAACTTATGAGTACCAAAACTCCATTTCGGTAACTCAGATCGAAATTGTTTCTTCACGAAAGTTGTTCAGTATCCTCTTATTTATATCATAGTAAAATTTGAACTAAATCTAACTATTTGATCTTCTCATAAGTTACAGATAGTACTCTTGACTTTAGAACTTATGGAAACTGTTTCGATTTTTTTGAAACTCACGGAGGAGGAACACCAATTGGAACTTATTGTTACTATTACTTCTTGAGTAACTAAAAGGACTTAGAGTTGTGAAATAAAAAATAAAAATAAAAGGAATCAAACAAAAGAAAGTGGCAGACCAAAAAAACAAAAGATAGGGACTTAATCATTGTAATTTTCTGTTTTGGCATATTTATGTGAATGGTGTTGGTTTAAAGCCTTATCACAAGTTTCATTTATTTACAGTGGGTAGAATTATTATCCTTTGCTTTAAAGCTTTGATATTTATGTGAATGATGCTGAATCAAGGCCCTTGTCACAAGCTTTATTTACTTAAAAGCAATTTATTTAACATGGTTGAAATTATCGCCTATTGCTTTAATTTATTTATTGTACTTCTTTTTGTTACGATGAGTACATACTGGACCCGAAGTTCCTTGATCAGATCAGAACCTGAAGTTTTTTTATCCTCATCACATAAAATGATTAGACCTAAAGTTCCATCATGCAAAAAGATCAGACATGAAGTTCCTAGATCCTCAAGATCGAACATGAAGTTCCTTGATGAGTACCTTAAGTTTGAAGAGCCGAAGTGCCACAACTTAATTGTAATAAAGGCCATGAAAGTCCCAATTCATAGGCTATTAAATAAGGACCAGATGTTCCTTGATGTATGTAAATGATAATATAATATATGTTTGCTGGAGAATTTATATCTCAAAGTTTTGATGATTATTGCATGTCATTGGGCATTGATGTTGAACACCATGTTCCTCATATTCATACTCAAAATGGTTTAGCAGAAGCATTTATTAAGCAGATGAAATTGATTACCTGCGCTCTGCTCATGAAAACGAAATTGCAAGTTTTCTACATATGGACATGCCATTTTACATCATTCAGACCAATTACCAACCATCAATATTTCTCAGTACAACTCGTGTTTGGGCACCAGCCAAACATTACATATTTACGAGTTTTTGGTTGTGTTATCTATGTGCCTATTGTACTGCCATAACGTACTAAAATGAGGCATCAACACAAACTAGGAATTTATGTTGGATTCGATTCACCATTTATCATTCAATACTTAGAACCTTTGACTGTGGATATATTTACTGCATGATTTACAGACTATGATTTTGATAAGATAGTTTTCCCGCCGTTAAGGGAGAAAATTATCATTCCAGAAGAATGATGAGAAAATATCGTTTCAGAAGAACGAAGAGAATTTGTCTTATTTTTTATTCACAAAGCAATCAATGAGAAAATGAAGTAAGAATAATTGAACGATGCAACGAAAGGGATGAAATCACATATACTTGCTGCAAATGTGCCTACAATAATTGATGTCCCTATTGGACAAAATAATGAGGCAGCAAATGATTTATCTGTTACACACCTAAAACATGACAAACCCTTAGATTCAGAAGGTTCAGTCATTTGAAAGAAGTAGAATATGGCACTACTGAACTATTACATTCCTAAAGCATAATTGTTGCATGCCAGAAGCATGACAGTCACCGTACGGATACACGTCCCAAAAAGGACAATCCGCAGACATATGAATTTTGATGTCTTATGCATGAAGCATGATAGACATATAGGTTCCAATGACTTAACTCCCGGAATTGGAGATTAAAATACAAGCTCTATAATGCTCAAGAAGAGGTTATGATCCGCATTCTCTAAATTATGACTATCTTGGAAGAGATAGTGTAATGCCTAGGGATTGGCAACGGTTATGGTGGGCGGGTAACCGCGGTTATTTACCCATAACCGTTTATGCTTATACCCGTATAACCGTTTACCCGTTGGGTAATTGCCTAAACGGTTATACTCATACTCATAACCGTTTATAAACGGTTAACCATACCCATAACCGCATACCCATTTAACCGTAACCGTTTAATACCCGTTTACCCATTTACCCTTTTTAACCCGTTTATCTTTTTCTTTTTTTACCATTACCCTTTTTTCACCGGTCTACATGTTTTTTAACAACTTGAAAATTTAAAAAAATATTGTCATAATTTTTTATTTTTTGACAATTAAACACCGTTATAGGTACATTTATCATACATTTTCTTATTTTAATTTTTTAAGTCCTTATAACATTCCAATCATTGAAATAATAGTTTACGGAGAATATTTTTAACTGTTACCAATGAAGGTAAATATAATATTTGCTAAGTATTATTGGGTTACAAAAATTGTTTAGAAGACATTTTTGTCAAAGCATTTCTCTCAATTTCACGGTTACCGGCAAAGAATTTAAATTAATTTGGCGAATTCCTTGACAATGAGAATCATCATTCCTGTAGCAGTGTTATTGAGAGAAGGACCGATGAATTCCTTGCTAATTTATTGGGTACTAAGACTTATTGGATTGAGAACATGCTTTGTGTTAATTTTACATTTAAAAAATAAATGGGTAAACGGTTACACGTTTATAACTGCGGTTAATACCCATAACCGTCCATTTAAATTTCGCGGGTAAACAGTTATACCCATAACCGTTTATTTATCTAAACGGTTACCCATAACCATAATCGTTTTATTTAAATGGGTGGATAACCGCAATTACCCATAACCAATGGGTATTTGCACATCCCTAGTAACGCCCATGAAGAGGCAATGAATATCCAAAGAAATGAAAAACTTTTATGCAATGCGCATGCACATGAGAATATGGGAACTCAGATTAATGATAACCAATGTTAATTTTGGTTTTTACAAGTAGCTACCAAATTTCATCAATAAGCTGTGTTGATATTGAGTGACGTTCTTTTATTCGTCAACGAAAGGAAAAATTATTAGCCAATTCCATTACAATTTTGTAAGAACATGGAAAAATGGACCTATATATAAAGAATGTGGAGAAATGGACATATATATTTGAATATAATACAAATAGCCAAATGATGTTAAACCAAAGAGGTTACATACGGGCATTTGTAATACAGTGAAATACACTCACATGATATGACACAAGGTTACTAATTGAAACCTGAAATTATACTCCTGTAAACGAGTTCATATGAATGGAGAATTATATACAAAGGGTTATGAGTCGCCCACATCATATCTCAATAAGTAAATACCTTAAGTATACATGGGAGCAAATTGCTCTGTATAAATTCCAAAGGAAAATGTGTCATGAAGTGTAGAAAATCCTTGAAGGATTCAAATTGCTTGAAATAAGTTCTAGAAGGATAAAACATAAATTATATACTCAATACCAATGGATGGTATAAATTGCCTTAGTGAGTACTACCATTATAATATTGTTGCAACATACTAAAATCTCTTGCAAGAGTCGATGACATTAAATTAGAACTCATGAAAAGTCAAGAAAGATTATAAAGTGTTGAGAGAAATATTGTCTCGAACTGTAGATCGAACAATACGCCAACACGAATCTTATCCATGATGTTTATGATATTAAAGAATCCTATGAATTGAAGATCATGAGTTGAACACTCAAGTGGTTAATTAATAGACACTAAGGAAAATCATTCATCCTCGTGAGGGAACTGATAAATTGATATTTGGTTCAGAAGTACCGCATCTTAGTCAAGCATATGCTTTATTGTATTTGGCACAATACACTGAATGAAATAAAGCTTAACTATTAATATCTCCGAGAAATTACAGACATAAGTTAAAACAAACAAATATGAGGGAGACTTTATAAAGGTTGCTCATGTGAAGCCTCAATACTTGGAAGTACCCTAAAGGGGGAAGCACCAGAGGTTGATTATTTGAAGCCTCAATACTTGGTGGAACTCCAAACGGTTAAGACAACTAGTGTCTTGGAAATAAAGACTCGAACCACTGATTGTCATTGTAGACATCAAAATTTCGATAAATAAATGTTGACCGATAAATCAAAGTTTCAATGCTCATGTATTACATAAATTTTACACGTAGCATGTGACTCGACGAAAAATTGAAATGAGTCAGAAAAGGCATCAAATATGACACGTGTCAACACCTGGCAGAGATGATTTATTTCATATGGAATATTATATTCAAAATTAGGCATTAGAAAATTCTATAAATAGAAGCCAATTTCATTTATTTCAATTCACCAATTCACAAATACATTTCTCTACTCCCAAATTGGAAGAGAATTCTCTTGAAGTTCGTTCTTCGTTCATCGTTCATCGTTCTTCAAGATCAAGCCCCAATGGCCCTTGAAGAAATGCTCATCCACCTTCAAGATCAAGCCCCGACGGCCCTTAAAGAAATGTTCATCCACCTTCGAGATCAAGCCCAACGACCCTTGAAGAAACGTTGCCAAAACCTTTGAAGAATCAACAAGCACTTTGGTCACGTGCCGATTCTTCATCCAAGATCAAGCCCCAACGGCCTTTGGATCAACACAACTGTTCTTCAAGATCAAGCCCAAAAACCCTTGAAGATCCGTTCATCATTCATCCGTTCTTCAAGATCAACCCCAAAAGCCCTTAAAGATCGTTCATTGTTTATCGCTCATCTGTTCATCAACTATTCATCAAGATCAAGCCCAAAAGCCCTTGACGAAACTTCCATCAACCTTCAAAATTAAGCCCCAACGGCCCTTGAAGAAACGTCCCCTGTCTATCCAAGATTAAGCCTGACGGCCTTTGGATCAACAAAATCCACAAACCAACGTCTTACAGAGATCGAATCAGATGATCAAGTTTAAAGAGATTGCAACCCAAAATTCATAAATACAAATATTATTTTGTACACGTGTTCTTGTTTCAAGAATTTTCGTGTTTACAAATTTGGCACGCCCGATAGGACAATCTCTACCTCTCATCTCTTTCTCTGCTTAAGAAATCCAAAGCACACTCCAAGCATAATGTCTTCAAACAAGGAACAAGTCATCGACGCTACCTTTATGGAAGAACAATTGGTTCAAATGAAGGAAATGTTTGCAACAATGACAAGAACCCTCGAAGAAAAAGACTTGAAGATTGCTATGTTCTTGGGCAAATTGGGGGCACGGCATGATGAAGGATCTGGCTCTGACTCAAAGAAAAATGGCGACGAAGAAGAAGAGCCTCCGGTGGAGAAGGTTGAAGAAAAACTAGAACCAAACCAAGCAGCGGCGCTCATGGGATCCCTCTCCATCAAGCAGTTGCAAGAGATGATTGCCAGCACCGTCAAGGCACAGTACGAAATGAGCTTAAATACCTCCATGTTGTACTCAAAGCTTTATTCAAAGAAGATTGATGCCCTGAAGATGCTGAAGGGATATCAACCACCAAAGTTTATGCAGTTCAATGGAAAGGGAAATCTGAAGCAGCACGTCGCCCATTTCTTTGAAACTTGTAACAACACGGGTACTGAATAGGACTACATCGCCAATCAATTCATGCGCTCTCTGAAAGGTAACGCCTTCAACTAGTACACCGACCTCGAGCCCGAATCCATCAACAGCTGGGAACAATTGGAGCGGGAATTTCTCAACCGCTTCTACAGCACTCGCCGCACAGTAAGCATGCTAGAATTGACGAGCACAAAACAGTATAAGGATGAGCCAGTCGTTGACTACATCAACCGATGTCGCACTCTAAGCCACAACTGCAAAGATAAACTCTCGGAGCTTTCCTCGATCGAGATGTGCGTTCAAGGCATGCAATGGGGGTTACACTATATCCTTCAAGGCATCAAACCATGGACCTTCGAAGAGTTAGCAACCCGTGCCCATGACATGGAATTAAGCATCGCCAACCATGGAAAAAAAGAGCTAATCACCGACTTTAAGAGGGATAAATTGTTTGCTCCGAAGATAGACGAGGCTGGGAAGAAGGCCGCCAAGGAAGCTTTTACAATTAACACTGCCTCCGCCAAAACCTCATCTGCACCCGTCAAAATCTCGTCCAAGTACAAAACGAGGGAGATAAAGAGAGGAGAGCCTTCTCGCACCCAAGACAGGTGCAAAAACACCTTAAGGGAACTAGAGCAGAAGACGTATCCTTTTCTGAACTCTGACGTGACCGCAATGCTGGACGACTTATTGGAGAAGAAGGTGATCGATTTACCCGAATGCCGATGGCCGGAAGAAATAAATCGCACTGACAACCCAAGGTACTACAAGTACCACCTCTTCATCAGTCATCCGACGTAAAAGTGCTTTGTGCTGAAAGATCTTATCATGAAGCTGGTCCAGCAAGAAATCATCGAGCTAGATCTGGACGATGTAGCAAAGTCAAACTATATCACCGTCACTTTTAGCTCTTTCGATTCGAAGTCTTCACCTCGACTACTGAGGGCATACTCAGAATCAAGCAATGTTGAAGGAGGGACTCATGTTGTTCAGAAGGAATGGCACAAGAAGCCTACATTGTATCCACAAATTCACCAGTCGGAAAGAGGGCAAAAAACCATTGTCAATGCACTTTCAAGCCTAGATGAAGCTGGGATTGTCAACATGATTGAAGCTGATTCCATTCAAGAAGCCATGGACTCGGGATAGAGTTCAAATGTCATCCTTAGAAAATTAGGGCAACTTCGCGCTTGCGTAAAATTTCATGGCTAGAAGAAATTCAACGCTTGAGGAGGCGGCACAAAGCTCCTTGTCTGCAAGAGCCTAAACTGCAAGACACAAAGCTCTTTGTTTGCACGAGCCTAAACTGCATGAACGAAAACTCATTTTCTGCAAGAGCATAAACTGCAAGACATAAAACTCTTCGTCGGCATGAGCCTAAACTGCGAATGGCACCAAAAGAAAAATACCAAATAAGTATGTATGTATTTTGAACTATGTTTTGACTTGATCTCTTCTTTGGAGGGGTACATAGGCAGCTCGAATGTTCAATTTTTTCGAGTTCAGTCACATAAAAATAAAAAAACAATGTTTTATTAGAAAAGAAAAAATATATATATATACATATGCTTTATGTATTTACAAAAAAAAAAAAAAACAAAAAAAGAAATATATATATATATACAGTTTCTTCGAGAAAAAAAATTCATATATGCATGTCTCGGCCTAGCAGCAACAGGCATGGAGCCCAACTCCCATGGCCCGTTTCTCCATCTCTCTGCTACAAAAGCTCAGGCCCATATCCTTCTTGCCCTAGTAACCCATCTACTTTTCCCCCTCCACAGCCAACACTAACCTTCTTCTTGGTAAAAGTCTCCAAAGAAGAAGGGAATACTTTGTTGACGAAGCTGGGCCACCATGCAGTGACAAGCACGTTCTCGTTAGAGAACAAGAACTTGTTGCAAGCTGCACCACAGAAAATAGCAGCCTTCTCACCTATGAGTGAGGTTTTGAGCACTTCGGATGAGTACTTAGGTCATGCGGTGGAAGATGAACTTATTTGGGTAACCTTTCCATCTTATGACTAGGAATGGTAGATTTTGCCTGAGCTCCAGTGATCTCGGGACATCTGTTTTTCGCTCTCTAGCCGGCCAATCATCGCCGTCACATTAATATGAAGCTGCTACGAAGCCGGATGTGTCCTCACCGCTTCCATCTCTATTGCTGGTATAATCCATTTCCATCTGTAATGCTCAGATTGCGCAATCAGCTACAACTCCAGCACCTCCATTGTCCACGGCAGAGCAAGCATGCGGAGAAAACGACATACATGGTTAAAGAGGAAAAAGAAATGGCTAGTAGTGCTCGGCGTCGTTTGCATGCTCAACATCTTCAACATCTACTTCAAGTCCCCCATTGTCCACAACATGGATCCCGTCACCCTCCGCTTCTCAAGTCACCTTATCATCGCAGCTGCCAACAACCTTAGAGACTGCTATCAAATGACTAGCCGGCCGAGAAGCTCTTCCTCACCTCCTGGAAAAACCCGCGCCCTCCATTGCTGAAGCTCCACTACTCTTGAACCTGCTCATCGCCCAGCGCCGCACCTCCGTTGCAACTCCAGCGAGTTTGGTCTAGATCTACCAAGCACCTTCTTTTCTCCTCCAGCTAACGCCGGCTATTTCTGTCCGCGCGGACATGGCTTCGAAGATGCTCGACAGAGCAGTGAGGCTGCCAAGGTAGTTAACGGGTAAGGTGACAGCTACGACGGATGTGAATGAGGCTGTACAGCCAGCCAAGGGCGACATGAATTTGTTGAGGATCTTTTCTCGGTTAAAGCTCCGCGAAGCCTTCAGAGAAAATGGTAGATCTGCTCTTGTCTGTTCTCATCTCCCCCTACAAATCAAATTTCAATAAATAAAAAATCATGCATGTCAGTCCAGTAGTGCAGCAGATAGTGAGAGTGCAACGAAGAGTAGCGAGGCAGCCTCCTTTGCAGCAGACAGCCACATTCGCAATGGGTATCCTTCCGTGTAGCGAGCATAGCAAACAACAATAAGTAGTAGTTACGCCGCCGACTCGTCCTCATCTCTGTCATCCACACCTTCGAGCGTACCTGCATCCAAACCTGCAAGTCCCTCAGCTTTACTCTGGCCATCATGGTCAAACTCGGCGAAGAACTTTAACGACCGTCGTTAAACAACTAGCCGGTCGTGAAGCTCGATGCTTTGCTCCGCCTCAAACTCCAACTATCCGTTCGTCTTTGTCCTTCCTTGCAAATTCCTCTACCAATTATCCAAATTTATACATAAAAAATACAATAAAATAAGGGGATGGTGGAGCAAAATGTGTTGGCACCACGTGAAAAAGAAAGAAGAAATGATGAAAGGAGGTCATGGTGCTGGCACCAAGTGAAAAAATGGAATTAAGACAGAGAGCAAGTGAGGAGAATGGACAGAAAGGAAACTTTGCAGAAAATAGAGGGGATGGTGGATAGAATAGTATACGAAAAATAAGAAAAGAAAGCAGAGGGGTGCTGCACCATACCAAAAAAAAGAAAAGGTGGAATATATATCTATATATTAAAGTTTTTTTTTTTGTGAGATGGAGTTTTTGGTGGCCAGCACTGAAAGCAAAAAGAAGGAATATGTGTGTGTGCGTGCATATAGATCATATATATTATTATATGTGTTATGTGTATATAATGTGTGTGTGTGTGTGTGTGTGTGTGTGTGTGTGTGTGTGTGTGTGTGTGTGTGTGTGTGTGTGTGTGTGTGTGTGTGTATATATAATATGTGGTATAAAAAACACCACATAAAGAAGGAAAAAAAGAAAAAAAAATGCATCGAGTGAAATAAAGTCTATTTTATTTATTTCTTTGGAAAATTACATAAATTTGCATTCTATATTTACAAAAAAAAATCAATTTTATAGGAATGAATCTTCATGGACGGTCACGAGAATCCTCAGCACTCGACAGAGCTGCAGAAAGACGAGGCGCTAGAGTTTGATTTCCGGAGCCTCAACACTTGGTGAAGCTCCAGATGACGACGGTAAAAGATGCCTCTGGAACAAAGCCATAAACATCTGATGATCACTTTGAATCCGGCTATCGGATTCCTGTAGCCGGTCAAGTTTCTTCTTCATGCTCGTCGAGTAATTGTTGGCAAGCATGTGCAACTCCTGATTTTCATGTTTAAGCCCCCTGATCTCCAGCTTAAGGCTCGTCACCTCAGCCATCAAGGATTCAACTTGTCGAGTACGAACAAGAAGGCGTTGGCCCATGTTCGATAAAGAGCCCGCGCACTGGATGCTAAAAGCCAAGGAGTCCTGAACAGCCAGCTCATCGAACCGCTTGGAAAACACCCTGTTGTCTCTGGGGGTGAGAAGATTTCTAGCCACCACTGTGGCCGTTATATCATTCTTCATCACAGAATCCCTAACCGTAAGAGGACCGTTCGAGGATAACAAGGATGGGTGCCATATGTTGTTCGGAGAAGACATAACAGCCTTTTCCCTGACATTCAAATCAAGACGACGGTCAGATGGGCAAGACATTTTCGAAGGTTTTGAAGAAAAGAAGAGGTCGGACAAATCAAGATCTCAAAAGTACAAGAGGTAAAACTTCTACAAGTAGTAATTCTCAAGTGTGTTTTGGAAAACATTTGATGCCTCCATAAAAAAAAAAGGCGACAAGGCCACCTGCTTAGAAATCGAAGAGCTGCCGGCTTAGAAATCGAAGAGTTGGTCATTTAGAAATCAAAGAGCTGCCGGCTTAGAAATCGAAGAGTTGCTTATTCAGAAATCGAAGAGCCTTTTGTTCAGAAATCGAAGAGGCACCACTTTTTCAAAAGCCGGATTTTATGGATCAATTTGTCAGCACCATTCACGTGCGATCTCAGCTTTGAGAGAGTCATTGGCCCAAATCAAATAGGCTTGGCACCACCCTCCAAATTTCAAAAGCCATTTGTTCAAAGATCAAAGTTTGTCGCCACCCTTCACGTGTTGTCTCAGCTTTACAGAAGTCACGGACGGGTCTAAAAACGCGTGAATCTTACTGTTCTAGTTACCCACTGTTGCTGATAAGAGTAAATGAACAGCATCATTACCAGCTATTGGGAAATTCCTATATAGGTTGACCCTCATCCTCTACGGCAAGGTAGACCTGCAAAAAAAAAAAAAAAAGCCAAGCTCTTCCTTATCTTCAAGAATGCATTTCAAACAAAGCCTCTCGAAATACTCAGTATTTCTCATCCCCTGGAATACCTCTGCAAATAAGCCACACCAGAACAAGAGTATCGCATATCATCAGGGTGGAAAGCAAGAGTATCGCATATCATGCTTTCTCCCTGTCCTTTTCCTTGTCTTTGTTCTCACCTGCAAGACAAGGAGAAAGAACGTAATCAGTCGGAACCTGAAACCAAACTTCCGATCTGGAACTGATTGCCCGGAACCTTTGCCTGGTTGCTTACCTTACATTGCTCTCGAGTACTCATCCTCAACTGTTGTCAAGGTCACGAATTCCTTCAGCAAATACCTCAGTGCAGTTGATACGGTGGTGGCTCACCATTCAAATGCAAAGGTGGCGCACCACTTCTTCAAAAGCAAGAGTATCTCATATCATGCTATTTTCCTTCATTTTCTTTGTCTTTGTTCTCACCTGCAGGACAGGGAGAAAGAGAGCAATCAGCCGGCATTTGGAACTAACTTCCGATTTGGAACTGACTGCCTAGAACCCCTTCCCTGATTGCTTACCTTGCATTGCTCTCGAATAGTCGTCTTCAACAGTTGATGTGCTTCTAGAGAAGATGCCGTTTCTGCAAGGGGAATAGATAAGGCAATGGAAAATGATACATCAAAACATGTAGAGACAAGCACAACGAAACATGTGTCGGGTCGTCCGCTACTTTTTCAAAAGCAAAAGTACCTCATATCATCAAGATCTAACATACTCTGGATTTCATGGACTTATTTTGACCCTTAAATTCTTGAGTCAGCTCGCGAGGATCACTTGCCACGTGGAATGGCTCATGGTCCCATTCCTTTCAAGATTAAGCCACCAACAGTCTTTGAAGGAATCATAAGTCCGATTCAAGATCAAATGTCCACCACCCTTGAATCAACTTCAAATCCAGATAAAAGGAGTAAGTTTAGATATTTGAAGGAAGTCTAGCAGAAGAAAACCCTCCAACCCAGTTCAAGAATAAACCTGTGGAAAGATACTTCTTCAAAAGCAAAAGTATCTCATATCATCAGAGTCGAAGACAAAGATATCTCATGGCATGTTTTTCCTTTACCTTTGCTCTTGCTTGCGAGACAAAGAGAAAGAGAGTAATCGGTCGGCACTTGGAAAGATTGAACAAAGAAACAGACCATCACCTCTACCTCGTGCCTACCTGCCATGCAAAAGAAACAAAGCAGATAAGAATGCAGCATGGGTCGTACAATTGTACATGCTGATTAATCCTCAACTAAACCGAAGATCGCTTGCTATGTGAAACCATTCGTGGTCCTACAACCTTCAAGATCAAGCATCGACGGCCCTTGAAGAAATCAAAATCCTGATTCAAGATCAAGTGTGTACCACCCTTGAATCAACCTTCAAGATCAAGCCTCAACGGCTCTTGAAGAAATCACAAGTCTGATTCAAGATCAAGTGTCCATTACCCTTGAATCAACCTTCAAGATCAAGCCTCAATGGTCCTTGAAGAAATCACCAGCTTGATTCAAGATCAAGTGTCCAACACCCTTGAATCAAAACCTTCAAGATCAAGCCTTAACGGCCCTTGAAGAAATTATAATCCCGATTCAAGATTAAGTGTCCAACACCCTTGAATCAAAACCAGTTCAAGATTAAGCATGTAGAAAGTTAACAAGCACAACAAATACACATGTCGATTCGTCCCCAACAAAGTTGAACAAACTCTCAGCCCAATTCAAGATCAAGTCTCGACGACACTTGAAGAAAATTCTAGCCCAATCCAAGATCAAGCCTCGACGGCCCTTAGATTGACGTTTACATTAATGGACTTCAAAACGCATCTTCTACATGTGACAAACACATGTATACAACACGTCTTGAAGTGGGGGCATTTGTAGACATCGAAATTTCGGTAAATAAATGTTGACCGATAAATCAAAGTTTCAACGCTCATGTGTTACATAAATTTATAATGATTTCCATTATCCTTTTTTTGTTGTTGTTCTTACCTGTAAAATAAGGAGAAATGGAGCAATCAATCGCCAATTGGAATCAAACTTCCAATCTAAAACTGATTTTCTGGAACCCTTCCCTAGTTGCTTACCTAGCATTGCTCTCCAGTACTCATTTTCAACTGTTGATATAATGATAGCTGCTAAGCATGATTAGTCTGAAACATCACACATCGCCCAAGGGAGAGGATCCTGTAAGCCTTAAATGTATATTCTCATCTCTACCTAGCACGAGGCATTTTGGGAGTTTACTGGCTTCGGGTTCCATCGTAACTCCGAAGTTAAGCAAGTTCGCGCGAGAGCAATCCTAGGATGGGTGACCTTTTGGGAAGTTGCTCGTGAGTTCTCAGAAACAAAACTGTGAGGTTGTGGTCGAGGCCCAAAGCAGACAATATTGTGCTACGGTGGATTCGAGCCCGAGGTGTAGTGGTGGCTCGGGCCAGGATGTGACATAGTCACTGAGAAGTGATGTTCTGAAGGACTATCCAAATGCAAGGGTTGTATTCCACTCCTGCATCAGAGAGCAAATACTGCAAGAGAAGATGCCAAACCTGCACGAGGAAAAACTAGGGAAAATACCACTTCTGAAAAGGGTACAGATAAGGCAAGTGAAAATGATACATTGAAGCATGTGGAGACAAGCACAACAAAACACATGCCAATTCATCCCTAACAAATCCGAAGATCACTGCTACGTGAAGCTCCTCATTATCCAATTTCATTCAAGATCAAGCCTCGATGGCCCTTGAAGGAATCACAAGTTTGATTCAAGATCAAGTGTCCACCACTCTTGAATCAAATTCCACTCTAGAAAAAAATGAGTAAATTCAGACCTTTGGAACAAGTCTAGCAGAAGGTCATCCAGCCCAGTTCAAGAAAAAGCCTGTGGAAACTCAACAAGTACAACAGATGTGTTACTACTCATCAGAGGGAGCATCCAAAAACAGATCAAGATTTTAATGAGTCAATTGAAGACTTGTGGCCATCCAAGGGGACTATTGTAAAGATGGTTGGCCACTAAGAGCTAGCTATCCATCAACAAAAAAAGTGGAAATTTAGGCTGGCCACTAAGAATATGTTCTTCCACTATGAGCTATCGGTTACATGCTTTTGGTGCTCTTGTTTTCCTATAAATGTAAGATTTATATAACACAGAATTGAGGGAATTGCACTGCAAAGAGAGGAAGGAATGAAGAGAAAGAGAGAAAAGAAAGGAAGGAGAGAGGAGAGAATCGAGAGAAAGTTATATTTGTAATCTTATTACTTCAGATTATAAACGAAAGCATCACTGCTACTCCGAAGACGTACTCCAGTCACACTGATTGTAGAGAAACCTCATAAATTTTGTATCTTATTTTATTTATTCCATTGCACACCGTCGATTTTACAACATATTGTCCTTTTTAATACATGTTATTGAAAAAATAAGCATGAAATGAATAAAGTAAATATTAAATACAAAAATTGTACACATACGTATTTTTCTCCGTATTTTTACTGTTTAGATGCGCCAAATCTAACACCAAACTCGGTGTCGTAGACTCGTAGCCAACAGGATCCTCTTCGAATTTTTTTTTGTGAGAATTTTAGAAATCTGCGAATCGTGTTCGTTCATCGTATATTATAAGGTCAATTTTTGTATAGTACTATTTGTGTTTAATTTTGTACAGTACTATTTATGTTTAATTTTATACAGTACTATTTGTGTTTAATTTTAAATAAAAATATTTAAAAAAAATCGACAAAGATGCGGATTCGACTCAATCAAGTCCACCAAAAAATCATTAATAAGTGGTCTTCTCCAAAAGCTATACGAAACCACTGTCTGCAACTCCACCCAAAGACCCAACCTTTAATCCCTGCTTCTCACTCCAACCCCACACTTTCTGTCTCTAAACACCTCCCCCCTAAACCCACATCCCAAATCCTTCAATCTCCGACCCATCGAAAAACGAACTAGAAACAATCACCTGGTTTCTTCGGATGGGTTCGGATTTGACGCCCGTGAAAGCCACTCCGATCCCGACCCACGACCAAGACTGGCCGAACCCATCTGCGGCGCTGCTCTCTTTCAACACCGACCCCTCCGCTTCTCCGGTCCCATCGTCTTGCCCTTCTCCCAAACCCAGTACCACCGTCATCTTCATCTCTCTCCTCCTCACCACCTGCGTTGCTCTCTCCGCCGCCTTCGCCTTCGCCTTTCTATTCTTCTCCAACTCACCGAAATCAGCGCCCGTCTACGAGTTATCGTCACTGGAATCCAAGGCTCGAGCTTTGAGAAAACTCGATCATCCGGTTGTACTGTTGGTTTCCTCAGATGGGTTTCGATTCGGGTACCAATTCAAGGCGCCGACGCCGAATATTCGCCGCCTCATCGCCAACGGGACGGAGGCGGAAGAGGGTTTGATTCCGGTGTTTCCAACTCTAACATTTCCTAACCATTACTCAATTGTCACAGGTCTTTACCCTGCTTACCATGGAATTGTCGACAACTACTTTGTAGACCCGCACACAGGGGAGTCCTTCACCATGGGAAGCCACGAGCCCAAGTGGTGGCTCGGCGAGCCGCTGTGGGAGACGGTGGCCAATCATGGTTTGAAGGCTGCCACTTACTTCTGGCCTGGTTCTGAGGTAATTAAAGGTTCTTGGACTTGCCCTGATAAGCTTTGTATGCAGTACAATGGCTCTGTTCCTTTCGAACAACGGGTTGATACCGTTTTGAATTATTTTGATATGCCTAGTAGTGAAATTCCTGTGTTTATGACTCTGTATTTCGAGGATCCCGATCATCAGGGTCACCAGGTTGGGCCTGATGATCCGGAGATTACTGAAGCTGTTACTGGAATTGATAAAATGATTGGGAGGTTGATTGAAGGTTTAGAGAAAAAAGGGGTTTTCGAGGATGTTACCATAATTATGGTGGGTGATCATGGGATGGTTGGTACATGCGATAAAAAGCTAATTTATTTAAGTGATTTGACCCCTTGGATTGAAGTTCCTAATGATTGGGTCCAGTCACATACTCCAGTGCTCGCCATTCGTCCGCCTTCGGGTGTTGATCCTGTGAATGTTGTTGAGAAGATGAATGAAGGGTTGAAATCGGGGAAGGTTGAGAATGGGAAGAATTTGAGAGTGTATCTTAAGGAGGAGCTTCCTAGTCGACTCCATTATGCAGCGAGTGATCGAATTACACCTATAGTAGGGTTGGTTGAAGAGGGATTTAAGGTAGAACAAAAGAGGACGCAAGGGAGAGAGTGTGGAGGTGCACATGGTTATGACAATGCTTTTTTTTCCATGAGGACCATATTTGTTGGGCATGGTCCTCAGTTTGAAAGAGGTCGCAAGGTTCCTAGTTTTGAAAATGTCCACATATACAATTTGGTCACAACGATTCTCAATATTCAGGGTGCTCCTAACAATGGATCTGTGTCATTTCCAAAGTCTGTTCTTTTGCCTGCTGCGTGATGTCCACGCAAAGTGTATCCCCGCGGAGTCAGCTTAGTGAAGTTTTAGTGGTGGTTGGAGAGACTTCGCCATTATGTAACTGTAAGGTTGTGTGCTTGTGCTTGCGGGGTTATGAGGTCATGAATAGATTACGATCCAGCATTGCAGAAAGGTAGCAGTATCAGTTATTTCATGATCCAGGAGCTCACTCGTAGCAACATGCTTAGTTTCCTCAGCCGTGATCTGTGAGCTCACTTGTTGCGACATCTTAGTCTCCCTGGCAACGTCGTTCTTCTGTCTATTCATTACATGTAATAGGAGCTGTACCATGAAAAGGATCCACCTTCTAAATGCTGAGTTGTAGATTTATAGTTCCGTAAAGAAAAATCATTCGCTAGGTGATAGTCTCATTGTATTGCGAGAAACTTCAACCTTTATGTCGTTGAATGGATGTATGCTTGTTTACGTCTTATTGCTAAATTATTCATAATCTGTGTTTAATTTGGCAGCACCTCTGAAACTTCGGATTAGTTACGTTTTAGTACCTTGTGGTTTATAACTTACATGTGTGTACTCCAACTTTCAGTTTCACCTTATCCTATCAAGCGTGGTTGGGTGTATGAATTCTAAAACCAAGCGCAGTGGCATTCTAGAATTCATACAGCCGACTCTACTTTGTTGTTTTATATCCTAACCCCCAATTCGTCAGGGTCAAAGTTGAGGGGAGAGATTAGGTAGGGGAGGTTGCCGTGGGATTCTTCTATTCTTCAAAACGCTCCCCCTTCCCGTGGGACTACGACATAGTCTAACATACTGCTACAAACATGCAACTCTTTTACATGTTCGTTCAATCACGAAAGCAAGATGGATGCAGTTAGGTAATTCGGGAGGGATGGAAATTAGGTGATTTAGGCAGTCAATCGGAGTAGGATTCTCTACCCTCCTAATCTCTCTACCCATTCATGCCCATCTTATATTCATTTTTTTATAGAGATGATTAGACAAAAAGTAATGTGTGAAATGAGGGCATGAAAGGGTATAAGAATAGGAGGGTAGAGAATTTTACTCCCAGTCAATCAACCCGCTCTAATATCTTTGTTTAGAGGCCATTATATAATGTATGCTTGATGGGAAGAGTTTGGGCCTTTGGCATAAAAGGGGGTCGTAGGCCCCAAAATCAGCACAGTTTGATTGGATTCTGTTGGAACGATTACGGGCCCAGCAGACTTGAAATATACGACGGCGCATAATTTCCCGAGCAAAATAATATAGAACAAAAATTCAAATTATCGAGACATTTAGTAATACGTTATAGTAATTTTTTTTTAAGTAAAAAAAATTTTAAATTCTACTTCCGTATAGGACGAGTTCATCAATAAAATGTAATGGTATTCTTTTTACTATTTCTTAGTTTTGATTCTTCTAAAATTTATAAGTATCAAATTTCTCTTCACTTGTAAATTATATCTTTTGAAGAACAAATACGTATCAATTGGCCAACGAGGGACACAACGAGTGGATGAGAGAGAGAGAAGCAGTTTACGTTTCATGCTGAAAACTATGCTTTGGGAAACTTATATGTATTATTTATTACCAGTACCCATGATAATAGAATTTTTTTAAAAAAAACATTTTGGATGCGGCATTTAACTATCAATGTTTTTTTACTAAAACTTTTATGGTTTTTAGTTTTTAATTGAAGTCCTGACATTAATATAATAATATATTTTTATGTAGGTTATAATATTTTTAAATTAAAAATAAAATTTGTAGTTATTTATGTTAATGAGATTTTAAATAAAACTCATAAAATATTAAAGATGTATTATACTCTCCAATATATTGTGTATAAATATACACACACACGGGTATGTTTATCAAAACTAACCAAAAAATGAACAATATAATATATAGGAGAAATATATAAAATAACAATATAATAAATAGGAGAAATATATAAAATAACCAATAGAAATCTTTACAAGAGTACTTTTCGAATTTGTAGTTCCGTAAAACCTTCATCGTAGTTTCGATTTCAATTACGCTTGCATCTACGCGTTCACACCGTCGAGTACTTCAAGAATACACTAAAAGAATATTTTGTACGTCTCACTATACGTTGGTCAACGAAAGTCAATTCCTTTTTCTCTAGGACATTTTCTTAAATTCACATTTTTAAATTTTATAGAATCGTAAAAGTAGGAACGGGTTGTCACACTACTAAAATAGCTGCTAGTCTGCTACTAATCCTCCATTATATACATGATATCTCTAAAAGACTCCAAAACTGAATACTAGGTACGTATATAGGTACTCGATCGATCATTACCTAACCTTTTCTTTCCTCATCATTACTTGCTTTAGGGTAGTCAATATCGATTTCATCCAGGTTTTGATCAGCATCTTGTCCGTCATGCATTTGTGCATCCTCTTCAGCCTCATCGATCTCCTTATCTTCAGCCTCAAGATCGAGTTCATTCGAGTTTTGATCGGCATATTGTCTGTCATGCATTTGTGCATCCTCTTCAGCCCCATCAATCTTCATCTCCTTATCTTCAGCCACATCGATATCCTCCTTTTTAGCCTAATCAAACTCCTCTTCAGGCCCATAATTGTCCTCATCTTTAGCCTCATTAAACTAGCATCATCACTTTTCTCACCATTCTCCTCATCCTCACTCTCTTCATCACTAGGGTAATCAACTTGTTTGCCATCTGGGTCTTGATGGCCATCCACAATTTCATAATACCTTATTTCCACATATGCTCAACTTCTGGGGTAAAATTTCTTCTCTTCGTCCATATCCTCTACCATCTTATTTGCATCCTCTAGCTCCCCATCAGCCTTCTATCCAACCGCCAACTCTTGAGCCTCCCTTAAGAAATTATACTCATCTTCAACTTCGTCTATAGCCACCCCTCCTCCATCAACCTCCTCCTCAGCCTGGTTCATCTCGCCGTCGCCAAATCGCTACCTCCTTAAACCTGTCCTTCTTGAACCTGGCTCCATGAACATCGCTAACATTGCCACCAACATCGACATTTTGTATTTCAGTCGGTGGCTCCTCTTCAACATGACATACTTGAACATTGAGTTTTTGTCTTTTAGCTGGTGGCTCCATATTATTGTATTCTTTCTCTCATAACTTCCTTCTTAAACCGAGTGTGTTTTTAAATTTTTTTATAATTACACACATATCGTGATCGAGCTCCGTCTAATAATCAATTAAATGAACATACATCCACTTGTCACAGTGTGTGAGCTTCATCTACTAGGTCATTTCGTCTAATTTTCCTTATGTAGTTATATTGGTTAAAATGTTAGAGAATGATGAGTTTTAGGGGGATGTATTCAATTGAGAATTTGAGAGATTTTAATGGATTTATAAATTTATGGATTTTTATGGAGTCTAATTGATTTGTAGAGATTCTATGTAAAATTTTGATTCAATTCCCTCAAAATCTCTTGGGTAGAGGTGAGATTTGTGGATGCTTAAAATACACTATAAAATCTCTCAAATTCCCTCTAATTCCTCAACTTTTTCAAATTCTTTAAAATCAAATTCTAATTGAATACACCTAGAATGTTATAAACTTCTTTAAAATCCTGATTGAATACATATGGATTTCTAAGGATTTTAATAAACTATCTTAAAATCCTGATTGAATACACATTGAATTTCAGAGAATCACTTAAAATTCTTGATTGAATACCACTAGATTCATTAAAAGAATTAAAATCTCTCAAAATCCCAATTGAATACACCCTCCTTAAAGTTCATTTTGTAAAGAACGTCATAGAAGAACTATTTTCCATCCAAATATCATTCCAAAGAAACTAACTAATTTTAGGGGTGTATTCAATTGGGAATTTATGAGATTTTAATGGATTTATAAATCCATGGATTTTTATGGAGTTTAATTGATTTGTAGAGATTCCATATAGAATTTTGATTCAATTCCCTTGAAATCTCACAGGGAGATGTGAGATTTGTAGATACTTAAAATACACTACAAAATCTCTCCAATTCCCTCTAATTCCTCAACTTTCTCAAATTCTTTAAAATCAATTTCTAATTAAATACACCTGAAATGTTATAAACTTCTTTAAAATCCTAATTGTGACATCCCACATTGCCCAGGGGAGTGATCCTTAAATGTGTATTCCCATCCCTACCTAGCACGAGGCCTTTTGGGAGCTCACTGGCTTCGAGTTCCGTAGGAACTCCAAAGTTAAGCGAGAAAGGGGTTAGAGCACTCCCATGATGGGTGACCCACTAGGAAGTTGCTCATGAGTTCCCAGAAACAAAACCGTGAGGGCGTGATTGGGGCCCAAAGCGGACAATATCGTGTTATGGTGGAGTCGAGCCCAGGTTGTGGTGGGGCCCGGTCCGGGATGTGACATATATATATACATTGGAAATGTGCATCATGAGTTACATTATATGGTTGTTGACGCCCGCGGCGCACATGTAAGTTAAGGTAAGTGTGCATGCATGAGTATGATGTGTGAATGATGAGATATATGATGATGATTGATGTGATGTGATGTGATGAATTGAGAGCTCTTATACCTGCACCTAGATATTAGTGCTCTCGCCCAGAGTTAGGGGCATAGTCTTTCACGTGATGTTCACCTCCCGCACCGCATGCTCGCCTTGGATCCAAGTTAGGTGTACAGTCATGTCGTATAGACCACTATAAGTGGGTTTGACTTGTAGGTGACCTACGAATCATTCGCACAGTCTTCACGTGATTGTAGCACTAGAGCATATTTATTCTATATACAGTGATGATGTGCATTGTGTGCAGGATATATGATATGATTGAGTTGATTATGAGCTATATGAGATGATGAGATGGATATGAGCTATATACAGCGAATGGCTGAGTTGATTATCTTGCACTTAATCACATCGACAAAGTTATGATTTGGGCTTGCAGTTGAGATACTTTGGCATGGCATACATAATATTTCCTAGCACGGTTTTGAGATATATATAAGTATATACTTTATTTATGGAAAATTATATAGGTTTTACGGAGATGGGTTATAACGTTTGAGAAATGAAATGATTTTGAAAAGTTTTGTTTTTGCCCACTCACGCTTTTTGTTTTGCGCCCCTCCAGGTTTTAGCTGATGAGGTTCGTATCGACGAGAATTCTTGGCAAATCTCCGTTTTGGTGGCTACCTCTGAGGGTATAATTATTGTCGCTCTATTGTACTTTACTTATGCTCTGAAATCATGTATGAGATGGGTTCGCTCCCGCTCTCCAGCATACTCTGGTGTTTAGGCACTTTTAGGTTTAAATTTATTCATATTTTCCTCATCACTTGACTTATGGCTTCGTCACCTTCCAAGTGTCGCCCAGCACAGCTCAACTTTGGAGTCCTAGTGGACATTCCGGGTCGGGGTGTGTCACTAATTGAATGCACCTTGATTTCTAAGGATTTTAATAAACTATCTTAAAATTCTAATTAAATACACCTTGAATTTCAGAGAATCACTTAAAAATTCTAATTGAATACCTCTAAATTCATTAAAAGAATTAAAATTTCTCAAAATCCCAATTGAATATACCCCCCTTAGCAATATTATTGTGATTAATCATCAATTTGTTTGATTTATATAGACTAGTATTGACACACCCCGACCTAAATTGAGGCATGCTGGCCGTCACGTGAGAGTGACGTAACCATGTGCACAGTGTGGAAGCCAAAATTAAAAGAAGAAATACGAACGAATTAAAACCAAGCTAAATAAAAAGCACTAGCCGAGGAAGGTACTAGTGACGAGATTTAGTGTGATTACACAACCAGAGCATAAGTAGTCTAATCCAATCAAGCAGAAAAAGTACTAAATCTAAATAACACCCAAGGGTGGTCCTACATGAGTGAATTCTGTCAGAACCTCCGGATATCCTCATAAGCCACCAACAACAAATGCTACCTAAAACCTGGAGACCTGGTAATTTCTTACACGACACGTAAACGACACGATAATAACGGGTTTCGGGTCAACACGATAACTAATTGGGTCACACGATAAGAATCCGTTAATAACGGGTCCTTAACAGGTTACACGATAGTGACACGCGAGTAACCTGTTTCGACACGAAAAAGAAGAAGTTATTTTGATGATTTTAATTTTTTTAACTACTAAAAAAACTTACTATAAAGTACAATAGATATAGTAGATATATATTTTTTATTAATTATTATTCTAAATAAATTTTAAAAATTTAAGTTTTATTTATTTATTTATATATTTTTATAAAATACTATGAGCAAAGAGTGAGATTAGAAAATTATAAAACACATTAAAAATAAAAACATCAAGTAATTTAAAATTACCAAATACATTAAAAAAATTATAATAATTAATTTACAAGTGCAAAAAATGTGAAAAAAAAATATGCAAATGCTCGTAATCGCATCCTCTACGCTTTAAAACCATACAAACCCTCATGTATGTCACATCGCGGCCCAAGGTCTACCACATCTCAGGCCTGACCTTCGCCGTAGCACGATATTGTCCGCTTTGGGGCCCGACCACGCCCTCACGATTTTGTTTATGGGAACTCACACGAGAACTTCCCAGTGGGTCACCCATCATGGGAGTGCTCTTGTGCTCTACTCGCTTAACTTCGGAGTTCCGACGATACCCGAAGCCAGTGAGCTTCTAAAAGGCCTCATGCTAGGTAGGGATGAGAATATACATTTAAGGATCACTCCCTTAGGCGGTGTGGGATGTCACAATCCACCCCCTTAGGGGCCCAACGTCCTCGTTGGCACACCACGGCCAGGGTTAGGCTCGGATACCAATTGTCACATCCCGGCCCGGACAGGACTACTTCCCTGGCCCGCTCTACCACCGTAGCACGATATTGTCCTTTTTGGGCCCCGACCACGCCCTCACGGTTTTGTTTCTAGGAACTCACACGAGAACTTCCTAGTAGGCCACCCATCATGGGAGTGCTCTCGCGCGCTACTTGCTTAACTTCGTAGTTCTGACGAAACCCGAAGCCAGTGAGCTCCCAAAAGGCTTCGTGCTAGGTAGGGATGAGAATATACATTTAAGGATCATTCCATTCGGCTGAATCTATAGCTCATAATCAATCTCAACCATATCAAATATCCTGCACACAAATCAGCACCACCTCAAGTGGTATACACAACATAATTGAGTGTAAAATAAATATGCTCTAGTGCTACGATCACGTAAAGACTATGCGAATAATTGCGGGTCACCTACGAGTCGAACCCACTTATAGTGGTCTATATGATAGAACTGTGCACCTAACTTGGATCCAAGGTGAGCATATGATGCGGGAGGTGAACATCTTGTGAAGGACTGTGCCCTAACTCTGGGTAGGAGTACTAACACCGGGGTGCAGGTTTATGAGCTCTCAACACATCACATCATTTCTCGCATAACTAAAGAAATCTCATAACTTTAATTTATAAACTTACCTGACACTTATATGTGCGTCTGCAACACCAATCATAAATATATGCAACTATTAACGCATAAATAAAATAGGCAGATACTTTGCATGGCATTTCAAAACGTATAATCATTTAATTTCATTTTTTGGGAAAATAGCAAGTATATAGGTATATACGGAAAATCAAAAGTCCACTTACTGATATGTAGCCAGGTCGTAACCCCAACGCCTAGCCTGGCTACGCTCGTCCTCCGGATAGGTCTCGCCCATATGAAGAGCAACTATAAAAACGTTATTTTAAAGCACATAAACGAAACTTGGAAATAACTTCTCATACAATGCTCAAACTGGGTATATGAATATACCATCGAGACCTACACAACCTCAGGAACATCCCCATATTTTTAGAAAAAAATTTCGACCACCCACGCGCTGGCCAAGGCACGGCCATACGCGCCTCTATGTGCAAGCACGTGCCTGGCACACTGACGGTAACCCTAACGGCGTTAGGGAATATTCCGTTTAAATCCAAGCATATTCCATTAATTATCCAACGGCGTCAGCATATTCTGTCAAAACTGACGAAATATACTAATTATTCCCCGACGAGTCGCCGGACGCCGGCGACTGTTCGCCGGTTTCTGGAAATACTTAAAATCCTCATATCTTCTTCATTTTTGCACCAAATTCCATGAAAATTTTCATCAAATTGAAGCTTGGAACGAGTAGAACACAACCATACCTGTTTTAAGCTCTAAAATCCACGGGATCTCGCTGGAGAAAAACCATGGAACTCGGCCAAGCTTCGAACTCACGATCCCAACGTCCAAATTCTTCCAACAAACCTCTCCGAGCCTAGTGAGAACCTCATAAAGCTTTCTATGTCCTTAAAATTCCTTGAAACATCCATAATTACGATTGCATGAACAATGCATGAAATCAGAGGTTTTGTTTCTCGAGGTTTTCGAAGGTTTCCTTACCTGAAAAATGGTACCAATCGACTCGTGAGATCACAAGGAACAAAATGGTGACCGACCATAAATCCCTCGATCTGCAAGGTTTGTAAGGGTTTTGGTGTTGTTCGTATAAGAGAGAAAGAGAGAGAGAGAGAGTCTGAGAGAGAGCACGGGAAAGAAGAGAGAGAAAGGGAAAAAGTGATGTGTGTGTGGTCTAATTGCAACCAATCAAAAACTAAGAAAAACTTAGTTCTAATTGGTCCCAATTATTTAGGACATAAAATAATTGGCCCAATTCTTAACCCAAAACACAACACACATACAACGCTCAAGGACATTTTCGTCATTTCATGTCATCAATAAAAATAATTCGGGACGGGCTGTTACAAGTATACACAAAGTGTGTGAAATTTTTACTTTTGTTTTTTAAATTGAAGGAGAAAGGAAGAGAGTGACAAAAACAATGTGGGAGTGGAGAATGAGGGAGATAGGTTTATTTATTTTTATTTTTTAATTAAAGATTGATAAAATCACCTGTAGGTGAGGCTTAAACAAAAAACAGTAAAATTTTATTTTGTGAAGTTGCATTGTTATTCTTAACTTTTTTTGTTGTGATAGAAGACAAAAATGTCTTTTCACATTCTTTTAATTGACAAAGAGGGTTTCATTAACATGTAATTCATATAACAAATCAGCGACTATGAAAGTAATATCATATAAATAGTTAATTTTTTAAATTCGTATAAAAATTAAAGTCTCTAAATCAAATGATTTTTTTTTTAAGTTTAGAGATAATCTCTAACTAGCCTTTCTGCACGCACTTTGCACGTGCGAAAGGCCTTTTTTATATCACGACGCGCTACGCTTGGCATTCAGAGCTTTTTTTTTTCCTTTCACATCTATGCATATGTAAGGACACCTTTACTACAAAAATAATTCATACTTGTTCTTCATGCCTTGCTCGTGTGAAAGTCCTTTTTTACATCATGCATAGCTACGTACAAAGTTTCTTGCTCAAAGTCCCTCTATCTTTTACTTTAGATTAATCCATAATGTGTAATTTATCTATTGATTTCTTCCTTTTTTAGGCTTTTATTTATTAAGGGCGCTGCGTGGCCCTAAAATCTTTTAAATATCTGATGTATATATGTAATCTAGCTCAACTCCCTTTATTTTTACTTTAGATTAATCCATAATGTGTAATTTCTTTGTTGATTTCTTCTTTTATTTTCTACTAGCAGCAAATTTTCACATTTATCTTCCTCTCATATTATATTCTACACGTAAAAGCATAATAAAGATTATTAAAAAAAATGGTAGAACACCAGTCATAGGTCTCTTGTGCCTAATAAAACAAACAATGATACAAACCAAATCAAATAGTCTGTAAAGAAAAGGAAAAAGCACCCCAATTGAATACATTGAACAACAAAATTACATGAAAAAGTTAGCATATAAAAAATAACGTACATCAACCAACGAAGAAAGGCTCACATTGTTTTTTAAAAAAAGTCCTCGAGATGCTTTGGTGCATTATGTATCCTTTTTTGCTGCTTCAAATCCTTGGTTAATTAATGGTTTCTCATGAAACTACAAATTCTTTTTTGCTGCTTCACATTGTTTGCAATCAAACTACAAATTCATTTTCAAGTATAATTACAAGTCTATTCAAGAATTACTTCGTGCTTCATTAACATTTTTTTTTTTAAACCAGGGTTTTTTTTTAGTGCTACGCGCCTCTTAAGATGTTTTACATGTGTTTAAAAATAAAAAATATAATATTTTAATAAATAACTTTACATATAGCTCTTATCAATTCAAAGAGTTGTACATGGCATCATTAATGAATCTATTATTGTGTAGTAAAAAGGAAAATAGAATCTGAAGAGTTAGACTGAAAGAATTGTACATGATCCATTAAATCGTTTACAGAGTTACTCTAATGAGAACTAATTGTCTCAACTTTCCTCTTTGAAGCACTATACAATAAGTCAAATAATAATTGTAGCAGCTCTTTCTTGATCAAAACGCTCATATGTCCTGCACCTATTTTTCAAACACTCAAGCGTCAGTGTCTTAATAATTTCGACCCACAATCCAAAATAGAAAGAACCTTATCTGATGAAAATGCCATTTTTTTCTAAAAATGGAGTCCAAAAATTTTATAACATCAACCTCATGTTGGGACTTGGCTAAAATTATATTTTTAAGCATCCAAAAAGTAAACTATAACCATATTTAGTTCTTTGTACCTTTTTATGAAGATCACACGGGAAAACATTAGTGTTCTTGCATGCTATGGTGGAATTTGGGGGCTTAGGTTAGAGCCACATTTGAGTTCGACGTCGAAAGTGAGGAGAACCATCTATTAGTACCACACACACTATTGTCGAAGCCTTGTTAAAACCTCTTATCAGTTAATCTCCCTTATGACTAAAGATATCAACACTATCTACTCGTGTGTGAGGCCCTGCTGGTGTGTTTCCATACCACATGCTCTGCAAAAGAGACACAATATTAGAATCAGAAACACATAAAAAAGAAACATATAGACTATAGATAGAGCAATAGAAATTAAAGAAAACGAAAAGTTCAATCAAAGTGAGTGAAATGAAATTGTCTTTCTTTTACCCAAAGCATTGAAAGTAGCAAAAACCATTTTGTTGTCCTCTTTCTCTACTCTTCCCGTGTCCCTCACTCTTTTTCACCCTTTAAAATGATAACTGTTCAGGAAAAATAAAAAATTGCTATTGAATGAATCTAACAAATCATTTAGCACCACCAATTGCCAAACTGCAATCTTGAGTCTGCTTCCATTCCAAAATTATTAACATTAGTAAAGTCTCCATATAACCTTTTTGTTTCGCTTCATTTCCTCCTCTTTCCCAACCAAAAACATATTTCTTATCGTCTTTCTTATTCATATATATGGGCAATAAACAAATTAAATAACGTGCAAGAGATACAAAAAAAAAAAAAAAAAGAAGAAAAAAAGTAGCGGCAATAGCACCTTCATATTAACCGTTTACACTTGCAGCAAAATCTCAAAATATTTGAGAAAGATATCCGCTACGTGGAGGATGAAAATAGCAACAACATTAGACTGGAGAATTCCCCTTCTCGAAGTGCAGGTGTGAAGTTGGCTTATTAGTTCCTGCTTGTCGATTTCCCAACCGCCAAGATGTGCCATTTTATACGGAATATCATCGTTGCTCTGTAGACATTTTGCGTAAACAAATACAAATAAAATTGACTAATTAGCACACAAAAAAACTCCATAGTGGAGAACATGAAATAGCTATACAAAAATACTAAATATTAATAGACCAAATTCCAGATTTTTGAACACATAATGACGAAGAAAAAGTTAGGGAGAAGGTGAATATCTTTATCTGTGGCACTATTTCCATTCAAATCTTTATCCATTCAAAGAAATAAAGAAAATGAAAATACTGACTTGACATGGTATTTGATGAATCGACAAACATAAATGTGTAATTTACCAGATTGCATCGTTTGTACACGAACCCTGGTCATGTTATGCCTTGCGAGGATCCCATGTTTTCTTATCATGAATTAATTAGGTATGAAGTTAATCCACTAAGAACCGCAACACCTTACCATTTCAAAAACCAACCAATCCAACAATTATTCAAGTAAAAATAATTAATCCAAAATAAATGAACAAATTGAGATAATTAAACTCCAAATAGATCACACTGAATTAAACGAACCAATAGAATTGAACAAATTAAATAAGACAAATGTGCAGATAAGACAATTGGTTCCTACTTCTTGCTTATAACAAATAGAAAACATGCACCCAATTTTTAAAAGTTTATAACAAATAGAAAAGGTTCAAACTTTAATTACCAACTAACAAAAAATGAACATTTTGTTTATATTAGTTAAAACCAAAATCATGGACGGAAGGCAAAATGAAAAGGGATGAAACTATGTTACCCAAAATAGAAAAGGATGACTCAAAACTATTTCGATTCCCTGTTCTTATGTTGTTTCTCTTCCTTCTTCCATATTTTCCATGTGAAACAAACTTCAAAACTGATTACACAAATAAAAGAGTTCAAACTTTTATTTTCCCAGAAGCCATAAGTGAACATTTATAGTAAATTAATTAAAATTAATTCATGGACATGAGGAAAAAAAATTAAACGAAGTTACCCAAAGGAATGGAACTATTTGTTGTGTCACATCTCGATCCGGTGTGACAGCCCGTCCTGGAATTTTTTAAATCGATGTGTGAAATTGGGCATGAGCCTCAATTATTGGAACCAATTGGAACTCTTAGGTTCCTTGAAACTGATTGGAAGTTGTTTTGGACCACACATACACTAGCACACACTCTCTCTCCTTCTCGTGCCTCTATCTCTCGAAACACTCTCTCTCTCTCTCTCGCACAGAACGTACGGACGACCACCAAAAGCCATCAAAACACCACAGATCGAAGCAATCAACACCACCATCGTGATCTTGAGGTCCTTGCTAACACGTTGACACCCATTTCAGGTAGAAATCCCTTCGTTTTCACGTAGAAAACATGAGCTTGGATTTTGTTACTATTCATGAAGTTTTTATTGGTTGTGTTTTAGACGAAACCAAGATCACCACAGGTCCTAGAACATCCTCACGAATCTCAGGGATGTTCGTTGGCACGATTTGGACGTCGGGATAGCCCTACACGAAGTTGGCCAGTTTTGGAGGAATTTCCCGACGAAATTTCAGCCTTTTTCGAGGTTTTTGAAGGTATAGCTCTCTTCCTCACTAGATTTAGGGCACGTAGGAAGAAATTTGAGAGAAAATGGTGCAAAAACGAGTGAGAAAACCTGAGTTGCAGGTTTCTGGCGTCGATGAGTTTTCCGGCGACGCGAGGTAGAGGATGACGCGCGTGGGGGCGTGTGGGTCCGTGGCCTCCCCGGCTTGTGGGGGCGAGTGACACGTCCTAAAATTTTTATAAAAATTTGTACGGGTTCGTGACGTCGAGTAGGTCACTTTGGTATATTCAATTACCAAAATTGAGCAACGTATGAGAAGTTATTTCTAAAGTTCCGTTTATGTACGTTAAATAACGTTTATTTAGTTACTTCTCATATAGGCGATGCCTATCCCGAGGACGAGCGTAGCCAGGCTAGACGTGGGGGCTACGACTCTACTATTTATCTGTGAGTGGGCAGTTTGTTTTTCGTATATACCTATATATATTGCTATTTTCCCAAAAAATGAAATTGAACGTTTAAAGGATTTGAAATGTCATGCAAAGTATTCATTTATTATAAATGTTGCATTAGTGATTGCATATGTGTATGATGGTGCTATAGACGCACAGGTAAGTGTCAGGTAAGTTTAGATAATGGTTATAATGAGAATAAGATCGAATGATGTGATGTGATGTGATTAGAGCTCATATACCTGCACATTGATATTAGTACTCCCGCCCAGAGTTAGGGGCACAGTCTTTCACGTGTTGTTCACCTCCCGCACCGCATGCTCGCCTTGGATCCAAGTTAGGTGCACAGTCTTGTCGTATAGACCACTATAAGTGGGTTCGACTCGTAAGTGACCCGCGAATCCTTCGTACAGTCTTCACGTGATTGTAGCACTAAAGCATACTTATATATATATTCAGTGATGATGAGTAGACCACTAGTGGTGATATTGATTTGTGTGCAGGATTGATATACATGATGTGATGAGTTGATTATGAGCTATTTATACAGCCGAGGGCTGAGATGAGTAATAAGATTTGATTATGAGTTATATACGGCCAATGGTCAAGATGATTATTTGACATTTAATCACATTCTCAGAATTATGATTGAGATTCAGTTATGATACTTTGGCATGGCATACATTCATATTTTTCCAGCATGATTTCGAGATTTACATATATATGAGTACATATTTTGATTTTGGGAACTTATACAAGTTTTACGGAAAGGGGTTACAGTTGTTTAGAAGAGAATGATTTGACAAAGATTTGTTTTACTGACCCACTCAACTTTGATTTTCGCCCCTCCAGGTATTAAGTAGTGTTCGTCGGTGGCATACGAGGATTTCCCAGACGTTCTGCCAGAATTCACTCATGTAGGATCACCTGCGGGTGTTATTTCCATTTAGTACCTTCTGCTTGACTGCACGTAGACCATTTATGCTCTGGTTTGTAAATGCACAATGAATTCTCGTACTAGCACGTTACCTTAGCTTGAACTGCTAGTCGTTTGGTTTTAATTCCTCCGTATTCCTATTATAAATCGTGATTTCGCACTATGCATATGGTTACGTCACGCTCACGTGACGACCAGCACGCCTTGATTTTGGTCGGGGTGTGTCAGTTTGGTATCAGAGCATAGTTTGGCAGTCCTACATAGCTTATGAATATTCAATTATCTTGGTGTTTCTGTCAGAACTATGCCGCCTCGTAGAGAGCCACGTCGTTCAGATGAACCTAGTTTCCCTGATATAGCTCGGTTGGGGGGAAGCTATTGTTAGTGTTATTCAATCCGTAATTCGCCTCCTTAGCGGACTTCTTGGAGTCAGAGTATAATCTAAAGTTGCATACCTTTAGGGGTAATGAAGGCCGTGAGGGGTTTGAGCGTTGGCTCAACCAGATTGAGAATACTTTTAGGCTGATGTAGAGTCATGGGAGTTTTCCCGATGATAAGTTGATAGAGACAACTATTTGGCTTTTGGACGCAGAATTTGCATCCTAGTGGAAACAGGAAACTTACTAGTGGAAGGCCAAAGAGATTGTAGATTGATAGAATTTTTAACGGTCATTCTATAAGAGATTCATATCCCAACACATCTAAATCGTATGAAGTAGGAGTTCACAGATTTGAAACAAGAGAAGTTGTCTTCTAACGAGTATTAAAGGAAGTTTACTAATTTGTCTCGTTATGATGTAGAAACTGCTACTATTTCAGTTGAGATGCTTAGACGCTTTAAGCTAGGTACTAAGAAGAAATGGCGTTCGATGGCGACCATTTATCCATGTGACACTTATTGGGAGTTTTACGAGATTTTGTTGAGAATTGCGAACTCTAAGAATATGCCCAGTGATAGTGAGAAAGAATAAGTAAAAGATGGAATTCAGAAGAAGGATAATAAATGTTAAAGGCAATAATCTCAGGGACCTTGCCAGACTCAAGATTTTAAGAGATACGGAGCCAGTTATAGTTCTTCTAGCAGAGGTTTTAGCTTCACAGGTCAGAGAGGACTTGGTAGGTTTTTCGAAAGTTTCAGATTCCAGATGCAGGGGAATTCTGATAGTGGAAATGCACCCTTGTGTCGTAGGTGCAACGATCGACATTTTGGAGTGTGTCGACAAGGTAGTAATAGGTATTATACATGTGGTCAGGACATGGGCGTAGTTTTCAAGGACGGGGAGTTCACGCCAACAGAGTGAGATGAAGGCAGCAAGCCCAGAAATGTGTTAACCACGTATCACTGAATGATGCTCATAATTATTCGGACTTGATTATGGCACGCTAAACACTTTTGGTCACTTGCTAGAGTTCGATGGATTGTGATGCAGATTTTTTATGTTATTGACGATGTTGCCAAAGAAAGTAGTGAATGAGCACGACCGAGGCGTGTATATGTATTTCCCAATGAGGGGCAAGATGGTAATATTGCACCTTCGAGAGTTGTTGCTTACTTATCGAGACAACAGTGAGTTATCAGTATTGCGAGCTACATACCGTAATATTAATAACTTATTCGTTGGATTCGTTAAGCAAGTAAACAGGTAGGTCATTCTATGTTGATTATGTTTTTTAGGGGGTTCAGTGATGGTGGAAGAAGTAGTTATACCAGCGAATCTTATCCCGTTAGACATTGTGGATTTTGATGTGATATTAGGCACATATTGAGTGCATTATGATCGTGCCAAGATAGATTGCTACGGGAAATCAGTTACTTTCCATCGTCCTGGATTACCAGAAGTTACTATTGTGGGTGAGCAAAGTAGAATGAGGCATGTCGTTATTTTTGCTATGAGAACAAAGAAATGGTTAATCGAATGGCTGCCAAGGATACCTAGATTATGTGGTGTTGCAGGATCGTACTCCTAGTAGTGTATAGGACGTACGAGTGGTTAGGTATTTTCCAAATGTGTTTCCAGATGATTACCTGGATTGCCGCCAGACCGAGATATGAAGTTCTTTTAGTCTGTCTCCAGGTACAGATCTTATATTATAGAATGGCTCCTATTGAGTTAAGGGAATTGAAAATTCAGTTATGGGAATTGGTTGACAAAGGTTTCATTTAACCTAGTACATCATCTTGGGAAGCCAGTTTTGTTGTAAGGATGAAAGACAGGATTTTAAGGTTATGCATTGATTATAAGAAATTGAATCGGGCAACGATTGAGAACTGTTATCCGTTGCCACGTAATGATGATTGGTTGATTAGCCTAGAGGTGCCTGTGTGTTTTCCAAGATTGACTTGAAGTATGGTTATTACCAATCAAATATTAGCAGTGATGACGTCCATAAGACTGCTTTTAGGACTCGTTATGGCCATTATGAGTTTCTTGTGATGCCTTCAGATTGATGAATGCACCAGCAGCTTCCATGGGTTTGATGAATAAGGTATTTCAATAGTATTTGGATAGATTCGTCATTGTCTTCTTTGATGACATTCTGGTGTATTCTAAGTCAAATGTAGATCATGTTCGACATATTACTTTGGTGTTGAAGAAGCTGGGGGTACACATATTGTATGCTAAGTTCAGTAAGTGCCAATTTTGTTTAGACCGAGTTGCATTCTTGGGGCACGTTGTTTCAGCTCAGGGTATTCAGGTCGACCCTCAGAATATTGCAGCAGTGGAGAATTGAGAGCAGCCACGAACCGTTATCGAGGTTCGGAGTTTCTTTGGTTTGGCAGGTTACTATCGGCGGTTCGTTAAAGACTTTTCGGTCATGGCGTTACCATTGATGAGGTTGACCAGGAAGGAAATTAAGTTCGAGTGGGATGATAATTGTGGGCAAAGATTCCAGCAGCTGGAGTGTTATCTCACTCATGCTCCGATTTTAGTTCTTCTTGATGATGATAGTAACTTTGAGATTTACAGCGATGCTTCGTTGAATGGCCTATGATGTGTTTGATGCAGCATGGTAGGGTAATTGTTTATGATTCGCGTTAGTTAAAGCCTCACGAGATGAATTACCCTACACATGACTTGGAGTTGACAGCCATCATTTTTCGCTGTATGGATATGGAGATATTACCTTTATGGTGAGAAATGCAGGACCTTTTCAGATCATAAGAGTCTTCAGTACTTGTTTACTCAGAATGACTAAAATCTTCGTCAGCAACGGTGGATTGAGTTATTAAGCGACTATGATTGCACAATTAAGTATCATCCGGGTCGTGCAAAGGTGATAATTGATGCTCTTAGCAGGAAATCTCAGGGCAGAGTTAACGCTTTCTACGTGAGTTGTGTTCCTCTTCTTGCAGAACTGAGATCAGCTAGAGTGAAGCTAGAGTTAGAAAATTCTAAAGCAGAAGATCGAGTAAATGCTTTACTTGTTAGTTTCCAAGTTAGGCCAATTTTGATTGATCGTATACTAGAGGCCCAGATTAATGATGAAGAAACTCAGGAACTTATTCATTTACGGAATGACGGGAAAAAGAAAGACCTCCGAATTAGAGAATCAGATGGTATATTTATGTAAGAAAGTATGATGTACCTACCTAATAATGTATAGTTAAAAGAAGGATATCTTAGATGAAGCACATATTTCAGCTTATGCGATGCATCCCGGAGGCACAAAAATGTATCATACCATTCGATCGTTTTACTATTGGCCGGGTATGAAAAGAGAGATTCACTACTACAAAATTATCTATAACTGGTGGTTCAAAAATCGACAAAAAAAGTATATTACTGTCGGATTTTAAGCAAAATCCGACAGAAAATGGATGCAATGACGTATATAATAAGCGACAGCATTGCCTGCGTCAGGAAATGAATTTTCCGACAGAAAATACTCTAAAATCGACAGAAATACTGTCGGTTATAACCGACATGATATATACTTATAATAAATAAATAAAATAATTCCTGTCGGATAAAATCGACAGAAAATACCAAAACCGCTAATAATCCTGTCGGATAAAACCGACAGAACAATTATTATAAAAATAAATAAAATCATTATTGTCGGATAAAACTGACAGACAATATGTTAATAATAAAAAAAAAATATTTCTGCATTTTCCATATCCCCTGCATTCACCATTCTAAACCTCGCCGGAGCTCGATCTTGGAAACCTGTTGTGGGATTTTGAAGAGAGAGAGAGAGAGAGAGAGAGAGAGAGAGAGAGAAAAAAAAAATATCAGAAGAAATGAAGCAAGAAGGGGGAACCGAAAGGGGGAAGAAGAAGAAGCAACACACAAACCCACAAAAATTAACATAAAATCCAACACAAACTGAAACAAATACAACACAAGAAAAAATGTTTCTCTCTTACAAGCTGTGCTGGGGTTGCAGTGGAACCAACAAAATGGTTCAAAATCAAAAACGAACCGAACCCATATCCAATCCATCTTGGTAGATAGGATTCATCCAGCCCAGGTATTCCTGCCCAAAACCCATCAATCCATCATAATCGAAATCTCAGTCCAGAGAAAGAGAGAGAAAGAGAGCGAGTGTTAACCGACCCCCAAATTTTAATTTATTTTTCAACCCCATAGCACAACTAAAACCTCATAAACTTACTTAAGTAAAGAGAAGTGGAAATTAGGGGATAATGCGTCTCGAACTCGTTGAAGTTCGTTTGTTTTCCCTTGCCGGATTTTGAAAACGAAGGACAAAGAGCAGGCATGTAAGTTTCACCAGGTTTTCCAGTTAAAACACACATGCAAACAAGTATTTAGTTACATAGAATCGGTCTCAGGTGAGTCTGTGCACCACCAGTTACAAACTCGTCTGGATTTGGTCGAATTTCCTCGTCGGAATTTGGAAAGCATACACAGAGAGACGCATGGGTTAAACCTTCGAACCCCAACTAAAATTCAGTCACCAATCACCACGAAAACAAGTAAAGAATGTAAATTTGTAGGTTTGAGTTCATAAGCCTCACCTGAGTCTCGAAATGGGAACTCTGAGCTCTCGAGCTTGACCTCTTCGTCACTGATCACACATACAAGGGTACCAGCAAAATATCCAAAGCACGAGGATGTAGAAAATGGTGGTGGTGGCTTGTTTTCGTGCATAGAGAAGTGGAGATGGTGATGGTGGTTCTCGGTGACAGAGAGAGAGAGAGAGAGAATGAGCGAGTTCAAGAGAGGGACAGAGTTTACAAAGAGAGATAATGTTTCCAGAATGAGGAAAACAGAGGGACCGAGAGTGGGTTAATCCCACTTCGAAAATCTAAATGAAAATTACAAAATCTAAACAGAGGGACCGAGAACTGTCGGTTAAAACCGACTGAAACATTTTTTAAAATATAAACTGACGGAAAATTTTCATTCCTGTCAGTTTTAACCGACAGTACAAAATTCCATCCCAAAATTTTGAGCGTGAGATTGATTATAAACATACATACTATTTTGTTTTGTCTAATATATATATATTGATATACTACAAAATGTATAATAATTCTACATAAAATATTTACCAAATATTATTGAATTGCATATACATAAGCACAAAGATTGAAAATTTCAAAAAAAAAAAATTTGCACCCGAAAATCCAAAATTTTCAACCTGAAAGATAAGTTAATTTCAAAAAAAAAAAAAAAAAATTTGAAACTAGTTTCAACGATCCAACCGTCAAATATGTTTGTATATACTCCGAGATCGCATACCTAAAAAATCACAAAAAACAAACACTCAGAGATTAGGTAACAAAATAAAAGTTTTCGACGGTTATAAACGAAAAATCACAATTTAACGTTATTTTTGCTCCGATTTTGATGATTTTTTACAGCTACACTCCTCGACCCTATAAGAATGTATTGAACAAATTCGATCTTCAATTTAAAATATTTACACTAGTGGATAATTTTTTATACTTAATGGAAGTATAACATTAACTCTTAAGTGTTTGTTAAATCTATCAATTTGATAGGATATGCATTCTACAAAACTAGTTTCAACGATCCAATCGTCAAATATGTTTTTATATACTCCGAGATCGCATACCTAAAAAATCACAAAAAAAAACATTCAGAGATTAGGTAACCGAACAAAAGTTTTTGACGGTTATAAAAGAAAAATCATAATTTAACGGTTATTTTTGCTCCGATTTTGATGATTTTTTACAGCTACACTCCTCAACTCTATAAGAATGCATTGAACAAATTCGATCTTCAATTTAAAATATTTACATTAGTGGATAATGTTTTTATACTTAATGGAAGTATAACATTAACTCTTAAGTGTTTGTTAAATCTATCAATTTGATAGGATATGCATTCTACGAAACTAGTTTCAACGATCCAACCATCAAATATGTTTGTATATACTCCAAGATCGCATACCTAAAAAATCACAAAAAACAAACATTCAAAGATTAGGTAACAAAACAAAAGTTTTCGACGGTTATAAACGAAAAATCACAATTTAACGATTATTTTAGCTCCGATTTTGATGATTTTTTACAGCTACACTCCTCGACCCTATAAGAATGCATTGAACAAATTCGATCTTCAATTTAAAATATTTACACTAGTGGATAATTTTTTATACTTAATGGAAGTATAACATTAACTCTTAAATGTTTGTTAAATCTATAAATTTGATAGGATATGCATTATACGAAACTAATTTCAACGATCCAACAGTCAAATATGTTTGTATATACTTCGAGATAACATGTGTAAAAAGTAGCAAAACAAAACATTCAGAGATTAGCTAACGAGACCGTGAGTGAAAAAAAAATATTTAAACCATTTATTTATTTATTTATAATCAATATAACATTTTAAAATAATATAATAGTCAATTTCTGTCGGTTATAACCATCAGAATAATAAAATAATAACCGCTAGAAACTAAAATAATAAAATAATAACCGCCATCATTAACTTAAAAACCGCCACAATATGTTAAAAGTATTAAAAAAAAGAATTCAAAAATACTGAGGGTTAAATCCGCCAGGAATTGCTGTCGGATATATCCGACAGAAAGTCACTTTAATCCGACAGTAAATAAATTATGTGTCGGATATCTTTTATCCGTCAAAATGGCTTATTAACCGTCAAGATCGTCCAACACCTAAAGCTAATATTGTAGTAGTGATTGTTGAGTATATAAGTAGGTATATCGTGTGTCAACAAGTTTAAGTCGAAAGGAAGAAATCGTTTGGATTGCCGCAGCCGCTTCTCGTTCCACAGTGGAAATGAGAAAATATTACCATTGATTTTGTGTACAAGCTTCCTCGTACACTGGACGGCTATGACGGAAATTGAGTGATTGTTGATCAGCTTACTAAGTCGGCGCATTTTATTTCGGTGATGGAGAAGTTTTCCTTATGTCGATTAGCTAAGTTGTTTTTATTGAAGATGGTAAAGTACTATGGCGTTCCAGTTGGTATTGTTTCAGATCGTGATCCTTGATTTACTTCTAAGTTCTGGATAGCATTCCAGGAAGCTCTTGGTATGAGATTATTGTACAGTATGGCATATCATCCTCAGACAGACGGTTAACCAGAGAGAACTATTTAGATATTGGAGGATATGCTGAGATCTTCGGTTTTCTAGATACATTGGACTTTACCAAATCACCGAGAGAGTTGGTGAAGTTGCCTACAGGCTTGACTTGTTGTCAGAGCTGTCCAGAGTGCATAATGTATTTCATGTCTCCATGCTTCGTCACTATGTTGCAGATCCGTTTCATGTGCTACCGCCACAACAGTTAGAGATTAATCCGGAATTGTCCTACGATGAGAAGCCAGTGACGATATTAGATTGGAAAAAGAAGGTGCTTAGAAACAAGGTTGTTCGCTTAGTGAAGGTATTATGGAGGAACCACACAGCAGATGAGGCTACTTGGGAAACGGAGGACAGAATGAGGAAGATGTATCCGCGCTTGTTCTATGGATACGAGTGGCAGTGGTTAATATTTGAAATTTCGAGACAAAATTTTTATAAGGTAGGTAGATTGTGACAGCCCATCCCGGAATTTTTAAAATCGATGTGTGAAATGAACGAATTACCCCTCCGCGGTTGTGTACGTGTGAATGTGATAGACCAATTGGGCATGAGCCTCAATTGTTGGAACCAGTTTGAACCCTTAGGTTCCTTGAATCTAATTGGAAGTTGTTTTGGACCACACATACATTAGCACTCTCTCTCTCTCATTCCCGTGCCTCTATCTCTCGAAACACACTATCTCTATCTCACACAGAACATACGAACGACCACCAAAAGCCATCAAAACACCACAGATCGAAGCAACCAAGACCACCATCGTGATCCTAAGGTCTTTGCGAACACGTTGACACCCATTTCAGGTAGAAATCCCTTAGAAAACACGAGCTTTGATTTTGTTACTATTCATGAAGTTTTTATTGGTTGTGTTTTAGACGAAACCAAGATCACCACAAGTCCTAGAACATTCTCACGAGTCTCGGGGATGTTTGTTGGCACGATTTGGACGTCGGGATAGCCCTGCACGAAGTTGGCCAGTTTTGGAGGAATTTCCTTACGAGATTTCAGCATTTTTCAAGGTTTTTGAAGGTATAGCTCTCTTCCTCACTAGATTTAGAGCACGTAGGAAGAAAATTGAGATAAAATGGTGGTGCAAAAATGAGTGAGAAAACCTGAGTTGCAGGTTTTTGGCGCTGGCGAGTTTTCCGGCGACGCGAGGTAGGGGATGACGCACGTGGGGGCACGTGACACTTCCTAAACTTTTTCTAAATTTTTGTACGGGTTCCTGACGTCGAGTAGGTCACGTTGGTATATTCAATTACCAAAATTGATCAATGTATGAGAAGTTATTTCTAAAGTTCCGTTTAACGTTTATTCAGTTACTTCTCATATAGGCGAGGCCTATCCCGAGAACGAGCGTAGCCAGGCTAGACGTGGGGGCTACGACCCGGCTATTTATCTGTGAGTGGGCAGTTTGTTTTCCGTATATACCTATATATATTGCTATTTTCCCAAAAAATGAAATTGAACGTTTAAAGGATTTGAAATGCCATGCAAAGTATTCATTTATTATAAATGCTGCATTAGTGATTGCATATGTGTATGATGGTGCTACAGACGCACAGGTAAGTGTCAGGTAAGTTTAGATAATGGTTATAATGAGAATAAGATCGAATGATGTGATGCGATGTGATTAGAGCTCATATACCTGCACATTGATATTAGTGCTCTCGCCCAGAGTTAGGGGCACAGTCTTTCACGTGTTGTTCACCTCCCGCACCGCATGCTTGCCTTGGATCCAAGTTAGGTGCACAGTCCTGTCGTATAGACCACTATAAGTGGGTTCGACTCGTAGGTGACCCGCGAATCCTTCGCACAGTTTTCACGTGATTGTAGCACTAGAGCATACCTATATATATTTAGTGATTATGAGTAGACCACTAGTGGTGATATTGATTTGTGTGCAGGATTGATATACATGAGGTGATGAGTTGATTATGAGCTATTTATACAGCCGAGGGCTGAGATGAGTAATGAGATTTGATTATGAGTTTTATACGGCCAAGGGTCAAGATGATTATTTGACATTTAATCAGATTCTCAGAATTATGATTGAGATTTAGTTATGATACTTTGGCATGGCATACATTCATATTTTTCCAGCATGATTTCGAGATTTACATATATATGACTATATATTTTGATTCTGGGAACTTATACAAGTTTTACGGAGAGGGGTTACAGTTTTTGAGAAAAGAATGACTTGGCAAAGATTTGTTTTACTGACCCACTCAACTTTGATTTTCGCCCCTCCAGGTATTAAGTAGTGTTCGTCGGTGGCATACGAGGATCTCCCAGACGTTCTGACAGAATTCACTCATGTAGGATCACCTGCGGGTGTTATTTCCATTTAGTACCTTCTGCTTGACTGCACGTAGACCATTTATGCTCTGGTTTTGTAAATGCACTATGAATTCTCGTACTAGCACGTTACCTTAGCTTGAACTGCTAGTAGTTTGGTTTTAATTCCTCCGTATTCCTATTATAAATCCTGCTTCTGCACTGTACATATGGTTACGTCACGCTCACGTGACGGCCAGCACGCCTTGATTTCAGTCGGGGTGTGTCATCCAGGCCCCCACAACAACCCGACTCAACTCTACCGTAGCACGATATTGTCCGCTTTGAGCTCCGACCACACTCTCACAGTTTTGTTTCTGGAAACTCACGAGAAACTTTCCAGAGGGTCACCCATTCTGGGATTACTCTTGCGCGAACTCGCTTAACTTCAAAGTTCTGACGAAATCCGAAACCAGTGAGCTCTCAAAATGTGTCGTGTTTTTTGGTGAAGTCTTGAGACAACAAAGTAGTCTTTTGACTTTCTAATATTAGAGATTAGAGATAATCATAAAAAGAACCTAAAAAATAAAAATAATATATATATATATATATATATATATATAAAATATGTACGATAAAATAATAACACATTTTCGTGTGCTATATCCGTTCAATATTTTACAAACGTGACAAAAAAACCGAACCCAAAAAATGAGCAAGTCCTTGGAATTGGAAAATGAAAATAAAAGTAGAATCGACCCAGACCAAACAACATCGTCCGTCCTCTGGTTCCATCTGGTTCACACACGCAGCAGAGATACTATTACAAAAACTCTTTCCCTTCTCGAAAAGCCATGGCCTTTCGTCTTCTCTGCCTTTGACTCTTGCCCTTTCTCAGTATTTTTTTTTCTCTTTTTCAAAAAGCGAAGTACTTTTCTCTGCTTTTTTCAAGTATTTTAATTAAATGGCTGATGTTTTGAGATTACCATTCCACTCACTTCGTTTCTCTTCGTCTCTGCTCACCTCCTTCGCCTCCTCTTTCAATTCTCTGCAACCAGGCCTCCCAGCCAATCAAAACCCATACAGGAGGGTTTATCCCCTCTCATATTCGTCTGTCGCTCCCTTTGCTTTCAGAACCAGAAAGCAGTTGGTCAGTTTCAAGGTAATTCTATCCACAATTAGCAAGTTTTATTTTTATTTTTATTTTTATTTTTAGGGTGGTCATCTGCTTAATATTTGATCGAATTTACGATTACCCATTTGTTGAAGTGTTGTAATTTGGCAGTATGTAATAGCTTTTGGTAATTTTGTTTGTGAATTGGGTTTCAATTGGCAAGTTTTCTGCAAATTAGAAGCATTTTTGGGAACCCCATTTGTTGAAGTTGTCATATTCCATTGCATTTCGCTGCTTTAGTTAATTTCGATAATATGGCTTGTGGTATCAGTTGCACAAAGGGAAAATATTGAAAGGGAAGGCGAAAATCGATTGGAAATTTATGTTTTGTTAGTTTTCCCCAAGTTTTGGGCTACGCTGATTGCTGATGTCGTGAAAGAATGTTTGTCTAATGGGTTCTTGTGCACTACATGCAGGTGCAGGCTACTGTTGCTGAAAAAGACAAAGACCAGCCAAAATGGTGGGAAAGAAGTGTTCCGAATATGGTTGACATTCATTCTACTCCAGAGTTTTTGAGTGCTTTAGCCCAAGCTGGTGATAGATTAGTAATTGTAGAATTCTATGGGACTTGGTGTGCTTCTTGTCGTGCATTGTTTCCTAAGGTAATCTCATAATTTGGTTCCTTCTCGTCACTTTATGCTTGAAAAACTTTCATACAGCACGTGAGACAATAATTCGTAAGTCTTTTGACTTAAACAAAGCAGTGAAGAAGGTAATGTCCATGCGCATATACGTGAATACATACGCGTATTATAGGACTGGTGTCATTGAAACCTTCCTGGTTTATTCTTGCTAACTTGAACTGTAAGACTTCAAGTTCACTAGAATGGTTTGATTCCAGATGTCAAATGTGCCCAAGGAAGCAGTGGCATGTCTTGTTGGATAAACCGGGACTAATTTCGGTCAGATGAGTGTTTTCCTTGGTTCTTTTACTTTTATATGGCGTATGCTGCCTTAGTTTAATATAAAAGAAATAACCAAGTTCAAAATGGTGTATATATGTTTGTACAATTGGGATCCAGACAGAAATTGATTTGGACATGCATTCTTAATGGTGTTCCTCTTTAATTCAAGAACTGTCTTATATGCAACGTCAGCATAACGTATAAACTCTTAAAGCATCACTATTTTTTCTACACTAATTGTACGCCTCTATGGTATATACTAAGCGTTTCTAGATGCTGAGCATGCCTTGGTTAGCTGCTTCATTGTTCTTGGAACATTGCTTTCTGTTATCGAGAGGTGTCATTTCATGAGAAACATTTTGACTGATCAGAAATAATCTATGGTAACTGATTTTGAAGAGAGGTGGTAGCTCTACCCAAAAGTTCAGCTTAAATGTTTAATGGAACACAAGAATACTGAACACTCTCCAACAGAAACTTAGATGACGTTAAATGAATCACACTGTTTCAAATTTGTTTTTATATGTTTGAGGTGCTATGTACCTGATCTTATTGTTTAATACATGTGTCAGCTCTGCAGAACAGCTGAAGACCACCCTGAGATTTTATTCCTGAAAGTGAACTTTGACGAGAACAAACCAATGTGCAAAAGTATGAATGTGAAGGTGCTTCCCTATTTCCACTTCTATCGTGGATCTGAGGGACAGCTTGAATCTTTTTCATGTTCACTTGCTAAGGTAGTTATTGAACTTTGTTTTTATCAGTTAGATACCGGGAAGATGGGTAAAACAGTATGTGGAATCCTATGTTTATTAGTCTCTCTTTTCTTTTCCATCCTAAAAAACCGTTTATACCGGCTGAAGCACCTAGTTTTCAAATCTCAGAATCATCATTGTCTTAGCACTCCAACTCCGATTATTATAGCTGAATAAATTAGGATTGTGTTGATTATAGTAAACTCGATTGTCAAACTGTTGGGAACAATCATCTTCCGCTATCTTCTTGTAAATGTCTTAACTTTAATGCTTTTTGGAAGTTTCACATCCAGTTTCATCTAAAACCACCTGATTGTGTTCATAACCATATGCAGTTACAGAAGTTAAAGGATGCTATTGCATTACACAACACAGATCGTTGCAGCATTGGCCCTCCGAAGGGAGTTGATCTTATACCAGAACCATCCTCAGCTCCGAAGGACAAACCCTTAGAATCTGCCTCATCATAGAACTTCTTTGACTCAAGCAATTGTAGTAAAGAAAACCGGTCCATAGCATCATAGTCAGCTTAAGCTTTCTACCCGTATTCTGTATATTTATGTAAAAGAACCCAAAAGCACAAGTTGCTGTTCTGCCACATTCTTTTCCATTCTTGTTCTGGATTTCACGCATGCAATTGAAATTTCTGTGGTTAAGGAAATTCCAGGCTCATAGTATGATACGATTGATTCTTTCTTTTACAACCAGGTTTCGTTTTTCAAGTGATATTGCGGGGATGGAGTGTCTCGAAGTCTCGAACAGAGGACCTTGGGTGCAAGGCTCTAAACTACTTGAATAACTCAATGATATGTGACTAGAACTTGCATGGTGTTGTAAAATTGACGATGTGTGCAGTGGAATAAATAAGCAAGACACAAAATTTACGAGGTTCCTCTACAGTCAGTGTGACTGGAGTACATTCTCGGGGCAGCAGTAGTGCTTTCATTTATAATCTGGAATAATAGGAGTACAAAGATAACCCTCTCTTATTCTCTCCTTTCTCTTTCTTTTCTTTTCTCTCTTCTTCCTCTCTCTCTTCCTCTTCCTTTCTTCCCTCTCTCCCGTATGACTTGAGTGTGAGTAACATTGCTTTCTTCCCTCATCTTCTTTTTATAAGAAAACTAGGGGTAGTGGTAGTTATTAGTGGGAAGGCATCTTCTTAGTGAAGTAACCTAACATTCCATTACATTTGGTAGCCATCCATATTTAATGTTTTATAACACTCCCCCTTGGATGGCCACAAGTCTTCGACTGACTCGTTAAAATCTTGATCTGTTGTTTTTTTTTTTATGCTCCCCCTGATGAGTATCTACCCCTGATTTCAAATCATTTAGGCTGATCATTGATCATTCTATTTCGATCTCATAGCGAGAAGAGTTGCCAACAGATGTGCTTTACTGGTAGTTAACTTTCCACAGGCTTATTCTTGAACTGGGCTGGATGGCCTTTTTACTTACAAGCGATCCTCAGCTTAGTTGAGGATGAATCAGCACGTTGTCTCCACATGTTTCAAGTAATCGGATCTTCATGCAGGTCTGGCATCTTCTTTTGCAGTATTTTTCCTCTAATGCAAAAATTCCCATGAACGCAATTGGAGATGCCGCTCCAAAACATTCAATGTGGAGATTAGCTATGCTGCAAAAATTCCCATGAAAGCATCAGAACATCACTTCTCAGCGACTCATCATGCTTGGCAGCGGAATTTTGAGTGGAGGTTCTGACATATTACTTTCTTTATCCTCGTCTTAGTAGGTAAGAGCAAGGGCAAAGGAAAGAACAGGGAGATTGCATGATATGAGATACTTTTGCTTTCGACCCTGATGATATGAGATACTTTTGCTCTGGTGTGGCTTGTTTGAAGAGGTATTCTCTGAGAGAAAGAAAACTGAGTATTTTGAGATGCTTTGTTGGAGATGCATTCTCATAGAGGAAGAGTTAGCTATTTTTCAATTCTGGCTTGCCATAGAGAATGAAGATTGACATATATAGGAATTTCCCAATAGCCGGTAGTGATGCTGTTCATTTACTCTGGTCAGCAACTGTTGAGTGATTAGAACAGTAAGATTCACGCGTTTTTAGACCCGTCCGTGACTTCTGCAAAGCTGAGATCACGTGTGAACAGTGCTGACAATTTTGATCCAGAAAATTCGACTTTTGAAAAAAAAAGGTAGTGCCTCTTCGATTTCTGAACGAGAAACTCTTTGATTTCTGAACAACAGGCCTTGTTGCCTTTTCTTTTTATGAAGGCATTAATTGTTTTCCAAAGCACACTTAAGATATTAATTTTGTTCAGATACACTCAGAAAATTACTGCCTGTAGAAATTTCCCTTCTTGCACTTCTGAGATTTTATCTAACCTTCTTTTTCATCATTTCTGAAAATGGCTTGCCCATCTGACCGTCGTCTTGATTTGAATGTCGGGGAAGACGCTGACATGTCTTCTCCAGACAACATATGGCACCCATCCTTCTTATCCCCTAACGGTCCTCTTACAATTGGGGATTCTGTGATGAAGAACGACATAACCGCTACGGTGGTAGCGAAGAATCTTCTCACCCCCAAGGATAGCAGGATTCTTTCCAAGCGGTCCGACGAGTTGGCTGTTCAGGATTCTTTAGCCTTCAGCATTCAGTGTGCAGGCTCTGTATCAAATATGGGCCAACGTCTTCTTGCTCGGACTCGTCAAGTTGAGTCACTGATGGCTGAGGTGGCGAGCCTTAGACAAGAGATCCGAGGGCTCAAGCATGAAAATAGGGAGTTACACATGCTTGCCAGTAGTTACGCGACGAGCATGAAGAGAAAGCTTGACCAGCTGCAAGAGTCTGAAAGTCGAATTCAGAGTGACCATCAGAGGTTTGTGGCTTTATTACAGTGGCAACTTTTGTCTTCGCCGTCTGAGGCTTCACCAAGTGTTGAGGCTCCGGATAATCAACCTCTGGTGCTTCGTCTTTCTGCAGCTCCGCCGAGTACTGAGGGTCCACGTGAGCAATGAAGGCTCCCTCATGTTTATCTGCACTTTGTATATATATTTTTTTTTTGAGATATCAATAAATAAGCTTTATTTCATTCAGTGTATTGTGCCAAATACAATAAAGCATATTCTTCACTAAAATGTGGTACTTCTGGACCAAATATCAATTTATCTTTACCCTCTCGAATATAAATGATCATCCTTAGTGTCTAAATCATTTGAGTATTCAAGTCATAATCTTCAATCCATATGATTCTGTAATATCATAAATATCACAGATAAGATTCGTGTTGGCATATTGTTCGATTCTGCAGTTCAAGACAATATTTATCTCAACACTTTATAATCTTTCTTAACTCTTCAGGAGTCCCAATTTAATATCATAAACTCTTCAGGAGTTCTAATTTAATGTCATCGACTCTTCAGAAGTTCTAATTTAATGTCATCAACTCTTGCAAGAGATTTTAGTATGTTGCAACAATATCATAATGATAGTACTTACTCAAGCAATTTATACCATCCATTGGTACTGAGTACATAATTTATGCTTTATCTTTTTAGGACTTACTTAAAGCAATCTGAATCCTTCAGGGATTTTCTACACTTCATGACACATTTTCTTTTGGAATTTATACAGAGCAATTTGCTCCCATGTATACTTGAGGGATTTACTTATGGAGATATGATGTGGGCGACTCACAACCCTTCGTATATAATTCTCCATTCATATGAACTCGTTTACATGAGTATAATTTCAGGTTTCAATTAGTAACCTTGTGTTATATCATGTGAGTGTAATTCACTGTATTTGACACGCCCCGACCCCGATGTCCTGTAGACATCGGGGTGGTCACGTGCTGGCCGACACCCGAAGGGTGACGAAAGCCATTTAGAGGGTATAAAAACGAGAATTAAGAATTTAGATTACACATTTGATAGATATTTCAGGAACGTGTTCAGAACATACATCTAATTTGAATTAATACAAGAAAGAACATAAAGTCGAATACACAGAAAAGTAGGTCCTACACCGAGAGGACTCGAAGATGCCAGTGCGGAAGCGCCTCGACGCCGGGATTGTATGCCTCGAATCTAAGCCCTGAAGGGGGCGCAAAACAAGGGTGAGTTGACCAATTTGATATACATATAAGAAAACAGTTATCGACGTACTATCCCCCAGATTTTATGAAAACACAATTATATCATGATAAACATAGGTTTTCTGAACCCAGAATGCCGTGCAATATCTCATGTCCTAACTCATCATGCAATATCTCAATTCATAATTCGCATAATATAATCATATTCATAGAGAAATAATCGCTAGTGAATGTCCAATATAAACGCTTCAGGCCCCATGCCGGCTCCCCGTCCCTGAGCATACAGTCAGAGGAAACCACACTGCAGGCCCAATGCCAGCTTCCCGTCCCTGTACTCAAAAGTCAGAGGTAACACACTCCAGGCCCTATGCCAGCACCATAACCGTCGCCCGGGATGGACCGGAACTCTATCCCTACATCCCGTAGCGGAAGTGGACCTAAACCGTCGTCCGGGATGGACCGGAACCGTATCCCTACATCCCGTAGCGGTAATATCATAACTATCGCATATACATTTATACACTATCAGAACTATCGCACATACATCATTCTCACGCTATCATGCTTTTCATACATGCAATTCTACAATTAAAACATGTATTTTTAGAAGGGGTCCACTCACAGTACTGAGCCATCCAACGCTGCGCTGCTATCGAACATAGAGAGCCGCACTAGTTGCCCCTAAGCACATAAAGGGTACAACTTAGTCAAACTCTATTCAAACGAATTTATTTGGGAAGACGGACCTCAAAAACGGGTCCAGGACGTCCGAATTAGCCTAGGAGGGGTCCCGGACGGAACCCGAAAAAGTCAACCGAGAAAAGTCAACGTTGACCGTTGACTAGTCAAAGTCAAAGGTCAACGGTCAAAGTCAACGTTGACCGTTGACCGGGTCAACGGTCAACCGGGTCACGGGTCGGGTCAACGGGTCAGGGTCAACCGGGTCGGGTCAGGGTCCACGGGTCAAGGTCAACCCGGACCTGGTCAAAGGGTCAACGGGTTTGGGTTTGGGTCGCTGACCCAACAAGGGTCTTGGGTTCGGGTTTGGACCGGCCCAAAAGGGCATCTGGGCTTAAGGTTGCACGGGCCTAGGGCCCTAGTCTAAAGAAACCCAAAAGGGTTTCTGGGTTATAAATCAAACGGGCCAAGGGCCCTGACTTGGCTAAGGCCCAAGGCCTTAATTAGATTTAGGAAAATACAAATAAAAATGATACGGGCTGGGGAATTGGGTTCGGTGGAATCGGGCCTAATGCCCAATTACAAGGCCCAAAGGCCCGAAGGCCCTAATTCCTAATTAATAATTAAAAGGAATGGGTTTGGGCTTGGTTACGGGCCTGAGGCCCGAGAGGGTTGGGTCTGGGTTCTGGCCCAAAGGGCCTGCCTCCCCCACACGGCCTGAGGGGCCTGGGTTCGAACGGAAGAGAACACCGGAGCTCCCTAGCTCCGGCCGACCACCACACCTAGTTTTAGGGTCCGATCTAAGTACCAAAACAAAGAGCAGAGAAAGAGGGAGAGATTTATACCGATGGGTTCGCCGAGAGACGACCGGAGACGGTCGGAAAACCCACGATGCTCACTGGTTCGCCGGAGAATGGGTGTGTGCACCCCATGGCGATTCCGACCTAAACTCAGAGAATTTCACCAAATTAATTTCTAATTCCTAACCCCACACGCGAATTAAGTAAAAAGGGAAATTGATCGGGGCTTACCTCGTCAGAGAGAGGGAGAATCGCCGGAGAGTTTCTCTGGGGTTCTTCTGTCTTCGCCGCGACGGGAAGAGATGAGAGACGAGAGAGAGAACGAGGGTGCGTGTGTGTGTGTGATCGTGGTGGTGAGGTCGCGCGAGAGGGACGAGAGGGTTACGGGAGAGTGAGGGTGCAGGGAGAGATCGAGAGGGCTGAGAGGGACAGCGAGGGAGAGAAAGGGAGAGAGACAGAGAAGAGAGGGAGGGGACTCGGGGAGGGTGACAGAAACAGGTGGGCCCAGTGGGCTCACAATTCAAGAACCAAAACCATTTAAAAATTAAAAGAGGGGTTTAGGGACTAATTTGAGAGTCTAGGAAAGTTTAGGGATTAAATTGGCATAATTGAAAAGGGTTTCGGGGGTAAATCTATAGTATTAAATATAATTAAGGGGCGGGCGTGTCAGTATTACAAATGCCCATATGTAACCTCTTTGGTTCAACATCTTTTGGCTATTTGTATTATATTCAAATATATATAGATCCATTTTTCCACGTTCTTACAAGATTGTAATGGAATTGCCTTTCTCCATTTTTGCCAATAATTTTTCCTTTCGTCGACGAACAAAAGAACGTGACTCATTATCAACACAGCTTATTGATGAAATTTAGTAGCTACTTATTAAAACCAAATTTACCATTGGTTATCATCAATTCGTGATCCCATATTCTCATGTGCATGCGCATGCATAAAAAAACTTTTCATTTCTTTGGATATCCATTGCCTATTCAAGGGCATTACACTATCTCTTCCAGGATAGCCATAATTTAGAGAATGCGGATCATAACCTCTTCTTGAGCATTATAGAGCTTGGATTTTAATCTCCACTTCCGGGAGTTGAGTAATTGGAACCTATACGTTTATCATGCTTCATGCATGAGACACCAAAATTTCCATGTCCATGGATTGTCCTTTCTGGGACGTGTATCTATGCGACAACTGTCATGCTTCCGGCATGCAATAGTTATGCTTCGAGAATGCAATAGTTCAGTAGTGCCATACTCTTCTTCTTTCGAAGGACTGAATCTTTTGAGTCTGAGGGTCTGCCACGCTTCAAGCGTGCAACAGATAAATCATTTGCTGCCACATTATTTTGTCCAATAGGGACATCAATTCTTGTAGGCACATTTGTAGCAAGTATATGTGATTTCATCACTTTTGTTACATCATTCAATTATTCTTACTTCATTTTCTCATTGATTTATTCGTGAATCAAAATAAGACAAATTCTTTTCGTTCTTTTGGAACGGTCTTTTCTCATCATTCTTCTGGAACGATGTTATTTTCTCCCCCTAATGGTGGGAAAACTGTCTTATTAAAATCATAGTTCGCAAATCATGCGGTAAATATATCCCTAGTCAAGGGTTCAAAATATTGAATGATGTATGATAAATCAAATCCAACATAAATTCTTAATTTGCAATGATGCCTCATTTTAATACGTTTGTGGCATTGCAATAGGCACATAGATAACATAACCAAAAACTCGTAAATGTGTAATGTTTAATTAGTGCCCAAACACGAGTTATACTGAGAAGTATTAGTGGTTGGCAACATATCTCAACCAAGCTAATAATGTATCATGTAACATGGCATGTCCCCATGTAGAAAACTTGGCAATTTCGTTTTCATGAGCAGAGCACGGGTAATCAATTGCATCCGTTTAATAAATGCTTCTGCTAAACCATTTTGAGTACGGACACGAGGAACATGATGTTCAACATCAATGCCCAAAGTTATGCAATAATCATCAAAACTTCGAGATGTAAGCTCTCCAGCAAACATGTATTATATTATCATTTACATACATCAAGGAACTTCTAGTCCTTATTTAATTGCATATGGATTGGTACTTTCATGGTTTTTATTACAATTAAGTTGTGGCACTTCGGCTCTTCAAACTTAAAGTACTCATCAAGAAACTTCATGTTTGATCTCTGAGGATCAAGGGTCTTCATGCCCAATCTTTTTGCATGATGGAACTTCTGGTCCAATCATTTTTATATGATGAGGATCAAGAAACTGTAGGTTCTAATCTGATCAAGGAACTTCGGGTCCTTGTTATACTCATCGTAACAAAAGAAGTACAATAAATTAAATTAAAACAATAAGCGGTAATTCCAACCATGGTAAATAAATTACTTTTAAGTAAATAAAGCTTGTGACAAGGGCTTTGATTCAGCACCATTCACATAAATCAAAACTTAAAGCAGTAGGCGGTAAAACCGTTCATGGTAAGTAAATTGCTTTAAAGTAAATAAAACTTGTGAATGGATTTTAAACCAACACCATTCACATAAATCAAAACTTAAAGCAGTAGGCGGTAAAACCGTCCATGATAAATAAATTGCTTTAAAGTAAATAAAACTTGTGAATGGATTTTAAACCAACACCATTCACATAAATAAAGCAATAATAGAAAAGGGTGATGATTAAGTTTCCATCAATTTTCTTTTATTTTCAAATGGTGCAACTCACTATTCCAAAACCTTTTCTTTGTCTGCCACTTATAAGAAGATCAAACCGTTAGATTTAGCTCAAATTTTAGTATGATATGGATAAGAGGATACCAAACAACTTTCGTGAAGAAACGGTTTCAATCTGAGCAACTGAAAAAGGCGTTTTGGTACTCATAAGATGGCTGTCCAGTTTTCTGCGGAAATTGGAAACTGGTTTGGTATTTCAGACATATGTGACGATCGCACCGTTAAAGTTTTCTGAAATTTTAATATGTTGTAGATACTGGGAGGATGGACAACTTTCAAGAAGAAAGTTTTTCAATCCGAGGTCTGCAAGTTGGAGTTCCGAGGCTGTTTCCATGGCTATTAGATTTTCTACGGATTTTGAGTCCGTACCATTTTGCTTCTGCAAATGATGATATACAGTTATACAACAACATATACATATTTGCTTCAAGAAAATCAGTAGTACAAATATTTTAAGATGAAATGAAAAGATTTTCTTATCTGTAAGATTCCAGGCGACATAGGTGAACAAGATTTGTGGCGTTGTGCTTTCCACTGACACGAGAGCTTCTCGTGCTGATAACGTGTTGTAAAATTGACGATGTGTGCAGTGGAATAAATAAGCAAGACACAAAATTTACGAGGTTCCTCTACAGTCAGTGTGACTGGAGTACATCCTCGGGGCAGCAGTAGTGCTTTCATTTATAATCTGGAATAATAGGAGTACAAAGATAACCCTCTCTTATTCTCTCCTTTCTCTTTCCTTTCTTTTCTCTCTTCTTCCTCTCTCTCTTCCTCTTCCTTTCTTTCCTCTCTCCCGTATGACTTGAGTGTGAGTAACATTGCTTTCTTCCCTCATCTTCTTTTTATAAGAAAACTAGGGGTAGTGGTAACTATTAGTGGGAAGGCATCTTCTTAGTGAAGTAACCTAACATTCCATTACATTTGGTAGCCATCCATATTTAATGTTTTATAACACATGGTCTAATATTAGACTTAGGGTTGCGGTGAATTCGTTGGCCATAGTAGTGTGTTTTTTTGTCCTGCACTCGAGTTCCAAGTCTCATTCCATTGTAAAGTAGAGTACAATACAACATCCGGGGTAAAAAAGTCCGACGGTCCAATAAAAAGGGAAGAAAATGTTTTGGTCCCAATCACGTGCTTCCCTCTCTTCCAACCGCAAACTGTGTTTTCTCTCTTCCTCCACGCTTACCCTTTCCAGTTTCCAGCCGACTCAAATAGTCCGTTTGGCTGCCGAGAAAGAAAGAAAGGAAGAATCCAATAAACCCCAAACCCTAGATTACATCTCCTCTCACAGTGACACTGCGAAAACCCCCAATTCGAACCGATCAATAAAATCAGGTGGAAATGGCGAGCTATCTATGGAGGAAATACGCAGACTACGTTTACACCAAGTGGGAAAGGATGATTCTTTGGAACATGGTGGAGCCCTACAGCAGACCCAAATCGTTCACCCCATTGGTCACCATCTACGTCGCCGCTTTCTACACCGGGGTCATTGGTTCCGCTATCACTGAGCAGCTTTACAAGGTACTCACTTCTCTGGGTCTTCAAATTTTTTTTTCTTTCTTTTTTTGCTTGTATTTATTGTTATTATTTTAATTTTCTGGGTTAATTCAGTTGATCAAAACCCAAATTTTTTAATATTGGTTTTTAGTTTTGATGCCCTAAGTTGTAGGAATAGAAAGTTAGAAAATTTCCATTTTCTTGTTCAGCTTCAAATGTTATTGAAATTATGAAGCCTATTGATTGATCTCTGTGCTGATAATTTGCTGATAAATCTATGATTTAGTTATCATGGACCGAAGAAAGATCGGTTTCTTCTTGAAGCTTTTATTGGACTGAATTCAATTTGCTGATAAATCTGTAAATTTGTTGAGTTTGGTTGAACTATGTGTCGTTTAGGAGATGTGATTTGATTGAATGCCTTGTGGCATTGTGTCTTCTGCTTGAAGGTATATATATCATTGTTTGAGTTTATACTATATATACAGCTGAGAGGAGTGTCAGAGATCTGGCATCAGGTTTGGAGATGAAAGGAGTAGCATTTGATGCTTAATTGACTTCACACTTTTGATTGGTTCAGTAGGTCTAGTTTACTTCAGCAACGATAGTTTATTGTGGTTGGCATCGGACTTTTAATACAGAGCTGATACGCTTTGGTTTCTAAATTTTAATTACTGGTAGTGGAGGAACAGGGTTTGGAAAAGATGCCTATTTTTCAGTTCTGGTCTGAAGAGGAGATTTGTCGTGTTTGTCATCGAGTCACCTTTGGGTTTTCTTTCTGTTCGATCCCAAGATGCCCATTTGATTTACTTTTTGGCTCTATTGAGTGATGGGCAAGTAATAGGGTCTCATTTCTACTTTCTGTAGCTTCCATTTTGTTGGAGAAATGTTTAGAACATATATGGGTTACGGTTATGATGAAGGATGAAGGATTGCTTCAAGGCGCTATAAATACGCTATCTTTCAGACTCTATTCACCCCCACATCTAGTGTGCAGAGGGAAGTATGTGAATGAACATGTGGATACAATGAAGCCTAGCAACTTGCTATTGTTGATCTGCGTCTTGCACTTACAACCCAACACCGATAGAAGACTTGCAAGAAACTCAAGGATTCTAGAAACTAATTCTGCAGGTTATTAGTTTTCTAGGTTTTTGTATGAAAATAATAATAATGGAGACTTGTGAATTCGAGAGGGAGATATAGAACTTCTTGGTTATATCCAAATATGCTGGAAACAATCTCTATCTCTAGAGATTGATTTATCTCTTCAAACGAGTCATGCCCATTCAGAAATATCAGTCACAACTCTTCAATGAAGAATTGTTTATTTTCTGAATCGTATAATGGCCATTAGATTGAATCACATGCAAGATCAAAGGCCATAATTTAACTACCAAACAGTACCAATTTGGGATACATCTTTCTGCATTAATTCAATTTGCTTGCAGCCAAATAAACCAAGTGATGGCTGCCAATCATTCAGACGGTGCTGCAACTTGAATTTCAAATTCAATGGTTACCAACGCAACCATCTCACTTAACTATTCTTGTCTTCGTTGTTTTGGAATCTACACAGTTTTGGTGCCATAGTAGTTCTGTCAACAATTCTCAGTGTGTCTGCTGATCTCACTTAACTATTCTTGTCTTCGTTGCGTGCTCGTTTACGTGTGATGATTTTCAATCCTATCAAGCTTCCTTCATCCGCTTTTAGGAGATCTATGCTGAGTAGCTTTATATCTTTTTGACATTTAGATATCAGTGAGTCAGTTTAACTGTATATACATATCTACATGTCGACATATATATCCGAAAACCAGTGGAGATAAATCTTCTCATGTCAAGTTTTGAAGACCTCATAAAAATTTCACCTTTTGGTATTGTGCAGGAAAAATACTGGGAAGAGCATCCTGGGCAGGCAGTGCCTCTTATGAAACCAAAGTTTTACGGAGGACCGTGGAGAGTGCAGCAAGGAGAAGTCCCAGCCACTCAGTGACAGCCATAGACGAGTCGGAGAAATTGTTAAACGAGCTTCTACTATTCTACTATTCTGTGCCATGTTTCTGTTGATGAATGTCAACCGTTTAGGCTTCTTTGTCGATTTGAAACGTCTACTGTGTATGGAACGATCGTCACCGTCCATTTCAGCTGAAACTTTTTTGTACATCCGATGTCATAAATAAAACATCTTATATAATTTTGTAACAAAAACATCATGTGATCATAACAAACTTGCTTAAACATCAACCTAACACGTAGCTGATACGTGATCAACGATCTAAACTTCTTCCCCAAAATTAGATATCCAAGCTACAGGCATTCTGCAGTGTCTCTGCCACAGACCTCCATACCATTCTATTCTTCTCTCCGTCTCTGCCACCGGACAATGACAACGTACGGGACTATAACGACCGAACCCCCGCCACCATCGAAACAACAGTTCGTCACACGCGCAAAAGAGCAGATCCAAACAGGCCTAGAGAACCGAAGACCATGGCTGGAGATGATACAACTGCAAAATCTCACCCTTCCCTCCAGCTTCAACCAATCAATTCACAGAATCAAGACGAACGTCGTCTTCTATCGCATGAACTACGCCATCGTCACATTGTTCATACTCTTCCTAAGCCTCCTATGGCACCCCATTTCGTTGATCGTTTTCGTCGTCATGATGGTTGCATGGTTCTTTCTATTTTTCCTGCATGACCAACCCTTGATGATTCTAGGGTACCGGATCAACGAACGAGTGGTGACGATGGCTCTGTTGGTGGTCACAGTCGTCGCGCTTTTCCTTACTAATGCGAGATATCATATCATCGCCGGACTCTCCATTGGGCTCGCGGTTGTTCTGGTTCATGGAGCTCTGAGGGAGCCTGAGGATGTCTTCATTGTGGATGATGAAGAAGGGCTTGGATCAGGTGAAGGTGGTGCACATGTTCTCAAACTGCCTCTCAAACATGCTGCCTCTTCTTCTTATTCTTTGGCCAAATAATGAGAATTACATATTGATGATTGATGATTTATTACCTGGAATCGCAAAAAAGTAAGGCCTTCTTTTCTTTTCCGAAACAGAAATGATTTCCGCACTTTCCTTTTCTTCCTCATCACACCTCTCTTTTCTTTTGCTTGGATTGAGAAAATTGAAAGAGAATCAAATAATATAAACAAAGGAGAAAACAGGAATGCGGAAATCATTTTTCTTGTTTTTTTTCCAATTTTCCTTGTTCTCGATGGTGAATTATGGGTTCAATGACACGTGTCTCTAGGACTCAAAGTCTGTAAATTCATATGTAAATGGTGACATGCAATTGGAGCTGAAACTGCAAAGAAGCTCCATGGAGATGAAAGGAAAATTCAGGTTCTTCCTTTATGAGAATTGATGGAAACAGAAGGCTTCAAAAGGCTCAACCAACTCCAACTTTTTTTCCACATCGTCACTGGGTAGATAAGAATGCACCTTTTTTCTCCAAATTTCCAAGATGACAGAAGAACATATATTCAAAGGTTGATTCCAAACGCAAATGTGAGTTAGACCAGTTTGTCGGTGCACTATGTCCGCATTTTTCATTAGAGGATGGGAAACATGGTGTATATGTTGATGTATGGATGATTGGTTTTGGCAAGTTGCTTTTGGAATCTGTTCCATTATCTTGAACTCTTCAATCACACGTCCATGCTGATCTTGATTGTATATAGCTACAAAGAACATGTTAAATTCAACCAAATTGCAAGATCCTTTAGTGCAAAGGTTGGGTCCCTAGGTAGCATGTGTCATTCTAGAATATGGTTTCCTTTGCAACCAAGGCACAACATTTACAATGTAAAGCAACCAAGACACTTTGTGAAGACATATTAGGTTCCAACTTTGCATCCATCAAGATCTGGCTATGTCTCCTCTTCCCATTTCCATCCAACTGCTCAACCATCGCAGATGAAATCGCCGAAATGTTAAACCTCCGAATGCACCGTTGAATAACGCCTTGTACCGTACCTTTAGGTGATCGAAAAACAACAAAATCGTAACTTGTAATGAGTAAAACTTTGCCTCTGGCATCAATTCAAAATAGATCAAACTAGTAAACTTTGTTGTTTCAATTTTTATTTTTTGATAAACGATAACATTAGTGGGTTAGCTGTTAAGAAGAAAGATCAGTAAGAATCGAACCCTCACTAAAATACATAGACGTCATTACTTTGGACCATTGCGATAGACATCATCTGCTCTTTCCCTTTTTTATTTTTTTTTGAAAGGAGAATGTATTGGAAATCCAGCTCAGTAGATATCCACACTCCTATCAAATTTGCAAAGCTGAGTTGACTAATTCAATTTAAATCCGGTGCTATCTATCTACACCATCCAATCCATAAGCTTATGGTAATCTTTGTTCTTTTTCTCTGTTTGGCTGACTGTACTAACAAAAAATGCTTTTTCCTTGCAAAATGTTAGCTTCTGAAAAAAGTCGGCACTTGGGGGCCACTAAATGGCAAACATCCCACAAGGCTATGACAGTAACGTAATAGCCAATTTCATGACGCAAAGTACTGAACTGAAAATTACATTTCCACAAGGAATAACAAAACCAATACCGTGGATGGATTGCAATTTGCATGGCATCATGCAGGATAAAGAACTTCCCTACAACAGGGATGCCCATCCATCACGCACCGTCGTGTGAAAAGGTTAAACGAGCAACAATTTGATAAGAAAAAGAGAAGTCCAAGGATTCATATACTTTGAGATTGGCAGTGACAAAAACTTAGGAAGTGGATTGATTACAATTTGCATGGCGTCAGGCAGAAGAAGAACTTCCTTACAACGAGATTTGAACCACACACTTTAATTGGATTAGAATACTGCTACAATGACATTCCGTTCACCGTAAAAGACAATGCTTATTTCTTTATGGACAGCCTAACCCAATACACAGAAATAAGAAACTCAAACATGTCAAGGACAATGCTTATTTATCCTTCATTGATTCACAATTCATCCAATAACAACACTTCATAATAATCGCGTTACTCATGATCATCAAAGATCAAGACTTTTTACACAATTCGAACCCGAACCGCCGTGAAAAACCCGAAAATCGGCCTTGGGCGAGATTGCCTGAAATAGCAACCTCGCCGTGTGCTCTTGCTTAACCAAGACGTCAGCTTTTTCCACCAAAACCGCACCCACAATTTTCTCATACCCGTCACCACCGCCGACAATGTAAGCCACCAGAGCCGCCTGAGCCGGGCCCATGCTCGGATTATAGGCGGCGGACTCCATGTACGACCCTTTGTACATTTTCCCATCGGAGTCCAAAATCGCCATACCCGACGGGCACCCGCTGTACGGCGCGTGTGACTTGTTCGCGGCCTCTAAAGCCGCGGCTTTTAACTCCTCATTCAGTTTAAAATCGCCGGTTAAATTCTCGGTTTCGCTCAAAAACAACAGACCGTTTTCGTGCTGCTCTAAGAGCAACGGCACGTCCTGTCCCAGGAGGTCTTCGGGTCCGAATCGGTGGGGGAGTAAATGGAGAAGCGGGTCGAAACCGTTTAACCCGGAGTTGTCGTCGCCTGATTCCACCGAGGTAATTAGGATCTGGATATCCTGGGCTCCGCGGATTTCTTGGAAGAACTGGCGGCAATGGCCACAGGGGGCGGCGGAGACGGCGATGTATTGGAGCTTTGGTTCCGATTGGATTGAGAGGTTGGTGACGAGGAACTGCTCGGCGTGGACCGAGTAGTGGAGGGGGAGACCCGGGAACTCGAGGTTGACGCCGAGGAAGATCCGACCCGATGAACCGTACCCGACGGCTCCGACGTGGAATTTGGAGATGGGCGGGCGGGCGAGGGCCTGGGCGGGCTTGACGAGGGAGGGGAGGAGCTGGAGGACGGTGAGGTTGGACTGCTTGGCCATCGATTCGGCATCGGAGGCTTCGATTACGAATTTGGGTCGGTCCATTTCGGGAAGAGGGGTGGGCGGGTGGACCCGGTTGATGGAATTGGTGGGTTGGGATCGGAGAGGGAGAGATCCTAGAAATGTGGAGGGAGAGGGCTTGGGGAGGGAATGGGAGTTGTTTATATAGAGGTTTGAAGTGGATGTTGCTACGTATTTAAGACAAAAACATTATTAAAAAAAAAATAAAAGACAAAAACATTATTAACAAATTAAATGCGACGTATTAACCACAACTTTTATAATATTTTAAATTACCTTACTCATAGAGTAAGAGATTCGTACCAGAGCGTAAGAGATTGTCTTGTTGAGTAAGAGATTCGTACCAGAGCGTAAGAGATTGTCTCATTAGGATGTTGTAGTTTCACCTCATAACTTGACAAGGATCGAAGATTTGAAGTCGTGTGTGAGACTATGATCAATTAATGAGTGAGAAAGATTAAAAATGAATTTATGCAAATTACACTCATCCCCGACTTCATAGCTCATTCAACAGAAATCAAGTTATGCATGAGACAATAATCAATTGATGAGCAAGAAAAATAAAAAATGAATAATCTCATTTAGGAGTTTGTCTTCGGTAGTAACTACCAATAGTTCGACTTTTAAAACAATCTTTACCGTTTGATTTTTTAAAAATCAATCATCACAATTTGTTTTCCAAACTACTTAGTAATCTCAAATTATTGAAGAAAAATGTTGAGTTACATAAGAATTTTAAGAAAATTAATGAAAAAAATTTAAAATTTTTTAAGTTTTAACAATAAAAATAAAATAAATAGTACAAAAATTACTTTTTTAATATAAAAATATACCGAAAACTTTTCGTTGAAATTGCCGAAAAATTTTCAACTCAAAAGAGCATTTCTCTTTTAAAATGGAATCGTAGGTATACTTTTGGTGCATGCATAGTGCAAAAGTGAAAAGCCAAGTAGCTAGCTAACTATTCCCACATGCAATCATGCATCTATACTTGGATCATATGCTTTTCTTCAAAATGTTTTAAAATTGGATGGACGCTTACCCAATTGGAACTTTCTGTCTACTAAATTGCTGCAAGCTAGCAAAGCATTTGTTTATCTATTCTGTCACACATTTTGGAACTGTCTAGTCACAAAGTACCATTTTTTGGCTGTCACTTGTTTTGGAACCCTTCTAAATTTCTAATCAACGTTCCTCCTCCTTTTCTCACCATATTTCGTCTTCTCCAACCTGTACTAGGGATTTAAAGTTTTGTGCTCGAGACCAACTTACATTTAACAGCATATCTATAAAATAAAAAAAATTACATTCAATAAGTTTATAGGTAAATGACAAAAAATTATCTCAACTATTGGTCTTACGACACTATCATATCTCATCTTTTAAAATTGACAATGTCAAACCTTATCTTTATAATTTGGTCCAATGTTATACCCTCCGTTACTTGGCCGTGAATTTTTTATTTAAATGCTGATGTGGCTTGATTCGGAGCCTATTTTTTATTAAAAAATTATTAAAAACTAAAAAAATTATTTAATATTAAAATAATAAAAGAAAGTTAATAAAAATTTAAAAAAAAACCCTAAGTTAGTCCCTTCCCCCTCCTTTCTCTCCCCATCTTCATCTTCTTCCCTACTTAATCTTCAACTAAAAAAAAAAATGAAAACCCATCAACCCCAACCCCCAAGAGAAGGAGGAAGAAGAAGAAGGAAAAAATAAAAATAAAACAAAACAAACCAAACCAAGTTCGCTCCCCCCCCCCCCCCACACACACACACACACACAAACACAAAAAGAAGAAAAGGAAGAGGAGGAGGAAGGAAAAAAAAACCCAACCCAACCTAGTCGTCCCCCCTCCCCAACAAACCCTCTGCAACCCCAGAAAGAAGGGGAAGAAGAAGAAGGAACAAAAAAAAAACCTCAACCCAATCTAGTAAAAAAAAAACCCAAACCAAGTCCTCCCATACCACCCCCCCCCCCCCCCGCCCCCAAAAAAACCCAACCCCAAGTCCACCACTCCCATCCATTCTCCACATCCTCTTCCACACCCATCCTCCACCTTTTTCGCTCACCCATCTTCCCATCACGAACCCCCGCCATGGTGGCGTAGACGGGATCTGGGTTTTTTTTTTTTGGGCTGCAGGTAGTGGTGCGAGGGTGGGAGCGAATGGTTTAGGGAAGATGGGAGGTGGGAAGAAAAGGGTAAATGGGGGGAAGACAAACTGAGGGTGGGTGCAGGGGGAGGGGGGAAGACAAATTGGATTTTTTTTTTCTTTTCTTTTTTTTTCTGGGTTGCAGGTGGGGGGAAGAAGATGAAGATGGGGGAGAAGAAAGAGGAGGGGGAGAGGGAGGGACGAACTGAGGGTTGTTTTTTTTTTTTTTTTAATTTACTTTTCTTTATTATTTTAATATTAAATTTTTTTTTTTTAGTTTTTAATAATTTTTAATATAAAGTGGGCTCCGAATCAAGCCACGTCAGCATTTAACTGAAAAATTCACAGCCAAGTAACGGAAGGTGTAACATTGGACCAAATTCTAAAGATGAGGTATGACATTGTCAATTTTAAAAGATGAGGTGTGATAGTGTTGTGAGACCAATAGTTGAGGTAGTTTTTTTGTAATTTACCCTAAGTTTATCATTAAAATGGTGTCTCGGTCCAATTACCCAATATTAGGGGTAAGTTGAGTTAAATTCAAACATAATGTTGCATTACTAGATTGAGATGTTATTGTGGTGGTGAATTTGTTTCACGAACTTCCAGACTAACAAATCAAATGCCCAAAGCTAAAATATATAAACAAGCCAAAATGGGCCAAACAAAAGGCCAACCAACAGCTGAGGCCCAAAAACAAAAACAAAGCTACATAAAACAAAAAAATCTACTGCTATCGGGCACCCCAATAGTGTTTCTCGATTCGTCCAATTCCAACCCCACAACCAATCAACACCTTGCCAATTGCAACGTTTAACCTTGATTAACTTTTCGAGCACAACCACAAATTAAGGATAGCTGGCAAACAAACAAAAGAAGCCAAGTACCAAGATGAAGTCCATGGAAATCCATAAGCAACACTACTAGTAAAGGCAAACAACAGAGAGAAGGTGGTGACGTTGGAAACACTAGAGTTCTACTTACCATCTTAAGAGGATGCATGGTTGTAGATCGGAATATGGATGAACAAGGAGGGGGATACCAGTGGGGCAAGAAGATAGAACAAATTGGATGATAAAAAGGGGAAAACAGTAAAATGATGGAAAAGAGGAGAACGGCGACCGTCCCTAGCCAAAATTAGGGCCAACACCATCAAATTTGCTCAAATTGAAAACCTTATACAAAACGGTGAGAAGTACTCTCAATAAAAGAGAAAGTATCTCACTAGGAGAGAGAGTTTTGTACTACTTGTTTATACACTTTAAACTTTTCCCTTTTTAATTTCTTCAACAAGGATAGATATATCCAAGTTAACATTTTCAACTGTGACTAATTTCTAATTTATTTTTCCTTGTAAAGCAAATGACAAGGATATGCCAAAGAGACGAAGAAACTTGGAAAATGGGAAAGCCTGCAAGCAAAGCAAGATTGTGCCATAAAAGCCCAAATGTGGATTGAGTCCATATATTAGTAAGCTAATAGATAAATTTAACTAGACATAGCACGTTACAAAAATGATACTGTTGTAAAATCGATGGTGTATGCAGTAGAATAAATAAACAAGACACAAAATTTTCGAGGTTCCTCTACAGTCAGTGTGACCAGAGTACATCCTTGGGGTAGTAGTGGTGCTTTTATTTATAATCTAGAATTATAAAAATACAAAGATAACTATCCCTATTATCTCTCTATTCCTCATTTCTTCTCAGCAGTTTGGCTTATCTCCTCCTTCTTCACCTCTCATTCATTTTATAAGCAAATAGAATACTATTCACTTTACAAATTTTCCACAAATGAATAGTAAAAATACTGTGCATAAATAGTAATAAACTATTCGTGTGGGCCATACACATATTATTCACAACACTCCCCCTTGGATGGTCACAAGTCTTCGATTAACTCGTTAAAATCTTGATCTGTTTTGGATACTCCCCCTGATGAGTAGTAACACATATGTTGTACTTGTTGACTTTCCACAGGCTTTTTCTTGAACTGAGTTGGAGGACCTTATGCTAGACTTGCTCCAAAAGGTCTGAATTTACTCATTTTTTCTGGAGCTGAATTTGATTCAAGAATGGTGGACACTTGATCTTAAATCAGACTTGTGATTCCTTGAAGGGCCATCGAGGCTTGATTTTGAATGAAATGGGACCATGAGCAGCTCCACGTGACAAGTGATCTTCGGCTTCGTTGGGGATGAATCGACATATGTTTTGTTGTGCTTGTCTTCACATGCTTCAATGTATCATTGCCGTATCTGTTCCCCTTATAGAAGTGGTATTTTCCATGGTTTTCCGCCATGCTTGTGTAGCATATTCTCTTGTAGTATTTGTCCACTGATGCATGAGTGGAATGTAAACCTTGCATTTGAATGGTCCTTCAGAACATCACTTCTCAGTGACTTATCATGCATGACAGCTTCCAACATAAGTTGAAGATGACTATTCGAGAGCAATGCTAGGTAAGCAATCAGGGAAAAGTTCTAGACAATCAGTTCAAGATCGGAAGCTTGACTCCAAGTGGAGACTGATTGCTCTCTTTCTCCTTGTCCTGCAGGTGAGAACAAAGACAAAGAAAAGGACATGAAGATTGCATAATATGAGATATTCTTGCTCTCGTCCCTGATGATGTGAAATACTCTTACTCTGGTGTGACTTGTTTGAAGAGATATTCTCGGAGAAGAAGAAAACTAAGTATTTTAAGATGCTTTGTTGAAGATGCATTTTTGGAGATACTTTTGCAGGTCTGCCTTGTTATGGAAGATAGAGGTCGACATATATAGGGATTTCCTAATAGCAGGTAGTGGTGTTGTGCCTTTACTCTTGTCAGCAACTGTGGTGTAATTAGAACAGTAAGATTCACGCGTTTTCAACTTTATCAGAGATCTTTTGACAAAGTTGCACGTGATGTCCAAAAAGCTGATGTTGCGTCTAAGAAATGTTAACAAATGTCATGGAGGGAAATCCAGCTTTTGAAATTCGAAAATCGGTGTTTCTTCAATTTTTGAACAGGTGACCCTGTTGCCCCTTCTTTGATAGAGATGTCAATTTTGTTCAGATACACTCAGAAAATTGTTGCCTGCAAAAATTTCCCCTTCACGCACTTTTGAGATTTTATCTGATCTCATTTTTCCTTCATCATTTCTAAAAATGGCTTGCCTATCTAACCTTTGTTTAGATTTGAGTCTCGGAAGTGATATAGATGAGCCGTGTCAGGATAATATATGGCGCGCATTTTTCTCATCTTCTAATGGTCCTCTTACGATTGAGGATTCTGTGATGAAAAATGACCTAACTGCTACAGTGGTAGCTAGGAATCTTCTCACTCCCAAGGATAACAAAATCCTTTCGAACCGGTCTGATGAGATGGCCGTTCAAGACTCCTTGGCTCTCAGTATTCAGTGTGTGGGCTCTGTTTCTAATATGGGCCATCGTTTACTTGCTCGAACTCGCCAAGTTGAATCATTGATGGCTGAGGTGGCAAGTCTTAAACAAGATATTAGAGGGCTCAAGCACGGGAATAGATTGTTATATGTGCTTGCAAATAATTACTCGATGAGCATGAAAAGAAAGCTCAACCAGCTGCTGGAATCCGAAGGTCGGACTCAAAATGACAATCAGAAGTTCGAGTCTTTAATCCAAAAATACCCATTGTCTCAGCTGTTTGGAGTTTCACCAAGAATTGAGACTTCAAATAATCAACCTCTGATGTCTCCCCTTTCTGGGGTACTTCCGAGTACTGAGGCTTCACATGAGCAACCTTTGTGAAGGTTCCTCTTATTTGTTTGTTTTAACTCATGTCTTTAATATCTCGGAGATATTAATAGATAAACTTGATTTCATTCAGTGTATTGTGCCAAATATAATTAAACATATACTTCACTAAGATGTGGTACTTCTGGACCAAATATCAATTTATCTTTACCCTCGTGAAGATAAATGATCATTCTTAGTGTAATCATCTGAGTATTCAACTCATAATCTTCAATCCATATGATTCTTTAATATTATAAACATCATGGATAAGATTCGTGTTGGTAGATTGTTCAATCTGCAATTCGAGGCAATATTTTTTTCAACACTTTATAATCTTTCTTGACTTCTTCAGGAGTTCTAATTTAATGTCATCGACTCTTGCAAGAGATTTTAGTATGTTGCAACAATATCATAATGATAGTATTTACTAAAGTAATTTATATCATTCATCGGTATTAAGTATATAATTTATGCTTTATCATTCTAGGACTTACTTAAAGCAATCTGAATCATTCAGGAATTTTCTACACTTCATGACATATTTTCCTTTTTAGAACTTATACAGAGCAATTTGCCTCCATGTATATTTAAAGGATTTACTTATGAAGATATGATGTGGGCGATTCAAAACCCTTTGTATATGATTCTCCATTCATATGAACTTATTTACAATAGTATAATTTCAAGTTTCAATTAGTAACCTCGTGTTATATCATGTAAGTGTATTTCACTGTATTACAAATGCCCATATGTAACCTCTTTGGTTTAACATCTTTTGGCTATTTGTATTGTATACATATATATATATATATATACATATATATATATATATAGGTCCATTTTTTCCATGTTCTTACAAGATTGTAATGGAATTGCCTTTCTCCATTTTTGGCAAATAATATTTCCTATCGTTGACAAACAAAAGAACGTGACTCAATATTAACACAGCTTATTGATGAAATTTAGTAGCTACTTGTAAAAACCAAATTTACCGTTGGTTATATCAATTCGTGATCCCACATTTTCATGTGCATGTGCATGCATAAATTTTTTTCATTTCTTTGGATATCCATTGCCTCTTTAAAGGCGTTACACTATCTCTTCCAGGATAGCCATAATTTAGAGAATGCAGATCATAACCTATTCTTGAGCGTTATATAGCTTGGATTTTAATCTCCACTTTTAGGAGTTCAGTCATTGGAACCTATACGTCTATTATGCTTCATGCATGAGACATCAAAAGTCCCATGTCCACGGATTGTCCTTTCTGGGACGTGTATTCATACGGCGACTGTCATGCTTCTGGCATGCAACAGTTATACTTTGGGAATGCAATAGTTCAATAATGCCATATTCTTCTTCTTTTGAATGACTGAACCTTCTAAGTCTGCCACGCTTCAAGCGTGCAACAAATAAATCATTTGCTGCCTCATTATTTTGTTCAATAGGGACATCAATTCTTGTAGGCACATTTGCAGCAAGTATAAGTGATTTCATCACTTTAGTTGCATCGCTCAATTATTCTTACTTCATTTTCTCATTGATTGCTTTGTGAATCAAAATAAGACAAATTCTCTTCGTTCTTCTGGAATGGTCTTTTCTCATCATTCTTTTGGAATGATATTTTCTCCCCCTAATGGCGTGAAAACTGTCTTATTAAAATCATAGTCCGCAAACCACGCGGTAAACATATCCCCAGTCAAGGGTTCCAAATGTTGAATGATAGATGGTGAATTAAATTCAACATAAATTCTCAGTTTGTGTTGATGCCTCATTTTAGTACGTTGTGGCAGTACAACAAGTACATAGATAGGACAACCAAAAACTCATAAATGTGTAATGTTTAGTTGGTTCCCAAACACGAGTTGTACTGAGAAGTATTGATGGTTGGTAACAAATTTTAATCGAACTAATACTGCATCATGCAAAATAGCATGTACTCATGTAAAAACTGGCAATTTTGTTTTTATGAGCAAATCGCGGGTAATTAATTTCATTTGCTTAATAAATGCTTCTGCTAAACCATTTTGAGTATGGACATAAGGAACTTCTGGTCCTTATTTAATAGTTTGTAGACTGAGACTCTTATGGCTTTTATTGCAATTAAGTTGAGGCACTGCAGCAGTTCAAACTTACTGTACTCATCAAGGAACTTCATGTCCTGATCTTGAGGATCAAAGGACTTCATGTCCGATCTTTTTGTATGATTAAACTTCTGGTCCAATAATTTTTTTATATATATGATGAGGATCAAGAAACTGCAGGTTCTGATCTGATTAAGGAACTTCGAGTCTTATATATACTCATCGTAACAAAGAGAAGTACAATAAGTAAATTAAAGCAATAGGCGGTAATTCCAGCCATAGTGAATAAATTACATTTAAATAAATAAAGCTTGTGACAAGGGCTTTAATTCAGCACCATTCACATAAATTAAAACTTAAAGCAATAGATGGTAAAACTGTCCATGATAAATAAATTGCATTAAAGTAAATATGACTCGTGAAAGTGTTTTAAACCAACATCATTCACATAAATAAATAAATATATTTTCTTCTTTCTTTTCAGGTGATAAAACACCATCCAAAAATCTTTACCTTTTTTTTTATTATTTTTCTTATTCATTCACATGCTACACCATTCCAAAAAAAAAAAAATCTTTGCTTTTTTCTTTCATTTTACATGGTGCAACGCACCTTTCCAAATCTTTGGCCCCATTTCCCTTTTTATTCTTTTCTATGCACAGTTGCAACACATCAAAGGAGCTATTCAGAAGCTTTATGACGCATGCTTTTCTTTGCCCTGAGTAGAAACCATCCTACTTAATTATCTCTCAACTTCTTGTAAGTAATGGTGAGCTCTGGGGATTTTTTTTAAGCTTTATTTCACAGGATTGCAATGCCATCAAAAGACAGCGGCCATGGGCGCCGGGCCAAGTAGCGTAAAACTCCACTCGAAAACGATGCGATCTGGGTTTCCAAGTTTGATGAGATTCTTCTGGATCTCTGGAAACTAGTTGTCAGATACGAGTTTTCTCATCTTGTGACGACTACAAGTCCTTGTAAATTTCAATTCTCACAAGAATTCGGTGGGGCACTTCTGGCGCATTAGGAGAGACGAAAAATGGATATACCTTTTATTCTGTGAGATTTCAGCTGACAGAGGTGAATTGGATTTGTGGCTTTGTGCTTTCTACTTGACATGAGAACTTCTCGTGCTGATAATGTGTTGTAAAATCGACGGTGTGTGCTGTAGAATAAAGAAACAAGACACAAAATTTACGAGGTTCCTCTACAGTCAGCGTGACTAGAGTACATCCTCGGGGTAGTAGTGGTGCTTTTATTTATAATCTAAAATCATAAAAATACAAAAATAACTCTCCCTATTATCTCTCTATTCCTCCTCTCTTCTTAGCCGTTTGGCTTCTCCCCTCATTCTTCACCTCTCATTCATTTTATAAGCAAAGAAAACACTATTCACTTTACAAATTTTCAACAAATAAATAGTGAAAATACTGTGCATAAATAGTAACAAACTATTCATGTGGGCCATCCACATATTATTCACAACAGATACATAATTGTTTTAAAATACTGTTATTGTAACCACCGTGGCTTAGTGATTAAGGATGAATTTCATGTTCGCATTTCACACGGCGTATTCTGAGTTTGATTTTTGATACTGATGAATCGCACGGTAGTGCGAGGATGTGCTAAAAAGAAATAATGGTGTGAGAAACCAAATCTGAAACTCAAAATACCAATTAACTTGATACCACACCAGATAAGAAACCAAATCTGAAACTCAAAATACCAATTAACTTGATACCACACCAGATAAAACTTCTTTCAAGCTCCCAAATCCTCTACAAGCCAATTATTTTATAAGTGAAGTAACGAAGATCATTCATCTTTATATTTGAAGTCACGTGTCGATTTACCCTCAATTTTTTCCGAAAAACCAAATGTTCGAAATAATGAAAAACAAAATAAGAACATGGGCTCTATTAGAACACTGTCATGCGATAGCCACGTAAACTCCAAGTCCACCACAAATGTTGGCAAAGATGAGACCCAATATTTCCACATAATCTTTAAGAAATACTTTTTCTTTCCTTGATACCATCTCCGATTTTATAAAAAATGGCCAAGTGCATTGGTCTCAGAGTCCATCAGTTACCAATTTTGGTTGGTATATGTCCTTGTTCATCTTCTTATTTAGTTCCTAAAGCTAGAGCCGCTGGCTCAGTTCCCATTTCATCAAAGGTTGACAACAAGTGGAAAAGTGGAGGGAGAGCTCCCCGCCGTCTGATCTTGGGCCTCGGAGTCTCGTTTTGGGCCCAGTTGATGAACATGTCTGGTGCAGTTGGTGGGAAATCTTTCACTGCTTCTGCAAGGTTGAAGAGCGGCCCTTCTTTTGAAGAGGTAGGATTTTTGTCTGAAGTTTGGATTTTGATTTGGTCTTTTAGTTGTTTTTTTTATTTGGTTTCTGGGATTTCTTCAACTTTGGATTTTGATTATGGAATATGTATCTGTTTTGCTGAATTGAATCTAAAGTTTTGATTTTTAGAGGAAAATTTGCATTGGTTATGTCGTATTCTAGGGTTATGGAAAATTGAGCGATTTTGTGTAGCTAGAAACCTGAAACAGTTAGCTACTGGGATAGCGAATACCGGAGAATAACTTCCCTACAACAAGATGCCATAATTTTCCGAGCCAAATCTTTGTGAGAAAGTTAAAACGCACACAGTGCATGATTGACACAGGATAGCAGTGTTATCTCCATGTTTCCATAAACCCTGCAATTAGAATGTTCTGGATTACCCATGTATACAAAAATACTGAATGTTTAAAGTCAACCTACTCCTTGATGTTGGGATTTTTGTTAATTCTATTTTGCATGCCTAATCCCACATTTTGTGTCAAATTAAAGATACTGAAGAATGTGGAATGGCCGGAGCAATTTCCCTTCAAGCCTGAGGATTTCCAGCGCTTTGATGAGTAAGAAAACCTCTAAGTTGTGTTTTTTGCCTTTAGGTGTTCTAGAAAACTCAGTAAGTTCAGCTTAAGTTCGTGTTGAACTTAATAAGTTCTGAAAACTAGAACTTGATTTGATCAGGTCATCAGATTTGGTCTTTTATGAGACTCCACGCTTTGTGACACATATTGATGATCCTGCTATTGCGGCACTGACCAAGTACTACTCAAAAGTGTTTCCTCCTAGCAACACTCCAGGAGTAAGCATGTTGGACATGTGTAGCAGTTGGGTGAGTCTCCTTCAGTTGTAGTGCAAAGAGTCATCCTCATTGCGTAGTTGTAAGTTTTCGGAGTCACGATCCTGTTTTTAATATGTATATTTAGGTCAGTCACTTTCCACCGGGATACAAGCAAGAGCGAATAGTGGGAATGGGGATGAATGAAGAAGAGCTAAAGCGCAATCCGGTACTTCTTTCTCAGATTTTTAACGTAGACATATCAAATATGCAGGTGCTGCACCAATGATTACTTGCTAATTTTTTATTCTACACATGTTCACACAAACTGTTTTTCTTGCAATTGAAATTGCATCACAGTTCTTATTTGGGAATCTTCTTACATCATCATTTCGAATCAATGAATATATCCTCATTCGTTGAACTTTGTAGGTCTTGACAGAGTATGTTGTGCAAGACTTGAATTTGAACCCCAAACTTCCCTTTGAAGACAATTCCTTTGATGTGATTACTAATGTGGTATGTATCTCTCTTTTCGTCTCTTTTACTATTTTATCTACTTATGATAGAATTTCTGTGGGCGGCATTATGCTTTTGGAGCTCATAATCACTGGTTGTGTTTACATGAGAAAATCTGACAATCAGGATTGCATAAAGGAATTATCATTTTCTGTAGTTGTTTAACGGCACATATGAATTTGTTGATCGGCACTAGGGGTTTAATTGACAAAATGTATTCTGTGTTCACACAATCTCAGTAAATGACTCGATGCGACCAATCTTTCCAGTTCCTGATAACTTTGATGATTTATCTGCTCTTGGAGTTTAAGAATTTTCATATTGCAGGTTAGCGTTGATTACATCACAAAGCCTCTTGACGTTTTCAAGGAAATGTGCCGGATTCTTAAGCCAGGTGGACTTGCTATAATGAGGTGATCATTTTGTCCACTTTTGATGTGCTAGTTGTTTTTCTTAATCTTTCAGGTCTCCCCTCAACCAGTTCTAACTTAATGAAAATGTCTACAAAAAGCTTTTCCAACCGTTGTTTCTGGACTAAAGCAATCTCGATATGGACATCAACCGGTGATGCTGATCATGGTTTGATTGTGGGGGCATATTTCCACTACGCTGGAGGATTTGAACCACCTCAGGTAGATTGTCTATTATTTTGTTTCAGTAACAGAAGTAGCACCTGCTCTGTCCTAATTTTCTTTCCGATACGGAGCAGCATGCATTGATCATAGCATGTACAATGTCTACTTATGGCATATAAAGCACAGATAATCAGCTCAGGTTCACATATGACATTCCAATTCTCTTAATCCTGTTTCCTGATTCTTCTTTTTGCACGTTCGATTTTGGTTGACCAATATGATCTCTTAGTTAAGTGACCTCAGTGCCGAGCATGTACAGTAATGCAAAGTTCTATACGGTTTACCTAAAGACCAAGCCATGTATTGTAATGTAAGGCGTCGAGAATTACTGTAGTTTTCTGAACTAGTTTGCTACTTTCTGCAGGCAGTGGATATATCCCCGAACCCTGGACGCTCAGATCCTATGTACATTGTATACTCTAGAAAATTATCTACGGTATAGAGATACCAGATGCGAGAAATTTCTTCGTCTTCCAATCGATGCCCGAATTTCAAGAGGAGTTTTGTTAATAGTTGCAGATCATAGCCAGTGAGTCATCCCAAAGAAGAGTTCATAGTAAGTGAACTTGCAAATCTGCTCTTATTTTCTCTCTGTACTCTCTTAACTCCAGTGTACATTCAAACCAACTGAAGTGGTTACATTTCTTGAAATATGCTCTCTTCAAGATGTCCGTTCTTTGTTACAAGGCATTCATTTCGAGAAAATCTCATTTTTGATCAATTTTGTTCGACTTTTGTCTATTTTGTTGACATGGTCGATTATTTAGGGTATATAATCGTTCTCCAGATCTTCAGTTTTAGGTTTAATCAACATGAATTCATAGCGATTAATCATTCCGACACTTGAATACTTTAGTTCTATATAGTGATTTCACTCTCGAAAATAATCAACCACGTCAATAAATAGAAAACAGGAGGATGGAGCCTAGTTGCGGTGGCAACTAGAGCCAAAGCAATCCCTCCTCACCCAAGTTCGATCCCCCCCCCCAAAAAAATCCTAACTAATGATAAAAATAAAATAATAGAAAACAGAACCCAAAATTCTAGCTTGGGTTTACAACTATAAATATTGATCACCTTGTTCCTTGCAAAGTTGGTCTCTGGCAAAGTCGGTGCATATTGTAGATGGTAAGCATTAAATAAAGTGCGCGCGTGAGGGTAGCTGCCAAATTGCTGTACATGTTCTAAGCGCATAGATCGATCCGTCCAAGAAGCTGCAAGGACCACTGAAACAGAAGCATCTTATTCCAGTTAAAAAAACAGACCAAGAAAAAAAAAGTTGTCAACGAGATTCGATTCTCTTGTTTACTAAAAGAGAAAGTGATCGACTGATCAATAACTGTCGTTCATGCGATTTGAACTTCAAATCTCTTTTAACGAAGTGGAAATTGAGTGCCGCTTAATCAAATAGTCAGCGTGCGAGTATTTGATAACTCATTTTTCTATCAGAATTTCATTGCCTGAAATAGAAATTGAGTGCTGCTAAACCAGAACCAAGTAGTCATGTACGAGTATTTGAAAACTAAACATCATACTAGAACTTAACTGCCTGCCAATTATCTATCCGTCCATACAGTCTAGATAGAAAAAGAACATACGAATATGTACATTGACTACACAGGTGACGAACAAGGACTCATCAAAAGTCATCAAAAGATAAGAAATTGGTAACAGAGGGAAGGTTTAGGTGATGCGCGAACTAGGGTTGTGTTTGGAAGGCTGGTTAAACCCAACCCTGCTTGTACCGGCTGAAGAGTTCCTCCGTTTGGGCGTTCTTGAAGGCGCTACAGGCGACGAGATAGACGAAAATGAGGATCACCACAGCCACAATGAGGATGACATTGACTCTCCTCCATTCTTTTCTCAGGTTCCCCAACAGTCCAGCCCTGCAGGAGTTGCAATTGTAGCACAACAGGTTCTGGTCATTGTTCCACAGCAAGCAGTCCGGGTCAGCTCCTGTGTTCACTGGGTTTATCCACAGTGTTGGATTCACATAGCTGTATCCACACACTGTTGGAGGTTTACAACATCCCGACTGTAAAACCAACAACAAATTAGAGCAGTCGCCCGACAATTATTACTGTTGGTGAAAAACACTACGAAAATCAAACTACATAAATGTATCCATACATTGTTGGAGGTTTACAATATCTTGAGTGTAAAACCAACAACACATTAACGTAACCATGTGACAACTGACAATATTAGTGAGAAGCAATAAAAAACCAAACTACAATCAGAAGAAATTATCCACATCATAACAGTTGGATTCCGGGGGTTTGACCCCGTTCAAAACGGAAATTTGAGTGTTTTTACTAATGTTCTAAAAAACGCCCTAGGCGGCTGGGTGTTTTTTTTCTTTTTTTTTTTTTGAAATTTGTTTAAAGTCTAAATTCTAATTATAACTTGAAATTAGGTGTGTTGTGTATTAACTTAAATTCTGGGATGCTAAAGATAAGTATCTTACATTACTAAATTTCCTTATTTTCCTCCTATTTTCCATTTTATGTTGTTTTAAATTGTGAACTTGTTGTACATGTGTCATCTTACAACACTCCTCACTATAGTTATATGACATATATGCTCAATGTGTTTTTAAATTTTGAACTTGTTGGATACTCTTTTTTGCATTTTATTATTCTTTTATTATCTTATTCATAAATTTTATACAAGTATAATTTTTTGCAATTGTCAATATGCACTTATTTACAAGATATACAAGAAATTACCTAAATCCGCTTAGGCCGCCTAGGCGCCCACCTAGGCACTAGGCGTTAACCCACCGCTCGACTAGCGCCTAGCGTTTTATAGAACCTTGACTTTTACAACGAAATAGAGTGTCGAGGGACATATTTGTGAAGATCCCTAGTAACAAAAATAGAAAAAGGGTAAAGAGAAAAACGTCACCAAACTTTGTCAATATGTGACTGTAATATGCTGGCAACAACCATAAGATGTTCCTTCTAATCTTGTCCAATGATTCAACCAATGGAAAGTTACAAAATGTGTCCCCAATTATGCAATTTTTGTTCACTTTAATTTGGTCTACAATCCATGATTTCTTATAATAATTCAGTAAGGTAGGTATCATGGGGAGTGAAATCCCAGCCAATTCATGGACCATATTGAAAGGATGCAATGTGGTGTGGGGCCTGTGGGATAATATATAAACCTAATTGATGGGTCCTACTCTACTTCACTGTATATATAAATTTCAAGTAATTTCTGACTTTTGAACTTCTAGTGATTCTGTTCTGTCATATTCTAGTAACTTCACAATGTGGCATTGGGAAAGTAAAATGATTAAGAGAATTTGAATCTTCGTTGAATTCTCGAAAATTCTAAAAATATATGAATCGTGTCTGATCATCATATATTATAAGGTTAAAAATTATTTTAAATATTTTTATTTAAAATTAAACACAAACAATTTATGACAAAAAAAAATAATCGTATGATATACAATAAATAAACATGATTTACAATTATCTAAGATTCTCAACAGAAGAATCCGGAAGTTTAGTAACCTCAAAAAGGAACTAAACAACAGTTTGCATGAATCATTAGATAATTTCATTCTAAAACAAACACCATTTTTATAATGGCATTTGGCTCCGTTTGAGACTGCTTTTAGAAGAAATATTTATGCTCCTAAGCAAGTGTTATATATTATATCATAAAAATTATTAAAACTAAAAAAAGCAAGTGTTCTATATTATATCATGAAAATTATTAAAACTAAAAAAGCACTTACTAGAGAAGTCCATGGTCCAAAGAACGTTTCTACTTAAAAAAACTTTAAAAAGTTTTTCTTCTAAACATAATTACAACAAGTTTAGTTACGAGAAATCACTTTTAGCTTGCTTTTTTTCCTTTTCCAAATGGATAATAGAGTTATTTATTTTTCATAAGTTTCTAAGACCATCTTTAATGGTTGGGTTAAAAGTCAAATATTTTATTCCGAAAAATTTAGCTTTTAGCCCAGAAACAGTTTGTCTACTCTAACCGTTTCAAGCCTAAAATTTTAACTCAAAATTATTAAAAAATAAACTTAGCTATTTTTTTCTTAAATTAAATTTAAAAAAAATAAATACGTAGATTATCGTAAATTAATTTTATGAAAATTTTAATCAAAAAATTTTAAATTTCGATAAATATTTTCACTCGGTTCGGTGTAGTCCACACCGATTTCTGAGCTAAATTCAAGAGGAAATCTAGCTTTAGTTTAGCATTTAGCATTTAACCTGAATTTTTTCATTGCATTGGAGTGAATTTGGGAAGTAATTTGACTTTTAACCCATCATTATAAATGATGTAATTCAAGTTACCCGAGGCAGTTAAAAAGTCATCTTTCTCAAAAAATTGAGAAAAAAGAAAAAGAATCTCTTAAAAAATTTGGGGATAGAAACTTGCCTGGAGAGGAGAGATGTGAGCAAAGAAGAACTGATCAGCCGACATGTACTGCTGTGTAAGCTTAGGACATGTATCAGAGTCAGCCAAACAATTCCTTATCTTCTGCCAATTCGAAGAATCCGTCACATAGTCTCTCAGCCACTTCGAAAACCCGTCAAGCCGGTATTCCCTGTAACCCCTGCCGGGTACGGCGTAGCTGCCGTCGGGCCTCGTGACGGTGAAGGCGAAGATGAGCAGGACAAGGAGCAGGATTATGAGGGCAGCCATGCAGAAGAGGTAGAGAGCCAGAAGGCCCTGTTTGTTAAAATAGGCGCCAATGAAGCCGGCAAGGGAGACGAACAGCATGAGTACGCCGAGGATGAAGACCGGCCACCGGAAGGAGCGGATGCACTCGTTGTCCGGCTTGGAGGCCAGCCAGATGCCGGCGGACATTATTGGGATGGCGCAGAGGAGGGCTATGAAGTTGAGGGTTGCAGTTATCCTGTTGCTCACTCCCATGGTGTGGGACTGGACTAATTTGGAGGAAGAGAGGGGAGAGCGAGTGTGGGAGGGCGGATTGGATTGGATCGGATCGGATAGTGAGATGGGATAGTCGGTGGGGGAAGGGTTTTGTGTTGGTTTCTTTACTTCTTGCTCTGTTTCTGGTGTGAATTGTCTTGGTGGTATTGGGTTTTATACGGTTTTGGGTTGGGTGTCTTATTTTATGTGTGCTTGGAGGAGGAATTGTGAGTAGGGTTGTGATCTTATTGGTTAAGGTTTGCACCCCAAATAAAGGAGGTTTTTTTTTTTTTTTTTTTTTTTTTTTTTTTTTTGGGGCTTAGAGAAAGAGGAATTACAAAACAAAATCACTAATGCTCAGAAGGGATATCAAAGCGATCGACTTACAAGAGAAACTTATATAAAATGAAGACGTTAAGATGTTTAAAATTAATCACGCGTCACCGTATGAAAAAATTAGAACGTATTACAGTGTATAATATGTTTGAGATACTGTTAATCTTTGGTTTAGGTAAGATCTTCTTCGGAACAATTGGGACTGTCCAATATTGTAGTCCACGCCATCTTAAAGAAAATATATCAACTCTAAGCGAACACACTCTAACACAGTCTTCCTACAACGAAGAGATAATCCATGTTACCTTAATCTATAATGTGCTATATCAATCTCCAATGTTGATTTTTTCGCTACCCAGATCTTATATTGATAATGTCTTCGTTTCCTATTCAAGTAATTAAGAAACAAAAAGAGTAGCACTTATCTTAAATTACTAGTTTTTGGTAAATTTAACGTAAAGTTTACTTGAATTGATATTGAAGTATTAATTTGATTTAATGACCTATCATGGAATTTGTTACACTTCCACCTCTTTTTGTTTTTTGTCAAATCATCCCCCCCCAGGTCCTTTTTTTTTTTTTTTTTTTTTTTTTTTTTTTTTTTTGCAAGTCTACACTTCCCCCCTTTGACACGAATCCTATCCATGTCAAAATTTCTAAAGTTTGCAGCTTTATTGCAGGTCGTTGAAATTACAAGAAAAAAGTGGAAACCGCGTTTCTCGCCAAACCCCGAAGCCGAAGCGCATTTGACGCGATTACAAACACGCCCCACCCGCACTTAACGGACAGAACTCCCGGGCGCGGCAATGACAACATGCGTGCCCACGTGACTCGAGCTGAAGCCTCCACGTTGCATAGATTTGATTGGTCCTTGGAAATATCACATCCACACTCACATTGATCAAAGGTCTATTTTGAGGAACAATGCATAGGTCCTCTCAATATGAAACTGATATACCGTCATCTCACTTTTTGTCGCCAATTTAATTTTATATGCAAATTACTAAATAATTATTGTATTATCAAATACGAATCATCCATATATCAATGTCATGTAAGTATTTTTATCAACCCAAATCTCAAAAATTGTAAAAAACATTGTGAATTCGAGGATGCTCGGTCGAGCTATTAGACCATGTGTGGTGGTGTTAAATGTGTTGTTGGCTTCTGCACTCAAGCGACTACAAAAAAAAAAGGACCAATTGACCTAGGGATCTAGAATCTGAAGACAATGTTGCCTAATTTATTGCAGGATCTCCCGCGCCAGGTTCAGGTACCTCAACTATATTCGTGAGAATATAAGTGTGCCAAATCAGTATCAAGCTATAAAGGCACATGTACTCAAAGGAGATGAGAGTTTTTGCTGAAATGCAAAATGCAAATGAAAGTAACCAATAAGAGTAACCAATTACAGACACTTTATTTCGCTGGAAAGCTAATGAAGTGTCCTCTTCCGGCGAAGGAATTGAAGATTCTTCACTGGCTGAGAATTGGATAGATACTGACCTAACCAATCTAGAAGTAGTGATGTTTCAACGAACTAAAGGTACTCTCAAAACAATTGGTCATACAACTCTAATGACTTCTAACGAATTAAATATGTGGCGATGGGAAGAAGTTAGGATAATTAGTATTTGTCTCATAATTATGAGAAAATTTCACATAGAATAAAGTTTTCTCATAAAGCATTTGAGTTGTTTGTTTGTTTGAGTTGAAAGAATTTTTCATGTTACAAAACCTCTTTTATTTATAATACTACTTTCGCTGATGGCCATGACTCCCTTTTTGCTGAAGTAAAAAAAAAACAAAAAACAATGGCTGATACGGTCCTGATATGTCACTGCTACCAAAAAATAATCCCTTATGTCATGAACCTTCACTCTTTAAATACACCATGTGTCCCAAAGTCGTTAGTAAACTTTGTGATAATGTTCAAACTAATGGATCTGTATCCCACAAGTCAAAGAAGTCTATCAAACCATGATGGCATTTTATCCCATCATCGTGTGATTGATAATTTGGAGATTTTCATGTGCTTGTCAATCTCAAACCCAATTACTCCACCTCACCACCAACCTGAAGATAAACTAGGATATATATCCTGTCGCCATATAATACTTCATGAATATATAACCATGCTCATTCAACAACTGTAACGCATATTCACATATTATTTTTTACGTGTACGCACACATTTGTTCAAAAGGATAATTTCACTCCTTATCTAAAGCTTCTCTAGATTTTCACCGTATCACCTTAGATCCCACAAACTTAACTAAAACAAATTGGAATGACTAGGTAAACCGTTACTAATCTCTCAAAATAATGATTATTATTAAAAAAAAAAGGTAAATTACATAGAAACCCCTCAAGTTTGAGATCTATTACAATCTCATACAACATTTTTAAAACATTTCACTTTCATACCCTACATATTATTTTATTTCAAAATAATACATCCGTTATATTTTCCATCCATTAATTCGTTAAGTGCTGATGTGGCTGCCACATTTGTGCTAATGTGGCAAAAAATAATAGTTTTTTATACATTAAAAATATTATAATATTAACCCTTAAAAAATAAAATAAAAAAAACAGAAAACCCAAATCCAGATATCCTTCCCCGCAACCCCACATCCCACCCACACCCCCTTACCCATCCTTCCGTCCATCCCCTCCACCCTTCCATCCATCCATCCACCCCTCCACAAAAGCTAAAAACCGCAACCCTCGCACCCCGAAGAAGAAGAAAAAGAAGAAGGAGAAGGAAGGAGGAGGAGAATCGGAAGAAGAAGAAGCAAAAAAAAAAAAAAAAAAAAAAACCAGATCCGCACCCCCCCCCCCAAAACCCCCAATTTTCCCGAGAAAATCCCCCTCCCCTGGCCACCCATCTTATTGCCCGCCCGTCCCTACGTCGACCCGTCATTCTTAATCCGAAAACGAGAAGAGAATTCCAGAGTTGTTGATTCTTGAGGTGAGTTATCGTACCTTTGATTTATCGTATTCATTTCTAGGTTTTGGACATGGGTTTTGATAAAGTATGAATTTTGAGATGTTTGTTGTTCTTGTTTCCTGATATGGGTTGTGGATTTCTTGATCTTGTAGATTTTATGGTTTTTGCTCTTTTGATCCCCTTTCCCTTCTGCCCTACCTCCCCTGCCAGCGCCTAAACCCATCAATATAATTTTTTTTATTTTTATAAATAGGGTTAATATTATAATATTGTTAATGTATATTTTTTTTTGCCACGTGGCAGCCACGTCAGCATTTAACAGACCAATGGATGGAAAATCTAACAGATGTGTTATTTTGAAATAAAATTGTACTGGATGTATGAAAGTGAAATGTTTTAAAGATGTTGTATGAAGTTGTAATAGACCTCAAACCTGAGGGGGTATGGTGTAATTTACCCAAAAAAAAATCACTGGTAATATCTTGAAATATCATTAGAAATGACGAATTTTCCTCTTGTCCAACGGCCAAAGTGTATAGCCAAAAGCATAAAAAATAGTGTACATTGTGTGGATGCAAATTTCCGCTGTCTTATCTTTTGACGAAAATGCACTTGCAAAATAATAACATCTAAGATTAAGGCCAAAAGTCTCACGCGCCCACGATGAATGGGTGGGGCTTTGATCGAAGAATCTCCGATGCCAAAGTTAGAATTTGAGAGAGAAAATGTTTAGGAATTTTTGGGGAGAGAATGGCCTAGCATTTTAGTGGGAAAGCATGGCTATTTATAGGAGAGTGACCGGCCCTATTTGGAGAATAGGGGCCGGCCACATATGGTCAAATTGTGAGTGTAATTGTAAGGTATTATGTGAAATAATATCTTGCAATTAACTTGGCAATTAGTTCCAAATTGAATAGGAAAATTGGGAGTTACCCTTTGAATGAGGATTTGATGAGAAGTGATGAGAGGGTTTTGAATAAATACCATTTTGATTACCTTTGACTCTTCCTTGATTGCGCTGTTATTGTCCGTTGCATGCACGTGGGAATCTCAGTGTGCCTCGAGGGTAATTTTGTAATTTTCACCCAAAAGTACACGTGTCGCCTCCATAATTTTCTTGATTATTTTTGGCTTCACAAATGCCCCCACACCTGCTAGGCTACTCGTAGGAAAAGGGTAGTAGGTGTAGAGATCTCCAACTTTGATGAAAATTCCCACTTGGACTTGGAATTAGATTCTTCTAGAAAAGGGAAATAAATCGCCTCCAAAGCCTATTTAAGTCTACCTTAAGTAGATGATTAAATCAACTTCGGAGGGCAATTATTTATCCTTACAAGAAAGAGAGAAAGTTAGAGGATATTTGTTCCCCCTCCCCTAACTCTCTTCTTTGCTTGCCCATGCAAAGAATCGTATTCCGTTGATTTCTTTGTCTTATCCGCGCTACACCAATGTAAGAAAAACTTAATTTCCTTTTTCTTCTTCTTGGGTAGTGCTGCCACAGGGCAGCCATCGGGGTGGTGTGGTATATCGACTAGTAGGGGCCAGAAGTCGGCTTGGCATAGGCCAATGAGGTGGTGTGGTAGAGGCCACATCTTATGCAGCGAGGCTTGATTGAAGCCAAGGGTTGGCTAGGTATGGGCCGAGGAAATGGTATGGCATCAGCCACGGTTTGGGCTACCATGTCTAGGCTACTTACTAAAAATAAAGAAACTGCTTGAGTTTGATTTCTCAGCCGCTGTAGATGGAGAAATCAAGGACGGAGCTACTAAGATCGAAGCTGCTGAAGATGAAGTGTATAAGTGAACTGTTAAGTGTGAAGTGGCAGCTACCCCCTGATCATTTGTTGTTTAGCCAGTATTCGAGTATTCAATCTTTTGAGTTGTGTGGCCTTTTCACACTAGAGAGCAATTAGTTTATCATCTTGCACTGAAGAGCAGACCCATATGGGTGTCAGGGAATTAATTTACCCTCTCGCACTGGAAAACAATTAGTTTATCATCTCACACTGGAGAGCAGACCCATATGGGTGTCGGGGAATCATTTTACCCTCTCGCATTAGAGGTCAATTAGTTTATCATCTCGCACTGGAGAGCAAACCTAGATGGGTGTTAGGAAACTCGTTTACCTTCTCGCACTAGAGAGCAATTAGTTTATTCTTTTGCATTGGAGAACAGACCCAGATGGGTGTTGGGGAATTAGTTTACCCTATCGTACTGGAGAGCAATTAGTTTATCATCTCGCACTGGAAAGTAAACCTAGATGGGTGTCGGGGAATTAGTTTACCCTATCGTACTGGAGAGCAATTAGTTTATCCTTTCGCATTGGAGAGCATACCAATATGGGTGTTAGGGAATTAGTTTACCCTCTTGCACTAGAGAGCAATTAGTTTATCCTCTCGCATTGGAGAACAGACCCATATGGGTGTCGAGAAATTGGTTTACCCTCTCGCACGGGAGAGTATAGAAGTCGTCGTGAGCGCAGCTGAGGAAAGCTAGACAACTGAAATAATCCTCAGCATGTGAGGTCTTTTTCGACGATCTGCTTGAGACTTTTAACTGTTTGTGGAACCCGCATAAGGGTGTAAATGGGAAGCATAATAAGCTATTCCTGGAACTTCTGTAAGTATTGTGCCATCCTTAGATGTTTCATCCTGTGTTCTTTTGAGGCTTGGTTGGTGGTCAGCTGAGAATCTGAATAGATTGCAAGTTTCTCCACCGCTATGTCTTTCGGTAGCAGAGGCTGTTAATAAGGCCTTGTATTATGCTTCGTCGTCGGATGCTTTGAAGTTTGAAGTGATGTGGGCTTGGTCGGTGCAGATAGAAGCCACAAGGTGGCACGATTAGGAGCTGTGGTGCAAGATCAGCACGGTTATGAGCCATGGTGACAAATCAAGGGCGGCCGGGGCTATAGAGCATGTAGACATGGCTTAGAGCGCAAAGTTGTGACGAAAAAAGATATGCCCTAGTTCTTAGTGATTGGGCCGGTGTGTCTTTCTAGTACTTGTCCACTCGCAACACATGATTAGGTTGAGTTGCGTTTGTCGGAACAGAAGTAATCATTGTATCCTATAGTGTATGTGGAATGGTTCCATATGATAGATCTTGTCAATGAAAGATGAACTGCTTATATTAATTATGTCCCGTTGTAGTGCCTCATCAGTGACCTCGTTGGATTGGAAATCGCGCAATCGTTCGGTCAAGAGCCTCTATACTTCTTCTTAAATTTGTCTTTGTCGGGGTAGCAGAGTTCTCGACTACCTCGGGCCGTGATCTGCTGGTCTAGGTTACTATTCCATGTGTTCGGCTTGTCTATGTCGCTACTGCGGTGCATATGGTACATTCCTAGTAGTCGAGCGAATTACTCATAGACTGCTGGTTGAACTTAAGTCGGATTGAGCAATTGCTTCTATCTATTAGTTGTGTTGCCTAATTCAATGTGAGGTGAAAGATGCTAATCCTTAGGCCTAACCAAGAGTGTACACTATTGGATTGTTGCCTGGAAGGTTGCTCATGTTGAATATTGGATTGTGGCCTTAATCGTGAATGTATGCTAATCCTTAGGCCTAACCAAGAGTGTACACTATTCCAAGCGCTAAGACGAGAATATACGCTATATCGGGGCCTAGTCGAGAGTGTACACTACCAGAGTGCTCGGTTCATGACTGGTCGAGTAGTTGCTTGTCGGGAGGCTAGTGGAGAGGTTCGTTGTTTGCTCTTATCCTACTTCGGGACACCTTGTCTAAGGCACGATGCATCTCGGTACGCTGCAAGAGCTGATTCACCAAGGTAGTCTTCTGCATAAGGGCACTTGTCAACTCTATGACTTGTTAGGACAAGTGTTGTTCGCCATTTGGGGTGGAAGAGCTTGGACGGTATATGTCTCATTGAGTAATGGAAGTGTAATAGACTCTAGACGCGAGATTTGGGTTGGGATATGTCAAATCTGCATAGGAATGGGGTGAAAATATCCCAATTTAATCGTCAATATAGAAATTTGAAGCCATGATGATTGAACTGGTCTTAGACCGGTTAAGATTGCTTGGTGGGCCACGAGAGTGGGCTGGACTGCGAAAACAGGTTAGGTCCTGGGAGCAGGCCGGACCGCTGGCATGGGTTGGGCCACAAAAGCGCATGTGCGCATGACCTTCTCTCGCATTGGCTCAGCTTAGGCCAGCTGCTGTGCGGCGCGGGCCTGGGCTTGGAACTACTATGTGGCATGGGCTTGGGCATGCTGGGCTGCTACTGCTGGCTTTTGGGCTAGACTTACTCTTAGGCTTAGGCTGTTGAAGTGGCAGCAAGTTGGGCTACCTCCAGGGCTTGTGCCTCTTGGGTCGTGGCCTGATGGTAGACCTGGCATTCGTGTCATGTTTCTCGTGTTCATGTCATTTTCGTGTCATACTCGATAGTTTAACGGGTCGTGTCGTGTAACACCCGTTAAAATAAACGGGTAATATGACCCAACCCGAAATCGACCCGTTAATATTATCAGGTAATATGACCTAACCCATTACCCGTTAAGAAAAATATATTTTAAATCAATAAATAATGAAAATGAAAAACATAATTTGACCCTAAAAAATGTAAAACATAATACTAAATTAGTATATACATACCATATTGTCACATAAATACTACTTCAAAACATTAATAAATAAATAAATAAAACATTTTTCTTTCAAGTTTACATACCCCAAAATAAGAGTCTAATGAAAAAACATTAGTGCATACTACAAAATACAAATGTTCAAAGATATGCAAAATGAAGAGAGTTATGTTTCAAGATTGAGGAACCTTGTACATTTTTTACAATAAAACCCTTGAAGTTTCATCAATCACGGAGGGAAATGGTATTGGAACTTATTGACGATGTTTTCACTGAGGTTTTCCATTATCCATAAACTATAGATTTAAATTTAACCATTGATTGTCGTTTACATTTACGTTCCATTCTTCTCACCAATTTATTTTTTTTTCGGATTTTCTTTTTTGAAAACATGATCTCTTAGAAGATGCATGAAGATGAATGGTTTGGATCGTTTATATTACAATGAGAGTTTTACCATTAGTGAAAATATAGCTCAAAGTCTATAAAGTCTCTAGAAACTATATAACATGAACTCATATTTTAGTTAACCGTAAATATCGGAATGTTATATCAACGATCTAAACCGTTCATTTTTCTACATCCGTCAAGAGATCACTTTTCAAAAAAGAAAATCTAAAAAATGAAATTTGGTGAGTAGAATAAAGTGTAAATGACAATGGACGGTTAAATTTAAATCTAAAGTTTATGGATTATGGTGTTATATTTCAAAGTTGGCCTCTTCACGAAAGTTATAAAACTTGTAACGATTGTCTAAGGGTAGAGGATGCAATCATGAGCATTTATATAGGGGTGTGCTATCCACACACCCCATTTTACTTCTTACACACCCCTTGTTAATTTCTATTTGTTGATTTTCTTCAATTCATCCGATCCGATGGTTGAAAATTAGAAGGGTGTGTGAATATCACACCCCTTTATATATGCTTTCACATTTTTCAGACTTATACATTAATGATTATGAATTTTATTTATTTTGAACTTCCTTAAAAATACATGAGGGTTTGTATAGTTCTAAAAATTCATGTACGCACCTTTAAAGCGTAGAGGATGTGATTAAGAGTGCTTGCATATTTTTTCACATTTTTTGCACTTGTAAATTAATTATTATAAATATTTAAATGTATTTGGTATTTTTAAATTACTTGATGTTTTTATTTTTGATGTGTTTTATAATTTTTTAATCTCACTCTTTGCTCATAATATTTTATAAAATAAAAAAAAAACATAAATTTTTAAAATTTATTTAGAATAATAATTAATGAGTTGTGACATATGTTCTTATCAATATGTGATTGTGTAAATCCTAAGTAGATATAAAGTAGGAATCCTTTGGGATTTAAAAGATCTTTCCTAATAGACTTTGTATTACTTGGAGAGCAAGTTTCTTTCCTCCTAATTACTATAAATAAAGGCACAAGGACTGGGGAATAAAAAACACAATTCCTCAAGACTATTCTCCAATCTCTCTTCTTCTCTTTGCCGCACCTCTCTAGAAAATATAGGCCACAACACGTTATCAACACGCTCTTCACGCTGTGCTTAGAAGAATTTAAAGAGAATTTATTCGTCTTCAATCAGGGGAGTATTACGTTTCAATTATTTTTAATTGATTAAATTTAGATTTTTATTGAATTCATATACTTATATTGATTCAATTTATTTTCTTATGTTGAACGTGATAAAGCTTGAAGATGAAAGCCGAAATTTTCTGCATCAAACCAGTTCATTCATATCATCACGCAATCAGGTTCTTCAAAACAACGACATTTAACTCGATATTTTGCAGCCCTGATAGCATGAACATTTACCATGATGCATGACCCAACTTTATGTTTAACGTATTTTAGATTCTACATAAATTGTGTATGCCTCATAACCATAATTGCTGAAATTATGTGAATTTGATATTTGCCATGAATTGAATCTTACATATGTACATGCATTGAAAATATTCTATTGCATATGCATCAACGTAAATCTGTGATTCATTGAAATATATATGAAATTATTTGTCTATAATTGAATTTGAAAAAAAATGGAATTCGGGAATTAGGGTTCTATTCGAACCCGTGCCTTGGCATACTGCCAGGCCGCACGCCACCAGGCCTGAAGCCTGCATCAGAACCCAAAAGCCAAGAGGGCCTACAGCCCTCCATTGACACAAACCCGAGAGCTTGAAGCTTTTTCCTTCCCAGAAAACCCACGGCACCATCGACGGTGCCCTTGTCCATATCGACCATGAGACGGCCTGCAGGCATCCTATGAACGTTTTGTTCACGTCGACGACGACTAGAAGTCGTCCCACACCGGAATTGGACTGCGATTCATCGGGATTTTTCTATAAACCCAATTCGAAATTCTTGGGTTTTCACAACAAATATCGAGATTTTTTCAAATCTCCGCTCCTATTTGAGTTTTTGTCAACCCACGGGTTTACTCCGACCTTGGCAAAGCCATCTGACACGGCGCCGCGTTCCCTGTGTTCTTCCCCAGCTCACACACCCAGCCCCGGCTGGGATGTTTTTCCTCAGACCCGAGCCCTTTGGGCTTCTGTCCCCTCGACCCGTAAAGAAAAAAAAGAAAAAAAGAAAAAAAAACAATTTTCTGGGCTCGCCTATTGCGGCCCAGCCCGAGAACAAAGAAAAAAAACGTTTTTTGTTTTTTGGGCCTGCAGCCCGTGCCATTAAAAAAAAACAAAAAATAAATAAATATTTACATATATATTTGTTTTCCTTCTGGGCTTACCTGCAGCAGCCCGAGTTAATTTTTTTTTCTCTTTCTTTCTCCTTTTTTTTGGGCCCCAAATGTTATTTGCCTAATTATTTTTAGGCCTAATAGGGTTTTTGTATTTTCTCCCAACACTTTAATTTGGCCCGAAATCCAAATAATCAAATAAATTAATTCAATTATAATTGTAAACTTAAAGTTATATTTTTACATATACTTGTTGTATATTTGTTTGCATATATATTGTGTTTGATTACAGGTCTTATGAACTTAAAGTTCATACTTTCGAACCCAAAGTTTCGAAAACATGCCATAGAAACCTGAAGTTTCTTAATGAGCAACACTCATGTTGAGAGCCGAAGTTCTCCATGCTTAAATTCGTTTAAACCAAACCATGTCTTAGAACCTAAATATTCTAACTTTGATGTTTATGGAAATTTTATTTCCTAAAACACCAATCACATTCTTGTTTCCTCCATTCAGCGTATTGTCGAACCGTAACAAGTTCGATTTCACTGATTTGGAAGTTTCGAATAAGAAACTACTTTATGTGGATACAAGACGTGACACCCCGCTTGACTATGACTAGTTGAGAAATCATTGTAGGCAGTTCTTCATTCGAAGACTTATGCCTGAAGCATATCAACGGGAAGTACCTCACTAATGAGGACTTCATGGCTCTTTGGCTCACTATGGACAGTTCCAATCATGCAAAGATAAATTTTTGCCTGAAGCAAAACATGATTGAAACCTTTACGTCCATGAATAGGTACAATTCTGAAGTTTATATCCGATTGAATTTTGACTGGAAGAAAAAATTCTCGTCCTTCTATATCTAATTTGCTCCTGACGTAGCAGTATAGAAAACAGAAGTTTACCAAATTCTCGGATTTGATTACTACCACACCTGTGAGAAAATGGTGATACCTTGCTTCTGCAAGGATGCACCGAACACTAATGCTCTGTTTCGGCAGAGGCCTACCGAACCCAAATTTGGGTCCGTCCCTCTCTCACAATCCAATTTTTTTCAGGCTTATCCAACCTGATTGTGGGGCATGGCACTGCCCTATATTGTCCAATGGTATTAATTTTACCATAAAGGGAAGCCTTATACTCACTTCGTTCCGGCAGAACGCCTTTTTGAGCTTTAAGGATATTCGAGAGTATTATTACCATATTGAAACCAATGTAGAAAACTGGAGTAAAATTCATTGGCATATCACCATTTTGCACTTCCTACGAATATAGTTAAATGCATATTCTAGAGAAGATGGAACACTTAACGAGTGGATTACACCCATTCAAGCCACTTTGTGGCCGGCCAGAAGCCCGCGATTCCTAAGGAATTTTTGTTATGGATGTACGTTTAGGATATCTAGGATGATTTGTGATGCGCCGTTTAGGGCATCCCTTTACCAGAAGTAAAACAATCATACCTGGACACATATTATACCTTAGCACCCTCCATCTTTTTACAAAGGATTCAAAAAGGGATATTTGTGGACTGATTCAACCACCTTACGGACCATTTATATACTTTATAATATGGGTTAATGCTTCTACACGTTGGTCACAGGTGTGACTGTTGTCCTCAAGCTGCATTCTCCACACTGGTAGCTCAGATTAACAAGCTCAGGACTCACCACCCTGATTATCCGATCAAATTTATTTGATTAGATAAGTTGGAGAATTTACATCGAAATTTTAATCGAACACTTTAAATCTCGATGGATATTGCATGTCGGTTGGGTTTTTGAAGTTAAACATCCAGTCCCATATTCATACCCAGAACGACCCAGCAGAAGCATTCATTAAACGCTTTCAAATGATTGCGTGGTCGACTGGTCATACGTACCAAAGTTCCCGACCTCTGCTTGGGGCCATGCAATATTGCAAGCAACCATGTTGGTCCGCCTGAGGCCCGTCACGACCCAACCTTATAAAGCGCGTGTCAGTTGGTTACTGGATACGAACCCGACATATCGCATCTGCGCGTCTTTGGTTGTGCGGTCTATGTGCCATTTTCTCTGCCCTTACATACACAAGAACAAAGGGGTCATCAGGGAAGGATAGACATCTATGTCGGTTATGATTTTCCTTCTAATATTCGTTACTAATATCCTTTGCCAGACGATCTCTTTACTGCTCATTTTGCGGATTGTCACTTTTATGAGACAGTCTTCCCGTCGTTAGGGGGAGATATGAACGTCACCGTTCGTAAAGAACGACGCGAATTATCGTGGACGTCCCCACTATGTCTCATATCGATCCCAATATAGATCACATGTACCAGCTGCAAATGTGCCTGCAAAGATGTGTACCAAATGTACTTCGGACCTTTGTCCTGACAGTAGGAACGCCACAATTGTGGCCAACCCTCGTACATTGGCGGCTAGCCAATCAATCTATCTTATGCCAGAAGCATGGTAGATCACTTGGTTCGAGGATTCACCTCCCCAAAAGTGGAGGAAAGTGGCACGAACGAATCCGCCCCTCGATCGCTGTGTCAAACCTTTTCATCTCATGAGATTAAACCCGGATTACTCCCGATACCTGAAGTTCTTGGTCCAGTAATCTAGTTTGGATGAGATATGGAATTGGAATGAGATTATCATAGATGATGTTTCATTTATATGGTAACTACTGATATAAATGAAAAGCGACGATAACGAACCGTGTTCCGTTGATTAATATCGACGTAGAATTGATTGGTCAACTAAAGAATCAATCTATGACGAATGAGATGAATGAAATAGTGCAATATGACACCTTGGCGCAAGGTTTCTCTCATACGCCATGTGATTGATTGCAGCATTACAAACGTGGTTGTAGTATCTCTGGGATCGTGATATGAACCTACATAGAGTTTCCAAATGACTTACATGTACTGATTCAAATAGTTCTAGACCACAAGAACACCCTCTCGTTTCTGATGAGGTCTTCACTTTACGGATGCAGAACTATCCGGGCGGATGTGGTATACCCGTCTAAGTGAATATTTGATCAGTTAGGGATATATGCCCCTGCGTGTATAAAATCCGAAATTGCTAGAGCTGAGCAAATTAACTCGCATGTCAGACTATAAGATGAATGATCTTGGTGACATTACCTCGACCTGAAGTTTCGAGCTAGTTATGATGGTATTCTGGTCCACCACTCTAACTAAACCCAGAAGGTGTTACGTCTGAGTATATCCTGATCATCTGTATGCTAGATGCAAATGAGACCTTTACGGAGGGTATGGAGCATAAGGTTCCATATTGGAACGTGAGGCAGCCATATCTAAGTACCATTGGTGTTTTTTGTACTTAGCTCAAATGCACTAGATCAGACATCTTATGTGCTGATAATCTTTTGGCATAAAACAGCACTGCGCCTAACACGCCACCACCAAATTTGGTGTTAAAGACGTTTTTCCATTACTACGGATTTGGGCTTATTCCCTATGCATCTCAGAATAGATCACACCTCCTTGATCTTCGGAATGATACCTACCTTGTGGGATTCGCTGAATCAGACCGTTTATCTGACCGCACAAGGTACATTCCCGCTTGGTTATGTCTTTACCATTAAGGAACACCGCAATATCTTGGAGGTCAACCAGATAGACCTTTTGTTGCGAAACCTTTGAATCGTTCCAAGACTCACTATGTCTCATCACGTGAGAGATATAGTCGAAAACTCTTGTTGAGCATATTCAAAATCCCTGCGATTTTCATCCATCGTTGAGTCCCAACAACGATCCATGAAGATAACGCTGTATGTATTAACCAGATCATGATACATCCAACAAGTCAACACCAAGCATATTGTGTCTACATCAGCATGAGCATCAGAAGATTGAAGTCAAGCAGTCCAATCCCAGACAACCTTGCCGACATCTACACAGAGTCACTGCCGAAGTCTACCCTTCTAGAAGCTTGCCTGAGGAATTGGTATGCGTAACTTTCTCATTTGCAATGCTTGTAGTTTCATTCGGAAGTTTTGTCAAACTTAGGGGGAGTATCCAGAAGTATACTCACTTGATCTTAATGTACTCTTTTTCCCTACAAGGAGCATTTTTCCCACTGGGTTTTTGCTACCTAACTAGGTTTTAACGAGGCACCCATCCTGGGCTGATCATACCCTTGTGAGCCCTTCTACTTGCGTCCAAAAGACGTATAGTTTTGACTTAATGCAACTTTTCACTTTTCTCCTTAGCCTATGGGTTTTTCTCCCACCTTTGGTTTTGCCATAGCGAGGTTTTGTGAGTTTTACTACCTATGCATTCTTCCGTTTGTTTTAAGATTCGCATTCGCTACTTGTGCCAACTAGACGAGACTAACTGCTTCTACATTTGCCTGAAGATCTGATGCGCCATCTACTTGAGTATTTGCACACTCAAGGGGGAATGTTGTGACATATGTTCTTATCAATATGTGATTGTGTAAATCCTAAGTAGAGATCAAGTAGGAATCCTTTGGGATTTAGAAGATCTTTCCTAATGGTCTTTATAATACTTGGAGAGCAAGTTTCTCTCCTCCTAATTACTATAAATAAAGGCACAAGGACTGGGGAACAAAAACACAATTCCTCAAGACTATTCTCCAATCTCTATTCTTCTCTTTGCCGCACCTCTCTAGAAAATATAGGCCACAACATAATGAACAATATATATCCACTATATTTATTGTATTTTATAGTAAGTTTTTTTTTAGTAATTAAAAAAAATTAAAATCATCAAAATAATGTTTTCCTTTTCTTGTCGAAACAGGTTACCTGCGTGTCACTCTCGTGTAAACCTGTTAAGGACCCGTTATTAACGGGTTTTTATCGTGTGACCCGATAACGACCCGATTAGTTATCGTGTTGACCCGAAGCCCGTTATTTTCGTGTCGTTTACGTGTCGTGTAAGAAACTGCCAGGTCTACTTGATGGTCCTGCTGCCATGGAGTTGGCCCACTCCTTATTGCCATAGTGGCCATGGTAGTGGTGCTCTGTGGTGGCAAGGTTGCTCATCTTGCCATCGTGTTGAGCCTCGTGGATCGTCGTGGTAGGGCTACGTCTGTCCTCCATCAATTGATCTGGATCTTTGAACGTAGGAAGTTCTGTTCGTCGTGGTTTTTGAAATTTCTGTTATTGTATTTTTCCCTTACCTCTATTCAAAAAATCAAAAAATTCTAGGAATAAAAAAGTATGAAAAGTTTACGAACGAACGAGAAATGAGAAACTTTGAACCAAGTCGAAGCAAGGAGCCGGCGGCTGCAACGAGAAAGCTAGGGTTTGGGAATGAAGTGAGAGGATAAGGTATGATAGAATATGAACACGTTGATTAAGACACGTGCTAGCATAAATTCATTAATCATAACTGATTGGACAAGAAATTGCAACTTTGAAGTGCACCCAAAGATAAAAACTCAATACTAGAGCAACTTTCACATAAATTGAACTTACGTGAATTCAAGTGGAGATCAAAATACAAAAAAAAAATCTCACAGAACTGTGTTACACATAATGTGTTTGGCTGTCCGTACCCAAATTTGTCCTTCCCTAAAGTATTGTTCAATTTAGACCGTGTTTGGGAACAAGTACAAATTAAAACCCCATAATCCAATCACTTGTTAATCAAAATGAACATTTAAACTTTCCAGCGTCTTATTAAACCTTTCAAAACCCATTTGATTCCTGAAACCCCCAACCCAACAAAGTGCTGCAGAGCCGGAACGGGCGACAATGAAGCAGTGGGTCGTAGTCTTCAAATTTTCTTGATTTCCCCGACTCCCGAACCCCAAGCTTCTGTGTGGCTAAACCAATCTTTCAGCGCCTCATCGTCATCGACTACCCCAATCACCATCGGCTCATTCCTCTCGTTGCTGATGAAACCTCTGGACTCGATCGTTGCTAGAGATTCTCTTTCTTCGACTTCAGATTAGCCTTCGATCACATAAAGTTGAAGGGTCAAAAACCAATCGTTACTTTTCCTTTATTTATTTATTTTTTAATGATAATTTTAATGGGTTTTGGCGACTGATTTGGAGTTTTGATGAACAAGTGTTTATATAGACTCTTCCGAACATGGTTCAGTTGCGAATTCTATTGTTTCTGGATTTGGAGTTTTGATGAATAAGTATTTCCACTGATTCTTTGACGGGATGGCATCAATAATCCCATAAGTGATTGTGATGTGATTGCAATGATCATCAAGAAAAGCTAGCACATAGTTCATGTTTCTTCCTTCTTTCAAAAGCTTCTCTGCAGAGAAAAAGATGAGAGGAGAGTCATCTGTCTTCCTTGCCACCAATATCTGATAATGGATAAAATGGTATAGACTGAATCATTGTTTACCAGGCTCAGCAATTGGCTAGAATTTTTTTCCATATTGTTTACTATATGGATAAAATGGTATAGACTGAATCATTCAACAGAGAGTTCAGATGACCATATTGTTTACCAGGCTCAGCAATTGGCTATAATTTTTTCCGATTCTCTGAAATTTGGGAACTTTTTGTTATGCTTAGGCAACAAATGTTCTCTGCTTTTGAAGCCTCACAAGCTTATATTGACTAAAGTAGCTGAGCAAAACAAAGCCTTTTTAGCCAGATCTCTATTAGAGCAGTTCCACCGTGGTGTATTACCCGGTGAACTGGCGACTGAACAGAGCCAAATAGGCTAGGGGATAAGGTCCAGCGTATGCCAGCATGAGGGACAGGCCAGACCTAAGCGACAGGCCAGGCCTGAGTGACAAGCCCGGCATGAATTGCCAGCTCGAGAGCCCGATGGCCATGTGGCGTGGGCTGACGTCAAGACGACGCCAGCCATAATATAAAATTAATAAAAATATAAAATATTAATAAAAATTTTAAAAATGTAAAACTCTGGCTTCGAACTCAACAGCTCTCACTGAAGTTCGTCGCCGAGAGTGAGGATACACCCACAGATAAATGGAAGAGATCTGGTCCCTCATCCGCTACAATTGCCGTCGCACCCCACACCGCCTTCGCCTCCACGCACTCGTGATCCCCCTCCTTCCACTCGCGCACCCAGATCACACGATTTGGGATTTGTTTTTTTAGAGAGAGAAAGAGAGAGAGCTACTGAGGCCCTGCCTCCGGAGCTCAAAGTGAGAGAGAGAGATGCTGCTTGAAAATGAAAGAACCGGAGCTCAACGTGAGAGAGAGATCAGACCCGCTAAGCTTGAAAATGAAAGAAAAAAAACACACAGATTAAGGAATGATGTGTCGGCACCATGTGAAAAGAAGAAAAAATAATATAAAAAAAAGGTTTTGGCATGGTGCATCGGCACCATTTGAAAAAAAACAAAAGTTTTGGAATGGTGTGCTGCACCATGTTAAAAGAAAAAATTTTAAATTTTTTTTAATAGAAAGTGGTACAATGAGACTGATTAAAAATTCTATCCGAAATTACAAATAAAATTATTTTATAACTTTTCGAATAATGACACGTGACACAACGAGAACGATTAAAAATCTTATCCGAAATTACAAATAAAATTATTATGTATTCATTAAGAGCCGTTACTGTTCACTAGGTGGATTAAATAGTGAATAGCTTGAGAGAATGGCTCATACACTATTACTCTTAGGTGAACTGGCTGGCTTGGGACTTTTTAGATGATAAAATCGTATGTTGCCTCCTCTCAAAAGCATAAGAGATACCAGTGTTCTGTGTAAAGAACCCCATTCAAAGGAAATAAAAATGATGAAGAGGAAACAAATAGTTGCAATCGTCGCCAAATATTTCCTTTTATTTCTTTCTATAAATTTCTTGAGTGCTCTTCATGTGGATGACATAACAACGCTACAGAAACGGAAAAAGAAAGAGAGAAGCAAGACACGCATGACTGAGAAACAGAAAATTTATGTGATTGGCACTTTTAGGAGAGGAACCCATTATGGTTATTGGCCATCTGTTTCATTGTTTCGAATCTGAGGCCCTTGTCTGAGAACTTTGTGGTGGCATAATGCTTAAGATAATCTTGAAAACGGAGGTGATTGGGGTATAAGAGATTGGGAGCGGGAGAGATGATGGCATCGCCAGCAGGATTGTAGAAGGTAGCAATGGATAGTCGGCTTCCATTCTTGTCTGCCAGCACACGGTGCAAAACACTTTTGTACCTTCCATTACTCAACACTTCCACTTGGTCACCTATGTTCACAAATATGGTGTTGTTCTTGGATGGTGGAATTGCAAACCATTCTCCATCTTTCAAGAATTCGAGGCCTGGAACTTGGTCATCTTGGAGCAGGAGTATGATCCCACCAGCATCAGTGTGCTCTCGAAGTCCTCTCACAAGCTCTGGCTGAGGACATTGTGGGTATTTTGCAACCTTTGTTCCCACAGAAGGACCCTTTCCACCAGAGAATGCATCCTTTATATGACCCTTCTCCAAACCGAGATTCTCACACATGAGCTCAGAAAGTTTCTCTGCCATCTTAATCAGCTGAGCGATGTACTCATTCATTGTTTTGCTGCATTTCATGCATACTAGTCAGAATACACATGCATATGATTTCAAAGTGTCATTTCGCAGTTCATAAGTTATTGTTTCCAACATCCTATTGATAACTGACTCACCAATGATCCTCTGAAAAGTTTGAAATCCTTTCAATATTTGATGTGGGGCGATGCCAAATGAAAAATGAGCTTTCCCAGTCTACTTTCGAGGTAACTTCTTGATCTAAGCTTTTAGCTATCTCTGACTTATAAAAGCTCTCTCTCAAATTTTCCTCATAGTATTCATTTATCAATTGCTTCACTTTTTCCATCAACTTCTTATCAATTCCGTGGTTCTCAACCTGCAAATATCAAGCAATATATTCGTCAAGACTCAAAACGATGTGATAACAGATACGCATTTAAATTTGGGAAACGAAAATGGAAAAGGAAAACATAGTTTTTACTTGGAAGAAGCCCCATTTCTCACAAGCTTGGTGCAGAAGAGCCATCGTTTTGCTCCTTGCTTCCCCGTTGAGCTCATTAAAGTCTATCACAGGTATTTCCATCTCGTTTATCTTTCTCTGATCCTGAGGTAGAAGATAGGTAATACAACGGAGTATATATAGGCCAGAATACACTGTGATTACCAATATTAAATAAAGGGTGGTTAGATTAGATTGTGTAGTAGTTACAGATTAATCGAGAGGCGAATTTGTCGGATGCCTCGTAAAGAGTAGAATAACCAGTCCAAGTTCAACTGACAAAACCCCATGTGATTCAGCATAGTTGTTTTATACCTAATATCTAACCAAGTCAATCGGGATCTTTCGCGTAAACCATACTTTGTGTCTTTCATTTTTGCAAGTAAAACTTTCCCGGATTAAGTTATCACCCCTTGTAATTCCAAGCATGTGCGTCTCTCCATTTCTTTCCTGTTCATAGAGTTTCTTTCTGTCAAGTGGGCATTATTGTACGCTTATTTTTGTTGAAAACTACGCTGATCGGTTTCTTTTTGCAATTCTTCGTTTAAGCAAAACTAGGGGCAGTGTGATTCTGAATGCAGTGCGTCCAAACAGGCAAAGTGAAACCGCGGATTGAAAACTCTGCCAGTGGGCGCTTTTGTCCCACAGGTAACATTTAGCATTAGTTGGATCAGACAATTAGCCACCAAGGGACTAGGGTAGTCCCAGGTCCATCCTGACTTTAGCCGAGGTGTGAACCTCATGGAAGAAGATGAAGCAAACGACGTCGTTAAGTTGTTAAATTTTAAATCTTTTCGGCTGTTTAATGAAACGATAAGTTTGGCAAGGAAGTTTTTAAAAGAGATGTGCAATTTTAAATGGAAAAAGAAACCCTACTTTTGGTTCGATTCTCTCACCTAACAGTAATATACAACCTATAATTTTCTAAAGCAACCCACCTTCTTTATTTGCAGACCTCTCCCCCTTTTCCTTCTTTTTCTACTTCTTTGTATTTTCTTTAGCCTTCCACAACCTACCTCTTACTTGGTTGTCTAAGTTTTTACATTTTTTTCTTCTTAGTATTGAATTTAAGAGAATTTTTTCAGTTTTGTGAGGATTACACAAATTGCATATGTCAACTTGTTATATATTTGTGAAAGACCCCTCCTCATTCAGAATCTTGGCTCTGCCACTGAGATTCTTCCAAATCAAACATATAAGTTGAACCTTGACCAACATATCAAGAAGTGGTTTAGTTGGTCAACTTTGTAATTATGCAGCATGTCCATGCATATCGGCCCTTTGATCAGATATGGATTGGGTGGGATGCATATCCACCGTAGGTGAGTGTGATACATATGTGTAGGAATGAGGCAACGTGAGTTTTCGGTTTACACTACTATCACAGTGGTATGAGTTTGATACGGATTAGTTTTATATGTTAAATGTGGGACCCATCTACTTTTTGTTTTTCTTTATTTTATGATTGGCTTATTTTATTGTGTAGGTATCACGCTCACGAGTTTAATATATTGAACTCAAAACTAAGAATCACTCTCATAGCACTCAAATTTTCCGGCCTACTGTAGAAGCTTGATTTCTATATTATTAGTATCACACTCAGTTTTTCAGTCTATTATGAAAGGCCTAACGGCTGATTAGGGATGGCAACAGTTTGGTTTGGGAACGGAAATGCTATATCCATCTTTATAACCACGAAAAATTAACCATATCCATAACTGCAAATTAACCAACTGGGATTATCTATACCCATACCCACCAGGTAATGGATTTCCCATCGGTTAACGGCTATAGCCATCTTCGTCAAAAATAAAAAATTATACTCATACAATTGATGCACAATAATTTCGTAGATACTAATTTAGTCACTAAATAGCCACATCTAATATAAAAAAAACTCAACAATGAATGAATTTTGTAGAGTATAAAAATAAGAGTATTGAATAAAACATTGATGATGTTGGTCGTTGATCTCCCATAAGCATAATGTATATAGTATAGGGTTTGACGATAATGAATATAGTATAGGTTCGGTGAATACTATTATATATATATTATTCAGTTCGGATTAGGGGACGAATATGAATTGGAAACTCCTATAACCATATCCAAAACCATAACCGAATAAAGTTCACGGTTTTTTTCCATATCCATGATATACCTGAATTTTCATGTCCAAATTCGCTCTATTCAGATGATTATTTATGGTTATTGGATTTAATATTTTGAATTGCCATCCCTATGGCTGATATACATAACCCTCAAGTTAAATTACGTTGTTGTAGCTCTTGCAGATGAGAAGTGGCAAACCGTCTGGACGTTCCACGCTCGAAATCCAATCCTTGGAGGAGAATCCATTTGCCAAATTGTGAATAATTTTCATATTTTTTTTACTTGAATTACACTTTGCAATTGAGAACCAATAATGTATGATATGTTTATAAAAAAAAGTTAGTTAATATTTAATCTTGAAAGGCCTGACATTTTAAATTATGTCTTCTGAATTGTTCCTAATTATGTCTTCTGAATTGTGACTTAAAAATGATTTAATATTTAATCTTATAAATTGTGCCTTAAAAAATATTTCAAAAATCATTCCCAAGAATGCATCAAAGGAGAAGCCCCATGCTTGAAGGTACAGGAACCAAAGCAGATACAAATAACTTGGGCTAGTTTGACTCAAAAGTTAATAATTAATTAAATTGTTATATCTGGAGAACCTTTCGACATTAAAAACGGGCGTAACCAAGTCAGTTAGAGGTTCAAAGTATGTCTCTTTTGCTTACTATAGTTTAGATTAAATTAATCAAACCATTGCTCGAATAATATCTAAATTCTTCCCAAAATTTAATTGCTTTTGTGGCTTCTTGACTCTAGAATATCTACTTTGTTCTCGGATTGTATTGGTGCAAAGCTTTCAAGTACCACACAGGGAGAATACTCCGCTATAATATATAAATAAATTCAAATTTTGTAAAGATGAATAGTAGACTTATATAAAAAAGATGATATAAGGATTCCAAAAGAAGCTATACTAACTGAAAAAATTGTATTTGTGATAAATTCATACCAATTCGCTGGATTCTTTTTATTTTGATGTAAAAGATTTATGGATGGACTTAACAATTTGGACAATATATCCAAATCTATTCATTCATGTGTGACAATATGTCCCCTAATTTCACGATTTTATAAATTTTAAAATGTGAATTTATGAAAATGCCTTAGAGGTAAGAACTTTTACTTTTGTTTACCAACCTATTGTGAGACGTACGAAATATTCTTTTAGCGTATTTTTGAAGTACTTAACGACACAAATGCGTAGACGCAAACAGAATCAAAATTAGAGCTACGGTTAAAGTTTTACAGGGCTATGAATCTGAAAGTATTTTGGAAGAAAACATTATTCTAATTATATTATACCATTTTTTTTAATTATTACCCAATGTTTTTATATGCCACATGTGTGTGGCTGAGTGGAGAAAAAAAGAAGAAGAATAAGGAATCAGGGAGAGAGGTGAGGGCAGAGCTACCCAATCGAAACAGGAAAGAGGGGGATGCGGGACGAATCAGGAAGAAGGAGGTGAGAAGCTGACGAATCCGAGAAGGGAAAAGGAGAGAAAGGAGAGGAGGTGAGAAAGAGGGGAACCAACCTGGACCCCTTGCAACCCTCGACTCAGGTTTTGACCCGTTTCCTCCATGTTTTCCGACGGTTTCCTCGCCGTTTCCCCATCAAATCAAGGCTCTCTACCACCTGCAAACATCATCCCACTCCTTATCCTTCATTTTCCATCCATGAGATGATGGTAATTGGCCTCATTTTGTGACGGGGAGTGACGACGCTGCCGAGGATCATATGACAGCAACTCCTATTCTTGAAACTAATTTCATCGACCACCACCCCTAATGTACTCTCCTTGATCCCTAGAACAAAGCCTAACCAGCTATGGGGGCGGCGGAGCACCGACGACTGTGAATTTCAGTGCACCCAGTTTTAGGGTTTTTTGGCTGGTTTGACGAAATTTGAGCCTTTTCCGGCCAAATTGGACTTGTCCATAGGTATAAAGTTTTCTCTACTCATTGAGATCTTCATTCTTGTAAATTTTGGTAATTTTTAGAAATAGTTGGATTTTTCGGCGAGTCGGGGAAGCCAACCGCCACATGCGGCGACACTTGGGCCAAGGCATCCCTTGACCTTGTTAGGCTAAATTTGATACTCCAAGTCCATATGTGAAGTCCAATTAATGAAATTTCATTGTTTGGGTATAAATTCGCTAAGGTCCTCCACTTAGACATTTTGTGAATCGATGATCCGACTGTTGGATCATCACCAAACTTTAATATGTTATAGCATGTAATATTTGAGAACCATGGGAACTTATGGATCGGGAATCCAACGTACAGATATTCTCGAATTGGATTTGTAAGTTCATAAAATAAAACGTCGGCTGCCACTTGGTTTTGGCAATTGGCGGAGATCTGACCGTTAGATCATTCTAAAACTTTAGGATGTTGTTCTAAAAGCTTATTGAAACTCTTAGGATGTTACATATTGGAAATCTGGATGCGAATCTTCTAGATTGAGTTACATAGGGTTGTGGACCCTACTGTTGGCTTTTGACCGAGGGTTGACTTTTGGTTAATGGGTTACAAACCATTCTAGAACGTCCTTGAGGATGTGTTTTTTTTTTGTAAGTTACGTATTTTATCGATACAAATTCTAAGACGTGATTTGATAATTGTTCTAGGCACCGATCGTTCGTGATGCCTCGATGTTCGTGCTAAGGAGTTGTAGAGTGAACTCCAAGTGAGTGGGCCTTTTCCTTTTTATAGTGTGTGTAATATATATATGAATTATAGTTTCCACAAATGCTTTTGAATTGATTCATGCCATGTCTAAAATGTGTGATATTTTAAGTGTTGCATTAGTATGAATTATATTTATATTAAGTGATGTTGGGGAGGCTTAGGTAAGCTTCAGGTGAGTATTATGTGATTGAATCTGGTTGCATTGCATATTGTTGTGCATTGATGCATTTAGAGCTCATCACGGCTACACCCCGATTTTAGTGCTTCTGCCCGAGGCCAGGGCATAGCCTTCATGTGATTGTTCACATCCCGTACCATACGCTCACCTTGGATCCAAGTCTAGTGCCAGTATATCGTACAGACCACAATAGGTGGTTCCGACTTGTAGGTGACCCGCGATTTATCACACAGCCTTCACATGATTGTAGCACTTGAGCATACATATTTATACCCAACCTGTCGTACAGGTCACGTTAGGTGACTCCGACTCATGAGCTAGCCTAGATTGATGAGCTATAGTTCTAGTCGTACATGTCACATTAGGTAACTCCGACTGGAATGTTATTTTATATTGATTTCGTACACATGGTTTACATCTTTTAGTGCTGAAACGTTATGACGTGGCATATTTCAGTTTTACTTGCCTAAAACATAAATATAGTCGTGACATAACTCAACCATTTCCATTAACACCATGAACTCACTTGAACTTACCTGTGCATCCTGTGTTCCTCTTCGCACTTCAAAGCATCCATAATGATTAAGTTCAAGTAATATACATATAAATATGCCATGATGCAATTTAAAACTCAACCATTTCACAATATTTCCAAATATATATATATATATATATATATATATATATATATATATATTACGGCGTACTAACTATTAACTACCAAAACATAAAGTTAAAACGCATATGATTCATGACCAACAATTAACCACACATGATTTATGACCAACAATTAACCACCAAATCATAAAACTAAAACTCACATTTTTACCAATTTCCTTCACATTGCCCAATTTCCCAAACAAGGCTTTTGTCTCAATTATTGTATGGCTATATCTAACATCTTGTTAGACTGTCTACGTACCTAAATAGGGATCAAGACATTCGTAGTTCACATTTCAAAGGTTCAAACCAAATTCGAATATATTCATTTAATCCAACATATACTACAATCGTATTAATATTCAAACCACAACAATTAGATCTCAAAAGCATCGTTAGAATAATAACATTCGCATAAAAACACAGTGATAGCTCCTTGGCCGTACGTCACCACGGGTGGCGGTCAGCTGCCCTAGCTCGCCGAAAAACTCAACTATTTCTAAAAATTCTAAAAAATTACAAAAATGAAGATCTCAAAGAGTAGAGAAAAATTTATACCTACGGCCAAGTTCAATTTGGCCGGAAAATACCTCAATTTTGCCACGAACCGCAGAATCCTAGAATTGGGTGTGCTTCAATTCGACCTCCCGGGGTGTTCCGCCGCCCCTAGCACTGATTAGGCTTTGTTCCAGGGCTCAAGATAAGTCTAATGGTGTAGAAGATCAACATGTTTGCATTCAGAATTGGCCATTTTTGCTGTAGTGACTCGTCGCACCCACCGGTGCTATTCCTCGGGGTTTCGAGTCCAATCCTTTCGGATTTAGGGTTGAAATGATAGAGGGGGAATAATTGAGTACTTTTCTGGTGATAGCACAGTTTGATTTTCTGAAATTTGACCGGATTAGACGCTGGAATCCTTCTGGTATTCCTCCACTGCGGGTCGTGTCGCAAGAAAATCGGGAAGGGATCCATGATCCCATGTTTCTCTCCCTCTCTCCTATTCCTTCCTTCCCTCATTTTTATTAGGTCCTCCATTTCTCTCATCTTTCTGTTTGTCCAAATCCCTCATTTTCTTCTCTGTTCCCCCTCTTCTTCCCCTGGTTCCTTTTCTTTTCTCCCCCCGCCACACACACACCATGGCTTATAAATTATTTAGTAATAAAAATATAGTGTAATATAATTAAAATAGTATTTCATTCCAAATACTTTTGGGTTTGTAACTCAATAAAACTTTAACTGTAACTCCAAAATCACTTCTACCTGTGTCTACGCGTTCGTAAGATTGAGTTTTATTCGAATATGTCAAGAAACATGACAAAATATACGAGAATCACATACGTCCTCGAAAAATCACGCTTTGCCCGTAAGGTATTTCCATAATTTCACGCATTAAAATTATAAAAACCATAAGTTTTAGGGACGGGTTGTCACATATACGTGGTTTTATTTTTTTTGGAAACTATATGGGTTTTACAGCGAGGGGTTATAACATTTTCAAAAGGTTTTTATTAAAAATTTATTTTTAGGCCAACTCACCTTTGTGTTTTTGCCTCTCCAGGTGTTGGCTGTTGTACGTATGTATTGACGAGGATTTTTGGTGAATTTCAGTATAGGTGGCTACCTTTGAGGGTATAATTCTTACCCACTCTACTGTACTTTACTTATGCTCTGATGTAACATATAAATTGGGTTCATTCTCGCTCACAACACATTCTTGCATTTAGGCAGTTTTAGGTTCAAAATTTTCATATTTTCCACATCACTACACTTTATGGGTTCGTCACCTTCCAGGTGTTAGCCAATACCGGCAAGTGTCGCGAACTCTTCGTGACTAATGATCGGCAAGTGTCGCGAACTTTCTTTTTTACTGATGGTGCAGTAAGCCGCTGCTAAAAGTTTCTAGAGAATTTATGGTCTTCTACTCTACCCGTTGAGGCTGTTAACCAAGTTGTGCTTGTAGAAAGAAATTCACATTATTGTTGTAAAAAGAAGAAGAGAGAGAGAGAGAGAGAGAAGATTCTTCATATAATATTTATGTTATACAATCTTTCAGTCTCAAGGTTATATACTACCTTGTACAAAGCTTGCTACCTAAGTCACAATGTAACTAACTCTAACTACCTTATAACAACCTTTCCTATATGTTGTCAAGTGTCATCTTTTACTACCATTGGATTACTACTCTTAACATCCCCCTTAAGCTCAAGAGTGGCGAAACAGTTGAAAATTAAAGTATGTAATGAACAAACAAACTAACAGTTGAAAATTAAAGTATGTAATGAACAAACAAACTAACTGAATATAAAATTTTATTAAACTGAATTGTCAAAAAGGCTACATGAACTGAAAAGTCTACATCTTGACTAACTTATACTTATGAATAACAAAGCACTCTATTTATAATAAACTAACCCTAATATCTAACAAAACCTTAATCTAATGGGCTGAGCCCAAATCCTAAATTTATTATTTTCCAACACCCCCGTCAAACTCATAACAGTAAACAACATGAGTTTGCCAACAAGTAGATGTGGATGCAAGTTTGGTTAGTCAGATCAGGCTCCGCAACGCAGGCAGACAAACAGGTTCCGACAAACGGACATACAAACAAACAAGTAAGCAAACAATCAAGCGAGCGAGCAAAAGCAATCCAACAGGTGCAAGTGCAAGATTCCAATGCCAATGTGAACTTCTGAACAAACAAACTTTTCACCACCTACACAACGTCACTTGAGTAGTCAACAGTCTAAACACTCGAACAATCGTTTTGGCTGCAATAGTAAACGACCATAGTCATTCTCCAAAACAATCAATAGGACCAATAGCAAACCTAACTTCTAATACTTTTGCATTTCTTTTTCGTTTTTTTTTCTCTTTTTCCTCAAACAACATTTTTTTTCTTTTTTTCATACTTTTTATTTTGTTTTTTTTCCAATGGTTTTCTCCAAAACGCGTAAACCAAGCGCGAGTTCTGGTCACCGAACAATAGGAACGACAAGCAAGCAGTGGGCTTCTTGTTGCAGTGGAAATGATGTAGGAGTAGGTCAGGGTTGGGTTACAGGTGACGAGGCAGGTTTTAGTCAACAGCAGCAGGTAGGATCAGCGGGAATTTCTGGGCTTCTGGTTACAAATCGAGGGAAGTGGATCGGACTTGTGGATGCATGGGTCTGGTTGTGATAGTTCAGACAGAGATGTGAGGCAGCTGCAACAAGTGGTTATGGTTCTAAGATGGTGATGGCGATGGCGATTTGGGGTATGAACGGAATCAATCAGGTATGGCGATGGTCTATGAAAGGTGCGAGTTCAGGCTGGTGGGCGACGAGGAATGCGATTTCGAGAGTGTGAGTTCAATAACTGACAACAACGGTGCGGAACGGCTCTAGCGCGGCTTGGCTCTGGTGGCTTAATTCTGGCATGGCTTTAGACTTCAGTTTCAGCAACTTTTTAATTTATTAAAATAAACCAAACAATCACAAACCCTAAAAGATCAAGCACAAAATCAAACTGACAACGAAGAGGCGGAATAGAGAAGTGACATACAAACAAATCGATAACAATCCAAGTAGATTAAATCCCGAAGGATTGAACCTGCTCCGATACCAAGTTGAAAATTAGAGTGCGTAACGAACAAACGAACTAACTGAATATAAAACTTTATTAAACTGAATTGTCAAAAATGCTACATGAACCAAATAATCTACATCTTGACTGACTTATACTTATGAATAACAAAGCACTTTATTTATAATAAAAACCTTATTCTAACGGGCTGAGCCCAAATCCTAAATCTATTAGTTTTCAACAGAAACCAAGGCTGAGATTGTGGCAATGAGTTTGAAAAAGTGGAGCAGATAAACCCTTGATGAATATATCTGCATATTACTCAGTAGATGATACAAATTAAACTTGCAGTTGCTTCTTTGCAACTCTTTCTTGAGCAAAATGAATATCAAATTCAATGTGTTTTGTTCGTTGATGTAGAACTGGAGTAAGAGTTAGAGCAATAGCTGACATATTATCACAAAAAACACTATTGCAGTATGAATATCAAGATGCAGAAAGTTCAACAATTGTTTGATCTAATCCAATTCAACAACAGTTGCAGTAAGAGCTTTATATTCTACCTCGGTTGATGATTGTGACATTGTTTGTTGCTTCTTAGAAGACCAAGAAATGGGGTTGGATCCTAAGAACACCATAAATCAAGTAGTAGAATTCCTGTCATTAGGGTTTTCAGCCTATTCTGCATCAGAAAATGCCCTTACAGTATCTAAATTAACTTCCAAAGCTCCTCGAACATAGTGAATCCCCAAGTTCATAGTCCCTTTAAGGTATCTGAGAATCCTCTTGACTGCACTAAAATGAGACTCCATGCGATTCTGCATAAATTGACACACTTGATACACTACAAATGCTATATATGACTGAGTGAATGTTAGGTATTGTAAAGCACTAACCACATTTTTGTAAAGAATTGGATTGTTATACGGTTTTCCATCATCAAGTACTAACCTATTATAAGGCAGACAAGGTGTTACACACCCCTTGGAATCTAGCATTTCAATCTTAGTAAGTAGGTCTGTAACATACTTTGCCTGAGAAAGAAATAGTCCATCATTCTAAGAGATAACTTGAATTCCTAGAAAGAAATGAAGAGGTCCCAAATCTTTTATATCAAACTCTTTTGTCAAGGCATATATCACATCATCAATCATTGTTGGAGCATTAACAGTGACAATAATGTCATCCACATAAAGAAACAATATCACAATAGATGAATCACTTTTTTTTTCACAAATAAAGATGAATCTGCATAAGTTGTATTGAATCCAAGTGAAGGCAAAAAGCTTGTAAACTTGTCATTCCAGGCTCTAGGAGCCTGTTTTAAGCCATATAACGACTTATGAAGCTTGCATACATGCTCAGGATGTTAAGAATCAATGAAACCTCGAGGTTGGGACATATATACCTATTCTTGCTATATTCCATGTAGAAAAGCACTATTTGCATCTAGTTGTCTCAAATTCCAACCAAAATGAGCTGCCATTGCCAACACAAGTTTCACAGTTGTTGGTTTCACAACGGGACTAAAAGTCTCTTCATAGTATATGCCTTCCTCTTGATTAAACCCCTTTGCTACCAATCGAGCCTTATACCTCCCTATAGAACCATCAACATTCTTCTTAATTTTGAAACCACATTTGCATCCAACAAGGTTTTTTTGTGCTGGAAGATGACCTAAGCTCTATGTGGACTGAGTATGGAGTGCATCTAATTCTTCTTTCATTACATCAACCCATACTTTACACTTTAATGTAGACTTGTATGTTGCAGGTTCAACAGTAACCAAGTCCACTCTTTCATTCTCATGAATTATAGTAAGTAATGCCTTCTTCTTGAAGATGTCATTCCTTGATCTGGTTTGCATTAGATGCAAATTTAATGGAGGAATGGAGATCACTACTTGAAGATTCTCAAGTTGAAACTCATAAATCAAATGATGCTTAGATTGAACCTCAGGAGCCGCAAGGAGTTTAGAGGAGTGGAAACCCGTTCACTTACATTAATAGATTGTGTTGAAGGTGATGAAGTAGTGTTTATGGATAATAGGGATGATGGTAATGGTAATTATGAGTCAGTGTTAGAAGAAGAGACATGGTGTGAAGCTCGAGATGTTGAGACTAACACATTATCAAAAGTAGTGATTGGTGGTTGAGAGATCGGTTTTTGCACATGTGATGTATGGAGATCAGATGGTTTTGTTTAGACTAGAACTGAATAGGGAAATTCAGTTTCATCAAACATAACATGTTGAGAAATATAGATTTTCTTCTTGTTGACTTTGTAACATAAGTACCCCATGTACTTTAATGCATATCCTAGAAAAAGACACTTCCTTGTTCAAGGTTGCAACTTCGTGGTGTTGAAGGGTCTTAATAGTCGGTAACAAGAACAACCAAAGACTTTTAAATGACTAATATCAGGGATGGAACTATAAAGCATCTCAAATGGTGACTTTTGGTGTAGTGTTTGTGATGGCATTCGATTAATAAGATACACTGATATTTGACAAGCAAATGACCAAAATGATGCAGGTAAATGAGATGTTTGAAGGAGAATGATTGTGGTTTCAATAATATGTCAATGTTTTTTTTTCGGCCAACCCATTTTGCTCTGGGATATATGGACAAGATAGTTGGTGACTAATACCCTTAATAGCAAGGAAGGTTTGTAATTATTTCCTTACAAATTCACCCCCTCAATCACTTTGAAGTGTTTTTGTGGAAACTAAGAAATGATTAAGAATAAATTGATAAAATGGAATAAATATGGGACAAACATCAGCTTTATTGACAAGTGGAAAAATCCAACAAAATCGAGTATATTGATCTATGAAGGTAACATAATACTCAAAGCCTTTTATAGAAAGACATGGAGCTGGACCTCATACATCACTGTGAAAAATGTGAAAAGGGTTAACAGGTTTATATGTGGCTGAGTGAAAGGGTAACTTGCTAATTTTGCCCTCTATACAATTGGAACACAGTACATGTATGGTATCAACAACATTAGTGATATTAGACTTCTTAAGCATAAGAGAAACAACATTGTTTGAGGGATGACCTAATCTATAGTGCCGTAGACTATAAGTTACTTGTTTTCCAAGATATGCATCAACTGGACAAGCTTATTTTGTATGAGAAGAGGGTGGTGTGATGGGAATGGGATACAATCCATTATTGCAGAGGCTTTTGAACAATACTCTCCATGTGGCTTTGTCCTGAATCCAAAAACACCAAGCATCAAAGATTAGCCAACAATTATTGTCAAGACAGATTCTATACACATAGAGTAAATTCTGATATATCTTAGGTACATAGAGAACTGAATTCAACTTTAGATTATGAAATGAGGCCAGCAATATTGTAGATCCTTTATGGGAAACTTTCAAACCTTCACCACTTGCAGTTTGAATTATCTCTGATGATGGGAAAAGAGTTTCCAAGGACAGGTTATTTAAGTCTGCAGTCATGTGATTTGTTGCACTTGAGTATGTGAGCCATACTTGTTGAGACAGATTGGACTCCATTAGTGGGACCGAGGTATTGACATGCATAGCATTCATACTTCCAGAGGTTGAAGTTATGTTTGCATTCCTGAAATGACAAAATTGTGCACTATGGTTCCTTTTTCCACAAATTTGACACCCTTTAGCAATTGCAGACTCAGTGTTTCGAAACCTACATGAATTTCCAGTATTAGACAACTACTGAGTAGGTGAATTACCAAGAATCTCACGATCATGATTTGGGTAAAAATACTTGTTGTTCCTAAATTTAGGTCCACCATGTCCATATTGAAATTTCTCTTTGCTCTTGTTTTTGTTGTAAAATGGTTATATTGAGAACCACTATATTGATTTCCATAAGAACCTTCAGAATTGGATACATTAGTATGTTTATTGGAAGAAGACTGATGTCAAATTTACCTTTGAAGTTTGTCTGAAAACCACCATTATCAACAGCCATTACAGTAAGAAATAACGGTGTAGAAGTACTTTTAATCATTGCTTCTTCAGCAAGCAATTGAGATCTTAAATCTTTAAGGAAATAACATGTTCCCAGCTTCGAATGTTCAATCGAACATAATCATCATCAAATTTAACCCCAGTTCCAGAAAGATAATCTCTAGCTTTCTTTATTCTTTGTAAGTAAAGAGAAATAGAATCATTACCCTTTTTGATATTTTGCAATTCTGATTTCATTTGGAAGATACTTGTTCTTGTAACAATTGAAAATTACTTATTGAGCCGTGTCTAGAGATCTTGAGCACTAGTACTCCCTATAGCACAAGAAATTGCAGGTGGTGAAAGGGTTGCAGTAATTAACTGTATCAAGGCTCGATCATGCATCTTCCAAATCTTTTAGTCATCAGATTATGTGGAGGAACCAATTCCTTCAAAGTCTACCTCGGATCCACCAGATGTAGGCCGTGTGAATCGAGCAGGACAAGGCGTGGAACCATTCACAAATCCCATGATTCCATGCCCTTCGAGCAGAAGTTGCATCTAAAAATGCCAAACCAAGTAGTTTGTCTCATCAAGCTTTACTATTACATATATTGAAACAGTGGAGATGAAAGAGGTAATGGGAACAATTTGTAGTTGGGAAGCAGAAACCATTGCTGCAAGAAAGCTGAGAATGTGTAGCAAAATGTTAATGGCGAACTTGTGTCAAGCGTTTGGCAGGCAAAAAAAAAAACAGACTCCAAGAAAATTGATGAAGAACTCCAAGAATTCCACTGAAGACAAAGGAAGTAGAAGGCATGAGTGAGATGAGAAATGGTGAGCGAAAGCAATCTAAGATCGGAGAATCGCCCGATTAGCTATTCCAGCGATGATACTATATTAACCAATCTATGATTGCAGAAAGAAATTCACAGTATTGTTCTAAGAAGAAGAAGAAGAAGAAGAGATAGAGAAACTAAGAGAGGGAGATAGAAGATTCTTGATATGATATTTTTCTCTATATCATACAATCTTACAGCTTTAAGGTTATATACTAGCTTATACAAAGCTTGCTGCCTAAGTCACAATGTAACTAACTCTAACTACCTTATAACAATATTTCCTATTTGTTGTCGAGTGTCACCTTTTACTACCATTGGATTACTACCCTTAAGTAACAGAGGCAACGTATTGTCCATTCCACAAAGAAATTTTAGGGATCTCTATTTTTAAGAAGAAACTTGTTTCTCACATGGTCCGTATTTATAAAGATTTTCGTTCCAAGTTATATTTTTGGCAGATATTCAAATATTTGCATTGTTTCTCACATGGTGTCTCTTAGGACCTTCACCGTGCTCTTGTAATTTGCTAAAGGTCATGGACGATGAAATAGAAATGCTTGAAGCTAACTTTTACCTCAGAAAAACAGCAACAAAACGAGAAATTTGAAACACTCCAAATACAAGTGGTGAAATCAAACATTAATATTGTCAGCTTATCACAATTGCAGATTAACGTCACGGTCAAAAATCAACATGTTCAAGGCTTAAAAACCTATTTTGAATCCTCTGAATCAATTAAATCACTCAAGCGGCTTGGAAATGACAATCCAACAACCTTCAAAGTAGTTATCATAAAACTTATATAGAAGCCTAATTCGGAAGGGAAACCAGCAACAAGATATACTGAATCCCAACATGAAACCGGTAGATTCACACAACTGTAGTAACCAAATTCCAATTCACTCCACAGAAAGTAGTAAACTATATTTTAAAAAGAATTATAGCATGTAACTACTATGGAAACGAGAGAAATAAAATCAAGGGAGGAACACAAATATGATTTAAATCAGGATTAAAATACAAAATATTTGTCAGAGCCACATAAAAGAGGGTCGAGTGAGGTTATTCCTCAATTATACAGGGTGAATTTCATGCGGCATTGCTAAGATCAGATTGTTATTTGATGATAATCGCAAGTGTACACCTAGGAGCTGAAGAGCAAGAAAGAGAGGAACTTAGTGACTTATTTTCGTTCGCACAATGCACTAAGATGGTACACGAGCGAGCATTAGAACCAAAACACCAGGTGAGTAGAAACCAAAAAGATGGCAATGCGATATGAAGCACACCATAATCCATTGAATTTCGTATCATGCAAAATACAACCAACCATAAAGAAGTAATCAATACACACTAACAAAAAATGAGATGAAAAACGCAGACGCATATTGCTATGAAAGTCCTACATGAAAAAGATCTAGGTATAACAGATCATTTGTATCATACATGCGTATCCAACAACTGTAGTAAGAGGGGCCTGAAATGTAAAACGACTAAACATCTCAACAACTTAAAACAGAATAACAGATGACATGGATCACACACAGTACCTCCCCATGCTCATCATGACTAACATGGTTAAATTAACCTTTTCCTATTTGCAACACTGTTTGTGTATTTTTACAATAGTTTTTTTTTCAATGTCATTATGCTGATACAGTTATGCAAGATAACACCTCTGATGATGAGGAAACGAAACCATATAGATGACATACAATAACAAGAAAATTGAGACACCAACCTTCAAACTAACATATCCCAGAATCATCTCAAAACTATTGTAAGGAATAACTTAATGGTTTCATCAAACATTTTAAAACTCCGTTAACAAGAGAATGTTTTCGCCTAGTAATGCAACCAAAATCGAAAATTTGTTAATCCTGAACTAGGAGAATCTAAATGCTAAGTTCTAGTTTTTCAAAGGGACTAACATTCCACATCCTACCACTAGTGTACATGTCAATTTCAATTTAGGACTCGATGCAGATAAAATTCATTTTAAATCAACAACTAATTAGCCATTTATTTGCTATTTATCTATATTCCTAACCAACAAGAACCAACATATATCAAATTTTTGTCTTGGGGAAGCAAAAGATCATCCCTGTGCAATCTTTTGTATTGCAAACTTCACTGGATTACACTAATCAACAATTTAACAATAGATTAAAGTGCAACTCAAACCCTAATTAATGATTACGCACAATCGGAAACCTCAAGCCCCAGAAAATAATTGCAAATTAGTGTAAACAAAATATTATTAATAAGATTACCTCGGAGATTAAGACCAAAAAACCACCATAATCGCAAGCCTACGAGGTAAGGAAGATAAGAACGATGTCGTTTGTACTTCTTCAAATTTAGGAGAGAGAAGTATCAAAATAAGAAATTGGGTTCTCAGATGGGCCCAAACATCCGTATTCGCTAATGAGCCCATTCTTATATCTCATTTTGTCAAATTTTCTCACTCAAATGGATGGAATCAACCTCAATTTGACGAACAATTTATCAGATTCAATGGCGGGGTTCTTGCCACTTAGTACTACGGTCTAGTGGTATTCTTCTTCACTTGTAACTGTGAGAGGTCTTAGGTTCGACTCTTGCCAAAGGCGAATTTGAACCACAGTATTGCTAGCCCATTATGAGGCTAAGCCCACCCCTCCCTCCTAGTGTAGATAATATCGATTGCTAAAAAATAAGGAGGGTTAAGGTTCTTGAGGAACAATTGACACATAAAAAGTTAGTTAAGGCCATTTCCAACCGAAGTAGGGCTAGAGGGCTCTCTTTAGCCCTATAGCCCTCCAATAAATTATATTTTAGTGAACAGTGCCATGTTATATTTCATACCATCTTCAACCGAATGGACCAAAGGGCCCTAGGCTAAACATAGCGATGTGACAAAAAAACATCCCCAACCGAGGGGGCCAAAAGGTCATAGGGCAAACATAATTATTTAATTTAATTTAATTAATCAAATTAAACTATCATATTAAAATAAGATTTTCAGATTGGAAGATTATTGAAAGAGGTGGCCGTTTGAAATTTTATTGAAAAAATTAAAGGAAAGATTATCGAAAGAGAATATAATGTGAAGAATTGAAATAAAATGAGGTAAAAAAAGTGAAAAGTATGTGAGAAATGGTGAAGGAAAAAGATAGAATTAAAATAAACAAAAAAAAAAGTGGGTTGGCTAGCTGAGATGGCCAGTCCGCTGGCCTGATTTGGATGTTTTGGCTTGGTAGGGTCCACAAGTCATTTGGTCTAGCTCTCGGTTGGAGACGATTTTCGTGTCATTTTGAGCTATTTTTAGCCCTACAACCCTCTAACCGGAGAGGTTAGAGATGACCTACTTAGAGTAATTTAAAAATTCAAGTAGTAAATCGAAAAACAGTGCAAGTTCAAATTAGTATCTTGCCACGCATACATGCATGACAGACGATTATAATGTGGAGCCTCTTCAAATAGATCTATACAAGGATTTTCAATTTTTGGGTCAAGATCTATTCAGGGATCTATAATTTGAATTAATTCTTACTTAATTGACCAATCATCCTCCTCATTTATCATTCTTGACCTTTGCTTAACATTTAAGTCTGTCCTTGCGCAATATAAGAAAGTTTCCCGCTGCCGCGGACGGCGCCAAGGCCGTACTCTACCTCATTGACCGTTGGGAGCTGCATTGCTCCTCATGCGCCGCCGCCGCACCCAATCCCCTACCCACGGTTGCCGCCTCCCCAGAGGGCGGAAAGCACCGTTTAACTACCCACTGGCACATGTAAACGTAGATTGCGTTTCCATTTTCCACGTGCGCTGAAGGTGCAATCACGGGCGTACATCAGCGCGTAGGGTTTAATTATCTTCTCCTCTCTCTCGACACAGAGCCTACACCTGGGGGAGATTCCCCCACAACTTTGCTTCGGAGGACAGTCTCGTATTTTCACCATCATCTCCTCCATCTCCAAAAACTCGACTGAAACCCTTTCCCTCTCACAGCGAATCGGATACGACGGTCGTTTTTGCTAACCTGCGCCGGGGTTACTCTACGCGCACCACGCACCGCCGCCTCTCCAATGAGGCTCCGATCCCCTACAGTCCTCGCACTGCCAGTTCTTTTTCTCTGCTTTTTCGCTACTGTCCCCACCGAGTCCGCCGAGTCGACTCAGTCGAACTCGGTGGCCGTGGCCGTGGTCCCGGGGGAGACCAATGGCGAGTCGAAGAACTCGTCGCGCAGTGGCGAGGAGGACAGCTTCGCCGACATGATTGATCGGGCTCTGGAGCGTGAGTTTCCAGAGAACGAGCAAAATCAAGGTTCTTTCAGATCCCGAGCTTTTCAATTCCTCGTTTTGGCCATTTTTTAAAAACCGCTTTCAAATTTCAATTCCTCGTTTTTGCATGCATTAGATACTGTCTGTTTCGTACTATGAGAAAATGTGAAATTTTTAATTGAATTCGGATGGAAATTTTGGAGCAATTAACGACAACGTTGAGGGTACTATGGTGTAAATTGTTGTGCCTTGTTGTGCAGCCGAGGATGCTGGCGGCTTCAATAATAGCGTTGCCGAACAGCAGGTAGGCACTCACTCGTATGCTCTGACATTTTTTGGTTTTAACGTTATGTGTTTAGGTGTTAGATGATCGGAGTTCGCGGGCAGAACTTAGCCCTAAAAACCGGCATTTCTAGAAACCAGGTTGTAATTTGATGTAATTGATCAGTAGAGTACACCTAGAAGCTGATTTTGGGATGCTAAAAACCGGCATTGCGAAGATCGGATTGTAATTTGATGTTAATCGCTCTAAAGTTGAACACATTTGACAAGTGTACACCTAGTGCTGATTTAGGAACGTTTAAAACCGGCATTGCTAAAACCATCTTGTAATGATCGCATTAAAGTTAACACCTTTGACAAACTTTAGAGCGAGATACCAAAAAGGAAGGTGCTTTAGATTGGTCGACTAAAGAAATGTTACACTGGATGCTATGTTTATAGTCTTATCACTCCAAAATTTCTCATATTGAAATATTGTCTTGTATAATTGATTTTGCATAATCTTGGCCCAAGATTGAGAGCCGTAACTGTTTGTCTATTAGGCAGTTCTGGAAACCGTTGCTAGAGTCAAGTCCAAGAAGAATGACAGCAAGGAGGAGAAGTATGTACTTCTATCTTGTGAATTGGAGAACAAATATGTTAACTTCAGTGTGTGGAAGTTGTAATTGGATATAGGAATACTTGAAGTGAGTTTGCTGACACCTTTGTGAGCCTTATTTTAGGTCATTTCAGTTTCATGATGTTTTCCATAATGAGAATGGAGAAGAAGATATGCCAACATTAATAGATCGAAAGGTATGTCTGCCATCAGTCATTGGAAAATTTTGTTTAGTTCACGTTGCATTTATACTATTGTACCGTGCATAGGTAATGTTTTTAAAATGTGTAAAAGTGCATTATTGTGATGTCCATAACAATTAATGATGATAGCATACTGCTGTATTGGAAAATATATACTGTGTCTTGCAGTCGAAGTTGATACTTTTTGGTATTCTCAAATTTCTTTTATCAGGACAATATCTTTATTATGTCCAATCGCAAGTCAAAATATCCTGTGCTGCAATTGGACTTGAGGTCAGCTAACGCTTTTTAATATTATTACCCTTTCATTTATGAGTGACTGAAAAATTTGGCTGATGTTTCCTCTTCATATGTTCAGATTGATTTCGGACCTGGTAGTTGTCATTGTTTCTGCAACTTGTGGTGGAATTGCATTTGCCTGTGCTGGACAACCAGTCTGTCCTCTATCGTAGCTCTTTGCATTCTTTTATACTAAGTTTCTATTTGAAGACCTCTTTTGCTTTTAGATCCATGTATTCTCGAAAAAGTGACCACTCACTATGTTATGGACAGGTTATTACTGGATATTTGCTAGCAGGATCTGTTATTGGACCTGGAGGCTTGAGTTTTGTCAGTGAAATGGTGCAAGTATGTTGTCGTATGATCTTTAAGATATCTTCATATGCATTACTTCTGTTTTCTTATTAAAAGAAATGCATGCAGGTTGAGACTGTGGCTCAGTTTGGGGTGATCTTTCTTCTTTTTGCGTTGGGTTTGGAGTTCTCAGCTGCTAAGGTAGGCTTGTAAATTGAATGTTGCAGTATCCCTTTGGATTTTGTTGGTCTATTAATTTAGGCCATGATACTAGTCTCTCCTTTTCAAGTTTGCAGCTTCGGGTTGTTCGAATAGTGGCTGTTCTGGGAGGTCTAATGCAAATATTCCTATTTATGTGCTTGTGTGGAATAACAGCCTCGGTATGTTTACATTTTACTCAACATTTTTTTGCTACATATTTATATCTAGACCTGTTATCCAATGACGCCATATTATGATTCTTCCTACTTCCTTTTTTTTGCACATAAATCTGTGTCTTCAATGGAATCCTAATACAACAGCTGCATGCTATTTCTAGTTATGCGGTGGGAGGACTTCAGAAGGGGTATTTGTTGGTGCATTTCTTTCTATGTCTTCAACAGCAGTGGTGACTCTCTTTTCCCTGATATCTCTAAATTCTCTCATCCCCTACATATGTGTTTTTTTGGGGAAAAATAAATGGATTCATGACCTTTTTAATTTTCTAATTCTTGCAAATGGGTTGTGGGTTCTTTAGCTTATGTTAATCTGAAATTAGTATTTCTTCACAATTGTATGCACAATATGCATAAAATTGATTTGTTTTCATTCTATATGAATTGTTATGTGCAATTTTATGGAATATTTGATAGTTCAAGTGGTGATGGAAAACAAGTTTGCCTACCTCTCCTTTAGTCCGATCTCATTGTTTTTCTGTATCCTTGAATCTTGGTCTTCCTGTAGCAACCTCTTAGTTTTTGTATTATTTCATCTTTTTCGGTCTGCAGGTTTTGAAATTCTTGATGGAAAGAAATAGTATCAGTGCTCTTCATGGTCAAGTTGTAGTTGGCACTCTTATATTGCAGGTATGTGATATCATAATTTCTCACTTTGCAGAATCTATCAGTGCTAAGTTTCACTACTTAGCATTTAAACGATGATTGGAATTCAGGCTTATGATTTCACCTTACGTGACCTACTAGGACTGTGCTGTGGGTTTGCTATTTGCTCTGCTTCCTGTTCTGGGTGGGACTTCTGGTATTCTTCAAGGAGTAATATCCATGACTAAATCGTAAGTGATTGTTATGAAAATTCATATCATATAAAGAAGGGGGAGAAGGAGAGCAGATGCAACCAGTCTTAAGAGGCTGGTCGCTGGCCTGTGTTAGCAATGTTTACTTATCACAAAAAGGAGTCATATGTGATTGTTAAATTAAGTAATACAATCAAGTGATTGGGCTGGTTGTGAGCAGGGTATTTATACACGCTTCTGTAGTTCCCATTAGTCAGCTGTGGAAAGTTAGAAACAGAATGGTTAATGTCTTTGGAACAGGAGATTGTTAACTGCTCTATTTCTCTAGTGATATTGAAATGAATTGGATTTTACCTGCTTTGAGTTTCTATTATTGCCTCGTGTCTCTTTTTAAATACTACATTATCACAGGCTGGTGGTTTTGCTTATGTTTTTGGCCACCTTGTCCATATTAGCACGTACTTGTGTACCATGGTTCCTGAAGCTTATGATAAGCCTATCTTCTCAGGTATTTTGATATATCTTCATTTTAATGCACTCTGATGCTTTAATTTCAGAGATTGTTTATACTGAACAATTTTTATCTGCAGACAAATGAACTGTATCAGTTGGCATCAGTGGCGTTCTGCTTACTAGTTGCCTGGGTTTGTCTCATTTCCTATCTTTTACCTCTTCCGTTTTATAGGACGGACTCATTCGAGTTAATACATCAGTAAGAGAAACAGACTATCATCAACAAAGGGGTTTGGGGTTACCAACTTTGTTAGTTGATTTACCTAACCCTTAAACATCTTCCCCTGGGGGTCTACAGTACATGCTTTCATGCTTACACGCGTCTATCCAATAACTGCCTGGAAGGATGGATATAATGTGCATTTTTCTTGGTCATTTCAGTGTAGTGATAAGCTGGGTTTAAGCCTTGAACTGGGTTCCTTTGCGGCTGGAGTGATGATATCAACAACTGATCTTGGTCAGCATACGCTGGAGCAAGTAAGATATTTTTTATTCACGATGTATGTGTAGCTGATACAGGCTTTACAAATTGTTATCCCCTTGTATGCTTCATGATTGATGATTCTAGGAAATGTCCTACTTAAGATTTCTACTATCATAGTAAACAATTTAACAGGATGTGTGATCCATTCAACATGTTTCGTAAATAGTGTTGAAATGTTATCATCAATTGTCATAATATTTCAATTCAATATTCTAATTTTACATGTGTTTCTGCTCTTATTTGGGGTTCTTTCAGGTTGAACCCATTCGCAATTTCTTTGCTGCTCTTTTTCTCGCCAGCATTGGGATGTTAATACATGTTCATTTCCTTTGGAATCATGTTGATATTTTATTAGCAGCCGTTATATTGGTAATCATTGTAAAAACTGTAGTGGTTGGTTGCGTGGTCAAGGGATTTGGATACAATAACAAGACTTCCCTTCTTGTAAGATTTCAGCAAATTGTCAACACATCTTTATTTCCATTTTTACTTCGTACATTTTGTTGACGGAGGGGCCTTAGGTTATCCTATATGCGTAGGTCGGGATGTCCCTTGCTCAAATCGGAGAATTTGCTTTCGTTCTTCTAAGCCGTGCTTCAAATCTTCATCTAGTTGAGGTTAGTCCTTCACCCGTAAACTGCATTCCTAAGAAATTTTAAAAAAGTTAACTTCCTTACATACCCCACCTAATCTAGGGATTTAACTGAAAGCTTAGTGTAAAGTGAAATGGGAACTGAAGGTTTATCACTATTGCAGGGTAAATTATATCTATTGCTTATAGGCACAACAGCTCTCAGTCTGGTATGCGAGACATCTCCTCAAATGTTATTTGCGTCTCAGTTAGAAGTGCATGGCCTGTTCAAAGGAATATTTATATTTGTGATCTTATGGTGCAGGTCACTACGCCATTGCTTTTCAAGATAATTCCTGCTGTTGTCCATCTTGGGGTGTTGCTGCGGTGGTTCCCCCCCGATAGTCCGAGTGAGGTAATCATCTGTGCTTGAATATATATTGGATAAATTTCACCCTGCAAATATGTGTCACTTTACAATTTTATATGATTCTTGTTTGAGCAAGTGTAGCTTGAATTATGGTTTTCTCCTCCCAGATTGGATTTAAAGGAGATAGCTTTCGCTCAGACAGTGCGAAGCGTTTTGCTATGATGCTCCACGGATGTCATGATTTATGATACATGAACAATGAACCAGAAAATGCACTTTTCAGCCTTCACCCGATGCGGTTGTTATACTCTGGAGGACAGGTATTGAAGAGTGCAAACGAGGTCGACTGACTGAAAAAGTTTCTAAACTGTAAAGCTCTTCAATTGGAACTTTCCATGCATCTTATGATTAAGCAAGAGTGAATCGTATCGCCGATTGAGACCGGGAAAATGAGAGCACGCCGGATGGTTCGCACGAGAAAATTTTGTTCTTTGTGAAGTAGTGTCCATTTTGTAATGTAAATCATTCCCTCCCCCCTTCTTTCCGAGGTTGATTATTTTTTTTGTTTTGTTTTTCCATTTTTCTTGTATTTTTTTCTTCCCTAGTTTAGAATCAGTGATGTTCCCAAACTCAAATGTATCATGGATTTGTTTATAATAATACCATAGTTTTTCTTTCACTTTCTTAATTTTGGGTTCTTGGGGTTGTGTTTTCTTTCGCAAATTTGATTGGAAAATGCATAAATTCCTCAACACTAGGGCTGGAGAGAGATTCTCTTTTTAGGTTAGGCAAATTCTATTGATTCATAAAAGAGTACACAATGGTTGGAGAGAATTTATTTTGTCATTAATTCACCACTTGACAAGCGTTTGTTGAATGAGCGATTTACTTTTAGAACACGTGACAAACATCTATTAAATAAGCGACATCATTAAGATTGTCTTGGTTGCAATACAGAATCTCTCCAACCTTGTGTTCTCTTAAAGATATCATTTTATTTTTTTATTTACTGGCAGTGGTTGAAGTCAGATCTTTGATGTCAAGGTTGAAACCTGAAAGTGAGGCTTTAAAATGTGAAATGCATCTCCACTTCTTTTTTTCTTGCTTAATTACTCAAACTCATTTGATGAGATTTCAAACCAAGGCTGTTACAGTGATATACTATGCAGACTTCAGGATTCTAAACGTCCACCCTTTAAAAAGTTAAAAGGATGGATATTGCCGAAAATCTAGTTTTTCAACTTCGATCTTATTTATTAACAGTGTTGATATAAGTATAGTATCACTGCTTTTAGAACTTTGATAGTTCAAAATCTGAAACTTAAAACCTAAATAAGAAGTGGTTAACCAATCCGGTACCAGAATCCTAAAGTTTTAAGTCTAAAACACTCAACCTTGTAAATAAATTGGAACAAAAGCTGGAGAAAGTCAAGTAGAAATTATAGTTTATCAACACGTCTGTTCTTAACGTCGTGTCAATCTTTAACAACCTTAGTATGAATATTCAACTATCAAGAAATGTGAATATAAAATAGGCAGGACGAGGAAAGATAAAGTGTTAACCTCGCTGATAATTACATTTTATAAAAAAGTAATAATAGTAGCTAGGTCTTCGATCCTTAATATTGTACTGAGTCCTTATGAATGCATGGATACATTTACACACACACACGCATACATATATGTATGAACCCAAAGTTGACCAACTTATATATGAAAGCAAAAGTTAACCATCTTCCAGTTCATACATATATGTATGCGTGTGTGTCTGTAAGTATGTATCCATGCATTCATAAGGACTAAGTACAATATTAAGTAGGTGTAAAACACTGACTAATCAAGAAAAGAAGTAGGTTTAAATGATATTTTAACTGTTTAATATAATAATACGAACCAAATATGTTGCATATGAAATCGTGCCGGATCTTCTCCTGAGCTTACAAGGTTGAGCCTTCTGAGCAAATCACACGAACCGTTGAAATTTGATCTAACTGCTACAAATAGGGAGCTCTTCTAAAATTTATAATAATTGCAGCCGTTGGATCAAATTTCAACGACTTATGTGATTTGCTCTGAGGCTCGGAAGGGGATTCGGTTCTGTGTGAACACTGCAATATTATACTAATTAATCCCTAATTGGTTAATCCACGTTTTACTGATAAAGATTGTAGACTAGTTTATAATTAAGCCAGTCTTAATTTATTGTGATTTAAGAGGCTGATCATCACCATCACCTGGTTATCATATTATATAATATACTTTAACTTTTCTTTATGCTACATGTATATAATATAGTTTTGCATAACATGTGATGATGGTTCTACATAATTCTATGCCTTCAGTTGTCACCTGGTGATGTCATATGCCTATTGGCTATATAAATAAAGCTTGCCAGTCGCTGCTGATAAGATAACAACGATAATAAAACTTTAGGCTATTAAGTGTGGTTAATTTTATGAATCTTAAAACGTTATTGTATTTAGTTTTGTGTCAAATCTTTTATTAACTTTAAATATTTCATATTTTAATAAGATCTTAAAAAAAAATCTTCATTTTTCTTAATTTCATACACACCATATTTCATTTTTTGTGTCAAAAATAGAAAATACGTAACATTAGAGATGTAGAGAGTGGAGGAAGAAAGGTCGAAGAGACGTAGAAGATGTATATTTTTAAGTTTCTTTTACTTATAAGATTTTGTTTCCATTCACTATTCTTCTTTGTATACTTTCTCCCTGCCTATCACTCCTCTTCCACCCTTTTTTCTCCTATATATTTTCCTTATATCTCATGCACATAAAGTGAAAACTAAATGCTAAGAAACGAAGTGGTTATTGGACGAATTCTTAGTTTATTAATCATGAGTTCAAAACAAGATAACGAGTGTTGTGTTTGATACAAGAAACAATTTCCTATCGTCCACAAGATTCATGTGAACATGAAAGTGGATATGTGGGCATTTGATGATTTGAGTAGATTAATAAGATTCCAAAACAATTTGACACCACATAGATAGTAACAGATATTAAACAAGACAATACAAGTTTGTTGAAATGTCACTGTAATTTAAAAGTGAGTATAAATGTGACAGGTTGTGTTGAATCAAGCAGGACAAAATACCTTGAGACATTTAGACACAAAGATCTAGATACAAAGGACATGATATTATTTCAGTTGTACTATTAAGGAACCAGTTTTCCCTACAGGCGCAAAGTTCCCAATAGCAGGTCGAGGGGAAAAGATTACAAACTTGACAACTCTTACAGCTTAAAAACATATAGAGACATATATATTGATTTAAGAGTGGATAGCATTTTCGGAGTAACCAGAGATATAATGTTATAGGATGATAATATGTAAAATATCTTAAAGATAAGATGAAAGTTTCAATGACACTGTGATTATATATACCGAGCTCAAGTGATGAGTGCTATAGCGTAATAGAAGTAGTGAAGGAAGTTGCAGTTTTACTAAAAAATCAATTGCTAATAGGAATGACATTACTTTAAATTGTAACACGTAGATAATTGGATATAGCATCGATTTTCTTTTGAGGATGTGGACTAGTTTCTTTCTTCCTTATCTTTAAGAACAGTATAGTTAGAATACATACAGATATATATGTGTCAGCTTTGCGGTCACACAAAATTATCAAGAACTTTGTTTGCCTTTGTAATCTTCATAAAATGGATTTTTCTTCATGTCTCTCAAAATCTATGTAGATTGTGCAACATGCCAGTCAAGACGGAAAAGAACAATCCAAAATATTGGACCCCCATCAGAAAACAAAATAATAAAACAAGAGATTAATTTGGAAAATTATTTTTCATTGTGGTCAAGGTATTGAAGGTGTTTACTATGCTGGGGTTAGACTTCTGAAAAAATCAAACTTTCACACAAAAGTCTTGGGGTTTTGGGAAAGTTTAATGTTGTCAAAACTTATGAGTCCATGGTTCTCCAGATTTCAGAAGTTTGCCTTCTGTTTCCTAGCAGGCAGTGTATTTCCTATTTCGAATAATCAGGGTTGAATTTCGACTGATGCATCAGTTTCCTCATTAATTTATATTGCATTGACTTAATAGTCAAGAACCATTTTGTGATGGAGCAGACAATAAACTATTAGGAAGAAATTACAAGGAAATTACAAGAGTCAAGTCAAGCTGTGGGCTTTTTACTTGAGTTAAATTAGTATTACCTTTCAAAAAAAAAAAAAAGAAGTTAAATTAGTATTATACCAATTAATGGCGCTGTTACACTATCGCTGAGACGTCCATTTCTAACAGTATAATATTATGTGTGAGTTTTCGTTCACTGTAATGTTAAATTATTGATCTGATGTCGGGATAATAATATACTCATGTCATTGATAGAAATTGTTCTCCAAAACCTGGCATACCTGATCAAGTTATCCTGCACAATCTTTAATGTTGTATGTAAAACAGGACCTAGAAATTTAATACTGGGGTATGTCCAACCAATTACTCAGAATATTTATTTTAAACTGTCCCAATTACTCAGATATATGTATGATTTCAGTATACAAGTGCAGTAGTAGTCCCCCCATATTATCCTTGATGCTAGGACAAATGAATGCATGCCTTGTTTTACTTATGTCTGCATTAATGCATTTCACAATCTATTAACGTACCTTATTTATCATGTGCTACAAGTAAGCTTGTCATTGAAAAGTATGTTGTTCCCCTTCTGCTAAAATTGGAGTGTAGATGCTCAACTACTGCAGCTAGTTTTTCTTTTAAAGATATTTCTACTTTAAACTACTTTAAGGGCATAGGAGTGAATTTGAATATGAAACGTAGTGGATTGAAGAAAAAGACTGTAACTATCAGGATAATCCATTACTGACACTAACTAGTTTTTTTTTGTTAAAGAGAGTTTTTGAAAGCAATTAATATTCCGAAAACCCTAATATTTCTATGTAACCATGAATATATTTCTTTCGGTAAGAGGGGAAACTTGTGAAAGAAGGTTAAATACCAATATAACTTTTTAATTATTATTTTTATGTACCATTAATCAAGAAACTGTATTTGAGCAGTTGATCCAGTTGTTTACACATTTTTGTCACTAATCATTCGTGGACTTATTAGATTCCTAGTAATATTTACACCTTTCATTAAAATATTTATAAAAAAAATGGAGACCAATAACATCTCACAAATGAATTCGGGACCAATAAAATCTCACAAATGAGCCGGCTGCATACTGGCATAAAGAAATCGAACTTTGTAAATAATTAGTGGATGAGATCACTGATCACCTCTGGTAGAAAGAAAACATCGTTAATTTGTTATTTTAATTTGCTGATCAATACTGAATGAGGCCGTGGCTTAAAATAAACCTAGTGAGAAAACCCATCAAGCGATAGGGAGATATTATATTAGATGTAATATGGTTTCATATGTAAAAGCAAGTTAAGTACTTCCATAAAATATGTTGTCATGCGTGCATGAATACATCCTCGTTTTATTCATCAAGAGAAAAGGAAAAGGAAAGAACGTTAATAATTAATACATAATAATTAATTATATTGTTCCTTGAGATCCCTCTTGAGCTGCTTGGGCTAAAGTCAAATTCACGATGATTTCTGTATATTGTATCCCCATGCCAGTCCATCTCTTTTTACTTTTTATTTTTTATTTTTTATGTGACACTAATTCTTCCAAGATTAAGGAGGGGACCTGCTGGGGTTGGGGATGATTTCCTTTTTTGTTCCAAGTTAGGACTAGTTGGCGCGGCAAGCGTGAGCTCTAGATCCGGTACCAGTGACGCTTCACTCGATTTCATCTGGGAATCGATCAACCCGTAAATCCAAGCCGGCAGCTGCTGAGTAGTAGTCCTACTGCTTTGAGGTCTTTGATTGTGATCTGATTTTTTATTTTTTGCTGCAGTGCTACGTTGAAGCGGAGGCAGTGCGCTGGTATCAATGGCCATGCCATCGTGAATAATTTTGTCACGTTGAGTAGGAATTGGATCATAAGTTGCCATAGTTACACTGTTGCTGCTCCCAAACTGTCATGAACATGATTAACATAAAATTAAAATTAAAATTCAATCCAATTCCCTTTCATAAGTAGTTAACGCGCGTCCCGTTTGATAAGCATTTCAATTTTTTCAGTTTTTAATTTTTAATTTTTTTGAAAATTGAAAACCAAAATTTGAAAACTCACAGAAACAACTGAAATGATTAGTTCAGTACGTACCATATCGAAGAGGCTAGAACGTCGCTTCTTTTTGGTGAGGCTTGCTTGCCTGAGAAAATACTTCTGAGCATGACTTGCAACTTGGGTTGGGGTTCTTGTGGTCACATAATTCCTAGAGATGCCTCTCCAGTCACCCTTTCCTAACTTCTCGAGTCCGATTAGGAACGTCCGGTGCTCCTCTTCCGTCCATGGAACTCCTAATAACATACATGAATAATGAGTATGTAAGGTGCATGAAACTCACTTTCCCTAAGCAAACAATAAATTGGTGATTATTTTTCAGCATATGTGAAAGAAAACTCCTACAAACAACTCTGGAGGTGCTATTCTAATTAAGCAAATTAAGCATTGTCATGAAAGACAAGACAAGACTCAATTAACTTGAAATACCACCATACCGACATCTTAGTTGCAGATAAGTTCTTCTCGGTCTTGAAACAACAGATTTGAAAACAAGAATCGTAAATATGATACATGCTCAAGAACACAATTTAAAGTAAAAACACACATGATGATTGATATTGAATATTTTATTTTTTCAAAAATTGACAAAGCAATAATAAATAATAAGATTAATTTGGAACTGACCCTTCTTCCTTTCTTGGGCTCGGCATATGAGACCGTCGGAGAGATAGCCGATGGAGGCTTTATCTGCTGCACAAATGTTTTCATCCATGGAAAGTCTTGAAGGAGACAATGAAGAGTTAGATGGGGAAGATGAAGAGGCTGACGACGTTGTCGGCAAGCAATCCGTGCTGAAACTTTTCTTCATGGACATGGCAACATGATGATTAGCAGAATTACTGTTCATGTTAGAAGAAGACATCACGATATGATGGTGATCATGGTGAAGTTGGACACCAAAGAGCCTAAATCCAACAAAACTAGTACTACTAGGAGTGCCTCTGAAATTTGTGCAGGTCCTAGAGTTGTGGCCTATGTTTCCACAATGTGAGCACTTTCTGCCCATCTTCAGCCGGCAATAATATTAAGCGCTTCTGTATCAAGTGCTTATTGCAACTTAATTCTCGAAATATATTAAGCCGACACCACCACAATTCCAACTAAATTCTCAGTGAGAGAGAGAGAGAGAGAGAGAGAGAGAGAGGACGAATGAGCAAGGTGTTTGGTGGTATATATGATGATGGAGGTGAGGGGTGTGGGGTTTATGAAAATGGATGCACACCAAGAGAAGATGATTGGATGGACATTGTTTATTGTTTGGATATTTTCCAACTTGGGTTCTAAACAAAACAAGTTAAAACCAGTTGTATAACTACCTCGCTCTTCTTTTCACTTCATATATATATATATATATATATATATATATATATATATATATATATATAAAAGAGGAATATATATTTAAATCTCATCTTATACAGGAACTCTGTCTTCTGGAGTTTGTAGGAATATTCCAAGTACAATATATTAATATTGTAGGGGACCTATAGCGTTTTTTCATTTTTAATAAAATCAATTGTAGGCGTATATTCATAATTAGGTAGATAAATCATGAGTATAGCTGTTATTAGCATTTCGAAAAAATTATTTCACACTTCAAGTATGCAAAGATATAAGAGAGAAAACACGTTTTAGAGGAATATTGCAGGATGACTTTTTTAGAGTCATTAATATAATATTTTCCTACTTTTGTATCAAGGCAAAAATAATCGAACTTGAAACACCCAATCACGTTAAGCTGATAAATATATCACTCATTGAGAGCAATATTTGTTTATATGTTACTGTGTACATGCCTTGATAATAAAAACCCATCATGCAATGCTCAATACTTGGAATTAGGTAGATATATAAGAAATATCTTGGAAGTCGGTAGATGGGAAAATATCACAGAAAAGGAAGAACCCCGTTTGAAAGTTGACATGTTCCATGTTGCAGCTTCTTAGGAATTTAACTCATACATTTCAGTAACTTCTTCATATACAGGTTCTTTGTGATAAGTCAACAGGTATATATATATTTGCTTAAATGTTACGCTTAAGAGACTAATGCCAATATTTTCAGGGAAGAAGAAACCAAAATGTCATGCCCTCTTCAATCAACCATTCAGATTATTGGACCAAATGTTCAAATCATATTGAACTACAAATTAATGATTTATTTTATTTCAAACTTCAAAGCAACCCAATCACTAAAAATCTAGACGATCAAATCTAAATCAACCTAAATTATATCAAATCTTACCTAACTCTCGTTATCCTTGAATCAAAGATAAAGAACATTTCACTGTTTGCATTGACCTATCATATCACTTGTTTTTGTTGAAAATGAGTCTCACATTGATGGGAGGATGAATCTTGCATGGACTTATATTAGAATCCCCAATTCTGATTTAAAGAAATAGTATATGTATTCTAATGTCAACATTGTCAAACTATATATTACAAGAGCACTTCAAAATCTAGATAGGGACTCAAAGAGATTATTTAATATATACAATTTAATTAATATTATTTAGCTAAGGTACCAACTGCTTTTGTCTTAAGGTTATTATGAAGATTTTTAATTAAGCCAGTTGGAGAAAAATATATAATCCAATGGATCTAGAGAGGAGGCCAAGTTGAAGATTGGTTAGTCCTTTCTATGTCTAAAACCACGAAACACTTCCAAGTTCCAATACTTATTCAAACTATTTTTTATGCATTTGGCATTCTTTGTAGAAAGGAATTTTCCCTCGTATGAAACTAGAGGATAATGGTCATTGGGGAAGTTTTCTAATCTTGTTTTGACTAAGTATTAAGTCACTTTCTTATTCTTTTTATCTATTATTTTATATATAAGGTAGTAATTCAAGAGGAGTTTATATCTTGAAGCTTACTTTTTCTAATTATTTGATCAATTAACTATGATCGTGAGGCCTCTCAACGTCAATGCAAATTTTCGGACGGATTTGTTGCACTACATTTTGACACATATTTTTGTGGGGTTTACTTTATAATGTATTGATATGATCTAAACCGTCTATCTTTTAGAACATTATTCATAAATCATCCTTGCAAAAATTAGACAAATTCAAAACTATTAAGATATTCATTTATAGTGAAAAAATGAACGAATACGGTTATGCAAAAAAACCCTAAATGTAACATCCCACATCGACCAACAGAGAGGGAGTGATGTGCCTTATATGTACATGCTTCCCTCCATATAGCACGAGGCCTTTTGGGTGCTCACTTGGAATTCCGAAGTTAAACGAGTTCGAGCGAGAGTAATCCCAGGATGGGTTACCCACTAGGAAGTGAGTTCCCAGAAACAAAACCATGAAGGCGCGGCCGAAGCGTGGCCGGGGCCCAAAACGGACAATATAGTGCTACGGTGGAGTCGAGACTGGGATGTGACACTAAACCCTTAATCCACAGTCATATAGTTTCAAATTTTGGAGATTTTTGGTAGACATGATACTTGAGAAAGTACCTAAAAGATAGAGTAAATGACAAAAAACTACCTCAAGTATTGGTGTCACGACACTTTCATACCTCATCTTTTAAAGTTGACTATGTCATACATCATCTTACGAATTTGTGCCAATGTTATACCTTCTGTTAATTGGCCGTGAATTTTTCAGTTAAATGCTGACGTGGCTTGATCCGGGACTCACTTTTTATTAAAAAAATTATTAAAAACTAAAAAATATATATAATATTTTTTAAATATTAAAATAATAAAGAAAAGTAAAAAAAAAAAAAAAAAAACTGATCGTCCCGTTCCCCCCCTTCTTTCTTCTCTTTCTTCTCCCCCATTTCTTCTTCCCCTTTCTGGAAACCCAGAAAACAGAAGAACAAAAAAAAAAAAAACAAATTGATTCATCCCGTTCCCCCCCCCCTTTTCTTTCTTTCTTCTCTCTCTTCTCCCCCATTTCTTCTTCCCCTTTCTAGAAACCCAGAAAACAGAAGAACAAAAAAAAAAAAAAAAAAAAACAAATGGAGGAGCCTTACGTCCCGTTCATCCTGGACCTCTAGATCTTCGAGCCCAAGTTCGTCTTCGAGCCCAAAACGGTCCAGCAGACGGAGCTCCGGGTCATGGGTATTCTCAATTGGAGGCTCCGATCCGTCACCCCCTTTGATTTCCTCCCCCATTTCGTCTGCAATCTCCTCTTTTCCTCCTCCTCGTCTCTCCTCGCAGCCTCCTCCAATTTAATTCCCAGCACCATTCGTGGTATTTTAACTGATTCACTTCCCGATTAAAAAAACCCATATTTTAGAAAAGGGAAGAAGAAATGGGGGAGAAAGAGAGAAGAAAGAAGGGGGGGAACGGGATGAATCAGTTTGTTTTTTTTTTTTTTTTTTGTTCTTCTGTTTTCTAGGTTTCCAGAAAGGGGAAGAAGAAATGGGGGAGAAGAGAGAGAAGAAAGGAGGGGGAACGGGACGATCAGTTTTTTTTTATTTTATTTTTATTTTTAACTTTTCTTTATTATTTTAATATTTAAAAAATATTATATGATTTTTTTTAGTTTTTAATAATATTTTATTTTATTTTTAATAAAAAGTGGGTCCCGGATCAAGCCACGTCAGCATTTAACTGAAAAATTCACGGCCAATTAACGGAAGGTATAACATTGGCACAAATTCGGAAAATGAGGTATGACATTGTCAACTTTAAAAAATGAGGTATGAAAGTGTCGTGATGTGACATCCCACATCGCCCAGGGGAGTGATCCTTAAATGTATATTCCCATCCCTACCTAGCACGAGGCCTTTTGGGAGCTCACTGGCTTCGGGTTCCATTGGAACTCCGAAGTTAAGCGAGAAGGGGGCTAGAGCACTCCCATGATGGGTGACCCACTGGGAAGTTGCTCGTGAGTTCCCAGAAACAAAACCGTGAGGGCGTGGTCGGGGCCCAAAGCGGACAATATCGTGCTATGGTAGTGGAGTGGGCCCGGGAAGTGGTCCGCCCCGGGCCGAGATGTGACACGTGACACCAATAGTTGAGATAATTTTTTGTAATTTACCCTAAAAGATAAATAGTTCAAATTGTTGAAATACATTACGAAATAGATCGTACAAAAACGTGTGCCAAATATGGTATAAAAAATGTTGTCACATATTTGTCCCTAATTTGTCTGCATCATTGCCATAGGACCCAAATAAATTGACACTTCAATTTATGGAAATGTGATGTTGTTTTATCAAAATTAATATGTTATTAAATAGTGATTTTAATTGGCGCTCTTCACAAAATAAACTCTTCAAAACTCTTTCATAGTAAAAAAGAAAAAAAAATCTAAAATTATTTTGAAGATATTTTTTTGGAACCCAACTGTTATTGCTCCAGACATTAACAAATGATATGTGAAGCGTTTTCATCCATATACAATGATTCGTAAAATGTTTCTCACTAGCATTAACAGTTATTAAGCCACCCACTTTCTCTCATCTACTTTGATAACTACTCAAAACAAACGCAGAACATGTGTGTCCCCCTAGTTAAGGATTTTGAGGGCTCTAATCAATTAAATTCCATTGCATTGTTATACTTCTCCCCCCTTTATCAAGGGGTAGGGTAGTTTGAGTTCTGGCCTATGAGCTAGTGCTGCAAGAATGCTAAACTTGAGATCTCAGCTTCAACTGAAAATACTTCTTTTATATATGCAACTCAAAGGGAATATTTATCAAGTACCAAGTTGATGAAAACATTGAATATTAAAGCATATATTCCTCCTAGATATAATTCTCTCCAACTTTAACTATAAACTTTGGTGTACTTGCTAAATCATGTTCCTGTTAAATTATACAAAATCCGATGCAGATTGATTGAAAATCATTGCTTGTTTTTCGTAATGGCCTCCACACAAACTCTAAAGGCATCAACTTTATGAAAATTAAATGGGCATAAAATATATCCAAATGTAGCCATCAGCTTGAGTTGCTGAAGTACAAAAGCTAACTATATCTGCTTTTGGGGTCTATTAACAAATTATTAAGATGGTAAGGTCGGATCCCTTTCTTCTAATCCATCAAGTTCGGAAATTCCGGTCGTTTAAATTTGATCTAACGGTTACAAACAGGGGCACACTTTAAAAGTTATAATAACTTTAGCTGTTTGATCAAATTTCAACGGCCCGGATCTCCAGACTTGTTGGATTAGGAGGAAGAGATCCAAAGAGGATCCCTTTATGTAAAACACTAGCTTCCATCCACTGACAAGTATAAAATCCTTGGGTTCCCCCCAAAAAAAAAAGTTCCTCGGCAACATATGATTAAGAAATGTATGGTCATTTGTCATTGAATTTGATATTAAGTGTAGAGGTTAATTAAATGGATGTATGTTTAGTGGTTAATCTCAATTCTTGATATCAAATTCAATGGCAAGTAACCCTAAATTCGTAATCACTGGGCGACCAAGCGAATTGAGTGTCCAGATATATAACATGGAGAAGGGCCAAAACATTTGAATTGGTTAAAACATGGAAGAAAAAGCAAAGGTTAAAAGAACGGACGAGGCTTCAAGATGGGTCACATTCAATCCCCAAGAACTCAACTGCTCTGTTTAATCTTTATTTAGGAACTGAGCATAATGCCTTTCAATCTCATTTTTCATATCCTTATCTTAATATTTTAATCATTATATTTTCCATTAGTGCTAAAGATTACACCACATGCCATAATCCAGTATTATCAGTTGCAACTACAAATGATTAAGTAGAGGAAGATCCCATGTACAAGCACTCATCAGCATCATTTTTTCCTTTCTATCAAAATAAATAAACAATCTCATACCAGCAGCCACAAAAGAAGTGACATTATTGTCACTTTGTCTGTTTTATTTTTTATGAAGGGGGAATGATTTGAAACATTGTACAGTAAGATTATTGTTTATTTCCGACTTAATTTTATTTATTTGTTGCTGCAACAAAGTAAATTTGACTCTAGGAAGATGGTTTTATAGTGAAATTCTAATTTTTCCTATAGTATCAGAGCAGATTGTTTTAAGTGTGAAGCCCAACGGCCACACATGTCACTCGATATGTGTTGCCCATGTGTTATGCTTGAAAATTCGTCATGCGTGAGAGTGTGTTGAGAGTATAAATTTCACATCGGTAAAAGAAGGAATCTTGCATGTACTTATAAGAAATTGAATTGCTCTTTATATTTTCAATTGGTTTTATGGTAGAACTTCAATTTTCTTCAAATTCATGGTGATATATTTTTGAATTTGATATACAAAATTGAGATTAAAACGCTAAAATCACCACTGTTTTTTCATCCTCAACAAGGTGAATACTCGTACATTCTTTGGTCACCTGTCATAACGAGAATATTTTTGTTCCAATTACTACAAGGTGTGGTGGCCAAACATATTTCAAGTCACGGCTTCAAAGTCAAAGTAGAGAAAGAATATTTAGTATGCAGACGAGGAAACGTAGAAAATCAAGTAATTGGACCACACTTAAAAAAGAGTTCAAATCATTCTTAAAAGCAAAATATCTCGTTATGAAAAAATGGGGTCAATTGTCCCTAACACATCAGTTCATTTTTGTTATCACAATTTATCCTGCCCTGGTGGATTAACTATTAAGTATCAGAAACTGCAACTGAATGGTTGAAGTTCGTACAGCAGAAAAACTATCACGGTGACGTAATGACAACATTGACGAGCGCGCAAACTTAAGTGTGGAGGGCGAAGTTGGTCGGTTTTGAATATTACGGATCAAAGTTGTGAGTTATGCAATAATGCAAGCATGAAGGATCATTTGTCACTGTATTGCCACTTAATAAAATGACATTTTGCACTCTTTCTTATATAATTTTTCTCGTGTTTACAGATTTTGAGTGCATAATAACTATTTTACAGTACTAATAATAGTTTCATGCATAAGATTTTGTTAATATTGGACAGTGGATATATACATCCCCAAAGAAAAAGAAATGAAGAACAGTATTCAACAATTATGTAGTCAAAGGTATCACAATAAGAACAAAATTTTACATCAAATTCAATACGCCTTTTGATGGACTTGAATTGCTTCCATTTTCAACAATCAAAATCAACAAGGAAAACAATGAACTTTGAAAACCAAGAAAAACTCCAAGATTGTCTTGCAACATATTTTATGTTGATTTGATTTTTTGAAGCATTAAAGAATACCTTAATTAATAATTTATTCTGGTAATCAAAGAATAATTAAAAAAGAAACATTTTTAAAGCATCAAATGAATTCCTAGCATTTTCTGTGAATTTGTGGTCAATCTTCTTGTACAAAAATTCAAAGGAATGTTTGTTTTTCTAACTTCAAAGAAATTGCACAAGTAATTTCCTTGAAATAATTCACTAGTTGAAAAAGGTTAATACTTCTACATTCTGTTATGCATCTGCGACTTCTTGCTGTATTCCATTGTTTCTTCGGCACAACCACGAGCTGCCTGGCAAGTTCTTCATACTACATACCGGAGCACATCCTCAGCAGTTTTGTAAATACACTAGCAGTTAGGTCACTGCGAAAAGATGAAACAGAACCAAATTAACTGCCAGAATTCATAACTATAACTCTAGCGATTCCTACAAAGCACGGATGTTTGTAATATGTGAATAATATCTCTACAGAACAAAGAAACTAACCTGTTACATGCTTTTAAGAGCCATTCCAATTTCTGAATTTACATATTCCACGTCGCTTTCCTTCAAAAGAGTCACGGATAGACTGCACCATGGAATGGACTGCAGGTATATGAGCCAATTCAGCATGCAGCTCCTGCAAAATGAATTTAGCTCCATGACCAGCAATTTAAAAGCTTAAAATGTCAGAGGGTAGATATGCGGTTGAATGTGATACCACGTGAGAAAGACGTTCTTCAAAATCCCCGGAATTTTCATCAGCAGGCATGAATATCTTTTGGTAAGCTGTTCTCAGGCTTCTGATCTAGATCCTTGCCCAGAGGTATAAAGATCTTTTAGATTTGCAATTAAATAAAATGAAATGAAAAATGTCAAAAATTAAGACGAAACATTGATTAATCAAAACCTCTGCGGCTGTGAATCCATTACGCCGTAGACCTTCAAGGTTTAAACCACGAAGCACAGCTCTTTCTCCCGCAACCATCATGTACTTTGGAACATCCTGTGTGATCTTCAAGGATATAAAAAAGAACATATTAAATCAAAGATTTCACACTGAAATTTTTTTAGCCAAATTCATGTACTGGCACCAATCTCACAATTTGCTAGTCTGGAGACTCTGAAGCAATTGTTCAAGTTTCCACGTTGCATAAAAGATGGTAAAAAGTAAGACTGTCGTACCACAGAGCCACCACCAATAAATGAGAAAGAGCCAACATGGCAGAATTGATGAACGACAACAGCCCCTGCAGTGTGAGCATAATCCTACATTTGAAACGCAACTAAATATCAGATACTACAAGTAGAATAAAAGTATATATTAGAATATATCCTTACTTGAAATTTGCAAAACAGACTAACGTTACATTTGATGTAGAAGAGGAGTTTGAAATGCAAGACACGATGTAACATTGTGGATTACGACAAATATAACATATGACGTATCATATGTAATCTGCATATTGAGCAAAAGAACATATCTTTCTATGAAAACTCAGCCAATATCCTGAAATTTGAAATTTCATAATCCAAAGAGAGCGTAAGGGCTTACTTCCACCACAACATGGCCTGCCAGCAATGTATTATTCGCAAAAATGATGTTGTTTCCGATCTTGCAATCGTGGGCAATATGACAAGATCCCATGATAAGATTGTTATTTCCAATAGCCTGATCACATAACAACAATGAGAGCATGAAACTCAAATTTGAAATTAATTAACATATCCACATACTGTTATATCACTCGACTTTGAAGATCGGTGGATCGAAGTATGCTCTCTGATATCGTTGTTGTCCCCAACATCAAGGAAACATTCATCCCCTGACTAAATCACAAAACAAACACAAACTAGTGAACTTTGTCTTAAAAGTTATAGTATTGTAGGGAATTCGTTAACATATCGAAACTGACCTCGTACTTCAAATCTTGGCATTTGCCACCAACCACAGCATGGTGTCCAATAACATTATCACACCCGAGCACAGTACGCCCTGGAAGATCATCACCAACAATGGCACCACTGCCTGACAAATTTTGCACCACACCAATGAAAAGTTCAAAGCTTGAAATCAAAGTCGAAACCCTTATCAAGTTATCAACAATGTCTATATACATGTACATATTTATATACACGAAACTCACGTCATCAAAACACAACGCTCCCCAACTTCTGTATTTCCAAAAATATGGCTTCCGGGATATAATCGGCAGCCATTGCCAACCTTCGCCGACGACCCAACAGTACAAAAGGGTCCAATTGAAACACCCTGTCGCCGACACTATAAGTTTCGCCACTAAAAGTAAGCTAATTTAGTCGAGCATTGATAGGTGGAGTACCTGACCCAAAAGGGCATTGGGGTGAACGTTTGCACTGGGATGAACGAAGCCGGAGTTAAGGCTGCTGCAGAAGCGGTGGATATACGGCGAGCTGAGGCGGCTCAGTGCAGAGCTTAAGCGTTTGCCGCCAACTTTCACCAACGCACGCATGATGTTCGTCCCGTGGCCTCAGTCAGACTAATAATCTGCTTTTCTCGATTTATACCTACTTTTCACTTTGTAGGCCCAACTTCACCATTGACCGTCAATACTCCACCAATCTGCAGCGGCTGTACTTCATTTAGCAGAAGTAAACAGCTGTGGTGTAATGTTTGGTTACCTATACAGTGCTAAAATTGTTTTTAGCCACAAAAAAAAAAAAATGTTTTTAGCAAAAGAAAAGAAAACTGCTTAGTATTGTTAATATGAAAATTTTATTAAAGATTTTTGTTCATCCGCATTCTATGAAGGCAGCACTTTTTTGGGTTTCTTTTTTTTGCTGTTTTAGATTTATAACTTTGAAAAAGAAAAAAAATAATTATTTTATCAAACACAATTTTAACTCCAACTTATTCAAGAAGCTACTTTTTAAAAATTTTTACATAATTCCAAACCAGCCCTTGGGACAATGGTTGAGAATAATGTGGAGTTACGTGATTTATTTTCTTTCTTTTTTTTTTTCAAATGGAGTTATGTGATCTTCCGAACATTATTTTGTAATAATTTATGTGACAGGAAAAATAATATCGCACCATCTTACTCCCAAATGACAATAAAGAAGCTCATTATATCAACATCTTACACTACTTTTACTATAGTAACAGGAAGATGATATTTGTCTACAAAATCTCCACAAATATTCAACTTGATTACAGGCATATCTTTCTCCGGGATGTCTACAGAATGTCCTCACAAGGCCTCCTTCAAGCAAGAATGATTTGGCGAATTCGCCAGAATGTCATTGCCTTCCAAAATCCGAAGCACCTGCAGATACAAATTGGACAAGAAACAAGTTCACAACACGTACCAACAGTGAGTGAGGGTTGCATGACAGCAACACATACCTGAGACATTCGAGGCCTCGAACGAGGGTCACGCCTGATGCACAAGGAAGCACATTGCAGCATGTTGCAAACCTGTTGCTTCGAATAGCAGTTCCTTAACTGCGGGTCTAACAGTTCGAAAGTGGCCTTCTTTTCGAGTAAGGGGCGTGCCTGCTCCGCAGAAATGAGTGTAAGCAACGGCCATTATAAACATCAACTATATCAAATTAAAGTTGCCTAACTCATACATACCCATTCAGTGAGGCATTGCTGGCCTCTCGGGCGGTTTAAGTCCATAGCTTTCCGTCCTGTAACAAGCTCTACTAATACTACTCCGAACGAATACACATCAGCTTTTTCTGTGATTTGTCCACTTTGAGCATATTCTGGAGCCAAGTAACTACATTAACACAAGGTTTCTGATTTAGTCTAAAAAATTTATCATAATTTGATTTAATTAAGACCTCTTCAAGTCATATGGTATTTACCTGAATCTTCCAAGTACTCTTGTTTGCATCCCAATATCTCCATCTGGTTGCCACCGCGCGAGTCCAAAATCTCCGACCTGAAAATCCAGAAATCAGTTGGTTTTACTCCAAGTGATGCATTTTGAATAAACACTAATACGCAGTGTGATTCGTCAAGGAAAACGTTAAACTTGGTGAAGAGAGTACTTGAAATTTATTTGAAAGTGATGAGGAGAGGATGCCATACCAATGGTTCAAAATCATGGGTCAGAAGGATATTGTTCGGCCTCATATCCCGGTGGACAATGCAACCCACTCTGCACTCTTCATGAAGGTATCTCAGCCCTCGAGCTGCTCCAACTGCAATTCTTTGTCGTGCAGACCATTTTAACGGGCAACTGTCTTTCCCTGAAAATTTTTAGCATTCGCCTTAATTAGGTAGGTCTCAGAAGTAAAGGTGAAACAAATTTCTACAAAGAGTGTTCGCGGTTATGTATCCGCTCTTTTGACAAAAGGGATGTTGAACTTACCATATAGATGAAAATCCAAAGATCCATTGCACATATATTCGTAAACTAGCAACCTTTTACCATTCTCCACACAGAATCCGATCAACATTACAACATTGCGATGCTGTGCGCAGCTTAAGACCTCTACTTCTGAGCAGAATTCCTTATCACCTTGAGAACTAGCCAATTTATGTTGCTTGACAGCAACAACCTGACCATGTGGTAAGACGCCTCTGTGTATGGAGCCATATCCACCTTCAGCCAAGAAATTTGCTTCTGAAAATCCACCTGTAGCAAGTTCCAGCTCGGCATAAGTGAACCACCTAGGTGGATTTCCAAATGTAGGTGCCTTGTGCTGACATATCGAACACAATGGAGGAGGGTTGGGAGGTGAGTGCCTGGATAGCGAGATTGCTTCACGTACACTTCTGCTTAAGTTCAAATCAAGCCTATAATTCAATACTCCAACATCAGGTTGTCGATTTAAGTTGGCTAACTTATCCAGCAAGGTTCCATATGTTGAAATCAAAGCCTTATTGTAATGTCTCTCTGAACCTTCCGCCACATATCTTGAAAATTCACTACCGGAACTTGGGTAATCTGTTGTCATCCATGGCTGGCAATATGAGCTCGCATGACAAGAACTCCGGTTTTCATGGTTTGCCTTATTGTCAGAATCATTCGCATACTGATACTCTTGCTTTAACCTCCCCAAAATTTCAGAATTCGAGCATGATTCAGTCCCTGCATCTGAGCTTGATATAGATGATGTTCCAATATCCGTAGCAGTCAGAGGTGACTCGCGGTCGAAACTACTAGTTGGAGTCACAATCGCCCTCTAATCATATTCCACTCTTCAAACTGGCTTTTCAGAAGTTTTGGATAAGATCCTGATTCAGACAACGAACAGAAAGGCGCTTCAGGTTCCATCTTTGGAGAATTAACCAAATTCAACCGAAGAACCTTTGGCCCAGATCGTTTCATAATCACGACATTGCATTGCAGCTTCTCCAAACAGTGTTTCTTTTCACATTTCAACTTTCTGCAAAAGATTGAAATAAGATTGATAACTTTAACCGGAAGTAAGGGAATAAAACAATATTCTGGAGAAAAAGCTTTCGTGCTCAAATTTTTTTGGGATGAGGATTTAATAGATATTAAGGTTACATTGAATGTATTACTTGTCCAATATAACCCAGTTTGATTGAGCTTTCTTTGCTTCGGAAGCCACAACACCACACGGTGTGCCAGAGACAATCTTTACCCGGACCTTTATCTGTGAAAAAGAATATGGAATTAGTATTAGTTGTAATGCATGTAAGGAATAAACATTGGGAATGAAACGACATTGATGCACTGACCTTCTCTGGATCATAGACATCTCGGAGTTGCAGCACCATCTGAGAGCATAAGTCCACAATGTCATCTTTGTCATCTAACATGGTTCCTGAGAAAGACCTCCGGTGACTCGTGGTGCAACCGTTGGTAAATCTTGCAAAATCCCATATCCTTTTACCTAGACACATGGTGTTTTCACTTTTCATCAATCAACCATCAATTTTGGCCACCCGAGTTGATATAAACTCGAGCACAAACCGAAGGGTTAAAATTTCACCAAGCACAAATCAGATACACCTTAGGCATAATTCAACTTGGTTTTGAAACCGATATCTAAGCTTCGAATTTGTGAAGAACCTCTATCAGAATTAGTACCCAATAGACAAATCCAGAGGAAGAGTTAACCATAACATATTTCCAGTTCACGAAAAAGTTCCCTAAAGATAAAAACTTCTTACATTCACTGGAGAACAACATATGTCAAGAAATGAATTAGAACATCAATCTTAGACATGCCACACTAAACAGTTTGCTTGTCAATCTACGGAGAGGGGGATTCAAACTTGGGTGCAAGGGACGGACATAATACTGCCCTGACCAACTGGTCTAACCCAGATATACAATTTCTTCGATCGAAATAAAAAGAAGATTACTTACTTGAGTGAGAAGGAATGACAGCCAAAAGCTTGACATAATCACCAGGCTGCACAACATGAGTCAAAGCCCACCCAGTACAGTCCTTGGAATCTCCTTCAATGCTTTCACAGCCACCACCACAACTTTCCCATCACCCTTCTCTTTCATAACTCAGCACACCCAGAATTTCTGAAATCCCATACGTCTACTATTCCTCAGCACACACTACAATCAAAACCCACATCCAAATTCTTCATCACAAACCGTACAGTTCATTAAAAAGCCAACACAGGAGCAGAAAACATGCACAATCACTTACTGCACCCCGACACTAAGCCCTAGTTTGGGAGTGAGGTGCTTAAAAAAAAAGCACCCATGAAAAAAAGCTGTAAGAGTTTTAGGTGTTTGGTAAACTAAAAAAAATGGCTTATTTTGGAAGCTGCTGTGAGAATAAGCTGAAATCAAAGGAAAAAGTTGAAGCACCTATTTGTAGCTTTGGAAAACTGGCTTTTTTTCAAAGCACACAGAGCTATAGTACTCCTTTAATGAAAAGACCCACTATCAGACTGCTTTTTTTTTTCCAAAAGCACTTTTACAAAAATGTTTACCAAACACTCAGCTGATTTATTTCACAGCTGCTTATTCTCACAGCACAGCCGCTTATTCTCACAACAGCTTTTTTTCAAAGCACAGCAATACCAAACTAGCCCTAACTCAACACACCCCAAAATCAAAACCCACATCCAAAAATCTCCCTCACAAGCCGTACAGTTCATAAACAAAAGACAAACCCAGAATCAGAACAAGCATGCATAATCACTGAGGAAGTAAGCAGAGATCTGAAATACTACTACACCCCAACAACCAAATCCCACATCCAAATTACCCCTTACAGGCAGTACAGTTCACAAGAGACAAAACCCAGAAGCAGAAACACGCATTAATCACTATGGGCAAAAGCAGAAACGATTATATCATGACAGGCACAGAAACCAAATGAATCAGCTTTTCGAGTTTTCACGCAGATGAGGAAAAAAGCAGGCACGCAAAAGAAGCATTAAAGTAGGAAGACGACGCGCACTGTCTTCGAAGTGTACTTTAACAACTCAATGACTCACCCTGCCGCTAAAGCCACGAGCTTCGGGATTATTGCCAATACAGAGCAAATAGTTTCAAACAAAAAAGTTTGCATTTTTTATTTATTTATATTTTTGCATGAATTTTTATGTCTCGGAGAGAGAAAGAGAGAGAGAAAGCAGGTGGCCTAAGTTGGACTTTTCTACTGGTAGATTCCTACTTAGGACTTGGCATAATTGTAAGACAAGCACCAAGGAGAAAGCATGTAAAATGACAAGGGGAAAGACAAGATCTTACCATGGATGGTTTATAAATATGTAAAAACAAGAGACCTTAAATTGATCAATGATTGGAGTAGAGGTGGAGCTTCTCATTCTTGCACTCTCTAACCGCTCTTTGAAAACTCTATGTCCTAGTAACAAGTTATATGAGAAAGTGATTAGTTAATTCTAATCATTTGATTAATGTTCCTTTTTCTAACAAATAAACTCATTTGGAACCCTTTTAAAATAATTGAATCTGCTTTTGTTAAATAAAATTTAGAACTAATTTTTAGTAAAAATGCAAGTGAATACAGGAAGGAAAAAAAAACACTTGAAGTGCTTCCTAGAAGAAGCACATAATTGCTGCTTTTAGAACCAAACACATATTCTCTAAAAAGATTTTCAGTTATTTTAATAGTACTTCTAACGAGTCCGTAATAACGAGGGATAATAGACATCAATGAGTCACAATTTCGTGGATATGATATATTGGCATCTTCTCACCACCTCTTTTAATTGTTTTTTGATTTGAAGGAAGAAGTTATTGGTGAATTTTTGTTTACAAGTGTAATATTTTATTGCAAAACAATCGTGAAATTACATGTTGATCTGTTTTGTTATCCCTCTAGGTTTGGTTGGAAGATCATATTAATCATTCAAAACGTCATTAAGCTTTTTAATTAACTATATTGGGGTAGCCCATAGAGTTGTTCAATTTGTTGTTTCAATTAGCAACGAAGTAGTTTGGTTTGAGGACCCACTGGGTATTATTCAGGATCTCCTCATCCAAAATGTAGTGTAACTTTTGCTTGAGGTTTCTTAATATATCGTCTATTTTCCAAAAAACAAAAACAAAAAACAAAAAACAAAAAAACAACCAAACAAACAACTGTCATTTAAGCTTATATAGGAATAGGACCACACTCAAACCCTAAAGGGTTGAACATTGGAGGGCATCCTAAATCATGTGTCCTCTCTACCCTAGAGTTTCTTCAAGGATTAGGACCTTAGAGGTAACATGTTTCCAGTGCCTTCCTTTTCTTCAAGTCAGAAATAAAAGACTTCCTTTTAGTTTTCTTTGAAGGCTTAAATGTCAAAATGATCTTTGTGTTATAGTCATATGGCCAATTTAGTCCCCGTGTTTTTTATTTGGCTAATTTTGTTCCTGTGTTTGTTTATGTTAATCAATTAAGGACATTTTATTCAATCTCTTTTAAAAAAATCATATGAGAAATAATTACCCCTCTCATTATAGAAAAGTGCAAATCAATGAGAAATAACACATATAAGAAATAAAATTTTCAATGTGAAGAATGATTAAGGTTGTGAAATAGAAAATAGAGGGGTAATGTTAGGGATGAGGTTAGAGAGTTGGGAGGAGAATAATTTTTTCTTTTAATTTTTAATTTTATTTCATTTTTAATTAAATTAATTAAAATTTTATAAATAAGTTTATAATAATTTTTTTTACAGAAATTAGATTGAAATGTGACGACCTGTCCCGAATTTGTGTATATTTTAATCCCCAAGTATGTAAAATGACGGAAATGCCCTCAGGGCTTAGTGACGTGGATGTGCATATGTCGATTTAAATTATTGATCTCGCTAGCGTAATTAAATAATATGCATCGTCTTGAGCTCATCGACGCGAATTAGGATTGAATCAGGTTCGTAACGAAAGAATTACGAACGTTAGAATATTATTGGGCTAAAATAAGAAAACTAAAACCTAGACCAATCCCTTAGGGTGCGTTTGGTACGCAGACGGGACGGGGCGGGACGGAACAGGACGGGACGGATGTTGTAAATTTTGAAAAAGACAAGGGGCATTGTTGTCCTAAAATATTTAAAATTTATGTCCCACAGACGTGGAACAACCCCGTTCCATGGGGGGGAGGTGGAACCAAAAATCATCCAAAACTTGTCCCGTGGAACGCCTCGTCCCACTCGTTTTAGGCGTACCAAACGCGGGACGGAACGCCTCGTCCCGTCCCGTCCCGCGTACCAAACGCACCCTTAGGTTCCTATACTTTTGGATTCAACTAAATATTTAGGCTTAAATTTATTTATTTTTCTTTTTTTTGATCAATTGAATACCAACCCATTTCCTTGCCCAATCTGGATAGGAGTGCATAAAAGCTCTCCTCCTTTCTCTCCTAGGGAGCCAATCACAAGCTCACACAGACATAACCTTCTCTCTCTCCTTTCTTCTCGAATTATCTCATTCGTTTGTACAATCGAATTTGTCAAACCTCAACATTATTAAATCACTCACGGATCAAGTGATTGGAGTGCATCATCATCCTTCTCGTGGCTTTACAAGTACATCCATGTTGTTGGTTTGAAGAAAGGACCTCGGAAACTCAAGCAACTCGAACTCCGGCAAGGGGTTCAGTTTGATCCGAAGTGATTAAAGGGGATTTACACGTTTTTAAGACCTGGAGTGGACTCAACTCAACTTCCCTAGCTTATTGGAGCAATTTTGGTAAAATTTGGACATCGGGTTAGGCTGGTTTTCGAGGTTGCAGAGTTGGCCGGTGAGGTCAAAGAAAATTCTGACCACTTCTCGTTAAATTTAGGACTTTAAACAGGTACAAATGTGTTATTCTTGTTCAGGACTTTAATTTGATATGAGAATCATGAAATTTGGTTGAAAAACGACGAAGATATTAAGATTATAAGTTTTTCCAGAAATCAGTGACGCAACGACGACCGGCTCCGGAATCCGGCGACCCACCGGAGAAAACAGTATATTCCGTCAAAGTTGACAAAATATTCCTAACGGTGTCAAGTAAATCTAACAAAATATTTTGATATTTAAAGGAATATTTCCTAACGGCGTTAGGGATTCCGTCTGTGTGCCAGGCACGTGCCTGTGCGTGACTGGTGCATATAGATGTGCCTTGGCTGGCGTGTGGCAGCGCATGGGACTTCCAAAAATTATTTTAAAAATATGGAGATGTTCGTGGTGTTGAGTAGGCGACGATGGTATATTCAAATACCCCAATTGAGCAATGTATGAGAAATTAATCCTAGATTTTGGTTATGTACTTCTGAATTAACGTTTAATCAGTTGTTTCACATATAGGTGAGACGTTTCCAGAGGACGGGCATAGCCAAGCAAGACTCGGGGGGTTACAACCCTGCTACATACTAGTGAGTGGGCTTTTGGTCTTCTATATATACGTATTTATGCTTTACATTTTCCAGAAATTGTTTTAAATGGTTTTACGTTTTAAATGCCATGTCAATTGCATCATATTTTAGTTTATGCATTAATGTTGATATGCATAATATTGTCAACCACACTAGGTGGTTTCGACTCGTAAGTTACTTGCGATACTTCGTACAACCTTCACGTGAATGTAGCACTTGAGCCTATTTATTTACAGCCAGCTTGTCGTACAGACCACGTTAGGTGGTTCCAACTCGTGTGTAGGAATACATATTTATGAGCCATAGATTCAGCCGTACATGTCACGTTAGGTGACTCCAGCTGATATATCACTGTCATATTAAATCACGTCACCTAGCTTACATATTTGGTTAGGAGACATTCGACATGGCATATACTTGGTTTTCTTCATTATCGAGCATGATTTCGACATACGTATATATATATATATATATATATATATATATATATATATATATATATTCATTTTCTAAGAAATTATACGGGTTTTATAGTAAAGGGTTATTATATTTGAAAAGTGAAATGTGTTTTCAAAACCTTTGTTTTTACCCACTCACTATTTCTTTTTTGGGCCTCTCCAGGTTCTAGGTAGGAGTTCGTGTTGATGGCTCACGAGGACTCTACAGCGATTCTGACAGCACTGTAATAAATGTAAAATTTTCTTTCATGTTCTGTATAATTAATACTTAGCCTGCTGGACTGCAACCAGGTTGCCTACGCTCTGAACATTTGTATCGTTAATTTGCACATTATCACGCATTTACTTATCACTCTAGTATAACTTAGTTAGTTTCGGTTTTTAATTAGTCACACTTCCATATCAGTTTCACTTTCGCACTGCGCACATGGCTACGTCACCCTCACGTGACAGCCAGCATGCCTCGATTTAGGTCCAGGTGTGTCAGTTGGTATCAGAGCCTAGGTTTGGAAGTCCTGCATATTTTGTTGGCATTCTAATCATCTTGATCTCTTATGTCAGAACCATGCCACCTCGTAGAGAGCCTCGTCCTTCCATTGAGTCTGACTTTCCCAATTTTGGTCAATTAGGGGATGCGATTGCTCAAGCCATATCGTCCTCACTTCATCCTCCTCAGAGGACTACCTTAGAGACCATAACTCACCTCCAGATAAACAATTTCTTGGGTAATGAAAGGGTTAAAAAAGCTGAGATGTGGCTCGATCACTTAGAGAATACTTTTAAAGTTATGCAGCGTCAAGGTACGCTTGTAGATGATCGATAAGTGGAGACAGCCACCTGGTTTTTGCATTATGAGGCTGAGTCTTGGTGGCGTCAGGAATCATTTCCAATATCATTTGAGGATGTAAATAATTTAGAGGTGTTCACTCAGAGATTCTGGGCCAAATTCATTCCACCAGAGTATTTGGATCACATGAGAGAAGAATTCCAGAATTTAAAGCAGGGAAAGATGTCAGCTACTGAATACCATCGCAGATTCACACAGATTTGTCCCGCTATTTGATGTGATAAATATGCTCACACACAAATTAAACCCTCTTGTTGACAATTGTAGTATATATGCAAGTAGTGATTGTTCTAAATCGGGGATTATGAGGGATTGCTAATCTATATAAAATAAACTTAGAAACACTAAATAAAACTTTAAAAACACAAATCTAAAATCAAAATGCTTAACTAGATTCAAATGATTCCAACTAAACTAGAATAACTCAAAATAAAACTAACAAATAAACTAAAACAGATTCGCGAATGAATTTAAAAGATTCAAGCTATGAAAATTAACCAACTCTAAACTAAATTAACTCAAAGAACTCAAAAGAAATCAAATAAGGTAGATTCAAATCAAAAGACACAAATTGTAAAAGAGGGATTGGGTCTTGATGAGAATAACTTGAAAACAAACAAATTGTAAACTAGACAGATTTAAGCACAAAATATGGTTGTTTGAATGGATGATGGATTAGCTAGAGGGGTCTCCTCCACACATGATACACTGTATATAAACCAATTTTTAGTTGTTCTTTTGATAACTTATGAAACTCAATACTCCGGGTTAACCGTGATAGCACTTTTTTAACCTTCAAGTTCTCCTTAAGTTAATGAATTGAATGGGATAGCGCATATAACAATTCAAAACATTCTTCAAAAGTTCTATACGTGAAAAGCACAATAGAGATACAATCAAAGATCATTAAGATTCATGAGAACTATAAGTATTGACGAGACATTCGTAACTATGAAAAGCATGATACTCTTGCCAAGAATTCACTTAACATGATTGTGGATAGCAACCTTTACTACTCATGAATATAAGTTCATAACTATTAGGTGAAATTCCCTTATATTCTAGCATCAAACTTATGCATGAGAACTAAGTGTGCACTCTTAATCAACATACATAAATAAGTTATCAATCAAATAGTTAAGCGAATTGAAATCACAAATTATTAAAGCATAACCAAAAGTAATTAATTCATAATGCAAATGTAATCATGGCTTTGAATCCCCCCTAGCAAAAGAGGGGGTTTAGTTCCTCATAATCGTAAAACAAAGGTAAATAGATTTATACATTGAAAATAAAAGAAAGAAAACACCTAAACACTCCAACGATCCTCGTTGAATGGCAAGCACGTCCAAGCACTTTCTTTCCCTTCCCTTGTTACGGCACAAGGAGTGGTTGTGGGTTGATGGTTTGGTTGTATGGAGGAATGGATAGGGGGATGTATGGTGGTGTTTAGGATGGGTAGGTAGGGGTAAGGCTAGGATAGGTTAGAACCAGATTTTTGGAAGAAAGAAAAGGGGGTTACGGCTAGGATAGTTTAGGGAGTGTAAAATGGAAATGTTGTGTGAATTGGTGTCTTTGGCCTTGATGGAGAATGAATCACTACCATCCATTTTCTTGGTGAGAATGAATCACCACCATCCATTTTTGTTGGTGAGAATGAATCACTGCCATCCATTTTGTTGGTGAGAATGAATCACCACCATCCATTTTTATTGGTGATAATGAATCACTACCATCCATTTTGTTGGTGAGAATGAATCACAACCATCCATTTTTTATGCTCCCCATGCATGCAATCCATTTCACCCCAAAATAGCTCCAAATTGCACCAAAATGCACTTCTTTGCTAACTTTGTTATTTAGAACCTACAAACACATGAAAATAGCTTAAAACATTCTAATAAGATGAAACCAATTAAGTAAATGCAAGGAAACAAACTAATAAAGTCACATAAATATGTTCCTATCATTATTGTCCAGAGATTGCGCGTAATCCAGCGGAGATGCTCAGACAATTCAAGAGGGGTACATGTAAAAAATTACGTTCGATGGCAACCTCGACCCCCTGTACTACATATCAAGAGTTTTTCAAGGTGCTGCTTTGAGTAGAGGACTCAAAAAATATGCCCAGTGACAATGATGAAGAGGAAGAAAAATAATAAAGATAAGAGTCAGTCATCACAAGGACCTTGTCAAATGCAGAGTTTCAAGCGGAGCAAAACTAGTTCTAGTTCTTCAAGTAAAGGTTCGAGTTCCACTATGCCATGAAAGGGTGGCCATTCAAGAGGTTCTTGCTTTTACAGACAGATAGATTTTGGCAGTTTTAATGGTCCATTCTACCGTAGGTGTAACAATTGACATACTAGGGAGTAAGACAACACAACAGATGATGTTTTGTTTGCGGTCAGATGGGACACCGGACTAATCAATGCCCACAGAACCAGCAGAAGCCCTAGCCACCTGCATTAGCACTACCAGTGTCTATTCAGCAGGTCCTAGGGCCTAGTGGTTACATCCCGACGAGTTATGGGGGTGCATATCTTATCAGGGGGATATAACCCCATATTCTAGAGGACTGTATCAGTACCCACATAATCCATATCCCCAGAGTGGTTACCCTCAGTATTCAGGAAGTTACACGCCATATCCACTCTATCTAGGTGGTGGATCACAGTGGTTACCCTCAGTATTCAGGAAGTTACACGCCATATCCACTCTATCCAGGAAGTTACACGCCATATCCCCAGAGTGGTTACCCTCAGTATTCAGGAAGTTACACGCCATATCCACTCTATCCAGGTGGTGGATCACAGTGGTATCCCGGAGGGCAGTCCTAGAATGTTGAGGTTGCTTCTAGCAGTGCAGGATCCTTGAGGCAGCCTAACCAGCCTGGTCAGAGATGTGAAACCAAGCTAACAGAGGTCGTGAAGAACAGCAATAAACGCAGACACAGGGCCGTGTTCACCATACTACTCTGCAGGATGCACAGAGTAATCCTAATCTTATTATGGGTACGTTGAACGTCCTTGGATATTTTGCTAGAGTATTGATTAATTCTGGTGCCACACACTCTGTTATTTCTCATATGTTTGCTCAGAAGACGCAATCATACCCTACACCTCTTGGTTATAAGTTAGAGTTTTCTATGCCTAGAGGTGAGACATGTTATATTAATTGGGCATACCAGGGATGTCCTGTTTTGGTGGAAGACGTCGTAATGCCAGCTAATTTCATGCCACTAGATATTGTGGATTTCGATGTTATTCTGGGCATGGATTGGTTACACTATAACCGTGCTCAGCTGGATTGCTACCATAAGACAGTTACCTTCCATTGTTCGAGCTTACTTGTGGTTACCTTTGTATGCAAGCATAGTGGAGTGAGATACGGCGTTATCTCCATTGTGAGAGATAAGTGGCTGTTGAGGAAATGTTATCAAGGATACTTGGCTCGCGTGGTACTGCATGAGGAAACGCATATCTGTGTGAAGGATGTAAGGGTAGTCAGGCATTTCCCTAACATATTTCCTGATGATTTACCTAGATTGTCGCTAGATAGAGAAGTAGAGTTCACTATCGACTTGATTCTAGGTACATACCCTATTTCCTTGACTCTTTATCAAATAACTTTTGCAAAGTTAAGGGAATTAAAAACTCAGTTGCAAGAATTAGTGGATAAGGGTTTCATTCAGCCCAGTACTGATGCGATGATTATGCAAACACACAAATTAAACCCTCTTATTGACAATTGTAGTATATATGCAAGTAGGGATCGTTCTAAACCGGGGATTAGGAGGGATTGCTAATCTATATAAAATAAACTTAGAAACACTAAATAAAACTTTAAAAACACAAATCTAAAATCAAAATGCTTAACTAGATTCAAATGATTCCAACTAAACTAGAATAACTCAAAATAAAACTAACAAATAAACTAAAACAGATTCTAGGGTTGTTTTAGGACGTGAATTGAATTTAAAAGATTAAAATTATGAAACTTAACCAACTCTAAACTAAATTAACTCAAAGAACTCAAAAGAAATCAAATAAAGTAGATTCAAATCAAAGGACATAAATTGTAAAAGGGGGATTGGGTTTTGATGAGAATAACTTGAAAATAAACAAATTATAAACTAGACAAATTTAGACATAAAATATGGTTGTTTCAATGGATGATGGATTAGCTAGAGGGTTCTCCTCCACACCTGATACACTTGTACATAAACCAATTTTTAGTTGTTCTTTCGATAACTTATGAAACTCAATACTTCAGGTTAACCGTAATAGCACTTTTTTAACCTTCAAGTTCTCCTTAAGTTAATGAATTGAATGGGAAAGTGCATATAACAATTCAAAACATTCTTCAAAAGTTCCATACGTGAAAAGCACAATAGAGATACAATCAAAGATCATTAAGATTCATGAGAACTATAAGTATTAACGAGGCATTCGTAACTATGAAAAGCATGATACTCTTGCCAAGAATTCACTTAACACGATTGTGGATAGCAACCTTCACTACTCATGAATATAAGTTCATAACGATTAGGTGAAATTTCCTTATATTCTAGCATCAAACTTATGCATGAAAACTAAGCGTGCACTCTTAATTAACATACACAAATAAGTTATCAATCAAATAGTTAAGCGAATTGAAATCACAAATTATTAAAGCACAACCAAAAGTAATTAATTCATAATGCAAATGTAATCATGGCTTTGAATCCCCCTAGCAAAATGGGGGGGGGGGGGTTTAGTTCCTCATAATTGTAAAACAAAGGTAAATAGATTTATACATTGAAAATAAAAGAAAGAAAACACCTAAACGCTCCAACGATCCTCGTTGAGTGGCAAGCACGTCCAAGCACTTTCCTTCCCTTCCTTTGCTACGGCACAAGGGGTGGTTGTGGGTTGAAGGTTTGGTTGTATGGAGGAATGGATAGGGGGATGTATGATGGTGTTTAGGATGGGTAGGTAGGGGTAAGGCTAGGATAGTTTAGGGAGTGTAGAATGGAAGTGTTGTGTGAATTGGTGTCTTTGGCCTTGATGGAGAAGCCTATTTATAGGCTTTGAGAATGAATCACTACCATCCATTTTCTTGGTGAGAATGAATCACCACCATCCATTTTTGTTGCTGAGAATGAATCATTACCATCCATTTTGTTGGTGAGAATGAATCACAACCATCCATTTTTTATGCTCCATATGCATGCAATCCATTTCACCCCAAAATAACTACAAATTGCACCAAAATGCACTTCTTTGCTAACTTTGTTATTTAGAACCTACAAACACACGAAAATAGCTTAAAACATTCTAATAAGATGAAACTAATTAAGTAAATGCAAGGAAACAAACTAATAAAGTCACATAAATATGTTCCTATCAAGTACTTCACCTTGGGAAGCACCAACTCTATTCGTACGGAAGAAAGACGGGACCTTGAGGCTATGCATTGATTATCGACAGCTGAACCGGGTAACGATTAAAAACTGTTATCCATTGCCACGTATAGATGATTTATTTAACTAGCTTTTGAGGTGCCTGCGTATTCTCTAAGATTGATTTGAGGTCTAGATACTACCAGTTGAAGATCAGAAGTGAATATGTCCCTAAGACAGCATTTAGGACCCGATATGGTCATTACGACTTCCTCATGATGCCATTCGGGTTAACGAATGCACCAGCATCATTTATGGACCTGATGAATCGTGTATTTTAGCCATATCTCAACAGTTTCATTATTGTCTTCATTGATGACATTTTGGTGTATCCTAAGTCTAAAGCAAAGCACATGCGACATCTCACTCTGGTTTTGAAGAAACTAAGGGAACATCGGTTATATGCTCAGTTTAACGAATGTCAATTCTGACTGGATCAAGTGTCTTTCTTCTGGCAAGTCATATCAGCTCAGGGTATACTGGTAGACCCATAGAAAATAGTTGCAGTTGAGAATTGGGAGCAGCCACAAGCTGTCACCGAGGTATGGAGTTTCCTCAACTTAGCAGGTTATTATCAACGATTTATTAAATCAGCTATAGCTTTACCACTGACGAGGTTGACGAGGAAAGATGTTAAATTCAATTGGGATGATTATTATGAGCGGAGGTTCATGCAGCTAAAGTATTGTCTCACTCACGCACTTGTTTTGGCGCTTCTAGACGACAGTGGTAACTTTGAGATTTACAGTGATGCTTCTCTAAACGGCTGAGGCTGTGTATTGATGCAACATGGTAGGGTGATTGCATATGTTTCGCTACAATTGAAACCACACGAGATGAATTACCCTACTCATAATCTCGAGTTAGCGACCATTATTTTCACCCTGAAGATTTAGAGGCATTATTTGTATGGAGAGAAATGCCGGATTTTCACATACCATAAAAGCCTTAGGTATATTTCACCCAGAAGGATCTTAACCTTAGGTAGCGGAGGTGGATAGAATTGCTCAACGATTATGATTGTATCATTGAGTATCACTCAGGTTGTGCACATTTAGTGGCAGACGTGCTCAACAGAAAATCACATGCCAGACTTAATGCTTTGCATGCTAGCCGCGTCCTTCTTCTCACAGAATTGAGGTCCCCAAGAGTGAAATGAGGTGAAAGATCGGGATGAAGCTTTACTTGCCAGTTTCAAGGTCAGACTGATTTTGATAGATCGCATGCTCGAGACTCAAGCGGAGGATCCAGAGTCTCATGAATTAATTGGTGCTATGTCACGAGGGAAAAAGAAAGATCTCAAGATCCAGAGACCAGATGGCATGCTTATGCAGAGAGATCGGATGTACGTGCTAGATATAACGGAGTTAAAGAAAGATATACTTGATGAGGCACATATTTCAGTGTAGCGATGCATCATGGGAGTACCAAGATGTATCACACTATTCGACTCTTTTACTACTAGTTTAGCACGAAAAGGGAAATTGCTGAATATGTGAGCCATTGTGCAATATGCCAACAAGTCAAAGCTGAGAGAAATAAGCCTTTTGGGTTATTACAACCACTTCCCGTTCCTCAGTGGAAATGGGAGGACATCACCATGAATTTCGTGTACAAGCTTCCTCACACGTGAAATGGTTATGACGACATTTGGTGATAATGGATCGGCTTACTAAATCAGCACAATTCTTGCCCATTCAAGAGAATTATTCTTTAAGTCGATTAGTTGATCTATTTATTTCAGAGATTGTTAAATACCACGGGGTTCCGATTAGTATCATCTCTGATCAGGATCCTAGGTTCACTTCTAACTTTTAGGTGACATTTTAGGAAGCTCTTGGTTCGAGATTGCTCTACAGTACAGCGTATCATCCACAGACATATGGCAATTTGAGAGAACCATACATATGCTAAAGGATATGCTGAGATCTTCAGTACTACAGTTTGGCGACTCTTGGCATACTCTAATTGAGTTTGCCTATAATAACAGCTATTATTCTAGCATCGGTATGTCACCATTCAAGGCACTTTATGGTAAGCCCTGTCGCACTTCTTTATGTTGGTCAGAGGTCGGCGATAAGGTATTAATGGACCCTGAGATTGTTGACGAGACTACACAGAATATTCAAGTGATTAAAGCTAACCGGAAAGCAGCCCAGGATCGACAGAATAGCCTTGCCTATAAACATGCCACAGACAGGGTATATAAAGTTGGAGATTGGGTGTTTTTGAAGCTATCTGTATGGAAAGGCGTAGTACAGTTTGGAAAAAAGGTAAGCTAAGCCCTCGCTATATAGGACCGTACCGGATCACCGAGAAAGTCGGTGAAGTCGCCTATAAACTTGAGTTGCCTCCGGAGTTGTCAAAAGTACATGGTGTTTTCCATGTATCCATGCTTCCCCACTATGTTGCAGATCCATCACACATGATCCCTACTAAGCCACTAAAGATTAATCCAAACTTGACATACGACGAAGAGCCAGTGACAATTTTAGACTGGAAAGGTAAGATTCTGAGGAACAAGATTGTGCGCATGGTAAAAGTCTTGTGGAGGAACCATTCAGTAGAGGAGGCTACTTGGGAGACTGAAGATAGGATGCAAGATTTATATCCATGTCTATTTTATGATTATTGATATGTTGTAGTTGTGTATAGAAATTTCAGGGATGAAATTTTCTTAAGGGAGTAGATTGTGACGACCCATCCCAAATTTGTGTATATTTTAATTCCCAAGTATGTAAAATGATGGAAATGCCCTCGAGGCTTAGTGAAATGGATGTGCATATGTTGATTTAAATTATTGATCTCACTAGTGTAATTAAATAATATACATCGTCTCGAGCGCATCAACGTGAATTAGGATCGAATTGGGTTCGTAACAAAAGAATTACGAACGTTAAAATATTATTGGGCTAAAATAAGAAAACTAAAACCTAGACCAATCCCTTAGGTTCATATACTTTTGGATTCAACTAAATATTTGGGCTTAAATTTTTTATTTTTTTTTATCAATTGAATACCAACCCATTTCCTTGCCCAATACGGATGGGAGTGCATAAAAGATCTCCTCATTTCTTTCTTAGGGAGCCAATCGCAAGCTCACACACGCACTCACACACACGTAACCTTTTCTCTCTCTCATTTCTTCTCGAATTCTCTCATTCGTCTGTACAATCGAATCCGTTAAACCCCAACATCATTAAATCACTCACTGATCGAGTGATTGGAGTGCATCATCATCCTTCCCGCGGCTTTACGAGTATATCCATGCCGTTGGTTTGAAGAAGGGACCTCGAAAACTCAAGAAACTCAAACTTTGGCGAGGGGTTCAGTTTGACCCGAAGTGATCAAAGGGGATTTACACGATTTTAAGACTTGGAGTGGACTCAACTCAACTTCTCTAGCTTATTCGAGGTTGCAGAGTTGGCCGATGGGGTCAAAGAAAATTTCGACCACTTATCGTTGAATTTAGGGCTTTAAACAGGTATGAATGTGTTCTTCTCGTTCAGAGCTTTAATTTGATATGAGAATCATGAAGTTTGGTTGAAAAACGACGAAGATATTAAGATTATAAGTTTTTCTAGAAACCGGCGACGCAGCGGTGACCGGTGCTAGAATCCAGCGAACCACCAGAGAAGACAGAGCATATTCCGTCAAAGTTGACGAAATATTCCTAACAGCGTCAAGTAAATCTTACAGAATATTCCCTAACGCCATTAGGGGTTTCGTCCGTGTAACAGGCACGTGTGGCTGTGCCTTGGCTGGCGCGTGGCTGTGCCTTGGCTGGCGCGTGGCTGTGCATGGGATTTCGAAAAATTATTTTTAAAATATGGGGATGTTCGTGGTGTTGAGTAGGCCAAGATGGTATATTCAAATACCCCAATTGAGCAACATATGAGAAATTAATCCTAGATTTTGGTTATGTACTTCCGAATTAACGTTTAATCAGTTGTTTCACATATAGATGAGACGTTTCCAGAAGACGAGCATAGCTAGGCAAGACTCGAGGGTTACGACCCTGCTACATATTAGTAAGTAGGCTTTTGGTTTTCTATATATACGTATTTATGCTTTACATTTCCCATAAATTGTTTTAAATGGTTTTACGTTTTAAATGCCATGTCAATTGCATCATATTTTAGTTTATGCATTAATGTCAATATGCATAATACTGTATGACGTGGCAGGCGCCCATGTAAGCTTCAGGTGAGTACATGTTGATGATAGAGATTGTTGTGTTTATATATGGTTAGTGCTCATTATCCTGCACCTCGGTGTTAGTGCTCCGCCCGGGACCAGGGCCTAGCCTTCACGTCATCATTCACCTCCCGCACCACATGCTCACCTTGAATCCAGGGTAGGTGCCAATCTGTCGTACAGACCCCACTAGGTGGTTCTGACTCGTAAGTGACTTGCGATACTTTACACAGCCTTTACGTGATCGTAGCACTTGAGCGTATTTATTTACAACCAGTCTATCGTACAGACCACGTTAAGTGGTTTCAACTTGTGCGCAGGAATACATATTTATGAGCCATAGATTCAGCCGTACAGGTCACGTTAGGTCACTCCGGCTAATATATCACTTTCATATTAAATCACATCACTTGGCTTACATATTTGGTTATGAGATATTAGACATGGCATATACTTGGTTTTCTTTATTATCAAGTGATTTCTAGATACGTGTATATATATATATATATATATATATATATATATATTCATTTTTTGGGAAATTATACGAGTTTTACGGTGAGAGGTTATTATATTTGAAAAGTGAAATGTGTTTTCAAAACCTTTGTTTTTGCCCACTCACGTTTTCTTTTTTGTGCCCTTCCAGGTTCTAGGTAGGAGTTTGTGTCGGTGGCTCACGAGGACTCTACGGCAATTCTGACAGCATTGTAATAAATGTAAAATTTTCTTTCATGTTCTATATAATTAATACTTAGCCTGCTGGACTGCAACTAGGTTATCTACGCTCTGAACATTTGTATCGTTAATTTGCACACTATCACACACTTGCATATCACTCTAGAATAACGTAGTTAGTTTCAGTTTTTAATTAGTCAACTTCCATATCACTATCACTTCCGCACTACGCACATGGTTATGTCACCCCTCACGTGACGGCCAGCATGCCTCAATTCAGGTTGTGGTGTGTCAGAAATGTCCTTAATTTACTAATAGAGATAAACATAATGACCAAATTGGCTAAATTGGAAACGCATGGATTAAATTTACCCAATAACTAAAACAGAGAGACCATTTTAATATTTAAGCATTTCTTTAAAGTAGCTAGTGATTCATACATGCATGGGAAACATGGGCGCGTTTTTTTTGGAACCTTCTTCATAAAAAGTCAAAAACCATGAAGTTCTTACTTTTGATCATAGTCAACAACATTGACCAATAATACTATAAACATAAACATATTCTATACCAAACTTTGGATATGAAAATTCAACCAAGCTAGATATGAAACGAATGAAGTATTATTGTATCAGTCAGTAAGAAACGCATGAAATATTACCATATCAGTCGATAAGTATCTGGCTTATATTATTCCTTCTTTCTGAAAAAATTAAAATTATTCTCTCTTTCTCCAAAAAAAAGTAAAATGGAGGGTATCCTAGGCAGGTAAGCTATTGGCAAATAATGAACTTTATAGACCTGTAATCTTAAATTTAATTAAACTCTCAATCGATTTGCATTTCCCTTTATCCAAAAGAGTTTTCAATATGCAAAATTTTGGTGCGTTAACTTTTGCTTAATAAAGTTGGCCATGACGAGAGATATATCGAGGAAGCAACAAACATGCATGCATGCTTGATTACAACTTTGATCTTGAGATATACATATGTAATCAATCAAGAAAAATACGTTAGAATACAAACGGTATGATAATTACACTATTTATCTAAATATGAGGAGAGAAATTCAAACTTACATACATAATATAAAGCACACCACTCTAGCCAACTCAATTAAACTTGTATCCGCTCATGAAATTACCTTTCAAGACAACCTTATCAACCTAGGCCAAAGCTTTGAGCTTCATGATTAGTGAACGAAGACGGTGCACTGACTTTCAAAGTACATAAGTGCATGATATGCACAAAGATTTTGCTGTCATCTTATCTGCAACAGGCGTGATTAATTATAAAGATACTCTCATTGTTCAGTATCATATTCCTATTTCTTTGCTACCGAAGTAAGTTGAATTTAGGGCTCCAAGCAAGGTACTTTATCATGTCAAAGTGTTTGACCTTGTGATTGTCTACTGTCACATTAGTTTTTTAATCTCCTGCACTCTTTCTTTTAAGTGCTTAAAAATTATAAAATATTTAAATTAGAATGCAGATGCGAGCTTTAAAATTGTTTTCCTTATTCTAAAATAACTTTTTGACATACTCCTTATTGGCTTTTTAGTCTACAACATAGAATGTGATATTGAGGGATTGATTTTTTTTTAAGTTGCCTAATTTACCCCGTTAGAGCATAGTTAAAGAATAGTAATTTACCCATCTTAAGTTTGTGAACAATAACTCGCTAGATTTAGCTAGGAAGAGAGAGTTAAATTTTTGTGAAACATTAAAAACTATAAAATTGCACTATTTGTGGGCTCCAAGAGAAGAAAAAAGGTTGGGTTGTTGAGTTTAACGAAAAATAACATTTGTATCATTTGACCAGCTACAATAACAAAAATTTAATTAATATCATTAGAGATGCTCTTATATTAGATTTTGTTTCTTTTTTAATTAAGGGTGGTTTTTTTGGTATTTTCATATTTTTATTTTGTTAAAGAGAAAAAGTCTTAGTGATCATGGGCCATTGGCCAAGCCTTGAGCCCAGTTAAGGCGGGCTGGTTTTCTTCATTCCAATTTCTATGGGCAAAATGGTCTTTTGAGAGGCGACAACCTCAGCGTCAGCGCTGATAAAGGCCCCGATGAACGGTCGTTTTCTGAAAAGCAGGCACAGAATCTCACACGGTAGCCGTCGCCGATCTCTGCGCCGCCCACGAACGCGACCCCGTCTGCGTCTCGTTTTCCCACTGCCTGCTCAATTACAAAGGCTTCTTGGCCTGTCAGGTAATTGATTTAATATTTAGGGCTGTTAATTTAATTTCCTGTTGAATGCTAAGAAACTATGTGGAAAAATAAGGGAATTGGCTTGCTTTTTTGGCGCATCAAGTCAGGTTAGTTAATTTCCTGTTTGGATTCCGAGAAAGTGAATCGAAAGAAATGATTTAAATTTTTTAGCGTGAATCGAATCAGGAGGTAGTTTTTTGTTTGGCTTCCGAGAAAATGTAAGAAAAATTGCACGAATTGATTTTATTTCTGGGGTGCGCATTGAGTCAGGTAGTTCATTTTCTGTTTGGATTGCAAGAAAATTGTAATGAACTATATTAATCATTCAAACCTCATTAAGCTTTTTAATTAACTATATTGGGGTAGCCCATAGATTAGTTCAATTTGCCGTTTCAATTAGCAACAAAGTAGTTTGGTTTGAGGATCCACTTGATATTATTCAGGATCTCCTCGTCCAAAATGTAATGTAATTTTCGCTTGAGGTTTCTTATTATAACATCTATTTTCAAAAATTAAAACAAAACAACTGTCATTTAAGCTTATATAGGAATAGGACCACACTCAAACCCAAAAGGGTTGAACATTGGAGGGGCATCCTATATCACGTCTCCTCTCTACCTTAGAGTTTCTTCAAGGATTAGGACCTTAGAGGTAACATGTTTCCGTGCCTTCCTTTTTTCAACTCAGAAATAAAAGACTTGCTTTTTGTTTTTTTTTTTTAGGCTTAGATGTCAAAATGATCTTTGTTTTATAGACATATGACAAATTTAGTCTCCATGTTTTCGATTTGACTAATATAGTTTTTGTGTTTGCCTCTATTAATCAATTAAGGACATTTTATTCAATCTCTTTTGAAAAATTCATAAGAAAAATCATATGAGAAATAATTACCCTCTCTCATTATAGAAAAATGCAAATCACTCATTATAGAAAAATGCAAATCAATGAGAAATAACACATGTAAGAAATACAACTTCCAATGTGAAAAAAAAAATTCTTTTAATTTTTAATTTTATTTCATTTTAAATTAAATTAAATAAAATTATAATTTTATAAATAAGTTTATAATAATATTTTTTTTATTTACAGAAATTAGATTGAATTGTCCTTAATTGACTAATTGAGATAAACACAATGATGAAATTGGTCAAATTGGAAACACATAGACTAGATTGACCCGATAACTAAAATACAAGGACCATTTTAATATTTAAGCCTTTCTTTAAAGTAGCTAGTGGGTAGTGAAAACAGATATGCAGTCCAAGATAGGTGATGAAACCGCACCATCTTGGATCGCAGTAAGATTAATTTTGCAGTTCAAGATGGTTGATTGTACCGCACCATCTTGGATCGCAGTAAAATTAACATAAATACTGGGTTAATAATCAATATCTAAACCAAACAAGAAATCAAAAATGTGTGTAACCGCTAGTTGGAGAACTATAAGCAGGCATGGAGCAAACAGTTCGTTGGGAGGGTATAATGCGCAGTTGAGGCAGATGAAGAAGATGAACAGGAAAATCCTTAAAGGAAACTTCTTCTTTTTTTCCGTTCGGCGGATAGAAATGAGAGAATGATTTTTTTCGGTGGAGGTAAATGAGACATGGTTATATTTAGAGAGTCGTGCTGATAACGTGTTATAAATATGTAAAAGTTAGAAAGATAACCTTTACTAGTGAGATGAGCTGAGCAGGTGTAAGATATTATACTGAAAATTTAGCACAAGGGAATGACTAATGAATAGGGAGGAATAGATACGAATGTATTGATCTTTTTCTCTTCTGTTTCTTCTTGTATATTTTGATTGCATTCGAGTGCTCTATTTATAGAGCAACTCGTATTATTACAATTTGACATTTACAACACCCAATGTAGAAAAACAATCTCCTGCATCCAAAGTCAATTTCTATTTTCATGGGTATTGAAAACTTATGCCAAAGTTGAAAACCCATTCAGTGTGAGAATTGGAAAGTCTTCCAAGGTACTGTGGGCATTCACTACCCACCAGTATTTTCAACACTCCCCCTTGGATGCCCACATATCAACATCAGTTGTCTTGTTAAAACCTTGCTTGGAAAAACCCTGTGGGAAAAAACCATAGCGAAGGGAAAAGAGTACAACTTTACCTGGATTGTTGATATAGTATTAAGTATGCTTATGTTGCCTCGTTAAAACCTTGATAGGAAAAACCCAGGGGGAAAATTCCTAATCGAAGGAAAATGAGTACAACATGCATGTATCATGGATGCTCCCCCTGATATGTATCTCCCCCTGATTCCGCATTCTCCAAATTTAGTTGTTTGGTAAATCGACGTAATCCGATACATTGCACTAACTTCTAAAACGTGCACTTTGGTAGAGACTTAGTGAACAAGTCTGCCAGATTTTCGTTGGAACGGATTTTTCTGACTTCAATAACTTTAGCCTTCTGAAGCTCATGTGCGCTGAAATTTTTTAGAGATATATGTTTAGTTTTATCGCCCTTGATGAATCTTTCCTTCATTTGGGCAACACAAGGTGCATTATCTTCATGGATGACAGTTGGATTGTATGTCTTCAAAGTTATACCTTGCTAACAGGTTAACTGAAAAAGCTATATCTGGTCTAGTACATTGTGCTAGATACAATAAAGCACCTATTGCACTCAGATATGGTACTTCTGGACCAATGACCAGTTCATCATCTTCTTTTAGACGGAATGGATCTTTCTTAACGTCCAAATAACGAACAACCATTGGCGTGCTGAGTGGATGAGCATTGTCCATGCCAAATCGCTTCAGAATTTTTTCTATGTAAGCTGATTGGTGGACTAAAATTCCATTAGCACAATGCTCGATCTGCAGGCCGATACAATATTTTGTTTTTCCAAGGCCTTTCATTTCAAATTCGCTTTTCAAATATTCAGCAGTTTTATTGAGCTCTTCAGGAGTTCCAACTAGATTCATATCATCAACATATACTGCCACTATAGCAAATCCAGAATTGGATTTCTTAATGAACACACAAGGGCAAATGACATTGTTGATGTATCCTTCTTTGATCAAATACTCACTGAGACGATTATACCACATTCGTCCAGATTGTTTCAGCCCATACAATGATCGCCTTAATTTGATCAAGAGCATACCTCGTGGTTTCTTACTTGTTTCAGGCAACTTAAGTCCTTCTGGGACTTTCATATATATGTCAGTATCTAATTCTTCATATAGATACGCAGTGATGATATCCATAAGTCGCATGTCAAGTCTTTCTGAAACCACTAAACTGATTAAGTAATGGAACGTAATTGCGTCCATTACAGGAGAATATGTCTCTTCATAATTAATTCCAGGTCTTTGTGAAAAGCCTTGTGCAACGAGTTATGCTTTATATCTTGCAATCTCGTTTTTCTCATTCTGTTTCCTTGTGAATACCCATTTGTAACCCACAGGGTTTACATTAGGCGGGGTTTGGACTACTAGTCCAAAAGCACTTCACCTTTCCAAGGAATTTAATTCTGCCTGAATTGCATCTTTCTATTTAGGCCAATCATGTCTTTGTTTGCATTCATCAACAGAGCGGGGCTCAATATCATCACTTAAGATGATTTCAGTGGCTACTACGAATGCGAACATATCGTCAATGATTATTTCATTCTGATCCCACAATTCATCAGTACATGTATCATTTATGGAGATTTCTTTGCTTTCATGTACTTCTGTCTCTTCAGGGACATATGTCTCATCAAGGACATTTTTCTTTTTTTGGAAGTCCAGAATCATAAATTGTGGATTTGTCATTCGTGCTCTCTTCATGAATGATTTCATTTGGATTCAGTTGTGCCTTTATCTTTCTCTTTCGAGGGGCTGAATCTTTTGAACCCGGTGGTCTACCACGCTTCAGGCGTGCACCAGATAAATCATTCGCTGCCACTTTATTTTGTCTAACAGGAACATCAATTCTTGCAGGTGCATTTGCAGCTAGTATATGTGATTTTGTCACTTTTATAGCATCATTAAATGCATTTGGCATTTGATTGGCAATACTTTGAAGATGAACGATCATTTTCACTTCATTTTCACATTGAATGCTTCGAGGATCAAAATGAGACAAGTTGGGAACAACCCATGTCAGCTCTTTCCGTTCTTCTAGAACGGTCTTTTCTCCCCCTAACGACGGGAAGACTGTCTCATCAAAGTGACAATCAGCAACGAGCTGTAAACATATCAACTGTCAGGGGTTCCAAATATCTAATGATAGATGGTGAATCAAAACCCACATAAATTCTCAGTCTACGCTAAGGTCCCATTTTAGTGCGTTGCAGCGGTGCAATAGGCAGATAAACAGCACAACCAAAAACTCGTAAATGTGAAATGTTTGGCTGATGTCCAAACACGAGTTGTACTGAGGAGTATTGGTGGTTGGATATAGGTCTCAATCAAACCAATGATGCAGCATGTAAAATAGCATGTCTCCATGCAGAGACTGGCAGTTTTGTTTTCATGAGCAAAGTACGGGCTATTAACTGAAACCGCTTGATCAATTTTGAGTATGGACATGAGGAACAGGGTGTTCAACATTAATGCCCAATGTCATGCAGTAATCATCAAAAGTTTGAGACGTAAATTTACCAGCATTATCAAGTCAGATTGACTTAATAGGATAATCTCGGAACTGTGTTCGCAACTTAATTATCTATGCAAGAAGTCTCGCAAAAGCTACATTTTGAGTATACAAGAGACACATGTGACCATCGAGTAGATGCATCAACCAAAACCATAAAATATCGAAATGGTCCACAAGATGGTTGAATAGGTCCACAAATATCCCCTTGAATTCTTTGCAGAAATGATGGGGATTCAGCATCAACCTTTAGTTGTGATGGTCTAATTACCAACTTCCCTTGAGAACAAGCCTTGCAAGGGTTATCATTTGAGATAGCAATATCTCTACTCAACAATGGATGTCCATTAGAGTTGGTAATGATCCTACGCATCATGGTAGATCCTGGATGACCCAGACGATCATGCCAAAGCATGTAAACCTTTGAATCACTGAACTTCTGGTTCATGATAGTATGTGATTCGATTGTCCTTATGTATGTATAATACAATCCACTCGACAAACCACGCAACTTCTCCAATATACGCTTATGGGTATCATTGGAGGTAATGCATAGATATTCCACATTTTCTGCACTTTTCGTTTCAACGTCATTTCCATTTAAACATATGTTTTTGAAACTTAACAAATTTCAAGTAGATCGAGTGGCGTACAACGCATTCTGTATGGACAATATTGTTCCATTTTGGTAACACAATCTGGGATTTCCCTGAGCCTTCAATTACATCTGAAGGTCTTGATATTGTTGTTACCCTTACTCTTGTAAGCATTAAGCTTGTGAAATACTTTCGATCACGAAGTATTGTATGTGTGGTTGCGATGTCTGCAAGACAAATATCTCCGCCATTTCTCATGTTTTGAGAATAACCACAGTTTTTATCCATGCTTTCTGAGTAAGGAAATCAGAATTAAAATCAAGGTATAACAAGAAATTTACATGCTACTTTTATTGAATCTGAAATGTCACTACAAGTTCAGCATAATAAAAGTACATTACACACAAATGATTTAATCGGACCAGTAAACTTCATTCCCTCTTTCCACAATGAAGTCTGAAACATCTAGGTGGGTTATAGAAGAGGTCAGAGAGTTGGGAGGAGAATAATTTTTTCTTTTAATTTTTAATTTTATTTCATTTTAAATTAAATAAAATTATAATTTTATAAATAAGTTTATAATAATATTTTTTTTTTTTACAGAAATTAGATTGAATTATCCTTAATTGACTAATGGAGATAAACACAATGATGAGATTGGTCAAATTGGAAACACATAGACTAGATTGACCCAATAACTAAAATACAGGGACCATTTTAACATTTAAGCCTTTCTTTAAAGTAGCTAGTGATTCATACATGCATGGAAAACATAAGCACGTTTTTTGTAACCTTCATAAAAAGTTAAAAATTGTTGAAAATACTGGTGGGTAGTGAATGTCCACAGTACCTTGGAAGACTTTCCAATTCTCACACTGAATGGGTTTTCAACTTTGGCATAAGTTTTCAATACCCATGAAAATAGATATTGACTTTGGATGCAGCAGATCGTTTTTCTGCATTGGGTGTTGTAAATGTCAAATTGTAATAATACGAGTTGCTTTATAAATAGAGCATTCGAATGCAATCAAAAGATACAAGAAGAAACAGAAGAGAAAAAGATCAATACATTCATATATATTCCTCCCTATTTATTAGTCATTCCCTTGTGCTAAATTTTCAGTATAATATTTTACACCTGCTCAGCTCATCTCACTAGTAAAGGTTATCTTTCTAACTTTTACATATTTATAACAAAAATCATGAAGTTCTTACTTTTGATCATAGTCAACATCGACCAATAATACTATAAACGTCAACATATTCTATACCAAACTTTGGATATGAAAATTCAAGCAAGTTACATATGAAACGAATGAAGTTTTATTGTATCAGTCGGTAATAAACACATGAAATATTACCATATCAATCGATAAGTATCTGGCTTATATTATTCTTTCTTTCTGAAAAATTAAAATTATTCTCTCTTTCTCAAAAAAAAAAAAAAAAAAGTAAAATGGAGGGTATCCTAGGCAGGTAGACAATTGGCAAATAAGTTCTCAAAAAAAAAAAAAAAAAACAATTGGCAAATAATCAACTTTATAGACCTGGAATCTTAAATTTAATTAAAATCTCAATCGATGTGCTTTTCCCTTTATCCAAAAGAGTTTTCAATATGCAAAATTTTGGTGCGTTAACTTTTGCTTGATAAAGTTCGCCATGACAAAGAGATATATCGAGGACGCGACAAACATGCATGCACGCTTAATTACGACTTTGACCTTCAAATATACACGTCATCAATTAAGAAAGATATATAAAGTAACGTACCAAATACATACCAAGAAAGATATATAAAGTAACGTACCAAATATGTTTTCTTAAATAAATATAAATGTACCAGAATAATATATAAATGTTGTAATGACCCGTTCCCAATTTTATGGTTTTTTTTTTAATAATTTTAATAAGTGAATTTACGAAAATGCCCTTCGAGGTAAATGCGTTGACTTTGTTTGACCACCTTGTCATGTAACGTAAGAATCATTTTCTTGGTGTATTTGGATAGTACTCATCGCTATCAACACATGGGCACAAACGGAATGCAATTTGGAGTTATAACAAAGATTCTACGAACCTTTAAACGTCGAGGGCATTTTGATAATTTACCATTTGAAACACGTGGTATTTTTGTCTGACCATTGGATGAGTGCCACGTGGGGCCACCCCCACTTTTTTGGAACACTCTTTCTTTCTTTTTCTTCTTTCTTCCGTAGCCTTCACTCTCTAACTCTCTCAGTTTTCCCTTTCTCCCGTGAAACAAACCACCATCATCACCAAAAATTTCGACTTGTTGAACATCAAAATCACCATTATCTGCATGTCTTCACCACCATAAACCCAGTTTTGAGTTTTATTTCATTGAAAACGAATCCTAACCTCGAGTTCGAAGAACAAAGTCTTGGCCCGAGAATTCTAGGCGTGATTTAGACAATTTCCAACCATCTTTTGAACTCAAAACAGGTATAAATTGATTCCTCATGTTGTGTAGATAAATGTTCATGTTTGGATTGTTTAATTTGGTGGAGAAATGAGAAAGTTATAATGATTTAAAGTTTGCCCAATTTCCAACGACCTCCTTCACTTTCGAGGCATTTTTCGGCCAAATCACGGTGATATAGCCATCATATAAGGTACCAATCTCTTCATCTCGTCAAGGACTATGATTTCTGCTTTTGAATCACTTGATTTCGTTGAGTATTGATGAAGTTATGGATGTTGAAAGGTTACCCATAAATTCAGGTGAATTACCAGTTTTCCCGCGGACAGCCGTCTTTTATGCCATTTTCCATCCACCTCTGGCCACCATTTGGACTCCAAGTAGGTATAATTTTGTTCTACACTTCTCTAACTTTGATTTGGTATATTATGGGTCGAATTTGGTTGAGAAACAAGTGAGATATGGCGTTCTAAAGATTGCCCAGGAAATTTGCATAATTTGGCGAAATTTCATTAAGGTCCGCCACTTGATCGTTATAGCAATCAACGATCCGATTGTTGGATCGTCGCTAAACTTTGATACATTATAGTATGTAATATTTGAGAACCATAGAAACTTATGGATCAGAAATCCGACGTACGAATCTTCCCGAATTGGATTTGTAAGTTCATAAAATAAAATGTTAACTGCCACTTTGTTTTGGCAATTGGCGGAGATCCGACTATTGGATCATTTCGAAACTTTAGGATGTTGTTCTAGAGACTTATTGAAACTCTTGAGAAGTTGTGGATAAAAAAATCTGAGGTGCGGATCTTCCGGATTGAGTTACGTAGGGTTGTGGACTGTTGGTTAACTTTTGGTCAATGGGTCTCAAATCATTCTAGAACGTCCTTGTGGATGTGTTTTATGTAAGTTACATATTCTATCAATAAGAATTCTAAGATGTGACTGAATATTTGTTCTAGGCGACGATCGTTCGTGATGCTTTAATGTGTGTTCTAGGGAGTTGTAGTGCAGACTCCAGGTGAGTGGGCTTTTGTTTTCTATATATATGTATATATGCTTTACGGTTTCCAGAAACTATTTATAAATGAATTTACATTTTAAATGCCATGTCATGGATGCATTACATTTTAGTATTTTCATTAGTATAGTTATGTATAATATTGAATAACGCTGCGGAGGCCCAGGTAAGCTTCAGGTGAGTACCTTATGATGATAATGGTTGCATTATGTATGGTTATGCATAGATATATTTAGAGCTCATTATCCTGCACCCCGGTGTTAGTGCTCCCACCCGAGGCCAGGGCCCAACCTTCACGTGATTGTTCATCTTCCGCACCACACACTCACCTTGGATCTAAGGCAAATGCCAGTCTGTCGTACAGACCACCCTAGGTGGTTCCGACTAATAGGAACCTGTGATACTTTGCACAACCTTCACGTGATCGTAGCACTTAAGTGTACCTATTTACACCCAACCTGTCGTACATACCACATTAGGTGGTTCCGACTCGTGTGCAGGAATTGGTAAATGAGTTATAGGTTTAGCCGTACAGGTCACGTTAAATGACTCTGGCTGACATACCATTTTACATTTATTTATATCACATGGCTTACATATTTTCATTGTAGAGATATTTGGCATGGCATATACTTTGATTTCCATTCCTCTCGAGTATGCTTTCTATATACGTATGTATTATTATTTTCTGTGAAAATTATACGGGTTTTACGGTGAGGGGTTATAACGTTTTCAAAAGGTTTTTATTAAAACTTTATTTTCAGGCCCACTCACCCTTGTTTTTTGCCCCTCCAGGTTTGAGCTGCTGAACGTTCGTATCGATGAGTATTCTTGACGAATCTCAGTATAGGTGGCTTCCTCTGAGGGTATGATTCTTACCCACTTTACTATACTTTACTGATTCTCTGACGTCACGTGTGAGATGGATTCATATCCGCTCACTAGCGCACTCTACATTTAGGCACTTTTAGGTTTGAATTTATTCACATTTTTCACCTCACTACACTTTATGGCTTTGTCACCTTCCAGATGTCAGCCAGCACAGCTCGATTCAGAGTCCTAGTGGACATTCCGGGTCAGAGTATGTCAAATGTACCAAATACATACAAAAAAATAATAATAACGTACCAAATATGTACCGAGAAGATATATAAAGTAACGTACCAAATATGTACCAAGGAGAAATATATGTTTAATCAAGAGGAAATATACGTACCAAATATATTTTTTTAAATAAATATAAACCTACAAAATACATACAAAAAATAAAACAAACATACCAAATATGTACCAAGAAAATATATTAAGTAACGTATCAAATATGTACCAAGAAGAAATCAACGTTTCATGTGTAATTTGAAAGACTTTTTATTAAAATTGAATACTACAATATTTATCTACAAGATCTAAGGAGTTTTGAGATATTATCTAAGAAAATTAAAAGGTATATTAAATATAATGGCAAGTCGCATTTATGTGTATTTTGAAAGACTTTTTATTAGAATTAAATTCTACAATATTTATCAACAAGATTTTAGGAGTTTTGATGTATTATCTAGGAATTAAAAGGTATATTTATATAGGGGTGGGCAAACGGGCCCTAGGCCCGCAGGTAGGGGCGGGTACTAGCGGTTCGGGGTGGGTCCATATTATGTTCTATACAAAATGGGATGGGGCGGGGCGGATCCAATTTTCTGAAGACACGTGCCCCCGCCCTAGACCTTATCCAATAAACAAAATATCCTCTTAGTTCACTTTCTGGAAGACTCCCAAACTTAGACTGAATCTCATCTCTCTGTCATGCCTCTCATATCTTGCTCTCCACCCTCTCGATCTCTCTCTTCTAGAGTCCATAATAACTCTCATCCCTTTCGATTCTCGGTCTCTCTCTATCTAACTCAAATGGATGATTGACAAACTCAGTCTCTCTCTGTGTCGAACTCGAGGGGACGAAAGAAGAAAGACAGCAGGCTCAATCAGATCAGAGAAGACGAACGCTGCGAGGCTTCAAATCGGAGAAGACGGTGGGCTCAAGCAGATTGGAGAAGATGAAAGTGAAAAGATCGAAGTTGACCACCCGATTCTGTGGCGCTATTAACTCGATCGATTTCGTCGAGCTTCCTCTCTCCGCTGTTGATGGCTTACCTGAATCCGTCGAGTGCACCTCCGAGCTACCAATCAACAAAGCCCTTTACCTCAAAATAGCCTACGACTTGCTGAAGCATGCAGTCACACATTTTGTCCAACTCGGGCGTCAACTGGGTTGTCCGCGACTTGTTCTCGATCGTCGATTCTCTTCTGTGTTAAGGAAGACGACCTCAACGAGGTCATCTCTCACCTTTTGTGTTGGCAAAAAAAAAAATTAATTGGCTGCAATTGTTGATCTGAGGATTGACGCTTACATGATTTTCTTGCAGTGGCTAAGGAAAAAGCTTGATTCGATCTCCGACGACGCCCTCTTCCTGTCCTGATTCAATTTCGACTGGAAATCTGGGTTCTGGAATACTGGAAATTAGAAGGAAAGAAAAAAAAAAAAAAAAAAAAAAAAGGTACCCGTTGGACCCGTAGGAACCGGCCCGTTTTATACGGGCCGGATTAGGTCCAGTTTTTAATTTTAAAATAGTAAAGCCCGCCACACCTCGGCTCGTTGTATTTTCAAACGGGTCTGGTCCGGTCCTTCTAATTTTGGGCCCGGCCCGGCCCGTGCCCACCCCTATATTTATATAATAGCAAGTTAGGTAATTTAAATTATAAAAAAAAATGCTACTTCTAATCCATGTGGCACCTAAATTGTAGAAAAATGTTTAATCAAAACTCTAAAAGGCATAAATATTTATAAAGCACACCACTCTAGCTGACTCGATTAAATCTATATCCACTCATGAAATTACCTTTCAAGATAACCTTATCAACCTAGGCCAAAGCTTCCAGCTTTATGATTAGTGAACGAAGACGATGCGCTAACTTTCAAAATACATAAGTGCATGATATGCACAAGCTTTTGTTGTCATCTTATCTAAAACAGGAGTGATTAATTTATAAAGATGCTCTCATTGTTCAGTATTGACACACTCCCGACCCGGACTGTCCACTAGGACTCCGAAATAGAGCTGTGCTGGGCGACACCTGCAGGATGGCAAAGCCATAAAGTGTAGTGATGTGGAAATGTGAATAAATTTAAACCTAAAAGTACCTAAATACCAGAGTGCGCTGGTGAGCGAGAACAAACCCATCTCACACGTGATGTTAGAGCATAAGTAAGGTGTAGTAAAGCGGGTAAGAATCATACCCTCAAAAGTAGCCACCAATCCTGAGGTTTGCCAAGAATCCTCGTCGAGACGGACGTTCAGTAATTAAAACCTGGGGGCACAAAACAGAACATGTGAGTAGACAAAACGAAGCTTTGTAAACATCTTACTTTACAGAAATACAACAACCCCTCACCGAAAACCGTATAATTCCTCAAAAAATTAACAATACACATATATATGAGAACCATGTTGAATAATGGTAAAACCAATGTATACTACATCAACGTATCTCTGCAACAACCATATAAGCAAGGTAAAATAAATCAATATAAAATGAATATAAGTTGGAGTCACCTATAGTTACTTACACGACTTACCTATATTTCATCAATCTAAATCACATTAATCAATATCTCATTAATCAGTGCTAGCACATAAGTCGAAGTCACCTATAGTGATTTTATCTAACCATATCTCATCAATCAATGCTGGCATATATCTCATCAATCAAGACTAGCACATATCTCATCAATCAAGTGCTAGCACATGAGTCGAAGTCACCTATAGTGACATGTACGACTCATCCACATCTTATCAATCAGATTCTAGCACGTGAGTCAGAGTCACCTATAGTAACCTATATGACTCATCCACATCTCATCAATCAATATAAATCAATCAGGTGCTAGCACGTGAGTCGAAGTCATCTATAGTGACATGTACGACTCATCCACATCTCATCAATCAGATTTTAGCACGTGAGTTGGAGCCACCTATAGTGACCTGTACGACTCATTCACATATCATCAATCAATATATCATCAATTATGTGCTAGCACGTGAGTCGAAGTCACTTATAGTGACCTGTACGACTCATCCACATCTCATCAATCAGATTCTAGCACATGAGTCAGAACCACTTATAGTGGTCTGTACGACAGGCTGACACCTACCTTGGAATACAAGGTGAGCGTAAGGTGCGGGAAGAGAACGATCACGTGAAGGCTGACCCCGGCCTCGAGCGGAGCACTAACACAGGGGTGCAAGACAGTGAATTCTACTCAAATCCATTCATCACTAATTACCATTCGATCATACCAACACTATACTCACTTGAACTTACCTTAGTCTCCGCATTGTTGTGCCACGCTGAACAAGGTTGTACTAAATCACATACTAACATATAAACTAATCATGGCATAACATTTATAAAACGTAAAACCACAATTTCTCATTTCCTCACGCAATGATTTATAAATCACCAAATCATGAGGTTAAAATCACATATTTTCATAGATTCCTTCTCATTACTCAATTTTCCAAACAAAGTTTTCTCGATTATTTAATCTCACTTATTACATGGTTGCATCTAATGTCTCGTTAGACTGCCTACGTACCCTAAACAAGGATCAAGCCATTCATAGTTCATAATAATCATTTGTAGGTAATAGCGTATGAATATATCATGATATAATCTAACTCAACCCTCTCATCATATCTCATAACATATGAATGTATATAATATGGTATAAATTTCTTAATTCCATTTAAAAGCATTTTTGGAATTATCAATCACATATATATATGTATAATAAGAAGGAAAAGATCCACTCACCTGGAGTCTGCGCTACAACTTTCTAGCACGAATATCGATCATAATTTGTTGAACCGGCGGTTGCCATAAGTGGGCTCAAATCAAAAGGATGATTTGAGATGTCTTGAGCGATCATCGCCTAGAACAAATATCAAATCACATCTCACAATCCTTACTGAGAGGACATGTAACTTATATATAATGCATCCCTATGTAATTTGATACGGAAGATCTGTATCACGAATCTTTAATCCGTTACTTCCAAAGATCCACATTATGCTTCTAAAACAATACCCCAAAGTTTCATACAATCCAACGGTTGGATCCCCGCCAATTGCCAAAACTAAGTGGCGAGTAACATTTTATTTACAAACTTACAATTCCAATTTGGGAAGATCCGTACGACGAATTTCTGATCCGTAAATTCCTACATTCCTCAAATATTACGAATAACAACCTGTTAAAGTTTGGTGACGATCCAACGGTTGGATCGTTGGTTTATATAATTGCCTATTAACGTATCATAGATAGTTTAGGTTCTAACAATCAATCTACGTCATTCAATTCTCAAAACTGAACTCAAGGCATCTAATATAACCTAAAAATAGCATTGGCGGCCCTCTGGCCACGCTCCGCCGTGGGTGGCGGTCGGCTACCCTAGCTTGCCAGGAAATTTAACTTTCTCCAAAAATTCTCAAAATTTACAGAATTGAAGATATTAATGAGTAGAACAACTTTCATTCATGTGGCCAAGGTCAATTTAGCCTAGAAAGGTTCCAATTTGGCTCGAACCCGCTGGGAACCTTAGAAATGGGTGTTCTTGATTCATCCTCAATTTTACTCTGCCACCCCAACCAATGATTAGGCATTTTTCTAGGCATCAAAGGAATTATATTGGTGATGGCAATTGGAAGGAATTGTTTCATAAATGGGAGAATCAACACAAGACCCGTTGCACCCACCGGTGCAATGTTTCCCAAATTCCATGCAAAAAATCTATGATTTTTGGGGTGTAATAGGGAAAGGGAATGATACGGAACATTTTCCTGATGGTTAATTGACTTGATTCGCCGGAGAAATCGATGAAATTTTCCGGAGATTAAGAATGGGAGTCAGGTCGGGTCCAACGGGTTACACGGGCCACCCACGTCTCTCTCCTCTTCCTCTCTCATTTCCCTCATTTTCTGATTGGTCATCCTCCCCTCTCTCCTCATACTCGTCCAACTCCCTCATTTTCTTTCATTCCTTTCTAATCTCCACCATCCATCTTTTTCCCTTTTAATCTGGGCCACCCACGTGGCATTCTAGATTTTCTGGAGCTTTCCAAATAACAATTAATTTAGCATTGCGTCCCTAACTTTAAACGTCAACATCCCTTTCGTTATGACTCCAAATTGCGCTCTGTCTGCGCCCACGCGTCTGTAGCGACGAGTACTACAAGGATATGCCAAGAAAATGAACCTTACATGACACCACATGGCAGTCAACAAAGGTCAACGCACTGCCTAAAAAGGCATTTTCGTAAATTCACTTATTAAAATTATAAAAATCATAATTGTTAGGGACGGGCTATTACAAGTATCATATTATTATTTCTTTGCTACCAAAATAAGTTGAATTTAGGGCTCCAAGCAAGGTATTTTATCATGTCAAAGTGTTTGACCTTGTGATTGTCACATTAGTTTTTTAATCTCCTGCACTCTTTCTTTTAAGTGTTTACAAAATTATAAAATATTCAAATTAGAATGAAGATGCGAGCTTTAAAATTGTTATCCTTATTTTAAGTTAACGTTTTGACATACGCTTCTCATTGGCTTTTTAGTCTACTACATAGAGTGTGATATTGAGGGATTGATTGTTTTTTTTTGAGGTTGCCTAATTTACCCCGTTAGAGCATAGTTAAAGAATAGTAGTTTCCCTGTCTTAAGTTTGTGAACAATAACTAGCTAGATTGAGCTAGGAAGAGAAAGTTAAATTTTTATGAAGCATTAAAAACTATAAAATTGCACTGTTTGTGGACTCCAAGAGAAGAAAAAAGGCTGGCTGTTTAGTTTAACGAAATATAACATTTGTGTTATTTGACCAACTACAATAGCAAAAATTTAATTAATATTGTTGGAGATGTGACAGCCCGTCCCGATAAATCTTATTGTAAATGTGAAATGACTTATATACCCTTGAGTGACGGGTGTGTATTGTACATTAGTTATGTTTTGGCCAATTATTTGGCACCCTAAATTATTGGAACCTATGAGAACTATTGAAACAATTGTTTTGGATTGGTGGATGGGGTTTAGACCACACAATCCAGCAACTCTCTCTCTCATCACTCCCATGCCTCTCTCTATCTCTCAGTCACTCTCTCTCCATCTTTCTCGAACTCACCCTCTCTATCCTCCTCATCGTACGGACATCACTCAAACTCACCCTAAACCTCATAGATCGAGGAAACAAAGATCACCATCGTCTTCATCTCGTCGATACGAGTTCATCCATACAAATTGCAGGTAAGGATAATGTCGTTTTCACATCAAACCACTTACCTCCGAGATTATCACTATTCATGCATTTTCATATATGTGATTTTTAGGGGATTCTAAGCTTATAGAAAGCTTCCTGAGGTCCTCACGAGTCTCGGGGTACTTCATTGGAAGGATTTGGACGTCAGAGGGCCGAGATCGACGTGTTTCTAGGTAAGCCGAACTATTGAACTTTCTCGGGGAAAATCTAGTGAATTCTAAGCCTTGAAACTTATATAACGTGACTCTTCATGTTATTAGCTTCATTTTGGTGTAAAAATCGAGTGAGAAAACAAGTTTCAAAATTTTTCCCAGTTTCCAACACCGGCGACGGTCGCCGAAGCTAGAGGTTGAAAATGACGGCATATTCTGTCAGACTTGACGGAATATGCTAACGCCGTCAGTTAGTTTGGACAGTTTCCGTTAGAGGTTAACTGAATATTTCGAGGAATATTCCTGACGCCGTTCAATATACCGTTACACGTGCCAAACATGTGCCGCACGTGGCCGGCGCGTGTGGGGTCCAAAATTTTTTCTAAAAATTCCTATGTGTTCGTGACGTCGAGTAGGTCACGTTAGTATATTCAAATACCAAAATTGAGCTATTTATGAGAAGTTATTTCCTTAGTTCTGTATATGTGCTTAAATAACGTATTTTTAGTTAATTATCATATAGGCGAGACTTATTCCGAGGACGATCGTAGCCAGGCTAGACGTGGGGGCTACGACCTGGCTACTTATCAGTGAGTTGGCAGTTTGTTTTCCGTATATACCTATATATATTGCTATTTTCCAGCATGATTTCGAGAATATCTATATATGAGTATATACTTTATTCTAGGAATTTGTACAGGTTTTATGGAGAAAGGTTATACTTTTGAGAAAAGAATGATTTTGAAAAGATTTTTTTTGCTGACCCACTCAACTTTGTTTTTCGCCCCTCCAGGTTCTAGGTAGCTAGAGTATCGTTGGTGGCTAACGAGGATCGTTCGACAGTTCTGACAGACTTCTTATTATGTAGGGCACCCTTTGGGGTTATTCGAATCTATTATTTCATGCTTGACTGCATTGACTTAGTATGCTCTGAATTTGTATAATCATTATAACTTCGCACTCTAGCGCA